>CM045995.1:82120710-87120710 GCA_025175895.1 Wurfbainia villosa | reverse complement strand
CATTTTTAAGTTAAACAATTTATTTAAAAGTCAATCCCTCTTACATACCTTGGTGTCCGTAGTCCCTTCGTGAAGCTCAATGAGCTTATTCCACAAGTCCTTTGTGCTGATAAAGGGGCCGACGCGATTGAGCTCCTCTTTGGATAAGTCACACTATAGGATTTATGTAGCCTTGGCATCGACTTCCACTTAGAATTTCATGGCATTTGTCCACTGATTGTAATCCAAGGATTCACCATCTTCATTTGTCGGAAGTGTGAATCCGGTTTGTATCACGATCCACATCTCTACTTGGGGTTTTAAGTAGCACTCCATCCGACCCTTCCAGTAATGGAAGTCATCTCCATTGTAAAACGAAGGTCGGGCGGTGCTAAACCCTTCGAGATGGGCCATTTAGAAAAAGAACCTCGCAAAAACAAAAATGACACAAAAAGTTGCCAAGACTCTCGTCTTGGATTAGTAGTGCGGGAGAAGGAAATTAACGAAATGATGAATGATACGAAATGCCAATTAAAATGAATATGAAAAGAAAAACAAAAATCAATGCTAGATTGGTGGTTGCACCAAATCGTAGCGCTCCCGCCCTGATATCAATTGTTGGATCGACAAGCGCTAGAGGGAGGGGGGGGGGGTGAATAGCGCACGTAAAATTTCTTTTCATTCGTTCAATTAAAAAAACAAGTAAAAGAAATTGCACAGTGGAAAAGTAAAGAACACAAATTGGTTTTACTTGGTTTACAACCAATCGGTTACTAATCCAAGGCCCTTACGATTCGAGATTGCGTATGGAGGGCAATGAACTAAAAAATCTCCTCCTTGTTGGAGGTAGGAAACAACGAATACAAGGAAACTCAAAAACTCGAGGACGAGGCAACAGGCTTACCTCACCTCGTTTACGAAAAAGCTTAGAAAGAAATGGAATACAAGTAATTCAAGTGACAACTAAGAAACAAATGATACCGAGGACTAACTGATCTTGAGCTTGAGGTCGAGTCGTCGGTGTTCCGACTGTGTTTTGACATTGTAGAGTCATCGTAGAGATGCGACATTACGGGAGTGTTTTGGAAGCTTAGAATGATGAGAAATGGAGTGAAACCCATGTCCTTTTATAGCCTTTGAGCCCCCCTAAACGATGAGATGAAGATCCACCAAAAAAGGCCACCTCACCCTAAGATAAGGGGATGAGGTTTGACTCTCATCAAAGCTGGAATTTGAATGACAGTCGACTGATGAACCCTACCAGTCGACTGATGCCACCATCAATCGATTACCAACAGCTAGCAGTCGACTGGTGGCTAGGGTATCCAGTTGCAATAACAAGTTAGCTTGAAATGAAAACAATATAGGTGAATTCGATGACCACTTACCGTCTAATCTCGACCTAGACCTTCCACGGGAAGTCTTAGTCGGATCGCCACCTAAGGATGTCCCCGTACGAAGGACCTAACCTTACATTCACTCACACATGATCTTACCTTAGGTCCTTTTGTGACTTGCAGCTTTGGTTCAGTTTTCCACCTAGGTTCTTCGGCTCTCTCCGAAGTTATCTCGGTGTCGCCCGACCACCATGGTTTCCCGACTCAGAATTCTCTTGGTGTTTCCGACCTTCAGCTCAGCTTAACCATTCCTGCACACTTGGTTTAGCTCGTTAGACAACAATATGACCTTAGATTTGGATTTTTGCCATAATAAAAACCTAAGTTTGATTATCTGGTGTCTACTGCACCAACAAAGCGCACATGATTAGAAACAAAAAAAATCAATAGAAAATGAAAAAAGGAACAAGATTAGTGTTAGAGATTACTTTGGTTCCATGAAACTTGGGTGGTGCACAAGATGAAGAGGATAGAGATGCCAAAAATTGTCGAAGAAAATCGTCCAAGCTAGAACCCTAGCGTTGGATAAGAGGGGTTGTAGGGTTCCAGGAGATAAGAGGAAGGTTGTGTCCGACAGAGGAGATAAGGAGGCATGAATGTGGTCGTGAAAACACTGGAGTGGAGGAAGAAGAACAAGGAGAAGGTCGGCGGTGGTGAAGAAATGCAGAGGAGAAGAAAAGTTTCAGTCGATTTTGAGAGTCGAATGAAAGGGAAGTGGTTATAATCTATGATGAGTAGTTGCTTCCCAAGTATGCTAGTCGACTGATGGAGTCCAATCTAACTGATCAGTCGGCTACGGAATATTCTGCGTGCTTATCGATTTTCACCAGTCGACTGACACAGATCATCAGTCTACTGAGGTCTGAACTCGACTGCTTAGTCGACTACCTGACACACTGTGCCCATGGATGACTTCATTAGTCAATTTCTATGGGTGACAATCGATTGGTGCAAGGGCAGTCGACTGGCTTCTGGCCCAGTCAACTGATATTAGCCTGATGCTACAATTTGGGTTTTCAGCCAATTTTTGAAATGCATAACTAATTCTAGTGATGTCTAAAAATCATGAAATTTCATAGAAACATTTTTAAATCTATTTCTTATCAAATAAAAATGATTTGAAGAATATATCTTCTCAAGATTCCTAGATTGACACAAACTTGAAAGGTCCTAAAAACGTCACTATGTTTAACAAACTTTGTACGACTATTGCTACACAAGTAGAAACTGTTTTTCAAAACATGATAAACACAATTTGAAAATAATTTTATTTGACATTTCCATCCATATTCGTAGAGCTATGTGAATATTAATTATACACAAGCCTTCCCAATGATTAGTCCAATTAAGGATTCATGTATCTAGATGTCACTTTGGTTCATAGTAATGCATCATAACAAGCATGATGAACCAAATGCATTTTTCTAACATCTCACATGAAGTCTAAGTGGCTAAATACAAAAATCAAGGTTTTAAAAGTATTTTGTGAGATGTATTAAGGTATACTCCTTTACTCTACAAAGCACATTCCAAGCTCTCACTTAAGTGATGTAAATTCCGCTTTAGGGAGAGCCTTGGTGAAAATGTCGATAAGGTTAGACTTGGGTTCAATGTAATTAAGTTCAATGTCTTCTCTTGCCACATGATCTCTAATGAAGTGATGTTTCACTTCAATGTGCTTTGTCCTAGAGTGATGTACCTATTTTTTAGTCAAATTGATGATACTCACATTATCACAAAAGACTTTGATGTTGGAGTAGTGTAGCTCATAATCCTTTAGAGTATGTCTCATCCATAGTAATTGAGCTACTCAACCACCCATGGCCACATAATAAGCCTCGGTTGTAGACAAAGCAACACAATATTGCTTTTTACTACTCCAACTTACTAGGGAGGATCCAAGAAATTGACATCCATCACTAGTGCTCTTCCAAACCAATTTGCAACCTTCATAATCAAAATCGGTGTACCCAATCAAATCAAAAGTTTGAGTCCTAGGGTACCATAAACCTACATTAAGAGTGCCCTTGATATATTGTAGTATTCTTTTGACCGCTACCAAGTGGGACTCTTTGGCATAAGATTAGTATCTTACACACTTACCTACCACAAATAAAATATTGGGTCTACTAGCAGTTAGGTATAGTAAACTACAAATCATACTCCTATAAAATTTTGAGTCAATCAATTTTCCATCTTGATCATTGTCTATCTTAGTGTTGGTTGCCATGGGAGTAGACACTACCTTAGCATTTTCTAAATCAAATTTCTTGATAATTTCCTTAGCCTATTTGATTTGATAGACATGGGTTCACTAATTCCAACTTGGCCACCTTGGCTATGTTTTTCATGTTGATGTGCCCAAGCCTTCTATGCTATAGCCAACCTTCCTCTTCTTTTGACATGAGACACTTGGTAGAAATGTTACAAGCATAGGAAAGATCAACATAATAAATATTTGATTTTCTATATCCCACTAACATGAAATCTTCTAGGCTTTTGTGTCTAATCAAAAATTTAGAAAATTTAAACTCTACCTTATAACCCGCATCACAAAGTTTACTAACACTTAGTAAGTTAAACTTCATGCTTTCAACTAATAATACTTTGTGAATGATAATTTTAGGGGATACTTCAATTGTGCCTCTATCTAAAATCTTGAGCTCCTCACTATTGCCAAAGGACATGGTTCCCTTCTTAACATACTTGATTGTGGATAACTTGCTCACATCCCGGATCATGTGTCTTGAGCAATTGCTATCCACAATCCACATACTTGGTCCACCTACCAAAACAACATGAAAAATAGACTCTTTTGGTACCTGATGTGAGCAAAACATATAGGGTTTTAGGAGTAGTTTTCGCAAGCATCTCGTTATATTTTATCCTTGTTACATGCATATTCTACTTTATTTTGCATGCATTTTCTATTTTTTGGTTCGGAGATATGCTCTTGTTACTTTTGTGTGTAGAACGATATTTTATAGGTGAAACGACACACTTTTGGAGCAAAAGGGAGGCATTTACTGAGTGGAACAGAGGCGGACATGACCGGCTGTGTGGATTCCACACGACCATGTCCAAACCTCAAAACCATCCATCTCAGTGCCCCATACGGGCGACTGTATAGATTCCACATGGCCGTGTGGATTCCACACGACCATGTGGAACTATGTAGTTTTGACGCGACTAGGGTTTTCGTGGGATTTATGAAGAGCCGACTTCATGTCTATAAAAAGGAAAGCATGCCCAAACCCTAGGGCGGAAGCCCAATGGCTAGGACGACAAGACCGTGCCCTAAAAAGCATCGGAGACTCACAATGGGGAGGAAGGAAGCAGCTAGGAGATCCATCCCAACGCTCCAGCATTGTGGAGAACGACCAAGACACGAATATTGGCTAGGACAGAATGTACCTTCTCTATTTTCTTATTCTACTTGCATTGTAATTATGTTTTGTATATTGTCTTGTGTTTATTCCTCCTTGTCTATGGAGTAGATACTTCGATTTTAGGATCAGGGAGTAACTTGTGTTTGTGGACATGTTAGTTCAGGTAGTCATTCATCTCCTTTGATTCTATTTGCAATTTTGTGTTGTTGAGATTGATGAAGATTAGGTTTTGATTCTAATTCTACCGTGCGTAGCTGATACAAAGGGTGACAACCTTCGTATCAAAAACTTAGAAGAACCAAGGATGAGCCTTGCAATCATCCTACCTCCCGTAATCGTAGGAGATAGAATATGATAGGACAAGATATGAAATAAGATCCACCTTTACATAGGGTTTATTAGGACGTCTTGGTACCCGAATAACCTATCTTAGTAGAAGGGCAAAAGTAGGAGAAATTAACTCTAGAAGGGTTGAGGGACCTTAGTGACAGAGGGCTCCCAATGGTGTCAACCCCCTGAGCTCTGATGATCCGAAAGGTAAACTTGGTTAAAAATTGGTAGCTCCCAGTAGAAGAAAAAGTCCATCGGGCAAATGCATAATGATCCTCCCTCAAGATCATAATTAGAGATCTCAACGCACCTAATTGATAGCATATTCCACGATGCACAAGTGAAATCGATGTTGGGATGTATACTGAAAAGTCTATTCTTTGTATGATATTTTTGAAATAAGAATCACATGATCATTGTTTGCATATTTATGGTTATGCATATTGTCTAATACATTACATTGTCGATAACATGGTGTGTGGTGTCAGAAGAAAAATCATGTTATCAGTTCCTTGTAGAGTATAAATAGAGGCTCACAACCGAGATGGTTTTGGACAAACCATTGATATGGTTGTAGTGTAATTTGGTATTGGTTTATCTTGACCATAGAATTACACTAGTACACTTTGTGTGTATTGAGCAGGACCGACTTAGAGGTGATTCAATTTATTGCTGACTACATAATTGAATCAGACCTTGGATATTATGGTGTACATGCTCTTAATCCCGATATAATAACGGGCACATGTACTTAGTGTTTATTTCTTTGATATACCAATGGGCGAGATTTATAGATTAAATCGATAGGCTCGGTAAGTTGAGAAATAATATTATTTACATGGTGTGCCACTGATTATAGGAGGAAATTGTGTCCTATGTATTAGGATAATGATGTCCCCTTGAGGAGCCCATAAGGATCATCAAGTAAACCTTGCAGGTGGACTTGGTCAGACATGATGATGAGGTTGAGTGGTACTAATCATGGAGTTAGATGTTGATTAATTAATTGTCAGTAAATTAATTAATTGACGGACATTCGATATCTTAAACACGGGGAGACATTTGTACAATTAATATATAGAGCCCATATTTATTTATGGGGGTTGGTGAGTTAGATCAATGATAATGTTCTAGTGGAATGGATCATCATTAATGGATCGGATTTTATGTGGGCCAGATCCATTGGGTGGCCAAGATCCAACTCCTCCTCATGGTCTCTATTGTAGCCTAATATTAAAATCCTCATGAAACCTAGATCCAACGGACACGATTAAAAGGAGGCTTGGGCGAAATCTATATATAAGGTTTCAAGGCTTGGGTGTGGGATATCCTTTTGAAGATTAGGGTTTTGGAGTGGGCGGCAAGATTCTTGGAGAGGCTAGGGTTTGGAGTTGGCATTGAGAGGCTTGGGCGGCGCAAGGAATTAGGATTTTTCCTAGGGTTTCCTTATCTTCCTCTCTAGTGGCCGGCGACAACAAGCTTCTTCCTCTCCACTTGGCCGGCAGCAACCTCCACTCTTTCCCTCTCTTTTGGCCGGCGGCAAGAGTTAGGGTTTTTTTCCCTTGGAGCTCTTGGCTGGTGCCCACACTTTCTCCCTCTCCTTAGGGCCGGTGAACACCAACCTTGGTGGTTGGTGGTTGGCGTAAGAAAGGAGAAGAAGTGTTTGATATTCTTCCCTTTGTTTGGAGCGAGCAAGGAAGGGAAGAACGCGATCTAGGAAGTTTCAACTCTTGGAGGATCGTTGCCCACACAACGTTCAAGAGGAGGATAGGTCATACAATAGAAGATCAAGAGCTATAATCTTGTTTGTTTTGATTTAGTTCTTTTGTATAATACATGTGGTTAATTTACTTGGACCCCGAAGATAAACACAAAAACTGGCAATCCGTACATCATTTATTCCGCGGCTAATCGAGGAAAAGAGTTAGGTTGCTTGAACAACAAGTTTGTTCAAGAGACCACTCGAATCGAATAACATGATGATGGATCGGTTTCTTGGGTAATCCGTCTTCGTCAAGAATTAATTTTTTTAATCCGGGGACATAGATAGGATCTCCATGCACGAGAGACCTAAGGGGGAAGCAATTTCCCCACAAGTGATATCAGAGCCATGGTTTCCGGGTTTGTGTGTTTAAGATTCGGTTACTTTTATGAACTTATCATATATTATATGTGCCGGATAATAGTAGGATGTGCATAGGCTAACTTTTTGGTTGCAGACATAAGATCCAACTATTATGGCCATATGTGTGTGTATGTGATTGGATGTGTGTAATTGTAATATTATTTGAATCCTTGGGGTTGACGAGGCTAGTATTTAATTTTTGTAATTAAATATGACATTGTTTAGCCACTCTTTTATTTTAGTTTACTTTCAATCTAGATTTCATGTACACTCCTTTGTGGAGTATAGGATCGATGGATGTAAATTAAAATAATTTTTCTCGGCTCGGATCTCCGGATGGCTTGTACATGGCGTAGGGAGGAGCGGACGAGATAGCGACACGATGAGAGGCATATTGGAAACAAAAGCCATAATAGTTGGAAAATATTTTTTTTCATGTTTATTGATTCTTGTTTGATATGCATGTTGTGTGCTTGGAAAATTCCTCATTTTAAATTACTAAGTGGGAGAGGGATATTTTTTTAAATTCCCATGGCCTCCATTACAATTTGACATGTGATGCAAACAAACTTGCGCGTCGGCTCTGAGTGCCTTCCTCCCCATCGGATGAGTTTGTTTCATGGATCACTAGGTCAAATATGGTTATAGAAAATTATTTAGGAGCATGTGTACTTCCCCATCAGAAGGCACATAATCCGAGATAATTGCCTTATTATCGAGTAATGGTGAATACTTAGATGCAAATAAGAGTATCCTCTCCATCGGAGTCACTGCTTTTATTTATAGGTCAGAAGAAGAACCAACTATTAATTTTATTTGTCAAAAAGTAAGGTTGATAGGATAATAAAATTAATGGGTAAAACCTCCTCTTACAAATGTAGAATTTGTATACGTCCACACTATCGTGGCATACGATATTCTCGGTGTTTTAAGGTGTTGGTTAATTTTAAAATTTTATTATTTGAGGAATCAATAAATTTTTGAAATCTAATGTTTTGATCTATTTGATTCTTAGGTTTTTCAAAAATGACTTTCAACCTACTTGCTATGATACTAAAGGAAAATAAACTTACTGGACCTAACTATGTGGATTGGAAAAGGAATCTGGATATAATCTTGACTACTGAGGAGTACAAGTATGTACTTCTCGAAGAGTGTCCCCCTAAGCCTATGGATGATTCCGAGGAAAAGGAGAAAGAGAGTTATAAGAAGTGGATAAAGGCTGATGAGATGACGTGGTGTTACATTTTGGCTTATATGCCAAATGTATTGCAACATCAACATCAAGCCATGCCTACTGCTTATGACATGATGCTCAATCTCAAGGAACTTTTCGGACACCAGAATCGGGTTGCTAGGCAGGAAGCCATGAGGAACTTGATGATGACCATCATGGTTGAGGGAACACCCGTGAGGGATCATGTTCTCAAGATGATGGCTCACTTGAATGAGCTAGAAGTCTTTGGAGTTGAGATCGATGGGGAAACCCAGGTCGATATGATTCTCCAATCTCTACACAGGAGTTTTGAGCAGTTTCGCCTGAACTACAACATGAACAAGAGGTTTTATTCGTTGGTAGAGCTTCTGACAGAACTCCAGGCGACAGAGGGACTTTTTCGTCAGAGTGCTCAAGCTCAAGCCATGGTTGCTCAGAAGGTTTCTACTTCTAAGATGAAAGGAAAGAAGAAGAAGAAACAAAGTGGAGCAAAGGTGGCGGGAGGATCTCAGATAGGAGTAAAGAAGCCGAAAGGCAAGTGCTTCACTTGCAAGTAGACTGGACATTGGAAGAAGGAATGCCCCAACCGGAAGCAGAACAAAGGTATATCTGTTGGTCTAGTCATTGAAACATGTTTAGCGGTGTTATCTATCGACACCTGGTGTGTAGATACGGGAGCCACTGATTATGTCTGCAATACTTTGCAGGGGTTTCAGGAAACCAGACGACTAACTGAGGGGGAGATTACCGTTTACTTGGGCGATGCTACGAAGGTGGCGACTATTACAGTGGGAGATGTTTATTTATCTTTTGATAGGAATACAACTTTGGTTCTGAAAAATTGCCTTTATGTACGTTTATTTAGAAAGAATTTGATTTTGATTTCTAAATTGTTTTTGGATGGATTTTCTATTTCTTTCAATGACAGAGTTGTTATAAAAAGGAATAGGGAGATTATCTGTTCTGGTACATTGATAGGAAATAAATATACACTTGAACCAAAGGCTCCCACGATACAAATAGAAGTAAATAACTCATCTTCTAAATCTAATAAGAGAAAAGAACCTTCAAAAATAAACCAAACGTATCCTTGGAATCTAAGGTTAGGTCATATTAACCTAAGCAGAATTCAAAGGTTGATAGCTGATGGACCTTTGGGTTCATTAGTGGTGGAAGATTTCGCAACCTGCGAATCTTGCTTGGAAGGTAAAATAACCAAGAGGCCTTTTAAGGCCAAGGGGTATAGAGCCAAAGATGTGTTGGAATTGGTTCATTCTAATTTGTGTGGTCCTATGTCTATCTAGGCTAGAGGTGGTTTTAAATATTTCATCTCTTTTATAGATGATTATTCAAGATATGGATACATTTACTTGATGCGCCGCAAGTTTGAATGTTTTGACAGGTTCAAAGAATTCAAGGCTAATGTGGAGAAACGTCAAGGTAATGTTAGTAATATATGAGAGATGTCCTAAGGCAATCGCCTTATGTATGAACCATTTATATGATAAATGAAGATTCACTATTTGAGTATACATGTTTCATGTATTTGATTGGATCTTAAACTCATTTACTGAATGTCCACGATGCGATTCACAGCATGAGAGAATTTGTGATTGGATCACAACTAGTGAGTATCTCTACATGTGTAATTGTGATGTATCGGAATTATCCCTAGTCAATGAATTGATGGAGTTGGACACCATCAATTCTGTCGAGACTAGCACGAGGTATACTCCTTGGTGTATCCAAGTAGCTGATTCTCACTGGCTGGAGACATTGTGATGTCCGGAGTTGATCGTGGATGCTAGTTATGGTAACTAGTTCATTGGAGTGACCAGCCGTAAGACTTCATATGGTTCTCTGAATATATAGATATGTCAATGAAGTTCTTACTGTGGCTTAAGTGCGATGTTCCTTTGACTTGCGGTATTCAAGTCATCTTGATCATAGAGACTTATGCTTTGACATCTTAAGCAAGCATCTCTAAGGACATGTGGACCCGGGATGATTGGGTATAAGTCGAAGTGATCGAAGGTGTTTGAATAGCCTATAAAGGATTCTCCACTCCTTGCGAGGAGATGTATACCCATGGCCTCTCGTCGGATTGTTACTAAAGTCTTTGGCCAAAGCATTACATGTTTAGAGTAAGGTACTCTTCGATACATGTGGAGTAACTAGAATCTGTAGGACGAGGAAATGATACTTGGGCTAGGTGTGACGTAGTCAGCCTAGTGGGGACTGACACTATAGACCATGTCCTGAACCAAGTGGGTATAAGATGAGTGAAGGGAATGGGGCATGATTCATTCGAGCTACTGAAGGGTTTCAGAAATAGTTCTGGATCAACCGTTGATTTTTTCGGTTAATTGGAGATCATGATGTACTACTAGGTGCCACTCATGATCGTTCTATAATTAATGGTTAATTATATACGACCAACATAAACCGAGAACCTATTTGGTCACATGCACAACGAGCGTAATCCGAAGGATTTAAAACGAGCTTGAGAATGAGATTCTCAGACCGAGAGAAACTATGTTTGGTTGGACCAAACATGGAGCGAGCATGAAATCGTTTCAGGCGCAATGGAAGCGTGGATGAGCCGTGTCTTATAAAGACATAATGGATGGACCAAAATGGTTTGGTTCTAATCCAATGGAGGAGAATAAACCAAAGGGTTTGGTTTATTTTAAAACGAATGAACCAAAAGTTGGTTCGGTTCGTTTTAACTTAAAATAAACCATCATGGTTTGATTTATTTTAACTTATCTTAATGGTGCGGGTTAACGGGCCTAATGGTTATGATCCAATAACCATTAAGAGAATTAGTTCTCTATAAAAGAGGGCTTAAGGGATAATTAAGCCCTAATCCACAACCCTAAGTGGCTGCCCACCTCTCCTTGGAGAAATTCGGAGCCAACTCTCCTCCTCCTTGCCGCCGCCCACCTTGAGGCTCCAACCGGTGTCCAGAAGGTGCTGACCTTCCCCCTCGCCGGCGTCGAGCTGCTGTCGGTTAGTGCTCCGGTGATCTCCTTCAAGTTTGGCATCAAGGTGAGCTCTATCTCCCTTGGTTGGCCGGCGCCTATCACCTCCACCAAAGCTGTCCAGTTTTCTAGACAGCTTGTTCTCCTCTCGTCGGAGTGTCGTTTGGACGACGGTTAGAGCTCTGACAGCGGCTAACTTACCAGGGATTCGATCTCCGGTAATCCTCTGAGGTGGAGGACGAAGGATTCGTCAATTGGTTGACGAATACCTCTCCGGAGAAGCGAGTTTTGAGAACTCGTATTATTTTCATAAATAAAATATGTGATTAGATTTGGAAATTTGTTTCCTAATTCAATCATGATTTGATTTGGAGAATTAAATCTTAAACATATTTTATTTCCATAAATAGTTATGACAAATAAGGAAATTATGTACATGACATAATTGTATGTCATGTAATTGCATTAGATGCATAACATTATGCCATGCGTGTCGTGACATGTAGATGTATGCCATGTATGCCATGCCATGTAGATAATAGTTATTTGCATGCAAAGAGGATGAGACATAAAACCCTAACTCAATATTAAAGCCTACACCTTCCATTAATATGGTTAGAACCAGAGTTCTGTTTCTTGTTTGGGTTGTTGGACTCACTCCAAGCCCGGCTCGAACCTGAACATGTTCAAATCATTGGAATAGTTTAACTCTAATATGGTAAGAGTCAGAGGTCAATCGTTAGTTTGGGTTGTTGGACTCACTCCAAGCCTGGCTAATTGGTTGAATGCGCTCTAACCATATTAAAACTATTTCGCGATTAATGGGTCGGCTCTAACTTGGAGCATCGATTTGTTGGACTCACTCCAAGGTCGATGTGAAGAGAGGTGAAGTTGGGTGCTATGCATATGATGCATACTTGTTAATGTGTTAACAACCCAATGTATGTGTAAACATTCAATTAGTTGATAGCACATTGTGATAGTTACATATACATGATATGTAATCGGTATACTTGATACCCACCATCATAGCTAAGAATGGCTTGTTGGACTCACTCCAAGGTTGTTCTTATCTATATTGGATATCAGCCCATTCGGAGATTGACCTACGATCTCCCGAATTGATTTCAAGGGTTTTTGAATTCGAAAAAATGAATGGGATTTTGTAAATGTATGTGGATACATTTTAAAATCATCTTTCTCATATATGCTCGTTTTGTATTTCTAGGTTAATCGCTTGATCATGATGTCTTTGAATTTGTGCTTTATTTTGAATTCGAATAAATTGACTGGGCCAAACTTCTTGGACTGGCTTAGAAACTTGAGAATTGTTCTCAAGACAGAAAAGCTTGAGTATGTCCTCGAAGCGTCTCTTCCCGCTCGTCCTAGTGATGATGCAACACCGGACCAATTGTTGGCCCATCAGAAACATGTGAGTGATTTTGAGCAAGTGAGTTACATCATGCTAGGGGCGATGGTACTCGAGCTGCGAAAGCAGCATGAGCATATGGATGCTCATACCATAGTCCTTCATCTTTATGAGTTGTTTGATGAGCAAGTGAGATTCGAAAGGTTCGAAGTCTCCAAGCTCCTCTTCACCTCTGAGATGCAAGAAGGTTCATCTGGTATCGCTTCAATATGTCAAGACCGTGGAGCCTTCCGAGAAGCATGAGTAGGGATGGTGTCATAAGTTGATTCCTCGAAGAAAGGTTCTAAGAGGAAGTCAAAGGAACAGCAGAAGGGAAAGAAGAGAAGGGCTAAGAAGGTAGAACTAGCACAAAAGGAAACTTGCCATCATTATGGCAAGGAGAGCCATTGGTGAAGAAAGTGCAAGATTTATCTTGAGTCTGTGAAGAAGAATAAGGCATCGGATGCCCCATCTTTCTCAGATATCTTCATTATTGATTGTCATTCTATTTCCTCAGACACTTGGGTATTGGATACTGGGTGTGGCTCACATATATGTAAAGACATACATGGGCTAAGAAATAGAAGAAGACTCGTCAAGGGAGAGTCAAATTTACGTGTTGGGAATGGAGCAAAGGTTGCTGCACTCGCCATCGGAACGTATTTGTTGAGACTCCCTACAGGACTTGTCTTAGAACTGGACAATTGCTTTTATGTTCCTTCGTTGATAAAGAACATTTCTATTTCTTGTTTAAATAGAAATGGATACCATTTGACTTTTAGTAACAATTGTTGTTACATAACTTTGAATGGAATTCTTTATGGGATTGGAACTTTAAGCAATAGTATTTATACATTGGACGTATCCAGTGACATTTTCAATATCGAAGCGAGCAACAAGCGTGCTCGAAAAGATAATCAATTAGACTCCTATATGTGGCATTGTCGTCTTGGCCATGCAAGTAAGAAACGCATGTCCGAATTACACCGATGTGGAATTCTGGAATCGTTTGAATTGGATTCATACGATACATGCGAATCATGCTTAAAAGGCAAGATGACTAAGTTACCTTTTACTGGAAAAGGTGAACGAGTGGAAGAGTTGCTAGGTCTAATACATACTGATATATGTGGACCCATGTCAACTCAAGCTTTAGGAGGCTATAGCTACTTCATTACCTTCATCAATGATCACTCACGGTTTGGGTATGTGTTCTTGATGAAACACAAGTCTGAAGCCTTTGAAAGGTTCAAAGAATTCAGAAATGAAGTAGAGAAACAACTTGGCAAGAGTATTAAAATACTTCGATCGGATCGAGGTGGTGAATACTTGAGTCAACAGTTTCTAGATTATCTGAGGGACAATGGTATATTGTCTCAATGGATTCGCCAGATACACCACAACTTAATGGTGTATCCGAGAGAGAAACCGGACCTTATTGCACATGGTCAGGTCAATGATGAATCACGCCAATCTTCCCAAGACCTTTTGGGGCTATGCACTTCGCATACCGCTTACTTGTTAAACAGAGTCCCGACCAAGGTAGTCTCTACTACTCCATATGAGATATGGGCTAGTAAGAAACCTCATTTATCTTACTTGAAGATATGAGGTTATCCTGCTTATGTGAAGCGGACTGTGTCAGATAAATTGGATGCTAAGTCTGATAAATGTCTATTTATTGGATACCCTAAGGAAACGAGGGGTTACCAATTCTATCATCCCTTGGAACAAAAGGTGTTTGTTTCAAGGAATGTTGTGTTTCTAGAGAAAGAGTTTCTCTTACAAGAAAACAGTGGGAGTGTCGTTGAACTTGAGGAGGTTCAAGAGACTTCAGTAGATATTGAAGAGATACCGTCAAGACAATGATGACTCATAGTGATGAGCCATCGGCTGGACCTATTGAGGCACCACATCTTCGTAGATCTAGTAGAGCACGCAATATTCCCGAGAGATATGGATTTCTCGTAAGTGAATCGAACGACGTGTTACTCATTGATGATGAGGATCCTACTAGTTATGAAGAAGTGCTGACAAGTTCAGAAAGGGATAAGTGGCTTGATGCCATGAAGTCGGAAATGGATTCCATGTATGAAAACCAAGTTTGGAACTTGGTTGACCCACCTGAAGGCATAAAGCCTATAGGGTGCAAGTGGGTTTTCAAGAAGAAAACCGACATGGATGGTAATGTGATTACCTATAAGGCTAGATTGGTGGCGAAAGGATATCGTCAAAAGCAAGGTGTTGATTATGACGAAACCTATTCGCCTGTAGCTATGCTTAAATCCATTCGGATGCTCCTGGCCATAGCGGCTCATTATGATTATGAGATATGACAGATGGATGTGAAAACAACTTTCCTTAATGGAAACCTGCTCGAGGACGTGTATATGATACAACTTGAGGGTTTCACATCAGTTGATAAAACCAAGGTATGCAAATTGCGACGGTCCATTTATAGATTGAAGCAAGCATCCAGGAGCTAGAATATCCATTTTGATGAGACAATCAAAAAATTTGATTTCTCACAAAATCCAGACGAACCTTGTGTGTACAAGAAGGTTAGTGGGAGTGCAGTCGTGTTCCTAGTATTGTATGTCGATGACATATTAGTTATAGAAAACGATGTCTCAATCTTACAGTCAGTGAAGGTTTGGTTATCCAAGACATTCTCCATGAAAGACCTGGGAGAAGCAACCTACATCCTCGGGATTAAGATCTATAGAGATAGATCGAAACGGTTGCTTGGTCTTTCGCAGTCTACATATATAGTCCGAAAAGCAAAGAGGTTTAGCATGTGAGAATCCAAGAAAGGTTTCCTACCCATCGTGCATGGGGTACACCTTCAAGTCTATGTGTCCGCGCAGAAGGCGAGAGGATTTACATGAGTAAGATTCCTATGCATCCGCAATAGGATCTATCATGTATGCTATGTTATGTACGAGGCCTCATGAGCAGATACGGTACCGATCCAGGAATGGATCATTGGGTGACTGTTAAGACGATCCTTAAGTACTTAAGAATAACTAAGGATGCGTTCCTAATATATGGAGAAGGGTACATGGTGATACGTGGGTATACGGATGCCAGATCCAGACAGACAAGGATGATTCCATGTCTTAGTCTGGGTATGTATTCACCTGGAATGGAGGCGCAATAAGTTGGAAAGGTTCCAAGCTTGACACTATAGCGGATTCTGCCACTAAGGCAGAATACATTGCAGCTTTGGAAGCAGCAAAGGAAGCGGTTTGGATCAAGAAGTTCATCTCTGAACTTGATGTGGTCTCATCAATGATCCAAACATGTGCTTCGCCGCTATCATCTTATCATAGAGATCATCAGTAGGAACGAAATACAAATCGAGAAAATTCCCACTGAAAGGAACTTAGCGGATCCTTTGACTAAAGCATTACCTCAAAGTAAGTTTGAGGGTCATGTTAGTGCCTATGGTATTGGATACCGTAGCGATTGGCATTAGGCCAAGTGGGAGTCTGTTAGTAATATATGAGAGATGTCCTAAGGCAATCGCCTTATGTATGAACCATTTATATGATAAATGAAGATTCACTATTTGAGTATACATGTTTCATGTATTTGATTGGATCTTAAACTCATTTACTGAATGTCCACGATGCGATTCACAGCATGAGAGAATTTGTGATTGGATCACAACTAGTGAGTATCTCTACATGTGTAATTGTGATGTATCGGAATTATCCCTAGTCGATGAATTGATGAATTTGGACACCATCAATTCTGTCGAGACTAGCACGAGGTATACTCCTTGGTGTATCCAAGTAGCTGATTCTCACTGGCTGGAGACATTGTGATGTCCGGAGTTGATCGTTGATGCTAGTTATGGTAACTAGTTCATGTTAGGGCAATCTCTTGCCGTGATATGGTTTTGATGATGTGGCAAAGGGTTTAAGTTAGTTTGATATGTTGATATGATATGTGCGTTGAAGTCGTGCAGGACTTAGTAATTCGCACATGGAGCCGTGGCGAGTTTCACATCTCATGACTCGTGCCTTGAGTCGGTGAAGGATAGCTTTGCGGAAGCCGTGCGCTTGGAGCATCCGAGGGACCGCCGGACGAGAAGCTTGGAGTGAAGCCGGAGGAAGTAGACTTCGAGGCAAGAGACGCGAAGGAGCATTGCAGAGTCGTGCGCCTGATGCTGCCGAGGGACGTGGCCGAGAACGAAGAGAACTTCGAAGGCGAGGGACTCCGAGAAATGAGAGTGAGCGATTGTAACCCAGGGAAGGGTAGCTCTTAGGTGAAACTTGGCCATCTGGCCAAGTGTCGGATGGGTTTTCCCGACACCGCCGATCCGCCATGTCGCGGCAATGATCGCTTCCGAGTCGAGTGAGTTCGACCGTATACGATCGATCGGATTGTGGCGTGATCAGCCGATCGCCATACGTGGGCGCCGATCGCAGATTATCACGATCGGCCAAGGCGCAATGATCGTCAATAAGGGTTCTACCACAGACCGCTCGTAGCCGATCGCGGCCGACTACGGAGGAAGCAATGATCGATGAGGTCCATCGGGCCGATCGCCAAGAGTTCCGATTGGACTACAACTGGCCGGGATCCGACGCGTGTTCTGGAGGCCGCTAGTGATTGGCAATGATCGCCAAGGGCGATCGATGGCGCAAACGGGAAGACGTGATCCCTCTCTATACCAAGAGAGGGGGTAAGCCTTTGAGAGGCTAATGCTCATACTCCAAACGCTCTTCCTAGTGCCCCACAAGCTCTAAACTCTTCTTACTTGTCTTTACTTCAATCCTATTGTAAGAAGAGTGATCTTGGTTGTAAAGGTTACCTCCACCTAGCTTGGTGCAAAGGAGAGACCATTTAGTGGATTGGTTTAACTGAGTGATTCACCGAGGACGAATCAGGACCGTGGATTAGCGGCGAGCCGTGAACCACGCTATACCATCGTGTTAGCGTTTGTTTTATTGTTTGTCTTTGCTTTGTATTTGTATATTCGCTATGCGCTAATCTTTTGTAGACGAGCAATTTCACGCCCAACGAGAGGGCTATTCACCCCCTCTAGCCGCCATACCGATCCCCTACAAGTGGTATCGAGCCGAGGAAAGCTTGTCGAGGACTAACCGCCACAACAAGCAACTTTCAAAATGGCGGCTCCAACATCCATCCTCCGGTTTGAAGGAGAATTCGCTGGTGGAAGAAGCGAATGGAGGTATTTTTCGAAATGGATTTTGATATAATGATTACAATGGAATCCGGTTTCGTTTTGCCTAGGGATGAAGAGGGGAAGCCAATAGAGAAATCTAGGTGGACCAAGAGGCAAAGAGAGGAGCACCTTGCAAACTCCAAAGCCAAGCACCATCTCTACAATGTGCTCACTCAACAAGAGATCAACCGGATCGGAGAATGTGCTAGCGCCAAAGAGATGTGGGAGAAGCTTATAGAACTCCATGAAGGCACATCCGAGGCCAAGCTAGCAAGGAGAGACCTCCTCCGCTCCCAACTATCCAATATAAAACTAGAAAAGGGAGAAAAGGTAACCTCACTACACTCTAGGTTTAAAGAAATTTTAATTGGGCTAACAAGTGTAGGTGAGAAGCTATCAAACCGGGATATGGTAATGAAGGCCATAGATGCCTTTCCCCGGTCCTCAAAGTGGAGCTCCATGGTGGACTCATTCTATATCTCAAAGAATTTATAAGTGAGCACCTTGGAGGAGTTCTTCTCAACAATGGAACTCCACGAAACTAGGCTTGAAGGAATACAAGAGGAGCCTAGAATTCAACCTTCAAGAGGAGTAGCATTGTTGGCAAATAAGGGGAAGAAGAAGATGGAAATCCCCTCCTCCTCCGATGACGAAGCGTCTTCCTCCTCCTCCATGGATAGCACCGAAGAAGCCTATATGGTAAGGAGGGTAAGACGTGCATTTAAGAATTTTAGATTTGATAAATCTAATGATAGGATGAGAAGACCAAGGGGGAGGGTTATATGCTACAATTGCCAAGGAGAAGGGCACATAAGGGACAATTGTCCTCTCCTAAACAAGAGCAAGGAAGAAAGGAAAAAGAAAGAAGAAAAGAAGAAGAAAAAGGGGAGCAAGAAAAAGAAGGAAGAGGAGAAGAAGACAAAGGAGAAGGGAAAGGCTAAGGCTCTCAAGGCAAGGACTTGGGATGATCCATCCTCATCCTCCTCCTCATCATCGGATGAGGAGAATGCCTTTGTCACCAATTTGGCCTTGATGGCCTTTGATGACTTGGATTGCTCTTCATCCGAAAATGAAGGTTCAAGCTCAAGAGGAGAGAGCTCAAGTGAAGAAGAAGGAGCTTCTACATCCTCATCATCCGAAGAAGAAGAGGACATGGAAACTATGGTAACGAATCTCTCACCCCATAAGATAGTTTCCATGATTTCTAGCTTAACTAAGGACTAATTTAGAGCTAAGAAGAAGAACAAAAGCATGCTAGATCAAATTAAGGACCTAGAACAAAAATTAGAAAAAGCACGCTTAAATGAAAATGAAAATATTTCTTCTTGCCATGATGATGCATGCTCACATGATCTTTATATGCCTTTGGATGTTAGTGATGCATGTATAAATGAAAATAGGGCTTTAAGGGAAAAGGTAGATTATTTAACAAAAGCCCTAGAAAAATTCACTATTGGCTCCAACACATTGAACATGATCTTAGGGAGCCAAAGAGCTAGTTTCAACAAGAAAGGCCTAGGATACAAAGAAAAGAAAAATGAAAAGGCCTATAAATGCCTAATAGCTAGGGGACAAGATAAAAAGAAAGTAATTGCTAGGAAATGGATCCCCAAGGAGTATTTAGTGAACCCAATAGGAAAGAATCTATTTTGGGTTCCAAAATCCATCCTTAAGGGTTAGAATAACCCTAGGGTAGTCAACCATATGAACTTGACCTATATCATATTTTGGTTGACTTAGGATGACGGGACAATATTTTTTAGATAGTGTTAGGTGATGATAACGTGCCCATAAATAGGTAATAATGCTTAAATCATGATGATTGATATAATTCCTATGTATGTCTTAAATCATGATTTATGATTTTGATATTTGGCATGTTATCATGAGAAATAGGGTTAAATCATGCTTTAGGTGATAATTTGTTTATTATCATCGTATAATACCTAATGCATGACTATTATTTGATGGATACATGAGTTTCATGATCATAATATAGAATTAATTGATATATGTCATTATGATCATGTAGGATGTTAGGTTGATACTTAACCATGATAGAATTGCATGAATATATGGGTTAAGTATATACAAATACCCCCTAGGATACATCTCACACTCACTATAGGCTAACTTGATTGCAAACTTAGCATGGGTGAGATATTAGGATGATACAAATGTCCACTAATGCCTATGGCATTTAGATGGTCATTTAAAGTATCAAAATAGCAATAATAGACCAATCATGGGGAAGGCTTATGTTTAATTCATAGACATATTGCCCAAAGATCATGGTTGGATATTTCATATGTTTTCAAAACAATTTCTTACCTTAAAATACATGTATTCATGTTTTGAAACAATTGGATGCAAAACTAGGTAGCTAACTTGATACTAGAATGATCAAAAACCTAGTGGTTTTTAGAACTTTTGGATTTTTGGCAAAAACAAGAAAATATAATGAGTTTTCATGAAAAACTATTTTTCCTTGATAGATATACTTAATAGAAATATGTTCCCCAAATTTCATGATTTTTTGAATTTTCTGGAATTTATAATGCATTTCTGAAATTCGGCCCGTAAAATCAAAAATTCGGATTCTTTGTGGCTGACCGCCATAACGATAGCAATGACCGTGGCTCGTAAATTAGAACATTGAAGGCCGAATTCAGTTTGTAAACCTACAACAAGTGGTAGAAATATACTTGATGCCATCAACAAGTGGTACCCAATTTTAAATCAACTTGTAATATTTTCCCTCCATTATACTTGATGCCATGAGCTTATAACTTAGTGTTAATCTTTTTGATAGTGTCAAAGGGGGAGAAATAATTATGTTTAAGTTAATTATTTTAGGGGGAGAAATATATTTTAGGGGGAGAAATATATGATAGGGGGAGAAAATTTGCATGGAGAGTTTCATGGATTAAGGGGGAGTTGCATGTTGCTATATCATGTTTATCTTTACATGATTTCTTACCTTATAATTTATATCAAATGTTTTTACCTAACTTAAACGGATTGCCACACATCAAAAAGGGGGAGATTGTTAGGGCAATCTCTTGCCGTGATATGGTTTTGATGGTGTGGCAAAGGGTTTAAGTTAGTTTGATATGTTGATATGATATGTGCGTTGAAGTCGTGCAGGACTTAGTAATTCGCACATGGAGCCGTGGCGAGTTTCACATCTCATGACTCGTTCCTTGAGTCGGTGAAGGATAGCTTTGCGGAAGCCGTGCGCTTGGAGCATCCGAGGGACCGCCGGACGAGAAGCTTGGAGTGAAGCCGGAGGAAGTAGACTTCGAGGCAAGAGACGCGAAGGAGCATTGCAGAGCCGCGGCGCTCGATGTCGCGAGGACGTGGCCGAGAACGAAGAGAACTCAAGGCGGGACTCCGAGAAATGAGAGTGAGCGATTGTAACCTGTGGAAGGGTAGCTCTTAAGTGAAACTTGGCCATCTGGCCTAGTGTCGGATGGGTTTTCCGACACCGCCGATCGCCATGTCATAGCGCCGATCGCTTCGAGTCGAGTGAGTTCGACCGTATACGATCGATCGGATTGCGGGCCACGCCATACGTAAGCGGCCGATCGCTAAGATTATCGATCAGACCGCCAAGGCGCAATGATCGTCAATAAGGGTTCGCCATTAATCGCTCGTAGCCGATCGGGGCCGATACGGGAGGCAATGATCGATGAGGTCCATCACGATCGCCAAGAGTTCCGCTGACTACAACGGTCGGGATCCGACGTGTTCGGAGGCCGAGGATCGGCAATGATCGCCAAGGGCGGCAATGATCGATAGCGCAAACGGAAGAAGTTAGCCCTCTATAAAAAGAGAGGGTGTGAGCCTTTGAGAGGCTAATGCTCATACTCCAAACGATCTTCCTAGTGCCCCACAAGCTCTAAACTCTTCTTACTTGTCTTTACTTCAATCCTATTGTAAGAAGAGTGATCTTGGTTGTAAAGGTTACCTCCACCTAGCTTGGTGCAAAGGAGAGACCATTTAGTGGATTGGTTTAACGGAGTGATTCACCGAGGATGAATCAGGGACCGTGGATTAGCGGCGTAGCCGTGAACCACGTTATACCATCGTGTTAGCGTTTGTTTTATTGTTTGTCTTTTGCTTTGTATTTGTATATTCCGCTTGCGCTAATCTTTTGTAGACGAGCAATTTACGACGTCCAACGTACGAGGGCTATTCACCCCCCTCTAGCCGGCCATACCGATCCCCTACAGTTCATTGGAGTGACCATCCGTAAGACTTCATATGGTTCTCTGAATATATAGATATATCAATGAAGTTCTTACTGTGGCTTAAGTGCGATGTTCCTTTGACTTGCGGTATTCAAGTCATCTTGATCATAGAGACTTATGCTTTGACATCTTAAGCAAACATCTCTAAGGAGATGTGGACCCGGGATGATTGGGTATAAGTCGAAGTGATCGAAGGTGTTTGAATAGCCTATAAAGGATTCACCACTCCTTGCGAGGAGATGTATACCCATAGCCTCTCGTCGGATTGTTACTAAAGTCTTTGGCCAAAGCATTACATGTTTAGAGTAAGGTACTCTTCGATACATGTGGAGTAACTAGAATCCGTAGGACGAGGAAATGATACTTGGGCTAGGTGTGACGTAGTCAGCCTAGTGGGGACTGACACTATAGACCATGTCCTGAACCAAGTGAGTATAAGATGAGTGAAGGGAATGGGGCACAAATCATTCGAGCTGCTGAAGGGTTTCAGAAATAGTTCTGGATCAACCGTTGATCTTTTCGGTTAATTGGGGATCATGATGTACTACTAGGTGCCACTCATGATCGTTCTATAATTAATGGTTAATTATAGACGGCCAACATAAACCGAGAACCTATTTGGTCACACGCACAACGAGCGTAATCCGAAGGATTTAAAACGAGCTTGAGAATGGGATTCTCAGACCGAGAGAAACTATGTTTGGTTGGACCAAACATGGAGCGAGCATGAAATCGTTTCAGGCGCAATGGAAGCGTGGATGAGCTGTGTCTTATGAAGACATAATGGATGGACCAAAATGGTTTGGTTCTAATCCAATGGAGGAGAATAAACCAAAGGGTTTGGTTTATTTTAAAACGAATGTACCAAAAGTTGGTTCGGTTCGTTTTAACTTAAAATAAACCATCATGGTTTGGTTTATTTTAACTTATCTTAATGGAGCGGGTTAACGAGCCTAATGGTTATGATCCAATAACCATTAAGAGAATTACTTCTCTATAAAAGAGGGCTTAAGGGATAATTAAGCCCTAATCCACAACCCTAAGTGGCTGCCCACCTCTCCTTGGAGAAATTCGGAGCCAACTCTCCTCCTCCTTGCCGCCGCCCACCTTGAGGCTCCAACCGGTGTCCAGAAGGTGCTGACTTCCCCGCCGGCCGAGCTGCTGCCGGTTAGTGCCCGTGATCTCCTTCAAGTTTGGCATCAAGGTGAGCTCTATCTCCCTTGGTTGGCCGGGCGCCTATCACCTTCCACCAAAGCTGTCCAGTTTTCTGACAGCTTGTTTTCCTCTCGCCGAGCGCCGCTTGGACGACTAGAGCTCCGACAGCGCTAACTTATCGGGATTCTGATCTCCGGTAATCCTCTGAGGTGGAGGACGAAGGATTCGCCAAATGGTTAACGAATACCTCTCCGAGAAGCGAGTTTTGAGAATCAGATTAGGATCCGAATTTGATTCGGATCATGATCATCTCTCGATCACGCCGCCTTCAACACGAGGCTAGTAACCCGCACGTAAGACGGCTCGTGGCTTAGCGAAGTCATCCCGAGGAACTCGGCGTGGATACGGATAGAGACGATTCTAGCGAGGATCGTTCCGGTTGATGCCGTTCCCGCTACACGTCATACGAAAGGTATAACATAGATAAATTTCCTTTTATTGCAAATTTAAATTTACGGTTATGTCTACACTTGTTGTAATATGCATGCGTGTGTTGTGTGTGTTGTAATAAATGTAGATTTATTATTTTTTATTGCTTCCGCTGTGTTCATGTTTACGAAACGTGATCGAACACACACACGCCGCGGTGCCGGAAATCCAACAGGTAAAAGTATCAAGACACTACGATCTGATCGTGGTGGTGAGTACCTCTTGGGAGAGTTTAGGAATTATTTATTAGAGGCTGGGATTCAATCCCAATTATCTGCACTTAGCACACCCCAGCATAATGGTGTAGCAGAGCAAAGGAATAGGACTCTTATGGAGATGGTTGGATTGATGATGAGTTATTCTGAGTTACTAGATTCGTTCTGGGGGTATGCTCTGGAAATGACAGTGTATATTCTAAACTTGGTACCATCTAAATCAGTGCCTTCTACTCCCACAGAATTGTGGACTGGGCGAAAGCCTAGTCTGAGACATATTCAGATATGGGGGAGTCCAGCACATGTGCTGAAGGCAGATGCTAGTAAGGTGGTTTTTTCTATAGTCCTAGAGATCAGAGGGTGATCATTAGCACGAACGCTAGAGTTTTAGAGGAAGACTATGTGATGAACCACAAGCCCATGAGTAAGATTATTCTGGAGGAATTGAGAGGGGAAGTCACTACTTCAGTACCACCGATACAAGAAAATATACCACAAGTGACTGCACCGCGTGTCACAGAGGATACACAGGTAATACCTCGTCGTAGTGGGAGGGTTGTTAGACAACCTGATAGATTTATGTTCTTGGGAGAATCTTCTGATTTGGTCCCTGGCAAATAAGAACCTGATCCCTAGACATATGATGAGGCAATCCTGTTAGTAATATGTGAGAGATGTCCTAAGACAATCGCCTTATGTTAGAACCATTTATATGATAAATGGAGATTCACTATTAGAGTATACATGTTCTCATGTATTTGATTAGATCTTAAACTCATTTACTGAATGTACACGATAAGATTTACAGCATGAGATAATTTGTGATTGGATCACAACTAGTGAGTATCTCTACATGTGTAATTGTGATGTATCGAAATTATCCCTAGTCAATGAATTGATGGATTCGGACACCATCAAATCTGTCGAGACTAGAATGAGGTATACTCCTTGGTGTATCCAAGCAGCTGATTCTCACTGGCTGGAGACATTGTGATGTCCGGAGTTAATCGTGGATGCTAGTTATGGTAACTAGTTCATTGGAGTGACCAACCGTAAGACTTCATATGGTTCTCTGCATATATAGATATGTCAATGAAGTTCTTACTGCAACTTAAGTGCGATGTTCCTTTGACTTGCGGTATTCAAATCATCTTGGTCATGAAGACTTATGCTTTGACATCTTAAGCAAGCATCTCCAAGGAGATGTGGACTCGGGATGATTGGGTATAAGTCGAAGTGATCAAAGGTGTTTGAATAGCCTATAAAGGATTCACCACTCCTTGCGAGGAGATGTATACCCATGGCCTCTCGTCGGATTGTTACTAAAGTCTTTGGCCAAAGCATTACATGTTTAGAGTAAGGTACTCTTGGAAACATGTGCAGTAACTAGAATCCGTAGGACGAGGAAATGATACTTGGGCTAGGTGTGACGTAGTCAACCTAGTGGGGACTGACACAATAGACCATGTCCTGAACCAAGTGGGTATAAGATGAGTGAAGGGAATGAGACACGATTCATTGGAGCTGCTGAAGGGTTTCAAAAATAGTTCTGAATCAACCATTGATCTTTTCGGTTAATTGGGGATCATGATGTACTACTAGGTGACACTCATGATCGTTCTATAATTAATGGTTAATTATAGACGGCCAACATAAATCAAGAACCTATTTGGTCACACACACAATGAGCGTAATCCGAAGGATTTAAAATGAGCTTGAGAATGAGATTCTCAGACTGAGAGAAACTAGGTTTGGTTGGACCAAACAAGGAGCGAGCATGAAATCGTTTCAGGCATAATGGAAGCGTGGATAGGCCGTGTCTTATGAAGACATGATGGATGAACCAAATTGGTTTGGTTCTAATCCAATGGTGGAGAATAAACCAAAGGAGTTTGGTTTGTTTTAAACGAATGAACCAAAGTTGGTTCGGTTCGTTTTAACTTAAAATAGACCAAATTGGTTTGGTTTATTTTAACTTAAATTAATGGAGCGGGTTAACGGGTTTTGGTTATGAACCAATAACCATTAGGAGAATTTGTTCTCTATAAAATAGGGCTCAAGGGTTTAATGAGAGCCCTAATCCAATTTGCCGCCCCCTCCCTTTTCTCCTCTTGTGGTCGGCGCCCATACCCTAGCCGCCGCCCACCCTTGTGCCACCGTCCAAGATCCTTGTTGGCGTCCAAGCTTCAGTCGGCGATCCTTCGGTGATCTTCCATGGCTCCGGCCACAAGGAGAGCATCTAGCTTCCTTATTTGGCCGGCGCTAATCCTCCACTAAAGTTGTCCAGTTTTCTGGACAGCTTGTTTATTTCATGTCGGAGCGTCGTCTGGATGATGTTTGGAGCTCCGAAAGCGGCTACTTTGCCAGGGATTTGATCTCCGGTAATCCTCAGAGGTGGAGGACGAAGGATTCGTCAAATGGTTGGCGAATACCTCTCCGGAGAAGCGAGTTTTTGAGGACTCGCTTTGAATCCGAATTTTGATTCGGATTGTGATCTTCTCTCGATCACATCATCTTCGACATGAGGCTAGTGACTCGTACAGAGACAAGGCTCGTGACTTTGTGAAGTCATCCCGAAGATACTTGGCGTGGATACGGATAGAGGCGATTCTAGCGAGGATCGCTCCGGTTGATGTCTTTCCCGCTACACGTGATATGTAAGGTATACGTAGAATAAATTTCCTTTTATTGATAAATTTGAAACTAAGATTATGTCTACACATGTTGTACTATGCATGTGTGTGGTGTGTGTGTTGTAATAAATTAGATTTATTATTTTTATTTCTTTCGTTGTATACATGTTTACGAAACATATTTGAACACACACTCGCCGCGGTGCCGGAAACCCAATAGTGGTATCAGAGCCAGGTTGTGTTTCGACATAATCATAAAATTGTTTTGCAATAGTCGTAATGGTATTTATGGAAATTTCTACTTTTGGAAAGATAGAAGTATTTATGGAAATTTTTAATTTTGGAAAGTCTAGAAGTATTTATGGAAATCTTCTACTTTTGGAAAGTTAAAAGTATTTATGGAAATTGATATTTTCCATAAATAAAATATTTGATTAGTTTTGGAAATTTGTTTCCTAATTTAATCATGATTTGATTTGGGAAATCAAATCTTAAAATATTTTATTTCCATAAGTAGTTTTGATGATTTAAGAAATTTGTTTCCTAAATTGACTTTCCTTAATCAACACTTTTCACAAATAAAATATGTGATTAGATTTGGAAATTTATTTCCTAATTTAATCATTATTTGATTTGGAGAATCGAATCTCAAACATATTTTATTTCCATAAATAGTTATGACATATAAGGAAATTTTGTACATGTCATAATTGTATGCCATGTAATTGCATTAGATGCATATCATTATGCCATGCGTGTCGTGACATGTAGATGTATGCCATGTATGTCATGCTATGTAGATAATAGTTATTTGCATGCAAAGAGGATGAGACATAAAAACCCTTACTCAATATTAAAGCCTACACCTTCCATTAATATGGTTAGAACCAGAGTTCCATTTCTTGTTTGAGTTGTTGGACTCTCTCCAAGCCTGACTCGAACCCGAACTGTTGGTGCAACAATGCCCCAAGCATGTATATGTTTTAATGTTTGGATAATTATCTAAGTTAGCCAACAATTTGTGATCTAATTGTGAACATATTCAAGTGACAGGGAAATCCAAGTATGAAGACTTGGTAAAGGCAAAGTTCAAGTATGATCTTGGCAAGAGAAGTCCAAGGTAAAAGTTTGGTGGCATAAGATCAAGCATGTGGTCTTGGCGGCATTAAGTCCAAACGGACTTTGGCAAAGGAAGTCCAAAGGCAAGTCTTGGCAGCGTAAGTCCAAGCATGTAGACTTGGCAGCGTAAAGTCCAAGCACGCTTTGGCAAAGGGAAACCCAAGACATGACAAAACCGAAGGAAGCTCTTGGAAGCAAAGCGCAATGGATGAACAAGTCGCAGACTAGGAGGGATCCTAGAGGCGCAAGGCTTAAGGAAGAGCTAGAAGGTTGAGTCTAGGTCTAGGGGGTGAAATCAAGTATGAATTATTCATACTTGATGAGTATCAGTCGACTGATACGATGTATCAATCGACTGGTCAGGTGCTCGACTGAGTCAGGATGAAACCCTGACGATCAGTCGACTGCTTTGGTCATGGCAGTCGACTGATGTTGCAATCAGTTGACTGCCAAATAGCGGCAGTCGATTGATCAAGTTAAACATGGGCATAGAATGGAGTCTCACTCGACTGCGGCCTGTGATCACTCGACTGATCACTCCATCAATCGACTGATGGAGGGATCAGTTAACTGATGAGAGTGCCATTGGAGGTAACGACTCTGAATCCCACGAATTCGGCTATTCAGAAGTCGTTAACCACGCCGACAGTCGATTGATGCACTGCATCAGTCGACTGATGGTGCTCCAACGGGAAAATCAACCCTCTCTCTATAAAAAGAGGGCTTGTGGAGGTTTTGAGGGCTAATGCTTATTCTCTGATAATACTCTCAAGCCTCTACGATTTTTCAAAGCTTTCTAGTGATTCTAAATCTCCTTCTCCTCTCTAAGCTCCATCTACATCCTTTGTAAGAAGAGGAGGAGTGTTGTAAAGGAAAGCTTCATAGTGATATTGATTAGGGTTGATCCACCTCAAGGATCACCGTGGAGTAGGAGTGCTATCTCCGAACCACGTAAAAGAATCGTGTTAGCATTGTTTTTCATTTGTGTTATTATTATTTTTGTTGTGCTTCCGCTAATCTTTTTGTAGAGACGAAAAACAAGCTATTCACCCCCCCTCTAGCTTCCAATCGATCACCAACACAAACATATTAAAACCATGGAATAGTTTAATACTAATATGGTAAGAGTCATAGGTCAATCGTTAGCTTTGGTTGTTGGACTCTCTCCAAGCCGGGCTAATTGGTTGAATGCGCTCTAACCATATTAAAACTATTTCTCGATTAATGGGTTGGCTTTAACCTGGAGCATCGGCTTGTTGGACTCTCTCCAAGGTCGATGTGAAGGGAGGTGAAGTTGGGTGCTATGCATATGATGCATACTTGTTAATGTGTTAACAACCCAATGTATGTGTGAAAATTCAATAAGTTGATAGCACATTGTGATAGTTGCATATATGTGATATGCAATCAGTATATTTGATACCTACCATCGTAGTTATGAATGACTTGTTGGACTCTCTCCAAGGTTGTTCATATCTATGTTGGATATCAGCCCATTCGGAGATGGACCTACGATCTCCCAAAGTGATTTTGGGGTTTTTGAAATTCGAAAAATGAATGGGATTTATAAATGTATGTTGATGCATTTTAAAATTATTTTCTCATATATGCACGTTTTGTATTTCTAGGTTAATCGATTGATCATGACATCTTTGAATTTGTGCACTATTTTGGATTCAAACAAATTGACTGGGCCTAACTTCCTGGATTGGCTTAGAAATTTGAGAATTGTTCTCAAGGCGGAAAAGCTAGCATATGTTCTTAAAGAGCCTCTTCCCAACCGTCCTAGGGACGATACAACTCCAGACCAATTGTTGGCCTATCAGAAACATGTGGCAGATTCTGAACTGGCGAGTTCCATCATGCTAGCTGCGATGGTACCTGAGCTGCAAAAGCAGTATGAGCATATAGATGCTAATACCATAGTCTTCCATCTTCATGAGTTGTTTGATGAGCAAGCGAGATCCTAAAGGTTCGAAGTCTCCAGGCTCCTCTTCACCTCTAAGATGCAAGAAGGTTCGTCTGTAGTGCAATTTGTACTAAAGATGAACGGGTATATCGAGCGGATGGCCACCCTTGGGTTTGTGATGGATCATGAATTAAGTATTGACTTAATTCTACATTGTTTGCCCAAGAGTTTCTCACAATTTGTGATGAACTATCATATGAACAAATTAGAATCCACTATTCCTGAGCTCCTCAATATGCTGAAGACTGTGGAGCCTTCTGTGAAGCATGAGGAGAAGGCAGTTCTGTTAGTTGATTCCTCAAAGAAAAGTTCTAAGAGGAAGGCAAAGGAATAGAAGAAAGGGAAGAACAAGAAGGCTAAGAAGGCAGAACCAACACAAAAGGGCACTTGCCATCATTGTGGCAAGGAAGGCCACTGGCGAAGAAACTGCAAGATTTATCTTGAGTCCGTGAAGAAGAAGAAGGCATCTGATGCCCCATCCTCTTCAGGTATCTTCGTTATTGATTGTCATTCTATTTCCTTAGACACTTGGGTATTGGATACTGGGTGTGACTCACATATATGTAATGACATACATGGGCTAAGGAATAGAAGAAGACTCGTCAGAGGGGAGTCAAATTTGTGAGTTGACAATGAAGCAAAGGTTGCTGCGGTCGCCATCGGAACTTATTTGCTGAAGCTCCCTAGTGGACTAGTCTTAGAACTGGACAATTGCTATTGTGTTCCTTCTCTAATAAAGAACATTGTTTCTATTTCCTGCTTAAATAGAAATGGTTATCATTTGACGTTTAGTAACAATTGTTGTTATATAACTTTGAATGGCGTACTTTATGGAACTGGAACTTTGAGCAATGGTATTTATATGTTGGACGTATCCAGTGACATTTTCAATATTGAAGCGAGCAACAAGCATGCTTGAAAGGATAATCAATTAGACTCCTATATGTGGCATTGTCGTCTTGGCCATGCAAGCAAGAAACACATGTCCGAATTACACTGATGTGGAATTCTGGAATCGTTTGAATTGGATTCATACGATACATGCGAATCATGCTTAAAAGGCAAGATGACTAAGTTACCTTTTACAGGAAAAGGTGAAAAAGTGGGAGAGTTGCTAGGTCTAATACATACTGATGTATGTGGACCTATGTGAACTCAAGCTTTAGGAGGCTATAGCTACTTCATTACCTTCACCGATGATCACTCACGGTTTGGGTATGTGTTCTTGATGAAACACAAGTCTGAAGCCTTTGAAAGGTTCAAAGAATTCAGAAATGAAGTAGAGAAACAACATGACAAGAGTATTAAAATACTTCGATCGGATCGAGGTGGTGAATACTTAAGTCAAGAGTTTCTAGATTATCTAAGAGACAATGGTATATTATCTCAATGGACTCCGCCATATACACCACAACATAATGGTGTATCTGAGAGGCATAACCGGACCTTGTTGGACATGGTCAGGTCAATGATGAATCATGCGAATCTTCCCAAGTCCTTTTGGGGCTATGCGCTTCAGATAGCTGTTTACTTGTTAAACAGAATGCCAACCAAGGTAGTCTCCACTACTCCATAAAAGATATGGAATAGTAAGAAACCTCATGTATCTTACTTGAAGATATGGGGTTGTCCTGCTTATGTGAAGCAGACTGTATCAGATAAATTGGATGCTAAGTCTGATAAATGTCTATTTATTGGATACCCTAAGGAAACAAGGGGTTACCAATTCTATCATCTTGTGGAATAAAAGGTGTTTGTTTTAAGGCATGCTGTGTTTCTAGAGAAAGAGTTTCTCTTGCAAGAAAACAGTGGGAGTGTCGTCGAGCTTGAGGAGGCTCGAGAGACTCAAATAGACATTGATGAGATACCTGGTGAAGCACAACAACCGATAACTCATAGTGATGAGCAATCGGCTGGACCTATTGAAACACCACATCTTCATAGATCTTGTAGAACACACAATATTCTTGAGAGATATGAATTTCTCGTAAGTGAATCGAACTACTTGTTACTCATTGATGATGAGGAGCCTACCAGTTATGAAGAAGTTCTGACAAGTTCAGAAAGAGATAAGTGGCTTGAAGCCATGAAGTCGGAAATGGATTCCATGTATGAAAACCAAGTTTGGAACTTGGTTGACCCACCTGAAGGCATAAAGCCTATAGGGTGCAAGTGGGTTTTCAAGAAGAAAACCGACATGGATGGTAATGTGATTACCTATAAGGCTAGATTGGTGGCGAAAGGATATTATCAAAAATAAGGTGTTGATTATGACGAAACTTATTCGCCTGTTGCTATGCTTAAATCCATTCGGATGCTCCTGGCCATAGTGACACATTATGATTATGAGATATGGCAGATGGATGTGAAAATAGATTTCCTTAATGGAAACCTGCTCGAGGACGTGTATATGATACAGCCTGAGGGTTTCACATCGGTTGATAAAACCATGGTATGTAAATTGCGACGGTCCATATATGGATTGAAGCAAGCATCCAGGAGCTGGAATATCCGTTTTGATGAGACAATCAAAAGGTTTGATTTCTCACAAAATCCAGACAAACCTTGTGTGTACAAGAATATTAGTGGGAGTGCAGTCGTGTTCCTAGTATTGTATGTCGATGACATATTACTCATAGGAAATGATGTTTCAGTCTTACAGTCAGTTAAGATTTGATTGTCCAAAACATTCTCCATGAAAGACCTGGGAGAAGCAACCTACATCCTCGGGATTAAGATCTATAGAGATAGATCGAAACAGTTGCTTGGTCTTTCGTAATCTACATATATAGACCGAGTGGTAAAGAGGTTTAGCATGTCGGAATCCAAGAAAGGTTTCCTACCCATCAAGCATGGGATACACCTTTCAAAGTCTATGTGTCCGTGCACAGAAGACGAGAGGATTTGCATGAGTAAGATTCCCTATGCATCCGCAATATGATCTATCATGTATGCTATGTTATGTACGAGGCCTGATGTATCGTATGCTCTGAGTGTCACGAGTAGATACCAGTCTGATCTAGGAATGGATCATTGGGCGGCTGTTAAGACAATCCTTAAGTACTTGAGAAGAACTAAGGATGTGTTCCTAATATATGGAGAAGGGGACATGGTGATACGCGGGTATACGGATGCCAACTTCCATATAGACAAGGATGATTCTAGGTCTCAGTCTGGATATGTGTTCACCTTGAATGAGGGCGCAGTGAGTTGGAAAAGTTCCAAACAAGACACTGTAGCGGATTCTACCACTGAGGCAGAATACATTGCAGCTTCGGAAGCAGCAAAGGAAGCAGTTTGGATCAAGAAGTTCATTTATGAACTTGGTGTGGTTCCAGCCATTGTTGAAGCAATACCGGTCTACTGCGACAACAATGGAGCAATTGCACAGGCGAAAGAGCCAAGGTCTCATCAACGATCCAAACATGTGCTTCGCCGCTATCATCTGATCAGAGAGATCATTAGTAGGAAGGAAATATAAATTGAGAAAATCCCCACTGAAAGGAACTTAGCAGATCCTTTGACTAAGGCATTACCTCAAAGTAAGTTTGAGGGTCATGTTAGAGCCTATGATATTGGATACCATAGCGATTGACATTAGGCCAAGTGGGAGTTTGTTAATAATATGTGAGAGATGTCCTAAGGAAATCGCCTTATGTTAGAACCATTTATATGATAAATGAAGATTCACTATTTGAGTATACATGTTCTCATGTATTTGATTAGATCTTAAACTCATTTACTGAATGTCCATGATACAATTCACAGCATAAGAGAATTTGTGATTGGATCACAACTAGTGAGTATCTCTACATGTGTAATTGTGATGTATCGAAATTATCCCTAGTCGATAAATTGATGGATTCGGACACCATCAAATCTGTCGAGACTAGCACGAGGTATACTTCTTGGTATATCCAAGCAGCTGATTCTCACTGATTGGAGACATTGTGATGTCCAGAGTTAATCGTGGATGTTACTTATGGTAACTAGTTCATTGGAGTGACCAGCCGTAAGACTTCATATGGTTCTCTGCATATATAGATATGTCAATGAAGTTCTTATTGCAGCTTAAGTGCGATGTTTCTTTGACTTGCGGTATTCAAGTCATCATGGTCATGAAGACTTATTCTTTGACATCTTATGCAAGCATCTCCAAGGAGATGTGGACCTGGGACGATTGGGTATAAGTCGAAGTGATCGAAGGTGTTTGAATAGCCTATAAAAGATTCACCACTCCTTGCGAGGAGATGTATACCCATGGTCTCTCGTCGGATTGTTACTAAAGTCTTTGGCCAAAGCATTACATGTTTAGAGTAAGGTACTCTTGAATACATGTGCAGTAACTAGAATCGGTAGGACGAGGAAATGATACTTGGGCTAGGTGTGACCTAGTCAACCTAGTGGGGATTGACACAATAGACCATGTCCTGAACCAAGTGGGTATAAGATGAGTGAAGGGAATGGGGCACGATTCATTGGAGCTGCTGAAGGGTTTCGAAATAGTTCTGGATTAATCGTTGATCGTTTCGGTTAATTGGGGATCATGATGTACTACTAGGTGACACTCATGATCGTTCTATAATTAATGGTTAATTTTAGACGACCAACATAAATCGAGAACCTATTTGGTCACACGCATAACGAGCGTAATCCGAAGGATTTAAAACGAGCTTGAGAATGAGATTCTCAGACCGTGAGAAACTAGGTTTGGTTGGACCAAACAAGGAGCGAGCATGAAATCGTTTCAGGCGCAATGGAAGCATGGATGGGCCGTGTCTTATGAAGACATGATGGATGAACTAAATTGGTTTGGTTCTAATCCAATGGTGGAGAATAAACCAAAGGTGTTTGGTTTGTTTTAAACGAATGAACCAAAGTTGGTTCGGTTCGTTTTAACTTAAAATAGACCAAATTGGTTTGGTTTATTTTAACTTAAATTAATGGAGCGGGTTAACGGGTTTTGGTTATGAACCAATAACCATTAGGAGAATTTGTTCTCTATAAAATAGGGCTCAAGGGTTTAATGAGAGCCCTAATCCAAGTTTCCGCCCCCTCCCTTTTTTCCTCTTGTGGTCGGCGCCCATACCCTAGCCGCCACCCACCCTTGTGCCGCCGTCCAAGATCCTTGCCGGCGTCCAAGCTGAAGGGTTTCTCTTATCGAGTCCGTGAGGGGAAACTTCGCTTCCCACTTCACCTCGGTAGCTTGCCCATGCCGATCCCTTCGATGTCCCCGGATTAAAAATTTAATCCTAGACAAAAGGGATTGCCCAAACCACCAAGCCATCGTCGTGCTATTCGTTTAGAGAGGTCACTTGAACAAACTAGTTGTTCAAGCGACCAACCTCTATTCTACGAGTAGCCGCAGAATAGACAATGTCCGGATCGCCGGTTTTTGTGTTTATGCTCGGGATCCAAGTATTATTTAGCCATTTACAGATTTATAACATGCTTATAATTGAAAAACAAAAAAAAGCAAGTAACAAAAGGAGAAAGAAGAATAGGTATACCTCTCGATCTTCTTATGTATGACCTTCCTCCTTTTGGACGTCGTGTGGGCGACGATCTACCAAAAGTCGAAGCTCCTAGATCACAAATCTTCCTTCCTTGCTCTTCCAAAGTAAGAGGAAGAGTAGAAACAAGGTTTTTCTCCTCCCAAAAACCAACCAACAAGGAGCATACAATCTCCTTGCCGCCGGCCAACTAGAAGGTGGAGAAGATGATGGAAAACAATAAAGACACCAAGGGAAGCCCTATATCTTGTTTCCACCACCTAAGGAGAAGAGAGGAGAGGCTTTTGCCACCGGCCAAGGGTTGGGAAAAGGCTGGAAAGGCTGCTGGACGCCGACCAATGAAGGAGGAAGAAGAAAACAACACATTCCTTATTTGGTGCCGCCCTAGCCTCCAAACACTAACCCTAAGCCTATCTCAACTAGGATTCTCTTCTCTTGCCGTCCAAACCTAGCTCTCTTTGATGTAGTTCATGCCAACTCCCATGCCCTCCTTTTATAGAGTTAGTGATAAGTCATGAATTAATCTCCTCCATTGGTTCTAGGGATTTAACCTCAACCGTCGGATCTAGAGATTTAATCTCAACCGTCGGATCTTAGAGATTTAATCTCTACCCATGGATCTTAGAGTTTTGTTTCTATCCATTGGATCTAAGCATCATGAGGTTTTAATAGGCTACATTAGGGACCATGAGGAGGAGTTGGATCTTGGCCACCCATGGATCAAGCCCACATAATGTCCTATCCACTAATGATGATCCAATCCACTAAAGGATCATCATTGATCTACCTCACCAACCCCCATATGATAATATGGGCTCCATATATTATTTGTACATTTTCTCCCCGTGTTTAAGATCTCGAATGTCCGTCGATTAATTAATTTACTGACCATTAATTAATCAACATCTAACTCCTTGAGTAGTATCACTCAACCTTTCCATCATGTCGGACCATGTCCACCTGCAGGGTTTACATGATAAACCTTATGAGCTCCTCAAGGGGACATCATCATCCTAATATATAGGACACGGTTTCCTCCTATAATCAACGACACACCATATAAATAATATCATCTCCCAACTTACCGAGCCTATCGATTTAATCTATAAATCTCTCCCATTGGTAAATCAAAGAGATGACTACTAAGTATATGTGCCCATTATTATATCGGGATTAAGAGCATGTACTAAATAATATCTGAGGTCCGATTCGATTATGTAGTCAGAAATAAATCGAATCACCTCTAAGTCGGTCCTGCTCAATACACACAAAGTGCACTAGTGTGATTCTATGGTCAAGACAAACCAATACCAAATCACACTACAACCATTCCGATGGTTTGTCCAAAGCCATCTCGGTTGTGAGCCTTTACTTATACTTTTCAAGGGGCCGATAACATGATCTCCTATGTGACACCACACACCATGTTACCTACAATGTAAAGTATTAGACAATATTGCATAACCATAAAAATATGCAAACAATTATCATATGATTCTTATTTCAAAATAAAGATGTTCATACAAAAGATAGACTTTTTAGTATACATCCCTACAATCTCCCACTTATACTAAAAGACTATGCTGTCTTCAAACTGCCATACATCTGATCCCCATTCCCTTCACATGCCTATCAAAAGCTCTTGCTGGAAGGACCTTAGTGAAAGGATCTACCAGGTTATCCTTTGATGCAATCTTGGCCACAACAACTTCTCCTCTCTTTACGATTTCTTATATCAGGTGGTACTTGCATTCTATGTGTTTAATAGCCTTATGAGCTCGTGGTTCCTTCGAGTTTGCAACTGCACCACTATTATCACAATAAATTATGATAGTTCTGGGCAAACCAGGAATCACATCCAAGTCCATCAGAAAGTTCCTGAGCCATACAACTTCTTTGGCCGCCTCAGAGGCCGCCACATACTCAGCTTCCAAGGTGGAGTCTGCCACGCATTTCTGCTTGACACTCCTCCATACAATGGCTCCACCTCCCAAAGTAAACACAAAACCTGAGGTAGACTTACTGTTATCCCTATCAGATTGGAAGTCAAAATCCGTGTAACTCACAGGGAGTAATTGGTCTACCCGGTAAACCAGCATATAATCCCTAGTCCTTCTCAGGTACTTCAATATATGCTTTACCGCAGTCCAATGTCCCTGTCCTGGATTACTCTGATATCTGCTGACCATGCCCACGACAAAACAGATATCTGGTCTCGTACAGAGCATCACATACATGAGGCTTCCTACTGTTGAAGCATAAGGAACCGCCTTCATCTCCTCTATCTACTCAGATGATCTGGGACACATCTCCTCATATAAAGGAACTCCATGCCTGAAAGGTAGAAAACCCTTCTTGGAGTTCTGCATGCTAAAATGCTCCATAATCGTGTCTATGTATGAAGCTTGGGATAAGCACAACATCCTTTTCCTGCGATCCCTTATAACCTTGATCCCAAGGATGTGTCCCACCTCTCCCAAGTCCTTCATATCAAACTGTTTGGACAACCATACCCTTACGTCCGATAACACCTTGATATTGTTGCCAATCAATAAAATGTCATCTATGTATAATACAAGAAATACCACTACGTTTCCGTCACATCTCTTATATACACAAGACTCATCTGGACTCTGAATAAATCCATAAGACTGGATCACCTCATCAAAACGGATGTTCCAAGACCTCGAAGCTTGTTTCAATCCATAAATGGACCAATTAAGCTTACATACAAGATGCTCTTTGCCCTTAGCAATGAATCCCTCTGGTTTCTTCATGTAGATGTTTTCCTCAAGACTTCCATTAAGGAAAGTTGTCTTGACATCCATCTGCCACACCTCATAATCCATATGAGCTCCTATGCATAAGAGAATCCGGATAGACTTAAGCATGATTACCAGTGAAAAGGTCTCCTCATAATCGATACCCTCTTTCTGAGTATACCCCTTCGCAACAAGCCTCGCTTTGAAGGTCTCAACCTTCCCATCTATTCCTCTCTTTCTCTTGTAGATCCACTTGCATCCAATGGTTTTTATACCATCGAGTGGTTCTACTAGCTCCCAGACCTGATTTGAATCCATAGATTCAATCTCAGCATTCATTGCACTTTGCCAAGATACTATATCTTTATCTTGGATTGCCTCGTCATATGTCAAGGGATCAGGTTCATGTTCGCCAGGGACCAAATCAGAAGATTCTCGCAAGAACATGAATCTATCAGGCTGTCTCACAACCCTCCCACTACGACGAGGTATCACCTGTGTATCCTCTGTGACACGCAGTGCAGTGACATGTTGTATATCCTCTTGTATCGGTGGTACTAAAGAAGTGACCTCCCCTTTTAACTCCTCCAGAACAATTTTACTCTTGGGCTTGTGGCTCATCACATAGTCTTCCTCTAGAAATCTGGCGTTCGTGCTAACGATCACCCTCTAATCTCTAGGACTATAAAACAATCCACCCTTCGTTCCCCTAGGATAGCCAATGAACAAGCGTACTTCTGTATGAGGTTCCAACTTACCAGTATCCGCCATCAGCACATGTGCTGGACTCTCCCATATCCGAATATGTCTTAGACTAGGCTTTCGCCCAGTCCACAACTCTGTGGGAGTAGAAGGCACTGATTTAGATGGTACCAAGTTCAGAATGTACACCGCCGTATCTAGTGCATATCCCCAGAACGAATCTGGCAAGTCAGAATAACTCATCATCGATCTAACCATCTTCATAAGAGTCTTATTCCTTCGCTTTGCTACACCATTCTGCTGGGGTGTGCCAAGTGCAGTCAATTGGGATTGAATCCCAGCCTATGATAAGTAGTTCCTAAACTCTCCCAAGAGGTACTCATTACCACGATCAGATCGTAGTGTCTTGATACTTTTACCTTGACGTTTCTCCACATCAGCCTTGAATTCTTTGAACTTGTCAAAGCATTCAGACTTATGGCACATCAGGTAAATGTATCCATATCTTGAGTAATCGTCTATAAAAGAGACGAAATACTCAAAACCACCTCTAGCCTGAATAGACATAGGACCACACAAATCAGAATGAACCAATTCTAACACATCTTTGGCTCTATACCCCTTGGCCTTAAAAGGCCTCTTGGTCATCTTACCCTCCAAGCAAGATTCACAAGTTGGGAGATCCTCCACCACTAATGAACCCAAAGGTCCATCAGCTATCAACCTTTGAATTCTGCTTAGGTTAATGTGACCAAGCCTAAGATGCCAAAGATATGTTTGGTTTATCTTTGAAGGTTCTTTTCTCTTATTGGAATTAGAAGATGAGTTATTAACTTCAATTTGCATCGTGGGAGGTTTTGGTTCAAGTGTATACAAATTTCCTATCAATGTACCCGAACAGATAATGTCCCTATTCCTTCTTATAACAACTCTGTCATTAAAAGAAATAGAATATCCATCCATAAACAATTTAGAAACTGAAATTAAATTCTTTCTAAACAAGGGTACATAAAGGCAATTCTTAAGAACCAAAAGTTTATTTTTCTCAAAAGATAAATGAACGTCTCCCACTGCAATAGCCGCCACCTTCGTGGCATCGCCTAAAAGTACCTGTAATCTCCTCACCTAGTTCTGTTTCGAACCCTTGCAAAGTATTGCAGACATGATCAGTGACTCCCGTATCTACACACCAGGTGCCGGTAGATAACACCGCTAAACATGTTTCAACGACTAGACCAAAAGATATACCTTTGTTCTTGCGGTTGGGGCAGTCCTTCTTCCAGTGTCCAGTCTGCTTACAAGTGAAGCACTTTCCTTTCGGCTTCTTCACTCCTCCTTGAGTACCTCCCACTGCCTTCGCCCCGGTTTGTTTCTTCTTCTTCTTGCCTTTCGGCTTAGAAGTAGAAACCTTCTGGGTCACCACGGCATGCGCCTGAGCACTCTGATGAAATAGTCCCTCTGCCGCCTAGAGTTCTGTCAGAAGTTCCACCAACGAAGACAACCTCTTGTTCATGTTGTAGTTGAGGCGAAACTGCTCAAAACTCCTAGGCAGAGATTGGAGTATGATATCAACCTGGGTTTCCCCATCGATCTCAGATCCTAGGACCTCCAGCTCATTCAAATGAGCCATCATCTTGAGAACATGATCCCTTACGGGTGTTCCCTCGATCATGGTGGTCGTCATCAAGTTTCTCATGGCCTCTTGCCTCGCAGCCCGATTCTGGTGTCCGAAAAGCTCCTTGAGATTGAGCATCATATCATAAGTAGTGGACATGACTTGATGCTGATGTTGGAGTACATTTGACATAGATGCCAAAATGTAACACCGTGCCATCTCATCGGCCTTGATCCACTTCTTATAACTCTCTCTCTCCTTTTCCCCAGAATTATCTGCAGGCTTGGGAGGGGCACTCTTCGAGGAGTACATATTTGTATTCCTCAGTAGTCAAGACAATGCCTAGATTTCTATTCCAATCTACATAGTTGGGTCCAGTAAGTTTGTTCTCTTTCAGTATCACAGCAAGTGGGTTGAAAGTCATTTTGAAAGAAAACCTAAGAATCACATAAATCAAAACATTAGATTTCAAAAAATTATTGATTCCTCAAACAATAAAATTTTAAAATCAACTAACATCTCAAAACACCGAGAATATCGTATGCCACGATAGTGTGGGCGTATACGAATTCTACATTTGTAAGAGGAGGTTTTACCCATTAATTTTACTATCTTGTCAACCTAACTTTTTGACAAGTAAAATTAATAGTTGGTTCCTCTTTAGCCCTACAAATAAAAGTAGTGACTCCGATGGGGAGGATACTTATATTTGTATCTAAGTGTTCACCATTACTCGGTACCAAGGTAATTATCTCGGGTTATGTGCCTTACGATGGGCAAGTACACACGCTCCTTAATAATTTCCTATAACCATATTCGACCTTGTGATCCACAAACAAACCCATCCGATATGGAGGAAGGCACTCAGAGCCGACGCGCAAGTTTGTTTGCATCACTTGTCAAATCGTAATGGAGGCCGTGGGAATTTTAAAAATTCCCTCTCCCACTTAGTAATTTGAAATTGAGGAATTTTCCTAGCCTACGACATGCATATCAAACAAAAAGCAATAAATATGAAAAATAAATTATTTTCCAACTATTATGGCTTTTGTCTTCAATATGACTCCCGTCGCATCGCCAACTCATCCGCTCCTCCTACGCCATGTACGAGCCATCCAGAGATCCGAGCCGAGACTAAAACCTATTTTAATTTACATCCATCGATCCTATACTCCACGAGGGAGTGTACATGAAATATAGATCGAAAGTAAAATAAAATAAAGAGTGGCTAAACAATGCCATATTTAATTTACAAAAACTAAATACTAGCCTCGTCAACCCCGAGGATTCAACAAAATAAATATTTACACACATACAATCACATACACACATATGACCATAATAGTCGGATCTTATGCCTGCAACCAAAGAGTTAAACTACGCATATCCTACTATTATTTGGCACATATAATATATGAAAAAGTGCATAAAAATTAATCGAATCCTAAACACACAAAACCAAAAACCTTGGCTCTGATACCAATTGAAGGGTTTTGCTTATCGAGTCCGTGAGGGGAAACTTCGCTTCCCCTTCACCTCGGTTGCTTGACCATGGCGATCCCTTCTATGTCCCCGGATTAAAAAAAATTTAATCCTAGATAAAAAGGATTGCCAAAGCAACCAAGTCATCGTCGTGCTATTCATTTAGAGAGGTTACTTGAACAAACTAGTTGTTCAAGCGACCATCCTCTATTCTACGAGTAGCCGCGGAATAGACGATGTCCGGATCACCGGTTTTCGTGTTTATGCTCGGGATCCAAGTATTATCTAGCCATTTACAGATTTATAACATGCTTATAATTGAAAAACAAATACAAGCAATAAACAAAAAAGAAAAGAGAATAGATATACCTCTTGATCTTCTAATGTATGACCTTCCTCCTTTTGGACGTTGTGTGGGCGACGCTCTACCAAAAGTCGAAGCTCCTAGATTGTAAATCTTCCTTCCTTGCTCTTCCAAAGCAAGAGGAAGAAAAGAAACAAAGTTCTTCTCCTCCCTAAAACCAACCAACAAGGAACTAAGAAGATCCTTGCTGCCGGCCAACAAGGAGGAGTTTGAGAGTGGCCGGCCAAAAGTTTCAAGGGAGGACCCTAAACCTTTGTTCCACTGGCCAAGGAGAAGGAGAAAACTTGTTTTGGATGCCGGCCAAGGGCTGGAAGGAACTCCAAGGGCGCCGACAGCTTGGGGAAGAAGAACAACTTAAGGAAAAAATTTCCTTAATAGGTGCCGCCCAAGCCCAAACCCTAATTCCTAGCCTTGCCGCCAACTCCAAAAACCTTAGCTCTCTTTCAATGATCTCCACGCCAACTCCCATGCCCACCTTTTATAGAGATAGGGATAAGTCATGAATTAATCTCCTCCATTGGTTCTAGGGATTTAATCTCAACCGTCGGATCTAGAGATTTAATCTCAACCGTCGGATCTTAGAGATTTAATCTCTACCTATGGATCTTAGAGTTTTGTTTCTATCCATTGGATCTAAGCATCATGAGGTGTTAATAGGCTACATTAGGTACCATGAGGAGGAGTTGGATCTTGGCCACCCATGGATCAAGCCCACATAATGTCTGATCCACTAATGATGATCCAATCCACTAAAAGATCATCATTGATCTACCTCACCAACCCCCATATGATAATATGGGCTCCATATATTATTTGTACATTTTCTCCCCGTGTTTGAAATCTCGAATGTCCGTCAATTAATTAATTTACTGACCATTAATTAATCAACATCTAACACCTTGAGTAGTATCACTCAACCTTTCCATCATGCCGGACCAAGTCCACCTGCAGGGTTTACATGATGAACCTTATGAGCTCCTCAAGGGGACATCATCATCCTAATATATAGGACATGGTTTCCTCCTATAATCAACGGCACACCATATAAATAATATCATCTCCCAACTTACCGAGCCTATCAATTTAATCTATAAATCTCGATCATTGGTAAATCAAAGAGATGACTACTAAGTATATGTGCCTGTTATTATATCGGGATTAAGAGCATGCACTAAATAATATCTGAGGTCCGATTCGATTATGTAGTCAGCAAAAAATCGAATCACCTCTATGTCGGTCCTACTCAATACACACAAAGTGCACTAGTGTGATTCTATGGTCAAGACAAACCAATACCAAATCACACTACAACCATTCCGATGGTTTGTCCAAAGCTATCTCGGTTGTGAGCCTTTACTTATACTTTTCAAGGGGCCGATAACATGATCTCCTGTGTGATACCACACACCATGTTATCTACAATGTAAAGTATTAGACAATATTGCATAACCATAAAAATATGCAAACAATGATCATGTGATTCTTATTTCAAAATAAAATGTTCATACAAAAGATAGACTTTTCAGTATACATCCCTACAAGTAGTACCACTCAACCTTTTCATCATGCCGGACCAAGTCCACCTGTAGGGTTTACATGATGAACCTTATGAGATCCTCAAGGGGACATCATCATCCTAATATATAGGACACAGTTTCCTCCTATAATCAATGGCACACCATATAAATAATATCATCTCCCAACTTACCGAGCCTATCGATTTAATCTATAAATCTCGCCCATTGGTAAATCAAAGAGATGACTACTAAGTATATGTGCCCGTTATTATATCGGGATTAAGAGAATGTACAAAATAATATCTGAGGTCCGATTCGATTATGTAGTCAGCAATAAATCGAATCACCTCTATGTCGGTCCTGCTCAATACACACAAAGTGCACTAGTGTGATTCTATGGTCAAGACAAACCAATACCAAATCACACTACTACCATTCCGATGGTTTGTCCAAAGCCATCTCGGTTGTGAGCCTTCACTTATACTTTACAAGGGGTTGATAACATGATCTCCTGTGTGACACCACACATCATGTTATCTACAATGTAATGTATTAAACAATATTGCGTAATCATATAAATATGCAAACAATGATCATGTGATTCTTATTTCAAAAATAAAGATGTTCATACAAAAGATAGACTTTTCAGTATACATCCCTACAACTTTGCCAGGGATTCGATCTCTGATAATCCTCAGAGGTAGAGAACGAAGGATTCGTCAAATGGTTGGCGAATACCTCTCCGGAGAAGCGAGTTTTTGAGGACTCGTTTTGAATCCGAATTTTGATTCGGATTGTGATCTTCTCTCGATCACATCGTCTTCGACACGAGGCTAGTCACTCGTACGAAGACGAGGCTCGTGACTTTGTGAAGTCATCCCGAAGATACTCGGTGTGGATATGGATAGAGGAGATTCTAGCGAGGATCGCTCCGGTTGATGCCTTTCCCGCTACATGTGATACGTAAGGTATACGTAGAATAAATTTCCTTTTATTACAAAATTTGAAACTACGATTATGTCTACACATGTTGTACTATGCATGTGTGTGGTGTGTGTGTTGTAATAAATTAGATTTATTATTTATATTTCTTCCGCTGTGCACATGTTTACGAAACATGTTCGAACACACACTTGCTGCGGTGTCGGAAACCCAACAAATCCAAGATAAAGATGCGATATCTTGGCAAAGTGCGATGAATTCTGAGATAGAATCTATGGATTCAAATCAGGTCTGGGAGCTAGTAGAACCACCCAATAGTGTAAAAACCATTAGATGCAAGTGGATCTACAAAAGAAAGAGAGGAATAGATGGGAAGGTTGAAACCTTCAAAGCAAGGCTTGTTGCGAAAGGGTATACTCAGAAAGAGGGTATCGATTATGAGGAGACCTTTTCGCCAGTAGCCATGCTTAAGTCTATTCGGATTCTCTTATCTATTGCTGCTCATATGGATTATGAGGTGTGGTAGATGGATGTCAAGATAGCTTTCCTTAATAGAAGTCTTGAGGAAAGCATCTATATGGAGCAACCAGAGGGATTCATTGCAAAGGGCAAAGAGCATCTTGTGTGCAAGCTTAATCGGTCCATTTATTGATTGAAGCAAGCTTCGAGATCTTGGAACATCCACTTTGATGAGGTAATCCAGTCTTATAGATTTATTCAAAGTCCGGATGAGTCTTGTGTATACAAGAGATGTGATGGAAACGTAGTGGTATTTCTTGTACTATACGCAGATGACATTTTGTTAATTTGCAATAATGTCAAAATGTTATCAGACATAAGGGTATGATTGTCCAAACAGTTTGATATGAAAGACTTGGGAGAAGTGGGATACATCCTTGGGATCAAGGTTATAAGGGATCACAGGAAAAAGATGTTGTGCTTATCTTAAGCTTCATACATAGACACTATTTTGGCTCGTTTTAGCATGCAAAACTCCAAGAAAGGTTTTCTACCTTTTAGGCATGAAGTACCTTTATCTAAAGAGATGTGTCCTAGAACATTAAAGGAGATAGAGGAGATGAAGGCGGTTCCTTATGCTTCGGCAGTAGGAAGACTCATGTATGCCATGCTATGTACAAGGATGGATATCTATTTTGCCGTGGGCATGGTTAGCAGATATCATAGTAATCCAAGACAGGGACATTGGACTGCGGTAAATCATATATTGAAGTACCTGAGAAGGACTAGGGATTATATGTTGGTATACTAAGCAGATCAATTACTCCCTGTGAGTTACACATATTACGACTTCTAATCAGATAGAGATAACAATTAGTCTACCTTGGGTTTTGTGTTTACTTTGGAGGTGGAGCCATTGTATGGAGGAGTGTCAAGCAGAAATGCATGACAGACTCCACCATGGAAGCTGAGTATGTGACAGCCTCTAAGGCAGCCAAAGAAGCTATATGGCTTAGGAACTTCTTGATGGACTTGGATGTGATTCCTGATTTGCCCAAAACTATCACGATTTATTGTGATAATAGTGGTGCTGTTGCAAACTCGAAGGAACCACGAGCCCATAAGGCAAGTAAACACATAGAGCGCAAGTACCACCTGATATGAGAGATCGTAAAGCGAGGAGAAGTTGTTGTAGCCAAGATTGCATCAGAGGATAACCTGGCAGATCCTTTCACTAAGGCCCTTCCAGTGAGAGCTTTTGATAGGCATATGGAGGGAATGAGAATCAGATGTATGGCAGTATAAGGACATCATAGTCTTTTAGTATAAGTGAGAGATTGTTGGGATGTATACTGAAAAGTCTATTCTTTGTATGAACTTTTTTATTTTTGAAATAAGAATCACATGTTCATTGTTTGCATATTTATGGTTATGCATATTGTCTGATACATTACATTATAGATAACATGGTGTGTGGTGTCACACGGAAGATCATGTTATCAGTTCCTTATAGAGTATAAGAAGAGGCTCACAACCGAGATAATTTTGGACAAACCATTGGTATGGTTGTAGTATAATTTGGTATTGGTTTGTCTTGACCATAGAATTACACTAGTACACTTTGTGTGTATTGAGCAGGACCGACTTAGAGGTGATTCAATTTTTTGCTGATTACATAATTGAATCGGTCCTCAGATATTATGGTGTACATGCTCTTAATCCCGATATAATAATGGGAACATGTACTTAGTATTTATTTCTTTGATTTACCAATAAGCGAGATTTATAGATTAAATCGATAGGCTCGGTAAGTTGGGAAATAATATTATTTACATGGTATGTCGTTGATTATAAGAGGAAACCGTGTCCTATGTATTAGGATGATGATGTCTCCTTGAGGAGCTCATAAGGATCATCATGTAATCCTTGCAGGAGGACTTGGTCCGGTATGATGATGAGGTTGAGTTGTACTACTCATGGAGTTAGATGTTGATTAGTTAATTGTCAGTAAATTAATTAATTGATGGACATTCAATATCTTAAACACGGAGAGACATTTTTACAATCAATATATGGAGCCCATATTTATTTATGGGGGTTGGTGAGGTAGATCAATGATAATCCTCTAGTGGAATGGATCATCATTAATGGATCAGATTTTATGTGGCCTAGATCCATTGGGTGGCCAAGATCCAACTCCTCCTAATGGTCCCTATTGTAGCCTAATATTAAAACCCTCATGAAACCTAGATCCAACGGACACGATTAAAAGGAGGCTTGGACGAAATCTATAAATAAGGTTTCAAGGCTTGGGCGTGGGATATCCTTTTGGATATTAGGGTTTTGGAGTGGGCGGCAAGATTCTTGGAGAGGCTAGGGTTTGGAGTTGGCATTGAGAGGCTTGGGCGACGTAAGGAATTAGGGTTTTTCCTAGGGTTTCCTTGTCTTCCTCTCTAGTGGCCGGCGGCAACAAGCTTCTTCCTCTCCACTTGGCCGACAATAACCTCCACCCTTTCCCTCTCTTTTGGCCGGCGACAAGAGTTAGGGTTTCTTCCCTTGGAGCTCTTGGCCGGCGCCTACACTTTCTCCCTCTCCTTAGAGCCGGCGGACACCAACCTTGGTGGTTGGTGGTTGGCGCAAGAAAGGAGAAGAAGTGTTTGATATTCTTCCCTTTGTTCAGAGCGAGCAAGGAAAGGAAGAATGTGATCTAGGAAGTTTCAACTCTTGGAGGATCGTTGCCCACACAACGTTTAAGAGGAGGATAGGTCATACAATAGAAGATCAAGAGGTAGACAAGAGGTATAATCTTGTTTTTTTTGATTTAGTTCTTTTGTATAATGCATGTGGCTAATTTACTTGGACCCCGAAGATAAACACAAAAACCGGCGATCCATACATCATCTATTCCGTGACTAATCAAGGAAAAGAGTTATGTTGCTTGAACAATAAGTTTGTTCAAGAGACCACTCAAATCAAATAGCACGATGATGGATCGGTTGCTTGGGTAATCCGTCTTCGTCAAGGATTAATTTTTTTAATCTGGGGACGTAGATAGGATCGCCATGCACGAGCGACCGAAGTGGGAAGCAATTTCCCCACAACCGAAGTCCTAGAATCCCTTTTTGAGAACTTCGAACCAACCTTTTCTTCTTCCGAGTGACACCATACTTGAGTTAGGACTACCATCAACCTCGCAATCTATACTCTTAGGAGATTAATTCTGAACAACAACATCCACTGGACAGATAGTATTTTAATCTCAGTCTCTATGGGATCGATAATCTTTTATTACTTGACAACATCCATGCACTTGCGGCCATTGAGCGCGAACACGCACTTTGAGTCCTCGACGATCCTCATAGAAGATTTGAGAGTCGTGCTCGCGTGCATCAGTACCCAAATGTTTGGACCAGAAATATCAATCAAAAATTTATTTGGGACCCAAGCTTTCTTCACCTTACTTCTAATTGTTGCTTTTCTATTAATTAGGAAAATATAAGCTACTTTCTTGTCCTTAGGTTTGTATCCTATATTGGCCTTGTTATAGATGACCCTTTGATGTTTAATCTCTAAGGATCATGTCAAGAAATTTTGATCCATTAGTAATCTTTTCTAAACATTCCCTTAATTCACAAACCTCAATCTTAAGTTTTTCATTTTCCTCCCTAAGCATGCATGAATCATAACATAAATATTCTTCATTCCTAATTGCTTTTATTTCTACCTTCAAATCCTTAACCTTAGATTATGATCTATCCAATGCATTCTTAAGGTAAGCAATAGTCTTATATAAAAGCTCTATTTTAGGGGAGTCCTTTACCTCATCGTCACTAGATGACGATTCGTCGCTAGAGGAGGCTTCTTCTTGGCTTGACTTGTCAGAGACATTCCCAAATGCCATGAGTGTCACATGCCATGTGATGTGGCAAAGCTCATCATCGTCGGATGAGTCCTCCATGCTTTGAGTGTCCCAAGTTATTTGAGTCACTATAGCCTTCTTCTTCTTCTTCTTCTTCTCCTTCTTGTCCTTCTTCTTCTTTTCCTTTTCTTCCTTCTTCTTTAGCTCCGGACAATTTCGCTTGATATGCCTCCTTTTGTTGTATCCATATCAAGTAACATTAGTATTAGAAATCGAATTACTACTTGATTTACCTTTTGAGGATTGGAACATCCTCCTCACATCCTTCTTTGTGAATCTTCTTAATAATTTTCTACCAAACCTCTTGACGTAGTGAGCCACTTCATTAGACGACAATTCTTCATCACTACTTGATGGCTCATCCTCCAACTTGGATGATGAATAGACCTCCTCCTTCTTTTTTTTCTTCTTTCTACAAAAAGAGCTAAACTTTTCTCCTTGAAGGACACATTAGATTGCTCATGCAACTCAAATTTACAAAATAATTCATCTAATTTAACCAAAGAAAGATCTCTAGAGACCTTATAAGCATCAACCATTGATGCCCATAAAGTTCTTCTAGGGAAAGATGAAGAACATACCTTATTAAGTCTCTATTGTCTACTTTCTCACCCATAACATAAAGTCCATTGATGATCTCCTTGAACCTTCCATGCATTTGAGTTACGATTTTGTTGGTATTCATGGAGAATGTTTCAAGTTGACTTATCAATAGATCCCTCTTGGCTCTCCTCGATTCATTTGATCCTTCATTTAGTTTGATGAGCTTCTCGCAAAACTCCTTTGCGATATTGAAAGGTCTCACGTTGTTAAATTGCTCCTTTGATAATCCACATTGGAGTGTGGTTATCACTTTGCTATTTGCTTGAGCCTTCTCGTACATCTCCTTTGTCCAATCCTCGATTAGGAAGGATGCACCAAATTGATTCACCAGTTCTTCGTATCCCTTGACAACACTAACCCAAGTTTTAATATTATTCATTAGAAAGTTCTTCATTCTACCTTTCCAATATGAGAAGTCATTGCCGTCGAAGAGCAGTGGTTGCACAATGCTATATCCCTCTTGAAAAGCTATTGTGATGCTTCGGTTAATGATTAAATCTTCCAAGCGATTCTGAGACCACTTGTTGGGGATCCTTTGTATGGCTAGAGAGGGGTGAATAGCCTCTTTCATCAATTTCTACACAAAGTTGTTAGCGGAAGCAAAAAGAAAATATGAACTAGAATTGAAATCAACAAGCTAACAATTGTTTAACGTGGTTCAGAGATGATGCTCCTACTCCACGATAATCCTTAAGGTGGATCACTCCTTGCATGCCTTCACTAAGATCTCCTTTGGATGAACCTAAGGTGGAGAAACCTTTTCTTACAATGAACACTCTTCCTTTTACAAGATGATGAAGAATAAGCTTAGAAGGAAGAGTTTGAGAGCTTAAGAAATTGGAAGAAGGCTTGGGAAGCTTAGAGGACGAGATTTTTGTGTGTAAACATTAGCCTCCTCAAGCTTCCAAGCCTCCCATTATATAAACTTTTGGGTATCAGCCTGTTTCTACCAGTTGAGAGTTTCGCCAGTCGACTGCTGCATACCAACATTCGACTAGTGCCACTGTTGTCCACATCCAATGACTTCTGATGAAGCTTGATCGCGATCATCAACACTCAATGGCCATCTGATCAGTCGATAGCTATACCATTAGTTGACTGTCCAGTCGACTACCAAAGCTTCTATGCTCTGGCCACTTCTGACAAGTCAACTGCCCATCCATGGAAGTCGATTGCTCAAGGCCAGTCATCTGCCCATACACGACAATTGACTGCTCAAGGCCAGTCGATTGCCCATACACGACAGTCGACTACCCATACACGACAGTCGACTACCATTGACACAGCAACATTTGAGCTGCAGTCGACTACTTACCAGCCGACTGGTCCTAATCCCAATCAACCGATCAAATCTTTTGGACCTTCGAGTGTTGAACACTCGAGTCCAGTTGATTTGTCTAAGATGTTAGTCGGCTGGCACATCTCAAGTATGACTAATTCATACTTGAGAACACACCCTAAGCCTAAATAAAACCTTCTAGCTTCTCCATCAGCTTTGCGCCTCCAAGGTCCCTTCGAGTCCATGACTCCTTCATCCTTGCACTTACCTTCAAATGCTTCCTTTGGTTTCGTCATGCTTTGAGTTTCTTCTTTTCCAAGGTCCACTTAAACTTTACGCCACCAAGACTATATGCTACCAATACCTCACCCTTGGAGTTCCTTGCCAAGATCCACTTGGACTTATGCCGCAAAGACTACATGCTTGGACTTATGTCATCAAGTCTACATTCTTCAACTTTTCTTGTCAAGGCTTCACCCTTAGACTTTCCTTGCAAAGTCTTCACATTTGGACTTTCTTGAAACCTAAAACTTAATCATCCATGTTAGATAATAAACATTTCCTAACTATAAATGATTATCCAAATATCAAAATACAATAATACTTGTCACGCCCGCCCTTTCCAGGGGTTGGAATGGCGGCACGACACGATCATACATACATGCATTTACAGCGGAAGACTATATACTTCTTACAACGGAAGACTTTAAACTTCTTTTTTCTTTTTTTTTTCTTTCTTTTAAACATAAGCATGCATCATCATTTTATAAGTACTTAGTTCAAGTTCATGACATTCAACTTAAAAGAAAACATGCATAAGTATGAGAAACATAAACAGATCTCCTCCACCATGCCACTACCACACACACTTTGCCCCTCCTGCTGCTCCCTTTAGTTTATCCATTCTTTACCTTTATCTGCAGTACAAGGGAACATAAAACTATAAGCACATAAGCTTAGTTAGATCCTTTCTTACTCACAAAAATCATACATCGAGAATTAGACATAGAATAGTGACATGATCTTTTAAGGACATATGAGCATATCATGCATATAAACAAACAAGAACATAACAACATAGCATTCATATGAACATACAAGAACATATAAGCATGACATTCATATAAACATCATAATCACCTAGACATGAAATAAGGGTATATGCAAGATTCTCTTTGAAAACATATATCTTATAGGTACTTAAACATAATCTCAACATATTGGGTCCGGCATTGTACCACATGCATCATCATCATACTGTGCATCCATAATTGACCTGAGGTAGCTAATCCCGAACCTACTAGAGTACTAGGCACATACTATGTCTGTCGGCCTAGGGGCAACATAACATAGAAGCTCATCCTAAGCCCGTACTTATGACCGTCGGCCTAGGGCATCTGGGATCCCATCTTGTACTGGGCTCGTACTACGATCGTCGACCCAGGGGCACGTAGGAGCCCATCCCTTGGACCTTATTAGGGTCCGGTACAAGCCATGCAAAAAGTAAAATAGCATATCATGTTCCTTATCATAACATATCACATTTCTTTTCATAACATATCATGTTCCTTCTTCATAGCATATCATATTTCTTTTCATAACATCTCATGTTCCTTCTTTATAACATATCATGTTTCCTTCTTCATAACATATCATATTTCTTTTCATATCATATCATGTTCCTTCTTTATAACATATCATATTTCTTTACACAATATATCATGTTCCTTCTTTATGACATATCATACACTCATACAATTAACATGACAATGAGCATAACATAATCATACATTCATACAATTAACATGGCAATAAGCAGAACATAATCATACATTCATACAATTAACATGGACATAAGGTAGTGACATCAACCAATCATGCTATCATAAAATCTAACTAACATCATATTTGCATCTTTTTCTACATGTAGCATGGCATGGAGGACTTAGTAGAGGGCATGTACATGGGTTGGCGGAAACCCTAAGGGAGGGTTCTTAGGAGTTTACATGCTAAACAACTTGTGCAAGGTCTACTTAACATCATACTAACATCACACACATATAGAGTATGGTATAAACATCATGAACAAGCATAACATGGTGTGATCTAAACTTCATGGGGTTCTCACAAAATTTTAAACCCTAAACAACTTGTACAAGATCTAACTAACCACATGTTAATACCATGACATATAGATCATGGCATGGAAGGCCCTTAGGGGCCTAAATAGGTCTTGGCCGAGAGTTTCAAAAGGCTTAAAGATCCAACACTTGAATCTAGCTTAGCTATCAACATAATATCTTCATCTACATTCAAAACATAACATAACTACATATAGATCATAGCATAGAAATCCATTAGGAGCCTAAATGGTTATTGGTCGAAAGTTTCAAGAGGCTTAAAGATCAAACACCTAAACCAAGCCTATCTAGAAACCTGTTATCATCATATTCCTACAAAACATAGCATGGACAATCATGGGAAGCATGTATAGGGTGTTGGCTGAAAGTTTCATGAAGCTTGAAGATCAAACCCTTAAACCAAGCCTATCTAGAAACATGTTATCATCATATTCATACAAAACAAAGCATGGACAATCATGGGAAGCATGTATAGGGTGTTGGCCGAAAGTTTCATGAAGCTTGAAGATCAAACCCTTAAACCAAGCCTATCTAGAAACATGTTATCATCATATTCATACAAAACAAAGCATGAACAATCATGGGAAGCATGTATGGGGTGTTGGCCGAAAGTTTCATGAAGCTTGAAGATCAAACCCTTAAACCAAGCCTATCTAGAAACATGTTATCATCATATTCATACAAAACAAAGCATGGACAATCATGGGAAGCATGTATAGGGTGTTGGCCGAAAGTTTCATGAAGCTTGAAGATCAAACCCTTAAACCAAGCCTATCTAGAAACATGTTATCATCATATTCATACAAAACAAAGCATGGACAATCATGGGAAGCATGTATGGGGTGTTGGCCAAAAGTTTCATGAAGAAATTTCTTAACAACCATCAACCAAAGCAACTTGACTGCAGGTGAGGGGATACTTACATCCTTCGCTTTGTTTAATAGTTGGAAACACCCTAAGTGATGCCAAGACTAGAGCCCTCTTCTTGCTTGGTTGGTTTTCGGAAAATGGAAGAGGGGGAGCTTAGAGTTTCGGTGAGGAAGAAGAAGAGAAATGGAGAATGGCAATTGTGGTTTCTCTTGTCTCCTCATTCCCCTATTTATTCACTTGAAGGTGTCCCTTAGCCTCCCTTACCCTTATCTATCATTTCCCATATCCTTCTAATAGCACAACCCTGCTGGGCTTCTGGTTATTGCGTGCATCTTAGGGTTTAGCTATCTACTTGGGGTTTAGGGTTCAAACCCTGGGCCATGCATCCTTTTTGGCTCTATTTCTTTTATTTTTTTGAAAGAGCCCACATAAATCCCATTATAATCATGCAAAAATTCTTGTAAAATTGCTAGGAATTTTACGCGCATTTCAATCCTTCATACCTTTTAAAAGTTTCATCCTCGTAACTTAGAATAACTCTGGGTACTTCTGTTTCATGTCCTCCTCGCATTCCCAGGTGGCTTCTTCGTATCGTTGATTTTGCCACAGGACCTTCACTAAGGGCACCTCTTTATTCCTTAGTCTTTTGACTTCTCGGTCTAGTATCTAAATAGGCCGACTTTCATAACTCAGGTCCTCTTGAACTTGCACTGTTTGTGGCTCGATCACTTGGTCTGTATTGGGAATGCACTTCTTGAGCATCGAAATGTGGAACATGTTGTGAATAGCCGACATCTCTTGAGGCAGCTCTATCTCGTAAGCTACCTTGCCAACTCTCTTTAATATCGGATATGGTCCCACATAGCGCGGACTCAGCTTACCCTTCCTTCCGAATCTCATCACTCCCTTTATAGGGGCTACCTTGAGGAATACCAGATCCCCGACGTCGAATTCCAACGGTCTACGTCGCATATCTGCAAAGCTCTTTTGCCGACTCTGAGCAGTTTCAATTCTTTGGCGGATGTTCTGTATAGCTCGGGTGGTGTCGTCAATGAAATCTGTTTGAAGTCCCATCCTCTTCTTTTCACCACCCTCGTACCAGCATATAGGAGATCTACATTTCCTCCCGTATAGAGCCTCGTAGGGTGCCATTCCAATAGTATCTTGGTAGCTATTATTGTAGGCGAATTCTGCCAAGCATAAGTATCGGCACCAGCTCCCTTTGAAATCCAAGGCGCAAGCTCGTAACATATCCTCCAATACTTGATTCACCCTTCTGCGTCCCACCGAGGATGAAAGGTAGTCTTGAATAATAGCCGTGCGAGGGCCTTGACACATTCCCAGAAATGAGAAATAAAGCGACCATCTCTGTCAGAAATGATGGTCTTAGGAATCCCATGTAATCTGATAATTTCCTTAGCATATAATTGAGTTAGTTGCTCAGTCGAATAGGTCGTCTTGATTGCCAAGAAGTGGGCAGACTTCGTCAATTTATCCATGATTACCCATATAGCATCATATCCGTTCGTCATCTTAGGCAGTCCTGAGATGAAATCCATAGAAATATCTTCCCATTTCCATTCTGGAATTTAGATCGACTGCAGTGTTCCTCCAGGTCTCTGGTGTTCTGCTTTAACCCTCTGGCAGGTCAGGCAGGTACTGACATACTGAGCCACATCTCTTTTCATACCGAACCACCAGAATTTCCTTTTCAGATCTTGGTACATCTTGGTGGTTCCAGGATGCATCACATAAGGGGTTCCGTGAGCTTCCTCAAATATCTTCTTCCGTAATTCTGGATCATCGGGAATACACAAGCGATCCCTGAGGTAGAGTACTCCACTGTCAGAGATACGAAATCCATCATCCTTTCCTTCTAGGACCTCTTGCTTGATCCTTTGAATGCTCGGGTCACAGGCTTGCTTTTCTAATATATCGTCGAACAGCATCGGTGCTATCGTCATGGTAGAAAGCCGTCCGAAAATGATTTCAACCCCGTAACACATAATTTCCTTTTCTAAGGGCCGAGATAATATTGATAGAGATATCAAGGTGGCACAGGACTTCCTGCTGAGTGCATCGGCCACCTTGTTCGCTTTTCCTGGATGGTAGAAGATCTCACAGTCATAATCCTTGACGAGCTCGAGCCATCTGTATTGTCTCATGTTTAGGTCCTTCTGTGTGAAGAAATATTTCAGACTCTGGTGGTCTGTATAAATCCTACACTGAGCTCCATATAGATAATGCCTCCATGTTTTGAGAGCAAAGACCACGACCGCTAGCTCGAGATCGTGAGTGGGATAATTCCTTTCATGTTCCTTGAGTTGCCTAGAGGCATAGGCAATGACCTTGCCATTCTGCATGAGTACAACTCCGAGTCCCAATTTGGAAGCATCGCTGTACATGTCGAAGCCTTTGTTACTGTCCGGAAGAGTAAGGATTGGAGCACTGGTCAGTCTCCTTTTCAATTATGTGAAACTCTTCTCGCAGGCGTCTATCCATTCATACTTTTTGTTCTTTCTGGTAAGAACTGTCATAGGGGCTGCAATTCTAGAGAAGTTCTCTACAAACTTTCTGTAGTAGCTTGCTAGCCCAAGAAAGCTTCTGATCTCGCTGACATTCTTTGGCCTGTTCCAGTTACTCACAGCTTCAATCTTTATTGGGTCTACCATCACTCCGTGCTTGGATATAACGTAACCCAAAAATGATACTTGATCGAGCCAGAACTCGCATTTGGAGAACTTGACATACAACTGCTTTTCCCGAAGAATCTGTAATACCATATTCAGGTGTTCTGTGTGCTCTTCTTGGGTTCTCGAATATATCAGTATATCGTCGATGAAAACGATAACAAATTTGTCGAGGAATGCCGAGAATACCCGATTCATCAGATCTATGAACATAGCTGGTGCATTCGTCACTCCGAAGGGCATAACTACGAACTCATAATGTCCGTATCTTGTTCGAAAAGCCATCTTCGGTATATCATCTGGTTTCACTTTCACTTGATGATAGCCAGACCTCAGGTCAATCTTAGAGAAGACGGTGGCACCCTTTAACTGGTCGAATAGGTCATCAATCCGTGTTAAAGGGTACCTGTTCTTGATCGTCACATTATTTAGCGCTCGGTAGTCTATGCACATTCGCATATACCCATCTTTCTTCTTTACCAACAGTACTGGAGCTCCCCATAGAGAGCGACTTGGGCGTATGAGTCCCTTGTCGAGTAACTCCTGTAAATGTCCCTGAAGTTCCTTTAATTCAGCCGGTGCCATACGGTAAGGTGCTTTAGAGATCGGGTTATTACCAGGAATCAATTCGATCTCAAATTCAATTTCTCTATCAGGGGCTAACCCTGGTAGTTCATCTGGGAATACCTCTGGGTAGTTGAATACAACTCTGACATCTGCTAGCTTCTGGTCCTTGGCTTGACTTGTATCAACCACATGTGCTAGAAACCCAGTTCATCCACTATCTAACATCTTGTGCGCCTGTAGAGCTGATAGAAATTTATCGATTCTTTTCCTTGGCTCTCCAATAAATTCAAACATAGGTTCTGCCTCCGGCTGGAAGACCACTTTTCTTTTGCAGCACTCGATCGAAGCACCATACTTGCTTAAGAAATCCATGCCCAGTATGACATCATAATCTTGCATGTCGAGCACTATCAGATCATAATAGAGTTCTCTGTCTGCGATTCTGATGGGTGCGGCTCGTAGCATATGAGTGGAGGGCATTACTTCTCCCGAGGGCAGAGTGGTTAAGAACTTGCGATCCAAAGCTTGTGGTGGCACGTCTATCTTTTTCGTGAAAGGTGTAGAAACAAACGAATGTGTTGCCCCAGTATCAAATAATGCGATAGCATCTTGTGAAAATAAATATCGACTGTGACAAGCCGTAGAAGCGTTGCCACATCTTCTTGGGTGAGAGAGAATACCTGGCATTCAGTCATAGCTGGCGGGGCTTCAATCTCCCTTGGCTTATCGGGGTACCTTGATTGCGGCTGCATTTGGTGTAGGTGTGGAGGAGCACCCTGTCTTGGGTATCTTCTTTGAGAGGTGCGAACTGAATAGAGCGATCCTTGACTCTATGCCCTTCCGTCCCACATTGTAGCATCTATTTGTGCCCTTAGCATACTCGGGATGTATCTTCCCGCATGTAGTACAGAGGATCTTGAACATTTGCACCTTTAGAGTCATCCCATTGCTTTCTCTTGCAGTGTGGTTCCCTTTCCAAGTACTCTGGGTTTCTCGACCTCTGGTAGGCTTGACTCTGCCTTCATTCGGTGCCTTCTTTTCTTTAGTTAATGTTGTGTAATGTTCTAATCAAGGCACTCTTGAATAGCTCCTCTGCGTCTCGGTCCTATTAACTCCGGCCACGCTCGTGAGCTATCTCGGTCGGAGCATCTTCAGATGAGTCCGACCCTTTCTCTTCTCAGATCGACCAACTCGGGCATAGGCGCATAGTCGGTTGAATCTCTTCACAACTTCACTAACTGATAGGTCACCTTGCCGGAACCCAGTGAACTCATCGTAATGCTTGTTTGTCACTCGTATATGGAAGAATTCTTCGAAAAATTCATACTCAAAGTCCGTCCATCTCATCTCAGGCAAAATGATGTGCACTTAATCTTCTCGCATTCAGGCCAGTCCAGTAGCTCTACGATGCTTTCCATCATCTTGAACCAGGCATGGGCGTCCCATGGTTCACCAGTACCAGAGAAATTTTTTGGCTTCAGCCTCTGCCACTGGATTAGGTAAGCTTCCTGTCAAACTATCGGCTAGGGCCTGTTGGTGGGGAGGTAGGGTTTCCTCGCTGATTCATTAAGGCATTTATCACTTGCTGTTGCTTTGTGACTTGACGCTGGAGTTCAGTAACCACATGCGTAAGTTCAGGTGAGGGTGCTATCTCATCGACTCTACTACTACGTCTTCCAGCCATGGTTATCTTCATATATTATAATAAGGATAGTATAAGATTATCATTCATTTATCTATGCATATTTAAACTAAAGGCTAGCATAAGGTTATCATACATATTTTCATGCATATTTAAGCTAAAAGCATTCGTTATCATACATGAACAAAATAGAGTAGGCATAGAATTTCTTACTTGGAGCGGCAGGATTGGAGCTTGATGTGTGTGTAGCGGAAAGGCAAATCTGCTCTGATACCAACCTGTCACGCCCACCCTTTCCAGGGGTTGGAAGGGCGGCACGACGCGATCATACATACATGCATTTACAGCGGAAGACTATATACTTCTTACAGCGGAAGACTTTAAACTTCTTTTTTCTTTTTTTTTCTTTCTTTTAAACATAAGCATGCATCATCATTTCATAAGTACTTAGTTCAAGTTCATGACATTCAACTTAAAAGAAAACATGCATAAGTATGGGAAACATAAATAGATCTCCTCCACCATGCCACTACCACACACACTTTTCCCCTCCTGCTGCTCCCTTTAGTTTAGCCATTCTTTACCCTTATCTGCAGTACAAGGGAACATAAAACTATAAGCACATAGGCATAGTAAGATCCTTTCCTACTCACAAAAACCATACATCGAGAATTAGACATAGAGTAGTGACATGATCTTTTAAGGACATATGAGCATAGCATGCATATAAACATACAAGAACATAACAGCATAGCATTCATATGAACATACAAGAACATATAAGCATAGTATTCATATAAACATCATAATCACCTAGACATGAAATAAGGGTATATGCAAGATGCTCTTTGAAAACATATATCTTATAGGTACTTAAACATAATCTCAACATATTGGGCCTGGCATTGTACCACATACATCATCATCATAGCGCGCATCCCTAATAGACCCAAGGTAGCTAATCCCGAACCTACTAGAGTACTAGGCCCGTACTATGTCCATCGGCCTAGGGGCAACATAACATAGAAGCCCATCCTAAGCCCGTACTTATGACTGTCGGCCTAGGGCATCTGGGAGCCCATCCCGTACTGGGTCCGTACTATGATCGTCGACCTAGGGGCACGTACGAGCCCATCCCTTGGACCTTATTAGGGTCCAGTACAAGCCATGCAAAAAGTAAAATAGCATATCATGTTTCTTATCATAACATATCGTGTTCCTTCTTCATAGCATATCATATTTCTTTTCATAACATCTCATGTTCCTTCTTTATAACATATCATGTTTCCTTCTTCATAACATATCATATTTCTTTTCATATCATATCATGTTCCTTCTTTATAACATATCATATTTCTTTACACAACATATCATGTTCCTTCTTTATGAAATATCATACACTCATACAATTAACATGGCAATGATCATAACATAATCATACATTCATACAATTAGCATAGCAATAAGCAGAACATAATCATACATTCATACAATTAACATGGACATAAGATAGTGACATCAACCAATCATGCTATCATAAAATCTAACTAACATCATATTTGCATCTTTTTCTACATGTAGCATGGCATGGAGGGCTTAGTAGAGGGCATGTACATGGGCTGGCCGAAACTCTAAGGGAGAGTTCTTAGGAGTTTACATGCTAAACAACTTGTGCAAGGTCTACTTAACATCATACTAACATCACACACATATAGAGTATGACATAAACATCATGAACAAGCATAACATGGTGTGATCTAAACTTCATGGGGTTCTCACAAAATTTTAAACCCTAAACAACTTGTACAAGATCTAACTAACCACATGTTAATACCATCACATATAGATCATGGCATGGAAGGCCCTTAGGGGCCTAAATAGGTCTTGGCCGAGAGTTTCAAGAGGCTTAAAGATCCAACACTTGAATCTAGCTTAGCTATCAACATAATATCTTCATCTACATTCAAAACATAACATAACTACATATAGATCATAGCATAGAAATCCATTAGGAGCGTAAATGGTTATTGGCCGAAAGTTTCAAGAGGATTAAAGATCAAACACCTAAACCAAGCCTATCTAGAAACCTGTTATCATCATATTCCTATAAAACATAGCATGGACAATCATGGGAAGCATGTATAGGGTGTTGGTCGAAAGTTTCATGAAGCTTGAAGATCAAACCCTTAAACCAAGCTTATCTAGAAACATGTTATCATCATTTTCATACAAAACAAAAGCATGGACAATCATGGGAAGCATGTATAGGGTGTTGGCCAAAAGTTTCATGAAGCTTGAAGATCAAACCCTTAAACCAAGCTTATCTAGAAACATATTGTCATCATATTCATACAAAACAAAGCATGGACAATCATGGGAAGCATGTATGGGGTGTTGGCCGAAAGTTTCATGAAGCTTGAAGATCAAACCCTTAAACCAAGCCTATCTAGAAACATGTTATCATTAGATTCATACAAAACAAAGCATGGACAATCATGGGAAGCATGTATAGGTTGTTGGCCGAAAGTTTCATGAAGCTTGAAGATCAAACCCTTAAACCAAGCCTATCTAGAAACATGTTATCATCATATTCATACAAAACAAAAGCATGGACAATCATGGGAAGCATGTATGGGGTGTTGGCCGAAAGTTTCATGAAGAAATTTCTTAACAACCATCAACCGAAGCAACTTGACTGCAGGTGTGGGGATACTTACATCCTTCGCTTTGTTTAATAGTTGGAAACACCCTAAGTGATGCCAAGACAAGAGACCTCTTCTTGCTTCGTTGGTTTTTGGAAAATGGAAGAGGGGGAGCTTAGGGTTTCAGTGAGGAAGAAGAAGAGAAGTGGAGAATGACAATTGTGGTTTCTCTTGTCTCCTCATTCCCCTATTTATTCACTTGAAGGTGTCCCTTAGCCTCCCTTACCCTTATCTATCATTTCCCATATCCTTCTAATAGCACAACCCTGTTGGGCTTCTGGTTATTGGGTGCATCTTAAGGTTTAGCTATCTACTTGGGGTTTAGGGTTCAAACCCTGGGCCATGCATCCTTTTTAGCTCTATTTCTTTTATTTTTTTGAAAGAGCCCACATAAATCCCATTATAATCATTCAAAAATTCTTGTAAAATTGCTAGGAATTTTACGGGCGTTACAATACTTGCACCAATAATTCTCAATGAGAGAGAATGTATCTGGTTGGACCAAACCACACAAGGGGAGGTGGTGCGAGATGGAGGCTATGGAATATCCTATGGGCATGTCGAGGCTTATTATGGTCATGTCACACCTAAACGAAGTTAAATGAACTAGACAGAGCCTCACACGGTCGTGCCTGTTGGTGCAACAATGCCCCAAGCATTTATGTGTTTTGATGTTTGATAATCATTTATAGTTAGACAATGTTTTGTGATCTAACTATGAATATGTCAAGTGACAGGAAAATTCAAGTATGAAGACTTAGTAAAGGAAAGTCTAAGGGAAAGTCTTGGCGGCGTAAGACCAAGCATGTAGTCATGGTGGCGTCAAGTCCAAGTGGACCTTGGCAAAGGAAGACCAAAGGCAAGGTATTGGCAGTGTAAGACCAAGCATGTAGTCTTGGAGACGTAAAGTCCAAGCGGTCCTTTGGAAAAAGAGAAATCCAAGACATGACGAAACCAAGGGAAGCTCTTGGAAGCAAGTGCAAGGATGAAGGAGTCACGGACTCGAAGGGATCCTGGAGGCGCGAGACTGAAGGAAGAGCTAGAAGATTGAGTCTAGGTCTAGAGAGTTGATTTCAAGTATGATTTGATCATAATTGAAGTATCGATCATTTGGAGTCTTGTCTCGATCGATCGATCCACCAACTAAAGGCGATCGAGTTCACGTGGCTAACTGATCGCTAGGGTTTGGCAGTCGACTGGTCCACCATCATTCGACTGCTATACCATAGTAGTTGACTGCTAATAGTGGACATCAGCACAGAAGGTTTTCCATTCGAGCGATCGCTTGGAGAACTCGACTGATTACTCAATCAGTCGACTGATCAGATTCCCGTTGGGCAGTGATGATCACGGATATGGCTTGTCAGAAGACGTTGGATGGCGTCAGCTATAGCAGCAGTCGACTGATGTTGTACATCAGTCGACTAATGGAGGCTCAATGGGAAAATCAACCTCTTCTCTATAAAAAGAGGCCATGGGATGCTTGAGGAGGCCAGTGCTCATATTCCAAACATACTCTCAAGCTCCCCACATTTTCTTAAAGCTTTCTAAGTGTTTTCAATCCTCCTCCTCTCTAATCTTCATCTTCATCATTTGTAAGAAGAGGAGGGTCTTGTAAAAGAAGCTTTCTTAGTGGAGATTCGCTTGGATTGATCCACCTTACGGATCACCGTGGAGTAGAAGCTTAATCTCCGAACCACGTAAAATCCTTCTTGTTAGCTATTGCATTTTTAACTCTTGTTTTCTTTAGTCTTTGTATTTGCTTCCACTAATCGTAATTGTAGAATTCAAGAGAGGCTATTCACCCCCCTCTAGCCTTCCAAAGATCCTCAACAGTGCCTAACCAGGCATGGGCCATACCTAGCTATGGCCAAAACGACCAAAGTCAAGCTGTGTCTTGGCACGGTCGTGCCATTTAGGCACTACCGTGCCATGTGTAAAACACATGACTGTGTCACTGGCCGCCACATATTGGAGAATTCTCTTATGGAAATTTCTTGGATTGTCCTTACCTTAATTATGGGATAATTATTGTAAGATAGGTTCTGTTTAAGTCTCTTAAGATGCCTTAATTAAGAGATCTATAAATAGATCCCTTGATAATCTTTGGAGAAGTGAATCTTAGTTTTTCCTTAGTAGCCATCTTTTCTTCTCTCTCCCTTTCTCATCTTCACTGGTTGGATAGCACCAACAAAGACGAAGGCTTGCTACTCGAGGAGTTGTCTCAGGTGATCTCAGCGTGGATACCGATAGAGACAAGGCTTGTGATCTTTGCTATTGGTCTCTACAGATTCAAAGAATCCCGAAGGTATAACTCTCCTCCTCCTTTCATTATTGAATGTATTTATGTCAAAGAAAGAATTCCTAGCCCCTAGCGGATGTCTGGAATAAAATAAAATAATTTTATTCTCTTTGCTTCTGCTGCATATGATCCCACGATGTCCCAACAAGTGGTATCTGAGCCACCTTGTTGTTGACATACATCACATGCATGTAGGAGAACATTTTAAAGCATATTTGATATTTTGTATGAGTGTGTTATGTTTTTCTATAGGATATATAAAACTTTCCATGATTGTATATATAATAGTTTGTTGATTATATATGTGTTGATGTGATAATAAACAAAGAGGAAGATACCAAGGATGCGCCTAAAAACACCGAAGGTGTTGCCCGCACTGTTAGAATCGAAGTATAGACTATCTATGTGTTGGGGAATAGGTTGGCATTTCGTGTATCTAATTCCTAATAATGGCATGTGCGCCAAGTTCTTGGCTCACGTTCACGTCAGGAAAATTATTTCCTAATGTGGCCTTGGTTTTTCCAATTTAAATTTAATTTTTGTTATAGATGAGACCTAGAATAACCTGAAATCCCTCGTGCAAATATTAGGACTAAAACCTTCCATTAATATGGTTGAACCAGAGTTCTTTTTCGTGTTCAGGTTGTTAGACTCCCTTCAAGCCTGGCATGACATCGATCATATTCAATTCATATGGGATTCGATATTTGTTGGTGCAATCGGCCTAGGTCACGATTGACCGGACTCGAGTTTGACTCGAACTATATTTTGATGTTAGACAAAACATATGACATGTGATTGTCAAGGAAAGTCCAAGCATGGGGCTTGACATTGGAATTCCAACATGGAGTTGGCATGGGAAGACCAAGTGGGTAGCCTTGGCCATATAAGTCCAAGTGTGTAGCCTTGGCAGTGAAAGTCCAACATGGGTTGGCAAGGTAAAGTCCAAGCTTGAGTCTTGGCATTTGGGTAGCTTGATAAAGCATTGGCAAGTTCAATGTCTCATGGCTTGGGTTATTGAGCCGGTGAAGGATGGCATTGCGGAAGCCGTGCGCTTGGTACATCCGAGGGACCGCTGGACGAGGAGTGAATGGAGTGAAGCCAAAGGAAGTAGACTTCAGGGCGAGACGCGAAGGATGACATTGCGAAGTCGTGCGCTTGGTGCCTTCGAGGGACGTGGCAAGACGAAGAGATCTTCAGTGAGGGACTCCATAGGGAGATGAGATTTGAGCTTGGCTAAGTGGCTGAGATCGAGTGTCGGATGCTCAAACATTGGTGTTTGAGGTTTACTCGATGGTCGGATGCTCAAACAAGTGTTTGTTTGAGGTTTTACTCGACAATAGCCGACTAGTATAAGTGCCAGTCGACTGATCTGAGTCAACTGAATGTCGATCGATGTTCGACTGAAGTGCTTCTGGCATAGTAGTCGAATGCTGGGGTTTAGCAGTCGATTGCTGCACCATCAGTTGACTGCCAAGGGACGGCAGTCGACTGATGAAGGGTGTCGCGGGCACAAAACCATTTTGAGTTGACTGATTGCCTGGATCACTCGACTGATGGGCATGATCAGTTGACTGATGGTGGATCCATTGGAACTTGTCCAGCGTGGATCGAGTCATTGTGAGACAACGGCTACAGGAGCAATCGACTGATGGTCTCAATCAATTGACTGATTAGTGCAAAATCAGCTCGATGAAGGTTATATAAGGAGCTCGAGATGGAGGATTTTGCAACAGTTTTTGGGGCAATTTTGGAGGGGAATTATTGCTGCATTCCAGTCCTTCAAGAGCAAACCAAACCAAGCAACAAGCAAGAGTTTAAATCCATTGTTATAAAGTTTTCTTTACGTATTTCATTGTTGTATTTGTATTTACTTGTACCTTTGTGTATTACTTAGTGTAATTTCTTGTACGAGGTTTCTCCACCTCCGACTTGTTGTCGAGAAGGAGTTTGGTTAGTGTCGTGCGCATAACTCGAGCTCGTTGAGCTCACCCTGTGGAGTAGGAACCCTAAGGTTCCAAACCATGTATATCATTGTGTATTTGTGTGTGCTTGTATTGTTGTGTAGTATTTCTATTGTTTCCACTATGCTAACGATAATTGTAGACAAGCGACATGCACGAACGATCAAACTCCACCAACGTCTACGAATTGGGCTATTCAACCCCCTCTAGCTGGCCACCGATCATCCAACAAGTGGTATCAGAGCGAGGAGGTTGTCATCAGACTCACTGCCGTGACAATCAACCAAGATGGCCGACATCAACCTTCAACCACCAAAATTTGAAGGGGATTTTCAATGGTGGAAAAGAAAAATGGAGGTATATATCGGAACCGATTTTGATATAATGTTAATTTTAGAAAATGGTTTCGAAATGCCTAGGGATAAAGAAAATAAGCCGATAGAGAAGTCAAGATGGACTAAGGATCAAATCAAGGACTTCAAGACCAATATCAAGGTAATCAAGATGCTTAGTGATTTGATTCATAACAATATTTTGTCTAGACTAGGAAATTATGGGGATGCAAAGGAATTGTGGAATAAAGTGATAAAATTCCATGAAAATTCTGAACCGACACAAGTGAAGGAGGAGGCTGAGGAAGAACGTCCATCAACATCCGAGGATGTAGATGAATTGGAGGAAACCTCCACCTCTAGCATTGAGGGGGAGGAGAGGTCTTCCATCCTGGAGCAAGAAAAAGAAGAAGCTGTTGGGATGTATATTGAAAGCCTAGCCTTTGTATGAACATCTTCATTTTGAAATAAGAATCACATGATCATTGTTTGTATTTTATATTTATGCATATTGTCTGATATTTTACATTGTAGATAACATGGTGTGTGGTGTCGCATAGAAGATCATGTTATCAGTTCCTTGTAGAGTATAAGTAGAGGCTCACAACCAAGATGGTTTTGGACAAACCATTGACATGGTTGTAGTGTAATTTCATATTGGTTTATCTTGACCATAGAATTTCACTAGTATACTTTGTGTGTATTAAGCTGGACCGACTTAGAGGTGATTCAATTTATACTGACTATATAATTGAATCGAACCACAAATATTATGATGTACATGCTCTTAATCCCGATATAATAACGGGCACATGTACTTAGTAATTATTTCTTTGATTTACCAATGGGCGAGATTTATTTGTTAAATCGATAGGCTTGATAAGTTGGGAAATAATATTATTTACATGGCGTGCCATTAATTATAGGAGGAAACTGTTAGTGAAAGCCTTAGAGCCAATCATATGATGATTGTTGTATCATATTCCTATATATATTTATAAAGGCATTTCTTTATGGTTATTATACTTACTTGTATTGGTGCCAAATAACTAAGTATAATAACGTCCTTGAGTAGACGGTTCTTATCTATATCAATCGATTGGTTGAATCGATAATGAGATGATATAGAGAATACTACTCTTAATCATTCCTAGTCAGGTATTAACATTCAGGGACAATGTTAATGCAAAGAGACTAGCATGTAGGTCAACTCGATGACTTGATCTCACAAGTCATGGATATGAGATATTAAGTCGACACATGGGTATACATTGGAGAATGTATATTGAATGACCCACCATGAGAAAGTATCATGGATCGTTATATGAGTGTCATATACTTTCTCATGTGACTATTAGTATGACTATTAGTCCTTGGACCTGAAGTTACCATGGTTCCCTACATAAGGAGTTGCATACTTTGGCTTCATCAAACGTCACGCGTAAATGGGTGGACTATAAAGGCAATTACTGGGTATGTAACAAATTATGCGGAGGGATGTGAGTGATGCAGATGGGATCTATCCCTCCTATATGATGGGAGTGATATCATGATTCTTGATAGAGTGAGACCACTAAGTGCATGACCATGCCCAAATGAGTCAATATGAGATATTTAGCTCATTTGATTAGAGTTAGTCTCCTTGGAGTTTAAGACATAGATTGTACAGAGGATGACATGGTCTATGCCCCAATTGTTCAATCTAGATGTCAAGGATAGAGGGACATTGTCACATATTTTGAGAGTCACAATTAGTAGTCACAAAGGTGATGTTGGATTTCAACATTCTTGTAACTTGGGTAGCAATGATGTGTTGCTAGATACCGCTCATTGCTTATATTTCTAAATCAGTTCAGGAGCATTACCAACGTTACAAGAACCTATAGGGTCATACATAAAGGGCAATTAGATGGAGATTAGGTTCATATGATGGACCAAGAGGATTAGGTTCATGTGATGAACCAAATTGGATTAAGAGTAATCCAAATTAGACTAATTTAGTTGGACTCAATTTGATTCAAGTGTTGAATGAGTCTAATTTAGATTTGATTCATTGAGTCAATTTAAACTAATGAATAAAGATTCATTAAATTAAATTAACTTGAATCTAATGGTTGGATTTGATCAACCATGGGAGATAAGAGGTCAAGTTTGACTTGACTTGAGAGGGAAGATGAAAGGTCAAGTTTGACTTGACCAAATGCCACTTCATGGTGACTTGGCATAGGGTCCAACCAAAGATGATGTTCCACATCATCATGGACACATCATGGTGTGCCACCTCATGAGGGAGACCAAGAGTCATGGCTCTTGGTATTACATGGATGTATTTTAACCCTCTTTGAAGTGGTCGACCAACTAATGAATGAATGAATTAGTGGTAATTCAATTATTCTTCTTCCTCTCCTCTCTTGCTCTCTCCCTCATCCTCCTTGAGTGCTACCACACTCTAAGTGGTCTTCTCCACCTTTTGTCCGTGTGGATACGTGTAGAGGAGTGTACACTTACACTCTATAAGATCCGACAAAGCATTTGGACGAGCGGGATAAGCGAAGGGCATCGCTACAAGGGTAACACTCTTACCATGTAGATCTAAGGTATATCTAGTGTTTCTAAACATGTACATGATTTTTTTTAAAATTTATCTTCGCACATATCCGTGGCCGACTTCCGAGGTTTTCGTAACGCAAAAAGCGGTTTTTGCAGCTCGGAGAGTCCAACAGTGGTATCAGAGCCACGTGCGAAGCATGTACGTGTTTGTTTTGTATTTTTTTGTATTAGATACAAAAAATTACAGATATGTAAGTTTCTATAATTTTCCTAATTTTATAGATTTTTGTGAGTATTTTTCTCCTTGAGTCGAAGCAACAAGTTTTTGTACTCTTGTAGGCTTCAACCACTGAAAAAAACTCTCTGAAACGGAGAAGTCTCGCTTTAGTCCTTTGGGACAGTGACTTAAGGCACTGTAAGATCAAGATGGGACACTAGAAAGATTCATTTTGTGAGAAGGGGCACTGCCCCTAACCCCGCGAGGGGCATTGTCCCGCGATCGCGCTCGGAAATCGCTTAGCGGGACCGTTGCGGAGATGTGACTCATAAAATTAAAAAAAAAGAAAAAATTATAGAAATTTATGTAAAATACATAATTTAGAATTATGTATGATACTGTGATGGTCATGGCCCAAGAACTCCAATGTGATTGGATAAAATTATATTGTAATTCATAATACGGCTTGCGCGCCATTTTTGTGTTGTGCATGTTGTATATGATATGCGACCTGCGCGTCGTGCCTCTCCTTATATTCCTATTGTAAATAGATTTTAGACTCTAATTTAACTCGAGTTTCATGTTTGTAATGTACAAAATGAAGCGGTGGAAGTTCCACTAGTAGACGGAGTTACGAGGAGGGTGCCGACGACACATGGCGGTCAAAGGAGGCGCCTGGTGAAGCTGCTAACCCTAGGTTGACCGTTCGATCTTCTCATTGTCTTGAGAAGATCGTAGTAGGGTCATGACCTCATCACAAATTAATTAATTAGTATATATATATATATATATATATATATATATATATATATTTGTTTTTGCTTGTATGTATGTGATGCATGCTAATATAGGGTAATTAATGCCTTATTTGTTTTTGCTTGTGTGTATGTGATGCATGCTAGTATAGGGTAGTTAATGCCTTAATGAGTATATGATGCACATTCACAATTAGATTAGATCTTAATCAAGTCAACTCGAAATGCCTACCAAGTTTTGATACCCATCACTACCTCAATCATTTGTTGTTGTTGAATCTGCCAAAGCAGAGCAACACATATTATCTTGGTAGGGTGCGGAGGGATAATCTTGGTCATGTTTATCAAAGCTTGGATGAGAATAAGCTCAATCAGATTGAGTGAAACTAGTTAACTCAATTGGATCGAGTAAAACTATAGGCATATTCCAACAATTGGAAAGATAGGATAAGATCACATTTATACTAAATCTTGAGCGATTTAGCTAAAGCTAACTCAAGTTCTTTTGTAAATGTGGATCTTGATCCTATAAACAAGAGTTGCATAGAGATGTAATTGGTAATTTGTTACCTACCGATCATACTAAGTCTTGGGCGATTTAGCCAAAGCTAACTCAAGGCGTAGTATGATGTGGATCTTGTCCCGCGAGAATTATAGCTAGTTTGTATGAATCTAGTAATATGGTTTGACCACATCCATGACTCAATTCTACAAAAGTCCTATAATTTAGTGGGAGCATCATTTAATTAAAGGCCTAATTAAATGATAAATGGAATATGATATTTACTTTCTGCATTATTTATGTTGTAGATTGACATGTCGTCAAACACGAACACTCTCTCCCTGCGTTCTATCCTTGAGAAGGACAAGCTCAATGGAGCTAATTTCCTGGACTGGTACAGGAATCTAAGAATTGTTCTCACACAAGAAAGAAAATTGTATGTCTTGGAGCAGCCCATTCTGGATGCACCTCCTGCCACTGCCTCGCGAGCTGACCGATATGCTTACAAGAAGCATCAAGATGATGCATTAGATGTGTCATGCCTCATGCTCGCAACCATGAACTCTGAGGTTCAGAAGCAACACGAGTTCATGAATGCTTTTGATATGGTTGAACATCTTCGTCAACTGTATCAAAGACAAGCAAGCCACGAGAGATACGAGATCTCTAAGGCACTGTTTCAGTCCAAGATGCAAGATGGGACTCTCGTAGGTCCATATGTACTCAAGATGATTGGGTACATAGAAAACCTACAGAGGTTGGGATTCCCACTTGGCCAAGAACTGGCCACTGACTTGATCTTGCAATCCTTGCCAGAAAGTTACAATCAATTTTTCATGAATTACAACATGAATAAAATTGATAAGCCACTGGCTGAGATGCTTAGCATGTTGAGAACTGCTGAGCTCAACCTTAAGAAGGCAAAGCCCGACTCCATTTTGATGGTGCAAAATAAGAAAGGCAAGGGCAAGCCTAAAGGTAAGGGAAAGTCCCAAGCCAAGGACAAAGGCAAGGCACTGAAACCGAAAGGAGGGGTGGCCAAGGAAGGGACTTGCTTCCACTGCAAGGAAGCTTGACACTGGAAGCGAAACTGCAAAACATACCTGGAAGATCTTAAGAAGAAGAGAAGTGAGACTTCTATTTCAGGTATATATATTATAGAAGTCAATCTATCTATTTCTTCATCGTGGGTATTTGATACTGGATGTGCTTCTCACATTTGTACTAATGTACAGACACTGAGAAATAGCAAGACATTGACGAAGGGGGAGGTAGACCTACGAGTAGGCAATGGAGCAAGGGAGACTTGATCTTGCAATCCTTGCCAGAAAGTTACAATCAATTTTTCATGAATTACAACATGAATAAAATTGATAAGCCACTGGCTGAGATGCTTAGCATGTTGAGAACTGCTGAGCTCAACCTTAAGAAGGCAAAGCCCGACTCCATTTTGATGGTGCAAAATAAGAAAGGCAAGGGCAAGCCTAAAGGTAAGGGAAAGTCCCAAGCCAAGGACAAATGCAAGGCACTGAAACCGAAAGGAGGGGTGGCCAAGGAAGGGACTTGCTTCCACTACAAGGAAGCTTGACACTGGAAGCGAAACTGCAAAGCATACCTGGAAGATCTTAAGAAGAAGAGAAGTGAGACTTCTACTTCAGGTATATATATTATAGAAGTCAATCTATCTATTTCTTCATCGTGGGTATTTGATACTGGATGTGCTTCTCACATTTGTACTAATGTACAGGCGCTGAGAAATAGCAAGACATTGACGAAGGAGGAGGTAGACCTACGAGTAGGCAATGGAGCAAGGGTTGTTGTTGTTGCTGTAGGAACTTATTTTCTATCTCTGCCCTCTGGGCTTGTACTAGAATTAGATGAATGTTGTTATGTGACTGCTCTCACAAAGAACATTAATTCAGTTTCTTGTTTAGACAAGAATGGCTTTTTATTTATAATAAAAAACAAATGTTGTTCCATTTATTTAAATGATATGTTCTATTATAGTGAACCTCTGATGAACGGACTCTACATTCTAGACTTAGAGAACCCCATCTATAACATAAGTACCAAAATGTTCAAGTCAAATGAGTTGAACCAAACTTATCTCTGGCATTGTCGCTTAGGTCACATAAATGAGAGTCGCTTATCTCAGCTCCATAAGGATGGGTTACTAGACTCATTTGATTTTGAATCATATGAGACATGCGAGTCTTGCCTTCTAGGCAAGATGACCAAGACTCCCTTTAGTGGACACAGCGAAAGAGCAACATACTTGTTAGGACTTATACATAGTGATGTATGTGGCCCTTTCAATGTTGCTGCTAGAGGTAGTTATAGGTACTTCATTACATTTACTGATGACTTCAGTAGATATGGTTATGTGTATCTAATGACACATAAGTCAAAATCCTTTGAAAAGTTCAAAGAATTCAAGAATGAAGTACAAAATTAGCTTGGCAAGAGTATTAAGATACTTCGATTAGATTGAGGTGGTGAATACCTCAGCCATGAGTTTCATGACTATCTAGCTGAGTGTGGGATTTTATACCAACTCACTCCTCCTGGAACACCACAGTGGAATGGTGTATTCGAAAGGAGGAATCGTACCCTATTAGATATAGTACGATCTATGATGAGTCACACAGATCTTCCTATATCCTTTTAGGGATATGCTCTAGACACAGCAACCTTCACACTTAAACGTGTTCCATCCAAAGCTATGATAAAGACACCATATACGATATGGACAGAGGAAAATCTCAAGATGTCTTTCATGAGGATTTGGAGTTGTGAGGCTTACATTCGATGTCAAGTCTCAGACAAACTGGGACCCAAATTCGATAAGTGTTATTTTGTTGGATATCCCAAGGAAACGAAGGGATATTACTTCTACATTCTCAGTCAGCACAAAGTGTTTGTGGTAAAGACTGGGGTATTTCTAGAAAATGACTTTATTTCTAGAAAAACAAGTGGGAGTACGTTCGATCTTGAAGAAATTCAAGATATGGACCATAGCACTGAGACCGAGATGGAGGTTGAACAAGAACCACAAAGTGTTGTGGGTGATGAGATTGTTGCACAAAGAGTTGTGGAACAACAACCTGTTCAGGTAGACCTACCTTTTCGCAGGTCTGATAGGGTACGTCGTCAGCCTGAGAGATACTCATTTCTCTTGTCTGACCATGATGACGTTATGCTCGTTGAGAATGAGCCTACCTCCTATCAAGAAGCTGTGATGAGCCCAAATTCTGAGAAATGGCTAGAGGCCATGAGATCTGAGATGGAATCCATGTACACCAACTAAGTTTGGACTTTGGTCGATCCACCTGAAGGTGTCAAACCCATTGGGTGTAAGTGGGTCTTTAAGAGAAAGACTGACATGGATGGACTTACGCATACCTATAAGGGTCGATTGGTAGCTAAAGGTTTCAAGCAAATTCATGGTATTGACTATGATGAAACCTTTTCTCCAGTTGCGATGTTTAAGTCCATTCGGATCATACTTGCCATTGCAGCGTACCATGATTATGAGATCTGGTAGATGGATGTCAAAACTACATTTCTGAATGGAAACTTGCTCGAGGATGTGTACATGACACAACCTGAGGGTTTTGTAGATCCACATCAAACTGGCAAAGTATGCAAGCTTCTCGGAGCTAGAATCTTCGATTCGATGATGCGATCAAACAGTTTGGTTTCATCAAGAATGAAGATGAACCCTGTGTCTACAAGAGGGTTAATGGGAACACAGTTGTCTTCCTTGTATTTTATGTGGATGGCATACTACTTATTGGGAATGACATCCTTTCGCTACAGTCTGTGAAAACTTGGATGGGGAAGTGTTTCTCAATGAAGGACTTAGGTGAAGCAGCCTGTATTCTAGGCATCAAGATCTATAGAGATAGATCTAAGAGATTGATTGACCTAAGTCAAAGTACATATATTGACATGGTATTACTACGGTTTGCCATGCAGAATTTCAAGAAGGGACTTCTGCCGATGTCACATGGTGTGAGTCTTTTGAAGACTCAAAGTCCCTCTTCTAGAGAGGAGAGAGACCGCATGGATAAGATCCCTTATGGATCTGCCATAGGATCTATCATGTATGTCATGCTATGTACTCGTCCTGATGTCTCGCATGCTTTGAGCATGACGAGCAGATACCAGTCAGATCCAGGTGAGCGTCATGATGTGAGCAAAACATATAGGGTTTTAGAAGTAGTTTTAGCTCACTTCTCATTACATTTTATGTTAGTTTCATGCATATGTTACTCTATTTTGCATGCATTTCCTATTTTCTGGTTCGGAGATTTGCTCTTTGTACTTTTGTGTGCAGGATAGCATTTCATGGGAAAACAACACACTTTTGGAGCATAAATGGAGCAATTTGTGGAGCACGGACCTTAGGGAACATGCACTAGCCATGTCCCAAGACTTGGGCATGTTTCTGAAGCGAAACGGATCAAAATGGAGGCTCCAGGAAAAGACACAGCCAGGTCGTGTGAAAACACACGACCGTGCCTTTTTTCCAGCTTATTTTTCAGCCCTGATTTTAGCCATTTTCTAGCCTTGCACATGGCCTGGCCGTGTGAAATTCACACGGTCGTGTGGCGGCGCCGCAAATTCGACGAAATAGAGTTTTTTAAGCATTTATGGAAAGCTGGAGCCACCTCTATATATAGAAAACTTGTCTAAGAGGATGGAGAGGACAAGGGAGCTTCCCTAGGGCTCCAAAACCCTTGAGAGGAGGCACGATGGCCGGAACAACACTCTGAAGCCCTAAAAAGCATCGGAGACTCGCAACGGGGTGGAAGGAAGCTGCTCAAGATCCAAGTTCTGCACCACAACGTCAGAGAGAAGGGCCTCAACGCATTGTAATCTATATTTTTTCCATGCTTTATCTTGTATATTTGAATTTGACAATGCCTTGTGTTTCCTTTCTCGCTTTCATGGAGTAGATTCTCTGATTCTAGGACTAGGGAGTAGTTTGTGTTGAGTTAGAACATGTTGGTTCAAATATCTTTTCGTTCTTGAATCTATATTTGCAATTGGTGTTTGGTTTAGATCTATGGCTATTGTTTTGGTTTTCTAGTCACTGTGCTTAGCCGATACGAGGGGTGACAACCCTCGTATCAAAGATTTAGGGGGATTAAAGAGGAACCTAGGGGTTTGCCTTATCGCAGGTAACTGTGGGTAGAAGGATGCGATAGAGTAGGAAACACTCCTCATTTTTGACTCGTCACAGGGATCGATTCGGCATCCTCGTATCGACTATCCCATCCTAAAGCCAGGGGTTGACCTGGTATGGCAGAGGTAGCTTCCGATAGATGTGAAGGCTCATCGGGGGAGTGTATGATGTCCTTTCCACAAAATCGTAGCTAGAAACCTAGACAAACCCAATTGACAATGTGTTCTGTAACACATAAATGAAACCGAAATCCTAAAATCTATCTAAAGACTCGTAGCAACCCTTCTCTTCCTCTGTTTGACACCGTACTAGAGTTAGGACCGCCGAAAACCCTCCAAATCGCGACCCTTAGAATCAAGTTTCGAACAATAACGTCCATCGAATAGATCGATACTCGAATCTCAGTCCCTGTGGGATCGATAATCTATATTATTACTTGACGACATCCGTGCACTTACGGGCATTGAGCGCGTGCTTCGAGTCCTCGACAGCCTCCATCGCGAGATTTGAGGTCGCGATGATGTGCATTAAGTTTTTAGCGCCGTTGCCGGGGACTGTTCGATTCGATATCGAATCGAACGGTGGTAAATTGGATCGGACATAGGATAGATTTACTTTTCTTGTTTTATTTTATTTTATTTCATTCATTTTATTTTATTTCAGTTCTGTTTATTCAGTTGCTCTTTCCTTATTTATAATTTCCTGCATATAACGCTGCATTCTTTTACTCATGATTATGGTCAATTGAATGCTGTAAGTTTTGGTAATATTTATTGTGAACATTGTGGTGAAACATGGCATACCATTAATGATTGTTCGGATATATTCGAACCTTCACAATTTGAACAACAAGATGTCACCTACAATTACAACTAGTGGGCACAAGATGATTCCTATTCATATAGTTATGACCCTGGGTACTTATACCCTCAATATTGTTCGCCTAAATCTCGACTTGAGCAGATGATGGAAGATTTCATTCGAACAGAACAAGCGGCGAATGCTGAATTCCAACGGCGACATTCATAGACAGAGACTCAATATTATTTTCAAAATGAGAACGAGAGTTATGAGTCACCATGCAAATTTTATCCAGAACCAAGTCCCCACTTAGAAGCCCCGCTAGATAATTTTACTAGGGAATGCGAGGAGCATAGCCAACAATTTGTGGAGATTATGGAACGAGATCTAGCAAGGGAAGAAACCAAATGACTAGAAGGTGGTTTTGATGACTCGATTAAAGCTAATATGACAGAGACTCACTTTGAGCGAATGGATGAGGAGGACGTAGATGACATTGGAAGTAAAGAAGGACAATCCATTCAATCACCACTAGAAGGAGAACTTGAGGATTATATAATTGATACTTTAATCGAGGAATGCATTGCTTCAATCAAAACACCTTCTAACCTCAAGGGTCTAGAAGAGCTTGCCTTAACCCTCACCAAAACTTTAGTTACCAATAACAAAGCTCACCTAGTGATTTGTAATGATAAAATTTCATTCAACATGATAGAATCTGGTAATAAATCTTTTGGTGAGAATATTTGTGGTGAGTTACATTATTTACAGCATATGGATGAAACAGAATATCATGACCAAACTCCTGATGATTCTTTAAAGATAAGCATGTTCACTCTCGAACCAAGGAAGACAGCCAATAAATATCTTACCCCTCCATGAGCAAGATTTAAGAGATATGGTGATAAGGGATCACAAGGGAGGAGGCATAAGATGAGCAAATATCTTGCTCCCCCATGAGCAAGATTCAAACACCTCAAATGAAATGTAGGAATAAGGTCGAGCTAAAAGACCTTAAACAAAGCGCTTCTTGGGAGGCAACCCAAGTTTAGATTTTGTGTTTATTTCTTATTAGTTTGTTGAGTTCGTTTGTTTTGAACTTTGATTTATATTCGTTTAGCATGTTGCATTTGAATTAGGATTAGAAAGAACTTGCTAGGTAAAAACAAAAGTCATTTTAAGTTTATACAGTGAAGTGAGTGAGCGAAATCAGACCATTGTGTACCACGAGAAAAGAAACAAAGGGCGCACGGCCAGGCCGTGTGTTTTCACACGGCCGTGCCCTGACTTCCAAAGTCGCACACGGTCAGGCAGTGAGTTTTCACATGGGCGTGCCCTGACTTGCAGAGTTCCACACGGTCAGGCAGTGAGTTTTCACACGGCCGTACCCTGACTTCCAGAGGCGCACACGGTCAGGCCGTGTGATTTCACACGGCCGTGTCACGCCCCCTAGTCCATGTGAAAAGCCTACACTTGCATCATTTTCTTTTCCTACTTTTAAGCAGGATGCAGGTACTTCTACCTATGACTTCTCGGAGTTCCAATCGCACCTCGATGACATATACACTGAGTAGCAAACGAAGGGGCAGCGATGAAATGATCATAGCTCCTATAAGAAGGCAGAGTTTACAGGCTTATGGGAGCACTTCCAGTGGGCCGAGGACTTCTACGACGAGGCTCGTATTTACTTTCAAGAGGAGGATGCCCGAAGCCAGGAGGAGGCCACCTATCGCCAGGAGATGCGATAGCATATGCATGCCCAGCAAGCATAGTGGGTCCAGGAGGAGGAGCACAGAGCGGTCACTGCATCCACTAGCTCTCAGATCGACCACATGTACATGTGGCATCAGCGGCTTAGCACCAGGTTTTCCTAGGAGCCTAACATGTTGAGACTACCAGACTTCCCACCTCGATCATAATATTAGAGGTATTGTTTCATATAATTAAGTTTGGGGGAGGGACCCCAAGTTTTGATTTATTTTGTTTCTAGCAGTAGTTTCTTTCCTACTATTTGCATTATTATTAGCATTCATTTGTTCATGCATAGGTTGTTCAGTTTCTTTCAGCAATTAGTTTTTGCTATCTATAAGCTGCCTCAGTAGTATTTTTAAAGTTACTTACATGAGTTGTTCCCATAGGTAGCTTAACTTCATTTATCTCATGGTATTTTATTTTATTTGCTCTAATGAATGTTCTAGACTTACACTGTTAGTTTTTATTTTTACACTTACACATGTCGAACACTCTGAAAGGGAGAATCTAGTACATACCTAGTTATGATTCATCTCAGTAGTCTAGTACTTTGGAATCCATAGGTGACTCTAGGTTTAGCATTTTAGTTACTGGAGATGCTTGGATTGTGTAAGCCCATTCAAAAAAATCAAAATCCCAGTGAGCCAAAAAAATAAAAGAGAGAAAAGAAAAGAGAAATAAAAGAGAGAGTAAAAAAAAGAAATGAAAAAGAAAACAAATGAAAGAAAAGAGAAAAAAATATAAATACTATGAGGGATAAAAAAAATAGTTGTCGTGGGTGGAAATGGTGAGGTGCCCCTTTGAGACCGAGTTAGGTTACTAGGGAAACACCTACCAATTTTTCTCAATACCGAGCATGCCTTTGAGACTTTGTGCTAGATCTAGGGAACGACCGGCGCTTTAGGCAGGTAAGTACCTAAGAGTCGGAGACCTTAGGAAAGCTATAGGATGACGACATAACTCACCATAAAATGAGTATCCTTTAAGAATGATTCGCTTAGCACGGGCATGAGGAGTTAACTTAGTGAATTTCTAGAATATATTTATTTTGCTTTGATTGCAAATACCACTTGATAAATTTAGTTAACATGCTAAGTATGGAACAATATCTTTTTAAAACTTCATGGCGCTGAGGTTTGCTTGAGGACAAACAAAGATTTAAGTCTGGGGGAAGTGATGTGAGCAAAACATATAGGGTTTTAGGAGTGGTTTTCGCTCACATCTCATTACATTTTATGTTAGTTTCATGCATATGTTACTCTATTTTGCACACATTTCCTATTTTCTAATTTGGAGATCTGCTCTTTGTACTTTTGTGTGCAGGATAGCATTTCATGGGAAAACAATGCACTTTTAGAGCACAGACTTTAGGGAACATACACTAGCCATGTCCCAAGACTTGGGCATGTTTCCGAAGTGAAACGGATCAAAACGGAGGCTCCAAGAAAAGACACGGCCAGGTCGTGTGAAAACACACGGTCATGCCTTTTATCCAGCTTATTTTTCAGCCCTGATTTCAGTCGTTTTCCAGCCTTACACATGGCTTGGCCATGTGAATTTCACACGGCTGTGTGGTGGCAGCGCAAATTCGACAAAATAGGGGTTTTTAAGCATTTATGGAAAGCCAGAGTCGCCTCTATATATAGAAAACTTGTCTAAGAGGCTGGAGAGGATGAGGGAGCCGCCCTAGGGCTCCCAAACCCTAGGGAGGAGGTACGACGGTCAAAAAAATACTTCGAAGCCCTAAAAAGCATCGGAGACTCGCAATGGGGAGGAAGGAAGCCGCTCGAGATCCAAGTTCTGCACCTCAACGCCAAAGAGAAGGGCCTCAACGCATTGTAATCTATATTCTTTCCAAGCTTTATCTTGTATATTTAAATTTGACAATGCCTTGTGTTTCTTTTCTCGCTTTCATGGAGTAGATTCTCTGATTCTAGGACTAGGGAGTAGTTTGTGTTGAGTTAGAACATGTTGGTTCAAATATCTTTTCGTTCTTGAATCTATATTTGCAATTGGTGTTTGGTTTAGATCTATGGCTATTGTTTTGGTTTTCTAGTCATTGTGCTTAGCCGATACGAGGCGTGACAACCCTCGTATCAAAGATTTTGGGGAATTAAAGAGGAACCTAGAGGTTGGCCTCATCGTCGGTAACTGTGGGTAGAAGGATGCGATAGAGTAGAAAACACGCCTCATTTTCGACTCATCGCAGGGATCGATTCGATATCCTCGTACCAACTATCCCGTCCTAAAGCCAGGGATTGACCTGGTATGACAGAGGTAGCTTCTGATAGATGCGAAGGCTCATCGGGGGAGTGTATGATGTCCTTTCCACAAAACCGTAGCTAGAAACCTAGACAAACCCAATTGACAACGTGTTCTGCAACACACAAACGAAATCGAAATCCTAGAATCCATCTAAAGACTCGTAGCAACCCTTCTCTTCCTCCGTGTGACACCGTACTAGAGTTAGGACCGCCGACAACCCTCCAAATCGTAACCCTTAGAATCAAGTTCCGAACAATAACGTCCACCGAATAGATCGGTACTCGAATCTCAGTCACTATGGGATCGATAATCTATATTATTACTTGACGACATCCGTGCACTTGCGGGCGTTGAGGAAGAGCGCGTGCTTTGAGTCCTCGACAACCTCCATCGTGATATTTGAGGTCGCGATTGCGTGCATCACGTCACTGGATAGCGGTCAAGAATATTATTAAGTACTTGAGAAGGACTAAAGAATATTTCTTGATATTTGGAGGCAATAGGGAACTAGCTGTAAAGGGTTACAGTGATGCAAGCTTCCAAACTGACCAGAATGATTATAGATCGCAGTCAGGGTTCATGTTTTTCTTAAATGGTGGCGCTATGAGCTGGAAGAGTTCGAAGCAGGACACAGTTGCTGATTCTACAACAGAGGTTGAGTATATTGCTGCATCAGAGGCAGCAAAGGAGGCAATTTGGATCCGCAAGTTCATTACTGTGCTTGGGATGGTTCCTAGCATAGCAGATCCTATAGAGCTCTATTGTGACAACAATGGAGCGATTGCGCAGGCTATGAAACCTCGCTCACACCAGCGGACCAAACACATACTACGACACTTCCATCTCATTCGAGAGATTATGGATAGAGGATATGTGAAGATTTGCAGAGTACCCACAGAGGCTAACGTCGCAGATCCCTTGACTAAGGCTTTGGCATAGAAAAAACATGATGGTATCACTAGGTCATTGGGTATTAGATACTACAGTGATTGACACTAGTACTAGTGGGAGATTGTTAGTGAAAGCCCTATTGCCAATCATATGATGATTGTTGCATGGACTTATTGTATCATATTCCTATATATATTTATAGAGGAATTTCTTTATGATTATTATACTTACTTGTATTGGTGCTAAATAACTAAGTATAATAACGCCCTTGAGTAGAAGGTTCTTATCTATATCAATCGATTGGTTGAATCGATAATGAGATGATATAGAGAATACTACTCTTAATCATTCCTAGTCAAGTATTAACATTCAGGGACAATGTTAATACGAAGAGACTTGCATGTAGGTCAACTCGATGACTTGATCTAACAAGTCATGGATATGAGATATTAAGTTGACACATGAGTATACATTGGAGTGTAGGGATGTATACTGAAAAGTCTACTTTTTGTATGAACATCTTTATTTTGAAATAAGAATCACATGATCATTGTTTGCATTTTTATGGTTATGCCATATTGTCTAATACATTACATTGTAGATAACATGGTGTGTAGTGTCACACGGGAGATCATGTTATCGGCTCCTTGTAAAATATAAGTAAATGCTCACAACCGAGATGGATTTGGACAAACCATCGGAATGGTTGTAGTGTGATTTGGTAATGGTTTGTCTTGACCATAGAATCACACTAGTGCACTTTGTGTGTATTGAGCAGGACCGACATAGAGGTGATTCGATTTATTGTTGACTACATAATCGAATCGAACCTCAGATATTATTTAGTACATGCTCTTAATCCCGATATAATAACGGGCATATATACTTAGTATTCATCTCTTTGATTTACCAATGGGCGAGATTTATAGATTAAATTGATAGGCTCGGTTAGTTGGGAGATGATATTATTTATATGGTGTGCCGTTGATTATAGGAGGAAACCGTGTCCTATATATTAGGATGATGATGTCCCCTTGAAGAGCTCATAAGGTTCATCATGTAAACCCTACAGGTGGACTTGGTCCAGCATGATGAAAAGGTTGTGTGGTACTACTCATGGAGTTAGATGTTGATTAATTAATGGTCAATAAATTAATTAATCGACGGACATTCGAGTTCTTAAACACGGGGAGAAAATGTACAAATAATATATGGAGCCCATATTATCATATGGGGGTTGGTGAGGTAGATCAATGATAATCCTTTAGTGGATTGGATTATCATTAGTGGATCGGACTTTATGTGGGCTTGATCCATGGGTGGCAAAAATCCAACTCCTCCTCATGGTCCCTAATGTAGCCTATTAACACCTCATGAAGCTTAGATCCAATGGATGAAAACAAAACTCTAGATCCAAAGGTAGAGATTAAATCTCTAGATCTGACGGTTGAGATTAAATCTCTAGATTCGACGATTGAGATTAAATCCCTAGAACCAATGGAGGAGATTAAATCATGGCTTGAGCCCAACTCTATAAATAGAGATCATGGAGTGGGCGGCAAGTAGATGATGTCTTAAGGGGATTAGGGTTTGCTTCCTTTGGAGGCTAGGAATCCTAGTTGGTTTAGGATTAGGTTTGGGTGGCTAGGGTTTTGGGAGCTATGGGTGGGCGGCAACAAGTGGAGGAGTTTTTCATCTTCTTCCTAAGGTGTGGCCGGTTCCTTCCATCTTCCCTCTACCTTGGCTTGTGCTCATCCTAATCTTCTTCCCCACTTCCATGGCCGGCCATTAGGAGAGCTAGGATTAGGGTTTGGAAGCTTAGGGTTTAGGAGGCTTGGGTGGCACCAAATAAGGAAGTAGTTTGCTTTCTTCTTCCTCTCCTTTGGTGGCCGGCGCCCACAGCCCTTTCCTAGCCCTTGGCCGACATCCAAAGACCCCTTCTCCTTCTCCTTAGGTGGTGGAAACAAGATATAGGGCTTTCCCTTGGTGTCTTTGCCGGTTTCCACCATTATCTCCTTCTCCTTGTTGGCCGGCAGCAAGCATTCTCCTTGTTGCTTGTTGGTTGGCCATAGGAAGGAGAAGAGCTTTGTTTCTATTCTTCCTCTTGCTTTGGAAGAGCAAGGAAGGAAGATTTGCGATCTAGGAGCTTCGACTTTTGGTAGAGCGTCGCCCACACGACGTCCGAAAGGAGGAAGGACATACATTAGAAGATCGAGAGGTATATCGATTCTCTAATCTTTATATGTTACATGTTTGTATTTGTTTTTCAATTATGAGCATGATATAAATCTGTATATGGCTAAATAATATTTGTATCCTGAGCATAAACACAAAAATCGGCGATCCAGACATCGTCTATTCCACGGCTACTCGTAGAATAGAGGATGGTCGCTTGAACAACGAGTTTGTTCAAGTGACCTCTCTAAACGAATAGCATGACGATGACTTGGTTGTTTGGGCAATCCCTTGTGTCTAGGATTAAATTTTTAATTCGGGGACATCGATGGGATCGCCATGAACAAACGACCGACATGAAGTGGGAAGCGAAGTTTCCCCTCACGGACTCGATAAGCAAAACCCTACAATTAGTGGGAGAGCTTCCGGGCAAAACCCTACATTTGGTATCAGAGCCAAGGTTTCCGGTTTTGTGTGTTTAGGATTCGGTTAATTTTTATGCACTTTTTCATATATTATATGTGCCGGATAATAGTAGGATATTTAACTCTTTGGTTGCAGGCATAAGATTCGACTATTATGGTCATATGTGTGTATGTGATTGTATATGTGTAAATATTTATTTTGTTGAATCCTCGGGGTTGATGAGGCTAGTATTTGATTTTTTTTTGTAAATTAGATACACCATTGTTTAGCCACTCTTTATTTTATTTTACTTTCGATCTAGATTTCATGTACACTCCCTCGTGGAGTATATGATCGATGGATGTAAATTAAAATAGGTTTTAGTCTCGGTTCGGATCTCCGGATGGCTTGTACATGGCGTAGGAGGAGCGGACGAGATGGCGTTGCGACGGGAGACATATTGAAGACAAAAGCCATAATAGTTGGAAAATAATTTATTTTTCAAATTTATTGCTTTTTGTTTGATATGCATGTCGTAGGCTAGGAAAATTCCTCAATTTTAAATTACTAAGTGGGAGAGGGATATTTTTATAAATTCCCGCAACCTCCATTACGATTTGACAAGTGATGCAAACAAACTTGCGCGTCGGCTCTGAGTGCCTTCCTCCCCATCGGATGAGTTTGTTTGCGGATCACAAGGTCAAATATGGTTATAGGGAATTATCAAAGAGCGTGTATACTTCCCCATCAGAAGGCACATAACCCGAGATAATTACCTTAGTACCGAGTAATGGTGAACACTTAGATACAAATATAAGTATCCTCCCAATCGGAGTCACTGCTTTCATTTGTAGGGCCGAAGAGAAATCAACTATTAATTTTACTTGTCAAAAAGTTAGGTTGACAAGATAGTAAAATTAATGGGTAAAACCTCCTCTTACAAATGTAGAATTCGTATACGTCCACACTATCGTGACATACGATATTCTCGGTGTTTTGAGGTGTTGGTTGATTTTAAAATTTTATTGTTTGAGGAATCAATAATTTTTTGAAATCCAAAGTAATGATCTATGTGATTCTTAGGATTTTCAAAATGACTTTCAGTCCACTTACTATGATACTAAAGGAAATAAATTTACTGTACCCAAATAATGTTAATTGGAAAAGAATCTAGATATTGTCTTATCTGCTAAGGAGTACAAGTATGCACTCTTCGAAGAGTGTCCTCAAGCCATGGTTGCTCAAAAATGTTTCTACTTCTAAGCCGAAAGGAAAGAAGGAGAAACAAGGTGGAGTAAAGGTGGTGGGAGGATCTCAGGGAGGAGTGAAGAAGCCGAAAGGCAAGTACTTCACTTACAAGCAGGATGGACATTGGAAGAAGGACTGTCCCAATCCAAAGCAGAACAAAGATATATCCTTTGGACTAGTCGTTGAAACATGATTAGCGGTGTTATCTACCGACACTTGGTGAGTAGATACGGAAGCCACTAATCATGTCTGCAATACTTTACAGGGGTTCCAGAAAACCCGACGACTAGCTAAAGGGGAGATTACCATTTACTTGGGCAATGCCATGAAGGTGGCGGCTATTGCAGTGGGAAAAGTTTTATTTATCTCTTGAGAAAAATAAAACTTAGGTTCTAGAAAATTCCCTTTATGTACCTTTATTTAGAAAGAATTTAATTTCAGTTTCTAAATTGTTTATGGATGGATATTCTATTTCTTTTAATGACAGAGCTGTTATAAAAAGGAATAGGAAGAATATCTGTTTAGGTACATTGATAGGAAATTTGTATACACTTGAACCAAAACCTCCCACGATGCAAATTGAAGTTTATAACTCATCTTCTAATTCCAATAAGAGAAAAGAACCTTCGAAGATGAACCAAACATATCTTTGGCATCTTAGGCTTAGTCATATTAACCTAAGCAGAATTCAAAGGTTGATAGCTGATGGACCTATGGGTTCATTAGTGGTGGAAGATTTCCCAACCTACGAATCTTGCTTAGAGGATAAAATGACCAAGAGGCCTTTTAAGGCCAAGGGGTATAGAGCCAAAGATGTGTTAGAAATGGTTCATTCTGATTTGTGTGGTCCTATGACTATCCAAGCAAGAGGGTGATCGTGGTGGTGAGTACCTCTTAGGAGAGTTTAGGAACTACTTATTAGAGGATGGGAATCAATCCCAATTAACTACACCTGGCACACCCCAGCAGAATGGTGTAGCAGAGCGAAGGAATAGGACTCTTATGGAGATGGTTAGATCGATGATGAGTTATTCTGACTTGCCAAATTCGTTCTGGGGATATGCTCTAGATACGACGGTGTACATTATGAACTTGGTTCCATCTAAATCAGTACCTTCTACTCCCACAAAATTGTGGACTGGGCGAAAGCCTAGTCTAAGACATATTCAGATATGGGAGAGTCCAGCACATGTGCTGAAGGCAGATGCTGATAAGTTTGAACCTCGTACAGAAGTACGCTTATTCGTTGGCTATCCTAGAGGAACGATGGGTGGTTTGTTTTATAGTCCTAGAGATCAGAGGGTGATCGTTAGCACGAACGCCAAATTTCTAGAGAAAGACTATGTGATGAGCCACAAGGCCAAGATTAAAATTGTTCTGGAGGAATTAAAAGGGGAAGTCACTTCTTTAGTACCACCAGTACAAGAGGATATACCACATGTCACTGCACCGTGTGTCACAGAGGATACACAGGTGAACCTCGTCGTAGTGGGAGGGTGTTGAGACAGCCTGATAGATTCATGTTCTTGGGAGAATCTTCTGATTTGGTCCCTAGTGAACATGAACCTGATCCCTGGACATATGACGAGGTTGTTGGTGCAACAATGCTCCAAGAATTTATATGTTTTGATGTTTGGATAATCATCTAAGTTAGGCAATGCTTTGTGATCTAATTGCGAACATGTTTAAGTGACAGGGAAATCCAAGGATGAAGACTTGGTAAAAGAGAAGTCCAAGTATGATCTTGGCAAGGAAAGTCCAAGGGACAGACTTGGCAGCATAAGTCCAAGCTTGTAGTCTTGGCAGCGTAAAGTCCAAGTGAACCTTGGCAAAGGAAGACCAAGTATGATCTTGGCAAGGGAAGTCCAAGGGATGGACTTGGCAGTGTAAGACCAAGCTTGTAGTCTTGGCAGCGTAAAGTCCAAGTGAACCTTGGCAAAAGAAGTCCAAAGTAAAGTCTTGGTAGCATAAGTCCAAGCTTGTAGTCTTGGCAGCAAAAAGTCCAAGCATTTGGCAACCCAAGACATGACGAAACCGAAGGAAGCTCTTGGAAGCAAAGCGCAAAAGATGAACAAGTCGCGGACTCGGAGGGATCCTGGAGGCGCAAGGCTTAATGAGGAGCTAGAAGGTTGAGTCTAGGTCTAGGGTGTAAAATCAAGTGTGAATTACTCATACTTGATGAGTATCAGTCGACTGATACGATGTATTAGTCGACTGGTCAGGTGCTCGACTGAGTCAGGGTTAAACCTCGACCATCACCGATCGCTCAATGAGCCGATCGATGTTGCAATCACCAATCGCCAATAGTGACTGATCGATCAACACAAAAACAAGCACAGAGTGTAGTCGCACTCGACTGCGGCCTACGATCACTCGACTGATCACACCATCAGTCGACTGATGGAGGGATCAGTCGACTGATCACTTGGTCGTTGGAAATTGCGGCTACGAATCTCCGCGGATCTGCTGGTTTAGAAGTCATTGGCTTCGGCGGCAGGCGACTGATGGTAAGCATCAGTCGACTGATCAGATCCCAACGGGAAAAACAACCCTTCTTTTATAAGAAGGGGCCTTGGGGAGCTTGGTGAAGCTAGTGCTCTCATTCCTAGCTACACCCTCGTGCTCACCATGCTTTCCCAAGTGCTTTAGTGATTCTAAACCTCCTCTTCTCTAGATTTTAATCTTCCATCATTGTAAAGAAGAGGAGAGCATTGTAAGACAAGGTTTCTCCACCTTGGTTCATCCAAAGGAGGTTTTAGTGAAGATTGGCTAGGGCTAATCCACCTTACGGGTTGCCGTGGAGTAGGAGCGTCATCTTCGAACCACGTACATCGGGTGTTAAAATTGCTTTCATTATTTTCTTATCCGTATTCTTATTTGTATTTGTATTGCTTCCGCTAACGTATTTGTAGAAATGAAGAAAGGCTAATCACCCCCCCCTCTAGCCATTACAAAGATCCCAACAGAGGCAATCCAAGATAAAGATGCAGTATCATGGCAAAGTGCAATGAATGCTGAGATTGAATCTATGGATTCAAATCAGGTCTGGGAGCTAGTAGAACCATCCGATGATGTAAAAACCATTGGATGCAAGTGGATCTACAAGAGAAAGAGAGGAATAGATGGGAAGGTTGAGACCTTCAAAGCGAGGCTTATTGCGAAGGGGTATACTCAGAAAGAGGATATCGATTATGAGGAGACCTTTTCGCCGGTAGCCATGCTTAAGTCTATCTGGATTCTCTTATGCATAGCAGCTTATATGGATTATGAGGTGTGACAGATGGATGTCAAGATAGCTTTCCTTAATGGAAGTCTTGAGGAAAACATCTATATGAAGCAACCAGAGGGATTCATTGCTAAGGGCAAAGAGCATCTTGTATGTAAGCTTAATTGGTCCATTTATGGATTGAAGCAAGCTTCGAGGTCTTGGAACATCCTCTTTGATGAGGTAATCCAGTCTTATGGATTTATTCAAAGTCCGGATGAGTCTTGTGTATACAAGAGATGTGACAGAAATGTAGTGGTATTTCTTGTACTTTACATAGATGATATTTTGTTGATTGGCAACAATATCAAGGTGTTATCGAACATAAGGGTATGGTTGTCCAAACAATATAATATGAAGGACTTGGGAGAGGTGGGACACATCCTTGGGATCAAGGTTATAAGGGATCGCAGGAAAAGGATGTTGTGCTTATCCCAAGCTTCATACATAGACACGATTATGGATCGTTTTAGCATGTAGAACTCCAAGAAAGGTTTTCTACCTTTCAGGAATGGAGTTCCTTTATCTAAGGAGATGTGTCCAAGAACATCTGAGGAGATGAAGGCGGTTCCTTATGCTTCGGCAGTAGGAAGCCTCATGTATGCGATGCTATGTATGAGACCAGATATCTGCTATGCCGTGGGCATGGTCAGCAGATATCAGAGTAATCCAGGATAGGGATATTGGACTGCGGTAAAGCATATATTGAAGTACCTGAGAAAGAATAGGGATTATATGCTAGTTTACCGAGCAGACCAATTACTCCCTGTGAGTTACATGGATTGTGACTTCCAATCAGATAGGGATAACAGTAAGTCTACCTCAGGTTTTGTGTTTACTTTGGGAAGTGGAGCCATTGGATGGAGGAGTGTCAAGCAGAAATGCGTGGCGAACTCCACCATGGAAGCTGAGTATGTGGCAGCCTCTGAGGCGGCCAAAGAAGCTGTGTGGCTCAGGAACTTCTTGATGGACTTGGATGTGATTCCTAGTTTGCCCAGAACTATCACAATTTATTGTGATAATAGTGGTGCAGTTGCAAACTCGAAGGAAACACGAGCTCATAAGGCAAGTAAACACATAGAGCGCAAGTACTACCTGATGCGAGAAATCATAAAGGAGGTAGAAGTTGCTGTCGCCTAGATTGCATCAGAGGATGACCTGGTAGACCCTTTTCACTAAGGCCCTTCTAGCGAGAGCTTTGATAGGCATATAGAGGGAAGGGGAATCAGATGTATGGCAGTATGAGAACAGCATAGTCTTTTAGTATAAGTGGGAGATTGTAGGGATGTATACTGAAAAGTTTACTTTTTGTATGAACATCTTTATTTTGAAATAAGAATCACATGATCATTGTTTGCATTTTTATGGTTATGCAATATTGTCTAATACATTACATTGTAGATAATATGGTGTGTGGTGTCACACGGGAGATCATGTTATCGGCTCCTTGTAAAGTATAAGTAAAGGCTTACAACCGAGATGACTTTGGACAAACCATTGGAATGGTTGTAGTGTGATTTGGTATTGGTTTGTCTTGACCATAGAATCACACTAGTGCACTTTGTGTGTATTGAGCAGGACCGACATAGAGGTGATTCGATTTATTGCTGACTACATAATCGAATCGGACCTCAGATATTATTTAGTACATGCTCTTAATCCCGATATAATAACGGACACATATACTTAGTATTCAACTCTTTGATTTACCAATGGGTGAGATTTATAGATTAAATCGATAGACTCGGTAAGTTGGGAGATGATATTATTTATATGGTGTGCCGTTGATTATAGGAGGAAACCGTGTCCTATATATTAGGATGATGATGTCCCCTTGAGGAGCTCATAAGGTTCATCATGTAAACCCTACAGGTGGACTTGGTCCGGCATGATGAAAAAGTTGAGTGGTACTACTCATGGAGTTAGATGTTGATTAATTAATGGTCAGTAAATTAATTAATCGATAGACATTCGAGATCTTAAACACGGGGAGAAAATATACAAATAATATATGGAGCCTATATTATCATATGGGGGTTGGTGAGGTAGATCAATGATAATCCTTTAGTGGATTGGAGTATCATTAGTGGATCGGACTTTATGTGGGCTTGATCCATGGGTGGCCAAGATCCAACTCCTCCTCATGGTCCCTAATGTAGCCTATTAACACCTCATGAAGCTTAGATCCAATGGATGAAAACAAAACTCTAGATCCAAAGGTAGAGATTAAATCTCTAGATCCGACGGTTGAGATTAAGTCCCTAGAACCAATGGAGGAGATTAAATCATGGCTTGAGCGCAACTCTATAAATAGAGATCATGAAGTGGGCAGCAAGTAGATGATGGCTTAAGGGGATTAGGGTTTGCTTCCTTTGGAGGCTAGGAATCCTAGTTGGTTTAGGATTAGGTTTGGGTGGCTAGGGTTTTGGGAGCTATGGGTGGGCGGCAACAAGTGGAGGAGTTTTTCATCTTCTTCCTAAGGTGTGGCCGGTTCCTTCCATCTTCCCTCTACCTTGTCTTGTGCTCATACTAATCTTCTTCCCCACTTCCATGGCCGGCCATTAGGAGAGCTAGGATTAGGGTTTGGAAGCTTATGGTTTAGGAGGCTTGGGTGGCACCAAATAAGGAAGTAGTTTGCTTTCTTCTTCCTCTCCTTTGGTGGCCGGCGCCCACAGCTTTTTCCTAGCCCTTGGATGGCATCCAAAGACCCCTTCTCCTTCTCCTTAGGTGGTGGAAACAAGATATAGGGCTTTCCCTTGGTGTCTTGGCCGGTTTCCACCATTATCTCCTTCTCCTTGTTGGTCGACGGCAAGCATTCTCCTTGTTGCTTGTTGGTTGGCCATAGGAAGGAGAAGAGCTTTGTTTCTATTCTTCCTCTTTCTTTGGAAGAGAAAGGAAGGAAGATTTGCGATCTAGGAGCTTCGACTTTTGGTAGAGCGTCGCCCACATGACGTCCGAAAGGAGGAAGGACATACATTAGAAGATCGAGAGGTATATCGATTCTCTAATCTTTATATGTTACATGTTTGTATTTGTTTTTCAATTATGAGCATGATATAAATCTGTATATGGCTAAATAATACTTGGATCCCGAGCATAAACACAAAAACAGGTGATTCAGACATCGTCTATTCCGCATCTACTCGTAGAATAGATGATGGTCCCTTGAACAACGAGTGTGTTCAAGTGACCTCTCTAAATGAATAGCACGATGATGACTTGGTTGTTTGGGCAATCCCTTGTGTCTAGGATTAAATTTTTAATCCGGGGACATCGATGGGATCACTATGAACAAACGACCGACGTGAAGTGGGAAGCGAAGTTTCCCCTCACGGACTCGATAAGCAAAACCCTACAATTAGTGGGAGAGCTTCCGGGCAAAACCCTTCATGGAGAATGTATACTGAATGACCCGCCATGAGAAAGTATCATAGATCGTTATATGAGTGTCATATACTTTCTCATGTGACTATTAGTCCTTGGACCTGAAGTCACCATGGTTCCCTACATAAGGAGTTGCATACTTTGGCTTCGTCAAATATCACCCGTAAATGGGTGGACTATAAAGGCGATTACTGGGTATGTAATAAATTATGCGGAGGGATGTGAGTGATGTAGATGAGATCTATCCCTCCTATATGATGGGAGTGATATCATGATTCTTGATAGAGTGAGACCACTAAGTGCATGGCCATGCCCAAATGAGTCAATATGAGATATTGAGCTCATTTGATTAGAGTGAGTCTACTTGGAGTTCAAGATATAGATTGTACAGAGGATGACACGGTCTATGCCTCAATTGTTCAATCTAGATGTCAAGGATAGAGAGACATTGTCACATATTGTGAGAGTCACAATTAGTAGTCACAAAAGTGATGCTGGATCTCAACATTCTTGTAACTTAGGTAACAATGATGTGTTGCTAGATACCGCTCATTGCTTATATTTCTAAATCAGTTTAGGAGCATTGCCAAAGTTACAAGAACCTATAGGGTCACACACAAAATGCAATTAGATGGAGATTAGGTTCATATGATGGACCAAGAGGATTATGTTCATGCGATGAACCAAATTGGATTAAGAATAATGCAAATTAGACTAATTGAGTTGGACTCAATTTGATTCAAGTGTTGAATGAGTCTAATTTAGATTTGATTCATTGAGTCAATTTAAACTAATGAATAAATATTTGTTAAATTAAATTGACTTGAATCAAATGGTTGGATTTGATCAACCATGGGAGATAAGAGGTCAAGTTTGACTTGACTTGAGAGGGAAGATGAAAGGTCAAGTTTGACTTGACCAAATGCCACTTCATGGTGATTTGGCATAGGGGTCGGCCAATGATGATGTTCCACATCATCATGGACACATCATGGTGTGCCACCTCATGAGGGAGACCAAGATCCATGGCTCTTGGTATTACATGGATGTATTTTAACCCTATTCGAAGTGGCCGACCAACTAATGAATGAATGAATTAGTGGTAATTCAATTCTTCTTCTTCCTCTCCTCTCTTGCTCTCTCCCTCATCCTCCTTGACAAGACCTTCTTGAGTGCTAGCACACCCTTAGTGGTCTTCTCCACCTTTTGTCTGTGTGGATACGTGTAGAGGAGTGTACACTTGACACTCTATGAGATCCAGCAAAGCGTTTGGACGAGCGGGATAAGCGAAGGGCGTCGCTACAAGGGTAACCCTCTTACCATGTAGATCTAGTGTTTCTAAACATGTAAATGATTTTTTTTTTAAATTTATCTTCGCACGGATCCATGGATGACTTCCGAGGTTTTCGTAACGCAAAAAGCAGTTTTTACGGCTCGGAGAGTCAAACAGAAACCGTGTCCTATATATTAGGATGATGATGTCCCCTTGAGGAGCTCATAAAGTTCATCATGTAAATCCTGCAGGTGGACTTGGTCCAACATGATGATAAGGATGAGTGGTACCACTCATGGAGTTAGATATTAATTAATTAAATTGTCAGTAATTTAATTAATTAATGGACATTCGATATCTTAAATACGGGGAGATATTTTGTACAAATAATATGTGGAGCCCATATTTAATTATAGGGGTTGGTGAGGTAGATCAATGATGATCCTCTAGTGTAATGGATCATCATTAATGGATCGGGTTTTTTGTGGTTCGGATCCATTGGATGGCCAAGATCCAACTCCTCCTCATGGTCCCTATTGTAGCCTATTATAAATACCTCATGAAGCCTAGATCTATAAAAGGGTTGGAAAGGCTTGGGCGGCAAAAAGAACAAGTTGTGCTAGGGTTTGGAGTTGGCATTGGAGAGGCTTGGGCGGCAAGCATTGGTTGCTAGGGTTTTCTTCTCCTAGGGCTAGTGGCAACAAGGTTGGAGGCTATGGTTTTGTTCTTATCCTCCCTCACTTAGCCGGCGCCTCCTTCCCTCAAGCTTTGGTCGGTGCTTCTTCATCCTCTTCCAAGGGTCGGTGGCAACAAAGGTGAGGGTTCCTCTTTCCTTTGTCTTGGCCGGCACACCCTCTCCCTCTCCTTAGGGCCGGCGGACACCAAGCTTGGTGGTTGGTGGTTGGCACAAGCAAGGAGAAGAAGGGAGTTTGTTCTTCTCTTGTTCGGAGCGAGAAAGGAAGGGAAGACACACGATCTAGGAGCCTTAGATTCTTGGAAGATCGTCGCCCACATGATGTCCAAGAAGAGGATAGGAATACAATAGAAGATCAAGATGTAAAACAAGAGGTATAATCTTGTTTAAATTTGATTCTAGTTCTTTTGTATTTTGTATGTTATTGATTAACATGGACCTGATGATAAACACAAAAATCAGCGATCCGTAAATCATCTATTCCGCTGCTAATCGAGGAAATGGGTTAGGTTGCTTGAACAATAAATTTGTTCAAGCGATCGCTCAAATCAAATAGCACGATGATGAATCGGTTACTTGGGTAATCCATCTCCATCCGGATTAGTTTTAATTGATAAAATTTTAATCCATTAGATTTGAGCCATCCATTAGTTTTCATATTTATTGCTTCATATAGACAAAAGCCTAAAAAATTCCTCATTTTCAAATTACTAAGTAGGAGAGGGATATTTTTATACAAGAGATGAAAACTAAAAATTATTTTCCAACTATTATGGCTTTTATCTTCAATATGTCTCCCATCGCATCGCCATCTCGTCTGCTCCTCCTACGCCATGTACGAGCCATCCGGAGATCCGAGCCGAGACTAAAACCTATTTTAATTTACATCCATCGTTCCTATACTCCACGAGGGAGTGTACATGAAATCTAGATTGAAAGTAAAATAAAGTAAAGAGTGGCTAAACAATACCGTATTTAATTTACAAAAACTAAATACTAGCCTCGTCAACCCCGAGGATTCAACAAAATAAATATTTACACACATATGACCATAATAGTCGGATCTTATGCCTGCAACCAAAGAGTTAAACTACGCATATCCTACTATTATCCGACACATATAATATATGAAAAAGTGCATAAAAATTAATCGAATCCTAAACACACAAAACCAGAAACCTTGGCTCTGATACCAATTGTAGGGTTTTGCCCGGAAGCTCTGATACCAATTTTAGGGTTTTGCTTATCGAGTTTGTGAGGGGAAACTTCGCTTCCCACTCCACCTCGATCGTTTGATCATGGCGATCCCTTCGATGTCCCCGGATTAAAAATTTAATCCTAGACAAAAGGGATTTCCCAAACAACCAAGCCATCGTCGTGCTATTCGTTTAGAGTGGTCACTTGAACAAACTCGTTGTTCAAGCAACCATCCTCTATTCTACGAGTAGCCACGGAATAGACGATGTCCGGATCGGCTATTTTTGTGTTTATGCTGGGGATCCAAGTATTATTTAGCCATATACAGATTTATATCATGCTCATAATTGAAAAACAAATACAAACATGTAACATATAAAGATTAGAGAATCGATATACCTCTCGATCTTCTAATGTATGACCTTCCTCCTTTCGGACATCGTGTGGGCAACGCTCTACAAAAAGTCGAAGCTCCTAGATCGCAAATCTTCCTTCCTTGCTCTTCCAAAGCAAGAGGAAGAATAGAAACAAAGCTCTTCTCCTTCCTATGGCCAACCAACAAGCAACAAGGAGAATGTTTGCCGCCGGCCAACAAGGAGAAGGAGATAATGGTGGAAACCGGCCAAGACACCAAGGGAAAGCCCTATATCTTGTTTCCACCACCTAAGGAGAAGGAGAAGGGGTCTTTGGATGCTGGCCAAGGGCTGGGAAAGGGATGTGGGCACCGGCCACCAAAGGAGAGGAAGAAGAAAGCAAACTACTTCCTTATTTGGTGCCACCCAAGCCTCCTAAACCTTAAGCCTCGAAACCCTAATCCTAGCTCTCCTTATGGCCGGCCATGGAAGTGGGGAAGAAGATTAGGATGAGCACAAGCCAAGGTAGAGGGAAGATGGAAGGAACCGGCCACACCTTAGGAGGAAGAAGAAAAACTCCTTTTTGAGTTTCCGCCCACCCATAGCTCCCAAAACCCTAGCCACCCAAACCTAATCCTAAACCAACTAGGATTCCTAGCCTCCAAAGGAAGCAAACCCTAATCCCCTTAAACCATGCCCTTCTTGCCGCCCACTTCATGATCTCTATTTATAGAGTTGGGCTCAAGCCATGATTTAATCTCCTCCATTGGTTCTAGGGATTTAATCTCAACCGTCGGATCTAAAGATTTAATCTCAACCGTCGGATCTAGAGATTTAATCTCTACCTTTGGATCTAGAGTTTTGTTTTCATCCATTGGATATAAGCTTCATGATGTGTTAATAGGCTACATTAGGGACCATGGGGAGGATTTGGATCTTGGCCACCCATGGATCAAGCCCACATAAAGTCCGATCCACTAATGATAATCCAATCTACTAAAGGATCATCATCGATCTACCTCACCAACCCCCATATGATAATATGAGCTCCATATATTATTTGTACATTTTCTCCCCATGTTTAAGATCTCGAATGTCCGTCGATTAATTAATTTACTAACCATTAATTAATCAACATCTAACTCCTTGAGTAGTATCACTCAACCTTTTCATCATGCCAGACCATGTCCTCCTGCAGGGTTTACATGATGAACCTTATGAGCTCCTTAAGGGGACATCATCATCCTAATATATAGGACACAGTTTCCTCCTATAATCAACGACACACCATATAAATAATATCATCTCCCAACTTACCGAGCCTATCGATTTAATCTATAAATCTCACCCATTGGTAAATCAAAGAGATGACTACTAAGTATATGTGCCCGTTATTATATTGGGATTAAGAGCATGTACAAAATAATATCTGAGGTCCGATTCGATTATGTAGTCAGCAATAAATCCAATCACCTCTAAGTCGGTCCTGCTTAGTACACTTAAAGTGCACTAGTGTCATTCTATGGTCAAGACAAACCAATACCAAATCACACTACAACCATTCCGATGGTTTGTCCAAAGTCATCTCGGTTGTGAGCCTTTACTTATACTTTACAAGGAGCCGATAACATGATCTCCCGTGTGACAACACACACCATATTATCTACAATGTAATGTATTAGACAATATTGCATAACAATAAAAATATGCAAACAATGATCATGTGATTCTTATTTCAAAATAAAGATGTTCATACAAAAGATAGACTTTTCAGTATACATCCCTACAATTGACACATCCTAAAATCTTTTAGGATCAAAGATTTCCAAGGTATCCATAACCTTGAAAATAACCTAAAGTGCCACCTCTACCATGGTTAGGTTAACTATCCTTCCATTTAAAGTTGGCACACCCTAAACCCATCTAGCGTGAATCGATAACGCTCATAGGAACCTAAAACCTATTTGAGCTCCTAGGGTTTACTATGTATTCCTTAGGGATAACCTCCCTAGATACCTTCCTAATGACCCTTCTAGGCTTGTTAGCCTTGGTCATTTGGATCTTACCTAGGTTGACTCTAGGGGTAACTCCCCTTGCAACCTTCTTAGTGGCTTCCCTAGGTTTCTTAGAAACCCTAGCCACTAGGCAAACACCTTGGTCAACCTTAGGGATGACTTCCCTATTGACCTTGGTCTTACTAGAGTTAGTTTGTGTTCCATAATCAAATGGAACACTATGATAAGCCACCTTAGGCTTAGGTTTGTGACCCAAACCCTCCTTGCCCTTGGTTGACTTTTGTCTCTTAGGCCCTAGGTGTTGACTTTTAGTCCTAGACGGTTGACTTTGACCATTTGACCCTTTAACTTGATTTTGCATAATCCTAAGGGTCTTTTCAAATTTTTTAAGCCTTGACCTCAAGGCTTGGTTCTCTAATTCTAATTGCCCAATTTTAGAATTTTGATCTAATCTTTGGGCATTGTCCTTTCTAGGCATATGCCTAGTCCATTTAGGATTAAAACCTAGATGATCCTCAATTTTTCTAATAGATGCCTTAGGTAAAATATTTTTAGGGACATTAGTTCAAAATTTCTCCTTATTCCTAAGGTTTATACTCTTAGCACCTAGACAAAAATATTTATTATTTCTAATAGCATGCTCCTTATGAACAATAGCAAGATTGTTTAAATTACTTCTAGCATGCTTCTTGACCTTAAAATTTGAAGGTGCGTTAATGAAATATACCTTAGGGTTAGCTTTAGAAGCTCCCCCTACTTGTGATGCTCCTTCTTGCCCCTTTTTCTTCCCCATAGGGCATTTACTCCTATAATGTCCTTCTTGGTGACACTTGAAGCACACCACGTGCTTCTTGCTCTTAATTGTCGGGGCTCCGACTTCCTTTGACTTCTCTTGACTTTTAGGTGCCGGTGGAGCTTTCCTTACTCTCTTTGGGCATTTGCTCTTGTAATGCCCACTTTCCCTACACTGAAATAAAATTATATATTTTTTATTTAAAACCAAATTGATTGAGTTACCTAGTTCGGTGGTGAGGGTCTCTCGAGCTTTCTCTTCCTCTCGACCGGATGTGGATGGCTCCTCTTGTTGCTCCGGTGTTGAGGATGCTCTAATCTCCTCCCTCTCAATCCTAGAGGTGGAGGTCTCCTCTTCTTCCATCAATCCGGAAGTTGATTCCTTCTCAACTTCCGAACCCTCACTTGCTTATGAGGATGAGGATTCATCTTTGGCCTCCTCTTCTTGAGCCAGTGATGGTCCTTCTTCTTGGACCGGTAATGAATCTCCATGGAGCTCTGCCACTTTGCTCCATAGCTCCTTGGCATCTACATAATTACCTAACATACACAAGATATTGTTAGGTATTAAATCAATTAAAAACTTCATTACCTTATCATTTTTCTCGAAGGCTTGGACTTGCTCTTCGGTCTATCTCTTTTTCTTAAGGAACCCTCCCTTTGGTCCTATTGGATAGCTATATCCTTCCATCAAAATGGACCATTTTTCTAAGTCCCTCATCATGATAAAATCTTCAATTCTTCTCTTCCAAGAATTGAAGCCTTCTTGTCCATATAATGTGTAAGGGACCGGTGTGTTGATGTCCCAACCTAGTTGCTCTTGAACTTCCATCTTCACCCTCTAACGTGCTCCCTTAGTTGTTAAACTTGAAGAGCGGCCTCGCTCTGATACCACTTGTAGGGGATCCTTAGAAGCTAGGGGGGGTGAATAGCTTGTATTCGTAGCGTGATGGATTTCATTTATGTTCGTCTCTACAAAACTCGTTATGCACAGCGGAATATAGATAATAGTAATAACAAGAAACAAGATAAACACGAACACAAGAATATAATGTGGTTCGAAACCAAATGGTTCCTACTCCACGGATTGAGCTCTAAAGAGCTCTAGTGATGCACACACAACCACTAATCACAAATACTCCTTCTCGACACAAGTCGGAGCCGGAGAAACCTCGTACAAATATTCTTACAACAATAAGAAATAGATACAAACAATTACAATAATGAAATACAATGCAAGTAAAGAAAACTACTTTACAATTGCTCTTTTGAAAAGCCCTCAAAAAACCATTTCATTTTCTTCCTTCATGAGCTCCATTTAAAGCTTCAACTTGTGTTGGAAATCGTCAATTAGTCGACTGCTCGGGACCATCAGTCAAATGATGCCACTATTGTCATGAGACAATGGCTAGATCCATGCTGGAAAAGTCCAACGGATCCATCATCAGTCGACTGATAATGACCATCAATCGACTGTTCAAGTCTCCACTCGACTGCTAACCCCAGCAGTCAAGTCAGTCTCTATTCTGTGCCCGAAAAACTGAGCACTAGTCGACTGATCACAAGATCAGTCGACTGCTCGGCCAATCGGTCAACTGCTAAGGCACTTCTCGCAGTCTAACCCTAGTTGACTCACGCCAGTCGACTGCCACATGACACCAGTCGACTGGCACAGCTCAAACATGAGGTTTTAACCCAAGTATGGTTCCCCCATACTTGCTAGACCACCCTTAGCCTAGACCTAAGCCTTCTAGCCATCTCCGTCAGCCTCACGCCTCTCGGATCCCTCCAAGTCATCCATGACTTGTTCATCCATTGCGCTAGCCTTCAGATGCTTCCATCGGCTGTGTCATGCTAACGGTGTCTACACTGCCAAGGCACATTGGACTTACACTGCCAAGACACCGCTTGGACTTTATGCCACCAACCATTGGAGTTATGCTACCAAGATTTCCGCTTGGACTTTACACCGCCAATATTAACCCCTTGGACTTCTCAAATGCCAAGACTCAAGCTTGGACTTTCCTTTGCCAACCCATGTTGGATTTTTCATGCCAAGTACTTAAGACTTAGACTTTACCTTGCCAAGACCCATGCTTGGATTTTACATGCCAAGTGTTGGTGCAATCGGCCCAGCAGTACCTTGATGGTGTTTTGATGATAGACAAAACTCATGACATGGGATTGTCATGGGAAAGTCCAACATGGTGTTGGCATGGAAAATCCAAGCATGGAGCTTGGTGTGGGAAAGTCCAACATGGGGTTGGCATGGAAAATCCAAGCATGGAGCTTGGTGTGGAAGTCCAAGGGGGAAGCCTTGGCATGGGAAAGTCTAAAGCATTGCGAAGCCGTGCGCTTGGTGCTTGGCATGGGAAAGTCTAAAGCATTGCGAAGCCATGCGCTTGGTGCTTGGCATGGGAAATCCAAAGCATTGCGAAGCCGTGCGCTTGGTGCTTGGTGAGAAATGCATTGCGAAGCCGTGCGCTTGGTGCATTTGGGAAGTCTTGAGAACTTGGCAAGTTCACTAGGCTCGGGTCCTTGAGTCGGTGAAGGATTGTATTGCGAAGCCGTGCGCTTGGTGCATCCGAGGGACCGCTGGACGGGGAGCGAATGGAGTGAGCCCAAAGGGAAGCATACTTCTAGGGCATGAGACGCGAAGGATGGCGTTGCGAAGCCGTGCGCTTGGCGCATCCGAGGGATGTAGGCCGAGGGAAGAGAGCTTTGGTGGGGAACTCCATGAGGGATAAGATGGACTTGGCCAAGTGGCTAAGACTGAGTGTCGGAGGCTCAAACTTGATGGTTGAGGGTTTACCCGACGGTCCGATGCTCAAACAACATGGTGTTTAAGGTTTTGCCTGACATCAGTCGACTGGCATAGGTGCTGGTTCGACTGATCCAAGTCGACTAAAGTTCGACTGGTGTAAGGCTAGGGTTTTGTGTTTGGCACTCGACTGCCATGGACATGGCAGTCGACTGAAGTCGACAGCAGTCGACTGCCGAGGGATGGCAGTCGACTGATGGGAGTGTCGCAAGCATAGAATGCTCCGTAGCGGGCGATCGACTCTTTGGGTCACCGATCGGTGATGGGCATCATCGATGATCGTAGGTGATCCGTTGGAACTTGTCCGACGTGGATCTGGCCATTGTGAGACAACGGCTACAAGGGCAGTCGACTGGGGCCTTTTGGCAGTCGACTGCTAGGCGCGAAAATAGCTCGATGCAGGTTATAAATGGAGCTCGAGATGGAGGATTTCGCAATGGTTTTTATGGAGCTATTGGAGGGGAATTGCTGTTGCATTCTAGTCCTTCAAGAGCCAATCAAAGCAACCAACAAGAAAGCGATCAAAGTAATTGTGTAAAAGTTCTCTTTTGTATTGTCTTTGTATTTCTTCTTGTATTTCTATATTACATTGTAATTGCTTGTGAGAGGTTTCTCCACCTCCGACGTGTTGTCGAGAAGGAGTGTTATAGTTAGTGCCGTGCGCATAACTGGAGCTCGGTGAGCTCGCCCGTGGAGTAGGAACCATTCGGTTCCGAACCACGTATATCTTGTGTTGTGTGATTGTGTATTGTTAGCTTCATTATTATTGTTATTCCACTGCGCTAATGACAATCGTAGACAAGCAACGCAAGAAGAACAAACGAATTACGACATCCAACGAACGAGGGTTATTCACCCCCCTCTAGTCGGCCGTATCGATCCCCTACAAGTGGTATCAGAGCCGAGGTCGCTCTTCCAGGACTAACCGCCGCGAGAGCACTACAAATGGTCGGCTTCATCCATCCACCGAAATTCGATGGAGATTTTTCTTGGTGGAGGAAACGGATGGAGGTATATCTTGAAACCGATTTTGATTACATGATTATTATAGAAAATGGTTTTGAGATGCCTAGGGACAAACACAACAAGCCAATTGAGAAGTCAAAATGGACCCAAGACCAAATCAAAGACTTCAAGATAAATCTCAAGGTAATCAAGTTGATTAGTGATTTGTTACCTAACACTATTTGGTCTAGATTGGGTGATTACAGGGATGCAAGGGAATTATGGAATAAGGTAATGAAATTCCAAGAAAATTCCCAATCGGCACAAGTAGAGGAGAATGCTGAAGAAGAAGCACCCACAACATTTGAAGATGTTGATGATTTGGTGGAGACCTCCACCTCTAGCATTGAGGGGGAGGAAAGGCAATCTTCCATCCCAGAGCAAGAACAAGAAGCATCCACATCCGGGAGAAGTGAAGATCATGAAGAGGCCTCCACCACCTCCCTAGGTGACTCATGTATTATAATTAATCGTAAAGATTATATTATTTGTTTTGAGTGTAGGGAGAAAGGATATTACAAGAGAAAATGCCCTAAATTGGCTAAGAAGAAGGCATCGACACCAAAAGTCAACCCAAAGTCAAACAATGCCGGTGTTCCCAAAATCAAGAGCAAAGAGCACATTGTGTGCTTCAAATGCAATCAAAAGGGACACTACCGAAGCAAATGCCCTAGGGGGAGGAAGAAAGGGCAAGAAGGTGCAATTCATGTAGGGGGAGATCCTAAAGCTAACCCTAAGGTACATTTAGTTAATGCACCTTTAATTCCTAAAGTCAAAAAGCATGCTAAAAATTATTTTAGTTCTCTTGCAATTATAAATGAAAAGCATGCTAGGAGAAACAATAAGGTCTATTGCTTAGGTGCTAAGCGTGTTAGTTTCTCTAAGGACAAACCTAGGACCCAAAACACTAGACCTATCCTACCGCGGAAATCAATTAGAAGAATTGAAGAGAATTTGAGTATTAATCCCAAGAAATCTAGGCATATGCCTAAGAAGAAAACCAACTCCCAAAAACCTAATGAAAATTCAAAAATGGGAAAATTAGAGCTAGAGAACCAAGTCTTGAGGTCAAGACTTGAGAGAATGGAGAAAGCCCTTAGAATCATAGAAAATTCAATTCTAGGGTCAAATGTCCAAAAGTCAAGACCTAAGGTTCAAAAACGGTCTAAGGGCAAGGAAGGTTTGGGTGACAAACCTAAGCCCAAGAAGACTTATCATAATGTTCCATTTAATTATGGAACTATTTCTAGGTCTAGGAAAACCAAGGCTAATAGGGAAGTCATCCCTAAGTCTAGCCATGGTATGTGTTCAGTGGCTAACACCTCAAAGAAATCAAATGTAGCCACTAAGAAGGCCAATGAAGGAGTCACCTCTAGAGTTGACCTAGGAAAGACCCAAAAGACTATGGCTTCAAAGCCTAAAAGGGTCATTAGGAAGGTATCTAGGGAAGTTATCCCTAGGGAATACCTTGTTAACCCAAGGAGCTCCAATAGATATTGGATTCCTAAGAGCGTGATTGATTCACGCTAAATGGGTTAGGGTGTGTCAACCCTAAGTGGATGGGTGGTTAACCTAGCCATTGTGAGTTGACACATTAGGGTGTGCCAATATGGTTTGAGAAGTTAAAAATGATTTAAATTGGCATAATTAGGTCTTTAGAGGTATTGGTGTGCCATTTTGGGTTTTTGGCACACTAGGGAAATGAATGGCATTAAGGCAAAATGATTTTAATTCCTAGAAATGGCAAATTAATTTTAACACTTAGGTATTCTATACCTTAGTATATTTTACTTGCCATGCTTTATTTGCCTTGCCATGTCATGACATCATTTTCATTTTCATCTATAAAAATGTCATGATCATGTTTAGATGTCATGTATGCTTAAGTTTCATTCACATGCCATGACATCATGATATTGGCATATGTTTTTATCTATATCATATCTATGCCATAATCATATCATGCATGAATTAAAATGGAGTTAAGGACTATGGCATGATTTGATGGGAATCAAATAATATTGCCTAGAAATATGCATGAGACCATTTTAAAGAACAAAAACCCACATCTCACTAGATTAATTGCCTTGAATGTGTTTTTACACATCTAGATATAAGTGAGATGTTTAAGGAAAAGAAATTAAAGGTTTTGAAAACTTTTTGAAAACATTTTGAAAAACCTTGGCGAAGCCTATCTTTTGATAGCTATCACCATTGAATGGGATGATACAAAGAGGGCTCTTTATTGAAGCTTTTCTAAACTTTTGAACTTTGTATCAATCTCCTAATTTAGTGGGTAAAATAATTTTCCAATATTTTTCACCCATAGTGTTTAGGATAAGTATTATACGTATGTATTTTCAAGATTTTTAAAATTACGTATATTTACTTATGGATTTCGGAAATCCATTTCTGAAATGCTGAAAACTACAATGATTATCGATCATTTGCCATGGATTGGCAATGATCGATGATGAAACTGACCGTGATTTACGATTTCGGGTAGATTTCGGGTAAATCTTGTTGGTTAGGCCCATGTTCAGCTAGGTTAAGGTCCCCTAACCACTCCTAACCCTAGGATATGCTTGGGAGAGCATTAGAGAGGGTGGAAATCCATTGGATATGGATTAGGAGTTGGGTTGAGAGTGAGTATCAATTTTAAGGTGGAAGAGAGTTCATTGTTGAACTTTGCCTTAATTTTGATTTGGTTAATGTTCCTACTGGCTTAGGGACTCTCCAAGGACATTGTTGGTGCAATGGTCAAGGGGGAGCAAGCCTCTAGGGGGAGGTATCCATCATGGGAAGATGGATGTGTATTTCCTCATGGGAGGAAAATTGGGTTGCCTCTCTTTAAGTGATATGAGATCACTAGAAAGATTATAGGCATGTGTTCCTCCAAGGGAGAGATTGTAAGATCTCATTGGGATATGAGACATTCATACCCTTGGGGAGGACCTTTTTGATGTAATGTCAAAAAGGGGGAGAAGTTACCAAGTTACCAATTAGGGTTCGTTGGAATTCTCATTGGGATATGAGAATTGCCAATATGGGAGAATTGGTAGACTTGAGATGGTAGTTTTGTCAATCATCAAAAAGGGGGAGATTGTTGGTGCAATCGGCCCAGCAGTACCTTGATGGTGTTTTGATGATAAACAAAACTCATGACATGGGATTGTCATGGGAAAGTCCAACATGGTGTTGGCATGGAAAATCCAAGCATTGAGATTGGTGTGGGAAAGTCCAACATGGGGTTGGCATGGAAAATCCAAGCATTGAGCTTGGTGTGGAAGTCCAAGGGGGAAGCCTTGGCATGGGAAAGTCCAAAGCATTGCGAAGCCGTGCGCTTGGTGCTTGGCATGGGAAATCCAAAGCATTGCGAAGCCGTGCGCTTGGTGCATTTGGGAAGTCTTGAGAACTTGGCAAGTTCACTAGGCTCGGGTCCTTGAGTCGGTGAAGGATGACATTGCGAAGCCGTGCGCTTGGTGCATCCGAGGGACCGCCGGACGGGGAGCGAATGGAGTGAGCCCAAAGGGAAGCATACTTCTAGGGCATGAGACGCGAAGGATGGCGTTGCGAAGCCGTGCGCTTGGCGCATCCGAGGGACGTAGGCCGAGGGAAGAGAGCTTTGGTGGGGAACTCCATGAGGGATAAGGTGGACTTGGCCAAGTGTCTAAGACTGAGTGTCGGAGGCTCAAACTTGATGGTTGAGGGTTTACCCGACGGTCGGATGCTCAAACAACTTGGTGTTTGAGGTTTTGCCCGACATTAGTCGACTGGCATAGGTGCCAGTTCGACTGATCCAAGTCGACTAGAGTTCGACTGGTGTAAGGCTAGGGTTTTGTGCTTGGCGATCATCGCCATGGATATGCGATCGGCCGAAGGCAGCCGTGATCGTAGGGATGGCCGATCGATGGGAGTTATCAAGCCTGAGAATGCTCGTAGCGATCGGGCGCCGATTATTGGTCACCGGTCGGTGATGGGCATCATCGATCGGTAGGTGATCCGTTGGAACTTGTCCGACGTGGATCCGCCATTGTGAGACAGCGACTACGAGGCGATCGTGGGGCCTTTTGCGGTCGCTAGGCGAAACAAACGCTCGATGCAGTTATAAATGGAGCTCGAGATGGAGGATTTATAATGGTTTTTGTGGAGCTATTGGAGGAATTCTGCTTTGCATTCCAGGTCCTTCAAGAGCCAATCAAAGCAAGCAACAAGAAAGCGATCAAAGCAATTGTGTAAAAGTTTTCTTTTGTATTGTCTTTATATTTCTTCTTGTATTTCTATATTACATTGTAATTTCTTGTGAGAGGTTTCTCCACCTCCGATGTGTTGTCGAGAAGGAGTGTTATAGTTAGTGTCGTGCGCATAACTAGAGCTCGGTGAGCTTCGCCAGTGGAGTAGGAACCATTCGGTTTGAACCACGTATATCTTGTGTTGTGTGATTGTGTATTGTTAGCTTCATTATTATTGTTATTGCGCTAACGCGACAATCGTAGACAAGCAACGCAAGAAGAACGAGCAATTACGACATCCAGCGAGCGAGGGCTATTCACCCCCTCTAGCCCCGTATCGATCCCTACAAGTGGTATCGAGCCGAGGTCGCTCTTCAAGGATTAACCGCCGCGAGAGCACTACAAATGGCCGGCTTCATCCATCCACCGAAATTCGATGGAGATTTTTCTTGGTGGAGGAAACGGATGGAGGTGTATCTTGAAACCGATTTTGATTACATGATTATTATAGAAAATGGTTTTGAGATGCCTAGGGACAAACACAACAAGCCAATTGAGAAGTCAAAATGGACCCAAGACCAAATCAAAGACTTCAAGACAAATCTCAAGGTAATCAAGTTGATTAGTGATTTGTTACCTAACACTATTTGGTCTAGATTGGGTGATTACAGGGATGCAAGGGAATTATGGAATAAGGTAATGAAATTCTAAGAAAATTCCCAATCGGCACAAGTAGAGGAGAATCTTTGAAGAAGCACCCACAACATTTGAAGATGTTGATGATTTGGTGGAGACCTCCACCTCTAGCATTGAGGGGGAGGAAAGGCAATCTTCCATCCCAGAGCAAGAACAAGAAACATCCACATCCGGGAGAAGTGAAGATCATGAAGAGGCCTCCACCACCTCCCTAGGTGACTCATGTATTATAATTAATCGTAAAGATTATATTATTTGTTTTGAGTGTAGGGAGAAAGGGCATTACAAGAGCAAATGCCCTAAATTGGCTAAGAAGAAGGCATCGACACCAAAAGTCAACCCAAAGTCAAACAATGCCGGTGTTCCCAAAATCAAGAGCAAAGAGCACATTGTGTGCTTCAAATGCAATCAAAAGGGACACTACCGAAGCCAATGCCCTAGGGGGAGGAAGAAAGGGCAAGAAGGTGCAATTCATGTAGGGGGAGCTCCTAAAGCTAACCCTAAGGTACATTTAGTTAATGCACCTTTAATTCCTAAAGTCAAAAAGCATGCTAAAAATTATTTTAGTTCTCTTGCAATTATAAATGAAAAGCATGCTAGGAGAAACAATAAGGTCTATTGCTTAGGTGCTAAGCGTGTTAGTTTCTCTAAGGACAAACCTAGGACCCAAAACACTAGACCTATCCTACCGCGGAAATCAATTAGAAGAATTGAAGAGAATTTGAGTATTAATCCCAAGAAATCTAGGCATATGGCTAAGAAAAAAACCAACTCCCAAAAACCTAATGAAAATTCAAAAATGGGAAAATTAGAGCTAGAGAACCAAGTCTTGAGGTCAAGACTTGAGAGAATGGAGAAAGCCCTTAGAATCATAGAAAATTCAATTCTATGGTCAAATGTCCAAAAGTCAAGACCTAAGGTTCAAAAATGGTCTAAGGGCAAGGAAGGTTTGGGTGACAAACCTAAGCCCAAGAAGACTTATCATAATGTTCCATTTAATTATGGAACTATTTCTAGGTCTAGGAAAACCAAGGCTAATAGGGAAGTCATCCCTAAGTCTAGCCATGGTATGTGTTCAGTGGCTAACACCTCAAAGAAATCAAATGTAGCCACTAAGAAGGTCAATGGAGGAGTCGCCTCTAGAGTTGACCTAGGAAAGACCCAAAAGACTATGGCTTCAAAGCCTAAAAGGGTCATTAGGAAGGTATCTAGGGAAGTTATCCCTAGGGAATACCTTGTTAACCCAAGGAGCTCCAATAGATATTGGGTTCCTAAGAGCGTGATTGATTCACGCTAAATGGGTTAGGGTGTGTCAACCCTAAGTGGATGGGTGGTTAACCTAGCCATTGTGAGTTGACAAATTAGGGTGTGCCAATATGGTTTGAGAAGTTAAAAATGATTTAAATTGGCATAATTAGGTCTTTAGAGGTATTGGTGTGCCATTTTGGGTTTTTGGCACACTAGGGAAATGAATGGCATTAAGGCAAAATGATTTTAATTCCTAGAAATGACAAATTAATTTTAACACTTAGGTATTCTATACCTTAGTATATTTTACTTGCCATGCTTTATTTGCCTTGCCATGTCTTGACATCATTTTCATTTTCATCTATAAAAATGTCATGATCATGTTTAGATGTCATGTATGCTTAAGTTTCATTCACATGCCATGACATCATGATATTGGCATATGTTTTTATCTATATCATATCTATGCCATAATCATATCATGCATGAATTAAAATGGAGTTAAGGAGTATGGCATGATTTGATGGGAATCAAATAATATTGCCTAGAAATATGCATGAGACCATTTTAAAGAACAAAAACCCACATCTCACTAGATTAATTGCCTTGAATGTGTTTTTACACATCTAGATATAAGTGAGATTTTAAGGAAAAGAAATTAAAGGTTTTGAAAACTTTTTGAAAATATTTTGAAAAACCTTGGCGAAGCCTATCTTTTGATAGCTATCACCATTGAATGGGATGATACAAAGAGGGCTCTTTATTGAAGCTTTTCTAAACTTTTGAACTTTGTATCAATCTCCTAATTTAGTGGGTAAAATAATTTTCCAATATTTTTCACCCATAGTGTTTAGGATAAGTATTATACGTATGTATTTTCAAGATTTTTAAAATTATGTATATTTACTTATGGATTTCGGAAATTCATTTCTGAAATGTTGAAAATCAAGAATGAAGTTATCGAATCGCCATGGATTGACAATGATCGATAGTGGCAAATGATCGATTTGATTTCAATGATCGCTTTTGATTTCGGGTAAATCTTGTTGGTTAGGCCCATGTTCAGCTAGGTTAAGGTCCCCTAACCCTAGGATATGCTTGGGAGAGCATTAGAGAGGGTGGAAATCCATTGGATATGGATTAGGAGTTGGGTTGAGGGTGAGTATCAATTTTAAGGTGGAAGAGAGTTCATTGTTGAACTTTGCCTTAATTTTGATTTGGTTAATGTTCCTATTGGCTTAGGGACTCTCCAAGGACATTGTTGGTGCAATGGTCAAGGGGGAGCAAGCCTCTAGGGGGAGGTATCCATCATGGGAAGATGGATGTGTATTTCCTCATGGGAGGAAAATTGGGTTGCCTCTCTTTAAGTGATATGGGATCACTAGAAAGATTGTAGGCATGTGTTCCTCCAAGGGAGAGATTGTAAGATCTCATTGGGATATGAGACATTCATACCCTTGGGGAGGACCTTTTTGATGTAATGTCAAAAAGAGGGAGAAGTTACCAAGTTACCAATTAGGGTTCGTTGGAATTCTCATTGGGATATGAGAATTGCCAATATGGGAGAATTGGTAGACTTGTGATGGTAGTTTTGTCAATCATCAAAAAGGGGGAGATTGTTGGTGCAATCGGCCCAGCAGTACCTTGATGGTGTTTTGATGATAGACAAAACTCATGACATGGGATTGTCATGGGAAAGTCCAACATGGTGTTGGCATGGAAAATCCAAGCATTGAGATTGGTGTGGGAAAGTCCAACATGGGGTTGGCATGGAAAATCCAAGCATTGAGCTTGGTGTGGAAGTCCAAGGGGGAAGCCTTGGCATGGGAAAGTCCAAAGCATTGCGAAGCCGTGCGCTTGGTGCTTGGCATGGGAAATCCAAAGCATTGCGAAGCCGTGCGCTTGGTGCATTTGGGAAGTCTTGAGAACTTGGCAAGTTCACTAGGCTCGGGTCCTTGAGTCGGTGAAGGATGGCATTGCGGCCGCGGCGCTTGTGTGCATCCGAGGGACCGCGGACGGGAGCGAATGGAGTGAGCCCAAAGGGAAGCATACTTCTAGGGCATGAGACGCGAAGGATGGCGTTGCGAAGCCGTGCGCTTGGCGCATCCGAGGGACGTAGGCCGAGGGAAGAGAGCTTTGGTGGGGAACTCCATGAGGGATAAGGTGGACTTGGCCAAGTGTCTAAGACTGAGTGTCGGAGGCTCAAACTTGATGGTTGAGGGTTTACCCGACGGTCGGATGCTCAAACAACTTGGTGTTTGAGGTTTTGCCCGACATCAGTCGATTGGCATAGGTGCCGGTTCGACTGATCCAAGTCGACTAGAGTTCGACTGGTGTAAGGCTAGGGTTTTGTGCTTGGCAGTCGACTGCCATGGACATGGCGATCGGCCGAAGTCGTGATCGCGAGGGATGGCGATCGTGATGGGAGTGTCATAAGCAAGAATGCTCGTGTAGGCCGGCGATCGACCTCTTTGGGTCACGATCGTGATGGGCATCATCGATCGTGTAGGTGATCCGTTGGAACTTGTCCGACGTGGATCTGGCCATTGTGAGACAACGACTACAGGCGGTCGTGGGGCCTTTGGCGGATCGCTAGACGCAATTGACTCGTCGCAGGTTATAAATGGAGCTCGAGATGGAGGATTTCGCAATGGTTTTTGTGGAGCTATTGGAGGGGAATTGCTGCTGCATTCCAGTCCTTCAAGAGCCAATCAAAGCAAGCAACAAGAAAGCGATCAAAGCAATTGTGTAAAAGTTTTCTTTTGTATTGTCTTTATATTTCTTCTTGTATTTCTATATTACATTGTAATTTCTTGTGAGAGGTTTCTCCACCTCCGATGTGTTGTCGAGAAGGAGTGTTATAGTTAGTGTCGTGCGCATAACTAGAGCTCGGTGAGCTCGCCCGTGGAGTAGGAACCATTCGGTTTCGAACCACGTATATCTTGTGTTGTGTGATTGTGTATTGTTAGCTTCATTATTATTGTTATTCCGCTGCGCTAACGACAATCGTAGACAAGCAACGCAAGAAGAACGAACGAATTACGACATCCAACGAACGAGGGCTATTCACCCCCCTCTAGCCGGCCGTATCGATCCCCTACAAGTGGTATCAGAGCCGAGGTCGCTCTTCAAGGACTAACCGCCGCGAGAGCACTACAAATGGCCGGCTTCATCCATCCACCGAAATTCGATGGAGATTTTTCTTGGTGGAGGAAACGGATGGAGGTGTATCTTGAAACCGATTTTGATTACATGATTATTATAGAAAATGGTTTTGAGATGCCTAGGGACAAACACAACAAGCCAATTGAGAAGTCAAAATGGACCCAAGACCAAATCAAAGACTTCAAGACAAATCTCAAGGTAATCAAGTTGATTAGTGATTTGTTACCTAACACTATTTGGTCTAGATTGGGTGATTACAGGGATGCAAGGGAATTATGGAATAAGGTAATGAAATTCTAAGAAAATTCCCAATCGGCACAAGTAGAGGAGAATGCTGAAGAAGAAGCACCCACAACATTTGAAGATGTTGATGATTTGGTGGAGACCTCCACCTCTAGCATTGAGGGGGAGGAAAGGCAATCTTCCATCCCAGAGCAAGAACAAGAAACATCCACATCCGGGAGAAGTGAAGATCATGAAGAGGCCTCCACCACCTCCCTAGGTGACTCATGTATTATAATTAATCGTAAAGATTATATTATTTGTTTTGAGTGTAGGGAGAAAGGGCATTACAAGAGCAAATGCCCTAAATTGGCTAAGAAGAAGGCATCGACACCAAAAGTCAACCCAAAGTCAAACAATGCCGGTGTTCCCAAAATCAAGAGCAAAGAGCACATTGTGTGCTTCAAATGCAATCAAAAGGGACACTACCGAAGCCAATGCCCTAGGGGGAGGAAGAAAGGGCAAGAAGGTGCAATTCATGTAGGGGGAGCTCCTAAAGCTAACCCTAAGGTACATTTAGTTAATGCACCTTTAATTCCTAAAGTCAAAAAGCATGCTAAAATTATTTTAGTTCTCTTGCAATTATAAATGAAAAGCATGCTAGGAGAAACAATAAGGTCTATTGCTTAGGTGCTAAGCGTGTTAGTTTCTCTAAGGACAAACCTAGGACCCAAAACACTAGACCTATCCTACCGCGGAAATCAATTAGAAGAATTGAAGAGAATTTGAGTATTAATCCCAAGAAATCTAGGCATATGGCTAAGAAAAAAACCAACTCCCAAAAACCTAATGAAAATTCAAAAATGGGAAAATTAGAGCTAGAGAACCAAGTCTTGAGGTCAAGACTTGAGAGAATGGAGAAAGCCCTTAGAATCATAGAAAATTCAATTCTATGGTCAAATGTCCAAAAGTCAAGACCTAAGGTTCAAAAATGGTCTAAGGGCAAGGAAGGTTTGGGTGACAAACCTAAGCCCAAGAAGACTTATCATAATGTTCCATTTAATTATGGAACTATTTCTAGGTCTAGGAAAACCAAGGCTAATAGGGAAGTCATCCCTAAGTCTAGCCATGGTATGTGTTCAGTGGCTAACACCTCAAAGAAATCAAATGTAGCCACTAAGAAGGTCAATGGAGGAGTCGCCTCTAGAGTTGACCTAGGAAAGACCCAAAAGACTATGGCTTCAAAGCCTAAAAGGGTCATTAGGAAGGTATCTAGGGAAGTTATCCCTAGGGAATACCTTGTTAACCCAAGGAGCTCCAATAGATATTGGGTTCCTAAGAGCGTGATTGATTCACGCTAAATGGGTTAGGGTGTGTCAACCCTAAGTGGATGGGTGGTTAACCTAGCCATTGTGAGTTGACAAATTAGGGTGTGCCAATATGGTTTGAGAAGTTAAAAATGATTTAAATTGGCATAATTAGGTCTTTAGAGGTATTGGTGTGCCATTTTGGGTTTTTGGCACACTAGGGAAATGAATGGCATTAAGGCAAAATGATTTTAATTCCTAGAAATGACAAATTAATTTTAACACTTAGGTATTCTATACCTTAGTATATTTTACTTGCCATGCTTTATTTGCCTTGCCATGTCTTGACATCATTTTCATTTTCATCTATAAAAATGTCATGATCATGTTTAGATGTCATGTATGCTTAAGTTTCATTCACATGCCATGACATCATGATATTGGCATATGTTTTTATCTATATCATATCTATGCCATAATCATATCATGCATGAATTAAAATGGAGTTAAGGAGTATGGCATGATTTGATGGGAATCAAATAATATTGCCTAGAAATATGCATGAGACCATTTTAAAGAACAAAAACCCACATCTCACTAGATTAATTGACTTGAATGTGTATTAAACATCTAGATATAAGTGAGATGTTTAAGGAAAAGAAATTAAAGGTTTTGAAAACTTTTTGAAAATATTTTGAAAAACCTTGGTGAAGCCTATCTTTTGATAGCTATCACCATTGAATGGGATGATACAAAGAGGGCTCTTTATTGAAGCTTTTCTAAACTTTTGAACTTTGTATCAATCTCCTAATTTAGTGGGTAAAATAATTTTCCAATATTTTTCACCCATAGTGTTTAGGATAAGTATTATACGTATGTATTTTCAAGATTTTTAAAATTACGTATATTTACGGATTGGAATGATGATGTGAAATGGCCGACTGATTTCTGATTTCAGTCGACTGCCCAAGCTGATTTCGGGTAAATCTTGTTGGTTAGGCCCATGTTCAGCTAGGTTAAGGTCCCCTAACCACTCCTAACCCTAGGATATGCTTGGGAGAGCATTAGAGAGGGTGGAAATCCATTGGATATGGATTAGGAGTTGGGTTGAGGGTGAGTATCAATTTTAAGGTGGAAGAGAGTTCATTGTTGAACTTTGCCTTAATTTTGATTTGGTTAATGTTCCTATTGGCTTAGGGACTCTCCAAGGACATTGTTGGTGCAATGGTCAAAGGGGAGCAAGCCTCTAGGGGGAGGTATCCATCATGGGAAGATGGATGTGTATTTCCTCATGGGAGGAAAATTGGGTTGCCTCTCTTTAAGTGATATGGGATCACTAGAAAGATTGTAGGCATGTGTTCCTCCAAGGGAGAGATTGTAAGATCTCATTGGGATATGAGACATTCATACCCTTGGGGAGGACCTTTTTGATGTAATGTCAAAAAGGGGGAGAAGTTACCAAGTTACCAATTAGGGTTCGTTGGAATTCTCATTGGGATATGCGACGTGCCAATATGGGAGAATTGGTAGACTTGTGATGGTAGTTTTGTCATGTTTTGATGATAGACAAAACTCATGACGGATTTGATGATAGATCCAACATGGTGTTGGCATGGAAAATCCAAGCATGGAGCTTGGTGTGGGAAAGTCCAACATGGGGTTGGCATGGAAAATCCAAGCATGGAGCTTGGTGTGGAAGTCCAAGGGGGAAGCCTTGGCATGGGAAAGTCCAAAGCATTGCGAAGCCGTGCGCTTGGTGCTTGGCATGGGAAATCCAAAGCATTGCGAAGCCGTGCGCTTGGTGCTTGGTGAGAAATGCATTGCGAAGCCGTGCGCTTGGTGCATTTGGGAAGTCTTGAGAACTTGGCAAGTTCACTAGGCTCGGGTCCTTGAGTCGGTGAAGGATGACATTGCGAAGCCGTGCGCTTGGTGCATCCGAGGGACCGCCGTACGGGGAGCAAATTGAGTGAGCCCAAAGGGAAGCATACTTCTAGGGCATGAGACGCGAAGGATGGCATTGCGAAGCCGTGCGCTTGGCGCATCCGAGGGACGTAGGCCGAGGGAAGAGAGCTTTGGTGGGGAACTCCATGAGGGATAAGGTGGACTTGGCCAAGTGGCTAAGACTGAGTGTCGGAGGCTCAAACTTGATGGTTGAGGGTTTATCCGACGGTCGGATGCTCAAACAACTTGGTGTTTGAGGTTTTGCCCGACATCAGTCGACTGGCATAGGTGCCGGTTCGACTGATCCAAGTCGACTAGAGTTCGACTGGTGTAAGGCTAGGGTTTTGTGCTTGGCAGTCGATTGCCATGGACATGGCAGTCGGCTGAAGTTGACAGCAGTCGACTGCCGAGGGATGTGATCGTGATGGGAGTGTCGCCATAAGCACAGCGCTCCGTAGTCGGGGTAGTCTCTTTGGAGTCACTGTCGGTGATGGGCATCATCAGTCGACTGGTAGGTGATCCGTTGGAACTTGTCCGACGTGGATCTGGCCGTTGTGAGACAACGGTTACAGGGGCAGTCGACTGGGGCCTTTTGGCAGTCGACTGCTAGGCGCGAAAATAGCTCGATGCAGGTTATAAATGCAGCTCGAGATGGAGGATTTCGCAATGGTTTTTGTGGAGCTATTGGAGGGGAATTGCTGTTGCATTCCAGTCCTTCAAGAGCCAATCAAAGCAAGCAACAAGAAAGCGATCAAAGCAATTGTGTAAAAGTTCTCTTTTGTATTGTCTTTGTATTTCTTCTTGTATTTCTATATTACATTGTAATTGCTTGTGAGAGGTTTCTCCACCTCCGACGTGTTGTCGAGAAGGAGTGTTATAGTTAGTGTCGTGCGCATAACTATAGCTTGATGAGCTCGCCCGTGGAGTAGGAACCATTCGGTTTCGAACCACGTATATCTTGTGTTGTGTGATTGTGTATTGTTAGCTTCATTATTATTGTTATTCCGCTGCGCTAACGACAATCGTAGACAAGCAACGCAAGAAGAACGAACGAATTACGACATCCAACGAACGAGGGCTATTCACCCCCCTCTAGCCGGCCGTATCGATCCCCTACACCAAGTACTCAAGACTTGGACTTTCCATAACATGGTCAACTCCACTCAACCATCAACATCCCCTCGAGTCAAATTCAAGTCCGGTTAATCATAACCCGGGTCGATTGTTCCAATAATATCCCCAAGATATTATTAGACATCAATGTCAACTCACTATGTCAAACATCGGAATATCACTCGAGTCAAACTCGAGTCCGATCAATCGTGACCTGGGCCGATTGCACCAACATCACAATGGCATGTAACACATCAGATAAGTCCAACGGATACACCATCAGTCGACTGATTATACCCATCAATCGACTGATGGATCAATCAGTCGAGTGCTTGCGCCGATCCCTCGATTGAAGAGCATTCTATGCTCGACATCCCGATGAGCAGTCAACTGATCTCCAAATCAGTCGACTGCCCAATGCTGGCAGTCGAATGCTTGGCCAATTCCCGTAGTCAAACCCTAGTTGACTTCCATTAGTCGATTGACCATAGTCCTAGTCGACTGATACACCTCAAATATGAGGTTTTAACCCAAGTATGGTGCCCCCATACTTGCTAGACCACCTTTAGCTTAGACCTAAGCCCTCTAGCCACCTCTGTCAGCCTCACGCCTATCAGATCCCTCCAAGTCATCCATGACTTGTTCATCCATACGCTAGCCTTCAGGTGCTTCCATCGGCTATGTCATTCTAAGTTGATCTATACCGCCATGGCACATTGGACTTACGCTGCCAAGACTCTGCTTGGACTTTACGTCTGTTGAGTTTCCGGAACCGCGGCGTGTGTGTGTTCGATCATGTTTCGTAAACATGAACACAACGGAAGCAATAAAAATAATAAATACTCCTATTTATTACAACACACACAAGACACGCATGCATATTACAACAAGTGTAGACATAACCGTAAATTTAAATTTGCAATAAAAGGAAATTTATCTACGTTATACCTTTCGTATGACGTGTAGCGGGAACGACATCAACCGGAACGATTCTCGCTAGAATCGTCTCTATCCGTATCCACGCCGAGTTCCTCGGGATGACTTCTCTAAGCCACGAGCTTCGTCTTCATACGGGTTACTAGCCTTGTGTTGAAGACGACGTGATCGAGAGATGATCACGATCCGAATCCAAATTCGGATCCTAATACGAGTTCTCAAAACTCGCTTCTCCGGAGAGGTATTCGTCAACCAATTGACGAATCCTTCATCCTCCACCTCAGAGGATTACCGAAGATCGAATCCCCGATAAGTTATCCGCTGTCGGAGCTCTAACCGTTGTCCAAACGACCCTCCGACGAGAGGAGAAGAAGCTGTCCAGAAAACTGGACAGCTTGGTGGAGGAGTAGGCGCCGGCCAAAAACAAGGAAGCCAAGTGCTCACCTTTTCACCGAGGCCTAGGAAGATCACCGGAGGGTCGCCGGAGGATCACCGGCTGAAGCTTGGTCGCCGGCAAGGAGCTGGACGCCGGCACAAGGGGGTTGGGCGGCCAAGGAGCTTGGGCGGCCAAGGAGCTTGGGCGGCAACTAGGTTTTGGGGCTCTTCCAATTGGGGCTTAATTATCCATTAAGCCCTCTTTTATAGAGAACTAATTTTCTTAATGGTTATTGGATCATAACCATTAGGCCCGTTAACCCGCTCCATTAAGATAAGTTAAAATAAACCAAACCATGATGGTTTATTTTAAGTTAAAACGAACCGAACCAACTTTTGGTTCATTCGTTTAAAATAAATCAAACCCTTTGGTTTATTCTCCTCCATTGGATTAGAACCAAACCATTTTGGTTCATCCATTATGTCTTCATAAGACACGGCCCATCCACGCTTCCATTGCGACTGAAATGATTTCATGCTCGCTTTATGTTTGGTCCAACCAAACCTAGTTTCTCTCGGTCTGAGAATCCCATTCTCAAGCTCGTTTTAAATCCTTTGGATTACGCAGCGTGTGACCAAATAGGTTCTCGGTTTATGTTGGTCGCCTATAATTAACCATTAATTATAGAACGATCATGAGTGGCACCTAGTAGTACATCATGATCCCCAATTAACCGAAAAGATCAACGGTTGATCCGTAACTATTTCAAAACCCTTCAAGATCGAATGATTCGCGGCCCATTCCCTTCACTCATCTTATACCCACTTGGTTCAGTGACATGGTCTATTGTGTCACCTCACTAGGTCGACTACGCCACACCTAGCCCAAGTATCATTTCCTCGTCCCACGGATTCTAGTTACTCCACATGTATCGAAGAGTACCTTACTCTAAACATGTAATGCTTTGGCCAAAGACTTTAGTAACAATCCGACGAGAGGCCATGGGTATACATCTCCTCGCAAGGAGTGGTGAATCTTTATAGGCTATTCAAACACCTTCGATCACTTCGACTTATACCCAATCATCCCGGGTCCACATCTCCTTAGAGATGCTTGCTTAAGATGTCAAAGCATAAGTCTCCATGATCAAGATGACTTGAATACCGCAAAGTCAAAGGAACATCGACTTAAGCTACAAAGAAGAACTTCATTGACATATCTATATATGCAGAGAACCATATGAAGTCTTACTACTGGTCACCCAATGAACTAGTTACCATAACTAGCATCCACGATTAACTCCGACATCACTATGTCTCCACCAAAGGAGAATCACCGCTTGATACACCAAGGAGTATACCTCGTAAGTCTCGGCAACTGATGGTGTCCAAATCCATCAATTCATCGACTAGGATAATTCGATACATCACAATTACACATGTAGAGATACTCACTAGTTGTGATCCAATCACAAATTCTCTCATGCCGTGAATCGATCGTGACATTCAAGAAATGAGTTTAAGATCCAATCAAATACATAAAACATGTATACTCAAATAGTGAATCTTCATTTATCATATAAATGGTTCATACATAAGGCGATTGCCTTAGGACATCTCTCATATATTACTAACAGACCCCACTTGGCCTAATGCCAATCGCCACAGATTCCAATACCATAAGCAACATGACCTCAAACTTATTTGAGGTAATGCTTAGTCAAAGGATCCGCTAAGTTCCTTTCAAAGGGAATTTTCTCGATTTGTATTTCGTTCCTACCGATGATCTCTCTCGATAAGATGATAGCGCGAAGCACATGTTTGGATCATCGATGAGACCACATCAAGTTCATAGATGAACTTCTTGATCCAAACCGCTTCCTTTGCCGCTCCAAAGTCGCAATATATTCGCCTTTAGTGGCGTAATCCGCTATAGTGTCAAGCTTCGAACCTTTCCAACTTATTGCGCCCATTCTAGGTGAATACATACCTGCATCGAGACATGGAATCATCCTTGTCTGTCGGAGTCCGCATCCGTGATACCCACGTATCACCATGTCCCCTTCTCCATATATTAGGAACACATCCTTAGTTCTTCTTAAGTACTAAAGGATCGTCTTAACAGCCACCCAATGATCCATTCCTGGATCAGACTGGTATCTGCTCGTGACACTCAGAGCATACGATACATCGGGCCTCGTATATAACATAGCATACATGATAGATCCTATTGCGGATGCATAGGGAATCTTACTCATGCAAATCCTCTCGCCTTCCGCGACACATAGACTTCAAAGGTGTACCCCATGCCCGATGGGTAGGAAACCTTTCTTGGATTCCGACATGCTAAACCTCTTTAGCACTCCTGGCCTATATATGTAGACCGCGAAAGACCAAGCAACTGCTTCGATCTATCTCTATAGATCTTAATCCCGAGGATGTAGGTTGCTTCTCCTGTGTCTTTCATGGAGAATGTCTTGATAACCAAACCTTCAATCGATCAGAAGATTGAAACATCGCTTCCTATAAGTAATATGTCATCTATACAATACTAGGAATACGATCGCACTCTACTAACCTTCAGACACACAAGGTCTGTAGCAATACGTAAATTGAACGTTTTGATTGTCTCATCAAAACGGATATTCCACTCGGATGCTTGCTTCAATCCATAAATGGATCAATTTGCATACCTTGGTTTTATCAACCGATGTGAAACCCTCAAGTTGTATCATATACACGTCCTCGAGCAAGTTTCCATTAAGGAAAGCTGTTTTCACATCCATCTGCCATATCTCATAATCATAATGAGCCGCTATGGCCAGGAGCATCCGAATGGATTTAAGCATAGCTACAGGCGAATAGGTTTCATCATAATCAACACCTTGTTTTTGACGATATCCTTTCGCCACCAATCTAGCCTTATAGGTAATCACATTACCATCCATGTCGGTTTTCTTCTTGAAAACCCACTTGCACCCTATAGGCTTTATCCCTTCAGGTGGGTCAACCAAGTTCCAAACTTGGTTTTCATACATGGAATCCATTTCCGACTTCATGGCACCAAGCCACTTATCCCTTTCTGAACTTGTCAGCACTTCTTCATAACTGGTAGGCTCCTCATCATCAATGAGTAACACGTCGTTCGATTCACTTACGAGAAATCCATATCTCTCAGGAATATTGCGTGTTCTACCAGATCTACGAAGATGTGGTGTTACAATAGGTCCAGTGATGATTGCTCATCACTATGAGTTGTCGGCTGTTGTGCTTCACCAGGTATCTCATCAATGTCTATTTGAGTCTCTTGAGCCTCCTCAAGCTCGATGACACTCCCACTATTTTCTTGCAAGAGAAACTCTTTCTCTAGAAACACAACATGCCTTGAAACAAACACCTTTTGTTCCACAGGATGATAGAATTGGTAACCCCTAGTTTCCTTAGGGTATCCAATAAATAGACATTTATCAGACTTAGCATCCAATTTGTCCGACATCCGCTTCACATAAGCAGACAACCCCATATCTTCAAGTAAGATACATGAGGTTTCTTACCATTCCATATCTCATATGGAGTAGTTGAGACTACCTGTAGGCATTCTGCTTAACAAGTAAACAAATTGTCAAGTGCATAGCCCCAAAAGGACTTGGGAAGAGTCGCATGATTCATCATTGACTGACCATGTCCAACAAGGTCCTAAGTACGCTCTCGATACACCATTATGTGTGGTGTATATGGCGGAGTCCATTGAGACAATATACCATTGTCTCTTAGATAATCAAGAAACTCTTGACTTAAGTATTCACCACCTCGATCCGATCGAAGTATTTTAATACTCTTGTCATGTTGTTTCTCTACTTCATTTCTGAATTCTTTGAACCTTTCAAAGGTTTCAAACTTGTGTTTCATCAAGAACACATACCCAAACCGTGAGTGATCATCGGTGAAGGTAATGAAGTAGCTATAGCCTCCTAATGCTTGAGTTGACATAGGTCCACATACATCAGTATGTATTAGACCTAGTAACTCTCCCACTGCTCACCTTTTCCAAAGAAAGGTAACTTAGTCATCTTGCCTTTTAAGCATGATTCGCATGTATCGTATGAATCCTATTCAACGATTCCGAATTCCACATCGGTGTAATTCGACATGCGCTTTCTTGCTTATATGGCCAAGAGACGACAATGCCACATATAGGAGTCTATTTGATTATCCTTTCGAGCACGCTTGTTGCTCGCTTCGATATTGAAAATGTCACCGATACGCCCAACGATAAACACCATTGCTTAAAGTTCCAAATTCCCATAAAGAACTCCATTCAAAGTTATGTAACAACAATTGTTACTAAAAGTCAAATGGTACCCATTTCTATTTAAACAAGAAATAGAAATGATGTTCTTTATCAACGAAGGAACATAAAAGCAATTGTCCATTCTAAGACAAGTCCTGTAGGAGTTCCAACAAATACGTTCAATGGCGAAAAGAACAACCTTTGCTCCATTCCCAACACGTAAATTTGACTCTCCTTGACGCAGTCTTCTTCTATTCCTTAGCCCATGTATGTCATTACATATATGTGAGCCACACCCACTATCCAATACCCAAGTGTGAGGAAATAGAATGACAATCAATAAAGAAGATATCAAGAAGATGGGGCATCCGATGCCTTATTCTTCTTCACGGACTCAAGATAAATCTTGCACTTTCTTCAAGAATGGCTCTCCTTGCCATAATGATGGCAAGTGCCCTTTTGAGCCGGGTTCTCGCTTTTAGCCTTTTTCTTCTTCCCTTCTGTTCCTTTGACTTCTCTTAGAACCTTTCTTCGAGGAATCAACTAACAACACCGCCCCTACTCATGCTTCTCGTAAGGCTCCAGCCTTCAAAGATGTTGAGCAAGACTACAGATGAACCTTCCTTGCATCTCAGAGGTGAAGAGGAGCTTGGAGACTTCAACCTTCAATCTAACTTGCTTATCAAACAACTCATATAGATGTAGGTCTACGTTATGATCATCCATATGCTCTTGCTGCTTTCGTAGCTTGGGTTCCATCGCTGCTAGCATGATGCAACTCATTTGTTCAGAATCACTCACATGTTTCTGATAGGCCAACAATTGGTCCAGAGTTGCATCGTCACTAGGACGGGCGGGAAGAGGCGCTTCGAGGACATTTGCAAGCTTTTCAACCTTGAGAACAATTCTCAAGATTCTAAGCCACCCAAGAAGTTCTACTACTAATTTATTCAATCCAAAATGGAACGTAAATTAAAATACAACATGATCAATTTTAGAAATACAAAACGAGCATATATGAGAAAGATGATTTTTAAAATGCATCAATATACATTTATAAATCCCATTCATTTTTCGAATTTCAAAAACCCCAAAATCACTTCGGGAGATCGTAGGTCCATCTCCGAATGGGCTGATATCCATCATAGTTATGAACAACCTTGGAGAGAGTCCAACAAGCCATTCATAACTACGACGGTAGGTATCATCTATACCGATTGCATATCACGTATATACAACTATCACAATGTGCTATCAACTAATTGAATGTTCACACATACATCGGGTTGTTAACACATTAACGAGTATGCATCATATGCATAGCACCCAACTTCACCTCCCTTTACATCGACCTTGGAGAGAGTCTAACAAGCCGATGCTCCAGGTTAAAGCCAACCCATTAATCGGGAAATAGTTTTAATATGGTTAGAGCGCATTCAACCAATTAGCCCAGCTTGGAGAGAGTCCAACAACCAAAGCTAACGATTGACCTCTGACTCTTACCATATTAGTATTAAACTATTCCATGGTTTGAACATGTTCGGGTTCGAGCCGGGCTTGGAGAGAGTCCAACAACCCAAACAAGAAACGGAACTCTGGTTCTAACCATATTAATGGAAGGTGTAGGCTTTAATATTGTTTAAGGGTTTTTATGTCTCATCCTCTTTGCATGCAAATAACTATTATCTACATGGCATGCCATACATGGCATACATCTACATGTCACGACACGCATGGCATAATGTTATGCATCTAATGCAATTACATGGCATACAATTATGTTATGTATATGTTTCCTTATATGTCATAACTATTTATGGAAATAAAATATATTTAAGATTTGATTCTCCAAATCAAATCATAATTAAATTAGGAAACAAATTTCCAAATCTAATCACATATTTTATTCATGGAATTATTTGATTAAGGAAAATCTATTTAGGAAATCAATTTCCTAAATCATCAAAACTACTTATGGAAATAAAATATTTTAAGATTTGATTTCCCAAATCAAATCATGATTAAATTAGGAAACAAATTTCCAGAATCTAATCAAATATTTTATTTATGGAAAATATCAATTTCCATAAATACTTCCAACTTTCCAAAAGTGAAAGATTTCCATAAATACTTCTAGACTTTCCAAAATTGAAAAATTTCCATAAATACTTCTAAATTTACAAAATTAGAAAATTTCCAGAAATACATTATGACTATCGCAAAACCATTTTTACGATTATGTCAAAACACAACCTAGGCTCTGATACCACTGTTGGGTTTCCGGCACCGCGGCGTGTGTGTGTTCGATCATGTTTCGTAAACATGAACACATCGGAAGCAATAAAAATAATAAATACTCCTATTTATTACAACACACACAACACACGCATGCATATTACAACAAGTGTAGACATAACCGTAAATTTAAATTTGCAATAAAAGGAAATTTATCTACGTTATACCTTTCGTATGACGTGTAGCGGGAACGGCATCAACCGGAACGATTCTCGCTAGAATCGTCTCTATCCGTATCCACGCCGAGTTCCTCGGGATGACTTCTCTAAGCCACGAGCTTCGTCTTCGTACGGGTTACTAGCCTCGTGTTGAAGACGATGTGATCGAGAGATGATCACGATCCGAATCCAAATTCGGATCCTAATACGAGTTCTCAAAACTCGCTTCTCCGGAGAGGTATTCGTCAACCAATTGACGAATCCTTCGTCCTCCACCTCAGAGGATTACCGAAGATCGAATCCCCGATAAGTTATCCGCTATCGGAGCTCTAACCATCGTCCAAACGACGCTCCGATGAGAGGAGAAGAAGCTGTCCAGAAAACTGGACAGCTTGGTGGAGGAGTAGGCGCCGGCCAAAAACAAGGAAGCCAAGTGCTCACCTTTTCACCGAGGCCTAGGAAGATCACCGGAGGGTCGCCGGAGGATCGCCGGCTGAAGCTTGGTCGCCGGCAAGGAGCTGGACGCCTGCACAAGCGGGTTGGGCGGCCAAGGAGCTTGGGCGGCAACTAGGTTTTGGGTCTCTTCCAATTGGGGCTTAATTATCCATTAAGCCCTCTTTTATAGAGAACTAATTCTCTTAATGGTTATTGGATCATAACCATTAGGCCCGTTAACCCGCTCCATTAAGATAAGTTAAAATAAACCAAACCATGATGGTTTATTTTAAGTTAAAACGAAACGAACCAACTTTTGGTTCATTCGTTTAAAATAAACCAAACCCTTTGGTTTATTCTCCTCCATTGGATTAGAACCAAACCATTTTGGTTCATCCATTATGTCTTCATAAGACACGGCCCATCCACGCTTCCATTGCGACTGAAATGATTTCATGCTCGCTTTATGTTTGGTCCAACCAAACCTAGTTTCTCTCGGTCTGATAATCCCATTCTCAAGCTCGTTTTAAATCCTTTAGATTACGCTCGTTGTGCGTGTGACCAAATAGGTTCTCGGTTTATGTTGGCCATCTATAATTAACCATTAATTATAGAACGATCATGAGTGGCACCTAGTAGTACATCATGATCCCCAATTAACCGAAAAGATCAACAGTTGATCTAGAACTATTTCTGAAACCCTTCAGCAACTCGAATGATTCGTGCCCCATTCCCTTCACTCATCTTATACCCACTTGGTTTAGGACATGGTCTATTGTGTCAGTTCCCACTAGGCTGACTACGTCACACCTAGCCCAAGTATCATTTCCTCGTCCTACGGATTCTAGTTACTCCACATGTATCGAAGAGTACCTTACTCTAAACATGTAATGCTTTGGCCAAAGACTTTAGTAACAATCAGACGAGAGGCCATGGGTATACATCTCCTCGCAATGAGTGGTGAATCCTTTATAGGCTATTCAAACACCTTCGATCACTTCGACTTATACCCAATCATCCCGGGTCCACATCTCCTCGGAGATGTTTGCTTAAGATGTCAAAGCATAAGTCTCCATGATCAAGATGACTTGAATACCGCAAGTCAAAGGAACATCGCACTTAAGCCACAGTAAGAACTTCATTGACATATCTATATATGCAGAGAACCATATGAAGTCTTACGGTCGGTCACTCCAATGAACTAGTTACCATAACTAGCATCCACGATTAACTCCGGACATCACAATGTCTCCAGCCAGTGAGAATCAGCTGCTTGGATATACCAAGGAGTATACCTCGTGCTAGTCTCGACAGAATTGATGGTGTCCAACTCCATCAATTCATTGACTAGGGATAATTTCGATACATCACAATTACACATGTAGAGATACTCACTAGTTGTGATCCAATCACAAATTCTCTCATGCTGTGAATCGTATCGTGGACATTCAGTAAATGAGTTTAAGATCCAATCAAATACATGAAACATGTATACTCAAATAGTGAATCTTCATTTATCATATAAATGGTTCATACATAAGGCGATTGCCTTAGGACATCTCTCATATATTACTAACAACATCGCCAACCATTGGACTTATGCTGCCAAGACTTCACCCTTGGACTTTACGATGCTAATATTCCCCTTGGACTTCTCAATTGCCATGACTCAAGCTTGGACTTCCCTTGCCAACCCATGTTGGACTTTCCATGCCAAGACCCATGCTTGGACTTTTCCTTGCAAAGACCCATGCTTGGACTTTCCTTTGCCAACCCATGTTGGAATTTCCATGCCAAGACTCAGGCTTGGACTTTCCATGCAAAGTACACAAGACTTGGACTTTTCCCATGACAATGGTCAAACCATCGTCAAACATCAAGTATGACCTGGGTCGATTACATCAGCAATCTCCCCAACACATGTCAGACATCAATGTCAAACATCAAAACACTACTCGAGTCAAACTTGATTTTGGTCAATCGTGACCTGGGCCGATTGGACCAACAAATTGTAGGATGTGCGTAGGCTAACTTTTTGCTTGCAGGCATAAGATCCAACTATTATGGCTATGTGGATGTTTGTGATTGTGTATGTGTGATTGTAACTAATTATTTGAATCCTCGGGGTTGATGAGGCTAATTAGTATTTAATTTTTGTAATTAAATACGACACTGTTTAGTCTCTCATTTTAATTTACTTTCGATCTAGTTATGTTGTACACGTTTTCATGGAGTATAGGATCGATGGATGTAAATTAAAATAGTTTATCTCGGCTCGGATCCTTTTTGTGGCTTACACATGGTAAAGGGAGGAGCAGATGAAGTGGCGACACGACGGGAAGCATATTGGAAAACAAAAGCCATAATAGTTGGAAAGTTTTTTTTTCATATTTATTGCTTATTGTTTGATATGCATGTTGTGTGAAAATTCCTCAATTTTAAATTACTAAGTGGGAGAGGGATATTTTTTAATTCTCGCAGCCTCCATTACAATTTGACATGTGATGAGAACAAACTTGTGCTTGGCTCTGAGTACCTTCCTCCATATCGGATGAGTTTGTTTTGTGGATCACTAGGTAAAATATGATTATAGAAAATTATTTAGGAGCGTGTGTACTTCCTCATTGGAAGGCACATAATCCGAGGTAATTTCATTAGTATCGGGTAATGGTAAACACTTAGATGCAAATAAAAGTATCCTCCCCATCGGAGTCACTGCTTTTATTTGTAGGACCGAAGAGGAATCAACTATTAATTTTATTTGTCAAAAAGTAAGGTTGACAGGATAATAAAATTAATGGGTAAAATCTCCTCTTACAAATATAGAATTCGTATACGTCCACACTATCGTGGCATACGATATTCTCGGTGTTTTGAGGTGTTGGTTGATTTTAAAATTTTATTGTTTAAGGAATCAATAAATTTTTGAAATCTAATGTTTTGATCATTGTGATTCTTAGGGTTTTCAAAATGGCTTTCAACCCACTTGTTGTGATTCTAAAAGAAAACAAACTTACTGGACCTAACTATGTTGATTGGAAATGGAATCTGGATATTGTCTTGACTGCTGAGGAGTACAAATATGTACTCTTCGAAGAGTGTCTTCCTAAGCCTATATATGATTCTAGTGAAAAGGAGAAAAAACGTTATAGGAAGTGGATCAAGGTTGATGAGATGGCGCGGTGTTAGATTTTAGCTTCTATGTCAAATGTATTGCAACATCAGCATCAAGCCATGAATACTGCCTATGACATGATGCTCAATCTCAAGGAACTTTTTGGACACCAGAATCGGACTACTAGGCAGGAAGCTATGAGGAACATGATGATGACCACCATGATTGAGGGAACACCCGTAAGGGATCATGTTCTCAAGATGATGGCTCATTTGAATGAGCTGGAAGTCCTTTGAGTGGAGATCGATGGGGAAACCCAGGTCAATATTATTCTCCAATCTCTACCTAGAGGTTTTGAGCAATTCTGCCTAAACTACAACATGAATAAGAGGTTGTATTCATTGGCGGAGCTTCTGACAGAACTTCAGGCGGTAGAGGGACTTTTTCGTCAGAGTGCTCAGGCTATGGTTGCTTAGAAGGTTTCTACTTCTAAGTCGAAAGGCAAGAAGAAGAAGAAACAAGGTGTAGCAAAGATGGCAGCAGGACCTCAGGGAGGAGTGAAGAAGCCGAAAGGCAAGTGCTTCACTTGCAAGCAGACTAGACAATGGAAGGCGGACTGTCCCAACCGCAAACAGAACAAAGGTATATCTTTTAGTTTAGTTGTTGAAACATGTTTAGCGGTGTCATCTATCGGTACTTGGTGTGTAGATACGGGAGTCACTGATCATGTCTGCTATTCTTTATAGGGGTTCCAGGAAACCAGACGACTAGTTGAGGGAGAGATTACCATCTACATGGGCAATGCTACGAAGGTGACGACTATTGCAGTGGGAAATGTTTATTTATCTTTTGATAGTAATAAAACTTTGGTTCTGAGAAATTTCCTTTATGTACCTTCATTTAGAAAGAATTTGATTTTAGTTTCTAAATTATTTATGGGTGGGTATTCTATTTCTTTTAATGACAGAGTTGTTATAAAAAGGAATAGGGAGATTATCTCTTCTGGTGTGTTGGTAGGAAATTTATACACTCTTGAACTAAAAACTCCCACGATGCAAATAGAAATAAATAACTCATCTTCTAAGTCTAATAAGAGAAAAGAACCTTCGAAAGTGAACCAAACATATTTTTGGCATCTAAGGTTAGGTCATATTAATCTGAGTAGAATTAAAAGGCTGATAGTTGATGGACCTTTGGGTTCATTAGTGGTGGAAGATTTCCCAACCTGCGAATCTTGCTTGGAAGGTAAAATGACCAAGAGGTCTTTTAAAGCCAAGGGGTATAGAGACAAAGATGTGTTGGAATTGGTTCATTCTGATTTGTGTGGTCCTATGTTTATCCAGGCTAGAGGTGGTTTTGAATATTTCGTCTCTTTTATAGACAATTATTTAAGATATGGATACATTTACTTGATGCGCTGCAAGTCTGAATGCTTGACAGGTTCAAAGAATTCAAGGCTGATGTGGAGAAACATCAAAGTAAAAGTATCAAGACACTACGATCTGTTCGTGGTGGTGAATACCTCTTGGGAGAGTTTAGGAGTAACTTATCAGAGACTGGGATTCAATCCCAACTGTCTGCACTTGGTACACCCCAACAGAATGGTGTGGCGAAGCAAAGGAATAGGACTCTTATGGAGATGGTTAGATCGATGATGAGTTATTCTGAGTTACTAGATTCATTATGGGGGTATGCTCTGGAAACGGAAGTGTAAATCTGAACTTGGTACCATCTAAATTAGTACCTTCTACTCCCAAAGATTTATGGACTGGGCGAAAGCCTAGTCTGAGACATATTCGGATTTGGGGTAGTCCAGCACATGTGCTGAAGGGAGATGCTGGTAAGTTGGAATCTCGTACAGAAATGCGCCTGTTCGTAGGCTATCCTAGAGGAATGAAAGGTGATTTGTTCTATAGTCCTAGAGATCAAAGGGTGATCATTAGCACGAATGCCCAATTTTTAGAGGAAGCATATGTGATGAACCACAAGCCCATGAGCATGATTGTTCTGGAGGAATTAAGAGGGGAAGTCACTACTTCAGTACCAACGGTACAAGAGGACTACCATAAGTGACTACACCGCGTGTCACAGAGGATACACAGGTGATATCTCGTCGTAGTGGGAGGGTTGTTAGAAAACTTGATAGATTTATGTTCTTAGGAGAATCTTCTGATTTGGTCCCTGGCAAACATGAAACCGATCCCTGGACATATGACGAGGCAATCCAAGATAAAGATGCAATATCTTGGCAAAGGGTGATGAATTCTGAGATAGAATCTATGAATTCAAATTAGGTTTGGGAGCTAGTAGAACCATTCAATGGTGTAAAAGCCATTGGATGCAAGTGGATCTACAAAAGAAAGAGAGGATCAAATGGGAAGGTAGAGACCTTCAAAGTAAGGCTTGTTACGAAAGGGTATACTCAGAAAGAGGGCATCGATTATGAGGAGACCTTTTTGCCGGTAGCCATGCTTAAGTCTATCTGAATTCTCTTGTCTATTACTGCTCATATGAATTATGAGGTTTGGCAGATGGATGTCAAGATATCTTTCCTTAATGGAAGTCTTGAAGAAAACATCTATATGCAGCAACTAGAGGGATTCATTGAAAAGGGCAAAGAGCATCTTGTGTGTAAGCTTAATCGGTCCATTTATGGACTGAAGCAAGCTTCGAGATCATGGAACATCCGCTTTGATGAGGTAATTCAGTCATATGGATTTATTCAAAGTCCGAATGAGTCTTGTGTATACAAGAGATGTGATGGAAACGTAGTGGTATTTCTTGTACTATACGTAGATGACATTTTTCTCATTGGAAACAATGTCAAAGTGTTATCAGACACAAGGGTATGGTTGTCTAAACAATTTGATATGAAGAACTTGGGAGAAGTGTGACACATCCTTGGGATCAAAGTTATAAGGGATCACAAGAAAAGGATATTGTGCTTATCTCAAGCTTCATACACAGACACTATTCTAGCTCATTTTAGCATGCAGAACTCTAAGAAAGGTTTTCTACCTTTTCAGCATGCAGTACCTTTATCTAAAGAGATGTGTCCTAGAACATTAAAGGAGATAGAGGAGATGAAGGCGGTTCCTTATGCTTCGGCGATAGAAAGCCTCATGTATGCTATGTTATGTATGAGGGCGAATATCTGCTTTGTCATGGGCATGGTTAGAAGATATCAGAGTAATTCAGGACAGGGACATTGGACTGCGATAAAGCATATATTGAAGTACTTGAGAAGGACTAGGGATTATATGCTGGTATACCAAGCAGATTAATTACTCCCTGTGGGTTACACAGATTCTAACTTCCAATCAGATAGGAATAACAGTAAGTCTACCTCAGGTTTTGTATTTACTTTGGGAGGTGGAGCCTTTATATGGAGAAGAGTCAAGCAGAAATGCATGGCGGACTCCACCATGGAAGCTGAGTATATGGTAGCCTCTGAGGTAGCCAAAGAAGCTATATGGCTCAGGAACTTCTTGATGGACTTGGATGTGATTCCTGGTTTGCCCAGAACTATCACAATTTATTGTGATAATAGTGGTGCAATTGCAAACTCGAAGGAACCATGAGCCCATAAAGCAAGTAAACACATAGAGTGCAAGTACCACCTGATACGAGAGATCGTAAAGTGAGGAGAAGTTGCTGTTGCCAAGATTGCATCAGAGGATAACTTGGCAGATCCTTTCACTAAGGCCCTTCCAGCGAGAGCTTTTGAAAGGCATGTGGAGGGAATGGGAATTAGATGTATGACAGTTTGATGGCAGCATAGTCATTTAGTATAAGTGGGAGATTGTTGGGATGTATACTGAAAGCCTAGCCTTTGTATGAACATCTTCATTTTGAAATAAGAATTACATGATCATTGTTTGCATTTTATATTTATGCATATTGTCTAATACTTTACATTGTAGATAACATGGTGTGTGGTGTCGCACAGAAGATCATGTTATCAGTTCCTTGTAGAGTATAAGTAGAGGCTCACAACCAAGATGGTTTTGGACAAACCATTGGCATGGTTGTAGTGTAATTTAGTATTGGTTTATTTTGACCATAGAAGTACACTTTGTGTGTATTGAGCTGGACCAACATAGAAGTGATTCAATTTATACTGACTATATAATTGAATCGTACCTCAGATATTATGGGCTACATGCTCTTAATCCCGATATAATAATGGGCACATGTACTTAGTACTTAATTCTTTGATTTACTAATTGGTGAGATTTGTGTTAAATCGATAGGCCTGGTAAGTTAGGAAATAATATTATTTACATGGTGTGTCATTGATTATAGGAGGAAACCGTGTCCTATATATTAGGATGATGATGTCCTCTTGAGGAGCTCATAAAGTTCATCATGTAAATCCTGCAGGTGGACTTGGTCCAACATGATGATAAGGATGAGTGGTACTACTCATGGAGTTAGATATTAATTAATTAAATTATCAGTAATTTAATTAATTAATGGACATTCGATATCTTAAACATGGAGAGATATTTTGTATAAATAATATGTGGAGCCCATATTTAATTATGGGGGTTAGTGAGGTAGATCAATGATGATCCTCTAGTGGAATGAATCATCATTAATGGATCGGGTTTTATGTGGTTCGGATCCATTGGGTGGCCAAGATCCAACTCCTCCTCATGGTCGCTATCGTAGCCTATTATAAATACCTCAAGCCTAGATCTATAAAAGGGTTGGAAAGGCTTGGGCGGCAAAAAGAACAAGTTGTGCTAGGGTTTGGAGTTGGCATTGGAAAGGCTTGGGTGGCAAGCATTGGTTGCTAGGGTTTGCTTCTCCTAGGGCCGGCGGCAACAAGGTTGGAGGCTAGGGTTTTGTTCTTCTCCTCCCTCACTTGGCCGGCGCCTCCTTCCTTCAAGCTTTGGTTAGTGCTTCTTCATCCTCTTCCAAGGGCCGGCAGTAACAAAGGTGAGGGTTCCTCCTTCCTTTGTCTTGGCGGGCACACCCTCTCCCTCTCATTAGGGCCGGCGGACACCAAGCTTGGTGGTTGGTGGTCGACACAAGCAAGGAGAAGAAGGGAGTTTGTTCTTCCCTTGTTCGGAGCGAGCAAGGAAGGGAAGACACACGATCTAGGAGGCTTTGATTCTTAGAAGATCGTCGCCCACACAACGTCCAAGAAGAGGATAGGAATACAATAGAAGATCAAGAGGCAAAACAAGAGGTATAATCTTGTTTAATTTTGTTTCTAGTTCTTTTGTATTTTGTATGTTATTGATTAACATGGACCCCGATGATAAACACAAAAACTGGTGATCCGTACATCATCTATTTTGCGGCTAATCGAGAAAATGGGTTAGGTTGCTTGAACAACAAGTTTGTTTAAGCGACCGCTCAAATCAAATAGCACGATGATGAATCGGTTGCTTGGGTAATCTATCTCCATCCATATTAGTTTTAGTTGATAAAATTTTAATCCGGGGATGTGAGATAGGATCGCCATACACAAGGGACCGAAGTGAAGAAGCGGGAAACACATCATTTTCCCTTCAGAAGCATCCACCTCTGCAAGAAGTGAAGAAACCTCCCATATCGCTACAACCTCCCTAGGTAACTCAAGCATTGTAATTAAGAATAAAAAATCATATTATATGTTTTGAGTGTAGGGTAGTCAGGCATTACAAGAGTAAATGCCCAAAATTGGCTAAGGCGAAAGCACCCACACAAAAAGTCAAAGGATGCTGGATTGCTCGCTAAGAAGAGCAAAGAGTCCATTGTGTGCTTCAAATGCAACCAAAGGGGACACTACCAAAGCCAATGCCCTAGGGGGAGGAAGAAGGGGCAAGAAGGAGCTATACAAGTAGGGGGAGCTTCCAAAGCAAACCCTAAGGTATATTTTAATGCACCTTCTAATTCTAAGGCTAAAAAACATGCTAGAAACTATTTTAGTACTCTTGCTATTGTTAATGAAAAGAATGCTAGTAGAAATAATAAAGTTTATTGTTTAGGTGCTAAGCATGTGAATTTACCTGAGGACAAACCTAAATTAAACAATTCTAGACCTGCTCTACCTAGGGAGTTTGAGAATCCCCTAGGAATTAACACCAAGAAGTCTAGGCATATTTCTAAGAAGAGTCTTTCCCAAAAGACCAATGAAAAATCAAAATTGGGAAAGTTAGAATTAGAAAATCAAGTCTTGAGGTCAAGGCTTGAAAATTTGGAGAAGACCCTAGCAAGAATTACAAATTCAATTAAGGGGTATATTGGTCAAAATTTAGGACCAAGGAGACAAGAATCGGTTAAGGGTAAGAAATATTTGGGTCACAAACCTAAGTCCTACCACAATATTCTATTTGATTATGGAACTAAATCTAGGTCTAGGAAAACCAAAGTTAATAGGGAAGTTATCCCTAAGATTAACCATTATGTGTCTCTAGTGGCTAAAAATTCAAGAAAATCTAAGGTAGCCACTAAGAAGGTCAAATGGGGAGTTACCTCTATAGTTGACGTAGGAAAGGCCCAATTGACTAAGGCTTCAAAGCCAAAAAGGGGCATTAGGAAGGTATCTAGGGAAGTTATCCCTAGTGAATACCTTGTTAACCCAAGGAGCTCCAATAGGTATTGGGTTCCTAGGAGCGTGATCGATTCACACTAGATGGGTTAGGGTGTGTCAACCCTAAGTGGATAGGTAGTTAACTTAACCATAGTAGAGTTGACACTTTAGGATGTGCCAATGTGCTTTGAGAAGTTGAAAAATGATTAAATTGGCACAATTAGGTCTTAGAAGTCATGGTGTGCCATTTTGGGTTTTTGGCACAATAGGGGGATGGTTGACATTAAGGCAAAATGGATTTTATCTTAGAAATGACAATTTGGGATTAACACTTAGGTATTTTATACTTGCCATGCTTTATTTGCCTTGCCATTGTTGGTGCAACAATGCTCCAAGCATTTATATGTTTTGATGTTTAGATAATCATCTAAGTTAGGCAATATCTTGTGATCTAATTGCGAATATGTTTTAAAGTAACTGGGAAATCCAAGGATGAAGACTTGGTAAAAGAGAAGTCCAAGTATGATCTTGGCAAGGAAAGTCCAAGGGATGGACTTGGCAGCGTAAGACCAAGCTTGTAGTCTTGGCAGTGTAAAGTCCAAGTGAACCTTGGCAAAGGAAGTCCAAAGTAAGGTCTTGGCAGCATAAGTCCAAGTTTGTAGTCTTGGCGGCATAAAGTCCAAGCATTTGGCAAACCCAAGACATGACGAAACCGAAGGAAGCTCCTGGAAGCAAAGCGCAAAGGATGAACAAGTCACGGACTCGGAGGGATCCTGAAGGCGCAAGGCCTAATGAGGAGCTAGAAGGTTGAGTCTAGGTCTAGGGTATAAAATCAAGTGTGAATTACTCATACTTGATGAGTATCAGTCGACTGATACGATGTATCAGTCGACTGGTCAGGCGTTCGACTAAGTCAGGGTGAAACCCTGGCCATCAGTCGACTGCCAAGGGCAGCAGTCGACTGATCAAGAAAAATATCGCCACAGAATGCAGTCTCACTCGACTGCTGCCTTGATCACTCGACTGATCACTCCATCAGTCGACTGATGGAGGGATCAGTCGACTGATCACCTGGCCATTGGAGATTGTGGCTATGAATCTCCGTGGAGATCGTGTTTCAGAAGCCGTTGGCTTCGGCGGTAGTCGACTGATGGTAAGCATCAGTCGACTGATCGAAGCCCAACGGGAAAAACAACCCCTCTTCTATAAAAAGGGGCCATGGGGAGCTTGGTGAAGCTAGTGCTCTTGCTCCTAACTACAGCCTCGTGCTCACCAAGCTTTCCAAGTGTTTTTAGTGATTCAAAACCTCCTCTTCTCTTGTTCTTGATCATCCATCATTGTAAAGAAGAGGAGAGCATTGTAAGAAAGGTTTCTCCACCTTGGTTCATCCAAAGGAGAAGATAGTGAAGCTTGGCTAGGACTAATCCACCTTACGGATTGCCGTGGAGTAGGAGCGTCATCTCCGAACCACGTACATCGGGTGTTAGCGTTTGGTTTCTTATTTCTTATTCGTATTCGTTTTTCGTATTTGTATTTCTTCCGCTAACTTACTTGTAGAAACGAAGAAAGGCTAATCACCCCCCTCTAGCCATTCCAATATTCCTAACAAGTGGTATCAGAGCCCGGATAACTTGGAAGATCTCATCATCAACCAAGACATCAATGGCTCTTCAAGAGGGATATAGCACCGCCAAGCCACCGCTCTTCGATGGGAGTCATTTTGCGTATTGGAAAGGTAGGATGAAGTATTATCTTATGAGTAATATTGAAATTTGGCATAGCATTGTAGATGGCTTCAAGGAGCCGGTGGATGAACATGGAGACCCTATTCCAAGCAAGGATTGGACAAGGGAGATGAACCGGAAGTTCGAGTCAAATGCGAAAGCCGTACTCACCATCCAATGCGACATTACAATGGAGCAACTCAACAAGGTGGGGCCTTTCGAATATGCCAAGGAGCTATGGGAAAAGCTCATTGAGCTAAATGAAGGTTCCAAGGAGTCAAAGAGGGCCAAGAATGACCTACTAATTGGACAACTTCAAGCCTTCCAAATGAAGATGCATGAAACCGTAAGTCAAATACATGGAAGGTTCAAGGAGATTGTGAATGGACTTCACATCATAGGTGAGCGAGTCGACAACCGGGACTTGGTAAGGTATATACTTCAAGCATTTCTTAGAAATTCTTTATGGACTTCTATAGTTGATGCCATTAAGGTAACTAGGGATCTCTCTCAAATTAAAATTGATGAATTATTTTGTGAGTTTGAATTACATGAGCAAACTAACATGTCCTTTAAGGAAAAGGGTTTAGCTCTATTTGTTGAAAAGAAGGACAAGAAAGAAAAGAAGAAGAAGGAAAGAAAAGAAGCATCATCATCATCCGAGTCGGAGGATGAGTCAAGTAGTGATGGAGACTCATCTAGTGAAATGACAAATTTTGTCAAGAAGCTTTATAGAAAGTCAAAAGAGTTCAAGAATAGAGAAGCAAGGAAGGGGTCTCATTCCTCAAAAGGTAAATTTAGTGGTAATTCAAGTTTTAGCAATAATGTGATTTGCCATGCTTGCAACAAGAAGGGGCACATAAAGCCGAATTGCCCGGTGTTGGAATGTATACTGAAAGCCTAGCTCTTTTTGTATGAATATTTTATTTTGAAATAAGAATCGCATGATCATTATTTGCATTTTATATATTCATTATATATGTGTGCATATTGTCTAATATTTTACATTGTAGATAACATGGTGCTTGGTGTGGCACAGAAGATCATGTTATCAGTACCTTGTAAAATATAAGTAAAGGCTCACAACCAAGATGGTTTTGGACAAACCATTGGCATGGTTGTAGTGTAGCTTGGTATTGTTTTATCTTGAACATAGAGTTACACTAGTACACTTAGGTGTATTGAGTAGGACCGACATAGAGGTGATTCAATTTAGTACTGACTATATAATTGAATCGGACCTCGGATATTATGTTGTACATGCTCTTAATCCCGATATAATAACGGGCACATGTACTTAGTATTTATTTCTTTGATTTACCAGTGGGTGAGATTTAGATGGATTAAATCAATATGCCCGGTAAGTTGGGAAATAATATTATTTACATGGTGTGTCGTTGATTATAGGAGGAAACCGTGTCCTATATATTAGGTTGATGATGTCCCCTTGAGGAGCTCATAAGGTTCATCATGTAAACCCAGCTGGTTGACTTAGTCAACATGATGATAAGGTTGAGTGGTACTCCTCGAGGAATTAGATGTTAATTAATTGATGGTCAGTAAATCAATTAATTGACGGACATTCGATATCTTAAACACGGGGAGATTAATGTACAAATAATATATGGAGCCCATATTGATTTATGGGGGTTGGTGAGGTAGTTCAATGATGATCCTCTCGTGGAATGGAACATCATTGATGGATCAAGTTTGTGTGGTTCCGATCCATCGGGTGGCCAAGACCCAACTCCTCCTTATGGTCCCTATCGTAGCCTAATATAATCCTTGTGAAGTCTAGATCCAAGAATGTAAAACAAAACCTAGAACCAATGGTTGGGATTAAATCCCTAGATCCGGTGGTTGGATGAAACCCTAGAACCAATGGTTGGGATTAAATCCCTAGATCCGGTGGTTGGATGAAACCCTAGAACCAACGGTTGGGATTAAATCCCTAGATCCGATGGTTAGGATAAAATCCTAGAATCGACGGTTGGGATTAGATCCTTAGAACCGACGGTTGGGATAAAACCCTAGATCCGACGGTTGGGATGAAACCTTAGATCCGACGGTTGGGATGAAATCCTAGATCCGATGGTTGGGATTAAACCCTAGATCCGACGGTTGGGATAAAACCCTAGATCCGACGGTGGAGATTAAATCCCTAGATCCGACGGTGGAGATTAAAGGAGGATTAAGCCCTATTCTATAAATAGATGCTTAGGGTTGGGCGGCAAAGGATCAAGGTTTAGAATTGGAATTAGGGTTTGGCTCTTAGATAGTGGGCGGCTAGGGTTTGGAGCTAGGGTGGGCGGCAACCATCTTCATCCAAAATTGTTGCCAGCGCCCACCTCCTTCAATCATTCCTTGGCCGGCGCCCTTCATCTTAGCCACTCTATTCTTCCTTTGCCGGCGGTTCTCCTCCCATTGGTGGCCGGTTCTCTTCCTCCTCCCTATTCTCCAAAGTGGTCGGCGGCAACTCTTCTTGAAGTTGGCCGGCGCATCATCCATTGCTCCTTGGGCGGCGGTTGCACCAAATTCCCTAATTTGGTGGCCGGTTCTAGATAGGAAAGGTATTTGCGAGTTCTTCTCTTTGTTCGCAGGGGACAAGGTAGAGAAGAAAGCGATCTAGAAGGCTTCTACTCGTGGAGGAACTTCGTCCACACGTCGTCCATGAGAAGGATAGGACATACGGTAGAAGATCGTGAGTTATAAAGTTATTTTAACTTTATGTACAGATCTGAGCATGTTCTTATTTGTTTTGATTATGCATGTGTGTGTATGAATATATATTGTATAATCATGGACCCCAAAGACAAACACAAAAACCGGCGATCCATCCGTCGTCTCTTCCGCGGCTAACCAACTAGAAGAGTTGTGTTGCTTGAACAACTAGTTTGTTCAAGCGACCACTCAAGTTGTTAGCACAACGACGAAATGGTGTTGTTAAGGAAGCTCATCCCATCCGGATAAATCCTTTCATTAGTGAAAATTTTAATCCGGGGACATGGGAGCCAATGAGCCTCCGAAGCATCCACCCAACCCCGGAGCTAAAGAAGAAGGAGGAAAAGGAAAAGAAAAAGAAGGACAAGAAGGAGAAGAAGAAGAAGGAGGCCATGGTGGCTCAAACCACATGGGACACACCAAGTGTTGAAGACTCCTCCTCCGATGATGAGCTTTGCCACATCACACGCCATGTGGCACTCATGGCATTAGAAGATGATTCCGACACATCAAGCCAAGAAGACTCCTCAAGTGATGAATCGTCATCTAGTGACGATGAGGTAATGAACTCTCCCAAAGTTACGCTTCTTTATAAATCAATTGCCTATCTTAAAGAAGCTCTAGATAAGTCTAAATCTAAGGTTAAGAGCATGAAGGTAGAACTAAAGGCTATTAGGAATGAAAAACCCTCACATGTTGATTCTTGCATGCTTAAGGAAGAAAATGACAAACTTAAGGATGAGGTTAGTGAATTGAAAGCATGTTTAGAGAAATTTTCAAATGGCTCAAAATGTCTTAATATGATCCTTAGTCGACAAAGAGCCGTTTACAACAAGGCCGGTTTAGGATATAAGCCAAAAGAAAAAGAAGTTGCTTATATTTCATTGATTAATAGGAAAGCAACCATTAAGGGAAAAGTTAAGAAAGCATGGGTACCTAAGAAGCTTTTACTTAATGTTACCGGTCCAAATGTTTGGGTACCAAAAGCTTGTGTTTTTCATGTGATTTAGGTAGGAGAGCGAGGTATGTAGATTGTGGATAGCGGTTGCTCAACACATATGACCGAGGATGTGAGCAAGTTCTCCACAATTAAATATGTGAAGAAGGGAGCGGTGTCCTTTGGGAATAGTGGAAAACTCAAGATATTAGGTAGAGGTACAATTGAGGTATCCCCCAAAATTGTCATTCACAAAGTTTTACTAGTTGAAAATATGAAATTTAATCTATTAAGTGTTAGTCAACTTTGTGATGCAAACTATCATGTCTTTTTTGAATCCTCTAAATGCATGATTAGGCACAAGGAATTAAATGATTGCATGTTAGTTGGATATAGGAAATCAAATATCTATTATGTTGATCTTTCAGATGTTTCTAACATTTATACTAAGTGCTTTGTTGCAAAAGAAGAGGAAAGTTGGCTATGGCATAGGAGATTGGGGCACATCAACATGAAAAACATAGGCAAGGTAGCCAAGATGGAGTTGGTCAAAGGACTACCAAAGATCAAGTATGTCAAGAATAAAATGTGTGATGCATGTCAAGAGGGAAAACAAACAAAGGCATCACACAAAGGTAAAACCCTAACTAATACTTCCTTACCATTAGAATTATTGCATCTTGACCTATTTGATTGTCATAGTACTCCTTCTTTAAATGGCAACAAATATTGTTTGGTTATTGTAGATGATTTCTTTAGGTATACTTGGGTCTACTTTATGAAACATAAAGATGATACCTTAGAAATTATCATAGGATTTAGTAAAAGGGTTGAAAATGAAAAGAGTCTCAAAATCAACCGGATCCATAGTGATCATGGTGGTGAATTTGAAAACTCAAAATTTTTACAATTTTGTTTAGAGCAAGGGTACAAGCATGAGTTCTCTTGTCCTAGAACACCCCAACAAAATGGGGTGGTGGAAAGGAGAAATCGTGCCCTACAAGAGGCGGCTAGGACTATGCTTAATGCATATTCTCTACCTAGCTACTTGTGGGCGGAAGCGGTTAATACCGCTTGCTATATCCAAAATAGGGTTCAAATCCATAGGTTTTTAGGAAAGACACCTTTTGAATTATGGAATGGGACTATTCCCACAATTCATTATTTTAAAGTCTTTGGATGTAAAGTTTATATTCTAAACACCAAGGATAACTTAGGAAAATTTGAATCCAAAGCGGATGAGGGAATCCTAGTTGGATACTCATCCACAAGTAGAGGATATAGAGTCTACAATAAGAGAACCCAAGGGATTGAGGAGTCCTCCAATGTTTAATTTGATGAAGCTACTAGTACCTACCCTAGAAAGACCTCTATTGATAAGGATATTAATGACAATAATCAAGACATTACCCAAAAACTTCAAAATTTGACCATTAGGGGTAATGATCAAGGGGGAGGAAGAGGAGACTCTGATGATGAAAGAAGGGTGGAAGATAACAATGATCAAATTGAAACCCCTTCTAGAAACCTAAGAATTCATTAAGATCATCCACTTGACCGAGTAGTAGGAGATCTATCTCAAGGAGTAAGAACTAGGTCATTTCATAGACCTCCTACTAGTCAAGTAGCTCTCATCTCACAAATTGAGCCCAAATCGATCAATGATGCATTACATGATCCGGATTGGATTTTGGCAATACAAGATGAATTGGCTCAATTTGAGAGAAGTCAAGTGTGGGAATTAGTACCTAGACCCAATGATAGCACCATAATTACTACAAGATGGGTCTTTAGGAATAAGCTAGAGGATCAAGGAAATATCACTAGAAATAAGGCTAGGTTGGTTGCTAGGGGATTCAATCAAGTTGAGGGGCTTGACTATGATGAGACTTATGCCCCGGTTGCGAGGTTAGAATCTATTAGGATTCTCTTAGGGTATGCTTCCTACATGGGATTTAAACTTTACCAAATGGATGTTAAATCGGCATTCTTAAATGGTTATATTAAGGAGGAAGTATATGTAGAGCAACCACCCGGATTTGAGAACATAGATTATCCAAATCATGTATGTAAGCTTAGGAAAGCATTATATGGGTTAAAACAAGCTCCCCGGGCATGGTATGAAAGATTGTCATCTTTCTTAATTTCTAAGGATTTTAGAAGAGGCCAAGTAGATCAAACATTGTTTATAAAGTCAACATTAAAAGATATATTCATAGCCCAAGTATATGTTGATGATATCATTTTTGGGTCAACGAATGATGATCTTCTTCAAGACTTTATAAAAAATATGGAAAATGAATTTGAAATGAGTTTGGTTGGAGAGGTTACCTTTTTCCTAGGTTTACAAGTCAAATAAACCAATGAGGGTATTCATATTTATCAAACCAAATATGCAAATGAAATGATCAAGAAATTTGGTTTGGAAAATGCCAAAATTGTAACCACTCCTATGGCCACTAGCACTAGAATAGATAGTGATCATGAAGGTAAATCAATTGATCTTAAACTTTATAGGAGTATGATTGGTAGCCTACTATACCTAACCGCTAGTAGACCCGACATTTTATTTGCGGTAGGTATGTGTGCAAGATACCAATCTTGTGCCAAAGAATTACATTTAGTAGCCGTTAAGAGAATATTAAGATATATTAAAGGCACCCTAAATGTAGGACTTTGGTATCCTAGGACTAGGTCATTTGAATTGCTTGGTTATACTGATTCCGATTATGCCGGGTGCAAATTGGATAGGAAAAGTACTAGTGGTGGATGCCAATTTCTTGGGTCCTCCCTGGTTAGTTGGAGTAGTAGGAAGCAATATTGTGTTGCTTTATCAACCACCGAAGCCGAATATGTGGCTATGGGTGGTTGTGTAGCTCAATTACTTTGGATGAGACATACTCTTGTGGACTATGAGCTACACTACTCTAACATTAAAGTTTATTGTGATAATGTGAGTACCATCAACTTGACCAAAAATCCAGTACATCACTCTAGGACCAAGCACATTGAAGTGAAACATCACTTCATAAGAGATCATGTGGCAAGAGGGGACATTGAACTTAATTATGTAGAATCTAAGTCCAACCTTGCCGATATCTTCACCAAAGCTCTTCCCGAAGCCGAATTTTCATCATTAAGGAGAGAGCTTGGTATGTGCTTTGTAGAGTAAAACTCTAGGTTTGCATGATCCTATACTTTTATAGTAGCTTTATACCTTGATGCATCTCACAAAAAGCCTTAAGACACCTTGATTTTTGTATTGAGACAATTAGAACCATGTGAGATGATAGGGAAGGTGTACTTGGCTCATCATGCTTGTTATGATGCATTACTATGAGCCAATAACACACCTAGAGACATAAAAACCTTATGGACCAATCATTGGGAAGGCTTGTATTCAAGTAATGAATACATAGCTCAAAGAACATGGTTGGAAATTCCAAATAATATATATATTAAACTATGTTCATCATATTTTGAAAAACAGTTTTCAAATGGAACACAAAAGTGATACAAAGTTTGCAAAATCTTTAGAACTTTTGTTAGGTTCCAAGTTTGTATCAATCTTGAAATCTGGAAAACATATATTTTTCAATTTATTTTTCCTTAATAAAGTATGATTTCAGAAATGTGTACGCAAAATTTTGTGATTTTTCGAGATTTCTGGAATTTCTAACGCATTTATGAAGTTGGGCTGAAAAGGCTGAAATTTCGATTAGTGTAGCGATCGGCGATCGTTCATAAACCACGATCGACTGACATAATCGTATTTTCTGATAAACAGCTCCATTTTATGATATTTAGTGTATCCTTGATGTCCTACAACTATAGCTTGATAATATTGCGTATAAACAAAGGTTTAGGACTGTTTAGTGCAGTGGTTTAGGGGGAGTTTCATAAATTGTATCTTTTTCATTCCCAAATCTATTGTTGGTGCAAAGTTAGGACTTAATGTTTTTAAATTTCTGTTATGCTTTGCTTCAAATATTATTTACACATTATAAAGCTTATCTTGGATTAAGGGGGAGCTTTAATTTCAATTTTATACCTTAGTCCAAGATCCAACACCTTTGATTCCTTCATTTTTGAATCCTTCTCTTTTTGATGTATGTCAAAAGGGGAGAAGGGATGTTTAAGTTAGATGATTATGTGTGTATCTTTAAAAGACCTAACTTAAATGATTGTCAAACATCAAAAAGGGGGAGATTGTTGGTGCAACAATGCTCCAAGCATTTATATGTTTTGATGTTTGGATAATCATCTAAGTTAGGCAATATCTTGTGATCTAATTACGAATATATTTTTAAGTAACAGGGAAATCCAAGGATGAAGACTTGGTAAAAGAAAAATCTAAGTATGATCTTGGCAAGGAAAGTCCAAGGGATGGACTTGGCAGCATAAGACCAAGCTTGTAGTCTTGGCAGCGTAAAGTCCAAGTGAACCTTGGCAAAGGAAGTCCAAAGTAAGGTCTTGGCAGCATAAGTCCAAGTTTGTAGTCTTGGCGGCAAAAAGTCCAAGCATTTGGCAAACCCAAGACATGACGAAACCGAAGGAAGCTCCTGGAAGCAAAGCGCAAAGGATGAACAAGTCACGAACTCGGAGGGATCCTGAAGGCGCAAGGCTTAATGACGAGCTAGAAGGTTGAGTCTAGGTCTAGGATATAAAATCAAGTGTGAATTACTCATACTTGATGAGTATCGATCGATATGATGTATCACCGATCGGGTCGTGTTCGACTAAGTCGGTGAAACCACGGCACCGATCGCCTTTGGTCATGGCGATCGATGTTGCGATCGATTGATCGCCAAGGCGCAATGATCGATCAAGAAAAATATCACCACAGAATGCAGTCTCACTCGACTGCTGCCTTGATCACTCGACTGATCACTCCATCAGTCGACTGATGGAGGGATCAGTCGACTGATCACCTAGCCGTTGAAGATTGCGGCTACGAATCTCCGCGGAGATCGCATTTCAGAAGTCGTTGGCTTCGGCGGTAGTCGACTGATGTTAAGCATCAGTCGACTGATCGAAGCCCAACGGGAAAAACAACCCCTCTTCTATAAAAAGTGGCCATGGGGAGCTTGGTGAAGCTAGTGCTCTTGCTCCTAACTACACCCTCGTGCTCACCAAGCTTTCCAAGTGTTTTTAGTGATTCAAAACCTCCTCTTCTCTTGTTCTTGATCATCCATCATTGTAAAGAAGAGGAGAGCATTGTAAGAAAGGTTTCTCCACCTTGGTTCATCCAAAGGAGAAGATAGTGAAGCTTGGCTAGGACTAATCCACCTTACGGATTGCCGTAGAGTAGGAGTGTCATCTCCGAACCACGTACATCGGGTGTTAGCGTTTGGTTTCTTATTTCTTATTCGTATTCGTTTTTCGTATTTGTATTGCTTCCGCTAACTTACTTGTAGAAATGAAGAAAGGCTAATCACCCCCTCTAGCCATTCCAATATTCCTAACAGCCATGTCGTGACATCATATTTATTTTTATCATATAAAATGTCATGATAATACTTAGGGTTAGCTAAATGTCATGTTATGCTTAAGCTTGTATCACATGCCATGACATCATGATTATATGACACATGCTTATTCATGTTATCATTTATGTCATAATCATTATTCATGCATTAAATAAAATTGAGTTAAGGATTATGACAAGATTTGAAGTCCCATGCATAAGGGAATCAAATAGTGTTGCCTAGAAAAATGCATGAGACCCTAAATGAATAAAGCCCACATCTCACAAGAAGACTTGACTTGTATGTGTTTATACACTTAGATACAAGTGAGATGTTAGGAAAAGGAATTAAAGGTTTTTAAATCATTTCAAATCATTTTAAAAAACCTTAGTGAAATTTATCTTTTGATAGCAATCACCATTGAATGAGGTGATACAAAGTAGGGCCAAACATTGAAAATTTCAAGAGTTTTAAACTTTGTATCAATCTCACTAGTTTATGGGTATTTTATTTTTCTAATATTTTTCACCCATAATGTTTGTAATAAGTAATGTACGTATGAATTATCAAGATTTTTCAAATTACGTATTTTTACTTATGAATTTCAAAAATTTGGTTTCTGAAATCTGATTTTTGCACTATGCAGAAATCAGTCGACTGCCATGAGTGGCAGTCGACTGGAGTCAAAATCAGTCAACTAGTAGATGAAGGAGTCAACCGATAATGCTAATTTCGGGTAAACAATGTTTGTTAGGCCCAAGTTCAGCTATGTTTTTGTTCCCTAACTACTCCTAACCCTAGGACATGCTTTGGAGAGCATTAAGAAGGGTGAAAATCTATTGGACATGGATTAGGAGAAGTGTTTAGGGTGTGTATCGAATTTTAAGGGAAGTAAAAGTTAAATGTTGAATCTTTTCCTTTAATAATGATAGTTTAGTGTTTCTATTGGCTTAGGGACTCTCCAAGGACATTGTTGGTGCAATGGTCAAGGGAGAGCAAGCCTTTAGGGGGAGGTATCCATCATGGAAAGATGGATGTGTATTTTTCCTCATGGGAGTAAAATTGGGGGATTGCCTCTCTTAAGTAATATGAGACTTATCACTAGGAAGATTAAAGGCATCCTAGATGTTTTTGTACCAAGGGGAAGATTGTAAGATCTCATTGGGATATGAGATATTGACACCCTTAAGGAGGACCTTTTTAATGTATGTCAAAAAGGGGGAGAAGTTACCAATTGGGGTTAGTTGGAATTTTCATTAGGATGTGAGAATTGCCAATTGGGGATAATTGGTAGACTTGAGTCTGAGGTTTTGTCAAACATAAAAAAAGGGAGAGATTGTTGGTGCAATCGACCCAGGTCACGATTGACCGGACTTGAGTTTGACTCGAACTGTATTTTGATGTTAGACAAAACGTATGACATGTGATTGTCATGGGAAGTCCAAGCATGGGGCTTGGCATTGGAAGTCCAACATGAAGTTGACATTGGAAGACCAAGTGGGTAGCCTTGGCAACGTAAGTCCAAGTGTGTAGCCTTGGCGGTGAAAGTCCACCATGGGTTGGCAAGGGAAAGTCCAAGCTTGAGTCATGGCATTTGGGTAGCTTGATAAAGCATTGGAAAGTTCAATGTCTCATGGCTCGGGTCGTTGAGTCGGTAAAGGATGCCATTGCGGAAGCCGTGCGCTTGGTGCATCCGAGGGATCGTCAGACGAGGAGCGAATGGAGTGAAGCCAAAGGAAGTAGACTTTAGGGCGAGACGCGAAGGATGACATTGCGAAGCCATGCGCTTGGTGCCTCAGAGGGACATGACCCGACGAAGAGAGCTTCGGTGAGGGACTCCTTGGGAGATAAGAGTTGAGCTTGGTCAAGTGGCTGAGATCGAGTGTCGGATGCTCAAACATTGGTGTTTGAGGTTTACCCGACGGTCGGATGCTCAAACCAGTATTTGTTTGAGGGTTTACCTGACAACAGTCTACTGGTATAGGTGCCAATCAACTGATTTGAGTTGACTGAATGTCGAACAGTGTTTGATTGAAGTGCTTCTGGCCTAACAGTCGATTGCTAGGGTTTGACAGTCAACTGATGAAGAGTGTCGTGAGCACATAACCATTTTGAGTCGATTGATTGCCTGGATCACTCAACTGATGGTTTGATCAGTCAACTGATGGGCAAGATCAGCCGACTGATGTTGGATCTATTGGAATTTGTCCAGCGTGGATCGAGTCGTTGTGAGACAATGGCTACAGGAGTAGTCGACTGATGGTCTCGATCAGTCGACTGATTGGCATGAAATCAGCTCGATGTAGGTTATTTAAGGAGCTCGAGATGGAGGATTTTGCAATAGTTTTCGGGGCGATTTTGGAGGGGAATTGCTACCGCATTCCAGTCCTTCAAGAGCAAACCAAAGCAAGAAACAAGCAAGAGTTCAAATCCATTGCTGTAAAGTTTTCTTTATGTATTTCATTGTTGTATTTGTATTTTCTTGTACCTTTGTGTATTACTTAGTGTAATTTCTTGTACGAGGTTTCTCCACCTTCGACTTGTTGTCGAGAAGGAGTTTGGTTATTATCGTGCTCATAACTCGAGCTCGTTAAGCTCACCTCAGGGAGTAGGAACCCTAAGGTTCCGAACTGTTGGGTTGATCCGTGAGGGGAAACTTCGCTTCCCACTTCAACTCGGTCGCTTGTTTATGGCGATCCCATCGATGTCCCCGGATTAAATATTTAATCCTAGACAAAAGGGAACACCCAAGCAAACTTGTCATCGTCGTGCTATTCGTTTAGAGTAGTCACTTGAACAAACTTGTTGTTCAAGCGACCAACCTCTATACTACGAGTAGCCGCGGAATAGACGATGTACGGATCGCCGACTTTTGTGTTTATGTTCAGGGTCCAAGTATATTTAGCCACATACATAAAGTAAACATCCACATAAAAAATGCATATAATTGAAAAGCAATTATAAACATAATACAAAGGAAGACTAATTCAAAATAAACAAGATTATACCTCTTGTTATACCTCTTGATCTTCTATTGTATGTCCTTCCTCCTTTTGGACATCGTGTGAGCGACGATCTTCCAAAAGTTGAAGCCTCTTAGATCACCAATCTTCCTTTCCTTGTTCACTCCGAACAAAGGAAGATCATCAAACAAAACTCTTCTTCCTATCTAGAAATGGCCACCAAGTCAATAGACTCGATGTTACCACCGGCCAAGGAAGAGAACATGGAGTATAGGAACCGGCCAAAGGAGAATCAATGAGGGCATGGGCGCCGGCCAACACTTGGAGAAGAGAAAGGAAAGCAATCCTTCTCCATGTTGCCGCCCAAACCCTAAACCTAGCTCTCCTAATTTCCGGCCAAGGATGAAGTGAAGAAGAATAGGTTGAGCTCCGACAAAGGTAGAGGGAAGAAGAATAGGTGCCAACAAAACCTTAGGAAGAAGAAGAAGAGACTTCCTCCACTTGTTGCCGCCCACCCCAACCCCAAAACCCTAACCCTAGTCGCCCACTCCTAATCCTAATCTAATTAGGATTGCTTGCCGCCCAAGGGAAGCAAACCCTAACCCTCATCCATCATCATGCCGCCCAAGCCATAAACCCCTTTATATAGAGTTTAGGCATAAGCCTTGTTTTAATCTCCACCATTGGTTCTAGGGATTTAATCTCAATCGTCGGATCTAGAGATTTAATCTCAACCGTCGGATCTAGAGATTTAATTTCTACCGTTGGATCTAGAGTTTTGTTTCTATCCATTGGATCTAAGCTTCATGAGGTATTAATAGGCTACAATAGGAACCATGAGGAGGAGTTGGATCATGGCCACCCAATGGATCAAGCCCACATAAAATTCGATCCATTAATGATTATCCATTCCACTAGAGGATTATCATTGATCTACCTCACCAACCCCTATAAGTTAATATGCGCTCCATATATTATTTGTACATTTTCTCCCCGTGTTTAAGATCTCGAATGTCCATCGATTAATTATTTTACTGACCATTAATTAATCAACATCTAACTTCATGAGTAGTACCACTCAACCTTTTCATCATGCCGGATCAAGTCCACCTGCAGGGATTACATGATGAACCTTATGAGCTCCTCAAGGGGACATCATCATCCCAATATATAGGACATGACTTCCTCCTATAATCAACGACACACCATATAAATAATACCATTTCCCAACTTACTGAGCCTATCGATTTAATCTATAAATCTCGCCCATTGGTAAATCAAAGAAATGAATACTAAGTATATGTTCCCGTTATTATATCAGGATTAAGAGCATGTACAATATAATATCTGAGGTCCGATTCAATTATGTAGTCAGCAATAAATCGAATCATCTCTAAGTCGGTCATGCTCAATACACACAAAGTGTACTAGTGTGATTCTATGGTCAAGATAAACCAACACCAAATCACACTACAACAATTCTGATGGTTTGTCCAAATCCATCTCGGTTGTGAGCCTTTACTTATACTATACAAGGAATCGATAACATGATCTCCCGTGAGACACCACACACCATATTATCTACAATGTAATGTATTAGACAATATGCATAGCCATAAAAATATGCAAACAATGATCATGCGATTCTTATTTCAAAATAAAGATGTTCATATAAAAGATAAACTTTTCAGTATACATCCTAACAATCTCCCACTTATACTAAAAGGCTATGTTGCCCTCATACTGCCATACATCTGATTCTCCTTCCCTACACATGCCTATCAAAAGCTCTCACTAGAAAGGCCTTAGTGAAAGGGTCTACTAGGTCATCCTCTGATGCAATCTAGGCGACAACAACTTCTACCTCCTTTACGATTTCTCGTATCAGGTGGTACTTGCACTCTATGTGTTTACTTGCCTTATGGGCTCGTGGTTCCTTCGAGTTTGCAACTACACCACTATTATCACAATAAATTGTGATAGTTCTGGGCAAACCAGGAATCACATCCAAGTCCATCAGGAAGTTCCTGAGCCACACAGCTTCTTTGGCCGCCTTAGAGGCTGCCACGTACTCAGCTTTCATGGTAGAGTCCGCCACACATTTCTGCTTGACACTCCTCCATACAATGACTCCACCTCCCAAAGTAAACACAAAACCTAAGGTAGACTTACATTTATCCCTATCAGATTGGAAGTCAGAATCCGTGTAACCCACAGGGAGTAATTGGTATGCCTGGTAAACCAGCATATAATCTCTAGTCCTTCTCAGGTACTTCAATATATGCTTTACCGCAGTCCAATGTCCCTGTCCTGGATTACTCTGATATTTACTGACCATGCCCACGACAAAGCAGATATCTGGTCTCGTACATAGCATCGCATACATGAGGCTTCCTACTATCGAAGCATAAGGAACCGCCTTCATCTCCTCTATCTCCTCATATGTTCTAGGACACATCTCCTTAGATAAAGGAACTCCATGCCTGAAAGGTGGAAAACCCTTCTTGGAGTTCTGCATCCTAAAACGATCCATAATCGTGTCTATGTATGAAGCTTGGGATAAGCACAACATCCTATTCTTGCGATTCCTTATAACCTTGATCCCAAGGATGTGTCTCACTTCTCCCAAGTCCTTCATATCAAACTGTTTGGACAACCATACCCTTATGTCTGATAACACCTTGATATTTTTGTCAATTAATAAAATGTCATCTACGTATGGTACAAGAAATACCACTATGTTTCCGTCACATCTCTTGTATACACAAGACTCATCCGAACTTTGAATAAATCCATAAGACTGGATTACCTCATCAAAGCGGATGTTCCAAGACCTCGAAGCTTGCTTCAATCCATAAATGGACCGATTAAGCTTACATACAAGATGCTCTTTGCCTTTAGCAATGAATCCCTCTGGTTGCTTCATATAGATGTCTTCCTCAAGACTTCCATTCAGGAAAGCTGTCTTGACATCCATCTACCACACCTCATAATCCATATGAGCTGCTATGCATAAGAGAATCCGGATAGACTTAAGCATGGCTACCGGTGAAAAGGTCTCCTCATAATCGATACCCTCTTTCTGAATATACCCCTTCGCAACAAGCCTCACTTTGAAGGTATCAACCTTCCCATCTATTCCTCTCTTTCTTTTGTAGATCCACTTTCATCCAATGGTTTTTACACCATCGGGTGGTTCCACTAGCTCCCAGACCTGATTTGAATCCATAGATTCAATCTCAGTATTCATTGCACTTTGCCATGATGTTGCATCTATATCTTGGATTGCCTCGTCATATGTCCAGGGATCAGGTTCATGTTCGCCAGGGATCAAATCAGAAGATTCTCCCAAGAACATGAATCTATCAGGCTATCTAACAACCCTCCCAATACGACGAGGTATCACCTGTGTATCCTCTGTGACACACGGTGCAATGACTTGTGGTATATCCTCTTGTACCGGTGGTACTGAAGAATTGACTTCCCCTTTTAATTCCTCCAGAATAATATTACTCATGGGCTTGTGGTTCATCACATAGTCTTCCTCTAGAAATCTGGCATTCGTGTTAACGACCACCCTCTGATCTCTAGGACTATAAAACAAACCACCCTTCATTCCTCTAGGATAGCCAACGAACATGCGTACTTCTGTACGAGGTTCCAACTTACTAGCATCTACCTTCAACACATGTGCTGTACTCCCCAAATCCGAATATATCTTAGACTAGGCTTTCGCCCAGTCCACAACTCTGTGGGAGTAGAAGGCACTGATTTAGATGGAACCAAGTTCAGAATATACACTGTAGTATCTAGAGCATATCCCCAGAACGAATCTGGCAACTCATAATAACTCATCATCGATCTAACCATCTCTATAAGAGTCTTATTCCTTCTCTCTGCTACACCATTCTGTTGGGGTGTGCCAGGTGCAGACAATTGGGATTGAATCCCAGCCTCTGATAAGTAATTCCTAAACTCTCCCAAGAGGTACTTGCCACCACGATCAGATCGTAGTGTCTTGATACTTTTACCTTGACGTTTCTCCACATCAACCTTGAATTCTTTGAACTTGTCAAAGCATTCAGACTTGCGGCGCATCAGGTAAATATATCCATATCTTGAATAATCGTCTATAAAAGAGATGAAATACTCAAAACCACCTCTAGCCTGGATAGACATAGGACCACACAAATCAGAATGAACCAACTCCAACACATCTTTGGCTCTATACCCCTTGGCCTTAAAAGGCCTCTTGGTCATTTTGCATTCCAAGCAAGATTCGTAGGTTGGGAAATCTTTCACCACTAATGAACCCAAAGGTCCATCAGCTATCAACCTTTGAATTCTGCTTAGGTTAATATGACCAAGCCTAAGATGCCAAAGATATGTTTGGTTCATCTTCGAAGGTTCTTTTCTCTTATTGGAATTAGAAGATGAGTTATTAACTTCAATTTGCATCGTGGGAGCTTTTGGTTTGAGTGTATACAAATTTCCTATCAATGTACCTAAACAGATATTCTCCCTATTCTTTTTTATAACAACTCAGTCATTACAAGAAATAGAATATCCATTCATAAACAATTTAGAAACTGAAATTAAATTCTTTCTAAATAAAGGTACATAAAGGCAATTCTTAAGAACCAAAACTTTATTTTTCTCAAAAGATAAATAAAACATCTCCCACTGTAATAGCCGCCACCTTCATGGCATTGCCCAAGTAAACGATAATCTCTCCCTCAGCTCGTCGTCAGATTTCCTGGAATCCCTGCAAAATATTGCAGACATGATCAGAGGCTCCCGGTTCTACACACCAGGTGCCGATAGATAACATCGCAAACCATGTTTCAACGATTAGGCCAAAGGATAAACCTTTGTTCTGCTTCGGATTGGGACAATCCTTCTTCGAATGTCCATCCTGCTTGCAAGTGAAGTACTTGCCTTTCGGCTTCTTCACTCCCCCTTGAGATCCTCCCACCACCTTTGCTCCACCTTGTTTCTTCTTCTCTTGCCTTTCGGCTTAGAAGTAGAAACCTTCTGAGCAACCATGGCCTGAGCCTGAGCAACCCTTTCTGTCGACTGGAGAATGATATTGACCTGGGTTTCCCCATCGATCTCAGCTCCAAGGACTTCCAGCTCATTCACAGGCTTAGGAGGACACTCTTCGAAGAGTACATATTTGTACTCCTCAGCAGTTAAGACAATGTCAATATTCCTTTTTCCAATCAACATAATTATGTACAGTAAGTTTATTTTCCTTTAGTATTATAGCAAGCGGACTGAAAGTCATTTTTGAAAACCCTAAGAATCACATAGATCATTACTTTAGATTTCAAAAAAATTATTGATTCCTCAAACAATAAAATTTTAAAATCAACCTACACCTCAAAACACCGAGAATATCATATGTCACGATCGTGTGGACGTATACGAATTCTACATTTGTAAGAGGAGGTTTTACCCATTAATTTTACTATCTTGTCAACCTAACTTTTTGACAAATAAAATTAATAGTTGGTTTCTCTTCGGCCCTACAAATAAAAGCAGTGACTCCGATGGGGAGGATACTTATATTTGTATCTAAGTGTTCACCATTACTTGGTACCAAGGTAATTATCTCGGGTTATGTGCCTTATGATGGGGAAGTACACACGCTCCTTAATAATTTCCTATAACCATATTCGACCTTGTGATCCGCAAACAAACTCATCCGATGGGGAGGAAGGCACTCAGAGCCAACGCGCAAGTTTGTTTGCATCACATGTCAAATCGTAATAGAGGCCATGGGAATTTATAAAAATATCCCTCTCCCACTTAGTAATTTAAAATTGAAGAATTTTCTAGCCTATGACATGCATATCAAACAATAAGCAATAAATATGAAAAATAAAATTTTTCAACTATTATGGCTTTTGTCTTCAATATGTCTCCCGTCGTATCGCCATCTCGTCCGCTCCTCCTACTGTTAGTGAAAGCCCTAGAGCCAATCATGTGATGATTGTTGTATGGACTTTATTGTATCATATTCCTATTTATAAAGGCATGGTTATTATATTTACTTGTATTGGTGCCAAATAACTAAATATAATAATGTCCTTGAGTAGTAGGTTCTTATCTATATCAATCGATTGGTTGAATCGATAATGAGATGATATAGAGAACACTACTCTTAATCATTCCTAGTCGAGTATTAACATTCAGGGACAATGTTAATGCGTAGAGACTAGCATGTAGGTCAACAAGATGACTTGATCTCACAAGTCATGGATATGAGATATCAAGTTGACACATGGGTATGCATTGGAGAATGTATACTGAATGACCCGCCATGAGAAAGTATCATGGATCGTTATATGAGTGTCATATACTTTCTCATATGGCTATTAGTATGACTATTAGTCCTTAGACCTGAAGTCACCATGGTTCCCTACATAAGGAGTTGCATACTTTGGCTTCGTCAAACGTCACCCGTAAATGGGTGGACTATAAAGGCGATTACTGGGTATGTAGCAATTATGCGAGGGATGTGAGTGATGTAGATGGGATCTATCCCTCCTATATGACGGGGGTGACATCGATATTCTTGATAGAGTGAGACCACGAAGTGCATGGCCATGCCCAAATGAGTCAATATGAGATATTGAGCTCATTTGATTAGAGTGAGTCTACTTAGAGTTCAAGATTTAGATTGTACCGAGGATGACACGGTCTATGCCTCGATTGGTCAATCTAGATGTCAAGGATAGAGGGACATTGTCACATATTGTGAGAGTCACAATTAGTAGTCACAAAGGTGATGTTGGAGCTCAACATTCTTGTAACTTGGGTAGCAATGATGTGTTACTAGATACCGCTCATTGCTTATGTTCCTAAATCGGTTTAGGGACATTGCCAACGTTACAAGAACCTATAGGGTCACACACATAAGAGCAATTAGATGGAGATTAGGTTCATATGATGAACCATGAGGATTAGGTTCATGGGATGAACCAAATTGGATTAAGAGTAATCCAAATTAGACTAATTGAGTTAGACTCAAGTTGATTCAAGTGTTGAATGAGTCTAATTGAGATTTGATTCATCAAATCAATTTAAATTAATGAATAGAGATTCATTATATTAAATTGACTTGAGTCAAGTGGTTAGATTTGATCAACCATGGGAGATTAGAGGTCAAGTTTGACTTGACTTGAGAGAGAAGATGAAAGGTCAAGTTTGACTTGACCAAATGCCATGTCATGATGATGACTAGGCATGGCCGGCCAATGATGGTGCTCCACATCATCATTGACTTGGTCATTTGGTGCCACATCATGAGGGAGACCAAGGGTCATGGGAGTTACATGCATGCATGTAACCCCCCCCCCCCTCCATAATGTGGCCGGCCAACACCATTAGGGGTTATGTGGATGAATTCATTTTGTAGAGTTACTCCCAATTACTTCATCTTCAACCTTGGAACCTTTTCTCTCAAGCTCTCCCTCTCCCATCCCTCTCTTTGGCCGAAATTCCTAAGGGAGTGATAGCACACTCTAAGGCATTTCTCTCCACCTATTGCTTGTGTGGATACCATAGAGGAGTGTGCACTTGACACTCTCGAGTTCCGGCGAACTTTTGGACGAGCGGGATAAGCGAAGGGCGTCGCTACGAGGGTAACGTTCTAACCTCTTAGATCTAAGGTAGATCTAGGATTTCTGTAAGCACATACATGTAATTATAATTTTTTATACTTCGCACGGATCCATGGCCGGGGCTTCCGAGGTTTCCGCAACGCAAAAAGAGGTTTTTGCGGCTCGGAAAAACCCAACAGTGGTATCAGAGCCACGTGCGAAGCATGTATGTGTTTCGTTTTTGTAGTTTTTATATTAGATATAAAAATTACAGATTTATATGTTTCTGTAAATTTTCTTATTTTATAGAATTTTTGGGTATTTTTCTCGCAGAGTCGAAGCAACGAGTGTTGGGACACTCGTAGGCTTCAACCATCGAGAAAAACTCTCCGAATCGGCGAGTTCTCGCTTTAGGTTTTTGGGACAATGACTTAAGTCACTGTAAGATCATTGTAGGGACACTCGCGAAGTTTATTTTGCGAGTAGGGGCGCTGCCCCTATCCCCCAAAGGGGCCATGTCCCGCGATCACGCCCGGAAACCGCTTAGCGGGACCGTTACGGAGAGTTGACTCATAAATTCGAAATAAATTAGGAAAAATTATAGAAATTTCTGTAAAAATATATAATTTAGAATTATGTATAATTCTGTGATTGCCATGGCCCAATAACCCAATTGGATTGGATTAAGTGTGTTGTAATTCATAATACGGTCTGCGTGCCGTTTTGTGGTTGTGCGTGTTGTAAAGTGTTTGCGACCTGCGCGTCGCACCTATTCTTTTAATATTCTAGTTGTAAATAGTTTTAGACTCGAATGTAACTCGAGTTTCATATTTGTAATGTACAAAATGGAGCGGTGGAAAGTCCACTCGAAGACGAGATTACAAGAAGGGTGACGACGACACATGGCGGTCAAAGGAAGTGCTTGGAGAAGCCGCTAGCCTTAGGTTGACCGTCCGATCTTCTCATTGGCTTGAGAAGATCGTAGTAGGGCCATGACTATATCACATTTAATGATATATATATATGTTGATATATATATATGTATATTTAATTGATTTTGCTTGTATGTATGTGATGCATGCTAGTAGAAAAATATTTGTATGTATATGATGCATGCTAGGTTAATTTTCTTGTATGTATATGATGCATGCTAGAATAATTAATGTATGTATATGATGCATGCTAATATAGGATAATAAAGGCCTAAATGCGTATAAGATACACATTACGATTAGATTAGATCATAATCGAATCAACTCTCACTACCTCGATCATTTGTTGTTGTTGAATCTGCCAAAGCAGAGCAACGCATATTATCTTGGTAGGGTGCGGAGGGACAATCTTGGTCCCGCCTATCACGACTCGGGTTAGAGTCAGCTCAATTAGATTGAGCAAAACTAGTTAACTCAATTGGATCGAGTAGAACTATAGGCATATTCCAATCGTTGGAAAGATAGGTTAAGATCGCATTTACACTAAATCTTGGGCGATTTAGCCAAAGCTAACTCAAGGTCTTTTGTAAATGTGGGTCTTAATCCTATAAACAAGAGTTGCATAGAGATGTAATCGGTAATGTGTTACCCACCGATCGTACTAAGTCTTGGGCGATTTAGCCAAAGCTAACTCAAGGCTTAGTATGATGTGGATCTTGTCCCGCAAGAATTATAGCTAGTTTGTTTGAATCTAATAATGTGGTTTGACCACATCCATAACTCGATTCTACAAAATTCCTATAATTCAGTGGGAGCATCATTTGATTAAAGGCCTAATTAAATGATAAAAGGAACATGATATTAATTCTCTGCATTGTATGTTGTAGATAACTATGTCGACAACCACGAACACTCTCTCTCTGCGATCCGTCCTTGAGAAGGACAAGCTCAATGGAGCAAATTTCCGGATCGTGCATAGGAACTTTAGAATTGTTCTCACCCAAGAAAGGAAGTCAGACGCCCGAGCAGCCCATTCCGGAGGCACCTATCGCCAATGCCATGAGTGACATAAAGATGCTTACAAGAAGCATCAAGATGATGCATTAGATGTGTCATGTCTAATGCTCGCGACCATGAACTCTGAGCTTCAGAAGCAACACGAGTTCATGAATGCTTATGATATGGTTGGACATCTTCGTCAACTATCTCAAGGACAAGCTAGGCATGAGAGATATGAAGTCTCTAAGGCATTATTTGGGTCCAAAATGCAAGAAGGGACTCCCGTAGGTACATATGTACTCAAGATGATTGGGTATGTAGAAAACCTACAAAGGCTGGGATTCCCACTTGGCCAAGAGCTGGCCACTGACCTAATCTTGCAATCTTTGCCACAAGCCTTCAATCAATTTGTCATGAATTATAACATGAATGAAATTGATAAGCCATTACAAATGCTCAAAGATGTTTTAGAATCACGAGCTTAACCTTAAGAAGGGTAAATCTGACACCATTTTGATGGTGCAGAAGAAGAAAGGCAAGGGCAAGCCTAAAGGTAAGGGAAAGTCCCAAGCCAAGGGCAAAGGCAAAGAACTTAAACCCAAAGGAGGGGTAGCCAAGGAAGGGACTTGCTTCCACTGCAAGGAAGTTGGATACTAGAAGCGCAACTGCAAGGCATACCTGGAAGATCTTAAGAAGAAGAGAAGTGAGACTTCTACTTCAGGTATAAATGTTATAGAAGTCAATCTATCTATTTCTTCATCATGGGTATTAGATACCGGATGTGCATCTCACATTTGTACCAATGTGCAGGGGCTGAGAAATAGCAGGGCATTGACAAAGGGCGAGGTGGACCTACGAGTAGGCAATGGAGCAAGGGTTGTTGTTGTTGCTGTAGGAACTTATGATCTATCTCTGCCCTCTGGGCTTGTACTAGAATTAGATGAATGTTGTTATGTTCCTGCCTTAACTAAGAACATCATTTCAGTTTCTTGTTTGGACAAGAAAGGATTTTCATTTATAATAAAGAACAAATGTTGTTCAGTTTATTTAAATGATATGTTCTATTGTAGTGCACCTCTAATGAACAGATTCTACTTTCTAGACTTAGAGAGCCCTATCTATAACATAAGTACCAAGAGGTTCAAGTCAAATGAGTTGAACCAAACCTATCTCTGGCATTGTCGCTTAGGTCACATAAATGAGAGTCGCTTATCTCAGCTCCATAAGGATGGGCTGCTAGACTCATTTGATTTTGAATCATATGAGACATGCGAGTCTTGCCTTTTAGGCAAGATGACCAAGACTCCCTTTAGTGGACATAGCGAAAGAGCAACAGATTTGTTAGGACTTATACATAGTGATGTATGTGGTCCTTTCAATGTTGCTGCTAGAGGTGGTTACAGGTACTTCATTACATTTATCGATGACTTCAGAGATATGGTTATGTGTATCTTATGACATAAATCAATCCTTTGAAAAGTTCAAAGAATTCAAGAATGAAGTACAAAACCACTGCAAGAGTATTAAGATACTTGATCGATCGAGGTGGTGAATACCTTAGCCATGAGTTTCATGGACTATCTAGCCGAGTGTGGGATTCTATCCCAACTCACTCCTCCCGAACACCACAAAGCTGGAATGGTGTATCCGAAAGGAGGAATCGCACTTCTATTGGATATGGTACGATCTATGATGAGTCACACAGATCTTCCTATATCCTTTTGGGGATATGCTCTCGACACAAAGCAGCCTTTTACCCTTAACTGTACCATCCAAGGCTATGGTAAAGACACCATATACGATATGGACAGGAAAAATCCCAAGATGTCTTTTATGAGGATTTGGGGTTGTGAGGCTTACGCTCGACGCCAAGTCTCAAACAAACCGGGACCCAAACCGATAGGTGCTATTTTGTTGGATATCCCAAGGATACAAAGGGATATTATTCTACATTCCCAACAAGACAAAGTGTTTGTGGCAAAAGACTGGGTTTTTCTAGAAAGGATTTTGTTTCTAGAAAACTAGTGGGAGTACCTTCGATCTTGAAGAAATTCAAGATAAGGACCATAGCATCGAGGCCTTGATGGAGGTTGCAACAGAACCACAAAGTGTTGTGGGTGATGAGGTTGTTGCACAAAGAGTTGTGGAACAACCACTGCTCAAATCCTACCTCTTCGCAGTCCGATAGGGTACGCCGTCACCGAGAGATACTCATTTCTCTTGTCCGACCATGATGATGTTATGCTCATTGAGAATGAGCCTACCTCCCATCAGAAGCCGTGATGAGCCCAGATTTCGAGAAATGGCTAGACGCCATGAGATCCGAGATGGAATCCATGTACACCAACCAAGTATGGACTTTGGTTGATCCACCGAAGGGTCAAACCCATTGGGTGTAAGTGGGTCTTTAGGAGAAAGACTGACATGGATGGACTTACGATACCTATAAGGGCCGATTGGTGGCTAAAGGTTTCAAGAAAATTCATGGTATTGACTATGATGAAACCTTTTCTCCAAAGGGCGATGTTTAAGTCCATTCGATCTTGCTTGCTATTGCAAAGATACCACGATTATGAGATCCGCAGATGGATGTCAAAACCGCTTCGAATGGAAACTTACTCGAGGATGTGTACATGACACAACCCGAGGGTTTTGTAGATCCACAAAGATATCGAAGGTATGCAAGCCGCAAAGGTCCATTTATGGGCTAAAGCAAGCTTCGAGCCGAATCTTCGATTCGATGATGCGATCAAACAGCTTGGTTTCATCAAGAATGAAGATGAACCTGGTCTACAAGAGGGTTAATGGGAACACGCTTGTGTTCCTTATTGTATGTGGATGACATACTACTATTGGGAATGACATCCTTCGCCACACCGTGAAGACTTGGCTCGGGACGTGCTTCTTAATGAAAGACTTAGGTGAAGCAACAGTATTCTAGGCATCAAGATCTATAGAGATAGATCTAAGAGATTGCTTGCCTAAGTCGAGTACATACATTGACACGGTATTACTTTTGCCATGAATTCCAAGAAAGGACTTCACGATGTCACATGGTGTGAGTCTTTGAAGACTCAAAGTCCCTTCTAGAGAGGAGAGAGACCGCATGGATAAGATCCCTTACGATCCGCTATAGGATCTATCATGTACGCCATGCCGTACTGTCTCCGATGTCTCGTGATGCTTTGAGCATGACGAGTAGATACCAAATGATCTAGTGTGAGCGCCATCGATAGTACCAAGAATATTCTTAAGTACTTGAGAAGGACTAAAGAATATTTCTTGATATTTGAGGCGATGAGGAGCTAGTCAGAAGGGTTACAGCGATGCAAGCTTCCAAACCGACCAGTGATGATTATAGATCGCAATGTGGTTCGTGTTTTGCTTGAATGGTGGTGGAGTGGAATAGTTCCAAGCAGACACGCTATGTCGATTCTACAACAGAGGCCGAATATATCTGGTGCTTCCATCTTATTCGAGATTATCGATAGAGGAGATGTGAAGATTTGCAGAGTACCCACAGAGGCTAACATCGCAGATCCCTTGACCAAGGCTTCGTACGTAAAAGCATGATGGTCACACTAGGTCATTGGGTATTGATACTACGATGATTGGCACTAGTGCTAGTGGGAGATTGTTAGTGAAAGCCCTAGAGCCAATCATGTGATGATTGTTGTATGGACTTTATTGTATCATATTCCTATTTATAAAGGCATGGTTATTATATTTACTTGTATTGGTGCCAAATAACTAAATATAATAATGTCCTTGAGTAGTAGGTTCTTATCTATATCAATCGATTGGTTGAATCGATAATGAGATGATATAGAGAACACTACTCTTAATCATTCCTAATCGAGTATTAACATTCGTGACAATGTTAATGCGTAGAGACTAGCATGTAGGTCAACAAGATGACTTGATCTCACAAGTCATGGATATGAGATATCAAGTTGACACATGGGTATGCATCGAGAATGTATATCGAATGACCCGCCATGAGAAAGTATCATGGATCGTTATATGAGTGTCATATACTTTCTCATATGGCTATTAGTATGACTATTAGTCCTTAGACCTGAAGTCACCATGGTTCCCTACATAAAGAGTTGCATACTTTGCTTCACAAACGCCACCCGTAAAATGGGTGGACTATAAAGGCGACATCGGGTATGTACCTAAATTACGTGAGGATGTGTGAGTGATGTAGATGGGATCTATCCCTCCTATATGACGGGGGTGACATCGATATTCTTGATAGAGTGAGACCACGAAGTGCATGGTCATGCCCAAATGAGTCAATATGAGATATTGAGCTCATTTGATTAGAGTGAGTCTACTTAGAGTTCAAGATTTAGATTGTACCGAGGATGACACGGTCTATGCCTCGATTGGTCAATCTAGATGTCAAGGATAGAGGGACATTGTCACATATTGTGAGAGTCACAATTAGTAGTCACAAAGGTGATGTTGGAGCTCAACATTCTTGTAACTTGGGTAGCAATGATGTGTTGCTAGATACCGCTCATTGCTTATGTTCCTAAATCGGTTTAGGGACATTGCCAACGTTACAAGAACCTATAGGGTCACACACATAAGAGCAATTAGATGGAGATTAGGTTCATATGATGAACCATGAGGATTAGGTTCATGGGATGAACCAAATTGGATTAAGAGTAATCCAAATTAGACTAATTGAGTTAGACTCAAGTTGATTCAAGTGTTGAATGAGTCTAATTGAGATTTGATTCATCAAATCAATTTAAATTAATGAATAGAGATTCATTATATTAAATTGACTTGAGTCAAGTGGTTAGATTTGATCAACCATGGGAGATTAGAGGTCAAGTTTGACTTGACTTGAGAGAGAAGATGAAAGGTCAAGTTTGACTTGACCAAATGCCATGTCATGATGATGACTAGGCATGGTCGGCCAATGATGGTGCTCCACATCATCATTGACTTGGTCAATTGGTGCCACATCATGAGGGAGACCAAGGGTCATGGGAGTTACATGCATGCATGTAGCCCCCTCCATAATGTGGCCGGCCAACACCATTAGGGGTTATGTGGATGAATTCATTTTGTAGAGTTACTCCCAATTACTTCATCTTCAACCTTGGAACCTTTTCTCTCAAGCTCTCCCTCTCCCATCCCTCTCTTTGGCCGAAATTCCTAAGGGAGTGCTAGCACACTCTAAGGCATTTCTCTCCACCTATTGCTTGTGTGGATACCATAGAGGAGTGTGCACTTGACACTCTCGAGTTCCGGCGAACTTTTGGACGAGCGGGATAAGCGAAGGGCGTCGCTACGAGGGTAACGTTCTAACCTCTTAGATCTAAGGTAGATCTAGGATTTCTGTAAGCACATACATGTAATTATAATTTTTTATACTTCGCACGGATCCGTGGCCGGGGCTTCCGAGGTTTCCGCAACGCAAAAAGCGGTTTTTGCGGCTCGGAAAAACCCAACACCTACGCCATGCACGAGCCATCTGGAGATTCGAGCCGAGACTAAAATCTATTTTAATTTACATCCATCGATCCTATACTCCACGAGGGAGTGTACATGAAATCTAGATTGAAAGTAAACTAAAATAAAAAGAGTGGCTAAACAATACCGTATCTAATTTACAAAAAATTAAATACTAGCCTCGTCAACACCGAGGATTCAACAAAATAAACATTTATACACATACAATCACATACACACATATGGCCATAATAGTCAGATCTAATGCCTGCAACCAAAGAGTTAACCTATGCATATCCTACTATTATCCGACACATATAATATATGAAAAGTGCATAAAAATTAACCGAATCCTAAACACACAAAATCGGAAACCTTGGCTCTGATACCAATTGTTGGGTTGATCCGTGAGGGGAAACTTCACTTCCCACTTCAACTCGGTCGCTTGTTCATGGCGATCCCATCGATGTCCGCGGATTAAAAATTTAATCCTAGACAAAAGAGAACACCCAAGCAACCTTGTCATCGTCATGCTATTCGTTTAGAGTAGTCACTTGAACAAACTTGTTGTTCAAGCGACCAACCTCTATACTACGAGTAGCCGCGGAATAGACGATGTACGAATCGCTGACTTTTGTGTTTATGTTCGGGGTCCAAGTATATTTAGCCACATACATAAAGTAAAAATCCACATAAAACATGCATATAATTGAAAAGCAATTATAAACATAATACAAAGGAAGACTAATCAAAATAAACAAGATTATACCTCTTGTTATACCTCTTGATCTTCTATTGTATGTCCATCCTCCTTTTGGACGTCGTGTGGGCGACGATCTTCCAAAAGTTGAAGCCTCTTAGATCACCAATCTTCCTTTCCTTGTTCACTCCGAACAAAGGAAGATCATCAAACAAAACTCTTCTTCCTATCTAGAACTGGCCACCAAGTCAATAGACTCGATGTTACCGCCGGCCAAGGAAGAGAACATGGGGTATAGGAACCGGCCAAAGGAGAATCAATGAGGGCATGGGCGCCCGCCAACACTTGGAGAAGAGAAAAGAAAGCAATCCTTCTCCTTGGTGCTGCCCAAACCCTAAACCTAGCTCTCCTAATTTCTGGCCAAGGATGAAGGGAAGAAGAATAGATTGAGCTCCGACCAAGGTAGAGGGAAGAAGAATAGGTGCCGACAAAACCTTAGGAAGAAGAAGAAGAGACTTCCTCCACTTGTTGCCACCCACCCTAACCCCAAAACCCTAACCCTAGCCGCCCACTCCTAATCCTAATCTAATTAGGATTGCTTGCCGCCCAAGGGAAGTAAACCCTAACCCTCATCCATCATCATGCCGCCCAAGCCATAAGCCCCTTTATATAGAGTTTAGACTTAAGCCTTGTTTTAATCTCCACCATTGGTTCTAGGGATTTAATCTCAACCGTCCGATCTAGAGATTTAATCTCAACCGTCAGATCTAGAGATTTAATCTCTACAGTTGGATCTAGAGTTTTGTTTCTATCCATTGGATCTAAGCTTCATGAGGTATTAATAGGCTACAATAGGGACCATGAGGAGGAGTTGGATCTTTGCCACCCAATGGATCAAGCTCAAATAAAGTCCGATCCATTAATGATTATCCATTCCACTAGAGGATTATCATTGATCTACCTCATCAACCCCCATAAGTTAATATGGGCTCCATATATTATTTGTACATTTTCTCCCCATGTTTAAGATCTCAAATGTCCGTCGATTAATTAATTTACTGACCATTAATTAATCAACATCTAACTCCATGAGTAGTACCACTCAACCTTTTCATCATGCCGAACCAAGTCCACCTGCAGGGTTTACATGATGAACCTTATGAGCTCCTCAAGGGGACATCATCATCCTAATATATAGGACACGGTTTCCTCCTATAATCAATGACACACCATATAAATAATACCATTTCCCAATTTACCGAGCCTATCGATTTAATCTATAAATCTCTCCCATTGGTAAATCAAAGAAATGAATACTAAGTATATGTGACCGTTATTATATCGGGATTAAGAGCATGTACAATATAATATCTGAGGTCCGATTCGATTATGTAGTCAGCAATAAATCGAATCACCTCTAAGTCGGTCCTGCTCAATACACACAAAGTGTACTAGTATGATTTTATGGTCAAGATAAACCAATACCAAATCACACTACAACCATTCCAATGGTTTGTCCAAAGTCATCTCGGTTGTGAGCCTTTACTTATACTTTACAAGGAACCGATAAAATGATCTCCCATGCGACACCACACACCATGTTATCTACAATGTAATGTATCAGACAATATGCATAGCCATAAAAATATGCAAACAATGATCATGTGATTCTTATTTCAAAATAAAGATGTTCATACAAAAGATAGACTTTTCAGTATACATCCTAACACGAACCACGTATATCATTATGTATTTGTGTGTGCTTGTATTGTTGTTTAGTATTTCTATTGTTTTAGCTGCGCTAACGACAATTGTAGACAAGCGACATGCACGAACGATCGAACGCCACCATCATCTACGAATTGGGCTATTCACCCCCCTCTAGCTGGCCACCAATCATCCAACAATATTTACTTTAAATGGTAAGGACCATAGTTCAAGTTTCAAGTTTGGCTTGTTGGACTTACTCCAAGCCTAGCTTGAAAATTGGACGCGTTTGAACTATTCAAATTTGATCTCACGATTAATGGGTCGACTCTAACTGAAAACATTGATTTGTTGGACTCCCTCCAAGGTCAATGTGGACAGAGGTGTAATTAGGTGATGCATAGGATGCATATTTGTTAATGAGTTAACAACCTAATGTTTATGTGAACATTCAATTAGTTGGTAGCATAAAGTGATAGTTATATATTTGATATATAATGGGTATTGTTGATAGCTAACATTATGATTAAGAATGACTTGTTAGACTCCCTCCAAGGTTGTTCTTAGTCATAGTGGATATCAACCCACTAAGAGATAACCTACTATCTATAAAATTCAAAGGAAGGGCTCTTGAATTTGACAAAATAGTGGGAGTTTCTTGTTAATGTAAATTATTTGTATTACTGCAAATTCATCTCTCTTGCATATCTGTTTGTATGTCAAGGTACTGATTAGAATAAAATATTGACCTCTATTAATTTACATTCTATTTTGAAAAACAATAAACTTATTGGGCAAAACTTTTTGGATTGGCTTCGCAACCTGAGAATTATTCTCAAGGTTGAGAAGTTAGCTTATGTCCTTGAAGAAGTTCTTCCTCAACCTCCTAGAGACAATGCATCTGGTGACCAAAAGTTAGCTTACCAGAAATGTGTTGCTGACTCTGACATGACGAGTTATATTATGCTAGTGTCGATGTCTCCTGAGTTGCAAAAGCAACATGAGAATATGGATGCTAACACAATTGTCTTTCATCTTCGTGAGTTGTTCAATGAGCAGACAAGATCCGAAAGGTTCGAAATCACTCAACTCATCTTTCTCTAAAAAATGAAAGAGGGTTCATCTGTAGTGCAGCATGCACTAAAGATGAATGACTATATTGAGAAATTGGGATCATTAGGGGTTTTCTTTGACAATGAATTAAGTATTGACTTAATTCTACATAGTTTGACTGATAGCTATTCACAATTTGTGATGACCTATCAGATGAACAAGATAGCGTCCACGATACAGAGTTGATTAATATACTCAAAACAGTGGAGCCATCTATTGCTAATGAACAGAAAGCGATGATGTTAGTTGACTCTAAGAAAGGTTCTAAGAGGAAGTCAAAATCTGCAGCCAAAGGGGAAAAAAGGAAAAGAAGGAAGAGCCAACTCCCAAAGGTACTTGCTACGATTGTGCCAAGGATAGGCAATGGAAGAGAAACTGCAAGCAGTATCTGGAGTCACTGAAGAAGAAAAAGGCATCTGATGCACAATCTACTTTACGTATATTCGTTATTGAATGTTATACTATTTCTTCGAACACTTGGGTATTAGATACCGAGTGTGGTTCACATATATTTAATGACATACAAGGGCTAAGGAATAGAAGAAGACTAGTTAAGGGAGAAGCAGATCTAAGGGTTTGTAATGGAGCAAAGGTTGTTGTTGTTGCCAAAGAACTTGCATGTTGCAACTTCCTATGGGCATAGTTTTAGAGTTCGATGATTGTTTTTATATTCCTGCATTAATAAAGAACATTGTTTCTATTTCATGTTTTAATAAGAAAGGTTATCATTTGACTTTTAGTAAAAATTGTTGTTACATTACGTTAAATGGTGTTCTTTATGCTATTGGAATATTGAATAATGGAATCTACACATTAGATACATCTAATAAGATATTCAATATCGAATCAAATAGCAAACACGCTAAGTTTGATAATCAGTTAACCTTGCAATTGTGGCATTGTAGTCTTGGCCATATAAGCAAAGAAGGCATGTCCAAACAGTGGATTCATTAGACATATGCACTTCATGCTTAAAAGTAAAGATGACTAAGTTACTTTTAAGGGGAAAAGTGAACACATAGTTGAGGTATTCGGCCTTATACATACCGATGTATGTGGACCAATGTCAACTCATGCCATTGGAGGTTATAACAACTTCGTTACCTTTATCGATGATCACTCATGATATGGGTATTTGTATATGTTAAGATACAAATACGAAGTCTTTGAAAAGTTTAAAGATTTTAGAAATGAAGTAGAAAAATAACTTGGGAAAAGTGTTAAAGTACTTCGATTGGATCGATGTGGTGAATACTTAAGCTAAGTGTCATGCCTCGAGAGTATATTTGTCCATCGACCGGGCGGTACCCTCTTGTGACAATATAAGATAAACTACTGATACATGACCCAAATAGCTGCTATCACAGATAAACCATAAAACATAGCGGAATACAATGACAAATAAATAAGATACAAAGACTCAAATATATGTGTACCGGTACGACATTGACACAACAAGAAACATAGTAGAAACCAACATCCAAACTGAATCCATAATAGAGGCCAAATACATACAACACGTCCATATACCAAAATGCGGAAACAATATAGGATAAAATCCAAAAACAACCAATCCAAGATAATACAACAATATGAAATAAAAATCCAACCACTCAGTGTGAGATTGGATCAGCTAGCAGAGCTCTGAGCACCCAAGGAATCTTCTACTTGTTACTTGGGTGATAAGAAAACCCAGGGTCTATGGTAGTGAGTATAAAACTCAGCGGTAATATGACAGATAGTTCATGAACAACATATATCATATGAAGATCTATAGGTATACATATGAAGATAAACAGATATATGTATGGAGATCAAAAGGTATACGGATTGAAATCAATAGGTATACAATCTAAAGGTAATATCAAATAACCAGTAATTTAACTATAATCAATGAATAGACAAACCAACTAATCAACTGAACATAATGTAAGGTACTGACATATATGAAGATATGCAATTATACGACTCATACAACCTTAACACATATACCACAATATAACACATACAACATGAAAGAACAATACTATACTTGTGATCAACACACTGCCATACAAACATCCTATAAACAAATACATCAACGAACCTGGTCCATCCTATACAACAACATGACACTGATAAAATGTGTACGATAGTCTGACCCAACTCGTACACTGTACTCCACACACAATAGTATAGAATATGCAAATAGTATGCAAAATGATGAACAAACATATGCAGCAAGCATATCTCAAACAAATGCAACATCACAACAAGCATATATAGACTATATCTATATATACTGATTACACACACATACACACACACACACACAGATATATATATATATATATATATATATATATATACCATCATACATGGCAAAGCAAATGCATGGTCATGCCTGCACACCCCGATCACTACCACGACCCTAGTATGACCTAGGTGGCACGACATGACAACTATTTCAACTCAACAATTACCACTACTCTCACGTGGCCGAGTGGGCAGTATGAATAAGTAGCTATAAGCTACACAACGGGGGTCCCTACTGCGGGCAGCTCCGACTGTCACTACCCATGAGTGGTCGAGCACCGTACACAAGACAAACTGCATGTAACTCAAACTATCACCATCAACAGTGGCTGAGTGTGCCACAACAGATGATCTGTCCTCACACCAGCTACTACTGCCATGAGTAACTGTGGAGGCAGGATGACTGATGACCCTCTCAACCACAAGGGAGAAAAAGTCGATAGCATACATGCAATGTAATGATGCATAACTCCACATACATAAACCCACAACACCCTCTCCATCACACAGAGAGTCATAACAACTGACAGTCAACCATGCTAGGACCTCCAGTCCATAAACAACACCATACACATAAATCTACAACACACTCTCTATCTTATAGAGAGTCATATACAACAATCAGCCAACCACACTAGGACCACCAGTCCGTAACAACACACCATCGACAACCCACTCAACCATATACAAAATATAATCCACAATAGATGCACAACGTAAAGGGATATGCCACGATGATCAAACCCACATTTGGATCCACCGCCTACCACCAGTAATACAACATGTCAACCCAACCAAAACTACAAATGTACTCAGCTACATAAACTTACACAACATCTATAAATCAGACATATATAGAGTATGTAATCCACAATAGTGATGAACAAAATTTTAAAGATAATAACAGAGCATCTTAAAATCCAAAGACTAAGTATCAAGCATAGGAATAATAAGAGCGGAGTTAAGGTAATGATACTATCATCATCATAAATAAATCCATGCACTATGATCATGACCAAGGTAGAAATTACCGACCTGATTGTTGGAATGTATACTAAAAAGCCTATCTTTTGTATGAACATCTTTATTTTTGAAATAAGAATCACATGATCATTGTTTGCATATTTATAGTTATGCATATTTTCTAATACATTACATTGTAGATAACATGGTGTGTGGTGTCGCACGGGAGATCATGTTATTGGCTCCTTGTGAAGTATAAGTAAAGGCTCACAACCGAGATGACTTTGGACAAACCATTGGTATGGTTGTAGTGTGATTTGGTATTGGTTTGTCTTGACCATAGAATCACACTAGTGCACTTTGTGTGTATTGAGCAAGATCGACTTAGAGGTGATTCGATTTATTGCTGACTACATAATTGAATCGGACCTCAGATATTATATTGTACATGCTCTTAATCCCGATATAATAACGGGCACATATACTTAGTATTTATTTCTTTGATTTACCAATGGGCAAGATTTATAGATTAAATCGATAGGCCCGGTAAGTTGGGAAATGATATTATTTATATGGTATGTCGTTGATTATAGGAGGAAACCATGTCCTATATATTAGGATGATGATGTCCCCTTGAGGAGCTCATAAGGTTCATCATGTAAACCCTACAGGTGGACTTGGTCCGGCATGATGAAAAGGTTGAGTGGTACTAATCATGGAGTTAGATGTTGATTAATTAATGGTAAGTAAATTAATTAATCGACAGACATTCAAGATCTTAAACACGGGGAGAAAATGTACATATAATATATGGAGCCCATATTAACTTATGGGGGTTGGTGAGGTAGATCAATGATAATCCTTTAGTGGATTGGATTATCATTAATGGATTAGACTTTATGTGGGCTTGATCCATTGGGTGGCCAAGATCCAACTCCTCCTCAAGGTCCCTATTGTAGCCTATTAATACCTCATGAAGCTTAGATCCAATGGATGAAAACAAAACTCTAGAATCAATGGAAGAGATTGAATCTCTAGATCCGATGGTGGAGATTAATTCTCGAGATCCGACGGTTGAGATTAAATCCCTAGAACCAATGGTGGAGATTAAAACAAGGCATATCCCTAACTCTATAAAAGGAGAGCATGGGGTGGGCGGCGACTTGATGAAAGGGAGATTAGGGTTTGCTTCCCTTGGGCGGCAAGGAATCCTAGTAGGGTTAGGATTGAGTTGGGTGGCTAGGGTTTGGGAGGTGGTGTGGGTGGCAACAAGAGGAGAAGTTCCTTTCTTCTTCTTCCTAAGGTGTTGCCGGCACCTATCCTTCTTCCCTCTACTTTTGTCGGTGCTCAACCTATTCCTCTTCCCCTCTTCTTTGGTCGGCGGCAACTAGGAGAGCTAGGGTTAGGGTTTTGGGCGGCTACAAGGTGAAGGGTTGGTTTTCTTTCTCTTCTCCAAGTGTTGGTCGGCGCCCATCACCCTCATTGATTCTCTTTTGGCCGGTTCCCATACTCCATATTCTCTTCCTTGGCTGGCGGCAATATCGAGTCTATTGACTTGGTGGCCGGTTCTAGATAGGAAGAAGAGTTTTATTTTATGATCTTCTTTTGTTCGGAGTGAACAAGGAAAGGAAGATTGGTGATCTAAGAGGCTTCGACTTTTGAAAGATCGTCGCCCACATGACGTCTAAAAGGAGGTAGGACATACAATAGAAGATCAAGAGGTATAATCTTGTTTATTTTTATTAGTGTTCTTTTGTATAATGTCTATAATTGTTCTCAATTATATATGCATGATATATTCTGTTTTGTGCCTAATATAACTTGGACCCCGAACATAAATACAAAAGCCAGCGATCCGTACATCGTCTATTCCATGACTATTCGTAGAATAGAGGTTGGTTGCTTGAACAACAAGTTTGTTCAAGTGACTACTCTAATCGAATAGCACGACGATGAAACAGTTGCTTGGGTAATCCCTCTTGTCAAGGATAATTTTTTTTTATCCGGGGACGTAGAAGGGATCGCCATGAACAAGCGACCGAGTTGAAGTGGGAAGCGAAGTTTCCTACCTTCAAGTGGTATCAGAGCTTCGGTTCCGGGACAAAACCCTTCAGGTGGTATAAGAGCCACGGTTTCCAGTTTTGTGTGTTTAGGATTCTGTTACTTTTATACACTTTTCATATATTATATGTGCCGGATAATAGTAGGATATGTGTAGGTTAATTCTTTGGTTGCAGGCATAGGATCCAACTATTATAGCCATATGTGTGTATGTGATTGTATGTGTGTAATTGTATATTTTGTTGAATCCTCGGAGTTGACGAGGCTAGTATTTAATTTTTGTAAATTAGATACGACATTGTTTAGCCACTCTTTTTATTTTAATTTACTTTCGATCTATATTTCATGTACACTCCCTCGTGGAGTATAGGATGAATGGATGTAAATTAAAATATTTTTTCTCGGTTCGGAACTCCGGATGGCTCGTACATGGCGTAGGAGGAGCGGATGAGATGGTGGTACGACGGGAGACATATTGAAGATAAAAGCCATAATAGTTGGAAAATTTTTTATTTTTCATATTTATTGCTTATTGTTTGATATGCATGTCGTAGGCTATAAAATTCCTCAATTTTAAATTACTAAGTGGGAGAGGGATATTTTTATAAATCTCACGGCCTCCATTACGATTTGACATGTGATGCAAATAAACTTGCGCGTCGGCTCTGAGTGCCTTCCTCCCCACCGGATGAGTTTGTTTGCGGATCACAGGGTCGGATATGGTTATAGGAAATTATTAAGGAGCGTGTGTACTTCTTCATCGGAAGGCACATAACCCGAGATAATTTCCTTGGTATCGAGTAATGGTGAACACGTAGATGCAAATAAGAGTATCCTCCCCATCGGAGTAACTATTTTTATTTGTAGGGTCGAAGAGAAACCAACTATTAATTTTATTTGTCAAAAAGTTAGGTTGACAAGATAGTAAAATTAATCGGTAAAACCTCCTCTTACAAATGTAGAATTCGTATACGTCCACACTATCATGGCATACGATATTCTCGGTGTTTTGAGGTGTTGGTTGATTTTAAAATTTTATTGTTTGAGGAATCAATAATTTTTTGAAATATAATGTTTTGATCTATGTGATTCTTAGGTTTTCTTTCAAAATGACTTTCAGTCCACTTGCTATGATACTAAAGGAAAATAAACTTACTGTACATAATTATGTTGATTGGAAAAAGGAATCTTGACATTGTCTTAACTGCTGAGGAGTACAAATATGTACTCTTCGATGAGTGTCCTCCTAAGCCTGTGAATGAGCTGGAAGTCCTTGGAGCTGAGATTGATGGGGAAACCCAGGTCGATATCACTCTCCAGTCGACAGAAAGGCTTGCTCAGGCGCAGGCCATGGTTGCTCAGAAGGTTTCTACTTCTAAGCCAAAAGGCAAGAAGAAGAAGAAACAAGGTGGAGCAAAGCTGGTGGGAGGATCTCAGGGAGGAGTGAAGAAGCCGAAAGGCAAGTGCTTCACTTGCAAGCAGACTGGACATTGGAAGAAGGACTGTCCCAATCTGAAACAGAACAAAGGTATATCCTTTGGTCTAGTCGTTGAAACATTTTTAGCGGTGTTATCTACCGGCACTTGGTGTGTAGATACGGGAGCCACTGATCATGTCTGCAATACTTTGCAGGGGTTCCAGGAAACCTGACGTCTAGCTAAAGGGGAGATTACCGTTTACTTGGGCAATGCCACAAAGGTGGCGGTTGTTGCAGTGGGAGATGTTTATTTATCTTTTAATAACAATAAAGTTTTGGTTCTTAAGAATTGCCTTTATGTACCTTTATTTAGAAAGAATTTAATTTCGGTTTCTAAATTGTTTATGGATGGATATTCTATTTCTTTTAATGACAAAGTTGTTATAAAAAGGAATAGGGAGATTATCTGTTCGGGTGCATTGATAGGAAATTTATACACACTTGAACCAAAAGCTCCCACGATGCAAATAGAAGTTAATAACTCATCTTCTAATTTCAATAAGAGAAAAGAACCTTCAAAGATGAACCAAACATATCTTTGGCATCTAAGACTTGGACATATTAACCTAAGATGAATTCAAAGGTTGATAGCTGATGGACCTCTGGGTTCATTAGTGGTGGAAGATCTCCCAACCTGCGAATCCTGCTTGGAGGGTAAAATGACCAAGAGGCCTTTTAAGGCCAAGGGGTATAGAGCCAAAGATGTGTTAGAATTGGTTCATTCTGATTTGTGTGGTCCTATGTCTATCCAAGCTAGAGGTGGTTTTGAGTATTTCATCTCTTTTATAGACGATTATTCGAGATATGGATACATTTACTTGATGCGCCACAAGTCTGAATGCTTTGACAAGTTCAAAGAATTCAAGGCTGATGCGGTGAAATGTCAAGGTAAAAGTATCAAGACACTACGATCTGATCGTGGTGGTGAGTACCTCTTGGGAGAGTTTAGGAATTACTTATCAGAGGCTGGGATTCAATCCCAATTGTCTGCACCTGGCACACCAAGAAGAATGGTGTAGCAAAGCGAAGGAATAGGACTCTTATGGAGATGGTTAGATCGATGATGAGTTATTCTGAGTTGCCAGATTCGTTCTGGGGATATGCTCTAGATATGATAGTGTATATTCTGAACTTGGTCCCATCTAAATCAGTGCCTTCTACTCCCACAGAATTGTGGACTGGGTGAAAGCCTAGTCTAAGACATATTCGGATTTGGAGGAGTCCAGCACATGTGCTGAAGGCAGATGCTGGTAAGTTGGAACCTCATACAGAAGTACGCATGTTCGTTGGCTATCGTAGGGGAAAGAAAGGTGGTTTGTTTTATAGTCCTAGAGATCAGAAAGTGATCGTTAGCATGAATGCTAGATTTCTAGAGGAAGACTATGTGATGAACCACAAGCCCATGAGTAAGATTATTCTAGAGGAATTAAAAGGGGAAGTCGCTTCTTCAGTACCACCGGTACAAGAGGATATACCACAAGTCACTGCACCATGTGTCACAGAGGATACATAGGTGATACCTCATCGTAGTGGGAGGGTTGTGCAACAGCCTGATAGATTCATGTTCTTGGAAGAATCTTCTGATTTGATCCCTGGCGAACATGAACCTGATCCCTGGACATATGATGAGGCAATCCAAGATAAAGATGCGGTATCTTGGCAAAGTGCAATGAATATTGAGACTGAATCTATGGATTCGAATCAGGTCTGGGAGCTAGTAGAACCACCCAATGGTGTAAAAACCATTGGATGCAAGTGGATCTACAAAAGAAAGAGAGGAATAGACATGAAGGTTGAGACCTTCAAAGCGAGGCTTGTTGCGAAGGGGTATACTCAGAAAGAGGGTATCGATTATGAGGAGACCTTTTCGCCGGTAGCCATGCTTAAGTCTATCCGGATTCTCTTATGCATTGCAGCTCATATAGATTATGAGGTGTGGCAGATGGATGTCAAGACAGCTTTCCTTAATGGAAGTCTTGAGGAAAACATCTATATGAAGCAACCAGAGGGATTCATTGCGAAGGGCAAAGAGCATCTTGTATGTAAGCTTAATCGGTCAATTTATGGATTAAAGCAAGCTTCAAGGTCTTGGAACATCCGCTTTGATGAGGTAATCCAGTCTTATGGATTTATTCAAAGTCCGGATGAGTCTTGTGTATACAAGAGATATGACAGGAACGTAGTGGTATTTCTTGTACTATACGTAGATGACTTTTTGTTAATTGGCAACAATGTCAAGGTATTATCCGACGTAAGGGTATGGTTGTCCAAATAGTTTGATATGAAGGACTTGGGAGAAGTGGGACACATCCTTGGGATATAGGTTATAAGGGATCGCAGGAAAAGGATGTTGTGCTTATCTCAAGCTTCATACATAGACACTATTATGGATCATTTTAGCATACAAAACTCCAAGAAAGGTTTTCTACCTTTCAGGCATGGAGTTCCTTTATCTAAGGAGATGTGTCCTAGAACATCTAAGGAGATAGAGGAGATGAAGGCAGTTCCTTATGCTTCGATGGTAGGAAGCCTCATGTATGCAATGCTATGTACGAGACCAGATATCTTATTTGCCGTGGGCATGGTCAGCAGATATTAGAGTAATCTAGGACAAGGACATTGGACTGCGGTAAAGCATATATTGAAGTACTTGAGAAGGACTAGGTATTATATGCTAGTTTACCAGGCATACCAATTACTCCCTGTGGGTTATACAGATTTCGACTTCCAATCAGATAGGGATAACAGTAAGTCTACCTCAGCTTTTGTGTTTACTTTGGGAGGTGGAGCCATTGTATGGAGGAGTGTCAAGCAGAAATGCGTGGCGGACTCTACCATGGAAGCTAAGTATGTGGCGGCCTCTGAGGCGGCCAAAAAAGTTGTGTGGCTCAGGAACTTCCTGATGGACTTGGATGTGATTCCTAGTTTTCCCAGAACTATCACAATTTATTGTGATAATAGTGGTGTAGTTGCAAACTCGAAGGAACCACTAGTTCATAAGGCAAGTAAATACATAGAGCACAAGTACCATCTGATACGAGAAATCGTAAAGGAGGTAGAAGTTGTTGTCGCCTAGATTGCATCAGAGGATGACCTGGTAGATCGTTTCACTAAGGTCTTTCTAGCGAGAGCTTTTGATAGGCATGTGGAGGGAATGGGAATCAGATGTACGGTAGTATGAGAACATCATAGTCTTTTAGTATAAGTGGGAGATTGTTGGGATGTATACTGAAAAGTCTATCTTTTGTATGAACATCTTTATTTTTGAAATAAGAATCACATGATCATTGTTTGCATATTTATGGTTATGCATATTGTCTAATACATTATATTGTAGATAACATAGTGTGTGGTGTCACACGAGAGATCATGTTATCGGCTCCTTGTGAAGTATAAGTAAAGGCTCACAACCGATATGGCTTTGGGCAAACCATTGGTATGGTTGTAGTGTGATTTGGTATTAGTTTGTCTTGAACATAGAATCACACTAGTGCACTTTGTGTGTATTGAGCAGGACCGACTTAGAGCTGATTCGATTTATTGCTGACTACATAATCGAATCAGACCTCAGATATTATATTGTACATGCTCTTAATCCCGATATAATAACGGGCACATATACTTAGTATTCATTTCTTTGATTTACCAATGGGCGAGATTTATAGATTAAATCGATAGGCTCAGTAAGTTGGTAAATGATATTATTTATATGGTGTGTCGTTGATTATAGGAGGAAACCGTGTCCTATATATTAGGATGATGATGTCCCCTTGAGGAGCTCATAAGGTTCATCATGTAAACCCTGCAGGTGGACTTGGTCCGACATGATGAAAAGGTTGAGTGGTACTACTCATGGAGTTAGATGTTGATTAATTAATGGTCAGTAAATTAATTAATCGATGGACATTTGAGATCTTAAACACGGGGAGAAAATATACATATAATATATGGAGCCCATATTAACTTATGCGGGTTGGTGAGGTAGATCAATGATAATCCTTTAGTGGATTGGATTATCATTAATGGATCGTACTTTATGTGGGCTTGATCCATTGGGTGGCCAAGATCCAACTCCTCCTCATCGTCCCTATTGTAGCCTATTAATACCTCATGAAGCTTAGATCCAATGGATGAAAACAAAACTCTAGAACCAATGGTAGAGATTGAATCTCTAGATCCGACGGTTGAGATTAATTCTCGAGATCCGACGGTTGAGATTAAATCCCTAGAACCAATGGTGCAGATTAAAACAAGGCATATCCCTAACTCTATAAAAGGAGAGCATGGGGTGGGCGGCAACTTGATGAAAGGGAGATTAGGGTTTGCTTCCCTTGGGCGGCAAGGAATCCTAGTAGGGTTAGGATTGAGTTGGGCAGCTAGGGTTTGGGAGGTGGTGTGGGCGGCAACAAGAAGAGAAGTTCCTTTCTTCTTCTTCCTAAGGTGTTGCCGGCACCTATCCTTCTTCCCTCTACTTTGGTCGGTGCTCAACCTATTCCTCTTCCTCTCTTCTTTGGCCGGCGGCAACTAGGAGAGCTAGGGTTAGGGTTTTGGGCGGCTACAAGGTGAAGGGTTGGTTTCCTTTCTCTTCTCCAAGTGTTGGCCGGCGCCCATCACCCTCATTGATTCTATTTTGGCCAGTTCCCAAACTCCATATTCTCTTCCTTGGCCGGTGGCAACATCGAGTCTATTGACTTGGTGGCCGATTCTAGATAGGAAGAAGAGTTTTGTTTTATGATCTTCCTTTGTTCGGAGTGAGCAAGGAAAGGAAGATTGGTGATCTAGGAGGCTTCGACTTTTGGAAGATCGTCGCCCACACGACGTCCAAAAGGAGGAAGGACATACAATAGAAGATCAAGAGGTATAACAAGAGGTATAATCTTGTTTATTTTGCTTAGTGTTCTTTTGTATAATGTCTATAATTGTTCTCAATTATATATGCATGATATATTCTGTTTTGTGGCTAATATAACTTGGACCCCGAACATAAACACAAAAGTCGACGATCCGTACATCATCTATTCCGTGGCTATTCGTAGAATAGAGGTTGGTTGCTTGAACAACAAGTTTGTTCAAGTGACTACTCTAATCGAATATCACGACGATGAAATGGGTGCTTGGGTAATCCCTCTTTTCAAGGATAAATTTTTTTTATCCGGGGACATAGAAGGGATCGCCATGAACAAGCGACCGAGTTGAAGTGGGAAGCGAAGTTTCCTACCTTCAAGTGGTATCAGAGCTTCGGTTCCGGGACAAAACCCTTCACTGATATGTAGGCTATACTGATTGTATTCGTGTTCGCAGACCTGTCTTGTATCGAAGTTTTAAAACCGTAGAATACTAATATAACCAAAATAACACTAGTCTCCACTAATCACCGATATAATCCAACAATGACACTACTACAACAATAATCAAGAAACCATACCATTATTTTACAATTATGTCACATCTCGGTCGGGACATACCTCACGCTGATTTTACCTCACCCAGCTTCCTTTTGCTCAACTTCTTGATCCCCATCAGATCTGAATCCAACAATCAAATTGGAAACTAATTCCAACTCTAATCTACCAATTCCCAATTTCCTTAATCACCTACATACTGTAGTTAAAATAACTCTTCATCTCAATCAATTGACTAAATCCCACAGTAACTTAATCAAGTACACTTCATAAGTCAACATCCAAAAACATTACCTCCCCCTCTTCGATGTTGATCTGGCCACCGATACAACAATTGATGGCGGTATCGAGTCATTGATTGCCCCATCTACCGATAGCAGGGAACAACAAAGCCCCTGGAGGCGACGAACATCAATGAGCACAATAGCTACTCCAGCAACGAGCACAACGACAATGCCACCATGGTGAGTTCACGCGGAGAAGAACAGGAGAAGAAATAAATCATGCAGCTATAGTTGGTGCATTGGTTGTCCAGTTATTAGATCGGTAGAGGAAAAGATCGATCGTGATAAAGAGGTCATCGGGGCTCACCCCCATCTGGATCGGTGAAGCACAGCAAGGACACGAAGCGGGCAACGATGGCAGCAGTAGCTCCAGCGATGCCAAGCTCCCGATGATCAAAAGGAATGATCGCCAAACTCGACGGTATCGCATACCAGTGGAGATTTGTCACCGAGTAAGAGATCACCACCCGTCCCTTTTTTTCTTTGTACTTGCAATCAGCTCAAGGAATGCTGCGAAGACGATGTCAGACAAAGCTAACAACAGGCGACAGAATCAAGCTCGCGACAGATGGCAGCGATGCTCATCGTGTGGAGGATTGATGAACAGAACACTACTTCATGGATAGTACAACTCGCGGTGTGGCTAGCTTGGTCACTGGCTTCTCTCAAATGCTAGGTTGTCCCAAGTCGCCGATGCTCCAGATCGAACACATCGTAGAGAAAACGAAAGCATATGGGAGGAGAAAGGAATAGAAATCACACGGTGGGCGAGATGAATGGGATCGGGGAAATGAGGAGGGATGTGGAGAAAAATGAGGGAAGATTAATAATACTTAAACCTAAGTTTTGATACCTATCTCATTTAGGTTAATTAAACCCATTAACTCCTCATATGGTAGTTCAAACATGCTTTATAAAAGCCTATTAAATCTTTCCCCATAAAATATCTTAAGAACTCCATTTAATTCCAAAAAATTTTTTAAAAATTTCTGAAAATTCTATAAGTCCATTTTTTATTTAACCAAGGAAAATTTATTATTATTTTATTTTATTTTTTCCTGATATCTTACATTCTCCCCCACTAATAAAAATTTGGTCATCAAATTTCCTACTCAAGTACGGGTAAATAATGTCATACTGATCAACTCAAGTACCTTAAGAAAAGTCGCACCTCTCAAATAGATAAGTGGGGGTATTGAGCTTGAATATTATTTTCCAGCTCTCATATATACTTTCAATAGACCTATTAAAAGGTAAATAACTGTACCAGAGTGGAGCTCTATATCCATGACCTGTTGGAGACTTTGCTAGAATCGTAAGGTGAATCATTAATCACTATCGGAAATGATCCTCAAGGATACTCCAAGATACTAAAAATCTCCTTGCAGTATAATTTCGTTGAGCGACCTAACGAAGTCCATCTTACGGCTCGGTAGAAAATGAGTGGACTTAGTTAATCGACCACTGATTGCCCTAAATCGTATCAAGTCCTTTCCGAATTCTAGATAATCTCCCAACACAGTCCATTTTACTATGCTACCACTTCCATCTTGGTACATAACCCTACAAGTCACTAATATTCCACCTTTACTTGTTGGCACACCCAATATCAACCTACAAAATCAATCATGTCCTACATGTCGTTCTACCACCAAGAACATTTCAAAACTCACTATTTTCGGATCCACTCCGAATAAATCACCGATCTCGAATGATGAGTCTCCCGAAACAACTCTTCTTAAATCTAATGCAGCTCTAGAAACCACTATCCTCCTTAGAGATGAAGAATTATTTTTCTCACAAGAGAAATCAATCTACTGTCCAAAATCCACTCTACCAAATAGAAACTGTAAGTGACTGGGATACTATAGTGACCAATCTACCTTGTTGCAACTATCCATGTTCCAACAACTCTATAGTAGCTTCCCAGTAGGTAGCCAAATCCCCATGAGCATTTCTGCTCTATACATCTACAAATCAAAATCATAACTGCTAAATCCACGTCATGTATATGACAGTTTTTCTCATAGTTCCTCAACTGATGTAAGTATAAGATATGTCTCATTCAACTACATCGGGATTGCTCCCAATCCCCAAAATGATGCTGTAAGGAATTGCTTCCTGCTTCGGCCGCTCGTGCATGGCGATCCTATCTACGTCCCCAGATTAATAAAATATAATCCTTGATGAAGACGGATTACCCAAGCAATCGATTCATCATCGTGCTATTTGATTCGAGTGGTCTCTTGAACAAACTTGTTGTTCAAGTAACCTAACTCTTTTCCTCGATTAGCCATGAAATAGATGATGTATGGATCACCGGTTTTTGTGTTTATCTTCGGGGTCCAAGTAAATTAGCCACATGCATTATACAAAAGAACTAAATCAAAACAAACAAGATTATACCTCTTGTATACCTCTTGATCTTCTATTGTATGACCTATTCTCCTCTTGAACGTTGTGTGGGCAACGATCCTCCAAGAGTTGAAACTTCCTAGATCACGTTCTTCCCTTCCTTGCTCGCTCCGAAAAAGGGAAGAATATCAAACACTTCTTCTCCTATCTAGTGCCGATCACCAAGCCACCAACTTGGTTGTTGCCGCCGGCCAAGGAGAGGAAGAAGGAGATGGAGTGGGCGCCGGCCAAGATCTCCAAGAGAAGAAACTCTAACACTTGTTGCCGCCGGCCAAAGGAGAAGAAGAAGAGATATGGGTGCTGGCCAAGAGAGAAAGAAGAACAGGGGCGCCGACTAAAACTTAGGAAGAGAGGAAAAACTTCCACTTGTTGCCACCCAAAAAACTTCTCCAAACACTAGCCGCCCAACCCTTTGAAGAAAACCCTAATCTTTAATGATTAGTTGCCGCCCAAGCCAAGGAGCAAACCCTAGAATTCCAATTCTTAGTTGCCGCCCAAGCCAAGGCCTCCTATTTATAGATTTTGCCCAAACCTCCTTTTAATCATGTCCGTTGGATCTAGGTTTCATGAGGGTTTTAATAGGATACAATAGGGACCATGAGAAGGAGTTGGATCTTGGCCACCCAATGGATCTGGCCCACATAAAATCCGATCCATTAATGATGATCCATTCCTCTAGAGGATTATCATTGATCTACCTCACCAACCCCCATTAATAAATATGGGCTCCATATATTAATTGTACAAATGTCTCCCCGTGTTTAAGATATCGAATGTTCATCAATTAATTAATTTACTGACAATTAATTAATCAACATCTAACTCCATGAGTAGTACCACTCAACCTCATCATCATGCTGAACCAAGTCCACCTGCAGGGTTTACATGATGATCCTTATGAGTTTCTCAAGGGGACATCATCATCCTAAAACATAAAACACGGTTTCCTCCTATAATCAATGACACACCATGTAAATAATATTATTTCCCAACTTATCGAGCCTATCGATTTAATCTATAAATCTCGCCCATTGGTAAATTAAAGAAATAAATACTAAGTACATGTGCCCGTTATTATATGAGGATTAAGAGCATGTCCACCATAATATCCAAGGTTCGATTCAATTATGTAGTTAGCAATAAATTGAATCACCTCTAAGTCGGTCTTGCTCAATACACACAAAGTGTACTAGTGTAATTCTATGGTCAAGACAAATCAATACCAAATTACACTACAACCATACCAATGGTTTGTCCAAAACTATCTCGGTTTTAAGCCTCTACTTATACTCTATAAGGAACTGATAACATGATCTTCCGTGTGAGACCACACACCATGTTATCTACAATTTAATGTATCAGACAATATGCATAACCATAAATATGCAAACAATGATCATGTGATTCTTATTTCAAAAATAAAGATGTTCATTCAAAGAATAGACTTTTCAATATACATCCCAATAATCTCCTACTTATACTAAAAGACTATGTTGTCCTCATACTACCATATATCTGATTCCCATTCTCTCCACATGCCTATCAAAAGCTCTCGCTGGAAGGGCCTTAGTAAAAGGATCTGCCAGGTTATCCTTTGATGCAATCTGGCTACAACAACTTCTCCTCGCTTTACCATCTCTCGTATCAGGTGGTACTTGCACTCTATGTATTTGCATGCCTTATGGGCTCGTGGTTCCTTCGAGTTTGCAACTGCACCACTATTATCACAATAAATTGTGATAGTTCTGGGCAAATCAGGAATCACATCCAAGTCCATCAAGAAGTTCCTGAGCCATACAACTTCTTTGGCTGCCACATACTCAGCTTCCATGGTAGAGTCCGCCATGCATTTTTGCTTGACACTCCTCCATACAATGGCTCCACCTCCCAAAGTAAACACAAAACCCGAGGTAGACTTATTGTTATCCCTATTTGATTGGAAATCGGAATCTGTGTAACCCAGAGGGAGTAATTGATCTGCCTGGTATACCAGCATATAATCCCTAGTCCTTCTCAGGTACTTCAATATATGCTTTACCGCAGTCCAATGTCCCTATCCTGGATTACTATGATATCTACTAACCATGCCCACGATAAAGCAGATATCTGACCTCGTATATAACATAGCATACATGAGGCTTCCTACTGCCGAAGCATAAGGAACCGTGTTCATGTCCTCTATCTCTTTTGATGTTCTAGGACACATCTTTTTAGATAAAGGTACTTCATGCCTAAAAGGTAGAAAAGCTTTCTTGGAGTTATGCATGCTAAAACGAGCTAAAATAGTGTCTATGTATGAAGCTTGAGATAAGCACAACATCCTTTTCCTGCAATCCCTTATAACCTTGATCCCAAGGATATGTCCCACTTCTCCCAAGTCATTCATATCAAACTATTTGGACAATCATACCCTTATGTCTGATAACACTTTGACATTGTTGCCAATTAACAAAATGTCATCTACGTACAATACAAGAAATACCACTATGTTTCCGTCACATCTCTTGTGTACACAAGACTTATCCGGACTTTGAATAAATCCATAAGACTGGATTACCTCATCAAAGCGGATGTTCCAAGATCTCGAAGCTTGCTTCAATCCATAAATGGACCAGTTAAGCTTGCACACAAGATGCTCTTTGCCCTTTTCAATGAATCCCTCTGGTTGCTCCATATAGATGTTTTCCTCAAGACTACTATTAAGGAAAGCTATCTTGACATCCATCTACCACACCTCATAATCCATATGAGTAGCAATATATAAGAGAATCCGGATAGACTTAAGTATGCCTACCGGTGAAAAGGTCTCCTCATAATCGATACCCTCTTTCTCAGTATACCCTTTCGCAACAAGCCTCTTTCTGAGTATTCATTGCACTTTGCCAAGATGCTGCATCTATATCTTGGATTGCCTCATCATATGTCCAGGGATCAGGTTCATGTTCGCCAGGGACCAAATCAGAAGATTCTCCCAAGAACATAAATCTATCAGGTTGTCTAACAACCCTCCCACTACGACGAGGTATCACCTGTGTATCCTCTGTGACACGCGGTGCAGTCACTTGTGGTATATCCTCTTGTACTTGTGGTACTGAAGTAGTGACTTCCCCTCTCAATTCCTCCAGAACAATCTTACTCATGAGCTTGTGGTTCATCACATAGTCTTCCTCTAAAAATCTGGCGTTCATGCTAACGATCACCCTCTGATCTCTAGGACTATAGAACAAACCACCTTTTGTTCCTCTAGGATAGCCTATGAACATGCACACTTCTGTACGAGGTTCCAACTTACCAACATCTGCCTTTAGCACATGGGCTGGGCTCCCCCAAATCCAAATATATCTCAGACTAGTCTTTCGCCCAGTACACAATTCTGTGGGAGTAGAAGGCATTGATTTAGATGGTACTAAGTTCAGAATATACACTGTCGTATCCAAAGTATACCCCCAGAATGAATCTGGTAACTCAGAATAACTCATCATCGATCTAACCATCTCCATAAGAGTCCTATTCCTTCTCTCCGCTACACATTTCTACTGGGGTGTGCCAGGTGCAGACAATTGGGATTGAATCCCAGTCTCTGATAAGTAATTCCTAAACTCTCCCAAGAGGTACTCACCACCACGATCAGATCATAGTGTCTTGATACTTTTACCTTGACATTTCTCCACATCAACCTTGAATTCTTTGAACCTGTCAAAGCATTCAGACTTGCAGCGCATCAAGTAAATGTATCCATATCTTGAATAATCATCTATAAAAGAGACAAAATATTCAAAACAACCTCTAGCCTGGATAGACATAGGGCCACACAAATCAGAATGAACCAATTCCAACACATCTTTGGCTTTATACCCCTTGGCCTAAAAAGGCCTCTTGGTCGTTTAACCTTCCAAGCAAGATTCACAGGTTGGGAAATCTTCCACCACTAATGAACCCAAAGGTCCATCAGCTATCAACCTTTGAATTCTACATAAGTTAATATGACCTAACCTTAGATGCCAAAGATACGTTTGGTTCATTTTTGAAGGTTCTTTTCTCTTATTAGATTTAGAAGATGAGTTATTTACTTCTATTTGCATCGTGGGAGCTTTTGGTTCAAGTGTATATAAATTGCCTACCAATGCACCAGAGCAGATAATCTCTCTATTCCTTTTTATAACAACTCTATCATTAAAAGAAATATAATATCCATCCAAAAACAATTTAGAAACCGAAATAATATTCTTTCTAAATAAAGGTACATAAAGGCAATTTCTCAGAACCAAAGTTTTATTTTTATCAAAAGATAAATAAACATCTCCCATTGCAATAGTCGTCACCTTCGTAGCATCGCCCAAGTAAACGGTAATCTCCCCCTCAGCTAGTCATCTGGTCCTGGAAACCCTGTAAAGTATTGTAGACATGATCAGTGGCTTTCGTATCTACACACCAAGTGCCGGTAGATAACACCGCTAAACATGTTTCAATGACTAGACCAAAAGATATACCTTTATTCTACTTCCGGTTGGGGTAGTCCTTCTTCCAATGTCCAGTCTGCTTGCAAGTGAAGCACTTGCCTTTCGACTTCTTCACTCCTCCCTGAGATCCTCCCGCCACCTTTGCTCCACCTTGTTTCTTTTTCTTCTTGCCTTTTAGCTTAGAAGTAGAAACCTTCTGAGCAACCATGGCCTGAGCCTGAGCACTCTGACAAAAAAGCCCCTCTATCGCCTAGAGTTCTGTCAGAAGCTCCACCAACGAATACAACCTCTTATTCATGTTGTAGTTCAGGCGAAACTGCTCAAAACTCCTAGGTAGATATTGGAGAATGATATCGACCTAGGTTTCCCTATCGATCTCAGCTCCGAGGACTTCCAGTTCATTCAAATGAGTCATCATCTTAAGAACATGATCCCTCATGGGTGTTCCCTCAACCATGGTGGTCGTCATCAAGTTTCTCATGGCTTCCTGCCTAGCAACCCGATTCTGGTGTCCGATAAGTTCTTTGAGATTGAGCATCATGTCATAAGCAGTAGACATGGCTTGATGTTGATATTGCAATACATTTGACATAGAAGCCAAAATGTAACACCGCGCCATCTCATCAGCCTTTATCAACTTCTTATAACTCTCTTTCTCCTTTTCCTCAGAATCATCCGTAGACTTAGGAGGACACTCTTCGAGAAGTACATACTTGTACTCCTCAGAAGTCAAGACTATATCCAGATTCCTTTTTTAATCCACATAGTTAGGTCCAATAAGTTTATTTTCCTTTAGTATCACAGCAAGTGGGTTGAAAGTCATTTTTGAAAAACCTAAGAATCACATAGATCAAAACATTAGATTTTAAAAATTTATTGATTCCTCAAACAATAAAATTTTAAAATCAACCAACACCTCAAAACACCGAGAATATCGTATGCCATGATAGTGTGGACGTATACGAATTCTACAATTGTAAGAGGAGGTTTTACCCATTAATTTTATTATCCTATCAACCTTACTTTTTGATAAATAAAATTAATAGTTGGTTTCTCTTTGGCCCTACAAATAAAACCAGTGACTCTGATAGGGAGGATACTCTTATTTGCATCTAAGTGTTCACCATTATCTGATACTAAAGCAATTATCTCGGATTATGTGCCTTCCGATGGGGAAGTACACACGCTCCTAAATAATTTCTTATATCCATAATTGACCTAGTGATCCGCAAAACAAACTCATCCGATGGGGAGGAAGGCACTCAGAGCCAACGCGCAAGCTTATTTGCATCACATGTCAAATTATAATGGAGGTCATAGGAATTAAAAAAAAATATCCCTCTCCCACTTAATAATTTAAAATGAGGAATTTTCTAAGCACGCAACATGCATATCAAACAAGAAGCAATAAATATGAAAAAAATATTTTCCAACTATTATTGCTTTTGTTTTCCAATATGCCTCTCGTCGTGTCGCCATCTCGTTCGCTCCTCCATACACCATGTACAAGCCATCCGGAGATCCGAGCCGAGAACAATTATTTTAATTTGCATCCATCGATCCTATACTCCACAAAGGAGTGTACATGAAATCTAGATCGAAAGTAAACTAAAATAAAAGAGTAGCTAAACAATGCTGTACTTAATTATAAAAATTAAATACTAGCCTCGTCAACCCCGAGGATTCAAATAATATTACAATTACACACATCCAATCACATACACACACATATGGCCATAATAGTTAGATCTTATGTCTGCAACCAAAAAGTTAGCCTACACACATCCTACTATTATCCGGAACACATAATATATGATAAGTGCATAAAAGAAACCGAATCCTAGACACACAAAACCAGAAACCGTGGCTTTGATACCACTTGTAGGGAATTGCTTTCCGCTTCGGCCGCTCGTGCATGTCGATCCTATCTACGTCCACGGATTAAAAAAATTAATCCTTGACGAAGAAGGATTACCCAAGAAACCGATCCATCATCGTGCTATTCGATTCGAGTGGTCTCTTGAACAAACTTGTTGTTCAAGCAACCTAATGAAGGGTTTTGTTGAGTGATCAGTGAGGGGAAACTTCACTTCCCACTTCACCTCGGTCGTTTGATCATGGCGATCCCTTCGATGTCCACGGATTAAAAAAATTTAATCCTAGACAAAAGGGATTGCCCAAACCACCAAGTCATCGTCGTGCTATTCGGTTAGAGAGGTCACTTGAACAAACTAGTTGTTCAAGCGACCATCCTCTATTCTACGAGTAGTCGCGGAATAGACGATGTCTGGATCGCCGGTTTTCGTGTTTATGCTCGGGATCCAAGTATTATTTATCCATTTATAGATTTATAACATGATTATAATTGAAAAACAAAAACAAGCAACAAACAAAAGAAGAAAGTAGAATAGGTATACCTCTCGATCTTTTAATGTATGACCTTCCTCCTTTTGGACGTCGTGTGGGCGACGATCTACCAAAAGTCGAAGCTCCTAGATCACAAATATTCCTTCCTTGCTCTTCCAAAGCAAGAGGAAGAGTAGAAACAAGCTTTTTCTCCTCCCTAAAACCAACCAACAAGGAGCATACAATATCCTTGCCGCAGGCCAACTACAAGGTGGAGAAGATGATGGAAAACAATCAAGACACCAAGGGAAACCCTATATCTTGTTTTCACCACCTAAGGAGAAGAAAGTAGGGCCTTTTGGGCACCGGCCAAAGGCTGGAAACTAATCTGGACGCCGGCCAAAAGACAAGGAAGAAGAAAGGAAACCTTGCCTTATTTGGTGCCGCCCTAGCCTCCAAACCCTAACCCTAATCCTATCTCTACTAGGATTCACCTTCTTGCCGCCCAAACCCTAGCTCTCTTCAATGTTGTTCACGCCAACTCCCTTGACATCCTTTTATAGAGTTAGGGATAAGTCATGAATTAATCTCCTCCATTGGTTCTGGGGATTTAATCTCAACCGTCGGATCTAGAGATTTAATCTCAACCGTCGGATCTTAGAGATTTAATCTCTACCTATGGATCTTAGAGTTTTGTTTCTATCCATTGGATCTAAGCATCATGAGGTGTTAATAGGCTACATTAGGGACCATGAGGAGGAGTTGGGTCTTGGCCACCCATGGATCAAGCCCACATAAAGTCCGATCCACTAATGATAATCCAATCCACTAAAAGATTATCATTGATCTACCTCACCAACCCCCATATGATAATATGGGCTCCATATATTATTTGTATATTTTCTCCCCATGTTTAAGATCTCGAATGTCCGTCGATTAATTAATTTACTGACCATTAATTAATCGACATCTAACTCCTTGAGTAGAACCACTCAAAATTTTCATCATGCCGGACCAAGTCCACCTGCAGGGTTTACATGATGAACCTTATGAGCTCCTCAAGGGGACATCATCATCCTAATATATAGGACACAGTTTCCTCCTATAATCAACGGGACACCATATAAATAATATCATCTCCCAACTTACCGAGCCTATCGATTTAATCTATAAATCCCGCCCATTGATAAATCAAAGAGATGAATACTAAGTATATGTGCCCATTATTATATTGGGATTAAGAGCATGTACAAAACAATATCTGAGGTCCGATTCGATTATGTAGTCAGCAATAAATCGAATCACCTCTATGTCGGTCCTGCTCATTACACACAAAGTGCACTAGTGTGATTCTATGGTAAAGACAAACCAATACTAAATCACACTACAACCATTCCGATGGTTTATCCAAAGTCATCTCGGTTGTGAGCCTTTACTTATAATTTTCAAGGGGCTAATAATATGATCTCCCGTGTGACACCACACACCATGTTATCTACAATGTAAAGTATTAGACAATATTGCACAACCATAAAAATATGCAAACAATGATCATGTGATTCTTATTTCAAAATAAAGATGTTCATACAAAAGATAGACTTTTCAGTATACATCCTAACAATCTCCCACTTATACTAAAAGACTATGCTGTCCTCAAACTGTCATACATCTGATCCCCATTCCCTCCACATGCCTATCAAAAGCTCTCGCCGGAAGGGCCTTAATGAAAGGATCTGCCAGGTTATCCTCCGATGCAATCTTGGCCACAAAACTTCTCCTCTCTTTACGATTTCTCGTATCAGGTGGTACTTGCGCTCTATGTGTTTACTAACCTTATGGGCTTGTGGTTCCTTCGAGTTTGCAATTGCACCACTATTATCACAATAAATTGTGATAGTTCTAGGCAAATCAGGAATCATATCCAAGTCCATCAGGAAGTTCCTGAGCCATACAACTTCTTTGGCCACCTCAGAGGCTGCCACAAACTCAGCTTCCATGGTAGAGTCCGCCACGCATTTCTGCTTGACACTCCTCTATACAATGGCTCCACATCCCAAAGTAAACACAAAACCTGAGGTAGTCTTACTGTTATCCCTATAGGATTGGAAGTTGGAATCCGTGTAACCCACAGGGAGTAATTGGTCTGCCCGGTAAACCAGCATATAATCCCTAGTCCTTCTCAGGTACTTCAATATATGCTTTACCACAGTCCAATGTCTCTGTCCTAGATTACTCTGATATCTACTGACCATGCCCACGACAAAGTAGATATCTGATCTCGTACAAAGCATCGCATACATGAGGCTTTTTACTACCGAAGCATAAGGAACCGCCTTCATCTCCTCTATCTCCTCAGATGATCTGGGACACATCTCCTTAGATAAAGAAACTCCATGCCTGAAAGGTAGAAAACCCTTCTTGGAGTTATGCATGCTAAAACGCTCCATAATCGTGTCTATGTATGAAGCTTGGGATAAGCACAACATCCTTTTCCTGCAATCCCTTATAACCTTGATCCCAAGGATGTGTCTCACCTCTCCCAAGTCCTTCATATCAAACTGTTTAGACAACCATACCCTTACGTCCGATAACACTCTGATATTGTTGCCAATCAATAAAATGTCATCTACGTATAGTACAAGAAATACCACTACATTTTCGTCACATCTCTTGTATACACAAGACTCATTCGGACTTTGAATAAATTCATAAGACTGGATCACCACATCAAAGCGGATGTTCCAAGACCTCGAAGCTTGTTTCAATCCATAAATGGACCGATTAAGCTTACATACAAGATGCTCTTTGTCCTTAGCAATGAATCCCTCTGGTTGCTTCATGTAGATGTTTTCCTCAAGACTTCCATTAAGGAAAGCTGTCTTGACATCCATCTGACATACCTCATAATCCATATGAGCTGCTATGCATAAGAGAATTCGGATAGACTTAAGCATGGCTACCAGCGAAAAGGTCTCCTCATAATTGATACCCTCTTTCTGAGTATACCCCTTCGTAACAAGCCTCGCTTTGAAGGTCTCAACCTTCCCATCTATTCCTCTCTTTCTCTTGTAGATCCACTTGCATTCAATGGTTTTTACACCATCGGGTGGTTCTAATAGCTCCCAGATTTGATTCGAATCCATAGATTCAATCTCAGCATTCATTGCACTTTGCCAAGATACTGCATCTTTATCTTGGATTGCCTCGTCATATGTCCAGGGATCAGGTTCATGTTCACCAGGGACCAAATCAGAAGATTCTCCCAAGAACATGAATCTATCAGGCTATCTCACAACCCTCCCACTACGACGAGGTATCACCTGTGTATCTTCTATGACATGCGGTGCAGTGACATGTGGTATATCCTCTTGTACCGGCGGTACTAAAGAAGTGACTTCCCCTTTTAACTCCGCAAGAAAAATTTTACTCTTGGGCTTGTGGCTCATCGCACAGTCTTCCTCTAGAAATCTGGCGTTCGTGCTAACGATCACCCTCTGATCTCAAGGACTATAAAACAATCCACCCTTCATTCCCTTGGGATAGCCAACGAACATGCGTACTTCTGTACGAGGTTCCAACTTACCAGCATCTGCCTTCAGCATATGTGCTGGACTCCCCTATATCCGAATATGTCTTAGACTAGGCTTTCGTCCAGTCCACAACTCTGTGGGAGTAGAAGGCACTGATTTAGATGGAACCAAGTTCAGAATGTTTACCGTCGTATCTAGAGCATATCCCCAGAATGAATCTGGCAAGTCATAATAACTCATCATCGATCTAACCATATCCATAAGAGTCATATTCCTTCGCTCTGCTACACCGTTCTGCTGGGGTGTGCCAGGTGCAGTCAATTGGGATTGAATCCCAACCTCTGATAAGTAGTTCCTAAACTCTCCCAAGAGGTACTCACCACCACGATCAGATCATAGTGTCTTGATACTTTTACCTTGACGTTTCTCCACATCAGCCTTGAATTCTTTGAACTTGTCAAAGCATTCAGACTTATGGCGCATCAAGTAAATGTATCCATATCTCAAATAATCATCTATAAAAGAGACGAAATACTCAAAACCACCTCTAGCCTGGATAGACATAGGACCACACAAATCAGAATGAACCAATTCTAACACATATTTTGCTCTATACCCCTTGGCCTTAAAAGGCCTCTTGGTCATCTTACCCTCCAAGCAAGATTCACAGGTTGGGAGATCCTCCACCACTAATGAACCCAAAGGTCCATGAGCTATCAACCTTTGAATTCTGCTTAGGTTAATGTGACCAAGCCTAAGATGCCAAAGATATATTTGGTTCATTCTCGAAGGTTCTTTTCTCTTATTGGAATTAAAAGATGAGTTTTTAATTTCAATTTGCATCGTGGGAGGTTGTGGTTCAAGTGTATACAAATTTCCTATCAATGTACCTGAACAGATATTCTCCCTATTCCTTTTTATAATAGCTCTGTCACTAAAAGAAATAGAATATACATTCATAAATAATTTAGAAACTGAAACTAAGTTCTTTCTAAATAAAGGTACATAAATGGAACTTTCCAGAACCTAAGTTTTATTTTTCTCAAGAGATAAATAAAACTTCTCCCACTGCGAATAGCCGCCATCTTCATGGCATTGCCCAAGTAAATGGTAATCTCCCTTTTAGCTAGTCGTCGAGTTTCTTGGAACCCCTGCAAAGTGTTGCAGACATGATTAGTGGCTCCCGTATCTAGACACCAGGTGTCGGTAGATATCACCGCTAATCAAGTTTCAACGACTAGACCAAAGGATATACCTTTGTTCTATTTTGGACTGGGACAATCCTTGTTCCAATGTCCATCCTGCTTGAAAGTGATATACTTGCCTTTCGGCTTCTTCACTCCTCCCTGAGATCCTCCCACCACCTTTGCTCCACCTTGTTTCTCCTTCTTCTTGCCTTTCGACTTAGAAGTAGAAATCTTTTTGAGCAACCATGGCTTGAGGAAACTCTTCGAAGAGTGCATACTTGTACTCCTTAGCAGATAAGAAAATATCTAGATTTATTTCCAATCAACATTATTTGGGTACAGTAAGTTTATTTCCTTTAGTATCATAGTAAGTGGACTGAAAGTATAACGCCCCGAGGTAGACTCTGTCCGGCCAACGGACGGCACCGCCTTATGACAATTCCAATACGGTACAAAAGTCGCAGCCAGTATAACACATATCGAAATGTATACAACACAGCAAAAACGTATAACATCAATAGCGGAAGCCAAACATAATGGAAATACAACTCAACAACATCAGTACATCGGTATATCCGTCCATACCAAAAAAACAGAATCTCATACCGAATATCACAAGAGAAAAAAAAATACATCACGATCTCCAATAGCAATAAAAGTCCATATGCAGATACATGAGATGGGAAACAAAACCCTCGGAAAAACGGCGAGATGGGATCAGGTGGCAATGCTCCAAATCCATGCCGAAATCTTCTATCTACTACCTGGGCGACAGGAAACCCAGGGTCCAGGGTGGTGAGTATAAAACTCAGGGGTAATATATAGAAGTGCATGAACAACATAAAGGGTAAAGAGATCTACAGGTATGCAACATGAGTCCAACAGACATACGGTACTAAGCATAGTAATCAGTAATCACATATATGTCCTACACATGGTATAACTGAACTGATCAACTGACATAAAGTAATGTACATACCTGACGGTCTGTCCTCCATATGATCTATAACATCCTGAACAGGTATATCATGACATAATCTAAATAGTACACACTCATGCTCAACACATGCACAACGGTATATAAAATATGCAAAAGACATGTAACATGATGTACAATCATATGCAACAACCAAATGCAGCATCTCACAGGCATATGTAAAACATATATCAAATACATGCATACATATATAACAGCAATGCATATGCATGGTCATCGTCATGGACCTCAACCACGACCCCAGAGTGGTCAGGGTGGCACGACAAATGACAACTAGCCCGACTCTAGCTACCACTACTCTCGAGTGGCGGAGTTGGGTAGTATGAATGAGTAGCATATAAGCGTAAAAAGCTAACTACTCCTAGGGGTCCCTACTACAAGCCACGCCGTCCCTACCCATGAGTAGACAAGCGCCGCACACAGGACAACTGCACGTCATAACAACCACCATCTATAGTGGGCGAGTGCTAACACCACTCTGCATAGTGGCCAAAGGCATCTCCGGCTACCACCATATATATAGTGGTCGTAGGCAGCACATCCAATGCTCTGCCTCAACCTCGCTACCACTACCCCCGAGTGGCGGGGGAGGGATGACCGATGACCCGTCTCTTCCACAAGGAAGACCCAGTCGTCAGCATGCATGCAAATGTAATGATGCATAGCTCACACATACATCCCCACAACACTCCCTAATCCACAAGGAGATCTAGTCAACAAAAGTCAACCATGCAAGGACGATTAATCCGTAACCCCAACTTATTTACCTATGTACAGATAAATAGGTTCATCAAGTTAACTCACTAATATATATACGGTACAACGACCGACCCTATAATTTGGACTCATCACCTAACCTAGTGACGGAATCCGGTAACCCCATCTAAGTCCACACTAGTGACTACATGCATTTAACTGAATACCTATCAGCTAACATACAAACAGGGTTATAATTTCTATCCGAGATAAAGGTATGATAGATTAACAGCAATATCTCAAAGATCGCAAGTTAAGTACAAGCACAAGATACAATATGAGTGGATCTAAGGTAAACAAGAATAACCATATATAAAATGTCACGCACTAGAATTGATCAAACTACCGGACCAGGTAGATATTACCCACCTGATACGATGCTCGTATAATCTTCACGACCGCGAACTTGCTCCGTATCCCAAACCTGCATAATAGTAACAATTTACGATTAAGTACAATCACCGATACTTTTACGAATAAAATACTAACTTATTTATATTCGTATTCTTTTTCCCCTGTTTAACCCAATCATCATCTTCCTAACAATATATAACCAATATCATCCAATATCTTAAAATCTCCCAGATTCAGACATGTCAAATATCCACTAGTATTAATCGAGCATAATTAATACCCGAACAACAACAAAATCAAACCTTAACTTAACCTAGCCATCCACAGAACCTACACCTAATCAAATCGATCTTCTACACAAATCAACCAATGGATAGCCTAATTAACAACATTCCCGAGCTTGAATTTCTTCCGATAGCAACTCCTCACCCTTGACACCAAACGGAGCATCTCCGGCAGCACCCCTATTCAACCTCTGCTCACCGAAGAAAAATCCCGATCAAAACCCATCATCAACAGAACACAATTCATCCTATCAACTAGTATTTCCCCGAGCATTAATACCGAATTCAACCCGTATCAAAACCATTTCCGTAATCATCCAACCCCATAGTTTTGATTCCCAAATCCATAGCATAAATCAATATCCATAAACAAGCCAATCAAGATCGAACAATACACGATAATAAAGCTTACCAGTTCTAGACCTCTGTCGGATTTTCCGGCTGCTCCCGATGGAATCCAAATTCAAATCCCAAAGTCTGCATTCCATCGGAAATCCACCTTACTCATCCCCTGATTACCAGCGAAGATCGGAGCTCTGATCCCTAGCTCCGGCGACAGGCGACATCCGGCTTTTCCCCCTTTGGCTGCTCACCGAACCAACCAGCTCCGATCACTGCCAATACCCCGATCGGAGCTAAAAACAACCCAAAACTCCAGATCTTCACTCGAAAAGGGAAGGGGATGATCGATCCTTACCTCCGATGGCGATAACGATGCCATTGTCTACCGGGAGTGTTGTGATTTCCTTCGTAGAACCCCTAATCCCGTACGAGATCTACTAAAAGGTGGCACCGTCGAGCTCCTCGCACTGGATGCCGACGAACGGAGGTTGGTGACGGACGCCGACGGAGAAGAGAACTGTCGCGGAGAAGATGAAATGGGGATCGCGAAAGCTTTGATTCGTTCGGTGGCTTTTAAGAGCCGATCGAACAAATCTGGCTAACCCAGCCCGTTCCAAACCCAATCCGTTTGGATTCAGCCCAGCCGGTTCAGCCACTTAACTCAAGTCGGATTCAATCCGAGTTCAGCCCAAATCCACTTGCAGATCAAGCCCGATTTCAGCCCAAGCCCAATTACAGATCAAGCCCGATTTCAGCCCAAGCCCAATTACAGATCAAGCCCAATTTCAGCCTAAGCCCAATTACAGATCAAGCCCTATTTCAGCCGAAGCCCAATTACAGATCAAGCCCGATTTCAGCCCAAGCCCAATTACAGATCAAGCCCGATTTCAGCCTAAGCCCAATTACAGATCAAGCCCGATTTCAGCCTAAGCCCAATTATAGATCAAGCCCGATTTCAGCCCACTAATTAAGCCTAATTAATCCCTTAATTAATCCTAATTAATTAATGGTTAATTCAATTTTTTTTTCTCGTATACTACATTCTCCCCCACTTAATAAAATTTGGTCCCCAAATTTCCGTACTTATATGCAGTAATCAAAGTAAGAAATTCTTGAATTACTACATACCTCACGTGAACAGGTGAGGATATCGAGCTCGGATGATATCCTCCAGCTCCCAAGTAGCCTCCTCATCAGTGTGATGCTGCAATCCAACCTTTACAAGGCGGATGGTTTTGTTCCGTAACTGACGCTCTATGCGACCAAGAATCCGCACGGGAAATTCCTCATATGTCGCGTTAGGTTGGAGTGGAACTGGCACCTCCGTCAAAACATGATCCGGATGCGGTACGTATTTCCTCAGCATAGAAACATGGAATACGTTATGAACGCTCGCAAGCGTCGGAGGTAGAGCCAACCGGTATGCTACACCTCCAATCCGCTCCAATATCTCGAATGGTCCAATGTAGCGTGGTGCTAACTTTCCTTTAATTCCGAATCTCTTGACTCCTTTTGTAGGTGATACACGTAGGAATACATAATCCCCTATAGAAAACTCTAGGGGTCTTCGCCTCCGATCCGCATAACTTTTCTGTCTGTCCTGAGCCTCTGACAATCATCGTCTGATAACACGAACTAACTCTGCATTGTGCTGAATACTCTGAGGACCCAATAACTGTCTCTCCCCAACATCCTCCCACAATACTGGAGATCTACAGGGTCGACCGTACAAAGCCTCAAAGGGAGCCATCTGAATGGAAGAGTGATAGCTATTATTATACGCGAACTCGACCAAGTGAACATGATCCTCCTAGCTGCCTCCGAAATCCATGACGCAAGATCTCAATAAGTCCTCCAGAGTCTGAATAGTACGCCCGATGGCCCATCCGCCGCGGTGAAATGCGATCAGACGGCGAAGCTCGTGCCATAGCATGTCAAGACTCTGCCGAATCGTGAAGTAAAATGCGGATCTCGCCGGATATGATACTCCGCGGTACCGACAATCTCTCTACAGTATAGCTCAGCTAGTCGATCCAATGGATGTGTCTCACGAATCGGAAGGAAATGAGCGGATTTGGTTAACCTATCCACAATCACCCAAATCACATCATGTCCTTTACAGGTTCTGGGCAACCCCGTAACAAAATCCATCGTAATATGTTCCCACTTCCATTCCGGAATTGGGATTCTCTGTAGCAATCCGGCGGGTTTCTGATGTTCAGCCTTTACCTGCTGGCAAACCAAACATCTAGCGATGAAATCCGCAATATCCCTCTTCATACCGTCCCACCAATATGAACGTCTCAAATCCTGATACATCCGAGTACCGCCCGGATGTATAGCAAATCTCGAGTGATGTGCCTCTCATAATAACTCCTCCTTAATCGGATGTGTGTCTGGAACACATAATCTTCCTCGGAATCGGAGGACTCCAATCTCGTCACACGAGAAATCTGTCTGTCGTCCTGAATCCACAGTGCTGCATAAGAACTGCAGATGCTGATCGCTAGCTTGTGCCTCTTTAATCCTCTCAATAATAGCAGACTGGGCAACCATAGATACCAATATCCCCCGGGATGTTTGACCCTATTCAGACAACCCCAACTCTGAGAACTATCGAACAAGATCAGTCACTGTGGTCAAATGACTAGCCAGAATCCCACGGGACTTCCTGCTCAGTGCATCTGCTACAACGTTAGCTTTACCCGGATGATATTGAATGGTGCAATCATAATCCTTTAGGTATTCCATCCATCGTCTCTGTCTAAGATTCAATTCCTTCTGAGTGAAAAGATATTTCAAACTCTTATGGTCCATATAGATCTCAAAAGTAATCCCATACAGATAATGTCTCCATATCTTTAGCGCAAAAATAATGGCTGCTAGCTCCAGATCGTGCACCGGATAATTCCTCTCATGGTCCTTAAGCTGACGGGAGGCATAGGATACTACACGGTCGAACTGCATCAGAACTGCTCCCAATCCTTGGAAAGAAGCATCAGTATACAGGACCATCCCATCGCAAGAAGAAGGAATCACTAAATAGCCGCTTAAGCTCTCAAAACCTGGACTCACACGCCTCTGACCAAGCAAACTTGACCCCGTTCCGAGTCAAGCGAGTAAGTGGTGTGGCTATACGGGAAAATCCTTCCACAAATCTACAGTAATACCCGGCCAATCCAAGAAAACTACGGACTTCCTGAACTGACTTTGGCTGCTCCCAACTGGTAATCGCTTCGATTTTCTGGGGATCAACTGAAATACCTCTGCTAGATACCACATGTCCAAGAAATCCCATAGAAGATAACCAGAAAGCACACTTACTAAATTTGGCATATAAATGCTCTCGTCGCAATGTCTCCAATACAATCCGAAGATGGTGCTTATGCTCCTCCTCAGAACGAGAATATATCAAGATATCATCTATGAATACGATGACAAACTGATCCAAGTACCTCAAGAATACTCGGTTCATCAAATCCATAAATGCAGCTGGAGCATTAGTCAGACCAAATGGCCTCACTAGAAACTCGTAATGTCCATAACGCGTGCGGAACGCTGTCTTCTGAACATCCCCGTCTCTTACCCTTAACTGATGATAACCTGATCGCAGATCAATCTTGGAATACATGCAAGTATCCTTGAGCTGATCAAACAAATCCTCTATCCTTGGCAGTGGATATTTGTTCTTGACGGTTACTGCATTAAGTTGTCGGTAATCAATACATAACCACAGAGATCCATCTTTCTTTTTAACGAACAGCACCGGAGCTCCCTAAGGTGAAACACTAGGACGAACAAAACCCCTATCCAATAACTCTTGCAGCTGTATCTTTAGCTCACTTAACTCTTTCGATGCCATCCGGTATGGAGCTTTTGACACTAGTGCGGTTCCTGGAATCACCTCTATCGCGAATTCCACTTGCCTCGGAGATGGCAAGCCTGGAAGTTCCTCTGAAAATACATCCGGATACTCACGAACTACCCGCACGCTAGAAAGAGATGGTATCTCCTCACTCTCCACTTTAACCAAAGAGAATAAGTAACCCTGACAACCATGCAACAATAATCTCCGAGCCTGAAGTGCAGATATAACGGACACTCCATCATCTCGGGTACCCACGAATTCCCATGCAGGCTGATCCGGTGGTCGGAAGGTCACTACTCTCGCTCTACAATCCACTGTAGCACAATATGTAGCCAACCAATCCATTCCGAGTATGATATCGAATTCCACCATCTCTAGCACCTGATGGTCCACCGTAAGTATATGTCCCTCGAAATCCAACGGACAACCCTTGATTACTTGATGACTGGTCAAAACCTCGCCTGATGGTAATGATACCGCTAATCCACAAGAACGAATCATAGGGATTCTCCCAATTTTACTCAGAATATACTAGAAATAAAGGAATGCGAGCTACCAGTATCAATCAATGTATCAGCATGTATAGAATAAACCAAAATCATACCCTGAATGACCGATCCCTCGGCCCGCTGAGCATCCTCCCGGGTAATGGCATAAACTCGTCCAGTCTCCACATGTGACGGCTGGGCTCCAGATATAATAGTAGACTGCCTCCACTCCGGATGGATCTGGGTCTGTGATGATGCTGCTGGAGGCTGACTCTGCTGCGCAGGCATAATATATCCCTGAGAGTCGGCCGGTAGGTATCGCTGAGTAGGTGTCCCAGAATAATAACTCCCTGGAGCTGGTGTATAATGAATCGCCGCTGGCATCCCGGAAGAATCACTCTCATGTATATGATATATCTGGGCTATAGGAGGGGGTGGCTATCTCTAACCATGCATCTGCGTCCTAGGTGCTGACCTCTACTGATGATGCTGATCAGATCTCTTTCCCTTGCTGGAATTTCCTGAACCTTCCAGCTGTGCCTTCAGAGTACACTCTCGACTAGTGTGCCCTGGATGCTTGCAGTAATAACAAACATCTCGATCCAGGGGACACTCGGGAAAACTATGATTTCCAGACCCACATCTACGACATCTAGTCATGTATCCACTCTTATGGTTCTTCTGAGAACCGCCAGACTGTCCAGAAGCTGGTCGCTTCCCTTTCTGTGCCCTAGATGATCCCTCTGTAGTACCTCGAGAAGCCCCACTCTGATTCTGCTTCTTCTGAGTCTCCGTGGTCGTATCCTCGCCTGTTGCTTTCCGGGACATCCGCTTCTCCACCTCCTTCTCCTTTGCAATTTCCGAGAAGTCATCTCAAGACAGAGCCCTATCCAAGGCCTCTCTGCGAGTTAATGGAGGATCCAGACATTCTTACTCGAATATAGGCTGCCAAACCCTGTGTGAATTGTAACATCCGGTCCTCATCCTGTGCTACCAGACGCGGATAGAATTCCGCTAATCGAGTAAACTCTGTATTGTATTCCATAACTGATCGATCCCCCTGCTTAAGGCTTAAGAACTCCTGACGGCGTGCTGTAGAGAACGCAGAAGGAAAATACTGCCTCCAGAATATATCTCGGAAAACTGCCCAGGTGATGTTCTACTCTCCCATCAAGGTCTTCTGCATTTTCCACCACATAACCGCCTGCTCCCGAAGATGATAAGCTGCTAGACCCACCTTCTCCTCATCGGTGCAACTCATGAACTCAAACGTATCCTCCAAATTGTCTGGCAATCCAGGATCGACTTCGCCGGAATAGCGTGAATCGGTCCTCGGTCGACCGTCTAACACCAGATACGTGCCTTGACTCGACCCAACCGGAATCAGTAGGCAAGATAGTCCGGGGTACCTCAGGCTCTTGAAGTTCCGAACCTCTGGTAGGAGACTGTCGTGGCTCCTCCTGATCAACCGGTCCTCCGGCAGTAGGCTGTTTAGAGGGTCGACCTCTCTTACGAGTCTGAACAGGTGCCATAATATCGTCTGTTCACACCTGTTGAACGACTTCCATAAATATTTAACCAGAAAATACTAAGTGTTAAGATTTCTTACTTCGGACAACTTGGAGCTCCTGCCTCTGTCAATCCCATCTTACCAAAATCGAAATCAAATCAAATCAAAATGATTTCCGAGGTCCCAAAATCCGACAAAAACATTATTGCATGGCATCGCAAACCTGGCTCTGATACCAATAAAATTGTCACGCCCCGAGGTAGACTCTGTCCGGCCAACGGACGACACCCCCTTATGACAATTCCAATACGGTACAAAAGTCGCAGCCAGTATAACACATATCGAAATGTATACAACACAGCAAAAACGTATAACATCAATAGCGGAAGCCAAACATAATGGAAATACAACTCAACAACATCAGTACATCGGTATATCCGTCCATACCAAAAAAATAGAATCTCATACCGAATATCACAAGAGAAAAAAAATACATCACGATCTCCAATAGCAATAAAAGTCCATATGCAAATACATGAGATGGGAAACAAAACCCTCGAAAAAACGGCGAGATGGGATCAGGTGGCAATGCTCCAAATCCATGCCGAAATCTTCTATCTACTACCTGGGCGACAGGAAACCCAGGGTCCAGGGTGGTGAGTATAAAACTCAGGGGTAATATATAGAAGTACATGAACAACATAAAGGGTAAAGAGATCTACAGGTATGCAGCATGAGTCCAACAGACATACGGTACTAAGCATAGTAATCAGTAATCACATATATGTCCTACACATGGTATAACTGAACTGATCAACTGACATAAAGTAATGTACATACCTGACGGTCTGTCCTCCATATGATCTATAACATCCTGAACAGGTATATCATGACATAATCTAAATAGTACACACTCATGCTCAACACATGCACAACGGTATATAAAATATGCAAAAGACATGTAACATGATGTACAATCATATGCAACAACCAAATGCAGCATCTCACAGGCATATGTAAAACATAAATCAAATACATGCATACATATATATCAACAATGCATATGCATGGTCACTGTCTGCGGACCCGTCCAACCACGACCCCAGAGTGGCCAGGGTGGCACGACAAATGACAACTAGCCCGACTCTAGCTACCACTACTCTCGAGTGGCCGAGTTGGGTAGTATGAATGAGTAGCATATAAGCGTAAAAAGCTAACTACTCCTAGGGATCCCTGCTGCAAGCCACGCAGTCCCTACCCATGAGTAGATAAGCGCCGCACACAGGACAACTGCACGTCATAACAACCACCATCTATAGTGGGCGAGTGCTAACACCACTCTGCATAGTGGCCAGGTGCGCATCTCCAGCTACCACCATATATAGTGGTCGAGCACGGCACATCCAATGCTCGCCTCAACCTGCTACCACTACCCCGAGTGGCGGGAGGCGGGATGACCGATGACCCGTCTCTTCCACAAGGAAGACCGGTCACAAGATGCATGCAAATGTAATGATGCATAGCTCACACATACATCCCCACAACACTCCCTAATCCACAAGGAGATCTAGTCAACAAAAGTCAACCATGCAAGGACAATTAATCCGTAACCCCAACTTATTTACCTATGTACAGATAAATAGGTTCATCAAGTTAACTCACTAATATATATACGGTACAACGATCGACCCTATAATTTGGACTCATCACCTAACCTAAACCCTAGAACCCCATCTAAGTCCACACTAGTGACTACATGCATTTAACTGAATACCTATCAGCTAACATACAAACAGGGTTATAATTTCTATCCGAGATAAAGGTATGATAGATTAACAGCAATATCTCAAAGATCGCAGGTTAAGTACAAGCACAAGATACAATATGAGTGGATCTAAGGTAAACAAGAATAACCATATATAAAATGTCACGCACTAGAATTGATCAAACTACCGGACCAGGTAGATATTACCCACCTGATACGAAGCTCGTATAATCTTCACGATCGCGAACCTGCTCAGTATCCCAAACCTGCATAATAGTAACAATTTACGATTAAGTACAATCACCGATACTTTTACGAATAAAATACTAACTTATTTATATTCGTATTCTTTTTCCCCTGTTTAACCCAATCATCATCTTCCTAACAATATATTGTTAGGGCAATCTCTTGCCGTAATATGGTTTTGATGGTGTGGCAAAGGGTTTAAGTTAGTGTGTTATGTTGATTTGATATGTGCGTTGAAGTCGTGCAGGACTTAGTAATTCACACATGGAGCCGTGCCGAGTTTCACATCTCATGACTCGTGCCTTGAGTCGGTGAAGGATAGCTTTGCGGAAGCCGTGCGCTTGGAGCATCCGAGGGACCGCCGGACGAGAAGCTTGGAGTGAAGCCGGAGGAAGTAGACTTCGAGGCAAGAGACGCGAAGGAGCATTGCAGAGCCGTGCGCCTGATGATGCCGAGGGACGTGGCCGAGAACGAAGAGAACTTCGAAGGCAAGGGACTCCGAGAGATGAGAGTGAGCGATTGTAACCCGGGGAAGGGTAGCTCTTAGGTGAAACTTGGCCATTTGGCCAAGTGTCGGATGGGTTCGACACTACCGACCGCTATGTCATGGCGCGATCGCTCGAATCGAGTGGGTTCGACCGTATATGATCGAATTGGCTGCGATCGATCGCCATACGTGAGCGCCGATCGCCAAGACCATCATCCGATCGTCAATAGGGTTTTGGCCATAGAACCGTTAAATGTCGTGGCGATCGACTACGGAGGCGTGATCGAGCGATGATCCATCCATCGGCCGATCGCCAAGAGTTCCGTTGGACTACAACGGTCGGGATCCGACATGTTCGGAGGCCGTTATAGTGACGGCAGTCGACTGCCAAGGGCGGCAGTCGACTGATGGCGGCCAACGGGAAGAAGTTAGCCCTCTCTATAAAAAGAGAGGGTGTAAGCCTTTGAGAGGCAAATGCTTATGCTCCAAGTGATCTTCCTAGTGCCCCACAAGCTCTAAACTCTTCTTACTCGTTTTTACTCCATTCTATTTGTAAGAAGAGTAATCTTGATTGTAAAGGTTACCTCCACCTAGCTTGGTGCAAAGGAGAGACCAATATTGGATTGGCTTTGAAGGAGTGATTCACCTCGGACGAATCGGGATCGTGGATTAGCGGCGTAGCCGTGAACCATGTTATATTCTTTGTTAGCGTTTGTATTTTCATTTATTGATTGTCTTAGTTTATTGCTTCCGCTTGCGCTAACGTTTTTGTAGACGAGCAAACGAATGCGAGAATTCCAACATCCTTTGGAAGAGGGCTATTCACCCCCCTCTAGCCGGCCAATTGATCCCCTACAAGTGGTATCAGAGCCGAGGAAAGCTTGTCGAGGACTAACCGCCACAACAAGCAATTTTCAAAATGGCCGGCTCCAACATTCATCCTCCGAAGTTTGAAGGAGAATTCGCTTGGTGGAAGAAGCGAATGGAGGTATTTTTCGAAACAGATTTTGATATAATGATTACAATGGAATCCAGTTTCGTTTTTCCTAGGGATGAAGAAGGGAAACCAATAGAGAATTCTAGGTGGACCAAAAGGCAAAGGGAAGAGCACCTTGCAAATTCAAAAGCCAAGCATCATCTCTACAATGTGCTCCCCCAACAAGAGATCAACCGGATCGGAGAATGTGCTAGCGCCAAAGAGATGTGGGAGAAGCTTATAGAACTCCATGAAGGCACATCCGAGGCCAAGCTAGCAAGGAGAGACCTCCTCCGCTCCCAACTATCCAATATAAAACTAGAAAAGAGAGAAAAGGTAACCTCACTACACTCTAGGTTTAAAGAAATTTTAGTTGGGCTAACAAGTGTAGGTGAGAAGCTATCAAACCGGGACATGCTCATGAAGGCTATAGATGCCTTTCCCCGGTCCTCAAGATGGAGCTCTATGGTGGATTCATTCTACATCTCCAAGAACTTAGAAGTGAGCACCTTGGAGGAATTTTTCTCAACAATGGAGCTCCACGAAACTAGGCTTGAAGGAATACAAGAGGAGCCTAGAATTCAACCCTCAAGAGGAGTAGCATTGCTGGCAAATAAGGGGAAGAAGAAGATAGAGATCTCCTCCTCCGATGATGATGAAGCGTCTTCCTCCTCCATGGATAGCACGGAAGAAGCCTACATGGTAAGGAAGGTAAGACGTGCATTTAAGAATTTTAGATTTGATAAGTCTCATGATAGGAATAGAAGACCAAGGGGGAAGGTCATATGCTACAATTGCCAAGGAGAAGGGCACATAAGGGACAATTGTCCCCTCCTAAACAAGAGCAAGGAAGAGAAGAAAAAGAAAGAAGAAAAGAGGAAGAAGAAGGGGAACAAGAAAAAAGAAGAAGAAAAGAAGGCAAAGGAAAAGGGGAAGGCCAAAGCATTCAAGGCCAAGACATGGGATGACCCCTCTTCCTCTTCCTCATCCGAGGAAGAAAATGCATTTGTCACCAACTTAGCATTGATGGCATTTGATGATTTGGATTGCTCTTCATCCAAAAATGAAGAATCAAGCTCAAGAGGAGAGAGCTCAAATGAAGGGGGAGCTTCTACATCCTCATCATCCGAAGAAGAAGAAGACATGGAAACTATGGTAACAAATGCTTCTCCTAAGAAAATAGTTTCCATAATCTCTAGTTTAACTAAGGACTTATTTGGCATGAAAAAGAAAAATAAGAGCATGCTAGATAAAATTAAGGATTTAGAAAATAAGCTAGAAAATGCATGCTTAAATGATAATATTTCTTCTAGCTTAGATGATGCATGCTCACATGACCTTTATGTGCCATTAGATGTTAGTGATGCATGTATAAATGAAAATAGGGCATTAAGGGAAAAGGTAGATTATTTAACCAAAGCCCTAGAGAAATTCACAATTGGCTCCAACACCTTAAATATGATCTTAGGAAGCCAAAGAGCTAGTTTCAACAAGAAAGGCCTAGGATACAAAGAAAAGAAAAATGAAAAGACCTACAAATGCCTTATAGCTAGGGGACAAGATAAAAAGAAGGTAATAGCTAGAAAATGGATCCCCAAGGAATATTTAGTGAACCCAATAGGAAAGAATTTATTTTGGGTTCCAAAATCCATCCTTAAGGGTTAGAAAACCCCTAGGGTAGTCAACCATATGAACTTGACCTATATCATATTTTGGTTGACTTAGGATGACGGGACAACATTTTTTAGATAGTGTTGGGTGATGATAACGTACCCATAAATAGATAATAATGCTTAAATCATGATGATTAATGCAATTGCTATGTATGTTTGAAATCATGATTTATGATTTTGATATTCGGCACGTTATCATGAGAAATAGGTTTAAATTATGCTTTAGGTGATAATTTGTTTATTATCATCATATAATACCTAATGCATGACTAGTATTTGATGGATACATGAGTTTCATGATCATAATGTAAAATTAAATCATATATGTCATTATGATCATATAGGTTGTTAGGTTGATACTTAACCATGATAGAATTGCATGAGTATATTGGTTAAGTATACACAAATACCCCCTAGGATGCATCTCACACTCACTATAGGCTAACTTGATTGCAAACTTAGCATGGGTGAGATATTAGGATGATACAAATGTCCACTAATGCCTATGACATTTAGATGGTCATTTAAAAGTATCAAAATAGCAATAATAGACCAATCATGGGGAAGGCTTATGTTTAATTCATAGACATATTGCCCAAAGATCATGGTTGGATATTTCATATGTTTTCAAAACAATTCCTTAATCTAAAATCTATGTATTCATGTTTTGGAACAATTCAAAGCAAGACTAGGTGTTAAAATGGATACTAACATGCTCAAAAACTAGTGGTTTTTCAAGTGTTTGGATTTTTGGCAAATCTCGGAAAATATAATGATTTTTCATGAAAAACTATTTTTCCTTGATAGATATACTTAATAGAAATATGCTCCTCAAATTTCATGATTTTTCGAATTTTCTAGAATTTTTAATGCATTTCTGAAATTCATCCAGAAAATCAGAATTTCGATTCTCTTTATTGCCGATCATTGCCATCGTGATAGCATCATGATCGATGGATCATAAACAAGTCTGATAACTGATTTCATCAGGTTTTGACTGATTTTAATATATGTTTCTCTTTATACTTGATGCCATGAGTGTATAAATTAGGATTAATCTTTTTGATGGTGTCAAAGGGGGAGAAATGATTATGTTTAAGTTAAATATTTTAGGGGGAGAAATGTATGTTTAAGTAAAGGGGAATATATTTTGGGGAGAAATGATTATGCTTATGATAGAGGGAGAATATTGTTATGGGGAGTTTCATGGATTAAGGGGGAGTTGCATGTTGCTAAATCATGTTTATCTTTACATGCTTTCTTACCTTAGAATTTATATCAAATGTTTTTACCTAACTTAAACGGATTGCCACACATCAAAAATGGGGAGATTGTTAGGGCAATCTCTTGCCGTAATATGGTTTTGATGGTGTGGCAAAGGGTTTAAGTTAGTGTGTTATGTTGATTTGATATGTGCGTTGAAGTCGTGCAGGACTTAGTAATTCGCACATGGAGCCGTGGCGAGTTTCACATCTCATGACTCGTGCCTTGAGTCGGTGAAGGATAGCTTTGCGGAAGCCGTGCGCTTGGAGCATTCGAGGGACCGCCGGACGAGAAGCTTGGAGTGAAGCCGGAGGAAGTAGACTTCGAGGCAAGAGACGCGAAGGAGCATTGCAGAGCCGTGCGCCTGATGCTGCCGAGGGACGTGGCCGAGAACGAAGAGAACTTCGAAGGCGAGGGACTCCGAGAGATGAGAGTGAGCGATTGTAACCCGGGGAAGGGTAGCTCTTAGGTGAAACTTGGCCATTTGGCCAAGTGTCCGATGGGTTTCCCCGACACCAGTCGACTGCCATGTCATGGCAGTCGACTGCTCTGAGTCGAGTGGGTTCGACTGGTATACGACTAACTGAATTGTGGCCAGCGTGATCCTACCATCGTGGCGATCGTTGCGACATCATCGATCGGCTAGCGAAGAATTGATCGGCCGGCGGTCAATAGGGTTTCGGCCCACAGGCCGTTCGTAGCCGATGGCGATCGACTACGGAGCGCGATCGGCCCGATGAGGTCCCTCGAGCCAAGAGTTCCGTTGGACTACAGATCCGACGTGTTCGGAGGAATGGGAAGAAGTTAGCCCTCTCTATAAAAAGAGAGGGTGTAAGCCTTTGAGAGGCTAATGCTTATGCTCCAAGTGATCTTCCTAGTGCCCCACAAGCTCTAAACTCTTCTTACTCGTTTTTACTCCATTCTATTTGTAAGAAGAGTGATCTTGATTGTAAAGGTTACCTCCACCTAGCTTGGTGCAAAGGAGAGACCAATATTGGATTGGCTTTGAAGGAGTGATTCACCTCGGACGAATCGGGATCGTGGATTAGCGGCGTAGCCGTGAACCACGTTATATTCTTTGTTAGCGTTTGTATTTTCATTTATTGCTTGTCTTAGTTTATTGCTTCCGCTTGCGCTAACGTTTTTGTAGACGAGCAAACGAATGCGAGAATTCCAACATCCTTTGGAAGAGGGCTATTCACCCCCCTCTAGCCGGCCAATCGATCCCCTACATATATAACCAATATCATCTAATATCTTAAAATCTCTCAGATTCAGACATGTCAAATATCCACTAGTATTAATCGAGCATAATTAATACCCGAACAACAACAAAATCAACCTTAACTTAACCAAGCCATCCACAGAACCTACGCCTAATCAAATCGATCTTCTACACAAATCAACCAATGGATAGCCTAATTAACAACATTCCCAAGCTTGAATTTCTTCCGACAGCAACTCCTCACCCTTGACACCAAACGGAGCATCTCCGGCAGCACCCCTGTTCAACCTCTGCTCACCGAAGAAAAATCCCGATCAAAACCCTTCATCAACAGAACACAATTCATCCTATCAACTAGTATTTCCCCGAGCATTAATACCGAATTCAACCCGTATCAAAACCATTTCCGTAATCATCCAACCCCACAGTTCCGATTCTCAAATCCATAGCATAAATCAACATCCATAAACAAGCCAATCAAGATCGAACAATACACGGTAATAAAGCTTACCAGTTCTAGACCTCTGTCGGATTTTTCGGCTGCTCCCGATGGAATCCCAATTCAAATCCCGAACTCTGCATTCCACCGGAAATCCACCTTACTCATCCCCTGATTACCAGCGAAGATCAGAGCTCTGATCCCTCACTCCAGCGACAGGCGACATCCGGCTTTTCCCCCTTTGGCTGCTCACCGAACCAACCAGCTCCGATCACTGCCAATACCCCGATCGGAGCTAAAAACAACCCAAAACTCCAGATCTCCACTCGAAAAGGGAAGGGGATGATCGATCCTTACCTCCGATGGCAGCTCGCTGCCGCGACAACGACGCCGCTGTCCGCTGGGAGTGTTGCCGCGATTTCCTTCCAGGCGAGAACCCCCCTAATCCCCGGCCGGAGATCTACTAAAAGGTGGCGCCGTCGAGCTCCTCGCACCGGACGCCGACGAACGGAGGTTGGTGACGGATGCTGCGCGGAGCAGAGAACTGTCGCGGAGAAGACAAAATGGGGATCGCGAAAGCTTTGATTCGTTCGGTGGCTTTTAAAAGCCGATCGAGCAAATCTGGCTAACCCAACCCGTTCCAAACCCAATCCGTTTGGATTCAGCCCAGCCGGTTCAGCCACTTAACTAAAGTCGGATTCAATCCGAGTTCAGCCCAAATCCACTTGCAGATCAAGCCCGATTTCAGCCCAAGCCCAATTACAGATCAAGCCCGATTTCAGCCCAAGCCCAATTACAGATCAAGCCCAATTTCAGCCTAAGCCCAATTACAGATCAAGCCCTATTTCATCCTAAGCCCAATTACAGATCAAGCCCGATTTCAGCCCAAGCCCAATTACAGATCAACCCCGATTTCAGCCTAAGCCCAATTACAGATCAAGCCCGATTTCAGCCTAAGCCCAATTACAGATCAAGCCCGATTTCAGCCCACTAATTAAGCCGATTTCAGCCCACTAATTAATCCTAATTAATTAACGGTTAATTCAAATTTTTTTTTTCTCGTATACTACATTCTCCCCCACTTAATAAAATTTGATCCCCAAATTTCCGTACTTATATGCAGTAATCAAAGTAAGAAATTCTTGAATTACTACATACCTCACGTGAACAGGTGAGGATATCGAGCTCGGATGATATCCTCCAGCTCCCATGTAGCCTCCTCATCAGTGTGATGCTGCCATCCAACCTTTACAAGGCGGATGGTTTTGTTCCGTAACTGACGCTCTTTGCGACCAAGAATCCGCACGGGAAATTCCTCATATGTCGCGTTAGGCTGGAGTGGAACTGGCACCTCCGTCAAAACATGATCCGGATGCGGTACGTATTTCCTCAACATAGAAACATGGAATACATTATGAACGCTCGCAAGCGTCGGAGGTAGAGCCAACCGGTATGCTACACCTCCAATCCGCTCCAATATCTCGAATGGTCCAATGTAGCGTGGTGCTAACTTTCCTTTAATTCCGAATCTCTTGACTCCTTTTGTAGGTGATACACGTAGGAATACATGATCCCCTATAGAAAACTCTAGGGGTCTTCGCCTCCGATTCGCATAACTTTTCCATGCATCCCCGAGCCTCGACAATCGTCGTCTGATAACACGAACTAACTCTGCATCGTGCTGAATACTCTGAGGACCCAATAACTGTCTCTCCCCAACATCCTCCCACAATACTGGAGATCTGCAGGGTCGACCGTACAAAGCCTCAAAGGGAACCATCTGAATGAAAGAGTGATAGCTATTATTATATGCGAACTCCACCAAGTGAACATGATCCTCCCAGCTGCCTCCGAAATCCATGATGCAAGATCTCAATAAGTCCTCCAGAGTCTGAATAGTATGCTCTGACTGTCCATCCGCCTGCGGGTGAAATGCAGTACTGAGATGAAGCTCGGTGCCCATAGCATGCTGAAGACTCTGCCAGAATCGTGAAGTAAAACGCGAATCTCTGTCAGATATGATACTCAAGGGTACTCCGTGCAGTCTGACAATCTCTCTACAGTATAGCTCAGCTAGTCGATCCAATGGATGTGTCTCACAAATCGGAAGGAAATGAGCGGATTTGGTTATCCTATCCACAATCACCCAAATCGCATCATGTCCTTTATAGGTTCTGGGCAACCCCGTAACAAAATCCATCGTAATATGTTCCCACTTCCATTCCGGAATTGGGATTCTCTGTAGCAATCCGGCGGGTTTCTGATGTTCAGCCTTTACCTGCTGGCAAACCAAACATCTAGCGATGAAATCAGCAATATCCCTCTTCATACCGTCCCACCAATATGAACGTCTCAAATCCTGATACATCCGAGTACCGCCCGGATGTATAGCAAATCTCGAGAGATGTGCCTCTCGTAATAACTCCTCCTTAATCGGATGCGTGTCTGGAACACATAATCTTCCTCGGAACAGGAGGACTCCAGTCTCGACACACGAGAAATCTATCTGTCGTCCTAAATCCACAATGCTGTATAAGAACTGCAGATGTTGATCGCTAGCTTGTGCCTCTTTAATCCTCTCAATAATAGCAGACTGGGCAACCATAGATACCAATATCCCCCGGGATGTTTGACCCTGTTCAGACAACCCCAACTCTGAGAACTATCGAACAAGATCAGTCATTGCGGTCAAATGACTAGCCAGAGTCCCACGGGACTTCCTGCTCAGTGCATCTGCTACAACGTTAGCTTTACCCAGATGATACTGAATGGTGCAATCATAATCCTTTAGGTATTCCATCCATCGTCTCTGTCTAAGATTCAATTCCTTCTGAGTGAAAAGATATTTCAAACTCTTATAGTCCGTATAGATCTCAAAAGTAATTCCATACAGATAATGTCTCCATATCTTTAGCGCAAAAATAATGGCTGCTAGCTCCAGATCGTGCACCGGATAATTCCTCTCATGGTCCTTAAGCTGACGGGAGGCATAGGATACTACACGGTCGAACTGCATCAGAACTGCTCCCAATCCTTGGAAAGAAGCATCAGTATACAGGACCATCCCATCGCAAGAAGAAGGAATCACTAATATAGGTGCAGAAACTAGTCGCTGCTTAAGCTCCTCAAAAATGGACTCACATGCCTCTGACCAAGCAAACTTGACCCCTTTCCGGGTCAAGCGAGTAAGTGGTGTGGCTATACGGGAAAATCCCTCCACAAATCTATGGTAATACCCGGCCAATCCAAGAAAACTATGGACTTCCTGAACTGACTTTGGCTGCTCCCAACTGGTAATCGCTTCGATTTTCTGGGGATCAACTGAAATACCACTGCTAGATACCACATGTCCAAGAAATCCCACATAAGATAACCAGAAAGCGCACTTACTAAATTTGGCATATAAATGCTCTCGTCGCAATGTCTCCAATACAATCCGAAGATGGTGCTTATGCTCCTCCTCAGAACGAGAATATATCAAGATATCATCTATGAATACGATGACAAACTGATCCAAGTACCTCAAGAATACCCGGTTCATCAAATCCATAAATGCAGCTGGAGCATTAGTCAGACCAAATCGCATCACTAGAAACTCGTAATGTCCATAACGCGTGCGGAACGCTGTCTTCTGAACATCCCCGTCTCTTACCCTTAACTGATGATAACCTGATCGCAGATCAATCTTGGAATACACGCAAGTATCCTTGAGCTGATCAAACAAATCCTCTATCCTCGGCAGTGGATATTTGTTCTTGACGGTTACTGCATTAAGTTGTCGGTAATCAATACATAACCGCAGAGATCCATCTTTCTTTTTAACGAACAGCACCGGAGCTCCCCAAGGTGAAACACTAGGACGAACAAAACCCCTATCCAATAACTCTTGCAGCTGTATCTTTAGCTCACTTAACTCTTTCAGTGCCATCCGGTATGGAGCTTTTGACACTGGTGCGGTTCCTGGAATCACCTCTATCGCAAATTCCACTTGCCTCGGAGGTGGCAAGCCCGGAAGTTCCTCTGGAAATACATCCGGATACTCACGAACTACCCGCACGCTGGAAAGAGGTGGTATCTCCTCACCCTCCACTTTAACCAAAGAGAATAAGTAACCCTGACAAACATGCGACAATAATCTCCGAGCCTGAAGTGCAGATATAACGGACACTCCATCTTCTCAGGTACCCACGAATTCCCATGCAGGCTGATCCGGTGGTCGGAAGGTCACTACTCTCGCTCTACAATCCACTGTAGCACAATATGTAGCCAACCAATCCATTCCGAGTATGATATCGAATTCCACCATCTCTAGCACCTGAAGGTCCACCGTAAGTATATGTCCCTCGAAATCCAACGGACAACCCTTGATTACTTGATGACTGGTCAAAACCTCGCCTGATGGTAATGATACCGCTAATCCACAAGAACGAATCATAGGGATTCTCCCAATTTTACTCAGAAATATACTAGAAATAAAGGAATGCAAGCTACCAGTATCAATCAATGTATCAACATGTATAGAATAAACCAAAATCATACCCTGAATGACCGATCCCTCGGCCCGCTGAGCATCCTCCCGGGTAATGGCATAAACTCATCCAGTCTCCACATGTGACGGCTGCGCTCCAGATATAATAGTAGATTGCCTCCACTCCGGATGGATCTGGGTCTGTGATGATGCTGATGGAGGCTGACTCTGCTGCGCAGGCATAATATATCCCTGAGAGCCGGCCGGTAGGTATCGCTGAGTAGGTGGCCCAGAATAATAACTCTCTGGAGCTGGTGTATAATGAATCGCCGCTGGCATCCCGGAAGAATCACTCCCATGTATATGATATATCTGGGATGTAGGAGGGGGTGGCTGTCTCTGACCATGCATCTGCGTCCTAGGTGTTGACCTCTGCTGATGATGCTGATCAGATCTCTTTCCCTTGCTGGAATTTCCTGAACCTTCCAGCTGTGCCTTCAGAGTACACTCTCGACTAGTGTGCCCTGGATGCTTGCAGTAATAACAAACATCTCGATCCAGGGGACACTCGGGAAAACTATGATTTCCGGACCCACATCTACGACATCTAGTCATGTATCCACTCTTACGGTTCTTCTGAGAACCGCCAGACTGTCCAGAAGCTGGTCGCTTCCCTTTCTGTGTCCTAGATGATCCCTCTGTAGTACCTCGAGAAGCCCCACTCTGATTCTGCTTCTTCTGAGTCTCTGTGGTCGATCCTCGCTTCCGACATGCTTCTCCACCACCTTCTCCTTTGCAATTTGCTGAGAAGTCATCTCAATAGACAGAGCCCTATCCAGTGCCTCTCGGTACGAGTTAATGGAGGATCCAGACATTCTTACTCGAATATAGGCTGCCAAACCCTGTGTGAATTGTAACATCCGGTCCTCATCCTGTGCTACCAGACGCGAACAGAATTCCGCTAATCGAGTAAACTCTGCATTGTATTCCATAACTGATCGATCCCCTGCAAGGCTTAAGAACTCGACGTCTTTGTAGAAACGCTTGAAGGAAAATCCCTCGAATATATCTCGGAAAGCGCCCGGTGATGTTCGCTCTCCCATCAAGGTCTTCGCATTTTCCACCACGTAGCCTTTGCTCCCGAAGATGATAAGCTACTAGACCCACCTTCTCCTCATCGGTGCAACTCATGAACTCAAACGTATCCTCCAAATTGTCTAACCAGGTCCGTGCAATCCAGGGATCAGACTCGCCTCGGAATAGCGTGAATCGGTCCTTGGCTGACCGTGCTAACACCGATATACGTGCCTTGACTCTGACCCAACTGGAATCCATAGCAGTCGGCATAGTCTGGGGTACCTCAGGCTCTTGAAGTTCCGAACCTCTGGTAGGAGACTGTCGTGGCTCCTCCTGATCAACCGGTCCTCCGGCAGTAGGCTGTTTAGAGGGTCGACCTCTCTTACGAGTCCGAGCAGTGCCATAATATCGCCTGCTCACACTGCAAATATTTAACCAGAAAATACTAAGTGTTAAGATTTCTTACTTCGGAAAACTTGGAGCTCCTGCCTCTGTCAATCCCATCTTACCAAAATCGAAATCAAATCAAATCAAAACGATTTCCGAGGTCCCAAAATCCGACAAAAACATTATTGCATGGCATCACAAACCTGGCTCTGATACCAATAAAATTGTCACGCCCCGAGGTAGACTCTGTCCGGCCAACGGACGACACCCCCTTATGACAATTCCAATACGGTACAAAAGTCCCAGCCAGTATAACACATATCGAAATGTATACAACACAGCAAAAACGTATAACATCAATAGCGGAAGCCAAACATAATCGAAATACAACTCAACAACATCAGTACATCGGTATATCCATCCATACCAAAAAAACAGAATCTCATACCGAATATCACAAGAGAAAAAAAATACATCACGATCTCCAATAGCAATAAAAGTCCATATGCAGATACATGAGATGGGAAACAAAACCCTCGGAAAAACGGCGAGATGGGATCAGGTGGCAATGCTCCAAATCCATGCCGAAATCTTCTATCTACTACCTGGGCGGCAGGAAACCCAGGGTCCAGGGTGGTGAGTATAAAACTCAGGGGTAATATATAGAAGTACATGAACAACAAAAAGGGTAAAGAGATCTACAGGTATGCAACATGAGTCCAACAGACATACGGTACTAAGCATAGTAATCAGTAATCACAGATATGTCCTATACATGGTATAACTGAACTGATCAACTGACATAAAGTAATGTACATACCTGACGGTCTGTCCTCCATATGATCTATAACATCCTGAACAGGTATATCATGACATAATCTAAATAGTACACACTCATGCTCAACACATGCACAACGGTATATAAAATATGCAAAAGACATGTAACATGAAGTACAATCATATGCAACAACCAAATGCAGCATCTCACAGGCATATGTAAAACATATATCAAATACATGCATACATATATATCAGCAATGCATATGCATGGTCACTGTCTGCGGACCCGTCCAACCACGACCCCAGAGTGGCTAGGGTGGCACGAGAAATGACAACTAGCTCGACTCTAGCTACCACTACTTTCGAGTGGCCGAGTTGGGTAGTATGAATGAGTAGCATATAAGCGTAAAAAGCTAACTACTCCTAGGGGTCCCTGCTGCAAACCACGCCGTCCCTACCCATGAGTAGACAAGCGTCGCACACAGGACAACTGCACGTCATAACAACCACCATCTATAGTTGGCGAGTGCTAACACCACTCTGCACAGTGGCCAGGTGTGCATCTCCAGCTACCACCATATATAGTGGTTGAGCACGACACATCCAATGCTCTGCCCTCAACCCTGCTACCACTACCCCGAGTGGCCGGGAAGGCAGGATGACCGATGACCCGTCTCTTCCACAAGGAAGACCCAGTCGTCAGCATGCATGCAAATGTAATGATGCATAGCTCACACATACATCCCCACAACACTCCCTAATCCACAAGGAGATCTAGTCAACAAAAGTCAACCATGCAAGAACGATTAATCCGTAACCCCAACTTATTTACCTATGTACAGATAAATAGGTTCATCAAGTTAACTCACTAATATATATACTTGCATAACGACTATAATTTATAATTGACTCATCACCTAACCTAGTGGCGGAACCCGGTAACCCCATCTAAGTCCACACTAGTGACTACATGCATTTTAATACCTATCAGCTAACATACAAACAGGGTTATAATTTCTATCCGAGATAAAGGTATGATAGATTAACAGCAATATCTCAAAGATCGAAAGTTAAGTACAAGCACAAGATACAATATGAGTGGATCTAAGGTAAACAAAAATAACCATATATAAAATGTCACGCACTAGAATTGATCAAACTACCGGACCAGGTAGATATTACCCACGATCTGAAGCTCAGTATAATCTTCACGGCCATGAACACCTCCGTATCCCAAACCTGCATAATAGTAACAATTTACGATTAAGTACAATCACCGATACTTTTACGAATAAAATACTAACTTATTTATATTCGTATTCTTTTTCCCCTGTTTAACCCAATCATCATCTTCCTAACAATATATAACCAATATCATCCAATATCTTAAAATCTCCCAGATTCAGACATGTCAAATATCCACTAGTATTAATCGAGCATAATTAATACCCAAACAACAACAAAATCAAACCTTAACTTAACCTAGCCATCCACAGAACCTACACCTAATCAAATCGATCTTCTACACAAATCAACCAATGGATAGCCTAATTAACAACATTCCCGAGCTTGAATTTCTTCCGACAGCAACTCCTCACCCTTGACACCAAACAGAGCATCTCCGGCAGCACCCCTGTTCAACCTCTGCTCACCGAAGAAAAATCCCGATCAAAACCCATCATCAACAGAACACAATTCATCCTATCAACTAGTATTTCCCCGAGCATTAATACCGAATTCAACCCGTATCAAAACCATTTCCGTATCATCCAACCCCACAGTTCCGATTCCCAAATCCATAGCATAAATCAACATCCATAAACAAGCCAATCAAGATCGAACAATACACGGTAATAAAGCTTACCAGTTCTAGACCTCTGTCGGATTTTTCGGCTGCTCCCGATGGAATCCCAATTCAAATCCCGAACTCTGCATTCCACCGGAAATCCACCTTACTCATCCCCTAATTACCAGCGAAGATCGGAGCTCTGATCCCTAGCTCTGGCGATAGGCGACATCCGTCTTTTCCCCCTTTGGCTGCTCACCGAACCAACCAGCTCCGATCACTGCCAATACCCCGATCGGAGCTAAAAACAACCCAAAACTCCAGATCTCCACTCGAAAAGGGAAGGGGATGATCGATCCTTACCTCCGATGGCAGCTCGCTGCCGCGACAACGACGCCGCTGTCCGCTGGGAGTGTCGCCGCGATTTCCTTCCAGGCGAGAACCCCCCTAATCCCCGGCCGGAGATCTACTAAAAGGTGGCACCGTCGAGCTCCTCGCACCGGACGCCGACGAACGGAGGTTGGTGACGGACGCCGCGCGGAGCAGAGAACTGTCACGGAGAAGACGAAATGGGGATCGCGAAAGCTTTGATTCGTTCGGTGGCTTTTAAAAGCCGATCGAGCAAATCTGGCTAACCTAGCCCGTTCCAAACCCAATCCGTTTGGATTCAGCCCAGCCGGTTCAGCCACTTAACTCAAGTCGGATTCAATCCGAGTTCAGCCCAAATCCACTTGCAGATCAAGCCCGATTTCAGCCCAAGCCCAATTACAGATCAAGCCCGATTTCAGCCAAGCCCAATTACAGATCAAGCCCGATTTCATCCTAAGCCCAATTATAGATCAAGCCCGATTTCAGCCTAAGCCCAATTACAGATCAAGCCCGATTTCAGCCCAAGCCCAATTACAGATCAAGCCCAATTTTAGCCTAAGCCCAATTACAGATCAAGCCCGATTTTAGCCTAAGCCCAATTACAGATCAAGCCCGATTTCAGCCCACTAATTAAGCCTAATTAATCCCTTAATTAATCCTAATTAATTAACGGTTAATTCAATTTTTTTTCTCGTATACTACAGAAAGTCATTTTTGAAAATCCTAAGAATCACATAGATCATTACTGTAGATTTCAAAAAATTATTGATTCCTCAAACAATAAAATTTCAAAATCAACCAACACCTCTAAACACCGAGAATATCGTATGCCATGATAGTGTGGACGTATATGAATTCTACATTTGTAAGAGGAGGTTTTACCCATTAATTTTACTATCTTGTCAACCTAACTTTTTGACAAGTAAAATTAATATTTGGTTTCTCTTCGGCCCTACAAATAAAAGCAGTGACTCCGATGGGGAGGATACTTATATTTGTATCTAAGTGTTCACCATTACTTGGTACCAAGGTAATTATCTCGGGTTTATGTGCCTTACGATGGGCAAGTACACACGCTCCTTAATAATTTCCTATAACCATATTCGACCTTGTGATCCACAAACAAACTCATCCGATAGGGATGAAGGCACTCAGAGCCGACGCGCAAGTTTGTTTGCATCACTTGTCAAATCGTAATGGAGGCCGTGGGAATTTTAAAAAATTCCCTCTCCCACTTAGTAATTTGAAATTGAGGAATTTTCCTAGCCTACGACATGCATATCAAACAAAAAGCAATAAATATGAAAAATAAAATTATTTTCCAACTATTATGGCTTTTGTCTTCAATATGTCTCCCGTCGCAACGCCATCTCGTCCGCTCCTCCTACGCCATGCACAAGCCATCCGAAGATCCGAGTCGAGACTAAAACCTATTTTAATTTATATCCATCGATCCTATACTCCATAAGGGAGTGTACATGAAATATAGATCGAAAGTAAAATAAAATAAAGAGTGGCTAAACAATGCCGTATCTAATTTACAAAAAATCAAATACTAGCCTCGTCAACCCCGAGGATTTAATAAAATAAATATTTACACACATACAATCACATACACACATATGGCCATAATAGTCAGATCTTATGCCTGCAACCAAAAAGTTAAACTACGCATATCCTACTATTATCCGGCACATATAATATATGAAAAGTGCATAAAAATTAACCGAATCCTAAACACACACAGAACTGAAAACCTTGGCTCTGATACCAATTGAAGGGTTTTGTTGAGTGATCCGTGAGGGGAAACTTTGCTTCCCACTTCACCTCAGTCGTTTGATCATGGCGATCCCTTCGATGTCCCCGGATTAAAAAAATTTAATCCTAGACAAAAGCGATTGCCCAAACCACCAAGTCATCATCGTGCTATTCGTTTAGAGAGGTCACTTGAACAAACTAGTTGTTCAAGCGACCATCCTCTATTCTACGAGTATCCACGGAATAGACGATATCCGGATCGCTGATTTTCGTGTTTATGCTCGGGATCCAAGTATTATTTAGCCATTTACAGATTTATAACATGATTATAATTGAAAAACAAAAACAAGCAACAAACAAAAGAAGAAAGTAGAATAGGTATACCTCTCGATCTTCTAATGTATGACCTTCCTTTTTTTGAACGTCGTGTGGGCGACGATCTACCAAAATTCGAAGCTCCTAGATTGCAAATCTTCCTTCCTTGCTCTTCCAAAGCAAGAGGAAGAGTAGAAACAAGCTTTTTCTCCTCCCTAAAACCATCCAACAAGAAGCATACAATCTCCTTGCCGCCGGCCAACTAGAAGGTGGAGAAGATGATGGAAAACAATCAAGACACCAAGGGAAACCCTATATCTTGTTTCCACCACCTAATGAGAAGAAAGTAGGGCCTTTTGGGTGCCGGCCAAAGGCTGGAAGAGGCTGGAAACTAATCTGGATGCTGGCCAAAAGACAAGGAAGAAGAAAGGAAACCATGCCTTATTTGGTGCCGCCCTAGCCTCCAAACCCTAACCCTAATCCTATCTCAACTAGGATTCACCTTCTTGCCGCCCAATCCCAAGCTCTCTTAAATGTTGTTCGCGCCAACTCCCTTGACATCCTTTTATAGAGTTAGGGATAAGTCATGAATTAATCTCCTCCATTGGTTCTAGGGATTTAATCTCAACCTTCGGATCTAGAGATTTAATCTCAACCGTCGGATCTTAGAGATTTAATCTCTACCTATGGATCTTAGAGTTTTATTTCTATCCATTGGATCTAAGCATCATGAGGTGTTAATAGGATACATTAGGGACCATGAGGAGAAGTTGGGTCTTGGCCACCCATGGATCAAGCCCACATAAAGTCCGATCTACTAATGATAATCCAATCCACTAAAAGATTATCATTGATCTACCTCACCAACCCCCATATGATAATATGGGCTCCATATATTATTTGTACATTTTCTCCCCATTTTTAAGATCTCGAATGTCCGTCGATTAATTAATTTACTGACCATTAATTAATCGACATCTAACTCCTTGAGTAGTACCACTCAACCTTTTCATCATGCCGGACCAAGTCCACCTGCAGGGTTTACATGATGAACCTTATGAGCTCCTCAAGGGGACATCATCATCCTAATATATAGGACACAGTTTCTTCTTATAATCAATGAGACACCATATAAATAATATCATCTCCCAACTTACCGAGCCTATCGATTTAATCTATAAATCTCGCCCATTGGTAAATCAAAGAGATGACTACTAAGTATATGTGCCCGTTATTATATCGGGATTAAGAGCATGTACAAAACAATATCTGAGGTCTGATTCAATTATGTAGTCAGCAATAAATCGAATCACCTCTATGTCGGTCCTGCTCAATACACACAAAGTGCACTAGTGTGATTCTATGGTCAAGACAAACCAATACCAAATCACACTATAACCATTCCGATGGTTTGTCCAAAGCCATCTCGGTGTTGAGCCTTTACTTATACTTTTCAAGGGGCCGATAACATGATCTCTCGTGTGACACCACACACCATGTTATCTACAATGTAAAGTATTAGACAATATTGCACAACCATAAAAATATGCATACAATGATCATGTGATTCTTATTTCAAAATAAAGATGTTCATACAAAAGATAGACTTTCAGTATACATCCTAACACATAACTCTTTTCCTAGATTAGCTGCAGAATTGAGATGTATGGATTGTCGGTTTTTGTGTTTATCTTCGAGGTCCAAGTAAATTAGCCACATGCATTATACAAAAGAACTAAATCAAAACAAACAAGATTATACCTCTTGTATACCTCTTGATCTTCTATTGTATGACCTATCCTTTTCTTGAACATTTTGTGGGCAAAAGAGTTGAAACTTCCTAGATCGCGTTCTTCCCTCCCTTGCTCGCTCCGAACAAAGGGAAGAATATCAGACACTTCTTCTCCTCTCTAGTGTCGATCACCAAGCCACCAACTTGGTTGTTGGCGCCGACCAAGGAGAGGAAGAAGGAGATGGTGTTGGCGCCGGCCAAGAGCTCCAAGGGAAGAAACCCTAACACTTGTTGCTGCCGGCCAAAGGAGAAGAAGAAGAGATATGGGCGTTGGCCAAGAGAGAAAGAAGAAGAGGGGCGCCGGCTAAACCTTAGGAAGAGAGGAAAAACTTCCACTTGTTGCCGCCCAAAAAACTTCTCCAAACCCTAGCCGCCCAACCCTTTGAAGCAAACCCTAATCTCTAATGATTAGTTGCTGCCCAAGCCAAGGAGCAAACCCTAGAATTCCAATTCTTAGTTGCCACCCAAGCCAAGGCCTCCTATTTATAGATTTTGCCCAAACCTCCTTTTAATCGTGTCTATTGGATCTATGTTTCATGAGAGTTTTAATAGGCTACAATAGGGACCATGAGGAGGAGTTGGATCTTGGCAACCCAATGGATCTGGCCCACATAAAATCCAATCCATTAATGATGATCCATTCCACTAGAGGATTATCATTGATCTACCTCATCAACCCCCATAAATAAATATGGGCTCCATATATTAATTGTATAAATGTCTCCCCGTGTTTAAGATATCGAATGTCCTCCAATTAATTAATTTACTGACAATTAATTAATCAACATCTAACTCCATGAGTAGTACCACTCAACCTCATCATCATGTCGGACCAAGTCCACCTACAGGGTTTACATGATGATCCTTATGAGCTCCTCAAGGGGACATCGTCATCCTAATACATAGGACACAATTTCCTCCTATAATCAATGACACACCATGTAAATAATATTATTTCCTAACTTACCGAGCCTATCGATTTAATCTATAAATCTCGCCCATTGGTAAATCAAAGAAATAAATACTAAGTACATGTGTCCGTTATTATATCGGGATTAAGATCATGTACACCATAATATCCGAGGTCCAATTCAATTATGTAGTCAGCAATAAATTGAATCACCTCTAAGTCGGTCCTGCTCAATACACACAAAGTGTACTAGTGTAATTCTATGGTCAAGACAAATCAATACCAAATTGCACTACAACCCTACCAATGGTTTGTCCAAAACCATCTCGGTTGTGAGCCTCTACTTATACTCTACAAGGAACTGATAACATGATCTTCCGTGTGACACCACACACCATGTTATCTACAATGTAATGTATCAGACAATATGCATAACCATAAATATGCAAACAATGATCATGTGATTATTATTTCAAAAATAAAGATGTTCATACAAAGAATAGACTTTTTAGTATACATTCCAACAGCTGCATTCATATACAGTACCCTTCCATCCACACCGGAAGGATTAACTATCACTGGTGCAAAAGTTAGCCACCGTCTAGGCCTTGTAAACTAGTTTCACAAGCTTCTAACAAAGTGAATTCCATCACCTTCTTAGTCAAACAAGTCAGTGGTATAGCAATGGTAAAAACATGCTATCCACCTCTGCGGTAATAACCAAGTCAATCTAGGGAAACCACAACTTTCCTTAAGATTGTGTATATATCCAAAAATATCGTCTAAATCGACAACCACCAACTGATCCAATCACTTCCAGAATACTCGATTCCTTGAGTCCATGAATGACTAAATCGTCAATAAGTCTAACAACATTATCAACAGCTCATAAAATTGATACCAAGTATGAAATGTCATCTTCTACACACCCACATCCTTTTTACTCTAAGTTGAGGATATCTCAATCATCACACCGACAATAATAATTGTATGGCACCAAGTGACTACAATATCAACACTCCAATCATAAATCAACCCTAGAGTATATGCCGGTGTCCTTTAGCTGATCTAAACAGATCATCTATCCACAACGAAAGATATTCATTCTCAACATCTACTGCATTCCATCATCGATAATCAATGCATAACCTCAAAGGATCATCTCTTTTTTAACAAAGAGTTCCGGACCTTCTCAAAAAGAAATACTGGGATAGATAAATCTCCCATCCAATACCTACTATAATCGCAACTTACATTTTTCCAATTCCCATAGTGTTTAACAACACTGATACCAACAAAATTATCTCCCGGTATAAGGTCTTCTATATCAAAACTATTCTCGAGATCACTCCGATCGCATACTCCACTTGGCTATGCAATGGCAAGCCTGGGAGTTCATCCGAAGCTACATCTGAATACTCTCGAATTATACGCACATCCAAGAGATATATTATACCATAATTTTAATAATTTAACTATCCGTAAGGATATATCTATAGTAAAGATATGTCTATCAAAGTCTAAGGACAACCCTTGACTTCTTAACTGTTGGTCAACATCTCACGTGACAATAGAGAAACAACTAATACACATGATCTGAATATAGAAATTCTTCTAATCCTATCTAAGAATGTTATAGACAAAGATACTTATAAACTATCAGTATCTCTTGAGATATCAGCAAATAGGGCAACCTAAAGTAATACCTAGAAGGATCAATCCTTCAGCCTGCTATATCTCTTCTCGAGTAATCATGTAAACTCATCCAACTTCTGCTCTTGGCGGCTGAGCTCATGTAGGTGCAAAAGACTACCATAGAGTAACTAAAATCAACTGCTAAACCTGAGATACAAACCAAAACAACTACAATGGAAGTGGTAAACACTATTGTGTTGGTAAAGAGTACATTGACTGTAAAGTACTAAATAACTGCCAACATCGTAGCACTCTTCAACTCGGCAAATAATATAGATGCATCTAGAGAGGTAACAGTTGTTGTTGTATGCATGTTCGAGTCTTCTGAGATGTCTTCTGCTGATACTGCTGAGTGTATCGCTTCCTCTGGATGGAAGTATCAAGGAACTCCAACTATGTCTGAGGTAGTAGATTGCTGCTAGTGTGATAACCCAATCTTTTGTGATGCTCCCTACTGTAGAGATTGTGAATCATCATTCTGAAAGCAACATCAATAGTCTTTAACTGAGTCTTCAAAGTACATTCTCCTCGTATGTACTGGTTGCTTACAATAGCAATAGATGAACTAATCCAATGGAAATCCGACTTTGTGTGTCATTGTGACCCACACTACACTCACATAATCCCTTCGGAGTCTTTCTTCCTATTTTGCTGACAAGCATGAGAAAGTTCTGACGATCTACAGTTGGTCTTCTATGATCGGAAAGTAGCTTATGACCCATGACTCCGATCTTGCTCCTTTTGTCCAACATTCGGAGACTTCTGATTCCAATATATGACTTGCAATGTCTGCTTATCAATCTCCAACTCTTAACACATTTGTACGAAGTCATTTCTATACTCATAACTCGGTCAAATGCCTTCCGGTAGGATCTGATAGAAGATCCAAACATCTTAATCCAAATGTAAGCCAATAGACCGTGAGTGGTCGAAGACATCCATTCACATTCTTGAGCTATTAGGTAGGCATAAACTTTGCAAGTCTTGCGACTCTGTGTGGTACTCCCATTACTGAACAATCACCCTACTTGAAGCTCAAGATTTCTCTGACAACGAGTCAAAGAAAATGACACGAGGAATTACTCTCTCTCAACATCACTACACCATGACCAAGTGATGTGTTATTTCCCGAAGGTTATTTGCTACATCTTCCACTAAGTACTGACTTGATCCCGATAATGGCATGCAACTAACTCTACTTTCTCTGTATAACACGAGTTAAGTACTTTCAAAATTATATAACCTAGCACAATCAACTCAAGAATCAAAATCCCCGTGAAATACCATATACTAATCCTCCACTATCTACATCAACTATAGTATGCATGCTTGTCCATTACCCCACAGATAATGATCTGACTAGCACAGTTAGTGAAAATCTCTAAGACTATAATCTTTGATGTCCATAAGTAATGTGACTATCTGTCCCCTGCTTTTCGACTCGGTATCAATCAACTCTCAAAGAAAATTCACCTTTTTGAAAGCAGGTACATGTCTAATAAACTCAACATGTCGTTCCCGTGGTCAACTCAAACAACGGTTACGAATAATGACTAACACACTACATGGCATTCCTTGTTATAAACAACTAAATGCATAGCCAACAAAAGGATATGTGATAACAATTAGCATACCTTAAACCTTGTAGCTTGGAGATGTCCCGCTACTGCCAGATCCCAAAACTCACAAAACCAAAATCGATTAAAACAAAACTCGATGTCCAAATGCAAAAAAAACTCACAAGTGGACTTCGCAACCTGGGGTCTGATACCAATAAAATTGTCATGCCCCGAGAGTATATTTGTCCATCGATCGGACGATACCCTTTTGTGACAATAGAAGATAAACTACTGATACATGACCCAAATAGCTACTATCATAGATAAGCCATAAAACACAATGGAATACACCGATAAATAAATAAGATACAAAGACTCAAATATATACGTACCGGTATGCCTTTGACACAACAAAAAACATAGTAGAAACCAATATCTAAATCGAATCCATAATAGAGGCCAGATACATACAACACATCCATATACCAAAATGCAGAAAGAATATAGGATAAAATCTCAAAACAACCAATCCAAGATAATTCAACAATAGTGAATAAAAATCCAACCACTCGGTGTGAGATGAGATCAGTTGGCGGAGCTCCGAGCACCCAAGGAATCTTCTACCTGTTACCTGGGCAACAAGAAAACCCCGGGTCTGTGGTGGTGAGTATAAAACTTAGCGGTAATATGAAAGATAGTGCATGAATAACATATATCATATGGAGATCTACAGGTATACATATGAAGATCAACAGGTATACGTATAGAGATCAACAGATATACAGATAGAAATCAACAGGTAAACAGTCTTAAAGGTAATATCAAATAACCAGTAGTATAACTATAATCAATGAATAGACAAACCAACTGATCAACTGAACATAACGTAAGGTACTGACATACCTGAAGATCTGCAATGATACAACTCATACAACCCGAAAACATATACCACAATTTAACACATACAACATGAAAGAATAATACTATACTTGTGATTAACACACTGCCATACGAACATCTTATAAACAAATACATCAACGAACCTGGTCTATCCTATACAACAACAAGACGCTAATCAAATGTGTACAACAGTCTGACCCAATTCGTACACTATACTCCACACACAACAATATAGAATATGTAAATAGTATGCGCACACACACACGCACACACACACACACACACACACACACACACACACACACACACACACACACATATATATATATATATATATATATATATATATATATATCAAGTGGGCAGTATGAATAAGTAGCGATAAGCTAAATAGCTATAAGCTACACAACGGGGGTCCCTGCTGCTGGCAGCTCCGATTGTCACTACCCATGAGTGGTCGAGCACCGCACACACGACAAACTGCACGTAGCTCCAACTACCACCATCAATAGTGGTCGAGTGTGGCACAACAGATGATCTACAGCTCACATCAGCTATTACTACCGTGAGTAACCGTAGAGGTAGGATGACTGATGACCCTCTCAACCATAAGGGAGACCAAGTCGATAGCATGCATGCAATGTAATGATGCATAACTCCACATACATAAACCCACAACACTCTCTCCATCACATAGAGAGTCATAACAACTAATATTCAACCATGCTAGAACCTCCAGTCCATAAACAACACCATACACATAAATCCATAACACACTCTCTATCCCACAGAGAGTCATATACAACAATCAACCAACCACACTAGGACCACCAGTCCGTTACAACACACCATCAACAACCCACTCAACCATATACAAAATATGATCCACAATAAATGCACAATGTAAAGGGATATGACATGACGATCAAACTGACATTTGGATCCACCACTTACCACCAGTAATACAACATGTCAACCCAGCCAAAACTACAACTGTACTCAGCTACATGCACTTACACAACATCTATAAATCAGACATATATAGAGTATGTAATCCATAATAGTGATGAACGAAACTGTAAAGATAACAACAGAGCATCTTAAAGTCCAAAGACTAAGTATCAAGCACAGGAATAATAAGAGCAGAGTCAAGGTAACGATACTATCATCATCATAAATAAATCCATGCACTATGATCAACAAACTACCTGACCAAGGTAGAAATTACCCACCTGATATGTAGGCTATGCTGATTGTATTTGCGTCTGCGTACCTGCCTCGGATCAAAGTCCTGAAACTATAGAATACCAATATAACCAAAATAACCCTAGTCTCCACTAATCACCGATATAATCCAACAATAACACTACTACAACAATAATCAGGAAACCATACCATTAGTGTACAATTATGTCACATCTAGGTCGGGACTTACCTCACATTGATTTTACCTCACCCAGCTTCCATTTGCTCAACTTCTTGATCCCCATCAGATCTGAATCCAACAATCAAATTGGAAACCAATTCCAACTCTGATCTACCAATTCCCGATTTCCTTAATCATCTACATACTATAGTTAAAATAACTCTTCATCTCAATCAATTGACTAAATCCCACAGTAACTTATTCAGGTACACTTCATAAGCCAACATCTAAAAACCTTACCTCCCCCTCTTCGATGTTGATATGGCCACCGATACAACAACTGATGGTAGCATCGAGTCACTGCTTGCCCCATCTATCGATAGAAGGGAACAATAAAGCCCCTGACGGTGACGAACATCAACGAGCATAGCTGTAACGCCCATAAAATTCTAAAACTTTTTAAAGTAATTATATGGATTTTAATTCCCATAAAAGGTTTAAAACAAAATAAAATAAAATAAAAAGTATGATTTGCTATAGCTAGGATTTGAACCATGAACCTCCTAATAGGGAGGTGTTGGGATGTATACTGAAAAGTCTAACTTTTGTATGAACATCTTTATTTTTTGAAATAAGAATCACATGATCATTGTTTGCATATTTATGGTTATGCATTTTGTCTAATACATGACATTGTAGATAACATGGTGTGTAGTATCACACGGGAGATTATGTTATCAGTTCCTTGTAAAGTATAAATAAAGGCTCACAACCGAGATGGTTTTAGACAAACCATTGGTATGGTTGTAGTGTGATTTGGTATTGGTTTGTCTTGACCATAGAATTACACTAGTACACTTTGTGTGTATTGAGCAGGACCGACTTAGAAATGATTCGACTTATTGCTGACTACATAATCGAATCGGACCTCAGATATTATGTTGTACATGCTCTTAATCCCGATATAATAACGAGCACATATACTTAGTATTCATTTCTTTGATTTACCAATGGGCGAGATTTATAGAGTAAATCGATAGGCTTGGTAAGTTGGGAAATGATATTATTTATATGGTGTGTCATTGATTATAGGAGGAAACCGTGTCCTATATACTAGGATGATGATGTCCCCTTAAGGAGCTCATAAGGTTCATCATGTAAACCATGCAGGTGGACTTGGTCCGGCATGATGATAAGGTTGAGTGGTACTACTCATGGAGTTAGATGTTGATTAATTAATTGTCAGTAAATTAATTAATCGACGGACATTCGAGATCTTAAACACGGGGAGATATATGTACAAATAATATATGGAGCCCATATTAACTTATGGGGGTTGGTGAGGTAGATCAATGATAATCCTCTAGTGGAATGGATTATCATTAATGGATCGGACTTTATGTGGGCTTGATCCATTGGGTGGCCAAGATCCAACTCCTCCTCATGGTCCCTATCGTAGCCTATTAAAACCCTCTTGAAGCCTAGATCCGATGATGGAAAATGAAACTCTAAATCCGACGGTGGAGATTAAATCTCTAGATCCGACGGTGGAAATTAAATCTCTAGATCCAACAGTTGAGATTAAATCTCTAGATCCGACGGTTGAGATTAAATCCCTAGAACCGATGGTGGAGATTAAATGAGGCTTGAGCCCAACTCTATAAATAAGGCTCCTAGGGTGGGCGACAAGAAAATCTAAGGAGAATTATGGTTTGGGCGGCTAGGGCTTGGAGGGCATTGGGCGGCTACGGTTTGGAGAATCCTTGGGCGGCAAGGCTTCTTCCTATTCTCCTTGGCCGGCGCCCATCTTGCTTTTCTCAACCTTGGCCGGTGCTCATCCTCTTCTTCTCTCCATCCTTGGCCCGCGGTAACTAGGGTTAGGGTTCTTCCCTTGGAGCTCTTGGTCGGCGCCCACTCCATTCTCTTCATCTACACCTTGTTCTCTCCTTGGTCGGCGGCAATCACCAAGCAAGGTTGCTTGGTGGTCGGTTCTAGATAGGAGAAGAGTTTTGTTCTATACTTTTTCTTGTTCGGAGCGAGCAAGGAAAGGAAGATCGTGATTTAGGAGGCTTCATCTCTTGGAGGATCATTTCCCACACAATGTCCAAGAGGAGGATAGGACATACGATAGAAGACCTTGAGGTAAACAAGAGGTATAAATCTTGTTTTGCTTTTCTTACATTTCTTTGTATATTGTATGTATGGCATGTGGCTAAATTTACTTGGACCCCGAATACAAACGCAAAAACCGACGATCCGTACATCATTTATTCGGTGGCTATTCGAAGAATAGAGGTAGGTTGCTTGAACAACAAGTTTGTTCAAGAGACCACTCTAATCGGATATCACGATGATGGAACGGTAGCTTGGGTAATCCCTAATTGTCATGGATTAATTTTTTTAATCTGGGGACGAAGACGGGATCGCCATGAACAAGCAGCCGAGTCGAAGTGGGAAGCGAAGTTTCCTACCTTCAGGAGGTAGCTTTGCTACCACTAGGCCATAGGATAATTCTTGGCTAGAATAGATAAGGAATATACAAAGAAGATAAATGAGAAGATGAGAGGGTGAAGAGTCGTTTCATCTCCCCATGAGAAGATGGAGAGTTTTTCTTTTCTTTTCATCTTCCTAGCCATTCACGTTGAGATTAAAGGGAGATTAAAGGGAGAAAGAAAGAAAACTCACTTCATCTTCCTTTTTCTTCCTTCTCCCTCATTCTTGGCAAAACCTATCTTCTTCTTCTTCCTCCCTCTTCCATCCAAGATTTAGGACTCCATGTGTTGGGATTCTCAAGAGGGTTTTTCAAGGAGAGAGTCTTGGTATTGCTAGAAGATCCAACTCCACCGAACTCCTCCTCCTTCCTCCAACTCCATCCGAAACCCTAAAGCCTTGTTTGGTGTTCTTGAGAGGGTTTCAAGGGGATACAAAGGCTTAGTATATGCAAGAGGATCACTCCTAAGGCTAAGGAATAAGGGAAGGTCTCCATCTCATAAAAACCCTAGCGGTATACTAGTACGATAGCGAGAGGATATAAGTATCTCTCACCTGCAGTATAAGTAGTTCTTCTATTGTTTTATATAGCTTATTTTCCTATGTTTTGATAGATTATATGTTTGGATCAGATGATATATGTGTGTGTTCAGATTTATAGTTAAGGTATATGTGTTTTTAAGCAAGATCTAAGATCACAAAGATGTTATCTCTCAACTATAGCATAAGTAACTCTTTAATATGCCCATCTAGCTTCTCTCACCATGTTTTATTTGAATTTATATGTTCTGTCCAGATTATGTTTGTTTGTATTTTTAGGTATTTTAAGTATATTTCATTGGAAGCAAGAGGTAATGATCGCAAAGATGCTTCCCCTATAAGTTTTGGGGACAAAGAGCATGATCGAATGTCTTGAAAGACTTCCTATATTAGTTTTTAGGAGTATGATCATGTTAAATGTTTGATAAATGATAAAAATATATTTTGATCAGTTTATATAGGTGTGTTTAGATTTATAGGTAAGGTATATGTTGTTTTTAAGCAAAACATAAGATCACTAAGATGCTATCTCTCACCTATAGCATAAGTAACTCTTTGATTTGCACATCTAGCTTCTAGTATCATATTTTTATTCAGATTTATAGATTCTGTCCAGATTATGGTTGTTTGTATTTTTAGTTATTTTAAGTATATTTTATTGGAAGCAAGATGTAAAGATCTCAAAGATGCTTGCCCTACGAGTTTTGGACACAAAGAGCATGATTATGTCTTGAAAGGCTTCCAATATGAGTTTTGGGAGTATGATCATGTTAAGTGTTTGATAAATGACAAAGATCAGTAAGTCATATATAAAGAAAGTATTTTATTTTGAACATTTCATTGGAAGCAAGATGTAAAGATCACAAGATGCTTCCCCTACGAGTTTTGGGGACAAAGAGCATGATCAAATGTCTTGAAAGGCTTCCTATATGGGTTTTTGAGTATGATCATGTAAAATACTTGTTAAATGACAAAAATAAGTAAGTCATATATAAAGGAAGTATTTTACTTTGAAGTGGAATGTATCGGGCTCTTAGATCGCCCACGGGCCCCTAGACCGCCCTTGAAAGTTAAGTTGCCCTAATAAGTTCGGTGGCTAGCTACCCCGAATTCTATTAGGGTTGGGCGCAAAATGGTACAATGCCGGGCTGCCCAAACAAGGATGATTAGTATTTTAAAGTATAAATGTATATATGGTTTCGAAAGTTAACCAAAGCACAATGTTTACAAGTTTAAGTATAGTATGTCTCATGTATATGTTTCTACAACCGAAGCATATTTCATGCATGTATTGCAAGTTGTGTATGTTAAGTTCATGCATTTCAAGTTGAGCCATTGTGTTACATACAAGTGTCTCTATATGTCTAATACAGAAAGTTCATGCATGTCAAGTGGAACCATTGTATTATGTGCAAGTATTTCCAAATGTTAAATGCAGAATTTTCCTAAATGCAAGTATGAGCATGTGTTGCATGCAAGTATTATAATAGCATGTTTTTCCTAATGCGAAGTTTTGTGAGAATAGGAAGTACTTACTAAGCTCCATTGCTTATAGTTTGCATTCCTTATACTGCAGATAAGGGTAAAGCAAGATTGGAGTAAGAGAGGGTAGCAGATGAAGTGTTTGGTGTGTGTGGTGACGGAACAGTGGATTATGATCTTAGACTTGCTAGTATTCTATTATGTTAAGACCTTTGAACTTGTTCGTGTGGTAGTGTTCATGTTATATGTTTTATCATGTTGTGTCTAAGAATGTTGAACTTGCTAGTATTATGCTTGAAGGTAGGAAACTTCGCTTCCCACTTCAACTCGCTCGCTTGTTCATGGCGATCCCTTCTACGTCCCCGGATAAAAAAATTTATCCTTGACAAGGAGGGATTACCCAAGCTACTGTTTCATCGTCGTGCTATTTGATTAGAGTGGTCACTTGAACAAACTTGTTGTTCAAGCCACCAACCTCTATTCTACGAATAGCCGCGGAATAAACGATGTACGGATCGCCGGTTTTTGTGTTTGTATTCAGGATCCAAGTAAATTAGCCACATAACAAAACATACAACATGCATATAATTGAAAAACAATTATAGACATAATACAAAAGAATATAAACAAGCATTATACCTCTCGATATTCTATTGTATGTCCTTCCTCCTTTTGGACGTCGTGTGGGCGACGATCTTCCAAAAGTGGAAGCCTCCTAGATCACCAATCTTCCTTTCCTTGTTCACTCCGAACAAAGGAAGAATAAAAAAAAACTCTTCTCCTTCCTTTAACCAAACACCAAGCTCCAAGCATGATGCTTGCCGTCGGCAAAAAGGAGAATAAGGATTGTGGACGCTGACCAAAACTCCAAGGGAAGAGACCCTAGCCGTTGTTTCCACCGGCCAAGGAGAAGAGAGGAAGAGTGGGACGCCGACCAAAGAGAGAAAAGGAGAAAAAGGGAGCCGGCCAAAACCCTAGGAAAAACTTCCAAATTTGTGGCCGCCCAAGCCTCCTCCAAAATCCTAGCCTCCATTTTATTTCTTGCCGCCCAAGCCAAAGAAACAAAAACCCTAATCTCTCTAATTGTTCTCCATGCCCAAGCCTTAAGCCCTTATTTATAGAGTTAGGCTTAAGCCTCCTTTTAATCTCCACTGTCGGTTCTAGGGAATTAATCTCAACCGTCAGATCTAGAGATTTAATCTCCACCGTCGGATCTAGAGTTTTATTTTCGATCATTGGATTTAGGCTCCATGAGGTTTTAATAGGCTACAATAAGGACCATGAGGAGGAGTTGGATCTTGGCCACCCAATGGATCAAGCCCACATAAAGTCCGATCCATTAATGATAATCCATTCCACTAGAGGATTATCATTGATCTACCTCACCAACCCCCATAAGTTAATATGGGCTCCATATATTATTTGTACATTTATCTCCCCGTGTTTGAGATCTCGAATGTCCGTCAATTAATTAATTTACTGACAATTAATTAATCAACATCTAACTCCATGAGTAGTACCACTCAACCTTATCATTATGTCGGACTAAGTCCACCTGCAGGGTTTACATGATGAACCTTATGAGCTCCTCAAGGGGACATCATCATCCTAATATATAGGACACAGTTTCCTCCTATAATCAATGACACACCATATAAATAATATCATTTCCCAACTTACCAAGCCTATCGATTTACTCTATAAATCTCGCCCATTGGTAAATCAAAGAAATGAATACTAAGTATATGTGCCCATTATTATATCAGGATTAAGAGCATGTACAACATAATATCTAAGGTCCGATTCGATTATGTAGTCAGCAATAAATTGAATCACCTCTAAGTCGGTCCTGCTCAATACACACAAAGTGTACTAGTGTAATTCTATGGTCAAGACAAACCAATACCAAATTACACTACAACTATACCAATGGTTTGTCCATAACCATCTCGGTTGTGAGCCTTTACTTATACTTTACAAGGAATTGATAACATGATCTCCCGTGTGACACTACACACCATATTATCTACAATGTAATGTATTAGACAATATGTATAACCATAAATATGCAAACAATGATCATGTGATTCTTATTTCAAAAATAAAGATGTTCATATAAAAGATAGACTTTTCAGTATACATCCCAACAATCTCCCACTTATACTAAAAGACTATGATGTCCTCAAACTATCATACATCTGATTCTCATTCCCTCCACATGCATATCGAAAGCTCTCGCCGGAAGGGCCTTAGTGAAAGGATCTGCCACGTTATCCTCCGGTGCAATCTTGGCCACAACAACTTCTCCTCTCTTTACGATTTCTCGTATCAGGTGGTACTTGCGCTCTATGTGTTTACTTGCCTTATGGGCTCGTGGTTCCTTCGAGTTTGCAACTGCACCACTATTATCACATAAATTGTGATAGTTCTGGGCAAACCAGGAATCACATCCAAGTCCATCAAGAAGTTCCTGAGTCACACAACTTCTTTGGTCATCTCAGAGGCTGCCACATACTCAGCTTCCATGGTAGAGTCCGCCACGCATTTCCGCTTGACACTCCTCCATACAATGGCTCCACCTCCCAAAGTAAACACAAAACCTGAGGTAGACTTACTGTTATCCCTATCTGATTTGAAGTCGGAATCTGTGTAACCCATAGGTAGTAATTAGTCTGCCTGGTAAAATAGCATATAATCCCTAGTCCTTCTCAAGTACTTCAATATATGCTTCACCGCAGTCCAATGTCTCTGTTCTAGATTACTCTGATATCTGTTAACCATGGTGACAGCAAAGCAGATATCTGGTCTCATACATAGCATCGCATACATGAGGCTTCCTACTGCGGAAGCATAAGGAACTGCCTTCATCTCCTTTATCTCCTCAGATGTTCTAGGACACATCTCCTTAGATAAAGGAACTCCATGCCTGAAAGGTAGAAAACCTTTCTTGGAATTTTGCATGCTAAAACGATCTATAATGGTGTCTATGTATGAAGCTTGAGATAAGCACAACATCCTTTTCCTACGATCCCTTATAACCTTGATCCCAAGGATGTGTCCCACTTCTCCCAAGTCCTTCATATCAAACTGTTTGGACAACCATACCCTTACGTCCGATAACACCTTGACATTGTTGCCAATTAACAAAATGTCATCTACGTATAGTACAAGAAATACCACTATATTTCCATCACATCCTTGTATACACAAGACTCATCCAGGCTTTGAATAAATCCATAAGACTGGATTACCTCATCAAAGCGGATGTTCCAAGACCTCGAAGCTTGCTTCAATCCATAAATGGACTGATTAAGCTTACACACAAGATGCTCTTTGCCCTTTGCAATGAATCCCTCTGGTTGCTTCATATAGATGTTTTCCTCAAGACTTCCATTAAGGAAAGTTGTCTTGACATCCATCTGTCAGACCTCATAATCCATATGAGCAGCAATGCATAAGAGAATCCGGATAGACTTAAGCATGGCTACCGACAAAATGGTCTCCTCATAATCGATACCCTCTTTCTGAGTATACCCCTTCGCAACAAGCCTTACTTTGAAGGTCTCAACCTTCCCATCTATTCTTCTCTTTCTTTTGTAGATTCACTTGCATCCAATGGTTTTTACACCATTAGGTGGTTCTACTAGCTCCCAGACCTGATTTGAATCCATAGATTCAATCTCAGCATTCATCGCACTTTGCTAAGATACCGCATCTTTATCTTGGATTGCCTCGTCATATGTCCAGGGATCAGGTTCATTTTCACCAGGGACCAAATCAGAAGATTCTCCCAAGAACATGAATCTATGAGGCTGTCTCACCACCCTCCCACTACGATGAGGTATCACCTGTGTATCCTCTGTGACATGCGGTGCAGTGACTTGTGGTATATCCTCTTGTACTGGTGGTACTGAAGTAGTGACTTCCCCTTTCAATTCCTCCAGAACAATCTTACTCATGGGCTTATGGTTCATCACATAGTCTTTCTCTAGAAATTTGGCATTCGTGCTAACGATCACCCTCTGATCTCTAGGATTATAAAACAAACCACCTTTCGTTCCTCTAGGATAGCCAATGAACATGCGCACTTCTGTACGAGGTTTCAACTTACCAGCATTTGCCTTCAGCACATGTGCTGGACTCCCCCAAATCCGAATATGTCTCAGACTAGGCTTTCGCCCAGTCCACAATTAAGTGGGAGTAGAAGGCATTGATTTAGATGGTTCCAAGTTCAGAATATACACTTCCATATCTAGAGCATATCCCCAGAATGAATCTGGCAACTCAGAATAACTCATCATCGATCTAACCATGTCCATAAGAGTCATATTCCTTCACTCTGCTACACCATTCTGTCGGGGTGTGTCAGGTGCAGACAATTGAGATTGAATCCCAACCTCTGATAAGTAATTTCTAAACTCTCCCAAGAGGTACTCACCACCATGATCAGATCATAGTGTCTTGATACATTTACCCTGACGTTTCTCCACATCAGCCTTGAATTCTTTGAACTTGTCAAAGCATTCAGACTTGCGGCACATCAAGTAAATGTATCCATACCTTGAATAGTCGTCTATAAAAGAGACAAAATATTCAAAGCCACCTCTTGCCTGGATAGACATAGGACCACACAAATCAAAATGAACCAATTCCAACACGTCTTTGGCTCTATACCCCTTGGCCTTGAAAGGCCTCTTGGTCATTTTTCCTTCCAAGCAGGACTCGCAGGTTGGGAAGTCTTCCACCACTAATGAACTCAGAGGTCCATCAGCTATCAACCTTTGAATTCTACTTAGGTTAATATGACCAAGCCTTAGATGCCAAAGATATGTTTGGTTCATCTTCGAAGGTTATTTTCTCTTATTGGAATTAGAAGATGAGTTATTCACTTCTATTTGCATCATGGGAGTTTTTGGTTCAAGTGTATACAAATTTCCTATCAATGCACTAGAACAGATAATCTCCCTATTCCTTTTTATAACAACTCTGACATTAAAAGAAATAGAATATCCATCCATAAACAATTTAGAAATCGAAATCAAATTCTTTCTAAATAAGGGTACATAAAGGCAATTTTTAAGAACCAAAACTTTATTCCTCTCAAAAGACAAATAAACATCTCCCACTGCAACAGCCGCCACCTTTGTGGCGTCGCCCAAGTATACGGTAATCTCCCCCTCAGCAAGTCATCTGGTTTTCTGGAACCCCTATAAAGTATTGCAGACATGATCAGTGACTCCCATATTTACACACCAGATGCCAGTAGATAACACCGCTAAACATGTTTCAACGACTAGACCAAAAGATATACCTTTGTTCTGCTTCCGGTTGGGGCAGTCTTTCTTCCAGTGTTCAGTCTGCTTGCAAGTGAAGCACTTGCCTTTCGGCTTCTTCACTCCTCCCTGAGTTCCTCCCACCACCTTTTCCCCAGCTTGTTTCTTCTTTTTCTTGCCTTTCGGTTTAGAATCAGAAACCTTTTGAGCAACCATGGCCTGTGCTTGAGCACTTTGACAAAAAAGCCCCTCTGCCGCCTGGAGTTCTGTCAGAAGCTACGCCAATGAATACAACCTTTTGTTCATGTTGTAGTTCAGGTGAAACTGCTCAAAACTCCTAGGTAGAGACTGGAGAATGATATTGACTTGGGTTTCTCCATCGATCTCAGCTCCGAGGACTTCCAGCTCATTCAAATGAGCCATCATCTTGAGAACATGATCCCTCACGGGTGTTCCCTCGATCATGGTGGTCGTCATCAAGTTCCTCATGACTTCCTGCCTAGCAGCCCGATTCTGGTGTATGAAAAGTTCTTTGAGATTGAGCATCATGTAATAAGCAGTGGGCATGGTTTGATGCTGATGTTGCAGTACATTTGACATAAATGCCAAAATGTAACACCGCGCCATCTCATCGACCTTTATCCACTTCTTATAGCTCTCCTTCTCCTTTTCCTCAGAATCATCCGCAGGCTTAGAAGGGCATTCTTCGAGGAGTACATATTTGTATTCCTTAGCAGTCAAGACAATGTCAAGATTCCTCTTCCAATCAACATAATTTGGTCCAGTAAGTTTATTTTCTTTCAGTATCACAGCAAGCGGGTTGAAAGTCATTTTGAAAAAACCTAAGAATCACATAGATCAAAACATTAGATTTCAAAAAATTATTGATTCCTCAAGCAATAAAATTTTAAAATCAACTAACACCTCAAAACACCGAGAATATCGTATGCCACGATAGTGTGGACATATACGAATTCTACATTTGTAAGAGGAGGTTTTACCCATTAATTTTACTATCTTGTCAACCTAAATTTTTGATAAATAAAATAAATAGTTGGTTCCTCTTCGGCCCTACAAATAAAAGAAGTGACTCCGATGGGGAGGATACTCCTATTTTCATCTAAGTGTTCACCATTACTCGGTACAAAGGTAATTATCTCGGGTTATGTGCCTTACGATGGGGAAGTACAAACGCTCCTTAATAATTTCCTATAACCATATTCGACCTTGTGATCCGCAAACAAACTCATCTGATGTGAAGGAAGGCACTAAGAGCCGATGCACAAGTTTGTTTGCATCACATGTCAAATCGTAATGGAGGTCGTGGGAATTTATAAAAATATCCCTCTCCCACTTAGTAATTTAAAATTGAAGAATTTTCTAGCCTACGACATGCATATCAAACAATAAGCAATAAATATGAAAAAGAAATATTTTGCAACTATTATGGCTTTTGTCTCAAATATGCCTCCAGTCGTATTGCCATCTCGTCCGCTCCTCCCTACGCCATGTACAAGCCATCCGAAGATCCGAGCCGAGAAAAACTATTTTAATTTACATCCATCGATCCTATACTCCACGAAGGAGTGTACATGAAATCTAGATCGAAAGTAAACTAAAATAAAAGGAGTGGCTAAACAATGTCGTACTTAATTAAAAATAAATAAATACTAGCCTCGTCAACTCCGAGGATTCAAAAAATATACAATTACACACATAAAATCTCATACACACATATGGTCATAATAGTTGGATCCAATGTCTGCAATCAAAAAGTTAACCTATGCACATCCTACTATTATCCAGCACATATAATATATGAAAAGTGCATAAAAGTAACTGAATCCTAAACACACAAAACCGAAAACCATGGCTCTGATTCCACTTGAAGGTAGGAAACTTCACTTCCCACTTCAACTCGGTCGCTTATTCATGGCGATCCCTTCTACGTCCCCGGATAAAAAAATTTATCCTTGACAAGGAGGGATTACCCAAGCTACCATTTCATCGTTGTGCTATTCGATTAGAGTGGTCACTTGAACAAACTTGTTGTTCAAGCCACCAACCTCTATTCTACGAAAAGATGCGGAATAGACGATGTACGGATCACCGATTTTTGTGCTTGTATTCGGGGTCCAAGTAAATTAGCCACATAACAAAACATACAACATGCATATAATTGAAAAACAATTATAGACATAATACAAAAGAATATAAACAAGCATTATACCTCTCGATATTTTATTATATGTCCTTCCTCTTTTTGGACATCGTGTGGGCGACGATCTTCCAAAAGTGGAAGCCTCCTAGATCACCAATCTTCCTTTCCTTGTTCACTCCGAACAAAGAAAGAATAAAACAAAACTCTTCTCCTTCCTTTAACCGACCACGAAGCTCCAAGCTTGATGCTTGCCGCCGGCCAAAAGGAGAATAAGAATTGTGGACGCCGGCCAAAGCTCCAAGGGAAGAGACCCTAGCCTTTGTTTCCACCGGCCAAGGAGAAGAGAGGAAGAGTGGGACACCGGCCAAAGAGAGAAAAGGAGAGAAAGGGAGCCGGCCAAAACCCTAGGAAAAACATCCAAATTTGTGGCCGCCCAAGCCTCCTCCAAAACCCTAGCCTCCCTTTTGTTTCTTGCCGCCCAAGCCAAAGAAACAAAAACCTTAATCTCTATAATTGTTCTCCACGCCTAAGCCTTAAGCCCTTATTTATAGAGTTAGGCTTAAGCCTCCTTTTAATCTCCACCATCGGTTCTAGGGATTTAATCTCAATCGTCGGATCTAGAGATTTAATATCAACCGTCAGATCTAGAGATTTAATCTCCACCGTCGGATCTGGAGTTTTATTTTCGATCATTGGATCTAGGCTCCATGAGGTTTTAATAGGCTACAATAGGGACCATGAGGAGGAGTTGGATCTTGGCCACCCAATGGATCAAGCCCACATAAAGTCCGATCCATTAATGATAATCCATTCCACTAGAGGATTATCATTGATCTACCTCAACAACCCCCATAAGTTAATATGGGCTCTATATATTATTTGTATATTTATCTCCCTATGTTTAAGATCTCAAATGTCCGTCAATTAATTAATTTACTGACAATTAATTAATCAACATCTAACTCCATGAGTAGTACCACTCAACCTTATCATCATGTCGGACTAAGTCCACCTGCAGGGTTTACATGATGAACCTTATGAGCTCCTCAAGGGGACATCATCATCCTAATATATAGGACACGGTTTCCTTCTATAATCATTGGCACACCATACAAATAATATCATTTCCCAACTTACCGAGCCTATCGATTTACTCTATAAATGTCGCCCATTGGTAAATCAAAGAAATGAATACTAAGTATATGTGCCCGTTATTATATCGGGATTAAGAGCATGTACAACATAATATTTGAGGTCCGATTCGATTATGTAGTCAGCAATAAATCGAATCACCTCTAAGTTAGTCCTGCTCAATACACACAAAGTGTACTAGTGTAATTCTATGGTCAAGACAAACCAATACCAAATTACACTACAACCATACCAATGGTTTGTCCATAACCATCTTGGTTGTGAGCCTTTACTTATACTTTTCAAGGAACTGATAACATGATCTCTCGTGTGACACTACACACCGTGTTATCTACAATGTAATGTATTAGACAATATGCATAACCATAAATATGCAAACAATGATCATTTGATTGTTATTTCAAAAATAAATATGTTCATACAAAAGATAGACTTTTCAGTGTACATCCCAACAATTCTATGGTAAGAACTTTGAACTATGTGCTAGTCTTCATGTTAGGTGCTAGGGTTGATGTTATGTATTGTTGATTACGTTGATGTTCATGTCAAGGATGCATATATCACTATTACCATGCATGAGGTTGAGTTACTTAAGAATGTTTTATTTTAGAACCCTAGTGAAGGTGCATGCTTAGATAGGTTAAAAACTTGTGTAATATCCTAGTGTCAACATGTCAATATAGTTTGGTTCAGTATTTAGCTTTCGCTGTTAAAAGTTAAGAGTTTGAATTATGATACTCATTTAGAAACCAAGTTTAGATCTTGGTATGAGTTGTTGATACTCTTCGATTTAAATCAGGTATTAGTTAACTTAAAAATAGTTTATGGAATGATTGAGTCATGATATACCTGATCAATACAAGAGTAAGATAAAGTATGGTATGACAGTAACACCTCCTTTACTAGTGTAAGGATAGGGGGTGTTATAGTATGGTATCAGAGCAAAGTTCCACCCTTCCGCCACACGCACATCGAGCATCAATCCTGCCACTTCCAAGTAAGAAAGTACATATATATTTTACTTTCTTCTATGCTTAGTAAAGAATGTTTTTTTTTTGTTAAACATGCTTACATATGTAGGTGATGATGATAGAAAGTTAGTAATAGTAGTATTCTTATATTTGTCCTACTTTATGAAGAAATATGGTTAGAACACGAACCAATGGAAAACAAAGGACAAATGAAGTAGTACCACCACCTGATTTGATGCGGGTAGTCACTCAACTTCAGCATCAAGTTGCAGAGCAGCAACAGGTTATCAATACCTTGATGATGAACCAACCAGATAATCTTGTCACTCCACCAACTGCTCAAAATGTCATACCGGCTGCACCCCTTGGCCAACCAGTTCCCCCAAGAGCCCCAGCAGGGGGAGTGAGGCAAGAGGCATACTTAATTCAATGGCAGAAGCTGAAGCCAGAGAGTTTTGCTGGTACGAGTGAACCGTGGGATGCTCAGGCCTGGTTCAAGACGTTAGAAAGCATTGTAGAACTGCTGGATTGGCCTAAAAATGAAAAAGTCAAATGTGTATCATTCTGCTTGACTGGAGATGCCAGAATGTGGTGGGAACGAGTAAAGGCAAAAAGAGTGATTAATCAAATGACTTGGGCCAACTTTGAAACGGAGTTCTTTGAGGAGTTTTTCCATATACGAGTCACGAATAGGCACTAAGATGAGTTCATGGAATTCCGACAGGGGGACATGTCAGTAAATGAAGTCATGAATAAATTCAATAGACTAGCTCGCTTATGTTCAGAGCTAGTCAGCACTGAACGAGAAAGGGTGAGACTTATGCTCAAAATGTTGAGATTGAAGATAGCTCTGAATGTGGCCAGCGGAATTAATAGACCGCAGATTGCAGAAGAGTTAGTCAATAGTGCTTTAATCACGGAGCATTACTTGAACAACATCAAGCAACAGAAATAGGCCTCGATTGAAAATAGAAGTCATGGAAGTTCTGGAGGTCCGAAGTCTCAGAGAAATAATTCTAACTGGAAGGGAAATAACAACGGCAAGAGGAAGCAATGGAATAACCCAAAGGGGGGTTCAGCAAGCAGGCGACCTAAGTATCCTACATGTTCTAAATGTTGGAAGATGCATCCAGGAGTTTGCCGCCAGGGCACGAGCGGGTGTTATACATGAGGCTTAGAGGGACACTTTGTAGGGGATCGTTTGAAGGCTAGAGGGGGGGTGAATAGCATCGTGCTATATGTCGATGGAAATCATTCGCGTGCTTGTCTACAATTTTCGTTAGCACAGCGGAAACAAAGATAATAAAACAATAACAAAAACACAAACACACAAACACAAGGATATAACGTGGTTCGAAACCAAACAGTTCCTACTCCACGGATCGAGCTCTAAAGAGCTCTAGTGATGCACACGCAATCACTAATCACAAATAACTCCTTCTCGACACAAGTCGGAGGTGGAGAAACCTCGTACAATGATTACACTTAGTAATACAAAAGATACAAGCTAATACAAATAAGAAATACAATGCAAGTAAAGAAAAACACTTTACAAGAGCACTTTAGTTGCTTGATCTTTGATTGCCTTGGACTAGCCTTAAAGGACTGGAAAGCACCAACTCTCCCCTTGAATTTGACCAAGAAAATTGCTACCTTTTTCCTCCATCACGAGCTCCTTTTATAGCTTCAACCTGTGCTGGAAAAAGTCGATCAGTTGACTTCTCGGGACCATCAGTCGACTATTGCCACTGTTGTCGTGAGACAACAGCTAGATCCACACTGGAAAAATTCAATGGATCCATCATCAGTCGACTGATCATGACCATCAGTCGACTGATCAAGCCATCACTCGACTGCTGACCATGGCGGTCGAGTGAGACTCCACTGATCTAAAACTCGAGCACCGGGCCGACCGATCACACGATCAACATCCGCTCGCTAATCACCGATCGCCCACCTCCGCATGATCGCTAGGCTAGTTCCCATAGTCAAACCCTAGTTGACTTTTACCAGTCGACTGACACATGACACCAGTCGACTGGCACACCTCAAACATGAGGTTTTAGCCCAAGTATGGTTCCCCCATACTTGCTAGACTACCCTTAGCCTAGACCTAAGCCTTCTAGCCACCTCCATCAGCCTCACGCCTCTCGGATCCCTCCAAGTCATCCATGACTTGTTCATCCATCGCACTAGCCTACAGGTGCTTCCATCGGCTATGTCATGCTAACGGTGTCTACACCGCCAAGGCACATTGGACTTACGCCGCCAAGACTCCTCTTGGACTTTACGCCGCCAATTATTGGACTTATGCTGCCAAAACTTTACCCTTGGACTTTACGTCGCCAATATCAAGCCCCTTGGACTTTCCAAATGCCAAGACTCAAGCTTGGACTTTCCCTTACCAACCCATGTTGGACTTTCCATGCCAAGACCCATGCTTGGACTTCCCTTGCCAACTCATGTTGGACTTTCCATTGCCAAGACCCATGCTTGGACTTTCCCAAATTCCAAGTGTCCCACTTGGACTTTCCATGCCAAGTACCAATGACTTGGACTTTCCCATGACAATCACATTGTCATGTGTTTTTGTCGAACATCAAAAACATCACTCGAGTCAAACTCGAGTCCTGGTTAATCGTGACTTGGGCCGATTGCACCAACAATCTCCCCCTTTTTGATGTTTGACAAAAACCAAACAAACCATTGAGTTAGAACACTAACTCAAATCTCCTTACCAATTATCCCAAATTGGTAATCCCAAACATTCTCCCCCAAACATTATCCCCCTTTTTGACTAACATCAAAAAGGTTTTCTCTCCAAGAAGGTCAATGTCTCATGTCCCAATGAGATCTTACAATCTCCCCCTTGGTCCAAAAATACCTAGGATGCCTACCATCTTCCTAGTGATAAGTCCCATATCACTCAAGAGAGGCAATCCTATTCACTCTCCCAATTTCAAATTGGGTCTCTCAGAATCCCATCAATTTTCCCAATTGATGACATTCTCCCCATAACTTCTCCCCTTCAAGAAGAAAAACACATCCATCATCCCAAGATGGATACCTCCCCCTAAAGGCTTGCTCCCCCTTGACCATTGCACCAACAATGTCCTTGGGAAGTCCCTAAGCCAATAGGAACTCTAAACCATAAAAAATAAGGTTAAAAGTTCAAACATGAACTCTCCACACCTTAACTTTGATACATTATCCTAACACCTCTTCTAATCCATATCCAATGGCTTTTCACCCTTTATAATGCTTCCCAAAGCATATCCTAGGGTTAGAAGTGGTTAGGGACCTTAACCGTAGCTGAACACGAGCTAAACAAACCTTGTTTTCTCGAAATCAGCATTGGAAGTCGACTCTGTCAACTACCAGTCGACTGCCACTCTCATCAATCGACTGCCACCCAGGGCAATCGACTGATAATTGAAATATCAGAATTTCAGTTATCAGAAATGAAATTCAGAAATTCATAAGTAATTCTACTTATATCAAAAAAACATGAAATTTCATACGTATATTACTTATAGTCAATACAATGGGTGAAAAATATTTGAAAATTATTTTACATATAAAATATCGAAATTGATACAAAATCCAAAAGTGAATAAAAACTTCTAAGTTTTGGCTCACTTTGTATCAATCTCATCAATGGTGATTGCTATCAAAAGATAAACTTCACCAAGGTTTTTCAAAATGATTTTAAAATGTTTTCAAAACCTTATTTTGGATCATATTCCTTGGGCTCAATGTACATGACTTGTACACAAGCTTTCTCAATGATCCACCAATGAAATTAGATGAGTTATAGTCCATCTAGATGCAAAAACTATGCGCCTTGAACTCAACTCATATCCTAGCATCTCACATGTATCTAGGGTGTATAAATACACATACATGTCAATGTAATGTGAGATGTGGGTTTTGTTCTCCCTAATCTAGGGTTTCATGCATTTTTCTAAGGCAGCTCTACTTGATTCCCTTATAAATGGGGCTCCAAGTTATGCCAAAGTCCTTAACTAAATTTTAATCAAATGCATGAATGATTATGGCATTAATGATGATATAAATAAGCATATTCTCATAATCATGATGTCATGGCATAAAATGAAATCTAAAAACACATGACATTTAAAACCTTAATCCTAAACATGAACATGACATATAAAATGATTAAAAATAAGCATGATTGCATGGCATGTTATATGGCAAATAAAATATATAGGTATAATAATACCTAAATTTTAATATTAATTGCCATTTGATATAATTAAATATATTTTTCCATATTATCACTTTTCTCCCTAGTGTGCCAAAACCCAAAATGACACACTAACCTCTAAACCTAAATTGTGCCAATTTAATTGATTTTTCATAATTCCAAAAATATATTGGCACATCCAAAAATCTCTTAGGATTATAAATCAAACGTATTTCTAAGGTACCCATAACCTTGAAAATTACCTAAAATGCCACCTTTACCATGGTTAGGTTAACTACCCATCCATTTAAAGTTGGCACACCCTAACCCATCTAGCATGAATCAATCACACTCTTAGGAACCCAAAACCTATTTGAGCTCCTAGGGTTAATTAGGTATTCCTTAGGGACAACCTTCCTAGATACCCTTCTAATGACCCTCCTAGGCTTGTTAGCCTTGGTCATTTGGGTCTTACCTAGGTTGACTCTAGGAGTAACTCCCCTTGCAACCTTCTTAGTGGCCACCCTAGGTTTCCTAGAAACCCTAGCCACTAGGCACAAACCTTGGTCAACCTTAGGGATGACTTCCCTATTGACCTTGGTCTTTCTAGACCTAGTTTATGTTCCATAATCAAATGGAACACTATGATAAGCCACCTTAGGTTTAGGTTTGTGACCCAAACCTTGCTTGCCCTTGGTTGACTTTTGTCTTTTAGGTCCTAGGTGTTGACTTTGAGATCTAGACCCTTGACTTTGACCATTATACCCTTGAAATTGATTTTGTATCTTATTTAGGGTCTCTTCTAATTTCTCAAGCCTTGATCTCAAGGCTTGGTTTTCTAATTCTAATTGCCCAATTTTAGAATTTTGATTTAATCCTTGGGCATGGGACTTCCTAGGCATATGCCTAGTCCACTTAGGATTGAGACCTAGGTGCTCTTGTACCTTTCTAATAGTCTCCCTAGGTAGGATTTTTTTAGAATTGTTTCACCTTGGGAGGACGTTTCTAGGGACATTAGTCCCAAATTTCTTCTTCTTTGAAAGGTAGACATTTTTGGCTCCTAAACAAAATTCCCTATGTCTAGCATGCTCTTTGTGATAAATAGCAAGATTGCTAAAATTATTTATAGCATGCTTTTTACTATAATTTAAGGAATGAGCATTGTTTAAATATACCTTAGGGTTTGCCCTAGAGGCTCCCCCTACTTGTGATGCTCCATCTTGTCCCTTCTTCTTCTCCCTTGGGCATTGACTCTGGTAAAGCCCTTTTGAATTGTACTTGAAGCATATGACATGCTTCTTGCTCTTTTGACTTTGGGCACCGACATCTTTGACCTTTGTGTTGACTTTTGGTGTCGGAGGAATTTTCCTAATCCGTTTCGGACACTTGCTTTTGTAGTGCCCGATTTCCCTACACTCAAAACATATTATATGTATTTTATTATTAACATATATGTTTGAGTTACCTATGGTGGTGGTAGGTGCCGGAGTTGAAGCTTCTTCATCTTGACCGGATGTGGAAGCTTCTTCTTGTTGCTTCGGAGTGGAAATTCTTTCCTCCCCCTCTATCCTAGAGGTGGAGGTTTCTTTACTTCTTCTTCCACCGATCCAGAAGTTGACTCCTCTTCAACTTCCGATTCACTTGCTCGTGAGGATGATGAACTCTCTTCATCCTCTTCCTTATCTTCTTTTACTTGTGCCAAGTGGGACTTCTCATTGAACTTGGCCAATTTGTCCCATAGCTCCTTAGCATCAAGATATTCACCTAGCCTAGACAAAACATCATTAGGTATCAAATCTTCTAAAAGTTTTGTTACCTTGGCTTCGGTTTTGAATTTTTGCCGTTGCTCTTGGGTTCATTTCTTCAACTTGAGGACTTGTCCCTTCTTATCCCTAGGAGGTTCAAAGCCTTCTATGAGGATGAACTAATCCTCTATGTCCATCATCAAGAATGTCTCCATTCTTGATCTCCACGCCGAAAAATCTTCTCGATCATATGGTGGTGGAGTGTTGATATCCCATCCAAGCTTGTCTTGGAACACCATCTTCACCCTCTAGCGTGCTCCCTTAGTTGTTAAACCTTAAAGAGCAACCTGGCTCTGATACCACTTGTAGGGGATCGTTTGAATACTAGAGGGGGGTGAATAGCGTCGTGCTATACGTCGATGGAAATCATTCGCGTGCTTGTCCACAATTTTGGTTAGCGCAGCGGAAACAAAGATAATAAAGCAATAACAAAAACACAAACACACAAACACAAGAATATAACGTGGTTCAGAATCAAACGGTTCCTACTCCACGGATCGAGCTCTAAAGAGCTCTAGTGATGCACACGCAATCACTAATCACAAATAACTCCTTCTCGACACAAGTCGGAGGTGGAGAAACCTCGTACAATGATTACACTAAGTAATACAAAAGATACAAGCTAATACAAATAAGAAATAGAATGCAAGTAAAGAAAAATACTTTACAAGAGCACTTTGGTTGCTTGATCTTTGATTGCCTTGGACTAGCCTTGAAGGACTGGAAAGCACCAACTCTCCCCTTCAATTTGCCCAAGAAAATCGCTACCTTTTTCCTACATCACGAGCTCCTTTTATAGCTTCAACCCGTGCTGGAAAAAGTCGATCAGTCGACTGCTTGGGACCATCAGTCGATTGTTGCCACTGTTGTCATGAGACAACGGCTAGATCCACGTTGGAAAAATCCAACGTATCCATCATCAGTCGATTGATCAAGACCATCAGTCGACTGATCAAGCCATCATTCGATTGTTGACCGCAGCGGTCGAGTGAGACTCCACTCTGTGCTCCAAAACTCGAGCACCAGTTGACTGATCACATGATCAGTCGACTGCTCTGCCAATCAGTCGACTGCCCACCTCTGGCAGTCGACTGCTAGGCTAGTTCCCGTATTCAAACCCTAGTTGACTCTTACCAGTCGACTGCCACATGACACCAGTCGACTGGAACACCTCAAAAATAAGGTTTTAGCCCAAGTATGGTTCCCCCATACTTGCTAGACCACTCTTAGACTAGACCTAAGCCTTCTAGCCACCTCCATCAGCCTCACGCCTCTCGGATCCCTCCAAGTCATCCATGACTTATTCATCCATCGTGCTAGCCTTCAGGTGCTTCCATCGGCTATGTCATGCTAACGGTGTCTACACCACTAAGGCACATTGGACTTACACCGCCAAGACTCCGCTTGGACTTTACGCTGCCAACTATTGGACTTATGCTGCCAAGACTTCACCCTTGGACTTTACACTGCCAATATCAAGCCCCTTGGACTTTCCAAATGTCAAGACTCAAGTTTGGACTTTCCCTTGCCAACCCATGTTGGACTTTCCATGCCAAGACCCATGCTTTGTCATCCCTTGACAACTCATGTTGGACTTTCCATTGCCAAGACTCATGCTTGGACTTTCCCAAATGCCAAGTGTCCCACTTGGAATTTCCAAGCCAAGTACCCATAACTTGGACTTTCCCATGACAATCACATTGTCATGCATTTTTGTCGAAGATCAAAACATCACTCGAGTCAAACTCGAGTCCTGGTCAATCGTGACCTGGGCCGATTGCACCAACACACTTGGCCAAAAATTGCCCTACTAAGACCACTCCACCTCCACCATAGTCAAATCAATATGGGGGTAAACCTGCTCGGTTGCACCAAATGCAAGCAGCACTGGAGGGTCCTCACATTAGTCAAGGAAGATTGGAGGCCCCACCAGTTACACCGAATGCTCGGATCTTCTCTCTCACTAAAGAAGAGGTAACAAATGCTTCTACGATTGTCACAAGTCAGATACTTATCTTTAATTAGTATGCTACTGTGCTATTTGATACTGGGGCAACCCATTCGTTTATTTCCATGATATTTGCTAAGAATATAAATATACCTCTGGATGTCCTGGATCTTAAGTTTGTAACGACATTGCCTTCGGGAGAGGTAATGACATCTACACATTGGTTACGTGCCGCACCAGTCAAAATTTCAGAAAGAGAACTTTATAGTGATCTGATAATGCTAGACATGCATGATTATGATGTCATCTTGGGAATGGACTTTCTGAGCAAGTACGGTGCTTCCACTGAGTGTCATAAGCGAAGAGTCGTATTCCAACCTGAGGCAGAGTCTAAGTTTGAGTTTATAGGAGAACCAAAGAAAAGAACTAAGAAGTTCTTATCTACCATAAAAGCTCAAAATATGTTAGTCAATGGATGCGCTGGGTATCTAGCGCATGTGGTTGATACAAAGCAAGAAAGAGGCCAAAAACTCGAAGAAGTCCGAGTTGTATGTGACTACCCAAAAGTATTCCCTGATGAGTTGCCTGGGCTGGCTCCTAACAGAGAAATTGAATTTGAGATTGAACTTATTCCTAGTACCAAACCAATCTCAAAAGCACCCTATCGTATGGCCCCGGCAGAATTGAAAGAGCTTCAGGAACAATTATAGGAGTTACTCAACAAGAGATTCATTCGCCCTAGTCATTCACTGTGGGGAGCTCCAGTATTGTTCGTGAAGAAGAAAGATGGGTCTTTGAGAATGTGCATAGATTATCGAGCATTCAATAAGGTGACAATCAAAAACAGATATCCCTTGCCAAGGATTGATAATATGTTTGATCAATTGAGGGGAGCCACAGTTTTCTTCAAGATTGACTTGCGGTCTGGTTATCATCAAGTAAAAGTTAAAGAGGATGATGTACCGAAAATAGATTTTTGAACGAGGTATGGACACTATGAGTTTGTGGTCATGCCCTTCGGAGTGACAAATGCTACAGCAACATTTATGGACCTAATGAATCGAGTATTCAAGGCATTCCTTGACAAGTTTGTGATCGTCTTCATTGACGATATCCATATTTACTCGAGGACTCAGAAAGAACATGTTGAACATTTGAAGACAGTGTTACAAACCCTTCAGTAGAGACAATTGTATGCCAAGTTCTCCAAGTATGAATTTTGGCTTGATCGAGTGTCTTTCCTGGGTCACATTATTTCAAAAGATGGGGTTATGGTGGATCTGATGAAGATAGAAGTTGTTAGTAACTAGAGTCGACCAAAGAATGCCAGTGAAATCAGAAGTTTCCTTGGATTAGCAGGGTACTACAGAAAATTTATAAAAAACTTCTCAAGGATAGCTTCACCACTGACGATTCTTACCAGAAAGAACCGAAAGTTTGAATGGACCGAGGATTGTTAGGGAAGTTTCCTTGAACTAAAGAGGAGATTAACAAGTGCTCTAATTCTTACCCTCCCAGAAAATAATGCAAGCTTTGATATGTATAGTGATGCATCTAAAATGGGACTCGGAGTTGTGCTTATACAGAATGGTAAGGTCATTGCCTATGCGTCTAGACAACTCAAGGATTATGAAAAGAATTATCCCACTCATGACCTTGAGTTGGCAGCAGTAGTCTTCGCTCTCAAAATTTAGAGACATTACTTGTATGGAGTCCAGTACAAGATTTATACAGATCATCAGAGTCTGAAATATTTCTTCACTCAGAAAGATTTAAACATGAGACAACGTAGATGGCTTGAGCTGGTCAAAGACTATGACTGTGAAATCTTCTACCATCATGGAAAGGCAAATAAAGTAGCAGACGTATTGAGCAAGAAATCCTGTGCCACCTTAATGTCCTTATCTTCATTATCTCAACCATTGGAGAAAGAGATGTTGAACCTTGGGGTTGAGATTATTTCTGGACAGCTTTCTACCTTGACAATAGCACCAAAACTATTTGATGATATACTAGCAAAGCAAGACGAAGATCCAAGCATCCAAAGGATCAATCAAGAGATCCAAGAAGGAAAGGATGAAGGATTTCATGTCTCTAACAGTGGGGTACTATATCTTCATGAATACTTATGTATTCCCAATAATCCAAAATTGAGAAAGAGAATTTTAGAAGAAGCTCATGGGACCCCATATTCAATGCATCCTGGATCTACCAAGAAGTATCAAGATTTGAAAGAAAAGTTCTGGTGATTCGGTATGAAAAGGGATGTGGCTAAATATGTCAGCACCTGTCTGACGTGTCAAAGAGTGAAAGTAGAACATCAGAGACCTGGAGGAGTTCTGCAGCCTATTCAAATCCCAGAATGGAAGTGCGAAGATATAGCTATGGATTTCATAGTAGGACTTCCCAAAACAACTAATGGTTATGATGCTATTTGGGTGATTGTTGATAGATTGACAAAATCTGCCCATTTTTCTGGCAATCAAAATATCGTACTCAATGGAACAACTAGCTCAGTTGTATGTTAAGGAGGTGATCAGATTGCATGGAGTTCCTAAGACCATCATTTCTGATAGGGATAGTCGATTTACTTCACACTTTTGGGAGTGTGTTCAAAAGGCCCTTGGCACTAAGCTACGATTTAGCACAACATTTCATCCTCAAACAGACGGGCAAACCGAACGAGTAAATCAAATTCTAGAGAATATGCTATGAGCTTGTGCCTTAGATTTTAAAGGAAGCTGGTGCAAATACCTATGTTTGGAAGAGTTTGCTTACAATAATAGCTACCAAGCTACAATTGGAATTGCACCCTATGAAGCTTTATATGGAAGGAAGTGTAGGTCTCCTATTTGTTGGTATGAAGGTGGTGAGAAGAAAGAAATGTGGCTTAAGACAGACTTTATAGATGACACCACCAACGCTATAAAGAGCATCTGCCAAAGAATAGAGATTGCTCAGAGTCGGCAGAAGAGTTATGCCGATTTACGACATAGACCGCTTGAATTCGAAGTTGGGGATTTTGTATTTCTTAAAGTAGCTCCTATGAAAGGGGTGATGAGATTTGGGAAGAAAGGCAAGTTGAGTCCACGCTATGTAGGACCTTACCAGATCACAAAAAGAATTGGCAAAGTAGCTTATGAGTTAGAGATACCTTAAGAAATGTCATCTATTCACAATGTATTTCATGTCTCAATGCTGAAAAAATGCGTTCCTAATGCGGACCATGTGATTGAGCCACAGACGGTACAAGTTCAAGAAGATTTAAGTTATGAAAGTCGACCTATTCAGATAATAGATCGATAAATCAAGAAATTGAGAAACAAAGAAGTACCCTTAGTGAAAGTCATGTGGCAAAATCAAAAGTTTGAAGAAGCAACTTGGGAATGCGAGGATGACATAAAACAAAAGTATCCGGAGTTGTTCTAAGTTTCGAGGATGAAACTTGTATAAGGTAGGAAGGATTGTAATGCCCGTAAAATTCTAAAATTGTTCAAAGTAATTATATGGGTTTTAACGCCCATAAAAGGTTTAAAAAAAAATAAAATAAAATAAAAAGTATGGTTCGCTATAGCTAGGATTTGAACAATGAACCTCCTAATAGGGAGGTAGCTTTGCTACAACTAGGTCATAGGATAATTCTTGGCTAGAATAGATAAGGAATATACAAAGAAGATAAATGAGAAGATGAGAGGGTGAAGAGTTGTTTCATCTCCCCATGAGAAGATGGAGAGTTTTTCTTTTCTTTTCATCTTCCTAGCCATTCACGTTGAGATTAAAGGGAGATTAAAGGGAGAAAGAAAGAAAACCCACTTCATCTTCCTTTTTCTTCCTCCTCCCTCATTCTTGGCCAAACCTATCTCCTTCTTCTTCCTCCCTCTTCCATCCAAGCTTTAGGACTCCTTGTGTTGGGATTCTCAAGAGGGTTTTTCAAGGAGATAGTCTTGGTATTGCTAGAAGATCCAACTCCACCGAACTCCTCCTCCTTCCTACAACTCCATCCAAAACCCTAAAGCCTTGTTTGGTGTTCTTGAGAGGGTTTCAAGGGGATACAAAGGCTTAGTATATGCTAGAGGATCACTCCTAAGGATAAGGAACAAGGGAAGGTCTTCATCTCATAAAAACCCTAGCGGTATACTAGTACGATAGCGAGAGGATGTAAGTATCTCTCACCTGCAGTATAAGTAGTTCTTCGATTATTTTATATAGCTTATTTTCCTATGTTTTGGTAGATTATATGTTTGGATCAGATGATATATGTGTGTGTTCAGATTTATAGTTAAGGTATATGTGTTTTTAAGCAAGATCTAAGATCGCAAAGATGTTATCTCTCATCTATAGCATAAGTAACTCTTTGATATGCCCATCTAGCTTCATCACCATGTTTTATTTGGATTTATATGTTCTGTCCAGATTATGTTTGTTTGGATTTTTAGGTATTTTAAGTATATATCATTGGAAGCAAGAGGTAAAGATCGCAAAGATGCTTCCCCTATAAGTTTTGGGGACAAAGAGCATGATTGAATGTCTTGAAAGACTTCCTATATTAGTTTTTAGGAGTATGATCATGTTAAATGTTTGATAAATGATAAAAATATGTTTCGATCAGTTTATATAGGTGTGTTTAGATTTATAGGTAAGGTATATGTTGTTTTTAAGCAAGACATATGATCACTAAGATGCTATCTCTCACCTATAACATAAGTAACTTTTTGATTTGCACATCTAGCTTCTAGTATCATGTTTTTATTCAGATTTATAGATTCTGTCGAGATTATGGTTGTTTGTATTTTTAGGTATTTTAAGTATATTTTATTGGAAGCAAGATGTAAAGATCACAAAGATGCTTCCCCTACGAGTTTTGGGGACAAAGAGCATGATTATATGTCTTGAAAGGCTTCCTATATGAGTTTTGGGAGTATGATCATGTTAAGTGTTTGATAAATGACAAAGATCAGTAAGTCATATATAAAGGAAGTATTTTATTTTGAACATTTCATTGGAAGCAAGATGTAAAAATCACAAGATGCTTCCCCTACGAGTTTTGGGAACAAAGAGCATGATCAAATGTCTTGAAAGGCTTCCTATATGGGTTTTTGAGTATGATCATGTAAAATACTTGTTAAATGACAAAAATAAGTAAGTCATATATAAAGGAAGTATTTTACTTTGAAGTGGCATGTACCGGGCTCTTAGATCGCCCACGGGCCCCTAGACCACCCTTGAAAGTTAAGTTGCCCTAATAAGTTCGGTGGCTAGCTACCCCAAATTCTATTAGGGTTGCGTGCAAAATGGTACAATGTCAGGCTGCCCAAACAAGGATGATTAGTATTTTAAAGTATAAATGTATATATGGTTTCGAAAGTTAACCAAAGCACAATGTTTACAAGTTTAAGTATAGTATTTCTCATGTATATGTTTCTACAAGCGAAGCATATTTCAAGCATGTATTGCAAGTTGCGTATGTTAAGTTCATGCATTTCAAGTTGAGCCATTGTGTTATGTACAAGTGTCTCTATATGTCTAATACAGATAGTTCATGCATGTCAAGTGGAACCATTGTATTATGTGCAAGTATTTCCAAATGTTAAATGCAGAATTTTCCTAAATGCAAGTATGAGCATGTGTTGCATGCAAGTATTCTAATAGAATGTTTTTCTTAATGCAAAGTTTTATGAGAATAGGAAGTACTTACTAAGCTCCATTGCTTATAGTTTTCATTCCTTATACTGCAGATAAGGGTAGAGCAAGATTGGAGTTAGAGGGGGCAGCGGATGAAGTGTTTGGTGTGTGTTGTGACGGAACAGTGGATTATGATCCTGGACTTGCTAGTATTCTATAATGTTAATACCTTCGAACTTGTTCGTGTGGTAGTGTTCATGTTATATGTTTGATCATGTTGTGTCTAAGAATGTTGAACTTGCTAGTATTATGCTATGCTAAGTACTTTGATCTATGTGCTAGTCTTCATGTTAGGTGCTAGGGTTGATGTTATGTATTGTTGATTACGTTGATGTTCATGTCAAAGATGCATATATCACTATTACCATGCATGAGGTTGAGTTACTTAAGAATGTTTTATATTAGAACCCTAGTGAAGGTGCTTGCTTAGATAGGTTAAGAACTTGTGTAATATCCTAGTGTCAACATGTCAATGTAGTTAGGTTCAATATTTAGCTTCTACTATTAAAAGTTAAGAGTTTGAATTATGATACTCGGTTAGAAACCATGTTTAGATCTTGGTACTAGTTGTTGATACTCTTTGATTTAAATCATGTATTAGTTAACTTAAAAATAGTGTATGTGAGTTTATGGAATGATTAAGTCATGATATACCTGATCAATACAAGAGTAAGATAAAGTATGGTATGACAGTAACACCTCCTTTACTAGTGTAAGGATAGGGGGGTGTTACAACAACGACAATGCCATCGTGGTGATTTCACGCACAGAAGAACAGGAGAAGAAAGAAATTAGGCAGTTGTAGTTGGTGCTTTGGGTGTCCGACTATTAGATCGGGAGAGGGATAGAGCGATCACGATAAAGAGGTCATTGACGCTCACCCCCGTCTAGATCGACGTAGCACAGCAAGGACACGAAGTGGGCAGCGATGATAGTAGCAACTCCAGCGATGCCAAGATCCCAACGACCAAAAGGAATGATTGCCAAACTCGACGGTATCACGTACCGATGGAGATTGGTCGCCGAGTAAGAGATCCCCTCCCCTCCCTTTTTTTCTCTGGACTTGTAATCAACTCGCAAAATGCTAGCGAAGACGATGTCCGATGGAGCTATCAACAGGTGGAAGAATCAATCTCACGACAGATGGCAGTGACGATCATCGTGTGGAGGATCGATGAACAAAACACTACTTCATGGAGAGTACACCTCGCGGTGTGGCTAGCTTGGCCGCCGGCTTCTCTCGAATGCTAGGTTATCCCGAGACGTCGATGCTCCAGATCGAACACATAGTAGAGAAAACGAAAGCAGACGAGAGGAGAAAGGAATAGAAATTGCGGTGGGCGAAAGGAACGAGATCGGCGAAAAGAGGAGGGTTGCAGAGAAAAATGAGGTAAGATTAATAATACTTAAACCTAAGTTTTGATACCTATCTCACTTAGGTTAATTAAACCCATTAACTTCTCATATGGTAGTTCAAACAAGCTTTATTAAAGCCTATTAAAATTTTCCCCATAAAATATCATAAGAACTCCATTTAATTCCAGAAAAAATTCTAAAAATTCTTGAAAATTCTATAAGTCCATTTCGTATTTAACCAAGGATATTTTTATTTTTATTATTATTATTATTATTATTATTATTATTATTATTATTATTATTATTTTCCTGATATCTTACACTAAGAGTTTCAGGATTATCTAAGGGACAATGACATCTTGTCCCAAAAGACTCCACCTTATACACCACAACATAATGGTTAGCTGAAAGGCGAAACCAACCCTCTTTGGACATGGTTATGTTAATGATGTAGCATACAAGTCTTTCAAAGTTCTTTTGGAGTTACTCACTCGAGACCTCTATTTACTTGTTAAATTGAGTCCCGACTAAGGTAGTCTCTACTACTCCATATGAGGTATGGAAAAGTAGGAAACCTTATTTATCTTACTTGAAGATATGGGGTTGTCCTGCTTATGTGAAGAGGTTAGTGTTAGACAAGAAGGAGGCTAAGTTTGATAAGTGTCTATTTATTAGTTACCCTAAGAAAATGAGGGGTTACCAATTCTATCATCCCTTGAAACAAAAGGTTTTTTTTCCAAGTCATGGTGTATTCCTAGAGAAGGAGTTTCTCTTACAGGAAAATAATGGGAGTGTGGTTGAACTAAGTGTAGTTCAAGAGACTCCAATAGGCATAGAAAAAATACCTAGTTAAGAACCACAACTAATTACTCATTATGATGAAGTAACAGGTAAACCTGATGATACACCACTTCCTCTTAGATCTAGTAGGACACGTCGGATTTTTAAGAGATATGAATTTCTCATAAGTGAATCTAATGACGTATTGCTCATTGAGGATGAGGAACCTACTAGTTACGAAGAGGTTCTGAATAGTTCAGATAGGGATAGGTGGCTAACAACCATGAAATCAGAAATGAATTCCATGGTGGACCCACCCGAAGGCATAATGCCTATAGGGTACAAATAGGTTTTCAAGAAGAAAACCGATATGGACGGTAATGTTATTACCTATAATGCAAGATTAGTTGCAAAAGGCTAGAAGATATGGAGTTGAAGATATGGAATAGCCATGAAATCAAAAATAGATTCCATGTATGAAAACCATATTTGGAACTTGGTAGACCCACCCGATGGCATAATGCCTATAGGGTGCAAGTGAGTTTTCAAGAAAAAAACCGACATGGATGGTAATATTATTACTTATAAAGCTAGATTAGTGGAAAAAGGCTATCGTCAAAGACAAAGTGTTGATTATGATGAAACCTTTTCACCAGTAGCTATGCTTAAATCCATTTGGATACTCCTAGCCATGGCGGCTCATTTTGATTATGAGATATGATAGATGGATATGAAAACAACTTTCCTTAATGGAAACCTATCTGAGGATGTATTTATGATACAACCTGAGGGTTTCACATCCATTGACAAGAACAAAGTATGCAAGCTTCAACGTTCCATCTATGGATTGGAGCAAGCATCTAGGAGTTGGAATATCTATTTTGATGAGGCAATCAAACAGTTTGATTTCTCACAAAATCTTGAGGACCCTATGTGTATAAGAAGGTAAGTGGGAGTGCGGTCGTGTTTCTAGTATTGTATGTCGATGACATATTAATTATAGGAAACGATATTCCTATTTTGCAAACAGTCAAGGTCTGGTTGTCCAAAATGTTCTCCATGAAAGACATGGGAGAAGCAACCTATATTTTGGGGATTAAGATCTATAGAGATAGATCGAATCGGTTGCTTAGTCTTTCGTAGTCTACATACATAGACAAAGTGCTAAAACGGTTTAACATGGAAGAATCCAAGAAAGGTTTTATTCCCATGAGGCATGAGATTCACCTTTTAAAGTCTATGTGCCCGTGCACTGAAGACAAGAGGATTTGCATGAGTCAGATCCCATATGCGTCAGCTATAGGATCGATCATGTATGCTATGTTATGTATGATGCCCGATGTATCGTACGCTTTAAGCGTTATGAGTAGATACCAGTCGGATCCTGGTATTGACCATTGGGTGGCTGTCAAGACAATCCTTAAGTACTTGAGAAGGACTAAGGATTTGTTCTTGGTATACAGAGGAGGCGATATGTGTTGGTACAGTAGGCACCTGAATCAAACCTGAGTTTTGATTATAGCAAATAGACAAAGTTAAGTTCATTTTGTTATCTCACGAGCTGACCCAAGTGTGCAGGAATGCTAACCTAAGCTGAAGGTCAGCGACACTCAGAGGGAACTGTGGTGGTCTGAGGAAACCATGGAGAACTTTGGAGGGAGACGAAGAACTCAGGTGAAGACCGGAAGCGAAGCTTAAAAAGTAAAAGGTTGAGGTAAGCTCGTGTGAGGGAGCGTATGTAAGGTTGTGTCCTCTGTACGGGGACATCCTTAGGTGCCGATCTAACTAAGACATCCCATGGAAGGTCTATGTCGAGATCGGACGGTTAGTGGCCGTCGAAATCACTTATTTTTGAGCTAACTTTCTATTTCAATCAAAAATCCTAGCCAACAGTCGACTGCTGGCTTGTAGCAATAGACTACTGGGAATTAGTTCAACTAATTTGGGCGGCAGTCATCTCTTGGTCAAAGATCAGCTACGAGGAGAGTCAAAACTTATCACCATTTCTCAAGGGCTAGGTGGCATCTTCTCATGAAACCTAATTTGAACATTTAGGGTTTCACAAGTCTATAAAAGAAGGTGCATTCCTCACCATTTTCATCATTCAAAAGCCTCCAAGTGCTTTCGATATGCTGCGACTCTCCGACACTCCTACGACCATGAAGCGCTGCCGAAACAATGATGATAAGAGCTCAATTTTCTCATCTACAAGTCATCAATAAAAGTATTCTTGGAGTTCAATCATTTCTTGTAGTTGTTGTTTGATTATTGTTCTTTTATCGTAACGAGGAGAGGGGGAGTGTCCCTCTACCTCAATCCTATTTGTGCTTTTGTAATCGCTTACTCCTACCTCTAATGAGGAGAAGTGTTTTTAGTGATTTGCCCTCCGCGCATGGTCTAGGACCACTAGGGCCATGGATTAGCAGCCGGAAGGTTGTGAACCAAGTAAAATTTCTTTTGTCTTATTTCTTTTTCTGCTGCGTTTACTCTTATTGCTTAATGAATTAACGAATGAATTCGAAAATTGTTTAGCTCTATTCACCCCCCTATAGCACTCAAATTGATCCAACAAGTAGTATCAGATCCGTGGGCGCTACGATTTGGTGAAACCACCAATCTAGCAATTTTTACAGATTTCTTTTGTTTATTTTTGTTTACAACTTTTTTTGTTTCGTTTGATTTTGTTCTCCCGCACTACTAATCCAAGGCGAAAGTCTTGGTACATTTACTTGTTTTTGCTTTTGCGAGGTGAACTTTTTCCGTTGTCTTTTTATCTTTTTCAATGGACCATCTCGAAGGGTTTAGCACCGTCCAACCTCCATTTTATAATGGAGACGACTTCCGTTATTGGAAGGGTTGGATGGAGTGCTTCTTAAAGACCTAAATCGAGATGTGGATCGTAATCCAAATCGGATTCACTCTTCCTACTAATGAAGTGGGTGAATCTTTGGATTATGATCATTGGACGAACGCCATGAAAACACAAGTGGAAGCCAATGCCAAGGCGACCCAAATATTACAATGTGGCTTGTCCAAGGAGGAGTTAAATCGCGTCGGCCCCTTTATTAGCGCAAAAGATCTATGAACTAAACTTGTAGAGCTACACGAAGGAACCGATGACGTGAAGGTATGTATGCATGATTTGCTTTTCAATAAGTTATATAATCTTAAGATGTAGGAATGATATGGAAACACAACTACACGCCCACATTCAAGACATTGTCAATAGCTTGCACGCCATCGAACAAAAGGTCGAGAATCGAGACCTTATAAGGTATGCTTTAAATTCTTTCCCTAGGACTACCTTGTGGGCATCCATGGTCGATGCCTACAAGGTTTCTAAGGACCTTTAAAAAATTAAATTAGATGAATTATTTTCTGAATTTGAACTCTATGAGCAGTCTAATTCAGTTCCCGAGAAAGGTATTGTCTTACTTGCAGGTTCGAAGAAGAAGCCCGCAACCAAACCGCCCCCAATCAAGCGAACTAGTGAACCTAGTTTAGAAGATGATCAAGAGCCGAAGACAACCCGTCAATCAAGGTAAATCTAAACCTAATTCTAATTTTAGATGCTTTGAATGTAACAGGTTCAGACACATCAAGTCAGAGTGTTCGAAACTCAAGAACAAAGCACCCAAGTCCAAGAAAGCGCTTAACGCTACTTGGGAAGAATCATCAGAGGAGGAAGACGATGATCTCATCTTCATGGCCAAGCTGACCGAGCCTGAACAAGACTCCAAACCTAAGGAAGAGTCCGAGTCCGGATCCGATGACGAGTCGCTATTCAAGACAAGCCACAGATACGCATCCGGTTCAAAAGGGTCACTTAAGGTAAGTCGATCTTTACTTAGCACTTTATACAATGCAATTAAATTCTTAACTAGAAAGTTAGCTAAGTCCGAGTCTAAGGTCAAGACCTTAGTTGAGGAGGTTAAACTCCTTAAACACAAGGTCTCCCTAACCTCTTCGACTAGTCAAGTTCAAAAGGAGGACTCAAATCGAGTTTAAAAGCTCAAAGTTGAGAACTCACTTTTGAAAAGTCAAGTCGAAGATCTTAGGTATATGTTGGAAAGGTTCACTTTGGGATCCAGGGGACTTGACCTCTTACTTAGATCGCAAAGGGCCGTGTACAACAAGGTCGGGCTTGAGTTTAGCTCAAATACAACTAACAAGTCGTATATGTCGATTGTAAGTCGAAATGAAAAACATGTCCAAGCATGGGTCCCTAAGACCATTTTGATTTCTAAATTAGGATCTAACAAGTACTAGGTTCCCAAGGACCAAATCCACTATGTGGAAAGACTGAACCGATTCAATGGTCCAGGGGGAGCTAGTACAAAATTTGTTTGTGCTATTAATTAGACCTTACATGGTTAGATATTTTTTTATTTTTAGAATGGTTAGATAGAACTTATAACTAATCAATTCTTGACAACATAGTACTAGGACGTGGCGAGATAATAGTACGCTAGGGAAGCGAAGTCCCATGTGTCCAAGTTAAATAAGGCATATCTAGCTCGGTGCACTCGACTAAGTGGAACTAGCTGAAGCTACATCAACGTATCCTTAACTAGTTAGACCAGGAGGTGATCTTAGGTGAATCAAATTATTATTTTCTCAAACTTGGCTTTGTCTAAGGAAGTGGTCATTGTTCCGATCAAAGAAGGCTTCTGTGCCTCGCCACGACCTGGAAGTCAATTTCTTGAAAAGGTGACTTGACGAGCTTAGGGTTAAATCCGAATCTAACCCAAGGTTGACTAGTTTCAATTCATTAACATTAATCAAGTAAAATTGAAGTCATCTCACAAAAACACATAAGGATAACGTGTTTGATCATGTAGAAATGGGTGAGATGATCTAGGACTAATAATCTTCAACCAACCTTAAATTCCAATATCCGATCCAACTACCTTGTGTGTAGGATCAATGAATGTTGGACACTGGGTGCTCCCGACATATGACCGGAGACCAACTTAAGTTTTCAAAGCTTAGATTCAAACAACAAGGATCGGTAGCTTTCGGAAAAACGACAAGCTCAAAATCATCGGATCAGGTGATATTGAGCTAAATTCTAATTTCATAATTCACAATGTTTTATTAGTTGATGATTTTCAATATAATTTACTTAGTGTAAGTCAATTATGTGATAACAACTATAAGGTTATATTCTTAGAAAATGAATGCTTAATTAAAACAAATGAAACCTCTAAAACAATACTTAAAGGAACTAGGAATAGTAACATATACACAATTAACTAACCCAACTCCTCAACCAAGTGTCTTATGACACAACAAGAGGAATCTTGGTCGTGGCACCGACGAGTTGGTCACTCGCACCCAAGACTCGTTTATAAGATGAGTCAGAGTGGCTTAGTCAAAGGTTTGCCTAACCTTAATAACTTAGACAATAAAATTTGTAATGCTTGTCAACAAGGTAAACAACTTAGGGCACAACATCAACTAACTAATAAAAAACGAACCAAAAGCATGCTTGAGCTCCTACATTTGGATCTATTTGTTTCACATGGAGCTAAGTCACTTAATGGGAGTCAAATCTGCTTAGTCATAATTAACGACTATTCTAGGTTTACCTAGGTTAGGTTACTTAAACACAAAAGTGATACCTTAGACCAACTCATCAGCTTGTTTAAATTAATCGAAAACCAAAAGAACCTTAAAATTAAAAGACTTAGAAGCGATCATAGTGGTGAATTCGAAAACCATAGGTTCACATATTTCTGTAACCTAAATGGATACCACCATGAATTCTCGTGTCCTAGAACTCCACAACAAAATGGCCTAGTCGAGCGGAAAAATAGAACCCTTCAAGAAGCCGTTAGGACCATGTTGAACGAATATAACCTACCTGATAGGTTTTGGGCGGAAGTCGTTAGTACGGCTTGTTATGTTTAAAATAGAATCCTAATGGTAAAGAGGTACCTTAAGACCTCATACGAAACCTACCATGATAAAGTACCTAACATCAAATACTTTAGGGTATTTGGGTGTAAGGTACATATCCTAAACACTAAGGACTGCCTAGGAAAGTTTAGATCCAAAACCTCTACCGAAATCTTTCTAGATTACTCAACTACGAGTAGAGCCTATAGGGTATATAACAATGACACCCTTAAAATTGAGGAAACCATTAATGTAGTATTCGACGAAGGACATGAACCCACAAAACTCGTAGTAGAACCAACTAACAAATCAACTCATACCAAACTCGACTTTGACCTTGAAATCGAGTCCAGTATTAATCCTAACTCGAGTCAACCTAGGGTTCAAACAAATCATCCTATCGACCAAGTGATAGGTGATCCTAATCCAAGAGTTCAATTAAATCATCCTATCGACCAAGTGATAGGTGATCCTAACCTAGGGGTTCAAACTAGGGCGTCATATCGAAACCTTAGTCAAATTTCCTTGATTTCAAAAATCGAACCCAAGTCAATTGAACAAGCTCTTCTTGATCTCGATTGGATTATTGCAATGCAAGAAGACCTAGCTCAATTTACTAGGAACGAAGTTTGGGAATTAGTACCACCACCTAAAGATAAATCAATTATTGGAACAAGGTGGGTCTTCCGAAACAAACTTGATGACAAAGGTGAAGTAGTTAGAAACAAAGCAAGATTGGTCGCGAAAAGGTTTAATCAAGTAGAAGGGTTAGATTACGATGAAACCTATGCCCCCGTAGCTAGATTAGAATCCATCCGAATGTTGTTGGCATATGCTACACATCGAGGATTTAAATTATTTCAAATGGATGTCAAGTCAGCATTCTTGAATGGACTTATTAAGGAAGAAGTGTATGTTAGTCAACCCCTAGGATTTGAAATCCTAGACAAACCCAATCATGTCTTTAGACTCAAGAAAGCTTTATATGGACTAAAACAAGCTCCTAGAGCTTGGTATGAGAGGCTTTCTATATACCTTAAGTCCAAAGGGTTTAGCCAAGGCTTAGTCGATCCAACCCTTTTTGTAAAATCCATAGGCAAAGAAATTTTTATAGCCCAAATCTATGTAGATGACATAATATTTGGAACCACTAATTCGATCCTACTAAATGAGTTCATTTCACTCATGGAAAGTGAATTTGAAATGAACTTAGTAGGAGAATTAAATTTCTTTCTAGGATTACAAATTAAACAAATTAAGGAAGGAATCTATTTACATCAACAAAAATATGCTAAGGAATTAATTAACCGATTCGGAATGCAAAATTCTAAAATCATTAATACACCCATGGCAGCAAATGTTAATATAGGAGAAGATGTAGATGGAAAACCTATTGACCTAAAATACTATAGGAGTGCGATAGGGAGTCTCCTTTACTTAATGCGAGTTGACCCAATATATTATTCGCAGTAAGTATGTGCGTAAGGTTCTAAATTTGTGCCAAGGAGTCACACCTAACATTAGTTAAAGCGTATCCTTAGATATCTAAAGGGCACGCTAAGCGTAGGTATTTGGTGCCCTAGATCTATCGAGTTCAAACTAATTGACTACTCTGACTCGGATTATGCCGATAGTAAACTCGATAGAAAGAGCACGAGTGGTTGCTGTCAACTTCTTGGCTCGAGTCTAGTGAGTTCGTGCAATAGGAAGCAACACTGTGTTGCCTTATCTACCACTGAAGCCGAATATGTCTCAATAAGTGAGTGTGTGGCTCAGTTTCTTTGGATGAAGCACACTCTTCAAGACTTTAACTTAAACTTCAACAATATTAAAACTCACATAGATAATATTAGCTCAATCAACTTAACCAAAAACCCTATATGTCACTCTAGGACCAAACATATAGAAGTTAAACACCACTTTATTCGATAACACATATCTAATGGAACCATTCAACTCAAATATATGGAATCCAAGTCAAACCTAGCCGATCTTTTTACCAAACCGCTACCCGAAGCTGAATTTAGTCTACTAAGATGAAAATTGGACATGTGCGTAATAGAGTAGGACTTACATTTTTATATACTCTATTATTTACTTTTCATGTTAATGGAACAAGCTTAGGGCTTACCCTAGATATCATGTACCTATAGATTTAAGGAGCTAATACATCTCACAACACATAGGACTAATGTGTTTGTGTACTTAGCCACGTAGATGGGCGTGAGATATTAGGACCTTACTCCTGGTTCCAGATGTAGATTTAGTGCATCGACATGAACCACGGATTATAATTTCCGATATTAACCATTTCTAATCAGGACTTGTTGATCATTCCATATTAATCAAGTCAAATAGAGTTGGACATCCAAATAGATGAGCTTATGTTTAAACTACTATTTTCAAAATTTATTTGGAACATGCTTGGACAAAAATATTATTTTTCGAAAAAATTCAAAAAAAAAACTATGGTTTTCAAAACCCCCCACTTTTTTCGATTTATGGAAAAAGGGGGAGAAAAGGGCAAAGTTATGTATCTTTTAATGGTGAATACTTATTTAACTTAATTTTTAAACTTAACCTTTATGGTTAAACTTTCTTAATTGAAAAAGAGGAAGAAAAGGCCAAAGTTAAGAGATCAAAAGTTAACTTTTGATCACTTAACTTAAATTTCATATAAATTATTTGGCCTATGTTAAGTAATTTTGATTACTTAACCTTTTAAAGTAGAAAACACTAAGGGGGAGGGTTAAAGTCCTTTTCAAGTACTCACCCTCGGTCAAGGGGGAGGATTCCTCAAGGGGGAGCACTTGAAAAAGAGTCTTACTCATACTCCTACTTAACTTGTTAAGCTAAGTATACTCATTCTTGTTTTATGCTAGTTGTTCACTTAATGCACTTCAATTATTTCCTTAACTTTGTGTTGGTTTTCTATAGATCAAAAAGGGGGAGATTGTTTGTGCAGTAGGCACTTGAATCAAACCTGAGTTTTGATTATAGAAAATACACAAAGTTAAGTTTATTTTGTTATCTCACGAGCTGAGCCAAGTGTGCAGGAATGCTAAGCTAAGCTGAAGGTCAGCGACACTTGGAGGAAACCATGGTGGTCGGAGGAAACCATGGAGAACTTCGAAGGGAGCCGAAGAACTCAGGTGAAGACCAGAAGCGAAGCTTCAAAGGTAAAAGGTTAAGGTAAGCTCGTGTGAAGGAGCATAAGTAAGGTCGTGTCCTCCTTACGAGGACGTCCTTAGGCGACGATCCGACTAAGACATCCCATGGAACGTCTATGTCGAGATCAAATGGTTGATGGTCGTTGAAATCACTTATTTTCGAGCTAGCCAACAATGATCACACGGCTTATAGCGAATAATCGCTTGGGCATCAGTTCGACTAATTTGGGTGGCAGTCGACTGTTGGTCAAAGATCAGCTTCAAGGAGAGTCAAAACATATCACCATTTCTCAATGGCTAGGTGGCATCTTCTCATGAAACCTAATCTAAATGTTTAGGGTTTCACAAGGCTATAAAAAAAGGTCCATTTCTCACCATTTTCATCATTCAAAAGCCTCTAAGTGCTTCCGATATGCTGTGACTCTCCGACACTCCTACGATGATGAAGTGCTGCCGAAACAACAACGACAAGAGCTTAATCTTCTCATCTACAAGTCGTCGGTAAAAGTATTCTTAGAGTTCAATCATTTCTTGTAGTTATTGTTTGATTATCGTGCTTTTATCGTAATGAGGAGAGGGGGAGTGTCCCTCTACCTCAATCCTTTTTGTGCTTTTGTAATCGCTTACTCCTACCTCTAACGAGGAGGAGTGTTTTTAGTGATTTGCCCTCCGCGCGTGGTCTAGGACCACTAAGGCCTTGGATTAGTAGCTGGAAGGCTGTGAACTAAGTAAAATTTATTCTGTCTTATTTCTTTTTTCACTGTGTTTACTCTTTTTGCTTAACGAATCAACGAACAAATTCAAAAATTATTTTGTGCTATTCACCCCTCCCCTCTAGCGCTCAAATAGATCCAACAATATGGTAGTAAGTGAGTATACTGATGTCAACTTTCAGACAGATAAGGATGATTCCAAATCTCAGTCTGTGGTGAGTTGGAAGAGTTCCAAGCAAGACACCGTTGTTGATTCTACTATAGAGGCAGAGTACATTGCAGCTTCTAAAGCAGCAAAAGAGTCAGTCTGGATGAAGAAGTTTATTACTGAAGTTGGAGTAGTTCCGAGCATTGTTGAAGCTTTACTAATTTACTGCAACAACAATGGCGCCATTGCACAAGCGAAGGAACCACGGTCTTATCAGCGATCCAAGCACGTACTACGCCATTACCATCTGATTAGAGAGATCATTGGTAGAAGAGATGTACAAATAGAGAAAGTTCCCACTGATAGGAATCTAGGAGATCCCTTGACAAAGCCACTTCCCCAAGAAAAGTTCGAGAGGAATATAGAAGCCTATGGTATTAGATATCAAGGTGATTGGTTGTAGGCCAAGTGGGAGTTTGATGTAGTTGAGAGATGTCCTAAGACAATCACCTTATAAGTTATTAATAAAATTCACTATTTGAGTATAAATTATCTATGTATTTGATTGGATCTTAAACACATGTATTGAAGTCCACAATATGATGCATAGCATGAGAGAAATTGTGATTGGTTCACAATTAGTGGATATCTCATCATGACTAAATATGCAAGTATTGAAACTATCCTTAGTCTATGAATTAATGAGATTGGACATCATCAATTCTGTGAGACTAGCACATGTTATGCTCCTTGGTTTATCCAAGCATTCGATACTCACTGAATTGAAGCATAGGGATGATGAGAGTGAACATGTGGATGCTAGTTATGGTAACTAGTTTATTTCAGTCGCATCATAAGCATGGATGGGCCGAGTCTTATGAAGACATGATGGATAAACCAAATTGGTTTGGTTCTATTCCAATGGTGGAAAATAAACCAAAAGGGTTTGGTTTGTTTTAAACGAATGAACCAAAGTTGGTTGGTTCGTTTTAACTTAAAATAAACCAATACAATTTGGTTTATTTTAACTTAAGTTATTGGAGCAAGTTAACAGGTTTTGGTCATAAACCAATGACCATTAAGGTTTCTTGATGGTTAAGGAACACGTGTTCTATAAATAAGAGGGTGGAGAAATATTTCGTGGATGAGTTAAGGTTTTGCAAAACCCTAGTCACCTCCTCTCCTCTTCCTCTCTTGTTGCCGCTACCCACCTTAGGGTTGCCGCCGCCCAACCCTTGGCACCACCCACCCCTTGGACGTTTCCTCCTCCAGCTATTGGCCATCCACCAACCGTCGGCTCTTCTAAGGAGACAAGTTCGTGGAACTTGTTTTGTGATCGTCTCTCGGATCACATTGTCTTCGACACGAGACTAGTATCTCTCGTCAAGACGAGGCTCGTAGCTTGTGAAGTTATTCCGACGATACTCGTCATGGATAGGGATAGAGGCGATACTAGTGAGGGTCGCTACGGCTGATGTCATTCTCACTACATGTGATTCGTTAGGTATACCTAGATATAAAGTTTCTTTTATTGTAAAAAATTAATATGCGATTATGTCTACACTTGTTGTATCATGCATGCGTGGGGTGTGTGTGATGTAATAAAATTAGTTTATTACCGTATTGTTTTGCTTCCATTGTGTGCATGTTTATGAAATATGTTCGAACACACACCCACATCGGTGCCGGGGAAACCCAACAGTGGTATCAGAGCCCGACTGTGTTCCGACATAATTATAAAATTGTTTTGTGATAGACATAATTATATTTTTAGAAATTTTCTACTTTTTGAATGTTTAGAAATAATTATGTAAATTTTAATTAGTAAAGAAATTCAAATTGGAAATTTTATAATGTGATTAGGAAATTACAATTTAGGAATTGTGTTTCCTAAATTAAATTTGAATTTCCTTAGTTAATATTTTCCATAAATAAAATATGTGATTAGATTTGAAAATTTGTTTCCTAATTTAATCAAGATTTGTTTTGAGAAATCGAATCTTGAACATATTTTATTTTCAAAATTAGTTATGAAAACTAAGGAAACTATTTGTACATGCCATAATTGTGTGCAATGTAATTGCATTAGACGCATAACATTATGTCATGCGTGTCATGACATGTAGATGTATGTCATTCGTGCCATGTCAGGTAGATAATAGTTATTTGCATGAAAAGGAGGATGAGACCTGAAAACCCTTACACAATATTAAAGCCTACACCTTCCATTAATATGGTTAGAACTAGAGTTCTGTTTCTTGTTTGGGTTGTTGGACTCACTCCAAGCCCGGCTTGAACCTGAACATGTTCAAATCATTGGAATAGTTTAACACTAATATGGTAAGAGTCAGAGGTCAATCGTTAGTTTGGGTTGTTGGATTCACTCCAAGCCTGGCTAATTGGTTGAATGCGCTCTAACTATATTTAAACTATTTCGCGATTAATGGGTCAGCTCTAACTTGGAGCATCGATTTGTTGGACTCACTCCAAGGTCGATGTGAAGAGAGGTGAAGTTGGGTGCTATGCATATGATGCATACTTGTTAATGTGTTAACAACCCAATGTATGTGTGAATATTCAATTAGTTGATAGCACATTGTGATAGTTACATATACATGATATGTAATCGGTATACTTGATACCTACCATCATAGCTAAGAATGGCTTGTTGGACTCACTCCAAGGTTGTTCTTATCTATGTTGGATATCAACCCATTTGAAGATGGACCTACAATCTCCTAAATTGATTTTGAGGGTTTTTGAATTCGAAAAAAAATGAATGGGATTTTGTAAATGTATGTGGATGCATTTTAAATCATCTTTCTCATATATGCTCGATTTGTATTTCTAAGTTAATCGCTTGATCATGAAGTCTTTGAATTTGCATTCTATTTTGGATTCGAATAAATTGACTGGGTCAAACTTCTTCGACTAGATTAGAAACTTGAGAATTATTCTCAAGGCTGAAAAGCTTGCATATGTCCTCGAAACGCCTCTTCCCGCCTGTCCTAGTGATGACGCAACTTCAGACCAATTATTAGCCTATTAGAAACATGCGAGTGATTTTGAACTAGTGAGTTGCATCATGCTAGCCATGATGGTACCTGAGCTGCGGAAGCAGCATGAGCATATGGATGCTCATACCATAGTCTTTCATCTTTATGAGTTTTTTGATGTGTTAGTTATATATGAGAGGTGTTCTAAGGCAATCGCCTTATGTTTAAACCATTTATATGATAAATGAAGATTCACTATTTGAGTATATATGTTTTCATGTATTTTATTAGATCTTAAACTCATTTACTAAATGTCCACGATACGATTCACAGCATGAGAGAATTTGTGATTGGATCACAACTAGTGAGTATCTCTACATGTGTAATTGTGATGTATTGGAATTATCCCTAGTCAATAAATTGATGGATTTGGACACCATCAATTTTGTCGAGACTAGCACGAGGTATACTCCTTGGTGTATCCAAGCAACTGATTCTCACTGACTGGAGATATTGTGATGTCCAGAGTTAATTGTGGATGCTAGTTTTGGTAACTAGTTCATTGGAGTGACCAGTTGTAAGACTTCATATGGTTCTCTGCATATATGGATATGTCAATGAAGTTCTTACTGCAGCTTAAGTGCGATGTTCCTTTGACTTGCGGTATTCAAGTCATCTTGGTCATGGAGACTTATGCTTTGACATCTTAAGCAAGCATCTCCAAGGAGATGTGGCCCCGGGATGATTGGGTATAAGTCGAAGTGACCGGAGGTGTTTGAATAGCCTATAAAGGATTCACCACTCCTTGCGAGGAGATGTATACCCATGGACTCTCGTCAGATTGTTACTAAAGTCTTTGGCCAAAGCATTACATGTTTAAAGTAAGGTACTCTTGGATACATATACAGTAACTAGAATCCGTAGGATGAGGAAATGATACTTGGGCTAGGTGTGACGTAGTCAGCCTAGTGGGGACTGACACTATAGACCATGTCCTGAACCAAGTGGGTATAAGATGCGCGAAGGGAATGGGGCACGATTCATTATATCTGCTGAAGGGTTTCAGAAATAGTTCTGGATCAACCGTTGATTTTTCAGTTAATTGGGGATCATGATGTACTACTAGGTGTCACTCATGTTCATTCTATAATTAATGGTTAATTATAGACGACCAACATAAATCGGGAACCTATTTGGTCACACGCACAATGAGCATAATCTGAAGGATTTAAAACAAGTATGAGAATGAGATTCTCAGACCGAGAGAAACTAGGTTTGGTTGGACTAAACAAGGAGCGAGCATGAAATTGTTTCAGTTGCAATGGAAGCATGGATGGGTTGAGTCTTATGAATACATGATGGATGAACCAAATTGGTTTGGTTCTAATCCAATGGTGGAGAATAAACCAATGGAGTTTGGTTTTTTTTAAATGAATGAACTAAAGTTGGTTCGGTTCGTTTTAACTTAAAATACATCAACTCGGTTCGGTTTATTTTAACTTAAGTTATTGGAGTGGGTTAACGAGTTTTGGTTATGAATCAATAACTCTAAGGAGAAGTTTTCTTAATAGTTAAGAAACACGGGCTCTATAAATACACGGTTAGGTTTTTGGAGAGCCCTAAGTTTTATTTTGGGAAAAAACTTCTCCTCTCCTCTCCCTCTCTTCTCCTTGCCGATGCCCAAGCTCTCCACACCGCTAGCCCTTGTACTGCCGTCTACCTTGCTTCTGGCATCCAAGCTTCTACCGGCCATCCTCTGGCAACCCTCCGATGACTTCCCTTGGCTCCGGTGACCAAGGTGCAGCCGGCCATCCTCCTTTGAGTCGGCGTAACTCCTCCACCAAGCTGTCCAGTTTTCTGGACAACTTCTTTCCTTTCGTGTTGGAGCATTGTTTGGATGATGTTTGGAGCTCTGACAGCAGCTACCTTGTCGGGGATTCGATCTCCAGCAATCCTCATAGGTGGAGGACCAAGGATTCGTCAAACGGTTGATGAATAACTCTCCGGAGAAGCGAGTTTTGGGGACTCGATTTCTAATCTGAATTTTGATTCGGATTGTGATCTTCTCTCGATCACATCATCTTCGACACGAGGCTAGTGATTCCTACGAAGATGAGGCTCATGGATTTGTGAAGCCATCCTGACGATACTCGACATGGATACGCATAGAGGCGATTCTAGCGAGAGTCGTTCCGGTTGATGTCATTCCCGCTGCACGTGATACGTCAGGTATAACTAGAGTAATTTCTTTTATTGTAAAATTTGAATTTATGATTATGTCTACACATGTTGTACTATGCAAGCATTTGATGTGTTTGTTATAATAAATTAGATTTATTGCTTTTTAATCCTTCTGTTGTGCATATGTTTACGAAATATGTTCGAACACACACTCGCCGTAGTGCCAGAAACCCAACAGTGGTATCTGAGCCCAGATTGTGTTTCGACATAATCATAAAATTGTTTTACGATAGTCGTAATTGTATTTATGGAAATTTTCTACTTTTGGAAAGTTTAAAAGTATTTATGGAAATTTTCTAATTTTGGAAAGTTTACAACTATTTATGGAAATCTTCTACTTTTGAAAAGTTAGAAGTATTTATGAAAATTAACACTTTCCATAAATAAAATATTTGATTAGATTTGGAAATTTATTTCCTAATTTAATCATGATTTGATTTGGTAAATCAAATCTAAAATATATTTTATTTCCATAAATAGTTTTGACAATTTAGGAAATTTATTTCCTAAATTAAAATTTGACTTTCCTTAATTGAGACCTTCCATAAATAAAATATGTGATTAGATTTGGAATTATTTTCCTAATTTAATCATGATTTGATTTTGGGAATCAAATATTAAACATATTTTATTTCCATAAATAGTTATGACATATAGGGAAATTTTGTACATGCCATAATTATATGCCATGTAATTGCATTAGATGCATATCATTATGTCATGCGTGTCGTGACATGTAGATGTATGTCATGTAGATAATAGTTATTTGCATGCAAAGAGGATGAAACATACAAACCCTTACACAATATTAAAGCCTACACCTTCCATTAATATGGTTAGAACCAGAGTTCCCTTTCTTGTTTGGGTTGTTGGACTCTCTCCAAGCCCGGCTCGAACCCGAACATGTTCAAACTATGGAATAGTTTAATACTAAAATGGTAAGAGTCAAAGGTCAATCGTTAGCTTTGGTTGTTAGACTCTCTCCAAGATGGGCTATTTGGTTGAATGCGCTCTAACCATATTAAAACTATGTCTTGATTAATGGGTTGGCTTTAACCTAGAGCATCGGCTTGTTGGACTCTCTCCAAGGTCAATGTGAAGGGAGGTGAAGTTGGGTGCTATGCATATGATGCATACTTTTTAATGAGTTAACAACCCGATGTATGTGTGAACATTCAATTAGTTGATAGCACATTGTGATAGTTGCATATATGTGATATGCAATCGGTATATATGAAACCTACCATTGTAGCTATGAATGGCTTGTTGAACTCTCTCCAAGGTTGTTCATATCTATGTTGGATATCAGCCCATTCGGAGATGGACCTATAATGACCCGAAGTAATTTTGGGGTTTTTGAAATTCAGAAAATGAATGGGATTTATGAATGTATGTTGATGCATTTTAAATTATCTTTCTCATATATGCTCGTTTTGTATTTCTAGGTTAATCTATCGATCATGACGTCTTTGAATTTGCACACTATTTTGGATTCAAACAAATTGACTGGGCCTAACTTGTTGGACTGGCTTAGAAACTTGAGAATTGTTCTCAAGGCAAAAAAGCTCGCATATGTCTCGAAGAGCCTCTTCCCAACTGTCCTAAGGACGATGCAACTCCAGATCAATTGTTGGCCTATCAGAAACATGAGGCTGATTCTGAACTGGCGAGTTGCATCATGCTAGCCACAATGGTACCCGAGCTGCAAAAGCAGCATAAGCATATGGATGCTAATACCATAGTCTTCCATCTTCATGAGTTGTTTGATGAGCAAGCGAGATCCGAAAGGTTCGAATTCTCCCGGCTCCTCTTCACCTCTAAGATGCAAGAAGGTTCATCTGTAGTACAGTTTGTGCTAAAGATGAATGGGTACATCGAGCGACTGGCTACCCTCAGGTTTGTGATAGATCATGAATTAAGTATTGACTTAATTCTGCATTGTTTGCCCAAGAGTTTCTCACAATTTGTGATCAACTATCGGATGAACAAACTAGAATCCACTATTCCTGAGCTCCTCAATATGCTGAAGACTGTGGAGCCTTCTGTGAAGCATGAGGAGAAGGCAGTTCTGTTAGTTGATTCCTTAAAGAAAGGTTCTAAGAGGAAGTCAAAGGAACAGAAGAAAGGGAAGAACAAAAAGGCTAAGAAGGCAGAACAAGCACAAAAGGGCACTTGCCATCATTGTGGCAAGGAGGGCCACTAGCGAAGAAACTCTAAGATTTATCTTGAGTCCGTGAAGAAGAAGAAGGCATCTGATGCCCCATCCTCTTCAGGTATCTTCGTTATTAATTGTCAATCTATTTCCTTAGACACTTGGGTATTGGATACTGGGTGTGGCTCACATATATGTAATGACATACAGGGGCTAAGGAATAGAAGAAGACTCGTCAGAGGGGAGTCAAATTTGTGAGTTGGCAATGGAGCAAAGGTTGTTGCGGTCGCCATCAGAACTTATTTTTTGAAGCTCCCTAGTGGACTAGTCTTAAAACTGGACAATTGCTATTATGTTCCCTCTCTAATAAAGAACATTATTTCTATTTCCTTCTTAAATAGAAATGGTTACCATTTGACGTTTAGTAACAATTGTTGTTATATAACTTTAAATGGCGTACTTTATGGGACTGGAACTTTGAGCAATTGTATTTATACGTTGGACATATCCAGTGACGTTTTCAATATCGAAGCGAGTAACAAGCGTGCTCGAAAGGATAATCAATTAGACTCCTATATGTGGCATTGTCATCTTGGCCATGCAAGCAAGAAACGTATGTCCGAATTACACTGATGTGGAATTCTTGAATCGTTTGAATTGGATTCATACGATACATGCGAATCATGCTTAAAAGCAATATGACTAAGTTACCTTTTACAAGAAAAGGTGAATGGGTGGGAGAGTTGCTCGGTCTAATACATACTGATGTATGTGGACCTATGTCTGTAGGATCAAGTAAACCGAGAGAGGGGGGTGAATCTCGGTATTTTATAATTTTAAACTAATTTTATATTATTTATTCTAATCAAAATACATAGCGAAATATAAAGACAATTATCAACATAGGCAATTTACTTGGTTCACAACCCGGACTGGGTTGCTACTCCAAGGCCCGTAGCTCTCCCACGAGCTACCTCGATGGGCAATTCACTAAATACCCTCCGACTCGAGAACTCTCAACTTCGGAGGGTTTCTCTTTTTACAAATAATAAAGAAAGGTAACACACTACCCACTCTTCTTAAAATTAAGTACAGAAGCGAAATAATAAATTAAAATAAAATACAAGGCTTTATACTGACACTAAGAGATTGTAGAGGTAGTTGCAGTGTGTCGGAAGGTCACCTTGTTATGGAATGAAAATTTAGTGGACGAGCAAGTATTTCGGCAGCACTTTGATGTTGATTGAATGTTGATATCAAGTTCTGGGTGAGCACGACTTTTATAAACTCTTTCCAGTCGACTGGAATGTCTTCCAATCGACTCCACATCAGCCCGTCGATATGGTATTCGTGGTCTTCCAGTCGACTGAATCCCCTTCAGTCGACTCCACGTAACTCGGCTCCATATCGAGAAATTTCTCTCTTCAGTCGACTCAAGCCCTTTCCATCTACGTCGCACGATCTTTGATCGATCACCAGCTGATCCTGTCAAATAGGTATCCAGTTGACTGATACATCTCCAGTCGACTGGACTTCAGTCGACTTGAATCCATTCAGTCGACTGATTCCTGCAAAATAGGATTATCACAAAACAAATAACATGAAATACAATAGCAGTAGTAATACTACTCGATCTCGACTACTAAGTCTCACGTGGACTTTTCGTCGGATCGACGCCTAGCTTTGTCCCCCTACAGAGGACTCGGCATCACCTCTTCACTCGAGGCTTACCTGCCGGTTACCTGTTGTACTTACCATCCTTGACATCTGATCTGACCCACCAGGGCTTCCACCAACTGTCTAGTCTACCTGACCCAGCTGGACTTTTTGTCGATTGTCCAATCTCTTGACCCAACCGATCTTCATGTCAGATGTTTGGTCCACGCGACCCATCTGAACTTCATGCCTAGTGTCCGATCCTCCTAATTTGTCAAGATTCATTCCTAGTATCTGGTCAACATGACCTACTAGGACTTCCTGTTAAGCCTGCACACTTAACACTTATATTAGATCACACGTGAGTCCTAACTATTAACTGTAGTTCATATATTAAAACTAAGGAGTGATGCTTACTGCATCAATAATCTCCCCCTTTTTGATGTATCACAACACATCAGTTAAAGTTAGGAGAATCAAATACCAATCTCCATATTTAATATGTATAAGAAATGAACCTACAACTTTTGTAATGAATATAGATGCATAAATTTAACCATGTATGACATGCATTAATCCTTATCAAATTTTTGCATCTTTTCTAATTTTATCTCTCTAATTATATCTCTTCTCTCCCCCTTTGGCATACATCAAAATAAGGGTGAAATTAAAGATATATTCCTCATTCAAAAAATTTCCAAACTTTTTCAGAAACTCCCCCTGAAAAATTTAATAATTTAAAAAATTTTCAAAGTATTCACAAGTCCCTATGAAAAATTCAAAATTTTTAAACATTTAAAAAACTCCTCATTCAAAAAGTTTCAAACTTTTTCAGAAACTCCCCCTAAAAAATTTAATAATTTAAAAAATTTTCAAAGTATTCACAAGTCCCCATGAAAAATTCAAAAATTTCAAACATTTAAAAACTCCTCATTCAAAATTTTTCAAACTTTTTCAGAAACTCCCCCTTAAAAATTTTCAAAGTATTCACAAGTTCCCATGAAAAATTCAAAATTTCCAAACATTTTTTTTTAAAAAAAACTCCTCATTCAAAATTTTTCAAACTTTTTCAAAAACTCCCCCTGAAAAATTTAATAACTTAAATTTTTTTTAAAAATTTAAATTTGATGCACAAATGATAGGGAATAAGTCCAAGCATGAATTCCTATTATATTTAGCTTTTGAAGATACACATCTAAATATTGTCCTTAAAGCAAATGTCTAACTTTTTCTAGCTCAAGTGATATAGAGTAAATCATTAAGCTTTGAATTGTCGTCAGTCACCGAAGTGATCAATTTGCTTTTGTAAATCCCATGTTGGTTCATATCGATGCACTTGATCTACATCTGGAACCTAGGAGTGCAGTCCTAACATCTCACGCCCATCTTCGTGGCTCAGTACACAAACAGGTAAACCTAGGTATTTGTGAGATGCAAAGGCTACCTAGATCTATAGGATCATGAATTCTAGATTGACCTATTCTAGAATATTTTTTTTTTAATTTTCTTACAAAAATAATATAATATTGTTTTTCAAAAAAATTCGGAATGGTAAGCAAAATGATAATTCCTAGCCTACCAAGCATAACCCAATTCACTACACAAGATTTTATTAATAAAATTTCATTAAGATCCAGTATCACAATACTTTTAATCAGCAAATGGAGGACAAGAGGGACCCATGCCCCAAGACCTAAGAAGATCCATCATCTGTCGATGGTCCTCTCTCTGCTCCTGCAAGATCTGCATCATCTCAAGATGTTGCCGCTGCACCGTGTCCTCCAACCTGGATAATCTCTCTGCTACGGTCGGAGCTATCGAAATCCCAAGAAATGGTGATAAACTATCAAATCCTGGTGCTTCCTGATGCTCGGCCTCAGAGTGATGGTCTGGGTCGATGTCTGGCTCATGCTCCTGCTCTGGATCAGGCTGGGGCTGAGGCTGAGGTCCATCTCTCTTCCATACAAGGATATTATTGTCATCTAAACCTACTTTTGCTAACCCAAACTGCCTAGATCCTATCATGTCGTACTCAGTAAGTTATTTGATGTTACCTATGGTAACATCAAACCCTAATGCAGCTAAGAGGGATGTTATGACATGGTAGTAAGGCAAGTGTGCCTTCCTGCTAGTGACTGACCTGGAATGATAGATGATAGAATAAAACATCTGTAGGCTAATATCTAGATTCAATCTATGACTAAGTACATAAAGTAAAAAATGAATGAAAAGGGCACATCATAGCAATGTCCCTAGTGGTGAGTGGTAAAATGCAGTTTACTATAACTCGATACAGGGCATAGTCCTGTACTCGAAGTCTAGTAGAACTAAAGATACTCACAGACGGAGTACTTTCTTCACAAAAAAGATGCATGTGAATCCTATCTAATGTAATATGAGAGTAGGGGTCACCATATGGTAACTCTGATGATGGAAAACATGCAACAGGACATGTCGAATGTAGTAGTCCTAAATGCTCTCTCAATATGTCAGGGGTAAAGATGAAGTCCCTACCTTGTACCCTAGTCAAGTATGAAAGGTCATCAATCTTTGTAAAGTTATTGAAAAATTCTGCACATACATCTATGTTAACGGAATTTTTACAATAGACTAGTTTCTCTAATCCATAGTGTGCAATAACCTCCATACTTAGTATGCATGCATTACTAAAATATGATCTACTAATATACCTAGTGGGCATAGGAATGTAAGTAATACTCTCGAATCTAATCCTATGTTCCTCAGTAGGGAACCTAACATCCGTGCATGGAGTTGATGATTCAACCTCAATAGCTCTTCTTTTACCCCTAATTAAATTACAGATATCAAATATTTATTGAAAATAATTGAAATTTGAGTTTAGAAATTATTACCTCGGCATTTCAAATGATATGACGACCTTAGTGCTTCGAAAGATTGGAATTAGGGTTTTTCAGTTGGGATTTCGGCTGTGGTGAATGGTTTTGGCATGGTTTAGTATTGTTCTTATAGACGGAATTTAGTCGACTGAAGATACTCCAGTCACCTGAATATGAGTCGACTGAAAGTGTTTCAGTCGACTGTTATAGTTATTACCATTTACTTCGCCACCTAAACTATATCTACCGGTTCATTTCAATCGACTTAATTTACTTCTTTAGTCGACTGAATTTGTGTTTTACCTTCCCAATACTTAGAGGCAACTGATTTTGATTCAGTCGACTCTCATTGAGTCAACTGAAAACAATTCAGTCGACTGAGTTATCATATTTATGATTTATTTAATTATCCTTATTATTTAAATTTCGTAGATTAATTAATTTGGTGATTAAATTTATTTAGTTTCATTTATTCAGTTTAAGTATAGTAAATTAGCTTGAGTTGACTTAAATTAGGTTAACATAATTTGTTTTAGTTAGGTATATTTGTTTAGTTTGAGTTAATTAAGGTAGGTTAACTAGAGTATGTTGTTAAAAAATTGGTTGAAGTGTATTTTAATCCTAAATCATCTCACCCAAGCTAGGTTTTAAATACACGTATCCTTATGAGTTTTGTGAGATGAGGATTTCTTTTATCTTTATTAAATTAAATGAGCAATTTCAAAGTGTTTAAACTTGTGTTAGATTAAGGCTTGGTTTGACCTAGTCAAGTAGGTTTTTCTAGTATTGACTTCCAGGTCATGGCGAGGCACATGACCTTCTTGATTATCGGAGCAACGACCACTTTCTAGACAAAGTCAATAAAGGAATCAAGTACTTGATTCACTTTAGGTTAAGCCTTGGTCTAACTAGTTAAAGACTTAGTGAGTTAGCTTCGGTCAGTTCCACTCGACTTAGTGCACCAAGTCGTGACGAGGCACATGGCCTTTTTGATTATCGGAGCAACGACCACTTCCTAGATATGCACTTCGAAGAGTTTCCCCAACTTACTATCAGTTCACTTGTCTTAGTTCTAGGTTGTTCAAGTTTAAGCTACTTTGTTTCCTATCTAGTCCATTATACATTAAGCAAGTAAACTAGACTAAGACATTCAAGTGTTTAACTAAAACAAGGAAGGTACACTAAAGCAATCAAGTGTTAAACAAGAAAAGTTAACTAAAACATGCAAGTGTTTAACTAAATAAGGAAACAAGCAAGGTGTTAGCTCCCCCTAAATGGTAGCTAGTTTGAGTTTTGTTCACTAAATGAACTTGACTCTTGGAAACCCAAAATTGATTTGGTCCAACTTGGTTGACTAAGCTAGACTTAGGAACCCATGCTTGGACTCGATTCTTAGCATTTCGGCTAAGTAATGACATGTAAGATTTATAGGTGGACTTAGCCTTATACCTGAGTCCGAATATGTTGTACACAGCTCTCTAAGATCCAAGCATCATGTTGAGATACTTGGAACCCGAAGTGAACTTTTTCAAAGATCCAGTTAGATCTTCTACTTGTCTTTTTAGGACTGAGTTCTCTTCCTCAAGCTTTCCAACTTGAGTTGAGTCTCTATCCTTAAATTGGCAAGTTGAAGTCTTCGAGTTGACTTGCTCCTTAAGTACTTGGACTTCCTTAAGTAGCGAGTCGACTTGATTTTCGGACTTATCTAACTTCCTACCTAAGCATGCAATGATATTATATAATTTATCTTCTAATGGAGAAGTTACCTCATTTGAACCTTCGGAAACGGATATGGATCCGTGGCTTCTCTCGGATTCGGAATCAGACTCATATTCAGAACTTGACTTGGCTCCGGATCTTGATTCGGCCATAAACGCGATGAAGCTTCTCTTCGTCTCTTCCGCATCGACTCCTCAGATGACGACTCATCCCATGTTGCCTTAAGAGCCTTCTTCTTCTTTTCCTTTTTCGGTTTTTCTTTCTTTTTTAAATTTGCGCACTCTGACTTGTAATGTCTGTTTCCGTTACATTCGTAGCAGGTTACTTCCAATCGAGGTCTCGGTTTGTTGTCGACCACCTTTTTGGCATCTTTCTTTGTAAATCTTTTCTTTCGGTTGAACATTTTTCTTACTATGTTTACAATCTCCTCTTCTCCATTTGTTTCCGACTCTGACTCGTCTTCGAACTCAACCTTCACTTTTCTTTCCTTTTTAGTTGAACCTGCCATCAAAGCTATACCATTCTCGGTTTGACCCGAGTTAGCTTGTTCGTGTAGTTCAAGTTCACAAAATAGTTCATCTAACCTAATTGTGGAGAGGTCCCTAGATACCTTATAGGCATCGACAATCGATGTCCATAAAGCATTTCTTGGTAATGCCTTAAGGGTATACCTAATTAAATCCCTATTCTCTATTTGATGTCCTATTAAATGTAATCCATTTAATGTATCTTTAATCCTAGTATGAAGTTGACTAGCATTTTCGTTTTCGTTCATTTTACAATTAAATAATTTATTTAAAAGCATGTCCCTTTTGGCTATCCTAGTGTCATTTGTACCCTCATGCAATTCAATTAACTTCTCCCATAATTCTTTAGAATTTTCAAATGGACCTACCCTATTTAGCTCTTCTTTAGTAAGTCCTCATTGCAAGGTGTTAAGTGTCTTGTAATCGACTTGAGCTCTCTTCCTAATATCTGAGGTCCATTTCTCCGGTTCTAACAACTCCCCTGAGTCGTCTACCGGAACTATAAATTCTTTCCTAATTGAAAACCAGACCTCTAGGTCGGTCTTCAGATAGCACTTCATTCGCCTTTTTCAGTAGGAAAAGTACTCTCTATTAAAGAGAGGAGGGCGAACGGTCTTGTATCCCTCTAAGTGTGACATTATCAATGAAATATTTTCTAATGACAAAAATTGATTTTAAAAAGAATCTAATATGTAGAAAACTATTTTACCGAATTTAAATATGCTGAAATTGAATTTAAAATATAGGAAATTATTTTCACGAATTTTAAAATGCAGAAAATTATTTTAAGTAATTTTAAAATGCAAAAAATGAATTTAATATGCAGAAAATTATTTAAACAAATTTTAAAATGAAGAAAATGAATTTAATAGGAAGAAAATTATTTTAATAAATTTTAAAATGCAAAAAATGAATTTAATATGAAAAAAATTATTTTAACTAATTTTAAAATGCAAAAAATGAATTTAATATGCAGAAAATGATTTTAACTAATTTTAAAATGCAAAAAATGAATTTAAAATGTAGAAAATGATTTTAACTAATTTTAAAATACAGAAAATTAATTTAATGTGCAGAAAATTATTTTAACTAATATTAAAATGCAAAAAATTAATTTAATGTGCAGAAAATTATTTTAACTAATATTAAAATGCAAAAAATTAATTTAATGTGTAGAAAATTATTTTAACTAATATTAAAATGTAGAAAATTAATTTAATGTAATAAAAATTATTCTACTGCAATAAATATTATTCTAAAGCAATAAAAATTATTCTAATGCAATAAAAAGCTCACGATGGTGATTTCACCAACTCGGAGCGCCTCTGCTCTGATACCAATTGTATGATCGAGTGATCCGAGAGAGGGGTGAATCTGGGTATTTTATAATTTTAAACTAATTTTATATTATTTATTCTAATCAAAATACGCAGCGGAATATAAAGACAATTATCAACACAAGCAATTTACTTGGTTCACAACCCGGACTGGGTTGCTACTCCAAGGCCCGTAGCTCTTCCGCAAGCTATCTCGATGGGCAATTCACTAAATACCCTCCGACTCAAGAACTCTTGACTTCGGAGGATTTCTCTCTTTACAAATGATGAAGAAGGGTAACACACTACCCCCTCTTCTTAAAATTAAGTACATAAGCAAAAAAATAAATTAAAATAAAATACAAGGCTTTATACCGACACTAAGAGATTGTAGAGGTAGTTGCAGTGTGTCGGAAGGTCGCCTTATTGTGGAATGAAAATTTAGTGGATGAGTAAGTATTTCAGCAGCACTTCGACGTTGATTGAATGTTGATATCGAGTTCTGGTCGAGCACGACTTTTATAAACTCTTTCCAGTCGACTGGAATGCCTTCCAGTCGACTACACATCAGCCCATCGATATGATATTCATGGTCTTCAAATCGACTGAATCCCCTTTAGTCGACTCCACGTCACTCGGCTCCGCATCGGGAAATTTTTCTCTTCAGTCGACTCAAGCCCTTTCCATCTGCGTCGCACGATCTTTGATCGATCACCAGCTGATCCTGCCAAATAGGTATCCAGTCGACTAATACATCTCTTGTTGACTGGACTGCAGTCGACTTGAATCCATTCAGTAGACTGATTCCTGCAAAACAGGATTAGCATAAAACAAATAACATGAAATGCAATAGCAGTAGTAATACTGCTCGATCTCGACTACCAAGTCCCACGTGGACTTTTTGTCGGATCGACGCCTAGCTTTGTCCCCCTACAGAGGACTCGGCCTCACCTCTTCACTCGAGGCTTACCTGTCGGCAACCTACCGGACTTACCATCCTTGACATCTGATCTGACCCACTAGGGCTTCCACTAGCTGTCCGGTCTGCCTGACCCAGTTGGACTTTTTGCCGATTGTCCGATCTCCTGTCCCAATCGATCTTCATGCCAGATGTCCAGTCCACGCGACCCATCTGAACGTCATTCCTAGTGTCCAGTCCTCCTGATCTGTCAAGATTCATGCCTAGTATCTGATCAACATGACCTACTAGGACTTCCTGTTAAGCCTGCACACTTAACACTTATATTAGATCACACGTGAGTCCTAACTATTAACTATAGTTCATACATCAAAACTAAGGAGTGATGCTTAATGCATCAACAATGTCAACTCAAGCTCTAGGAGGCTATAACTACTTCATTACCTTCACCGATGATCACTTATGGTTTGGGTATGTGTTCTTGATGAAACACAAGTCTGAAGCCTTTGAAAGGTTCAAAGAATTCAGAAATGAAGTAGAGAAACAACATGACAAGAGTATTAAAATACTTTGTTCGGATCGAGGTGGTGAATACTTGAGTCAAGAGTTTCTAGATTATCTAAGAGACAATGGTATATTGTCTCAATAAACTCTGCCATATACACTGCAACATAATGGTATATTTGAGAGGCGTAACCGGACCTTGCTGGACATGGTCAAGTCAATGATTAATCATGCAAATCTTCCCAAGTCCTTTTGGGGCTATGCACTTCAGACAGATGTTTAATTTCTAAACAGAATGCCAACCAAGGTAGTCTCCACTACTCCATATGAGATATGGAATAGTAAAAAACCTCATGTATCTTACTTGAAGATATGGGGTTGTCCTGCTTATGTGAAGCGGACTGTATCAGACAAACTAGATGCTAAGTTTGATAGATGTCTATTTATTGGATACCCTAAGGAAACGAGGGGTTACCAATTCTATCATCCTGTGGAACAAAAGGTGTTTGTTTCAAGGCATGCTTGTTTCTAGAGAAAGAGTTTCTCTTGCAAGAAAACAGTGGGAGTGTCGTTGAGCTTGAGGAGGCTCGAGAGACTCAAATAGACATTGATGAGATACCTGGTGAAGCACCACATCCGATAACTCATAGTAATGAGCCATCGGCTGGACCTATTGAGATGCCACATCTTCGTAGATATGGTAGAACACGTAACATTCCTGAGAGATATGGATTTCTCGTAAGTGAATCGAATGATGTGTTACTCATTGATGATGAGGAGCCTACTAGTTATGAAGAAGTTCTGAAAAGTTCAGAAAGGAATAAATGGCTTAACACCATGAAGTCGGAAATGGATTCCATGTATGAAAATCAAGTTTGAAACTTGGTTGATCCACCTGAAGGCATAAAGCCTATAGGGTGCAAGTGGGTGTTCAAGAAGAAAATCAACATGGATGGTAATGTGATTACCTATAAGGCTAGATTAGTGGCGAAAGGGTATCGTCAAAAGCAAGGTGTTGATTATGACGAGACCTATTCACCTGCTGCTATGCTTAAATCCATTCGGATGCTCCTGGCCATAGCGGCTCATTATGATTATGAGATACGACAGATGGATGTGAAAATAGCTTTCCTTAATGGAAACCTACTCGAGGATGTGTATATGATACAACCTGAGGGTTTCACATCGGTTGATAAAACAAAATTATGAAAATTACGATGGTCTATATATGGATTCAAGCAAGCATCTAGGAGTTGGAATATCCATTTTGACGAGACATTCAAAAAGTTTGATTTCTCATAAAATCCGGACGAACCTTGTGTGTACAAGAAGGTTAGTGGGAGTGCAGTCGTGTTCTTAGTATTGTATGTCGATGACATATTACTTATAGGAAATAATGTTTCTATCTTACAGTCAGTTAAAATTTGATTGTCCAAAAAATTCTCCATGAAATACCTGAGAGAAGCAACCTACATCCTCGGGATTAAGATTTATAGAGATAGATCGAAATGGTTGCTTAGTCTTTCGCAGTCTACATATATAGACCGAGTGCTAAAGAGGTTTAGCATGTCATAATCCAAGAAAGGTTACATTCCCATTAGTCATGGGATACACCTTTCGAAGTCTATGTGTCTGTGCACAAAAAATGAGAGGATTTGCATGAGTAAGATTCTCTATGCATCCACAATATGATTTATCATGTACGCTATGTTATGTACGAGGCCTGATGTATCGTATGCTCTGAGTGTCACGAGCAGATACCAGTCTGATCCAGGAATAGATCATTGAGCGACTGTTAAGATGATCCTTAAGTACTTAAGAAGAACTAAGGATGTGTTCCTAATATATGGAGAAGGAGACATGGTGATACGCGAGTATACAGATGCCAACTTCCAGACAAATAAGGATGATTCTAGGTCTCAGTCTGGGTACGTGTTCACTTTGAATGGGGGCACAGTGAGTTAGAAAAGTTCCAAACAAGACACTGTAGCGGATTCTACCACAGAGGCATAATACATTGCAGTTTTAGAAGCAGCAAAGGAAGCGGTTTGGATCAAAAAGTTCATTTATGAACTTGGTGTGGTTCCAGCCATTGTTGAAGTAATACCGGTTTACTATGACAACAATGGAGCAATTGCACAGGCGAAAGAGCCAAGGTCTCATCAACAATCCAAACATGTGCTTCACCACTATCATTTGATCAGAAAGATCATTAGTAGGAAGGAAATACAAATTGAGAAGATTCCCACTGAAAGGAACTTAGCAGATCCTTTAACTAAGGCATTACCTCAAAGTAAGTTTGAGGGTCATGTTAGAGCTTATGGTATTGAATACCGTGGCGATAGGCATTAGGCCAAGTGGGAGTTTGTTAATTATATATGAGAGGTGTCCAAAGGCAATCACCTTATGTTTAAACCATTTATATGATAAATGAAGATTCACTATTTGAGTATATATGTTTTCATGTGTTTGATTAGATCTTAAACTCATTTACTGAATGTCCATGATACGATTCACAGCATGAGAGAATTTGTGATTGGATCAAAACTAGTGAGTATCTCTACACGTGTAATTGTGATGTATTGGAATTATCCCTAGTCGATGAATTGATGGATTTGGACACCATCAATTTTGTCAAGACTAGCACGAGGTATACTCCTTGGTGTATCCAAGAAGCTGATTCTCACTGGTTGGAGACATTGTGATGTCCGGAGTTAATCGTGGATGCTAGTTATGTTAACTAGTTCATTGGAGTGACCAGTTGTAAGACTTCATATGGTTCTCTGCATATATGGATATGTCAATGAAGTTCTTATTGCAGCTTAAGTGCGATGTTCCTTTGACTTGTGGTATTCAAGTCATCTTGGTCATGGAGACTTATGCTTTGACATCTTAAGCAAGCATCTCCAAGGAGATGTGGACCCGAAATATTGGGTATAAGTCGAAGTGACCGGAGGTGTTTGAATAGCCTATAAAGGATTCACCACTCCTTGTGAGGAGATGTATACCCATGGGCTCTCATCGGATTGTTACTAAAGTCTTTGGCCAAAGCATTACATGTTTAGAGTAAGGTACTATTGGATACATGTGCAGTAACTAGAATCCGTAGGACGAGGAAATGATACTTGGGCTAGGTGTGTCATAGTCAGCCTAGTGGGGACTGACACTATAGACCATGTCCTGAACCAAGTGGATATAAGATGCATGAAGGAATGGGGCATGATTCATTATAGCTACTGAAGGATTTCAGAAATGGTTCTGGATAAACCGTTGATTTTTTGGTTAATTGGGGATCATGATGTACTACTAGGTGCCACTCATGATCGTTCTATAATTAATGGTTAATTATAGATGGCCAACATTAATCGGGAACCTATTTGGTCACACGCACAATGAGCGTAATCTGAAGGATTTAAAACAAGCTTGAGAATGAGATTCTCAGACTGAGAGAAACTAGGTTTGGTTGGACTAAACAAGAAGCAAGCATGAAATTGTTTCAGTCGCAATGAAAGCATCGATGGGCCGAGTCTTATGAAGTCATGATGGATGAACCAAATTGGTTTGGTTCTAATCCAATGGTGGAGAATAAACCAAAGGGGTTTGGTTTGTTTTAAACGAATGAACCAAAGTTGGTTCGGTTCGTTTTAACTTAAAATACACTAACTCGGTTCGGTTTATTTTAACTTAAGTTATTGGAGCGGGTTAACGGGTTTTGGTTATGAACCATTAACTATAAAGATAAGTTTTCTTAATGGTTAAGAAACACGGGCTCTATAAAAACGTGGTTAGGTTTATGGAGAGCCCTATGTTTTATTTTGGGAAAAAACTTCTCTCCTCTCCCTCTCTTCTCCTTGCCGCTGCCCAATCTCTCCATGCCGCCAGCCCTTGTACCGCCGTCCACCTTGCTGCCGGCGTCCATGCTTCTGCTGGCCATCCTCCGGCGACCCTCCGGCGCCTTCCCTTGGCTCCGGTGACCAAGGTGTAGCCGGCCATCCTCCTTTGGGCCAGCACAACTCCTCCACCAAGCTGTCCAATTTTCTGGACAGCTTCTTTCCTTTCATGTCGAAGCATCGTTTGGATGATGTTTGGAGCTCCAACAGTGGCTACCTTTCCAGGGATTCGATCTCCGGCAATCCTCATAGGTGGAGGACCAAGGATTCGTCAAACGGTTGACGAATACCTCTCCGGAGAAGCGAGTTTTGGGGACTCAATTTCTAATCCGAATTTTGATTCGGATTGTGATCTTCTCTCGATCACATCGTCTTTTGACACGAGGCTAGTGAATCCTACGAAGACGAGGCTTGTAGCTTTGTGAAGCCATCCCGACGATACTCGGCGTGGATACGAATAGAGGCAATTCTAGCGAGAGTCGCTCAGGTTGATGTCATTCCCACTGCACGTGACACGTCAGGTATAACTAGAGTAATTTCTTTTATTTCAAAATTTGAATTTACGATTATGTCTACACATGTTGTACTATGCATGCATGTGATGTGTGTGTTGTAATAAATTAGATTTATTGATTTTTAATCCTTCCGTTGTGCATATGTTTACGAAACATGTTCGAACACACACTCACCGCGGTGCCGGAAACCCAACATGATGAGCAAGTGAGATCCGAAAGGTTCGACGTCTGCAAGCTACTCTTCACCTTTGAGATGCAAGAAGGTTCATCTATAGTACTGCTCAACATGCTGAAGACTGTGGATCCTTCTGTGAAGCATGAGCAGGGGATGGTGATGTTAGTTGTGTTAGATTCTCCGATCCGCAAAAACCGCTTTTTGCATTGCGGAAACCTCGAAAGTTGGCCACGGATCCGTGTGTAGATAAATAAAATTCATATACATGTTTATCTACACTAGATCTACCTTAGATCTACATGGGAAGAATGTTACCCTTGTAGCGATGCCCTTCACATATCCCGCTCGTCCAAAAGGTTGCCGGATCTCATAGAGTGTCAAGTGTACACTCCTCTACACATATTCACGCGGACAAAAGGTGGAGAGAACCACTTAGAGTGTGATAGCACTCTTGGGAGGTCTCAGCAATGGAGGAGAGGGAGAGAAGAAGAAAGGAGAAGGAAGAAGAAGAATTCAATTAGCCTCACTCATCATTTTGTCCGACCACTTAAGGAGGGTTAAAAACATCCATGTAATACCAAGAGCCATGGCTCTTGGTATTCCTCATGAGGTGGCACACCATGATGTGTCCATGATGATGTGGAACATCAACATTGGTCGGCCCTATGCCAAGTCACCATGAAGTGGCATTTGGTCAAGTCAAACTTGACCCTTCATCTTCCCTCTCAAGTCAAGTCAAACTCGATCTCTTATCTTCCATGGTTGATCAAATCTAACCTTTGATTCAAGTCAATTTAATTTAATGGATCTCTATTCATTAATTTAAATTGACTCAATGAATCAAATCTAAAATAAACTCATTCAACACTTGAATCAAATTGAGTCTAACTCAATTAGTCTAATTTGGATTACTCTTAATCCAATTTGGTTCATCACATGAACCTAATCCTCTTGGTCCATCATATGAACCTAATCTCCATCTAATTTCCCTTTGTGTGTGACCCTATAGGTTCTTGTAACGTTGGCAATGCTCCTAAACTGATTTAGAAACATAAGCAATGAGCGGTATCTAACAACATATCATTGCTACCCAAGTTACAAGAATGTTGAGATCCAACATCACCATTGTGACTACTAATTATGACTCTCACAATATGTGACAATGTCCCTCTATCCTTGACATTTAGATTGATCAATTAAGGCATAGACCGTGTCATCCTCTGTACAATCTATATCTTAAACTCCAAGTAGACTCACTCTAATCAAATGAGCTCAATATCTCATATTGACTCATTTGGGCATGGCCATGCACATAGTGGTCTCACTCTATCAAGAATCATGATATCACTACCATAATCTAGGAGGGATATATCCCATCTACATCACTCACATGCCTCCGCATAATTTGTTACATACCCAGTAATCGCCTTTATAGTCCACCCATTTATGGGTGACGTTTGATGAAGCCAAAGTATGCAACTCCTTATGTAGGAAACCATAGTGACTTCAGGTCCAAGGACTAATAGTCATACTAATAGTCACATGAGAAAGTATATGACACTCATATAACAATCCATGATACTTTCTCATAGCGGGTCATTCAGTATACATTCTCCAATGCATATCCATGTGTCAACTTAATATCTCATATCCATGACTTGTGAGATCAAGTCATCGAGTTGACCTACATGCTAGTCTCTTCGCATTAACATTATCCCTGAATATTAATACTTGACTAGGAATTATTAAGAGTAGTATTCTCTATATCATCTCATTATCGATTCAACCAATCAATTGATATAGATAAGAACCTTCTACTCAAGGATGCAATTATACTTAGTTATTTGGCACCAATACAAGTAAGTATAATAACCATAAAGAAATGCCTTTATAAATATATATAGGAATATGATACAACAAGTCCATACAACAATCATCACATGATCGCCTCTAGGGCTTTCACTAACAATCTCTCATTAGCACTAGTGCCAATCACTATAGTATCTAATACCCAATGACCTAGTGTGACCATCAAACTTTTTCTGCGCCAAAGCCTTAGTCAAGGTATCTGCGATGTTATCCTTTGTGGGTACTCTGCAAATCTTCACATCTCCTCTATCGATAATCTCTCGAATGAGATGGAAGCATCGTAGTATGTGTTTGGTCTGCTGGTGTGAGTGAGGTTCCTTAGCCTACGCAATCGCTCCATTGTTATCACAATAGAGATCTATAGGATCTGTTATGCTAGGAACCATCCCAAGCTCAGTAATGAACTTGCGGATCCAAACTGCCTCCTTTGCTGCCTCTGATGCAACAATATACTAGGCCTCTGTTGTAGAATCAGCAACTATGTCCTGCTTCGAATTCTTCTAGCTCATAACGCCACCATTCAAGCAAAACACGAACCCTGACTGCGATCTATAATCATCCTGGTTAGTTTGGAAGCTGGCATCACTGTAACCCTTTACAGCTAATTCCCTATCGCCTCCAAATATCAAGAAATATTCTTTAATCCTTCTTAAGTACTTAAGAATATTCTTGACTGCTATCTAGTGATGCTCACCTGGATCTGACTGGTATATGTTTGTCATGCTCAAAGCATATGAGACATCAGAACGAGTACATAGCATGGTGTACATGATAGATCCTATGGCAGATGCATAAGGGATCTTATCTATGCGGTTTCTCTCCTCTCTAGAAGAGGGACTTTGAGTCTTCGAAAGACTCATACCATATGACATCGACAGAAATCCCTTCTTGGAATTCTGCATGGAAAACCGTAGTAATATTGTGTCAATATATGTACTCTGACTTAGGCCAAGCAATCTCTTAGATCTATCTCTATAGATCTTGATGCCTAGAATATAGGCTGCTTCACCTAAGTCCTTCATTGAGAAATAATTCCCCAGCTAAGTCTTCACAGACTGTAGCAAAGGGATGTCATTCCCAATGAGTAGTTTGTCATCTATATACAATACAAGGAAGACAACTGTGTTCCCATTATTCCCCTTGTAGACACAGGGTTTATCTTCATTCTTGATGAAACCAAACTATTTGATCGCATCATCGGATCAAAGATTCCAACTTTGAGAAGCTTGTTTTAGCCTATAAATGGACCTTTGCAGCTTGCATACTTTGCTAGTATGCTATGGATCTAAAAAACTCTCAGGTTGTGTCATGTACACATCCTCGAGCAAGTTTTCATTCAGAAATGCAGTTTTGACATCCATACGCTAGATCTCATAACTGTGGTATGTTGCAATAGCAAGCATGATCCGAATGGACTTAAACATCGCAACTTGAGAAAAAGGTTTCATCATAGTCAATACCATGAATTTACTTGAAACCTTTAGCTACCAATCGACCCTTATAGGTATGCGTAAGTCCATCCATGTCAGTCTTTCTCTTAAAGACCCACTTACACCCAATGAGTTTGACGCCTTCAGGTGGATCAACTAAAGTCCATACTTGGTCGATGTACATGGATTCCATCTCGGATCTCATGACCTCTAGCCATTTCTCAGAATCTGGGCTCATCATGACTTCCTGATAGAAGGTAGGCTCATTCTCAACGAGCATAACGTCATTATGGTCAGACAAGAGAAATGAGTATCTCTTAAGCTGATGACATACCCTATCAGACCTACGAAGAGGTAGGTCTACCTGAACAGGTTGTTGTTCCATAATTCTTTGTGCAACAATCTCATCATCCACAACACTTTGTGGTTCCTGTTCAACCTCTATCAAGGCCTCAGTGCTATGGTCCATATCTTGAATTTTTTTCAAGACCGAACGTACTCCCACTAGTTTTTCTAGAAACAAAGTCCCTTTCTAGAAATACCCCATTTTTTGCCACAAACACTTTGTGCTGACTGGGAATGTAGAAGTAATATCCCTTCGTTTCCTTGGGATATCCAACTAAATAACACTTATCGGATTTGGGTCCCAGTTTATCTGAGACTTGATGTTGAACGTAAGCATCACAACCCCAAATCCTAATGAAAGACATCTGGAGATTTTTCCCTGTCCATATCGTATATGGTATCTTTATCACAGCTTTAGATGAAACATGGTTAAGTGTGAAGGCTGCTGTGTCTAGAGCATATCCCCAAAAGGATATAGGAAGATCTATGTGACTCATCATAAATCGTATCATATCTAATAGGGTACGATTCCTCCTTTCGGATACACCATTCCACTGTGGTGTTCCAGGAGGAGTGAGTTGGGATAGAATCTCACACTTAGCTAGATAGTCATGAAACTCATGGCTAAGGTATTCACCACCTCGATCTGATTGAAGTATCTTAATACTCTTGCCAAGCTGGTTTTGTACTTCATTCTTGAATTCTTTGAACTTTTTAAAAAATTCTGACTTATGTGTCATCAGATACACATAACCATATCTACTAAAGTCATCAGTAAATATAATGAAGTACCTATAATCACCTCTAGCAGCGACATTGAAAGAGCCACACACATCACTATGTATAAGTTCTAATAAGTCTGTTGCTCTTTTGCTGTGTCCACTAAAGGGAGTCTTGGTCATCTTGCCTAGAAGGCAAGACTCGCATGTCTCATATGATTCAAAATCAAATGAGTCCAGCAACCCATCCTTATGGAGCTAGGATAAGCGACTCTCATTTATCTGACCTAAGCGACAATGCCAGAGATAGGTTTGGTTCAACTCATTTAACTTGAACCTTTTGGTACTTATGTTATAGATAGGTTTCTCTAAGTCTAGAATGTTGAGTCCATTCATCAGAGTTGCACTACAATAGAACATATCATTTAAATAAACAGAACAACATTTGTTCTTTATTATAAATGAAAAGCCTTTCTTGTCTAAACAAGAAACTGAAATGATGTTCTTTGTGAGAGTAGGCACATAACAACATTCATCTAATTATAGTACGAGCCCAGAGGGTAGAGATAGAAAATAAGTTCCTACAGCAACAGCAACAACCCTTGCTCCATTGCCTACTCGTAGGTCTACCTCGCCCTTCGTCAATGCCCTGCTATTTCTCAGCGTCTGTACATTAGTACAAATGTGAGAAGCACATCCAGTATCAAATACCCACGATGAAGAAATAGATAGATTGACTTCTATAATATATATACCTAAAGTAGAAGTCTTACTTCTCTTCTTCTTAAGATCTTCTAGGTATCCTTTGCAGTTCCGCTTCCAGTGACTGGTCTTGCCGCAGTGGTTGTAGGGATGTATACTGAAAAGTCTATCTTTTGTATGAACATCTTTATTTTGAAATAAGAATCACATGATCATTGTTTGCATATTTTTATGGTTATGCAATATTGTCTCATACTTTACATTGTAGATAACATGGTGTGCGGTGTCACACAGGAGATCATATTATCGGCCCATTGAAAAGTATAAGTAAAGGCTCATAACCGAGATGGCTTTGGACAAACCATCGGAATGGTTGTAGTGTGATTTGGTATTGGTTTGTCTTGACCATAGAATCACACTAGTGCACTTTGTGTATATTGAGCAGGACCGACATAGAGGTGATTCGATTTATTGCTGACTACATAATCGAATCGGACCTCAGATATTATTTAGTACATGCTCTTAATCCTGATATAATAACGGGCACATATACTTAGTACTCATCTCTTTGATTTACCAATGGGCGAGATTTATAGATTAAATCGATAGGCTCGGTAAGTTGGGAGATGATATTATTTATATGGTGTGTCGTTGATTATAGGAGGAAACCGTGTCCTATATATTAGGATGATGATGTCCCCTTGAGGAGCTCATAAGGTTCATCATGTAAACCCGGCAGGTGGACTTGGTCTGGCATGATGAAAAGGTTGAGTGGTACTACACAAGGAGTTAGATGTTGATTAATTAATGGTCAGTAAATTAATTAATCGATGGATATTCGAGATCTTAAACACGGGGAGAAGATGTACAAATAATATATGAAGCCCATATTATCATATGGGGGTTGGTGAGGTAGATCAATGATGAACTTTTAGTGGATTGGATCATCATTAGTGGATCGGAATTTATGCGGGCTTGATCCATGGGTGGCCAAGACCCAACTCCTCCTCATGGTCCCTAATGTAGCCTATTAACACCTCATGATTCTTAGATCCAATGGATAGAAACAAAACTCTAAGATCCATTGGTAGAGATTAAATCTTTAAGATCCGACGGTTGAGATTAAATCTCTAGATCCGACGGTTGAGATTAAATCCGTAGAACCAATGGATGAGATTAATTCATGACTTATCCCTAACTCTATAAAAGGATGGCATGGAGTTGGCGTGAACATGAATTGGAGGAGAGCTAGGGTTTGGGCGGCAAGAAGGAATCCTATTTGAGATAGGATTAGGATTAGGGTTTGGAGGCAAGGGTGGCACCAAATAAGGAAGGTATTCTTCTCTTCTTCTTCCTCTTTTGGCCAACGTCCAGCACCCTTTCCAGCTCTTTTCCAGCCTTGGCCAGCGCCCAAAAGCTCCATTATTCTTCTCCTTAGGTGGTGGAAACAAGATATAGGGTTTCCCTTGGTATCTTGGTAGTTTTCCACCACTTTCCCCTCCTTCTAGTTGGCCGGCGGCAAGGAGTTTGTGTGCTCCTTGTTGGTTGGTTTTGGGGAGGAGAAAAACCTTATTTCTATTCTTCCTCTTGCTTTGGAAGAGCAAGGAAGGAAGATTTGTGATCTAGGAGCTTCGACTTTTGGTGGATCGTCGCCCACACGACGTCCAAAAGGAGGAAGGTCATACATTAGAAGATCGAGAGGTATACCTATTCTACTTTCTTCTCTTTGTTTGTTGCTTGTTTTTGTTTTTCAAATATAAGCATGTTATATTTCTGTAAATGGCTCAATAATACTTGGATCCCGAGCATAAACACAAAAATCGGCGATCCGGACATCGTCTATTCCGTGGCTACTCGTAGAATAGAGGAAGGTCGCTTGAACAACTAGTTTGTTCAAGTGACCTCTCTAAACGAATAGCACGACGATGACTTGGTTGCTTTGGGAATCCCTTTTGTCTAGGATTAAATTTTTTTTAATCCGAGGACATCGAAGGGATAACCATGGTCAAGCAACCGAGAGGAAGGGGAAGCGAAGTTTCCCCTCACAGACTCGACAAGGGACATCCCTTCAATTGGTATCAGAGCCAAGGTTTCCGGTTTTGTGTGTTTAGGATTCGGTTAATTTTTATGCACTTTTTCATATATTATATGTGCCGGATAATAGTAGGATATGCGTAGTTTAACTCTTTGGTTGCAGACATAAGATCCGACTATTATGGCCATATGTGTGTATGTGATTGTATGTGTGTAAATATTTATTTTGTTGAATCCTCGGGGTTGACGAGGCTAGTATTTAATTTTTGTAAATTAAATACGGCATTGTTTAGCCACTCTTTATTTTATTTTACTTTCGATCTAGATTTCATGTACACTCCCTCGTGGAGTATAGGATTGATGGATGTAAATTAAAATAGGTTTTAGTCTCGACTCGGATCTCCGGATGGCTCGTACATGGCGTAGGAGGAGCGGATGAGATGGCGATGCGACGGGAGTCATATTGAAGACAAAAGCCATAATAGTTGGAAAATAATTTATTTTTCATATTTATTGCTTTTTGTTTGATATGCATGTCGTAGGCTAGGAAAATTCCTCAATTTCAAATTACTAAGTGGGAGAGGGATATTTTTATAAATTCCCGCGGCCTCCATTACAATTTGACAAGTGATGCAAACAAACTTGCGCGTCGGCTCTGAGTGCCTTCCTCCCCATCGGATGGGTTTGTTTGCGGATCACAAGGTCGAATATGGTTATAGGAAATTATTAAGGAGCTTGTGTACTTGCCCATCGTAAGGCACATAACCCGAGATAATTACCTTGGTACCGAGTAATGGTGAACACTTAGATACAAATATAAGTATCCTCCCCATCAGAGTCACTGCTTTTATTTGTAGGGCCAAAGATGAACCAACTATTAATTTTACTTGTCAAAAAGTTAGGTTGACAAGATAGTAAAATTAATGGGTAAAATCTCCTCTTACAAATGTAGAATTCGTATACGTCCACACTATCGTGGCATACGATATTCTCGGTGTTTTGAGGTTTTGGTTGATTTTAAAATTTTATTGTTTGAGGAATCAATAATTTTTTGAAATATAATGTTTTAATTTATGTGATTCTTAGGTTATCTTTCAAAATGACTTTCAACCCACTTGCTGTGATACTGAAAGAGAACAAACTTACTGGACCCAACTATGTAGATTGGAAGAGGAATCTAGACATTGTCTTGACTGCTGAGGAATACAAATATGTACTCCTCGAAGAGTGCCCTCCCAAGCCTGCAGATGATTCTAGGGAAAAGGAGAGAGAGAGCTATAGGCTGTGGATCAAGGCCGATGAGATGACACGGTGTTACATTTTGGCATCTATGTCAAATGTACTCCAACATCAGCATCAAGCCATGCCCACTGCCTATGATATGATGTTGAATCTCAAGGAGCTTTTCGGACACCAGAATCGGGCTGCGAGGCAAGAGGCCATGAGAAACTTGATGACGACCACCTTGATCGAGGGAACTCCCGTGAGGGATCATGTTCTCAAGATAATGGCTCATTTGAATGAGCTGGAGGTCCTAGGAGCTGAGATCGATGGGGAAACCCAGGTCGATATCATACTCCAGTCTCTGCCTAGGAGTTTTGAGCAGTTTCGCCTCAACTACAACATGAACAAGAGGTTGTATTCGTTGGCGGAACTTCTGACAGAACTCCAGGCGGCAGAGGGACTATTTCGTCAGAGTGCTCAGGCGCATGTCGTGGTGACCCAGAAGGTTTCTTCTTCTAAGCCGAAAGGCAAGAAGAAGAAGAAATAAACTGGGGCGAAGGCGGTGGGAGGTACTCAGGGAGGAGTGAAGAAGCTGAAAGGCAAGTGCTTCACTTGCAAGTAGACTGGACACTGGAAGAAGGACTGCCCCAACCGCAAGAACAAAGGTATATCTTTTGGTCTAGTCGTTGAAACATGTTTAGCGTTGTTATCTACCGGCACCTGGTGTGTAGATACGAGAGCCACTGATCATGTCTGTAATACTTTGCAGGGGTTCCAGGAAACCAGACGACTGGCTGAGGGAGAGATTACCGTGTACTTCGGCGATGCCACGAAGGTGGCGGTTGTTGCAGTGGGAGATGTTCATTTATCTTTTGAGAAAAATAAACTTTTGGTTCTTAAGAATTGCCTTTATGTACCCATATTTAGAAAGAATTTAATTTCAGTTTCTAAATTATTTATGGATGGATATTCTATTTCTTTCAATGACAGAGTTGTTATAAAAAGAGATAGGGACATTATCTGTTCGGGTACATTGATAGGAAATTTGTACACACTGGAACCAAAACCTCCCACGATGATTATTGAAGTTAATAACTCATCTTCTAATTTCAATAAGAGAAAAGAACCTTCGAAGATGAACCAAACATATCTTTGGCATCTTAGGCTTGGTCACATTAACCTAAGCAGAATTCAAAGGTTGATAGCTGATGGACCTTTGGGTTCATTAGTGGTGGAGGATCTCCCAACCTGTGAATCTTGTTTGGAGGGTAAGATGACCAAGAGGCCTTTTAAGGCCAAGGGGTATAGAGCCAAAGATGTGTTAGAATTGGTTCATTCTGATTTGTGTGGTCCTATGTCTATCCAGGCTAGAGGTGGTTTTGAGTATTTCGTCTCTTTTATAGACGATTACTCAAGATATGGATACATTTACGATGCGCATAAGTCCAATGCTTTGACAAGTTCAAAGAATTCAAGGTGATGTGGAGAAAGCGTCAAGGTAAAAGTATCAAGACACTACTGATCGATCGTGGTGGTGAGTACCTCTTGGGAGAGTTTAGGAACTACTTATCGAGGCTGGGATTCAATCCCAATTGATCGCACGCACACCCGGTAGAATGGTGTAGCGAGGCGAAGGAATAGGACTCTTATGGAGATGGTTAGATCGATGATGAGTTATTCTGACTTGCCAGATTCGTTCTGGGGATATGCTCTAGATACGGCGGTGTACATTCTGAACTTGGTACCATCTAAATCATTGCCTTCTACTCCCACAGAGTTGTGGACTGGACGAAAGCTTAGTCTAAGACATATTCGGAAATGGGGGAGTCCAGCACATGTGCTGAAGGCAGATGCTGGTAAGTTGGAACCTCGTACAGAAGTACGCATGTTCGTTGGCTATTCCAGGGGAACGAAGGGTGGATTATTTTATAGTCCTAGAGATCAGAGGGTGATCGTTAGCACGAACGCCAGATTTCTAGAGGAAGACTATGTGATGAGCCACAAGCCCAAGAGTAAAATTGTTCTTGAGGAGTTAAAAGGGGAAGTTACTTCTTTAGTACCACCGGTACAAGAGGATATACCACATGTCACTGCACTGCGTGTCACAGAGGATACACAGGTGATACCTCATCGTAGTGGGAGGGTTGTGAGACAGCCTGATAGATTCATGTTCTTGGGAGAATCTTCTGATTTGGTCCCTGGCGAACATGAACCTGATCCCTGGACATATGACGAGGAAATCCAAGATAAAGATGCAATATCTTGGCAAAGTGTAATGAATGCTGAGATTGAATCTATGGATTCAAATCAGGTCTGGGAGCTAGTAGAACCACCCGATGGTGTAAAAACCATTGGATGCATGTGGATCTACAAGAGAAAGAGAGGAATAGATGGGAAGGTTAAGACCTTCAAAGCAAGGCTTGTTGCAAAGGGGTATACTCAGAAAGAGGGTATCAATTATGAGGAGACCTTTTCTCCGGTAGCCATGCTTAAATCTATCCGGATTCTCTTATGCATAGCAGCTCATATGGATTATGAGGTGTGGCAGATGGATGTCAAGACAGCTTTCCTTAATGGAAGTCTTGAGGAAAACATCTACATGAAGCAACCAGAGGGATTCATTGCTAAGGGCAAAGAGCATCTTGTATGTAAGCTTAATCGGTCCATTTATGGATTGAAGCAAGCTTCGAGGTCTTGGAACATCTAGTTTGATGAGGTGATCCAGTCTTATGGATTTATTCAAAGTCTGGATGAGTCTTGTGGATACAAGAGATGTGACGGAAACGTAGTGGTATTTCTTGTATTATACGTAGATGACATTTTATGGATTGGCAATAATATCAAGGTGTTATCGGACGTAAGGGTATGGTTGTCCAAACAGTTTGATATGAAGGACTTGGGAGAGGTGGGACACATCCTTGGGATCAAGGTTATAAGGGATCACAGGAAAGGGATGTTGTGCTTATCCCAAGCTTTATACATAGACACGATTATGGAGCATTTTAGCATGCAGAACTCCAAGAAGGGTTTTCTACCCTTCAGGCATGGAGTTCCTTTATCTAAGGAGATGTGTCCTAGATCATTTGAGGAGATAGAGGAGATGAAGGCGGTTCCTAATGCTTCGGCAGTAGGAAGCCTCATGTATGCGATGCTCTGTACGAGACCAGATATCTGCTTTGCTGTGGGCATGGTCAGTAGATATCAGAGTAATCCAGGATAGGGACATTGGACTGCGGTAAAGCATATATTGAAGTACCTGAGAAGGACTAGGGATTATATTCACTCAATTACTCCCTGTGGGTTACACGAATTCCGACTTCCAATCTGATAGGGATAACAGTAAGTCTACCTCAGGTTTTGTGTTTACTTTGGGAGGTGGAGCCATTGTATGGAGGAGTGTCAAGCAGAAGTGCGTGGCGGACTCCACCATGGAAGCTGAGTATGTGGCGGCCTCTGAGGCAGCCAAAGAAGTTGTATGGCTCAGGAACTTCCTGATGGACTTGGATGTGATTCCTAGTTTGCCCAAAACTATCACAATTTATTGTGATAATAGTGGTGCAGTTGCAAACTCGAAGGAACCACGAGCCCATAAGGCTAGTAAACACATAGAGCGCAAGTACCACCTGATACGAGAAATCGTAAAGAGAGGAGAAGTTGTTGTGGCCAAGATTGCATCGGAGAATAACCTGGCAGATCCTTTCACTAAGGCCCTTCCGGCGAGAGCTTTTGATAGGCATGTGGAGGGAATGGGGATCAGATGTATGACACTTTGAGAACAGCATAGTCTTTTAGTATAAGTGGGAGATTGTAGGGATGTATACTGAAAAGTCTATCTTTTGTATAAACATCTTTATTTTGAAATAAGAATCACATGATCATTGTTTGCATATTTTTATGGTTATGCAATATTGTCTCATACTTTACATTGTAGATAACATGGTGTGTGGTGTCACACAGGAGATCATGTTATCGGCCCCTTGAAAAGTATAAGTAAAGGTTCACAACCGAGATGGCTTTGGACAAACCATCGAAATGGTTGTAGTGTGATTTGGTATTGGTTTGTCTTGACCATAGAATCACACTAGTGCACTTTGTGTGTATTGAGCAGGACCGACATAGAGGTGATTCGATTTATTGCTGACTACATAATCGAATCGGACCTCAGATATTATTTAGTACATGCTCTTAATCCCGATATAATAACGGGCACATATACTTAGTACTCATCTCTTTGATTTACCAATGGGCGAGATTTATAGATTAAATCGATAGGCTCGGTAAGTTGGGAGATGATATTATTTATATGGTGTGCCGTTGATTATAGGAGGAAACTGTGTCCTATATATTAGGATGATGATGTCCCCTTGAGGAGCTCATAAGGTTCATCATGTAAACCCTGTAGGTGGACTTGGTCCGGCATGATGAAAAGGTTGAGTGGTACTACTCAAGGAGTTAGATGTTGATTAATTAATGGTCAATAAATTAATTAATCGATGGACATTCGAGATCTTAAACACGGGGAGAAGATGTACAAATAATATATGGAGCCTATATTATCATATGGGGGTTGGTGAGGTAGATCAATGATGAACCTTTAGTGGATTGGATCATCATTAGTGGATCGGACTTTATGTGGGCTTGATCCATGGGTGGCCAAGACCCAACTCCTCCTCATGGTCCCTAATGTAGCCTATTAACACCTCATGATGCTTAGATCCAATGGATAGAAACAAAACTCTAAGATCCATTGGTAGAGATTAAATCTCTAAGATCCGACGGTTGAGATTAAATCTCTAGATCTGACAGTTGAGATTAAATCCCTAGAACCAATGGATGAGATTAATTCATGACTTATCCCTAACTCTATAAAAGGATGGCATGGAGTTGGCGTGAACATGAATTGGAGGAGAGCTAGGGTTTGGGCGGCAAGAAGGAATCCTATTTGAGATAGGATTAGGATTAGGGTTTGGAGGCAAGGGTGGCACCAAATAAGGAAGGTATTCTTCTCTTCTTCTTCCTCTTTTGGCCAACGTCCAGCACCCTTTCCAGCTCTTTTCCAGCCTTGGCCAGCACCCAAAAGCTCCATTATTCTTCTCCTTAGGTGGTGGAAACAAGATATAGGGTTTCCCTTGGTATCTTGGTAGTTTTCCACCACTTTCCCCTCCTTCTAGTTGGCCGGCGGCAAGGAGTTTGTGTGCTCCTTGTTGGTTGGTTTTGGGGAGGAGAAAAACCTTGTTTCTATTCTTCCTCTTGCTTTGGAAGAGCAAGGAAGGAAGATTTACGATCTAGGAGCTTCGACTTTTGGTGGATCGTCGCCCACACGACGTCCAAAAGGAGGAAGGTCATACATTAGAAGATCGAGAGGTATACCTATTCTACTTTCTTTCCTTTGTTTGTTGTTTGTTTTTGTTTTTCAAATATAAGCATGTTATATTTCTGTAAATGACTCAATAATACTTGTATCCCGAGCATAAACACAAAAACCGGCGATCCGGACATCGTCTATTCCGCGGCTACTCGTAGAATAGAGGAAGGTCGCTTGAACAACTAGTTTGTTCAAGTGACCTCTCTAAACGAGTAGCACGACGATGACTTGGTTGCTTTGGGAATCCCTTTTGTCTAGGATTAAATTTTTTTTAATCCGGGGACATCGAAGGGATCACCATGGTCAAGCAACCGAGAGGAAGGGGAAGCGAAGTTTCCCCTCGCGGACTCGATAAGGGACATCCCTTCAGTGGTAGCATTCAGCATCCTTGGCAACCCCTCCTTTAGGTTTCATTGCCTTGCCTTTGCCCTTGGCTTGGGACTTTCCCTTACTTTTAAGCTTGCCCTTGCCTTTATTCTTTTGCACCATCAAAATGGAGTTGGACTTTGCCTTCTTAAGGTTGAGCTCAGCAGTTCTCAACATGCTAAGCATCTCAGGTAGTGGCTTATCAATTTCATTCATGTTGTAATTCATGACAAATTGATTGTAACTTTCTGACAAGGATTGCAAGATCAAGTCAGTGGCCAATTCTTGGCCAAGTGGGAATACCAACCTCTGTAGGTTCTCTATGTACCTAATCATCTTGAGTATATATAGACCTACGGGAGTCCCATCTTGCATCTTGCACTGAAACAGTGCCTTAGAAATCTCGAATCTCTTGTACCTTGCTTGTCCTTGATACAGTTGACGAAGATGTTCAACCATATCAAAAGTATCCATCAAATGTTGTTGCTTTTGAAGCTCAGAGTTCATGGTTGCGAGCAAGAGGCATGACACATCTAATGCATCATCTTGATGCTTCTTGTAAGCATCTCGGTCAGCTCGCGTGGCAGTGGCATGAGGTGCTTCTGGAATGGGCTGCTCTAGGACGTACAATTTTCTTTCTTGTTTGAGAACAATTCTCAAATTCCTGTACCAGTCCAGGAAATTAACTCCATTGAGCTTGTCCTTCTCAAGGACAGAACGTAGGGAGAGAGTATTCGTGTTTGACGACATGGCAATCTACAACATAAATAATGCAGAAAGTAAATATCATATTCCATTTATTATTTAATTAGGCCTTTAATTAAATGATGCTCTCACTGAATTATAGGACTTTTGTAGAATCGAGTCATGGATGTCGTCAAACCATATTCATACCAACTAGCTATAATTCTCGTGGGACAAGATCCACATCATACTACACCTTGAGTTAGCTTTGGCTAAATCGCCCAAGACTTAGTATGATCGGTAGGTAACAAATTATCAATTACATCTCTATGCAACTCTTGTTTATAGGATCAAGATCCACATTTACAAAAAACTTGAGTTAGCTTTGGCTAAATCGCCCAAGATTTAGTGTAAATGTGTTCTTATCCTATCTTTCCAACCATTGGTATATGCCTATAGTTTTACTCAATCCAATTGAGTTAACTAGTTTCACTCAATCTAATTGAGCTTATTCTCACCCAAGCTTTGATAGGCGGGACCAAGATTGTCCCTCCGCATCCTACCAAGATAATATGCGTTGCTCTGCTTTGGCAGATTCAACAATAACAAATGATTGAGGTAGTGATGGGTATCAAAACTTGGTAGGCATTTCGAGTTGACTTGATTAAGATCTAATCTAATCGTGAATGTGTATCATATATGCATTAAGGCATTATCTTCCCTATACTAGCATGCATCACATACATACAAGCAAAAATAAATAAATAAATAAATAAATATATATATATATATATATATATATATATATATATATATATATATATATATATATATATATATATATATATATATATATATATATATATATATATATATAATGGCCCTACTACGATCTTCTCAAGCCAATGAGAAGATCGAACGGTCAACCTAGGATTAGCGGCTTCTCCAAGCGCCTCCTTTGACCGTCATGTGTCGTTGGCACCCTTCTCGTAACTCCGTCTACGAGTGGACCTTCCACTGCTTCATTTTGTACATTACAAACATGAAACTCGAGTTACATTCGAGTCTAAAATCTATTTACAACAGGAATATAATAAGGGAGGCACGACGCACAGGTCGCATATCAAATACAACATGCACAATACTAAAAACGGCGTGCAAGCCGTATTATGAATTACAATACAATTTTATCCAATCACATTGGGGTTTTTGGGCCATGACCATCACAATATCATACATAATTTAAATTATGTATTTTACATAAATTTCTATAATTTTTCTACCTTTTTCTTTCAATTTTATGAGTCACAACTCCGCAGCGGTCCCGCTAAGCGATTTTCGGACACGATCACGAGACAATGCCCCTAGTGGGGTTAGGGGCAGCGCCCCTTCTTGCAAAATGAATCTCGTGAGTGTCCCATACCGATCTTACAGTGCCTTAAGTCGTTGTCCCCAAAAAAAAAACAAAAATGAGACCTTGCCGTTTCGGAGAGTTTTTCTCGGTGGTTGAAGCCTACAAGTGTCCAAACACTTATTGCTTCGACTCTACGAGAAAAATACTCACAAAATCTATAAAATTAAGAAAATTACAGAAACTTATAGATCTGTAAATTTTCGTATCTAATACAAAAATTACAAATACAAACATGTACATGCTTCGCACGTGGCTCTTATACCACTGTTAGATTCTCCAAGCCGCAAAAACTGCTTTTTGCGTTGCGAAAACCTCGAAAATAGGCCACGGATCCGTGCGAGGATAAATAAAATTCATGTACATGTTTATCTACATGGGAATAATGTTACCCTTGTAGCAATGCCCTTCGCTTATCCCACTCGTCTAAAAGGTTGTCGGATCTCGTAGAGTGTCAAGTGTACACTCCTCTACATGTATCCACACAGACAAAAGGTGGAGAGAACCACTTAGAGTGTGCTAGCACTCTTGGGAGGTCTCACCAATGGAGGAGAGGGAGAGAAGAAGAAAGGAAAAGGAAGAAGAAGAATTCAATTAGCCTCACTCATCATTTTGGTCGGCCACTTAAGGAGGGTTAAAAACATCCATGTAATACCAACAACCATGACTCTTGGTCTTCCTCATGAGGTGGCACACCATGATGTGTCCATAATGATGTGGAACATCATCATTGGCCGACCCTATGCCAAGTCACCATGAAGTGGCATTTGGTCAAGTCAAACTTGACCCTTCATCTTCCCTCTCAAGTCAAGTCAAACTTGACCTCTTATCTCCATGGTTGATCAAATCTAACCTTTGATTCTAGTCAATTTAATTTAATGAATCTCTATTCACTAGTTTAAATTGACTCAATGAATCAAATCTAAATTAGACTCATTCAACACTTGAATCAAATTGAGTCGAATTCAATTAGTCTAATTTCAATTACTCTTAATCCAATTTGGTTCATCACATGAACCTAATCCTCTTGGTCCATCATATGAACCTAATCTCCATCTAATTGCACTTTGTGTGAGACCCTATAAGTTCTTGTAACGTTGGCAATGCTCCTAAACTAATTTAGAAACATAAGCAATGAGCGGTATCTAGCAACACATCATTGCTACCCAAGTTACAAGAATGTTGAGATCCAACATCACCATTGTGATTACTAATTGTGACTCTCACAATATGTGACAATGTCCCTCTATCCTTGACATCTAGATTGATCAATTGAGGCATAGACCGTGTCATCCTCTGTACAATCTATATCTTGAACTCCAAGTAGACTCACTCTAATCGAATGAGCTCAATATCTCATATTGACTCATTTGGGCATGACCATGCACTTAGTGGTCTCACTCTATCAAGAATCATGATATCACTCCCGTCATATAGGAGGAATAGATCCCATCTACATCACTCACATCCCTCCACATAATTTGTTACATACCCAGTAATCGCCTTTATAGTCCACCCATTTACAGGTGACGTTTGACGAAGCCAAAGTATACAACTCCTTATGTAGGGAACCATGGTGACTTCAGGTCCAAGGACTAATAGTCACATTAGAAAATATATGACACTCATATAACGATCCATGATACTTTCACATGGTGGGTCATTCAGATATATTCTCCAATACATACCCATTTATCAACTTGATATCTCATATCCATGACTTGTGAGATCAAGTCATCGAGTTGACCTACATGCTAGTCTCTTCGCATTAACATTGTCCCTGAATATTAATACTTGACTAGGAATGATTAAGAGTAGTATTCTCTATATCATCTCATTATTGATTCAACCAATCGATTGATATAGATAAGAACCTTCTACTCAAGGATTCTATTATACTTAGTTATTTGGCACCAATACAAGTAAGTATAATAACCATAAAGAAATGCCTTTATAAATATATATAGGAATATGATACAACAAGTCCATACAACAATCATCACATGATCGGCTCTTGGGCTTTCACTAACAAGTTGATTCCTCAAAGAAAGGTTCTAAGAGGAAATCAAAGGAACAACACAAGGGGAAGAATAAGGCAAGGAAGGCAGAACCAGCTCAAAAAGGCACTTGCCATCATTGCGGCAAGGAGGGTCATTGGCGAAGAAACTGCAAGATTTATCATGAGTCCATGAAGAAGAATAAGGCATCTAATCCCCCATCTTCTTCAGATATCTTTGTTATTTATTGTCATTTTATTTCCTTAGACACAAGAGTATTGGATACCGGGTGTGGTTCACATATATGTAATAACATACATGGGCTATGGAATAGAAGAAGACTCGTCAAGGGAGAGTCAAATTTACGTGTTGGGAATGGAGCAAAGGTTGCTGCACTCGCCATTGGAACGTATTTGTTGAAACTCCCTACAGGACTTGTTTTTGAACTGGACAATTGCTTCTTTTTTTTCTTCATTGATAAAGAACATCATTTCTATTTCTTGTTTAAATAGAAATTGGTACCATTTAACTTTTAGTAATAATTGTTGTTACATAGCTTTGAATGATGTTCTTTATGGGGCTGGAACTTTAAGCAATGATATTTATATATTGGATGTATCCAGTGACATTTTCAATATCAAAGCGAGCAACAAGCGTGCTCGAAAACATAATCAATTAGACTCCTACATGTGGCATTGTCATCTTGTCCATGTGAGCAAGAAACACATGTCTAAATTATACCGATGTGGAATTCTGGAATCGTTTGAATTAGATTCATACGATACATGTGAATCATGCTTAAAGGGCAAGATGACCAAGTTATCTTTTACTAGAAAAGGTGAACCGGTGGGAGAGTTGCTTGGTCTAATACATACTGATGTATGCGGACCTATGTCAACTCAAGCTCTAGGAGGCTATAGCTACTTCATTACCTTCACCGATGATCACTCACGGTTTGGGTATGTGTTCTTGATGAAACACAAGTCTGAAGCCTTTGAAAGGTTCAAAGAATTTAGAAATGAAGTAGAGAAATAACTTGGCAAGAGTATTAAAATACTTCGATCGGATTGAGGTGGTGAATACTTGAGTCAAGAGTTTCTAGATTATCTAAGGGACAATGGTATATTGTCTCAATGGACTCCGCAATATACACCACAACTTAATGGTGTATCTGAGAGGCGAAATTGGACCTTGTTGGACATGGTCAGGTCGATGATGAATAAAGCGAATCTTCCCAAGTCCTTTTGAAGCTATGCACTTTAGACAACTATTTACTTGCTAAATAGAGTCCTGACCAAAGTAGTCTCTACTACTCCATATGAGATATGCGCTAGTAAGAAACCTCATTTATCTTACTTGAAGATATGGGGTTGTCCTGCTTATGTGAAGCAAACTGTATCAGACAAATTGGATGCTAAGTTTGATAAATGTCTATTTATTGGATACCCTAAGGAAACGAGGGGTTACCAATTCTATCATCCTATGGAACAAAAGGTGTTTGTTTCAAGGCATGTTGTGTTTCTAGAGAAAGAGTTTCTCTTGCAAGAAAATAGTGGGAGTGTCATTGAACTTGAGGAGGCTCAAGAGACTCCAATAGACATTGATGAGATACCTTGTCAAGCACCACAACTAATAACTCATAGTGATCGGCCATCGACTGAACCTATTGTAATACCACATCTTCGTAGATCTGATAGAACATGCAACATTCCTAAGAGATATGGATTTCTCGTAAGCGAATCGTATGACGTGTTACTCATTGACGATGAGGAGCCTACTAGTTATGAAGAAGTTTTGAAGAGTTTAGAAAGGGACAGATGGCTTGAAGACATGAAGTCAAAAATGGATTCCATGTATGAAAATCAAGTTTGGAACTTGGTGGACCCACCTGAAGGAATTAAGCCTATAGGGTGCAAGTGGGATTTCAAGAAGAAGACTGACATTGTTGGTAATGTGATTACCTTTAAGGCTAGATTATTGGCAAAAGGCTATCATCAAAAGCAAGGTGTTGATTATGACGAGACCTATTCACTAGTGGCTATGCTTAAATCCATTCGGATGCTCCTGGCCATAGCGGCTCATTATGATTATGAGATATGGCAGATGGATGTGAAAATGACTTTCCTTAATGGAAACACACTCGAGGGCGTGTATATGATACAATCCGAGGGTTTCACGTCGGTTGATAAAACCAAGGTATGCAAGCTTCAACAGTCCATATATGGACTGAAGCAAGCATCTAGGAGCTGGAATATCCATTTTGATGAGATAATCAAAAGGTTTGATTTCTCATAAAATCCATACGAACCCTATGTGTACAAGAAGATTAGTGGGAGTATAGTCTTGTTCTCAGTGTTGTATGTCGATGATATATTACTTATAGGAAACAATATATCTGTCTTACAATCAGTTAAAATTTGGTTATCCAAAACATTCTCCATGAAAGACCTGGGAGAAGAGACCTATATCCTCGGGATTAAGATCTATAGAGATATATCAAAATGGTTGCTTGGTCTTTCGCAGTCAACATATATAGACCGAGTGCTATAGAGGTTTAGCATGTCATAATCAAAGAAAGGTTTCCTTCCCATAAGACATGGGATACACCTTTCGAGGTCTATGTGTCCACGCACAGAAGACGAGAGGATTTGCATGAGTAAGATCCTCTATGCATATGCAATAGGATCTATCATGTATGTTATGTTATGTACGAGGCCTGATGTATCGTATGCTCTGAGTGTCACGAGCAGATATCAGTCAGATCCAGGAATGGATTATTGGGCGGTTGTTAAGACAATACTTATGTACTTAAGGAGAACTAAGGATGTGTTCCTAATATATGGAGAGAGTGATATGGTAATACGTGGGTATACGGATGCCAGCTTTCAAACAGACAAGGATGATTCTATGTCTTAGTTTGGGGACATATTCACCATAAATGGAGGCACAATAAGTTGGAAAGGTTCCAAGCAAGACACTATAGCAGATTCTGCCACTGAGACAGAATACATTGCAGCTTCGGAAGCAGCAAAGGAAGCGGTTTGGATCAAGAAGTTCGTCTCTGAACTTGATGAGGTCTGATCAATGATCCAAACATGTTCTTCACCGCTATCATCTGATCATAGAGATCATCAATAGGAAAGAAATACAAATCGAGAAGATTCCCACTGAAAGGAACTTAGCGGATCTTTTAATTAAGGGCTTACCTCAAAGTAAGTTTGAGGGTCATGTTAGAGCTTATGGTATTGGATACCGTGGCAATTGACATTAGGCTAAGTGGGAGTTTGTTAGTTATATATTAGAGGTGTCATGAGGTAATCGCCTTATGGCTGTTCAATTTATTTGATAAATGAAGATTCACTATTTGAGTATACGCATTTTCATGTATTTGATTGGATCTTAAACTCATTTACTGGATGTCCACAATACAATTCACAGCATGAGAGAATTTGTGATTGAATCACAACTAGTGAGTTTCTCTACATGTGTAATTGTGATGTATTGGAATTATCCCTAGTCAATGAATTGATGCATACAGACTCCATCGATTCTGTTGAGATGAGCACGAGGTATACACTTTGGTTTATCCAAGTAGCTATTTCTAACTGGTTGGAGACTTTGGGATGTCTGGAGTTGATCGTGAATGCTAGTTATGGCAACTAATTCATTAGAGTGACCAGGTGTATGACTTCATATGATTCTCTGCATATACAGATATATCAATAAAGTCCTTATTGTAGCTTAAGTTCGATATTCCTTCGACTTGAGGTATTCAAGTCATCTTGGTCATGGAGACTTATGCTTTTACATCTTAAGTAAGCATCTCCGAGGAGATGTGGACCCGGGATGATTGGGCATAAGTCGAAGTGCCCGAAGGTGTTTGAGTAGCCAACAAAGGATTCACCACTCCTTACGACGTCGGGTTGTTACTAAAGTATTTGGCCAAAGCATTACATGTTTAGAGTATGATACTATTGGATACATGTGTAGTAACTAGAATCCGCAGGACGGGGAAGTAAATACTTAGGCTAGGTGTGACGTAGTCAGCCTAGTGGGGACTGACACTATAGACCATGTCCTGAACCAAGTGGGTATAAGATGAGTGAAGGGAACGGGGCACAATACACTGTACTCGCTGAAAGGTTTCAGAGTATGTTCTAGGATCAACCATTGATTTTTTCGATTAATTTAGGATCATGATGTACTACTAGGTGCCACTCATGATCATTCTATAATTAATGGTTAATTATAGAACGATCGACATAAACCGGGAACCTATTTGGTCACACGCACTACGAGTGTTATCCGAAGAATTTAAAACGAGTTTCAGAATGGGATTCTCAGATCGAGAGAGACTTGGTTTGGTTGGACCAAACATGGAGCGAGCATGAAATTGTTTCAGTCGCATCAGAAGCATGGATGGATCGAGTCTTATGAAGACAAGATGGATGAACCAAATCGGTTTTGTTCTAATCCAATGGTGGAAAATAAACCAAAGGGGTTTGGTTTGTTTTAAACGAATGAACCAAAGTTGGTTTGGTTCGTTTTAACTTAAAATAGACCAACGCGGTTTGGTTTATTTTAACTTAAGTTATTGGAGCAGGTTTGTGGATTTTGGTCATGAACCAATGACCGTTAAGGTTTCTTGATGGTCAAGGAACATGTGTTCTATAAATAAGAGGGTGGAGAAATATTTCATGGACGAGTTAAGGTTTTGCGAAACCCTAGCCACCACCTCTCCTCTTCCTCTTTTGTTGCCGCCGCCCACCTTTGGGTTGCTGCTGCCTAACCCTTGGCGCCACCCACCCCTTGGATGTCACCTCCTCCAGCTGCCGACCATCCACTAGCCGCCGACTCTTCCAAGGAGACAAGTTCATGGAACTTGTTTTGTTATCGTCTCTCGGATCACATTGTCTTCGACGCGAGACTACTATCTCTCGTCAAGACGAGGCTCGTAGCTCATGAAGCTATCCCGACGATACTCGGCATGGATACGGATAGAGGTGATACTAGCGAGGGTCGCTACGGTTGATATCATTCCCGCTACACATGATTCGTCAGGTATACCTAGATATAAAGTTTCCTTTATTGCAAAAATTTAAATATGCAATTATGTCTACACTTGTTATATCCTGCATGCGTGTAGTGTGTGTGATGTAATAAAATGAGTTTATTACTGTATTGTTTTGCTTCTGCTTTGTGCATGTTTACGAAACATGTTCGAACACACACCCATGTCGATGTCGGGGAAACCCAATAGATGTTATTTATGGTATCTAGTTCATTGGAGTGGCCTGCTATGAGACTTCATATAGTTCTATATGTCGTTGAAGATCTCATTTTAGCTTGAGTGCGAGCTTCCTTAGATTTAAGGTATTCAAGTCACATTGATCATGGCAGCTTGTACTTTGACTTCTTTGCAGTCATCTACATAGTAGGTGAAACTCCGGGATGATTGGGTATAAACCAAAGTGATTGAAGGTGTTTGAATAGCCCACAGAGGATTCACCACTCCTGATAAAGAAGATGTATACCCTAGGCCTCATGTCAGGATTGTTACTCAGAAGTCTCTGGAAAGAGCAAGCATGTTAAGAAGATGGTCTTCTTGGGAACATATAGGAGTAACTTGAATCCACAGGATAAGGAAATTAACTTAGGCTAGGTGTGACGTAGTTAGCCTAGTGGGGACGAACACATAGACCATGTCCTGAACCAAGTGGGTATAGGATGAGTGAAAGGAACAAGGCACGAACAACTGAAGTTGTTAAAGGGTTCAGAAAATGTTTTGGAGTCGATTTAGACTTTTCGGTCAATTAGGGGTCATGATGTACTGCTATATTCCACTCATGATCTATTCATAATTAAGGGGTTAATTATGAATGGCCAACATAATCGGGAACCTATTGGGGCACACGCACTATGGGTGATCTCGAGATGTAAAACAAGTCTAAGAATGAGATTCTCATTGAGAGAGGATATTTCTGGTTGGACCAGACCAAGGTGGTGCGAAATGGAGGCTATGTAACCTCCTATGACTTTGTTGGACTTGACACAACCATATCACACCTAAACGAAGTCAAACGGACCATACAAAGCCTCACACGGTCGTGCCTAACTTGGAATAGTTTGTGCCTGGCTCTGGCCAGAAAAACAGCTAAAACTAGGTTGTGCCTAGAAGGACACATGGCCAGGTCGTGTGTCCTGGCACAACCATGCCTTTTGGCATGGCCGCCCGTGTGAATCCACATGACTGTGTCATGGTTCCACCGATTTTAGAGATTTCTCTTTATAAAAATTTCCTGGGTTGTTCTTACTTTAATTATGGGATAATTATGGTAAGATATATTGCATTTAAACCTCCTGAGATGACCTAATCAAGAGATCTATAAATAGATCCCTTGATAATCTTTGGAAAAGAGTTGTTTTAGGTTTTTCCCTTGGTAGCCATCTTTCCTCTCCTTCTCTTGTCTCCACCAGTTGGCTAGCACCAATCGGAGACAAAGGCTTGCTTCTCTAGGAGTTATCTCGGGTGATCCCGGCTTGGATACTGATAGAGGCAAGGCCCGTTGGTCTTGCTTATGATTTCGAAGGATTCAAAAGAATCTCGAAGGTATAACTTCTCCTTCTCCTTGTGTGTTTTCATGTGATTATGCCAAAGCAAGTTTTCCTAGCCCCCAGGGGATATCTGGGATGGAATAAAAATTGTTTTATTCACTTTATTCCATTGCACATGATCCCGGAATCTCCAACACCAAGTAGCATAACATGTGCTAGTCTCAAAGAATCGATGATGTCCAATCTCATCAATTCATCGACTAGGGGTAGTTTCAATACTTACATGATTACACATGATAAGATACCCACTAATTTTGCTCCTATCACAATTTCTTTCATGTCATGCATCGTATTGTGGACTTCAGTACATGAGTTTAAGATCCAATCAAATACATAGATAATGTATGCTCAAATAGTGAATTTTATTAATAACTTCTATGGCGATTGCCTTAGAACACATCTCAATTACATCACCCACAACGTCCCAATAGCTAGCTCTCCTCCAAGGGCTCTAGATAGATTTCTTGATCAATTTGAGACCGATTGTATTGAACATTGTGATTCTCTCACTATGAGGAGAAACATAGTTTTGGAGGAGCATATGGTGAACAAGGAGAGTGAAGACGATGCAAAGAACAAAGGAAATAAATCTATTCAGACAGGACATGACAATAAACTTGAAAAATATGAAATTGATACTTTATCAAGGAGTGTATTATTTTAATTTAAATACCTTTGAACCTTAAGGATCTAGAAAAATCTTCCTTAGCCATCACGGAATCTTTAGTAATCGATATTAAACCGTCTTGGGTGATTGGTAAAAATGATATTTCATTTGTTCTACGTAAGACTACTATTCAATCTTTTGTTGAGAATGTTTATTGCATGTTGCATTGTTTACAATAGCTAAAAAAAAGAAGAATATCATGGGCGAGCTCCTAAAGACCCTTTGAAGTTGAGTGTATTCAATAAAGAACCGAGAGAAAGAGTAAAAAAGTAGCTTGTTCCTCCAAGAGTGAAGTTTAAGAGACATGATGATCCTATAAAATTGAGCATATTATATGGAGGACCAAGAGCCAAATACAAGAAAGTGAGAAAGTATCTTGCTTCGACATGAGGAAGATTGAAGAAAAATTTCCTCGATTAACCCATCAAGAAAGGAGGGAAGCAAAACCTCCTCAAGCATAGCATTACATAGTGAAATTAATAGGGGAGCTTATGACAAAAAATAAGCGCTTCTTAGAAGACCATCCAAGTTTATTTTTCTCATTTTAGTTTGTTGTTTTCCATTTTTTATTTTTTTCTTTGATTTTTTATTTTATGAAATAATAATATGGACTACAACTTAACCATGGAGCATACTTAGAGAGGAAGGCACCCCTCATACTACACACCATGACCAGACTGTGGTTTGATCCATGGTCATAGTGTGTAGTGATGGTCTTCATAGTATACACCACAGGTAGCCCATGGATTGTTCCACACCCATGGAATTTTATCTTCTCTATTCAGGTGAACAAAGTGAGAAAAAAATCTGAGCTGAGTGTACAATGTTGCAGGATCGAGATCATGTAGAACTGGCATCTCTTTCAAGGTCACTTTCTTCCTCCTCCTGAGTAGTATTTTTTACTTTACTGCTTCCCCTTCCATATATTGAGGACAATGCATGATTTAAGTTTAGGGAAGGAGATTAGTCATCTTTACCTATTTTCTTGCATCTATTTGCTTTGCATTTAGCTATTCCATGTAATTAGCATATAGTATTTGCATAAATCTTTTTTCTCATAACTTGGGCACTTTATTTTTTTTCTTTATGTAGTATTATAAATTGTGAAATAGTTAGATTTGTAAATTTATTTTTTGCCTACTTGTTAATAAACTTTTTTTTTCACTTATAACACAAATTTGAGGGTGGAGGTATCCAAAAAGGATTTGAGTTCATGACACCGATCTAGTACTTAAATTTCCTTGTGGGCTCTCACAACACTTGATTACTAGAGAAACACTAAACTCAAGTGAGTTTTATAAAGAAAAGGAAAAAAAGAGAAAAAGAGAGAGAAGGAGAGAGAGAGAGAGAGAGAAGGGGAAAAAAATAGAAGAAGAAATTGTATACGAGCACCCTTTTGAGATTAAGTAGTTACTAGAGAAATACTAAAGGGTACCCCTTTGAGATCAACTAGTTATTGGAAAAATACTCATCGTTTCTTTTATTTTCTTTTCTTTCTCCTTGACATTGAGTGCTCCTTTGAGACCAAGTGTAGTAGTGAGGGATCAAGCCAAGCTTGATGGTAGGCAAGTGCCTCTACACTAGAAATGCAAGGAACATGGTGGAAGGGACACTTAGCTTAGATTGGTGTCCAACACCTTATAGTTAATTCATGAGCACTACATAGGGGACTTACATGCTTAGCCATGGGAAAGGATGTTGTGATTGTTTGGTGCGCTAGAGGGGGAGAGGGGGGCGCAAGGGAGGGGGAGCGGTGAATAGAATTCATCGATTTCAACTCTTGTTTTGGTCACGTGCTTGCCTACAAGATTTTTAGTGCGCAGTGTGTTGGTGTAGTAGGCACCTAAATCGAACCTGAGTTTTGATTATAGCAAATGATACAAAGTTAAGCTCATATTGTTATCTCACGAGCTAAATCAAGTGTGCAGAAAAGTGCCAAAGCTGGAGCTGAAGGCTAGCGACACCCGGAGGAAGCTGCGGTGGTCGGGCGACACTCGAGTGATTTCGAAGGAAGTCGAATGAATCAAGTGGAAGGCTGGAAGCGAAAGAGACACAGTAAGTATCGAGGTAAGCTCGTGTGTACGAGCGTAAGTGAGGTCATATCCTCCTTACGGGGATAGTGTTAAGCGTAGATCCGACCCAAGACATCCCATCGGTGGTCTAGGTCAAGATCGGACGGTCGGAGGCCGTCGAAGTAATATTTTTTTTTTTAGCTAACTTTTGATTTCAGCTAGCATCATTCGACTGCTATCTTAGAGGACTCGACTGTTGTCCATCAGTCGACTATCTACGGTCAGCATTCGACTGATGGTCAAGGATCAGCTTCGAGGAGTCAAGGCTTATCACCTCATTTCAAGGGGGGTGGTGCTCAAATCTTATTGGCTAAAGTTCCTCTCGAAAAGGGGCTCAAGGGATATAAAAGGAGGGCCTCTCCTAGGGTTTTCTCATCAATTCTAAGTGCTCAAAAGCCTCCGTAATGCTGCGACTCTCCGACGACTCTACAATGACGAAGTGCTGTCGAAACACCAACAACCCTAGCTTAATTTCTATTCCCTAGTTGTTGGTATAACCTTACTTTGTCGTCTCTTTAATATTGCAATTCTTTTTGTTAATCGAGATTTTCTATCGTTGCATTTTACCTTAATAGAAGAGAGGGTTTGTCTCTCTATCTTTTGCTTTCGAAGGTTTTTGTAATCGTCAAACTCCTACCTCCAACGAGGAGGAGTGTTTTAGTGAATTGCCCTTCGTACACGGTCTAGGATCGTTAGGGCCTTGGAGTAGTAGCCGAAGGCTACGAACCAAGTAAAAAATCCATTTGTCTTGTTTATTTGTCATTTATCTTTCCGCTGCATTTAATTGTCTACCGAACGAATTCGAAGAAAAAGTTTTATCTCTATTCACCCCCCCCCCCTCTCTAGCGATCCACTCGATCCAACAATTGGTATCAGAGCTGAGGGTGCTAAGATTTGGTGAAACCACCAATCTTGCTTTCTACGAATTTTCTTTCGATTTATTTTCTGTTTATTTTGATTTTTTTTTCTTTCTCATTTGTGTAATCCTTTTCCTCCCACACTACTAATCCAATATGCGAGTCTTGGGACATTTCCATTGTTTGTGGTTTTAGGTTTTCTTCGCTTCGTTCTTTTGTCTTTTTTGTTTCAATGGCCCATCTCGAGGGTTTTAGCACCGTCTGACCTCCGTTTTACAATGGAGATGACTTCTGTTATTGGAAGGGTCGGATGGAATGCTTTCTTAAAACTCAAATCGAGATGTGGATCATAATCCAAACGGGATTCACACTTCCGACTAACGAAGTGGGTGAATCCTTGGATTATGACCAATGGACCAATGCGACAAAAAGACAAGTCGAAGCCGACGCCAAGGCAACTCAAATCCTCCAATGCGGCTTATCCAAGGAGGAGCTTAATCGCATCGACCCCTTCATCAGCGCAAAGGACCTTTGGACAAAGCTAGTGGAGCTACACGAAGGGACCGATGAAGCTAAGGTATGTAAGCGCGATCTTTTGTTTAATAAGTTATATAATCTAAAAATGCAGGAACACGAAACGGCGATGCAACTTCACGCTCGCGTTATAGCATACATCAAAAAGAAAATAAACTTAGGTTTTTCTTAGATTTTGCACCAACAATTTTAGATTTTTGAAAACATATTTTTCAAGATATTAAAGATTCATGTATGTGTTTAATTTTATAAAGGTTGTATTTTGAATGAATGCTCATTATGATAGTGTAAGAAAATTTTTTATCAAGAAAGTTTCAATTTGAATTTCTTAATACTTTTGAAAACAACAAGAATTAACAAATATGTTTTCAAAATATTTTGAAGACTTATTTTAAAAAATTAATTTTCAAAAGTTGCAAGAATAAATTTCAAATAATTTTTTAAAGAATTTTGAAATTTCAAAAGATTTAAAACAAAGTTAAAATTTTTGAAAGTATTGTAAATTTTTACTGCAACATTTTTCCATGAATTTTCAAATAAATCTTAAAATTCTATGAATATTGATTTTTCAATTAGAACCTCTCCCTTAACTTGACACCCTCTTAGGACATCCTTGTTAACCATAAGAAAGACTTACCTAAGTGTCTAGAGGGTCTAGGAGTCTAAAGTTGACCTAAGAATCTAGAAGTTTATCATTGGTCAACTCAATTCAAGAAAATATAGATTTTCAAAAATTATGCATAATTACATACAACAAACATGACAATCAATGAATATAAAAAAATAGTTTTAAGAAATTATTTATATGTAGATTTTGAAAACATTTCCAAAAATATTTTCAATTTGATCATCCTTATCATCTCACCCTTTCTATGTGGCTTAGTACAAACAATACATGTTAACCTTATGAGTTTTGTGAGATGATTTTTAATTTTACTTGGATTGATCTAAATCGAGAAGATTGTTTGACCTTGGGTTAGATTCAAGTTTATCCTTTAGTCAATTAAGTGGATATTTCTAAAGTTAGCTTTCAGGTCGTGGTGAGGTACAGGGACCTTCTTAATCAGATCAACAACCACTTCCTTAGACAAAGCTATCTCAAGAAATTATACACTTAGTTAACTTAATAAAAAACCATGGTCTAACTAATTTAGGATGTGGTGAGGTAACTTTAGTTAGTTCCACATAGTTAAATGCATCAAGTCGGACACTCCTTATCCAACCCGAATGCACTTGACTAAGTTTCCTTAACATACTATCATCTCGCCACGTCCTAATACCATATTGTCAAGTGTCAATCAATCATTGATCCTATCTAATCATTCTATGATAATCAATTAATTTAAGGCAAGTATGTATAACATGACATAATTAAATATGATAGTTAATAATTAATTAAATATGATATAAATGAATGAATATGTCATATTCAATCAATTAAACCAATTTAAAGTAGTTAGTTTCTTGGATAGAATTTTATTTGTTTCATAGTTATAGGTACCATATGATAATTAAATTTATGAATTTTAAGATATTGATTTTTAATTAACTTAGACTTGTAAGCCAAGTCTATATTTTTAGTAATTTTTTCCTTTTCAAAGTGTTAGTTGAATTTTCAAGAGTTTAAGATTTAACTTTTAAATTATTAATTTATATGTAATCAAATGGTACACTATTATAATTAATTTTATTAGTTTGATTATCTAATTTTGAATTTTTAATTAAGTTAGATTTTAAATTTTTTTAAAATAGGATTTCTCAAACTAGATTTAGAACTTTTCAAATTTGAAATTTTCAAGATAGAATTAGAATTTTCCAAATTATAATTTTTCAAAATAAGATTAGAATTTTTCAAATTAGAATTTTTGAAAATAGGATTAGAATTTTTCAAATTAGAATTTGAATTTTTTTCAAACTAGAATTATTCAAAGTAGGATTATAATTTATTAAATTAGAATTTAAATTTTTCAAACTATAATTAATCAAAGTAGGATTAGCATTTTTTAAAATAGGTTTTGAATTTTTTAAAATAGGATTTTTCAAAACAGGCTTTTTTAAAACAAAATTTTTCAAAACAGAATTTTTTAGAATAGAATTTTTAAATCAGAATTATCTAGATTAATTAGATCTAGAGTTTGATAATTCTAACCTAGTTTTTGATTATTCTGATCTAGATTTTTATCAATCTGATCAAGGGCTAAATAGGTTTAAATTTTGACTACATCAATGATTTGATCAATGGTCAGATTAACTTGATCATTTTCTTTACTAATAATTTTATTATTTAAAATAGTTAAATTAGAATTATTTAATTTTTTTATTATTTAATTAATATTATTAATTGAGTTAATTAAGTCTAACTGACATTTATTAGTTAAACTAAGATCAATTAATTTGCTAGATTTACCTATATTTAAGTTCTCATCATTAGTAATACTAGAATAATGATCTAAATTATCATGCATTTCAAAAATGTAATTTTCAAAAACATTATATTGACTAACCATAGTTGCATCCCCTAATTCAGTGAGCTTTCTCTTTCTTTCCGGACATTGATTTTTATAATGACCGAACCATCTGCACCTGAAGCACATGATATGCTTGTTTCTCCGGACTCCTAATTGGTTCCTCCTTTGTTGTCGGTTGTGTCGTCCGAGTCTTATGAGTAGGACACTTATTTTTGTAGTGTCCTCTCTCTGCACTTAAAACATATTATATAAAATTTAATTTTTTACCTTGATCTGAACTCTCTCCCAGAATCCTTGGTAGAGTGGATTTCTCCATTTTCCTATAAAGTTATGGCAAAAAAATGCAAAAATAAAAAAATTAAACACTTGCAAACTTTCTTACCCATGAATAGATATTTGATGACTTCTTTTGGGGGAAAAATCATCATCAAAAATGTAGGACTATGAGCGAGCTTTGATTTGGTAGGTCATGCGTTCCTTGTCTCTACATGAGTCAAAAGTTATGGCTATTTTACCTCTAGCTGCTCCCCTGGCGATCAGTCCAATTGAAGAGCCTCCGGCTTTGATACTAATCGTAGGATCGAATAGTGCGTTAGAGGGGGGGGGTTAATAACGCTAGTCACTTTCTCTTATTCTTTCTATCAGAGTCGTTAGTAGCAGCGGAAATAATAAAGAATAAACACAAGTGTAGGGGATCGTTTGGATGGCTAGAGGGGGGTGACCTTTTTCGATTTCTTTCTACAAAATATTAGCGGAAGCAAAACAAAATCGAAATCTAAATTGAAATGACAATAGTAACAATGCTAACTCCAAGATGTAACGTGGTTCGGAGATGATGCTCCTACTCCACGACAATCCTTAAAGTGGATCACCCCTTTCAAGCCTTCAAAAGAAAACTCTTTTTGATGAGAACACCAAGGTGGAGAAGTCTTCTTACAATACAATCTCTTCTTCTTACAATGATGAAGAAAGTAGACTAGGAAGAAGGGATTAGGAACTTTGGAAAGCATAGAAGAAGGCTTAGAGAGCTTAGAATGAAAGTTTAGAATGAGAGCACTAGTCCATTCCAAGCTCCACAAACCCCTTCTTATAGAACTGGACATTTTTGCCTATTGAGTCTGACGCAGTTGTGATGTAATTGAGAGATATCCTAAGGCAATCACTTTAAAAGTTCTTAATAAAATTCACTATTTGAGTATGCATTGGTTAAGTATTTGATTGGATCTTAAACTCATCTACTGAAGTCCACAATACGATACATAGCATAAAAGAAATTGTGATTAGATCATAATTAGTGGGTATCTTATTATGTGTTATCATGTAAGTATTGAAACTATCCCTAGTCGATGAATTGATGAGATTGAACATTGTCAATTTTGTGATACTAGCACATGTTATGCTCCTTGGTTTATCCAAGCATTCGGTACTCACTGGATGGAAGCATAGGGATGCTAAGAGTGAACATGTGGATGCTAGTTATGATAACTAGTTCATTGAAATGATCTGCTATGAGACTTCATATGGTTCTATATATCGTGGTAGATCTCATTACAGCTAGAGTGCGAGATTCCTTAGACTTGAGATATTCAAGTCATATTGATCATGACGCCTTATACTTTGACTTCTTCGCAGCCATCTCCATAGGAGGTGTAACTTCGAGTTGATTGGGTATAAGTCAAAATGATTGAAGGTTTGAATAGCCCATAGAGAATTCACCACTCCTTATGTAAAGGAGATGTATACCCTAGGTCTCTTGTCAGGATTGTTACTCAGAAGTCTCTGGCCAGAGTAAGCATGATAAGAAGACAATCTTCTTGAGGACATGTATGAGTAACTTGAATCCACAGGATAAGAAAACTAACTTGGGCTAGGTGTGACATAGTCAGCCTAGTGGGCCCGAGCACATAGACCATGTCCTGAACCAAGTGGGTATAGGATGAATGAAAGGAACAAGGCACGGAAATAACCGTTGCTGCTGAAGGGTTCAGAAATGTTCTGAAGTCGATTTAGACTTTTTGATCAATTGGGGGTCATGATGTACTGCTAGGTATCACTCATGATCTATTCATAATTAAGGGGTTAATTATGAATGACCAACATAGTCGGGAATCTATTGGGCCACATGCACTACGGGTGATCTTGAGACATAAAACAAGCCTGAGAATGAGATTCTCAATGAGAGAGGATGTATCTGGTTGGACCAGGCCAAGAGGGTGCAAAATGGAAGCTATGAAACTTCCTATGGCCTTGTCAGACTTACCACGACCATATCACACCTAAATGAAGTCAAATGGATCATATAGAGCCTCACACGACCGTGCCTAATCATGCACGGGTCATGCCTAGCTCTGGTTGAAAATAGCCAAAACTAGGGTTGTGCACAGTAAGACACACGACCAGCCATGTGTCCTGGCATGACCGTGTCTTTTGGCATGACCAACCGTGTGTAAAACACATGGTCATGTCGCGACTCCGTAGATTTTGGAATTTTTCTTATGGAAATTTCCTGGGTTGTTCTTACCTTAATTATGAGATAATTATGGAAAGAAAGGTTTCGTTTAAGCCTCCTTAGATGCCCTAATCAAGAGATCTATAAATATATCCCTTGATATTCTTTGGAGGCAACTCTTGGTTTTCTTTCTTAGTAGCCATCTTTTTCTCTTTCCTTCATTTGTCTCCATGGGTTAGCTAGCACCAATCGGAAACAAAGGCTTGCTGCTCTAGGAGTTGTTTTAGGTGATCCCGATGTGGATACTGATAGAGGCATGACCCATTGGTTTTTCTCGTGGTTTCGACAGATTCGATTAGAATCTCAAAGGTATAACTTCTCTCCTTTTGCATGTTTGCATGAGATTATGTCAATAGAAAGGATTCCTATGTCATGCCCCTAGGGCATATTCGTCATCCAAATGATAGAGAAGCTCCTTATTGACAATATTCTGAAATACATTATTGGAACCAAATATGGTAAAAACTTTTAAATAATATAAAATATAATTATTTTATTAACTGTATGCATGCATGACTAAAACATAAGTTAGTAAAAGTAAAATAGGTTTATGACATCCAAATCAAATTGCGACAAAATCCAAAGTACGTAAACAAAATGTGATAACAATAAAGAAAACAAATCTGCATCTCGACGATGCAGTGGGACCAGCATGGCAAGGGACTCTCTGAGCGACGTGAAGGTAGGTCAATAGGACACGTCCTCTATCAACTAACCTAGAGGCCAAAGAAAAGAGAGAGTGAGTATAAATCAGTCAGTAGGTGTATAGAAAGATAGTGCATAATAATAAAAATAAAATAGAGGCAAAGAAAAGTAAACTCGAGTAACCCAAACCTCATAGTACTAATATCAATCCACAACTAACCTGGTCAGTAGTATAACAAATGCACCTGTAACATACACAACCAACTGCAAACTTATATGAAGTAAACATCAAGATACCACAACAAAGTCTCATGCCTCTCGTGGTAATACAAAGGGCCACTATCTGCGAGCAATAACATGCTACCATGAACGGGACTCATGGGCAGATAGGTAATATACAGAGCACTGTCTACGTGCAATGACATACTACAACGAATGGGTCTCATGGGCAGATAGACAATATAAAGATTAAATGTCTGCGGGCAACGACATACTACCATGAACGGATCTCGTAGGCAGACAAAGTATATAGCTATCTAGCTATTGACTGTACGCAACCACATGCTACCACAATGGTTCTCATGGGCAATCAACAATATAAAGAATCAATACCTACGGACAATAACATGCTACCACGAATGGATGTTGTGAGCAGACAAAGTATATAGCTATCTAGCTATTGACTGCACGTAACCACATGCTACCACAAATGGATCTCGTGGGCAGTCGACTATCCTAGTTTGTTACGCCTAGGGTTCTAACTCATCTAACATGAAATGTCTATCAAGGTCGATAAAACAACCAATCTACTAAATAAGCACGTTAGGGTTATTAGGCCTAGGGTTCCATTGATATTGTTTCATTCATTAGATTCGCTTCTAAGGAATAATCTTATCTAAATTATATTATTTCTACCGGTTCGATCATAGTGTCGACCGAAACAGTAAATAAACAAATAAACACATATGACAATAATATCTATTAAACAGTAGCATAAGCATTCACATACTAAGGGAAATTAAATAGGCCAGAAGTCAAATAGAGTATAAAAATGTCAAAGTAATACTAGAAAGAACATAGAGTGGAAATATAATATAACCTAAGTAAACAATGTAACTAAAATAATCATACACTAAGATCAAAAGATCTAAACAGGTTAAAGAAGGAACCACCTACCTCTGACTGCAGAGTACCCTAGTTATCCGAGAAATGGCATCAGCTTTCAAATCTGTTATAATTAACCACTCATTAACTCAATAAATCTCTAAATTGATTATCTAATCAATTGTCAGTTTTCTTGTTAATTTAAATTGTTCCTTAAATCTAATTATCTTCCTATTCCATTAATTGTAAATGTTTTAATTCATTTACTAATTTTCCAACATAACTTAATTAGATTAATTAATCAATCCAATTAACAAATTAATTACAACAAAGTTAATTAGTTAATTGCATCCAACTGTTTAATTAACCAATTTCACATCCGAATAATCTTAATTAATTATACCAATTTTGCTAATAATTCATTAACGGATTAATTTCAAACCTCACTAATTAACTTACCTTTCTAAATTAGTTTAATTGAATTAATTAATCAATTAATCACAACTAAATTGAATCACTTAATTTATTGGATCAATCATGCTAATCGAATAATTTAAGTAACGATTTTCATAAATTAACTAAACTTAATTAAATTAATCATACTGATTTAATTTAATGAATTGGTTCAATTAACCGGTTAAATAAAAAAATAGGTTAATTACTTAAACCAATAAATCAGATTAATTAATAATTCAATTAATCAAAATTTTGATTAATTATCCTAAAATTAATTTAATCATTTAAATCAATTTAATTAATCTAATACTAATTAACAAATTAATTAATCTAAACAAAACATTCAATTAAACCCCGATTAATCACCACATCATTAACTAATTTCTAATAAAACTGGATTAATCATCAATTCCATTCTGATCAATAATATTAATAAGGTAAAATTCGATCTCTGATTTATCACTAATTAAATCAGATTTTTAATCCCAGTTTTCATTAAAATAATGATTAACCTTAATCTAAATAAATGATTAATCTTAATCAACGTGCCCTAATTAAATTTTTGTTAATTAAACAGTAATAAAGGGAAATCTTACCGACAGCGCTCGACGGAAGCCACAGGCTCGCTGATGCTCGACGACAAAAAACATTAACTAGGTGAACAATCGTCAAGCATGCGCAAGAAGTGGATGTGGAGGTTTTGTCTGCGGCGACGATGGAAACCAGTCACGGCGCGAAGCAGGTCGCAATGTTGGAGATCAACTGCGGTGCAGGCAGGCTGCGGTATAGAAGATTGATCACGTGCGAGGCAACCTGAGGCGGTAGAAGTCGGTCGACAGGCGATTGGTGTTGTGTGCATGCGACGACGGTGAAGCAAGGGCGACGCATGGAGATAGGTCATGGGAAAGACAAAGGGGAAAGAGAAAAATAAAAATAAAAACTTTGGTTTAATTTCCAACTTAGGATTTTATTTATAACCTAGGATTGATTGAAACAATCAACTCCTATGATTGGATAAGACCAATTAGACTTAATCAAAGCTTAATAAAATTTTCACAAATTTTTCTAATAAATATTAATATCTAAATTTCATTTTTTTTAATACATTTAATAAATTTATTTATTTTATTTTTAATTATATATATATATATATATATATATATATTCCAGATATTACATCCTAGCCCCCAGGGGATGTCTGGGATGAAAAAAAAGATTGTTTTTTTTTCTTTATTCCGTTGTGCATGATTTCGGAATCTCTAACAAGTGGTATTAGAGCCACCTTATTTGTCTGATATAGATTGCATGTTATAGGAGAATATTTATAACATGTTGATGTTTTAATATACCTGTGTGATGTTTTCTATATGATAGATAAAAGTATGCATGACTTTACATATAGGATATGTTTATAACCGAAAAGGAAATACCGAGGATGTGCCTAAAAACACTGAAAGTGTTGGCTACATCATTAGAGCCTAAGCATAGACTAGTCATGCGTTGGGGAATAGGTTGCGCGGTTCGCATATCTAATTCTTAAAACGTTATGTGTGTCAATTATTCTGCTCACGTTCACATCGAGAAATTTATTTCCTAATGTGACCTTGGTTTTTTCCATATTTAAGTTTATTTCTTGTTATAGATGAGACCTAGAATAACCTGAAATCCCTCGTGCAAATATTAGGGCTAACACCTTCCATTAATATGGTTGAACCAGAGTTCTTTTTCATGTTTGGGTTGTTGAACTCTCTCCAAGCTTGGCATGACACCGAGCATGTTCAATTCATATGAGATTCGATATTTATTTTAGATGGCAAGGACAAGAGGTCAATTTCAAGTTTGGGACATTGGACTCTCTCCAAGCCTGGCTTGAAAATTTGATATGTTCAAACCATTTAAATTCAATCTCACGATTAATGGGTCGACCCTAACTGAAAGTATTGACTTATTGGACTCCCTCCAAGATTAATGTGAGTAGAGGTGCAATTAGGTGATATGTATTGGATGCATATATGTTAATGAGTTAACAACTAAATGTATATGTAAACATTCAATTAGTTGATATCATAAAGTGATAGTTATATATTTGATATATAATGGGTATTATTGATACCTAACATTATGACTAAGAATGACTTGTTAGACTCTCGCCAAGGTTGTTCTTAGTCATAATGGATATCAACCCACTAAAAGATAATCTACCATCTCTCAAATTCAAAGTGAGGGATCTTAAATTTGACAAAATAGTGGGAGTTTCTTGTTAATGAAAATTATTTGCATTACTATAAATTCATCGCTTATACATTTTCGTATGTCTAGGTACTAATTAGAACAATATGTTGACCTCCATTAACTTACGTTCTATTTTAGACAACAACAAATTGACTGGGCCAAACTTCTTGGACTGGCTTCGCAACCTAAGAATTGTTCTCAAGGCTGAAAAGCTAGCTTATGCCCTTGAAGAGGTTCTTCCCCAACCTCTTGTGGACAATGCATCTGGTGACCAAAAGTTGGCTTACCAGAAACATATTGCTGACTCAAAGATGACGAGTTGCATTATGCTAACGTCAATGTATCCTGAGTTGCAAAAGCAACATGAGCATATGGATGCTAATACAATTGTCTTCCATCTTCGTGAGTTGTTCGATGAGCAGGCGAGATCTAAAAGGTTTGAGGTCACCCAGTTTCTCTTTTGCTCAAAGATGCAGGAGGGTTCATCTATAGTGTAGTATGCACTGAAGATGAATGACCATATTGAGTGATTAAGATCATTAAGGTTTTTCATGGACCATGAATTAAGTATTGAATTAATTCTTCACAGTCTGACTGGTAGCTATTCACAATTTGTGATAAACTATCAGATGAATAAGATTGAGTCCACTGTTCCTGAGTTGATCAGTATGCTCAAAACAGTGGGGTTATCTATTGCTAAAGAACAGAAGGCGGTGATGCTAGTTGACTCCTCAAAGAAAGGTTTTAAGAGGAAGTCAAAAATTGTAGCCAATGGGAAGAAAAAACAAAGAAGGAAGAATCAACTCCCAAGGGTGCCTACCATCATTGTGGCAAGGATGAGCATAAGTAGTATCTAGAGTCACTGAAGCAGAAAAAGGCATCTAATGCCAAATTTACTTCAGGTATATATGTTATTGAATGTCATACTATTTCTTCTAACACTTGGGTATTGGATACTGAGTGTGACTCACATATATGTAATGACATACAGGGGCTCAGGAATAGAAGAAGACTGGTTAAGGGAGAAGCAAATCTATGAGTTGGCAATGGAGAAAAAGTTGCTACTGTAGCCAAGGGGACTTATATGTTGCAACTTCCTATGGGACTGATTTTAGAGTTGGATGATTATTTTTATATTCCTGCATTAATAAAGAACATTATTTCTATTTCATGTTTGAATAAGAAAGGTTTTCATTTGACGTTCAGTAATAATTATTGTTATATTATGTTAAATGATGTTCTTTATGCTACAGGAATGTTAAATAATGAAATCTACTTGTTAGATACATCCAACGAGATATTCAATATCGAATCAAATAGAAAATGTGCTAAATTAGATAATTAGTTAACCACCTCGCAATTATGGAATTATCGTCTTGGCAATATAAGCAAAGAACGCATGTCCAAACTGCATAAGCTTGACGTTTTGGAGTCTTATAAATCAGATTCATTAGACACAAGTGCTTCGTGCTTAAAAGGAAAGATGACTAAGTTACCTTTTAGGGGAAAAGGTGAACGAGTAGTTGAGGTTTTGGGCCTTGTACATACTGATGTATGTGGATCAATGTCAACTCATGCCATAAGAGGTTATAGCTACTTCGTTACCTTTATTGATGATTATCCACGATATGGGTATTTGTATCTGTTAAGGTACAAATTTGATGTCTTTGAAAGGTTTAAAGATTTCAAAAATGAAGTAGAAAAATAACTTGGGAAAAGTATTAAAATACTTCAATCGGATCAAGGTGGTGAATACTTAAGCCAAGAGTTTCAAGATTATATAAAGGACAATGACATCTTGTCCCAAAAGACTCCACCTTACATGCCACAACATAATGGTGTGGCTGAAAGGTGAAATCGAACCTTGGACATGGTTAGGTCAATGATGCAATATGCAATTCTTCCAAAAACCTTTAGGAGTTATGCACTCGAGATCGATGTTTACTTGTTAAATAGAGTTTCAACTAATGCAGTCTCTACTATTCCATATGTGATGCGGAATAGTAGAAAACCTCATTTATCTTATTTGAAGATATGTAGCTGTCCAGCTTATGTGAAGAGGACAGTATTAGACAAGTTGGAGGCTAAGTCTAATAAGTGTCTATTTATTGGTTACCCTAAGGAAATAAGGGGTTACCAATTCTATCATCCCTTGGAACAAAAGATGTTTGTTTCAAGGCATGATGTATTCCTAGAGGAGTTTCTCTTACAAGAAAACAGTGGGAATGAGATTGAACTAAGCATAGTTCAAGAGACTTCGATAGACATAGAAGAGATGCCTAGTCAAGAACCACAGCTGATTACTCATCCGGATGAGATAATAGTTGAACCTGATGATACACCACCTCCTCATAGATCTAGTAGGACACGTAAGATTCCTGAGAGATATGGATTTATCATAAGTGAATCTAATGATGTGTTGCTCATACAGGATGAGAAACCCACTAGTTATGAAGAGGCACTGAATATTTCAGAGAGGGATAGGTGGCTAAAAGCCATGAAATCATAAATGAATTCCATGTATAAAAACAAAATTTGAAACTTGGTGGACCCACCCGAAGGCATAACACCTATAGGGTGTGTTGGTGCAGGGGCACCAGATAATCGAACCTAGGTTTTGATAATGTCAAAGGTTCAAAGTTAAGTCATTATTGTTATCTCACATGCTGTGTTGAGTGTGCAGGTAGTATATTAAGCTCTGCTAAAGACAACGACACTAGAAGAATCTTGTGATGAGAAACCTCGGTGGTCGGGTGATACTAGAAGAACCTCGGAGAGTCGAGGAACCTCGGTGGTGGCCGGAAGATAAGAGACGGGTCAGGAGGACCAAAGGTAAGCACCAGGTGTGGAGTGATGGTAAGAACGTGTCCTCTGTACGGGGACGACTGTAGGCGGCGATCCGACTAAGACTTCTGGAGGAAGGCCTATAGGTCGAGATCTGATGGTAAGGGACCATCGGTTTTACCATTAATAAACATCTTTGTGCTAACCTTGTATTGCAGGTAAGTGATCAAGCTGACAGTCGACTGAAGGCTAGTGGCAGTCGACTGAACTTACCATCAGTCGACTAGTGTAGGGAATCAGTCGACTACTAGTCAAGCTAATCACTTCGAAGATAGTCAAGATGAGAGCCACAAAATGAGGGGAGATGAGGAGCTTTGACACAGATCTCGATCTCAATGAACTAGAGCTCAAAGGGCTATAAAAGAAGAAGGGTTTCACCTCTTTTCATCATCTCTAATTGTGTCCAAAGTGCTCCAACAAATCCAAGCCTTCTTCGACAACGCTACGCCGCCGTAATGCCGACATCACGCCCAACTTCCCAATCTTTCATCGGTAGTTTTCTCTAATTGTTGTCTTTACTTTGTTTACTTGTGCTTTTCATTACTAAGAGGAGAGGTAGGCTTGTTTCTTCTTCCTCTATATTTCTTGTGTAATCGTTGTCTCTTACCTCCAACGAATAAGAGATCTTTCTAGTGGATTGCCCCAACGAAAGTGGTCTAGGATCGCGGGGCCTTGGACTAGCAACCTTTTGGTTGTGAACCAAGTAAAAAGAAAAGTGTCATTTTCTTTTGTCTTGTGTTTATTTTCACTATGCACAGTGTGTTTTCGATGAAAAGAAAAGAGTTTTATGAATGCTATTGTAACACCCCCCTTTCTTTACTCTAGTAAAGGAGGTGTTGCCATCATACTTTATCTTTTTCTTTACGTCAAAAAGCCAAACATCACTCAAACTATCCCATAAACTCATTTACACTATTTATAAACTAACTAATACTAGATTTAAAACAAAAGAGTATCAACAACTCGTAACAAGATCTAAACATGGTTTCTAAACAAGTATCATAATTCAAACTCTTAACTTGAAACAGCGGAAGCTAAAGAAATAAATCAACTACGTTGGCATGTTGACACAGGGATATTACACAAGTTCTTAACATATCTAAGCATGCACATTCGCTAGAGTTCTAACATAAAACATTCTTAAGTAACTCAATCTCATGCATTGCCACAGTAAAGGTATGCACCTTTGACATAAAAATAAACGTAAACAATAATACATAACATCAACACTAGCACCTAACATGAACACTAGCACATAACATGAAACACTAGCACACTAGCAAGTTCAAAGGTTTTAACATAACATAATACTAGCAAGTTCGACATTCTTAGACACAACATAATCAAGCACATAGCATGAACACTATCACACTAGCAAGTTCAAAGGTCTTAACATAACATAATACAAGCAAGTTCAGAATCGTAATCCACTGTTCCACCGCCACACACACCAAGCACTTCATCCGCTGCCCCCTCTTACTCAAACCTTGCTTTACCCTTATCTGCAGTATAAGGAATGCAAACTATAAGCAATGATGCTTAGTAAGTACCTCCTATTCTCACAAAACATCACATTAAGAAAACATGATATTAGAATACTTGCATGCAAATACATGCTCATACTTGCCATTAAGAAAATTCTGCATTAAACATTTAGAAACACTTGTACCTAACACAATGATTCAACTTGAAATGCATGAACTTTCTGCATTAAACATACAGAAACACTTGTACATAACACAATGCATGAACTTGAAATACACAACTTGCAATACATGATTTTGAAATATGCTTCGCTTGTAGAGACATGCGCATGAGATATACTTAAACTTGTAAACCTTGTGCTTTGGTTAACTTTAGAAATCATACACTTGCGCATGGTTACTTTAAAATACTAATCATCCTTATTTGGGCAGCCCGGCATAGTACCAATTTGCATGCAACCCTAATAGAATTCGGGGTAGCTATCCACCGAACTTATTAGGGCAAGTTACTAAGGGCGGTCTAGGGTCCGTGGGTGATCTAAGGGCCCGGTACATGTCACTTTAAAGTAAAATACTTTCTTTATGTATATCCTACTAATTTTGTTATTTAGTAAACATTTAACATGATCATACTCCCAAAACTAATATAGGAAGCATTTCAAGACATTTAATCATGCTCTTTGTCCCCAAAACTCGTAAGGGAAGCATCTTTGCGATCTTATGTCTTGCTTCAAAAGAAATATACCTATGATACCTATAAATCTTAACAAATATATTCTGAACAAAACATATAATCTAAACAAAACATGGAAAAAGAAGCTAGATAGCATTTCAAGACATTTAATCATGCTCTTTGTCCCCAAAACTCATAGGGGAAGCATCTTTGCGATCTTTACATCTTGATTCAAAAGAAATATACCTATAATACCTATAAATCTGAACAAACATAATCTGAACAGAACATATAAATCTAAACAAAACATGATAATAGAAGCTAGATGTACAAATCGAAGGCTACTTATACTGCAGGTGAGAAATACTTACATCCTCTCGCTATCTTACTAATATACCGCTAGGGTTTTTGTGAGATGAAGACCTTCCCTTGTTCCTTATCCTTAGGAGTGATCCTCTAGCATATACTAAGCCTTTTTATCCCCTTGAAATTCCCTTGAGAACCCCAACCAAGAGCCTTAGGGTTTCGGATGGAGAGGGAGGAAAGATGAGGAATTTCGGTGGAGGAGGAAGAAGGTGGAGCTTGATCCTCTAGCAAATACCAAGCCTTGTGAAAAAATCTCCTTGAAAATCCCTCTTGAGAATCCCAACACAAGGAGTCCTAAAGCTTGGGATGGAGAGGGAGGAAGGAGAAGGAAGGTCTCGGCCAAGGGTGAGGAAGAAGGAGAATGAAGAAGGAAAAGATGAGGTTTGTTTTCTCTCTTCCTTTCTTTACTCTCCACGTTAATTGAAGGAAGATGAAACAACTCTTCATCCTCTCATGGGGAGATGAAATAACCCCTCATCTTCTCATTTATATGTTTTATATATTCTTTGTATATCCTAGCCAAGAATTATCCTATGACCTAGTGGTATCAAGGCAATCTCCCAACTAGAAGGTTCATGGTTCGAATCCTAGCTATAACAATCCATATTTTATTTTATTTATTTCTGAACCTTTTTCATTTCTATTCTTTGTATATTCTTATATATCCTAACCAAAAATTATCCTAGGGCATGGTGGTATCATGGTGATCTCACAATTAGAAGGTTCATGGTTCGAATCTTAGCACAAACCATATTTTATTATTTTTATTTTTATTTTTATTATTTCTGAACCTTTTACAATCTATATAATCACTTTGAACGGCTTAGAATTTTTATGGGCATTACAATCCTCCATACCTTATAAAAGTTTCATTCTCGAAACTTAGAACAACTCCGGATACTTTTGTTTCATGTCATCCTCACGTTCCCAAGTTGCTTCTTCAAACCTTTGATTTTGCCATATGACTTTCACTAATGGTACCTCTTTGTTTCTCAATTTCTTGATTTCTCGATCTATTATCTGAATAGGTCAACTTTCATAACTCAAATCTTCTTGAACTTGTACCATCTATGGCTCAATCATATGGTCTGCATCAGGAATGTACTTTTTAAGCATTGAGACATGAAATACGTTGTGAATAGCTGACATTTCTTAAGGTAGTTCTAACTCATAAGCTACTTTGCCAACTCTTTTTGTGATTCGGTAAGGTCCTACATAACGTGGACTCAACTTGCCCTTATTTCCAAATCTCATCACCCCCTTCATAGGAGCTACTTTAAGAAATACAGAATCCCCAACTTCGAATTCAAGCGGTCTACGTCATACATCGGCATAACTTTTCTACCGACTCTGAGCAGTCTCTATTCTTTGGCGAATGCTCTTTATGGCTTTGGTGGTGTCATCTATAAAGTCTGTCTTGAGCCACATTTCTTTCTTCTCACCACCTTCATACCAACAAATAGGAGACCTACACATCCTTTCATAAAGCTTTATAGGATGTCATTCCAATTGTAGCTTGGTAGCTGTTATTATAAGCAAACTCTGCCAAACATAGGTATTTGCACCAACTTCCTTTAAAATATAAGGAACAAGCTCGTAGCATATCCTCTAGAATTTGATTTACTCATTTGATTTGCCCATCTGTTTGAGGATAAAATGTTGTGCTAAATCGTAACTTAGTGCCAAGGACCTTCTGTACACACTTCCATAAGTGTGAAGTAAATCGACTATCCCTATCAAAAATGATGGTCTTAGGAACTCCATGCAATCTGATCACCTCCTTAACATACAACTGAGCTAGTTGTTTCATTGAGTATGATATTTTTATTGTCAAAAAATGACCAGATTTTGTCAATCTATAAACAATCACCCAAATAGCATCATAACCATTAGTTGTTTAGGGTAGTCCTACTATGAAATCCATAGTTATATCTTCCCACTTCCATTCTGAGATTTGAATAGGCTGCAAAACTCCTCCAGGTCTCTGATGTTCTGCTTTGACTCTTTGACATGTCAAACACGTCCTGACATATTTAACCACATCCCTTTTCATACCGAACCACTAGAACTTTTCTTTCAAATCTTGATACATCTTGGTAGATCCAGGATGCATTGAATATAGGGTCCCATGAGCTTCTTCTAAAATTCTCTTTCTTAATTCTGGATCGTTGGGAATACATAAGCATTCACCAAGATATAATACCCCACTGTTAGAGATACGAAATCCTTCATCCTTTCCTTCTTGGATCTCTTGCTTGATCCTTTGGATACTTGGATCTTCATCTTGCTTTGCTAGTATATCATCAAACAGTGTTGGCACTATTGTCAAGGTAGAAAGCTGTCCAGAAATAATCTCAACGCCAAAGTTCAACATCTCTTTCTCTAATGGTTGGGATAATGAGGATAAGGACTTTAAGGTGGAGCATGATTTCCTACTCAGTGCGTCTGCTACTTTGTTTGCCTTTCCAGGATGGTAGAAGATTTCACAGTCATAATCTTTAACCAGCTCAAGCCATCTACATTGTCTCATGTTTAAATCCTTCTGAGTGAAGAAATATTTTAGACTCTGGTGATCTATATAGATCTTGCACTAGACTCGATACAAATAATGTCTTAAAATTTTGAGAGCGAAGACCACTGCTGCCAACTCAAGGTCATGAGTGGGACAATTCTTTTCATAATCCTTGAGTTGTCTAGATGCATAGGCAATGACTTTACCATTTTGCATAAGCACAGCTCCGAGTCCCATTTTCGATGCATCACTATACATATCAAAGCTTTCATTACTTTATAGAAGAGTAAGAATTGGAGCACTTATTAATCTCCTCTTTAATTCAAGAAAACTTTTCTCACAATCCTCGGTCCATTCAAACTTTTTGTTCTTTCTGGTAAGAACCGTCAATGGTGAATCTTTCCTCGAGAAGTCTTCTATAAATTTTCTATAGTACCCTACTAAACCAAGGAAACTTTTGATTTCACTGGTATTCTTTGGTCGACTCCAGTTACTAACAGCTTCTATCTTTGTCAGATCTACCATAACCCCATCCTTTGAAATAATGTGACCCAAGAAAGACACTCGATTGGGCCAAAACTCACACTTGGAGAACTTTGCATACAATTGTCTCTACTGAAGGGTCTGTAACACTATCTTCAAATGTTCAGCATGGCCTTCCTGAGTTCTCAAATAAATAAGGATATCATCAATGAAGACGATCACAAACTTGTCCAGGAATGCCTTAAATACTCAATTCATTAGTTCCATAAATGTTGCTGGAGCATTTGTCACTCTGAAAGGCATGACCACGAACTCATAGTGTCCATACCTTATTCGGAAAGTTATTTTCGGTATATCATCCTCTTTAACTTTTACTTGATGATATCCGGACTGCAAGTCAATCTTGGAGAAAACGGTGGCTCCCTTCAATTGATCAAATAAATCTTCAACCCTTGGCAAGGGATATCTATTTTTGATTGTCACCTTATTCAGTGCTCGGTAATCTATGCACATTCTCATAGACCCATCTTTCTTCTTCACGAACAATACCGGAGCTCCCCACGGTGAGTGACTAGGGTGAATGAATCCCTTGTCGAGTAACTTCTGTAATTGTCCCTGAAGCTCCTTCAATTCTGTCGGAGCCATATGATAGGGTGCTTTTGAGATTGGTTTGGTACTAGGAATAAGTTCAATCTCAAACTCGATTTCTCTTTTAGGAGCCAACCCTTGCAACTCATCAAGGAATACTTCTGGGTAGTCACATACAACTCGGACTTCTTTGAGCTTTTGGCATCTTTCTTGCTTTGTATCCACCACATGTGCTAGATACCCAGCGCATTCACTGACTAACATCTTTTGAGCTTTTATGGTAGATAATAACTTCTTAGTTCTTTGCTTTGGTTCTCCTATAAATTCAAATATAAGCTCTGCCTCAGGTTGGAATATGACTCTTCGCTTACGACACTCAATGGAAGCACCTTACTTGCAAAGAAAGTCCATTCCCAAAATGACATCATAATCATGCATGTCCATCATTATCAGATAACTATAAAGTTCTCTTTCTGAAATTCGGACTGATGCGACACGCAACCAATGCGTAGATGTCATTACCTCTCCCGAAGGCAATGTTGTTACAAACTTAAGATCAAGGACATCCGGAGATATATTTATCTTCTTAGCAAATATCATGGAAATAAACGAATGGGTTTCCCCAGTATCAAATAGCACAGTAGCATACTAATTAAAGATAAGTATCTGACCTGTGACAATAGTAGAAGCATTTTCTACCTCTTCTTTAATGAGAGAAAAGATCCGAGCATTCGGTGTAACTAGTGGGGCCTCCAATCTTCTTTGACTAATGTGAGGACCCTCCAGTGCTACTTGCATTTGGTGTAACTGAGCAGATGTACCCCCATACTGATTTGACTATGGTGGAGGTGGATTGGTCTTGGTAGGGCAATATCTGGCCAAGTGTCCCTCTAAGCCACATGTATAACACCCACTCGTGCCATGGCGGTAAACTCCTGGATGCATCTTCCCACACTTAGAACATGTAGGATACTTAGGCTGCTTGCTTGCTGAGCCTCCCTTTAAGTTATTCCATTGTGTCCTCTTGTCGTTGTTATTTCCCTTCTAGTTAGAATTATTGCTCTGAGATTTATGACCTCCAGAACTTCCATGACTTCTGTTTTTAGTCGAGGCCTATTTCTGTTTCTTGATGCTATTTAGGTAATGCTCCGTGATTAAAGCACTACTAATTAACTCTTCTACAATCTACAGTCTATTAATTCCACTGGCCACATTTAGAGCTATCTCAAGTCTTAGCATTTTGAGCATAAGTCTAACCCTTTCTTGTTCAGTGTTGACTAGCTCTGGACATAAGCGAGCTAGTCTTTTGAATTTATTCACGGCTTCATTAACTGACAAGTCCCCTTGTCGGAATTCTGTAAACTCATCGTAGTGCTTATTCATGACTCGCATATGGAAAAAATCCTCAAAGAACTCCATTTCAAAGTTAGCCCATGTCATTTGAATAATCACTCTTTTTGCCTTTACCCGTTCTCACCAAATTCTGGCATCTCCGGTCAAGCAGAAGGATGCACATTTGACTTTCTCATTTTCAGGCCAATCCAGCAGTTCTACGATACTTTCTATCATCTTGAACCAGGCCTAAGCATCCCATGGTTCACTTGTACCAACAAAACTCTCTGGCTTTAGCCTTTGCCATTGCATTAAGTATGCCTCTTGCCTCACCCCCACTATTGGGGCTATTGGGGGAACTGGTGGGGCAAGGGGTGCAGTCGGTATGACATTCTGAGCAACTGGTGGAGTAACAGGATTATCTTGTTAGTTCATAATTAAGGTATTGATAACCTGTTGCTACTCTACAACATGATGCTGAAGCTATGTGACTATTTTCATCAAGTCAGGTGGTGGTACTGCTTCATTTGTCCCCTGATTTCCATTGGTCCGTCTCCTAGCCATTTTTCTTCATAAAGTATGACCAATATAAGACTACTATTATTACTTACTTCTATCATCATCGCATACATATGCAAGCATGGTTAACAAAAAAAACATTCTTTACTAAGCATAGAAGAAAGTAAAACATGTATGTACTTCCTTACTTGGAAGCGACAGGATTTAATGCTCGATGTGCATGTGGCGGAAGGGCGGAACTCACTCTGATACCATACTGTAAACCCCCCCCCCTCTCTTTACTAGAGTAAAGAGAGGGGGGTGTTACAGCTATTCACCCCCTCTAGCATTTTCTCGATCCAACAATTAGTATCAGAGTGGGGGCACTCAGATTTGGTGCAACTACCGGTCTAGCAAATTTTTTTATCTTTTCATATTTTTTGTTTCATAATTTAATTTAATTTTTTTTTATCCTACACTACTAATCCAAGACAAAGGCTTGGGAAGTTTTTCGTTGTTTGTGTTTTGTGCAAGACTCTTTTTGATGGCCCATCTTGAGGGGTATAACACCGCCCGACCTCCGTTCTTTAACAGAGATGACTTCCGTTATTGGAAGGGTCGGATGGAATGCTATCTTAAGACCCAAGTAGAGATGTGGATCATCATCTAGACGGGCTTTACTTTACCAATAAATGAAGACAGAGAGTGCGTGGATTGCGACAAGTGGACAAATGCGATAAAACGATAAGTAGAGGCCGATTTGAAAGCCACTCAAAACCTACAGTGCAGTCTCTCCAAAGAAGAACTCAACTGCGTTGGCCCCTTCATCAGTGCCAAGGACCTCTAGAACAAACTCATCGAGTTGTATGAAGGGACGACTGACACGAAGGTATGTAAATGAGACCTGCTTTTAAATAAGTTGTTTAATTTAAAGATGCAATACAATGAGATGGCGTCTCAACTTCATGCGCGGATCCAAGAAATAATGAACGCCCCCCATTCCATGGACAAAAGGTGGAAAACTGAGATGTTATAAGGTACGCATTAAATTCTTTCCCTAGGACCACTTTGTTGGAGATTCTGGGATCATGCGCAGCGGAATAAAGCGAATAAAAATAATTTTTATTACATCCCAGACATCCCCTGGGGGTCAGGAAAACTTGCTTTGGCATAATCACATGAAAAACACACAAGGAGAATTTATACCTTCGGGATTCTTTTGAATCCGTCGAAACCACAAGAAAGACCAATGGGCCTTGCCTCTATCAGTATCCACGTCGGGATCACCTGAGATAACTCCTAGAGCAGCAAGTCCTTTTCTCCGATTGGTGATAGCCAACCGATGAAGATAATAGAAGAGGAGAGAGGAAGGAGAAAAAGTGGCTACCAAGGGAGAAACCTAAAACCAAAACCTTTTTCCAAAGATTATCAAGGGATCCTTTTATAGATCTCTTGATTAGGTCATCTTATAAGGCTTAAATGGACATATCTTACCATAATTATCCCATAATTAAGGTAAGAACAACCAAGGAAATTTCCATAATAGAAAATCTCCAAAATCAACGGAGATGCGACATGTCCATGTGGATTCACACGACCTGGTCATGTGTCTCTCTGGGTGTAGCCCAAACTTTGCCAATTTACCGCCAGAGCTAGGAACAACCCGTGCTAAGTTAGGCACGACCGTGTGAGGCTCTGTATGGTTTGTTTGACTTCGTTTAAGTGTGATATAGTCGTGCTAAGTCCAATAAGGACATAGGAGGTTTCATAGCCTCCGTTTTGCACCCCCTTGGTCTGGTCCAACCAGACATATCCTCTCTCAATGAGAATCTCATTCTCAGACTTGTTTTACATCTCGAGATTACCCGTACTGCGTGTGACCCAATAGGTTCCCGGTTATGTTGGCCATTCATAATTAACCCCTTAATTATGAATAGATCATGAGTGGCACCTAGAAGTACATCATGACCCCTAATTGATCAAAAAGTCTAAATCGACTTCAGAACATTTTCTGAACCCTTCAGCAGCTCCAGTTGTTCATGCCTAGTTCCTTTCAATCATCTTATAGCCACTTAGTTCAGGACATAGTCTCTGTGTTCCTTTCAATCATCTTATATGACTCTTCGCTTACAACACGAGGCTAGTGACTCGTACGAAGATGAGGCTTGTGACTTTGTGAAGTCATCCCGAAGATACTCGGCGTGGATATGGATAGAGGCGATTCTAGCGAGAGTCACTCCGGTTGATGTCTTTCCCGCTACATGTGATACGTCAGGTATATGTAGAATAAATTTCTTTTTATTGCAAAATTTGAAACTACAGTTATGTCTACACATGTTGTACTATGCATGCATATGATGTGTGTGTTGTACTAAATTAGATTTATTATTTTATTTCTTCCGTTGTGCACATGTTTGCGAAACATGTTCGAATACACACTTGCCGCGGTGTCGGAAACCCAACAGTGGTATCAGAGCCCATGTTGTGTTTTGACATAATCGTAAAATTGTTTTGCGATAGTCGTAATTATATTTATGGAAATTTTTTACTTTTGGAAAGTTAGAAGTATTTATGGAAATTTTCTAATTTTGGAAAGTCTAGAAGTATTTATGGAAATCTTCTTCTTGTGGAAAGTTAGAAGTATTTATGGAAATTAACATTTTCCATAAATAAAATATTTGATTAGATTTGGAAATTTGTTTCCTAATTTAATCATGATTTGATTTGGAAAATTAAATCTAAAATATATTTTATTTTCATAGATAGTTTTGACAATTTAGGAAATTTGTTTCCTAAATTAAAATTTGACTTTCCTTAATTGAGACCTTCCATAAATAAAATATGTGATTAGATTTGGAAATTTGTTTCCTAATTTAATCATGATTTGATTTTGGGAATCAAATATTAAACATATTTTATTTCCATAAATAGTTATGACATATAAGGAAATTAAGTACATGTCATAATTGTATGTCAGGTAATTGCATTAGATGCATATCATTATGTCATGTGTGTCGTGACATATAGATGTATGTCATGCCATGTAGATAATAGTTATTTGCATGCAAAGAGGATGAGACATAAAACTCTTACTCAATATTAAAGCTTACACCTTCCATTAATATGGTTAGAACCAGAGTTCTGTTTCTTGTTTGGGTTGTTGGACTCTCTCCAAGCCCGGCTCGAACCTGAACATGTTCAAACCATGAAATAGTTTAATACTAATATGGTAAGAGTCAGAGGTCAATCGTTAGCTTTGGTTGTTAGACTCTCTCTAAGCCGACTAATTGGTTGAATGCACTCTAACCATATTAAAACTATTTCTTGATTAATGGGTTGGCTTTAACCTAGACCATCGACTTGTTGGACTCTCTCCAAGGTTGATGTGAAGGGAGGTGAAGTTGGGTGTTATGCATATGATGCATACTTGTTAATGAGTTAACAACCCGATGTATGTGTGAACATTCAATTAGTTGATAGCACATTGTGATAGTTGCATATAAGTGATATGCAATCATATATTTGATACCTACCATCGTAATTATGAATGACTTGTTGGACTCTCTCCAAGGTTGTTCATATCTATGTTGGATATCAGCCCATTCGGAGATGGACTTACGATCTCCCGAAGTGATTTTTGGGGTTTTTGAAATTTGAAAAATGAATGGGATTTATGAATGTATATTGATGTATTTTAAATCATCTTTCTCATATATGGATTGAAGAAAGCATCCAGGAGCTGGAATATCCATTTTGATGAGACAATCAAAAAGTTTGATTTCTCACAAAATTCAGACGAACCTTGTGTGTACAAGAAGGTTAGTGGGAGTGCAGTCGTGTTCCTAGTATTGTATGTCGATGACATATTACTTATAGGAAACGATGTTTCAGTCTTACAGTCGATTAAGATTTGGTTGTCCAAGACATTCTCCATGAAAGACCTGAGAGAAGCAACCTACATCCTCGGGATTAAGATCTATATAGATAGATCGAAATGGTTTCTTGGTCTTTCGTAGTCTACATATATAGACCGAGTGCTAAAGAGGTTTAGCATGTCAGAATCCAAGAAAGGTTTCCTACCCATCAGGCATGGGATACACCTTTCGAAGTCTATGTGTCCGCGCATAGAAGACGAGAGGATTTGCATGAGTAAGATTCCCTATGCATCCGCAATAGGATCTATCATGTTTTCTATGTTATGTACGAGGCCTGATGTATCGTATGCTCTGAGTGTCATGCACAGATACTAGGCTGATCCAGGAATGAATCATTGGATGGTTATTAAGACGATCCTTAAGTGCTTGAGAAGAACTAAGGATGTGTTTCTATATATGGAGAAGGGGACATGGTGATACGTGGGTATATGGATGCAAACTTCCAGATAGACAAGGATGATTCCAAGTCTCAGTCTGGGTATGTATTCACCTGGAAAGGAGGCGCAATAAGTTGGAAAGATTCCAAGCTTGACACTATAGCGGATTCTGCCACTAAGACAGAATACATTACAGCTTCGAAAGCAGCAAAGGAAGCGGTTTTGATCAAGAAGTTCATCTTTGAACTTGATGTGGTCTCATCAATGATCCAAACATGTGCTTCGCCGCTATCATTTGATCAAAGAGATCATTAGTAGGAAGGAAATACAAATCGAGAAAATCCCCACTGAAAGGAACATAGCGGATCCTTTGACTAAGGCATTACCTCAAAGTAAGCTTAAGGGTCATGTTAGAGCTTATGGTATTGGATACCATAGTGATTGGCATTAGGCCAAGTGGGAGTTTGTTAGTAATATATGATAGATGTTCTAAGACAATCACCTTATGTTTGAACCATTTATATGATAAATGAAGATTCACTATTTGAGTATATATGTTTTCATGTATTTGATTAGATCTTAAACTCATTTACTGAATGTCCACATGTGGATTCACAGCATGAGAGAATTTGTGATTGGATCACAAATTGTGGGTATCTCTACATGTGTAATTGTCATGTATCAGAATTATCCCTAGTCGATGAATTGATGGATTTGGACAACATCAATTCTGTCGAGACTAGCACGAGGTATACTCCTTGGTGTATCCAAGCAGTTGATTCTCACTGGCTGGAGACATTGTGATGTCCGGAGTTAATCGTGGATGCTAGTTATTGTAACTAGTTCATTGGAGTGACCAGTCATAAGACTTCATATGGTTCTCTCATATATAGATATGTCAATGAAGTTTTTACTACAGCTTAAGTGTTATGTTTCTTTGACTTGCGGTATTCAAGTTATCTTGATCATGAAGACTTATGCTTTAACATCTTAAGCAAGCATCTCTGAGGAGATGTGGACCCGGGATGATTGGGTATAAGTCAAAGTGATCGAAGGTGTTTGAATAGCCTATAAAGGATTCACCACTCCTTGCGAGGAGATGTATACCCATGGCCTCTCGTCGGATTGTTACTAAAGTCTTTGGCCAAAGCATTACATGTTTAGAGTAAGGTACTCTTGGATACTATAGGGTTTTGCTTATCGAGTCTGTGAGGGGAAACTTCGCTTCCCACTTCACCTTGGTTGTTTGTTCATGGCGATCCCATCGATGTCCCCGGATTAAAAAAAATTAATCCTAGACAAAAGGGATTGCCCAAACAATCAAGTCATCGTCGTGCTATTCGTTTAGAGAGGTCACTTGAACAAACTCGTTGTTCAAGCGACCAACCTCTATTCTACGAGTAGTCACGGAATAGACGATGTACGGATCACCGGCTTTTGTATTTATGTTCGGGATCCAAGTATTATTTAGCCACAAACAGAATTATATCATGCTCATAATTGAAAAAACAAATACAAGCAAGTTACAAAAGAGAATAGAGAATAGATATACCTCTCGATCTTCTAATGTATGACCTTCCTCCTTTCGGACGTCGTGTGGGCGACGATCTACCAAAAGTTGAAGCTCCTAGATCGCCAATCTTCCTTCCTTGCTCGTTCTGAGCAAGAGGAAGAATAGAAACAAAGCTCTATTCCTTCTTTCAACCAACCAACAACCTCCAAGGATAAAGCTTTGCCGCCGGCCAAGAAGGAAGAAGAGATTGAGAGGTTGCCGGCCAAAAGCTTCAAGGGAGGACCCCAAACCTTTGTTCCACCGGCCAAGGAGAAGGAGAAGAGTGAGTTTGGACGTCGGCCAAGGGTTGGAAGGAGCTAAAGGGGCGCCAGCAACTTGTGGAAGAAGAACATCACAAGGAAAATCTTTCCTTTTTAGGTGCCGCCCAAGCCCAAGCCCAAACCCTAGCTCCTCTTCTTGCCGCCAACTCCAAAACCCTAGCTCCTCTTGATTAAATCTCCACGCCAACCCCTTGTGCTCCTTTTATAGAGTTAGGGATAAGCCTCCTTTTAATCTCAATCGTCAGATCTAGAGATTTAATCTCTACCTTTGGATCTAGAGTTTTGTTTCTATCCATTGGATCTAAGCTTCATGAGGTGTTAATAGGCTACATTAGGGACCATGAGGAGGAGTTGGATCTTGGCCACCCATGGATCAAGCCCACATAAAGTCCGATCCATAAATGATAATCCAATCCACTAAAGGATTATCATTGATCTACCTCACCAACCCCCATAAGATAATATGGGCTCCATATATTATCTGTACATTTTCTCCCCGTGTTTAAGATCTCGAATGTCCGTCGATTAATTAATTTACTGACCATTAATTAATCAACATCTAACTCCATGAGTAGTACCACTCAACCTTTTCATCATGCCGGACCAAGTCCACCTGCAGGGTTTACATGATGAACCTTATGAGCTCCTCAAGGGGACATCATCATTCTAATATATAGGATACGGTTTCCTCCTATAATCAATGGCACACTATATAAATAATATCATCTCTCAACTTACCGAGCCTATCGATTTAATCTATAAATCTCGCCCATTGGTAAATCAAAGAGATGAATACTAAGTATATGTGCTCGTTATTATATCGGGATTAAGAGCATGTACAAAATAATATCTGAGGTCCGATTCGATTATGTAGTCAGCAATAAATCGAATCACCTCTAAGTCGGTCCTGCTCAATACACACAAAGTGCACTAGTGTGATTCTATGGTCAAGACAAACCAATACCAAATAACACTACAACCATTTTGATGGTTTGTCCAAAGCCATCTCGGTTGTGAGCCTTTACTTATACTTTACAAGGAGCCGATAACATGATCTGCCGTGTGACACCACACACCATATTATCTACAATGTAATGTATTAGATAATATGCATAACCATAAAAATATGCAAACAATGATCATGTGATTCTTATTTCAAAATAAAGATGTTCATATAAAAGATAGATTTTTCAGTATACATCCCAACAGATACATGTGCAGTAACTAGAATCCGTAGGACGAGGAAATGATACTTGGGCTAGGTGTGACGTAGTCAAGCTAGTGGAGATTGATACTATAGACCATGTCCTGAACCAAGTGGGTATAAGATGAGTGAAGGGAATGGGGCACGAATCATTATAGCTACTGAAAGGTTTCAGAAATAGTTATGGATCAACCGTTGATCTTTTCAATTAATTAGGGATCATGATGTACTACTAGGTGCCACTTATGATCGTTCTATAATTAATGGTTTATTATAGACGGCTAACATAAACCGAGAACCTATTTGGTCACACGCACAACGAGCGTAATCCAAAGGATTTAAAATGAGGTTGAGAATGAGATTCTTAGACTGAGAGAAACTAGGTTTGGTTGGACCAAACAAGGAGTGAGCATGAAATCGTTTCAGTCGCAATGGAAGCATGGATGGGTCGTGTCTTATGAAGACATGATGGATGAACCAAATTGGTTTGGTTCTAATCCAATGGTGGAGAATAAACCAAAGGGGTTTGGTTTGTTTTAAACGAATGAACCAAAGTTGGTTCAGTTCGTTTTAACTTAAAATAGACCAAATCGGTTTGGTTTATTTTAACTTAAATTAATGGAGCGGGTTAACGGGTTTTTGGTTATGAAACAATAACCATTAGGAGAATTTGTTCTCTATAAAAATAGGGCTTAAGGGTTTTGTGAAAACCTAATCTAATCTTGCCGCCCCTCTCCCTCCTCTCCTTATAGTCAACGCCCAAGCCCTTGCCACCGCCTACCCCTTGTGCCACCGTCCAAGTTATTTTCGGCGTCCAAGCTCCTGTCGGCGATCCTCCGGCATCCCTCCGGTGATCTTCCTTGGATCCGGCGACAAGGTGAGCATCTAGCTTTCCTTATTTGGCCGGCACAACATCCTCCACCAAAGCTGTCTAGTTTTCTGGACATCTTGTTTACTTCATGTCGGAGCATTGTTTGGATGACGTTTGGAGCTCCGACAGTGGCTTCCTTGCTGGGGATTCGATCTCCGATAATCCTCATTGGTGGAAGATGAAGGATTCATCAAACAGTGGGCGAATACCTCTCCGGAGAAGCGAGTTTTTGAGGACTCATTTTGAATCCAAATTTTAATTCGGATTGTGATCTTCTCTCGATCACATCATCTTCGACACGAGGCTAGTAACTCATACGAAGATGAGGCTTGTGACTTTGTGAAGTCATCCCGAAGATACTCGGCGTGGATACGGATAGAGGCGATTCTAGCGAGGGTCGCTCCGGTTGATGTCTTTCCCGCTACACGTGATACGTCAGGTATACGTAGAATAAATTTCCTTTTATTGCAAAATTTGAAACTACGATTATATCTACACATGTTGTACTATGCATGCGTGTGGTGTGTGTATTGTAATAAATTAGATTTATTATTTTATTTCTTCCACTGTGCACATGTTTGCGAAACATGTTCGAACACACACTCGCCACGGTGCCGAAAACCCAACAGTGGTCTCAGAGCCCAGGTTGTGTTTCGACATAATCGTAAAATTATTTTGCGATAGTCATAATTGTATTTATGGAAATTTTCTACTTTTGGAAAGTTAGAAGTATTTATGGAAATTTTCTAATTTGGAAAGTCTAGAAGTATTTATGGAAATCTTCTTCTTTTGGAAAGTTAGAAGTATTTATGGAAATCTTCTTCTTTTGGAAAGTTAGAAGTATTTATGGAAATTAACATTTTCCATAATTAAAATATTTGATTAGATTTGGAAATTTGTTTCCTAATTTAATCATCATTTGATTTGGGAAATTAAATCTAAAATATATTTTATTTCCATAGATAGTTTTGACAATTTAGGAAATTTGTTTCCTAAATTAAAATTTGACTTTCCTTAATTGAGACCTTCCATAAATAAAATATGTGATTAGATTTGGAAATTTATTTCCTAATTTAATCATGATTTGATTTTGGGAATCAAATCTTAAATATATTTTATTTCCAAAAATAGTTATGACCTATAAGAAAATTAAGTACATGTCATAATTGTATGTCATGTAATTGCATTAGATGCATATCATTATGTCATGCATGTCGTGACATGTAGATGTATGTCATGCCATGTAGATAATAGTTATTTGCATGCAAAGAGGATGAGACATAAAACCCTTACTCAATATTAAAGCTTACACCTTCCATTAATATGGTTAGAACCAGAGTTCTGTTTCTTGTTTCTTGTTCAAGACATTTAATCATGCTCTTTGTCCCCAAAACTCGTAGGAGAAGCATCTTTGCGATCTTTACATCTTGATTCAAAAGAAATATACCTATAATACCTATAAATCTGAACAAACATAATCTGAACAGAAGATATATATCTAAACAAAACATGATAATAGAAGCTAGATGTACAAATCGAAGGCTACTTATACTGCAGGTGAGAAATACTTACATCCTCTCACTATCTTACTAATATACCGCTAGAGTTTTTGTGAGATGAAGACCTTCCCTTGTTCCTTAGCCTTATGAGTGATCCTCTAGCATATACTAAGCCTTTTTATCCCCTTGAAATTCCATTGAGAACCCCAACCAAGAGCCTTAGGGTTTCGGATGGAGAGGGAGGAAAGATGAGGAATTTCGGTGGAGGAGGAAGAAGGTGGAGCTTGATCCTCTAGCAAATACCAAGCCTTGTGAGAAAATCCCCTTGAAAAGCCCTCTTGAGAATCCCAACACAAGGAGTCCTAAATCTTGGGATGGAGAGGGAGGAAGGAGAAGGAAGGTCTCGGCCAAGGGTGAGGAAGAAGGAGAATGAAGAAGGAAAAGATGAGGTTTGTTTTCTCTCTTTCTTTCTTTACTCTCCACGTTAATTGAAGGAAGATGAAACAACTCTTCATCCTCTCATGGGGAGATAAAACAACCCCTCATCTTCTCATTTATATGTTTTGTATATTCTTTGTATATCCTAGCCAAGAATTATCCTATGACCTAGTGGTATCAAGGCAATCTCCCAACTAGAAGGTTCATGGTTTGAATCCTAGCTATAACAATCCATATCTTATTTTATTTATTTCTGAACCTTTTTCATTTCTATTCTTTGTATATTCTTATATATCCTAGCCAAAAATTATCCTAGGGCATGGTGGTGTCACGGTGATCTCACAATTAGAAGGTTCATGGTTCGAATCTTAGCACGAACCATATTTTATTATTTTTATTTTTATTTTTATTTTTATTTTTATTATTTCTGAACCTTTTACAATCTATATAATCACTTTGAACGACTTAGAATTTTTACGGGCATTACAATCCTCTATACCTTATAAAAGTTTCATCCTCGAAACTTAGAATAACTCCGGATACTTTTGTTTCATGTCATCCTCACGTTCCCAAGTTGCTTCATCAAACCTTTGATTTTGCCATATGACTTTCACTAATGGTACCTCTTTGTTTCTCAATTTCTTGATTTCTTGATCTATTATCTGAATAGGTCGACTTTCATAACTCAAATCTTCTTGAACTTGTACCGTCTGTGGCTCAATCACATGATCTACATCAGGAATGTACTTTTTAAGCATTGAGACATGAAATACGTTGTGAATAGCTAACATTTTTTAAGGTAGCTCTAACTCATAAGCTACTTTGCCAACTCTTTTTGTGATCCGGTAAGGTCCTACATAACGTGGACTCAACTTGCCCTTATTTTCAAATCTCATCAACCCCTTCATAGGAGCTACTTTAAGAAATACAGAATCCCCAACTTCGAATTCAAGCGGTCTATACATCCAAGATAACTTTTCTCACCGACTACAGGCTCTATTCTTTCTTTGGCGGATGCTCTTTATAGCTTTGGTGGTTTCATCTATAAAGTCTGTCTTGAGCCACATTTCTTTCTTCTCACCACCTTCATACCAACAAATAGGAGACCTACACTTCCTTCCATATAAAGCTTTATAGGGTGTCATTCCAATTGTAGCTTGGTAGCTGTTATTGTAAGCAAACTCCGCCAAACATAGGTATTTGCACTAGCTTCCTTTAAAATCTAAGGAACAAGCTCATAGCATATCCTCTAGAATTTGATTTACTCGTTCGATTTGCCCATCTGTTTAAGGATAAAATATTGTGCTAAATCGTAACTTAGTGCCAAGGACCTTCTGCACACACTCCCAAAAGTGTGAAGTAAATCGACTAACCCTATCAAAAATGATGATCTTAGTAACTCCATGCAATCTGATCATCTCCTTAACATACAACTGAGATAGTTGTTTCATTGTGTATGATATTTTGATTGTCAGAAAATGACCAGATTTTGTCAATCTATCAACAATCACCCAAATAGCATCATAACCATTAGTTGTTTAGGGTAGTCCTACTATGAAATCCATAGCTATATCTTCCCACTTCCATTCTGAGATTTGAATAGGCTACAGAACTCCTCCAGGTCTCTGATGTTCTTTTTTTGACTCTTTGACATGTCAAACACGTGCTGACATATTTAACCACATCCCTTTTCATACCGAACCACTAGAACTTTTCTTTCAAATCTTGATACATCTTGGTAGATCCAGAATGCATTGAATATAGGGTCCCATAAGCTTCTTCTAAAATTCTCTTTCTTAATTCTAGATCGTTGGGAATACATAAGTGTTCACCAAGATATACTACCCCACTATTAGAGACATGAAATCCTTCATCCTTTCCTTTTTGGATCTCTTGCTTGATCCTTTGGATACTTGGATCTTCATCTTGCTTTGCTAGTATATCATCAAATAGTGTTGGCGCTATTGTCAAGGTAGAAAGATGTCCAAAAATAATCTCAACCCCAAAGTTCAACATCTCTTTCTCTAATGGTTGGGATAATGAAGATAAGGACCTTAAGGTGGCGCATGATTTCCTACTCAATGTGTCTGCTACTTTGTTTGCCTTTCCAGGATGGTAGAAGATTTCATAGACATAATCTTTAACCAGCTCAAGCCATCTACATTGTCTCATATTTAAATCCTTCTGAGTGAAGAAATATTTTAGACTCTGGTGATCTATATAGATCTTGCACTAGACTCTATACAAATAATGTCTCCAAATTTTGAGAGCGAAGACCACTACTGCCAACTCAAGGTCATGAGTGGGATAATTCTTTTCATAATCCTTGAGTTGTCTAGATGCATAGGCAATGACTTTACCATTTTGCATAAGCACAGCTCCGAGTCCCATTTTGGACGCATCACTATACATATCAAAGCTTTCATTACTTTCTAGAAGAGTAAGAATTGGAGCACTTATTAATCTCCTCTTTAATTCAAGGAAACTTTTCTCACAATCCTCGGTCCATTCAAACTTTCTGTTCTTTCTGGTAAGAACCGTCAATGGTGAAGCTATCCTCGTGAAGTCTTCTACAAATTTTCTATAGTACCCTGATAAACTAAGGAAAGTTCTGATTTCACTGGCTTTCTTTGGTTGACTCCAGTTACTAACAGCTTCTGTCTTTGTCGAATCTGTTAGGGCAATCTCTTGCCATGATAAGGTTTTGATGTGTGTGGCAAAGGGTTTAAGTTAGGATGATATTGTTATTTGATATGTGCGTTGGAGTCTTGCAGGACTTAGTAATTCGCACATGGAGCCTTGGCGGGTTCACCCTCACAACCTCGGTCCTTGAGTCGGTGAAGGATGACTTTGCGGAAGCCGTGCGCTTGGAGCATCCGAGGGACCGCCATACGATATGACTTGAAGTGAAGCCAAGGAAGCAGACTTCGGAGGCAAGAGACGCGAAGGAGCATTGCAGAGTCGTGCGCCTGATGCTGTCGAGGGACGTGGCCGCGAACGAAGAGAGCTTCGACGAGGGACTTTGAGTGAGATGAGAGAATAAGTGAAATGTAAGTAGCTCATTAGGTGAACTTGGCCGAATGGCTGGGTGTCGGAGACTTGACCGCAAGGGTTAAGGTTTACCCGACCGTCGAAAGCTCAAACTTATGTTAAGTTTGACACCGATCGCCGAGTCGAGTGTGTTCTGATATCCGATCGATGGGTTTATGCCCGTGCCGATCGACTACCATGGAATGGCAATGATCGCCGAGGATATCGCGCGCAGAATCGCTCGTAGCCGATGGCGGTCGACGAGCGGCGATCGTGGTGAGGTCCATCAATCGACTGCCAAGAGTTCCGTTGGACTATAACGGTCGGGATTCGACGTGTTCGGAGGCTGTTGTAGTGACGGCAGTCGACTGCCAAGGGCAGCAGTCGACTGGTGGCGGCCAACGGGAAGAAATCAGCCCTCTCTATAAAAAGAGAGGGTGTGAGCCTTTAAGAGGCTAATGCTTATGCTCTAAGTGATCTTCCTAGTGCCCCACAAGCTATAAACTCTTCTTACTTGTTTTTACTCCATTCTTATTGTAAGAAGAGTGATCTTGATTGTAAAGGTTACCTCCACCTAGCTTGGTGCAAAGGAGAGACCAATAGTGATTGGCTTTGGAGGAGTGATTCACCTTGGACGAATCGGACCATGGATTAGCGGCGTAGCCGTGAACCACGTTACATCTTCTTTGTTAGCATTTATATTTTCATTTATTGCTTTGTCTTTATTGTTTATGCTTCCGCTTGCGTTAACGATTGTGTAGACGAGCAAATGAACGAGAGAATTCTGACATCCATCGTAAGAGGGCTATTCACCCCCCTCTAGTCGGTCGTTCGATCCCCTACAAGTGGTATCAGAGCCAAGGAAAGCTTGTCGAGGACTAACCGCCACAATAAGCAACTTTTAAAATGGCCGGCTCCAACATCCATCATCTGAAGTTTGAAGGAGAATTCGCTTGGTGGAAGAAGTGAATGGAGGTATTTTTCGAAACGGATTTTGATATTATGATTACAATGGAATCCGGTTTCGTTTTGCCTAGGGATGAAGAGGGGAAGCCAATAGAGAAATCTAGGTGGACCAAAAGGCAAAGGGAAGAGCACCTTGCAAATTCAAAAGCCAAGCATCATCTCTTCAATGTGCTCCCCCAACAAGAAATCAACCAAATAGGAGAATGCCTAAGCGCCAAGGAGATGTGGGAGAAGCTAATTGAGCTTCATGAAGGCACATCCGAGGCGAAGTTAGCAAGGAGAGATCTCCTCCGCTCCCAACTATCCAACATTAAATTAGAAAAGGGAGAAAAGGTAACTTCTTTGCATTCTAGATTCAAAGAAATTTTAATTGGACTAACAAGTGTAGGAGAAAGGCTCTCCAATCGCGATATGATAATGAAGGCCATAGATGCTTTCCCCCGATCATCCAAGTGGAGTTCAATGGTGGACTCATTTTACATTTCAAAGAATCTAGAGGTAAGTACTCTAGATGAATTTTTCTCCACTATGGAATTACATGAATCTAGGCTTGAAGGAATACAAGAAGAGCCAAAAATACAACCTTCAAGGGGAGTAGCATTGTTGGCAAATAAGGGGAAGAAGAAGATAGAGATCTCTTCCTCCTCCGATGATGAAGCGTCTTCCTCCTCCATGGATAGCACCGAAGAAGCCTATATGGTAAGGAGGGTAAGACGTGCTTTAAAAGGTTTTCATTTTCATAAATTAAATGATAGGAATAGAAGACCAAGGGGGAAGGTCATATGCTACAATTGCCAAGGAGAGGGGCACATAAGGGATTATTGTCCCCTCCTAAACAAGAGCAAGGAAGAGAAGAAAAAGAAAGAAGAAAAGAAGAAGAAAAAGGGGAGCAAGAAAAAGAAGGAAGAGGAGAAGAAGACAAAAGAAAAGGGGAAGACTAAAGCTCTAAAGGCAAGGACTTGGGAAGGCCCATCCTCATCCTCCTCATCATCATCGGATGAGGAGAATGCCTTTGTCACCAATTTAGCCTTGATGGCCTTTGATGACTTGGATTGCTCTTCCTCCGGAAATGAAGGATCAAGCTCAAGAGGAGAGAGCTCAAGTGAAGGGGGGGCTTCTACATCCTCCTCATCTGAAGAAGAAGAAGAGGATATGGAAACTATGGTAACGAATGCCTCTCCTAAGAAAATAGTTTCCATAATTTCTAGTTTAACTAAGGACTTATTTGGAATGAAAAAGAAAAATAAAAGCATGCTTAATCAAATTAAGGCATTGGAAAATAAGCTAGAAAATGCATGCTTAAATGATAATATTTCTTCTAGCTTAAATGATGCATGCTCACATGATCTTTATGTGCCATTAGATGTTAGTGATGCATGTATAAATGAAAATAGGGCCTTAAGGGAAAAGGTAGATTATTTAACAAAAGCCCTAGAAAAATTCACAATTGGCTCCAACACATTGAACATGATCTTAGGAAGCCAAAGAGCTAGCTTCAACAAAAAGGGCCTAGGTTATAAAGAAAAGAAAAATGAAAAGGCCTATAAATGCCTAATTGCTAGGGGACAAGATAAAAAGAAGGTAATAGCTAGGAAATGGATTCCCAAGGAGTATCTAGTGAACCCAATAGGCAAGAACTTATTTTGGGTTCCAAAATCCATCCTTAAGGGTTAGAAAACCCCTAGGGTAGTCAACCATATGGAATTGACCTATATCATATTTTGGTTGACTTAGGATGGCGGGACAACATTTTTAGAATAGTGTTGAGTGATGATAACGTGCCCATAAATAGATATTAATGCTTAAATCATGATAATTAATGTAATTGCTATGTATGTTTGCAATCATGATTTATGATTTTGAAATTTGGCACATTATCATAAGAAATAGGCTTAAATCATGCTTTAGGTGATATTTTGTTTATTATCATGATATAATACCTAATGCATGATTATTAATTGATGAATACTTGTGTCTCATGATCATAATGTAGAATTAATTGATATATATCTTTATGATCATGAGGATTGTTAGGTTGATACTTAACCTTGATAGAATTGTATGAATATAATGGTTAAGTATATACAAATACCCCCTAGGATGCATCTCACACTCACCATAGGCTACTTTGATTGAAAACTTAGCATGGGTGAGATGTTAGGACGATACAAATGTCCACTAATGCCTATGGCATTTAGATGGTCATTTAAGATATCAAAATAGCAATAATAGACCAATCATGGGGAAGGCTTATGTTTAATTCATAGACATATTGTCCAAAGATCATGGTTGGATATTTCATATGTTTTCAAAACAATTTCTTACCCTAAAATCTCTGTATTCATGTTTTGAAACAATTGGATACAAAACTAGGTGTTAAAATGGATACTAACATGCTCAAAAACTAGTGGTTTTTAAAGCCTTTAGATTTTTGGCAAATCTAGGAAAATATAATGATTTTTCTTGAAAAACAATTTTTCATTGATAGATATACTTACAAGAAATATGTTCCCAAAATTTCATGATTTTTTGAATTTTTTGGATTTTTTAATGCATTTCTGAAATTCATCCTGAAAATCAGAATTTCGGAATCCATTGTACCAGTCGACTGCCATACTGATAGCAGTCGACTGCTAGCCTGAAAAACAGCCCAATATTTTCTAAATTCAGATTTTAAACATGTTTTTGGTATTTTCCTTCTATTAGACTTGATGCCATGGGTTTATAAATTAGGATTAATCTTTTCGATGGTGTCAAAGGGGGAGAAATGTATGTTTAAGTAACGGGGAATATATTTTGGGGGAGAAATGATCATGTTTATGATAGGGGGAGAAAATTTTTATGGGGAGTTTCATTGATTAAGGGGGAGTTGCATGTTGCTATATCATGTTTATGTTTACATGCCTTCTTACCTTAGAATTTTCATCAAATGTTTTTACCTAACTTAAACGGATTGCCACACATCAAAAAGGGGGAGATTGTTAGGGCAATCTCTTGCCATGATAAGGTTTTGATGTGTGTGGCAAAGGGTTTAAGTTAGGATGATATTGTTATTTGATATGTGCGTTGGAGTCTTGCAGGACTTAGTAATTCGCACATGGAGCCTTGGCGGGTTCACCCTCACAACCTCGGTCCTTGAGTCGGTGAAGGATGACTTTGCAAGCCGTGGCGCTTGGAGCATCCGAGGGACCACCGGACGAGATGACTTGAAGTGAAGCCAAGGCGGACTTGAGGCAAGAGACGCGAAGGAGCATTGCGGCCGTGCGCTGATGTTGCGAGAGGGGTGGCATGACGAAGAGCGGCGAGGGACTTCGAGTGAGATGAGAGAATGAGTGAAATGTAAGTAGCTCATTAGGTGAACTTGGCCGAATGGCTGAGTGTCGGAGACTTGACCGCAAGGGTTAAGGTTTACCCAACCGCCGGAAGCTCAAACTTATGTTAAGTTTGAGTTTCACCGCACACCGATCGCGCCATGTAATGGCATCATTGCTAATCAGTGTGTTCGATGGTATCCGATCGATGGGTTTATGCCTAGCGATCCGATTGCCATGGAATGGCGATCGGCGCCACAGATATCGCGGACGCAGAATCGCCGTACCAGGCTAAGCGATCGACTACGAGAGCGAATGATCGTGAGTGAGGTCCATCAGTCGACTGCCAAGAGTTCCGTTGGACTACAACGGTCGGGATCCGACGTGTTCGGAGGTCGTTGTAGTGACGGCAGTCGACTGCCAAGGGCAGCAGTCGACTGGTGGCGGCCAACGGGAAGAAATCAGCCCTCTCTATAAAAAGAGAGGGTGTGAGCCTTTGAGAGGCTAATGCTTATGCTCTAAGTGATCTTCCTAGTGCCCCACAAGCTCTAAACTCTTCTTACTTATTTTTACTCCATTCTTATTGTAAGAAGAGTGATCTTGATTGTAAAGGTTACCTCCACCTAGCTTGGTGCAAAGGAGAGACCAATAGTGATTGACTTTGGAGGAGTGATTCACCTTGGACGAATCGGACCGTGGATTAGCGGCGTAGCCATGAACCACGTTACATCTTCTTTGTTAGCGTTTGTATTTTCATTTATTGCTTTGTCTTTATTGTTTATGCTTCCGCTTGCATTAACGATTGTGTAGACGAGCAAACAAACGAGAGAATTCCGACATCCATCGTAAGAGGGCTATTCACCCTTCTCTAGTCGGTCGTTCGATCCCCTACATAATCTACCATAACCCCATCCTTTAAAATAATGTAACCCAAGAAAGACACTCGATTGGGACAAAACTCACACTTGAAGAACTTTGCATACAATTGTCTCTGCTGAAGGGTCTGTAACACTATCTTCAAATGTTCAGCATGGTCTTCCTGAGTTCTCGAGTAAATAAGGATATTGTCAATGAAGATGATCACAAACTTGTCCAAGAATGCCTTAAATACTCAATTCATTAGTTCCATAAATGTTGCTGGAGCATTTGTCACTCTGAAGGGCATGACCACGAACTCATAGTGTCCATACCTTTTTCGGAAAGTTATTTTCGGTATATCATCCTCTTTAACTTTTACTTGATGATATCCGGACTGCAAGTCAATCTTGGAGAAAACGGTGGCTCCCTTCAATTGATCAAATAAATCATCAACCCTTGGCAAGGGATATCTATTTTTTATTGTCACCTTATTCAGTGCTCGGTAATCTATGCACATTCTCGTAGACCCATCTTTCTTCTTCACGAACAATACCGGAGCTCCCCACGGTGAGTGACTAGGGCAAATGAATCCCTTGTCGAGTAACTCCTGTAATTGTTCCTGAAGTTCCTTCAATTCTGTCAGAGCCATATGATAGGGTGCTTTTGAGATTGGTTTGGTACTAGGAATAAGTTCAATCTCAAACTCGATTTCTCTTTTAGGAGCCAACCCTTGCAACTCATCAGGGAATACTTCTGGGTAGTCACATACAACTCGGACTTCTTTGAGCTTTTGGCCTCTTTCTTGCTTTGTATCCACCACATGTGCTAGATACCCAGCGCATTCACTGACTAACATCTTTTGAGCTTTTATGGTAGATAATAAATTCTTAGTTCTTTTCTTTGGTTCTCCTATAAATTCAAATATAAGCTCTGCCTCAGGTTGGAATATGACTCTTCGCTTACGACACTCAATGGAAGCACCTTACTTGCAAAGAAAGTCCATTCCCAAAATGACATCATAATCATGCATGTCCATAATTATCAGATAACTATAAAGTTCTCTTTCTGAAATTCGGACTGATGCGACACGCAACCAATGTGTAGATGTCATTACCTCTCCCGAAGGCAATGTTGTTACAAACTTAAGATCGAGGACATCCGGAGATATATTTATCTTCTTAGCAAATATCATGGAAATAAACGAATGGGTTGCCCCAGTATCAAATAGCACAGTAGCATACTAATTAAAGATAAGTATCTGACCTGTGACAATAGTAGAAGCATTTTCTACCTCTTCTTTAGTGAGAGAAAAGATCCGAGCATTCGGTGTAACTAGTGGGGCCTCCAATCTTCTTTGACTAATGTGAGAACCCTCCAGTGCTACTTGCATTTGGTGTAACTGAGCAGATGTACCCCCATACTGATTTGACTATGGTGGAGGTGGATTGGTCTTGGTAGGGCAATATCTGGCCAAGTGTCCCTCTAAGCCACATGTATAACACCCACTCGTGCCATGGCGGCAAACTTCTAGATGCATCTTCCCACACTTAGAACATATAAGATACTTAGGTTGCTTGCTTGCTAAGCCTCCCTTTACGTTATTCCATTGCTACCTCTTGTTGTTGTTATTTCCATTCTAGTTAGAATTATTGCTCTGAGATTTATGACCTCCAGAACTTCCATGACTTCTGTTTTTAGTCGAGGCCTGTTTCTGTTTCTTGATGCTATTTAGGTAATGCTCCATGATTAAAGCACTACTAATTAACTCTTCTATAATCTACAGTCTATTAATTCCACTGGCCACATTCAGAGCTATCTCAAGTCTCAGCGTTTTGATCATAAGTCTAACCCTTTCTTGTTCAGTGTTGACTGGCTCTGGACATAAGCGAGCTAGTCTATTGAATTTATTCTCGGCTTCATTAACTGACAAGTCCCCTTGTCGAAATTTCGTAAACTCATCATAGTGCTTATTCATGACTCGCATATGGAAAAAATCCTCAAAGAACTCCATTTCAAAAATTAGCCCATGTCATTTGAATAATCACTCTTTTTGCCTTTACCCATTCTCACCAAATTCTGGCATCTCCAGTCAAACAGAAGGATGCACATTTGATTTTCTCATTTTCAGGCCAATCCAACAGTTCTACGATACTTTCTATCGTCTTGAACCAGGCCTGATCATCCCATGGTTCACTTGTACCAACAAAACTCTCTGGCTTCAACCTTTGCCATTGAATTAAGTACGCCTCTTGCCTCACCCCCACTACTGGGGCTATTGGGGGAACTGGTGGGGCAAGGGGTGCAGTCGGTATGACATTCTGAGCAACTGGTGGAGTAACAGGATTATCTTGTTAGTTCATAATTAAGGTATTGATAACCTGTTGCTGCTCTGCAACTTGATGCTGAAGCTATGTGACTATTTTCATCAAGTCAGGTGGTGGTACTGCTTCATTTGTCCCCTGATTTCCATTGGTCCGTCTCCTAGCCATTTTTCTTCATAAAGTATGACCAATATAAGACTACTATTATTACTTACTTCTATCATCATCGCGTACATATGCAAGCATGGTTAATGAAAAAACATTCTTTACTAAGCATAGAAGAAAGTAAAACATGTATGTACTTCCGTACTTGGAAGCGGCAGGATTTGATGCTCGATGTGCATGTGGCGGAAGGGCGGAACTCGCTCTGATACCATACTTTAACACCCCCCTCTCTTTACTAGAGTAAAGAGAGGGGGGTGTTACAACTATTCACCCCCTCTAGCATTTTCTCGATCCAACAATTGGTATCAGAGTGGGGGCGTTCAGATTCGGTGCAACCACCAGTCTAGCAAGTTTTTTCATTCTTTTCATATTTTTCATTTCATAATTTAATTTAAGTTTTTTTTTATCCTACACTACTAATCCAAGACAAAGGCTTGGGAAGTTTTTCGTTGTTTGTGTTTTGTGCAAGACTCTTTTTGATGGCCCATCTTGAGGGGTATAACACCTCCCAACCTCCGTTCTTTAACAGAGATGACTTCAGTTATTGGAAGGGTCGGATGGAATGCTATCTTAAGACCCAAGTAGAGATGTGGATCGTCATCTAGACGGGCTTTACTTTACCAACAAATGAAGACAGAGAGTGCGTGGATTGCGACAAGTGGACAAATGCGATAAAATGACAAGTAGAGGCCGATTTGAAAGCCACTCAAAACCTGCAGTGTAGCCTCTCCAAAGAAGAACTCAACTGTGTCGGCCCCTTCATCAGTGCCAAGAACCTCTAGAACAAACTCATCGAGTTGGATGAAGGGACGACTGACACGAAGGTATGTAAACGAGACCTACTTTTAAATAATTTGTTTAATTTAAAGATGCAATACAATGAGATGGCATCTCAACTTCATGCGCGGATCCAAGAAATAATGAACGCCCTCCATTCCATTGGACAAAAGGTGGAAAACTGAGATGTTATAAGGTACGCATTAAATGCTTTCCCTAGGACCACTTTGTTGGAGATTCTGGGATCATGCGCAGCGGAATAAAGCGAATAAAAATAATTTTTATTACATCCCCTGGGGGTCAGGAAAACTTTCTTTGGCATAATTGCATGAGAAACACACAAGGAGAAATTATACCTTCGGGATTCTTTTGAATCCGTCGAAACCACAAGTAAGACCAATGGGCCTTGCCTCTTTGAGTATCCACATCAGGATCACCTGAGATAACTCCTAGAGCCGTAAGTCTTTGTCTTTGATTGGTGCTAGCCAACCGATAAAGATAATAGAAGAGGAGAGAGGAAGGAGAAAAAGCGGCTACCAAGGGAGAAACCTAAAACCAAAACCTTTTTCCAAAGATTATCAAGGGATCCTTTTATAGATCTCTTGATTAGGTCATCTTATAAGGCTTAAATGGACATATCTTACCATAATTATCCCATAATTAAGGTAAGAACAACCAAGGAAATTTCCATAAGAGAAAATCTCCAAAATCGACCGAGATGCAACATGGCCATATGGATTCACATGGCCTGGTCGTGTGGATTCACATGGTCATGTGGATTCACACGACCTAGTCATGTGTCTCTCTGGGTGCAGCCCAAACTTTGCCAATTTATCGCTAGAGCGAGGAACGCCCCGTGCCAAGTTAGGCACGACCGTGCCAAGTCCAACAAGGACATAGGAGGTTTCATAGCCTCCGTTTCGCACCCCCTTGGTCTAGTCCAACCAGACATATCCTCTCTCAACGAGAATCTCATTCTCAGACTTGTTTTACATCTTGTGATTACCCGTACTGCATGTGACCCAATAGGTTCCCGGTTATGTTGGCCATTCATAATTAACCCCTTAATTATGAATAGATCATGAGTGGCACCTAGCAGTACATCATGACCCCTAATTGATCAAAAAGTCTAAATCGACTTCAGAATATTTTCTGAACCCTTCAGTAGCTCCAGTTGTTCGTGCCTAGTTCCTTTCAATCATCTTATAGCCACTTAGTTCAAGACATGGTCTCTGTGTTCGTCCCCACTAGGCTGACTACGTCACACCTAGCCCAAGTTAATTTCCTTGTCCTGTGGATTCAAGTTACTCCTACATGTTCCCAAGAAGACCATCTTCTTAACATGCTTGCTTTGGCTAGAGACTTCTGAGTAACAATCCTGACAAGAGGCCTAGGGTATACATCTCCTTTATCAGGAGTGGTGAATGTTGTACCGTCGGTGGCCACCTAGAGGAGGGTGAATAGCCCTCAATCGTCATAGAATGGAATACGATCATTCATTGTGCGTCGCTTGTCTACAATTATCGTTAGCACAGCAAAAATATACAAATAGAAATACTAACAACAACACAAGCATACACAAATACACAATATATGTGGTTCGGAACCGAATGGTTTCTACTCCACGGGGCGAGCTCAATGAGCTCTAGTTATGCGCACGACACTAACTAACACTCCTTCTCGATAACACGTCGGAGGTGGAGAAACCTCATATAAGCAATTACAAAGTAATACTAAAGTACAAGCAAGAATACAAATACAATACCAAATACAAGTAAAGAACACTTTACACAAATCGCTTTGAATCACTTTCTTGTTGCTTGCTTTGGATTGACTTTGAAGGTCTGGAATGCAGCAGCAATTCCCCTCCAAATTCACCCTTAAAGTCTTGGCGAAATCCTCCATCTCGAGCTCCATTTATAACCTGCATCGAGCTGATTTTGCTCCCATTAGTTGACTGATCGTGACCATCAATCGACCGGTCAAGTCCAAACGACCTAGAGCAGTCGACTAGCACCTATGTCAGTCGACTAATGTCGGGTAAAACCTCAAACACCAAGTTGTTTGAGCACCCGACCATCGAGTAAACCCTCAAACACCACGTTTGAGCCTTCGACACTCAGTCTTAGCCACTTGGACAAGTCCACCTCATCCTCTCATGGAGTTCCCCACCAAAGCTCTCTTCCCTCGGCCTACGTCCCTCGGATGCACCAAGTGTACGGCTTCGCAATGCCATCCTTCGCATCTCTTGCCCTCGAAGTATGCTTCCCTTGGGCCTCACTCCATTCGCTCCCCGTCCGATGGTCCCTCGGATGCACCAAGCTCACGACTTCACAATGCCATCCTTCACCAACTCAAGGACCCCGAGCCTAGTGAACTTGTCAAGTCCTCAAGACTTCCCACACCAAGCCTCATGCTTGGATTTTCCATTCCAAGCCCCATGCTTGGACTTTCACCACCAAGCCCTATGCTTGGACTTACGTGGCCAACCCATGTTGAACTTCCATGACAATCCCATGTCATGCATTTTGTCTAACATCAAAATATAGTTCGAGTCAAACTCAAGTCCTGGGCCGATTGCACCAACAATCTCCCCCTTTTTTATGTTCTACAAAACCTCAAACCCAAGTCTACCAATTATCCCCAATTGGCAATTCTTACATCCCAATGAGAATTCCAACTATCCCAATTGGTAACTTCTCCCCCTTTTTGACATACATTAAAAAGGTCCTCCCCAAGGGTATGAATGTCTCATATCCCAATGAGATCTTACAATCTCTCCCTTGAAGGAAGACACATGCCTACAATCTTTCTAGTGATAAGTCCCATATCACTTAAGAGAGGCAACCCAATTTTCCTCCCATGAGGAAAAAATACACATCCATCTTCCCATGATGGATACCTCCCCCTAAAGGCTTGCTCCCCCTTGACCATTGCACCAACAATGTCTTGGAGAGTCCCTAAGCCAATAGGAACATTTAAACAATCAAAATTAAGGCAAAAGTTCAACAATGAACTTCCATCCACCTTAAAATTGATACTCACCCTAAACACTTCTTCTAATCCATATCCAATGGATTTCCACCCTTTCTAATGCTCTCCATAGCATGTCCTAGGGTTAGGAGTGGTTAGGGGACCAAAACATAGCTGAACATGGGCCTAACCACCATGGTTTACTCGAAATCAGCTTGGGCAGTCAACTGTATCAGATATCAGTCGACTGGCCTTCATGGCAATCGACTAATAACTGCAAACGCAGTTTTCAGGTTTTTCAGAAATAAATTTCCAAAATTCGTAAGTAAATATACATAAGGTTAAAATCATTAAATTTTGTATGTATATTATTTATTACAATCATTATAGGTGGAAAATATTAGAAAATTATTTTACCCACAAAATAGTGAGATTGATACAAAGTTCAAAAGTTAAGAAAAGCTTCAATATTGAGCTCTCTTTGTATCATCTCATTCAATGGTGATTGCTATCAAAAGATAGACTTCACCAAGGTTTTTCAAAATATTTTGGAAATATTTTTAAAAGCTTTAATTCCATTTTCCTAAACATCTCACTTGTATCTACATGTGTAAAACACATACAAGTCAAATATTAGTGAGATGTGGGGACTTTGTTATTTAGGGTTTCATGCATATCTCTAGGCAACATTATTTGATTCCCTTATGCATAGGACTTCAAATCATGCCTTAGTCCTTAAATCCTTTTTATTTATGCATGAATGATGATTATGGCATAATGATAACAAGAATAAAACATGTGCCAAAATCATGATGTCATGGCATGTGAATGAAATATAAGTATACATGACATATAAACATAACCCTAAAAATGATCATGACATTTTATATGATAAAAATAAATATGATGTCATGTCATGGCAAGGAAAACAAAGCATGACAATTATAAGATACTAAGGTATAAAATACCTAAGTGTTAAATTCAAATTATCATTTCTAAGATTAAACCTATTTTTGCCGTAATGTCATTATCCCCCTAGTGTGCCAAAAACCCAAAAAGGCACACCAATACTTCTAAGATCTAATTGTGTCAATTTAATAATTTTTCATCTTCTCAAACCACATTGGCACATCCTAATGTGTCAACTCACCATGGCTAGGTTAACTACCCATCCACTTAGGGTTGACACACCCTAACCCATCTAGCGTGAATCGATCACGCTTCTAGGAACCCAATACTTATTGGAGCTCCTTGGGTTAACTAGGTATTCACTAGGGATAACTTCCCTAGATACCTTTCTAATGACCCTTTTAGGTTTTGACACATTAGTCATTTGGGTCTTTCCTAGGTCAACTCTAGAGGTGACTCCTCCTTTAACCTTCTTAGTGGCTTTCTTGGTTTTTCTTAAGTCCTTAGCCACTAAACACACACCATGGCTAGTCTTAGGGATAACTTCCCTATTAGCCTTGGTTTTCCTAGACTTAGAAATTGTTCCATAATTAAATGGGACATTATGATAGAACATAGGTTTTGTGACCCAAACCTTTATTGCCCTTGGACATTTCTTGTTTCCTAGGCCTTAAATTTTGATCACTAGACCCCTTAAATGATTTTGTCATAATTTTAAGGGTCTTTTCTAATTTTTCTATCCTTGACCTCAAGGCTCGATTCTCCACCTCGAATCTTTCCAATTTTGATCTATCATTAGATTTTTGGGAATTATTTTTCTTTTTAGGCATATGCCTAGATTTCTTGGGGTTAATGCCCAAGTTTTCTTCTATTCTCCTAATTGACTCCCTAGGTAGGATTGGTCTAGAATTATGGTGTCTTGGTTTATCCTTAGATAAACTAACATGCTTGGCTCCTAGACAAATATATTTATTCCTAGTAGCATGCTTATTAATCATGGCAAGTGAACTAAAATAATTTTTAGCATGCTTATAAGTCCTAAAAATTGAAGGTGCATTAATTGAATTTACCTTAGGGTTAGCTTTGGAAGCTCCCCCTGCATGAGATGCTCCTTCTTGCCCCTTCTTCCTCCCCCTAGGGCATTGGTTTCTATAATGCCCCCTTTGGTTGCAATTGAAGCACACAATGTGCTCCTTGCTTCTAATTGTGGGGACATCGACATCTTTCACCTTTGGTACCGGTTGAACCTTCTTCACCTTCTTGGGACACTTACTTTTATAGTGATCTTGTTCCCTACACTCAAAGCATGTTATATAATTTTTATTTATAATCACAATACTTGAGTTACCTAGGGAATTTTTGCTTCTCCCGGATGTTGAAGCTTCTTCTTGAACTTGTTCCGGAATGGAAGGCCTCTCCTCCCCCACAATGCTAGAGGTGGAGGTCTCCACCAAATCATCAACATCATCGAAGGTGGATGGCGATTCTTCGACATCCTCAGATCCGGATGTTGATGGACATTCTTCCTCAGCATGGACCAATGTGGGCTCTTCATGAAATCTTATCACCTTGTCCCATAGGTCCTTAGCATCCCTAAAATTACCTAATCTAGACCAAATGCTGTTAGGAATCAAATCACTAAGCAATTTGATTACCTTGAGATTTGTCTTAAAGTCCTTGATTTGGTCTTGGGTCCACCTTGACTTCTCAATTTGCCTATTTTCTTCATCCCTAGGCATTTTGAAACCATTTTCTATAATAAGCATAATATCAAAATCGGATTCGAAATATACCTCCATCCTTTGCTTCCACCAAGAAAAGTTTCCATCGAATTTCGGTGGATGGATGTTGTAGTCAGCCATATTGTCGTGCTTGTGTTGGCGGTTAGCCCTTGACAAGCTCCTAGCTCTAATACCACTTGTTGTACCGTCGGCCGGCAAGAGGGGGGTGAATAGCCCTCAATCGTCGTAGAATGGAATACGATCATTTATCGTGCGTCGCTTGTCTGCAATTGTCGTTAACGCAGCGGAAATATACAAATAGAAATACTAACAACAACACAAGCATACACAAATACACACGATATACGTGGTTCGGAACCGAATGGTTCCTACTCCACGGGGCGAGCTCAACGAGCTCTAGTTATGTGCACAACACTAACTAACACTCCTTCTCGACAACACGTCGGAGGTGGAGAAACCTCGTACAAGCAATTACAAAGTAATACTAAAGTACAAGAAAGAATACAAATACAATACGAAATACAAGTAAAGAACACTTTACACAAATCACTTTGAATCACTTGCTTGTTGCTTGCTTTGGATTGGCTTTGAGGGTCTGGAATGCAACAGCAATTCCCCTCCAAAATCACCCTTAAAGTCTTGGCGAAATCCTCGATCTCGAGCTCCATTTATAACCTGCATCGAGCTGATTTCGCGCCCATCAGTTGACTGATCGTGACCATCAGTCGACTGGTCCTATAGTCGTTGTCTCACAACGAATCGATCCACGCTGGCCAAAAGCCAACGGATCCATCATCAGTCGACTGATGATCCCATCAGTCGAGTGGTCACAGCAAGCACTCGACTGGTAAACCTTCTGTAGCTAAATTTGCCCCGATCAGTCGACTGATCTCCATCATCAGTCGACTGATGGCGTCGGCCGTCGACTTCCCTCCCTCGACAGTCGACTGTTTAGCTAGAACCTGGTCAGTCGAACACCGGTCGAGCCTAAACGACCTAGAGCAGTCGACTGACATCTATGTCAGTCGATAGATGTCAAGTAAAACCTCAAACACCAAGTTGTTTGAGCATCCGACCGTCGCGTAAACCCTCAAACACCACGTTTAAGCCTTCGACACTCAGTCTTAGCCACTTGGGCAAGTCCACCTCATCCTTGTTGGGATGTATACTGAAAAGTCTATCTTTTGTGTGAACATCTTTATTTTTGAAATAAGAATCACATGATCATTGTTTGCATATTTTTATGGTTATGCAATATTGTCTAATACATTACATTGTAGATAACATGGTGTGTTGTGTCACACGGGAGATCATGTTATCGGCTCCTTGTAAAGTATAAGTAAAGGCTCACAACCTAGATGGCTTTGGACAAACCATTGGTATGGTTGTAGTGTGATTTGGTATTGGTTTGTCTTGACCATAGAATCACACTAGTGCACTTTGTGTGTATTGAGCAGGACCGACTTAGAGGTGATTCGATTTATTGCTGACTACATAATCGAATCGGACGTCAGATATTATATTGTACATGCTCTTAATCCCGATATAATAACGGGCACATATACTTAGTATTCATTTCTTTGATTTACCAATGGGCGAGATTTATAGATTAAATCGATAGGTTTGGTAAGTTGGAAAATGATATTATTTATATGGTGTGACGTTGATTATAGGAGGAAACTATGTCCTATATATTAGGATGATGATGTCCCCTTGAGGAGCTCATAAGGTTCATCATGTAAACCCTGCAGGTGGACTTGGTCCGGCATGATGAAAAGGTTGAGTGGTACTACTCATGGAGTTAGATGTTGATTAATTAATGGTCAGTAAATTAATTAATCGACGGACAATCGAGATCTTAAACACGGGGAGAAAATGTACAAATAATATATGGATCCCATATTAACTTATGGGGGTTGGTGAGGTAGATCAATGATAATCCTTTAGTGGATTGGATTATCATTTATGGATCGGACTTTATGTGGGCTTGATCCATGGGTGGCCAAGATCCAACTCCTCCTTATGGTCCCTATTGTAGCCTATTAACATCTCATGAAGCTTAGATCCAATGGATGAAAACAAAACTCTAGATCCAAAGGTAGAGATTAAATCCTTAGATCCGACGGTTGAGATTAAATCTCTAGATTTGACGGTTGAGATTAAATCCCTAGAACCAATGGAGGAGATTAAATCATGGCTTATCCCTAACTCTATAAAAGGAGGTGATAGGGATGGGCGGCAACTTGATGGATGAGGGTTAGGGTTTGCTTCCCTTGGGCGGCAAGCAATCCTAGTTGGGATAGGATTAGGAGTGGGCGGCTAGGGTTAGGGTTTGGGTGTTTGTGGTGGGCGGCAACAAGTGGAGGAGGATTCTTCTTCTTCTTCCTAAGGTTGGCCGGCCCCTATTCTTCTTCCCTCTACCTTGGCTAGAGCTCAACCTATTCTTCTTCCCTTCATCCTTGGCCGGAAATTAGGAGAGCTTCGTTTAGGGTTTGGGCGGCAACAAGGAGAAGGATTGCTTTCCTTTCTCTTCTCCAAGTGTTGGCCGGCACCCATGCTCTCATGTTTTCTCCTTTGGCCGGTTCCTATACTCCATGTTCTCTTCCTTGGCCGGCGGCAACATCGAGTTTATTGACTTGGTGGCCGGTTCTAGATAGGAAGAAGAGTTTTGTTTGATGATCTTCCTTTGTTCGGAGTTAACAAGGAAAGGAAGATTGGTGATCTAGGAGGCTTCGACTTTTGGAAGATCATCGCCCACACGACGTCCAAAAGGAGGAAGGACATACAATAGAAGATCAAGAGGTATAACAAGAGGTATAATCTTGTTTATTTTGATTAGTGTTCCTTTGTATTATGTTTATAATTGCTTTTCAATTATATGCATGTTTTATGTAGATGTTTACTTTATGTATGTGGCTAAATAATACTTGGATCCCGAACATAAACACAAAAGACGGCGATCCGTACATCGTCTATTCCGCGGCTACTCGTAGAATATAGGTTGGTCGCTTGAACAATAAGTTTGTTCAAGTGACCTCTCTAAACGAATAGTACGACGATGACTTGGTCATTCGGGTAATCCCTTTTGTCTAGGATTAAATTTTTTTTAATCCGGGGACATCGATGGGATCGCCATGAACAAACGACCGAGGTGAAGTGGGAAGCAAAGTTTCCTCTCACGAATCAGTGAAACCAAAACCTTCAATCCTCTCATGGAGTTCCCCACCGAAGCTCTCTTCCCTCGGCCTACGTCCCTCAGATGCACCAAGCACATGGCTTTGCAATGTCATCCTTCGCGTCTCTTGCCCTCGAAGTATGCTTCCCTTGGGCCTCACTCCATTCACTCCCCATCCGGTGGTTCCTCGAATGCACCAAGCGCACGACTTCGCAATGCCATCCTTCACCAACTCAAGGACCCTGAGCCTAGTGAACTTGCCAAGTCCTCAAGACTTCCCACACCAAGCCTTATGCTTGGATTTTCCATGCCAAGCCCCATGCTTGGACTTTCACCGACAAGCCCTATGCTTGGACTTACGTGGCCAACCCATGTTGGACTTCCATGACAATCCCACGTCATGTGTTTTGTCTAACATCAAAATATAGTTCGAGTCAAACTCGAGTCCTGGGCCGATTGCACCAACAGTGAATCCTCTGTAGGTTATTCAAACACCTTCGATCACTTTGTCTTATACCCAATCATCCCGGAGTTACACCTACTATGTAGATGGCTGCGAAGAAGTCAAAGTACAAGGCACCATGATCAAGGTGACTTGAATATCTCAAGTCTAAGGAAGCTCGCACTTAAGCTGCAATGAGATCTTCAACGACATATAGAACCATATGAAGTCACATAGCAGGTCACTCCAATGATCTAGTTACTATAACTAGCATCCACATGTTTACTCTCATAATCCCTATGCTTTCATTCAGTGAGTACCGAATGCTTGGATAAACCAAGGAGTATAACATGTGCTAGTCTCACAGAATTGATGATGTCCAATCTCATCAATTCATCGACTAAGGATAGTTTCAATACTTGTATATTTACACATGATGAGATACCCACTAATTGTGATCCAATCACAATTTCTCTCTTGCTATGCATCGTATTGTGGACTTTAGTATATGAGTTTAAGATCCAATCAAATACATAGATAATGTATACTCAAATAGTGAATTTTATTAATAACTTCTAAGGCGATTGCCTTACGCCACCTCTCAATTACATCACACTTTGTGGGCATCCATGGTTGATGCCTACAAAGTATCTTAAGATATTTCAAAAATTAGATTAGATGAGTTATTTTTGGAATTCGGATTGCATAAATAGTCTAACTCGGCCTCGGTCGAGAAAAGTGTTGCTTTGGTTGTAGGACAAAGAAGAAAGGTAAAGACCAAGTCACCTCTCGAAGAAGAAGAGTACGAATTGGAGGTAGACTACGAAATGGAGACCGAGCTAGTCAATCTACTTCGGAAGATGATCAAGAGTAGAAGATGACCCATCAAGCAAACTAAGGAGAAGAGACCCGATCAAAATCCAAATTACAAGTGCTATGAATGCAATAAGAGAGGTCACATCAAATCCGAGTGTCCGAGGCTAAAAAACAAGCAACCACAAAACAAGAAAGCTCTCAATGTGACTTGGGATGAGTCCTCGGAGGAAGAAGAAGAACTCTATAATTTGGCCTTTATGGCGAGACCCACCGAGTCCGAGTCCGAAACTGAACCCGAGGCCAACTACAAGTCTGAGACCGAGTCTGACTCTAGATTCGACACCGAGCTTCAATTCAAGACAAACTATGGATCCACATCCTGTTCAAAAGATTCTATCAAGGTAAGTCAATCCTTAATCAATACTTTGTATAATGCAATTAAATACTTAAACAAGAAGTTAGCTAAGTCCGAGTCTAAGGTCGAGTCCTTGCATAAGGAGATTAAACTCCTTAATCATGAGGCTACCCTAACCTCTTCGACTAGTCAAGTTCGAGAGGGAAACTCAGCTCAAGTTGAAAAACATGAGGAAGAGAATTCTCTCTTGAAAGGACAAGTTCAAGAGCTTAGGAAGACGTTGGAAAGGTTCACTTTGGGGTCCAAGGATCTTGACCTACTTCTTGGATCGCAAAGAGTTATGTACAATAAGACCGAACTCAGATTTAGAACAACAACAACAAACAAGTCCTACATGCCAAACGCGTTCGAACACACACCCACGTCGGTGGTGGGCCCATAACCCAACATGTTGGACTTTCCAATTGCCAAGACTCAAGCTTGGACTTTCCATGCCAAGTGTCCCACTTGGACTTCTCCATTATATGGTCAACACCATGTCAACCATATAGCCAATTCATTATCAAATAATGGTCAACTCATTGTCAAACATCAAAACACAAACATCAAGACACTACTCGAGTGAAACTCGAGTCTGGTCAATAGTGACCTGGGTTGATTACACCAACAGACCTAAGCCTTCTAGTCACCTCCATCAGCCTCACGCCTATTGGATCCCTCCAAGTCATCCATGACTTGTTCATCGATATGCTAGCCTTCAAGTGCTTCCATCGGCTATTATCATGCTAACCGACTCTAAATCGTCAAGACACATTTGAGCTTACGCTGCCAAGACACACGCTTGGACTTTACGCAGCCAAACATTGGACTTATGTCGCCAAGACTACGACTTGGACTTTACGCCACCAATATCACACCCTTGGACTTCCCAAATGCCAAGACCCATGCTTGGACTTTCCAAATGCCAAGACCCCAACTTGGACTTTCCAACTACCAATACCCAAGCTTGGACTTTCCATGTCAAGTACACAAGACTTGGACTTTCTATGTCAAGTACATAAGACTTGGACTTTCCAATTGCCAAGTGTCCCACTTGGACTTCTCCATCATATGGTGATGCACATGAGCATGACCTCAAATCTACGATGGGAATCATCAGGAACTCGAAGCGTGCGCTCAACACCCGTAAGTGCACGGATGTCATCAATTAATAAAGATATATCCCACAGAGACTGCGATTCAAGTATCGTTTGTCTAGTGGATGTTGTTTGTTCAGAATGAAATATTTTTCTAGTCAAGTGTATGAGGTAGACGACGGTCCTAACTCAATTACGGTGTCACTCGGAGAAAGCGAAGGTAGGTTCAAAGTTCCTAAAAGGATTCTAGGATTTCAGTTTCACCTTAATGATTATAAACATATGTCTCACTCCTAACTCTCAATGGTTATTCATGTAGGTAGGATATCCTATTTTATCCGACGTGATATTTTGGAACTACACTAGATTACCCTATTCTTAGCCAAGTTTACCTTTTGAATCATCAGAGCTCAGGGGGTTGCTATCTTTGGGAAGCCCCATGTCACTATGTCCCACAACCCTTCTAGAGTTAATTTCTCCTACTTTGGCCCTTCTGCTAGAATAGGTTCATTACATTCTATGATACCTATGTGCCCTCACGGTGAATGAATCTACTTATGGGGTAACCTTGGTCGCATAGGGAACCTGTCACAAGAACCTCAGTGGATTAACACCCCACTCATAATCGATCCCCCCACGTCTCGGTTCTCTATGGCTCGGAGGACTAGGTTCTCCTTTCAATCCTTCCCCATACCTCTAAAATATGACCTAGTGCTTTTGGCATCTAAATCAGATTAACACAATAAAGTCAGACCATGAATACTCATATCATAGAATAAGAAGAAAGCATGAATATATAGCAATCGCAAATAGTGCAAGCAAACATGGATTCATTGCAATATATTGTTTACAAATCAAGATAGGCTACTCACTAATCCTAGAATCGAAGTATCTACTCCATGAATAGATGAGAACAAACACAAGGCATCATAAAGAGAATCATTACAATACAAAGATGTTCAAGAATAAATGCAGTACTCATGTCGTTCTCCAAGGCATTGGAGCGTAGATTTCGGTCTTTGAGCTGCTTCCTCTCTCCCCATTGCGAGCCTCCCAACTGTCGTGCCTCCTCTAGGGCTTGGGAGCCCTAGGGCGGCTTCCCTCATGATCCTTAGCCTCTTAGACAAGTTTCCTATATATAGAGGCGGCTCCGGCTTTCCATAAATGCTTGGGAAAATCCTATTTCGTCGAATTTGCGGCGTCGCCACATGGTCGTGTGAATTTTACACGGTCGGGTCGTGTGTAAGGCTGGAAATGGCTAAAATCTAAGCTAGAAATTGAGCTGAAAAAAAGGCACGACTGCGCTAATTCACACGGCCGTCCATGTCTCACTCTTGGAGCCTCCGTTTTGATCCGTTTCGCTCCGAAAACATGCCCATGTCTTGGGACATGGCCATAGCATGTTCCCTAAAGATAGTGCTCCATAAAATACTTCATTTTTGCTCCAAAAATGTCATCCTACACATAAATTAACAAAAGTAGATCTTCAAACTAGAAAATAGTAAATGAATGCAAAACAAGGGAGAATATGCATGAAACAAGTATAAAATGCAATGAGATGTGTACTAAAACTACTCCAAAACCCCTATATGATTTGCTCATATCAATTCCTGATGCACGCAAACACGACCTCAAATCTTGTGATGGAGACCATCGAGGACTCGAAGCGCGCGCTTGCGCTTAATGCTCGCAAGTGGATGGATGTCGTCAAGTAATAAAAAGATTATCGATCCCACAGGGACTGAGATTCGATTACCGATTTGTTAAGTGGACGTTATTGTTCGGAATTTAGTTCTAATGGATGTGATTGCGAGGGTTGTCAGCAGTCCTAACTTAATACGGTGTCACACGGAAGAAGAAAAGGCTTGCTACGAGTCTTTGGAAGGAATTCTAGGATTTCGGTTTCGCTTATGTGTCGCAAAACATGCTATCAATTGGGTGTTGTCTAAACGTCTAACTATGGCCTTGTGGAAGGGACATCATACACTCCCTCAATGAGCCTTCGCATCTATCGGGAGCTATCTCTACCTTACCAAGTTGACCCCTGGTGTTAGGATGGGATAGGCGGTACGAGGATGCCAAATCAATCCCTGCGATGAATCATTTCCAATTCTATTGCACCCTTCTATCCACAATTACAGGAGATGAGGCCAACCCTTAGGTTTCTCCTTAATTCTCCTAAATCTTAGATACGAGGGTTGTCACCCCTCGTATCGGCTAGTACAGTAGATAGAAAACCAAAACACATAGATATCGATCTAAACTAATACCAATTGCAAGTACAAACTCAAGAACAAAATTTAATTTGGAATAACATGTTCTATGCACACAAACTACTCCCTAATCCTAGAATGGAAGAATCTACTCCATAAATATGAGAGGAGAACACAATGCACGATCATATTCGTATAAAAAATGGATATTATGCAAAGAACAAAAATTACAACGCAATGTGGCTCTTCTCTTCGGCGTTGAAGTGCAGAACTTGGATCTCTGGCAGCTTTCTTCCTCCCTATTGTGAGTTCCCGAAGCTTTTTAGGGCGTCGGAGTGTCTTCCCAACCGTCATGCCTCTCCCCCAGGATTTGGGAGCCCTAGGGCGGCTCCCTCGTGATCCCCAGCCTCTTAGACAAGTTTCCTATATATAGAGGCAGCTCCGGCTTTCCATAAATGCTTGAAAAACCCTATTTCATCGAATTTGCGGCGTCGCCACACATCCATGTGAATTTCACATGGCTAGGCCGTGTGCAAGGCTAGAAAACGGCTGAAATCTAGGCTGAAAACTGAGCTGGAAAAAAGGCACGGCCATGCTAAAAGACACGACCTAGCTGTGTCTTTTCGTGGTGCCTTAGTTTTGATCTATTTCGCTTTGGAAACATGCCCAAGCCATGGGACATGGCCAGTGCGTGTTCCCTAAGATCCGTACTCCACAAATTGCTCCATTTTTGCTCTAAAAATGTCGTCCTACACATAAATTAACAAAAGTAGACCTCCAAACTAGAAAAATAGGAAATGCATGCAAAACAAAGTAAAATATGCATGAAACAAACATAAAATGAAATGAGATGTGAGCAAAAACTACTCCTAAAATCTTATATGTTTTGCTCGCATCAATTCCCCCAGACTTAAGTCTTTGCTTGTCCTCAAGCAAACCTCAGTGTCATAAAATTTTAAAAAGGTATTATTTCATACTTAGCATGTTAACTAGATTTATCAAGTGGTAATTTCAATCAAAGCAAAATAGATGTGTTCTAAAAATTCACTAAATTAGCTCCTCGTGCACCTGCCATGAGAATCTTCTTAGGGGATACTCATTCCATGGTAAGTTAAGTCGTCATCCTATAACTTTCATAAGGTCTCCGGCTCTTAGGCACTTACCTGCCCAAAGCGAGGGTCGTTCCCTAGATCTAGCACAAAGTCTCAAAGGCGTGCTCGGTATTGAGAGAAATTGGTAGGTGTTTCCCCAGTAACCCAACTCGGTCTCAAAGGGGCTCCTAACTATTTCCACTCACGACAACTATTTTTTTATCTCTCATAATCTTCTTTTTTTTCATTTTTTTTCTTACTCTCTTTTTTTTCTTTCTTTTTTTTCTTTTCTCTCTCTCTTGGGATTTTGATTTTTTCGAATGGGCTTCCACAATCCGAGTATCTCCAGTAACTAAAATGCTAAACTTAGGGTCACCTATGGATTCCAAAGTACTAGACTACTGAGATGAATCATAACTGGGTGTGTACTAGATTTTCCCTTTTAGAATTTTCATCATGTGTAGGTGTAAAATAAAATCTAACCAGTGTAAGTCTAGAACATTCATTAAATCAAAATAAAATAAAATACCATGAGGTAAATGAAGTTAATCTACTCATGGAAACAACTCATGAAGAAAACTTTAAAAATACTACCGAGGCAGCTTATAGATAACAAAAACTAAGTGCTGAAAGAAACTAAACAACCTATGCATGAACAAATGAATGCTAACTAAGATGCAAATATCAGGAAAAAAACTACTGCTAGAAACAAAATAAATCAAAACATGGGGTCCCCCCAGACTTATATGAGACTATACCTCTAATATGGTGGTCGAGGTGGGAAGTTTGACAGTCTCGACATTTCAGGCTCCTGGGTAAACCTGGTGCTCAGGCACTGATGTCGCATATGCATGTGGTCGATCTGAGAGCTGGTGGATGCAACGGTTGCTCTGTGCTCCTCCTCCCGGGCCCACTGTGCCTATTGAGTGTGCATGTACTGCCGCATCTCCTAGCGGTAGGTGGCCTCATCCTGGCGACGAGCAACCTCCTCCTGGAAGTAGATGCGGGCCTCATCATAGAACTCCTCGGCCCGCTGAAAGTGCTCCCAGAATCCCTGAAACTCTGCCTGCGTGTAGGCACTCTACTCCTCCCATTGCTGCCTCTACGTCTGCTGCTCAGTATATATGTCATCGAGGTGCGATCAGAACTTCAAAAAATCATAGATAGATGTACCTGCACCCTGCTCAAAAGTGGAAAAAGATGGTGGTGCAAGTGCAGACTCATGTCGACGTGGACTAGGTGGGCTCCTATACATGTGTGGACTGGAGGGAGAGTGATGAATAGGGGTGAAACGCACAGTGCGACGCCCTTTATCTCTTGCACAACATGGCCATGTGAAAACACATGGCCAAATCGTGTGCACTGCTGGAATGTGGGGCACGGTCGTGTGAAATCACTCAGCCAGGCCGTGTGCCCCCCATTTCTCTCTCATGGTGCACAACTGTCCGAATTCTCCTTACATGCTCAGTCGTGTAGGTTCAAAATGATTTTTTTTTCTACCTAACAAGTCCTTTCTATTCCTAATTTATTTGCAAAATGCTAAATGTTATAAACGAATGCAATAAAATAAAAAGAGAACATAAAAATCTAAACTTGGGTTGCCTCCCAAGAAGCGCTTTGTTTAAGGTCTTTTAGCTCGACCTTATTCCTATGTTTTATTTGTGTGTTTGAATCTTGCTCGTGGGGGAGCAAGATATTTGCTCACCTTATGCCTCCTCCCTTGTGGTCCCTTATCACCATATCTCTTCAATCTTGCTCGTGGAGGGGCAAGATATTTATTAGCTTCCTTCCTTGGTTCGAGAGTGAACATGCTTATCTTTAAAGAAACATCAGGGGTTTGATCAGAATATTCTATTTCATTCATATGCTGTGAATAATGTAACTCACCACAAACATCCTCACCAAAAGATTGATTAGTAGATTCTATTAGGTCGAATGAAATTTTATCATCACAAATCACTAGATGGGCTTCGTTATTGGTAACTAAAGTTTTAGTGAGGGTTAAGGTAAGCTCTTTTAGATCCTTGAGATTAGGAGGTATTTTGATTGAAACAATGCACTCCTCGATTAAAGTATCAATTATATAATCCTCAAGTTCTCCTTCTAGTGGTGATTGAATGGATTGTCCTTCTTCACTTCCTGGTAATCGACTCGGTGTTCTAGCAAACTGATTGGTGATCTATGCTATCTGAATCTCCAGCTTCTTTTGTCGGCTAGCAATGTCATTCATAGATGACCGTAATTCTTCAATCATCATTTCTATCTGCGAATGCCACTGCTGAAATTTAGCATTCGCCTCTTGTTGCATCTGAATAAAGCTTTCTATCATCTGCTCTAGTCGAGATTTAGGCTGACAATATTGAGGGTTTAAGTAGTCAAGGTCATAACTATATGAATAGGAATCATCTTGTGGCCACTGGTTGTAATCATAGGTGATATCTTCTTGTTCAAATTGTGAAGGTTCAAATATATCCGGACAATCATTAATGTTATGTCATATTTCACCACAATGATCATAATAAATGTTACCAAAACTCACAGCATTAAATTAACCATAATCATGAGTAAAAGCATGCATTGTTATATGCAGAAAATTATAAATAAGGAAAGAGCAACATAATGAACAAAACTGAAATAAAATAAAATAAAACAAGAAAAGTAAATCTAGCCTAGGTCCGATCCAACTATCCACTTCTTAATTCGATATCGAATCAATCAGTCCCCGACAACGACGCCAAAAATAGGATGCATGCGAATGCGGCCTCAAATCTTGTGACGGAGACCGTCGAGGTCGAAGCGCGCGCTCACGCTCAACACCCGCAAGTGCACGGATGTCGTCAAGTAATAAAAAGATTATCAATTCCACAGGGACTAAGATTCGAGTACCGATTTGTTAAGTGGATGTTATTGTTCAGAATTCAATTCTAATGGTTGTGATTGCGAGGGTTGTCAGCGGTCCTAACTCAATACTGTGTCACACGGAAGAAGAAAATGCTTGTTGCGAGTCTTTGGAAGGAATTCTAGGATTTCGATTTCGCTTGTGTGTCGCAAAACATGCTATCAATTAGGTGTTGTCTAAACGTCTAACTATGGCCTTGTGGAAGAGACATGATACACTCCCCCGATGGGCCTTCGCATCTATCGGGAGCTATCTCTACCTTACCAGGTTGACCCCTGACATTAGGACGGGATAGACGGTACGAGGATGCCAAATCAATCCCTGCTACGAATCGTTTCCAATTCTATCGCACCCTTCTATCCACAGTTACAGGAGATTATGCCAACCCCTACGTTCCTCCTTAATTCTCCTAAATCTTAGATACGAGGGCTATCACCCCTCGTATCAGCTAGCATAGTAGATAGAAAACCAAAATACATAGATATCAGTCTAAACTAATACCAATTGCAAATACAAAATCAAGAACATAATTTAATTTGGAATAACATGTTCTACGCACACAAACTACTCCCTAATCCTAGAATGGAAGAATCTACTCCATAAATATGAGAGGAGAAACACAAAGCACGATCATATTCGTATAAACAATGGATATTATGCAAAGAACAGAAATTACAATGCAATGTGACTCTTCTCTCCGGCATTGAAGTGCAGAACTTGGATCTCCGATGGCTTTCTTCCTCCCCGTTGCGAGTTTCTGAAGCTTTTTAGGGTGTCGAAGTGTCATCCCAGTCGTCGTGCCTCTCCCCTAGGGTTTGGGAGCCCTAGGGTGGCTTCCTCGTGATACCCAGCCTCTTAGACAAGTTTCCTATATATAGAGGCAGCTCCGGCTTATTGGATCAAAAGCATCGCTAGAGGGGGTGAATAGCGAGCGTAAGACTTTCTTCTCGACGTTAAAATAAGAGCAGGCATAGCAGAAAAATAAATAAAATAAGTTTTTTTTACTTGGTTCACAACCCAACAGTTGCTAATCCAAGGCTTCGCGATCCTTGACCGCGTACAAAGGGGCAATCCACTATAGAGTCTCCTCGTTGGAGGTAGGAGACAACGATCATAAAAACAGAAAACACGAGGATGAGGCAACAAGTCTACCTCACCTCGTTACGATAAAAGCGATGAATACAATAAACAAAAACTAATATTTGTTGCTACCAATGAAGAGATTCTGAACTTGGCGTTGCGTCGGCGTTATGACGGCGCTAGAGCTTTGGCATAGCGGGAGCACTTTGAGAGCAAGACGGATCATCTTTGGGTTGGAGTCCTCCCCTCCTTTTATAGATTTGTGCCTTGGAATAAGTCTAGACGAAGATCCTTAACTTTCAGAACTTATCATGAGGTGGCACCTTATCTTATCGCGAAGTGGCTGCGTCAAACATTATCCTATTTGACCTAGCTCAAAAGGCTGATTCGTTCCCATCAGTCGACTGATGCCCTTCATCAGTCGACTGCCAGCCTGGCCACTTCCCTACAGTAAGAGGTTAGCATGGAAAATGGTAAATATGACGGTTCCTTACCGTCCGATCTCGACCTAGACCTTTTACTGGAAGTCCTTGTCGAATCTCCGCCTACGGTCGTCCTCATACTGAGGATGTGATCTTACCATCTCTCTTCGCACTCGTGCTTACCTCTGGTCCTTTATGACCTATCGCTTTGTTTTGGGTCTTCACCTGGGTTCTTCGACTCCCACAAAGTTCTCCCGGTGACACCCGACCACCACGGTTTCCCAACTCAAAATTTTTCGAGTGTCGCTGACCTTCAGCTTAGCTTAACCATTTCTTGCACAATTAATTCATCTCATGAGATAACAATATGACCTTAACTTTCGATCTTTGCCATAATCAAAACCTAGGTTCAATTATCTGATTCCCCTGCACCAACAATCTCTCCTTTTTTTATCTATGGCAAACCAACACAAAGTTAAGGGGAAAATTAAAGCATAAAACAAGAGTAAATGATAAACATCCTTTCAAAAACTCCCCCTTAACCTTAGGTGAGTTTTGAAAGAGATACTTTGAATTTTTTAAAAAATTAAATTTTTATTACTCCCCCTTAACTTTCGCTCTTCTCCCCCTTTTGTCATAAATCAAAAAAGGTGTCTGGGTTTTTATATAAAATGGGGGTTTAAAAATAACATGTGTCTAGAATTATTAAAGATAATTCAACTATGAGCCCAAGCATGCATCTAGCAGTAGTTAGATAGATTGGTTCAAGGTGTGTCCCTCTGCACCAATAATTTAAAGGTTTGTAATATAACCATTAGGGTTAGTTTGCTCTCCTCTTTAGTCAAATACATGAAGTATAAGAGATGTAGGGGGCACTAAACTTTGGCCTAGAGAGTTGTAAATAGTCGTTAAGTACAATAGTTGAGAAAATAGGTAGCATTTTGAAAAGGTTATATTAAGTATATTTCAATTATCCTTAACATCTTACCCATTCTATGTGTCTCAGAATGTGTTCACCTTATATATTTTGTGAGATGATTTGAACTTGATTAAAGATAGTCAACCTTGGGTAAGATTCGGATTTAACCTTTAGATCATTAAGTAACTTTTCGAGAAACTGGCTTCCACGTCATGGCGAGGTACAGGGGTCTTCTTTGATCAGAACAATGACCACTTCCTTAGACAAAGCCAAATTCAAGAAAATATCACTTAAGTCACTTAGGGTTACTTCCTGGTCTAACTAGTTTAGGATACGGCTAGGTTGCTTCAGCTAGTTCAACTAAGTCAAGTGCACCAAGCTAGATACGTCTTATCTAGCTCGAATACACGAGACATTGTTTACCTAACGTACTATCATCTCGCCGTATCCTGATACTATATTGTCAAAGTTGACTAACTATTTGTCCTATCTAGCCGTTCTAATAACTAATCATACAATAATTTTGCTAAGAAAGTAGGTATACTATTTTAGTGTTAGCTCCCCCTGGACCATTGAATCAATATGGTCTATCCACAAAGTGGACTTGATCATGGGGAACCCAAAACTTATTGGTCCTTATATGTGAGTTCAATAAAACCTTTGAGACCCATGTTTGGACTCGTTGATAACTACGATTCATGATAGACATATAAGATCTATTCGTAGTCCTTGACCTAAATCCGAGTCCGACTTTGTTGTACACGGCTCTTTGAGTTCTAAGTAGTCGGTTAAGATTCTTGGATCCCAACGTGAACCTTTCCAACCTAGCCTCGACCTCTTGAACTCGTCCTTTCAAAAGAAAATTCTCCTCCTCAAGTTTTTCAACTTGAGTTGAGTTTCCATCTTGAACTTAACTAGTTGAAGAGGTTAGAGTAGCCTCTTGCTTGAGGATTTCAACTTCCTCAAGTAACGACTCAACCCTAGACTCGGACTTAGTCAATTTCCTATTTAGCAACTTAATTGGATGATATAAGTTTGAAATTAATGAATAACTTACATTAATCTTTTCTTTTGATCCGACTTTGAGTCTTGACTCAAATTCATCCTCGGAGTTGGAGTCGGAGTTGGATTCATATTCGGCTTTGGACTCGGACTTGGACTCTACCTATTTCACCATGAACGCCAAGTCATTATTTTGATCTTCTCCCTCCTCCCACGTTGCATGAAAATCTTGCTTGAGTTTCTTGTGGTTTGGCTTCATTTTTGGGCAATCTGACTTGTAATGCCCCTTCTTGTTGCACCCATAGCACGTGTATGTTTGTGGGGGTTTCTTTCTCTTCAATTGCTCCCTTTTCTTTTTGATGATTCTCTGAACTAGATTGACTAGTTCGACCTTCATCTCCTCTTCATATTTCGATTCAGATTCACCTTTCGATTCGGATTCTGCTTCTTCGGGAGGTATCTTACTCTTTGCTTTTTGTCTTCGTCCTACAAACAACGTTACATCTTTCTCGATTGAGACCATGTTAGTTTGTTCATGTAACTCAAATTTGGAAGAAAAAAAATCGTCTGACCTAACCTTAGATAGATCTCTAGATACCTTGTAGGCATCAACCATGGATGCTCACAAGGTGGTCCTAGGAAAAGCATTAAGAGCATATCTTATTATATCCTGATTGTCTACCTTTTGTTCGATGGCATGTAGATCGTTCAAGATGTCTTGGATCTGAGCATGGAGTTGCAAAGCAGTCTCTGAAAGTTGGAACCGAAGCTTCGCTTCCCGCTTCAACTTGGTCGCTTGTGCATGGCAATCCAATCTACGTCCCCGGATTAAAAAAAATTATCCTTGACGAAGATGGATTACCCAAGCAACCGATCCATCATCATGCTATTCGATTCGAGTGGTCTCTTGAATAAACTTGTTATTCAAGCAACCTAACTCTTTTCCTCGATTAGCCACGGAATAGATGATGTACGGATCGCCGATTTTTGTGTTTATCTTCGGGGTCCAAATAAATTAGACACATACAATTATACAAAAGAACTAAATCAAAATAAACAAGATTATACCTCTTGTATACCTCTTGATCTTCTATTGTATATCCTTTCCTCCTCTTGAACGTTGTACGGGCAACGATCCTTCAAGAGTTGAAACCTCCTAGATCGTGTATCTTCCTTTTCTTGTTCGCTACAAACAAAGGAAGATAATCAAAGACTTCTTCTTCTCCTTTCTAGAACCTACCACCAATCTCCAAGCTTGATCCTTGCCGTCGGCCAAGGAGAGAAAGAGGAATATGGGCATCGGCCAAAAGCTCCATGGGAAGAAGCCCTAACTCTTGCCACCGGCCAAGACTTGAGGGAAGAAGGTTCCGCCCTAGGAGAGGAGAAGGAGGAGCCGGCCAAGAACAAAGGAAAAGAATGAAAACCCTAATCCTCCTCTTGGTTGCCGCCGGCCCTAAGGGAGAAACCAAAACAATGGTTGCTGCCCAACCTCTCCAAACCCTAGCACCCAAAAACCCTAGATGGATAATCACCCTTGTCGCCCAAGCCTTGTAACCTATTTATAGATTTTGCCCAAACCTCCTTTTTAATCTTGTCCGTCGGATCTAGGTTTCATGAGGGTTTTAATAGGCTACAATAGAGACCATGAGGAGGAGTTGGATCTTGGCCACCAATGGATCTAGCCCACGTAAAGTCTGATCCATTAATGATAATCCATTCCACTAGAGGATTATCATTGATCTACCTCACCAACCCCCATAAATAAATATGGGCTCCATATATTAATTGTACAAATATCTCCCCGTGTTTAAGATCTCGAATGTCCGTCAATTAATTAATTTATTGATGATTAATTAATCAACATCTAACTCCATGAGTAGTACCACTCAACCTTATCATCATGTCGGACCAAGTCCACCTGCAGGGTTTACATGATGATCCTTATGAGCTCCTTAAGGGGACATCATCATCCTAATATATAAGACACGGTTTCCTCCTATAATCAACGACACACCATGTAAATAATATCATTTCTCAATTTACCGAGCCTATCAATTTAATCTATAAATCTCGCCCATTGGTAAATCAAAGTAATAAATACTAAGTACATGTGCCTGTTATTATATCGAGATTAAGAGCATGTACAACATAATATCCAAGGTCCGATTCAATTATGTAGTCAGCAATAAATTGAATCACCTCTAAGTCGGTCCTGCTCAATACACACAAAGTGTACTAGTGTAATTCTATGGTCAAGACAAACCAATACCAAATTACACTACAACCATACCAATGGTTTATCCAAAACCATCTCGGTTGTGAGCCTCTACTTATACTCTACAAGGAACTGATAACATGATCTTCCGTGTGACACCACACACCATGTTATCTACAATGTAATGTATCAAACAATATGCATAATCATAAATATGCAAACAATGATCATGTGATTTTTATTTCAAAAATAAAGATGTTCATACAAAAGATAGACTTTTTAGTATACATCCCAACAATCTCCCACTTATACTAAAAGACTATGTTGTCCTCATACTTCCAAACATCTTATTCTCATTCCCTCCACATGCCTATCAAAAGCTCTCGCTTGAAGGGCCCTAGTGAAAGGATCTGCCAGGTTATCCTCTGATATAATCTTAGCGACAGCAACTTCTACCCGCTTTATGATTTCTCGTATCAGGTGGTACTTGCGCTCTATGTGTTTACTTGCCTTATGAGCACGTGGTTCCTTCGAGTTTGCAACTGCACCACTGTTATCACAATAAATTGTGATAGTTCTGGGCAAACCAGGAATCACATCAAAGTCCATCAAGAAATTCCTGAGCTATACAACTTCTTTAGCTGCCTCAAAGGCTGCCACATACTCAGCTTCTATGGTGGAGTCCGCCACGCATTTCTTCTTGACACTCCTCCATACAATGGCTCCACCTCCCAAAGTAAACACAAAACCCGAGGTAGACTTACTGTTATCCCTATCTGATTGGAAGTCAGAATCTGTGTAACCCACAGGGAGTAATTGATCTAACTGGTATACCAGCATATAATCCCTAGTCCTTCTCAGGTACTTCCATATATGCTTTACCATAGTCCAATGTCCCTGTCCTGGATTACTTTGATATATGCTAACCATGCCCACGGCAAAATAGATATCCGACCTCATACATAGCATAGCATATATGAGGCTTCCTACTACCGAAGCATAAGGAACTGCCTTCATCTCCTCTATCTCCTTTGATGTTCTAGGACACATTTCCTTAGATAAAGGAACTCCATGCCTGAAAGGTAGAAAACTTTTCTTAGAATTTTGCATGCTAAAACGATCTATAATGGTGTCTATGTATGAAGCTTGAGATAAGCACAACATCCTTTTCCTACGATCCTTATAACCTTGATCCCAAGGATGGGTCCCACTTCTCCCAAGTCCTTCATATCAAACTGTTTGGACAACCATACCCCTACGTCCGATAACACCTTGACATTGTTGCCAATTAACAAAATGTCATCTACGTATAGTATAAGAAATATCACTACGTCTCCGTCACATCTCTTGTATACACAAGACTCATCCGGACTTTGAATAAATCCATAAGACTAGATTACCTCATCAAAGCGGATGTTCCAAGATCTCGAAGCTTGCTTCAATCCATAAATGGACCGATTAAGCTTGCACACAAGATGCTCTTTGCCCTTTGCAATGAATCTCTCTGGTTGCTCCATATATATGTTTTCCTCAAGACTTCCATTAAGGAAAGTTGTCTTGACATCCATCTTCCACACCTCATAATCCATATGAGCAGCAATACATAAGAGAATCCAGATAGACTTAAGCATGGCCACCAGCGAAAAAGTCTCCTCATAATCGATACCCTCTTTCTGAGTATACCCTTTCGCAACAAGCCTTGCTTTGAAGGTCTCAACCTTCCCGTCTATTCCTCTCTTTCTTTTGTAGATCCACTTGCATCCAATGGTTTTTACACCATTGGGTGGTTCTACTAGTTGCCAAGACCTGATTTGAATCCATAGATTCTATCTCAGAATTCATTGCACTTTGCCCAACCTCTCCAAACCCTAGCACCCAAAAACCCTAGATGGATAGTCACCCTTGTCGCCCAAGCCTTGTAACCTATTTATAGATTTTGCCCAAACCTCCTTTTTAATCTTGTCCATCAGATCTAGGTTTCATGAGGGTTTTAATAAGCTACAATAGGGACCATGAGGAGGAGTTGGATCTTGGCCACCCAATGGATCTAGCCCACGTAAAGTCTGATCCATTAATGATAATCCATTCCACTAGAGGATTATCATTGATCTACCTCACCAACCCCCATAAATAAATATGGGCTCCATATATTAATTGTACACATATCTCCCCGTGTTTAAGATCTTGAATGTCCGTCAATTAATTAATTTACTGACGATTAATTAATCAACATCTAACTCCATGAGTAGTACCACTCAACCTTATCATCATGTCAGACCAAGTCCACCTGCAGGGTTTACATGATGATCCTTATGAGCTCCTTAAGGGGACATCATCATCCTAATATATAGGACACGGTTTCCTCCTATAATCAACGGCACACCATGTAAATAATATCATTTCCCAACTTATCCAGCCTATCGATTTAATCTATAAATCTCGCCCATTGATAAATCAAAGAAATAAATACTAAGTACATGTGCCCATTATTATATCGGGATTAAGAGCATGTACACCATAATATCCGAGGTTTGATTCAATTATGTAGTCAGCAATAAATTGAATCACCTCTAAGTCGGTCCTGCTCAATACACACAAAGTGTACTAGTGTAATTCTATGGTCAAGACAAACCAATACCAAATTATACTATAACCATACCAATGGTTTGTCCAAAACCATCTCAGTTGTGAGCCTCTACTTATACTCTACAAAGAACTGATAACATGATCTTCCGTGTGACACCACACATCATGTTATCTACAATGTAATGTATCAGACAATATGCATAACCATAAATATGCAAATAATGATCATGTGATTCTTATTTCAAAAATAAATATGTTCATACAAAAGATAGACTTTTCAGTATACATCCCAACAGTCTCGTGATCCTGCATCTTTAGAGTATATAATTTATTGAATAGTAAATCTCTTTTGCATACCTTGACATCGAATGTCCCTTCATGTAGCTTGATTAACTTGGTCCAGAGGTCTTTGGCACTAATGAACGGTCCAATTCGGTTGAGCTCCTCCTTGGACAAGCCGCATTGCAACATTTTGGTTGCTTTTGCATCGGCTTTGATTTGCCTCTTGGTTTTGTTGGTCCATTTGTCAAAATCCAAAGGTTCCCCTTGATCATTGGTGGGTAGAGCAAAGCCGGTTTGTATTATTATCCAAGTCTTGACTTGTATTTTCAAGAAACACTCCATCCGACCTTTCTAATAATGGAAATCATTTCCGTTAAAGAACGGAGGTCGGGTGGTGCTATACCCCTCAATTTGAGCCATTGATTATCTTGCAAAACACGAATAAAAACCAAAAGGAATTCCAAGACTTGGTCATGGATTAGTAATGCAAGAAATAATAAGAAATAAATAGAAAAAAATAAAAAAATAAAAAACTAAACAAAAACTAGAAACTTACAACCTTCGATGTCTCTGAAAGAGTAATAAATGTTGGTTTTTGGGGATGAAGATAGCTTGTTACTAGGGTAAACCCTCATGAGAAGTGTAGATCTCTGAGATAGCTTCGATTTGGTAGGTAGCATGTTTTGTGGGTCCACTTGTATGAAAAGTTATGCCCATTTTACTGCCGGCTACTCCAAAAGCAAATAGTTCGATCGATACTTGCAAATACACACCCAAAAAAGGGTACCAAGACTTCATCTTTGATTAGTAGTGCGGGAGAAATAATAGGAGTAATTCACGAATCAAAAAATATGAAAAGAAAGCCAAAAAAAAGTGCTATATTGGTGGTTTCACTAAATCTTAGCGCTCCCGCTTTGATACTAATTGTTGGATCGAAAGCGTCGCTAGATAGGGGAGTGAATAGCGAGCGTAAGATTTTCTTCTCGACGTTAAAATAAGAGCAGGCACAGCAGAAAAATAAATAAAACAAGTTTGTTTTTACTTGGTTAACAACCCAATGGTTGCTAATCCAAGGCCCCGTGATCCTTAACTGCGTACGAAGGGGAAATCCACTATAGAGTCTCCTCCTCGTTGGAGGTAGGAGACAACGATCACAAAAACCGAAAATATGAGGATGAGGCAACAAGCCTACCTCACCTTGTTACAATAAAAACCACGAATACAATAAATAAAAACTAATACTTATTGCTACCGACAAAGAGATTCTGAACTTGGCGTTGCATCGGCATTATGACGATGCTAGAGCTTTGGCATTGCGAGAGCACTTTGAGAGAAAAATAGATCATCTTTGGGTTGGAGTCCTCCCCTCCTTTTATTGATTTGTGCCTTGGAATAAGTCTAGATGAAGATCCTCAACTTTCAAAACTTATCACGAGGTGGCACCTTATCTTATCGTGAAGTGGTCGTGTCAAATATTATCTTGTTTGACCTAGCGCAAAAGGTTGATTCATCGCCATCAGTCGACTGATGCCCTTCATCAGTCGACTGATGTGCAGCAGTCAACTGCTAATAGCCAACAGTCGACTGCCAGCCTAGACACTTTCTTGCAGTAAGAGGTTAGCACAGAAAATGATAAATATGATGGTTCCTTACTGTCCAATCTCAACCTAGATCTTCCACTGAAAGTCTTGTTCAGATCTCCCCATACGGTCATCCCCGTATAGAGGACACGACCTTACAATCTCTCTTCGCACTCGTGCTTACCTCTGGTCCTTTATGACCTGTTGCTTTGCTTACGGTCTTCACCTGGGTTCTTTGACTCCCACGAAGTTCTCTCGGTGACGTCCGACCACCACGGTTTCCCGACTCGAGATTCTCAAGGTGTCGCTGACCTTCGGCTTAGCTTAACTATTTCCTGCATACTTAATTTAGCTCATGAGATAACAATATTACCTTAACTTTGGATCTTTGCCATAATCAAAACCTAGGTTCGATTATCTGGTGCCCCTGCACCAACATGGCTCTCCATAAATGCTTGAAAACCCCCTATTTCATCGAATTTACGGCACCGCCACATAGCCATGTGAATTTCACACGGTCAGGCCATGTGCAAGGCTGGAAAATGGCTGAAATCCAGGCTGAAAACTAAGCTGGAAAAAAGGCACGGCCATGCTAAAAGACACGGCCTGGCCGTGTCTATTCGTGGAGCCGCCGTTTTGATCTGTTTCGCTTCGAAAACATGCCCAATTCTTGGGACATGGCCAGTGCATGTTCCCTAAGGTCCATGCTCCACAAATTGTTCCATTTTTGCTCCAAAAATGTCATCCTACACATAAATTAACAAAAGTAGATCTCCGAACTAGAAAATAGAAAATGCATGCAAAACAAAGTAAAATATGCATGAAACAAACATAAAATGAAATGAGATGTGAGCGAAAACTACTCCTAAAATCCTATATGTTTTGCTCACATCAATTCCCCCATACCTAGATCTTTACTTGTCCTCAATCAAACCTCAGTGCCATGAAATTTAAAAGTATTATTCAATAATTAGCATGCTAACTAAAGTTATCAAGTGGTATTTTCAATCAAAGCAAATAGATATGTTTTAAAAGTTCACTAAGTTAGCTTTTTGTGCATGTGCTGAGAGAATTTTCCTAAGGGATACTCGTTCTACAGTGAGTTAAGTCATCATCCTATAGCTTTCCTAAGGCCTCTAGCTTTTAGGCACTTACCTGCCCTAAGCTAGGGTCGTTCCCTAGAATTAGCATAAAGTCTCAAAGGTGTGCTTGGTATTGAGAGAAATTGGTAGGTGTTTCCCCAGTAACCTAACTTGGTCTCAAAGGGACACCTAACCATTTCCACCCACAATAGCTATTTTTAACTCTCCTTTTCTCTCTCTCTCTCCCTCTTTTTCTCTTTTTCTCCTATATTTTTAGTTTTTATTTTTTTATTTTTTTTATTTTTTTTTCAAGGAACTTTGTTCCTCTCTAACTCACAGGTATCTTGATTTTTCCAAATTGACTTATACAATCCGAGCATCTCTAGTAACTAAAATGCTAAATCTAGAGTCACCTATGGATTCTAAAGTACTAGACTACTGGGATGAATCATAACTATGTATGCAATAGATTTTTCCATTCAGAATATTCGTCAAGTGTAAGTGAAAGATAAAAGATAACAAATGCAAATCTAGAACATCCATCAAAGCAACCAAAAATAAAATACCACAAGCTAAATGAAGTTAAGCTATCTATGGCATGGAAGCAAATCGTGAAAAAATTTTAAAATATTACTGAGGCAGCTTATAGTGACAAACAACTAAGTGTTGAAAGGAAACTAAATACTGTATGCATGGACAAATAAATGCAAATAAACTAAACCAAGATGTCAAAGAGAAACTAACTACTGGAAGAAAGATATATCAGAATTTGGGGGCCCTAAGACTTAAGAAAAATAGTACCTCTAAAATGGCGGGCGAGGTGGGAAGTTTAGTAATCTCAGCATGTCAGGCTCCTGGGAAAATCTTATGCTCAGCCGCTAATGCCACATGTACATGTGGTCGATATGGGAACTGGTGGATGCGGCGGTTGCTCTATGCTCCTCCTCCCTGGCCTACTGTGCCTGCATGGCATGCATGTGTTGTTGAACCTCTTGGCGATAGGCAGCCTCCTCTTGGTGATGGGCAGCCTCCTCCTGGAAATAGACACGGGCCTCACCGTAGAATTCCTCGCCCCTCTAGAAGTGCTCCCATAGGCCCTGAAACTCTGCCAGCGTGTACGTGTTCTGCTCCTCCCATCGCTGCCTCTGTGTCTGTTTCTCAGCATATATGTCATTGAGGCATGATCGAAACTCAAAAAAGTCGTAGGCAAATGTACCTACATCCTGCTCAAAAGTAGAAAAAGAAGGAGGTGCAAGTGTAGGCTCTCGGTGTGGACTAGGTGCCTAAAATAATTTCTCCCTCAAGTTCTTTATCCACCTTAACTAAGTGTCTAACAAAATGGGATCCTACATCTATAGTATTAGTCCCTTGCAACATGTTCCATAGACATAACAGCTCACTAAATCTCATCACTCCACACTCTCTCCTCTTCCAAAAATAATACTTGCCATAAAGCGGTGAATTTACCTAAAAATAGGATTCTGGAGTCGGGATGCCTTGGCTCTAGAGGGGTCGCAAGAAGGCTCTCCAGTTAATTCATTCAAAAATGTTCATCCATTAAATTCATAAGGTGTCCTCCTCTCTCCCCCACTAGGTAATCCAAAGAAAAGATTCCATTGATGTAATGACCATTCATGCCTTATGTTAAATAACCTAAATGTTGTCTTCTCTTCTTTACTATCCCTACTTGATAAAATTCCTGCATCCACTGAGCTAAAAAATTCTAGAACATCCCTAGGGTAGGTTGGGCATCTAACCCTGATCAGTACTTCCCATCCTTCTTCTGAAGCTTGTTGGCGGAATGTTTCATCCTCCTCATCCTTGCATCTTAGAAGCTTCTTGGAGGGTTGAGAGGGTCCTTGGAGGTTAGAGAAGATGATTTCGCACAGGCTAGAGCAGGAGATTTGAGTCGCACGACTAATTTAGGGCAAATCGCATGGCTTATGCCCTTTTAAAGGAAAACAGTCGTGTGGAATCCACATGGCCGACCATGTTAGGCTCTGACCTGGGCGCTTGGAAAAAGTTCATGATTTGGCATGACCGTATGAAATTCACACGACTGGTTGTGTGCAGCTCTGGATTTCTCTCAGAGTGCAACATGGTCTGAGACTTTCCACACGCCCCATCGTGTGCTCTTCTGACCATTGGGCATGACCGTGTGGAATCCACATGGTCGCCAGTGCTTCTTTCTGAGGTTTCAAAAAGGTATCTCTTTTCTACCTAGCAAGTTCTTTCCGACCCTAAACTACTTGCAAAGATGCTAATGGACAAAAATTAAAGTCTAAACTATACACATGAATGCAGAAAGATTAAAAACATGTAAAATTTAACTTGGGTTGCCTCCCAATGAGAACTTGTTTAAGGTCTTTAGCTCGACCGTACTCCTACATTTCAGCTCAGCTCTGGTGGTTCTGTGAACCTCCATTCATCTTTGTCATAATGTTTAACCTCGCTCTGTGCCTTCAGCTCAAGGAAGTTTTTCTTCTTCCCTCTCCTGATGTTTTTGAATCTTGCTCGTGGGGAAGCAAGATACTTGCTCACTTTATACCTCTTGCCTTTTGGTCGTCCATCTCCATATCTCTTAAATCTTGCTCATGGAGGGGCAAGATATTTATTAGCCACCTTCCTTGGTTCAAGATTGAACATGCTCATCTTCAAAGAATCATCACGAGTTTGATCACAATATTCCATTTCATCCATATGCTATAAATAATGTAACTCACCATAAATATCCTCACCAAAAGATTGATTAGCAGATTCTATTACGTCGAATGAAACTTTATCATTACCAATCACTAGAAGGGCTTCGTTATTGGTAACTAAAGCTTTGGTGAGGGTTAAGGCAGGCAGGCTCTTCTGGGTCCTTGAGGTTAGGAGGTATTTTAAGTGAAGCAATGCACTCCTCAATTAAAGTATCGATTATATAATCCTCAAGTTCTCCTTCAAGTGGTGATTGAATGGATTGTCCTTCTTCACTTCCTATGTCATCTATGCCTTCCTCATCCGTTCATCCAAAGTGAGTCTCCACCATATTAGGTGTAATCCAGTCATCAAAGCCACCTTCTGGTCATTTGGTTTCTTCTTCTGCTAGATTTCGTTGCATAAACTCTGCGAATTGTCGACTATGCTCCTTGCATTGCCTAGTAAAATTATCTAGTAGGGCTTCTAAGTGGGGACTTGGTTCTAGATAAAATTTGCATGATGATTCATAGCTCTTGTTCTCACTTGGGAAATAATATTGAGTCTCTGCTTGCGAATGTCGCCGCTGGAATTTAGTGTTCGCCGCTTGTTGCATTTGAATGAAATTTTCCATCATCTTCTCAAGTCGGGATTTAGGTGGACAATATTGAGGGTTTAAGTAGCCAGGGTCATAAATATATGAATACGAATCATTTGTGGCCACTGGTTGTAATCGTAGGTGACGTTTTTTTGTTCAAATTGCGAAGGTCCAAATATATTCGAACAATCATTAATGGTATGTCATTGTTCCCCACAATGCTCACAATAAATGTTACCAAAACTCACCACATTAAATTGACCATAATCATGAGTAAAAGCATGCATATTTATATACAGGAAAATATAGACAAGGGAAGGAACAGCAGTGCCTTGGCAAGAGACTAAAAAAGAAAACAAACAACAAAATAAAAGAGACCAGGTGCTAAGAAAATAACTAAAAGAAAAACTAAAATCTGAATTAGATTAATGAAGACTAGGAAAATAATCCTAAATTAGGTCCGATCCAAATTATCCACTTTTGATCTGATATCGAATCAATAGTCCCCGGCAACAGTGTCAAAAACTTGATGCACACGAGCACGACCTCAAATCTCTGACGGGAATCATCAGGGACTCAAAGCGCGTGCTCACGCTCATGCTCACGCTCAATGCCCACAAGTGCACGGATGTCGTCAAATAATAAAGATATTGATCCCACAGAGACTGTGATTCAAGTATCGTTTGTCGAGTGGATGTTATTTGTTCAGAATGAAATATTTTGCTAGTCAATTGTATGAGGTAGATAGCGGTCCTAACTCAATTAAGGTGTCACTTGGAGAAAGCAAAGGTAGGTTCAAAGTTCCTAAAAGGATTCTAGGATTTGGTTTCACCTAAATAATTATAAACATATGTCTTACTCCTAACTCTCAATGGTTATTCATGTAGGTAGGATATCCTATTTTATCTGACGTTATCTTTTGGAACTACACCGGATTACCCTATTTCTAGCCAAGTTTACCTTTCAGATCATCAAAGCTCAGAGGGTTGTTATCTTTGGGAAGCCCCCTATTACTGGGTCCTATAACCCTTCTAGAGTTAATTTCTCCTACTTTAGCCCTTCTGCTAGAATAGGTTCATTATGTTCTATGATACCTATGTGTCCTCGCGGTGAATCAATCTACTTGTGGTTGTGGGGTAACCTTGGCCACATAGGGAACCTGTCACGAGAACCCCAACGGATTAACACCCCACTCATAATCGATCCCCCCACATCTCAGTTCTCTATGGCTCGGAGGACTAGGTTCTCCTTTCGGTCCTTCCCCATACCTATAAAATATGACCTAGTGCTTTTGGCATCTAAATCGGATTAACACAATAAAGCCGGACCATGAATACTCATATCATATAATAAGAAGAAAGCATGAATATATAGCTATCGAAAACAGTGCAAACAAACATGGATTCATTGCAATATACTATTTACAAATCAAGATAGGCTACTCACTAATCCTAGAATCGAAGTATCTACTCCATGAATAGATGAGAACAAACACAAGGCATCATAAAGAGAATCATTACAATGCAAAGATGTTCAAGAATAAATGCAGTACTCGTGTCGTTCTCCAAGGCGTTGGAGCATAGATTCTGGTCTTTAAGTCGCTTCCTCTCTCCCCCTTATGAGCCTCCCAACTGTCGTGCTTCCTCTAGGACTTGGGAGCCATAGGGTGGCTCCCCTCGTGATCCTTAGCCTCGTAGAAAAGTTTCCCATATATAAAGGTGACTCTGGCTTTCCATAAATGCTTAGAAAAACCCTATTTCGTCGAATTTGCGGAACCGCCACATGGGCATGTGAATTTCACACGGTCGGGCCATGTGCAAGGCTGGAAATGGCTGAAATCTAGGCTAGAAATTGGGATGGAAAAAATACACGATTGTGCTAATTCACACAGTCGGTCGTGTCTCACTCTTGGAGCCTCTGTTTTGATCTATTTCGCTCCGAGAACATGCCCGTGTCTTGGGATACGGCTAGAGCATGTTCCCTAAAGTCCATGCTCCATAAAATGCTTCATTTTTGTTGGTGCAGTAGGCACCTGAATCGAACCTGAGTTTTGATTATAGCAAATACATAAAGTTAAGTGCATTTTTTTATCTCACGAGCTGAATCAAGTATGCAGAAATGCTAAGCTAAGTTGAAGGTCAGCGACACTCGGAGAGAACCGTAGTGGTCGGGCGACACCGAGAGGACTTCGGAGGGAGCCGAAGGAATCAGGTGGAGACCGAAAGCAAGGATTCAAAGGTAAATGTTGAGGTAAGCTCGTGTGAGTGAGCATAAGTAAGGTTGAGTCCTCCATACGGGGACATCCTTAGGCGACGATCCGACCAAGACTTCCCATGGAAGGTCTATGTTGAGATCAGATGGCAAGTGGTCGTCGAATTCACTTATATTTCGAGCTAACTCTTTATTACAGTCGAAAATTCTGGAAATCAATTCAACCGGCCAAGGATCAGTTCAACTGCTGAGCCATCAGTTCAACCGGCCAAGGATCAGTTCAACTGCTGAGCCATCAGTTCAACCGGCCAAGAAACCAGTTTAACCGCTGATCAAGGATCAACTTCGAGATGAGTCAAAACTCATCCCTTTCTTCAAGGGTGAGGTGGCCATTGATGTAGGATCTTGATGTGCTTGAGGAGGGGACTTCTAGGGCTATAAAAGAAGGTCCATTTCTCACCATTTCATCAATTCTAAGTGCCCTAAAGCCTCCATAATGTTGTGACTCTCCAACGACTCTATAACGACGAAGTGATATCAACAACCCTAGCTTAATTTCTATTCTCTAGTTGTTGGTATAACTTTAAATTGTCGTCTCTTTCATATTGCAATTTCTATTTTTAATCGAGGTTTTATATCATCGCATTTTACCTTAATAGAAGAGAGGGTTTGTCCCTCTATCTTTTGTTTTCGAAGATTTTTGTAATTGTCAAACTCCTACCTCCAACGAGGAGGAGTGTTTTAGTGAATTGCCCTCCATACACGGTCTAGGACTGTTAGGGCCTTGGAGTAGTAGCCGAAGGCTACGAACCAAGTAAAAAATACTATTGTCTCTTGTGTTTAATTTTATCTTCCACTGTGTCTACTCGTGTTTTAACGAACGAAATAAAAGAAAAGTTTTATCGCTATTCACCCCCCCCCCCTCTAGCGATCCGCTCGATCCAACAATTTTTGCTCCAAAAATGCCATCCTACACATAAATTAACAAAAGTAGATCTTTGAACTGGAAAATAGTAAATGAATGCAAAATAAGGAAAAATATGCATGAAACAAGTATGAAATGCAATGAGATGTGTGCTAAAACTACTCTAAAACCCCTATATGATTTGTTCACATCATATGGTCAACCCCATGTTAACCATATAGTTAACCCATTGTCAAACAATGGTCAACCCATTATCAAACATTAAAATACTACTCGAGTCAAACTCGAGTCTTGTCAATCGTGACCTGGGCTGATTGCACCAACAATCTCCCCCTTTTTGATGTTTGATAAAAACCACAAAAACCTTTGAGTTAGGCCACCTAACTCAATCCAATCCAAAATTACTCCAAATTTTCCCAATTCTCCCAATTGGCAATTCTCAAATTCTCCCCCTTTTTGACATACATCAAAAAGGCTCTCCCCAAGTGTATCAATGTCTCATATCCCAATGAGATCTTATAATCTCCCCCTTGGTCCAAAAACAACATCTAGGATGCCTTCACTCTTCCTAGTGATAAGTCTCATATCACTAAATGAGAGGCAATACTCACTTCTCCAAATTCAACCCCTTATGAGTAAAAACACATCCATCATCCCATGATGGATAACCTCCCCCTAAAGGCTTGCTCCCCCTTGATCGATGCACCAACAATGCCCTTAGAGAGTCCCTAAGCCTATAGGAACACTAAACAATTAAAATTAAGGGCAAAAGTTCAAAACTTAAACTTTCACACACCTTAATATATGATTCTCACCCTAAACAACACTCTTAATCCATTTCCAAAGGATTTTCACCCTTCCAATGCTTTCCAAAGCATATCCTAGGGTTAGGAGCAGTTAGGGTGGCATCAAATGGCTGAAACATGGGCTAAACAACCTTGTTTACTCGAAATTAGCCTTGGCAGTTGACTCAATCAGAAACCAGTCAATTGCACTCAACGCCAATCGACTGCCATAAGCGACAATCGACTGATTTCTGCATATGCAAAAATCAAGTTCAGAAAATGAGTTTCGAAAATTCATAAGTAATTATACATAAAACGAAAAATCATGAAAATTCATATGTATAATACATATATCAATCATTATGGGTGAAAAATATTTAAAAATAAAATACCCATTAAATAGTGAGATTGATACAAAGTTCAAAAACAAAGATAACTTCATTGTTTTGAGCCTACTTTGTATCAACTTCATCATTGGTGACTTCTATCAAAAGATAGATTACACCAAGGTTTTTTAAAGTGATTTTGAAATAATTTTAAAACCTTATATTGCATCATGATCTATGGGCTCAATGCACATGACTTGCACATTAACTTTCCCCATGATCCATCAATGGTATAAGATGAGTTTGAGTTCATCTAGATGCAAGAACTATGCACCTTGAACATAATGTTGATGCAAATAAGATTCACATATCTCCATAATGATATTATATTGTCCACTTTGGGCCTAAGCCCTCATGGTTTTATTTTTGGGCTTTACCCAAAAGGTCTCATACCAATAGAGATATCTTTTCATCTTATAAGCACATGATCTTTTTCATGTCTTACCAATGTGAGACTTTGATTGTATTCCCAATACTCTCAATACTTAACTCATTTTCCTAACATCTCGCATGTGTGAATACACATATATGTCAAATTAATGTGAGATGTGGGTTTTAGTTCTTCTTAGTCTAAGGTCTGATGCATCTTTCTAGGCAACTCTATTTGATTCCCTTATACATGGGACTTCAAATCATGTCATGGTCCTTAAATCAATTTTAAGTAATCCTAAATGCATGAATGATGATTATGGCATACAAGATAACATAAATAAAGCATGTGCCAATAATCATGATGTCATGGCATAAATCATAAACCTAAGTATACGAGATATAAAAAACTAAACCTAAACATTATCATGACATTTTATATGATTAAAGGAAATATGATGTCATGACATGGCAATGGCGAACAAAATATAGCAAGTAAAATGTAAAGGCATAAGAATACCTAAATTTTAATATTAATTGTCATTTCTAAAATTTATACCCATTTTGCCATAACACCACTCATCTCCCAAGTGTGCCAAAAATCCAAAATGGCACATCATGACCTCTAAACCTAAATGTGCCAATTTTGATTGACTTTTCAAACTTCTTGAGTTTAATTGACACATCCTACAATCCTTTAGGATATAAATCCAAAATTATTTCCAAAGTATCTCATAACCTTGAAAATGTCCTAAAGTGCCAACTTTGTTATGGTTAGGTTAACTGCCCATCCATTCAATTTTGACACAACCTAACCCATCTAGCATGAAGGGATCATGCTCCTAGGAACCTAATACTTATTAGAGCTCCTTGGATTTACTAGGTACTCACTAGGGATATCCTCCCTTAGTACCTTCCTAATGACCCTCTTAGGCTTGGAAGCCTCGGTCATTTGGGTCTTGCCTAGATCAATCTCGGGATAACTTCCCTTGTGACCTTTTTAGTGGCTTTCCTAGGTTTCATGGAAACCTTGGCCACTAGACATCTACCATGATTAGCCTAAGGATGACTTCCCTAGTAACCTTGGCTTTCCTAGACCTAGATTTAGTTCCATAGTCAAATGGAACATTGTAGTATGTCTCCTTGGGCTTAGGTTTGTGACTCAAATCTTTCTTGCCCTTAGATGGTTCTTGTCTATTAATCCCTAAGTTTTGACTCCTAGACCCTTTAATTGAATTTGTCATTCTTGCATGGGTCTTCTCTAATTTCTCAAGCCTTGACCTCAAGACATGGTTCTCTAACTCCAATTGCCCAATTTTTGAATTTTCATCTATCCTTTGGGCATAACCATTTCTTCTAGGCATATGTCTACCCTTCTTAGGGTTAATGCCTAAATGACTCTCTACCTTCCTAATAGCTTCCTTAGGTAGAATTGTTTTAGGGCTATTGTTTCTAGATTTGTTCTTCACCCTAAAATTACAAGATTTAGCACCTAAGCAATAAGCTCTATTTCTAACATGCTCCTTATGATTATGCACAACTGCAAGTGAATTAAAAGCATGCTTTTTAACATTAAAATTTAAAGGTACATTACTAAAATATACCTTAGGGTTTGCTTTAGAAGTTCCCCCTACATGTGATGCTCCTCCGTTGCCCTTGCTAGCTTGTCTTCCCTTAGGGCATTGGCTTTTATAGTGCCCCTTTTGATGGCATTTGAAACACACCACGTACTCCTTGCTCTTAATTATTGGGGCTCCGACATCCTTTGACTTGTCCTTGACTCGCTTTGGACACTTACTCTTATAGTGTCCGGATTCACTACACTCAAAGCATACAATATGATTTTTATTTTTAATTAAAATGCTTGAGTTACCAAGGTCGGTGGTAGGAACCAGAGTTGGTTCTTCATCTCTTCCAGAGGTAGATGGTTCTTCTTCTTGCTCCGACATTGAGGATGGTCTCTCCTCCCCGTCAATTATAGAAGTGAAAGATTCCTCCACCTCTTCTTCCTTCTCGGATGTCGAATGCCTATCTGTTAGTAATATATGAGAGATGTCCTAAGGCAATCGCCTTATGTATGAACCATTTATATGATAAATGAAGATTCACTATTTGAGTATACATGTTTTATGTATTTGATTGGATCTTAAACTCATTTACTGAATGTCCACGATACGATTCACAGCATGAGAGAATTTGTGATTGGATCACAACTAGTGAGTATCTCTACATGTGTAATTGTGATGTATCGGAATTATCCCTAGTCGATGAATTGATGGATTTGGACACCATCAATTCTGTCAAGACTAGCACGAGGTATACTCTTTGGTGTATCCAAGCAACTGATTCTCACTGGCTGGAGACATTGTGATGTCCGGAGTTAATCGTGGATGCTAGTTATGGTAACTAGTTCATTGGAGTGACCAGCCGTAAGACTTCATATGGTTCTCTGCATATATAGATATGTCAATGAAGTTCTTACTGTGGCTTAAGTGCGATGTTCCTTTGACTTGCGGTATTCAAGTCATCTTGATCATGGAGACTTATGCTTTGACATCTTAAGCAAACATCTCTAAGGAGATGTGGACCCGGGATGATTGGGTATAAGTCGAAATGATCGAAGGTGTTTGAATAGCCTATAAAGTATTCACCACTCCTTGCGAGGAGATGTATACCCATGGCCTCTCGTCGGATTGTTACTAAAGTCTTTGGCCAAAGCATTACATGTTTAGAGTAAGGTACTCTTCGATACATGTGGAGTAACTAGAATCCGTAGGATGAGGAAATGATACTTGGGCTAGGTGTGACGTAGTCAGCCTAGTGGGGACTGACACTATAGACCATGTCCTGAACCGAGTGGGTATAAGATGAGTGAAGGGAATGGGGCACGAATCATTCGAGCTACTGAAGGGTTTCAGAAATAGTTCTGGATCAACCGTTGATCTTTTCGGTTAATTGGGGATCATGATGTACTACTAGGTGCCACTCATGATCGTTCTATAATTAATGGTTAATTATAGATGACCAACATAAACCGAGAACCTATTTGGTCACACGCACAACGAGCGTAATCCAAAGGATTTAAAACGAGCTTGAGAATGAGATTCTCAGACCGAGAGAAACAAGGTTTGGTTAGACCAAACATGAAGCGAGCATGAAATCGTTTCAGACGAAATGGAAGCGTGGATGGGCCGTGTCTTATGAAGACATAATGGATGAACCAAAATGGTTTGGTTCTAATCCAATGGAGGAGAATAAACCAAAGGGTTTGGTTTATTTTAAACGAATGAACCAAAAGTTGATTCGGTTCGTTTTAACTTAAAATAAACCATTATGGTTTGGTTTATTTTAACTTATATTAATGGAGCGGGTTAACGGGCCTCATGGTTATGATCCAATAACCATTAAGAGAATTAGTTCTCTATAAAAGAGGACTTAAGGGATTGTTAAGCCCAAATCCACAACCCTAAGTTGCCGCCCAACTCTCCTTGGAGAAATTCGGAGCCAACTCTCCTCCTCCTTGCCGCCGCCCACCTTGAGGCTCCAACCGGCGTCCAGAAGGTGTTGACCTTCCCCCTCGCCGGTGTCAAGCTGCTGCCGGTGGTACTCCGGTGATCTTCTTTAGGTTTGGCATCAAGGTGAGCTCTATCTTCCCTTGGTTGGCCGGCGCCTATCACCTCCACCAAAGCTGTCCAGTTTTCTGGACAGCTTGTTCTCCTCTCGTTGGAGCGTCGTTTGGACGACGGTTAGAGCTCCGATAGCGGCTAACTTACCGGGGATTCGATCTCCGGTAATCCTCTGAGGTGGAGGACAAAGGATTCGTCAATTGGTTGACGAATACCTCTCCGGAGAAGCGAGTTTTGAGAACTTGTATTAGGATCCGAATTTGGATTCGGATCGTGATCATCTCTTGATCACGTCGTCTTCAACACGAGGCTAGTAACCCGTATGAAGACGAAGCTCATGGCTAAGCGAAGTCATCCCGAGGAACTCAGCGTGGATACGGATAGAGACGATTCTAGCGAGGATCGTTCCGGTTGATGCCGTTCCCGCTACACGTCATACGAAAGGTATAACGTAGATAAATTTCCTTTTATTGCAAATTTAAATTTACGGTTATGTCTACACTTGTTGTAATATGCATGCGTGTGTTGTGTGTTGTAATAAATGTAGATTTATTATTTTTATTGCTTCCGCTGTGTTCATGTTTACGAAACGTGATCGAACACACACACGCCGCGGTGCCGGAAACCCAACAGTGGTATCAGAGCCCAGGTTGTGTTTCGACATAATCATAAAAATGGTTTTGCGATAGTCATAATGTATTTCTAGAAATTTTCTAATTTTGGAAATTTAGAAGTATTTATGGAAATTTTTCAATTTTGGAAAGTCTAGAAGTATTTATGGAAATCTTTCACTTTTGGAAAGTTGGAAGTATTTATGGAAATTGATATTTTCCATAAATAAAATATTTGATTAGATTCTGGAAATTTGTTTCCTAATTTAATCATGATTTGATTTGGGAAATCAAATCTTAAAATATTTTATTTCCATAAGTAGTTTTGATGATTTAGGAAATTGATTTCCTAAATAGATTTTTCTTAATCAAATAATTCCATGAATAAAATATGTGATTAGATTTGGAAATTTGTTTCCTAATTTAATTATGATTTGATTTGGAGAATCAAATCTTAAACATATTTTATTTCCATAAATAGTTATGACATATAAGGAAACATATACATAACATAATTGTATGCCATGTAATTGCATTAGATGCATAACATTATGCCATGCGTGTCGTGACATGTAGATGTATGTCATGTATGTCATGCCATGTAGATAATAGTTATTTGCATGCAAAGAGGATGAGACATAAAAACCCTTAAACAATATTAAAGCCTACACCTTCCATTAATATGGTTAGAACCAGAGTTCCGTTTCTTGTTTGGGTTGTTGGACTCTCTCCAAGCTCGGCTCGAACCCGAACATGTTCAAACCATGGAATAGTTTAATACTAATATGGTAAGAGTCAGAGGTCAATCGTTAGCTTTGGTTGTTGGACTCTCTCCAAGCTGGGCTAATTGGTTGAATGCGCTCTAACCATATTAAAACTATTTCCCGATTAATGGGTTGGCTTTAACCTGGAGCATCGGCTTGTTGGACTCTCTCCAAGGTCGATGTAAAGGGAGGTGAAGTTGGGTGCTATGCATATGATGCATACTCGTTAATGTGTTAACAACCCGATGTATGTGTGAACATTCAATTAGTTGATAGCACATTGTGATAGTTGTATATACGTGATATGCAATCGGTATAGACGATACCTACCGTCGTAGTTATGAATGGCTTGTTGGACTCTCTCCAAGGTTGTTCATAACTATGATGGATATCAGCCCATTCGGAGATGGACCTACGATCTCCCGAAGTGATTTTGGGGTTTTTGAAATTCGAAAAATGAATGGGATTTATAAATGTATATTGATGAATTTTAAAAATCATCTTTCTCATATATGCTCGTTTTGTATTTTTAAAATTGATCATGTTGTCTTTTAATTTACGTTCCAATTTGGATTCGAATAAATTGACTGGGCCAAACTTCTTGGACTGGCTTAGAAACTTGAGAATTGTTCTCAAGGTGAAAAGCTTGCGTATGTCCTCGAAGCGCCTCTTCCCGCCCATCCTAGTGACGATGCAACTCTGGACCAATTGTTGGTCTATCAGAAACATGTGACTGATTCTGAATTGACAAGTTGCATCATGCTAGCCGCGATGGAACCCAAGCTATGAAAGCAGCATGAGCATATGGATGCTCATATCGTAGTCCTTCATCTTTATGAGTTGTTTGATAAGCAAGTGAGATTCGAAAGGTTCGAAGTCTCCAAGCTCCTCTTCACCTCTGAGATGCAAGAAGGTTCATCTGTATCGCTTCAACATGTCAAGACCGTGAGAGCCTTCCGAGAAGCATGAGCAGGACTGTGCATAGTTGATTCCTCAAGAAAGGTTCTAAGAGGAAGTCAAAGGGAAAGAAGAGAAGGGCTAAGAAGGTAGAACTAGCACAAAAGGAAACTTGCCATCATTATGGCAAGGAGAGCCATTTGCGAAGAAAGTGCAAGATTTATCTTGAGTCCGTGAAGAAGGATAAGGCATCGGATGCCCCATCTTCTTCAGAAATCTTCTTTATTGATTGTCATTCTATTTCCTCAGACACTTGGGTATTTGATACTAGGTGTGGCTCACATATATGTAATGACATACATGGGCTAAGGAATAGAAGAAGACTTGTCAAGGGAGAGTCAAATTTACGTGTTGGGAATGGAGCAATGGTTGCTGCACTCGCCATCAGAAGGTATTTGTTGAAACTCCCTGTAGGACTTGTCTTAGAACTGGACAATTGCTTTTATGTTCCTTCGTTGATAAAGAACATCATTTCTATTTCTTGTTTAAATAGAAATGGGTACCATTTGACTTTTAGTAACAATTGTTGTTACATAACTTTGAATGGAGTTCTTTAAGGGACCGGAACTTTAAGCAATGGTGTTTATACGTTGGACGTACCCAGTGATATTTTCAATATCGAAGCGAGCAAAAAGCGTGCTCGAAAAGATAATCAATTAGACTCCTACATGTGGTATTGTCGTCTTGGCCATGTAAGCAAGAAACGCATGTCCGAATTACACCGATGTGGAATTCTGGAATCGTTTGAATTGGATTCATACGATACATGTGAATCATGCTTAAAAGGCAAGATGACTAAGTTACCTTTTACTGGAAAAGGTGAACGAGTGGGAGAGTTACTAGGTCTAATAAATACTGATGTATGTGGACCTATGTCAACTCAAGCTTTAGGAGGCTATAGCTACTTCATTACCTTCACCGATGATCACTCACGGTTTGGGTATGTGTTCTTAATGAAACACAAGTCTGAAGCCTTTGAAAGGTTCAAAGAATTCAGAAATGAAGTAGAGAAACAACATGACAAGAGTATTAAAATACTTCGATCGGATCGAGGTGGTGAATACTTAAGTCAAGAGTTTCTTGATTATCTAAGAGACAATGGTATATTGTCTCAATGGACTCCGCCATATACACCACAACATAATGGTGTATCTGAGAGGCGTAATCGGACCTTGTTGGACATGGTCAGGTCAATGATGAATCATGCGACTCTTCCTAAGTCCTTTTGAAGCTATGCACTTCAGACAGCTGTTTACTTGTTAAACAGAATGCCTACCAAGGTAGTCTCAACTACTCCATATGAGATATGGAATGGTAAAAAACCTCATGTATCTTACTTGAAGATATGGGGTTGTCCTGCTTATGTGAAGCGGACTGTATCAGACAAACTGGATGCTAAGTCTGATAAATGTCTATTTGTTGGATACCCTAAGGAAACAAGGGGTTACCAATTCTATCATCCTGTGGAACAAAAGGTGTTTGTTTCAAGGCATGCTGTGTTTCTAGAGAAAGAGTTTCTCTTGCAAGAAAACAGTGGGAGTGTCGTCGAGCTTGAGGAGGCTCGAGAGACTCAAATAGACATTGATGAGATACCTGGTGAAGCACAACAGTCGACAATTCATAGTGATGAGCAATCGGCTGGACCTATTGTAACACTACATCTTCGTAGATCTGGTAGAACACGCAATATTCCTGAGAGATATGGATTTCTCATAAGTGAATCGAACGACGTGTTACTCATTGATGATGAGGAGCCTACCAGTTATGAAGAAGTGCTGACAAGTTCAGAAAGGGATAAGTGGCTTGGTGCCATGAAGTCGGAAATGGATTCCATGTATGAAAACCAAGTTTGGAACTTGGTTGACCCACCTGAAGGCATAAAGCCTATAGGGTGCAAGTGGGTTTTCAAGAAGAAAACCGACATGGATGGTAATGTGATTACCTATAAGGCTAGATTGGTGGCGAAAGGATATCGTCAAAAGCATGGTGTTGATTATGACGAAACCTATTCGCCTATAGCTATACTTAAATCCATTCAGATGCTCCTGGCCATAGCGGCTCATTATGATTATGAGATATGGCAGATGGATGTGAAAAATAGCTTTCCTTAATGGAAACCTGCTCGAGGACGTGTATATGATACAGCCTGAGGGTTTCACATCGGTTGATAAAACCAAGGTATGCAAATTGCGACGGTCCATTTATGGATTGAAGCAAGCATCCAAGAGATGGAATATCCGTTTTGATGAGACAATCAAAAAGTTTGATTTCTCACAAAATTCAGACGAACCTTGTGTGTACAAGAAGGTTAGTGGGAGTACAATCGTGTTCCTAGTATTATATGTCGATGACATATTACTTATAGGAAATGATGTTTGATCTTCTGATCGATTAAGGTTTGGTTATCCAAGACATTCTCCATGAAAGACTGGGAGAAGCAACCTACATCCTCGGGATTAAGATCTATAGAGATAGATCGAAACGGTTGCTTGGTCTTTCGCAGTCTACATATATAGACCGAGTGCTAAAGAGGTTTAGCATGTCGGAATCCAAGAAAGGTTTCCTACCCATCAGGCATGGGATACACCTTTCAAAGTCTATGTGTCCACGCACAGAAGACGAGAGGATTTGCATGAGTAAGATTCCCTATGCATCCGCAATTGGATTTATCATGTATGCTATATTATGTACGAAGCCCGATGTATCGTATGCTCTGAGTGTCACGAACAGATACCAGTCTGATCCAGGAATGGATCATTGGGTGACTGTTAAGACGATCCTTAAGTACTTAAGAAGAACTAATGATGCGTTCCTAATATATGGAGAAGGGTACATGGTGATACGTGGGTATACGAATGCCAGCTCCAGACAGACAAGGATGATTCCATGTCTTTGTCTGGGTATGTTTTCACCTGGAATGGAGGCGCAATAAGTTGGAAAGGTTCCAAGCTTGACACTATAGCGGATTCTTCCACTAAGGCAGAATACATTGCATCTTTGGAAGCAGCAAAGGAAGCGGTTTGGATCAAGAAGTTCATCTCTGAACTTGATGTGGTCTCATCAATGATCCAAACATGTGCTTCGCCGCTATCATCTTATCAGAGAGATCATCAGTAGGAACGAAATACAAATCGAGAAAATTGCCACTGAAAGGAACTTAGCGGATCCTTTAACTAAGGCATTACCTCAAAATAAGTTTGAGGGTCATGTTAGAGCTTATGGTATTGGATACCGTAGCGATTGGCATTAGGCCAAGTGGGAGTCTGTTAGTAATATATGAGAGATGTCCTAAGGCAATCGCCTTATGTATGAACCATTTATATGATAAATGAAGATTCACTATTTGAGTATATATGTTTTATGTATTTGATTGGATCTTAAACTCATTTACTGAATGTCCACGATACGATTCATAGCATGAGAGAATTTGTGATTGGATCACAACTAGTGAGTATCTCTACATGTGTAATTGTGATGTATCGGAATTATCCCTAGTCGATGAATTGATGGATTTGGACACCATCAATTCTGTCGAGACTAGCACGAGGTATACTCTTTGGTGTATCCAAGCAGCTGATTCTCACTGGCTGGAGACATTGTGATGTCCGGAGTTAATCGTGGATGCTAGTTATGGTAACTAGTTCATTGGAGTGACCAGCCGTAAGACTTCATATGGTTCTCTGCATATATAGATATGTCAATGAAGTTCTTACTGTGGCTTAAGTGCGATGTTCCTTTGACTTGCGGTATTCAAGTCATCTTGATCATGGAGACTTATGCTTTGACATCTTAAGCAAACATCTCTAAGGAGATGTGGACCCGGGATGATTGGGTATAAGTCGAAATGATCGAAGGTGTTTGAATAGCCTATAAAGGATTCACCACTCCTTGCGAGGAGATGTATACCCATGGCCTCTCGTCGGATTGTTACTAAAGTCTTTGGCCAAAGCATTACATGTTTAGAGTAAGGTACTCTTCGATACATGTGGAGTAACTAGAATCCGTAGGACGAGGAAATAATACTTTGGCTTGGTGTGACGTAGTCAGCCTAGTGGGGACTGACACTATAGACCATGTCCTGAACCAAGTGGGTATAAGATGAGTGAAGGGAATGGGGCACGAATCATTCGAGCCTTGAAGGGTTTGAAATAGTTCGGATCAACCGTTGATCTTTTCGGTTAATTGGGGATCATGATGTACTACTAGGTGCCACTCATGATCGTTCTATAATTAATGGTTAATTATAGACGGCCAACATAAACCGAGAACCTATTTGGTCACACGCACAACGAGCATAATCCAAAGGATTTAAAACGAGCTTGAGAATGGGATTCTCAGACCGAGAGAAACAAGGTTTGGTTGGACCAAACATGAAGCGAGCATGAAATCGTTTCAGACGAAATGGAAGCGTGGATGGGTCGTGTCTTATGAAGACATAATGGATGAACCAAAATGGTTTGGTTCTAATCCAATGGAGGAGAATAAACCAAAGGGTTTGGTTTATTTTAAACGAATGAACCAAAAGTTGGTTCGGTTCGTTTTAACTTAAAATAAACCATTATGGTTTGGTTTATTTTAACTTATATTAATGGAGCGGGTTAACGGGCCTCATGGTTATGATCTAATAACCATTAAGAGAATTAGTTCTCTATAAAAGAGGGCTTAAGGGATTGTTAAGCCCAAATCCACAACCCTAAGTTGCCGCCCACCTCTCCTTGGAGAAATTCGGAGCCAACTCTCCTCCTCCTTGCCGCCGCCCACCTTGAGGCTCCAACCGGCGTCCAGAAGGTGTTGACCTTCCCCTTCGCCGGTGTCGAGCTGCTGCCGGTGGTACTCCGGTGATCTTCTTTAGGTTTGGCATCAAGGTGAGCTCTATCTTCCCTTGGTTGGCCGGCGCCTATCACCTCCACCAAAGCTGTCCAGTTTTCTGGACAGCTTGTTCTCCTCTCGTTGGAGCGTCGTTTGGACGACGCTTAGAGCTCTGACAGCGGCTAACTTACCGGGGATTCGATCTCCGGTAATCCTCTGAGGTGGAGGACAAAGGATTCGTCAATTGGTTGACGAATACCTCTCCGGAGAAGCGAGTTTTGAGAACTCGTATTAGGATCCGAATTTGGATTCGGATCATGATCATCTCTCGATCACGTCGTCTTCAACACGAGGCTAGTAACCCGTATGAAGACGAAGCTCGTGGCTTAGCGAAGTCATCCCGAGGAACTCGGCGTGGATACGGATAGAGACGATTCTAGCGAGGATCGTTCTGGTTGATGCCGTTCCCGCTACACGTCATACGAAAGGTATAACGTAGATAAATTTCCTTTTATTGCAAATTTAAATTTACGGTTATGTCTACACTTGTTGTAATATGCATGTGTGTGTTGTGTGTGTTGTAATAAATGTAGATTTATTATTTTTATTTCTTCCGCTGTGTTCATGTTTACGAAACGTGATCGAACACACACACGCCGCGGTGCCGGAAACCCAACACTATCGACCTCCGAATCCTCACTCTCTTGAGCCGATGAACATTCTTCGACTTCTTCGAATTTTTCGACACTTGTGGCAGGTGAGGAATTTTCATGAAGCTTTGCCAATTTTCTCCATAGCTCCTTGGCATCTTGTAATTCACCTAACCTAGATAAAATATCATTTAGGTAATGAATTTGATATCATTTACGTTACCTTCTCATTTCTTTCGAATTTTCGGAGTTAGTCTTGGGTCCATCTTTTCTTCTTGAGATATCCTCCCCTTGAGCTCCTTGGATATTCAAATCCATCCATTACAGTGACCCAATCTTCAGAGTCCATCATGAAGAAATTCTCCATCCACATCCTCCATTGATCAAAACCCCTAGCTCCAAAAAGATCATATGAAGGAGGCGTGTTGATGTCGAGGCCTAGTCTAAAACATGGTTCCTCCATCTTCTTCACCTCTAAAGTGCTCCCTTGATTGTTAAACCTTGAAGAGCGACCTCGCTCTGATACAAATTATAAGAACGTTGGACGTCGCTAGAGAGGGGTGATTTGCGGTTATTCGTCGCTCGATGGAATTTGATCGTGCTTATCTACAATCATTAGTACACAATGGAATATAGAAATACAATATGAAGATAAATACAAACACACAAGCACAATCAAAAACACAAGATGTAACGTGGTTTGGAACCTAGGGTTCCTACTCCACAGGTTGAGCTCAAATGAGCTCTAGTGATGCACACCACCACTAATACACTCCATCTTGGAACAATCCGGAGATGGAGAAACCTTGTACAATGATTATAATAGTATTGAAGATAATATAAGCAAATATAAATGAAATACAACAAATAACGTAAAGAAAACTTTACAAAACATCGCTTTGAATGCTTTGCATGTTGGTTGCTTGGATGAGCTTGAAGGACCTTGAAATACACCAGCACTTCGCCTTCAAATCGACCCTAGAACCGCTCAAAAAACTATGGCTGAAATCCTCCATGAACAGCTCCTTTTATGCCTCCATGTGCCCTGGATATTCGCCTGGCAGTTGACTACCCAAAGGCATCAGTCGACTGCCTATAGTGTCGTTGTCTCACAATGGACTTAATCCATGTTGACATTCCAGCCAACGAATACACTGGCAGTAGACTGCCATTACCAGCAGTCGACTGCTTAGTCATCTACCGAGCTTTTTGGGCTCGTGTCCATAAGCAGCATCGACTGCCATCCATAGTAGTCGACTGCCCTATGGCCAGTCGACTAGAAATCCCTCTAGTCGACTACCAGAGCACATTAGACAATCTAGCCTCTAGTCGACTACCAAGCGATCGGGTCATAATCCCGGATCGATCGCCCTGAGCTAACTCGGCTTTGAGTGCTAAACACTCGGTCGATCGATCGATACCCGATCAAGCGATAAACTTAAACAATTGTTGGGTTTCCCCGGCATCGACGTGGATGTGCGTTCGAACATGTTTCATAAACATGCACAGTGGAAGCAAATAAAACGAGTAATAACTAACTTATTACAACACACACACCACACACATGCAAGGATACATCGAGTGTAGACATAATCGCTATTTCAAATTTTTGCAATAAAGAAACTAATCTAGGTATGTCTGACGAATTACGTGAAGCGGAAATGGCATCAACCTTAGCGACCCTCATAAGTTTGGTTCTATCCATATCCACGCCGAGTATCATCGAAATAGCTTCACCAAGCTACGAGCCCCATCTTCTCACGAGATACTAGTCTCGAATCGAAGACGTTATGATTGAGAGACGATCACAATCCGAATCAAATTCGGATCCGAAAACCGAGTTCCACGAACTCGCTTCTCGGAAGCGGTTTTCATCAACCGATTGATGAAACTTCGTTCCTCCACTAATGAGAATTTTCGGGGATCCAATCCTCGTCAAGGAGGTCGATGTCGGAGTTCCAAATGCTGGCTAAACCACACTCTCGTCGCAAAGGACACAAGCTGTCCAAGAGGGCAGCTTGGTGGAGGAAGGTGGTCGGCCAATCAAAGATGGTCGGCGGTAGCCAAGGGGAGTCGGTGGCTGGAGGCAGATCGACGGTGGGGCGGCTGGCCGACGGCTGGGGCTGTTGGCCGACGGTGGTGGCTAGCCGAGACATGGAGCATGGGCGGCAGCAAGGCTTGGGTGACGCCAAGCTTGGGCAGCACAAGAAAAGGAGAGGGAGAGGGGAGAAAACAACTAGGGTTTGGCATACTTTGAACCGATTAATTTTAGGATATCTCTCAACCCCGTTATTTATAGAGAACATATCTCTTATCCATTAAGAGACTTTTTCTCAAGACCTCTTCTCTAAAACCTTTTCTCAAGAAACCTTTTCTTAAAGGGTTATTGGTTCACAACCAAAACCCATTAACCTGCTCCATTAACTTAAGTTAAAATAAACCAAACTATGTTGGTCTATTTTAAGTTAAAACGAACCGAACCAATTTTGGTTCATTCGTTTAAAACAAAACAAATCCCTTTGGTTTATTTTCCACCATAGGATTAGAACCAAACCTATTTGGTTCATCCATCATGTATTCATAAGACTCATCCCATCCTCGCTTCCGTTGCGACTGAAACAATTTCATGCTCGCTCTTTGTTTGGTCCAACCAAACCAAGTCTCTCTCGATCTGAGAATCCTATTCTCAAGCTCGTTTTAAATCCTTCGGATAACACTCGTAATGCGTGTGACCAAATAGGTTCCCAGTTTATGTTGACAATCTATAATTAACCATTAATTATAGAACGATCATGAGTGGCACCTAGTAGTACATCATGATCCCCAATTAACCTGAAAATCAACGGTTGATCCCAGAACACTTCTGAAACCCTTCAGCAGCTACAGTGAAACGTGCACCGTTCCATTCACTCTTCTTATACCCACTTGGTTCAGGACATGGTCTATCGTGTCAGTCCCCACTAAGCTAAATACGTCACACCTAGCCCAAGTATTACTTCCTCGTCCAACGGATTCTAGTTACTGCACATGTATCCAAGTGTACCACACTCTAAACATGTAATGCTTTAGCCAAAGATTTTAGTAACAATCCGACGAGAGGCCATAGGGTATACACCTGCTCGCAAGGAGTGGTGAATCCTCTGTAGGCTATTCAAACACCTTCGTCCACTTCGACTTATACCCAATCATCCCGGGTCCACATCTCCTCGGAGATGTTTTCTTAAGATTTCAAAGCATAAGTCTACATGACCAAGATGACTTGAATACTGCAAGTCGAAGGAACATCGCACTTAAGCTACAGTAATAACTTAATTGACATATCCATATATGCAGAGAACCATATGAAGTCTTATAACTAGTCACTCCAATGAACTAGTTACCATAACTAGCATCCACGATTAACTCCGGACATCCCAATGTCTCCAGCCAGTGAGGAACAGCTGCTTGGATAAACCAAGGAGTATAACTCGTGCTAGTCTCAAAAGAATTGATGGTGTCCGAATACATCAATTCATCGACTAGGGATAATTCTAATACATCACAATTACACATGTAGAGATACTCACTAGTTGTGATCCAATCACAAATTCTCTCATGCTGTGAATCATAGTGCGGACATTCAGTAAATGAGTTTAAGATCCAATCAAATACAAAAAAACATGTATACTCAAATACTGAATCTTTATTTATCAAATAAATGGTACAACCATAAGACGATTGTCTTAGAACATTTCTCATATATCACTAACAAGCTCCCACTTGGCCTAATGTCAATCGCCATGGTATCCAATACCATAAGCTCTAACATGACCCTCAAACTTACTTTGATGTAAGGCCTTAGTTAAAGGATATGCTAAGTTCCTTTCAGTGGGAATCTTCTCGATTTGTATTTCCTTCCTACTTATGATCTCTCTGATCAAATGATAGCGGCGAAGTACATGTTTGGATCGTTGATGAGACCTTGGTTCTTTTGCCTGTGCAATCGCTCCATTATTGTCACAGTAGACTGGTATTGCTTCAACAATGGTTGGAACCACACCAAGTTCAGAGACAAACTTATTGATCCAAACCACTTCTTTTGCTACTTCCGAAGCTGCAATGTATTCTGCCTCAGTGGTAGAATCCGCCATAGTGTCTTGCTTGGAACTTTTCCAGCTTATTGCGCCTCCATTTAAGGTAAATACGTAACCAGACTGAGACCTGGAATCATCCTTGTCTATCTGAAAGCTGGCATTCCTATACCCGCATATTACCATATCACCCTCTCCATATATTAGGAACACATCCTTAGTTCTTCTTAAGTACTTAAGGATTGTCTTAATAGTTGCCCAATGATCCATTCCTGGATCAGACTAATATCTTCTCGTGACACTCAGAGCATAAGATACATCGGGCCTCATACATAACATAGCATACATGATAGTGTTGGAGGATCGGTGGCCGGCTAGAGGGGGTGAATAGCCCAATTCGCGTACTTGATGGAAATTGTTCACTCTTGCATGTTCGTCTACAATTTGTTAGTATGCGCAGCGGAAATACGAATACAAACACAAAGGAAATATACAAGCACACACAATACATGGTGATATACATGGTTCGGGACCTTAGGGTTCTTACTCCATGGGGTGAGCTCACCGAGCTCGAGTTATGCGCACGACACTAACCAAACTCCTTCTCGACAACAAGTCAGAGGTGGAGAAATCTCGTACAAGCAATTACAATAGGTAATACAAAAGTACAAGCAAAATACAAAGACAATATGAAATAAAAGTAAAGAATAACTTTACAACACTTGGCTTTGATCACTTGCTTGTTGCTTGCTTTGGTTTGCTCTTGGAGGTCTGGAATGCAGTAGCAATTCCCCTCCAAAATCTCCCCAAAAATGGTTGTGGAAATCCTCCCTAAGCTCCTCCTTTTATGCTTGTTTCGGGATGATTCTGCACCTGGCAATCGACTGCCAAAAGTCCCAGTCGAACTTCCCCTGTAGTCGTTGTCTCAAAATGGTTCGATCCACGCTGGAAAAACCCAACGAACTGCTCAACAGTCGACTGCCAATGCCCGTAGCTGACTGCCCAATCAGCTACCGAGTGTTCTATTCTCTGATGCCAACCAGCAGTCAACTGTCATCCATGGCAATCGACTGTCGATCGACCAGTCTCAGCCGCACACCAGTCGAACCCTGTCGATATGGATCAATCGAACTAGTACCTATACCAGTCGACTGATGTCGGATAAAATCTCAAACAAACACTTTTTTTGAGCATCTAACCATTGGGTAAAACCTCAAACATCATTTTTGAGCATCCGACATTTCGTCTTAGCCACTTGGCCAAGTCCACCTCATCCTCTCATGGAGTTCCCCACCGAAGCTCTCTTCCCTTGGCCTGTTGGTGCAGGGGCACCAGATAATTGAACCTGTGTTTTGATTATGATAAAGACACAAAGTTAAGTTTACATCATTGTCTCACGAGCTAAATCAAGTGTGCAGAAAGGCTAAGCTAAGCTGAAGGTCAGCGACACCCAGAGGGAGCTCTGGTGGTCGGGCAACACCGAGGGAACTTCGTGGGAATCGAAGAACCTAGGTTGAAGACCGGAAGCAAAACGACAGATCTTAAAGAACCAGGGGTAAGCTCGTGTGAGTGAGAGATGGTAAGGTCGTGTCCTTTGTACGGGGATGACCGTAGGCGGTGATCCGACTAAGACTTCCTGTGGAAGGTCTAGGTCGAGATCGGACGGTCAGAAACCGTCGCATTTATCATTTTCCATGCTAACCTCTTATTGCAGGGAAGTGGCCGGTGGCGATCATTGTAGTCATTAGGCGATCGGTGATGCTCATCGATCGGATCGATGCTCATCGATCGATCGATGGAAGGCATCGATCGTGATGGCGAATCGACCTTTTGCACAAGGTCAAAATGGATAAGGTTTGACGTGGCCACTTCGCGATAAAATTTGGTACCACTTTGTGATCTATTCCAAAAGATGAGGAGACTTATTTTGAGTCCAAACTCTATAAAAGGAGGGGAGGATTCCAACCCATTCATTCATCAAGATTATTCTCAAGTGCTCCTACAACGCCAAAGCTCCAACACCGTCATAACGCCAATGCGACAACAAGTTTTAATCTTCTTCGTCGGCAGCAGCAGCAAGTAATTGTTTTTATTATTGTATTTTTTGTTTTAATCGTAACGAGGTGAGGTAGGCTTGTTGCTTCATCCTCGTACTTTCGGTTTTGTGATAGTTGTCTCCTACCTCCAACGAGGAGATCTTATAGTGCTTTGCCCTCCCTACGCGGTCTAGGACCGTTAGGGCCTTGGAGTAGCAACTGCTGGGTTGTGAACCAAGTAAAAATAAACTTGTCATTTTTACTTTTCTTATGTGCTTGCTTGTATATTGAACGAACAAACAAAAAGATTTATGCTCGCTATTCACCCCCCCCCCCTCTAGCGACGCTTCTCGATACAACAATTGGTATCAGAGCGGGGGCGAGAAGATTTGGTGAAACCACCAATCCAGCACTTTTTGGTTTTCTTTTCATATTTTTTTATTCGTGTTTTTTTTTAGGTTTTATTTTCCTCCCGCACTACTAATCCAAGAAGAAGTCTTGGCACTTTTCTTTTGGTTGTGTGTTTGCAAGTATTCTCTTTTGGAGTAGCCGACGGTAAAACGGCCATAACTTTTCGCACAAGTGGACTCACAGAACGATCTACCTACCAAATCGAAGATCTCTGAGAGATCTACACTTCTTACCAGGTTTACCCTCATAACAAGTTGTTTCCACTCCCAAAAACCAATGTCTAGTAGCCTTTCAGGAACATCGAAGGTCGTTAGTTCCTAGTTTTTGTTAGTTTCTTATTCTTCTTATTTATTTCTATTTATTTCTTATTATTTCCCGTATTACTAATCCAAGACCAAGTCTTGGAATTCCTTTTGGTTTTTATTCGTGTTTTGCAAGATATTTAATGGCTCACATTGAGGGGTACAGCACCACCCAACCTCCGTTCTTTAACGAAGATGATTTCAGTTATTGGAAAGGTCGGATGGAGTGTTTTCTAAAAACACAAGTCGAGACTTGGATAATGATCCAAACCGGCTTTGCTCTACCCACCAATGATCAAGGCGAGCCCTTGGACTTCAACAAGTGGACCAATGCAACCAAGAGGCAAATTAAAGCCGATGCAAAGGCGACCCAAATGTTGAAGTGTGATTTATCCAAAGAGGAGCTCAACCGTATCGGACCCTTCATCAGCGCAATGGACCTGTGGAAGAAATTAATCGAGCTACACGAAGGAACGTTCGATGCTAAGGTATGTAAACGTGACCTTCTTTTCAATAAGTTGTATAACCTTAAGATGCAGGAACAACAGATGGCGACGCAACTACACGCTCACGTCCAGGATATTGTCAACGGCCTACACACCATCGGACACAAGTTCAAAAACCGCAACCTCCTAAGGTACGTTCTTAATTCATTTCCTAGGACTACCTTGTGGGCATCCATGGTCGATGCCTACAAGGTCTCTAAGGACCTTTCGAAGCTTAGGTTAGACGAATTATTTTCTGAGTTTAAACTTCACGAGCAGACTAACGTGGTCCGGGCCAAGAGAGGTATTGCTCTACTTGCAGGACAAAGAAGCAAGCCACCTACCAGGCAAGAAGATGGACTCGAACCCGAAGATGAATCAGAGTTCGAATCCAAAAGATGGAGGCAATAGTGAACGTAGTGCGGAAGATCGTTCGGAGGGAAAGGAGGCTACTAAAGAACCAAAAGAGGGCACAATTCAAATCAAATCAAAAGAAGGCTTTCCATGCAACTTGGGACAACAAAGAAGATATAGCTTACATGGCAAGACCGGAGGAGTCCGAGTCAGAATCCGAAGCTGAGTCAAACTACAACTCCGACTCTGACCCCGAAGACTACTTCGAGAGGAAACTCAAAGCCAGACCAAAAGGGAAAGTCAAGGTTAGCTGCTCTTTAATTAGTACACTTTACCTTACAATTAAAATGCTTACTAGGAAATTAACTAAGTCCGAGTCTAGGGTTGAGTCGTTACTTGAGGAGGTTGAAACTCTCAAGCAAGAGGCTACTCTAACCTCTTCAACTAGTCAAGTTCAAGAGGGAAACTCAACCCAAGTTGAAAAACTTGAGGAGGAGAATTCTCTCTTGAAAGATCAAGTTCAAGAGTTCGAGGCTAGGTTGGAAAGGTTCACGTTGGGATCTAAGAATCTTAACTGACTACTTGGAACCCAAAGAGCTATGTACAACAAAGTCAGACTCAGATTTAGTGTAAAGACTACGAATAGATCATATATGTCTATCATAAATCGTAGTCATAAAAGAGTCCAAGCATGGGTCCCAAAGGTTTTATTGAACTCACATATAAGGACTAATAAGTATTGGATTCCCCAGGATCAAGTTCATTATTTGAATAGACCATATTAGTTCAATGGTCCAGGGGGAGCTAACACTAAAATAGTATACCCGCTTACTTAACAAAACCATTTCATATTTTATTTTAATTTTTAGAACGGCTAAATAGGGAAAATAGTTAGTCAACTCTTGACAACAAAATATCTGGACGCGGCGAGATGATAGTACGTTAGGGAAACAAAGTCTCGTGTATTCAAACTAGATAAGGTGTATCTAGCTTGGTGCACTTGACCGAGTGGAACTAGCTAAAGCTACCTCACCATATCCTAAACTAGTTAGACCAGGAAGTAACCCTAAGTGACTTAAGTGATATTTTCTTGAATTTGGCTTTGTCTAAGGAAGTGGTCGTTGTTCCGATCAAAGAAGGCCCCTGTGCCTCACCACGACCTGGAATCCAGTTTCTCAAAAAGTTACTTAACGATCTAAAGGTTAAATTCGAATCTAACCCAAGGTTGACTATCTTTAATCAATTTCAAATCATCTCACAAAACATATAAGGTGAACACATTCTGAGACACATAGAATGGGTGAGATGTTAAGGATAATTGAAATATACTTAAAATAACCTTTTCAAAATACTATTTATTTTCTCAACTATTGTACTTAACGACTAGTTACAACTCTTTAGGCCAAATTTTAGCGCCCCCTACATCTCTTATACTTCATATATTTGACTAAGGGGAAGAGCAAACTAACCCTAAGGGTTATATTACAAACCTTTAGATTATTGGTGCAGAGAGACACACCTCGAACCAATCTATCTTACTATTGCTTGATGCATGCTTGGACTCATAGTTGATTTATCTCGATGCATGCATATACGATATTGTTTTTTAAACCCCTATTTTATACAAAAAAACCCAACATTTTTTTTATTTATGGCAAAAGGGGATGAAGAGCGAAAGTTAAGGGGGAGTTTTGGTTGAGGGGGAGTTTTTGGAAATGACATTCATCATTTACTATACTTATTTTATGCTTTAATTTCCCTTAACTTTGTGTTGGTTTTCCATAGATCAAAAAGGGGAAGATTATTGGTGCAGGGGCACCAGATAATTGAACCTGTGTTTTGATTATGGCAAAGACACAAAGTTAAGTTTACATCATTGTCTCACGAGCTAAATCAAGTGTGAAGAAAGGCTAAGCTAAGCCGAAGGTCAGCGACACTCAGAGGGAGTTTTGGTGGTCGGGCAACACCGAGGGAACTTTGTGGGAATCGAAGAACCTAGGCGGAAGACCGGAAGCAAAGTGATAGATCTTAAAGGACCAGAGGTAAGCTCGTGTGAGTGAGAGATGGTAAGGTCGTGTCCTCTATACGGGGATGATCGTAGGCGGTGATCCGACTAAGACTTCCTGTGGAAGGTCTAGGTCGAGATCGAACGGCCAGAAACTGTCGCATTTATCATTTTCCGTGCTAACCTCTTATTGCAGGGAAGTGGTCAGGTTGGTAGTCGACTGTTGGTCATTGGGCAGTTGACTGATGCTCATCAGTCGACTGATGGAAGGCATCAGTCGACTGATAGTGACGAATCAACCTTTTGCGCTAGGTCAAAATGGATAAGGTTTGACGTGGCCACTTCGCGATAAAATTTGGAACCACTTCATGATCTGTTCCAAAAGATGAGGAGACTTATTCTGAGACCAAACTCTATTAAAGGAGGGGAGGATTCCAACCCATTGATTCATCAAGACTATTCTCAAGTGATCCTACAACGCCAAAGCTCCAACACCGTCATAATGTCGACGCAACAACAAGTACTAATCTTCTTCGTCGGCAATAGCAGCAAGTAATTGTTTTTATTATTGTATTCTTTGTTTTAATCGTAATGAGGTGAGGTAGGCTTGTTGCCTCATCCTCGTACTTTCGGTTTTGTGATCGTTGTCTCCTACCTCCAACGAGGAGGAGATCTTATAGTGCTTTTCCCTCCCTACGCGGTCTAGGACCATTAGGGCCTTAGAGTAGCAACCGCTGGGTTGTGAACCAAGTAAAAAATAAACTTGTCATTTTTACTTTTTTACTGTGCTTGCTCGTATATCGAACGAACGAATGAAAAGATTTACGCTCGCTATTCACCCCCCCCCTCTAGCGACGCTTCTCGATCCAACACGGCCTACGTCCCTCGGATGCACCAAGCACACAGCTTCGCAATGACATCCTTCGCATCTTGCCCTTGAAATCTGCTTCCCTTTGGCCTCACTCCATTCACTCCCTGCCCGGCGGTCCCTCGGATGCACCAAGCACACGGCTTCCGCAATGTCATCCTTCACTGACTCAAGGACCTTGAGCCTACGAGACTAGTGACCTTACCAAGTCCTCAAGACTTTGTAGGGATGTATACTGAAAAGTCTATCTTTTGTATGAATATCTTTATTTTGAAATAAGAATCACATGATCATTGTTTGTATTTTTATGGTTATGCATATTGTCTAATACATTACATTGTAGATAACATGGTGTGTGGTGTCACACGGGAGATCATGTTATCGTCTCCTTGTAAAGTATAAGTAAAGACTCACAACCGAGATGGCTTTGGACAAACCATCGGAATGGTTGTAGTGTGATTTGGTATTGGTTTGTCTTGACCATAGAATCACACTAGTGCACTTTGTGTGTATTGAGCAGGACCGACTTATAGGTGATTTGATTTATTGTTGACTACATAATCGAATCGGACCTCAGATATTATTTTGTACATGCTCTTAATCCCGATATAATAACGGGCACATATACTTAGTATTCATCTCTTTGATTTACCAATGGGCGAGATTTATAGATTAAATTGATAGGCTCGATAAGTTGGGAGATGATATTATTTATATGGTGTGTCGTTGATTATAGGAGGAAACCATGTCCTATATATTAGGATGATGATGTTCCCTTGAGGAGCTCATAAGGTTCATCATGTAAACCCTGCAGGTGGACTTGGTCCGGCATGATGAAAAGGTTGAGTGGTACTACTCATGGAGTTAGATGTTGATTAATTAATGGTCAGTAAATTAATTAATCAACAGACATTCGAGATCTTAAACACAAAGAGAAAATGTACAAATAATATATGGAGCCCATATTAACTTATGGGGGTTGGTGAGGTAGATCAATGATAATCCTTTAGTGGATTGGATTATCATTAATGGATCGGACTTTATGTGGGCTTGATCCATGGGTGGCCAAGATCCAACTCCTCCTCATGGTCCCTAATGTAGCCTATTAACACCTCATGAAGCTTAGATCCAATGGATAGAAACAAAACTCTAGATCCAAAGGTAGAGATTAAATCTCTAAGATCCGACGGTTGAGATTAAATCTCTAGATCCGACGGTTGAGATTAAATCCCTAGAACCAATGGTGAAGATTAAAAGAAGGCTTATCCCTAACTCTATAAAAGTAGTTTGAAGGGTTGGCGTGGAGAATCAATCAAGAGAATCTAGGGTTTTGGAGGTTGGCGGCAAGAGATAGGAGCTAGGGTTTGGGCTTGGGCGGCACCAAATAAGGAAAGATTTTCCTTGTGTTCTTCTTCTTCCTCAAGCTGCCGGCGCCCCTTGAGTTCCTTCCAACCCTTGGCCGGCATCCAAACTCCCTCTTCTCCTTCTCCTTGGTCGGTGGAACAACGGTTTAGGGTCCTCCCTTGAAGCTTTTGGCCGGCAACCCTTAATCTCTTCTTCCTTCTTGGCCGGCGGCAAAGCTCCTTCCTTGGAGGTTGTTGGTTGGTTGAAAGAAGGAATAGAGCTTTGTTTCTATTCTACCTCTTGCTCGGAACGAGCAAGGAAGGAAGATTGGCAATCTAGGAGCTTTAACTTTTGGTAGATCGTCGCCCACACGACATCCGAAAGGGGAAAGGTCATACATTAGAAGATCGAGAGGTATACCTATTCTCTATTCTCTTTTGTTACTTGCTTGTATTTGTTTTTCCAATTATGAGCATGATAAATTCTGTTTGTGGCTAAATAATACTTGGATCCCGAACATAAATACAAAAGCCGGCGATCCGTACATCGTCTATTCCGCGGCTACTCATAGAATAGAGGTTGGTCGCTTGAACAACGAGTTTGTTCAAGTGACCTCTCTAAATGAATAGCACGATGATGACTTGATTGTTTGGGAAATCCCTTTTGTCTAGGATTAAATTTTTTAATCCGGGGACATCGATGGGATCGCCATGAACAAACAACCAAGGTGAAGTGGGAAGCGAAGTTTCCCCTCACGGATCAATGAAACCCAACCCTACAATTGGTATCAGAGCCAAGGTATCCGGTTTTGTGTGTTTAGGATTCGGTTAATTTTTATGCACATTTCATATATTATATGTGTCAGATAATAGTAGGATATGCGTAGTTTAACTCTTTGGTTGCAGGCATAAGATACGACTATTATGGCCATATGTGTGTATGTGATTGTATGTGTATATTTTGTTGAATCCTCGGGGTTGACGAGGCTAGTATTTAATTTTTTGTAAATTAGATACAGCATTGTTTAGCCACTCTTTTTATTTTAGTTTACTTTCGATCTAGATTTCATGTACACTCCCTCGTGGAGTATAGGATCGATGTGTTGGTGCAATGGGCACCTAAGTCGAACCTATGTTTTGATTATAGCAAACGATATAAAGTTAAGCTTATATTGTTATCTCACAAGCTAAATCAAGTGTGCAGAAAAGTCTCAATGCTGGAGCTGAAGGCTAGCGACACCCGGAGGAAGCCGCGGTAGTCGGGCGACACTCGAGTTACTTCGGAGGGAGCCGAAGGAATCGAGTGGAAGGCTGGAAGCAAAAGCGACACGTAAGTATCGAGGTAAGCTCGTGTGTGCGAGCGTAAGTGAGGTCGTATCCTCTTTACGGGGATGATCTTAGGCGACGATCCGACCCAAGGCTTCCCATGGAAGGTCTATGTTGAGATCGGACAGCAAGTGGCCATCGAATCCACTTATATTTTGAGCTAACTCTTTATTGTAGTCAAAAATCCTGGCCATCAGTTCAATCGGCCAGTTCAACCGGAGCCAGTTCAACCGGCCAGTTCAACCGGTGGTCAAAAATCAGCCTCGAGGAGTCAAGCTTTATCACCATTTTTCAAGGAGTTTTGTGCCCATTTGTGATTGGTTGAAGACCCATTCGTTGAGGGGCTTAAAGGCTATAAAAGGAGGGCCAAACCTAGGGTTTCATCCCCAATTCTAAGTGCTCAAAAACCTCCGTTACGCTGCAACTCTCCGATGACTCTACAACAACGAAGTGCTGCCAACAACCCTAGCTTAAAGTTTCTTTTGTTTAGTTGTTGGTATAATCTTAATTTGTTATTGCTTTCAATATTGCAATTCTTTTTAATCGAGGATTTCGTTGCATTTTACTTTAATAGAATAGAGGGTTTGTCTCTCTATCTTTTTGCTTCGAAGGCTTTTGTAATCGTAAAACTCCTACCTCCAACGAGGAGGAGTGTTTTAGTGAATTGCCCTCCGTACACGGTCTAGGACCGTTAGGGCCTTGGAGTAGTAGCCGAAGGCTATGAACCAAGTAAAAAAACTATTTGTCTCATTTAGTTTTTATTTACATTTCCGCTGCATTTAATTGTCTATCGAACGATTTAAAAGAAAAGTTTTTATCGCTATTCACCCCCCCCCCTCTAGCGATTCGCTTCGATCCAACAATTGGTATCAGAGCCGGGGGTTACTAAGATTTGGTGAAACCACCAATCTAGCCATTTTTCACAGATTTATTTTTCTTTTATTTCTGATTTATTTAGCTTTGTTAAATTTACTCCCGCACTACTAATCCAAGACGCGAGTCTTGGTACCTTGTTTTGTGTTTTTGTCATTGCTAGTTTCTTCGTCTTCGTCCCTTTTTGTCTTTTGTTCTAATGGCCCATCTCGAGGGTTTTAGCACCGTCCCACCTCCATTTTACAACAGAGATGACTTCCGTTATTGGAAGGGTCGGATGGAATGCTTTCTCAAAACCCAAATCGAGATGTGGATCATAATCCAAACGGGTTTCACACTTCCGACTAATGAAGTGGGTGACTCCTTGGATTATGATCAATGGACCATTGCGACAAAACGACAAGTCGAAGCCGACGCCAAGGCAACACAAATCCTCCAATGCGGCTTGTCCAAGGAGGAGTTAAATCGCGTCGGCCCCTTCATTAGCGCAAAGGACCTTTGGACAAAGCTGATCGAGTTACACGAAGGATCGGATCAAGCTAAGGTTTGCAAACGTGATTTGTTGTTCAATAAATTGTACACACTAAAAATGCAGGAACACGAGTCCGCGACGCAACTCCACGCCCGTGTCCAAGACATAGTCAACAACCTACACGCAATCGGGCAAAAGGTCGAAAACCGCGACCTTATAAGGTATGTTCTAAACTCTTTTCCGAGGACTACCTTGTGGGCATCCATGGTCGATGCCTACAAGGTCTCCAAGGACCTTTCTAAACTTAGATTAGATGAACTCTTTTCGGATTTTGAATTACATGAGCAGTCCAACTCCGAACCCGAGAGGGGTATAGCCTTGTTTGCAGGTTCAAAGAAGAAGAAAATCGCAAGCAAGCCACCACCAACCGAGGAGGAAGACGAGTCCGAAGAAGAAGTTGACCCGGAGTTGACTGCCAAACTAATGAACCTAGCTCGAAGGATAGCCAAGGGACGAAAGCGAACCACAACTCGACCCAACCAAGGTAAGCCTAAAAGTTCTAATATTAGGTGTTATGAGTGTAACAGGTTTGGACATATAAAGTCCGAGTGCCCCAAGCTCAACCACCAAGCACCTAAGCACAAGAAGGCCCTCAATGCGACATGGGAAGAAGTGTCATCCGAAGAAGACGAAGACCATGTCTTCATGGCGAAATTGATTGAGTCCGACACGGAGACCGAACCTGAACTTGAGTCAACTCGAGGATGACTGACCACGGTTACCTTCAAGTCAAGCCACGGATACGCATCCGGTTCAAAAGATACCCTTAAGGTGAGTCAAACCTTATTTAATACTTTACATAATACGGTTAGGTTTTTGTCTAGGAAGTTAGCTAAGTCCAAGTCCAAGGTCGAGACCCTGGTTGAGGAAGTTAAACTCCTCAAACACGAGGTCTCCCTAACCTCTTCGACTAGTCGAGTTCAAGAGAAGGACTCAACTCGGGTTGAAAAACTCGAAGTTGAGAACTCACTCTTGAAAAGTCAAGTCGAAGATCTTAGGAATACGTTGGAAAGGTTTACTTTGGGATCCAAAGGACTTGACCTCCTACTTGGATCGCAAAGGGCCGTGTACAACAAGGCCGGACTAGGGTTTAGCTCAAACACGACCAATAAGTCGTATATGTCAATTGTAAGTAGACATAAAAAATGTGTCCAAGCATGGGTCCCTAAGACCACTTTGATTTCAACTCTAGGATCCAACTCGTACTGGGTTCCCAAGGACCAAATCCACTATGTGGATAGACCAAACCGATTCAACGGTCTAGGGGGAGCCAGTACAAAACATGTTTGTGTTTTAACTTAGAAATTGCATGCTTAGATTTTTTTTTCTTTCGTGAACTCACTTAGAACACGTAAATAACCAACTAAAATCCTTCGAAAAGATTGAGCCTCGGGGAGCCTCTTTTCAAATAACCAACTAAAATCCTTCGAAAAGATTGAGCCTCGGGGAGCCTCTTTTCAAATAATCAACTAAAATCCTTCGAAAAGATTGAGCCTCGGGGAGCCTCTTTTCAAAAATAACTAGTTAGACGAGGAAATAATTTTAGGTGAGTCAAGTCATCATTTTCTTAAAAATGGCTTTGTCTAAGGAAGTGGTCGATGATCCGATAAAAGAAGGCCCCTGTGCCTCGCCACGACCTGGAAGCCATGATCTTGAAAAGGTAAACTTGACAAGCCTAGGGTCAAATCCAAATCTAACATTACTTAAACATAAATGCACTTAATCAACTTAATTGGAAGTCATCTCACAAAGAACACATAAGTATAACATGTTTGATCATATAGACTCCGGTGAGATGACCTAGGTTTAACAACTTACAACCAATTTTTTTTTAAAAAAAATATAATAATCTAACATCCAATCCAACCACCTTGTGTGTAGGATCAATGGATGTTAGACAGCGGTTGCTCCCGACACATGACCGGGGATCAACTCAAATTCGCGAAGCTTCGATTCAAACAACAAGGATCGGTAGCCTTTGGGAATAACGGCAAGCTCAAAATCATCAGATCAGGTGATATCGAGCTTAACTCGAATTTTGTTATTAAAAATGTATTACTTGTAGAGAATTTTGAATATAACCTGCTTAGCGTAAGCCAATTATGTGACAATAATTATAAGGTCGTATTTTTAGAAAACGAATGTGTAATTAAAACAAATGAAACAGCTAAAACAATACTCAAAGGAACTAGGACAAATAACATTTATACAATTAACTCAATCAAATCCTCAGCCAAATGTCTTATGACACAGGAAGAGGAATCATGGTTGTGGCACCGACGACTCGGTCACTCGCACCCAAGACTCGTCCACAAGATGAGTCAGAGTGGCCTAGTCAGAGGCTTACCCAACCTTAACAATTTGGTTAATAAAATCTGTAATGCTTGTCAACAAGGAAAACAACCTAGGACACAACACAAGTTAACTAACCAAGAACGAACCTCAAGTGTACTTAAGCTTCTGCATATGGATCTATTCGATTCACATGGAGCCAAGTCACTCAATAAAAGTCAATATTGCTTAGTCATAATTGACGACTACTCCAGGTTTACCTGGGTTAGGTTCATCAAACATAAAAATGATACCCTAGATCAATTAATCAATTTATTCAAATTAATCGAGAATCAAAAAAACCTTAAGGTTAAAAGAATTAGAAGCGATCATGGTGGTGAATTCGAAAATCAAAGGTTCACCGACTTCTGTAACCTAAACGGATACCACCATGAATTCTCTTGCCCTAGGACCCCTCAACAAAATGGCCTAGTGGAGCGGAAAAACCAAACTCTACAAGAAGCCGCTAGGACCATGTTGAACGAATATGACCTACCCGATAGGTTTTGGGCAGAAGCCGTGAGTACGGCATGCTATGTCCAAAATAGAATCCTTATGGTAAAGAGGAACCTTAAGACCTCATACGAGATTTATCACGATAAAATACCTAACATCAAGTACTTTAGGGTATTTGGGTGTAAGGTACATATCCTAAACACTAAGGATTACCTAGGGAAATTTACATCCAAGACCACGACCGGAATCTTTCTAGGATACTCGACTACAAGTCGAGCTTATAGAGTATATAACCACGATACTCTTAGAGTCGAGGAGACTATCAATATAGTATTTGATGAAGGACATGAACCTACAAAACCCCCGGCAACCCCAATTAGCAAGCTGATTCATACTAGACCTAACTCTGATCCGGAGATCAGGTCTAGTGTTAATCCTAACCTAAGTCAACCAAGTCACTCTATTGATCAAGTTATAGATGACTCCAACCAAACTATTGTTCAACCAAGTCACCCCATTGATCAAGCATTAGGTGACACAAACCCAACCCAATCTAGGATTCAGACTAACCACCCTATCAATCAAGTGATAGGAGATCCTAATCTAGGAGTTCAAACTAGAGCATCCTATAGGAACCTTAGTCAAATTTCCTTAATTTCAAAGATAGAACCCAAATCAATTGAACAAGCTCTTCTTGATCCCGATTGGATTATTGCAATGCAAGAAGAGCTAGCTCAATTTACTAGGAATGAAGTGTGGGAATTAGTACCACCACCTAAAGACAAAACGATAATTGGAACAAGGTGGGTGTTTCGAAATAAGCTTGATGATAAAGGTGAAGTAGTTAGAAACAAGGCTAGGTTAGTCGCCAAAGGGTTTAGTCAAGTCGAAGGCTTAGATTACGACGAAACCTATGCCCCAGTAGCTAGACTCGAATCCATTCGAATGTTGCTAGCTTATGCCGCACATCGAGGATTTAAGCTGTTTCAAATGGATGTTAAGTCGGCATTCTTAAATGGATACATTAAAGAAGAAGTTTATGTTAGCCAACCCCCGGGTTCGAAAATCTAGATAAACCCGACCATGTTCTAAAACTTAAGAAAGCTCTCTATGGGCTTAAACAAGCTCCTCGAGCTTGGTACGAGAGACTTTCAATCCATCTTAAGTCAAAAGGGTTTAACCAAGGCTTAGTTGACCCAACTCTCTTCGTAAAAACCTTAGGTAAAGAAATATTCATAGCTCAAATTTACGTAGACGATATAATTTTTGGAACCTCTAACTCAGCCTTACTAAACGAGTTCGTTTCACTCATGGAAAGTGAGTTTGAAATGAACATGGTAGGTGAGTTAAGTTTCTTTTTAGGTCTACAAATTAAACAAACTAAGGATGGTATATACCTATATCAACAAAAATACACTAAGGAGTTAATTAAAAGATTTGGAATGCAAGACGCTAAGATAATAAACACCCCAATGGCGATTAATGTTAACATAGGAGAAGACCTAGAAAGTAAGTCCATTGACTTAAAGTACTATAGGAGCGATAGAAGTCTCCTATACTTAATCGCGAAGTCGACCCGACATCCTATTCGCAGAAGTATGTGCGCCAGGTTTCAAACCTGTGCTAAGGAGTCTCACCTAACCCTAGTTAAGCGTATCCTTAGATATCTTAAGGGTACACTTAACGTTGGTATTTGGTACCCTAGATCTACGGAGTTCGAACTAATCGGCTACTCCGATTCGGATTATGCCGATAGTAAACTCGATAGAAAGAGCACGAGTGGTTGTTGTCAACTACTCGGCTCAAGTCTAGTGAGTTGGTGCAGTAGGAAGCAACATTGTGTTGCCTTATCTACCACCGAAGCCGAATACGTTGCGATGGGTGAGTGTGTAACTCAGCTTCTTTGGATGAAGCACACTCTCCGAGACTTTAGGTTGGACTTCACCAAAACTAAAATTTTTGTAGACAACATAAGTTCGATAAATCTAACTAAGAACCCTATATGTCATTCAAGGACAAAGCATATAGAGGTAAAACACCATTTCATTCGAGAACATGTAGCCAACGGCTCCATACAACTCAATATGTTGACTCAAGTCTAACCTAGCATATATTTACTAAACCACTACCCGAAGCCGAATTTAGTCTCTTGAGACGAAGATTAGGCATGTGCGTAATAGAATAGGAACTTACAAATTATATTTTCTTACTACTATTTCTTACTTTTTTTTTCAGGGAACTAGCATAAGACATACCTTAGATATCATGCACCTATAGATTTAAGGAGCCAATACATCTCACAACACATAGGACTAATGTGTTTGTGTACTTAGCCACGTAGATGGGCGTGAGATGTTAGGACCTTACTCCTGGTTCCAGATGTAGAGCTAGTGCATCGCTATGAACCACGGAGTATAATCATACCGACTACGATCGGTTGATCCTTCATATCAATCAAGCCAAATATGAGTCGAACATTTTATAGATGAACTTATTTTCAATATATTATTTTTAAAAATAAAAATGTGGAACATGCTTGGACTTTAAATTTAACATTTATTTTGTTTTTCACACACCCCTTACTCTTTTCGATATACGGCAAAAGGGGGAGAAAAAGGAGAAAAAGGATAAAAGTTAAGGGGTCAAAAAAAAATTTTTTGATAACTTAACTCTTACTTCATAATTAAACCAAAAGTTAACTTTAAGTTTTGAAAACTTATTTAACTTTTAACAAAAGGCCAAGGTTAAGAAATCATTTGGTTTCTTAACTTAAAACTTATTTTAAACACTATGGCCAATATTAAGTAATTTCGGTTACTTAATTCTTTTTCTTAGTAGCACATATCAAGGGGGAGAGTTAAAACCTCCTCTTATGGGATTCCTCAAGGGGGAGCACTTGAAAAAGAATTTTTATATACTCCTACTCATTCATGCATAATCTCATACTTATTTTTGTCTTAACTTTGTATGTGGGTTTGCCATAAATCAAAAAGGGGGAAATTGTTGGTGCAGTGGGCACCTAAGTCGAACCTAAGTTTTGATTATAGCAAACGATATAAAGTTAAGCTTATATTGTTATCTCACGAGCTAAATCAAGTGTGCAGAAAAGTCTCAATGCTGGAGCTGAAGGCTAGCGACACCCGGAGGAAGCCGCGGTGGTCAGGCGACACTCGAGTTATTTCGGAGGGAGCCGAAGGAATCGAGTGGAAGGCCGGAAGCAAAAGCGACACGTAAGTATCGAGGTAAGCTCGTGTGTGCGAGCGTAAGTGAGGTCGTATCCTCTTTACGGGGATGATCTTAGGCGACGATCCGACCCAAGACTTCCCATGGAAGGTCTATGTTGAGATCGGACGGCAAGTGGCCATCGAATCCACTTATATTTTGAGCTAACTCTTTATTGTAGTCAAAAATCCTGGCCATCAGTTCAACCGGCCAGTTCAACCGGTGGTCAAAAATCAGCCTCGAGGAGTCAAGCTTTATCACCATTTTTCAAGGAGTTTTGTGCCCATTTGTGATTGGTTGAAGACCCATTCATTGAGGGGCTTAAAGGCTATAAAAGGAGGGCCAAACCTAGGGTTTCATCCCCAATTCTAAGTGCTCAAAAGCCTCCGTTACGCTGCAACTCTCCGACGACTCTACAACAATGAAGTGCTGCCAACAACCCTAGCTTAAAGTTTCTTTTGTTTAGTTGTTGGTATAATCTTAATTTGTTATTGCTTTCAATATTACAATTCTTTTTAATCGAGGCTTTTCGTTGCATTTTACTTTAATAGAAGAGAGGGTTTGTCTCTCTATCTTTTTGCTTCGAAGGCTTTTGTAATCGTAAAACTCCTACCTCCAACGAGGAGGAGTGTTTTAGTGAATTGCCCTCCGTACACGGTCTAGGACCGTTAGGGCCTTGGAGTAGTAGCCGAAGGCTACGAACCAAGTAAAAAAACTATTTGTCTCATTTAGTTTTTATTTACATTTCCGCTGCGTTTAATTGTCTATCGAACAATTTAAAAGAAAAGTTTTTATCACTATTCACCCCCCCCCTCTAGCGATCCGCTTCGATCCAACACGATGGATATAAATTAAAATAGATTTTAGTCTCGGCTCGGATCTCCAGATGGTTCGTACATGGTGTAAGAGGAGCGGACGAGAAGGCGATGCGACGGGAGACATATTGAAGACAAAAGCCATAATAGTTGGAAAATAATTTATTTTTCATATTTATTGCTTTTTGTTTGATATGCATTTCGTAGGCTAGGAAATTTTTTATAAATTCCCACGGCCTCCATTATGATTTGACAAGTGATGCAAACAAACTTGCGCGTCGGCTTTGTGTGCCTTCCTCCCCATCGGATGAGTTTATTTGCGGATCACAAGGTCAAATATGGTTATAGGGAATTATTAAGGAGCGTGTGCACTTCCCCATCGGAAGGCACATAACCCGAGATAATTATCTTGGTACTGAGTAATGGTGAACACTTAGATACAAATATAAGTATCCTCCCCATTGGAGTCACTGCTTTTATTTGTAGGGCCCAAGAGGAACCAACTATTAATTTTACTTGTCAAAAAGTTAGGTTGACAAGATAGTAAAATTAATGGGTAAAACCTCCTCTTATAAATGTAGAATTCATATACGTCCACACTATCGTGGCATACGATATTCTCGGTGTTTTGAGGTGTTGGTTGATTTTAAAATTTTATTATTTGAGGAATCAATAATTTTTTGAAATCTAATATTTTGATTTATGTGATTCTTAGGTTTTCTTTCAAAATGACTTTCAACCCACTTACTGTGATACTGAAAGAGAACAAACTTACTGGACCCAACTATATTGATTGGAAGAGGAATCTAGACATTGTCTTGATTGCTGAGGAATACAAATATGTACTCCTCGAAGAGTGCCCTCCTAAGCCTGCAGAAGATTCTGGGGAAAAGGAGAGAGAGAGTTATAAGAAGTGGGTAAAGGCCGATGAGATGGCGCGGTGTTACATTTTAGCATCTATGTCAAATGTACTGCAACATCAGCATCAAGCCATGCCCACAGCTTATGACATGATGCTCAATCTCAAAGAGCTTTTCGGACACCAGAATCGGGTTGCGAGGCAAGAAGCCATGAGAAACTTGATGACGACCACCATGATCGAGGGAACACCCGTGAGGGATCATGTTCTCAAGATGATGGCTCATTTGAATGAGTTGGAGGTCCTAGGAGCTGAGATCGATGGGGAAACCCAGATCGATATCATACTCCAGTCTCTACCTAGGAGTTTTGAGCAGTTTCGCCTGAACTACAATATGAACAAGAGGTTGTATTCGTTGGCGGAACTTCTGACAGAACTCCAGGCGACAGAGGGGCTATTTAGTCAGAGTGCTCAGGCACATGCCATGGTGACCCAAAAGGTTTCTACTTCTAAGCCGAAAGGCAAGAAGAAGAAGAAACAAACTGGGGCAAAGGTGGTGGGAGGTACTCAGGGAGGAGTGAAGAAGCCGAAAGGCAAGTGCTTCACTTGTATGCAGACTGGACACTGGAAGAATGACTGCCCCAACCGCAAGAACAAAGGTATATCTTTTGTTCTAGTCGTTGAAACATGTTTAGCAGTGTTATCTACCAGCATCTGGTGTGTAGATACGGGAGCCACTGATCATGTCTGCAATACTTTGCAGGGGTTCTAGGAAACCAGACGACTGGCTGAGGGGGAGATTACCGTGTACTTGGGCGATGCCACGAAGGTGGCAGCTGTTGCAGTGGGAGATGTTCATTTATCTTTTTAGAAAAATAAACTTTTGGTTCTTAAGAATTGCCTTTATGTACCCTTATTTAGAAAGAATTTAATTTCGATTTCTAAATTGTTTATGGATGGATATTCTATTTCTTTTAATGACAAAGTTGTTATAAGAAGAAATAGGGACATTATCTGTTCGGGTGCATTGATAGGAAATTTATACACACTTGAACCAAAACCTCCCACGATACAAATTGAAGTTAATAACTCATCTTCTAATTCCAATAAGAGAAAAGAACCTTCGAAGATGAACCAAACATATCTTTGGCATCTTAGGCTTAGTCATATTAACCTAAGCAGAATTTAAAAGTTGATAGTTGATGGACCTTTGGGTTCATTAGTGGTGGAAGATTTCCCAACCTGCGAATCTTGCTTGGAGGGTAAATTGACCAAGAGGCCTTTTAAGGCCAAGGGGTATAGAGCCAAAGATGTGTTAGAATTGGTTCATTCTGATGTGTGTAGTCCTATGTCTATCCAGGCTAGAGGTGGTTTTGAGTATTTCATCTCTTTTATAGACGATTACTCAAGATATGGATACATTTACCTGATGCGCCGCAAGTCTGAATGCTTTGACAAGTTCAAAGAATTCAAGGCTGATGTGGAGAAACGTCAAGGTAAAAGTATCAAGACACTACGATCTGATCGTGGTGGTGAGTACCTCTTGGGAGAGTTTAGGAACTACATATCATAGGCTGGGATTCAATCCCAATTGACTGCACCTGGCACACCCCAGCAGAATGGTGTAACAAAGCGAAGGAATAGGACTCTTATGGAGATGGTTAGATCGATGATGAGTTATTCTGAGTTGCCAGATTCGTTCTGGAGATATACTCTAGATACGGCGGTGTACATTCTAAACTTGGTTCCAACTAAATCAGTACCTTCTACTCCCATAGAGTTGTGGACTGGGCGAAAGCCTAGTCTAAGACATATTCGAATATAGGGGAGTCCAGCACATGTGCTGAAGGCATATGCTGGTAAGTTGGAACCTCGTACAGAAGTATGCATGTTCGTTGGCTATCCTAGAGGAACGAAGGGTGGTTTGTTTTATAGTCCTAGAGATCAGAGGGTGATTGTTAGCACGAACGCCAGATTTCTAGAGGAAGACTATGTGATAGGCCACAAGCCCAAGAGTAAAATTATTCTGGAGGAATTAAAAGGGGAAATCACTTCTTTAGTACCACCGGTACAAGAAGACATACCACATGTCACTGCACTGCGTGTCACAGAGGATACACAGGTGATGCCTCGTCGTAGTGAGAGGGTTGTGAGACAGCTTGATATATTCATGTTCTTGGGAGAATCTTCTGATTTGGTCCCTGGCGAACATGAACCTGATCCCTGGACATATGACGAGGCAATCCAAGATATAGATGCAGCATCTTGGCAAAGTGCAATGAATACTGAGATAGAATCTATGGATTCAAATCAGGTCTGGGAGCTAGTAGAACTACCCGATGGTGTAAAAACCATTGGATGCAAATGGATCTACAAGAGAAAGAGAGGAATAGATGAGAAGGTTGAGACCTTCAAAGCGAGGCTTGTTGCAAAGGGGTATACTCAGAAAGAGGGTATCGATTATGAGGAGACCTTTTCACCGATAGCCATGCTTAAGTCTATCCGGATTCTCTTATGCATAGCAGCTCATATAGATTATGAGGTGTGGCAGATGGATGTCAAGACAGCTTTCCTTAATGGAAGTCTTGAGGAAAACATCTATATGAAGCAACCAGATGGATTCATTGCTAAAGGCAAAGAACATCTTGTATGTAAGCTTACTCGGTCCATTTATGGATTGAAGCAAGCTTCGAGGTCTTGGAACATCTGCTTTGATGAGGTAATTCAGTCTTATGGATTTATTCAAAGTCCAGATGAGTCTTGTGTATACAAGAGATGTGACAGAAACGTAGTGGTATTTCTTGTACTATACGTAGATGACATTTTGTTGATTGGCAACAATATCAAGGTGTTATCGGACGTAAGGGTATGGTTGTCCAAACAGTTTGATATGAAGGACTTGGGAGAGGTGGGACACATCCTTGGGATCAAGGTTATAAGGGATCGCAGGAAAAGGATGTTGTGCTTATCCCAAGCTTCATACATAGACACAATTTTGGATCGTTTTAGCATGCAGAACTCCAAGAAGGATTTTCTACCTTTCAGGCATGGAGTTCCTTTATCTAAGGAGATGTGTCCTAGATCATCTGAGGAGATAGAGGAGATGAAGGCAGTTTCTTATGCTTCGGTAGTAGGAAGCCTCATGTATGCGATGCTATGTACGAGACCAGATATCTAATATGTCATGGGCATGGTCAGCAGATATCAGAGTAATCCAGGACAGGGACATTGGACTGCGGTAAAGCATATATTGAAGTACCTGAGAAGGACTAGGGATTATATACTAGTTTACCAGGCAGACCAATTACTCCCTGTGGGTTACACGGATTCCGACTTCCAATCTGATAGGGATAACAGTAAGTCTACCTCAGGTTTTGTGTTTACTTTGGGAGGTGGAGCCATTGTATGGAGGAGTGTCAAGCAGAAATGCGTGGCGGACTCCACCATGGAAGCTGAGTATGTGGCAGCCTCTGAGGCGGCCAAAGAAGTTGTGTGGCTCAGGAACTTCCTGATGGACTTGGATGTGATTCCTGGTTTGCCCAGAACTATCACAATTTATTGTGATAATAGTGGTGCAGTTGCAAACTCGAAGGAACCACGAGCCCATAAGGCTAGTAAACACATAGAGCGCAAGTACCACCTGATACGAGAAATCGTAAAGAGAGGAGAAGTTGTTGTGGCCAAGATTGCATCGGAGGATAACCTGGCAGATCCTTTCACTAAGGCCCTTCCGGCGAGAGCTTTTGATAGGCATGTGGAGGGAATGGGGATCAGATGTATGACAGTTTGAGGATAGCATAGTCTTTTAGTATAAGTGGGAGATTGTAGGGATGTATACTAAAAAGTCTATCTTTTGTATGAACATCTTTATTTTGAAATAAGAATCACATGATCATTGTTTGCATTTTTATGGTTATGCATATTGTCTAATACATTACATTGTAGATAACATGGTGTGTAGTGTCACACGGGAGATCATGTTATCGGCTCCTTGTAAAGTATAAGTAAAGGCTCACTACCGAGATGGCTTTGGACAAACCATCAGAATGGTTGTAGTGTGATTTGGTATTGGTTTGTCTTGACCATAGAATCACACTAGTGCACTTTGTATGTATTGAGCAGGACCGACTTAGAGGTGATTCGATTTATTGCTAACTACATAATCGAATCGGACCTCAGATATTATTTTGTACATGCTCTTAATCCCGATATAATAACGGGCACATATACTTAGTATTCATCTCTTTGATTTACTAATGGGCGAGATTTATAGATTAAATCGATAGGCTCGGTAAGTTGAGAGATGATATTATTTATATAGTGTGTCATTGATTATAGGAGGAAATCGTGTCCTATATATTAGGATGATGATATCCCCTTGAGGAGCTCATAAGGTTCATCATGTAAACCCTGCAGGTGGACTTGGTCCGGCATGATGAAAAGGTTGAGTGGTACTACTCATGGAGTTAGATGTTGATTAATTAATGGTCAGTAAATTAATTAATCGACATACATTCGAGATCTTAAACACGGGGAGAAAATATACAAATAATATATGAAGCTCATATTAACTTATGGGGGTTGGTGAGGTAGATCATTGATAATCCTTTAGTGGATTGGATTATCATTAATGGATCGGACTTTATGTGGACTTGATCCATGGGTGGCCAAGATCCAACTCCTCCTCATGGTCCCTAATGTAGCCTATTAACACCTCATGAAGCTTAGATCCAATGGATAGAAACAAAACTCTAGATCCAAAGGTAGAATTAAATCTCTAAGATCCGACGGTTGAGATTAAATCTCTAGATCCGACGGTTGAGATTAAATCTCTAGAACCAATGGTGGAGATTAAAAGAAGGCTTATCCCTAACTCTATAAAAGGAGTTTGAGGGGTTGGCGTGGAGAATCAATCAAGAGAAGCTAGGGTTTTGGAGGTTAGCGGTAAGAGATAGGAGCTAGGGTTTGGGCTTGGGCGGCACCTAATAAGGAAAGATTTTCCTTGTGTTCTTCTTCCTCAAGCTGTCGGTGCCCCTTGAGCTCCTTCCAACCCTTGGCCAGCATCCAAACTCCCTCTTCTCCTTCTCCTTGGCCGGTGGAACAAAGGTTTAGGGTCCTCCCTTAAAGCTTTTGGTCGGCAACCCTTAATCTCTTCTTCCTTCTTGGCCGGCGGCAAAGCTCCTTCCTTGGAGGTTGTTGGTTGGTTGAAAGAAGGAATAGAGCTTTGTTTCTATTCTACCTCTTGCTTGGAACAAGCAAGGAAGGAAGATTGGCAATCTAGGAGCTTCAACTTTTGGTAGATCGTCGCCCACATGACGTTCGAAAGGAGGAAGGTCATACATTAGAAGATCGAGAGGTATACCTATTCTCTATTCTCTTTTGTTACTTGCTTGTATTTGTTTTTCCAATTATGAGCATAATAAATTCTGTTTGTGGCTAAATAATACTTAGATCCCGAACATAAATACAAAAGTTGGCGATCCGTACATCGTCTATTCCGCGGCTACTCGTAGAATAGAGGTTGGTTGCTTGAACAATGAGTTTGTTCAAGTGACCTCTATAAACGAATAGCACGACGATGACTTGATTGTTTGGGCAATCCCTTTTGTCTAGGATTAAATTTTTTAATCCGGGGACATCGATGGGATCACCATGAACAAATAACCAAGGTGAAGTGGGAAGCGAAGTTTCCCCTCGCGGATCAATGAAACCCAACCCTACAGACTTCTCGTTGCCAAGGCTACACACTTGGACTTACCAACACCAAGCCCCATGCTTGGATTTTCCATGCCAAGGAAATACACTTGGACTTTACCAACACCAAGCCCTATGCTTGGATTTTCAATGACACTCACATGTTATATGTTTTGTCTAACATCAAAATACTATTTGAGTCACACTTGAGTCCGGTCAATCGTGTCCTAGATCAATTACACCAACAGATAGATCCTATTGTGGATGCATAGGGAATCTGACTCATGCAAATCCTCTCATCTTCTGTGTGTGGGCGCATAGAATTCGAAAGGTGTATCCCATGCCTGATGGGAAGGAAACCTTTCTTGGATTCCGACATGCTAAACCTCTTTAGCACTCGATCTATATATGTAGACTGCAAAAGACCAAGCAACCGTTTCAATCTATCTCTATAGATCTTAATCCCAAGGATGTAGGTCGCTTCTCCCAGGTCTTTCTGTTAGTGATATATGAGAGGTGTCCTAAGGCAATCGCCTTATGTTTGAACCATTTATATGATAAATGAAGATTCACTATTTGAGTATACATATTTCCATGTATTTAATTATATCTTAAACTCAATTATTGAATGTCCACGATACGATTCACAGCATGAGAGAATTTACGATTAGATCACAACTAGTGAGTATCTCTACATGTGTAATTGTGATGTATTGGAATTATCCCTAGTCGGTGAATTAATGGATTTGGGCACCATCAATTCTGTTGAGACTGTAGGGGATCAGTCGGCCGACTAGAGGGGGTGAATAGTCTTCTTACGTTGGATAACGGAATTTGCTCGTCTACAAACAAGATTAGCACAAGCGAAAAGACAAAACAAGACAAGCAAATAGAAATGACAAGAATACAAACGGTAACACAATATGTAACGTGGTTCACGGCTACGCCGCTAATCCATGGTCCGATTCGTCCACGGTGAATCACTCCGCAAGCTTCCACTAGATCTCTCCTTTGCACAAAGCTAGGTGGAGGTAACCTCTTTTACACAAGGATCACTCTTCTACAATAGAATGAAGATTAGAACAAGTAGAAGAGTGAGAAATCGTTTATGGCACTTTGGGAGCTGTTAGGAGTTCAAGCATTAGGTTCCCAAAGCCCCACACCATTCCTTTTTTTTTTTTTTTGAGGAATGGTAAATGTATATATGGAAAAGTTGTATACAAACTAGATGTCTCCAATGTAGAGAGAGAAGCTCTCCCTTCTCTCTAGATTTTCTAGAGAGTGGGTGGTGGAGGTTGGCAAGGAGGGTAGGCAAGCTCATTCTAGGGGCTGGGTGGGGCTGTGGTGCTGCCGAAGTCCTACTTGGCAGCTGATCGGAGCTCTGTCGACAAGGTTCGGCTTCAAGAGCTCACGGGAGGTGGCAAAGGGTGTGTGTGGGGTGCATGTGGGGATCAAGAAGAACGGGAGCAGTCTCAGTGTGAAGCAGCGGCGCGCCATCAGCAGGAGTCCTAGGGTGCATGGACTGCATGCAAGCTGGTGCAGCAGGAACTCTCCGATGCCTTTCGCTCAGAATTGTGTGGTGCGGGAGGTGAATTGTTGTGTTTTTCTTGCTTACAATCCTGGTGCTGTGCTCTTCTCCGGTGATCAATGGAACAGGACCAGCGGCTAGAGGAAGAGGAAGACAAGTACGTGGTGGTACGAGGTGGTAGGCGAAAATAGGTTCAGGTACTGTCCTGCATTGTTCTGGCGTGGGACTCAAGAAGCCTGCTACCTTAATTGGGTTATCCTTTGCGCGTGGTAAGGAGGTTCCATCCCAAATGGGAAAGAGCAGAGTGGGCCAAACACAGAACACCAAGAGTGGCCAGGGGCAAGCTGACAGCAGGACTAATGCTGGTGTTGGCGATCAGCAGAACATGGGGTCGGCCAAAGGTTTAATGGATAAAGGTAAACAGCCTGTGGAAGCTTCCGATGTGGTGGTGGAGGAGGGAGTCCAGGTCGTTGGTGCACAAGAGCAGATCATGCAAGAGGAGGTGGCAGTGGGGGGTCAAGAGCCTGCTGAGGTGGTTGTCACGAAACGCGTTGATGTGGCGATTGCAAAGGCGTCGGCGTTAAGCGGCGGTGAAAGCGGCAACAAAGTGCGGCGTGGAAAGGCTACGGCAGAGTCAGTGCGCCGTGGACAAATCTTTTTCGTGACAATCGGAAGAAGACGGCGGCCATGAAGCTGGATCAGTATGAGCCGACCGGAACAACTATTCAGATTGGATATGGTGATATTGATGCGGTTGAAAATGTGCTAGGTCCATGCTTGGTTGGTTGCTTTATGGGAAAACATCAAGGGCGACAAGGTGTGGAATTGGCAATTAAACGATGGGGTGTTCCGTGTAGTTTTTATTTACATGATCGGGGATGGGAGGTGTTCAAGTTTGATGCGGAGGAAGATCGAGAAAAGGTACTTATTGGTGGATCGTATTTCATATTTGGCATGCCGCTTTTCCTCAAAATAATGCCGCGGTGCTTCCTATTTGCGGAGGATGGACGACATGTGCCGGCGTGGATTCAATTGCATGGTTTACCGCCGGATTGTTGGACACATAGGGTGCTAAGCTGGATTGGTTCGGAGATTGGAAGGCCCTTATACACGGATAAGATGACACGGACGAGGGAGCGGATTTTGTTTGCTCGTATTCTTGTTGAGGTAGATGTGCAAGGGCTGAGGATTACAAGGATACCAGTGGAGCTACCGACGGGAGCCAAAGTAGAAGTCAGAGTTAAGTATGAGGTTGTGCCTGACTATTGTGACATTTGCAGACAGCTGGGACACAAGACGGATAAATGTAAACCAATCACGCAACCGGCTGTCCAAGTACCAGAGCAAGCGGTGGACCCAACTCCAGTAGATGAGCGTGCTCAGCAACTTCAGGATGCTCCCGGACTAGTTGCGCGGGGTGAGATGGCCGCCAATGCGTCAGGCTCTGTGACGGCTAGGAAGGGACGTTCACACTCAAGAAGTCGGCACCACACTCGTTCTAGACAGCGGGCAGGAGGTGTTCCAGTGCCTACTGCGCAGCAATCAATGGAAGGCAACCAAGTGTAGAATGGGGGTCAAAATGTGCAACGCAGTGTGGACAGCAAAATTTGTATGCCGCAAGCTTCTGCTGGAAATGACTCTGCGTCCATTGCATTGGGTGGGCAGCAAGGAGGGTCCATGGTGGAGGCGGAGAGCAGCGCTGTTAGTCAAACTCTCGGGTCGGTGGACACGGACCAGCGTGCGCATGGAGAGGCCAGCAAGGAGGTAGTATCGGCAGAACAGATTGGAGAGCAAGCTTGGATTCCTGTGGTGCACCGCAAAGGAGACAATAGATGGGCGGGAGCAGCCCGAAAGCGGTATACATGAAGATAGCATCATGGAATATTAGGGGCTTCCACAAGCCTCTGAAGCACGCGGGGGGGAGGGGGTACAGCACCTCCTCAGGAGTAGGCGCATTCAGGTGATGGCATTACTCGAGACCAAACTTGGGGTGGAGAGACTACATACCATTGGGCAGCGATATTTTGGAGGTATGGGTATGGTTCACAACTTTGAGGTTTCTAACCATGGTCGGATTCTAGTGTTATGGGACACACAGATGGTTACCTTGGACGTGCTGGAGGTGGAGCAGCAGATGATACATTGTCGTATTACATGTGGAGCCACGTATCGATCCATCTTGGTCACGTTTGTCTATGGGATGCATTCTGTAGTCACGCGTAGGCCAATGTGGTCAGCGCTTCAGAGGCTTGGAGAGACCATTCGGGAGGAATGGATTATCATGGGAGACTTCAATTCGGTGCTAGCTACAGGGGATCGAGTTGGAGGACAGCCGGTAACAAATTATGAGATGAGGGACTTTTCACAGCTTGTACATATGCATGGGTTGGTGGAACTACACTCTATTGGGTGCCAACACACATGGACGAACGGTACTGTTTCGAGCAAGCTTGATAGAGTTTTGGTCAACTCACAATGGCTCTTGCAGGACTATGAGAGCTTGGTGGAATTCACACCGCCGGGGTGTTTATCGGATCATTCGTGTGCTATTGTTACCACTTCGGCGAGGGAGCATGGCGGCAAAAGACCATTCAAGTTCTATAATATGTGGACCTTGCATGAAGGCTATCAAGCACTGGTGGAGGAAGCATGGGCAGCGCCTATACAGGGGTTTTCTTAGTTTGTGTTAAAGAAGAAGTTATGTCGGCTTAAAGGGCAGTTGAGGCAACTTGATCGGCAGAATTTTCATCACATCGCGGAGAAGGCCAAGAGGGATGGTGAGGAGCTTGAAGAAGCTCAGCGCAGGAAGTTGACAGGGACGGAAATGGGCAGTGTAGATGGGCTTGGGACGGAGGCTTTTGCTGCACTTCGTCGGCGTGCCACGCTGCTAGCGGATGTGGAGAAAATGTATTATCAGCAACGTGCCAAGACGGCGTATATTAAGGGTAGTGATCGGTCCACAAAATTCTTCCATGATCTAGTAAAGAGGAACAACAAAAGGAATTCCATTATCACAATAGCAAAGCAGTCAGGGGAGCAAACCTCAGGGTTGGATGAGGTCGCCAATGAATTTGTTTCTTATTATAGAGGCTTGCTGGGTGCTGATGAGCGGTGCGTGCCACTTGCTGGTGTTCACATGGATTATGTGCAGGCTGGAAACGTGCTGGGCAGTGAGCAATCTGTGAAGCTGGAGATGCCGGTGACGGAGAAGGAGATACATGATGCCCTATTTGATATTGGGAAGGATAAAGCTCCTGGTCCGGACGGTTACAACTCCACTTTTTATCGGACTTCATGGGAAATGATCAAGGCAGATTTTTTTGCAGCAGTGCAGGAATTTTTCAGAACGGGTAGGCTGCTCAAGGAATGGAACCACACTGTCATTGTCCTGATTCCGAAGGCAGCCCACTCTCCGATGGTCAGTGATTATAGGCCTATATCCTGCTGCAGTGTATTCTATAAAGTTATAGCGAAGATCTTGGCAGGTCGGTTATTGTGTGTCATGGATTTCTTATTGGACGCAGCCCAATCAGCGTGTCCCTGGCCGAAACATAGCTGATAATATTCATTTGGCACAGGAATTGCTGCGGAAGTATGCTAGGAAGAGGATTTCACCCAGATGTATGATTAAGGTTGATTTGCGGAAAGCATTCGATATGGTGGATTAGGGTTTTCTGAGAGAGGCCTTACATGCCTATGGATTTCTATCTCGGTTCTGTTCTTGGATTTCATCATAAGGCATATCGATGCTATATATCATAGATCAATGGGGGCATGTATGGCTTTTTCAGTGGACGGCGAGGGTTGCGGCAAGGAGATCCCCTTTCTCCGTTACTATTTGGCTTATGCTTGGAGGTATTCTCGAGGCGCATGAGGGCGGCAGCGCAGCAGACAGTGTTTCATTATCATCCGATGTGTGAGGGAGTACAGCTCACGCATTTAGCATATGCAGATGATTTGTTGATATTTGCGAGAGCAGATACATCCTCTCTCAGGGTAGTCTCTCAGTGCCTGTCGAATTTTGGTGATATGGCGGGCTTAAGGGCTAACCCCCTTAAGTCTAGCATGTATATAGCTGGTGTGGATCCTCGGATGTGATCAGAGCTATTACAGATCACAGGGTTTCAGCAGGGGACCTTCCCATTTCGTTATCTGGGGGTTCCGATGGCGGCACAGAAGTTGCGTATTGCAGATTATTCGCCACTTCTAGAGGCGGCCAGCACGAGAGTGGGCTCATGGCCGAAGCACACATTGTCATATGCGGGTAGATTGGAGCTTGTGCGATCTATCTTGCAGGGTATTGAGTGTTATTGGCTATCCATTCTCCCGGTCCCGTGCGGGGTGATAGATAAGCTTTATGGTATCTGCCGAGCTTTCGTTTGGACCACCATTCACCCAGTGGCTTCTTGGAGATCCCTTTGCTTGCCGAAGGACGAGGGAGGATATGGGCTTCGAGACTTGAGATCATGGAATTCTGCTCTGTTATGTCGTACACTGTGGAACATTCATAGCAAGGCGGATTCTCTATGGGTTCGTTGGGTCCATCACAGATATCTGCAGCATCAGGATATATGGACGTGGCAGCCAAAGAACGCGGATTCACCACTGATGAAGAGGTTGGGACTGCTCACTGAGCAGATCACCCAGCGCCTAGGTGATGTCTCGGCTGTTGCAGTCGCTCTTGGGTGTTGGTATGTGCTGCCTTGCACGCGCATGGGGGCGACGGCGGCATACGATTTCTTTCGTCCACGTGCAGAGACGGTGTGTTGGACAACACATGTATGGAGGCCGGATATATTGCCCAAGCATAGGTTTGTGTATTGGCTCCTAGCAAGGGGCAAGTTGAGGACGGCGGATGTTATTCCTTATGAGGAGCAGAAGGAGTGCTGCCTATGCAAGGCGGCATTGGAGACGAGCGAGCATCTTTTCTTCCGGTGCACTTGGACTCGATGATTATGGAACCTAGTCCGAGATTGGCTATGCATCCGGCTACAGATCTTCAGTGTAGGCCGGCTTCTTAGAGCTTTTGGTGTAGAGTTGCGTGGGAAAGGAGTGGTGAGAAAACGTAGAGACCTTGCCATCTCATGTATGATGTTTATGGTGTGGCAAGCTCGTAACAGATGTCGTTTTGAGGGTTGTGAGCCATCGATTGAGAGGATCTTCCTCAAGCCCCACACCATTCCTCTTTATAGAGGAAGAGGGTTTCTTCCCGTTGACACAGGAGCAATCGACTGATGTCCCTATCAGTCGACTGGTCTTGTAGTCGTTGCCCAATAACGGCTGCTTTCCACGTTGGATTTCATCCAACGGCACTGGCATCATTCGACTGACATTGCCATCAGTCGACTGATGCTCGATCAGTCGAGTGCTCCGCGAGCTCGACTCCATTATGTGCCCGTGCACAATGCTATCGATCATTATCATCCTTAATCGATGTTGACAACGATCGACTACCCATGGCCATGGCGATCGGCTTGGGCCAAAAGCCCATTAGTCGGATACTAGTCGAACCCATTCGACTCAGAGCAGTCGACTGTCATTTCATGGCAGTCAACTGATGTCGGGAAAACTCATCCGACACTTAGCCATTCAGCCAAGTTCACCTAATGAGCTACTTACAATTCACTCATTCTCTCATCTCACTCGAAGTCCCTCGCCGAAGCTCTCTTCGTTCGCGGCCACGTCCCTTGGCAGCATCAGGCGCACAGCTCTGCAATGCTCCTTCGCATCTCTTGCCTCCAAAGTCTGCTTCCTTGGCTTCGCTTCAAGTCATCTCGTCCGGCGGTCCCTCGGCAGCATCAAGCGCACGGCTCTGCAATGCTCCTTCTCCGACTCAAGCACGAGGTTATGAGTGGTGAACCCGCCAAGGCTCCATGTGTGAATTACTAAGTCCTGCATGACTTCAACGCACATATCAAATCATAATAACACTCTAACTTAAACCCTTTGCCACACACATCAAAACCTTATCATGGCAAGAGATTGCCCTAACAATCTCCCCCTTTTTGATGTGTGGCAATCCGTTTAAGTTAGGTAAAACATTTGATAAACTATTAAGGAAAGAAAGCATGTAAATAACATGATTAGCAACTCTCCCCCTTAATACATGAAACTCCCCCTAAATATATTCCCCCTTACTTAAACATACACATTTCTCCCCCTTTGACACCATCAAAGATAATTAACAAAGTTTATACACCATGGCATCATGTCTAGAGAAAAACATATACCAAAACATTCCTTAAAATCGGATACAAAAGGTTATTGGGCATATTATCATGTTACGGTCAGTTGGACTTCGATCGGTGACATGGAAAATGCACTAGAAAATTTATAAAATTTGAAAAATCATGAAATTCGGGGAACATATTTCTTGTAAGTATATCTATCAATGAAAAATAGTTTTTCATGAAAAATCATTATATTTCCAAGTATTTGCCAAAAATCCAAAAGCTTTAAAAACCACTAGGTTTTTTATCATGTTAGTATCCATTTTAACACCTAGTCTTGCTTTGGATTGTTTCAAAACATGAATACACAGATTTTAATGTAAGAAATTGTTTTGAAAACATATGAAATATCCAACCATGATCTTTGGGCAATATGTCTATGAATTAAACATAAGTCTTCCCCATGATTGGTCTATTATTGCTATTTTGACACTTTAAATGACCATCTAAATGTCATAGGCATTAGTGGACATTTGTATCTTCCTAACATCTCACCCATGCTATGTTTTCAATCATGGTAGCCTATGGTGAGTGTGAGATGTATCCTAAAGGTATTTATATACACTTAACCATTAATTTCATGCAATTCTATCAAGGTTAAGTATCATCCTATCATTCCATATGATCATAAAGATGTATATGAATTAATTTTACATTATGACCATAAAATAAATGTATTCATCAAATTGTGATCATGCATTAGGTATTACATGATGATACTAAGATAAGCATCACCTAAAGCATGATTTATCTATTTATAGGTGCATTATCATCACCTAACACTATTTCAAAAAAATGTTGTCCCGACATCCTAAGTCAACCAAAAATATGATATAGGTGAATTCCATATGGTTGACTATCCTAGGGTTTTTCTAACCCTTTAGGATGGATTTTGGAACCCAAAATAAGTTCTTTTTTATGGGGTTTACTAAAAATTCCTTAGGAATCCATTTTCTAGCAATTACTTTCTTTTTTTCTTGACCCCTAGCTATTAGACATTTGTAGGCCTTTTCATTTTTCTTTTCCTTATAACCTAGGCCTTTCTTGTTGAAGCTTGCTCTTTGGCTCCCAATTATCATGTTAAAGGTATTGGAGCCTATTGTAAATTTTTCTAGGGCTTTGGTCAAATAGTCTACCTTTTCCCTTAAAGCCCTATTTTCTTCTATGCATGCATCATTAACATCCAAAGGCATATAGTTATCATGTGAGCATGCATCATCATCATTATCATCAAAACATGCTTTTTCTAATTTTTGCTCTAAATCTTTAATTTGATCAAGCATGGTTTTATTTTTCTTCTTTGCTCTAAATAAATCCCTAGTGAGGCTAGAAATCATAGACATTATTTGCTTAGGGGGTAGATTCGTTACCTCACTTACCAAATCCTCTTCCGATGATGAGGATATAGAGGAGGCTCCCCCTTCACTTGAGCTCTCTCCACTTGAGCTTGATCCTTCATTTTCGGAGGAGGAGCAATCCAAGTCGGCAAAGGTCATTAGGGCAAAGTTGGTGACAAAGGCATTCTCCTCTTCCGATGATGAGGAAGATGATGAGGAGGGGTCATCCCAAGTCCTTGCCTTTAGAGCCTTGGTCTTCCCCTTTTCTTTGGCCTTCTTCTCTTCTTCCTTCTTTTTGCTCCCCTTTTTCTACTTCTTTTCTTCTTTCTTCTTCCTCTCTTCTTTGCTCTTGTTTAGGAGAGGACAATTGTCCCTTATGTGTCCCTCTCCTTGGCAATTGTAACAAATTACCTTTCCCCTTGGTCTTCTCCTCCTATCATTAGATTTATTAAAATGAAAACCTTTTAATGCACGCCTTACCCTCCTTACCATATAGGCTTCTTCCGTGCTATCCATGGAGGAGGAGGAGGATGCTTCATCGGAGGAGGAGGGGATCTCTATCTTCTTCTTCCCCTTGTGTGCCATCAAGGCTACTCCTCTTGAAGGTTGAAACTTTGGCTCTTCTTGTATTCCTTCAAGCCTCGTTTCATGGAGCTCCATTGTTGAGAAGAACTCTTCCAAGGTGCTCGCTTCTAGGTTCTTGGACATGTAGAAGGAGTCCACCATTGAGCTCCATTTTGATGACCGAGGAAAAGCATCAATTGCTTTCATGAGCATGTCCCGGTTGGAGAGCTTTTCTCCTACACTTGTTAGTCCAATCAAAATTTCCTTAAACCTAGAATGCAATGATGTTACCTTTTCTCCCTTTTCTAATTTGATGTTTGATAGTTGGGAGCAGAGGAGGTCTCTTCTTGCAAGTTTGGCCTCCGACGTGCCTTCATGAAGCTCTACTAGCTTCTCCCACATCTCCTTGGCACTAGAGCATTCCCCAATCCGGTTAACTTCTTGTTGGGGGAGTACATTGTAGAGATGGTGTTTAACTTTTGAATTCGCCAAATATTCTTCTCTTTGCCTCTTGCTCCACCTTGCTTTCTCCAATAGCTCCCCATCTTCATTTCTAGGCAACTCGAAACTGTTTTCCATAATTAATAAAATTTCAAAGTCAGTTTCAAAGAATACCTCCATTCTCTTTTTCCACCAAGAGAATTCCCCCTCGAACTTTGGCAGATGAATATTAGAGCCGGTCATTCTTGAATGTGCTTGTTGTGGCAGTTAGTCCTCGACAAGCTTTCCTTTGCTCTGATACCACTTGTAGGGGATCGATCGGCCGGCTAGAGGGGGGTGAATAGCCTTCTTACGTTGGATAACGGAATTTGCTCATCTACAAACAAGATTAGCACAAGCGGAAAGACAAAACAAGACAAGCAAATAGAAATGACAAGAATACAAACGCTAACACAATATGTAACGTGGTTCACGGCTACGCCGCTAATCCACAGTCTGATTCATCCACGGTGAATCAATCCTGGATGAAGCTAGTAAATGGGGGGGGACATTATGGAGGAAGTTACAGGAGGAAGCCCTTCTGGAGCCAGAGCCATGGGTGGGGGCACGAGGTTGGTGGGCAGCTGAACCAAGCTCATTGGGCCATCTTGCAGTTGTTGGGAAGCTGCCTTCTATAGGAGAACCTTCATTTTTTTCAGGAAAGGAAGGATTGAGGAAGAGGCGAGAGAGAGGGAGAGGAATCTGTTGGGTTTCCGGCACCGCGGCGTGTGTGTGTTCGATCATGTTTCGTAAACATGAACACAGCGGAAGCAATAAAAATAATAAATACTCCTATTTATTACAACACACACAACACACGCATGCATATTACAACAAGTGTAGACATAACCGTAAATTAAAATTTGCAATAAAAGAAATTTATCTACGTTATACCTTTCGTATGACGTGTAGCGGGAACGGCATCAACCGGAACGATCCTCGTAAGAATCGTCTCTATCCGTATCCACGCCGAGCTCCTCGGGATGACTTCGCTAAGTCACGAGCTTCGTCTTCGTACGGGTTACTAGCCTCGTGTTGAAGACGACGTGATTGAGAGATGATCACGATCCGAATCCAAATTCGGATCCTAAAACGAGTTCTCAAAACTCGCTTCTCCGGAGAGGTATTCGTCAACCGTTTGACGAATCCTTCGTCCCCCACCTCAGAGGATTACCGGAGATCAAATCCCCGGTAAGTTAGCCGCTGTCGGAGCACTAACCGTCGTCCAAACGACGCTCCGACAACAAAGAAACAAGCTGTCCAGAAAAACTGGACAGCTTTTGGTGGAGGAATAGAGGCCGGCTAAGGAAAGATGGAAGCTCACCTTATCACCGAACCCAAAGGAGATCGCCGGAGGGTCGCCGGAGGTTCTCCGGCTGAAGCTTGGACACCGGCAAAGACTTGGACGGCTGCACACAAGCTGGGCGGCAGCAGCTTTAGGGTTGGCGCCAATTAACTCCAAGGTGAAGGTGGGCGGCAACTCAAGGGGGCTAGGGTTTGGATTAGGGCTTAATTATCCCTTAAGCCCTCTTTTATAGAGAACTACTTCTCTTAATGGTTATTGGATCATAACCATTAGGCCCGTTAACCCGCTCCATTAGGATAAGTTAAAATAAACCAAACCATGATGATTTATTTTAAGTTAAAACGAACCGAACCAACTTTTGGTTCATTCGTTTAAAATAAACCAAACCCTTTGGTTTATTCTCATCCATTGGATTAGAACCAAACCATTTTGGTCCATCCATTATGTCTTCATAAGACACGGCCCATCCACGCTTCCATTGCGACTGAAATAATTTCATGCTCGCTTTATGTTTGGTCCAACCAAACATAGTTTCTCTCGGTCTAAGAATCCCATTCTCAAGCTCGTTTTAAATCCTTTGGATTACACTCGTTGTGCGTGTGACCAAATAGGTTCTCGGTTTATGTTGGCCGTCTATAATTAACCATTAATTATAGAACGATCATGAGTGGCATCTAGTAGTACATCATGATCCCCAATTAACCGAAAAGATCAACGGTTGATCCAGAACAATTTCTGAAACCCTTCAGTAGCTCGAATGAATCGTGCCCCATTCCCTTCACTCATCTTATACCCACTTGGTTCAGGACATGGTCTATAGTGTCAGTCTCCACTAGGCTGACTACGTCACACCTAGCCCAAGTATCATTTCCTCGTCCTACGGATTCTAGTTACTCCACATGTATCGAAGAGTACCTTACTCTAAACATGTAATGCTTTGGCCAAAGACTTTAGTAACAATCCGACGACAGGCCATGGGTATACATCTCCTTGCAAGGAGTGGTGAATCCTTTATAGGCTATTCAAACACCTTCGATCACTTCGACTTATACCCAATCATCCCGGGTCCACATCTCCTTAGAGATGTTTGCTTAAGATGTCAAAGCATAAGTCTCCATGATCAAGATGACTTGAATACCGCAAGTCAAAGGAACATCGCACTTAAGCCACAGTAAGAACTTCATTGACATATCTATATATGCAGAGAACCATATGAAGTCTTACGACTGGTCACTCCAATGAACTAGTTACCATAACTAGCATCCACGATTAACTCCGGACATCACTATGTCTCCAGCCAGTAAGAATCAGCTGCTTGGATACACCAAGGAGTATACCCCGTGCTAGTCTCGACAGAATTGATGGTGTCCAGATCCATCAATTCATCGACTAGGGATAATTCCGATACATCACAATTACACATGTAGAGATACTCACTAGTTGTGATCCAATCACAAATTCTCTCATGCTGTGAATCACATCGTGGACATTCAGTAAATGAGTTTAAGATCCAATCAAATACATGAAACATGTATACTCAAATAGTGAATCTTCATTTATCATATAAATGGTTCATACATAAGGCAATTGCCTTAGGACATCTCTCATATATTACTAACAGACTCCCACTTGGCCTAATGCCAATCGCTACGGTATCCAATACCATAAGCTCTAATATGACCCTCAAACTTACTTTGAGGTAATGCTTTAGTCAAAGGATCCACTAAGTTCCTTTCAGTGGGAATTTTCTCGATTTGTATTTCGTTCCTACTGATGATCTCTCTGATAAGATGATAGCGGCGAAGCACTTGTTTGGATCATTGATGAGACCACATCAAGTTCATAGATGAACTTATTGATCCAAACCGCTTCCTTTGCTGCTTCCAAAGCTGCAACGTATTCTGCCTTAGTGGCAGAATCCGCTATAGTGTCAAGCTTGGAACCTTTCCAACTTATTGCGCCTCCATTTTAGGTGAATACATACCCAGACTGAGACATGGAATCATCCTTGTCTGTCTGGAGCTGGCATCCGTATACCCACGTGTCACCATGTACCCTTCTCCATATATTAGGAACGCATCCTTAGTTCTTCTCAAGCACTTAAGGATCGTCTTAACAGCCACCCAATGATCCATTCCTGGATCAGACTGGTATCTGCTCGTGACACTCAGAGCATACGATACATCGGGCCTTGTACATAACATAGCATACATGATAGATCTTATTGCGGATGCATAGGGAATCTTACTCATGCAAATCCTCTCGTCTTCTGTGCGCGGACACATAGACTTCGAAAGGTGTACCCCATGCCTGATGGGTAAGAAACCTTTCTTGGATTCCGACATGCTAAACCTCTTTAGCACTCGGTCTATATATGTAGACTGCGAAAGACCAAGCAACCGTTTCGATCTATCTCTATAGATCTTAATCCCGAGGATGTAGGTTGCTTCTCCCAGGTCTTTCATGGAGAATGTCTTGGATAACCAAACCTTCACTGACTGTAAGATTGAAACATCATTTCCTGTAAGTAGTATGTCATCGACATACAATACTAGGAACACGACTGCACTCCCACTAACCTTCTTGTACACACAAGGTTCGTCTGGATTTTGTGAGAAATCAAACTTTTTGATTGTCTCATCAAAACGGATATTCCAGCTCCTGGATGCTTGCTTCAATCCATAAATGGACCATTGCAATTTGCATACCTTGGTTTTATCAACCGATGTGAAACCCTCAGGCTATATCATATACACGTCCTCGAGCAAGTTTCCATTAAGGAAAGTTGTTTTCACATCCATCTATCATATCTCATAATCATAATGAGCCGCTATGGCCAGGAGCATCCGAATGGAATTAAGCATAGCTACAGGCGAATAGGTTTCGTCATAATCAACACCTTGTTTTTGACGATATCCTTTCGCCACCAATCTAGCCTTATAGGTAATCACATTACCATCCATGTCGGTTTTCTTCTTGAAAACCCACTTGCACCCTATAGGCTTTATGCCTTCAGTGGGTCAACCAAGTTCCAAACTTGGTTTTCATACATGGAATCCATTTCCACTTCATGGCACCAAGCCACTTATCCCTTTCAACTTGTCAAGACTTCTTCATAATCGTAGGCTCCTCATCATCAATGAGTAACACGCTGCGTTCGATTCACTTACGAAATCCATATCTCTCAGAATATTGCGTGTTCTCGCCGGATCTACGAAGATGTGGTGTTACAATAGGTCCAAATTGATTGCTCATCACTATGAGTTCAGTTTACCGGTGCTTCACCGTATCTCATCAATGTCTATTTGAGTCTCTCGAGCCTCCTCAAGCTCGACGACACTCCCACTGCTTTTCTTGCAAGAGAAACTCTTTCTCTAGAAACACATGCCTTGAAACAAACACCTTTTGTTCCACAGGATGATAGAATTGGTAACCCCTTGTTTCCTTAGGGTATCTAATAAATAGATATTTATCAGACTTAGCATCCAGTTTGTCGCATCGCCCACTTCACATAAGCAGACAACCCCATATCTTCAAGTAAGATACATGAGGTTTCTTACTATTCCATATCTCATATGGAGTAGTTGAGACTACCTTGTAGGCATTACTTAACAAGTAAACAAATTGTCAAGTGCATAACCCCAAAAGGACTTGGGAAGAGTCGCATGATTCATCATTGACCTGACCATGTCCAACAAGGTCCGGTTACGCCTCTCAGATACACCATTATGCTGGGGTGTATAGGGCGGAGTCCATTGAGACAATATGCCATTGTCTCTTAGATAATCAAGAAACTCTTGACTTAAGTATTCACCACCTCGATCCGATCGAAGTATTTTAATACTTTTGTCATGTTGTTTCTCTACTTCATTTCTGAATTCTTTGAACCTTTCAAAGGCTTCAGACTTGTGTTTCATCAGGAACACATACCCAAACCGTGAGTGATCATCGGTGAAGGTAATGAAGTAGCTATAGCCTCCTAAAGCTTGAGTTGACATAGGTCCACATACATCAGTATGTACTAGACCTAGTAACTCTCCCACTCGTTCACCTTTTCCAGTAAAAGGTAACTTAGTCATCTTGCCTTTTAAGCATGATTTGCATGTATCGTATGAATCCAATTCAAACGATTCCAGAATTCCACATCGGTGTAATTCAGACATGCATTTCTTGCTTATATGGCCAAGACGACAATGCCACATTTAGGAGTCTATTTGATTATCCTTTCGAGCACGCTTGTTGCTCGCTTCGATATTGAAAATGTCACTGGATACATCCAACGTATAAACACCATTGCTTAAAGTTCTAGTCTCATAAAGAACTTCATTCAAAGTTATGTAACAACAATTGTTACTAAAAGTCAAATGGAACCCATTTCTATTTAGACAAGAAATAGAAATGATGTTCTTTATCAACGAAGGAACATAAAAGCATTTGTCCAGTTCTAAGACAAGTCCTGCAGGAAGTTTCAACAAATACGTTCCGATGGTGAGTGCAGCAACCTTTGCTCCATTCCCAACACGTAAATTTGACTCTCCCTTGACGAGTTTTCTTCTATTCCTTAGCCCATGTATGTCATTACATATATGTGAGTCACACCCAGTATCCAATACCCAAGTGTTTGAGGAAATAGAATGACAATCAATAACAAAGATATCTGAAGAAGATGGGGCATCCGATGCCTTATTCTTCTTCACGGACTCAAGATAAATCTTGCACTTTCTTCGCAAATGGCTCTCCTTGCCATAATGATGGCAAGTTTCCTTTTGTGCTAGTTCTACCTTCTTAGCCCTTCTCTTCTTTCCCTTCTGCTGTTCTTTTGACCTCCTCTTAGAACCTTTCTTCGAGGAATCAACTAACAGCACTGTCCCCTGCTCATGCTTCTCAGAAGACTCCACAGTCTTCAGCATATTGAGCAGTACCACAGATGAACCTTCTAGCATCTCAGAGGTGAAGAGGAGCTTTGAGACTTCGAACCTTTCGAATCTCACTTGCTCATCAACCAACTCACAAAGATGAAGGACTACGATATGAGCATCCATATGCTCATGCCGCCAGAGCTTGGGTTCCATCGCGGCTAGCATGATGCAACTCATTTGTTCAGAATCACTCACATGTTTCTGATAGGCCAACAATTGGTCCAAAGTTGCATCGTCACTAGGACGGGCGGGAAGAGGCGCTTCGAGGACATACACAAGCTTTTCACCTTGAGAACAATTCTCAAGTTTCTAAGCCAGTCCAAGAAGCTCGGCCCAGTCAATTTATTCGAATCCAAAATGGAACGCAAATTCAAACACATCATGATCAATCTTAGAAATACAAAACGAGCATATATGAGAAAATGATTTTAAAATGCATCAATATACATTTATAAATCCCATTCATTTTTCGAATTTCAAAAACCCCAAAATCACTTCGGGAGATTGTAGGTCCATCTCCGTATGGGCTGATATCCATCATAGTTATGAACAACCTTGGAGAGAGTCCAACAAGCCATTCATAACTACGACGGTAGGTATCATCTATACCGATTGCATATCCCGTATATGCAACTATCACAATGTGCTATCAACTAATTGAATGTTCACACATACATCGGGTTGTTAACACATTAACAAGTATGCATCATATGCATAGCACCCAACTTCACCTCCCTTTACATCGACCTTGAGAGAGTCCAACAAGCCGATGCTCCAGTTAAAGCCAACCCATTAATCAGACATAGTTTTAATATGGTTAGAGCGCATTCAACCAATTAGCCCAGCTTGGAGAGAGTCCAACAACCAAAGCTAACGATTGACCTCGACTCTTACCATATTAGTATTAAACTATTCCATGGTTTGAACATATTCGTGTTCGAGCCGGCTGAGAGAGTCCAACAACCCAAATAAGAAATGTAACTCTGGTTCTAACCATATTAATGGAAGGTGTAGGCTTTAATATTGATTAAGGGTTTTTATGTCTCATCCTCTTTGCATGCAAATAACTATTATCTACATGGCATGGCATACATGACATACATCTACATGTCACGACACGCATGGCATAATGTTATGCATCTAATGCAATTACATGGCATACAATTATGTCATGTATATAATTTCCTTATATGTCATAACTATTTATGGAAATAAAATATGTTTAAGATTTGATTCTCCAAATCAAATCATAATTAAATTAAGAAACAAATTTCTAAATCTAATCACATATTTTATTCATGGAATTATTTGATTAAGGAAAATCTATTTAGGAAACCAATTTCCTAAATCATTAAAACTACTTATGGAAATAAAATATTTTAAGATTTGATTTCCCAAATCAAATCATGATTAAATTAGGAAACAAATTTCCAGAATCTAATCAAATATTTTATTTATGGAAAATATCAATTTCCATAAATACTTCCAACTTTCCAAAAGTGGAAGATTTCCATAAATACTTCTAGACTTTCCAAAATTGAAAAATTTCCATAAATACTTCTAAATTTCCAAAATTTAGAAAATTTCCAGAAATACATTATGACTATCGCAAAACCATTTTTACGATTATGTCGAAACACAACCTGGGCTCTGATACCACTGTTGGGTTTCCGGCACCGCGGCGTGTGTGTGTTCGATCATGTTTCGTAAACATGAACACAGCGGAAGCAATAAAAATAATAAATACTCCTATTTATTACAACACACACAACACACGCATGCATATTACAACAAGTGTAGACATAACCGTAAATTAAAATTTGCAATAAAAGAAATTTATCTACGTTATACCTTTCGTATGACGTGTAGCGGGAACGGCATCAACCGGAACGATCCTCGTAAGAATCGCTCTATCCGTATCCACGCCGAGCTCCTCGGGATGACTTCGCTAAGTCACGAGCCGTCTTCGTGCGGGTTACTAGCCTCGTGTTGAAGACGCGGCGTGATCGAGATGATCACGATCCGAATCCAAATTCGGATCCTAAAACGAAGTTCTCAAACTCGCTTCTCCGAGAGGTATTCGCCAACCGCTTTGGCGAATCCTTCATCCCCACTCAGAGGATTACCGGAGATCAAATCTCGGTAGTTAGCCGCTGTCGGAGCACTAACCGTCGTCCAAACGACGCTCCGACAACAAAGAAACAAGCTGTCCAGAAAAACTGGACAGCTTTTGGTGGAGGAATAGAGGCCGGCTAAGGAAAGATGGAAGCTCACCTTATCACCGAACCCAAAGGAGATCGCCGGAGGGTCGCCGGAGGTTCTCCGGCTGAAGCTTGGACGCCGGCAAAGACTTGGACTGCTGCACACAAGCTGGGCGGTGGCAGCTTTAGGGTTGGCGCCAATTAACTCCAAGGTGGAGGTGGGCGGCAACTCATGGGGGCTAGGGTTTGGATTAGGGCTTAATTATCCCTTAAGCCCTCTTTTATAGAGAACTACTTCTCTTAATGGTTATTGGATCATAACCATTAGGCCCGTTAACCCGCTCCATTAGGATAAGTTAAAATAAACCAAACCATGATGATTTATTTTAAGTTAAAACGAACCGAACCAACTTTTGGTTCATTCGTTTAAAATAAACCAAACCCTTTGGTTTATTCTCATCCATTGGATTAGAACCAAACCATTTTGGTCCATCCATTATGTCTTCATAAGACACGGCCCATCCACGCTTCCATTGCGACTGAAACAATTTCATGCTCGCTTTATGTTTGGTCCAACCAAACATAGGTTCTCTCGGTCTGAGAATCCCATTCTCAAGCTCGTTTTAAATCCTTTGGATTACACTCGTTGTGCGTGTGACCAAATAGGTTCTCGGTTTATGTTGGCCGTCTATAATTAACCATTAATTATAAAACGATCATGAGTGGCACCTAGTAGTACATCATGATCCCCAATTAACCGAAAAGATCAACGGTTGATCCAGAACTATTTCTGAAACCCTTCAGTAGCTCGAATGAATCGTGCCCCATTCCCTTCACTCATCTTATACCCACTTGGTTCAGGACATGGTCTATAGTGTCATCGATCCCACTAGGTCGACTCACGCCACACCTAGCCCAAGTATCATTTCCTCGTCCTACTGATTCTAGTTACTCCACATGTATCGAAGAGTACCTTACTCTAAACATGTAATGCTTTGGCCAAAGACTTTAGTAACAATCCGACGAGAGGCCATGGGTATACATCTCCTCGCAAGGAGTGGTGAATCCTTTATAGGCTATTCAAACACCTTCGATCACTTCGACTTATACCCAATCATCTCGGGTCCACATCTCCTTAGAGATGTTTGCTTAAGATGTCAAAGCATAAGTCTCCATGATCAAGATGACTTGAATACCGCAAGTCAAAGGAACATCGCACTTAAGCCACAGTAAGAACTTCATTGACATATCTATATATACAGAGAACCATATGAAGTCTTACGACTGGTCACTCCAATGAACTAGTTACCATAACTAGCATCCACGATTAACTCCGGACATCACTATGTCTCCAGCCAGTGAGAATCAGCTGCTTGGATACACCAAGGAGTATACCTCATGCTAGTCTCGACAGAATTGATGGTGTCCAGATCCATCAATTCATCGACTAGGGATAATTCCGATACATCACAATTACACATGTAGAGATACTCACTAGTTGTGATCCAATCACAAATTCTCTCATGCTGTGAATCACATCGTGGACATTCAGTAAATGAGTTTAAGATCCAATCAAATACATGAAACATGTATACTCAAATAGTGAATCTTCATTTATCATATAAATGGTTCATACATAAGGCGATTGTCTTAGGACATCTCTCATATATTACTAACAGAATCTTTACACAACACTAAAATGGGGGAAGGGTTTTCAGAGGCAGGGAGAGGGGAAGACAAAGAAGGGGAACATAGGAAGTCAAATTTAAAGGAGGGGAGTATATGCTTGTTGTACCGAATAATTGGGCCTATGGGTACAGATGGGGGCCTTAAAGAAGTGTTAGGCATGATTTGTTGATGGGTTGAGCCTTCGTTCAATTCTGACAGCATAACGTCAGCCATAGTTATTATCCTTATGTGGTTGCGGATCGAATGAGTAGGGTTTAAGGTAAATATACTTTAGAAGAATGACGAAGTAAAAAATTCATTCCGATATGATAAGGCAAGGTCTTAGATCAAGTCATCACTTTTTTCACCATGGTGTCACCCAGAGCTATTATCACCATACGGTTATAGATCGAAGGAGTAGGGTTTAAGGTAACTACACTTTAGAAGAATGGCGGCATAAAAAATTCATTCCGATCTGATAAGGCAAGGCCTTAGATCAGGTCATCTCTTTTTTCAGCATGGCATCATCCAGAGCTATTATCCTCGTGCGGTTGCTGATCGGAGGAGTAGGGTTTAAAGTAACTACACTTTGGAAGAATGGCGGAGTAAAAAATTCATGTCAATCTGATGAGGCAAGACCTTAGATCAGATCATCACACTTTTTTCAGCATGATGTCAGCCAAGGCTATTATCCCTGTACAGTTGCGTATCGAAGGCATAGGGTTTGAGGTAACTACACTTTGGAAGAATGGTGGAGTAAAAAATTTATTCTAATCTGATAAGGCAAGGCCTTAGATCAGGTCGCCACTTTTTTAAGCATGGTGTTAGCTAGAGCTATTATCCTCGTGCGATTGCGGATCGGAGGAGTAGAGTTTAAGGTAACTACACTTTGGAAGAATGGTGGAGTAAAAAATTCATTCCGACCTGATGAGGCAAGGTCTTAAGTTAAATCATCACACTTTTTTCAACATTGCGTCAGCCAAGGCTATTATCCCCGTGCGATTGCGGATCAAAGGAGTAAGGTTTCAGATAACTACACTTTGGAAGAATGGCGGAGTAAAAAATTCATTCCGATCTGATAAAGCAAGGCCTTAGATCAGATCGTCACTTATTTCAGCATGGCGCCAGCCATAGCTATTATCCCCGTGCGATTGCGGATCGAAGGAGTTGAGTTCAAGGTAGATGTATTGTTGAAGATGACGGAAGTAAAAAATTTATTCTGATCTGACTAGGTAAAGTCCTAGATCAGATCGTCACTATTTTTTCAACTTGTCTTCAGGTAAAGCTCTCATCCCCGTGCAGTGGCGGATCGGAGGAGTTGGGTTCAAGGTAGATGCACTGTTGAAGATGACAGAAGTAATAAATTTATTTCGATTTGACTAAGCAAAGCCCTAGGTCAAATCATCACTATATTTTCATCTTGTCTTCAGGTCAAGCTCTTATCCCCATGCGGTGGCAGATCGGAGGAGTTAGATTCAAGGTAGATGCACTATTGAAGATGACGAAAGTAAAAAATTTATTCCGATCTGACTAGGCGAAGCCCTAGATCAGATCGTCACTATTTTTCAGCTTATCTTCAAGTCAAGCTCGCATCTCGTGCAATGGCGGATCGGAGGATTTGAGTTCAAGGTAGATGCACTGTTGAAGATGATGAAAGAAAAAAAAAATATTTCGATCTGACTAGGAGAAGCCCTAGATCAGATCGTCACTATTTTTTCAGCTCGTCTTCAGGTCAAGCTCTCATCCCCATTCGGTGGCGGATCGAAGGAGTTGGGTTCAAGGTAGATGCACTAAACGAAAGTAAAAAAATTTATTCTGATCTGACTAGGCAAAGCCCTAGATCAGATCATCACTATTTTTTCAGCTTGTCTTCAGGTCAAGCTCTCATCCCCATGCGGTGGCGGATCAGAGGAGTTGGGTTCAAGGTAGATGGTTTGTTGAAGATGACGAAAGTAAAAAATTTATTCCAATCTGACTAGGCAAAACCTTAGGTCAAATCATCACTATTTTTTTAGCTTGTCTTTAGGTCAAGCTCTCATCCCCCGTGCGGTGGCAGATCGGAAGAGTTGGGTTCAAGGTAGATGCACTGTTGAAGATGATGGAGGTAAAAATTTTATTATGATTTGACTAGGCGAAGCACTAGGTCAGATTGTCACTATTTTTTCGGCTTGTCTTCAGGTCAAGCTCTCATCCTCATGCAGTGGCGGATCGGAGGAGTTGGGTTCAAGGTAGATGTACTATTGAAGATGATGAAAGTAATAAATTTATTCCGATCTGACTAGACGAAGCCCTAGGTCAGATCATCATTATTTTTTCAGCTTGTCTTCAGGTCAAGGTCTTATCCCCGTGGGGTGGCGAATAGAAGGAGTTGGGGTCAAGGTAAATGCACTGTTGAAGATGACGAAAGTAAAAAATTTATTCCGATTTGACTAGGCGAATCCCTAGGTCAGATTGTCACTATTTTTCAGCTTCTCTTCAGAGCTCTCATCCCCGTGTGGTGGCGGATCGGAGGAGTTGGGTTTAAGGTAGATGCACTGTTGAAGATGATGGAAGTACAAAATTTATTCCGATCTGACTAGGCGATGCCCTAGATCAGATCGTCACTATTTTTTCAGCTTATCTTCAGGTCAAGCTCTCATCCCCATGTGGTGGCGGATCGGAGGAGTTGGGTTCAAGGTAGATGCACTGTTAAAGATGACGGAAGTAAAAAAAATGTATTCCAATCTGAATAGGCGAAGGTCTAGGTTAGATCGTCACTATTTGTTCAGCCTGTCTTCAGGTCAAGCTCTTATCCCCATGCTGTGGCAGATCAGAGGAGTTGACTTCAAGGTAGATGCACTACTAAAGATGATGGAAGTGAAAAATCATTCCGATCTGACTAGGCAAAGCCCTAGGTCAGATCGTCACTATTTTTCAGCTTGTCTTCAATTCAAGATATAATCCCCGTGGGGTGACAGATCAAAGGAGTCAGAATGCAAGAGAAGGTTTTATGACTGACATGAGTCGAAAGTTATTTCCTAGAAGTTGGAAACACCTAGGAGGAAATGGGAGGCGTCTACATTAGATTGGTGATTCCCTACTACTCATTTAGCTTTGAAGAGTGATATGATAATATTTTATCCATCTTAAAGAATCAGTTTTAGCAAGAAAAAGGTACACTTTTTTATTTTTCGAAATCAGAAATATATTGCTGCAGAGTAAGGTTACATTCATTACTTCCTAAGATCAGGAAAGAAAATACATTCTAGAAAAATGGAAGTTAAGGGGCTTTACGGATGATTCTCTCTGGAGGTAGAATTCGGGCCCTATGATGACTTGACATGGCAAGGAGTTGTCTAACATGAGACTAATTAATGGACTTGAGCCTCGATAAGGCTCGTTGAGTCACTGCTAGTTCTTGTCGCAGCGAGTAGTTACGGGTGGAAGATTGCTGCAGTCGATTCCTTAAATCTCTTACCAAGTCTTCCAGGTCTCGTAGGCGCTGCTGGTCTGCCATTGGGGTTTCGGGAGGAATCAGTCTATTTTCTTACTCTGAAGAGTCTATCATTCAAAAGGTATAAGAATTAAGGAGTATACAAGCCAAAAGTATGGTTGGAAACTTTTATAGAGGAGGGGGAGTATTAATTCATCTTCTTGGAAAAGAAGAAAAGTAAAAGCTGATAAGATGGGGAGATGAAGGGGTAGTGTTGGGAGTAGTTGATGCATTAATGAAGAGATGACCGAGCATACCCTACAGTGGAAGTAAACTGTCGTCGAGAATAATTCAACTGCAATACAGTGATTTCCTTGTGATATTTGATAAATCTAACATGCGTTGTTAGTCTTCTGTGAGTGAGCGAAAGTTAAAGTGATCTTCTTGCAGGAGACATTTTTAGCGACAACAATAATTATGTTGAGACTAATATCTTTTTCTTTTATATATATATGCATAAACCGAATGAAATAGCCAAGAGATACATTCTTGTTTATAGAGAACGAGGAGTACTGGAAGAATCCATAGAAGACTCTCCTTTTAAGTAGGGTAGTGCCTCTCCCAGAAGAGGAGGAAGATTAGCCGGAGGGAAAGGTATGTCATCCCATGGAGGAGGAGGGATATCAGTCGACAGAGGAGGAATGACGGCTGGCGGAATGTTAGCTAGTGGAGGAGGGGGGTCTATTGAAGGTTGCTGTTGAGGTGCTGGAGGATTCCATAGGCGATTGTCGAAGGACAGGAAAGGAGGTCGAAAGAATCTCCTGGGGCTCGAAGCCATTGTGTTGGTGGGACTTTGAAGGGGGGAGGTCGATAAGCTAAAGTCATTGTAGAATACATATCTGAATCTTCAGATAGGTCTGAGTCAGAACTTATGTCAAATAGGGACGAGGAGGAAGCCATGAAAGTAGTATGAAGACACAAGGCTCCACGGGAGGTATTTATAGAGGGGAAGGGACATTAATCTATTTTCTTGAAAAAGGAGGAGAATACGGAAGGCTGGAGGGGGTAATCAAAGGGTTGACATTGGGAATGGTAAAGACATTGGTAATGAGGTGACTGGTCACGGTCTCACTCACCCAAAGGGATAAGAGCTAGTGGGGTATGATCTAATTATGGTATAAAGTAGCCTAGCAGAGTTGGATCCTATTTGTTGGGGAAATGGCTCAAGATAATGCAAAGGCACATTATTTTTAAGCTAGCCAGAGTAACTATTATGAAGGTAAAGTATCAGTCGACTAGCACTAAGGAGACTTCTAGCCAGAGAAAGGTGAAAACGAGAAAGGGAAGATATTTGCTCAGCTAGAGGAATATGACTATTAAAATAAAGGTAATTCTGAAATTCAAAAGGAAGAAGAGGAATGCTGGCCATTTTATAAAGGAAGAATATATACATTAAAGTCCTTACAAAATAAGGCATTACAATTTAGAGAGAGGGGGCGTCACAGTTCAAAAGTATTCTCCGAGTAGTCATCTATTGCTGCTTCTACACTTAAGTAACTAATGTCTGTAACTGGAGGAGGATGTTTGTGAGTCGCATATTGTTTGCTGGCTCCCTTGAACCCATGATAAAAAAATTCAGTTGCTTTATCGCCAAATTTCATTAGAAGCTCTTCCTCTTGCTCTTTCCCTCGAGCTTTTTCAGCAGCAAGAGCACCCTGCAGTTCATCTCTCTCCTTGGTGACAACTATCGTGTGTTGGCCCAGAGAAGTTATAGCTTGGGCATGTTCCAGTTGTAGAACCCGCAACTGTTCCATTATTTCTGCTAGGGCCCCAGGCAATGTGACCATTTTGGAGGAGAGGCTTTCTATTTGTGTTCGTCTCGATGCTAGTGAGGCCTCCAGAGTCTTAATGACTGATTGAGCACTTAGAAGTTCAGTTAAAGACTTAGATTCCCTGGTCTCTCCCTCCCGGAGTTGAACCTGATACTCTAATAATTCTTGAGCTAGGGTATTGACGTGCTGAATCTTCTCAGACTGTAGGAACAGTTGGGTTTCAAGGGCATCAACCCTTTTAAGGGCTTCTTCTTTTTCATGCCCCGCTACCGTTAACTGAGTAACTAAAGTAGCTTCCCTTTGTTTGTTGTCAGTAAGTTGTTGAAATAACTTTCTTTACTGGATTTGGGAGGCATTGTGGCGAGCCACCATGGTAGATTAATAATCAGCTAGATGCTGAGTTGTGTCATTATAATGAGCAACCGCCTGCATCTAGGGGAATTCAAATGTGAGTATTCAGATATGCCCAATATGGTAGGTCCACAAGGAGGTACCTCTGATAAATCCTTCCTCAGATGTTCAAAAGGGCCCTACACTCCTGATTGATTGAAAATTTTTACTTCCTGAGGAGTACACAGTTTCAGTAGAGATTCAAGGGTAGTCATGGGAGGACTGAGGGGAAGAATATCCCCCATGGGAAGAGGGGATTCATCCCCGAGTGTGGAAGGATCAAGAGTTGCAACTTTAGGAAGTGGGGAAGTGGGATGAGATAATTATGAAGGTGTAATAAGAGGGGAAGAAGGCGTAGGAGGATCAATATCCATGCCTAGGGAGGAAGGAAGTGAGGGGGTAGGTAATGAGGGGAGATGCTCTTTAGGAAGAGGGAGGATGGCAGGGGACTGGACGTCCCCCTCAGTGGGCTCGGAGATAATAAGATGGCGGCACCGATGGAGTATAAGAGGAGGTGGACTAGGAGAATGAGAGGAGGAGGATGCTGGGAGAGTGGAGGAGCTAGCAGTGCCCTCCTTGCGCGCATGGAGTCTTTTGAGGGATGAAGGAGGAGGGACAAGAGATTTTCCCTTCGTGCGTTTCTTCGAGGGATTGTTGGCTATAGCCTTCTCTGCGCTATTACTAGCTCTCTGCATCAAGTCATCTGCAATACACAACATCCAGAATAATAGATAGCAGTAATAAGGATTAACAAACATTATATGTAAAATTTGGTTGACACCCTACCTATGCCGACGGGGTCATCCAAATGGAAGGGAGAGAACCCATAATGGCTCAAGATGTTGTTGGTGCAATCGACCCAGGTCACGATTGACCAGACTTGAGTTGGACTCGAGTAGTGTTTTGATGTTTAACAATATTTTAGGGAGATTGATGATGCAATCAACCCGGGTCATGATTGACTAAACTCGAGTTTGACTCGAGTGATATTTTGATGTTTGACCATGGTTTGACCATTGTTTGACTATATGGTTGACATGAGGTTGACAATACGATGAAAAGTAAAAGCATGGGTCATGGCAAAGGAAAGTCCAAGCTTGAGTCTTGGCAAATGGAAAGTCCAACATGGGTTGGCAAGGGAAGTCCAAGGGGTGATATTGGCGGCGTAAAGTGTAAAGGTGGAGTCTTGGCAGCATAAGTCCAATGGTTTGCGGCGTAAAGTCCAAGCGGGAGTTGTGGCAGTGTAGACCACATTAGCATGACAATAGCTGATGGAAGCACCTAAAGGCTAGCGTATGAATGAACAAGTCATGGATGACTTGGAGGGATCCGATAGGCGTGAGGCAAACGGAGGTGGCTAGAAGGCTTAGGTCTAGGCTAAGGGTGGTCTAGCAAGTATGAGGGCATCATACTTGGTGTTAAAACTGTTAGTAATATATGAGAGATGTTCTAAGGCAATCGTCTTATGTTTGAACCATTTATATGATAAATGAAGATTCACTATTTGAGTATACATGTTCTCATGTATTTGATTAGATCTTAAACTCATTTACTGAATTTCCACGATACGATTCACAGCATGAGAGAATTTGTGATTGGATCACAACTAGTGAGTATCTCTACATGTGTAATTATGATGTATCGGAATTATCCCTAGTCGATGAATTGATGGATTCGGACATCATCAATTCTGTCGAGACTAGCACGAGGTATACTTCTTGGTGTATCCAAGCAGCTGATTCTCACTGGCTGGAGACATTGTGATGTTCGGAGTTAATCGTGGATGCTAGTTATGGTAACTAGTTTATTGGAGTGACCAGCTGTAAGACTTCATATGGTTCTCTGCATATATGGATATGTCAATGAAGTTCTTACTGCAGCTTAAGTGCGATGTTCCTTTGACTTGCGATATTCAAGTCATCTTTGATATGAAGACCTATACTTTGATATCTTAAGCAAGCATCTCTGAGGAGATGTGGACCCGGAATGATTGGGCATAAGTCGAAGTGATCGAAGGTATTTGAATAGCCTATAAAGGATTCACCACTCCTTGCGAGGAGATGTATACCCATGGCCTCTCGTCGGATTGTTACTAAAGTCTTTGGCCAAAGCATTACATGTTTAGAGTAAGGTGCTCTTGGATACATGTGCAGTAACTAGAATCCGTAGGACGAGGAAATGATACTTGGGCTACGTGTGACGTAGTCAACCTAGTGGGGACTGACACTATAGACCATGTCCTGAACCAAGTGGGTATAAGATGAGTGAAAGGAATGGGGCACGATTCATTGTAGTTGTTGAAGGGTTTCAGAAATAGTTCTGGATCAACCGTTGATCTTTTCGATTAATTGGGGATCATGATGTACTACTAGGTGTCACTCATGATCGTTCTATAATTAATGGTTAATTATAGACGGCCAACATAAACCGAGAACCTATTTGGTCACACGCACAACGAGCGTAATCCGAAGGATTTAAAACGAGCTTGAGAATGAGATTCTCAGACCGAGAGAAACTAGGTTTGGTTGGACCAAATAAGGAGCGAGCATGAAATCGTTTCAGTCGTAATGGAAGAGTGGATGGGTCGTATCTTATGAAGACATAATGGATGAATCAAATTGGTTTGGTTCTAATCCAATGATGGAGAATAAACCAAAGGAGTTTGGTTTATTTTAAACGAATGAACCAAAGTTGGTTCAGTTCGTTTTAACTTAAAATAGACCAAATCGGTTTGGTTTATTTTAACTTAAATTAATGGAGCGGGTTAACGGATTTTGGTTATGAACCAATAACCATTAGGAGAATTTGTTCTCTATAAAATAGGGCTCAAGGGTTTAATGAGAGCCCTAATCCAAAGTTGTCGCCCCTCTCCCTCCTCTCCTCTTGTGGTCGGCACCCAAACCCTAGCCGCCGCCCACCTCTTGTGCCGCCGTCCAAGTTATTGCCGGCGTCCAAGCTTCAGCCGGCGACCCTCCGATGATCTTCCTTAGCTCCGGCGACAAGGTGAGCATCTAGCTTCCTCATTTAGCCGGCGCTAATCCTCCACCAAAGCCATCCAATTTTCTGGACAGCTTGTTTACTTCGTGTTGGAGCGTCGTTTGGATGACGTTTGGAGCTCCGATAGCAGCTTTCTTTCCAGGGATTCGATCTCCGGTAATCCTCATAGGTGGAGGACGAAGGATTCGTCAAACGGTGGACGAATACCTCTCCGGAGAAGCGAGTTTTTAAGGACTCGTTTTGAATCCAAATTTTGATTTGGATTGTGATCTTCTCTCGATCACATCATCTACGACACGAGGCTAGTGACTCATACGAAGACGAGGCTTATGACTTTGTGAAGTAATCCCGAAGATACTCGGCGTGAATACGGATAGAGGCGATTCTAGCGAGGGTCGCTCCGGTTGATGACTTTCCCGCTACACGTGATACGTCAGGTATACGTAGAATAAATTTCCTTTATTGTAAAATTTGAAACTACGGTTATGTCTACACATGTTGTACTATGCATGCGTGTGGTGTGTGTGATGTAATAAATTATATTTATTACTTTTTATTTCTTCCGTTGCGCACATGTTTATGAAACATAATCGAACACACACTCGTCGGGGTGCCGGAAATCCAACAGTGGTATCAGAGTCCAGGTTGTGTTTCGACATAATCGTAAAATTATTTTGCGATTGTCATAATTGTATTTATGGAAATTTTCTACTTTTGGAAAGTTAGAAGTATTTATGGAAATTTTTAGTTTTGGAAAGTCTAGAAATATTTATGGAAATCTTCTACTTTTGGAAAGTTAGAAGTATTTATGAAAATTAACAATTTCCACAAGTAAAATATTTGATTAGATTTGGAAATTTATTTCCTAATTTAATCATGATTTGATTTGGGAAATAAAATCTTAAATATATTTTATTTCCATAAATAGTTTTGACAATTTAGGAAATTTGTTTCCTAAATTAAATTTGACTTTCCTAAATCAACACTTTCCATAAATAAAATATGTGATTAGATTTGAAAATTTGTTTCCTAATTTAATCATGATTTGATTTGAAGAATCAAATCTCAAACATATTTTATTTTCATAAATAATTATGACATATAAGGAAAATTTGTACATGTCATAATTGTTTGTCATGTAAGTGCATTAGATGCATATCATTATGTCATGACATGTAGATGTATGTCATATATGTCATGCCATGTAGATAATAGTTATTTGCATGCAAAGAGGATGAGACATAAAAACTCTTACTCAATATTAAAGCCTACACCTTCCATTAATATGGTTAGAACCAGAGTTTTATTTCTTGTTTCGATTGTTGGACTCTCTCCAAGGACGGCTCGAACCCAAACATGTTTAAACCATGGAATAGTTTAATACTAATATGGTAAGAGTCAGAGGTCAATCGTTAGCTTTGGTCGTTGGACTCTCTCCAAGCCGGGCTAATTGGTTGAATGCACTCTAACCATATTAAAACTATTTCTCGATTAATGGGTTGGCTTTAACCTAGAGCATCGGCTTGTTGGACTCTCTCCAAGGTCGATGTGAAGGGAGGTGAAGTTGGGTGCTATGCATATGATGCATACTTGTTAATAAGTTAACAACCCGATGTATGTGTGAACATTCAATTAGTTGATAGCACATTGTGATAGTTGCATATATGTGATATGCAATCGGTATATTTGATACCTACTATCGTAGCTATGAATGGCTTATTGGACTCTCTCCAAGGTTGTTCATACCTATGTTGGATATCAGCCCATTCGGAGATGGACCTACGATCTCCCGAAATGATTTTGAGGCTTTTGAAATTTGAAAAATGAATGGGATTTATGAATGTATATTGATGCATTTTAAACCATCTTTCTCATATATGCTCGATTTGTATTTCTAGATTAATCGCTTGATCATGATGTCTTTGAATTTGCGCTCTATTTTAAATTCAAATAAATTGACTGGGCCGAACTTCTTGGACTGACTTAGAAACTTGAGAATTGTTCTCAAGGCGGAAAAGCTTGCATATGTCCTCGAAGAGCCTCTTCCCGCCCGTCCTAGTGATGATGCAACACCGGACCAATTGTTAGCCCATCAGAAATATGTGAGTGATTATGAGCAAGTGAGTTGCCTCATGCTAGCCGCGATAGTACCCGAGCTGCGGAAGTAGCATGAGCATATGGATGCTCATACCATAGTCTTCATCTTTATGAGTTGCTTGATGAGCAAGTGAGATTCGAAAGGTTCAAAGTCTCCAAGCTCCTCTTCACCTCTGAGATGCAAGAAGGTTCATCTGTGGTACTGCTCATCATGCTGAAGACTGTGGAGCCTTCTGAGAAGCATGAGCAGGGGACGGTGTTGTTAGTTGATTCCTTGAAGAAAGGTTCTAAGAGGAAGTCAAAGGAATAGCAAAAGGGAAAGAAGAAAAAGGCTAAAAAGGCAGAACCAACTCAAAAGGGTGTTGGGGATCATTTGGAAGCTAGAGGGGGTGAATAGCATTTTTCGTTTCTACAAAAATGATTAGCGGAAGAAAACACAAATAATATATGTAAAAACAGCAATAATGCAAACAAAGCCTTTACGTGGTTCGGAGATAACGCTCCTACTCCACGGCGATCCTTAAGGTGGATCAATCCAAGCAAATCCACTAAGAAGCTTTCTTTTACAACACAACTCCTCTTCTTTACAAAGAATGAAGATCTAAGCTTAGAGAGAAGAGGAGGAGATTTAAAAACACTTAGAAAGCTAGAAAATTCATGGAGGCTTTTGAGAAGGATTAGAGAATGAGCATTAACCCCAAAAACCTCCACCAACCCTCTTTTTATAGAGAAGAGACTGATTTTCCCGTTGGAGCATGATTAGTCGACTGATGTACAGCATCAGTCGACTGCTGGCGTGGTTAACGGCTTCTGAATAGCCGGATTCGTGGGATTCAGAGTCGTTTCATCCAACGGCACTTTCATCAGTCGACTGATGGAGTGATCAGTCGAGTGATCGTCGACCGCAGTCGAGTGCGACTCCATTATGTGCTCGTATTTACGTTTATTAGTCGACTGCCACTGTTGGCGATCGGCCGATTGCAATATCGATCGATCGCCATCGCCAAAGCCGATCGATGGTCGTGGTTTCATCGACTCGATCGAGCACTGACCGATCGGCCGATACATTGTATCAGTCGACTGATACTCATCAAGTGTGAGTAATTCACACTTGATTTCACCCCCTAGACCTAGACTTAACCTCCTAGCTCTTCCTTAAGCTTTGCGCCTCCAGGATCCCTCCGAGTCCGCGACTTGTTCATCCTATGCGCTTTGCTTCCAAGAGCTTCCTTCGGTTTTGTCATGTCTAGGGTTTTCCTTTGCCAAAGCGTGCTTGGAATTTATGCCGCCAAGTCTACATGCTTGGACTTATGCTTCCAAGACTTGCCTTTGGACTTCCTTTGCCAAAGTTTGTTTGGACTTAATGCCACCAAGACAACATGCTTGGTCTTATACCGCCAAACCTTTACCTTGGACTTCTCTTTCCAAGATCATACTTGGACTTTGCTTTTACCAAGTCTTCATACTTGGATTTCCCTGTCACTTGAACACGTTCACAATTAGATCACAATTTGTTGCCTAACTTAGATGATTATCCAAACATCAAAACATATAAATGCTTGGGGCATTGTTGCACCAACAATCTCCCCCTTTTTGATGTTTGACAATCATTTAAGTTAGGTCTTTTAAAGATACACACATAATAATATGATCATATATCCAATTCTAACTTAAAAATTTCTTCTCCCCCTTTGACATACATCAAAAAGAGAAGAAATCATATATTCCATAGAAGAATTGAAAATATTGAAATCTTGAACTAAGGTATAGAATTGAAAATTAGCTCCCCCTTAATCCAAGATATAGTTCATGATGAGTAACAAAAACATGTGGAGCAAAAGTCTATCAAACAATTTGAAGATTTAAATCCTAACTTTGCACCAACAATGTTCATTTAGGATGAAAAAGATAAAATTGTGAAACTCCCCCTAAAATGCCACATTAACCAGTTGCACAAGTTGTTTATACCCAATATTGTTAAGCTAGAGTTTTAGGACATCAAAGATACACTAAATATCAGAAAATGGAGCTATTTTTCCGAAAATACGATTATCATCGATCGGTTTCGAACGATCGACATCATCAGAATACAAAATTCAGCCTTTTCAGTCCAAATTCAGAAATGCATTAGAAATTCCAGAAATCTAGAAAAATCACGAAAATTTGCATACACATTTCTGAAATCATACTTTATCAAGGAAAAATATTTTGAAAAATATATGTTTTCCAGATTTCGAGATTGGTACAAACTTGGAAACTCACAAAAGTTCTAATGTTTTTACAAACTTTGTATCACTTTTGTGTTTCACTTGAAAACTGTTTTTCAAAATATGATAAACATAGTTTAAAATATATTTTATTTGACATTTCCAATCATGTTCTTGGAGCAATATGCACATCAATTGTGAATAAGCCTTCCCAATGATTGGTCCAATGAAGGATCAATGTCTCTAGATGACACCTTGGTCCATAGTAATGCATCATAACAAGCATGATGAACCAAGTGCATCTTCCTAACACTCACATGTTGTCTAGGTGGCTCAATACAAAAATCATGGTTTCCTAAGTATTTTGTGATATGGTTAAAGGTATAAATCCTAGTATTTCTATAGGATCAAGCAAACCTACACCTTTACTCAACCAAGCACATTCCAAGTTCTCTCCTAAGTGATGAGAATTCTACCTCGGGGAGAGCCTTGGTAAATATGTCGGCTAGGTTGGACTTGGATTCAATGTAATTGAGCTCAATGTCCCCCTTAGCCACATGGTCTCTAATGAAGTGATGCTTCACTTCAACGTGCTTGGTCCTAGAGTGATGCACCGGATTTTTGGTCAAGTTAATGGTGCTCACATTATCACAAAATACTTTCATGTTGGAGTAAGATAGCTCATAATCTTCTAAGGTATGTTTCATCCATAAGAGTTGAGCTACACAACCACCCATAGCCACATATTCGGCCTCGGTGGTGGATAAAGCAACACAAGGTTGCTTCCTACTACTCCAACTCACTAGGGAGGACCCAAGGAATTGGCATCCACCACTAGTACTCTTCCGATCCAATTTGCAACCGGTATAATCGGAATCGGTGTACCCAATCAAATCAAAGGACCTAGTCCTAGGCTACCATAGACCTACATTTAGTGTGCCTTTAACATATCTTAAAATTCTCTTAACGATAACTAAATGAGATTCCTTAGCACATGATTGATACCTAGCACACATACCAACCGCAAATAATATGTCGGGTCTACTAGCGGTTAAATACAAGAGGCTACCAATCATGCTCCTATAAAGGGTAAGATCTATTTGTTTTCCTTCACTATCACTATCTATTTTAGTATTGGTTGCCATTGGAGTTGACACTACCTTAGCATTTTCCAAACCAAATTTCTTAATCATTTCCTTAGCATATTTGGTTTGATAAATGTAAATTCCTTCACTTGTTTGTTTAACTTGTAATCCTAGGAAGAAATTTAATTCTCCAACTAGACTCATCTCAAACTCTTTTTCCATATTTTGAATAAAGTCTTGAAGAAGTTCATCATTTGTTGACCCAAAGATAATGTCATCAACATATACTTGGGCTACAAAGATGTCCTTAGATGTTGACTTTATAAAGAGAGTTTGATCTATACTACCCCTTTTGAAATCCTTAGAGATTAGGAAAGATGATAATCTTTCATACCAAGCCCGGGGAGCTTGTTTCAAACCATATAAGGCTTTCCTAAGCTTGTATACATGGTTTGGGTAGTCCGTATTTTCAAACCCGGGAGGTTGTTCTACATACACCTCTTCCTTAATAAACCCATTTAGGAATGCCAATTTGACATCCATTTGATGGAGTTTGAAACCCATATAGGAGGCATATGCTAAAAGTATTCTAATGGACTCTAACCTAGCAACCGGGGCATATGTTTCATCATAATCAAGTCCTTCAACTTGATTAAAACCCCTTGCAACTAATCATGCTTTATTTCTAGTGATATTCCCTTGGTCATCTAGTTTGTTCCTAAAGACCCATCTTGTAGTAATAATAGTGTTTTCACTTGGTCTAGGAACTAACTCCCATACTTGACTCCTTTCAAATTGAGTCAATTCATCTTGCATTGCTAAGATCCAATCCGGATCAAGTAATGCATCTTTAATTGTTTTAGGCTCAATTTGAGAAATTAGAGCTATATGACTAGTAGGATCCCTATGGAATGACCTAGTCCTAACTCCTTGAGATAATTCACCCACAATTTGATCTAAGGGGTGACTTTGATGAACTCTTATGGTTTTAGGAGGTGTATTAATTTGATTTTGATCATGATCAACCTCAATCCTATGCTCATCATCGGAATCATTCCTTACTCCCCCTTAATCCAATCCTCCCCCTTGATCATTACCCCCTAAGGTTAAATCTTGCAATTGTTGGGTAATTTCTTGATTTTCATTATTAATATCATCATCAATAGGGGATTTTCTAGGGTAAGTATTGGAAGCTTCATCAAATTGGACATTTGAAGATTCTTCAATCTTTTGAGTCCTTTTATTGTACACTATATACCCTACACTAGTGGATGAGTATCCAACTAGGATTCCCTCATCCGCTTTGGACTCAAACTTACCTAGGTTGTCTTTGGTATTTAAAATATAAACTTTACATCCAAAGACCTTAAAATAATGAATTGTTGGAATTGTACCGTTCCACAATTCAAATGGAGTTTTTTCTAAAAACCTATGAATCAATACCCTATTTTGGATATAGCAAGCGGTATTAACCGCTTCTGCCCACAAGTAGCTAAGTAAGGAGTATGCATTAAACATTGTCCTAGCCGCTTCTTGTAGGGCACGATTTTTCCTTTCCACAACCCCATTTTGTTGAGGTGTTCTAGGACAAGAAAATTCATGCTTGTACCCTTGTTCTAAGCAAAAAGTTGAAAAGTTAGAATTCTCAAACTCTCCACCATGATCACTACGGATCCGGTTGATTTTGAGTTTTCTTTCATTTTCTACTCTTTTGCTAAATCCTATGATTATTCCTAAGGTTTCATCTTTATTTTTCAAGAAAAACACCCAAGTAAACCTAGAGAAATCATCTACTATTACCAAGCAATATTTACTACCAATTATAGATGGGGTACTATGACAATCAAATAAATCCATATGTAATAATTCTAACTAGTAAAGTAAGTAAATTTTTACCTTTGTGTGATATTTTTGATTGTTTCCCTTCTTGGCAAGCATCACACATCTTGTCCTTGAGAAATTTGACTCTAGGCAATCCTTTAACTTGCTTCAATTTCGCTATTTTGGCTATATTCTTCATGTTTATGTGTCCTAGCCTCCTATGTCAAAGCCAACTTTCTTCCTCTTTTGCAATAAGACATTTAGTGGAAGGATTAGTAGCATAGGATAAATCAACATAATATATATTTGATTTCCTAAAACCTACTAACATGCAATCATTTATAGTTTTGTGTCTTATAAAATATTTGGATGAATCAAATTTAACATCAAAGTTTGCATCACATAATTGGCTTACACTAAGTAAATTAAATTTCATATTTTTAACTAATAGAACTTTATGAATGGCAAGATTGGGAGATACCTCAATGGTGCCCTTTCCTAGAATTTTAAGTTTGCCGCTATTACCAAATGACACTTTTCCTTTGCTAGTATGGTTGATAGTGGAGAATTTTCTCTCATCCCCGGTCATATGCTTTGAGCATCCACTATCAACTATCCACAAACTTGGTTCTTCTACCTATATCACATAAAAAATACAATCCTTAGGTACCCAAATCTTAGGACCACTAGCATCAATTATAAATTTCTTAGGTACCCATGCCTTTCTCCCCTTGCTTTTAATCATTGATTTTCTACTAACAAGGGATGCAAATGCTACCTCTTTCTCCTTAGGTCTATATCCTAATCCGGCCTTATTGTAAATTGCCCTTTGATCCTTAATAATCATATTTAGATATTTAGAACCATTAGTGAACTTTTCTAGGCATGCTCTTAATTTACCTATTTCTTTTCTTAACTCATCATTTTCATCCCTAAGAGTACATTCATCAATATCACTAGATGGTTTGCAACATGATGAATCTACACTCTTAAGTGATTTGATTTCTAATTTTAGATCCTTAACCCTAATTTTTGATATATTTAAAGCATTTTGTAAACATGCAATAGTCTTATAAAGTAAATCTATTTTAGGTGAGTTGTTTACCTCATCATCATCACTTGATGATGATTCATCACTTGAGGAGGAAGAGGACTCCTCGCTTGAGCTCCCGGCTTCTTCCTCTAATGTCATAAGGGCTAGGTTCCGGGTGGCATGGCATACTTCCTCATCGTCGGAAGACTCCTCCATACTTAGAGTGTCCCATGTTTGTGCCACCATTGCCTCCTTCTTCTTCTTCTCCTTCTTTTCCTTCTTTTTCTTTTCCTTCTCCTCCTTCTTCTTTAGTTTCGGGTAATTTGGCTTTATATGCCCTTTCTTGTTGCAACCAAAACAAGTCACGTTAGAGATAGAATTTGAATTACTTGAAGATTTACCTCTTGAGGATTGGAACATCCTCTTCACGTCTTTCTTGGTGAGTCTCCTTGACTTTCCACCGAACTTCTTGACGTAATGTGCCACCTCACTTGCCGATAACTCATCTTCACTACTTGATGAGTCTTCCTCGGATTCGGATGAGGAGGACACTTCCTTCTTCTCTTTCTTCTTCTTTTCCTTCTTTCCTACAAAAAGAGTTATACCCTTCTCTTTGGATGAAGTGTTAGCTTGTTCATGTAATTGAAATTCACAAAAAAGTTCATCTAACTTGACTAATGAAAGATCCCTAGAGACCTTATAGGCATCTACCATTGAGGCCCATAAGGTGGTCCTAGGGAAAGCTTGTAATACATACCTTACAAGGTCTCGGTTGTCGACCTTTTCACCTATAACGTGTAGTCCGTTGACTACTTCCTTGAAATGCCCGTGCATTTGGCTCACGGTCTCGTTTGTCTTCATAGTGAAGCTTTGAAGTTGGCCAATCAAAAGATCCCTCTTGGCCCTTCTTGTCTCTTTGGATCCTTCGTTGAGTTCGATGAGCTTCTCCCAAAGCTCTTTTGCGGAGTTGAAAGGCCCGACTTTAGAGAGTTGCTCCTTGGATAGACCACATTGAAGTGTGGTCATCGCTTTTGCATTTGCTTGTGCTTTCTTGGCCATCTCTCTTGTCCAATCTTTTGTTGGTAGTGGTGCTCCGAATTCGTCGACCGGCTTCTCAAAACCATCTACAACACTAAACCAATTCTCAATATCGTTCATTAAGTAATACTCCATCCTACCTTTCCAATATCCGAAATCGTTGCCGTCGAAGAACGGAGGCCTTGCCGTGCTATACCCCTCTTGAAATGCCATCTTTGCTCCGGTTGATTGCTAGATCTTTCGATGCGATCCGGGCTCTGATACCACTTGTTGGGGATCGTTTGGAAGCTAGAGGGGGGTGAATAGCGTTTTTCGTTTCTACAAAAATGATTAGCGGAAGCAAACACAAATAATATATGTAAAAATAGCAATAACGCAAACAAAGCCTTTACGTGGTTTGGAGATAACGCTCTTACTCCACGGCGATCCTTAAGGTGGATCAATCCAAGCAAATCCACTAAGAAGCTTTCCTTTACAACACAACTCCTCTTCTTTACAAAGAATGAAGATCTACGCTTAGAGAGAAGAGGAGGAGATTTAAAAACACTTAGAAAGCTAGAAAATTCATGGAGGCTTTTGAGAAGGATTAGAGAATGAGCATTAACCCCAAAAACCTCCACCAACCCTCTTTTTATAGAGAAGAGGCTGATTTTCCCATTGAGCACAGCGATGGTTCACCCGGGTTAACGGCTCAATAGCGGATTCGCGGATTCGTAGTCGCTTCATCCAACAAGACTTTCATCATCGATTGATCCTCCATCATCCGACCGATAGAGTGATCACCGAGTGATCGCACCGCAATGATCGAGTGTGACTCCATTCTGGCTCGATTTACGCTTATCACCGATCACATCGTGATCGGCCGATCGATTGCACATCGATCCATCACATCAAGCAATGATCGATGGTCAGGGTTTCATCCTGACTCAGTCGAGCACCTGACCAATCAACTGATACATTTTATCAGTCGACTGATACTCATCAAGTGTGAGTAATTCACACTTGATTTCACCCCCTAGACCTAGACTTAACCTCCTAGCTCTTCCTTAAGCCTTGCGCCTCCAGGATCCCTCCGAGTCCGCGACTTGTTCATCTTTTGCGCTTTGCTTCCAAGAGATTCCTTCGATTTTGTCATGTCTAGGGTTTTCCTTTGCCAAAGTGTGCTTGGACTTTACGCCGCCAAGTCTACATGCTTGGACTTACGCTGCCAAGACTTGCCTTTGGACTTCCTTTGCCAAAGTTTGTTTGGACTTAATGCCGCCAAGACAACATGCTTGGTCTTATGCCGTCAAACCTTTACCTTGGACTTCTCTTTCCAAGATCATACTTGGACTTTGCTTTTACCAAGTCTTCATACTTGGATTTCCCTGTCACTTGAACACGTTCATAATTAGATCACAATTTATTGCCTAACTTAGATGATTATCCAAACATCAAAACATATAAATGCTTGGGGCATTGTTGCACCAACAAAGGGCACTTGCCATCATTATGGCAAAGAGGGCCATTGGCGAAGAAACTGCAAGATTTATCTTGAGCCCGTGAAGAAGAATAAGGCATCAGATGCTCCATCTTCTTCAGATATCTTTGTTATTGATTGTCATTCTATATCATCAGACATTTGGGTATTGGATACTAGGTGTGGCTCACATATATGTAATGACATACATGGTCTAAGGAATAGAAGAAGACTTGTCAAGGGAGAGTCAAATTTACGTGTTGGGAATGGAGGAAAGGTTGTTGCACTCGCCATCGGAACATATTTATTGAAACTCTCTACAGGACTTGTCTTAGAACTGGACAACAACTTTTATGTTCCTTCGTTGATAAAGAACATCATTTCTATTTCTTGTTTAAATAGAAATGGGTACCATTTAACTTTTAGGAATAATTGTTATTGCATAACTTTGAATGACGTTCTTTATGGGACTGGAACTTTAAGTAATGGTATTTATACGTTGGACGTATCCAGTGACATTTTCAATATCGAAGCGAGTAACAAGTGTGCTTGAAAGGCTAATCAATTAGACTTCTACATGTGGCATTATCGTCTTGGCCATGTGAGCAAGAAACGCATGTCCGAATTGCACCAATGTGGAATTCTGGAATCGTTTGAATTGGATTCATACGATACATGTGAATCATGCTTAAAAGGCAAGATGACTAAGTTACCTTTTACAGGAAAAGGTGAACGAGTGGGAGAGTTACTTGGTCTAATACAGATGGATGTATGCGGACCTATGATAACTCATGCTCTAGGAGGCTATAACTACTTGATGAAACACAAGTCTGAAGCCTTTGAAAGGTTCAAAGAATTCAGAAATGAAGTAGAGAAAAAACATGACAAGAGTATTAAAATACTTCGATCGGATCGAAGTGATGAATACTTAAGTCGAGAGTTTCTAGATTATCTAAGAGACAATGGTATATTGTCTCAATGAACTCCATCATATACCGCAACATAATGGTGTATCTGAGAGGCGTAACCAGACCTTGTTGGACATAGTCAGGTCAATGATGAATCATGCAAATCTTTCCAAGTCCTTTTGGAGCTATGCACTTCAGACAATTGTTTACTTGTTAAACAGAATGTCAACCAAGATAGTCTCTACTACTCTATATGAGATATGGAATAGTAAGAAACCTCATGTATCTTACTTGAAGATATGGGGTTGTCCTGCTTATGTGAAGCAGACTGTATCAGACAAATTGGATGCTAAGTCTGATAAATGTCTATTTATTGGATACCCTAAGGAAACAAGGGGTTACCAATTCTATCATCCTGTGGAACAAAAAGTGTTTGTTTCAAGACATGTTGTATTTTTAGAGAAAGAGTTTCTCTTGCAAGAAAACAGTGGGAGTGTTGTCGAGCTTGAGGAGGCTCGAGAAACTCAAATAGACATTAATGAGATACCTGGTGAAGCATAACAACCAATAACTCATAGTGATGAGCCATCGATTGGACCTATTGTGACACCACATCTTCGTAGATCTGATAGAACATGCAATATTCCTGAGAGATATGGATTTCTCGTAAGTGAATCGAACGACGTATTACTCATTGATGATGAGGAGCCTACCAGTTATGAAGAAGTTCTGAAAAATTCAGAAAGGGATAAGTGGCTTGATGTCATGAAGTCGAAAATCGATTCCATGTATGAAAACCAAGTTTAGAACTTGGTTGACCCACCTGAAAGCATAAAGCATATAGGGTGCAAGTGGGTTTTCAAGAAGAAAACCGACATGGATGGTAATGTGATTACCTATAAGGCTAAATTGGTGGCGAAAGGATATCATCAAAAGCAAGATGTTGATTATGACGAAACCTATTCGCCGGTTACTATGCTTAAATCCATTCAGATGCTCCTGGTCATAGTAGCTCATTATGATTATAAGATATGACAGATAGATTTGAAAATAGCTTTCCTTAATAGAAACCTGCTCGAGGATATGTATATGATACAACCTGAGGGTTTCACATCGGTTGACAAAACCAAGGTATGCAAATTGCGACGGTCCATATATGGACTGAAGCAAGCATCCAGAAGCTGGAATATCCATTTTGATGAGACAATAAAAAAGTTTGATTTCTCACAAAATCCAGACGAACCTTGTGTGTACAAGAAGGTTAGTGGGAGTGTAGTCTTGTTCCTAGTATTGTATGTCGATGACATATTACTTATAGAAAATGATGTTTCTATCTTACAGTCGGTTAAGATTTGGTTGTCCAGGATATTCTCCATGAAAGACCGGGGAGAAGCAACTTACATCCTCGGGATTAAGATCTATAGAGATAGATCGAAACGGTTGCTTGGTCTTTTGTAGTCTACATATATAGACCGAGTGCTAAAGAGGTTTAGCATGTCGGAATCCAAGAAAGATTTCCTACCCATCAGGCATGGGATACACCTTTCGAAGTCTATGTGTCCGCGCACAGAAGACGAGAGGATTTGCATGAGTAAGATTCCCTATGCATCTGCAATAGAATCTATCATGTATGCTATGTTATGTACGAGGCTCGATGTATCGTATGCTCTGAGTGTCACAGTAGATACCAGTCTGATCTAGGAATGGATCATTGGGCAGCTGTTAAGACAATCCTTAAGTACTTGAGAAGAACTAAGGATGTGTTCCTAATATATGGAGAAGGGGTCATGGTGATACGCGGGTATATGGATGTCATCTTCCAAACATACAAGGATGATTCCAAGTCTTAGTCTGGATACGTGTTCACCTTGAATAGGGGCACAGTGAGTTGGAAAAGTTCCAAACAAGACACTGTAGTGGATTCTACCACTAAGGCAGAATACATTACAGCTTCGGAAGCAGCAAAGGAAGCGATTTGGATCAAGAAGTTCATTTATGAACTTGGTGTGGTTCTAGCCACTGTTGAAGCAATACCAGTCTACTGCGATAATAATGGAGCAATTGCACAGGCAAAAGAGCCAAGGTCTCATCAACGATCCAAACATGTGCTTCGTCACTATCATCTGATCAAAGAGATCATTAGTAAGAAGGAAATACAAATCGAGAAAATCCCCACTGAAAGGAACTTAGCGGATCCTTTGACTAAGGCATTACCTCAAAGTAAGTTTAAGGGTCTTGTTAGAGCCTATGGTATTGGATACCGTAGCGATTGACATTAGGCCAAGTGGGAGTTTGTTAGTAATATATGAGAGATGTCCTAAGGCAATCGCCTTATGTTTGAACCATTTATATGATAAATGAAGATTCACTATTTGAGTATACATGTTCTCATGTATTTGATTAGATCTTAAACTCATTTTCTAAATGTCCACGATACGATTCACAGCATGAGAGAATTTGTGATTGGATCACAACTAGTGAGTATCTCTACATGTGTAATTGTGATGTATCGGAATTATCCCTAGTCGATGAATTGATGGATTTAGACACCATCAATTCTGTCGAGACTAGCACGAGGTATACTCCTTGGTGTATCCAAGCAGCTGATTCTCACTGACCGGAGACATTGTGATGTTCGGAGTTAATCGTGGATGCTAGTTATGGTAACTAGTTCATTGGAGTGACCAGCTGTAAGACTTCATATGGTTCTCTGCATATATGGATATGTCAATGAAGTTTTTACTGTAGCTTTAAGTGCGATGTTCCTTTGACTTGCAGTATTCAAGTCATCTTGGTTATGAAGACCTATGCTTTAACATCTTAAGCAAGCATCTCTGAGGAGATGTGGACCTGAGATGATTGGGCATAAGTCGAAGTGATCAAAGGTGTTTGAATAGCCTATAAAGGATTCACCACTCCTTGCGAGGAGATGTATACCCATGGTCTCTCGTCGGATTGTTACTAAAGTCTTTGGCCAAAGCATTACATGTTTAGAGTAAGGTGCTCTTGGATACATGTGCAGTAACTAGAATCCGTAGGACAAGGAAATGATACTTGGGTTAGGTGTGACATAGTCAACCTAGTGGGGACTGATACTATAGACCATGTCCTGAACCAAGTGGGTATAAGATGAGTGAAAGAAATGGGGCATGATTCATTGTAGCTGCTGAAGGGTTTCAGAAATAGTTCTGGATCAACCGTTGATCTTTTCGGTTAATTGGGGATCATGATGTACTACTAGGTGCCACTCATGATCATTCTATAATTAATGGTTAATTATAGACTGCCAACATAAATCGAGAACCTATTTGGTCACACACACAACGAGCATAATCCGAAGGATTTAAAACGAGCTTGAGAATGAGATTCTCAAACCAAGAGAAACTAGGTTTGGTTGGACCAAACAAGGAGCGAGCATGAAATCGTTTCAGTCGTAATGGAAGCGTGGATGGGTCGTGTCTTATGAAGACATGATGGATGAACCAAATTGGTTTGGTTCTAATCCAATGGTGGAGAATAAACCAAAGGGGTTTGGTTTGTTTTAAACGAATGAACCAAAGTTGGTTCGGTTCGTTTTAACTTAAAATAGATCAAATCGGTTTGGTTTATTTTAACTTAAATTAATGGAGCGGGTTAACGGGTTTTAGTTATGAACCAATAACCATTAGGAGAATTTGTTCTCTATAAAATAGGGCTTAAGGGTTTAATGAGATCCCTAATCCAAAGTTGCCGCCCCTCTCCCTCCTCTCCTCTTGTGGTCGACGCCCAAACCCTAGCCGCCGCCCACCTCTTGTGCCACCGTCCAAGTTGTTGCCGGCGTCCAAGCTTCAGCCAGCGATCCTCCGGCGACCCTCCGGTGATCTTCCTTAGCTCCGGCGACAAGGTGAGCATCTAGCTTCCTTATTTGGTCGGCGCTAATCCTCCACCAAAGTTGTCCAATTTTCTGGACAGCTTGTTTACTTCGTGTCGGAGCATCGTTTGGACAACGTTTGGAGCTCCGACAGTGGCTTCCTTGTCGGGGATTCGATCTCCGGTAATCCTAATAGGTGGAGGACGAAGGATTCGTCAAACAGTGGGCGAATACCTCTCCGGAGAAGCGAGTTTTTAAGGACTCATTTTGAATCCGAATTTTGATTCGGATTGTGATCTTCTCTCGATCACATCGTCTATGACACGAGGCTAGTGACTCATACGAAGACGAGGCTCGTGACTTTGTGAAGTCATCCTGAAGATACTCGACGTGGATACGGATAGAGGCGATTCTAACGAGGGTCGCTCCAGTTGATGTCTTTCCCGCTACACATGATACGTCAGGTATACGTAGAATAAATTTTCTTTATTGCAAAATTTGAAACTACGGTTATGTCTACACATGTTGTGCTATGCATGCGCGTGGTGTGTGTGATGTAATAAATTAGATTTATTACTTTTTATTTCTTCCGCTGCGCACATGTTTACAAAACATGATCGAACACACACTCGCCGCGGTGCCGGAAACCCAACAAAAACCTCATGGATAAAGTTATCAGTCGACTGATATTATGATAAGTCGACTACTGAGAGTCGACTAGTGTTCTACTGCAGGAAATGGTTCGGCAATGATCGCCAAAGATTGGGCGCCGATCGATGGTCCGACAATAATTGTTATGGTCGATACCGATGATGGTCGATGTCGCGAATACAGAAGTTTTCAGATTCAACTGTTAGGGTTTAACAGTCGAGTGATGGCTCGATCAGTCGATTGATGTGCATGATCAGTCGATTGATGGTCTATCCGTTGGAACTTATCCAACGTGGCTCGGGCCGTTGTGAGACAACAGCTATAGGAGCAGTCGACTGATGGTCTCGATCAGTCGATTGCTTAGCAAAATCCAGCCCGAATGCTGATTATAAAGTAGCTCGTGGAGATGGATTTTGGCAACGATTACAAGAGCGATTTGGGGCGATTTGCTGGTGCAATTCAGGGTCTCCAAGTGCAGCTCAAGCAACCAAATAAGCAAGCTTCCAAAAGATCATTTGTAAAGTGTTCTTTGCATTCTTTTGTGTATTTCACTTTATATTAGCTTGTATTTGATTCTTAATGTTGTAAGAATTGTTGTAAGAGGTTTCCTCCACCTCCGGATTATTCCGAGAATGAGTGTTTTGATTATTAGTGGTGATTGACATCGCTAGGGCTCGTTCGTGCCCAACATGTGGAGTAGGAACCTTGAGGTTCCGACCACGTTATATCTTTGTGTTGTGATTGTGTATATGTCTCTATATTCGTATTCTATTTTGTATTTCCGCTGCGCTAACTGAATTGTAGAGACAAACAATTGAAATCCATCAAGCGCGACGAAACGCTATTCACCCCCTCTAGTGGTTATCAACGTTCCTATATATGTGAGCATCCAGTAAGAGGTCGGAGTAGTAATGATATTTTTTTAACACCTTGAGGACCTCAACAAAGGGGCATTGAAGCCTACAGTCTTGGAAGGAGGGTAATTATGGAAGGTCAATCTTCCATGCATCAGAGTAAGGGAGTGGAGTAGGGAGTTGAGCAAAGAAATATAAATCCCTCCAACCTTTGTGGGAGGATGGTAGGTTCAATAAGAATTGGCAATCGGGGTGGCTAGCAAAGTAAAAAATACCTTCCTTTGAAGATTTCAATTGGAAAAGGCAATGAAACATCAATGGAGGCAGTGGAAGTTCCAAGTGTCTAAACACCGCAATGGTACCTTCCAACACTCGGAAGACATTGGAGGCTAATTGGTTAATAGGTAGTCTATAAAAATCCAGTAGTTCAAAGTAAATAGCGGGTATAGGAAGTCGAAGCCCATTTTCCAATTGGTCGGAAAAGAAACAGTGATAGTTGGGAGGGAGAAGATGTGACCGATAAGAAGTAGAGGTGAAAAGACATTTCACAGAGGGGTCTATGAACAGGTCTTTGGCATCTAGGAAGTAGTGGTTACCATTTAGGCGGGTAATGGTATCTTCATACCAAAGAGTTGAACTAGGGTTTATCGAAGGAGGAGCCATAATATGAAAGGCAGGAGGGACACTTACTTGTGACCGAGAAGAAGCGGTCGGTTAGAGAAAAAAGACCCCTAAGTGCTGGAGTTTTAGGTTTGGGACACTCATTAGCAAAAATCGTCGAGCAGAATAAGAAGAGTTGAAATGGAAGGAGAAGAAGTTCTCGTATGGCGAATAGGTTGTCGAGGGTTTGTCTTTTAAACTTCCCCATAAAATGAAAAGCAGGGTCCGTTAGCCCAGTAAGACATGTAATATGCTTAAAATAAGCAAAGGCGAGGAAAATCCTAGTCCAATAGGATAAATGTGTAGGATCGAAATGAGCGCTAGAGGGGGGGTGAATAGCGCAAAACGGTTTTTCTATTCTTTTGTTGTAAAAACGATAAGTGAAAGATAAACGCAGCGAAAAAGAGATGGACACAAGGAGTTTTACTTGGTTCACAGCCAACCGGCTGCTAATCCAAGGCCCTAATGGTCCTAGACCACGTACGGAGGGCAATCACTAAAACACTCCTCCTCGTTGGAGGTAGGAGTTACGATTACAAAACTTTCGACAAAAACACAAGGATGAGAGACAAGCCCCTCTCTCCTTTTTGATATAAAAGCTCGAAAAACACAACTTAAATTAATCGACTAAAACGATTACCAACACTTTAACGGTGAAGCTTCGTGTTGGCAGCACTTCGTTGTAGTGGCGTCGTCGTAGAAGAGCGGCGTTGTGGAGGCATTTGAGAGCTTTGTAATAATTGTTGTATCTAAGATGTGAAGCACCCCCCTCTATTTGAAGCCTTGTCCACACTTGAGATCCGCCACCTCACCACCAATTGAGGGATAAGTTTCCACCTTGCTTTTGACCGCCACCTCACCAAGATTTGGGGATAAGTTGCCACCTTGCTTTTAGTTCCTTTTACCCATTTTCAGGATACTTTAGTTATTTAATTTTATTTCAATTCGAGTTCTAATTTTAATTCGAATTCGAATAAATTCGAATTCTAATTTTAATTCGAATTCGAATAAATTCGAATTCTAATTTTAATTCGAATTAGAGTAACTTCGAATTCAAACAAGGGTTAGCTCAAAGCAATATGTAGAAATATTAAATGTGATGGATTTAGATGGTTTCTAACCATCCGATCTCGACTTAGACTTTCATGGAAAGTTTTGGGTCGGATTGTCACCTAAGATCAACTCCTAAACGGAGGATCCGACCTCACTTACGCTCGTCGGACACGAGTCTTACCTTGCACTTACTGTGTCGCAGATCTCCAACTCAAGCTTAACCTGTTTCTGCACACTCAAGTAGACTCATGAGATAACAAAATAGACTTAACCTTGTGTCATTGCTATAATCAAAACACAGGTTCGATTTCGGTGTCTCACTGCACCAACAATCTCCCCCTTTTTGATCTATGGCAAAAACACACAAAGTTAAGGAAATTAAGTGCATGAAACAGTAAAGACATGAAGCAAAAGTAGTAGTAAAAATATTTCTCAAGTTCTCCCCTTAGAGGAACCCTCCCCCTTAACCGAGGGTGAGTACTTGAAAAAGACTTTTAGTTCTCCAAACACAAAAGATAACGAGTTAAGTAAATGGCATTACTTAACTTAGGCTCTTTAGAGTCAAAAATAAGTGCAAGTTAAGTAATCAAAAGTTAAGTCAAAAGGTTAATTATTCAAAAGGTGTTGGATCGAGAAGCGTCGCTAGAGGGGGGGGTGAATAGCGATCGTAAATCTTTCGTCGAATTCGTTCGTTGAGACACAAGTAATCAAAACACAGGTTCGATTATTTGGTGCCCCTGCACCAACAAAAGGTTTAACTTTTGATTTCTTAACTTGGGCCTTTAAAGTTTTCAATTCCGAAGAGTTGAAACCTAAACCTTACTCCCCCTTAACTTAGGCCAGAATCAAAGTTTTAAGTTAAGTTATCAAATTCAAAAATTTGAATTTATTAAACCTTAACTTTGGCCTTTTCTCCCCCTTTTGACATAAATCAAGAAAAAAGGTAGGGGGGTTTTAAGAAAACCCTAAGTCCAAGCATGATGATTTTGAAAATAGTATGTGAAAATAATTCATCTAAATGTTCAACTCTAGTTTGACTTGATTGAAATGATATTATCAACAAGTCCTGATTAGAGTTGGTTAATATTAGTTGCATATTTATACTCCGAGGTTCATATTGACGCACTTGATCTACATCTTGGAACCTGGAGTAGGGTCTTAACATCTCACGCCGTTCTAGGTGGCTTAATACACAAACACATTAACCCTATGTGTTGTGAGATGTGTTGGCTCCTTAAATCTATAGGATCATGATATCTAGGGGAAGTCCTAAACTAGTTCCATTTGCATAAAGAAAAAAATAAGAAAAATAAAATTCGAAAATAGCATTTGAAAACTTTTGCTAACCTATTCTATTACGCACAAGCCCAATTTTCGTCTCAAGAGACTAAATTCGGCTTCGGGTAGTGGTTTAGTAAATAGGTCTGCTAGGTTAGACTTCGAGTCAACATATTCGAGTTGTATGGAGCCGTTGGCTACATGTTCTCGAATGAAATGGTGTTTTACCTCTATATGTTTTGTCCTTGAATGGCATATAGGGTTCTTAGTTAGATTTATCGAACTTATGTTGTCTACAAAAATTTTAGTTTTGGTGAAGTCCAACCTAAAGTCTCGGAGAGTGTGCTTCATCCAAAGAAGTTGAGTTACACACTCACCCATCGCAACGTATTCGGCTTCGGTGGTAGATAAGGCAACACAATGTTGCTTCCTACTGCACCAACTCACTAGACTTGAGCCGAGTAGTTGACAACAACCACTCGTGCTCTTTCTATCGAGTTTACTACCTAAGATAATCCGAATCGGAGTAGCCGATTAGTTCAACTCCGTGAGATCTAGGTACCAAATACCAACATTAAGTGTACCCTTTAAGATATCTAAGGATACGCTTTAACTAGGTTAGGTGAGACTCTTAGCACAGTTTGAAACTCGCACATACTTTCATCGCTGTAATAGTCGGGTCGACTCGCAGTTAAGTATAGGAGACTTCCTATCGCGCTCCTATAGTACTTTAAGTCAATGGACTTACTTTCTAGGTCTTCTCCTATGTTAACATTAATCGTCATTGGGGTGTTTATTATCTTAGCGTCTTGCATTCCAAATCTTTTAATTAACTCCTTAGTGTATTTTTGTTGATATAGGTATATATCATCCTTTGTTTGTTTAATTTGTAGACCTAAAAAGAAACTTAACTCGCCTACCAAGTTCATTTCGAACTCACTTTCCATGAGTGAAACGAACTCGTTTAGTAAGGCTGAGTTAGAGGTTCCAAAAATTATATTGTCTACGTAAATTTGAGCTATGAATATTTCTTTACCTAAGGTTTTTACGAAGAGAGTTGGGTCAACTAAGCCTTGGTTAAACCCTTTTGACTTAAGATGGATTGAAAGTCTCTCGTACCAAGCTCGAGGAGCTTGTTTAAGTCCATAGAGAGCTTTCTTAAGTTTTAGAACATGGTCGGATTTATCTAGATTTTCGAATCCGGGGGGTTGACTAACATAAACTTCTTCTTTAATGTATCCATTTAAGAATGGTGACTTAACATCCATTTGAAACAGCTTAAATCCTCAATGTGCGACATAAGCTAGCAACATTCGAATGGATTCGAGTCTAGCTACTGGGGCATAGGTTTCGTCGTAATCTAAGCCTTCGACTTGACTAAACCCTTTGGCGACTAACCTAGCCTTGTTTCTAACTACTTCACCTTTATCATCAAGCTTATTTCGAAACACCCACCTTGTTCCAATTATCGTTTTGTCTTTAGGTGGTGGTACTAATTCCCACACTTAATTCCTAGTAAATTGAGCTAGCTCTTCTTGCATTGCAATAATCCAATCGGGATCAAGAAGAGCTTGTTCAATTGATTTGGGTTCTATCTTTGAAATTAAGGAAATTTGACTAAGGTTCCTATAGGATGCTCTAGTTCAAACTCCTAGATTAGGATCTCCTATCACTTGATCGATAGGGTGGTTAGTCTGAATCCTAGATTGGGTTGGGTTTGTGTCACCTAATGCTTGATCAATGGGGTGACTTGGTTGAACACTAGTTTGACTCGGATCACTTGTCACTTGGTCGACAAGAGAAGTTGGTTGATGTGGATTAGACTCGATCTCAGGGTCGGAGACGAGTTTGGTATCAGTGGGCTCAACACTTGGGGTCATTAAGGGTTTTGTAGGTTCGGGTACTTCATCGAACACTACATTAATAGTCTCTTCGACTTTAAGGGTATCGTGGTTATATACCCTATAGGCCCTACTCATGGTTGAGTATCCTAAGAAGATTCCGGTGGAGGTTTTGGATTTGAATTTCCCTAGGTGGTTCTTAGTGTTTAAGATATGTACTTTACATCCAAATACCCTAAAGTAATTGATGTTGGGTACTTTATTATGATAAATCTCGTACGAGGTCTTAAGGTGCCTCTTTACCATAAGGATCCTATTCTGGACATAGCAAGCCGTGCTAACGGCTTCTGCCCAAAACCTATCAGGTAGGTCGTATTCATTCAACATGGTCCTAGCGGCTTCTTGTAGAGTTCGGTTTTTTCGCTCCACTAGGCCATTTTGTTGAGGGGTCCTAGGGCAAGAGAATTCATGGTGGTATCCGTTTATGTTACAGAAGTCGGTGAACCTTTGATTTTCGAATTCACCACCATGATCGCTTCTAAGTCTTTTAACCTTAAGGTTTTTTTGATTCTCGATTAATTTGAATAGATTGATTAATTGATCTAGGCTATCATTTTTATGTTTGATGAACCTAACCCAGGTAAACCTGGAGTAGTCGTCAATTATGACTAAGCAATATTGACTTCTATTGAGTGACTTGGCTCCATGTGAATCGAATAGATCCATATGTAGGAGCTCAAGTACACTTGAGGTTCGTTCTTGGTTAGTTAATTTGTGTTGTGTCCTAGGTTGTTTTCCTTTTTGACAAGCATTACAGATTTTATTAACCAAATTGTTGAGGTTGGGTAAGCCTCTGACTAAGCCACTCTGACTCATCTTGTGGACGAGTCTTGGGTGCGAGTGACCGAGTCGTCGATGCCACAACCATGATTCCTCTTCCTGTGTCATAAGACATTTGGCTGAGGATTTGATTAAGTTAATTGTATAAATTTTATTTGTCCTAGTTCCTTTGAGTATTATTTTAGCTGTTTTATTTGTTTTAATTACACATTCATTTTCTAAAAATACGACCTTATAGTTATTGTCACATAATTGGCTTACGCTAAGCAGGTTATATTCAAAATTCTCTACAAGTAATACATTTTTAATAACAAAATTCGAGTTAAGCTCGATATCACCCGATCCGATGATTTTGAGCTTGCCGTTATTCCCAAAGGCTACCGATCCTTGTCGCTTGAATCAAGCTTCGTGAATTTGAGTTAATCCTGGCCATGTGTCGAGAATCACCCAACATCCATTGATCCTACACACAAGGTGGTTGGATTGGATGTTAGATTTTTTTAAAAAAAAATTGGTTGTAAGTTGTTAAACCTAGGTCATCTCACATGTGTCTATATGATCAAGCATGTTATACTTATGTGTTTTTGTGAGATGACTTCCAATTAAGTTGATTAAGTGCATTTAGGTTCAAGTAATTTTATGTTAGATTTGGATTTGACCCTAGGCTTGTCAAGTTTACCTTTTCAAGATCATGGCTTCCAGGTCGTGGCGAGGCACAGGGGCCTTCTTTTATCGGATCATCGATCACTTCCTTAGACAAAGCCATTTTCAAGAAAATGATGACTTGACTCACCTAAGACTATTTCCTAGTCTAACTGGTTATTTTTGAAAAGAGGCTCCCCGAGGCTCAATCTTTTCGAAGGATTTTAGTTGGTTATGTACGTGTTCTAAGTGAGTTCACAAGTTTAAAAAAAAAAAGCATGCAATTTCTAAGTTAAAGCACAAACATGTTTTGTACTGGCTCCCCCTAGACCGTTGAATCGGTTCGGTCTATCCACATAGTGGATTTGGTCCTTGGGAACCCAGTATGGGTTGGATCCTAGAGTTGAAATCAAAAAGTTCTTAGGGACCCATGCTTGGACATGTTTCCTATGTCGACTTACAATCGACATATACGACCTATTAGTCGTGTTTGAGTTAAACCCTAGTTCAGCCTTGTTGTACACGACCCTTTGAGATCCAAGTAGGAGGTCAAGTCTTTTGGATCCCGAAGTGAACCTTTCCAATGTGTTTCTAAGATCTTCAACTTGACTTTTCAAGAGAGAGTTCTCCACTTCGAGCTTTTCAGCTCGAGTTGGGTCCTCTTCTCGAACTTGACTAGTCGAAGAGGTTAGGGAGACCTTGTGTTTGAGGAGTTTGACCTCCTCAACTAGGGTCTCGACCTTGGACTCGGACTTAACTAATTTCCTAGATAAAAACCTAATCGTATTATGTAAAGTATTAAATAAAGTTCGACTCACTTTAAGGGTATCTTTTGAACCGGATGCGTATCCGTGGCTTGACTTGAAGGTAGCTTCGTAGTCCGAGTCATCCTCAGGTTCTGACTCAAGTTCAGGTTCGGTCTCCGTGTCTGACTCAATCTATTTTGCCATGAAGACGTGGTCTTCGTCTTCTTCGGATGACGCTTCTTCCCATGTCGCGTTGAGGGCCTTCTTGTGCTTAGGTGCTTGGTGGTTAAGCTTGGGGCACTCGGACTTGATATGTCCAAACCTGTTACACTCATAACACCTAATATTAGAACTTTTAGGCTTACCTTGGTTGGGTCGAGTCGTGGTTCGCTTTCGTCCCTTGGCTATCCTTCGAGCTAGGTTCATTAGTTTGGCAGTCAACTCCGGGTCAACTTCTTCTTCGGACTCGTCTTCCTCCTCGGTTGGTGGTGGCTTGCTTGCGATTTTCTTCTTCTTTGAACCTGCAAACAAGGCTATACCCCTCTCGGGTTCCGAGTTGGACTGCTCATATAATTCGAAATCTGAGAATAATTCGTCTATTCTAACTTTAGCTAGGTCCTTAGATACCTTGTAGGCATCGGCCATGGATGCCCACAAGGTGGTCCTAGGGAAAGAATTTAGAACATACCTGATTAGATCTCGGTTTTCGACTTTCTGTCCTATTGAATGCAGCTGGTTGACTATGTCCTGGACGCGGGCGTGCAATTGTGTTGCCGTCTTGTGTTCCTGCATTTTTAGTGTGTGTTGGATCGAAGCGGATCGCTAGAGGGGGGGTGAATAGCGATAGAAACTTTTCTTTGAATTCGTTCGATAAATCACGAGTAGACACAGTGGAAGATAAATCTAAAATAGAAGAGACAATGGGTTTTTTACTTGGTTCGTAGCCGAAGGCTACTACTCCAAGGCCCTAGTGGTCCTTGACCACGCACGGAGGGCAAAACACTAAACGAACTCCTTCTCGTTGGGGATAGGAGTTAAACGAATACAAAAACTCAAGAAAGACTCAAGGTAGAGGGACACTCCCCCTCTCCTTGATATGATTTAAAGCTCGAAATAAGAACAACTTATACAAATTAAAGATTATACCGATGACTTTTGAAGACTTGAATCTTGGAGCTTGAGTCGTCGTCTCGGCAGCGCTTCGTCGTAGGGATGTCAGAGACTCGTAGCGTATCGGAAGCACTTGGAAGCTTTTTAATTGATGAAAAACCCTAGGACAAGCCCTCCTTTTATAGCCTTTAAGCCCCTCATCGAATGAGTCTTCAACCAATAGGAATTGGGCACAAAACCTCCTTGAAAAATGGTGATAGAGCTTGACTTCGAGGTCGATCCTTGACCATCACGATCGATGGTAGCATCACGAGGCCGACCTCGGCGATCGATTGGCGGCAATGAGTCCTCCAAGCCGGGCTTAGCTCAACAAAAACATAATTCTGATGGTTGTCGACCGTCCGATCTCGACTTAGACCATCTATAGGATGTCTTTGGTCGGATCTACGCTTAAGATCATCCCCATAAAGAGGATACGACCTCACTTACGCTTGCACACACGAGCTTACCTCGATACTTACGTGTTGCTTTTGCTTCTGGCCTTCCACTCGATTCCTTCGGCTCCCTCCGAAGTCACTCGAGTTTCGCCCGACCACCGCGGCTTCCTCCGGGTGTCGCTAGCCTTCAGCTCCAGCTATAACACTTTTCTACACACTCGATTCAGCTCGTGAGATAATGATATATCCTTGACTTTGTGTCTTTTGTCATAATCAAAATACAGGTTCGACTTAGGTGCCCCTGCACCAACAATGTGTACAATTTATTGAACAACAAATCGCGTTTGCAAACCTTAGCTTGATCCGATCTTTCGTGTCACTCGATCAGCCTCGTCCAGAGATCTCTTGCGCTGATGAAGGGTCCGACTCGGTTCAGCTCCTCCTTGGATAGCCCGCACTGCAGGATTTGAGTCGCCTTTGCATCTGCCTCGACTTGTCGTTTAGTGGTAATGGACCACTGATTGTAATCCAAGGATTCACCTTCTTCATTAGTAGGAAGGGTGAACCCGGTTTGGATCACAATCCACATCTCTATTTGGGTTTTTAGGAAGCACTCCATCCGACCTTTCCAGTAACGGAAATCGTCACCGTTGTAAAACGGTGGTCGGACGGTGCTAAAACCCTCGAGATGGGCAATTAACATGAAACGGTAAGAAGAGAAAAAAAAGAAAAAACACACAGACAACAAAGGTCCCAAGACTTGCGTCTTGGATTAGTAGTGCGGAAAGAAGAAAAGATAAATAAATCAATCAATAGATTAACTAATTAGAAAATTAATTTTAATTCTGTAAAAATAATAATTAATTAATTAATTTCGAAAATTAATTAAAAACTATTTTGTAGAAAAAAAAATCTAACGTTGAAAATAAGTAAAAAATATTGAAAAACCAAACTTATATTCTAGACAAGATTTAAAAATTAAAATAAGTTTTTAATTGATTTTTAATTGATTAAATTTTGTAAATTGATTGAAAATCTATTTTAGTGGAAATAAGATTTAATTCAATGCTAAGATTAACGAGAAAACTTTATAAAACGAAATATAAAGATTTTAGGGTTTGAAAAATTCAAGTGTTTAAAAAAAATGAAAGAATTTTTAATTCTGGGAAAAACTAATTTTAATCAGTAATAGAATTAAAAAATCGTAATTAAGAGTTTTTTTTGTTAGGATGATCAATAGAAAGATTAAAAGCGATAAAATTAAATTAAAGAAAAGTCTAAAAAAAAATTTTAGAAAAATTAAAAAAAACACAAAAATTAACGTAGACAGAAACAAAGGAAACAAAAGAAATAAAAATTACTCAAATTGGTGGTTTCACCAAATTTGAGTGCCCCCAGCTCTGATACCAATTGTAGGATCGAAATGAGTGCTAGAGGGGGGTGAATAGCGCAAAACGGTTTTTCTTTTATTTTGTTGTAAAAATGATAAGTGAGAGATAAACGCAGTGAAAAAGAGATGGACACAAGGAGTTTTACTTGGTTCACAACCAACCGGCTGCTAATCCAAGGCCCTAATAGTCCTAGACCACGTACGGAGGGCAATCACTAAAACACTCCTCCTCGTTGGAGGTAGGAGTTACGATTACAAAACTTTCGACAAAAACACAAGGATGAGAGACAAGCCCCTCTCTCCTTTTTGATATAAAAGCTCGAAAAACACAACTTAAATTAATCGACTAAAACGATTACCAACACTTTAACGGTGAAGCTTCGTGTTGGCAGCACTTCGTTGTAGTGGCGTCGTCGTAGAAGAGCGCATCAGGAGGCGTTTGAGAGCTTTGTAATAATTGTTGTATCTAAGATGTGAAGCACCCCCTCTATTTGAAGCCTTGTCCGCCACTTGAGATCCCCACCTCACCACCAATTGAGGGATAAGTTTCCACCTTGCTTTTGACCGGCCACCTCACCAAGATTTAGGGGATAAGTTGCCACCTTGCTTTTAGTTCCTTTTGCCCATTTTCAGGATACTTTAGTTATTTAATTTTATTTCAATTCAAGTTCTAATTTTAATTCGAATTCGAATAAATTCGAATTCTAATTTTAATTCGAATTAGAGTAACTTCGAATTCAAACAAGGGTTAGCTCAAAGCAATATGTAGAAATATTAAATGTGATGGATTTAGATGGTTTCTAACCATCCGATCTCGACTTAGACTTTCATGGAAAGTTTTGGGTCGGATTGTCGCCTAAGATCAACTCCTAAACGGAGGATCCGACCTCACTTACGCTCGTCGGACACGAGTCTTACCTTGCACTTACTGTGTCGCAGATCTCCAACTCAAGCTTAACCTGTTTCTGCACACTCAAGTAGACTCATGAGATAATAAAATAGACTTAACCTTGTGTCTTTGCTATAATCAAAACACAGGTTCGATTTCGGTGCCTCACTGCACCAACAAAATGAAACTAGTGAAAGATGAGGAGAGGGTTAGAACATGACTCAGGAAGGATGAGTAAGGAAGGTTCCACACTTGTAGAGTCAAACTTAAGGGTTCGTTTGACTATTTTGGAGGGGTGACTAATGATACTATCATAATATGACTTAGAAATTTGAGGAAAGGGAATCGTAGTGGACAAAATGAAATTGGAGGGGAAAGGTATAGGGCAAGACATACGGTCTAGCCTGGTAAGACTCGACTCAGGAAAGTAGGCCGAGTTGATGATGCGGCAGCTCGGGAACAACCAGTGGGCAAAGAAAAGCTGGAGAGCAACTAGGGAAAATAAGCCGAGTCGGTGACGAAGCCACTCGGGAAACAAAGCCGAGTCAGTGACGAAGCCACTCGGGAAACAAAGCCAATTCAGTGACGAAGCCACTCGGGAAACAAAGCCGAGTCAGGGTGGAGGTAAGGAAAGGTAAGTAGGAGAAAGAAGGGCACAAGGGTAAGGTGGGAGTAAAAAAAAGATAAAGGTATTTTCTATTGTGCTCTAACATAAGAGTTCGTTACACAGTATAACAAACCAAGACACTTAGAGGATTCCACAGAAGATTCTTAGTAATCTTCGCTCGCTAACATCATAACAGAATTATTTCTCAAGAGAAAAGGGCTCTCCACGTGGATGGCGATCCAGATAATTTGTTATGCAACAGCTGACTCCAGGGGCAATGGGTATAAAAGGAAGAAAGAAAGGAAGAAGAAAGAGATTGGAACTTTTGAACCGGATCCTCAACCTTGGGACTCTTAAGGAACTTCATCTGCAATCTCTGGGGACAGGAACCGAGAGCTTGGAGAAGGAAGACTGATCATCGGAAAAGAGGAGGATTCTATAAGCCTTATTTTTATTTACTTTGTATAAGTTCTTATCTGTAAAGAGTTTTCTCCACCTTCGAAAGTACTTCTGAGAAGGAGGGATTATAATAAAGGTGTTTAGCGTCTGAGCTCACTGGAGAGTTCATCCGTGGAGTAGGAATTATAATTTCGAACTACGTTAAATATCTTATCATCGTTCTCCGTTACTTGTTCTACAACCATCATCTTTTACTGTTACGATTGGAGAGGACCCCAGGCCTCTTGGACGTCTTCAGCACAAAAAGAAGGTAGAAAATCCATTGCCGCATCAGAAGCCCTTGGGAGGAAGAATTTTCCTTTTTGTACAATATAATGTAAAATATAGATAACAAAAAGAATTTAATATTAAATGTATTTATCGGGTTTAGTGAATATATTTTGGTTTGATTAGGGTTATATAGGGATATATCCACTACAAAAAAAAAAACAGTCATTAGCGACGAATTTAAAAAAAAAAATCGTTGCAAAATAAATTAGCGACAAAACTATTTTTGTTGCGAATAAAGCGTTGCAAATAATAGCGACAAAATTAGCGACGAATTTTTGCGACGAATTTTAGTGACGAAAATTAGGGACGAATTTAAAATTTCGTCGCTAATTTTGTTGCAGAAGTTACCACAATTTCAAAAATTCGTCGCAATTTTCGTCGCAAATTTGCGACGAATTAATTTGTTCGTTGGTAATTTTCGCGACAAAATAAGAAATTCGTTGGTAAATTGGCGACTTATACAAATCCGTTGCAAATTTCGGTCTTTGAATTAAATCAAAATTCGAAAAAACCATATTTTATGATTTAATTAATTTTTCCGTTGGTAATTTTTGCGACGAAATAAGAAATTCATTGGTAAATTTGCGACTAATGCAAATTCGCAAAATCGCTAAATTAAATCGCAAAAAAATTCATGAAGTTCAATATTTTGCGATGAATTCATTTTTCGTTGCAAAAATTTATGACGAATTTAATTTTCGTCGCAAATTTCGTTGCAAAATTCGTTGCAAAATTTGTCGCAGGTTAGATTCGTTGCTAAATTCGTCACTAATTTGCGACGAAAATTTCATTCCTCGCAAAAGTCGTCGCAGATTTCTCAGAATTTAGCAACGAATTTGTATTTTTGTCGCTAAATTTGTCGCTAAATAAAATTTTTTTTAACAGATTTCATCCGTTTCGATATGCTATCGTATATATAAATTTTCACACACATACAACAAAACACAATAAGTTCTAATATCCAAATAAATACAATCAATACAAACAAAACACACACATTCAATACAACAAAATAATATTCAATCATATCCAAATAAATACAAAGCAACACAATCAGTTAAGAACAATACAACATTCCAAATAAAAAGTTATATTCTACAACATTTCAAACATCAACATAGTTCTGATATCCAAATAACAATGTCTACAAAAGATCTCAACACATGGGAAAGAAAAAAGAAAAGAGAATCTGGTAAGCAATCGCCGACATTCTTCTACCTGCATTAGAAAAGAAACAAACAAAAAGTATTATACATTAAAAAAAAACTATATACTAACACGAAAATAAATATGCAAAGACTTACAATGATGTACATTTTCAACCGCCATAAGGATTAACTTCATCGATCATTCTTATTTAAAGCAAAATAAACAAACTCAATAAACTAAAAAATTTTAAAAGTACTAATTAAAAATATGCATACAATATCATCATCGTCGCCACCATCATCGTCATGACTCGGAGGAATATGACTTGGACCAGAACTAAATTGCTGAAACTGTCGCATAAGAAATGCTTGTTGTCGTCGCATTTCTATCATTTCTTGATCCCTTTGCGAGTTTTGTTGTTTTATTTCTATAATTTGCTGATCTCTTTCATGTATTATGCCCTTCAAATTGCTAACCTCCTCAGTTAAGTTATGTATCTGTGCCGCTACTGCTGGTGGAGTAGAAGAAATAGATCTACGAGGAGCATTATGCATTCTGCTCAGAGAACCCATACCTAATATCCTTCCCCCTTTTGATCCTCCACTCGCCTCAAGCCATAAATCCAAATTATTACTAACAGATGGTTCAGATCCCTCAGTATCACCGTCATCTCCTGAAATTCTCTGAGATGAGGATAACTGATCATATCTCTCCTACACAAAATTAAAATTTTAATCAAAGCATTTACATAACTAACAGAATTAAAGTTATAAAGTAAGTTTAAAGATTAATTCAAACCTTAATTGCTCGAGCTCTATCTCCACTTCAAGTCTTATCTTTTTTTTGGAAAGTGCGAACGAAAGTATCTATAAATTCCGGCTCCTTTCCCAATTCTTTAGACTAAATATAAGAATGTTAGAAATAAAATAATAATCTGAAATATATTTAAAAACTAATTGTAGAATTTAAAAATTACCAATCTACGTGAATGCTTCTCGATATTTATAGATCCTCCCGCATATGTTGCGTGTATAAGTCTCCGTAATTACATGATTTAATTTATTCTGTTGACTTCTTTTTTTGCTCTCATCAGATTGCCAATAATTGGAGATTTTACTCTAATTTTCTGACGTGACACAGACAGGTTTTTTTCCAGTACATTTGGCATGACTCAATACATGCCGGATATGATCGCCACATTTTTTTTTAAAATTCTTTTAACTTCCAAGTCTTGAGTAGGGTCCCAAATAAATCTCCGCTGAGATGGAAAAAAAATAATTGATTATATAATCACTTATTTAATATATAAAATGAATCAATTATACCTGAAACTCGCACCACCATAGTTCTTTTCAGAGGTCCCGGCGCTTGAGTATGACAAAGAGTCTCCTCTCCAATAGTTATTCACGATTTTATTGATCTCGCAAATAACAGGTACAGAATTTTCAAACCTACCATAAAGTGAAAAAAATTTGAATAAATAATTAAGATAGTTTAAAAATTATAATATTTATATTACTTACGAATCTCCAATTGGAAATATATACGGTCGACTTTCGATGTTCTCGAGAGGAGTGTCCGGTACAAGTGAATCGTAATGGGAAGGTCGTGCGAAATGAGATGTATCGACGATCGATCATGTGAAGGTCCAGGCAGATCAGGAGGGCAAGTAGGTATAGTGTTGGCAGTGTGGATCACCGCCACTACTAGTACTCTGCCTCGTCCCACCACGCCGAAACTATCAACCAAAACAAAATTAGAATAAAGAAAATAAAACTTTTATGCTTAATGAAGAACATGAAAAACTTACAATATGAATATTGAAGATATGAGAGACTGCGACTGCGATTAGCTACGATGATTTCACCGCTGATAACCTATAAGAACAAAATATACACAACATACAGAGACAAAAGATATAAATTTAACAATGAGACATTATATAAACAAATAATTGAGCTAAGAAAATTTGTAAAATTATAGTTTAAAACTATAATTATATATAAAAAAACTTACCCTAGACGTCAAATTTCAAAGTCCTCATTATCATCTTCCTCATCCTCATCGATCCATCGCAAATACCACAATATTAATAAGAATGCGCGACACGCCTACGCGGCGCACGCACATTCACGGCGCCTGCGTTCTCATTCGCACGGGCAATGTTTGTCGCTTATTGACACGCTGTTATTCGCACGGCGTGTCGCATCAAGGCGACACGCCTGCGGTGGCGCGTGTCGGGCGTGTCGATTCTTTGAAGCGAACGCCTAATCGGACAAAATCGTCGGGCGCAATTAACCTATCCCATACCACTCTAATACCACTCTAGATCAACACAGAAAATTAAGAATAATATAAATTTCAATAATCGTCGACCTAGCGGCCACGGGCTTTGGGTGGCGGCGGGCTCGTCTTGGCAAGAAGTTTTGTGGCCGGTCTTAGCCGGCTCGGTCTTGGCCGGCTGGCTCTAAAAGGCGGCGGCCGGAGGGCGGGTCGTGGCTGGAACGCGTGCACCCACGAGCGAGGCGAAGGGAAGACCGGCGGCGACGGAGGGGAAAGCAAAGGTTTTAGGGTTCGATCGGGCGCGAGGGGAAGGAAAAATATTAGGGCATTGGGTAAAATTAAATAAATTTTGCAACGAATCTTTGGATTTGTTGCAAATTTCCAACGAATCCAAAGATTCGTTGCAAATTTTTTATAAAAAAAAAATAACTTTTTAAAACGTTAAGTATGTATTTTAAATTTAGCAATGAATCCAGGATTCGTTGCAAATTTGCAACGAATCCGTGGATTCGTTGCAAAAATTGCAACGAATCCTGGATTCGTTGCAATTTTTGCAACAAATCCATGGATTCGTTGCAATTTTTTATAAAAAAAAAAAATTAACTTTTTAAAACGTTAAGTTTATTTTGTATTTTTAATTTTGCAACGAATCCACGGATTCGTTGCAAATTTGCAACGAATACAAAGATTCGTTGCAAATTTTTTATAAAAAAAAATAAACTTTTTAAAATGTTAAATTTATTTTGTATTTTTAATTTAGCAACGAATCCTGGATTCGTTGCAAATTAAAAAAAAAAAATTTTTAAACTTTTTAAAACGTTATTTTATTTTTTAATATTAATATTAATTTATTAAATATCTGCGACGAATTCTGAATTCGTCGCTAAATTATGGGATGAAAATTATTTAAAATCAGAATTGGCGTGAAAAAATAAATTGTCAAGAATTTGTGCAACGAATTCATAATTAGCTGCGAAATTTTGACAATTAATTTATTTTTCGTTGCAAATATCCGACGAAAATTTATTTCGTTACAAATTTGCGACGAAACCTAAAATTCGTCGCTATATTTGTTACAGATTTGCAACGAAAATAATTCGTTGCCAAATTTCGTCGTCAAAAAACAGTTTTTTTTATAGTGATCAGTGTTAAATATGACAAATAAATAAATAAATAGATTCAATTTAAATTTTTAGCAAGAATGACAATGATATAATAATAATTAATTAAGTAATTATTTATAGAATATTTTTAGAAATATTTAAAAATTATTTTAGCATTTAAATGGACTTTTAAAAGTATTTTATGAGTATAAAATTGGTATAATGATTCATTCGCATTCAATATCTTCTTTAATCGATTTTATGATTAATATGAAAAAAATAAATTATAAAGAATATATATTATCCAATTTAAAACTAAGACTCTCGGTGGAGATAAAATTGGTAAGCTTAGACGACGAGTTAATAGATTTAATTATACTAAGTATATATATATTAAACCTAAATTTCCATTTCTTCATCTCACCTTATTCTCCCGTGCCCCTTCTTCCGCCTCCTTTTCTCTCGATCGTGCAACGATCGCCGCCGTCTGTGCCGGCGTTTCTTCACTCCGGTTCGCGCGCCGCACCGGCCGCCCCTCCCGCTTGTGCGCCGCCATAGCTGCCCCGCACGCGACGCCCGCTGCCCTGCGGCCAACGCCGACACCGCCTGCCTCCATCGCGAGTGACAGCCCGTCGCCCTTTTCTCTTCCCCGTGAGCCTCTCCTCTCGATCGCTAACCATCCTCTGACCACCGCTTCAGGCGTTCGTCGCCAAGGCCAAGGAGGAGCCTGCCTCACCGCCGCGAACAACGCCTTCCTTCCTCGTCACGAGCAGGGTCTCCGTGGACCACCGCTGCGAGCCCGGCCTCGCCACCGCGAGGGCGACTCGCCGGCCGCCTACCCCTTGCGCCACTTTCGCAGCCGCCACAGCCTGTCTCCTCACCGCGAATAGCAGCAGCTTAAGCATTGCCAGCCGCCAATGTCATAGCCCGGCCACCTACGGATCAATTCGGTTTCCCATGGTCGGCACCTTCACAGCCGATCCTCATCGCCGCTGTCTTCCGGCAGCGAACAGAACCACCCGCCACAGGTGCCATCAGCACAGTGAGCTCGTTGCCCGCCGACGGTATACGGTTTAATTAACTGTTGTTAATTTGATTTAAATTGATTGGATTAATAGGATGGATTATATGGGATTAGGTCTGATTAAGTTTATGGAATTAGATTTTTCAGTTGATGAATTAATTAGATTAATAGTTAATGAGTGAGGTTAATTAACTATTAATAATTGAGTTGATTGGGTTGATTGCCTAAGTTGGAAGTTTAATTAACTTCTTGATTAATTGATTCATTAAATAACTGGTGAATTGATTTGTGATTAATTAAGTAGATGAATTAATTAGCATGATTAATTAGGTAATTAATCAAGTGTTAATCAGATTAATAATTAACTTAGTACGTGGGTAACAAAATGGTTCTATTAATAGGTTAATACATCAATTTGACTCTATTACTAGATAAACGATAGAAGTCAGTTATATTTTATATTTTGTGGTGTAGGACTTTGATTTGAGATAGGACTCTCGGACGTGAAGACAACTAACATTCTATATATCAGGTGGGTAATTTTTTCTTGACCCCCATAGATCTTTGATCTTAGTGTATGAGTTTATTATTCTACAATTAGTTTGGATATCTTGACTCCACTCTTTACTATGTTTGAGTTTGATACTTACATGCTTGATCTTAGATATCATCTGCTTGATGTCTTTACAATCTTTTTCTATCCATGTTATTTAGTGTCATGTGTATTTGTTAGTTTTATAAACATAGTTTTCAGCTCATATTTCGGGATATGATTGTGTTATTATTGTATAGAGATGGTTATACCTATGTATGTGATTGTTCATTGTACACTTGTTGATGCACTGTATTCATCTTGTCGGCTAGGGCTCCCACTCATGGTAGAGCGAGTACTCCCAGTCATGGTCAGAGCCAGTCGTCAGTGATCATTATACACTTGGATTTGCATGTCATCCTGTCAGCTAGAGCTCCCACTCATGGTAGAGCGAGTACTCCCAGTCGTGGTCAGAGCCAGTCGTCAACGATCATTATACACCTGGATTTGCATATCTCTTGTCGACTAGGGCTCTCCCTTTTGGTAGAGCGAGTACTTCTAGTCGTGGTCAAAGTTAGTTGTTAGTGGAGTTATACATATGGACTGCCCACTTAGCCACTCGATATAGTGGTAGCTGGAGTTGGGTACAGTTTGTCATGTTTTGCCCACTCGGGCACTTAGATGTGATAGTTGGAGTTGTGTGTAGGCAATGACCATGACATATGCATGTGTTATGTTTGGTGCATATGCTTGTGATATGTTTTACATGCTTGTTGTATGCTATTATATGTTGTTCATATGATTACGAGCAGTACTATTATTGATTTTATTATTTACTGTTGTTCATTATGCTATACTCAGTCGATCATGTTTGTATATACGTTTTGTTATGACCTTATTGCTGATAGTTGATATTATATGTGAGACTGTATTTCTTTTGATCTCCTTACACTTGTTCATGCACTATCTTTCTTATATCCACCGAGTAATTTGTACTCACTACTACATTTATTTTCCTTCCCCAAGTAGCAGATAGATGATATATTTTGACGCTCGAAGATCCCGCCAAATAGTCCCATCTTGCATCGAGAGTTTCAACTTCTATTTCTTTATACTACGAACTATGATTTAGTTGTGTTTTGTATTGCTCGACTTATGGTATTGTTCTGTTTTGGTATGCTATCATCTATTACTTTTTACTTGATATGAGGAAGTGGTACTGGTGGGTATATATCCTACACTTGATAGTTTTGTTTTATTCGTTGTATATGATTGGTGTTTGCCGGCAGCTATTTGGGCCTCTTATCAGGTTGTATCTCACATTGTCACAAGGGGTTATTGTCTGATTTGGCGGATAAGTATACCTGGGGGGCATAACAATTAGGGTTGATTTTGATAAAAATTAGACTCTAAAGTTGAATTTGATCTAGGCATTAAGGTTAATATAAACCAAGTTCATCGAATAGTTTGAGGGACTGGAATGAAGTTGGTTTTGAGTCCAAATGGAGTCAAAAATGTTTTTGAGAACATTGAGTTGAACCAATTTGAATTTGTGCTGGATATGATTAGTTGGGTTTTCAATTGGGGTGTAGGTCGTACAAGAATTGTATATTTAGATAGGTTCCAGTCATTCTGATGCCCTTCTCTCCCACCATCTTTTGTGTTGCTCTCCTCCTGCGTGACCCTCCTTCTAGAACGTCACGTGATTGCCTCCTCTCGCGAGTGGTCAATCTGTTTTCTGCCCTGTTAGTGTGGGCAACTTGTAAGTCTCCTCTCTGGCGGTGGGATAATCTCCATTCCTCTTACTCATAGGATCTTTTGTTCTAAGTTGTGTCTCGATTCCAGACCATGATCTCTTGTGTGACCGATCACTGTCGAAGCCTTCGGATCCTCCCGACCGAGCTACAAGACCTAATTGAAATAAATTATAATGGAAGAGCTCTTTGGTTTATTTTAGGTCTTTTTTAGAAAAACTCCTTTTTTCATGAGTTTTGAACATCTTGAGGAATTTTGATCTCAGAGGTAATCCAAAGTATTTTTGAGAGTGGTGATTATAAAGCAAGGTGCTTTATCTTTCAAAATGTCCTAGTAAGTTTCACAAGAAAGGGTGCTGTATTTGTTGATGCACTCGTACTCTTAAGCATATAGTTTTGATGTTTGAGAAAAGGTTTAAACTAGACTATATTGTAATTATTGTGTGTGAAGTGTGGGTTATTTGATATAGATATTGCAAGTGCAATGAAGAAAGTCCATATAAGTTGATGACTAGATACTTGGTAGACTGAAGACCCATTAGGTCAAGAGTGACCAAATGCTTGACAAATTGAAGTTCCGACAGGTCAAGAGTAATCTGATGCTTAGCAAATAATGGATTTTGAAGACAAGATCTCCCGATATGGAAAAACTAAAAGTAACTTTAGGTGAAGATATGAGAGTTGAGCACACTTTTATAAATGGTTATCAGTAAGATTGTACGTAGGCACAAACTTGACCATCGAAGTGATTTGAGTTGATAATCCAGTCAACTAATATAGTTTCTAAATGATTGAGACTTGAGTTGATTGGTCAATTGAGAAAGTTGGCCGGTGTAAGAATAGTCAACCAATTAGTAGATTAATGCAAAATCCATCGACTTATAATTAGGTTAAGTTGATTGATGAGCCAATGAAAATAGTTATAACTAATGCCATTTTGTTACAACAATTAATGGCCTCGAAGTTTCTATAAGAACATCCGACTTACAGATTGAGTTGACTGATGAGCAACCAAAAATAGTTATTTTGTTATTGATTTTTGGTCTATAAGCTTCTGCTAGATCAATCAATTGATAGTAAATTCAATTGATTAAAGTTGTAGTTGTCGCAAAGAATGCTTGTATACAAAATTGAATAAGAGTAGCGAGAAGTCGACTAAACTCACATCATGAAGTAGAATGCAAGTTAAAAGAAGGTTGGTTTTGGTGGTTTATAAATGAGACAAAAGAGAAATAAGAAGACAACAAAGTGTGTTTTTGCTTTTTTTTCCTCGCTTTATCTTAGTAATTTTGTGATCGGTTTTGTTCTGCTTCGTAATTCTCTTTTTACTAAGTGTTCATCTTATGAGAGAAGATTATAGGAGGTTTCTCTGTTACCAAAAAAGTGTTCAAGAAGGATAAAATATAATGGGTTTGAGGAATGACTCATCAAAGAGTCATTAGCTATGGAATAGGAGCTTAGAGTTTTGAACCACGTTAAATCTTCGTATTTATATTATCTATTTGTCTTTTTTTCCTTTGTATATCATTTTTTTATTGTATACTAACCTAATTGTAGACATAAACAAGCAAAGTAAATGCGATAGGTTATTCACCCACCCTCTAGTCTCACCTATTGATCTATGAATTGATATTAAAGTAGGTCGCTCCCAAGGGACTAGTTGCATATGTAGTAGATTTAAGAAATGGTAATACAAGAGGTTATAGCGATCGATCGGGTAGTCGACTCAGAGGCTAGATCTCGAACGTGCTCGCAATGACCGAGGGATTTCTAATGACTAGTTATAGGCGCCGACCGCTATCGTGGCCGATCCATGGACACGAGCATGTAAAGCTCAGTCGACTTAAGTCAACTAAGGGGCTCGATCTGATCGATGGTAATGTCAGTCGACTACCAGTGTATCCGTTGGCTGAAATACCAATGTGAATTAAGTCCGTTGTGAGACAATGACACTGACTGACTGGGGCCTTTTGGCAGTTGACTGTCAGACGCGAAATCAACCCAATACAGGTTATAAAATGAGCAATTCGTGGAGGATTTCGGCCATGGTTTCTTGAGCGGTTCTAGGAGAGATTTGAGGTGAAGTGTTGGTGCATTTCAGGGTCCTTCAAGTTCATCCAAATAACCAACAAGCAAAACATTTAAAGTGATCTTTTGTAAAGTTTTCTTTACATCATTTTTGTATTTCATTTGTATTTACTTGTATTTCATTTGTATTTGCTTGTATTTCTTTCTTATTGTTGTAAGAATTGTTGTAAGAGGTTTTCTCCACCTCCGGTGTGTCACCGAGGAGTGGTTTGATTAGTGGCGGTGTGCATCACTAGAGCTCGCTATTGAGCTCGCCCCGTGGAGTAGGAATTAGGTTCAACCCATGTTATATCTGCTTTCAGGTATTCTCGTGTGTATCAGATAAGTATTTTTATTTCCGCTCAACTAACGATTGTCGATAAGCACGATCAATTCCATGTTCATAACATTGACAGCAACATGTAACTGACATCAAGTGAAGCATAACGCTATTCACACCCCCCTCCCTCTAGCACGTCACTTACGGTCCTACAAGTGGTATCAGAGCGAGGTCGCTCTTCTACGGACTAACCGCTAAGAGAGCACAAGCGCTAGAGGATGGAGTTGTCCAACGATGGATTTGGATGGGACATCAACACTCCAATTTCATACACTTTCTATGGACAAGAAGGTTTCAATCAATGGAAGACACGGATGGAGAATTTCTTCGTGATGAACTTCGAAGATTGGATCATCCTAATGAAGGGATTTGAATTTCCAAGGGGTCCAAAAGGTGGATTCCTCAAGAAGAAGAGATGGACCGAAGAACAAGTCCAAGACTTCGAAATAAATGATAGGGTAACAAATATTTTAATCAATATAATCCCTAATGACATTTTGTGTAGATTAGGTGATTACGAGGATGCCAAGGAGCTTTGGAGCAAATATCATTAAGATCTATTATCAGCTCAATTGGGCAAGAAGACCGAAAAAGCAAGCTCAGCCTCTCAAGAGAGAGAATTCGGAGGTCGAGAGGTGTTCGACATCCGAGGAGGAAGAAGAAGAGGTGGAAGAAATGGAGGAAGCATCCACTTCTAGAATTGAGGGGAGGAGAGACCATCCTCAATGCCGGAGCAAGAAGATGAACCATCAACCTCTGGGAGGGATGAAGAACCAACTTCGGATCCTACCAGTTACCTAGGTAACTCAAGCATGCAAATTAAAAATAAAAATCATATTACATGTTTTGAGTGTAGGGAGCAAGGACACTCTGAAGCGAGTGCGAAAAAGTCGAAGGCTGTCGATGCGAAGGTCGAGGGAAGCGTGAAGTCGAGAGAGCGAGTATATCATTTGCTTGAATGCCGTGAAAAGGGTACTATAGAAGCCCGATGCCTGAGGGAAGACATGACCTAGCGCGTACACATGTAGGGGGAGCTAAGGCAAACCCTAAGGTATATTTTAATAATGCTCCTTATTTACGTAATGATCAAAAGCATGCTAGGAGTAATTTTAATACTCTTGCAATTGTGCATAATCATGAAAGACATGTAAATTGCAATAAATATGCTTGCTTAGGTGCTAAATCTTGCAATGTTAGGGTTAAGGATAAATCTAGAACCAATAACCTTAAAACAATTCTACCTAAGGAAGCCATTAGGAAGGTAGAGAGCAACTTAGGCATTAACCTAGGAGGAGAGCGTATGCCTAGGAAGAACTGACGGCCAAGGTCGAGGTCGACTGACTCAACCCAAATCGGACCGTGGTAGTCGATGGGATCGTTAAGTCAATGGGTTTGACCCGGACCCGTGATCGGACCGCCTAATAGGTGGTCCGGTCACGGTTTTTTAAAAAACCGAACCAGATTTTAAAAGAAAAATGAACGGAAATGAACGACCACGATTTCGTGACCGTTGTGCAATGGCCGACCCGCCGGGTCGGCCCAAACCAGACCCAACAGGTCGACCGTTTATTTTTTTTTTAAAAAAATCGGACGGCCACGATTTCGTGATCGTTGATGATCTACGACTGCCACCATCTGCCGACCCGGTTCTAGTCGAGCGTTAAGTTTATTTTTTTTAAATTCTTTTTTTCCCTATAAATTCTTCCCCACTCCCTTTCATTTTTTTTTCACAAATCACAACTTGTCGTCTCTAAATCTCTAATTCTCATTGCCTCATTTTCTCTCAAGTCTCTAGTCATATTTTTACAAATGTCTGGAGTTGGATCAAGTCGTAAGGGTGCGGTCGGTGCCAAAGGAAAGGGAAAGAGCATAATGCCACCATCGCCCAAGTCCGAGTTTGAGCAAGGTGGCGATTCACCTCCATTCAATATCGGTGACTATGATCTTGATATTTCCGGTGATGAATATCAAATACGTCATCATCAAAGTCAAGAAAGTAGGAGCAATACATCTAGTACGATGACGGGTTCTACGGCTACAAGACCAACTTGAGTGCCTCGCTCGACATCCGATATCTTCACCAAACATTTCGATAAAGTAACGCTCCCTTCTGGTGATATGCAAGCAAAATGCAAATATTGTTCGAAATGTTACAAATTTCAATAAGGAGGAGGTTACGGAACTTTTATTCGATATGTGGAGAGAAATCATCTGGTGGAAATTGATATCGATCGTTCTCAAACTCAAATTCCGACATTCTCTTCTCAATCGGGTTGGGGTAACGAATTTAAACTTTTTAAATTTGACGAATCTAAATTTAGAGAAGAAACTGCTAAATTTTGTGCGATTGAACAACTTTCTTTTAGTTTTAGTGATAAATTATTTTTTGAAAATTGACTTTCTGAGTCTGAATCCTTACATTAAAGCGTATCCCAAGAAACACTCTAAAACACACACTTTTAAAATTAGTCTTAGAACAAAAAGAAGAATTGATTAAAGAATTTTCTAGTTTAAACAGTAAAGTTTCTTTGTGTTCCGATATTTGGAGTGATCTTTGGCAAAGTTGTTCATATATGAGTATTACTTGTCATTGGATTGATAATAATTGGAACATTCAAAAAAGATTGCTAGCATATAGATGTTTTAACGAAACACACGACACAAAATATTTCACAACTTTTCTTTATTATTTTAGAAGAATATGGTCTAACTTCTAAAGTTTTTTCAATTTCTTTTGATAATGCTAGTGCAAATACCTCTAGTATTAGTGAGCTTTTTGATATATGTAAACCATCAATAGGTGGAAGATTTTTTTATATCAGGTGTACATGTCACATTTTAAATTTGTGTGTTCAAGATGAACTTAAAAATTTAGGATCACATATTCAACCAATTACGAGTGCAATTCATTATTTATGGACACATCCTCAAGTTATGAAACATTGGAGAAAATTTTGCAAAACAAATGGTATGAAGCCTAAACGGTTTGCACGTGACATCTCAACTCGTTGGAATTTTACTTACAAATTGTTATCTACTTTTGAATACAAAGATTTATTATGTATGTTTTTTCATCAACATGTTCAATCACGTGATATTTATTTGTTTTCAAATCAATGGAATATATGTACTAGTATTTGTGAAATTTTAAAAGTTTTTAGTGATGCTAGTCACTACAAAAAAAAAACCCTTTAGAAGCGGTTTTAAAAAGCCTTTAGAACCACTTATCAACCGCTTCTAAATAATTAGAATCGGTTTTTAACCGTTGTAGATAATGGCGATGCTAAAGACAACCGAAGCGGTAAAATAAACCGGTGGTTCAAAATAAAGAGCCGGTTGTGTTGGAGACCTATAGAAACGGTTTTTAACCGGTTCTAAAGAGTTTTCAACCGCTCTGTTATCTGAAACATCATGGCGCTTGTAAGCTTGTGTTGGAGACCTATAGAATCGATTAAAAACCGATTCTCTGAGTTTGCAACCGCTCTATTATTATCAAACATCAGCACTTATGGCATCTATAAACATACATTTTAAAAGCGGTTAAAACCACTCCTAATGTATGCTTTGTCGATGTAATAAGCGAGTTTTAGGAGCGATTTTAACCGCTCTAATGTGTTTGTATGGCGATCCAATAAACAAAGGTTTAAGTGCGGTTAAAAACCGCTCCTAATGTATATATATCTCAAGCACAATTTTAGAAACGGTTACGGCCGATTCTATAATCATATTTTTAAGAGAGATTATAAGCGCTTCTAATATCGAGTTTGAACAATGATCTCATATCATATTGATACAATACCAAATTAAATCAATTTACAATATTCACATTTCACTTCACAAAACAAATTTATTGTATTATCAAACTAACACATAATATTCATGTTTAAGTTTAAAATGTTAATACATCTCATTAACATTTTACTCCACACTACATTTTACTCCACAAAAATAAATAAATTAAGTGCACGCAAACAACAATGACATGGGATCCACAACCAAGAATGCCCATGAAACGGTGAGGATAAGACATCTGCGCGATAATTAAGTGCACGCAAACCTCGACTTTCCATCTGTTCGAGCTTGAAACCGAGGAATCTGTGCAGAAAACGAGGAGAATGTAATGACATCGGCCCGGAGAGAGTCACCGTAGAACCAATGGAGATAGTATCTATACCTTCAGCGAGACCTTAGACATGGCATATTGGTTAAATGGCGTCGGAGAGGATGCGAACGAAAGCTCCCTATTTCAACAACACTTGGATGATTATTTCCGTGTTGATGATTACCTGCAAGATGCTACTCAAGAAAGGTGAGTGAAATCATTTTAATTCCAAAGATCTATCTAAATCTGTTTTTCATGGAATGTAAATTAAAGCTGTCGACCACAGATCTATTGAGTTTCTTTTAGACATCAAGATCTGTCGAGAGACAATACCAACAAAATTTCACAAGAGGCGCCAAGTACTAAACTCGTAGTAATCTCATATGAAACTCGATTTTTGCATATGGGTTTCTTGGTTTTCCTTCTTGACTTGGATCTTGGAGAAGTAGAATATGGAGGAGAATGATAATGGCACGAACATTGTTACCGACAAGTCATAAACATCAAGGCTCCTAGGATCTGAAGATTTGTGAAGATAAGTTTACTCTTTAAGCGTGTTTAGGCTATTTAATAGCTAGAAACCTAAATTGTTCACGCGTGCGGAGATTTAGGTAGAGGTCTATCTGCCGTTGAAGTGCTCGAACTAGCAAGTAACTTTGATCATGAAGAACTTAGACGAAACAAATCTACCCGGTGAAGCGAGTAATTAAAGATATCAATCATCATGTGACCTTGAAGTTTAGTAAGATTGAAAGATTTATGACATCGATAAAAGAAACCAAGCCCGCAAGCGAGCGATATTAAATCCGGGCACTTGGAGTGAATTTTCCACGTTCATTAGATCACGATCTAACATCGAAGCCCCGGATCTGAAGAAACACACGGATCGAAGAAAATTGGTGCGAGAAACAATAAGATTTGAAGGAAAGATCGTCACCTCCGCCCGCTCCCTCGGGAGGAAACCCTCTTCCCTCTGCGTATGATCCGGTCGGGAAGGATCGGACCATCCGGCCGAAGATCTTGCCGTTCTCCTCCACCGTCGCCGTCCGTTGGCAGGGCATCGTGAAGGGAGGCGAAGAGAAGCCGTACCCTCGTCGGGGCCGGGATTAGTAGTCATCGGCGATGTCCGATTCTTTGGTAGTTAACAGGACATCGTCGGAGAGGAAGCGGCCGTCTCGGACTCCGTCGGCGACATCGGCGGGAAAGCGAGGCGGGAGGCGGGGTGGTCGACATCTTGGGAGGAAGGTGGAGAAGAAGTCGAAATTGGGAGGAGGCGGAGCCTTGATGTTTATGACTTCTTTGTGGCGAGGAGATGATTGTGGAAGCGAGCTGCGATCGGCGTGACAGGAGATGATTGCGAGGCAGACGGCGGGCTCGTAAGGGAAAGAAAATTAGGTTTTCGAGACGGAGGCGGTTTGGGAGCTTAACGCGAGGACGGAGATATAAGCGCGGGAATCTGAAAAATTTCGTCGAAGAAGAGGGAAGCCGGTAACCTAAGGGCGACCTTTAGGAAGCGGCAAGCTCTGAAAGGGTGCCAATAGAATCGGTCGAAATATACGCTTAAAGGTTGCTAATAATCTTTAAATCGAAGAATAGGAAAGCGGTAACCTAAAGGACCTTTAGGAGCGGTGAAAATCGCTCTGAAAGTGACAATAGAATCGGTCGAAATATACGCCACAAGGTTGCTAATAATCTTTAAATCGAAGAATAGGAAAGCGGTAACCTAAAGAACCTTTAGGAAGCGATCGAAAACCGCTCTGAAAAGTAACAATAGAATCGGTCAAAATATACGCTTCAAGGTTGCTAATAATCTTTAAATCGAAGAAGAGGAAAGCGGTAACCTAAAGGACCTTTAGGAGCGATTGAAAACCGCTCTGAAAAGTAACAATAGAATCGGTCAAAATATACCGCTTACAAGGTTGCTAATAATCTTTAAATCGAAGAAGAGGAAAGCGGTAACCTAAAGGACCTTTAGGGCGGTCGAAAACCGCTCTGAAAAGTGACGATAGAAGCGGTCAACCGCCAAAGGTTTACTAATAATCTTTGGCGAGGAAACGATGAAAACCTTTAGGAGCGGTTATTAAACGATCCTAAAATTATTATACAAATCGATTCTAAATAAACTGAACAGAATCAGAAAAATTAAAAAAAAATGTTTAATTGAAGCGGTATTAGGAGCGGTTATAATTACCGATTCTAAATATCTTAAACAGAATCGGAAAATTATCCGCTTCAAAAAATGGTATATTGAAGCGGTATTAGGAGCGGTTATAACCGCTCCTAAAGCAATAGGAGCGGTTATTAACCGCTCCTATAAAATTTATATAGAGCCGTCTGTTAACCGATTCTAAACATACGCAACAGAATCGAAAAATCATCCGCTTCAAAAAAAAAATCAATTGAAGCGGTATTAGCACTGGTTAAGAAAACCGCTTCTAAAAGCCCCTCCTTTACCATCATTTTCCCAACCGCTTCTAAATTTCCGATCCAAATGCAAATATATGTACTAGTATTTGTGAAATTTTAAAAGTTTTTAGTGATGCTAGTGACCAATTATTTGGTGTTTATTATCCAACTTCACATTTAGTTTTAACATATTGTTGTAATATTGCATGTATTTTTAATGAACATATTCAATCAAATGTTAATTATTTATCTCAATGTATTTATGTAATGAAAGAAAAATGGAAAAAATATTTCTTAAACATTCCTGAAATATTTTTTTGTGTTTTTGTTTTAGATTCAAGACTTAAATTAGATGGTTTGCAAGATATGTTAGCATTATATTATGAATCTTTAAGCCCTATTACCGAAACTGCTTTTAATATTTCTTTGATTTTGTTTAATATTAAAACTCATTTACATAATATTTATAATGAATATAACATTAAATATGGTGAACGAACTATTGGACATGAAACACATCAATCCACTATAACTAGTATTATTACTTCTAAACTCACTAAAGCACAGCTGTTATTAAGGGAACGGACTAATTATTTTACCACTTCTTTTGATTTTAGTGATGCAGATGAAGAAAGCTTCGACATTCTAAAATGGTGGTCGCAAAGAATTCAAATATTTCCAATCTTATCTATAATGGCAAAAGAAATTCTAGCTTGTCATCGGTTTATTGCGATAGACAAGCTTTTAGTATTGGAGGAAATACATGGGCGAGAGGCGTTACAGTTTAAGTAGGAAAATTTGGAAGCGCAATGTTTACTCAATGATTGGTCAAAAGCTGCAAGTTGAACCCAACATATTAAAAGTGATGAAGAAGACCAAGACAAAACAGAGGGAACATCCGGAATTACGATGGGAGGAAATACGACTGAAATTGATTGAATATAATGAAAATTGAAATGTAATTGATTTTTTTTTTATTGTAATAGATTTTTTTATTTAAGTCTAAGATGTTGAAATTTGAGATATAATATATTTTTTATTGAGATAATGAAATATTTGATAGAGTTTTTATAAGTTCAATTGTGTAATTTTTTTTATTTTAATTATTTATATTATTCTTTAAATTTTTATTTATTTAACTAAGACGGCGATTAACCTGACTGACCGACCCGAACCGACCGACCCGACCGGACCGACCCGACCCGACGAACCGAACCCGAGACCGACCGGACCCGACGACCCGACCGACCGAACCGACCCGAACCGACCGAACCCGACTGACCCGATCGACTGATCGGACTTGGACCGACCGACCGAACCCGGATCTAACCGAGGTTCAAGCACCCGACCGGAACCCACGAAGCGGCCGGCATGGGTCAGATTTTCGATTAGAAAATCAAGTCTTGAGGTTAAGACTTGAAAAATTGGAGAAGACCCTTGCAAGAATGACAAATTCAATTAAAGGATCTAGGAGTCAAAACTTAGGAGTTAGAAGGCAAGAACCGTCTAGAGGCAAGAAAAATTTGGGTCACAAACCTAAGCCCAAGGAAACCTACCATAGTGTTCCATTCGATTATGGAACCATTCCTAGGTCTAGGAAAAATAAGGTTACTAGGGAAGTCATCTCTAAGGTTAACCATGGTAGGTGCCTAGTGGACAAGGTTTCTATGAAACTTAGGAAAGCCACTAAGAAGGTCACAAGGGGAGTTACCCCTAGAGTTGACCTAGGCAAGACCAAATTGATCAAGGCTACGAGGCCAAAAAGGGTCATTAGGAAGGTACTATGAGAGGATATCCCTAGTGAGTATCTAGTAAACCCGAGGAGCTCCAATAAGTATTGGGTTCCTAGGAGCGTGATTTCATCACGCTAAATGGGTTAGGTTGTGTCAACCTTGAATGAATGGGTAGTTAATCTAACCATAACAAAGTTGACGCTTTAGGACATTTTCAAGGATATGAGATACTTTAAAAATAAGTTTGGATTTATATCCTAAAGGATGTTAGGATGCGCCAATAAAATTTGAGAAGTTTGAAAAATTGATCAAATTGACACAATTAGATTTAGAGGTTATGGTGTGCCATTTTGGATTTTTGGTACACTTGGGAGATGAGTGTATTATGACAAATTGGGTTTAATTCTAACAAATGATAATTAATATTAAAATTTAGGTATTCTTATGCCTTTACATTTTATTTGCCATATTTTGTTTACCATATGCCATGTTATGATATCATATTTCATTTAATCATATAAAATATCGTGATAATGTGTAGGGTTGATTTTAATGTCATGCTTGTATTTAGATTATATCTTTATGTCATGACATCATGATTATTGACACATATTTATTTATGCTATCTTATATGCCATAATCATCATTCATGCATTTAGGTTAATTAAAATAGATTTAAGGACAATGATATAATTTGAAGTCTCATGTATAAGGGAATCAAATAGAGTTGCCTAGAAAAATGCATGAGACCTTAGATTAGGAAGAACAAAAATCCACATCTTACATTACATTGATATGTGTGTATTGATACACCTTAGACACATGTGAGATGTTATGAAAATGAGTTAAGCTCAAGGTGCATAGTTCCTACATCTAGATGAACTCAAACTCATTTTATACCATTGATGGATCATGGGGAAGCTAATATGCAAGTCATGTGCATTGAGCCCATAAATCATGGTCCAATATAAGGTTTTAAAATCATTTCAAAATCATTTTGAAAAACCTTGGTGAAACCTATTTTTTGATAGTAATTATTATTGATGAAGTTGATACAAAGTAGACTCAAAACATTGAAATTATCTTTGTTTTTTTTGAACTTTGTATCAATCTCACTATTTAACGAGTATATTATTTTTTAAATATTTTTCACCCATTGTATCTGACATAAGTTTTATATATATGAATTTTCATGAATTTTCGAATTATGTATAATTACTTATGATTTTTCGAATTTCATTTCTGATTTTTGCATCTGTAGAAATCAAGCAACTGTCGCTTAGGGCAGTCAACTGGCATTGAGTGCAGTCGACTGGTTGCTGGCCGAGCCGATTGCCAAGTCTGATTTTGGGTAAATAAAGTTTGCTTAGCCCATTTTCAACCATCCCTTTGTACCCTAACTATTCCTAACCCTAGGATATACTTTGGAAAGCATTGGAAGGGTGAAAATCCATTGAAAATAGATTAGGAGAGTTGTTTAGGGTGAGAATCATATTTTAAGGTGTGTGAAAGTTCAAATTTGAACTTTTGCCCTTAATTTTGTTTGGTTAGTGCTCCTATAGGTTTAGGACTTTCCAAGGACATTGTTGGTGCAATGGTCAAGAGGGAGCAAGCCTTTAGGGGAGGTTATCCATCATGGGATGATGGATGTGTATTCCTCAAAGAGGGAGACATGAAGGGTTTTGGAAACTCTTATTGTGCTCACCAAAGGGGGAGAATTGGAGAAGTGGGAATTGCCTCTCATTTAGTGATATGAGATTTATCACTAGGAAGAGTGAAGACATCTTAGATGTTTTTTAACCAAGGGGGAGATTGTGAGATCTCATTGGGATATGAGATATTGATACCCTTGGGGAGAGCCTTTTTGATGTATGTCAAAAAGGAGGAGAATTGGGGAATTGATGGCTTGAGTTAGGTGACCTACCTCAAAGGTTTTGTCAAACATCAAAAAGGGGAGATTGTTGATGTAATCGACACAGGTCACGATTGATCGGACTTGAGTTTGACTCGAGCAGTATTTTGATATTCGACAAAACGTATGACAATGTGATTGTCATGGAAAGTTCAAGTCTTGTGTACTTGGCATGGGAAGTCCAAGTATGGGTTTTGACAATGGTAAAGTCCAAGTCATTAGTACTTGACATGGAAAGTCCAAGCATGAGTCTTGACAATCGTAAAGTCCAAGTCATGAGTACTTGACAATTGAAAAGTCCAAACATGGGTCTTGGCAATTGGAAAGTCCAATATTGAGTTGGCAAAGGAAGTCCAAGAGTATGATATTGATGGCGTAAAGTCCAAGCGGTAATCTTGGCGGCATAAGTCCAATGTTTGGTGATGTAAAGTTCAAGCGTGTGTCTTGACAGCGTAAGTCCAAATGTACCTTGGCGATGTAGACCTGATTAGCATGACAATAGCCGATGGAAGCACCTGAAGGCTAGCGTATGAATGAACAAGTCATGGATGACTTGGAGGGATCCAATAGGCGTGAGACTGATGGAGGTGGCTAGAAGGCTTAGGTTTAGGCTAAGGATGGTCTATCAAGTATGAGGGGATCATAATTCGGGTTAAATCTCATTGTTGAGGTTTATCAGTCAGCTGGGGTATTGGACAGTCGACTGACCGAGTGTTTAACACTCGGAAGCCGAGTTGACTCAATAGCAGTTGATTGAGATTATCACTAGTCGACTGATCTGTAGTCGACTAGAGCTAGATCGCCCGAATGTGCTCGGTAGTTGGAGGATTTCGGTCGATTGGCCATAGAGACGATCAATTGCTATTTGGACACGTCTGTAAGGGCTTGATAGTCGACTAATGGTAATGACAGTCGATTGCAAGTGTATCCGTTGTGAGACAACGACACTGTAGTCAGTCGACTGCCAGACGTGAAATAAACCCAATGCAGATCATAAAAGGAGCAGTTCGTGGAGGATTTCGGCCATGGTTTCTTGGGCGGTTCTAGGAGAGATTTGAGGCGAAGTGCTGGTGCATTTCAGGGTCCTTCAAGCTCATCCAAGCAACCAACAAGCAAAGCATTCAAAGTGATCTTTTGTAAATTTTCGTTACATCATTTTTGTATTTCATTTGTATTTGTTTGTATTTCTTTCTTATTGTTGTAAGAGGTTTTCTCCACTTCTGGCGTGTCACAGAGGAGTGGTTTGATTAGTGGTGGTGTGCATCACTAGAGCTCGCTATTGAGCTCGCCCCATGGAGTAGGAACTAGGGTTTCGAACTACATTATATCTTGTGTCTTTGTGCTTGTGTATTCTTGTGTGTATTTGTATTAGTATTTTTATTTCTGCTGCGTACTAGCGATTGTAGACAAGCACAATTGAATTCCATCAAGTGAAGCATAATGCTATTCACCCCTCTCTAGCGCGTCACTTACGGTCCTACAAAGAACCTTCTAGTCATTAGATTTCAACTTGAGTTGATTGCCCAGTCTACAATCACTAAAACAAAACATTTTGTTCATTTGTTTCTTAGCTTGAGTTAATTGATCAGCCGACTTAACTTTTAGTCAACTCGATTTCTAGTTAAGTGACCTCTAGTCAATTGTTACTTGTACCAATCGATTGATACCTTTGATTCAAGATATTCTAAAGTTATATTCATGTTATGCCAATTCTCTTGTTTGCCTAGCACAAATTGACCTTAACTTACCATAAATCAACCTTGACTTACTAGGATTTCCATTTGCCTATTTTCAGGTTAATCTTGACTTTTTAAGACCTCCAACTTTTTAGAGTTCACTCCTCTGGGATTTCTTCCTTGCTTGATATCCTATTAACCTTTACTTGCTAGCAATTGCCAAGCATCCAGTTAACATTGATTTGTTTGGACTTCCATCATTGCTTTTATAAGAAACACTTTGGTTAATTCGCTTGGACTTTCAGTCTTGTCATTACATCCTTATATATATCTTTAATTGTTTTAATATACGTTATTATGCTTACCCCTTTTTCTAGAATTCTCTACATAATGCCATGTATAAGTCTTGCTTTTTTTCGCGATATTTTTCAATTAGTTGTTTGAAAAGATATATAACTTATATCGTTGACTTTTTAAATGTGAATTCAAATTGATTTTAGTCAGTTTGATTTCCTTTCTTTTTTTTATTCTCTATTACTCTTTTCTAAAATTTTATGGTATGACTTATTAGCTTAATGTCTCTATAATTCACACAATTTTATGTCTTCTTTATTTTTATACAGGAGACTAAAGTACTTACTCTATATTGATCATTTTTAATATCTGGTTGAATAACTTTGTAAGTCAGCTAATACTTTGCTTCTTTAGGCATTTCAATACTTTTGTTAGAATATCATTTGGTACGACCACTTTTCTATTTTGCATTCAATCTAATGCACATTCTACTTCTAAAATTTGAATTGTATGATAAAAATTTAAATTTTTATCCTCCTTTTATCTACTTAAATTTTCTAACATAAGTTGGCCATCTAAGCCTAGCATTCATTAAAAAGTTAATGAAAATATTCTACCGTCGTTCTTTTATTTTCTCATGCTTCACGAATACCCTTGAGATTCATCTTTACAGCATGTTATTTGGGTAAGATCCCTTGCTTTCTTCTCTCTCGCTTTAGTTATTCTATATATGCCACTTTTCCCTTCTTTTATATCAAACCATTGATACAACCGTTTGAAAGTTTCATTTTTGATTTTACTAATTGCTTTTATGGCCTCTTTCTTAGTTATTGCATATTTTTTGAAGTTTTCTTTGTTCTTACAAATGTAAAGCAACTTATGAGCTATTTGTTTTTCTATTGTTTTTTCTTATACTTTCTCATTCTACCACTAAGATTCTTTATTTGATGCTACCCGTTCTCTTGACTCACTAAGTAAGCTTTTAGCCATTGCTTGCAATTTTGTTACCATTTTATCCCATGTCATGGTCTGCCATGAATTTCTCTTAATACTTCTCTTATCTTCTCCTTAAAGATACTTTGATTTCCATCCTTTAATTTTTACCATTTGATCCTAAGGCCTATGCACATTTTCCTCGTGCTAATATCATTCTTGAGGTATATATCTAAAACTACTAACCTATATAGGGTGATTAAGTTTTCTCCATGGGTGAACTTGCAATCGTTATAAATTTTTTTTATCATTTTTTCTGGCTATAAGAAAGTAAATTTATGATTTATTATTTCCACTTTTGAACATAAAAAGGTCTTCTTCTTTCTTCTTGAAAAACATATTAGCTATTATAAATTAATAAACTATTTGCAAAATCTAATATAACTTTTTTTCACTTTTATTTCAAAACCATAATCCTATGCACCATATCATATTCTTCATTTCTTATTCTTACATGTCATTTAGATCTCCTCCTATAGAAATTATCTTATTTGTTAGAATATGTTGTACTACCATATCTAGATCTTCTCAAAATCTATATGTAGCATCTTCATCTAATTCTATATGAGGTGTTTATATGCTAATTACATTAATTGTTCATTTTGCAACCACTACCTTCAGAATTATAATCCTATAACTCTTCCTAACAACTACTATTTTATTCTTTAACAAACGATTATAATAATATCTATTTCATTTTTTATTTTACATTTTTTTTTGATACCATAACTTAAAAGTTATTTTCTCTATCATTTTCCATTCTTCCCTATTTGTTTTGTTTTTTATAAATATAAAATATTAATTTTCCTTCCAATCAGTGTATTTAAAGCTTCTATTGCTTTACCAATGAACGTTTTTACATTTCATGTTTTAAATTTAAGACAATAAATATTCTTATAATGTATTTGCTAATTCAACTTAGGGTGTGAGAATTTTTGTATTTTTAACACTACATCTAAATTCTTATATAAATATAGCGGTACTTATAGAAACATTACAGTTGGACTCTATAATATGTTTCTTTCGAGAAACCACTTATCATTAGCATAATAGTTTGATAAATCTATACATAGTATTTATATATGTTCTACATTGGCCACCTTACACAACCTTCCTCTTTTATATGGCCTTAGGACTGGATATAATGGAGTTTATTTGCTATTCGCGAAGTTCTCCACTTGAATAACATTCAAATTTTAAAATTTTAATTATAGTTTTTAGTTTGGTAGTCGTTTTATTTTATTTGATATTTTTGATTTAAAATAATTGTATTTCTCATTTTTTTATTTGTTTCCTACTTTTCCTTATGACGTGTCTATAAAATTGTCTTATGTAATATGTAATTTTCAATCAATAGAATTCTACTTTTAATTCTCTTACTTTCTGTGAGATTGTATTCCTGTTGTGCTATGCCAATTTCACCATCTTGTTTCTAGAGTAAACGAACATAATGTTCATGAACAAACTTGTACTTGGTTTGATATGATCTCACTTATGCAGGTGTGATGTCACAAAATATACAAAATTAACAAGTTTGAACGCTAGTGAGCTTATTTGTTAATATTCATGAGCAAGATCGTGATTGGTTCATAAATAAATTCTATTCAGATACATAAAGAATATAGTACATGTATTTATGGTATTGTTTATACCTTTTTCTTAATATCATAGAAGCTTCATAGTTCCCAACTATTCATGACAGGTTAAGAATGAGAAAGAATATAAATTTCATTTATTGGATTAGTGTTTTAACTAAATGATAAGGGCAAGTTTGTTTCTAGTTAAGCTTTGGGCAAAATTCTAGTTCAATAAGAATTTTTACAAACAAACTTGAACATGTCTTTTAAATGAATAAGTTTTAACATAAGTTCAGTTTCTCATTCTTACCCAACTTGGTTTTAGGGTTCCTCCTTCATTCTTTCTACTATACAACCATGTGAAAGTCAATGACAATTAATTTTTATGTTTCTCATGAAAAAACTGAATTTTATATGAACTTTGATATTTTCTATATTCTCTTTTTTTGTCTATATTTCTTCGTCGTTTATTTAATACACTCTCATGTTGCTCTCTCTCCTGTAGTTTTCTTTTCCATTTATTTTCCCACTGGAGGAGCTGTCCGCAGAGGTGCTGGTGTCTCATGATGTGAATCTTGAAGTGGATTATCATTTGCTGCTTAAGACCTGAAGTTTCATCCAAAATTTTTGCCCTAAAGCATAAAGGAAGTTGAGCTGTGATTAAAGTGGTGAGATTAGGGATTTTCTTTACTGTTGCTACCTCACTAGGATATTTCCTCCTGCTTCAGCTTTATTACAGTTTGGAATAGTCTTTTCAATACAAATGGCATCGTTCATGCTCTTGATGAGACACAAAGTTTTAGCAAATTCATCATTTACTTGTAAATTTTGGTTAAGAGCATTTCGATCCTTTGGAAGTGATCTCAGACAGACTTTGGCAGCCTCAACTGATACTATCTCTATCAAGTTGCCACAGATCATCTCACCTAACCAAGGTAACTTGGAAAAGGATTTCCGAATTGAGCTTTTTGACACAGATCTTTTGGGGGTTTCTTTAAGTCACAGGGAAACTTCAAATCAAGTGGAAGGGGATCGAGAAACTAGGTCTTCCTCGATGGTGATCATGAATGAGTCTGTTTGTTCATCTGGATTAGCACAGACTTCATTGGATTTTGAGGAGATTGAGGATTTGATGCTTCATAAGAGGTTGGTCTACGAGCTTGACAAAGGGTCTAAAGAATTTGAAGAGTATAACTTAAGTTTACATCGGAAGAAATCAATGAATAAGTGTCATGATAAGGCAAGTCATACTGAGTTAAGGAAAGAACGAAAGGAGCTTCAAAAGAAGCAGAGCCCAAGGGTTGCAAAACCATCAAAGGTGTCAAAATATTTTGAACAAGAAGTAGAGCGTTCTCACATTTCAAAAGATGAGGTTGTCAGATCTTCAATAACAGAGGGAAAGAGGGTGAGGACACCTACATTTAACCAACTCACTGATCCATATCATCTGCCATTCTGTTTGGATATATATGTTTCAAAAGGGTCAGTTCGTGCTTGCATTGTTCATAGAGTAACAAGTAAGGTTGTAGCTGTAGCACATTCAATTTCGAAAGACATGAAATTTGAACTGAAATCTCGGAAGGATGCAATAGCTTGTGCTTCTGTTGGAGAAGTTTTGGCCCAGCGTGCAATTGAGGATGATATTCATAATGTGGTCTATACACCAAGAAAAGGAGAAAGGATTGAAGGGAAGATTCAGATCGTACTTCAAGCCATCATTGATCATGGTGTTGATGTGAAGGTGAAGCTGAAACTGAAGCAAAAGCGCCCTATCAAGGTCAGTACTCTATGCAAGTTTAAGCATTTCTGTCATTATGTCTTATCTCTTCGAACACTCTGACTAATAATCACTTACTGCACATTGTAGATTTTCCTAATTCATTCTTTTCCTTATGTTATTCAGCTGTGGTCAGTAGGGAAAGAATGATTTTGTATAGGATGCTGAAATATGTTAAGGACAGGTTGTCATGCCTTGCACGAGCTATACTCGCCGTGAAGCTAGTTTTACTTGCTGTGCATGACCTGTAATAGTGTCAGAGCAACATATACACAAAGATTAACTAAACTAACTAAATACATACCTTTGAAGAAACTCCACCAACGCTATACACAAAACTCAGCCAATAACTTGGAGGTCAACAACTTTAGATAGTAAGCATAAAAATATAAAGTGGGTATAAGAGAGAAATGCATGATATAAAATAATATCTCATAATAGAATCTAATGATTAGTAACTAGTCAAATCTCTTATCATACTTGATTTAATTTATCAAAGAATTTACATATGTGCATATTATAAAGGACAAACAACACATAATTTGTCCATCGTATATGGGGGATGAATGACTCACAATCCATCTAAAACGAAATGCATCAAGGGATGAACAATCTATAATTCATCCAATACGAAATATATTATATAAATATATAAAGGGGGATGACTTGCAGTCTACCTAAAGATGCACCTCACAAAAAAAAAGAAAGGAAAAAAAGTTGAATGACCCACAATCTACCCAGTGAAATCATCTCACATAAAATTGCCAAAGACTACACATGTGAAAAGGGCCCAAGGGCACTTTTTAAGCACAAAGCTAATGTCTTATAACGTAGATAGTTTATTTTAGAGTGCGGACCTGAAGTCATATACTATAAGTGTCACATTTATTACCTTGTCAATTTAATATTAGGAATAACGTAGTCCCTGCGGAGCCAAAACTTTAAGTGTCGTATCTATTATCTTGTTAATTTAATATCAATAATAACGTAATGCAAAGCCGAAGCTCTATGCGATAATTTATTTATCACCTTAATAATTAGTATATTAATTATTTAATTTAATTTGTTATGGTTCTCAAAAGGGATCAAACAAACTAGGTATCAATTATGGATATAAAAGGGTAAACAATATGAGATAAAATTGTCAAGCAATATAAGTAGGGAGAACATAAATAATTCTATTTCTAACTACTTCATTATTGTATCTACTTTCATAATTTAATCATGCAGTAAATAAAATGAAACCAGCAATAAAAAAATCACTTCGGTATGAGCTTCCAGATGAATGCTTATTCGATCCCACAATGCACTATTGAGCCTAACCATAACTCAACCTATGATATACTAACCAAATACAACTCCTTAAACGTGCAATACAAAAGTGGAAAAAGTCAATGTCATTAGGGCTTTATACCATTAAGTGATAAGATGTAGCAAGGGTATCCATGACTTGACGGGATGAAACAAAATTTCCTCAAAGCATGCAACAGTTCCATCTATTCTAATTTGCCCCTCAACAAGAAGTTTGCTACAAGGAAAAAAGCAGCGCTATCCTAAATAATCGGGTTTAGATCTCATGTTATCTTAAGGAAAGAAGTGTCACCACTTATTAACAACTTTATTTAACCCACAGGGATTCTTGCCTTCTGCGCTTGCAACAACCACAAGCACTAATTCCAATGATTGCTCAGTGACGATGATAGGGCAGTGACAATGATGACTAATGGCATGAGTGACGACTGACAGCGACAATGACGAATGACGGTGGTAAGGCAATGAAAACAACGACAAGGTGACAACAGTAGGATTGCATGAGAGAGAGATGTCGAGTGCGGGAAGCAATGGAATTTAAGGTTTAGGGTTTGCAGTAATGAAAAGGTGGCGCTGGTTAAGATAGAGAGGATGAAAATATGGGACTGGGAATGAGAGAAGGAGAAGATTAAGTTTTAATTGACATTTTATAAATTAGTTTGTAAATTTTAAAAATTTACAATTTGGTTCTTAAAACTACTATAATGTCCTTCACCCCTAAAAAAATTTGGTCCTCCAAATTTAAGTTAACCACTAGAAAAAAATGAGCGTATTGAACTCACATGTCCTTTTCTCTTCAGTTTGTTATAATCCACAAATAAATTCTTCAATTAACCTCTAAATTGAATCAAATCTGAGTTTAGATTGAACTAAACACTAAATTCTATTAATAGCCTCCATTAACTCCCAATAAATTATTTAGTTCGATTAATTTAGCTTTAATTCAAGTCTAAAACTTGAACCCCACCAAAAGTGAATACACTTCTTACTAAAACAAAATATCAAAATTTATCAAATTTATTTGACATCGAGTAATCGAATAATATGAAAGAAACGCCTTTCTTAAAATTATGCAAGTGTCTTGTTTAAGGCACAAGATTCTCTATTCTTCTAGTATTCAAATTTCTCATAAAAGACTATTTTTGACCATTAATGTTGGGGATTGATGGCCCGGCTAGAAGGGGGGGATGAATAGCCTAATCGTCGTAGATGAAATTCACTCGTGCTTGATTATTTATAATACTCGTTAGCGCAGCGGAATAATAATAATAATGCTAAAACAAAGACAATTAAAGTTAAACAAAAGTAAAGGAGCAATCACAAACACAATCTTTTAACGTGGTTCACGACCCTTGCTGCTAATCCACGATAATCCGTTATGCGGATCACTCCCTCAACCTTCCACTAAACTTCTCCTTAGCTCAACACAAGGTGGAGAAAATCTTCTTACACAAACTCTCTTCTCACAAGATGATAGAAGTAAAAATAATGAAGAAGAGAGTAAGAGCACTAGGAAAACTTGGAGAGCACGAGGATATGATTAGGAGTTAAAGCATTAGTCTCTCCAAAGCTCTCTTGGCCTCCTTTTATAGAGAGGAGGTCAATTTTCCCGTTGGGCATACAATAGTCGACTATTGCATGCCAGCAATCGACTGCTCCTGTAGTTGTTGTCTCACAACGGCTTAATCCACGCTGGAAAATTTTCAACGGATAGCCCATCATGGTACGCCAAACCCTAGCGATCGGTGACGAACGATCGGTCGGTCGAGCTGCCTCGTTTACGTGCCCGTGTCCACTTATACGATCGGTGATGGTGGACCGATCGTGATGGTGGACGATCTCACTGACCCTTGGCGGTCGGTGAGGTTCTGAAACCCTAGTGACACGGTCGACTAGCGATCGACTTGGACGGTCGGTGATACTTATATCAGTCGTCTGTTGTTGGGTAAAACCTCAAACAAGTTTTTGAGCATCCGACCGTCGGGTAAAACCTCAAACACAGATGTTTGAGCATCCGACACTTGACCTTAGCCATTTGGCCAAGTTCACCTGAGTTTAACTACTCCGTCCCCGGGTTACAATTGCTCAACTCTCATCTCTCACGGAGTACACCCTCGAAGCTCTCTTCCTTCGGCCTGCGTCCCTCGGATGCACTAAGCTCACGACTTCTCCCCGTGCCATCCTTTGCGTCTTGCCCTGAAGTCTGCTTCCTTTAGCTTAACTCCATTGCTCCTTGTTCGGTGGTCCCTCGGATGCACTAAGCTTGCGGCTTCTCCCCGTGCCATCCTTCACCGACTCAAGGACTCGAGCCACGAGATGGATGAACTTGCCAATGCTTCATCAAGCTACTCATGTGTGATTCACTAAGTTCTGCACAACTTAAACACACATCAAAAGCATAACATCCTAACTTAAACTCTTTGACACACATCAAAATCAAGATCATACTTGGGTTGATTGCCCTAACAATCTCTCCCTTTTTGATGTGTGTTAATATATTTAAGTTAGGTAAAAACCCTTAAGGAAAGTAAAGCATGAATATAAACATGGAAATCAAACTCCCCCTTAACTCATGCAAACTCCCCCTTAACACATGCTTTAAACATGATTAACTTAAACCTTAACAATTCTCCCCCTTTGACACCAGCAAAAAGATCATACTATCTTATACAATGTGGTATCAATATCTAAGGGAATAAAAATACCAAAAACATACTTTGAAAAACCCAAAAACAAGCTGTTGTGCCCGTGCACAGTGTCATCAGTCGACTGGTACAAGCCACCAGTCTACTAGTGTCTGATAATCAGTCTTTCTGATTTTTGAAGCAAACTTCAGAAATACACGAAAAATTCATAAAAATTCGAAAAATCATGAAAATTGGAGAACACATTTCTTATGAGTTCCTCTATCAAGGAATTTTTTTTTCATGAAAATGCATAATATTTTCAAAAGTAAGGCAAAAACTCAAAAGTCTTAAAATTCTCTAAAGTTGTATCAACTTTGAAATCTAGTTTTGCCTTTAAACGTTTCAAAACATCAGCTCACAGTTTTCAAAACATGAAATGTTTTCAAATTATTAAAAATATCCAACTATGATCTTTGGGCAAGATGTTTATGAGTTAAACATTTGCTTTTCCCATAGTTGGTCAATGATTACTATATCATGATACAACTAATGACCCATCAAAAAAGCCATAAGCATTAGTGAATCATTTATATCAACCTAACATCTCACCCATTGCTATGTTTTTCAATCAAGTTATCCTTATAGTGGGTTGTGAGATGTAACTAAGGTATTTCTACTTAATAAAAACTTTCATGCAATGCTATCCAAGGTTAAGTATATCCAATATCACTCAACATAATCATAAGTCAACCATGTACTAAGATATGAAATAAAATCACTTATGGTTGACTAGTCTAGGTTTTTCTAACCTTTAAGGATTGACTTGGGTACCTAATATAGATTCTTTCCAATAGGGTTTACCAAGTATTCCTTAGGGATCCATTTCCTAGCTACCATTGTAGTTTTTGATTACCCCCTAGCAATTAGATAATGGTATACCTTTTCATTCTTTGATCCCTTATATCCTAAGCCCTTTTTGGTAAAACTTGCCCTTTGACTCTCAATAATCATTTTCAAAGTATTTGAGCCTATGGTGCTTTACTAAGGTATTCTACCTTTTCCCTTAAAATCCTATTTTCTTCTAAACATGCATTATTTGTACTAGAAGAAGAAATATTATTATGTAAACATGCATTTTTAAGCTTTTCTTCTAGATTCCTAATTTCATTTTGCATGCATTTATTTTTCTTTTTAGTTCTAAATAAGTTCCTAGTTAAACTTAAAATCATATGAATTACATCTTGGGTAGGGAGATTCTTTATCTCACTTATCCAATCTTATTTCGAATCCGAAGTTTGTGCTCCCCCTACACTTGAGCTCTCCTCACTTGTGCTTCCTTCTTCTTGTTTGGATGAGGCGGATGCTACATCATCTACTCCCATTAGTGCAAAATGTGAGACGACCTCTTCTTCCTCCGATGAGGATAAGTAGTCCCATGTGACTTTTATGTTCCGGGAGGATTTTGACTTCTTATCCTTTTCTTTTGACTTCTTTTTTTCTTTTTTCTTGCCTTCTTTCTTCTTGTTATCCTTTTTCTTTTCTTCCTTCCTCTTGTTCAATAGAGGACACTCATCCCTCATGTGTCATTCTCCTTTGCAATTGTAGCATATGATCTTCCTTGACCTTCTCCTATCATTAGATTTGTTAAATTTAAAGCCTTTTAATGCACGTCTTACCCTTCTTACCATATATGCTTCTTCATCGGTATCCATAGAAGATTGTGAGTCGTCATCCGATGAAGGAGGTGTGGTCTTCTTCTTCTTCCCTTTGTTTGCTACAAGTGTTACTCCTCTTAATTGATTGCTTGGTTCTTCCGCTATTCCTTCAAGGCGAGTTTCGTGAAGTTCCATGGTTGAGAAAAATTCTTCTAAAGTACTAACCTCTAAGATTCCTTGAGATATAGAAGGAATCCACCATGGAGCTTCATTTTGAAGATCGGGGGAATGCATCGATAGCTTTCATTATCATGTCCCGATTCGATAGCTTCTCCCCTACACTTGACAAGCCATTAATAATTTCCTTAAACCTAGAGTGTAGTGATAGTATCTTTTCTCCTTTATCCAATTTTATGTTGAGTTGTGATTGGAGAGGGTCTTTTCTTGCTAATTTGGCTTCAGAGGTGCCTTCATGAAGCTCAATTAGCTTCTCCCACATCTCCTTGGCACTTAAGCATTCTCCTATTCGGTTTATCTCTTGTTGAGGAAGCACGTTGAAGAGATGATGTCACGCCCAGGAGTCCCATGAGACAAAATCGGCGTCTCCACTGTGCGGGTGTGATATCAATTTTTATACAAGGCCTACACGGCCACTATACATCGGTCAACACGACCGGAACAAAAACATCTACACACGCAAATCATAAGGCCTCAGGCCAACCATCATAGTAAATAAATGAAGTCTATAACATTTAGACTTACCCCTTCTGCCATCTGAGCAGGAACATACAACCAAACTAATTGAATAGTCCATAAGGACACCACAATTATTCCCAAACTTCCATAAGTACATAACCACAATATCAGGACCTATACATATCCTCTATACAAAATCCAAAACCAATAGACCAATAAAACCTATTCATTTCGACGAAGGGGATTGGCAGTTGAACTCTCCTGACAGCATCATCCTGAAATAAATATAAAACCACGGGGTAAGTTCAAAGAACTTAGCGGATACTAGTCGATATGAATAGTAAGAAATAGCTAACAATACTAATCATGCGATGCATCTCGTATATATGGTAGCGAAATAAATGCAAAGGAATCACTTTGAGTCTCTACGATATAGGAGTATGCCTCTTATAAGAGATAAAGTCATCACCGTATAAGAATATGAATCCCAGTATGCATGTGATCATATCACAACGTCAGCATCGATAAAATGTAGCGAACCACAATCTGAATCGATCCATGCAAAAATGCATGCGTCAGAATGATGGTCACCCACGGCCTTGATCTAGCCTCGCTGCGATGGTGGCCAGAGTGGGTAGGCTATGACTAATGCACTCTGCCATCATGCTCTGGTGGCCAGAGTGGGCGAGGATCTTTGTCGGAGTACACTATCCTCCCGCCCCAAACATAGTGGGGCTAAGCTCGTCTCTCGGTGTCATGGGCGGAGGAGGGATCCTGCCCGTACCACGCCCTGCCGTCGCTACCGTACGGACGGTGAACTGACAGAGCAATACACCCTCACGATGTACCACTAACCGCGAGTGGCGGTGTGTGCGAGCCGTATAGCAGGCTGCGGCTCAGCAATAATGGAACCGTCCGGCCCGCGATAAATGCAGATGGTGCGTAATCTAAAGCATGTCGATCCTACTCGAAATACCTATTCGAATAATATATGCATCGATCGATATGCGTATCCGTAATCAGTAACTATGATCCGAATAAAAGCGGGAAGGTATAATCGTAACTATCGTATGCATGTATATCAGTAGGCGAAACATACTAGAGCGTATAAACATGAAAATTATTGCAAGCTATCCTAACTAGCGTATCAACTCGACTATATCTAAAAGATAAGTCGAAGTACTACTTTGATAAAATGTCATGAAAGAACCCGGATCGTCGCGGCCGTGAACACGCCTCGTGACGAAACACGTATAATGCATAACTATTGTTAAACACATAATGCGATCCACCGAAATAAATCGAATCCTAAGCGATTTGGACTTAAACCCATTAACCCAAATGCTTAATAAAATCCGAATTGTCAACTAGATTGATCTAGTTATCCCATTTAACCTAATAAATCCTCGCATTAATCCCTATCGACCATTAAATAAATTAACAACATATTATACATTTATAAACACCCGTATCCGAACTTACCAATTCTCCGTCTTAAATCTCACGACCAATGACCCATAATCTATAAATTTACACTAATAAAGAGAAGATAGTTCAAGCTTACGAGCTTGGAAGTCTCCCCATGACATTTTCCCCCAAATCGCCCTATTCGCCGGAAAACCCGGCGCAACTCCACGCCCTATCCTCAGCGGTAATCCTGTTCACCGGCTCGAGATCAATGCACAGGAGGATTTGTGAAAGAAAACCATCGTAACAGAAATCTCGTCGAGTCGAAGAAGAGAAGCACCAACTCACCAACCTCGGCGCTCGGCCAGAGTAGTTCCACACCGACGGCGATCTCCACCCGTATCCTAATTCTACACGCGAAAGTATAGCTCCGTGAGATCGTAGAACGACCTCACGCCGAACGCCGACGCCAATCGCCTTATTGCGCGACCCTTCACCGCCGGCGTCCTTGTCCCATCAGGTGAGTTGTCGTCGCCGAGGAGAGGCGTCGGCTGAAGCGGGTGGCGACACACGCGGAGAGCTGCCGGTCTGTGCGCGGCGGAGGCGGAGGCGAGGCCGGAGAGCTGCCTCGCGATCTGTTCGCAGTGGTCGACGAGCCCATGAGAGAAGCAGTCTTGTCGCGGCCGCCTTCATGAGAGAAGAGGGCGGCGCTGTCATGAGGAGGGGGTTTGGCGCGGGAAAGAAAAAGGAAATCGGGGAAGAAGGGATCACGCGAGGAGAACTGCCGAAGGGGGAACGCGGCGGAGAGAATAGAAAAAGGGAAAATAGATAATTAGGGTTTTCCATCGCATATTTATCCCCTTTAAATAGACCCCTCTAAAGCCTATTTACTTTATCCCCGTAAAAATCTCATATGGAGTCCGTTTAATTCCAGAAAAATTCCGGAAAAATTCCTAATTCCCTAAAAATCCCGAAAAATTTCCAGGATTATTTCCTTAATTATTTGACCATTTAATTTACTATTTTACATTTTCCAGTATTTAACAGATGATGCTTGACTTTTGAATTTGCTAGGTGCTCCTCTTGTTTCTTTGTCCATCTTGATTTCTCTAATGGCTTGTTGTCTTCATCCCTAGGTATTTCGAAACCATTTTCCATGATTAGCATAATGTCGAAATTGGTTTCGAAAAATACCTCTATCCTTTTCTTCCACCATGAAAAATCTCCTTCGAACTTTGGTGGGTGGATGTTTATGCCGACCATTGTTGATTTGCTTGTTGCGGCGATGAGTCCGTTATCAAGCTCCTTGCTCTGATACCACTTGTTGGGGATCGATGGACCGGCTAAAAGGGGGGGAGATGAATAACCTAATCGTCGTAGAGGGAATTCACTCGTGCTAGATTGTCTACAATACTCGTTAGCGCAGCGGAATAATAATAATAATACTAAAACAAAGACAATTAAAGCTAAATAAAAGTAAAGGAGCAATCACAAACACAATCTTTTAATGTGGTTCACGACCCTTGCCGCTAATCCACGACAATCCGTTAGGCAGATCACTCCCCCAACCTTCCACTAAACTTCTCCTTCTCAACACAAGGTGGAGAAAACCTTCTTACACAAACTCTCTTCTTACAAGATGATAGAAGTAAAAATAATGAAGAAGAGAGTAAGAGCACTAGGAGAACTTAGAGAGCACGAGGATATGATTAGGAGTTAAAAGCATTATCCTCTCCAAAGCTCCCTTGGCCTCCTTTTATAGAGAGGAGGCCAATTTTCTCGTAGATTACTGCATGCCAGCAGTCGACTGCTCCTGTAGCCGTTGTCTCACAACGACTTAATTCACGCTGGAAAAGTTCCAACGGATAGTCCATCAGTCGATTGCCAAACCCTACCCGGTCGGTGATCGTAGCGATCAGTCGTTGGTCGAAGTCTGTCTCGTTTACGTGCGTGTTCACTTATACCCGGTCGATTATCGTACCTTGGCGATCGGTGATAGTGAACTAGTCATCGACCCTTCGACGATCGCCTCGACCTGTGACCGATCGGTATTAGGTCACAAAACCCTAGCTGACACCAGTCAACTAGTAGTCGACTTGGACCAGTCGACTGATGCTTATATCAGTCGACTGTTGTCGGGTAAAACCTCAGACAACAAGTTGTTTGAGCATCCGACCGTTGGGTAAAACCTCAAACATAAATGTTTGAGCATCCGACACTTGACCTTAGCCATTTGGCCAAGTTCACCTGAGTTTAACTACCTAATCCCCGGATTACAATCGCTCAACTCTCGTCTCCCACGGAGTACACCCTCGAAGCTCTCTTCCTTCGGCCTGCATCCCTCGGATGCACTAAGCTCACGGCTTCTCCCCGTGTTATCATTCGCGTCTTGCCCTGAAGTTTGCTTCCTTTGACTTAACTCCATTACTCCTTGTTCGGCGGTCCCTCGGATGCACTAAGCTTATGACTTCTTCCCGTGCCATCCTTCACCGACTCAAGGACTCGAGCCACGAGATAGATGAACTTGCCAATGTTTTATCAAGCTACTCATGTGTGATTCACTAAGTCCTGCATAACTTAAACACACACATCAAAGCATAACATTCTAACTTAAACTCTTTAACACACACATCAAAACCAAGATCATACTTGGGTTGATTGCCCTAATAATTAATTCATATTAATTCACCATTTGGATTCACTAGTCAAAACTTTGCATATCATCGCGCCATTGGCTAACAATTTTAAATCTTGGCTTATAACTTATACATCTCAATTGTTTCACATATCACAATTTAGTAACCCAACACCAATATTTAGGTGCATCCAAAACTTTTTCAAAATGTTCTAGCATACATAGGGGTGACCACGGTTCCAAAACTGTCGGTTTCGATTTTGGAACCGCTGGTTCCGATTTATCATCCAGTGGAACTGGAACCGAATCGCTCATCAACGGTTTCGATTCCGATTTCGAAACCGTCGGTTCCGGTTCCTTACGGTTCAGTTTTGATTTTGGAACTGTCGGTTCCGATTCATCATCCACCGGAACTGGAACCGAACCGTTAACCGACGGTTTTAGTTCCTTATGATTCGATTTCGGTTAAAACCGTTTAGAATCGAAATTTAAATTATTTAATTTTAAGTCTCTCATTTTTTTAATAAACGATATAAGTATATTATTTTTCAATCCATTAATATGGTTGATTTATTTTAATTTAAATTATATTTAAATTTAAATTTTATATATGGAGATTTAACTTATGTCGATTTATTTATTTATATAACTCTTTAAATCAAATATTTATCATAAAAAAATATCATTGAAACATATTTAAATAATAAATTCACATTAATAAATTAAAAAGAAAGAATATATATTATTATTATTATTACAATATGTTACATCTCTCATTCTTTGATTTAACACTTAAAAAAAAGAAACGAAAGAACTTAAATTTAATTTATATAAAATAAGTTGTCTACGTATCCTTTTGGGGTCCTCATAGTTCACTTACCATTAAAATATCAAATTATTTTTAAAAATTTCGATTTTAACAAAAAAAAAATATTCAGTTCCGGTTCCGATTCGATTTCGATTTCGGTTCGGTTCCGCTTCGGTTCCGGTTTCAAAAATTTAAGAACCGGAACTGAACCATATGCCTTCGGTTCCGATTTCGGAACCTGAACCGAAAAAGCGGTTTTAGTTCGGTTTTTGGGCCATTGGTTCCGGTTCGGTTCACAGTTCGAACCGAACCGTGGTCACCCCTAAGAATACAACTGTAGGATCATTGTTGTTGCTAGACGAGAGGAGGGTGAATAACAATTTTCGTTTTGTTTATCGCATGTTTATCTACAATTGTTAGTGCAACGACAATTAGAATGATAAAACATAAAATAAAATACAAGCATGTGACATCTCGATTTTATGTGATTCAAAATCCTCAGGTTCCTACTTATGACCTAAAGTCCTACTGCAATCACCATTATTTTTTCTTCTTGGCAAACATTTTTTGGAGGTGGAAAAACCTCTTATAAATATCTATTTTTACAAGCAATACAAATAAGAATATAAAAGATACAAATAAAGATAGATACAATGGAAATAAACAACTTTACAAAAGAATTTTTGGTTTGGTTATTTTCTTATCGCTTTCAATTGCTTTCTAAAGATTTTGGAATGCAGCAACACTCGCCTACAAACCCTTAAGCATCAATGTTTGAAAATCTTCACGAAACCCTCTCATTATTCGACTCCTTGCATTTCATCAGTTGATTGATTTGCTAACATTTGAATGTTGCTGCGACTTTATCTATTCAATGGCTCCTTCCATCTCAACATCCTAGTCACTAGTTGATTGCAGTAGTCAACTCAAAAACCTTTGGTTCTCTTTTCAGGATGAAAATATTGTTCATGCTGAAAACACCATTCACAGTAGTCGATTGATACTGTTCATGTAGTTGATTGATAGTGCAATCGACTATTATAGTCGACTGATACTATTTGTAAGATCGAGATTTCCGAGAGAGGGGGTGAATCTCGGAGTTATAATTTTTTTTTTAACTCCTTTTGCTTTTAGAAATTTAGAGATATTGCAGCGGAATAAAATAAAGTAAATGAAGACAATTGTTTTTACTTGGTTCACAACTCGAGCCGGGTTGCTACTCCAAGGCCCGTAGCTCTTTGAGAGCTACCTCGATAGGAAATCCACTAAAAAGCCCTTCGATTCAAAACTCTCGAACTCGGAGGGTATTCACTTTTTACAAAAGATACGGGTAAGGTAACAAGCTACCTTCCCTTTAGAAATTTAAGTACAAAAGAGAAAAATTAAATGCGAAATTTAAAGCTATATCGACACACAAGAATAGGAGATGAAGCTTCATGTCGGAGATGCGGAGTTTTATCGTGATGATGCTTTTGCAGGCGAGAGATGACGACGACAACACTTAGACGTAGTAGAGTTCTTCTTGGAGCTGGCTCTCCATTACTTATATAGGCACTTTTCAGTCGACTGGAACACCCTTCAGTTGGCTCCAAATTAGCCTGTCGATTTGGTACTTCTGTCTTCCTAGTTGACTGGACTTGGTCCAATCGACTGCAGGTCATCTGGCTCCGCTTCAGGAAATTTCATATCCTAGTTGACTGGAGTTCTTGTCATCTCGGTAAGGTAATCTGCAGTCGATCGCCAACTCAAATTGTCAACTAGGTGTTTCAGTCGACTGGAGCCCTGCAAAACAAGATTAACAACATACACAATATGAAATGTGATGACAGTTGTAATACTGTCCGATCTCGACTTCTTAGTCTCACGCGGACTATCCGTCGGATCGACGCCTACCTTGTCCTCCTATAGAGGACTCGACCTCAGTTCTTTACTTGAGGCTTACCTGTTGACTGCCGAGCCGGATTTACCATGCTTGACATCCGATCTGACATACCAGAGCTTCTTGCTAGCTGTCCAGTCTCTCTGACCTAGTTGGATTTCATGCCGGTTGTTCGGTCTCCTAACCCAACCGGTCTTCATGCCAGATGTTCGGTCTTCTGACCCATCTAGACTTCCTGTATGATGTCCGGTCCTCCTGATCTGTCAAGTCTTCTGCCTAGCATCTGGTCAATACGACCTATTAGGACTTTTCCTATTAAGTCTGCACACTTAACATGCATATTAAAACACAAGCTGATCCTAATTTTAATTATGGTTCATACATCAAAACTAAGGAGTGGTGTTCTCTGCATCAACAATCACCCCCTTTTTGATGTACGACAACACATCAGTTAAAGTTAGGAGAATTTAAGTTCAACACATATTCATATATTCACATTCAATGCATTAAGTTCAAGTATAAAGTTTAAGTTCATATGCAATGAATGAAACTATGAAATGCATTCTTAATACCAAGTGTATTAACTTTAAATTTTACTTCTCCCTTTTTGATACAAACTTTAAACCTCTCTCTACAAACTTTAAACCCCTCTCTCTCCCTTTGGCATACATAAAAAATATCATTGTTTTTCAAATGCCAAAATTCAAAGATCAAACCACTTAGTAACCTCAAGTATTTAGCTTTCAAAATAGGTAATATTGGTTAATAGCTAAGTTCATCAAATTGCTTAAGTATGTTACTTTGACAAAGCATATTAGCTTTACATAAGCATTTCAAAATACTTAAACTTTTCAAATTAGATAAGCATTTCAAAGTACTTAAGATTTTCAAAGTTGCATTTCAATGTACTTAAGCTTTTTCAATTTTTTTTAAAAAAAATTACTAGTTTTTCAAGCTAAGCTTTTGAAAATGTGCTTATCAAAGTATATAAGGTGGCGTTTGGTTGATGGGTTTGGAATGAGGGAATGAAAATGGAAATCATATTAGAGTGTTTGGTTAATGGGTTTGAAAATGAGGTTTGGGAATCATTTCTAATTAGTTGAGAATCAACAAAACCCACCCCAAGGGGTGGGTTTGAGTTTCATTCTCAACAATTTGTTGTTGTCTGTTGCCGTCCGTCGCCACTCGTTGGACCGTCGATCGCCGCCAGTCGGTCGTCGTCCGCCGCTCGTCGCTCGTCGCCCGTCGCTCGTCGTCGGCGCCGCCGCTTCGCCCGACCCGAGGTAGCGTGGTCGGTGGCCGGAGGCGGGAGATCGTCGATCGCCGATCATTCATATTCCTAACTTATAAACCAAACATTATTGGAATGACTAAATCCATTCCCATTCCAATCTACTATCAAATCCATTTCCATTCCTATTTCCACACTCAAATCAAACACCACCTAAGTGTTTTAAAATATAAGATACTGTCTAAGGTTTTGAAAATAATTTCTCCCCTTAATTAAAGCTTTCAATTTTGAAATTATTTTCTCCCCTTTTAATTTAAACCATGCAATCAAGAAGTTTTGAAAAAATTCTCTCCCCCTAAAAAAAAAAAGCTAAAACATTTAAATCTCCCCCTCAAACGTGACTTGAAAAAGTTTGAAAAATTATTTTCTCCCTCTTAATTAAAGCTTTAATAATGCAAAAAAAGTTGTCCAAGCATCACTCCTTACTTGAAAAATATTATTGTTATTATTGAAAATACATTGAAAATATACATCTAAAATTTATCCTTAAAGCAAATGTCTAACTCTTGAAAAACTTAAATGATATAAAATTATCATTAAGTCTTGGGAAAGAATTAGTCACCGAGGTGATCGTTTTGTTTTAAACCCCTTTTGATTCATGTCGATGCACTGAGTCTATATCTGGAACCAGGGGTGCAGTCCTAGCATCACACGCTCATCTTCGTGGTTCAATACACAAATAGATAATCCTAGGTGTTTGTGAGATGCAAAGGCTTACCTAGATCTATAGGATCATGAAGTCTAAATCCATCCTAAGCTAACCCAATTTTTAATTTTATTTTAAGAAAAATAAAATTTACTTAGTAAAAATAGGTTTGAACTGATAAAGAAATCTATTCTACCAAGCATAACTTTAATTAATTGTTAATTCAACAATCAAGACTTGAGATAAATATTTGAAATTTTAATTACATTTGTCCATAGTAAGTCAACTATAAATCCTAATCTGTGGAAGAGGGAGGTGGATGAGGATGGCTCATGCCCCAAGATTGAAGCATCTCCATCATCTCTCTGTGCTCGTCCCTTTGCTGGAGCATCTGCATCACCTCTAGATGTTGCTGCTTCTGACGCTGCATCACATCCTCCAATCTAGATAATCTCTTGGCTACTATGGGAGGAGCAGGAAGTCCAAGAAAGGGAGATAAGCCATGAATCTCATAATGTGGTGGCTCCTCACTGTTATCTGGCTGATGCTTCGGGTCAGGCTTAGGCTGAGCCTGAGGCTGAGGTTGTAGTCCATCCCTCCTCTAAGCTAGGACATTATTTTCATCTAGACTTATTTTAGTTAATGCAAATTGTCTAGAGCCTATCATGTCGTACTCAGTGAGTTATTTGACGTTACCTGCGGTAACATTAAATCCTAATGTAGCTAATAGAGATGTGATGACATGACAGTAAGGCAGATGTGCCCTACCACTAGTAACGACCCTAGAATGATAAAGGATAGATTGAAAGATCTATAAACTAATATCTATGTCTAATCTGTGACTAAGTGCATAAAGTAAAAATGAATGATATGGGCGTATCATAGCGATGTCTCTGGTGGTGAGTGGCAAAATACAGTTCACTATGACTATGTACAGGGCATAGTCCTGTACTCTAAGTCTAGTATAGCTAAATATACTCATTGATGGAGTCTTCTCCTCACCAAAGAAATGCAAATATATCCTATCTAATGTGATATGAGAGTAGGGATCACCGTAAGGTAATTCCCTAGAAAGAAAACAGACAACTGGACATGATGAATGCATGAGACCTAGATGATCTCTTAACATGGAAGGGGTAAAGATAACATCTCTACCCTGTACTCTAGTGGAGTATGTAAGATCATCAATCCTAATGAAGTTATTGCAGAACTCGGCATATAAGTCTATGTTTATTGAGTTTTTGCAATAAATTAATTTATCTAAACCATAATGTTGTATGACCTCTACGCTTGGTATGCATGACTTACTAAAAAATGACTTACTCAGATACCTAGTAAGCATAGGAGTATATGTAGTTGTATTAAATCTAATCGTATGTCCCTCAGTGGGAAATCTAATGTCTATACTGGGATCCGAGGATGTCTTCGCTTCAGCTGCTCTTCTTTTACCTCTAATTATTTTGCAAAAGTTTAACATTAATTCAAAAGTAATTGAAAAAGAGTTTAGAATTATTACCTAGGCACTGTTGACGATATTATATAAAAGATTTGACGATCTAATCGCTAAAAAGGGCTGAAAATGAGTGTTTTTCGGAGGTTTTGGAAAGGATTGAGTCGACTCGGCGCTGTCTCGGTGTGGGTTTTATAAACGGAATCCAGTCGACTAGAAACACTTCAGTCGACTGGGTTTGAGTCGACTGAACTTGGTCCAGTCGACTAGGTTGGTTTTACCATTTACTGCCCTCACTCCTCAATCGATCGTGTTTGATTAAGTCGACTGGGTTAGTCTTATCACTTAACTGTGGAGGGTATTCCAATCGACTGGAGTTGAATTTTTACCGTTTCGGGAATTTGAGGCAACTGGACATGGTCCAGTCGCCTAAAAGTTAGGTCTTGTCGACTGTAAAAATTCCAGTTGATTGGAATTGAGAATTTTCGAAAATTTTCACTTAACTAATTAATTAATTAAGGTTGTTTTGATTTAGGGTTAAATTAAGGTTGAATTAAGGTTAAGTTGATTATTAAGTTAATCTAATTCATCTCACCCAATCTAGGTTTTCAATATACGTTAATCCTAAGGATTTTGTGAGATGAGGGTGTATTCTTTTCTTGATTAATTTTAATGAAAATTTCAAAGTTTTTAAACTTGTATTAGATTCAAGTTTAGCTCGAGCTAATCAAGTAGGTTTTTCCAAAGTTGACTTCCAGGTAGTGGCGAGACATATGACCTTCTTAGATATTAGGTGGATCACTTTCTAAGACAAAGTCAATTAAGGAATCAAGTACTTGGCTCACTTTGGACTAAGCTTTGGTCTAACTAGTTAAATACTTAGTGAGTTAGCTTTGGTTAGTTCCACTCAACTTAGTGCATCAGGTCGTGACGAGGCATATGACATTCTTGGATATCAGGTGGATCACTTCCTAGACATGCACTTTGAAGAGCTTTCCTAACTTATTATCAGTTTACTTCGTCACAAATTTAAACTACTTTGTTTCTTATCTAGTCTGTTCTAAATTAAGCAAGTAAAGTAAACTAAACATGCAAGAGTTTAACTAATTAAAGAAACATTCAATTGACTAGCTCCCCCTAAGTGATAACTTAGTTGAGTTTTGTTCATTAAGTGAACTTGACTCTTGAGGACCTAAAATTGATTTGGTTCAATTTGGTTGACTAAGCTAGACTTAGGAACCCATGCTTGGACTCGATTCTTAGCATTTCGGCTAAGTAATGACATGTATGATTTGTAGGATGATTTAGCCTTGTATTCGAGTCCGGACTTGTTGTACACAACTCGTTGAGACCCAAATATCATATTGAGAAACTTGGAGCCCGAGGTGAACCTTTCCAACATTCCGATGAGATTTCCTACTTGCCTTTTTAGGATTGAGTTCTCTTCCTCAAGCTTTGCAACTTGAGTTGAGTCTCTATCCTTAACTTGGCAAGTTGAAGTCTTCGAGTTGACTTTCTCTTTAAGTACTTGGACTTTCTTAAGGAGTGAGTTTACTCGATTCTCAGACTTAGCTAATTTCCTACTTAGGCATGCAATGATATTATATAGTTTATCTTCTAAAGGAGAAGTTACCTCGTCTTAGGCATGCAATACATTTACTTATTTAAAAAGATTTACAAAATTTTTATTATTTTAAAAAATACTCCTAAAGTTACAAAAATGAAGTAAGATTCTACTGGTGAAAAATTTAAACTAAGCAAAATAAACAAGAGTAACAATTGTAAAGAAAACTTATTTTTGTGCAAAAATTGAAAGTAATGCAAAGATAATAAAAGAAAATTTTCTTATTTTCTCTCTTTGGTGGTTTCACTAAAATCGGAGCACCCCGTGCTCTGGTACCAATTGTTGGATTGAGATTTCCGAGAGAGAGAAGGGGGGGGGGATATCTGAGTTATAAAATTTTCTTTTTAACTTTTTAAAACTTTTCTTTTTCTTTTAGAAATTTAGAGATATTGCAGTGGAATAAAATAAAGTAAATGAAGACAATTGTTTTTACTTGGTTCACAACTCGAGTCGGGTTGCTACTCCAAGGTTCGTAGCTCTCTGAGAGCTATCTTGATGGACAATCCACTAAAAAACCCTTTGATTCGAAACTTTTGAACTCGGAGGGTATTCACTTTTTACAAAAGATAAGGGTAAGGTAACAAACTACCTTGTCTTTAGAAATTTAAGTACAAAAGCGAAGAATTAAATGCGAAATTTAAAGCTATACCGAAACACAAGAATAGGAGATGAAGCTTCGTGTCGGAGATGCGGAGTTTCGTCGTGATGATGCTTTATAGGTGAGAGATGACGACGACAACACTTGGACGTAGTAGAGTTATTCTTCTCGGAGCTGACTCTCAATTTCTTATATAGGCACTTTCCAGTCGACTGGAACACCCTCCAGTTGACTCCAAATCAGCCCGTTGATTTGACACTTTTGCCTTCGGTTGGTGAACTGGTCGTCCAATCGGCTCCGAGTCACGGCTCGCGGAAAATTTCATATCGATCATTGGACCTCCCGATCATTGGAGTTCTTGCCATATCGGTAAGTCGATCAGCAGTCGATTGCCAGCTCAAACTGCCAAATAAGTGTTTTAGTCGACTGGACCTCAGTCGACTGGAGCCCTGCAAAACAGGATTAGCAACATACACAATATGAAATGTAATGGCAGTAGTAATACTGCCCAATCTCGATTTCTTAGTCCCATACGGACTATCCGTCAGATCGACATCTACCTTGGCCCATTATAGAGGACTCAATCTCACCTCTTCACTCGAGACTTATCTGTCGACTGCCCAGTCGGACTTACCATGCTTGACATCCGAATTGACCCACCAGGGCTTCCCGTCAGCTGTCCGATCTCTTTGATCTAGCTGGACTTCATACTGGTTGTTTGGTCTCCTGACCCAATCGGTTTTTCATGCTAAATGTCCGGTCTTCTGATCCATCTAGATTTCTTGCTTGGTGTCCGGTCCTCCTGATCTGTCAAGTTTTCTGCTTAGTATCCGGTCAATACGATCTACTAGGGCTTTTCTTGTTAAGCCTGCACACTTAACACGCATATTAAAACACAAGCTAATCCTAACTTTAACTATGATTAATATATCAAAACTAAGAAGTGATGCTATCTGCACCAACACTATTCACAGTGTTGAAAATGCTATTCATAACAAATTTCCTTATGCCAAGAGATCCGGTGTTTCTAAAATATATAATATATAAATTTAAAATGAAAATTTCAACTTAAATATTAAAAATAAAAAAATGATTAAAAAAATATTAAAACATTAATTATAATAATAAAATTAATTTAATTAATTTCAATTAAATAGGATTAAAAATAAATTAAATTTTAATAATAATAAAATTATTATTTATATTATATATTAATAAAATAAATTTATTAAATTTTAATTGATTTTATTTAAACTATAGTTTGGGAAGTAGATTAAATTATTTCTCGCTCGTCGTCGTCCTTGCGGTATCGCGGAGGCCGCGCGTCTTTCGCCAGAATCTACGTCGCGCGTAGTTGGCATCTGCCGCCTCCTGCACGCACGCTTTGTAGCCTGTGGCTACCGACTCGGCGCGCGCCGCGGCCGGCGGCGGCCTCGCGTAAGCGGCCCGGCGCGAGGATGTAGGCTGAGGCCCCGCTGCCCTGCGGAGGCCCGCCGTCGTCGTTCCCTCGTCTCGTGGGCGTGTCGATATCGACGCAACGTCGGAACGAAAATTTTTTACCCGTTTGGACGAAAGGGGTTGGTATTTCAAACCATGCTTGTATGTCTAGTACATCAATCTTGACTTACTAGGAGCCTATTCTTGTCTAGTATTGAGTTGACTTCGACCTATTAGGATTTCGCTTGCCTAAACACTTTCGTCTCTCGGACTTCACCCATTGCTCTACATCTAATCAATTTTGACTCGTCAAGACTTCACCCTTGCCAAACATTCTATCCTCCTTACCTATTTGGATTTACATTCATAAGTCTAACTGTTAGGGCAATCAACCCAAGTAGTGTTTAGTTTTGATGTGTATGACAAAGGGTTTAAGTTAGGGTTGTTATGGATTTGAAGTGTGTGTTTAATTTGTGCAGGACTTGGTGAATCACACATGGTAAGCTTGATGAAGCATTGATGAGTTCACCATCTCATGACTCGGGTCCTTGAGTCGGTGAAGGATGACATTGGAGAAGCCATGAGCTTGGTGCATCCGAGGGATCGCTGGACGAGGAGCAAATAGAGTGAAGCCAAAGGAAGCAAACTTCAGGGCAAGATGCGAAGGATGAAACTGGAGGAGCCGCGGGCTTAGTGTATCCGAGGGACGTAGCCGGACGAAGAGAGCTTCGATGAGGGACTCCATGGGAGATGAGAGATTGAGTGATTGTAACCCGGGACGGGATAACTCAAGTTAGGTGAACTTGGCCGAATGACTAAGTCAAGTGTCGGACGCTTAAACTTGTGTTTGAGATTTTACCCGACAAGTCGGACGCTCAGACATGTGTTTGAGATTTTACCCGACGATTGGATAAGTCGGATGCTCAAACATATGTCTGAGGTTTTACCCAACGGTTGGAAGTGTCGAATGCTCAAACATGTGGTTTGAGGTTTTATCCGACGGTCGGATGCTCAAACATCTTGATGTTTGAGGTTTTACCCGACAACAGTCGACTGTCAAGTAATGGCAGTCGACTGGTACGAGTCGACTTGTAATTTATCGGTGTCAACTAGGATTTTGTAGGATGACAATCGACTGCTATGGGCGAACGCGGGCACAGAACCGCTCGTAGCCGACTAATCAGTCGGCTACTCAGGTGATTAGTCGGCTACTCAGGTAGCAGTCGACTGCTGATATCAGTAGTCGACTACCAAGGCTACTGTTGGACGGTGACGACGACAAGTCAAAAGCCATTAGAACTCGGCCGTTAGAGCGGTAGTTGACTGATGACATGCATCAGTTGACTGTTGCATGTCCAACGGGAAGAAACCCTTCTTCTCTATAAAAAGAAGGGCTTGGGGCCTTGGAGAGCTTAATGCTTGCACTCCTAATCTTGCTCTAAGGCCTCCCACGACTTCTAAGTGTTTTCTACTCCTTTCTTCTCTATTTACATTCTTATTTCTTGTGAGAAGAGGAGTTGGTGTAAAGAGGTTACCTCCACCTTGTTGAGCTAAAGGAGAGACTAGTAGATTGGGTTGAGGGAGTGATTCGCCGAACGAATCGTCCGTGGATTAGAGGCAAGGGCCGTGAACCACGTTACATCTTTTGTTAGTGATTGCTCTCTCTTTTTATTTTTGTTTAGCTTAATTGTCTTTGGTTTTAGTATTTCCGCTTCGCTAACATCGATTGTAGACGATTAAAAATGCGAGAATTCCATTGAGCACACGTTTGACTATTCAACCCTCCTTATAGTCGGGCCATGATCCTCTAACAAGTGATATCAGAGCCAAGGTAGCTTGTTAACGGACTCACCATCGCAACAAGCACAACTACAATGGCCGACATGAACATCCATCCACCCAAATTCGAAGAGGACTTCATATGGTGGAAAAAGTGAATGGAGGTATTTTTTGAAACCGACTTTGAAATTATGTTGATTATGGAAAACGATTTCGAAGTGCCTAGGGATGAAAAAGGGAGGCTATTAGAGAAATCAAGATGAATAAAGAAGGAAAGGGAGGAGCACCTTGCAAATTCAAAGGCCAAACACCATCTTTTCAATGTGCTCCCTCAACAAGAGATCCACCGGATTGACGAATGCTCGAGTGCCAAAGAGATGTGGGAGAAGCTAGTGGAGCTTCATGAAGGCACCTCCGAAGCAAAACTCGCAAGAAGGGACCTTCTCCGATCGCGACTTAATAACATTAAATTGGATAAAGGAGAAAAGTTACTTTCACTACATTCTAGGTTTAAGGAGATCATTAATGGTTTATCAAGTGTAGGTGAGAAGCTATTAAATCGGGATATGATAATGAAGGCGATCGATGCATTCTCCCGATCCTCAAAATGGAGCTCCATGGTGGACTTATTTTACATTTCAAGGAATCCAGAGGTAAGTACTCTAGAAGAATTATTCTCTACTATGGCGCTTCATGAAACTAGACTTGAAGGGATAATAGAAGAACCAAGTGCACAATCAAGGGGAGTAGCTCTAGTAGCAAACAAAGGGAAGAAGAAGAAGAGCACACTCTCCTCATTCGATGATGAATCATCATCTTCAATGGATAGCAATTAAGAGACATACATGGTAAGAAAGGTAAGACGTACTTTAAAAAGTTTTAAATTTAACAAATCTCATGATAGGGGAAGAAGGCAAAGGAAGATTATTTTTTATAATTGCCAAGGAGAGGGACATATGAGGGATGAGTGTCCTTTATTGAACAAAGCAAAGGAAGAAAAGAAGAAAGACAAGCAGAAAGGAAGCAAGAAGAAGGATGAAAAGAAGTCAAAAGAAAAGGGGAAGGGAAAAGCGAACTTAAAAGCCACATGGGATAACCCATCTTCATTGGAGGAAGAAGAAATAGTCTCTCATTTTGCATTAATGGGGATACATGACATAACCTCCACCTCATCTGAAAGAGAAGAAGCAAGCACAAGTGAGGAGAGCTCAAGTGTAGGGGGAGCATCAACCTCGGAATCGGAAGAAGAAGATTGGGTAAGTGAGGTAAAGAAACTACCCTCTCAAAATGTCATTTCCATGATTTCAAATTTGACTAAGGACTTGTTTAGAACTAAAAAGAAAAATAAATGCATACAAAATGAAATTAAGGCTCTAGAAGAAAAACTTAAAAATGCATATTCACATGATGATTGTAATTCTTCTAGTTTTACTAATGCATGCTTAGAAGAAAATAAAGTTTTAAGGGAAAAGGTAGATTACCTCACTAAGACCCTTGAAAAATTCACCATTGACTCAAATACATTGAATATGATTATAGGAAGCCAAAGGGCAAGCTTTAACAAAAAGGACTTAGGTTATAAGGATCTAAAAATGAGAAAGCTTACCATTGCTTAATTGCTAGAGGACAATCTAAAACAATTATGGTAGTTAGGAAATAGATCCCTAAGGAGTACTTAGTGAACCATATTAGAAAGAATTTATATTGAATTCCCATGTCAATCCTCAAGGGTTAGAGAAACCTAGGATAGTCAACCATAAGTGGACTCATTTCATATCATGTTATTTGGTTGACTTATGAGTATATTTGGTGATAATATTTGTTTTATGATCATGATGGGTGTTTATGGATGATACTTAACCTTTGGTAGTATTGCACGAAATTTTGGTTAAGTATAATAATTACCTTTAGTTACATATCACATTCACCATAAGGAGAATTTGATTGAAAAACATAGCAATGGGTGAGATGTTAGGTTGATACAAGTGATTCATTAATGCTTATGACATTTAGATGAGTTATTAAGTGTATCATGATATAATAATCATAGGCCAACTATGGGGAAAACATATATTTAATTCATGAACATATTACTCAAAGATCATGGTTGAATATTTTTAATAATTTAAAATCATTTCGTGTTTCAAAAATTAGAGTTCATGGATTGAAACATTATAAAGCAAAATTGGCTTTCCAAGTTGATACATCTTTAGACAATTTTGAAATTTTTGAGTTTTTGTCTAATTTTCGAAAATTGAATGAATTTTTATGAAAAATCATTTTTCCTTGATAGAGGAACTCATTATAAATGTGTTCCCAAAATTTTGTGATTTTTCGAAATTTCTTGATTTTTAATGCATTTTTGAAGTTGACTTCAGAAATCAGAATTCGGTACTTTCAGATACCAATCGATTGATGAAGAATGCCAGTCGACTACTACGTTGAAAAACTATTTTTTTTTTGTGTTTTAAAATCTGATATTTTTAGTGTTTTTACTCCCTTAAACAGTGATACCAACTTGTATAACATATGTATGATGTTTTTGATGGTGTCAAAGGGGGAGAGTGTTGAAGTTTAAGTTAATCATGCTAGGGAAAATTAGCATGTGTTAAGGGGGAGTATTTGATTCCATGTTTGATTTATATGCTTACTTTCCTTTAAATTTTTTTGAATGTTTTTACCTAACTTAAACATATTGCCACACATCAAAAAGGGAGAGATTGTTAGGGCAATCAACCCAAGTAGTGTTTGGTTTTGATGTGTGTGGTAAAGAGTTTAAGTTAGGGTTGTTATGGATTTGATGTGTGTGTTCAAGTTGTGTAGGACTTGGCGAATCACACATAGTAAGCTTGATGAAGCATTGACGAGTTCACCATCTTATGGCTCGGGTCCTTGAGTCGGTGAAATATGACATTGGAGAAGCCGTGAGTTTGGTGCATTCGAGGGACCGCCGGACGAGGAGCAAATGGAGTGAAGCCAAAGGAAGCAGACTTCAGGGCAAGACGCAAAGGATGACACTGGAGGAGCCACGGGCTTAGTGCATCCGAGGGACGTAGTCGGACGAAGAGAGCTTCGATGAGGGACTCCATGGGAGATGAGAGATTGAGCGATTGTAACCTGGGACGGGGTAGCTCAAGTTAGGTGAACTTGGCTGAATGGGTAAGTCAAGTGTCGGACGCTCAAACTTGTGTTTGAGGTTTTATCCGACAAGTCGGACGCTCAAACATGTGTTTGAGGTTTTACCCGACGATTGGATAAGTCGGATGCTCAAACATGTATTTGAGGTTTTATCCGACGGTCGGATGCTCAAACATCTTGATGTTTGAGGTTTTACCGAAACGATCATTGATCAAGTAATGATCGGTAGTCGAAGTCGACTTGTAGTTGGACGTGTCGACTAGGGTTTTGTGGCCCAACAATGATCGCTGCTCCACCGTCGATCGATGCGAGATGACGATTGGTTATTCTTATGGGTGAACGCGAGCACATAACCGCTCGTAGTTGATTGATCGATCGGTATGCAAGCGATAATCGACCTCGATATCGGCGATCATCGGCGAGGCTACCGTTGGGCGGTAGCGGACAAGTTAGAAGTCGTTGGAAGTCGGTTGTTAGAGCGACAGTCGACTGATGTCATGCATCGGTCGACTGCTGCATGCCTAACGGGAAGAAACCCTTCTCTATAAAAAGAAGGGTTTGGGGCCTTGGAGAGGTTAATGCTTGCACTCCTAATCCTGCTTTAAGGCCTCCCACGACTTCTAAGTGTTTTCTACTCCTTTCTTATCACGCCCCGAGAATATGCCATACCGAAAAGTAAACGGACGACATCCCCCCTGTACGTGGCAACATTTCAGGTTAATACAAGGCCCGTAGGCCACCACAACAACAATATATATATATATATATATATATATATATATATATATATATATATATATATATATATATAAACAATGAAACTAACCCGCAACGAATCTGATCCCACACATCATCAGGTATGACTAACACTAGAAACGTAAAGAAAACCTCGTCGAAACCGCTTTTGACGTATGCGTACATCACATAACACATAATACCATGAAAACTCAGAATACATAACAAGACATATGGAAAACCCAAAAACCCGGACTCTCGGAGTTGAGATAAGACGATGCCAGCCAGCGGTGCTCCAAGTCCATCACGAAGTCGACTACCTGTTACCTGGGCGACAGAAAAACTCAGGGTCCGTGGTGGTGAGTAAAACTTAGCAGGTAATAGAAAAAACATATATATATCAAATATCACATGTAATTTAACAACATAATCTAGAGGTACAACAGGTATATCAGCATACTATATAAATACAAACATATACCGTCTAACCAAATGAACAACGTAAAATGCAGACATACCTGAAAGTCTGCTATGCTACTTTGATCTAACCTGAGCATATATCCAACATATATATAACAGGAAGAGTAATACCAACTCACAATATACTTATGCTACAGGTTAATGTATCTAATGGCATCGACACATATCTGTATTCGACACACAAGTATACGGATCACGAAGCATGCGTGCATGAATATGATGTCTGACGAATCGTGTATAGTACAATCAAATGCAACATCACAATAAGCATATATATAGACTGCATATATATATATATATTAATCACAACTATATATATATATATATATATACATGCATATATGGTAATATGCAAAGCGCCATAAGATACGACAATGCAGCATGTATGGTTATGCCTGCGCACCCCTACTCGCTACCACGACCCCAGTGTGGCCAAGGTGGCACGACATGACAACTGTCCCAACTCAACACCAACCACCGCTCTAGAGTGGCCGAGTGGGCAGTATAATCAAGTAGCATATGAGCGTGAAGAGCTCGCTACACAACGAGGGTCCCTGCTTCTGACCACTCCGACTGACACTACCAATGAGTGGTCGAGTGCCACGAACCCAGGACAACAACACGCAACTCCAACTACTACCGTCTATAGTGGTAGAGTGCGGCACAACAGATGCTCTGCCCTAACACCAGTTACTCCTCGGGGAGTAACCTGGGAGGCAAGATGACTGACGACTCTTTCAACCCTAAGGGAGACTATGTCGTCAGAATGCATGCAAATGACATAAATGTGCTGTCACACATATAGACATCTACCACAGACTCTCTGTTCAACAAAGAGTCGTACCCATCTGATTAATACACTCTCTATCTTGTAGAGAGTCGTATTTAACTGATCGACGCACTCTCTATCCTGTAGAGAGTCGTACTCGACTGATCATAACTCTCTATTCAATAGAGAGTCGTACTCAACTGATCGACGCACTCTCTATCCTATAGAGAGTCGTATTCGACTAATCATATCAAGCTGGGACTATTGGTCCGTAGCGAAACACTAATCACCCTTCACTTAACCATTACACAATACATGGTTGGTAATAAGTATGCAATATACGGGTATTGGAAATAAACCCAACATTTAGGGCATTACCTATCCACGGATGACCTTTTTACCAATTTATAAATTGGGTCATCACCCGTACTCTAACATGTACACCCTACTAAACATCCAGGCCAATTTACATCACATCTATAACCCTAAATCATAATAAAGGAAATGTGATTTCAACCTTTGAGTAAATATAACCAACGACAAGTATCAAGCATAAGATAAATAAGAGCAGGGTCAAGATAATATGAACACTTAACATGCTCATATCTACGACTAAATCTGAATGCAATTACATCTACCTGACCAAGGTAGGAAATTACCCACATGTTGATGTAGAGTATCTCGAAATATAATTTGCCTTCACGTCCAAGAATTGATCTCGATTCAATATCCCGCACACAACATAAAACATAATTAAGTTCTATCGTACATCGAATGATTGAATCGAATCCTATATCGATCATTATATACAAATCAATTGTCTCGATACTAATTAAAGTCTCGATCACACATCCAACGTCACTTTGACTATATCACCGTAAGTATACACACTAGATCAATTTAACAATTCACAATAATCCAAATCAACACTCAAATCAATAGTTAACTACTTCCCTTCCACATATCATTGTTCACAAATCTTTCAGTATCAACCAACCACTGTAAACATGAACAACTCATCCATAACTATTAATTATCAAGTCAATACTAGTTCAACTATAACATAATATACATCCATAATTACAACACTTAACTTACAACTTTCCTATATTGTATATAACTCCACCATTACACTATTACCATCTATCCACAATCGGTATTCTCCAATAGAACAACATCGTTCGCCAGCTATTAAACATCAATTCAACTAAGACATCCACTATAATTATCATACCAAGCATCAGATAAACCGATGAAAAACTTATCCACTCGAGTCTTCTCTCACAAACAGTCGCACAACCGACAATTCTCCAGCACCAGCCCACACCACAGGACATGCACAACCCCCACATCACAGATAAAACCCTTCACAGGCTCTCACAGCCGGTGCTCCTTGCTCACAACCGACTCCATCGACAGGAAATCCACCCTACAAATCACACGGCTGCCAATCGATCTACAAAATCACATACACAGAAAGGAAAGAGGGAGATGGATTATGCTTACCAGCCTTGGACTCCATCGGCAGCCACCTTCCTCTTACCCTCTTGTTCAATCCGCCCGAAAAAGCCACTGCACAAAACAGATCCTCATTCAACCAATGTCCTGTTTGTTGAAATATTTTTGTCTTATTGTTGCCATTTTATTATACAATGGTCCACTGTTTTTTTCCTATAATTTTCAAATAAGGTTTTGCATAGTTGAGAAGTCTTAAGAAAGCTCTAAGAATTTTAGTATCTTCCATTTTGCTTGGGAATTCAAATATTTTTGAAAGTAATATGAGGTTGAAGTGTAATTTTTCTTTGTCCTATTTCTGTTCCTAGAAAGTTTATATGTTTTGTTGCCAATTTCATTTTTTTTACATGAAATTATAAGTTAAGGTTTTAGAAAATATCAGTACGCCATCTATATAGACACAAGTAAACATAGAGGCTTCCATGCAGGTCATCCAGATGTAATTTTGAAAGTTTCTAGTCATGTTGCATCAAATTATCTGGGAGGTTGTGTTGTCAATGACAAAATGCAGCTTCTGAATCTCAGGCAGGAAAGATTGCGCCTGGCAAATAATTTAAGTATCAGGTCCTTACCTTAATGATTTTGTTGACAGTTACCAAACCACACATTCTGATTACCTGTCAATGATTATCACTGATTGCGGATTAATGGTGAGTTTCACCTTAATGTTATTTTTATAGTTTAGTTTTTCCATATTGCTCGAGGATGCAACACTCTATGGTTTATTTCTGCAAGTTGAGATTGTTTCTTGCATCAAATAGCTAGACAGAAGGGTGTTTGGCATGCTTTCTAAGAGTTTTAGTATTAAAAGTTGCTTAATGGAGTTACCAGGCAATGTTGGCACCAATTATCTAATAAATCGCCTTTTTAGGTGATAACTACTTGGCAATTTAAGTTGGGAATCTGTGGTACAAATATAAATGGATTGTCAATTGCTCAAGGGAAGCTTTTAATGTTAAATACTGAAATTTAAAATATAAATTTTAATGGCCAAAATTTAGGAAAAATAATTCTGGAAATTTTTCTGGATTTTTAGGAAATTTTAGGATTTTTTTTTGGAATTAAATGAGACTTGTACGAGTTATTTACGGGGTTAAAATAAAAAGACTTTTAAAGGGCCTATTAAGGTTATTTATTATTGGAGAATTAATGGGTTTGATTAACCCTATGTTTAAATACCTAAACCTAGGGTTAAGCTTTTGAATTTATTTAAAACCTAATATAGGATTAGGGCTAATTAAATTGGACCGGTTTTCATAATCTATCCCATTAATCCTTCCTTAGGTTTTATTACTTCCGATGCCTTTTGAAGCCTAAAGCCTTAGATCGCGATTTCTTTCGCGACCTTTTCTCTCGCGATAAGCCGTTCTTCCCCGCCGGATTCTTCGCGCGCACCCTCCTCCGCACTCGGCGCCTCTCCTCCGCCGCGCGCGACCTCGCGACCACGGAGATCGTCGCGCCGACCCGCGGCCGCCCGGCGCAGCGGGATCGCGTCGGCCTCCTCTCTGCCCTAGAATGGCGAGCCGGCCTCCTTTGCCCGCGATCGCGAGCATCGGCGTCTACCACCGTCACTTGGTGCCCAGTCGCGTAGCCCTCTACGCCCGCCACCGATGTCGTCGCTGAGTCTGACGGTCATTGTTCCTCCTGGGCCGTGATGCTCGCCTTCCACATGCCCGGTCGGCTGCCAGCTGCTGAGCCCAGCCTTGGCCGTGCGAGCCCTTTGCTCGCGTTCGCGATCGTTTCTCGGCGGCCCCCGTCGCGGCCCGGCCCTCATGCCCATGCGAGGTTACGTCAAGGCGATCCGCCGTCACCTCTGCTCCTTTCTGAATCACTCACGACTTCCTCTCGGCTCCCATTTTCACCGTCTCGGATTATTGCGCGCCGACAGCATCTAACTCGGCCGATGTTGTCATCGCCACCCATTCAGATCTCCATTCGTGATGCACAAGCTTTCGCCGATGTGGATCGCAATTCTGATTTAGGTAACGAATCAAGTTAATCGATTAGGGATTAATTAGTTAATTTGATTAGTCCTATAGTTCATACGGGCTTAATTAATTGTCGGGTTTGATTGTTAATCGCTAACTAATTTGTTTTAGATTGTTTAAGCTCGCTAAGAGATTAAATCGACTAGTTAATCGAGACGACAATCAATTAAATAGGGTGTTTAAATCGTTAAAGGTAGATTTATCGATCAAATAACAATGATTCGAGAACGAGCGTACAATCCCTGATTGGAAGATAGCTGACATTCTACGATCGTTTTGACGAGGCGTGTTCACGGCGTGAAGATAGTTATCACGAGCATTATATAAGGCGGATATTTTGACTTATCTTTTAGATATGGTCATTGTTGATATGCTAGTTAGGATAGCTTACAATAATTTTTCATGTTTATATGCCTAGTATGCTGTGCCTACTGATACACGCATGTGATAGGATATGATTATATCTCCTGTTTGACTTGGATCATAGTTATTCGATTATGTATACGCATATGATCGTATATATTATTCTGATAAGTATTTTGAGTAGGATTTACGCTTTAAGATATCACGCACCATTTTTGCATGATCGCACGTGGCCGGACGGATTCCATTATTGCTGAGCCCGCAGCCGCTATGGCTCCGCACACGCCACTCGGGTTAGTGGTACATCGAGGTGTGTGCATTGCTCGCCAGTTCGCTAGTTCGCTGGTATGTAGCGATGATAGCGAGAAGCGGGCAGGATCTCTCCTCTCCATGACATCGAGAGATGAGAGCTTAGCTCCCACTCTGTTTGGGGGCAGGAGGATAAGTGTACTTCGACAAAGATCCTCGCTCCACTGGCCACTCAGAGCAAGCGATGACAGAGTGCATGCTGTTATACATACTACCCACTCTGGCCACCATCGCGCGTGCGAGGCTACCGATCAAGGCCAGGTGACCACGCGTATACGACGACATGTATTTTTGCATGGATCGCATTTGTATTGTGTTTGCATTTTTATCGATGCCTTGGATGTTGTATATGATCGACATTCATACATGATTCATATTCGATACGTGATGATTTTATCTCTTATAAGTAGGGCACATACTCCTATATCGTAGGAGATTCTGTGAGTACACCTTTGCATTTCTTTCTTACCCTATATTAGATCAGATCGACATGATTTTTATCATAGCTATACCTTACTCATATCGACTATATCCGCCGAGTTCTTCAACTTACCCCGTGGTTTTATTTTTATTTCAGATGAAGTCGCCGAGAGTCCAATGCCATACCCCCTCAGAGTGACATTTATTAGTTGTTTCGAGTTATGGTTTGAATTTTGTATAGAAGATATGTTTAGGTTTGGAAATGGATTTATGTACTCGTGGATTTTGGGGTTCTTGTGGACCAGAATTAGTCGGATCTTATTTTGATTGGTTCGTCAGTATTCGTGCAGATGATGTAAGGGTAAGTCTAGTTAGTGTAGACTTTTGTTTACTTAGATTTGTCGCCCGAGGCCTTATTATTATCTCGCGTGTGTTGTTTGGATTCCGGCGTCGTTTGGTGATGTATAGTGGCCGTAAGCCTTGTATAAATTGGTATCACACCGCACAGAGAGAGATGTTGCCGATTTTCGTCTCGGGGACTCCTGGTGTGACAATTTATTCGCATCGAGCCGTGTTTCCGAGTTCCTTGTGGTCTTTGGGCTTTGGAGTTCGCCAAGTTCGCAGTTAATCGGGTATTTTCTGAGTTGTATGGATTTTCGACGATTTTTATGTTTGAAATTGAGGTATTATCGACGAGGTCAATACGGGGATTTAAGCGTGACATGACATCTCCAGACGGCTAACAGGTAAATAAATTCTAGAAAATTTTCTAGATTTAGTACATATTTATATTGGTTATATTTGGTTATGCGGTGATATCATGATTTATCTAGTATTGTTTTAACCTGATATCTGTTGGACTGTTAGATTTTTAGGTTGCTGGTTTATAGATAGCATTTGGTTATAAATTGCTATTACTGCTATACGTAGCTTGTTATCATTGTGATAAAAATGATTAGATATTATTGGTAGATGTTTACCTCTTACTTTTTGGACTAGTATTAGGATTGAACTGGTATTGGGATTAGACTAATTGAATGATATGACTAAGATGGATAAATTCGTGGAAGGCATGATGACATGATTACAGCTTATGTAGTTTAGAGTATATATAAGCATCTGATGTTTTATTTAGTATTGCCTTGACTTTGTCTGACATGACCCTTTAGCTATACCCTAATTAATTTCGGCTATTGATTGCCATTGGTATGACTATGCTGTCGTTTATTAGACAACGTGCTATATGTTTTTATGGTTATGAGTTTTTGCCGTGGATACCATGATTGAGATTAGTAGGGATAGAATAACTTTGATGAAGTTCTTCTGTAAGAGCGGATCTTAGGAATGAAACAACATTAGTAGAACCCTAGGTGTGGGAACCCTAGACGTAATAACCCGGATGTGTTTAATGAGATATGTTTGTCTATTTACTGTTTCAGTGATATGGTGATCGGACTAGTAGAGTTCGTAGGGTTAGGATGCAATTAATCCTTACTATATCTCCCATTCTTGGTTGAGAGAGAGAGTTTGCAGTAGAGTCTCTCTATAGGTAGGTGCTTTGTATATATGTGGTCAATCATGCCTCCCAATCATGGTTGAGATGACCTACTGTAAAGTTATATTTTTGTGTTATTCGTTCGGAGTTGGTGATAATCGGATTCGTATGACGCCTGTAGCTAGATAGCTGCCTGTAGCTAGATAACTACTTTACATCTTAAGTATCCACGAGATTTGTTCGTGGTAGCATGTTGTAGCATGCATGATTGCACTAGTAGAATGATATAATTTAGGCTTAACCCTCTTGACGGCCTTGATAGTAGATTTGTGGTCTTTATTGGCCTCAAAGGCGCTCATTAGTTGGGACGAAACCCTATGATTACTCGTCTCGACGAGTTTATTAGTGGACATATGACTTTTATCGACCTTGATAATCGTTTATATTAGAAGGGTTGGAACCTTAGACTAACTATCTGGAGGAATTTATTTATTAGTCGATGATCTTTACCGACTTTGGTAAACATTTCGTTTTAGAGGTGTTGAAACCCTCGCAATCACTCAATGAGTTTAATCAGATCGAATGATCCTTATCGATTTCGATAGACGCTCTGTCGGATGTATTCGACCGCTCATGCAACCTATTAATGGTAGTATACTAGTACGCAAATAATAACTAAATATTTATATATCGCTTGTTTACCCAATGAGTCTCATTCGTGGTAGCATGTGGTCGCATATGCGGCCGAGTATATTAATTGTCGATACATGGGTTACGCTCATAGCTCATAGATAGTTTTCTTTTTGTGAGAGCCACGAGGCTTTTGTGGTATCCGACGAGACCGCTTGTTGCAAGAGGGTTGTGTATGTTACGTATATTTGTTATATTCGACTGTGATCGTAGTAGACTGATATTGGTACTGAGGGTCAGGGTTACTTTAGTTTGTTCCCATGACTTATCGGTGCATTATGATTATGCACTATTGTCTATACATCCACAGAGTGGTTGTACTCACCCTCTCCTCACTTACCCTTTTAATTAACTGATGGAGGACGTGTCATGTTGACCTACTTTGGTGTTGCTCATAGAGTTCTTTGCCATGCTTGTCTCCCTGCATCGTTGACGCCGCTTGTTTACTTTATCTGTTGCATTTTGATTATGCACTTCGGATTTTCGCGCAATTTGTTTTGGGGTCGTAAAACTATTTTACTTGATTGATATATGTTTAGTCGCATGCATGCATTAATAAAATATTGGTATTTCTATAATTATTTCGAGGTTTTTACCAGATCCGTCCATGGATTTTGGAATATTGTCACTAAGGGGCTCCTCTCATTCGATGGCTATGCCCCGTGACGTGACAATTTTATTGGTCGTGGGTTTTGTGTTTCAAGATTTTCTTTCCTTGGATTTTTGGGACTTCTCGTGTTTGGGACCAAGCAAGTCAAGGATATCTCTCGAGCTATAGGAAAATGTATTGTCTTTAGTGGTTACCGCATTTTAATGGTTAGGAAAAGTATTGACTTAGTGAAATTGCCCTACTTATGGTCGGGGGACGAGGTCGATGACGATCGACCTTGCGGGAACCTAACGATGATTTCGTATACGGACTCATTAGAGGTGCCAATCATGTCGAATTAGGAAGCTAGGAATTTGGCCTACTAGCCACCAATTCAAGGACAAGGAGTAAACCCTCGTGAGAATATCATCCTACTATTAGTGATTCGGTTATGGATAAGGCGTGTATGCCTACTAATCGTTAAGACGATGAAAATCGCTTTACTTTATTATAGGAGGTGTTGGACGAGATATTTATCTGTCCAGATTTCTTTCGAGAAGATCCTAACTCTTTGTTAAAAGAGAGATAGACCTTTTAGATTTACGTCGATTTTCGATGATAGAATGCGGTAGTTGTGGAAGGAAATGAATATCCTTCATTGTGGATAGAGGATCTATTTAGATCGCCTATAGGCACGGTGTATGCTCTAGGATCGATTTATGATCGATGGGTCGATATCAGCAGTGACATGGTGTCATACAATTATCATGTTGTTGTGATGATTGTTATATCATCAACCTAGAGTAAAGAGAACGCAAGTGTGAGAATGATTTACAATTTCATACTTAGTATGAATCAGATGAGCTTACGATTATCTTATTAGACTTAATGATTTACTTACCGCCCAGGATTTGGGAAGTCGGTATTCGACACGATCGACTCAACAGGTCGTTGATCGCGTAACTGCCACGCCGAGGGTGGTAGTTGGAGTTACGCACTCTGGCCACCGCTGATGGTAGTTTTCGGTATCGATTTGGTTATTACCATAGATACGGATAGGATGCTCTAGCGCTACATACATCGACCGGGTCGACTAGGAAGACGATGGAATTTACTGTCTGCGTGAAACTAGTTTCGTGGCTCGACGATGGGTCGACTTTTACGCCGTGTTAATTAATTATTCGCGATGGAAGGAAGGGTAGTGTATATGGACGATGCAACCTTCGGGATCGGAGCAATTCCGATGCTATAGAATAGGATGTATCCTAAGCTTACAAAGCAGCTTAAAGAATCATGAGATAAGTCATATATACGACGTGGACTTAGCAAAGGATTAGGTCAGATCAGAGGTGAAGAGTAGGAATGCTCATGGGATTTCGCTAGCTACTGGATAACTACTATAGAGTAAATAAACACGAATGGTTGTAACAAGGAAGTTCGTCGCGATAGCCTCCCACGACTTACAGAGTGTGGTGGAGTGGATTTAGATGAGAGATGGACTACCGTCTCTCACTCCGAGAAGGATAATGGGTTCCGGAGTTGTCTTAGTTTAAGGAACATATGCTTCAGGAAATTTCGATTACGTAATGTAAGTGGAAGCTTATTTTTATAGATGTTGTGATGGGTTTCGCTTAGACACGTTAAGGCTACGGCGATTTGGGTAGTCATGGACCGACCGACCAAATCTACGACTTAGTGATTCTAAGACCGACTCTTCGGATCGCTCGATGCAGTTATATTGTCGGGATATCATCGATTATACATGGTGTTCCTTCGAGATAGAGATCTCCTGCTCACGCCTCGCCTCGCAGAGTCCGCAGCAGATCTTAGGCACACAGCCGCTATCGTCAGATTCTATCCGCATACAGTACGGATACCGAGCGACCATTTGTATACTCAGAGGACTTGAGGCGCTGCGTATGAGGATTTCGGGCAATCGAGGACCACTTGCCATTAGTCAAGTCGCTTACAATAAATTTATCATTCGGCTATCCAAAGGCCCCGTATGAAGCATTGTATAGTAGACAGTGTCGTACATCCACCCTCTGGGAGGAGGTTGGGGAGGCCCAATTGCTAGAACCCATAGAGCTCAGTATGAGGCAGAGTTGGTCCGTACTATTAGACATAGGATTGCAGAGGTGCAGGATCGTCAGAAGAGTTATGCAGATCGGAGATGGAGACCTCTGGAGTTCTCTATTGGTGATCATGTATTCCTGCGAGTCTCACCCACGAAAGGGGTGAAGAGATTTGGCCACCGTGGTAAGTTAGCTCCAAGATACATTGGTCCGTTTGAGATTTTGGAGAGGATCGGAGCGTTAACTTACACGCTAGCCTACCGTCCTTGATTGGTATCCATGATGTGTTTCAGGTGTCCATGCTGAGGAAGTATGTGTCATACCCTACACATATTCGGTCAGGTGTGTTAGGTTCTATTCAACCTGATGCTACTTACGCAGAGGTTCCGGTACGGGTTCTGGATCACAAGGAACGACGATTGTGAAATAAGATTGTGCGACTCGTTAAAGTTGGGTGGAGTCACCTCACAGATGAGGAGGCTATTTGGAAGCTTGAGGAAAAGATAAGAGCTTAATACCCCACTTAGTCACTTGAGGTGTGTGATTTGTCTTCAGATATCTGAGATGGTTGTTGTGACATCTCATGCTCGTACATGAGCAGGAAATTTGGGGACCAAATTTTTTATTAGTGAGGGAGAATGTTAAATATTGAAATTTAAAATATAAATTTTAATGGCCAAAATTTAGGAAAAATAATTCTGGAAAATTTTCTAGATTTTTAGGGAATTTTAGGAATTTTTCTGGAATTAAATGAGACTTGTACGAGTTATTTACGGGGTTAAAATAAAAAGACTTTTAAAGGGCCTATTAAGGTTATTTATTATTGGAGAATTAATGGGTTTGATTAACCCTATGTTTAAATACCTAAACCTAGGGTTAAACTTTTGAATTTATTTAAAACCTAATATAGGATTAGGGCTAATTAAATTGGACCGGTTTTCATAATCTATCCCATTAATCCCTCCTTAGGTTTTATTACTTCCCCGTCGCATGCACCAAAGCCTAAAGCCTTTCGATCGCGATTTCTTTCCGCGACCTTTTCTCTCGCGACGGCTTCGTTCTTCCCCCGCACCGGATTCTTCTGCGCGCACCCTCCTCACCTCACTCGACGCCTCTCCTCCGCACGCGCCGACCTCCGCGACCACGGAATCGTCGCCGGCCACAGCCGCGGCTACAGGATCGCGTTGGCCTCCTCTGCTCTAGATGACGAGCACCGGCCTCCTTTGCCACAGTCGTAGGCGTCGGCGTCTCTGCCACCGACGCCGCAACCTTTTCTGGTGCCCAGGTCGCCGTAGCCCTCTCTGCCACCGATGTCGTCGCTTGAGTCCTGGCGGTCGACTGTTCCTCCGCAAGCGCGACAAGTGCTCGCCTTCCTCGCGCTAGTCACGCCGCCACTACTCAGCCCCTCTCCCCTCAAGGCTGACGCCCAGTCGGCGCTGGCTCGCTGAGCCCCACGCTACGATGCCCAGCCCTTGCCGCGTTTGCGATCGTTCTCAGCCCATCAGCGGCCGACCTCCGGCCGCGAGGTTCGTCCGAGGCCAGTCATCGTCACCTCCTGCTCCTTTCCTAGATCACCGTCGCCCCATCGCGACTTCCTCTCGGCTCCCATTTTCGCCGCACAGTCTCGGATTTGTTGCCGATAGTACCAACTCGGGATGTTGTCACCGCCACCATTCAGATCTCCATTGTGATGCATTCACAAGCTTTCGATGTGGGATCGTGATTCACGTGATTTAGGTAACGAATCAAGTTAATTGATTAGGGATTAATTAGTTAATTTGATTAGTCCTATAGTTCATGGGCTTAATTAATTAAAATTTGGGCTTGATTTGTTAATCGATTAACTAATTTGTTTTAGATTGTTTAAGTTTGGTTAAGAGATTAAATTGGACTAGTTAATTGAGACGACGATTGAATTAAATAGGGTTGTTTAAATTGGTTAAAGGTAGATTTATCGATCAGTTAAATATGATTCGAGAATGGAAGCGAAGCGATCCTCGGATTGGAAGATAACTCGGACATTCTAACGATCGTGTTTTGATCGTGAGGCGGGTTCACTAAGATAGTTATCACGAGCATTATATATGGCGTGTATTTTGACTTATCTTTTAGATATAGTCATTGTGGATATGTTAGTTAGGATAGCTTACAATAATTTTTCATGTTTATATGCCTAGTATGCTTTTGGTGCCTATTTGATACATGCATGTGAAAGGATATGATTATATCTCCCTGTTTGACTTGGATCATAGTTATTTGGATTATGTATATGTACATATTGATTGTACATATTATTCGGATAGGTATTTTGAGTAGGATTTATATGCTTTAGTATCATGCACCATTTTTGTATGATTGCATGCTGGTTGGACGGGGTTCCATTATTGTTGAGCCCGCAGCCAGTTACATGGCCTGCACACACTGCCACTCATGAGTTAGTGGTACATCAGGAAGGTGTGTGCAGTTGTTCTGTAAGGCTCCGCTGGTCCGCTCATGGGTAGCGATGAGGCAGCGTGGTAGCGGGCAGGGATCCCTCCTCTGGTCTATGACACCGAGAGATGAGAGCTTAGCTCCCCCACTCTGTTTGGGGCAGGAGGATAGGTGTACTCCGACAAGATCTCGTCCACTCTGGCCACTCAGAGCAGCGATGAGAGTGCGATTATCATAGCCCTACCCACTCGGCTTCACCATCGCGTGTGAGGCAGCTGACTGGCGTCAAGGGTGACCATGTCATATGCACGACATGCATTTTTACATGGATCGCATTTGTATTGTGTTTGCTGTATTTTTATTGATGCCTTGGATGTTGCATATGATTGACATGCATACAAGATTATATTCGTATATGGTGATGATTTTATCTCTTATAGTAGGACACATACTCCTATATCAGGGTAGGAGATTCAGGTGAGTACAATCCCTTTTGCATTTCTTTCTTATTTACCCTATATTAGAGACTGTACTGACATGATTTTTATTGTTAGCTATACCTTACTTTGCATATTGACTATATCCGTTGAGTTCTTTGAACTTACCCCGTGGTTTTATTTTTATTTCAGGATGAAGCTGCCAGGAGAGTCCAGTTGCCATACCCCCCTCGTAGTGACAGTTTATTAGTTGTTTGAGTTATGGTTTGAATTTTGTATAGAAGATATGTTTAGGCTTGAAAATGGATTTATGTACTCGTGGATTTTTGGGGTTCTTGTGGACCATTCATTGGTCGGATCTTATTTTGATTGGTTTGGTTGGGTATTCCTGCCCAGATGACAGAAGGGGTAAGTCTAGTTAGTGTAGACTTTTGTTTACCTAGATTTGTTGGCCTGAGGCCTTATTATTATCTGCGTGTGTTGTTTGGATTCCGATCGTGTTAACCGATGTATAGTGGCCGTGTAGGCCTTGTATAAAAATTGGTATTGTCATTCGTATAGAGGAGTTGTTGTCGGATTTTCATCTGACGGGGACTCCCTCGGGGTGTGACATTTAATGCAAACATATTTCAATAAATTTGAAAATAATTTCATACCGAATATATAGCTTGCACATGTTTCATAGAACACTCACTAATAAACAAATGATCAAACTAGAAAGTTCATAGAATAATAATACCATAGGAGATAAATTATTAAACTTAAGCTGAAAAAGATGTACATATTAAACAAACACTCGTGATGTAGATTAAGAAAAATTAAACTAACAAAATTACGTATATGCAATTATACAAAAATAACAAACACAAATAGTTATCAAGAAAGATGCTGCGTGGGATGCCATGAGCTAAAAGAAGCTTGTTGCCTATGATCAGAGGAAGGAATGAGTGATAAGCAAGCACTTGCAACTCGCGATATTAACATGTCCTCGCATGGGTACAAACAGTTGCCTTATGCGTCATTGGCAGCTTCTTGGCGCAGCCATGAAGGGTTGCCTTCATGATGACGGACGGTTGCCTTGCACGCCCAAGAACGAAGAGGGGAGAGGAAATAGGAATGGCAATGGGGCGGGTCTAGGTGGCTTTGGATAATCCTAACTTAAGCTCCATACTTGGGATTTTATATGAGAAGACATCTCCTCATGGAGACAAAAGAATGAAGCAGTCTGATTGGACAATTGTGAAGCAGATCAAAGCCCAAGTCCAGCAATTACCGGACTTGAAAATTCCCCAGAAAAAATCTATATTATTTTAGAAACAGACGGTTCCATGACCGACTGGGGAGATATCTGCAAGTGGAAGAAGACAAAATTTGATCCACGCAACACAGAAAAGGTATGTGCCTATGCACATGGGAAATTCTCTAATGTGAAATCTGCTATTGATGCAGAAATTTATGCGGCCATGGAAACTATGAGTGCCTTGAAGATCCTTTCCTTGACAAGGAAAAGATCACACTGAGGACTGATGGCCAAGCTATTATCAGTTTTCATGACAAAACTGCAAGAAATAAGCCATCACGAGTTCGATGGATGACCTTTACAGACTTTATCACAGGAACTGGTATCAAAGTTAACTTTGAACATGTTGACGGAAAGCTCAACATTTTTGCTGACACATTATCTAGGCTTGTGGAAGGCCAAGAGATAATTTCGATGTTTACTGAAGATGAGTTTACTCTCATCAATCACCCGGAAGCCACTACTTCGGTCAGGTATGAATTGCTAACTGAATATGAAAATTTAATCGCAGAAACAAAAAGGATAATTTTTCTGCCAGAAGCACATGTAAAAAGAAAGAGAATGGCTGACATTGAGGAAAGTGCTATACAAAAGTTTTCCTTCGCCCGGAAGGAATTGGGTCTTCTTCTGCAAGCAAAAGAAGCAGATTTTTGCTGTAGAAGACACTGGGAAGGGAAGCGACAAAATTATTTTAGTCAAAAGGCTCATGAAATAGGGAAAGTAAGAAGAGACATTTGGAAGGTATCCAATGCTCTGAATGATATCTATAGAGAGATATAGCAGATGCCACCATGAATAATGGAAGCTAACGGTGAGCCCAAAAGCATCCAAATCTAAAAATAAGATTCGGAAAGGACTGAGCCCTGAGGAGCCGTCTTTTCCTTAGTTGTAAAGTAAGTGTAGTGAGTTGTAAAGCCTTGATGGATAGTGAAAGATATCAAATTCGAAGGACGATGGAGCCCAACTGAGCACCCGCTTCGATTATTTCTATAACTTTTACTCATCTATATAAGGCATAGAGTGCTCTGAGCAGCAGTACATGCAATCCAAGAACTTGGAATGGAAGAAGAAGAGTACATAAATATTCAGGAGAAGATCTGTTATACAATGAATCCTTCTAACACAAGGATCCTGAGGAAACATGAAAGATTACTTGAGAGATTAAGAGAGCAAAGATTTATTGGTGATGATCCTTTAAAGCACTGGTCAAAGAATAAAATTGTCTGCAAGATTGATATCATCAACCCTGATATTACAATCTAAGATAAGCCCCTCTCTCATATTACTCCATTAATGAAGCATATAAGTGCCCTCCTGCAACTCAAAGTAATAAGGAAGAGCAAAAGCCGCCACAAAACTATGACAATGATCGTTCAATTTGGAATTTCAGTTGACCCGACTACAGGAAAGGAAATGAAAGGGAAGGAGCGAATGATATTCAACTACAAAATACTGAATGATAACACCTATAAAGACTAGTACAGTCTCCCTGGTATTAACACAATCATGAGAGCACTCTGTGTCTTATCCTATCTCCAACAAAATACAAGTTAGCTGTTCCAAAGATAGAATTTATGGGAACAGAAATCGGAGAAGGAAGGTTACGTCTCCAACCCCATATTATTAAAAAGATCACTGAGTTAAAAGATGAACAGCTAAAGAGCAAGAGTGGCCTGCGGTCCTGGTTGGGAATTTTGAATTACGCTAGGACGTATATTCCTAACTTAAGCTCCAAACTCGGGCCTTTATATGTGAAGCAGATCAAAGCCCAAGTCCAGCAATTACCGGACTTGGAAATTCCCCTAGAAAAAGTTTCGCCGATGTAATGCATATACTCGAATCATCACGAGACCCATGTGAATATGGTAAAATCCAGCTTCTCGTAGACGTTGGTGGCTTTCCTCTGTGACTTCTACACATAGTATATCTTCTTCTGAATAGTGTTGATATACTCTGTGTTGTGTTGGTTGGAACCCTATTGAATATAGTATTTTTGTTGGGACCATGTTTGCCCTTCTTGACCTTGAGATCTCTAGCTGCTCTTTAGGATTTACTTGGCTTTCTATAGTTCTTCGGAAATACCTCTGGTTCGGGAATATTCTTCTCTGTAAATTGTAGATTCTCCGTTGATTTCGCTGATAATCCTTTATTTGGTTTTTGGTACTTGGAACTTGTACTACTGCTGTGTTGACAGCTGGTGGCCTTGTGCTAGTAGAGGTTCTTGCACTAGAAGCCATTACTTTGTCTTTTCTCTTTGAAGAATATTCGAAGGATTTTGGAATATCAGAATAGATCCCTTCTTCTTTGGGATTATTGGGTCTGGTCCTAAATTAAGCCCTGAAATTCTTTTTGTTAAGTCATCTATAGCTCCTTCAAGCTCTTTTGATGTTGTTGCTGGAGCTGCAACGATGGGCTGTCATTTAATTTGATTTATCTAATTTCGCAGATCCTGCAGCTGATTGTTAAGACCTATCAAAATAGATATCACAGTATTATTTTGTTTTATCAAACCTTTTGGAAATCAAAGGTTGACTTATAGTGGGATGGTACAGAAAATCCCAGGGATGGTTGCTAAATAAACTCTGTGGCCCTTAACGCTCTTATGTAAGCAGCGTCTTCTACCTGTTTTTCCCAACTTTCATTCATCCACTATTTAAGTCTTTTCTTTCCTGGAGTACCTTTTCAACCTTTTTTACACTTAACTTCAATTCTTCTGTTAGCTTTAAAGCTTCTTCTTCAACCAGTTTTGGTTGCTTTGCAACTTCTAACACCAAGGTTTTTATATCTCCCTTTGCAAGGATTTTGCTATGGAGAAATTCTCAAAAGTTGGATCGGGACTAGGAATTTGAATAAAACCTGGAAACAGTGTCCGGAATTTTATTTCTCCTCTAGTGCCAAACTTTTTACAAGACTATTTACTTCACGCACAAGACTTCTTCTCCCAAACTTAGCAAACTATTTGAGGAATGACTTGCTTGGTATTGCTCAAGTGTGTCAAATCTCAGAGCACTCTATGCCTTATATAGATGAGTAAAAGTTGTAGCAATAATCGAAGCAGGTGCTCAATTGGGTCCCATCGTCCTTCGAATTTGATACCTTTCACTATCCATCAAGGCTTTACAACTCACTACACTTACTTTACAGCTAAGGAAAAGATGGCTCCCCGGGGCTCAGTCCTTTCCGAATCTTATTTTCAGATTTGGATGCTTTTGGGCTCACCATTAGCTTCCATTATTCATAGTGGCATCTGCTGTATCTCTCTGTAGATATCATTCAGAGCATTGGATACCTTCTAGATGTCCATTCTTACTTTCCCTATTTTATGAGCCTTTTGACTAGAATAATTTTGGCGCTTCCCTTCCCAGTGCCTTCTATAGTAAAAATCTACTTCTTTTACTTGATGAAGAAGATTCAATTCCTTCAGGGCGAAGGAAAGCTTCTGTATAGCACTTTCCTCAATGTCGGCCATTCTCTTTCTTTTTACATGTGCTTCTGGCAGAAAAATCGTCCTTCCTGTTTTTGCGATTAAATTTTCATATTCAGTTAGCAATTCATACCTGACCGAAGTAGTGGCTTTTGGGTGATTGATGAGAGTAAACTCATCTTCAGTAAACATCGAAATTATCTCTTGGCCTTCCACAAGCCTAGATAATGTGTCAGCAAAAAAGTTGAGCTTTCCGTCAACATGTTCAAAGTTAACTTTGATACCAGTTCCTGTAATAAAGTCTGTGAAGGCCATCCATCGAACTCGTGATGGCTTATTTCTTGCAGTTTTGTCATGAAAACTGATAATAGCTTGGCCATCAGTCCTCAGTGTGATCTTTTCCTTGTCAAGGAAAGGATCTTCAGGGCACTCAAAGTTTCCATGGTCGCATAAATTTCTACATCAATAGCAGATTTCACATTAGGGAATTTCCCATGTGCATAGGCACATACCTTTTCTGTGTTGCGTGAGTCAAATTTTGTCTTCTTCCACTTGTAGATACCTCCCCAACCGGTCATGGAACCGTCTGTTTCTAAAATAATATAGGCTTTTTCTGGGGGAATTTCTAAGTCCGATGATTGCTGGACTTGGGCTTTGATCTGCTTCACAATTGCCCCATCAGATTGCTTCATTCTTTTGTCTCCGTGAGGAGATGTCTTCTCATATAAAGGCTCGAGTTTGGAGCTTAAGTTAGGAATATACGTCCTAGCGTACTTCAAAATTCCCAGCCAGGATCGCATACCACTCTTTCTCTTTAGCTGTTCATCTTTGAACTCAGTGATCTTTTTAATAATATGGGGCTGGAGACGTAACCTTCCTTCTCCGATTTCTGCTCCCAAAAATTCTATCTTTGGAACAACTAACTTGTATTTCGTTGGGGATAGGATAAGACCATTTTCTTCACATATTTTCAACATAATTTCTAAATGCCAAATATGTTCCTGTTCAGAGGATGAAAATACCAATATATTATCAATATAGACGGCAATAAAATTTTTCGTACCTCTGAAGCACTCATTCATCTTTCTTTGGAATATCGCAGGGGCATTTTTGTGGCCGAATGACATTACAAGCCATTCATATAAACAAGAAGGGCTAATAAAAGTCGTCCATTCAACGGAAGAAGGGTCCATGGCAATTTGGTGAAATCCAAATTTCAAATCAAATTTAGAATATATTTTGGAATTGCCAACCTTATTCAGGATTGTGTTAATACCAGGGAGACTGTACTGGTCTTTATAGGTGTTATCATTCAGTGTTTTGTAGTTGAATACCATTCGCTCCTTCCCTTTCATTTCCTTTCATGTAGTCGGGTCAACTGAAGTTCCAGATTGAACGATCATTGCCATAGTTCTGTGGCGGTTTTTGCTCTTCCTTATTACTTTGAGTTGCAGGAGGGCACTTATATGTTTCTCAAATGTCTACTTCATTAATGGAGTAATATGAGAGAGGGGCTTATCTTGGATTGAAATATAAGGGTTGATGATATCAATCTTGCAAATTTTATTCTTTGACCAGTGCTTTAAAGGATCATCACCAATAAATCCTTGCTCTCTTAATCTCTCAAGTAGTCTTTCATGTTTTCTTAGGATCCTTGTGTTAGAAGGATTCATTGTATAATAGATCTTCTCCTGAATATTTATGTACTCTTCTTCTTCCATTCCAAGTTCTTGGATTGCATGTATTGCTGCTTGATTAGTGGTAATAGAAATAATATTTTTATAAATTGTGACCATATTACCTTCTATTCTCAAGCCTCTTTGCATACTTCGTATGAAGTTGCATCCAATAACCATTTGAATACCATCTCCAAGTATCATCTCCAATGAGTATGTGAAAGGGATCCAGAATTTGTTTTCCCTGATTATCATTTGTCCATTCTTTAACTTCCATTCAACAACTTGTTTTGAATTGACACCATTGATTACCACAACATAAGGATTCTTTTCTAGTGCATTCTCATGTACTGCCTTTTTATCGATACAACAGGTAGTTGCCCCTGTATCAAATGTTGCATTAACTGTAATGGGGGAATTATCAAGGATTTCAAGAGTTACCCTCATATTATACATCCTGTTGATCATTCTTCTATGATAGTTTTGTTCATTGCTCATTTTTGAAACTACCCTTTCTTCCAGGTAACTAATCTGCTCTTTTCCTTTTCGTAAATCTTCTAAGGTTAAATCTTCTTTCACCAACTCTTGTGACAATGAATCTTCCATTTCGACCTTCATTAGTCTATTGATTTCCATCTGCAGTCGTCGATTTTCTGCAAGTAAATAGTCAACATATTCCAGTAATTCATGGATTAAGGACTTATTATTGAATTGTACTGGTGCTAGTGCTGTAGTAACTTCTTGTTTCAAATAATAATCTGCGCATGGTGAACAGGCTATTAAGGAACAATTTTTGCAATGAATTCTTGTTCTGATTCTTGTTTCTCTTCCACAAAATCTGCATCTGGCATGTATAGTTTGTACTTCCTCATTCATTCGCCAATGATGTTGACAATAAACATGTTCTTCTGGGATGTCTATTTGTACCTGCCATCCATGGTCATCTCCAAACAGTACAAATAAAGCTTCTTTTGAAGGTAGAATATTGGTTACCGTATTGCAATACTGTTCAGTATCCAATTCTCCCTCTGATATGCTACAAATTGCGTCACTATCAGTTTCATCAGGATCTATTGAAACCACATCATAGTCTTCTGGTAGCTCAATTTCTTTAAGCAGTGCTACTCTTTCTTTATTTCCAGATTTATTTCGACAATCCCTGGCAAAATGGCCTTCTTCACCACAGATATAGCACTTGCATTTCCTTACTTTTGATTTGTCATGCTGATATTTTCTCTTAATCACACCAACATGTGACTTATGTGGCTTGCCGTTGTAGTGTTGCGCTTTTCTCAATCCATACTTCCTGTGGTTCTAATAATAACTAGGAAGAGGTATCTGCGAACAGAATTGAAGATTCTTTAGACTTCTCTGGAGGGATGCCTTCTTGCACATTTCCATAAGTTCCTGATATGCATGGCGAATGTGGGGTAGGACACCAATAGTATTCCCGCGGTATTTTTCTTGAAATTTTTGCTCAAGATAGTTGCCAATTAGAGGGTGCATTTTTCTATAAAACTTGCTTGAGAGTTCCTCGTTAATAAACATTCTTCCTGTTTTAACGGCTAGCTCTTTATATTGGTTCATGTAACTGACCAGGTCCTTTGTGCTTGGATATGCTAACCTCTCCAAATCTAGGTAAGCTTGGTTCTGCTCCGCTGTGGAACCCGTAGTTGGATCTTCCAAAGTAATTATCTTGCGAATATGAGAAAAGACATTTTGGGTTTCGTCTGCAACATTAATTAGTTTATCATACTGGTTCGGGAATATCATCCTCCATTGAATGAAGGTCTTGTTCTCTATCTCTCCCAGCAAATTTTCAATATACTGCACTTTAACTCCTTTATCTGCCCATATTTTGGAGTCTACCACATTTGTGGTGATAGATTCCCAACCAGAAATAACATCGTTATATAAACCAATGCTATCTGGTAAAACAAGCAGTGCACCTGTTTGATGTTGCGCAGATGGTAATTGCCATTGCTTATTATTATGGTATCCACGCTTGATCTTCCCAATTTTTGAGTTAATGAAATCATTACTTTGGTAGGGATTAGAGACCAATGGTCTATCTGTAGCAGGTGCATATTGTGGTGGACCCATCATTGAGTCCTCAGGAGGATTGTATGATGATGTTGCTCTTGAAGAGGCCAAGATATTGCTTCTGAGTAATGGATAATCCATTTCAGGTTCTTCTGTTTGGGTAAGAATAATTTCTTCTTCAAACTCAGATTCTTCTTCAGACTCAACAGATTTTTCATCAAACTCTGAATAGACTGAAAGAAAATCATTGTCGTTAGAGTCACTCTCACCAGCTTCCACAAATGAATTAATCCAGTCATCATCAGCTAGTGTTAATAAAGCTTCTACATTAATAAAACGTTGAAGGAGAGTCTCATATTCATCTTCTGAGGAATCATCATGAATAGGAGCTTGCGGTATTGGTTGTGGGCAAAGCCGCTCCAGGAGGGAATCCCACTGAGGGGTCCCTATTTGTGTACTACTTTGACCAAATCCCTGTTGGTCACGGATTGTTGGTGGAAGTTCCGCCACTTGATGCAGTTGTGGGGTACTGATTTGTTCCAGAATTAACTGGGCAACTGCTTCTCCTTGGGATAGTGTTAATACTTCAAAAGTGAGATTAAAAATAAGAATATGTACCTCCCCATGGTAATCACTATCGATAACACCAGCCCCAATATGAATGCCCTTTTGCCAAGATATCCCTGATTTTGGAGCAATTCTCCCGTAATGTCCTTCCGGAATTGCAAAAGCCAATCCAGTCGAAACTAGTGCTCTATCACCTGCACCTATTTCATAATTATAACAAATGGTCAAATCATAACCTGTTGCTCCTCCTGTTTTTCGAGTAGGGATTATAGCATCCATATTAGTCTTCATCACATAGAAGACTGATTCTTCGACAGTAAGTACTGCGAGAATTTCCTACTCAGGTGAGCCGAGTTCAACATCATCTTCGTTGGTTGCTATTGGTCTTGCTTTTGCTATAGGAGTATACCCTTGGAATTGGAGTGAAACGCTACTATCTAATAGCGTTCTTGTGTCAACCCTGGTTGGTTATACAGGGTTTCTCCTTACTGATGGACGAAGTATACATCTTTGCCGTTGTAGTTCCTCTGTTGTGAAATGAGTTCCAGGTTAGGCATTAACTCCTCGGCTAGCTAAGTAGTCTGCAACATTCTGGACATTATATGAAAAATTAGTAAAGCTTGTATTAGTAAACCTACCAACCATCATTCTTGAGATTAGCAAATTGCTTGAACCTCCTTGCCATTCCTGATATCCATGTGTCTGTATTGAGATTTCAATATGATTTGCAAAGTTTTCTATATTCAGCATTAAATCAGGAATTACGTATACCATTTGCGTTTTCTCGAGTTAAGTCCATTTCCATTGTTGCAATTATGGACCGATTACCTCGCCATCTTGTATCTCTTAGGACTACTAGTGCTACTGCTCCTGTATTTCGCCGATGTAATGCATATACTCGAATCATCACTAGACCCATGTGAATATGATAAAATCCAGCTTCTCGTAGACGTTGGTGGCTTTCCTCTGTGACAAGTGGTAGGTCTATTTGTCCTTCTTCTACACATAGTATATCTTCTTCTGAATAGTGCTGATATACTCTGTGTTGTGTTAGTTGGAACCCCGTTGAATATAGTATTTTTGCTCGGACCATGTTTGCCCTTCTTGACCTTGAGATCTCCAGCTGCTCTTTAGGGTTTACTTGGCTTTCTATAGTTCTTTGGAAATGCCTCTGGTTCAGGAATATTCTTATCTGTAAATTGTAGATTATCCATTGATTTCGCCGATAATCCCTTATTTGGTTTTCGGTACTTGGAACTTGTACAACTGCTATGTTGACAATTGGTGGCCTTGTGCTAGTAGAGGTTCTTGCACTAGAAGCCATTACCTTGCCGTTTTTCTTTGAAGAATATCCGAAGGATTTTGGAATACCATAATAGATCCCTTCTTTGGGATTACTGGGTCTGGTCCCAAATTAAGCCCTGAAATTCTTTTTGTTAAGTCGTCTATAGCTCCTTCAAGCTCTTTTGATGTTGTTGCTGGAGCTGCAACGATTTTAATTTGATTTATCTGATTTCACAGATCCTGCAGCTGATTGTTAAGATCTATCAAAATAGATATCACAGTATTATTTTGTTTTATCAAAACCTTTTGGAAATCAAAGGTTGACTTATAGTGGTATGGTAAAGAAAATCCTAGGGATGGTTGCTCAATAGACTGTGTGGCCCTTAACGCTCTTATGTAAGCAACATCTTCTACCTATTTTTTCCAACTTTCATTCATCCACTAATTAAGTCTTTTATTTCCTAGAGTACCTTTTCAACCCTTTTTACACTTAACTTCAGTTCTTCTGTTAGCTTTAAAGCTTCTTCTTCAACCAGTTTTGGTTGCTTTGCAACTTCTAATACCAAGGTTTTTATATCTCCCTTTGCAAGGATTTTGCTCTGGAGAAATTCTTGTTATAGAGAACTGATAGAATGTCGTAGCTGTGCTACTTCTCCCTTTAGTTTCTCGTTTTCCTCTTTTAATAAGTAGAAATGCTTCAAGGATACCTTCGACAAGAGGGAAATTCTATCATAAACAACTCCTAGATTGTTTGCTATGAGGAAAAGTGTTGGTTCTGGGTAATTTGCAAGATCAAGGTATTCAAGGCTTCGGGTTTGGGGTTTATTGTACCACTCCCTTATGTTCTGCTCAAACTTCTCGCTCATAATAATTTTAGGTTTTACTTACGGCTTAGGAATCCATAAAACTTTCATGCTCATCCGACTGGCTACGACTCCCTAAGAGGCTTACGTGCACGATAACCTTTTGCAATCAGTTAACAGAATCGTTCGCCTTATGATAAAACCCAAAACTATTTTTATTTTAAATAGCAGAAAATGTAAAAGGAGAGTAGAATAGTTTCTCTTACCTTGGCCGAGAATAGAAATTTTTAGCCATCCATGCCGGCTCTGATACCAAAAGTTGGATCGGGACTAGGAATTTGAATAAAACCTGGAAACGGTGTCCGGAATTTTATTTCTCCTCTAGGGCCAAACTTCTTACAAGACTATTTACTTCACACACAAGACTTCTTCTCACAAACTTAGCAATCATTACTTCGGTAGGGATTAGAGACCAATGGTCTATCTGTAGCAGGTGCATATTGTGGTGGACCCATCATTGAGTCCTCAGGAGGATTGTATAATGATGTTGCTCCTGAAGAGGACAAGATATTGCTTCTGAGTAATGGATAATCCATTTCAGGTTCTTCTGTTTGGGTAAGAATATTTTGGAATTACCTACCTTCTTCAGGATTGTGTTAATACCAGGGAGACTGTACTGGTCTATATAGGTGTTATCATTCAGTGTTTTGTAGTTGAATACCATTCGCTCCTTCCCTTTCGTTTCCTTCCCTGTAGCCGGGTCAACTGAAGTTCCAGATTGAATGATCATTGCCATAGTTCTGTGGCGGCTTTTGCTCTTCCTTATCACTTTGAGTTGCTTCGTATGAAGTTGCATCCAATAACCATTTGAATACCATCCCTAAGTATCATCTCCAATGAGTATGTGAAAGGGATTCTGAATTTGTTTTCCCTGATTATCATTTGTCCATTCTTTAACTTCCATGCAGCAACTTGTTTTGAATTGTTACCATTGATTACCACGACATAAGGATTCTTTTCTAGTGCATTCTCAGGTACCACCTTTTTATCGATACAGCAGGTGCCATTGTATCAAGTATTGCTGTAAAATACCAGAATATATATATATATATATATATATATATATATATATATATATATATATATATATATATATATATATATATATATATATATATATATATATATATTCCTCGTTAATTGATAAATCATATTGTGAAATTTTTCAGGAATTTTTTTAGAAATTTTTCTAGATTTAAACAGAAGTGTTATGGACATTTGATGGGGATAAACGGGTAGGCCTTTGTAAAGCCTGTTTAGACTACCTGCTAGAAATTAATAGATTTAATTAAAAACCTATTAATTTTCCTTCCGTTTTCCCTTATTTTCGGATCACGCCGAATTTTCCTCATCGCGACATTTCCCTTCTTTTTTCCCCAATCGCGCGACCCCTCTGTTTCCTTGCGCTGTCGACCGCCGAATCGCCCGACGATGCCTCCTCGCCGTCGTCGTCTCCCTCGCGCGTCGGCCATGCCGCTGTCACTGTCGTCGCGAGCTTCTCTCAATCGCCGATGCCCACAAGCCAGTCACCACGTCGTTGCCGCTCCTTCCTCGACTGATCTGCCGCCACAAGCCGCACGTTGTGCGACCGTCGAACCGCACCCCGTCGCCGTCCCTTCCCTCTCGTCGACCTCTGGTTTTCCCAACTCTGTCGATTCCCCCTCGCCGCGAGATCCATCTGCTTCCGGCCTTCCCTGAACTTGGTCTCACCGGTCGCCTATATCTCCGCCGAATCACTCGTCGCCATCCCTTCACTCCCGCCAGCGATCGGTGCTCTATCGCTGGCGACCGAACCTTCTGCCATTTGTGATATCTACCGGAGCAGACAGCGACTGGGTAGGAAGTCGGCGCCCTTGCTTCTCCGTCGCTTTCCACTATTACCGTCGGGGGTTTGGATTTCTTCGAATCGTGCGTCGACACTGCGCCCACCGTCGCAGCCAGTCGCACCAGCCACTGTGGTCAGTGTCTTCTCCTCCCTTCACTGCCACAGTTTGGTGTTCCTCACCATTGCCTTCTTCCGATTTGACAACAGTAAGCATCGTCGGTGTAGCTGTCGATCGTTGCTCTACCACCACATTCTGTTCGACCTATGTTGTTCATGTATTTTGATTGAGCGTGGAGAGCTTGGCTTGTTTCCAGCCACAACGACAACCAAACGACTCTGAGATCATCAGATTCCTTTCACTACTCAGCTTGCTTGTGATGGGAGCGACGACTCGATGTTGATTATTCTGAAGACTTACCATTGTATCCTTGGGTAATCCCTTTAACCTCCCTTTTATCTTTGGATTTTGAATTCAAAGAGTAGAAGTTTGGAAAAATGGAAAAAAGGTGTTAAGGGTTGTTGAAATTGTGTTGTATGGTTTTTTATGTAGTTAATTTGATATTGGTTCAATGGTTGATAGTGAACAGGAAGATATTGATTCGGATGGAGTTGTGGAAGGCTGAAGTTAAATGAGATTACAGAGTGATTTGGACTGTTGGTTATAAATGGATAAAGAGGCAGTTGAGTAGATCTGATGAGATCAAGAAATGTGCAAAGAAAGTTAAGCTTGGTAAGTTCATATCTGGATAAGTTATGCATGTTGTCGTATATGCACTTCTGGGTTGATTAAGTAGTGTAAGGGAATCGATAGGGATTTCATAGCACTGTTGGACTTATAAAGAACTTAGATATGTTCCTTGCTCTTTCTTGCAGGATTTTAAATTGTGAGAAACTCTTGGACGTGGAGATTTATTGGATACTCTACATAGCAGGTGGGTAATTTTCTACCTGGTCCGGGTAGTTGTATTGCATTCAGATTTAGTCATTGATATGAGCATGTTAGGTGTTCATATTACTTTGACCCTGTTCTTTTTATCGTATGCTTGATCCTTTACCGTTGGCTATTAACTCCATTGCTGATATCATGTTTATTTTATCATGATTAGGAGTTATACATATAGGTGATGCAAGTAACTTAGAATTTGTTTAAGTTAAGTGCAAATAGTAAAGTCCGGATGACAACCTGATTATACATTGGGCAAAAAGGTCATCCGTAGGTAGATAATGTTGGTGCAGTGAGACACCGAAATCGAACCTGTGTTTTGATTATAGCAAAGACACAAAAGTTAAGTCTATTTTGTTTTCTCACGAGCTGAATCGAGTGTGCAGAAGATTAATATAGCTGGAGCTGAAGGCTAGCGACACCCGGAGGAAGCCGCGGTGGTCGGGCGATACTCGAGTTACTTCGGAGGGAGCCGAAGGAATCGAGTGGAAGGCCGGAAGCAAAAGCGACACGTAAGTATCGAGGTAAGCTCGTGTGTGCGAGAGTAAGTAAGGTCGTATCCTCTTTACGGGGATGATCTTAAGCGTAGATCCGACCAAAGACATCTTATAGATGGTCTAGGTCGAGATCAGATGGTCGACGACCATCGAAATTATGTTTTTATTGAGCTAACTTTGACTTGCAAGCATCACGGTCATTGCCCGGCTTGGAGGACTCGACCGCTGTATCGGTCATTCGCCGAAGGTTATCAATCGATCGATCTGCCATTAGTCGATCGATGATGGCCATCGGTCGTGATGGTCAATGATCGGATTCGAGGAGCTTATCACTCCACCTCAAAGCGGTTTGGTGTCCATTTGTGATTGGTTGAAGACCCACTCGAAAAGGGCTCAAAGGCTATAAAGGAGGGCCAAACCTAGGGTTTTATCAACAATTCTAAGTGCTCAAAGCCTCAGTCTGCAACTCTACGACAACGAAGTCCTTCCATTCCGACGTCTAGGTTTAACTTTCTTTATTATTACGTCGGTCTTAGTTTTTGTTATCGTTTGTCATTTATATTTCGGAGCTTTTATCGTATACGAGGAGAGGGGAGTGTCCCTCTACCTCAAGTTTTTGTGGTTTCTTCTTGTATCGATTAACTCCTACCTCTAACGAGGAGGAGTTCCTTTAGTGCTTTTGCCCTCCGTACGTGGTCAAGGACCACTAGGGCCTTGGAGTAGTAGCCTTGACTCTGAACCAAGTAAATCTCTTGTGTCTATTGTCTCCTTTACTTTTTGTTTTGCTTATCTTTCCGCTGCATATAAGTTTTCTTTTAAAATGAGTTTGTACGAGAAAAATTTTCTTTCGCTATTCACCCCCCCCCTCTAGCGAACCACATCGATCCAACAATTGGTATCAGAGCCGGGGGCGCTTAGCTTTGGTGAAACCACCAATCTAACATTTTTTACAGATTTGTTTTTCGTTCGTTTAAATTTTTCTCTCCACTACTAATCCAAGACGAAGTCTTGGTACTCTCGTTGATTTTGTTTTGCAAGTATTCGCTTTTGGAGTAGCCGACGGTCAAGCGGGCATAACTTTCGTACAAGTTGACCCACGACACGGTCTACCTACCAAATCAAGCCTCTCGAGATCTACACTTCTTATTGGGTTTACCCCCATAACAAGCTGTTTTCATCCTCAAAAATCGACGTTTAGTAGCCTTTCGGGGACATCGAAGGTTGTGAGTACTTACTTTTTATTTAGTTTCTTATTTCTTTGCTTAACTTTCTATTTTTCGTTTATTTCTTTTTATTTCCCTTTTACTAATCCAAGGCCAAGTCTTGGTACTTTCGTGTTTTGTTGTTGCTAGGTTTTCATTTTAGTCTCCTTGTCTTTTTGTTCTAATGGCCCGTCTAGGTTTTTAGCACCGTCAGACCTCCGTTTTACAGCGGAGATGATTTCCGTTCTTTGGAAAGGTCGGATGGAATGCTTTCTCAAAACCCAAATTGAGATGTGGATCATAATTCAAGCGGGTTTCACACTTCCGACCAATGAAGTGGGTGACTCCTTGGATTATGATCAATGGACCGTTGCAACAAAGCGACAAGTCGAAGCCAGCCAAGCGACACAAATCCTCGATGTAGCCTATCCGGAGGAGGAGCTAAATCGCGTCGACCCTTCATAAGCGCAAAGGATCTTTGGACAAAACTAATCGAGTTACACGAAGGATCGGATCAAGCTAAGGTTTGCAAACGTGATTTGTTATTCAATAAATTGTACACACTAAAAATGCAGGAACACGAGTCCGCGACACAACTCCACGCCTGTGTCCAAGACATAGTCAACAACCTACACGCAATCGGGCAAAAGGTCGAAAACCGCGACCTTATAAGGTATGTCCTAAACTCTTTTCCGAGGACTACCTTATGGGCATCCATGGTTGATGCCTATAAGGTCTCCAAGGATCTTTCTAAAATTAGGTTAGATGAACTCTTTCCGATTTCAATTACATGAACAATCCAACTCGAACCCGAGAGGGTATAGCCTTGTTTGCAGTGTTCAAAGAAGAAGAAAATCGCAAGCAAGCCACCACCAACGAGGAGGAAGACGAGTCCAAGAAGAAGTTGACCGAGTTGATCGCCAACTAATGAACCTAGCTCAAGGATAGCCAAGGGACGAAAGCGTTAACCACGACTTGACCCAACCAAGGTAAGCCTAAAAGTTCTAACATTAGGTGTTATGAGTGCAACAAGTTTGGACATATCAAGTCCGAGTGCCCCAAGCTCAACCACCAAGCACCTAAGCATAAGAAGGCCCTCAACGCGACATGGGAAGAAGGCCATCCAAGAAGACGAAGATCACGTCTTCATGGCGAAATCAATTGAGTCAAACACGGAGACCGAACTTGAGTCGAACTCGAGGATGACTCGACCACGGCTTACCTTCAAGTCAAGCCACTGACACGCATCCTGCTCAAAAGATACCCTTAAGGTGAGTCGAGCTTTATTTAATACTTTACATAATACGGTTAGGTTTTTGTCTAGGAAGTTAGCTAAGTCGAGTCCAAGGTCGAGACCCTTGTTGAGGAGGTTAAACTCTCAAACATGAGGTCTCTAACCTCTTCGACTAGTCGAGTTCAAGAGAAGGACTCAACTCGAGTTGAAAAGCTCGGTTGAGAACTCTCTCTGAAAAGTCAAGTCAAGATCTTAGGAACACGCTGGAAAGGTTCACTGGGATCCAAAGGACTTGACCTCCTACTTGGATCTCAAAGGGCCGTGTACAACAAGGCCGACTCGGGTTTAACTCAAACACGACTAATAGGTCGTATATGTCGATTGTAAGTCGACATAAGAAACATGTTCAAACATGGGTCCCTAAGAACTTTTTGATTTCAACTCTAGGATCCAACCCGTACTGGGTTCCCAAGGACCAAATCCACTATGTGGATAGACCGAACCGATTCAACGGTCTAGGGGGAGCCAGTACAAAACATGTTTGTGCTTTAACTTAGAAATTGCATGTTTTAACTTAGAATGTTTATGCTTTAACTTAGAAATTGCATGCTTTAACTTAGAAAGTTTGTACTTTAAAACTTGTGAACTCACTTAGAACAAAAACATAACCAACTAAAATTTTTCGAAAAGATTGAGCCTCGGGGAGCCTCTTTTCAAAAACATAACCAACTAAAATTCTTCGAAAAGATTGAGCCTCGGGGAGCCTCTTTTCAAAAATAACTAGTTAGACGAGGAAATAATTTTAGGTAAGTCAAGTCATCATTTTCTTGAAAATGGCTTTGTCTAAGGAAGTGGTCGATGATCCGATAAAAGAAGGCCCCTGTGCCTCGCCACGACCTGGAAGCCATGATCTTGAAAAGGTAAACTTGACAAGCCTAGGGTTAAATCCAAATCTAACATAAAATTACTTGAACCTAAATCCACTTAATCAACTTAATTAGAAGTCATCTCAAATAAACACATAAGTATAACATGCTTGATCATATAGACTCCGATGAGATGACCTAGGGTTAACAACTTACAACCAATTTTCTTAACAAAAATCTAACATCCAATCCAACCACCTTGTGTAGGATCAATGGATGTCGGTTGCTCCCGCACATGACCGGGATCAACTCAAATTCGCAAAGCTTCGATTCAAACGACAAGGATCGGTAGCCTTTGGGAATAACGGCAAGCTCAAAATCATCTGATCGTGATATCGAGCTTAACCTAATTTTGTTATTATAAATGTTTTAATTGTAGAGATTTTTGAATATATCTTACTATGTTTAAGCCAATTGTGTTATAATAAATATAAGTTTATATTTCTAGAAAATGAATGCGTAATTAATACCAATGAAACCTCTGAAATAATTCTTAAAGGAACTAGAAATAACAACATTTATACGATTAATTTAACCAACTCCTCAACTAAGTGTCTTATGACACGGCAAGAGGAATCATCGACGACGACTTACCACTGCACCCAAGACTCGGCCCACAAGATGAGTCGAATGGCTTAGTCGTGAGGCTTACCCAACCTCAACAACTTGGTTAATAAAATCTGTAATGCTTGTCAACAAGGAAAACAACCTAGACACAACACAAGTTAACTAACTAAGAACGAACCTCAAGTGTACTTGAGCTCCTCGTGATATGGATCTATTCGATTCACATGGAGCCAAGTCACCAATAGAAGTCAATATTGTAGTCATAATCGATTTACTACCCAGTTTACTCGGGTTAGGTTCATCAAACATAAAAATGATACCCTAGATCAATTAATCAATCTATTCAAATTAATCGAGAATCAAAAAGACCTTAAGGTTAAAAGACTTAGAAGCGATCATGGTGGTGAATTCGAAAATCAAAGGTTCACCGACTTCAGAATCTAAACGGATACCACCATGAATTCTCTTGCCCTAGGACCCTCAAAGAAATGGCCTAGTGGAGCGGAAAAACCGAACTCTACAAGAAGCCGCTAGGACCATGTTGAACGAATACGACCTACCCGATAGGTTTTAGCGTACAGTTAGCACGGCTATGTCCAAAATAGGATCCTTATGGTAAAGAGGCACCTTAAGACCTCGACGAGATTTATCACGATAAAATACCTAACATCAAGTACTTTAGGTATTTGGGTGTAAGGTACATATCCTAAACACTAAGGATTACCTAGGAAAATTTACATCCAAAACCACGACCGAAATCTTTCTAGGATACTCGACTACAAGTAGAGCTTATAGAGTATATAACCACGACACCCTTAGAGTCGAGGAGACTATCAATGTAGTATTCGATGAAGGACATGAACCTACAAAACCCCGAACCCCAAATTAGCGAGCCGATTCATACTAGACCTTACTCGATCCGAGATCAGGTCTAGTGTTAATCCTAACCTAAGTCAACCTAGTCACTCTATTGATCAAGTGATAGATGACTCCAACCAAACTAGTGTTCAACCAAGTCACCCCATTGATCAAGCATTAGGTGAGACAAACCCAACCCAATCTAGGACTCAGACTAACCACCCTATCGATCAAGTGATAGGAGATCCTAATCTAGGAGTTCGAACTAGAGCATCCTATAGGAACCTTAGTCAAATTTCCTTAATTTCAAAGATAGAACCCAAATCAATTGAACAAGCTCTTCTTGATCCCGATTGGATTATTGCAATGCAAGAAGAGCTAGCTCAATTTACTAGGAACGAAGTGTGGGAATTAGTACCACCACCTAAAGACAAAACGATAATTGGAACAAGGTGGGTGTTTCGAAATAAGCTTGATGATAAAGGTGAAGTAGTTAGAAACAAGGCTCGGTTAGTCGCCAAAGGATTTAGCCAAGTCGAAGGCTTAGATTACGACGAAACCTATGCCCCAGTAGCTAGACTCGAATCCATTCGAATGTTGCTAGCTTATGCCGCACATCGAGGATTTAAGCTATTTCAAATGGATGTTAAGTCGGCATTCCTAAATGGATACATTAAAGAAGAAGTTTATGTTAGCCAACCCCCGGATTCGAAAATCTAGATAAACCCGACCATGTTCTAAAACTTAAGAAAGCTCTCTATGGACTTAAACAAGCTCCTCGAGCTTGGTACGAGAGACTTTCAATCCATCTTAAGTCAAAAGGGTTTAACCAAGGCTTAGTTGACCCAACTCTCTTTGTAAAAACCTTAGGTAAAGAAATATTCATAGCTCAAATTTACGTAGATGATATAATTTTTGGAACCTCTAACTCAGCCTTACTAAATGAGTACGTTTCGCTCATGGAAAGTGAGTTCGAAATGAACTTGGTAGGCGAGTTAAGTTTCTTTTTAGGTCTACAAATTAAACAAACTAAGGATGGTATATACCTATATCAACAAAAATACACTAAGGAGTTAATTAAAAGATTTGGAATGCAAGACGCTAAGGTAATAAACACCCCAATGGCGATAAATGTTAACATAGGAGAAGACCTAGAAAGTAAGTCCATTGACTTAAAGTACTATAGGAGCGCAATAGGAAGTCTTCTATACTTAACTGCGAGTCGACCCGACATCCTATTCGCAGTAAGTATGTGCGCCAGGTTTCAAACCTGTGCTAAGGAGTCTCACCTAACCCTAGTTAAGCGTATCCTTAGATATCTAAAGGGTACACTTAATGTCGGTATTTGGTATCCTAGATCTACCGAGTTCGAACTAATCGGCTACTCCGATTCGGATTATGCCGGTAGTAAACTCGATAGAAAGAGCACGAGTGGTTGTTGTCAACTACTCGGCTCGAGTCTAGTGAGTTGGTGCAGTAGGAAGCAACATTGTGTTGCCTTATCTACCACCGAAGCCGAATACATCGCGATGGGTGAGTGTGTCACTCAGCTTCTTTGGATGAAGCACACTCTCTGCGACTTTAAGTTAGACTTTACGAATACTAAACTTCACGTAGATAACATTAGTTCAATTAATCTTACAAAGAATCCAATATGTCACTCTAGGACCAAACATATAGAAGTCAAACACTATTTCATTCGAGAACATGTGGCCAATGGAGCCATACAACTCGAGTACGTCGAATCGAAATCTAACCTAGCAGACCTATTTACTAAACCCCTACCCGAAACCGAATTTAGTCTATTAAGACGAAAATTGGGCATGTGCGTAATAGAATAAGAACTTGCAAACTATATTTTCTTACTACTATTTCTTATTTTTCATTTTGATGGAACTAGCATAGGACATACCTTAGATAACATGCACCTATAGATTTAAGGAGCCAATACATCTCACAACACATAGGACTAATGTGTTTGTGTACTTAGCCACGTAGATGGGCGTGAGATGTTAGGACCCTACTCTAGGTTCCAAGATGTAGATCAAGTGCATCAATATGAACCTCGGAGTATAAATATGCAACTAATATTAACCAACTCTAATCAGGACTTGTTGATAATATCATTTCAATCAAGTCAAACTAGAGTTGAACATTTAGATGAATTATTTTCACATACTATTTTTAAAATCATCATGCTTGGACTTAGGGTTTTCTTAAAACCCCTCCACTTTTTCCTTGATTTATGTCAAAAGGGGGAGAAAAGGCCAAAGTTAAGGTTCAAGAAAAGGCCAAAGTTCAATTTCAAATTTTTGAAATTGATAACTTAACTTAAAACTTTGATTCTGGCCTAAGTTAAGGGGGAGTAAGGTTTAGGTTTCAACTCTTCGGAATTGAAAACTTTAAAGGCCCAAGTTAAGAAATCAAAAGTTAAACCTTTGAATAATTAACCTTTGACTTAACTTTTGATTACTTAACTTGCACTTATTTTTGACTCTAAGAAGCCTAAGTTAAGTAATGCCATTTACTTAACTCATTATCTTTTGTGTTTGGAGAGCTAAAAGTCTTTTTCAAGTACTCACCCTCCAAAGGAGGGTTCCTTTAATGGGAGAACTTGAGAAATTTTTTTACTTCTCCTTCTTTTGCTTCTTGTCTTTACTGTTTCTTGCACTTAATTTCCTTATCTTTGTGTGTTTTTTCAATATATCAAAAAGGGGTAGATTGTTGGTGCAAAGTGAGGCAATCAAATCGAACCTGTTTTGATTATAGCAAAGACACAAAAGTTAAGTCTATTTTGTTTCTCACGAGCTGAATCGAGTGTGCAAGATTAATATAGCCGAGTCGAAGGCTAGCGACACCCGGAGGAAGCCACGGTGGTCGGGCGACACTCGAGTTACTTCGGAGGGAGCCGAAGGAATCGAGTGGAAGGCCGGAAGCAAAAGCGACACGTAAGTATCGAGGTAAGCTCGTGTGCGAGTAAGTAAGGTCGATCCTCTTTACGGATGATCTTAAGCGAGATCCGACCAAAGACATCTTATAGATGGTCTAGGTCGAGATCGATGGTCGACGCACCATCGAAATTATGTTTTTATCGAGCTAACTTTGACTTGCAAGAAGCATCACGACCGCTACTTGAGGACTCGACCGCTGTATCACCGACCGAAGGTTATCAATCGATCGATGTCGCCATCACGATCGATGATGGCCATCACCGACCGATGGTCAATGATCAGATTCGAGGAGTCAAGGCTTATCACTCCACCTCAAAGCGGTTTGGTGTCCATTTGTGATTGGTTGAAGACCCACTCGAAAAGGGGCTCAAAGGCTATAAAAGGAGGGCCAAACCTAGGGTTTATCAACAATTCTAAGTGCTCAAAGCCTCCGTTACGCTGCAACTCTACGAAAACGAAGTCCTTCCATTCCGACGTCTAGGTTTAACTTTCTTTATTATTGTACGTCGGTCTTAGTTTTTGTTATCAGTTTGTCATTTATATTTTCGGAGCTTTTATCGTATACGAGGAGAGGGGGAGTGTCCCTCTACCTCAAGTTTTTGTGGTTTCTTCTTGTATCGATTAACTCCTACCTCTAACGAGGAGGAGTTCCTTTAGTGCTTTTGCCCTCCGTACGTGGTCAAGGACTACTAGGGCCTTGGAGTAGTAGCCTTCGGCTACGAACCAAGTAAATCTCTTGTGTCTATTGTCTCCTTTACTTTTTGTTTTGCTTATCTTTCCGCTGCATATAAGTTTTCTTTTAAAACGAGTTCGTACGAGAAAAATTTTCTTTCGCTATTCACCCCCCCCCTCTAGCGAACCGCATTGATCCAACAGATAATGTCTTTAACCTAGGGTTAGTTCTAGTACCCTTAGGTTGTATGTTACCACCAAACATGTGTTGTGTAAATGGTCAAAGGAATGATACTTAGGGTATCGCTACGGACCGGTGGTCGTAGCTTGTTATAATCAGATGAGTACGACTCTCTACAGGATAGAGAGTGCGTCGATTAGATTGGTATAACTCTTTACAGGATAGAGAGTATTATGATCAGTTGAGTACGACTCTCTACAGGATAGAGAGTGTGTTGATCTGGTTAGTATGATTCTCTGTAGAATAGAGAGTCTATGGTGGATGTCGGTATGTGAGACATTGCATTCACGACGCATGCACGCGACGCAGGTCTCCTTGTGGTCAGAGTGTCGCTAATATCCCGCCTCCACTGCTACTCATAGGAGGAGTCACCGCGAGGGCAGAGCATCAGGTGCCGCACTCTACCACTATAGACGCGGTAGTTGGATTTGCGCGCCGTCCTTGCGCAGTGTGACACTGACCACTGGGTAGTGACTGCCGGAGTGGCCAACAGCAGTGGACCCCCATCGTAGCTTGCTTTTTACGCTTATACGCTACTTCCGATCATCGCCCACCTACCACCAAGAGTAGGGTTGTGCTGAGTTGGGATGCTATCATGCTCGAGCCACCGAGGTACTTGCCATCAGGTGAGTCGCATAGATATCTGTAGTACACACTTAGCAATACGTAACCGGAACGAAGATTTTTTGATATTGCCATATATATATACATATATGATGTATATATATATATATATATATATATATATATATATATATATATATACATATATGCATGTATATATATATATATATATATATATATATATATATATATATATATATGGATGATTGTGATTAGTATACATATATAGATACAATATATATATATATATGCTTATTGTGATGTTGCATTTGATTGTATTATGTTTGTTGCATTTGTTTGCACATATTCATATATGTTATTACATTTTTTCTGTATGGTAGTAGGCCAGTACCTGTATACTTGTTAGTTATTCATTGTGATACCCTTGACCTATATCAGGATGTAGTATGAGTTAGTGCTATTCTTTATACCATATGTTGTGAATATGTGTTCAGGTTGGATCAGAATAGCGTAGCAGACTTCAGGTATGTCTGTATTTTATGTTATTCATTTCAGTTAGACGGTATATGCTTGTATTTATATACTATGCTGATATACCTGTTGTACATCTAGATTATGTTATCGAAATACATGTGATATTACATATATACATGTTTTACTCCGAGTTTTACTCACCACCCCGCTGACTCGGTTTCTGTCGCCTGTAATGTAGCCGACTTCGTGATGGACATGGAGCACCGCTGGCTGGCATCATCTCATCTCAACTCCGAGAGTCCGGATTTTTGGTGTTCTCATTTGTATTCCGTTATGGATTTTTTTATGTGATGATTGTAGTTGTGACTATTGATGTTGTACCCCTTTTCTTCCTTTCTGGTTTTATTATGGTGTCCTGAGTCGGTGTTAGTCATACCAGTATGCATGTGTGTTGTCGTTTGTGAGATTGTAGTATGTTTCCGCTGTGTCTTGTGTAGTTTTTGTTTTCATATATATATATTGTTGTTATTGTTGGCCTACGGGCCTTGTATTAACCCGAAATGTTGCCACATACAGGAGAGATGTCGTCCGTTTGATTTTCGGCTCGGCATGCTCTCGGGGCGTGACAACTTTAGTGGTATCAGAGCCCAAGGTTCTGCGATGCCATACAATGTTGTTTTTGTATCGAGTCTTGGATTCTCGGGAGTCGATTTATTCGGTTTTGGTTTTCTGAGATGAGATGGACAGCGGCCTGAGCTCCAAGCAGCATGAGGTAAGAATTCCTGAAAAGCTTATGGTTTAGTAGATATTTATCTAAACTTGATCAGTAGGTGTATACAATAGAGTTATGACACCTGTGCAGACTTGTAGTAGGGGTCGTCCACCGAGGCGACCAACCGGAGTGACCTTTAGGGTTTATACTTCCGGTTATGTTGGCTATGCATTTAGATGCTTATACCAGGGAATAACCTGTAGGGTGTTGGTTATTATTCGTAATCGTGGTATAAGTTGATCACGGGAACGACCTGTTGAGTCTGTGAGTCTTGAACCTGTGTCGAGGAGGTGATTTACCTCTGAGAGCCGACTGATACCGAGTCGGAAAATAGGGGCCAAGTTGTCACATTTATTATGGAAATCAGAGACTACAATTTTAGAGATTTCCACTAACTGTGCTAGTCGGATCATTACCTGTGGGTAATGAATAGACTTGTAGACTATTGTTGATGCAGATAGCAGAAGACTAGGTTATGGAGTTTCATAGGGATTTTATCCCTGAGTTGTATAACTTTGAGAGTACTTTTAAGTACTTAACTCATGTTATAGCGAGAAAGTAGAGTTATTTGCATACCATTATCGGGGTCAAGCCGGTATTTGGTGATAAATGCAGAAAATAATCTTCAAGAAATAATATATCACTTGATCATGGTTTAGTGATGTTGAAAGAGAGTATTTCCTGTGTCACTTTTAGTGACGCATTGTAAGGAATTCTTGAGCTTCAAGAAAGGGTGCTTGGTTAGTAACAGTATACTGTGCAGAGTCGTGAGACTTGCGGAGGTTATGACCACCTAATAGCTCAAGAAGATGAATGATGATTTAAGCCACCCAGAGTTATTGGCTTATAGTTGGATAAGGATGCCAGAATCTTCTACCAGATCCTGCCGGAAGATGTTGGATTGAGATAGGAGTTTAGAAATAACTCCGTACAATGGTTTAAGAGTTAGAGACCAATAAGCAAATATTGCAGGTCAACTTAATAGAGTCAGAAGTCTCCGACTATTAGAAAAAGGAGCAAGATCGGAGTCAGAGGCCTTGGGGATACTTTCCGATTATAGAAGACCAATCACAGATCATCAGAAGGTTCTTGTGGATATCAGTAAAGTCAGAACAAAGACTCCGAAGGGGTTGTGGCGGCAAAGGCGTATCACGAAGACACGCTGGCCGATTATCTGTTGGAGCGTCAAATTGCTATTGTTGAGCAACCAAGATGGGAGGAGGTGTACCTCAAGATTCAAATAAGACTATCGATGGTGTTTCGGGAGGACGATGCATCGTCTCGACAGCAGAGATCAACATAGAGGATTGGGTTATCTTATCAGCATCAACCTACTACCTCAGGCATGGTTGGAGTTCCTTGATACTCCCCTTCAGTAGAGATCAACACGTACAAAGATCGCAGAAGACATCAGAGAAGACTCGCAAGGCATAACAACAACAAATGCTACCTCGGATGTGATTTGCTTAGTATAGAGGAGAGAGTATACGATGATGGTCGTATTTATTCAGTATTCTACAGTTGCAGCTCGTAGGATTAAGTGATGAGATCAAATGATCTAGGAAAAATCCTCGGATCATTCATTGTAGAAATGTGACCGTGTTATCGCGGACTGTTGGATCTGATCTTCTTCTCTTCAGAGAAAGGCCGAGACTTGCGAGGAGCCTTTGAATCAGATCGACAGATAATGGATTGTTCAGGGTATTACTTTAGTTTACCCTCAAGGTTAATATATTGAGAGATGCTTGTAGTTACAGGTATCTGTATCTAGAACATTCTCAGTTGGATTAGAAGGTTCCTATACATCGACTTGTGGGTCGGTGGTATCTCTACTGTCAGGTGAGATGTGGACCAACAGTTAAGAAGTTAAGGGATGCCCTTAGACTTTGATAGACATATCTTTACTGTAGACATATCCTTACAGATTGTCAAGATGTTTAGATTATAGTATGATTATGTCTCTCAGATGTGCGTATAATCCGAGAACATTCGGATGTAGTTTCGGATGAACTCCTAGCCTTGTCGTTGCTTAGGCAAGTGGAGTAGGCGATCGAAATGATTGCAAAAATAGTCCGGTATCGAAGATCACATATCGAGTGATAGTTTTGTTGGTATCAGTGTTGTTAAACACTATAGAAATTGGAATAACGTGAGTTGCGATTATAGGAGATGTTGGAGGGGATATTTATCTATCTCAGTATTCCTCCTTGAGAAGATCCGGAACTCTTTGTTGAAAGAGAGATGGACCTTTGAAAGTATGCATCGATTATCGATGATGGAATATAATAGTTGTTGTGAAGAATATCCTTCGTTGTGGATAGATGATCTATTGAGATCAACCAAAGACACTTGTGTATACTCTAGGGTTGGTTTACGACTGGAGCATTGATATTGTAGTGACACGATGTCATACAATTATCATTGTCGTTGTGATGATTGATATATCATCAATGTAGAGTAAAGGGAATGCAGGTGTGTAAAGACGACAATTTCATACTTGGTATGAATTTGTATGAGTTTTGATTAAGTTGCTAGACTAATTAACGATTTAGTCGCCACTGGATTCGAGAATCGAGTATCCTGGACACGATTGGATCAGTTTGTAGTTGTTGGAGTTGCGTAACCTGGCCACTGTTGATTGTGGTAGTTGGAGTTGCGCACTTGACCACCGTAGATGGTGGTTTTCCTTGTATGTTTTAGTTAATTCGGTAAATGTGGATAGAATGTTTGGCATTATTATACCACAGACTTGTTTGACCAAGAGAGTGATGGAAAACATTTAGTTGAAAGATGGTGAAACCAGTTTACAGGACCTAGATGGCGGTTCACTTTTACGCCAGTACTATTAATCCTTCCGAAGTGGATAAAAAGGATGATGTACGCAGATGCGTCGTTTCAGGGATCGGAACAATTCCAATGCAGTTGAATGAGACATATCTTATGTCTGCGTCAGTTAAGAAACTACGAGATAGTCTGTCATATACATGACGTGACTTTAATAGTTATTATCTGGATTTGTAGTTGTATGGAGCAGAAGTGCTCATTGAATTTAACAAGCTACTGGGTAGCTACAATGGAGTTGTTGGAGCGTGAACAGTTGCAAAAAGGGAGATTGATTGCTATAGTCTTCCATGCTCTTACAGTGTGTGTGGAGTGTATCTTGGAAGGTTGATGGACTTCTCTTTTGAGAAGATAATTCTCCTTCTTTGATAAGGATAGTGTGTTCCGGACACGCGACCAATCAAGGAAGAGTTGCTACAAAAAAAAAAGCACATCATTCGAGATGGGCTATATACCTTGGTGGTACTCAGATATACCGAGAGTTGAAACATTTATACGGGTGAAATGGTATAAAGAGAGTTATAGCAGATTTTGCTGCTCGATGTTTAGTATGCCAGTAGGTGAAGGCTGAACATCAGAAACTCGCTGGATTGCTCTAGAAAATTCTAATTTCGAAATGAAAGTGGGAGCATATCACTATTGGTGATGTTACGGGATTGCCTAGAACCCATGAGGGACATGATGCGATTTGGGTGATAGTGGATCGACTACCCAAATCATCTCGCTTTCTGCCTATTCGTGGAATGAACTGGTAGGATCGTCTGGCAGAGTTGTACTGCTGATAAATTATAAGATTGCGTGGGGTACTTTTAAGTATCATATCGGATAGAGATTCACGATTTACCTCACGATTTTGACAGAGTCTGCACCAGACTATGGGCACAGAGCTTCGGCTTAGTGCAACGTTTCATCCGCGGGTTGATGGACTGTCTGAGCATGACATTCAGACTCTAGAGGATCTATTAAGATCTTGGATCATGAATTATGAGAGTAGTTGGGAGGATCACATTCCTCAAGTAGAATTTAACTATGAGGACAGTTATCACTCCATTCAGATGAATCCTTCTGAGACCCTATACGTTAGACTCTTAAAATCTCCCGTGTTGTGGGAGGAAGTCGGGGAAATGACAACTTTTGGGGGGCCACAGAGTATCCAACATGATGCAGAGTTAGTGCGCGTCATGGGATGATAGTTATAAGAGACACAGGGTCGACAAAAGAGTTATGCAGACCGGAGGCGAAGGCCTTTAGAAATTCTCAGTTGGGGAATAAGTATTTCTGCGTGTTTCACCTTCGAAAGGGGTGAAACGATTTGGGTCGTAAGGAGCGACAGTAACGGAACAAGACCATCCGACTCGTAAAGGTTGGATGACAGTATCCGATTGATGAGGAGCTACAAGGGAGCTGGAAGATACTATCCGAGCTCAATATCCTCATTTGTTCACTTGAGACATGTAGTAGTTCAAGAAATCTCTTGAGTTGGTTCTCGTATATTAGTACGAAATTTGGGGAACAAATTTTTATAAGGGGGGGGAGAACGTAAAATACCGGAAATATATATATATATATATATATATATATATATTCCTCGTTAATTGATAAATCATATTGTGAAATTTTTCAGGAATTTTTTTAGAAATTTTTCTGGATTTAAACGGAAGTGTTATGGACATTTGATGGGGATAAACGGGTAGGCCTTTGTAAAGCCTGTTTAGACTACTTGCTAGAAATTAATAGATTTAATTAAAAACCTATTAATTTTCCTTCCGTTTTCCCTTATTTTCGGATCACGCCGAATTTTCCTCACCGCGACATTTCCCTTCTTTTTTCCCCAATCGCGCGACCCCTCTGTTTCCTTGCGCTGTCGACCGCCGAATCGCCCGACGATGCCTCCTCGCCGTCGTCGTCTCCCTCGCGCCGCCACGCCATTGTATTCTCGCGTCGCTTCTCTCTCAATCGCCGATGCCATAAGCGCCGCCGCCACGCCATCGCCGCCATTCTCGATCGATTCGCTTGCCGCACGTGCGCTGATCGCCGAACCTTGCCCCGTCGCCGTCCCTTCCCTCTCGTCGACCTCTGGTTTTCCCAACTCTGTCGATTCCCCCTCGCCGTGAGATCCATCTGCTTCCGGCCTTCCCTGAACTTGATCTCACCGGTCGCCTAGATCTCCTCCGAATCACTCGTCGCCATCCCTTCACTCCCGCCAGCGATCGGTGCTCCATCGCAGGTGACCGAACCTTCTGCCATTTGTGATATCTACCGGAGCAGACAGCGACTGGGTAGGAAGTCGGCACCCTTGCTTCTCCGTCGCTTTCCACTGTTGCCGTCGGGGGTTCGGATTTCTCCGAATCGTGCGTCGACACTGCGCCCACCGCCGCAGCCAGTCGCACCAGCCACTGTGGTCAGTGTCTTCTCCTCCCTTCACTGTCACAGTTTGGTGTTCCTCACCATTGCCTTCTTCCGATTTGACAACAGTAAGCATCATCGGTGTAGCTGTCGATCGTTGCTCTACCACCACATTCTGTTCGACCTATATTGTTCATGTATTTTGATTGAGCGTGGAGAGCTTGGCTTGTTTCCAGCCACAACGACAACCAAACGACTCTGAGATCATTGGATTCCTTTCACTACTCAGCTTGCTTGTGATGGGAGGTACGACTCGATGTTGATTATTCTGAAGACTTACCATTGTATCCTTGGGTAATCCCTTTAACCTCCCTTTTATCTTTAGATTTTGAATTCAAAGAGTAGAAGTTTGGAAAAATGGCAAAAAGGTGTTAAGGGTTGTTGAAATTGTGTTGTATGGTTGTTTATGTAGTTAATTTGATATTGGTTCAATGGTTGATAGTGAACAGGAAGATATATATTCGGATGGAGTTGTGGGAGGCTGAAGTTAAATGAGATTACAGAGTGATTTGGACTGCTGGTTATAAATGGATAAAGAGGCAGTTGAGTAGATCTGATGAGATCAAGAAGATGTGCAAAGAAAGTTAAGCTTGGTAAGTTCATATCTGGATAAGTTATGCATGTTGTCGTATATGCACTTCTGGGTTGATTAAGTAGTGTAAGGGAATCGATAGGGATTTCATAGCACTATTGGACTTATAAAGAACTTAGATATGTTCCTTGCTCTTTCTTGCAGGATTTTAAATTGTGAGAAACTCTTGGATGTGAAGATTTATTGGATACTCTACATAGCAGGTGGGTAATTTCCTACCTGGTCTGGGTAGTTGTATTGCATTCATATTTAGTCATTGATATGAGCATGTTAGGTGTTCATATTACCTTGACCCTGTTCTTTTTATCGTATGCTTGATCCTTTACCGTTGGCTATTAACTCCATTGCTGATATCATGTTTATTTTATCATGATTAGGAGTTATACATATAGGTGATGCAAGTAACTTAGAATTTGTTTAAGTTAAGTGCAAATGGAAGTCCGGATGAAAACCTGATTGTACATTGGGCAAAAAGGTCATCCGTAGGTAGATAATGTCTTTAACCTAGGGTTAGTTCTAGTACCCTTAGGTCACCGAACATGTGTTGTGTAAATGGTCAGAGGAATGATACTTAGGGTATCGCTACGGACCGGTGGTCCTAGCTTGTTATAATCAGATGAGTACGACTCTCTACAGGATAGAGAGTGCGTCGATTAGATTGGTATGACTCTCTATAGGATAGAGAGTATTATGATCAGTTGAGTATGACTCTCTGCAGGATAGAGAGTGCATTGATCTGGTTAGTATGATTCTCTGTAGAATAGAGAGTCTATGGTGGATGTCAGTATGTGAGATATTGCATTCATGCATTTGCATGCACGCTGGCGACGAGGTCTCCCTTGTGGTTGAGAGTGTCGCCAGTCATCCTGCCTCCACGGTTACTCATAGGAGGAGTCACCCGTGTGAGGGCAGAGCATTGTGGTGCCGCACTCTACCACTATAGACGATGGTAGTTGAATTTGCGTGCCGTAGTCCTGCGTGTGTGGCACTCGACCACTCATGGGTAGTGACTCTCGGAGTGGCCAACAGCAGGGACCCCCATCGTGTAGCTTGCTCTTTACGCTTATATGCTACTCGATCATACTGCCCACTCAGCTACTCGAGAGTAGTGGTTGGTGTTGAGTTGGGACAGTTGTCATGCTCGAGCCACCGAGGCCACACTGGGGTCGTGGTAGCTTTAGGGTGAGCCGACATGACCATGCATGCTGCATTGCTGACTTATGACATTTTTGAATATTGCCATATATATATACATATATGCATGTATATATATATATATATGGATGATTGTGATTAGTATATATATATAGATACAGTCTATATATATATGCTTATTGTGATATTGCATTTGATTGTATTATGTTTGTTGCATTTGTTTGCACATATTCATACATGTTATTACATTTTTTCTGTATGGTAGTAGGCCAGTACCTGTATACTTGTTAGTTATTCATTGTGATACCCTTGACCTATATCAGGATGTAGTATGAGTTAGTGCTATTCTTTATACCATATGTTGTGAATATGTATTCAGGTTGGATCAGAATAGCGTAGCAGACTTCAGGTATGTCTGCATTTTATGTTATTAATTTTAGTTAGACGGTATATGCTTGTATTTATATACTATGCTGATATACCTGTTGTACATCTAGATTATGTTGTCGAAATACATGTGATATTACATATATACATGTTTTCTATTACCTGCTGAGTTTTACTCACCACCCCCGCGGGGTTTTCTGTCGCCCAGGTAACAGGTAGCCGACTTCGTGATGGACTTGAAGCACCGCTGGCTGGCATCATCTCATCTCAACTCAGAGAGTCCGGATTTTTGGTGTTCTCATTTGTATTCCGTTATGGATTTGTTTTATGTGATGATTGTAGTTGTGACTATTAATGTTGTACCCTTTTTCTTTCTTTCTGGTTTTATTATGGTGTCCTGAGTCGGTGTTAGTCATACCGGTATGCATGTGTGTTGTCGTTTGTGAGATTGTAGTATGTTTCCGCTGTGTCTTGTGTAGTTTTTATTTTCATATATATATATTGTTGTTATTGTGGGCTTACGGACCTTGTATTAACCCGAAATGTTGCCACGTACTGGGGAGATGTCGTCCGTTTGATTTTCGGCTCGGCATGCTCTCGGGGCGTGACAATTTCATTAACTGTAATGGGGAAATTATCAGGGATTTCAAGAGTTACCCTCGTATTATACAGCCTGTTGATCATTCTTCTCTGATAGTTTTGTTCATTGCTCATTTTTTGAAATTACCCTTTCTTCAAGGTAGCTAATCTGCTTTTTTCCTTTTCGTAAATCTTTCAAGGTTAAATCTTCCAAGTCTTTCACCAGCTCTTGTGACAATGAATCTTCCATTTCGACCTTCATTAGTCTGTTGATTTCCATCTGCAGTCATCAGTTTTCTACAAGTAAATAGACAACATATTCTAGTAATTCATGGATTAAGGACTTATCATTGAATTGTACTGGTGCTGGTGCTGTAGTAACTTCTTGCTTCAAATAATAATCTGTGCATGGTGAACAGGCTGTTAAGGAACAATTTTTGCAATGAATTCTTGATCTGATTCTTGTTTCTCTTCCACAAAATCTGCATCAGGCATGTATAGTTTGTACTTCCTCATTCATTTGCCAATGGTGTTGATAATAAGCCTATTCTTCTGGGATGTCTATTTGTACCTGCCATCCATAGTCATCTCCAAACAGTACAAATAAAGCTTCTTTTGAAGGTAGAATATTGGTTACCATATTGTAATACTGTTTAGTATCCAATTCTCCCTCTGATATGCTACAAATTGAATCACTATCAGTTTCATCAGGATCTACCGAAACCACATCATAGTCTTCTGGTAGCTCAATTTCTTTAAGCAGTGCTACTCTTTCTTTATTTCTAGATTTATTTCGACAATCCCTGACAAAATGGCCTTCTTCACCATAGATATAGCACTTGCATTTCCTTACTTTTGATCTGTCATACTGATATTTTCTCTTAATCACACGAATGTGTGACTTATGTGGCTTGTCGTTGTAGTGTTGCACTTTTCTCAATCCGTACTTCCTGTGGTTCTGATAATAACAAGGAAGAGGTATCTGCGAATAGAATTGAAGATCTTTCAGGCTTCTCTGGAGGGATGCCTGCTTGCACATTTCCATGAGTTCCTGATATGCATGGTGAATACGGGGTAGGACACCAATAGTATTCCCGCGGTATTTTTCCTGAAATTTTTGCTCAAGAGTGCTGCCAATTAGAGGGGGCATTTTTCTATAAAACTTGCTTGAGAGTTCCTCGTTAATAAACATTCTTCTTGTTTTAGCGGCTAGCTCTTTATATTGGTTCATGTAACTGACCAGGTCCTTTGTGCTTGGACATGCTAACCTCTCCAGATCTAGGTAAGCCTAGTTTTGCTCCGCTGTGGAACTCGTAGTTGGATCTTCCAAAATAATTATCCTACGAATATGAGAAAGGACATTTTGGGTTTCGTCTGCAACATTAATTAGTTTATCATACTGGTCTGAGAACATCATCCTCCATTGAATGGAGGTCTTCTTCTCTATCTCTCCCAGCAAATTTTCAATATACTGCACTTTAGCTCTCTTATCTGCCCATATTTTGGAGTCTACCACATTTGTGGTGATAGATTCCCACCTAGAAATAACATTGTTATAAAAACCAATGCTATCTGGTAAAACAAGCAGTGCAGCAGTTTGTTGTTGCGCAGAAGGTAATTGCCATTGCTCATTATTATGGTATCCATGCTTGATCTTCCCAATTTTTGAGTCAATGAAATCATTACTTCAGTAGGGATTAGAGACCAATGGTCTGTCTGTAGCAGGTGCTTATTGTCGTGGACCCATCATTGAGTCCTCAGGAAGAGGATTGTATGATGATGTTGCTCCTGAAGAGGCCAAGGTATTGCTTCTTCTGTTTGGGTAAGAATAATTTCTTCTTCAAACTCAGATTCTTCTTCAGACTCAACAGATTTTTCATCAAACTCTGAATAGACAGAAAGAAAATCATCGTTGTTAGAGTCACTCCCACCAGCTTCCGCAAATGGATTAATCCAGTCATCATCAACTAGTGTTAATAGAGCTTCTGCATTAATAAAACGTTGAAGGAGAGTCTCATATTCATCTTCTGAGGAATCATCATGAATAGGGGCTTGTGGTATTGGTTCTGGGCAAAGCCGCTCCAAGAGGGAATCCCACTGAGGGGTCCCTATTTGTGTACTACTTTGACCAAATCCCTGTTGGTCATGGATTGTTGGTGGAAGTTCCGCCACTTGATGCAGTCGTGGGGTTCTGATTTGTTCCAGAATTAATTGGGCAACTGCTTCTCCTTCGGATAGTGTTAATACTTCAAAAGTGAGATTGAAAACAAGAATATGTACCTCCCCACGGTAATCACTATCGATAACACCAGCCCCAATATGAATTCCCTTTCGCCAAGATATCCCTGATTTCGGAGTAATTCTCCTATAATGTCCTTCCGAAATCGCAAAAGCCAATCTAGTCGAAACTAGTGCTCTATCATCTGCACCTATTTCATAATTATAACAAATGATCAGATCATAACCTGTTGCTCCTCCTTTTTTTCGGGTAGGGATTATAACATCCGGATTAGTCTTCATCACATAGAAGACTGGTTCTTCGACAGTAAGTACTGCGAGAATTTCCTGCTCAGGTGAGCCGAATTCAACATCATCTTCGTTGGTTGCTATTGGTCTTGCTTCTGCTATAGGAGTATACCCTTGGAATTGGAGTGAAACGCTACTATCTAATAGCGTTCTTGTGTCAACCCTGGTTGGTGCTACAGGGTTTCTCCTTGCTGATGGACGAAGATTCCATCTTTGCTGTTGTAGTTCCTTCATTGTGAAATGAGTTCAACTGATATTGATGCAATTTGTAGCATATCAGAGGGAGAATTGGATACTAAACAGTATTGCAATACGATAACTAATATTCTACCTTCAAAAGAAGCTTTATTTGTACTGTTTGGAGATGACCATGGATGATAGGTACAAATAGACATCCTAGAAAAACAGGCTTATTATCAACACCATTGGCAAATGAATGAGAAAGTACAAACTATACATGCCAGATACAAATTTTGTGGAAGAGAAACAAGAATCAGATCAAAAATTCATTACATCTTTGACCAGTGCTTTAAAGGATCATCACCAATAAATCCTTACTCTCATAATCTCTCAAGTAGTCTTTCATGTTTTCTTAGGATCCTTGTGTTAGACGGATTCATTGTATAACAGATCTTCTCCTGAATTTATTTCTCCTCTATTGCCAAACTTCTTACAAGACTATTTACTTCACACACAAGACTTCTTCTCACAAACTTAGAAAACTATTTGAGGAAACCGAAAACCAAATAAGGGATTATCGACGAAATCAACGGAGAATCTACAATTTACAGAGAAGAATATTCCCGAACCAGAGGCATTTTCGAAGAACTATAAAAATCCAAGTAAACCCTAAAGAGTAGCTGGAGATCTCAAGGTCAAGAAGGGCAAACATTGTTGATTTATCTGATTTCATAGATCCTACAGTTGATTGTTAAGATATATCAAAATAGATATCACAATATTATTTTGTTTTATCAAAAACTTTTGGAAATCAAAGGTTGACTTATAGTGGGATGGTATAGAAAATCCCAGGGATGGTTGCTCAATAGACTCTGTGGCCCTTAATGCTCTTATGTAAGCAGCGTCTTCTATCTGTTTTTGTTAGGGCAATCTCTTGCCATGATTAGGTTTTGATGTGTGTGGCAAAGGGTTTAAGTTAGTTTGTTATGTTGATTTGATATGTGCGTTGAAGTCGTGCATGACTTAGTAATTCGCACATGGAGTCGTGGCGAGTTTCACAACTCATGACTCGGTCCTTGAGTCGGTGAAGGATGACTTTGTGGAAGCCGTGCGCTTGGAGCATCCGAGGGACCGTCGGACGAGGAGCTTGGAGTGAAGCCGAAGGAAGTAGACTTCGAGGCAAGAGACGCGAAGGAGCATTGCAGAGTCGTGCGCCTGATGCTGCCGAGGAACGTAGCCGCGAACAAAGAGAACTTCGAAGGCGAGGGACTCCGAGAGATGAGAGTGAGCGAATGTAACCCGGGAAGGGGGTAGCTCTTAGGTGAAACTTGGCCATTTGGCTAAGTGTCGGATGGGATTTCCCGACACCAGTCGACTGCTCTTAGTCGAACGTGGTTCGATTGGTATTCGACTGGCTATTTTGAGGTGATCGCTTTATAAGACCATCACGACTATTAAGACCATCACCGATCTTGAAGGTAGCTGATCGGGTCGAAAGGGTCCGCCATAGAATCCGCCGTAGCCGATCGGGCGCCGAACGGACGCAATGGGGCCGATCGATGAGGTCCATCACCGATCGCTCAAGTGTTCCGTTGGACTACAACGGTCGGGATCCGATGTGTTTGGAGACCGTTGTAGTGGCGGTAGTCGACTGCCAAGGGCAACAGTCGACTGGTGGCGGTCAACAGGAAGAAAAGCCTCCTCTCTATAAAAAGAGAGGGTATAGAGCTTTGGGGGGGTTAATTCTCTTACTCAAAACGACCATCCAAGTGGCCCACAAGCTCTAAACTCTTTTTACTTTCTTTTACTCCATTCTTATTGTAATAAGAGTGATCTTGATTGTAAAGGTTACCTCCACCTAGCTTGGTGCAAAGGAGAGATCATTAGTGGATTGGTTTTGGCGGAGTGATTCACCGTGGACGAATCGGACCGTGGATTAGCGGCGTAGCCGTGAACCACGTTACATCTCGGTGTTTGTATTGTTTGTTTATCTTTTGCTTTGTCTTTATTTATATTTGCATATTCCGCTTGCAAATGGGGAGACCTCCTCCGCATTCTGTATTGGTTTTTGCGGAGTGATTCACCGTGGATGAAAATGGGGAGCCATTGGAGAAATCAAGGTGGAGCAAGAGGCAAAGAGAAGAATACTTGGCAAATTCAAAGGCTAAGCACCACCTATACAATGTGCTCCCCCAACAAGAGATCAACCGAATTGGAGAATGCCTAAGTGCCAAGGAGATGTGGGAGAAGCTAATTGAGCTTCATGAAGGCACATCCGAGGCGAAGCTAGCAAGGAGAGACCTCCTCCGCTCCCAACTCAACAACATTAAACTAGAAAAGGGAGAAAAGGTAATTTCCTTACATTCTCGTTTCAAGGAAATTATAACCGGTTTGTCAAGTGTAGGTGAGAAGCTATCAAACCGGGATATGGTTATGAAGGCTATAGATGCCTTTCCGCGATCCTCAAAATGGAGCTCCATGGTGGACTTATTTTATATCTCCAAGAATTTAGAAGTAAGCACCTTGGAGGAATTCTTCTCAACCATGGAGCTTCATGAAACAAGACTTGAAGGAATACAAGAAGAGCCTAGAATCCAACCTTCAAGAGGAGTAGCTTTGATGGCAAACAAGGGGAAGAAGAAGATGGAAATCCCCTCCTCCTCCGATGATGAAGCATCCTCATCCTCCTCCATGGATAGCATGGAAGAAGCGTATATGGTAAGGAGGGTAAGGCATGCTTTAAAAGGTTTTCGATTTAATAAATCCAATGATAGGAGTAGAAGACCAAGGGGGAAAATCATTTGCTACAATTGCCAAGGAGAGGGACATATAAGGGACAATTGTCCTCTCCTAAACAAGAGCAAAGAAGAGAGGAAGAAGAAAGAAGAAAAGAAGATGAAAATAGGGCTTTAAGAAAGAAAGTAGATTATTTAACCAAAGCCCTAGAAAAGTTTACAATTCGCTCAAACACCTTCAACATGATTATAGGGAGCCAAAGAGCTAGCTTCAATAAAAAGGGCTTAGGATATAAAGAAAAGAAAAATGAAAAGGCCTATAAATGCCTAATTGCTAGGGGACAAGATAAGAAGAAGGTAATAGCTAGAAAATGGATCCTCAAGGAGTTTTTAGTGAACCCTATAGGCAAGAATTTGTATTGGGTTCCAAAATCCATCCTTAAGGGTTAGAAAACCCCTAGGGTAGTCAACCATATACAATTGACCTATATCATATTTTGGTTGACTTAGGATGGCGGGACAACATTTTTAAATAGTGTTAGGTGATGATAACGTGCCTATAAATAGTTAATAATGCTTAAATGATGATGATTAATGTAATTGCTATGTATGTTTGCAATCATGATTTATGATTTTGAAATTTGGCACATCATCATGAGAAATAGGGTTTAAATCATGCCTTAGGTGATATTTTGCTTATTATCATGATATACTACCTAATGCATGATTACAATTCAATGAATACATGTATTTCATGATCATAATGTAGAATTAATTGATATATGCCTTTATGATCATGAGGATTGTTAGGTTGATACTTAACCTTGATAGAATTGTATGAATATAATGGTTAAGTATATACAAATACCCCCTAGGATGCATCTCACGCTCACCATAGGCTACTTTGATTGAAAACTTAGCATGGGTGAGATGTTACGATGATACAAATGTCCACTAATGCCTATGACATTTAGATGGTCATTTAAAGTATCGAAATAGCAATAATAGACCAATCATGGGGAAGACTTATGTTTAATTCATAGACATATTGCCCAAAGATCATGGTTGGATATTTCATATGTTTTCAAAACAATTTCTTACTTTAAAATCTATGTATTCATGTTTTGAAACAATTGGATGTAAAACTAGGTGTTAAACTTGATACAAGAATGGTCAAAAACCTAGTGGTTTTTAAAACTTTTGGATTTTTGGCAAATACGTGAAAATATAATGATTTTTCATGAAGACCTATTTTTCACTGATAAAGAATCTTACAAGAAATATGTTCCCCAAAATTTCATGATTTTTCGAATTTTCTAGAATTTTTAATGCATTTAAATTACTGAAAATCGTAAAGTTCGAATTGCGCTACCGATCGTAGTCCAAGTAAATGATTGGTGGCCTGTAAATCAGAATAGTAATGGCCGAATTCAGGGTTTAAACTAATTTTTGGTATTTTCCTTCTATTAGACTTGATGCCATGGGTTTATAACTTAGTGTTAATCTTTTTGATGGTGTCAAAGGGGGAGAAATAATTATGTTTTAAGTTAATTATGATAGGGGGAGAAATTTGTAGAGAGAGTTTCATGGATTAAGGGGGAGTTGCATGTTGCTATATCAAGTTTATGTTTACATGCTTTCTTACCTTAAAATTTATATCAAATGTTTTTACCTAACTTAAACGGATTGCCACACATCAAAATGGGGGAGATTGTTAGGGCAATCTCTTGCCATGATTAGGTTTTGATGTGTGTGGCAAAGAGTTTAAGTTAGTTTGTTATGTTGATTTGATATGTGCGTTGAAGTCGTGCAGGACTTAGTAATTCGCACATGGAGCCATGGCGAGTTTCACAACTCATGACTCGGTCCTTGAGTCGGTGAAGGATGACTTTGCGGAAGCCGTGCGCTTGGAGCATCCGAGGGACCGCCGGACGAGGAGCTTGGAGTGAAGCCGGAGGAAGTAGACTTCGAGGCAAGAGACGCGAAGGAGCATTGCAGAGCCGTGCGCCTGATGCTGCCGAGGGACGTAGCCGCAAACGAAGAGAACTTCGAAGGCGAGGGACTCCGAGAGATGAGAGTGAGCGAATGTAACCCGGGAAGGGGGTAGCTCTTAGGTGAAACTTGGCCATTTGACTAAGTGTCGGATGAGATTTCCCGACACCGCCGATCGCTATGGAATGGCCCGATCGCTCTGGTCGAACGTGGTTCGACCGTATTCGATCGTTTTTTGAGGCGCGTGATCGCCTTTATGTGGGCGCGATCGCTAAGATTATCACGATCGGAAGGCGAATGATCGGGTCGAAAGGGTTGCCATTAACCGCTCGTAGCCTACTGGGCAGTCGACTACGGAGGCAACAGTCGACTGATGAAGTCCATCAGTCGACTGCCAAGTGTTCCGTTGGACTACACGACGGATCCGACGTGTTCGAGAGCAGAGAGTGGCAATGATCGCCAAGGGCAGAATGATCGGGTGGTGGCCAACGGGAAGAAAAGCCTCCTCTCTATAAAAAGAGAGGGTATGGAGCTTTGGGGGGTTAATGCTCTTACTCAAAACGACCATCCAAGTTCCCCACAAGCTCTAAACTCTTCTTACTTGCTTTTACTCCATTCTTATTGTAAGAAGAGTGATCTTGATTGTAAAGGTTACCTCCACCTAGCTTGGTGCAAAGGAGAGACCATTAGTGGATTGGTTTTGGCGGAGTGATTCACCGTGGACAAATCGGACCGTGGATTAGCGGCGTAGCCGTGAACCACGTTACATCTCGGTGTTTGTATTGTTTGTTTATCTTTTGCTTTGTCTTTATTTATATTTGTATATTCCGCTTGCGCTAATCCTTTGTAGACGAGCAATTTACGACATCCATCGTAAGAGGGCTATTCACCCCCTCTAGCCGGCCGTTTCGATCCCCTACAGTTTTTTCCAACTTTCATTCATCCACTAATTAAGTCTTTTACCTCCTGGAGTACCTTTTCAACCCTTTTTACACTTAACTTCAGTTCTTCTGTTAGCTTTATATTTGAATACCATGCCCAAGTATCATCTCCAATAAGTATGTGAAAGGAATTCTGAATTTGTTTTCCCCGATTATTATTTGGCCATTCTTTAACTTCCATTCAGCAACTTGTTTTGAATTGACACCATTGATTACCACGACCCACCTCACCAAGGAAAAATTGAACTCGGGATTCATTCAGTCCTGCTCCCCGCCTTGATCTGCCTCGTCTCAAAACTCGAAGGATCCATTCCGGGTTGGATTCGTAAAATCTGTTAAGTATATAATTTTCAATTCTAAGACTTTTATGCAAAAAAAAAAAAATCTAAAAATTAATAAATTCATCAAAATTATACCTCAATGGTATTAAATCTAAATATAGTTTCTAGTAAAGTCTCAAGGTTCAACTTACGTGGCTCCAAAAATTTTGGCAGTACTACAAAGTCGTTATCCCCAAATTGATCTTTATAATTTCTATAAAATTTTTTTATGAGTGTATGGATAGGAGATCATCTTACAACCACTGGTTGACATACACTCACTCCCATTGAAAAAGAGTAAGCATTGTGGGGCAATTATTAAAGGTATATCCTATTTCATTACAAATCTCACAATAAAAATTAACAAGGTTTACAATATTAAATTGATTAAATCTTTGAGTTCGAGTGTCCATCTTTGTAATGACAAACCAAACAGAAGGATAAAATTGACAATGACAAATAAAAAGTTGAAAAAAGAAATAAAGAAGAGAAAAATATGGATTAATCAAATTACGTACAAAAATCGATATTAACAAAGGTGCAGTTTCCAACGACACCAAAAATTTGATATCGACTTTGCAAGTGCACGATTCATCATCAAGTAATAAAAAATTATTGTCCTTTGGGATTGTATTGTTTGAACTTCGGTGAGCGCTAGAGGGGGGAGGGGGTGAATGACGTATTTTTGTTGCTTGATGGAATTCGATCGCGCTTGCGTGTTTGTCTACAATATTCGTTAATATGCACAGTGGAAATAATAATAAAGCATAAATGAAATGCGACAAACACACAATACAACACAAGGATATAACGTGGTTCGGAACTTTAGGGTTCTTACTCCACGGGGTGAGCTTAAATGAGCTCTAGTGATGCAAACACCACCACTAATCAATACACTTATTCTCGGAACAATCCGGAGGTGGAGAAACCTCGTAAAAATGATTACAAAAGTAATACAATGAAATACAAGTAAACTAAGCAATACACAAATACAAGTAAAGAAAATTTTACACTAAGAGCTTTGGATTGCTTGCTTGTTGATTGCTTTGGTTTGCTTTTGAAGGTCTGGAATGCAACAACAATTTCCCTCCAAATCGCCCCAATAATCATGACCAAAAACCTCCCCTTCGAGCTCCTTTTAAAGCTGTAACTCGGGTTGATTTTTGCCTAGCAGTCGACTGCTCATACCCATCAGTCGATTGCTCGTGTAGCCGTTGTCTCACAACGACTTAATCCATGTTGGAAAAACTCTAACGAATATCTAGCAGTCGACTGATCAGATCCATCAGTTGACTGCTCATAGCTACCAATCGATTGCCAAACCCACTCAAAAACATTCTGTGTCCATTTCCACGACTGGTAGTCGACTGCTCAAAACCAGTCGACTGCCCAATGCAAGCAGTTGACTGCCAAGGCCACTTGCCGTAGTCGAACGCAAGTCAGCTGATCATAATCCCAGTCGACTGCTCAGTGTTGACTCGGTTGCCAAGTGTCAAATACTTGACTAGTCGACTGGTCCATAATCCCAATCGACTGCTACATCTCAACCATGAGGTTTACCTCAAGTATGATGCCCTCATACTTGCTAGACCACCCTTAGCCTAGACCTAAGCCTTCTAGTCACCTCCATCAGTCTCACGCCTATCGGATCTCTTCAAGTCATCCATGACTTGTTCATCCATACACTAGTCTTCAAGTGCCTTCATCGACTATTGTTATGCAAAGCTAGTCTACACTGCCAAGGCACATTGGGCTTACGTTGCCAAGACACACGCTTGGACTTTACGTTGTCAACCATTGGACTTATGCTGCCAAGACTCCACCCTTGGATTTTACGCCGCCAATATCAAACCTTGGACTTTCTAATTGCTAAGTACCCATGACTTGGACTTTCCATGCCAAGACCCATGCTTGGACTTTCCATGCAAAGTACTCAAGACTTGGACTTTATCATTGCCAAGACTCAAGCTTGGACTTTCCCTTGCCAAGACCCATGCTTGGACTTTCCATATCAAGTACCAAAGACTTGGACTTTACCATTGTCAAGACTCATGCTTGAACTTTCCATGCTATGGACTTTTCATGCTAAGTGTCCCACTTGAATTTCTCTATCATATGGTCAATCCCATGTCCATATAGTCAATCCATTGTCAAACAATGGTTAGTTTATCGTCAAACATCAAAACACTACTCGAGTCAAACTTGAGTCTGGTCAATCATGACCTGGGACGATTGCACCAATAATCTCCTCTTTTTTGAGGTTTGACAAAACCTTTGAGTTAGAACAATAACTCAATCTAATCCTCTCAATCGTCCAAATTGGGAATTCTCACATTCTCCTATCAATTCTTCCACAATTCTCCCCCTTTTTGACATACATTAAAAAGACTCTCTCCAAGAGTATCAATGTCTTATATCCCATTGAAATCTTACAATCTCCTCTTGGTCTAAATACATCTAGAATGCCTTCACTCTTCCTAGTGATAAGTCCCATATCACTAAAGAGAGGCAATCCTCACTTCTCCAAATTCTCTAAATTTTTCCTCTTATGAGGAAGAACACATCCATCATCCCATGATGGATAACTTCTCCCTAAAGGCTTGCTCCTCCATGACCATTGCACCAATAATGTCATTGGAGAGTCCCTAAGCCTATAGGAATATTAAACTATCAAAATTAAGGTCAAAAGTTCAACCTTGAACTTTCACACACCTTAAAATTGATACACACCCAAACAACTTTCCTAATCTATATCCAATGAATTTTCACCCTTTATAATGCTTTGCAAAGCATATCTTAGGGTTATGAGCAGTTAGGGTAGCCTAACATAGCTGAAATCAGGCTAAACAAATCTTATTTACTTGAAATCAACATTGATACCAACTTTGTCAATAGTCGATCATTATCCATGATAATGAATCGATTTCTACAAGTGCGTAAATCAGTTCGTAAATCAAGTTTGAAAGTAATTATATATAAATAAAAAAAAATCACGAAATTCATATGTATAATACTTAAATCAATCATTATGGGTGAAAAATATTTGAAAAATAAAATATCCATAAAGTAGTGAGATTGATACAAAGTTCAAAAATAAGAAAAACTTCATTGTTTTGAGCCTACTTCGTATCAACTTCATCAGCGGTGACTTCTATCAAAAGATAAACTGCACTAAAATTTTCTAAAATATTTTTAAAATGATTTTAAAATCTTATATTGAACCATGGTCTATGGACTTAATGCACATGACTTGTACATAAATTTTTCTCATGATTCATCCATGGTATAAGATGAGTTTGAGTTCATCTAGATACAAAAACTATGCATATGTTTATGGTTCTTGGAATTAATGCCTAGATGGTCCTCTACCTTTCTAATACTTTCCTTAGATAGAATTGTTTTAGGGTTATTGTATATGGATTTGTCCTTAGCCCTAAAATTGTAAGATTTTGCACCTAAGCAATAAAGTCTATTATTTCTAGCATGCTCCTTATGATTATGCACAATTGCAAGAGTATTAAAAACATGTTTTTCATTATAAAATAAGGAAGGTGCGTTACTAAATTTTACCTTAGGATTTATTTTAGAGGCTCCCCCTTACATGTGATGCTCCTTCTTGGGTCTTCTTCCTCCCCCCTAGGGAATTAACTTCTATAGTGGCCCCGTTGTTGGCACTTGAAGCACACCACGTGCTCTTTGCTCTTTCTAATTAGGGCTCTGGCATCCTTTAACTTTTCTTGAAATTTTGGTGTCGATTGACTTTTCTTGATTCTTTTAGGATATTTACTCTTGTAATGTCCTATTTCCCTTCACTCAAAGCACATAATATGATTTTTATTTTTAACTAAGGTGCTTGAGTTACCTTCCGTGGTAGGGGAATTTTGATCGGATTCTTCATGGCTTTTGGAGGTAGAGGCTTCCTCTTGATGCTTTGGCATTGAAGATGACCTAATCTCCTCCCCCTCAATCCTAGAGGTGGAGGCTTCTTCTATCTCTTCCACCTCTTCCGATCTGGATGTTGATTCTCTATCAACCTCCGAATCTTCAAGCTCTTGGGATGATGATCCACATTCTTCTTGAGCTTGAGAGGATGAGCACTCCTCTTCTTCCTCATCTTCTTGGACCAGTGTGAGCTTTTCATGGAACTTGGCTAACTTGCTTCATAGTTCCTTAGCATCTTGATATTCACCTAGCTTGCAAAAATATCATTAGGGATTAAATCTTCCAAAAAATTTGTTACCTTAACCTCAATCTTGAATTTTTGGCGTTGCTCTTTTGTCCACTTCTTCGATTTGAGGACATCTCCCTTCTTATCCCTTGGGGGGAGGGGGGGGGGGGTCGAAGCCTTCCATGATGATGAACCAATTCTCTATGTCTATCATCAAGAATGTCTCTATTCTCTCCTTCCATGCCGAAAAGCTTTCTTGGTCGTATGGTGGAGGAATGTCGATGGAATACCCCAATTTGTTCTTAGGTAGCTCCATCTCTTTTAGCGTTTTTTCTCCCTCAGATGCGAAGTCAGTGAAGAGCAACCCACTCTGATACCACTTGTTAGAACTTCGGTGAGCGCTAGAGGGGGGGGGGGGGGGAGGTGAATGACGCATTTTCGTTGCTTGACAGAATTCGATCGCGCTTACATGCTTGTCTACAATATTCGTTAATATGCGTAGTGGAAATAATAATAAAGCATAAACAAAATGCAACAAACACATAATACAACACAAGGATATAACATAGTTCAGAACCTTAGGGTTCTTACTCCACAGGATGAGCTCAAATGAGCTCTAGTGTTGTAAACACCACCACTAATCAATACACTCCTTCTCGGAACAATACGGAGATGGAGAAACCTTGTACAAATGATTACAAAAGTAATACAATGAAATACAACAAGTAAACTAAGCAATACACAAATACAAGTAAAGAAAATTTTACACTAAGAACTTTGGATTGTTTGCTTGTTGATTGCTTTGGTTTGCTCTTGAAGGTCTGGAATGCAATAATAATTCCCCTCCAAATCGCCCCAAGAACCATGGCCAAAAACCTCCCATTCGAGCTCCTTTCAAAGCTACAACTTGGGTTGATTTTTGCCTAGCAGTCGACTGCTCATACCCATCAGTCAACTGCTCCTGTAGCCGTTGTCTCACAATGACTTAATCCACATTGGAAAAACTCCAACGAATACCTAGCAGTCTACTGATCAGATCCTTCAGTTGACTGCTCATAGCCTCTAGTCGACTGCCAAACCCTAGCAGTTGACTCGAAAATATTCTGTGCTCGTGTTCTCGACTGGTAATAGATTGCCCTCCATGGCGCCGATCGCTCAAAGCCGCTTGGTTGGCGCCCAATGTTGGCGCGATCGCCAAGGCCACTTGCCTGATTGAATGTCGATCGACCGATCATAATCCCATGATCGCTTAGTGTCGACTCGGTTGCCAAGTGTCAAACACTTGTCCAGTCGACTGCTACACCTCAACCATTAGGTTTACCTCAAGTATGATTCCCTCATACTTGCTAGACTACCCTTAGCCTAGACCTAAGCCTTCTAGTTACCTTCATCAGTCTCACGTCTATCGGATCCCTCGAAGTCATCCATGACTTGTTCATCCATATACTAGCCTTCAGATGCTTCCATTGGCTATTGTCATGCTAAACTGGTCTACACTGCCAAGGTACATTGGGCTTATGCTGCCATGACACAGGCTTGGACTTTACGCCGTCAACTATTAGACTTATGCTGCCAAAACTCCACCCTTGGACTTTAAGTCGCTAATATCAAACCTTGGAATTTCCAATTGCCAAATACCCATGACTTGAACTTTCCATGCTAAGATCCATGTTTGGACTTTTCATGCCATGTACTCAAGACTTGGACTTTACCATTGCCAAAACTCAAGCTTAGATTTTCCCTTGCCAAGACCTATGCTTGGACTTTCCATGCCAAGTACCCAAGACTTGGACTTTACCATTGCCAAGATCCATGCTTGGACTTTCCATGGCAAGTACTCAAAACTTGGACTTTACCATTGCCAAGACCCATGCTTGGACATTCCATGCCAAGTGTCCCACTTGGACTTCTCCATCATATGGTCAATCCCATGTCAACCATATAGTCAATCCATTGTCAAACAATGGTCAATTCATCATCAAACATCAAAATACTACTCGAGTCAAACTTGAGTCTGGTCAATCATGACCTGGGATGATTGCACCAACATGTATCACTTTTGTCCACAGAGCATATTATCTAGAGAATCAAGGAAAGTGTGTGCTAGATCATAAGAAGAGAGGGTTGTGAGGAAATGATTTAGAAAACTATTTGGGAGAGCAATTCTAGGGTTTTAGTTTCGCTTGATGATGTTTGATGAATATAAATCCTATGTCTTAATGTATGAAGGTGAAGGAATTCATCCTAAAGTAGTTGATGTATTTATGGGGTAGAGAAAAGAACAAAGTATCGAAGTATCTACTTTGACCACATCTTAGAAAGAGGATAAGAGTAGATTCATTAAACACTATAACGAATCATGAAAGTCTTGAGAAAGAAAATCAACTTTGGGACAAGAAAATCGATTTCATTTAGTCAGATTTCCCCTATCACTAGGGCACCACTAATGTCCAAAGATAATCCTACTTCATGATATCTGATCCATTTTTGTAGGCAATCTTTGTTGGAACTCCTTTTGTCACACTGGAGATTCAAACTACCTATCTACTCGTAGGCAAAGCTCTTAAGTTGGTTTAAGAGATTAGAGATCTGGGTTCGCTGATAAGTATGACCCTTCTCTCATTTATGATCCAATTGAGTGCCTTAGCCTCCTTGCCTTGATTAGGATTTTTCTCTTGGTCTAACCCGAAGAAGGATACCAACTCAATCAAGGTCGGTGACACACGAATGGATGGAGTAGACGTTGTATACAAAAATCAATCATGATCGAAAATGTGTCATAAACAAAATGAGGATCAATGCATAATCAAAGCAATACACCAAGTTACTCCTTAGACTTTGACTTAGACTTAGGAAGACTACTCCATAGAGGAGTTATAAATCATAAAGATAGAAAAGAAAAATTAACCCAATGTCCTTATTGAAGATTTTAGGAGCATGCACAGCGGAATAATACAAATAAAATAATTTTATTTCATTTAAGACATTCTCTGGGGTCAAGATCTCTTACTTTGGCATAATCATAATAAAGAAAAAGAGGAGAGAAGCTTTATACATTCAGGATTCTTTTCGAATCTGTAGAAACAAGGAGCAAAACTGACAAGCTTTGCCTCTATCGGTATCCACGTCGAGATCTCTAGAGTCAACTCCACGAGCAGCAAGTCTTCGTCTTTGGTTGATGCAAGCTAATCGGTGGAGACGAGAGAGGGAGAGAGGAAGAAGACGGCTATCAAGAATAGCAAGATTGATTATCCACCAAAGATTATCAAGAGATTTATTTATAGTTCTCTTAATTAGGTCATCTTAGGAGACTTAAATGGAATCTTACCATAATTATCCCATAATTAATGTAAGAAAATCCCCGAAATTTTCATTCACGAAGACACAAAAAATTGACATTCCACGACACTGTTGTGTCTGGGACACACGACCAGGGTCCTACTGGGCACAATCTTAGCCTTGGCCATTTTCGACTAGGGCTAGGCACGACCTGTGCCTAGTTAGGTGATCACACACAAGCACGATCTCAAATCTCTGACCGAGATTGCCAAGGACTTGAAGTGTGTGCTTGCGCTCAATGCCTGCAAATGCACGGTTGTCGTTAAGTAATAAATTATATATCAATCCCACAGAGACTGTGATTCGAGTACTAGGTGTCCAGTGAACATATGTTGTTTGGAGTGAATCTCTTACGAATTAGAAGTGTGGTTGGCGACGGTCTTGACTCAATTACGGTATCACTCGGAGAGAGCAAAGGGATGACTCAAAGTTGATTAAAAGATTCCAGGATTTTGGTTTCACTTATGCGTTGTTGAACATGCTATCAATTTAATGCTCCTACGACCTTTAGTTACGATCTTGCGGGAGGATCATCATGTGTAATTTCGATGAACTTTTGCTTCTATCGAGAATTACCTATTCCTAACCAAGATCGACAGAGCTTAGGAGGTTATTGTCACTGGGGTGCCCCTATCATGGGTCCGACGACCATTGAGTTGATTTCTCCTACTTTCGACCTTTTGCTAGAGTAATTTCATGGAGTTCTAAGATATCCTATAGATCCCTATGAACAGGTGGACCATATTTCATATCCTACTCTTTCATAAATTATTTTCTACGGTGATGGGAGGGAGGATGACCGTTCGATTCCTCCTTGATTCTCCTAGATTTCAATATAAGAGGCTTCCACCCTTATATCGACTACGCATGGTAAAATAGAACCAAGATGTAGCCTTTCATTTATCTAATTAACATAAATTACAAATATAATTCAAAAAGCAATGAATAGATATTCGAATTAGCATTCCAACTTGCATAAGTTACTCCATAATCCTAGAATCAAAGTATCTACTCCATGAAAATGGAAAAGAAAACACAAGACATCATTCTATCAATCATTATAATCCAAACAAAATTGAAAAGATAAATTATACATCCTGTTGGATTCAATGCATGGTCTTGGTCGCCCTTTGATGTGTTAGAGCATCGATTCCGGTACTTGAGCCGCTTCCTCTCTCTCCGTTGTGAGCAATTGGTGCTTTTTATGACACCCCATTGCCGTTCCAAGCGTCAAGCCTCCCCTAGGTTTACGCGTGTCTTCCCTTTTATAGTGGTGAAATCGAATTTCCTTAATTGCCCGCGAAAATAGATCTTCATAAGTCACGATGTCGCCACACGACCGTGTGGATTCCACATGGTCGGCCGTGTGGAAGTCTGGAAATCGCGCTCTGGACCATGCATCTGGAAAAGCCACTGCTGTGTGAAATTCACATGGTCGATTGTGTCTTCCTCTAGAACTCTAAGCGGATGTCATCTTTTCGTCCAAAGCGTGCCCATGTCCTGGGGGCACGACCAGAGCATGCTTGCTTTTCTTGAGCTCTATTTATCGGGCCATTTTGTCTCCAAAATGTCGCTCTGCATATAAAAATAGCAAAAGCAGATATTCGAACTAGAAAATAGTAAATAAGTGCAAAATAAAAAAATATGCATGAAACAAGTATGAAATATAACTAGATGTGTGCTAGAACTACTCTTAAAATCTTATATGATTTGTACACATCATTAGGCTCTGTATGGGCCGTTTCGATTCGTCTAAATGCGATATGGCAGTGCTTAGCCCCGACATGGTCATAGGAGGTTCTATAACCTCCGATTCGTACCCTCTTGGTCTAGTTTAACCAGATATAACTTCTCTCATTGAGAATCTTATTCTCAGACTTGTTTTACATCTTTAGATCATCCGTATTACGTGTGACTCAATAGGTTCCCGGTTATGTTGGTCATTTATAATTAACCCGTTAATTATGAATAGATTGTGAGTGACACCTAGCAGTACATCATGCCCCTCAATTGACCGAAAGTCCAAGTCGACTTCAGAATGATTTTGAACCCTTCAGCAACTTCAGATATTTATGTCTTGTTCCTTTCACTCATCCTATACCCACCTGGTTCAGGACATGGTCTATGTGCTCATCCCCACTAGGCTGACTACGTCACACCTAGCCCAAGTTCGTTTCTTGTCATGTTGATTCAAGTTACTCCTTTATGTTTCCAAGAAGATCATTTTCTTAACATGCTTGCTCTCGCCAGAGACTTCTGAGTAACCATCCTGACAAGAGGTTTAGGGTATGCATCTCCTTTATAAGGTGTCACGCCCCGAGGGAGTCCCCGCCAGACAAAAATCCGGCAGCATCTCCCCGGTACGGGTGACAATACCAATTTTCATACAAGGCATACACGACCACTATACATCGGTCAACACGATCGGAATCCAAACACACGCAGGTAATAAAATAGGCCTCAGGCCAACTATCACAGTAAATGGTAACCAGTCCACAATAACTAGACTTACCCCTTCTGCCATCTGGCAGGAATACCGAACCTAATCCAATCGAAACAAAACCGAATAAAGGTCCATAAGGACACCAAAAATCCACGAATACAAATATCCAACTCCCATCCTAAACATGTCTTTTAATCAAAATATCTAAACCATAGAATCAAATAACAAATAAAAATTTTCACGACGAGTGGGGTTTGGCAGTTGGACTCTCCTGACAGCTTCATCCTGAAATAAATATAAATCAACGGGGTAAGTTCAAAGAACTCAGCGGGTAGAGTCGATATGCAAAGTAAGATATAGCTAACAATAAAAATCATGTCAGTACAGTCTCACATATAGGGTAAGCAAGAAATAAATGAAAAAGGACTGTACTCACCTGAATCTCCTACCCTGATATAGGAGCATGTGCCCTACTATAAGAGATAAAGTCATCACCATATACGAATATGAATCCTGTATGCATGACAATCATATGCAACATCCAAGACATTAATAAAATAATGCAGCAAACACAATACAAATGTGATCCGTGCAAAGTGCATGCCATGCAAATGACATGGTCACCCCTGACGTCAGTCAGCCGCCTCACACGCGATGGTGAAGCTGAGTGGGTAGGGCTATGACAACTATGCACTCTACCATCACTACTCCTGAGTGACTAAGTGGACAGGATGCTGTCGGAGTACACTTATCCTCCTTCCCCAAACAGAGTGGGGGAGCTAAGCTCTCATCTCCCGGTGTCATAGACCAGAGGAGGGATCCCTGTCCGCTACCATGCTGCCTCATCGCTACCCATGAGCGGACCAGCGGAGCCTGACAGAGAAATTGCACACACCCTCCTGATGTACCACTAACCCATGAGTGGCAGTGTGTGCAGGCCATGTAACTGGCTGCGAGCTCAACTATAAAGGAACCCTGTCTAGCCAGCATGCAATCATGCAAGATGATGCATGATACTAAAGCATGTAAATCCAACTAAAAATACCTATCCGAACAATATGCACAATCAATAAGTGCATATCCATGATCCAAGTAACTATGATCCAAATAAAACAGGAATGATATAATCATAACCGATCAAATGCATGTATCAAATAGGCACATAACATACTAGGCATATAAACATGAAAATTATTGCAAACTATTCTAACTAGCATATCAACATGACTATATCTAGGAGATAAGTCAAAATACCCGTCTGCTATAATGATCGAAATCATGAACTCTTCACCCCCATAGACCGGTCTCGTGACCGAAACCTGCATAAAACATACATGATTACCATCAAATCCAAGCACACGACAACGTGCTAAATTTACTACCATATAGTTTCTATATTCGCATCCCTTTTATCGAATATGAATTAGAAACCCTCACTTGTACATCTAACCAAATCCCATTAGGATTTCTATATAAACTCACCTTCCAGATTAACAACTCCCTAACTCATGCACCATAATCAACACCCCTTATAGCCTTCACAACCATTTCTAGATTACCCATTTCCAACCTAAACCTCACAAGCCAAAACAACCCATAATCTATACATTTACAGCTAATAAAAAGAGAAGATAGATCAAGCTTACCAAGCTTCGGCCAATATCAATCCATCTGCAACCCTTTCACAGCCAAGCAAATAGGCACCCACAGTCCACACTGTTCAACGACAATTCACAAAATCAAAATGGACTGAGAGAACAAAAATAGAGGAAGACAAGCCATATACCAGAAATTAGCACCTCCACTCGGCAGTCCTCCCCAATTGCTCAGTCCGCCGGAAACCTAACACCAACCTTGCTGCCTTAGCTCCCGCTAGAAACCCTGTTCACCAGCACCATACCACTGCCCAATCACAGATCCAATTCAGCCAAAGGAAACTCGACACTTACCTATTCCTGATGACCTTTAGCAGAGCACTCCCGTGTCCCCTATTCGCCGACGCAAAACAACACCGGATCCCTTGCTCCGGCAGAGAAATTGTGGCTTCGGCAGAACAAGTTGTGGACATCGCCAGTGCAAGCTTCCAACTGTCAATCGCTCATCGTTGGCGTAAATTTCCACCCGCGCACCGCCGCCCTATCTTGTCCGAAGAGCCCGTCCAAACCGACGGCCACTGCCTGCCGCAAGGAAGAGGAACGACGACTGATGGGAAGGAGAGGCGGCGGTGGTCTTGGCGTGGGTGGCGTCGGGCTGCTGGCTGCGGCGAGGAGAAGGTGTCACGAAGAGAAGAAACCACATGGGAGAAACCGACCGAGCGGCGCGTCGGGAAGGAAAAAGAAGAATAGAAAAATCTAGTTTTTTTTTCTATTTAAAACCTTATGTCAGATAATCCAAACAGGCCTTTTAAAAGCCTATTTTTCTTATCCCCCCCGTAACTATCTCGTACAAGCTCTGTTTAAATCCAGAAAAATTCTGAAAAAATTCCTAAAATTCCCCAAAAATCCCAAAAAAATTCCCAGGATTATTTTCCTAAATTTTGGCCATAAAATTTTATATTTTAAATTTCAATATTTAACATTCTCTCCCACTAATAAAAATTTGGTCCCCAAATTTCCTACTCCTGTACAAGTACGAGATGTCACAACAACCATCTCAGACATCTAGAGACAAGTCACCCACCTCAAGTGACTAAGTGGGGTATTGAGCTCCGATCTTTTCCTCAAACTCCTAAGTAGACTCCTTATCAGTGAGGTGACTCCACCCGACCTTGACAAGTCGCACAATCTTATTCCACAACCGTCGTTCCTTGTGATCCAGAATCCGTATCAGAACCTTTTCGTAAGTAGCATCAGGTTGAATGGAACCTGACACATCTGATAGAATGTGTGTAGTGTCTGGCACATACTTCCTCAGCATAGACACATGAAACACATCGTGGATACCAGCTAAAGACGGTGATAGCACTAGGCGGTAAGCGACTGCTCCGATCCTCTCCAAAATCTCAAACAGACCAATGTATCTAGGAGATAGCTTACCACGGAGACCAAATCTCTTCACCCCTTTCGTGGGTGAGACTCACAGGAATACGTGATCACCAATAGAGAACTCCAGAGGTCTCCATCTCCGATCCGTATAACTCTTTTGACGATCCTGCGCCTTTGCCATCCTACGTCTGATAGTATGGACCAACTCTGCCTCAATGTTGAGCTCTCTGGGGTTCTAACAACTGAGCCTCCCCAATCTCCTCCCAGAGGGTGGGCATCCGACACTATCTACCATACCATACTTCAAACAGTGTCATTTGGATAGCCGAATGATGGCTGTTGTTGTAGGCGAATTCCACTAACGGCAAATGGTCCTTCCAGTTGTCCCCGAAATCAATAACACAGGACCTCAACAAGTCCTCTAGTGTTTGAATGGTCTGCTCAGACTATCCATCTGTCTGCGGATGGAATGCAGTACTAAAACGAAGCTATGTGCCTAAGGCCTGCTACAGACTCTGCCAGAACTGAGACGTGAACTGGGGATCTTTATCTGATATAATGCTCAAAGAAACACCATGAAATCTGATGATCTCCCGACAATATAACTCTACTAAATGATCCAGAGAGTCGGTCTTCCGAATCGTTAAGAAGTGCGCGGAGTTGGTTAGTCGGTCAACGGCTACCCAAATCGCGTCATGGCCTTGATGTGTCCTAGGCAAACCCACCACAAAATCCATAATAATATGCTTCCACTTCCATTCCGGAATCGGACTTCCTGAAACATCTGTTCCTTAAGCTAATGCAACTCCGGAAACCATTATCCTCCTCGGAGTTAGAGATGGTAGTCCATCTACCATCTAAAATCCACTTCACCACACACTCTGTAAGTGCATGGGAGGCTGTCGCGACTAAACTTCCTTGTTACAACCGTTTGTGTTCTAGCTACTCTATAGTAGTTATCCAGTAGCTAGCCAAAACTCCATGAGCATTTCTGCTCCTCACCTATTCAAAACAACATAATAACTGCGAAGTCCACGTCATATATATGACGGCTTATCTCGCAGTCCTTTAATTGCCGTAAGCTTAGGATACGTCTTATTCTATAACATCGGAATCGCTCTGATCTCCGAAATGATGCATCCATGTACACCACCCTTCCATCCACACCAGAATGATTAATCAACACTGGCATAAAAGTCAACCATCGTCTGAGCCCTGAAACTAGTTTCACAAGCTTCAGACCAAATAAATTCCATCACCTTCCTGGTTCAACCAGTCAGCGATTGTAGTATTGCTAGAGCATCCTATCAATATCTATGATAATAATCAAATCAATACCAAGAAAACTACCATCAACGGTAACCGAGTGCGCAATTCCAACTACCACCATCAACAGTGGCCAAGTTACGCAACTCCAACGACCACAACTGATCCAATCGTGTTTGGAATACACAACTTCCAAAATCCCTGGACGACTAAGTATGAAATTGTCGTCACTATACAACTGCATTCTCTTTACTCTAGGCTGATGATATAACAATCATCACAACGATAATGATAATTGTATGACACCATGTCACTACAATATCAACCCATCAGCCGTAGATCAATCCTAGAGTATACACCGTTGTCCTATAGCTGATCTAAATAGATCCTCTATCCAAAATGAAGGATATTCATTTCCTTTCACAACTACCGCATTCTATCATCGATAATCGATGCATAATCTCAAAGGTCCATCTCTCTTTTAACAAAGAGTTCCGGCTCTTCTCCGAAAGAAATTCTGGGACAGATTAATATCCCATCCAACACCTCCTATCATAAGGTAAAATGATCTTTCATCGTCTTGACCGGTGTAGGTATTCACGTCTTATCCATAACCAAATCACTGATAGTAGGGACTGATATTTTCTGAGGGTTTACTCCTTGTCCTTCAAAATTGGTGGCTAGCAGGTCAAATCCCTAGCTTCCTAATTCGACATCAGTCGACACCTCTAAAGAGTCCGTACTTTCGAAATCATCGTTAGGTTCCTCAAGGTCAATACTTCATCGACCTCATCCCCGACCATGAGTAGGGGCAATTTCACTAGGTCAATACTTTTTCTAACCACTAAAGTATAGTAATCACTAAAGACAATACTTTTACTATAACTTAGAGATATCCTTTAGCTTGCCTGGTCCCAAAACACGAGAACTCCCAAAAATCCAAGGAAAAGAAAATCCTCGAAACACAAAACCCATAAACCAAAACCGCAAACCAACAAAATTGTCACGTCCTGGGGGCATATCCGTCATCCACATGACAGAGGAGCCCCTTAGTGACAATATTCCGAAATACATGAACCAGATCTGGTAAAAACCTTGAAATATTTATAGAAATACCAATATTTTAATAACTGCATGCATGCACGACTAAACATATATCAATCAAAGTAAAATAGTTTATGAACCCAAATAAATTTGCGACAAAATTCAAAATGCATAATCAAAATGCAACACCGATAAAGTAAACAAAGCGGCATCCCGACGATGCAAGGAGACAAGCACGACAAAGAACTCTCTGAGCGACACAAAGGTAGGTCAACATGACACGTCCTCCATCAGTTAACCTAGAGGATAAGTGAGGAGGGGTGAGTACTACCACTCTGTGGATGTATAGACAATAGTGCATAATCATAATGCACATAATGGAAGTCATAGGGAACCAGCTAGAGTAACCCAACCCTCAGACTACCAATATCAGTCTGCAACTATCTTGATCAGCAGTATAACAAATATACCCGTAAAACCCAACCACTGCAACAAGCAGTGCACATCCGGATACCACGACAAAGCCTCGTGGCTCTCGCACAAAAAGGAAACTGTCTATGAGCTACCGCGAACGGTACTCATGGGTCGACAATCAATACGCTAAGCACTATCTACACGCAACTATATGCTACCCCAAATGAAACTCGTGGGTAGACAGGTAGTAGAAAGACTCGGTGTCTGCGACAATGACATGCTACCACGAATGAGTCTCATGGGCAGACCGCGTATATAGATATCTAGTTATTGACTGCTCACAACCGCATGCTACCTCTAATGGGTTGCGGGGGCAGTCGATTATCCTAGGTTGTTAAGCCTAGAGTTATCCAATACATCCAGCATAAAACGTCTATCAAAATCGATAAGGATCATCGATCTACAATTAAGCCCATTGAGGTGATCAAGCGAGGGTTTCAACACCTCTAATACGAAATATTTACCAAAGTCGGTAAAGATCATCGACTTATAAATAAATACCTCGAGATGAAGTCTAGGGTTCCAACCCTTCTAACCTGATCAGTTATCAAGGTCGATAAAAATCACAAGTCCACTAATAAACACGTCGAGACGATTGATACTAGGGTTTCGTCCCAGCTAACAGGAAATGCCTATCAAGGCCAATAAGGACAACAAATCTACTAACGAGCCCGGCAAGAGGGTTAAGCCTAAATTATATCATCCTACCAATTCAATCGTTCATGCCCCAACCTACAACCATTAACATATCTCGTGGGTACTTAAGACGTAAAATAGCTATCTAGCTACCGACGTCATACGAATCCGATTATTACCAACTCCGAATGAATAACGCAAGAATATAACCTTACAGTAGGTCATCTCAACCATGATTGAGAGGCATGGTTGACCACATGTATACAAAGCACCTACCTAGAGAGAGACTCTACTGCAGACTCTCTCTCTCAACCAAGAATGGGAGATATTGTAAGGATTAATCGTATCCTAACCATACGAACTCTACTAGTCTGATCACCATATCACTGAAATAGTAAATGGATAAACATATATCATTAAGCACATCTGGGTTATTACACCTAGGGTTCCAACACCTAGGGTTCTACTAATGTTGTTTCATTACTGAGATTCGCTCCTATAGAATAACCTCATCTAAGTTATTCTATCTCTACTAGTCTTAATCATGGTATCCACCGCAAAAACACATAACCATATAAACATGTAACACACTGTCTAATATACGACAGCATAGTCATACTAATGACAATCAATGACTGAAATTAATTAGGGTATAACTAAAAGGTCATGCCAGAACAAAGTCAAGGCAATACTAAATAAAACATCAGATGCCTATATATACCCTAAACTACGTAAGCAATGTAATCATGTCCTCATGCACTAGGATCTAGAGAGTCAAAGAACCTCTATATATACCTTCTACGAATTTATCCATCTTAGTCATGTTATTCAACTAGTCCACTCCTAATACTAGTCCAATCCTAATACTAGTCCAAATAGTAATAGGTAAATATCTACCTATAATATCTAATCATTTATATCACAATGATAACTAGCTACCTATAGTAGTAATAGCAATTAATAATCATATGCTAACGATAAACCAGCAACCTAAAGATCTAACAGTCTATCAGATATAAGGTTAAAACAAGACTAGACAAAACATGATATCGCCGCATAACCAATATAACCAATACAAATATGCACTAAATCTAGAAAATTTTTCTAGAATTTATTTACCTGTTAGCCGTCTGGAGATGTCCTGTCGCTGCCAAATCCCCCAAATTGACCTCGTCAATAATACCTCGAATTTTCGAAACATAAAAATCGTCGAAAATTTGTACAACTCCGAAAATACTTCAGTTAACCTGCCAAACGTGGCAAACTCACAAAAAAAACCAAAAGACCCTAAGGAACTCGAAAACCTATGCTCTGATACCAAATAAATTGTCACGCCTCGAGGGAGTCCCTGCCAGACAAAAATCCGGCAGCATCTCCCCTGTACGGGTGACAATACTAATTTTCATACAAGGCCTACATGACCACTATACATCGGTCAACACGACCGGAATCCAAACACACATGCAGGTAATAAAATAGGCCTCTGGCCAACTATCACAGTAAATGGTAACCAGTCCACAATAACTAGACTTACCCCTTCTGCCATTTGGGCAGGAATACCGAACCAAATCCAATCGAAACAAAACCGAATAAAGGTCCATAAGGACACCAAAAATCCATGAATACAAATATCCAACTCCCATCCTAAACATGTATTCTAATCAAAATATCTAAACCATAGAATTAAATAACAAATAAAAACATTCACGATGAGTGGGGTTTGGCAGCTGGACTCTCCTGACAGCTTCATCCTGAAATAGATATAAATCAACGGGGTAAGTTCAAAGAACTCAGCGGGTATAGTCGATATGCAAAGTAAGATATAGCTAACAATAAAAATCATGTCAGTACAGTCTCACATATATGGTAAGCAAGAAATAAATGCCAAAGGACTGTACTCACCTGAATCTCCTACCCTGATATAGGAGCATGTGCCCTACTATAAGAGATAAAGTCATCACCATATACAAATATGAATCCTGTATGCATGACAATCATATGCAATATCCAAGGCATCAATAAAATAATACAGAAAACACAATACAAATGCGATCCGTGCAAAGTGCATGCCATATAAATGACATGGTCACCCCTGACACCAGTCAGCCGCCTCACACGCGATGGTGAAGCCGAGTGGGTAGGGCTATGACAACTGTGCACTCTGCCATCATTGCTCCTGAGTGACCGAGTGGACAGGATGCTGTCGGAGTACACCTATCCTCCTGCCCCGAATAGAGTGGGGGAGCTAAGCTCTCATCTCCCGGTGTCATAGACCAAAGGAGGGATCTCTGCCCGCTACCACGCTGCCTCACCGCTACCCATGAGCGGACTAGTGGAGCCTGACAGAGCAACTGCACACACCCTTCTGATGTACCACTAACCCATGAGTGGCAGTGTGTGTAGGCCATGTAACTAGCTGTGGGCGACTCTATAAAGGAACCCCGTCCAGCCAGCATGTAATCATGCAAGATGGTGCATTATACTAAAGCATGTAAATCCAACTAAAAATACCTATCCAAACAATATGCACAATCAATAAGTGCATATCCATGATCTAAGTAACTATGATCCAAATAAAACAGGAATGATATAATCATAACCGATCAAATGCATGTATCAAATAGGCACATAACATACTAGGCATATAAACATGAAAATTATTGCAAGCTATCCTAACTAGCATATCAATATGACTATATCTAGGAGATAAGTCAAAATACCCGTCTGCTATAATGATCGAAATCATGAACTCTTCATCCCCGTAGACCGGTCTCGTGACCGAAACCTGCATAAAACATACATGATTACCATCAAATCCAAGCACACGACAATGTGCTAAATTTACTACCATATAGTTTCTATATTCACATCCCTTTTATCGAATACAAATTAGAAACCCTCACTTGTACTTCTAACCAAATCCCATTAGGATTTCCATATAAACTCACCTTCCAGATTAACAACTCCCTAACTCATGCACCATAATCAACACCCCTTATAGCCTTCACAACCATTTCTAGATTATCCATTTCCATCCTAAACCTCACAAGCCAAAACAACCCATAATCTATAAATTTACAGCTAATAAAAAGAGAAGATGGATCAAGCTTACCAAGCTCCGGCCAATACCAATCCATCGACAACCCTTTCACAGCCAAGCAAATTGGCACCCACAGTCCACACTCTTCAACGATAATTCACAAAATCAAAATGGACCGAGAGAACAAAAATAGAGGAAGACAAGCCATATACCAGAAATTAGCACCTCCACTCGGCAGTCCTCCCCAATTGTTCAGTCCGCCGGAAACCTAACACCAACCCCGCTACCTTAGCTCCCGCTAGAAACCCTGTTCACCGGCACCATACCACTGCCCAATCACAGATCCAATTCAGCCAAAGGAAACTCGACACTTACCTATTCCCGATGACCTTCGGCAGAGCACTCCCGTGTCCCCTATTCGCCGATGCAACACAACACCGGATCCCTTGCTCCAGCAGAGAAATCGTGGCTTCGGCAGAACAAGTTGCGGACGTCGCCAGCGCAAGCTTCCAACCGCCGATTGCTCGCCGTTGGCCTAAATTTCCAACCGTGCACCGCCGCCCTATCTTGTCCGAAGAGCCCGTCCAAGCCGACGACCACTGCCTGCCGCAAGGAAGAGGAACGATGACTGATGAGAAGGAGAGGCGGCGGTGGTCTTGGCGTGGGTGGTGTCGGGCTGCTGGCTGTGGGAGGAGAAAGTGTCGCGAAGAGAAGAAACCGCGAGGGAGAAACCGACCGAGCGGCGCGTCGGGAAGGAAAAAGAAGAATAGAAAAATCTAGTTTTTTTTCTATTTAAAACCTTAGGTCAGATAATCCAAACATGCCTTTTAAAAGTCTGTTTTTCTTATCCCCGTAACTATCTCGTACAAGCTCCGTTTAAATCCAGAAAAATTCTGGAAAAATTCCTAAAATTCTCCAAAAATTCTAAAAAAATTCCCAGGATTATTTTCCTAAATTTTGGCCATAAAATTTTATATTTTAAATTTTAGTATTTAACATAAGGAGTGGTGAATCCTCTGTGGGCTATTCAAATATCTTCGATCACTTTGGCTTATACCTAATCGTTCTGGAGTTATACCTCCTATTAAGATGACTGCGAAGAAGTCAAAGTATAAGGTGTCATGGCTAAGGCGACTTGAATATCTCAAGTCTAAGGAAGTTCGCACTCAAGCTGCAATGAAACTTCATCGACATAAAGAATTATATGAAGTTTCATAGCAGATTATTCTAATGAACTAGTGATCATAACTAGCATCTACATGTTCACTCTCAGCATCGCTATGCTTCCATTGAGTGAGTACCGAATGCTTGGATAAACCAAAGAGCATACCTTATGCTAGTCTCATAGAATTGATGATGTCCAATCTCATCAATTCATTTACTAGGGATCATCTCAATATTTATATAATTATACATGATGAGATATTCACTAATTGTGATCTAATCATAATTTTTCTTATATATGTTTCGTATTGTAGACTTCAATAGATGAGTTTAAGATCTAATCACATACATATAAAATATACACTCAAATAGTGAATTTTATTAATAACTTTTAAGGTGATTGTCTTAGGACACCTCTCAATTACATCATAATCCCACTTAGCCTACAACCAATTGCCTTGGTATTTAATGCCATAAGCCTCTATATGCCTCTCGAATTTCTCTTTGGGAAGAGACTTTGTCAAGGGATATACTAGATTCCTATCAGTGGAAACTCTCTCTATTTGTACGTCTCTTCTACCTATGATCTCTCTGATCAGATGGTAATGACAAAGTATGTGTTTGGTGTTGGTGCAATGGGCCCAGGTCACGATTGACCAGACTCGAGTTTGACACGAGTGATGTTTTGATGTTTGACATAGTATGTTTGACATTGATGTTGGTTAATATTTTGGAGAGATTGTTTATACAATCGACCCAGGTTATAATTGGCTAGACTCGAGTTTGACTCGAGGGAGACTTTGATGGTTGACTAGGGTTGACCATGTGATTATGAGAAAGTCCAAGCATGTGTCTTGACAAGGTAAAGTCCAAGTCATGGGTACTTGGCAAGGAAAGTCCAAGTGGGACACTTGGCATTTGAGAAAGTCCTAGTCTTGAGTACTTGGCATAAGGGAAGTCCAAGCATGGGTCTTGACATTGGAAAGTCCAACATGGGTTGGCAAGGGAAAGTCCAAGCTTGAGTCTTGGCATTTGAGAAGTCCAAGGGGTTTGATATTGGCAGCGTAAAGTCCAATGGTGGAGTCTTGGCAGCATAAGTCCAATGGTTGGCAGCGTAAAGTCCAAGCAGAGTCTTGGCAGCGTAAGTCCAATGTGCCTTGGCGGTGTAGACACCGTTAGCATGACATAGCCGATGGAAGCACCTGAAGGCTAGCGCGATGGATGAACAAGTCATGGATGACTTGGAGGGATCCGAGAGGCGTGAGGCTGATGGAGGTGGCAAGAAGGCTTGGGTCTAGGCTAAGTGTGGTCTAGCAAGTATGGGGACACCATACTTGGGTTAAAACCTCATCTTTGAGGTTGGCAGTTGACTGCCATTATGGTCGGTTCGACTGCCGTGAGTTGACTAGAGCTCGACTGCCATTTAGGGCTGAAATTGCCTTGCGATCAAGCCGCTCATTGAGCGCGATGGGCAGCGATCATCGCCGATTGAGTCGCGAGCACAAAATGCTCCATGAGCCGATCGGCGATCGAGGTGTCGATCGCCAATGTTGGCAGTCGACTGGTGAGAGTCCCGTTGAAACTTTTCCAGCGTATATTGAGCCGTTGTCTCACAGCAACAGTAACATCAGTCGACTGGTGACTTATGACAGTTGACTGATCGATGGAAATCCAGCCCGATGCAGGTTAAAAAGAGGAGCTCGTGGAGGATTTCAGCATTGGTTCTTTGGGAGCTATCTTAGGGCGATTTGCAGGTGCATTTCAGGGCCCTTCAACCTCATCCAAGCAACCAATAAGCAAAGCGCTCAAACCCTAGTTTTGTAAAGTGTTCTTTACATTTCCATTGTATTTGCTTGTATTTCTTTCATTTATTGTTGTAAACATTTGTACGAGGTTTCTCCGCCTCCGACGTGTTGTCGAGAAGGAGTTATTTGTGATTAGTGGTTGCGTGTGCATCACTAGAACTCTTTAGAGCTCTATCCATACAGTAGGAACCGTTCGGTTCCGAACCACGTTGTATCCTTGCATTTGTAGTGCTTGTGTTCTTGTTGTATTTTCATTATTGTTTATTCCGCTGCGTACTAACAAGAATTATAGCAAGCAATCACGAACGAATTCCATCATCGATACTAGCACGCGCTATTCACCCCCCCTCTAGCGTCCAATCGATCACCTACAAGTGGTATCAGAGCGAGGCCGCTCTTGAAGTTTAACAACTAAGGGAGCACGCTAGAGGGTGAAGATGGAAGTCCAAGAACAATTAGGATGGGACATCAACACACCGGTGCCCTACACCCTATACGAACGAGAAGGCTTCAATTCTTGGAAGAAAAGAATTGAAGATTTTTTGATGATGAGAGACCTTGAGGAATGGTCCCTATTAATGGAAGGATTTGAGTATCCAAGAGGACCAAAAGGTGGATTCCTCAAAAAGAAGAGATGGAGTGAAAGATTAAATTCAAGCCTTCGAGAAAAACATGAAGGTAGTAAAATTTATTTTTGATTTGGTCCCTAACGATATTGTGTGTATGGTAGGGGACTATATGGATGCTAAGGAGTTGTGGAACCAAGTGGCAAAGCTCCATGAAAATCCATCATCAATTCAAGAAGAAGAGGAGTGTTCACCCTCTCAAGCTCAAGCAATTACATCGTCATCTAAAGAGCTTGAGGATTCGGAAGTTGATAGGGAATCAATTTCCGGATCGGTGGAAGAAGTGGAAGAAGCCTCCACTTCAAGGATTGAGGGGGAGGAGAGACCATCCACACCGGAACCGGAGCAACACCAAGAAGAAGCTTCAACATCCGATCAAGATGAAGAAGCTCAAAATCCGATTTCGGCCTCCACTGACCTAGGTAACTCAAACATATGTGTTAATAATAAAATGCATATAATATGTTTTGAGTGTAGGGAAACCGAGCACTATAAGAGCAAGTGCCCAAAGAGAGTAAGAAAAGCTCCACCGGTGCTAAAAGTCAAAGATGTTGATCCCTTAATGCAAAAGAGCAAGGAGCAAGTAATTTGCTTCAAATGCCGGCTACCGGGACATTACCGGAGTAAATGCCCAAGGGGGAAGAAGAAGGGACAAGATGGAGCATCACAAGTAGGGGGAGCCTCTAGGGTAAACCCTAAGGTATATTTAAACAATGCTCGTTCCTTAAATTATAGTAAAAAGCATGCTAGAAATAATTTTAGCAATCTTGCTATTTATCACAAAGAGCATGCTAGACATAGGGAATTTTGTTTAGGAGCCAAAAATGTCTACCTTTCAAAGAAGGAGAAATTTGGGACTAATGTCCCTAGAAACGTCCTTCTTAGGTCAAACAATTCTAGACAAATCCTACCTAGGGAGACCATTAGAAAGGTACAAGAGCATCTAGGTCTCAACCCTAAATGGACTAGGCATATGCCTAAGAAGTTCCATGCCTAAAAACCAAATCAAAATTCTAAAATTGAGCAATTAGAATTGGAAAACCAAGACTTGAGGTCAAGGCTTGAGAAATTAGAAAAGACCCTCAATAAGATGCAAAATCAATTTCAAGGGTCTAATGGTCAAAGTCAACATATAGGACCCAAGAAACAAAAGTCAACCAAGGGCAAGAATAGTTTGGGTCACAAACCTAAGCCTAAGGTGGCTTATAATAGTGTTCCATTTGATTATGGAACACAATCTAGGTCTAGGAAGACCAAGGTCAATAGAGAAGTCATCCCTAAGGTTGACCAAGGTAGATGCCTAGTGGCTAGGGTTTCGAAGAAACCTAGGGTGACTACTAAGAAGGTTACTAGGGAGACAATCCCTAAAGTTAACCATGGCAAGACCCAAATGACCAAGGCTAATAAGCCTAGAAGGGTCATTAGGAAGGTATCTAGGGAGGCTATCCCTAAGGAATACCTAATTAACCCTAGGAGCTCAAATAGGTTTTGGGTTTCTAAGAGCATGATTGATTCACACTAGATGGGTTTAGGGTGTGCCAACCTTGATTGGATGGGCAGTTAACTCAACCATGGCAAAGGTGACACTTTAGGATTATTTTCAAGGTTATGGATGCCTTGGAAATAGATTTTTATTTTAATTCTAAAAGATTTTAGGATGTGCTAATATACCTTGAAGATTATGAAAAATCAATTGAATTGACACAATTTAGGTTTAGAGGTCATAGTGTGTCATTTTGGGTTTTTGGCACACTTGAGAGATTAATAGGAATAATGGCAAAAATATACTTAATTATCTCAAATGACAACAAATATTAAATTTTAGGTATTATTATACCTATATATTTTATATGTCATGCCTTGATTGTCATATAACATGTCATGACATCATGCTTAGTTTTAATCATATAATATGTCATGATCATGTTTAGAATTAAGGATTCAATGTCATGTGTTTTTAGTGTTAGTGAAAGCCCTAGAGTCAATCATGTGATGATTGTTGTATGAACTTTATTGTATCATATTCCTATTTATAAAGGTATGATTATTATATTTACTTGTATTGGTGCCAAATAACTAAATATAATAATGTCTTTGAGTAATAGGTTCTTATCTATATCAATCGATTGGTTGAATCGATAATGAGATGATATAGAGAACACTACTCTTAATCATTCCTAGTCAAGTATTAACATTCAGGGACAATGTTAATGCGTAGAGACTAGCATGTAGGTCAACTCGATGACTTGATCTCACAAGTCATGGATATGAGATATCAAGTTGACACATGGGTATACATTAGAGAATGTATACTGAATGACCCGCCATGAGAAAGTATCGTGGATCGTTATATGAGTGTCATATACTTCCTCATGTGGCTATTAGTATGACTATTAGTCCTTAGACCTGAAGTCACCATGGTTCCCTACATAAGGAGTTACATACTTTGACTTCGTCAAATGTCACCCGTAAATGGGTGGACTATAAAGGCGATTCCAGTGTTGCTTTTGAAGCTCAGAGTTCATGGTCACGAGCATTAGACATGACACATCTAATGCATCATCTTGATGCTTCTTGTAAGCATCTTTGTCAGCTCGCGAGGCAGTGGCAGGAGGTGCCTCCGGAATGGGCTGCTCCAGGACGTACAACTTCCTTTCTTGGGTGAGAACAATTCTCAGGTTCCTGTACCAGTCCAGGAAATTTGCTCCATTGAGCTTGTCCTTCTCAAGGAAAGAACGCAGAGAGAGAGTGTTTGTGTTTGTCGACATAGTTATCTACAACATACAATGCAGAGAATTAATATCATATTCCTTTTATCATTTAATTAGGCCTTTAATCAAATGATGCTCCCACTGAATTATAGGAATTTTGTAGAATCGAGTTATGGATGTGGTCAAACCACATTACTAGATTCATACAAACTAGCTATAATTCTTGCGGGACAAGATCCACATCATACTAAGCCTTGAGTTAGCTTTGGCTAAATCGCCCAAGACTTAGTACGATCGGTGGGTAACACATTACCGATTATATCTCTATGCAACTCTTGTTTATAGGATCAAGACCCACATTTACAAAAGACCTTGAGTTAGCTTTGGCTAAATCGCCCAAGATTTAGTGTAAATGTGATCTTAATCTATCTTTCCAAGATTTAGCTTCCGACTAAATGATTTCCAACATCACCTTTATCAAACAAGTCCGTGGTATAGTAATGCCAAACATTCTATCCACATCTACATAATTAACCAAAACATACAAGATAAACCATCATCTACGATGGTCGAGTGCGCAACTCCAACTACCACAATCAACCGTGGCCGGTTACGCAACTCCAACAACCACAAAAGGATCCAATCGTGTTCAAGATACACGATTCTCAAATCCAGTGACGACTAAATCGTTAATGAATCTAACAACTTAATCACAACTTGTAAAATTCATACTAAGTATGAAATTATCGTCTCCACACACCTGCATCCTGCTTACTCTAAGTTGATGATATATCAATCATCACAACGACTATGATAATTGTATGCCACCATGTCACTACAATATCAACACTCCAGTCGTAAACCAATCCTAGAGTATACACAGGTGTCTTTAACTAATCTAAATAGATCATTCATCCTCAACGAAGGATACTTACTTTCAACAACTATCGCATTCCATCATCGATAATCGATGCATAATTTCAAAGGTTCATTTCTCTTTCAACAAAGAGTTCCGGATCTTTTCAAGGAGGAATACTAGGATAGATAAATATCCCGTCCTACTTCTATAATCACAACTTACGTTCTACCAATTTCTATAGTGTTTAACAACACTAATTCCAACAAAAATATCACTTGTTATGTGATCTTCGATACCGGACTATGTTCGTAATCATTTTGATCGCCTACTCTACTTGCCTAAGCAACGACAAGGCTAGGAGTTCATCCGAAATTACATCCGAATGCTCTCAGATTATACGCACATCTGAGAGACAAAATCATACTATAATCTCAATAATTTGACCATCCGTAAGGATATGTCTACAGTAAAGATATGTCTATCCAAGTCTAAGGGCATCCCTTGACTTCTTAATTATTGGTCCACTTCTCACCTGACGGTAGAGATACCACCGACCTACAAGTCGATGTAAAGGACCCTTCCAATCCAAACAAAGAATATTCTAGACAAAGATAACTGTAAACTACAAGTATCTCCCAATATATTAACCTTTAGGATAAACTAAAGTAATACCCTGAACGATGAATTATCTGTCGATCCGATCCCAAAGGCTCCATGCAGGTCTCGGCCTTTCTCCGAAGAGAGTAAGATCAGATCCAACAGTCCGCGACAAAACGGTCTCATTTCTGCAATGAATGATCCGAGGATTTTTCCAAGATCATCCGATCCCATCACTTAATCCTACAAGTTGCAACTGTAGAATACTGACTAGATACGACCTTCGTTGTATACTCTCTCTTCTTCACTAAGCAAAACACATCTGGAGGTAACTGCTTGTTGTTGTCTACAGAGTCTTCTACAATGTCTTCTACTGATGCTGCTTCTGTGCTGATCTCTGTTGAAGGGGAGTATCAAGGAACTCCAACCACGCCTGAGGTAGTAGGTTGATGCTGATAAGGTAACCCACATCTTCTCTGCTGATCTCTGCTGTCGAGACGGTGCATCATCCTCTCGGAACACCATTGGTAGTCTTCAACTGAGTCTTCAAAGTACACCTCCTCCACTTTATTGGTTGCTCACAATAGTAACAGCTGAACTGATCCAACGGATAATCTATCTTCGCATGTCTTCATGATCTGCACTGCACGCACACAATCCCTTCGAAGTCCTTATTCTAATTTTGCTGATATCCACGAGAACATCCTGATGATCTCTGGTTGGTCTTCTATAATCAGAAAATAGCTCAAAGCCTATGAGTTCGATCTTGCTCCTTTTATCAATAGTCCGAGACTTATGACTCTATTTAGTTGACATGCATTATTTGCTTATCGGTCTCCAACTCTTAAACCCTTGTACGAAGTCATTTCTAAACTCCTGTCTCAATCCAACGTCTTCCGGCAGGATATGATAAAAGATCCCGACATCCTAATCCAACTATAAGCCAATAACTCTAGGCGGCTTAAATAATCTATTCATCTCTTTGAGCTATTAGGTGGTCGTAACCTCTGCAAGTCTCACGACTCTGCACAGTACACTATTACTAACCGATCACCCTTTTTTCTTGAAGCTCAAGAATTCCTTACAATGTGTCACTAAAAGTGACACGGGGAAATACACTCTTTCAACATCACTAATCCATGATCAAGTGATATATTATTTCCCGAAGATTATTTTCTGCATTTATCACCAAATACCGGCTTAATCCCGATATTGGTATGCAAACAACTCTTCTTTCTCGGTATAACATGAGTTAAGTACTCAAAAGTACTCTCAAAGTTATACATCTCAGTATGAACAACTCAGGGATAAAATCCCTATGAAACACCGTAACCTAGCCTTCCGCTATCTGCATCACAAATAGTCTACAAGTCTGTTCATTACCCACAGGTAATGATCTGACTAGCACCGTTATTGAAAATCTCTAAGGCTGAAATCTCTGATTTCAACCAGAAATGTGATGACTTGACCCATGTTTTTCCGACTCATTATCAGTCGGCTCTCAAAGGTAAATCACCTTTTCGACACGGTTCAAGACTCACAAACTCAATAGGTCGTTCCCGTGGTCAACTCATACCACGGTTACGAATTATAACAAACACTCTACAGGTTATTCCCTGGTATAAGCATCTAAATGCATAGCCAACATAACCGAGAGTATAAACCCTAAAGGTCACTCCGGTTGGTCGCCTCGGTGGACGACCCCTACTACAAATCTGCACTGGTGTCATAACTATACTGTATACACCTACTGATCAAGTTTAGATAATTATCTACTAAACCATAAGTTATCAGGAATTCTTACCTCATGCTGCTTGGAGCTTAGGCCGCTGTCCATCTCATCTCAGAAAACCAAAACCGAATAAATCGACTCCCGAGAATCCAAGACTCGACACAAAAACAACATTGCATGACATCGCAGAACCTTGGGCTCTGATACCACTAAAGTTGTCACACCCCGAGAGAATACCGAGCCGAAAATCAAACGGACGATACCTCCCCTGTACGTGGCAACATTTCGGGTTAATACAAGGCCCGTAGGCCCACAATAACAATAATATATATATATATCAAAACAACAACTTCACAAAAACACAGCAGAAACATACCACAATAATACAACAATCCCACACATGCATACCGGTATGACTAACACACTACAACAACACGAAACCTCGACAAAATCTGAATATACAATATATACATCACGAAAATTCCGAATACATAACACGGCGGACGGAAGGCCCAAAACAAAACACGGGAGCCTCGGAGGTGAGATGAGATGATGTCAATGCTGCTCCGCCACGAAGTCTTCTACATTACCGGGCATGTAAAAACCTGTGGTACGTGGGGGGTAGTGAGTAAAACTCAACAGGTAATAGAAACACATGTATATATGTCATATCACATGTATTTTCAACAACATACTCTAGAGGTACAACAGGTATATCAGCATAGTATATAAATACAAGCATATACCGTCTAACCAAATAAACAACATAAAAATGCAGACATACCTGAAGTTTGCCACACTACTCTGATCCAACCTGAACATATATCCAACATATATATATATAATAGGAAGAGTAGATCAACTCAAAATATACTCTAGCTACAGGTCAAGGTATCTAATGGTCTGTCCAACACATACCAATATCCGACACAATCGTATAACAAATGCAAGAGACATGCATGAATATGATGTACACCCAAATGCAGCAAGAATAGTACAATCAAATGCAACATCACAATAATCACATATATATATAGACTGTATCTATATATATATTAATCTCAACCATCCATATATATATATATACATACATATATGTATCTATATCTGGTAATATGCAAAGCGCCATAAGATACGGCAATGCAATATGCATGGTCATGCCTGCTCACCCCTACTCGCTACCACGACCCTAGTGTGGCCTAGGTGGCACGACATGACAACTGTCCCAACTCACACCAACCACTGCTATAGAGTGGCTGAGTGGGCAGTATGATCAAGTAGCATATGAGCGTAAAGAGCTCGCTACACAACGGGGGTCCCTGCTGCTGGCCACTGCGACTAACACTACCAATGAGTGGTCGAGTACCACGCACCCTGGACAACTGCACACAACTCCAACTACCAGCGTCTATAGTGGTAGAGTGCGACACAATAAATGCTCTGCCCTCACACCAGTTACTCCTCGGGGAGTGCTTGTTGGAATGTATACTGAAAGTCTAGCTCTTTTTGTATGATCATTTTATTTTGAAATAAGAATCACATGATCATTGTTTGCACTTTATATATTTATATGTGTGCATATTGTCTAATATTTTACATTGTAAATAATATGGTGCTTGGTGTGGCACAGAAGATCATGTTATCAGTTCCTTGTAAAATATAAGTAGAGGCTCACAACCAAGATGGTTTTGGACAAACCATTGGCATGGTTGTAGTGTAGCTGGGTATTGTTTTGTCTTGAACATACATAGAGGTGATTCAATTTATTTCTGACTGCATAATTGAATCGGACCTCGGATATTATGTTGTACATGCTCTTAATCCCGATATAATAACGGGCACATGTACTTAGTATTTATTTCTTTGATTTACCAGAGGGTGAGATTTAGATGGATTAAATCAATATGCCCGGTAAGTTGGGAAATAATATTATTTACATGGTGTGTCGTTGATTATAGGAGGAAACCGTGTCCTATATATTCGGTTGATGATGTCCCCTTGAGGAGCTCATAAGGTTCATCATGTAAACCCAGCTGGTTGACTTAGTCAACATGATGATAAGGTTGAGTGGTACTACTCGAGGAATTAGATGTTAATTAATTGATGGTCAGTAAATCAATTAATTGATGGACATTCGATATCTTAAACACGGGGAGATGAATGTACAAATAATATATGGAGCCCATATTGATTTATGCGGGTTGGTGAGGTAGTTCAATGATGATCCTCTAGTGGAATGGAACATCATTGATGGATCAAGTTTGTGTGGTTGCGATCCATCGGGTGGCCAAGACCCAACTCCTCCTTATGGTCCCTATCGTAGCCTAATATAATCCTTGTGAAGTCTAGATCCAAGAATGTAAAACAAAACCTAGAAACAACTGTTGGGATTAAATCCCTAGATCCGATGGTTAGGATGAAACACTAGAACCAACGGTTGGGATTAAATCCCTAGATCCGATGGTTAGGATGAAACCCTAGAATCGATGGTTGAGATTAAATCCCTAGATCCGACGGTTGGGATAAAATCCTAGATCCGACGGTCGGGATGAAATCCTAGATCCGACGGTTGGGATGAAATCCTAGATCCGACGGTTGAGATGAAACCCTAGATCCGACGGTTGGGATAAAACCCTAGATCCGACGGTGGAGGTTAAATCCCTAGATCCGACGGTGGAGATTAAAGGAGTCCTAAGCCTAACTCTATAAAAGGAAAGCTTAGGGTTGGGCGGCAATAATGAATTAATTGAGGAATTAGGGTTTTGGCTCATCCAAAAGTGGGCGGCTAGGGTTTTTGGGTGGCTAGGGTTTTGGAGCAAAACAAGTGGGCGGCAACTCTTCCTTCTAGTTGATTGCCGACGCCCATCCTCCTCCATCAACACTTGGCCGGCGCCCATCCTAGAGGCCTCTCCCTTCTTCCTTGGCCGGCGGTTCTCCTTCCATAGGTGGCCGACATTCATCTTCCTCCCTTCCAACACTTCTTGAAGTTGGCCGGCACATCATCCAATTGTTCCTTGGCCGGCGGTTGCACCAAATTCCCTAATTTGGTGGACGGTTCTAGATAGGAAGGTATTTGTTGTTTCTTCTCTTTGTTCGCAGCGGACAAGGTGGAGAAGAAAGCGATCTAGAAGGCTTCTACTCGTGGAGGATCTTCGTCCACACGTCGTCCACGAGAAGGATAGGACATACGGTAGAAGATCGTGAGGTATAAAGTTATTTTAACTTTATTTACAGATCTGAGCTTGTTCTTTTATGTTTTGATTATGCATGTGTAAATTAGTAAATATATTGTATAATCATGGACCCCGAAGACAAACACAAAAACCGGCGATCCGTCCGTCATCTCTTCCGCGGCTAACCAACTAGAAGAGTTGAGTTGCTTGAACAACTAGTTTATTCAAGCGATCACTCAAGTTGTTAGCACGACAATGAAATGGTTGTGCTAAGGAAGCTCATCCCATCCGGATCAATTCTTTCATTAGTGAAAATTTTAATCTGGGGACATGGGAGCCAATGAGCCTCCGAAGCATCCACCTTCAAGTGGTATCAGAGCCACGGTTTCCGGTTTTGTGTGTTTAGGATTCGGTTAATTTTTTATGCATTTTTCATATATTATATGTGCCGGATAATAGTAGGATATGCGTAGTTTAACTCTTTGGTTGCAGGCATAAGATCCGACTATTATGGCCATGTGTGTGTATGTGAATGGATGTGTGTAAAAATTTATTATTTGAATCCTCGGGGTTGACGAGGCTAGATTAATATTTAATTTTTGTAATTAAATACGACATTGTTTAGCCGCTCATTTTAGTTTACTTTCGATCTAGATTATTTGTACACTCCTTCATGGAGTATAGGATCGATGGATGTAAATTAAAATATTTTATCTCGGCTTGGAACTCTTTGGTGACTTGCGCACGGGAAAAGATGGAGCGGACGAGGTGGCGACACGACGGGATGCATATTGGAGGACAATGCCATAATAGTTGGAAAAATTCTGTTTTTTTCATATTTATTGCTTATTTGTTTTATATGCATGTTGTGTATGATTTAAAATTCCTCATTTGCAATTTACTAAGTGGGAGAGGGACATTTTAATTAATTCCCGCGGCCTCCATTACAATTTGACGTGTGATGCAAACAAACTTGTGTGTTGGCTCTGAGTGCCTTCCTCCCTGCGGACGGGTTTGTTTGCCGATCACTAGGTCAAATAATGGTTATAGGAAAATATCTAGGAGCATGTGTACTTCCACAGCGGTAAGGCACATAATCCGAAATAATTCCCTCAGTATCGTGTAATGGTGCACACTTAGATGCAAATAAAGGTATCCTCCCCATCGGAGTCACTGCTTTTATTTGTAGGGCCAAAGAGGAACCAACTATTAATTTTATTTGTCAAAAAGTAAGGTTGACAAGATAATAAAATTAATGGGTAAAACCTCCTCTTACAAATGTAGAATTCGTATACGTCCACACTGCGTGGCATGCGACATTCTCGGTGATTTGAGGTGTTGGTTGATTTCGGGATTTTATTGTTTTGAGGAATCAATAATATTTGAAATCTATTATTTTGATCATTGTGATTTTTAGGATTTTCAAATGGCTTTCAATCCACTTGCTGTGATTTTAAAAGAAAACAAACTTACTGGTCCAAACTACATTGATTGGAAAAGAAACCTGGATATTGTCTTAACTGCGGAGGAGTACAAATTTGTACTCTTCGAGGTCTGTCCTCCAAAGCCCACCGATGACTCTGATGAAAAGGAGAAAGAACGTTATAAGAAATGGGTTAAGGCAGATGAGATGACGCGGTGTTACATTTTGGCATCTATGTCAAATGTGCTGCAACATCAAAGATCGGCCATAGCCATCGCTATGACATGATGTTCAATCTCAAGGAACTTTTGGACATCGAGTAGGCGGCTTAGGCAGAGGCAATGAGAAACTTGATGACGACCACCATGGTCGAGGAACACCGTTAGGATCATGTTCTCAAGATGATGGCTCATCTTAATGAGATGGAAGTCCTTGAGCCGAGATCGATGGGGAAACCTGTGTCGATATCATTCTCCGCCGCTAGGAGTTTTGAGCCTCAACTACAACATGAACAAGAGGTTGTATTCGTTGGCGGAGCTTCTGACAGAACTCCAGGCGGCAGAGGGGCTTTTTCATCAAAGTGCTCAAGCCATGGTCGCTCAGAAGGTTTCTTCCTCTAAACCGAAAGGTAAGAAGAAGAAGAAACAAGGTGGAGCGAAGGAAGTGGCAGTGGGACCTCAGGCATGAGTGAAGAAGCCGAAAGGCAAGTGCTTCACTTGCAAGCAGACTGGACATTGGAAGGCGGACTATCCTCGCCGAAAGAACAAAGGTATATCTTCTTGTTTAGTTGTTGAAACATGTTTAGCGGTGTTATCTACCAGTGCCTGGTGTGTAGATACAGGAGCCACTGATCATGTCTGCAATACTTTGTAGGGGTTCCAGGAAACCCGACGACTAGCTGAGGGAGAGATTACCGTCTTCATGGGCAATGCTTCAAAGGTGGCGACTATTGCAGTGAGAGACGTTTATTTATCTTTTGATAGGAATAAAGTTTTGGTTTTGAGAAATTGTCTTTATGTACCTACTTTTAGAAAGAATTTAATTTCAGTTTCTAAATTGTTTATGGATGGGTATTCTGTTTCTTTTAATGACAAAGTGGTTATAAAAAGGAACAGGGAGATTATCTATTCTGGTACATTGGTTGGCAATTTATATACTCTTGAACCGAAAACTCCCACGATGCATATAGAGATCAATAACTCATCTTCTAAGTCTAATAAGAGAAAAGAACCTTCGCAAATGAACCAAACATATCTTTGGCATCTAAGGCTTGGTCATATTAACCTTAGCAGAATTCAAAGGTTGATAGCTGATGGACCTCTGGGTTCATTAGTGGTGGAGGATCTCCCAACCTGCGAATCTTGCTTGGAAGGTAAAATGACCAAGAGGCCTTTCAAGGCCAAGGGGTATAGAGCCAAAGATGTGTTAGAAATGGTTCATTCTGATTTGTGCGGTCCTATGTCTATCCAGGCAAGAGGTGGCTTTGAATACTTCATCTCTTTTATAGACGATTATTCAAGGTATGGATACATTTACTTGATGCGCCGCAAGTCTGAATGCTTTGACAAGTTCAAAGAATTCAAGGCTGATGTGGAGAACCGTCAAGGTAAATGTATCAAGACATTACGATCTGATCGTGGTGGCGAGTACCTCTTGGGAGAGTTTAGGAGTTACTTATCAGAGGCTGAGATTCAATCCCAATTGTTCCAGACTGCACACCCCAAACAGAGTAATGGTGTAGCGAGCGAAGGAATAGGACTCTTATGGAGATGGTCGATCGATGATGAGTTATTCGAGTTACTGCTTGCTCGGGGTATGCATCGGATACAATGTACACTCAACTTGGTTCCATCTAAATCGCACCTTCTACCCTCAGAATTGTGGATCGGGCAAAGCCTAGTCTCGAGACATATTCGATATGGGGAGTCCAAAGACATGTGCCAAGGGTCGATGTAAGTTGGAACCTCGCATGTATGTGCATGTTTGTTGGCTACCCTAAGGGAACGAAAGGTGGTTTGTTTTATAATCCTAGAGATCAGAGGGTGATCGTTAGCACGAACGCCTGCATTTCTAGAGGAGGATTATGTAATGAACCACAAGCCCAAGAGTAGGATTGTTCTTGAGGAGTCGACAGGGAAGTTCCGACTCACTACCACAGACAAGAGGAGACACCACAAGTCATCGCACCGCGTGTCACGGAGCATACATGTAAGGCACCTCGTCATACCGGGAGGGTTGTTAGACAACCCGATAGATTCATGTTTTTGGGAGAGTCTTCTGACTTAGTCCCCGGGAACATGAACCTGATCCCTGGACATATGACGAGGCAATCCAAGATAGAGATGCGGTATCTTGGCAAAAAGCGATGAATTCAGAGATAGAATCTATGGATTCTAATCAGGTCTGGAAGCTAGTAGAACCACCCGATGGTGTAAAAACCATTGGATGCAAGTGGATCTACAAGAGAAAGAGAGGAGTAGACGGGAAGGTTGAGACCTTCAAAGCTAGGCTTGTTGCGAAAGGGTATACTCAGAAAGAGGGTATCGATTATGAGGAGACCTTTTCGCCGGTAGCTATGCTTAAGTCTATCCAGATTCTCTTATCTATAGCTGCTCATATGGACTATGAGATTTGGCAGATGGATGTCAAGACAGCTTTCCTTAACGGAAGTCTTGAGGAGAACATCTATATGCGGCAACCAGAGGGATTCATTGCTAAGTGCAAAGATCATCTTGTATGTAAGCTTAATCGGTCCATTTATGGATTGAAGCAAGCTTCTAGATCTTGGAACATCCGCTTTGATGAGGTAATCCAGTCATAGTTATAAGGGATCGCAAGAAAAGGATGCTGTGCTTGTCTCAAGCTTCATACATTGACACTATCCTTGCTCGTTTTAGCATGCAAAACTCCAAGAAAGGTTTTCTACCTTTTAGGCATGGAGTTCCTTTATCTAAAGAGATGTGTCCCAAAACATCAAAGGAGATAGAGGACATGAAGGCAGTTCCTTATGCTTCGGTAGTAGGAAGCCTTATGTATGCTATGCTATGTACGAGACCGGATATCTGCTTTGCCGTGGGCATGGTTAGCAGATATCAGAGTAATCCTGGACAGGGACATTGGACTGCGGTAAAGCATATATTGAAGTACCTGAGAAGGACTAGGGATTATATGCTGGTTTACCTGGCAGATCAATTAGTCCCTGTGGGTTACACGGATTCGAATTTCCAATCAGATAGGGACAAGAGTAAGTCTACCTCGGGGTTTGTGTTTACTTTTGGAGATGGAGCCATAGTATGGAGGAGTGTCAAGCAGAAATGCGTGACGGACTCTACCATGGAAGCTGAGTATGTGGCAGCCTTTGAGGAAGCCAAGGAAGATGTATGGCTCAGGAACTTCTTGATGGACTTAGATGTGATTCCTGGTTTGCCCAGAACTATCACAATTTATTGTGATAACAGTGGTGCAGTTGCAAACTCGAAGGAACCATGAGCCCCTAAGGTGAGTAAACTCATAGAGCGCAAGTACCACCTTATACGAGAGATCGTAAAGCGAGGAGAAGTTGCTGTCGCAAAGATTGCATCAGAGGATAACCTGGCGGATCCATTCACTAAGGCCCTTCCAGCGAAAGCGTTTGATAGGCATGTGGAGGACATGGGGATCAGATGTATGGCAGAGTGATGACGGCATAGTCTTTTAGTATAAGTGGGAGATTGTTGGAATGTATACTGAAAGCCTAGCTCTTTTTGTATGAACATTTTATTTTGAAATAAGAATCACATGATCATTGTTTGCACTTTATATATTTATATGTGTGAATATTGTCTAATATTTTACATTGTAGATAACATGGTGCTTGGTGTGGCACAGAAGATCATGTTATCAGTTCCTTGTAAAATATAAGTAGAGGCTCACAACCAAGATGGTTTTAGATAAACCATTGACATGGTTGTAGTGTAGCTTGGTATTGTTTTGTCTTGAACATAGAGTTACACTAGTACACTTAGGTGTATTGAGCAGGACCGACATAGAGGTGATTCAATTTATTTCTGACTGCATAATTGAATCGGACCTTGGATATTATGTTGTACATGCTCTTAATCCCGATATAATAACAGGCACATGTACTTAGTATTTATTTCTTTGATTTACCAGAGGGTGAGATTTAGATGGATTAAATCAATATGCCCGGTAAGTTGGGAAATAATATTATTTACATGGTGTGCCATTGATTATAGGAGGAAACCGTGTCCTATATATTAGGTTGATGATGTCCCCTTGAGGAGCTCATAAGGTTCATCATGTAAACCCAGCTGGTTGACTTAGTCAACATGATGATAAGGTTGAGTGGTACTACTCGAGGAATTAGATGTTAATTAATTGATGGTCAGTAAATCAATTAATTGACAGACATTCGATATCTTAAACATGGGGAGATGAATGTACAAATAATATATGGAGCCCATATTGATTTATGGGGGTTGGTGAGGTAGTTCAATGATGATCCTCTAGTGGAATGGAACATCATTGATGGATCAAGTTTGTGTGGTTCCGATCCATCGGGTGGCCAAGACCCAACTCCTCCTTATGATCCCTATCGTAGCCTAATATAATCCTTGTGAAGTCTAGATCCAAGAATGTAAAACAAAACCTAGAACCAACGGTTGGGATTAAATCCCTAGATCCGATGGTTAGGATGAAACACTAGAACCAACGGTTGGGATTAAATCCCTAGATCCGATGGTTAGGATGAAACCCTAGAATCGACGGTTGAGATTAAATCCCTAGATCCGACGGTTGGGATAAAACCCTAGATCCGATGGTTGGGATGAAATTCTAGATCCGACGGTTGGGATGAAATCCTAGATCCGACAGTTGAGATGAAACCCTAGATCCGACGGTTGGGATAAAACCCTAGATCCGACTGTGGAGGTTAAATCCCTAGATCCGACGGTGGAGATTAAAGGAGTCCTAAGCCTAACTCTATAAAAGGAAAGCTTAGGGTTGGGCGGCAATAATGAATTGATTGAGGAATTAGGGTTTTGGCTCATCCAAAAGTGGGCGGCTAGGGTTTTTGGGTGGCTAGGGTTTTGGAGCAAAACAAGTGGGCGACAACTCTTCCTTCTAGTTGATTGCCGGCGCCCATCCTCCTCCATCAACACTTGGCCGGTGCCCATCCTAGAGGCCTCTCCCTTCTTCCTTGGCCGGCGGTTCTCCTTCAATAGGTGGCCGGCATTCATCTTCCTCCCTTCATCCTAGAGTGGCCGACGGCAACACTTCTTGAAGTTGGCCGGCGCATCATCCAATTGTTCCTTGGCCGGCGGTTGCACCAAATTCCCTAATTTGGTGGCCGGTTCTAGATAGGAAGGTATTTGTTATTTCTTCTCTTTGTTCGCAACGGACAAGGTGGAGAAGAAAGCGATCTAGAAGGCTTCTACTCGTAGAGGATCTTCGTCCACACGTCGTCCACGAGAAGGATAGGACATACGGTAGAAGATCGTGAGGTATAAAGTTATTTTAACTTTATTTGCAGATCTGAGCTTGTTCTTTTATGTTTTGATTATGCATGTGTAAATTAGTAAATATATTGTATAATCATGGACCCCGAAGACAAACACAAAAACCGACAATCCATCCGTCGTCTCTTCCGCGGCTAACCAACTAGAAGAGTTGAGTTGCTTGAACAACTAGTTTGTTCAAGCAATCACTCAAGTTGTTAGCACGACGACGAAATGGTTGTGCTAAGGAAGCTCATCCCATCCGGATCAATTCTTTCATTAGTGAAATTTTTAATCCGGGGACATGGGAGCCAATGAGCCTCCGAAGCATCCACCTTCAGTGCTCTGGGAGGCAAGATGACTGACGACTTTCTCAACCCCAAGGGAGACTATGTCATCAGAATGCATGCAAATGACATGTGTATGATGTCACACGTACAACCATCTACCACAGACTCTCTGTTCAGCAAAGAGTCATACCCATCTAATCAATACTCTCTATCCTGTAGAGAGTTGTACTCAACAGATCGACGGACTCTCTATCCTCAGAGAGTCAGACGATCGATCGATTTAACTCTCTATCCTATAGAGAGTCGACTTCATCGATCGACAAACTCTATCCTCAGAGAGAGTCATACTCGATCGATCGACGAACTCTATCCTCAGAGAGTCGACTGATCGATCATAACTCTCTCTCCAATAGAGAGTCGTACTCAACTGATCGACGCACTCTCTATCCAATAGAGAGTCGTACTCGACTGATCAATGCACTCTCTATCCGATAGAGAGTCGTACTCGACTAATCATACCAAGCTGGGACCACCGGTCCGCAGCGACACACTAATCACCCTTCACTTAACCATTACACAACTCATGGTTGGTAACAGTATGTAACCTACAGGTATTTGAAGTAAATCCTACATTTAAGGCATTACCTACCCACGGATGACCTTTTTGCCAATTATAAATTGGGTCATCCTCCGTACTAACATTTACACCCTGCTAAACATATAGGCCAATATACATCACATCTATAACTCCTAAATCATGATAGGGTATATGTGTGATATCAACAATTGAGCATAAATACATCAAACGATAAGTTCAAGCATACGATAATAAGAGCAGGATCAAGGTAATATGAACACCTAACATGCTCATATCTATGACTAAATCTGAATGCAATACATCTACCCAGACCAGGTAGGAAATTACCCACCTGCTTTGTAGACACCAATCGTCTTCATGTTCATGAATATCTGCCTCGTATCATGTCCTGCACATATCACAACATTAATAGTTAAGTGCAAGCATACAACGAATGATCGATTCGAGTCCTACATTGACTTCGCATCTCGATCAACTAATTGAATAGTTTCTTCCATTATCTTTTAATCACCATACCAACTGTCAATTTAATCATAGCTAATCAAGCTAACTAAATAACATCTCAATCTACAGTTAACATATGTTCATAAGCATTAAGATTCAGACTCACCTGGTTATTCTTCAATCGCACAACCTCCTTGTCCACCTATTAGCACCCAATCTGAATCAATTAACCTCGTTCGTCCATACTAGTGAACTCGATCACATAACAAGCTACACCTATACAATTCATTAACAATTACTTACTGAGCTAACAATTAACTGTAGAACATAGCACACATCCATCATTTATTCAAATCTAAACTTACCTAACCCCACTTCATTCAAATTCAAATTATCCAAAAAATCTCCCGTGACGGTTGAATCTCGCTAAGACAGAGGATAACCAAAGAACATCAACAAACAACCTAATAAATACCTAAAAGTAAAATCAGAACTATAGTTTACCTCCTCGTCTCCCACCAATCGAACAACAACCCAACCACAGATACAACCCCAGCTTTGCTACTGAATTTGCCCCTTGAATCCACAGAGCTACTACTAGCAATTGGAGGTGGCGACAAATGGAGAAAATCGTCGGCGACACTGGCTGTTGTCGGTATAACGGAGGGGCCGGAGGAGATGTGGCGGCCGCACAGGCCGCCCATGAGCGCAACCAAAAAGGGGCGATCACCGCCGTCGCTTGACCGGCGAACAATAAGGGGGAAAACAAATGGCGGGCCGAAAGTGAGATCCAGAGACTACCTGATGGGTGGCAACAGATCCTCACGCTGGCTGGCTCGCACCGATCTGGCAAGTAGAAGGCACTAACGATTCAAGCGCTGCCGCACGTTGCGCAGACGCTCGACGGAGCGGCGATGGGTTGGGAGTACAAGGTCAGCGGGCCACACAGAATAAAATTGCTCACCATGGAAAGATCTGGCGCGTGCGCAGAGCAAGGCGGGAGGCGAAGAAAGGAAGAGCGACGGCACCTACCAAGCTTTCGCAAGGGTTTTGCGTAACGAGTGGGCAAGTGCGATCCCAGGGACGCATTTAGCCGCTTCCATGGAATGGCGAGCGATTTGGAGGAGGAAGTAGCGGGGGGGGGGGGGGAGGAGGAGGAGGAAAGGTCGGGGTCGCGAAGAAGAAAAGAGGAGTCGCGAATATTGAAACTGACTGATTTAGTTTAATTAAACCATTTAATACAAGATAGTCTAAACAGGCTTTACAAAAGTCTGTTCATTTTATCCCCATAAAATATCCATAGAACCTCCATTTAAATCCAGAAAAATTTCTAAAAATTTCTGAAAAATTCCACAAGATAGTTTATCAATTAACGAGGAATAATATTTTATTTTTTTTGGTATTTTACAGTTACCCATCTCTCATCTTTGTAAAAAGCAAATCCCTCCGAAGTTGAGAGTTCTCAAGTCGGAGGGTGTATAGTGATTTCCCATCGAGGTAGCTCTCAGAAGAGCTACGAGCCTTGGAGTAGCAACCCGGTTAGGGTTGTGAACCAAGTAAAAGAAGCTTGTTTCTATCTTATTTTATTTCCACTGCATACACTTTAACGATTTCAAAATATAAAATATAAGTTTTAAAATTAAAGAAAATTGTATCCTCCGAGATTCATCTCCCTCTCTTGGAGTATTTTGATCCTACAATTGGTATTAGAACGGGGGCGCTTCGAATTTGGTGCAACCACCATCGAGAGCATTATAATTGTCTTTAATTTTCTTACATTGGAATAATTTTTTTAAATTTTCTTGCATAAGAATAATTTTCTTTAATTTTCTTGCATTAGAATAATTATCTTTAATTTTCTTGCATTAGAATAATTTTTATTAATTTTTTGCACTTAGAATAATTTTTATTAATTTTTATCACTTAAAATAATTTTTATTAATTTTTATTACTTAAAATAATTTTTAAAAAATTTTGTCCCTTAAAATAATTTTTAATAATTTTTGTCATTTAAAATAATTCTTATTAATTTTTGTCACTTAAAATAATTTTTATCACTTAAAATAATTTTTATTAATTGTTGCACTTGGAATAATTTTTATTAATTATTCCACTTAGAATAATTTTTTAAACAACTCTAGGAATAATTATGAATTTTAATTAATTTAAATAAAAAATTTAATAATGTCGCACTTAGAAGGGTATAACATCGTTCGCCTTCCTCTCTTCAACGGAGAGGTCTTTTCATATTAAAAAAGGCGAATGAAGTGCTATCTGAAAACCAACCTAGAGGTTTGGTTTTCGATTAGGAAAGGGTTCGTCTCTCCGGTAGATGACTCCGGGTGAGTTGTTAGAACCAGAGAAATGGACCGCGGGCGTTAGAAAATGGGCTCAAGTCGATTACATGATGCTTAATACCTTGCAGTGCGGACTTACCAAAGAAGAGCTAAATAGGGTGGGTCCATTCAAAAACTCTAAGGAATTATGAGACAAATTAATTGAATTACATGAAAGTACAAATGACACTTGGATTGCTAAACGGGACATGTTACTTAATAAACTATTTAATTGTAAAATGAACGAAAATGAAAATGCTAGTTAACTTCATAGGAGAATAAAAGACATTTTAAATGGATTACATTTAATCGGACACCAAATAAAAAATAGGAACGTAATTAGATATACACTCAAGGCATTCCCGAGGAACGCCTTATGGACATTCATCGTTGATGCCTACAAGGTTTCCAAGGATCTTTCCACAATTAGACTAGACGAATTGTGTTTGCGAACTTGAACTACACGAATAAGCTAACTCGGGTCAAACTGAGAATGATATTGCTTTAGTGGTAGGTTCGACCAAAAAGGAAAGAAAAATGAAAAGTGAGTTCGAAGACGTGTTGGAGTCGGAACCAAACGGAGAAGAGGAAATCGTAAATATGGTCCGGAAGATGTTCAATCGGAGAAAAAGGTTTACGAAGAAGGATGCTAAGAAAGTTGTCGACAACAATCCGAGACCTTGATCGGAAGCGACATGCTATGAGTGCAATGGAAAGGGACACTACAAATTGGAGTGCGCGAATCTAAAAAAGGAAGAAAAATCAAAAAAGGAAAAGAAGAAGAAAGCACTTAAGGAAACTTGGGACGAATCATCCTCGGAAGGGTCGGACACAGAAGAGACGAAGAGAAGCTTCGTAGCGTTTATGGTCGAATCAAGCTCCGGAGCCAAGTCAAGTTCCGAGTACGAGTCCGATTCCGAGTCCGATAGAAGCCACGAATACGCATCCGTTTCCGAAGGATTAGACGAGGTAACTTCTCCCTTAGAAAATAAGTTGTACAATATAATTGCATGCCTAGGTAATGCGGGAGATAAATAAAATAAAATAAATAAAAAAATCGAAAAGAAAAATGCTCGACCAGTGGTTGCACCAAATCTGAGTGCCCCCGCTCTGATACCAATTATTGGATTGAGAAAACACTAGAGGGGGTGAATATCGTTCGGAAATCTTTTTTTTTCGTCGATTAAAACCAAAGTACGTAGAGGAAAATACGAACAAAAGTAAGAACACAAGACACAAGGAATTTTACTTAGTTCACAACTCACCAGCTGCTAATCCAAGGCCCTGCGATTCTCGTTCACTTTTGAAGGGAAAAGCACTAAAAGTCTCTTCCTCGTTAGAGGTAAGAGACAACCGATTACAGAATATATAGAGGAAGAGGTAACAAATCTATCTCTCCTCTTAGCAAGTAATAAATATGAATTAAATAAAATATCGACAATGGATTGTGGTGGATGCATGGTTGGAGTAATGTTGAAGCATGAAGATTTATAGTCGGAGAGTAGGAGCACTTAGGAGTTCATTGATTAATGTAGGGTTTGAGTTCTCCCCTCCTTTTATAGATTGGTGTCTTGGAATAAGTCCAGATCCATATCCAAAACTCGTGGATCTTATCTTGAGGTGGCAGCATATCTTATCATGAGGTGGCGACATTGATCGATATCTCTTTGACCATGTGCATTAGGTTGATTCGTCGATATCAGTCGACTGATCCTATCAGCAGTCGACTGCCTCCAATCGACTGCTAAAACCTCCAGTCGACTGGTACTCTTGAGAATCTAACCTGATAGCATGAGAATCTAACCTGATAACTGCAACACAAGGTTAACACAAGAGATGCATCATGACATACAGTGTAACAGTCCTTTGACTGTCCGATCTCGACTTCGGTATTCCTCTGGAAGCCTTGGTCGGATCGATGCCTAGGATTGTTCTCTTACCGAGGACGCATCCTTACCATCGCTCCACACCCAGAGCTTACCTTTGGTCCTTCTGACCTATTGCTTAGCTTTCGGTCATTTGATCATCGAGGTTTCTCCTTTCGAGATTCTCCTGGCGTCACCCGACCACCGAGGTTTCTCCTTGTGAGATTCTCCTCGTGTCACTCGACCATCGAGGTTTCTCGTCCCGAGATTCTCTTGGTGTCGTTGACCACCGAGGTTTCTCGTCCAGAGATTCTCCTAGTATCGTTGACCTTAGCAAAGGCTAATACATTACCTACACACTCAACACAACATATGAGAAAACAAGAATAACTTAACTTTGAATCTTTGCCATCATCAAAACCTAGGTTCGATTATCTAGTGCTCCTGTACCAACACTTCCAACTTCCTTCATCACTTGGACGCCATCCCTTTATAAAGGGTGTGAAGCATTGTCCATGGTCGTGCGCCACACACACCACTCAGTGCAACACCAATGCATTACGTGTACTCTCCGTGTGTGGGCGGTTACTACCCAGCAGTTACTGCCCACATTGTATTAGGTCCACGTTTCAAATGCCAACACTTAGAGAAGAGCACGGTCAGCTATTATGGCATGGAGGTTGCTTGACCTGTTGTGAGATCATGAATACTTGAGCATGAAAATTGATGATTAGGGTTTATCTCCAACCCTTCTTTTATAAACTTGTAATCCTGACAAAGTTCAGATCTAGATCCTATTTACATGGATCTTTTCTTGAGGTGGAACTGTCAAGTCTCGAAAAAAAAAAATAATAATAACAATACTACAATGATAAAAATACACGGGCGAATATCATCGAAAAAAGGGGGATAAATTTTGGGGTCTAATTACACCCCAAATAATCACAGTTGAGGGGCATGAAGGGGAAAAACCCTAAAAAACCACTTAACCGGCCGAACCCTATATATATTTTCCTTTTCTATTTTTTTTTCTTGCTTTTTCCCTTCCCTCCGTTCGCGCGACCCTCCTTTTGCCCGCGAGCCACCACAGACGACGAAAGAAGCGAATGCCGAATCCCTGCCGCCGGAGTCGACGCCAACCTGCCGGAGCTACAGCGACCTTCCTCCTTCCTCTTCACGGTGAGTAGTCCTTGGCTAGGGTTGTCGAGGGTGGGGAATCCAGCAGGTTTTCGTTGGGAGGGTCGCGGCGAGTTGGAGTCGAGATGTTAGGGATTGAAGCGTGCCGGTGAGTGGGATTCCCGATTAGGTTCTAGCAGGCGTCCGCGGTGGATCGTCGGTACAGTTGGGGATGGGTTGAGCTACGGACATCGGTGGAGTTGGCTACCTGACGGTTAGAAGGAGGCGACAGGCGGAGAAGAGGATTGGAATGAGGTTTAGGGTTGTCGATCTTGGAGCTGCAAAGGGGGTTTTCGATGGGGGGGAAAAGAGGATTAGAATCGGTGGAATTGAGGCATTGGCGGGAAGGCGGAGGTGATGGGCCAGGTAAAGCGGATTGGTGTTGGAGGAAGAGAAGGGGATCGGATTAGGATTTTAGGATTGTTTTGATGAATTTATGCGGGAATAGGCATGGTGGGATTCATTCGGTAGGACGATAATAACGGGGCATCCATATATTGGGGTTCGTACGAATTGAGTATGATGCGCGATGTATACGAGGTTTAAGGTTTTAGTTAATAGCCAGACAAAGGTCTAATAAATGTAAGGGGTAATCTGTTTGACAAGAATTAGCCGGCTAGGGTGGATGTAAAAATTTGGATATGCAGGAGCTTTATGTCTGTAGATGATTTCTGCTATATTTGTTCTCAGTCAGCATGTTTAGTTAATCCTTTATAAATTGTTCTTAACGCTGTAAATGATATATAATATGTGTTAAATATCGTCTACCTGTGTATGAGGTTAGATGCTATATATATATATAAATATGAGTAATTACCATCTACCTGTGTATGAGGTTAGATGCTATATGTATGTGTGTGTAATTACCATCTACCTGTGTATGAGGTTAGATGCTATATATAGATATATATATTTGTTCACCTATGATGTTTAATGTTCTTATTTTCTTTAGCTAAATTGTTCATCAGATCCTTCTTATGCTTCGTTGTTATGTGAATAGGTTATGTTAACATCTACCTGTGTATGAGGTTAGATGCTATATATATATATATACACGTCCATTCATGATGTTCTATGTTATCCTCCGGTGACTGAGTATGATAGAAAATGACAGAAATTCTTAGTTAGCTAACTGTATGTACATGAGCATTAGTGGTGCCTGGACGGGTTGGGCTCTCGGTTGAGCTCGGAGGGCCCACCAAATTGGATGATTGATCAAGGATCGATGATCGATTCCTTAGTTTCTTCCTAGAGGTACCTCAGATTGCACAAGAAAATAAGGTATTTGATCGCTCAAAGATTTTAAATGCACAATGTGAGGTACCACGAGTGTTTATGTTTAGGTGCCGTTAGCGTAACAGGGAGGCATGATTGGGTTCGCTGTACTTGTTTTAATGATATGTTGATTAAAAGTATTGGTTATGTTTCATATTGACTTACAGAAAGTGTAATGCAAAATGTATGTTGAGCTACAGTAGTTTACATTTACAGTTGTAGAGTTATATGTTCCCTTGTGAATTTCTCATCCCTGTGTTATATCCTCGCTATCGATTTACTTATCATGTGGAACTCGATGTCACATAACAATTCGTAGGGAACATGATACCCGATTGAGACGAAGAAGTGAGGTAGTGTAACTGAGGAGATGATGATGAGCATGGCACACATTGTCTGGGGCATCTATGGAACAGGGTTTCCAGATTGAGGGGAGATGATTTGATGTTCTATTTTTCTTCAGGTTTTGAGGGTTAAGTGTGTAGTTGAGACTGCTAAACTAGATGGAATAAAATAAATTGTTGCCGGGCATTACGATCTTGTGTATAATGGATAATATCTACGTGTGACTAGGGATTTTGTATATGCATACTGGGTTAGGTCTTTTCAGTTGGTATCAGAGCCCACAATCCTAAAGGACAGTGTGTGCATGCAATCTCATCAAGGACTCAGATACATCCATCTCTGCGTTTGTATGCTTTGAATTTACTTTTCAAGTAGTAGTCTTAATGTAATCATGTTTAGGTTTATGTACAAATTGGAGATAACGATGCAGTTATCGGGTTTTATAGAAGAATGGCGGGCCGAAGAAACAATGGTGAAGGGGGGCAGAGTAGTCAGTTTCTCGCTGAGCTTGCCGCAATTATGCAGGAACAGAGTCGGATTCAGGGAGAACAGATCCAACAGCTATTGAGAGCCAGGGAGCATGGAGACACCCATAGTGGTCCCACAGCCCGTGTGAACCCAGTTTACAAGTAGTTCAGGGATCTTGGACCGACAGAGTTTAAGGGAAGCACAGACCCGATTGTGGCAGAAGGATGGATTCGGTCATTGGAGACGATATATGACTTCATGCAGCTTACTGATGCTGACAAGGTGAGGTGCGCCATATTCATGTTGCGGGGCGATGCTCAGATATGGTGGGAGGGTGCACGTTCAGCGGTGGATTTAGCTACAGCTACTTGGGTTGAATTCAAGGAGGTATTTTATGGTAAATACTTTCACGACACAACCCGAATGGCTGTGAGGAATTCCTAGAGCTTCGCCAAGGGGACCGGACAGTAGCTGATTATGTCAAGGAATTCGAGAAGGGGCGGGATTTTGTACCTATGATTGCCAACCAACCAAGAGAGGAGCCAAACATTTCACCGAGGGATCGAGGCAACCATTCGCCATGATGTCGTGGTGAGTCGAGTTACCACCTGAGAGGTCAGGATCAGCTCGGCGGCAGAGCAGACAGAATGACATGATAAAGGAATGCAGACTAAGAGGTCTAGTTACTGTGGGAAGGGAACCTCTGGCCGAGTCAAGAGGTTTGCACCGAGCCGCTTTCGAGGCAAACAACCACGATTTCAGGCCAGACGCAGCCTAGCATAATACCCAGAGTCACGACCATCGACCATCTGTTTCTCAGGTGAAAGCAAAACTCGGCCCCAAGTGCGTAAGACTCATGCAGTCGGTGTTTGGTGGGTATGTATGTGTGCTAAGTGCAAGAAGTCCGGGCACTTTGCTATGAATCGCCTCACCAAAGAGCCAACTAGAGGAAGGGTGTATGCTATGACACAGAGCAGTGGATCCGGATTCGCCATTATCACGGTAGAATTTCTATTGTCAACCTACCTGCTCATGCCTTAATAGATTCTGGAGCTACACACTCCTTCATATCGGTGGCCTACGTTGCAAAACTAGGTATTTCATGTGATTGGATGGCTACTGGCTATAACGTGTCCTTGCCTTCAGGGGAAGAACTGACCAGCAATAGAATAGTGAGGAACTGTCCGATAAGGATGCAGAACTATACAGTGTACGCCGAACTTATTGTATTAGAGATGGTGGACTTTGATGTAATTCTGGGTATGGATTGGTTGGCCTGGTACGAGGCCGTAATTGATTGTAAACAAAGGACGGTTAAACTGAAACTACAAAATGATGGAATTGTCATCTTCAATGCAACCTCCACGCTGAGTCATCTACCTATTATATCAGCATGTAAAGCTCAGAAAATATTAAGTAAGGGGTGTAACGGATTTCTAGTCAACATAATGGGAAGTTCTGAGACTTTTAAACCGAGTCTGGAGGAAGTAGAGGTGGTCCGGGATTTCCCCGATGTGTTCCCAGAGGATATTGCGGGATTACCCCCTGTCAGAGAGGTTGAGTTTGGAATAGAATTAATATCGGGAACCACCCCCGTGTCTAAAGCACCGTACCACCTTGCACCCACCGAAATGAAGGAACTGAAGAAGCAACTACAAGAACTGCTGGATAAGGGTTTCATCCGACCCAGTGTGTCACCCTGGGGAGCACCAGTGTTGTTCGTCCGTAAGAAGGACGGTTCAATGCGGTTGTGCATCGACTACCGGGAGTTGAACCAGGTTACAGTCAAGAATAAGTACCCGCTGCCTAGAATCGATGATCTGTTCGATCAACTACAGGGAGCAACGGTATTCTCAAAAATTGACTTGAGGTCGGGGTACCACCAATTGAGGGTGAAAGGAGAAGATGTTCATAAAACTGCCTTCAGAACTCGATATGGTCATTATGAGTTTCTAGTTATGCCGTTTGGACTCACTAACGCCCCCGCAGCCTTTATGGATTTGATGAACCGGATTTTCCAGCCATACCTGGATCAGTTTGTGATTATCTTCATCGATGATATACTAATTTACTCTCAGAGTCACGAAGAGCACCGACAACATCTGACGCTGGTACTGCAGACTCTGAGGGATAAGCGGTTATACGCTAAGTTCAGAAAATGCGACTTTTGGCTGAGATAAATAGCATTTTTAGGACATATAGTCTCGGAGAGGGGAATAGAGGTGGATCCAGTCAAAGTGGAGGCAATCCAGAGTTGGGCTACTCTGAGGAACGTTATAGAAATTCGAAGTTTCCTGGGACTGGCGGGTTATTATCGTAGATTTATTCAGAATTTTTCACGAATTGCGCTACCCCTGACTTCGTTGACCAAGAAGGGGGTGAGGTATGAATGGACTACTCAGTGCGAGCAGAGTTTTATGGAGCTAAAGGAAAGGCTGATGATAGCACCTGTGCTTGCAGTTCCAGACACTTCTGGGCAATTTGTGGTGTACACTGATGCCTCCAAAACTGGTCTAGGGGCTGTATTGATGCAGAAGGGGAGGGTCATTGCCTATGCATCACGTCAGTTGAAGGTGCATGAGCAGAATTATCCTACACATGACCTGGAACTAGCAGCGGTCGTCTTCGCTTTGAAGATCTGGCGACACTATCTTTACGGGGAACGATGCGAGATCTACACAGATCATAAAAGTTTGAAATATTTCTTTACTCAAAAGGAACCAATATGCGGCAGACGATATGGTTGGAGTTGGTAAAAGATTATGACTGCAATATTAACTATCACCCGGGTAAGGCTAATGTGGTGGCGGATGCGCTGAGTCGCAAGACGGCGACGCTATTACAGTTGACCACCCAGCAAAGATTGATATTAGAGTTTCAACAGATAGGAGTGGAGGTGATAGCACTAGGTGAGCAGGTTAGGTTGGCGGCATTGACGGTTACATCGAACTTACGGGATCAGATCCGGGCAGAACAAGCCTCGGATCAACAGTTAATGGAATGGAAACGCAAAGATGAAGCAAAGGGTAGCACCATCTACTCAGTGATTGATGGGATAGTGTGATACAAGAGCTGCATATGGGTGCCTAAGGGTGGATCCCTGAGGGAGAATCTCATGAGGGAAGCTCACACTACCCCGTACTCTATCCACCCTGGCAGCACAAAGATGTATAAGGATATGCGGCTATTATATTGGTGGCCGGGCATGAAGAGAGACATAAGCAAGATGGTCCATGAGTGTCTTACCTGTCAACAGGTGAAAGCTGAGCACCAAAGGCCCGCGGGACTGCTCGAACCGCTTTCGATACCTGTCTGGAAGTGGGAAAATATTGCCATGGATTTTGTGGTAGGATTACCGATCTCGACTAAGGGATCAAATGCAGTGTGGGTTATTGTGGATCGATTGACGAAGTCAGCCCACTTTTTGCCAGTGAAAACCACCTTCACTATGATACAATATGCAGAGTTGTATATACGGGAAATAGTAAGGTTACATGGAATTCCGAATCGATTGGTCGATAGAGACCCAAAATTTACATCCGGTTCGAAGAGTTTGCATCGGGATTGGGTACAAAACTTGCTTTCAAGATCGCTTTCCATCCCTGCATCGATCAACTGAGCGAGTAATTCAGATTTTGGAAGATATGCTACGAGCTTGCATTATAGATTTCAAAGGGAGTTGGGAGTCCAAACTGCCCTTGGTAGAGTTCACCTATAATAATAGTTATCAATCCACCATCGGTATGGCTCCCTATGAAGCGCTATACGGAAGAAGGTGTAGAACCCCACTACACTGGGAAGAGGTAGGAGAAAGGGCGCCTGGGTCCAGAGATGGTGACCCAAATGTGGAACTAGTAGCAAAGATCCGGGAATGCAATGATACACAAGAGTCGCCAGAAGAGTTATGCTGATTGTCGGAGGAGGGACCTAGAGTTCACCATGGGAGATCATGTATTTCTCAAAGTGTCACCCATGAAGGGAGTGCTGAGGTTCGGAAAGAAGGGCAAACTCAGTCCGAGGTATATTGGGCCTTTTGAGATCCTCGACCGGATTGGAACACGAGCATACCGAGTTGCTCTACCACCAAACCTGCCGGGAGTTCATGTGTTTCACGTATCCATGCTCAGGAGGTACCTTTCCAATCCTGCACATGTGATTGGGTATGAAGCCATACAGTGGACACCAGATCTATCCTACGAGGTAATACCAGAACAAATATTAGATCGTCAAGTGCGGAAGCTGAGAAATAAAGAAATCAGAATGGTGAAAGTTTCATGGGGAAATCAACAGATAGAGGAAGTTACCTGGGAGACCGAGCGGGATATGCGTGACCGTTACCCTGAACTATTTGGTAAGTCAAATTTCGAGGACGAAATCTTTTTTTTTAGGGGGAAAGAGTTGTCAAGTCTCGAAAAAAATAAATAAATAAATAAATAAATAATAATAATAATAACAATACTACAATGATAAAAATACACGGGCGAATATCATCAGAAAAAGGGGGATAAATTTCGGGGTCTAATTACACCCCAAATAATCACAGTTGAGGGGCATGAAGGGGAAAAACCCTAAAAAACCACTTAACCGGCCGAACCCTATATATATTTTCCTTTTCTATTTTTTTTTCTTGCTTTTTTCCTTCGCTCCGTTCGCGCGACCCTCCTTTTGCTTGCGAGCCGCCGCCGACGACGAAAGAAGCGAATGCCGAATCCCTGTCGCCGGAGTCGACGCCAACCTGCTGGAGCTACACCGACCTTCCTCCTTCCTCTTCACGGTGAGTAGTCCTTGGCTAGGGTTGTCGAGGGTGGGGAATCCAGTAGGTTTTCGTTGGGAGGGTCGCGGCGAGTTGGAGTCGAGATGTTAGGGATTGAAGCGTGTCGGTGAGTGGGATTCCCGATTAGGTTCTAGCAGGCATCCGCGGTGGATCGTCGGTACAGTTGGGGATGGGTTGAGCTACGAACATTGGTGGAGTTGGCTACCCGACGGTTAGAAGGAGGCGACAGGCGGAGAAGAGGATTGGAATGGGGTTTAGGGTTGTCGATCTTGGAGCTGTAAAGGGGGTTTTCGATGGGGGGGAAAAGAGGATTAGAATCGGTGGAATTGAGGCATTGGCAGGGGAAGGGCAGAGGTGATGGAGTGGGTAAACCGATTGGTGTTGGAGGAAGAGAAGGGGATCGGATTAGGATTTTAGGATCGTTTTGATGAATTTATGCGGGAATAGGCATGGTGGGATTCATTCGGTAGGACGATAATAACGGGGCATCCATATATTGGGGTTCGTACGAATTGAGTATGATGCGCGATGTATACGAGGTTTAAGGTTTTAGTTAATAGCCAGACAAAGGTCTAATAAATGTAAGGGGTAATCTGTTTGACAAGAATTAGCCGGCTAGGGTGGATGTAAAAATTTGGATATGCAGGAGCTTTATGTCTGTAGATGATTTCTGCTATATTTGTTCTCAGTCAGCATGTTTAGTTAATCCTTTATAAATTGTTCTTAACGCTGTAAATGATATATAATATGTGTTAAATATCGTCTACCTGTGTATGAGGTTAGATGCTATATATATATATAAATATGAGTAATTACCATCTACATATGAGGTTAGATGCTATATGTATGTGTGTGTAATTACCATCTACCTGTGTATGAGGTTAGATGCTATATATAGATATATATATTTGTTCACCTATGATGTTTAATGTTCTTATTTTCTTTAGCTAAATTGTTCAATGATCCTTCTTATGCTTCGATGTTATGTGAATAGGTTATGTTAACATCTACCTGTGTATGAGGTTAGATGCTATATATATATATATACACGTCCATTCATGATGTTCTATGTTATCCTCCGGTGACTGAGTATGATAGAAAATGACATAAATTCTTAGTTAGCTAACTGTATGTACATGAGCATTAGTGGTGCCTGGATGGGTTGGGCTCCCCGGGTTGAGCTCCGGGGAGGGCCCACCCAAATTGATGTGATCGATGATGATGATGACTGATTCCTTAGTTTCTTCCTAGAGGTACCTCAGATTGCACAAGAAAATAAGGTATTTGATCGCTCAAGATTTTAAATGCACAATGTGAGGTACCACGAGTGTTTATGTTTAGGTGCCGTTAGCGTAACAGGGAGGCATGATTGGGTTCGCTGTACTTGTTTTAATGATATGCTGATTAAAAGTATTGGTTATGTTTCATATTGACTTACAGAAAGTGTAACGCAAAATGTATGTTGAGCTACAGTAGTTTACATTTACAGTTGTAGAGTTATATGTTCCCTTGTGAATTTCTCATCCCTGTGTTATATCCCTGTCATTGATTTACTTACTGGGCTGTGAACTCATGATGTCACATAACAATTTCAGGTAGGGAACAGGATACCCCGATTGAGACGCACGAAGCGGAGGTGGTGTAACTGAGGAGATGATGATGAGCATGACACACATTGTCCGGGGCATCTATGGAACAGGGTTTCCAGATTGAGGGGAGATGATTTGATGTTCTATTTTTCTTCAGGTTTTGAGGGTTAAGTGTGTAGTTGAGACTGCTAAACTGGATGGAATAAAATAAATTGTTGCCGGGCGTTACGATCTTGTGTATAATGGATAATATCTACGTGTGACTAGGGATTTTGTATATGCATACTGGGTTAGGTCTTTTCAGGAACTTAGCTTTTGACATATTCAAACAAAATCTTCGTCTAAACTAATCTGCAAATATCAGTCGATTGATGGTTCGTAGCTTCTTTTTAGTCGGCTGGAGAACAAGGTGCTTAGGAATTGTATAGGGTGCTCAAGATTTGTATAGGGTGCTATAGAATTACAATTGTTGCTCGGGATTAGTCGACTATTTTGTCAATGACAATCGAATGCTATTGGGTACTCGACATTTATACTTGTTGCTCGACATTTTTACTTGCTACTCGAGAATTCACTTGATGCTCGGAAATTACACTCGCTGCTCGAGAATTACACCTGCTGTTCGGGATTTACATTTTCTACTCAGGAATTACACTTGTTGTTCAGGATTTACACTTGCTGCTCGGGATTTGCATATGTCACTCAGCCAAAGCTTGTGATATATAGTACTAAAACTGCATCACAAAGTTAGCACAGTGTATACAAGAATATTAACAGTGACAGTCCTTTGACCGTCTGATCTCGACTTCGGCCTTCACTTGGAAGCCTTAGTCGGATCAATGCCTAAGATTGTCCCCATAGCGAGGACATGACGTTACCATCACTTCTCACAAGGAGCTTACCTTGGTCCTCTTACCTATTGCTTATCATTTGATCCTATGACATTAGCTAAGACTACTCAAGATTTGCACACTTAACACAATACATTAAACAACATTATGACTTAACTTTGAGCCTTTGTTATAATCAAAACTTAGGTTCAATTAATTAATGTCCCTGCACCAACATATATGAAGTTTCATAGCAAGTGACTCTAATAAATTGATTACCCTTAACTATCATCCACATGTTCACTCTCAACATCTCTATATTTCGATTCAGTGAGTATTGAATGCTTGGATGAACCAAGGCGCATAAGATGTATTAGTCTCATAGAATTGATGATGTCCAATATCATCAATTTATCAACTAGGAATAATTTCAATACTTGCATAATTACACATGATGAGATATTCACTAATTGTGATCCAATCACAATTTCTCTCTTTCTATGTATCGCATTGTGGACTTTAGTAAATGAGTTTAAGATCTAATCAAATAATAGAGAATTTACACTCAAATAGTGAATTTTATTAATAACATCTACGGTGATTATCTTAGGACATCCAATAGTAGATGAGCGTGAGATGTTAGGACTTGACTATCGATTCTAGATGTAAAATATGCATATACATGAATCAAAAAGTATAAATAAAAATGAATCACTTATGTGATTAACTTCAAACAAGGCTTAACGATCAATTAATATCATTTGAATCAAGTAAAGAAGTTAGATATTTCTTTTAGGATAATTTTTAGATGGGTTATTTTTAAATACTACTTTTCTAAGTTAAAATGGGATACATGCTTGGATTTTGAAAATGTTAACATTTCTACACATTTCGTACATTGATTCTTAAACTAACATCCTTTGTGCAATGTTATTTTGAAAAATGTTGAATTGAAAGTTTAATTATTTGAAAATGTTTACTTGAAAATGTTGATTTTCTTATTTATTTCGACTTGAAAATTTTGATTTGAAAGTTTATTTATTTGAAAATTTTGACTTAAAAATTTTGATTTTTTGAAAATTTTGATTTGAAAATGTTGACTTGATAGTTTAATTTGAGAGTGCACTTATTTGGAAAATTAAATTAAACTTGAGAATTTTGTAAAAATTTGTTCAAACATGAAAAATACTTACAAAAGTGTCGTTTGCAATTCCTACTTCAGAGGTTAAAAGATTTATTTTTTGCTAGCTATAATATAAATAACAATATTTTTGATATATGGCAAAGAGGGAGTAATTAAAGTTCAAGTTAAGGGAATTTAAAATTTAAGTTCAAGTTCAATTAAGAGAATTTTAAATTTATATTTTAAAAATATATTTTAAGAGGGAGAGATTAATTTGAGGAAAAGTTGTTTTATGAAATGTTTTCTACTTAATTTCCTTAACTTGTAAATAAAAAAGAGAGAGATTGCTGGTGTAAAGAGCTCCATATAGTCAAACTTGGGTTTTGATCAATGATGTGGTCAATCCGCAAGCGCACGGTCATCATCAAGTAATAAAAATATCGATCCCACGGAGATTGGTCAAATACCAAATGAGTGCAAGAAAAAATTTCTAGAAGAATAAGTATTTATATGGTAGTTGGATAAGGAAGGGAAGCAAGCAATCGAGAAAGGATTATAGGATGAAATTACGAAACAACCTGAGGACTTTGGTTTCACTATAATGTCTATTTCTTGGCAGTTCTCGATTATATCAATGTGTATTCTTGAAGGAAATTTTTCTAAAGCTATCGGATGTTTCTTCCGAGATTAATTCGATGTATTCACCTAACTTGATTTCCACTTTCACAGTGTTAGCTCTTAGAAGGAACTTGTTCGCAATATGGGCACCTATCACAAACCCCAGCGGATCCTTTGGAGAACTATCACTTATTACTCATAGGAACCAAGGTTAGATAAATTATTATGTTCTAGGATAAGTTTATGGAAGCCTCAAGAGGTCTTAATAGTTTTTGAGGTATTCACACATAGTTGACCTTGTTCACAATATGAGTATTTGTCACAAATAGCTCGGTAGATCAATCTAGATGGAAACCCTTAGTTTCCATAATACCTCACAATTAGTTTAGATCCTCGAGAGTTTTTGATAGCTTTTGAGGTATTCACGCATAGTTGACCTTGTTCGCAACATGGGTACCTATGACGAGCACTCTGGTGGATCAATCTAGGTGAAAACCTTCAATTGCTATTGCTCCACACAATTAGTTTTACAAAATCGGAATTAGAAGAAACATGCGAATAGGTGATCAACAAACTCGCAAGATAAATCATACGTACGGTAAAATTAATTCAAGAAGTTCATAATAGATAAATAAAAGAGTTATAACAATCCAATACTATTAAACAAAGAGCTACTCTTTCATCCTAAGTTCGAGGAGAACTACTCCATGGTTCGGAAGGAAGATAGAAACAAAGTTCAGTAAGACATTCAACAAAACTAAGGAAGAGAAAGAAGGAAAAATGAGTTTATCGTTGTCAGTTGAAGACTTCCTTCGACTTGTGGCTCTTTCTCCAGGGCTCCGCAACTCGTGCCTTCATTGTATCCTGAATCTCTAGACTCCTCTGAATATTCAGGATATCTGGATTTCAGAATGCTTTTCTCCTTAGCTCTAGGGTCTTTTTATAGACTCTTCTAGAGAGAAAAATGAGAAATTAGTTGTAAGAAATTTGGAATAGCCGGAGGAAAGCCAGGATTTTGATTTTCCCGTGGCATGGCCATGCCATTTGACATGACCTAGGTGTGTCAGGCACTGTGGAGACCTGACACACCTTGGAATTGGGCATGCTGAATGTTGGAATGTATACTGAAAAGTCTATTCTTTATATGAACATCTTTATTTTTGAAATAAGAATCACATGATCATTATTTGCATATTTATGGTTATGCATATTGTCTGATACATTACATTGTAGATAACATGGTGTGTGGTGTCACACGGAAGGTCATATTATCAGTTCCTTGTAGAGTATAAGTAGAGACTCACAACCGAGAAGGTTTTGGACAAACCATTGGTATGGTTGTAGTGTAATTTGGTATTGGTTTGTCTTGACCATAGAATTACACTAGTACACTTTGTGTGTATTGAGCAGAATCGACTTAGAGGTGATTCAATTTATTGCTGACTACATAATTGAATCGGACCTCGAATATTATGGTGTACATGCTCTTAATCCCAATATAATAATGAGCACATATATTTAGTATTTATTTCTTTGATTTACCAATGGATGAGATTTATAGATTAAATCGATAGGCTCGGTAAGTTGGAAAATGATATTATTTACATGGTGTGCCGTTGATTATAGAAGGAAACCGTGTCCTATGTATTAGGATAATGATATCCCCTTAAGGAGCTCATAAGGATCATCATGTAAACCCTGCAGGTGGGCTTGGTCTGGCATGATGATAAGGTTGAGTGGTACTACTCATGGAGTTAGATGTTGATTAATTAATTGTCAGTAAATTAATTAATTGACGGACATTCGAGATCTTAAACACGGGGAGATATTTGTACAATTAATATATGAAGCCCATATTTATTTATGGGAGTTGGTGAGGTAGTTCAATGATAATCCTCTAGTGGAATGAATTATCATTAATGGATCGGATGTTATGTGAGCCGAATCCATTAGGTAGCCAAGATCCAACTCCTCCTCATGGTCCCTATTGTAGCCTATTAAAACCTAGATCCAACGGACATGATTAAAAGGAGGTTTGGGTAAAATTTATAAATAGGTTACAAGGCTTGTGCGGCAAGGGGGATTATCCATCTAGGGTTTTTGGGTGCTAGGGTTTGTGTAGGGGATCGGTACGGCCGACTAGAGGGGGGTGAATAGCCCTTTTCGTTTGGATGCCGGTATTTGCTCATCTACAAAACTAATTAGCGCAAGCGGAAGACTAATAAAGACAAACAAATAGAAATACGAGAACACAATTGCTAACAAAGAATGTAACGTGGTTCACGGCTACGCCGCTAATCCACGATCCCGATTCGTCCGAGGTGAATCACTCCTCCAAAGCCAATCACTATTGGTCTCTCCTTTGCACCAAGCTAGGTGGAGGTAACCTTTACAATCAAGATCACTCTTCTTACAAATAGAATGAAGTATAAACAAGTAAGAAGAGTTTAGAGCTTGTGGGGCACTAGGAAGATCACTTAGAGCATAAGCATTAGCCTCTCAAAGGCTCACACCCTCTCTTTTTATAGAGAGGGTTGTTTTCTTCCCGTTGGCCGCCACCAGTCGACTGCCGTCACTACAACGACCTCCGAACACGTCGGATCCCGATCGTTGTAGTCCAACGGAACTTTGGCGTGATCCGGACCTCACCACGATCGCGCCTCGTAGTTGATCGATGGCTACGAGCGGTTCTGGTGGCTAAAACCCTATTGACTACCGATCGCCGCTTTCAAGAATGATCGATGATCTTGATACGACCGCCTACATATGGCGAATGATCACGCCACAATCGATCGATCGGATACGGTCGAACTCACTCGACTTCGACCGATCGCTATGACATGGCAGATCGCGTGTCGGGAAAAACCCATCCGACACTTGGCCAAATGGCCAAGTTTCACCTAAGAGCTACCCTTCCCCGGGTTACAATCGCTCACTCTCATCTCTTGGAGTCCCTCGCCTTCGAAGTTCTCTTCGTTCTTGGCCACATCCCTCGGCAGCATCAGGCGCACGGCTCTGCAATGCTCCTTCGCGTCTCTTGCCTCGAAGTCTACTTCCTCTGGCTTCACTCCAAGCTTCTCGTCCGACGGTCCCTCGGATGCTCCAAGCGCACGACTTCCGCAAAGTTATCCTTCACCGACTCAAGGCACGAGTCATGAGATGTGAAACTTGCCACGGCTCCATGTGCGAATTACTAAGTCCTGCACGACTTCAACGCACATATCACATCAACATATCAAATTAACTTAAACCCTTTAACACACCATCAAAACCATATTACGGCAAGAGATTGTCCTAACAATCTCCCCCTTTTTGATGTGTGGCAATCCGTTTAAGTTAGGTAAAAACATTTGATATAAATTTTAAGATAAGAAAGCATGTAAAGATAAACATGATATAGCAACTTGCAACTCCCCCTTAATCCGTGAAACTCTCTATGCAAATTTTCTCCCCCTAAAATAATTAACTTAAACATAATTATTTCTCCCCCTTTGACACCATCAAAAAGATTATCACTAAGTTAAAAGCATATGGCATCAAGTCTAATAGAAAGAAAATACCACAAGTTGAATTAAAATCGAAATTCAGCCTTTACTGGTCTGATATTCAGGTCATCAGTTGATTGGTTCAGACTACCAGTCGACTGGCACACTGTATTCGAGATTTCTGATTTCTGGGGTGAATTTCAGAAATGCGTTAAAAATTCTAAAAAATTCGAAAAATCATGAAAGTTGGGGAACACATTTCTTTTAAGTATATCTATCAGTGAAAAATAGGTTTTCATGAAAAATCATTTTATTTCCATGTATTTGCCAAAAATCCATAAGCTTTAAAAACTACTAGGTTTTTTATCATAAGAGTATCCATTTTAACACCTAGTCTTGCTTTGAATTGTTTCAAAACATGAACACATAGATTTTAGATTAAGAAATTGTTTTGAAAACATATGAAATATCCAACCATGATCTTTGGGCAATATGTCTATGAATTAAACATAAGCCTTCCCCATGATTGGTCTATTATTGATATGTTGATACTTTAAATGACCATCTAAATGTCATAGGCATTAGTGGACATTTGTATCATCCTAACATCTCACTCATGCTAAGTTTGCAATCAAGTTAGCCTATAGTGAGTGTGAGATGCATCCTAGGGGATATTTGTATATACTTAACCAATATATTCATGCAATTCTATCAAGGTTAAGTATTAACCTAATAATCCTCATGATCATAAGAGCATATATGAATTAATTTTACATTATGATCATGAAATACATGTATTAATTAAATAATAATCATGCATTAGGTATTGTATGATGATAATAAACAAAGTATCACCTAAAGCATGATTCAACCCTATTTCTCATGATTACGTGCCAAATATTAAAATCATAAATCATGATTTCAAACATACATAGCAATTACATTAATTATCATGATTTAAGCATTAATATCTATTTATGGGCACGTTATCATCACCCAACACTATTTTAAAAATGTTGTCCCGCCATCCTAAGTCAACCAAAATATGATATAGGTTAATTCCATATGGTTGACTACCCTAGGGTTATCCTAACCCTTAAGGATGGATTTTGGAACCCAAAATAAGTTCTTTCCTATTGGGTTCACTAAGTATTCCTTGGGGATCCATTTCCTAGCTATTACTTTCTTCTTATCTTGTCCCCTAGCTATAAGGCATTTGTAGGCCTTTTCATTTTTCTTTTCCTTGTAGCCTAGGCCCTTCTTATTGAAGCTAGCTCTTTGGATGCCAATGATCATATTTAATGTGTTGGAGCCAATTGTGAATTTTTCTAGGGCTTTTATTCAATAATCTACCTTTTCCCTTAAGGCCCTATTTTCATTTATACATGCATCACTAACATCTAATGGCACATAAAGGTCATGTGAGCATGCATCATTTAAGCTAGAAGAAATATTATCATTTAAGCATGCATTTTCTAGCTTATTTTCCAATGCCTTAATTTGATTAAGCATGCTTTTATTTTTCTTTTTCATTCCAAATAAGTCCTTAGTTAAACTAGAAATTATGGAAACTATTTTCTTAGGAGAGACTTTCGTTACCATAGTTTCCATGTCTTCTTCTTCTTCGGATGATGAGGATGTAGAAACTCCCCCTTCACTTGAGCTCTCCCCACTTGAGCTTGATACTTCATTATCGGATGAAGAACAATCCAAGTCATCAAAGGCCATCAAGGCCAAATTGGTGACAAAGGCATTCTCCTCATCCGATGATGATGAGGAGGATGAGGATGGATCATCCCAAGTCCTTGCCTTGAGAGCTTTAGCCTTTCCCTTTTCCTTTGTCTTCTTCTCCTCTTCCTTCTTTTTCTTGCTCCCCTTTTTCTTCTTCTTTTCTTCTTTCTTTTTCCTCTCTTCCTTGCTCTTGTTTAGGAGAGGACAATTGTCCCTTATGTGCCCCTCTCCTTGGCAATTGTAGCATATGACCTTCCCCCTTGGTCTTCTATTCCTATCATGAGATTTATCAAACCTAAAGTTCTTAAATGCACGTCTTACCCTCCTTACCATATAGGCTTCTTTGGTGCTATCCATGGAGGAGGAGGAAGACGCTTCGTCATCGGAGGAGGAGGGGATTTCCATCTTCTTCTTTCCCTTGTTTGCTATCAAAGCTACTCCTCTTGAGGGTTGAATTTTAGGCTCTTCTTGTATTCCTTCAAGCCTAGATTCATGTAATTCCATAGTGGAGAAAAATTCATCTAGAGTACTTACCTCTAGATTCTTTGAAATGTAAAATGAGTCCACCATAGAACTCCACTTGGATGATCGGGGGAAAGCATCTATGGCCTTCATTATCATATCGCGATTGGAGAGCCTTTCTCCTACACTTGTTAGTCCATTTAAAATTTATTTGAATCTAGAATGCAAAGAAGTTACCTTTTCTCCCTTTTCTAATTTAATGTTGGATAGTTGGGAGCGGAGGAGATCTCTCCTTGCTAGCTTGGCCTCGGATGTGCCTTCATGGAGTTCTACAAGCTTTTCCCACATCTCTTTGGCGCTAGCACACTCTCCGATCCGGTTGATCTCTTGTTGAGGGAGCACATTGAAAAGATGATGCTTGACTTTTGAATTTGCAAGGTGCTCTTCCCTTTGCCTTTTGGTCCACCTAGATTTCTCTATTGGCTTCCCCTCTTCATCCCTAGGCAAAACGAAACCGGATTCCATTGTAATCATAATGTCAAAATCCGTTTCGAAAAATACCTCCATTCGCTTCTTCCACCAAGCGAATTCTCCTTCAAACTTCAGAGGATGGATGTTGGAGCCAGCCATTTTGAAAGTTGCTTGTTGTGGCGGTTAGTCCTCGACAAGCTTTGCTCGGCTCTGATACCACTTGTAGGGGATCAGTACGGCCGACTAGAGGGGGGGTGAATAGCCCTTTTCATTTGGATGCCGGTATTTGCTCGTCTACAAAACTAATTAGCGCAAGTGGAAGACTAATAAAGACAAACAAATAAAAATACGAGAACACAATCGCTAACAAAGAATGTAACATGGTTCACGGCTACGCCGCTAATCCACGATCCCGATTCGTCCGAGGTGAATCACTCCTCCAAAGCCAATCACTATTGGTCTCTCCTTTGCACCGAGCTACCCCTTCCCGAGTTACATTCGCTCACTCTCATCTCTCGGAGTCCCTCGCCTTCGAAGTTCTCTTCGTTCTCGGCCATGTCCCTCGGCAGCATCAGGCGCACGGCTCTGCAATGCTCCTTCGCGTCTCTTGACTCGAAGTCTACTTCCTCCGGCTTCACTCCAAGCTTCTCGTCCGGCGGTCCCTCGGATGCTCCAAGCGCACGACTTCCGCAAAGCTATCCTTCACCGACTCAAGGCACGAGTCATGAGATGTGAAACTTGCCACGACTCCATGTGCGAATTACTAAGTCCTGCACGACTTCAACGCACATATCACATCAACATATCAAACTAACTTAAACCCTTTGCCACACCATCAAAACCATATTACGACAAGAGATTTCCCTAACAGTTTGGAGGTGTTGGGCGGCAACATTGGTTTGGCTTCTCCCTTAGGGCCGACGACAACCAAGAGGAGGATTAGGGTTTTCATTCTTTTCCTTTGTTCTTTGTCGGATCCTCCTTCTCATCTCCTAGGGTGGCACCTTCTTCCCTCAAGTCTTGGCCGGCGGCAAGAGTTAAGGTTCTTCCTTTGGAGCTCTTGGCCGGCGCCCATATTTCCTCTTCCTCTCCTTGGCCGATGGCAAGGTTCAAGCTAGGAGCTTGGTGGTCAACTATAGATAGGAGAAGTCTTTGATTATCTTCCTTTGTTCGGAGCGAACAAGAAAAGGAAGATACGCGATCTAGTAGGTTTCAACTCTTGGAGGATCGTTGTCCACACAATGTTCAAGAGGAGGATAGGACATACAATAGAAGATCAAGAGGTATACAAGAGGTATAATCTTGTTTATTTTGATTTAGTTCTTTTGTATAATGCATGTGGCTAATTTACTTGGACCTCGAAGATAAACACAAAAATCGGCTATTCGTACATCATCTATTCCGCGGCTAATCGAGGAAAAGAGTTAGGTTGCTTGAGAAACAAGTTTGTTCAAGAGACCACTCGAATCAAATAGCACGATGATTGATCAGTTGCTTGGGTAATCCGTCTTCATCAAGGATTATTTTTTTTTAATCCAGGGACGTAGATAGGATCGCCTTACACGAGCGACCAATGTGAAGCGGGAAGCGAAGCTTCGCCCTTCAAGTGGTATCAGAGCCACGGTTTCCGGTTTTGTGTGTTTAGGATTCAGTTACTTTTATGCACTTATCATATATTATGTGTGCCGGATAATAGTAGGATGTGCGTAGGCAAACCTTTTGATTGCAGGCATAAGATCCAACTATTATGGCCATATATGTGTGTAATTATAATATTATTTGAATTCTCGGGATTGACGAGACTAGTATTTAATTTTGTAATTAAGTATGACATTGTTTAGCCATTTTTTTATTTTAGTTTACTTTCGATCTAGATTTCATGTACACTCCTTTGTGGAGTATAGGATCGATGGATGTAAATTAAAATAATTTTTCTCGGCTCGGATCTCCGGATGACTTGTACATGCGCAGAGAGGAGCGGACGAGATGGCGATACGACGGGAGGCATATTGGAAAACAAAAGCCATAATAGTTGGAAAATATTTTTTTTCATATTTATTGCTTCTTGTTTGATATGCATATTGTGTGCTTGGAAAATTCCTCAATTTTAAATTACTAAGTATGAGAGGGATATTTTTTTTTAAATTCCCATGCCATCCATTACAATTTGACATGTGATGTAAACAAACTTGCGCAACGACTCTGAGTGCCTTCCTCCCCATCAGATGAGTTTATTTTGTGGATCACTAGGTCAAATATGGTTATAGGAAATTATTTAGGAGCATGTGTACCTCCCCATCGGAAGGCACATAATCCGAGATAATTGCCTTAGTATCCGGTAATGGTGAACACTTAGATGCAAATAGGAGTATCCTCCCCATCGGAGTCACTACTTTTATTTGTAGGGCCGAAGAGGAACCAACTATTAATTTTATTTGTCAAAAAGTAAGGTTGACAGGATAATAAAATTAATGGGTAAAACCTCCTCTTACAAATGTAGAATTCATATACGTCCACACTATCGTGGCATACGATATTCTCGGTATTTTGAGGTGTTGGTTGATTTTAAAATTTTATTGTTTGAGGAATCAATAAAATTTTTAAATCTAATCTTTTGATCTATGTGATTCTTAGGTTTTTCAAAAATGACTTTCAACCCACTTGTTGTGATACTAAAGGAAAATAAACTTACTTGACCCAATTATGTTGATTGGAAAAGGAATCTAGATATTGTCTTGACTACTGAGGAGTACAAGTATGTACTCTTCGAAGAGTGTCCTCCTAAGCCTGCAGATGATTCTGGAGAAAAGGAGAATGAGAGTTATAAAAAGTGGATTACGGCTGATGAGATGGCGTGGTGTTACATTTTGGCTTCTATGTCAAATGTATTGCAACATCAGCATCAAGCCATGCCTACTGCTTATGACATGATGCTTAATCTCAAGGAACTTTTCGAATATCAGAATCGGACTGCTATGCAGGAAGCCATGAGGAACTTGATGACGACCATCATGGTTGAGGGAACGCCCGTGAGGGATCATGTTCTCAAGATGATGGCTCATTTGAATGAGTTGGAAGTCCTTGGAGGTGAGATCGATGGGGAAACTCAGGTCAATATCATTCTCCAATCTCTACCTAGGAGTTTTGAGCAGTTTTGCATGAATTACAATATGAATAAGAGGTTGTATTCATTGGTTAAGCTTCTGACAGAACTCCAGGCGGCAGAGGTGCTTTTTTGTCAGAGTGCTCAGGGTCAGGCCATGATTGCTCAGAAGGTTTCGACTTCTAAGCCAAAAGGCAAGAAGAAGAAGTAATAAGGTGGAGTAAAGGTGGTGGGAGGATCTCAGGGAGGAGTGAAGAAGCCGAAAGACAAGTGCTTCACTTGCAAGCAGACTGGACATTGAAAGAAGGACTGCCCCAACCGGAAGTAGAACAAAGGTATATCTTTTGGTCTAGTCGTTGAAACATATTTAGCGGTGTTATCTACCGACACCTGGTGTGTAGATACGGGAGTCACTGATCATATCTGCAATACTTTGCAGGGGTTCTAGGAAACTAGACGACTAGCTGAGGGGGAGATTACTGTTTACTTGGGCGATGCTACGAAGGTGACGACTATTACAGTGGGAGATGTTTATTTATATTTTGATAGGAATAAAACTTTGGTTCTGAAAAATTACCTTTATGTACCTTTATTTAGAAAGAATTTGATTTTGGTCTCTAAATTATTTTTGGATGGATATTTTATTTCTTTTAATGACAGAGTTGTTATAAAAAGGAATAGGGAGATTATCTGTTCTGGTGCATTGATAGGAAATTTATATACCCTTAAACCAAAAGCTCCCATGATGAAAATAGAAGTAAATAACTCATCTTCTAAATCTAATAAGAGAAAAGAACCTTCGAAAATGAACCAAATATATCTTTGGCATATAAGGTTAGGTCATATTAACCTAAGTAGAATTCAAAGGTTGATAGCTGATGGACCTTTGGATTCATTAGTGGTGGAAGATTTTCCAACCTGCGAATCTTTCTTGGAAGGTAAAATGACAAAGAGACCATTAAAGGCCAAGGGGTATAGAGCCAAAGATGTGTTGGAATTGGTTCATTCTGATTTGTGTGGTCATATGTCTGTCCAGGCTAGAGGTGATTTTGAATATTTTGTCTCTTTTATAGATGATTATTCAAGATATGAATACATTTACTTGATGTGCCGCAAGTCTGAATGCTTTGACAGATTCAAAGAATTCAAGGCTGATGTGGAGAAACGTCAAGGTAAAAGTATCAAGACACTACGATCTGATCGTGGTGGTGAGTACCTCTTGGGAGAGTTTAGGAATTACTTATTAGAGGCTGGGATACAATCCCAATTGTCTGCACATGACACACCCCAGCATAATGGTGTAGCGGAGCGAAGGAATAGGACTCTTATGGAGATGGTTAGATCGATGATGAGTTATTCTGAGTTACTAGATTCGTTCTGGGGGTATGCTCTGGATACGACAATATATATTCTGAACTTGGTATCATCTAAACCAGTGCCTTCTACTCCTATTGAATTGTGGACTGGGCGAAAGCCGAGTCTGAGACATATTCGGATTTTGGGGAGTTCAACACATGTGCTGAAGGCAGATGCTGGTAAGTTGGTGTTAGTTATAGCCCTAGAACCAATCATGTGATGGTTGAATAGGGAACATTTTGTATCATATTCTATAAAGGCAAAGGATTGGTTATTATATATTTATGTCTTGCTTGTGCCAGCTAAATTAAATATATAATAATGCCCTAGAAAAGTAGGTTCTTATCTACAGCACATCAATTGGCAGAATTGATTATGAGAGGCTGTAGAGAACACTTTCCTAAATGTTCCTAGTCAAGTATTAATATGCAAGGGCAATATTAATACATAAAGACTAGCATGTAGGTCAATTGATAACTTGAGCTCACAATTCATGGATATATGATATCAAGTTGACACATGGGTATATATTAGAGAATATATACTGAACTGACCCGCCATGAGAAAGTTTCATGGATCGTCATATGAGTGTCATAAACTTTCTCATGTGACTATTGGTATGAATAGTCCTCAAACCTGAAGTCACTACGGTTCCCTACATAAGGAGTTATGTACTTTGGTATCGTCAAACGTCACCCATAACAGGGTGGACCATAAAGGCAATTACTGGGTATATAACAAATTATGCGGAGGGATGTGAGTGATGTAGATGAGATCTATCCCTCCCATATGACGGGAGTGATATCTGTGGGCTCCTTGATTGAGTAGAACTACTAAAACGCATGGCCATGCTCGAATGAGTCAATATGAGATATTGAGCTCATTTGTTTGAGTTAGTTTACTCAGGGATCAAGAAACACATAGATTGATCGAGGATGACACGGTCTATGCCTCATTGGTCAATCTGATATTAAGGATAGAAGGACACGGTCATACATTATAGTAGTCACGGAAAGGTTAGTCGGATCTTGACTTATTTCGTAACTTGGGTAGCAATGATGTATTGCTAGATGCCGCTCATTGCTTGTGTATCTAAAAGAGTTTAGATCCACTGCCAACGTTATGAGAGCCTATAGGGTCACACACAAAGAGCATGATGATTAGAAGAATTAGTGCATTCTAGTTTGACTAGAATAATTTGGGAATGAGCTTAAGTACAAAATGGTTTTTGGACTTTAAGCTTAATGAGAATTTTAGCTTATTGATTTAATGAGATTAATTCAATATGCTAAGCTTAATTGATTTAATAAGATTAATTCAATATGTTACCTTATTGATTTAATGAGATTAATTCAATATGATAACATAAGCTTATTGGATTAATAAGATTAATTCAACATGCATGAATGCCACATAAGCATGCCACCTAAGCATGCCACATAAGCATGCCACATAAGCATGCCACCTAAGCTTGATGAGGTGGAAGGAGACAAAGGGTTTTGACCTTTGGATTTCCTCCACATGTGGCCGGCCAAACAAGGAGTTTGATTATGTTTCAATGCAATTGATTGCATTGAATGTGATAGGAGGTGAAAGGTTTTTCAATCCTATAAAACACCCCATGGGGTGGCCGGCCAAATGGTTAAGAAGCTTGAGGCTTGGAGAGAGCTTGGTGGTGAGAGGCTTTGGTTGTGTGGTTTTTGTGAGTGTAGTAAGAAGAGTAGTCTTCTTCTTCCTTTCTCTTTTTCCCTACCTTCCTCTCCTTTAGGGACTTCTCTAGCAAGAAGTAAAGGAGAGCTCTTCTAGTTTCTTTTGTGAGACAAGAGCTTGCTCGTGTGGTATCATATAGAGGCACGGACATTTGAACGTGCTAAAAGATCCAACAAACCCAAGGAGAAGCGGGATTTCAAAAGGGCACACAACAAAGGTAATATTCTCCTATAAGATAGGTTTTGAGAAATTTATTTTTGTACGAGGTTTTCTTTTGCAAGGATCACTTGGAAGGGATCCTATTTTTCCGTTGCACATATGCTATTTTGCATAAGAGATCCCTACAGTGGTATCAGAGCCACTTGCGAAAGATCGTATAAAAATAGGTTTTCTCTATTTTATATATGATATAGAAGTATGATAAATTTTATTAAGAGTTGATAATTGCATTAGCAATTTTTCAAACATAATAAAATATTCGATGTCTTTTAAAAGTTAAAATTGACATGGTGCATGGTTATGGCCTAGTCCCAAAAAGTTTGTGAATGTGTGTGTTGTAATTCTTAATACGGCCTGCGTGTCGTGCCTTTCTCCTAAAATTCTTATTGTAAAATTAGTTTTAGACTCGAATGTAACTCGAGTATTTCTCCTTTTGTAATATACAAAATAAAGATGGAGGGTCCATTCGAAGATGACGTTACAAGGAGGAAGTCAACAACACAAGACAACCAAAAGGAAGCACTTGGGAGAAGATGCTATCCCTAGGTTGACCAATCAATCTTTTCATTGGCTTGAGAAGATTGTAGAATAAGGGCCATAACCATGACACGCTTAGTTTAATATGTATGTGATGCATGTTAATTTAGCTTATATGTGATGTATGCTAATATGTATGTGATGCATGTTTAAGTTTATTTCTTAATAAGTCAAAAACGATATGCCTACCAAAGTTTGGTACTCACTACTTCCTCGATCATTTGTTGTTGGGTTTGCCAAAGCAAAGCAATGCATTTTATCTTGGAAGAGTGCGAGTGGACAATCGTGATGTCCCGCTATCAAACTTGGTTAAGACTTAATTAAGTTTTTCTTAATTAATTAAGAAAGTAGAGGCATATATTAGCTTTGAACATAAGTTTTAAAAATTAGTTTTGTGTGATTTTCGAACATCAGCTTTGTCTTAGAAAGTGGTCGTTGCTCCGATATCAAAGAAGGCCTCTGTGCCTCGCCACGGCCTGGAAGCTGGTTTAGGAATAAGCACTAAACTAATCTAAACTTAACCAAAGCTATTAAAGAGTTACATCAGATGTAATTGGCAAAAGATTGCCTACCTAATCATACTACGTCTTGGGCGATTAGCCAAAGCTAACTCAAGACGAAGTATGATGTGGATCTTTATCCCATATAAATTTATAGCTAAATAGAAGCTAATGATGTAAGCAAAATGTGTTTGCCTACATCAATGATTAGCTCATATCAAAGCTATGAGAATTTAGTGGGAACCTCATTTAATTAAAGGCCTAATTAAATGACTAAGGTATGATACTTAATTTTGCATTTTGATGTTGTAGATCACCATGTCATCTAACACGACACACCCCCTCAACTTGCGATCTGTCCTTGAGAAAGACAAGCTCAATGGAGCTAACTTTCTAGACTGGTATAGGAACTTAAGGATTATCCTCAAGCAAGAACGTAAACTGTATGTCCTAGAGCAGTCTATCCCTGAAACACCCGCTCCTGCGGCCACTCGTGCTGAAAAGGATGCTTATAAGAAGCATCAAGATGACGCATTAGATGTGTCATGTCTTATGCTTGCCACCATGAACTCTGAGCTTCAGAAGCAACATGAGAACATGGATGCCTATGATATGGTTGAGCATTTGAAACAACTATATCAAGGACAAGCTAGGCACGAGCGTTTTGAAGTGTCTAAGGCTCTTTTTGCATGCAAGATGCAAGAAGGAACACCTGTAGGAACTCACGTACTTAAAATGATAGGGTACGTTGAGAACCTTGAAAGACTAGGTTTTCCACTGAGCCAAGAATTGGCAACCGATGTTATCCTGCAATCATTGCCGGAAGCATATAATCAATTCGTCATGAATTATAACATGAATGAAATTGATAAGCCTTTGTTTGAGATTCTCAGCATGTTAAGAACTGCTGAACCGAATCTCAAGAAGAAAGTTAGTAATGTACTAATGGTCAAGAAGGGCAAAGGTAAGCGCAAAGGCAAGGGTAAGACCCAAGCCAAAGGCAAGGCCAATTCATCCACTTCAAAGGGTAAAGGTAAAGTACCTAAGGAAGGGGACTGTTTCCATTGCGGTGAGACTGGACACTGGAAGCGGAACTGCAAAGTCTACCTTGAGGAAGTAAAGAAGAAAAGAAGTGGGACTTCTGCCTCAGGTATACACGTTATAGAAGTTAATCTATCTATTTCTTCTACATGGGTATTAGATACTGGATGTGCATCTCACATTTGTACTAATGTGCAGGGACTGAGAAATAGTAGACTAATGGCAAAGGGCGAAGTGGACCTATGAGTAGGCAATGGCGCAAAAGTTGCTGCTGTAGCTGTAGGAACATATTCTTTGTCTTTGCCCACTGGGCTTATCTTAGAACTAGAGGAGTGCTTTTATGTACCTGCATTAACGAAGAACATAATTTCTATATCTTGTTTAGACAAGAAAAACTTTTCTTTTATAATAAAGGACAAATGTTGTTCCATTTATTTGAATGAAATGTTCTATTGTAATACACCACTTATGAATGGTCTCTATGTTCTAGATTTAGAAAACCCAATTTATAACGTAAATACCAAACGATTCAAATCGAATAATTTGAACCAAACATATCTCTGGCACTGTCGCCTAGGTCACATAAATGAAAAACGCATATCCCAACTCCATAAAGATGGATTATTGGACTCATTTGATTTTGAATCATATGAGGTATGCGAATCTTGTCTTTTTGGAAAGATGACTAAAACTCCATTTAGTGGACATGGCGAGAGAGCGACGGACTTGTTAGGACTCATACATACTGATGTATGTGGCCCTTTCAATGTCGAAGCCAGAGGAGGCTATAAGTACTTTATTACTTTCACTGATGATATGAGTAGATTTGACTACTTATATTTGATGAGACATAAGTCAGAATCCTTTGAAAAGTTCAAAGAATTCAAGAATGAAGTACAAAACCAACTTGGTAAGCATATTAAGTTACTTCGATCAGATCGAGGTGGAGAATACCTTAGTCAAGAATTTCGTGATCACCTGGCTGAGTGTGGGATAATATCCCAACTCACTCCACCTGGAACACCACAATGGAATGGTGTATCTGAGAGGAGAAATCGTACTCTATTAGATATGGTACGATCAATGACGAGCCAGACTGATCTACCTTCTTCCTTTTGGGGTTTAGCTCTAGAGACAGCTGCTTTCACACTTAATCGCATCCCATCAAAAGCCGTAGAAAAGACACCATATACGTTATGGACTGGGAAGAGTCCCAAAATGTCTTTTATAAAGATTTGGGGTTGTGAAGCTTATGTTAGACGTCAAGTCTCAGATAAACTAGGACCCAAATCAAATAAGTGTTATTTTGTAGGATAACCCAAGGAAACTAAGGGATATTACTTTTACAATCCCACACTTGGCAAGGTGTTTGTTGCCAGAAATGCTGTCTTTCTAGAAAGAGAATTTATTTCTAGAAAAACTAGTGGGAGTAAAATTCATCTTGAAGAAATTCAAGATGAAGATAACACTAAGGCTTCGATGGAAAATGAACAGGCACCACAAAGTGTTGTGGATGAGGAAATTATTGCCCAAAGAGTTGTGGAGCAAACACCTGTTCATGTAGACCAACCTCTTCGTAGATCTGATAGGATCCGTCGTCAACCTGAGAGATATTCTTTTCTCTTGACTGACAACGGTGAGGTATTGCTTGTCGATCTTGACGAGCCTACATCCTATCAAGAAGCTATGATGAGCCCAGATTCCGAGAAATGGCTAGAGGCCATGAGATCCGAAATGGAATCCATGTACACTAACCAAGTATGGACTTTGGTTGATCCACCTGAAGGGGTAAAACCCATTGGGTGTAAGTGGGTCTTTAAAGTAAAGACTGACATGGATGGTAATAAGCATACCTATAAAGGTAGATTGGTGGCTAAAGGATTCAAACAAATTCATGGTATTGACTATGATGAAACCTTTCACCGGGCCATGATGCTTAAATCCATTCGGATCATACTTGCTATTGCAGCCTACCACGATTATGAGATCTGGCAGATGGATGTCAAAACCACTTTTTTGAATGGAAAGCTACTCGAGGATGTGTACATGACACAGCCTGAGGGTTTTGAAGATCCAAAGCATCCTGGAAAGGTATGCAAACTGCAAAGGTCCATTTATGGACTAAAGCAAGCCTCTCGGCCGGAATCTTGATTCGATGATGCAATCAAGGAGTTTGGTTTCATCAAGAATGAAGATGAACCTTGTGTCTACAAGAGAAATAGTGGGAGCACAGTTGTATTTCTTGTCTTGTATGTAGATGACATACTTCTCATCGGAAATGATATTCCCTCACTCCAGTCTGTGAAGATGTGGTTAGGGAATTATTTCTCGATGAAAGACTTAGGTGAAGCTGCCTATATTCTAGGCATCAAGATCTATAGAGATAGATCTAAAAGATTACTTGGCCTAAGTCAGAGTACATACATTGATAAAGTGCTAGATCGTTTTGCTATGCAAAATTCTAAGAAAGGATTTCTGCCTTTATCACATGGTGTGAGTCTTTCGAAGACTCAATGTCCCTCTTCTAAGGAGGAGAGAGATCGCATGGATAAGATCCCTTATGCATCTGCCATAGGGTCTATCATGTACGCCATGCTTTGTACTCGTCCTGACATCTCGTATGCTTTGAGCATGACGAGTAGATACCAGTCGGATCCAGGTGAAAGTCACTGGATAGCAGTCAAAAATATTCTTAAATACTTACGAAGAACGAAAGAATATTTCCTGATATTTGGAGGCAATGAGGAGCTAATCAGAAGGGTTACGTGATGCAAGCTTCCAAATGCATAAGGATGACTATAGATCGCAATCGGTACGTGTTTTGCTCGAATGGTGGAGCCGTAAGTCGGAAGAGTTCGGCAGGACACGATTCTTGATTCTACAACAGCGAGTATATTGCGCTCGATGCAGAAAGGAGGTCGTTTGCTCAAAGTTCATCAATGAACTTGGGGTAGTTCCTAGCATTGCAGATCCAATAGACCTCTATTGTGACAACAATAGGGCTATTGCACAGGCTAAGGAACCTCGATCACATCAGCGGACCAAACACATACTGCGGCGCTTCCATCTCATTCGAGAGATCATCGATAGAGGAGATGTGAGGATATGCAGAGTACCGACAGAAGCTAACATCGCAGATCCATTGACCAAGGCTTTAGCACAGAGGAAGCATGATGGTCACACTAGGTATTAGATATCATAGTGATTGGTACTAGTGCTAGTGGGAGATTGTCAGTTATAGCCCTAGAACCAATCATGTGATGGTTGAATAGGGAACATTTTGTATCATATTCTATAAAGGAAAAGGATTGGTTATTATATATTTACGTCTTGCTTGTGCCAGCTAAATTAAATAAATAATAATGCCCTAGAAAAGTAGGTTCTTATCTATAGCACATCAATTGGCAGAATTGATTATGAGAGGCTGTAGAGAACACTTTCCTAAATGTTCCTAGTCAAGTATTAATATGCAAGGGCAATATTAATACATAAAGACTAGCATGTAGGTCAATTGATGACTTGATCTCACAAGTCATGGATATATGATATCAAGTTGACACATGAGTATATATTAGAGAATATATACTGAACTGACCCGCCATGAGAAAGTTTCATGGATCGTCATATGAGTGTCATAAACTTTCTCATGTGACTATTGGTATGAATAGTCCTCAAACCTGAAGTCACTACGGTTCCCTACATAAGGAGTTATGTACTTTGGTATCGTCAAACGTCACCCGTAACAGGGTGGACCATAAAGGCGATTACTGGGTATATAACAAATTATGCGGAGGGATGTGAGTGATGTAGATGGGATCTATCCCTCCCATATGACGGGAGTGATATCTGTGGGCCTCTTGATTGAGTAGAACTACTAAAATGCATGGCCATGCTCGAATGAGTCAATATGAGATATTGAGCTCATTTGTTTGAGTTAGTTTACTCAGGGATCAAGAAACACATAGATTGATCGAGGATGACACGGTCTATGCCTCATTGGTCAATCTGATATCAAGGATAGAAGGACACGGTCATACATTATAGTAGTCACGGAAAGATCTTGACTTATTTCGTAACTTGGGTAGCAATGATGTATTGCTAGATGCCGCTCATTGCTTGTGTATCTAAAAGAGTTTAGATCCACTGCCAACGTTATGAGAGCCTATAGGGTCACACACAAAGAGCATGATGATTAGAAGAATTAGTGCATTCTAGTTTGACTAGAATAATTTGGGAATGAGCTTAAGTACAAAATGGTTTTTGGACTTTAAGCTTAATGAGAATTTTAGCTTATTGATTTAATGAGATTAATTCAATATGCTAAGCTTAATTGATTTAATAAGATTAATTCAATATGTTAACTTATTGATTTAATGAGATTAATTCAATATGATAACATAAGCTTATTGGATTAATAAGATTAATTCAACATGCATGAATGCCACATAAGCATGCCACCTAAGCATGCCACCTAAGCTTGATGAGGTGGAAGGAGACAAAGGGTTTTGACCTTTGGATTTCCTCCACATGTGGCCGGCCAAACAAGGAGTGTTGATTATGTTTCAATGCAATTGATTGCATTGAATGTGATAGGAGGTGAAAGGTTTTTCAATCCTATAAAACACCCCATGGGGTGGCTGGCCAAATGGTTAAGAAGCTTGAGGCTTGGAGAGAGCTTGGTGGTGAGAGGCTTTGGTTGTGTGCCTTTTGTGAGTGTAGTAAGAAGAGTAGTCTTCTTCTTCCTTTCTCTTTTTCCCTACCTTCCTCTCCTTTAGAGACTTCTCTAGCAAGAAGTAAAGGAGAGCTCTTCTAGTTTCTTTTGTGAGACAAGAGCTTGCTCATGTGGATACATATAGAGGCACGGACATTTGAACGTGCTAAAAGATCCAACAAACCCAAGGAGAAGTGGGATTTCAAAAGGGCACGCAACAAAGGTAATATTCTCCTATAAGATAGGTTTTGAGAAATTTATTTTTGTACGAGGTTTTCTTTCGCAAGGATCACTTGAAAGGGATCCTATTTTTTTGTTGCGCATATGCTATTTTGCATAAGAGATCCCTACAGTTGGAACCTCGTACAGAAGTGCTCATGTTCGTAGGCCATCCTAGAGGAACGAAAGGTGATTTGTTCTATAGTCCTAGAGATCAGAGGTTGATTGTTAGCATGATCACCAGATTTTTAGAGGAAGACTATGTGATGAACCACAAGCCCATGAGTAAGATTGTTCTGAGGAATTGAGAGGGGAAGTCACTACTTCAGTACCATCGGTACAAGAGGATATACCACAAGTGGCTGCACCGCGTGTCACAGAGGATCCACAGATGATACCTCGTCGTAGTGGGAAGGTTGTTAGACAGCCTGATAGATTTATATTATTGGGAGAATCTTCTGATTTAGTCCCTGACGAACATGAACCTGATCCCTGGACATATGACGAGGTAATCCAAGATAATGATACGGTATCTTGGCAAAGTGCAATGAATTCTGAGATAGAATCTATGGATTCAAATCAGGTCTGGGAGCTAGTAGAACCACCAAATGGTATAAAAATCATTGGATGCAAGTGGATCTACAAAAGAAAGAGAGGAATAGACGGGAAGATTGAGACCTTCAAAGCAAGGCTTGTTGCGAAAGGGTATGCTCAGAAAGAGGGTATCGATTATGAGGAGACCTTTTCGTCGGTAGCCATGCCTAAGTCTATTCGGATTCTCTTATTTATTACTGCTCATATAGATTATGAGGTGTGACAGATGGATGTCAAGACAGCTTTCCTTAATGGAAGTCTTGAGGAAAACATCTATATGGAGCGACATGAGGGATTCATTGCAAAGGGAAAAGAGCATCTTGTGTGCAAGCTTAATCAATCCATTTATGGATTGAAGCAAGCTTCGAGATCTTAGAACATCCACTTTGATGAGGTAATCCGGTCTTATGGATTTATTCAAAGTCTGAATGAGTCTTGTGTATACAAGAGATGTGACGGAAACGTAGTGATATTTCTTGTACTATACGTAGATGCCATTTTGTTAATTGACAACAATGTCAAAGTATTATCAGACGTAAGAGTATGGTTGTCCAAACAGTTTGATATGAAGGACTTGGGAGAAGTGGGACACATCCTTGGGATCAAGATTATAAGGGATCGCAGAAAAAGGATATTGTGTTTATCTCAAGCTTCATGCATAGACACTATTTTGGCTCGTTTTAGCATGCCGAACTCCTAGAAAGATTTTCTACCTTTTAGGCATGGAGTACCTTTATCTAAAGAGATGTGTCCTAGAACATCAAAGGAGATAGAGGAGATGAAGGTGGTTCTTTATGCTTCGGCGGTAGGAAGCCTCATGTATGCTATGCTATGTACGAGGTCGGATATTTGCTTTGCCGTGGGCATGGTTAGCAGATATCAGAGTAATCTAGGATAGAGACATTGGATTGCGATAAAGCATATATTGAAGTACCTGAGAAGGACTAGGGATTATATGCTGGTATATTAGGCAGATCAATTACTCCGTGTGGGTTACACAGATTCCGACTTCCAATCATATAGGGTTAATAGTAAGTCTACCTCAGGTTTTGTGTTTACTTTGGGAGTTGGAGCCATTGAATAGAGGAGTGTCAAACAGAAATGCGTGGCGGACTCCACCATGGAAGCTGAGTATGTGGCAGCCTCTGAGACAACCAAAGAAGCTGTATGGCTCAGAAACTTTTTGATGAACTTAGATGTGATTCTTGGTTTGCCCAGAACTATTACAGTTTATTGTGATAACAGTGGTGCAGTTGCAAACTCGAAGGAACCATGAGCCCATAAGGCAAGTAAACACATAGAGCGTAAATACCACCTGATACGAGAAATCATAAAGCGAGGAGAAGTTGCTGTAGCCAAGATTACATCAGAGGATAACCTGACAGATTCTTTTACTAAGGCCCTTCCACCGAGAGCTTTTGATAGGCATGTGGAGGGAATAGGAATCAGATGTATGGCAGTATGAGAACAACATAGTCTTTTAGTATAAGTGGGAGATTGTTGGGATGTATACTGAAAAGTCTATTCTTTGTATGAATATCTTTATTTTTTAAATAAGAATCACATGATCATTGTTTGCATATTTATGGTTATGCATATCATTTGATACATTACATTGTAGATAACATGGTGTGTGGTGTCATACGAAAGATCATGTTATCAGTTCCTTGTAGAGTATAAGTAGAGGCTCACAACCGAGATGGTTTTGGACAAGCCATTAGTATGGTTGTCGTGTAATTTGGTATTGGTTTGTCTTGACTATAGAATTACACTAATACACTTTGTGTGTATTGAGCAGGACTGACTTAGAGGTGATTCAATTTATTACTGACTACATAATTGAATCAGACCTCAGATATTATGGTGTACATGCTCTTAATCTCGATATAATAACCGACACATGTACTTAGTATTTATTTCTTTGATTTACCAATGGGCGAGATTTATAGATTAAATCGATAGGCTCGGTAAGTTGGAAAATGATATTATTTACATGGTGTGCCATTGATTATAGGAGGAAATCGTGTCCTATGTATTAGGATGATGATGTCCCCTTGAGGAGCTCATAAGGATCATCATATAAACCCTGCAGGTGGACTTGGTCTGGCATGATGATAAGGTTGAGTGGTACTACTCATGGAGTTAGATGTTGATTAATTAATTGTCAGTAAATTAATTAATCGACGGACATTCAAGATCTTAAACATGGGGAGAAAATGTACAAATAATATATGGAGCCCATATCATCATATGGGGGTTGGTGAGGTAGATCAATGATAATCCTTTAGTGGAATGGATTATCATTAATGGATTGGACTTTATGTGGGCTTGATCCATTGGGTGGCGAAGATCCAACTCCTCCTCATGGTCTCTATTGTAGCATATTAAAACCCTCATGAAACCTAGATCTAACGGACACGATTAAAAGGAGGTTTGGGCAAAATCTGTAAATAGGTTACAAGGCTTGGGCGGCAAGGGGGATTATCCATCTAGGGTTTTTGGGTGCTAGGGTTTGGAGGTGTTGGGCGACAACATTGGTTTGACTTCTCCCTTAGGGTCGGCGGCAACCAAGATGAGGATTAGGGTTTTCATTCTTTTCCTTTGTTCTTGGCCGACTCCTCCTTCTCCTCTCCTAGGGCGGCACCTTCTTCCCTCAAGTCTTGGCCGACGGCAAGAGTTAAGGTTCTTCCTTTGGAGCTCTTGGCCGGCGGCAAGGTTCAAGCTAGGAGCTTGGTGGTCGGCTCTAGATAGGAGAAGAAGTCTTTGATTATCTTTTTTTGTTCGAAGCGAACAAGAAAAGGAAGATACGCGATTTAGGAGGTTTCAACTCTTGGAAGATCGTTGCCCACACAATGTTCAAGAGGAGGATAGGACATACAATAGAAGATCAAGAGGTATACAAGAGGTATAATTTTGTTTATTTTGATTTAGTTCTTTTGTATAATGCATGTGGCTAATTTACTTGGATCCCGAAGATAAACACAAAAATCGACGATCCGTACATCATCTATTCCGTGGCTAATCGAGGAAAAGAGTTAGGTTGCTTGAACAACAAGTTTGTTCAAGAGACCACTCGAATCAAATAGCACAATGATGGATCGGTTGCTTGGGTAATTCGTCTTCGTCAAGGATTAATTTTTTTTTAATCCAGGGATGTAGATAGGATCGCCTTACACAAGCGACCAATGCGAAGTGGGAAGCGAAGCTTCGACCTTCACTGAAAAGAACAGGGCATGGGCGTGCCACTTGGCATGCCCAGGGCGCGGGCATGCCCCCTGGGCATGTTGGACATTGGGAAGTTCGAAAAATGGGTATTGTGGCTTCGTTTGCTTCCCGTTTCATCGTGGTTTTCCTCCATGACTCTATTATGCCTTCTTTTGTCCCTCCTGAGAGTAAAAACATAGAAATCTCAATTATTTGAACTAAAAAGATAAAAGGAAAGTAAATGTAGGGTTTTATAAATGATATGTGAATGAAACACTAGAAAAACATGGTCAATAAACTCTAAAATATACGTATGATTCACACTCATCACACATGGAAACTTAAACTTTTACTTGTCCTCAAGCAAAGAAAAAGAAAGAAACTATGAGTAAAAATCATGATAACTTGTTAGAAATGAATCCTAAGGTATAAGATACTTAGTCTTATTGATTCGTTCCCTATGGCTTAGCTTGAAAGATTCTTGTGTAGTGCATGTGATTTTTGACCTTTAAGATTTTGGACACCAATCCAAGTTTATATTCATTCTACTGTGTTCCTTGCATACCCGACAGAAAGACACCTACCTGCCAATGTACTTGGATCATCCTCTTACTATCATACTTAGTCTCAAAGGAGCATTCAAAGTTAAGGAGAAGAAAAGTAGGAAATAAACATTAAGTATTTCCCAGTAACTAGTTAGCCTCAAAGTGGCACCTATATGGGTGTTTTCCCATTAGCTACTTGGTCTCAAAGGGGTACTTTAATGATATTTCATCTTTTCTTTTTATTATTTTTTATTTTTTTTTCTTCTCATTTTTTATCTCTTTATTTTTTCTTTTTTTTTAAGACCTTTTTTTCTCTACTCACTTTTTTTTTTTAAAACTCCTGAGATGAATATTTCTCTAGTAACTAAGTATTGTGAAAGTCCCCATGGAAATCTGAGTACTTGTCCGGTATAGTGAACTTAGCTTTTCTTGAATACATCTACCCTAGAGATCGTGTAAAGAGTGAAACAAGGTTTTTATAAAATAGGCAAAAAGGATCTTTACCTATCTAAGTTTAGTTATAATACTCTTGATAGAGAAACAACAGGTTATTAATTTAAGAAAGTATGCACATGAAGTATTACAAAATTATGGTAAACAGGAAAAATAAATTATGCTAAACAGAAAAAATATGCAAAGGTACCCCCCCCCCCCAACCCCAAACTTAAAATATGCATTGTCCTCAATGTATGGAAGGGTAATGATAAATGAAATAAATTACTCATGAGATGAAGGTGGATAGAAATGACCTTGCGAAAGGTGTCAATGATACATGACATCAATCATCTGCCTTTGAGCATTGAGTTTGGTGAGTTGTTCTCTTAGGTCTTTGTAGATGGAATCCAAGGAAGACTGAATTCGAGTATATGGATCATCATGAGTGCTAGTACCTGTAGAAGAATCACCAAAAGAAAAAGAATGCCTAGGGGGTTTGTCCCAATGGGTGGCACTGTAGTCGACTTTAAAGGCTCATGAACATGTGCTACATTAGTCACGAGTCAGTTGGCTTGATTCCTTACTACTATTCGATCAGGATTTGGAAGTGGGAGGGGAAAATGATCTTTTAAGACTAAATAATATCTACCTTCATCTCTAGTGATCATTCTCATGGCCATACACGCATCTAGATCAATCTTGGGCTATTTGGAATCAACTTTAATCCATCAAGATTACACCCCAAGGCCAATGCTATCTTAATTATTAGACCTTCAACTAAGATTGATCCTATTGAACTTTTTCTTATTTTTACCAAATGTCTAACAAAATATGAGCCGGTATCGATATTTAAATTATTAATCATTGTCTATAAGATAGTTAATTCACTTTGGTAGACTATACCTTCGCTATCTCCTCGATCAAAGATTTTGTTAGCCATAACTCTATGGAGATTTTAAAAATTAGGTTAGGGAGATTTGATGATTTTGATCTTGATGGGTCATATATCTCTATACCTCTTGAAATTTCTCTCCAAAATACAAAATCTTGAAAACCTCTAGGTAATCTTTTTTCTCCCCCACAAGGTAAATAATAAATAGAATTAAATTCTTCGACCACCCATGAATATTCATTATTAAACATTCTAAAAGTAATTTTTCCTTCTTCACAATCTGGTCCATTTAATATATTAGCTTCAACCGAACTAAAAAATTCTTGGGTTATTTTTTGGTAAGTAGGATAATTGATATTCATAAGTCCAGTCCATCCAACCCTACTAATCATCCAGTTAATATCATCCTTGATTCCTAAGGTCTCAATGGTATAAATATCCATGTATCTAGTGCTAACCATTTTTCTTTTTCTCAATATATCAAATCTAGCCCAATAATTAGCATTGAAAAAAATAATACCATAAAAATTCTCGTTACCCTCGTCAACGAGAAATGGTGATGCTTTTGATCTTGAATTTGGTTTGGGTAGCTCGGAAATAGGAAGAAGGTTGTTGGCGTGGTATGGAAAGTTGTCGGAAAATGATCTCCGTAGTGTGGAAAAATCAGATCTTGCTTGAAAATTTTAGAAAAGGTGGTTGCAACTTCTTGGAATAGTTTTCTTCGACTTGAATTTGCTTTGAGAACCTAGATCGACCTTGGAGAAGGCTCCATCTTGAGTTGGAAGAAGAGATTCGACTGGAAAATGGTTGGAAAGGTTGTTGAAGCAAGATTGAGCATGAAATCTCCGAATCTTCATTTCAAATGGTTGCTACGTTGTTGCCAGTCCACGAGGAAGATTTGCTTTGGCATGGAGAAGATTGAAATAACTTGGAAATTCACCAAAAAGCAAGGAGGAGGGCTGGTAGAGAGTTTTGGTGAGGAAGATGTGATTTTTGGCTAGGCGTGTTATGTTATATCTGTAGTTTTTTTTTCAATGGATTTTAAGCTAGTTTGTGTGCTGGGTCTGCCGATTCTTGTGTTTCCTAAAATAAAAATTCAAACATAAGTGAAAAGAATGGAAATAGAGAAAAGAAAATTTTGAAAAACTAAATCTTGGGTTACCTCCAAAGAAGCGCTTATTTTAGGTCATAAGCTTGACCCCTATTACTGTTTATCTTGGATCAAAACTCGTGCTCTGCCTTCGTTTGAACGGAGTACATATGTGGTGAGCTAAATTATAGGGAATTTTACTATTCTCGTCTTTTATCCTTATGACTTCCTCCAAGGAATACATGTGATTCTTTTTCTTTTCTCCCATATGGTTTATCTTGTAGTTGAATCTAGAGAAACTTTTATAGGATAGGAGATACCATTATAAAAGGTGTGGATGATAAGTCATCTCTCCAATCCATGATGCAGACATTGCTGCAATCACCCTTTGAATCTATCCCATGTCTCAAAAAGTGATTCTCCATCTTTTTGCATAAAATTTGCGATTTGATGGCGGAGATTTGCTATTTTTCTTGGTGGGAAATATTTGTCCAGAAATTTTTATTCTAGTTGATCCCATGTTGTAATGCAATCCGTAGGAAGAGAATGCAAACATGACCTTGCTTTATCCCGTAGGGAGATGGGAAATAATCACAATCTGATCACATCTGCAGAGACTCCATTTAATTTTAAAGTTTTGTAGAATTCTAAGAATACCTCTAAATGTAGATTAGGGTTCATTGAAGGCATCCCTCTAAATTGATGTTATTGAATCATGGATAGAAGTGCAGATTTCAGTTCAAAATTATTGGCTTCTATTGGAGGTTTTCGGATGCTTGATCTTAGCTCCCTTGTACTTGGTGATGCATAATCGCGTAAAGGTTTGTTTTCTTCATTTGTCATCATTTTAAAGGTTGGAGTTTCTTCTAGTCACTTTAGGAGTCTTCGTCTAGCTAGAAGAGTTCTTTCAATTTTAGGATTTAGCACTGTCAATGCCTAGTAGACCTATGCATGCAACAAAAAGAGCGACTCCAATGAAAGTAAGTGTGGTAGACGAAATAAATAAAATAATAAAAATAAAACAGAAAAAAGAAAATAAATAAAAAACTAGATTAATCTAATTGCAATCAAATTGATATTGACGCAATCCTCGGCAACGACGCTAAAAACTTGATGTGGTCGATCCGCAAGTGCAATCTCATGTCAAGTAATAAAAATATCGATCCCATAGAGATTGGTCAAGTACTGAATGAGTGCAAAAAAAGATTATCTATTAGAATAAGTATTTGAATGGTAGTTGGATATGGAAGGGAAGCAAGCGGTCAAGAAACGATTATAGGATGAAATTTCATATCAACCTTAGGACTTTATTTTCGCTACAATGTCTATTGTCTTGGAAGTTCTCTATCATGTTGATGTGTATTTTTGAAGAAAATTTATCTAAGGCTATCAGATGTTACTTCCGAGATTAACTCAATGTATTCACCTAACTTGATTTCTACTTTCACAGTGTTAGCTCTTAGAAGGAACTTATTCACAATAATTCCACCTATCACAAATCCCAGCGGATCTATTCGAGAACTATCACTTATTACTCATTGAAAACAAGGTTAGATAAATTGTTATGTTCTAGGATGAGTTTATGGAACCCTCAAGAGGTCTTAATAACTTTCGAGGCATTCATGTGTGTTAGGGAAATCAACCCAAGTTCGATCATGGTTTTGATGTGTGTGTCAAAATGTTTAATTTAGGATGTTTATGCTTTTGATGTGTGTGTTTAAGTTGTGCAGGACTTAGTGAATCACACATGAGTGTTATCACGCCCCGAGAGTATGTCGTGCCGAAAAGCAAACAGACGACATCTCCCCTGTACATGACAACATCTCGTGTTAATACAAGGCCCGTAAGCCACAACAACAACAAAAATATATATATGTAAACATAACAAATACACAAAACACAGCGGAAACATAATACAACATCACAAACTACACACATGCATACCGGTATGACTAACACCGACTCAGAATACCATAACAAAACCAGAAAAGCTAGGTACAATATTTACAATGTCCAATCACTACAAAACATCACATAAACCAAATCCATATCGGAACACCAATGAAAATACAAAAAAATCCGGACTCTTGGAGTTGAGATGAGATGATGCCAGCCAGTGGTGCTCCAAGTCCATCACGAAGTCGGCTACCTGTTACCTGGGCGATAGAAAAACTCAGGGTCCGTGGTGGTGAGTAAAACTCAGTAGGTAATAGAAAAACATGTATATATCAATATCACATGTATTTCGATAGAAAAATCTACAGGTATCACTAGCATAACATGTATACATGTATGCATACACTAAGTAAACTGAACAACAAACGATGCTGACATACCTGACAGTCAGCTACTCTATCCTTATCCAACCTGGGCATATATCCACAACATAAGGTATAAGGAATAATACTAACTCACACTATATTCTGATATGGGTCGAGGGTATCACAGTGAATAACCAACAAGTATACAAGTACCGGCCTACTACCAAACAGAAAATGCAATAGCATGTATGAATATGTACAAACAAATGCAACAAGCATAGTACATACAAATGCAACATCACAATAAGCATATATATATATAGACTTCATCTATATATGTATACTAATCACAATCATCCATATATATATATATACATGCATATATGTATATATATGACAATATGCAAAAAATGCTATCAGTCGGCAATGCAGCATGCATGGTCTTGTCGGCTCACCCTAAAGCGACCACGACCCCAGTGTGGCCTTGGTGGCTTGAGCATGACAACTGTCCCAACTCAATACCAACCACTACTCTCGAGTGGCCGAGTGGGCAGTATGATCGAGTAGCATATAAGCGTAAAGAGCAAGCTACACGATGGGGGTCCCTGCTGTTGGCCACTCCGACAGTCACTACCCATGAGTGGTCAAGTGCCACACACGCAAGACTACGACACATAAATCCAACTACCACCGTCTATAGTGGTAGAGTGTGGCACCACAATGCTCTGCCCTCACACTGGTTACTCCTCCTATGAGTAACCGTAGAGGCAGGATGACTGGCGACCCTCTCAACCACAAGGGAGACCTCGTCGCCAGCGTGCATGCAAATGACATGAATGCAATGTTTCATATACAAACATCCACCATAGACTCTCTATTCTACAGAAAGTCATACTAATCATATCAACGCACTCTCTATCCTGTAGAGAGTCGTACTCAACTGATCATAACACTCTCTATCCTGTAGAGAGTCATACCAATCTAATCAACGCACTCTCTATCCTGTAGAGAGTCATACTCAACTAATGGATGCACTCTCTATTCTGTAGAGAGTCGTACTCAAATCGATTATCAAGCTAGGACCACCGGTCCGTAGCGACACACTAAGTACCATTCACCTGACAATTTACACAATACATGGTTGGTAGTAAACATGCAATCTAAGAGTATTAGAATTAACCCTACGTTCAACATATTACCTGCCTACAGGTGACCTCTTTGCCCAATTTACAATCAGGTTGTCATCCGGACTTTACTATTTGCACTTAACTTAAACAAATTCTAAGTTACTTACATCACCTATATATATAACTCCTAATCATGGTAAAATAAACATGATAGCAGCAATAGAGTTAATAGCCAAAGGTAAAGTATCAAGCATAAGATAAATAAGAACAGAGTCAAGGTAACATGATCATATAAGATGATCATACATCTAAATCTGTATGCATTAAACTACCTGACCAGGGTAGGAATTACCCACCTGTTGATGTAGAGTATCTAGAAATATAATTTGCCTTCACGTCCAAGGACCTGTCTCGTATCCACGTCCTGCACGTATCAAACATTATGATTAAGTGCAAGCATACGACGAATAATCGAATCGAATTCTACATCAACTTCATATCTCGATCAATTAGATTGATCTAGTTATCCACTTGACCTAATCAAGCCTTCACATCTATTGATCAATTCATTCCCTTAATCACATATACTAGATCATTACAAGAAGGACAACCTTCCTCCATTAGCTATTATTAACAACCTAATAACCACATAACTACAGCATAATATCCATATCATCATGTAATCAGAGTTATTCTAGTCTTGATCCTCACCAACTCAAATTTCTTAACCTAAAACCACTGTTCAGAAGTTTCTCCTCATCTTCAACCCTAAATTCAAGCAAACAAGCAAGGAACAAGGATATTACCAGTTATTGGAGATGATTAACTCATAGATCTACCCTCGATCCAAAGATCTACATTGCTATGTTCTTCCCAGCCGTGACGACACCGTTGCCATCCTCTGGAAATCCCGAATCTGAAAAATGGTTGGTTGTCGGCAATACCTATCCGATCTACATCAACAACAATTGCAACAAGAGAGGAAGAGATTGCGAAATACTAGGAATTGAAACTGCAATAATGGCTTACTCCCTGTGCCAAACGCAGTTGCTAACCAATACACTGACCCGAATCCAATCGGCTGTGATGGGTGAAAGAGGCCGCTCACAGCTAGGACAAGCTAGGCACTGCATCGTCGATCTGCCCGCGTGAGGGATCGCTAAGATCTCGGAAGGGAGTGGCATAGCGGTGAGATCGAGCAATGAGGATAGCGACGATCAGGTGTGGTTGCTGTCGTCGTTCGTCGGAGCTGGCCACCTCTTCAGCGACGCTCGAGGCGAAGAAGAGAGGCGACGAGGCAGAGTGCTCGTGGGGGTGATCCACGACGCCATGACCGGCCAACAATCATAGGGGTCAGCGATGAGTGGGAAGTGCCAGATCCGGCGGTGACGAGTGGAGAAGAGGCGGTGGCAGCAAGCACGGGAAGGAGATCAGGCAGGTGGCGAAGTCTGGTCGACTCGGATTCAAGATGGAATGGGGCGACAATGATCTGGAGAAGGTTCGCGACTGCGGCCGCTCGAGCAAGGCGGCGACCGGATCGGGAGAAGGATGGGGGAGAGACCGGCGCTCGTATGGGTTCGGGAGAGGGGACAACGGTGCAGAGAGAAGGAGCAGCGGTGGAGAAGTTGGAAAGTTGCGTGATCGGGAAAAAGAGGAAGAAACCGAAGGAAAGGAATCGGCGTGCGTTAAAGGAGAAGACGAGTGGGGTTTTAACGCTAAGTGGTTGAGTTAGCCTAGATCAAATCCGAGCTAATCCAACTTGACCCAACACTTATTTAGGCTTTGACCTTTCTCCAAACGGTCATACAAATCCCTTTTTAATTTCTGAAAAATTTCACAAGATAATTCCCAATTAGCAAGGGATTTTTTCCTCGGTATTTTACATTCTCCCCCACTTATAAAAATTTGGTCCCCAAATTTCGTACTACATGTAGAAAAATTACTTCAAGCAAGTTTCCGAAGGGACTACATACCTTCCTCAAGTGAACAGATGAGACTATCGAGCTCGGATTGTATCTTCCAGCTCCCACATAGCCTCCTCATCGGTATGATGTTGTCATCCAACCTTTACGAGTCGGATGGTCTTCGTCCCACTACTATCGCTCCTTGCAACCTAGGCTCCACTCTGGAATCTCCTCGTAAGTCACATTAGACTGAGGTAGAATCGTAACCTCTTTCAAAATATGATCTGAATGAAACACTCAGACTATCTATCCGTCTGCGGATGAACGTTGTACTGAGTCAAAGCTCTATGCCCATGGTCTGATGCAGACTCTACCAAAGTCGTGAGATAAATCGTGGATCTCTATCAGATATGATACTCAAAAATACCCCATACTATCTGATAATCTTTGGGCAGTACAACTTTGTCAGATGATCCAACGAGTCCGTTCCACGAATAGGGAAAAAGTGAGCTGATTTGGTTAGTCGATCTACGATCACCAAATCACACCACGTCCTTTATGGGTTCTAGGTAATCCCGTAACGAAATCCATCGTGATATGCTCACTTCCATTCCGGAATCGGAATTTCCTGTATCGATCCAGCGGGTTTCTGATGTTCAACCTTTACCTGCTGGTATACTCAATACCCAGCAATAAAGTCTGTGATATCTCTCTTCATACCGTTTCCACCAGTATAAACATCTCAATATCGGTACATCCGAGTACCACCAGGATGCAAAGTACTTCTCGAATGATGTGCTTCCTGTAGCAACTCTTTCTTAAGTGGATGCATGTCCAGAACACATCCATATTAGAGACAGAAAATTATCTTCTCACAAGAGCAGTCCATCTACCGTCCGTCCAAAATCCATCCTACCACACACTCTGTGACTGCATGGAAGATTATAGCAATCAATCTCTCAAGTTGCAATTGTTCGCGTTCCAGCAACTCTATAGTAGCTACCCAGTAGCTACTTAAAATCCCATGAGCATTCCTACTCCATGTATCTATAAATCCAGATAATAACTACTAAAGCCGCGTTATGTAAATGATAGCCTATTTCATAATTTCACAACTGACTTAAGCTCGAGATACACCTCATTCAACTGTATCGGATCCCTGAAACGATACATTTGCATACAACATCCTTTTATTCACCCCGAAAGGATTAACTAATACTCGTGTAAAAGTTAACCACCGTCTAGCTCCTGTAAACTGGTTTAATCAGCTTCCCACTAAATGATTTCCAACATCACCTTTGTCAAACAAGTCTGTGGTATAGTAATGCTAATACATTCTATCCACATCTATAGTACTAACCAAACCATGCAAGGCAAACCACCATCTACGGTGATCGAGTGTGCAACTCCAACTACCACAATCAATAATGGCTAGGTTACGCACTCCAACAATCACAAATTGATCCAATCGTGTCCAAGATACATGATTCTCAAATCCAGTGGCGACTAAATTGTTAATTAGTCTAATGACTTAATCATAACTCATAAAATTCATACTAAGTATGAAATTGTCGTCTCTACACACCTGCATCCCCTTTACTCTAAGTTGATGATATATATTAATCATCACAACGACACTGATAATTGTATGACGCCATGTCACTACAATATCAACACTCCAGTCGCAAACTAACCTTAGAGTATACACAGGTGTCCTTAACTGATCTAAATAGATCCTCTATCCACAACGAAGGATATTTACTTTCAACAACTATCGCATTCCATCATTGATAATCGATGCATAATTTCAAAGGTCCATCTCTCTTTTACAAAGAGTTATGGATCCTTCTCAAGGAGAGATATTGGGACAGATAATTATCCCCTCCAATATCTCCTATAATCACAACTTACATTCTTCTAATTCTCATAGTGTTTAGTAACACTTATACTAGTCAAATTATCACCCGGCATGGGATCTTCGATATCGGAACTATTTCCGCAATCATTTTGATCGCCTACTTCACTTGCCTATGCAACGGCAAGACTAGGAGTTCATCCGTACTATATCCGAATACTCTCGGATTATTCACACATCTTAGAGACATAATCATACCATAATCTCAACAATTTGACCATCCGTAAGGATATGTCTACAGTAAAGATATGTCTATCCAAGTCTAAGGGTATCCCTTAACTTCTTAATTGTTGGTCTACATCTCACCTGACGGTAGAGATACCATCGACCCACAAGTCGATGTATAGGAACCCTACTAATCTGAACTAAGAATGTTCTAGACAAAGATATCTGTAAACTACAAGTATCTCCCAATATATTAACTCAGAGGGTAACTAAAGTAATACCCTTAATGATCAATTATTTGCCGATCCAATCCAAAGGCTCCCCGCAGGTCTCGACCTTTCTCCGAAGACAACAAGATCAGATCCAACAATCCGTGACAAACGGTCGCATTTCTGCGACGAATGTCTTGGGGATTTTTCCTAGATCATCTGATCTCATCCCTAAATCCTACAAGCTGCAACTGTAGAATAAAAAATAGGTACGACCATCGTCGTATACTCTCCCCTCTGTACCAAGCCAATCCACATATGAGGGTAACTGTTGTTGTTGTCTGCATGAGTCTTCTACGATGTCTTATGCTGATGTTGCTTCTGTGCTGATCTCTGCTGAAGGGTAATATCAAGGAACTCCAACCACGCCTGAGGTAGTAGGTTGCTGCTGATGAGATAACACAATCTTCGGTGTTGATCTCTGTTGTCGAGACGGTGCATCATCCTCCCAGAATACCATTGATAGTCTTCAACTGAGTCTTCAAAATACAACTCCTCAATCCGTACTGGTTGCTTACAATAGCAACCTATGAACTGATCCAACGGATAATCTGCCTTCACGTGTCTTCGTGATCTAAACTGCACGCACATAATCCCTTCAAAGTCTTTGTTCTGATTTCGCTGATGTGCACGAGAACACCCTATGATCTGCGGTTGGTCTTCTATAATAGGAAAATAGCTCAAAGCCTATGACTCCGATCTTGCTCCTTTTATCCAAAAGTCAAAGACTTCAGACTCTAATAAGTTGACCTGCAATATCTTCTTATCGGTCTCCAACTTTTAAACACTTATACGGAGTCATTTCTAAACTCCTGACTCAATCCAACGTCTTCTGGCAGGATCTGGTAGAAGATCCCGGCATCCCAATCCAACTATAAGCCAATAACTCTGGGTGGCTTATAACATTTATTCGCATTCCTGAGCTACTAGGTCAGCAAAACTTTGCAAGTCTAACGACTCTGCATGGTATTCCTGTTATCGATGATCACCCTACTTAAAGCTCAAGAATTCCTTACAATGTGTCACTGAAAGTGACGCGGGGAAATACTCTCTTTCAACATCACTAAACCATGATCAAGTGATGTTTTATTTCTCGAAGGTCATTTTCTGCATTTTCCACCAAATACCGACTTGATCTCGATAATGGTATTCCAACAACTCTACTTCCTCTATATAACATAAGTCAAGTACCCAAAAGTACTTTCAAAGTTATACAACCCAGTACGAATAACTCAGGAATAAAAATCCCTATAAAACATCGTAAACTAGCCTTCCGCTACCTGCATCAATAATAGCCTACTTGTCTTGTCCATTACTCAATAGGTAATGATCTGACTAGCATAATTAATGAAAATCCCTAAGACTGTAGTCTTTGATTTCCGCAAGAAATGTGACAACTTGACCCCTATTTTCCGACTCGGTATCAGTCGGCTCTCAAAGGTAAATCACCTTTGCGACATAGGTTCAAGACTCATAGACTCAATAGGTCGTTTCCCGTGGTCAACTCATACCATGGTTACGAACCATAACCAACATACTACTAGTTATTCCCTATTGTAAGCATCTAAATGCATAGCCAACAAAACCAAGAGTATAAACCCTAACGGCAACTCCGGCTGATCGACACGGTGGGCGACTTCTACTACAAGTCTGCACAGATGTCATAACTCTAACTGTATACACCTGTTGAGCAAGTTTAGATAAACATCTAACTGACTATAAGTTATCAGAGATTCTTACCTCATGCTGCTTGGAGCTCAGGCCGTTGTCCATCTCATCTCAAAACCAAAACCGAATAAATCGACTCCCAAGAATCCAAGACTCAATACAAAAACAACATTGTATGGCATCACAGAACCTAGGGCTCTGATACCACTAAAGTTGTCACGCCCCGAGAGTATGCCGTGCCGAAAAGAAAATGGATGGCATCTCCCCTGTACGTGGCAACATTGTTGGTGCAATCGACCCAGGTCACGATTGACCAGGACTCGAGCTTGGCTCGAGAGATGTTTTGATGTTCGACAAAAATATATGACAATGTAATTGTCATGGGAAAGTCCAAGTCTTAGGTACTTGGCATGGAAAGTCCAAGTGGGACACTTGGCATTTGGGAAAGCCCAAGCATAGGTCTTGGTAATGTTAAGTCCAAGCATGGGTCTTGACAAGGTAAAGTCCAAGTCTTGAGTACTTGACATGGAAAGTCCAACATGGGTTGACAAGGGAAAGTCCAAGCTTGAGTCTTGGTATTTGAGAAGTCCAAGGGGAATATTGGCAGCGTAAAGTCCAAGGGTGAAGTCTTGGTAGCATAAGTCCAATGGTTGGCAGCGTAAAGTCCAAGCGGAGTCTTGGCGGCGTAAGTCCAATGTGCCTTGGCAGTGTAGACACCATTAGTGTGACATAGACGATGGAAGCACCTGAAGGCTAGCGCGATGGATGAACAAGTCATGGATGACTTGGAGGGATCCGAGAGGCGTGAGGCTGATAGAGGTGGCTAGAAGGCTTAGGTCTAGGCTAAAGGTGGTCTAGCAAGTATGGGGGAACCATACTTGGGCTAAAACCTCATGTTTGAGGTGTGCCAGTCGACTGGTGCCATGTCGCAGTCGACTAGACTGAGTCAACTAGGGTTTGACTACGGGAATTGCCCTAGAAGTCGACTTCCATAGGTGGGCAGTCGACTGATCTTGTGATCAGTCGATTGGTGTTCGAGAAATCGAGCACAGAATGGAGTCTCACTCGACCGCTGCGGTCGTGATCGAGTGATGATCGATCGGTCGATGGTCTCAATTAGTCGATGATGATGGATCTCTTGGACTTATCGGCGTGGATCTAGTTGTCTCAGCCGTTGTCTCACGACAGATGGCATCGATCGGTGATGGTCCCGACCCGATCGATCGACTTTTTCGGCCTGAGTTGAAGCTATAAAAGGAGCTCATGATGGAGGAAAAAGGCATGGTTTTTTGAGAGCATTTGGGGCAATTTGCTGCTGCAAATCAGGGTCTCCAAGTTGATATCAAGCCACTAAGCGATCAAGCATTTAAAGAGCAATTGTAAAGTAGTTTTCTTTACTTGCATTGTATTTCATTATTATAATTGCTTGTATCAATTTAGATTATTGTTATAATCTTTTGTACGAGGTTTCTCCACCTCTGACTTGTGTCGAGAAGGAGTATTTGTGATTAGTGATTGCATTGGCGTCGCTAGAGCTCTTTAGAGCTCGATCCGTGGAGTAGGAACCGTTCGGTTCCAAACCACATTAAACATCTTGTGTTTGTGATTGTGTTTCGTGTTATTGCTTTTATTATTATTATTCCACTACGCTAACACAATTTGTAGATGCGATCACGATCGAATTCCATCATCGGTACTAGCACGCGCTATTCACCCCCCCTCTAGCGTCCAATCGATCCCCTACAAACATCTCGTGTTAATACAAGGCCTGTAGGCCACAACAACAACAACATATATATATGTAAACATAACAAATACACAAAACACAGCGGAAACATAATACAACATCACAAACTACACACATATATACCGGTATAACTAACACCGACTCAGAACACCATAACAAAACCAGAAAAGCTAGGTACAACATTTACAATGTCCAATCACTACAAAATATCACATAAACCAAATCCATATCGGAACAGCAATGAAAACACAAAAAAATCCGGACTCTTGGAGTTGAGATGAGACGATGCCAGCCAGCGGTGCTCCAAGTCCATCACGAAGTCGACTACCTATTACCTGGGCGACAGAAAAACCTAGGGTCCGTGGTGGTAAGTAAAACTCAGTAGGTAATAGAAAAATATGTATATATCAATATCACATGTATTTCGATAGAAAAATCTACAGGTATCACTAGCATAACAAGTATACATGCATGCATACACTAAGTAAACTGAACAACAAACGATGCTGACATACCTGACAGTCAGCTACTCTATCCTCATCCAACCTGGGCATATATCCACAACACAAGGTATAAAGAATAATACTAACTCACACTACATCCTGATATGGGTCGAGGGTATCACAGTGAAGAACCAATAAGTATATAAGTACCGACCTACTACAATACAGAAAATGCAATAACATGTATGAATATGTACAAACAAATGCAACAAACATAGTACATACAAATGCAGCATCACAATAAGTATATATATATAGACTGCATCTATATATGTATACTAATCACAATCATCCATATATATATATACATGCATATATGTATATATATGACAATATGCAAAAAATGCCATCAGTCGGCAATGCAGTATGCATGGTCATGTCGGCTCACCCTAAAGCTACTATGACCCCAGTGTGGCCTCGGTGGCTCGAGCATGACAACTGTCCCAACTCAACACCAACCACTACTCTCGAGTGGCCGAGTGGATAGTATGATCGAGTAGCATATAAGGGTGAAGAGCAAGCTAGACGATGGGGGTCCCTGCTGTTGGCCACTCCGACAGTCACTACCCATGAGTGGTCGAGTGCCACACACGTAGGACTACGACACACAAATCTAACTACCACCGTTTATAGTGGTAGAGTGCGGCACCACATTGCTCTGCCTTTACACTGGTTACTCCTCCTATGAGTAACCGTGGAGGCAGGATGACTGACGACCCTCTTAACCACAAGGGAGACCTCGTCGCCAGCATGCATGCAAATGACATGAATGCAATGTCACACATACAGACATCCACCATAGACTCTCTATTCTACAGAAAGTCATACTAATCAGATCAATGCACTTTCTATCCTGCAGAGAGTCATACTCAACTGATCATAACACTCTCTATCCTGTAGAGAGTCATACCAATCTAATCGACGCACTCTCTATCCTATAAAGAGTCGTACTCAACTGATGGACGCACTCTCTATCCTGTAGAGAGTCATACTCAAACCGATTATCAAGCTAGGACCACCGGTCTATTGAGACATACTAAGTACCATTCACCTGACCATTTACACAATACATGGTCGGTAGTAAACATATAATCTAAGGGTATTAGAATTAACTCTACGTTCAACATATTACCTGCCTACAGATGACCTCTTTGCCCAATTTATAATCAGGTTGTCATCTGGACTTTACTATTTGCACTTAACTTAAACAAATTCTAAGTTACTTACATCACCTATATATATATAACTCCTAATCATGGTAAAATAAACATGATAGCAGCAATAGAGTTAATAGCCAAAGGTAAAGTATCAAGCATAAGATAAATAAGAACAGAGTCAAGGTAACATGATCATATAAGATGATTATGCATCTAAATCTGTATGCATTAAACTACCTGACCAGGGTAGGAATGACCCACCTGTTGATGTAGGGTATCTAGAAATATAATTTGCCTTCACGTCCAAGGACCTGTCACGTATCCACGTCCTGCACGTATCAAACATTATGATTAAGTGCAAGCATACGACGAATAATCGAATCGAATTCTACATCAACTTCGTATCTCGATCAATTAGATTAATCTAGTTATCCACTTGACCTAATCAAGCCTTCACATCTATTGATCAATTCATTCCCTTAATCACATATACTAGATCATTACAAGAAGGACAACCTTCCTCCATTAGCTATTATTAACAACCTAATAACCACATAACTACAGCATAATATCCATATCATCATGTAATCAGAGTTATTCTAGTCTTGATCCTCACCAACTCAAATTTCTTAACCTAAAACCACTGTTCAGAAGTTTCTCTTCATCTTCAACCCTAAATTCAAGCAAACAAGCAAGGAACAAGAATATTACCAACTATTGGAGATGATTAATTTATAGATCTACCCTCAATCCAAAGATCTACATTGCTATGTTCTTCCCAGCCGTGACGACACCGTTGCTATCCTCTGGAAATCCCGAATCTGAAAAATGGTTGGCTGTCAGCAATACCTATCCGATCTACATCAACAACAATTGCAACAAGAGAGGAAGAGATTGCGAAATACCAGGAATTGAAATTGCAATAATGGCTTACTCCTTATGCAAAATGCAGTTGCTGACCAATACACTGACCCGAATCCAATCGGCTGTGATGGGTGAAAGAGGCCGCTCACAGCGAGGACAAGCTGGGCACTGCGTCGTCGATCTGCCTGCGCGAGGGATCACTAAGATCTCGAAAGGGAGTGGCACAACTGTGAGATCGAGCAGTGAGGCTAGCGACGATCAGGTGTGGTTGCTGCCGTCGTTTGTCGGAGCTGGCCATCGCTTCTGTGACATTCGAGGTGAAGAGGAGAGGCGACGAGGCAGAGTGCTCGTGGGGGTGATCCACGGTGCCATGACCGGCCAACAATCATAGGGGTCGGCGATGAGTGGGAAGCACCAGATTCGGCGGCGACGAGTGGAGAAGAGGCGGCGACAGCAAGCACGGGAAAGAGATTAGGCAGGCGGCAAAGTCTGGTCGACTCAAATTCAAGATGGAATGGGGCGACAACGATTGAGAGAAGGTTCGCGGCTGTGGCCGCTCGAGCAAGGCGGCGACCAGATCAGGAGAAGGATGGGGGAGCGACCGACACTCGTATGAGTTCGGGAGAGGGGACAACGACACAGAGAGAAGGAGCAGCGGTGGAGAAGTTGGAAAGTTGTGCGATCGGGAAAAAGAGGAAGAAACCGAAGGAAAGGAATCGACGTGCGTTAAAGGAGAAGACGAGTGGGTTTTTAACGCTAAGTGGTTGAGTTGACCTAGATCAAATCCGAGCTAATCCAACTTGACCCAACACCCATTTAGGCTTTGACATTTCTCCAAACGGTCATACAAATCCCTTTTTAATTTTTGAAAAATTCTAAAAAATTACACAAGATAATTCCCAATTAGCAAGGGATTTTTTCCCCGGTATTTTACAAGTGCCTTGATGAAGCATTGGCAAGTTCATCATCTCATGACTCGGGTCCTTGAGTCGTTGAAGAATGGCACGAGGAGAAGTTGTGAGCTTAGTGCATCCGAGGGACCGCCAGATGAGGAGCAATGGAGTTAAGCTAAAGGAAGAAGACTTCAGGGTAAGACACGAAGGATGACACGAGGAGAAGCCGTGAGCTTAGTGCATCAGAGGGACGCAGGCCGAAGGAAGAGAGCTTTGATGGTGTACTCCGTGGGGAGATGAGAGTTGAGCGATTGTAATCCAAGATGGGGTAGTTCAACTTAGGTGAACTTGGCCAAATGACTAAGGTCAAGTGTTAGATTCTCAAACACTTGTGTTTGAAGTTTTACCCGACAACATGATTTTACCGGACAACATTCAACTGATATAGGTATCATTCGACTGGTATAAAGTCGACAATAGTTGACTGATGTTGGCTGAGGGTTTGTAGCCCACCAATCGACTGCTAGGGTTTGACAGTCGACTGTCATGGAAGACAGTCGACTGTTATAAGTGGACTCGGACACAGAACTTCTCATAGCCAACTTAGCAGTCGAACTAATGGCTGATCAGTTGACTGCCAGTATGAGCAGTCGACTGCTCAGGTTATCATTGAGCTATGACGACCGTGGATCAGGCTTGGTCAGAAGCCATTGGAGTCGATCCATTATACCGCAATGATCACGCCATGCAAGATGTCGATCGCTGGGTACGCAGTTGTCGATCACTGCATGTCCAATGGGAAAAGACCCTCTTCTCTATAAAAAGAAGGCTTGGGAGTCTTAGGGAGACTGATGCTTACACTCCTAATCATACTCTAAAGGTTCCCACAGTTTCTAAGTGCTTTTACTCCTCTCTTCTCTATTTCTACTTCCATTATCTTGTGAGCAGAAGAGTTTGTGTAAGAAGGTTTTTCTCCACCTTGTGTTCATCTAAAGGAGAATATAGTGGAAGGTTAAGGGAGTGATCCGCCTAACGGATTATCGTGGACTAGTTGCAAGAGGCCATGAACCACATTAAAAGATTATGTTTGTATTGCCTTCTTTACTTTTGTTTTAGCTTTAATTGTATTCTTGTTAGTATTATTATTATTCCGCTAGGCTAACAAGTGTGTAGACAATCCAGCATGAACGATTTCCATCGAGCAACGTTTAGGCTATTCATCCCCCCTTCTAGCCTGGCCATCAATCCTAACAAGTGGTATCAAAGCGAGGAGCTTACCATCAGACTCATTGTTGCGATAAGCATATCAAATGACCGACATGAACATCCAACCACCGAAGTTCGAAGGAGATTTTTTGTGGTGGAAGAAGAGAATGGAGGTATTTTTCGAAATCGATTTTGATATAATGATTATAATGGAAAATGGTTTCGAGGTACTCAAGGATGAAGAAAACAAGCCAATCGAAAAGTCAAGATGGACTAATAAGCAAAAGGAAGAGCATCTAGCAAATTCTAAAGCCAAATATTATCTCTTCAACGTGCTTCCTCAATAAGAGATCAATCAGATTGAAGAATGCTCAAGCGCCAAGGAGATATGGGAGAAGCTAATTGAGCTTCATGAGGGTACGCCCGAAGCCAAATTAGCAAGACGAGACATTCTCCGATCACAACTCAACAACATAAAATTGGACAAAGGAGAAAAGGTATTTTCTTTAAATTCTAGGTTTAAAGAGATTATTAATGGTTTGTTAAGTGTAGGAGAGAAGCTATCAAACTAGGACATGATAATGAAAGTCATTGATGCATTCCCCCAATCTTCAAAGTGGAGTTTCAGGGTGGATTCCTTCTATATCTCAAGGAATTTAGTGGTTAGTACTTTAGAAGAATTTTTCTCAACTATGGAACTTCACGAAACTCGCCTTGAAGAAATAGTTGAAGAACCAATCAAACAACCAAGGGGAGTAGCACTTGTAGCAAGCAAAGGAAAGAAGAAGAAGTCCTCACCCTCCTCATCCGATGATGATTCACACTCTTCAATGGATACCGATGAAGAGACTTATATGGTAAGAAGGGTAAGACATGCTTTGAAAGGTTGTAAATTTAACAAATCTAATGATAGGAGAAGGGCAAGGATGATCATATGCTACAATTTCCAAGGAGAAGGAAACATAAGGAATGAGTGTCCTCTATTGAATAAGAACAAGGAAGAAAAGAAGAGAGAAAGCAAGAAGAAAGAAGAGAAGAAGTCAAAAGAAAAGGAGAAGAAGTCAAAATCCTCCCGGAACTTAAAAGCCACATGGGACTTATCCTCATCAGAGGAAGAGGAGGACGTCTCACATTTTGCACTAATGGGAGTAGATGATGTCACCTCCACCTCATCCGAACAAGGAGAAGGAAGCACAAGTAGGAGGAGAGCTCAAGTGTAGGGGGAGCACAATCGTCGGATTCAGAAGAAGATTGTGTAAGTGAGGTAAAGAACCTCCCTACTCAAGATGTTGTTCAATGATTTTAAGTTTAACTAGGGATTTATTTAGAACTAAGAAGAAAAATAAATGCTTACAAAATGATATTAGAAATCTAGAAGAAAAGATTAATAATACATGTTCACATGATAATATTTCTTCTTCTAGTACAAATGATGCATGCTTAGAAGAAAATAGGATTTTAAGGGAAAAGACCTTTGAAAAATTTACCATAGGCTCTAATACCTTGAAAATGATTATAGGGAGCCAAAGGATAAGTTTCAATAAGAAGGGCTTAGGATATAAGGGATCAAAGAATGAAAAATCATACCATTGTCTAATTTCTAGAGGGCAATCAAAAACAACAATGATAGCAAGAAAATGGATCCCTAAGGAATACTTGGTAATCCCTATTGGAAAGAATCTATATTGGGTACCCAAGTCAATACTTAAAGGTTAGAAAAACCTAGGATAGTCAACCATAGTTGAATTTATTTCATATCTTGCTAAATGGTTAACTTATGGTGATAATGGGTTATACTTAACCTTGGATAGCATTGCATGAAATTTTTTATTAAGTAAAACTACTTTAGTTACATCTCACAACCCACTACAAGGATAACTTGATTGATAACCATAGCCATGGGTGAGATGTTAGGTTGATACAAATGATTCACTAATGCTTATGACATTTTGATGAGTCATTAGATATATCATGATATTGCAATCATTGACCAACTATCGGGAAATTAAATGTTTAACTCATGAATATCTTGTCCAAAGATCATAGTTGGATATTTTTGATATTTGAAAACAATTTCATGTTTTGAAAACTTTAAGTTGATGCATTGAAACATTTAAAGGCAAAGCTAATTTTCCAAGTTGATACAAACTTTGAGAATTTTAGAACCTTTGAATTTTTGCCCAACTTTTGAAAATTATATGTATTTTCATAAAAAATCATTTTTTTCCCGATTGAGGAACTCATAAGAAATGTGTTCTCAAAATTTCATAATTTTTCAAATCTTTATGAATTTTCAATGCGTTTTGAATTTGGCTTTAGAAATTAGAATTCGGCATTATCAGACACCAGTTGATTGGTGATTGTATCAGTCGACTGATGACACTGTGCACGAGCACAACAGCTTATTTTTGGGTGTTTCAAAACTGTTTTGAGTGTTTTATTCGCTTGAAGGATGATACCACATTGTATAAGTATTTGTATGATCTTTTTGCTAGTGTCAAAGGGGGAGAAATGTTAAGGTTTAAGTTAAACACTTTAGATCATGTGTTAAGGGGGAGTTTGCATGTATTAAGGGGGTGCTTGATATTCATGCCTTTTATTCATGCTCACTGTTTCTTCAAGTATTTTTACCTAACTTAAACATATTGTCACACATCAAAAAGGGGAAGATTGTTAGGGTAATCAACCCACGTATGATCATGGTTTTGATGTGTGTCAAAGGGTTTAAGTTAGGATGTTTATGCTTTTGATGTGTGTGTTTAAGTTGTGCAAGACTTGGTAAATCACACATGAGTGGCTTGATGAAGCATTGGCAAGTTTACATCTCATGGCTCGGGTCCTTGAGTCGGTGAAGGATGACATAGGGAGAAGCTGTGAGCTTAGTGCATCCGAGGGACCGTCGGACAAGGGACAATGGAGTTAATCCAAAGGAAGCAGACATCAGGGCAAGACATGAAGGATGGCATGGGGAGAAGCCATGAGCTTAGTGCATCCGAGGGACGTAGGCCGAAGTAAGAGAGCTTCGATTGTATACTCTGTGGGGAGATGAGAGTTGAGCGATTATAACCCGGGATGGGGTAGTTCAACTTAGGTGAACTTGGCCAAATGGCTAAGGTCAAGTTTCGGATACTCAAACACTTGTGTTTGAGGTTTTACCCGACAACAGTCGATTGATATAGGTATTAGTCGACTAGTACAAAGTTGACAACAGTTGACTGATGTTGGTTGAGGGTTTGTAGCCCACTACTGATCGGGTCCACTATCGCTGATCGCCATGGAAGGCAATGACAATATAAGTGGACTCGCACAAAACTTCTTGTTAATCGAAAACCGGATCCGATGGTTGATCACCGATCACAAGATAAGCGAAATCGCTTAGGTTATCATTGAGCTGTGATGACAGTAGATCAAACTTGGTCAGAAACCATTGGAATCGGTCTGTTACAGTGGCAGTCGACTGCTAGCATGCAACAGTCGACTGCTACTTGCCCAATGGGAAAAGACTCTCTTCTCTATAAAAGGAGGGCTTGGGAGCCTTAGGGTGGCTAATGCTTACACTCCTAATCATACTTTAAAGGTTCCAAAGGTTTTTAAGTGCTTTTACTCCTTTCTTCTCTATTTCTACTTCCATTATCTTGTGAGAAGAGGAGTTTGTGTAAGAAGATTTTTCTTCACATTGTGTTCATCTAAAGGAGAATATAGTGGAAGGTTGAGGGGGTGATCCGCCTAACAGATTGTCATGGACTAGCAGCAAGAGGCCGTGAACCACGTTAAAAGATTGTGTTTGTATTGACTTCTTTACTTTTGTTTTAGCTTTAATTATATTCTTGTTAGTCTTATTATTATTCCGTTGCGCTAACAAGTGTGTAAACAATCAAGCACGAACGATTTCCATCAAGCAACGTTTAGGCTATTCATCCCCCATTCTAGCCGGGCCATCGATCCTAACAAGTGGTATAAGAGAGAGGAGCTTACCATCAGACTCGTCGCCGCGATAAGCAAATCAAATGGCTAGCATGAACATCCACCCACCGAAGTGTGAAGGAGATTTTTCGTGGTGGAAGAAGAGAATGGAGGTATTTTTCGAAACCAATTTTGATATAATGATTATAATGAAAAATGGTTTCGAGGTACCTAAGGATGAAGAAAATAAGCCAATTGAAAAGTCAAGATAGACTAAGAAGTAAATGGAGGAGCATCTAACAAATTATAAAGCTAAGCATCATCTCTTCAACGTGCTTCCTCAACAAGAGATCAATCATATTAGAGAATGCTCAAGCGCCAAGGAGATGTGGAAGAAGCTAATTGAGCTTCATGAGGGTACATCCGAAGCCAAATTAGCAAGACGAGACCTTCTCCGATCACAACTCAACAACATAAAATTGGAAAAAGGAGAAAAGGTATTGTCTTTACATTCTAGGTTTAAAGAGATTATTAATAGTTTACCAAGTGTAGGGGAGAAACTATCAAATCAGGACATGATAATGAAAGTCATTGATGTATTCCCCTAATCTTCAAAGTGGAGTTTCATGGTGGATTCCTTCTATATCTCAAGGAATCTAGAGGTTAGTACTTTAGAAAAATTATTCTCAACTATGAAACTTCAAGAAACTCGCCTTGAAGAAATAGTTGAAGAACCAATCAAACAACCAAGGAGAGTAGCACTTGTAGCAATAAAAAGGAAGAAGAAGAAGTCCTCACCCTCCTCATCCGATGATGATTCACACTCTTCAATGGATACCGATGAAGAGGCTTATATGGTAAGAAGGGTAAGACGTTCTTTGAAAGGTTTTAAATTTAACAAATCTAATAATAGGAGAAGGGCAAGGAAGATCATATGCTTCAATTTCCAAGGAGAAAGACACATGAGGGATGAGTGCCCTCTATTGAATAAGAACAAGGAAGAAAAGAAGAAGAATGACAAGAAGAGAGAAAGCAAGAAGAAAGAAGAGAAGAAGTCAATTGAAATGGAAAAGAAGTCAAAATCCTCCCGAAACTTAAAAGCTACATGAGACTCATCCTTGGGTCCTTGAGTCGGTGAAGGATGACACGAGGAGAAGCCGTGAGCTTAGTGCATCCGAGGGATCGTCGAACGAGGAGCAATACAATTAAGCAAAAAGAAGCAGACTTCAAGGCAAGACACGAAGGATGATACGGGGAGAAGCCATGAGCTTAGTGCATCCGAGGAACGCAGGCCGAAGGAAGAGAGCTTCAATGGTGTACTCCATGGAGAGATGAGAGTTGAGCGATTGTAACCCAGGATGAGATAGTTCAGCTTAGGTGAACTTGGCCAAATGGCTAAGGTCAAGTGTCAGATGCTCAAACACTTGTGTTTGATGTTTTACCCGATAGAAGTCTACTGATATAGGTATCAGTCGACTTGTACAAAGTCGACAGCAGTTTACTGATGTTGGATGAGGGTTTGTAGCCCATCAGTCGACTACTAGGGTTTGTCAGTCGACTGGTCCACCATCAGTCGACTGCCATGGAAGACAGTCGACTGTTATAAGTGGACTCGGGCAAAGAACTTCTCGTAGCCAACTGAGCAGTCGGACTGATGGTCGATCAGTCGATTGCCAGTACGAGCAATCGACTGCTCAGGTTACCATTGAGCTGTGAAGATCGTGGATCAGGCTTGGTCAGAAGCTGTTGGAGTCGGTCGGTTACAGTGGCAGTCGACTGCTAGCATGCAACAGTCGACTGCTGCATGTCAAATGGGAAAAATCCCTCTTTTCTATAAAAGGAGGACTTGGGAGCCTTAGGGTAGCTAATGCTTACACTCCTAATCATACTCTAAAGGCTCCCATGGTTTCTAAGTGCTTTTACTCCTTTCTTTCCTATTTCTACTTCCATTATCTTGTGAGAAGAGGAGTGTGTGTAAGAAGGTTTTTCTCCACCTTGTGTTCATCTAAAGGAGAATATAGTGGAAGGTTGAGGTAGTGATCCGCCTAATGGATTATCGTGGACTAGCGGCAAAAGGTTGTGAACCACGTTTAAAGATTGTGTTTGTATTGCCTTCTTTACTTTTTTTAGCTTTAATTGTATTCTTGTTATTATTATTATTATTCCGCTGCGCTAACAAGTGTGTAGACAATCAAACATGAATGATTTCCATTGGGCAACGTTTAGGCTATTCATCCCCCCTTCTAGCCGAGCCATCGATCCTAACATGTGTAGTTGACCTTGTTCGCAACATGGGTATTTTTCACGAATACCTCGGTGGATCAATCTTGGCGAAACCCCTTCGTTGTCATAATTTCTCTCGATTAGATTAGATCCTCGTGAGGTTCTAATAGCTTTTGAGGTATTCACATGTAGTTGACCTTGTTCGTAACATGGGTACCTGTGACGAGCACTCCGATAGATCAATCTAGTTGAAAATCTTAAATTGTTATAGCTCCTCATGATTAGTTTTACAAACCCAAAATTTGAAGAAACATGTGAATAACTGATCATCAAACTCACAAGATAAATCATACGTATCATAAAACTAATTCAAGAAGTTCACAATCGATAAATAAAAGAGTCATAACAATCCAAGACGAATAAACAAAGAGTTACTCCCTCATCCTAAGATCAACTAGAACAACTCCATTGTTCGGAAGGAAGATAGAAATGAAGTACAACAAGACATTAGACAAAACTAAAGAAGAGAAAGAAGGAAACATGAGTTTATCGATGTCGGTTAAAGACTTCCTCCGGCTTGGGGCTCTTTCTCCATGGCTCTACAACTCATGCCTTGATCGTATCCTAACTCTCCAGCCTCCTCTGGAATATCCAGGATATCTGGAATTCAAAATTCTTTTCTTCTTGCCTCTAGGGTCTTTTTATAGACTTTTCTGGAGAGAATTGGGAAATTAGTTGCAAGAAATTTTGAACAGCCTGAGGAATGTCGGGATTTCGGTTATCTCGCAGCATGACCTTGTCATTTGGCATGGCCTGGGCATGTTAGCTGCTATGGAGACTTAGCACACCTTGGAATCGAGCGTGCTAAAAAGAACTTGGCACAAGCATGCATTGGGCGTGTCGGACACTAGGAAGTCCGAAAAATGGGTGTTGTGGCTTTGTTTGCTTCCCATTTCATCATGGTTTTTGTCTATGACTCTATTTTGCCTTCTTTTGTCCCTCCTGAGAGTAAAAATATAGAAATCATAGTTATATGAACTAAAAAGATAAAAGAATAGTAAACACAAGATTTTATTCATGATATGTGAATGAAACACTAGAAAAATATGGTAAATATACCCTAAAATATGCGTATGATTCACACTCATCAATCATGACAAAGGTTCAAAGTTAAGTCATGTTATGATCTGATGTGTGTTAAATTTGTAAAACAAAATAGGTGGAATTCCCAATCATGAGATCACTAGGCAAGGAAGTTCGAGTTAGGAAGTGGCTAGGCAAGGAAGTCTAAGTCAAGAACTAACTAGACAATGAAGTTCCAATTAGGATGTGACTAGGCAAGAAGTCTTTGATTGATCGAGGACACCAGGTGATGGATTCGGGATTGGTCATCATGGTTTGAATTCAGAAAGAAGTTGTAGGGGTGAAAGGATCGAAGGTTAAGCAGGAAGTCCAAACTAGTCAGAGGGACCAAAGGTTTAGAAAAGGTAAGCAAGGTAAGGTAAGTAACTTGTGAGGTAAGGGTAAGTTCTCTTTGGAGGATAAACCTTAGGCATCGATCCAATGGGTTTCAAGGGAATATCAAAGTCAAAATTAGACACTTGAGTACTATAAGTCATACTTTGCATATTATGTTGTAGCTAACTCTATGATATATGATTTAGGGCTTCGGGCAAGTAGAAGAGAACCAGGAGACTGGGGGTCCAGACACCTATAATAGATTTAGTTGACTGATATTAAATACGAAGGAAGTTAGATCTCCGTCCAAGTTCAATATGACATGTTAGCTTCTAGGTGATTTGAATGGATCCAGGTGACTGGAATGGGATGGCATGCGCCTGGATTGGCAAGATCAAAGAGTGATCGGTGGAAGCCACATTAGCTCTTAGGAAATTGGAAAGGGATATAAGCAACTGGGAAAGGATAAGTTTCGATGGAAACATATCTGAACTAGCTGGGCTATAGGCACTTGAAAGAGCTTCCAAGCACCATGAAAAGATCTATAAAAAGGACCTTGAGTAAAGAGTAGGATATCAGTTCTAAAGCTATTGGCATCATCATTCCTCATGTTCGACGATCATTCCTCAATACCATTGTGCTACAAATCCGACCACATGCTCTATTTTCATCATCTTGGTGTCGATATATATTTAGAATTTATTTTTTTCATTTCTTTTGTACTTAATCTCTAAGAGACGGTAAGGTTGTTACCGTATCCTATCTTTTGTAAGAAATGAAGAGATGCTTAGTGCTTTGCCCACTCAAAATTATCTCAGATCACAGGCCTTAGACTAGCAACCTGTGGCTTTGAACCAAGTAAAACTATCTGTGTCGTTGTGTGCATATATTTTATGTTGCGTACTTTTAAGTATTTCAATGAAAAAGTGTTTAGCGTTATACACCCCCCTTCTAGCGCTCTATCTGATCCTACAGATTAGTGCCAATGTTGAAATGCCACTGGACTTCTTTCTAGACCCGAAGGGTTTAGATTCAAATTGTCATTCCCACCTACCACTCATCATCCACATTGCCACCTATTCTAAACATTGAATTTCATTGGCCCCCGTTTGTGTTAGCTAGCATTCTCTAGTGCCACATCACTATCTTCCTCCTTCCACTAGTTGTTACCACTAGTTAGTTTCACAACCTCCATTGCCCCTGCTAAGGGACAATCATTCTGATAGGCTTTTCCTCTAGCTTATTGGTTGCCCTTGACTAAGATTATCTACATGAACTCCCTCCTACTCCGGACTTTAACTGCCTCAGCCTCAACACACATCCATGTCACTTTATTTGAACAGTGAGAAGTAGAGGACGAATAGAAGGATTTGATGAAGTAGAAAAGTCTCCAGGACTATTGTTGCTAGATCCTTTCTTCTGACAAGAGCTTCCCCTTCCTGAGATGGTTCCTTGGTCAGTCACAAGGGTTGCGATGTGGCGACGTTGTCTTAAGAAACCTAGAGATTCATAAGACATTCCACAATATGTGTCAACACAAGGCTTGCTCTCACTCTAATCCCTACCACCCTCAGTGTGTCTATGCCTTGGCTATCTACCACCGCGGTGATTTCAACCAGCTTTAGCCCAATTTCACTCAATTTCCAAACCTTTCTCTGCTTCTAGTGACCTCCCCGTCGCCTCCTCAATAGTGAAAAGGGAGAGTTTCTCTCTATACGTAGGATCATTAGATCCAATAAGTGTGAAAGTTTTAATTTTGTGATAGAGATTGTTAAAGAGAGATATTATTGGTTCAATCGTTCTTGGGTTAGAATGACCATAATGGATATAGGTTTTAATGATATTTAGTTAAGCAAGAAGTCAAGTCGATCACAGTTAACCGAATACTTGACAAGTAGTGAAGTCCAAGTGGGTCATTGAGGACTAGACACTTAGCGGATAAGAAGTCAAAAGGGCATTGGCAAATGAAAAGTCTGAGTCATAGTTTATTGGACACTTGGCTTGAGATAGGAAGTCCTAACAGGTCATTTGGGATTGGATGTGAGGCATGTGTGAAAAATCCTAGCTGACCATGGAGGACCGGACAGTAGATGAGTATGAAAGTCCAAACAGATCAAGGAAGACTCAATATTTGGCATTAGAGAAGTTTTAGTAGGTCAAAATTAACTAGATGCTTGACATGAAAAAAATTCCAAATATATCAAGGAAGACTGGATGTTTAGTGTCAGTAAATTCCTAGTTGGTCATGGGTGATTGAATGATGAGCAATGAAGTCCTAGCCATGAGAAGTACTTAGGCAAGGATGAAAAGTCCTAGTATATCAATGTTGACTCAATATTAGACAAGGATGAGGTCTTAATAAGTAGAGAGTACCTATACTAGTTATATAAGGAAGCATTGGAGACTTAGGGGTTAATTGACATAAGAAAATTTGGCATGAATAGTGATTTCAACACTATAAATAGTAGCAGTTGATGCACATGTTTCATACCTAAGTTTTTAAGTTATTTTGTATCTATTTTGTGTATTTAATGAGAAATTTATCACATCATATTTCTTTTCATAAATTTATATTCTATTTGTTTGGGAGACTACTTTTGTGCTTTATTTACTAATAGGACACGAAGAACTTGACTTTTTAAACACTTTCTAAGGTAAAATAGACTTGGAACAATATCTACCATGAGCCATCAGGAGATCACATCATATCCATGAATTTTTGGAGGGAGGAAATATTACGAAAAGAGTGGCATAGGGTGGGCATAGGTAGATTGTGCCCCCTAGCATGACCATGTCAACTATTGCTAGCCAGGAACCCTTGCCAGAGGATGGCACAACCAAGTTGAGCATTCGTGCAAAGGCAAGATGTGCCTCCTGACTTTGCCAAGCTATGCCTCCTACGACCAAGTTGTGCTTCCTGGCACTGCCACTTCCTGGCATTGTCAAGTCGTGCCCCTGACACACCCATGGGCATATATGCCTATGTATTCTAGAATAAATTAGAGATATTTTTTCCAAATAATGACCAAATCAACTCCAAAAGACTATAAAAGAGACCCAACACCTCTTGCAAAGATCATCAAGACATAGTGGGGGCAAAGGGTAAGAAGACGACGGGTTAGTAACAACGATCCATCTTAGAGAGCCATCGAGGAGAGGAGATTCAACACATATGATGTTGGGTGAATTCTTTCTTTTCTTATGTATATGTTTAGTAACTCCTTTATCAAGTAGTTTCCCTAATTCTATGATTAGGGAGTAATTTATTGAGTATATGCATTTATCCTCTTTTATTTATTATGCATTTTCGATCGTGATTGATTTTTGTATATTATGTCCACTCCATCAACCCTATATTCCTGGCCTTGATTTAGCTGGTATCCTACTTCGGATTAGACCAAGAGGACACTCTGAATCAAAGCAAGACACTTAAAATATACAACTAGATTATATTTGAGAGAGAGGATCATATTTATTGGAGAATCCTTGATCTCTAACCTCTTAAACCAACTTTACAGCTTGATCTACAAGTAGAGGGTGGTATCCTATGTGACAGATGGGATGAAGTCCTGATCTTTGGATTGACAAAAGAAGATCAATGTTGTCCACCATGAAAATATATCAAATATCATAAAGTAGAGTGATCTTTGGAATGTCATGAGTCCCTGGTAACTGAGGTGAATTGTCTAAGCAATCTCTGTTGATTTTGTACCAATGTTGATTTTCTCTCTCGAGACTTTCATGATTCATCATAGAACTTAATTGGTTTACCTTCATTAGAGTAGATACATCAGTTTTCATTCTTTTCTCTACCCCATAGATACATTGGCTACCTTATGAGGTCCCTTCACTATTGTACATAAAGACAAAGGGATCTACATTCATCAAGCATCGCCATGTGAAATCGAAACCCTAGAATTATTATCCCATATAGTTTTCAAAGTCATTTCCTCTCGACCCTCACATCTTTCAATCTCGCAAATACTTTTCTCAATTTTTCAAAATGATCTACCCTACGAGCAAAAGCAAGACTCAATATTGCATTCCTAGGGAACGATATCTTTTTATTAGTTAACGACAAGACGTGCACTTGCAAAATGTCCATATCGAGTTTTTGACACTATTGTCTGGGACTAAACATTTGTTCATATCAATTTTTATTCATAATTTAGTTAATCCAAATTATTTCTCTTCTTTTTTTTTTCTTTTGTTTTTTTACATTCACTTTGATTTCTACCCTTTTATGCATAGATCTGCTAGGCCAAACTTTGTTCTTGATCTAGATCCTGAGATAGAAAGGACTTATTCAGTGAAGAGAAATTTACAATGAAAGTTGGAGGCAAAAACATCAACTACCATGCCCACCAATGATACAAACCTCTGAGAGATTATGTCACACCTAGTACAAGGGGATGGAGGTCTAGAATCATGCAACCCCCAATCAAAGCAAACAATTTCAAGATACAACCTTCATTTATCAATATGGTTTAGTAATATCAATTCGGAGGGCAAGCCACAGATGACCCAAATATGCACTCCAAGTATTCCTAGAAATCAATGAAGGGAGGAAACTTCTCTTCCCACTTCAACTCGGTTGCTTGTTCATGGCGATCCCGTCGTCGTCCCCGGATTAAAAATTTAATCCATGATAATTAGGGATTACCCAAGCTACCGTTTCATCATCGTGCTATTTGATTAGAGTAGTCACTTGAACAAACTTGTTGTTCAAGCAACCAACCTCTATTCCACGATTAGCTGTGGAATAGACGATGTACAGATCGCCGGTTTTTGTGTTTGTATTCGGGGTCTAAGTAAATTAGCCACATATAAAAACATACAACATGCATATAATTGAAAAATAATTATAGACATGATACAAAAGAATATAAACAAGCATTATACCTCTCGATCTTCTATTGTATGTCCTTCCTCCTTTTGGACGTCGTGTGGGCGACGATCTTCCAAAAGTCGAAGCCTCCTAGATCACCGATCTTTCTTTCTTTGCTTTCTCCAAACAAAAGGAAGAATAAAACAAAACTCTTCCCTATCTAGGATCGGCCACCAAGTCAAGAGACCTAGTTGTAGCCGCTGGCCAAGGAAAGGAGATAAAGGTTATGGACGCCAGCCAAGAGATCCAAGGAATCACCTTAACCCTTGTTTCCACCGGCCAAAGAGAAGAGGGAAATTAGGTTAAGCGCCGGCCAAGGTAGAGAGGAGAAGGAAGGGCACCGGCAACACCTAAGGAAGAAGAAAACCTTCCAAAATTGTGGCCACCCAAGACACCTCCAAAAACCCTAGTTGCCCACTTGTTCCTTGCCGCCCAAGCCAAGGAAGCAAAACCCTAATCTCTCTAATTCATCTCCATGCCCAAGCCTTAAGCCCATATTTATAGAGTTAGGCTTAAGCCTCCTTTTAATCTCCACCATCGGCTCTAGGGATTTAATCTCAACTGTCGGATCTAGAGATTTAATCTCAACTGTCGGATCTAGAGATTTAATCTCCACCGTCGGATCTAGAGTTTTATTTTCCATAATTGGATCTAAGCTTCATGAGGTTTTAATAGGCTACAATAGGGACCATGAGGAGGAGCTGGATCTTGGCCACCCAATAGATCAAGCCCACATAAAATCCTATCCATTAATGATAATCCATTCCACTAGAGGATTATCATTGATCTACCTCACCAACTCCCATAAGTTAATATGGGCTCCATATATTATTTGTACATTTATCTCCCCGTGTTTAAGATCTCAAATGTCCGTCGATTAATTTAATTTACTGATAATTAATTAATCAATATCTAACTCCATGAGTAGTACCACTCAACCATATCATCATACCGGACCAAGTCCACCTGCAGGGTTTACATGATGAACCTTATGAGCTCCTCAAGGGGACATCATCATCCTAATATATAGGACACAGTTTCCTCCTATAATCAACGGCACACCATATAAATAATATCATTTCCCAACTTATCGAGCCTATCGATTTACTCTATAAATCTCGCCCATTGGTAAATCAAAGAAATGAATACTAAGTATATGTGCCCATTATTATATCGGGATTAAGAGCATGTACAACATAATATCTGAGGTCCGATTCGATTATGTAGTCAGTAATGAATCGAATCACCTCTAAGTCGGTCCTGCTCAATACACACAAAGTGTACTAGTGTGATTCTATGGTTAAGACAAACCAATACCAAATCACACTACAACCATACCAATGGTTTGTCCAAAGCCATCTCGGTTGTGAGCCTTTACTTATACTCTACAAGGAGTTGATAACATGATCTACTATGTGACACTACACACCATGTTATCTACAATGTAATGTATGAGATAATATGAATAACCATAAATATGAAAACAATGATCATGTGATTCTTATTTCAAAAATAAAGATGTTCATACAAAAGATAGACTTTTAAGTATACATCCCAATAATCTCCCACTTATACTAAAAGACTATGCTGTCTTCAAACTATCATACATCTGATTCCCATTCCCTCCACATGTCTATCAAAAGCTCTCGCTGGAATGACCTTAGTGAAAGGATCTGCCAGGTTATCCTCTGATGCAATCTTAGCCACAACAACTTCTCCTCACTTTACGATTTCTCGTATCAGGTGGTACTTGCGCTCTATGTGTTTACTTGCCTTATGGGCTCGTGGTTCCTTCGAGTTTGCAACTGTACCACTATTATCACAATAAATTGTGATAGTTCTGGGCAAATCAGGAATCACGTCCAAGTCCATCAAGAAGTTATTGAGCCACACAACTTCTTTGACCGCCTCAGAGGTTGCCACATACTCAGCTTCCATGGTGGAGTCCGCCACGCATTTCTGCTTGACACTCCTCCAAAGAATGGCTCCACCTCCCAAAGTAAACACAAAACCTGAGGTACACTTACTATTATCCCTGTCTGATTGGAAGTCAGAATCTGTGTAACCCACGGGGAGTAATTGGTCTGCCTGGTAAACTAGCATATAATCCATAGTTCTTCTCAGGTTCTTCAATATATACTTTACCGCAGTCCAATGTCCCTGTCCTGGATTACTTTGATATCTGCTGACCATACCCACGACAAAGCAGATATCTGGTCTCATACATAGCATCACATACATAAGGCTTCCTACTGCCGAAGCATAAGGAATCGTCTTCATCTCCTCTATCTCCTCAGATGTTCTAGGACACATCGCCTTAGATAAAGGAACTCCATGCCTGAAAGGTAGAAAACCTTTCTTGGAGTTCTTCATGCTAAAACGATCCATAATTGTGTATATGTATGAAGCTTGAGATAAGCACAACATCCTTTTCTTGCGATCCCTTATAACCTTGATCCCAAGGATGTGTCCCACTTCTCCCAAGTCCTTCATATCAAACTGTTTGGACAACCATACCCTTACGTCCGATAACATCTTGATATTGTTGCCAATTAACAAAATGTCATCTACGTATAGTACAAAAAATATCACTACATTTCCGTCACATCTCTTGTATACACAAGACTCATCCGGGCTTTGAATAAATCCATAAGACTGGATTGCCTCATCAAAGCGGATGTTCCAAGACCTCGAAGCATGCTTCAATCCATAAATGGACCGATTAAGCTTACACACAAGATGGTCTTTGCCCTTTGCAATGAATCCCTTTGGTTACTTCATATAGATGTTTTCCTCAAGACTTCCATTAAGGAAAGCTGTCTTGACATCCATCTGCCATACCTCATAATCCATATGAGCAGCAATACATAAGATAATCCAGATAGACTTAAGCATGGTTATCGGCGAAAAGGTCTCCTCATAATCGATACCCTCTTTCTGAGTATACCCCTTCGCAACAAGCCTCGCTTTGAAGGTCTCAATCTTCCCGTCTATTCCTCTCTTTCTTTTGTAGATCCACTTGCATCCAATGGTTTTTACACCATCGGGTGGTTCTACTAGCTCCCAAACCTGATTTGAATCCATAGATTCAATCTCAGCATTCATTGCACTTTGCCAAGATACTGCATCTTTATCTTGGATTGCCTCGTCATATGTCCAGGGATCAGGTTCATGTTCAATAGGGACCAAATCAGAAGATTCTCCTAAGAACATGAATCTATCAAGCTGTCTAACAATCCTCCCACTACGATGAGGTATCACCTTTGTATCCTCTGTGACACGCGGTGCAGTGACTTGTGGTATATCCTCTTGTACCGGTGGTACTGAAGTAGTGACTTCCCCTTTTAATTCCTCTAGAACAATCTTACTCATGAGCTTATGGTTCATCACATAGTCTTCCTCTAGAAATCTGACGTTCGTGCTAACGATCACCCTCTGATCTCTAGGACTATAAAACAAATCACCTTTCATTCCTCTAGGATAGCCAACGAACATGCACACTTTTGTACGAGGTTCCAACTTACCAGTATTTGCCTTCAGCACATGTGCTGGACTCTCCCAAATCCGAATATGTCTTAGACTAGGCTTTCGTCCAGTCCACAATTCTGTGGGAGTAGAAGGCACTGATTTAGATGGTACCAAGTTCAGAATATATACTGCTGTATCTAGAGCATATCCCCAAAATGAATCTGACAACTCAGAATAACTCATCATCGATCTAACCATCTCCATAAGAGTCCTATTCCTTCGCTCTGCTACACCATTCTGCTGGGGTGTGCCAGGTGCAGACAATTGGGATTGAATCCCAGTCTCTGATAAGTAATTCCTAAACTCTCCCAAGAGGTACTCACCACCACGATCAGATCGTAATGTCTTGATACTTTTACCTTGATGTTTCTCCACATCAACCTTGAATTCTTTGAACTTGTCAAAGCATTCAGACTTGCGGCGCATCAAGTAAATGTATCCATATCTTGAATAATCATCTATGAAAGAGACGAAATACTCAAAACCACCTCTAGCCTGGATAGACAAAGGACCACACAAATCAGAATGAACCAATTCCAACACATGTTTGGCTCTATACCCCTGGGCCTTAAAAGGCCTCTTGGTCATTTTACCCTCCAAGCAAGATTCGCAGGTTGGGAAATCTTCCATCACTAATGAACCCAGAGGTCCATCAGCTATCAATCTTTGAATTCTACTTAGGTTAATTTGACCAAGTCTTAGATGCCAAAGATATATTTGGTTCATCTTTGAAGGTTCTTTTCTCTTATTGGAATTAGAAGATGAGTTATTAACTTCTTTTTGCATCATGGGAGCTTTTGGTTCAAGTGTATATAAATTTCCTATTAATGCACCAGAACAGATAATCTCCCTATTTCTTTTTATAATAACTCTATCATTAAAAGAAATAGAATATCCATCTATAAACAATTTAGAAACCAAAATCAAATTCTTTAAAAATAAAGGTACATAAAGGCAATTTTTAAGAACCAAAACTTTATTCCTCTCAAAAGACAAATAAATATCTCCCACTATAACAGCCGCCACCTTCGTGGCATCGCCCAAGTATACGATAATCTCCCCTTCAGCCAGTCATCTGGTTTCCTAGAACCCCTGCAAAGTATTACAGATATGATCAGTGGCTCCCATATCTACACACCAGGTGCCAGTAGATAACACCGCTAAACATGTTTCAACGACTAGACCAAAAGATATACCTTTGTTCTGCTTCCAGTTATGGCAGTCCTTCTTCCAGTGTCCAGTCTGCTTACAAGTGAAGCACTTGCCTTTCGGCTTCTTCACTCCTCCCTGAGTTCCTCTCACCGCCTTTGCCCCAGCTTTTTTCTTCTTCTTCTTGCCTTTCGGCTTAGAAGTAGAAACCTTTTGGGAAACCATGGCTTGCGCCTGAGCATTCTGACGAAAAATCCCCTCTGCTGCCTAGAGTTCTGTCAGAAGCTCCGCCAATGAATACAACCTCTTGTTCATGTTGTAGTTCAGGTGAAACTGCTCAAAACTCCTAGGTAGAGACTGGAGAATGATATCGACCTGGGTTTCCCCATTGATCTCAGCTCCAAGGACTTCCATCTCATTCAAATGAGCCATAAACTTGAGAACATGATCCCTCACGGGTGTTCCCTCGATCATGGTGGTCGTCATCAAGTTCCTCATGGTGGAAAGTTTAAAGAAAAAGGACATTTGACCTCCTTAGACTATGAAATCTTAGCAGTAATTTATTGTCTAGAATCATTCTTTTTATTCGTATGTGATAAGAAAGAAATTACCATACGGACAGACTGTGAGGCAATCATAAAATATAATCAACAAACAAAAGAAACAAGGAAAACTCTAAGTAGCAAAAGATGGTTAAAATTTATAGATACAATAATCAACAAAGGTTTGAAGATACAATGGGAACATATAAAAGGAATTAATAATTCCCTAGCAGATACACTTTCAAGACTACTTACATAATTGCACCTTTCAGGTTCAATGGATAGATAGAAAAGATCCTTTATGTTCAACAAAAACAACAGTTTTAACTACGACTATGCAAATACATCACAAAGAGTCATGACATTTGGACAACAAGAACTACCTCAATATTCAGATACTGAACAATTTCTATTTGAAGAAAGACAAACTTTGGACCAGGTACAAAACTGCTTAATTGACAATATATGGCACCTGCCCACAGTACAAGGAGCAACAAAACAAAAGATCGCAGTCATACATGCTCTAGTAAACTACTTCCAAACAATAATAGAAAAACCACTGGGGATAAAGTTCTTCTGTTATGGCATATTAACCGGATCACATGCAGGAGTATATGCTACATGGGATGAAGTGAAAACAGTAATTCTAGGAAGTGATAAACACTCTTCTTACAAAGGCTTTTACTCCCTAGAAGAAGCATTTGTTGCAGTGAGACAAAGTTCTGGACCGCACTTTTTCATCAGTACCTTATTAAAGGGAAAACAAACAACAACACGCCCTATGACTCCTACATCTCCTACATTGACAAGAGCAAGCTCTAAAATCACATACTCAGAAGTGGTTATAAAAAATGAAGAAAAACAATAGACAAATATTTCCTTAAATAACCTTCCAGCAGACTTAGGTTCTTACATCAGGTCCCTTGGGGAAAAATCAACATGGCTTGATTTTTGCTAAATACAAGAAGCCCTTAAATGGGTACATGAACATCCTCAAGAAGGCATCACCATCAGCTACGAAGGAGAATTTAACTCCAAACTCAAATGCCAAAATAAATTCAGTACATGCTCACAAGAAGCCTACAAATGGGGATGCAATTGCCAACTTCTTTACAGCTTTAGACGAGAAAACATTGACTTAAGACATTTCAAAGAATTAAGATACAAGGGAAAAACAATTACACATTTCACCCTCATGGATTATGGTCTACTCCATAAATTGTGGGTATTTAGCATAGAATCAATAGAACATTTTCCCTCTAAACTCAGAGAATGTGTTAGACATCTTATAGAAGACGAAGTCTTTCAAAACACCATACTATGTACATTCCACAGCTCTCCTCCTGAATGGATAAATCTTCGCATAGAACCAGCCCGACACGTCATCAAACTAGATGTCCAAGTGGTTTTTCTAAAGATGAGGTTATATCTGAATTCTACCCCTCTGATGAAGATTTAAATTGGGAAGCACTCCCAGCCTCGGCTGAACAATTAAAGAACTGGAGAGCATCAATACAAGGATCACAATGGCTTTGGACTTATAACGAAGCCACATCTTTTCCAATATCAACATACACTCTTGCTGCAGAAACATATACATAAAAAATTTATTGGGATAAAAATTATGCAAAGAAGTTATTTCCCTTCAAAATAACTACTCAGCACCAGGCTTTACTACAACATTATAAAAACAAGAATGCCGAATGGATATTAAAGAAAACCAGGCTAACAACCCATCAATATCGAGAAAATTTGTAACAGATCAGCCCACCGCCTCAGCCTGGCCCAGATGACACAAACTCATTGGATTCGATGGCAGAATGAAATTTAGAAAATATGATGGAAGGATAAGCACAAGGACAATACCCGTGACACAAGAAGGACAGTCACAGTACCAAAAGAACAATCACAGGACTGAGACATGACATCTACAGTATCAACCCGTGACACCCCTCAGAAACGCTTTCCACCCATGATATTTCCACTACTACTAATATGTTCCAGCACCCACAAGACAACAACTTCTTCTCCTCCTATAAATGGAGGCCACTGTCTTTCCCTGGGGAGATATCTCTCTTCTAGTAGTTTCCTCTTCCAGTGTGTTTTGTAAGTGCTTGTGTGTGAGTGTGATCAGTTCTTGTGAGCATTCTTGGCCTTAGAGTCTCGTTTGTAAGTATTTCCCCTTGTAATTTTACTTGTAAAATCCATTGTGTTTCTAGTAAAGCTATTTCTTTTCTATAATGCAAGGCTAAACGTTTTGGTTTCTGAGGAACGAAAAATGCATCTTATAACTTCTTTTTCTAATCTCATAATCCCCCAGTCCTTCTCCTTCCCTTGAGAAGGTAACTGTTACCAATAAACTGGTAAGACCTGTGTTGACAGAGGCAACGGATAAGACCTCTAATGTCGGGGCTCAGTATGGATTGGTAACAGGTGAGGCTCATCGGGAAGAAGAGATCAGATCAAGAACCTAGCATGCATCTTTCGAACTCCCCAGAAACCTTTGTTCTTATTATCTTTCACATCTCTATTCTTATTTAGTTTCCTTTGTTAGTTTTCTTTAATTTTTGTGTTAAAAAAAAATCCTGTAGCAAAACACTGTAGCACCATTCCTGTAGCAGTTTACTGTAGCACTCCATCCTCAACTGTAGTGCTCCGTCCTTATTCAAAAAAAAAAAAAAATCAAAAATCCATCAAAAATCAGGTATCAGAGCCTAAAAGATTCTTGGACCATGTATGTCTTGGACAACTAGGTTAGATTATTCAGACCTAGACACACAGTACTCAAGATCTTCCCAAACATTAGACGGACAAAATCACCTCTGTTACTTTAGAACAAGAACATCTCCTCATATTTTCCACTCAGACTCTCCCCATCTCAACACACTAACTGATATTCTTATCAGTGCAGGTGCCAACTTAACAATCTTATCCAGAGACATCTTAAGAATTACAGAAGATATAAAACTTGAAACTGAAAAACAAAGTAAGAAACTTGCAGAGCTTGACCAAAACCTACATTATATTAAAATCACTCAAGAAGCAATATACGATAAAATTAAAGAAACCAACTTTGTAAACCTACCAGGATGAAGAGACGTCTTAAGATTAGCCAATCTAATAGAAGAGCACCAACCAAGGACTTTTGAAATAAAACACAAAGACCTATTTGCGGAAGTAAGACAATTAATCTACACCACTGAAGAACAAATAAGTCTAAAGATACAAGAAATATGACAACTCTTGGAAGACATCAAATATAAATGAACAGACTTAGATATGAAAACAACTATTATGAAGAAGCTTTAGATTATTCAGCATAATTTTCAAAAACTAAAGAAGACGAATACTATAAAGTAGATTTAACAGGAAAAAGTGACCAAATTGAAACGCAACAAAATAATACTATTATTGCCCTCCTAGCTTCACTACACTATCGACTGACCTTAATAGAAACATAAATTTTAAGTATAGAACATACTTTAGCTGGAACAAACCAAAACGAAGATTGGCACCAAACATTAGAAAATATTAATAAGGATTTAAAACATTTGTCCGCAAGAAAAACATTAAGACACAAACCACAGACTTACTCTTTTATAACTTACAGAGACCCCAAAAGTTTAGAATGAATACAAGAACTATAACTTAAAGTTTTACTGGACCCTCTAGAACTCTGGAAGGGAGAAGGTCTATTTCTAGCACTTTATGGTTAGACAACATATGAATAAATTCAGACCTAAGCCAAAGACTAGAAGAAATAATAGACATAGAAAGAAATACAGAAGTATTTTCCAATGAACAGTTAAACATTCTTAACCCTAGGAGGTTATATGGAAATAGTTTACTCTCTTTCCATACTTCACTATACAGAAATAGAAGAGCAGAAGCTCTACATCTTCCGGAAGGAAGAGAAGAACGTTTAACCCTGATAACAGAACAATCTGCTAGACAACTACTAGCAAGAAAACAACATTACATACATCTAGGACTAATCATTTTTGGTATCAGAGGATTAACAAGAAGGAAAACTGGAGGAAAAGTACTAATAGTACTATATGACTCTAGGTTCTCAGACAAAGAAAAGGCAATAATTGGATTGATAGAAGTTGGCATGAATGATAATATAGGAATTACATATTTATGCCCAAATTTTAACATGACTATAAAAGATTTCGCAAAATATATTAAAATAGTAATACAAGCCAGCGGATATGGAAACTTTACGGGAAGAAATATTTGTCTTGAAATGATAATTTTAGGGAAAACCATGAATAGTATACATAACTCATATAAAATACAAATAGGAGGGATTATAGATGCCCTAAGTTCAAAAGGGACAATATTTTTAAATCCACGATAGTACAGTTCAGAAGAGCTAGCTAACCTAGAATGGACAATAAATTTAGAAAACACAGAACCTCTATTACAGCCAACCACTTCAATTCTCTATAGAAATAGAAATGGAAATCTTAATTTCTGATTTACTAATTACCAACAAGCCTCTTCGTCATCTACAGAATTAGAGGTAGAAGAAGGGTTAGAAATTCAAAATAATAATCAAACAATTAGATTAAATTTAGTCTACAGAAGAGAGCAAACTCTAGTAGAAAAGCTTAGGACCCAAATAAGAGTCATAGGAACTCAACATTTGATGTTAATACAAAAACAGAGCAGACAATTAAATTTTATGAATATTAGTAAAACTAAAGAAGAAAGTCCAAACATAGGAGGAGTGTTTAATGACCTAAATGAATATGTCTACATTCCTAAGGAAATAGCTCAACATATAAATACACAAGAACTCAAGGAATTAGAAGAGTTTGATAAAAAAAACATCAAAAACTCCCAGAGAACATGTATCTATATTTTGATAATGACCAAAATATCATAGCAAAAATAGAAGAGGTAACCTATAGGAATAAATTTACTGAAGACTACACTATGGTCAATACTAAACAAAGTATAAAAAGATCTCTAAATCAATTAGACAAACTTCTAGCAGATGACACCTTTAGGAACTTTATGCACCCAACCAAGTCAACAAAATCTAGCTACAATAAAAATCTGATGAATACAGCAGAATCAACTGGAACAAGTAGGCCTAGTCAACCTTATCAGATCACTTTCCCAGAAAGTCATATGAGAAATATAGATTATAGTCAAGGGCATCCCCCTAGAGCACAAATAGATCCCTATACAAATAATAATCCTTTATTAAAAACAATGGGAAAATGAAAACCTCCAGAAGTTACTTTCTTTGGAAAGGAATCAATTCTCTTAAATATTAGAGAATGTGACCCCCAACTATAGGATACTTATTTAGAACAATGGGCAGTCTCGGTAAAAAGAGATTATATGGCAAAACATGAATTAGACATTGAAACAGGAGATGCTATGCTAAGGATAGCTGAAAATTATTTAGGTGACGTAGCCAGGGCAGTATGGGAAGCCTTTAAATCAAGATTTCCTGAAGAAATAACAAAAATAGCTAATCAAGGTAATAACATACTAAATTTTTGTTATGCTATACATAGGATACTGACTACTAGAGATGCTAATACCGGTTTAGACTTAAGGCAAAGGGAAGCTATGAGAGATTTGGAACAACTACAAATTATAAATTGGTCCTACATAAAACATTTATGTAATGATTTCTTTGCACTAACTGCAGTTTCAGGTAATTATTATAATCTTGATCTAGGAGAAAGATTATTTAGTAAATTACCTGGAGAACTAGGAAAAGAAATACATAAATCATGGACAGATATGAATGTAACCGATATACATAACAATATAGGAGTACGAATCCAACATATAATCACAAAATTAAAAGAAAAATGTACATTTATCCAAATACAAAGAACACTAAAAACACAAAAATACGGGGTTTGTAAACAAATTTATACCCCACAACAATATGGAAGTACACCCAGAAAAGAAACATTTAGATGAAAACCACCCTCTCAACCTAAAGGACAATATAAAAAGACTTATTACCTCAGAAAAAGTACTGCCAGAAAACCCTACTTAAATAAAGAAAAACATGTAAGAAAATTTAAACCTAAAAATACTTATGCACATACACTTACCTGTTATTCTTGTAACCAACTAGGACACTTATCTTCAGCCTGTCCCAATAGGAGGAATTTATATACCAAAGCATCTAGTCTTGTGGCTAGCACAAATGAAGATCTGATTGAAATACAATCAAATATTTTAGATACATCTTCAGTATACTCAATCCTATCAGCTAATGACACTGAAGAAGTAACCCCTTAATATACACCTATGGATTACTTACCCACCAACAGAATACAGTTATGCAGCCAAATATGACATTTCTATCCCAGAAACTATAAATAATTCTTGGGATGATTTATTGGATTCTCTGGAGGAGGAGGAACAACCATTATTACATACCAACTACATGTATAGAACCTAAAGAACTTCTTATCCACCTCCTAAAGAAGACAATTGCCAACATCTACTTACATAGGATCGGCCATAGTTCCTATCATCTACTAGTATATCGTCGATATAGATGCAAGTAAACTTAGATACTTCCTTAAAAATGTTGTCCATCTTTCGCTGAAATACTTGGGGTGCAATTTTTAATCCAAAGGGCATTACTAACCACTCAAAATGGCCTTCTGGACAAGAGAAGGTCGTCCAACTTATTTGCCAAAATCCTGATTTTAAATCGAACTTTGAGTACCATTGAGAGTGTTGTATTTTATTGATAAGTTGTTCTTTGTCTGGTATTTTATACCCATCTTCATGGCAATTATCATTAAGTCTTTTATAATTAAAAACCATCCTAGACTGTCCTCTCTTTTGTTCGGATCCCTTGTTGACTATAAAAGCAGGGCTTCTATGTCTAGAGGTAGATCTCTGTATAAGTTTCAAGCCCAATAATTGTTTGATATGTGCCTTACATTCTTCTGATTCCCAATTAGTATACTTAAAATCTTGTGCTTTTATCGTAATGTCTGGGTTTATAATGTCTAATTTACAATATGTCTTATCTATGTTCCAGTATTTGGTTGGGTTTTCTCCTATTATTTCTAATTTTTCCATTCTAGATACTAACAGGTCTAAATCATCTTGTGTTTTTAAGAAGTTTAGAAAGTGTGTTGTCTGTATTAAATCATTAGGTATGTCTACTTCTAATGTTTCTATGTTATCAAAAATTTCTAGGAAGTCTTGGTTTTGATTAACTTGACTATAGAAATTTTTCTTTTGCATTCTCCTAGTGTTGCACACTGACAATCTTGTTGTTTTTCTATTTCTTCTTGTATTCGCTCACGTACCAATTATCCTAGAAATTCTAATTCTGTCCTTGGGTTTTCTATGTGATTTTCTACTAGTGTTTCAAGATTAGGGTTGGGGTCTTCTAGTTGTTTGAGGTCTTCTAGTCGCTATGGTCCACCACGCTCCGACGTGCGAAATGTAGAGGGGTATTCAGAAAGAAGGGGAGAAATAATAGGGGTAGACATAAATACGGCATCGTCTTTTGTAAGGAGGAGATCCTGTTGTGAAGAGAGAAGGAAAGAGAGACCCAGAATTAAATGTAAATTTGTCTGCTTAAGGGAGGAAACCCTGAGGTCAGGAATTGGGAGAGAGGGGTTGTATGTGCCACAGTTAGTAAAAAATTTTAAATGTGCATTAGGGACATACTTGTGAATCGTATGTTTGGATCCATCAAATAGAGTACTAACCTGAGGTTGATTTTGTTAGGGCAATCTCTTGCCATGATAAGGTTTTGATGTGTGTAGCAAAGGGTTTAAGTTAGGATGTGATTATTATTTGATATGTGCGTTGGAGTCTTGCAGGGCTTAGTAATTCGCACATGGAGCCTAGGCAGGTTCACTACTCACAACCTCGTGCCTGAGTCGGCGAAGGAACATTGCAGAGCTGTGTGCTTGATGCTACCGAGGGACTGTCGGACGAGATGACTTGAAGCGAAGCCAAGGAAGCAGACTTCGGAGGCAAGAGACGCGAAGGAGCATTGTAGAGCCATGCGCCTGATGCTGCCGAGGGACGTGGCCGTGAACGAAGATAGCTTCGGCGAGGGACTTCGAGTGAGATGAGAGAATGAGTGAAATGTAAGTAGCTCATTAGGTGAACTTGGCCATTTGGCTAAGTGTCGGATGGGATTTCCCGACATCAAGTTGGCTACCATGAATGGTAGTCGACTACTCTAAGTCGACGGGTGACTCGACTAGTGTTCGAGTATGATTCAAGTGCCAACAGTCGACTGCCATGGAATGACAGTCGACTACGAGACCACCAGTCGACTGATGAAGACATCAGTCGATTGGTCGTAAGTGTTTCAGGCACAGAATGGAGTCGAGCTCGCAGAACACTCGACTGATTGAGCATCAGTCGACTGATGGCAATAACAGTCAACTGATGCTAGTGTCATTGGATGAAATCTAATGTGGAAAGCAACCGTTATTGGGCAACGACTATAGGACCAGTCGACTGATAGGGACATCAGTCGACTGCTCCTATGTCAACGGGAAGAAACCCTCTTCCTCTATAAAGAGGAAGGGTGTGGGGCTTTGGGAACCTAATGCTTCAACTCTAATCTTCTTCCAAAGTGCTCAAAAGTATTCCCACTCTTCTTACTTGCTATTATTCTCATTCTATTGTAAGAAGAGGGATTGTAAAGAGGTTACCTCCACCTATCTTGGTGCAAAGGAGAGACTTAGTGGATTTGGTAAAGGAGTGATTCACCTTGGATGAATCTGGATCGTGGATTAGCGGCGTAGCCGTGAACCACGTTACATATTGTGTTAGCGTTTGTTTCCTTTTCTTTGTTTTTATTTGCTTGATTTGCTTGTCTTGTTGTTTCCGTTGTGCTAATCTTTTTTAGATGAGCAAACTCCGTTATCCAACGAAAGAGGGCTATTCACCCCCCTCTAGCCAGCCGATCGATCCCCTACAAGTGGTATCAGAGCCAAGGAAAGCTTATCGAGGACTAACCACCACAACAAGCACATTCAAGAATGGCCGGCTCAAACATTCACCCACCAAAATTCGAAGGCGAATTCTCTTGGTGGAAAAAGAGAATGGAGGTATTCTTTGAAACCGACTTTGAAATTTTATTAATTATGGAAAACGGTTTCGAGTTGCCTAGGAATGAAAATGGGGAGCCATTGGAGAAATCAAGGTGGAGCAAGAAGCAAAGAGAGGAGTACTTGGCAAATTCAAAGGCCAAGCACCACCTCTACAATGTACTCCCCCAATAAGAGGTGAATAGGATAGGGGAATGCTCTAGTGCAAAGGAGATGTGGGAGAAACTAGTAGAGCTTCATGAAGGCACCTCGAAAGCCAAACTTGCAAGGAGAGACCTCCTCCGCTCCCAACTATCCAACATAAAATTAGAAAAGGGAGAAAAGGTAACCTCATTGCATTCTAGGTTTAAAGAAATTTTAATTGGGCTAATAAGTGTAGGAGAAAAACTTTCCAACCGGGACATGCTCATGAAAGCAATTAATGCTTTCCCCCGATCATCAAAATGGAGCTCAATGGTGGACTCCTTCTACATGTCCAAGAACCTAGAAGTGAGTACCTTGGAGGAGTTCTTCTCAACAATGGAGCTCCACGAAACGAGGCTTGAAGGAATACAAGAAGAGCCAAAGTTTCAACCTTCAAGAGGAGTAGCCTTGATGGCACACAAGGGGAAGAAGAAGATAGAGATTCCCTCCTCCTCCGATGAAGTGTCCTCCTATTCCTCCATGGATAGCACGGAAGAAGCCTATATGGTAAGGAGGGTAAGGCGTGCTTTAAAAGGTTTTCAATTTAATAAATCTAATGATAGGAGGAGAAGACCAAGGGGGAAAGTTATTTGTTACAATTGCCAAGGAGAGGGACACATAAGGGACAATTGTCCTCTCCTAAACAAGAACAAAGAAGAGAGGAAGAAGAAAGAAGAAAAGAAGAAGAAGAAGGGGAGCAAAAAGAAGGAAGAAGAGAAGAAGGCCAAAGAAAAGGGGAAAACCAAAGCATTAAAAGCAAGAACTTGGGATGACCTCTCCTCATCATCTTCATCATCATCGGAATAGGATAATTCCTTTGTCACCAACTTAGCCCTAATGGCCTTTGACGACTTGGATTGCTCCTCCTCCGAAAATGAAGGATCAAACTCAAGTGAAGGGGGAGCCTCCTCTACATCCTCATCATCGGAAGAGGATTTGGTAAGTGAGGTAACAAATCTACCCCCTAAGCAAATAATGTCCATGATTTCTAGCCTCACTAAGGATTTATTTAGGGCAAAGAAAAAGAATAAATGCATGCTTAAGCAAATTAATGATTTAGAACAAAAATTAGAAAAAGCATGTTTAAATATTAATGAAAATATTTCTTCTAGTCATGATGATGCATGCTCACATGAATATATGACATTTAATGTTAGTGATGCATGTATGGATGAAAATAGGGCTTTAAGGGAAAAGGTAGATTATTTGACCAAAGCCCTAGAAAAGTTTACTATAGGCTCCAACACCTTGAACATGATCATAGGGAGCCAAAGGGCAAGTTTTAACAAAAAAGGCCTAGGATATAAGGAAAAGAAAAATGAAAAGGCCTATAAATGCCTAATAGCTAGAGGTCAAGACAAGAAGAAGGTAATTGCTAGAAAATGGATCCCTAAGGAATTTTTAGTGAACCCAATAAGAAAGAACTTATATTGGGTTCCAAAATCCATCCTTAAGGGTTAGGAAAACCCTAGGAAAGTCAACCATAAGGACTTTACCTATATCATATTTTTGGTTGACTTAGGATGGCGGGACAATATTTTTGAAATAGTGTTAGGTGATGATAATGCACCTATAAGTAGATAAATCATGCTTTAGGTGATATTTTCTTTATTATCATATAATACCTAATGGATGATAACAATTTGATGAATACATGTATTTTATGATCATAACATGAAATTAATTCATATATATCTTTATGATCATGTGGAATGATAGGATGATACTTTACCTTGATAGAATTGCATGAATATAATGGTTAAGTATATACAAATACCTTTAGGAGGCATCTCACACTCACTATAGGCTACCATGATTGAAAACTTAGCATGAGTGAGATGTTAGGATGATACAAATGTCCACTAGTGCCTATGACATCTAGATGGTCATTTAAAGTATCAAAATATCAATAATAGACCAATCATCGGGAAGGCTTATGTTTAATTCATAGACATTTTGCCCAAAGATCATGGTTGGATATTTCATATGTTTTCAAAACAATTTCTTACTTTAAAATCTGTGTGTTCATGTTTTGAAACAATTGAAAGCAAAACTAGGTGTTAAAATGGATACAAACATGATCAAAAACCTAGTGGTTTTTAAAGCTTTTGGATTTTTGGAAAATCTCTGAAAATATAATTACTTTTCATAAAAAAACTATTTTTCATTGATAGATATTCTTAAAATAAATGTGTTCCCCAAATTTCATGATTTTTCAAAATTTATAGATTTTCTAGTGCATTTCTGAAATTCACCCCAGAAAATCAGAATTCCTAAAATCCATGTGCCAATCACCGTAGTCCAACTGATCAACAATAACCTTTTGTATCCAATTTTAAGGCATGTTTTGGCTTTTGTTTACCTCTAGACTTGATGCCATGCTTGTATAAACATTGTTTATTATTTTTGATTGTGTCAAAGGGGGAGAAATATATGTTTAAGTAAGGGGGAATATATGTAGGGGCAATTTCATGTATTAAGGGGGAGAGTTGCTAATCATGTTATTTACATGCTTTCCTTTCTTAATAGTTTTATCAAATATTTTACCTAACTTAAACGAATTGTCACACATCAAAAAGGGGGAGATTGTTAGGGCAATCTCTTGCCATGATAAGGTTTTGATGTGTGTGGCAAAGGGTTTAAGTTAGGATGTGATTATGATTTGATATGTGCGTTGGAGTCTTGCAGGGCTTAGTAATTCGCACATGGAGCCTAGGCGGGTTCACTACTCACAACCTCATGCCTGAGTCGGCGAAGGAGCATTGCAAAGTCGTGCGCTTGATGCTGCCGAGGGACCGTCGGACGAGATGACTTGAAGCGAAGCCAAGGAAGCAGACTTCGGAGGCAAGAGACACGAAGGAGCATTGTAGAGCCATGCACCTGATGCTGCCGAGGGATGTGGCTGCGAACGAAGAGAGCTTCGACAAGGGACTTCGAGTGAGATGAGAGAATGAGGAAATGTAAGTAGCTCATTAGGTGAACTTGGCCATTTGGTTAAGTGTCGGATGGGATTTCCCGACATCAAGTTGGCTACCATGAATGGTAGTCGACTACTCTAAGTCGACCGGTGACTCGACTAGTGTTCGAGTCCGGTTCAAGTGTCAACAGTCGACTGCCATGGAATGGCAGTTTACTACGAGACCACCAGTCGACTGATGAAGGCATCAGTCGACTGGTTGCAAGTGTTTCGGGGACAGAATGGAGTCGAGCTCGCGGAGCACTCGACTGATCGAGCATCAATCGATTGATGGCAATATCAGTCGACTGATGCCAGTGTCGTTGGATGAAACCAATGTGGAAAGCAGCCATTATTGGGCAACGACTACAGGACCAGTCGACTAATAGGGACATCAGTCGACTGTTCCTGTGTCAACGGGAAGAAACCCTCTTCCTCTATAAAGAGGAAGGGTGTGGGGCTTTGGGAACCTAATGCTTCAACTCTAATCTTCTTCCAAAGTGCTCAAAAGTATTCCCACTCTTCTTACTTGCTATTATTCTCATTCTATTGTAAGAAGAGGGATTGTAAAGAGGTTACCTACACCTAGCTTGGTGCAAAGGAGAGATAGTAGATTTGGCAAAGGAGTGATTCACCTTGGATGAATCGGGATTGTGAATTAGCGGCGTAGCCGTGAACCACGTTACATATTGTGTTAGCGTTTGTTTCCTTTGCTTTGTTTTTATTTGCTTGATTTGCTTGTCTTGTTGTTTCCATTGCGCTAATCTTTTGTAGACGAGCAAACTCCGTTATCCAATAAAAGAGGGCTATTCACCCCCCTCTAGCCAGCCGATCTATCCCCTACAGATTTGTGTACTTAATTAAATGTTTTGGTAAAAAGGTACAAAGGATATCTTCATCAACCGTAGAACTTGTAGCCCCTGTATCAATGAGGGCCTGAAGGTCTAATTTATGACCTTGAATTACAAGAGTGCATTGAACTCTAAGTTCAGCTGCAATACCAAAGTTGCATATGCTAGGAGTTTTTATAAAGACTCTATTACTGGTAGAGGGGAGAAATTGGGAAGTGGAAAGATGGGGATCCAGTAGAGTAGTAGCCTCTTCGCATTCAGCATATGCTTGGTTGTGTTGTTGTTGCTGTAAAGACCTAAGTTCTGTTTCTAGCAAATTTAGCCGAGTTTCGAGGACCGATATTCTGGCCTCAATTAATTGATTACGGTTAGTTCCTGTGGTCTGTTGAGTCTCTATAGTAATATTATAGTCATTTTTAAGACAATAATTATATATTTGATTGTTGCATTTTTTACATGTTCCTCTTTTATTGATAGTCGGATAAAAACCGCAAAGGAAACAAGGTGTCCAATAATTCCCTTCTCGTAAGTTCCAGTCATGTTGGCAATTGTCTTCTTTAGGAGGTGGATAAGGAGTTCTTTCGGTTCTATACATGTAGTTGGTATGTAATAATAGTTGTTCCTCCTCCTCCAGAGAATCCAATAAATCATCCCAAGAATTATTTATAGTTTCTGGGATAGAAATGCCATATTTGGCTGCATAACCGTATTCTGTTGGTGGGTAAGTAATCCATAGGTGTATATTCAGGGGTTACTTCTTCAGTGTCATTAGCTGATAGGATTGAGTATACTGAAGATGTATCTGAAATATCTGATTGTATTTCAATCAGATCTTCATTTGTGCTAGCCACAAGACTAGATGCTTTGGTATATAAATTCCTCCTATTGGGACAGGCTGAAGATAAGTGTCCTAGTTGGTTACAAGCATAACAGGTAAGTGTATGTGCATAAGTTTTTTTAGGTTTAAATTTTCTTACATGTTTTTCTTTATTTAAGTACGGTTTTCTGGCAGTACTTTTTCTGAGGTAATAAGTCTTTTTATATTGTCCTTTAGGTCGAGAGGGTGGTGGAGCATATTAGTAGTAGTGGAAATATCATGGGTGGAAAGCGTTTCTAAGGGGTGTCACGGGTTGATACTGTAGATGACATGTCTTAGTCCTGTGATTGTCCTTTTGGTACTATGACTGTCCTTCTTGTGTCACGGGTGTTGTCCTTGTGCTTATCCTTCCATCATATTTTCTAAAAGTACTGGTACTGTGACTGCCCGATTTTGGTGTCCAAAAATTTCTTTGAGATTGAGCATCATGTCATAAGCAGTGAGCATGACTTGTTGCTGATGTTGCAGTACATTTGACATAGATGCCAAAATGTAACACCGCGCCATCTCATCGGCCTTAATCCACTTCTTATAACTCTCCTTCTCCTTTTCCCCAGAATCATCCACAGGCTTAGGAGGGCACTCTTCGAGGAGTACATATTTGTATTCCTCAGCAGTAAAGACAATGTCAAGATTCCTCTTCCAATCAACATAGTTAGGTCCAGTAAGTTTATTTTCTTTTAGTATCACAACAAGCGGGTTGAAAGTCATCTTGAAAAAACCTAAGAATCACATAGATCAAAACTTTAGATTTCAAAAAAATATTGATTCCTCAAACAATAAAATTTTAAAATCAACCAACACCTCAAAACACCGAGAATATCGTATGACACAATAGTGTGGACGTATACGAATTCTACATTTGTAAGAGGAGCTTTTACCCATTAATTTTATTATCTTGTCAACCTAACTTTTTGACAAATAAAATTAATAGTTGGTTCCTTTTCGGCCCTACAAATAAAAACAGTGACTCCGATGGGGAGCATACTTATATTTGTATCTAAGTGTTCACCATTACTCGGTACAAAGGTAATTATCTCGGGTTCTGTGTCTTCCGATGGAGAAGTACACATGCTCCTTAATAATTTCCTATAACCATATTCGACCTTGTGATTCGCAAACAAACTCATCCGATGGGGAGGAAGGCACTCAGCCGACGCACAAGTTTGTTTGCATCACATGTCAAATTGTAATGGAGGCCGTGGGAATTTAAAAATATCCCTCTCCCACTTAGTAATTTAAAATTGAGGAATTTTCTAGCCTACGACATGCATATCAAACAATAAGCAATAAATATGAAAAAGAAATATTTTCCAACTATTATGGTTTTTGTCTCCAATATGCCTCCCGTCGTATCGCCATCTCGTCCGCTCCTCCCTACACCATGTACAAGCCATCCGGAGATCCGAGCCGAGAAAAATTATTTTAATTTACATCCATCGATCCTATACTCCACGAAGGAGTGTACATGAAATCTAGATCGAAAGTAAACTAAAATAAAAAGAGTGGCTAAACAATGTCGTATCTAATTACAAAAATTAAATACTAGCCTCTTCAACCCCGAGGATTCAAATAATATATAATTACACACATACAATCACATACACACATATGACCATAATAGTTGGATCCTATGCATGCAACCAAAAAGTTAACCTACGCACATCCTACTATTATCCGACACATATAATATATGAAAAGTGCATAAAAGTAACCGAATCCTAAACACACAAAATCGGAAACCGTGGCTCTGATACCACTTGAAGGGAGGAAACTTTGCTTCCCACTTCAACTCAGTTGCTTGTTCATGGTGATCCCGTCGTCGTCCCTGGATTAAAAATTTAATCCATGACAATTAGGGATTACCCAAGCTACCGTTTTATCGTCGTGCTATTCGATTAGAGTAGTCACTTGAACAAACTTATTGTTCAAGCAACCAACCTCTATTCTACGATTAGCCGCGGAATAGACAATGTACGGATTACCGGTTTTTGTGTTTGTATTCGGGGTCCAAGTAAATTAGCCACATATAAAAACATACAACATGCATATAATTGAAAAAAAATTATAGACATGATACAAAAGAATATAAACAAGCATTATACCTATCGATCTTCTATTATATGTCCTTCCTCCTTTTGGACGTCGTGTTGGCGACGATCTTCCAAAAGTCGAAGCCTCCTAGATCACCAATCTTCCTTTCTTTGCTCACTCCAAATAAAAGGAAGAATAAAACAAAACTCTTCCCTATCTAGGACCGGCCACCAAGTCAAGAGACCTAGTTGTAGCCGCCGGCCAAGGAAAGGAGATAAATGTTATGGACGCCGGCTAAGAGCTCCAAGGAATCACCTTAACCCTTGTTTCCACCGGCCAAAGAGAAGAGGGAAATTAGGTTGAGCACTGGCCAAGGTAGAGAGGAGAAGGAAGGGTGCCGACAACACCTAAGGAAGAAGAAAACCTTCCAAAATTGTGGCCGCCCAAGACACCTCCAAAAACCCTAGCCGCCCACTTGTTCCTTGCCACCCAAGCCAAGGAAGCAAAACCCTAATCTCTCTAATTCATCTCCACGCCCAAGCCTTAAGCCCATATTTATAGAGTTAGGCTTAAGCCTCCTTTTAATCTCCACCGTCGGTTCTAGGGATTTAATCTCAACCGTCGGATCTAGAGATTTAATCTCAACCATCGGATCTAGAGATTTAATCTCCATCGTCGAATCTAGAGTTTTATTTTCCATCATTGGATCTAGGTTCCATGAGGTTTTAATAGGCTACAATAGGGACCATGAGGAGGAGTTGGATCTTGGCCACCCAATGGATCAAGCCCACATAAAGTCCGATCCATTAATGATAAACCATTCCACTAGAGGATTATCATTGATCTACCTCACCAACCCCCATAAGTTAATATGGGCTCTATATATTATTTTTACATTTATCTCCCCGTGTTTAAGATCTCGAATGTCTGTCGATTAATTTAATTTACTAACAATTAATTAATCAACATCTAAATCCATGAGTAGTACCACTCAACCTTATCATCATGCCGGACCAAGTCCACCTGCAGGGTTTACATAATGAACCTTATGAGCTCCTCAAGGGGACATCATCATCCTAATATATAGGATACGGTTTCTTCCTATAATCAACGGCACACCATATAAATAATATCATTTTCCAACTTACTGAGCCTATCGATTTACTCTATAAATCTCACCCAATCAAAGAAATGAATACTAAGTATATGTGTCCGTTATTATATCGGGATTTAGAGCATATATAACATAATATCTGAGGTTTGATTCGATTATGTAGTTAGCAATGAATCAAATCACCTCTAAGTCGGTCTTGCTCAATACACACAAAGTGTACTAGTGTGATTCTATGATCAAGACAAACCAATACCAAATCACACTACAACCATACCAATGGTTTATCCAAAGTCATCTCGATTGTGAGCCTTTACTTATACTCTACAAGGAGTTGATAACATGATCTACCGTGTGACACTACACACCATGTTATCTACAATGTAATGTATGAGACAATATGCATAACCATAAATATGTAAACAATGATCATGTGATTCTTATTTCAAAAATAAAGATGTTCATACAAAAGATAGACTTTTCAGTATACATCCCAACAATCCATGATACTTGTAAATATAATGGAGTTTCAGAAGATGGCGTCTGACTATGACTATTTCCCTTATCGCTTAAGGACAAGGCAAGGAATTGGTTACATTCCATGCTCACTAGAGCCATTACAACCTCGGAATAGATGGAGTAGCATTTCCTTGGCAAATTGTTTTCTAAGAGCAAACTAATAAATCAGATTACAAGCTTCACTCGGAAGGATGAAGAATTATTTTTTGAGGCATGGGATCGATTCAAAGGACTCCTACCGTAGTACTCTCATCACGGACTAAAGAAATGGTTAATAATTCACATATTCTATAATGGTATAACCTATTTTGCAAGGGTTTTCTTAGAATTCAGTTATGGGAGATGTTTTGATGAATAAGATGCTCAACGAAGCCAATGAAAGCATTGATAACATGGCAAAGAACCACCACCAGTGGGCTAGCGAAAGAAGTAATTCGTTGAAGGGCATAGGTAAGTATGAGGTAAGTGCTCCTGATTTTATTTCTTCCAATATAGAGACACTCTCTAAGAGGTTAGATTCCATTACCCTGAATGTTATGAATGTCACTAATCCTTGTGAAATTTATGGTGTTATCGGACACATGGCAGCAAATTGTCAAGGGGATCATGGAGCAAGTGAATGCAGTCAATGGATATAACCAAATGACAAAAAAACCCTTACTCGAACACCTATAACCCTGGTAAGAAGAATCATCCTAATTTCTTCTATAGAAATAAGCAAGAAAGTGGCATATAGAGGAACTTTTAAGCACCACAAGAATTTTAGAAGCCCTAGAAATTGAACCTAGAGAACTTCATCACAACCCAAGTCAAAACGAATGAAAGATTCAAGAAGATGCACCAAGACATAGGGGAGGCACTTAAACGGATTGGAAACAAGATTGATGAACTGTGCAATCATACAAAAATGTTGGAAAGTCAAGTTGCACAGATTGCTAGTACAACTTCAAGGACTCCCAAGAGATTTCTAGGTTAGCTAGAGGCAAATTGTGTAGAGCACTACAACACCATTAATTTGAGGGGTGATAACATTCTGAAGGAGCCTAAGGAAGCCACATATGACCTAAAAGAAGAGGATTGCACCCCTGACAAGGAAGAGCCTAAGAAGGCACTTAGGTTTCACAAACCCAGCTTCAGTAAGGACCTATGTACCACTGATCTTCTTCCCTTAATGGTTGGTGATGCAAGCAAGCACGACCTCAAATATCTGGCCGAGATTGCCAAGGACTTGAAGCATGCGCTCGCGCTCAATGCCAGCAAGTGGACGGTTGTCGTCAAGTAATAAAATATCGATCCCATAGGGACTTGCAATCGAGTACTGGTTTAATAAGTGAATATAAATTGTTTAGACCGAATCAGGTTGTTGATAAGAAAAAAGGGTCGAAAGGAAAATGAGAGGAGTGGGAGATCACTTTTATAGGGGCACCACTGTCACAGGGTCCATGTTATGACTGACGGTAATGATTATAAGATTTCGGTTTAACCTAAATGATTATAAACATATGTCTTACTCTTAACTCTCAATGGTTGTTTATGTAGGTAGGATATATTTTTTATCCGATATGATCTTTTGAAACAACACCGGATTATCCTATTCCTAGCCAAATTTCCCTTTTGGATTGTCAGAGCTCAGGGAGTTGCTATCCTTGGGAAGCCCCTGTCACTGGGGCCCATAACCCTTCTAGAGTTGATTTCTCCTTCTTTGAGCCTTCTGTTCGAATAGGTTCATTACATTCTATGATACCTATGGGTCCTCATGGTGAATCAATCTATTTGTGGGGTTAGTCACATAGTGAACCTATCACTAGAACCCCAGTGGATCAATTCTAGACTTAACTTCTCACTCATAGTCGATTCCCCACATCTCGATTCCCTGTGGTTCAGAGGATTGGGATCTCCTTTCGGTCCTTCCTCATACATTTAAAATACAGCCTAATGCTTTTGGCATCTAAATCGGATTAACACAATAAAGTCAGACCATGAATCATCATATCATAGAATAAAAAGAAAGTATAAATATATAGCAGATGAAAACAATGCAAGCAAACATGGATTCATTGCAATATACTGTTTTACAAATCAAGATAGGCTACTCCCTAATCAAAGAATCATAAAAACTACTCTATAATTAAAGATACAACCACAAGATATTTACAAACAAGAATTAAACCCCAAAGAAATTTGCAAAGAAGAAAAAAGGGCTTAGTCTCGTTGTGAAGAAAGCCTTTGGCTGCAACTTGTGTTAGGATCTTGAGTAGCGGCGTAGAGATCTCCTCCTCTTGTAGTTAGGGGGCCCTTGAATGATGCCCATTCGGGGCTTGGAAGCCCTAGGGTGGCTCCCCTCGTGATATTCCCCTTGGTCTCTTTAACGAGTTTCCTATATATAGAGGCGACTCTGGCTTTACATAAATGCTCGAAAAATCCTATTTCCTCGAATTTGTTGTGCCGCCACATGACCTTGTGAGGTTTCCATCTCTAGGCATTTACCTGCCCTAAGCCAGTATCATCCTTTCAAATTAACACAAAGTCTCAAAGGTGTGCTTGGTATTGAGAGAAATTGGTAGGTGTTTACCCAATAACTTAACTCAGTCTCAAAGGGGTCACCAAACTGTTTCCACCCATGACAACTATTTTCTATCCCTCAAAAAGAATTTCTCTCTTTTTTTTAAACCTCACAATTTTTCTGTTTGCTCTCTATCTCTTTTCTTTTCTCTCTTTTTCTCTCTCTTTTTTTTTCTTTTCAAAGAACTTTTGTTCCATTCATGCTCACAGTGATTTTGATTTTTTCGAATGGACTTACACAATTTTAGCATCTCCAATAACTAAAATGATAATTGAAAGCTATCTATGGATTCCAAAGTACTAGTCCAACGAGATGAATCATGACTAATTTTGTACTAGATCAACTTTTCAGAATTAAGTTTAAGTGTAAATAAAAACTAGCTAGTAGATCTTGGTAAATTCTCATATAACTTTTATAAAATTTTGCACCACAAGATAGAAGAATTTGAATTACTAAAAATAATAAAATATATCAACATGATAGCATCAAAATAATACACATTGAAGCCTACTTGAAGGACAAGTAGATGCATGAACTTATAATAAGAATAATGATGCTTGAAAATAAGTAAATTCATAAACTTAATGCATGTTGGAAAAATAACGAAAACTAAATCTAAAAATTATTAAAGAAACAACTAAACTATACAGGTAAGAAAACTAAATGAGCACACGAGCAGTTATATGTGTTAGTGTCAGCCCTTAGTGCCAATCATGAGATGTAGTGTCAATCATGAGATGATTGATTAGGGATCATGTGTATTATATTTCATTAATAAAAGGCAAAGATTGTTTATTATATTTACTTTATGCATGTGCCAGCTAAAATAAATATAATAATGTCCTTGAATAGTATGTTCTAATTTACAGTATATCAATTGGTAGAATTGATTATGAGAAGTTGTAGATAACACTATTCTTAATATTCCTAGTCAAGTATTAATATACAAGGGCAATATTAATACATTGAGACTAGCATGTAGGTCAATGGATGACTTGATCTCACAAGTCATGGATATGTGATATCACATTGATACATGGGTATATATATTGGAGAATATATATACTGAATTGACCCGCCATGAGAAAGTATCATGGATCGTAATATGAGTGTCATATACTTTCTCATGTGACTATTGGTATGAATAGTCCTTAGACCTGAAGTCACTACGGTTCCCTACATAAGGAGTTATGTACTTTGGTATCGTCTAACGTCACACCGTAACTGGGTGCACTATAATGGTGATCACTGGGTATGTAATGAATTATGTAGAGGGATGTGAGTGATGTAGATGGGATCTATCCCTCCCATATGACGGGAGTGATATCTTTGGTCTCTTGATAGAGTAGGACCACAAAATGCATGACCATACTCAAATGAGTCAATATGAGATATTGAGCTTATTTGTTTGAGTGAGTCTACTTGGGGATCAAGAAACATAAAAATCGATAAGGGGATAATACGTTCTATGCCTCATTGATTGATCTAAGATATCAGAGATAGAAGGATGCCGTCATACATGATAATAGTCACGGAAAGGTTGTCAGATCTCGACGATCTTGTAACTTGGGTAGCAATGATGTATTGCTAGATGCCGCTCATTGCTTATGTATCTAAAAAGGGTTTTAGATACATTGCCAATGTTACAAGAGCCTATAGGGTCACACACAAATGACATTCTATTTTGGAGATATTTTCTTTTAGTTGGACTAAGAGGACAATTGAGCATATGACCAAGATTTGAGTTAGACTCAAGTTGAACCATGGAAGTTGATTCTTCATCATGCATGATTAATTTGATTAATCATGCATATGAATACCAAGGGGCTTGGTATTCATGATGAGAATTAAAGAAGGGAATACCAAGAGTCTTGGTATTAAGATATTTCTTAATGGGAGATAATGGCATTGATGACTATGGGATTAAATGGCCTTTTTGGTGTTTCACGTAAAAAACATTGGGGGTGGTTCTTGTGTTTTAGGCGTGCAAGAAAAAAGGGCCAAGAGAGAAAGTGTTCTCTAATCTCCTCCTTCCTCTCCTTCTTCTTCCAAAAGAGTTCTTGGCATTTTGCTAGGGGTTGCTAGCACAACGGGACTCCAAAGCTAGTGTGAGTGTCAGTGTGGATACCATAGATATACGGTTACCCTTACCGTATTGAGATCCGACAGCGTTTGGAAAAGCGAGATTGCGAAGGGAATGCACGGTAGGTATATTCCTCCTCTGGATAAGATCTAGACTAGATTAAAGAAAATGATTTATATAGTTTTGCATGAATCTCTTGTGGGATCCGGTATAATTATTGTTTCCACTGCGGTTGTGCGAAGTATTCGCCTGCGATGTTGTAAACATCAGATCCGGAGTTTTTCCCAACAATATGAAAATGAAATTTCTTCCCCCAGACTTACATTGAAGCATACTTCAGCAGGTGAAGCAATTGAATAGGTCGAGGAGGAAAATATGGTAGTTAAAGCAGATATATATTTGCATGCTTCATTAGTCTCCTAAAAAAGTAATAAACAAAAACAGTAAAAGTTGAAAATGAAATTAGAATAATAAGTGAAAAATTGAAGATAAGGTGGTCTAAACCAATCAATTTACATTTCAACAAAAATAAATTTAAACTAGTCCCTAGTAATGCCGCCAAAAACTTAATGCACACAAGCATGACCTCAAATCTTCGATCGAGATTGCCAAGGACTTGAAGCACGATTAGCGCTCAATGCCCGCAAGTGCATGATTATCATCAAGTAATAAAATATCGATCACAGAGGGACTGAAAATTGAGTGATGGTTTACTAAGTGATTATTTAGACCGAATCAGGTGGTTGATAAGCAAAAAGGGTCGAAAGGAAAATGAGAGGACTGGGAGATCACTTTTACAGGGACACCATTGTCACTGGGTCCCTGTTATGACCGATGACAATGATTCTATGATTTTTATTTCACCTAAATGATTATAAACATATGTCATACTTCTAACTCACAATGGTTGTTCATGTAGGTAGAATATCTATTTTATCCAACATGATAGTTTGGAACTACACCGGATTACTCTATTCCTAGCCAAGTTCCCCTTTCAGATTGTTAGAACTTAGGGGGTTGCTATCCATGGGAATCCCCTTGTCACTAGGTCCCACAACCCTTCTAGAGTTGATTTCTCCTACTTTGGGCCTTTTGTTGTGTAGAGGATTTGTTGACCGCTAGAGGGGGAGGGGTGAATAGATCGTTTCGATACGTCGATGGAATTCATTTTGTGTTCGTCTACAAATCAGTAGCGCTGTGGAAATAGAAATAATAGCAATAACGAAAGCGAAGACAAACACAAATACACCAATACACAAGTATGTAACATGGTTCAGAACCGAATGGTTCCTACTCCATGGATCGAGCTCTAAAGAGCTCTAGTGATGCACACACAACCACTAATCACAAATAACTCCTTCTCGGAACAATCCATAGGTGGAGAAAACCCCTTACAATGATTACACTAAGTAATACTAAAGATACAAGCTAATACAAGTATGAAAAAACAATGCAAGTAAAGAAAAACACTTTATAAGAGCACTTTGGTTGCTTGATCTTTGATTGCCTTGGACTAGCCTTGAAGACCCTGATTTGCAACAGCAAATCACTCCAATTCACCCAAGAAAATCGCTGTGAAAAACCCTCTTAAGTGCTTTATAACGCAATCATTTGGATTTTTGCCTATCGATCATTGGTCGGACCATCGATCTTTGTTCTTTGTGAGACAACGGTGCAATCCACACTGGAAAAATCCAACGGATAGGACATTAGTCGACTGATTGAGCCTTCACTCGATTGCTAACCCCAGCAGTCGAGTCAGACTCCATTTTGTTCCTGAAATACCGAGCACCAGTCGACTGATCACAAGATCAGTCGACTGATCGGTCCAACAATCAATTTCCCACCTCTGACAGTCGACTGCTAGAGCACTCCCCGCAGTCAAACCCTAGTAGACTCATGCTAGTCGACTGCCACATGGTACCAGTCGACTGATACACCTCAAACATGAGGTTTTAACCTCAAACATGAGGTTTAACCCAAGTATGGTTCCTCCATACTTGCTAGACCACCCATAGCCTAGATCTAAGCCTTCTAGCTGTTGGGTTTTCCGAGCCACAAAAACCACTTTTTGCGTTGCGGAAACCTCGGAAGCCCACCCACGGATCCGTGCGAAGATATATTAAAATATAAAACATGTATGTGTTTAAAGATCCTAGATCTACCTTAGATCTACAAGATAGAACGTTACCTTCGTAGCAACGCCCTTCGCTTATCCTGCTCGTCCAAAAGCTTCGTCGAAACTCAAGAGTGTCAAGTGCACACTCTTCTATTGGTATCCACACGGACAAATGGTTGAGAAAACACAACCTTGAGTGTGCTAGCACCCTTTGGATGGTTCGGCCAAGATGAGGATTGGGAGAGAACTTGAGTGGAGCAAGGAAGAAGATGAAGTTGGAGTTACCACCCAAAATGAATTACCACCATCAAGCCTCCTAAAGTGGCCGACCACTTATTTGGGAGTTACATGCATGCATGTAACTCCAAGAGACAATGGCTCTTGGTCTCCCTCATGAGGTGGCACCCCATGATTAGTCCATGATGATGTGGAACACCATCATTGGCCGACCCACATGCCATGTCACCATGACATGGCAATTGGTCAAGTCAAAATTTACCATTCATCTTCCCTCTCAAGTTAAGTCAAACTTGACCTCTTATCTCCCATGGTTGATCAAATCTAACCACTTGATTCAAGTCAATTTGATTTAATGAATCTATATTCATTAATTTAAATTGACTCAATGAATCAAATCTAAATTAGACTCATTCAACACTTGAATCAACTTGAGTCTAACTCAATTAGTCTAATTTGGATTACTCTTAATCTAATTTGGTTCATCCCATGAACCTAATCCTCATGGTTCATCATATGAACCTAATCTCCATCTAATTTCCCTTTGTGTGTGACCCTATAGGTTCTCGTAACATTGGCAATGTCCCTAAACCGATTTAAAAACATAAAAAATGAGCGGTATCTAGCAACACATCATTGCTACCCAAGTTACAAGAATGTTGAGCTCCAACATCACCTTTGTGACTACTAATTGTGACTCTCACAATATGTGACAATGTCCCTCTATACTTGACATCTAGATTGACCAATTGAGGCATAGACCGTGTCATCCTCGGTACAATCTATATCTTGAACTCCAAGTAGACTCACTCTAATCAAATGAGTTCAATATCTCATATTGACTCATTTGGGCATGGCCATGCACTTTGTGGTCTCACTCTATCAAGAATAACGATGTCACTCCCATCATATAGGAGGGATAGATCCCATCTACATCACTCACATCCCTCCGCATAATTTGTTACATACCCAGTAATCACCTTTATAGTCCACCCATTTACGGGTGATATTTGACGAAGCCAAAGTATACAACTCCTTATGCAGGGAACCATGTTGACTTCAGGTCTAAGGACTAATAGTCATACTAATAGCCACATGAGAAAGTATATGACACTCATATAACGATCCATGATACTTTCTCATGGCGGGTCATTCAGTATACATTCTCCAATGCATACCCATGTGTCAACTTGATATCTTATATCCATGACTTGTGAGATCAAGTCATCGTGTTGACCTACATGCTAGTCTCTACGCATTAACATTGTCCCTGAATGTTAATACTTGACTAGGAATGATTAAGAATAGTGTTCTCTATATCATCTCATTCTCGATTCAACCAATCGATTGATATAGATAAGAACTTACTACTCAATGACGTTATTATACTTAGTTATTTGGCACCAATACAAGTAAATATAATAACCATGCCTTTATAAATAAGAATATGATACAATAAAGTCCATACAACAATCATCACATGATTTACTCTAGGGCTTTCACTAACAATCTCCCACTAGCACTAGTGCCAATCACCGTAGTATCTAATACCCAATAACCTAGTGTGACCATTATGCTTTTTCTATGCCAAAGCCTTGGTCAAGGGATCTACGATGTTAGCTTCTGTGGGTACTCTGTAAATCTTTACATCTCCTCTATCGATAATCTCTCGAATGAGATGGAAGTGTCGTAGTATGTGTTTGGTCCACTGGTGTGAGCGAGGTTCCTTAGCCTGTGCAATCACTCCATTGTTGTCACAATAGAGCTCTATGGAATCTGCTATGCTAGGAACCACCCCAAGCTCAGTAATGAACTTGCGGATCCAAACTGCCTCTTTTGTTGCCTCAGATGCAGTGATATACTCGGCTTCTGTTGTAGAATCAGCAACTGTATTCTGCTTCGAACTCTTCTAGCTCACAGCGCCACCATTCAAGCAAAACACGAACCCTGACTATGATCTATAATCATCCTGGTCAGTTTGGAAGCTGGCATCGCTGTAACCCTTTATAGCTAGCTCCTCATCGCCTCCAAATATCAAGAAATATTCTTTAGTCCTTCTCAAGTACTTAATAATATTCTTGACTGCTATCCAGTGACGCTCACCTGGATCTGACTGGTATCTACTCATCATGCTCAAAGCATACGAGACATCAGGATGAGTACACAACATGACGTACATGATAGATCCTATAGCAGATGCATAAGGGATCTTATCCATGCAGTCTCTCTCCTCTCTAGAAGAGGGACTTTGAGTCTTCGAAAGACTCACACCATGTGACATCGACAGAAGTCACTTCTTGGAATTCTGCATTGCAAACTGTAGTAATACCGTGTCAATGTATGTAGTCTGACTTAGGCCAAGCAATCTCTTAGATCTATCTCTATAGATCTTGATGCCTAGAATACAGGCTGCTTCACCTAAGTCCTTCATTGAGAAGCACGTCTCCAGCCAAGTCTTCACAGATTGTAGCGAAGGGATGTCATTCCCAATGAGTAGTATGTCATCCATATATAATATAAGGAAGACAACTATATTCCCATTAACCCTCTTGTAGACACAGGGTTCATCTTCATTCTTGATGAAACAAAACTATTTGATCGCATCATCGAATCGAAGATTCCAGCTCCGAGAAGCTTGCTTTAGCCCATAAATGAACCTATGGAGCTTGCATATTTTCTCTGTATGCTGTGGATCTACAAAACCCTCAGGTTGTGTCATGTACACATCCTCGAGCAAGTTTCTATTCAAAAATGTGGTTTTGACATCCATCTGCTAGATCTTATAAGCGTGGTATACTGTAATAGCAAGCATGATCCGAATGGACTTAAACATCGTCACTGGAGAAAAGGTTTCATCATAGTCAATACCTTGAATTTGCTTGAAACCTTTAGCCACCAACCGACCCTTATAGGTATGCGTAAATCCATCCATGTCAATCTTTCTCATAAAGACCCACTTACACCCAATGAGTTTGACCCCTTCAGGTGGATCAATCAAAGTCCATACTTGATTGGTGTACATGGATTCCATCTCGGATCTCATGGCCTCTAGCCATTTCTCAGAATTTGGGCTCATCGCAGCTTCCTGATAGGAGGTAGGCTCATTCTCAATGAGCATAACATCATCATGGTCAGACAAGAGAAATGAGTATCTCTTAGGTTGACGACGTACCCTAGCAGACCTGCGAAGAGGTAGGTCTACCTGAACAGTTGGTTGTTCCACAACTCTTTGTGCAACAACCTCATCACCCACAACACTTTGTGGTTCCTGTTCAACCTCTATCAAGGCCTCAGTGCTATGGCCCTTATCTTGAATGTCTTTAAGATCGAATGTACTCCCACTAGTTTTTCTAGAAACAAAATCCCTTTCTAGAAAAACCCCAGTCTTTGCCATAAACACTTTGTGTTGACTGGGAATGTAGAAGTAATATCCCTTTGTATTCTTGAAATATCCAACAAAATAGCACCTATCGGATTTGGGTCCCAGTTTTTCTGAGACTTGACGTCGAATGTAAGCCTCACAACCCCAAATTCTCATGAAAGACATCTTGAGATTTCTCCCTGTCCATATCGTATATGGTGTCTTTATCACAACCTTGTATGATACACGGTTAAGGGTAAAGGCTGCTGTGTCTAGAGCATATCCCCAAAAGGATATAGGAAGATCTGTGTGACTCATCATAGATCGTACCATATCTAATAGGGTACGATTCCTCCTTTCAGATACACCATTCCACTATGGTGTTCCAGGAGGAGTGAGTTGGGATAGAATCCCACACTCAGCTAGATAGTCACGAAACTCATGGCTAAGGTATTCACCACCTCGATCTGATCGAAGTATCTTAATACTCTTGCAAAGCTGGTTTTGTACTTCATTCTTGAATTCTTTGAACTTTTCAAAGGATTCTGATTTATGTGTCATGAGATACACATAACCATATCTACTGAAGTCATCAATAAATGTAATGAAGTACCTGTAACCACCTCTAGCAGCAACATTGAAAGGGTCACATACATCACTATGTATAAGTCCTAACAAGTCTGTTGCTTTTTCACTGTGTCCACTAAAGGGAGTCTTGGTCATCTTGCCTAGAAGGCAAGACTCGCATGTCTCATATGATTCAAAATCAAATGAGTCCAGCAGCTCATCCTTATGGAGATGGGATAAGCGACTCTCATTTATGTAACCTAAGCGACAATGCCAGAGATAGGTTTGGTTCAACTCATTTGACTTGAACCTTTTGGTACTTATGTTATAGATAGGGCTCTCTAAGTCTAAAAAGTAGAGTCCGTTCATTAGAGGTGCACTACAATAGAACATATCATTTAAATAAACTGAACAACATTTGTTCTTTATTATAAATGAAAATCCTTTCTTGTCCAAACAAGAAATCAAAATTATGTTCTTAGTTAAAGCAGACACATAACAACATTCATCTAATTCTAGTACAAGCCCAGAGGGTAGAGATAGTCATAAGTTCCTACAGCAACAACAACAACTCTTGCTCCATTGCCTACTCGTAGGTCCACCTCATCCTTTGTCAATGCCCTGCTATTTCTCAGCGCCTGCACATTTGTACAAATGTGAGATGCACATCCGGTATCTAATACCCATGATGAAGAAATAGATAGATTGACTTCTATAACATTTATACCTGAAGTAGAAGTCTCACTTCTCTTCTTCTTAAGATCTTCCAGGTATGCCTTGCAGTTACTCTTCCAGTGTCCAGCTTCCTTGTAGTGCAAGCAAGCCCCTTCCTTGGCCACCCCTCCTTTGGGTTTCAGTTCCTTGCCTTTGCCCTTGGCTTGGGACTTTCCCTTACCTCTAGGCTTGCCCTTGCCTTTCTTCTTTTGTACCATCAAAATGGAGTCAGATTTTCCCTTCTTAAGGTTGAGCTCAACAGTTCTCAACATGCTGAGCATTTCAGGCAGTGACTTATCAATTTCATTCATGTTGTAATTCATGACAATTTGATTGTAGCTTTACGGCAAAGACTGCAAGATCAAGTCAGTGGCCAGCTCTTGGCCAAGGGGGAATCCCAATCTCTGTAGGTTTTCTACGTACCCAATCGTCTTGATTACATATGGACCTACGGGATTCCCATCTTGCATTTTAGAACCAAACAATGCCTTAGAGACTTCATATCTCTCATGCCTTGCTTGTCCTTGATATAATTGATGAAGATGTTCAACCATATCATAAGCATTCATGAACACGTGTTGCTTCTGAAGCTCAGAGTTCATGGTCGCGAGCATTAGACATGACACATCTAATGCATCAACTTGATGCTTCTTGTAAGCATCTTTGTTAGCTTGCGAGGCAGTGGAAGAAGGTGCCTCCGGAATGGGCTGCTCCAGGATGTACAATTTCCTTTCTTGGGTGAGAACGATTCTCAGGTTCCTGTACCAGTCCAGGAAATTTGCTCCATTAATTGAGCTTGTCCTTCTCAAGGACAGAATGTAGAGAGAGAGTGTTCGTGTTTGTCGACATAGTAATCTACAATATACAATGCAGAGAATTAATATCATATTCCTTTTATCATTTAATTAGGCCTTTAATCAAATGATGCTCCCACTGAATTATAAGAATTTTGTAGAATCGAGTTATGGATGTGGTCAAACCACATTTCTAGATTCATACAAACTAGCTATAATTCCTGCGGGACAAGATCCACATCATTCTAAGCCTTGAGTTAGCTTTGGCTAAATCGCCCAAGACTTAGTACAATCGGTGGATAACACATTGCCGATTACATCTCTATGCAACTCTTGTTTATAGGATCAAGACCCACATTTACAAAAGACCTTGAGTTAGCTTTAGCTAAATCGCCCAAGATTTAGTGTAAATGCGATCTTATCCTATCTTTCCAACGGTTGGAATATGCCTATAGTTCTACTCGATCCAATTGAGTTAACTAGTTTTACTCAATCTAATTGAGCTGACTCTAACCCAAGCCGTGATAGGCGGGACCAAGATTGTCCCTCCACACCCTACCAAGATAATATGCGTTGCTCTGCTTTGGCAGATTCAACAACTACAAATGATCGAGGTAGTGATGGGTATCAAGGACTTGGTAGGCATTTTTTTCGGTTGATTCGATTAAGATATAATCTAATCGTAATGTGTATCATATACGCATTGAGGCCTTTATTATCCTATACTAGCATGCATCACATACATACAAGCATTATTCTAGCATGCATCATATACATACAAGAAAAATATCCTAGCATGCATCATATACATACAAGCATTATTCTACTAGCATGCATCACATACATACAAGCATAACATATATATATATATATATATATATATATATATATATATATATATATATATATATATATATATATATATATATAAATTAATTGTGATTAGGTTATGGCCCTACTACGATCTTCTCAAGCCAATGAGAGGATCAGACGGTCAACCTAGGGTTAGCGTCTTCTCCAAGTGCCTCCTTTGATCGCCATGTGTCGTCGGCACCCTTCTCGTAACTCCGTCTAGAAGTGGACCTTCCACCGCTCTATTTTGTACATTACAAACATGAAACTTGAGTTACATTCGAGTCTAAAACTATTTACAACTAGAATATTAAAAGAAGAGGCATGACGCGCAGGTCGCATACCCTATACAACAAGCACAATCACAAAAACGGCATGCAGGCTGTATTATGAATTACAACACATTAACATCCAATCATATTGGGGTTCTTGGGCCATGACCATCATAGAATTATATAAAATACTAAATTATGTATTTTATAGAAAATTTCTATAATTTTTTCTATTTTTTTTCAATTTTATGAGTCACCTCTCTGTAACGGTCCCGCTAAGCGGTTTCCGGGCGCGATCGCGTGACAAGGCCCCTTTCGGGGAAAGGGGAAGCGCCCCTACTTGCAAAAATAAACTTTCCAAGTGTCCCTACTAGATCTTACAATGACTTAAGTCGCTGTCCCAAAAACCTAAAGCGAGAATTCGCCGTTTCGGAGAGTTTTTCTCGATGGTTGAAGCCTACAAGTGTCCCAACACTCGTTGCTTCGACTCTTCGAGAAAAATACCCAAAAATTCTATAAAATAGGAAATTTACAAAAACAAAAAAATCTGTAATTATTTTATATCTAATACAAAAACTACAAAAAAACGAAACATATACATGCTTCGCACGTGGCTCTGATACTACTATTGGACTTTCCGAGCCATAAAAACCGCTTTTTGCGTTGCGGAAACCTCGGAAGCCCGACCACGGATTCGTGCGAAGATATATTAAAATATAAAACATGTATGTGTTTAAAGATCCTAGATCTACCTTAGATCTACAAGATAGAGCATTACCCTCGTAGCGACACCCTTCGCTTATCTCGCTCGTCCAAAAGCTTCGCCGGAACTCAAGAGTGTCAAGTGCACACTCCTCTATTGGTATCCACACGGACAAATGGTGGAGAAAACACAACCTTGAGTGTGCTAGAACCCTTTGGAAGGTTCGGCCAAGATGAGGATTGGGAGAGAACTTGAGTAGAGCAAGGAAGAAGATGAAGTTGGAGTTACCACCCAAAATGAATTACCACCATCAAGCCTCCTAAAGTGGTCGACCACTTATTTGAGAGTTACATGCATGCATGTAACTCAAAGAGACAATGGCTCTTGGTCTCCCTCATGAGGTGGCACCCCATGATTAGTCCATGATGATGTGGAACACCATCATTGGCTGGCCCACATGCCATGTCACCATGACATGGCAATTGGTCAAGTCAAAATTGACCATTCATCTTCCCTCTCAAGTCAAGTCAAACTTGGCCTCTTATCTTCCATGGGTGATCAAATCTAACCACTTGATTCAAGTCAATTTGATTTAATGAATCTCTATTCATTAATTTAAATTGACTCAATGAATCAAATCTAAATTAGACTCATTCAACACTTGAATCAACTTGAGTCTAACTCAATTAGTCTAATTTGGATTACTCTTAATCCAATTTGGTTCATCCCATGAACCTAATCCTCATGGTTCATCATATGAACCTAATCTCCATCTAATTACCCTTTGTGTGTGACCCTATAGGTTCTTGTAACGTTGACAATATCCCTAAACCGATTTAGGAACATAAGCAATGAGCGGTATCTAGCAACACATCATTGCTACCCAAGTTACAAGAATGTTGAGCTCCAACATCACCTTTGTGACTACTAATTGTGACTCTCACAATATGTGACAATGTCTCTCTATCCTTGACATCTAGATTGACCAATTGAGGCATAGACCGTGTCATCCTCGGTACAATCTATATCTTGAACTCCAAGTAGACTCACTCTAATCAAATGAGCTCAATATCTCATATTGACTCATTTGGGCATGGCCATGCACTTCTTGGTCTCACTCTATCAAGAATAACGATGTCACTCCCATCATATAGGAGGGATAGATCCTATCTACATCACTCACATCCCTCTGCATAATTTGTTACATACCCAGTAATCACCTTTATAGTCCACCCATTTACGGGTGACATTTGATGAAGCCAAAGTATGCAACTCCTTATGTAGGGAACCATGGTGACTTCAGGTCTAAGGACTAATAGTCATGCTAATAGCCACATGAGAAAGTATATGACACTCATATAACGATCCATGATACTTTCTCATGGCGGGTCATTCAGTATACATTCTCCAATGCATACCAATGTGTCAACTTGATATCTCATATCCATGACTTGTGAGATCAAGTCATCGTGTTGACCTACATGCTAGTCTCTACGCAATAACATTGTCCCTGAATGTTAATATTTGACTAGGAATGATTAAGAATAGTGTTCTCTATATCATCTCATTCTCGATTCAACCAATCGATTGATATAGATAAGAACCTACTACTCAAGGACATTATTATACTTAGTTATTTGGCACCAATACAAGTAAATATAATAACCATGCCTTTATAAATAGGAATATGATATAATAAAGTCCATACAACAATCATCACATGATTGGCTCTAGGGCTTTCACTAACACTAGCTACCTCCGTCAGCCTCGCGCTTATCGGATCCCTCTAAGTCATCCATGACTTGTTCATCCATATGCTAGCCTTCAGGTGCTTCCATCGACTATGTCATGCTAACGGTATCTACACTGCTAAGGCACATTGGACTTATGCTGCTAAGACTCCCACTTGAACTTTACGCCGTCAACCAATGGACTTATACTGCTAAGACTTCACCCTTGGACTTTCCAAATACCAAGACTCAAGCTTGGAATTTCCCTTGCCAACCCATGTTGGACTTTCTATGCCAAGACCCATGCTTGGACTTTTCCTTGCCAAGACCCATGCTTGGACTTTACATGCCAAGTACTCAAGACTTGGACTTTCCATGACATGGTCAACTCCAGTCAACCATCAAACTCCCCCTCGAGTCAAACTCGAGTCCGGTCAATCATGACCCGGGTCGATTGCACCAACAATCTCTCTAAAACATTATCAGACATCAATGTCAAACATTAATGTCAAATCTCCATGTCAAATATCAAAACATCGCTCGAGTCAAACTCGAGTCCGGTCAATCGTGACCTGGGCCGATTGCACCAACAATCTTCTCCTTTTTTATGTTTGACAAAAACACATACCTTTGAGTTAGAACACTAACTCAAATCTTCTTACCAATTATCCCAAATTGATAATCCTATAAATTCTCCCAAACATTCTCCCCCTTTTTGACTAACATCCAAAAAGGTTTTCGCCAAGGAGGTCAATGTCTCATGTCCAAATGAGATCTTACAATCTCTCCCTTGGTCCAAAAATATCTAGGATGCCTACAATCTTCCTAGTGATAAGTCCCATATCAATCAAGAGAGGCAATCCTTTAAACTCTCCCAATTTCAAAATTGGGTATCTCAAAATCCCATTTCTCCTCCTCATGAGAAAAAATAACATCTGTCATCCTATGATGGATACCTCCCCCTAAAGGCTTGCTCCCCCTTGACCATTGCACCAACAATGTCCTTAGGAAGTTCTTAAGCCAATAGGAACTTTAAACCATCAAAATTAAGGTTCAAAGTTCAACATAGAACTTTTCCATCCTTAAATTTGATACATCACCCTAACAACTCTCCTAATCCATATCCAATGGATTTTCACCCTTTATAATGCTTCCCAAAGCATATCCTAGGGTTAGGAGTGATTAGGAAACTTTATCGTAGCTGAAAACGGGCTAAACAATCTTGTTTTTCTCGAAATCAGCCAATCAATCGAGTCCATCAATCACGATCATTGAAGTCACCATCGATCATTGATAACATACGATCGTGATACCTAATTTTCAGAAATCAGGTTTTCGAAAATGAAGTTTGAAAATGCGTAAGTAAATATACGTATTTCGAAAAATTTTAAAATTTCATACACACATTACTTACATAGAATATAATAGGTGAAAAATAGTTTGAAAATAAAATACCCATTAAAATAGGAGATTAATAGAAAGTTCAAAAACCATTAAAACTTTAATGTTTTTGACCTACGTTGTATCAACTTCTTCAATGGTGATTGCTATCAAAAGATAGACTTCACCAAGGTTTTCTAAAAAGATTTTAAAATGATTTTGAAAACCTATTTTGAACCATGGACTATTTGCTAGATGTACATGACTTGTACATTAACTTTCCTCATGATACATATTGATGATTGAGATAAGTTTAAGTTCATCTAGATGCACTATCTATGCACCTCGAACTTAACTTATTTTCCTAGCATCTCACATGTATCTAAGATATATTAAGCACACATAAGGCAATGTAATTGTGAGATGTGGGATTACGATTATTATGGCATCATGCATTTTCTAGGCAACTCTATTTGACTCCCTTATAAATGAGACTTCAAATCATGCCATAATCCTTAACTCAATTTTAATTAATGCATGAATGATCATGGCATAAATGATGATCATAAATAAGCATAACCAATGATCATGATGTCATGACATATGAATAAGCTTTTAAAAAAAAATGAACATGACATAGAAAATAATTCTAAACAATATCATGACATGTTATATGATAAAATAAAATGTGATGTCATGTCATGGCAAATTTGAATAGATAAACACATTAACACCCACATAATCAGACAAAAACACATGATTTTTGATAAACAAAATATTTCATTCAAATATAACTTTAGTTTTTACAAGCAAAGTAGATGTCTAAAAACTCTCAACCTCACTACGAAACTAAAAAATAAGACCCCTAATCTATGTCTAGCTGTCATCCCCGGTAGATGGTGGAGGCGATGGAGGCTGCTGGCTCAGCGTCCAGGTCTGCATTATCTCGTACATATCAATCTGGCACTGCTCCATCCGGCTGTGGCGCTCCTCCATCCGGTTGTGGCGCTCCTCCATTCGGCTGAGCTGCTCACCCATGGAGGACTGCCCCGATATGATCTCTACCAGTTGTGAGTCAACCATCTGCTAGTAGTCCTCGAATCTGACCTCCAGTTGTGCAACACGATCTAAGAGACATGCTTCTGGTGCATCTACTGGCACAGGGTCATCCTCGTCAGCAGCAGGCCCCTCATATTGTCGTGCAGGCTCTCCAAGCTCCAGAGGTGGCTCCCCATGCGCCATGGGCTGAGGCCGAGGTACCAGCTCCATCTATCCAGCTCCAGTCCGAAGCCCAGCCAATGTGAAGTTACGCACTGAGATGCAGTCGTATACTTCGGATAGCGCCCTCAACCATCCCCTAGATATGTTAATGTCGATGGACTCTAACCATGCAGTGATAATATGTCCAAAAGGCATATGAACTTTCCCTTGTATAGGGGATATGAAATGGACAATGCAATGAAAAATGTTCAATGCAATGTTCACGTCTAACCTATGGTGCATGACATACATGAGAAAGAGATGGGGAGGCCAGATCTTGGCCTGACCCGAGTCACAATCGGAAGGAAGCACCCAACAATGACTTTGTAAAGAACATTGTCAGGTGCAGATAATTCACTGATAGGGAAGAGGTTTTGAGCTTGTGGGCGAGGATGACGGAAGAAGTGCTCGTGCATGGAATCTAATGAAATATTGTCAAAAGGATCAGGAAGAGGTGCATTAAAAGTAGGATAAAAGATGAAGGCATCATCCGATGCCCTACACTCCAGGAACTCCTGCAAGATCGCAGGAGTGAACTCCAGGTCACATTTTGCAACGCGAGTGGTGTAGGTAGGGCTATCATCTACCTTCCTCAAGTTTTGGTAAAATTCCTTGAGGAGGTCATCATTAATAGCATGATTACAAAGGGCGATCTTCATCAGCTGATAATGCAGTAAGATCTCAATGACATCGCCACAGTAGTATCTAAAAAATCGATCATCGATTTACCTAACCGCCATCGGTTGGTACAAATGTGATCCACCCTCACTTGGGTCATTCCTACGTTGTCTTCTACATGATTATATGATGAATGCAATGCAATGCAATGTAATGACACAAATACCATGATTAGATCAAAATGTGGTGTAAAAAATAATAGGGTTTAAAGGGTTTAGAGATATACTTTGGTGTCATTACTAGACTGATGGTTGTGAGGGCCTAACTGGGCAGCCTACTTGCCGGAGAGAATGCCGGAAGATCGCTGGAAAGAGGATCTTACCGGAACCCTAGTGCCGGAGGAGAAAATGGAGGTTGTGAGATGGCATTTTGGTGATTGGGTGACCAAAAACACAAATGATAGAGATAGATAACTTAGGGCTTTTGGTCGCCGGCGTGGACACAAGAAGGCTGGTCAGAGAGGTTTGGAAGCAGCAGGAGAGAAGAGTCGCGCGAAGAGAGCATGAAGACGCCGAACCCTAGTGGGGTCAGCATTATAAAATCGTGACATCAGTCGACTGATAGCGGGTTAGTGAACGGTTCATCGAACCGACAGTTGACTGCTCTGGCTCGCCACTCGATTGTCGAACGTTCTATGATGAGCTACAGTAACATCAGTCAACTGATAGTCATCGTCAATCGACTGATATGACCATCACTCGACTGTTGGACGAGCCACTCGACTGTTGGCTCTTTTGCCCCGATGAACAATACCATCAGTCAACTAATGTAGATGTCGAGTCAACTGATGTACAAATCAGTTGAGTCCTAGAAGCAGCACTCGATTGCTGGGCTTGCGGTGTCGTGCTACAATGTTATCAGTCGACTGATATCTGATTTTCAGTTATGAAATTAGGTGAATTTCGATTTCTTCATTCAATTTATTTCATTTTGCCATGTTTATTCATGTATATCGAATATATTAGTGTTATGCCTTTGTTCATGTATTTGTTAATGCATTTTATTGTTTTTATTTCATTTTCACAAGTATTAACATTCAATAGTTTCAAATCCTAGCATCTCACCCTTTCTAAGTGTTGAAATACACAATCAAGGTGAATGGTCTATTTTGTGAGATGCAATACACCATAAACATTCCTTCCATCCAAACATATGATAAAACACATGAAGCATGGTAAGTGTGAGACATCAAGATGTGTAGTACTTGAGTATCAATCTTAAATGTAATTTCTAAGCCTTAAGATACTTTTCTTGATACACTAATTCCCAAAGTGTGCCAAAACCCCAAATTGTACACCAATACCTCTAATTCTACATGTGCTAAGTTTAATCAATTTTTCACAATTCTCAAGGCTTATTGACACATTCTAAAATCCTTTAGGATTAAAATTCAAACTTATTTCCAAGGTATCACATAACCTTGAAAAAGCTATAAAGTGTTAACTTTACAATGGATAGGTTAACTACCCACCGATTCAAGTTAACACCCCCAACCCACTTAGCATGATGGAATCACGCTTTTAGGAACTCAATACTTATTTGAGCTCCTTGGGTTAACTAGGTATTCCTTAGGGATATCTTCCCTAGATACCTTCCAAATGACCCTCCTAGACTTAGGAGCCTTGGTCATTTGGGTCCTATCATGGTTAACCTTAAGGATTGCTTCCCTAGTAACCTTTTTAGTAGTTTTCCTTGGTTTCATAGAAACCTTGGCCACTAGACATATGCCTTGGTTAACCTTAGGAATAGCTTCCCTAGTAACCATGACCTTCCTAGACCTAGGTTTTGTTCCATAATCGAATGGAACACTATGATAGGTCTCCTTGGGCTTAGGTTTGTGACCCAAACCTTTCTTGCCTTTGGATGACTCTTGTCTTCTAAACTCTAGATTTTGACTTTGACTTCTAGACCCTAGAGTTTGACCATTTGACCTTTGCATTTGATTTGTGATTTTTGCAATGGTCTTTTCAAATTTCTCAAGCCTTGATCTCAAGGCTTGATTTTCTTTTTCTAATTGCCCAATTTTTGATTTTTCATTATCTCTTGAGATATTCTTATTTCTAGGCATGTGTCTAGTCCACTTAGGATTGATGCCTAGGTGATTTTCTATTTTCCTAATAGATTCCTTAGGTAATGTTTTTCTAGGGACATTAGTCCCAAATTTCTCCTTATTTTTAACCTTGTAGCTCTTAGCCCCTAAGAAATAAAACTTATTATTCTTAGCATGCTCTTTATAAACATAGAGAAATTACTTCTAGCATGCTTGTTCTTATTACTTAAAGAATGAACATTGTTTAAATGTACCTTAGGGTTTGCCTTAAAGGATCCTCCTATATTTGATGCTCCTTCTTGACCTCTCTTCTTCCCCTTAGGGCATTGACTTCGATAGTGCCCTCTTTGTTGACACTTGAAGCATACCACATGCTCCTTGTTCTTAGGAATGGCGACTCCGGCATCCTTGGCCTTTTCTTGAGATTTCGGTGCCGGTTGACTTTTCTTGACTTTCCTAGGGCACTTGCTCTTATAGTGTCCATGTTCCGTACACTAAAAACACATAATATGATTTTTATTTGAAATTGAAGTATTTGAGTTACCTAGGTCAATGGTGGTGGCCGAAGTGAGAGCTTCTTCATCTTGATCGGATGTTGAAGATTCTTCTTCTTGCTCCGATGTGGGAATTCTCTCCTCCCCCTCAATCATAGAGGTGGAGGCTTCTTCCACTTCTTCTTCTTCCACCGATCCGGAAGTTGACTCCATCTCAACTTCCGAATCCTCACTTGCTTGTGAGGATGATGATGGTTCTTCCTCGGCTTCCTCCTCTTCTTGAGCCGATGAACATTCTTCTTTTTCTACTTGTGCCAAGTGAGGCTTCTCATGGAACTTGGCCAATTTGTCCCATAGCTCCTTGGCATCTTGAAATTCACCGAAGCTAGACAAAATTTCATTAGGTATCAAATCTTCTAAAAGCTTTGTTACCTTGGCTTCGGTCTTGAATTTTAGGCGTTGCTCTTGGGTCCACCTTTTTAACTTGAGGACTTCTCCCTTCTTATCCATAGGAGGTTCAAAGCCTTCTATGAGGATGAACCAATCCTCTATGTTCATCATCAAGAATGTCTCCATTCTTGCTCTCCACGTCGGAAAATCTTCTCGGTCGTATGGTGGTGGAGTGTTGATGTCCCATCCAAGTTTGTCTTGGAATTCCATCTTCCCTCTAGCGTCTTTTGCTTCCGGCGATTAGTCTGTAGAAGAGCCCCGAGCTCTGATACCAATTGTAGAGGATTCGTTGACCGCTAGAGGGGGGGGGGAGAATAGCTCGTTTCGATACGTCGATGGAATTCATTCTGTGTTCATCTACAAATCTCGTTAGCGCAGTGGAAATAGAAATAATAGCAATAACAAAAGTGAAGACAAACACAAATACACCAATACACAAGTATGTAACATGGTTCGGAACCGAATGGTTCATACTCCATGGATCGAGCTCTAAAGAGCTCTAGTGATGCACACGCAACCACTAATCACAAATAACTCCTTCTCAGAACAATCCGAAGGTGGAGAAACCCCTTACAATGATTTCACTAAGTAATACTAAAGATACAAGCTAATACAAGTATGAAAAAACAATGCAAGTAAAGAAAAATACTTTACAAGAGCACTTTGATTTCTTGATCTTTGATTACCTTAGACTAGCCTTGTAGACCCTGATTTGCAATAGCAAATCGCTCCAATTCACCCAAGAAAATCACTGCCAAAAACCCTCTTTCGAGTTGCTTTTATAACCTACAATCGGGCTGGATTTTTGCCTATCAGTCGACTGGTCGGGACCATCAATCGACTAATGACACTGTTGCTATGAGACAACGGTGCAATCCACGCTGGAAAAATCCAACGAATAGGACATCAGTCGACTGATCATGTCTATCAGTTAACTGATCGAGCCTTTACTCGACTGCTAACTCCGGATGAGCCGACTCCATTCTGCGAAATACCGAGCACCGATGGGCGATCACAAGATCGATCGGTATCGATCAACGTTATTTGCCCACCTGTGGCGACTACTAGGGCACTCCCCACAGTCAAACCCTACTTGACTCTTGCCAGTCGACTGCCACATGGTACCAATCGACTGATACACTTCAAACATGAGATTTAACCCAAGTATGATTCCCCCATACTTGCTAGACCACCCGTAGCCTAGACCTAAGCCTTCTAGCCACCTTCGTCAGCCTCGCGCCTATCGGATCCCTCCAAGTCATCCATGACTTGTTCATCCATACGCTAGCCTTCAGGTGCTTCCATCGGCTATGTCATGCTAATGGTGTCTACACCGCGAAAGCACATTGGACTTACGCTTCCAAGACTTCCGCTTGGACTTTACGTCGCCAACCATTGGACTTATGCTGCCAAGACTACACCCTTGAATTTTACGTCGCCAATATCAAACCCCTTGGACTTTCTAAATGCCAAGACTCAAGCTTGGACTTTCCCTTGCCAACCCATGTTGGACTTTCCATGCCAAGACCCATGCTTGGACTTTACATGCCAAGACCCATGGTGGAGAAACTCCGCATAATTTGTTACATACCCAGTAATCGCCTTTATAGTCCACCCATTTACGGGTGACGTTTGACGAAGCCAAAGTATTCAACTCCTTATGTAGGGAACCATGGTGACTTCAGGTTCAAGGACTAATAGTCATACTAATAGTCACATGAGAAAGTATATGACACTCATATAACGATCCATGATACTTTTTCATGGCGGGTCATTCAGTATACATTCTCCAATGTATACCCATGTGTCAACTTGATATCTCATATCCATGACTTGTGAGATCAAGTCATCGAGTTGACCTACATGTTAGTCTCTACGCATTAACATTGTCCCTGAATATTAATACTTGACTAGGAATGATTAAGAGTAGTGTTCTCTATATCATCTCATTATCGATTCAACCAATCGATTGATATAGATAAGAACCTTCTACTCAAGGACGTTATTATAATTAGTTATTTGGCACCAATACAAGTAAATATAATAACCATGCCTTTATAAATAGGAATATGATACAATAAAGTCCATACAACAATCATCACATGATTGGCTCTAGGGCTTTCACTAACAATATGTGCAACTAATGCATCTAAATGTCACTGCACGCATGACATAATAATATGCATCTAATGCAATTACATGACATACAATTATGACATGTTCAAGTAATTTCCAAATTGTTATAATTAATTTTGGAAATAAAATATGTTTGTGATTTGATTTCTCAAATCAAATCTCATCGATTAAATTAAGAAATAAATTTTCAAATCTAATCACATATTTTATTTTTGGAAAATATTAATTAAAGAAATTAAAATTTAATTTAGGAAACAAATTTCCTAAATCTAATTTCCTAATCACATCAGGAAATTCCTAATTTGAATTTCTTAACTAATTTAAATTTCCATAATTTTTCTAAACTTTTCAAAAATAAAAAATTTCCAAATATACCATTCTGACAAACATTCATCGCAAAATAATTTTACGATTATGTCGGAACACAATCGGGCTCGGATACCACTATTAGGTTTTCGGGGCACCGACGTGGATGTGTGTTCGAACATGTTTCGTAAACATGCACAGCGGAAGCAAATAAAAATGGTGGTAAAAAATTTTATTACAATAAACACACCACGCGCATGTAGAATACAACAATGTAGACATAATTGCATAATTATATTTTGCAATAAAGGAAATTTATACTAGGTATATCTGACGAATTACGTGTAGCGGAAATGATATCAACCTTAGCGACCCTTGCAAGTTTCGCCTCTATCCGAGTCCATGCCGAGTATCATTGGGATAGCTTCACTAAGATACAAGCCCCGTCTTGACGAGAGATACTAGTCTCACGTCGAAGACATTGTGATCCGAGAGACAGTCACAAAACAAGTTGTACGAACTTGTTTTCCCAGAAGTGTCGGCCAATCAAATTGGTCGGCTGCAACAAGGTGGTCGGCGATGGTGCTACTGGCCGACGGTGATGCTACTGGTTAAAGGCTGGGCTGCTGGCTAATGGTGGTGGCAAGTCAGCGACTGGAGGGGGAGGCGACCAAGGCTTGGGCAGCGGCAACCAAGGAGCCAACACACAAGAGAGGAAGAGAGAAAGGTGGCTAGGGTTTCACAAACTCTAACTCCTCCACGAAATTTGTGTAAAATATCGAAAATAATAATAATAATAATGATAAAATATTATTTGTTAATTAAGAAGATATCTTGTGGATTTTTCATGATTTTTTAGAACTTTTTTCTGGATTCAAATGGAATTCATATGACCGCTTAAGTGGAAGATTAAAGCATAAATAGGTAGTTGAGTTAGCCTAAGATAGATTAAAGTTCGAACCCAACTCGAGATGAAGTTCCCATTTATTTCCTCGAACGCGTTTCTTTCTGTTTCTCATCGTGATTTCTGGTTGCCTTCTCTTCTCCCGATCACACGCCAATTTCTCCTTCGGTTTCTCTTCTTCTTCCATTTTTTTTCGATCTGCCGATTCATTCCCCGATTTCGATCTCTTTTCCCTATTTCAGTTATTTGTCATCGCATCTTCTCCTCGTCCGATCCATCAGCAGCAACCGCCTCTTTTTCTCCGCAAGAGAAGGCCGATCATCGTCGTTCCCTCCTTTTCTCTACAAACGACGACCGACCATAGCCGCCTCTTTTTCTCTGCAAGCAGCAGCTTCTCCGTGTCCTCGTCGGAGCCCACGAACTTGGCGGCAGCTTCACCGTGTATTGATCGAAAGTTGCCCTTTGCAATTTCTATCGGAGCTAGGGTAGCAGGAGCAGTGGTTATCTTCCGACGAATAGTGAAATTAGGGGAGAAATACTGTCTGTGGATCCCAAGTGATGGTAAATATCCTGATTGCTCTTTCCTTCCAGTCCATTTTGATCTTGTGTGTGATTTATCGTGGTGGGGTGCCCTGTCATTGTGTTGGAACTGTGGGTGGCTGTTATGTACTGGTAGATACTACTTTGTGGGTTCAAGGAGGTCGGGGCAGTGTGCATCGAATGGTGGATCGAGTTTGATGTAAGGGAATGCATTGACCTATGGTTTTATCGGGTTGTATACGACTATGAGAGGGAAACTGCCGACTGTGATTCGGCTGTGAGTGTGTGAAATGAGAAGGTAGGCACAACCGATCACATTTGGGTACGTGTGTGTTCTGTGAGTGTTGATGTTGGCTGAAAAATGTGGGGAAGGTGAGTTGTGATAGTGAGTTTGAGAGCTCAGTTAGGTGTTGTTTAGATTGCTGCATTGATCGGTAGATTCGATTAAGGAAACAAAAATTTATGGGATTTGGAGGTCAGACCTTCAGATGTTGATTAAGTTAATAGATTTCTATAGGATGTGCAAATTTGTTCATGGGATTGAGTATTATGTACAGATTCTTGTAATTATAGATTATAAGAGATGTTGTTTCTGATTGTAGTTAAGTTGGATGGTTATTTGCATATTGAGGTGTTGGTGCGTGATTTATCTAAATGCTGATTTAATATAGATCTGTTTATTCTATTAATTGTCGGATTGGTGGTTTGTTAAGCACCATTTCAAGACTAGTAATTAATGCTTGATTGTTGGTGGTTGTGTGAGGAGTTGTATGGTTGGAATTGAGTTGTAAATGGGTTGTTGTGTCATTGTAATGGCTGTGAAGTAGTAGTTTTGTTTGGGATACAAATTGAGATATAAAGTTGATGTAGGATTAGGATTTGATCCTAATATTAGAATTGGTATATGATTGGATCATATATGTTTTGTTTGTAAGATTTTGGTTCGAGATATTCATGGACGTGAAGACGATTGGTGTTTACAAAGCAGGTGGGTAATTTCCTACCCTGGTCAGGTAGATGTAATTATATTCAGATTTAGTCGTAGATATGAGCATGTTAGGTGTTCATATTATCTTGACCCTGCTCTTATTTATCTTATGCTTGATACTTGTCGTTGGCTATATTTACTCAAAGGTAGATATCACATTTCCTTTATTATGATTTAGGATTATAGATGTGATGTAAATTGGCCTAGATGTTTAGTAGGGGTGATGACCCAATTTATAAATTGGCAAAAAGGTCATCCATGGGTAGGTAATGCCCTAAATGTAGGGTTTATTTCCAATACCCGTATATTGCATACTTATTACCAACCATGTGCTATGTAATGATTAAGTGAAGGGTGATTAGTGTGTCGCTACGGACCGGTGGTCCCATCTTGATATGATTAGTTGAGTACGACTCTCTATAGGATAGAGAGTGCGTCGATCAGTTGAGTACGACTCTCTATTGGATAGACGGTTGTGATCAGTTGAGTATGGCTCTCTATAGGATAGAGAGTCCATCGATCAGTTGAGTACGACTCTCTACAGGATAGAGAATGTATTGATCAGATGGGTACGACTCTTTGTTGAACAGAGAGTCTCTGGTAGATGTTTGTACGTGTGACAGCACATTCATGTCATTTGCATGCATTCTAACGACATAGTCTCCCTTGGGGTTTAGAGAGTCGTCAGTCATCTTGCCTCCCAGGTTACTCCCCGAGGAGTAACTAGTGTGAGGGCAGAGCATCTGTTGTGCAACACTCTACCACTATAGACGGTGGTAGTTGGAGTTGCGTGCAGTAGTCCTGGGTGCGTGACACTCGACCACTCATTAGTAGTGTCAGTCAAAGTGGTCAACAACAGGGACCCCCGTTGTGTAGCGAGCTCTTTATGCTCATATGCTACTTGATCATACTGCCCACTCGACCACTCTAGAGCAGTGGTTGGTGTTGAGTTGGGACAGTTGTCATATCGTGCCATCTAGGCCACACTGGGTCGTGAGTCTTGAGTAGAAGTCTTGTGAGCATGACCATGCATCTTTGCATTACGTATCTTATGGCGCTTTGCATATTACCATATATATATATACATATATGCATGTATATATATATATATAGGGATGGTTGTGATCAATATATATATAGATGCAGCCTATATATATATGCTTATTGTGATGTTGCATTTGATTGTACTATGCTTGCTGCATTTGGTTGTACATCATATTCATGCATGCTTCTTGCATTTGTTATATGGTTGTGTTGGATACTTGTATATGTGTTGGACAGACCATTAGATACCTTGACCTGTAGCATGAGTATATTGTGAGTTGGTATTACTCTTCCTGTTATATATATGTTGGATATATGCTCAGGTTGGATCAGAGTAGCGTTGCAGACTTTCAGGTATGTCTACATTTTACGTTGTTCATTTGGTTAGACGGTATATGCTTGTATTTATATACTATGCTGATATACCTATTATACCTCTAGATTATGTTGTTGAATTACATGTGATATTTGATATATACATGTTTTTTGATTACCTACTGAGTTTTACTCAGCACCACGGAACCTGCATTTTTCTGTTGCCCAGGTAACAGGTAGCCGACTTCGTGATGGACTTGGAGCACCGCTGGCTGGCATCATCTCATCTTAAATTCGAGAGTCCGAATTTTTGGGTTTTCCGTATGTCTTGTTATGTATTCTGAGTTTTCATGGTGTTATGTGTTATGTAATGTACGCACATGTTGGTGCGGGTTTTGATGAGGTTTTCTTTATGTTCTGGTGTTAATCATACCGGTATGCATGGTGTGTGGTTGTATTGTATATGTGTGGTTATGGGTATGTCGTTGTATTAGTTTCTGCTGTGGTTTGTTTTAATATATATATATGTTGTTGTTGTGGCTTACGGGCCTTGTATTAACCCGAAATGTTGCCACGTACAGGGGAGATTCTATCCGTTTGCTTTTTGGCACGGCATACTCTCGAGGCGTGACAACTTTAGTGGTATCAGAGCCCTAGGTTCTGTGATGCCATACAATGTTGTTTTGTGTCGAGCCTTAGATTCTCAAGAGTCGATTTGTTTCGGTTTTGGTTTTTGAGATGATATTGACAGCGGTCTGAGCTCCAAGCAACACAAAGTAAGTATTCCTGATGACTTATTTTCTAGTTGGATACTTATCTGGACTTGATTAACATGTGTATACAGTTAGAGTTAATATACCTGTACAGACTTGTAGTAGAAGTCGCCCATCGTGGCGACCAACTGGAGTTGCCGATAGGGTTTATACTCCCGGTTTTGTTGGCTATGCTTTTAGTGTATATAACAGGGAATAACCTATAGTGTGTTGGTTATTGTTCGTAATCGTGGTATGAGTTGACCCCGAAAATGACCTATTAAATCTGTGAGTCTTGAACCTGTATCGAAAGGGTGATTTACCTTTAAGAGTCGACTGATACCGAGTCAGAAAATAGGGGTCAAGTCGTCACATTTCTTGTGGAAATCAGAGACTACGGTCTTAGAGATTTTCACTAATTATGCTAGTCAGATCATTACCTGTTGGGTAATGGACAAGACAAGTAGACTATTATTGATGCAGACGGTGTTTCATAGGGATTTTATCCCTGAGTTGTTTGTACTGAGTTGTATAAGACAAGACAAGTAGACTATTGTTGATGCAGATAGAAGAAGGCTAGGTTACGGTGCTTCATAGGGATTTTATCCCTGAGTTATTTGTACTGAGTTGTATAACTTTGAGAGTACTTTTGAGTACTTAACTCATGTTATACAGAGAAAGAAGAGTTGTTTGCATACCATTATCGGGATCAAGCCGGTATTTGGTGATAAATGCAGAAAATAATTATAAAATACTGAAATTTAAAATACGAAATTAAAAGGCCAAAATTTCGGGGAAATAATCCTAGGGATTATTTTCGAGATTTTTAGGGAATTTTAGGAATTTTTCCGGAATTTTTTTGGATTTAAACGGACTCCGTACGAGATATTTTTCGGAGATAAAATAAATAGGCTTTTGTGGGGTCTATTTAAAGTTTATTAACCTAAACCGGAAAAAAACTAAAATGCTATTTTCCTTTCTTTTTCTTTCCTCGCGATCGCGATTCCTTTTGCCCGCCCTCCTTTCGCGCATCGCCTTCTTTCGCCGTCGCTCTTGCGCGTCTGCCGGGTCCGCCGGCGCCCTCTTCTTCGACGTGGCGCCTTTCCTCGGCGCCGTCGGCCCGCAACCCTAGTTTGCGCTCGCTCCTTGCTGCCCAGGCGTAACGCAAGCTTGCCGCCGTGATGCGCCGGGCTCCCCCTCCGTTGCCGGCGCCGACCGTCGTCCCTCCACAGCCGCAGCAGTGCCCTTCCACGTGTCATTGCCACTCCTTCGTCGCGCCTGCAACCACCGGACCGCGTCGTTTTTCACCTTATTTGTGATTTGGAGGTTGTCGGAGCGAACTATTAGGGCATCGGTCCTCGTTAGAACCGAGCGGTTTGAAATTCCATCGCAGGTATAACATAAACTAGTTTCTTCCTTGCCTACCGGTTGTTTGATTTGGTGGATGTGTCGGCTGTGAATATTGTTTGAGGCGCTGAAATTTGAGTTGGCGATCTGATTTGGGGGATATTGGCTGTCGGTGGAATTTCTAGGGCGGGTGAGCTTGATCGGTCGATTTGGGTTAATTCCGGAGTTATTCGGTTGATCGGTATGGTATTCGGAGGATATAGGATTTGGGTGATATTGTTTGATCATGAGGATATTTTAGGTAAATGGATTGGTACAATAATTGGATAAATTGAAATCCATTAAATTTCAGTTATTTGGCTTAGGTTGTTAAAATGCGGATTAATCTAGGTTTAAATTGATTAATTAGCTTATGATTAATTAATCAAAGTTTTATCAATTGATTTAGTGAGCTAAATTAATTGTATGAATATTTGTGGTAAGAAAAGGATTATTAAGACGGTTGAAAAATTTGGGAGAATTGGAAATTGATTTGGGGCAATTGGGTTATGAAGGAAATCGATTAATTATTCGATTTGTCGGTGAATTGTATTTTTGTGCTTGACTATAGTCATGCTTTATGCAGGTTTGATCCTGGCGGATCCCGATCGTGACGATTTGGTTCATTCTTGCGGATATATATTCAGGCGGGTATTTTGACTTATCTCCTAGATATAGTCAAATGTTGATATGCTAGTTTGGATAACTTACAATAACTTTTCATGTTTATATGCCCGGTACACTTTTGGTGCCTACTAGATACATGCATGTGATAGGATATGATTATATTTCCCTGTTTGATTTGGATCATAGTATATGGATTAGGGATATGTACATATTGATTGTACATATTATTTGGATAGGTATTTTGAGTAGGATTTACATGCTTTAGTATCATGCACCATTTTCGCACGATTGCATGCTAGCTGGATGGGGTTCCATTATTGTTGAGCCCGCAGCTAGTTACATGGCCTGCACATGATGTCACTCATGGGTTAGTGGTACATCAGGAGGGTGTGTGCAGTTGCTCTGTCAGGCTCCGCTGGTCCGATCATGGGTAGCGACGAGGCAGCGTGGTAGCGGGCAGGGATCCCTCCTCTGGTCTATGACACCGGGAGATGAGAGCTTAGCTCCCCCACTATGTTTGGGGCAGGAGGATAGGTGTACTCTGACAGCATCCTGTCCACTCGGTCACTCAGGAGCAGTGATGGCAGAGTGCACAGTTGTCATAGCCCTACCCACTCGGCTTCACCATTGCGTGTGAGGCGGCTGACTGGCGTCAGGGGTGACCATGTCATTGGCACGACATGCACTTTGCATAGATTGCATTGTATCTTATGTTCTTTGCATTATTGTATTGATGCCTTGGATGTGCATATGATTGTCATGCATACAGGATACATGTTTATATATGGTCAGGACTCTATTACTTCTAGTCAGGCACATGCTCCTATATCAGGGTAGGAGATTCAGGTAAGTACAATCATTTTGTATTTCTTGCTTGCATACCCTATTTATGTGAGACTGTACTGGCATGATATTTTTATTGTTAGCTATACCTTACTTTGCATATCTACTATACCCGCAGAGTTCTTTGAACTCACCCCGTTGATTTATATCTATTTCAGTTGAAGGTATCGGGAGAGTGCAATTCTTAGGACCCCACTCGTCGTGAATGTTTTATTTTGGATATTTGCTTTATGGTTTGGATATTTTGGTTAGAGGACATGTATAGGTTTAGAGATTGATTTTGTATTTGGATTTTTGATGTCCGTATGGACCTTATTCGGATTTTGGTTTGATTGGATTTTGGTGAGTATTCACCTTGGATAAGCGGAAGGGTAAGTCTATTTATGGTATTTGTTTATCATTTATTTTGGTTGATGGCTTTGAGGCCAAATTATATGCTAGCGTGTGAGTTTGGATTCCGGTCGTGTTGACCGATGTATAGTGCCCGTGTAGGCCTTGTATGTAAATTGGGATTGTCACCCGTACAGGGGAGATGCTGCCGGATTTTCGTCTGGCGAGGTCTCCTTCGGGGCGTGACAATTTATTTGGTATCAGAGCGCCTAGGTTTTCGAGTTCCTAGTGGTTTGTGGATTTTTCGGAGTTCGCCACATTAGGTAGGTTTTACGAGGCAATTTGGAAAATTTTGGATTGGTATGGATTTTCGACGATTTTTATGTTTCGGAAATTCGAGGATTTATGACGAGGTCAATATGGGGATTTGGCAACGACAGAACCTCTCCTGCGGCAAAATAGGTATGATGAAAATTTTACATATTTTTACTTCTAGTAACATCTGTTCTAGTAGCATCTTTAATAATTTAACAGATATGAGATTTAGGTGGGCGTGCACACTGCAGGGCGTGGTGCGAGTAACCACGCAAGAGGACAGTGAGATCTCTGGTTATGGAGTTATCAGAAAGGGTATATTGAGTTTTGACTCATGTGCTGACTCGTAGTAGGGGTCGCCCACCACGGTGACCAACCGAAGTTGTCGTAGTGTTTATACTCCAGGTTAGATTAGCTATGTGTTGGTGGATAACAGGAAATAACATTTAATGTATTGGTCACTATTTGTAATCGTAGATGGAGTTGACCACAAATGACTTGTTTAGTTTGTGAGTCTTGGACCTGTGACGAAAAGATGCATTGCCTTTTTGAGAGTGGTCGATGCAGTCGAGGGTCAAGTCGTCACATTGGTTGTGGAAATCAAGGACTACAGTGTTAGGGATTTTCACTGATTATGCTAGGCAGATAATTACCCTGTGGGGTATTGGACAAGGACTGTATACTATTGTTGATGCAGACATTGGAGGTTTAAGTTACGAAGTTCCATAGGGATTTTGATTCTTGAGCGGCGTGAGCCTTAGATTGATAACATTGAAGGTACTGATAAGTACCTAACTGGTATTTATATAGGAGTGGAGATAGTTTCTTACTATTGCAATGATCAAGTTGTTACTTGGTGGAATATGTAGAAGGAATTTATTTGGGGAAATAACCCATTACGGGATCATGGGTTCAGGATGTTTTCGGAAGACAATATTTCCTTATGCTATTTTTGTATGACTCATTGTTGAGGAATTCTTGAGTCTTTAGTTGAGTGATAAATTGTTAATGAGTTTCACTATAGAGTTTAATAGACTCGCGGAGTTTACCCCCTCCACTTAATGGTTTAAGATAGTGATTGAGTTGCCTTCGATCACCCCCAATTTATTTGCTTACATTTGGATTAGGATAGTTGGATTTTTCCATCAGATCCTATCGGGAGGCATTAGGGTGAGTCATATTTATAAAAATGACTGCAACAAGGGTCTCAAGAGAATAGTGTAGTCAATCTAGTGATAATAACCTACACTTCGGATAAGGTAACGGTAGGAGTCGTGAATGTGTTTTTCTAGCTGAATTCACGTGACATTATTTCGTTCCCATGTTGATGTTCGATATTGATCAGGGCTCTGTCCCGGGAATGAAAGATGGATGAAACACCTCATTTCCCAGTGGAAAACAGGAATATGGATTTAAGTTTTCTCCTCAGATATATGTCGCTATCAGAAGTGGTTTGTACACTTGTGGAGATATGAGGCTGGTTGTATGGTTCTTGAAGAAAATGAGAGGAAGAGGTGTATACACCTAGATTCATACAGTTATCTAATTCTTTTTCTAGATCACTGTGAAATAGGGAATCCATTAAGAGTAGAAGTTGGATGAGTTTACATTTTTACTCAAAAGGAGTTGTAGATGATTGAAGGATTGATCATTGAGGTATTACTATAGTTTACCTTACTTGATGATATATTGAGAGATATAGGTGTTTACAGATATCTGTGGTTAAAACATGCACTGATAGGATTAAAAGGATTTTTATATTTGGATCATGTGGATTAATAGTGTTTCCACTGATAGGTGAGATGTTGAGATGATTACTGTGATGATTATCACAGGGGTATGAAAATGATTTTGGATGTTTAGAGGTTGATTGATGGAAATGTTATATTATAGTGAGAGAGTTGACTTAATTGTTTTATAGTTGACTTGGTTGATATGATGTGGATATCTAGATATTAACTTGGAGGTTATGCTTGTGACATGATGGTATAAGAAGGTCTCTCGGATGCCTGTATAATTCGAGAGTAATCAGATGTAGTGTTGGAGGAACTTCTAGGCTTGCCGCAGTATAGGCAAGTAGAGTAGGCGATCGGAGTGATTTCGAAAATAGTTTCGATATCGAAGATCCCCTACTGTGAGATAATTTATTTGGTACTGAGGTAATGTTATTTTTACGAGCCTAATATTTTTACTTATGGTGCGTTGGTTGAGGGCTAGTGTAAAGTGCACAAGGTTGTTAAAGCTCGTGATATACTAAAAGCAATGTCATTAAATTGGCTGTAAGCCAAATCGAGTTGCTTAGATACCGTCATCGATCGGTCTTTCAGAATTGGCAAGGTTGATGATGCCAAGAGGTATTTGTTAGAATGACGATTTTTCAGGGGATAATTTAGTTGGTATCAGTGTTGCTTAACACTATGGGAATTGGAAGAATCTAAGTTCCAATTAAAGGAGGTATTGGATGGGATATTTGTTGTCCCAGTATTTTATTCTTGAGAAGCTCTGGAATTTATTGTTCAAAGAGATATGAACCTTTGAGGTTATACATCAATTATCGATGATGGAATGCGGTAGTGGTAGAAGGAAATGAATATCCTTCATGGTGGATTGAGGATCTATTTAGATCAATTATAGGACACCTGTGTATACTCTAGGATTGATTTATAATTGATATGTTGATATTATAGTGACAGGGTGTCATACAATTATCAAAGTTATAGGGATGATTGATATATCATCAGCCTAGAGTAAAGAGGATGCAGGTGTATAGTGATGACAATTTCATACTTGGTATGAATTGTACGAGGTTTGTTTATCTTGTTTGACTTATGACGACTTAGTCGTCCAGGGATTTAGGAAATCGTGTATTCTGGACACGATTGGATCATTTATGATGGTGACAGTTGGAGTTGAGCACTCGACCACTGTAGATGGTGATTTTTTTTGGTATTTAATTTGATTATTACCATAGATATGGATAAGATTCTCTAGTGGTACTACACCGCTGACGGGTGATGGAATTTATTTAGTCTGAAGCTTGTGAACCTAGTTTCAAGACTCAGACGATGGTTGACTTTTACACCAGTGTTGTGTGATCATTCTCGGGTGAAAGGAAAGTTAATTTATATGCGGATGCGATGTTTCAGAGAATGGAGCGTTTCTGATTTAGTTGATCGAGACGTATCCCATGTTTATGTCAAAAGAGGAACTACGAGATGGGTTGTCATATATATATATGACGTGGACCTAGCAGGAGTTGTTATGTTGTTTTGTAGAGGTGAGGAGCAGAAATGCTTATGAGATTTTAGCTAGCTACTGTGTAGTTACATTTGAATTTAGGAAGAGTTACTATTGATTCAGGAACAACAGATAGATTCCTATTGTGATGATAGAGAGCATCTACCATAGAGTTGTACTTTTGCTCTACCGGTTCGGAATTAGTGATATTGGAATTTGTATGTAGTAGGTGGCTAGATAGCTACATGGCATCTTGACTGGCTATGAGTACTGGTCATGGTAGCATGTCGTTGCTCGTAAGTAGTGCCTTTTGCATTACTCCGAGATCCACGAGACTTGGTCACGATATTTTGATAAGTATTGCTGAAGATTGCAATAGGTTCTATATGTTGCAGATGTATAGGATTGTATCCGGAAAATAGTAAGTATTGAATTGTTCTCCGTGGTGGAACGACATGTGAAACATAGTTGATTTGGAAGTTGCAGTAAGGTGGTATATAAATAATCGTAAGGTTACGTACCAAGAGGAAAGTGGGAGCCTAGTATGATGGGCGGTGTTGGGAGATTATTTGGAATTGGAAAGGACTTAGTATGATTAGCTAAGTCCTCATTTCGTTCGATCCATATGATGAGTTTGTTGGATCATTGGATAGGTTATACTATGGCGATTTCCGAGTTCATGGAGGATCTGAGTATCGTATGGGATAGCGGTTCAGATTTACCTTGGATTATGGATAGTCTTTAACAGTCACTTGGATATAGAGCTCCACTGCGTAGCGATTAGGTACTTGTTATAGGTGGACGAAATGAAGATACTATTCATACTTTGGAAGGGCTACTAGAAGCAAGGGTGATGTGATTTTAAAGGATATCCGTAACCCCACTTAGTCACTTGAGGTGTGACTTGTCTCCAGATGCTTGAGATGGTTGTTGGGACATCTCGTACTAATATACGAGTAGGAAATTTGGGGACCAAATTTTTATTAGTGGGGGAGAATGTAAAATACTGAAATTTAAAATACGAAATTAAATGGCCAAAATTTCGGGGAAATAATCCTAGGGATTATTTTCGAGATTTTTAGGGAATTTTAGGAATTTTTTCGGAATTTTTCTGGATTTAAACGGACTCCGTATGAGATATTTTTCGGAGATAAAAAAAATAGGCTTTTGTGGGGTCTATTTAAAGTTTATTAACCTAAACCGGAAAAAAACTAAAATGCTATTTTCCTTTCTTTTTCTTTCCTCGCCGATCGTGATTCATACCTTGCAGCCCTCCTTTCACTTTCGCCATCGCGCTTCTCTTGGCGTCTGCGCCGCCAGTAGCGCCGGCGCCCTCTTCTTCGCCGGCGACGCCTTTCCTCGAGCCGACGCCGTCCACAGCCGCAACCCTAGTTTGCGCTCCCGCGAGCACCGCCGCCCGACGCGACGTGAGCTCACCGTCCGCCCATGCAGCGGGGCTCCCCCTCGCGTTGCTCGGCCGAGACGGTCGTCCCTCCCTGGCCGCAAAGCAGCGGTGCCCTTCCTGTGGTAGCCACTCCTTCGTCGGCGGCGCTGCAGCCACCGGACCGCCATCGTTTTCACCTTGGTGATTTACTGGCGGAGGTTGTCGGGGAACTATTAGGGCATCGGTCCTCGTTACAGTGAGCCAACTAGTTTCTTCCTTGCCTACCGGTTGTTTGATTTGGTGGATGTGTCGGCTGTGAATATTGTTTGAGTCTCTGAAATTTGAGTTGGGGATCTGATTTGGGGGATATTGGCTGTCGGTGGAATTTCTAGGGTGGGTGAGCTTGATCGGTCGATTTGGGTTGATTCCGGAGTTATTCGGTTGATCGGTATGGTATTCGGAGGATATAGGATTTGGGTGATATTGTTTGATCTTGAGGATGTTTTAGGTAAATGGATTGGTACAATAATTGGATAAATTGAAAGCTATTAAATTTCAGTTATTTGGCTTAGGTTGTTAAAATGCGGATTAATCCAGGTTTAAATTGATTAATTAGCTTATGATTAATTAATCAAAGTTTTATCAATTGATTTAGTGAGCTAAATTAATTGTATGAATATTTGTGGTAAGAAAAGGATTATTAAGACGGTTGAAAAATTTGGGAGAATTGGAAATTGATTTGGGGAAATTGGGTTATGAAGGAAATCGATTAATTATTCGATTTGTCGGTGAATTGTATTTTTGTGCTTGACTATAGTCATGCTTTATGCAGGTTTCGATCACGAGGCAGGTCCCCAGTCGTGATGATTTGGTTCATTCTTGCGGATATATATTCAGGCGGGTATTTTGACTTATCTCCTAGATATAGTCAAATGTTGATATGCTAGTTTGGATAACTTACAATAACTTTTCATGTTTATAAGCCTGGTACACTTTTGGTGCCTACTAGATACATGCATGTGATAGGATATGATTATATTTCCCTGTTTGATTTGGATCATAGTATATGGATTAGGGATATATACATATTGATTGTACATATTATTCGGATAGGTATTTTGAGTAGGATTTACATGCTTTAGTATCATGCACCATTTTCGCATGATTGCATGCTAGCTGGACGGGGTTCCATTATTGTTGAGCCCGCAGCTAGTTACATGGCCTGCACACACTGCCACTCATGGGTTAGTGGTACATCAGGAGGGTGTGTGATTGCTGTCGAGCTCGCTCTCCGCTCATAGGTAGCGATGAGGCGCGTGGTAGCGGCGAGGATCCCTCCTCGGCCTATGACAGGAGATGAGAGCTTAGCTCCCCACTATGTTTGGGGCGGGAGGATAGGTGTACTCGGACGGCATCCTCCCATCACTCGGTCACTCGAGGCGATGATGGCGAGTGCCATTGTCATAGCCCTACCCACTCGGCTTCACCATTGCGTGTGAGGCGGCTGACTGGCGTCAGGGGTGACCATGTCATTGGCACGACATGCACTTTGCATAGATTGCATTTGTACTGTGTTTGCTGCATTATTGTATTGATGCCTTGGATATGCATATGATTGTCATGCATACAGGATACATGTTTATATATGGTCAGGACTCTATTACTTCTAGTCAGGCACATGCTCCTATATCAGGGTAGGAGACTCGAGTAAATCTGATCATTTTGTCTTGCTTGCATATCCTATTTATGTGAGACTGTACTGGCATGATATTTTTATTGTTTGCTATACCTTACTATGCATATCTACTATACCCGCAGAGTTCTTTGAACTCACCCCGTTGATTTATATCTATTTCAGGATGAAGTGTATCGGTGAGAGTTTTATTTTAGATATTTGCTTTATGGTTTGGATATTTTGGTTAGAGGACATGTATAGGTTTAGAGATTGATTTTGTATTTGGATTTTTGATGTCCGTATGGACCTTATTCGGATTTTGGTTTGATTGGATTTTGGTGAGTATTCCTGCCCAGATGGCAGAAGGGGTAAGTTGATTTATGGTAGACTATTTATCAGTTATTTTGGTTGATGGCCTGAGGCCAAATTATATAACTGCGTGTGAGTTTGGATTCCGGTCGTGTTGACCGATGTATAGTGGCCGTGTAGGCCTTGTATGTAAATTGGGATTGTCACCCGTACAGGGGAGATGCTGCCGGATTTTCGTCTGGCGAGGTCTCCTTCGGGGCGTGACAATAATCTTCGGGAAATAATATATCACTTGATCATGGTTTATTGATGTTGGAAGAGAATATTTCCCCGAGTCACTTTCAGTGACACATTGTAAGGAAATCTTGAGCTTCAAGTAGGGTGATCATCGGTAATGAGAATATCATACAGAGTTATTAGACTTGCAGAGTTTATGCTCACCTAATAGCTCAAGAATGTGAATGGATGTTTTAGGCCACCCATGGTTGTTGGCTTACTATTGGATTAAGATGATGGGATCTTCTATCAGATCATGCTGGAAGATATTGATTGAGTCAGGAGTTTAGAAATGACTCCATACTAGTGTTTAAGAGTTGGAGACCGATAAGCTAATATTGCAGGTCAACTTATTTGGGTCAGAAATCTCCGACTGGTGGGAAAAAAAGAGCAAGATCGGAGTCATCAGCTTTAAGCCATTTTTTGATTATAGAAGACCAACCGCAGATCATCAGGATGTCCTCGTGCACATCAGGGAAATCAGAAGAAAGACTCCGAAGGGATTATGTGCGTGTAGTGCAGATCACGAAGACACGCGAAGTCAGATTATCCGTTGGATCAGTTCATATGTTGCTATTGTAAGCAACCAGTACAGATTGAGGAGTTGTATTTTGAAGACTCAGTTGAAGACTATCAAGGGTGTTCCGAGAGGATGATGCACCGTCTCGACAGCGGAGATCAGCACCGAAGATTGGGTTATCTCATCAGCAGCAACCTACTACCTCAGGCATGGTTGGAGTTCCTTGATACTACCCTTCAGCAGAGATCAACACAGAAGCAGCATCAGCAGAATACATCGCAGAAGACTCATGCAGACAATAACAGTTACCTCAAGAGGTGATTTGATTTATACAGAGGAGAGAGTATACGACGATCGTTGTATCTATTCAGTATTCTATAGTTGCAGCTCATAGGATTAAGTAATGGGATAAGATGATCTAGGAAATTACCCGAGTTATTCGCCGCAGAAATGCGATCGCTTTGTCGCAGAGTGTTGGATCTGATCCCATTCTCTTCGGGGAAAGGCCGAGACCTGCATGGAGCCTTTGGATCGGATCGGCAGATAATTGATCATTCAGGGCATCACTTTAGTTTACCCTCTGGGTTAATATATTGAGAGATACTTATAGTTTATAGGTATCCTTGTCTAGAACATTCCTAGTTCGAATTAGAAGGATTCCTATACATCGACTGGTGGGTTGGTGGTATCTCTACCGTCAGGTGAGATGTAGACCAATAATTTAGAAGTCAAGGGATGCCCTTAGACTTTGATAGACATACTTTTGTTGTAGACATATCCTTATGGATGATGAAATTGTTGAGATTATGACATGATTATGTCTATCAGATGTGTGTATAATCCGAGAGTAGTCGGATGTAGTTTTGGATGAACTCTTAGGCTTGCCGCTACATAGGCAAGTGGAATAGGCGATCAAAATGATTGCAGAAATAGTTCTGATATTGAAGATCACAGATCGGGTGATAGTTTTGTTGGTATCAGTGTGGTTAAACACTATAGAAATTAGAAGAACGTATGTTGCGACTATAGGAGATGTTGGAAGGGATATTTATCTATCCTAATATTCCTCCTTGAGAAGATTCGAAACTCTTTGTTGAAAGAGAGATGAACCTTTAAGATTATGCATCGATTATCGATGATGGAATGCGATAGTTGCTAAAAGAGAATATCCTTCATTGTGGATAGATGATCTATCTAGATCAGTTAAGGACACCTGTGTACACTCTAGGATCGATTTATGACTGGAGCGTTGATATTGTAGTGACATGGTGTTATATAATTATCATTGTCATTGTGATGATTAATATATATCATCAGCATAGAGTAAAGGGCATGCAGGTGTATAGAGACGACAATTTCATACTTGGTATGAATTGTATGAATTTTGATTAAGTTGTTAGACTAATTAATGATTTAGTCGTCACTGGATTTGAGAATCGTGTATCCTGAACATGATTGGATCAGTTTGTGGTTGTTGGAGTTGCGTAACCTAGCCACTGTTGATTGTGGTAGTTAGAGTTGCGCACTCGACCACCATAGATGGTGGTTTTCCTTGTATGTTTTGGTTAATTCTGTAGATGTGGATAGAATATTTGGCATTACTATACCACAGACTTGTTTGACAAAGGTGATGATGGAAATCATTTAGTCAGAAGCTGGTGAAACCAGTTATAGGACCTAGATGGCGGTTAACTTTTACACGAGTATTAGTTAATCCTTTCGGGGTGGATAAAAGGATGTTGTTGTTTGTAATATATGAGAGATGTCCTTGTTGGTGCAATCGACCCAAGTCATGATTGACCAGACTCGAGTGGAACTTGAGTAGAGTTTTGATGTTCAACAATAGTTCACAATGTGGTTTGGCCACATGACCAGTGGATGATATGGGACATCCAAGGTCATATGAGGAAGACTATTGGAGGAGTCCAAGTATGGATACTTGACAAGGGAAAATCCAAGTCGGTCGAGGGAGACTGGACACTTGGTGTAGGAAAGACCAACAGGGAGTCTTGGAAGCGAAGTCCTAGAGGCGAGGCCTCTTGGCAGTGAAGTCCCGGACGAGGAGTCTTGGCAGTGAAGTCCCGGAGGCGAGGCCTCTTAGCAGTGAAGTCCCGGACGAGGAGTCTTGGCAGTGAAGTCCCGGAGGCGAGGCCTCTTGGCAGTGAAGTCCCAGACAAGGAGTCTTGGCAAAGGAAGAACTGGCTGATCAGGGAGATCGAGCTTGGCAAAAGGGAAGTCCCAGAGGCGAGGTCTCTTGGCAAAGGTAGACCCGAGAGCATGACGATAGCCGATGGAAGCACTTGAAGGCAAGGGTAAGGATGAAGAGTCGCAGACTCGAGGGATCCGGGAGGCGTGAGGCTGATGGAAGTGGGTTGAAGGCTTAGGTCTAAGCTTAGGGTGAGTATTAAGTATGAACGGATCACACTTGGGGTGTTAAATCTCATTGTAGAGGTATAACAGTTGACTGATCTTCGTTTGTAGGCAAACAGAAGCAAGCTGGGCTCAACCAACACCTTGACTGGAGTATCAGTTGAGGCGGCGCCTCGACTGGAGGTGGCGACTGGTGCCTCGACTTGACAGTCTGGAAGGAGGCTCAATGGCGAGGCGCGCTCGACCAGTGCCTCGACTGGAGGATGCGATTGATTTCAAAAATAGGTATGAAGACGGCGGCACAGAAGCAAGGTGGCTCGACTGGCGCCTCGACTGGGGTCCCAGTCGAGGCGGTGCCTCGACTGGTTTCCGACCGTTGGAGCTCGGGAGGCCTCGACGCAGATCTATAAGAAGGAACTTTTAGGGTTTCTTCTACACCGATTCTTGAACAGGTTTTGAGCGATCATTCTGGAGATTTCAGAGGCGATTTTAAGCGAGGTGCTGCTGCACTTCAGGGCCTTCAAAGTCATCCCAACGTGATCCACGAGCAAGCATTCAAAAGCCCTAAAACTGTAACATCTATTCATTTGCTTTTGTATTTGGTGTATTTGCTCATTTTATTCTGTTCTTATTGTTGTAAGATCCTTGTGAGAGGTTCCTCCACCTCCGGTGTATTCATCGAAAAGGAGAAGTGATATAGTGGTGGTGTGCATCACTAGAGTCCGCTAGGGCTCGCCCGTGGAGTAGGAACTAGGGTTCCGAACCACGTAAATACTATGTATTGTGATTGGTGTTTGTTTTTGTATTTGTATTTGTATTTTCGCTGCGTACTAACAATTGTAGACAAGCACGACGATCAAAATCCATCAACGAATCGAAAAGATGAGCGTAGCTATTCATCCCCCCACCTTTCTAGCGACGCCAACGATCCTACAAGTGGTATCAGAGCCGGTTTGGCTCTAAGAAGAAGACACACTGATATCTAACAAGTGGTCTTCAATCGAACTAATCGCTGAGCGAGCTAAAGCTAGAGGAGATGGATTTTGAAGATGGATTTGGACGTGATGTTCGATTTCCACCGCCCTATGGATTTGGAGGATTTGCGCAATGGAAGACGATGACTGAATTCTTCTTCCAAATGAACATAGAGGAGTGGTTTGCACTAACCGAAGGGTTCAAGACTCCAACGAACAAAAAAAGACGAGCTCTAGACCAGAGTAAATGGACTGAGGGGGAAGTCCAAAGATTTGAGGCAAATGAGAAGGTATTGAATATTTTAGTTAATTTAATACCTAACAATGTTTTGTGCGAATTAGGGAAGTTCATGGATGCAAAAGAATTATGGAGAAAGCTTGCCGAGCTCAATGGTGAAACTTCCGTGATTCAAGAAGATGAGGAAAAATCCAAAGGTTTGGAATGTTCATCGTCTCAAGTGATTGAAGATCCGGAAGATGATAGTTGTTCACCATCTGAAGAGGAAATTATGGAAACCTCCATGCCAAGGATTGAGGGGGAGGTTAAATCTTCAACCCCGGAACAAGAGCAAGAGGAGCCTTCTACCTTGGGGAGAAATGAAGAAGAAGTTCAAAATCTCCAATCACTCAAGAAGGTAACTTAAATTCAATTGTTAAGGATAAAAGTCATATAACATGTTTTGAGTGTAGGAAAGTAGGGCACTATAAGAGCAAATGCCCAAAGAAGGTTAAAGAAAGTCAACCGACACCAAAACCTCAAGAAAAGTCAAAGGATACCGATGTCCCAATCAAGAAAAGCAAAGAGCATATTGTATGCTTCAAGTGCAATCAACGGGGACACTACCGAAGTCAATGCCCTAAGGGGAAGAAGAAAGGGCAAGAGGGAGCATCACATGTAGGGGGAGCCTCCAAGGTAAACCCTAAGGTATATTTTAGTCATGCACTTTCAAATTTTAATATCAAAAAGCATGCTAGAAATAATATTAATTCACTTGCAATTTTTCATGAGAGGCATGCTAAAAACAACAAGTTTTATTGTTTAGGTGCTAAGCAGGTAAATTTGACTAAGGACAATGCTAGACTAACTCTACCCAAGGATAGGAGGGTAGAGAACAATAACCTAGGCATCAACCCTAAATGGACTAGATATATGCCTAGAAAGAAGAACATCTCGAGAGTAAATGAAAAATTGAAACTGGAGATATTAGAAAAGGAAAATCAAGCTTTGAGGTCAAAGCTTGAGAAAATGGAGAAGACCCATAGGAAGATGAAAAATATGATTAATGGGTCTAATGAACAAAACTTAGGTTCTAGGAGGCAAGGTGCATCTAAGGACAAGCAAGGCTTGGGTTACATGCCTAGGTCCAAGGTAGATAAGCCTACCTATCATAGTGTTCCATATAGTTATGGAGCAAGTTCTAGGTCTAGGAGTACCAAGGTCACAAAGGAAGTCATCTCTAGAGTTGACCAGGGTAAGTGTCTAGTGGCTAAGGTTTCAATGAAATCTAGGAAAGCCACTAACAAGGTTACAAGGGAAGCAATCTCTAGGGTTAACCTTAACAAGACCAAAATGACCAAGGCTTCCAAGTCTAGGAGGGTCATTAGAAAGGTACTAAGGGAAGTTATCCCTAGTGAGTACTTAGTAAACCCAAGGAGCTCCAATAGGTATTGGGTTCCTAGGAGCGTGATTGATTCACGCTAAATGGGTTAGGTTGTGTCAACCTTGAATGGATGTGTAGTTAACTTGATCATAGCAAAGTTGACACTTTAGGTCATTTCCAATGTTTTGGATACTTTGGAATTAAGGTTGATTTTAAATCCTAAAAGATTTTAGGATGTGCCAATAAATTGTATGGAAGTTGAAAATTTTGATCAAATTGGCACAGTGAGGTTTTAGAGGTCATGGTGTGTCATTTTGGATTTTTGGCACACTTGGGAGATAACTGGTATTATGGCAAAATGAACTTAATTCCAATAAATGACAACAAATATTAAGAACTTAGGTATTTACATGCCTTTGCATCTTATTTGTCATACCTTGTTTGCTTTGCCATGACATGACATCATATTTACCTTTTATCATATAAAATGTCATGATCATGCTTAGATCTATTGTTTTTAATGTCATGTTAATATTTAGATTTATGTTACATACCATGACATCATGATTATTGGCACATGGTTTATTTATGATATCTTATATTCCATGATCATTCATTTATTAAAATTAATTAAGGACAATGACATGACTTGAAGTCCCATGTATAAGGGAATCAAGTAAAGTTGCCTTAGAAAATGCATGATGCCTTAGTTTAAGATGAACAAAACTCATATCTCACATCAAATTGACATGTATGTGTATTGATACACCCTAGATACATGTGAGATGCTAGGATATGAGTTAAGTTCAAGGTGCATAGTTTTTGCATCTAGATGAACTCAAACTCATCTCAATCATAGGCATAAATCATGAGGAAAGTTAGTATACAAGTCATGTGTACTTAGCCCATAGACCATGATTGAAATTAAGGTTTTGAAAACATTTTAAAATCATTTTTGAAAAAAAAAAATCTTGGTGAAGCCTATCTTTTGATAGCAATTACTATTGAGAAGATTGAAACAAAGTTGGCTCTAAACATTGAAAATTTCAATGCTTTTGAACTTTGTATTATTCTTATAATTTAAAGGTTATTTTCATAGAAAACTATTTTTCTCCGATAGTGTTTGGCATAAGTAATGTGTGGTTAAAATTTCATGATTTTTTGAATTTTTTAGAATTATTTATCCATTTCTGAAGTTGGTCCAAATTTGGTTTGAAATTTGACACCACGATCAATGACACCTCGACTGGAGCTAGGTTCAAACGAGCAGAAGCAAGTGCATGTCGACTGCGAGCTCGACTGGAATAGCTTGATTTGAGCAGACCTCCACACAGAGGAGCGGCGCCTCGGAGTGCCCGCCTGCTATGCAGAAATTAAGGAAACTACCCTAAAATTTTTCCAAACCATCCTGGAATCATGTTAAACTGCCCTGGAACCTTGTTAAACAGCCTTGGAACCTTATTAGACCATCTTGGAACCATGTCAAACTGCACCATTTTTGGCTTACCAAGTTGGTTTAAGCCATCTGACCATAACCCAGCTAGATAACTACTCCTACACCTCTAATGTGCTTAGACAAGCATTGAAAAGGTGAGATTTTCATTAGAAATGAATTGGAGTACAAATCAAATTTTAATGGTTGTGAAAGTTCAATTATGAACTTTTATCCTAATTTTCTAGTGTTTAAGGGTTCTATTGGCTTAGAAACTCTCCAAGGACATTGTTGGTGCAATGGTCTAGGGGGAGTAAGCTTTTAGGGGAATATTATCCATTTAAGTATAATGGATGATGATTTATCAAAAATGGGGGAAATGGAAGTTTGCTTTTCATCTAGTGAAAGATCACTAAGGAGAATGAGGGCATTTAAGATGAATGTTGACCAAGGAGGAGAAGGAAGAATCTCATTAGAAAATGAGATATTGAGAATCTTAGTGGATTTTTTGATGTGTGTCAAGAAGGGGGAGAAATGCAAGGGGGTTAAGTTAGTCTTTTAACTTAGGATACCTAAGTTAGGCATTCAACTTAGGATACCCTAATATACACAAAACCCTTAGGATACACTAATATACACAAAAATTTCAAAATTTGAAATTCTAGATTCGGAACACTTTGTGATATTTTGGCATAAGAAGTGTCAAGTTGGGTTTAGGGGATAACCTAACTTAACGGTATTGTCAAACATAAAAAAGGGGGAGATTGTTGGTGCAATCGACCCAAGTCATGATTGACCAGACTCGAGTAGAACTCGAGTAGAGTTTTGATGTTCGACAATAGTTCACAATGTGGTTTGGCCACATGACTAGTGGATGATTTGGGACATCCAAGGTCATATGAGGAAGACTATTGGAGGAGTCCAAGTATGGATACTTGACAAGGGAAAATCCATGTCGGTCAAGGAAGATCGGACACTTGGTGTAGGAAAGACCAACAGGGAGTCTTGGCAGTGAAGTCCCAGAGGCGAGGCCTCTTGGCAGTGAAGTCCCGGACGAGGAGTCTTGGCAGTGAAGTCCCGGAGGTGAGGCCTCTTGGCAGTGAAGTCCCGGACGAGGAGTATTGGCAGTGAAGTCCCGGAGGCGAGGCCTCTTGGCAGTGAAGTCCCAGACAATGAGTCTTGGCAAAGGAAGACTTGGCTGATCAGGGAGATCGAGCTTGGCAAAAGGGAAGTCCCAGAGGCGAGGTCTCTTGGGAAAGGTAGACCCGAGAGCATGACGATAGTCGATGGAAGCACTTGAAGGCAAGCGCAAGGATAAAGAGTCGCGGACTCGAGGGATCTGGGAGGTGTGAGGCTGATGGAAGTGGGTTGAAGGCTTAGGTCTAAGCTTAGGGTGAGTATCAAGTATGAAGGGATCATACTTGGGGTGTTAAATGTCATTGTAGAGGTATAACAGTTGACTGAGCTTCGTTTGTAGGCAAACAAAAGCAAGTTGGGCTCAACCAACACCTCGACTGGAGTATCAGTCGAGGCGGCGCCTCGACTAGAGGTGGCGACTGGTGCCTCGACTTGACGGTCTGGAAGGAGGCTCAGAGGCGAGGCACGCTCGACCAGCACCTCGACTGGAGGATGCGATTGATTTCAAACACAGGTATGAAGACGGCGGCACAGAAGCAAGGTGGCTCGACTGGCGCCTCGATTGGCGTCCCAGTCGAGGCGGTGCCTCGACTGGTTTCCGACCGTTGGAGCTTGGGAGGCCTCGACGCAGATCTATAAGAAGGAACTTTTAGGGTTTCTTCTACACCGATTCTAGAACAGTTTTTGAGCGATCATTCTGGAGATTTCATGGGCGATTTGAAGCGAGGTGCTGCTGCACTTCAGGGCCTTCAAAGTCATCCCAACGTGATCCACGAGCAAGCATTCAAAAGCCCTAAAACTGTAACATCTATTCATTTGCTTTTGTAATTGGTGTATTTGCTCGTTTTATTATGTTCTTATTGTTGTAAGATCCTTGTGAGAGGTTCCTCCACCTCCGGTGTGTTCATCGAAAAGGAGAAGTGATATAGTGGTGGTGTGCATCACTAGAGTCCGCTAGGGCTTGCCCGTGGAGTAGGAACTAGGGTTCCAAACCACGTAAATACTGTGTATTGTGCTTGGTGTTTGTTTTTGTATTTGTATTTGTATTTTCGCTGCGTACTAACAATTGTAGACAAGCACGATGATCGAAATCCATCAACGAATCGAAAAGATTCATTCCCCCCCCTTTCTAGCGACGTCAATGATCCTATAGTCCTAAGGCAATCGCCTTATGTTTGAACTATTTATATGATAAATGAAGATTTACTATTTGAGTATACATGTTTTCATGTATTTGATTAGATCTTAAACTCATTTACTGAATGTCCACGATACGATTCACAGCATGAGAGAATTTGTTATTGGATCACAACTAGTGAGTATCTCTACATGTGTCATTGTGATGTACCAGAATTATCCCTAGTCGATGAATTGATGGATTTGGACACCATTAGTTCTGTCGAGACTAGCACGAGGTATACACCTTGGTGTATCCAAACAGCTGATTCTCACTGGCTGGAGACAATGTGATGTCCGGAGTTAATCGTGGATGCTAGTAATGGTAACTAGTTCATTGGAGTGACCAACTGTAAGACTTCATATGGTTCTCTGCATATATAGATATGTCAATGAAGTTCTTACTACAGCTTAAGTGCGATGTTCCTTTGACTTGCGGTATTCAAGTCATCTTGATCATGAAGACTTATGCTTTGACCTCTTAAGCAAGCATCTCTGAGGAGATGTGGACCCGGGATGATTGGGTATAAATCGAAGTGATCGAAGGTGTTTGAATAGCCTATAAAGGATTCACCACTCCTTGCGAGGAGATGTATACCCATGGCCTCTCGTCGGATTGTTACTAAAGTCTTTGGCCAAAGCATTACATGTTTAGAGTAAGGTACTCTTGGATACATGTGCAGTAACTAGAATCCGTAGGACGAGAAAATGATACTTGGGCTAGGTGTGACGTAGTAAACCTAGTGGGGACTGACACTATATACCATGTCCTGAACAAAGTGGGTATAAGATGAGTGAAGGGAATAGGGCACGAATCATTCTAGCTGCTGAAGGGTTTCAGAAATAGTTCTGGATCAACTGTTGATCTTTTCGGTTAATTGGGGATTATGATGTACTACTAGGTGCCACTCATGATCGTTCTATAATTAATGGTTAATTATAGACGACCAACATAAATTGAGAACCTATTTGGTCACACGCACAACGAGCGTAATCCGAAGGATTTAAACAAGCTTGAGAATGAGATTCTCAGACCGAGAGAAAATAGGTTTGGTTGGACCAAACAAGGAGCGAGCATAAAATCGTTTCAATCGCAATAGAAGCGTGGATGGGCCGTGTCTTATGAGGATATGATGGATGAACCAAATTGGTTTTGTTCTAATCCAATGGTGGAGAATAAACCAAAGGGGTTTGGTTTGTTTTAAACGAATAAACCAAAAGTTAGTTCAGTTCGTTTTAACTTAAAAAAGACCAAATCGGTTTGGTTTATTTTAACTTAAATTAATGGAGCAGGTTAATGGGTTTTGGTTATGAACCAATAACCATTAGGAGAATTTGTTCTCTATAAAATAGGGCTCGAGGGTTTAATGAGAGCCCTAATCCTAAGTTGCCTCCCCTCTCCCTCTTCTCCTCTTGTGGTCGGCGCCCAAACCCTAGCAGTCGCCCACCTCTTGTGCCGCCATCAAAGTTGTTGCTGACATCCAAGCTTCAGCTGGCGATCCTCCGGTGACCCTCCGGTGATCTTCCTTAGCTATGGCGACAAGGTGAGCATCTAGCTTCCTTATTTGGCTGGCGCTAATCCTCCACAAAGCTGTCCAGGACAGCTTGTTTACTTCGTGTCAGAGCATCGTTTGGACGACGTTTGGAGCTCCGACAGCGGCTTCCTTGCCAAGGATTCGATCTCCGATAATCTTCATAGGTGGAGGACGAAGGATTTGTCAAACGGCGGGCGAATACCTCTCCGGAGAAGCGAGTTTTTGAGGACTCATTTTGAATCCGAATTTTGATTCGGATTGTGATCTTCTCTCGATCACATCGTCTTCGACACGAGGCTAGTGACTCATACGAAGACGAGGCTTGTGACTTTGTGAAGTCATCCCAAAGATACTCGGCGTGGATACGGATAGAGGTGATTCTAGCGAGGGTCGCTCCGATTGATGCTTTTCCCGCTACACATGATATGTCAGGTATACGTAGAATAAATTTCCTTTTATTGCAAAATTTGAAACTATAATTATGTCTGCACATGTTATACTATGCATGCGTGTGGTGTGTGTGTTGTAATAAATTAGATTTATTATTTTTATTTCTTCCGATGTGCACATGTTTACGAAACATGTTCGAACACACACTCGCCGCAGTGCCGAAAACCCAACAGTGGTATCAGAGCCCCGGTTGTGTTTCGACATAATCGTAAAATTGTTTTGTGATAGTCGTAATTTTATTTATGGAAATTTTTTTACTTTTGGAAAGTTAGAAGTATTTATGGAAATTTTTAATTTTGGAAAGTCTAGAAGTATTTATGGAAATCTTCTACTTTTGGAAAGTTAGAAGTATTTATGGAAATTAACATTTTCCATAAATAAAATATTTGATTATATTTAGAAATTTGTTTCCTAATTTAATCATGATTTGATTTGGGAATCAAATCTTAAATATATTTTATTTTCATAAATAGTTTTGACAATTTAGGAAATTTGTTTCCTAAATTAAATTTGACTTTCCTTAATCAACACTTTCCACAAATAAAATATGTGATTAGATTTGGAAATTTATTTCCTAATTTAATCATGATTTGATTTGAAGAGCCAAATCTCAAACATATTTTATTTCCATAAATAGTTATGACATATAAGGAAATTTTGTACATGTCATAATTATATGCAATGTAATTGCATTAGGCAAAGAGGATGAGACATAAAAATCCTAACACAATATTAAAGCCTACACCTTCCATTAATATGGTTAGAACCAGAGTTCTGTTTCCTGTTTGAGTGGTTGGACTCTCTCCAAGCCCGGCTCGAACCTGAACATGTTCAAACCATGAAATAGTTTAATACTGATATGGTAAGAGTCAGAGGTCAATCATTATCTTTGGTTGTTGGACTCTCTCCAAGCCGGGCTAATTGGTTGAATGTGCTCTAACCATATTAAATCTATTTCTCGATTAATGGGTTGGCTTTAACCTATAGCATCGGCTTGTTGGACTCTCTCCAAGGTCGATGTGAAGGGAGGTGAAGTTGGGTGCTATGCATATGATGCATACTTGTTAATGTGTTAACAACCCGATGTATGTGTGAACATTCAATTAGTTGATAGCACATTGTGATAGTTGCATATATGTGATATGCAATCGGTATATTTGATACCTACCATCGTAGTTGTGAATGGCTTGTTGGACTCTCTCCAAGGTTGTTCATATCTATGTTGGATATCAGCCCATTCGGAGATGAACCTACAATTTCCCGAAGTGATTTTTTTGGGGTTTTAAAATTCGAAAAATGAATGGGACTTATAAATGTATGTTGATGCATTTAAATCATCTTTATCATATATGCTCGATTTGTATTTCTTGGTTAATCGATTGATCATGACATCTTTAAATTTGCACTCTATTTTGGATTCAAATAAATTGACTAGGCTGAACTTCTTGGACTAGCTTAGAAACTTGAGAATTATTCTCAAGGCGAAAAAGCTTGAGTATGTCCTCGAAGAGTCTCTTCCCACCTGTCCTAGTGATGATGCAACACCGGACCAATTGTTGGCCCATCAGAAACATATGAGTGATTCTAAGCAAGTGAGTTGCATCATGCTAGCCGCGATGGTACCTGAGCTACGGAAGCAGCATGAGCATATGGATGCTCATATCATAGTCCTTCATCTTTATGAGTTGTTTAATGAGCAAGTGAGATTCGAAAGGTTCGAAGTCTCCAAGCTTCTCTTCACCTCTAAGATGTAAGAAGGTTCATCTGTGGTACTGCTTAACAAGCTGAAGACTATGAAGCCTTCTGAGAAGCATGAGTAGGGGACGGTGCTATTAGTTGATTCCTCGAAGAAAGGTTCTAAGAGGAAGTCAAAGGAACAGTAGAAGGGGAAGAATAAAAAAAGGCAGAACAAGCTCAAAAGGGCACTTGCCATCATTGTGGCAAGGAGGACCATTGGCGAAGAAACTGCAAGATTTATCTTGAGTCCGTGAAGAAGAATAAGGCATCTAATGCCTCATCTTCTTCAGGTATCTTCGTTATTGATTGTCATTCTATTTCCTTAGACACTTAGGTATTGGATACTGGCTATGGCTCACATATATGTAATGACATACATGGGCTAAGAAATAGAAGAAGACTCGTCAAGGGAGAGTCAAATTGACGTGTTAGGAATGGAGCAAAGGTTGCTGCAATCGCCATCGGAACGTATTTGTTGAAACTCCCTACAGGACTTGTCTTAGAACTGAACAATTGCTATTGTGTTCCTTCTCTAATAAAGAACATTATTTCTATTTCTTGCTTAAATAGAAATGGTTATCATTTGACGTTTAGTAACAATTGTTGTTATATAACTTTGAATGGTGTACTTTATGGAACTGGAACCTTGAGCAATGGTATTTATACATTGGACGTATCCAGTGACATTTTCAATATCGAAGCGAGCAACGAGCGTGCTCGAAAGGATAATCAATTAGACTCCTACATGTGGCATTGTCGTCTTGGCCATGCAAGCAAGAAACCCATGCCCGAATTACACCAATGGGGAATTCTGGAATCGTTTGAATTGGATTCATACGATACATGTGAATCATGCTTAAAAGGCAAGATGACTAAGTTACCTTTTACAGGAAAAGGTGAACGAGTGGGTGAGTTGCTTGGTCTAATACATACTGATGTATGTGGACCTATGTCAACTCAAGCCTTAGGAGATTATAGCTACTTCATTACCTTCACCGATGATCACTTACGGTTTGGGTATGTGTTCTTGATGAAACATAAGTCTGAAGTCTTTGAAAGGTTCAAAGAATTCATAAATGAAGTAGAGAAACAACATGACAAGAGTATTAAAATACTTCGATCAGATCGAGGTGGTGAATACTTAAGTCAAGAGTTTCTAGATTATCTAAGAGACAATGGTATATTGTCTCAATGGACTCTGCTATATACACCACAGCATAATGATGTATCTGAGAGGTGTAACCGGACCTTGTTGGACATGGTCAGGTTAATGATAAATCATGCGAATCTTCCCAAGTCCTTTTGGGGATATACACGTCAGACAACTGTTTACTTGTTAAACAGAATGCCAACCAAGGTAGTCTCTACTACTCCATATGAGATATGGAATAGTAAGAAACCTCATGTATCTTACTTGAAGATATGGAGTTGTCCTGCTTATGTGAAGTGGACTGTATCAGAAAAATTGGATGCTAAGTCTGATAAATGTCTATTTATTGGATACCCTAAGGAAACAAGGGGTTACCAATTCTATCATCCTGTGGAACAAAAGGTGTTTGTTTCAAGGCATACTGTGTTTCTAGAGAAAGAGTTTCTCTTGCAAGAAAATAGTGGGAGTGTCGTTGAGCTTGAGGAGGCTCGAGAGACTCTAATAGACATTGATGAGATACCTGGTGAAGCACAACAACCAATAAATCATAGTGATGAGCAATCGGCTGGACCTATTGAGACACCACATCTTCGTAGATCTGGTAGAACACGCAATATTCTTGAGAGATATGGATTTCTTGTAAGTCAATCGAATGACGTGTTACTCATTGATAATGAGGAGCCTACCAGTTATGAAGAAGTTCTGACAAGTTTAGAAAGGGATAAGTGGCTTGAAGCCATGAAGTCAGAAATGGATTCCATGTATGAAAACCAAGTTTGGAACTTGGTTGACCCACCTGAAGGCATAAAGCCTATAGGGTGAAAGTGAGTTTTCAAGAAGAAAACCGACATGGATGGTAATGTGATTACCTATAAGACTAGATTGGTGGTGAAATGATATCGTCAAAAGCAAGGTGTTGATTATGACGAAACCTATTCGCTTGTTGCTATGCTTAAATTCATTCAGATGCTCTTGGCCATAGCAGCTCATTATGATTATGAGATATGGCAGATAGATGTGAAACAACTTTTCTTAATGGAAACCTGCTCGAGGATGTGTATATGATACAGCCTGAGGGTTTCACATCGGTTGATAAAAACAAGGTATGCAAATTGCAATGGTCCATATATGGATTGAAGCAAGCATCGAAGAGCTGGAATATCCGTTTTGATGAGATAATCAAAAAGTTTGATTTCTCACAAATTCCAGACAAACCTTGAGTGTACAAGAAGGTTAGTGGGAGTGTAGTCGTGTTCCTAGTATTGTATGTCGATGATATATTACTTATAGGAAATGATATTTCTGTCTTACAGTCGGTTAAGATTTGGTTGTCCAAGACATTCTCCATGAAAGACCTGGGAGAAGCATCCTACATTCTAGGGATTAAGATCTATAGAGATAGATCGAAACGGTTGCTTGGTCTTTTGCAGTCTACATATATAGACCGAGTGCTAAAGAGGTTTAACATGTCAGAATCTAAGAAAGATTTCCTACCCATCAGGCATGGGATACACCTTTCGAAGTCTATGTGTCCGCACACAGAAGACGAGAGGATTTGCATGAGTAAGATTTCCTATGCATCAACAATAGGATCTATCATGTATGCTATGTTATGTACAAGGCCCGATGTATCAAATGCTCTGAGTGTCACGAGTAGATACCAGTCTAATCTAGGAATGGATCATTGGGCGGCTGTTAAGATGATCCTTAAGTACTTAAGAAGAACTAAGGATGTGTTCCTAATATTTGGGGAAGGGGACATGGTGATACGCGGGTATACGGATGCCAGCTTCCAGACAGACAAGGATGATTTCATGTCTCAGTCTGGGTATGTATTCACCTGGAATGGAGGCACAATAAGTTGGAAAGGTTCCAAGCTTGACACTATAGTGGATTCTTCCACTAAGACAGAATACATTGCAGCTTTGGAAGCAGCAAAGGAAGTGGTTTGGATCAAGAATTTCATCTTTGAACTTGATGTGGTCTCATCAATGATCCAAACATGTGCTTCGCCGCTATCATTTGATCAGAGAGATCATTAGTAGAAAGGAAATACAAATCAAAAAAATCCCCACTGAAAGGAACTTAGCGGATCCTTTGACTAAGGCATTACCTCAAAGTAAGTTTGAGGGTCATGTTAGAGCTTATGGTATTGGATACCGTAGCGATTGACAGTAGGCCAAGTGGGAGTTTGTTAGTAATATATGAGAGATGTCCTAAGACAATTGCCTTATGTTTGAACCATTTATATGATAAATGAAGATTCACTATTTGAGTATACATGTTTTCATGTATTTGATTAGATCTTAATCTCATTTACTGAATGTCCACAATACGATTCACAGCATGAGAGAATTTGTGATTGAATCACAACTAGTGAGTATCTCTACATGTGTCATTGTGATGTATCAGAATTATTCCTAGTCGATGAATTGATGGATTTGGACACCATCAGTTCTGTTGAGACTAGCACGAGGTATACTCCTTGGTGTATCCAAACAGTTAATTCTCATTGGCTGGAGACATTGTGATGTCTGAAGTTAATCGTGGATGCTAGTTATGGTAACTAGTTCATTGGAGTAACCAGCTGTAAGACTTCATATGGTTCTCTGCATATATAGATATGTCAATGAAGTTCTTACTGCAACTTAAGTGTGATGTTCCTTTGACTTGCGGTATTTAAGTCATCTTGATCATGAAGACTTATGCTTTGACATCTTAAGCAAGCATCTCTGAGGAGATGTGGACCCGGGATGATTGGGTATAAGTCGAAGTGATTGAAGGTGTTTGAATAGCCTATAAAGGATTCACCACTCCTTGCTTGGAGATGTATACCCATGGCCTCTCGTCGGAGTGTTACTAAAGTCTTTGGCCAAAGCATTACATGTTTAGAGTAAGATACTCTTGGATACATGTACAATAACTACAATCCGTAGGACGAGGAAATGATACTTGGGATAGGTGTGACGTAGTCAACCTAGTGGGAACTGACACTATAGACCATGTCATGAACCAAGTGGGTATAAGATGAGTGAAGGGAATGGGGCACGAATCATTCTAGCTGCTGAAGGGTTTCAGAAATAGTTCTGGATCAACCGTTGATTTTTTCGGTTAATTGGGGATCATGATGTACTACTAGGTGCCACTCATGATCGTTCTATAATTAATGGTTAATTATAGACGGCCAACATAAACCGAGAACCTATTTGGTCACATGCACAATGAGCTTGAGAATGAGATTCTCAGACCAAGAGAAACTAGGTTTGGTTGGACCAAACAAGGAGCGAGCATGAAATCATTTCAGTCGCAATAGAAGCGTGGATGGGTCGTGTCTTATAAAGACATGATGGATGAACCAAATTGGTTTGGTTCTAATCCAATGGTGGAGAATAAACCAAAGGGGTTTGGTTTGTTTTAAACGAATGAACCAAAAGTTGGTTTGGTTCGTTTTAACTTAAAATAGACCAAATCGGTTTGGTTTATTTTAACTTAAATTAATGGAGCGGGTTAACGGATTTTGGTTATGAACCAATAACCATTAGGAGAATTTGTTCTTTATAAAATAGGGCTCGAGGGTTTAATGAGAGCCCTAATCCTAAGTTGCCGCCCCTCTCCCTCTTCTCCTCTTGTGGTCGGCGCCCAAACCCTAGCCGCCGTCCACCTCTTGTGCCGCCGTCCAAGTTGTTGCCAGCATCCAAGCTTCAGCCGGTGATCCTCCGGCGACCCTCCGGTGATCTTCCTTGGCTCCGGCGACAAGGTGAGCATCTAGCTTCCTTATTTGGCCGGCGCTAATCCTCCACCAAAGCTGTCCAGTTTTCTGGACAGCTTGTTTACTTCGTGTCGGAGCATTTTTTGGACGACGTTTGGAGCTCCGACAGCGGCTTCCTTGCCTGGGATTCGATCTTCGGTAATCCTCATAGGTGGAGGATGAAGGATTCGTCAAACGGTGGGCGAATACCTCTCCGGAGAAGCGAGTTTTTGAGGACTCGTTTTGAATCCGAATTTTGATTCGAATTGTGATCTTCTCTCGATCACATCGTCTTCGACATGAGGCTATTGACTTGTACGAAGACGAGGCTCGTGACTTTGTGAAGTCATCCTGAAGATACTCGACGTGGATACGGATAGAGGCGATTCTAGCAAGGGTCGCTCCGGTTGATGCCTTTCCCGCTACACGTGATACGTCAGGTATACGTAGAATAAATTTCCTTTTATTGCAAAATTTGAAACTACGGTTATGTCTACACATGTTATACTATGCATGCGTGTGGTGTGTGTGTTATAATAAATTAGATTTATTTTTTTATTTTTTCCGCTGTGCACATGTTTACGAAACATATTCGAACACACACTCGCCGCTGTGCCGGAAACCCAACAGTTGTACACAAATGTATCGTTTCAGGGATCGGAGTGAATCCGATACAGTTGCATGAGACATATCTTATGTCTACGTCAGTTGAGAAAATACAAGATAAGATGTTAGGCACGTGATGTGGTTCTAACAGATATGAGCTTGTGTAGTAGTGGTATGGAGCAGAAGTGTTCATGGAGTTTTGACCAACTACTGTGTAGCTACTATAGGATTGCTACCAGAGGCACCTTAATTGAGAGTTGTTATACATCCTGGTGGTACTGGGATGTACTGAGATTTGAAACGTTTATACTGGTAGAAATAGTATAAAGAGTGATATTGCAGACTTCATAACACGATGTTTAGTATACCAACAGGTGAAGGTTGAACATCAAAAACCCGTTGGATTTCTCCAGGAAATTCTGATTCCAGAATGGAAGTGGGAGCATATCACTATTGGTTTCGTTACGAGATTACCTAGAACTCGGAAAGGACATGATGCAATTTGGGTGATCGTGGATCGACCAACCAAATTAGCCCACTTTCTTCCTATTTGTGGGTCGTACTCGTTGGATCATCCAATAGAGTTGTATTGCCGAAAGATTATTAGATTGCGTGGGGTACTTTTGAGTACTATATCTGATAGAGACCCGCATTTTACCTCACGATTTTGACAGAATCTGCATCAGACTATGGGCACAGAGCTTCAGCTCAGTACAACATTTCATCCGCGGACTGATGGACTATCTGAGCGTACAATTACGACATTGGAGGATCTATTAAGATCTTGTGTCATGGATTATGGAGGTAGTTGGGAGGATCACATTTCTTTAGTGGAATTTGCTTATAATAACAGCTACCACTCTTATATTCAGATGGCTCCCTTCGAGGCCCTATATGGTAGACCCTGTAGATCTCCTGTGTTGTGGGAGGAAGTCGGGGAACAACAGCTATTGGGGCCACAGAGTATCCAACATGATGCAGAGATGGTGTGCATCATCGGATGATGGTTATTAGAGGCACATGATCGACAGAAGAGTTATGCAGAACAGAGGCGAAGGCCTTTGGAATTCTCAGTTGGGGAACAGGTATTTTCTGCGTGTTTCCCCTATGAAAGGGATGAAACGATTTGGGTTTAAAGTAAAATTAGCCCCATTATACATTGATCCATTTGAGATATTGGAGCGGATTGGGGGTGTAGCTTACCGGTTGGCTTTACCTCCGACATTGGCGAGTGTTCACAATGTATTTCCTATTTCTATGCTGAGGAAATACGTGTCACATGTTGAGCATTTTCTGAAGGAGGTAGCAATTCCACTACAATCTAATGCGACTTACAAGGAGATTCTAGGGTGGATCCTGGGTTGCAAAGAGCGACAATTGTGGGACAAAACCATCTGACACGTAAAGGTTGGATAACAGCATCATACTGGATGATGAGGCTTTGTGGGAGCTGGAAGATACTATCCGAGCTCGACATCCTCATCCTTTTCATTTGAGGTATGTGATGGTTCCGAAAATTTCTTGAGTTGGTTCTCGTATTTAAGTGCGAAATTTGAGGACCAAATTTTAATAAGTGGGGGAGAATGTAAAATACTGGAAAAAAATAATAATAATGATAAAATATTCATTGTTAATTAAGAAGGTATCTTGTGGAATTTTCAAGAATTTTTAGAAATTTTTCTAGATTCAAATGGAATTCATATGACCGATTAAGTGGAAGATTAAAGTGTAAATAGGTGGGTGAGTTAGCCTAAGCTAGATTAAAGTTCGAACCCAACTCGAGATGAAGTTCCCATTTATTTCCTTGAACGCGTTTCTTTCCGTTTCTCATCGTGATTTTCGGTTGCCTTCTCTTCTCCCGATCACACGCCGATTTATCCTTCGGTTTCTCTTCTTCTTCCGTTTTTTTCGATCCGTCGATTCATTCCCCGATTCCGATCTCTTTTTCCCTATTTTGGTTCTTCGCCGTCGCATCTTCTCCTCGTTCGATCCATCAGTAGTAGCCACCTCTTTTTCTCCGCAAGCGAAGGTCGATCATCGCCGCTCCCTCCTTTTCTCTACAAGCGACGGCCAGCCACAACTGCCTCTTTTCCCCTACAAGCAGCAGCTTCTCCGTGTCCTTATCGAAGCCCACGGACTCGGCGACAGCTTCACCGTGTATTGATCGGAAGTTGCCCTTCGCGATTTCTATCGGAGCTAGGGCAGTAGTAGTAGTGGTTATCTTCCGGCGAACAGTGCAATTAGAGGAGAAATACAGACGGTGGATCCCAAGTGATGGTAAATATCCTGATTACTCTTTCCTTCCAGTCCATTTCGATTCTGTGTGTGATTTATCGTGGTGGGGTGCCCTGTCATTGAGTTGGAACTGTGGGTGGCTGTCGTGTACTGGTAGATGCTACTTTGTGGGTTCAAGGAGGTCGGGGTAGTGTGCATCAAATGGTGGATCGAGTTTGAGGTAAGGGAATGCATTGACCTATGGTTTTATCGGGTTGTATGCGACTGTGAGAGGGAAACTTCCGGCTGTGATTCGACTGTGAGTGTGTGAAACGAGAAGGTAGGCACAACTGATCACATTTGGGTATCATGTGTGTTCTGTGAGTGTTGATGTTGGCTGAAAAATGTTGGGAAGGTGAGCTGTGACAGTGAGTTTGAGAGCTCAGTTAGGTGTTGTTTAGATTTTTGCATTGATCGGTTGATTCGATTAAGGAAACAGAAATTTATGGGATTAGGAGGTAAGACCTTCAGATGTTGATTAAGTTAATAGATTTCTATAGGATGTGCAAAGTTGTTCATGGGATTGAGTATTATGTACAGATTCTTGTAATTATAGATTATAAGGGATGTTGTTTCTGATTATAGTTAAGTTGGATGGTTATTTGCATATTGAGGTGTTGGTACGTGATTTGTCTATATGCTGATTTAATATAGATCTATTTATTCGATTAATTGTCGGATTGGTGGGTTGTTAAGCACCATTTCAAGACTAGTAATTAATGCTTGATTATTGGTGGTTGTGTGAGGAGTTGTATGGCAAAAATTGAGTTGTAAATGGGATGTTGTATTGTTGTAATGGCTGTGAAGTAGTAGTTTTGTTTGGGCTACGAATCGAGATATGAAGTTGATGTAGGATTAGGATTTGATCCTAATATTAGAATTGGTATATGATTGGATCATATATGTTTTGTTTGCAGGATTTTGGTTCGAGATATTCACGGACGTGAAGACGAAAGCAGGTGGGTAATTTCCTACCCTGGTCAGGTAGATGTAATTGCATTCAGATTTAGTGATAAATATGAGCATGTTAGGTGTTAATATTATCTTGACCCTGCTCTTATTTATCTTATTCTTGATATTTGTCGTTGGCTATATTTACTTAAAGGTAGATATCACATTTTTTTTATTATGATTTAGGATTATAGATGTGATGTAAATTGACCTAGATGTTTCGTAGGGTGTAGATTTTAGAGTACGGGTGATGACCCAATTTATAAATTGGCAAAAAGGTTATCCGTGGATAGGTAATGCCCTAAATGTAGGGTTTATTTCCAATACCCGTATATTGCATACTTATTACCAACCATGTGTTGTGTAATGGTTAAGTGAAGGGTGATTAGTGTGTCGCTACGAACCGGTGGTCCCAGCATGATATGATTAGTCGAGTACGACTCTCTATAGGATAGAGAGTGTGTCGATCAGTTGAGTATGACTCTCTACAGGATAGAGAGTCCATCGATCAGTTGAGTACGACTCTCTACAGGATAGAGAGTATAATGATCAGATGGGTACGACTCTTTGTTGAACAGAGAGTCTGTGGAAGATGTCTGTATGTGTGACAGCACATTCATGTCATTTACATATATTCAGACGACATAGTCTCCCTTGGGGTTGAGAGAGTCGTTAGTCATCTTGCCTCCTAGGTTACTCCCCGAGGAGTAACTGGTGTGAGGGCAGAGCATCTTTTGTGCCACACTCTACCACTATAGAAAGTGGTAGTTGGAGTTGCGTGCAGTTGTCCTTGGTGCGTGACACTCGACCACTCATTGGTAGTGTCAGTCGGAGTATCCAGCAGCAGGGACCCCCATTGTGTAGCGAGCTCTTTACGCTCATATGCTACTTGATCATACTGCCCACTCGGCCACTCTAGAGCGGTTGTTGGTGTTGAGTTGGGACAGTTGTCATGTCGTGCCATCTAGGCTACACTGGGGTCGTGGTAGCGAGTAAGGGTGCGTAGGCAAGACCATGCATGTTGCATTGCCGTATCTTATGGCGCTTTGCATATTACCATATATATATACATATATGCATGTATATATATATATAGGGATGGTTGTGATCAATATATATATAGATGCAGTCTATATATATATGCTTATTGTGATGTTGCATTTGATTGTACTATGTTTGCTGCATTTGGTTGTACATCATATTCATGCATGCTTCTTGTATTTGTTATACGGTTGTGTCGGATACTTGTATATGTGTTGGACAGACCATTAGATACCTTGACCTATAGTATTAGTATATTGTGAGTTGGTATTACTCTTCCTATTATATATATGTTGGATATATGCTCAGGTTGGATCAGAGTAGCGTAGCAGACTTTCAGGTATGTCTGCATTTTACGTTGTTCATTTGATTAGACGGTATATGGGTGTATTTATATACTATGATGATATACCTATTGTACCTCTAGATTATGTTGTTGAATTACATGTGATATTTGATATATACATGTTTTTCTATTACCTGCTGAGTTTTACTCAGCACCACGGAACCTGAGTTTTTCTATCGCCCAGGTAACAGGTAGCCGACTTCGTGATGGACTTGGAGCACCGCTGGCTGGCATCATCTCATCTCAACTCCGAGAGTCCGGGTTTTTGCATTTTCCATATGTCTTGTTATGTATTCTGAGTTTTCATGGTGTTATGTGTTATGTAATGTACGCACATGTTGGTGTGGGTTTTGATGAGGTTTTCTTTATGTTATGGTGTTAGTCATACCGGTATGCATGGTGTGTGGTTGTATTGTATATGTGTGGTTATGGGTATGTTGTTGTATTAGTTTCTGCTATGGTTTGTTTTCATATACATATATGTTGTTGTTGTTGTAGCCTATGGGCCTTGTATTAACCCGAAATATTGCCACGTACAGGGGAGATGTTGTCCGTTTGTTTTTCGGCATGGCATACTCTCGGGGCGTGACAATTTGTCTCAACCCTCTTACTTATAGAGTACTTGTTTCTTGACCATCAAGAAACCATCTCTCAATGGTTATTGGTTCAAAATCAAAACCCGTTAACCTACTCTATTAATTTATGTTAAAATAAACCAAACCGAGTTGGTCTATTTTAAGTTAAAATAAACCAAACCAATTTTGGTTCATTTGTTTAAAACAAACCAAACCCCTTTGGTTTATTTTCCACCATTGGATTAGAACCAAACCAATTTGGTTCATCTATCATGTCTTCAAAATACTCGGTCCATCCATGCTTCTGATGCGACTGAAACAAATTTATTGCTCGCTCCTTGTTTGGTCCAAACAAACCAAGTCTCTCTCAATTTGAGAATCCCATTCTCAAGCTTATTTTAAATTCTTAGGATAACACTCGTAGTGCGTGTGACCAAATAGGTTACCGATTTATGTTGGCTGTCTATAATTAACCATTAATTATAGAACGATCATGAGTGGCACCTAGCAGTACTTCATGATCCCCAATTAACCGAAAAATCAACGGTTGATCCCAGAACAACTTCTGAAACCTTTCAGCATCTACAGTGAATCGTGCTCCATTCCCTTCACTCATCTTATACCCACTTGGTTCAGGACATGGTCTATTGTGTCAGTCCCCTCTAGGCTGACTATGTCACACATAGACCAAGTATCTTTTTCTCGTTTTGTGCATTCTAGTTACTGCACATGTATCCAAGAGTACCATACTCTAAACATGTTATGCTTTGGCCAAAGACTTTAGTAACAATCTGACAAGAGGCCATAGAGTATACATCTCCTCAGAAGGAGTGGTGAATCCTCTGTAGCCTATTCAAACACCTTCGGCCACTTCGACTTGTACCTAATCATCCCGGGTCCACATCTCCTTAGAGATGCTTGCTTAAGATGTCAAAGTATAAGTCTACATGACCAAGATGACTTAAATACCGCAAGTCGAATGAACATTGCACTTAAGCTGCAGTAAGGACTTCATTGACATATCCATATACACAGAGAACCATATGAAGTCTTACAGCTGGTCACTCCAATGAACTAGTTACCATAACTAGCATCCACGGTTATCTCCGGACATCCCAATGTCTCCAGTCAGTGAGAAACAGTTGCTTGGATAAACCAAAGAGTACAACTTGTGTTAGTCTCAACAGGATTGATGGTGTTCGAATGCATCAATTCATCGACTAGGGATAATTCCAATACATCACAATTACACATGTAGAGATACTCACTAGTTGTGATCCAATCACAAATTCTCTTATGTTGTGAATCGTATTGTGGACATTCAGTAAATGAGTTTAAGATCCAATCAAAGACATGAAAACATGTATACTTAAATAGTGAATCTTCATTTATCAAATAAATGGTACAATCATAAGGCGATTGCCTTAGGACACCTCTCATATATAACTAACATCCTCCCCCTCAATCATAGAGGTGGAGACCTCTTCCATTTCATCCACTTCAAATCTTGAGCATCTCTCAATGTCCAAATCTTCAAGCTCTTGAGGAGATGAGCTTTCTTCCTTCGAGTTCTCCTCAACTTGTACCGATTAGGGATTCTCATGGAGCTCAATCAACTTGCTTTATAATTCCTTAGCATCATAGAATTGTTTTACGCTATATAATAAGTCCTTAGGTATTGAACTAGCCATGATTATTGCTACCTTTTCATTTATCTTGAATTTCTAAGTTTGCTCCTCGGTCCACTTCTTCTTCTTGAGAATTCTCCCTTTCTTGTACATGGGAGGTTCAAACCCATCTACAATACTAAATCAATTTTCAATATCATTCATTAAAAGATATTCCATTCTACCTTTCTAATACATGAAATCTTCATCGTCGAAGAAAGGTGGAACTTGTGTGTTATAGAATAATTCGTCATTGAGCTACATTGATCTTGTTGGTTCCTCTAGCATTGTTCCCTCAGTGGTTAGTCCTTGAAGAGCGACCTCACTTTGATACCAATTGTTGAGGATCTTGTGACATGCAAGAGGAGAGGTCAATAATGATTCTTCTTTTTCTTTCAATTGTGTCCTTCGATCATCATCATGCTTACCTACAATTAGTTAGCGTAGCAAAAATAAAAAGAAAACTAAATAAACAAATGCAATCACAAACACTACACATGATTTTATGTGGTTCGGAGCCCTAGTTCCTACTCCACGGTCGAGCTCTAGTGTTGCCACCACCACTATAACTTCTCCTTCTCGGAAACACTCCAGAGGTGAAGAAACCTCTTACAATAGAGTTTATACAAAAATAAACAATCAAATACAAGTGAAAGCAAAATACAAATACAAAGAACACTTTACAAATAAGAGATTTTGATCAATTTGCTTTTAGTTGATTTGGAATGTCTTTGAAGGTCTGGAATGCAATAGCAAATCCCCTTCAAAAACTCCAAGAATCGGCTTCTTCTTTCCTCCACCGCAACCTCCTTTTAAAGCTCCGCTTTGGCTAATTTTCTACCGATCAATCGACTAGCCTTACCCACAAGTAGACTACTCATTTGACTGTTGTCTCACAATGGATTAGTACATGTTAAAAAAAATCGATTAGTCGATTGCTCATAGTCATCAGTCGACTGCCATAGCCATCAACTCACTACTATGAGCCATAGTCTTCTCAAAAATATTCCGTGCTGTTATCCACTAAAGCCAGTTGACTACTTAACCCTAGCAGTCGATTGCCAGTGGCCAGTTGATCAGTCCAACCCACCAATCGACTGTCAGATCCATAGTCAATTTTCTTGAGTTGACTACTTGACCAGTCGACTGATCCATAACCCCAGTCGACTGCCCAAGTCTTTTGAGCTTCTAGGTGTTAAGCACTCGACCAGTGTACTAGACCAAATCCCAATCGACTGGTAATCATAAAACTGAGGTAAAGACCCAAGTATGATCTCTTCATACTTGACACTCACTCTTAGCCTAGACCTAAGCCTTCAAGTCACTTCAACCAACCTCACGCCTTTGGTTCGAGTCCATGACTTCTTACCCTTGAGCTAGCCTTCAAGTTCTTCCATCGACTTCGTCATACCATCGGGTACCCTTTGCCTAGACCTAAGCCTTCAAGCCACTTCCATCAGCCTCATGCCTTTGGTTTGAGTTCAAGACTCCTCACTCTTCCGCTAGCCTTCAAGTGCTTCCATCGACTTTGTCATGCTACCTAGTCTTCCTTTGCCAAGAGGTCGTGCCTTCGAGACCTATGCTGCCAAGACTACACCTTTGCACTTTCCTTTGTTAAGTATCCATACTTGGACTTTCACTGCCAAGACTACACACTTGGACTTACACAGCCAAGACTACGCCCTTGGACTTTTCTTTGCCAAGTATCCATGCTTAGACTTTCGCAACCAAGACTACACATTTGGACTTACACTGCCAAGAATCAACCCTTGGATTTTCCTTTGCCAAGTCTCCATAATTGGACTTTAACTTGCCAAGAATCTATTCTTGGACTTCTCCATTGCCAAGTATTGTTGGTGCAATCGACCCAGGTCACGATTGACCAGGACTCGAGCTTGACTCGAGAAATGTTTTAATAACATATGACAATGTGATTGTCATGGAAAGTTCAAGTCTTGGGTACTTGGCATGGAAAGTCTAACATGGGTTGGCAAGGGAAAGTCCAAGCATGGGTCTTGGCAATGGAAAGTCCAACATGGGTTGGCAAGGAAAAGTCCAAGCATGGGTCTTGGCATGGAAAGTCCAACATGGGTTGGCAAGGAAAAGTCCAAGCATGGGTCTTGGCATGGAAAGTCCAACATGGGTTGGCAAGGGAAAGTCCAAACTTGAGTCTTGGCATTTGAGAAGTCCAAGGGGTTTGATATTGACGGCATAAAGCCCAAGCGGGAGTCTTGGTAGCATAAGTCCAATGGTTGGCGACGTAAAATCCAAGTGGAGTCTTGGCAGCGTAAGTCCAATGTGCCTTGGCGGTGTAGACACCGTTATCATGACATAGCTGACGGAAGCACCTGAAGGCTAGCGCAATGGATGAACAAGTCATGGATGACGTGGAGGGATCCGAGAGGCATGAGGCTGACAGAGGTGGCTAGAAGGCTTAAGTCTAGGCTACGAGTGGTCTAGCAAGTATGGGGGCACCATACTTGGATTAAACCTCATGTTTAAGGTTAAAACCTCATGTTTGAGGTGTGCCAGTCGACTGGTGTCATATGACAGTCGACTGGTGTGAGTCAACTAGGGTTTGACTGTGGGAATTGGCCCAACAATTGACTGCCAGCCTTTGGTAGTCGACTAATTAGCTGAGCAGTCTATTGATCGTGTGATCAGTCGACTGGTGCTCAATTTTTCGGGCATAGAGTGGAGTCGTGACTCGACTGCGGGGTCAGCAGTCAAGTGAAGGCTCCATCAGTTGACTGATATCCTATCTGTTGGATTTTTCCAGCGTGGATTACACCGTTTTCTAATAGCAACAGTGTCATCAGTCGACTGATGGTCCTGACCAGTTGACTGATCGGCGATTTCTAGCTCTGGTTGAAGCTTTAAATGGAGCTTGTGGAGGAGGATTTCACCAACGGTTTTTGAAGGCTTTTGGGGCGATTTGTTGCTGCAAATCAGGGTCTCCAAGTGTAATTCAAGCAACCACAAAGCAAGTAATCAAAAGAGCATTTGTAAAGTTTTTCTTTGCATAGATTATTGTATTCTTTTTGTATTTGCTTATTTTACCTTGTATTACTTTTATAATCTGTTGTAAGAGGTTTCTCCGCCTCCAACTTGTGTCGAGAAGGAGTTATTTGTGATTAGTGATTGCATTGGCGTCACTGGAGCTCTTTAGAGCTCGATCCGTGGAGTAGGAACCGTTCGGTTCCGAACCACGTTAAATACTTGTGTAATTGTATTTGTATTGTTTCGTTATTGCTATTATTTCTATTTCCGCTGCACTAACGAAATTTGTAGACAAACACAAACGAATTCCATCAACGTACTAGCACGACGCTATTCACCCCCTCTCTAGCGGTCAACATTTCCCCTACAATTGGTATCAGAGCTCGGGGCTCTTCTACGGACTAACCGCCGGGAGCTAAACCCGCTAGAGGGAAGAAGATGGATCTTCAAGAAAGATGGGGCGATGACATAGCGATTCCACCAGCCTTCGACCGCGAAGATTTCGTGTATTGGAAAGGTAGGATGGAATATTTTCTAATGTCAAATATAGAAAATTGGTTTGTCGTGATTATAGGATTTGATGCTCCGAGAGGAGAGAACAGAGAAATCCTCAAGATGAAGAGGTGGACCGAGGAGTAATGGCAAAAATTCAAGACACCCGTTAAGGTAACAAAAATGTTAGTTAATTTGATACCTAATGATATTTTGTCTTGATTAGGAAGCTATAGGGATGCCAAGGAGTTGTGGAATAAGTTGGTCAAGTTCTACGACAATCCCGAATCAGTCCAAGAGGACTTGGAAGAGGAGGAGACCGAAGAGGAAGCTTCATCATCCTCACAAGAAAGTGAGGAGTCAACTTCCGGGTCGGTGGAAGAGGAAGAGGGAGAATTGGAGACCTCCACCTCTAGGATTGAGGGGGAGGAGATTAGAGCATCTTCAACATTGGAGCAACAAGAGGAGCCATCCACATCCGGTAGAGAGGAAGAGCGAGCTCAAGAGAACCTTACCACCACCCTAGGTAACTTAAGCAATTTGGTTTTAAACAAAAATCATATAATTTACTTTGAGTGTAGGGAAATCGGGAACTATAAGAGCAAGTGCCCAAAGAGAGTAAGGAAAGCTCCATCGACACCAAAGGTCAAGGATGTCGATCCCCCAACAATCAAGAGCAAGGAGCAAGTGATTTGCTTCAAATGCCGACAACCGGGACACTATCGGAGTCAATGCCCGAAGGGGGAGAAGAAGGGGCAAAGGGGAGCATCACAAGTAGGGGGAGCTTCTAAAGCAATTCCTAAGGTATATTTCAATAATGCACCTTCTAAGTTAAATGTCAAAAAGCATGCTAGGAATTTTAATTCTCTTGTAATTTATCATGAAAAGCATGCTAGAAACAATAAATATTTTTGTCTAGGCGCTAAAAGTGTTAAGTTTAATAATAAGGAGAAATTTGGGACTAATGTCCCTAAAACAAATTTATCTAAGGACAAACCTAGATCAAACAACTCTAGACCAATTCTACCTAGGGAGACACTTAGAAAGGTACAAGAGCACCTACGTTTTAACCTCAAATGGACTAGGCATATACCTAGGAAGAACAATTCCCAAAGACTAAATCAAAATTCAAAAATTGGGCAATTAGAGGATGAAAATCAAGTCTTGAGGTCAAGGCTTGAAAAACTTGAAAAGACCCTTAGGATTATGCAAAATCAAGTTAAGGGGTCAAATGGTCAAAGTCAAGGGTCTAGATCACAAAGTCATCACCTAGGGCCTAAGAGACAAAAGTCAACCAAGGGCAAGAAAGGTTTGGGTCACAAACCTAAGCCTAAGGTGGCTTATCATAGTGTTCCATTTGATTATGGAACACAAACTAGGTCTAGGAAGACCAAGGTCAATAGGGAAGTCATCCCTAGAGTTGACCATGGTGTGTGTCTACTGGCTAGGTTTCAAGGAAACCTAGGGTGGTCACTAAGAAGGTTGCAAGGAGAGTTACCCCTAGAGTGAACCATGGCAATGTAGGGGATCGGTATGGCCGGCTAGAGGGGGGTGAATAGCCCTCGTACGTTTGACGTCGTAAATTGCTCGTCTACAAAAGATTAGCGCAAGCGGAATATACAAATACAAAGCAAAAGACAAACAATAAAACAACCGCTAACACGATGGTATAATGTGGTTCACGGCTATGCCGCTAATCCACGGTCCCCGATTCGTCCTCGGTGAATCACTCCGTTAAACCAATCCACTAAATGGTCTCTCCTTTGCACCAAGCTAGGTGGAGGTAACCTTTACAACCAAGATCACTCTTCTTACAATAGGATTGAAGTAAAGACAAGTAAGAAGAGTTTAGAGCTTGTGGGGCACTAGGAAGATCGTTTAGAGTATGAGCATTAGCCTCTCAAAGGCTTACACCCTCTCTTTTTATAGAGGGGTTTTTCTTCCGTTGGCGCCATCGATCGCGCCCTTGGCGATCGCTCCTACAACGACCTCCGAACACGTCGGATCCCGACCGTTGTAGTCCAACGGAACTCTTAGCGATCGTGATGGACCTCATCGATCACGCTTCGTAGTCGAATCGCCCGATCGGCTACAAACGGTTCTGGTCGAAACCCTATTGATCGATCATTCGCCGCCCGGCGATCGTGATGGTCTTAACGATCGGCCCGCACGTGTAATGATCATTGCTGGCCACAATCCGGTCGATCGTATACGGTCGAACTCACTCGACTCGAGAAGCGATCCCACGACATGGCGATCGGCGGTGTCTGAAAACCCATCCGACACTTGGCCAAATGGCCAAGTTTCACCTAAGAGCTACCCTTCCCCAGGTTATAATCGCTCACTCTCATTTCTCGGAGTCCCTCACTTTCGAAGTTCTCTTCGTTCTCGGCCACGTCCCTCGGCAGCATCAGGCGCACGGCTCTGCAATGCTCCTTCGCGTCTCTTGTCTCGAAGTCTACTTCCTCCGGCTTCACTCCAAGCTTCTCGTCCGGCGGTCCCTCGGATGCTCCAAGCGCACGGCTTCCGCAAAGCTATCCTTCACCGACTCAAGGCACGAGTCATGAGATATGAAACTTGCCACGGCTCCATGTGCGAATTACTAAGTCCTGCACGATTTCAACGCACATATCACATCAACATATCAAACTAACTTAAACCCTTTGCCACACCATCAAAACCATATTACGGCAAGAGATTGCCCTAACAATCTCCCCCTTTTTGATGTGTGGCAATCCGTTTAAGTTAGGTAAAAACATTTGATATAAATTCTAAGGTAAGAAAGCATGTAAAGATAAACATGATATAACAACATGCAACTCCCCCTTAATCCATGAAACTCTCTATGCAAATTTTCTCCCCCTATCATATATTTCTCCCCTTAAAATAATTAACTTAAACATAATTATTTCTCCCCCTTTGACACCATCAAAAAGATTAACACTAAGTTATAAGCTCATGGCATCAAGTATAATGGAGGGAAAATATGACAAGTTGATTTAAAATTGGGTACCACTTGTTGATGGCATCAAGTATATTTCTACCACTTGTTGTAGGTTTACAAACTGAATTCGCCTTCAATGTTCTGATTGCCACGTCATTCTATCGATATGTCGGTCAATAGCACAAAGGAATCCGAATTTTTGATTTTCTGGACGAATTTCAGAAATGCATTATAAATTCCAAAAAATTCGAAAAATCATGAAATTTGGGGAACATATTTCTTTTAAGTATATCTATCAATGAAAAATAGTTTTTCATGAAAACTCATTATATTTCCTTGTTTTTGCCAAAAATCCAAAAGCTCTAAAAACCACTAGGTTTTTGATCATTCTAGTATCAAGTTAGCTACCTAGTTTTGCATCCAATTGTTTCAAAACATGAATACATGTATTTTAAGGTAAGAAATTGTTTTGAAAACGTATGAAATATCCAACCATGATCTTTGGGTAATATGTCTATGAATTAAACATAAGCCTTCCCCATGATTGGTCTATTATTGCTATTTTGATACTTTAAATGACCATCTAAATGCATAGGCATTAGTGGACATTTGTATCATCCTAATATCTCACCCATACTAAGTTTGCAATCAAGTTAGCCTATATTGAGTGTGAGATGCATCCTAGGGGGTATTTGTATATACTTAACCAATATATTCATGCAATTCTATCATGGTTAAGTATCATCCTAACAATTAACATGATCATAATGATATATATGAATGAATTCTACATTATGATCATGAAACTCATGTATCCATCAAATAATAGTCATGCATTAGGTATTATACGATGATAATAAACAAATTATCACCTAAAGCATGATTTAACCCTATTTCTCATGATAACATGCCAAATATCAAAATCATAAATCATGATTTAAAACATACATAGGAATTACATCAATCATCATGATTTAGGCATTATTACCTATTTATGGGCACGTTATCATCACCCAACACTATCTAAAAAATGTTGTCCCATCATCCTAAGTCAACTAAAATATGATATAGGTTAGGACCATGTGGTTGACTACCCTAGGGGTTTTCTAACCCTTAAGGATGGATTTTGGAACCCAAAATAGATTCTTTCCTATTGGGTTGACTAAATACTCCTTGGGGATCCATTTCCTAGCAATTGTCCCCTCCTAAATCATGATAAATTACAAGAGAATTAAAATTCCTAGCATGCTTTTTGACATTTAACTTAGAAGGTGCATTATTGAAATATACCTTAGGAATTGCTTTAGAAGCTCCCCCTACTTGTGATGCTCCCCTTTGCCCCTTCTTCTCCCCCTTCGGGCATTGACTCCGATAGTGTCCCTTATGGGTAAAATAATTTTCAAATATTTTTCACCCATTGTATTGGTTATAAGTATTATATGTATGAATTTTCATGAATTTTCAATATACGTATAATTATTTATGAATTTCCAAAATCTATATCTAATAATTGAAATTTGGAAATTTCAGTTATCAGTCGACTGCTCTTGGTGGCAGTCGACTGATCTCTGATAAAGTCGACTGCCAAGGATGATTTCGAGAAAACAAGGTTGTTTATCCCATTTTCAACCATGGTTAAGTTCCCTAACCACTCCTAACCCTAGGATACCAAAAAGAAGCGTGATTTTTTTTTAATGGTACTTTCAATACAAGATAGGTATACAAGAACTGTTGGCATCGTGCTAGCCCTCGGAATGCTCATCGGCTCCCATGTCCCTGGATTAAAATTTTCACGAATGAAAACTAATCCGGATGGGATGAGTTTCCTAAGCACAACCAATTCGTCATCGTGCTAACGACTTGAGCGATCGCTTGAACAAACTAGTTGTTCAAGCAACACAACTCTTCTATTCAGTTAGCCGCGGAAGAGACGACGGACGGATCGCCGATTTTTGTGTTTATCTTCGGGGTCCATGATTATACAAATACATACAAATGTAAACTAGTATAATCAACACATACATAAAGTAAGCATCCACACAAAACATGCATATAATTGTAAAGCAATTAAAAACATAATACAAAAGAACATTAATCAAAATAAACAAGATTATACCTCTTGTTATACCTCTTGATCTTCTATTGTATGTCCTCCCTCCTTTTGGACGTCGTGTGGGCGACGATCTACCAAAAGTTGAAGCCTCCTAGATCACTAATCTTCCTTTCCTTGTTCACTAGGAACAAAGGAAGATCCTAAAACAAAACTCATCTTCCTTTCTAGAACCGGCCACCAAGTCAATAAACTCAATGTTGCCGCCGGCCAAGGAAGATATAATGGAGTATGGAAACCAACCAAAAGAGAAACACCAAGGGTATGGGCACCGGCCAACACTTGGAGAAAGGAAAGGAAAACAATCCTCCTCCTTGTTGCCGCCCAAACCCTAGACAAAGCTCTCCTAATTTCCGGCCAAGGATGAAGGGAAGGAGAATAGGTTGAGCTCCGGCCAAGGTAGAAGGAACAAGGATAGTGGCCGACCAACACTTAGAAGGAAGAAGAAAAGGATCTTCATCTTCTTGTTGCCGCCCACCCTAATCCCAAAACCCTAACCCTAGCCGCCCAACCCCATGTTAGTTATAGCCCTAGAACCAATCATGTGATGGTTGAATAGGGAACATTTTTTATCATATTCTATAAAGGCAAAGGATTGGTTATTATATTTACGTCTTGCTTGTGCCAGCTAAATTAAATATAATAATGCCCTAGAAAAGTAGGTTCTTATCTACAGCACATCAATTGGCAGAATTGATTATGAGAGGCTGTAGAGAACACTTTCCTAAATATTCCTAGTCAAGTATTAATATGCAAGGGCAATATTAATACATAAAGACTAGCATGTAGGTCAATTGATGACTTGATCTCACAAGTCATGGATATATGATATCAAGTTGACACATGGGTATATATTAGAGAATATATACTGAACTGACCCGCCATGAGAAAGTTTCATGGATCGTCATATGAGTGTCATAAACTTTCTCATGTGACTATTGGTATGAATAGTCCTCAAACCTGAAGTCACTACGGTTCCCTACATAAGGAGTTATGTACTTTGGTATCGTCAAATGTCACCCGTAACAGGGTGGACCATAAAGGTGATTACTGGGTATATAACAAATTATGCGGAGGGATGTGAGTGATATAGATGGGATCTATCCCTCCCATATGACGGGAGTGATATCTGTAGGCCTCTTGATTAAGTAGAACTACTAAAACGCATGGCCATGCTCGAATGAGTCAATATGAGATATTGAGCTCATTTGTTTGAGTTAGTTTACTCAGGGATCAAGAAACACATAGATTGATCGAGGATGACACGGTCTATACCTCATTGGTCAATCTGATATCAAGGATAGAAGGACACGGTCATACATTAAAAGTAGTCACGGAAAGGTTAGTCGGATCTTGACTTATTTCGTAACTTGGGTAGCAATGATATATTGCTAGATGCCGCTCATTGCTTGTGTATCTAAAAGAGTTTAGATCCACTGCCAACGTTATGAGAGCCTATAGGGTCACACACAAAGAGCATGATGATTAGAAGAATTAGTGCATTCTAGTTTGACTAGAATAATTTGGGAATGAGCTTAAGTACAAAATGGTTTTTGGACTTTAAGCTTAATGAGAATTTTAGCTTATTGATTTAATGATATTAATTCAATATGCTAAGCTTATTAATTTAATAAGATTAAATAAATATGTTATCATGATAGCCTAAGCTTAATTGATTTAATAAGATTAATTCAATATGTTACCTTATTGATTTAATGAGATTAATTCAATATGATAACATAAGCTTATTGAATTAATAAGATTAATTCAACATGCAAGAATGCCACATAAGCATGCCACCTAAGCATGCCACATAAGCATGCCACCTAAGCTTGATGAGGTGGAAGGAGACAAAGGGTTTTGATCTTTGGAATTTCTCCACATGTGGCCGGATTATTTTCAATGCAATTGATTGCATTGAATGTGATAGGAGGTGAAAGGTTTTTTCAATCCTATAAAACACTCCATGGGGTGGCCGGCCAAAACTTGGTGAAGCTTGAGGCTTGGAGAGAGCTTGGTGGTGAGAGGTTTTGGTTGTGTGGCTTTTGTGAGTGTAGGCTAGCAAGAAGAGTGGTCTTCTTCTTCCTTTCTCTTTTTCCCTACCTTCCTCTCCTTTAGGGACTTCTCTAGCAAGAAGTAAAGGAGAGCTCTTCTAGTTTCTTTTGGGAGACAAGAGCTTGCTTGTGTGGATACATATAGAGGCACGGACATTTGAACGTGCTAAAAGATCCAACAAACCCAAGGAGAAGCGGGATTAAAAAGGGCACACAACAAAGGTAATATTCTCCTACAAGATAGGTTTTGAGAAATTTATTTTTTTGTACGAGGTTTTCTTTCGCAAGGATCACTTGGAAGGGAACCTATTTTTTCGTTGCGCATATGCTATTTTGCATAAAAAATCCCTACACCCCAATCCTATCCCAACTAGGACTTGATTGCCGCCCAAGGGAAGCTATCCTAATGCCATCCAACCTAAGCCATAGAAGGAAGGGAGAAGCTTGGGCGCCGGCCAAACCAAGGAGGAAAGAGGAGAAAAGGGTTGCCAGCCATCATTGGGAAGAAGAAGAAGAAACTTGTTCTTCTTGTTGCCGCCCAACACAATCAACCAAACCCTAACCCTAACCTCCTCCTATTTCTTGCCGCCCAAGCCACCTTGTCTCAATTAGGTTTTTTCATTCTTTTTTTCCGCCCAAGCCTAAGCCCATATATATAGAGTTAGGTTTAGGCCTTGGTTTAATCTCCTCCATTGGTTCTAGAGATTTAATCTCAACCGTCGGATCTAGAGATTTAATCTCAACCGTCGGATCTAGAGATTTAATCTGAACCGTCGGTTCTAGGGTTTTAATCCCAACCATCGGATTTAGAGATTTAATCTCCACCATCGGTTCTAGGGTTTTAATCCCAACCGTCGGATCTAGAGATTTAATCTCCACCGTCGGTTCTAGGGATTTAATCCCAACCGTCGGATCTAGAGATTTATTTTCCATCATTTGATCTAGACTTCATGAGGTGTAAATAGGCTACAATAGGGACCATGAGGAGGAGTTGGATCTTGGCCACCCGATGGATCGGAACCACACAAACTTGATCCATCAATGATGTTCCATTCCACTAGAGGATCATCATTGAATTACCTCACCAACCCCCATAAATTAATATGGGCTCCATATATTATTTGTACATCCATCTCCCCGTGTTTAAGATATCGAATGTCCATCAATTGATTGATTTATTGACCATCAATCAATTAACATCTAACTCCTCGAGTAGTACCACTCAACCTTATCATCATGTTGACTAAGTCAACCTGCAGGGTTTACATGATGAACCTTATGAGCTCCTCAAGGGGACATCATCAACCTAATATATAGGACACGGTTTCCTCCTATAATCAACGGCACATTATGTAAATAATATTATTTCCCAACCTACCGGGCATATTGATTTAATCCATAGAAATCTCACCCTTTGGTAAATCAAAGAAATAAATACTATGTACATGTGCCCGTTATTATATCGGGATTAAGAGCATGTACAACATAATATCCGAGGTCCGATTCAATTATGTAGTCAGCAATAAATTGAATCACCTCTATGTCGGTCCTGCTCAATACACCGAGGTGTACTAGTGTAACTCTATGTTCAAGATAAAACAATACCAAGCTACACTACAACCATGCCAATGGTTTGTCCAAAACCATATTGGTTGTGAGCCTCTACTTATATTCTATAAGGGACTGATAACTTGATCTTCTGTGCCACACCAAGCACCATGTTATCTACAATGTAAAATATTAGACAATTTTGCATAACTATAAAAATATGCAAACAATGATCATGTGATTCTTATTTCAAAATAAAGATGTTCATACAAAAGAGCAAGGCTTTCAGTATACATCCCAACAATCTCCCACTTATACTAAAAGACTATACTGTCATCACACTGCCATACATCTGATTCCCCTTCCCTCCACATGCCTATCAAAGCTCTCGCTAGAAGGGCCTTAGTGAAAAGGGTCTCTGATGCAATCTAGGTGACAACAACTTCTACCTCCTTTACGATTTCTCGTATCAGGTGGTACTCGTGCTCTATGTGTTTACTAGCCTTATGGGCTCGTGGTTCCTTCGAGTTTGCAACTGCACCATTATTATCACAATAAATTGTGATAGTTCTGGGCAAACCAGAAATCACATCCAAGTCCATCAGGAAGTTCCTGAGCCACTCAGCTTCTTTGGCCGCCTCATAGGCTACCACATACTCAGCTTCCATGGTGGAGTCCGCCACGCATTTCTGCTGGGCACTCCTCCATACAATGGCTCCACCTCCTAAAGTAAACACAAAACCTGAGGTAGACTTACTTTTATTCCTATCTGATTGGAAATCGCAATCCATGCAACCCACAGGGAGTAATTGGTCTGCCCGGTAAACTAGCATATAATCTCTAGTCCTTCTCAAGCACTACAATATATGCTTTACTGCAGTCCAATGTCCCTATCTTGGATTACTCTGATATCTGCTGACCATGCCCATGGCAAAGCAGATATCTAGTCTAGTACAGAGCATCACATACATGAGGCTTTCTACTGCCGAAGCATAAGGAACCACCTTCATCTCCTCTATCTTCTTTGATGTTGGGACACATCTCTTTAGATAAAGGTACTCCATGCCAAAAAGGTAGAAAACCTTTCTTGGAGTTTTGCATGCTAAAATGATCAAGATTGTGTCTATGTATGAAGCTTAGGATTAGCACAGTAACCTTGATCCCAAGGATGTGTCCCAATTCTCCCAAGTCCTTCAAAACTGTTTGGACAACCATACCCTTACGTCTGATAACACTCTGATATTGTTTCCAACTACCAAAATGTCATCTATGTATAGTACAAGAAATACCACTACGTTTCCGTCACATCTCTTGTATACACAAGACTCATCCGGACTTTGAATAAATCCATAAGTCAGGATTTACCTCATCAAAGCGGATGTTCCAAGACCTCAAAGCTTGCTTCAGTCCATAAATGGACCGATTAAGCTTACATACAATACACTCTTTGCCCTTAGCAATGAATCCCTCTGGTTGCTTCATATAGATGTTTTCCTCTAGACTTCCATTAAGGAAAGTTGTCTTGTCATCCATCTGCCACACCTCATAATCCATATGAGCTGCTATGTATAAGAGCTCCCAGACCTGACTTGAATCCATAGATTCAATCTCAGTATTCATTGCACTTTGCCAAGATGTCGTATTTATATCTTGGATTGTCTCAAATGCGTATGTCTGAGGATCGAGTTTTTGCTAGGGACTAAATCAGAAGATTCACCCAAAAACATGAATCTAAGAGGCTGTCTAACAACTCTCCCACTACGACGAGGTATTATCTGTGTATCCTTTGTGACACGCGGTGCAGTGACATGTGGTATATCCTCTTGTACCGGCGGTACTAAAGAAGTGACTTCCCTTTTTAACTCTTCCAGAACAATTTTACTCTTGGGCTTGTGGCTTTATCACATAGTCTTCCTCTAGAAATCTGGTGTTCGTGTTAACGATCACCCGCTGATCTCTAGGACTATAAAACAAGTCAGAATAACTCATCATCGATCTAACCATCTCCATAAGAGTCCTATTCCTTCGTTCTGCTACACCGTTCTGCTGGGGTGTGCCAGGTGTAGTCAATTGGGATTGAATCCCAACCTCTGATAAGTAGTTCCTAAACTATCCCAAGAGGTTGTCACCACCACGATCAGATCGTAGTGTCATCCATATCTTGAATAATCATCTACAAAAGAGACGAAATATTCAAGATTACCTCTTGCCTAGATAGCCATAGGACCACACAAATCAGAATGAACCATCTCTAACACATCTTTTGCTCTATACCCCTTGGCCTTAAAAAGGCCTCTTGGTCATCTTACCCTCCAAGCAAGATTCGTAGGTTGGGAGATCCTCCACCACTAATGAACCCAAAGGTCCATCAGCTTTCAACCTTTGAATTCTGCTTAGGTTAATGTGACCAAGCCTAAGAAGCCAAAGATATGTTTGGTTCATTTTCGAAGGTTCTTTTCTCTTATTGGAATTAGAAGATGAGTTATTAACTTCAATTTGCATCGTGGGAGGTTTTGGTTCAAATTTCCTTTAAATGTACCTGAATAGATATTCTCCCTATTCCTTTTATAACAACTCTGTCATTAAAAGAAATAGAATATCCATCCATAATAATTTAGAAACTGAAACTAAATTCTTTCTAAATAAAGGTACATAAAGGGAATTTTCCAGAACCAAAGTTTTATTATTCTCAAGAGATAAATAAAACTTCTCCCACTGCAATAGCCGCCACCATCATGGCATTGCTCAAGTAAATGGTAATCTCCCCTTTAGCTAGTCATCGGGTTTCCTGGAACGCCTTTGTTCTGTTTTGGATTGGGACAGTCCTTCTTCCAATGTCCATCCTGCTTGCAAGTGAAGTACTTGCCTTTCGGCTTCTTCACTCTTCCCTGAGATCCTCCCACCATCTTTGCTCCACCTTGTTTCTTCTTCTTCTTGCCTTTCGGCTTAGAAGTAGAAACCCTTTTTGAGCAACGATGGCTTGAGGACACTATTTGAAGAGCGCATACTTGTACTCCTTAGCAGATAAGACAATATCTAGAATCTTTTCCAATCAACATTATTTAGGTACAGTAAGTTTATTTCCTTTAGTATCACAGTAAGTGGACTGAAAGTCAATTTTGAAAATCCTAAGAATCACATAGATCATTACTTTTGATTTCAAAAAATTATTGATTCCTCAAACAATAAAATTTCGAAATCAACCAACACCTCAAAACACCAAGAATATCGCATGCCACGATAGTGTTGACGTATACGAATTCTACATTTGTAAGAGGAGGTTTTACCCATTAATTTTATTATCTTGTCAACCTTACTTTTTGACAAATAAAATTAATAGTTGGTTCCTCTTTGTCCCTACAAATAAAAGCAGTGACTCCGATGGGGAGGATACTTTTTATTTGCATCTAAGTGTGCACCATTACACGATACTAAGGGAATTATTTCAGATTATGTGCCTTACCGTTGTGGAAGTACACACGCTCCTAGATAATTTCCTATAACCATTATTTGACCTAGTGATCCGCAAACAAACTCATCCGATGGGGAGGAAGGCACTCAGAGCCGACGCACAAGTTTGTTGCATCACATGTCAAATTGTAATGGAGGCCGCGGGAATTAATTAAAATGTCCCTCTCCCACTTAGTAAATTGAAAATGAGGAATTTTCAAGCACACACAACATGCTTATTATTACTGTAGATTTCAATAAAAATTATTGATTCCTCAAACAATAAAATTTTGAAATCAACTAATACCTCAAACACCGAGAATATCGCATGCCACGATAGTGTAGACGTATACGAATTCTACATTTGTAAGAGGAGGTTTAACCCATTAATTTTATTATCTTGTCAACCTTACTTTTTGACAAATAAAATTAATAGTTGGTTTCTCTTCGGCCCTACAAATAAAACTACTTTTTATTTGTATCTAAGTGTGCACCATTACACGGTACTAAGGGAATTATTTCGGATTATGTGCCTTACCGCTGTGGAAGTACACACGCTCCTAGATAATTTCCTATAACCATTATTTGACCTAGTGATCCGCAAACAAACTCATCCGATGGGGAGGAAGGCACTCAGAGCCGACGCGCAAGTTTGTTGCATCACACGTCAAATTGTAATGGAGGTCGCGGGAATTAATTAAAATATCCCTCTCCCACTTAGTAAATTGAAAATGAGGAATTTTTAAGAACACACAACATGCATATAAAACAAATCAGCAATAAATATGGAAAAAACATAATTTTGTTTTCCCAACTATTATGACATTGTTCTCCAATATGCGTCCCGTCGTGTCGCCACCTCGTCCGCTCCTCCTACGCCATGTACGAGTCATCCGGAGATCCGAGCCGAGAATAAAACCTATTTTATTTTACATCCATCGATCCTATACTCCACGAGGGAGTGTACATGAAATCTAGATCGAAAGTAAAATAAAATAAAGAGTGGCTAAACAATGCCGTATTCAATTACAAAAATTAAATACTAATTTAGCCTCGTCAACCCCGAGGATTCAAATAATATACAATCACACACACATGCAATCACATACACACATATATAGCCATAATAGTTGGATCTTATGCCTGCAACCAAAAAGTTAGCCTACGCACATCCTACTATTATCCGACATACACAATATATGATAAGTGCGTGAAAGTAACCGAATCCAAATCACACAAAACCAGAAACCGTGGCTCTGATACCAATTGTTGGCATCGTGCTAGCCCTCGAAATGCTCATCGGCTCCCATGTCCCTGGATTAAAATTTTCACTAATGAAAACTAATCCGGATGGGATGAGTTTCCTAAGCACAACAAATTCATCGTCGTGCTAACGACTTGAGCGATCGCTTGAACAAACTAGTTGTTCAAGCAACACAACTATTCTATTCGGTTAGCCGTGGAAGAGACGACGGACGGATCGCCGGTTTTTGTGTTTATCTTCGGGGTCCATGATTATACAAATACATACAAATGTAAACTAGTATAATCAACACATACATAAAGTAAGCATCCACACAAAACATGCATATAATTGTAAAGCAATTATAAACATAATACAAAAGAACATTAATCAAAATAAACAAGATTATACCTCTTGTTATACCTCTTGATCTTCTATTGTATGTCCTCCCTCCTTTTGGACATCGTGTGAGCGACGATCTACCAAAAGTTGAAGCCTCCTAGATCACCAATCTTCCTTTCCTTGTTCACTAGGAACAAAGGAAGATCCTAAAACAAAACTCATCTTCCTTTCTAGAACCGACCACCAAGTCAATAAACTCGATGTTGCCGCCGGCCAAGGAAGATATAATGGAGTATGGAAACCAACCAAAAGAGAAACACCAAGGGTATGGGCGCCGGCCAACACTTGGAGAAAGAAAAGGAAAACAATCCTCCTCCTTGTTGCCGCCCAAACCCTAGACAAAGCTCTCCTAATTTCCAGCCAAGGATGAAGGGAAGGAGAATAGGTTGAGCTCCGGCCAAGGTAGAGGGAACAAGGATAGTGGCCAGCCAACACTTAGAAGGAAGAAGAAAAGGATCTTCATCTTCTTGTTGCCGCCCACCCTAATCCCAAAACCCTAACCCTAGCCGCCCAACCCCAATCCTATCCCAACTAGGACTTGATTGCACCAAGGAAGCTATCCTAATGCCATCCAACCTAAGCCATAGAAGGAAGGGAGAAGCTTGGGCGCCGGCCAAACCAAGGAGGAAAGAGGAGAAAAGGGTTGTCGGCCATCATTGGGAAGAAGAAGAAGAAACTTGTTCTTCTTGTTACCACCCAACACAATCAACCAAACCCTAACCCTAACCTCCTCCTATTTCTTGCCGCCCAAGCCACCTTGTCTCAATTAGGTTTTTTCATTCTTTTTTGCCGCCCAAGCCTAAGCCCATATATATAGAGTTAGGTTTAGGCCTTGGTTTAATCTCCTCCATTGGTTCTAGAGATTTAATCTCAACCGTCGGATCTAGAGATTTAATCTCAACCGTCGGTTCTAGGGTTTTAATCCCAACCATCGGATTTAGAGATTTAATCTCCACCGTCGGTTCTAGGGTTTTAATCCCAACCGTCGGATCTAGAGATTTAATCTCCACCGTCGGTTCTAGGGATTTAATCCCAACCGTCGGATCTAGAGATTTGTTTTCCATCATTTGATCTAGACTTCATGAGGTGTAAATAGGCTACAATAGGAACCATGAGGAGGAGTTGGATCTTGGCCACCCGATGGATCGGAACCACACAAACTTGATCCATCAATGATATTCCATTCCACTAGAGGATCATCATTGAATTACCTCACCAACCCCCATAAATTAATATGGGCTTCATATATTATTTGTACATCCATCTCCCCGTGTTTAAGATATCGAATGTCCGTCAATTGATTGATTTACTGACCATCAATCAATTAATATCTAACTCCTCGAGTAGTACCACTCAACCTTCTCATCATGTTGACTAAGTCAACCTGCAGGGTTTACATGATGAACCTTATGAGCTCCTCAAGGGGACATCATCAACCTAATATATAGGACACGGTTTCCTCCTATAATCAACGACACACCATGTAAATAATATTATTTCCCAACCTACCGGGCATATTGATTTAATCCATAGAAATCTCACCCTTTGGTAAATCAAAGAAATAAATACTAGGTACATGTGCCCGTTATTATATCGGGATTAAGAGCATGTACAACATAATATCCGAGGTCCGATTCAATTATGTAGTCAGCAATAAATTGAATCACCTCTATGTCAGTCCTGCTCAATACACCGAGGTGTACTAGTGTAACTCTATGTTCAAGATAAAACAATACCAAGCTACACTACAACCATGCCAATGGTTTGTCCAAAACCATCTTGGTTGTGAGCCTCTACTTATATTCTACAAGGGATTGATAACATGATCTTCTGTGCTACACCAAGCACCATGTTATCTACAATGTAAAATATTAGACAATTTTGCATAACTATAAAAATATGCAAACAATGATCATGTGATTCTTATTTTAAAATAAAGATGTTCATACAAAAGAGCAAGACTTTCAGTATACATCCCAACAAGAACTAGAAAATATACAGACTTATATTGAAAGTAGTAGAACTTACAACATAGAAGACTAGACTTTTGATTACTCAAGTAAGACTTTAGTGATCGACTGATGCCTTGCAAGAGTTAGATGCAAGGGTTTTTATAAGGGTGAGGATGAAGAGATAAGAACTGAGTACGTAAGGGGCCCCATCGCATTCTTATCTTCCTCTTATCTTCACCAAGATTCCCTTATGACACAAAGTTGACACAAAGGTGACAAAAGTAAAGGTGATATGGATGGCTCCCCGGGGCTCAATCCATACAGCTGGTCCTATAGTACAATAATGCATGTTGGTCCTATAGTACAATAATGCACGCTGGTTCTAGGCAATAATACATAAAGCTGAAGCTGGAAGGATGGGATAGAAAGGTGGTGTGGTACTAAAAGCCAAAACTTGTGGCTCTGTGGGCGGTGTCCATCACCAAAGCAAGGGCATCTTCCAGTTGTTTGTCTTGCTGTTAGATTATGGGTTGGCAGTCAACGTACCAATTTCGTCTAGTGGAGAGTCGTCTGTATTCTCCCAGTTTGATATGATGGATTTCTCTATACTGTTGTAAGGCTTGGATAGCGTGTTGGGCTGCTTCTTTTTGGATGAGGCACATATGGGCTTCAATTGAGTCTTCCTGGGCCAGATTGATTCCTTGTTGACGCAGTTGACACATTTGGGTGAGTTGTTCTTGATATTGGGAAACGAGGTCAGGAATTGGTTGATCACCAGCGCAAAGTGAGTCCTCACTTTGCTGCTTGCTTGACTGGTTATCTCCTGTGTTGCTTCCGCCAGTTGCCCAAGAGTGTCCAGATGCTGCTCCTGCCATCCTGTCAATATTAACACATTTATTTGTCGGGAGAGGGCATCTGCCAGTTGATTATGGAAGCCATCTATATGTTCAAAAGTGACTGTTAGACCTCTTCTAGTGATATAATCCACAAATGATATCCACCGAACTTGCGAAGGTTTATTGACTTCAGTTTTGTTAAAAAAGCTAATTATGGCTTGACAATATGTTCGAATTAAAAGCTCCCTTTTATCCAAATAATAAATTTTTAGAGCCTCCATAGTCTTCATTACCGCAAGGATTTCAGCATCAATAGTAGATTTGACTGGGTTGAACGTACCACTTGCATAGGCACATATTTTTTCTGTGCTCTTTGGGTCAAATTGATGGTGTTTCCATTTACATATGCCTCCCCATCCAGTCATACAACCATCAACTTCAAGTAGCATAAAATAGTTTTCAGGTGGAATATCAAGATCAGGTAAGTTTTGAACTTGCTTCTTAATGTTTCTGACTAGCTCCCAGTCCTTTTGATTCATTCGTTTTTCCCCAGTAGCGCTGGTTTTGGCATATAGTGGCCCTAATAGTTTACCAAGATTCGGAATGTAAGCATGGGCATAGTTAAGTAACCCTAACCAGGATCGCATTCCCTTCAGGCTTAAGAGATCTGCATCTTTAAAATTTGTGACCTTTTTGATAATATGAGGTTGGAGCTTGATTTTATTGTTGCCTAAGACAGCTCCTAGGAAGTCTATTTCTCGGACTGCTATCTTAATTTTTTTAGGGCTCAAGACTAACCCATGTTTCTTTCAAATATCGAGCATAGTTCGTAGATGCTTTTCATGTTCAGCTTCTGAATCAGAAAAGACTAAAATATCATCAATATACACAGAAACATAGGCTTCCGTACCTGCAAAGCAAGTATCCATTTTTTGTTGAAATATAGCAGGGGAATTTTTGAGGCCAAAGGGCATTACGAGCCACTCGTATAAGCCATCAGGTACCCAAAAGGTTGTCCAGGTAATTGAATCTGGGTGCATAGCCACCTGGTGGAAGCTCGATTTGAGGCAAATTTTGAAAAAATCTTCTTATTACTGACCCTTTTGAGGATGGTATTGATCCCAGGAAGGCTATATTGATCTTTATGGGTTAGATCATTCAATCGCTTGTAGTTGAAAACCATTCGCTCTTTCCCTTTGACTTCTTGGCCAGTTTTTAGATCAATCGAAGTACCTGAGTGCACAATTATGGCTGTAGTTCGATGACGGCTTATACTCAGATGTATAACTCCAATAGCTAATAATGCCTTAATATGTCTAGTAAAAGCTTCTTTGACAGCTAGCATCACATGCTTGAGTGGTCGATCTTCGATGGTTAAATCTGGATTGGTAATGTCGAGGTAACAAAGGACTTTGTTCTTATTCCAATGCTTCAGAGGATCATCCCCAATATAACCTTGCTGCTTTAATTCAGTAATAATCTTATGAAATTTTTGGAGAAAACCATCTGTACTTTGAGCTGTGCTTGCATAGCTAATCATGTCTTGGATCTGAATATATTAATTTTCTTCTAGTTCCAGCTCAGGAATAGCTGCAGCAGAAACATAAGGAGATGTCTCTATTGTTGTCAAATTTTTATAGAAGGTTACCTTATTGCCCTCAATGCGAAGGCCTCCTTGCATAGCTCGGATGAAGTTACATCCGATGATCATTTGGATATTTTCTCCTAACTTCATAGGAAAAGAATAGGTATAGGGAATTCTAAATGTATTGTACCCAATCGTCATCTTTCCTCCTTTTAATTTCTTTTTAGCTATGGCTTTAGAGGAAATACCATTGAAGTTTATGATAAATGGGTTATCCTCTAGTGCAACTATAGGAATGGAGTCCTGATCTACAACACATGTTGTGGCTCCTGTGTCAAGTATAGCATTGAGCTGAAAGCTAGGTAAATTGTTTATCTCATAACTGACCTTGAGGTTGTATAACATGTTTCTTCCTCTTCTAGTCTGTCTTGGTTGTTCAGGAAGTATGCATATTTTGTATTCCTAGAGAAGGACATGGAGATCTTCTTTAGCAGGAAGTATTTCTTTATTTCTTTGCTGTTGCTGTAATTGTTTTATTTTCTTCCGCAAACTTTCTTTTTCCAAGACGAGTCTATCAAAATCCATATTTTCCTGGATTAATTCCTGGTATTTTCCAAATAATTCTTGTTTTTCTTTTTGTAATTGCTGATTTTCTTGGGCCATTTGAATATCATCCATCCGAATTTGGTTACACTCTATTTTCTCTATTTCTTGAGCATCCAGTTGACTTTGCAGACGTTTTATCTCTGCTTCATATTGCTTAATATAGTTTTTTTGTTCAAAAACTAAATTTCAAGTATCATACCTTGATGGTGTTATAGCAACTGGTGTCTTCTTGTTGTAATAATAGAGACTACACATACCACAAGCAGTTATTTTGCACAAAGGGCAATGTCTTCGTTGTCGCCTTTGAGTTGGGTGTTTACAACATTTACATGCTTCATGCTGACTATCAATGTCTTCGTTGATTTCCCATATGTGGTGACATTCATATTGTTGTTGAGACACTTGCACCATACTTCGATAGCCAGTTTCAGGGCCTATCCACCACGTCTTCCCGCCTTCTCTGACCATATAAATGGTTTCGTTAGACAGAGGATTCAGGGTGTGATGGAGGTCATCAAGGCCCTTATCTTCAGAAAGGTTGAATATCGCATCACTAGGATCTTCACTATCTTGAACTGAGACAATATCATAATCATCAGGGGGATCAAGTTGTTCAAACATAGCGACACGTTTCACATTACGCCGGTCATTAAGGCATTCTTGGGTGAAATGTCCTTCTTCTCCACAGAGAAAACAACGACACTTCTTGTTTTTGATGAGATGTTTGCGGCGCTCAATTCGAGCATGGAAAGGGTGAGGTTTGCCTCGAAACGTACGGGATTTGCGGACACCCATTCGTTTATCAGGACGTTTGTAATAGCCAGGAATAGGAATATTGCTGCAAAAGGATAGGTCCTTCAGAGCTCATTTGAAGGCAGCATCTTTGCATTCATTTTCCAAATATCTGTAGGCAAATAGAATGCGAGGAAAGACCCCAACAGTATTGCCTTGATACCATTCTTGAAACACCTGCTTGATGTAGCTTCATAGGTCACATGGCATTTTGGCTCATAATTTCTCAGATAATTCAGGAGAGGTGAATAACCGACCTGTCTTTGCTAAAATGCGACGGTAGTCATTGAGAAAAGATAATATATCCTTCAGATTGTTGCAAGTTAAGCGCTCCAAATCTTTATAGGCTTCATCTTACATATGTGTAGATCCTTGAAAAGGGTCTTCTAATTTAAAAACCATTCAAATTTGAGATAGGATGTTTTGTGTACCTCCGTCGCCATCAGCATTATTGAGAAGAAGTTGATATTCCTCAGGGAAAATCATACGCCATTGTATCCATGCTAATTTTTCAGCTTCTCCCAGTAAATTTTCAATAAATTCTACTTTTGTCTGTGCATCTGTGAAATTTTGTAGGGAGACCAAGTTTTTTGTGATGGATTCCCATCACATGAATACTTCATCAAAGTGCCCAAGTTGAGTTGGAATAACAAATATAGCACCGGTTTGGTGCAATGCCGAGGGTAAGTTCCACCATTCATTCTGTTATTTTCGTCAGAATCGTCCACCATGATATCCCTCAAATGTTGGCTGGGTACTTGGTCTAGCTTCTAGGTTTGTGGCAAGGGGATAATTTGATGGTCCCATGGTGGTATCAGGAGGTGGCCGGTAGTTGGATACTGCAGAAGAAGAATATATATGTTCTGTGAATTGTGCTAGTTGAGGGTACTCCATTTCCCATCCTTCTTCTGGTGCTTCTTCGGCTATTGCCAGAAATTCTTCTTCATAGTAATCATGGTCAGCATACTCATATTCAGCGTAATCATTATCATATAGAGTTCCGAAATCTTCTTCAAAATAGCCTTATGGGTTCACACTTAGGCCCATGGACTGAAGTACAGTGACCCCTGGGCTTGTATCCTCTGCATAGTCTAATTGGGATAGAAAGTTATTTATCAAAGATTCGACTTCCATTCGTATTTGTAGACATACCGGCTATCCTTGGTTAGATGATTCTGGTTTTTCTTTGGGCAATAATTTTTGAAATATATCATCAGTTGATTTTGGCACTAAAGTAGTTGTGAATTCTTCTACTTCCTGGAATTCCACTTTTGGTACAGCGCATATTATCATCTGAACTATTGTTTGTCCTGCTTGAAGGACAATTGGTCTCCTTGTATGGTTGAATAAGAGTATTTGCACATTATGGGAGCCGCTGTCTAGAATTCCTGTTCCAAGAATACCAAGGTGTGATGCCATACCTTGTTTAGTTGTGATATGCCCATAACACTCTGTAGGTATTAGCATTGCTATTCCTGTAGGTATTAATAATCGACCATTTGGTTCAATTGTATCTTCATTGAGTGTAAAGAGGTCATATTCAGCTGCCTCTTCGCAGCTTTGTTCAAGAACTTTTGCCTTCTCTGATAATCTTTTAAACTGAATTTTTATTTCTTCTTGCAATAAGAGGACAATTGTATGTTTGTGCAATTCTTCTTCGTCTTTATCATCATACTCAACAGAAGTAGTTAGTGCTGCGGAATAATTATGAAAACTAACCGATATCCTGTCGTCAATTAGATTACGGCTACAGACTTCTGAAGGTTGCATTGGAATAATCACTTGAGTTGGTCTGATGACCCAATCCATGCCTCGCAGTTGTTCTATTGAATAACGTCTGCCTGGAAGTGCATGAATGTCGTGGCTAGTAAGGTAATCCATGACTCCTTGCACTTCATATGCAAAGGCGACATTTGGAGTATTGGAGAGTCGTTCAATCATACCCCTTGTAATTAATAAATTTGCTTTACCGTTTCGCCATGATGAATGTCGTGGCTAGTAAGGTAATCCACGACTCCTTGTACTTCATATGCAAAGGCGACATTTGGAGTATTGGAGAGTCATTCAATCATACCCCTTGTAATTAATAAATTTGCTTCACCGTTTCGCCATGAATCATATCCACGAGTTAATATGGATAGTTGAATATTTCTGAAAAAATCACCTATTGTCATCATAATATCAGGAATAACATATGTAAGCTGACTGCCTCGTGTTAAGTCGACTTCCATTGTGGCAATAATTTACCTATCATCTTGCCATCTGTTATCCCGGAAGAGAATAAGAGCCAGGGTACCTACCTCATGTCGGTGTAGAATTTGGATACATACTTGGAGAACACCAAGATGAATGTATCGCATCTGGTTTCGTTGTAATTGATTAAAACTTTCTTCTTGAATAAAGGATCGATCCACTTGATTGGAAGTACATAATAGAGGTTCCTCAGATCTGTGCATATAGACTCGATGATGTGCATCATCTTGTCGGGAGTGATAAAGCACCTCAGCTAGTGCTATTGCAGCTCGCTTTTGCATAGAAAGTTACAATTGTACCTGAGGATCAATTTGTTGGTGCAGTAGGCACCTAAGTCGAACCTGAGTTTTGATTATAGCAAACGATACAAAGTTAAGCTTATATCATTATCTCACGAGCTGAATCGAGTGTGCAGTAAATTGATATAGCTGAAGCTGAAGGCTAGCGACACCCGGAGGAAGCCGTGGTGGTCGGGCGACACTCGAGTTACTTCGGAGGGAGCCGAAGGAATCGAGTGGAAGGCCGGAAGCAAAAGCAACACGTAAGTATCGAGGTAAGCTCGTGTGTGCGAGTGTAAGTAAGGTCGTATCCTCTTTACGGGGAAAGACTTAAGCGTAGATCCGACCCAAGACATCTCATAGGTGGTCTAGGTCGAGATCGGATGGTCGACGACCGTCGAAACAATGTTTTCCTTAAGCTAACTTTGCCTTGCAGCCAGCATCAGTCGACTGCCAACCTGAAGGACTCGACTGCCGTCCATCAATTGAGTGACTACGGCTAGCACTCGATCGATGATCGCCAGCAGTGATCGGGTGATGGCCATCGGTCACAAGAGTTATCACCATTTTTCAAGGGGTTTTGTGCCCATTTGTGATTGGCTAAAGACCCATTCGATGAGGGGCTCAAAGGTTATAAAAGGAGGGCCAAACCTAGGGTTTTTCATCAATTCAAAAGCTTCCAAGTGCTTCCGATACGCTCCGACTCTCCGACATCCCTACGATGAAGCACTGCCAAGACGACGACTAGAGCTTCAACCTTCAATTTTTGAAGTCGTCGGTATAATCTTTAAATTTGTATAAGTTGTTTTTATTTCGAGCTTTAAATCATATCAAGGAGAGGGGGAGTGTCCCTCTACCTTGAGTCCTTCTTGAGTTTTTGTATTCGTTTAACTCCTATCTCCATCGAGAAGGAGTTCGTTTAGTATTTGCCCTCCGTGCGTGGTCAAGGACCATTAGGGCCTTGGAGTAGTAGCCGAAGGCTACGAACCAAGTAAAACCTATTTGTCTCTATTTACTTTACATTTCTGCTGCAATTAATTTTCTCTCGAGTTTTAAGGAAAGAAACGAGAAAAAGTTTCTATCGCTATTCACCCCCCCCTCTAGCGAACCGCATCGATCCAACAATTGGTATCAGAGCCGGGGGTTTCTAAGATTTGGTGAAACCACCAATCTAGCCTTTTTACAGATTTATTTTTCTTTTTTTTTTCTGTTTATTTCAGATTTATTTCGCTTTGTTAAATTTACTCCCGCACTACTAATCCAAGACGCGAGTCTTGGTACTTTTTGTGTGTTTTTTTCGTTGCTAGTTTTTTTTTCCTTCGTCTCCTTGTGTTTTTTGTTTTAATGGCCCATCTCGAAGGGTTTAGCACTGTCCGACCTCCGTTTTACAATGGAGATGACTTCCGTTATTGGAAGGGTCGGATGGAATGCTTTCTTAAAACCCAAATCGAGATGTGGATCATAATCCAAACGGGTTTCACACTTCCGACTAATGAAGTGGGTGACTCCTTGGATTATGACCAATGGACCATTGCAACAAAAAAACAAGTCGAAGCCGACGCTAAGGCAATGCAAATCCTTCAATGCGGCCTATCCAAGGAGGAGCTAAATTGCGTTGGCCCCTTCATAAGTGCAAAAGATCTTTGGACAAAACTAGTGGAGCTACACGAAGGGACCGACGAAGCCAAGGTATGTAAGCGTGATCTTCTTTTCAATAGACTATATAACCTAAAAATGTAGGAACATGAGTCCGCGACACAACTTCACGCCCGAGTCTAGGACATCGTCAACAACCTACACGCAATCGGACAAAAGGTCAAAAACCACGGCCTTATAAGGTATGTCCTAAACTCTTTTTCGAGGACTACCTTATGGGCATCGATGGTCGATGCCTATAAGGTCTCCAAGGACCTTTCTAAAATTAGGATAGATGAACTCTTTTCGGATTTTGAACTTCATGAGCAGTCTAACTCGGAGCCCGAGAGGGGTATAGCCTTGTTTGCAGGATCAAAGAAGAAGAAAATCGCAAGCAAGCCACCACGAACCGAGGAGGAAGACGAGTCCGAAGAAGAAGTTGACCCGGAGTTGACTGCCGAACTAATGAACCTAGCTTAAAGGATAGCCAAGGGACGAAAGCGAACCACGACTCGACCCAACCAAGGTAAGCCTAAAAGTTCTAATATTAGATGTTATGGGTGCAACAGGTTTGGACATATCAAGTCCGAGTGCCCCAAGCTCAACCACCAAGCACCTAAGCACAAAAAGGCCCTCAACGCGACATGGGAAGAAGCGTCATCCGAAGAAGATGAAGACCACGTCTTCATGGCGAAATCAATTGAGTCGGACACGGAGACCGAGCCTGAACTTGAGTCAGAACCTGAGAATGACTCGGACTATGAAGCTACCTTCAAGTCAAGCCACGGATACGCATCCGGTTCAAAAGATACCCTTAAAGTAAGTCGAACTTTATTTAATACTTTACATAATACGGTTAGGTTTTTGTCTAGGAAGTTAGCTAAGTTCGAGTCCAAGGTCGAGACCCTTGTTGAGGAGGTTAAACTCCTCAAACACGAGGTCTCCCTAACCTCTTCGACTAGTCGAGTTCAAGAGAAGGACTCAACTCGAGTTGAAAAGCTCGAAGTTGAGAACTCTCTCTTGAAAAGTCAAGTCGAAGATCTTAGGAACACGTTGGAAAGGTTCACTTCGGGATCCAAAGGACTTGACCTCCTACTTGGATCTCAAAGGGCCGTGTACAACAAGGCTGGACTAGGGTTTAACTCAAACACGACTAATAGGTCGTATATGTCGATTGTAAGTCGACATAGGAAACATGTCCAAGCATGGGTCCCTAAGAACTTTTTGATTTCAACTCTAGGATCCAACCCGTACTGGGTTCCCAAGGACCAAATCCACTATGTGGATAGACCGAACCGATTCAATGGTCTAGGGGGAGCCAGTACAAAACATGTTTGTGCTTTAACTTAGAAATTGCATGTTTTAACTTAGAATGTTTGTGCTTTAACTTAGAAATTGCATGTTTTAACTTAGAATGTTTGTGCTTTAACTTAGAAATTGCATGCTTTAACTTAGAAAGTTTGTACTTTAAAACTTGTGAACTCACTTAGAACATGAACATAATCAACTTCGAAAAGATTGAGCCTGTGGGAGCCTCTTTTCAAAAACATAACCAACTAAAATTCTTCGAAAAGATTGAGCCTCGGGGAGCCTCTTTTCAAAAATAACCAGTTAGACTAGGAAATAATCTTAGGTGAGTCAAGTCATCATTTTCTTGAACATGGCTTTGTCTAAGGAAGTGGTCGATGATCCGATAAAAGAAGGCCCCTGTGCCTCGCCACGACCTGGAAGCCATGATCTTGAAAGGGTAAACTTGACAAGCCTAGGGTCAAATCCAAATCTAACATAAAATTACTTGAACCTAAATGCACTTAATCAACTTAATTGGAAATCATCTCACAAAAAACACATAAGTATAACATGCTTGATCATATAGACACAGGTGAGATGACCTAGGTTTAACAACTTACAACCAATTTAAAAAATCTAACATCCAATCCAACCACCTTGTGTGTAGGATCAATGGATGTTGGACAGTGGTTGCTCCCGACACATGACCGGGGATCAACTCAAGTTTTCAAAGCTTCGATTCAAACGACAAGGATCGGTAGCCTTCGGAAATAACGGCAAGCTCAAAATCATCGGATTAGGTGATATTGAGCTCAATTCAAATTTTGTTATTCAAAATGTTTTACTAGTAGAAAATTTTCAATATAATTTACTTAGTGTAAGCCAATTGTGTGATAATAACTATAAGGTCATATTTCTAGAAAATGAATGCATAATTAATACCAACGAAACCACTAAAACAATTCTTAAAGGAACTAGAAATAACAATATTTATACGATCAACTTAACTAACTCCTCAACTAAGTGTCTTATGACACAGGAAGAGGAATCATGGTTGTGGCACCGACGACTCGGTCACTCGCACCCAAGACTCGTCCACAAGATGAGTCAGAGTGGCTTAGTCAGAGGCTTACCCAACCTCAACAATTTGGTTAATAAAATCTGTAATGCTTGTCAACAAGGAAAACAACCTAGGACACAACACAAGTTAACTAACCAAGAATGAACCTCAAGTGTACTTGAGCTCCTACATATAGATCTATTCGATTCACATGGAGCCAAGTCACTCAATAAAAGTCAATATTGCTTAGTCATAATTGACGACTACTCCAGGTTTACCTGGGTTAGGTTCATCAAACATAAAAATGATACCCTAGATCAATTAATTAATCTATTTAAATTAATCAAGAATCAAAAAGACCTTAAGATTAAAAGACTTAGAAGCGATCATGGTGGTGAATTCAAAAATCAAAGGTTCACCGACTTCTGTAACCTAAACGGATACCACTAAGAATTCTCTTGTCCTAGGACCCCTCAGCAAAATGGCCTAGTGGAGCGGAAAAACCAAACTCTACAAGAAGCCGCTAGGACCATGTTAAACGAATACGACCTACCCGATAGGTTTTGGGCAGAAGTCGTGAGTACGGCATGCTATGTCCAAAATAGGATCCTTATGGTAAAAAGGCACCTTAAGACCTCATACGAGATTTATCACGATAAAATACCTAACATCAAGTACTTTAGGGTATTTGGGTGTAAGGTACATATCCTAAACACTAAGGATTACCTAGGGAAATTTACATCCAAAACCACAACCGGAATCTTTCTAGGATACTCGACTACAAGTAGAGCTTATAGAGTATATAACCACGACACCCTTAGAGTCGAGGAAACCATTAATGTAGTGTTCGATGAAGGACACAAACCTACAAAACCCCCGGCAACCCCAATTAGCGAGCCGATTTATACTAGACCTAACTCTGATCCGGAGATCAGGTCTAGTGTTAATCCTAACCTAAGTCAACCAAGTCACTCTATTGATCAAGTGATAGATGACTCCAACCAAACTAGTGTTCAACCAAGTCACCCCATTGATCAAGCATTAGGTGACACAAACCCAACCCAATCTAGGATTCAAACTAACCACCCTATCGATCAAGTGATAGGAGATCCTAATCTTGGAGTTCGAACTAGAGCATCCTATAGGAACCTTAGTCAAATTTCCTTAATTTCAAAGATAGAACCCAAATCAATTGAACAAGCTCTTCTTGATCCCGATTGGATTATTGCAATGCAAGAAGAGCTAGCCCAATTTACTAGGAATGAAGTGTGGGAATTAGTACCACCACCTAAAGACAAAACGATAATTGGAACAAGGTGGGTGTTTCGAAATAAGCTTGATGATAAAGGTGAAGTAGTTAGAAACAAGGCTAGGTTAGTCGCCAAAGGGTTTAGCCAAGTCGAAGGCTTAGATTACGACGAAACCTATGGCCCAGTAGCTAGACTCGAATCCATTTGAATGTTGCTAGCTTATGCTGCACATCAAGGATTTAAGCTATTTCAAATGGATGTTAAGTCGGCATTCCTAAATGGATACATTAAAGAAGAAGTTTATGTCAGCCAACCCCCCGGATTCGAAAATCTAGATAAACCCGACCATGTTCTAAAACTTAAGAAAGCTCTCTATAGACTTAAACAAGCTCCTCGAGCTTGGTACGAGAGACTTTCAATCCATCTTAAGTCAAAAGGGTTTAACCAAGGCTTAGTTGACCCAACTCTCTTTGTAAAAACCTTAGGTAAAGAAATATTCATAGCTCAAATTTACGTAGACGATATAATTTTTGGAACCTCTAACTCAGCCTTACTAAACGAGTTCGTTTTGCTCATGGAAAGTGAGTTCGAAATGAACTTGGTAGGCGAGTTAAGTTTCTTTTTAGGTCTACAAATTAAACAAACTAAGGATGGTATATACCTATATCAACAAAAATACACTAAGGAGTTAATTAAAAGATTTGGAATGCAAGACGCTAAGGTAATAAACACCCTAATGGCGATAAATGTTAACATAGGAGAAGACCTATAAAGTAAGTCCATTGACTTAAAATACTATAGGAGCATAATAGGGAGTCTCCTATACTTAACTGCGAGTCGACCCGACATCCTATTCGCAGTAAGTATGTGCGCCAGGTTTCAAACCTGTGCCAAGGAGTCTCACCTAACCCTAGTTAAGCGTATCCTTAGATATCTTAAGGGTACACTTAACATTGGTATTTGGTACCCTAGATATACCGAGTTCGAACTAACCGGCTACTCCGATTCGGACTATGCCGGTAGTAAGCTCGATAGAAAGAGCACGAGTGGTTGTTGTCAACTTCTCGGCTCGAGTCTAGTGAGTCGGTGCAGTAGTAAGCAACACTGTGTTGCTTTATCTACCACCGAAGCCGAATACATCGCGATGGGTGAGTGTGTCACGCAGCTTCTTTGGATGAAGCACACTCTCCGCGACCTTAAGTTAGACTTTACGAATACTAAACTTCACGTAGATAACATTAGTTCAATCAATCTTACAAAGAATCCGATATGTCACTCTAGGACCAAACATATAGAGGTCAAACACCATTTCATTCGAGAACATGTGGCCAACGGAGCCATACACCTCGAATATGTCGAATCGAAGTCTAACTTGGCAGATCTATTTACTAAACCCCTACCCGAAGCCGAATTTAGTCTATTAAGACGAAAATTGGGCATGTGCGTAATAGAATAGGTACTTGCAAATTATACATTCTTACTACTATTTCTTTAATTTCATTTTTATGGAACTAGTATAGGACATACCTTAGATATTATGCACCTATAGATTTAAGGAGCCAGTACATCTCACAACACATAGGACTAATGTGTTTGTGTACTTAGCCACGTAGATGGGTGTGAGATGTTAGGACCTTACTCCTGGTTCCAGATGTAGAGCTAGTGCATCACTATGAACCACGGAGTATAATCATACATACTAACCGACTCTGACCAGGACTGGTTGATCCTTCATATCAATCAAGCCAAATATGAGTCGAACATTTTATAGATGAATCTATTTTCAGTATATTATTTTCAAAATTATGTGGAACATGCTTGGACTTTAAAATTAATTTTTTATTATTCCTCACTCTTTTCGATATATGGCAAAAGGGGGAGAAAAAGGCCAAAATTAAGGGATCATTTTTTTTATGGCCAAGGCTTACTTAACTTTAAGTTAACAAAACAAGTTAATTCTTAACTTAAACACATTTAGGTAACTTGTTGTTGTTAACGAATAATTTACTTAACTTTACAAAACGAACGTAAAAGGCCAAGGTTAAGAAATCAATTTTTTTTATTTCTTAACCTAAAACTTATTTTAAATACTATGGCCAATATTAAGTAATTCTTTTTAGTAGCAAATATCAATGGGGAGAGTTAAAACTCCTTCTCAAGTACTCACCCTCGGTAAGGGGGAGGATTCCTCAAGGGGGAGCACTTGAAAAATAGTTTTTATACTCCTGGTCATTCATGCTTTTAACACTCCTTCTCATTCATGCATATCTTTTCTTAATGCACTTAATTTTCTTAACTTTGTATGTGGGTTTGCCATAAATCAAAAAGGGGGAGATTGTTGGTGCAGTAGGCACCTAAGTCGAACCTGAGTTTTGATTATAGCAAACGATACAAAGTTAAGCTTATATCATTATCTCACGAGCTGAATCGAGTGTGCAGTAAATTGATATAGCTGAAGCTGAAGGCTAGCGACACCCGGAGGAAGCCGCGGTGGCCGGGCGACACTCGAGTTACTTCGGAGGGAGCCGAAGGAATCGAGTAGAAGGCCAGAAGCAAAAGCAACACGTAAGTATTGAGGTAAGCTCGTGCGTGCGAGTGTAAGTATGGTCGTATCCTCTTTACGGGGAAAGACTTAAGCATAGATCCGACCCAAGACATCTCATAGGTGGTCTAGGTCGAGATCGGATGGTCGACGACCGTCGAAACAATGTTTTCCTTAAGCTAACTTTGCCTTGCAGCCAGCATCAGTCGACTGCCAACCTGAAGGACTCGACTGCCGTCCATCAGTCGAGTGACTACGGCTAGCACTCGATTGATGCTGCCAGTAGTCGACTGGTGATGGCCATCAGTCGACTGCTGGTCAAAGGATCAGCCTTGAGTAGTCAAGAGTTATCACCATTTTTCAAGGGGTTTTGTGCCCATTTGTGATTTTCGATGAGGGGCTCAAAGGCTATAAAAGGAGGGCCAAACCTAGGGTTTTTCATCAATTCAAAAGCTTCCAAGTGCTTCCGATACGCTCCGACTCTCCGACATCCCTACGACAAAGCGCTGCCGAGATGATGACTAGAGCTTCAACCTTCAATCTTTAAAGTCGTCGGTATAATCTTTAAATTTGTATAAGTTGTTTTTATTTCGAGCTTTAAATCATATCAAGGAGAGGGGGAGTGTCCCTCTACCTTGAGTCCTTCTTGAGTTTTTGTATTCGTTTAACTCCTATCTCCATCGAGAAGGAGTTCGTTTAGTATTTACCCTCCGTGCGTGGTCAAGGACCATTAGGGCCTTGGAGTAGTAGCCGAAGGCTACGAACCAAGTAAAACCTATTTGTCTCTATTTACTTTACATTTCCGCTGAAATTAATTTTCTCTCGAGTTTTAACGAAAGAAACGAGAAAAAGTTTCTATCGCTATTCACCCCCCCTCTAGCGAACCGGATCGATCCAACACAATTTTTTGGTCCAGGGTATTGGCCGTTGTCGGTCGTCCAGTAATTAATCTGCCAACTAGTCTGGCAGCTTGCTGGGCATTGTATATTCTTCGTTGTCCTCGCCTATAGTTGCGAATTTGGTCTTCAATCAAGGGGGTGAGAGCAGTGTTCTTTCATTTTGTGTGCTGGTCATCATTTTCTTGCCTTTTGTTTATCTTCTGCGAGGATTTTAAGTGGATCTTTGAATACCAAAATTTTTCCTCTTTCCTCTTTTGGGGCTTCTTTCGGGCCGAGCGTTAAGTTTTGTAGTTTTGTAGTTTTGTAAGTAATGCTTTAGGAAGAGTTCCACTACTTGTCCCCGTTTGTTGCCGCTCCAAGAGGGTCTTTAAATCACTGTGAAGTCCTTTCACTTCTTTAGCTATCTGTGTCAACAATTGAATTTGAAGGTTATTTTGTTTGATTAAAGCACCAGTGGCACTAGCGACTCCTTGAAAATCACTTGGCTTTAGAAATCCAAGTGCTGGGGGCTTGATATTTTCAACGGCTTGAATGGCTTCCTTATAAGATTCTGTTCCTTTGGTTGTGACGTAGCTCATCCAAGCATGAAACCTTCCAATTTTGCGAGTAACGTTTCTACCTTTTGAAGCTTCTGGTTCAGATTTAAGGTAATACGTAGAGCTTCTTCTTCCACCAGCTTTGGCTGTCTTGTAATTTCGGTAATTAACTCCTTGAGCTCCTGCTTGGTTAAGGGTTTGTTATCAAGAAGTAAGGTATTTAGGTTTTGGAGTGAAGACCTTAGTTGGTGGACTTCTTGTTCGAGATTGGCTAATTTTTCAAGTAAGGTCTTAAAGTTTTTAAGGTGAACTCTACTAGACAGACAAACTCAGTCGTAGACTATGCTAAGATTATGAACTAGTTCTTTTAAGGATGGCTTTGGTGTTTCAGCAAGGTAAAGATATTCCAGGTTTGAAGTATGTGATTTAGTATACCATTCTTCAATTGCTTCTTCCAATCTTTTGGACATTACAAACTACTACAGAAACAATAAGCCTTGCCAATGGACTTATGGTCTTACAAACTCAGCTGCCTGCCACCCTCGAGACTGATCGTATCCTTAAGAAGTAGCAATGGCCAAAATAGTGAAACTTAAGCAATTAAGTAGAATACAAAAACACAGGGACTTCTCCCCGTGTAATATCCTGACCTAGATGGAATCACTTATGATCATCGGATTACAGCGACTATCCTTATGATCGCTTGTCTTCATAGCAACCAGTCTGGGGTTGTTGTGCCCGTGAAGCGCCATCGGACTCATCTGACGACGGACAATCACAGCCCGATTGTCCATGCCAGTGCACTTCGACATTCGGATCAGGCGATGATTCCCTATGCTCTGAATCCGATGACAGTCGCACCTCGTCCAATTGGGAAATGGATGACGACAATAGCTCAGTGGCCAGTGATGCCTCAGGTAAACTTTGCCCTGGTTCCACTGATCGCTCTGACTCTTACAGGACTTCCCCTGAGACATCAGCATCCGAATGGGAGACTGCAACCACTGATGAGTCAGAATCTTCATGGGAGACAGCCACGACCTGCTCCTGTGAAGCAGCCTCAGCAGCATGCCTACGCTGTCGACCGACAGAAGAGGAAGATCTACCGAGATGGGACGATAAACCACCGGAAAATTCCCACTGTTCGTCGACAAATAAAAGGATGTCCCATCCTTTTTCGGAAGGTGGTGGGGAGAATGGTAGCCTAGTGCCACTTCCGCCTTCATTGCATCTTCAGAGAGTGCCACCGCAAAAATGGATTTTTCGTCCGTACCATAGGCGCCCGGAGAAGATGAACAACTCCGACGTAGGGCGACGTCGGAAGAAAGGAAAGGTGACCGAGCAGAAGCAGGCTCGTGGGCCTTGTACTGTTCCAAAAGCCATCTCGGCACTTGAAAATCCAATCGTGACCCAGAAAGAGAGCCCAAGCCCAGCCCAAAGAAAGACGAGGCCGAGTAGATGGCGCTTCTGTTGGTATTCCGTGCAGCAGAGGAAACGGAAAGCGACCGCAATAGACGCCGCGAAGATTGGTGACAGAGTTGCTGGTCCGTCAGGCAAGAACCAGCGACGTCTCCGTATAGCCAGCCGTCCAAAGGTTGTACATTATCAGAGTTAATAATGGAGCGTGGAGGACCCAGTTTCCCAGTGCATCCTCGTGTCGGCCTCTATGGGCCTAGTCTGTAACGTGGCTGAGTCAGCCACGAGTGTCTTTTCTTTTGTCGTGTCGAACAGTGTGCCTGATAAGCACCCAAAGGTGGCCTCCCATGTGCCATATTGTTCAACGGGCTCCACTTGGATTCCTGATTTTGTGAAAACCACGGGCGCTCACGGTTTTGAGCTCGTGGTTTACGAGTCATTAGTGCCGCTGTCCCGCCACTTGTCTAGACTTAGTGGAGAAGAAAAGGATCTCCGCATGTGACGATGGGACCCAATGAGCACCCGGCATGTGATGATCAGTCTTTTCCTTCTCTATTTAAGTCCCCTTGTAATGGGTTGCAAGGCAGACGACGATCCCGATCTCCTTACTTCCCTCTGTTTTAATAAAGGCTCATTTTGATGTTCCTCTCAGTCTCCTCGTGCATCTTCTCTTGTTGTTCTTGGCCCTAGGTACTGGCTCTATCCAGCGGCCTCGAACTGAGAAGCGATCGCAATTCCTTCTGAACTAAGAAGTGATCCCAATTTCTTCAGTTGTGATTGCTTCTCAGTTCGAGGCCGCAGGATAGAGCCAGTACCTAGGGCCAAGAACAACAAGAGAAGATGCACGAGGAGAATGAGAGGAACATCAAAATGAGCCTTTATTAAAATAGAGGGAAGTAAGGAGAACGGGATCGCCGTCTACCTTGCAACCCATTACAAGGGGACTTAAATAGAGAAGGAAAAGGTTGATCATCACATGTCGGGTGCTCATTGGGCCCCATCGTCACATGCGAAGATCCTTTTCTTCTCCACTAAGTCTAGACAAGTGGCGGGACAACGCCACTAATGACTCGTAAACCAATAGCTCAAAACCGTGAGCACCCGTGGTTTTCACAAAATCGGTAATCCAAGTGGAGCTCGTTGAATAGTATGGCACATGGGCGGCCACCTTTGGGTGCTTATCAAGCACACTATTTGACACGACAAAAGAAAAGACACTCATGGCTGACTCAGCCACATTACAGACTGGGCCCACAGAGGCCGACACGAGGATGCACTGGGAAATCGGGTCCTCCACGCTCCATTATTAACTCTGATAATGTATAGCCTTCAGATGGCTGGCTATACGGAGTCGTCGCTGGTTCTTTCCTGACGGACCAGCAACTCCGTCACCAATCTTCACGGCGTCTGTTGCGATCACTTTCCGTTTCCTCTGTTGCACGGAATACCAACTGAAGTACTATCTACTCGGCCTCATCTTTCTTTGGGCCAGACTTGGGATCTCTTTCTGGGTCATGATTGGATTTTCAGGTGCCGAGATGGCTTTTGGAATAGTACAAGGCCCACGTGCCCGCTTCTGCTTGGTCACCTTTCCTTTCTGTAGGGTTTTGCTTATCGAGTCCGTGAGGGGAAACTTCGCTTCCCACTTCACCTCGGTCGTTTGATCATGGCGATCCCTTCGATGTCCCCGGATTAAAATTTAATCCTAGACAAAAGGGATTGCCCAAATAACCAAGCCATCGTCGTGCTATTCGTTTATAGAGGTCACTTGAACAAACTAGTTGTTCAAGCGACCATCCTCTATTCTACGAGTAGCCGCGGAATAGACGATGTCCGGATCGCCGGTTTTTCTATTTATGCTTGGGATCCAAGTATTATTTAGCCATATACAGATTTATATCATGCTCATAATTGAAAAACAAATACAAACATGTAACATATAAAGATTAGAGAATCGATATACCTCTCGATCTTCTAATGTATGACCTTCCTCCTTTCGGACGTCGTGTGGGCGACGATCTACCGTAAGTCGAAGCTCCTAGATCGCAAATCTTTCTTTCTTGCTCTTCCAAAGCAAGAGGAAGAGTAGAAACAAAGTTCTTCTCCTCCCTAAAACCAACCAACAAAGAGCACACAAACTCCTTGCCGCCGGCCAACTAGAAGGAGGAGAAGATGATGGAAAACAACCAAGACACCAAGGGAAGCCCTATATCTTGTTTCCACCACCTAAAAAGAAGAGAGGAGGGGCTTTGGCCACCGACCAAGGGCTGGAAAAAGGCTGGAAGGGCTGCTGGACGCCGGCCAATGAAGGAAGAAGATGAAAGCAATCACCTTCCTTAATTGGTGCCGCCCTATCTTCCAAACCCTAACCCTAATCTTATCTCAACTAGGATTCCTCTCCCTTGCCGCCCAAAAACCCTAGCTCTCTTGATGTTGTTCTCCACGCCAACCCCTTGCCCTCCTTTTATAGAGTTAGGGATAAGTCATGAATTAATCTCCTCCATTAGTTCTAGGGATTTAATCTCAACCGTCGGATCTAGAGATTTAATCTCAACCGTCGGATCTTAGAGATTTAATCTCTACCTTTGGATCTTAGAGTTTTGTTTTTATCCATTGGATCTAAGCTTCATGAGGTGTTAATAGGCTACATTAGGGACCATGAGGAGGAGTTGGATCTTGGCCACCCATGGATCAAGCCCACATAAAGTCCGATCTACTAATGATGATCCAATCCTCTAAAGGATCATCATTGATCTACCTCACCAACCCCCATATGATAATATGGGCTCCATATATTATTTGTACATTTTCTCCCCGTGTTTAAGATCTCGAATGTCCGTCGATTAATTAATTCACTGACCATTAATTAATCAACATCTAACTCCTTGAGTAGTACCACTCAACCTTTTCATCATACCGGACCAAGTCCACCTGCAGGGTTTACATGATGAACCTTATGAGCTCCTCAAGAGGACATCATCATCCTAATATATAAGACACGGTTTCCTCCTATAATCAACGACACACCATATAAATAATATCATCTCCCAACTTACCCAGCCTATCAATTTAATCTATAAATCTCGCCCATTGGTAAATCAAAGAGATGAGTACAAAGTATATGTGCCCATTATTATATCGGGACTAAGAGCATGTACTAAATAATATCTGAGGTCCGATTTGATTATGTAGTCAGCAATAAATCGAATCACCTCTAAGTCGGTCCTGCTCAATACACACAAAGTGCACTAATGTGATTCTATGGTCAAGACAAACCAATACCAAATCACACTACAACCATTTCGATGGTTTGTCCAAAGCCATCTCGGTTGTGAGCCTTTACTTATACTTTTCAAGGAACCGATAACATGATCTCCCGTGTGACACCACACACCATGTTATCTACAATGTAAAGTATTAGACAATATTGCATAACCATAAAAATATGCAAACAATGATCATGTGATTTCTTATTTCAAAATAAAGATGTTCATACAAAAGATAGACTTTTCAGTATACATCCCTACAATTTCTCCGGGCGTCGCCCTACGCCGGAGCTGTTCATCTTCTCCGGGCGCCTATGGTAGGGAAGAATTAGAAAGGGTGAAAATCCATTGGATATGGATTAGGAGGGTTGTTTAGGGTTTGTATCAATTTTAATGTGAGGGAAAGTTCTATGTTGAACTTTGAACCTTAATTTTGATAGTTTAGAGTTCCTATTGGCTTAGGGACTACCCAAGGACATTGTTGGTGCAATGGTCAAGGGGGAGCAAGCCATTAGGGGGAGGTATCCATCATGGGATGATGGATGATATTTTTTTTTCTCATGAGGGGGAAAATGGGATTTCGAGATACCCAATTTGGAAATTGGGAGAGTGTATATGATTGCCTCTTTTGAGTGATATTGGACTTATCACTAGGAAGATGGTAGGCATCCTAGGTATTTTTGGACCAAGGGGGAGATTGTAAGATCTCATTGGGACACGAGACATTGACCTCCTTGGAGAGAACCTTTTTGATGTTAGTCAAAAAGGGGGAGAACATATTGGGTGAATGACATCAATTGGTAAAATTGATGGGGATGATTGGTTTGAGTGAGATGGTCTAACTCAATGGTTCGTTTAGTTTTTGTCAAACATCAAAAAGGGAGAGATTGTTGGTGCAATCGGCCCAGGTCACGATTGACCCGGACTCGAGCTTGACTCGAGAGATGTTTTGATGTTCGACAAAAACATATGACAATGTGATTGTCATGGGAAAGTCCAAGTCTTGGGTACTTGGAATGGAAAGTCCAACATAGGTTGGCAAGGGAAAGTCCAAGCATGGGTCTTGGCAATGGAAAGTCCAATATGGGTTGGCAAGGAAAAGTCCAAGCATGGGTCTTGGCAATGGAAAATCCAACATGGGTTGGCAAGGAAAAGTCCAAGAATGGGTCTTGGCATGGAAAGTCCAACATGGGTTGGCAAGGGAAAGTCCAAACTTGAGTCTTGGCATTTGAGAAGTCCAAGGGGTTTGATATTGGCGGCGTAAAGTCCAAGCGGGAGTCTTGGCCGCATAAGTCCAATGGTTGGCGACATAAAGTCCAAGCGGAGTCTTGGCAATGTAAGTCCAATGTGCCTTGGCGGTGTAGACACCGTTAGCATGACATAGTCGATGGAAGAACTTGAAGGCTAGCACAATGGATGAACAAGTCATGGATGACATGGAAGGATCCGAGAGGTGTGAGTCTGACGGAGGTGGCTAGAAGGCTTAGGTCTAGGCTACGGGTGGTCTAGCAAGTATGGGGGCACCATAATTGGGTTAAACCTCATGTTTGAGGTTAAAACCTCATGTTTGAGGTGTGTCAGTCGACTGGTGTCATATGGCAGTCGATTGGTGTGAGTCAACTAGGGTTTGACTGTGGAAATTAGCCCAGCAGTCGACTGACAGCCTTTGGCAGTCGACTAATTGGCCGAGTAGTCGACTGATCGTGTGATCAGTCGACTGGTGCTTGGTTTTTCGGGCACAGAGTGGAGTCAAGACTCGATTGCGGGGTCAGCAGTCGAGTGAAGGCTACATCAGTCGACTGATGGTCATGATCAGTCGACTGATTGTTAGGACCTGTGTGCCCGCTAGAGGGGGGGGGTGAATAACGTTTTGCCCGTACGAAGATGGAATTCGATCGTGATCACATCTACAAATCGTGTTAGCACAGCGGAATTATGATAATAAAAACAATAACACGAAACAAACACGGACACAAGAACAACACGAAAATATAACGTGGTTCGGAACCGAACGGTTCCTACTCCACGGATTGGGTTCGTACGAACCCTAGCGATGTCACAAACACCACTAAGCACAATAAACTCCTTCTCGACACAAGTCGGAGGTGGGGAAACCTCTTACAATAAATTACAAAAGTAATACACAAAAATACAAGAAAAATACAAAGAAATGTAAAGAACACTTTACAAAACTAGGGTTTGAGCGCTTTGCTTGTTGGTTGCTAGGATGAGGTTGAAGGGCCCTGAAATGCACCTTCAAATCGCCTCAAGTAAGCTCCCAAAAATCTGATTGTGAAATCCTCCATGAGCTCTTCTTTCTAGCCTGCATCGGGCTGGATTTCCGCCGATAAGTTGACTGCCTAAGTCACTAGTTGACTGATGTCACTGTTGTCGTGAGACAACGTCTCAATCCACGTTGGACAAGTTCCAATGGGACTCTTATGGCCGATCGCTAACATTGGCGGCCGATCGCTGGCCCCAGAAGTCGATCGCTACGGCTCGACAGAGCATTCTCGGTTCGACGAATCGGCGATGATCGTCGACTCGATACGATCGTTGCCGACATCACCACCGCTTCCAATGAGCACCAATCGCAAAGATGAGGTTTTAACCCAAGTACGGTGTCCTCATACTTGATAGACCACCCTTAGCCTAGACCTAAGCCTTCTAGCCACCTCCATCAGCCTCACGCCTCTCGGATCCCTCTAAGTCATCCATGACTCGTTCATCCATCGCGCTAGCCTCCAGGTGCTTCCCTCGGCTATGTCATGCTAACGATGTCTACACCGCTAAGGCACATTGGACTTACGCCGCCAAGACTCCGCTTGGACTTTACGCTGCCAATATCAATCCCCTTGGACTTCTCAAATGCCAAGACTCAAGCTTAGACTTTCCCTTGCCAACCCATGTTGGACTTTCCATGCCAAGACCCATGCTTGGATTTTTCCTTGCGCCAAGTACTCAAGACTTGGACTTTCCCAAATGCCAAGTGTCCCACTTGGACTTTCCATGCCAAGTACCCATGACTTGGACTCTACCTTGCTAAGACCCATGCTTGGACTTTCCCATAATCACATGGTCAACTCTAGTCAACCATTAAGGTCTCCCTCGAGTCAAACTCAAGTCCGGTCAAACATGACCCGGGTCGATTGCTCCAACAATCTCCCCAACATATTAACCGACATCAATGTCAAACATCACTATCAAATCACTTTGTCAAACATCAAAACATCACTCGAGTCAAACTCGAGTTTGGTCAATCGTGACCTGGGTCGATTGCATCAACAATCTCCCCCTTTTTGATGTTTGAGAAAACAAACCTTGAGTTAGGTCACTAACTCAAATTTCCTTACCAATTATCCCAAATTGGTAATCCCAAATACTCTCCCAGAACTTCTCCCCCTTTTTGACTAACATCAAAAAGGTTATCTCTCCAAGGAGGTCAATGTCTCATTGTCCCAATGAGATCTTACAATCTCCCCCTTGATCCAAAAATACCTAGGATGCCTACCATCTGTTGGTATTTCCGGCACCGCGGCGTGTGTGTGTTCGATCACGTTTCATAAACATGAACACAGCGGAAGCAATAAAAATAATAAATCTATATTTATTACAACACACACAACACACGCATGCATATTACAACAAGTGTAGACATAACCGTAAATTTAAATTTGCAATAAAAGGAAATTTATCTACGTTATACCTTTCGTATGACGTGTAGCGGGAACGGCATCAACCGGAACGATCCTCGCTAGAATCGTCTCTATCCATATCCACGCCGAGTTCCTCGGGATGACTTCGCTAAGCCACGAGCTTCGTCTTCGTACGGGTTACTAGCCTCGTGTTGAAGACGACGTGATCGAGAGATGATCACGATCCGAATCCAAATTCGGATCCTAATACGAGTTCTCAAAACTCGCTTCTCCGGAGAGGTATTCGTCAACCAATTGACGAATCCTTCGTCCTCCACCTCAGAGGATTACCGGAGATCGAATCCCCGGTAAGTTAGCCACTGTCGGAGCTCTAACCGTCGTCCAAACGACGCTCCGACAAGAGGAGAAGAAGCTGTCCAGAAAACTGGACAGCTTGGTGGAGGAGTAGGCGCCGGCCAAAACAAGGAAGCCAAGTGCTCACCTTTTCACCGAGGCCTAGGAAGATCACCGGAGGGTCGCCGGAGGGTTCACCGGCTGAAGCTTGGATGCCGGCAAGGAGCTGGACGGCGACACAAGGAGCTGGGCGACAAGCTTAGGGTTGGCGCCGAAAACTCCTTCAATGGGGTGGGCGACAACTTTTGCTAGGGCTTGGATTAGGGCTTAATTATCCCTTAAGCCCTCTTTTATAGAGAACTAATTCTCTTAATGGTTATTGGATCATAACCATTAGGCCCGTTAACCCGCTCCATTAAGATAAGTTAAAATAAACCAAACCATGATGGTTTATTTTAAGTTAAAACGAACCGAACCAACTTTTGGTTCATTCGTTTAAAATAAACCAAACCCTTTGGTTTATTCTCCTCCATTGGATTAGAACCAAATCATTTTGGTTCATCCATTATGTCTTCATAAGACACGGCCCATCCACGCTTCCATTGTGACTGAAATGATTTCATGCTCGCTTCATGTTTGGTCCAACCAAACCTTGTTTCTCTCGGTCTGAGAATCTCATTCTCAAGCTCGTTTTAAATCCTTTGGATTACGCTCGTTGTGCGTGTGACCAAATAGGTTCTCGGTTTATGTTGGCCGTCTATAATTAACCATTAATTATAGAACGATCATGAGTGGCACCTAGTAGTACATCATGATCCCCAATTAACCGAAAAAATCAACGGTTGATCCAGAACTATTTCTGAAACCCTTCAGCAGCTCGAATGATTCGTGCCCCATTCCCTTCACTCATCTTATACCCACTTGGTTCAGGACATGGTCTATAGTGTCAGTCCCCACTAGGCTGACTACGTCATACCTAGCCCAAGTATCATTTCCTCGTCCTACGGATTCTAGTTACTCAACATGTATCGAAGAGTACCTTACTCTAAACATATAATGCTTTGGCCAAAGACTTTAGTAACAATCCGACGAGAGGCCATGGGTATACATCTCCTCGCAAGGAGTGGTGAATCCTTTATAGGCTATTCAAACACCTTCGATCATTTCGACTTATACCCAATCATCCCGGGTCCACATCTCCTTAGAGATGTTTGCTTAAGATGTCAAAGCATAAGTCTCCATGATCAAGATGACTTGAATACCGCAAGTCAAAGGAACATCGCACTTTAGCTACAGTAAGAACTTCATTAACATATCTATATATGCAGAGAACCATATGAAGTCTTACGGCTGGCCACTCCGATGAACTAGTTACCATAACTAGCATCCACGATTAACTCCGGACATCACAATGTCTCCAGCCAGTGAGAATCAGCTGCTTGGATACACCAAGGAGTATACCTCGTGCTAGTCTCGACAGAATTGATGGTGTCCAAATCCATCAATTCATCGACTAGGGATAATTCCGATACATCACAATTACACATGTAGAGATACTCACTAGTTGTGATCCAATCACAAATTCTCTCATGCTGTGAATCGTATCATGGACATTCAGTAAATGAGTTTAAGATCCAATCAAATACATAAAACATGTATACTCAAATAGTGAATCTTCATTTATCATATAAATGGTTCATACATAAGGCGATTGCCTTAGGACATCTCTCATATATTACTAACACCATCTTCCTAGTGATAAGTCTCATATCACTCAAAAGAGGCAATCCTATACTCTCCCAATTTCCAAATTGGGTTTCTCAAAATCCCAATTGATGATACTCTCCCAATAACTCCTCCCCCTTCAAGAAGAGAAACACATCCATCATCCCAAGATGGATAACTCCCCCTAAAGGCTTGCTCCCCCTTGACCATTGCACCAACAATGTCCTTGGGAAGTTCCTAAGCCAATAGGACCTCTAAACCATCAAAATTTAGGTTCTAAGTTCAATATAGAACTTTCACTCACCCTAAATTTGACACTTTGACCTAACACCTCTCCTAATCCATATCCAGTGGATTTTCACCCTTTCAAATGCTTCCCAAAGCATATCCTAGGGTTAGGAGTGATTAGGAACCTTTACCATAGCTGAACACGGGCTAAACAACCTTGTTTTCCCGAAATCAGACCTGGCAGTCGACTACTTACAGTAATCAATCGACTGCCACTCACATCAGTCGACTACCACAAGGAGCAGTCGACTGATAGCTAAAATTTCCGAATTTCAGCTATCAGAATCGAGATTTTGAAAAGCATAAATAATTCTACGTATATCGAAAAATCACGAAATTTGATACGTATATTACTTGTAGTCAATACAATGGGTGAAAAATATTTGAAAATTATTTTACCCATAAAATAGCAAAATTGATATAAAATCCAAAAGTGATTAAAAACTTTAAAGTTTAAGCTCACTTTGTATCAATCTCATCAATGGTGATTGTTATCAAAAGATATACTTTACTAAGGTTTTTCAAAATGATTTTAAAATGTTTTCAAAACCCTATTTTGGATCATATTCCTTGGGCTCTATGTACATGACTTGTACACAAGCTTTCCTACTGATCCACCAATGGAATAAGATGAGTTTTAGTTCATCTAGATGCAAAAACTATGCACCTTGAACTTAACTCATATCCTAGCATCTCACATGTATCTAGGGTGTATAAATACACATACATGTCAATTGGATGTGAGATGTAGGTTTTGTTCTCCCTAATCTAGGGTTTCATGCATTTTCTAAGGCAACCCTACTTGATTTCCTTATGAATGGGACTTCAAGTCATGTCATTGTCCTTAGTTCAATTTTAATCAATTTAATGCATGAAATGATCATGGAATAAAGATAGTAATAATTAAGCATGGCCAATGATCATGATGTCATCACATATGATAAAATCTAAAAATACATGACATTTAAAACCTTAATCCTATGAACATGACATATACAATGAATAAACGTAAGCATGATGTCATGACATGTTATATGGCAAACAAAGCATGACATATAAAATATATAGGTATAATAATATCTAAATCTTAATATTAATTGCCATTTGATATAATCCATCATATTTTGCCATATTTCTACTTTTATCCCAAGTGTGCCAAAAACCCAAAATGGCACACCAACCTCTAAACCTAAATTGTGTCAATTTGATCATTTTATCAAACTTATCAAATAATATTGGCACATCCTAAAATATTTTAGGATTAAAATCAAAACACATTTCCAAGGTAACCATAACCTTGAAAATGACCTAAAATGCCACCTTTATTATGGTTGAGTTAACTACCCATCCAATCAAGGTTGGCATACCCTAAACCCACCTAGTCTGAATCAATTACGCTCTTAGGAACCCAAAATCTATTTTAGCTCCTACGGTTAATTAGGTATTCCTTAGGGATAACCTCCCTAGATACCTTCCTAATGACCCTCCTAGGCTTGTTAGCCTTGGTCATTGTGATCTTACCTAGGTTGACTCTAGGGGTAGCTCCCCTTGCAACCTTGTTAGTGGCCACCCTAGATTTCCTAGAAACCCTAGCCACTAGGCACAACCTTTGGTCAATCTTAGGGATGACTTCCCTATTAACCTTGGTCTTTTTAGACCTAATTTGTGTTCCATAATCAAATGGAACACTATGGTAAGCCACCTTAGGCTTAGGTTTGTGACCCAAACTTTGCTTACCCTTGGTTGACTTTTGACTCTTAGGTCCTAGGTGTTGATTTTGACTTTTGGACCCTTGACTTATATCATTAGACCCTTGAAATTGATTTTGTATCTTGTTTAGAGTCTTTTCAAGTTTCTCAAGCCTTGATCTCAAAGCTTGATTCTCTAATTCTAATTACCCAATTTTAGAATTTTTATTTAAATCTTGGGCATTGGACTTTCTAGGCATATGTCTAGTCCATTTAGGATTGAAACCTAGGTGCTCTTGCACCTTTTTAATGGTCTCCCTAGGTAAAATTGGTCTAGTGTTATTTGACCTAGGTTTGTCCTTAGATAAATTGTTTTTAGGGACATTAGTCCCAAATTTCTCCTTATTATCTAAGAGGATATTCTTAGCTCCTAAACAAAAGTACTTGTTCCTATTAGCATGCTTTTCATAAATTGCAAGAGAGTTAAAATTCCTAGCATGCTTTTGTCTATTAAACCTAGAAGAATGAGCATTATTGAAATGATATACCTTAGGGTTTGCCTTAGTAGCTCCCCCTACTTGTGATGCTCCTTCTTGGTTTTTTTTGCTCTCCCTAGGACATTGATTCCTATAATGTTATTTTGAGTTGCATTTGAAGCATATGATATGCTCCTTGCCTTTAGGTGTTGGGGAACCGGCATCCTTGACTTTTGGTGCCGAAGGAGACTTCTTGATCCTTTTAGGACACTTACTCTTGTAGTGTCCTTGCTCCCTATACTCAAAATATATTATATGCATTTTATTATTAATTGATATGTTTGAGTTACCTAGGGTGGTGGTGGAAGGTGCCGGAATTGGATTTTGAGCTTCCTCATCTTGACCGGATGTCGAAGCTTCTTCTTGATGTTCCGGTGTGGAAGTTCTCTCCTCCCCCTCAATCCTTGAGGTGGATGCTTCTTCCACTTCCTCCACCGATCCGGAAGTTGACTCCCTATCAACCTTCGAATCCTCAAGCTCTTTAGATGATGATGTACTTGCTTGAGCTTGAGAGGGTGAGCACTCCTCTTCTTCTTCTTCTTCTTCTTCTTCTTGAATTGATAATGGATTTTCATGATGCTTTTCCACTTGGCTCCACAACTCCTTAGCATCCATATAGTCCCCTACCATACACACAATCTCATTAGGGACCAAATCAAGAATAAATTTTACTACCTTCATGTTTTTCTCGAAGGCTTGGATTTGATCTTCACTCCACTTCTTATTCTTGAGGAAACCTCCCTTTGGTCCTATTGGGTAGCTAAAACCCTCCATCAAGATAGACCATTCTTCGAAGTCCCTCATCAATAGGAAGTCTTCAATTCTTGACTTCCATTGCTTAAACCCTTCTTGTCCATAGAAGGTATAGGGGATTGGAGTATTGATATCCCATCCCAATTGTCTTTGGACTTCCATCTTTTACCCTCTAGCTTGCTCCTTTCGTTGTTAGACTTAGAATAGCGGCCTCGCTCTGATACCACTTGTTAGGACCTGTGCGCCCGCTAGAGAGGGGGTGAATAACATTTTGCCCGTACAAAGATGGAATTCGATCGTAATCGCATCTACAAATCGTGTTAGCACAGCGGAATAATGATAATAAAAACAATAACACAAAACAAACATGGACACAAGCACAACACGAAAATATAATGTGGTTCGGAACCGAACGGTTCCTACTCCACGGATTGGGTTCGTACGAACCCTAGCGATGCCACAAACACCACTAAGCACAATAAACTCCTTCTCGACACAAGTCGGAGGTGGAGAAACCTCTTACAATAGATTACAAAAGTAATACACAAAAATACAAGCAAAATATAAAGAAATGTAAAGAACACTTTACAAAACTAGGGTTTGAGCGCTTTGTTTGTTGGTTGCTTGGATGAGGTTGAAGGGCCCTGAAATGCACCTGTAAATCGCCTCAAGTAAGCTCCCAAAAATTTGATTGTGAAATCCTCCACGAGCTCTTCTTTTTAACCTGCATCGGGCTGGATTTCCGCCGATCAGTCGACTGCCTAAGTCACCAGTCGACTGATGCCACTGTTGTCGTGAGACAATGGCTCAATCCACGTCGGACAAGTTCCAACGGGACTCTTGGCAGTCGACTGCCAACATTGGCAGTCGAGTGCGGCGCCGTAGTCGATCGCTCGGCTACGGAGCGTTCGTGCTCGACATTTTAATCGGCTGATCATTGCCAACATCATCGATCAATCGACATCACGGCCGATCATTGCCGACATCGATCGATCGCTCAATGAGTAGCCGACATCACGATCGCTTCCAATGAGCACGCGCCAAAGCAATTCTAGCTCTAAACCGGCAGTCGAACTCTAGTCGACTCACGATAGTCGAACCGGCCATAATGTCAGTCGACTGCCAACCTCAAAGATGAGGTTTTAACCCAAGTACGGTGTCCCCATACTTGATAGACCACCCTTAGCCTAGACCTAAGCCTTCTAGCCACCTCCATCAGCCTCATGCCTCTCGGATCCCTCCAAGTCATCCATGACTCGTTCATCCATCGCGCTAGCCTCTAGGTGCTTCCCTCGGCTATGTCATGCTAACGGTGTCTACACCGCCAAGGTACATTGGACTTACGCCGCCAAGACTCCGCTTGGACTTTACGCTGCCAATATCAATCCCCTTGGACTTCTCAAATGCCAAGACTCAAGCTTGGACTTTCCCTTGCCAACCCATGTTGGACTTTCCATGCCAAGATCCATGCTTGGAGTTTTCCTTGCGCCAAGTACTCAAGACTTGGACTTTCCCAAATGCCAAGTGTCCCACTTGGACTTTCCATGCCAAGTACCCATGACTTGGACTCTACCATTCCAAGACCCATGCTTGGACTTTCCCATAATCACATGGTCAACCCTAGTTAACCATTAAGGTCTCCCTCGAGTCAAACTCGAGTCCGGTCAAACATGACCCGGGTCGATTGCTCCAACAATCTCCCCAACATATTAACCGACATCAATGTCAAACATCACTGTCAAACCACTTTGTCAAACATCAAAACATCACTCGAGTCAAACTCGAGTCTGGTCAATCGTGACCTGGGCCGATTGCACCAACACTGATGACCTATTCGTTGGATTTTTCTAGCATGGATTACACCATTGCCTCACAGCAACAGTGTCATCAGTTGACTGATGGTCCTGACCAGTCGACTGATCGACAATTTCAAGCCCAGGTTAAAGCTTTAAATGGAGCTTGTGGAGGAGGATTTCACCAACGGTTTTTGAAGCCTTTAGGGGCAATTTGTTGCTGCAAATCAGGGTCTCCAAGTGCAATTCAAGCAACCACAAAGCAAGCAATCAAAAGAGTATTTGTAATGTTTTTCTTTGTATAGATTGTTGTATTCTTTTGTATTTACTTGTTTTGCCTTGTATTACTTTTGTAATGTATTGTAAGAGGTTTCTCCGCTTCCAACCTGTGTCGAGAAGGAGTTATTTGTGATTAGTGATTGCATTGGCGTCGCTAGAGATCTTTAGAGCTTGATCCGTGGAGTAGGAACCGTTCGATTCTGAACCACGTTAAATACTTGTGTAATTTTGTTTGTATTGTTTCGTTATTTCTTTTATTCCTATTTCCACTGTGCTAACGAAATTTATAGACAAACACGAATGAATTCCATCAATGTACTAGCACGACGCTATTCACCCCCCTCTAGCGGTCAACATTTCCCCTACAAGTATCCATACTTGGACTTTCGCTCGAGTCTTGCTCGAGCTTGGTCAAGATTAACCTAAGGTTGATTGCTCCAGCAATCTTCTCCTATCAATCTCCCACATATGACCTTGGATGTCCCAAACCATCCAATAGTCATATGATCATAGATAATGTCAAACATATTGTCAAATGTCAAAATACTACTCGAGTCCCACTCGAGCTTGGTCTACATTGACCTGAGGTCGATTGCACCAACAATAAGCACCTCAAAAACTACCATGAAGATTTAATAACCTGGATTTTACTAGCCACAATGATTTCTTCTAAAACTTTTGTCTTTGTGGTGTTGTCTTTTAGCATTTTTGTTGTAGTGAAGTGTCGCCTCTATTAGTATCCATGTTGGGATCTCTTTGAGACAACGTCACATGAGACAAGATTTCATCTCTGGTTGGTGTTGGTCAATCAATAGAGATAAGACAAAGAGATAGAGGAGGAAGATGATGGCTCATCAAAACCTCAAAAAAAAAATCAAGAGAATATCTTATATTTTTCCGTCAAGAGATCTATATATCTCTTGATTAGGGATTCTAGGAGCATTAATTTTTGCTAAAAATATCATATATTTCCACAAATAAGCCCATGGAAGTTACCAAATCGACCAAACTCGAAACTGCGCCTCTGGGACACAACTATATTGGGGAACATAGCCTAGCCATATTGCCCTCCATGGCTATGGAGCCCTCTCCAATGACAAGTCGTTGTGCCATGTTGGCCTAGCATGGTTGTGCTACCTTGGTAGAGCTTGGCACAATCATGTCAAGCTCTAGGACTACCGTGTTAGGCTCTGTCTTGCCTGTTTGAATTTTAAAGAATGTGGCACAATCGTGCCAAGCTCTGGCACAATCATGGTAGGCTATGTCAATTCTATTTTGTCCCCGAAAAGAGTGGTGGCATGACCATGCTATGTAGAACCGTTGATGGTGTGCTAGAGGGGGGGGGTTGAATAGCGTTATGCTTCACTCGATGGAATTCGATTGTGTTCATCTATACAATCATTAGTATGCAGCAGAAATAGAAATACTACTACAAATACACACAAGAATACACAAGCACAAAGACACAAGATGTGACGTGGTTCGGAACCCTAGTTCCTACTCCACGGGGCGAGCTCAATAGCAAGCTCTAGTGATACTAATCAAACCACTCCTTCTCGGTGACACACCAGAGGTGGAGAAAACCTCTTATAATAATTATTATAACAATAAGAAAGAAATACAAGAAAATACAAATGAAATACAAAAATTATATAAAGAAAACTTTACAAAAGATCACTTTGAATGATTTTCTTGTTAGTTGCTTGAATGAGTTTGAAGGACCCTGAATTGCACCAGTACTTCGCCTCAAATATCCCCTAGAACTGTTGCCAAAATCCTCCCTTTCATGCTCCTTATCAAGCAGCAACTCGGGCTAATTTTTGCCTAGCAGTCGACTGCCCATACCTAGCAGTCGACTGCTCCTATAGCCGCTATCTCATAATGGCTTAATCCACGTTAGAAAAACTCCAACGGATAGCTAACCAGTCGATTATCCAGTCGACTATGGAACTTTCTGTGCTTGTGGGTGCAAACAACAGTCGACTACCCTCCATAACAGTTGAATGTTTATGGCCAGTCGACTGCCTAAAGTTGACAGTTGACTGCCAAGGTCATGCGACCATAGTCGAGCTCCAGTCGACTCCTGACTAGTCGACTAGTTATAATCCCAATCGACTGCTCAGAGTCGACTAGTCTACCAAGTGTCAAAATACTTGACTAGTTGACTGGTCCATAATTTTAGTCGACTAATAAACCTCAAACATGAGGTTTAACCCAAGTATGATGCTCTCATACTTGCTAGACCACCCTTAGCCGAAACTTAAGCCTTCTAGAAACCTCCATCAAGCTCACACATATTGGATCCCTCCAAGTCATCCATGACTTGTTCATCCATACGCTAGCCTTTAGGTGCTTCCATCGCCTATTGTCATGCTAACCGGGTCTACACCGCCAAGGTCCATTTGGGCTTATGCTACCAAGACACATGCTTGGACTTTACGCCACCAAACAATGGACTTTACGCCGCCAATATCACACCCTTGGACTTCTCAATTGTCAACTCCATGTTAGACTTTCCAAATGCCAAGACCCATGCTTGGACATTCCAAATGCTAAGACTCATGCTTGGACTTTCCCATTGCCAAGACCTATGCTTGGACTTTACATGCCAAGTACACAAGACTTGGACTTCCCATGCTCCATGATAATCACATTGTTATACATTTTGTTGAACATCAAAATATTTCTCGAGTCAAACTCGAGTCCGATCAATCAAGACCTGGGTCGATTGCACCAACAATCTCCCCCTTTTTTATGTTTGACAAAACATTTAAGTTAGGCTACTTAACTCAAACCATTAATATCTCACAATTCTCCCCCTTTTTGACATACATAAAAAAGGCTCTACCCAAGAGTATCAATGTCTCATATCCCAATGAGATCTTACATTCTCTCCCTTGGTCTAAAAATATCTAGGATGCTTTCACTCTTCCTAGTGATAAGTCCCATATCACTAAATAAGAGGCAATCCTCACTTCTCTAAGTTCTCCCCCTTTGAGGAAAATACATCCATCATCTCATGATGGATAACCTCCCCCTAAAGGCTTTCTCCCCCTTGACAATTGCACCAAAAATGTCCTTGGAGAGTCCCTTAGCCTATAGGAACACTGACCAAACAAAATTTAGGGAAAAAGTTCAAACTTGAACTTTCACATACCTTAAAATATGATTCTCACCCTAAACAACTCTCCTAATCCATTTCCAATGCATTTTCACCCTTCCAATGCTTTCCAAAGCGTATCCTAGGATTAAGAATTGTTAGGGTACAAAGGGATGGCTAAAAATGGGCTGAACAAACCTTGTTTACCCGAAATTAGCCTTGAAAGTCGACTTAGTTAGCAACCAATCGACTGTCCTTAACGGCAGTCAACTACCCATGGTGGCAGTCGACTGGTTTCTATAATGTGCAAAATCAGATTCAGAAAATGAATTTCAAAAAATCATAAGAAAATATACGTAATTTAAAAAATAATGAAACTTTATACATATAATACTTATTCCATTCATTATGGGTGAAAAATATTCAAAAAATAAAATACTTATTAAATAGTAAGATTGATGCAAAGATCAAAAACAAAGATAACTTCAATGTTTTGAGCTTACTTTGTATCAACTTCATCAATGGTGACTTCTATCAAAAGATAGACTACACCAAGATTTTTTAAAATGATTTTAAAATATTTTTAAAATCTTATATTGGACCATGATCTATATGTTCAATGCACATGACTTGCACATTAGCTTTCCCTATGATCCATCAATGGTATAAGATGGGTTTGAGTTCATCTTGATATAAGAACTATGCACCTTAAACTTAACTCATTTTCCTAACATCTCACATGTGTCTAGGGTGCATCACATGTCAATGTAATGTGAGATGTAGGGTTTTGTTCTTCCTAATCTAAGGTCTCATGGATTTTTCTTGGCAACTTTATTTGATTCCCTTATACATGAGACTTCAAATCATGTCATTATCCTTAAATCAATTTTAATTAACCTAAATTCTTGAATGATGATTATGGCATATAAGATAGCATAAATAAGACATGTGCCGATAGTCATGATGTCATAGCATATAAATGACTAAGTACAAACATGACATAAAAATTAAGTCTAAGTTATTATCATGACATTTAAAATAATTAAATGAGATATGATGTCGACATGACAAGGTAAACAAAATATGGAAAGTAAAATGTAAAGGCATAAGAATACCAAAATTTTAATATTTATTGACATTTGTTAGAATTAAAATCAATTTTCCATAGCCAAAAAATCTACCAAGTGTGCCAAAAATCCAAAATGGCACACCATGACCTTTAGAATTAATTGTGCCAATTTTGATAAAGTTTGTTTTTCAAACTTCTTGAATTTTATTGGCACATCCTAAAATCCTTTAGGATTAAATTCTAACCTCATTTCCAAAGTATCCTATTACCTTGGAAATTACCTAAAGTGTCAACTTTCCTATGGTTAGGTTAACTTCCCATCTATTCAAGGTTGACACAATCTAACCCATTTAGCGTGATGGAATCACACTCTTAGGAACCCAATACCTATTGGAGCTCCTTAAGTTAACTAGGTACTCATTAGGGATATCCTCCCTTAGTACCTTTCTAATGACCCTTTTTGGCTTGGAAGCCTTGGTCAATTGGGTCTTGCCTAGATCAACTCTAAGGATGGTTTTGTTGGTGCAGGGGCACTAGATAATCGAACCTGTGTTTTGATTATGGCAACGACACAAAGTTAAGTTTACATCGTTATCTCACGAGCTAAATCGAGTGTGCAGAAAAGTGTAGGGGATCGATCGGCCGACTAGAGGGGGGTGAATAGCCCTTTGTCATTGGATGGTGGAATTTTCTCGTCTACACAATCGTTAGCGCAAGCGTAATACTAATAAAGACAAGCAAATAAACAATGAAGAATACAAAAAATGCTAACACCGAAATATAACGTGGTTCACGGCTACGCCCGATTCATCCCTGGTGAATCACTTCGCAACCAAATCACTAACGGTCTCTCCTTTGCACTAAGCTAGGTGGAGGTAACCCTTACAACTCAAGAACACTCCTTCTTTTACAATAGATGTGAAAGAGATCTAGAAGAAGGAGTTTATCACTTGTGGAGCACTTGGATGATGGTTTGGAATATAAGCATTAGCCATCCAAAAGCCCACACCCTCTCTTTTTATAGAGAGGGCTGATTTCTTCCCGTTGGCCGCCACCAGTCGACTGCTGCCCTTGGCAATCGACTGTCGCCACTTCAACGACCTCTGAACATGTAGAATCCCGACCGTTGTAGTCCAACGGAACACTTGGCAGTCGACTGATGGATCCCATCAGTCGACTGCTGCCTCCGTAGTCGACTGCCCAGTCGGCTACGAGTGGTTCTGTGGGCCAAACCCTCTTGATCACCGATCACGCTTCAGCCCGATCGATGGTCTTGGCAATGATCGGCCCACATATAGCTTGATCGCTAGCCCCAAAACAACTCGATATACTACCAAACCCATTCGATTAGAGCGGCGATTGCCATTCCATGGCAATCGACTGATATCGGGAAAACTCATCCAACACTTAGCCATTCGTCCAAGTTCACCTAATGAGCTACTTACAATTCACTCATTCTCTCATCTCACTCGAAGTCCCTCGCCGAAGCTCTCTTCGTTCACGGCCACGTCCCTCGGCAACATCAGGCGCACGACTCTGCAATGCTTCTTCGCGTCTCTTGCCTCCGAAGTCTGCTTCCTTGGCTTCGTTTCAAGTCATCTCGTCCGGCGGTCCCTCGGCAGCATCAAGCGCATAGCTCTGTAATGCTCCTTCTCTGACTCAAGCACGATGTTGTGAGTGGTGAACCCGCCTAGGTTCCATGTGCGAATTACTTAGCCCTGCAAGACTCCAATGCACATATCAAATCACACTAACAAACTAAAACTCTTTGCCACACACATCAAAACCTTATCATGGCAAGAGATTGCCCTAACAATCTCCCCCTTTTTGATGTGTGGAAATCCGTTTAAGTTAGGTAAAATATTTGATAAAATATTAAGGAAGGAAAGCATGTAAGTAAACATGATTAGCAACTCTCCCCCTTAATACATGAAACTCCCCCTAAATTTATTCCCCCTTACTTTAACATATACATTTCTCCCCCTTTGACACAATCAAAAATAATAAACAATGTTTATACAAGCATGGCATCAAGTCTAGAGGTAAACAAAAGCCAAAACATGCCTTAAAATTGGATACAAAAGGTTATTGGGCATATTATCAGGCTACCAGTCGACTGATTCAGACTACCAGTCTACTGGCACATGGATTTCAGGAATTCTGATTTGCCGGGGTGAATTTCAGAAATGCATAAAAAATTCTATAAAATTTGAAAAATCACGAAATTTGGGAAACATATTTCTTTTAAGTATATCTATCAATGAAAAATAGTTTTTCATAAAAAGCCATTATATTTTCAAAGATTTGCCAAAAATATAAAAGCTTTAAAAACCACTAGGTTTTTGATCATGTTAGTATCCATTTTAACACCTAGTTTTGCTTTGGATTATTTCAAAACATGAATACACAGATTTTAAAGTAAGAAATTGTTTTGAAAACATATGAAATATCCAACCATGATCTTTGGGCAATATGTCTATGAATTAAACATAAGTCTTCCCCATGATTAGTCTATTATTACTATTTTGATACTTTAAATGACCATCTAAATGACATAGGCATTAGTGGACATTTGTATCATCCTAACATCTCACTCATGCTAAGTTTTCAATCATGGTAGCCTATAGTGAGTGTGAGATGTATCCTAAAGGTATTTGTATATACTTAACCATTATTTTCATGCAATTCTATCAAGGTTAAGTATCGTCTATCATTCCACATGATCATAAAGATGTATATGAATTAATTTTACATTATGACCATGAAACACATGTATTCATCAAATTGTTATCATGCATTAGGTATTACATGATGATACTAAAATAAGAATCACCTAAAGCATGATTTATCTATTTATAGGTGCATTATCATCACCTAACACTATTTCAAAAATGTTGTCCTGACATCCTAAGTCAACCAACAATATGATATAGGTGAATTCCATATGGTTGACTATCCTAGGGTTTTGCTAATCCTTAAGGATGGATTTTGGAACCCAATATAAATTCTTGCCTATGAGGTTCACTAAAAATTCTTTAGGAATCCATTTTCTAGCAATTACTTTCTTTTTGTCTTGACCCCTAGCTATTAGACATTTGTAGGCCTTTTCATTTTTTTTCCCTTATAACCTAGGCCTTTCTTGTTGAAGCTTGCCCTTTGGCTCCCAATGATCATGTTAAGGGTATTGGAGCCTATTGTAAATTTTTCTAGGGCCTTGGTCAAATAGTCTACCTTTTCCCTTAGAGCCCTATTTTCTTCTATGCATGCATCATTAACATCCAAAGGCATATAGTTATCATGTGAGCATGCATCATCATTATCATCATTAAAACATGCTTTTTCTAATTTTTGTTCTAATTCCTTAATTTGCTCAAGCATGCATTTATTCTTTTTCTTTGCTCTAAATAAATCCTTAGTGAGGCTAGAAATCATGGACATTATTTGCTTAGGGGGTAGATTCGTTACCTCACTTACCAAATCCTCTTCCGATGATGAGGATGTAGAGGATGCTCCCCCTTCACTTGAGCTCTCTCCACTTGAGCTTGATCCTTCATTTTCGGAGGAGCAATCCAAGTCGTCAAAGGCCATTAGGGCAAGGTTGGAGTAGACATGTTCTTCCTCTTCGGATGATGATGAGGAAGAAGGATCATCCCATGTCTTTGCTTTGAATGCCTTGGCCTTCCCTTTTTCTTTGGCCTTCTTTTCTTCTTCCTTTTTCTTCTTGCTCCCCTTCTTCTTCTTTACTTCCTTCTTTTTCTTCTCCTCCTTGCTTTTGTTCAAGAGGGGACAATTGTCCCTTATGTGTCCCTTTCCTTGGCAATTGTAGCAAATAATTTTCCTCCTTGGTCTTCTACTACTATCATTAGATTTATTAAATCTAAAACTTTTTAATGCACGCCTTACCCTCCTTACCATATAGGCTTCTTTCGTGCTATCCATGGAGGAGGAGGAAGATGTTTCATCGGAGGAGGAGGGGATCTCTATCTTCTTCTTCCCCTTGTGTGCCATCAAGGCTACTCCTCTTGAAGGTTGAAACTTTGGCTCTTCTTGTATTCCTTCAATCCTCATTTCGTGGAGCTCCATTGTTGAGAAGAACTCCTCCAAGGTGCTCACTTCTAGGTTCTTGGACATGTAGAAGGAATCCACCATTAAGCTCCATTTTGATGACCGAGGAAAAGCATCAATTGCTTTCATGAACATGTCCCGGTTGGAGAGCCTTTCTCCTACACTTGTTAGTCCAATCAAAATTTCCTTAAACCTAGAATGCAATGATGTTACCTTTTCTCCCTTTTCTAATTTGATGTTTGATAGTTGAGAGCGAAGGAGGTCTCTTCTTGCAAGTTTGGCCTCCGAAGTGCCTTCATGAAGCTCTACTACCTTCTCCCACATCTCCTTGGCACTAGGGCATTCCCCAATTCGGTTAACTTCTTGTTGGGGGAGTACATTGTAGAGGTGGTGCTTGGCTTTTGAATTCGCCAAATATTCTTCTCTTTGCCTCTTGCTCCACCTTGCTTTCTCCGGTGGCTCCCCATCTTCATTCCTAAGCAATTCGAAACTGTTTTCCATAATTAAGAGAATTTCGAAATCGGTCTCGAAATATACCTCCATTCTCTTTTTCCACCAAGAGAATTCCCCCTCGAACTTTGGCGGATGAATATTAGAGCCGACCATCTTGAATGTGCTTGTCGTGGAAGTTAGTCCTCGACAAGCTTTCCTTGGCTCTGATACCACTTGTAGGGGATCGATCGGCTGGCTAGAGGGGGGTGAATAGCCCTTTGTCGTTGGATGGTGGAATTTTCTCGTCTACACAATCGTTAGTGCAAGAGGAATACTAATAAAGACAAGCAAATAAACAATGAAGAATACAAACAATGCTAACACCGAAATATAACGTGGTTCACGGCTACGCCGCTAATCCACGGTCCGATTCATCCCCGGTGAATCACTCCGCAACCAAATCACTATCGGTCTCTCCATTGTATTAAGCTAGGTGGAGGTAACCCTTACAACTCAAGAGCACTCCTTCTTTTACAATAGATGTTAAAGAGATCTAGAAGAAAGAGTTTATCACTTGTGGAGCACTAGGATGATGGTTTGGAATATAAGCATTAGCCATCCAAAATCCCACACCCTCTCTTTTTATTGAGAAGGTTGATTTCTTCCGGTTGGCCGCCACTAATCAACTGCTGCCCTTGGCAGTCAACGGCCGCCACTTCAATGGCCTCCGAACATGTCGGATCCCGACCGTTATAGTCCAACGGAACACTTGGCAGTCGACTGATGGATCCCATCAGTCGACTGCTGCCTTCGTAGTCGACTGCCCAGTTGGCTACGAATGGTTCTATGGCCCAAACCCTCTTGATTAGTTGATTGTCGCTTTCAAGAATGATCGATATCTTGGCACGATCGGCGCCACATATGACACCGATCACGACCCCAAAATAACTCAGTCGGATACCAGTCGAACCCATTCGACTCAGAGTAGTCGACTGCCATTCCATGGCAGTCGGCTGATGTCGGGAAAACTCATCCGACACTTAGCCATTCGTCCAAGTTCACCTAATGAGCTACTTACAATTCACTCATTCTCTCATCTCACTCGAAGTCCCTTGCCGAAGCTCTCTTCGTTCGCGGCCACGTCCCTCGGCAGCATCAGGTGCACGGCCTTGCAATGCTCCTTCGCATCTCTTGCCTCCGAAGTCTGCTTCCTTGGCTTCGCTTCAAGTCATCTCGTCCGGCGGTCCCTTGGCAGCATCAAGCGCACGACTCTGCAATGCTCCTTCACTGACTCAAGCACGAGGTTGTGAGTGGTGAACCCTCCTAGGCTCCATGTGCGAATTACTAAGCCCTACATGACTCCAACGCACATATCGAATCACACTAACAAACTAACTTAAACCCTTTGCCACACACATCGAAACTTATCATGGCAAGAGATTTCCCTAACAAAAAGTACTAAAGTTGGAGTTGAAGGCTACCGACACCCGGAGGAAGCCGTGGTGGTCGGGCAACACTCGAGTGACTTCGGAGGGAGCCGAAGGAATCGAGTGGAAGGCCAGAAGTGAGAGCTACAAGGTAAGTATCAAGGTAAGCTCGTGTAAGTGAGAGATGGTAAGGTCGTGTCCTCTGTACGGGGACGACCGTAGGCGGCGATCCGACTAAGACTTCCTGTGGAAGGTCTAGGTCAAGATCGGACGGTTAGAAACCGTCGCATTTACCATTTTTCGTGCTAACCTCTTACTGCAGGGAAGTGGCTAAGATGGAAGTCGATTGCTGGACATTGGGCAATCGACTGATGGAAGGCATCAGTCGACTAATGGCGATGAATCAGCCTTTGCGCTAGGTTAAAATGGATAAGGTTTGACGCGGCCACTTCGCGATAAAATTTGGTACAACTTCGTGATCTATTCCAAAAGATGAGGATGTTAGGAATATTTGTAACGGCTAGAGGGGGGTGAATAGCGTAGATGAAATTCGATCTCGTTCGTGTCTACAATTTTGTTAGTGCGCAGCGGAAATAGAAATAATACAATAACGAAATAGACAATCACATACGAACATGAGTATGTAACGTGGTTCGGAACCGCACGGTTCCTACTCCACGGATCGGGCTCAAACGAGCCCTAGCGATGCCAATCACACACCACTATAAAATAACTCCTTCTCGGAACAATCCGGAGGTGGAGAAACCTCGTACAATGTATACAACAGTAATACAAGATGAATACAAGCAATATAATGAAATACAAAGCAATATAAGAAAAGAAAACACTTTACAAATGCTCTTTGAATGCTTGATTACTTGGTTGATCGAGTAGCACTTGGAGACCCTGAATTGCAGCAGCAACTCGCCCCAAATCGTCTCAAAGAACCATTAGTTTTTCCTCCATCACGAGCTCCATATATAGCTTCAACCTGTGCTGGAAAAAGTCGATCAGTCGACTGATCGGGACCATCAGTCGACTGATGCCACTGTTGTCGTGAGACAACGGCTAGATCCACGCTGGATAAGTCCAACGGAACCTTCATCAGTCGACTGATTGTGACCATCAGTCGACTGATGGAGTCCTCACTCGACCAGTCGAGTCTCGACTCCATACGGGCCGATTTCGAGCACCACCGATCGATTACACGACCGGTCATCGCCGAGCCATCACCGATCCGCAACTCTAGCAATGATCGCTAGGCCATAACCCGCAGTCAAACCCTAGTTGACTCGATCCAGTCGACTGCCACATGGCACCAGTCGACTGACACACCTCAAACATGAGGTTTTAACCCAAGTATGGTTCCCCCATACTTGCTAGACCACCCTTAGCCTAGACCTAAGCCTTCTAGCCACCTCCATCAGCCTCACGCCTCTCGGATCCCTCCAAGTCATCCATGACTTGTTCATCCATCGCGCTAGCCTTCAGGTGCTTCCATCGGCTATGTCATGCTAACGGTGTCTACACCGCCAAGGCACTTTTGGACTTACGCCGCCAAGACTCCGCTTGGACTTTACGCCGCCAACCGTTGGTCTTATGCTGCCAAGACTCCCGCTTGGACTTTACGCAGCCAATATCAAACCCCTTGGACTTCTCATGCCAAGACTCAAACTTGGACTTTCCCTTGCCAACCCATGTTGGACTTCTCATGCCAAGACCATGCTTGGACTTTCCTTGCCAACCCATGTTGGACTTTCCTTGCCAAGTACTCAAGACTTGGACTTTACCTTGCCAAGACCCATGCTTGGACTTTCCATTTACCAAGACTCATGCTTGGACTTTTCTCAAATGCCAAGTGTCCCACTTGGACTTTCCATGCTAAGTACCCATGACTTGGACTTTCCCATGACAATTACATTGTCATATGTTTTTGTCGAAACATCAAAACGTCACTCGAGTCAAACTCGAGGCTTGGTCAATCGTGACCTGGGCCGATTGCACCAACAATCTCCCCCTTTTTGATGTTTGACAAAAACCAAACAACACATTGAGTTAGAACACTAACTCAAATCCCTTACCAATTATCCCAAAATTGGTAATCTTAAACATTCTCCAAATGTTCTCCCCCAAACATTCTCCCCCTTTTTGACTAACATTAAAAAGGTTTTCTCTCCAATGAGGTCAATGTCTCATGTCCCAATGAGATCTTACAATCTCCCCCTTGGTCCAAAAATACCTAGGATGCCTACCATCTTCTTAGTGATAAGTCTCATATCACTCAAGAGAGGCAATCCTATCTCTCTCCCAATTTCCAAATTGGGTAACTCAAAAACTCATTTTTCCTTCCCATGAGGAAAAATACCATTCATCATCCCATGATGAATTTCTCCCTCTAAAGGCTTGCTCCCCCTTGACCATTGCACCAACAATGTCCTTAGGAAGTCCCTAAGCCAATAGGAACTCTAAACCATCAAAATTAAGGTTAGAAATTCAATATAGAACTTTCCAACACTTTAAAATTGATACAAACCCTAAATACTTCTCCTAATCCATATCCAATGGATTTTCACCCTTTATAATGCTACCCAAAGCATATCCTAGGGTTAGGAGTGATTAGGGGCCATAACCGTGGCTGAAATCGGGTTAAACAACCTTGTTTACCCCGAAATCAGGCTACCAGTCGAGTGATTCAGAAATCAGTGATCGGCACTCCATCACGATCGACACCAATGAAGGATCGATAACTGAAATTTCCGAATTTCAGTTATCAGAGTTGAATTTCAGAAAATCATAGATAATTATACGTATATCAAAAAATCATAAAATTTGATACGTATAATACCTATGACCAATAAAATGGGTGAAAAATGTTTGAAAAATATTTTACCCATAAAATAGAGAAATTGATACAAAATCCAAAAGTGACTAAAAGCTTTAAAGTTTAAGCTCACTTTGTATCAATCTCATCAATGGTGATTGCTATCAAAAGATAGACTTCACCAAGGTTTTTCAAAATGATTTTAAAATGTTTTCAAAACCTTATTTTGGATCATATTCCTTGGGCTCTATGTATATGACTTGTACACAAGCTTTCCCAATGATCCACATGTTGGGTTAATATGAATTTGAGTTCAACTAGATGCAAAAACTATGCACCTTGAACTTAACTCATATCCTAGCATCTCACATGTATCTAGGGTGTATAAATACACATACATGTCAATTGGATGTGAGATGTGGGTTTTGGTTATCCTAATCTAGGGTTTCATGCATTTCCTAGGCAACCCTACTTGATTCCCTTATAAATGGGACTTCAAGTCATGCCATAGTCCTTAATTCAATTTCAACCAAATTGTCTTAAATGCATGAATGATTATGGCATTAGAAATGTTATAAATAAGCCTATGCTCATAATCATGATGTCATGGCATAATATGAAATCTAAAAACACATGACATTTAATCCTTAATCCTAAACATGTACATGACATATAGAATGATTAAAAATAAGCATGATGTCATGGTATGTTATATGGCAAACAAAGCATGTCATATAAAATATATAGGTATGGTAATACCTAAATTTTAATATTAATTGCCATTTCATATAATTAATTATATTTTGCCATATTTCTATTTTTCTCCCAAGTGTGCCAAAAACCCAAAATGGCACACTAACCTCTAAACCTAAATTGTGCCAATTTTGATCATTTTATCAAACTTCTCAAGTAATATTGGCACATCCTAAAACTTTTAGGATTAAGACTCAAATGTATTTCCAAGGTAATCATAACCTTGAAAATGACCTAACACGCCACCTTTGCCATGGTTGAGTTAACTACCCATCCAATCAAGGTTGACACACCCTAAACCCATCTTAGAGTGAATCAATCATGCTCTTAGGAACCCAAAAATGATCTGAGCTCCTAGGGTTAATTAGGTATTCCTTAGGGATTACCTCCCTAGATACCTTTCTAATGACCCTTCTAGGCTTAGAAGCCTTGGTCATTTTGGTTTTGCCATGGTTAACTCTATGGGTGACTCCCCTTGTAACCTTCTTAGTGGCTTCCCTAGGTTTCCTAGAAACCCTAGCCACTAGGCACACACCATGGTCAACTCTAGGGATGACTTCCCTATTGACCTTGGTCTTCCTAGACCTAGTTTGTGTCCCATAATCAAATGGAACACTATGGTAAGCTACCTTAGGCTTAGGTTTGTGACCCAAACCTTGCTTGCCTTTGGTTGACTTTTGACTCTTAGGTCCTTGGTGTTGACTTTGACTTTTGGAACTTTGACTTTGACCATTAGACCCTTGAAATTGATTTTGTATCTTATTTAGGGTATTTTCTAGTTTTTCAAGCCTTGACCTCAAGGCTTGGTTCTCTAATTCTAATTGCCCAATTTTAGAATTTTGATTTAAACCATGGGCATTGAACTTCCTAGGCATATGCCTAGTCCATTTAGGGTTAGAGCCTAGATGCTCTCCTATTTTCCTAATTGATTCCCTAGGTAAGATATTTTTAGAGACATTAGTCCCAAATATCTTCTTATTCCTAAGGTGAACCTTCTTAGCTCCTAAACAAATATGTTTGTTATTTCTAGCATGCTCTTTATGATAAATAGCAAGAGAATTGAAACCCTTAGCATGCTTTTGCCTATTAACTAAAAAGGATGCATTATTAAAATATACCTTAGGGTTAGCTTTTGAAGCTCCCCCTACATGTGTAGCTCCCTCTTGGGTCTTCTTCTTCCCCCTAGGACATTGATTCCTATAATGTCCTTTTGCATTGCATTTGAACCATATGATGTGCTCCTTGCTCTTGATACTTGACTTTTGTTGACTTTTAGGCGCCGGAGGAGCTTTCTTGACCTTCTTTGGGCACTTACTCTTATAATGCCCAAATTCCCTACACTCAAAGCACATTATATGATTTTTATTTGAAAATAAAGTATTTGAGTTACCTAGGGTGGTGGTAGGTGCCGGAGTTGAATTTTGAGTTTCCTCATCTTGATCGGATGTTGAAGGCTCTTCTTGAGGTTGCTTCGGTGTAGAGGATGGTCTCTCCTCTTCAAACCTAGAAGTAGATGGTTCTTCCACCTCTTCTACTTCTTCTTTCTCCGATTCGGAAGTTGACTCCATCTCAACTTCCGATTCCTCACTTTCACTTGAGGATGAACTCTCCTCATGGAGTCTTGCCAATTTTCTCCATAGCTCCTTGGGATACATGTAATCCCCTAGCTTGCACAAAACATCATTAGGGATTAAATCTTCCCAAAGTTTCGTTACCTTAACTTCGGTCTTGAGCTTTTGGCATTGCTCTTGGGTCCACTTTTTCAATTTTAGGATATTCCCCTTCTTATCCCTAGGGGGTTCAAGGCCTTCAATGAGGATGAACCAATCCTCTATGTTCATCATCAAGAATGTTTCCATTCTTGCTCTCCACGCCGAAAAATCTTCTAGATCATATGGAGGTGGAGTATTGATATCCCATCCAAGCTTGTCTTGGAATTCCATCTTCACCCTCTAGCCTTTTGTCTTAGCTCCCGGCGGTTAGTCCATAGAAGAGCCCCGGGCTCTGATACCACTTGTTAGGAATATTTGTAATGGCTAGAGGGGGGGGGGTGAATAGCGTAGATGAAATTCGATCTCGTTCGTGTCTACAATTTTGTTAGTGCGCAGCGGAAATAGAAATAATACAATAACGAAATAGACAATCACATACGAACATGAGTATGTAACGTGGTTCGGAACCGCACGGTTCCTACTCCACGGATCGGGCTCAAACGAGCCCTAGCGATGCCAATCACACACCACTATAAAATAACTCCTTCTCGGAACAATCCGGAGGTGGAGAAACCTCGTACAATGTATACAACAGTAATACAAGATGAATACAAGCAATATAATGAAATACAAAGCAATACAAGTAAAGAAAACACTTTACAAATGCTCTTTGAATGCTTGATTACTTGGTTGATCGAGTAGCACTTGGAGACCCTGAATTGCAGTAGCAACTCGCCCCAAATCGCCTCAAAGAACCATTAGTTTTTCCTCCATCACGAGCTCCATATATAGCTTCAACACTTTGTCTTTGGAAAAAGTCGATCGATCGTGATCGGGACCATCGATCGATGATGCCCGCATTGTCGTGAGACAAGCGGCTAGATCCATATTTGGATAAGTCCAACGGAACCTTCATCAGTCGATTGATTGTGACCATCAGTCGACTGATGGAGTCCTCACTCGACCAGTCGAGTCTCGACTCCATTCCGTGGCGGATTTCTTGAGCACCAGTCGACTGATTACACGATCAGTCGACTGCTCAAGCCATCAGTCGACTGCACAACTCTGGCAGTCGATTGCTAGGCCATAACCAGCAGTCAAACCCTAGTTGACTCGGTCTAGTCGACTGTCACATGGCACCAGTCGACTGTCACATGGCACCAGTCGACTGGCACACCTCAAACATGAGGTTTTAACCCAAGTATGGTTCCCCCATACTTGCTAGACCACCCTTAGCCTAGACCTAAGCCTTCTAGCCACCTCCATCAGCCTCACACCTCTCGGATCCCTCCAAGTCATCCATGACTTGTTCATCCATCGCGCTAGCCTTCAGGTGCTTCCATCGGCTATGTCATGCTAACGGTGTCTACACCGCCAAGGCACTTTTGGACTTACGCCGCCAAGACTCCGCTTGGACTTTACGCCGCCAACCGTTGGTCTTATGCTGCCAAGACTCCTGCTTGGACTTTACGCAGCCAATATCAAACCCCTTGGACTTCTCATGCCAAGACTCAAACTTGGACTTTCCCTTGCCAACCCATGTTGGACTTCTCATGCCAAGACCATGCTTGGTCTTTCCTTGCCAACCCATGTTGGACTTTCCATGCCAAGTACTCAAGACTTGGACTTTACCTTGCCAAGACCCATGCTTGGACTTTCCATTTACCAAGACTCATGCTCTGACTTTTCTCAAATGCCAAGTGTCCCACTTGGACTTCCCATGCTAAGTACCCATGACTTGGACTTTCCCATGACAATTACATTGTCATATGTTTTTGTCGAAACATCAAAACATCACTCGAGTCAAACTCGAGTCCTGGTCAATCGTGACCTGGGCCGATTGCACCAACAGAGGAGATATATTCAGAGGCCAAACTCTATAAAAGGAGGGGAGGATTCCAACTCCAAGGATCATCAAGATTATTCTCAAGTGCTCCTACAACGCCAAAGCTCCAACACTGTCATAACGCCGACGCGATGATAAGTTCTAATCCTCTTCGTCGGTAGCAGCAACAAGTAACATATTTTGTTATTGTATTCTTTGTTTTTATTCGTAACGAGGTGAGGTAGGCTTATTGCCTAATCCTCGTACTTTCGGTTTTGTGATCGTTGTCTCCTACCATCCAATAAGGAGGAGACGTTATAGTGCTTTGTCCTCCGTACGCGGTCTCGGACCGTTAGGGCCTTGGAGTAGCAACCGTTGGGTTGTGAACCAAGTAAAAATAAACGTATCTTTTTCCACTATGCTTACTCATGTATCGAACGAACGAACAAAAAGATTTACGCTCACTATTCACCCCCCCTCTCTAGTGACGCTTCTCAATCCAACAGGCTTCCCTTGTGACCTTCTTAGTGGCTTCTCTAGATTTCTTTGAAACCTTGGCCATTAGGCACTTACCATGGTTAACCTTAGGGGTAAATCCCCTAGTAATCTTGGTTTTCCTAGACCTAGGGATGGTTCCATAATCGAAAGAAATACTATGGTAGGTAGGCATTACCTTCTTGGATTTAGGTTTGTAACCCAAGCCTTTTCTATCCTTTGATGGTTCTTGGCCCTAGACCCTACATTTTGTCCATTTGACCCTTGAATTTAATTTTGCATCTTCCTAAGGGTCTTTTCTAATTTCTCAAGCCTTTGTTGGAGCGTTGGTGGCCAGCTAGAGGGGGGTGAATATCCCTCTTTCATCGTACGGTGGAATTTACTCGTTGATTGCTCGTCTACAAATTCGTTAGCGCAAGCGGAAATATAAACAATAAAAAAAAGAAATAAGTAAAGGAAATCAAACGCTAACACGGCGATGTAAGATGGTTCACGGCCTTGCCGCTAATCCACGACTCGATTCATCCAAGGTGAATTACGCCTTAACCCTTCCACTAATCTCTCCTTTGCACAAAGCTAGGTGGAGGTAACCTTTCCTTACAACAATTCTCTCCTCTTACAATAAGATGAAAATAAGCTCAAAGAAGAGGATTGAAAATGTTTAGGCACTTGAGAATATGTTTAGAGTAGAAGCATTAGGCTCCCCAAGTGTCCAAAGGCCCCATTTTATAGAGAAGAACTCATTCTTCCCGTTGGGCATCTGGCAGTCGACTGATGCCCCGATCAGTTGACTGCTCCTATAGTCGTTTCCCAATAACGACTTCTTCCTTATTGGATTTCATCCAACGGCTCCCACATCAGTCGACTGATCATCCCATCAGTCGACTGATTGAGCTAACGATCAGTCTTGCGGCGAGCACTCGGTGATCAACGATTACTGCGAAACCCTTACGATTAGTCGGCGGTACGCCATCGGTAGTCGACTAATTATTCGGCCGATCGCCAACCCTTGGCGGCGATCTAGGACACAAACCTGACTCAAACACCAGTCGAGTCATAATCGACTTGGAGCAGTCGACTGCCATATCATGGCAGTCAACTGATGTCGAGAAATTCCATCCGACACTTAGCAAATTGGCCAAATTTTACCTAAGCGCTACCCGTCCTGGGTTACATTCGCTCACACTCATTCCCTTAGAGTCCCTCGCCTTTGAAGTTGTCTTCATCCGACCACGTGCCTCGGATGCGCTAAGCACACGGCTTCGCAGTGCCATCCTTCATGTCTCACCCTGAAGTCTGCTTCCTCCGGCTTCACTCCAATGCTCCTCGTCCGGCGGTCCCTCGGATGCAACAAGCGCACGACTTTCGCAATGCATCTTTCATCGACTCAAAGACCGAGTCATGAGAGGTGAAACTTGCCAATGCTCCATGTGTGAATTACTAAGTCCTGCATGACTTCAACACACACATCAAATCTAATACAATCCTAACTTAAACCCTTTGCCACACACATCAAAACCACATCATTAGTTGATTGCCCTAACAATCTCTCCCTTTTTGATGTGTGGCAATCCGTTTAAGTTAGGTAAAAATAATTACATAAAAACATAAGGCAAGAAAGCATGTAAATAATATGAATATGAAAACTCCCCCTTAAATATGCAACTCCCCCTTAAGACATGCTAAATTTTCCCTTTTAGCATGATTAACTTAAACCTATCAATTCTCCCCCTTTGACACCATCAAAAACATTAACATAATGTCATAATCCAAGGCATCAAAGTCTAAGGGTCAAAAAACCATCAAAACAGCCTGAAAACACTGAAATTAGGCTGTGAACAGTGCTACTAGTCGACTGAATCAGTCATCAGTCGACTGGCACGCTGGTTTCAGTAATTTTTGATTTTCGGACCAAAATTCAAAAATGCACCAGAAATTTCAAAAAATTCAAAAAATTGTGAAATTTTGAAAACACATTTCTTTTAAAGTCCTTTATTAGTGAAAAATGAGTTTTCATGAAAATTACTTATATTTTCAATGATTTTCCAAAAATCCAAAAGTTTCAAAAACAACTAGTATTTGATCAAGTTTGTATCAATTTTAACACCTAGTTTTGCTTTAGATTGTTTCAAAACATGAAAACACAGATTTTAAAGTAAGGAATGGTTTTGAAAACATATGAAATATCCAACCATGATCTTTGGGCAATATGTCTATGAATTAAATATAAGCCTTCCCCATGATTGATCTATTATTACTATTTTGATACTTTAAATGACCATCTAAATGCCATAGGCATTAGTGGACCATTATTATCATCCTAACATCTCACCCATGCTAAGTTTTCAATCAAGGTTATCCTTATGGTGAGTGTGAGATGTTCCTAAAGGTATTTATATACTTAACCTTTAAATTCATGCAATTCTACGCAAGGTTAAGTATCACTCTAACATACCACATGATCATAAAGACATATATGCATTGATTTCACATTATGATCATGAAACAAGTGTATCAATCAATTTGTAATCATGCATTAGGTATAAAATCATGATAATAAGTCAAGTATCAACCAAAGCATGATTTAAGATATTTATGGGTGCATTATCATCACCCAACACTATTTCAAAAATTAAGTCCCGATCATTCTAAGTCATAAGCATGTATCATTATTCAAATCAAGTATATGATTCTAACATTATAATCACTTCATCCATCATGCTTATAAATTAAATTTCACTACCCACATCATCCTAAGTCAACTATATAATATGATATAAGTGAAGTCCACTTATGGTTGACTATCCTAGGGTTTTCCTAACCCTTAAGGATGGATTTAGGAATCCAATACAAGTTCTTTCTTATAGGGTTCACTAAATATTCCTTAGGGATCCATTTTCTAGCAATTGTTTTGTTTTTGTCTTGACCCCTAGCAATTAAACAATGATAGACCTTTTCATTTTTGTTTCCCTTATATCCTAGGCCTTTTCTATTGAAGCTTGCCCTTTGACTCCCTATTATCATGTTCAAAGTATTGGAGCCTATAGTGAATTTTTCTAAGGACTTAGTTAAATGGTCTACCTTTTCTCTTAAAACCCTATTTTCCTCTATACATTCATCACTAACATTAAAAGACATGTAATTATCATGTGAGCATGCATCATTGATACTAGAAGAAACATTATCATTAATATTCAAACATGATTTTTCTAGCTTTTCTTCTAGGGCCTTAATCTCATCAAGCATGCTCTTATTTTTCTTTTTAGCCCTAAATAACTCCTTAGTTAAGCTAGATATCATGGATATAAGTTTCTTGGGAGGAAGATTTGTTACCTCACTTACCAAATCCCTTCCGATGATGAGGATGAAGATGGGGATGCTCCCCCTTCACTCGAGCTCTCCTCCTCACTAGTGCTTCTTCCTTCTTCCTCGGAGGAGGTGGATTCCAAGTCATCTATCCCTATCAAGGCAAGATTTGTGAAGGCCTCTTCTTCTTCGGATGATGAGGATGAAGGATCATCCCATGTGGCCTTGTGTGCCATAGCCTTTCCCTTTTCCTTGGCCTTCTTCTCTTCTTCCTTTTTCTTGCTCCCTTTTTTCTTTTCTTCTTTGCTCTTATTCAAGAGGGGACAATCATCCCTTATGTGTCTCTCTCCTTGGCAATTGTAGCATATGATTTTTTGCCTCGTCCTTCTCCTCCTATCATTTGATTTGTTAAATTTAAAACTTTTTAAAGCACGTCTTACCTTCCTTACCATGTATGCTTCTTCCATGCTATCCATGGAGGAGGAGGAGGAGTCTTCATCGGATGAAGAAGGTGGCATCTCCTTCTTCTTCTTCCCCTTGTTGGCCATTAGTGCCACTCCCCTTGATGGCTTGATGCTTGGTTCTTCACTTATTCCTTCAAGCCTTGTTTCATGTAACTCCATGGTGGAGAAGAATTCTTCTAGGGTGCTCACTTCTAAATTCGTCGAAATATAGAAGGAGTCCACCATGGATCTCCACTTTGAGGACCGGGGAAAGGTATCTATAGCCTTCATGACCATATCCCGGTTTGAGAGCTTCTCTCCTACACTTGTTAGGCCATTAAGAATTTCCTTAAAACGAGAATGTAAGAATGTTACCTTCTCCCCTTTATCGAGTTTGATGTTATTAAGTTGGGAGCGTAGGACATCTCCTCTTGCTAGCTTGGCCTCGGATGTGCCTTCATCAAGATCCACTAGCTTCTCCCACATCTCTTTAGCACTTGAGCACTCCCCAATCCGGTGGATCTCTTGTTGGGGGAGCACGTTGAAGAGGTGGTGTTTGGCCTTTGAATTTGCAAGGTGCTCTTCCCTTTGCTTCTTAGTCCACCTTGACTTCTCTAGTACTCTCCCCCTTCATCCCTAGGCATCTTGAAACCGTTTTCCATTATCAACATAATATCGAAGTCGGTTTCAAAAAATACCTCCATTCTCTTCTTCCACCAAGAGAATTCTTCTTCAAACATCGGTGGGTGAATGTTTGAGTCGACCATCATAGTTGTTGTGCTTGTTGCGGCGGTTAGTCCAGTGACAAACTCCTTGGCTCTGATACCACTTGTTGGAGCATTGGTGGCCGGCTAGAGGGGGGTGAATAGCCCTCTTTTATTATACGGTGGAATTTACTCGTTGATTGCTCGTCTACAAATTCGTTAACAGAAGCGGAAATATAAACAATAAAGACAAAGCAATAAGTAAAGGAAATCAAACGCTAACACGGTGATGTAACGTGATTCACGGCCTTGCCGCTAATCCATGACCTGATTCATCCAAGGTGAATCACGCCTTAACCCTTCCACTAATCTCTCCTTTGCACAAAGCTAGGTGGAGGTAGCCTTTCCTTACAACAATTCTCTCCTCTTATAATAAGATGAAAATAAGCTCAAGGAAGAGGATTGAAAATGTTTGGGCACTTGAGAAGATGTTTAGAGTAGAAGCATTAGGCTCCCCATGTGTCCAAAGGCCCCATTTTATAGAGAAAAACTCATTCTTCTCGTTGGGCGCCTGGTAGTCGACTGATGCCCCGATCAGTCGACTGCTCCTGTAGCTGTTGCCCAATAATGGCTTCTTTCACGTTGGATTTCATCCAACGACTCCCAAATCAGTCGACTGATCATCCCATCAGTCGACTGATGGATCTAACAGTCGAGTGTCGGAAGCGAGCACTCGACTGATCAATATTCTGTGCCTGAAACCCTTGCGATTAGTCGACTACTGCCATTACCAGTCGACTGATTGTTTCGGCAATCGACTGCCAACCCTTGACAGTCGACTGCTAGGACACAAACCTGACTCGAACACCAGTCGAGTCACAGTCGACTTGGAGCAGTCGATTGCCAAGCCATGACTGTCAATTGATGTCGGGAAATCCCATCCGATACATAGCCAATTGGCAAAATTTCACCTAAGCGCTACCCATCCCGGGTTACATTCGCTCACACTCATTCCCTTGGAGTCCCTCGCCTTTAAAGTTATCTTCGTCCGACCATGTCCCTCGGATGCGCCATGTGCACGACTTCGTAGCACCATCATTCGTGTCTTGCCCTGAAGTCTGCTTCCTCCAGCTTCACTCCAATACTCCTCGTCTGGCGGTCCCTCGGATGTACCAAGCGCACGGCTTCCGCAATGCATCTTTCACCAACTCAAAGACCGAGTCATGAGAGATGAAACTTGCCAATGCTCCATGTGTAAATTACTAAGTTCTGCATGACTTCAACGCACACATCAAATCCAATGCAATCCTAACTTAAACCCTTTGCCACACATATCAAAACCACATCATGGGTTGATTGCCCTAACAACCTTGATCTCAAGGCTTGATTCTCTAACTCTAAGTTCCCAATTTTTGATTTTTCATTAACCTTTTGGGAATGATTCTTTCTCTTAGACATATGCCTACCCTTCTTAGGGTTAATGCCTTAGTGGTTCTCTACCTTCCTAATGGCTTTCTTAGGTTGAATTGTTTTAGGGTTATTGGTTCTAGATTTATCCTTAGCCCTAACATTGCAAGATTTAGCACCTAAGCAAAAATATTTATTGCTATTTGCATGCCTTTCATGACTATGCGCAATTGCAAGAGAATTAAAATTACTCCTAGCATTGTTTTGATTATTATGTAAATAAAGAGAATTATTGAAATATATCTTAGAGTTTGCCTTAGCTCCCCCTACAAGTGTAGCTTCTCCCTTGCCCTTTCTAGGCTGTCTTCCCTGAGGGCATTGGATTCTATAGTGCCCCTTTTGATGACATTTGAAGCAAATGATGGGCTACTTGCTCTTAATTGTTGAGGCATCGACATCCTTAGGCTTTTCATGAACTTTTGGCATCGGTTGATTCTTCTTGAATCTTTTTGGACACTTTCTCTTGTAGTGTCCTTGCTCCCTACACTCAAAATATATTATGTGATTTTTTATTCAATTATAATGCTTGAGTTACCTTGGTCGGTGGTAGGAGTTGGAGTTGGTTCTTCATCCCTCCTGGAGGTTGAAGCTTCTTCTTCTTCTTCCTTCGGCATGGAGGGCCTCTCGTCCCCCTCAATCCTAGAGGTGGAGGCTTCCTCCAATTCTTCCACTCCTTCTATCGATCCCGATATCAAACACCTCTCGACCTCTGAATCCTCACTCTCTTGAGAGGATGAGTTTTTTTCCTCCTCCTTGGATTCTTCCTTATCCTCTTGGACTAGTTGAGGCTTCTTATGGAATCTTGCCAACTTGCTTCATAGCTCCTTGGCATCCATGTAATCCCCTTGCTTGCACAAAATATCATTAGATATTAAATTTTCTAAAAAATTTTGTTACCTTAACCTCGGTCTTGAATTGTTGGCATTGCTCCTTGGTCCACTTCTTGAATTTTTGAACATTTCCCTTCTTATCATTGGGGGGGGGGGGGCGGATCGAACCCTTCCACTAAGATGAACCAATCTTCGATATTCATCATGAGGAAGATTTCTATACTCTCCTTCCATTGGTCAAAGCAACCAATTCCAAAAAATCCATAAGGCGGTGGAGCATTGATGTCATGACCTAGTCCAAGCTTTGGTTCCACCATTTTTATTCTTTCCTCTAGTGATGCTCCCTTGATTGTTAAGCCTTGAAGAGTGACCCACTTTGATACCACTTGTAGGACCGTTGATGGTGCGCTAGAGGGGGTGGGTGAATAGCATTATGCTTCGCTTGATGGAATTCGATCGTGTTCGTCTCTACAATCGTTAGTATGCAACGGAAATAGAAATACTAATACAAATACACACAAGAATACACAAGAACAAAGACACAAGATATAACGTGGTTCGGAACCCTAGTTCTTACTCCACGGGGGCGAGTTCAATAGCGAGCTCTAGAGATGCACACCACTACTAATCAAACCACTCATTCTCGGTGACACACCTTAAGTGGAGAAAACCTCTTACAATAATTCTTAGACAATAAGAAATAAATACAAGAAAATAAAAATGAAATAAAAAAATGATGTAAAGAAAACTTTACAAAAGATCGCTTTGGATACATTGCTTGTTGGTTTCTTGGATGAGCTTGAAGGACCCTGAAATGCACCAGCACTTCGCCTCAAATCTCCCCTAGAACCGCTTCCAAAATCCTCCCTTTCGTGCTCCTTATAAAGCTGCAACTCGGTCTGATTTTTGCCTAGTAGTCGACTGCTCCTGTAGTCGTTGTCTCACAATGGCTTAATCCATACTGGAAAAACTCCAATGGATAGCTGACCAGTCGACTGCCAAATCCTAGCATTCGATTTCTACTCTGTCAGTCGACTACGTAACTTTCTGTGCTCGTGGCTGCAAATAGTAGTTGAGTATCCTCCATAGCACTTGATTGCTTAAGGTCAGTCTACTGCCTAAAGCTGGCAGTCAATCACCAAGGCCACGCGACCGCAGTCGAGCTCCAATCGACTCTCGACTAGTCCATTGGTCATAATCCCAATCGAATTCTCAGAGTCAACTAGACTGCTAAATGTCAAAACACTTGACCAGTCGATTGGTCCATAATCTTAGTCGACTGATAAACCTCAAACATAAGGTTTAACCCAAGTATGATGCCCTCATACTTGCTAGACCACCCTTAGCCTAAACCTAAGCCTTCTAGACACCTCCATCAGCCTCACGCATTTTGGATCCCTCCAAGTCATCCATGACTTGTTCATCCATACGCTAGCCTTTAGGTTCTTCTATCGGCTATTGTCATGCTAATTGGGTCTACACAACCAAGGTACATTTGGTCTTATACTGCCAAGACACACGCTTAGACTTTATGCCACCAAACATTGGACTTATGTTGCCAAGAATACCGCTTGGACTTTATGCCACCAATATCACTTCCTTGGACTTCTCAATTGCCAACTCCATGTTAGACTTTCCAAATGCCAAGACCCATGTTTGGACTTTCCATGCCAAGTACACAAGACTTAGACTTCCCATGCTCCATGACAATCACATTGTCATACATTTTGTCAAACATCAAAATACTGCTCTAGTCAATCTCGAGTCTGGTCAATCGTGACCTGGGCCGATTGCACCAACATGTTATTCCCTAGCACACTTGTGGTAGCTTCTGCCACTCCCATTTCATTCCCTTTTAACTTGATCCAACCATATATAATCTTTCTCTTTGAGAATCTGATTCTCAAACTTATTTTACATCTCTAGATCACTCATATTGCTTATGACCCAATAGGTTCTTGACTATGTTGATTATTCATAATTACCAAAATCTTTGAGGTACCAAATAGTGAAGAAACAACCATCCCCAATCCTTTCCTCCTCTGTCCCTTTTATAGATAGTTCACCCCGCCTTCTCCTTGAGGTTAATTTACTTTAATTCACTTTGCCAAGCTGTCCATTGTAATTTCTTTTCCCGCTTTAATTCAAAATATCTCCTTCAAATACATTATACACCGTATGCTTCCCTGCCATGTATTAATTAAACAAAATACAAAAATAAATGTTTAAATATATTAAACTAATCATCTTCAACCTCCTACTACTTCCCATACTCTGACATACCCCTTCCTCCTTATTTGGCAATATTCAGAAAGAAACTTCGAAACCCATAAGTGGCCCGAGAAATGAACATACCACTCAGGTAATGAACACACTGCTCGGAAAATAAACATACTGCTCGGGAAACACACTAACTGCTTAGGACTTCACATAGATTGCACTGTTAACACCATATTTAATCACTAACAATCACTGCCCTGCTCACCCCTACTGTTCTCGGGAATCATACATATTGCTCGAGAAACACACTAACCACTCGGGATTTAACATAGACTGCTTTGTTAGCATCATACTTAGTCACTGAACAACATTGCCATGCTCCCCCCTACTGTGCTCGGGAATCATACATACTACTCAGGGAATGAACATACTGCTCAGGAATCATATATACTGCTCGGGAAAAACACTCACTGCTCTGCTAATACCACACTTCACCTCAGAACAATACTGCACTACTCTTCCTTACTGCGCTCGGGAATCACATACAAAAACACATATACTACTCGGGTAATGAACATACTGCTCGGGAAATACACTAACCGCTCGGGATTTTACATAGACTGCCCGGGAAAAGCTTAATCTTGATCAGAAAAAACCCCGACCCCATCATAAGTTCCCCCTCCTTAGTAAAATTGAAGAGCGAAGTCGAGTGAAGTTTTATAAGTAAGGAGATCGAGAATTATATAAACTTCTAAATATAGATACTCTGCTTACCCTATTCTATTTGGGCACCCCATATACTGCTCAGAAATTACATACACTGTTCTGCCAACACCCAAATTATTCCACCAACAATTACTTCTTAATAATCACTTATACTGCTTGGGAACAAAAACTTCTCTACCCTAGCCTCCAATAACAAATTTTTTTACTATTTTAGTTGCAAATACCAAAAGACTTCACTACCTTAGCTGCAAACCCGACACCCATCATAAGTTCCCCCTCTTTAGTGAAATTGAAGACAAAAGTCGAGTGAAGTTTCACAAGTTCTCACAGATATAGATTATGACATAAACCACAAGGTATCACAGTAGGCGCAAGTCCTCACCCTCTCACATTAGGCACAGGGCCTTAAACTCTCATGATAGGCGATGGGCCTTAAACTCTCATAGTAGGCATTGAGCCTCGTTAGCACTTACCTGCCCATTATAGCTGGCGTTATAGCTCCTCGTGGGGAAAGGTATCTACATAACCCATAGGCTGTTATAAGAGGCGTAAGAACCTTAAGAACTCTTTACATATATCATATAGTGGCGTTATAGTTCCCCGTGAGGGAAAATAACTAACTAGCCCATAGACTATTATAATAGGCATGAAGGCTTGAAAATTTTTATATATGCCATATAGTAAAGTTATAGTTCCCCGTGGGGGAAAATAGCTATCTATCCCATAGGCTATTATGGAAGGCGTAAGAGACTGAGTTAGTTTTCAACACTTAGAAAAAATACCATTAAATTTACAAGAAAATTGTCACAAACTTGCCATACCTTAGAAAGAACACCATTGCCATAAGAAAGAAGAAATTCTAACTAACCATTGGAACCCTTAGCATAAATGTCATTAACAACTTAGAAAAATTTGATAGCCCCCCTTCCGTAAAAGAAGACAAGATATCCCACACATTCTGCATGAGACATAGAATGCCTTACAAAAAAAATCATATAGTCATTCGCCAAACACGGTTAGATAATCTAAAACCCTTAAGCGCAAAATGCCTCATAAACATTGATAACTCTGAGATTGTGTATTAGGCGCAAGATGCCTTAGAAAAAATACTTATAACCTCTACCAAAGAAAAAATTCATTAAGAAAATATATTAGGATTTATAAAATTTTTAAACCTCATTGTCTTAACCATTTCCCTCTTAAAAAACCCCTACCTTCGCTAACACACTGTTCAACTTCCTCCTATGCTCAAAACCCTAGATTCCTCCTTTTACGACATCTTCCAACTCTCGGCAACCAACTCATCTCCATGGCCTCCTCCTCCATTGTTCCTTGGTACGAAACCATGCCCAACCAACTAATCCTCAAACATCCATTCTTCCTCCACGAACCCAAATACATCCCTGAGGGTTTTACCGCTATTATCCCCACTCGCAACCAACGCCCTCATCTTCCTCCACCCAACATCAGCACCCTTTTCACAGGGCAGCTAGAAGGAGGTCTCCGCCTTCCTATCCTAAAACCACTCTTTCACTTCCTCACCTATTAAGACCTTCCAATCAACCAATTAACCCAAAACTCCATCCGCATTCTCGTCGGAACCATCATAGTATTTCAACACCTTGACATTCCCCAAATTCCACACATATTCCATTGCCTTTATCAACTAAAAATGGCTGACTTAGGAATGTTCTATTTCATGGCATGCCAAGGTTATCAATTCCTGATCGGTATTTCCACTTCCCATAAGGGCTGAAAGGAATTATATTTCTTTGTCCCTATGGATCCTCTACTTCAATTTTCCTACCGTTGGAGAACCACCCTTAGAGATCTTCCTGACCTTAAGACTGTTAAAGCTGCCATTAAATTCCCCTCCATCGAAGCCAAACTTAAGAACAAACATTTCAACATCAACAAACAACTTCAAGAACCTATCTTGTCCTATTATGAACTATCACTCGTACAATCACCAGATGCACACCCCCATTGGTAAGTTTCATTTTCTACAATTTTTTTTATATATGTAACAATACTATATTTTGTTCCTTGCAATCTGCATATTAGCACTATACCCTGCTCATTTACCATACTGCTCTGAAACATATATTAATACTTCATACTGCTCTATGAAATATACTGATGCTTTGCTTTAGATATCCACTATACTTACCTTTATATACCAACTAATCACCTGATCTGCACAAACACTAAACTGATACAATCACCTCGTGCCAAACAACTACAATTTCTACTTTCCAGTATATATATCAATATCAGATACTATACACTTGCTAATTTTACTTTAAAATGTCCACCAATATTCTATTTTGCAGAGGATATGATGAGTGTAGCTATTGCCAAGACTTTGGCCAAACAACAAAGGAAAAGAAAAAGACCCGATCCAGTAGCTACCTCTTCTGCCATCCCCGAGCCACCCACTTCAGTAACTAGCACTCACCCTTCCACTATATCTTATTTTAAATATCTTGATTCAGTTTAACCAAAAATAACTTATGCTTCTCTATCGCAGGTTCCCCTTGAATATCCTGAAGCCCCAATCACAATTATCACTGAACCGAATTAGCCAACCCTTACCCTAATAGCATCTGACCTTATCCCTCCTTCAACAACACCCATTCCTAACCTCTATCCTTTTATTGTCACCCCATCTTTCCTAGAGGCTTCTTCCTCAACTCCCCCATCAGAATCCCTACCCCCCCCACCCCGCTCCGACACACTTATCCATAGTCCTCCTACTGATACCCCACATGAACCTATTGAACTCTCCTCGTCTCCTTCCCCTCTTCCTCCACAAACGATCTTCCATTAGTCTCCTTGTTCCCCACCAGGCAACAACAAACCACACCTTCTTCCAATCCAATAAACCAAGAACATATAACATATTCCCCTTTAGACCTACTGGTACAAGCAGTGTTAGATTCTTACCCCATCCATCTCCTTTCTTCCCTTCCTATTGTGCCCATTTCATCAGATTCTCTTCCTACACTTCCTTCACCTATCATCCCTTCTGATAGTCTCCCCCCGCCCTCCCCCCTCCCCCCCCGTATCAGATTCTGCCCTATCACAACCTACTTTCTTACCCCTTCCTCTGATACCCCTCACATCATTCAAGACTTACAAAAAGGCCTTCGAACAATAAGTTTCTTTATCTATTAATTATTTCTCTATACAAACAATTCATTTTATAGTACTTCCCTATATTTTTCAGAGTACTTCCAAGATAAAATCCTTCAAACAATGGTTATCTGAATATTAGAGTCAACAATAGATACCATCCACCTCCTGTCCAGAACCACTACAACCCTCAACAATTCCATCTATCCCTTCAACCTCCAGTACGGGCACCTAGACCAAACCTGAAGAAATCACAACCATTAATCTAGGAACACAGACCAACCCCCCTCTTCTCCTGATCGGGTAGTAAAAGAAATTGAACTTCAACAAAAAATACAATGGTTGCAACTTCAAGTAGAAACTCTATCTGCCGATCGAGACCAACTACTAGAAAAGAATAAGAAGATGTTTGCTCAACATAAACAAGACATGCAAGCTATGAAAAAATAAATTTCCCTCTAGAACATTGATATCAGATTGCTAAAAGAAAATGCTGAAATATCAGATCGGACCATAACATTCCAACGATCAGAAATTCGAAAATGGGAACAAAAGGAAGGTGATTGGCATCTTTAGTTAGGCGAGTGATTTCAGCCTATAGAAGATCTCATAGATGCTTTTATTGAACTCAAAGACAACCTTCAACAGCCTAGATGAGTTCCAATTTCATTTTCATACATTGATGCAACATTTTCAGGCACTGTCCAATACTGCAAATGAACAAGCTGTCCGAGCCAGTCATCTTAACCAGGAGTTGTCCCAATTAAAAGAGACAGAAGTCGAAAGATGGGTAGCAGAACAAACCAGAATTCTATCTAAAACAACCAAGAAGTACAGTAAATACTTACAGAGAGGCTTCTAGGGTGCACTCCAATTGGCGAATAAAAGAAGCCTATAAGAAGTTCCCCCTGGAGGCTTTCAATACTGACTCGGATATGGATTCTGAGCAGTAGTCCTTATAATAAACGTCCTGTAATTCATGAATATCTATAATGAAACATTACCTTTGTAACACTTACTATTTTTGAACATGTTTTGCATTGAATGTCCTAACTTTCCACATTTGCAATAAATGTCTTAATTTTCCTTCTTGAATCCGCCCAGCACATACTTCACATAATTTCTTTCTTTTTTTATTATCCTTTGTCTGCGGTAAATGTCCTTCCTAACTTATATTATGACCATTCACTTTTCCAAACTTTATCTCATAATATGCATATACGCCCTATAATGAAATTCACAAAAATTGATACATCATCTACCATATCAGAAATGACCCCTACTACTCCTTTCCTAACAGAAACTGATATACCCCAGTCTTACCTCAATAAAAACTGAATTCTTCACTTACCCATCATCTTCACCCTAACAAACTTATATCATATGATTCCATAATCCCCCTTATCCAAAACTGAGCGTGAAAAGTTGTTATTTCCCTCCTTTTCAACCCTTTTCTCCCCTATAAATACAGAAGCAATCCCTTCCTCTTCAAAACGAAAAGAAACTCTCCCAAAATTGACCATCATCCTATACCTTCAAGAAAATGCAACCTCTTTCCTCAATTCCTCATCCATGGTTTACCTCCACCTACTCCAAAATGATAGGAGAACATTGTCGATCCCTTTCTTCTCAACTACAACTTCCTATGGGATTTCATATGATTGTAGCTAACTCCACCGAGCATCCTCATCTACTCCATGGACGCACCAAAGCCTTTTTTCTAGAGCAAATAGAAGCTAGCCTATTCATCCCTTCCTTTTAGAAGTCTCTAAATAATTTTCTATCCCTTTAAATCAACTAAGCCCTAACACCTTCCATTTCATGCTAGGATTTTATCTTAACACATTCTTTTTATCAAGTACTCCTTCTTTTCCACTGCTTTTTCCAAATAAAATCATCAAAAATTGGCATTTTTTACTTCCAAGGTCGGTCGGACTTTCAATTCCTTATCGGCATCCCGTCCTCACACAAAGGATGGAAAGAACATTACTTCTTTGTACACTCTCCCTCTCCCTTTCCTTTTTCCTCTACATGGTTAACTTCTCTTCCTCCTCGTCCTTCCCTAGACTCTTACCGAGATAATGAAGAGTATCAGATGATGACTCTATTGTTATCAGAAGAATGATTCAACTTGAACTAGTTATTAACCAGATCGACACTGTCATTAATCAGGACCAGCTATCCCCTACAGTCAATTGGCACGCTTGGTAATAATCACTTCTAACTGTATCCTTGCATATTGTTATGACCTATGTAAGTTTTTACTTATTTCTTTTTCAGAATCATTATTACTGCAGGCTACCGAACATACTCCACCACCTTCCCATATAAACTTATTCAACTCCATCTCCGACAACCAACACTTTCCATCCAACCCTTACCCACTCATCATACTCCACAAACCCCTCTCTCTTCCTTCTCAACACCTGACCAGCCAAATTCCTTACCATCCAGCATTAATGAGATCAGCAAACACTTTCTTTTACTTATTTTTCTCGATACTGACATCTATCTCTACAGGGTATTGTTGGTGCAGGGGCACCAGATGATCGAACATGTGTTGTGATTATGGCAAAAGACGCAAAGTTAAGATTACATCGTTATCTCACGAGCTTAATCGAGTGTGCTGAAAAGTGCTAAAGCAGGAGCTGAAGGATGGCGACACCCAAAGGAAGCTACGGTGGTCGAGCGACACTCAAGTGACTTCGGAGAGAGCCGAAGGAATCAAGTGGAAGGCCGGAAGCGAGGGATACAAAGTAAGTATCGAGGTAAGCTCGTGTGTGTGAGCATAAGTGAGGTCTTATCCTCCTTACGGGGATGGTCTTAAGCATAGATCCAACCAAAGACATCCCATGGATGGTCTAGGTTAAGATCGGACGGTCGGCGACTGTCGAAATTATGTTTTTGTTAAGCTAACTTGTGATTTCAACTAGCATCAGTCGACTGCCCACAAGAGTCACTCGACTACCTTAAATCAGTCGACTAGTGAGTGTTGCGAATCGACTGGCGCTGCCATCAGTCGACTGATGATGGCCATCAGTCGACTGATGGTCAAGGATCAGCTTCGAGGAGTCAAGCCTTATCACCTCATTCCAAGGAGCTTTGTGCCTATTTGTGATTGGTTGAAGACCCATTCGATGAGGGACTCAAAAGATATAAAAGGAGGGATTTTCTAAGGGTTTTTCATCAATTCAAAAAGCATTCAAGTGCTTCCGATACGCTATGACTCTCCGACATCCCTACGACGAAGCGCTGCCGAGACGACGACTATTGCTTCAACCTCAAACCTTTGAAGTCGTCGGTAACAAAAGTTTTAATTGTATTTAATTTAGCTTATCTTGTAAAGCTTTCATTATAGCGAGGAGAGGTGGAGTGTCCCTCTACCTCGAGCTTTTGTGATTTCGTGTATCCATTTAACTCCTACCTCCAATGAGGAGGAGTTCTTTAGTATTCTGCCCTCCGTGCGTGGTCAAGGACCACTAGGGCCTTAGAGTAGTAGCCTTCGGCTACGAACCAAGTAAAAACCCTCGTGTCTTTTGTCTCTTTTGTTTTGAATTTATCTTCCGCTGTGTCTACTCATGTTTTAACGAACGAAAATGAACGAAAGTTTTTATCGCTATTCACCCCCCTCTAGCAATTCACTCGATCCAACAATTGGTATCAGAGCCGGGGGCACTAAGATTTGGTGAAACCACCAATCTAGCCTTTTTACAGATTTGTTTTTTAAATTTACGAATCTTTTTTCATTCGTTTTAATTTTCTCCCGCACTACTAATCCAAGACGAAGTCTTGGTACTCTTCTTTTGGTTTTGTTTTGCAAGTATTCGCTTTTGGAGTAGCCGACAGTAAAACGGGTATAACTTTTCGTACAAGTTGATCCACGAAATGAGCTACCTACCAAAACGAAGCTCTCTGAGAGATCTACACTTCTTATGAGGGTTTACCCTCATAACAAGCTATCTTCATCCCCAAAAACCAATGTTTATTACCCTTTCAGGGACATCGAAGGTTGTAAGTGCTCATCTTTTATTTTAGTTGGTTATTTATCATTTATTCCTTTTTTTTATTTTCATTTCCTACATTTCTAATCCAAGGTGAAGTCTTGGAACCTTTTTCGTGTTTTTTTATTATTTTGTGTGCAAAGTTTTCCTTCCAAATGACCAACATTGAGGGGCACAACACCACCCGACCTCCGTTCTTTAACGGAGATGATTTCTGTTATTGGAAAGGTCGGATGGAGTGTTTTCTAAAAACACAAGTCGAGACTTGGATAATCATCTAAATCGGCTTTGCTCTTCCCACCAATGATCAAGGCGAGCCCTAGAACTTCGACAAGTGGACCAATGCAACCAAGAGGTAAATTGAAGCCAATGCAAAGGCGACCCAAATGTTACAGTGCGGTCTGTCCAAAGAGGAGCTCAACCGCATCGGAGCCTTCATCAGCGCAAAGGACCTGTGGAACAAATTAATCGAGCTACACGAAGGAACATCTGATGCTAAGGTATGTAAATGTGACCTTCTTTTCAATAAGTTGTTTAACCTTAAGATGCAGGAACATGAGATGGTGATGCAACTACACGCCCACGTCCAGGACATTGTCAACGGCTTGCACACCATCGGACATAAGGTCGAAAACCGTGACCTCCTAAGGTACATTCTTAATTCATTTCCTAGGACTACCTTGTGGGCATCCATGGTCGATGCCTACAAGGTCTCTAAGGACCTTTTGAAGCTTAGGTTAGATGAATTATTTTCCGAGTTTGAACTTCACGAGCAGACTAACGTGGTCTGGGCTGAGAGAGGTATTGCTCTACTTGCAGGACAAAGAAGCAAGCCATCTACCAGGCAATAAGATGGACTCGAACCCAAAGACGAATCAAAGTCCGAATCCGAAGAGGTGGAAGCAATAGTGAATGTAGTGCGGAAGATTGTTCGGAGGGAAAGGAGGCTACTAAAGAACCAAAAGAGGGCACAATTCAAATCGAATCAAAAGAAGAATTTTCATGCAACATGGGACAATGAAGAAGGTGTCGGCATAGCATGTATGACAAGACCCGAAGAGTCCGAGTCAGAGTTCGAATCCGAATCCAGCTACAACACCGACTCCGAACTCAAGGACTATTTCGATAAGCAACTCAAAGCCGAACTAGAAGGGAAAATTAAGGTTAGCCGCTCACTAATTCATACGCTTTACAATACAATTAAATTGCTAACTAGGAAATTAGCTAAATCCGAGTCTAGGGTCGAGTCCTTGGTTGAGGAAGTTGAAACCCTCAAACAAGAGACACCCCTAAACTCTTCGAATAGTCAAATTCAAGAGGACTCAACTCGAGTTGAAAAACTCGAAGAAGAGAGCTCTCTCTTGAAAGGGCGAGTCCAAGAGCTCGAAGCTCGGTTGAACAAGTTCACGACGGGGTCCAAGAATCTTAACCGACTTCTTGGAACTCAGAGAACAGTGTACAACAGAGCCGGACTCGGATATAGCTCAAAGATTATGAATGGATCTTACATGTCTATCGTAAACTGTAGTCATCATCGAGTCCAGGCGTGGGTCCCAAAAACTTTATTAAACTCACATATAAGGACCAATAGGTTTTGGATTCCCCAGGATCAAATTCATTACTTGACCAGACCATATTGGTTCAATAATCCAGGGGGAGGTAATACTAAAATAGTATATCCAGTAACTTAATTTTTTTTTAAAAATGGCTAGATAGGACTATAACTCGTCAATGGTTGATAACATAGTACCAGGACACAGCGAGATGATAGTACGCTAGGAAAATAGAGTCTCGTGTATTCGGGGTAGATAAGGCATATCTAGTTCAGTTCACTTGAACGAATGGAATTAGCTGAAGCTACCTCGCTGTATCCTAGACTAGTTAGAACAAGAAGTGGTCTTAGGTGAGTCAAGTTACTATTTTCTTGAAATTGGCTTTGTCTAAGGAAGTGGTCATTTTTTCGATCAAAGAAGACCCCTATGCCTCGGCACGACCTTGTTGGGATGTATACTGAAAAGTCTACCTTTTGTATGAACATCTTTATTTTGAAATAAGAATCACATGATCATTGTTTGCATATTTTTATGGCTATGCATATTGTCTAATATATTACATTGTAGATAACATGGTGGGTGGTTTCATACGGGAGATCATGTTATCGACTCCTTGTAAAGTATAAGTAAAGGCTCACAACCGAGATGACTTTGGACAAACCATTGGAATGCTTGCAGTGTGATTTGGTATTGGTTTGTCTTGACCATAGAATCACACTAGTGCACTTTGTGTGTATTGAGCAGGACCGACTTAGAGGTGATTCGATTTATTACTGACTACATAATCGAATTGGACCTCAGATATTATATTGTACATACTCTTAATCCTGATATAATAACGAACACATATACTTAGTATTCATCTCTTTAATTTACCAATGGGCGAGATTTATAGATTAAATCGATAGGCTCGGTAAGTTGAAAGATGATATTATTTATATGGTGTGACGTTGATAATAGGAGGAAACCGTGTCCTATATATTAGGATGATGATGTCCCCTTGAGGAGCTCATAAAGTTCATCATGTAAACCCTGCAGGTGGACTTGGTCTGGCATGATGAAAAGGTTGAGTAGTACTACTCATGGAGTTAGATGTTGATTGATTAATGGTTAGTAAATTAATTAATCGACGGACATTCGAGATCTTAAACACAGGGAGAAAATATACAAATAATATATGGAGCCCATATTAACTTATGGGGGTTGGTGAGGTAGATCAATGATAATCCTTTAGTGGATTGGATTATCATTAATGGATCGGACTTTATGTGGGCTTGATCCATGGGTGGCCAAGATCCAACTCCTCCTCATGGTCCCTATTGTAGCCTATTAACACCTCATGAAGCTTTGATTCAATGGATAGAAACAAAACTCTAGATCCAAAGGTAGAGATTAAATCTCTAAGATTTGACGGTTGAGATTAAATCTCTAGATCCGATGGTTGAGATTAAATCCCTAGAACCAATGGTGGAGATTAAACCAAGGCTTATCCCTAAACTCTGTAAAATGAGGCTTAGAGTTGGCATGGAGAAAAATGAAGAGGAGCTAGGGTTTTGGAGTTGGCAGCAAGAAGCAAGGGTTAGGGTTTGGAGCATTGGCGACACCAAATAAGGAAACAACTTCCTTATCTTCTTCTTCCTCAAGCTATCGGCGCCCATTGAAGCCCTTTCAGCCCTTGGCCGGCGTCCAAACTCCCTCTTCTCCTTCTCCTTGGCTGGCAGAAACAAGATTTAGGGCTTTCCCTTGGTGTCTTGGTCGGTTTCCACCTTAATCTCTTCTTCCTTCTTGGCCGGCGGCAAGCTCCAACATTGGATGTTGGTGGTTGGTTGAAGGAAGGAAAGGAGCTTTGTTTCAATTCTTCCACTTGCTCGGAACGAGAAAGGAAGGAAGATTGGCAATCTAGGAGCTTCAACTTTTGGTAGATCGTCGCCCACACGACATCCGAAAGGAGGAAGGTCATACATTAGAAGATCGAGAGGTATATCGATTCTCTATTCTCTTTTGTAACATGTTTGTTTTTGTTTTTCAATTATGAGCATGATATATTCTGTTTGTGGCTAAATAATACTTGGATCCCGAACATAAACACGAAAGCCGGCGATCCGGACATCGTCTATTCTGCGGCTACTCGTAGAATAGAGGTTGGTCGCTTGAACGACAAGTTTGTTTAAGTGACCTCTCTAAACGAATAGCACGACGATGACTTGGTTGTTTGGGCAATCCCTTTTGTCTAGGATTAAATTTTTTAATCCGGGGAAATCGATGGGATCGCCATGAACAAACGACCGAGGTGAGGTGGGAAGCGAAGTTTCCTCTCACAGATCAACCCAACAGACCTGGAAGCCAAGATCTTGAAAAGGTGACTTGATGAGCTTAGGGTCAAATCTGAATCTAACGCGAGGTTAACCAGTTTCAAATAATTAAATTTAATCAAGATAAAATTTGAATCATCTCACACAACATATAACGTGAACCAATTCTAAGACACTTAGAATGGGTGAGATGAATAAGGAACAATTTCAATTTACATAATCCTTTCAAAAATATTATCTATTTTTCAAACTATCGAGCTTAAACGTTTACTTATACTCAGATAAAACTCTAAATATACAACCTTCTAGGTCAATGTTTAGTGCCCCCTAACTCTTATATACCTTATATTCTTGATTAAGGGGGAGAGCAAACTAACCCTAAGGGTCATATATTTTCAAAAGTTATTAGCGTATATGTATTTTGAAACTCAAAGATAATTTTATAAGTATTTTGAAAATCAAATTAGTCTCAAGACTTATATTGTTGGTGCAGAGGATTATACCTCGAACCAAAGAAAATCGAGACACATGCTTGGACTCATGTTAGATAATCTTTATGCATGCTACTTTTTGTTAAAAAAAAACCCCCTACTTTTTATATACAACCCCAAATTTTTTTGATTTATGGAAAAAGGGGATGAAGAGCACAAGTTAAGGGGGAGAACAAAAATTTAAACAAAAATTTTAAAATTTTTTAAGATTAACTTCTTTTTAAGGTTAACCTCACCTATGGTTAAGGGGGAATTGATTATAATGAGTGCATCGTTTACATTTACTCATTTTCCACATTATATTTTTCCTTAACTTTGCGTAAGTTTGCCATAGATCAAAAATAGGGAGATTGCCGGTGCAGGGGCACCAGATGATCGAACATGTGTTTTGATTATGACAAAAGACGCAAAGTTAAGATTACATCGTTATCTCACGAGCTTAATCGAGTGTGCAGAAATGTGCTAAAGCAAGAGCTAAAGGCTGGCGACACCCGGAGGAAGTCACGGTGGTCAAGCGACACTCGAGTGACTTCGGAGGGAGCTGAAGGAATCGAGTGGAAGGCCGGAAGTGAGGGCTACAAAAATAAGTATTGAGTTAAGCTCGTGTGTGTGAGCATAAGTGAGGTAGTATCCTCCTTACGGGGATGGTCTTAAGCGTAGATACGACCAAAGACATCCCATGGATGGTCTAGGTTGAGATCGAACAGTCGGCGATCGTCAAAATTATGTTTTTGTTAAGCTAACTTGTGATTTCAGCTAGCATCACCGATCGGTCCACAAGAGTCACTCATTGCTTTAAATCGATCGGACCGGTGAGTGTTGCGACTCATTGCGCCATCACGATGATGGTCAAGGATCAACTTCGAGGAGTCAAGCCTTATCACCTCATTCCAAGGAGCTTTGTCCCTATTTGTGATTGGTTGAAGACCCATTCGATGAGGGGCTCAAAATCTATAAAAGGAGGGCTTCTCTAAGGGTTTTTCATCAATTCAAAAAGCCTCCAAGTGCTTTCGATACGCTACGACTCTCCGACATCCCTACGACGAAGCATTGCCGAGACGACGACTAGAGGTTCAACTCCAACCTTTGAAGTCATCGGTAACAAAAGTTTTAATTGTATTTCATTTTGCTTATCTTGTAAAGTTTTCATTATAGCGAGGAGAGGGGGAGTGTCCCTCTACCTCGAGCTTTTGTGATTTCGTGTATCCGTTTAACTCCTACCTCCAATGAGGAGGAGTTCTTTAGTATTCTGCCCTCCGTGTGTGGTCAAGAACCACTAGGGCCTTGGAGTAGTAGCCTTCGTCTACGAACCAAGTAAAAACCCTCATGTCTTTTGTCTCTTTTGTTTTGAATTTATCTTCCGCTGTGTCTATGTTGGTGTAGGGGCACTAGATAATCGAACCTGTGTTTTGATTATGGCAAAGACACAAAGTTAAGTTTACATCATTATCTCACGAGCTAAATCAAGTGTGCAGAAAAGTGCTAAAGCTGGAGCTGAAGGCTAGCGACACCCGGAGGAAGCCGCGGTGGTCGGGTGACACTCGAGTGACTTCGGAGGGAGCCGAAGGAATCGAGTGGAAGGCCGGAAGCGAGAGCTACTATCGAGGTAAGCTCGTGTGAGTGAGAGATTGTAAGGTCGTGTCCTCTTTACGGGGACAACCGTAGGCGGCGATCCGATTAAGACTTCCCATGGAAGGTCTAGGTCGAGATCAGACGATCAGAAACCATCGCATTTATCATTTTCTGAGCTAACCTCTTACTGCAAAGAAGTGGGCAGGCTGGCAGTCGACTGCTGGCGATGAATCAACCTTTGCGCTAGGTCAAAATGGATAAGGTTTGACGCGGCCACTTCGCGATAAAATTTGGACAACTTCGTGATCTGTTCCGAAAAAAGAGGAGACATATTCAGAGGCCAAAATCTATAAAAGGAGGGGAGGATTCCAACTCCAAGCATCATCAAGTTTATTCATCAACTGCTCCTACAACGCCAACGCTCCAATGTCGTCATAACACCGACGCGATGACAAGTTCAAATCTCCTTCGTCGGCAGCAGTAGCAAGTAATTATTTTTATTGTATTCTTTATTTTAATCGTAACAAGGTGAGGTAGGCTTGTTGTCTCATCCTCGTACATTCGGTTTTTGTGATCGTTGTCTCCTACCTCCAACGAGGAGGAGACGTTATAGTGCTTTTCCCTCCGTACGCGGTCTAGGACCGATAGGGCCTTGGAGTAGCAACTGCTGGGTTATGAACCAAGTAAAAATAAACGTGTTCCTTTATTTTCCGCTTCTCTTACTCGTTTAATTGTCTACTTGAATGAAACGTCGAAAAGATTTACGATCGCTATTCACCCCCCTCTAGCGACGCTTCTCGATCCAACAGTCTACTCGTGTTTTAATGAACGAAAACAAACGAAAGTTTTTATCGCTATTCACCCCCCCTCTAGCGATTCACTTGATCCAACAGGTATCACAAGCATAACTCACTTAAACAACCAATGGGGGCAATAAACTAATAATTTCAAAAAAGAATTACAAGAATGTCAAACTAGAGAATTGGCATTGCAACAAGCCTATCAAAGACTTGAACGAGAACTGCAAGCCTCCTATATAAAGGCACAAGATGACCGAGCAGAACTATCAACCCTTCATTTCCAGACTTCTTACTTACATAACACTCTAGATATTTTAAAAGCCCGAACTCTTCAAGAAGGAACTTGTACTTCTTATGAAAATTCTTGGACTTCAGCTTCTATAAACGACATGTTCCTGGACAGAGGCTTTGCCTTCCTTCAATGGGGCTTCTAAGATTGTATCAACCAATTCAAAGCATCCGACTATCCACCCCGGGCACTCTACCAACTTTTTGGATATTGGCAATATAATTGACCGTACTCCTCCTAATTTATTATCTTTTCCCTTCCCTTCTAATACTGAGAAAATGTCACTTGTATTTATCATAACATTTGCAATACAATACATGACTTTTTCTACATTGTACTATTTAAAAGAATAAAACATAGATGCTACAATGTTTTATCAACTAAACTAGGGGAACAAGTGATACAAATTTTGGGGTCTTGCTAAAAGCCTCCCCTGAGTATCCTTCAAGTAATAAGCTCTCATTCCCGCTCGACTATCCACATGGAAGGGTCCTTCCCATTTGGGTCCCAGCTTACCCTTAGACCCCTTAGGCAACACTTTCCTTAGCACTAATTCTCCCACCTGAAAAGAATGAGGTACTACCTTCTTATTATAAGATTTAATTACTTGCGATCTATACCTTTCAGCATTATATAAAGCATCCTCCCTCCTTTCTTGAATCAAGTCTAATTCCATATGCCGAGCCACACTGTTATCACTCGTAAAATAGATCATTACTCAGGCAAACTCCACTCCCACTTCCACAGGTAGTACATCTTCTGAGCCATACACCATACTAAAGGGAGTTGCTCCCGTAGCCCTCCTAGGAGTAGTTCGGAAAGACCAGAGTACACTAGGTAGCTCCTCTACCTAACTACCTCCCATATGCTCCAACTTAGTTTTTAGTCCATGTACTAATTCTCTATTGGTTACCTCAGTCTGTCCATTACTTTGAGGGTAGGCTACTGATGTAAATACTTGTTCAATCTTAAAGTATTGACACCATTCTACTAACTTTTTACCCTAAAACTGCTAACCATTATCAGATATCAACCTCCTAGGAATACCAAAATGACACATAATATATTTCCACAAAAATTTCAGTACCATTTGCTCAGTAACATGAGCCAAAGGCTCAGCTTCCACCCACTTAGAAAAATAGTCAATGGCTACTAGCAAGAACTTCTTTTGACTTGTCCCGATCAAAAATGACCCGACTATATCCATACCTCATTGATCAAAAGGACAAGCAGATACTGTAGGGAATCTATACGCGCTCAGAAACATTTTACAAGCATATAAGCAGCGAAAAAATAGGATCCCTCCAGAGATCCATATGAAAACCATACTCGTTTGATCGATTCTATCCTATGAGATTCGTAGTTACCTTCGATGTGAGCCCTTCACAATCCCGTCAGCAACACTTGCGTGCAAGGTGTCCAGATCTCAGCGTGGTTAGGATGTTCGCACCTCCACGGTATCCACACGAACTGTGAGATGAAGAGGAACCAAACTGTGGTGCTAGCCACAAGATGTTGGTTCGACCAAGGAGGTAGATCAAGAAGGAGATGAAGATCACACTCAAGAGTCTACAAAAACAACCACCGAAAACACTAAGTCTCATCTAATCCCTTTTATATTCGACCATTGAATATGAAGGGTTTGTGACTCTTGGTTTTCATGGAATTAAAAACTCATTAATCCCATCTTAATGATCATGCAACCCTTCTTAATGGTGAGTCTCACTCAATCCAAATTTTACTTGAGTCTAACTCGGGTCAAATTCATTGAGTATACCTTGAGTCCTACTCAATCCAAATTTGACTTGAGTCTAACTTGGGTCAAATTCATTGGGTATACCTCGAGTCCCACTCAATGAGTCTAATCTATATTAGACTCAATCCGATGGCCCAATCGATCATCACATGAGCCATCTCTAACTCACATGTCCTGAGTGTGTGACCCAATAGATTCATGTAATGTTGGAAATGTTTCTAAAACCCTTTTAGAGACATAAGCAATGAGCGACATCTAGCAATACATCATTTCTACCCAAGTGACGAGAATATCGAGATTCGACATAACCTTTTCGTGACTACTATCTTGTATGATTCAGTCCTTCTATCCTTGATATCTAGATTGATCAATGAGGCATATACTATATCATCCTCTTATCAATCATGAGTTTCTTGATCTCCAAGTAGACTACTCAACCGAATAAGCTCAATATCTCATATTGACTTATTTGAACATGACCATGCATTTTAGCAGTCCTACTCTATCAAGGGGCCCATAGATATCACTTCCGTTATATGAAAGGGTTAGATCTCATCTACATCACTCATATCCCTCCGCATAGCTTATTTCATACCCAGTGATCGCCTGTATAGTCACCCTGTTACGGGTGAAGTTTGACGAAGCCAAAGTATACAACTCATTATGTAGGGAACCATACTAACTTTAGGTCTAGGGATTATTCATACCAATAATCATATGATAATGTTTATGACACTCATATAACGATCCATGAAACATTCTCATGCCAGGTCAATTCAGTACATAGTCTCTAATATATACCCATGTGTCAACATGATATCACATATCCATGACTTATGAGATTAAGTCATCAATTGACCTACATGCTAGTCTCTATGTATTAATATTGTCCTTGCATATCAATACTCGACTAGAAATAGTTAAGAGTAGTATTATATATATATATATATATATATATATATATATATATATGTGTGTGTGTGTGTGTGTGTGTGTGTGTGTGTGTGTGTGTGTGTGTCTGTGTGTGTGTCTGTGTGTCTATAAACTCTCACTATCAATTTTGTTAGTGTCAGCCCTTAGTGTAAATCATGAGATGATTGATTAGGGATCATGTGTATCATATTTCATTAATAAAAGGCAAAGATTGTTTATTATATTTAATTTATGCATGTGCCAGCTAAGATAAATATAATAATGCCCTTGAATAGTAGGTTCTAATCTATAGTATATCAATTGGTAGAATTGATTATGAGAAGATGTAGAGAACACTATCCTTAATATTCCTAGTCAAATATTAATAGACAAGGGTAATATTAATACATTGAGACTAGTATGTAGGTCAATGAATGACTTGATCTCATAAGTCATGGATATGTGATATCACTTTGACAGATGTATATATATATTGAAGAATATATATACTGAATTGATCCGCCATGAGAAAGTGTCATGGATCATTATATGAGTGTCATATACTTTCTCATGTGACTATTGGTATGAATAGTCCTTAGACCTGAAGTCACTACGGTTTTCTACATAAGGAGTTATGTACTTTGGTATCATCTAATGTCACCTCATAATAGGGTGCACTATAACGGCCATCACTGGGTATGTAACGAATTATGCGGAGGGATGTGAGTGATGTAGATGAGATTTATCCCTCCCATATGACAGGAGTGATATCTTTGGCCTCTTGATAGAGTAGGATCACGAAATGTATGGCCAAGCTCAAATGAGTCAATATGAGATATTAAGCTCATTTGTTTGAGTGAGTCTACTTGGGAATCATGAAACATAAAGATCGATAAGGGGATGACACGGTCTATGTCTCATTGATCGATCTAAGATATCAGAGATAGAAGGACACCGCATACATGATAATCGCCATGGAAAGGTTGTCAGATCTCGACGATCTTGTAACTTGGGTAGAAATGATGTATTGCTAGATGTCGCTCATTGCTTATGTATCTAAAATGGTTTTAGATACATTGCCAACGTTATAAGAGCCTATAGGGTCACACACAAATGACATTCTGTTTTAGAGATGGTTTCTTTTAGTTGGACTAAAAGGACAATTGAGCATATGACCAAGACTTGAGTTAGACTCAAATTGGTTAAACTTGAGTTAGACTCAAGTTGAACCATGTAAGATGATTCATCATCATCATGCATGATTAATGTGATTAATCATGCATGGGAATACTAAGGGCCTTGGTATTCATGATGAAGGAGAATACCAAGGGTCTTGGTATTAAGAGTCTTCTTAATGGGGAGATAATGGGATTGATGACTTGAGGATAAAAGGGATTTTATGTGCTCAATGTGGAAGGGCTAAGAGATTGGTGACTTCCAACGTGCAAGCCAACAAAAGAAGAGAAGAGTTCTCTCATCCCTCTCCTTCCTCTCCTTCTTCCAAAGGGTTCTTGGCGTTTTGGTAGGGGTTGCTAGCACAACGTAATCCAAAACGGTTGGGTGTCAGTCTGGATACCTTAGAGATATGATTATCCTTTTCGTATTGAGATCCGACAACGTTTGGAAAAGCAGGATTGCGAAGGGCATGCACCGAAGGTATACTTCTCCTTCTAGATAAGATCTAGAAAATTAGGGTACGAAACGACGTATATAGTTTTGCATGGATCTCTAGTGGGATCCAGTTTATAATTATTGTTTCCACTGCGGTTGTGCAAAGTATTTGCCCACGATGTTGTGAACATCAGATCCGAAATTTTCCCATCAAATTCAACCAATTAATATGTTGTAAACCTGAACCTACTATTCAAGGACACTATTATATTATTCATATAGCACAGATAAGAAATAATATAATAAGAAAACCTTGCATGTTATTAATGATTTATGATACATATGATCCCTAATCAATCATCTCATGATTGACACTAAGGGCTGACACTAACAGATACTACTGCCTTCATATACTCGGCTGGCTGATGCTGGCAATTATGATGCCTTTGACAACTTTCTCATTATTGAACCAATTGTATAGAATCTTACATTAAGGTAGACCAAAAATATCCAGTTAATAACACCTTCCGAGCCAATGCCCGACCTCATATATGACTTCCACATGCTCCCTCATGCACCTCTTTCAGAACATAGCTTGCATCCGCTTTTCCTAGACAATGCAGTAAAGGTTTGGCACAAGTTCTTTTATATAGAATTCCCTTTATCATATAGAAATAAACTACTTGTTTTTTAAATTGCCGAGCCCTTACAGGATAACTCGACATCTTCTTGTCTTGAAAGAATGAGACTAACTCCTTTCTCCAATCATCCTTTATTAATTCTCCTACCCTTTCCCCTTGAGGTAGTAATTCAATTTGTGCAATCACCTCCCGAGTACTCCAATTTTCCAAAGAGCTAGCTAGTTGAGCCAATTCATCAGCGTTCTGATTTTCCGTTCGAGTAATCTTTTTTATCAATACATCTGAGAAATCACCCTTAGCCTTCTCTACTAATTCACAATAACTTCTACAATTATCATCCTTAACCTCAAAACCTCCTCCGGTCTGTTGTACTACTAATTGAGAATCCATATGTACTATCACTCGATCAACTCCTATAATTTTAGCAGCTTGTAAAGCAATAAGTAGAGCTTCATATTCAGCTTCATTATTAGAGGCCATGAAATGTAATCTGACTGCCAACTTAACCTCTGTTGGGAGATCAGGACGACCGGCTAGAAAGGGGTGAATAGCCCTCAATCGATGGATGTCGGAATTCGCTCGTTCTCGTTGCGTTGCATGTCTACGATTGTTGTTAGCGTAGCGGAATAACAATAATAATGAAACTAACAACAATACACAATCACACAACACAAGATATACGTGGTTCGGAACCAAATAGATCCTACTCCACGGGCGAGCTCACCGAGCTCTAGTTATGCGCACGACACTAACTAAACTCCTTCTCGACTACACGTCGGAGGTGGAGAAACCTCTCACAAGTAATTACAACAGTAATATGAAATACAAGAAGAAATATAAAGACAATACAAAGACAATACAAAAGAGAACTTTTACACAATTGCTTTGATCGCTTTCTTGTTGCTTGCTTTGATTGGCTCTTGAAGGACTGGAATGCAGCAGCAATTCCCCTCCAATAGCTCCACAAAAACCATGGCAAAAACCTCCATCTCGATCTCCTTTTATAACCTGCATCGAGCGGTTTTTGCGCCTAGCAGTCGACTGCCAAAAGGCCCCAGTCGACTGCCCCTGTAGCCGTTGTCTCACAACGGCCAGATCCACGTTAGACAAGTTCCAACGGATCACCTACGACCGATCGTGATGATGACATGACGATCGGCCGATCAGACTAGTAGTCGATCAATGCCGCGACGACTCCCAGGTCGCGACATCCCATCACCGATCGCCATCCTCGACGATCATTGCCGACATCGATCAGCCGATTACCATGGCCGATCGCTAAGCACAAAACCCTAGCCTTACACCAATCGAACCCTAGTCGACTTGGACCAGTCGAACCGACACCTATGCCAGTCGACTGACGTCGGGAAAAACCTCAAACACCAAGTTGTTTGAGCATTCGACCATCGGGTAAACCCTCAAACATCAAGTTTGAGCCTCCGACACTCAGTCTTAGCCACTTGGCCAAGTCCACCTTATCCCTCATGGAGTTCCCCACCGAAGCTCTCTTCCCTCGGCCTACGTCCCTCGGATGCGCCAAGCGCACAGCTTCGCAACGCCATCCTTCGCGTCTCATACCCTAGAAGTATTCTTCCCCTTGGGCTCACTCCATTCGCTCCCCGTCCGGCGGTCCCTCGGATGCACCAAGCGCACGACTTCGCAATGCCATCCTTCACCGACTCAAGGACCCCGAGCCTAGTGAACTTACCAAGTCCTCAAGACTTCCCAAATGCACCAAGCGCACGGCTTCGCAATGCATTTCTCACCAAGCACCAAACGCACGGCTTCGCAATGCTTTGGACTTTCCCATGCCAAGCACCAAGCGCACGGCTTCGTAATGCTTTGGACTTTCCCATGCCAAGGCTTCCCCCTTGGACTTCCACATCAAGCTCCATGCTTGGATTTTCCATGCCAACCCCATGTTGGACTTTCCCATGACAATCCTATGTCATGAGTTTTGTCCATCATCAAAATACTATCAAGGTACTGCTCGAGTCAAACTCGAGTCAACCTGGGCCGATTGCACCAATAATCTCCCCCTTTTTGATGATCGACAAAACTACCATCTCAAATCTACGAATTCTCCCATATTAGCAATTCTCATGTCCCAATGAGAATTCCAACGAACCCTAATTGGTAACTTGGTAACTTCTCCCCCTTTTTGACATTACATCAAAAAAGTCCTCCCCAAGGGTATGAATGTCTCATATCCCAATGAGATCTTACAATCTTTCCCTTGGAGGAACACATGCCTACAATCTTTCTAGTGATCCCATATCACTTAAAGTGAGGCAACCCAATTTTCCTCCCATGAGAAAATACACATCCATCTTCCCATGATGGATACCTCCCCCTAAAGGCTTGTTCCCCCTTGATCATTGCACCAACAATGTCCTTGGAGAGTCCCTAAGCCAATAGGAACATTAAACCAAACAAAATTAAGACAAAGTTCAACAATGAACTCTCATCCACCTTAAAATTGATACTCACCCTCAACCCAACTCCTAATCCATATCCAATGGATTTCCACCCTCTCTAATGCTCTCCCAAGCATATCCTAAGGTTAGTAGTGGTTAGGGGACCTTAACCTAGTTGAACATGGGCCTAACCAACAAGATTTACCCGAAATCAGCTTGGACAATGATCAAATCAGAAATCACCATTGCCATTTCATCACGATCATTATCCATGGCAATGATCGATAATCGTGATTTGCAGTTTTCAGCATTTCAGAAATGGATTTCCGAAATCCATAAGTAAATATACATAAGTTTAAAATTCTTGAAATTTGGTATGTATATTACTTATCATAAACACTATGGGTGAAAAATATTGGAAAATTGTTTTACCCACTAAATTAGGAGATTGATACAAAGTTCAAAATTTAATAAAAGCTTCAATAAAGAGCCCTCTTTGTATCATCCCATTCAATGGTGATAGCTATCAAAAGATAGGCTTCACTAAGGTTTTTCAAAAAGTTTTCAAAATGTTTTTAAAACCTTTATTTTCTTTTTCCTAAATATCTCACAAATATCTAGATGTGTAAAACACATACAAGTCAAGTTTTTAGTGAGATGTGGGTTTTGTTTTCTTTATGTTCTCATGCATATTTCTAGGCCACATAATTTGATTCCCTTCAAATTGTGCCATAGTTCTTAACTCCATTTTAATTTATGCATGATATGATTATGGCATAGATATGATATAAATAAAAGCATATGCCAAAATTATTATGTCATGGCATGTGAATGAAGCCTAAGCATACATGACATCTAAAAATAATTCTAAACATGATCATGACATTTTATAGATAAGAATGAAGATGATGTCATGACATGGCAAGGCAAACAAATCATGGCAACTAAAATATACTATGGTATAGAATACCTAAGTGTTAAAATCAATTTGTCATTTCTAGAGATTAAACCAATTTTGCCTTAATGCCATTCATCTCCCTAGTGTGCCAAAAACCCAAAATGGCACACCATGACTTCTATGACCTAATTGTTCTAATTTAAATCATTTTTAACTTCTCAAACCATATTGGCACACCCTAATGTGTCAACTCACAATGGCTAGGTTAACCACCCATCCACTTAGGGTTGACACACCCTAACCCATTTAGCGTGAATCAATCACGCTCTTAGGAACCCAATATCTATTGGAGCTCCTTGGGTTAACAAGGTATTCCCTAGGGATAACTTCCCTAGATACCTTCCTAATGACCCTTTTTGGCTTTGAGGCCATAGTCAAATGGGTCTTACTTGGGTCAACTCTAGAGGTGACTCCTCCATTGACCTTCTTAGTGGCTACATTTGATTTCTTTGAGGTGTTAGCCACTAAACACATACCATGGCTAGACTTAGGGATGACTTCCCTATTAGCCTTGGTTTTCCTAGACCTAGATGTGATTCCATAATTAAATGGAACATTATGGTAGGACATAGGTTTGTGACCCAAACCTTCCTTGCCCTTAGACCGTTTTTGAACCGTAGGTCTTGACATTTGGGCATTTGACCCTAGAATTGAATTTTCTATGATTCTAAGGGCTTTCTCCATTCTCTCAATTCTTGACCTCAAGACTTGGTTCTCTAGCTCTAATTTTCCCATTTTTGAATTTTCATTAGGTTTTTGGGAAGGCCTCTTCTTCTTAGGCATGTGTCTACCCTTCTTAGGGTTAATGCCTAGATGGTTTTTAACTCTCCTAATGGACTCTTTAGGTAAAATATTTCTAGAATTATGAGTCCTAGGTTTATCCTTAGTTATATGAACATGCTTGGCACCTAAGCAATAAACCTTATAATTTCTCTTAGCATACTTTTCATTTATAATTGCAAGAGAACTAAAATAATTTTTGGCATGCTTTTTGACTTTAGGAATTAAAGGTGCATTATTTAAATATACCTTAGGGTTAGCTTGGGAAGCTCCCCCTACATGAATTACACCTTCTTGCCCTTTCTTCCTCCCCCTAGGGCATTGGCTTCGGTAGTGTCCCCGTTGGTTGCACTTGAAGCACACAATGTGCTCTTTGCTTCTAGTTTTGGGAACACTGGCATCCTTTGACTTTAGGTTGACTTTTGGTGTCGATGCCTTTTCCTTAGCCAATTTAGGGCATTTGCTCTTGTAATGCCCCTTCTCCCTACACTCAAAGCATATTATGTGATTTTTATTTAAAATTACAACACTTGAGTTACCTAGGGAGTTGGTGGAGGCCTCTTCACTTCTTCCGGAGGTAGAAGCTTCATTTTGATCTTGCTCCGGAATCGAAATCCTTTCCTCCCCCTCAACGCTAGAGGTGGAGGTCTCCACCAAGTCATCCACATCTTCAAAAGTGGATGGTGATTCTTCTTCGATATTCTCCTCTACTTGTGCCGATTGGGAATTTTCTTGGAATTTCATTACCTTATTCCATAATTCCCTTGCATCCCTATAATCACCCAATCTAGACCAAATAGTGTTAGGTAACAAATCACTAATCAACTTGATTACCTTGAGATTTGTCTTGAAGTCTTTGATTTGGTCTTGGGTCCATTTTGACTTCTCAATTGGCTTGTTGTACTTATCCCTAGGCATTTCAAAACCGTTTTCTATAATAATCATAAAATCAAAATCGGTTTCTAGGTATACCTCCATTTTTCTTCTCCACCATAGAAAGTCTCATTCGAATTTGGGTGGTTGAAGGTTGTAGCCGACCATCTTGTAGTGCTCTCGCGGCGGTTAGTCCTTGAAGAGCGACCTCGGCTCTGATACCACTTGTTGGGAGATCGGGACGACCGACTAGAGGGGGGTGAATAGCCCTTAATCGATGGATGTTGGAATTCGCTCGTTCTCGTTGCGTTGCTTGCCTATGATTGTTGTTAGCGCAGCAGAATAACAATAATAATGAAACTAACAACAATATACAATCACACAACACAAGATATACATGGTTCGGAACCAAATGGTTCCTACTCCACGAGCGAGCTCACCGAGCTCTAGTTATGCGCACGACACTAACTAAACTCCTTCTCGACTACACGTCGGAGGTGAAGAAACCTCTCACAAGCAATTACAACAGTAATATGAAATACAAGAAGAAATACAAAGACAATACAAAAGAGAACTTTTACACAATTGCTTTGTTCGCTTTCTTGTTGCTTGCTTTGATTGGCTCTTGAAGGACTGGAATGCAGCAGCAATTCCCCTCCAATAGCTCCACAAAAACCTCCATCTCGAGCTCCTTTTATAACCTGCATCGAGCTATTTTCGAGCCTAGCAGTCGACTACCAAAAGGCCCCAATCGACTGCCCCTGTAGCCGTTGTCTCACAATGGCCAGATCCACGTCAGACAAGTTCCAACGGATCACCTACTACCGATCGATGATGCCCATCACCGATCGGTGACTAAGTAGTCGACCGCCTGGCCACGGAGCGCTCTATGCTCGCGATGACTCCCATCACCGATCGCCATCCTCGGCATCGATCACGACATCATTGGGCCGATCGCTACCCATGGCGATAGACTGCCAAGCACAAAACCCTAGCCTTACACCAGTCGAACCCTAGTCGACTTGGACCAGTCAAACCGACACCTATGCCAGTCGACTGACGTCGGGCAAAACCTCAAACACCAAGTTGTTTTAGTATCCGACCGTCGGGTAAACCCTCAAACATCAAGTTTGAGCCTCCGACACTCAGTCTTAGCCACTTGGTCAAGTCGACCTTATCCCTCATGGAGTTCCCCACCGAAGCTCTCTTCCCTCGGCCTACGTCCCTCGGATGCGCCAAGTGCACGGCTTCGCAACGCCATCCTTCGCATCTCATACCCTAGAAGTATGCTTCCCCTTGGCCTCACTCCATTCGCTCCCCGTCCGGCAGTCCCTCGGATGCACCAAGCGCACGGCTTCGCAATGCCATCCTTCACCGACTCAAGGACCCCGAGCCTAGTGAACTTACCAAGTCCTCAAGACTTCCCAAATGCACCAAGCGCACGGCTTCGCAATGCATTTCTCACTAAGCACCAAGCGCACGGCTTCGCAATGCTTTGGACTTTCCCATGCCAAGCACCAAGCGCACGGCTTCGCAATGCTTTGGACTTTCCCATGCCAAGGCTTCCCCCTTGGACTTCCACATCAAGCTCCATGCTTGGATTTTCCATGCCAACCCCATGTTGGACTTTCCCATGACAATTCCATGTCATGAGTTTTTTCCATCATCAAAATACTATCAAGGTACTGCTCGAGTCAAACTCAAGTCAACCTGGGTCGATTGCACCAACAACCTCTTCTCCTTGTGGTGAAATCAGAATTACCCCTACTCCACAACCTTCCTTTTTAGAAGACCCATCTGTGTATATCATCCATGGCTCAGACTCCTCCTTATGTACAATGTCTACTAAAAAATCAGCTAATGCTGGAGCTTTAAAAGAAGTACGAGGCTGATAAGTAATATCATATTCACTGAGCTTAGTAGCCCATTTAATAAGCTTTCCCATAGCTTCTGGATGAGTAAGTATTTTGTCCAGAGGAGTATCTATGTGTACCACCAAGGGATGCGATAGAAAATAGGGTCATAGCCTCTAAGCAGTTTGAACCAATGCCCAAGTTAACTTCTCTAAATTAGTATAATGAATTTCAAGCTCCTTTAATAGATAACTGATATAGTAAATTGGTTGTTGCTGACCCTTATCTTGTCGAACCAACACTGAACTTACAACAACATCAAAAAGAGCTAAATATATCTGATGGTGCTTGCTTCTTTGGATCACTAAGATCCCCCTTCCTCTTCCTCTGAATAGCTGGATCTAACACCGAGGCAAAGGCTTGAAGGGAAGAAGATTAGCTGGGAAGGTCACTCATGATCCTAGCAATTGAGTTGAATCTGATACTCTAAAGGAAGGCATTAAGGGTTGGTCGGCTTCCCGACGCGGGCACTCCGACGATCAAGTTAGTATGGGTATGAGAAGAAAGTAATGAATTGGAAAAGAAGAGAGATCTCAGAAATACCAAATGGAGAAGAAAACAACCATCCCCGATCCCGTCATCTTTTGCCCCTTTTATATATGAAGTAACCTGCCTTTTCCTGGTAGTGTATTTACGAAAATGCCTTTTTTCAAGCTGTCCTCCTAACCGTTTTCCCGCTCCTAATTCAAAAATATCTTCTGCCACGTGTCAATCTTAAATAAAATACAAAGATACATATGATTATATTAAACTAACCACCTTCAACCTTTCATCGTTACCTCCTCCTTCAGCACACCCCTCTTCCCATTTGGCAGATGTACTAACCGCCCTGGACACATTCAGGTCGCTTAGACCTACACCAACTGCTCTAGAAAATACTATTCACACTGCCCTAGAAATCCACACACTACCCTAGCTCTATTCACACTACCATGGAAATACAAATACTGCCCTGACTCTATTCACACTGCCCTGGAAATACACATACTGCTCTGGCTCTATTCCCATTGTTATGAGAATACACATAGTGCCCTGGAACTACATCTATTGAGCTAGAATTAATCACGACCCTGGAGCTACCATACTGCCCTAACCCTGTTCACACTACCTTGGAAATACACATACTGCCCTGGCTTTGTTCCCACTGTTCTAAGAATACACATAGTGCCCTGGAACTACATCTACTGATCTGGAATTAATCACTGCCCTGAAGCTACCATACTGCCCTGGCCTTGTTCACACTGCCTTGGCTCTGTTCCCACTATTATGAGAATACACATACTGCCCTAGAACAGTTCATACTGCCCTAGTAATACACATACTGCCCTGACTTTGTTCCAACTGTTCTGAGAATACACATACTACCCTGGAACAATTTATACTACTCTAGTAATACACATAGTGCTCTAAACCTATCTAAACTGCCCTGGAAATACATATACTGGTCTGGAACTCCACATACTACCCTGTAACTATACTGGAATTACTTATACTGCACTAGAATTGCTTATACTGCCCTAGAACTGCACTGGAGTTGCTTATCTCCCCTGGAACTACACTGGACTTGTTTATACTGCCTTGGAACTGCACTGAAATTGCTTATACTGCCTTGGAATTACTTATACTACCCTGGAACTACACTGGCATTGCTTATAGTGGCCTAGAACTACACTAAAATTGCTTATACTGCCTAGGAACTGCACTAGACTTGGTTATACTGCCCTAGAACTGCACTGGAATTGCTTATACTGTCCTGGAACTGCACTGGAATTGCTTATACTACCCTAGAACTGCACTGGCCTTGCTTATACTGCCCTGGAACTATGCTGGACTTGCTTATACTTCCCTGGAATTGCTTATACTGCCCTGGAAATCCCGACCCCCATCATATGTTCCCCCTCTTTAGTAAAACTAAACAGCGAAGTCAAATGAAGTTTTACAAGTATCTACAACAAAAACTTTCTCCATCTTAACCGGAAAGACCCCATAGCCATCATAAGTTCCCCCCTCTTTAGTAAAACTAAAGAGCGAAGTCGAATGAAGTTTTACAAGTTCCCATGAATGTGCAAACATTATCATATTAACCTCCATAACCATACTTTACAATACCAATATAACACACTTGAAACCCTGCATACCATATGAAGCACTGCACCCTGACTAATCATTTATGATATTTCATACCTAAGATATTGTATAAGACGTTTATGACTTAGAACACTGTAAGAGGCGTTTATGCCTTAGAATACTCTAAGAGGCGTTTATGCCTTAAAATACTGTAAGAGGCGTTGATGTCTTAGAATACTGTAAGAGGCATTTATGCCTTAGAATACTGTAAGAGACGTTTATGCCTTAGAATACTGTAAGAGGCATTGAGCCGTGTTAGCATGTTACCTGTGCATTATATTGTTGGGTTTCCCCGGTACCGCGGCGAGTGTGTGTTTGAAAATATTTCATAAACATGCACACAACGGAAGCAAAAACAAGTAATAAACTAATTTTATTACAACACACACATCACACGCATGCAGAATATAACATGTGTAGACATAATCGCTATTTAAAATTTTGTAATAAAAGGAAATTTATTCAAGTATACCTGACGTATCACGCGTAGCGGGAATGACATCAACCGTAGTGACCCTCGCTATAATCGCCTCTATCCGTATCCATGCCGAGTATCGTCGGGATAGCTTCACAAAGCCATGAGCCTCGTCTTCACAAAAGTTACTAGCCTTAAGTCGAAGACGATGTGATCCAAGAGACGATCACAATCCGAATCAAATTCGGATCTAAAAATGAGCTCCAGGAACTCGCTTCTCGGAAGCGGTTTTTGTCAACTAATTGACGAAACCTTGGTCCTCCACCTATGAGGATTCCCGGAGATCCAATCCTTAGCAAGTAAGTCACCGTCAGAGTGCAAAATGCTGACCAAATGACCTCTCCATGAGGAGAACAACAAGCTTGCGGTGGAAGAGATGACCGGCCAATCAATGGCCAGTAGCTCCTTGGTCGTCGGTGGCCAAGAGAGGATGGCCCGAGGTGTTGCCGGCAGCTTGTGGGTGGCCGGTGGCAAGGAGGAGGACCAGCAAGTCCAATGGGCGGCGTCCAAGGTTGGCCGGCAACTCCTTGGGAGGCAAGGAGAGGAAGAGAAGAGGAGGTGGGCGACTAGGGTTTAAACTTCTCAAGTCATCAACGAAAAAACTCTTAAGTCGTGTTTTTATAGAGAACACATTCTCCAAACGGTTATTGGTTCATAACCCAAATCCATTAACCCGGTCCAATAACTTAAGTTAAAATAAACCAAACCGCGTTGGTCTATTTTAAGTTAAAACGAACCGAACCAACTTTAGTTCATTCGTTTAAAACAAACCAAACCACTTTGGTTTATTTTCCACCATTGGATTAGAACCAAACAAATTTTGTTCATCCATCATGTCTTCATAAGACTCGGCCCATCCATGCTTCCGATGCAACTAAAACCATTTCATACTCGCTCTTTGTTTGGTCCAACCAAACCTAGTCTCTCTCGATCTGAGAATTATATTCTAAAACTCGTTTTAAATCCATCGGATTACTCTCGTTGTGCGTGTGACCAAATAGGTTCCCGATTTATGTTGGTCATCTATAATTAACCATTAATTATAGAACGATCATGAGTGGCACCTTGTAGTACAACATGATCCCTAATTAATCGGAAAATCAATGTTTGATCCCAAAACCTTTTCTAAAACCCTTCAACAGCAACAATGAATCATGCCTCATTCCTTTCACTCATCTTATACCCACTTGGTTCAGGATATGGTCTATTGTGTCAGTCCCCACTAGGTTGACTACGTCACACCTAGCCCAAGTATTACTTCCTCGTCCTCCGGATTCTAGTTACTGCACATATATCCAAGAGTATCATACTCTAAACATGTAATGCTTTGGCCAAAAACTTTAGTAACAATCCGACGAGAGGCCATAGGGTATACATCTCCTCGCAAGGAGCAGTGAATCCTCTGTAGGATATTCAAACACCTTCGACCACTTCGACTTATACCCAATCATCCCGGGTCCACATCTCCTTGGAGATGCTTGCTTATGATGTCAAAGCATAAGTCTTCATGACCAAGATGACTTGAATACCGCAAGTCAAAGAAACATCGCACTTAAGATGTTGTAAGAACTTCATTGACATATCCTTATTTGTAAAGAATCATATGAAGTCTTACAGCTCGTCACTCCAATGAACTAGTTACCATAACTAGCATCCACGATTAACTCCAAACATCCCAATGTCACTAGCTAGTGAGGAACAGCTGCTTGGATAAACCAAAGAGTATACCTCGTGCTAGTTTCCACAAAATCGATGGCGTCCGAATCCATTAATTCATCGACTAGGGATAATTCCAATACATCACAATTATACATGTAGAGATACTCACTAGTTGTGATACAATCACAAATTCTCTCATGCTGTGAATCGTATTGTGGACATTCAGTAAATTAGTTTAAGATCCAATCAAATACATGAAAACATATATACTAAAATAGTGAATCTTCATTTATCAAATAAATTGTACAACCATAAGGTGATTGCCTTAGGACACCTCTCATATATTACTAACAAACTCCCACTTTGCCTAATGTCAATCGCCACAGTATCTAATACCATAAGCTCTTACATGACTCTTAAACTTACTTTGAGGGAAAGCCTTAGTTAAAGGGTCCGCTAAGTTCCTTTCAGTGAGAATCTTCTCGATTTGTATTTCCTTCCTACTGATGATCTTACTGATAAGATGATAGCGGCGAAACACATGTTTGGATCGTTGATGAGACCGTATCAAGTTTAGAGATGAACTTCTTGATCCAAACCACTTCCTTTACTGCTTCCAAATCTGTAATGTATTCTGCCTCAATGGTAGAATCCGCTATAGTGTCTTGCTTGGAACTTTTCCAACTTATTGCGCCTCCATTTAAGGTAAATATGTACCTAGACTGAGACCTAGAATCATCCTTGTCTGTCTGGAAGCTGACATCCGTATACCCGCGTATTACCATATCACCTTCTCTATATATTAGGAACACATCCTTAGTTCTTCTTAAGTACTTAAGGATTGTCTTAACAATCATCCAATGATCCATTCCCGGATCACACTAATATTTGCTCATGACACTCAGAGCATACGATACATCGGGCCTCATACAACATAGCATACATGATAGATCCTATTGCGAATGCATAGGGAATCTTACTCATGCAAATCCTTTGGTCTTCTGTGAGCGGACACATAGACTTTGAAAGGTGTATCCCATGCCTGATGGGAAGGAAACCTTTTTTGGATTCCGATATGCTAAACCTCTTTAGCACTCGGTCTATATATGTAGACTGCGAAAGACCAAGCAACTGTTTCGATCTATCTCTATAGATCTTGATCCCGGGGATGTAGGTTGCTTCTCCCAGGTCTTTCATGGAGAATGTTTTGGTTAACAAAATTTTAACTGACTGTAAGATAGAAACATCATTTTCTGTAAGTAATATGTCATCGACATATAATACTAGGAACATGACTGCACTCCCACTAACCTTCTTGTATACATAGGGTTCATCTGGATTTTGTGAGAAATCAAACCTTTTGATTGTCTCATCAAAATGGATATTTCAGCTCCTGGATGATTGCTTCAGTCCATAAATGGATCGTCGAAGTTTACATACCTTGTTTTTATCAACCAATGTGAAATCCTCAGGTTGTATCATATACACGTCCTCAAGTGGGTTTCCGTTAAGGAAAGTCAATTTCACATCCATCTGCCATATCTCATAATCATAATGAGCCGCTATGGACAGGAGCATCCGAATGGATTTAAGCATAGCTACCGGTGAATAGGTCTTGTCATAATCAACACCTTGTTTTTGACGATAGCCTTTCGCCACTAATCTAGCCTTAAAGGTAATCACATTAGCATCCATGACGGTTTTATTCTTAAAAACCCACTTGCACCCTATAGGCTTAATGCCTTCAAGTGGGTCCACCAAGTTCCAAACTTGATTTTCATACATGGAATCCATTTCCATTTCATGGCTTCAAGCCATTTGTCCCTTTCTGAACATTTCAGAACTTCTTCATAATTGATAGGCTCCTCATCGTCAATGAGTAACACGTCGTTTGATTCACTTACGAGAAATCCATATCTCTTGGAAATGTTGCGTGCCCTACCAGATCTACGAAGATGTGGTGTCACAATAGGTTCAGTTGATGCCTCATCACTATGAGTTATCGGTTGAGGTGCTTGACTAGCTATCTCATCAATGTCTATTGGAGTATCTTGAACCTCCTCAAGTTCAACAATGCTCCCACTATTTTCTTGCAAGAGAAACTCTTTCTCTAGAAACACAACATGCCTTGAAACAAACACCTTTTGTTCCACAGGATGATTGAATTGGTAACCCCTCATTTCCTTAGGGTATCCAATAAATAGACATTTATCAGACTTAGCATCCAGTTTGTCTGATACAGTCTGCTTTACATAAGTAGGACAACCCCATATCTTCAAGTAAGATAAATGAGATTTCTTACTATTCCATATCTCATATGGAGTAGTAGAGACTACCTTAGTCGGGACTCTGTTTAACAAGTAAATAGCAGTCTGAAGTGCATAGCCCCAAAAAGACTTGGGAAGATTCGCGTGATTCATCATCGACCTAACCATGTCCAACAAGGTTCGGTTTCGCCTCTCAGATACACCATTATGCTGTGGTGTATACGGCGGAGTCCATTGAGATAATATACTATTGTCCCTTAGATAATCTAGAAACTCTTGACTCAAGTATTTGTAGGGAAAAATCTGGATCATGACATTCACAATATCGTGGGAGAATACTTCGCACAACCGTAGCAGAAACATAATATAAACCGGATCCCTCCAGAGATCCATGCAAAATAAATAAATCGTTTTGATTAACCTACTTTGTCTAGAATTTATCTAGAAGGAGAAGTATACCTTCGATGCGAGCCCTTCGTAATCCCGTAAATCCAAGCATTGTCGGATCTCAATACGGTAAGTATAACCGTATCTCCACGGTATCCATATTGACACTCAAATGTTTTTGGAGTCATGTGGTGCTAGCAACCCAAGCAAAGCACCAAGAATACTTGGAAGAAGAAGGAGAAGAAGGAGAGAACTATTCTCTTTGGCTTACACGTCCACTAACAAAAAACATCCAATTGTTTTTCACGTTAAAAGCCTTTTAAGCCACTAGCAACACTTGCCATCAATTCCTCTATCTCCTATTGAATACCATGACTCTTGGTATTTTCCTTCATCAATGCATGAACCTCTCATCTTGTGAAGGTGGGGAAACTTTGCTTCCCACTTCAACTCGGTCGCTTATTCATGGCGATCCCATCTACATCCCCGGATAAAAAAAAATTATCCTTGACAAAGATGGATTATCCAAGCTACCATTTCATCATCGTGCTATTCGATTAGAGTGGTCACTTGAACAAACTTGTTGTTCAAGCAACCAACCTCTATTCTACGAGTAGCCACGGAATAAACGATGTACGGATCGCCGATTTTTGTATTTGTATTCAGTGTCCAAGTAAATTAGCCACAAGACAACAACATACAACATACAAAGAAACAAAAGGAAAGAAAAACAAGATTTATACCTCTTGTTTACCTCAAGGTCTTCTATCGTATGTCTTATCCTCCTCTTGGACGTTGTGTGGGCAACAATCCTCCAAGAGATGAAGCCTCCTAAATCACGATCATCCTTTCCTTGCTCGCTCCAAACAAGAGGAAGTATAGAAAAAAACTCTTATCCTATTTAGAACCGACCACCAAGACATCTTTCTTGGTGATTGCCACCGGCCATGGAGAGAACAAGGAGTAGATGAAGAGGATGGAGTGGGCGCCGATCAAGAGCTCCAAGGGAAGAACCCTAACCCTAGTCACCGTCGGCCAAAAATGGAGAGAAGAAGAGGTAGAGCACCGGCCAAGGTTGAGAAGATCAAGATGGGCGCCGGCCAAGGAGAAGAGGAAGAAGCCTTGCCGCCCAAGGATTCTCCAAACCCTAGCCGCCCAATGCCCTCCAAACCCTAGCCACCCAAACCCTAGTCCTCCTTCAATTATTCTTGTCGCCCACCCTTATGCCTCCTTTTATAGAGCTAGGCTTATGCCTCCTTTTAATCTCCACCGTCGGTTCTAAGGATTTAATCTCAACCGTCGGATCTAGAAATGTAATCTCCATTATCGGATCTAGAGATTTAATCTCCACCGTCGGATCTAGAGATTTAATCTCCTCCGTTGGATCTAGAGTTTCATTTTCCCTCATCGGATCTAGGCTCCATGAGGGTTTTAATAGGCTACGATAGGGACCATGAGGAGGAGTTGGATCTTGGCCACCCAATGGATCAAGCCCACATAAAGTCCGATCCATCAATGATAATCCATTCCACTAGAGGATTATCATTGATCTACCTCACCAACCCCCATAAGTTAATATGGGCTCCATATATTATTTGTATATTTTTCCCCCCGTGTTTAAGATCTCGAATGTCCATCGATTAATTAATTTACTGATACTTAATTAATCAACATCTAACTCCATGAGTTGTACCACTCAACCTTATCATCATGCCGGACCAAGTCCACCTGCAGGTTATACATGATGAACCTTATGAGCTCCTCAAGGGGACATCATCATCCTAATATATAGGACACGATTTTCTCCTATAATCAACAACACACCATATAAATAATATCATTTTCTAACTTACCGAGCCTATCGATTTACTCTATAAATCTCGCTCATTGGTAAATCAAAGAAATGAATACTAAGTTTATGTGCCCGTTATTATATCGGGATTAAGAGCATGTACAACATAATATCTGAGGTATAATTTGATTATGTAGTCAGCAATAAATCGAATCGCCTCTAAGTCGGTCCTGCTCAATACACACAAAGTGTACTAGTGTAATTCTATGGTCAAGACAAACCAATACCAAATCACACTACAATTATACCAATGGTTTGTCCAAAGTCATCTCAGTTGTGAGCCTTTACTTATACTCTACAAGGAGCTGATAACATGATCTACTATGTGACACTACACACCATGTTATCTACAATGTAATGTATGAGACAATATGCATAACTATAAATATGCAAACAATGATCATGTGATTCTTATTTCAAAAATAAAGATGCTCATACAAAAGATAGACTTTTTAGTATACATGCCAACAATCTCCCACTTAAACTAAAAGACTATGTTATCCTCAAACTGCCATACATCTGATTCTCATTCCCTCCACATGCCTATCAAAAGCTTTCGCTAGAAGGGCCTTAGTGAAAGGATCTGCCAGGTTATCCTCCGATGCAATCTTGGCCACAACAACTTCTCCTCGCTTTACGATTTCTCGTATCAGGTGGTACTTGCACTCTATGTGTTTACTTGCCTTATGGGCTCGTGGTTCCTTCAAGTTTGCAACTGTACCACTTTTATCACAATAAATTATGATAGTTCTGGGCAAATCAAGAATCACATCCAAGTCCATCAAGAAGTTCCTGAGCCATACAACTTCTTTGGCCGCCTTAGAGGTTGCCACATACTCAGCTTCCATGGTAGAGTCCGCCACACATTTCTGCTTGACACTCCTCCATACAATGGCTCCACCTCCCAAACTAAACACAAAATCTGAGGTAGACTTACTATTATCCCTATCTGATTGGAAGTCGGAATCTGTGTAACCCACAGGGAGTAATTGGTCTGCCTGGTAAACTAGCATATAATCCCTAGTCCTTCTCAGGTACTTCAATATATGCTTTACCACAGTCCAATGTCCCTATCCTAGATTACTCTGATATCTGCTAACCATGCTCACGGCAAAGCAGATATCCAGTCTCGTACATAGCATCGCATACATGAGGCTTCCTACTGTCGAAGCATAAAGAACCACCTTCATCTCCTCTATCTCCTTAGATGTTCTAGGACACAACTACTTAGATAAAAGAACTCCATGCCTGAAAGGTAGAAAACCTTTCTTGGAGTTTTGTATGCTAAAACGATCCATAATGGTGTCTATGTATGAAGCTTGAGATAAGCACAACATCCTTTTATTGCGATCCCTTATAACCTTGATCCCAAGGATGTGTCCCACTTCTCCCAAGTCCTTCATATCAAACTGTTTGGACAACCATACCCTTACGTCCGATAACACCTTGACATTGTTGCCAATTAACAAAATGTCATCTACGTATAGTACAAGAAATACCACTACATTTCCGTCGCATCTCTTGTATACACAAGACTCATCCGGACTTTGAATAAATCTATAAGACTGGATTACCTCATCAAAGCGGATGTTCCAAGACCTCGAAGCTTGTTTCAATCCATAAATGGACCAATTAAGCTTGCACACAAGATGCTCTTTGCCCTTTGCAATGAATCCCTCTGGTTGCTTCATATAGATGTTTTCCTCAAGACTTCCATTAAGGAAAGCTGTCTTGACATCCATCTACCACACCTCATAATCCATATGAGTAGCAATACATAAGAGAATCTGGATAGACTTAAGCATGGCTACCGGCGAAAAGGTCTCCTCATAATCAATGCCCTCTTTCTGAGTATACCCCTTCGCAACAAGCCTTGCTTTGAAGGTCTCAACCTTCCCGTCTATTCCTCTCTTTCTTTTGTAGATCCACTTGCATTCAATGGCTTTTACACCATTGGGTGGTTCTACTAGCTTCCAGACCTGATTTGAATCCATAGATTCTATCTCAGAATTCATCGCACTTTGCCAAGATACCACATCTTTATTTTGGATCGCCTCATCATATGTCCAGGGATCAGGTTCATGTTTGCCAGGGATCAAATAAGAAGAATCTCCTAAGAATATGAATCTATCAGTTTGTCTAACAACCCTCCCACTATGATGAGGTAACACCTATGTATCCTCTATGACACGCGGTGTAGTGACTTGTGGTATATCCTCTTGTACCGGTGGTACTGAAGTAGTGACTTCCCCTCTCAATTCCTCCATAACAATCTTACTCATGGGCTTGTGGTTCATCACATAGTCTTCCTCTAGAAATCTGACGTTCGTGCTGACGATCACCCTCTGATCTCTAGGACTATAAAACAAACTACCTTTCGTTCCTCTAGGATAGCCAACGAACATGCGCACTTCTGTACGAGGTTCCAATTTACCAGCATCTGCCTTCAGCACATGTGTTGCACTCCTCCAAATCTGAATATGTCTCAGACTAGGCTTTCGCCCAGTCTACAATTCTGTGGGAGTAGAAGACACTGATTTAGATGGAACCAAGTTCAGAATGTATACCGCCATATCTAGAGCATATCCCCAGAACGAATCTGGCAACTCAGAATAACTCATCATCGATCTAACCATCTCCATAAGAGTCCTATTCGTTCGCTCTGCTACACCATTCTGCTGGGGTGTGCCAGGTGCAGACAATTTGGATTGAATCCGAGCCTCTGATAAGTAATTTCTAAACTCTCCCAAGAGGTACTCACCACCACAATCAGATCGTAGTGTCTTGATATATTTACCTTGACATTTCTCCATATCAGCCTTGAATTCTTTGAACTTGTTAAAGCATTCAGACTTGCGGCGCATCAAGTAAATATATCCATATCTTGAATAATCGTTTATAAAAGAGACGAAATATTCAAAACCACCTCTTTCCTGGATAGACATAGAACCACACAAATCAGAATGAACCAATTCCAACATATCTTTGGCTCTATACCCCTTGGCCTTAAAAGACCTCTTGGTCATTTTACCTTTCAAGCAAGATTCGCAGGTTAGGAAATCTTCCACCACTAATGAACCAAGAGGTCCATCAGCTATCAACCTTTGAATTCTACTTTGGTTAATATGACCAAGCCTTAGATGCCAAAGATATGATTGGTTCATCTTCGAAGGTTCTTTTCTCTTATTGGAATTAGAAGATGAGTTATTCACTTCTATTTGCACCGTGAGAGCTTTTGATTCAAGTGTATACAAATTTCCTATCAATGCACCAGAACAGATAATCTCTCTATTCCTTTTTATAACAGCTCTATCATTAAAAGAAATAGAATATCCATCCATAAATAATTTAGAAACCGAAATCAAATTCTTTCTAAATAAAGGTACATAAAGGCAATTTTTAAGAACTAAAACTTTATTCTTCTCAAAAGATAAATAAACATCTCCCACTGCAATAGCCACCACCTTCGTGGCATCGCCCAAGTATACGATAATCTCCCCCTCAACCAATCGTCTAGTTTCCTGGAACCCCTACAAAGTATTGTAGACATGATCAGTGGCTCCCGTATCTACACACTAGGTGTCAGTAGATAACATCGCTAAACATGTTTCAACGACTAGACCAAAAGATATACCATTGTTCTACTTCCGATTGGGGCAGTCCTTCTTCCAGTGTTCAGTCTGCTTGCAAGTTAAGCACTTGCCTTTCGACTTCTTCACTCCTCCCTGAGTTCCTCCTGCCACCTTTGCCCCAGTTTGTTTCTTCTTCTTCTTGCCTTTCGGCTTAGAAGTAGAAACCTTTTGGCCAACCATGGACTGTGCCTGAGCACTCTGACGAAAAAGCCCCTCTGCCGCCTGGAGTTCTGTCAGAAGCTCCGCCAACGAATACAACCTTTTGTTCATGTTGTAGTTCAGGCGGAACTGCTCAAAACTCCTAGGTAGAGACTAGAGAATGATATCGACCTGGGTTTCCCCATCGATCTCAGCTCCGAGGACTTCTAGCTCATTCAAATGAGCCATCATCTTGAGAACATTATCCCTCATGGATGTTCCCTCGATCATGGTGGTCGTCATCAAGTTCTACATGACTTCCTGCCTAGCAGCCCAATTCTGGTGTCCGAAAAGCTCTTTGAGATTGAGCATCATGTCATAAGCAGTGGGCATGGCTTGATGCTGATGTTGCAGTACATTTGACATAGATGCCAAAATGTAACATAGCGCCATCTCATTAGCCTTAACCCACTTCTTATAACTCTCCTTCTCCTTTTCCCCAGAATCATCCGCAGGCTTAGGAGGGCACTCTTCGAGGAGTACATATTTGTATTCCTCAGCAGTCAAGACAATGTCAAGATTCCTCTTCCAATCAACATAATTGTGTCCAGTAAGTTTATTTTCTTTCAGTATCACAGCAAGCGGGTTGAAAGTCATTTTGAAAAAACCTAAGAATCACATAGATCAAAAAATTAGATTTTAAAAAATTATTGATTCCTCAAACAATAAAATTTTAAAATCAACACCTCAAAACACTGAGAATTTAATATGCCACGATAGTGTGGACGTATACGAATTCTACATTTGTAAGAGGAGGTTTTACCCATTAATTTTACTATCTTGTCAACCTAACTTTTTGACAAATAAAATTTATAGTTGGTTCCTCTTCGGCCCTACAAATAAAAGCAATGACTCCGATGGGGAGGATACTCTTATTTGCATCTAAGTGTTCACCATTACTCGGTACCAAGTTAATTATCTCGGGTTATGTGCCTTCCGATGGGGAAGTACACACGCTCCTTAATAATTTCCTATAATCATATTCGACCTTGTGATCCGCAAACAAACTCATCCGATGGGAAGGAAGGCACTCAAAGCCGACGCACAAGTTTGTTTGCATCACATGTCAAATCGTAATGAGGTCGTGGGAATTTAAAAAAATATCCCTCTCCCACATAGTAATTTAAAATTGAGGAATTTTCATAGCCTACGACATGCATATCGAACAGGAAGCAATAAATATGAAAAACAATATTTTCCAACTATTATGGCTTTTGTCTCCAATATGCCTCCCGTTGTATCACCGTCTCATCCGCTCCTCCCTACGCCATGTACAAGCCATCCGGAGATTCGAGCCGAGAAAAACTATTTTAATTTACATCCATCGATCCTATACTCCATGAGGGAGTGTACATGAAATCTAGATCGAAAGTAAAATAAAATAAAAAGAGTGGCTAAATAATATCGTACTTAATTACAAAATTAAATACTAGCCTCGTCAACCTCGAGGATTCAAAAATATACAATTACACACATACATTCATATACACACATATGGCCATAATAGTTGGATCCTATGCCTGCAACCAAAAAGTTAACCTATGCACATCCTACTATTATCCGACACATAATATATGAAAAGTGTATAAAAGCAACCGAATCTTAAACACACAAAATCGGAAACCGTGGCTCTGATACCACTTGAAGGTGGGGAAACTTCGCTTCCCACTTCAACTCGATCGCTTGTTCATGGCGATCCCGTCTACATACCCGGATAAAAAAAATTTATCCTTGACAAAGATGGATTACCCAAGCTAACATTTCATCATCGTGCTATTCGATTAGAGTGGTCACTTGAACAAACTTGTTGTTCAAGCAACCAACCTCTATTCTATGAGTAGCCGCGGAATAGACGATGTACGGATCACCGGTTTTTGTGTTTGTATTTGGGGTCCAAGTAAATTAGCCACAAGACAACAACATACAACATACAAAGAAACAAAAGGAAAGCAAAACAAGATTTATACGTCTTGTTTACCTCAAGGTCTTCTATCGTATGTCCTATCCTCCTCTTGGACGTTCTGTGGGCAACGATCCTCCAAGAAATGAAGCCTCCTAAATCACAATCTTCCTTTCCTTGGTCGCTCCGAACAAGAGGAAGTATAGAACAAAACTCTTCTCCTATTTAGAATCGACTGTTGGGATGTATACTGAAAAGTCTACCTTTTGTATGAACATCTTTATTTTGAAATAAGAATCACATGATCATTGTTTGTATATTTTTATGGTTATGCATATTGTCTAATACATTACATTGTAGATAACATGGTGTGTGGTGTCACACGGGAGATCATGTTATCGGCTCCTTGTAAAGTATAAGTAAAGACTCACAATCGAGATGGCTTTGGACAAACCATCGGAATGGTTGTAGTGTGATTTGGTATTGGTTTTTTCTTGACCATAGAATTACACTAGTGCACTTTGTGTGTATTGAGCAGGATCGACTTAGAGGTGATTCGATTTATTGCTGACTACATAATCGAATCAGACCTAAGATATTATATTGTACATACTTTTAATCTCGATATAATAACGGACACATATACTTAGTATTCATTTCTTTGATTTACCAATGGGCGAGATTTATAGATTAAATCGATAGGCTTGGTAAGTTGGGAAATAATATTATTTATATGGTGTGCCGTTGATTATAGGAGGAAACCGTGTCCTATATATTAGGATGATGATGTCCCCTTGAGGAGCTCATAAGGTTCATCATGTAAACCCTGTAGGTGGACTTGGTCCGGCATGATGAAAAGATTGAGTGGTACTACTCATGGAGTTAGATGTTGATTAATTAATGGTCAGTAAATTAATTAATCGACGGACATTCGAGATCTTAAATACGGGGAGAAAATGTACATATAATATATGGAGCCCATATTAACTTATGGGGGTTGGTGAGGTAGATCAATGATAATCCTTTAGTGGATTGGATTATTATTAATGGATCGGACTTTATGTGGGCTTGATCCATGGGTGGCCAAGATCCAACTCCTTCTCATGGTCCCTATTGTAGCCTATTAACACCTCATGAAGCTTATATCCAATGGATAGAAACAAAACTCTAGATCCAAAGGTAGAGATTAAATCTCTAGATCCGACGGTTGAGATTAAATACCTAGAACCAATGGATAAGATTAAAAGGAGGCTTATCCCTAACTCTATAAAAGGATAACAAGAGGTTGGCGTGGAGAACAATTGAGAGAAGCTAGGGTTTTTGGAGGTTGGCGGAAAGAAGCAAGGGTTAGGGTTTGGAGCATTGGCGATACCAAATAAGGAAACAACTTCCTTATTTTCTTTTTCTTCAAGCTTGCCGGCACCCATTGAAGCCCTTCCATCCCTTGGCCGGCATCCAAACACCCTCTTCTCCTTCTCCTTGGTTGGTGGAAACAAGATTTAGGGCTTTCCCTTGGTGTCTTGGCCAATTTCCACCCTAATCTCCTCTTCCTTCTTGGCCGGCGGCAAGCTCCAACATTGGATGTTGGTGGTTGGTTGAAAGAAGAAAAGGAGCTTTGTTTCTATTCTTCCTCTTGCTCGGAATGAGCAAGGAAGGAAGATTGGTGATCTAGGAGCTTCAAATTTTGGTAGATCATCGCCCACACGACGTCCTAAAGGAGGAAGGTCATACATAAGAAGATCGAGAGGTATATCGATTCTCTATTCTCTTTTGTAACATGTTTATTTTTGTTTTTCAATTATGAGCATGATATATTCTGTTTGTGGCTAAATAATACTTGGATCCCGAACATAAACATGAAAGCTGGCGATCCGGACATCGTCTATTCTAGGGCTACTCGTAGAATAGAGGTTGGTCGCTTGAAAAATAAGTTTGTTCAAGTGACCTCCCTAAACGAATAGCACGACAATGACTTGGTTGTTTGGGCAATCCCTTTTGTCTAGGATTAAATTTTTTTTAATCCGGGGACATCGATGGGATTGCCATGAACAAACTATCGAGGTGAAGTGGGAAGCGAAGTTTCCCCTCATGGATCAATGAGACCAACCCAACAATTGGTATCAGAGCCAAGGTTTCCAGTTTTGTGTATTTAGGATTCGGTTAATTTTTATGCACTTTTCAAATATTATATGTGTCGGATAATAGTAGAATATGCTTAGGTTAACTCTTTGGTTGCAGGCATAAGATCCGACTATTATGGCCATATGTGTGTATGTGATTGTATGTGTGTAAATGTTTATTTTGTTGAATCCTCGGGGTTGACAAGGCTAGTATTTGATTTTTTATAAATTAGATACGCATTGTTTAGCCACTCTTTTTATTTTAGTTTACTTTCGATCTAGATTTCATGTACACTCCCTCGTGGAGTATAGGATCGAAGGATATAAATTAAAATAGATTTTAGTCTCGGCTCGGATCTCCTGAAGGCTCGTACATGGTGTAGGAGGAGCGGACGAGAAGGCGATGCGACGGGAGACATATTGAAGACAAAAGCCATAATAGTTGGAAAATAATTTATTTTTCATATTTATTGCTTTTTGTTTGATATGCATGTCATAGTCTAGGAAAATTCCTCAATTTCAAATTACTAAGTGGGAGAGGGATATTTTTATAAATTCCCACAGCCTCCATTACAATTTGACATGTGATGCAAACAAACTTGCGCGTTGGCTCTGAGTGCCTTCCTCCCCATCGGATGAGTTTGTTTGACGATCACAAGGTCAAATATGGTTATAGGGAATTATTAAGGAGCGTGTGCACTTCCCCATCGGAAGGCACATAACCCGAGATAATTACCTTGGTACCGAGTAATGGTGAACACTTAGATACAAATATAAGTATCCTCCCCATCGGAGTCACTGCTTTTATTTGTAGGGCCAAAGAGGAACCAACTATTAATTTTACTTGTCAAAAAGTTAGGTTGACAAGATAGTAAAATTAATGGGTAAAACCTCCTCTTACAAATGTAAAATTCGTATACGTCTACACTATCGTGGCATACGTTATTCTCGGTGTTGGTTGATTTTAAAATTTTATTGTTTGAGGAATAAATAATTTTTTGAAATCTAATGTTTTGATCTATGTGATTCTTAGGTTTTCTTTCAAAATGACTTTCAACCCGCTTGTTGTGATACTGAAAGAGAATAAACTTACTGGACCCAACTATGTTGATTGAAAGAGGAATCTAGACATTGTCTTGACTACTGAGGAATACAAATATATACTCCTCGAAGAGTGCCCTCCAAAGCCTGCAAATGATTCTGGGGAAAAGGAGAAAGAGAGTTATAAGAAGTGGATAAAGGCCGATGAGATGGTGCGGTGTTACATTTTGGCATCTATGTCAAATATACTACAACATCAGCATCAAGCCATGCCCACTGCTTATGACATGATGCTCAATTTCAAAGAGCTTTTCAGACACCAGAATCGGGCTGCAAGGCAAGAAGCCATAAGAAACTTGATGACGGCCACCATGATCGAGGGAACACCCGTAAGGGATCATGTTATCAAGATGATGGCTCATTTGAATGAGCTGGAGGTCCTTGGAGCTGAGAACGATGGGGAAACCCAGGTCGATATCATTCTCCAGTCTCTACCTAGGAGTTTTGAGCAGTTTCGCCTGAACTACAACATGAACAAGAGGTTGTATTCGTTGGCGGAGCTTCTGACAAAACTCCAGGCGGCAGAGGGGCTATTTCGTCAAAGTGCTTAGGCACATGCCATGGTGACCCAAAAGGTTTCTACTTCTAAGCCGAAAGGAAAGAAGAAGAAGAAACAAACAGGGGAAAAGGCGGTGGGAGGTACTCAGGGAGGAGTGAAGAAGCCGAAAGGCAAGTGCTTCACTTGTAAGCAGACTGGATACTGGAAGAAGGACTGCTCCAACCGCAAGCAGAACAAAGGTAAATCTTTTGGTCTAGTCGTTGAAACATGTTTAGCGGTGTTATCTACCGACACCTGGTGTGTAGATACGGGAGCCAATGTTCATGTCGGCAATACTTTGTAGGGGTTCCAGGAAACCAGATGACTGGCTGAGGGGGAGATTACCGTGTACTTGGGCAATGCCACGAAGGTGGCGGCTATTGCAGTGGGGGACATTCATTTATCTTTTGAGAAAAATAAACTTTTGGTTCTTACGAATTGCCTTTATGTACCCTTATTTAGAAAGAATTTAATTTCGGTTTCTAAATTGTTTATGGATGGATATTCTATTTCTTTTAATGACAGAGTTGTTATAAGAAGGAATAGAGAGATTATCTGTTCGGGTGCATTGATATGAAATTTATACACACTTGAACCAAAAGCTCCCACGATGCAAATTAAAATTAATAACTCATCTTCTAATTCCAATAAGAGAAAAGAACCTTCGAAGATGAACCAAACATATCTTTGGCATCTTAGTCTTGGTCATATTAACCTAAGCAGAATTCAAAGGTTGATAGTTGATGGACCTTTGGGTTCATTAGTGGTGGAGGATTTCCCAACCTGCGAATCTTGCTTGCAGGGTAAAATGACCAAGAGGCCTTTTAAGGCCAAGGGGTATAGAGCTAAAGATGTGTTAGAATTGGTTCATTCTGATTTGTGTGGTCCTATGTCTATCCAGGCTAGAGGTGGTTTCGAGTATTTCGTCTCTTTTATAGACGATTACTCGAGATATGGATACATATACCTTATGCGCCGCAAGTCTGAATGCTTTGACAAGTTCAAAGAATTCAAGGCTGATGTGGAGAAACGTCAAGGTAAAAGTATCAACACACTACGATCTAATCGCGGTGGCGAGTACCTCTTGGGAGAGTTTAGGAACTACTTATCAGAGGTTGGGATTAAATCCCAATTGTCTGCACCGGGCACACCCCAGCAGAATGGTGTAGCAGAGAGAAGGAATAGAACTCTTATGGAGATGGTTAGATCGATGATGAGTTATTCTGAGTTGCCAGATTCGTTCTGGGGATATGCTCTAGATACGGCGGTGTACATTCTGAACTTGGTTCCATCTAAATCAGTGCCTTCAACTCCCACAGAATTGTGGACTGGGTAAAAGCCTAGTCTAAGATATATTCGGATATGGGGGAGTCCAGCACATGTGCTGAAGGTAGATGCTAGTAAGTTGGAACCTCGTACAGAAGTATGCATGTTCGTTGGCTATCCTAGAGGAACGAAGGGCGGTTTGTTTTATAGTCCTAGAGATCAGAGGGTGATCATTAACACGAATGCTAGATTTCTAGAGGAAGACTATGTGATGAGCCACAAGCCCAAGAGTAAAATTGTTCTGGAGGAATTAAAAGGGGAAGTCACTTCTTCAGTACCACCGGTATAAGAGGATATACCACAAGTCACTGCACCGTGTGTCACAGAGGATACACAGGAGATACCTCATCGTAGTGGGAGGGTTGTTAGACAGCCTGATAGATTCATGTTCTTGGGAGAATCTTTTGATTTGGTCCCTGGCGAACATGAACCTAATCCCTGGACATATGACGAGGCAATCCAGGATATAGATTCAACATCTTGGCAAAGTGCAATGAATACTGAGATTGAATCTATGGATTCAAATCAGGTCTGGGAGCTAGTGCAACCACCCGATGGTGTAAAAACCATTGGATGCAAGTGGATCTACAAAAGAAAGAGAGGAATAGATGGGAAGGTTGAGACCTTCAAAGCGAGGCTTGTTGCGAAGGGGTATACTCAGAAAGAGGGTATCGATTATGAGGAGACCTTTTCGTCGGTAGCCATGCTCAAGTCTATCCGGATTCTCTTATGCATAGAAGCTCATATGGATTATGAGGTGTGGCAGATGGATGTCAAGGCAACTTTCCTTAATGGAAGTCTTGAGGAAACATCTATATGAAGCAACCGGAGGGATTCATTGTTAAGGGCAAAGAACATCTTGTATGGAAGCTTAATCGGTCCATTTAAGGATTGAAGTAACCTTCGAGGTCTTGTGTTAGTAATATATGAGAGATGTCCTAAGGCAATCGCCTTATGTATGAACCATTTATATGATAAATGAAGATTCACTATTTGAGTATACATGTTTAATGTATTTGATTGGATCTTAAACTCATTTACTGAATGTCCACGATACGATTCACAACATGAGAGAATTTGTGATTGGATCACAACTAGTGAGTATCTCTACATGTGTAATTGTGATGTATCGGAATTATCCCTAGTCGATGAATTGATGGATTTGGACACCATCAATTCTGTCGAGACTAGCACGAGGTATACTCCTTGGTGTATCCAAGCAGCTGATTCTCACTGGCTGGAGACATAGTGATGTCCGGAGTTGATCGTGGATGCTAGTTATGGTAACTAGTTCATTGGAGTGACCAGCCGTAAGACTTCATATGGTTCTCTGCATATATAGATATGTCAATGAAGTTCTTACTGTAGCTTAAGTACGATGTTCCTTTGACTTGCGGTATTCAAGTCATCTTGATCATGGAGACTTATGCTTTGACATCTTAAGCAAACATCTCTAAGGAGATGTGGACCCGGGATGATTGGGTATAAGTCGAAGTGATCGAAGGTGTTTGAATAGCCTATAAAGGATTCACCACTCCTTGCGAGGAGATGTATACCCATGGCCTCTCGTCGGATTGTTACTAAAGTCTTTGGCCAAAGCAATACATGTTTAGAGTAAGGTACTCTTCGATACATGTGGAGTAACTAGAATCCGTAGGACGAGGAAATGATACTTGGGCTAGGTGTGACGTAGTCAGCCTAGTGGGGACTGACACAATAGACCATGTCCTGAACCAAGTGGGTATAAGATGAGTGAAGGGAATGGGGCACGATTCATTCGAAGCTGAAGGGTTTCGAAATAGTTCGGATCAACCGCTGATCTTTTCTTAATTGGGGATCATGATGTACTACTAGGTGCCACTCATGATCGCTCTATAATTAATGGTTAATGATAGACGGCCAACATAAACCGAGAACCTATTTGGTCACACGCACAACGAGTGTAATCCAAAGGATTTAAAACGAGCTTGAGAATGAGATTCTCAGACCGAGAGAAACTATGTTTGGTTGGACCAAGCATAAAGCGAGCATGAAATTGTTTCAGTCGCAATGGAAGCGTGGATGGGCTGCGTCTTATGAAGACGTAATGGATGGACCAAAATGGTTTGGTTCTAATCCAATGGATAAGAATAAACCAAAGGGTTTGGTTTATTTTAAACGAATGAACCAAAAGTTGGTTCGGTTCGTTTTAACTTAAAATAAACCATCATGGTTTGGTTTATTTTAACTTATCTTAATGGAGCGGGTTAACGGGCTTTATGGATATGATCCATTAACCATTAAGAGAATTAGTTCTCTATAAAATAGGGATTAAACCCTAACCCTAAACCTAATCCAATTAGTGGCCGCCCAACATCAAGAAGTTGCCGCCCACCCTTGTTGAAGGTTTTCGGCGCCAACTCAAAGAGCAGCCACCGCCCAGCTTGTGTGCAGCCGTCCAAGTCGTTGTCGGCGTCCAAGCTCCAGCCGGTGAACCTCCGGCGACCCTCCGGTGATCCCCTATAGGTTTGGCATCAAGGTGAGTTTTTCTCTCCTTGTTTTGGCCGGCGCCTATCTCCTCCACCAAGCTGTCCAGTTTTCTGGACAGCTTCTTCTCCTCTCGTCGGAGCGTCGTTTGGACGACGGTTAGTGCTCCGACAGCGGATAACATACCGGGGATTTGATCTCCGGTAATCCTCTGAGGTGGAGGATGAAGGATTCGTCAATCGGTTGACGAATACCTCTCCGGAGAAGCAAGTCTTGAGGACTTGTTTAAGGTCCGAATTTGGATTCGGACCGTGATCATCTCTCGATCACGTCGTCTTCAACACGAGGCTAGTAACCCGTACGAAGACGAAGCTCGTGGCTTGGCGAAGTCATCCCGAGGAGCTCGGCGTGGATACGGATAGAGACGATTCTTACGAGAATCGTTCCGGTTGATGCCATTCCCGCTACACGTCATACGAAAGGTATAACGTAGTTTAATTTCCTTTTATTGCAATTTTAATTTACGGTTATGTCTACACTTGTTGTAATTGCATGCGTGTGTTGTGTGTGTTGTAATAAATAGGAGTATTTATTATTTTAATTGCTTCCGCTGTGCTCATGTTTACGAAACATGATCGAACACACACACGCCGCGGTGCCGGAAACCCAACAGTGGTATCAGAGCCCAGGTTGTGTTTCGACATAATCGTAAAATTGGTTTTGCGATAGTCATAATGTATTTCTGGAAATTTTCTAAATTTTGGAAATTTAGAAGTATTTATGGAAATTTTTCAATTTTGGAAAGTCTAGAAGTATTTATGGAAATCTTCCACTTTTGGAAAGTTGGAAGTATTTATGGAAATTGATATTTTCCATAAATAAAATATTTGATTAGATTCTGGAAATTTGTTTCCTAATTTAATCTTGATTTGATTTGGGAAATCAAATCTTTAAAATATTTTATTTCCATAAGTAGTTTTGAAGATTTAGGAAATTGGTTTCCTAAATAGATTTTCCTTAATCAAATAATTCCATGAATAAAATATGTGATTAGATTTGGAAATTTGTTTCCTAATTTAATTATGATTTGATTTGGAGAATCAAATCTTAAACATATTTTATTTCCATAAATAGTTATGACATATAAGGAAATATTGTACATGACATAATTGTATGACATGTAATTGCATTAGATGCATAACATAATGCCATGCGTGTCGTGACATGTAGATGTATGCCATGTATGCCATGCCATGTAGATAATAGTTATTTGCATGCAAAGAGGATGAGACATAAAAACCTTTAAACAATATTAAAGCCTACACCTTCCATTAATATGGTTTGAACCAGAGTTCCGCTTTCTTGTTTGGGTTGTTGGACTCTCCAAGCCCTACTCGAACCCGAACATGTTCAAACCATGGAATAGTTTAATACTAATATGGTAAGAGTCAGAGGTCAATCATTAGCTTTGGTTGTTGGACTCTCTCCAAGCTGGGCTAATTGGTTGAATGCGCTCTAACCATATTAAAACTATTCTTGATTAATGGGTTGGCTTTAACCTGGAGCATCGGCTTGTTGGACTCTCTCCAAGGTCGATGTTAAGGGAGGTGAAGTTGGGTGCTATGCATAAGATGCATACTTGTTAATGTGTTAACAACCCAATGTATGTGTGAACATTCAATTAGTTGATAGCACATTGTGATAGTTGCATATACGTGATATGCAATCGGTATAGATGATACCTACCGTCGTAGCTATGAATGGCTTGTTTGACTCTCTCCAAGGTTGTTCAAAACTCTGATGAATATCAACCCATTCCGAGATGAACCTACAATCTCCCGAAGTGATTTTGAGGTGTTTGAAATTCGAAAAATGAATGGGATTTATAAATGTATATTGATGCATTTTTAAAATCATCTTTCTCATATATGCTCGTTTTGTATTTCTAAGTTAATATATTGATCATGATGTGTTTGAATTTGCGTTCCATTTTGGATTCAAATAAATTGACTGGGCCGAACTTCTTGGACTGGCTTAGAAACTTGAGAATTGTTCTCAAGGTGAAAAGCTTGTGTATGTCCTCGGCGCTCTTCATGTCTAGTGACGATGCAACTTTGGACCAATTGTTGGCCTATCGTAAACATGTGAGTGATTCTCGAACAAATGAGTTGCATCATGCTAGCCACGATGGAACCTAAGCTACGAAGCACATGAGCATATGGATGCTCATATCGTAGTCCTTCATCTTTGTGAGTTGGTTGATGAGCAAGTGAGATTGAAAGGTTCAAGTCTCAAAGCTCCTCTTCACCTCCGAGATGCTAGGAGGTTCATCGGTATCGCCAATATGTCAAGACTGTGGAGTCTTCTGAGAAGCATGAGCAGGGGACAGTGCTGTTAGTTGATTCCTCGAAGAAAGGTTCTAAGAGGAAGTCAAAGGAACAGCAGAAGGGAAAGAAGAGAAAGGCTAAGAAGGTAAAACTAGCACAAAAGGAAACTTGCCATCATTATGGCAAGGAGAGCCATTTGCGAAGAAAGTACAAGATTTATCTTGAGTCCGTGAAGAAGGATAAGGCATCGGATGCCCCATCTTCTTCAGAAATCTTCTTTATTGATTGTCATTCTATTTCCTCAGACACTTGGGTATTCGAGCATCGGGTGTGGCTCACATATATGTAATGACATACATGGGCTAAGGAATAGAAGAAGACTCGTCAAGGGGAGAGTCAAATTTACGTGTTGGGAATGAAGCAAAGGTTGCTGCACTCGCCATCGGAACGTATTTGTTGAAACTCCCTACAGGACTTGTCTTAGAACTGGACAATTGCTTTTATGTTCCTTCGTTGATAAAGAACATCATTTCTATTTCTTGTCTAAATAGAAATGGTTTCCATTTGACGTTTAGTAACAATTGTTGTTACATAACTTTGAATGGGGTTCTTTATGGGACTGGAACTTTAAGCAATGGTGTTTATACGTTGGACGATCAAAGTGACATTTGCAATATCGGGCGAGCAACAAGAGTGCTCGAAAGGATAATCAAATAGACTCTATATGTGGCATTGTCGTCTTGGCCATATAAGCAAGAAACGCATGTCCGAATTACACCGATGTGGAATTCGGAATCGCTTGAATTGGATTCATACGATACATGAATCATGCTTAAAAGGCAAGATGACTAAGTTACCTTTTACTGGAAAAGGTGAACGAGTGGGAGAGTTACTAGGTCTAGTACATACTGATGTATGTGGACCTATGTCAACTCAAGCTTTAGGAGGCTATAGCTACTTCATTACCTTCACCGATGATCACTCACGGTTTGGGTATGTGTTCTTGATGAAACACAAGTCCAAGCCTTTGAAAGGTTCAAAGAATTCAGAAATGAAGTAGAGAAACAACATGACAAGAGTATTAAAATACTTCGATCGGATCGAGGTGGTGAATACTTAAGTCAAGGGTTTCTTGATTATCTAAGAGACAATGGCATATTGTCTCAATGGACTCCGCCCTATACACCACAGCATAATGGTGTATCCGAGGCGAAGGACCTTGTTGGACATGGTCGTCAATGATGAATCATGCAACTCTTCCCAAGTCCTTTTGGGGTTATGACTTGCATACTGTTTACTTGTTAAACAGAATGCCTACCAAGGTAGTCTCAACTACTCCATATGAGATATGGAATGGTAAGAAACCTCATGTATCTTACTTGAAGATATGGGGTTGTCCTGCTTATGTGAAGCGGACTGTATCAGACAAACTGGATGCTAAGTCTGATAAATGTCTATTTATTGGATACCCTAAGGAAACAAGGGGTTACCAATTCTATCATCCTGTAGAACAAAAGGTGTTTGTTTCAAGGCATGCTGTGTTTCTAGAGAAAGAGTTTCTCTTGCAAGAAAACAGTGGGAGTGTCGTCGAGCTTGAGGAGGCTCGAGAGACTCAAATAGACATTGATGAGATACCTGGTGAAGCACAACAGCCGAAAACTCATAGTGATGAGCAATCGGCTGGACCTATTGTAACACCACATCTTCGTAGATCTGGTAGAACACGCAATATTCCTGAGAGATATGGATTTCTCATAAGTGAATCGAATGACGTGTTACTCATTGATGATGAGGAGCCTACCAGTTATGAAGAAGTGCCGACAAGTTCAGAAAGGGATAAGTGGCTTGGTGCCATGAAGTCGGAAATGGATTCCATGTACGAAAACCAAGTTTGGAACTTGGTTGACCCACCTGAAGGCATAAAGCCTATAGGGTGCAAGTGGGTTTTCAAGAAGAAAACCGACATGGATGGTAATGTGATTACCTATAAGGCTAGATTGGTGGCGAAAGGATATCGTCAAAAACAAGGTGTTGATTATGATGAAACCTATTCGCTTGTAGCTATGCTTAAATCCATTCGGATGCTCCTGGCCATAGCGGCTCATTATGATTATGAGATATGGCAGATGGATGTGAAAACAGTTTTCCTTAATGGAAACCTCCTCGAGGACATGTATATGATACAGCCTGAGGGTTTCACATCGGCTGATAAAACCAAGGTATGCAAATCATGACGATCCATTTATGGATTGAAGCAAGCATCCAGAGTCGAATATCCATTTTGATGAGACGATCAAAAAGTTTGATTTCTCACAAAATCCAGACGAACCTTGTGTGTACAAGAAGGTTAGTGGGAGTGCAGTCGTGTTCCTAGTATTGTATGTCGATGACATACTACTTATAGGAAACGATGTTTCAATCTTACAGTCAGTGAAGGTTTGGTTATCCAAGACATTCTCCATGAAAGACCTGGGAGAAGCAACCTACATCCTCGGGATTAAGATCTATAGAGATAGATCGAAACGGTTGCTTGGTCTTTCGCAGTCTACATATATAGACCGAGTGCTAAAGAGGTTTAGCATGTCGGAATCCAAGAAAGGTTATCTGCCCATCAGGGCATGGGGTACACCTTTCGAAGTCTATGTGTCCGCGCACAGAAGACGAGAGGATTTGCATGAGTAAGATTCCCTATGCATCCGCAATAGGATCTATCATGTATGCTATGTTATGTACGAGGCCCATTGTATCGTACGCTCTGAGTGTCACGAGCAGATACCAATCCGATCCAAGAATGGATCATTGGGCGGCTGTTAAGACGATCCTTAAGTACTTGAGAAGAACTAAGGATGTGTTCCTAATATATGGAGAAGGGTACATGGTGATACGTGGGTATACGGATGCCAGATCCAGATAGACAAGGATGATTCCATGTCTTAGTCTGGGTATGTATTCACCTAGAATGGAGGCGCAATAAGTTGGAAATGTTCCAAGCTTGACACTATAGCGGATTCTGCCACTAAGGCAGAATACATTGCAGCTTTGGAAGCAGCAAAGGAAGCGGTTTGGATCACGAAGTTCATCTCTGAACTTGATGTGGTCTCATCAATGATCCAAACATGTGCTTCGCCGCTATCATCTTATCAGAAAGATCATCAGTAGGAATGAAATACAAATCGAGAAAATTCCCACTGAAAGGAACTTAGCGGATCCTTTGACTAAAGCATAACCTCAAAGTAAGTTTGAGGGTCATGTTGGTGCTTATGGTATTGGATACCGTAGCGATTGGCATTAGGCCAAGTGGGAGTCTGTTAGTAATATATGAGAGATGTCCTAAGGCAATCGCCTTATGTATGAACCATTTATATGATAAATGAAGATTCACTATTTGAGTATACATGTTTAATGTATTTGATTGGATCTTAAACTCATTTCTTGAATATCCACGATACGATTCACGGCATGAGAGAATTTGTGATTGGATCACAACTAGTGAGTATCTCTACATGTGTAATTGTGATGTATCGGAATTATCCTAGTCGATGAATTGATGGATTTGGACACCATCAGTACAGCCGAGACTAACGCAGTATACTCCTTGGTGTATCAGCGGTGATTCTCCTTTGTTGGAGACATAGTGATGTCGGAGTTGATCGTGGATGCTAGTTATGGTAACTAGTTCATTGGAGTGACCAGTAGTAAGACTTCATATGGTTCTCTGCATATATAGATATGTCAATGAAGTTCTTCTGTAGCTTAAGTGCGATGTTCCTTTGACTTGCGGTATTCAAGTCATCTTGATCATGGAGACTTATGCTTTGACATCTTAAGCAAACATCTCTAAGGAGATGTGGACCGAGATGATTGGGTATAAGTCGAAGTGATCGAAGGTGTTTGAATAGCCTATAAAGGATTCACCACTCCTTGCGAGGAGATGTATACCCATGGCCTCTCGTCGGATTGTTACTAAAGTCTTTGGCCAAAGCAATACATGTTTAGAGTAAGGTACTCTTGATACATGTGGAGTAACTAGAATCAGTAGGGCGAGGAAATGATACTTGGGCTAGGTGTGGCGTGTCGACCTAGTGAGGCCCGACACAATAGACCATGTCACGAACCAAGTGGGTATAAGATGAGTGAAGGGAATGGGGCACGATTCATTCGAGTCTTGAAGGGTTTGAAATAGTTACGGATCAACCGTTGATCTTTTCGGTTAATTGGGGATCATGATGTACTACTAGGTGCCACTCATGATCGTTCTATAATTAATGGTTAATTATAGACGGCCAACATAAACCGAGAACCTATTTGGTCACACGCACAACGAGTGTAATCCAAAGGATTTAAAACGAGCTTGAGAATGAGATTCTCAGACCGAGAGAAACTATGTTTGGTTGGACCAAGCATAAAGCGAGCATGAAATTGTTTCAGTCGCAATGGAAGCGTGGATGGGCTGCGTCTTATGAAGACGTAATGGATGGACCAAAATGGTTTGGTTCTAATCCAATGGATAAGAATAAACCAAAGGGTTTGGTTTATTTTAAACGAATGAACCAAAAGTTGGTTCGGTTCGTTTTAACTTAAAATAAACCATTATGGTTTGGTTTATTTTAACTTATCTTAATAGAGCGGGTTAACGGGCTTTATGGATATGATCCATTAACCATTAAGAGAATTAGTTCTCTATAAAATAGGGATTAAACCCTAACCCTAAACCTAATCCAATTAGTGGCCGCCCAACATCAAGAAGTTGCCGCCCACCCTTGTTGAAGGTTTTCGGCGCCAACTCGAGCGACCGCTGTTGTGCGGTAGTCAGTCGTTGTCGGCGTCCAAGCTCCAGCCGGTGAACCTCCGGCGACCCTCCGGTGATCCCCTATAGGTTTGGCATCAAGGTGAGTTTTTCTCTCCTTGTTTTGGCCGGCGCCTATCTCCTCCACCAAGCTGTCCAGTTTTCTGGACAGCTTCTTCTCCTCTCGTCGGAGCGTCGTTTGGACGACGGTTAGTGCTCCGACAGCGGATAACATACCGGGGATTTGATCTCCGGTAATCCTCTGAGGTGGAGGACGAAGGATTCGTCAATCGGTTGACGAATACCTCTCCGGAGAAGCAAGTCTTGAGGACTTGTTTAAGGTCCGAATTTGGATTCGGACCGTGATCATCTCTCGATCACGTCGTCTTCAACACGAGGCTAGTAACCCGTACGAAGACGAAGCTCGTGGCTTGGCGAAGTCATCCCGAGGAGCTCGGCGTGGATACGGATAGAGACGATTCTTACGAGAATCGTTCCGGTTGATGCCGTTCCCGCTACACGTCATACGAAAGGTATAACGTAGTTTAATTTCCTTTTATTGCAATTTTAATTTACGGTTATGTCTACACTTGTTGTAATTGCATGCGTGTGTTGTGTGTGTTGTAATAAATAGGAGTATTTATTATTTTAATTGCTTCCTCTGTGCTCATGTTTACGAAACATGATCGAACACACACACGCCGCGGTGCCGGAAACCCAACATCTTGGAACATCCATTTTGATGAGATAATCCAGTCTTATGGATTTATTCAAAGTTCGGATGAGTCTTGTGTATACAAGAGATGTGACAGAAACATAGTGGTATTTCTTATACTATACGTAGATGACATTTTGTTGATTGACAACAATATCAAGGTGTTATCGGATGTAAGGGTATGGTTGTCCAAATAGTTTGATATGAAGGACTTGGGAGAAGTTGGACACATCCTTGGGATCAAGGTCATAAGGGATCGCAGGAAAAGGATGTAGTGCTTATCCCAAGCTTCATACATAGACACTATTATGGAGCGTTTTAGCATGCAGAACTCCAAGAAGGGGTTTCTACTTTTCAGGCATGGAGTTCATTTTTCCAAAGAGATGTGTCCTAGAACATCTGAGGAGATAGAAGTGTTGGGTTTCCGGCACCGGGGCGTGTGTGTGTTCGATCATGTTTCGTAAACATGAGCACAGCGGAAGCAATTAAAAATAATAAATCTATATTTATTACAACACACACAACACACGCATGCATATTACAACAAGTGTAGACATAACCGTAAATTAAAATTTGCAATAAAAGAAATTATCTACGTTATACCTTTCGTATGACGTGTAGCGGGAACGGCATCAACCGGAACGATCCTCGTAAGAATCGTCTCTATCCGTATCCACGCCGAGCTCCTCGGGATGACTTCGCTAAGTCACGAGCTTCGTCTTCGTACGGGTTACTAGCCTCGTGTTGAAGCGGACGTGATCGAAGATGATCACGATCGAATCCAAATTCGGATCCTAAAACGAGTTCTCAAAACTCGCTTCTCCGGAGAGGTATTCGTCAACCGTTTGACGAATCCTTCGTCCTCCACCTCAGAGGATTACCGGAGATCAAATCCCCGGTAAGTTAGGCGCTATCGGAGCACTAACCGTCGTGCAAACGACGCTCCGACAACTAAGAAACAAGCTGTCCAGAAAAACTGGACAGCTTTTGGTGGAGGAATAGAGGCCGGCCAAGGAGAGATGGAAGCTCACCTTATCACCGAACCTAGAGGAGATCACCGGAGGGTCGCCGGAGGTTCACGGCTGAAGCTTGGCGCAAGAGCAAGTTGGGCTGCACAAAAGGGGCTGGCGGCGGCTAGGGTTGGGCGCCGAAAACTCCAACAAGGGGTGGGCGGCAACACCAAGGGCTAGGGTTTTGGATTAGGGTTTAAGCCCTATTTTATAGAGAACTAATTCTCTTAAATGTTAATGGATCATATCCATAAAGCCCGTTAACCCGCTCCATTAAGATAAGTTAAAATAAACCAAACCATGATGGTTTATTTTAAGTTAAAACGAACCGAACCAACCTTTGGTTCATTCGTTTAATATAAACCAAACCCTTTGGTTTATTCTCATCCATTGGTTAGAACCAAACCATTTTGGTTCATCCATTATGTCTTCATAAGACACGGCCCATCCACGCTTCCATTGCGACTGAAACAATTTCATGCTCGCTTTATGTTTGGTCCAACCAAACATAGTTTCTCTCGATGCGAGAATCCCATTCTCAAGCTCGTTTTAAATCCTTTGGATTACACTCGTTGTGCGTGTGACCAAATAGGTTCTCGGTTTATGTTGGTGCGTCTATAATTAACCATTAATTATAGAGCGATCATGAGTGGCACCTAGTAGTATCATGATCCCCAATTAAGAAAAAGATCAGCAGTTGATCAGAACTATTTACGAAACCCTTGATGCTTCGAATGAATCGTGCCCCATTCCTTCACTCATCTTATACCCACTTGGTTGGGGACATGGTCTATATGTGATCCCCACTAGGCGACTCACACTAGCCCAGTATCATTTCCTCGTCCTGCGATTCTGAATTACTCCCATGTATCGAAAGTACCTTACTCTAAAGCATGTAATGCTTTTGGCGAAGACTTTAGTAACAATCCTACGAGAGGCCGTGGGTATACATCTCACTCGCGAAAGTGGTGAATCCTTTATAGGCTATTCAAACACCTTCGATCACTTCGACTTATACCCAATCATCCCGGGTCCACATCTCCTTAGAGATGTTTGCTTAAGATGTCAAAGCATATGTCTCCATGATCAGATGACGAATCCGCGAAATCGAAGGAACATGCGCTAAGCCGCGATAAGAACTTCATTGACATATCTATGTATATCACGAACCATATGAAGTCTTCTGCGGCTGGTCACTCGATGAACTAGTTACCATAACTAGCATCCGCGTTAACTCTCGGACATCACTGTCTCCAGCGGTGAGAATCATTGCTTGGATAAACGCGAGAATACCGTGCTGAATCTCGGCGAATTGATGGTGTCCCAAATCCATCAATTCATCGACTAGGGATAATTCCGATACATCACAATTACACATGTAGAGATACTCACTAGTTGTGATCCAATCACAAATTCTCTCATCTTTGTGAATATGGACATTGATAAATGAGTTTATGTACCTCAAATAGTGAATCTTCATTTATCATATAAATGATTCATACATAAGGCGATTGCCTTAGGACATCTCTCATATATTACTAACAGACTCCCACTTGGCCTAATGTCAATCGCTACGGTATCCAATACCATAGTTCTAACATGACCTCAAACTTTGAGGTAATGCTTAGTCAAGGGATCCGCTAAGTTCCTTTCAAAGGGGAATTTTCTCGATTTGTATTTCGCTCCTACCGATGATCTCTCCGATAAGATGATAGCGGCGGCACATGTTTGGATCGCTGATGAGACCTTGGCTCTTTCGCCAGTAATTGCTCCATTGTTGTCGCAGAGACCGGTATTGCTTCAACAATGGCCGGAATCACACCAAGTTCATGAACGAACTTTGATCCAAACCGCCTTTGCCGCCTGGCCGCAATATATTCTCGCCTCGGGTAGAATCCGCATACGCCTCTTGTTTGGAACTTTTCCAACTCATCGCGCTTCATTCAAGGTGAACACGATCCGCATCGAGACCGAATCATCCTTGTCCGTCTCGAAGCCGCATCCGTATACCCGTATCACCATGTCCCCTTCTCCATATATTAGGAACACATCCTTAGTTCTTCTCAAGTACTTAAGGATCGCCTTAATACCGCCCAATGATCCATTCCTCGATCGGAATCGCATCTCGCCGTGACACTCGTGAGCATAGATACATCGGGCCTCGTACATAACATAGCATACATGATAGATCCTATTGCGGATGCATAGGGAATCTTACTCATGCAAATCCTCTCGTCTTCTGTGCGCGGACACATAGACTTCGAAAGGTGTACCCCATGCCTGATGGGTAGGAAACCTTTCGTGGATTCCGACATGCTAAACCTCTTTAGCACTCGGTCTATATCTGTAGACGGCGAAAGACCAAGCAACCGGTTCGATCGATCTCTATCGATCTTAATCCCGAGGATGTAGGTTGCTTCTCCTGTGTCTTTCATGGAGAATGTCTTGATAACCAAACCTTCACTGATCAGAAGATTGAAACATCGCTTCTATAAGTAGTATGTCATCGACATACAATACTAGGAATACGATCGCACTCCCACTAACCTTCTTGTACACACAAGGTTCGTCTCGATTTTGTGAGAAATCAAACTTTTGATTGTCTCATCAAAACGGATATTCCAGCCTCGATGCTTGCTTCAATCCATAAATGGACCGCCGCAATTTGCATACCTTGGTTTTATCAACCGATGTGAAACCTCAGTCAGATCATATACACGCCCTCGAAAGGTGTTTCCATTAAGGAAAGCCGTTTTCACATCCATCCGCCATATCTCATAATCATAATGAGCCGCTATGGCCAGAGCATCCGAATGGATTTAAGCATAGCTACAAAGTAATAGGTTTCGCCATAATCAACACCTTGTTTTTTTGACGATATCCTTTCGCCACCAATCTAGCCTTATAGGTAATCACATTACCATCCATGTCTTTTCTTCTTGAAAACCCACTTGCACCCTATAGGCTTTATCCTTCAGTGGGTCAACCAAGTTCCAAACTTGGTTTTCATACATGGAATCCATTTCACTTCATGGCACCAAGCCACTTATCCCTTTCTCAACTTGTCAAGACTTCTTCATAACTGTAGGCTCTCATCATCAATGAGTAACACATCGCTCGATTCACTTACGAGAAATCCATATCTCTCGTGAATATCGGTTCTACTGATCTACGAAGATGTGGTGTTACAATAGATCCAAATTGATTGCTCATCACTATGAGTTGCCTATTATGCTTCACTGTATCTCATTAATGTCTATTTGAGTCTCTCGAGCCTCCTCAAGCTCGACGACACTCCCAATCGCTTTCTTGCAAGAGAAACTCTTTCTCTAGAAACACAAAGATGCCTTGAAACAAACACCTTTGTTCCACAGATGATAGAATTGGTAACCCTTGTTTCCTTAGGGTATCCAATAAATAGACATTTATCGTACTTAGCATCCAATTTGTCTGATACAGTCCGCTTCACATAAGCAGGACAACCCCATATCTTCAAGTAAGATACATGAGGTTTCTACCATTCCATATCTCATATGGAGTAGTTGAGACTACCTTGGTAGGCATTCTGTTTAACAAGTAAACAGCTGTCTGAAGTGCATAACCCCAAAAGGACTTGGGAAGAGTCGCATGATTCATCATTGACCGGACCATGTCCAACAAGGTCCGGTTACGCCTCTCAGATACACCATTATGCTGTGGTGTATAGGGCGGAGTCCATTGAGACAATATGCCATTGTCTCTTAGATAATCAAGAAACTCTTGACTTAAGTATTCACCAATTCTGATCCGATCAAAAGTATTTTAATACTTTTGTCATGTTATTTCTCTACTTCATTTCTGAATTCTTTGAACCTTTCAAAGGCTTCAGACTTGTGTTTCATCAAGAACACATACCCAAACCGTGAGTGATCATCGGTGGAGGTAATGAAGTAGCTATAGCCTCCTAAAGCTTGAGTTGACATAGGTCCACATACATCAGTATGTACTAGACCTAGTAACTCTCCCACTCGTTCACCCTTTCCAGTAAAAGGTAACTTAGTCATCTTGCCTTTTAAGCATGATTCGCATGTATCGTATGAATCCAATTCAAACGATTCCAGAATTCCACATCGGTGTAATTCGGACATGCATTTCTTGCTTATATGGCCAAGACGACAATGCCACATATAGGAGTCTATGTGATTATCCTTTCGAGCACGCGTGTTGCTCGCTTCGATATTGAAAATGTCACTGGATACGTCCAACGTATAAATGCCATTACTCAAAGTTCCAGTTCCATAAAGTACGCCATTCAAAGTTATATAACAACAATTGTTACTAAACGTTAAATGGAAACCATTTCTATTTAAAATAGAAACAATGTTCTTTATTAGAGAAGGAACATAATAGCAATTGTCCAGTTCAAGACTAGTCCACTAGGAGCTTCAAATAAGTTCCGATGGCGGCCGCAACCTTTGCTCCATTGCCAACTCGCATAAATTTGACTCCCCTCTGACAAGTCTTCTTCTATTCCTTAGCCCCTGTATGTCATTACATATATGTGAGCTACACCCAGTATCCAATACCCAAGTGTCTAAGGAAATAGAATGACAATCAATAACGAAGATACCTGAAGAGGATGGGGCATCGGATGCCTTCTTCTTCTTCATGGACTCAAGATAAATCTTGCAGTTTCTTAGTCGCTGGCCTTCCTTGCCGCGTGATGGCAAGTGCCCTTTTGCTAGTTCCGCCTTCTTTGCCTTTTTCTTTCCTTTCTTCTTTTGCCTTCCTCTTAGAACCTTTCTTTGAGAATCAACTAACAGAACCGCCTTCTCCTCATGCTTCTGAAGGCTCCACGGTCTTGACATATTGAGAGCTGAATGGTGGATTCCAATTTGTTCATCAGATAGTTCATCACAAATTGCGAGAAACTCTTGGGCAAACAATGCGAATTAAGTCAATACTTAACTCATGATCCATCACAAAGCGAGGTAGCTAGCCGCTCGATGTACCCGTTCATCTTTAGCACAAAGCACTCTGAGGCAGAACCTTCTTGCATCTTCGTAGTGAAGAGGAGCCTAGAGACCTCGAACCTTTCGGATCTCGCTTGCTCATCGAACAACTCATGAAGATGGAAGACCATAGTATTAGCATCCATATGCTCATGCTGCTTTTGCAGCTCAGGTACCATCGTCACTAGCATGATGCAACTCGCCAGCTCAGAATCTGTCACATATTTCTGATAGATCAACATTTGGTCTGGAGTTGCATCGTCCTTAGGACGGTCAGGAAGAGGCTCTTCAAGGACATATGCAAGCTTTTCCGCCTTGAGAACAATTCTCAGGTTTCTAAGCCAGTCCAGGAAGTTAGGCTCAGTCAATTTGTTCGAATTCAAAATAGTGCGCAAATTCAAAGACGTCATGATCAATTTATTGACCTAGAAATACAAAATGAGCATATATGAGAAAGATGATTTTAAAATGCATCAATATACATTTATAAATCCCATTCATTTTTCAAATTTCAAAAACCCCAAAATCACTTCGGGAGATTGTAGGTCCATCTCCGAATGGGCTGATATCCATCATAGTTATGAACAACCTTGGAGAGAGTCCAACAAGCCATTCATAACTACGACGGTAGGTATCATCTATACCGATTGCATATCACGTATATGCAACTATCACAATGTGCTATCAACTATTTGAATGTTCACACATACATCGGGTTGTTAACACATTAACGAGTATGCATCATATGCATAGCACCCAACTTCACCTCCCTTTACATCGACCTTGGAGAGAGTCCAAAAAGCCGATGCTCCAGGTTAAAGCCAACCCATTAATCAGGACATAGTTTTAATATGGTTAGAGCGCATTCAACCAATTAGCCCAGCTTGGAGAGAGTCCAACAACCAAAGCTAACGATTGACCTCTGACTCTTACCATATTAGTATTAAACTATTCCATGGTTTGAACATATTCAGGTTCGAGCCGGGCTTGGAGAGAGTCCAACAACCCAAACAAGAAACAGAACTCTGGTTCTAACCATATTAATGGAAGGTGTAAGCTTTAATATTGAGTAAGGGTTTTATGTCTCATCCTCTTTGCATGCAAATAACTATTATCTACATGGTATGGCATACATGGCATACATCTACATGTCACGACACACATGGCATAATGTTATGCATCTAATGCAATTACATGGCATACACTTATGTCATGTTTATAATTTCCTTATATGTCATAACTATTTATGGAAATAAAATATGTTTAAGATTTGATTCTCCAAATCAAATCATAATTAAATTAGGAAACAAATTTCCAAATCTAATCACATATTTTATTCATGGAATTATTTGATTAAGGAAAATCTATTTAGGAAACCAATTTCCTAAATCATTAAAACTACTTATGGAAATTAAATATTTTAAGATTTGATTTCCCAAATCAAATCATGATTAAATTAGGAAATAAATTTCCAGAATCTAATCAAATATTTTATTTATGGAAAATATCAATTTCCATAAATACTTTCAACTTTCCAAAAGTGGAAGATTTCCATAAATACTTCTAGACTTTCCAAAATTGAAAAATTTCCATAAATACTTCTAAATTTCCAAAATTTAGAAAATTTCTAGAAATACATTATGACTATCGCAAAACCATTTTTACGATTATGTCGAAACACAACCTGGGCTCTGATACCACTGTTGGGTTTCCGGCACCGCGGCGTGTGTGTGTTCGATCATGTTTCGTAAACATGAGCACAGCGGAAGCAATTAAAAATAATAAATCTATATTTATTACAACACACACAACAAACGCATGCATATTACAACAAGTGTAGACATAACCGTAAATTAAAATTTGCAATAAAAGAAATTATCTACGTTATACCTTTCGTATGACGTGTAGTGGGAACGGCATCAACCGGAACGATCCTCGTAAGAATCGTCTCTATCCGTATCCACGCCAAGCTCCTCGGAATGACTTATCTAAGTCACGAGCTTCGTCTTCGTACGGGTTACTAGCCTCGTGTTGAAGACGACGTGATCGAGAGATGATCACGATCCGAATCCAAATTCGGATCCTAAAACGAGTTCTCAAAACTCACTTCTCCGGAGAGGTATTCGTCAACCGTTTGACGAATCCTTCGTCCTCCACCTCAGAGGATTACCGGAGATCAAATCCCCGGTAAGTTAGGCGCTATCGGAGCACTAACCGTCGTTCAAACGACGCTCCGACAACTAAGAAACAAGCTGTCCAGAAAAACTGGACAGCTTTTGGTGGAGGAATAGAGGCCGGCCAAGGAGAGATGGAAGCTCACCTTATCACCGAACCTAGAGGAGATCACCGGAGGGTCGCCGGAGGTTCACCGGCTGAAGCTTGGTCGCCGGCAACAAGTTGGAAGGCTGCACAAAAGCTGGGCGGCGGCAGCTTAGGGTTGGGCGCCGAAAACTCCAACAAGGGGTGGGCGGCAACACCAAGGGCTAGGGTTTTTGATTGGGGTTTAAGCCCTATTTTATAGAGAACTAATTCTCTTAATGGTTAATGGATCATATCCATAAAGCCCGTTAACCCGCTCCATTAAGATAAGTTAAAATAAACCAAACCATGATGGTTTATTTTAAGTTAAAACGAACCGAACCAACCTTTGGTTCATTCGTTTAATATAAACCAAACCCTTTGGTTTATTCTCATCCATTGGATTAGAACCAAACCATTTTTGTCCATCCATTATGTCTTCATAAGACACGGCCCATCCACGCTTCCATTGCGACTGAAACAATTTCATGCTCGCTTTATGTTTGGTCCAACCAAACATAGTTTCTCTCGGTCTGAGAATCCCATTCTCAAGCTCGTTTTAAATCCTTTGGATTACACTCGTTGTGCGTGTGACCAAATAGGTTCTCGGTTTATGTTGGCCGTCTATAATAAACCATTAATTATAGAACGATCATGAGTGGCACCTAGTAGTACATCATGATCCCCAATTAACCGAAAAGATCAACGGTTGATCTAGAACTATTTCTGAAACCCTTCAGTAGCTCGAATGAATCGTGCCCCATTCCCTTCACTCATCTTATACCCACTTGGTTCAGGACATGGTCTATTGTGTCAGTCCCCACTAGGCTGACTACGTCACACCTAGCCCAAGTATCATTTCCTCGTCCTACGGATTCTAGTTACTCCACATGTATCGAAGAGTACTTTACTCTAAACATGTAATGCTTTGGCCAAAGACTTTAGTAACAATCCGACGAGAGGCCATGGGTATACATCTCCTTGCAAGGAGTGGTGAATCCTTTATAGGCTATTCAAACACCTTCGATCACTTCGACTTATACCCAATCATCCCGGGTCCACATCTCCTTAGAGATGTTTGCTTAAGATGTCAAAGCATAAGTCTCCATGATCAAGATGACTTGAATACCGCAAGTCAAAGGAACATCGCACTTAAGCCACGGTAAGAACGTCATTGACATATCTATATATGCAGAGAACCATATGAAGTCTTACGGCTGGTCACTCCAATGAACTAGTTACCATAACTAGCATCCACGATTAACTCCGGACATCACAATGTCTCGGCCCGGTGAGAATCAATTTGCTTGGATACACCAAGGAGTATACCTCGTGCTAGTCTCGGCGAATTGATGGTGTCCAAATCCATCAATTCATCGACTAGGATAATTCCGATACATCACAATTACACATGTAGAGATACTCACTAGTTGTGATCCAATCACAAATTCTCTCATGCTGTGAATCGTATCGTGGACATTCAGTAAATGAGTTTAAGATCCAATCAAATACATTAAACATGTACACTCAAATAGTGAATCTTCATTTATCATATAAATGGTTCATACATAAGGCGATTGCCTTAGGACATCTCTCATATATTACTAACAAGAAGAGATGAAGGCGGTTCCTTATGCTTTGGCGGTAGAAAGCCTCATGTATGCGATGCTATGTACGAGACCAGATATCTGCTATGTCGTGGGCATGGTCAGCAGATATCAGAGTAATCCAGGACAGGGACATTGGACTATGGTAAAGCATATATTGAAGTACCTGAGAAGGACTAGGGATTATATGCTAGTTTACCAGGCAGACCAATTACTCCCTGTGGGTTACACATATTCCGACCTTCAATCTGATAGGGATAATAATAAGTCTACCTCAGGTGATGCGGTGAGGAAAATTCGCCTTCAACCCCCTTTCGATGCGACGAAAGCACGAAGGGAGCTTTTGAGAGGGGGGGGGAGTTCTCACAGGCCGCAACAGTAAAAGGAATGTAGAAGACGAAGTCAGGAAGCACAAAACCCACACAGACAGCAGAAACAGGAACACAAGATATAATGTGGTTCGGAATAAGTATTCCTACTCCACGGAGGTGAGCTTTCTCACCGGGGACAATGCCCAAGCACTTTCCACTATGAATGTCCTCCTTTACGGAAAGGAAACTTCCCGAGGTAGAGGAGAAAACCTCTTACAGTTTAGTTACAAATATAAGAAAGAGTACGTGCGACTCAAGATCAGGGTCGCTGCTCTTCTTCTCCGGCGAAGTGATGACAGCTCTCCTCCTTCCCTTCCTGTGTCTTCGTTTCGTGTCTAATGGAGTGATTGCGGATCCCCTTTCCTCCTCTCTTCCTCTTGCCTTTTATCCTCCTTCTCTGATCCATCACTATCTCGCGGGTGGTCCCCATCGTACATGTGGCCACCACATCCACCTGAAGCATAATTCTGTTATAGGTACGAGGGGCGAAGGATCATCGGAATATTATGTGGGGACCTCCCTTTCTGTTACATAACACCTCCTCACCCAGATTTCAGTGAACTAGGTTAGCCTGTCCCCCTCAACCATCTACTTCTGGCAAAACTAACTTAGGTTTATAGCCCACGGGTAGTATAGCCTTAAGGCTCATTTGGCCGAACCGATTCTCATTCGCCTCGTTTGCCTTCTAGGCCTATTTGGCCGAACCAATTCTTATCCGCCCCGTTTGCTTTCTAGGCTTATGTGGCCGAACCGATTTTGGCCTATTTCCCAACGAAGTACCCCGACTACCTTTCCCCTACCAATTATTTCAGGCGCTTGCGCCCAACCCGTTCCTCTCTTTTTCTTCCACTGAACCCTCTAATTGGTTCGGATGACACCTTGCCTATGAGCTCTTCATAAAGAAGAGGTAACAGCGGTATCATTAGTCAACCCCAAAAAATAGTCAAGCGAAGTTATAAGCTTGACTTTCCCACTATATAAAGTTCCTACTCCCTCCTTGGCCTCACTAATTCAAATTTACTCCTTTCTTAAAGCTTTACCTCATATACTTGAGGCAGCCTAATGGGCCCATGGGCCCCGCTCCTCTTTTTTCTCCTGTAGTTGAACCATCACGAAAAACCCTATATAAACCTCCGTCCTTTCCTCTTAGGTATTACTTAGCAAGTCTAGCAATCCTGTCCCTTCCACTTCTTCTCTCCTGCGACTTTCACCGGCGGCGTTCCAGCGACCCAACCCTCTCCTTCTTATACGTTCTTCTTCTCACCCTCCAAGTAAGTGCTCTGTCCTACTTTATACCTATGGCCCCTAAGACCATCCCCTCCCCTGCGTGGTATGAGCATACCATTACCCAACTAGACCGCGACCACTATTTCTGCAATCTTAAGAACAGGTTCATAGACTCTTCCTTAAAATGCTGCTTTACGACCAAGATGCACCGACCAAATCGTCCTCCTCCTGGACTGACTTGTTCTTCTCTGAATAGTTTCTTAACGGCCTATCCCTACCAGCACCGGCTATCTATTTAGACCTTTTAGACTTCTATGGACTACCCCTGAACCAATTCACCCCCAACTCTTTTCGGATTTTGTCGGGAGCACATATAGTGTTTCAACACCTAAACCTCTCCTTAACCTCTGAAATATTCTATTGCTTCTTTCAATTGAAATCTTCTAAGGCAGGTCTTTTTTATCTATCTAGCCGCCCAGACTGCCAATTCTTAATGAACCTGCCTACTTCCCATAAGGGATGGGAAGAATTATACTTTTTTGTATAGCTTCCGTCATCTTTACCTTATTCCAATACCTGGAAGGTAGACCTTCCCGAGCTGCCTTCCTTCCGGGAAATGAGGACCAAATACCCTTTCCCAGAGGTTTATAGAATATTATGAGAGTCACACTACTGTTCGAATCATCTAATAAAGACTCCCCTTTTAAGACACTTTGGACTATCCCCCCTCCCTTCGACGACCTCGGTTGCTGTAGGTAGGATGATACTTACCTTGCAATATAATTTTCTTCCTGCACTATACATCTCTCTCACCAATACATTTTGCAGATAACCTAATGCAGGAAGCTTTGGTAGAAGGAGAGGCGATTGAGGCTGCCAAGAAGAAGAAGGCCTCCACCAAGAGAGGTAAATCAGTAGCGGCTCCTTCATCCCCTCGGAAGAAACTGCGGCTCGCCAAGAAAGGAGCCCCGAGTTCATCCACTCTTCCACCCTCTTCTTCCGCTCGGCCTGGTTTGCAATCTCTAACCATCTACGAACCGAGAGGAAGAGACAGTACCTTATCTATCCCCTCTTCATCTCCTCAAGGAGGGGACTCTCCCTCCCTTTCTCCCAATTCATCCCCTTCTCCACATAATTCACCCTTACCTTCTCGTACCGAGTCCCTTTCTGCTCCTATCCCCTCCGACACACTTGCTTCTCCTATCCCTCTTCAGCGCATCAGACCCACACTTCCCCCCGAAGGAGAGGATCTTTCCCTTCCCATTCCCCCGAAGGCCACCTTGGGGTCCTTGCTGAAGATTCGTCATCCTTCGGAGGTCAAATTCTTCAACCAATCGGGCGTACAAGGCCCTTGTGAACAAGTGAGCAAATTGCTGGCTGAGGTATTTACTATCTCTTTCTCCTCTTTAGTATACGTCTATATGTGTCAGCATATACTGATGTTGCTTTCCTTCTTCTAGGCCTCATCCCAGCATGACAAAATGGTAGTCCAACTGGCTCAATTCCAATCCAGTGTAGAGACACGCCACTTCGCCTCTATAATGCAATAGAAAAAGCTCATTCAACAATTAAGCGAGAGAGAGGCGAAGGAAGCTGACCTGAGGGGCCAATGTGAAGATGCGATGACGCAATTGGCCCTGGTCAAAAGCGAAAAGAAGGAGCTGCAGCGCAAAAATGAAGAACTCGAACAGCGAATCTTCTTCCAATCCAGTGAATTGCAATAGGTAGAGATCCTTGCCCATGAACTAAAGGAATATAAGGGGCATCTTGGGGATGCTATGATCCAAGCCGCCGATTCTTCGAGTACTATCGAACAACTCCAGGAAGAACGCCGACTACTTCGACTGGAGCGCCAAGCCTGGGAAGCCACCAGGAAATCTTGTATAGTGAAGTGCCAAGAACTCTCCTCCCTAGTGGCGGCTTTCCCTCAAACTCTATCGGCAACGGCTCAGCATCAGTCTGCTCTTCAGAAAGAACACTCCGAAGCCTTGTCAAATTTGGGATGGAAAGCTATAAAAGCAGCCACCGAGAGGGATGCCATGGTAGCACAACTAACGGAGAGCCAAATCCAACTGGCTAAATGTCAGGACCAACTAAAGGAGCAGAAAGCTGATCTCAAGGGTCGATATGTCAAGAAGGGGGTAGACCTGTTCATATTAGGCTTTGATGGGACTTCGGCTTTAAATGCCGAACGAGGATACCCTCCCCCTGGCATGGACACCAGCTACTTAAATCCTGTAGATGCCTTAGCTAAATGTCCCCCTGAACTATTTGAGCTGTAACTTCTAATGTTCCGCTTCCTATAATGACTTTCTCCTTATCAATGAAAAACAATTATGTTAACCATAACTTTTATCATTATCCTTGCATGTCTCCTTGTGGGTCGGAAATTCTGGACCAACTTCAAGCTTTTCTCTTTTTATACTATCATTTATTTTCTCGTGTCGTATGGCACAATCCCGTAGTTGGTTCGGGGACTTACTTGGAAGGTCTCGAATGATATCATTCATATCCGACCCAATTTTGGTTCGGCCAACACTTTAAATGACTTTCGCCTGTTGGTCTTCTATATCCTTCTTACTGCTTCGGAAACGGGATCAGTCTCTTCATCTTCTTCCCCTTCCCAACAACTACTGCCGTCGCTTTCCCTCGACTATAAATCATCACCCTCCATGTCTTCGTCCTTCTATCTCACTCTCATGGCTTCAGCAGGACACCCCATCCAAATTTCTTCAGACTCAGAATCTTTCGAGCTACAGGACTGGTTTTCCGAAGACATTGAAGATTCGGAGACCCGCTCGACTGCCACCTCAGCTTTTCGTCCCCTTCCTTTTCCGCCTCACACTCCAACTCCAACCCCTCCTACAGAGAGGTCTTTTCGTGCACCCTTTCCTTCATTCCGCAATCGGGTGTGGAACCCTCCTTCAACATAGGAATACACAGTAGGAGATCCCCGGGCCGCCACCGAACTTCCCCCACTCCCACCAGCTGTGGCCTTCCTCCCAGTCTCCCCAGCGAGAGTTCATCCTCCTCCTTTCGATAAAGGTCCATCAGCAATACCTCCCGCTCAAGGCGAGCGCTTCAGGGTCATTTTGGCGCCTTCCTCCCCCATGGAGACCTCTAACGCTTCATCTGTTAAGAGTAATCAGAAAAAATCTTCATAGATTAAATGATGTAACTATTTTAAATATGTTAATAAAAATGAAGGAGGAAATTGATATTCGCTTTTGTCTTTTTCCTGTATAAGTGTAATTTCTGTCCTCGAAAAGACTATAATCCGGCCTGAACATACTTTCTTTTACCATCTCCCTGGGATTCAGACCCTTTTACTTATAATTATTGTACCAGCGACTTTTCACCTGCTGTCGTTACGTTTCCCCTTTTTTACTAGCATTTATTATCCCCTACTTTCTCTGCTAATAAATGCACTCTTCTCCTTCAACGCTATAAAGACTTCCAACCCTTACCGTATAGCTCCCATCTTTTCCCCTTCCTTCCCTTCGCCATGGACAGAATATCTGAACAGGGCAGCAGTTCCTCTTCTGCTGAAGAAACGATTGAGGATAGCTGCTATATAGCTAATCTGGAGGAGCAAGTGAGGTACTTGCAACAACGACTGAGGGAGGTCTCCGCTAGCAACCATTCTCTGCGTCAACAGCTGATAGGTTCCAAAAGGAACTATCTAAGCAGATCTTCCTACAGCAATTCTACCTTCGACAACTCATTTGCCAACCTCCGTCGCGCAAAGAAGCTCCGTCAGCCCCTTCTAACTACGAACTGTAATACCCTGTGAGGGTCTTTTATTTCCTTCTTGTAAGAAGAAGTAAAATGTATAATCCTTCTAAAGGAATGAACTTTTCCTGTTTGTCTTCTTCTTCCAGTGTCTCTTGAGTTATGCTCCGCTTCACCTTTTTCATATTTAAATAGAATGACACACGGCTGGGGCATATTTCATCTCTTCTGCTCTTTTAACCTACCGGGAATATAATAATATAGAATCGCTAAATGAGCCAACTCTGCTGCTCTACCGCTGCACAGGAATAAAATAATACAAAGTTAAATAATGACTTCAACTTCTTCCGCTTCGCGGGGACAAACATGATAGATAACTGAGGAAATCTCAGTTTTTCCGTTCCGCCACCACACGGGGATAAAATAATATAAAGTTGAATAATAAGTTCAACTTCTTCTGCTTCGCGGGTATAAAAATGATGTATAACCGAGGATATCTCGGTTCTTCCATTCCACCACCGCACGGGGATTTCTTCCGCTTCGCAGGGATAAAAAATGATGTATAACCGAGGAAATCTCGGTTCTTCTGTTCCACTACCGCACGGGGATTTCTTCCGCTTCGCGGGGATAAAAAATGATATATAACAAAGGAAATCTCGGTTCTTCCGTTCCACCATCAGACGGAGATTTCTTCCGCTTCACGGGGATAAAAATGATATATAACCGAGGAAATCTTGGTTCTTCCGTTCCACCACAGCACGGGGATGTCTTGCACTTCGCGTGGATAAAAATGATGTATAACCGAGGATATCTCGGTTCTTCCATTCCACCACCGCACGGGGCTTTCTTCCGCTTCACGGGTATAAAAATTAGGTATAACCGAGGAAATCTCGGTTCTTCCATTCCACCACCACACGGGGATTTCTTCCGCTTCGCGGGGATAAAAATGATATATAACCGAGGAAATCTCGGTTCTTCCGTTCCACCACCGCACAGGGATTTCTTCCGCTTCGCGGGGATAAAAATGATGTATAACCGAGGAAATCTCGGTTCTTCCGTTCCACCACCGCACGAGGATTTCTTCCGCTTCGCGGGGATAAAATGATGTATAACCGAGGATATCTCGGTTCTTCCATTCCACCACTACACGGGGATAAAATAATATGTAGTGCTCAAAGGCCTTCAGCATAAAGAGAGTGATGTTTTCACACCACTGTTCTTCCTACCTTCATCCTTCTTATGAAAGCGAGGGCTCCAACACATAACTGGCCACCTGCAGAATAAATCCTCGTTTTACTTCCACTTAGGGCCTCCTTTTCTATAAACGAGGAGCCCAATAATCATTGTAAGCCCATTCTTCCTCCATTTTATTGGGGATTCTTCATCTTCTTCTCTTTAGTTACCTTTATCCTTTCTGCCTTCTCGTCTCCCTTTCCTGCATTTACTCTTCCTTCCGCCGTCATCTTCCGGTGCCCCCCATCATCTCCTTCAACCTTTTCTTTTCTTCTTCCACGGACAGGATGCATTCCTCCTTCTTCCGCGAAATAGCAAGCCGTTTTCCACGGGTCCAATGGGGTGATGTCAGCCACCATCTTCATCTTCGCCTTTGCCTCCGTCTACCATTGTTCCCCATGTCACCCCTCTACCTTCTTCTCCACCTCCATCTGAAACCCCTGGTACATCCACCCCATGCGAGACTGCCATAATCAGCCCATCTTCCTCCCCGAGGCAACCGACAAACCCTAACTCTCCCCTTTCCTCCCATTCCGCCTCGGGTATACGCGCGTCACCTCCTCCCTCGTCACAACTCGAAGAGGATTCTGGGGAAATTGTGCGCCCATGTCCTTTAACCGCAGATGATGGTGCATCCTTGCCTTCATTTTCCCCTGACCATGCTTCCATCTTTGAGCCAATGGTAATTGACATCTCCCCACTGCCTAGTTCCCCTTCCGCGCTTCGCCTGGAGAGCTCTTCCCTTCCTATGGGCAATAGTACACCTCCTTCCACTTCTTGCCTTCCCCCCGAAGGCTCCTCCAGCCCCATGCTCATCATATCATCTTCTCTGGACTCCTCGCCAAATAAACTTCCGTCCGCCACTTTTGATGTGCCCTCTTCTCCGCCAGTCACAGCACATCTTTCACCTTCTGCTTCTGATTTTCTGCCCCCGACTTCGTCCCCAGGGAACCTTCCAATTAGTGCTCCTCCTTCTTCCCCTTTTGAACCCTCGTCTCAACCTATGGATACCACCCTCATTCTTCCCCCGACGAGCAAACCTTTACATTTGGGGTCGTCCATCCCTTCTTCTTCCCGTTCTCCTCGGGGTCTTCAGATATTGAATTTATAGAAACTGATCCCCCGCATGGAAGGCCTGCGCCACGCCCTCGACTTGGTATGTTTTTCTAATCAGCCCTTCTAATCTTTCTTACTGAATAACTTCTTTTCAACAACCGGCGTACAGGCCCTAAAAACTACCAAGAGTTAGACCGCTCTCTATGTTGGTGCAGTAGGCACCTAAGTCGAACCTGGGTTTTGATTATAACAAACGATACAAAGTTAAGCTCATATCGTTATCTCACGAGCTGAATCGAGTGTGCAGAAGATTGATATAGCTGGAGCTGAAGGCTAGCGACACCCGGAGGAAGCCGCGGTGGTCAGGCGACACTCGAGTGACTTCGGAGGGAGCCGAAGGAATCGAGTGGAAGGCCGGAAGCAAAAGCAACACGTAAGTATTGAGGTAAGCTCGTGTGTGTGAGCGTAAGTGAGGTCGTATCCTCCTTACGGGGATGATCTTAAGCGTAGATCCGACCAGAGACATCCCATCGATGGTCCAGGTCGAGATCGGACGGTCGAAGGCCGTCGAAATAATATTTTCTTTGAGATAACTTTGCCCTGCAGCTAGCATCAGTCGACTGCCAGCTTGGAGGACTCGACTGTCGTCAAACAGTCGACTGCCAAAGGTCAGCACTCGACTGATGCTGCCATCAGTCGACTGATGATGGCCATCAGTCGACTGATGGTCAATGATCAGATTCGAGGAGTCAAGGCTTATCACCCCATTTCAAGGAGATTGGTGCTCAATTTTGATTGGCTAGGGTTCCTCTCGAAAAGGGGCTCAAAGGCTATAAAAGGAGGGCTTGTCTTAGGGTTTTTATTCAATTAAAAAGTTTCCAAGTGCTTCCGATACGCTCCAACTCTCCGACATCCCTACGACGAAGCACTGCCGAGACGACGACTGGAGCTTCAACCTTCATCCTTTGAAGTCGTCGGTAACGAAAGTTTGAATAATATTTCAGTTTATAAGTTGTTCTTATTTCGAGCTTTAAATTATATCAAGGAGAGGGGGAGTGTCCCTCTACCTTGAGCTTTTATCATCTTTGTGTATCCAACGAGGAGGAGTTTTTTTTTAGTAGTTTGCCCTCCGTACGTGGTCAAGGACCACTAGGGCCTTGGAGTAGTAGCCTTCGGTTACGAACCAAGTAAAACTCTTGTGTCTATTGTCTCTTTTATTTTTTTGTTTATCTTTCCGCTGCATATAAGTTTTTTTTTAAAAACGAATTCGTACAAAAAATTTCTATCGCTATTCACCCCCCCTCTAGCGATCCGATCGATCCAACAATTGGTATCAGAGCTGGGGGTTGCTAAGATTTGGTGAAACCACCAATCTAGCTATTTTTACAGATTTATTTTTCTTTTATTTCTGTTTTTTTATTTATTTCACTTTGTTAAGTTTTTCTCCGGCACTACTAATCAAAGACGTGAGTCTTGGTACTTGTTTTTGTGTTTTTGTCGTGGCTAGTTTCTTCGTCTTCGTCTCTTTGTGTCTTTTGTTCTAATGGCCCATCTCGAGGGTTTTAGCACCGTCCCACCTCCGTTTTACAATGGAGATGACTTCCGTTATTGGAAGGGTCGGATTGAATGCTTTCTCAAAACCCAAATCGAGATGTGGATCATAATCCAAACGGGTTTCACACTTCCGACTAATGAAGTGGGTGACTCCTTGGATTATGATCAATGGACCATTGCGACAAAACGACAAGTCGAAGCCAACGCCAAGGCAACACAAATCCTCCAATGCGGCCTATCCAAGGAGGAGCTAAATCGCGTCGGCCCCTTCATAAGCGCAAAAGATCTTTGGACAAAACTAGTGGAGCTACACGAAGGGACCGATGAAGCCAAGGTATGTAAGCGTGATCTTCTTTTCAATAAACTATATAACCTAAAAATAAAGGAACACGAGTCCGCAACGTAACTCCACGCCCGTGTCCAAGACATAGTCAACAACCTACACACAATCGGGCAAAAGGTCGAAAACCGCGACCTTATAAGGTATGTTCTAAACTCTTTTCCGAGGACTACCTTGTGGGCATCCATGGTCGACGCCTACAAGGTCTCCAAGGATCTTTCTAAAATTAGGTTAGATGAACTCTTTTCTGATTTCGAATTACATGAGCAGTCCAACTCGAAACCCGAGAGGGGTATAGCCTTGTTTGCAGGTTCAAAGAAGAAGAAAATCGCAAGCAAGCCACCACCAACTGAGGAGGAAGATGAGTCCGAAGAAGAAGTTGACCTGGAGTTGACTGCCGAACTAATGAACCTAGCCCGAAGGATAGCCAAGGGACGAAAGCGAACCATGACTCGACCCAACCAAGGTAAGCCTAAAAGTTCTAATATTTGGTGTTATGAGTGTAATAGGTTTGGACATATCAAGTCCGAGTGCCCCAAGCTCAACCACCAAGAACCTAAGCACAAGAAGGCCCTCAACGCGACATGGGAAGAAGCGTCATCCGAAGAAGACGAAGATCACATCTTCATGGCGAAATCAATTGAGTCAGACATGGAGACCGAACCTGAACTTGAGTCAGAACCTGAGGATGACTCGGACTATGAAGCTACTTTCAAGTCAAGCCACAGATACGCATCCGGTTCAAAAGATACCCTTAAAGTGAGTCGAACTTTATTTAATACTTTACATAATACGGTTAGGTTTTTGTCTAGGAAATTAGTTAAGTCCGAGTCCAAGGTCGAGACCCTGGTTGAGGAGGTCAAACTCCTCAAACACAAGGTCTCCCTAACCTCTTCGACTAGTCAAGTTCGAGAAGAGGACCCAACTCGAGCTGAAAAGCTCGAAGTTGAGAACTCTCTCTTGAAAAGTCAAGTTGAAGATCTTAGGAACACGTTGGAAAGGTTTACTTCGGGATCCAAAGGACTTGACCTCCTACTTGGATCTCAAAGGGCCGTGTACAATAAGGCTGGACTAGGGTTTAACTCTAACACGACTAATAGGTCGTATATGTCGATTGTAAGTCGACATAGGAAACATGTCCAAGCATGGGTCCCTAAGAACTTTTTGATTTCAACTCTAGGATCCAACCCGTACTGGGTTCCCAAGGACCAAATCCACTATGTGGATAGACCGAACCGATTCAACGGTCTAGGGGGAGCCAGTACAAAACATGTTTGTGCTTTAACTTAGAAATTGCATGCTTAGAATTTTTTTTAAAACTTGTGAACTCACTTAGAACACGTACATAACCAACTAAAATCCTTCGAAAAGATTGAGCCTCGGGGAGCCTCTTTTCAAAAATAACCAGTTAGACTAGGAAATAGTCTTAGGTGAGTCAAGTCATCATTTTCTTGAAAATGGCTTTGTCTAAGGAAGTGGTCGATGATCCGATAAAAGAAGGCCCCTGTGCCTCGCCACGACCTGGAAGCCATGATCTTGAAAAGGTAAACTTGACAAGCCTAGGGTCAAATCCAAATCTAACATAAAATTACTTGAACCTAAATGCACTTAATCAACTTAATTGGAAGTCATCTCACAAAAAATACATAAGTATAACATGCTTGATCATATAGACACATGTGAGATGACCTAGGTTTAACAACTTACAACCAATTTTAAAAAAAAAAAAATCTAACATCCAATCCAACCACCTTGTGTGTAGGATCAATGGATGTTGTGTTGCTCCGACGATGACCGGGGATCAACTCAAATTCACGAAGCTTCGATTCAAACGACAAGGATCGGTAGCCTTTGGGAATAACGGCAAGCTCAAAATCATCGGATCAGGTGATATCGAGCTTAACTCGAATTTTGTTATTAAAAATGTATTACTTGTAGAGAATTTTGAATATAACCTGCTTAGCGTAAGCCAATTATGTGACAATAACTATAAGGTCATATTTTTAGAAAATGAATGTGTAATTAAAACAAATAAAACAGCTAAAACAATATTCAAAGGAACTATGACAAATAACATTTATACAATTAACTTAATCAAATCCTCAGCCAAATATCTTATGACACAGGAAGAGGAATCATGGTTGTGGCACTGACGACTCGGTCACTCGCACCCAAGACTCATCCACAAGATGAGTCAGAGTGGCTTAGTCAGAGGCTTACCCAACCTCAACAATTTGATTAATAAAATCTGTAATGCTTGTCAACAAGGAAAACAACCTAGGACACAACACAAGTTAACTAACCAAGAACGAACCTCAAGTGTACTTGAGCTCCTGCATATGGATCTATTCGATTCACATGGAGCCAAGTCACTCAATAGAAGTCAATATTGCTTAGTCATAATTGACGACTACTCCAAGTTTACCTGGGTCAGGTTCATCAAAGATAAAAATGATACCCTAGATCAATTAATCAATCTATTCAGATTAATCGAGAATAAAAAAAAACCTTAAGGTTAAAAGACTTAGAAGCGATCATAGTGGTGAATTCGAAAATCAAAGGTTCACCGACTTCTGTAACCTAAACGGATACCACCATGAATTCTCTTGCCCTATGACCCCTCAACAAAATGGCCTAGTGGAGCGAAAAAACCGAACTCTACAAGAAGCCGCTAGGACCATGTTGAACGAATACGACCTACCTGATAGGTTTTGGGCAGAAGCCGTTAGCACGGCTTGCTATGTCCAGAATAGGATCCTTATGGTAAAGAGGTACCTTAAGACCTTGTACGAGATTTATCACAATAAAGTACCCAACATCAAGTACTTTAGGGTATTTGGATGTAAAGTACATATCTTAAACACTAAGAACCACCTAGGGAAATTCAAATCCAAAACATCCACCGGAATCTTCTTAGGATACTCAACCACGAGTAGGGCCTATAGGGTATATAACCACGATACCTTTAAAGTCGAAGAGACTATTAATGTAGTGTTCGATGAAGTACCCGAACCTACAAAACCCTTAATGACCCCAAGTGTTGAGCCCACTGATACCAAACTCATCTCCGACCCTGAGATCGAGTCTAATCCACATCAACCAACTTCTCTTGTCGACCAAGTGACAAGTGATCCGAGTCAAACTAGTGTTCAACCAAGTCACCCCATTGATCAAGCATTAGGTGACACAAACCCAACCCAATCTAGGATTCAGACTAACCACCCTATCGATTAAGTGATAGGAGATCCTAATCTAGGAGTTCGAACTAGAGCATCCTATAGGAACCTTAGTCAAATTTCCTTAATTTCAAAGATAGAACCCAAATTAATTGAACAAGCTCTTCTTGATCCCGATTGGATTATTGCAATGCAAGAAGAGCTAGCTCAATTTACTAGGAATGAAGTGTGGAAATTAGTACCACCACCTAAAGACAAAACAATAATTGGAACAAGGTGGGTGTTTCAAAATAAGCTTGATGATAAAGGTGAAGTAGTTAGAAACAAGGCTAGGTTAGTCGCCAAAGGGTTTAGTCAAGTCGAAGGCTTAGATTACGACGAAACCTATGCCCTAGTAGCTAGACTCGAATCCATTCGAATGTTGCTAGCTTATGCCGCACATCGAGGATTTAAGCTGTTTCAAATGGATGTTAAGTCGGCATTCCTAAATGGATACATTAAAGAAGAAGTTTATGTTAGCCAACCCCCCGGATTCAAAAATCTATATAAACCCGACCATGTTCTAAAACTTAAGAAAGCTCTCTATGGACTTAAACAAGCTCCTCGAGCTTGGTACGAGAGACTTTCAATCCATCTTAAGTCAAAAGGGTTTAACCAAGGCTTAGTTGACCCAACTCTCTTCGTAAAAACCTTAGGTAAAGAAATATTCATAGCTCAAATTTACGTAGACGATATAATTTTTGGAACCTCTAACTCAGCCTTACTAAACGAGTTCGTTTCACTCATGGAAAGTGAGTTCGAAATGAACTTGGTAGGCGAGTTAAGTTTCTTTTTAGGTCTACAAATTAAACAAACTAAGGATGGTATATACCTATATCAACAAAAATACACTAAGGAGTTAATTAAAAGATTTGGAATGCAAGATGCTAAGATAATAAACACCCCAATGGCGATTAATGTTAACATAGGAGAAGACCTAGAAAGTAAGTCCATTGACTTAAAGTACTATAGGAGCGCGATAGGAAGTCTCCTATACTTAACTGCGAGTCGACCCGACATCCTATTCGCAGTAAGTATGTGCGCCAGGTTTCAAACCTATGCTAAGGAGTCTCACCTAACCCTAGTTAAGCGTATCCTTAGATATCTTAAGGGTACACTTAATGTCGGTATTTGGTATCCTAGATCTACCGAGTTCGAACTAACTGGCTACTCCGATTCGGACTATGCCGGTAGTAAGCTCGATAGAAAGAGTACGAGTGGTTGTTGTCAACTTCTCGGCTCGAGTCTAGTGAGTTGGTGCAGTAGGAAGCAACACTGTGTTGCTTTATCTACCACCGAAGCCGAATATATCGCGATGGGTGAGTGTGTCACGCAGCTTCTTTGGATGAAGCACACTCTCCGCGACTTTAAGTTAGACTTTACGAATACTAAACTTCACGTAGATAACATTAGTTCAATTAATCTTACAAAGAATCTGATATGTCACTCTAGGACCAAACATATAGAGGTCAAACATCAATTCATTCGAGAACATGTGGCCAACGGAGCCATACAACTCGAATACGTCGAATCGAAGTCTAACTTGGCAGACCTATTTACTAAACCCCTACCCGAAGCCGAATTTAGTCTATTAAGATGAAAATTGGGCATGTGCATAATAGAATAGGTACTTGCAAATTATATGTTCTTACTACTATCTCTTTAATTTCATTTTTATGGAACTATTATAGGACATACCTGAGATATCATGCACCTATAGATTTGTGTTTGTGTACCTGAGCCAATACATCTCACAACATATAGGACTAATGTGTTTGTGTACTTAGCCACTTAGATGGGCGTGAGATGTTAGGACCTTACTCCTGGTTCCAGATGTAGAGCTAGTGCATCACTATGAACCACGAAGTATAATCATACATACTAACCGACTCTGACCAGGACTGGTTGATCTTTCATATCAATCAAGCCAAATATGAGTCGAACATTTTATAGATGAACTTATTTTCAGGATATTATTTTCAAAATAATGTGGAACATGCTTGGACTCTAAAATTAAAACTTATGTTTTTTATTCCACACACACCCTCACTCTTTTCGATATATGACAAAAGGGGGAGAAAAAGACCAAAGTTAAGGGATCATTACTTAACTTTTAGTTAACTTGTTCAAAAAGTAATTTATTTAACTTTAAGTTAACTTGTCAACAAAATGGAAGTAAAAGCCAAGGTTAAGAAGTCAATTTTTTGATTTCTTAACTTAAAAAATTATTTTAAACCCTATGGCCAATATTAAGTGATTTCGGTTACTTAATTCTTTTTTAGTAGCAAATATCAAGGGGGAGAGTTAAAACTCTTTCTCAAGTACTCACCCTTGGTCAAGGGGGAGGATTCCTCAAGGGGGAGCACTTGAAAAAGAGTTTTTATATACTCCTGCACATTCATGCATATCTCTTACTCAATTTACTTAATGCACTTAATTTATTAACTTTGTATGTGGGTTTGCCATAAATCAAAAAGGGGGAGATTGTTGGTGCAGTAGGCACCTAAGTCGAACCTGGGTTTTGATTATAGTAAACGATACAAAGTTAAGCTCATATCGTTATCTCACGAGCTGAATCGAGTGTGCAGAAGATTGATATAGCTGGAGCTGAAGGCTAGCGACACCCGGAGGAAGCCGTGGTGGTCGGGCGACACTCGAGTGACTTCGGAGGGAGCCGAAGGAATCGAGTGGAAGGCCGGAAGCAAAAGCAACACGTAAGTATCGAGGTAAGCTCGTGTGTGCGAGCGTAAGTGAGGTCGTATCCTCCTTACGGGGATGATCTTAAGCGTAGATCCGACCAGAGACATCCCATCGATGGTCCAGGTCGAGATCGGACGGTCGAAGGCAGTCGAAATAATGTTTTCTTTGAGCTAACTTTGCCCTGAAGCTAGCATCAGTCGACTGCCAGCTTGGAGGACTCGACTGCCGTCAAATAGTCGACTGCCAAAGGTCAGCACTCGACTGATGCTGCCATCAGTCGACAGATGATGGCCATCAGTCGACTAATGGTTAATGATCAGATTCGAGGAGTCAAGGCTTATCACCCCATTTCAAGGAGATTGGTGCTCAATTTTGATTGGCTAGGGTTCCTCTCGAAAAGGGGCTCAAAGGCTATAAAAGGAGGGCTTGGCTTAGGGTTTTTAATCAATTAAAAAGCTTCCAAGTGCTTCCGATACGCTCCAACTCTCCGACATCCCTACGACGAAGCACTGCCGAGACGACGACTAGAGCTTCAACCTCCATCCTTTGAGGTCGTCGGTAACGAAAGTTTGAATAATATTTCAGTTTATAAGTTGTTCTTATTTCGAGATTTAAATTATATCAAAAAGAGGGGGAGTGTCCCTCTACCTTGAGCTTTTATCATCTTTGTGTATCCAACAAGGAGGAGTTTTTTTTTAGTAGTTTGCCCTCCGTACGTGGTCAAGGACCACTAGGGCCTTGGAGTAGTAGCCTTCGGCTACGAACCAAGTAAAACTCTTGTGTCTATTGTCTCTTTTATTTTTTTGTTTATCTTTCCGCTGCATATAAGTTTTTTTTTTAAAAATGAATTCTTACGAAAAATTTCTATCGCTATTCACTCCCCCCTCTAGCGATCCGATCGATCCAACACTCTACACTAACATCGAGCTCAGTTTCTGGAATCGGAACGGCGACATCAGGAGGATTTAGCAACTGCCCAACATCGGGAACAGCTCCTGTCGCAACAACTGCAACTATACCAGGAGCAATTGGCAGGAGCTCACCACCAAATTCAAAAAGACGCCAATACCATCGCAGCCTTACAAGAACAACAGCGAGCAGGTGTGAAATCACCTTTACTACAACAGGAGGTTCAACCAACCCATCTTGACAAGGAGTCTTCCTCTTCTCAAGAATTGACCCGCCTTCGAGAACAGGTAGAAGAACTCCTTCATGGGAAGCAACAGGACTCAGACACCATCGCCCGACTCCAGGTTCAATACCAGAAAGCAAAGGATAAAATAGGGGACCTATGCACTCGCCTGTGCAAGGAGGTACAAGAAAACTCCTCTCTCATAAATTCTAGGGCACATGCTCATGCCCATCTACGCAGGCAAGAAACATCCCTCCAGAGACTGAGCACTGAGCTTGCCCGAACTAGATCCTACTCCGAAGCGGTAGAGGGGATTTCGGCTTCTATGCGTCAAAACATGATGGAGATGACGCACCTTATATAGCAGGATCAAACTTCCCGAGCCGAAGATATTTCAGTCTTGGCCGACGCAATTATGGAAGTATCCAGGCGCTATAGTGACATGCGCCGAGCCCTTTGAAAGCACCAAGAGAAATGTCATAGACTCCACCGAGACAGAAGCCCAGACCACCCGAACCGGCAGGAGCGATTAATCATCCTGCTGCGTACCACTTATCAAGACGGGTTTAATGAAGTGGTTCGACAATACGCTGATCAAGGACTTCCTCCCCCAACATATCCTACTTTCTCTTTAAATTGGGAAGCCGGCTTTCGGTGCTATCCCCCTGACAGGTTCAAGTTATAGCTTGATGTATTGTCTCAGAACAGAACTCTCTTTCCATCCTCTTTTCTTTTTCAAAGTTTATTAGAGGTACTGTATCGCGATTGTGAATGGCTCATTAATCAATCTCGGGTTCCTTTTGCATCTAACTAATACAATCAAATTAGGAAGTACACCCCTTCGGGAGTCCCACAACTCCTCTTCTATGATCCTCCACTTCTCATACAGTGTGAAAAAGTTTTAAATGAATGGCGTTCCAAGGTCATGGAAGTTCCTTGCCCTGGTCATCTTTCAAATAATATGCTGACTCTGCTACGCGGCGCGTTACTTCATAGGGTCCTTCCTAGTTTGGAGCTAACTTACCAGGGTCTCCAGCGGGATTAACTTTACGCAAAACCCAATCTCCTTCCTGAAATCTTCGAGGCATCACCTTCTTATTAAAGGCTTGCTGCATTCTCCGCTTGTAAAACTCCGCTCACCTCCGTGCCATCTCCCGCTTTTCTTCCACCAAGTTCAACTCAGTGCTTCGGATAAGTTGGTTCTGCTCTGGTTCGTACACCTCTATCCGAGCGCTACTTAAAAGGGCCTCGATCAGAATAACATCTTCCATCCCATATACTAAACTGAAAGGAGTCTCTCCTGTTGCAGTTTTTGGTGTAGTTCGATAGGCCCACAAGATTCTGGGCAATTCTTCCACCCAATTCCCCCTTTGACTGCCCAATTTAGTCTTCAACCCTTGAGTGAGAATTCTATTAGTGACTTCAACTTGACCATTAGCTTGAGGGTGGGCTACTGAAGTAAAAGCTTGCTGAATGTTGAGACTTTGACACCATTCTTTAATCTTTTTGCCTTGGAACTGACGTCCATTATCACTAACTATTCTCCGAGGAATACCATATCGACAGACAATATTCTTCCACAAGAATTGTATTACAGCATTCTCGGTAATTTTGGTCAGGGGCTCTGCTTCCACCCATTTGGAGAAGTAATCTACAGCCACCAATAAAAATTTCTTCTGTAATGGTGCCACTGGCATCGGACCCACTATATTCATTCCCCATTGATCAAAAGGACATGAAGCGACCACATCTTTCATTAATTCAGCCGGGTCTGTCGACCGGCTATGCTTTGACAAGTCGCAAGTTTGCACTATACGAGTGGCATCCTGTTGGAGAGTAAGTCAAAAATATCCTGCTAACAGGGCCTTCCTTTTTAAAGCTCTCCGCCCTAGATGATTACTGCAATAGCCTTCATGAATCTCTCAGAGTACCCATTCAGCATCCTCCCTTTTTAAGCATTTCAATAAGGGTCATCCGAAAGATGTCTTGTATAAGTCTCAATTCAAGAGGGTGAACCGTCTGGCTCGGCACATTAAAGCAGATGTCGCTCCTTTTTCTTCAGGGACCTTCCCATGCCGTAAATAAGCTATGATGTCAGTCCTCCAATCAGGAATCAGGTTTGGTTCGGGTGCAGCTTCCTCCACATTGCATATCGCTAGGGAAGTAGGGATTTCCACATGGACCGTTTCCAATGATTTTACTCCTTCCATAGCGCTCGCCATCCGAGCCAATTCATCTTCCTTTCCATTATTTTCCCGTGGGATTTGCTTCAAGAGGACTTGCTGAAACTGAACTTTTTCTGTCTCAAAAGCTTTCAAGTACTTGTGCAGTCTTTCCTCCCGAACCGCGAAAGAACCTTGAAGTTGTGATATCACCAGCTGGGAATCCGAATGGATTACAATTGAAGAAGCCCCCACCGCCTTAGCAGCCTGTAATCCCGCTAGAATGGCTTCATATTTTACCTCATTATTGGATGTCCGATATCCCAGACGTACGGCTATGCGGGTCTCCTCCTTATCAGGGGAAATTAACAGAACACCGACACCGCTGCCCGTAGATTCTGAAGAACCATCTACGAATATTTTCCATGCCTCCGATCCTTCTTCTTTTATCGGCGAACTATCTTCCGGGCAACAAGGTACCTCCGCTAGAAAATCAGCTAGCGCTTGGGCCTTGATAACCGTTCAGGGTTGGTAGTGAATATCATATTTGCTTAATTCTACCACCCATTTGGCCAATCTTTTGGAGAAATTGGGCTTAGTGACAACATTGCCCAATTCGCTGTGAGTTAGAATAGTGATGGGATGAGCCAGAAAGTATGGCCTCAATTTGCGGGCGGTCAACACCAGAATATATGCTAACTTCTCCAGCTCTGTATAACGGACTTCAGCCCCCTTCAGAATATGGCTGGTATAATAAATAGATTGTTGGTGAGAGCCTTCTTTTTTTAATAAAACTGAACTAATAGCTCCCTCTGAGACGACCAAATACATCCATAACGGTTCTCCGACCACTGGTTTAGCTAGCAGTGGGAGTCCAGCCAAATATTTCTTCAACTCCTGGAAAGCCTGCTCGTATTGATCGTCCCACTGAAATTTAGTAGTCTTACGTAGAATCTTGAAGAAAGGCAGCCCTTTGTCCGCCGATGTGGCTATGAATTGGGATAAGGAAACAATCCTACCCACCAACTTCTGGGTCTCTCGCAGGTTAGTGGGTGATTTCATGTTGCACAGCGCCTGCACCTTCTCAGGGTTGGCTTGCAACCCCTTCTCAGTTACTATGTACCCCAAGAACTTGTCGCTTTTTACCCCGAACAGGCATTTGCTAGGGTTTAGCTTCATATTAAACCGTCTCAATGTAGCGAAGGTTTCATTTAAATCCTTGACTAAATCCCGGGTGGTCTTTGATTTGACCAAGATGTCATCCATGTAGACTTCCACATTTTTCCCTTTTTGCTCCGCAAAAATCTTGTCCATGAGGCGCTGATAGGTTGCCCCTGCGTTCTTTAGTCCGAACGGCATCACCACATAAGCGTATAACCCTCCTGCCGTCACAAAGCTAACCCTCTTTTGATCTTCTTTGGCCAAAGGTATTTGATGGTATCCTTGATATGCATCCATGAGGGACACCACTTCGTATCCTACAGTGGAGTCTACCAACTGAACAATACGAGGCAAGGGGTAGCAGTCTTTAGGGCATACTTTATTCAAATCATGAAAATCGATACACATCCTCCACTGCCCAGAAGGCTTGGGGACCAAGACTACATTGGAAACCCACTCGGGAAATTGGATTTCCTTTACATGACCCACCTTTAGCAGTTTTTCCACCTCTTCAGCTATGACCTTGTCCTTCTCAGGTCTAAAATGTCGCCGCTTCTGTTGGACAGGTCGGGCTCCTCTGGTTATATTGAGATGGTGCTCAGCCACGCGAGGGTCGATCCCGGTGAGATCATGCACATCTCCCGTAAAGATGTCTTCATTCTCCTGCAGGCAGGCCACCAGCTCCTCCTTGGCTTTGAGATGTTGCGCCACCCGTGTGGCTTTTCCGGGAATAATTTCCACCATCTCTCCTTCCTCTATTTTGTCGGCTTTGGGGGGGGGGATTCCTCCAAGATGCAGACATCAGAAATGATGATAGCTTTTCCTTTTAGATCATCAGTTCTGGCCTTCTTCTGGTCATCCCGAACCATTTGTACATAACAGCTACGGGCGGCCTTCTGTTCCCCTAGTACTTCTCCCACCAGCGGTCCAACTGGGAATTTCAACTTCTGGTGGTACGGGGAAGCCACCGCCTGAAAGATAGTAAGTAAAGGATGACCAAGAATAGCATTATAAGTGGACGGAGCATCCACAATGAGGAAAGGTATAATACTGGTTTTCTGGCTGGGCTTTACGCCCAAAGTTAAGGGCAGCAAAATCTGTCCGTTAGGGTGGACCACATGCCCTGCGAACCCAAAGAGGGGCATAGCCACATCTTCTAGCTGGGCATTTCCCAGCTGCATCTATCCGAAAGCCTCCTAAAAAAGGATATTAACCGAGCTTCCCGAGTCGACCAGCACCCTAGCCACTTTGTAATTGGCTAGGGATATTCGGATAACTAAGCCATCCGTGTGGGGCAGTAGGACACCTTGTAGATCTTCTGGCCCGAATGAAACGGGCGATGCAATCTGTACAGTCTGGTCAGTGATAATGGCCACACTCTCCATGAGACGGGCGTATGACTTCCGTGCCCAGTTGGAGTCCCCGTCAGTAGGTCCTCTGGCTATAACATGGATAACCCCCCGTGTGAGAGTGTTATTTAGATTGGATGAGGGGCCCTCACCTGATGGGCCTTCTTTAGAAACAACCTTCTGGGATGGCATTTGGGGGAAAGTGACTTGAGGTTGTTGGTTATACGGCCCTGGACAGGCTACATCAGGTCGAATACCTCGCCGTGCTTGTCCTCCCATCTGGAACCGCAATTGCGAATATGCGGTTCGGAGGCAATCCAGTTCCTCCTGTAACTTGAAGCATCAGCCACTAGCGTGGCCATATTCCTTATGATATTGGCAGAAGAATAGGGCGGCAGGGGAGGGGGGGGGTTACGTGCGATCCCCCTATATCCTAAGGGTCGTTGCAGCAGACCCTGTTGATTATAGAATTCCATCTCCCGCTCCTTCCAAGTCCTTGCAGGAAGAAGTGCTTCAGTGGCCATAATTTGTAATGGCGGTACGGGACGAGCGCCTTGTAACAATGGCTGAGGCCTAGGAGCCTCCTGTCTAAAGGGTTGCACATAACCTCGATGAGGAGGTACTTGAGGGGCAGCGGGACGAGTTCTTTCGGCCGGGACTGCTGCGGCAGCACATTCCGCTCTCCGCACTTGCAGTCCTTCCTCCTCGCAGATGAATTGTTCCACACGACTTAACAGCTCCTCATAGCTGTTGGCAGGTTGCCTTAAGAGGGAGCTGAGGAAGGGGCCTTCATTCAGTTCGTGCGGAATGGCGACTCTGAAAGATTTTGTGCTGGCAGAAGGAATACCCCTAGCTGCAGAGGAAAACCGGTGAAGATACCCTCTAAGCGATTCCGAGGGCCCTTGCGTGATGTGCATCAAGATAGAGGCATCAGACTTATACACCTTGCAACTGGCAAACTCCCAGCTGAACATCCCCCGAAAATTAGCGAAACAAGTGTGGACCCCAGGGGAAAAGTATTAAACTATTTTTGTGCCGAGCCGATTAAGGTGGTTCGGAAAACTCGGCATTTGAGGGCATCGGTATAACAATGAAGCGAGGCTGCTCCGTCGAACTGCGATAGGTGCTCTTCGGGATCCGTTGAGCCATCATACTTATCTACCTGAGGATTTCGGAAGTAGGATGTGTTGGAATGTATACTGAAAGCCTAGCTCTTTTTGTATGAACATTTTATTTTGAAATAAGAATCACATAATCATTGTTTGCACTTTATATATTTATTATATGTGTGTGCATATTGTCTAATATTTTACATTGTAGATAACATGGTGCTTGGTGTGGCACAGAAGATCATGTTATCAGTCCCTTGTAAAATATAAATAGAGGCTCACAAACAAGATGGTTTTGGACAAACCATTGGCATGGTTGTAGTGTAGCTTGGTATTGTTTTGCCTTGAACATAAAGTTATACTAGTACACTTAGGTGTATTGAGCAGGACCGACATAGAGGTGATTCAATTAATTGCTGACTACATAATTGAATCGGACCTCGGATATTATGTTGTACATGCTCTTAATCCCGATATAATAACGGACACATGTACTTAGTATTTATTTCTTTGATTTACCAAAGGGTGAGATTTAGATGGATTAAATCAATATGCCCGATAAGTTGGGAAATGATATTATTTACATGGTGTGCCATTAATTGTAGAAGGAAACCGTGTCCTATATATTAGGTTGATGATGTCCCCTTGAGGAGCTCATAAGGTTCATCATGTAAACCCAGCTGGTTGACTTAGTCAACATGATGATAAGGTTGAGTGGTACTACTCGAGGAATTAGATGTTAATTAATTCGATGGTCAAGAATCAATTAATCGACTGATATCTGATATCTTAAACACGGGGAGATGAATGTACAAATAATATATGGAGCCCATATTAATTTATGGGGGTTGGTGAGGTAGTTCAATGATGATCCTCTAGTGGAATGGAACATCATTGATGGATCAAGTGAGTGTGGTTCCGATCTATTGGGTGGCCAAGATCCAACTCCTCCTCATGGTCCCTATCGTAGCCTAATATAATCCTTGTGAAGTCTAGATCCAAGAATGTAAAACAAAACTCTAGAACCAACAGTTGGGATTAAATCCCTAGATCCGATGGTTGGGATTAAACCCTAGAACCAACGGTTGGGATTAAATCCCTAGATCCGATGGTTAGGATGAAACCCTAGAATCGACGGTTGGGATTAAATCCCTAGATCCGACGGTTGGGATGAAATCCTAGATCCGACGGTTGGGATGAAATCCTAGATCCGACGGTTGAGATGAAATCCTAGATCCGACGGTTGGGATGAAACCCTAGATCCGATGGTTGGGATAAAACCCTAGATCCGACGGTGGAGATTAAATCCCTAGATTCGATGGTGGAGATTAAAGGAGTCCTAAGCCTAACTCTATAAAAGGAATGCTTAGGGTTGGGAGGGAAGATGATCAATTGGGGTTAGGGTTTTAGGTTGGGCGGCTAGGGTTTGGGAGCTAGGGCTTGGGCGGCAATCTTCTTCCATCAAATTGTTGCCGGCGCCCATCTTCCTCAATCAAGACTTGGCTGGCGCCCATCCTCTAGGCCTCTCTCTTATTCCTTGGCTGGTGGTTCTCCTTCCATTGGTGGCCGACGTTCACTCCTCCAATCTCTCCAAGGTGGCCGGCGGTTCTCCTTCCATTGGTGGCCGGCACTTCATCCACTCGTTCCTTGGCCGGCGGTTGCATCAAACTCCTTTGCTTGGTGGCCGGTTCTAGAAAGGAAAGGTTTTTTTGGTTCTTCTCTTTGTTCGCAGCGGACAAGGAAGGGAAGAACACGATCTAGAAGGCTTCTACTCGTGGAGGATCTTCGCCCACACGTCGTTCACGAGGAGGATAGGACATACGGTAGAAGATCGTAAGGTATAAAGTGGTACAACTTTATTTTCAGATCTGAGCATGTTATTTTAATTGTTGATTATACAATTATGCATATGTATATATTTTGTATAATCTTGGACCCCGAAGACAAACACAAAAACCGGCGATCCGCCCGTCGTCTCTTCCGCGACTAACCAACTAGAAGAGTTGTGTTGCTTGAACAACTAGTTTGTTCAAGTGACCACTCAAGTTGTTAGCACGACGACGAATTGGTTGTGCCAAGGAAACTCATCCCATCCGGATTAATTCTTTCATTAATGAAAATTTTAATCCGGGGACATGGGAGCCAATGAGCCTCCGAAGCAACGACCTACAAGTGGTATCAGAGCCATGGTTTCCGATTTTGTGTGTTTTGGATTCGGTTACTTTCATGCACATATCATATATTGAGTATGCCGGATAATAGTAGGATGTGCGTAGGCTAACTTTTTGGTTGCAGGCATAAGATCTGACTATTATGGCTATTTGGTTGTATGTGATTGTTTTGTGCGTGATTGTATGTATATTATTTGTATCCTCGGGGTTGACGAGGCTAGATTAGTATTTAATTTTGGTAATTAAATATGACATTGTTTAGCCGCTCATTTTAGTTTACTTTCGATCTAGATTATTTGTACACTCCTTTGTGGAGTATAGGATCGATGGATGTAAATTAAAATAGTTTATCTCGGCTTGGATCTCTTTGGTGACTTGCGCACGGGAAAAGATGGAGCGGACGAGGTGGCGACACGACGGGATGCGTATTGGAGGACAATGCCATAATAGTTGGAAAAATTCTGTTTGTAGGGCCAAAGAGGAACCAACTATTAATTTTATTTGTCAAAAAGTAAGGTTGACAAGATAATAAAATTAATGGGTAAAACCTCCTCTTACAAATGTAGAATTCGTATACGTCTACACTATCGTGGCATGCGATATTCTCAGTGTTTTGAGGTGTTGGTTGATTTTGAAATTTTATTGTTTGAGGAATCAATAATTTTTTGAAATGTAAAGTAATGATCTATGTGATTCTTAGGATTTTCAAAAATCACTTTCAGTCCACTTACTATGATACTAAAGGAAATAAACTTACTGTACCTAAATAATATTGATTGGAAAAGATTCAAGATATTGTCTTATCTGCTAAGGAGTACAAGTATGCACTCTTCAAAGAGTGTCCTCAAGCCATCATTGCTCAAAAGGGTTTCTACTTCTAAGCCGAAAGGCAAGAAGAAGAAGAAACAAGGTGAAGCAAAGATGGTGGGAGGATCTCAGGGAAGAGTGAAGAAGCCGAAAGGCAAGTACTTCACTTGCAAGCAGGATGGACATTGGAAGAAGGACTGTCCCAATCCAAAACAGAACAAAGGTATATCTTTTGGACTAGTCATTGAAACATGATTAGCGGTGATATCTACCGGCACCTGGTGAGTAGATACAGGAGCCACTAATCATGTCTGCAACAATTTGCAGGGGTTCCAGAAAACCCAATGACTAGCTAAAGGGGAGATTACCATTTACTTGGGCAATGCCATGATGGTGGCAGCTATTGCAGTGGGAGAAGTTTTATTTATCTCTTGAAAATAATAAAACTTTGATTCTGGAAAATTCCCTTTATGTACCTTTATTTAGAAAGAATTTAGTTTCAGTTTCTAAATTATTATGGATGGATATTCTATTTCTTTTAATGACAGAGTTGTTATAAAAAGGAATAAGGAGAATATCTATTCAGGTACATTGAAAGGAAATTTGAACCAAAACCTCCCACGATGCAAATTGAAGTTAATAACTCATCTTCTAATTCCAATAAGAGAAAAGAACCTTCGAAGATAAACCAAACATATCTTTGGCTTCTTAGGCTTGGTCACATTAACCTAAGCAGAATTCAAAGGTTGATAGTTGATGGACCTTTTGGGTTCATTAGTGGTGGAGGATCTCCCAACCTACGAATCTTGCTTTGAGGGTAAGATGACCAAGAGGCCTTTTTAAGGCCAAGGGGTATAGAGCCAAAGATGTGTTAGAAATGGTTCATTCTGATTTGTATGGTCCTATGACTATCTAGGCAAGAGGTGGTCTTGAATATTTCATCTCTTTTATAGACAATTATTCAAGATATGGATGACACTACGATCTGATCGTGGTGGTGAGAACCTCTTGGGAGAGTTTAGGAACTACTTATCAGAGGTTGGGATTCAATCCCAATTGACTGCACCTGGCACACCCCAGCAGAACGGTGTAGCAGAGCGAAGGAATATGACTCTTATGGAGATGATTAGATTGATGATGAGTTATTCTGACTTGTTTTATAGTCCTAGAGATCAGAGAGTGATCGTTAACACGAACGCCAAATTTATAGAGGAAGACTATGTGATAAGCCACAAGCCCAAGAGTAAAATTGTTCTGGAGGAGTTAAAAGGGAAGTCACTTCTTTAGTACTACCGGTACAAGAGGATATACCATATGTCACTGCACCGCGTGTCACAAAGGATACACAGATGATACCTCGTCGTAGTGGGAGGGTTGTTAGACAGCCTCTTAGATTCATGTTTTTGGGTGAATCTTCTGATTTGGTCCCTAGCAAACATGAACCTGATCCCTAGACATACGACGAGACAATCCAAGATATAAATACGGCATCTTGGCAAAGTGCAATGAATACTGAGATTGAATCTATGGATTCAAGTCAGGTCTGGGAGCTCTTATGCATAGCAGCTCATATGGATTATGAGGTGTGGCAGATGGATGTCAAGACAACTTTCCTTAATGGAAGTCTTGAGGAAAACATCTATATGAAGCAACCAGAGGGATTCATTGCTAAGGGCAAAAACCGTATTGTATGTAAGCTTAATCGGTCCGTTTATGGACCGAAGCAAGCTTTGAGGTCTTGGAACATCCGCTTTGATAAGGTAAATCCAGACTTATGGATTTATTCAAAGTCCGGATGAGTCTTGTGTATACAAGAGATGTGACGGAAACGTAGTGGTATTTCTTGTACTATACGTAGATAATATTTTGGTAGTTGGCAACAATATCAGAGTGTTATCAGACGTAAGGGTATGGTTGTCCAAACAGTTTTGAAGGACTTGGGAGAAGTGGGTCACAACCTTGGGATCAAGGTTGTTGTGCTTTTCCCAAGCTTCATACATAGACATGATTTTGGATCGTTTTAGCATGCAGAACTCCAAGAAGGGTTTTCTACCTTTCAGGTATGGAGTTACTTTATCTAAGGAGATGTGTCTTAGATCATCTGAGGTGATAAAGGAGCTGAAGGCGGTTCCTTATGCTTCGGTAGTAGGAAGCCTCATGTATGCTATGTACGAGACAAGATATCTGCTTTGCCGTGGGAATGGTTAGCAGATATCAGAGTAATCCAGGACAGGGACATTGGACTGCGGTAAAAGCATATATTGTAGTGCCTAAGAAGGACTAGGGATTATATGCTAGTTTATCGGGCAGACCAATTACTCCCTGTGGGTTGCATGGATTGCGATTTCCAATCAGATAGGGATAACATTAAGTCTACCTTAGGTTTTGTGTTTACTTTAGGAGGTGGAGCCATTGTATGGAGGAGTGCCCAGCAGAAATGCGTGGCGGACTCCACCATGGAAGCTGAGTATGTGGCAGCCTATGAGACAGCCAAAGAAGCGGTGTGGCTTAGGAACTTCCTGATGGACTTGGATGTGATTCCTGGTTTGCCCAGAACTATCACAATTAATTGTGATAATAATGGTGCAGTTGCAAACTCGAAGGAACCACGAGCCCATAAGGCTAGTAAACACATAGAGTGCAAGTACCACCTGATACGAGAAATCGTAAAGGAGGTAGAAGTTGCTGTCGCCTAGATTGCATCAGAGGATGACCTGGTAGACCCTTTCACTAAGGCCCTTCTAGCGAGAGCTTTGATAGGCACATGGAGGGAAGGGGAATCAGATGTATGGCAGTATGATGACAGCATAGTCTTTTAGTATAAGTGGGAGATTGTTGGGATGTATAGTGAAAGCCTAGCTCTTTTGTATGAACATCTTTATTTTGAAATAAGAATCACATGATCATTGTTTGCATATTTTTATGATTATGCAAAATTGTCTAATATTTTACATTGTAGATAACATGGTGCTTGGTGTGGCACAGAAGATCATGTTATCAGTTCCTTGTAGAATATAAGTAGAGGCTCACAACCAAGATGGTTTTGGACAAACCATTGGCATGGTTGTAGTGTAGCTTGGTATTGTTTTGTCTTGAACATAAAGTTACACTAGTACACTTAGGTGTATTGAGCAGGATCGACATAGAGGTGATTCAATTTATTACTGACTGCATAATTGAATTGGACCTCGGATATTATGTTGTACATGCTCTTAATCCCGATATAATAACGGGCACATGTACTTAATACTTATTTCTTTGATTTACCAGAGGGTGAGATTTCTATGGATTAAATCAATATGCACGGTAAGTTGGGAAATGATATTATTTACATGGTGTGTCGTTGATTATAGGAGGAAACCGTGTCCTATGTATTAGGTTGATGATGTCCCCTTGAGGAGCTCATAAGGTTCATCATGTATACCCTACAGGTTGACTTAGTCAACATGATGATAAGGTTGAGTGGTACTACTCGAGGATTTAGATATTAATTAATTGATGGTCAGTAAATCGATTAATTTATGGACATTCGATATCTTAAACACGGGGAGATGGATGTACAAATAATATATGGAGCCCATATTAATTTATGGGGGTTGGTGAGGTAGTTCGATGATGATCCTCTAGTGGAATGGAACATCATTGATGGATCAAGTTTGTGTAGTTCCGATCCATCGGGTGGCCAAGATCCAACTCCTCCTCATGGTCCCTATCGTAGCCTAATATAAACCTCATGAACTCTAGATCAAATGATGGAAAACAAATCTCTAGATCCGACGGTTGGGATTAAATCCCTAGAACCGACGGTTGAGATTAAATCTCTAGATCCGATGGTTGAGATTAAAACCATAGAACCGACGGTGGAGATTAAACCAAGGCCTAAACCCAACTCTATATATAAGGCTTATTGGGTTGGGCGGCAAGGATGATGGATGGTTTAGGGGATTAGGGTTTGCTTCCTTTGGAGGCAAGAAACCCTAGTTTGTTTAGAATTTTTGGGCGGCTAGGGTTTGGGAGAAAACATGGGCGGCAACAAGTGGAAGATGTTCTTCTTCTTCTTCCTAAGGCATGGCCGGTCCCTTCCTTCTACCCTTCTACCTTGGTTGGTCCACATTCTATTCTTCTATCCCCTCTTCCATGGCCGGCGCATAGTTGATGGAGTTGGATGGCTTGGGTGGCAAGCAACCCTAAGGAGGAAACCCTAATTAGGGTTTGGCTCCTTTAGGGTTGGGCAGCCAAGGTTTGGAAGGAGGGTAGGCGGCATCTTGTGGAAGAGTTCTTCTTCTTCCTAGGAAAGGTGGCCGGTTTAGATCTCCTCCTTCCACCTTGGTTGGGCGGCAAGAAGACCAAAGGAGGAAACCCTAATTAGGGTTTGGCTCCTATGGTTGGGCGGCTAGGGATTGCAAGGAAGTTGGGCGGCAACTATAGGAGAGGAGCTCTTCCTCTTCCTAGGTTGTGGCCGGCTCCTTCCTCTATTCCCTCCACCGTGGTCGACGCCCAACATATTCCCTTTCTCCTCTTTACTCCATCTTGGCCGGCGGCACAAGAAGCTAGGGTTTGTCCCTAGTTCGGTTCCTTGGTTGTTTCCATTATGTTCTCTCTATTCTTGGGGCCGGCGGCATCAATCCTTTTATGGATTGGTGGTTGGCTCAAGCAAGAAGGGAAAGAGAGTTCTTCTTTCTTTGGATTGAAGAAGATCTAGGAAGCTTCAACTTGTGGAGGATCTTCGCCCACACGAAGTCTACAAGGAGGTTAGGACATACGATAGAAGATTAAGAGGTATAAAAGTTTCACAACTTTTATTATTGTTCTTTGCATGTTCTTATTTGATATGCTAGCTTATGTTCTTTATGTTAGTATATGTTGATTATACTAGTTTACATTTGTATGTATTTGTATAATCATGGACCCTGATAAGAAACACAAAAACCGACGATCCGTCCGTCGTCTCTTCCACGGCTAACCGACTAGAAGAGTTGTGTTGCTTGAACAACTAGTTTGTTAAAGCGATCGCTCGAGTCATTAGCACGACGATGAATTGGTTGTGCTTAGGAAATTCATCCCATACGGATTACTTTTCATTAGTGAAAATTTTAATCCGGGGACATGGGAGCCGATGAGCATTCCGAGGAATAGCACATTGCCAACACATTGATGGATCAAGTGAGTGTGGTTCCGATCCATCGAGTGGCCAAGATCCAACTCCTCCTTATGGTCCCTATCGTAGACTAATATAATCCTTGTGAAGTCTAGATCCAAGAATGTAAAACAAAACTCTAGAACCAACGGTTGGGATTAAATCCCTAGATCCGATGGTTGGGATGAAACCCTAGAACCAACGGTTGGGATTAAATCCCTAGATCCGATGGTTATGATGAAATCCTAGAATCGACGGTTGAGATTAAATCCCTGGATACGACGGTTGGGATGATATCCTAGATTCGATGGTTGGGATGAAATCCTAGATCCGACGGTTGAGATGAAATCCTAGATCCGACGGTTGGGATGAAACCCTAGATCCGACGGTTGGGATAAAACCCTAGATCCGACGGTGGAGATTAAATCCCTAGATCCGACGGTGGAGATTAAATCCCTAGATCTGACGGTGGAGATTAAAGGAGTCCTAAGCCTAACTCTATAAAAGGAATGCTTAGGGTTGGGCGGCAAGATGATCAATTGAGGTTAGGGTTTTAGGTTGGGCGGCTAGGGTTTGGGAGCTAGGGCTTGGGCGGCAATCTTCTTCCATCAAATTGTTGCCGGCGCCCATCTTCCTCAATCAAGACTTGGCCGGCGCCCATCCTCTAGGCCTCTCTCTTATTCCTTGGCAAGCGGTTCTCCTTCCATTGGTGGCCGGCGTTCACTCCTCCAATCTCTCCAAGGTGGCCGCCTTCCATTGGTGGCCGGCGCTTCATCCACTCGTTCCTTTGCCGGCGGTTGCATCAAACTCCTTTGCTTGGTGGCCGGTTCTAGAAAGGAAAGGTTTTGTTGGTTCTTCTCTTTGTTCGCAGCGGACAAGGAAGGGAAGCACGCGATCTAGAAGGCTTCTACTCGTGGAGGATCTTCGCCTACACGTCATCCACGAGGAGGATAGGACATACGGTAGAAGATCGTAAGGTATAAAGTGGTACAACTTTATTTTCAGATCTGAGCATGTTATTTTAATTGTTGTTTATACAATTATGCATATGTATATATTTTGTATAATCTTGGACCCTGAAGACAAACACAAAAACCGGTGATCTGTCCGTCGTCTCTTCCGCGGCTAACCAACTAGAAGAGTTGTGTTGCTTGAACAACTAGTTTGTTCAAGCGACCACTCAAGTTGTTAGCACGATGACGAATTAGTTGTGCCAAGGAAACTCATCCCATCCGGATTAATTCTTTCATTAATGAAAATTTTAATCTGGGGACATGGGAGCCAATGAGCCTCCGAAGCAACGACCTGCAGGATGGGGGGACTTCAGAGAGGATGTCCATGGTAAAGGGACTGGGCTTGTAAACTTCTGGAGGTCTGGTCGATTGACTTTCGCCCTGTTCTTCCCTTCGAGTTTGTGTTAAGGGAATAGTGTTCTGAGGTGCTCTTCCCCCAAGCCCTTCTCCAGGCACTACTTCCACATTAACAGTGGTACGAGACAGAGGAGGCATTTCTGGGGGTGGACCTTGGGAAGAAGGTTCACCGGAATGAGGATGCAGATATCCGGTCCTTATCCTTTCTCTAGCAAGGGCCTCTATAATAGCGTCGTCCATCAGGGCCTTCAATTGTGATGGTAGGAGGATGATGGGGCGCTCCTCCGCTGTGGAGGCAGTGGGCTGTTGTATCTCTTTCGGTTGCATCTCGACGTCCAGTTTAATGTTCCCATAGACGGCGCCAACTGATGCGGCGAGGAAAATTCGCCTTCAACCCCCTTTCGATGCGAGGAAAGCACGAAGGGAGCTTTTGAGAGGGGGGGGGTTCTCATAGGCCGCAACAGTAAAAGGAATGTAGAAGACGAAGTCAGAAAGCGCAAAACCCACACAAACAGTGGAAACAGGAACACAAGATATAATGTGGTTCGGAATGAGTATTCCTACTCCACGGAGGTGAGCTTTCTCACCGGGGACAATGCCCAAGCACTTTCCACTATGAATATCCTCCTTTATGGAAAAGAAACTTCCCGAGGTGGAGGAGAAAACCTCTTACAGTTTAGTTACAAATACAAGAAAGAGTACATGCGACTCAAGATCAGGGTCGCTGCTCTTCTTCTCCGGCGAAGTGATGACAGCTCTCCTCCTTCCCTTCCTGTGTCTTCGTTTCGTGTCTAATGGAGTGATTGTGGATCCCATTTCCTCCTCTCTTCCTCTTGCCTTTTATGCTCCTTCTCTAATCCATCACTATCTCGCGGGTGGTCCCCATCGTACACGTGGCCACCACGTCAACCTGGAGCATAATTCTGTTACAGGTACGAGGGGCGAAGGCTCCTCGGAATATTATGTGGGGACCTCTCTTTCTGTTACATACCACCTCCTCACCCAGATTTCAGTGAACTAGGTTAGCCTGTCCCCCTCAACCATCTACTTCTGGCGAAACTAACTTAAGTTTATAGCCCACGGGTAGTATAGCCTTAAGGCTCATTTGGCCGAACCGATTCTCATTCGCCTCGTTTGCCTTCTAGGCCTATTTGACCGAACCGATTCTTATCCGCCCCGTTTGCTTTCTAGGCTTATGTGGCCGAACCGATTTTAGCCTATTTCCCAACGAAGTACCCCCACTAGCTTTCCCGTACTAATTATTTCAAGCGCTTGCGCCCGACCCGTTCCTCTCTTTTTCTTCCACTGAACCCTCTAATTGGTTCGGATGGCACCTTGCCTATGAGCTCTTCATAAAGAAGAGGTAACGACGGTATCATTAGGTTTTGTGTTTACTTTGGGAGGTGTAGCCATTGTATGGAGGAGTGTAAATCAGAAATGCGTGGCGGACTCCACTATGGAAGCTGAGTATGTGGCACCCTATGAGGCGGCCAAAGAAGTTGTGTGGCTCAGGAACTTCCTGATGGACTTGGATGTGATTCCTAGTTTGCCCAAAACTATCATAATTTATTGTGATAATAGTGGTGCAGTTGCAAACTCGAAGGAACCACGAGCCAATAAGGATAGTAAACACATAGAGCACAAGTACCACCTGATACGAGAAATCGTAAAGAGAGGAGAAGTTGTTGTGGCCAAGATTGCATTAGAGGATAACCTGGTAGATCCTTTCACTAAGGCCCTTCCGGCGAGAGCTTTTGATAGGCATATGGAGGGAATGGAGATCAGATTTATGGCAGTTTGAGGACAACATAGTCTTCTAGTATAAGTGGGAGATTGTTGGGATGTATACTGAAAAGTCTACCTTTTGTATAAACATCTTTATTTTGAAATAAGAATCACATGATAATTGTTTGTATATTTTTATGGTTATGCATATTGTCTAATACATTACATTGTAGATAATATGGTGTATGGTGTCACACAGGAGATCATGTTATCCGCTCCTTGTAAAGTATAAGTAAAGGCTCACAATCGAGACGACTTTGGACAAACCATCGGAATGGTTGTAGTGTGATTTGGTATTAGTTTGTCTTGACCATAGAATCACACTAGTGCACTTTGTGTGTATTGAGCAGGACCGACTTAGAGGTGATTCGATTTATTGCTGACTATATAATCAAATCAGACCTCAGATATTATATTGTACATACTCTTAATCCCGATATAATAACGGGCACATATACTTAGTATTCATTTCTTTGATTTACCAATGGGTGAGATTTATAGATTAAATCGATAGGCTCAGTAAGTTGGGAAATGATATTATTTATATGGTGTGTCATTGATTATAGAGGAAACCATGTCCTATATATTAGGATGATGATGTCCCCTTGAGAGGCTCATAAGGTTCATCATGTAAACCCTGCAGGTGGACTTGGTCCGACATGATGAAAAGGTTGAGTGGTACTACTCATGGAGTTAGATGTTGATTAATTAATAGTCAGTAAATTAATTAATCGACGGACATTCGAGATCTTAAACACGGAGAGAAAATGTACATATAATATATGGAGCCCATATTAACTTATGGGGGTTGGTGAGGTACATCAATGATAATCCTTTAGTGGATTGGATTATCATTAATGGATCGGACTTTATGTGGGCTTGATCCATGGGTGGCAAAGATCCAACTCCTCCTCATGGTCCCTATTGTAGCCTATTAACACCTCATGAAGCTTAGATCCAATGGATAGAAACAAAACTCTAGATCCAAAGGTAGAGATTAAATCTCTAGATCCTACGGTTGAGATTAAATCTCTAGATCCGACGGTTGAGATTAAATCCCTAGAACCAATGGTGGAGATTAAAAGGAGGCTTATCCCTAACTCTATAAAAGGAGAACAAGAGGTTGGCGTGGAGAACAATTGAGAGAAGCTAGGGTTTTTGGAGGTTGACGGCAAGAAGCAAGGGTTAGGGTTTGGAGCATTGGCGGCACCAAATAAGGAAACAACTTCCTTATTTTCTTCTTCTTCAAGCTTGTTGGCGCCCATTGAAGCCCTTCCAGCCCTTGGCTGGCACCAAACTCCCTCTTCTCCTTCTCCTTGGTTGGTGGAAACAAGATTTAGGGCTTTCCCTTGGTGTCTTGGTCGGTTTCCACCCTAATCTCCTCTTCCTTCTTGGCCGGCGGCAAGCTCCAACATTGGATGTTGGTGGTTAGTTGAAAGAAGAAACATAGCTTTGTTTCTATTCTTCCTCTTTCTCGGAATGAGCAAGGAAGGAAGATTGGTGATCTAGGAGCTTCAACTTTTGGTAGATCATAGCCCACACGACGTCCGAAAGGAGGAAGGTCATACATAAGAAGATCGAGAGATATATCGATTCTCTATTCTCTTTTGTAAAATGTTTATTTTTGTTTTTCAATTATGAGCATGATATATTCTGTTTATGGCTAAATAATACTTGGATCCCGAACATAAACATGAAAGTCTGTGATCCGGATATCGTCTATTCCACGGCTACATGTAGAATAGAGGTTGGTCGCTTGAACAACAAGTTTGTTCAAGTGACCTCTCTAAAAGAATAGCACGACAATGACTTGGTTGTTTGGGCAATCCCTTTTGTTTAGGATTAATTTTTTTTTAATCCGGGGACATCGATGGAATCGCCATGAACAAACGACTGAGGTGAAGTGGGAAGCAAAGTTTCCCCTCACGGATCAATGAGACCAACCCAACATCGACCACCAAGCCACCTTGCTTGGTGATTGCCGCCGACCAAGGAGAGAACAAGGAGTAGATGAAGAGGATGGAGTGGGCGCCGACCAAGAGCTCCAAGGGAAGAACCCTAACCCTAGTCACCGCCGACCAAGGATGGAGAGAAGAAGAGGAAGAGCACCGGCCAAGGTTGAGAAGATCAAGATGGGCATCGGCCAAGGAGAAGAGGAAGAAGACTTGTCGCCTAAGGATTCTTCAAACCCTAGCCGCCCAATGCCCTCCAAACCCTAGCTGCCAAAACCCTAGTCCTCCTTCAATTATTCTTGCCACCCACCCTTATGCCTCCTTTTATAGAGCTAGGCTTAAGCCTCCTTTTAATCTCCACCGTCGATTCTAGGGATTTAATCTCAACCGTCGGATCTAAAGATTTAATCTCCACCATCGGATCTAGAGATTTAATCTCCACCATCGGATCTAGAGATTTAATCTCCTCCGTTGGATCTAGAGTTTCATTTTCCATCATCGGATCTAGGCTCCATGAGGGTTTTAATAGGCTACGATAGGGACCATGAGGAGGAGTTAGATCTTTGCCACCCAATGGATCAAGCCCACATAAAGTCCGATCCATTAATGATAGTCCATTCCACTAGAAGATTATCATTGATCTACCTCACCAACCCCCATAAGTTAATATGGGTTCCATATATTATTTGTGCATTTTTCTCTCCGTGTTTAAGATCTCGAATGTTCGTCGATTAATTAATTTACTCATAATTAATTAATTGACATCTAACTCTATGAGTAGTACCACTCAACCTTATCATCATGTCGGACCATGTTCACCTATAGGGTTTACATGATGAACCTTATGAGCTCCTCAAGGGGACATCATCATCCTAATATATAGGACACGGTTTCCTCCTATAATAAACAACACACCATATAAATAATATCATTTTCCAACTTACCGAGCCTATCGATTTACTCTATAAATCTCGCCCATTGGTAAATCAAAGAAATGAATACTAAGTATATGTGCCCGTTATTATATCGGGATTAAGACCATGTACAACATAATATCTGAGGTCCAATTCTATTATGTAATCAGCAATAAATCGAATCACCTCTAAGTCAGTCCTACTCAATACACACAAAGTTTACTTGTGTAATTCTATGGTCAAGACAAACCAATACCAAATCACATTACAACCATACCAATGGTTTGTCCAAAGTCATCTCGGTTGTGAGCCTTTACTTATACTCTACAAGGAGCTGATAACATGATCTACTGTGTGACACTACACACCATGTTATCTACAATGTAATGTATAAGACAATATGCATAACCATAAATATTCAAACAATGATCATGTGATTCTTATTTCAAAAATAAAGATGCTCATACAAAAGATATACTTTTCAGTATACATCCCAACATCATGAATACCTAGACCCTTGGTATTCACATGCTTGATTAATCACATTAATCATGCATGATGATAGATGTCACTTGCATGATGATTTATCTTCCATGGTTTAACTTGAGTCTAACTCAAATTTAACCAATTTGAGTCTAACTCAAGTCTTGGCAATATGCTTCATTGTACTTTTAGTCAAACTAAAAGAAACCATCTCCAAAATAAAATGTCATTTGTGTGTGACCCAATAGGCTCTTATAGCATTGGCAATGTATCTAAAACTATTTTAGACACAAAAGCAATGAGCGACATCTAGCAATACATCATTCTTACCCAAGCTATAAGAAAGTTGAGATCCGACAACCTTTCTCTGGCTATTATCATGTATGACGGTGTCCTTCTATCCTTGATATATTAGATCGATCAATGAGGCATAGACTGTGTCATCCCCTTATCGATCTCTATGTTTCTTGATCCCCAAGTAGACTCACTCAAACAAATGAGCTCAATATCTCATATTGACTCATTTGAGCATGACCATGCATTTCGCGGTCATACTCTATCAAGAGGCCAAAGATATCACTCTCGTCATATGGGAGAGATAGATCCCATCTGTAGGGAGTTGCTTTGGAGACTCATTGGCTCCCATGTCCCCGGATTAAAATTTTCACCAATGAAAGAACTAATCTGGATGGGATGAGTTTCCTTAGCACAACCTATTCATCGTCATGCTAACAACTTGAGTGATCGCTTGAACAAACTAGTTGTTCAAGCAACCCAACTCTTCTAGTTGGTTAGCCACGGAAGAGACGACGGACGAATCGCCGGTTTTTGTGTTTGTCTTCGGGGTCCATGATTATACAAAATATATACATATGCACACTTGTATAATCAACACATAAAATAACATGCTAAGATCAGAAAATAAAGTTGTATCACTTTATACCTTACGATCTTCTACCGTATGTCCTATCCTCCTCGTGGACGACGTGTGGGCGAAGATCCTCCACGAGTAGAAGCCTTCTAGATCGCGTTCTTCCCTTCCTTGTCCGCTGTGAACAAAGAGAAGAACCAACAAAACCTTTCCTTTCTAGAACCGGCCACCAAGCAAGGGAGTTTGATGCAACCGTCGGCCAAGGAACGAAGGGATGAGCGCCGGCCAACCTTGAAGAGAGGTTGCCGCCGGCCACCTAGAGGTTGGAGAAGCACCGGCCACCAATTGTTGGAGGACCGCCGACCACCAAGGATCAAAGGAGGAGGAAGAGGGCCGGCCAAAGCTTGGAGAAAGAAGGAGTGAGCGTCGGCTACCAAGGAGAAAAGGAAGAAGATGGGCGCCGACTTCTTGTCCAAGAGTTGCCGCCAAAAACTTTGCTTCCAAACCCTAGCCGCCAAAACTCAAACCCTAACTCCAAAATTGAACCTCTTTTACCGCCCAACCTAAGCCCTCTATTTATAGAATTGGGCTTAAGCCTCCTTTAATCTCCACCGTCGGATCTAGGGATTTAATCTCCACCGTCGGATCTAGGGTTTTATCCCAACCGTCGGATCTAGGGTTTCATCCCAACCGTCGGATCTAGGATTTCATCCCAACCGTCGGATCTAGGGTTTCATCCCAACCGTCGGATCTAGGGTTTCATCCCAACCATCGGATCTAGGGATTTAATCCCGACCGTCGATTCTAGGGTTTCATCCTAACCATCGGATCTAGGGATTTAATCCCAACCGTTGGTTCTAGAGTTTTGTTTTACATCCTTGGATCTAGACTTCTTTAGGATTATATTAGGCTACGATAGGGACCATAAGGACGAGTTGGATCTTGGTCACCCGATGGATCGGAACCACACTAACTTGATCCATCAATGATGTTCCATTCCACTAGAGGATCATCATTGAACTACCTCACCAACCCCCATAAATTAATATGGGCTCCATATATTATTTATACATTCATCTCCCCGTGTTTAAGATATCGAATATCCGTCAATTAATTGATTTACTGACCATCAATTAATTAACAATTAATTCCTCGAGTACTACCACTCAACCTTATCATCATGATGACTAAGTCAACCAACTGGGTTTACATGATGAACCTTATGAGCTCCTCAAGGGGACATCATCAACCTAGTATATAGGACACAGTTTCCTCCTATAATCAACGGCACACCATGTAAATAATATTATTTCCCAACTTACCGGGCATATTGATTTAATCCATCTAAATCTCACCCTCTGGTAAATCAAAGAAATAAATACTAAGTACATGTGCCTGTTATTATATCGGGATTAAGAGCATGTACAACATAATATCCGAGGTCCGATTCAATTATGTAGTCAGCAATTAATTGAATCACCTCTATGTCAGTCCTGCTCAATACACCTAAGTGTACTAGTGTAACTCCATGTTCAAGACAAAACAATATCAAGCTACACTACAACCATGCCAATGGTTTGTCCAAAACCATCTTGGTTGTGAGACTCTACTTATATTTTACATGGGACTGATAACATGATCTTCTATGTCACACCAAGCACCATGTTATCTACAATGTAAAATATTAGACAATATGCACACACATATAATAAATATATAAAGTGCAAACAATGATCATGTGATTCTTATTCCAAAATAAAATGTTCATACAAAAAGAGCTAGGCTTTCAGTATACATTCCAACACCATCTACATCACTCACATCCCTTCACATGATTCGTTACATACCCAGTAATCGTCGTTATAGTGCACCATGTTATGGGTGACGTTAGACGACACCAAAGTACATAACTCCTTATGTAGGGAACCGTAGTGACTTCAGGTCTAATGACTATTCATACCAATAGTCACATGAGAAAGTATATGACACTCATATAACGATCCATGCCACTTTCTCATGGTGGGTCAATTTAGTACATATATTCTCCAATATATATATCCATGTGTCAATGTGATATCACATATCCATGACTTGTGAGATCAAGTCATCCATTGACCTACATGCTAGTCTCAATGCATCAATATATCCCTTTTTCTATTAATATAATACTTGACTAGGAATGTTTAAGAATAATGTTCTCTACAGCTTCTCATAATCAATTCTACCAATTGATATACTATAGATTAGAACCTACTATTCAAGGGCATTATTATATTTATTTACTGGCACACACATAAAGTAAATATAATAATCAATCTTTGCCTATTATTAATGAAATATGATACATATGATCCCTAATCAATCATCTCATGATTGACACTAAGGGATGACACTAACAGTATTCACCACCTCGATCGAATCGAAGTATTTTAATACTCTTGCCAAGTTGTTTCTCTACTTCATTTCTGAATTCTTTGAACCTTTCAAAAGCTTTAGACTTGTGTTTCATCAAGAACACATACCCAAACCATGAGTGATCATCGGTGAAGGTAATGAAGTAGCTATAGCCTCCTAGAGCTTGAGTTGACATAGGTCAGCATAAATCAGTATGTATTAGACCAAACAACTCTCCCACTGGTTCACTTTTTCCCGTAAAAGGTAACTTAGTCATCTTGCCTTTTAAGCATGATTCGCATGTATCGTACGAATCTAATTCAAACGATTCCAGAATTCCACATCGGTGTAATTCAGACATGCATTTCTTGCTTACATGGCCAATACGACAATGCCACATGTAGGAGTCTAATTGATTATCTTTTTGAGCATGCTTATTGCTTGCTTCGATATTGAGAATGTCACTGGATACGTCTAATGTATATATACCATTGCACAATGTTCCAGTCCCATAAAGCACATCATTCAAAGTTATGTAACAATAATTGTTACTAAAAGTCAAATGGTATCCATTTCTATTAAAACAAGAAATAGAAATGATGTTCTTTATCAACGAAGGAACATAAAAGCAATTGTCCATTTCTAAGGCAAGTCCTGTAGGAAGTTTCAACAAATACATTCTGATGGCAAGTGCATCAACCTTTGCTTCCTTCCCAACACGTAAATTTGACTCTCCCTTGACGAGTCTTCTTCTATTCCTTAGCCCATGTATGTTGTTACATATATGTGAACCGCACCCGGTATCCAATATCTAAGTGTCTATGACAATCAATAACGAAGATATCTGAGGAGGATGGGGCATCAGATGCCTTCTTCTTCTTCACGGACTCAAGATAAATCTTGTAGTTTCTTTATCAGTGACCCTCAGGGACTAATTGATCTGCCCGGTAAACCAGCATATAATTCGTAGTCCTTCTCAGGTACTTCAATATATGCTTTACTGCAGTCCAATATCCCTATCCAGGATTACTCTGATATCTGCTAACCATGCCCATGGCAAAGCAGATATCCGGTCTCGTACATAGCATAGCATACATAAGGCTTCCTACTGCCGAAGCATAAGGAACTGCCTTCATGTCCTCTATCTCCTTTGATGTTTTGGGACACATCTCTTTAGATAAAGGAACTCCATGCCTAAAAGGTAGAAAACCTTTCTTGGAGTTCTGCATGCTAAAACGAGCAAGGATAGTGTCAATGTATAAAGCTTGAGATAAGCACAACATCCTTTTTTTGCGATCCCTTATAACTTTGATCCCAAGGATGTGTCCCACTTCTCCCAAGTCCTTCATGTCAAACTGTTTGGACAACAATACCCTTACGTCTGATAACACTTTGATATTGTTTGCCAACTAACAAAATGTCATCTACGTATAGTACAAGAAACACCACTACGTTTCCGTCACATCTCTTGTATACACAAGGCTCATTTGGATTTTGAATAAATCCATATGACTGGATTACCTCATCAAAGCGGATGTTCCAAGATCTAGAAGCTTGCTTCAATCCATAAATGGACCGATTAAGCTTACATACAAGATGCTCTTTACCTTTAGCAATGAATCCCTTTGGTTGTCGCATATAGATGTTCTCCTCAAGACTTCCGTTAAGGAAAGCTGTCTTGACATCCATCTGCCAAATCTCATAATCCATATGAGCAGCTATAGATAAGAGAATCCGGATAGACTTAAGCATATCTACCGACGAAAAGGTCTCCTCATAATCGATACCCTCTTTCTGAGTATACCCTTTCGCGACAAGCCTAGCTTTGAAGGTCTCAACCTTGCCGTCCACTCCTCTCTTTCTCTTGTAGATCCACTTGCATCCAATGACTTTTACACCATCGGGTGGCTCTACTAGCTCCCAGACTTGATTAGAATCCATAGATTCTATCTCTGAATTCATCGCATTTTGCCAAGATACCGCATCTCTATCTTGGAGTGCCTCATCATATGTCCAGGGATCCGGTTCATGTTCACCAGGTACTAAGTCCGAAGACTCTCCCAAAAACATGAATCTCTCGGGTTGTCTAACAACCCTCCCACTACGACGAGGTGCCTCCTATGTATACTCTGTGACACGCGGTGCAGTGACTTGTGGCATCTCCTCTTGTACCGGTGGTACTGAAGTCGGGACTTCCCCTGTTAACTCCTCAAGAACAATCCTACTCGTGGGCTTGTGGTTCATCACATAGTCCTCCTCTAGAAATCTGGCATTCGTACTCATGATCACCTTCTGATCTCTTGGATTATAGAATAAACCACCCTTCGTTCCCTTAGGGTAGCCAACAAACAAGCGTACTTCTGTACGAGATTCCAACTTACCAGCATCTCCCTTCAGCACATGTGCTGGACAACCCCAAATTCGAATATGTCTTAGACTAGGCTTTCGCCCAGTCCACAACTCTGTGGGAGTAGAGGGTACTGACTTAGATGGAACCAAGTTCAGAATGTGTGCTGCTGTTTCCAGAGCAAACCCCCAGAACGAATCAGGTAACTCAGAATAACTCATCATAGATTTGGCCATCTCCATAAGAGTCCTGTTCCTTCACTCCGCCACACCATTCTGCTGGGGTGTGCCAGGTGCGGACAATTGGGATTGAATCCCAGCCTCTGATAAGTAACTCCTAAACTCTCCCAAGAGGTACTCGCCACCACGATAAGATCGCAATATCTTGATACTTTTACCTTGACGGTTCTCTACATCAACCTTGAATTCTTTGAACCTGTCAAAGCATTCAGACTTGCGGCGCATCAAGTAAATGTATCCATATCTTGAATAATTGTCTATAAAAGAGACGAAATATTCAAAACCACCTCTTGCCTGGATATACATAGGACCGGACAAATCAGAATGAACCAATTCTAACACATCTTTGGCCTATACCCCTTGGCCTTGAAAGACATCTTGGTCATTTTACCTTCCAAGCAAGATTTGCAGGTTGGGAGATCCTCCACCACTAATGAACCTAAAGGTCCATCAGCTATCAACTTTTGAATTCTGCTTAGGTTAATATGACCAAGCCTTAGATGCCAAAGATATGTTTGGTTCATTTGCGAAGGTTCTTTTCTCTTATTAGACTTAGAAGATGAGTTATTGATTTCTATATGCATCGTGGGAGTTTTCAGTTCAAGAGTATATAAATTGCCAACCAATGTACCAAAATAGATAATCTCCCTATTCCTTTTTATAACCACTTTGTCATTAAAAGAAATAGAATATCCATCCATAAATAATTTAGAAACTGAAATTAAATTCTTTCTAAAAGTAGGTACATAAAGACAATCTCTCAAAACCAAAATTTTATTCCTATCAAAAGATAAATAAACATCTCCCACTGCAATAGCCGCCACCTTTGAAGCATTGCCCATGAAGACGGTAATCTCTCCCTCAGCTAGTCATCGGGTTTCCTGGAACCCCTACAAAGTATTGCAGACATGATCAGTGGCTCCTGTATCTACACACCAGGCACTGGTAGGTAACACCGCTAAACATGTTTCAACAACTAAACAGGAAGATATACCTTTGTTCTTTCGGCGAGGACAGTCCGCCTTCCAATGTCTAGTCTGCTTGCAAGTGAAGCACTTACCTTTTGGCTTCTTCACTCCAGCCTGAGGTCCCACTGCCACCTTCTTTGCTCCACCTTGCTTCTTCTTCTGCTTACCTTTCGGTTTAGAGGAAGAAACCTTCTGAGCGACCATGGCTTGAGCACTTTGACGAAAAAGCCCCTCTACCGTCTGGAGTTCTGTCAGAAGCTCCGCCAACGAATACAATCTCTTGTTCATGTTGTAGTTGAGGCGGAACTGCTCAAAACTCCTAGGCAGAGACTGGAGAATGATATCGACCTGGGTTTCCCCATCGATCTCAGCTCCGAGGACTTCCATCTCATTAAGATGAGCCATCATCTTGAGAACATGATCCCTAACGGGTGTTACCTCGATCATGGTGGTCGTCATCAAGTTTTTCATCGCCTCCTGTCTAGCCGCCCTACTCTGATGTCCGAAAAGTTTCTTGAGATTGAACATCATGTCATAAGCTGTGGCTATGGCCTGATGCTGATGTTGCAGCACATTTGACATAGATGCCAAAATGTAACACCGCGCCATCTCATCTGCCTTGACCCATTTCTTATAACGTTCTTTCTCCTTTTCATCAGAGTCATCGGAGGGCTTAGGAGGATTGACCTCGAAGAGTATAAATTTGTACTCCTCCGCAGTTAAGACAATATCCAGATTTCTTTTCCAATCAATGTAGTTTGGTCCAGTAAGCTTATTTTCTTTTAAAATCACAACAAGTGGGTTGAAAGCCATTTGAAAATCCTAAAAATCACAATGATCAAAATATTAGATTTCAAATATTATTGATTCCTCAAAACAATAAAATTCCAAAATCAACCAACACCTCAAAACACCGAGAATATCGCATGCCATGATAGTGTGGACGTATACGAATTCTACATTTGTAAGAGGAGGTTTTACCCATTAATTTTATTATCTTGTCAACCTTACTTTTTGACAAATAAAATTAATAGTTGGTTCCTCTTTAGCCCTACAAATAAAAGCAGTGACTCCAATGGGGAGGATACTTTTTATTTGCATCTAAGTGTGCACCATTACACGATACTAAGGGAATTATTTCGGATTATGTGCCTTACCGATGGGGAAGTACACACGCTCCTAAATAATTTCCTATAACCATTATTAGACCTAGTGATCCGCAAACAAACCCATCCGATGGGGAGGAAGGCACTCAGAGCCAACGCGCAAGTTTGTTGCATCACACGTCAAATTGTAATGGAGGCCGCGAGAATTAATTAAAATATCCCTCTCCGACTTAGTAAATTGCAATTGAGGAATTTTAAAGCATACACAACATGCATATAAAACAAATCAGCAATAAATATGGGAAAAATAGAATTTTTCCAACTATTATGGCATTGTTCTCCAATACGCATCCCGTCGTGTCGCCACCTCGTCCGCTCCATCTTTTCCCGTGCGCAAGTCACCAAAGAGATCCGGGCCGAGATAAATCATTTTAATTTACATCCATCGATCTTATACTCCACGAAGGAGTGTACAAATAATCTAGATCGAAAGTAAACTAAAATGAACGGCTAAACAATGTCGTATTTAATTACAAAAATTAAATACTAATCTAGCCTCGTCAACCCCGAGGATTCAAATAATATACATACAATCACACACAAAACAATCACATACAACCAAATAGCCATAATAGTCGGATCTTATGCCTGCAACCAAAAAGTTAGCCTACGCACATCCTACTATTATCCGGCATACTCAATATATGATATGTGCATGAAAGTAACCAAATCCAAAACACACAAAACCGAAAATCGTGGCTCTGATACCACTTGTAGGGATTTGCTTCGGAGACTCATTGGCTCCCATGTCCCCGGATTAAAATTTTCACCAATGAAAGAACTAATCCGGATGGGATGAGTTTCCTTAGCACAACCTATTCGTCGTCGTGCTAACAACTTGAGTGATCGCTTGAACAAACTAGTTGTTCAAGCAACCCAACTCTTCTAGTTGGTTAGCCGCGGAAGAGACGACGGACGGATCGCCGGTTTTTGTGTTTGTCTTTGGGGTCCATGATTATACAAAATATATACATACGCACACTTGTATAATCAACACATAAAATAACATGCTAAGATCAGAAAATAAAGTTGTACCACTTTATACCTTACGATCTTCTACCGTATGTCCTATCCTCCTGGTGGACGACGTGTGGGCAAAGATCCTCCATGAGTAGAAGCCTTCTAGATCGCGTTCTTCCCTTCCTTGTCCACTGCAAACAAAGAGAAGAACCAACAAAACCTTTCCTTTCTAGAACCGGCCACCAAGCAAGGGAGTTTGATGCAACCGCCGGCCAAGGAACAAAGGATGAGCGCCAACCAACCTTGAAGAGAAGTTGCCGCCGGCCAACTAGAGGTTGGAGAAGCACCGGCCACCAATTGTTGGAGGACCGCCGACCACCAAGGATCAAAAAAGGAGGAAGACGGCCGGCCAAAGCTTGGAGAAAGAAGGAGTGAGCACCGGACACCAAGGAGAAAAGGAAGAAGATGGGCGCCGGCTTCTTGTCCAAGAGTTGCCGCCCAAAACTTTGCTTCCAAACCCTAGCCGCCCAAACTCAAACCCTAACTCCAAAATTGAACCTCTTTTGCCGCCCAACCTAAGCCCTCTATTTATAGAATTGGGCTTAAGCCTCCTTTAATCTCCACCGTCGGATCTAGGGATTTAATCTCCACCGTCGAATCTAGGGTTCTATCCCAATCGTCGGATATAGGGTTTCATCCCAACCGTCGGATCTAGGATTTCATCCCAACCGTTGGATCTAGGGTTTCATCCCAACCGTCGGATCTAGGGTTTCATCCCAACCGTCGGGTCTAGGGATTTAATCCCGACCGTCGATTCTAGGGTTTCATCCTAACCATCGGATCTAGGGATTTAATCCCAACCGTTGGTTCTAGGGTTTCATCCCAACCATCGGATCTAGGGATTTAATCCCAACCGTTGGTTCTAGAGTTTTGTTTTACATCTTTGGATCTAGACTTCTTTAAAATTATATTAGGCTACGATAGGGACCATAAGGAGGAGTTGGATCTTGGCCACCCGATGGATCGGAACCACACTAACTTGATCCATCAATGATGTTCCATTCCACTAGAGGATCATCATTGAACTACCTCACCAACCCCCATAAATTAATATGGGCTCCATATATTATTTGTACATTCATCTCCCCGTGTTTAAGATATCGAATGTCCATCAATTAATTAATTTACTGACCATCAATTAATTAACATCTAATTCCTCGAGTAGTACCACTCAACCTTATCATCATGTTGACTAAGTCAACCAGCTGGGTTTACATGATGAACCTTATGAGCTCCTCAAGGGGACATCATCAACCTAGTATATAAGACACGGTTTCCTCCTATAATCAACGGCACACCATGTAAATAATATTATTTCTCAACTTATCGGGCATATTGATTTAATCCATCTAAATCTCACCCTCTGGTAAATCAAAGAAATAAATACTAAGTACATGTGCCCGTTATTATATCGGGATAAAGAGCATGTACAACATAATATCCGAGGTCCGATTCAATTATGTAGTCAGCAATTAATTGAATCACTTCTATGTCGGTCCTGCTCAATACACCTAAGTGTACTAGTGTAACTCCATGTTCAAGACAAAACAATACCAAGCTACACTACAACCATGCCAATGGTTTGTCCAAAACCATCTTGGTTGTGAGCCTCTACTTATATTTTACAAGGGACTGATAACATGATCTTCTATGCCACACCAAGCACCATGTTATCTACAATGTAAAATATTAGAAAATATGCACACACATATAATAAATATATAAAGTGCAAACAATGATCATGTGATTCTTATTCCAAAATAAAATGTTCATACAAAAAGAGCTAGGCTTTCAGTATACATTCCAACACCATCTACATCACTCACATCCCTTCACATGATTCGTTACATACCTAGTAATCGCCGTTATAGTGCACCATGTTATGGGTGACGTTAGACGACACCAAAGTACATAACTCCTTATGTAGGGAACCGTAGTGACTTCAGGTCTAATGACTATTCATACCAATAGTCACATGAGAAAGTATATGACACTCATATAACGATCCATGCCACTTTCTCATGGTGGGTCAATTTAGTACATATATTCTCCAATATATATATCCATGTGTCAATGTGATATCACATATCCATGACTTGTGAGATCAAGTCATCCATTGACCTACATGCTAGTCTCAATGCATCAATATATCCCTTTGTCTATTAATACAATACTTGACTAGGAATGTTTAAGAATAATGTTCTCTACATCTTCTCATAATCAATTCTACCAATTGATATACTATAGATTAGAACCTACTGTTGGGTTTCCGACACCGCGGCGTGTGTGTGTTCGATCATGTTTCGTAAACATGAACACAGCGAAAGCAATAAAAATAATAAATCTACATTTATTACAACACACACAACACACGCATGCATATTACAACAAGTGTAGACATAACCGTAAATTTAAATTTGCAATAAAAGGAAATTTAACTACGTTATACCTTTCGTATGACGTGTAGCGCGAACGGCATCAACCGGAACGTTCCTTGCTAGAATTGTCTCTATCCGTATCCACGCCGAGTTCCTCCGGATGACTTCGCTAAGCCACGAGCTTTGTCTTCGTACGGGTTACTAGCCTCGTGTTGAAGATGATGTGATCAAGAGATGATCACGATCCGAATCCAAATTCGGATCCAAAAACGAGTCCTCAAAACTCGCTTCTCCGGAGAGGTATTCGTCCACCGATTGACGAATCCTTCGTCCTCCACCTCAGAGGATTATCGGAGATCGAATCCCCGGTAAGTTATCCGCTGTCGGAGCTCTAACCGTCGTCCAAACGACGCTCCGACGAGAGGAGAAGAAGCTGTCCAGAAAACTGGACAGCTTGGTGGAGGAGTAGGCGCCGGCCAAAAACAAGGAAGCCAAGTGCTCACCTTTTCACCGAGGCCTAGGAAGATCACGGGCACAATTGGGCGGGCGCAATGGAGTTGGCGCCAACTCCTTCAATGGGAAGGCAACAAGCTAGGGTTTTGGATTAGGCTTAATTATCCATTAAGCCCTTTATAGAGAACTAATTCTCTTAATGGTTATTGGATCATAACCATTAGGCCCGTTAACCCGCTCCATTAAGATAAGTTAAAATAAACCAAACCATGATGGTTTATTTTAAGTTAAAACGAACCGAACCAACTTTTGGTTCAGTCGTTTAAAATAAACCAAACCCTTTGGTTTATTCTCCTCCATTGGATTAGAACCAAACCATTTTGGTTCATCCATTACGTCTTCATAAGACTCGGCCCATCCATGCTTCTATTGCGACTGAAACGATTTCATGCTCGCTTTATGTTTGGTCCAACCAAACCTAGTTTCTCTCTATCTGAGAATCCCATTCTCAAGCTCGTTTTAAATCCTTTGGATTACACTCGTTGTGCGTGTGACCAAATAGGTTCTCGGTTTATGTTGGCCGTCTATAATTAACCATTAATTATAGAATGATCATGAGTGGCACCTAGTAGTACATCATGATCCCCAATTAACCGAAAAGATCAATGGTTGATCCAGAACTATTTCTGAAACCCTTCAGCAGCTCGAATGATTCGTGCCCCATTCCCTTCACTCATCTTATACCCACTTGGTTCAGGACATGGTCTATTGTGTCAGTCCCCACTAGGCTGACTACGTCACACCTAGCCCAAGTATCATTTCCTCGTCCTACGGATTCTAGTTACTCCACATGTATCGAAGAGTACCTTACTCTAAACATGTAATGCTTTGTCCAAAGACTTTAGTAACAATCCGACGAGAGGCCATGGGTATACATCTCCTCGCAAGGAGTGGTGAATCCTTTATAGGCTATTCAAACACCTTCGATCACTTCGACTTATACCCAATCATCCCAGGTCCACATCTCCTTAGAGATGTTTGCTTAAGATGTCAAAGCATAAGTCTCCATGATCAAGAGGACTTGAATACCGCAAGTCAAAGGAACATCACACTTAAGCCACAGTAAGAACTTCATTGACATATCTATATATGCAGAGAACCATATGAAGTCTTACGGCTGGTCACTCCAATGAACTAGTTACCATAACTAGCATCCACGATCAACTCCGGACATCACTATGTCTCCAGCCAGTGAGAATCAGCTGCTTGGATACTCCAAGGAGTATACCTCGTGCTAGTCTCGACAGAATTGATGGTGTCCAAATCCATCAATTCATCGACTAGGGATAATTCCGATACTTCACAATTACACATGTAGAGATACTCACTAGTTGTGATCCAATCACAAATTCTCTCATGCTGTGAATCGTATCGTGGACATTCAGTAAATGAGTTTAAGATCCAATCAAATACATAAAATATGTATACTCAAATAGTGAATCTTCATTTATCATATAAATGGTTCATACATAAGGCGATTGCCTTAGGATATCTCTCATATATTACTAACAGACTCCCACTTGGCCTAATGTCAATCGCTACGGTATCCAATACCATAAGCTCTAACATGACCCTCAAACTTATTTTTAGGTAATGCTTTAGTCAAAGGATCCGCTAAGTTCCTTTCAGTGGGAATTTTCTCGATTTGTATTTCGTTCCTACTGATGATCTCTCTGATAAGATGATAGCGGTGAAGCACATGTTTGGATCATTGATGAGACCACATCAAGTTCAGAGATGAACTTCTTGATCCAAACCGCTTCCTTTGCTGCTTCCAAAGCTGCAATGTATTCTGCCTTAGTGGCAGAATCCGCTATAGAGTCAAGCTTGGAACCTTTCCAACTTATTGCGCCTCCATTCCAGGTGAATACATACCCAGACTAAGACATGGAATCATCCTTATCTGTCTGGATCTGGCATCCGTATACCCACGTATCACCATGTACCCTTCTCCATATATTAGGAACACATCCTTAGTTCTTCTCAAGTACTTAAGGATCGTCTTAACAGCCACCCAATAATCCATTCCTGGATCAGACTGGTATCTGCTCGTGACACTCAGAGCATACGATACATCGGGCCTCGTACATAACATAGCATACATGATAGATCCTATTGCGGATGCATAGGGAATCTTACTCATGCAAATTCTCTCGTCTTCTGTGCGCGGACACATAGACTTCGAAAGGTGTATCCCATGCCTGATGGGTAGGAAACCTTTCTTGGATTCCGACATGCTAAACCTCTTTGCTTTTCGGTCTATATATAGGCTGCGAAGACCAAGCAACCGTTTCGATCTATCTCTATAGATCTTAATCCCAAGGATGTAGGTTGCTTCTCCCAGGTCTTTCATGGAGAATGTCTTGGATAACCAAACCTTAACTGACTGTAAGATTGAAACATCGTTTCCTATAAGTAATATGTCATCGACATACAATACTAGGAACACAACTGCACTCCCACTAACCTTCTTGTACACAAAAGGTTCGTCTGGATTTTGTGAGAAATCAAACTTTTTGATTGTCTCATCAAAACGGATATTCCAGCTCCTGGATGCTTGCTTCAATCCATAAATGGACCGTCGCAATTTGCATACCTTGGTTTTATCAACCGATGTGAAACCCTCAGGCTGTATCATATACACGTCCTCGAGCAGGTTTCCATTAAGGAAAGCTATTTTCACATCCATCTGCCATATCTCATAATCATAATGAGCCGCTATGGCCAGGAGCATCCGAATGGATTTAAGCATAGCTACAGGCGAATAGGTTTCGTCATAATCAACACCTTGTTTTTGACGATATCCTTTCGCCACCAATCTAGCCTTATAGGTAATCACATTACCATCCATGTCAGTTTTCTTCTTGAAAACCCACTTGCACCCTATAGGCTTTATCCCTTCAGGTGGGTCAACCAAGTTCCAAACTTGGTTTTCATACATGGAATCCATTTCCGACTTCATGGCACCAAGCCACTTATCCCTTTCTGAACTTGTCAGCACTTCTTCATAATTGGTAGGCTCCTCATCATCAATGAGTAACACGTCGTTCGATTCACTTACGAGAAATCCATATCTCTCAGGAATATTGCGTGTTCTACCAGATCTACGAAGATGTGGTGTTACAATAGGTCCAGCCGATTGCTCATCACTATGAGTTGTCGGCTGTTGTGCTTCACCAAGTATCTCATTAATGTCTATTTGAGTCTCTCGAGCCTCCTCAAGCTCGACGACACTCCCACTGTTTTCTTGCAAGAGAAACTCTTTCTCTAGAAACACAGCATGCCTTGAAACAAACACCTTTTGTTCCACAGGATGATAGAATTGGTAACCTCTTGTTTCCTTAGGGTATCCAACAAATAGACATTTATCAGACTTAGCATCCAATTTGTCTGATACAGTCTGCTTCACATAAGCAGGACAACCCCATATCTTCAAGTAAGATACATGAGGTTTCTTACTATTACATATCTCATATGGAGTAGTTGAGACTACCTTGGTAGGCATTCTGTTTAACAAGTAAACAGTTGTCTGAAGTGCATAGCCCCAAAAGGACTTGGGAAGAGTCGCATGATTCATCATTGACCTGACCATGTCCAACAAGGTCCGCTTTCGCCTCTCGGATACACCATTATCTTTGTGGTGTATAGGCGGAGTCCATTGAGACAATATGCCATTGTCTCTTAGATAATCAAGAAACTCTTGACTTAAGTATTCACCACCTCGATCCGATCAGTATTTTAATACTCTTGTCATGTTGTTTCTCTACTTCATTTCTGAATTCTTTGAACCTTTCAAAGGCTTGGACTTGTGTTTCATCAAGAACACATACCCAAACCGTGAGTGATCATCGGTGAAGGTAATGAAGTAGCTATAGCCTCCTAATGCTTGAGTTGACATAGGTCCACATACATCGGTATGTATTAGACCTAGTAACTCTCCCACTCGTTCACCTTTTCCGGTAAAGGTAACTTAGTCATCTTGCCTTTTAAGCATGATTCGCATGTATCGTATGAATCCAATTCAAAGCGATTCCAGAATTCCACATCGGTGTAATTCGGACATGCGTTTCTTGCTTATATGGCCAAAACGACAATGCCACATATAGGAGTCTCTGTGATTATCCTTTCGAGCACGCGTGTTGCTCGCTGCGATATTGAAAATGTCCTTTGATATCGTCCACGTATAAATGCCATTACTCAAGGTTCGGTTCCATAAAGTCGCCATTTAAAGTTATATAACAACAATTGTTACTAAACGTCAAATGGAAACCATTTCTATTTAAATAGGAAATAGAAACAATGTTCTTTATTAGAGAAGGAACATAATAGCAATTGTCCAGTTCTAAGACTAGTCCACTAGGAGCCTCAAAGAAATAAGTTCCGATGGCGATCAGCAACCTTTGCTCCATTGCCAACTCGCAAATTTGACTCCCCTCTGACAAGTCTTCTTCTATTCCTTAGCCCCTGTATGTCATTACATATATGTGAGCTACACCCAGTATCCAATACCCAAGTGTCCAAGGAAATAGAATGACAATCAATAACGAAGATACCTGAAGAGGATGGTGCATCGGATGCCTTCTTCTTCTTCATGGACTCAAGATAAATCTTGCAGTTTCTTCGCCAGCGGCCTTCCTTGCCACAGTGATGGCAAGTGCCCTTTTGCGCTGGTTCCGCCTTCTTTGCCTTTTTGTTCTTTCCTTTCTTCTGTTCTTTTGCCTTCCTCTTAGAACCCTTCTTTGAGGAATCAACTAACAAAACCGCCTTCTCCTCATGCTTCACAGAAGGCTCCACAGTCTTCAGCATATTGAGGAGCTCGGGAATGGTGGATTCCAATTTGTTCATCCGATAGTTCATCACAAATTGCGAGAAACTCTTGGGCAAACAATGCAGAATTAAGTCAATACTTAACTCATGATCCATCACAAAACCGAGGGTAGCTAGCTGCTCGATGTACCCGTTCATCTTTAGCACAAACTGCACTACAGATGAACCTTCTTGCATCTTCGTGGTGAAGAGGAGCCTAGAGACCTCGAACCTTTCGGATCTCGCTTGCTCATCGAACAACTCATGAAGAAGGAAGACCATAGTATTAGCATCCATATGCTCATGCTGCTTTTGCAGCTCAGGTACCATCGCCGCTAGCATGATGTAACTCGCCAGCTCAGAATCTGCCACATGCTTCTGATAGACCAACATTTGGTCTGGAGTTGCATCGTCCTTAGGACGGTCAGGAAGAGGCTCTTCAAGACATATGCAAGCTTTTCCGCCTTGAGAACAATTCTCAGGTTTCTAAGCCAGTCCAGGAAGTTAGGCCCAGTTAGTTTGTTCGAATCCAAAATAGTGCGCAAATTCAAAGACGTCATGATCAATTTATTGACCTAGAAATACAAAACGAGCATATATGAGAAAATGATTTTAAAATGCATCAATATACATTTATAAATCCCATTCATTTTTCGAATTTCAAAAACCCCAAAATCACTTCGGGAGATCATAGGTCCATCTCCGAATGGGTTGATATCCATCATAGTTATGAACAACCTTGGAGAGAGTCCAACAAGCCATTCATAACTACGACGGTAGGTATCGTCTATACCGATTGCATATCACGTATATGCAACTATCACAATGTGCTATCAACTAATTGAATGTTCACACATACATCGGGTTGTTAACACATTAACAAGTATGCATCATATGCATAGCACCCAACTTCACCTCCCTTTACATCGACCTTGGAGAGAGTCCAACAAGCCGATGCTCGGGTTAAAGCCAACCCATTAATCGGAAATAGTTTTAATATGGTTAGGCGCATTCAACCAATTAGCCCAGCTTGGAGAGAGTCCAACAACCAAAGCTAACGATTGACCTCGACTCTTACCATATTAGTATTAAACTATTCCATGGTTTGAACATATTCGGGTTGAGGGCTTGAGAGTCCAACAACCCAAACAAGAAACGGAACTCTGGTTCTAACCATATTAATGGAAGGTGTAGGCTTTAATATTGTTTAAGGGTTTTTATGTCTCATCCTCTTTGCATGCAAGTAACTATTATCTACATGGCATGGCATACATGGCATACATCTACATGTCACGACACGCATGGCATAATGTTATGCATCTAATGCAATTACATGGCATACAATTATGTCATGTATATATTTCCTTATTGTCATAACTATTTATGGAAATAAAATATGTTTAAGATTTGATTCTCCAAATCAAATCATAATTAAATTAGGAAACAAATTTCCAAATCTAATCACATATTTTATTCATGGAATTATTTGATTAAGGAAAATCTATTTAGGAAACCAATTTCCTAAATCATTAAAACTACTTATGAAAATAAAATATTTTAAGATTTGATTTCCCAAATCAAATCATGATTAAATTAGGAAACAAATTTCCAGAATCTAATCAAATATTTTATTTATGGAAAATATCAATTTCCATAAATACTTCCAACTTTCCAAAAGTGGAAGATTTCCATAAATACTTCTAGACTTTCCAAAATTGGAAAAATTTCCATAAATACTTCTAAATTTCCAAAATTAGAAAATTTCCAGAAATACATTATGACTATCGCAAAACCATTTTTACGATTATGTCGAAACACAACCTCAGGCTCGATACCCTTTGTTGGGTTTTAAGACGCTGTGTGTGTTCGATCATGTTTCGTAAACATGAACACAGCGGAAGCAATAAAAATAATAAATCTACATTTATTACAACACACACAACACACGCATGCATATTACAACAAGTGTAGACATAACCGTAAATTTAAATTTGCAATAAAAGGAAATTTAACTACGTTATACCTTTCGTATGACGTGTAGCGGGAACGGCATCAACCGGAACGATCCTTGCTAGAATCGTCTCTATCCGTATCCACGCCGAGTTCCTCGGGATGACTTCGCTAAGCCACGAGCTTTGTCTTCGTACGGGTTACTAGCCTTGTGTTGAAGACGACGTGATCGAGAGATGATCACGATCCGAATCCAAATTCGGATCCAAAAATGAGTCCTCAAAACTCACTTCTCCGGAGAGGTATTCGTCAACCGATTGACGAATCCTTCGTCCTCCACCTCAGAGGATTACCGGAGATCGAATCCCCGGTAAGTTATCCGCTGTCGGAGCTCTAACCGTCGTCCAAACGACGCTCCGACGAGAGGAGAAGAAGCAGTCCAGAAAACTGGACAGCTTGGTGGAGTAGGCGCCGGCCAAAAACAAGGAAGCCAAGTGCTCACCTTTTCACCGAGGCCTAGGAAGATCACCGGAGGGTCGCCGGAGGATCACCGACTGAAGCTTGGTCGCCGGCAAGGAGCTGGACGCCGGCACAAGGGGTTTGGGCGGCCAAGGAGCTTGGGCGGCAACTAGGTTTAGGGCTCTTCCAATTAGGGCTTAATTATCCATTAAGACCTCTTTTATAGAGAACTAATTCTCTTAATGGTTATTTGATCATAACCATTAGGCCCGTTAACCCGCTCCATTAAGATAAGTTAAAATAAACCAAACCATGATGGTTTATTTTAAGTTAAAACGAACCGAACCAACTTTTGGTTCATTCGTTTAAAATAAACCAAACCCTTTGGTTTATTCTCCTCCATTTGATTAGAACCAAACCATTTTGGTTTATCCATTACTTCTTCATAAGACTCGGCCCATCCATGCTTCCATTGCGACTGAAACGATTTCATGCTCGCTTTATGTTTGGTCCAACCAAACCTAGTTTCTCTCGGTCTGAGAATCCCATTCTCAAGCTCGTTTTAAATCCTTTGGATTACACTCGTTGTGCGTGTGACCAAATAGGTTCTCGGTTTATGTTGGCTGTCTATAATTAACCATTAATTATAGAACGATCATGAGTGGCACCTAGTAGTACATCATGATCCCCAATTAACCGAAAAGATCAATGGTTGATCCAGAACTATTTCTGAAACCCTTAAGCAGCTCGAATGATTCGTGCGCCATTCCCTTCACTCATCTTATACCCACTTGGTTCAGGACATGGTCTATTGTGTCAGTCCCCACTAGGCTGACTACGTCACACCTAGCCCAAGTATCATTTCCTCGTCCTACAGATTCTAGTTACTCCACATGTATCGAAGAGTACCTTACTCTAAACATGTAATGCTTTGGCCAAAGACTTTAGTAACAATCCGACGAGAGGCCATGGGTATACATCTCCTCACAAGGAGTGATGAATCCTTTATAGGCTATTCAAACACCTTCGATCACTTCGACTTATACCCAATCATCCCGGGTCCACATCTCCTTAGAGATGTTTGCTTAAGATGTCAAAGCATAAGTCTCCATGATCAAGATGACTTGAATACCGCAAGTCAAAGGAACATCGCACTTAAGCCACAGTAAGAACTTCATTGACATATCTATATATGCAGAGAACCATATGAAGTCTTACGGCTGGTCACTCCAATGAACTAGTTACCATAACTAGCATCCACGATCAACTCCGGACATCACTATGTCTCCAGCCAGTGAGAATCAGCTGCTTGGATACTCCAAGGAGTATACCTCGTGCTAGTCTCGACAGAATTGATGGTGTCCAAATCCATCAATTCATTGACTAGGGATAATTCTGATACATCACAATTACACATGTAGAGATACTCACTAGTTGTGATCCAATCACAAATTCTCTCATGCTGTGAATCGTATCGTGGACATTCAGTAAATGAGTTTAAGATCCAATCAAATACATAAAATATGTATACTCAAATAGTGAATCTTCATTTATCATATAAATGGTTCATACATAAGGCGATTGCCTTAGGACATCTCTCATATATTACTAACACCTACTATTCAAGGGCATTATTATATTTATTTACTGGCACACACATAAAGTAAATATAATAATCAATCTTTGCCTATTATTAATGAAATATGATACATATGATCCCTAATCAATCATCTCATGATTGACACTAAGGGCTGACACTAACAGTATTCACCACCTCGATCCAATCGAAGTATTTTAATACTCTTGCCAAGTTGTTTCTCTACTTCATTTCTGAATTCTTTGAACCTTTCAAAAGCTTTAGACTTGTGTTTCATCAAGAACACATACCCAAACCATGAGTGATCATCGGTGAAGGTAATGAAGTAGCTATAGCCTCCTAGAGCTTGAGTTGACATAGGTCAGCATAAATCAGTATGTATTAGACCAAGTAACTCTCCCACTGGTTCACTTTTTCCCGTAAAAGGTAACTTAGTCATCTTGCCTTTTAAGCATGATTCGCATGTATCGTACGAATCTAATTCAAACAATTCCAGAATTCCACATCGGTGTAATTCAGACATGCGTTTCTTGCTTACATGGCCAAGACGACAATGCCACATGTAGGAGTCTAATTGATTATCTTTTTGAGCATGCTTATTGCTTGCTTCGATATTGAGAATGTCACTGGATACGTCTAATGTATATATACCATTGCACAATGTTCCAGTCCCATAAAGCACATCATTCAAAGTTATGTAACAATAATTGTTACTAAAAGTAAAATGGTATCCATTTCTATTAAAACAAGAAATAGAAATGATGTTCTTTATCAACGAAGGAACATAAAAGCAAGTGTCCAGTTCTAAGGCAAGTCCTATAGGAAGTTTCAACAAATACATTCTGATGGCAAGTGCAGCAACCTTTGCTTCATTCCCAACACGTAAATTTGACTCTCCCTTGATGAGTCTTCTTCTATTCCTTAGCCCATGTATGTTGTTACATATATGTGAACCACACCCGGTATCCAATATCTAAGTGTCTATGACAATCAATAACGAAGATATCTGAAGAGGATGGGGCATCAGATGCCTTCTTCTTCTTCACGGACTCAAGATAAATCTTGTAGTTTCTTTATCAGTGGCCCTCCTTGCCACAATGATAGCATGTGCCCTTTTGAGTTGGTTCTACCTTTTTAGCCTTTTTCTTCTTTCCCTTCTGCAGTTCCTTTAACTTCCTCTTAGAATCTTTCGTCGAGGAATCAACTAACAACACCATCCCCTGCTCATGCTTCACAGATGGCTCCACAGTCTTCAGCATGTTTAGCAGTGCCATAGATGAACCTTCTTGCATCTTAGAGGTGAAGAGGAGCTTGGAGACTTTGAACCTTTCGGATCTCACTTGCTCATCAAACAACTCATAAAGATGAAAGACTATGGTATGAGCATCCATATGCACATGCTGCTTCAGCAGCTCGGGTACCATTGCGGCTAGCATAATGCAACTCACTAGTTCAGAATCACTCACATGTTTCTGATAGGCCAACAATTGGTCCAGAGTTCCGTCATCACTAGGATGGGCAGGAAGAGGCTCTTCGAGGACATACATAAGTTTTTCCGCCTTGAGAACAAATCTCAAGTTTCTAAGCCAGTCCAAGAAGTTTGGCCCAGTCAATTTATTCGAATTCAAAATAGAGCACAAATTCAAAGACATCATGATCAAGCGATTAACCTAGAAATACAAATCAAGCATATATCAGAAAATGATTTTAAAATGCATCAACATACATTTACAAAATTCCATTCTTTTTTCGAATTTCAAAAACCCTCAAAATTAATTCGGGAGATCGTAGGTCCATCTCTGAATGGGTTGATATCCAACATAGATAAGAATAACCTTGGAGAGAGTCCAACAAGTCATTCTTTGCTACGATGGTAGGTATCAAGTATACCAATTTCATATCACATATGTGCAACTATCACAATGTGCTATCAACTAATTGAATGTTCACACATACATCAGGTTGTTAACTCATTAACAAGTATGCATCATATGGATTGCACCCAACTTCACCTCCCTTCATATCAACTTTGGAGAGAGTCCAACAAGCCGATGCTCCAGGTTAAAGTCAACCCATTAATCGAGAAATAGTTTTAATATGGTTAGCACATTCAATCAATTAGCCAGGCTTGGAGAGAGTCCAACAACCCAAACTAACGATTGACCTCTGACTCTTACCATATTAATAATAAACTATTCCAATGGTTTGAACATGTTCAGGTTCGAGCCGGGCTTGGAGAGAGTACAACAACCCAAACAAGAAACGAAACTCTGGTTCTAACCATATTAATGGAAGGTGTAGGCTTTAATGTTGTGTAAGGGATTTAATGTCTCATCCTCTTTACATGCAAATAACTATTATCTACATGACATGACACACATGACATACATCTATATGTCATGACACGCATGACATAATGATATGCATCTAATGCAATTAAATGACATACAATTATGACATGTACAAATAGTTTCCTTATTTGTCATAATTATTTTGGAAATAAAATATATTTTAGATTTGATTTCCAAAATCAAATCATGATTAAATTAGGAAACAAATTTCCAAATTTAATAACATATTTTATTTATGGAAAGTGTTAATTAAGAAAAGTCAAATTTAATTTAGGAAAAAAATTTCCTAAATTGTAATATCCTAATCATATTAGGAAATTTCCAATTTGTATTTCCTTATTTGTCATAATTATTTATGGAAATAAAATATGTTTGAGATTTGATTTTCCAAATCAAATCATGATTAAATTAGGAAACAATTTTCTAAATCTAATCACATATTTTATTTATGGAAAGTGTTAATTTCCATAAATACTTCTAAACTTTCCAAAAGTAGAAAATTTCCATAAATAATTCTAAACATTCCAAAAGTAGAAAATTTCCATAAATACAATTATGACTATCGAAAAATAATTTTACGATTATGTCGGAACATAGCGTGGCTCTGATACCACTGTTGGGTTTCCCCGGCCCTACGGCGAGTGTGTTCGAACATGTTTCGTAAACATGCACACAGTGGAAGCAAAAATAAGTAATAAACTAATTTTAATATAACACACACATCACACGCATGCAGGATACAACATGTGTAGACATAATCACTATTTAAAATTTTGCAATAAAAGAAAATTTATTCTAGTATACTTGACGTATCACGCATAGAGGGAATGACATCAACCGTAGTGACCCTCGCTAGAATCACCTCTATCCGTATCCACGCCGAGTATCGTCGAGATAGCTTCACAAAGCCACGAGCCTCGTCTTCATAAAAGTCACTAGCCTCAAGTCGAAGACGATGTGATCCGAGAGACGATCACAATCCGAATCAAATTCGGATCTAAAAATGAGGTCCACGAACTCGCTTCTCGGAAGCGGTTTTCATCAACCAATTGACGAAACCTTAGTCCTCCACCTATGAGGATTGCCCGAGATCCAATCCCCGGAAAGTAAGTCACTATCGGAGCGCAAAATGCTGACCAAATGACCTCTCCATGAGGAGAACAACAAGCTGTCCAGACAGCTTGTTTGCGGTGGAAGAGATGGTCGGCTAATCAATGGCCGGTTGCTCTTTGGTCGGAGGTGTTGCCAGCGGCTGGTGGGTGGACGGTGACGGTGGCAAGGAGGAGGAGCAGCAGCGCCAATGGGCGGCATCCAAGGTTGCCCAGCAACTCCTTGGAAGGCAAGGAGAGGAAGGTTTAAACTTCTTAAGTCATCAACGAAAAAACCCTTAAGCCATGTTTTTATAGAGAAAACATTCTCTTAATGGTTATTGGTTCATAATGAAAATCCGTTAACCCGCTCCAATAACTTAAGTTAAAATAAACCAAACCACGTTGGTCTATTTTAAGTTAAAACGAACCAAACCAACTTTGGTTCATTCGTTTAAAACAAACCAAACCACTTTGGTTTATTTTCCACCATTGGATTAGAACCAAACCAATTTGGTTCATCCATCATGTTTTCATAAGACTCGGCCCATCCATGCTTCTGATGCGACTGAAACCATTTCATACTTGCTCTTTGTTTTGTCCAACCAAACCTAGTCTCTCTCGATCTGAGAATCTTATTCTCAAACTCATTTTAAATCCTTCGGATTACGCTCGTTGTGCGTGTGACCAAATAGGTTCCCGGTTTATGTTGGCCATCTATAATTAACCATTAATTATAGAACAATCATGACTAGCACCTGGTAGTACATTTTGATCCTCAATTAATCGAAAAATCAACGGTTGATCCCAGAACCTTTTCTGAAACCCTTTAGCAGCTACAATGAATCGTGCCCCATTCCTTTCACTCATCTTATACCCACTTGGTTCAGGACATGGTCTATTGTGTCAGTCCCCACTAGGTTGACTATGTCACACCTAGCCCAAGTATTACTTCCTCGTCCTTCGGATTCTAGTTACTGCACATGTATCCAAGAGTATCATACTCTAAACATGTAATGCTTTGTCCAAAGACTTTAGTAACAATCTGACGAGAGCCATAGGGTATACATCTCCTCGCAAGGAGCAGTGAATCCTCTGTAGGCTATTCAAACACCTTCGGTCACTTCAACTTATACCCAATCATCCCAGGTCTACATCTCCTCGGAGATGCTTGCTTAAGATGTCAAACCATAAGTCTTCATGACCAAGATGACTTGAATACCGCAAGTCAAAGGAACATCGCACTTAGGCTGCTGTAAGAACTTCATTGACATATCCTTATATGCAGAGAACCATATGAAGCCTTACAACTGGTCACTCCAATGAAGTAGTTACCATAACTAGCATCTACAATCAACTCCGGAGATCCCAATGTCACCAGCCAGTGAGGAACAACTACTTGGATAAATCAAAGAGTATACCTCGTGCTAGTCTCAACATAATCGATGGTGTCCGAATCCATCAATTCATCGGCTAGGGATAATTTCAATACATCACAATTTCACATGTAGAGATACTCACTAGTTGTGATCCAATCACAAATTCTCTCATGCTGTTAATCGTATTGCGGACATTCAGAAAATGTGTTTTAGATCCAATCAAATACATGAAAATATGTATACTCAAATAGTGAATCTTCATTTATCAAATAAATGGTACAACCATAAGACGATTGCCTTAGGACACCTCTCATATATTACTAACATATATCTGGCGTTATAATTCCCCGTGGGGGAAAATAGCTATTTAGCCTTTAAGCTTTTATAGTAAAACCATAAGAACCCTTTACATATGCCATATAGAGGTGTTATAGTTCCCCATAAGGGCATAAAACTATCTAGCCCTTAGGCTGTTATAGTAAAACCATAAGATCCCTTTATATATGTTATATAGAGGCGTTATAGTTCCCCGTAGGGGCATAAAATTTGTTAGCCCTTAGGCTGTTATAGTAGGCACGGAGCCTGAATTAGTTTCCCACACTTAAAAGAAATTGCACCAAATTTACCATACCTTAGAAATAATACCATTGAAGCAAGAAAGAAGGAATTCCCACCAAGTATAATAACCGTTCCCATCAACGTCATTAACAACTGCCAAAAAGAATATGAATATATACAAAAATATTAATGGGATTTTGTATAACACATGCCACAATCCTAGATTATAAATACATCATGCCCTTCTATCAAAAATCATCCAATAACCTTAAATCTTCTAGAAAAATTTATAACCTTCCAAAATCATTTCCATCATCCTCTAAATACCATAATGAACACCAAAAATGAGGAAAACTCCTCCAAAAATATTAAAAAAATAATTTACCGCAAACCACTTCTAACTAATATAAACCATCCCTGCCCTCGCTAACTCCACACCATTCCCCTGTGATTCCTCTTCAAAAACCCTAACCTTCTTCCCTGCAACCCTCCATTCTCCAACAACTCCCCCTCCTCCATGGCCTCCTCCTCCACTGCTCCTTGGTACGAAACCACAGCCAACCAACTCTCCTTCAACCATTCTTTTTTTCGCTGCGACCCCAAATACCTCCCCGAAGATTCCACTATCATCATCCCCAATCAATCCCAGCGCCCCCATCTACCTCCGGCTGGAACTAGTACCCTATTTACAGGGCAACTAGAAGGAGGTCTCTGTCTCCGCCTCCTAAAATCTCTCTACTACATTCTCTTTTTCTACGACATTCTGGTCAACCAGCTAACACCCAACTCCCTTCGCATCCTAGTTGGCACCATCATCATCTTCCACCACCTCAATATCCCTCAAGTACCCCACATATTTCACTACCAGTATCAATTGAAAATGGCTGGCCATGGTATTTTCTATTTCATGGTCCGTCAAGGCTATCAATTCCTAACTGACATACCCTCCTCCAATAAGGGCTGGAAATAGCTCTATTTCTTTATTATTGTAGATCCTCCTTTTCCCTTTTCTTCTCGCTGGAAAATTTCCCTTCTAGATCTCCCTAACTCGAAAATCGTCAAAGCTACTATCGACTTCCCCTCTATCGAAGCCAAGTTGAAGAACAAATATTTCAGCATCGCAGAACTCATAAAAGAGCCCATTTTATCTTATTATGGGTTATTTCCTATTCCCTCATCGGACGCTCATCCCATCGGTAAGCCTCCTTTTTCCCTTTATTTTTATACAGTAACTGTCTTTATAGAAAACACTTCCATATTACTCCTTAACCTGTAAACTAGCAACATATCAAGTTTTCTTATTCAATTCTTCCAACACCATGTATCAAAAAACCCCTAATTTAGAAACCTGCACCACCCCTTCCTTTGCATTGTCACCCCGTGCCAAAAATTTAACTATCACTATCAAATTTTGCATTCTTACTGCACTTATAATTCCTAATCACTCTTTATCCTTGCAGAAGACATGATGGGCACAACCATTGCTAGGACCTTAGCCCTCAAATAGAAGAAAAGAAAAAGGTCAAATACTACATCCTCCTCCACCCCTGAACCACTCACCTCAGTAAGTAACCTTTACTCAACCTTTATTACTTATAACCAACATGTTCACCAATTTTACCAGCATGACACATTTCTTTGGCACAGGTTCCTCCCATATTAACACAAGTCCACATCATCACTTCAGATACACCAGATCAACCCCCCCCTCCCCGCATATATTTATTAACATTTCCCTTCCTCTCCAAACAGACCCAATTCCCAACCTTTTTCCCTTCATAATCCCTGCATTTTCCTCTAACCCTACTTCCATCATTCTTACCTTAAAACCTCTTCCCTCTTTTGATTCACCTACACCCAATCCTTCTGAAACACCTGTTGAACCCATTGACATTTCCTCATCACCCTCTTCCTCCTTTGCAGACGACCGCCCTATGATCTTCTTATTCCCCCATAAACAACAAAAACCTTTACATTCCACCAGCCAACCCACTACTCAACCTACATCTTCCACCCCTTTAGACTTATTGGTACAGGCTGTATCAGATTCCTACCCCAACCATCTACTTTCCACCCTTCCCGTTACACCTATTTCAACTCCTCTTTTTTCAAATCCTCCTCCTAATACCCCCTCTGATCACATACCCCCCCCCCCCCATACCAGATTCATCTCTCCAGGAACCTCCTCAACACCCCTCTTCTTTTGACATTCCTACTTTTATTCAAGAACTAAAAGAGAGTCTCCATATAGTAAGTTTCTCACTTAATGACTTAATTTCATATGCTTAACAATTTGTCTCACATATTCATTTCCAATTTTCAGAGTGCTCTGCAACTCCAAGCTTTTGAGCAATGGTATAATGACCACCAGAACCAGCTTAATCAGCCTTCCACCTCTGCTATAAAGCCACCACCACCTATGATTACACCCACATTTCCCCCAGGCATTCAAGCTGATTCTGCAGAAAAAACATACCATCTGGGCATACAGACTGACCCTCCATCCTCCCTCGATCGAACAACTAGGGAGATTGAGCTTCAACAACAAATAAACTGGCTACAACTCCAAGTTGCATCATTTTCTACTGACCAGGACCAAATATCAACAAATGAAAAAGACTTACACTTAAAGGATGCCCACATCAGGCGACTACAAGAGCAGATTAAGATATCAGAGCAATCCATATCCCGCAAACAAGTTGAACTTTCCTAGTGGAAACAAAAGGAAATTAACTGGCACCTCCATTCTGGCGAGCTATTTCAACCTCTAGAGGATATTATAGATGCCCACCTAAATTTGAAAGACACCGTCTACACCAGCCTAGATGAGTTTCAATTCAAATTCAACATACTGAAACAACATTTCAACACATTAGCTACTATTACCCACAACCACCTTATCAGAGCCAACCAACTTCATCAAGAGCTATCTGAACTAAAGGAGACAGAAGGTGAAAGATGGGAGAAAAGAAGACCAAACTCCTGAAAAGATTCTCCAAACAGTTGAGCAAATATTTTCAAAGAGGATTCGAAGGTGCCCTACACCAGGCCAATGAGAATAAATACTTCATACCTGGTGCACCTTACCATGAACTTGACTTAGAAGAGACATACAACAATATCCCTCCAAAAGCCCTACTGACTGATTCTGATACTGATTCAGAACAATATATTTCTATTCCTGTAATATTTTTGAAGAATTACATTTCAGTTCTCAGATCAATTTTGTATATATTCTGAACATCCTTGACAATGAATGTTCGAGACAATATATACTTTTTTGAAACATGCTCATATCTACATATCCTTACATTGCTTTATACAAGCCTATTAATCTCCTTTTTAAAAAATTCACCCTGTATCAATTGTATTGTTAACCTATATAGAAAAAGGAATATTTTCACTATGTCCTTCATTTATCTGAACAGGCATACCAAATAGAACACCCTCCAACAATACTGTACCAAAAACACCACTTTGTTATTCAAAAAGTGCCTCGTCCAATTATCCTAAAATAGAAACTATTATACCCCCATCTTACCTTACTAACAACTTGAATCTTTTATCTACCCCGTATTTGTACCCTAACAAACTTATGTCACCCCATCCCAGACTCCCCACTTCACCATATCCAGCGAGAAAAGTTGTTATTTCCCTCCCATTTAACCCTTTACCTTCTCTATAACTACAAAAGCCTCTTCCTCCCCCAATCCTGCCAAGATCCCCTTCCAACTACACCGTCCCGAAATTTCTAGAAAATGCAGCCTACTACCTCAATCCTCCGACCTTGGTTTTCTTTCACACACTCCAATCATATTATTGTAGCTAATTCAACTGAACGCCCTCATCATCCTCCTGGATGCACTAAAGCTTTCTTCTTGAAGCAAATAGAAGCTGGTCTATTCTTTCCCATTCATCCCTTTCTTCTTGAAATATCATAATACTTTTCCATTCCCTTGAACCAATTAAGCCCTAATTCTTTCCGATTTATACTAGGTTTTTACCTTACCAACTCTTTCTTATCAATTACTCCCTCAGCCTTCCTTTTTCGTTGCTTTTTCCAAATAAAATCATCTGAAATAGGTATATTCTATTTTCAAGCCCGATCAAACTTCCAATTTCTCACAGGTGTCCCTTCCTCCCATAAAGGATGGAAAGAACATTATTTCTTCGTGCACTCCACTTCCTGTTTTCCTTTCCCCTCCACATGGTTTACTACCCTTCCTCCTCGACCCCCTTTAGGCTCCTATCGAGACAATGAAGAATACCATATGATTACCTTATCATTCTCAGAGGAACAATTTGACTTAACCCATCTTTTAACCAAATCTGCAATGTCACTTATTCGAAATAGCTATCCCTTGCAGTCGACTGGCACGCTCGGTAAGTCTCCCAACTTCATCCAGATTCTTGTATACTATTTTTATACTTGCAAAATTTAATTTACATCTCTTACTTCAGAGTCACTCCTACTACAGGCTGCTGCAAAAAACCCCCCATGATCCTACAACAATACTGTTCCCCCTCTTTCCCATCAACTAACACTTCTTTAGCATCTTTCTATTTGCCAAACTCCTCCAACATCCATTTCCTCCTTTTCCATACTCGATCTCCCAGATTCTCTACTCTCCAGTATCAACGAGGTTAGCATATTATTTTTCTATAGATCCCTCTTTTCAATATTAATACTTTCTTTTTTAGGGCATCAGCAGCATAATCCATTTAAATAACAAATGGATTTAATATACTGATATTCTTAAAAAGGAAATACAGGAGTATCAAACCAGAGATTCATCACTACAACAAGCCTATTATCGACTTGAAAGAGAATTGCAAGCCTCTCTTATAAAAGCACAAGGCAACCGAGCAGAATTATTAGCTCTCCAATTCTAGACCATTTTCCTACAGAATACAATGGACATCATGAAGTCCCGACAACTATTCGAAAGAAACAGTACTGCTCAAGAACCCCTCTGGACTTCATCTGCCATCAACGATCTGTTCTTAGATAGAGGATTTGCCTTTCTACAATGGGGCTTTCAGGACTGCACCGCACAATTCAAAGCAGCCGGCTATCCCCCTCCCGGGCACTCTCTTAGCTTTTTAGATATGGGTAGTACCATTGACCGTACTCCCCCTGAGCTACTATCTTTTCCATTTCCTTCTGATGATAAAATGTAACTTGTACCTGTTTAACTTGTCTTTACCACTTTTTACCAAAAACTATTATAACATGTTTTCTCTAATTGAACCCAGGACACCAGTGAGTCATATCTTATATTTTTATCAATGACTCTTCCCCGATCACTTTTTAAACGCAAAGTACTCAAAATTCTAGTTAATCACACTTCATGCCTTTCCCTTTACTATAATATCATCCTAATAGGAATAAAATTACCCAAAAAATAACTGCTCATTCAAACTGCTCGGCAATAAATGCCCATTCAAACAAGTTTTCTTACCAAAACAACCCTTCTTTGCTAACATCACTACTGCTTCAGAAAACAGGCCACTACTTGATGTAGACAACCCTTCTCTTCCCGCCAACCACAAGACTTATATTCCCAATATGCCATTATTTTCATTAATAACCCTTTAAATTTTTCAACCCCCTCAATATCATTTATAACTCTTCGAAACCCTCCCTTATTCACTTATCTTCCCTCTCAATCCTATAAAACCTAAACTCCCAATCCCCCTCCTTCATCCTCCCCCTTCTTCTTTTCCTTTACCCTTTCCTCCTTCCATGACTTCTCCTTCCCACCCAATTCTCATCAGTTCTGACACAACCTCCACTGGATCACCAACTTGCTCCATGGCCACAGTTGCGCACACTTCCCTACTGTGCCTTTTCCGTGCCCTATTAGAATCCCCATTAGTGAAGCCCCCAGATATCATGTTGATGGAACCTCTTATAGGGGGTTGATTAACAGGTTTAACCCGATCGAGCATTATTTTCCTTATCTGTACCCGTTGCATCGACCGATTTATAAGAGGTCTGGGATTGCCTCTTCCATAATTTTTTCCTCCAAACCCCTGCTGATATGGAGATGGATTCATGACCAAATTCTGAATATAAGGGTGAGCTCCCATAATTCTCTGTAATTCCAAGTCCAACTACTGACAATTCTGAGTATTAAGTCCATATTCTTGATGAAAAGCACATAAAGTAGGAGATTACAATCTCCTAGGCCCTCTGTCAGCCCCAAAGGGTCTCCGCAACAACCTCTTCTCTATACAAATATCCATAGCCCTTTCCTTAGAGAACCGGGGTAGGGGAGCATACAAAGTTCTGTCTTCTACAAAGCGCACAAGCCTCACCCATTCAATTCTCCCTTCTAGTCTTTCCATTACCCTGAAATCCTGCGAAGTTTGCCGAGACTTCTGAGCATCCTCTAAATTAATAAATTTCTCAGCCCGGGATAACAGATTTTCGAAGCTTATAGGAGGCTTCTTAGCCAAGGACTTAAAGAAGTCCCCCTCTCTGAGCCCCTAGGTAAAAGCTCCCATCATCATACCTGTCTCTACTGCAGGAATCTCACGAGCAACTTGCGTAAATCTATGTACATATTGCCGCAAACTCTTTGGCTCTCTTTACTTAAGATCAAATATACTCAAGGGCTGAGGCAAATACTTCTTAGCACTGGAAAAATACCTTAGAAATAGTGTAGAGAAATCCTTAAAATATGTAATGCTTTTCGGCTTCAAATCACTAAACCATGCTCTGTTGGTCCCATTAAAGTAGTAAGGAATACCCAACATTTGACCCCATCAGTATAACGATATAACAAAGCAGCATTTTCAAACTTCCTTAACTGATCCTTCTGATCGGAAGAATCGACATATTCAGATATTTGAGGAAGCCGCAAACGTCGGGGTAATTCATCATTTAAGATACTTTCAACAAAAGGAGTTTCCTCCTCTATTTGTATAATAATCCCTGTAGTAAGAACTTCCCCTTCCAATGTTACATCCCCCAAAGGGGCCACACATTTTTCCTTCCCCTTTCCTTTTTGACCAACACCAAAACCCTTCTTTAATTGAGAAACTTTACCCCCTTCTTCCTTAGAATCACTATCAGATATATCTTCTTTAACCTTCTTCAGGGTGACCCTTTGCGACATCTGGTCCATCATCTCTGCCATAATCTGCATAAGATCTTCCTTATACAGGGGTTCCGATTGCCTTTTACTAGTACTCCCTAGGAAGTACTAGAAACAGACCTCTCTCCTTCTGCTGGCTCTTTCAACGTCCTTCTAGTATTGACCATTACGATTTTTTGTTCAGATTACTACAGACGGTGCCAATTTGATGGTGCTTGCTTCTTTGGATCACAAAGATCTCTCTTCCTCTCCCTCTGAATAGTTGGATCTAACACCGAGGCAAAGGCTTGAAGGGAAGAAGATTAGTTGGGAAGGTCACTTGTGATCCTAGGAATTGAGTTGAATCTGATACACCAAAGGAAGGCATTAAGGGTTGGTCGGCTTCCCGGCGCGGCCACTCCGATGATCAAGTTAGTATGGGTATGAGAAGAAAGTAATGAATTGGAAAAGAAGAGAGATCTCAGAGATACCAAATGGAGAAGAAAACAACCATCCATGATCCCGTCATCTTCTGCCCCTTTTATGGATGAAGTAACCCACCTTTTCCTAGTAGTGTATTTACGAAAATGCCTTTTGCCAAGCTATCCTCCTAATTGTTTTCCCCCTCCTAATTCAAAAATATCTTCTGCCACATGTCAATCTTAAATAAAATACAAAGATACATATGATTATATTAAACTAACCACCTTCAACCTTTCATCATTACCTCCTTCAGCATGCCCCTCTTCCCATTTGGCAGATGTACTAATCGGCCTGGACACATTCAGACCACTTAGACCTACACCAATTGCTTTGGAAAATATTGTTCACACTGCCCTGGCTCTGTTCACACTTCCCTGGAAATACACATACTGCCCTGCCTTTGTTCATATTGCCCTGGAAATACACATACTGCCCTAGCTCTGTTGTCACTGTTCAGAGAATACACATAGTGCCTTTGAACTACATCTGCTGAGCTAGAATTAATCACGACCCTAGAGCTACCATACTGTCGTGGCCCTAATCACATTGCCCTGGAAATACACATACTGCCCTGACTCTATTCCCACTTTTCTGAGAATATACATAGTGCCCTGGAACTACATCTATTGACCTGGAATTAATCACTCCCCTGAAGCTACCATATTACCCTAGCCCTGTTCACACTGCCCTGGCTCTATTCCTACTATTCTGAGAATACAGATACTGCCCTGGAACGGTTCATACTGCCCTGGTAATACACATACATCCCTGGCTCTGTTCCCACTATTTTGAGAATACACATACTGCCCTGGAATGGTTAATACTACCATGGTAAAACACATAGTGCTCTGAACCTGTCCAAACTACCCTAGAAATACATATGCTAATCTGGAACTCCACATACTGCCCTGTAACTATATTGGAATTGCTTATATTGCACTAGAATTGCTTATACTTCCCTAGAACTGCACTGGACTTGCTTATCTGCCCTAGAACTGCACTGGACTTGCTTATACTGCACTAGAATTGCTTATACTGCCCTGGAACTACACTGCATTTCTTATACTACCCTGGAACTGCACTGGAATTTCTTATACTGCCCTGGAACTGCATTGGACTTGCTTATACTACCCTAGAACTGCACTGGAATTGCTTATACTGTCCTAGAACTGCACTTGAATTGCTTATACTGTCCTGGAATTGCTTATACTGCCCTAGAACTACACTGGCCTTGCTTATACTGCCCTGGAACTGTGCTGGACTTTTTTATACTGCCCTGGAATTGCTTATACTTCCCTGGAAACCCCGACCCCATCAATATCCATAACATTTCTCTAGGCTGAGGCTTAGCTAAAAAAGGTGGCTCGGCCAAGTACTCCTTTAGAGATTGAAAAGCCCTATCATAGTGCTCATCCCACTGAAACCGAGTGGCCCTCTTTAGTATCTTAAAGATGGGCAAACTTCTGTTGGATCGAAAGCATCGATAGACGGGGGGGGGGGGGGGGGGTGAATAGCAAGCATAAAATTTTTCGTCTTTTCGTTCGATTAAACTTAAACACAGCAGAAAGTAAAAGAACAAAAAGTAAATAGACACTTTATTTTTACTTGGTTCATATCTCAGTGGTTGCTACTCCAAGACCCCGTGATCCTTGACCGCGTATGAAGGGGCAATCCATTATAAAGTCTCCTCCTCGTTGGAGGTAGGAGACAATGATCATAAAAATGAAAGCAAGAGGATGAGAAAACAAGCCTACCTCACCTCGTTACGATTAAAACAATGAATACAGTAAATAAAAATAATATTTGCTACCGACAAAGAGATTCTGAACTTGGCGTTGTGTCGGTGTTACATCGTTTAGAACTTTGGCATTGCGGGAGCACTTTGAGAGCAAGATAATGTTCTTTGAGTTGGAGTCCTCCCCTCCTTTTATAGACTTGTGCTTTGGAATAAGTCTAGATGGAAATCCTCAACTTTTGGAACTGATCATGAGGTGGCACCTTATCTTATCTCGAAGTGGTCGCGTCAAACATTATCCATTTTGATCTAGCGGAAAAGGTTGATTCATCGCCATCAGTCGACTGCCCAATGGGCAGAAGTCGATGTTGGTGCAGTAGGCACCTAAGTCGAACCTGGGTTTTGATTATAGCAAACGATACAAAGTTAAGCTCATATCGTTATCTCACGAGCTGAATCGAGTGTGCAGAAGATTGATATAGCTAGAGCTGAAGGCTAGCGACACCTGGAGGAAGCCGCAGTGGTTGGGCGACACTCGAGTGACTTCGGAGGGAGCCGAAGAAATCAAGTGGAAGGCCGAAAGAAAAAGCAACACGTAAGTATCGAGGTAAGCTCGTGTGTGCGAGTGTAAGTGAGGTCGTATCCTTCTTACGGGGATGATATTAAGCGTAGATCCGACCAGAGACATCCCATCGATGGTCCAGGTCGAGATCGGACGGTCGAAGGCCGTCGAAATAATGTTTTCTTTGAGCTAACTTTGCCTTGCAGCTAGCATCAGTCGACTGCCAGCTTGGAGGACTCGACTGCCGTTAAACAGTCGACTGCCAAAGGTCAGCACTCGACTGATGTTGTCATCAGTCGATTGATGATGGCCATCAGTCGACTGATTGTCAATGATCAGATTCGAGGAGTCAAGGCTTATCAACCCATTTCAAGGAGATTGGTGCTCAATTTTGATTGGCTAGGGTTCCTCTTGAAAAGGGGCTCAAAGGCTATAAAAGGAGGGCTTGTCTTAGGGTTTTGAATCAATTAAAAAACTTCCAAGTGCTTCCGATACGCTCCGACTCTCCGACATCCCTATGACGAAGCGCTGCCGAGACGACGACTAGAGCTTCAACCTCCAACCTTTGAAGTCGTCGGTAACGAAAAGTTTGAATTATAATTCAGTTTATAAGTTGTTCTTCTTTTCAACCTTTAAATCATATCAAGGAGAGGGGAAGTGTCCCTCTACCTTGAGCTTTTTTCATTTTGTGTATCCGTCTAACTCCTACCTCCAACGAGGAGGAGTTTTTTAGTAGACTGCCCTCCGTACGTGGTCAAGGACCACTAGGGCCTTGGAGTAGTAGCCTTCGGCTACGAACCAAGTAAAACCTTTGTGTCTATTGTCTTTTATTTTTGTTTATTTTTCCGCTGCGTATATTTGTCTTGAAACGAATTCAAAAGAAAATTTTCTATTGCTATTCACCCCCCCCCTCTAGCGATCCGATCGATCCAACAATTGGTATCAGAGCCGGGGGTTGCTAAGATTTGGTGAAACCACCAATCTAGCCATTTTTTACATATTTATTTTTTTTCTTTTAATTCTGTTTTTTTTATTTTATTCCTCTTTGTTAAGTTTTTCTCCCGCACTACTAATCCAAGACGCGAGTCTTGGTACGTGTTTTTGTGTTTTTGTCATTGCTAGTTTCTTCGTCTTCGTCTCTTTGTGTCTTTTGTTCTAATGGCCCATCTCGAGGGTTTTAGCACCGTCTGACCTCCGTTTTACAACGGAGATGACTTCCGTTATTGGAAGGGTCGAATGGAATTCTTTCTCAAAATCCAAATCGATATGTGGATCATAATCCAAACGGGTTTCACACTTCCGACTAATGAAGTGGGTGACTCCTTGGATTATGATCAATGGACCATTGCGACAAAACGACAAGTCGAAGCCGACGCCAAGGCAACACAAATCCTCCAATGCGGCCTATCCAAGGAGGAGCTAAATCGCGTCGGCCCCTTCATAAGCGCAAAAGATCTTTGGACGAAACTAGTGGAGCTACACGAAGGGATCGATGAAGCCAAGGTATGTAAGCGTGATATTCTTTTCAATAAACTATATAACCTAAAAATGCAGGAACACGAGTCCGCGACGCAACTCCATGCCCATGTCCAAGACATAGTCAACAACCTACATGCAATCGGGCAAAAGGTCGAAAACCACGACCTTATAAGGTATGTTCTAAACTCTTTTCCAAGGACTACCTTGTGGGCATCCATGGTCGACGCCTATAAAGTCTCCAAGGATCTTTCTAAAATTAGGTTAGAGGAACTCTTTTCTGATTTTGAATTACATGAGCAGTCCAACTCGGAACCCGAGAAGGGTATAGCCTTGTTTGCAGGTTCAAAGAAGAAGAAAATCGCAAGCAAGCCACCACCAACCGAGGAGGAAGACGAGTCCGAAGAAGAAGTTGACCCGGAGTTGACTATCAAACTAATGAACCTAGCTCGAAGGATAGCCAAGGGATGAAAGCGAACCACGACTCGACCCAACCAAGGTAAGCCTAAAAGTTCTAATATTAGGTGTTATGAGTGTAACAGGTTTGGACATATCAAGTCCGAGTGCCCCAAGCTCAACCACCAAGCACCTAAGCACAAGAAGGCCCTCAACGCGACATGGGAAGACCATGTCTTCATGGCGAAATCGATTGAGTCAGACACGGAGACCGAACCTGAACTTGAGTCAGAACCTGAGGATGACTCGGACTACGAAGCTACCTTCAAGTCAAGCCACGGATACGCATCCGGTTCAAAAGATACCCTTAAAGTGAGTCAAACTTTATTTAATACTTTACATAATACGGTTAGGTTTTTGTCTAGGAAATTAGTTAAGTCCGAGTCCAAGGTCGAGACCCTGATTGAGGAGGTCAAACTCCTCAAACACAAGGTCTCCCTAACCTCTTCGACTTGTCAAGTTCGAGAAGAGGACCCAACTCGAGCTGAAAAGCTCGAAGTTGAGAACTCTCTCTTGAAAAGTCAAGTTGAAGATCTTAGGAACACGTTGGAAAGGTTCACTTCGGGATCCAAAGGACTTGACCTCCTACTTGGATCTCAAAGGGCCGTGTACAACAAGGCTGGACTAGGGTTTAACTCAAACACGACTAATAGGTCGTATATGTCGATTGTAAGTCGACATAGGAAACATGTCCAAGCATGGGTCCCTAAGAACTTTTTGATTTCAACTCTAGGATCCAACCCATACTGGGTTCCCAAGGACCAAATCCACTATGTGGATAGACCGAACCGATTCAACGGTCTAGGGGGAGCCATTACAAAACATGTTTGTGCTTTAACTTAGAAATTGCATGCTTAGAATTTTTTTTGTTTTGTTTTTGTGAACTCACTTAGAACACTACATAATCAATTAAAATCCTTCGAAAATATTGGGCCTCGGGGAGCCTCTTTTCAAAAATAACCAGTTAGACTAGGAAATAGTCTTAGGTGAGTCAAGTCATCATTTTCTTGAAAATGGCTTTGTCTAAGGAAGTGGTCGATGATCCGATAAAAGAAGGCCCCTGTGCCTCGCCACGACCTGGAAGCCATGATCTTGAAAAGGTAAACTTGACAAGCCTAGGGTCAAATCCAAATCTAACATAAAATTACTTGAACCTAAATGCACTTAATCAACTTAATTGGAAATCATCTCACAAAAAACACATAAGTATAACATGCTTGATCATATAGACACAGGTGAGATGACCTAGGTTTAACAACTTACAACCAATTTAAAAAAAAAAAAATTTCTAACATCCAATCCAACCACCTTGTGTGTAGGATCAATGGATGTTGGACAGCGGTTGCTCCCGACACATGACCGGGGATCAACTCAAATTCACAAAGCTTCGATTCAAACGACAAGGATCGGTAGCCTTTGGGAATAACGACAAGCTCAAAATCATCGGATCAGGTGATATCGAGCTTAACTCGAATTTTGTTATTAAAAATGTATTACTTGTAGAGAATTTTGAATATAACCTGCTTATCGTAAGCCAATTATGTGACAATAACTATAAGGTCGTATTTTTAGAAAATGAATGTGTAATTAAAACAAATAAAATAGCTAAAATAATACTCAAAGGAACTAGGACAAATAACATTTATACAATTAACTTAATCAAATCCTCAGCCAAATGTCTTATGACACAGGAAGAGGAATCATGGTTGTGGCACTGACGACTCGGTCACTCGCACCCAAGACTCGTCCACAAGATGAGTCAGAGTGGCTTAGTCAGAGGCTTACCCAACCTCAACAATTTGGTTAATAAAATCTGTAATGCTTGTCAACAAGGAAAACAACCTAGGACACAACACAAGTTAGCTAACCAAGAACGAACCTCAAGTGTACTTGAGCTCCTGCATATGGATCTATTCGATTCACATGGAGCCAAGTCACTCAATAGAAGTCAATATTGCTTAGTCATAATTGACAACTACTCCAGGTTTACCTGAGTTAGGTTCATCAAATATAAAAATGATACCCTAGATCAATTAATCAATCTATTCAAATTAATCGAGAATCAAAAAAACCTTAAGGTTAAAAGACTTAGAAGCGATCATGGTGGTGAATTCGAAAATCAAAGGTTCACCGACTTCTGTAACCTAAACGGATACCACCATGAATTCTCTTGCCCTAGGACCCCTCAACAAAATGGCCTAGTGGAGCGGAAAAACCGAACTCTACAAGAAGCCGCTAGGACCATGTTGAACGAATACGACCTACCCGATAGGTTTTGGGCAGAAGCCGTTAGCACGACTTGCTATGCCCAGAATAGGATCTTTATGGTAAAGAGGCACCTTAAGACCTCGTACGAGATTTATAACAATAAAGTACCCAACATCAAGTACTTTAGGGTATTTGGATGTAAAGTACATATCTTAAACACTAAGAACCACCTAGGGAAATTCAAATCCAAAACCTCCACCGGAATCTTCTTAGGATACTCAACCACGAGTAGGGCCTATAGGGTATATAACCACGATACCCTTAAAGTCGAAGAGACTATTAATGTAGTGTTCGATGAAGTACCCGAACCTACAAACCCCTTAATGACCCCAAGTGTTGAGCCCACTGATACCAAACTCGTCTTCGACCCTGAGATCGAGTCTAATCCACATCAACCAACTTCTCTTGTCGACCAAGTGACAAGTGATCCGAGTCAAACTAGTGTTCAACCAAGTCACCCCATTGATCAAGCATTAGGTGACACAAACCCAACCCAATCTAGGATTCAGACTAACCACCCTATCGATCAAGTGATAGGAGATCCTAATCTAGGAGTTCGAACTAGAGCATCCTATAGGAACCTTAGTCAAATTTCCTTAATTTCAAAGATAGAACCCAAATCAATTGAACAAGATCTTCTTGATCCCGATTGGATTATTGCAATGCAAGAAGAGCTAGCTCAATTCACTAGGAATGAAGTGTGGGAACTAGTACCACCACCTAAAGACAAAATGATAATTGGAACAAGGTGGGTGTTTCGAAATAAGCTTGATGATAAAGGTGAAGTAGTTAGAAACAAGGCTAGGTTAGTCGCCAAAGGGTTTAGTCAAGTCGAAGGCTTAGATTACGACGAAACCTATGCCCCAGTAGCTAGACTCGAATCCATTCGAATGTTGCTAGCTTATGCCGCACATCGAGGATTTAAGCTGTTTCAAATGGATGTTAAGTCGGCATTCCTAAATGGATACATTAAAGAAGAAGTTTATGTTAGCCAACCCCGGATTCGAAAATCTAGATAAACCCGACCATGTTCTAAAACTTAAGAAAGCTCTCTATGGACTTAAACAAGCTCCTCGAGCTTGGTACGAGAGACTTTCAATCCATCTTAAGTCAAAAGGGTTTAACCAAGGCTTAGTTGACCCAACTCTCTTCGTAAAAACCTTAGGTAAAGAAATATTCATAGCTCAAATTTATGTAGATGATATAATTTTTGGAACCTCTAACTCAGCCTTACTAAACGAGTTCGTTTCACTCATGGAAAGTGAGTTCTAAATGAACTTGGTAGGCGAGTTAAGTTTCTTTTTAGGTCTACAAATTAAACAAACTAAGGATGGTATATACCTATATCAACAAAAATACACTAAGGAGTTAATTAAAAGATTTGGAATGCAAGACGCTAAGATAATAAACACCCCAATGGCGATTAATGTTAACATAGGAGAAGACCTAGAAAGTAAGTCCATTGACTTAAAGTACTATAGGAGCGCAATAGGAAGTCTCCTATACTTAACTGCGAGTCGACCCGACATTCTATTCGATAGTATGTGCGCTTGTTTCAAACCTGTGCTATGGAGTCTCACCTAACCCTAGTTAAGCGTATCCTTAGATATCTTAAGGGTACACTTAATGTCGGTATTTGGTATCCTAGATCTACCTAGTTCGAACTAACCGGCTACTCCGATTCGGACTATGCCGGTAGTAAGCTCGATAGAAAGAGTACGAGTGGTTGTTGTCAACTTCTCGGCTTGAGTCTAGTGAGTTGGTGCAGTAGGAAGCAACACTGTGTTGCTTTATCTACCACCGAAGCCAAATACATCGCGATGGGTGAGTGTGTCACGCAGCTTATTTGGATGAAGCACACTCTCCGCGACTTTAAGTTAGACTTTACGAATACTAAACTTCACGTAGATAATATTAGTTCAATTAATCTTACAAAGAATTCGATATGTCACTCTAGGACCAAACATATAGAGGTCAAACACCATTTCATTCGAGAACATGTGGCCAACGGAGCCATACAACTCGAATACGTCGAATCGAAGTCTAACTTGGCAGACCTATTTACTAAACCCCCACCCGAAGCCGAATTTAGTCTATTAAGACGAAAATTGGGCATGTGCGTAATAGAATAGGTACTTGCAAATTATATGTTCTTACTACTATTTCTTTAATTTCATTTCTATGGAACTAGTATAGGACATACCTTAGATATCATGCACCTATAGATTTAAGGAGCCAATACATCTCACAACACATAGGACTAATGTGTTTGTGTACTTAGCCACGTAGATGAGCGTGAGATGTTAGGACCTTACTCCTGGTTCCAGATGTAGAGCTAGTGCATCGCTATGAACCACGGAGTATAATCATACATACTAACCGACTCTGACCAGGACTGGTTGATCTTTCATATCAATCAAGCCAAATATGAGTCGAACATTTTATAGATGAAATTATTTTCAGTATATTATTTTCGAAATAATGTGGAACATGCTTGGACTTTAAAATTAAAACTTATTTTTTTCCACACACACCCTCACTCTTTTCGATATATGGCAAAAGGGGGAGAAAAAGGCCAAAGTTAAGGGATCATTTTTTTTATGGCCAAGGCTTACTTACTTAACTTTAAGTTAACAAAACAAGTTAAGGGAATTCTTAACTTAAACACATTTAGTTAACTTGTTTTCGTTAACAATACAAAAAGTAATTTACTTAACTCTTAGTTAATTTGTTAACAAAATGAAAGTAAAGGCCAAGGTTAAGAAATCATTTTTTTTTATTTCTTAACTTAGAATTTATTTTAAACCCTATGGCCAATATTAAGTGATTTCAGTTACTTAATTCTTTTTTAGTAGCAAATATCAAGGGGGAGAGTTAAAACTCTTTCTCAAGTACTCACCCTCGGTCAAGGGGGAGGATTCCTCAAGGGGGAGCACTTGAAAAAGAGTTTTTATATACTCCTGCACATTCATGCATATCTCTTACTCAGTTTACTTAATGCACTTAATTTGTCTTTCTTAACTTTGTATGTGGGTTTGCCATAAATAAAAAAGGGGGAGATTGTTGGTGCAGTAGGCACCTAAGTCGAACCTGGGTTTTGATTATAGCAAACGATACAAAGTTAAGCTCATATCATTATCTCACGAGCTGAATCGAGTGTCAGAAGATTGATATAGCTGGAGCTGAAGGCTAGCGACACCCGGAGGAAGCCGTGGTGGTCGGGCGACACTCGAGTGACTTCGGAGGGAGCCGAAGGAATCGAGTGGAAGGCCAGAAGCAAAAGAAACACGTAAGTATCGAGGTAAGCTCGTGTGTGCGAGCGTAAGTGAGGTCGTATCCTCCTTACGGGGATGATCTTAAGCATAGATCCGACCAGAGACATCCCATCGATGGTCCAGGTCGAGATCGGATGGTCGAAGGCTATCGAAATAATGTTTTCTTTGAGCTAACTTTGCCCTGCAGCTAGCATCAGTCGACTGCCAGCTTGGAGGACTCGACTGCCGTCAAACAGTCGACTGCCAAAGGTCAGCACTCGACTGATGTTGTCATCAGTCGACTGATGATGTCCATCAGTCGACTGATAGTTAATGATCAGATTCGAGGAGTCAAGGCTTATCACCCCATTTCAAGGAGATTGGTGCTCAATTTTGATTGGCTAGGGTTCCTCTCGAAAAGGGGCTCAAAGGCTATAAAAGGAGGGCTTGTCTTAGGGTTTTGAATCAATTAAAAAGCTTCCAAGTGCTTCCGATACGCTCCGACTCTCCGACATCCCTACGACGAAGCGCTGCCGAGACGACAACTAGAGCTTTAACTTCCAACCTTTGAAGTCATCGGTAACGAAAAATTTGAATTATAATTCAGTTTATAAGTTGTTCTTCTTTTCAAGCTTTAAATCATATCAAGGAGAGGGGAAGTGTCCCTCTACCTTGAGCTTTTTTCATTTTGTGTATCCGTCTAACTCCTACCTCCAACGAGGAGAAGTTTTTTAGTAGATTGCCCTCCGTACATGGTCAAGGACCACTAGGGCCTTGGAGTAGTAGCCTTCGACTATGAACCAAGTAAAACCTTTGTGTCTATTGTCTTTTATTTTTGTTTATTTTTCCGCTGCGTATATTTGTCTTGAAACGAATTCGAAAGAAAAATTTCTATCGCTATTTACCCCCCCCCCCCTCTAGCGATCCGATCGATCCAACAGTCGACTGTCAGCCTGGCCACTTCCCTACAGTAAGAGGTTAACACGGAAAATAATAAATATAATAGTTCCTTACCTTTCGATCTTGACCTAGACCTTCCACTAAAAGTTTTAGTCGGATCGTCGCCTACGGTCGTCCCCGTACAAAGGACACGACCTTACCATCTCTCTTCGCACTAGTGCTTACCTCTGGTCCTTTATGACCTGTCGCTTTGCTTCCGGTCTTCTATTGGGTTTCCGGCACCGTGGCGAGTGTGTGTTCAAAAATATTTCGTAAACATGTGCACATCGAAAGAATTAAGAGATAATAAATCTAATTTATTACAACACAAACATCACACGCATGCATAGTACAACATGTGTAGGCATAATTGCAGTTTCAAATTTTGCAATAAAAGGAAATTATACTAGTTATACCTGACGTATCACGTGCAACGGGAATGACATCAACCGAATGAACTCTTGCTAGAATTGCCTCTATCCGTATCCACACCGAGTACTGTCGGGATAGCTTCGGCAAGCTACGAGCCTCGTCTTCGTAGAAGTCACTGGCCTCGTGTCAAAGACGATGTGATCGAGAGAAGATCACAATCCGAATCAAATTCAGATTTGAAAAATGAGTCCCCAAAACTCACTTCTCTAGAGAGGTATTCGTCAACCGATTGGCGAATCCTTGGTCCTCCACCTATGAGGATTATCCGAGATCCAATCTCCAGAAATAAAGTCACTGTCGGAGCTCCAAACATTGTCCAAACAACGCTCCGACAAGAAGGAAACAAGCTGTCCAAAAATTGGACAACTTGGTGGAGGACTAGGCACCGACCAAAGGGAGAGGGCCGACTGTTCGTTGGTCACTAGAGCCAAGGGGGGTTGCCAGAGGATGGCCGTAAGAAGCTGGAGGCCTGCGGTAGCAGGTGGCGGCATCCAGCAAGGAGGGCGGCAGCAAGGTTGGGAGGCATCCTTGTTTGGCGTCAAGGAGAGGAGAAGGGCTTTGGTGGCTAGGGTTTCCAACACACAAGTTATCCACGAAAAACCCTTAAACCATGTTTTATAGAGAACACATTCTCCTAATGGTTATTGGTTCATAACCAAAACCCGTTAACCCGCTCCAATAACTTAAGTTAAAATAAACCAAACCCCGTTGGTCTATTTTAAGTTAAAACGAACCGAACCAACTTTGGTTCATTCGTTTAAAACAAACCAAAACACTTTGGTTTATTTTCCACCATTGGATCATAACCAAACCAATTTGGTTCATCCATCATGTCTTCATAAGACTCGACTCATCCATGCTTCCGTTGCAACTGAAATGATTTCATGATCACTCCTTGTTTGGTCTAACCAAACCTAGTTTCTCTTGATCTGAGAATCTCATTCTCAAGCTCATTTTAAATCCTTCAGATTATGCTCGTTGTGCGTGTGACCAAGTAGGTTCCCAATTTATGTTGGTCATCTATAATTAACAATTAATTATAGAATGACTGTGAGTGACACCTAGTAGTACATCATGATCCCCAATTAATCGAAAAATCAACGGTTGATTACAGAACCATTTCTGAAACCCTTCAGCAGCTTCAATGAATCATACCCAGTTCCCTTCACTCATCTTATACCCACTTGGTTCAGGACATGGTCTATAGTGTCAGTCCCCATTAGGCTGACTACGTCACACCTAGCCCAAGTATCATTTCCAAATCCTATAGATTCTAGTTAGTGCACATGTATCCAAGAATACCTTACTCTAAACATGTAATGTTTTGGCCAAAGACTTTAGTAACAATCCAATGAGAGGTCATGGGTATACATCTCCTCGCAAGGAGTGGTGAATCCTTTATAGGCTATTCAATCACCTTCGGCCACTTCAACTTATACCCAATCATCCCGGGTCCACATCTCCTCAAAGATGCTTTCTTAAGATGTCAAAGCATAAGTTTTCATGACCAAGATGACTTGAATACCGTAAGTCAAAGGAACATCACACTTAAGTTGTAGTAAGAACTTCATTGACATATCCATATATGTAGAGAACCATATGAAGTCTTACAGCTGGTCACTCCAATGAACTATATACCATAACTAGCATCCACGATTAACTCTGAAAATCACAATTTTTCCAGCCAGTGAGAATCAGCTGCTTGGATATACCAAAGAGTATACGTCGTGCTAGTCTCGACAGAATTGCTGGTGTCCAAATCCATCAATTTATCGACTAGGGATAATTCCAATACATCACAATTACACATGTAAAAATACTCACTAGTTGTGATCCAATCACAAAATCTCTCATGTTGTGAATCGTATTATGGACATTCAGTAAATGAGTTTAAGATCTAATCAAATACATGAAAACATGTATACTCAAATAGTGAATCTTCATTTATCATATAAATAGTTTAAACATAAGGCGATTGCCTTAGGACACCTCTCATATATAACTAACAAACTCCCACTTGTCCTAATGCCAATCGCCATGGTATCAAATACCATAAGCCCTAACATGGCCCTCTAACTTACTTTGAGGCAAGTCCTTAGTTAAAGGGTCCGCTAAGTTCCTTTCAGTGGGAATTTTCTCGATTTGTATTTCCTTTCTACTTATGATCTCTCTGATCAAATGATACTGGCGAAGCACATGTTTGGATCATTGATGAGACCACATCAAGTTCAGAGACGAACTTCTCGATCCAAATTGCTTCCTTTGCTGCTTCTAAAGCTGTAATGTATTCTGCCTTAGTGGTAGAATCCGCTACGGTGTCTTGCTTGCGACCTTTCCAACTTATTGCGCCTCCATTTAAGGCAAATACGTAATAAGACTGAGACCTGGAATCCTCCTTGTCTGTTTGGAAGTTGGCATCCATATACGCGCGTATTACCATGTCCCCTTCTCCATATATTAGGAACACATCCTTAGTTCTTCTTAAGTACTTAAGGATCATCTTAACATCCACCCAATGATCCATTCTTGGATCAGACTAGTATCTGCTCGTGACACTCAGAGCATACGATACATCAGGTCTCATACATAATATAACATACATGATAGATCCTATTGCGGATGCATAGGCAGTCTTATTCATGCAAATCCTCTCGTCTTCTGTGCGAGGACACATAGACTTCAAAAGGTGTATCTCATGCTTGATGGTAGAAAACCTTTCTTGGATTCTGACATGCTAAACCTCTTTAGCACTCAGTCTATATATGTGGACTGCAAAAGACCAAGCAACCGATTCGATCTATCCCTATAGATCTTAATCCTGAGGATGTAGGTTTCTTCTCATAGGTCTTTCATGGCTAATATTTTGGACAACCAAATTTTAACTGACTGTAAGACAGAAACATCATTTCCTATAAGTAATATGTCATCGACATACAATACAAGGAACACGACTGCAATCCCACTAACCTTCTTATACACACAAGGTTCGTCCGGATTTTGTGTGAAATCAAACTTTTTGATTGTCTCATCAAAATGGATATTCCAGCTCCTGGATGCTTGCTTCAATCCATATATGGACCGTCACAATTTGCATACTTTGGTTTTATCAACCGATGTGAAACCCTCAGGTTGTATCATATACACGCCCATGAGTAGGTTTCCATTAAGGAAAGTTATTTTCACATCAATTTGCCATATCTCATAATCATAATGAGCCGCTATGGCCAAGAGCATCTGAATGGATTTAAGAATAGCAACAGGTGAATAGGTCTCGTCATAATCAACACCTTGCTTTTGACGATATCCATTCGCCACCAGTCTAGCCTTATAGGTAATCACATTACCATCCATGTCGGTCTTCTTCTTGAAAACCCACTTGCACCCTATAGGCTTTATGCCTTCAGGTGGGTGAACCAAGTTCCAAACTTGATTTTCATACATGGAATCCATTTCCGACTTCATGGCTTTAAGTCATTTATCCCTTTCTGAACTTCTTCATAATTAGTAGGCTCCTCATCATCAATGAGTAACATATCGTTCGATTCACTTACGAGAAATTCATATCTCTCAAGAATTTTGTATGTTCTACTAGATCTACGAAGAGGTGGTGTCACAATTGGTCCAGCCGATGGCTCATCACTATGAGTTATCGATTGTGGTGCTTCACCAGGTATCTCATCAATATCTATTGGAGTCTCTTGAGCCTCCTCAAGCTCAACGACACTCCCACTGTTTTCTTGTAAGAGAAACTCTTTCTCTAGAAATACAACATGCCTTGAAACAAACACCTTTTGTTCCACAAGATGATAGAATTAGTAACCCCTTGTTTCCTTAGGGTATCCAATAAATAGACATTTATTAGACTTAGCATCCAATTTGTCTGATACAATCCGCTTCACATAAGCAGGACAACCTCATATCTTCAAGTAAGATACATGAGGTTTCTTACTATTCCATATCTCATATGGAGTAGTAGAGAATACCTTAGTTGGCATTTTGTTTAGCAAGTAAACAGTTGTCTGAAGTGCATAGCCCCAAAAGGACTTGGGAAGATTCACATGATTCATCATTGACCTGACCATGTCCAACAAGGTCCGGTTACGCCTCTCAGATACACCATTATGCTGCGGTGTATATGGCAGAGTCTATTGAGACAATATACCATTGTCTCTTAGATAATCTAGAAACTCTTGACTTAAGTATTCACCACCTCGATCCGATCAAAGTATTTTAATACTCTTGTCATGTTGTTTCTATACTTCATTTCTGAATTCTTTGAACCTTTCAAAGGCTTCAGACTTGTGTTTCATCAAGAACACATACCCAAACTGTGAGTGATCATCGGCGAAGGTAATGAAGTAGCTATAGCCTCCTAGAGCTTAAGTTGACATAGGTCCACATACATCAGTATGTATTAGACCTACCAACTCTCCCACCCGTTCACCTTTTACTGTAAAAGGTAACTTAGTCATCTTGCCTTTTAAGCATGATTCACATGTATCATATGAATCCAATTCAAACGATTCCAGAATTCTACATTGGTGTAATTCGGGCATGCATTTCTTGCTCACATGGGCAAGACGACAATGTCACATGTAGGAGTCTAATTGATTATCTTTTCAAGCATGCCTATTGCTTGCTTTGATATTGAAAATGTCACCAGATATGTCCAACGTATAAATACCATTGCTTAAAGTTCTAGTCCCATAAAGCACGCCATTCAAAGTTATGTAACAACAATTGTTACTAAAAGTTAAATGATATTCATTTCTATTTAAACAAGAAATAGAAATGATGTTCTTTATCAATAAAGGAATATATAAGCTATTGTCCAATTCTAAGACAAGTCCTGTAGGGAGTCTCAACAAATATGTTTCGATAGCGAGTGCAGCAACCTTTGCTCCATTCCCAACACATAAATTTGACTCTCCCTTGACGAGTCTTCTTCTATTCCTTAGCCCATGTATATCATTACATATATGTGAGACACACCCAGTATCCAATACGCAAGTGTTTGAGGAAATAGAATGACAATCAATAACGAAGATATTTGAAGAAGATGGGGCATCAAATGCCTTCTTCTTCATAGACTCAAGATAAATCTTACAGTTTCTTCGCCAATGACCTTGCTTAACACAATGATGGAAAGTGCCCTTTTGAGCTAGTTATGCCTTTTTAGCCTTTTTCTTCTTCCCCTTCTACTGTTCCTTGGACTTCCTCTTAGAACCTTTCTTCGAGGAATCAACTAGCTGCACCATCCCCTGCTCATGCTTCACAGAAGGCTCCATAGTCTTCAGCATGTTGAGCAGTACCACAGATGAACCTTCTTGCATCTCAGAGGTAAAGAGGATCTTGGAGACTTCAAACCTTTCAAATCTCACTTGCTCATCAAAAAACTCATAAAGATGAAAGACTATGGTGTAAGCATCTATATGCTCATGCTGCTTCCACAGATCGGGTACCATCGCGGCTAGCATGATGCAACTCACTTGTTCAGAATCACTCGCATGTTTCTGATAAGCCAACAATTGGTCCAAAGTTGTGTTATCACTAGGACGGGCAAGAAGAGGCTCTTCGAGGACATACGCAAGCTTTTCCACTTGAAAAAAATTCTCAAGTTTCTAAGCCAGTCCAAGAAGTTTGGCCCAGTCAATTTATTCGAATTCAAAATAGAGTGCAAATTCAAAGACGTCATGATTAAGCGATTAACCTAGAAATACAAATCGAGCATATATGAGAAAGATGATTTAAAATGCATCCACATACATTTACAGAATCCCATTCATTTTTTGAATTTTAAAACCCCAAAATCACTTCGGGAGATCGTAGGTCCATCTCCAAATGGACTGATATCCAACATAGATATGAACAACCTTGGAGAGAGTCCAACAAGCCATTCATAGCTACAATGGTAGGTATCAAGTATACCGATTGCATATCACATATATGCAACTATCACAATGTGCTATCAACTAATTGAATGTTCACACATACATCGGGTTGTTAACTCATTAACAAGTATGTCGACCTTGGAGAGAGTCCAACAAATCGATGCTCCAAGTTAGAGCCGACCCATTAATCGTAAAATAGTTTTAATATGGTTAGAACACAATCAACCAATTAACCCGGTTTGGAGAGAGTCCAACAACCAAAGCTAACGATTGACCTTTGACTCTTACCATATTAGTATTAAACTATTCCATAGTTTAAACATGTTCGGGTTCGAGCCGGGCTTGGAGAGAGTCCAACAACCCAAACAAGAAATATAACTCTGGTTCCAACCATATTAATAGAAGGTGTAGACTTTAATATTGTGTAAGGGTTTTAATGTCTCATCCTCTTTGCATGTAAATAACTATTATCTACATGGCATGACATACATATACATGTCACGACACGTGTGGCATAATGATATTCATCTAATGCAATTACATGACATACAATTATGACACGTAATTATTTCCTTATATGTCATAACTATTTATGGAAATAAAATATGTTTGAGATTTGATTCCCCAAATCAAATCATGATTAAATTAGAAAATAAATTTCCAAATCTAATCACATATTTTATTTATAGAAAGTCTTAATTAAGAGAAGTCAAATTTAATTTAGGAAACAAATTTCCTAAATTGCCAAAACTATATATGGAAATAAAATATATTTTAGATTTGATTCCCAAATCAAATCATGATTAAATTAGGAAACAAATTTCCAAATCTAATCACATATTTTATTTATAGAAAGTGTTAATTTCCATAAATACTTCAAAACTTTTCAAAAGTAGAAGATTTTCATAAACACTTCTAAACTTTCCAAAAGTAGAAAATTTTCATAAATACAATTATGACTATCGCAAAATAATTTTACGATTATGTTGAAATACAACCTGGACTTTGATACCACTGTTGGGTTTCCGACACTGCAACGAGTGTGTATTCGAACATGTTTCGAAAATTTATGCACAGCGAAAGAATTAAAAGATAATAAATCTAATTTATTACAACACACACATCACACGCATGCATAGTACAACATGTGTAGACATAATCGCAATTTCAAATTTTGCAATAAAAAGAAATTATACTAGTTATACTTGATGTATCACGTGCAATGGGAATGACATCAATCGGAGCAACTCTCGCTAGAATTGTCTCTATTCGTATCCACACCGAGTATCATCGCGATAGCTTCACCAAGCTATGAGCCTTGTCTTCGTAGGAGTCACTAGCCTCGTGTCGAAGACGATGTGATCAAGAGAAGATCACAATCCAAATCAAATTCGGATTTGAAAACGAGTCCCCAAAACTCACTTCTCCGGAGAGGTATTCGTCAACCGATTGATAAATCCTTGGTCCTCCACCTATGAGGATTATCGGAGATCCAATCCCCGGCAATAAAGTCGCTGTCATCGCTCCAAATGTCGTCCAAACGTCGTCCAAATAATGCTCTGACAAGAAGGAAACAAGCTGTCCAAAAATTGCACGGCTTGGTGGAGGACTTGGCGCCGACCAAAGGGAGAGGGTCGGCTGGTCCTTGGTCACCAGAGCCAAGGAGGGTCGCCGGAGGATGGCCGACAGTAGCTAGAGGCCAGCGGCAGCAGGTGGCGGTGTCCAGCAAGGAGGGCGATAGCAAGGTTGGGCAACAACCTTGTTGGGCGGCAAGGAGAGAAGGGCTTGGGTGGCTAGGGTTTCCAAAACAAGTTATCCACGAAAAACCCTTAAGCCATGTTTTATAGAGAACACATTCTCCTAACAGTTATTGGTTCATAACCAAAACCCGTGAACCCACTCCAATAACTTAAGTTAAAATAAACCAAACCACGTTGATCTATTTTAAGTTAAAATGAACAGAACCAACTTTGGTTCATTTGTTTAAAACAAACCAAACCACTTTGGTTTATTTTCCACCATTGGGTTAGAACCAAATCAATTTGGTTCATCCATCATGTCTTCATAGGACTGAGCTCATCCATGCTTCCGTTGTGACTGAAATGATTTCATGCTCGCTCCTTGTTTGGTCTAACCTGTTGGTGCAATCGGCCCAGCAGTACCTTGATGGTATTTTGATGATAGACAAAACTCATGACATGGGATTGTCATGGGAAAGTCCAACATGGTGTTGGCATGGAAAATCCAAGCATGGAGCTTGGTGTGGGAAAGTCCGACATGGGGTTGGCATGGAAAATCCAAGCATGGAGCTTGGTGTGGAAGTCCAAGGGGGAAGCCTTGGCATGGGAAAGTCCAAAGCATTGCGATGCCATGCGCTTGGTGCTTGGCATGGGAAAGCCAAAGCATTGCGAAGCCGTGTGCTTGGTGCTTGGTGAGAAATGCATTGCGAAGCCGTGCGCTTGGTGCATTTGGAAAGTCTTGAGAACTTGGCAAGTTCACTAGGCTCGGGGTCCTTGAGTCGGTGAAGGATGGCATTGCGAAGCCGTGCGCTTGGTGCATCCGAGGGACTGCCGGACGGGGAGCGAATGGAGTGAGCCCAAAGGGAAGCATTCTTCTAGGGTATGAGACGCGAAGGATGGCGTTGCGAAGCCGTGCGCTTGGCGCATCCGAGGGACGTAGGCCGAGGGAAGAGAGCTTCAGTGGGGAACTCCATGAGGGATAAGGTGGACTTGGCCAAGTGGCTAAGACTGAGTGTCGAAGGCTCAAACTTGATGTTTGAGGGTTTACCCGACGGTCGGATGCTCAAACAACTTGGTGTTTGAGGTTTTGCCCGACATCAGTCGACTGACATAGGTGCCGCTTCGACTGATCCAAGTCGACTAGAGTTTGACTGGTGTAAGGCTAGGATTTTGTGCTTGGCAGTCGACTGCCATGGTGTGATCGGATCGGAAGTCGACCGATCGGCTGAGGATGGCGGTCGTGATGGGATGTCGCGAGCATAGACGCTCCGTAGCCCATTGGCGATCGACTCTTTGGGTCACCGATCGTGATGGGCATCATCAGTCGACTGGTAGGTGATCCGTTGGAACTTGTCCGACGTGGATCTGGCCATTGTGAGACAACGACTACAGGGGCATTTGACTGGGGCCTTTTGGCAGTCGACTGCTAGGCGCAAAAATAGCTCGATGCAAGTTATAAAAGGAGCTCGAGATGGAGGTTTTTGCAATGGTTTTTGTGGAGCTATTGGAGGGGAATTGCTGCTGCATTCCAGTCCTTCAAGAGCCAATCAAAGCAAGCAACAAGCAAAGCGATCAAAGCAATCGGTGAAAGTTTTCTTTTGTATTGTATTTGTGTATTTGCTTGTATTTCTATATTACATTGTAATTTCTTGTGAGAGGTTTCTCCACCTCCGACGTGTTGTCGAGAAGGAGTGTTATAGTTAGTGTCGTGCGCATAACTAGAGCTCGGTGAGCTCGCCCGTGGAGTAGGAATCATTCGGTTCCAAACCACGTATATCTTGTGTTGTGTGATTGTGTATTGTTGTTAGTTTCATTATTATTATTATTCCACTGCGCTAACAACAATCGTAGACAAGCAACGCAAGAAGAACGAGTAAATTCCGACATCCATCGGAAGAGGGCTATTCACCCCCCTCTAGCCGACCAATCGATCCCCCAACAAGTGGTATCAGAGCCGAGGTTGCTCTTCAAGGACTAACCGCCGCGAGAGCACTACAAATGGCTGGCTTCATCCATCCACCGAAATTCGATGGAGATTTTGCTTGGTGGAGAAAACGGATGGAGGTATATCTCGAAACCGATTTTGATTATATGATTATCATAGAAAATGGTTTTGAGATGCCTAGGGACAAATACAACAAGCCCATTGAGAAGTCTAGGTGGACCCAAGACCAAGTCAAGGACTTCAAGACAAATCTCAAGGTAATCAAGTTGATTAGTGATTTGTTACCTAACACTATTTGGTCTAGATTGGGTGATTATAGGGATGCAAGGGAATTATGGAATAAGGTAATGAAATTTCAAGAAAATTCTCAATCGGCACAAGTAGAGGAGAATGTCGAAGAAGAATCACCATCCACTTTTGAAGATGTGGATGACTTGGTGGAGACCTCCACCTCTAGCGTTGAGGGGGAGGAAAGGATTTCGATTCCGGAGCAAGATCAAAATGAAGCTTCTACCTCCGGAAGAAGTGAAGAGGCCTCCACCAACTCCCTAGGTAACTCAAGTGTTGTAATTTTAAATAAAAATCACATAATATGCTTTGAGTGTAGGGAGAAAGGGCACTACAAGAGCAAATGCCCTAAATTGGCTAAGAAGAAGGCATCGACACCAAAAGTCAACCCAAAGTCAAACGATGCCGGTGTTCCCAAAATCAAGAGCAAAGAGCACATTGTGTGCTTCAAATGCAATCAAAAGGGACACTACCGAAGCCAATGCCCTAGGGGGAGGAAGAAAGGGCAAGAAGGTGCAATTCATGTAGGGGGAGCTCCTAAAGCTAACCCTAAGGTACATTTAGTTAATGCACCTTTAATTCCTAGAGTTAAAAAACATGCTAAGAATTATTTTAGCTCTCTTGCTATTATCAATGAAAAGCATGCTAAGAGAAATAATAAGGTTCATTGCTTAGGTGCCAAGCATGTTAGTTTCTCTAAGGACAAACCTAGGACTCAAAACACTAGATCTATTTTACCCAGGGAGTCAATTAGGAGAATTGAAGAAAACTTGGGTGTTAATCCCAAGAAATCTAGGCATATGCCTAAGAAGAAGAACATTTCCCCTAAACCTAATGAAAATTCAAAATTGAGGAAATTAGAGGTGGAGAACCAAGCCATGAGGTCAAGGCTAGAAAAATTAGAGAAGACCCTAGCAATAATATCAAACTCGGTTAAGGGGTCTAATGCACAAAAGTCAAGACCTAGGAAACAAGAAACATCTAAGGGCAAGAAGGGTTTGGGTCACAAACCTATGTCCTACCATAATGTTCCATTTAATTATGGAACCACATCTAGGTCTTGGAAAACCAAGGCTAATAGGGAAGTCATCCCTAAGTCTAGCCATGGTATGTGTTTAGTGGCTAACACCTCAAAGAAATCAAATGTAGCCACTAAGAAGGTCAATGGAGGAGTCACCTCTAGAGTTGACCTAGGAAAGACCCAAAAGACTATGGCTTCAAAGCCTAAAAGGGTCATTAGGAAGGTATCTAGGGAAGTTATTCCTAGGGAATATCTTGTTAAGCCAAGGAGCTCTAATAGATATTGGGTTCCTAAGAGCGTGATTGATTCACGCTAAATGGGTTAGGGGGTGTCAACCCTAAGTGGATGGATAGTTAACCTAACCATAGTAGAGTTGATACATTAGGGTGTGCCAATATGGTTTGAGAAGTTAAAAATGATTTAAATTGGCACAATTAGGTCATAGAGGTATTGGTGTGCCATTTTGGGTTTTTGGCACACTAGGGAAATGAATGGCAACAAGGCAAAATAGAATTAATCCCTAAAAATGGCAAATTGATTTTCACACTTAGGTATTCTATACCTTAGTATATTTTACTTGCCATGTTTTGTTTGCCTTGCCATGTCATGACATCATTTTCATTTTTATCTATAAAATGTCATGATCATGTTTAGATTTATGTTTAGATGTCATGTATGCTTAAGTTTCATTCACATGTCATGACATCATGATATTGACATATGTTTTTATCTATATCATATCTATGCCATAATCATATCATGCATGAATTAAAATGGAGTTAAGGACTATGGCATGATTTAATGGGAATCAAATAATATTGCCTAGAAATATGCATGAGACCATTTTAAAGAACAAAAACCCACATCTCACTAGATTAATTGCCTTGAATGTGTTTTTACACATCTAGATATAAGTGAGATGTTTAAGGAAAAGAAATTAATGGTTTTGAAAACTTTTTGAAAACATTTTGAAAAACCTTGGTGAAGCCTATCTTTTGATAGCTATCACCATTGAATGGGATGATACAAAGAGGGCTCTTTATTGAAGCTTTTCTAAACTTTTGAACTTTGTATCAATCTTCAAATTTAGTGGGTAAAATAATTTTCCAATATTTTTCACCCATAGTGTTTAGGATAAGTATTATACGTATGCATCTTCAAGATTTTTAAAATTACGTATATTTACTTATGGATTTCGGAAATCCATTTACGAATCTTTGGCTATCAAAATCGTTATCGATCGACTACCATGGGATCGGCGATCGATGGGGTATGATTGATTTCGATTTGTCATTGCCCAAGTTGATTTCGGGTAAATCTTGTTGGTTAGGCCCATGTTCAGCTAGGTTAAGGTCCCCTAACCACTCCTAACCCTAGTATATGCTTGGGAGAGCATTAGAGAGGGTGGAAATCCATTGGACATGGATTAGGAGAAGGGTTTTAGGGAGAGTATCAACTTTAAGGTGGAAGAGAGTTCATTGTTGAACTTTGCCTTAATTTTGATTTAGTTAATGTTCCTATTGGCTTAGGGACTCTCCAAGGACATTGTTAGTGCAATGGTCAAGGGGGAGCAAGCCTCTAGGGGGAGGTATCCATCTTGGGAAGATGGATGTGTATTTCCTCAAGGGAGGAAAATTGGGTTGCCTCTCTTTAAGTGATATGGGATCACTAGAAAGATTGTAGGCATATGTTCCTCCAAGGGAGAGATTGTAAGATCTCATTGGGATATGAGACATTCATACCCTTGGGGAGGACCTTTTTGATGTAATGTCAAAAAGGGGGAGAAGTTACCAAGTTACCAATTAGGGTTCGTTGGAATTCTCATTGGGATATGAGAATTGCCAATATGGGAGAATTGCTAGACTTGAGATGGTAGTTTTGTCAATCATCAAAAAGGGGGAGATTGTTGGTGCAATCAGCCCAGCAGTACCTTGATGGTATTTTGATGATAGACAAAACTCATGACATGGGATTGTCATGGGAAAGTCCAACATGGTGTTGGCATGGAAAATCCAAGCATGGAGCTTGGTGTGGGAAAGTCCGACATGGGGTTGGCATGGAAAATCCAAGCATGGAGTTGGTGTGGAAGTCCAAGGGGGAAGCCTTGGCATGGGAAAGTCCAAAGCATTGCGAAGCCGTGCGCTTGGTGCTTGGCATGGGAAATCCAAAGCATTGCGAAGCCGTGCGCTTGGTGCTTGGTGAGAAATGCATTGCGAAGTCGTGCACTTGGTGCATTTGGAAAGTCTTGAGAACTTGGCAAGTTCACTAGGCTCGGGGTCCTTGAGTCGGTGAAGGATGGCATTGCGAAGCCGTGCGCTTGGTGCATCCGAGGGACCGCCGGACGGAGAGCGAATGGAGTGAGCCCAAAGGGAAGCATACTTCTAGGGTATGAGATGCGAAGGATGGCGTTGCGAAGCCGTGCGCTTGGTGCATCCGAGGGACGTAGGCCGAGGGAAGAGAGCTTCGGTGTGGAACTCCATGAGGGATAAGGTGGACTTGGCCAAGTGGCTAAGACTGAGTGTCGGAGGCTCAAACTTGATGTTTGAGGGTTTACCCGACGGTCGGATGCTCAAACAACTTGGTGTTTGAGGTTTTGCCCGACATCGTCGGTAGCATAGGTGCTGTTCGGTGATCCAAGTCGACAGAGTTCGTGGTGTAAGGCTAGGATTTTGTGCTTGCGATCGCCATGGGTGTGATCGTGAAAGTCGGCCGACGATCAGCCGAGGATGGCGGTCGGTGATGGGAATGTCGCGAGCGCGAGGCGCTCCGTAGCCGTGGCGATCGACAATTGAGTCACCGATCGGTGATGGGCATCATCGATCGGTAGGTGATCTGTTGGAACTTGTCTGACGTGGATCTGGCCGTTGTGAGACAAGCGGCTACAGCGATCGGCTGGGCCTTTTAGCGATAGCTCGATCACGAGGTTATAAAAGGAGCTCGAGATGGAGGTTTTTGCAATGGTTTTTGTGGAGCTATTGGAGGGGAATTGATGTTGCATTCCAGTCCTTCAAGAGACAATCAAAGCAAGCAACAAGCAAAGCGATCAAATCAATCGGTGAAAGTTTTCTTTTGTATTGTATTTGTGTATTTGCTTGTATTTCTATATTACATTGTAATTGCTTGTGAGAGGTTTCTCCACCTCCGACGTGTTGTCGAGAAGGAGTGTTATAGTTAGTGTCGGGCGCATAAGTACAGCTCGGTGAGCTCGCCCGTGGAGTAGGAACCATTCGGTTTCGAACCACGTATATCTTGTGTTGTGTGATTGTGTATTGTTGTTAGTTTCATTATTATTATTATTCCGCTGTGCTAACGACAATCGTAGACAAGCAACGCAAGAAGAACGAGTAAATTCCGACATCCATCGGAAGAGGGCTATTCACCCCCCTCTAGCCGGCCAATCGATCCCCCAACATAACCAAACCTAGTTTCTCTCAATCTGAGAATCTCATTCTCAAGCTCATTTTAAATCCTTCGAATTACGCTCATTGTGCGTGTGACCAAATAGGTTTTTGATTTATGTTGGTCATCTATAATTAACCATTAATTATAGAACGATCATGAGTGGCACCTAGCAGTACATCATTATCCCCAATTAATCGAAAAATCTACGGTTGATTCCAGAACCATTTCTGAAACCCTTCAGCAGCTTCAATGAATCGTGCCCCGTTCCCTTCACTCATTTTATACCCACTTGGTTCAGGACATGGTCTATAGTGTCAGTCCCCACTAGGCTGACTATGTCACACCTAGCTCAAGTGTCATTTCCTCATCCTACGGATTCTAGTTATTGCACATGTATCCAAGAGTACCTTACTCTTAACATGTAATGCTTTGGCCAAATACTTTAGTAACAATCCGACGAGAGGCCATGGGTATACATCTCCTCGCAAGGAGTGGTGAATCCTTTATAGGTTATTCAAACACCTTCGGCCACTTCAACTTATACCCAATCATCCCGGGTCCACATCTTCTCAGAGATGGTTGCTTAAGATGTCAAAGCATAAGTCTTCATGACCAAGATGACTTGAATACCACAAGTCAAAGGAACATCTCACTTAAGCTACAGTAAGAACTTTATTGACATATCCATATATGCAGAGAACCATATGAAGTCTTACAGCTGGTCACTCCAATGAACTAGTTACCATAACTGGCATCCACGATTAACTCCAAAAATCACAATGTCTCCAGCCAGTGAGAATCAACTGCTTGGATACACCGAAGAGTATACCTCGTGCTAGTCTCAACAGAATTGATGGTGTCCAAATCCATCAATTTATCGACTAGGGATCATTCCAATACATCACAATTACACATGTAGAGATACTCACTAGTTGTGATTCAATCACAAATTCTTTCATGCTGTGAATCGTATTATGGATATTCAGTAAATGAGTTTAATATCTAATCAAATACATGAAAATATGTATACTCAAATAGTGAATCTTCATTTATCATATAAATGGTTTAAACATAAGGCGATTGCCTTAGGACACCTCTCATATATAACTAACATCTTTTGCCTAGGTTCTTCGACTCCCACGAAGTTCCCCCGGTGTCGCCCGACCACCATGATTTCTCGACTCGGGATTCTTCGGGTGTCGCTGACCTTCGGCTTAGCTTAACCATTTTTTGCACACTTAATTCATCTCATGAGATAACAATATGACCTTAACTTTGGATCTTTATGTTAGTGTCAGCCCTTAGTGTCAATCATGAGATGATTGATTAGGGATCATATGTATTATATTTCATTAATAACAGGCAAAGATTGATTATTATATTTACTTTATGCGTGTGCCAGTAAATAAATATAATAATGCCCTTGAATAGTAGGTTCTAATCTACAGTATATCAATTGGTAGAATTGATTATGAGAAGCTGTAGAGAACACTATACTTAAACATTCCTAGTCAAGTATTGTATTAATAGAAAAAGGGATATATTGATACATTGAGACTAGCATGTAGGTCAATGGATGACTTGATCTCACAAGTTATGGATATGTGATATCACATTGACACATGGGTATATATATTGGAGAATATATATACTGAATTAACCCACCATGAGAAAGTGTCATGGATCGTTATATGAGTGTCATATACTTTCTCATGTGACTATTGGTATGAATAGTCCTTAGACCTGAAGTCACTACAGTTTCCTACATAAGGAGTTATGTACTTTGGTATCATCTAACTTCACCCGTAATAGGATACACTATAACGGCGATTACTGGGTATGTAACGAATTATGCGGAGGGATGTGAGTGATGTAGGTGGGATCTATCCCTCCCATATGATGGGAGTGATATCTTTTGCCTCTTGATAGAGTATTACCACGAAATGCATGGCCATGCTCAAATGAGTCAATATGAGATATTAAGCTCATTTGTTTGAGTGAGTCTACTTGGGGATCAAGAAACATAAAGATCGATAAGGGGATGATACAGTCTATGCCTCATTGATCGATCTAAGATATCAAGGATAGAAGGACACCATCATACATGATAATAGTCACGTAAAGGTTGTCGGATCTCGACTTTCTTGTAACTTGGGTTGCAATGATGTATTGCTAGATGCCGCTCATTGCTTATGCATCAAAAAGGGTTTTAAACACATTGCCAACATTACAAGAGCCTATTGGGTCACACAAAAATGGCATTCTATTTTGGAGATGGTTTCTTTTAGTTTGACTAAAAGAACAATTGAGCAAATGACCAAGACATGAGTTAGACTCAAGTTGGTTGAACTTGAGTTAGACTCAAGTTGGTTGAACTTGAGTTAGACTCAAGTTAAACCATGGAAGATAGTTCATCATGCAGAAAATCCAAGGGTCATCTATCACTTTTCATGATTAATGTAATTAATCATGCCAGAGAATACCAAGGGCCTTGGTATTCATGATGAGGAGATGAGAGGTTTTATGCATTGATGAAATGGAATACCAAGGGTCATGGTATTGATTGGGAGATAAGAGAGTTGATGGCTTGGTGGCTTTAGATATGTTTTCAATGTGAAAACATATAGGCTGAAAATGCTTTTGGTTTTGGGCGTGTAAACAAAGAAAAAAGCCAAGAGTTTTTCTCCTTCTCCTCCATCCTTTTCTTCCAAGTGTTCTTGGCGTTTGCTAGGGTTGCTAGCACAACGTGACTCCAAAACTGCTGAGTGTCAGTGTGGATACCGTGAAGATATGGTTATACTTACCGTATTGAGATCCGGCAGCACTTGGATTTGCGGGATTGCGAAGGGCTTGCATCGAAGTTATACTTCTCCTTCTATATAAGATCTAGACAAAGTATAATAAGGAAACAATTTATATGTTTTGCATGGATCTCTAGAGGGATCCAGTTTATATTATGTTTTCACTACGGTTGTATGAAGTATTCACCCGCGATATTGTGAATGTCACGATCCGGATTCTTCACTACACTTTGCCATAATCAAAACCTAGGTTCGAATATCTGGTGCCCCTGTACCAACAACTTCTATCTGCTTACTGGAATATGAACCGAGATAAAGCAGTAATTCTGCCCAATAGCCTCTATACTTCTTTTAAATTTCTTGGAGGTTGCATTTACTAAATAGCATCAATCTTAATAGGATTATCTTTTATACCTTGCTCAGTAACAACATACCCCAATAAATGACCTTGAGTAACTCCAAATACACACTTTTCTAGATTCAACTTCATTTTATATTTGCGTAAAGTGCTAAAAGTTTTTGCTAAATTTGATATTAACTGCTCGGGACATAAAGTTTTAACCAAGATATCATCCACATATACTTCAAAATTCATCCCAAACTGCTTTTCAAAAATTTTATCCATTAATCTTTGATAAGTAGCCACAGTATTTTTTAACCCGAAGAGCATAACCACATAATAGAAAGTCCCTTCTGTAGTAATAAAACTAACTTTATTCTGATCTTCCAAAGACAGTGGTATCTGATGATACCCCTGATAAGCATCTTATTAGTGCCTATAAGATTCACATATCTCTATAATTGTATGATATTGTCTACTTTATTCCTAAGCCCTTATGGTTTTATTTTTAGGCTTTACCCAAAAGGTCTCATACCAATGGAGATATCTTTTTATCTTATAACCCATGATCTTTTCCATGTCTTACCAATGTGGGAATTTGATTGTATTCCTCATACTCCTAATAATTCCCCCCTCAAACAAAGGACCACATTGATCCCCCCTCAAGCCTATCCATCCTCGAAGGACATCCTCTGCTTGATGTCCGATCCTTAATTCACCAGGACTTCCTACCAACTGTCTAGTCCTCCTGATGCAACAGGACTTTTTGCCAGTTGTCTAGCCCTTCTGGCCCAACTAGACTTCCTGCCAGTTGTTCGGTCCTCTTGACCCAACTGGACTTCCTTCCTGGTGTCTTATTCTCTTGATCCGGACATGGGAGCTCCACTTCCTTCGTTCGAGGTTCATGGCTTGACATGGACTATGGCTGTGATACCAATTGTTAGTGCCTATAAGATTCACATATCTTCATAATGGTATGATATTGTCCATTTTGGGCCTAAGCCCTTATGGTTTTATTTTTAGGCTTTACTTAAAAGGCCTCATACCAATGGAGATATCATTTTATCTTATAAGCCCATGATCTTTTCCATGTCTTACCAATGTGGGCCTTTGATTGTATTCCCCATACTCCCAATAATTCCCTCCTCAAATGAAGGATCACATTGATCCCCCCTCAAGCGTATCCATCCTCGAAGGACATCTTCTGCTTGATGTCCGATCCTCAACCCACCAAGACTTCCTACCAACTGTCTAGTCCTCCTAACCCAGCTGGACTTCCTGCTAGTTGTCTAACCCTTCTGGTCCAACTGGACTTCCTGCTAGTTGTTTGGTCCTCCCGACCCAACTGGACTTCCTATCTGAAGTATGGTTCTCTTGATCCAGACATGGGAGCTCCACTTCCTTCGTTTGAGGTTCATGGCTTAACATAGACCATGGCTCTAATACCAATTGTTAGTGCATATAAGATTCACATATCTCCACAATGGTATGATACTGTCCACTTTGTGCCTAAGCCCTTATGATTTTATTTTTGAGCTTTACCCAAAAGTTCTCATACCAATGGAGATATCTTTTTATCTTATAAGCTCATCATCTTTTCCATGTCTTACCAATGTGGTACTTTGATTGTATTTCCCATACTCCCAACACATCTATCATTGAGATAAATTGATGCCCTACAGTGGAATCTACTAACTGATTAATGCGAGGCTAAGGATAACAATCTTTGGGACAAGCTTTGTTGAGATCTCTGAAGTCCACACACATTCTCCATTTTCCCGATATCTTAGGTACTAGCACTACATTAGATACTGTACTTCTCTAATATGTGATGCTTTCAACAACTTATATACTTCCTCTTTAATAATAGCTGTAGGATATTTGAAGCCGCTAGTGGGGGGGTTGAATAGCGTAGAGTTCGTTTGTAGATGGTGTTGGTGCAATCGGCCCAGGTCACGAATGACCAGGACTCGAGTTTGACTCGAGTGATGTTTTGATGTTCGACAAAAACATATGACAATGTAATTGTCATTTGGTAAAGTCCAAGTCTTGAGTACTTGGCATGGAAAGTCCAAGTGGGACACTTGGCACATGAAAAGTCCAAGCATGGTCTTGTAAAGTCCAACATGGGTTGGCAAGGAAAGTCCAAGCATGGTCTTGGCATGAAAAGTCCAAGCATGGGTCTTGGCAATGTAAAGCCCAACATGGGTTGGCAAGGAAAGTCCAAGCTTGAGTCTTGGCATTTGAGAAGTCCAAGGGTTTGATATTGGCGGCGTAAAGTCCAAGCTGGAGTCTTGGCAGCATAAGTCTAATGGTTGGCGGCGTAAAGTCCAAGCGGAGTCTTGGCGGCGTAAGTCCAATGTGCCTTGGCGGTGTAGACATCGTTAGCATGACATAGCCGAAGGAAGCACCTGAAGGCTAGCGCGATGGATGAACAAGTCATGGATGACTTGGAGGGATCCGAGAGGCGTGAGGCTGATGGAGGTGGCTAGAAGGCTTAGGTCTAGGCTAAGGGTGGTCTAGCAAGTATGGGGGAACCATACTTGGGTTAAAACCTCATGTTTGAGGTGTGCCTGGTGGCATGTGGTCACTGGACCGAGTCAACTAGGGTTTGATGAGGTTATGGCCAGCCGATCATCGCCATAGGTTGGCGATCGTGATGAGCTCAGCGATCGATCGATCGTGTTATCAGTCGACTGGTGCTCGGTATTTCGGGCACAGAATGGAGTCAAGACTCGACTGGTCGAGTGAAGGCTCCATCAGTCGACTGATGGTCATGATCAGTCGACTGATGAAGGTTCCGTTGGACTTATCCAGCGTGGATCTAGCCGTTGTCTCACGACAACAGTGACATCAGTCGACTGATGGTCCCGATCAGTCGACTGATCGACTTTTTCCAGCACAGGTTGAAGCTTTATAAGGAGCTCGTGATGGAGGAAAAACAAAGGTTTCTTTGAAGCGATTTTCTTGAGCGAAATTGAAGGGAGAAGTTGGTGCTTTCCAGTCCTTCAAAGCTAGTTCAAGGCAATCAAAGATCAAGCAATCCAAAGCTCTTGTAAAGTGTTTTTCCTTTACTTGCATTTGTATTTCATATTGTATTTGCTTGTATTTACTTGTTTATTGTTGTAAACATTTGTACGAGGTTTCTCCGCCTCCGACTTGTTGTCGAGAAGGAGTTTATTGATTAGTGGTGTTTGTGGCATCGCTAGGGTTCGTACGAACCCGATCCGTGGAGTAGGAACTGTGTGGTTCCGAACCACGTTATATCATTATGTTAGCGTGATTGTATATTTCGTTATTGCTTTCATTATCTATATTCTGCTGCTCTAACGAAATTGTAGAAACAAACGCGAAAGAATTCAATTGACGCTATTCACCCCCCCCCTCTAGCCATTCCAATATTCCTAACAAGTGGTATCAGAGCACGGGGCTCTTCTACGGATTAACAACCCTGAGTCAAGAAGCTAGAGGGAAGAATATGGAATTTGAGGAAAGATTGGGTGACGACGTCAACATCCCACCTTCCTTCAACCGCGAACATTTTGCGTATTGGAAAGGTAGGATGGAATATTTTCTAATGACGAATATAGAAAATTGGTTTGCCGTGACTATAGGTTTTGATGCTCCGAGAGGAGAAAACGGTGAAATCCTCAAGATGAAGAGATGGATCGAAGAGCAACGGAAAAAATTCAAGACAACCGTTAAGGTAACAAAAATGTTGATTGATTTGATACCTAACGATATTTTGTCCATATTAGGAAGCTATAGGGATGCCAAGGAGTTGTGGAACAAGTTGATCAAGTTCCACGACAATCCTGAATCGGTCCAAGAAGACTTGGAAGAGGAGGAGACCGAAGAAGAGTCATCATCATCCTCACAAAAAAGTGAGGAGTCAACTTCCGGGTCAAAAGAGGTGGAGGAAGTGGAAGAAGCATCCACCTCAAGGATTGAGGGGGAGGAGAGAACCTTCATATCGGAACATCGAGAAGAAGAAGCTTCAACATCCGGTCAAGATGAAGAAGCCCAAAGTCCAATTCCGGTCTCCACCACCATCGGTAACTCAAACACCTTAATTCAAAATAAAAATAACATTATGTGTTTTGAGTGTAGGAAATTTGGGCATTATAAGAGTAAGTGCCCAAAGAAGGTTACGAAAGCTCCACCGGCACCAAAGGCCAAGGATGCCGGTCCCTCAAGTCAAAAGAGCAAGGAGCATATTATATGCTTCAAGTGCAACTCAAAGGGACATTATCGGAGTCAATGTCCAAGGGGAAAGAAGAAAGGGCAAGAAGGAGCAACACAAGTAGGGGGAGCCTCCAAGATAAACCCTAAGGTAAAATTTATTAATGCACCTTCAATTTCTAGGGATAAGAAGCATGCTAGGAATAATTTTAATAGTCTTGCTATTGTGCATGAAAAGTATGCTAGAAATAATAGATATATTTGCCTAGGAGCTAAGAGTGTTCACTTAGGAAATAAGAAGAAATTTGGGACTAATGTCCCTAAAAATATATTACCTAAGGAAAGCATTAAGAAAATAGGAGAACATCTAGGCTTTAATGCTAAGAAATCTAGACATATGCCTAGAAATAAAAATATCTCAAGAGAAAATGAAAAATAAAAAATTGAGATATTAGAAAAGGAAAATCAAGCCTTGAGATCAAGGCTTGAAAAACTTGAAAAGACCCTTAAGGTTATGCAAAATCAAATGCAAGGGTCAATTAGTCAAACTTCTAGGTCCAAAAGTCAAAGTCAACACCTAGGACCTAAGAGTCAAAAGTCAACCAAGGGCAAGCAAGGTTTGGGTCACAAACCTAAGCCTAAGGTGGCTTACCATAGTGTTCCATTTGACTATGGAACACTAACTTGGTCTAGGAAGACCAAGGTCAATAGGGAAGTCATCCCTAGAGTTGACCATGGTGTGTGCCTAGTGGCTAGGGTTTCTAGGAAACCTAGGGAGGCCACTAAGAAGGTTACAAGGGGAGTCACCCCTAGAGTTAACCATGGAAAAATCAAAATGACCAAGGCTTCTAAGCCTAGAAGGGTCATTAGGAAGGTATCTAGGGAGGTTATCCCTAAGGAATACCTAATTAACCCTAGGAGCTCAAATCGGTTTTGGGTTCCTAAGAGCGTGATTGATTCACGCTAGATGGGTTAGGGTGTGCCAACCTTGATTGGATGGGTAGTTAACTCAACCACTGTAAAGGTGGCACTTTAGGATATTTTCAAGGTTATGGTTACCTTGAAAATACATTTGAGCTTTAATCCTAAAAGATTTTAGGATGTGCCAATATTATTTGAGAAGTTTGATAAAATGATTAAATTGGCACAATTTAGGTTTAGAGGTCGTAGTGTGTCATTTTGGGTTTTTGGCACACTTGGGAAAATTTAGGTTAATATGGCAAAATATAATTAATTATATCAAATGGAAATTAATATTAAAATTTAGGTATTACTATACCTATATATTTTATATGCCATGCTTTGATTGCCATATGCCATGACATGACATCATTTTTTTAATCATTTTTAGATGTCATGATTATGCTTAGGTTTAAGGTTTCAAATGTCATGTGTTTTTAAATTTTATCATATGCCATGACATCATGATCATTTTCCATGTTTTAATAATGCTATTATTTCTGCCATGATTATACATTCATGCATTAACTTGATTAAAATTGATTTAAGGACTATGGCATGACTTGAAGTCCCATCTATAAGGGAATCAAGTAGAGTTGCTTTAAAAGATGCATGAAACCCTAGTTTAGGAAGAACAAAACCCACATCTCACATCTAATTGACATGTATGTGTATTTATACACCCTAGATACATGTGAGATGCTAGGATATGAGTGAGTTCAAGGTGCATAGTTTTTCCATCTAGATGAACTAAAACTCATCTTATTTCAATTTGTGGATCATTGGGAAAGCTTGTGTACAAGTCATGTGCATAGAGCCCAAGGAATATGATTCAAAATAAGGTTTTGAAATCATTTTAAAATCATTTTGAAAAACCTTGGTGAAGTCTATCTTTTGATAGCAATCACCAATGATGAAGTTGATACAAAATAGGGCCAAAACATTGAAAATTTCAATGGTTTTGAGTTTTGTATCAAATTCACTATTTTATGGGTAAAATAATTTTAAAATATTTTTCACCCATTGTATGTGTCATAAGTATTATACGTATGAACTTTCAGGATTTTTCGATAAACGTATAATTATTTATGAATTTCCAAAACCTAATACGATCAATGAGCGGTGGAAATCGATGGCGATCCGACAGTATCGATCGCCAAGGCTGATTTCGGGAAAACTAGGTTTGGTTAGCCCGTGTTCAGCCATGGTAAAGGTTCCTAACCACTCCTAACCCTAGGATATGCTTTGGGAAGCATTATAAAGGGTGAAAATCCATTGGATATGGATTTGGAGAGGTTTTAGGGTTTTGTATCAATTTTAAGGTGAGTGAAAGTTCTATGTTGAACTTAGAACCTTAATTTTGATGGTTTAGAGTTCCTATTGGCTTAGGGACTGCCCAAGGACATTGTTGGTGCAATGGTCAAGGGGGAGCAAGCCTTTAGGGGAAGGTATCCATCTTGGAGTGATGGATGTATTTTTCTCTCTTCTTGAAGGGGAAAAGGTTATCAATTGGGAAAATTGATGGAGTTTTAGAAACCCAATTTGGAAATTGGGAGAGTGTCTAGGATTGCCTCTCTTGAGTGATATGGGACTTATCACTAAGAAGATGATAGGCATCCTAGGTATTTTTGGACCAAGGGAGAGATTGTAAGATCTCATTGGGACATGAGACATTGACCCTCTTGGGGAGAAAACCTTTTTGATGTTAGTCAAAAAGGGGGAGAATGTTTGGGGGAGAACATTTGGAGAGTATTTACCAATTTGGGATAATTGGTAAAGGATTTGAGTTAGTGTTCTAACTCAATCATTTGTTTGGTTTTTGTCAAACATCAAAAAGGGGGAGATTGTTGGTGCAATCGACCCAGGTCACGAATGACCAGGACTCAAGTTTGACTCGAGTGATGTTTTGATGTTCGACAAAAACATATGACAATGTAATTGTCATTTGGTAAAGTCCAAGTCTTGAGTACTTGGCATGGAAAGTCTAAGTGGGACACTTGGCACATGAAAAGTCCAAGCATGGTCTTGGCAATGTAAAGTCCAACATGGGTTGGCAAGGAAAGTCCAAGCATGGTCTTGGCATGAAAAGTCCAAGCATGGGTTTTGGCAATGTAAAGTCCAACATGGGTTGGCAAGGAAAGTCCAAGCTTGAGTCTTGGCATTTGAGAAGTCCAAGGGTTTGATATTGGCGGCGTAAAGTCCAAGCTGGAGTCTTGGCAGCATAAGTCCAATGGTTGGCAGCGTAAAGTCCAAGCGGAGTCTTGGCGGCGTAAGTCCAATGTGCCTTGGCAGTGTAGACACCGTTAGCATGACATAGCCGAAGGAAGCACCTGAAGGCTAGCACGATGGATGAACAAGTCATGGATGACTTGGAGGGATCCGAGAGGCGTGAGGCTGATGGAGGTGGCTAGAAGGCTTAGGTCTAGGCTAAGGGTGGTCTAGCAAGTATGGGGGAACCATACTTGGGTTAAAACCTCATGTTTTGCCATGTTCAACTAATTGCGGGTTATGGCTTAGCTGATCATTGCCATGGTTAGCGATCGTGATGGCTCGAGCAGTCGACTGATCGTGTTATTAGTCGACTGGTGCTCGGTATTTTGGGCACAGAATGGAGTCAAGACTCGACTGGTTGAGTGAAGGCTCCATCAGTCGACTGATGGTCATGATCAGTGGACTGATGAAGGTTCCGTTGGACTTATCCAGCGTGGATCTAGCCGTTGTCTCACGACAATAGTGACATCAGTCGACTGATGGTCCTGATCAGTCGACTGATCGACTTTTTCCAGCACAGGTTGAAGCTTTATTAGGAGCTCGTGATGGAGGAAAAACAAAGGTTTCTTTGAAGCGATTTTCTTGAGCGAAATTGAAGGGGGAAGTTGGTGCTTTCCAGTCCTTCAAAGCTAGTTCAAGGCAATCAAAGATCAAGCAATCCAAAGCTCTTGTAAAGTGTTTTTCCTTTACTTGCATTTGTATTTCATATTGTATTTGCTTGTATTTACTTGTTTATTGTTGTAAACATTTGTACGAGGTTTCTCCGCCTCCGACTTGTTGTCGAGAAGGAGTTTATTGATTAGTGGTAGTGTGTTCAGATTTAATCTAACCGTAGGAACTGCAGTGGTTCTCAACCATCGTGTTAGCGTGATTGTATATTATCTATATTCTCGCTCTAACGTAAGAAAACAAACGCGAAAGAATTCCATTGACGCTATTCACCCCCCCCCTCTAGCCATTCCAATATTCCTAACAGATGGAATTTGATCGCGTGTTCGTCTCTACAATTTCATTAGTATGCAGCGGAATAGTAATGAAAGCAATAACTAAACAATTAAACACGCAAACACAATCATTTAACGTGGTTCGAATCGGCTCTCATTTCGGATTTTGATCCTAAGCAATACGTAACCGAACGGTCACACACCACTATAATAAATACTCCTTCTCGACACAAGTCGGAGGCGGAGAAACCCCTTATAAGTAATCTTACAATAGTAAGAAACTAAAAAAAAGCAATTAAAACAATTTATATGAAATACAAGTAAAGGAAAACTTTACAACTCTTGCTTTTGATTGCTTGAATGTTTGGTTATTTGATTAGCACTTGGAGACCTAATTTGCAGCAACAAATCACCCCTAAAGCTCTCAAAAACTGGATCCATTTTTCTCCATCACAAGCTCCATTTATAGCTTCAACCTGTGCTGGAAAAGGTCGATCAGTCGACTGGTCGGGACCATCAGTCGACTGATCACACTGTTGCTGTGAGACAATGGTGTAATCCACGTTGGAAAAATCCAACGGCTAGGACATCAGTCGACTGATCATGACCATCACTCGACTGATGAGCCATCACTCGACTGCTCGTCCCAGTGGTCAAGTGAGACTCCATTCTGTGCCCTGAAATCCGAGCATTAGTCGACTGATCACAAGATCAGTCGACTGCTCAGCCAATCACTTGACTGCTCATCTATGGCAGTCGACTGCTAGGGCAATTTCTACAGTCAAACCCTAGTTGACTACGCCAGTCGACTGCCACATGACACCAGTCGACTGGCACACCTCAAACATGAGGTTTTAGCTCAAGTATGGTGCCCCCATACTTGCTAGACCACCCTTAGCCTAGACCTAAGCCTTCTAGCCACCTCCATCAGCCTTACACCTCTCGGATCCCTCCAAGTCATCCATGACTTGTTCATCCATCGCGCTAGCCTTCAGGTGCTTCCATCGGCTATGTCATGCTAATGGTGTCTACACCGCCAAGTCACATTGGACTTATGCCGCCAAGACTCCCGCTTCTACTTTACGCCGCCAATACCAGACCCCTTGGACTTCAAATGCCAAGACTCAAGCTTGGACTTTCCCTTGCCAACCCATGTTGGACTTTCCATGCCAAGACCCATGCTTGGACTTTCCTTGTGCCAAGTACTCAAGACTTGGACTTTCCCATGACAATTACATTATCATATGTTTTTGTCGAAACATCAAAACATCACTCGAGCTAAACTCGAGTCCTGGTCAATCGTAACCTAGGCCGATTGCACCAACAATCTCCCCCTTTTTGATGTTTGACAAAAACTAAACAATCCATTTGAGTTAGATCACTAACTCAAGTCTCTTACCAATTATTCCAAATTGGTAATCCCAAATAATAATTTCTCCCCCTTTTTAACATACATCAAAAAGGTTATCTCTCCAAGGAGGTCAAAGTCTCACGTCCCAATGAGATCTTACAATCTTCCCCTTGGTTTAAAAATACCTAGGATGTCTATCATCTTCCTAGTGATAAGTCCCATATCACTCAAGAGAGGCAATCCTATTCACTCTCCCAATTTCCAAATTGGGTTTCAAGAGCCCATCAATTTTCCCAATTGATGATACTCTCCCAATAACTTCTCCTCTTCAAGGAGAAAAACACATCCATCATCCCAAGATGGATACCTCCCCCTAAAGGCTTGCTCCCCCTTGACCATTGCACCAACAATGTCCTTGGGAAGTCCCTAAGCCAATAGGAACTCTAAGCCATCAAAATGAAGGTTAGAAATTCAACATTGAACTTCCCAACACCTTAAAATTGATACAAACCCTAAACACCTCTCCTAATCCATATCCAATGAATTTTCACCCTTAATCATGCTTCCCAAAGCATATCCTAGGGTTAGGAATGGTTAGGGACCTTAACCGCAGCTGAAATCGGATTAAACACCCTTGTTTTCCCGAAATCAAACAATCAGTCGAGTGATTCAGATATCAATGATCGACACTATCATCATCGACCGCCAAATCGATCGATAATTTTCAATTATCAGAAATGAATTTCATAAAATCATAAATAATTATATGTATATCAAAAAATCACGAAATTTGGTACGTATATTACTTATCACGCATACAATCGGTGAAAAATTTTGGAAAAATATTTTTACCATTGAAATAGGAGATTGGTACAAAGTTCAAAAACTTTTAAAACTTTAAAGTTTTTGATCTACTTTGTATCAACTTCTACAATGATGATGGCTATCAAAAGATAGACTTCACCAAGGTTTTCTAAATTGATTATAAAATTTTTTTGAAGACCTATTTTGAACCATGGTTTATTGGCTAAATATACATAACTTGTATATTAGCTTTCCTTATGATTCTTGGTGATGATTGAAATAAGTTTTAGTTCATCTAGATGCACTATCTTTGCACCTTGAACCTAACTTATTATCCTAGCATCTCACATGTATCTAGGGTGTATAAATACACATACATGTCAATATGATGTGAGATGTGGAGTTAGGATTATTATGGCCTCATGCATTTTCTAGGCAACCCTACTTGATTCCCTTAGAAATAGGACTTCAAGTCATGCCATTTTTCCTTAAATCAATTTTAATCACAATAAAATTCATGAATGATCATGGCACAAATCATAACAATAATAACACATGGCCAATAATCATGATGTCATGACATGTAATATAATCTAAAAACAAACATGACATCTAAAATAATCATAACCAATGGCATGACATGCTATATGATAGGATGAAATTTCATGTCATGATATAGCAATTTTCATAAACCAATACATTCATACAAATACACACTCAAACACACATGATTTTCACAAACAGGAATTTCATTCAATTTAAAAGATTTCAGTTTTTTACATTCAAAACTAGAGATTTGATATGCTCAATCTCATTACAAAAACTGAGAAACAAAAGAAAATCCTAACATCTTCTAGATCTAGTCGTCTGCAGAAGGTGGAGGTGGAGGAGGCTGATGGCTCAAAGTCCAGGCCCGCATCATCTCATACATATTGAGCTGACACTGCTCGATGCAGTTCTAGGACTCTGCAATCTGCATGTATCTCTCCTCCATCCGACCAAGACATGCGCCGATGGAGGCTTGCCCTACTAAGCGCTCTGACAGCCTAGAGTCGACTGTCTGCTGATAGTCCTGGAATCTGGACTCCAGCTGGCCAAGACGATCTGATGGACCCACCGCTGATGCATCTGCTGGCATCTGATCCTCCTCATCAGCGGCGTCTGCATCCTCATAGTCCTCTGCTACCTCTCTAGGTACCAGAGGCGGCTCTCCACGTGCCCTGGGCGTTGGTCGAGGTGCCAACTCCATCTGCCCACGCCCCATCCGCAGCTTCGCTAACGAGAAGTTACGAACTGATATGCAGTCGTACACCTCAGATAGCGACCTCAGTGATTCCCTGTGAATGTTGATGCCTACTGACTCTAACCATGTTGTGATAATGTGCCCATAAGACATATGCACTTTCTCTTGTACAGGGGAAATGAAATGCACAATGCAATGAAACATGTTTAATGCAATGTTTATGTCTAACCTATTACGCATGGCGTACAGTAGAAAGAGATGGGGAGGCTGAATCTTGGCCAGACCTCGAGTGACGATCGGAAGAAAACACCCAACAATGACCTTGGGTATTGGTGCCCTTGCATTTCACATTGTTGCATTACATTCATATAGGAGATCCCGTAGAAATGATCCACCCGAGGGTGAATCACGATTGTACCAACACACCAATACATGATTAGATTATAATAGATTACAATGAAAAGGAAAAATTAGGGTTTTTGAGTAAGAAAATTTTACTTCGGTGCCATCTGAAGGGGTGATGAGGGAATATTCAGATATTGCTGAAGGGGCCGCCGGAACCCTAATCGGAAAAGAAGAAACAACCGCTGAAAATGAGTGAACTAGGGTTGTGAGATGAGTGAAAATGCGAGAGGAAGAGTTAGGCTATCAAACCTAGGACCTAGGTGGCCGGAGCGGTCGGAAAATCTTGTCGGAGAAAGGAGTGGCGAACAGAGAGGAGAAGGAAAACGGGAAGTAGACGCGTGAAGACGCCGAACCCTAGCGGTTCGGCGTTATAAAATCGTGATGCCAGTCGACTGATGTGCAGCATCAGTCGACTGATAGCGGTTTATTAGCGGGTTTACCGAGCCGACAGTCGACTGCTCCGGCTCAGCAATCGACTGCTGAGTCTTCTGTGTCGTGCTACAGTAGCATCAGTCGACTGGTGCGATCACCACTCGACTGCTCAGCGAGCACTCGACTGATGACCCTCAGCCTCGGTGAACAGTACCATCAGTCGACTGATGTATCCCATCAGTCGACTGATGTGCAAACAGTCGAGTTCTGGAAGCAGCACTCGACTGCTTGACTCACGATATCGTGCTACAGTGTGATCAGTCGACTGATAACTGTATCAGTCGACTGATATCTGATTTCCAGTTCTGAAATTCAGAAAATCTTGATTTCTTTATCTAACTTATTCCATTTTCTCATGTTTAATCTTGTATATCGAACATATTGATGTTATGCTTATATTCATGTATTCGTTAATGTATTTTGATATTTTATTTCATTTTAGCAAACATTAACATTCAATGGTTTCAAAATCCTAACATCTCACCCTTTCTAAGTGTTGAAATACACAATCAAGGTAAAAGACTTGTTTTGTGAGATGCAATCCACTCTAGACATTTCTTCCATGCAAACACATGGTGAAACACATGAAGCATGGTAAGTACAAGACATCAAGGTGTGTGGCACTTGAGTATCACTCTTGATGTAACTTCTATACCTTAAACACACTTCTCTTGATACATTGATTCCTAAGGTGTTCCAAAGATCAAAGTGACACACTACGACCTTTAAATCTAGATTGTGCCAATTTTATTTATTTTCATGATTTCAAAAAAATATATTGGCACATCCTAAGATCTTTTAGAATTAAAGCTCAAATGTATTTCCATGGTAACCATAACCTTGAAAATAACCTAAAGTGCCACCTTTACCATGGTTGAGTTAACCACCCATCCAATCATGGTTGGCACATTCTAACCCATTTAACGTGAATCAATCACGTGTTGGTGCAATCGGCCCAGGTCACAATTGACCAGGACTCGAGTTTGACTCGAGTGATGTTTTGATGTTCGACAAAAATATATGACAATGTAATTGTCAAGGTAAAGGCCAAGTCTTGGGTACTTGGCATGGAAAGTCCAAGTGGGACACTTGGCACATGAAAAGTCCAAGCATGGGTCTTGTCAATGTAAAAGTCCAACATTGGTTGGCAAGGGAAAGTCCAAGCATGGTCTTGGCATTTGGTGTTGGTGCAACAATGCCCCAAGCATTTATATATATTTTGATGTTTGGATAATCATCTAAGTTAGGCAATGTTTTGTGATCTAATTGTATACATGTTTAAGTGACAGGAAAATCCAAGTATGAAGACTTGGTAAAAGACAAGTCCAAGTGTGATCTTGGCAAAGAGAAGTCAAGGAAAGGTCTTGGCAGCATAAGTCCAAGCATGTAGTCTTGGCGGCGTAAAGTCCAAGCAGTCCTTGGAAAAGGAAGACCAAAGGAAAGTCTTGGCGGCATAAGTCCAAGCATGTAGTCTTGGCGGCGTAAAGTCCAAGCGTACTTTGGCAAAGAAGAAACCTAAAGCATGACGAAACCGAAGGAAGCTTTTGAAGGCAAGCGCATGGATGGAGTCGTGGACTCAGAGAAATCCTAGAGGCGCAAGGCTGATGGAGAAGCTAGAAGGTTAAGTCTAGGCTTAGGTTATGTTTTCAAGTATGAATTAGTCATACTTGGAGTGTGCCAGTCGACTGGAACATGGTGTCGGTCGGCCCGGCCTTTAAAATATAGCATTAGAGTTTGAAAGGTTATCGATCGGGTGGTTATCGGTCGGCCCGATGGCGATCGACTCCGACTCGGCTGCGGCTACAAGGTCGGCCATCGCCATCATTGGCGATCGCGCTGCGACATAACGTGCGTGGCCGTGGCGATCTACGGCGGCATCGATCGAATCGCCCGCTGTTGGCGGATCGGTGATAGTCTTCCCGTTGGCGATGACGGCGGCAAATCCCACGAATCCGGTTTGTTAGAATCGTGATCGATGAAAGTCATCGATCGATAGACCTCAACGGGAAAAGAGGCTCTTTCCTATAAAAAGAGCCCAAGGGGAGCAAGAAGAGCCTAATGCTTATATTCTGATCTTCCTTCTAAGCTCCTACAAGTTTTCCAAAGCTTTCTAAGTATATTAATCTCTTTTCTCCTCTCAAATCTTCATTGTCATCTTTTGTAAGAAGAGGAGGTCTTTGTAAAGAGAAAGCTTCATAGTGAAATTGCTTGGGTTGATCCACCTTAAGGATCGCCGTGGAGTAGGAGCGTTATCTCCGAACCACGTAAAGGCTTTGTTAGCATTGGTTTTTGTTTTTACATATATTACTTGTGTTTGCTTCCGCTAATTATTTTTGTAGAAAAAGCGAAAGAGCTATTCACCCCCTCTAGCCTTCAAGCGATCCCTTACAAGTGGTATCGAGCCGGATCGCATCGGAAGATCTAGCAATCAGCAGCAAAGATGGCATTTCAAGAGGGGTATAGCGGCGAGGCCTCGTTCTTCGACGGCAGCGATTTTGGATATTGGAAAGGTAGGATGGAGTATTATTTAATGAGCGATATTGAAAATTGGTTTAGCATTGTAGATGGTTTTGAGAAGCCTGCACGAAGAGCACCACTACCAACAAAGGATTGGACAAGAGAGATGGCCAAGAAAGCACAAGCGATGCGAATGCAAAGCAACGACCACACTTCAATGTGGTCTATCCAAGGAGCAACTATCTAAGGTCGGGCCATTCAACTCCGCAAAGGAGCTTTGGGAGAAGCTCATCGAACTCAACGAAGGATCCAAAGAGACAAGAAGGGCCAAGAGGGATCTTTTGATTGGCCAACTCCAAAGCTTCACTATGAAGACAAATGAACGGTGAGCCAAATGCATGGGCGCTTCAAGGAGGTAGTCAGCGGACTCACGTTATAGGTGAAAAGGTCGACAACCGAGACCTTGTGAGGTATGTACTACAAGCCTTCCCTAGGACCACCTTATGGGCCTCAATGGTAGATGCCTATAAGGTCTCTAGGGATCTTTCATTAGTTAAATTAGATGAGTTATTTTGTGAATTTCAATTGCATGAACAAGCTAACACTTCATCCAAAGAGAAGGGTATAGCTCTTGTTGTAGGAAAGAAGGAGAAGAAGAAAAAGGAAAAGAAGGAGGTGTCTTCCTCATCCGAATCCGAGGAGGACTCATCAAGTAGTGAGGATGAGTTGTCGGCAAGTGAGGTAGCACACTACGTCAAGAAATTTGGTGGGAAGTCAAGGAGGCTCACCAAGAAGGATGTGAAGAGGATGTTTCAATCCTCAAGAGGTAAATCTTCTAACAATTCAAATTCTATCTCTAACGTGACGTGTTTTGGTTGCAACAAGAAAGGGCATATAAAGCCCAATTTCCCGGAACTAAAGAAAAAGGAGGAGAAGGATAAGAAGAAGAAGGAAAAGAAGAAGAAGGAGGCGATGTTGGCACAAACGTGGGACACTCTAAGTATGGAGGAGTCTGACGGTGAAGAAGTTTGCCATTCAACCCGGAACTTAGCCCTCATGGCATTGGAAAACCGAAGCTCAAGCGAGAGTCTTCTTCCTCTTCAAGTGATGAATCATCATCAAGTGATGATGATGAGGTAAATGACTCACCCAAAGTAGATTTACTTTATAAGACTATTGCATGCTTACAAAATGCTTTAAATAGATCAAAAACTAGGATTAAGGATCTAAAATTAGAAATCAAATCATTTAAGAATATAGATGCATCATGTGATAAATCATCTAGTGATGATAAGTGTACTCTTAGGGATGAAAATGATGAGTTAAGAAAAGAAATAAGTAAATTAAGAACATGCCTAGAAAAGTTCACTAATGGTTCCAAATATCTAGATATGATTATCAAGGACCAAAGGGCAATTTACAATAAGGCGGTTTAGGATATAAACCTAAGGAGAAAGAGGTAGCCTTTGCATCCCTAGTTAGTAGAAAATCCATGATTAAAAGTAAGGGAGAAAAGCATGGGTACCAAAGAAATTTATAACTAATGCTAGTGGTCCTAAGATTTGGGTACCTAAGGATTGTGTTTTTCATGTGACATAGGTAGAAGATCCAAGCTTGTGGATAGTTGATAGTGGGTGCTCAAAGCATATGACCGGGGATGAGAGAAAATTCTCCACTATCAACCACACTAGCCAAGGAAAAGTGTCTTTTTGGTAATAGCGGCAAACTTAAAATCTTAGGAAAGGGCACCATTGAGGTATCTCCCAATCTTGCTATTCATAGAGTTCTATTAGTTAAGAATATGAAATTTAACTTACTTAGTGTAAGCCAATTATGTGATGCAAATTTTGATGTTAAGTTTGATTCCTCAAAATGCTTTATAAGACACAAAACTATAAATGATTGCATGTTAGTAGGCTTTAGAAAATCAAATATATATTATGTTGATTTATCTTATGCTACTAATCCTTCCACTAAGTGTCTTATTGCAAAGAGGAAGAAAGTTGGCTTTGGCATAGGAGACTAGGTCACATAAACATGAAGAATATAGCCAAAATAGCCAAATTGAAGCTAGTCAAAGGATTGCCTAGAGTCAAATATCTCAAGGACAAGATGTGTGATGCTTGTCAAGAAGGGAAACAATCAAAAACATCACACAAAGGTAAAAATTTACTTAGTACCGCTTTACCATTAGAATTACTACATATGGATTTATTTGATTGCCATAGTACCCCATCTATAATTGGTAGTAAATATTGCTTGGTAATAGTAGATGATTTTTCTAGGTTTACTTGGGTGTTTTTCTTGAAAAATAAGGATGAAACCTTAGAAATAATCATAGGATTTAGCAAAAGAGTAGAAAATGAAAGAAAACTCAAAATCAACCGGATCCGTAGTGATCATGGTGGAGAAGTTTGAGAATTCTAACTTTTCAACTTTTTGCTTAGAACAAGTACAAGCACGAATTTTCTTGTCCTAGAACACCCCAACAAAATGGGGTTGTGGAAAGAAAAATCGTGTCCTACAAGAAGCGGCTAGGACAATGCTTAATGCATATTCCTTACCTAGCTACTTGTGGGCGGAAGCGGTTAATACCGCTTGCTATATCCAAAATAGGGTATTAATTCATAGGTTTTTAGGAAAAACTCCATTTGAATTGTGGAATGGTACAATTCCAACAATTCATTATTTTAAGGTCTTTGGATGTAAAGTCTATATCTTAAATACCAAAGACAACCTAAGTAAATTTGAGTCCAAAGCGGATGAGGGAATCCTAGTTGGATACTCATCCACTAGTGTAGGATATAGAGTCTACAATAAAAGGACTCAAAAGATTGAAGAATCATCAAATGTTCAATTTGATGAAACTTCAAATACATACCCTAGAAAATCCCCTATTGATGATGACATAAATAATGAAAATCAAGAAATTACCAAATAATTTCAAGATTTAAACTTAGGGGGTAATAATCAAGGGGGAGGATTGGATCAAAGGGAAGTAAGGGATGATTCCGATAATGAACATAGAATTGAAGTAGATCATGATCAAACTCAACTTGATACACCTCCTAGAACTATAAGAGTTCATCAAAGTCACCCATTAGATCAAATTGTGGGTGAATTATCTCAAGGAGTTAGGACTAGGTCATTCCATAGGGACCCCACTAGTCATATAGCTCTAATTTCTCAAATTGAGCCCAAAAACATTAAAGATGCATTGCTTGATCGGGATTGGATCTTAGCAATGCAAGATGAATTGGCTCAATTTGATAGGAGTCAAGTGTGGGAGTTAGTTCCTAGACCAAGTGAAAACACTATTATTACTACAAGATGGGTCTTTAGGAACAAACTAGATGACCAAGGGAATATCACTAGAAATAAAGCACGATTAGTTGCAAGGGGTTTTAATCAAGTTGAAGGACTTGATTATGATGAAACATATGCCCCGGTTGCTAGATTAGAGTCCATTAGAATACTTTTAGCATATGCCTCCTATATGGGTTTCAAACTCCATCAAATGGATGTCAAATCGGCATTCCTAAATGGGTTTATTAAGGAAGAGGTGTATGTAGAACAACCTCCCGGGTTTGAAAATATGGACTACCCAAACCATGTATACAAACTTAGGAAAGCCTTATATGGTTTGAAACAAGCTCCCCGGGATTGGTATGAAAGATTGTCAACTTTCCTAATCTCCAAGGATTTCAGAAGGGGTAGTATAGATCAAACTCTCTTTATAAAGTCAACATCTAAGGACATTTTTGTAGCCCAAGTGTATGTTGATGACATTATCTTTGGGTCAACAAATGATGAGCCTCTTGAAGACTTTATTCAAAATATGGAAAAAGAGTTTGAAATGAGTCTAGTTGGAGAATTAAATTTCTTCCTAGGTTTGCAAGTTAAACAAACTAGTGAAGGAATTTACATTTATCAAACCAAATATGCTAAGGAAATGATTAAGAAATTTGGTTTGGAAAATGCTGAGGTAGTGTCAACTCCAATGGCAACCAATGCCAAAATAGATAGTGATAGTGAAGGAAAACAAATAGATCTTACCCTTTATAGGAGCATGATTGGTAGCCTCTTGTATTTAACCGCTAGTAGACCCGACATATTATTTGCGGTTGGTATGTGTGCTAGGTATCAATCATGTGCTAAGGAATCTCATTTAGTTGCCGTTAAAAGAATTTTAAGATATGTCAAGGGCACACTAAATGTAGGTCTATGGTACCCTAGGACTAGGTCATTTGAATTACTTGGGTATACACCGATTCCGATTATCTTGGTGCAAATTGGATAGGAAAAGTACTAGTGGTGGATGCCAATTTCTTGGGTCCTCCTAGTTAGTTGGAGTAGTAGGAAGCAACTTTGTGTTGCTTTATCAACCACCGAATATGTTGCTATGGGTGGTTGTGTAGCTCAACTATTATGGATGAAACATACCTTAGAAGATTATGAGCTAACTTACTCCAACATAAAAGTACTTTGTGATAATGTGAGCACCATTAACTTGACCAAAATCCGGTGCATCACTCTAGGACCAAGCACATTGAAGTGAAACATCACTTCATTAGAGACCATGTGGCAAGGGGACATTGAGCTTAATTACATTGAATCTAAGTCCAACCTAGCCGACATCTTTACCAAGCCTCTCCCCGAACTAGAATTTTCATCACTTAGGAGAGAACTTGGGATGTGCTTTGTAGAATAGAAGTATAGTTTTTGCATGATTCTATAGAAATACTAGGATTTATACCTTTAACCATCTCACAAAACACTTAGGAAACCATGATTTTTGTATTGAGCCACCTAGACAACATGTGAGATGTTAGGGAGATGCACTTGGTTCATCATGCTTGTTATGATGCATTACTATGAACCAAAGTGTCATCTAGAAACATTAATCCTTCATTGGACCAATCATTGGGAAGGCCTATGTACGATTAATGTGCATATAGCTCCAAGAATATGATTGGAAATGTCAAATAAAATAAAATATAAACTATTTCTATCAAACCTTGAGAAACAAATTCCTATTGATAAGCCAAAGTGATACAAAGTTTTGCAAAGATATCATAATTTTTGCAAAATCTCAAGATTGTGTCAATATCAAAATCTAGAGGTAATATACCTTTAAGATAATTTTTCCTTGATAGGAAATGATCCAACAATATTACCCACGATATTTCGTGATTTTTTGATCTTTATTGAATTAATTATGAATTTTTAAATCGATCGATACGCCAATATCGAACCAAGCTCACGTTATCGATTCGCCGCCATTTATGGTCGATCGATCACCATCGGTCCGATCGCGCCATTTATGGCGATCGACGCGCATCTGAAATGTTCGGTTCACGGCGATCGATTCGGGTGATCGATCACCATCGATTCGACCGCCATTTATGGCGATCGGCCGATCGACATCTGCATGTAATGGTTCGTATGCGATCGTAGTCGATCGATCACCATCGATTCGATCGCCATTTATGTCGATCGACGCCAGCATGTAATGGTTCGTATGCGATCGGGTCATTCGACCGATATCCATCACTGACCGGCCGATTTAACGGTGATCGGCGTGTCGCGGTTTTTAGGGCTTTCCACCGGTTCGACTCGCCAAAACCTCTCGACTTCTCTCTTTCTTTCCTCTTCCGACGATCGTCCACCGCACCTCTTTGCCGTTCCTTGTTGTTTTCCGGCGACTCCATCGACACGCAGTGCTCTCCTACTCGAGAAGCTTCTCGTGTCCCTCCGGTCGCGCTCTAGGGTCCAGACACTTGCTAGGGTTTCGTGGTCCGGCGCTAATCCTTGTTCACCATGCCACCTAGGTATAATTTCTTTCATGATCATTGTTTTATTTTGTTTCTATGATTTTCACTAACCCATGCTTATCTTGCTCATGCATCATCAACCTACATTGTGCATTTTTTTTTTTGTTGTCTTTTCGCCCATTTAGAATTAAGCATGTTGCTACTAAGCGCACCCGGGCACCTCCGACCAATGAGGGCCCGTCGAACCCTCAACCATCTGTTGATCCTAGATTTCCAAATTCCGCCCTTGAAAGTGCGTTTCATAAAAACAAATTCCAACTTATTCCACCTAGGTCAATGGATTCCAAGTTTCTTAAAGATTTTTGTTTCGACATAGTTCAAATCATCCAACATTACAACCTTGAGTCGTTGGTCTTCTGTGAACATCACGTAAACATCACCCTCCTCTCTGAATTTTTCAATAACCTACGACCGGTTGGAGATGGGCTGAGATACCGGACTCGCGTTGCTCAGCGCGATCTGGATTTCAGTCCCCAGATCTGGACCGATTTTCTCGGATGTCTTCCTTCCGAGAGTGATTTCACTCTATATCCATCTTGGAGTGAACCTCTTCCATCTCCCTTTGAGGAGATTTCTTTAGATTCCCTTCATGATACCTTCTATCACTATCCTCGACCTTTGAACACCAATTTATTTCAATCACAAGAACTGTCTGCTTCTGACAATGTCCTTTATAAGGTCATTGCTCATTGTCTTCTTCCCATTGTTACCCGTGGTTTGGCCTTGGTTCGCCTCCACATCTACTTCTCATGCATTTCTTTCAAATACTTAGACATTGACATTGGTCTAAATACCTTCCAATGCATCATTTCATAAGACCAAACAATGGGAAGGTTCACATACCATTTGGAAATGTCCTCACTCAATGGCTCACTCTGTGGCATTGATGTGAATATAGAGTCATTAAAATCATGAATAGGAAATATGATGAGGATCCGTCTTCGGGACCCGGCCCGGGTAGCAGTCTTTGCTCGGCACCAGAGGATGCCACTTGTGGAAGGTGTTCTTGAGGATGGTCTGCAGGAGTAGGCCGAGGGTGGTGCGCCGAGTCCGCAGGGAGACTGCTGCAGGCGATACTAGTCTACCAGACACATCCCTCGGTGCCCGCTTCGATGCTTTTGCGAGGCGGTGGACACACGCTCAGAGGAGCTGCGCCTAGAGCATCGAGCTCCTCTCCTCGTGAGAGGTGCATCGGCGGCAGCAGGACATCTTGGCGATTCTTCGCCGGCCTGCACTGGACACCCACCACGATGGTTCGTCATCGGCACCGATGGATGCTGACGACGACGATCGTTAGATCGCTTATTTTCTTTGTTATTCTCTTTTTGGCCGTATGTACGGCATAAACTCCTACTTATGTAATGACTTTTGATTGATGATATGAAATTGTTTTTATTCACTTCTATTAGTGCCTACAATTTATTGTTTATCAAGTTTAGAAGTTGAGAATATAGTACGAAGTTTTGAATGTTGATACGATACAATTACACTTTTTGTGTCATGATTTTTGTTGTTTTAAATATCGTATCAATCCATCAATCTGATGAACATGTTTTTCGTCTAATATTTTTCATATGTTATACTAGTCGAATAGAATGTGTATGCCAAGTTTCGTGATTTTTGGACACCCACGTAATTTTCTACGCATTTTCAAACTTTGACTGAAAAACTCGAAATTCAGATTTGTCTGATATCACGATCATTGCCGTTATTGCGCATATGATAATCGCGATCTAGCTATGCTGCTTCGATCGAACCGGTGTCACTGCTTTTGAATGGAAAGTGGTTTTTTCATCGGTTAAAAGGTTCAATTTTGGACATTATACAATTTCCACAATATATATGATACCTTGTATGGAAAGGCGGATTTTCTTGGTGCACTGGTTTAGGGGGAGCTAAATCCCTTATTTATATAATTGTTGGTGCAAGACTAGGACATATTTGCCTATTGCTTATGTTTTGTTTATCATGAAACATGTCTTGGATTTAGGGGGAGCTTCATATCAATTTTATACCTTTGTTCAAGATGTGTTAATTATAGTTCTTTCCTGCACTTATTGAATAGCCTCTTCCCTTTTTGTTGTATGTCAAAGGGGGAGAAGGGACATTGAAGTTAGAATTCATATTGAAATATGTTTATGTATTAAAGGTCTAACTTAAATGATTGCCAAACATCAAAAAGGGGGAGATTGTTGGTGCAACAATGCCCCAAGCATTTATATATATTTTGATGTTTGGATAATCATCTAAGTTAGGCAATGTTTTGTGATCTAATTGTATACATGTTTAAGTGACAGGAAAATCCAAGTATGAAGACTTGGTAAAAGACAAGTCCAAGTGTGATCTTGGCAAAGAGAAGTCAAGAAAAGGTCTTGGCAGCATAAGTCCAAGCATGTAGTCTTGGCGGCGTAAAGTCCAAGCAGTCCTTGGAAAAGGAAGACCAAAGGAAAGTCTTGGCGGCATAAGTCCAAGCATGTAGTCTTGGCGGCGTAAAGTCCAAGCGTACTTTGGCAAAGAAGAAACCTAAAGCATGACGAAACCGAAGGAAGCTTTTGAAGGCAAGCGCATGGATGGAGTCGTGGACTCAGAGAAATCCTAGAGGCGCAAGGCTGATGGAGAAGCTAGAAGGTTAAGTCTAGGCTTAGGTTATGTTTTCAAGTATGAATTAGTCATACTTGGAGTGTGCCGATTAATGGAACATGGTGTCGGTCGAACTGGCCTTTAAAATATAGCATTAGAGTTTGGAAGGCTATTATCAGTCGACTGGGGGTTATCCCAGTCGAGCAACCGATCGACTCGATTTCGGCTGATCGGCTTACAAGCTGGCAGTCGACTGCCACAAACAGAATGGCCCGTAGCCGACTGGCCAGTCGGCTACGAGCAGCATCAGTCGAACTGCCACTGTTGGCAGTCGACTGATAGTCTTCCCGTTGGCGATGACGACGGCAAATCCCGCGAATCCGGCTGTTCAGAAGCCGTTAGAATCGGCGGCAGTCGACTGATAGACCTCCAACGGGAAAAAGAGGCTCTTTCCTATAAAAAGAGCCCAAGGGGAGCAAGAAGAGCCTAATGCTTATATTCTGATCTTCCTTCTAAGCTCCTACAAGTTTTCCAAAGCTTTCTAAGTATATTAATCTCCTTTCTCCTCTCAAATCTTCATTGTCATCTTTTGTAAGAAGAGGAGGTCTTTGTAAAGAGAAAGCTTCATAGTGAAATTGCTTGGGTTGATCCACCTTAAGGATCGCCGTGGAGTAGGAGCGTTATCTCCGAACCACGTAAAGGCTTTGTTAGCATTGGTTTTTGTTTTTACATATATTACTTGTGTTTGCTTCCGCTAATTATTTTTGTAGAAACGAAAAGAGCTATTCACCCCCCCTCTAGCCTTCAAACGATCCCTTACATTTGGGAAGTCCAACATTGGTTGGCAAGGGAAAGTCCAAGCATGGTCTTGGCATTTGAGAAGTCTAACATGGGTTGGCAAGGGAAATTCCATGCTCGAGTCTTGGCATGAGAAGTCCAAGGGGTTTGATATTGGCAGCGTAAAGTCCAAGCGGGTGTCTTGGCAGCATAAGTCCAATGGTTGGCGACGTAAAGTCCAAGTGGAGTCTTGGCGGCGTAAGTCCAATGTGCCTTGGCGGTGTAGACACCGTTAGCATGACATAGCCGATGGAAGCACTTGAAGGCTAACGCGATGGATGAACAAGTCATGGATGACTTGGAGGGATCCGAGAGGTGTGAGGCTGATGGAGGTGGCTAGAAGGCTTAGGTCTAGGCTAAGGGTGGTCTAGGAAGTATAGGGGAACCATACTTGGGCTAAAACCTCATGTTTGAGGTGTGCCAGTCGACTGGTGCCATGTGGCAGTCGACTGGACCGAGTCAACTAAGGTTTGACTTCGGGGAATGGCCAAACAATCGACTGCCGGAGCTTGGCACTCGACTGATCGGCCGAGCAGTCGACTGATCATGGGATCAGTCAACTGATGCTCGGGTTTTCGGCCACAAAATGGAGTCTCACTCGACCGCTGGGACGAGCAGTCGAGTGATGGCTCATCAGTCGACTGATGCTCATGATCAGTCAACTGATGTCCTAGCCGTTGGATTTTTCCAGCGTGGATTACACCGTTGTCTCACAGCAACAGTGTGATCAGTCGACTGATGGTCCCGAGTAGTCGACTGATAGACTTTTTCCAGCTCAGGTTGAAGCTATATAAGGAGCTCGTGATGGAGAAAAAGATAGCGATTTTCTTGGGCGAAATTGAAGGGGGAAGTTGGTGCTTTCCAGTCCTTCAAAGCTAGTTCAAGGCAATCAAAGATCAAACAATCTAAAACTCTTGTAAAGAGTTTTTTCCTTTACTTTCATTTGTATTTCATTATATTTTCTTGTATCTATTTGATTATTGTTGTAATCATTATTGTACGAGGTTTCTCTGCCTCCGGATTGTTCCGATAAGGAGTGTTATTATAGTGGTGTGTGATTGGCATCGCTAGGGTTCGTGCGAACCCGATCCGTGGAGTAGGAACCGTTCGGTTCCGAACCACGTTAAATATTCGTGTTATTGTGTTGTGATTGTATTTCGTTATTGTTATTATATATATATTCCGCTGTGCTAACGAAACTTGTAGACACAATCTCGATCGAATTCCATCAACGAACAAACACGTGCTATTCACCCCCCTCCCCTCTAGCGGCATCAAATATCCTACAATTGGTATCAGAGCCCGGGGCTCTTCTACGGATTAACAACCCGGAGTCGAGATGCTAGAGGAACAAGATGAAGTTCGAGGAGAGATTGGGTGACGACATCAATGTTCCGCCTTCCTTCGACCGCGAACATTTAGCGTATTGGAAAGGTAGAATGGAATATTTTCTAATGACGAACATAGAAAATTGGTTTGCCGTGATTATAGGTTTTGATGCTCCGAGAGGAGAGAACGACGAAATCCTCAAAATGAAGCGATGGACCGAGGAGCAACGACAAAAATTCAAGACTGTTGGTGCAGTAGGCACCTAAGTCGAACCTGAGTTTTGATTATAGCAAATGATACAAAGTTAAGCTCACGTCGTTATCTCACGAGCTGAATCGAGTGTGCAGAAGATTGCTATAGCTGGAGCTGAAGGCTAGCGACACTCGAGTGACTTTAGAGGGAGCCGAAGGAATCGAGTGGAAGGCCGGAAGAAAAAGCAACACGTAAGTATCGAGGTAAGCTCATGTGTGCGAGCGTAAGTGAGGTAGTATCCTCATTACGGGGATGATCTTAAGCGTAGATCCAACCAAAGACATCCTATAGATGGTCTAGGTCGAGATCGGACGGTCAACGACCGTCGAAATTATGTTTTTGTTGAGCTAACTTTGACTTGCAGCAAGCATCGATCATTGCCCGACTTGGAGGACTCGACTTCGTCAATCGGTCATTGTTGGAGTCGACACTCGATGCCGCCATCGATCGGTGATAATGGTCATCTGTCGACTGATGGTCAATGATCAGATTTGAGGACTCAAGGCTTATCACCCCATTTCAAGGAGATTGGTGCTCAATTGTGATTGGCTAGGGTTCCTCTCGAAAAGGGGCTCAAAGGCTATAAAAGGAGGTCCTAACCTAGGGTTTTCTCATCAATTCTAAGTGCTCAAAAGCCTCCACAACGCTGCGACTCTCCGACTACTCTACAACAACGAAGTGCTGCCAACAACCCTAGTTTAAGTCCTATCTTCGAGTTGTTGGTATAATCTTAGTTTGTCATTTCTCTTAATCTTGCAATTCGTTTGTTAATCGAGGCTTTCTACCGTTGCATTTTATTTTAATAGAAGAGAGGGGTTGTCTCTCTATCTTTTGCTTCGAAGGTTTTTGTAATCGTAAAACTCCTACCTCCAACGAGGAGGAGTGTTTTAGTGAATTGCCCTCCGTACACGATCTAGGATCGTTAGGGCCTTGGAGTAGTGGCCGAAGGCTACGAACCAAGTAAAAAAACTATTTGTCTCATTTAGTTTTTATTTACATTTCCACTGCATTTAATTGTCTACCGAACGATTTAAAAGAAAAAGTATTTATCGCTATTCACCCCCCCCTCTAGCGATCCACTCGATCCAACAAAGACAACCGTTAAGGTAACAAAAATGTTAATTAATTTGATACCTAACGACATTTTGTCTAGATTAGGAAGCTATAGGGATGCCAAGGAGTTGTGGAACAAGTTCCACGACAATCCCGAATCGGTCCAAGAAGACTTGGAAGAGGAGGAGACCGAAGAGGAAGCTTCATCATCCTCACAAGAAAGTGAGGAGTCAACCTCCGGATCGGAGAAAGAAGAGGTGGAAGAAGTGGAAGAAGTATCCACTTCTAGGATTGAGGAGATTAGATCATCCTCAACACCGGATCAACAAGAAGTACCATCTACATCCGGTCAAGAGGAAGAACAAGCTCAAGAGACCCTCACCACCGAACTAGGTAACTCAAACACTCCAATTTCAAATAAAAGTCATATATTGTGTTTTGAGTGTAGGGAGTATGGGCACTACAAGAGCAAGTGCTCAAAGAAGGTTAAGAAGACTCCTCCAGTGCTTAAAAGTCAACAAAAGTCAAAGGATGTCGGTTCCCCATCATCTAAAGACAAGGAGCATATCATTTTCTTCAAATGTCGGCAACCGGGACATTACCGAAATCAATGTCCTAGGGGGAGCAAGAAGACCCAAGAAGGAGTATCACAAGTAGGGAGAGCTACTAAGGCAAACCCTAAGGTATATTTTCATAATGCTCATTCCTTAAATTCTAAGCAAAAGCATGCTAGAATTAATTCAAATAACTTTGCTATTACTCATGAATCGAAGCATGCTAGGAATGATAACTCTAGATCTATTTCAAAGAAGGAGAAATTTGGGACTAATGTCCCTAGAAATGTCATGCCTAAGAAAGCAATTAAGAAAATCGAAAACCATTTAGGTATCAATTCCAATAAGGGTAAACATATGTCTAAGGTAAATGGTAATGCCCAAAAACCTAATCAAAAATCATTTGGACAATTAGAATTAGAGAACCAAGCCTTAAGGTCAAGGCTTGAAAAACTAGAAAAGACCCTAAATAAGCTACAAAATCAATTTCAAGGGTCTAATGGTCAAAGTCAAGGGTCAAGATCTCAAAGTCAACATCTAGGACCCAAAAGACAAAAGTCAACCAAGGGCAAGAAAGGTTTGGGTCACAAACCTAAGCCTAAGGTGACTTATCATTGTGTTCCATTTGACTATGGAACACAAACTAGGTCTAGGAAGAACAGGGTTGCAAGGGGAGTTACCTCTAGAGTCAACCTAGGTAAGACCACAATGACCAAGGCTAACAAGCCTAGGAGGGTCATTAGGAAGGTATCTAGGGAGGTTATCCCTAAGGAATACCTAATTAATTCAATGAGCTCAAATAGATTTTGGGTTCCAAAGAGCGTGATTGATTCACGTTAAATGGGTTAGAATGTGTCAACCATGATTGGATGAGTAGTTAACTCAACCATGGTAAAGGTGGCACTTTAGGTTATTTTCAAGGTTATGGTTACCTTGGAAATACATTTGAGCCTTAATCCTAAAGGATTTTAGGATGTGTCAATATATTTTTGAAAACATGAAAATCAATAAAATTGGGACAATCTAGATTTAGAGGTCATAGTGTGTAACTTTGATTGTTGGCACACTTTAGAAGTTCATGTATCAAGAGAAGTGTGTTTAAGATGTAAAAGTAACATCTAGAGTGATACTCAAGTGTCATACACCTTGATGTCTTGTACTTACCATGTTTCATGTGTTTCACTATATGCTTGCATGGAAGGAATGTCTAGGGTGGATTGCATCTCACAAAACAAGTCTTTTACCTTGATTGTGTATTTCAACACTTAGAAAGGGTGAGATGTTAGGATTTTGAAACCATTGAATGTTAATGTTTGCTAGAATAAAATAAAATATCAAAATACATTAACAAATACATGAATATAAGCATAACATAAATATGGTAGATATACAAGACTAAACATGAGAAAATGGAATAAGTTAGATAAAGAAATCAAGATTTTCTGAATTTCAGAACTGGAAATCAGATATCAGTCGACTGATAACACTGTAGCATGATATCGTGAGTCAAGCGATCGTCTTTGGTTCGGGACTCATTGTTTGCACATCGATCGACAGATAGGATACATCGATCAATGATGGTACTGCTCACCGAGGTGAGGTCATCGATCGAGTGCTTGACGAGCAACGAGTGATGGTGATCGCACCCGATCGATGAGAAACATCGGTCGGTGATTCTACTATATAGCACGACACGTAAGACTCGTGATCGATTCTTTGGCCGGGCGATCGATCGGCTCGCAGTAAACCCGCTAATAAGCCGTGATCGATCGATGATCTTTGCACATCGATCGGCTGCGTTCTGTTATAACGCCGAACCGCTAGGGTTCGGCGTCTTCATGCGACGCCCTCTCATTTTTCCTTCTCCTCTCCGATCGCCAACTTCCTCTCCGACCAGTCTTTCCGGCCGTGCCAACCGCCCAAGCCTTAGGTTTGATAGCTAAGTTATTCCTTTCGCATTTTCACTTATCTCACAACCCTAGTTCATTCGTTTCTAGTGTTTATCTCTTCGTTACAAATTAGGGTTCCGGCGTCTAGTCTTCCGACGAACTTTCCGGCGGCCCCCTCAGCGATATCCGATCATTCCCTCATCACCCCTTCAAATGGCACCGAAGTAAAATTTTCTTACTCAAGAATCCTAATTTTTCCTTTTTCATTGTAATCTATAACAATCTAATCGTGTATTAGTGCCCTTGTGTTTCATATTGTTGCATTACATTCATGTAGGAGATCCCGTAGAAATGATCCACCCGAGGGTGAATCACAATTGTACCAACCTATGTTGGTTAGGTACATCGATAAGGACTTTTTTGCACGTTACTGTAGTGATGTCATAGACATATTTGCATATTATCATCTCATGAAAATTGTCTTATGCACACATGCCATTAACGATGACCTCCTTAAGGAGTTTTATCAGAACCTAAAGAAGGTAGACGATGGTCCTATCTACACTACTCGCGTTGCAAAATGCGATTTAGAGTTCACTCCTGCGATATTGCAGGAGTTTCTCGAGTGTAAGCCATCGGATGACACCTTCATTTTCTACCCTACCTTTGATGCTCCTTTACCCGAGCCATTTGACCATATCTCTTTGGACTCCATGCATGAGCATGTTTTTGGTCATCCTCATCCACCAGCCCAGAATTTATTTCCTATTACTGAGTTATCTGCACCTGACAATGTACTCTACAAGGTCATTGTTAGGTGTTTTCTTCCGATCGTCACTCGGGGTCTGACCAATATTCGGCCTCCCCATCTCTTTCTACTATACGCCATGCGTAATAGGTTAGACATAAACATTGCATTAAACATGTTTCACTGCATTGTGCATTTCATTTCCCCTGTACAAGGGAAAGTGCATATGCCTTTTGGGCACATTATCACAGCATGGTTAGAGTCAGTAGGCATCAACATTCACAGGGGATCACTGTGAGCGCTCTCTGAGGTGTACGACTGCATATCGATTCGCAACTTCTCGTTAGCGAAGTTGCGGATGGGGAGTGGACAGATGGAGTTGGCGCCTCGACCACCGCCCAGGGCACGCAGAGAGCCTCCTCTGGTACCCAGAGTGTTGGAATGTATACTGAAAGCCTAGCTCTTTTTGTATGAATATTTTTATTTTGAAATAAGAATCACACGATCATTGTTTGCACTTTATATTTATTATATGTGTGCATATTGTCTAATATTTTACATTGTAGATAACATGGTGCTTGGTGTGGCACAGAAGATCATGTTATCAGTCCCTTATAGAATATAAGTAGAGGCTCAAAACCAAGATGGTTTTGGACAAACCATTGGCATGGTTGTAGTGTAGATTAGTATTGTTTTGTCTTGAACATAGAGTTACACTAGTACACTTAGGTGTATTGAGCAGGACCGACATAGAGGTGATTCAATTTATTGCTGACTAGATAATTGAATCGGACCTCGGATATTATGTTGTACATGCTCTTAATCCCGATATAATAACGGGCACATGTACTTAGTATTTATTTCTTTGATTTACCATAGGGTGAGATTTAGATGGATTAAGTCAATATGCCCGGTAAGTTGGGAAATAATATTATTTACATGGTGTGCAGTTGATTATAGGAGAAAACCATGTCCTATATATTAGGTTGATGATGTCCCCTTGAGGAGCTCATAAGGTTTATCATGTAAACCCAGCTGGTTGACTTAGTCAACATGATGATAAGGTTGAGTGGTACTACTCGAGGAATTAGATGTTAATTAATTGATGGTCAGTAAATCAATTAATTGACGGACATTCGATATCTTAAACACGGGGAGATGGATGTACAAATAATATATGGAGCCCATATTAATTTATGGGGGTTGGTGAGGTAGTTCAATGATCATCCTCTAGTGGAATGGAACATCATTGATGGATCAAGTTTGTGTGGTTCCGATCCATCGGGTGGCCAAGATCCAACTCCTCCTCATGGTCCCTATCGTAGCCTAATATAATCCTCAAGAAGCCTAGATCCAAGGATGTAAAACAAAACTCTAAAACCAACGGTTGGGATTAAATCCCTAGAACCGACGGTTGAGATTAAATCTCTAGATCCGACGGTTGGGATGAAACCCTAGAACCGACGGTTGAGATTAAATCTCTAGATACGACGGTTGGGATGAAACCCTAGAACCGACGGTTGAGATTAAATCCCTAGATCCGACGGTTGGGATGAAACCCTAGATCCGACGATTGGGATGAAACCCTAGATCCGACGGTTGGGATGAAACCCTAGATCCGACGGTTGGGATAAAACCCTAGATCCGACGGTGGAGATTAAATCCCTAGATCTGACGGTGGAGATTAAAGGAGGCTTAAGCCCAATTCTATAAATAGAGGGCTAAGGCTTGGGCTGCAAGAATGGTTTTTTGGATTAGGGTTTTCCCTCTCAAGAGATTAGGCGGCTAGGGTTTTGGTTCTTGGTTTGGGCGGCAACAAAGAAGGAGATTATGGTTTCCTCCTTTGCTCCTTGGTGGCCGGCGCTCACTCCATCCTCCTCCTTGTTTTGGCCGGCTCTCTTCCTCTTCCTTTTCTCCTTGGTGGCCGGTGGTTCTCCATACATTGGTGGTCGGCGCTTCTCCCATTCATTGGTGGCCGGCAGCAACATTGTCAAAAGGTTGGCTGGCGCTCAACCATTCACTCCTTGGTCGGCGGTTACATCGAGCTCCTTGGCTTGGTGGCCGGATCTAGAAAGGAGAAGGAGCTTTGTTTAGTTCTTCTCTTTGTTCGGAGTGAACAAGGAAGAGAAGAACATGATCTAGGAGGCTTCTACTTGTGGAGGATCTTCACCCACACGACGTCCACGATGAGGATAGGACATACGGTAGAAGATCGTGAGGTATAAAAGTTTTATAACTTTGTTTTCTGATCTTAGCATGTTCTTGTATGCATGATTGTACTAGTTCGCATATGCATGTATTTGTATAATCATGGACCCCGAAGACGAACACAAAAACCGGCGATCCGTCCGTCGTCTCTTCCGCGGCTAGCCAACTAGAAGAGTTGTGTTGCTTGAACAACTAGTTTGTTCAAGCGATCGCTCAAGTTGATAGCACGACGATGAATTGGTTGTGCTAAGGAAATTCATCCCATCCGGATTAGTTCTTTCATTAGTGAAAATTTTAATCTGGGGACATGGGAGCCAATGAGCCTCCGAAGCAATTACCAACAATTGGTATCAGAGCCACGGTTTCCGATTTTGTGTGTTTTGGATTCGGTTACTTTCATGCACATATCATATATTGAGTATGCCGGATAATAGTAGGATGTGCGTAGGCTAAGTTTTTGGTTGCAGGCATAAGATCCAACTATTATGGCTATTTGTGTGTATGTGATTGTTTTGTGTGTGATTGTATGTATATTATTTGAATCCTCGGGGTTGACGAGGCTAGATTAGTATTTAATTTTTGTAATTAAATACGGCATTGTTTAGCCACTCATTTTAGTTTACTTTCGACCTAGTTTATTTGTACACTCTTTCATGGAGTATAGGATCGATGGATGTAAATTAAAATAGTTTATCTCGGCTCGGATCTCTTTGGTGACTTGCGCATGGGAAAAGGTGGAGTGGACGAGGTGGCGACACGACGGGATGCGTATTAGAGAACAATGTCATAATAGTTGGGAAAATTCTGATTTTTTCCATATTTATTGCTGATTTGTTTTATATGCATGTTGTGTATGCTTGAAAATTTCTCATTGTCAATATAATAAGTGTGAGAGGGACATTTTAATTAATTCCCGCGGCCTCCATTACAATTTGACGTGTGATGCAACAAACTTGCACGTTGGCTCTGAGTACCTTCCTCCCCATCGGATGGGTTTGTTTGCGGATCACTAGGTTAAATAATGGTTATAGGAAATTATTTAGGAGCGTGTGTACTTCCCCATCGGTAAGGAACATAATCCGAAATAATTCCCTTAGTATCGTGTAATGGTGCACACTTAGATGCAAATAAAAAGTATCCTCCCATCGGAGTCACTGCTTTTATTTGTAGGGACAAAGAGGAACCAACTATTAATTTTATTTGTCAAAAAGTAAGGTTGACAAGATAATAAAATTAATGGGTAAAACCTCCTCTTACAAATGTAGAATTCGTATACGTCCACACTATCGTGGCATGCGATATTCTCGGTGTTTTGAGGTTTTGGTTGATTTTGGAATTTTATTGTTTTGAGGAATCAATAATATTTGAAATCTAATATTTTGATCATTGTGATTCTTAGGTTTTTCAAATGGCTTTCGACCCACTTGCTGTGATATTAAAAGAAAATAAACTTACTGGAACAAACTATATTGATTGGAAAAGAAACTTGGATATTGTCTTAACTGCAGAGGAGTACAAATTTGTACTCTTTGAGGTCTGTCCTCCTAAGCCCACCGATGACTCTGATGAAAAGGAGAAAGAAAGTTATAAGAAATGGATCAAGGCAGATGAGATGGCGCGGTGTTACATTTTGGCATCTATGTCAAATGTGCTGCAACATCAGCATCAGGCCATGGCCACAGCTTATGACATGATGTTCAATCTCAAGGAACTTTTCGGACATCATAGTAGGGCGGTCAGACAGGAGGCTATGAGAAACTTGATGACGACCGCCATGGTCGAGGGAACACCCGTTAGGGATCATGTTCTCAAGATGATGGCTCATCTTAATGAAATGGAAGTCCTCGGAGCTGAGATTGATGGGGAAACCCAGGTCGATATCATTCTCCAGTCTCTGCCTAGGAGTTTTGAGCAGTTCTGCCTCAACTACAACATGAACAAGAGGTTGTATTCGTTGGCGGAGCTTCTGACAGAACTCCAGGCGGCAGAGGGGCTTTTTCGTCAAAGCGCTCAAGCCATGGTTGCTCAGAAGGTTTCTTCTTCTAAACCAAAAGGTAAGAAGAAGAAGAAGCAAGGTGGAGCAAAGAAAGTGGCAGTGGGACCTCAGGCAGGAGTGAAGAAGTCGAAAAGCAAGTGCTTCACTTGCAAGCAGACTGGACATTGGAAGGCGGACTGTCCTCGCTGAAAGAACAAAGGTATATCTTCTTGTTTAGTTGTTGAAACATATTTAGTGGTGTTATCTACCAGTACCTGGTGTGTAGATACAGGAGCCTGATCATGTCTGCAATACTTTACAGGGGTTCCAGGAAACCCGACGACTAGCTGAGGGAGAGATTACCGTCTTCATGGGCAATGCTTCAAAGGTGGCGGCTATTGCAGTGGGAGACGTTTATTTATCTTTTGATAGGAATAAAGTTTTGGTTTTTAGAAATTGTCTTTATGTACCTACTTTTAGAAAGAATTTAATTTTAGTTTCTAAATTATTTATGGATGGATATTCTGTTTCTTTTAATGACAAAATGATTATAAAAAGGAATAGGGAGATTATCTGTTCTAGTACATTGGTTGGCAATTTGTATACTCTTGAACCGAAAACTCCCACGATGCATATAGAAGTAAATAACTCATCTTCTAAGTCTAATAAGAGAAAAGAACCTTCGAAAATGAACCAGACATATCTTTGGCATCTAAGGCTTGGTCATATTAACCTGAGTAGAATTCAAAGGTTGATAGCTGATGGACCTTTGGGTTCATTAGTAGTGGAGGATCTCCCAACCTGTGAATCTTGCTTGGAAGGTAAAATGACCAAGAGGCCTTTCAAGGCCAAGGGGTATAGAGCCAAAGATGTGTTAGAATTGGTTCATTCTTATCTGTGCGGTCCTATGTCTATCCAGGCTAAAGGTGGCTTTGAATACTTTGTCTCTTTTATAGACGATTATTCAAGGTATGGATACATTTACTTGATGCGCCACAAGTCTGAATGCTTTGACAGGTTCAAAGAATTCAAGGCTGATGTGGAGAACCGTCAAGGTAAAAGTATCAAGACACTACGATCTGATCGTGGTGGCGAGTACCTCTTGGGAGAGTTTAGGAGTTACTTATCAGAGTCTGGGATTCAATCCCAATTGTCCGGACCTGGCACACCCCAGCAGAATGGTGTGGCGGAGCGAAGGAACAAGACTCTTATGGAGATGGTCAGATCGATGATGAGTTATTCTGAGTTACCTGATTCGTTCTGGGGGCTTGCTCTGGAAACGGCAGCACACATTCTGAACTTGGTTCCATCTAAGTCAGTACCCTCTACTCCCACAGAATTGTGGACTGAGCGAAAGCCTAGTCTAAGACATATTCGGATTTGGGGTAGTCCAACACATGTACTGAAGGGAGATGTTGGTAAGTTGGAATCTCGTACAGAAGTACGCTTGTTTGTTGGCTACCCTAAGGGAACGAAGGGTGGTTTGTTCTATAGTCCTAGAGATCAGAAGGTGATCGTGAGTATGAATGCTAGATTTCTAGAGGAGGACTATGTGATGAACCACATGTTCACGAGTAGGATTGTTCTTGAGGAGTTGATAGGGGAAGTCCCGACTTCAGTACCACCGATACAAGAGGACATACCACAAGTCACTGCACCGCGTGTCACAGAGCATACACAGGAGGTACCTCGTCGTAGTGGGAGGGTTGTTAGACAACCCGAGAGATTCATGTTCTTGGGAGAGTCTTCAGACTTAGTCCCTGGTGAACATGAACCTGATCCCTGGACATATGACGAGGCACTCCAAGATAGAGATGCGGTATCTTGGCAAAGAGCGATGAATTCAGAGATAGAATCTATGGATTCTAATCAGGTCTGGGAGCTAGTAGAACCACCCGATGGTGTAAAAGCCATTGGATGTAAGTGGATCTACAAGAGAAAGAGAGGAGTAGACGGGAAGGTTGAGACCTTCAAAGCTAGGCTTGTTGCGAAAGGGTATACTCAGAAAGAGGGTATCGATTATGAGGAGACCTTTTCGCCGGTAGCTATGCTTAAGTCTATCCGGATTCTCTTATCTATAGCTGCTCATATAGATTATGAGATTTGGCAGATGGATGTCAAGACGGCTTTTCTTAACGGAAGTCTTGAGGAGAACATCTATATGCGGCAACCAGAGGGATTCATTGCTAAAGGCAAAGAGCATCTTGTATGTAAGTTTAATCGGTTCATTTATGGATTGAAGCAAGCTTCTAGATCTTGGAACATCCGCTTTGATGAGGTAATCCAGTCATATGGATTTATTCAAAGTCCGGATGAGCCTTGTGTATACAAGAGATGTGACGAAAACGTAGTGATATTTCTTGTACTATACGTAGATGACATTTTGTTAGTTGGCAACAATATCAGAGTGTTATCAGATGTAAGGGTATGGTTGTCCAAACAGTTTGACATGAAGGACTTGGGAGAAGTGGGACACATCCTTGGGATCAAAGTAATAAGGGATTGCAAGAAAAGGATGCTCGTTTTTGTTGGGTTTCCGGCACCGCGGCATGTGTGTGTTCGATCACGTTTCGTAAACATGAACACAGCGGAAGCAATAAAAATAATAAATCTACATTTATTACAACACACACAATACACGCATGCATATTACAACAAGTGTAGATATAACCGTAAATTTAAATTTGCAATAAAAGGAAATTTATCTACGTTATACCTTTCGTATGACGTGTAGCGGGAACGGCATCAACCGGAACGATCCTCGCTAGAATCGTCTCTATCCGTATCCACGCCGTGTTCCTCGGGATGACTTTGCTAATCCATGAGCTTCGTCTTCGTACAGGTTACTAGCCTCGTGTTGAAGACGACGTGATCGAGAGATGATCACGATCCGAATCTAAATTCGGATCCTAATACGAGTTCTCAAAACTCGCTTCTCCGGAGAGGTATTCGTCAACCAATTGACGAATCCTTCGTCCTCCACCTCAGAGGATTACCGGAGATCGAATCCCCGGTAAGTTAGCTGCTGTCGGAGCTCTAACCGTCGTCCAAATGACGCTCCGATGAGAGGAGAACAAGCTGTCCAGAAAAACTGGACAGCTTTGGTGGAGGAGATAGGTGCCGGCCAACCAAGGGAAGAAAAGGCTCACCTTGATGCCAAACCTATAGGAGATCACCGGAGGGTCGCCGGAGGATCACCGGCTGAAGCTTGGTCACCGGCAAGGAGCTGGACGGCGGCACAACAAGCTGGGCGGCAATGGAGGTTGGGCGGCAATGAAGGTTGGGCGGCAACTCCAAGCTAGGGTTTTGGATTAGGGCTTATTATCCCTCAAGCCCTCTTTTATAGAGAACTAATTCTCTTAATGGTTATTTGATCATAACCATTAGGCCCATTAACCCGCTCCATTAAGATAAGTTAAAATAAACCAAACCATGATGGTTTATTTTAAGTTAAAACGAACCGAACCAACTTTTTGTTCATTCGTTTAAAATAAACCAAACCCTTTGGTTTATTCTCCTCCATTGGATTAGAACCAAACCATTTTGGTTCATCCATTACGTCTTCATAAGACTCGGCCCATCCACGCTTCCATTGTGACTGAAATGATTTCATGCTCGCTTTATGTTTGGTCCAACCAAACCTAGTTTCTCTCGGTCTGAGAATCCCATTCTCAAGCTCGTTTTAAATCCTTTGGATTACGCTCGTTGTGCGTGTGACCAAATAGGTTCTCGATTTATGTTGGCCGTCTATAATTAACCATTAATTATAGAACGATCATGAGTGGCACCTAGTAGTACATCATGATCCCCAATTAACCGAAAAGATCAACAGTTGATCCAGAACTATTTCTGAAACCCTTCAGCAGCTCGAATGAATCGTGCCCCATTTCCTTCACTCATCTTATACCCACTTGGTTCAGGACATGGTCTATATTGTCAGTCCCCACTTGGCTGACTACGTCACACCTAGCCCAAGTATCATTTCCTCGTCCTACGGATTCTAGTTACTCCACATGATCGAAGAGTACCTTACTCTAAACATGTAATACTTTGGCCAAAGACTTTAGTAACAATCCGACGAGAGGCCATGGGTATACATCTCCTCGCAAGGAGTGGTGAATCCTTTATAGGCTATTCAAACACATTCGATCACTTCGACTTATACCCAATCATCCCGGGTCCACATCTCCTTAGAGATGTTTGCTTAAGATATCAAAGCATAAGTCTCCATGATCAAGATGACTTGAATACCGCAAGTCTAAGGAACATCGCACTTAAGCCACAGTAAGAACTTCATTGACATATCTATATATGCAGAGAACCATATGAAGTCTTACGGCTGGTCACTCCAATGAACTAGTTACCATAACAAGCATCCAAGATTAACTCCGGACATCATAATGTCTCCAGCCAGTGAGAATCAGCTGCTTGGATACACCAAGAAGTATACCTCGTGCTAGTCTTGACAAAATTGATGGTGTCCAAATCCATCAATTCATCGACTAGGGATAATTCCGATACATCACAATTACACATGTAGAGATACTCACTAGTTGTGATCCAATCATAAATTCTCTCATGCTGTGAATCATATCGAGGACATTCAGTAAATGAGTTTAAGATCCAATCAAATACATAAAACATGTATACTCAAATAGTGAATCTTCATTTATCATATAAATGGTTCATACATAAGGCGATTGCCTTAGGACATCTCTCATATATTACTAACAGACTCCCACTTGGCCTAATGCCAATCGCTACAGTATCCAATACCATAAGCTCGAACATGACCCTCAAACTTATTTTGAGGTAATGCCTTAGTCAAGGGATCCGCTAAGTTCCTTTCAGTGGAAATTTTCTCGATTTGTATTTCGTTCCTACTGATGATCTCTCTGATAAGATGATAGCGGCGAAGCACATGTTTGGATCATTGATGAGACCACATCAAGTTCAGAGATGAACTTCTTGATCCAAACAACTTCCTTTGCTGCTTCCAAAGCTGCAATGTATTCTGCCTTAGTGGCAGAATCCGCTATAGTGTCAAGCTTGGAACCTTTCCAACTTATTGCGCCTCCATTCCAGGTGAATACATACCCAGACTAAGACATGGAATCATCCTTGTCCTGCTCGGATCCGCATCCGTATACCCACGTATCACCATGTACCCTTTTCCATATATTAGGAACGCATCCTTAGTTCTTCTTAAGTACTTAAGGATCGTCTTAACAGTCACCCAATGATCCATTCCTGGATCAGACTGGTATTTGCTCGTGACACTCAGAGCATACGATACATTGGGCCTCGTACATAACATAGCATACATGATAGATCCTATTGCGGATGCATAGGGAATCTTACTTATGCAAATCCTCTCGTCTTCTGTGCCCGGACACATAGACTTCGAAAGGTGTACCCCATGCCTGATGGGTAGGAAACCTTTCTTGGATTCCGACATGCTAAACCTATTTAGCACTCGGTCTATATATGTAGACTGCGAAAGACCAAGCAACCGTTTCGATCTATCTCTATAGATCTTAATCCCGAGGATGTAGGTTGCTTCTCCCAGGTCTTTCATGGAGAATGTCTTGGATAACCAAACCTTCAATCGATCAGTAAGATTGAAACATCGCTTCCTATAAGTAGTATGTCATCGACATACAATACTAGGAACACGATCGCACTACTAACCTTCTTGTACACACAAGGTTCGTCGATTTTGTGAGAAATCAAACTTTTGATTGTCTCATCAAAACGGATATTCCAGGATATTCTCTGGATGCTTGCTTCAATCCATAAATGGACCGTCGCAATTTGCATACCTTGGTTTTATCAACCGATGTGAAACCCTCAGGCTGTATCATATACACGTCCTCGAGCAGGTTTCCATTAAGGAAAGTTGTTTTCACATCCATCTGTCATATCTCATAATCATAATGAGCCGCTATGGCAAGGAGCATCCTAATGAATTTAAGCATAGCTACAGGCGAATAAGTTTCGTCATAATCAACGCCTTATTTTTTTGACGATATCCTTTCGCCACCAATCTAGCCATATAGGTAATCACATTACCATCCATGTCGGTTTTCTTCTTGAAAACCCACTTGCACCCTATAGGCTTTATGCCTTCAGGTGGGTCAACCAAGTTCCAAACTTGGTTTTCATACATGGAATCCATTTCTAACTTCATGGCACCAAGCCACTTATCCCTTTCTAAACTTGTCAGCACTTCTTCATAACTGGTAGGCTCCTCATCATCAATGAGTAACACATCATTCGATTCACTTACGAGAAATCCATATCTCTCAGGAATATTGCGTGTTCTGCCAGATCTACGAAGATGTGGTGTTACAATAGGTCCAGACGATTGCTCATCACTATGAGTTGTCGGCTGTTGTGCTTCACCAGGTATCTCATCAATGTCTATTTGAGTCTCTCGAGCCTCCTCAAGCTCGATGACAATCCCACTGTTTTCTTGCAAGAGAAACTCTTTCTCTAGAAACACAAGATGCCTTGAAACAAACACCTTTGTTCCACAGATGATAGAATTGGTAACCCCTTGTTTCCTTAGGGTATCCAATAAATAGACATTTATCGACTTAGCATCCAATTTGTCTCGATACATCCGCTTCACATAAGGTGACAACCCCATATCTTCAAGTAAGATACATGAGGTTTCTTACTATTCCATATCTCATGGAGTAGTTGAGACTACCTGTAGGCATTCGCTTAACAAGTAAACAAATTGTCTCAAGTGCATAGCCCCAAAAGGACTTGGGAAGAGTCGATGATTCATCATTGACCGACCATGTCCAACAAGGTCCTATACGCCTCGTGATACACCATTATGTGTGGTGTATATATGAGTCCATTGAGACAATATGTCATTGTCTCTTAGATAATCAAGAAACTCTTGACTTAAGTATTCACTACCTCGATCCGATCAAAGTATTTTAATACTCTTGTCATGTTGTTTCTCTACTTCATTTCTGAATTCTTTGAACCTTTCAAAGGCTTCAAACTTGTGTTTCATCAAGAACACATACCCAAACCGTGAGTGATCATCGGTGAAGGTAATGAAGTAGCTATAGCCTCCTAAAGCTTGAGTTGACATAGGTCCACATACATCAGTATGTATTAGACCTAGTAACTCTCCCACTCGTTCACCTTTTCCAGTAAAAGGTAACTTAGTCATCTTGCCTTTTAAGCATGATTCGCATGTATCGTATGAATCCTATTCAAACGATTCCAGAATTCCACATCGGTGTAATTCGGACATGCGTTTCTTGCTTACATGGCCAAGACGACAATACCACATGTAGGAGTCTAATTGATTATCTTTTCGAGCACGCTTGTTGCTCGCTTCGACATTGAAAATATCACTGGATACGTCCAACGTATAAACACCATTGCTTAAAGTTCCAGTCCCTTAAAGAACTCCATTCAAAGTTATGTAACAACAATTGTTACTAAAAGTCAAATGGTACCCATTTCTATTTAAACAACAAATAGAAATGATGTTCTTTATCAACGAAGGAACATAAAAGCAATTGTCCAGTTCTAAGACAAGTCCTACAGGGAGTTCCAACAAATACGTTCCAATGGCGAGTGCAACAACCGTTGCTCCATTCCCAACACGTAAATTTGACTCTCCCTTGACAAGTCTTCTTCTATTCCTTAGCCCATGTATGTCATTACATATATGTGAGCCACACCCAGTATCAAATACCCAAGTGTCTGAGGAAATAGAATGATAATCAATAAAGAAGATTTCTGAAGAAGATGGGGCATCCGATGCCTTATCCTTCTTCACAGACTCAAGATAAATCTTGCACTTTCTTCGCAAATGGCCCATTCTTGCCATAATGATGGCAAGTGCCCTTTTGAGCTAGTTTTGCTTTTTTAGCCTTTTTTCTTCTTCCCCTTCTGTTGTTCCTTTGACTCCCTCTTAGAACCTTTCTTCGAGGAATCAACTAACAACACCGTCCCCTGCTCATGCTTCTCAGAAGGCTCCACAGTCTTCAGCATGTTGAGCAGTACCACAGATGAACCTTCTTGCATCTCAGAGGTGAAGAGGAGCTTGGAGACTTCGAACCTTTCGAATCTCACTTGCTTATCAAATAACTCATAAAGATGAAGGACTACGATATGAGCATCCATATGCTCATGCTGCTTTCGTAGCTTGGGTTCCATCACGGCTAGCATGATGCAACTTGTCAGTTCAGAATCAGTCACATGTTTCTGATAGACCAACAATTGGTCCGGAGTTGCATCGTCACTAGGATGGGCGGGAAGAGGCACTTCGAGGACATACGCAAGCTTTTCACCTTGAGAACAATTCTCAAGTTTCTAAGCCAGTCCAAGAAGTTCGGCCCAGTCAATTTATTCGAATCCAAAATGGAACGCAAATTAAAAGACAACATGATCAATTTTAGAAATACAAAACGAGCATATATGAGAAAGATGATTTTTAAAATGCATCAATATACATTTATAAATCCCATTCATTTTTCGAATTTAAAAAACCCCAAAATAACTTCGGGAGATCGTAGGTCCATCTCCGAATGGGCTGATATCCATCATAGTTATGAACAACCTTGGAGAGAGTCCAACAAGCCATTCATAACTACGACGGTAGGTATCAACTATACCGATTGCATATCACGTATATGCAACTATCACAATGTGTTATCAACTAATTAAATGTTCACACATACATCGGGTTGTTAACACATTAACAAGTATGCATCATATGCATAGCACCCAACTTCACCTCCCTTTACATCGACCTTGGAGAGAGTCCAACAAGCCAATGCTCCAGGTTAAAGCCAACCCATTAATCGGGAAACAATTTTAATATGGTTAGAGCGCATTCAACCAATTAGCCCAGCTTGGAGAGAGTCCAACAACCAAAGCTAACGATTGACCTCTGACTCTTACCATATTAGTATTAAACTATTCCATGGTTTGAACATGTTCGGGTTCGAGCCGGGCTTGGAGAGAGTCCAACAACCCAAACAAGAAACGGAACTCTGGTTCTAACCATATTAATGGAAAGTGTAGGCTTTAATATTGTTTAAAGGTTTTTATGTCTCATCCTCTTTGCATGCAAATAACTATTATCTACATGGCATGGCATACATGACATACATCTACATGTCACGACACGCATGGCATAATGTTATGCATCTAATGCAATTACATGACATACAATTATGTCATGTATATAATTTCCTTATATGTCATAACTATTTATGGAAATAAAATATGTTTAAGATTTAATTCTCCAAATCAAATCATAATTAAATTAGGAAACAAATTTCCAAATCTAATCACATATTTTATTCATGGAATTATTTGATTAAGGAAAATCTATTTAGGAAACCAATTTCCTAAATCATTAAAACTACTTATGGAAATAAAATATTTTAAGATTTGATATCCCAAATCAAATCATGATTAAATTAGGAAACAAATTTCTAAAATCTAATCAAATATTTTATTTATGGAAAATATCAATTTCCATAAATACTTCCAACTTTCCAAAAGTGGAAGATTTCCATAAATACTTCTAGACTTTCCAAAATTGAAAAAATTCCAGAAATACTTCTAAATTTCCAAAATTAGAAAATTTCTAGAAATACATTATGACTATCGCAAAACCATTTTTACGATTATGTCGAAACACAACCTGGGCTCTGATACCACTATTGGGTTTCCGGCACCGCGGCGTGTGTGTGTTCGATCACGTTTCGTAAACATGAAGACAGCGGAAGCAATAAAAATAATAAATCTACATTTATTACAACACACACAACACACGCATGCATATTACAACAAGTGTAGACATAACCGTAAATTTAAATTTGCAATAAAAGGAAATTTATCTACGTTATACCTTTCGTAAGACGTGTAGCGGGAACGGCATCAACCGGAACGATCCTCGCGAGAATCGTCTCTATCCGTATCCACGCCGAGTTCCTCAGGATGACTTCGCTAAGCCACGAGCTTCGTCTTTGTACGGGTTACTAGCCTCGTGTTGAAGACGACGTGATCGAGAGATGATCACGATCCGAATCCAAATTCGGATCCTAATACGAGTTCTCAAAACTCACTTCTCCGGAGAGGTATTCGTCAACCAATTGACGAATCCTTCGTCCTCCACCTCAGAGGATTACTGGAGATTGAATCCCCGGTAAGTTAGCCACTGTCGGAGCTCTAACCGTCGTCCAAACGACGCTCCGACGAGAGGAGAACAAGCTGTCCAGAAAAACTGGACAGCTTTGGTGGAGGAGATAGGCGCCGGCCAACCAAGGGAAGAAAAGGCTCACCTTGATGCCAAACCTATAGGAGATCACCGGAGGGTCGCCGGAGGATCACCGGCTAAAGCTTGGTCGCCGGCAAGGAGCTGGACCGCGGCACAACAAGCTGGGTGGCAATGGAGGTTGGGCGGCAATGAAGGTTGGGCGGCAACTCCAAGCTAGGGTTTTGGATTAGGGCTTAATTATCCCTCAAGCCCTCTTTTATAGAGAACTAATTCTCTTAATGGTTATTGGATCATAACCAATAGGCCCGTTAACCCGCTCCATTAAGATAAGTTAAAATAAACCAAACCATGATGGTTTATTTTAAGTTAAAACGAACCGAACCAACTTTTGGTTCATTCGTTTAAAATAAACCAAACCCTTTGGTTTATTCTCCTCCATTGGATTAGAACCAAACCATTTTGGTTCATCCATTACGTCTCCATAAGACTCGGCCCATCCACGCTTCCATTGTGACTGAAATGATTTCATGCTCGCTTTATGTTTTGTCCAACCAAACCTAGTTTCTCTCGGTCTGAGAATCTCATTCTCAAGCTCGTTTTAAATCCTTTGGATTACGCTCGTTGTGCGTGTGACCAAATAGGTTCTCGGTTTATGTTGGCCGTCTATAATTAACCATTAATTATAGAACGATCATGAGTGACACCTAGTAGTACATCATGATCCCCAATTAACCGAAAAGATCAACGGTTGATCCAGAACTATTTCTGAAACCCTTCAGCAGCTCGAATGAATAGTGCCCCATTCCCTTCACTCATCTTATACCCACTTGGTTCAGGACATGGTCTATAGTGTCAGTTCCCACTAGGCTGACTACGTCACACCTAGCTCAAGTATCATTTCCTCGTCCTACGGATTCTAGTTACTCCACATGTATCGAAGAGTACCTTACTCTAAACATGTAATGCTTTGGCCAAAGACTTTAGTAACAAAGCGACGAGAGGCCATGGGTATACATCTCCTCGCAAGGAGTGGTGAATCCTTTATAGGCTATTCAAACACCTTCGATCACTTCGACTTATACCCAATCATCCCGGGTCCACATCTCCTTAGAGATGTTTGCTTAAGATGTCAAAGCATAAGTCTCCATGATCAAGATGACTTGAATACCACAAGTCTAAGGAACATCGCACTTAAGCCACAGTAAGAACTTCATTGACATATCTATATATGCAGAGAACCATATGAAGTCTTACGGCTGGTCACTCCAATGAACTAGTTACCATAACTAGCATCCACGATTAACTCCAGACATCACAATGTCTCCAGCCAGTGAGAATCAGCTGCTTGGATACACCAAGGAGTATACCTCATGCTAGTCTTGACAGAATTGATGGTGTCCAAATCCATCAATTCATCGACCAGGGATAATTCCGATACATCACAATTACACATGTAGAGATACTCACTAGTTGTGATCCAATCACAAATTCTCTCATACTGTGAATCGTATCAAGGACATTCAGTAAATGAGTTTAAGATCCAATCAAATACATAAAATATGTATACTCAAATAGTGAATCTTCATTTATCATATAAATGGTTCATACATAAGGCGATTGCCTTAGGACATCTCTCATATATTACTAACAGTTTTAGCATGCAGAACTCCAAGAAAGGTTTTCTACCTTTTCGGTATGGAGTTCCTTTATCTAAAGAGATGTGTCCCAAAACATCAAAGGAGATAGAGGAGATGAAGGCGGTTCCTTATGCTTCGGCAGTAGGAAGCCTCATGTATGTTATGCTATGTACGAGACCACATATCTGCTTTGCCGTGGGCATGGTTAGCAGATATCAGAGTAATCCAGGACAGGGACATTGGACTGTGATAAAACATATATTGAAGTACCTGAGAAGGACTAGGGATTATATGCTGGTTTACCGGGCAGATCAATTAGTCCCTGTGGGTTACACGGATTCGTATTTCCAATCAGATAGAGACAACAGTAAGTCTACCTCGGGGTTTGTGTTTACTTTTGGAGGTGGAGCCATAGTTTGGAGGAGTGTCAAGCAGAAATGCGTGGCGGACTCTACCATTGAAGCTGAGTATGTGGCAGCCTCTGAGGCAGCCAAGGAAGTTGTATGGCTCAGGAACTTCTTGATGGACTTGGATGTGATTCCTGGTTTGCCCAGATCTATCACAATTTATTGTGATAACAGTGGTGCAGTTGCAAACTCGAAGGAACCACGAGCCCATAAGGCAAGTAAACACATAGAGCGCAAGTACCACCTGATACGAGAGATCATAAAGCGAGGAGATGTAGCTGTCGCCAAGATTGCATCAGAGGATAACCTGGCGGATCCATTCACTAAGGCCCTTCCAGCGAAAGGGTTTGATAGGCATGTGGAGGACATGGGGATCAGATGTATGGCAGTGTGATGATAACATAGCCTTTTAGTATAAGTGGGAGATTGTTGGAATGTATACTGAAAGCCTAGCTCTTTTTGTATGAACATTTTTATTTTGAAATAAGAATCACATGATCATTGTTTGCACTTTATATTTATTATATGTATGCATATTGACTAATATTTTACAATGTAGATAACATGGTGCTTGGTGTGGCACAGATGATCATGTTATCAGTCCCTTGTAGAATATAAGTAGAGGCTCACAACCAAGATGGTTTTGGACAAACCATTGGCATGGTTGTAGTGTAGCTTGGTATTGTTTTGTCTTGAACATAGAGTTACACTAGTACACTTAGGTGTATTGAGCATGACCGACATAGAGGTGATTCAATTTATTGCTGACTACATAATTGAATCGGACCTCGGATATTATGTTGTACATGCTCTTAATCCCAATATAATAACGGGCACATGTACTTAGTATTTGTTTCTCTGATTTACCATAGGGTGAGATTTAGATGGATTAAGTCAATATGCCCGGTAAGTTGGGAAATAATATTATTTACATGGTGTGCCATTGATTATAGGAGGAAATCGTGTCCTATATATTAGGTTGATGATGTCCCCTTGAGGAGCTCATAAGGTTCATCATGTAAAGCCAGCTGGTTGACTTAGTCAACATGATGATAAGGTTGAGTGGTACTACTCGAGGAATTAGATGTTAATTAATTGATGGTAAGTAAATCAATTAATTGACGGACATTCGATAACTTAAACACGAGGAGATGGATGTATAAATAATATATGGAGCCCATATTAATTTATGGGGGTTGGTGAGGTAGTTCAATGATGATCCTCTAGTGGAATGGAACATCATTGATGGATCAAGTTTGTGTGGTTCCGATCCATCGGGTGACAAAGATCCAACTCCTCCTCATGGTCCCTATCGTAGCCTAATATAATCCTCAAGAAGCCTAGATCTAAGGATGTAAAACAAAACTCTAAAACCAACGGTTGGGATTAAATCCCTAGAACCGACGGTTGAGATTAAATCTCTAGATCCGACGGTTGGGATGAAACCCTAGAACCGACGGTTGAGATTAAATCTCTAGATCTGACGGTTGGGATGAAACCCTAGAACCGACGGTTGAAATTAAATCCCTAGATCCGACGGTTGGGATGAAACCCTAGATCCGATGGTCGGGATGAAACCCTAGATCCGACGGTTGGGATAAAACCCTAGATCTGACGGTGGAGAATAAATCCCTAGATCCGACGGTGGAGATTAAAGGAGGCTTAAGCCTAATTCTATAAATAGAGGGCTAAGGCTTGGGCGGCAAGAATTGTTTTATGGATTAGGGTTTTGCCTCTCAAGAGATTAGGCAGCTAGGGTTTTGGTTCTTGGTTTGGGCGGCAACAAAGAAGGAGATTAGGGTTTCCTCCTTTGCTCCTTGGTGGCCGGCGCTCACTCCATCCTCCTCCTTGTTTTGGCCGGCTCTCTTCCTCTTCCTTTTCTCCTTAGTGGTCGGCGGTTCTCCATACATTGGTGGCCGGCGCTTCTCCCATTCATTGGTGGCTGGCGGCAACATTGTCACAAGGTTGGCCGGCGCTCAACCATTCACTCCTTGGCCGGTGGTTACATCGAGCTCCTTGGCTTGGTGGCCGGATCTAGAAAGGAGAAGGAGCTTTGTTTAGTTCTTCTCTTTGTTCGGAGCGAACAAGGAAGAGAAGAACGTGATCTAGGAGGCTTCTACTCGTGGTGGATCTTCGCCCACACGATGTCCACGAAGAGGATAGGACATACGGTAGAAGATCGTGAGGTATAAAAGTTTTATAACTTTATTTTCTGATCTTAGCATGTTCTTGTATGCATGATTGTACTAGTTCGCATATGCATGTATTTGTATAATCATGGCCCCCGAAAACGAACACAAAAATCGGCGATCCGTCCGTCGTCTCTTTCGCGGCTAGCCAACTAGAAGAGTTGTGTTGCTTGAACAACTAGTTTGTTCAAGCGATCGCTCAAGTTGTTAGCACGACGACGAATTGGTTGTGCTAAGGAAACTCATCCCATCCGGATTAGTTCTTTCATTAGTGAAAATCTTAATCCGGGGACATGGGAGCTAATGAGCCTCCGAAGCAATTACCAACACAGAGAGGCGGCAGAGGACTATGAGGATGCAGACGCCGCTGATGAGGACAATCAGCTGCCAGCAGATGCATCAGCGACGGGTCCATCAGATCGTCTTGTCCAGCTGGAGTCCAGATTCTAGGACTATCAGCAGACAGTCGACTCTAGGCTATCAGAGCTCTTAGTAGGGCAAGCATCCATGGGCGCATGTCTTGGTCGGATGGAGGAGAGATACATGCAGATTGCAGAGTCCCTAAGCCATATCGAGCAGTGTCAGCTTGATATGTATGAGATGATGCAGTCCTGGACTTTGAGCCGGCAACCTCCTCCACCTCCACCTCCTGCAGACGACTAGATCTAGAAGATGTTAAGATTTTCTTTTGTTTCTCAGTTTTGTAGTGAGATTGAGTATATCAAATCTCCATTTTGAATGTAAAAAAAAAACTGAAATCTTTTTAAATTGAATGAAATTTCTATTTGTGAAAATCATGTGTGTTTGAGTGTGTATTTGTATTAATTTATTGGTTTATGAAAATTGCTATATCATGACATGACATGAAATTTCATCTTATTATATAACATGTCATGTCATTGGTTATAATTACTTTAAATGTCATGTGTTTTTAAATTTCATCATATGCCATGACATCATGATCATTGGTCATGTTTTTATTTTGCTATCACTATGCCATGATCATTTCATGCATTAATTTGATTGAACATTTATTTAAGGAAAATGGCATGACTTGAAGTCCCATTTATAAGGGAATCAAGTAGGGTTGCCTAGGAAATGCATGAAACCCTAGATAAAATGAATCAAAACCCACATCTCACATCACATTGACATGTATGTATATTTATACACCCTAGATACATGTGAGATGCTAGGATAATAAGTTAGGTTCAAGGTGCATAGGTAGTGCATCTAGATGAACTCAAACTTATTTTAATTATCACCAAGAATCATAAGGAAAGCTAATATACAAGTTATGTATATTTATCCAATAAACCATGGTTCAAAATAGGTTTTCAAAAACATTTTAAAATCAATTTAGAAAACCTGGGTAAAGTCTATCTTTTGATAGGCATCATCATTGTAGAAGTTGATACAAAGTAGATCAAAAACTTTAAAATTTTAATAGTTTTTGAACTTTGTACCAATCTCCTATTTTCATGGTAAAAATATTTTTCCAAAATTTTTCACCGATTGTATTTGTGATAAGTAATGTACGTATCAAGTTTCATGATTTTTTGATTTACGCAAAATTACTTATGAATTTCCAAAAGTCGAGTCTGATATCTGAAAATCAGGTTTTCAGTTATCAGTCGACTGCCTCTACAGGGCAGTTGAGTGATGGGTAGCGTTAGGACTCGACTGTAGCGCAGTATCACTCGACTATTTGCCGTGCGGTCGATGGACACATCCGATCGGTAGCCGATGTAACAGTCGATCGTCAAGGCCCGATTGGAAAACTAAGTTTGTTTAACCCGATTTCAGCTACGGTTAAGGTCCCTAACCACTCCTAACCCTAGGATATGCTTTGGGAAGCATGATGAAGGGTGAAAATCCATTGGATATGGATTAAGAGAGGTGTTTAGAGATTGTATCAATTTTAAGGTGTTGGGAAGTTCAATGTTGAATTTCTAACCTTCATTTTGATGGCTTAGAGTTCCTACTGGCTTAGGGACTTCGCAAGGACATTGTTGGTGCAATGGTTAAGGGGGAGCAAGCCTTTAGGGGGAGGTATCCATCTTGGGATGATGGATGTGTTTTTCTCCTTGAAGAGGAGAGGTTATTGGGAAAGTATCATCAATTGGAAAAATTGATGGGCTCTTGATACCCAATTTGGAAATTGGGAGAGTGAATAGGATTGCCTCTCTTGAGTGATATGGAACTTATCACTAGGAAGATGGTAGGCATCCTAGGTATTTTTAAACCAAGATGGAGATTGTAAGATCTCATTGGGACGTGAGACTTTGATCTCCTTGTAGAGATAACCGTTTTGATGTATGTCAAAAAGGGGGAGAATGGTAATGTTTGGGAAATTATTTGGGATTACCAATTTGGAATAATTGGTAAGAGACTTGAGTTAGTGGTCTAACTCAAATGATTTGTTTGGTTTTTGTGAAACATCAAAAAGTGGGAGATTGTTGGTGCAATCGCCCTAGGTCGCGATTGACCAGGACTCGAGTTTGACTCGAGTGATGTTTTGATGTTTGACAAAAATATATGACAATGTAATTGTCAAGGTAAAGTCCAAGTCTTGAGTACTTGGCATGGAAAGTCTAAGTGGGACACTTGGCACATGAAAAGTCCAAGCATGGGTCTTGGCAATGTAAAAGTCCAACATTGGTTGGCAAAGGAAAGTCCAAGCATGGTCTTGGCATTTGAGAAGTCCAACATTGGTTGGCAAGGGAAAGTCCAAGCATGGTCTTGGCATTTGAGAATTCCAACATGGGTTGGCAAGGGAAAGTCCAAGCTTGAGTCTTGTCATGAGAAGTCCAAGGGGTTTGATATTGGCAGCGTAAAGTCCATGCGGGAGTCTTGTCAGCATAAGTCCAATGGTTGGCGGCGTAAAGTCCAAGCGGAGTCTTGGCGGCGTAAGTCCAATGTGCCTTGGCGGTGTAGACACCGTTAGCATGACATAGCTGATGGAAGCACTTGAAGGCTAACGCGATGGATGAACAAGTCATGGATGACTTGGAGGGATCCGAGAGGCGTGAGGTTGATGGAGGTGGCTAGAAGGCTTAGGTCTAGGCTAAGGGTGGTTTAGAAAGTATGGGGGCACCATACTTGGGCTAAAACCAAATGTATGAGGTGTGCCAGTCGACTGGTGTCATGTGGCAGTCGACTGGACCGAGTCAACTAGGGTTTGACTGCGGGGAATGGCCAAACAGTCGACTGCCGGAGCTTGGCACTCGACTGATCGACCGAGTAGTCGAGTGATCATGGGATCAGTCGACTGATGCTCGGGTTTTCGGCCACAGAATGGAGTCTCACTCGACCGCTGGGACGAGCAGTCGAGTGATGACTCATCAGTCGACTGATGCTCATGATCAGTCGACTGATGTCCTAGTCGTTGGATTTTTCCAGTGTGGATTACACCGTTGTCTCACAGCAACAGTGTGATCAGTCGACTGATGGTCCCGAGCAGTCGACTGATAGACTTTTTCCAGCACAGGTTGAAGCTATATAAGGAGCTCCTGATGGAGAAAAAGATAGCGATTTCCTTGGGCAAAATTGAAGGGGGAAGTTGGTGCTTTCCAGTCCTTCAAAGCTAGTTCATGGCAATCAAAGATCAAGCAATCCAAAGCTCTTGTAAAGTGTTTTTTCCTTTACTTGCATTTGTATTTCATTATATTTGCTTGTATCTATTTGACTATTGTTGTAATCATTATTGTACGAAGTTTCTCTGCCTCCGGATTGTTCCGAGAAGGAGTGTTATTATAGTGGTGTGTGATTGGTATCGCTAGGGTTCGTGCGAACCCGATCCATGGAGTAGGAACCGTTCGGTTCCGAACCACATTAAATATTCGTGTTATTATGTTGTGATTGTGTTTCGTTATTGTTATTATATATATATTCCGCTGTGCTAACGAAACTTGTAGACACAATCTCGATCGAATTCCATCAACTAACAAACACGTGCTATTCAACCCCCCCCCCTCTAGCGGCATCAAATATCCTACATCACGCTCTTTAGAACCCAAAATTTATTTGAGCTCATTGAATTAATTAGGTATTCCTTAGGGATAACCTCCCTAGATACCTTCCTAATGACCCTCCTAGGCTTATTAGCCTTGGTCATGGCGGTCTTACCTAGGTTGACTCTAGAGGTAACTCCCCTTGCAACCTTGGTCTTCCTAGACCTAGTTTGTGTTCCATAATCAAATGGAACACTATGGTAAGCCACCTTAGGCTTAGGTTTGTGACCCAAACCTTGATTGCCCTTGGTTGACTTTTGTCTTTTGGGTCCTAGATGTTGACTTTGAGATCTTGACCCTTGACTTTGACCATTAGACCCTTGAAATTGATTTTGTATCTTATTTAAGGTCTTTTCTAGTTTTTCAAGCCTTGACCTTAAGGCTTGGTTCTCTAATTCTAATTGCCCAAATGATTTTTTTATTAGGTTTTTGGGCATTACCATTCACCTTAAACATATATCTACCCTTATTGGGATTGATACCTAAATGGTTTTCGATTTTCTTAATTGTTTTCTTAGGAATGACATTTCTAGGGACATTAGTCCCAAATTTCTCCTTCTTTGAAATAGATCTAGAGTTATCTTTCCTAGCATGCTTTGATTCATGAGTAATAGCAATGTTATTTGAATTAATTCTAGCATGCTTTTGCTTAGAATTTAAAGAATGAGCATTATGAAAATATACCTTAGGGTTTGCCTTAGAGGCTCCCCCTACTTGTGAAGCCCTATTTTGAGTCTTTTTGCTCCCCCTAGGACATTGATTTTGGTAATGCCCCAGTTGCTGACATCTGAAGCAAATGATGTTCTCCTTGTCTTTAGGTGATGGGGAACCGGCATCCTTTGACTTTTGTTGACTTTTAAGCGCCGATGGAGTCTTCTTAACCTTATTTGGGCACTTGCTCTTGTAGTGCCCATACTCCCTACACTCAAAACACAATATATAGATTTTATTTGAAATTAGAGCGTTTGAGTTACCTAGGTTAATTGAGACCGGAATTGGAGCTTCTTCATCTTGACTAGATGTCAAAGCTTTCTCTTGTTGCTCCGGAGTGGATATTCTTTCCTCCCCCTCAATCCTAGAGGTGGACGTGTCTTCTACTTCTTCTTCCATCGATCCAAAAGTTGACTCCTCTTCAACTTTCGATTCCTCACTTGCTCGTGAGGAAGATGAACTCTCTTCATCCTCTTCCTTGTCTTCTTCTACTTGTGTCAAGTGGGGCTTCTCATTGAACTTGGCTAATTTGTCCCATAGCTCCTTGCCATCAAGATATTCACCTAGCCTAGACAAAACATCATTAGATATCAAATCTTCTAAAAGTTTTGTTACCTTAGCTTCGGTTTTGAATTTTTGTCATTGCTCTTGGGTCCATTTCTTCAACTTGAGGACTTGTCCCTTCCTATCCCGAGGGGGGTCAAAATCTTCTACGAGGATGAACCAATCCTCAATATCCATCATAAATAATGTCTCCATTCTTGTTCTCCATGCCGAAAAGTCTTCTTGATCATATGGCGGTGGAGTGTTGATGTCCCATCCAAGCTTGTTTTGGAATTCCATCTTCCCTCTAGCCTTTTAGCTCCCGGCGGTTAATCCGTAGAAGAGCCCCGGGCTCTGATACCAAATGTAGGATATTTGAAGCCGCTAGAGGGGGGGGTGAATAGCGTAGAGTTCGTTTGTAGATGGAATTCGATCGTGAGTTCGTCTCTACAATTTCATTAGTACACAGTGGAATAGTAATGAAAGCAATAACGAAACAATTAACAACACTCAAACACAATCACTTAACGTGGTTCGGAACCGAACGGTTCCTATGTTAGGACCCTTGTAATGGCTAGAGGGGGGGTGATTAGCCTTTCTTCGTTTCTACAAGTAAGTTAGCGGAAGCAATACAAATACGAAAACGAATACGAATAAGAAATAAGAAACCAAACGCTAACACCCGATGTACGTGGTTCGGAGATGACGCTCCTACTCCACGGTAATCCGTAAGGTGGATTAGTCCTAGCCAGGCTTCACTATATTCTCCTTTGGATGAACCAAGGTGGAGAAACCTTTTTTACAATGCTCTCCTCTTCTTTACAATGATGGATGATTAAGAACTAGAGAAGAGGAGGTTTTGAATTGCTAAAACACTTGGGAAAGCTTGGTGAGCACGAGGGTGTAGTTAGGAATGAAAGCACTAGCTTCACCAAGCTCCCCAAGGCCCCTTTTTATAGAAGAGGGGTTGTTTTTCCCGTTGGGCCTCGATCAGTCGACTGATGCTTACCATCAGTCGACTGCCGCCGAAGCCAACGGCTTCTGAACCGAGATCTCCGCGGAGATTCGTAGCCGCAATTTCCAATGGCCAGGTGATCAGTCGACTGATCCCTCCATCAGTCGACTGATGGAGTGATCAGTCGAGTGGAACTGCATTCTGTGGTGATTTTCTCCTTGATCAGTCGACTGCTGCCCTTGGCAGTCGACTGATCGCAACATCAGTCGACTGCCCCTGACCAAGGCAGTCGACTGATGGCCAGGGTTTTACCCTGACTCAGTCGAGCGCCTGACCAGTCGACTGATACATCGTATCAGTCGACTGATACTCATCAAGTATGAGTAATTCACACTTGATTTTACACCCTAGACCTAGACTCAACCTTCTAGCTCCTCATTAAGCCTTGCGCCTTCAGGATCCCTCCGAGTCCGCGACTTGTTCATCCTTTGCGCTTTGCTTCCAAGAGCTTCCTTCGGTTTCGTCATGTCTTGGGTTGCCAAATGCTTGGACTTTACGCCGCCAAGACTACAAGCTTGGACTTATGCTGCCAAGACCTTACTTTGGACTTCCTTTGCCAAGGTTCACTTGGACTTTATGCTGCCAAGACTGCAGGCTTGGTCTTACGCTGCCAAGTCCATCCCTTGGACTTCCTTTGCCAAGATCATACTTGGACTTCCTTTGCCAAGGTTCACTTGGACTTTACGCTGCCAAGACTACAAGCTTGGTCTTATGCTGCCAAGTCCATCCCTTGGACTTCCCTTGCCAAGATCATACTTGGACTTCTCTTTTACCAAGTCTTCATCCTTGGATTTCCCTGTTACTTAAAACATATTCGCAATTAGATCACAAGATATTGCCTAACTTAGATGATTATCCAAACATCAAAACATATAAATTCTTGGAGCATTGTTGCACCAACAATCTCCCCCTTTTTTATGTTTGACAATCATTTAAGTTAGGTCTTTAAAGATACACACATAATCATCTAACTTAAACATTCCTTCTCCCCCTTTGACATACATCAAAAAGAGAAGGATTCAAAAATGAAAGAATTAAAGGTGTTGGATCTTGGACTAAGGTATAAGATTGAAATTAAGCTCCCCCTTAATCCAAGATAGGATGTGTAAATAATATTTGACGCAAAGCATAATCAAAAATTCAAAAGTTAAGTCCTAACTTTGCACCAACAATGGTTTTGGGGATGAAAAAGATATAATTTATGAGACTCCCCCTAAAACACTGCATTAATCAGTCCTAAAACTTTATGTATACGCAATATTATCATATTATAGTTTTAGGACATCAAAGATACACTAAATACCAAAACATGGAGCTGTTTATCCGAAAATACACTGTATCAGTCGACTGGTTTCTGAACCAGTCGACTGCTACGTCTGAAATCGAAATTTCAGCCTTTTCAGCCCAACTTCAGAAATGCGTTAGAAATTCTAGAAACCTCGAAAAATCACGAAATTTTGTGTATACATTTCTAGAATCATACTTTATTAAGGAAAAATAGTTTGAAAAATATATGTTTTCCAAATTTTAAGATTGATACAAACTTGGAACCTACCAAAAGTTCTAAAGATTTTGCAAACTTTGTATTACTTTTGTGTTCCACTTGAAAACTGTTTTTCAAAATATGATGAATATAGTTTAAAATATATATGATTTGGAATTTCCAACCATGTTCTTAGAGCTATGTATCCATTACTTGAATACAAGCCTTCCCAATGATTGGTCCATAAGGTATTTATGTCTCTAGGTGTGTCATTGGCTCATAGTAATGCATCATAACAAGCATGATGAGCCAAATACACCTTCCCTATCATCTCACATATTTCTAAGTGGCTCAATACAAAAATTAAGGTTTCTTAAGGCTTTTGTGAGATGTATCAAGATATAAAGCTTAACATGGGATAATGCAAACCTAGACTTTTACTCTACAAAGCACATACCAAGCTCTCTCCTTAATGATGAAAATTCGGTTTCGAGAAGAGCTTTTGTGAAGATATCGGCAAGATTAGACTTAGATTCTACATAATTAAGTTCAATGTCCCCTCTTGCCACATGATCTCTTATGAAGTGATGTTTCACTTCAATGTGCTTGGTCCTAGAGTGATGTACCGGATTTTTGGTCAAGTTGATGGTACTCACATTGTCACAATAAACTTTAATGTTAGAGTAGTGTAGCTCATAGTCCACAAGAGTATGTTTCATCCAAAGTAATTGAGCTACACAACCACCCATAGCCACATATTCGGCTTCGGTGGTTGATAAAGCAACACAGTGTTGCTTCCTACTACTCCAACTAACTAGGGAGGACCCAAGAAATTGGCATCCACCACTAGTACTCTTCCTATCCAATTTACACTCGGCATAATCGGAATCGGTATAGCCAAGCAATTCAAACGACCTAGTCCTAGGATACCAAAGTCCTACATTTAGGGTGCCTTTAATATATCTTAAAATTCTCTTAACGACTACTAAATGTGATTCTTTGGCACAAGATTGGTATCTAGCACACATACCTACCGCAAATAAGATATCGGGTCTACTAGCGGTTAGATATAGTAGGCTACCAATCATACTCCTATAAAGTTTAAGATCAATTGATTTTCCTTCATGATCACTATCTATTCTAGTGCTAGTGGCCATAGGAGTGGTTACAATTTTGGCATTTTCCAAACCAAATTTCTTGATCATTTCATTTGCATATTTGGTTTGATAAATATGAATACCCTCATGGGTTTATTTGACTTGTAACCCTAGGAAAAAGTTGAGCTCTCCAACTAAACTCATTTCAAATTCATTTTCCATGTTTTTTATAAAGTCTTGAAGAAGATCATCATTTGTTGACCCAAAAATAATGTCATCAACATATACTTGGGCTATGAAGATATCTTTTAATGTTGACTTTATAAACAAGGTTTGATCTACTTGGCCTCTTCTAAAATCCTTAGAAATTAAGAAAGATGACAATCTTTCATACCATGCCCGGGGAGCTTGTTTTAACCCATATAATGCTTTCCTAAGCTTATAAACGTGGTTTGGATAATCTATGTTCTCAAAACCGGGTGGCTGCTCTACATATACTTCCTCCTTAATATAACCATTTAAGAATGCCGATTTAACATCCATTTGGTAAAGTTTAAATCCCATGTAGGAAGCATATCCTAAGAGAATCCTAATAGATTCTAACCTAGCAACCGGGGCATAGGTCTCATTATAGTCAAGCCCCTCAACTTGATTAAATCCCCTAGCAACCAACCTAGCCTTATTTCTAGTCATATTTCCTTGGTCATCTAGCTTATTCCTAAAGACCCATCTTGTAGTAATTATGGTGCTATCATTGGGTCTAGGTACTAACTCCCATACTTGACTCCTCTCAAATGTGGCCAATTCATCTTGCATTGCCAAAATCCAATCCGGATCTTGTAATGCATCATTAATCGATTTGGGCTCAATTTGTGAAATGAGAGCTACTTGACTAGTAGGAGGTCTATGAAATGACCTAGTTCTTACTCCTTGAGATAGATCTCCTACTACTTGGTCAAGTGGATGATCTTGATGAATTCTTAGGGTTCTCGAAGGGGTTTCAAATTGATCATTGTTATCTTCTACCCTCCTTTCATCATCGGAATCTCCTCTTCCTTCCCCTTGATCATTACCCCTAATGGTCAAAGTTTGAAGTTTTTGGGTGATGTCTTGATTATTTTCATTAATATCCTTATCAATGGAGGACTTTCTAGGGTAGGTACTAGTAGTTTCATCAAATTGAACATTGGAGGACTCCTCAATCCCTTGGGTTCTCTTATTGTAGACTCGATACCCTCTACTTGTGGATGAGTATCCAACTAGGATTCCCTCATCCGCTTTGGATTCAAATTTTCCTAAGTTATCTTTGGTGTTTAAAATATAAACTTTACATCCAAAGACTTTGAAATAATGAATTGTGGGAATAGTCCCATTCCATAATTCAAATGGTGTTTTTCCTAAAAACCTATGGATTTGAACCCTATTTTGGATATAGCAAGTGGTATTAACCGCTTCCGCCCACAAGTAGCTAGGTAGAGAATATGCATTAAGTATAGTCCTAGCCGCCTCTTGTAGGGCACGATTTCTCCTTTCCACCACCCCATTTTGTTGAAGTGTTATAGGACAAGAGAACTCATGCTTGTACCCTTGCTCTAAACAAAATTGTGAAAATTTTGAGTTCTCAAATTCACCACCATGATCACTACGGATCCGATTGATTTTGAGACTCTTTTCATTTTCAACCCTTTTACTAAATCCTATGATTATTTCTAAGGTATCATCCTTATGTTTCATAAAATAAACCCAAGTATACCTAGAAAAATCATCTACTATAACCAAACAATATTTGTTACCATTTAAAGATGGAGTACTATGGCAATCAAATAAATCAAGATGCAATAGTTCTAATGGTAAGGAAGTATTAGTTAAGGTTTTACTTTTGTGTGATGCTTTTGTTTGTTTTCCTTCTTGGCATGCATCACACATTTTGTTCTTGACATACTTGATCTTTGGTAGCCCTTTGACAATCTCCATCTTGGCTACCTTGGCTATGTTTTTCATGTTGATGTGCCCCAATCTTCTATGCCATAGCCAACTTTCTTCTTCTTTTGCAACAAGACACTTAGTAGAAATGTTAGAAGCATATGAAAGATCAACATAATAGATATTTGATTTCCTATATCCAACTAACATACAATCATTTAATTCCTTGTGTCTAATCATGCATTTAGAGGATTCAAAGGAGACATGATAGTTTGCATCACAAAGTTGACTAACACTTAATAAATTAAATTTCATATTTTCAACTAGCAAGACTTTGTGAATAACAATTTTGGGGGATACCTCAATTGTACCTCTACCTAATATCTTGAGTTTTCCACTATTCCCAAAGGACACCGCTCCCTTCTTCACATACTTAATTGTGGAGAACTTGCTCACATACCCGGTCATATGTGTTGAGCAACCGCTATCCACAATCCACATACCTTGCTCTCCTACCTAAATCACATGAAAAACACAAGCTTTTGGTACCCAAACATTTGGACCGGTAACATTAAGTAAAAACTTCTTAGGTACCCATGCTTTCTTAACCTTTCCCTTAATGGTTGCTTTCCTATTAATCAATGAAATATAAGCAACTTCTTTTTCTTTTGGCTTATATCCTAAATCAGCCTTGTTGTAAACGGCTCTTTGTCGACTAAGGATCATATCAAGATATTTTGAGTTATTTGAGAATTTCTCTAAACATGCTTTCAATTCACTAACCTCATCCTTAAGTTTGTCATTTTCTTCCTTAAGCATGCAAGAATCAACATGTGAAGGCTTTTCATTCCTAATGGCCTTTAGTTCTACCTTCATGCTCTTAACCTTAGATTTTGACTTATCTAGAGCCTCTTTAAGATAAGAAATTGATTTATAAAGAAGCTTGACTTTGGGAGAGTACATTACTTCATCGTCACTAGATGATGATTCATCACTTGAGGAGTCTTCTTGGCTTGATGTACCGGAATCATCTCCTAGGGCCATGAGTGCCACATGGCGTGTGATGTGGCAAAGTTCATCATCGGAGGAGGAGTCTTCAACACTTGGTGTGTCCCATGTGGTTTGAGCCACCATGGCCTCCTTCTTCTTCTTCTCCCTCTTGTCCTTCTTTTTCTTTTCTTTTTCCTCCTTCTTTTTTAGCTCCGGGCAGTTTGGCTTTATGTGCCCCTTCTTGTTGCAAGCATGGCAAATCATATTATTATTGAAACTTGAATTACCACTAAACTTACCTTTTGAAGAATGAGATCCCTTCCTTGCTTCTCTACTCTTGAACTCCTTTGATTTCCTATAGAGCTTCTTGACAAAATTTGCCATCTCACTAGATAAGTCTTCATCACTACTTGAGTCATGCTCCGATTCGGATGATGATGATGCTTCTTTCCTTTCCTTCTTCTTCTTTTCCTTCTTTTCAACAAATAGAGCTAAACCCTTTTCCTTAGAGGAAATATTAGTTTGCTCATGTAATTCAAACTCACAAAATAATTCATCAATTTTAATTTGAGAAAGATCCCTAGTTACCTTAATGGCATCAACTATAGAAGTCCATAAAGAATTTCTAGGAAATGCTTGAAGAATATACCTTACCAGGTCCCGGTTGTCAACTCGCTCACCTATGATATGGAGTCCATTCACAATCTCCTTGAACCTTCCATGCATTTGGCTTACAGTTTCATGCATCTTCATTTGGAAGGCTTGAAGTTGTCCAATTAGTAGGTCCTTCTTGGCCCTCTTTGACTCCTTGGAACCTTCGTTTAGCTCAATGAGCTTTTCCCATAACTCCTTGGCGGATTCGAAAGGCCCCACCTTGTTGAGTTACTCCATTGTAATGCCGCATTGGATGGTGAGTACGACTTTTGCATTTGACTCGAACTTCCGGTTCATCTCCCATGTCCAATCCTTGCTTGGAATAGGGTTTCCATGTTCATCCACCGGTTCCTTGAAGCCATCTACAATACTATGCCAAATTTCAATATTGCTGATAAGATAATACTTCATCCTACCTTTCCAATATGCAAAGTGACTCCAATTGAAGAGCGGTGGCTTGGCGGTGCTATATCCCTCTTGAAGAGCCATTGATGCCTTGGTTGATGGTGAGATCTTCCAAGCTATCCGGGCTCTGATACCACTTGTTAGGACCCTTGTAATGGCTAGAGGAGGGGTGATTAACCTTTCTTCGTTTCTACAAGTAAGTTAGCGGAAGCAATACAAATACGAAAACGAATACGAATAAGAAATAAGAAACCAAACGCTAACACCCGATGTACGTGGTTCGGAGATGACGCTCCAACTCCACGGCAATCCGTAAGGTGGATTAGTCCTAGCCAGGCTTCACTATATTCTCCTTTGGATGAACCAAGGTGGAGAAACCTTTCTTACAATGCTCTCCTCTTCTTTACAATGATGGATGATTAAGAACTAGAGAAGAGGAGGTTTTGAATTGCTAAAACACTTGGGAAAGCTTGGTGAGCACGAGGGTGTAGTTAGGAATGAAAGCACTAGCTTCACCAAGCTCCCCAAGGCCCCTTTTTATAGAAGAGGGGATGTTTTTCCCGTTGGGCCTCGATCAGTCGACTGATGCTTACCATCAGTCGACTGCCGCTGAAGCCAACGACTTCTTAACCGAGATCTCCGCGGAGATTCGTAGCCGCAATTTCCAACGGCCAGGTGATCAGTCGACTGATCCTTCCATCAGTCGATGGGTGATCGATCAGTGATCAAGGCGGCAATGATCGAGTGGAACTGCGTTCGTGGTGATTTTCTCCTTGATCGATCATCGCTGCCCTTGGCGATCGGTATCGCAACATCGACCGACGCTTCGACCAAGGCGGTGATCGATGGCGGTTTTACCAAGTATGAGTAATTCACACTTAATTTTACACCCTAGACCTAGACTCAACCTTCTAGCTCCTCATTAAGCCTTGCGCCTTCAGGATCCCTCCGAGTCCGTGACTTGTTCATCCTTTGCGCTTTGCTTCCAAGAGCTTCCTTCGGTTTCGTCATGTCTTGGGTTGCCAAATGCTTGGACTTTACGCCGCCAAGACTACAAGCTTGGACTTATGCTGCCAAGACCTTACTTTGGACTTCCTTTGCCAAGGTTCACTTGGACTTTATGCTGCCAAGACTGCAGGCTTGGTCTTACGCTGCCAAGTCCATCCCGTGGACTTCCTTTGCCAAGATCATACTTGGACTTTCTTTGCCAAGGTTCACTTGGACTTTACGCTACCAAGACTACAAGCTTGGTCTTATGCTGCCAAGTCCATCCCTTGGACTTCCCTTGCCAAGATCATACTTGGACTTCTCTTTTACCAAGTCTTCATCCTTGGATTTCCCTGTTACTTAAAACATATTCGCAATTAGATCACAAGATATTGCCTAACTTAGATGATTATCCAAACATCAAAACATATAAATTCTTGGAGCATTGTTGCACCAACATCCTACTCCACGGATCGGATTCGTACGAACCCTAGCGATGCCAATCACACACCACTATAATAAACACTCCTTCTCGACACAAGTCGGAGGCGGAGAAACCCCTTACAAGTAATCTTACAACAGTAAGAAACTAAAAACAAGCAATTACAACAATTTATATGAAATACAAGTAAAGGAAAACTTTACAACTCTTGCTATTGATTGCTTGAATGCTTGGTTATTTGATTAGCACTTGGAGACCTGATTTGGAGCAACAAATCACCCCTAAAGCTCTCAAAAACTGGATCCATTTTTCTCCATCACGAGCTCCTTTTAAAGCTTCAACCTGTGCTGGAAAAGGTCGATCAGTCGACTGCTCGGGACCATCAGTCGACTGATCACACTGTTGCTGTGAAACAATGGTGTAATCCACGTTAAAAAAATCCAACGGCTAGGACATCAGTCGACTGATCATGACCATCAGTCGACTGATGAGCCATCACTAGACTGCTCATCCCAGCGGTCGAGTGAGACTCCATTCTTTGCCCTAAAATCCGAGCATCAGTCGACTCATCACAAGATTAGTCGATCGCTCGATAATCACTGATCGCTCATCTATAGCGATCAGCTAGGCAATTTCCACGGTCAAACCCTAGTTGACTCGCCACGGTCATTAGCACATGGCAAACATGAGGTTTTAGCTCAAGTATGGTGCTCCCATACTTGCTAGACCACCCTTAGCCTAGACCTAAGACTTCTAGCCACCTCCATCAGCCTTACGCCTCTCGGATCCCTCCAAGTCATCCATGACTTGTTCATCCATCGCGCTAGCCTTCAGGTGCTTCCATCGCCTATGTCATGCTAACGGTGTCTACACCGCCAAGATACATTGGACTTACGCCACCAAGACTCCCGCTTGGACTTTACGCCGCCAATACCAGACCCCTTGGACTTTAAATGCCAAGACTCAAGCTTAGACTTTCCCTTGCCAACCCATGTTGGACTTTCCTTGTGCCAAGTACTCAAGACTTGGACTTTCTCATGATAATTACATTGTCATATGTTTTTGTTGAAACATCAAAACATCACTCGAGCCAAACTCGAGTCCTGGTCAATCGTGACCTGGGCTGATTGCACCAACAATAGCATCTTTCCCAACTCAAAAATGTCAACGTTTCTGTTTTATGGGAGTTATAGTAGGTAAAATATACAGTTTATTCTTCATGATAGTAGGATCAATTCCTAATAAGTCCTGCGGTGACCATGCAAAAATATCAACATTATTTTTAATAAGGCATTGTATTAAATAAGCTTTAAGCAGTAAAGAAATGTCCCAAGCTATAAATGTAACATGTTCAGCATGCTTATTATCTAATACTATTGATTCCTTATTAGGCCCTTCTATTTCTTCAGCACCCCCTTCTAAATGATACACACAGTGTCTCCATACTTAGACTTCTGAAAAGACTTATTAGCAAATTTTTGTTGGATCGAAGAGTCGCTAGAGGGGGGTGAATAGAGATCGTAAAACTTTTCTTTTTGTTTCGTTGAAAACACGAGTATTGCAGTTGAAATGTGTTGGATCGATTTGAAATGCTAGAGGGGGGTGAATAGCGTTTAAACTTTTTTTTTATTCGTTCGTTTAAAAACCGAGTAGATAATTAATTTACAGCGGAAAAGATAAGCAATAAATAAAAGAGACAATTCTTTTTACTTGGTTCGTAGCCTTCGGCTACTACTCCAAGGCCCTAGTGGTCCTTGACCACGCACGTGTTGGGTTTCCGGCACCGCGGCGTATGTGTATTCGATCACGTTTCGTAAACATGAACAGAGCGAAAGCAATAAAATAATAAATCTACATTTATTACAACACACACAACGCACGCATGCATATTACAACAAGTGTAGACATAACCGTAAATTTAAATTTGCAATAAAAGGAAATTTATCTACGTTATACCTTTCGTATGACGTGTAGCGGGAACGGCATCAACCGGAACGATCCTCGCTAGAATCGTCTCTATCCGTATCCACGCCGAGTTCCTTGGGATGACTTCGCTAAGCCACGAGCTTCGTCTTCGTACGGGTTACTAGCCTCATGTTGAAGACGATGTGATCGAGAGATGATCACGATCCGAATCCAAATTCGGATCCTAATACGAGTTCTCAAAACTCGCTTCTCCGGAGAGGTATTCGTCAACCAATTGACGAATCCTTCGTCCTCCACCTCCGAGGATTACCGGAGATCGAATCCCCGATAAGTTAGCCGCTGTCGGAGCTCTAACCGTCGTCCAAACAACGCTCCGACGAGAGGAGAACAAGCTGTCCAGAAAACTGGACAGCTTTGGTGGAGGTGATAGGCGCCGGCCAACCAAGGGAAGAAAAGGCTCACCTTGATGCCAAACCTATAGGAGATCACCGGAGGGTCGTCGGAGGATCACCGGCTGAAGCTTGGACGCCGGCAAGGAGCTGGACGGCGGCACAAGGGGCTGGGCGGCAATGGATGTTGGCGCCAACTCTTAGAGAGGATGATGTGGGCGGCAACCATTGCTAGGGATTTGGATTAGGGCTTAATTATCCCTTAAGCCCTCTTTTATAGAGAACTAATTCTCTTAATGGTTATTGGATCATAACCATTAGGCCCGTTAACCCACTCCATTAAGATAAGTTAAAATAAACCAAACCATCATGGTTTATTTTAAGTTAAAACGAACCGAACCAACTTTTGGTTCATTCGTTTAAAATAAACCAAACCCTTTGGTTTATTCTCCTCCATTGGATTAGAACCAAACCATTTTGGTTCATCCATTACGTCTTCATAAGACTCGACCCATCCACACTTCCATTGCGACTGAAACGATTTCATGCTCGCTTTGTGTTTGGTCCAACCAAACCTAGTTTCTCTCGGTCTGAGAATCCCATTCTCAAGCTCGTTTTAAATCCTTTGGATTACGCTCGTTGTGCGTGTGACCAAATAGGTTCTCGGTTTATGTTGGCCGTCTATAATTAACTATTAATTATAGAACGATCATGAGTGACACCTAGTAGTACATCATGATCCCCAATTAAACGAAAAGATCAACGGTTGATCTAGAACTATTTCTGAAACCCTTCAGTAGCTCGAATGAATCGTGCCCCATTCCCTTCACTCATCTTATACCCACTTGGTTCAGGACATGGTCTATTGTGTCAGTCCCCACTAGGCTGACTACGTCACACCTAGCCCAAGTTTCATTTCCTCGTCCTACGAATTCTAGTTACTCCACATGTGTCGAAGAGTACCTTACTCTAAACATGTAATGCTTTGGCCAAAGACTTTAGTAACAATCCGACGAGAGGCCATGTGTATACATCTCCTCGCAAGGAGTGGTGAATCCTTTATAGGCTATTCAAACACCGTCGATCACTTCGACTTATACCCAATCATCCCGGGTCCACATCTCCTTAGAGATGTTTGCTTAAGATGTCAAATCATAAGTCTCCATGATCAAGATGACTTGAATACCGCAAGTCTAAGGAACATCGCACTTAAGCCACAGTAAGAACTTCATTGACATATCTATATATGCAGAGAACCATATGAAGTATTACGGCTGGTCACTCCAATGAACTAGTTACCATAACTAGCATCCACGATTAACTCCGGACATCACAATGTCTCCAGCCAGTGAGAATCAGCTGCTTGGATACACCAAGGAGTATACCTCGTGCTAGTCTTGACAGAATTGATGGTGTCCAAATCCATCAATTCATCAACTAGGGATAATTCCGATACATCACAATTACACATGTAGAGATACTCACTAGTTGTGATCCAATCACAAATTCTCTCATGCTGTGAATCGTATCGAGGACATTCAGTAAATGAGTTTAAGATCCAATCAAATACATAAAACATGTATACTCAAATAGTGAATCTTCATTTATCATATAAATGGTTCATAGATAAGGCGATTGCCTTAGGACATCTCTCATATATTACTAACAGACTCCCACTTGGCCTAATGCCAATCGCTACGGTATCCAATACCATAAGCTCTAACATGACCCTCAAACTTACTTTGAGGTAATGCCTTAGTCAAAGGATCTGCTAAGTTCCTTTCAGTGGGAATTTTCTCGATTTGTATTTCGTTCCTACTGATGATCTCTCTGATAAGATGATAGCGGCGAAGCACATGTTTGGATCGTTGATGAGACCACATCATGTTCAGAGATGAACTTCTTGATCCAAACTGCTTCCGTTGCTCCTTCCAAAGCTGCAATGTATTCTGCCTTAGTGGCAGAATCCGCTATAGTGTCAAGCTTGGAACCTTTCCAACTTATTGCGCCTCCATTCCAGGTGAATACATACCCAGACTAAGACATGGAATCATCCTTGTCTGTCTGGATCTGGCATCCGTATACCCACGTATCACCATGTACTCTTCTCCATATATTAGGAATGCATCCTTAGTTCTTCTTAAGTACTTAAGGATCGTCTTAACATTCACCCAATGGTCCATTCCTGGATCAGATTAGTATCTGCTCGTGACACTCAGAGCATACGATACATCGGGCCTCGTACATAACATAGCATACATGATAGATCCTATTGCGGATGCATAGGGAATCTTACTCATGCAAATCCTCTCGTCTTCTGTGCGTGGACACATAGACTTCGAAAGGTGTACCCCATGCCTAATGGGTAGGAAACCTTTCTTGGATTCCGACATGCTAAACCTCTTTAGCACTCGGTCTATATATGTAGACTGCGAAAGACCAAGCAACCGTTTCGATCAATCTCTATAGATCTTAATCCCGAGGATGTAGGTTGCTTCTCCCAGGTCTTTCATGGAGAATGTATTGGATAACCAAACCTTAACTGACTGTAAGATTGAAACATCATTTCCTATAAATAATATGTCATCGACATATAATACTAGGAACACGACTGCACTCCCACTAACCTTCTTGTACACACAAGGTTCGTCTGGATTTTGTGAGAAATCAAACTTTTTGATGGTCTCATCAAAACGGATATTCCAGCTCCTGGATGCTTGCTTCAATCCATAAATTGACCGTCGCAATTTGCATACCTTGGTTTTATCAACCGATGTGAAACCCTCAGGTTGTATCATATACACGTCCTCGAGCAGGTTTCCATTAAGGAAAGTTGTTTTCACATCCATCTGCCATATCTCATAATCATAATGAGCCTCTATGGCCAGGAGCATCCGAATGGATTTAAGCATAGCTACAGGCGAATAGGTTTCTTCATAATCAACGCCATATTTTTGACGATATCCTTTCGCCACCAATCTATCCTTATAGGTAATCACATTACCATCCATGTCGGTTTTCTTCTTGAAAACCCCCTTGCACCCTATAGGCTTTATGCCTTCAGGTGGGTCAACCAAGTTCCAAACTTGGTTTTCATACATGGAATCCATTTCCGACTTCATGGCACCAAGCCACTTATCCCTTTCTGAACTTGTCAGCACTTCTTCATAACTAGTAGGCTCCTCATCATCAATGAGTAACACGTCGTTCGATTCACTTACGAGAACTCCATATCTCTCAGGAATATTGCGTGTTCTACCAGATCTACGAAGATGTGGTGTTACAACAGGTCCAGCCGATTGCTCATCACTATGAGTTGTTGACTGTTGTGCTTCACCAGGTATCTCATCAATGTCTATTTGAGTTTCTCGAGCCTCCTCAAGCTTGACGACACTCCCACTGTTTTCTTGCAAGAGAAACTTTTTCTCTAGAAACACAGCATGCCTTGAAACAAATACCTTTTGTTCCACAGGATGATAGAATTGGTAACCCCTTGTTTCCTTAGGGTATCTAATAAATAGACATTTATCAGACTTAGCATCCAATTTGTCTGATACTGTCTGCTTCACATAAGCAGGACATCCCCATATCTTCAAGTAAGATACATGAGGTTTCTTACTATTCCATATATCATATGGAGTAGTTGAGACTACCTTGGTAGACATTCTGTTTAAAAAGTAAACAGCTGTCTGAAGTGCATAGCCCCAAAAGGACTTAGGAAGAGTCGCATGATTCATCATTGACCTGACCATGTCCAACATGGTCCGGTTATGCCTCTCAGATACACCATTATGCTGTGGTGTATATGGCGGAGTCCATTGAGACAATATACCATTGTCTCTTAGATAATCAAGAAACTCTTGACTTAAGTATTCACCACCTCGATCCGATCGAAGTATTTTAATACTCTTGTCATGTTGTTTCTCTACTTCATTTCTGAATTCTTTGAACCTTTCAAAGGCTTGGACTTGTGTTTCATCAAGAACACATACCCAAACCGTGAGTGATCATCGGTGAAGGTAATGAAGTAGCTATAGCCTCCTAAAGCTTGAGTTGACATAGGTCCACATACATCAGTATGTATTAGACCTAGTAACTCTCCCACTCGTTCACCTTTTCCAGTAAAAGGTAACTTAGTCATCTTGCCTTTTAAGCATGATTCGCATGTATCGTATGAATCCAATTCAAACGATTCCAGAATTCCACATCGGTGTAATTCGGACATGCGTTTCTTGCTTACTTAGCCAAGACGACAATGCCACATGTAGGAGTCTAATTGATTATCCTTTCGAGCACGCTTGTTGCTCGCTTCGATATTGAAAACGCCACTGGATACGTTCAACGTATAAACACCATTGCTTAAAGTTCCAGACCCATAAAGAACTCCATTCAAATTTATGTAACAACAATTGTTACTAAAAGTCAAATGATATCCATTTCTATTTAAACAAGAAATAGAAATGATGTTCTTTATCAACGAAGGAACACAAAAGCAATTGTCCAGTTCTAAGACATGTTTTGCAGGGAGTTTCAACAAATATGTTCCGTTGGCGAGTGCAGCAACCTTTGCTCCATTCCCAACACATAAATTTGACTCTCCCTTGACGAGTCTTCTTCTATTTCTTAGCCCATGTATGTCATTACATATATGTGAGCCACACCCAGTATCCAATACCCAAGTGTCTAAGGAATTAGAATGACAATCAATAACGAAGATATCTGAAGAAGATGGGGCATCCGATGCCTTATTCTTCTTCACGGACTCAAGATAATTTTTGCACTTTCTTCGCCAATGTCTCTCCTTGCCATAATGATGGCAAGTTTCCTTTTGTGCTAGTTCTACCTTCTTAGCCTTTTTTTTCTTCTTCCTCTTCTGCTGTTCCTTTGACTCCCTCTTAGAACCTTTCTTCGAGGAATCAACTAACAACACCGTCCCCTGCTCATGCTTCTCAGAAGGCTCCACAGTCTTCAGCATGCTGAGCAGTACCACAGATGAACCTTCTTACATCTCAGAGGTGAAGAGGAGCTTGAAGACTTCGAACCTTTTGAATCTCACTTGCTCATCAACCAACTCATAAAGATGAAGGACTACGATATAAGCATCCATATGCTCATGCTGCTTTCGTAGCTTGGGTTCCATCATGGCTAGCATGATGCAACTCATTTGTTCAGAATCACTCACATGTTTCTGATAGGCCAACAATTGGTCCAGAGTTGCATTGTCACTAGGATGGGCGAGAAGAGGCGCTTCGAGGACATACGCAAGCTTTTCCATCTTGAGAACAATTCTCAAGTTTCTAAGCTAGCCCAAGAAGTTCGACCCAGTCAATTTATTCGAATCCAAAATGGAATGCAAATTCAAAGACATCATGATCAATCTTAGAAATACAAAATGAGCATATATGAGAAAATGATTTTTAAAATGCATCAATATACATTTATAAATCCCATTCATTTTTTCGAATTTCAAAAACCCTTGAAATCAATTCGGGAGATCGTAGGTCAATCTCCGAATGGGCTGATATCCAATATAGATAAGAACAACCTTGGAGTGAGTCCAACAAGCCATTCTTAGCTATGATGGTGGGTATCAAGTATACCGATTACATATCATGTATATGTAACTATCACAATGTGCTATCAACTAATTGAATGTTTACACATAAATTGGGTTGTTAACACAATAACAAGTATGCATCATATGCATAACACCCAACTTCACCTCTCTTCACATCGACCTTGGAGTGAGTCCAACAAATCGATGCTCCAAGTTAGAGCCGACCCATTAATCGCGAAATAGTTTTAATATGGTTAGAGCGCATTCAACCAATTAGCCAGGCTTGGAGTGAGTCCAACAACCCAAACTAACGATTGACCTCTGACTCTTACCATATTAGAGTTAAACTATTCCAATGATTTGAACATGTTTAGGTTCAAGCCGGGCTTGGAGTGAGTCCAACAACCCAAACAAGAAACAGAACTCTGGTTCTAACCATATTAATGGAAGGTGTAGGCTTTAATATTGAGTTAGGGTTTTATGTCTCATCCTCTTTGCATGCAAATAACTATTATCTACATGGAATGACATACATGGCATACATCTACATGTCACGACACGCATGGCATAATGTTATGCATCTAATGCAATTACATGGCATACAATTATGTCATGTACATAATTTCTTTATTTGTCATAACTATTTATAGAAATAAAATATGTTTAAGATTTGATTCTCCAAATCAAATCATGATTGAATTAGGAAACAAATTTCCAAATCTAATCACATATTTTATTTATGAAAATAATTGATTAAGGAAAATCAATTTAGGAAACCAATTTCCTAAATCATCAAAACTACTTATGGAAATAAAATATTTTAAGATTTGATTCTCCAAATCAAATCATGATTAAATTAGGAAATAAATTTTCAGAATCTAATCAAATATTTTATTTATGGAAAATATCAATTTCCATAAATACTTCCAACTTTCCAAAAGTGGAAGATTTCCATAAATACATCTAGACTTTCTAAAATTAAAAAATTTCCATAAATACTTCTAAATTTCCAAAATTAGAAAATTTCTAGAAATAACATTATGACTATCGCAAAACCATTCTACGATTATGTCGAAACACAACCTGGGCTGTGATACCACTGTTGGGTTTCCGGCACCGCGGCGTGTGTGTGTTCGATCACGTTTCATAAACATGAACACATCGGAAGCAATAAAATAATAAATCTACATTTATTACAACACACACAACACACGCATGCATATTACAACAAGTGTAGACATAACCGTAAATTTAAATTTTCAATAAAAGGAAATTTATCTACGTTATACCTTTCGTATGACGTGTAGCGGGAACGGCATCAACCGGAACGATCCTCGCTAGAATCGTCTCTATCCGTATCCACGCCGAGTTCCTCGGGATGACTTCGCTAAGCCACGAGCTTCATCTTCGTACGGGTTACTAGCCTCTTGTTGAAGACGACATGATCGAGAGATGATCACGATCCGAATCCAAATTCGGATCCTAATACGAGTTCTCAAAACTCGCTTCTCCGGAGAGGTATTCGTCAACCAATTGACGAATCCTTCGTCCTCCACCTCAGAGGATTACCGGAGATCGAATCCCCGGTAAGTTAGCCGCTGTCGGAGCTCTAACCGTCGTCCAAACGACGCTCCGACGAGAGGAGAACAAGCTGTCCAGAAAACTGGACAGCTTTGGTGGATGTGATAGGCGCCGGCCAACCAAGGGAAGAAAAGGCTCACCTTGATGCCAAACCTATAGGAGATCACCGGAGGGTCGCCGGAGGATCACCGGCTGAAGCTTGGACACCGGCAAGGAGCTGGACGGCGGCACAAGGGGCTAGGCGGCAATGGAGGTTGGCGCCAACTCTTAGAGAGGATGAAGTGGGCGGCTACCATTGCTAGGGTTTTGGATTAGGGCTTAATTATCCCTTAAGCCCTCTTTTATAGAGAACTAATTCTCTTAATGATTATTGGATCATAACCATTAGGCCCGTTAACCCGCTCCATTAAGATAAGTTAAAATAAACCAAACCATGATGGTTTATTTTAAGTTAAAATGAACCAAACCAACTTTTGGTTCATTCGTTTAAAATAAACCAAACCCTTTGGTTTATTCTCCTCCATTGGATTAGAACCAAACCATTTTGGTTCATCCATTACGTCTTCATAAGACTTGACCCATCCACGCTTCCATTGCGACTGAAATGATTTCATGCTCGCTTTATGTTTGGTCCAACCAAACCTAGTTTCTCTCGGTCTGAGAATCCCATTCTCAAGCTCGTTTTAAATCCTTTGGATTATGCTCGTTGTGCGTGTGACCAAATAGGTTCTCGGTTTATGTTGGCCGTCAATAATTAACCATTAATTATAGAACGATCATGAGTGGCACCTAGTAGTACATCATGATCCCCAATTAACCGAAAAGATCAACGGTTGATCCAGAACTATTTCTGAAACCCTTGATGGCTTCGAATGAATCGTGCCCCATTCCCTTCACTCATCTTATACCCACTTGGTTGAGGACATGGTCTATTGTGTCAGTCCCCACTAGGCTGACTACGTCACACCTAGCCCAAGTATCATTTCCTCGTCCTACGGATTCTAGTTACTCCACATGTATCGAGAGTACCTTACTCTAAACATGTAATGCTTTGGCCAAAGACTTTAGTAACAATCCGACGAGAGGCCATGGGTATACATCTCCTCGCAAGGAGTGGTGAATCCTTTATAGGCTATTCAAACACCTTCGATCACTTCGACTTATACCCAATCATCCCGGGTCCACATCTCCTTAGAGATGTTTGCTTAAGATGTCAAAGCATAAGTCTCCATGATCAAGATGACTTAAATACTGCAAGTCTAAGGAACATCGCACTTAAGCCACAGTAAGAACTTCATTGACATATTTATATATGCAGAGAACCATATGAAGTCTTACGGCTGGTCACTCCAATGAACTAGTTACCATAACTAGCATCCACGATTAACTCTGGACATCACAATGTCTCCAACCTGTGAGAATCAGCTGCTTGGATACACCAAGGAGTATACCTCGTGCTAGTCTTGACAGAATTGATGGTGTCCAAATCCATCAATTCATCGACTAGGGATAATTCTGATACATCACAATTACACATGTAGAGATACTCACTAGTTGTGATCCAATCACAAATTCTCTCATGCTGTTAATCGTATCGAGGACATTCAGTAAATGAGTTTAAGATCCAATCAAATACATAAAACATGTATACTCAAATAGTGAATCTTCATTTATCATATAAATGGTCCATACATAAGGCGATTGCCTTAGGACATCTCTCATATATTACTAACAGCACGGAGGGCAAAACACTAAATGAACTCCTCCTCGTTGGAGGTAGGAGTTAATCGATACAAGAACAAAAACTTGAGGTAGAGGGACACTCCCCCTCTCCTCGTTATGATAGAAAAAAAAAGCTTCGACAAATGTAAATGAACAACGAATCTAAAACTAAAACTGACGTACAAAAATAAAGGAAATGAAACCTAGACGTTGGAGAAGAAGCACTTCGTTGTCGGTAGCTTTGCGGAGGCTTTTGGAAGCTTGGAATTAATGATGAAACCCTAGGATTGGCCCTCCTTTTATAGCCTTTGAGCCCCTTTTCGAGAGGAACCCTAGCCAATCACAATTGAGCACCAATCTCCTTGAAATGGGTGATAAGCCTTGACTCCTCGAAGCTGATCATTGACCATCAGTCAACTAATGGCCATCATCACCATCGATGGCCATCGGATCATCGAAAATGCGACTCCGACGATCGATTGGCGGCGATCGAGTCCTCTGTCGAGTTGACTGATGCTTGCTGCAAGTCAAAGTTAGCTCAAAGAAAACATTATTTCGACGGCCTTCGACCGTCCGATCTCGACCTAGACCATCGATGGGATGTCTTTGGTCGGATCTATGCTTAAGACCATCCCCATAAGGAGGATACGACCTCTCTTACGCTCACACACACGAGCTTACCTCGATACTTACCATGTCGCTTTTTCTTCCGGCCTTCCACTCGATTCCTTCGGCTCCCTCCGAAGTCACTCGAGTGTCGCCCGACCACCATGGCTTCCTCCGGGTGTTGCTAGCCTTCAGCTCTAGCTATAGCAATCTTCTACACACTCGATTCAGCTCGTGAGATAATGACATGAGCTTAACTTTATATCGTTTGCTATAATCAAAACTCATGTTCGACTTAGGTGCCTACTGCACCAACAATCTCCCCCTTTTTGATTTATGGTAAACCCACATACAAAGTTAAGTAAATAGCAAGCATGAAGAATAATGTGCATTAGAAACAAACAAAAAATAAAGAAGATTAAGTTGGAGTAGTAAGGATTTTCTTCAAGTACTCCCCCTTGAGGAAACCTCCCCCTTGACCGAGGGTGAGTCTTGAAGAAAGACCTTAATCCTCCCCTTGAGGGTTGCTTTAAGTAATTACTTAAAGTTGGCCTTAGTAAAATGTTTAAGTTAAGAGTTCTTCTTAACTTGGCCCTTTCACCCCCTTAAGTAAAACATTAAGGGCATAATGTTTAAAAATAAGTAAAACGTTGATGACACAAATAAGTTTAAGTTAAGAATTCTCTTAACTTGGCCTTTAATAAGTTTTCAAAACTTAAAGTTAACTTTTTGTTTAAATATAAAGTAAGAGTTAAGTTATCAAAAAAAATTTGACCCCTTAACTTTGGCCTTTTTCTCCCCCTTTTGCCATATATCGAAAAGAGTGAGGGTGTGTGTGGAAAACAAAAATAAGTGTTAAATTTAAAGTCCAAGCATGTTCCACATTATTTTGAAAATAATATACTGAAAATAAGTTCATTTATAAAATGTTCAACTCATATTTGGCTTGATTGATATAAAAGATCAACCAGTCCTGGTCAGAGTCGGTTAGTATGTATGATTATACTCCGTGGTTCATGGCGATGCACTAGCTCTACATCTGGAACCAGGAGTAAGGTCCTAACATCTCACGCCCATCTATGTGGCTAAGTACACAAACACATTAGTCCTATGTGTTGTGAGATATATTGGCTCCTTAAATCTATGGGTGCATGATATCTAAGGTATGTCCTATGCTAGTACCATAAAAATGAAATTTAAGAAATAGTAGTAAGAAAATATAATTTGCAAGTTCCTATTCTATTATGCACATGCCCAATTTTCATCTTAATAGACTAAATTCGGCTTCGGGTAGGGGTTTAGTAAATAGGTCTGCTAAGTTAGACTTTGATTCGACGTATTCGAGTTGTATGGCTCCGTTGGCCACATGTTCTCGAATGAAATGGTGTTTGACCTATATATGTTTGGTCCTAGAGTGACATATCGGATTCTTAGTAAGATTAATTGAACTAATGTTATCTACGTGAAGTTTAGTATTCGTAAAGTCTAACTTAAAGTCACGGAGAGTGTGCTTCATCCAAAGAAGTTGAGTGACACACTCACCCATCGCGATGTATTCGGCTTCGGTGGTAGATAAGGCAACACAGTGTTGCTTCCTACTGCACCAACTCACTAGACTCGAGCCGAGAAGTTGACAACAACCACTCGTGCTCTTTCTATCGAGCTTACTACCGGCATAGTCCGAATCGGAGTAGCCGGTTAGTTCGAACTTGGTAGATCTAGGATACCAAATACCGACATTAAGTGTACCCTTTAGATATCTAAGGATATGCTTGACTAGAGTTAGGTGAGACTCCTTGGCACAGGTTTGAAACCTTGCGCACACACTCACTGCAAATAAGATATCAGGTCGGCTTGCAATTAAGTAAAGGAGACTCCCTATTATTCTCCTATAGTATTTTAAATCAATTGGGTTTCCAATTACATCTTCTTCTATATTAACATTAGTTGTCATTGGGGTATTAATAATTTTAGTGTCTTGCATTCCAAAGCGTTTAATTAATTCCCTAGTATATTTGCGTTGATGTAGGTATATTCCATCTTTAGTTTGTTTAATTTGTAATCCTAAGAAGAAACTTAATTCGCCTACTAAATTCATTTCAAATTCACTTTCCATAAGTGAAATAAACTCATTTAGTAGGATTGAGTTGGTGGTTCCGAAAATAATATCATCTACGTAGATTTGGGCTATGAATATGTCTTTACCTAAGTTTTTTACGAAAAGGGTTGGGTCAACTACACCTTGGTTAAAGCCTTTGGACTTAAGATAAATCGAAAGTCTCTCGTACCAAGATCGCGGAGCTTGTTTAAGTCCATAAAGCGCTTTCTTTAGTCTAAGGACATGATCGGGTTTGTCTAAACTTTCGAAATCGGGGGGTTGACTAACATAAACTTCTTCTTTAATGTATCCATTTAAGAATGCAGATTTTACATCCATTTGAAACAACTTAAATCCTCGATGTGTTGCATATGCTAATAACATTCGAATGGACTCTAATCTAGCTACTGGGGCATAGGTCTCGTCGTAATCTAAACCTTCGACTTGACTAAACCCTTTAGAAACTAGTCTAGCTTTATTTCTAACTACTTCACCTTTATCATCAATTTTATTTCTAAACACCCACCTTGATCCAATGAATGTTTTATCTTTATGTGGTGGTACTAATTCCCATACTTCGTTCCTAGTGAATTGAGCCAACTCTTCTTGCATTGCAATAATCCAATCGGGATCAAGAAGAGCTTGGTCAATAGTTTTGGGTTCAATTTTAGAAATCAAAGATATTTGACTAAGGTTTCTGTATGAGGCTCTAGTTCGAACTCCTAGACTTGGATCACCTATCACTTGGCCGATAGGATGATTCGTTTGAGTCCTAGTTGGATTTGGATTTGAGTCTACAACTTGATCCATAGGATGGCTTGTTTGAGTTATAGTTTGGTTGGAGTCATCTATCACTTGGTCGATAGAGTGACTTGGTTGACTTAGGTTAGGATTAACGCTAGACCTAATCTCCGAATCAGAGTTAGGTCTAGTATGAATCGGCTCGCTAATTGGGGTTGTCGAGGGTTTTGTAGGTTCATGTCCTTCATCAAATACTACATTGATGGTCTCCTCGACTCTAAGGGTGTCGTGGTTATATACTCTATAAGCTCTACTTGTAGTCGAGTATCCTAGAAAGATTCCGGTCGTGGTTTTGGATGTAAATTTCCCTAGGTAATCTTTAGTGTTTAGGATATGTACCTTACACCCAAATACCCTAAAGTACTTGATGTTAGGTATTTTATCGTGATAAATCTCGTATGAGGTCTTAAGGTGCCTCTTTACCATAAGGATCCTATTCTGGGCATAGCATGTCGTACTCACGGCTTCGGCCCAAAACCTATCGGGTAGGTTATACTCATTAAGCATTGTCCTAGCGGCTTCTTGTAGGGTTCTATTTTTGCGTTCTACTAGGCCATTTTGTTGTGGAGTTCTAGGGCAAGAGAACTCATGGTGGTATCCATTTAGGTAATAGAATTTTGTAAACCTATGGTTTTCAAATTCACCACCATGATCAGTCCTAAGTCTTTTGATTTTAATGCTTTGTTGATTTTCTATTAACTTAAATAGGTTGATTAATTGATCTAGGGTATCACTTTTGTGTTTGATGAACCTAACCCAAGTAAATCTAGAGTAGTCATCAATAATGACTAAACAGAATTTACTTCCGGTAAGTGACTTAGCTCCGTGTGAAACAAATAGATCCATGTGTAGGAGCTCAAGCACACTTTTGGTTCGTTCTTGACTAGTTAGTTGATGTTGTGTCCTAGATTGTTTACCTTGTTGACAAGCATTACATATTTTATTATCCAAGTTGTTGAGGTTAGGCAAATCTCTGACTAAATCACTCTGACTCATCTTGTGGATGAGTCTTGGGTGTGAGTGACCGAGTCGTCGGTGCCACAACCATGATTCCTCTTGCCGTGTCATAAGACACTTAGTTGAGGAGTTAATTAAGTTGATAGTGTAAATGTTGTTATTTCTAGTCCCTTTAAAAATTGTTTTAGAGGTTTCGTTTGTATTAATTACGCATTCATTTTCTAGAAATATGACCTTATAGTTATTATCACACAATTGGCTTACACTGAGAAGATTATATTGAAAATTTTCTACTAATAAAACGTTTTGAATGACAAAATTTGAGTTAAGCTCAATATCACCTGATCCAATGATTTTGAGCTTGCCGTTATTTCCGAAGGCTACCGATCCTTGTCGTTTGAATCGAAGCTTCGAAAACTTGAGTTGATCCCCGGTCATGTGTCGGGAGCAACCACTGTCCAACATCCATTGATCCTACACGCAAGGTAGTTGGATCGGATATTGGATTTATTAAAAATTGGTTCAAAATTATTAACCTAAATCATCTCACCCATGTCTACATGATCAAACATGTTAATCCTATATGTTATTGTGAGATGACTTCCAATTTTAGTTGAATTAAATTTAATGACTTAAACACTTGTCAACCTTGCGTTAGATTCGGATTTGACCTTAGGCTCATCAAGTCACCTTTTCAAGATCATGGCTTCCAAGTCGTGGCAAGGCACAGAGGCCTTCTTTGATCGAAAAAACGACCACTTCCCTAAACAAAGACATTTTCAAGAAAATAGAGACTTGACTCACCTAAGACCACTTCCTGGTCTAACTAGTCTAGGATACGGCGAGGTAGCTTCAGCTAGTTCCACTCGGTCAAGTGCACCGAACTAGATACGCCTTATCTAGCCCGAATACACAAGACTCCACTTTCCTAGCGTACTATCATCTCGCCGCGTCCTGGTACTATGTTATCAAGTATTGACGAGTTATAGTCCTATCTAACAATTCTAAAAAGAAAAATCAAACTAAATAAAAACCTAAGAATGCAATTTCTAAGTTAAAACACAAACAAATTTCGTACTAGCTCCCCCTGGACCGTTGAATCGATTCGGTCTCTCCACATAGTGGATTTGGTCCTTGGGAACCCAGTACTGGTTTGATCCTAAGTTTGAAATCAAGGTGGTCTTAGGGACCCATGCTTGGACACATTTTTTATGTCGACTTACAATCGACATATACGACTTATTGGTCGTGTTTGAGCTAAACTCTAGCCCGGCCTTGTTGTACACGACCCTTTGTGATCCAAGTAGGAGGTCAAGTCCTTTGGATTCCAAAGTAAACCTTTCCAACGTATTCCTAAGATCTTCAACTTGACTTTTCAAGAGTGAGTTCTCAACTTCGAGTTTTTCAACCCGAGTTGAGTCCTTCTCTTGAACTCGACTAGCCGAAGAGGTTAGGGAGACCTCGTGTTTGAGGAGTTTAACTTCCTCAACCAGGGTCTCGACCTTGGACTCGGACTTAGCTAACTTTTTATTTAAAAACTTAATTGCACTATAAAGTGTAGTACCTAAATCCACTTAATCAACTTAATTCGAAAAATCATCTCAATATAAAATTGTTTGAACCCAAATCCTAATTCATTGTAAACCCTACTATTCTTTGTATCAATTGTTTGAAATTGCCACGAATATGCATTTGAGAAAAATGCTTCATACCTTGCATGCATGCATGCAAGCAATACGTAACTGGAACGAAGTACAATTAAGTGCCTTTTTGTGTTTTGGTGCCTTGCTCTTGAGTTTTGGGCATTCGGACTTAATGTGTCCAAACCTATTGCATTCATAACATCTTATGTTTGAACTTTTAGGCTTACCTTCATTGGGTCGAGTGAAGGCTCATTTTCAGCCCTTGACTATCCTCCGAACTAGGTTGACTAGTTCGGCCTCCATTTCCGAGTCGACCTCCGAATCGGACTCATCCTCTTCTTCCTTCGGGGGTGGCTTGATGGCAGTTTTCTTCTTTGAACCTGCAAATAGTGCTATACCTTTCTCGGGTTCCGAGTTAGACTGCTCATGAAGTTCAAAATCAAAAAAAAGTTCATCTAATCTAAGTTTAGAAAGATCCTTGGAGACCTTGTAGGCATCGACCATGGATGCCCACAAGGTAGTCCTCGGAAAGGAGTTTAGGGCATACCTTATAAGGTCGTGGTTTTCGACCTTTTGCCCGATTGCGTATAGATTGTTGACGATGTCCTGGATGCGGGTGTGGAGTTGCGTCGCCGACTCGTGTTCCTGCATTTTTAGGTTATATAGTTTATTAAATAGAAGATCACGCTTACATACTTGGCTTCATCGGTCCCTTCGTGTAGCTCCACTAGTTTTGTCTAAAGGTCCTTTGCGCTTATGAAGGGGCCGACGCAATTTAACTCCTCCTTGGACAAGACGCATTGGAGGATTTGTGTTTCCTTGGCATCGGCTTTGACTTGTCATTTTGTCGCAATGGTCCATTGATCATAACCCAAGGATTCACCCACTTCATTAGTTGGAAGTGTGAAACCCGTTTGGATTATGATCCACATCTCAATTTGGGTTTTGAGAAAGCATTCCATCCGACCTTTCCAGTAATGAAAATCATCTCCGTTGTAAAACGGAGGTCGGACGGTGCTAAAACCCTCGAGATGGGCCATTAGAACAAAAAGAACAAGGAGACTAAAATGAAAACCTAGCAACGACAAAAACACACGAAAGTACCAAGACTTGCGTCTTGGATTAGTAGTGCGGAAGAAAATCTAACAAAAAGAAATAAAACAGAATTAAAAAATAAAAAATCTGTAAAATGGATAGATTGGTGGTTTCACCAAATCTTAGCAACCCCCGGCTCTGATACCAATTGTTGGATCGATTTGAAACGCTAGAGGGGGGGTGAATAGTGTTAAAATTTTCTTTTTGTTCGTTCATTTAAAAACCGAGTAGATAATTAATTTACCGCGGAAAAGATAAGCAATAAATAAAAGAGACAATTCTTTTTACTTGGTTCGTAGCCTTCGGCTACTACTCCAAGGCCCTAGTGGTCCTTGACCATGCACGGAGGGAAAAACACTAAACGAACTCCTCCTCGTTGGAGGTAGGAGTTAATCGATACAAGAACAAAAACTTGAGGTAGAGGGACACTCCGCCTCTCCTCGTTACGATAGAAAAAAAGAGATTCGACAAATGTAAATGAACAACGAATCTAAAACTAAAACCGACGTACAAAAATAAAGGAAATGAAACCTAGACGTCGGAGAAGAAGCACTTCGTTGTCGGTAGCTTTGTGGAGGCTTTTGGAAGCTTTGAATTGATGATGAAACCCTAGGATTAGCCCTCCTTTTATATCCTTTGAGCCCCTTTTCGAGAGGAACCCTAGCCAATCACAATTGAGCACCAATCTCCTTGAAATGGGGTGATAAGCCTTGACTCCTTGAAGCTGATCATTGACCATCAGTCGACTGAAGGCTATCATCAGTCGACTGATGGCAGCATCAGTCGAGTGCTGACCTCCGGCAGTCGACTGATTGACGGCAGTCGAGTCCTCCAAGCTGGCAGTCGATTGATTCTTGCTGCAAGTCAAAGTTAGCTCAAAGAAAACATTATTTCGATGGCCTTCGACCGTCTGATCTTGACCTAGACCATCGATGAGATGTCTTTGGTCGGATCTACGCTTAAGACCATCCCCGTAAGGAGGATACGACCTCACTTACGCTCGCACACACGAACTTACCTCGATACTTACCATGTCGCTTTTGCTTCCGACCTTCCACTCGATTCCTTCAGCTCCCTCCGAAGTCACTCGAGTGTCGCCCGACCACCGTGGCTTCCTCCGGGTGTCGCTAGTCTTCAGTTCTAGCTATAGCAATCTTCTGCACACTCGATTCAGCTCTTGAGATAACGATATGAGCTTAACTTTGTATCGTTTGCTATAATCAAAACTCAGGTTCAACTTAGGTACCTACTGCACCAACAAAATGAAAGTAAAGCAAAAGTGAAGGAATACCTTTTGTTTTTACTTGGTTCACAACCAAAAGGTTGCTACTCCAAGCCCCCGTGATCCAAGACCGTGTACGATGGGGGGCAATCCACTAAAAGTCTCCTCCTCGTTGGAGGTAGGAGATGACGATTACAAAAACACAAAGTTGAGGAAGAGGCAACAAGCCTACCTCTCCCCTTTGCAAGTAAAATCTCGAGTACAAAAAAGAATAAGTAAAGTAAGGACAACTAAAATTAAAACTACCAACTAGAAGTTCCGAAGAAGTTGGCATTATTGCAGCAGAGCGTTGTCGTTGAAGCTTGGCATTATTGGAGAACTTTGGGAGCAAGATCGGATGATCCAAAGAGGTGAAAAACCTCTTCTTTTATAGCCCTTCAAACCCTAGCTCGTTGAGATCTAGATCTAGGTCAAAGCTCCTCATCCCCCCATTTTTTGTGGAGCTTATCTTGACTTTCTTTGAGATGATCATCTTGACCATCAATCGACTGATGCACCTCAACACTCGACTGATGGTAGGATCAGTTGACTGTCAATAGCCTTTAGTCAATTGTTAGCTTGATCATTCACCTACAACAAAGAGTTAGCACAAAATACATGACCAATGGTAAATATGATCGTCATGTTGATGCAGTGAGCATCACTCCTTAGTTTTGATGTATGAACCACAGTTAAATATTAGGATTCACTTGTGTTCTAATATCAGTGTTAAGTGGGAAGACTTAACAGGAAGTCCTAGTAGGTCGTGTTGATAAGATACTAGGCATGTATCTTGACAGATCAGGAGAACCGGACACCAGGCATGAAGTCCAGATGGGTCGCGTGGACCGGACATTTGGCATGAAGACCGATTGGGTCAAGAGACCAGACAATCGGCAAAAAGTCCAGCTGGGTCAGGTAGACCGAACAGCTGGTGGAAGCCCTGGTGGGTCAGATCGGATGTCAAGAGTAGTAAGCCCGACAGGTACTCGGCAAGTAAGCCTCAAGTGAAGAGGTGAGGCCAAGACCTCTATAGGGGGACAAAGCTAGGTGTCGATCCGACGAAAAGTCCATGTGGGACTTAGTAGTCGAGATCGAGCAGTATTACTACTGGTATCGCATTTTATATTATCTATTTGTGCTAATACTGTTTTGCAGGGATCAGTCGACTGAATGGATTCAAGTCGACTGAAGTCCAATCGACTAGATAGGTATCATTCGACTAGATACCTATTTGGCAGGATCAGCTGGTGATCGATCAGAGATCGTGCGATGTAGATGGAAAGGGTTTCAGTCGACTGAAGGGTTTGAGTCGACTGAAGAGGCAAATTTCCCGATGCAGAGCCGAGTGAAGTGGAGTCGACTGGAAGACCACGAATTCCATATCGACGGGCTGATGTGGAGTCAACTTAAAGGTATTCCAGTTGACTGGAAAATGCTTATAAAATATATGCTCGACCAGATCCGATGAGACAACATCTAATCTACGCCAAAGTGCTATCAAAATTTTCTCACGATCACAAAAGCTTTGAATCTTCAAAAGGGCTCTTTTCCGACACCTCATGCCCGCATCCGATTCTTCATTTGTGTTGGTATAAAGTAGTCTATAATTTCTTTTTTATTCGCTTTTGTACTTAACTTCAAGATAGTGTGTTACCCTTCTCTCATCTTTGTAAAAAGTAAACCCCTTCCGAAGTCGAGAGTTCTCGAATTGAAGGGTATTATAGTGATTGCCCATCGAGGTAGCTCTCGGGAGAGCTAAGGGGCTTGGAGTAGCAACCCAGTTAGAGTTGTGAACCAAGTAAACTGCCTGTGTCTAAACTGTATTTAATTTCCACTGCGTACCCTTATTTGACAATATAAAATAAGTTTCTCAAATAAACAAAAATATTAAATACCAAGATTCACCCCCTCTCTTGGTTTACTCGATCCTACAATTGGTATTAGAGCGGGGGCACTCTGAATTGGTGAAACCACCATCGTAAGCTTTAGATAAATTTAGATTAACTTTTATTGTTTTAGATTAATTTTTATTACTTTAGATTATTTTTTATTACTTTAGATTAATTTAGATTAACTTTTATTGATTTAGATTAATTTTTATTTCTTTAGATTAATTTTTACTGCATATTAATTAATTAAAAATCATTTTCTCTATTTCAATTAATTAAAAATATTTTTAGTATTTTAAATAATTAAAAATCATTTTCTACATTTTTAATAATTAAAAATCATTTTCTACATTTTTAATAATTAAAAATCATTTTCTGCATTTTAAATAATTAAAAATCATTTTCTGCATTTTAATTAATTAAAAATCATTTGCTTCATTTTAAATAATTAAAAATTATTTTCTCTATTTTAAATAATTAAAAATCATTTTCCACATTTTAATTAATTAAAAATCATTTTCTGCATTTTAAATTAATTTAATTAATTTTTTTACATATTTAGATAAATTAATTAATTATCTGCATATTAGTTAAATTAATTAATTTTCTACATATTTAGATAAATATAATTAATTTTCTTCATATTAGTTAATTTAATTAATTTTCTACAAATTTAAATAAATATAAATAATTTTCTTCTTATTAGTTAATTTAATTAATTTTCTATATATTTAGATAATTTAAATAATTTTTTGCATATTAGTTAATTTAATTAATTTTCTGCATATTTAGATAAAATAAATAATTTTCTACATATTAGTAAATTTAATTAATTTTCTGCATATTTAGATAATTTAATTAATTTTTTTTTTGCATATTTTGATAATTTAATTATTTTTCTGCATATTTAAATAATTTAATTAATTTTCTACACTTTAGATAATTTAATTAATTTTCTGTACTTTAGATAATTTAATTAATTTTCTGAACACTTAGATAATTTAATAAATTTTTTGTATATTTAAATATTAGATTTAATTTTTCTTTTCTTAGAAAATATTTATTTTAATTTTTTGTACTTAGAAAATATTTCATTAATAATATCACACTTAGAGAGATACAACACCGTTCGCCCTTCTCTCTTCAATGGAGAGGACTTTTCCTAATGGAAAAGGCCAATGAAGTGCTACTTGAAGACCGACCTAGAGGTATAGTTCTCAATTCACAACTCCGATAGACGACTCGGGTGAGTTGTTAGAACCGGAGAAATAGACCGCAGATATTAGAAAGAGAGCTCAAGTCGATTACAAGACACTTAACACCTTGCAATGTGGACTTGCCAAAAAAGAGCTCAATAGGGTAGATCCATTAGAAAATTCTAAGGAATTATGGGAAAAATTAATTGAATTGCATGAGAGTACAAATGATACTAGGATAGCCAAAAGAGACATGTTATTAAATAAATTATTTAATTATAAAATGAACGAAAACGAAAATGCTAGTCAACCTCATACTAAAATTAAAGATATATTAAATGAATTACATTTAATAAGACACCAAATAGAAAATAGAGACATAATCAGGTATATGCTTAAGGCATTCCTGAGAAATGCCTTATGGACATCGATTGTCAATGCCTATAAGGTTTCTAGGGATCTTTCCACAATTAGATTAGACGAATTATTTTGTGAACTCGAACTACACGAACAAGCTAACTCTGGTCAAACCGAGAATGGTATAGCTTTGATGGTAGGTTCGACTAAAAATGAAAGAAAAGTGAAGAGTGAGTCCAAAGACGAGTCAGAGTTGGAAACAAATAAAGAAGAGGAGATCGTAAATATGGTTCGGAAGATGTTCAACCGAGGAAGAGATTTATGAAGAAAGATGCCAAAAAGGTTGTCGACAACAAGTCGAGACCCCGATCAGAAGTGACGTGCTACGAATGTAACGGAAAGGGACACTACAAGTCGGAGTGTGCAAACTTAAAAAAGGAAGAAAACCAAAAAAGGAAAAGAAGAAGAAGGCGCTTAAGACGACGTGGGATGAGTCGTCATTGGAAGAGTCGGACATGGAAGAGATGAAAAAAAGTTTCGTCGCATTTATGGCCGAATCGAGATCCAGAGCCGAGTCAAGTTCTGAGTATGAGTCCGATTCCGAGTCTGAGAAAAGCCACGGATCCGCATCCTTTTCCGAAGTTTCTGACGAGGTAACTTCTCTCCTAGAAGATAAGTTGTAATATATTATTGCATGCTAAGGTAGGAAGTTAGCTAAGTCCGAAAATCGAGTCGACTCGCTACTTAAGGAAGTCCAAGTACTTAAGGAGCAAGTCAACTCGAAGACTTTGACTTGCCAAATTAAGGATAGAGACTCAACTCAAGTTGCAAAGATTGAGGAAGAGAACTCAGTCCTAAAAAGGCAAGTAGAATATCTAACTGGATCTTTGGAAGGGTTCACCTCGGGTCCCAAGTAGCTCAACATGATGCTTGGATCTCAACGAGTCGTGTACAACAGATCCGGACTCGGATACAAGGCTAAATCCACCTATAAATCATACATGTCATTACTTAGCCGAAACACTAAGAATCGAGTCCAAGCATGGATTCCTAAGTCTAGCTTGTTGGGGGATCGAAACGGCCGGCTAGAGGGGGGTGAATAGCCCTCATTCATTGAATGTCATAATTCATTCGTTCTCGTGTGCTTTCTACAAGTGTCGTTAATATATGTAGCGGAATAACAATAGAAATAATAACAACACAAGCACAATCAATACACAAGTATATACGTGGTTCGGAACCGAATGGTTCCTACTCCACGGGGTGAGCTCAATGAGCTTGTGTTATGCGCACGACACTAACAACACTCCTTATCGACTACACGTCGGAGGTGGAGAAACCTCTCACAAGATATTACAACAAGTAATATATAAAATACAAGCAATACAAAGACAAATACGAAATACACATAAAGAACACTTTACAACGCTTGCTTTGAACCCTTTGCTTCTAGCTTTCTTTAGATGGCTCTTGAAGGTCTGGAATGCAGCAGCAATTCCCCTCCAATAGCTTCACAAAAGTCTTGGCGAAATCCTCCGACTCGAGCTCCTTTTATAACGTGCATCAAGCTATTTTCGCGCCCATCAGTCGACTGATCTTGACTATCAGTCGACTGGTCCCGTAGTCGTTGTCTCACAATGGCCAGATCCACATTGGTTAAGTTCCAACGAATCACATCGATCGGTGATGGCACCCATCGATCGGTGATCATCCATCGATCGAGTCTTTGGCGAGCTCGACTCCATTTGCGTGTGCAGTGTCATCGATCATTGCCATCCCTCGGCGATCGGCCGGATTCTAACGATCATTGCCCTCCCTCGGCGATCGGTGATCGGCTGAACTTAGTTCAATCGAACAGTCGAACCCATACGACCTAGAAGTCTAAAACCTCATACAAAAAGTTGTTTGAGCGTCCGACACTCAGTCTTAGCCACTTGGCTAAGTCCACCTTATCCCTCATGGAGTTCCCCACCGAAGCTCTCTTCCCTCGGCCTACGTCCCTCGGATGCGCCAAGCGCACGGCTTCGCAACACCATCCTTCGCGTCTCATGCCCTAGAAGTATGCTTCCCTTTGGGCTCACTCCATTCGCTCCCCGTCCGGCGGTCCCTCGGATGCACCAAGCGCACGGCTTCGCAATGCCATCCTTCACCGACTCAAGGACCCGAGCCTAGTGAACTTGCCAAGTTCTCAAGACTTCCCAAATGCACCAAGCGCACGACTTCGCAATGCATTTCTCACCAAGCACCAAGCGCACGGCTTCGCAATGCTTTGGATTTCCCATGCCAAGCACTAAGCGCTCGGCTTCGCAATGCTTTGGGCTTTCCCATGCCAAGCACCAAGCGCACAGCTTCGCAATGCTTTGGACTTTACCATGCCAAGGCTTCCCCCTTGGACTTCCACACCAAGCTCCTTGCTTGGATTTTCCATGCCAACCCCATGTTGGACTTTCCCATGACAATCCCATGTAATGAGTTTTGTCTATCATCAAAATACTATCAAGGTACTGCTCGAGTCAAACTCGAGTCAACCTGGGCCGATTGCACCAACAATCTCCCCCTTTTTGATGATTGACAAAACTACCATCTCAAGTCTACCAATTCTCCCATATTAGCAATTCTCATATTCCAATGAGAATTCCAACGAATCCTAATTGGTAACTTGGTTACTTCTCCCCCTTTTTGACATTACATCAAAAAGGTCCTCCCCAAGGGTATGAATGTCTCATATCCCAATGAGACCTTACAATCTCTCCCTTGGAGGAACACATGCCTACAATCTTTCTAGTGATCCTATATCACTTAAAGCGAGGCAACCCAATTTTCCTCCCATGAGGAAATACACATCCATCTTCCCATGATGGATACCTCCCCCTAGAGGCTTGCTCCCCCTTGACCATTGCACCAACAATGTCCTTGGAGAGTCCCTAAGCCAATAGGAACATTAAACCAAACAAAATTAAGGCAAAGTTCAACAATGAACTCTCATCCACCTTAAAATTGATACTCACCCTCAACCCAACTCCTAATCCATATCCAATGGATTTCCACGCTCTCTAATGCTCTCCCAAGCATATCCTAGGGTTAAGAGTGGTTAGGGGACCAAAACACAGCTGAACATGGGCCTAACCAACAAGGTTTACCCGAAATCAGCATTGTCGATCATTGTCGAAACGGTCGTGACACCCTTCATCGATCGGGCCTCCCGACGGTCGATAATCATTTGTAGTTTTCTGAATTTCAGAAATGACTTTCCGAAATTTATAAGTAAATATACATAAATTGATAAATCTTGAAATTTGGTATGTATATTACTTATCACAATCATTATGGGTGAAAAATATCAGAAAATTATTTTACCCATTAAATTAGGAGATTGATACAAAGTCCAAAATTTAAGAAAAGCTTCAATAAAGAGCCCTCTTTGTATCATCCCATTCAATGGTGATAGCTATCAAAAGATAGGCTTCACCAAGGTTTTTCAAAATGTTTTCAAAAATGTTTTTCAAACCTTTATTTTCTTTTTCCTAAACATCTCACCAATATCTAGATGTGTAAAACACATACAAGTCAAATTTTTTGTGAGATGTGGGTTTTGTTTTGGTTATGTTCTCATGCATATTTCTAGGCAACATTAATTTGATTCCCTTCAAGTTGTGACATAGTCCTTAACTCCATTTTAAACTATGCATGATATGATTATGGCATAAATATGATTTAGATAAAAAAACATATGTCAATATCATGATGTCATGTCATGTGAATGAGAACTAAGCATACATGACATCTAAAGATAATTCTAAACATGATCATGACATTTTATAGATAAAAATGAAAATGATGTCATGACATGGTAAGGCAAACAAATCATGGCAAGTAAAATATACTAAGGTATAGAATACCTAAGTGTGAAAATCAATTTGCCATTTTTAGGGATTAAATACATTTTGCCTTAATGCCATTATTTCCTTAGTGTGCCAAAAACCCAAAATAGCACACCACGACCTCTATGACCTAATTGTACAAATTTAACTTATTCTAAACTTCTCAAACACATTGGCACATCCTAATGTGTCAATTCTACTATGGTTAGGTTAACTACCCATCCATTTATGGTTGACACACCCTAACCCATCTAGCGTGAATCAATCACGCTTTTAGGAACCCAATACCTATTGGAGCTCCTTGGGTTAACAAGGTATTCCCTTGGGATAACTTCCCTATATACCTTTCTAATGACCCTTTTTTGGCTTTGAAGCCTTAGTCAAATGGATCTTACTTGGGTAAACTCTAGAGGTGACTCCTCCATTGACCTTCTTAGTGGCTACATTTGATTTCTTTGAGGTGTTAGCCACTAAACACATACTATGGCTAGACTTAGGGATGACTTCCCTATTAGCCTTGGTTTTCCTAGACCTAGATGTGATTCTATAATTAAATGGAACATTATGGTAGGACATAGGTTTGTGACCCAAACCCTTCTTGCCCTTATACATTTCTTGTTTTCTAGGTCTTGACTTTTGTACATTAGACCCCTTAACCGAATTTGATATTATTGCTAGGGTCTTCTCCAATTTTTCTAGCCTTGACCTCAAGGCTTGGTTTTCTAACCCTAATTTTCCCAATTTTGAATTTTCATTTATCTTTTGGGAAATGTTTTTCTTTTTAGGCATATGCCTAGATTTCTTGGGATTAAGACCCAAGTTTTCTTCAATTCTCCTAATTGACTCCCTAGGTAAAATAGATCTAGTGTTTTGAGTCCTAGGTTTGTCCTTAGAGAAACTAACATGCTTAGCACCTAAGCAATAAACCTTATTGTTTCTCCTAGCATGCTTTTCATTAATAATGGCAAGAGAACTAAAATAATTCTTAGCATGCTTTTTAATTCTAGAAATTGAAGGTGCATTATTTAAATGTACCTTAGGGTTAGCTTTAGAAGCTCCCCCTACATGAGTCACACCTTCTTGCCCTTTCTTCCTCCCCGTAGGGCATTGGCTTCGGTAATGTCCCCGTTGGTTGCATTTAAAGCACACAATGTGCTCTTTGCTCTTGATTTTGGGAACACCGGCATCCTTTGACTTTGGGTTGACTTTTGGTGTTGATGCCTTTTCCTTACCCAATTTAGGGCATTTACTCTTGTAGTGCCCTTTCTCCCTACACTCAAAGCATATTATGTGATTTTTATTTAAAATAACAACACTTGAGTTACCTAGGGAGTTGGTGGAGGCCTCTTCACTTCTTCCGGAGGTAGAAGCTTCATTTTGATCTTGCTCCGGAATTGAAATCCTTTCCTCCCCCTCAACGCTAGAGGTGGAGAACTCCACCAAATCATCAACATCATCAAAAGTAGATGGTGCTTCTTCTTCGGCATTATCCTCTACATGTGTCAGTTGGGAGTTTTCTTGAAATTTCATTATCTTCTCCCATAATTCCTTTGCATCCCTAAAATTACCCAATCTAGACCAAATAGTGTTAGGTAAAAAATCACTAATCAACTTGATTACCTTGAGATTTGTCTTGAAGTCTTTGATTTGGTCTTGGGTCCATTTTGACTTCTCAATTTGCCTATTTCTTTCATCCCTAGGCAATTCGGAACCGTTTTCTAGGATTAGCATAAAATCAAAATCGGTTTCTAGATATACCTCCATTTTTCTTCTCCACCATAGAAAGTCTCCTTCGAATTTTGGTGGTTGAAGGTTGTAGCCGGCCATCTTGTAGTGCTCTCGCGGCGGTTAGTCCGGTGACAAGCAACCTCGCTCTGATACCACTTGTTGGGGGATCGAAACGGCCGGCTAGAGGGGGGGTGAATAGCCCTCGTTCGTTGGATGTCGTAATTCATTCGTTCTCGTGTGCTTGTTTACAAGTGTCGTCAATATACGCAGCGGAATAACAATAGAAATAATAACAACACAAGCACAATCAATACACAAGTATATACGTGGTTCGGAACCGAATGGTTCCTACTCCATGGGGTGAGCTCAACGAGCTCGTGTTATGCGCACGACACTAACAACACTCCTTATCGACTACACGTCGGAGGTGGAGAAACCTCTCACAAGCTATTACAACAAGTAATATATAAAATACAAGCAATACAAAGACAAATACGAAATACACGTAAAGAACACTTTACAACGCTTGCTTTGAACCCTTTGCTTGTAGCTTTCTTTAGATGGCTCTTGAAGGTCTGGAATGCAGCAACAATTCCCCTCTAATAGCTTCACAAAAGTCTTGGCGAAATCCTCCAACTCGAGCTCCTTTTATAACCTGCATCAAGCTATTTTTGCGCCCATCAGTCGACTGGTCCCGTAGCCGTTGTCTCACAACGGCCAGATCCACGTTGGTTAAGTTCCAATGGATCACACATCAGTCGACTGATGGCACCCATTAGTCGACTGATCATTTATCAGTCGAGTGCTGGCGAGCTCGACTCCATTCTGTGCCCATGCACAGTGTCATCAATCGACTGCCATCCCTCGGCAGTCGACTGATTCTCCCAACAGTCGACTGCCCTCCCTTGGCATCTCTCGATCGGCCAGACTTGGTTCGATCGAACACCGTCGAACCCAGACCTAGAGCGTCGGGGCACTTATGCCCGATCGGTGATGTAAACTAAAACCTCATACACAAAGTTGTTTGAGCGTCCAACACTCAGTCTTAGCCACTTGGCTAAGTCCACCTTATCCCTCATGGAGTTCCGCACCGAAGCTCTCTTCCCTCGGCCTACGTCCCTCGGATGCGCCAAGCGCACAACTTTGCAACGTCATCCTTCGCGTCTCATGCCCTAGAAGTATGCTTCCCTTTGGGCTCACTCCATTCGCTCCCCGTCCGGCGGTCCCTCAGATGCACCAAGCGCACGGCTTCGCAATGCCATCCTTCACCGACTCATGGACCCGAGCCTAGTGAACTTGCCAAGTTCTCAAGACTTCCCAAATGCACCAAGCGCATGGCTTCGCAATGTTTTGGACTTTCCCATGCCAAGCCTTCCCCCTCGGACTTCCACACCAAGCTCCATGCTTGGATTTTCCATGCCAACCCCATGTTGGACTTTCCCATGACAATCCCATGTCATGAGTTTTGTCTATCATCAAAATACTATCAAGGTACTGCTCGAGTCAAACTCGAGTCAACCTGGGCCGATTGCACCAACATAGCTTAGTCAACCAAGTTGGACCAAATCAATTTTGGGTTCCCAAGAGTCAAGTTCACTTAGTGAACATAACTCAATCTTGCTACCATTTAGGGTGAGCTAACACTTTACTTGTTTCCTTGTTTAGTTAAATACTTGCATGCTTTAGTTTACTTTACTTGCTTAATTTAGAATGAACTAGATAGGAAACAAAGTAGTTTAAACTTGAACAACCTAATACTAAGACAAGTGAACTGATAGTAAGTTAGGGAAGCTCTTCGAAGAGCATGTCTAGGAAGTGGTCATTACTCTAATAACCAAGAAGGTCATGTGCCTCGTGTTGGTGCAATCGGCTCAGGTCATGATTGACCAGATTCGAGTTTGACTTGAGTGATATTTTGATGTTTGATAAAGTGAGTTGACATTGATGTTTGACATTAATGTCTGTTGATATTTTGGGGAGATTGTTTATACAATCAACTCGGGTTATGTTTAACCGGACTCGAGGTTGACTCGAGAGAGACTTTGGTGGTTGACTAGAGTTGACGATGTCATGGAAAGTCCAAGTCTTGAGTACTTGGCATGTAAAGTCCAAGCATGGGTCTTGGCAAGGAAAAGTCCAAGCATGGGTCTTGGCATGGAAAGTCCAACATGGGTTGCAAGGGAAAGTCCAAGCTTGAGTCTTGCCATTTGAGAAGTCCAAGGGGTTTGATATTGGCGCCGTAAAGTCCAAGCGGGAGTCTTGGCAGCATAAGTCCAATGGTTGGCGGCGTAAAGTTCAAGCGGAGTCTTGGCAGCATAAGTCCAATGTACCTTGGATGTGTAGACACCGTTAGCATGACATAGCCGATGGAAGGACCTGAAGGCTAGTGCGATGGATGAACAAGTCATGGATGACTTGGAGGGATCCAAGAGGCGTGAGGCTGATGGAGGTGGCTAGAAGACTTAGGTCTAGGCTAAGGGTGGTCTAGCAAGTATGGGGGAACCATACTTGGGCTAAAACCTCATGTTTGAGGTGTGCCAGTCGACTGGTGTCATGTGACAGTCGACTGGTAAGAGTCAACTAGGGTTTGACTGCAGGAAGTAGTGGCAGCTGATTGGCGCCGAGGTGGGCGATCGATGGATGGGCGCGATCGGTGATCATGTGATCATCATGTGATTAGTCGACTGATGCTTGGTGTTTCGGCCACAGAATGGAGTTTGACTCGATTGCTGGGGTTAGCAGTCGAGTGGAGGCTCGACCAGTCGAATGATGGTCATAATCAGTCGACTCATGATGGATCCGTTGGATTTTTCTAGCGTGGATCTAGCCGTTGTCACATGACAATAGTGGCATCAATCGACTGATGGTCCCGAGCAGTCGACTGATCGACTTTTTCCAGCACAGGTAGAATCTTTAAAAGGAGCTCGTGGAGATAGAAAAAGGCAGCGATTTTATTGGGCAAATTGAAGGGGAGAGTTGGTGCTTTCTAGTCCTTCAAGGCTAGTCCAAGGCAATCAAAGATCAAGCAACCAAAGTGCTCTATTAAAGTTTTTTTCTTTACTTGCATTGTATTTCTTATTTGCATTAGCTTGTATCTTTTGTATTTCTTAGCGTAATCATTGTACGAGGTTTCTCCACCTTCGACTTGTGTCGAGAAGGAGTATTTGTGATTAGTGATTGCGTGTGCATCACTAGAGCTCGATCCGTGGAGTAGGAACCATTCGGTTTCGAACCACGTTATATCTTTGTGTTCGTATGATTGTCTATTTCATTATCGTTATTATTATATATATTACACTGTGCTAACAAAGTTTGTAGACAAACACGCGAAAGAATTGCATCAACGCATAGCACGACGCTATTCACCCCCTCTAGCATTTCAACGATTCCCTAACAAGTGGTATCAGAGCAAGGCTGCTCTTCTAAGTTTAACAACAAAGGGAGTACGCTAGAGGGTGAAGATGGAGTTGGAAGAACAATTAGGATGAGATATCAATACCCCAATTCCCTATGCCTTCTATGGACGAGAAGGCTTCAATTCTTGGAAGACAAGAATTGAAAACTTTTTGATTATGAGAGACCTTGAGGAGTGGTCCATTTTGATGGAAGGATTCGAATATCCAAAAGGACCAAAGGGTGGCTTCCTCAAGAAGAAGAAATGGAGTGAAGATCAACTCCAAAGATTTGAGAAAAATAAGAAGGTAATCAATTTCATTTTTGATTTAATTCCTAATGACTTCTTGTGTAGCCTAAGTGAGTGCATAGATGCCAAGGAGCTATGGAGCGATTTACCCAAGCTTCATGAAAATTCATCATCAATCCAAGAAGAAGAATAGGAGTGCTCACCCTCTCAAGCTCAAGCAAGTACATCGTCATCTAAAGAGCTTGAGGATTTGGAAGTTGATAGAGAATCAATTTCTGGATCGGTGGAAGAAGTGGAAGAAGCCTCCACCTCTAGGATTGAGGGGGAGGAAGTTAGACCATCCACTTCGGAATCGGAGCAAAACCAAGAAGAAACCTCAACCTCCGGGAGAAATAAAGAATTCACTTCGACTACCGCAACCACCCTAGGTAACTCAAACACCGTAATTCAAAATAAAAATAATATTATGTGTTTTGAGTGTAGGGAAAATGGACACTACAAAAGTAAGTGTCCTAAAAGGGTCAAGAAGGCTCAACCGGCTCCAAAGGTCAAAGATGCCGGTCCCTCAACACAAAAGTGCAAGGAGCAAGTTGTTTGCTTCAAATGTCGGCTACCGGGACATTACCGGAGTCAATGTCCAAGGGGGAAGAAGAAGGGCCAAGAAGGAGCACCACAAGTAGGGGGAGCTTCCAAAGCTAACCCTAAGGTATTTTTAAATAAAACTTCTTATTCAAATAATGTTAAAAGGCATGCTAGAAATAATTTTAGCAATCTTGCTATTTATCATAAAGAGCATGCTAGAAATAAGAAATTTTGTCTAGGAGCTAAGAATGTCTATCTTTCAAAGAAGGAGATATTTGGGACTAATATCCCTAGAAATATTTTACCTAAGGACAACCCTAGGTCAAACAATTCTAGACAAATTCTACCTAGGGAGACCATTAAAAAGGTACAAGAACATCTAGGTCTTAATCGCAAATGGACTAGGCATATGCCTAGAAAGGACAATGCCCAAAGACCAAATCAAAATTCAAAAATTGGACAATTAGAATTAGAAAATCAATCCTTGAGGTCAAGGCTTGAGAAATTAGAAAAGACTCTCAAGAAGATGCAAAACTAATTTCAAGGGTCAAATAGTCAAAGTCAAGGGTCTAGGACTCAAAGTCAACACCTAGGTCCTAAGAGACAAAAGTAATCCAAGGGCAAACAAGGTTTGGGTCACAAACCTAAGCCTAAGGTGGCTTATCATAGTGTTCCATTTGATTATGGAACACAAACTAGGTCTAGGAAGACCAAGGTCAATAGGGAAGTCATCCCTAGAGTTGACCATGGTATGTGCCTAGTGGCTAGGGTTTCAAGGAAACCTAGGGAAGCCACTAAGAAGGTTGCAAGGGGAGTCACCCCTAGAGTCAACCTAGGTAAAACCCAAATAACCAAGGCTAACAAGCCTAGAAGGGTCATTAGGAGGGTATCTAGGGAGGTCATCCCTAAGGAATACCTAATTAACCCTAGGAGCTCAAATAGGTTTTGGGTTCCTAAGAGCGTGAATGATTCACGCTAGATGGGTTTAGGATGTGCCAACCTTGATTGGATGAGTAGTTAACTCAACCATGGTAAAGGTGACATTTTAGATAATTTTAAAGGTTATGAGTACCATGGAAATAGGATTGATTTTTAATCCTAAAAGATTTTAGGATGTGCCAATACATTTTTGGAATTATGAAAAATCAATTAAATTGGCACAATTTAAGTTTAGAGGTTAGTGTGCCATTTTGGATTTTTGGTACACTTGGGAGGTTAGTAGTAATATGGGAAAATAAATCTAATTATAACAAATGGCAACTAATATTAAAATTTAGGTATTATAATACCTATACATTGTATATGACATGCTTTGTTTGCCATATAACATGCCATGATATCATATTTATTTTTATCATTTATATGTCATGATCATGTTTAGGGTTAGGTTAAATGTCATGTGTTTTTAGATTATATCATATGTCATGACATCATGATCATTGGCCATGCTTTATTATGCTATCATTTATGCCATGATCATACTTCATGCATCTAAATTAATGAAAATTGAGTTAAGGACTTTGGCATGACTTGGAGTCTCATTCATAAGGGAATCAAGTAGGGTTGCCTTAGAAAATGCATGAGACCTTAGATTAGGATAACCAAAACCCACATCTCACATCTAAATTGACATGTATGTGTATTTACACACTCTAGATACATGTGAGATGCTAGGATATGAGTTAAGTTCAAGGTGCATAGTTTTTGCATCTAGATGAACTAAAACTCATCTTTAACCAACAAGTGGATCATTGGGAAAGCTTGTGTACAAGTCATGTACATTAAGCCCAAGGAATATGATCCAAAATAAGGTTTTGAAAACATTTTAAAATCTTTTTGAAAAACCTTGGTGAAGTCTATCTTTTGTTAGCAATCACCATTGATGAGATTGATACAAAGTGAACTAAAATTTTGAAGTTTTTATTCACTTTTGGATTTTGTATTAATTTCTCTATTTTATGGGTAAAATAATTTTCAGATATTTTTCACCCATTGTATGTGTTATAAGTATTATACGTATGAATTTTTGTGATTTTTTGATATACGTATATTTATTTATGCATTTCTGAAAATCAACTCTGATAACTGAAAATCGGATTTTGATTATCGATCGCTCTAATTGGCGGTCGGTGATGTGAGTTCTGATCATTGATCTCTGATAAAGTCGACTGCCAATGCTGAATTCGGGAAAACAAGGTTTGTTAGCCCAATTTCAGCTACGATAAAGGTCCCTAACCACTTCTAACCCTAGGATATGCTTTGGAAAGCATTAGAAAGGGTGAAACTCCATTGGATATGGATTAGGAGAGGTGTTAGGTCGATGTATCAAATTTAAGGGTAGGAAAGTTCATGTTTGGACTTTTAATCTTATTTTTTATGGTTTAGAGTTCCTATTGGCTTAGGGACTTCCCAAAGACATTATTGGTGCAATTGTCAAGGGGGAGCAAGCCTTTAGGGGGAGGTATCCATCATGGGATGATGGATGATACTTTTCCTCATGAAAGGGAAAATGGGATTTGAGATACCCAATTTGGAAATTGGGAGAGTGTATAGGATTGTCACTCTTGAGTGATATGAGACTTATCACTAGGAAGATGGTAGGCATCCTAGATATTTTTAAACTAAGGGGGAGATTGTAAGATCTCATTGGATATGAGACATTGACCTCCTTGGAGAGAACCTTTTTGATGTATGTCAAAAAGGGGGAGAATGTTTGGGATTACCAATTTGGGAAATTGGTAAGAAGAATTGAGGTAGTGTTCTAACTCAAAAGTATGTGTTTTTGTCAAACATAAAAAAGGGAGAGATTATTGGTGCAATCGATCCTGGTCACGATTGACTAAACTCGAGTTTGACTCGAGTGATATTTTGATGTTTGACAAAGTGAGTTGACAATGATGTTTGACATTAATGTTTGTTGATGTTTTGGAGAGATTGTTTATACAATCGACTCAGGTTATGTTTAGCCGGACTCGAGTTTGACTCGAGAGAGATTTTGGTGGTTGACTGGAGTTGACCATGTCATGGAAAGTCCAAGTCTTGAGTACTTGGCATGTAAAGTCCAAGCATGAGTCTTGGCAAGGAAAAGTCCAAGCATGGGTCTTGGCATGGAAAGTCCAACATGGGTTTGCAAGGGAAAGTCCAAGCTTGAGTCTTGGCATTTGAGAAGTCTAAGGGGTTTGATATTGGCGGCGTAAAGTCCAAGAAGGAGTCTTGGCAGCATAAGTCCAATAGTTGGCAGCGTAAAGTCCAAGCGGAGTCTTGGCAGGGTAAGTCCAATATGCCTTGGCAGTGTAGACACCGTTAGCATGACATAGCCGATGGAAGCACCTGAAGGCTAGTGCGATGGATGAACAAGTCATGGATGACTTGGAGGGAGCCGAGATGCGTGAGGCTGATGAAGGTGGCTATAAGGCTTAGGTCTAGGCTAAGGGTGGTCTAGCAAGTATGGGGGAACCATAATTGGGCTAAAATCTCATGTTTGAGGTGTGCCATTCGACTAGTGCCATGTGGTAGTCGACTGGTAAGAGTCAACTAGGGTTTGACTGCAGGAAGTGGCCTAGCAATCGACTGTCAGAGGTGGGTAGTCGAATGATGGACGAGCAGTCGACTGATCATGTGATCAGTCGACTGATGCTCGGTGTTTCATCAACAGAATGGAGTCTGACTCGACTCCTGGGGTTAGCAGTTGAGTGGAGGCTCGACCAGTCGACTGATGGTCATAATCAGTCGACTAATGATGGATCCGTTGGATTTTTTTAGCGTGGATCTAGCCGTTGTCTCACGACAACAGTGGCATCAGTCGACTGATGGTCCTGAGCAGTCGACTGATCGACTTTTTACATCACATGTAGAAGCTTTAAAAGGAACTCATGGAGGAGGAAAAAGGCAGCGATTTTCTTAGGCAAATTAAAGGGGAGAGTAGGTGCTTTTCAGTTCTTAGAGGCTAGTCCAAGGCAATCAAAGATCAAGCAACCAAAGTGCTCTTATAAAGTGTTTTTCTTTACTTGCATTGTATTTCTTATTTGCATTAGCTTGTATCTTTTGTATTACTTAGCATAATCATTGTACGAGGTTTCTCTATCTCCGACTTGTATCGAGAAGGAGTATTTGTGATTAGTGATTGCGTGTGCATCACTAGAGCTCTTTAGAGCTCAATCCGTGAAGTAGGAACCATTCGGTTTCGAACTACGTTATATCTTTGTGTTCGTGTGATTGTCTATTTTGTTATCGTTATTATTATCTATATTCCGCTGCGCTAACGAAGTTTGTAGACAAATACGTGAAAGAATTCCATCAATGCATAGCACAACGCTATTCACCACCCCTCTAACGTTCCAACGATTCCCTAACACCTCGCCATGACGTGGTGCACTAAGTTGAGTGGAACTGACCGAAGCTAAATCACTAAGTCTTTAACTAGTTAGACCAAGGCTTAGTCTAAAAGTGAATAAAGTACTTGATTCTTTTATTGACTTTGTCTAGGTAGTGGTCGTTGCTCCGATAACCAAGAAGGTCATGTGCCTCGCCACGACCTGGAAGTCAATACTGGAAAAACCTACTTGACTAGCTCAAACCAAGCTTGAATCTAACACAAGTTTAAACACTTTAAAATTGCTCATCAAATTTAATTAAGTTAAAAGAAATCCTCATCTTACAAAGCTCGTAGGAATAAGTGTATTGAAAACCTAGCTTGGGTGAGATGATTTAGATCTTAATTAAGCTTAATTAGTTTAATTTAGCCTAACTCATTCTAATATACTTAAATCAAAATTGATAAATTTATCTAAACAACTTACCTTAATTAAGCTTAACTTAATTAAACTTAATTTATTAAAACTAAACAAACATACCTAAAATAAACAAATTCACTTAACTTAACAAACTACTTAATAACGTTGTTTAAATTTAATTAAATTAAACTTAATTTAGCTAGATTAAAACAAACTTAATCACTAAACTAATTAACCTACTAAATTAAATTTAATCATCTAAATCAATATAACTAGCTTAATCAAATAAAAACAATTAAGTAAATAAATAAATTTAACTTAATAAAATCGATTAAATCGAGTTAAACATAAAAAATAGGAAAAATTAAAAATACTCAAATTCAGTCAACTGAATTGTTTTCAGTTGACTCAACAAGAGTCGACTGAATCAACTTCAGTTTCCTCCAAGTATTGGGAAGGTAAAACACGACTTCAGTCGACTGAAGTAAATTCAGTCGATTGAAATGAACCGGTAGATAAAGTTTAGGCGGTGAAATAAATGGTAAAATTTATTACAGTCGATTGAAATATGTTCAATCGACTCAAATTTAGGCAACTGGAATGTTTCGAGTCTGTCACGCCCCGAGAGTATGTCGTGCCAAAAAGCAAACGAACGATATCTCCTCTGTACATGACAACATATCTGGTAAATACAAGGCCCGTAGGCCCACAACAACACTATAATATAAATATATCAACAAACCAAACACAACGGAAACATACTGACAGATAAAATAAGATACAAAGACCCAACTGTGCACTCCGGAGTGACTTGACATGACAAGAAACATAATAGAAACCACATCAAAGGCCAAATACATACAACACATCCTTATATCACAAATACGGAAACGATATGGGAATACAACAATACGGAATACATATCCATCCGTTTGGTGTGAGATGGGATTAGCTGGCAGAGCTCCGAACATCCAAGAAAATCTTCTACCTATTACCTGGGCGATAGGAAACCCAGGGTCCGAGGTGGTGAGTATAAACTCAGGGGTAATATATAGAAAGTGCATGAACAACATATAGGATATAGAGATCTACAAGTATGCATGTGAAGATCTACAAGTATACATCATGAGTCCAATAGACATACAGTCCTATCCAAATCTAATAACAAGTAACCACAGTATAGTCATACTCAATGTATATACTAAACTGATCAACTGAACATGAAGTATGTACCAACATACCTGACGGTCTGCAACACCATAAGCTATATCATCCTGAACAGATACACAATAACATAACCCATATAACGTACAAAGTCAATCTCATACCTGACTAACACTCAGACATCTGAACAGTATATAATCACATGTAATAACATCCGGGTCCATACCACACTATGACAGGATGCTAATCAAATGCATACAACAGTATTGACCAACACATATATCATGCTCAACACACAACAGTATATAATATGCAAATGACATGTATCATGATGTACAAGCATATGCAACAATCATAGCTCAATCAAATGCAGCATCTCATAGGCATATGTAAAATATATATCAAATACATGCATACATATATATCAGCAATGCATATGCATACCCATGTCTACAGACCCATCCAACCATGACCCCAGTATGGCCCGGGTGGCACGACATGAGGAATAGCCTGACTCCAGCTACCACTACTCTCGAGTGGCCGAGTTGGGTAGTATAAATGAGTAGCATATAAGCGTAAAGAGCTAGCTACTCCACAGGGGTCCTTGTTGTTGGTCGCTCCGTCACTACCCATGAGTAGACGAGCCCCACACACAAGACAACTGCACGTCACACAACCACCATCTATAGTGGGCGAGTGCTAACACCACTCTACACAGTGACCAGGTGCGCATCTCCAGCTACCACCATCTATAGTGGCCGAGCGTGGCACATCCAATGCTCTGCTCTCAACCCTGATACCACTACCCCGAGTGGCCAGGGAGGCAGGATGACTGACGACCCATCTCAACCAAAAGGGAGACCCCAGTCGACAGCATGCATGCAAATGTAATGATGCATAGCTCCATATACGAATCATCGCAACACTCCCTATCCCACGGGGAGTCCTGGTCAACCAAAAGACAACTATGCAAGGATTATAATCCACAAGACTCTCTCTATCGCACAAAGAGTCATACACATCTGACAGTCAACCACGCTAAGACCTCTAGTCAGTAGCGAGATACTATCGACTGTCTATATAACCATACACAGACACACAATCCAAAATGGATATACTATCACGCTAGGACTTCTAGTCCATAACCACATACTGACAACCATACACTTATCTATGCACAGACAACTAGATCCACCATAGATGCACAACTAATAAGTATACGATACAACAATCGACTCCATAATCTAATCCATCACCTAACCCTAGTGATGTAATACAATAACCCAATCTGAGGTCACAAAGATAACCCTAACCACCTGTACTTACTGAACATCCATCAACTAACACATAATAGGGTTTATAGTTCCTATCCGTGCTAGATAATCAATGAAGTAACAACAATATATCTCAAAGGTTAAGGCAGTACAAGCATATGATTAAATAAGAGTGGATCTAAGATCGAAGTAATAGCATAAGTCCAAATTCATGCACCAGATTCAGATCAAACTACCTGACCAGGGTAGATATTACCCACCTACTATGTAGCTCGTATCAACCGTCCATAACTACGAGCATCTTCACTAATCAAAGTCCTTCCATTGATAGTTAATTAGCTATAAATCAAGCTAATCAAATCCATATCTCAATCCACAACACCTATCCTATCCACAACTAATAATTACAATCAACTACAAATACAATAAGTATCCATATCACTTAGATTTATACTTACCTCACCTTGCTTTAATCTCTCCCAACTTCAATTAGCCACAGCTTATCCAAAGAAAGCATCCCCTGTTGAATTTCAAATCCATTGATCCACATCATCAGCTCAATTAACTAAACTAAACTAGTGTACGACGATAAGCATCCAAATCCTTCTTACCAAGCTTAGCCTCAATGTCAATTCACACATAGCTGAACTCTCTCTCGAGCACACAACTCATCCACAACAAAACAATATCCAATTAGATATCAATAGTTCATGTTGAAGAATAGATAACTGATAGCATCTATAGGTCAATACAGAACTTACCCCAACTGCTAGGTTGCCAACAAATCGAACCAATTTGAACTCTGGAGCTCACGACCTATCATACACAATTTATCAAAAATTCAGTAACATATAAGCTGCATCAACCATCTGTTGCTTGATCCACTGATCCAATCGTGGCTCACCAATGTAGTGATGAAAATGACAAAGGATGGAAGCCCGGCAATGATCTGAGCAGACGATAGGGAATAGCAAAGATTGGCTCACGAGCAGATAAGGACTCACTACAACGCAGAAAATAGGGAAGAAAGAGATCCGGCGGCAATGACGAATAGGAGATGGTAGATCAACTACAATAAGAATCGACACTGCAGCAATCGTGCAGATCTCATCCATGGCTGTGGTGTTTTCTGTCCTCGGACCAGGGGAAGAAGGGGCGGCGAGATCAGCTGTCGTCAGGGATGTAGATAAGGAAAAGGAGAACACCTCCGGCGGGCCAATCCCTGATGAATGCAGGCGGCGACTGGGTGTGGTAGCTGCAGACATTCGACAAAGCTGGTGACGGTGAGCAGCTCCGACAGCGGCGACAATGTGGTAGAAGAGACAAGGCACCGAAGACAAGCCGACACATCCAGCTACGGCGGAGATCGACTGGCTCGAGCATCGAGGGTGGAAGATCGTTGGAAGAGATGAGATCGGGGATTGGGAGAATCACGATGAAGAACCAGATCGGAATTGGGGATAATCGAGGGCATCACAATGACGAACACAGAGGAAGGAGAAGAACTCCAGCGTAGCCGGCGACGGTGAGCTCCGGCAGCGGCGATAGTGCGGCGGTAGTGAGGAAGAGAAGATTTGCGATCGGGAAAAAAATGGGAGCTCGCGATGAAAGGAAATCACGGCTGAGAAAAGAAGAGGAAGGAAACAGGTTAGCGGATGCGGGTTGGTTCGCCCCTTTAAAGGTAGTCCAATGCAGTTCAGCTTGTGGTTAGGCTAACCCAAGTCAAGCTTAAACTAGCTCAAGTTGACCTAAGACTAACTATATGAACTCCATTTAAATCCCAAAAAATTCCTAAAAATTCCATAAGCTAATTCTCAATTAGTAAGGGCTATTATTTTATTTTATTTTATTTAATTTTTAATTAATTTTTTTTTCGTATCTTACATTCTCCCCCACTAATAAAAATTTGGTCCCCAAATTTTTGACTCATGTACGAGTACAAGAGGTCACAACAACTATCTCAAGTATCTGGAGAAAAGGCACACACCTCAAGTAACTAAGTGGGATACTGAGCTTGAATATTATATTCCAGCTCTTATATACACGCTTAACCAACCTATTAAGAGGTCAATAACTATATCAAAGTGGAGCTCTATACTCGTAACCGATGGGAGACTTTGCCAGAATCGTAAGGTGAATCATGAATCACCATCAGAAATGATACTCAAGGTTACTCCATGCATATAATTCCATCAAGCGATCCAACGAAATCCATCTTATGGCTCGGAAGAAAATGAGTGGACCTAGCAAATCGATCATCGATTACCCAAATCCTATTAAGTCCTTTCCGAATTCTAGATAATCTCCCAATGTTGTCCATCGTACTAGGCTACCACTTCCATCACGGTACGTAACCCTACTGGTCACCAATATTCCACCTTTACTTATTGGTCTACCCAACATCGAACTATGAAATCTATCATCGTCTAGGCCCTGAAACCTAGTTCCATAAGCTTATGACCAAGTGATTCTCATCACCTTCTTGGTCCAACAAATCCACGGTATAGTAACGCTAGTAACATCTTATCAACCTCTATGGTATCAACCAGATCAATCCAGAGAAACCACAACCTCCCTTAAGATCGTGAGTATATCCAACGGTATCGTCTAAGACGACAAACCACCAACTGGTCAAATCGCTTCATGAACGATTAAATTGTCAATAAGTCTAACAACATTATCAACATCTCATAAAATTCATACCAAGTATGAAATATTATTTCCCACACACCTGTATCCTTTCTACTCTAAGCCGATGATAGCTCAATTATCACACCGACAATGATAATTGTATGACACTAAGTCATTACAATATCAACCCTCCAATCGTAGATCAACCCTAGGATATATACAGGTGTCCTTTAGTTGATCTAAATAGATCCTTTATCCTCAATGAAGGATATCCATTTTCAACAACTACTACATACCACCATCGATAATCGATGCATAACCACAAAGGTCTATCCCTCTTTTAACCAAGAGTTCCGGATCTTCTTCAAAAGGAATACTAGGACAAATAAATCTCCCATCCAATACCTCATGTAATCACCACTTACGTTTTACCAATTCTATAGTGTTTAGCAACACTGATACCAATAAAATCATCTCCCGGTATAAGGTATTTAATATCGGAACTATTCCCGAAATCACCCCCAATCGTATATTCCTCTTGCCTATGCAGTGGCAAGCCCGAGAGTTTATCTGAAACTACATTCGAATACTCTCAGATTATACGCACATCCGAGAGACATATTATACCAACATTCCAACCATTTAACTATCCGTAAGGATATGTCTATAATGAAGGTATGTCTATCAAAATCTAAGGGTATCCCTTGACTTCTTGGTTGTTGATCAATATCTCACTAGACGGGAGAGAAAAATCACCAACCCACAAGTCGATAGGAACCCTTCTAATCCTATCTAACAATGTTCTAAATCTAGATACCTGTAAACTACCGGTATCTCTCGACATATCCGCAAATAGGGTATCCTAAAGTAATACCACGCATGACTAATTCTTCGGTCTTCTATACCTCCTCTCGAGTAATCATGAAAACTCACCTAACATCTGTTCTTGACGGCTGAGCTCAAGTAGCTGCAAAAGTTTGCCATGGAGGAACTAAAACCAACTGTTGAACGGAGATACAATACCCCAAATGTCTGCAATGGAGATGGTAAACACTGCTGTACGGGTAAAGAGTACACATCCGGCTGTAAAATACTGAAGAACTGTCAACATCGTAGCATGCTCCAACTCTGTAAATAGTATAACTGTGTCTGAAGAATACCGCATAGATATGACCATCCTCATAAATGCTCTCCTCTGTACAAAGGATAACCACGCCTAAGAAAGTAACAGTTGTCGTCTGGCTGTCCGAGTCTTCTAGGATGTCCTCTGCTGATAGTGCTGAGTAACTCGCTTCTCTGGGCTGGAAGTATCAAAGAGCTCCAACTATATCTGAGATAAGATCGCTGTTGATGTGATAATCTAATCTTCTGTGATGAACTCGACTTTCGAGGTTGTGGATTGTCCTCTCGAAAGCATCATCCATAGTCTTCAACTGAGTCTTCAAAGTACATACTCTCCTCGTAGATACAATAGAAGAAGATAACATAATCCATCGGATAATCTGCTCTGTGTCTCGTCGTGACCCACACTGCACACACACAATCTCTTCGGAGTCTTTCTTCTGATTTTGCTGATAAACAGGTGAAGATGCTGACAATCTGCAATCGGTCATCTATGATGGAAAAACTCTCCAATAGTCGCTCGTGACTCATGACTCTAATCTTGCTCCTTTTGTCAAACATTCAGAGACTTCTGATTCTAATAATTTGACTTGCAATATATGCCTATCAAATCTCCAACTCTTAAACACTAGCTACGGAGTCACTTCTATACACATGACTCGGTCTAATGCCTTCCGGTAGGATCTGATAGGAGATCTAAACATCCTGATCAAGATGTCAGCCAATAAACCATGGGTGGCTCAAGACATGTCAATCACAGTCTCGAGCTATTAGGTGGTCGTAACCCTCGCAAGTCTAACGACTTTGCATGATACCTTTGTTACCAAATGATCACCAAATCTAAAGCTCAAGAATTCCCTGACGATGAGTCAAAGAAGATGACGTGGAAAAATACTCTCTCACAACATCACTACACCGTGGCCAAGTGATGTGTGATTTCCCAAAGGTTATTTCCTATATCTTCTACCAAGTATCGGCTTAATCTCGATAATGGTATGCAACCAACTCTACTTCCTCTGTATAACACGAGTTAAGTACTCAAAAGTACTCTCAAAGTTATACAACCTAGAACGACCAACTCAGGAATCAAAATCCCTATGAATATCATCCACTAATTTTCTACCATCTGCATCAGCAATAGTATACTCGCTTAGTCCATTACCCTTTAGGTAATAATCTGACAAGCATAATTAGTGAAAATCCCTAGGACTATAATCTTTGATCTCCACAAGAGATGTGACTACCTAACCCTTGCTTTTTGACTCGGTATCAGTCGGCTCTCAAAGGTAATTACCTTTTCGATAGCAGGTACATGTCTAATAACCTCAACATGTCATTCCCGTGGTCAACTCAAACCACAGTTACGAATACTAACCAACACCCTACAAGTCATCCCTGTTATAAGCAACTAAATGCATAGCCAACAGAAGGATATGTGATAACAGTTAACATACCTTAAACCTTGTAGCTCGGAGATGTCTGCAACAGCCAGATCCCAAAACTCACAAACCAAAACCGAGTAAAGAAATACTCGATGTTCGAATGAAATAAAATCCGAAAATGGACTTCACAACCTAAGGCTCTGATACCAATAAAATTGTCACGCCCCGAGAGTATGCCGTGTCGAAAAGCAAACGGACGACATCTCCCCAGTACGTGGCAACATATCTAGTTAATACAAGGCCCGTAGGCCCACAACAACAATATAATATAAAGATATCAACATACCAAACACAGCGGAAACATACTGACAGATAAAACAAGATACAAAGACCCAACTGTTAGTCCAATTGACCCGTGATATGGTTTTGATGTGTGTGGCAAAGGGTTTAAGTTAGGTTGTTATTGTGATTTGATATGTGCGTTGGAGTCTTGCAAGACTTAGTAATTCGCACACAGAGCATTCGCGAGTTTCACCTCTCATGACTCGGTCCTTGAGTCGGTGAAGGATGGCTTTGCGGAAGTCGTGTGCTTAGAGCATCCGAGGGATTGCCGGATGAGGAGATTGGTGTGAAGCCAGAGGAAGTAGACTTCAGGGCAAGACATGAAGGATAGCGTTGCAGAGCCGTGTGCTTGGCGGATCTGAGGGACGTGGCTGGACGAAGATAACTTCAAAGGCGAGGGACTCCAAGGGATGAGAGTGAGCGAATGTAACCCGGGAAGGGGAAGTATGCTTAGGTGAAACTTGGCCAATTGGCTAAGTGTCGGATGAGATTTCTCGACATTAGTCGACTGCCATAAAATGACAGTCGACTGCTTTGAGTCGAACAGGGTTCGATTGGTGTTCGACTAATGGGTTTTTGGCCCAGCAGTCGACAGCCATGGAATGGCAGTCGACTGCTAGACCATCAGTCGATTGCCAAAGGTGGAAGTCGATTGATGAAGGTCATGCGCGCAGAACCGTCGAGAGTCGATCGCTACCGACGGGCATCAGTCGACTGATGGATACATCAGTCAACTGGCAAGGGTTCTGTTGGACTACAACGGTCGGAATCTGACGTGTTCAGAGGCCGTTGTAGTGGAAATAGTCGACTGCCAACGACAGCAGTCGACTGATTGTGGCCAAAGGGAAGAAATCAGCCCTCTTTATAAAAAGAGAGGGTGTGGGCTTTTGGATGGCTAATGCTTATGTTCCAAACTATCATCCAAGTGCTCCACAAGTGTTAAACTCCTTCTTCTAGTTTCTTTCACATCTATTGTAAAAGAAGGAGTATTCTTGAGTTGTAAGGGTTACCTCCACCTAGCTTGGTGCAAAGGAGAGACCAATAGTGGATTGGTTGCGGAGTGATTCACCGTGGACGAATCGGACCGTGGATTAGTGGCGCATCCGTGAACCACGTTACATTGTAGTGTTAGCGAATTGTTTGTTTATCTTTGTGTTTGTTCTTAATTTTCTTTGCTTTGTATTTTCTGCTTGCGCTAATGTTTATTGTAGACGATTAAGAACGACTTCCACCATACGACGAAAGAGGGATATTCACCCCCTTCTAGTCGGCCAACATCGACCCTACAAGTGGTATAAAAGACAAGACGCTTGTCAAAGGACTAACCGCTGCAACAAGCACAATCAAGGATGGCCGGCTCAAACATTCACCCACCGAAATTTGAAGGTGAATTCTATTGGTGGAAAAAGAGAATGGAGTTATTTTTTGAAACCGATTTCGAAATTCTTTTAATTATGGAAAACGGTTTCGAAATGCCTAGGGATGAAGAAGGGGAGCCATTGGAAAAGTCAAGGTGGAGCAAGAGGCAAAGGGAAGAGTACTTGGCAAACTCAAAAGCCAAACATCACCTCTACAATCTACTCCCCAACAAGAAGTCAACCGGATAGGAGAGTGTGCTAGCACCAAGGAGATGTGGGAGAAACTCATAGAGATTCATGAAGGCACATCCGAGGCCAAGCTAGCAAGGAGAGATGTCCTTCGCTCCCAATTATCCAATATCTAACTCGAAAAGGGAGAGAAGGTAAAATCCCTAAACTCTAGGTTTAAGGAAATTCTAACCGGTTTGACAAGTGTAGGGGAAAAGCTCTCCAACCAGGATATGGTAATGAAGGCTATAGATGTCTTTCCCCGGTCCTCAAGATGGAGCTCAATGGTGGACTCTTTTTACATCTCCAAGAACCTAGAAGTTAGCACCTTGGAGGAATTTTTCTCAACCATGGAGCTCCACGAAACAAGGCTTGAAGGAATAGTAGAAGAGCATAGAATTCAACCTTCAAGAGGAGTAGCTTTGATGGCCAACAAAGGGATAAAGAAGATGGAGACTCCCTCCTCCTCCGACGAAGCATCCTCCTCTTCCTCCATGGATAGCACGGAAGAAGCATACATGGTAAGGAAGGTAAGGCGTGCTTTGAAAATTTTTAAATTTAATAAATCTATTGATAGGAGGAGAAGACCAAGGGGGAAGGTGATTTGCTACAATTGCCAACAAGAGGGACACATAAGCGATAATTGTCCCCTCTTGAACAAGAGCAAAGAGGAGAGGAGAAAGAAAGAAAAAAAGAAGAAGAAGAAGGGGAGCAAGAAGAAGGAAGAGGAGAAGAAGGCCAAGGAAAAGGGAAAAGTCAAAGCACTAAAGGCAAAGACATGGGATGCTCCCTCTTCATCATCCTCATCCAAAGAAGAGGAAGAACATGTCTACTCAAACCTTGCCCTACTGGCATTTGATGACCTAGACTCCTCCTCCTCCGAAAATGAAGAAGCAAGCTCAAGGGAGGAGAGCTCTAGTGAAGGGGGAGGCTCTTCTTCACCATCCTCATCCGAAGAAGAAGAAGACATGGAGACTATGGTAATGAATCTCTCACCCCATAAGATAGTTTCCATGATTTCTAGTCTTACTAAGGATTTATTTAGAGCCAAGAAAAAGAACAAATGCATGCTTGAGCAAATTAAGGATCTAGAAAATAAATTAGAACAAGCATGTCTAATTATTAATGATGATGATGCATGCTCACATGATAACTATATGCCATTTGATGTTAGTATGCATGCATTGAAGAAAATAGGGCTTTATGGGAAAAAGTAGATCATTTGACCAAGGCCCTAGAAAAATTCACCATAGGCTCCAACACCCTTAATATGATTATAGGGAGCCAAAGGGTAAGTTTCAATAAGAAAGGCCTAGGATATAAAGAAAATAGAAATGAAAAGGCCTATAAATGTCTAATTGCTAGGGGCCAAGATAAAAAGAAAACAATTACTAGAAAATGGAATCCTAAGGAATTTTTAGTGAACCCAATAGGAAAGAACTTGTTTTGGGTTCCTAAATCCATCCTTAAGGGTTAGGAAAACCCTAGGATAGTCAACCATAAGGAATTCACCTATATCATACTTTGGTTGACTTAGGATGGCGGGACAAAATTTTTGAAATAGTGTTGGGTGATGATAATGCACCCTTAAATAGTTTAAATCATGCTCAACACTTAGTGTCATGTATGTTGATACAAATTTTTAGCATAGTGTTGGGTGATGATAATGTGCCCAAAAATAGATAATATTGCTTAAATCATGATAATTGATGTAATTGTTATACATGTTTGCAATCATGATTTATGATCTTGATATTTGGCACATAATCATGGGAAATAGAGTTTAAATCATGCTCTAGGTGATGTTTGACTTATTATCATAATTTTATACCTAATGCATGATTATAAATTGATGAATACATTTGTTTCATGATCATAATGTAAAATTAATTCATATATGTTTTTATGATCATGTGGTATGATACTTGACCATGTTTAGAATTGCATGAAATTAATGGTTAAGTATATACAAATACCTTTAGAATACATCTCACACTCACTATAGGCTACCTTGATTGAAAACTTAGCATGAGTGAGATGATAGGATGATACTAATGGTCCACTAATGCCTATGACATTTAGATGGTCATTTGAAGTGTCAAAATAGCGATAATAGACCAATCATGGGGAAGACTTATGTTTAATTCATAGACATATTGCTCAAAGATCATGGTTGGATATTTCATATGTTTTCAAAATGATTTCTTACTTTAAAATCTGTGTGTTCATGTTTTGAAACAATTTAAAGCAAAACTAGGTGTTAAAAGTGATACTAACTTGATCAAAAACCTAGTTGATTTTGAAACTTTTGGATTTTTGGCAAATCCTTGAAAATATAATGATTTTTCATTAAAAACTATTTTTCATTAATAAAGGATCTTAAAATAAATATGTTCCCCAAATTTCATGATTTTTCAAATTTTTTGGAATTTATAGTCCATTTCTGAATTTCGTCCAGAAAATTAGAAAATCTGATTTACTTGTGCCAGTCGACTGCCATACTGATAGCAGTTGACTGATGTACTGTGCATGAGCACAGTAATATGATTTTATCAGGTTTTTGATTGTTTTTAGTTTTTGTTTCTCTCTAGACTTGATGCCATGTCATATAAACATTGTTTAAACTTTTTGATGGTGTCAAAGGGGGAGAAAGATATATGTTTAAGTAAGGGGCAATTGTTAATCATGTTATTTACATGCTTTCTTTCCTTAATAGTTTATTAAATGTTTTACCTAACTTAAACGAATTGCCACACATCAAAAAGGGGGAGATTGTTAGTACAATTGACCCGTGATATGGTTTTGATGTATGTGGCAAAGGGTTTAAGTTAGGTTGTTATTGTGATTTGATATGTGCGTTAGAGTCTTGCAGGACTTAGTAATTCGCACATTGAGCATTGGCGAGTTTCACCTCTCATGACTCGGTCCTTGAGTCAGTGAAGGATGGCTTTGCGGAAGTCGTGCGCTTGGAGCATCCGAGGGACCGCTGGACGAGGAGATTGGAGTGAAGCCGGAGGAAGTAGACTTTAGGGCGAGACGTGAAGGATGGCGCTGCAGAGCCGTGCACTTGGTGCATCTGAGGGACGTGGTCGGATGAAGATAACTTCAAAGGCGAGGGACTCCAAGGGATGAGAGTGAACGAATGTAACCCGGGATGGGGTAGTACGCTTAGGTGAAACTTGGCCAATTGGCTAAGTGTCGGATGAGATTTCCCGACATCAGTCGACTGCCATAAAATGGTAGTCGACTACTCTGAGTCGAACGGGGTTCGACTGGTGTTTGACTGATGAGTTTTTGGCCCGTGAATGATCGCCATGGAATGGCAATGATCGCTGCACCATCGATCGATTGCCAAAGGTGACAGATTGGTGATGAAGGTAGTCGTACGCAGAAGCGCCGTACGACTAGCCGATTGACTACGAGGCATCGATCGGGATGGTTACATCGATCGCTAAGCGGCGATTGGATGGCGGCCAACAGGAAAAAATCAGCCCTCTCTATAAAAAGAGAGGGTGTGGGTTTTTGGATGGCTAATGCTTATGTTCCAAACTATCATCCAAGTGCTCCACAAGTGTTAAACTCCTTCTTCTAGTTTCTTTCACATCTATTGTAAAAGGAGTATTCTTGAGTTGTAAGGGTTACCTCTACCTAGCTTGGTGCAAAGGAGAGACCAATAGTGGATTGGTTGCAGAGTGATTCACCGTGGACGAATCGGACCGTGGATTAGCAGCGCAGCCGTGAACCATGTTACATTGTGGTGTTAGCTAATTATTTGTTTATCTTTGTGTTTGTTCTTAATTGTCTTTGCTTTGTATTTTCCGCTTGCACTAACGTTTATTGTAGACGATTAAGAACGACTTCTACCACATGACGAAAGAGGGCTATTCACCCCTCTCTAGCTGGCCAACATCGACCCTACACGACCTGTGCACTCAGGAGTGACTTGACACGACAAGAAACATAATAGAAACGACATCAAAGGAAAAATACATACAACACATCCATATATCACAAATACGGAAACGATATGGGATAAAACCCAAAACAACAATCCACAAGAATACAATAATACGAAATACATATCCATCCGTTCGGTGTGAGATGGGATCAGCTGGCTGAGCTCCGAACGTCCAAGGAAATCTTCTACCTGTTACCTGGGCGACAAGAAACCCAGGGTCCGGGGTGGTGAGTATAATCTCAGGGGTAATATATAGAAAGTGCATGAACATAATATAGGATATAGAGATCTACAAGTATGCATGTGAAGAACTACAAGTATACAGCATGAGTCCAATAGACATACAGTCCTATCCAAATCTAATAACAAGTAACCACAGTATAGTCATACTCAATGTATATACTAAATTGATCAACTGAATAAGAAGTAATGTACCAACGTACCTGACGGTCTGCAACACCATAAGCTATATCATCCTAAACAGATATACAATAACATAACTCATATAACGTACAAAGTCAATCTGATACCGGACCAACACTCAGACATATGAACAGTATATAATCACATGTAATAACATCCCGGTCCATACCACACTATGACATGACGCTAATCAAATGCATACAATAGTCTCTACCAAACACATATATCATGCTCAACACACAGTAGTATATAATATGGAAATGACATGTATCATGATGTATAAGAATATGCAACAATCATAGCTCAATCAAATGCAGCATCTCACAGGCATATGTAAAACATATATTAAATACATGCATACATATATATCAGCAATGCATATGCATGACCATGTCTGCGGACCCGTCCAACCATGACCCCAGTATGGCCCGGGTGGCACGACATGACGACGAGCCTGACTCTAGCTACCACTACTCTCGAGTAGCCGAGTTGGGTAGTATGAATGAGTAGCATATAAGCGGAAAGAGCTAACTACTCCACAGGGTTACCTGCTGCTGGCCGCTCCATCACTACCCATGAGTAGACGAGCTCCGCACACAGGACAATTGCACGTCACACAACCACCTTCTATAGTGGGCGAGTGCTAACACCACTCTGCACAGTGGCCAGGTGTGCATCTCCAACTACTACCGTCTATAGTGGCTGAGCGTGACACATCCAATGCTCTGCCCTGAACCCTGCTACCACTACCCCGAGTGCCCGAGGAGGCAGGATGACTGATGACCCGTCTCAACCATAAGGGAGACCTCAGTCGACAACAAGCATGCAAATGTAATGATGCATAGCTCCATATATGAATCCTCGCAACACTCCCTATCCCATGGGGAGTCCTGGTCAACCAAAAGTCAACTATGCAAGGATTACAATCCACAAGACTCTCTCTATCACACAAAGAGTCATACACATCTGACAGTCAACCACACTAAGACATCTAATAAGTAGCGAGATACTATCGACCGTCCATATAACCATACACAAACACACAATCTATAATGGATATACCATCATGCTAGGACCTCTAGTCCATAACCACATACTGACAACCATACACTTATCTATGCACAGACAACTAGATCCACCATAGATGCACAACTAATAAGTATACGATACAACAATCGACTCCATAATCTAATCCATCACCTAACCCTAGTGATGTAATATAGTAACCCAATCTGAGGTCACAAAGATAACCCTAACCACCAGTACTTACTGAACATCCATCAGCTAACACATAATAGGGTTTATAGTTCCTATCCGTGCTAGATAATCTAAGAAGTAACAACAATATATCTCAAAGGTCAAGGCAATACAAGCATATGATTAAATAAGAGTGGATCTAAGATCGAAGTAATAGCATAGGTCTAAATTCATGCACCATATTCATTTCAAACTACCTGACCAGGGTAGATATTACCCACCTGCTATGTAGCTCGTATCAACCGTCCATAACTATGAGCATATTCACTAATCAAAGTCCTGCCATTGATAGTTAATTAGCTATAATTCAAGCTAATCAAATCCATATCTCAATCCACAACACCTATCCTATCCACAACTAATAATTACAATCAACTACAAATACAGTAAGTATCCATATCACTTAGATCTATACTTACCTCACGTTGCTTTAATCTCTCCCAACTTCAATCAGCCACAACTTATCCAAAGAAAGCATCCCCTGTTAAATTTCAAATCCATTGATCCATATCATCAGCTCAATTAATTAAACCAAACTAATGTACGACAATAAGAATCCAAATCCTTCTTACCAAGCTCAGCCTCAATGTCGATTCACAAATAGCTGAACTCTCTCTCGAGCACACAACTCATCCACAACAAAACAATATTCAATTAGCTATCAACAATTCACGTTGATGAATAGAAAACTGATAGCATCTATAGGTCAATACAGAACTTACCCCAACTGTTAGGTTGCCAACAAATCGAACCAATTTGAACTCTGGAGCTCACGACCTATCATACACAATTTATCAAAAATTAAGTAACATATAAGCTGCATCAACCATCTGTTTCTTGATCCACTGATCCAATCGTGGCTAACCTTGTTGGGTTTTTCCGAGCCACAAAAACCACTTTTTACGTTGCGAAAACCTCGAAATCCCTGGCCACGGATCCGTGCGAAGATATATTAAAATAAAACATGTATGTGCTTACTAAAAAACCCTAGATCTACCTTAGATCTAAGAGGTGAGATCATTACCCTCGATGCGACGCACTTCGCAAATCCCGCTCGTACAAAAGGGTTGCCGAAACTTGAGAGTGTCAAGTGCACACTCCTCTATTGGTATCCACACAAGCAAAATGTGGAGAAAAGGAAATCTTGAGTGTGCTAGCACTCCTAGAATGTCTCGGCAAGATGAGGAAGAAGAAGGAGAGCTTGAGGGAAATTGATCCAAGGTTGAAGATGATGTTGTGTGTAACTCACCAAATGAATTTCACCATCATAAACCCTAAAGTGGTCGGCCACATTATGGAGAGGGGGTTACATGCATGCATGTAACTCCCATGACCCTTGGTCTCCTTCATGATGTGGAACCAATTGACAAAGTCAATGATGATGTGGAGCATCATCATTGGCCGGCCATGCCAAGTCATCATCATGACATGGCATTTGGTTAAGTCAAACTTGACCTTTCATCTTTCCTCTCAAGTCAAGTCAAACTTGACCTCTTATCTCTCATGGTTGATCAAATCTAACCACTTGACTCAAGTCAATTTAATTTAATGAATCTCTATTCATTAATTTAAATTTATTTTATGAATCAAATATAAATTAGACTCATTCAACACTTGAATCAACTTGAGTCTAACTCAATTAGTCTAATTTGGATTACTCTTAATCCAATTTGGTTCATCCCATGAACCTAATCCTCATGGTTCATCATATGAACCTCATCTCCATCTAATTGCTCTTATGTGTGTGACCCTATAGGTTCTTGTAATGTTGGCAATGTCCCTAAACCGATTTAGGAACATAAGCAATGAGCGGTATCTAGCAACACATCATTGCTACCCAAGTTAAAAGAATGTTGAGCTCCAACATCACCTTTGTGACTACTAATTGTGACTCTCACAATATGTGACAATGTCCCTCTATCCTTGATATCTAGATTGACCAATCGAGGCATAGACCGTGTCATCCTTGGTACAATCTATATCTTGAACTCCAAGTAGACTCACTCTATTCAAATGAGCTCAATATCTCATATTGACTCATTTGGGCATAGCCATGCACTTCGTGGTCTCACTCTATCAAGAATATCGATGTCACCCCCGTCATATAGGAGGGATAGATCCCATCTACATCACTCACATCCCTCCGCATAATTTGTTACATACCCAGTAATCGCCTTTATAGTCCACCCATTTACGGGTGACGTTTGACGAAGCCAAAGTATGCAACTCCTATGTAGGGAACCATGGTGACTTCAGGTCTAAGGACTAATAGTCATACTAATAGCCACATGAGAAAGTATATGACACTCATATAACGATCCATGATACTTTCTCATGGCGGGTTATTCAGTATACATTCTCCAATGCATACCCATGTGTCAACTTGATATCTCATATCCATGACTTGTGAGATCAAGTCATCGTGTTGACCTACATGCTAGTCTCTACGCATTAACATTGTCCCTGAATGTTAATACTTGACTAGGAATGATTAAGAGTAGTGTTCTCTATATCATCTCAATATCGATTTAACCAATCGATTGATATAGATAAGAACCTACTACTCAAGGACATTATTATATTTAGTTATTTGGCACAAATACAAGTAAATATAATAACCATGCCTTTATAAATAGGAATATGATACAATAAAGTTCATACAACAATCATCACATGATTGGCTCTAGGGCTTTCACTAACAATCTCCCACTAGCACTAGTGTCAATCACCGTAGTATTTAATACCCAATGACCTAGTGTGACCATTATGCTTTTTCTGTGCCAAAGCCTTGGTCAAGGGATCTACGATGTTAGCCTCTGTGGGTACTCTACAAATCTTCACATCTCCTCTATCGATAATCTCTCGAATGAGATGGAAGCGTCGTAGTATGTGTTTGGTCCGCTGGTGTGAGCGAGGTTCCTTAGCCTGTGCAATCGCTCCATTGTTGTCACAATAGAGCTCTATAGGATCTGCAATGCTAGGAACCACCCCAAGTTTAGCAATGAACTTACGGATCCAAACTGCCTCTTTTGCTGCCTCAGATGCAGCGATATACTCGGCTTCTGTTGTAGAATCAGCAACTGTGTCCTGCTTCGAACTCTTCCAGCTCACAGCGCCACTATTCAAGCAAAACACGAACCCTGACTACGATCTATAGTCATCCTGGTCAGTTTGAAAGCTGGCATCACTGTAACCCTTTACAGCTAGCTCCTCATCGCCTCCAAATATCAAGAAATATTCTTTAGTCCTTCTCAAGTACTTAAGAATATTCTTGACTACTATCCAGTGATGCTCACCTGGATCTGACTGGTATCTACTCGTCATGCTCAAAACATACGAGACATCAAGACGAGTACACAGCATGGCGTACATGATAGATCCTATAGCAGATGCGTAAGGGATCTTATCCATACGGTCTCTCTCCTCTCTAGAAGAGGGACTTTGAGTCTTCGAAAGACTCACACCATGTGACATCGACAGAAGTCCTTTCTTGGAATTCTATATGGCAAACCGAAGTAATACCGTGTCAATGTATGTACTCTGACTTAGGCCAAGCAATCTCTTAGATCTATCTCTATAGATCTTGATGCCTAGAATACAGGTTGCTTCACCTAAGTCCTTCATTGAGAAGCACGTCCCGAGCCAAGTCTTCACAGACTGTAGCGAAGGGATGTCATTCTCAATGAGCAGTATGTCATCCACTTACAATACAAGGAAGACAACTGTGTTCCCATTAACCCTCTTGTAGACACAGGGTTCATCTTCATTCTTGATGAAACCAAACTGTTTGATCGCATCATCGAATCGAAGATTCCAGCTCCGAGAAGCTTGCTTTAGCCCATAAATGGACCTTTGCAGCTTGCATACCTTCCCAGTATGCTGTGGATCTTCAAAACCCTCAGGTTGTGTCATGTACACATTCTCGAGTAAGTTTCCATTCAGAAATACGGTTTTAACATCCATCTGTCAGATCTCATAATCGTGGTATGCTGCAATAGCAAGCAAGATCCGAATGGACTTAAACATCGCCATTGGAGAAAAGGTTTCATCATAGTCAATACCATGGATTTGCTTGAAACCTTTAGCCACCAATCGACCCTTATAGGTATGCATAAGTCCATCCATGTCAGTCTTTCTCCTAAAGACCCACTTACACCCAATGGGTTTGACCCCTTCAGGTGGATCAACCAAAGTGTATACTTGGTTGGTGTACATGGATTCCATCTCGGATCACATGGACTCTAGCCATTTCTCAGAATCTGGGCTCATCACAGCTTCCTGATAGGAGGTAGGCTCATTCTCAATGAGCATAACGTCATCATGGTCAGACAAGAGAAATGAGTATCTCTCAGACTGACGACATACCCTATCAGACCTGTGAAGAGGTAAGTCTACATGAATAGGTGGTTGTTCCACAACTCTTTGTGTAACAACCTCATCACCCACAACACTTTGTGGTTCCTGTTCAACCTCCATCAAGGCCTCAGTGCTATGGTGTTGGGTTTCCGGCACCGCGGCGAGTGTGTGTTCGAACATGTTTCGCAAACATGTGCACAGTGGAAGAAATAAAAATAATAAATCTACATTTATTACAACACACACATCACACGCATGCATAGTACACCATGTGTAGACATAACCGTAAATTTAAATTTTGCAATAAAAGGAAATTTAACTACGTATACCTTCCGTATCACGTGTAGCGGGAACGGCATCAATCGGAACGATCCTCGCTAGAATCGTCTCTATCCGTATCCACGCCGAGTATCTTCGGGATGACTTCGCTAAGTCACGAGCTTCGTCTTCATATGGGTTACTAGCCTCGTGTTGAAGACGATGTGATCGAGAAAGGATCACGATCCGAATCCAAATTCGGATCCAAAAATGAGTCCTCAAAACTCGCTTCTCCGGAGAGGTATTCGTCAACCGTTTGACGAATCCTTCGACCTCCACCTATGAGGATTACCGGAGATCGAATCCCCGGCAAGGCTACCTCTGTTGGAGCTCCAAACGTCGTCCAAATGATGCTCCGACGAGAGGGAAACAAGCTGTCCAGAAAACTGGACAGCTTTGGTGGAGGAGTATGGGCCGGCCAAAAGAAAGGTGGAAGCTCACCCAATTACCGAACCCAAGCGAGATACCCGGAGCACCAACCGGCTGCATCTCGACGCCGGCAAGAGGGAAGGTCAGTACCTTCTGGACGCCGGTTGGAGCTTCAAGGTGGGCGGCGGCAAGGAGGAGGGTTGGCGCCGAAATCTCCAAGGGGAGGTGGGCGGCAACTATTAGGTTAGGGTTTTGGATTAGGGATTAACAATCCCTTAAGCCCTTTTTTATAGAGAACTAATTCTCTTAATGGTTATTGGATCATAACCATGAGGCCCGTTAACCCGCTCGATTAATATAAGTTAAAATAAACCAAACCATGATGGTTTATTTTAAGTTAAAACGAACCGAACAAACTTTTGGTTCATTCGTTTAAAATAAACCAAACCCTTTGGTTTATTCTCCTCCATTGGATTAGAACCAAACCATTTTGGTTCATCCATTATGTCTTCATAAGACATGGCCCATCCACCCTTCCATTGCGACTGAAACGATTTCATGCTCGCTTCTTGTTTGGTCCAACCAAACCTAGTTTCTCTCGGTCTGAGAATCTCATTCTCAAGCTCGTTTTAAATCCTTCGGATTACGCTCGTTGTGCGTGTGACCAAATAGGTTCTCGGTTTATGTTGGCCGTCTATAATTAACCATTAATTATAGAACGATCATGAGTGGCACCTAGTAGTACATCATGATCCCCAATTAACCGAAAAGATCAACGGTTGATCCAGAACTATTTCTGAAACCCTTCAGCAGCTCGAATGATTCGTGCCCCATTCCCTTCACTCATCTTATACCCACTTGGTTCAGGACATGGTCTATAGTGTTAGTCCCCACTAGGCTGATTACGTCACACCTAGCCCAAGTATCATTTCCTCGTCCTACGGATTCTAGTTACTGCACATGTATCAAAGAGTACCTTACTCTAAACATGTAATGCTTTGGCCAAAGACTTTAGTAACAATCCGACGAGAGGCCATGGGTATACATCTCCTCGCAAGGAGTGGTGAATCCTTTATAGGCTATTCAAACACCTTCGATCACTTCGACTTATACCCAATCATCCCAGGTCCACATCTCCTTAGAGATGCTTGCTTAAGATGTCAAAGCATAAGTCTCCATGATCAAGATGACTTGAATACCACAAGTCAAAGGAACATCGCACTTAAGCTACAGTAAGAACTTTATTGACATATCTATATATGCAGAAAACCATATGAAGTCTTACGGCTCGTCACTCCAATGAACTAGTTACCATAACTAGCATCCACGATTAACTCCGGACATCACAATGTCTCCAGCCAGTGAGAATCAGCTGCTTGGATACACCAAGGAGTATACCTCGTGCTAGTCTCGACAGAATCGATGGTGTCCAAATCCATCAATTCATCGACTAGGGATAATTTCGATACATCACAATTACACATGTAGAGATACCCACTAGTTGTGATCCAATCACAAATTCTCTCATGCTGTGAATCGTATCGTGGACATTCAGTAAATGAGTTTAAGATCCAATCAAATACATGAAAATATGTATACTCAAATAGTGAATCTTCATTTATCATATAAATGGTTCATACATAAGGCGATTGCCTTAGGACATCTCTCATATATTACTAACAGACTCCCACTTGGCCTAATGCCAATCGCTATGGTATCCAATACCATAAGCTCTAACATGACCCTCAAACTTACTTTGAGGTAATGCTTTAGTCAAAGGATCCGCTAAGTTCCATTAAGTGGGAATTTTCTCAATTTGTATTTCGTTCCTACTGATGATCTCTCTGATAAGATGATAGCGGCGAAGCACATGTTTGGATCGTTGATGAGACCTTGGCTCTTTCGCCTGTGCAATTGCTCCATTGTTGTCGCAGTAGACCGATATTGCTTCAACAATGGCTGGAATCACACCAAGTTCATAAATGAACTTCTTGATCCAAACCACTTCCTTTACTGCTTCCGAAGCGTCAATGTATTCTGCCTCAGTGGTAGAATCTGCTACAGTGTCTTGTTTGGAACTTTTCCAACTCACTGCGCCCCCATTCAAGGTGAACACGTATCCAGACTGAGACCTGGAATCATCCTTGTCTGTCTGGAAGCTGACATCCGTATACCCACGTATCACCATGTCCCCTTCTCCATATATTAGGAACACATCCTTAGTTCTTCTTAAGTACTTAAGGATCATCTTAACAGCCACCCAATGATCCATTCCTGGATCAGACTGGTATCTGCTCGTGACACTCAGAGCGTACGATACATCGGGCCTCGTACATAACATAACATACATGATAGATCCTATAGCGGATGCATAGGGAATCTTACTCATGCAAATCCTCTCGTCTTCTGTGCGCGGACACATAGACTTCGAAAGGTGTACCCCATGCCTGATGGGTAGGAAACCTTTCTTGGATTCTGACATACTAAACCTCTTTAGCACTCGGTCTATATATGTAGACTGCGAAAGACCAAGCAACCGTTTCGATCTATCTCTATAGATCTTAATCCCGAGGATGTAGGTTGCTTCTCCCAGGTCTTTCATGGAGAATGTCTTGGATAACCAAACCTTAACTGACTTTAAGATTGAAACATCGTTTCCTATAAGTAATATGTCATCGACATATAATACTAGGAACACGACTGCACTCCCACTAACCTTCTTGTACACACAAGGTTCGTCTGGATTCTATGAGAAATCAAACCTTTTGATTGTCTCATCAAAATGGATATTCCAGCTCCTGGATACTTGCTTCAATCCATAAATGGACCGTCGCAATTTGCATACTTTGGTTTTATCAACCGATGTGAAACCCTCAGGCTGTATCATATACACATCCTCGAGCAGGTTTCCATTAAGGAAGGTTGTTTTCACATCCATCTGCCATATCTCATAATCATAATGAGCTGCTATGGCCAGGAGCATCCGAATGGATTTAAGCATAGCTACAGGCGAATAGGTTTCGTCATAATCAACACCTTGCTTTTGACGATATCTTTTCGCCACCAATATAGCCTTATAGGTAATCACATTACCATCCATGTCGGTTTTCTTCTTGAAAACCCACTTGCACCCTATAGGCTTTATGCCTTCAGGTGGGTCAACCAAGTTCCAAACTTGGTTTTCATACATGGAATCCATTTCTGACTTCATGGCACCAAGCCACTTATCCCTTTCTGAACTTGTCAGCACTTCTTCATAACTGGTAGGCTCCTTATCATCAATGAGTAACACGTCGTTCGATTCACTTACGAGAAATCCATATCTCTCAGGAATATTGCGTGTTCTACCAGATCTACGAAGAAGTGGTGTTACAATAGGTCCAGCCGATTGCTCATCACTATGAGTTGTCGGCTGTTGTGCTTTACCAGGTATCTCATTAATGTCTATTTAAGTCTCTCGAGCCTCCTCAAGCTTGATGACACTCCCACTATTTTCTTGCAAGAGAAACTCTTTCTCTAGAAACACAGCATGCCTTGAAACAAACACCTTTTGTTCCACAGGATGATAGAATTGGTAACCCCTTGTTTCCTTAGGGTATCCAATAAATAGACATTTATCAGACTTAGCATCCAATTTGTCTGATACAGTCCGCTTCACATAAGCAGGACAACCCCATATCTTCAAGTAAGATACATGAGGTTTCTTACCATTCCATATCTCATATGGAGTGGTAGAGACTACCTTGGTTGGCATTCTGTTTAACAAGTAAACAGTTGTCTGAAGTGTATAGCCCCAAAAGGACTTGGGAAGATTCGCATGATTCATCATTGACCTGACCATGTCCAACAAGGTCCGGTTACTCCTCTCAGATACACCATTATGCTGTGGTGTATATGGCGGAGTCCATTGAGACAATATACCATTGTCTCTTAGATAATCAAGAAACTCCTGACTCAAGTATTCACCACCTCGATCCGATCGAAGTATTTTAATACTCTTGTCATGTTGTTTCTCTACTTCATTTCTGAATTCTTTGAACCTTTCAAAGGCTTCAGACTTGTGTTTCATCAAGAACACATACCCAAACCATGAGTGATCATCGGTGAAGGTAATGAAGTAGCTATAGCCTCCTAAAGCTTGAGTTGACATAGGTCCACATACATCAGTATATACTAGACCTAGTAACTCTCCCACTCGTTCACCTTTTCCAGTAAAAGGTAACTTAGTCATCTTGCCTTTTAAGCATGATTCGCATGTATTGTATGAATCCAATTCAAACGATTCCAGAATTCCACATCGGTGTAATTCGGACATGCGTTTCTTGCTTACATGGCCAAGACGACAATGCCACATATAGGAGTCTAATTGATTACCCTTTCGAGCACACGTGTTGCTCACTTCGATATTGAAAATGTCACTGGATACGTCCAACGTATAAATACCATTACTCAAAGTTCCAGTTCCATAAAGTACGCCATTCAAAGTTATATAACAACAATTGTTACTAAATGTCAAATGGAAACCATTTCTATTTAAACAGGAAATAGAAACAATGTTCTTTATTAGAGAAGGAACATAATACCAATTGTCGAGTTCCAAGACTAGTCCACTAGGAAGCTTCAACAAATAAGTTCCGATGGCCACCGCAGCAACCTTTGCTCCATTGCCAACTCGCAAATTTGACTCCCCTTTGACGAGTCTTTTGTAGGGGATCGATTGGCCAGCTAGAGGGGGGGGGTTGAATAGCCCTTTTCGTTGGAAGTCGAAATTTTCTCATTCTTCTTGCGTTGATTGTCTACGATTGTCGTTAGCGCAGCGGAATAATAATAATAATGAAAATAACAACAATACACAATCACACAACACAAGATATACGTGGTTCGGAACCGAATGGTTCCTACTCCGCGAGCGAGCTCCTCGAGCTCTAGTTATGCGCACGACACTAACTAAACTCCTTCTCGACTACACGTCGGAGGTGGAGAAACCTCTCACAAGTTATTACAACAAGTAATATGAAATACAACAAGAAATACAAAAACAATACAAAAGAGAACTTTTACACAATTGCTTTGATTGCTTTCTTATTGCTTGCTTTTGCTTGCTCTTGAAGGTCTAGAATGCAACAGCAATTCCCCTTCAAAGTCACCCAAAAAGCCTTGGCGAAATCCTCCAACTCGAGCTCCATTTATAACCTGCATCAAGCTATTTTCGCGGCCATCAGTCGACTGATCGTGACCATCAGTCGACTGGTCCCGTAGTCGTTGTCTCACAACGACCAGATCCACGTTGGTTAAGTTCCAACGGATCACACATCAGTCGAATGATGGCACCCATCAGTCGAGTGCTGGCGAGCTCGACTCCATTCTATGCCCATGCACAGTGTCATCGATCATTGCCATCCCTCGGCGATCGGCCGATCCTCCCGATCATTGCCCTCCCTCGGCGATCGGTGATCGGCCGAACTTAGTTGGTCGTCGAACCCATACGATAAAACCTCAAACATAACGATGTTTGAGCCTCTGTCACTCAGTCTTAGCCACTTGGCAAAGTCCACCTTATCCCTCATGGAGTTCCCCACCGAAGCTCTCTTCCCTCCGCCTACGTCCCTCGGATGCGCCAAGCGCACGGCTTCGCAATGCCATCCTTCGCGTCTCATACTCTAGAAGTATGCTTCCCTTTGGCCTCACTCCATTCGCTCCCCGTCTGGTAGTCCCTCGGATGCACCAAGCACACGGCTTCGCAATGCCATCCTTCACCGACTCAAAGACCCGAGCCTAGTGAACTTGCCAAGTTCTCAAGACTTCCCAAATGCACCAAGCGCACGGCTTCGCAATGCATTTCTCACCAAGCACCAAGCGCACGGCTTCGCAATGCTTTGGATTTCCCATGCCAAGCCCATGTTGGACTTTCCCATGACAATCCCATGTCATGAGTTTTGTCTATCATCAAAATACTATCAAGGTACTGCTCGAGTCAAACTCGAGTCAGCCTGGGCCGATTGCACCAACAATCTCCCCCTTTGTGATGATTGACAAAACTACCATCTCAAGTCTACCAATTTTCCCATATTGGCAATTCTCATATCCCAATGAGAATTCCAACGAACCCTAATTGGTAACTTGGTAACTTCTCCCCCTTTTTTACATTACATCAAAAAGGTCCTCCCCAAGGGTATGAATGTCTCATATCCCAATGAGAATTCCAACGAACCCTAATTGGTAACTTGGTAACTTCTCCCCCTTTTTGACATTACATCAAAAAGGTCCTCCCCAAGGGTATGAATGTCTCATATCCCAATGAGATCTTATATCTCTCCCCTGGAGGAACACATGTCTACCATCTTTCTAGTGATCCCATATCACTTAAAGAGAGGCAACCCAATTTTCCTCCCATGAGGAAATACACATCCATCTTCCCAAGATGGATACCTCCCCCTAGAGGTTTGCTCCCCCTTGACCATTGCACCAACAATGTCCTTGGAGAGTCCCTAAGCCAATAGGAATCATTAACCAAATCAAAATTAAGGCAAAGTTCAACAATGAACTCTCTTCCACCTTAAAATTGATACTCACCCTCAACCCAACTCCTAATCCATGTCCAATGGATTTCCACCCTTTCTAATGCTCTCCCAAGCATATCCTAGGGTTAGGAGTGGTTAGGGGACCAAAACATGGCTAAACATGGGCCTAACTATCAAGTTTACCCGAAATCAGCCTGTGCGGTCGACTCTCAAATACCGATCATTGGACTTACCATCGATCATTGCCATTGTACGATCGATATCGTGATTTTTTAATTGGGTTTTCGAAATCCATAAGTAAATATACGTAATTTTAAAAATCTTGAAAATGCATACGTATAATATTTATCCTAAACACTATGGGTGAAAAATATTGAAAATTTATTTTACCCATTAAATTAGGAGACTGATACAAAGTTCAAAATTTAAGAAAAGCTTCAATAAAGAGCCCTCTTTGTATCATCCCATTCAATGGTGATAGCTATCAAAAGATAGGCTTCACCGAGGTTTTTCAAAATGTTTTCAAAATATTTTACAAACCTTTATTTTCTTTTTCCTAAACATCCCACCAATATCTAGATGTGTAAAACACATACAAGTCAAATTTTTGTGAGATGTGGGTTTTGTTTTGTTTATGTTCTCATGCATATTTTTAGACAATATTATTTGATTCCCATCAAATCATGCCATAGTCTTTAATTTCATTTTATTTAATACATGATATGATTATGACATAAATATGATTTAGATAAAAACATATGCCAATATCATGATGTCATGGCATGTGAATGAGAACTAAGCATTCATGACATCTAAACATAAATTTAAACATGATCATGACATTTTTATAGATAAAATGAGAATGATGTCATGACATGGCAAGGAAAATAAAGCATGGCAAGAAAAATATACTAAGGTATAAAATACCTAAGTGTTAAAATCAATTTGCCATTTCTAGGGATTAAATTCATTTTTCCTTAATGCCATTATTTCCTTAGTGTGCCAAAAACCCAAAATAGCACACCACGACCTTGTTGGTGCAGTGGGCACCTAAGTCGAACCTAATTTTTGATTATAGCAAACGATACAAAGTTAAGCTTATATTGTTATCTCACGAGCTAAATCAAGTGTGCAGAAAAGTCTCAATGCTGGAGCTGAAGGCTAGCAACACCCGGAGGAAGCCGCGGTGGTCGGGCGACACTTGAGTTACTTCGGAGGGAGCCGAAGGAATCGAGTGGAAGGCCGGAAGCAAAAGCGACACGTAAGTATCGAGGTAAGCTCGTGTGTGCGAGCGTAAGTGAGGTCGTATCCTCTTTACGGGGATGATCTTAGGCGACGATCCGACCCAAGACTTCCCATGGAAGGTCTATGTTGAGATCGGACGGCAAGTGGCCGTCGAATCCACTTATATTTTGAGCTAACTCTTTATTGTAGTCAAAAACCCTGGCCATCAGTTCAACCGGCCAATTCAACCGGCGCCAGTTCAACCGACCAGTTCAACCGGTGGTCAAAAATCAGCCTCGAGGAGTCAAGCTTTATCACCATTTTTCAAGGAGTTTTGTGCCCATTTGTGATTGGTTGAAGACCCATTCGTTGAGGGGCTTAAAGGCTATAAAAGGAGGGCCAAACCTAGGGTTTCATCCTCAATTATAAGTGCTCAAAAGCCTCCGTTACGCTGCAACTCTCCGACGACTCTACTACAACGAAGTGCTGCCAACAACCCTAGCTTAAAGTTTCTCTTGTTTAGTTGTTGGTATAATCTTAATTTGTTATTGCTTTCAATATTGCAATTCTTTTCAATCGAGGTTTTTCGTTGCATTTTACTTTAATAGAAGAGAGGGTTTGTCTCTCTATCTTTTTGCTTCGAAGGCTTTTGTAATCATAAAACTCCTACCTCCAACGAGGAGGAGTGTTTTAGTGAATTGCCCTCCGTACACGGTCTAGGACCGTTAGGGCCTTGGAGTAGTAGCCGAAGGCTACGAACCAAGTTAAAAAACTATTTGTCTCATTTAGTTTTTATTTATATTTCCGCTGCATTTAATTGTCTATCGAACGATTTAAAAGAAAGGTTTTTATCGCTATTCACCCCCCCTCTAGCGATCCGCTTCGATCCAACAATTGGTATCAGAGCCAAGGGCGCTTAGATTTGGTGAAACCACCAATCTAACATTTTTTTTACAGATTTGTTTTTCGTTCGTTTAAATTTTTCTCCCGCACTACTAATCCAAGACGAAGTCTTGGTACTCTTCATTTGATTTTGTTTTGCAAGTATTCGCTTTTGGAGTAGCCTACGGTCAAACGGGCATAACTTTTCGTACAAGTTGACCCACGACACGGTCTACCTACCAAATCAAAGCCCTCGCAGAGATCTACACTTCTTATGGGGGTTTACCCCCATAACAAGTTGTTTTCATCCTCAAAAATCGACATTTAGTAGCCTTTCGGGGACATCAAAGGTTGTGAGTACTTACTTTTTATTTAGTTTCTTATTTCTTTGCTTAACTTTCTATTTTTCGTTTGTTTCTTTTTATTTCCCACACTACTAATCCAAGATGCAAGTCTTGGTACTTTCGTGTGTTTTTGTCGTTGCTAGGTCTTCTTTTTAGTCTCCTTTTTTTTTTTTTTGTTCTAATGGCCCATCTCGAGGGTTTTAGCACCGTCCGACCTCCGTTTTACAACGGAGATGATTTCCGTTACTGGAAAGGTCAGATGGAATGATTTCTCAAAACCCAAATCGAGATGTGGATCATAATCCAAACGGGTTTCACACTTCCGACTAATGAAGTGGGTGACTCCTTGGATTATGATCAATGGACCGTTGCAACAAAACGACAAGTCGAAGCCGATGCCAAGGCAACACAAATCCTCCAATGCGGCTTGTCCAAGGAGGAGCTAAATCGCGTCGGCCCCTTCATAAGCGCAAAGGATCTTTAGACAAAACTAATCGAGTTACACGAAGGATCGGATCAAGCTAAGGTTTGCAAACTCGATTTGTTGTTCAATAAATTGTACACACTAAAAATGCAGGAACACGAGTCCGCGACGCAACTCCACGCCCGTGTCCAAGACATAGTCAACAACCTACACGCAATCGGGCAAAAGGTCAAAAACCGCGACCTTATAAGGTATGTTCTAAACTCTTTTCCGAGGACTACCTTGTGGGCATCCATGGTCGATGCCTACAAGGTCTCCAAGGACCTTTCTAAACTTAGATTAGATGAACTCTTTTCGGATTTTGAATTACATGAGCAGTCCAACTCGGAACCCGAGAGGGGTATAGCCTTGTTTGCAGGTTCAAAGAAGAAGAAAATCACAAGCAAGCCACCACCAACCGAGGAGGAAGATGAGTCCGAAGAAGAAGTTGACCCGGAATTTACTGCCGAACTAATGAACCTAGCTCGAAGGATAGCCAAGGGACGAAAGCAAACCACAACTCGACCCAACCAAGGTAAGCCTAAAAGTTCTAATATTAGGTGTTATGAGTGTAACAGGTTTGGACATATAAAGTCCGAGTGCCCCAAGCTCAACCACTAAGCACCTAAGCACAAGAAGGCCCTCAATGCGACATGGGAAGAAGCATCATCTGAAGAAGACGAAGACCACGTCTTCATGGCGAAATCGATTAGTCAGGACACGAGACCGAACACGAACTTGAGTGAGAACACGAGGATGACTCGGACTCTGAAAGCTACCTTCAAGTCAAGCCACGGATCGCATCCGGTTCAAAGATACCCTTAAGGTGAGTGAACTTTATTTAATGCTACATAATAATACAGTTAGGTTTTTGTCTAGGAAGTTAGCTAAGTCCGAGTCCAAGGTCGAGACCTGGTTGAGGAAGTTAAACTCCTCAAACACGAGGTCTCCTAACCTCTTCGACTAGTCGAGTTCAAGAGAAGGACTCAACTCGGGTTGAAAACTCGAGTTGAGAACTCACTCTTGAAAAGTCAAGTCGAAGATCTTAGGAATACATTGGAAAGGTTTACTTTGGGATCCAAAGGACTTGACCTCCTACTTGGATCGCAAAGGGTCGTGGTACAACAAGGCGGACTAGGGTTTAGCTCAAACCACGACCAATAAGTCGTATATGTCAATCGTAAGTAGACATAAAAATGTGTCCAAGCATGGGTCCCTAAGACCACTTTGATTTCAACTCTAGGATCCAACTGCATCTTTGGGTTCCCAAGGACCAAATCCACTATGTGGATAGACCGAACCGATTCAACGGTCTAGGGGGAGCCAGTACAAAACATGTTTGTGTTTTAACTTAGAAATTGCATGCTTAGATTTTTTTTTATTTTTTTTTCTTTCGTGAACTCACTTAGAACACGTAAATAACCAACTAAAATCCTTCGAAAAGATTGAGCCTCGGGGAGCCTCTTTTCAAATAACCAACTAAAATCCTTCGAAAAGATTGAGCCTCGGGGAGCCTCTTTTCAAAAATAACTAGTTAGACGAGGAAATAATTTTAGGTGAGTCAAGTCATCATTTTCTTGAAAATGGCTTTGTCTAAGGAAGTGGTCGATGATCCGATAAAAGAAGGCCCCAGTGCCTCGCCACGACCTGGAAGCCATGATCTTGAAAAGGTAAACTTGACAAGCCTAGGGTCAAATCCAAATCTAACATTACTTAAACATAAATGCACTTAATCAACTTAATTGGAAGTCATCTCACAAAGAACACATAAGTATAACATGCTTGATCATATAGACTCCGATGAGATGACCTAGGTTTAACAACTTACAACCATTTTTTTTTAATATATATATATATATATAATAATCTAACATCCAATCCAACCACCTTGTGTGTAGGATCAATGGATGTTAGACAGCGGTTGCTCCCGACACATGACCGGGGATCAACTCAAATTCGCGAAGCTTCGATTCAAACAACTAGGATCGGTAGCTTTTGGGAATAACGGCAAGCTCAAAATCATCGGATCAGGTGATATCGAGCTTAACTCAAATTTTGTTATTAAAAATGTATTACTTGTAGAGAATTTTGAATATAACCTACTTAGCGTAAGCCAATTATGTGACAATAATTATAAGGTCGTATTTTTAGAAAATGAATGTGTAATTAAAACAAATGAAATAGCTAAAACAATACTCAAAGGAACTAGGACAAATAACATTTATACAATTAACTTAATCAAATCCTCAGCCAAATGTCTTATGACACAGGAAGAGGAATCATGGTTGTGGCACCGACGACTCGGTCACTCGCACCCAAGACTCGTCCACAAGATGAGTCAGAATGGCTTAGTCAGAGGCTTACCCAACCTCAACAATTTGGTTAATAAAATCTGTAATGCTTGTCAACAAGGAAAACAACCTAGGACACAACACAAGTTAACTAACCAAGAATGAACCTCAAGTGTACTTGAGCTCCTGCATATGGATCTATTCGATTCACATGGAGCCAAGTCACTCAATAGAAGTCAATATTGCTTAGTTATAATTGACGACTACTCCAGGTTTACCTGGGTTAGGTTCATCAAACATAAAAATGATACCCTAGATCAATTAATCAATCTATTCAAATTAATCGAGAATCAAAAAAACCTTAAGGTTAAAAGACTTAGAAGCGATCATGGTGGTGAATTCGAAAATCAAAGGTTCACCGACTTCTGTAACCTAAACGGATACCACCATGAATTCTCTTGCCCAAGGACCCCTCAACAAAATGGCCTAGTGGAGCGGAAAAACCGAACTCTACAAGAAGCCGCTAGGACCATGTTGAACGAATACGACCTACCCGATAGGGTTTGGGCAGAAGCCGTTAGCATGGCTTGCTATGTCCAGAATAGGATCCTTATGGTAAAGAGGCACCTTAAGACCTCGTACAAGATTTATCACGATAAAATACCTAACATCAAGTACTTTAGGGTATTTGGGTGTAAGGTACATATCCTAAACACTAAGGATTACCTAGGGAAATTTACATCCAAAACCACGACCGGAATCTTTCTAGGATACTCGACTACAAGTAGAGCTTATAGAGTATATAACCACGACACCCTTAGAGTCGAGGAAACCATTAATGTAGTGTTCGATGAAGGACACGAACCTACAAAACCCCCGGCAACCCCAATTAGCGAGCCGATTCATACTAAACCTAACTCTGATCCGGAGATCAACTCTAGTGTTAATCCTAACCTAAGTCAACCAAATCACTCTATTGATCAAGTGATAGATGACTCCAACCAAACTAGAACTCAAACGAGTCATCCTATGGATCAAGTTGTAGACTCAAACCCAAATCCAACTAGGACTCAAACTAACCATCCTATCGATCAAGTGATAGGATATCCTAATCTAGGAGTTCGAACTAGAGCATCCTATAGGAACCTTAGTCAAATTTCCTTAATTTCAAAGATAGAACCCAAATCAATTGAACAAGCTCTTCTTGATCCCGATTGGATTATTGCAATGCAAGAAGAGCTAGCTCAATTTACTAGGAACGAAGTGTGGGAATTAGTACCACCACCTAAAGACAAAACGATAATTGGAACAAGGTGGGTGTTTCGAAATAAGCTTGATGATAAAGGTGAAGTAGTTAGAAACAAGGCTAGGTTAGTCGCCAAAGGGTTTAGTCAAGTCGAAGGCTTAGATTACGACGAAACCTATGCCCCAGTAGCTAGACTCGAATCCATTCGAATGTTGCTAGCTTATGCCGCACATCGAGGATTTAAGCTGTTTCAAATGGATGTTAAGTCGGCATTCCTAAATGGATACATTAAAGAAGAAGTTTATGTTAGCCAACCCCCCGGATTCGAAAATCTAGATAAACCCGATCATGTTCTAAAACTTAAGAAAGCTCTCTATGGACTTAAACAAGCTCCTCGAGCTTGGTACGAGAGACTTTCAATCCATCTTAAGTCAAAAGGGTTTAACCAAGGCTTAGTTGACCCAACTCTCTTCGTAAAAACCTTAGATAAAGAAATATTCATAGCTCAAATTTACGTAGACGATATATTTTTTGGAACCTCTAACTCAGCCTTACTAAACGAGTTCGTTTCACTCATGGAAAGTGAGTTTGAAATGAACTTGGTAGGCGAGTTAAGTTTCTTTTTAGGTCTACAAATTAAACAAACTAAGGATGGTATATACCTATATCAACAAAAATACACTAAGGAGTTAATTAAAAGATTTGGAATGCAAGATGCTAAGATAATAAACACCCCAATGGCGATTAATGTTAACATAGGAGAATACCTAGAAAGTAAGTCCATTGACTTAAAGTACTATAGGAGCGCGATAGGAAGTCTCCTATACTTAACTGCGAGTCGACCCGACATCCTATTCGCAGTAAGTATGTGCACCAGGTTTCAAACCTGTGCTAAGGAGTCTCACCTAACACTAGTTAAGCGTATCCTTAGATATCTTAAGGGTACACTTAACGTTGGTATTTGGTACCCTAGATCTACGGAGTTCGAACTAATCGGCTACTCCGATTCGGATTATGCCGGTAGTAAACTCGATAGAAAGAGCACGAGTGGTTGTTGTCAACTACTCGGCTCAAGTCTAGTGAGTTGGTGCAGTAGGAAGCAACATTGTGTTGCCTTATCTACCACCGAAGCCGAATACGTTGCGATGGGTGAGTGTGTAACTCAGCTTCTTTGGATGAAGCACACTCTCCGAGACTTTAGGTTGGACTTCACCAAAACTAAAATTTTTGTAGACAACATAAGTTCAATAAATCTATCTAAGAACCCTATATTCCATTCAAGGACAAAGCATATAGAGGTAAAACACCATTTCATTCGAGAACATGTAGCCAACGGCTCCATACAACTCGAATATGTTGACTCGAAGTCTAACCTAGCAGACATATTTACTAAACCACTACCCGAAGCCGAATTTAGTCTCTTGAGACGAAGATTAGGCATGTGCGTAATAGAATAGGAACTTGCAAATTATATTTTCTTACTACTATTTCTTACTTTTTTTTCATGGAACTAGCATAGGACATACCTTAGATATCATGCACCTATAGATTTAAGGAGCCAATACATCTCACAACACATAGGACTAATGTGTTTGTGTACTTAGCCACGTAGATGGGCGTGAGATGTTAGGACCTTACTCCTGGTTCCAGATGTAGAGCTAGTGCATCGCTATGAACCACGGAGTATAATCATACATACTAACCGACTCTTACCAGGACTGGTTGATCCTTCATATCAATCAAGCCAAATATGAGTCGAACATTTTATAGATGAACTTATTTTCAGTATATTATTTTTAAAAATAAAAATGTGGAACATGCTTGGACTTTAAATTTAACATTTATTTTGTTTTCCACACACCCCTTACTCTTTTCGATATACGGCAAAAGGGGGAGAAAAAGGAGAAAAAGGACAAAAGTTAAGGGGTCAAAAAAAATTTTTATTTTTGATAACTTAACTCTTACTTCATAATTAAACCAAAAGCTAACTTTAAGTTTTAAAAACTTATTTAACTTTTAACAAAAGGCCAAGGTTAAGAAATCATTTGGTTTCTTAACATAAAACTTATTTTAAACACTATGGCTAATATTAAGTAATTTCGGTTACTTAATTCTTTTTCTTAGTAGCAAATATCAAGGGGGAGAGTTAAAACCCTTTCTCAAGTACTCACCCTCGGTCAAGGGGGAGGATTCCTCAAGGGGGAGCACTTGAAAAAGAATTTTTATATACTCCTACTCATTCATGCATAATCTCATTTTTGTCTTAACTTTGTATGTGGGTTTGCCATAAATCAAAAAGGGGGAGATTGTTGGTGCAGTGGGCACCTAAGTCGAACCTAATTTTTTATTATAGCAAATGATACAAAGTTAAGCTTATATTGTTATCTCACGAGCTAAATCAAGTGTGCAGAAAAGTCTCAATGCTGGAGCTGAAGGCTAGCGACACCCGGAGGAAGCCGCGGTGGTCGGGCGACACTCGAGTTTCTTCGGAGGGAGCCGAAGGAATCGAGTGGAAGGCCGGAAGAAAAAGCGACACGTAAGTATCGAGGTAAGCTCGTGTGTGCGAGTGTAAGTGAGGTTGTATCCTCTTTACGGGGATGATCTTAGGCGACGATCCGACCCAAGACTTCCCATGGAAGGTCTATGTTGAGATCGGACGGCAAGTGGCCGTCGAATCCACTTATATTTTGAGCTAACTCTTTATTGTAGTCAAAAATCCCGCTTGATTCAACGGCGATTCCAACCGGTGGTCAAAAATCAGCCTCGAGGAGTCAAGCTTTATCACCATTTTTCAAGGAGTTTTGTGACCATTTGTGATTGGTTGAAGACCCATTCGTTGAGGGGCTTAAAGGCTATAAAAGGAGGGCCAAACCTAGGGTTTCATCCTCAATTCTAAGTGCTCAAAAGCCTCCATTACGCTGCAACTCTCCGACGACTCTACTATAACGAAGTGCTGCCAACAACCCTAGCTTAAAGTTTCTCTTGTTTAGTTGTTGGTATAATCTTAATTTGTTATTGCTTTCAATATCTCAATTCTTTTCAATCGAGGTTTTTCGTTGCATTTTACTTTAATATAAGAGAGGGTTTGTCTCTCTATCTTTTTGCTTCGAAGGCTTTTGTAATCGTAAAACTCCTACCTCCAACGAGGAGTGTTTTAGTGAATTTCCCTCCGTACACGGTCTAGGACCGTTAGGGCCTTGGAGTAGTAGCCGAAGGCTACGAAACAAGTAAAAAAACTATTTGTCTCATTTAGTTTTTATTTACATTTCCGCTGCGTTTAATTGTCTATCGAACGATTTAAAAGAAAAGTTTTTATCGCTATTCACCCCCCCCCCCTCTAGCGATCCGCTTCGATCCAACAGACCTCTATGACCTAATTGTGCCAATTTAAATCATTTTTTAACTTCTCAAACCATATTGGCACACCCTAATGTGTCAACTCACAATGGCTAAGTTAACCACCCATCCACTTAGGGTTGACACACCCTAACCCATTTAGCGTGAATCAATCACGCTCTTAGGAACCCAATATCTATTGGAGCTCCTTGGGTTAACAAGGTATTCCCTAGGGATAACTTCCCTAGATACCTTCATAATTACCCTTTTAGGCTTTGAAGCCATAGTCTTTTGGGTCTTTCCTAGGTCAACTCGAGAGGTGACTCCTCCATTGACCTTCTTAGTGGCTACATTTGATTTCTTTGAAGTGTTAGCCACTAAACAAATACCATGGCTAGACTTAGGGATGGCTTCCCTATTAGCCATGGTTTTCCTAGACCTAGATGTGGTTCCATAATTAAATAGAACATTATGGTAGGACATAGGTTTGTGACCCAAACCCTTCTTGCCCTTAGACATTTCTTGTTTTCTAGGTCTTGACTTTTGTACATTAGACCCCTTAACCGAATTTTCTATGATTCTAAGGGCTTTCTCCATTCTCTCAAGTCTTGACCTCAAGACTTGGTTCTCTAGCTCTAATTTTACCATTTTTGAATTTTCATTAGGTTTTTGGGAAAACCTCTTCTTCTTAGGCATGTGCCTAGACTTTTTGGGATTAATACCCAAATTTTTTTCTACTCTCCTAATTGACTCCCTAGGCAAGATATTTCTAGAATTATGAGTCCTAGGTTTGTCTTTAGTCATATGAACATGCTTGGCACCTAAGCAATAAACCTTATTGTTTCTCCTAGCATGCTTTTCATTAATAATGGCAAGAGGACTAAAATAAATTTTGGCATGCTTTTTGACTTTAGGAATTGAAGGTGCATTAAGTAAATTTACCTTAGGGTTAGCTTTAAGAGCTCCCCCTACATGAGTTGCACCTTCTTGCCCTTTCTTCCTCCCCCTAGGGCATTGGCTTCGGTAGTGTCCCTTTTGATTGCATTTGAAGCACACAATGTGCTCTTTGCTCTTGATTTTGGGAACACCGGCATCGTTTGACTCTGGGTTGACTTTTGGTGTCGATGCCTTCTTCTTAGCCAAATTAGGGCATTTGCTCTTATAATGCCCTTTCTCTCTACACTCAAAGCATATTATGTGATTTTTATTTAAAATAATAACACTTGAGATACCTAGGGAGGTGGTGGAGGCCTCTTCCCGATCTTGACTTCTCCCGGATGTGGATGCTTCTTGTTCTTGCTCCGGGATGGAAGATTGCCTCTCCTCCCCCTCAATGCTAGAGGTGGAGGTCTCCACCAAGTCATCAACATCTTCAAATGTTGTGGGTTCTTCTTCCTCGGCATTTTCTTCTACTTGTGCCGGTTGGGAATTTTCTTGGAAATTTATTATCTTATTTCATAGTTCCCTTGCATCCCTATAATGACCCAATCTAGACCAAATAGCGTTAGGTAACAAATCACTAATCAATTTAATTACCTCGAGATTTATCTTGAAGTTCTTGATTTGGTCTTGGGTCCACTTTGATTTTTCAATGGGCTTGTTGTGTTTGTCCCTAGGCATCTCAAAACCATTTTCTATAATAATCATACAATCAAAATCGGTTTTGAGATATACCTCCATCCGTTTTCTCCACCAAGAAAAATCTCCATCGAATTTTGGTGTGTGGATGAAGCCGGCTATTTGTAGTGCTCTCGCGGCGGTTAGTCCTTGAAGAGCGACCTCGGCTCTGATACCACTTGTGGGGGATCGATTGGCCGGCTAGAGGGGGGATGAATAGCCATTTTCGTTGGAAGTCGGAATTTGCTCGTTCTTCTCGCGTTGATTGTCTATGATTGTCATTAGCGCAGAGGAATAATAATAATAATGAAACTAACAACAATACACAATCACACAACACAAGATATAAGTGGTTCGGAACCGAATGGTTTCTACTCCACGGGCGAGCTCCTCGAGCTCTAGTTATGCGCACGACACTAACTAAACTCCTCGTCTATACGTCGGAGGTGGAGAAACCTCTCACAAGTTATTACAACAAGTAATATGAAATACAACAAGAAATACAAAAACAATACAAAAGAGAACTTTTACACAATTGCTTTGATCGCTTTCTTGTTGCTTGCTTTTGCTTGCTCTTGAAGGTCTGGAATGCAACAACAATTCCCCTTCAAAGTCACCCAAAAAGCCTTGGCGAAATCCTCCAACTCGAGCTCCATTTATAACCTGCATCAAGCTATTTTTGTGCCCATCAGTCGACTGATCGTGACCATCAATCGTCTGGTCCCGTAGCCGTTGTCTCACAATGGCCAGATCCACGTTGGTTAAGTTTCAACGGATCACACATCAATCGACTGATGGCACCCATCAGTCGACTGATCATCCATCAGTCGAGTGCTGGCGAGCTCGACTCCATTCTGTGCCCGTGCACAGTGTCATCGATCATTGCCATCCCTCGGCGATCTGATCCAGCCGATCGTGCCCTCCCTCGGCGATCGGTGATCGGCTGAGAACTTGGTTCAGTCGAACACTGGTCGAACCCATACGACCTAGAGAAGTCGACTGGCACCTATGCCAGTCGACTGATGTCGGCTAAAACCTCAAACATAACGATGTTTGAGCCTCCGTCACTCAGTCTTAGCCACTTGGCAAAGTCCACCTTATCCCTCATGGAGTTCCCCACCGAAGCTCTCTTCCCTCGGCCTAAGTCCCTTGGATGCGCCAAGCGCACGACTTCACAACGCCATCCTTCGCGTCTCATACCCTAGAAGCATGCTTCCCTTTGGCCTCACTCCATTCGCTCCCCGTCCGGCAGTCCTTCGGATGCACCAAGCGCACGACTTCGCAATGCCATCCTTCACCGACTCAAAGACCCGAGCCTAGTGAACTTGCCAAGTTCTCAAGACTTCCCAAATGCACCAAGCGCACGACTTCGCAATGCATTTCTCACCAAGCACCAAGCGCACGGCTTCTCAATGCATTTCTCACCAAGCACAAAGCGCACGGCTTCGCAATGCTTTGGATTTCCCATGCCAAGCCCATATTGGACTTTCCCATGACAATCCCATGTCATGAGTTTTGTCTATCATCAAAATACTATCAAGGTACTGCTCGAGTCAAACTCGAGTCAGCCTGGGCCAATTGCACCAACATCTTTTTCTATTCCTTAGCCCATGTATGTCATTACATATATGTGAGACACACCCAGTATCCAATACCCCAGTGTTTGAGGAAATAGAATGACAATCAATAACGAAGATATCTAAAGAATATGGGGCATCTGATGTCTTATTCTTCTTCACGAACTCAAGATAAATCTTGCAATTTCTTCGCCAATGACCCTCCTTGCCATAATGATGGCAAGTGCTCTTTTGAGCTGGTTCTGCCTTTTTAGCCTTTTTCTTCTTCCCCTTCTGTTGTTCCTTTGACTCTCTCTTAGAACCTTTCTTCGAGGAATCAACTAACAACACCGTCCCCTGCTCATGCTTCTCAGAAGGCTCCACAGTCTTCAACATGTTGAGCAGTACCACAGATGAACCTTCTTACATCTCAGAGGTAAAGAGGAGCTTGGAGACTTCGAACCTTTCGAATCTCACTTGCTTATCAAACAACTCTTAAAGATGAAGGAATACGATATGAGCATCCAAATGCTCATGCTGCTTCTGTAGCTTGGGTTCCATCATGGCTAGCATGATGCAACTCATTTGTTCAGAATCACTCACATGTTTCTGATAGGCCAACAATTGGTCTAGAGTTGCATCGTCACTAGGATGGGCGGGAAGAGGCGCTTCGATGACATTTGCAAGCTTTTCAACCTTGAGAACAATTCTCATGTTTCTAAGCCTGTCCAAGAAGTTCGGCCCAGTCAATTTATTCGAATCCAAAATGGAACGCAAATTCAAAGACATCATGATCAATCTTAGAAATACAAAACGAGCATATATGAGAAAGATGATTTTAAAATGCATCATTATACATTCATAAATCCCATTCATTTTTTGAATTTTAAAAACCCCAAAATCACTTCGGGAGATCGTAGGTCTATCTCCGAATGGGCTGATATCCATCATAGATATGAACAACCTTGGAGAGAGTCCAACAAGTCATTCATAACTATGATGGTAGGTATCAAATATACCGATTGCATATCACGTATATGCAACTATCACAATGTGCTATCAACTAATTGAATGTTCACACATACATCGGGTTGTTAACACATTAAAAAGTATGCATCATATGCATAGCACCCAACTTCACCTCCCTTTACATCGACCTTGGAGAGAGTCCAACAAGCCGATGCTCCAGGTTAAAGCCAACCCATTAATCGAGAAATAGTTTTAATATGGTTAGAGTGCATTCAACCAATTAGCCCAGCTTGGAGAGAGTCCAACAATCAAAGCTAACGATTGACCTCTGACTCTTACCATATTAGTATTATACTATTACATGGTTTGAACATGTTCGGGTTCGAGCCGGGCTTGGAGAGAGTCCAACAACCCGAACAAGAAATGGAACTCTGGTTCTAACCATATTAATGGAAGGTGTAGGCTTTAATATTGAGTTAGGGTTTTTATGTTTCATCCTCTTTGCATGCAAATAACTATTATCTACATGGCATGACATACATGACATACATCTACATGTCACGACACGCATGGCATAATGATATGCATCTAATGCAATTACATGGCATACAATTATGTCATGTATAATATTTCCTTATATGTCATAACTATTTATGGAAATAAAATATGTTTAAGATTTGATTCTCCAAATCAAATCATGATTAAATTAGGAAACAAATTTCCAAATCTAATCACATTTTTTATTTGTGGAAATAGTTGATTAAGGAAAGTCAATTTAGGAAACCAATTTCCTAAATCATCAAAACTACTTATGGAAATAAAATATTTTAAGATTTGATTTCCCAAATCAAATCATGATTAAATTAGGAAACAAATTTCCAAATCTAATCAAATATTTTATTTATGGAAAATATCAATTTCCATAAATACTTCCAACTTTCCAAAAGTGCAAGATTTCCATAAATACTTCTAGACTTTCCAAAATTGAAAAATTTCCATAAATACTTCTAACTTTCCAAAAGTAGAAAATTTCCAGAAATATCATTATGACTATCGCAAAACAATTTAACGATTATGTCGAAACACAACCTGGGCTCTGATACCACTGTTGGGTTTCCGGCACCGCGGCGAGTATGTGTTCGAACATGTTTCGCAAACATGTGCACAGCGGAAGAAATAAAAATAATAAATCTACATTTATTACAACACACACATCACACGCATGCATAGTACAACATGTGTAGACATAACCATAAATTTAAATTTTGCAATAAAAGGAAATTTAACTACGTATACCTTTCGTATCACGTGTAGCGGGAACGACATCAACCGGAACGATCCTTGCTAGAATCATCTCTATCCGTATCCACGCCGAGTATCTTCGGGATGACTTCACTAAGTCACGAGCTTCGTCTTCATATGGGTTACTAGCCTCGTGTTAAAGACGATGTGATCGAGAGAGGATCACGATCCGAATCCAAATTCGGATCCAAAAATGAGTCCTTAAAACTCGCTTCTCCGGAGAGGTATTCGTCAACCGTTTGACGAATCCTTCGTCCTCCACCTATGAGGATTACCGGAGATCGAATCCCCATCAAGGCTACTTCTGTCAAAGCTCCAAACGTCGTCCAAACGACGCTCCGACGAGAGGGAAACAAGCTGTCCAGAAAACTGGACAGCTTTGGTGGAGGAGTATGGGCCAGCCAAAAGAAAGGTGGAAGCACACCCTATTACCGAACCCAAGGGAGATCACCGGAGCACCAACCGGCAGCAGCTCGACGCCGGCAAGAGGGAAGGTCAGCACCTTCTTGATGCCGGTTGGAGATTCAAGGTGGGCGGCGCCAAGGAGGATAGTTGGCGCCGAAATCTCCAAGGGGAGGTGGGCGGCAACTATTAGGTTAGGGTTTTGGATTAGGGCTTAACAATCCCTTAAGCCCTCTTTTATAGAGAACTAATTCTCTTAATGGTTATTGGATCATAACCATGAGGCCCGTTAACTCGCTCCATTAATATAAGTTAAAATAAACCAAACCATGATGGTTTATTTTAAGTTAAAATGAACCGAACCAACTTTTGGTTCATTCGTTTAAAATAAACCAAACCCTTTGGTTTATTCTCCTCCATTGGATTAGAACCAAACCATTTTGGTTCATCCATTATGTCTTCATAAGACACAGCCCATCCACGCTTCCATTGCGACTGAAACGATTTCATGCTCGCTTCTTGTTTGGTCCAACCAAACCTAGTTTCTCTCGGTCTGAGAATCTCATTCTCAAGCTCGTTTTAAATCCTTCGGATTACGCTCGTTGTGCATGTGACCAAATAGGTTCTCGGTTTATGTTGGCTGTTTATAATTAACCATTAATTATAGAACGATCATGAGTGGCACCTAGTAGTATATCATGATCCCCAATTAACCGAAAAGATCAACGGTTGATCCAGAACTATTTCTGAAACCCTTCAGCAGCTCGAATGATTCGTTCCCCATTCCCTTCACTCATCTTATACCCACTTGGTTCAGGACATGGTCTATAGTGTCAGTCGCCACTAGGCTGACTACGTCACACCTAGCCTAAGTATCATTTCCTCGTCCTACGGATTCTAGTTACTGCACATGTATCGAAGAGTACCTTACTCTAAACATGTAATGCTTTGGCCAAAGACTTTAGTAACAATCCGACGAGAGGCCATGGGTATACATCTCCTCGCAAGGAGTGGTGAATCCTTTATAGGTTATTCAAACACCTTCGATCACTTCGACTTATACCCAATCATCCCGGGTACACATCTCCTTAGAAATGCTTGCTTAAGATGTCAAAGCATAAGTCTCCATGATCAAGATGACTTGAATACCCCAAGTCAAAGGAACATCGCACTTAAGCTACAGTAAGAACTTCATTGACATATCTATATATGCAGAAAACCATATGAAAGCTTACGGCTGGTCACTCCAATGAACTAGTTACCATAACTAGCATCCACTCCGGACATCACAATGTCTCCAGCCAATGAGAATCAGCTGCTTGGATACACCAAGGAGTATACCTCGTGCTAGTCTCGATAGAATCGATGGTGTCCAAATCCATCAATTCATCGACTAGGGATAATTTCGATACATCACAATTACACATGTAGAGATACTCACTAGTTGTGATCCAATCACAAATTCTCTCATGCTGTGAATCGTATCGTGGGCATTCAGTAAATGAGTTTAAGATCCAATCAAATACATGAAAACATGTATACTCAAATAGTGAATCTTCATTTATCATATAAATGGTTCATACATAAGGTGATTGCCTTAGAACATCTCTCATATATTTCTAACATATGGTCCTTATCTTGAATTTCTTCAAGATCGAAGGTACTCCCACTAGTTTTTCTAGAAACAAAATCTCTTTCTAGAAAAACTCCAGTCTTTGCCACAAACACTTTGTGCTGACTGGGAATGTAGAAGTAATATCCCTTTGTATCCTTGGGATATCCAACAAAATAGCACCTATTGGATTTGGGCCCCAGTTTGTCTGAGACTTGACGTCGAACGTAAGCCTCACAACCCCAAATCCTCATAAAAGACATCTTGGGATTTCTCCCTGTCCATATCATATAAGGTGTCTTTATGACAGCCTTGGATGGTACACGATTAAGGGTAAAGGCTGCTGTGTCTAGAGCATATCCCCAAAAGGATATAGGAAGATTTGTGTGACTCATCATAGATCGTACCATATCTAATAGGGTACGATTCCTCCTTTCGGATACACCATTCCACTGTGATGTTCCAGGAGGAGTGAGTTGGGATAGAATCCCACACTCCGCTAGATAGTCATGAAACTCATGGCTAAGGTATTCACCACCTCGATCTGATCGAAGTATCTTAATACTCTTGCCAAGCTGGTTTTGTACTTCATTCTTGAATTCTTTGAACTTTTCAAAGGATTATGATTTATGTGTCATAAGATACACATAACCATATCTACTGAAGTCATCAGTAAATGTAATGAAGTACCTGTAACCACTTCTAGCAGCAACATTTAAAGGACCACATACATCACTATGTATAAGTCCTAACAAATCTATTGCACTTTCACTGTGTCCACTAAAGGGAGTCTTGGTCATCTTGCCTAAAAGGCAAGACTCGCATGTCTCATATGATTCAAAATAAAATGAGTCTAGCAGCCCATCCTTATGGAGCTGAGATAAGCGACTCTCATTTATGTGACCTAAGCGACAATGTCAGAGATAGGTTTGGTTCAACTCATTTGACTTGAACCTTTTGGTACTTATGTTATAGATAGGGCTCTCTAAGTCTAGAAAGTAGAGTCCGTTCATTAGAGGTGCACTACAATAGAACATATCATTTAAATAAACTGAACAACATTTGTTCTTTATTATAAATGAAAATCCTTTCTTGTCTAAACAAGAAACTGAAATGATGTTCTTAGTTAAAGCAGGCACATAATAACATTTATCTAATTCTAGTACAAGCCCAGAGGGCAAAGATAGATCATAAGTTCCTACAACAACAACAGCAACCCTTGCTCCATTGCCTACTCGTAGGTCCACCTCGCCCTTTGTCAATGCCCTTCTATTTCTCAGCACCTGCACATTGGTACAAATGTGAGATGCACATCCGGTATCTAATACCCATGATGAAGAAATAGATAGATTGACTTCTATAACATTTATACCTGAAGTAGAAGTCTCACTTCTTTTCTTCTTAAGATCTTCCAGGTATGCCTTGCAGTTACGCTTCCAGTGTCCTGCTTCCTTGCAGTAGAAGCAAGCCCCTTCCTTGGCTACCCCTCCTTTGGGTTTAAGTTCTTTTCCTTTGCCCTTGGCTTGAGACTTTCCTTTACCTTTAGGCTTGGCCTTGCCTTTCTTCTTTTGCACCATCAAAATGGTGTCAGATTTTCCCTTCTTAAGTTTAAGCTCAGCAGTTCTCAACATGCTGAGCATTTCAGGCAATGGCTTATCAATTTCATTCATGTTATAATTCATGACAAATTGATTGAAGGCTTGTGGCAAAGATTGCAAGATCAGGTCAGTGGCCAGCTCTTGGCCAAGTGGGAATCCCATCCTTTGTAGGTTTTCTACGTACCCAATCATCTTGAGTAAAATTGACCTACGGGAGTCCCTTCTTGCATTTTAGACCCAAACAATGCCTTAGAGACTTTATATCTCTCATGCCTTGCTTGTCCTTGATATAGTTGACGAAGATGTCCAACCATATCATAAGCATTCATGAACTCATGTTGCTTCTGAAGCTCAGAGTTCATGGTCGAGAGCATTAGACATGACACATCTAATGCATCATCTTGATGCTTCTTGTAAGCATCTTTGTTAGCTCGCGAGGCAGTGGCAGGAGGTGCCTCCGGAATGGGCTGCTCCAGGACGTACAACTTCCTTTCTTGGGTGAGAACAATTCTCAGGTTCCTGTACCAGTCTAGGAAATTCGCTCCATTGAGCTTGTCCTTCTCAAGGACAGAACACAGAGAGAGAGTGTTCGTGTTTGTCGACATAGTTATCTACAACATACAATGCAGAAAATTAATATCATATTCTTTTTATCATTTAATTAGGCCTTTAATCAAATGATGCTCCCACTAAATTATAGGAATTTTGTAGAATCGAGTTATGGATGTGGTCAAACCACATTACTAGATTCATACAAACTAGCTATAATTTGTTGGATCGAGAAGCGTCGCTAGAGGGGGGGGGGTGAATAGCGATCATAAATTTTTTCTTTTTCGTTCGTTCGATACGCAAAGTAAGCACAGCGGAAAATAAATGAACACGTTTATTTTACTTGGTTCACAACTCAGCGGTTGCTACTCCAAGGCCCTATCGGTCCTAGACCGCGTACGGAGGGCAAAGCACTATAACGTCTCCTCCTCGTTGGAGGTAGGAGACAACGATCACAAAACCGAATATACGAGGATGAGGCAACAAGCCTACCTCACCTCGTTATGAAGAAAAATAAAGAATACAATATCAAAAATATTACTTGATTCTGCTGCCGACGAAGAAGATCGAAACTTGACGTCGCGTCGGCGTTATGACGATGTTGGAGCGTTGGCGTTGTAGGAGCACTTGATGAATAAAATTGATGTAATTTGGAGATGGAATCCTCCCCTCCTTTTATAGACTTTGGCCTCTGAATTTGTCTCCTCTTATTTCGGAACGGATCATGAAGTTGTCCAAATTTTATTGCGAAGTGGTCGCGTCAAACGTTATCCATTTTGACCTAGTGCAAAAGATGAATCGTCGCCATCAGTCGACTGATGCCTCCCATCAGTCGACTGATGGGCATCAGTCGACTGCTCCATTTTCCGCTGATCGTTAGCTCGAAAAATGATAAATACGACGGTTTCTAACCGTCCGATCTCGACCTAGACCTTCCACAGGAAGTCTTAGTCGGATCGCCGCCTACGGTCATCCCCGTAAAGAGGACACGACCTTACAATCTCTCACTCACACGAGCTTACCTCGATAGTAGCTCTCACTTCCGGCCATCCACTCGATTCCTTCGGCTCCCTCCGAAGTCACTCGAGTGTCGCCCGACCACCGCGGCTTCTTCCGGGTGTCGCTAGCCTTCAGCTCCAGCTTTAACACTTTTCTGCACACTTGATTTAGCTCGTGAGATAACAATGTAGACTTAACTTTGTGTCTTTTCCATAATCAAAACACAGGTTCGATTATCTAGTGCCCCTGCACCAACATAATTCTTGTGGGAACAAGATCCAAATCATACTAAGCCTTGAGTTAGCTTTGGCTAAATCACCCAAGACTTAGTATGATCGGTGGGTAACACATTACCGATTACATCTCTATGCAACTCTTGTTTATAGGATCAAGACCCACATTTACAAAAGACCTTGAGTTAGCTTTGGCTAAATCGCCCAAGATTTAGTTTAAATGCGATCTTAACCTATCTTTTCAACGATTGGAATATGCCTATAGTTCTACTCGATTCAATTGATTTAACTAGTTTTGCTCAATCCAATTGAGCTTACTCTAACCCAAGCGTGATAGGCGGGACCAAGATTGTCCCTCCGCATCCTACCAAGATAATATGCATTGCTCTGCTGTGGCAGATTCAACAACAACAAATGATCGAGGTAGTGATGGGTATCAAGGCTCGGTAGGCATTTTCGAGTTTATTCGATTATGATCTAATATAATCGTAATGTGTATCTCATACGCATTTAGGCCTTTATTATCCTATATTAGCATGCATCACATACATACAATCATTATTCTAGCATACATCATATACATACAAGAAAATTATCCTAGCATGCATCATATACATACAAGCATTATTCTACTAGCATGCATCACATACATACAAGCAAAATCAAATAAATAAATAAATAAATAAATATATATATATATATATATATATATATATATATATATATATATATATATATATCTATATATATATATAAACATATATATATATATCAACATATATATATATAATTAAATGTGATATAGTCATGGCCTACTACGATCTTCTCAAGCCAATGAGAAGATCGGACGGTCAACCTAAGGCTAGCGGCTTCTCCAAGCGCTTCCTTTGACCGTCATATGTCGTCGTCACCCTTCTCGTAACCTCGTCTTCAAGTGGACTTTCCACCGCTCCATTTTGTAGATTACAAATATGAAACTTGAGTTACATTCGAGTCTAAAACTATTTAACAACTAGAATATCAAAAAGGAGGTACGACGCGTAGGTCGCATACACTATACAACACTCACAACCACAAAACGGCACGAAGGTCGTATTATGAATTACAACACATCACATCCAATCATATTGGGGTTATTGGGCCATGAAAATCACAGAATTATACATAAGTCTAAATTATGTATTTTTACAGAAAATTTCTATAATTTTTCCTATTTTTTTTCAATTTTATGAGTCACCTATCCGTAACGGTCCCGCTAAGCGATTTCCGGGCGCGATCGCGGGACAAGGCCCTTTTCGGGGATAGAGGCGACACTCCTACTCGCAAAATATACCTTGCGAGTGTCCCTACTACGATCTTACAACAACTTAAGTCGCTATCACAAAAACCTAAAGCGAGATTTTGCCGTTTCGGAGAATTTTTCTCGACGGTTGAAGCCTACAAGTGTCCCAACACTCGTTGCTTCGACTATTCGAGAAAAATACCCAAAAATTCTATAAAAATAGGAAATTTACAGAAACATATAAATCTATAATCTTTATATCTAATACAAAAATTACAAAAAAGAAGCACATACATGCTTCGCACGTGGCTCTGATACCACGGTTGGGTTTTTCTGAGCCACAAAAACCGCTTTTTGCGTTGCGGAAACCTCGGAATCCCAGACCACGAATCCTTGTGAAGATATATTAAAATAAAACATGTATGTGCTTACTAAAAAACCCTAGATCTACCTTAGATTTAAGAGGTGAGATCATTACCCTCGATGCGACGCCCTTCGCAAATCCTGCTTGTCCAAAAGAGTTGCTGGAACTTGAGAGTGTCAAGTGCACACTCCTCTATTGGTATCCACACAAGCAAAATTTGGAGAAAAGACAATCTTGAGTGCGCTAGCACTCCTAGAATGTCTCGGCAAGATGAGGAAGAAGAAGGAGAGCTTGAGGGAAATTGATCCAAGGTTGAAGATGATGTTGTGTGTAACTCACCAAATGAATTTCACCATCATAACCCCTAAAGTGGCTGGCCACATTATGGAGAGGAGGATACATGCATGCATGTAACTCCCATGACCCTTGGTCTCCTTCATGATGTGGCACCCATTGACAAAGTCAATGATGATGTGGAGCATCATCATTGGCCGGCCATGGCAAGTCATCATCATGACATGGCATTTGGTCAAGTCAAACTTGACCTTTCATCTTCCCTCTCAAGTCAAGTCAAACTTGACCTCTTATCTCTCATGGTTGATCAAATCTAACCACTTGACTCAAGTCAATTTAATTTAATGAATCTCTATTCATTAATTTAAATTGATTTGATGAATCAAATATAAATTAGACTCATTCAACACTTGAATCAACTTGAGTCTAACTCAATTAGTCTAATTTGGATTACTCTTAATCCAATTTGGTTCATCCCATGAACCTAATCCTCATGGTTCATCATATGAACCTCATCTTCATCTAATTGCTCTTATGTGTGTGACCCTATAGGTTCATGTAACATTGGCAATGTCCCTAAACCGATTTAGGAACATAAGCAATGAACGGTATCTAGCAACACATCATTGCTACCCAAGTTACAAGAATGTTGAGCTCCAACATCACCTTTGTGACTATTAATTGTGACTCTCACAATATGTGACAATGTCCCTCTATCCTTGACATCTAGATTGACCAATCAAGGCATAGATCGTGTCATCCTCGGTACAATCTATATCTTGAACTCCAAGAAGACTCACTCTATTCAAATGAGCTCAATATCTCATATTGACTCATTTGGGCATGGCCATGCACTTCGTGGTCTCACTCTATCAAGAATATCGATGTCACCCCCGTCATATAGGAGGGATAGATCCCATCTACATCACTCACATCCCTCCGTATAATTTGTTACATACCCAGTAATCACCTTTATAGTCCACCCATTTACGGGTGACATTTGATGAAGCCAAAGTATGCAACTCCTTATGTAGGGAACCATGGTGACTTCAGGTCTAAGGACTAATAGTCATACTAATAGCCACATGAGAAAGTATATTACACTCATATAACAATCTATGATACTTTCTCATGGCGGGTCATTCAGTATACATTCTCCAATGCATACCCATGTGTCAACTTGATATCTCATATCCATGACTTGTGAGATCAAGTCATCGTGTTGACCTACATGCTAGTCTCTACGCATTAACATTGTCCCTGAATGTTAATACTCGACTAGGAATGATTAAGAGTAGTGTTCTCTATATCATCTCAATATCGATTCAACCAATCGATTGATATAGATAAGAACCTACTACTCAAGGACATTATTATATTTAGTTATTTGGCACCAATACAAGTAAATATAATAACCATGCCTTTATAAATAGGAATATGATACAATAAAGTTCATACAATAATCATCACATGATTGGCTCTAGGGCTTTCACTAACAAACCTATGTAGTGATGAAGATGACAAAGGATGGAAGCCCGATGATGATCTGAGCAGATGATAGGGAATAGCAAAGATTGGCTTATGAGCGAATAAGGACTCACCGTAACGCAGAAAATACGGAAGAAAGAGATCCAGCGGCAACAATGAATAGGAGCTGGTAGATCACCTGCAATAAGAACTGACACTGCAGCAATCGTTCAGATCTCAGCCATGGCTATGGTGTTTTCTGTCATCGGACCAGGGGAAGAAGGGGCGACGAGATCAGCTGTCGGCAGGGATCTGGATAAGGAAAAGGAGAACACCTCCGGCGGGCCAATCCCCGATGAATGCAGGCGGCAACTAGGTGTGGTAGCTATAGACATTCGACGAAGCTGGTGACGGCGAGCAGCTCCGGCAGCGGTGACAATGTGGTAGAAGAGACAAGGCACCAGAGACAAGCTGACGCGTCCAACTACGACGGAGATCGGCTGGCTCAAGCATCGACGGTGGCAGATCATCGAAAGAGATGAGATTGGGGATTGGGAGCATCGCGATGAAGAACCAGATCGAGATTGGGGATAATCTAGGGCATCGTGATGACGAACACAGAGGAAGGAGAAGAACTCCAGCGTGGTCGGTGACGGTGAGCTCCAACAGCGGCGATAGTGCGGCGGCAGTGAGGAAGAGGAGATTAGCGATCAGGAAAAAAATGGGAGCTCGCGATGAAAGGAAATCACGGCTGAGAAAAAAAGAGGAATGAAACGGGTTAGCGGATGCGGGTTGGCTCGCCCCTTTAAAGGTAGTCCAATGCAGTTCAGCTTGGGGTTAGGCTAACCCAAGTCAAGCTTAAACTAGCTCAAGTTGACCTAAGACTAACTATATGTACTCCATTTAAATCCCAAAAAATTCCTAAAAATTCCATGAGCTAATTCGCAATTAGCAAGGGCTATTATTTTATTTTATTTTATTTAGTTTTTAATTATTATTTTTCCATATCTTACACAGTCGACTGAATCCTGTCTATAAGAACAACGCCGAGCCACGCCAAATTCATTCACAATAGCCACAAATCCACTGTAAAAACCCTAATTCCAGACTTTCAAAGAGCTTAGGTAATCATATTCTTTTAATATCATCCTAAATGTTGAGGTAATAACTCTAAAACTTTAGTTTCAATTATTTTCAATAAATATTGAATATTTGTAATTCAATTAGGGGTAAAAGAAGAGCTATTGAGATTGAGTCATCGACTCCATGCTTGGATATTTGGTTTCCCACTGAGAGGCATAGGATTAGGTTTGAGAGCACCACTTACATTCCTATGCCTACTAGGTACATTAGTAGATCATAGTTTAGTAATGCATGCATGCTTAGTATGGAGGGCATCGCACACTATGGATTAGAAAAACTAGTTTGTTGCAAAAACTCTATTAACATAGACATATGTGCAGAGTTTTTCAATAACTTTAGTAAAATTGATGACATTTCATATTCAACTAGAGTACAGGGTAAGGACTTTGTTTTTACCCCCACCATGTTGAGAGAGCATTTAGGACTTATGCATTCGACATGCCCTGTTGCATGTTTTCCATCCACAGAGTTACCATACGGTGACCCCTACTCTCATATTACATTAGATAAGATACATATGCATCTTTTTGGTGAGGAAAGAACTCCGTCAGTGAGTATCTTTAGTTCTACTAGACTTAGAGTACTGGACTATGCCCTGTATCGAGTCAGTGAACTGCATTCTGCCACTCACCACTGGGGACATCGCTATGATGCACCCTTATCACTCATTTTTACTTTATGCACTTAGTCATAGACTAGATTTAGACATTATCTTACAGATGTTCCATTCCATCATTTATCATTCTAGGTCAGTCACTAGAAGGAAGGCACATTTGCCTGACTGCCATGTCATCACATCCCTTTTAGCTGCATTAGGGTTTGATGTTACCACAGGTAACATCAAACAACTTACTGAGTACGACATGATAGGATCTAGGCAGTTTGGTTTAGCAAAAATAGATTTAGATGAAAATAATATCTTTGCATGGAAGAGAGATGACCCTCAGCCCTAGCCCCAGCCTGATATGGAGTAGGAGCATGAGTCAGAGATTGACCCCAACCACCACTCTGAGTCCGAGCATCAAGAAGCCCCAAGATTTGATAGTCTATCACCATTTCTTGGGATTCCAACACCTCCTACCATAGCAAAGAGATTATCTAGGTTGGAGGATGCGATGCAGCGCTAGGAGCAGCAGCATCTTGAGATGATGCAGATTTTGCAGGCGCAGAGAGAGGATCATCGAGAGATGATGGAGCTTCTTAGGTCTTGGGGCATGGGTCCTTCTCATCCTCCATCTACTGACTAAGATTGTTATGTCACTTGAACTTAATAAATTCAATAATTTTTAAATCTTGTGTGTGAATTGTGTTATGTTTGGTAGATTAGGGAATTTTCATGCTTAATATTCAGAATTATTTTGAAAAATAATATTATATTATTTTTTAAAGAAAAATAAAAATTAATCTAGATTAGGTCAATCTAGATTGCATGATCCTATAGATTTTAGTTAGCCTTCACATCTCACAAAACCTAGGATTACCTGTTTGTGTATTGAGCCATGAAGATGGGCGTGAGATGTTAGAACTGCGCCCCTGCTTCCAAATATAGATCCAGTGCATCGACATGAACCAACACGGGATTTACAAAAGCAAATCGATCACTTCGGTGACTAACTCTAATTCAAAGCTTGATGATTAATTCTATATCATTTGAGCTAGTAAAGAGTTGGGCATTTGCTTTAAGGACAACTTTTAGATGTGTATTTTCAAAATATAAATATAATATTTAGGAATTCATTCTTGGAATTATTCCCTATGACTTTTGCATCAAATTAAGAGTTATGAAAAGTTTGAAAATTTTTAGAAGTTTTAAAATTTTTGAATATTTTGAAAATAAGTTTTTATTCAGGGGGAGTTTTGAAAAGTTTGAAAAATTTTATGTTTGAAAATTCTTTAAAATTTTGGGAATAAGTTGTTATTCAAGGGAAGTTTGAAGAGTTTAAAAAGTTTTGAGAAGGTTGAAATTTTTGATAAGTTAGAAATGTTGTTTGAAATTTATTAAAAAGCTTAAATTAAGTTTTTGAAATCAAATTCGCAGGTGAAAAATTTTAAAACTTAATTTTTGAGCTTGAAAATTTCTTATTGCCATTTTAATTTTAATCTTTATTCAGATGTATGCCAAAGGGGGAGAAAGAGATATAAAGTTAGAGATTTATTAAAAGAAAATTTTATTTATTGAAAGAAAGATGCATAAATATGATAAGGCTTTATGCATCTCATACATGGTTTATTTTATGCATTTATTATATATGTGAAATATTTGGATATTGGTATTTGATTCTCCTAACTTTAACTGGTGTGTTGTCATACATCAAAAATGGAGAGATTGTTAGCAAGAAGTCCTAGTAGGTTGTGTTAACCGGATACTAGGCACATATCTTGACAGATCAAGAGGATCAGACACCAGACATGAAGTCCAGATGGGTCGCGTGGACCAGACATTTGGCTTGAAGACCGGTTGGGTCAGAAGACCGGACAATCGGCAAAAAGTCTAGCTGGATCAGGCAAACTGGACAGCTAGTGGAAGCCCTGGTGGGTCAGATCGGATGTCAAGAGTGGTAAGTCTGGCAGGTAGCTGGCAGGTAAGCCTCGAGTGAAGAGGTGAGGTCAAGTCCTCAATAGGGGGACAAAGCTAGGCGTCGATACGACGAAAAATCCATGTGGGATTTAGTAGTCGAGATCGAACAGTAGTACTACTGCTATCACATTTTATATTATCTATTTGTACTAATCCTATTTTGAAGGGATTAGTCTACTTAATGGATTCAAGTCAATTGAAGTCCAGTCGACTAGATAGGTATCAGTCGACTAGATACCTATTTGAGTCCACTGAAGAGGCAAATTTCCCGATGCGGAGCCGAATGATGTGGAGTCGATTGGGGAGGTTTTAGTCGATTGGAAGACCACGAACTCCATATCGACGGGCTGATGTGGAGTTTACTGGAAGGCATTCCAGTCGACTGGAAAAGGCTTATAAAATATATGCTCGACCAGATCCGAGGAGACAACATCTAATCTATGCCAAAGTGTTGTCAAAATTTTCTCACTATCACAAAAGCTTCGAATCTTCAAAAGGGCTCTTTTCCGACACCTCATGCCTGCATTTGATTCTTCATTTGTGTTCGTATAAAGTAGCCTATAATTTATTTTTTATTCTCTTGTCTACTTAACTTCAAGAGAGGGTAGTGTGTTACCCTTCTCTCATCTTTGTAAAAAATGAACCCCCTCAGAAGTCGAGAGTTCTCAAATCGGAGGGTATTATAGTGATTGCCCATCTAGGTAGCTCTCGGGAGAGCTAAGGGCCTTGGAGTAGCAACCCAGTTAGGGTTGTGAACCAAGTAAATTGGTTGTGTCTAAATTGAATTTAATTTCTGCTGCATACTCTTATTTGGCAATATAAAATAAGTTTCTAAAATAAATAAAAATATTAAACACCAAGATTCACCCCCTCTCTCGGTTTACTCGATCCTACAGGTGATGCGCACGACCGCGACCTTAAATCTCGCGACGGTGATCGTCGAAGACTCAAAGTATGCGGTCACGCTCAATGCCTGCAAGTGCACGGTTTTCGTCAAGTAATAAATAGATTATCGATCCCACAGGGACTGGAATTTGAGTACCAATACACTAAGTGGTTGCGATTGTTCGGACGAAATCTTAGTGAGAGTTAGTTGGTGAGGACTATCGGAGGACCCTACTCAGTGCGGTGTCACACGGAGGAGGAAAAGAGTGTGCTTGGGTCATAAAAAGGCGATTCTAGGACTTCGGTTTCACTTGTGTATCACAGAACAACGTTGTCAATTGGTGTCGTCTAAACTTCTACTTACGGTTTTGGGGAAGGGACATCATACACTCTCCCATAGAGCCACCGCATTCACCGGGAGCTATCCTCACCCAAAAGGACGGGATATAGGGTATGAGGATGCCAAATCAATCCTTGCGGTGGACCGTTTCTGATTCCACCGCTCCCTTCTCCCCGCAGTTACAGGAGGTCAGGTTTACCCCTAGGTTCCTTGATCAAACCTCCTAAATCTAGATTGCGAGGGTTGTCACCACCTAATATCGCCTAAGCACAGCAGAAAGAAAGCCAAATACATGTAGGTATAATAAAGAGCAACATCCAGTTGTCAAATCAAACTTTTTGCCAGAATTTAATATAAACCAACATTGTCTATGAACACAAGCTACCCCCTGATCCTAGAATCAAAAGTTCTACTCAATAAACACGAAGGAAGAATCACAACACATGTTTAAGTTCAATTACAATAGAAAGAGAGCGTAGAAATAGAGATTACAATGCGTTGTGACCTTCTCTCCGGTGTTGTATTGTAAGTGGTGGACCTCCGGCGGCGTTCCTCCTCCCCGCTGTGAGTTACCGAAGCTTTTTAAGGCTTCGACATGCCGTCCTAGCCATCGTGCCTCCTTCCTAGGGTTTGGCTGGAGCCATCCTTATATAGACGTTGCCTCGGACCGCTGCAAAATTAGGAAAAACCCTAGTCGTGCAACTCCATAGGGCCGCCACACGATCGTGTGTTTCCACACGGCCAGGTCATGTGCGGGCCTGGTGTGCTGATATTCACCCATCGGACATGGTCGTGTGAATCCACACACCCTGGCCGTGTCCCACTCTGTGTCTAGCATGAAATGTCCTTCTTTCACTCCAAAAATGCATCTTTTCCGCCCGAAAATCCAACCTTCATTCAAAAGAACAACAAGCAGACCTCCGAACTAGAAAATAGGAAATGCATGCAAAAACAGAGTAACATATGCATGAAACTAACGCAAAATATAACAAGATATGAGCAAAAACTACTCCTAAAACCCTATAAGTTTTGCTCACTTCACTTCCCCCAGACTTAAATCTTTGCTTGTCCTCAAGCAAACCACAGTGCCATAAATTTTTTTTTTTTAAGATAATGTTCCATAATGAGTGTGCTAACTAAATTTATCAGGTGGTATTTGCAATCAAAGCAAAACAGATACATTATAAAAATTCACTAAGTTAGCTCCTTGTGCTCGTGCTAGGCGAAACATTCTTAGGGGATGCCCGTTCCATGGTGAGTTAAGTCATCACCCCATAGCTTTTTTAAGGTTTTCCACTCTTAGGCACTTACCTGCCCAAAGTGAGGGTCGTTCCCTAGATCTAGCATAAAGTCTCAAAGGCGTGCTCGGTATTGAGAGAAATTGGGAGGTGTTTCCCCAGTAACTTAACTCGGTCTCAAAGGGGCACCTAGCCATTTTCACCCACGACAACTATTTTTTTATCCCATAAAATCTTTTTTTTCAGCTCACAGGGATTTTGATTTTTCTGAATGGGCTTACACAATCCGAGCATCTCCAGTAACTAAAATGCTAAACCCAGAGTCACCTATGGATTCCAAAGTACTAATCTATTGAAGTGAATCATAACTAGGTATGTACTAGATCCTCCCTGTCAAACTGTTCGACATGTGTAAGTGAAAAAATAGAGTTAACCAGTGTAAGTCCAGAACATTCAATAGAGCACATAGAATAAAATACCATAAGATAAATAGAGTTAAGCTACCATATGGGAACAACTCATGTAAGCAATTTTCAAAAATACTACTGAGATAGCTTTTAAGACACCAAAATTTAAGTACTGAAAGGAACTAAACAACTCATGCATGCATGAACAAATGAAAATACTAGAAAAGAAACTACCGCTAGGAAACAAAACAAAATATAGCTTGGGGTCCCCCCCCAGACTTAAATAAAAATATACCTTTAATAAGGTGGACGAGGTGGAAAGTCCGGGAGTCCCGGCATCTCTGGATCCTGGGAGAACCTGCTGCTGAGCCGCTGATGCCACATATACATGTGGTCAATCTGGGAACTGGTGGATGCAGCGGCTGCTCGGTGCTCCTCCTCCCTAGCCCACTGTGCCTGCTGGGCGCGCATATGCTGCCGCATCTCCCTACGGTAAGCTACCTCATCCTGGAAGTATATGCGGGCCTCATCGTAGAACTCCTCTACCCGCTGGAAATGCTCCCAAAATCCCTGGAACTCCGCCTATTGGTAGGCGCTCTGCTCCTCCCATCGCTGCCCCTGCATCTGCTGCTCAGTGTAGATGTCATCGAGGCATGATCGTAACTCCGAGAAATCATATGTTGATGTACCTGCATCCTGCTCAAAAGTAGAAAAAGATGGTGGCGTAGGTGTAGGCTCATGTCGGCATGGTTTGGGTGGGCTCCTATGTAGGTGTGGACTGGAGGGAGAGTGGTACAAAGGTGGAGAGATGGGCGATGATGTGGATGGTCTCTCATGAGAAGGGGACTCCACTATCAAGTCTAAGTGCCAATTGGCGCGTATAGCGATGGTGGTACGATCCGGATCGAGGAGCCTAAGGGCTATAAGATTTTTCCTTACAAATCATAAGGAGTCTCCTTCTATTACAATCATCTTCATGGCCATGCATACTCCTAGGTCAATCCTAGGGCTCCCCTCTATACTCTCCAATGTTGTGTAGTCATACCCCATCCTATAATAAATGTGGGTAAGTAGGCCTCCCACATGGATCTCTCCGCGTGCTGCTTTGCCCATCTTCACTAAGTGTCTGATGAAGTGGGACCCTACATCGATGCTACTCCTTTCTTGTAGCATGTCCTATAGGCAAAGTAGCTCACTAGCTCTCACTACACCATCACTCTCCCCATGACCAAATATAGTACTGGCCATGACACGGTGAAGGTATCGAAAGACGGGATTTTGGAGGTGCGACACTTTTGCCCTAGAAGGGTTATAAACGTGCTCCACTGTCAACTCAGTCCAAATCAAACGAGAGTTGTACCCATTAGGGGTTCTTCTCTCTCCCCCACTTGGCAAGCCAAAGCATGAGTTCCATTGGTGAAGGATCCACTCATGCTCAATATTAAAGAGTCTAAAAGTTATCCTACCCTCCTCGCTCTCTCTACCCGTTAAAACTTCCGCCTCTAAAGAACTCAAAAATTCCAAAACTATCTTAGGGTAGGTTAGGTGCCTTATTCCCATAATCTCATCCCACCCCATTTTTACAAATAGGATGTGCATGTCACCGAACAAACCCAAAGATCCTAGCAAATCCTCATCTAAGTACCTAGTAGCAGTAAGTTTACGAGTAGAGAGCATATTAAACATATATCTATGCTCATTATTGCGAAAAAGTAGAGGGGTAGGGCGTTACCCTCTTCCGGAGCTTGAGGAGCGTCATATCTTCTTGTTTGTCGCTCCGAGGCATCGGATCAGGATGCTATGGTCTTGGTCCACCTCATCCTTGCTCCTTTTGGCTTCTAAAGAGGTTGAAAATGCTTCTAGAGGAAGGGGAAAGCAAAAACACACGGCTAGGGCAAGAACTTTTGAAGCACACGGTACAAATGAGGTGACAACACACGACTCGCCCCTTTTAACCTCGCGTGCCATGGCTGTGTGAAAACACACGACCAGGTAGTATGCGCCTCTAGTCAAGCAGGCAGGGCCGTGAGAAAACACACGATCAGGCCGTGTACCCCCATTTTTCACCCCTTTCATACACCATGGCACGAATTTGTTCGTACACTTCGCCGTGTAGACTAATATGGGTTTCATTTTTCCCTAGCAAAGTTCTTTTCTATTCCTAACTCTAAATGTGATGGAAATCAAAACTAAAATCTAACACATGTATGCAATGCAAAAGAAAAAGGGAAATCTACAACTAAACTTGGGTTGTCTCCCAAGAAGCGCTTTGTTTATGGTCGTTTAGCTTGACTGCACTCTTCTATCAACTCGGCTCCGGTGGTTCAGTGAACCTCCATTCATTCGTCTCGGGATCCGCATATGCCGCTTCTTTCCTGGCTCTCGCTGGAATCACATATTTCCCTAACGCAGGTTCTTGACTTCCTATCCCAGCAGGCTCAAATTCGATCTTATCCTCTCCCACCTTTAGGGTCAGCTTGTGATTCTTAACATCAATGACCATTCCTGCAGTCGCTAAAAATGGTCGCCCCAGGATGACGGGTATCTTGGGATCTTCTTCCATCTCCATCACCACAAAGTTAGTTGGTAATGTAAACCTCCCCACCTTAACAGGAACGTCTTCTAAAATCCCCAATGGGTAGCGGTACGTGTGGTCAGCTAGTTGTAGTGTCATAGTAGTATATTTTAAATTTCCTAACCCTAGCCTTTTATATAAGGTATAGGGCATAAGACTCACACTCGCTCCCAAGTCACAGAAGGCTTTACTAATCAGTGTCGTCCCTATATAGCATGTTATATAGAAGCTCCCTGGATCTTTTAATTTCTGAGTAGCTTCATTTCAGAGATAAGCGCTTGACTCCTCCGTGAGGGCTACTGTTTCCGACTCGGCTACCTTTCTACGATGAGCTAGAATATCTTTCATGAACCTAGCAAACTGGGGCATTTGGTGTAATGCTTCGAGTATCGATACCTCTACCGAGATCGTCTTCAGCATATCTAGGAATTTACCAAACTTGGTGTCTTTCTTTGCATTCGTCAATCGCTGTGGGAATGGTACAATAAGGGGTAGTTTAGCCCTCTCAGTAGGCTCTCGGTTTGTCCCTCTTGTTTTTTCATTTTCTGCCTCTGCCAGAAGCTCTAGCGGTTCAGATCCCTTGTCCTTTTAGATAACCGACCATCCTGGCATTTCTTTCAGGATCCTCCCGCTTCGCAGCATCACTTCCTGTCACTACTCTATCGGATTTGCCTCCGCTCTTCCTGGTAGCTTCCCTGGTATCCTAGAGATTTGGTTCGCAATCTGAGCTACTTGAATCCCCAGCGACTTCTGCCGGTGGAAAGTTCTCTTACAGATGACCCCAACCCCTCGATCATTGTATCCATCTACGAATGTCGTCATTGAAATTCAGTGTTCGCCTCCCATTGCGTTCGAATGAAATCCTCTACCATACTCTCTAGCTGAGTGTTAGAGGGACGTGGCTGCCCATTCTCTCCCGGCGGTTGGAACCTTCCTAAGGTATTCTTATACTGAAAATTTTGGTGGCTCCTCCGTCCCGGATGAGGAGTGCTGGAGTGTTGGTTGTTGGGTCTTGGGTTGTAGTCCCCAACCGCATCGCAGTGCTCAATCTGCTCATCCTAGGTCCCTTGCCCTCCATAATAGTCCATGGAATTGACAGCGTAATGTTCCACTGCAAGCGTGGGTTGACCACGTTCGGAGGCCCGTTGATGGTGGTTTTGGGCCACCTCTTCGATAAGCTCCTCCGCCTCCGCTATGGTTTTGTTCATTAGAGCTCCTCCTGTGGAAGAATCTAGGGACATCTTTGTGGCGTAAGCGATCCCATTATAGAAAATGTGGATCACCAACCACCTCTCCAGTCCATGGTGTGGGCACTAATAAAGTAGCACCTTGTAGCGATCCCATGCTTCGAACAGGGACTCCCCCTCCTTCTGGCGAAAGCTAGTGATAAGATGGCGCATGTGAGCAGTCTTACTTGGTGGGAAGTATTTATTCAGAAACTGCTGCTCACACTGCTCCTATGTGGTGATGCTGCCAGAGGGTAAGGAGTGAAGCCAAGCCTTTGCCTTATCCCGCAGTGAAAACGGAAACAGGATCAGGCGGATCGTGTCAGAAGGGACTCCGTTCAGTTTCATGGTGGAGCAGATTTCTATAAAAGCCTCAAGATGCCGGTTCGGGTCTTCAGTCGCAACTCCCCCAAATTAGCTCTACTGAACCATATGTATGAGTGTCGGCTTAAGCTCAAAGTTATTCACCGATATGGACGGTCCAGCTATGCTCGGCCTGAATCCTCTATCGCTAGGAGCTGTGTAGTCCTGCAGAGGTCGGCTTCCCATGTTCACCTCGGAAGCAGCTTGATCTTCCATTTTTTGTTGTACTGCTCTCCGACGGTGAAAGGTTCGCTCTATCTCTAAATCGACCGGAATTAGACCTTCCGACCCTAGACTTCTAAGCATATGACAAACCAACACACAAAAGTAAGAGTGCTACCATATTGCTAAAGCAGAAAATAAATCTAATAAATAAAAACCTAAGATGCAATAAGTAAAAAGGAAACTACTACTGCAAATAAAAACTAAATCTAAATATAGAAACTAAAACTAATGCAAATAAATTAAACTAAATAAGAAAATAAAGCAGGAAAACAATCTAATCCTAAGTCTGATCCAATCTACCACTGTTCGATTTGATATTGAATCGACAGTCCCTGGCAACGGCGCCAAAAACTTGATGCGCATGGTCACGACCTTAAATCTCGTGACAGAGACCGTCAAACACTCAAAGTACGCGCTTGTGCTCAATGCCCGCAAGTGCATGGTTGTCGTCAAGTAATAAATAGATTATCGATCCCACATGGTCTGGGATTCGAGTACCAACACACTAAGTGGTTGCGATTGTTCGGACGAAATCTCAGTGAGAGTCGGTTGGTGAGGACTATCGGAGGACCCTACTCAGTATGGTGTCATACGGAGGAGGAAAAGAGTGTGTCGGGGTCTTATAAAGGTGATTCTAGGACTTCGGTTTCACTTGTGTATCGCAGAAAAATGTTGTCAATTGGCGTCGTCTAAACTTCTACTTACGATTTTGGGGAAGGGACATCATACACTCTCCCGCAGAGCCGCCGCATTCACCGGGAGCTATCCTCACCCAAAAGGATGGGATAGAGGGTCTGAGGATGCCAAATCAATCCTTACGGTGGACCGTTTCCGATTCCACCGCTCCCTTCTCCCCATAGTTACGGGAGGTCAGGTTTACCCCTAGGTTCCTTGATCAAACCTCCTAAATCTAGATTGCGAGGGCTGTCACCACCTCGTATCACCTAAACACAGCAGAAAGAAAGCCAAATACACGTAGGTATAATAAAGAGCAACATTCAATTGTCAAATCAAACTTTTGGTCAGAATTTGATATGAACCAACATTGTCTATGAACACATGCTGCTACTCCCTAATCCTAGAATCAAAAGTTCTACTCCATAAACACGAAAGAAGAATCACAACACATGTTTAAGTTCAATTACAATAGAAAGAGAGCACCAAAATAGAGATTACAATGCGTTGTGACCTTCTCTCCGGTGTTGTATTGCAAGTGGTGGACCTCCAGCGGCGTTCCTCCTCCCCGCTGCGAGTTACCGAAGCTTTTTAGAGCTTCGGCGTGCCATCCTAGCCATCATGCCTCCTTCCTAGGGTTTGGGCGGAGCCATCCTTATATAGACGTCGCCTCAGACCGCTGCGAAATCAAGAAAAACCCTAGTCGCGTAACTCCATCGGGTCACCACATGGCCATGTGTTTCCACATGGTCAGGCCGTGTGCGGCCCTGGAGTGCTGATCTTCGCCCATCGGACACGGTCGTGTGAATCCACACACCTTGTCCATGTCCCACTCTGCTTCTAGCAAGAAATGTTCTTCTTTCGCTCCGAAAATGCATCTTTTCTGCCTGAAAAGCCAACCTGCATTCAAAGAACAATGAGGAGACCTCCGAACTAGAAAATAGGAAATGCATGCAAAAACAGAGTAACATATGCATGAAACTAATGCAAAATATAACAAGATGTGAGCAAAAACTACTCCTAAAACCCTATATGTTTTTCTCACATCAACAGGTCCTTATCTTTCAACCTTGACCTGGACCTTCCTCCGGAAATCTTAGTCAGATCACCGCCTACGGTAGTCCCCATATGGAGGACACGACCTTATCATTGCTCTGCACTTAGTTCTTACCTTCGGTCCTTCTCAACCTATCGCTTAGCTTCTAGTCACCATCGAGGTTCCTCGACTCCAATGAGGTTCTCCTGGTGTCACCCAACCACTACGGTTTCTCATCCCGAGATTCTCTTGGTGTCACTGACCATGGGCTTAGCTTAATACAATTCCTGCACACTCAACACAACACATGAGATAACAATAATAGCTTAACTTTGAACCTTTGCCAAAATGAAAACCTAAGTTCGTTTATCTGGTGCCCTTGCATCAACAATTTTCCCTTCTATCCTATTCGGATAGCATCTACATAACATCTCCGAGAGAGCTTTTGATCACTTTTAACTTCTCCTACTTCATTTCTGATGGAAAACTTAATTTTTTTATGATAAGGAGAAGTTATAGCCTATAAATTGCTTAGAACAGGTTTGCCTAGAATAACATTATAAGAAGAAGGTATATCAACCACTGTAAAGTTAATAAGTATTGTTCTTCTCCTTAGCTCTTCTCCTAAGGATAAAGGTAATTTGAATTGGCTCATTGGCTGCACCTCATGACCAAAAATCCAAAATAAAGAAGTGTTGACTGGCTATAAATCAGTAATATTAACTCCCATTTGCTCTAAGGCTGACCAATACAGAATATCCACTGAACTTCCCAGGTCTACAAAAACTCTTCCCACATCAAAATTGGCAATAAGGGCTCGGATGACTAAGGCATCAGTATGAGGGATCATTACTCCCTCTAAGTCATTAGAATCAAAACCTAATATGGGTCCTCTTATTCTAGGAAGAATGGTAACAGCTGCACATTCTTCTCTACTGTGTCTCTTCCACACTCTATTAGAATCTCCATTAGTGGAACCCCCAAAAATCATATTAATAGAACCTCTCACAAGAGGCTGATTAGCAGGCACTACTCGGTCAAGGGCTATCTCTCTTAGATGAGAAGACTGTACAGGTCGGTTTATAAGAGGTCTCCCCGGATTTCCTCTACCATAATTTCTACCTCCAAACCCCCACTGATAGGGAGCTGGATTCATAACCAGATTCTGAACGTGAGGATGAGCCCCTATAATTCTTTGCAGTTCAAAGTCTAACTGCTAACAATTCTAAGTATTATGCCCATACTCTTGATGATTAACACAGAAAGTAGGAGCCGATAATCTCCTAGGCCCTCTGTCAGCTCCAAAGGGTCTCCTCAGTAACTGTTGTTCTATACAAATATTGATAGCTCTCTCCTTAGAAAATTGTAATTGAGGAGCATATAGAGATCTTTTCTCTGAAGGTCGAGCAGGTAAGATCGAACAATTTTTAATTGTCGCAATACCATTCCCAAATTATTTACCGAACCCCCTAACTACACTAATACAGTATAGGACTGACTCAGATCGTCTCTCAACGAACCTAATGGCTGGATGTTTATTTTTAAACAGAAGTAAACACTTGGGGTTTTTACAATTATCAAAATAATTAAAATGCAAAATCAAAAGCAAATATGAGAATTAAACATGCAAAAAGTAAATCTAACTACCAAATAACAAGTAACAAACAACTATCCTAATGTGCAAAAGTAAATGATCATGCACCGCACTGTTACTACAGTACAATGATCAAACAAATGTCAACAATTCAACCAAGCACCGTACTATCACTATACGTCACAGTGATCAAACAGTCACTGAAAAACTAAACTAATGGACATAAAAGAAATCGACCAAGCACCGCACTGTTACTATACGGTACAATGATCAAATAAATGTGAACAATTCAACTATGCACAACACTGTCACTATACGACACAGTAGTAAAACAGTCACTAAAAACTGCAATAAATGAAATGCAATAAACGAAAGCAGTTCAACCAAGCACCACACTGTCACTATACGACACACTACTGAAGATTAACTAAAATGGGAAAGAACAATTACACTAAAGGAAATAAATCTAACCACTAGTTAAACACTGTAAACGAATAACAAGACTCACTAAACTATCAAACTAATTACCAAGTGCACGATTTACCACACAGATAGAATACAACTAAACATCAGTGAAACACTACTGCACACTAAGAAATTAATACTAGAACAATACTGATAAAATATAGTGCACATTAGTGAGCCAACGACATAAAAAATACTAAAATACCCATAGTGAACAATGGAGTAAAATAATAAGAAATACAATACTGAATCAATAGTAAATCAACAGTCATCCACAAACACCGGAAAGGTTCCACCCTCTCCGGTGACCTACGATAATACTGTAGGGATGTATACTGAAAAGTCTACCTTTTGTATGAACATATTTATTTTGATATAAGAATAACATGATCATTGTTTGCATATTTTTATGGTTATGCATATTGTCTAATACATTACATTGTAGATAACATGGTGTGTGGTGTCACACGGGAGATCATGTTATCGGCTCCTTGTAAAGTATAAGTAAAGGCTCACAACCGAGATGGCTTTGGACAAACCATCGGATTGGTTGTAGTGTGATTTGGTATTGGTTTGTCTTGACCATAGAATCACACTAGTGCACTTTGAGTGTATTGAGCAGGACCGACTTAGAGGTGATTCGATTTATTGCTGACTACATAATCGAATCGGACCTCAGATATTATTATGTACATGCTCTTAATCCCGATATAATAACGAGTACATATACTTAGTATTCATCTCTTTGATTTACCAATGGGAGAGATTTATATATTAAATCGATAGGTTCGGTAAGTTGGGAGATGATATTATTTATATGGTGTGCCATTAATTATAGGAGGAAACCATGTCCTATATATTAGGATGATGATGTCCCCTTGAGGAGCTCATAAGGTTCTTCATGTAAACCTTGCATGTGGACTTGGTCCGGCATGATGAAAAGGTTGAGTGGTACTACTCATGGAGTTAGATGTTGATTAATTAATGGTCAATAAATTAATTAATCGACGAACATTCGAGATCTTAAACACGAGGAGAAAATGTACATATAATATATGGAGCCCATATTATCATATGGGGGTTGGTGAGGTAGATCAATGATAATCCTTTAGTGGATTGGATTATCATTAATGGATCGGACTTTATGTAGGCTTGATCCATGGGTGGCAAAGATCCAACTCCTCCTCATGGTCCTTAATGTAGCATATTAATACCTCATGAAGCTTAGATCCAATGGATAGAAATAAAACTCTAGTTTCAAAGGTAGAGATTAAATCTCTAAGATCCGACGGTTGAGATTAAATCTCTAGATCCGACGGTTGAGATTAAATCCCTAAAACCAATGGTGGAGATTAAAGGGAGGCTTATCCCTAACTCTATAAAAGGAGGTCAAGGGGTTGGCGTGGAGATTGATTCAAGAGAAGCTAGGGTTTTGGAAGTTGGCGGCAAGGCATAGGAATTAGGGTTTGGGCTTGGGCGGCACCTAATAAGGAAATTTTTCCTTGTGTTGTTCTTCTTCCCCAAGCTACTGGCGCCCTTGGAGTTCCTTCCAGCCCTTTGCCGGCATCCAAAACAAGTCCTCTCCTTCTCCTTGGCTGGTGGAACAAAGGTTTAGGGTCCTCCCTTGAAGCTTTTGGCCGGCCACTCTCAATCTCCTCTTCCTTCTTGGCCGGCGGCAAGCTTCCTCCTTGGAAGTTGTTGGTTGGTTGAAAGAAAGAATAGAGCTTTGTTTCTATTCTTCCTCTTGCTTTGGAAGAGCAAGGAAGAAAGATTGGCGATCTAGGAGCTTCAACTTTTGGTAGATCGTCGCCCACACGACGTCCGAAAGGAGAAAGGTCATACATTAGAAGATCGAGAGGTATATCTATTCTTCATTCTCTTTTGTAACATGTTTGTTTTTGTTTTTCAGTTATGAGCATGTAATATTCTGTTTGTGGCTAAATAATACTTGGATCCCAATCATAAATACAAAAGCCAGCAATCCGTACATTGTCTATTCTGTGGCTACTCGTAGAATAGAGGATGGTCGCTTGAACAACGAGTTTGTTCAAGTGACCTCTCTAAATGAATAGCACGACGATGACTTGGTTGTTTGAGCAATCCCTTTTATCTAGGATTAAATTTTTTAATCCGGAGACATCGATGGGATCGCCATGAACACACAACCAAGGTGTAGTGGGAAGCAAAGTTTTCCCTCACGGACTCGATAAGCAAAACCCTTCAATTGGTATCAGAGCCAAGGTTTCCAATTTTGTGTGTTTAGGATTCGATTAATTTTTATGAACTTTTCATATATTATATGTGTCGGATAATAGTAGGATATGCATAGTTTAACTCTTTGGTTGCAGGCATAAAATCCGACTATTATGGTCATATGTGTGTATGTGATTGTATGTGTATATTTTGTTGAATCCTCGGGGTTGACGAGGCTAGTATTTGATTTTTTGTAAATTAGATACGACATTGTTTAGCCACTCTTTATTTTATTTTACTTTCGATCTAGATTTCATGTACACTCCCTCGTGGAGTATAGGATCGATGGATGTAAATTAAAATAGGTTTTAGTCTCGGCTCGGATCTCTGGATGGCTTGTACATGGCGTAGGAGGAGCGGACGAGAAGGCATTGCGACGGGAGACATATTGAAGACAAAAGCCATAATAGTTGGAAAATAATTTATTTTTCATATTTATTATTTTTTGTTTGATATGCATGTCATAGGCTAGGAAAATTCCTCAATTTCAAATTACTAAGTGGGTGAGGGAATTTTTTTAAAATTCCCGTGGCCTCCATTACGATTTGACAAGTGATGCAAATAAACTTGCGCGTCGGCTCTGAGTGCCTTCCTCCCCATTGGATGAGTTTGTTTACGGATCACAAGGTCAAATATGGTTATAGGGAATTATTAAGAAGCGTGTGCACTTCCCCATCGGAAGGCACATAACCTGAGATAATTACATTAGTACCGAGTAATGGTGAACACTTAGATACAAATATAAGTATCCTCCCCATCAGAGTCACTGGTTTTATTTGTAGGGCCAAAGAGGAACCAATTATTAATTTTACTTGTCAAAAGGTTAGGATGACAAGATAGTAAAATTAATGGGTATGACCTCCTCTTACAAATGTAGAATTCATATACGTCCACACTATCGTGGCATACGATATTCTCGGTGTTTTGAGGTGTTGGTTGATTTTAAAATTTTATTGTTTGAGGAATCAATAATTTTTTGAAATCTAATGTTTTGATTTATCTGATTCTTAGGTTTTCTTTCAAAATGACTTTCAACCCACTTGCTGTGATACTGAAAAAGAATAAACTTATTGGACCCAACTATATTGATTGGAAGAGGAATCTAGAAATTGACTTAACTGATGAGGAATACAAATATGTACTCCTCGAAGAGTGCCCTCCTAAGCCTACAGATGATTCTGGGGAAAAGGAGAGAGAGAGCTTTAAGAAGTGGGTCAAGGCCAATGAGATGGCGCGGTGTTACATTTTGGCATCTATGTCAAATGTACTGTAACATCAGCATCAAGCCATGCCCACTACTTATGATATGATGCTCAATCTCAAGGAACTTTTAGGACACCAGAATCAGGCTGCGAGGCAAGAAGTCATGAGAAACTTGATGACGACCACCATGATCGAGGGAACACCCGTAAGGGATTATGTTCTCAAGATGATGGCTCATTTGAATGAGTTGGAGGTCCTTGGAGCTGAGATCAAAGGGGAAACCCAAGTCGATATCATACTCCAGTCTCTACCTAGGAGTTTTGAGCAGTTTCGCCTGAACTACAACATGAACAAGAGGTTGTATTCGTTGGTGGAACTTTTGACAGAACTCCAGGCGGTAGAGGGGCTATTTCATCAGAGTGCTCAGGCACATGCCGTGGTGACCCAAAAGGTTTCTACTTCTAAGCTGAAAGGCAAGAAGAAGAAGAAACAAACTGGGGCGAAGGCGGTGAGAGGTACTCAGGGAGGAGTGAAGAAGCCGAAAGGCAAGTGCTTCACTTGTAAGCAGACTGGACACTGGAAGAAGGACTACCCCAACCACAAGAACAAAGGTATATCTTTTGGTCTAGTCGTTGAAACATGTTTAGCTGTGTTATCTACCAGCACCTGGTGTGTAGATACGGGAGCCACAGATCATGTCTACAATACTTTACAGGGGTTCTAGGAAACCAGACGACTGGCTGAAGGGGAGATTACTGTGTACTTGGGCGATGCCACGAAGGTGGCGGCTGTTGTAGTGGGAGATATTCATTTATCTTTTGAGAAAAATAAACTTTTGGTTCTTAAGAATTGCCTTTATGTACCCTTATTTAGAAAGAATTTAATTTCGGTTTCTAAATTATTTATGGATGGATATGCTATTTATTTTAATGACAGAGTTGTTATAAGAAGGAATAGGGGCATTATCTGTTCAGGTGCATTGATAGGAAATTTATACACACTTGAACCAAAACCTCCCACGTTGTAAATTGAAGTTAATAACTCATCTTCTAATTCCAATAAGAGAAAAGAACCTTCGAAAATGAATCAAACATATTTTTGGCATCTTAGGCTTGGTCACATTAACCTAAGCAAAATTCAAAGGTTGATAGCTGATGGACCTTTGGGTTCATTAGTGGTGGAGGATCTCCCAACCTGCGAATCTTGCTTGGAAGGTAAAATGACCAAGAGGCCTTTTAAGGCCAAGGGGTATAGAGCCAAATATGTGTTAGAATTGGTTCATTCTAATTTGTGTGGTCCTATGTCTATCCAGGCTAGAGTTGGTTTTGAGTATTTCGTCTCTTTTATAGACGATTACTCAAGATATGGATACATTTACTTGATGCGCCGCAAGTCTGAATGCTTTGATAAGTTTAAAGAATTCAAGGCTGATGTGGAGAAATGTCAAGGTAAAAGTATCAAGACACTACGATCTGATCGCGGTGGTGAGTACCTCTTGAGAGAGTTTAGGAACTACTTATCAGAGGCTGGGATTCAATCCCAATTGACTGCACCTGGCACACCCCAATAGAATGGTGTAGCAGAGCGAAGGAATAGGACTCTTATGGAGATGGTTAGATCGATGATGAGTTATTCTGAGTTGCCAGATTCGTTCTGGGGATATGCTCTAGATACGGCGGTGTCTATTCTGAACTTGGTTCCATCTAAATCAGTGCCTTTTACTCCCACAGAATTGTGGACTGGGCGAAAGCCTAGTCTAAGACACATTCGGATATGGGGGAGTCCAGCACATGTGCTAAAGGCAGATGCTGGTAAGTTGGGACCTCGTACAGAAGTACGCATGTTCGTTGGCTATCCTAGAGGAACAAAGGGTGGTTTATTTTATAGTCCTAGAGATCAGAGGGTGATCGCTAGCACGAACGCCAGATTTGTAGAGGAAGACTATATGATGAGCCACAAGCCCAAGAGTAAAATTATTCTGGAGAAATTAAAAGGGGAAGTCACTTCTTTAGTACCACCAGTACAAGATGATATACCACAAGTCACTGCACCGCGTGTCATAGAGGATACACAGGAGATACCTCGTCACAGTGGGAGGGTTGTTAGACAACCTGATAGACTCATGTTCTTAGGAGAATCTTCTGATTTGGTCCCTGGCAAACATGAACCTGATCCCTGGACATATGACAAGGCAATCCAAGATATAGATGCAACATCTTGGCAAAGTGCAATGAATACTGAGATTGAATCTATGGATTCAAATCAGGTCTGGGAGCTAGAAGAACCATCCGATGGTGTAAAAACCATTGGATGCAAGTGGATCTACAAAAGAAAGAGAGGAATAGACGGGAAGGTTGAGACCTTCAAAGCAAGACTTGTTGCAAAGGGGTATACTCAGAAAGAGAGTATCGATTATGAGGAGACCTTTTTGTCGGTAGCCATGCTTAAGTCTATCCGGATTCTCTTATGCATAGCAGCTCATATGGATTATGAGGTGTGGCAGATGGATGTCAAGACAACTTTTCTTAATGGAAGTCTTGAGGAAAACATCTATATGAAGCAACCAGAGGGATTCATTGCTAAAGGCAAAGAGCATCTTGTATGTAAGCTTAATCAGTCCATTTATGTATTGAAGCAAGCTTCGAGAACTTGGAACATCCACTTTGATGAGATAATCCAGTCCTATAGATTTATTCAAAGTCCGGATGAGTCTTGTGTATACAAGAGATGTGACGGAAACGTAGTGGTATTTCTTGTACTATACGTAGATGACATTTTATTGAATGACAATAATATCAAAGTGTTATCGGATGTAAGGGTATAGTTGTCTAAACAATTTGATATGAAGGACTTGGGAGAGGTGGGACACATCCTTGGGATCAAGGTTAAAGGGATCGCAGGAAAAGGATGTTGTGCTTATCCCAAGCTTCGTACATAGACACGATTATGGATCGTTTTAGCATGCAGAACACCAAGAAGGGTTTTCTACCTTTCAGGCATGGAGTTCCTTTATCTAAGGAGATGTGTACTAGATCATCTGAGGAGATAGAGGAGATGAAGGCGATTCCTTATGCTTCAGCAGTAGGAAGCCTCATGTATGTGATGCTATGTACGAGACCAGATATCTACTTTGCTGTGGACATGGTCAGTAGATAGCAGAGTAATCCAAGAAAAGGATATTGGACTGCGGTAAAGCATATATTGAAGTACCTGAGAAGGACTAGGGATTATATGCTGGTTTACTGGGCAGACCAATTACTCTCTATGGGTTACACGGATTCTGACTTCCAATCTGATAGGGATAACAGTAAGTCTACCTCAGGTTTTGTGTTTACTTTGGGAGGTGCAGCCATTGTATGGAGGAGTGTCAAGCAGAAATGCATGGCGGACTCTACCATGGAAGCTGAGTATGTGGCAACCTATGAGGCGGCCAAAGAAGCTGTATGGCTTAGGAACTTTTTGATGGACTTGGATGTGATTCCTGGTTTGCCCAAAACTATCACAATTTATTGTGATAATAGTGGTGCAGTTGCAAATTCGAAGGAACCACGAGCCCATAAGGCTAGTAAACACATAGAGCGCAAGTACCACCTGATACGAGAAATCGTAAAGAGAGGAGAAGTTGTTGTGGCCAAGATTGCATCGGAGGATAACCTAGTAGATCCTTTCACTAAGGCCCTTCCGGCGAGAGCTTTTGATAGGCATGTGGAGGGAATGGGGATCAGATGTATGATAGTTTGAGGACAGTATAGTCTTTTAGTATAAGTGAGAGATTGTAGGGATGTATACTGAAAAGTCTACCTTTTGTAAGAACATCTTTATTTTGAAATAAGAATCACATGATCATTGTTTGCATATTTTTATGGTTATGCATATTGTCTAATACATTACATTGTAGATAACATGGTGTGTGGTGTCACACGGGAGATCATGTTATCGGCTCCATGTAAAGTATAAGTAAAGGCTCAAAACTGAAATCGCTTTGGACAAACCATCGGAATGGTTGTAGTGTGATTTGGTATTGGTTTGTCTTGACCAAAGAATCACACTAGTTCACTTTGAGTGTATTGAGTAGGACCGACTTAGAGGTGATTCGATTTATTGCTGACTACATAATCGAATCGGACCTCAGATATTATTATGTACATGCTCTTAATCCCGATATAAAAACGGGCACATATACTTAGTATTCATCTCTTTGATTTACCAATGGGCAAGATTTATAGATTAAATCGATAGGCTCGATAAGTTGGGAGATGATATTATTTATATGGTGTGTTGTTGATTATAGGAGGAAACCGTGTCCTATATATTAGGATGATGATGTCCCCTTGAGGAGCTCATAAGGTTCATCATGTAAACCCTGTAGGTGGACTTGGTCCGACATGATGAAAAGGTTGAGTGGTACTACTCATGGAGTTAGATGTTGATTAATTAATGGTCAGTAAATTAATTAATCGACGGACATTCGAGATCTTAAACACGGGGAGAAAATTTACATATAATATATGGAGCCCATATTATCATATGGGGGTTGGTGAGGTAGATCAATGATAATCCTTTAGTGGATTGGATTATCATTAATGGATCGAACTTTATGTGGGCTTGATCCAAGGGTGGCCAAGATCCAACTCCTCTTCATGGTCCCTAATGTAGTCTATTAACACCTCATGAAGCTTAGATCCAATGGATAGAAACAAAACTCTAGATCCAAAGGTAGAGATTAAATCTCTAAGATCCGACAGTTGAGATTAAATCTCTAGATCCAATGGTTGAGATTAAATCACTAGAACCAATGGTGGAGATTAAAAGGAGGCTTATCGCGTACTCTATAAAAGGAGGGAAAGGGGTTGGCATGGAGATTGATTCAAGAGAAGCAAGGGTTTTCAAAGTTGGCGGCAAGGCATAGGAATTAGGGTTTGGGCTTGGGCGGCACCTAATAAGGAAATTTTTCCTTGTGTTGTTCTTCTTCCCCAAGCTGTCGGCGCCCTTGGAGTTCCTTCCAACTTTTGGCCGGCATCCAAAACAAGTCCTCTCCTTCTCCTTGGCCGGTGGAACAAAGGTTTAGGGTCCTCCCTTGAAGCTTTTGGCCGGCCACTCTCAATCTCCTCTTCATTCATGGCCGGCGGCAAGCTTCCTCCTTGGAAGTTGTTGGTTGGTTGAAATAAGGAATAGAGCTTTGTTTCTATTCTTCCTCTTGCTTTGAAAGATCAAGGAAGGAAGATTGGCGATCTAGGAGCTTCAACTTTTGGTAGATCGTCACCCACACGACGTCCGAAAGGAGAAAGGTCATACATTAGAAGATCGAGAGGTATACCTATTCTTCATTCTCTTTTGTAACATATTTGTTTTTTGTTTTTCAATTATGAGCATGTAATATTATGTTTGTGGCTAAATAATACATGGATCCCGATCATAAATACAAAAGCCAGCGATCCGTACATCGTCTATTCCGCGGCTACTCGTAGAATAGAGGATGGTCGCTTGAACAACGAGTTTGTTCAAGTGACCTATCTAAACCAATAGCACGACGATGACTTGGTTGTTTGAGCAATCTCTTTTGTCTAGGATTAAATTTTTTAATCCGGGGACATCGATGGGATCGCCATGAACAAACAACCAAGGTGTAGTGGGAAGCGAAGTTTCCCTTCACAGACTCGATAAGCAAAACCCTTCAAATACCGAACACTCCATGGGTCTCAGGGTACGGATCTCTCGTTAGATTCCGACGAGAGTAGGATCGATGCGGTAGTTCACAGCTCCGATGATGGATGCAGGACTGCCGTAACCATGAGCAGTCAATGTGGATGGAATCGGATCAGGGAACTGATGATCGTCACCACCAGCTGCGGTTGAAGACCTCCCTGGATTGGAAGAAGTGTTGCCGTCGGAGATGGGAAAAGATTTTACGGGATTCCGACAGTAGCAAGTCACTCCTAGCTTCGCATGACCACATCCCACTAGGGTAGCTCAGTTCTGCCGGTGAGGGCTCTGAGGATCGCCAGTGAAGCCAGACGAACTCCACCGCTCGGTCGAAGGATTGCCGCCGCCCAAATGCAGTTGTGAACTCCGCTAGACCAAGGGAAGGAGAGGACGCCCGATGGAATGGAATCGGGGAGGACCATGGATTGTCGGAATCCATCGTCGGAGTGCTGCTATGGAAGAACTGTCGCCGCACTCATGAAAGGAAGATGACTGGGCTGTGCTGCGTGGAGAAGATGAAGAAATAGGGAATGCCATTGCCGGTCTTGGTGGAGGAAGGGAACGGCCGGCGGTGCTTCGGGTGCAGCGTGGAGAAAAAAATCGCCGACGAAGTGCGATTTGGGGAGGATGCTGCGCGGATTAGGGAAGAAGAGACTGTTGCGGCTCGTGAGTTTCTGCTGATCATCGCGATGTTGAAGGAACTCCTTCTGCGTGTCGCCGGTGACTCCTGTATGATCCCACCGTCGCTCACGCAGAAACGGAAGAGGACGCCACCGTCGCTCGCGAGAAGAAGACCGTCTGCACTTTCTGCCTTCTGCCGATTCTGTTTTGCGCCGATTTGGTAAGATGTTTGATTAAATGAAAAACCTTAGCCGTCCGATCGCACACCCACTAATCTCGGCCGTCCATTTGAAACTAGAGCTTGATTAAGCAATTAATCCATTAAGAAAGCTGTGATCCAACGGCTGTGATTCCTCTGATTTTGAATGGATGGATATGATCCATCTGAAAGGATAATTACGATCGGTCAAATCTGGAGGAAGGACTCAAATGTTCAGATCGAAATGTATGGACTGGATCTCTCCAGATCTGAATAGATGGCTCAGAATCAGCTACATTCATCGGACTGTCGATAATGCTCAGATCTAATCTCTTTATCTAATTGTCTCTGATCTGGATGAAACGCTCAGATTAAGTCAACTTCAATAGAGTCTAGTCCAGTGGCTCATCTTGATCTCCTACAAACAAAGACAATTTTACATATAAGTCCAAAATATAGGAGAATTTATAATTAGGTCCAAAAGATGATCCAACTCATAAAATATGTAAATAATCAACAATTAAACACACGAGAGGATTAAAACGATGATATTAAGGACCGAAATAATATAACAAAATGGCAGTTATCAACTCACCCACACTTATTCTTGCGCCTCCCGAGCAATAATAAAAATAAAAAAACACTGACTCAATCACTCATTTCCCCAAACAATACCCAGATCAATAATTCAGAGATAAGAAAAATAAGTTACTTAGGATCACCAAATCGATCCGACTCCTACAATAGTCAACATGTATGATGATTTACAGTCAAATCAAATAGACTAAGCTTGATATAAAACCTCCCAAAATGGATAAATGCACTGATGCTCACATAATAACGTAGGAGTGGGGTGCCCTCAAAACAACATTCAATTTTGTACTACCATATGCTTGCTTATCATCTTCTTCTCTACTACTATCAATACATCTCATACATGAATCAAAAGGATTTATCAAGAATCAGAATGAGATCAAAAGTAGACCGTAGATAAAGCATACAAAGAGAAGTAAAAGACAAAAGTACAATGAATAGGGAACAATAGAAGAATTGGAGAAATAAACATGATGAGTTGCTCTGTGAAATGATCAGTAACCAGCAATATGGGAAGAGGCTAGGACAATTGGAAACTTTAGAATTGGATTCAGGATCAAATGGCTCTATCCAATACATTGCAATTCCATTTGCCTGCATTACCATTGCACATTTTTTTTTTTTACAAAAGAAACATCAATGGCGCCATTTGTTTTTGTGTGTGCAAAAACTCAAGTACTAATCACAGACAAATACATCTCAGGACCAATGGCCTCTGAAAACTATCCCTTCCATATCATGTTTCCAACACAAATAATATAGCTCCTCCCCCACACTTAAAAATTTTGTCCGTCTCGGACAATACCACCCATCAAACTATTCCTCCAACATGAAAAACAATATATATACAAAAGATAATCTACAAAGATACAAAGACAATGGATAGCAAATGAAGAGAAGAGACAAGTAAGACATGGAAGATGGAAGTATCAAGTGGATTAGACAATCAAACTAAGTTAGGAAAAGAATCCAAAAATGAAATTCTTCATCATATTCATGCAAGTAAATGTTACTGTAGTTTTGAAAAGACTTAAAGCAAGTTCTAGAGTAACAAGAATCACATGTGTTATCACACAAAAGTGGGTAGATGATATGAATGGCTTGCAACCTCACTAGGTGAATCAAAATCAAGCTTAGTCTATCAATAAAAAGTTCACCATCATAACAAGTAACTGCATGCAAGTGAAGTCTCCTATCCTACACAAAAATCCACAATTTGATGGTCAAACTTAACTAATTTTTACCACCTCTAAAATGATACTAAGGCATGCATAGGGAATATTATTTGACTCAACAACAACACTAAACCTAGGTAAACAGGAAAACAAAAACCAACCACACAAAGTATTCCGAACATGAAAGGAAGAAAATAAATGCAGTAAATAAAAGAACACACTCCCTTTTCAAGTCAGAGAAAAAGCATCATCATGTCTGGCCCCACTGTATTCTCTAGTATAGACTTGATCTCTTTGTTCGACACTTCATGAGTCCGTTGCAAAAGTGAAACCCTTGATCGCTAATGATCGCTCTGGGAACTCCAAATCTAAAAAATATGTGAGGCCTAACAAAATCCACAACAACTAGAGAATCATCAGTTCTTGTGGGGATGGTTTCCACCCATTTAGAAACATAATCATATGCAAAAAGAATATATGAAAATCCAAAAGATACAGGACACGGGCCCATAAAATCAATACCCCAAATATCGAAAATCTCACAGAATAACAAAAGTTGTTGAGGCATTTCATTTCTACATCCTATATTCCCTGTTCGTTGACATAGCTCACAAGACTTGTAGAATTCAAAGGCATCATGAAATAAGGTGGGCCAATACAAACTAGACTATACAACTTTTCTAGCAGTTCTTTGGGGTCCAAAATACCCCCCACAAGCCAGAGAATAACAAAAAGTAAGTACGTATGGAATGAAACTCATAATCAAGTCCACATCATCTAATAATCTGATCACTACAAAATTTTCAATGATAAAGATCATCCCATACATAATACTTAGCATCACTTTTCAATTTCTGGACTTGTGCATGAGTAAAATGTGAAGGTACAACACGACAACTAAATAAATAGCAAGATCTGCATACCATGGTGTCTTACCCTACAGGTGAAAAAGTTGCTCATCTGGAAAAGAATCTGCTATGGGGGTGGGCTCGATCTCCATCACAATCCTAGTCAAGTTGAAATACCACCTCCTTCTGCAACAATTTGGTCAAGGGTAGGGCAATCTGACTGAAGTCTCTGATAAAATGTCTGTAGAAACCTACATGACCTAGAAAAGCACAAACTTCCCGCATAGAAGTGGGGTAAGATAAAGAAGATATAACATGAATTTTAGCAGGATCTACTTCAATACCATACACAGAGAAGATATGACCTAAGACTACCCCATGCTCGACCATGAAATGACATTTCTCACAAACATCTGATGGAAGTGATTCTTGGGGCGTCGCCTGAAGAGCGCTAGTCCTTACACAATCAATATCCCTGTCTACATAAAGAGGGCCCACAGATAGGTCCTAATGACAAATCATTATCAACATCAGAATCAACAGAATCAATAAAATCACAACAAAATGTAGAAGGTGCAGAGATATCCAAATGAAAAATAGACTAAGAAATAAAGTTCATGCAGTCCAACTCATCAGCTATAACCACGCTAAGAATATAATGATCCTCCATCGGGTACCTCATAGCGTCCAAAATACTGAACCGAACTACAGTATCTCCTACCTCCATAGAAAGAGTACAACTTCTCGTGAACACACAGATCTTTAAAAAAAACTTGGCATACTTGGGAGTCTGCTAGCTCTAGGAATTCCCTAGCCTTTTCTTCAACAACCCTCTTCCTAGGCTGGGCCTCTGAGGGAAGAGAAAAACTGCTGCATAAAACTCAAGTAGATTATCGCCTGAAGACCTAGTCATCCACACAAACAAATACAATGAGAAACAAATATAGATAATAAGAAATACAATAATAACAAAAGAAAAAGAAAGAAAACAAACAAACTACAGTTTAAAGACAAACGAACCCATTAAAGTCCCCGGCAACGACGCCAAAATTTGATCGAACGATTTTTAATTGTCGCAATACCGTTCCCAAATTATTTACCGAACCTCCTAACTACACTAATGCAGTATAGGACTGACTCGGATCATCTCCCAACGAACCTAATGGTTGGACATTTGTTTTAAACAGAAGTAAACACTGGGGGGTTTTACAATTATTAAAACAATTAAAATGCAAAATCAAAAGCAAACATGAGAATTAAACATGCAAAAAGTAAATCTAACTACCAAATAACAAATAACAAACAACTATCCTAATGCGCAAAAGTAAGTGATCACGCACCGCACTGTTACTATACGGTACAATGATCAAACAAATGTGAACAATTCAACCAAGCACCGCACTGTCACTATACAGCACAGTGATCAAATAGTCCCTGAAAAACTAAACTAACAGACATAAAAGAAATCGACTAAGCACTGCACTGTCACTATACGGTACAATGATCAAACAAATATGAACAATTCAACCACGCACCGCACTGTCACTATACGACACAGTAGTCAAACAGTCACTAAAAACTGCAATAAACGAAATGCAATAAACGAAAGCAATTCAACCACCCTCCGCACTGTCACTATACGACACATTGACTGAAGATTAACTAAAACGGGAAAGAACAATTACACTAAAGGAAATAAATCTAACCACTAGGTAAACACTGTAAATGAATAACAAGACTCACTAAACTATCAAACTAATTACCAAGGTCACGATTTATCACACAGACAGAATATGACTAAACATCAGTGAAACACTACTGCACACTAAGAAATCAATACTAGAACAATACTGATAAAATATATTGCACATTAGTGAGCCAACGACGTAAAAATACTAAAATACACAAAGTGAACAATGCAGTAAAATAATAAGAAATACAATACTGAATCAACAGTAAATCAATAAAGTAAATCAACAGTCATCAACAAACACCGAAAAGGTACCACCCTCTCCGGTGACCTACGATAATACCGAACACTCCAAGGGTCTCAGGGTACGGATCTCTCGTCGGATTCTGACAAGAGTTGGATCGATGCGATAGTTCACAGCTCCAATGATGGATGCAGGACTGCCGTGACCACGAGCAGTCAATGTGGATGGAATCGGATCTGGGAACTGATGATCGTCGCCACCAGCTGTTGTTGAAGACCGCCCTAGATTGGAAGAAGTGCTGCTGTCGGAGCTGGGAAAATATTCTGCGGGATCCTGACAGTAGCAAGTCACCCCTAGCTTCGTGTGACCATGTCCCACTAGGGTAGCTTAGTTCCGCTGGTGAGGGCTCTGAGGATTGTCGGTGAAGACAGATGAACTCCACCGCTTAGTCGATGGATTGCCGCCGCCCAAATGCAGCTGCGAACTCCATTGGACCAAGGGAAGGAGAGGACGCCCGGTGGAATGGAATCGAGGATGACCATGGATTGCCGGAATCCATCGTCGGAGTGCTGCTGTGGAAGAATTGTCGTCATGCTCGTGAAAGGAAGATGATGGGCCTGCGCTGCATGGAGAAGATGAAGAAATAGGGAATGCCACCGCCGGCCTTGGTGGAGGAAGGGAACGACCGACGGTGCTTCGGGCGGTGGTGTGGAGAAAAAAAACGCCGACGAAGTGCGATTTGGGGAGGACGCTATGCGGATTAGGGAAGAAGAGACTGCTGTGGCTCACAAGTTTCTGTTGATCGTAGTGATATTGAAGGAACTCCTTCTGCGCATCGCCAGAGACTCCTGTGCAATCCCGCTGTCGCTCGTGCGGAAGCGGAAGAGGACATCGCCATCGCTCGCGAGAAGAAGACCGTATGCGCTTTCTGCCTTCTGCCGATTCTTTTCTGCGCCGATTTGGGAAGATGTTTGATTAAATGAAAAACCTTAGTCGTCCGATCGCACGCCCACTAATCTTAGCCGTCCATTTGAAACTAGTGCTTGATTAAGCAATTAATCTATTAAGAAGGCTGTGATCCAACGACTGTGATTCCTCCGATTTTGAATGGATAGATCTGGTCCATCTGAAAGGATAATTATGATCGATCAAATCTGGAGGAAGGGCTCAAATGTTCAGATCGAAATGTATGGACTTGTATCTCTCCATATTTGAATAGATGGCTCAGAATCAGCTACATTCATCGGACTGTCGATAATGCTCAAATCTAATCTCTTGATCTAATTGTCTCTGATCTGGATGAAACGCTCAGATTAAGTCAATTTGAATAGAGTCTAGTCCAGTGGCTCATCTTGATCTCCTACAAATAAAGACAAATTTTACATATAAGTCCAAAATATAGGAGAATTTACAATTAGGTCCAAAAGATGATCCAACTCATAAAATATGTAAATAATCAACAATTAAACACACAAGAGAATTAAAACGATGATATTAAGGATTGAAATAATACAACAAAATGGCAGTTATGAAGGTCTTACCCATTCAATCCTCCTTTCTGGCATTTCTACCATTCTAAAATCCTGAGAAGTTTACCGAGACTTCTGAGCATCTTCAAGATTAATAAACTTCTCATCCCGGGTTAATAGATCATTAAATCTTGTAGGCGGCCTTTTAGCTAAAGATTTTAAAAAAATCCCCCTCTTTAAGCCTCTGAGTGAAGGCTCCTACCATCATACCAGATCCCATAGTGGGAATTTCCTATGCTGCCTGTGTAAATCTCTCCACGTATTGCCACAAACTTTCTTATTCTCTCTGTTTAAGATCAAAAAGGCTTAGCGGTTGAGCCAAATAATTTTTAGAACTAGAAAAATGCCTTAAAAATAATGTTGAAAAATCATTGAATGACGCAATACTCTGTGGCTTCAAATCACTGAACCATTAATTTGTCGGTCCTACTTATGTAGTAAGGAACACCCGACACTTAACCCCATCAGTATAACGGTAAACAAAGCACAATCTTCAAATCTACTTAAATGATCCTTAGGATCAGAAGAACCAGCATATTCAGGCATCTGAGGCATTCGGAAGTGTCGGGGCAATTCTTCGTTCAATATATCCTCAGTAAAGGGACTTAACTCTTCTATTTTCACAATGGTGCTTACAACAGGCACATCCCCCTCAGGTTGTGCACTCTCAAGAGGAGCTACACACTTCTTTTTCTTCCCCTTTTCTTGTTTACAGACGTGAGAAGGATCAATCTTCGGATTAGAGACTCTGACCACCTCTTCTTCAGAATCATCATCGGATACATAATCCTCCTTAATCATCTTTGAGGTGGCCCTCTGTGACATTTGGTCCATCATCTCAGCCATTATTTGCATAAGATCCTCCCTATATAAGGGCTCGTGATGTCTTTTGCTGGTGCCTCCTTTGGAAGTACTGGAGAAAGATTTCTCCTCCTCCACTGGCTCCTTCTGTTAGTTATAGCCCTAGAACCAATCATGTGATGGTTGAATAGGGAACATTTTGTATCATATTCTATAAAGGCAAAGGATTGGTTATTATATTTACGTCTTGCTTGTGCCAGCTAAATTAAATATAATAATGCCCTAGAAAAGTAGGTTCTTATCTACAGCACATCAATTGGCAGAATTGATTATGAGAGGCTGTAGAGAACACTTTCCTAAATGTTCCTAGTCAAGTATTAATATGCAAGGGCAATATTAATACATAAAGACTAGCATGTAGGTCAATTGATGACTTGATCTCACAAGTCATGGATATATGATATCAAGTTGACACATGGGTATATATTAGAGAATATATACTGAACTGACCCACCATGAGAAAGTTTCATGGATCGTCATATGAGTGTCCTAAACTTTCTCATGTGACTATTGGTATGAATAGTCCTCAAACCTAAAGTCACTACGGTTCCCTACATAAGGAGTTATGTACTTTGGTATCGTCAAACGTCACCCGTAACAGGGTGGACCATAAAGGCGATTACTGGGTATATAACAAATTATGCAGAGGGATGTGAGTGATGTAGATGGGATCTATCCCTCCCATATGACGGGAGTGATATATGTGGGCCCCTTGATTGAGTAGAACTACTAAAATGCATGGCCATGCTCGAATGAGTCAATATGAGATATTGAGCTCATTTGTTTGAGTTAGTTTACTCAGGGATCAAGAAACACATAGATTGATCGAGGATGACACGGTCTATGCCTCATTGGTCAATCTGATATCAAGGATAAAAGGACACGGTCATACATTATAGTAGTCACGGAAAGGTTAGTCGGATCTTGACCTATTTCGTAACTTGGGTAGCAATGATGTATTGCTAGATGCCGCTCATTGCTTGTGTATCTAAAAGAGTTTAGATCCACTACCAACGTTATGAGAGCCTATAGGGTCACACACAAAGAGCATGATGATTAGAAGAATTAGTGCATTCTAGTTTGACTAGAATAATTTGGGAATGAGCTTAAGTACAAAATGGTTTTTGGACTTTAAGCTTAATGAGAATTTTAGCTTATTGATTTAATGAGATTAATTCAATATGCTAAGCTTACTAATTTAATAAGATTAAATAAATATGTTATCATGATAACCTAAGCTTAATTGATTTAATAAGATTAATTCAATATGTTACCTTATTGATTTAATGAGATTAATTCAATATGATAACATAATCTTATTAAATTGATAAGATTAATTCAACATGCATGAATGCCACATAAGCATGCCACCTAAGCATGCCACATAAGCATGCCACCTAAGCTTGATGAGGTGGAAGGAGACAAAGGGTTTTGACCATTGGAATTTCTCCACATGTGGCCGGCCATAACTCCTTGTTTGATTATTTTTCAATGCAATTGATTGCATTGAATGTGATAGGAGGTGAAAGGTTTTTTCAATCCTATAAAACACTCCATGGGGTGGCCGGCCAACTTGGTGGAAGTTTGAGGCTTGGAGAGAGCTTGGTGGTGAGAGGCTTTTGTTGTGTGGCTTTTGTGAGTGTAGGCTAGCAAGAAGAGTGGTCTTCTTCTTCCTTTCTCTTTTTCCCTACCTTCCTCTCCTTTAGGGACTTCCCTAGCAAGAAGTAAAGGAGAGCTCTTCTAGTTTCTTTTGTGAGACAAGAGCTTGCTCGTGTGGATACATATAGAGGCACGGACATTTGAACGTGCTAAAAGATCCAACAAACCCAAGGAGAAGTGGGATTAAAAAGGGCACGCAACAAAGGTAATATTCTCCTATAAGATAGGTTTTTCTTTTAGAGAAATTTATTTTTTTGTACGAGGTTTTCTTTCGCAAGGATCACTTGGAAGGGATCCTATTTTTCCGTTGCGCATATGCTATTTTGCATAAAGAAAATCCCTACAGTGGTATCAGAGCAAGGTTGCGAAAGATCGTATAAAAAATAGGTTTTCTCTATTTTATATATGATATAGAAGTAGGATAAATTTTATTATGAGTTGATAATTGCATTAGCAATTTTTCAAACATAATAAAATATCCGATGTCTTTTAAAAGTTAAAATTGACATGGTGCATGGTTATGGCCTAGTCCCAAAAATTTGTGAATGTGTGTGTTGTAATTCTTAATACGACCTGCGTGTCGTGCCTTTCTCCTAAAATTCTTGTTGTAAAAATTAGTTTTAGACTCGAATGTAACTCGAGTATTTCTTCTTTTGTAATATACAAAATAAAGATGGAGGGTCCATTGGAAGATGACGTTACAAGGAGGAAGTCAACAACACAAGACAACCAAAAGGAAGCACTTGGGATAAGATGCTATCCCTAGGTTGACCAATCAATCTTTTCATTGGCTTGAAAAGATTGTAGAATAAGGGCCATAACCATGACACGCTTAGTTTAATATGTATGTGATGCATGTTAATTTAGCTTATATGTGATGTATGCTAATATGTATGTGATGCATGTTTAAGTTTATTTCTTAATAAGTCAAAAATGATATGCCTACCAAAGTTTGGTACTCACTACTTCCTCGATCATTTGTTGTTGGGTTTGCCAAAGCAAAGCAATGCATTTTATCTTGGAAGAGTGCGAGTGGACAATCGTGATGTCCCGCTATCAAACTTGGTTAAGACTTAATTAAGTTTTTCTTAATTAATTAAGAAAGTAGAGGCATATATTAGCTTTGAACATAAGTTTTAAAAATTAGTTTTTGTGTGATTTCTGAACATCAACTTTGTCTTAGAAAGTGGTCGCTGCTCCGATATCAAAGAAGGCCTCTGTGCCTCGCCACGCCCTGGAAGCTGGTTTAGGAATAAGCACTAAACTAATCTAAACTTAACCAAAACTATTAAAGAGTTACATCAGATGTAATTGGAAAAAGATTGCCTACCTAATCATACTACGTCTTGGGCGATTAGCCAAAGATAACTCAAGACGAAGTATGATGTGGATATTTATCCCATATAAATTTATAGCTAAATAGAAGCTAATGATGTAAGCAAAATGTGTTTGCCTACATCAATGATTAGCTCATATTAAAGCTATGAGAATTTAGTGGGAGCCTCATTTAATTAAAGGCCTAATTAAATGACTTAGGTATGATACTTAATTTTTCATTTTAATGTTGTAGATCACCATGTCATCTAACACGACACACCCCCTCAACTTGCGATCTGTCCTTGAGAAAGACAAGCTCAATGGAGCTAACTTTCTAGACTGGTATAGGAACATGAGGATTATCCTCAAGCAATAACGTAAACTGTATGTCCTAGAGCAGTCTATCCCTGAAACACCCGCCCCTGCGGCCACTCGTGCTGAAAAGGATGCTTATAAGAAGCATCAAGATGACGCATTAAATGTGTCATGTCTTATGCTTGCCACCATGAACTCTGAGCTTCAGAAGCAACATGAGAACATGGATGCCTATGGTATGGTTGAGCATTTGAAATAACTATATCAAGGACAAGCTAGGCACGAGCATTTTGAAGTGTCTAAGGCTCTTTTTGCATGCAAGATGCAAGAAGGAACACCTGTAGGAACTCACGTACATAAAATGATAGAGTACATTGAGAACCTTGAAAGACTAGGTTTTCCACTGAGCCAAGAATTGGCAACCGATGTTATCCTACAATCATTGCTGGAAGCATATAATTAATTCGTCATGAATTATAACATGAATGAAATTGATAAGTCTTTGCCTGAGATTCTCAGCATGTTAAGAACTGCTGAACCGAATCTCAAGAAGAAAGTTAGTAATGTACTAATGGTCAAGAAGGGCAAAGGTAAGCGCAAAGGCAAGGGTAAGACCCAAGCCAAAGGCAAGGCCAATTCATCCACTTCAAAGGGTAAAGGTAAAGTACCTAAGGAAAGGGACTGTTTCCATTGTGGTGAGACTTGACACTGGAAGCGGAACTGCAAAGTCTACCTTGAGGAAGTAAAGAAGAAAAGAAGTGAGACTTCTGCCTCAGGTATACACGTTATAGAAGTTAATCTATCTATTTGTTATACATGGGTATTAGATACCGGATGTGCACCTCACATTTGTACTAATGTGCAGGGACTGAGAAATAGTTGACTAATGGCAAAGGGCGAAGTGGACCTACGAGTAGGCAATGGTGCAAAAGTTGCTGCTGTAGCTGTAGGAACATATTCTTTGTCTTTGCCCACTGGGATTATCTTAGAACTAGAGGAGTGCTTTTATGTACCTGCATTAACGAAGAACATAATTTCTGTATCTTGTTTAGACAAGAAAAACTTTTCTTTTATAATAAAGGACAAATGTTGTTCCATTTATTTGAATGAAATGTTCTATTGTAATGCACCACTTATGAATGGTCTCTATGTTCTAGATTTAGAAAACCCAATTTATAACGTAAATACCAAACGGTTCAAATCGAATAATTTGAACCAAACATATCTCTGGCACTGTCGCCTAGGTTACATAAATGAAAAACGCATATCCCAACTCCATAAAGATGGATTATTGGACTCATTTGATTTTGAATCATATGAGGTATGCGAATCTTGTCTTTTAAGAAAGATGACTAAAACTCCATTTAGTGGACATGGCGAGAGAGCGACGGACTTGTTAGGACTCATACATACTGATGTATGTGGCCCTTTCAATGTCGAAGCCAGAGGAGGCTATAAGTACTTTATTACTTTCACTGATGATATGAGTAGATTTGGATACTTATATTTGATGAGACATAAGTCAGAATCCTTTGAAAAGTTCAAAGAATTCAAGAACGAAGTACAAAACCAACTTGGTAAGCGTATTAAGCTACTTCGATCAGATCGAGGTGGTGAATACTTTAGTCAAGAGTTTCGTGATCACCTGGCTGAGTGTGGGATAATATCCCAACTCATTCCAGCTGGAACACCACAATGGAATGATGTATCTGAGAGGAGAAATCGTACTCTATTAGATATGGTACGATCAATGATGAGCCAGACTGATCTACCTACTTCCTTTTGGGGTTTAGCTCTAGAGACAGCTGCTTTCACACTTAATTGCGTCCCATCAAAAGCCGTAGAAAAGACACCATATACGTTATGGACTGGGAAGAGTCCCAAAATGTCTTTTATAAAGATTTGGGGTTGTGAAGCTTATGTTAGACGTCAAGTCTCAGATAAACTAGGACCCAAATCAGATAAGTGTTATTTTGTAGGATATCCCAAGGAAACTAAGGGATATTACTTTTACAATCCCACACTTGGCAAGGTGTTTGTTGCCAGAAATGTTGTCTTTCTAGAAAGAGAATTTATTTCTAGAAACACTAGTGGGAGTAAAATTCATCTTGAAGAAATTCAAGATGAAGATAACACTAAGGCTTCGATGGAAAATGAACAGGCACCACAAAGTGTTGTGGATGAGGAAATTGTTGCCCAAAGAGTTGTGGAGCAAACACCTGTTCAAGTAGACCAACCTCTTCGTAGATCTGATAGGATCCGTCGTCAACCCGAGAGATATTATTTTCTCTTGACTGACAATGGTGATGTCGATCTTGACGAGCCTACATCCTATCAAGAAGCTATGATGAGCCCAGATTCCGAGAAATGGCTAGAGGCCATGAGATCCGAAATGGAATCCATGTACACTAACCAAGTATGGACTTTGGTTGATCCTCCTGAAGGGGTAAAACCCATTGGGTGTAAGTGGGTCTTTAAAGTAAAGACTGACATGGATGGTAATAAGCATACCTATAAAGGTAGATTGGTGGCTAAAGGATTCAAACAAATTCATGGTATTGACTATGATGAAACCTTTTCACCAGTTGCGATGCTTAAATCCATTCGGATCATACTTGCTATTACAGCTTACCAAGATTATGAGATCTAGCAGATGGATGTCAAAACCGCTTTTCTGAATGGAAAGCTACTCGAGGATGTGTACATGACATAGCCTGAGGGTTTTGAAGATCCAAAACATCTTGGAAAGGTATGCAAACTGCAAAGGTCCATTTATGGACTAAAGCAAGCTTCTCGAAGCTGGAATTTTCGATTCGATGATGCAATCAAAGAGTATGGTTTCATCAAGAATGAAGATGAATCTTGTGTCTATAAGAGAAATAGTGGGAGCACAGTTGTATTTCTTATCTTGTATGTAGATGACATACTTCTCATCGGAAATGATATTCCCCCACTCCAGTCTGTGAAGATGTGGTTAGGGAATTGTTTCTCGATGAAAGACTTAGGTGAAGCTGCCTATATTCTAGGCATCAAGATCTGTAGAGATAGATCTAAAAGATTACTTGGCCTAAGTCAGAGTACATACATTGATAAAGTGCTAGATCATTTTGCTATGCAAAATTCCAAGAAAGGATTTCTGCCTTTATCACATGGTGTGAGTCTTTCGAAGAATCAATGTCCCTCTTCTAAGGAGGAGAGAGATCGCATGGATAAGATCCCTTATGCATCTGCTATAGGGTCTATCATGTACGCCATGCTTTGTACTCGTCCTGACGTCTCGTATGCTTTGAGCATGACGAGTAGATACCAGTCGGATCCAGGTGAGAGTCACTAGATAGCAGTCAAAAATATTCTTAAATACATACGAAGAACGAAAGAATAATTCCTGATATTTGGAGGCAATGAGGAGCTAAATGTAAAGGGTTACAGTGATGCAAGCTTCCAAACAGACAAGGATGACTATAGATCGCAATCGGGGTACGTGTTTTGCCTGAATGGTGGAGCCTGAGTCGGAAGAGTTCAAGCGAGGACACGATTCTTGATTCTACAACAGGCCGAGTATATTCGCGTCGATGCGTGAAAGGAGGAAGTCGCTTTGGCTCCGCAACTTCATCAGTGAACTTGGGGTAGTTCCTAGCATTGCAGATCCAATAGACCTCTATTGTGACAACAATGGGGCTATTGCACAGGCTAAGGAACCTCGATCACATCAGCGGACCAAACACATACTGCGGCGCTTCCATCTCATTCGAGAGATCATCGATAAAGGAGATGTGAGGATATGTAGAGTACCGACAGAAGCTAACATCGCAGATCCATTGACCAAGGCTTTGGCACAGAGGAAGCATGATGGTCACACTAGGTCACTAGGTATCAGATATTATAGTGATTGGTACTAGTGCTAGTGGGAGATTGTTAGTTATAGCCCTAGAACCAATCATGTGATGGTTGAATAGGGAACATTTTGTATCATATTCTATAAAGGCAAAGGATTGGTTATTATATTTACGTCTTGCTTGTGCCAGCTAAATTAAATATAATAATACCCTAGAAAAGTAGGTTCTTATCTACAACACATCAATTGGCAGAATTATATTGCTTGTGCCAGCAAAATTAAATATAATAATGCCCTAGAAAAGTAGGTTCTCTTCTACAGCTCATTAATTGGCAGAATTGATTATGAGAGGCTGTAGAGAACACTTTCCTAAATGTTCCTAGTCAAGTATTAATATGCAAGGGCAATATTAATACATAAAGACTAGCATGTAGGTCAATTGATGACTTGATCTCACAAGTCATGGATATATGATATCAAGTTGACACATGGGTATATATTAGAGAATATATACTGAACTGATCCGCCATGAGAAAGTTTCATGGATCGTCATATGAATGTCATAAACATTCTCATGTGACTATTGGTATGAATAGTCCTCAAACCTGAAGTCACTACGGTTCCCTACATAAGGAGTTATGTACTTTGGTATCGTCAAACGTCACCCGTAACAGGGTGGACCATAAAGGCGATTACTGGGTAAATAACAAATTATGCGGAGGGATGTGAGTGATGTAGATGAGATCTATCCCTCCCATATGATGGGAGTGATATCTGTGGGCCCCTTGATTGAGTAGAACTACTAAAACGCATGGCCATGCTCGAATGAGTCAATATGAGATATTGAGCTCATTTGTTTGAGTTAGTTTACTCATGGATCAAGAAACACATAGATTGATCGAGGATGACATGGTCTATGCCTCATTGGTCAATCTGATATCAAGGATAGAAGGACACGGTCATATATTATAGTAGTCACGAAAAGGTTAGTCGGATCTTGACTTATTTCGTAACTTGGGTAGCAATGATGTATTGCTAGATGTCGCTCATTGCTTGTGTATCTAAAAGAGTTTAGATCCACTGCCAACGTTATGAGAGCCTATAGGGTCACACACAAAGAGCATGATGATTAGAAGAATTAGTGCATTCTAGTTTGACTAGAATAATTTGGGAATGAGCTTAAGTACAAAATGGTTTTTGGACTTTAAGCTTAATGAGAATTTTAGCTTATTGATTTAATGAGATTAATTCAATATGCTAAGCTTACTAATTTAATAAGATTAAATAAATATGTTATCATGATAGCCTAAGCTTAATTGATTTAATAAGATTAATTCAATATGTTACCTTATTGATTTAATGAGATTAATTCAATATGATAACATAAGCTTATTGAATTAATAAGATTAATTCAACATGCATGAATGCCACATAAGCATGACACCTAAGCATGCCACATAAGCATGCCACCTAAGCATGCCACATAAGCATGATGAGGTGGAAGGAGACAAAGGGTTTTGACCTTTGAAATTTCTCCACATGTGGCCGACCAAACAAGGAGAGTAAATGTGATAGGAGGTGAAAGGTTTTTTCAATCCTATAAAACACTCCATGGGGTGGCCGACCAACTTGGTGGAAGTTTGAGGCTTGGAGAGAGCTTGGTGGTGAGAGGCTTTTGTTGTGTGACTTTTGTGAGTGTAGGCTAGCAAGAAGAGTGGTCTTCTTCTTCCTTTCTCTTTTTCCCTACCTTCCTCTCCTTTAGGGACTTCCCTAGCAAGAAGTAAAGGAGAGCTCTTCTAGTTTCTTTTGTGAGACAAGAGCTTGCTCGTGTGGATACATATAGAGGCACGACCATTTGAACGTGCTAAAAGATCCAACAAACCCAAGGAGAAGCGGGATTAAAAAGGGCACGCAACAAAGGTAATATTCTCCTATAAGATAGGTTTTTCTTTTAGAGAAATTTATTTTTTTGTACGAGGTTTTCTTTCGCAAGGATCACTTGGAAGGGATCCTATTTTTCCGTTGCACATATGCTATTTTGCATAAAAAAATCCCTACACCTTCAACATCCTTCTAGGGTTCACTATCACGACTTTTTATTCAGATTCCCACAGACGATGCCAATTTGATGGTGTTCACTTCTTCAGCCTTCAAGATCTCCTTCCCTTTCTTATGGATCACTGGATCTGTCACCAAAGAGGGTTAGAGATGAGATAAAGAGATATCTTCTGCTTAAGTCACCTTGGATCCTTGGAATAAGGTTGGATCTGTCACTTTGTAAGAAGGAGTGTTAGAGATAGGTCGGTTTCTCGGCATGGCCACTTCGTCTCTCAAGTCAGTACCAGTATGAAGAAAATAGCAATGTAGAAGGAATGATGAAGAAATGAGAAGAATATCTTTGAGGTATCAAATAGCGAAGAAACAACCATCCCCAATCATTTCCTCCTCTATCCCTTGTATAGATGGTTCACCCCGCCTTCTCCTTGGGCTGAATTTACTTTAATGCCCTTTGCTAAGTTGTTCATTGTAATCTCTTTTCCCGCGTTAATTCAAAATATCTCCTTCAAATGCCTTATACATCATATGCTTCCCTGCCACGTATTAATTAAATAAAATACAGAAATAAATATTTAAATATATTAAACTAATCATCTACAACCTCCTCCTACTACTTCCCATACTTCGGCATACCCCTTTCTCCTTATTTCACTATATTAAGAAAGAAACCCTGAAACCCATAAGTGGCCCGAGAAAAGAACATATTGCTCGGATAATGAACACACTGGTCAGGAAATAAATATATTGCTCGGGAAATAAACATACTGCTCGGGAAACACACTACCGCTCGGGACTTCACATAGATTTCACTATTAACACCATACTTAGGCACTGAACAATCACTGCCCTGCTCACCCCTACTGTTCTCGGGAATCATACATACTGCTCGAGAAACACACTAACTGCTCGGGATTTAACATAGACTGCTCTTTTAGCATCATACTTAGTCACTAAACAACACTGTCTTGCTCTCCCCTACTGTGCTCGGGAATCATACATACTGCTCGGGGAATGAACATACTACTGGGAATCATACATACTGCTCAAGAAAAGTACTCACTGCTCTGCTAATACAACACTTCACCTCTGAACAATACTGCACTACTCTTCCTTACTGCGCTCGGGAATCACATATTGAAATACATATATTGCTCAGGTAATGAACAAATTGCTTGGGAAATACACTAACTGCTTGGGATTTCACATAGACTGCTATGGAAAAGCTTAATCTTAATTAGAAAAAACCTCGACCCCATCATGATCGAAAAGTCAAAGTCGAGTTCACAACATTTCTAAACCCTTCATCAGTTACATTTATTAGTGTCTTGTTCCTTTTACTCATTCTATATCCACTTGGTTCAGGATATGAATTTTTGTGACAACTCCACTAGGCTGACTATGTCACACCTAGCCCAAGTTTAGTTTCTTATCCTGTGGATTCAAATTACTCAACATATGTGTCCAAGAAGATCATCTTCTTGACATGCTTGCTTTGGTCAAAAACTTCTAAGTAACAATCCTGACATGAGGCTTAGGGTATATATCTTCTTTCACAGAAGTGGTAAATCCTCTATGGACTATTCAAATCTTCTATGGACTATTCAAATCTTCTATGGACTCTTCAAACACCTTCGGGTACTTTAACTTATACTTAATCATCCCAAACTACACCATCTTAGAGATGATTGCTAAGATGTCAAAGTATAAGTCTCTATGATCAAGATGACTTGAATACCTAAAGTCTAATAAAACTTGTACTCGAGTTACAATGAGATTTTCATCAACATAAAGAACAATATGATATCTTATAGCAGGTCAATCCAATGAACTAGTTATACATAACTAGCATCCACAAGTTAACTCTTAACATCCCTATGTTTCCATTCAGTGAGTATCGAATGCTTAGATAAATCAAGGAGTATAATATATGCTAGTATCATAGAATTGATGATGTCTAATCTCATAAATTCATCGTATATGGAAGATTTCATTATGTACATAATTACATATAATAAGATACTCATGAATTGTGATCCAATCACAATTTCTCTTATGTTACACATTGTATTGTGGACTTCGGTAAATGGACTTAAGAGAAAATCATATACACAGTAAATGTACATCCAAATAATGAATTTTATTAATTAAACATCTAATGTGATTGTCTTAAGACATCTTTTAAATACAACACTCTCTAGCTTAATCGTGCTCTTCTAATCTAGTAATCCTTGATGACCTAAATACCAGAATCGAATCTTGTATACTTTAGCTCAATTAGGGAACATATACTAGTGATACCCTAGGATATCAAACCATTCAAAGTTGCAATACGCTATGCTTGTGCATGTGATCCACTTTAGAAAGTCTCTAGTCATATCAAGGACAACTACATTACAATTACCTCTCAAGGTTTAACTCTAAACTCTTTAACCAACTTAGTCTCCCAAGTTCTCCATCAAGACTTTGTTCTTGACCTCTCTATTTAATAACAATATCGAGGTGATGTGGTCCATAACCCAGTAACACCCCCCTCACTAATTGTGATACCTATCCAACAATGATTGAGCAGTCAACACCATAATAATTAATAGTAATTAAATAGAAAAATGGATAAAATTTTCAAAACAAACTCTATTTTCCCAAAGATCATGTTATAGTCTCTATATACTTTTCACTTTTCTCACACCTACAATACTCAAGCATCGACATCATCCACAAGTTCAAAATCTCCCCTCATATCCTTGTTATGCTTTGCTTCACAAACACCATCATGATTTTGTTGGATCGATTTGAGCGCTAGAGGGGGGAGTGAATAGAGTAAGACAATTCTTTTCGTTCGTTCGATAATATAAAGAGTTAAAGCAGCGAAAATATAAATGAAATAAGTTGTTTTACTTGGTTCATAGCCTACCGACTGCTAATCCAAGGCCCTAGTGCTCCAAGACCACATACGGAGGGCAATTCACTAAAACACTCCTCCTCGTTGGAGGTAGGAGTTGACAGTTACAAAATCTCAAGAAAACTCGAGGTAGAGAGACACACCCCTCTCTCCTCGTTACGATAAAAAGCTTGATACAAGTAATCAAATACAATGTAAAAGAAGACGACAACTTAAAGTAATACCGATGACTAAGTGATTGAAGAATGGGCTCGTGTCGTCGGCATTTCGGTAGCGCTTTGTCGTCGTAGAGTCGTCGAAAAGTTACGACATTGTGGAAGCACTTTGGAAGCTTTTGAATGATGGAAATGGGGTGGAGAACACCTTCTTTTATAGCCTTGTGAAACCCTAATCGTTGCGATGAGGTTTCATGAGGTGATGCCACCTAGCCCTCGTGAAATGGAGATAAGCTTTGACTCTCCTCGAGGCTGATCCTTACCAGCAGTCGACTGATCAACCCTATCAGTCGACTGCTGGAGGCATTAGTCGACTGATACAAGCCATCAGTCGACTGATGGCAGGGTTTCCAGTTGCAATGAAGAATTTGCTCGAAAATACAGTTAATATAAGTAAGTTTAATAGTCATTTACCATCCGATCTCGACTTAGACCTTCCATGGGAAGTCTTGGTCAGATCGATGCCTAAGGATGTCCCCGTACGGAGGACACGTCCTTACTTACACTCACTCATACGAGCTTACCTCAGCTTTTACTTTTGAATCTTCGCTTCCGATCTTCACCCAAGTTCTTCGACTTCCTCCGAAGTCCTCCCGGTGTAGCTCGATCACCACGGTTCCCTCCGGGTGTCGCTGACCTTCGGCTTAGCTTAGCATTTTTGCACACTTGATTCAGCTCGTGAGATAATAATGTAAACTTAACTTTGTGTCTTTGCTATAATCAAAACACAGGTTCGATTATCTGGTGCCCCTGCACCAACAGATTTAAGCATCAAAATGATTTTTCCAAATAACTATGGTGTCCTATGACATTTCCTCTAGTGTGTGCAAACAAGCCACACCATCTAGGTGTAGGGGATCATATGTCGCTAGAGGGGGGGTGAATAGCGGAATCGTCGCTTGACGTAATTCGATCGCGTGCTTGCTACAATTGGGATAGTACGCAGCGAAAATAGAAAATACAATACGAATACAAATATAAACCCACAAGCACAATCAAAACACAAGAATATATGTGGTTTGGAATCTTAGGATTTCTACTCTACGGGGCGAGCTCAATGAGCTCTAGTGATGCACACACCACTAATAAATCTCCTTCTCGATGACACACCGGAGGTGAAGAAACCTCGTACAAAAGATTACAACAATAATATGAAAGATACAAGTGATTACAAAGATAAATGGAAATATAAGTAAATAAAAATACTTTACAAGAATGCTTTGAATGCTTTGAATGCTTGATCTTTAGTTGCTTGCGAAGTGCCTTGAAGGTCTGGATTGCAACAACAATTCCCCTTCAAATTGTCTCAAAAACCATTGCGAAAAATCTCCCCTTCGTGCTCCTTATAAAGCTGCAACTCGGACTGATTTCCGCCTACTAGTCAATTGCTCATACCCATCAGTCGACTACTCCTGTAGACGTTGTCTCACAACGACTTGATCCATGCTAGAAGAACTCCAATGGATACCCCAACAATGATCAGACTTACTAGCGCGATCACGCTTTGGTAACCGATCGACTACCGCTCACCGAAGGTTCTGTACCCGTGACCAAAACTAGTAGTCGACTGCACTCCATGGCAATAGACTGCTCAAGGCCAATCGACTGACCAATGCTGGCAGTCGACTGCCAAGGCCACTTGCCACAGTTGAATGTCAGTTGACTCATGGCAGTCGACTAGTTATAATCTCAGTCGACTAACCATTGTCGACTCGGCTGCTAAGTGTCAAAACACTTGACCAGTCGACTGGTACATAACCCCAGTCGACTGATACAACTCAACCATGAGGTTTGCCCCAAGTATGATGCCCTCATACTTGCTAGACCACCCTTAGCCTAGACCTAAGCCTTCTAGCCACCTCCATCAGCCTCATGCCTATCGGATCCATGACTTGTTCATCCATATGCTAACCTTCAGGTGCTTCCATCGGCTATTGTCATGCTAAGCTGGTCTATACCGCCAAGGTACATTTGGACTTACGCTGCCAAGATACACACTTGGACTTTACGCCGCCAACATCATACCCTAGGACTTCCCAATTACCAAGTACCCATGACTTGGACTTTCACCGCTAAGATTACACACTTGGACTTTCGTGGCCAAGTCCATGTTGGACTTTCCAAATGCCAAGACCCATGCTTGGACTTTCCATACCAAGTACTCATGACTTGGACTTTCCCATGCCAAGTGTCCCACTTGGACTTCTCCATCATATGGTCAACCAATTGTCAACAATCTTCCCAAACCATTGTTAAACAATGATCACTCCTTTTTCAAACATCAAAACATAACTCGAGTCAAACTCGAGTCCGGTCAATCGTGACCTGGGCCGATTGCACCAACAATCTCCCCCTTTTTGATGTTTGACAAAAACCCACACCTTTGAGTTAAGTCACCTAACTAAATCCAATCCTCCTAATTCTTCAAATTGGGAATTTTCAAATTCTCACTTAAATTCCCCCCTTTTTGACATACATAAAAAAGGCTCTCCCCAAGGGTATCAATGTCTCATATCCAATAAGATCTTACAATCTCCCCCTTAGTCCAGAACAATCTAGAATGTCTTCACTCTTCCTAGTGATAAATCTTATATCACTAAAGAGAGACAATCCTTCAATCTTCTCCCATTCTCTAAATTCTCTCCCTTATGAGGAAGAATACATCCATCATCCCATGATGGATAACCTCCCCCTAAAGGATTGCTCCCCCTTACCATTGCACCAACAATGTCTTTGAAGAGTCCCTAAGCCTAAAGAAACACTAAACCATCAAAATTAAGGACAAAAGTTTAAACTTGAACTTTCACACCCCTTGAAAATTGATTTCCACCCTAAACATTGTTGGTGTAGGGGCATCAGATAATCGAACTTGTGTTTTGATTATGGCAAAGACACAAAGTTAAGTTTACATAATTATCTCATGAGCTAAATTGAGTGTGCAGAAAAGTGCTAAAGCTGGAGCTGAAGGCTAGCGACACCCGGAGGAAGCCGCGGTGGTCGGGCGACACTCGAGTGACTTCGGAGGGAGCCGAAGGAATCAAGTGGAAGGCCGGAAGCGAGAGCTACAAAGTAAGTATCGAGGTAAGCTCGTGTGAGTGAGAGATGGTAAGGTCGTGTCCTCTATACGAGGACAACTGTAGGCGGTGATCCGACTAAGACTTCTTGTGGAAGGTCTAGGTCGAGATCGAACGGTTAGAAACCATCATATTTATCATTTTACGAGGTAACCTCTTACTGCAGGGAAGTGGCCAGGCTGGCAGTCGACTGCTGGACATTGGGCAGTCGTCTGATGCTCATCAGTCAACTGATGGGAGGCATCAATCGACTGATGGCGACGAATCAGCCTTTGCGCTAAATCAAAATGGATAACGTTTAACGCGACCACTTCGCGATAAAATTTATTACTACTTCGTGATATGTTCCAAAAGATAAGGAGACATATTTAGAGGCCAAAATCTATAAAAGGAGGGGAGGATTCCAACCCATTTATTGATCAAGATTATTCTCAAGTGCTCCTACAATGCCAAAGCTCCAACACCGTCATAATGTCTACGCGACGACAAGTTTTAATCCTCTTCGTCGACAGTAGCAACAAGTAACATATTTTGTTATTGTATTCTTTGTTTTTATTTGTAACGAGGTGGGGTAGGCTTGTTGCCTCATCATCGTACTTTCGGTTTTGTGATCGTTGTCTCCTACCTCCAATGAGGAGGAGACGTTATAGTGCTTTACCCTCCATACGCGGTCTAGGACCATTAGGCCCTTAGAGTAGCAACCGCTAGGTTGTGAACCAAGTAAAAATTAACGTGTCTTTTTATTTTTCCGCTATGCTTACTCGTGTATCGAATGAACGAACAAAAAGATTTACACTCGCTATTCACCCCCCCCCCTCAAGCGATGCTTCTCGATCCAATAATTGGTATCAGAGCGGGGGCGCTAAGATTTGGTGAAACCACCAATCTAGCACTTTTTGGTTTTCTTTTCGTATTTGTCGATTCACATTTTTTTTTAGGTATTTTTTTCCTCCCGCACTACTAATCCAACGAAGTCTTGGTACGCTTCTTTTGGTTGTGTGTTTGCAAGTATTCTCTTTTGGAGTAGTCGACGGTAAAATGGTCATAACTTTTCGCACAAGTGGACTCACAAAACGATCTACCTACCAAATCGAAGCTCTCTGAGAGATCTACATTTCTTATGAGAGTTTACCCTCGTAACAAGCTATCTCCAGCCCCAAAAACCAACGTCTAGTACCTTTTCAGGGACATCAAAGGTCGTAAGTTGTTAGTTTTTGTCAGTTTCTTATTCTTCTCATTTATTTCTGTTTATTTACTATTATTTCCCACACTACTAATCCAAGACAAAGTCTTGGAATTCCCTTTGGTTTTTATTCATGTTTTGCAAGATACTTAATGGCTCACATTGAGGGGTATAGCACCACCCGACCTCCGTTCTTTAACGAAAATGATTTCCGTTATTGGAAAGGTCGGATGGAGTGTTTCTTAAAAACACAAGTCAAGACTTGGATAATAATCCAAACTGGCTTTGCTCTACCCACCAATGATCAAGGAGAGCCCTTGGATTTCAACAAGTGGACCAATGCAACCAAGAGGCAAATTGAAGTCGATGCAAGAGCAATCCAAATATTGCAATGCAGCTTGTCCAAGGAGGAACTTAACCGCATCGGACCATTCATTAGCGCCAAAGACCTCTGGAACAAATTAATTGATCTACACGAAGGGACATTCGATGCTAAGGTATGTAAAAGATATTTACTCTTAAATAAACTGTACAATTTAAAGATGCGGGATCACGAGACCTCTACCCAACTACATGCGCGGATCCAAGACATCGTCAACGGTCTTCACTCGATCGGGAAAGCCGTAGAGAACCGGGATCTTATAAGGTATGCTTTAAATTCTTTCCCTAGGACTACCTTGTGGGCATCCATGGTCGATGCCTACAAGGTCTCTAAGGACCTTTCGAAGCTTAGGTTAGATGAATTATTTTCCGAGTTTGAACTTCACGAGCAAACTAACGTGGTCCGGGCCAAGAGAGGTATTGCTCTACTTGCAGGACAAAGAAGCAAGAAACCTACTAGGCAAGAAGATGGACTCGAACCCGAAGACAAATCAGAGTCTGAATCCGAAGAGGTGGAGGCAATAGTGAAGGTAGTGCGGAAGATCATTCGGAGGGAAAGGAGGCAACTAAAGAACCAAACGAGGGCACAATTCAAATCAAATCAAAAGAAGGCCTTCCATGCAACTTGGGACAACAAAGAAGACATAGCTTACATGGCAAGACCGGAGGAGTCCAACTACAACTCTGACTCCAACCCCGAGACTACTTCGAGAGGAAACTTAAAGCCGGACCAAAAGGGAAAGTTAAGGTTAGTCGCTCACTAATTCATACGCTTTACAATACAATTAAAATTCTTACTAGGAAATTAACTAAGTCCGAGTCTAGGGTTGAGTCGTTACTTGAGGAGGTTGAAACCCTCAAGCAAGAGGCTACTCTAACCTCTTAAACTAGTCAAGTTCAAGAGGGAAACTCAACCCAAGTTGAAAAACTTGAGGAGGAGAATTCTCTCTTCAAAGACCGAGTTCAAGAGGTTGAGGCTAGGTTGGAAAGGTTCATGTTGGGATCTAAGAACCTTAACCGACTACTTGGAATCCAAAGAGCCGTGTACAACAAAGCCGGACTTGGATTTAGGTCAACGACTACGAATAGGTCTTATATGTCTATTGTAAATCGTAGTCATCAAAGAGTCCAAGCATGGGTCCCAAAGGTTTTATTGAACTCACATATAAGGACTAATAAATTTTGGATTCCCCAAGATCAAGTTCATTATTTGAATAGACCATATTGGTTCAATGGTCCAGGGGGAGCTAACACTAAAATAATATACCCGCTTACTTAACAAAACCATTGCATATTTTATTTTAATTTTTAGAATGGCTAGATAGGGAAAATAGTTAGTTAACTCTTGACAACATAGTATCAGGATGCGGTGAGATGATAGTACATTAGGGAAACAAAGTCTCGTGTATTCGAACTAGATAAGGCATATCTAGCTTGGTGCACTTGACCGAGTGGAACTAGCTGAAGCTACCTCACCGTATCCTAAACTAGTTAGACCAGGAAGTAACCCTAAGTGACTTAAGTGATATTTTCTTGAATTTGGCTTTGTCTAAGGAAGTGGTCGTTATTCCAATCAAAGAAGGCCCCTATGCCTCGCCACAACCTGGAAGCCAGTTTCTCGAAAAGTTACTTAACGATCTAAAGGTTAAATCTGAATCTAACCAAAGGTTGACTATCTCTAATTAACTTAAACTCATCTCACAAAACATATAAGGTGAACAAATTCTGAGACACATAGAATGGGTGAGATGTTAAGGACAATTGAAATATACTTAAATTATAACCTCTTCAAAATACTACTTATTTTCTCAATAATTGTACTCAACAACTATTTACAACTCTTTAGGCCAAAGTTTAGCGCCCCCTACATCTCTTATACTTCATATATTTGACTAAGGGGGAGAGAAAACTAACCCTAAGGGTTATATTACAAACCTTTAGATTATTGGTGCAGAGGGAGACACCTCGAACCAATCTATCTAACTACTGCTAGACGCATGCTTGGACTCATAGTTGAATTATCTAGATGCATGCATATACGATATTGTTTTTAAAACCCCTATTTTATACAAAAACCCCAACATGTTTTTTTGATTTATGGCAAAAGGGGGAGAAGAGCGAAAGTTTAGGGGGAGTAAAACAAAATTTGATTTTGAAAATTAAGTTATCTCTTTCAAAACTCACCTAAGGTTAAGGGGGAGTTTTTGGAAATGACATTCATTATTTACTATACTTGCTTTATGCTTTAATTTCCCTTAACTTTGTGTTGGGTTGTCATAGATCAAAAAGGGGGAGATTGTTGGTGCAGGGGCATCAGATAATCGAACTTGTGTTTTGATTATGGCAAAGACATAAAGTTAAGTTTACATCGTTATCTCACGAGCTAAATCGAGTGTGCAGAAAAGTGATAAATCTAGAGCTGAAGGCTAGCGACACCCGGAGGAAGCCGCGGTGGTCGGGCGACACTCGAGTGACTTTGAAGGGAGCCAAAGGAATCGAGTGGATGGTCGGAAGCGAGAGCTACAAAGTAAGTATCGAGGTAAGCTCGTGTGAGTGAGATATGGTAAGGTCGTGTCCTCTGTACGGGGACGACCGTAGGTGGCAATCCGACTAAGATTTCCTGTGGAAGGTCTAGGTCGAGATCGGATGGTTAGAAACCATCGCATTTATCATTTTCCGAGCTAACCTCTTACTGTAGGAAAGTGGCTAGGCTAGAAGTCAACTGCTGGACATTGGGCAGTTGACTGATGGGAGGCATCAGTCTATTGGGTTGATCCGTGAGGGGAAACTTCGCTTCCCACTTCACCTCGGTCTCTTGTTCATGGCGATCCCATCGATATCCCCAGATTAAAAAAATTTAATTCTAGACAAAAGGGATTGCCCAAACAACCAAGCCATCATCGTGATATTCATTTAGAGAGGTCACTTGAACAAACTTGTTGTTCAAGCGACCAACCTCTATTCTACAAGTAGCCGCAGAATAGACGATGTCCGGATCGTCAGCTTTCATGTTTATGTTCGGGATCCAAGTATTATTTAGCCACAAATAGAATATATCATTCTCATAATTGAAAAACAAAAATAAACATGTTACAAAAGAGAATAGAGAATCGATATACCTCTCGATCTTCTAATGTATGACCTTCCTCCTTAATGATAATCCAATCCACTAAAGGATTATTATTGATCTATCTCACCAACCCCCATAAGATAATATGGGCTCCATATATTATATGTACATTTTCTCCCCGTGTTTAAGATCTCGAATGTCCGTCGATTAATTAATTTACTGACCATTAATTAATCAACATCTAACTCCATGAGTAGTACCACTCAACCTTTTCATCATGCCGGACCAAATCCACCTGTAGGGTTTACATGATGAACCTTATGAGCTCCTCAAGGGGACATCATCATCCTAATATATAGGACACGGTTTCCTCCTATAATCAACGCCACACAATATAAATAATATCATTTCTCAACTTACCGAGCCTATCGATTTAATCTATAAATCTTGCCCATTGGAAAATCAAAGAAATGAATACTAAGTATATGTGCCCGTTATTATATCGGAATTAAGAGTATGTACAATATAATATCTGAGGTCCAATTCGATTATGTAGTCAACAATAAATCGAATCACCTCTAAGTCGGTCCTGCTCAATACACACAAAGTGCACTAGTGTGATTCTATAGTCAAGACAAACCAATACCAAATCACACTACAACCATTCCAATGGTTTGTCCAAAGCCATCTCGGTTGTGAGCCTTTACTTATACTTTACAAGGAGTCGATAACATGATCTCCCATGTGACACCACACACCATGTTATCTACAATGTAATGTATTAGACAATATGCATAGTCATAAAAATATGCAAACAATGATCATGTGATTCTTATTTCAAAATAAAGATGTTCATACAAAAGATAGACTTTTCAATATACATCTCAACAATCTCCCACTTATACTAAAAGACTATGTTGTCCTCAAACTGTCATACATCTGATCCTCATTCCCTCCACATGCCTATCAAAAGCTCTCGCCGGAAGGGCCTTAGTGAAAGGATCTGCCAGGTTATCCTCCGATGCAATCTTGGCCACAGCAACTTCTCCTCTCTTTATGATTTCTCGTATCAGGTGGTACTTGCGCTCTATGTGTTTACTAGCCTTATGGGCTCATGGTTCCTTCGAGTTTGCAACTGCACCACTATTACACAATAAATTGTGATAGTTCTGGGAAAACCAGGAATCACATCCAAGTCCATCAGGAAGTTCCTGAGCCACACAACTTCTTTGGCCGCCTCAGAGGCTGCCATATACTCAGCTTTCATGGTGGAGTCCACCACGCATTTCTGCTTGACACTCCTCCATACAATGGCTCTACCTCCCAAAGTAAACACAAAATATGAGGTAGACTTACTGTTATCCCTATCAGATTGGAAGTCGGAATCCATGTAACCCACAGGGAGTAATTTGTCTGCCTGGTAAACCAGCATATAATCCCTAGTCCTTCTCAGGTACTTCAATCTATGCTTTATTGCAGTCCAATGTCCCTGTCCTGGATTACTCTGATATCTGCTGACCATGCCTACGGCAAAGTAGATATCTGGTCTCGTACATAGCATCGCATACATGAGGCTTCCTACTGCCGAAGCATAAGGAACTGCCTTCATCTCCTCTATCTCCTCAGATGTTCTAGGACACATCTCCTTAGATAAAGGAACTCCATGTCGGAAAGGTAGAAAACCCTTCTTGGAGTTTTGCATGCTAAAAAAATCCATAATCGTGTCTATGTATGAAGCTTGGGATAAGTACAATATCCTTTTCCTGCGATCTCTTATAACCTTGATCCCAAGGATGTGTCCCATCTCTTCCAAGTCCTTCATATCAAACTGTTTGGACAACCATACCCTTACGTCCGATAACACCTTGATATTGTTGCCAATCAACAAAATGTCATCTACGTATAGTACAAGAAATACCACTACGTTTCCATCACATCTCTTGTATACACAAGACTCATCCGGACTTTGAATAAATCCATAAAACTGGATCACCTCATCAAAGCGGATATTCCAAGACCTCGAAGCTTGCTTCAATCCATAAATGGACCGATTAAGCTTACATACAAGATGCTCTTTGCCCTTAGCAATGAATCCCTCTGGTTGCTTCATATAGATGTTTTCCTCAAGACTTCCATTAGGGAAAGTTGTCTTGACATTCATCTGCCACACCTCATAATCCATATGAGCTGCTATGCATAAGAGAATCCGGATAGACTTAAGCATGGCTACCGACGAAAAGGTCTCCTCATAATCGATACCCTCTTTCTGAGTATACCCCTTCGCAACAAGTCTCGCTTTGAAGGTCTCAACTTTCCCATCTATTCCTCACTTTCTCTTGTAGATCCACTTGCATCCAAAGGTTTTTACACCATCGGGTGGTTCTACCAGCTTCTAGACTTGATTTGAATCCATAGATTCAATCTCATCATTCATTACACTTTGCTAAGATACTGCATCTTTATCTTGGATTGCCTCGTCATATGTCCAGGGATCAGGTTCATGTTCGCCAGGGACCAAATCAGAAGATTCTCCCAAGAACATGAATCTATCAGGTTGTCTCACAACCCTCCCACTACGATGAGGTATCTCCTGTGTATCCTCTGTGACACGCGGTGCAGTGACTTGTGGTATATCCTCTTGTACCGGTGGTACTGAAGAAGTGACTTCCCCTTTTAAATCCTTCAGAACAATTTTACTCTTGGGCTTGTGGCTCATCACATAGTCTTCCTCTAGAAATCTGGCGTTCGTGCTAACGATCACCCTTTGATATTTAGGACTATAAAATAAACCGCCCTTCGTTCCTCTAGGATATCCAACGAACATGCGTACTTCTGTACGAGGTTCCAACTTACCAGCATCTGCCTTCAGCACATGTGCTGGACTCCCCCATATCTGAATATGTCTTAGACTAGGCTTTCGCCCAGTCCACAATTATGTGGGAGTAGAAGGCACTGATTTAGATGGAACCAAGTTCAGAATGTACACTACCATATCTAGAGCATATCCCCAAAACGAATCTGACAACTCAAAATTACTCATCATCGATCTAACCATCTCCATAAGAGTCCTATTCCTTCGCTCTGCTACACCATTCTACTGGGGTGTGTCATGTGCTGACAATTGGGATTGAATCCCAGCCTCTGATAAGTAATTCCTAAACTCTCCTAAGAGGTACTCACCACCACGATTAGATCGTAGTGTCTTGATACTTTTACCTTGACGCTTCTCCACATCAGCCTTGAATTCTTTGAACTTGTCAAAGTATTCAGACTTGCGGCGCATCAGGTAAATGTATTCATATCTCGAGTAATCGTCTATAAAAGAGACGAAATACTCAAAACCACCTCTAGCCTGGATAGTCATAGGACCACACAAATCGGAATGAACCAATTCTAACACATCTTTGTCTTTATACCCCTTGGCCTTAAAAGGCCTCTTGGTCATTTTACCCTCCAAGCAAGATTCACAGGTTGGGAAATCCTCCACCACTAATGAACCCAAAGGTCCATCAGCTATCAACCTTTGAATTCTGCTTAGGTTAATATGACCAAGCCTAAGATGCCAAAGATATGTTTGCTTCATCTTCGAAGGTTCTTTTCTCTTATTAGAATTAGAAGATGAGTTATTAATTTCAATATTCATCGTGGAAGCTTTTGGTTCAAGTGTGTACAAATTTTCTATCAATGCACCAGAACAGATAATGTCTCTATTCCTTTTTATAACAACTCTGTCATTAAAAGAAATAGAATATCCATCCATAAACAATTTAGAAACCGAAATTAAATTCTTTCTAAATAAGGGTACATAAAGGCAATTCTTAAGAACCAAAATTTTATTTTTCTCAAAAGATAAATGAACGTTTCCCACTGCAATAGTCGCCACTTTCGTGGCATCGCCCAAGTACACAGTAATCTCCCCTTCAGTCAGTCGTCTGGTTTCCTGGAACCCCTGCAAAGTATTACAGACATGATCAGTGGCTCCCATATCTACACACCATGTGCCAGTAGATAACACCGCTATACATGTTTCGACGACTAGACCAAAAGATATACCTTTGTTCTGCTTGCGGTTGGGGCAGTCCTTCTTCTAGTGTCTAGTCTGCTTACAAGTGAAGCACTTGCCTTTTGGCTTCTTCACTCCTCCCTGAGTACCTCCCACTACCTTTGCCCCAGTTTGTTTCTTCTTCTTCTTGCCTTTCAGCTTAGAAGTAGAAAGCTTTTAGGTCACCATGGCATGTGCCTGAGCACTCTGACGAAATAGCCCCTTTGCCGCCTGGAGTTCTGTCAGAAGTTCCGCCAACGAATACAACCTCTTGTTTATGTTGTAGTTTAGGCGAAATTGCTCAAAACTCCTAGGTAGAGACAAGAGTATGATATCGACCTAGGTTTCCCCATCGATCTCAGCTCCAAGGACCTCCAGCTCATTCAAATGAGTCATCATCTTGAGAACATGATCCCTCACGGGTGTTCCCTCGATCATGGTGGTCGTCATCAAGTTCCTCATGGCTTTCTACCTCGCAGCCCGATTCTGGTGTGCGAAAAGCTCTTTGAGATTGAGCATCATGTCATAAGCAGTGGGCATGGCTTGATGCTGATGTTGCAGTACATTTGACATAGAAGCCAAAATGTAACACCGTGCCATCTCATCGGCCTTTATCCACTTCTTATAACTCTCTCTCTCCTTTTCCCCAAAATCATCTACAGGCTTAGGAGGGCACTCTTCGAGGAGTACATATTTGTATTTCTTAGCAGTCAAGACAATGTCTAGATTTCTCTTCCAGTCAACATAGTTGGGTCCAGTAAGTTTATTTTCTTTCAGTATCACAGCAAGCGGGTTGAACGTCATTTTGAAACAAAACCTAAGAATCACATAGATCAAAACATTAGATTTCAAAAAATTATTGATTCCTCAAACAATAAAATTTTAAAATCAACCAACACCTCAAAACACCTAGAATATCGTATACCACGATAGTGTGGACGTATACGAATTCTACATTTGTAAGAGGAGGTTTTACCCATTAATTTTACTATCTTGTCAACCTAACTTTTTGACAAGTAAAATTAATAGTTGGTTTCTCTTTGGCCCTACAAATAAAAGAAATGACTCCGATGGGGAGGATACTTATATTTGTATCTAAGTGTTCACCATTACTTGGTACCAAGGTAATTATCTCGGGTTATGTGCCTTCCGATGGGGAAGTGCACACGCTCCTTAATAATTCTCTATAACAATATTTGACCTTGTGATCCGCAAACAAACTCATTCGATGGGGAGGAAGGCACTCACAGCCGACGCGTAAGTTTGTTTGCATCACATGTCAAATTGTAATGAAGACCGTGGGAATTTATAAAAATATCCCTCTCCCTCTTAGTAATTTGAAATTGAGGAATTTTTTAGCCTATGACATGCATATCAAACAATAAGCAATAAATATGAAAAATAAATTATTTTCCAACTATTATGGCTTTTGTCTTCAATATGTCTCCCGTCGCATCGCCTTCTCATCTGCTCCTCCTACGCCATGTACGAGCCTTCCGGAGATCTGAGCCGAGACTAAAATCTATTTTAATTTACATCCATCGATCCTATACTCCACGAGGGAGTGTACATGAAATCTAGATCGAAAGTAAAATAAAATAAAAAGAGTGGCTAAACAATGCCGTATCTAATTTACAAAAAATCAAATACTAGCCTCGTCAACCCCGAGGATTCAACAAAATATACTATTACACACATACACACATATGGCCATAATAGTCGGATCTTATGCCTGCAACCAAAGAGTTAAACTACGCATATCCTACTATTATCCGGCACATATAATATATGAAAAATGCATGAGTAACTGAATCCTTAAACACACAAAATCGGAAACCTTGTCTCTGATACCAATTGTTGGGTTGATCCATGAGGGGAAACTTCGCTTCCCACTTCACCTCGATCGCTTGTTCATGGTGATCCAATCGATGTCCCCGGATTAAAAAAAATTAATCCTAGACAAAAGGGATTGCCCAAACAACCAAGTCATCATCGTGCTATTCGTTTAGAGAGGTCACTTGAACAAACTTGTTTTAAGCGACCAACCTCTATTCTACGAGTAGCCGCGGAATAGACGATGTCTGGATCGCCGACTTTCGTGTTTATGTTCGGGATCCAAGTATTATTTAGCCACAAACAGAATATATCATGCTCATAATTGAAAAACAAAAACAAACATGTTACAAAAGAGAATAGAGAATCGATATACCTCTCAATCTTCTAATGTATGACCTTCCTCCTTTCGGACGTCGTGTGGGCGACGATCTACCAAAAGTTGAAGCTCCTAGATCGCCAATCTTGCTTCCTTGCTCGTTCCGAGCAAGAGGAAGAATAGAAACAAAGCTCCTTTTCTTCTTTCAACCAACCACCAACATCCAATGTTGGAGTTTGCCGCCGGCCAAGAAGGAAGAGGAGATTAGGGTGGAAACCGGCCAAGACACCAAGGGAAAGCCCTAAATCTTGTTTCCACCAGCCAAGGAGAAGGAGAAGAGGGAGTTTGGACGTCGTCCAAGGGCTTGAAGGGCTTCAATGGGCGCTAGCAAGCTTGAGGAAGAAGAAAAATAAGGAAGTTGTTTCCTTATTTGGTGTCGCCAATGCTCCTAACCCTAGCCCTTGCTTCTTGCCGCCAACCGTCAAAAACCCTAGCTTCTCTCAATTGTTCTCCACGCCAACCCTAAGCCTCCTTTTATAGAGTTTAGGGATAAGCCTTGTTTTAATCTCCACCATTGGTTCTAGGGATTTAATCTCAACTGTCGGATCTAGAGATTTAATCTCAACCGTCGGATCTTAGAGATTTAATCTCTACCTTTGGATCTAGAGTTTTGTTTCTATCCATTGGATCTAAGCTTCATGAGGTTTTAATAGGCTACAATAGGGACCATGAGGAGGAGTTGGATCTTGGCCACCCATGGATCAAGCCCACATAAAGTCCGATCCATTAATGATAATCCAATCCACTAAAGGATTATCATTGATCTATCTCACCAACCCCCATAAGATAATATGGGCTTCATATATTATATGTACATTTTCGCCCCGTGTTTAAGATCTCGAATGTCCGTTGATTGATTAATTTATTGATCATTAATTAATCAACATCTAACTCCATGTGTAGTACAACTCAACCTTTTCTTCATGCCGGACCAAATCCACCTGCAGGGTTTACATGATGAACCTTATGAGCTCCTCAAGGGGACATCATAATCCTAATATATAGGATATGGTTTCCTCCTATAATCAACGGCACACAATATAAATAATATCATTTCCCAACTTACCGAGCCTATCGATTTAATCTATAAATCTCGCCCATTGGTAAATCAAAGAAATGAATACTAAGTATATGTGCCCGTTATTATATCGGGATTAAGAGTATGTACAATATAATATCTGAGGTCCGAATCGATTATGTAGTCAGCAATAAATCGAATCACCTCTAAGTCGGTCCTGCTCAATACACACAAAGTGCACTAGTGTGATTCTATGGTCAAGACAAACCAATACCAAATACACTACAACCATTCCAATGGTTTGTCCAAAGTCATCTCGGTTGTGAGCCTTTACTTATACTTTACAAGGAGCCGATAACATGATCTCCCGTGTGACACCACACACCATGTTATCTACAATGTAATGTATTTGACAATATTTATAGTCATAAAAATATGCAAACAATGATCATGTGATTCTTATTCCAAAATAAAGATGTTCATACAAAAGATAGACTTTTCACTATACATCCCAACACAGTCGACTGATGGCAATGAATCAGCTTTCCGCTAGGTCAAAACAGATAACGTTCGACGCGGCCACTTCGCGGTAAAATTTGTTACCACTTCGTGATCTGTTCCAAAAGATAAAGAGACATATTCAGAGGCTAAAATCTATAAAAGGAGGGGAGGATTCCAACCCATTTATTCATCAAGATTTTCTCTAGTGCTCCTACAACGCCAAAGCTCTAACACTGTTATAACGCCAACGCGATGACAAGTTCTAATCCTCTTCGTCAGCAGCAGCAACAAGTAACATATTTTGTTATTGTATTCTTTGTTTTTATTCGTAACGAGGTGAGGTAGGCTTGTTGCCTCATCCTCGTACTTTTAGTTTTGTGATCGTTGTCTCCTACCTCCAACGAGGAGGAGACATTATAGTGTTTTGCCCTCCGTACGCGGTCTAGGACCATTAGGGCCTTGGAGTAGCAACCGTTGGGTTGTGAACCAAGTAAAAATAAACGTGTCTTTTTATTTTTTCACTGTGCTTACTCGTGTATCAAACGAACGAACGAAAAGATTTACGCTCTCTATTCACCCCCCTCCCCTCTAGCGGCGCTTCTCGATCCAACAAACACTTCTTTGAATCCATTTCCAATGGATTTTTTACTCTTCCAATGCTTTCCAAAGCATATCCTAGGGCTAGGAGCAGTTAGGGAACCTAGAAATAGCTGAACATGGGCTAAATAGACCTTATTTATCTGAAATCAACATTGGCAATCGACTCTATCAGCTACCAGTCGACTGCTCTTAAGACCAGTCGACTGCCATCCATAGCAGTCGACTAATTTATGCACTGTGAAGAAATCAGAGTTCAAAAATGACTTATATAATTCATAAGTAATTATACATAATATGAAAAATCATGAAACTTCATATATATACTACTTATGTCAATCATTATGGAGGAAAATATTAAAAAAAAATAAAATACCCATAAAATAATGAGATTGACACAAAGTTCAAAACTATTGAAAAGTTCAAAACTTTGACCCTACTTTGTATCAATTCTATCAATGGCGATTGCTATCAAAAGATAGACTTCACCCAGGTTTTTCAAAATGGTTTTGAAATGATTTTAAAACCTTAATTTCAATCATGGTCTATGGGCTAAATATACATGACTTGTATACTAGCTTTCCTCATGATTTGTCCATGATATATGATGAGTTTAAGTTCATCTAGATGCAACATCTATGCACCTTGAACTTAACTCATTTTCCTTACATCTCACTTGTATCTAAGGTGTATGAAAACACATACAAGTCAAGTGTTCTTGTGAGATGTGAGTTTTGGTTATTCCTAGAATAAGATTTCATGCATTTTTCTAGGCAACACTATTTGATTCTCTTATATATGAGACTTCAAATTATGACATAGTCCTTAAATCAATTATAATTAATTTACATGCATGAATGATGATTATGACATAAATGATAACACAAATAATCATGTACCAATAATCACAATGTCATGACGTATGATTAAATCTAAACATACATGACATTAAAAGATAAACCTAAGGTATCATGACATTTTATATGATAAAACTAAATATGATGTCATGACATGACAAGGCAAACAAGGTATGACAAGTATAAAATACAAAGGTGTATAATACCTAAGTATTAAGCCCAAAATGTCATTTCTAGAATTAAATCCATATTTACCATAATGGTACCCATCTCTCAAGTATGCCAACAACCCAAAATGGCATACTATGACCTCTAAGACCAAAATTGTGCTAATTTGATCAATTTTTCAAATTTCTCAAATTTAATTGGCACATCCTACCATCTTTTACGATATAAAATCAAACTTATTTCCAAGGTACCCATAACCTTGAAAATGTCCTAAGGTGTCAACTGTACCATGGTTAGGTTAACTACCCATCCACTTAGGGTTGACACACCCTAACCCATCTAGCATGAAGGAATCACGCTCTTAGGAACCCAATACCTATTGAAGCTCCTTGGATTAATTAGGCATTCACTAGGGATGACCTCCCTTGATACCTTCCTAATGACCCTTCTAGGCCTTGAAGCCTTGGTCATTTGGGCTTACCTAGGTTAACTCTAGGGGTAACTCCCCTTGCAATCTTTTTAGTGCCTTTCCTAGGTTTCATAGAAACCTTGGCCACTAGACACCTACCTTGGTTAACCTTAGGGATGACTTTCCTACTAACCTTGGTTTTCCTAGACCTTGATTTAGTTTCATAATCAAATGGAACATTGTGGTAGGTCTTCTTGGGCTTAAGTTTGTGACCCAAACCTTTCTTGCCCCTTGATGGTTCTTGTCTTCTAGACCCTAATTTTTGATCATTTGACCCTTGAATTTGATTTTGTATCTTCCTAAGGGTCTTCTCTAATTTCTCAAGCCTTAACCTCAAGGCTTGGTTTTCTAATTCTAATTATCCAATTTTTGAATTTTCATTCAATCTTTGGCCATTGTTCTTTCTCTTTTAGGCATATGCCTACCCTTCTTAGGGTTAATGCCTAAGTGATCTTCTACCTTCCTAATTGCTTCCATAGGTAGAATCGTTTTAGGGTTATTGTTTCTAGATTTGTCCTTAACCCTAAAATTATAATATTTGGCACCTAAGCAATAAGCTCTATTCCTAACATGCTTTTCATGATTATGCACAATTGCAAGAGTATTAAAAGTATGTTTTTTATCATAAGCATTCAAAGGTGCATTGCTAAAATATACCTTAGGGTTTACTTTAGAAGCTCCCCCTACATTTGATGCTCCTTCTCTGCCCTTGGTTTGCTTCCTCCCCCTAGGACATTGGCTTCTATAATGTCCCCTTTGATGACATTCTAAGCACACCATGTGCTCCTTGCTCTTAATGGTTGCGACTTTGACATCTTTGACTTTTGATTGACTTTTGGTGTCGACATTTCCCCTTGGCCAATTTTGGGCATTTGCTCTTGTAATGCCCTTTCTCCCTACACTCAAAGAAAATTATGTGATCCTTATTTTTATGAATTGCATTTGAGTTACCTAGAGTGGTGGTGGAAGCTGAAGTTGGTTCATCTCTACCGGAGGTAGATGATTCTTCTTGATTTTGCTCCAGTGTGGGAATTCTCTCCTCCCCCTCAATCCTAGAGGTGGAGAATTCCTCCAATTCTTCCACTTCTTCTTTCTCCTCGGATGTCGAACACCTCTCGACCTCCGAATCCTCACTTTCTTGTGAGGATGAACTTTCTTCCTCCTCCTTTGATTATTCCTTATCCTCTTGGACCGATTGGGGCTTCTCATGAAATTTTTTCAATTCGCTCCAAAGCTCCTTGACATCCTTATATTCACCTAATCTACACAAGATATCATTAGGAATCAATTCAACCAAAACTTTTATTACGTTTTTGTTTTTCTCGAAACTATGGAGTTGTTCCTCGGTCCATTTCTTCATCTTAAGGAAACCTCCCTTTTCCACTCTTGGATATTCAAATCCTTCCATCAAGGCGGACCAATCTTCAATGTCCATCATCATCATGAAGTCTTCAATCCTTGCCTTCCATTGATTGAAGCCTTCTCATCCATAAAATGCATATGGAACCGGAGTGTTGATATCCCACCCCAATCCATGATTTTGTTCCATCTTGCCCTCTAGCGTCTTGCTCCTTCGGTTGTGAAGCCAGTGAAGAGCAACCCGCTCTGATACCACTTGTAGGGGATCATACGTCACTAGAGGGGGTGAATAGCGGTATCGTACTTTGCTCTGATACAATTGGGTAAGTATGCAACGGAAATAAAAAATACAATACAAATACAAATACAAACCCACAAGCACAATCAAAACACAAGAATATACGTGGTTTGAAACCTTAGAGTTCCTACTCCATGGGGCGAGCTCAACAAGCTCTAGTGATGCACACATCACAAATAAATTTCCTTCTCAGTGACACACCGGAGGTGGAGAAACCCCGTACAAAAGATTACAACAATAATACGAAAGATACAAGTGATTACAAAGATAAAAGGAAATGCAAGTAAAGAAAAATACTTTACAAGAATGCTTTGAATGCTTGATCTTTGGTTGCTTGCGAAGTGCCTTGAAGGTCTCGATTGCAGCAGCAATTCCCCTTCAAATCGCCTCAAGAACCAATGCCAAAAACCTCCCCATCATGCTCCTTATAAAGCTGCAACTCGGGCTGATTTTCGCCTAGTAGTCAATCGCTCATACCCATCAGTCGAATGCCCTTGTAGCTATTATCTCACAATGAATTGATCGACACTGGAAGAACTCCAACGGATACCCCAACAGTCGACTGCCTGTACCAGCAATCAACTGCTGCTTCGGTAGCCAACTAACCAGTCGTCTATGGAAGGTTCTATGCCCATGACCAAAACCAGCAGTCGACTGCACTCCATGGTCATTGACTGACCAATACTAGCAGTCGACCACCAAGGCTACTTTCCGCAGTCAAATGTCAGTCGACCCACAATAGTTGATTGGTCATAATCGCAGTCGACTGATCAATGTCGACTCGGTTGCCAAGTGTCAAAACACTTGACCAATCGACTGGTACATAACCCCAATTGACTGATACACCTCAACCATGAGATTTTCCCCAAGTATGATGCTCTTATACTTGTTAGACCACCTTTAGCCTAGACCTAAGCCTTCTAGCCACCTCCATTAGCCTCACGCTTATCGGATCCCTCCAAGTCATCCATGACTTCTTCATCCATATGATAGCCTTCAGGTGCTTTCATCGGCTATTATCATGCTAAGTTGGTTTATACCGCCAAGGTACATTTGGGCTTACACTGCAAAGACACACGCATGAACTTTATATATGATTGAAAATCTCCGAGAGAGGGGGGTGAATCTCAGAGGTTACAAATTTTCTTTAGATTTTAAAAACTTATTTTGAAACACGAGTATGCAGAATAAATAAGATATAGAGACAAGCATTTTTTACTTGGTTCACAACCCTAACCGGGTTTCTACTCCAAGGCTTGTAGCTCATCCGAGACCTACCTCGATGGGTAATCACTATAAGACCCTCCGACTCGAGAACTCTCAACTTTGGAGGGGTTCACTTTTTATAAAAATGAGAGATAGGTAACACTCTACCTTCTCTTTTGAAATTAAGTAAACAAAGAGAAAATGAATATAAGCAAGTAAGAACTAAAGTATACCGACACTTTTAGGACTATCGAAGTAGGCTCGGAGTGTCAGAATTTCGTCTTCGTGAAGGTATGGAGTTCTTGTGGACGACGACGAATAATAGCAGCACTTGGTCGTAGTAGATGAGTTATGTTCAGAGCTGGTCATGCATTTCTTTTATAAAGATTTTTTAGTCGACTCCACATCAGCCCATCGATATGGTACTTCGGGTCATCCAGTCGACTGAAAACACCCCAGTCGACTCTAGGTCACCCGACTCAGCATCGATAAGTTTGCCTCTCCAGTCGACTGAAACTCCCCAGTCGATTGAAAATCTTTCCATCTGTGTTGTCAGATCTTTGATCGATCACTAGATAATCATACCAACTAGGTATCCAATCGACTGACTTGTACCCAATTGACTGGACTTCAGTCGACTGGAATCCATTCAGTCTACTGATCTCTGCAGAATGAGCTTATCACAAGCAAACAATATGAAACATGATAGTAGTAGTAAAACTTCTCGATCTCGACTTTTAAGTCCTACGCGGACTATCTGTCGGATCGACGCCTAGCTTTGTCCCCCAACAAAGGACTCGACCTCACCTCTCCACTCGAGGTTTACCTGCCGACTGCCCTGTCAGACTTACCATTCTTGACATCTGATCTGACCTACTAGGGCTTCCACCAGTTGTTCGATCTTCCTGACCCAGCTAGACTTTTTGCGGATTATCTGGTCTCCTGACCCAATCGGTCTTCATGCAAATGTCCGGTCCACTCAACCTATCTAGACTTCATGCCTGGTGTCTAGTCCTCCTAATCTGTCAAGACATCTGCCTAGTATTTGATCAACACGACCTACTAGGACTTCCTGTTAAGCCTATACACTTAACACTCATATCAGAACATAAGTAAATCCTAACTTTAACTATGGTTCATACATCAAAACTAAGGAGTGGTGCTCTCTGCACCAACAATCTCCCCCTTTTTGATGTATGACAACACATCAGTTAAAGTTAGGCGAACCAATTTGCAATATTCAAATTTAGCATATATCAGGAATGCATTTGAGCTTAAAATGTATATGCATGAGATGCTCATATGCAAGAAAAGGTTTACTTTAAATTTTTCTAGCTTTAACCCTTTTTTCTCTCAAATCTAACTTTAACCCTTTTCTCTCCCCCCCCCCCCCCCCCTAGCATACATCAAAAGCATTATTTAACAAATGCCACAATTTAAAGATGAGGATTAAAGTTTTTCAAACACAACTAAAGATTATAAACTTGATTGACAATCTTAACCAAAAATACCTAAAATTTACAAAATTTTGAAAATAATTTATCAATGCTCCCCCTAAATTAATGCAATAAGATTTTCTTTTAAAATGGGATCGCCCCCTTAATCTTTGGATTTCAAAATTTTCAAAAGTATTTAACCTTTAAATATCTAAATTTTCAAAATTTGAACAAATTTATGAAAATATCCAAAAGTTAAAGTTTTCAAAAATCTTAATATTTCAATTTTCAAAACTCCCCCTTAAAAAATATTTTTGGAATTCTTAAGCGAAATTATCTTATCTTTTTAAAACTTTTAAAAACTCCACCTTAAAAAATATTTTTGAAATTTTCAAAATTCTTACTTTTAAAAAATTTACAAACTTTCCCTTAATAAAAATATTTAATTATTTTCTCCCCACACATCAAAACCTAAGTGGTAATTTTTGTGCATTTTATATTTAAAAATATTTAAGCTTTACAAAAGGCTTAATCTTTTCAAAGTAAGTTTTTCTCCCCTTAATATAAGTTTTAAATTTTCAATACTCCCACTTCATTAAAAATTTTAAAACTCCTCCTTAATTAAAGCTTTAAGTTAAAAACAATGTTCTGTTGGAACATAGGTGGCCGGCTAGAGGGGGGTGAATAGCCCTCAATCGTCGTACTGTGGAATACGATCGTTCGTCGTGCGTCGCTTGTCTACAATTTTCATTAGCGCAGTGGAAACAATAGAAAGAAATAGAAATACTAACAACAACACAAGCACATGCAATTACACACGATATATGTGGTTCTGAACCGAATGGTTCCTACTCCACGGGCGAGCTCACCGAGCTCTAGTTATGCGCACGACACTAACTAACACTCCTTCTCGACAACACGTCGGAGGTGGAGAAATCTCGTACAAGCAATTACAAGGTAATACACGAAGTACAAACAAGAATACAAATACAATATAAAAGAAAACTTTTCACCGATTGCTTTTGATCACTTGCTTGTTGTTTGCTTTTGAAGGTCTGGAATGCAACAGCAATTCCCCTACAAAGTCAACCCAAAAGTCTTGGCGAAATCCTCCATCTCGAGCTCCATTTATAAACTGCATCGAGTTGATTCCGCGCCCATCAGTCGACTGATCATGACCATCAGTCGACTGGTCTTGTAGTCATTGTCTCACAATGACTCGATCCACGCTGGCCAAAAGCCAATGAATCCATCATCAGTCGATTGTTGATCCCATCAGTCGAGTGATCACCGCGAGCACTCGACTGGTAAACCTTCTATAGCTGAATTCACCCGGATCAATCGACTGATCTTGCCCATCAGTCGACTGATGGCATCGGTAGTCGAATTCCCTCCCTAAGAAATGGGTATTCGGCGAGATCACGGTCGATCAAACACCGGTCGAGTCCAAGATTGACCTACCGGCGATCGGCCTATGTCACGATCGGTGATGTCGGGTAAAACCTCAAACACCAAGTTGTTTGAGCATCCAACCGTCGGGTAAACCCTCAAACATCATGTTTGAGCCTCCGATACTCAATCTTAGCCACTTCGCAGCGCCATCCTTCGCGTCTCTTTCCCTCGAAGTATGCTTCCCTTGGGCCTCACTCCATTCACTTCGCGTCCGGAGGTCCCTCGGATGCACCAAGCGCACGACTTCACAATGCCATCCTTCACCGACTCAAGGACCCCGAGCCTAGTGAACTGGCCAAGTCCTCAAGGCTTCCCACACCATGCCCCATGCTTGGATTTTCCATGCCAAGCCCCATGCTTGGATTTTTCATGCCAAGCCCCATGCTTGGACTTTCACCGTCAAGCCCCATGCTTGGACTTACGTGGCCAACCCATGTTGGACTTTTCAACACCAAGCCCTATGCTTGGATTTTCCCAACTCCACCAAGGCTACACACTTGGATTTACGTGGCCAACCCATGTTGGACTTCCCATGACAATCCGATGTCATGTGTTTTGTCTAACATCAAAATATAGTTCAAGTCAAACTCGAGTCCTGGGCCGATTTCACTAACAATCTCCTCCTTTTTGATGTTCGACAAAACCTCAAACCCAAGTCTACAAATTATCCCCAATTGGCAATTCTCGCATCCCAATGAGAATTCCAACTATCCCAATTGGTAACTTCTCCCCATTTTGACATACATCAAAAAGGTCCTCCCCAAGGGTATAAATGTCTCATATCCCAATGAAATCTTACAATCTCTCCCTTGGAGGAACACACATGCCTACAATCTTTCTAGTGATAAGTCCCATATCACTTAAGAGAGGCAACCCAATTTTCCTCCCATGAGGAAATACACATCCATCTTCCCATGATGGATACCTCCCCCTAAAGGCTTGCTCCCCCTTGACCATTGGACCAACAATGTCCTTGGAGAGTCCCTAAGCCAATAGGAACATTTAAACAATCAAAATTAAGGCAAAGTTCAACAATGAACTCTCACACAACTTAAAATTGATACTCACTCTAAACTCTTCTCCTAATCCATATCCAATGGATTTCCACCCTTTCTAATGCTCTCCCAAGAATGTCCTAGGGTTAGGAGTGGTTAGGGGACCAAAACATAGCTGAACTATTGGGATGTATACTGAAAAGTCTATCTTTTGTATGAACATCTTTATTTTGAAATAAGAATCACATGATCATTGTTTGCATATTTTTATGGTTATGCATATTGTCTAATACATTACATTGTAGATAACATGGTGTGTGGTGTCACACGGGAGATCATGTTATCGGCTCCTTGTAAAGTATAAGTAAAGGCTCACAACCGAGATGGCTTTGGACAAACCATTGGAATGGTTGTAGTATGATTTGGTATTGGTTTGTCTTGACCATAGAATCACACTAGTGCACTTTGTGTGTATTGAGCAGGACCGACTTAGAGGTGATTCGATTTATTGCTGACTACATAATCGAATCAGATCTTAGATATTATTTTGTACAAGCTCTTAATCCCGATATAATAACGGGCACATATATTTAGTATTCATTTCTTTGATTTACCAATGGACGAGATTTATAGATTAAATCGATAGGCTCGGTAAGTTGGGAAATGGTATATTTATATGGTGTGTCATTGATTATAGGAGGAAACCGTGTCCTATATATTAGGATGATGATGTCTCCTTGAGGAGCTCATAAGGTTCATCATGTAAACCCTGCAGGTGGACTTGGTCCGGCATGATGAAAAGGTTGAGTGGTACTACTCATGGAGTTAGATGTTGATTAATTAATGGTCAGTAAATTAATTAATCGACGGACATTTGAGATCTTAAACACGGGGAGAAAATGTACAAATAATATATCGAGCCCATATTATCTTATGGTGGTTGGTGAGGTAGATCAATGATAATCCTTTAGTGGATTGGATTATCATTAATGGATCGGACTTTATGTGGGCTTGATCCATGGGTGGCCAAGATCCAACTCCTCCTCATGGTCCCTAATGTAGCCTATTAACACCTCATGAAGCTTAGATCCAATGGATAGAAACAAAACTCTAGATCCAAAGGTAGAGATTAAATCTCTAGATCCGATGGTTGAGATTAAAACTCTAGATCCAACGGTTGAGATTAAATCCCTAGAACCAATGGTGGAGATTAAAAGGAGGCTTATCCCTAACTCTATAAAAGGAGCACAAGGGGTTGGCGTGGAGAATTAATAAAGTGGAGCTAGGGTTTTGGAGTTGGCGACAAGAAGAGGAGCTAGGGTTTGGGCTTGGGCGGCACCTAATAAAGAAAGTTTTCCTTGACTTCTCCTTCTTCCTCAAGCTGTCGGCGCCCCTTGAAGCTCTTCCAGCCCTTGGACGGCATCCAAACTCCCTCTTCTCCTTCTCCTTGGCCGATGGAACAAAGGTTTAGGGTCCTCCCTTGAATCTTTTTGCCGGCAACCCTTAATCTCTTCTTCCTTCTTGGCCGGCGGCAAAGCTCCATCCTTAGAGGTTGTTGGTTGGTTGAAAGAAGGAATAGAGCTTTGTTTCTATTCTTCCTCTTGCTCGGAACGAGCAAGGAAGGATGATTGGTGATCTAGGAGCTTCAACTTTTGGTAGATCGTCGCCCACACAATGTCCGAAAGGAGAAAGGTCATACATTAGAAGATCGAGAGGTATATCTATTCTCTATTCTCTTTTGTTACTTGCTTGTATTTGTTTTTTCAATTATAAGCATGATATATTCTGTTTGTGGCAAAATAATACTTGGATCCCAACATAAATATAAAAGCCGGCGATCCGTACATCGCCTATTCCGTCGCTACTTGTAGAATAGAGGTTGGTCACTTGAACAACGAGTTTGTTCAAGTGACCTCTCTAAACGAATAGCACAACGATGACTTGGTTGTTTGGACAATCCCTTTTGTCTAGGATTAAATTTTTTTAATCCGGGGACATCGACAGGATCTCCATGAACAAGCAACCAAGGTGAAGTGGGAAGCGAAGTTTCCCCTCACGGACTCGATAAGCAAAACCCTTCAACTGGTATCAGAGCCAAGGTTTCCAGTTTTGTGTGTTTAGGATTCGATTAATTTTTATGCACTTTTCATATATTATATGTTCCGGATAATAGTAGGATATGCGTAGGTTAACTCTTTGGTTGCAGGCATAAGATCCGACTATTATGACCATATGTGTGTATGTGATTGTATGTGTGTAAATGTTTATTTTGTTGAATCCTCGGGGTTGACGAGGCTAGTATTTAATTTTTGTAAATTAGATACGGCATTGTTTAGCCACTCTTTTTATTTTAGTTTACTTTCGATCTAGATTTCATGTACACTCCCTCGTGGAGTATAGGATCGATGGATGTAAATTAAAATAGATTTTAGTCTCGGCTCAGATCTCCAGATGGCTCGTACATGGCGTAGGAGGAGCGGACGAGAAGGCAATACAACAGGAGACATATTGAAGATAAAAGCCATAATAGTTGGAAAATAATTTATTTTTCATATTTATTGCTTATTGTTTGATATGCATGTCGTAGGCTAGAAAATTCCTCATTTTCAAATTACTAAGTCGGAGAGGGATATTTTTATAAATTCCCACGGCCTCCATTACGATTTGACAAGTGATGCAAACAAACTTACGCGTCGGCTCTGAGTGCCTTCCTCCCCATCGGATGAGTTGGTTTGCGGATCATAAGGTCAAATATGGTTATAGGAAATTATTAAGGAGTGTGTGTACTTCCCTATCGTATGGCACATAACCCGACATAATTACTTTGGTAGCAAGTAATGGTTAACACTTAGATACAAATATAAGTATCCTCCCCATCAGAGTCACTGCTTTTATTTGTAGGGCCGAAGAGAAACCAACTATTAATTTTATTTGTCAAAAAGTTAGGTTGACAAGATAGTAAAATTAATGGGTAAAACCTCCTCTTACAAATGTAGAATTCGTATACGTCCACACTATCATGGCATACGATATTCTCGGTGTTTTGAGGTGTTGGTTGATTTTAAAATTTTATTGTTTGAGGAATCAATAATTTTTTGAAATCCAAAGTAATGATCTATGTGATTCTTAGGATTTTCAAAATGACTTTCAGTCCACTTGCTATGATACTAAAGGAAAATAAACTTACTGTACATAATTATGTTGATTGGAAAAAGGAATCTTGACATTGTCTTAACTGCCGAGGAGTACAAATATATACTTTTCGAAGAGTGTCCTCCGAAGTATGCGAATGAGCTGGAAGTCCATGTAGTTGAGATCGATGGGGAAACCCAGGTCGATATCTATTGGACTTTTCCGAGCCGTAAAAATTGCTTTTTGCATTGCGAAAACCTCGGAAGCCCCGGCCACGGATCCGTGCGAAGTATAAAAAATAAAACTAACATGTATGTGTTTATTACCTTTAGATATACTCTAGATCTACATGATAAGAAGTTACCCTTGAAGCGATGCCCTTCGCTTATCCCGCTCGTCCAAATGGTGCCAGAACTCGAGAGTGTCAAGTGCACACTCCTCTATTGGTATCCACACAAGCAATAGGTGGAGAAAAGACAATCTTGAGTGTGATAGCACTCCTTGAAGGTCTCGACAATGGAGGATTGGGAGAGCAAGAGAGGAAGAGAGCCAAGGAAGAAGATGATCAAAGGAAGAAGATGAAGTAGGAGTAACTCACCAAAATGAATTCCCCATCTAATGGAGTGGTCGGCCACTTTAAGGCTTGGGAGGTTAGAAGCATGCATGTAACTCCAAGAACCAATGGCTCTTGGTCTCCCTCATGAGGTGGCACCACATGCTAAGTCAATGATGATATGGAGCATCATCATTGGCCGGCCATGCCAAGTCATCATCATGACATGGCATTTGGTCAAGTCAAACTTGACCTTTCATCTTACCTCTCAAGTCAAGTCAAACTTGACCTCTTATCTCCCATGGTTGATCAAATCCAACCATTTGATTCAAGTCAATTTAATTTAATGAATCTCTATTCATTAATTTAAATTGATTTGATGAATCAAATCTAAATTAGACTCATTCAACACTTGAATCAAATTGAGCCCAACTCAATTAGTCTAATTTGGATTACTCTTAATTCAATTTGGTTCATCCCATGAACCTAATCCTCATGGTTCATCATATGAACCTAATCTCCATCTAATTGCCCTTTGTATGTGACCCTATAGGTTCTTGTAACGTTGGCAATGTCCCTAAACCGATTTAGGAACGTAAGCAATGAGCGGTATCTAGCAACACATCATTGCTACCCAAGTTACAAGAATGTTGAGCTCCAACATCACCTTTGTGACTACTAATTGTGACTCTCACAATATGTGACAATGTCCCTCTATCCTTGACATCTAGATTGACCAATTGAGGCATAGACCGTGTCATCCTCAGTACAATCTATATCTTGAACTCCAAGTAGACTCACTCTAATCAAATGAGCTCAATATCTCATATTGACTCATTTGGGCATGGACATGCACTTCGTGGTCTCACTCTATCAAGAATATCGATGTCACCCCCGTCATATAGGAGGGATAGATCCCATCTACATCACTCACATCCCTTCGTATAATTTGTCACATACCCAGTAATCGCCTTTATAGTCCACCCATTTACGAGTGACGTTTGACGAAGCCAAAGTATGCAACTCCTTATGTAGGGAACCAAGGTGACTTCAGGTCTAAGGACTAATAGTCATACTAATAGCCACATGAGAAAGTATATGACACTCATATAACGATCCATGATACTTTCTCAGTGCGGGTCATTCAGTATACATTCTCTAATGTATACCTATGTCTCAGCTTGATTTCTCATATCCATGACTTGTGAGATCAAGTCATCGTGTTGACCTATATGCTAGTCTCTATGCATTAACATTGTCGTTGAATGTTAATACTTGACTAGGAATGATTAAGAGTAGTGTTCTCTATATCATATCATTATCGATTCAACCAATCGATTGATATAGATAAGAACCTACTACTCAAGGATGTTATTATATTTAGTTATTTGGCACCAATACAAGTAAATATAATTACCATGCCTTTATAAATAGGAATATGATACAATAAAGTCCATACAACAATCAATACATGATTGGCTCTAGGGCTTTCACTAACAATCTCCCACTAGCACTAGTGTCAATCACCATAGTATCTAATACCCAATGACCTAGTGTGACCATCATGCTTTTTTTGTGCCAAAGCCTTGGTCAAGGGATCTGCGATGTTAGCCTCTGTGGGTAATCTTGAAATCTTCACATCTCCTCTATCGATAATCTCTCGAATGAGATGGAAGCGTTGTAGTATGTGTTTGGTCCGCTGGTGTGAGCGAGGTTCCTTAGCTTGTGAAATCGCTCCATTGTTGTCACAATAGAGCTCTATGGGATTTGCTATGCTAGGAACCACCCCAAGCTCAGTAATGAACTTGCGGATCCAAACTGCCTCCTTTGCTGCCTCAGATGCATCAATATACTCAACTTCTGTTGTAGAATCAGTAACTGTGTCCTGCTTCGAACTCTTCCAGCTCACAGCGCCACCATTCAAGCAAAACACGAACCCTGACTGCGATCTATAATCATCCTGGTGAGTTTGGAAGCTGGCATCGTTGTAACCCTTTACAGCTAGCTCCTTATCGCCTCCAAATATCAAGAAATATTCTTTAGTCCTTCTCAAGTACTTAAGAATATTCTTGACTGCTATCCAGTGACTCTCACCTGGATCTGACTAATATCTACTCATCATGCTCAAAGCATACGAGACATCAGGATGAGTACACAGCATGGCGTACATGATAGATCCTATAGCTGATGCGTAAGGGATCTTATCCATGCGGTCTCTCTCCTCTCTAGAAGAGGGACTTTGAGTCTTCGAAAGACTCACACCATGTGACATCGGCAGAAGTCCCTTCTTGGAATTCTGCATGGCGAATATCTAGTAATACCATGTCGATGTATGTACTCGACTTAGGCGAGCAATCTCTTAGATCTATCTCTATAGATCTTGATGCCTAGAATAAGCGCCGCTAAGTCGCCGTTGAGAAACAACGTCCCGGCCAAGTCTTGTCTTCAATGATCAGCGAAGGGATGTCATTCCCAATGAGTAGTATGTCATCCACATACAATACAAGGAAGACAACTGTGTTCCTATTAACCCTCTTATAGACACAGGGTTCATCTTCATTCTTGATGAAACCAAACTGTTTGATCGCATCATCAAATTGAAGATTCCAGCTCCGAGAGGCTTGCTTTAGCCCATAAATGGACCTTTGTATCTTGCATACTTTCCCAGTATGTTGTGGATCTTCAAAACCCTCAGGTTGTGTCATGTACACATCCTCGAGTCAGTTTCCATTCAGAAATACGATTTTGACATCCATTTGCTAGATCCCATAATCGTGGTATGCTGAATAGCAAGCATGATCCGAATGGACTTAAACATCGCCACTGGAGAAAAGGTTTCATCATAGTCAATACTATGAATTTGCTTGAAACCTTTAGCCACCAATCGGCCCTTATAGGTATGTGTAAGTCCATCCTTGTCAGTCTTTCTCCTAAAGACCCACTTACACCCAATGGGTTTGACCCCTTCAGGTGGATCAACCAACGTCCATACTTGGTTGGTGTACATGGATTCCATCTCGGATCTCATGGCCTCTAGCCATTTCTCAGAATCTGGGCTCATCACAACTTCCTGATAGGAGGTAGGATCATTCTCAATGAGCATAACATCATCATGGTCAGACAAGAGAAATGAGTATCTCTCAGGCTGACGACGTACCCTATCAGACCTGCGAAGAGGTAGGTCTACATGAACAGGTGGTTGTTCCACAACTCTTTGTGCAACAATCTCATCAGCCACAACACTTTGTGGTTCCTGTTCAACCTCCATCAAGGCCTCAGTGTTATGGTCTTTATCTTGAATTTCTTCAAGATTGAACGTACCCCCACTAGTTTTTCTAGAAACAAAATCCCTTTCTAGAAAAACCCCATTCTTTGCTACAAACACTTTGTACTGACTGGGAATGTAGAAGTAATATCCATTTGTATCCTTGGGATATCCAACAAAATAACACCTATCGGATTTGGGTCCCAGTTTGTCTGAGACTTGACATCGAACGTAAGCCTCACAACCCCAAATCCTCATGAAAGATATCTTAGGATTTCTCCCTGTCCATATCGTATATGGTGTCTTTATCATAGCCTTGGATGGTACACGATTAAGGGTGAAGGCTACTGTGTCTAAAGCATATCCCTAAAAGGATATAGGAAGATCTGTGTGACTCATCATAGATCGTACCATATCTAATAGGGTACGATTCCTCCTTTCAGATACACCATTCTACTGTGGTGTTCAAGGAGGAGTGAGTTGGGATAGAATCCCACACTCAGCTAGATAGTCACGAAACTCATGGCTAAGGTATTCACCACCTCGATCTGATGTAAGTATCTTAATATTCTTGCAAAGCTAGTTTTGTACTTCATTCTTGAATTCTTTGAACTTTTCAAAGGATTTTGATTTATGTGTCATGAGATACACATAACCATATCTACTGAAGTCATCAGTAAATGTAATGAAGTACCTGTAACTGTTAGGGCAATCTCTTGCCATGATAAGGTTTTGATGTGTGTGGCAAAGGGTTTAAATTAGGTTGGTATTGTTATTTGATATGTGCGTTGGAATCTTGCAGGACTTAGTAATTCGCACATGGAGCCTTGGCGGGTTCACCCTCACAACCTCGGTCCTTGAGTCGGTGAAGGATGACTTTGCGGAAGCCGTGCGCTTGGAGCATCCGAGGGACCGCCGGACGAGATGACTTGAAGTAAAGCCAAGGAAGCAGACTTCGGAGGCAAGAGATGCGAAGGAGCATTGCAGAGCCGTGCGCCTGATGCTGCCGAGGGACGTGGCCGCGAACGAAGAGAGCTTCGGCGAGGGACTTCGAGTGAGATGAGAGAATGAGTGAAATGTAAGTAGCTCATTAGGTGAACTTGGTCGAATGGCTGAGTGTCGGAGACTTGACCACAAGGGTTAATGTTTACCCGACCGCCGGAAGCTCAAACTTATGTTAAGTTTGAGTTTCACCTGACACCGATCGTAGCCATGTAATTGTAGTCGGTGATCTAAGTCGAGTAGTTCGGTATCCGTGATGGGTTTATGCCCGTGATCATTTATATCAGAATAGCGATCGAATGCCGAGGATATGTCGCGACGCCAGAACCGCTCGTGGCCGCCGGCGGTCGACTACGAGGCGTGATCGTAGGTGAGGTCCATCGATCATTGCCAAGTGTTCCGTTGGACTACAGTCGGGATCTGTGTTGAGGCCGTTGTAGTGGGGAAGAAATTAGCCCTCTCTATAAAAAGAGAGGGTGTGAGCCTTTGAGAGGCTAATGCTCATGCTCTAAGTGATCTTCCTAGTGCCCCACAAGCTTTAAACTCTTCTTACCTGTCTTTACTTCAATCTTATTGTAAGAAGAGTGATCTTGGTTGTAAAGGTTACCTCCACCTAGCTTGGTGCAAAGGAGAGACCATTAGTGGATTGGTTTTGGCGGAGTGATTCACCGAGGACGAATCGGGGACCGTGGATTAGCGGCATAGCCATGAACCACGTTACACCATCTTGTTAGCGTTTGATTTCTTGTATTTCTATTTGCTTATCTTGCTTTATTATTTCCGTTGCGCTAATATCTTTGTAGACGAGCAAATACCGACATCCAACGTTCGATGGCTATTCGCCCCCCTCTAGCCAGCCGTATCGATCCCCAACAAGTGGTATCAGAGCCAAGGAAAGCTTGTCGAGGACTAACCGCCACAACAAGCAACATTCAAAATGGCCGGCTCCAACATCCAACCATCGAAGTTCGACGGCGAATTCTCTTGGTTGAAAAAGAGAATGGAGGTATTTTTCTAAACGGATTTTGATATTATGATTACAATGGAATCCGATTTCGTTTTGCCTAGGGATGAAGAAGGAAAGCCAATAGAGAAATCTAGGTGGACTAAAAAGCAAAGGGAAGAGCACCTTGCAATTTCAAAGGCCAAGCACCACCTATACAATGTGCTTCCCCAATAAGAGATCAACCGAATTGGAGAATGCCTAAGTGCCAAGGAGATGTGGGAGAAGCTAATTGAGCTTCATGAAGGCACATCCGAGGCGAAGCTAGCAAGGAGAGACCTCCTCCGCTCCCAACTCAACAACATTAAACTAGAAAAGGGAGAAAAGGTAATTTCCTTACATTCTCGTTTCAAGGAAATTATAACCGGTTTGTCAAGTGTAGGTGAGAAGCTATCAAACCGAGATATGGTTATGAAGGCTATAGATGCCTTTCCGCGATCCTCAAAGTGGAACTCCATGGTGGACTCCTTCTATATCTCGAAGAATTTAGAAGTGAGCACCTTGGAGGAGTTCTTCTCAACCATGGAGCTTCATGAAACAAGACTTGAAGGAATACAAGAAGAGACAAGACCTCAACCTTCAAGAGGAGTAGCTTTGATGGCAAACAAGGGGAAGAAGAAGATGGAGATCCCCTCCTCCTCCGATGATGAAGCATCCTCCTCCTCCATGGATAGCACGGAAGAAGCGTATATGGTAAGGAGGGTAAGGCATGCTTTAAAGGGTTTTCACTTTAATAAATCTAATGATAGGAATAGAAGACCAAGGGGGAAAATCATTTGCTACAATTGCCAAGGAGAGGGACACATAAGGGATAATTGTCCCCTCCTAAACAAGAGCAAGGAAGAGAAGAAAAAGAAAGAAGAAAAGAGGAAAAGGAAGGGGAACAAGAAAAAGGAAGAAGAAATGAAGGCAAAGGAAAAGGGGAAGGCCAAAGCATTCAAGGCCAAGACATGGGATGACCCCTCTTCCTCTTCCTCATCCGAGGAAGAAAATGCATTTGTCACCAACCTAGCATTGATGGCATTTGATGACTTGGATTGCTCCTCCACCGAAAATGAAGAATCAAGCACAAGTGGAGAGAGCTCAAGTGAAGGGGGAGCCTCCTCATCCTCCTCATCCGAAGAAGAAGAGGACATGGAAACTATGGTAACCAATCTTTCACCTAGTAAAATAGTTTCTATGATTTCTAGCTTAACTAAGGATTTATTTAGAGCAAAGAAGAAAAATTAGAGCATGTTAGATCAAATTAAGGACTTAGAAAATAAGTTAGAAAAAGCATGCTTAAATGAAAATGAAAATATCTCTTCTTGCCATGATAATGATGCATGCTCACATGAATATATGCCATTTAATGTTAGTGATGCATGCATTGATGAAAATAGGGCTTTAAGAGAGAAAGTAGATTATTTAACAAAAGCCCTAGAGAAATTCACAATTGCCTCAAACACCTTGAACATGATCATAGGGAGTCAAAGAGCTAGTTTCAATAAGAAGGGCCTAGGATATAAAGAAAAGAAAAATGAAAAGGCCTACAAATGCCTAATTGCTAGGGGACAAGATAAAAAGAAAGTAATAGCTAGGAAATGGATCCCCAAGGAGTATCTTGTGAACCCCATAGGAAAGAATTTGTATTGAGTTCCAAAATCCATCCTTAAGGGTTAGAAAACCCCTAGGGTAGTCAACCATATGCAATTGACCTATATCATATTTTGGTTGACTTAGGATGGCGGGACAATATTTTTAAATAGTGTTAGGTGATGATAACGTGCCTATAAATAGTTAATAATGCTTAAATCATGATGATTAATGTAATTGCTATGTATGTTTGCAATCATGATTTATGATTTTGAAATTTGGCACGTCATCATGAGAAATAGGGTTAAATCATGCTTTAGGTGATAATTTGTTTATTAACATGACATAATACCTAATGCATGATAACAATTCAATGAATACATGTGTTTCATGATCATAATGTAGAATTAATTGATATATTCCTTTATGATCATGAGGATTGTTAGGTTAATACTTAACCTTGATAGAATTGTATGAATATAATGGTTAAGTATATACAAATACCCCCTAGGATGCATCTCACACTCACCATAGGTTACTTTGATTGAAAACTTAGCATGGGTGAGATGTTAGGATGATACAAATGTCCACTAATGCCTATGGCATTTAGATGGTCATTTAAAGTATCAAAATAGCAATAATAGACCAATCATGGGGAAGACTTATGATTAATTCATAGACATATTGCCCAAAGATCATGGTTGGATATTTCATATGTTTTCAAAACAATTTCTTACTTTAAAATCTATGTATTCATGTTTTGAAACAATTGAATGCAAAACTAGGTGTTAAACTTGATACTAGAATGATCAACAACCTAGTGGTTTTTAAAACTTTTGGATTTTTGTCAAATCTCTGGAAATATAATGCCTTTTCATGAAAAACTAATTTTCACTGATAAAGAATCTTACAAGAAATATGTGTTGGTGCAATAGGCACCTAAGTCGAACCTGAGTTTTGATTATAGAAAACGATACAAAGTTAAGCTCATGTCGTTATCTCACGAGCTGAATCGAGTGTGCAGAAGATTGCTATAGCTGGAGCTAAAGGCTAGCGACACCCGGAGGAAGCCGCGGTGGTCGGGCGACACCGGGAGGACTTCAGAGGGAGCCGAAGGAATCAGGTGGAGACCGAAAGCAAGGATTCAAAGGTAAATGTTGAGGTAAGCTCGTGTGAGTGAGCGTAAGTAAGGTCGAGTCCTCCATACGGGGACATCCTTAGGCGACGATCCGACCAAGACTTTCCATGGAAGGTCTATGTTGAGATCGGATGGCAAATGGCTGTCGAATTCACTTATATTTCGAGCTAACTCTTTATTACAGTCGAAAAGTCTAAAAATCAGTTCAATCGGCCAAAAATCAGTTCAACTGCTAAGCCATCAGTTCAACCGGCCAAGGATCAGTTCAACTGCTGAGCCATCAGTACAACCGGCCAAGAAATCAGTTCAACAGATGGTCAAAAATCAGCCTCGAGGAGTCAAGCTTTATCACCATTTTTCAAGGAGTTTTGTGCCCAATTCCTATTGGTTGAAGACCCATTCGATGAGGGGCTTAAAGGCTATAAAAGGAGGTCCTAACCTAGGGTTTCTTCATCAATTCTAAGCCTCCAAAAGCCTCCGCAAAGCTACAACTTCTCCGACAACGAAGTGCTTCTTCTCCGACGTCTAGGTTTATTTGTTTTCATTTTATTATGTCGGTTAGAGTTTTATTTCAGTTTAGTACTTTCATTTTCGGAGCTTTTATCGTAACGAGGAGAGGGGGAGTGTCCCTCTACTTCAAGCTTTGTGCTTTACTTGTATCGATTAAACTCCTACCTCTAAAGGGGAGAAGTTCTTTAGTGTTTTTGCCCTCCGTACGTGGTCGAGGACCGCTAGGGCCTTGGAGTAGTAGCCGAAGGCTACGAACCAAGTAAAACTCCTTTGTCTCTTTTTACTTTACATTTACATTTCCGCTGCAATTAATTATCTCTCGAGTTTTAACGAACGAAAAGAAAAGAAAAAGGTTTTATCGCTATTCACCCCCCCTCTAGCGATCCGCTTCAATCCAACAATTGGTATCAGAGCCGGGGGTTGCTAAGATTTGGTGAAACCACCAATCTAGCCATTTTACAGATTTTTTTTCTTTTTAATTCTGTTTATTTCAGATTTATTTCTCTTTGTTATTTTTTCTCCCGCACTACTAATCCAAGACGCGAGTCTTGGTACTTTTTTTTGTGTTTTTGTCGTTGCTAGTTTCTTCGTCTTCGTCTCCTTGTGTCTTTTGTTCTAATGGCTCATCTCGAGGGTTTTAGCACCGTCCGACCTCCGTTTTACAATGGAGATGACTTCCGTTATTGGAAGGGTCGGATGGAATGCTTTCTCAAAACCCAAATCGAGATGTGGATCATAATCCAAACGGGTTTCATACTTCCGACTAATGAAGTGGGTTACTCCTTGGATTATGATCAATGGACCATTGCGACAAAACGACAAGTCGAAGCCGATACCAAGGCAACACAAATCCTCCAATGCGGCTTATCCAAGGAAGAGCTAAATCGCATCGGCCCCTTCATAAGCGCAAAGGACCTTTGGACAAAACTAGTGGAGCTACACGAAAGGACCGATGAAGCCAAGGTATGTAAGCGTGATCTTCTATTCAATAAACTATATAACCTAAAAATGCAGGAACACAAGTCCGCAATGCAACTTCACGCCCAAGTCCAGGACATAGTCAACAACCTACATGCAATCGGGCAAAAGGTCGAAAACCGCGATCTTATAAGGTATGTCCTAAACTCCTTTCCAAGGACTACCTTGTGGGCATCCATGGTCGATGCCTACAAGGTCTCCAAGGATCTTTCTAAACTTAGATTAGATGAACTTTTTTTTGATTTTGAACTTCATGAGCAGTCTAATTCGGAACCCGAGAAAGGTATAACTTTATTTGCAGGTTCAAAGAAGAAAACCGCTAGCAAGCCACCTCCGAAGGAAGAAGAGGATGAGTCGGATTCGGAGGTCGACTCGGAAATGGAAGCCGAACTAGTCAACCTAGTTCGGAGGATAGTCAAGGGCCGAAAACGAGTTGTCACTCGACCCAACGAAGGTAAGCCTAAAAGTTCAAACATAAGATGTTATGAATGCAATAGGTTTGGACACATTAAGTCCGAATGCCCAAAACTCAAGAGCAAGGCACCAAAATACAAAAAGGCACTCAATGCTACTTGGGAAGAAGCTTCCAAGGAAGAAGACAACGATCGAGTCCTTATGGCTAAACTGGTGGAATCGGAGACGGAGTCGGAACCGGAACTTGAATCGGAAACCGAAGATGAGTCAGACTGCGAAGCACTATTTAAGACAAGCCACGGATACGCATCCGGTTCAAAAGATAAACTCAAGGTAAGTCGCTCTCTTATTACCACACTTTATAGTGCAATTAAGTTTTTAAATAGAAAGTTAGCTAAGTTCGAGTCCAAGGTCGAGACCCTGGTTGAGGAAGTTAAACTCCTCAAACACGAGGTCTCCCTAACCTCTTCGACTAGTCGAGTTCAAGAGAAGGACTCAACTCGGGTTGAAAAACTCGAAGTTGAGAACTCACTCTTGAAAAGTCAATTCGAAGATCTTAGGAATACGTTGGAAAGGTTTACTTTGGGATCTAAAGGACTTGACCTCCTACTTGGATCGCAAAGGGTCGTGTACAATAAGGCCGGGCTAGGGTTTAGCTCAAACACGACCAATAAGTCATATATGTCAATCGTAAGTAGACATAAAAAATGTGTCCAAGCATGGGTCACTAAGACCACCTTAATTTCAAACTTAGGATCAAACCAGTACTGGGTTCCCAAGGACCAAATCCACTATGTGGAAAGACCGAATCGATTCAACGGTCCAGGGGGAGCTAGTACGAAATTTGTTTGTGTTTTAACTTAGAAATTGCATGCTTAGGTTTTTTTTTTTTTTTTAGAATGGTTAGATAGGACTATAACTCGTCAATACTTGATAACATAGTACCAGGATGCGGCAAGATGATAGTATGCTAGGAAAGCGGAGTCTTGTGTATTCGGGCTAGATAAGGCGTATCTAGTTCGGTGCACTTGACCGAGCGGAACTAGCTGAAGCTACCTCGTCGTATCCTAGACTAGTTAGACCAGGAAGTGGTCTTAGGTGAGTCAAGTCTCTATTTTCTTGAAAATGGCTTTGTCTAAGGAAGTGGTCGTTGTTCCGATCAAAGAAGGCCTCTGTGCCTCGCCACGACCTGGAAGCCATGATCTTGAAAAGGTGACTTGATGAGCCTAAGGTCAAATCCGAATCTAACGCAAGGTTGACAAGTGTTTAAGTCATTAAATTTAATTCAACTAAAATTGGAAGTCATCTCACAAGAACATATAGGATTAACATGCTTGATCATGTAGACATGGGTGAGATGATTTAGGTTAATAATTTTCAACCAATTTTTAATAAATCCAATATCCGATCCAACTACCTTGCGTGTAGGATCAATGGATGTTGGACAGTGGTTGCTCCCGACACATGACCGGGGATCAACTCAAGTTTTCGAAGCTTCGATTCAAACGACAAGGATCGGTAGCCTTCGGAAATAACGGCAAGCTCAAAATCATCGGATCGGGTGATATTGAGCTTAACTCAAATTTTGTCATTCAAAACGTTTTATTAGTAGAAAATTTTCAATATAATCTTCTCAGTGTAAGCCAATTGTGTGATAATAACTATAAGGTCATATTTCTAGAAAACGAATGCGTAATTAATACAAACAAAACCTCTAAAACAATTCTTAAGGGAACTAGAAATAACAACATTTACACTATTAACTTAACTAACTCATCAACTAAGTGTCTTATGACACGGCAAGAGGAATCATGGTTGTGGCACCGACGTCTCGGTCACTCACACCCAAGACTCATCCACAAGATGAGTCAAAGTGACTTAGTTAGAGGTTTGCCTAACCTCAATAACTTGGATAATAAAATATGTAATGCTTATCAACAAGGTAAACAATCTAGGACACAACATCAACTAACTAGTCAAGAACGAACCAAAAGTGTGCTTGAGCTCCTACACATGGATCTATTTGATTCACACGGAGCTAAGTCACTTAACGGAAGTAAATTCTGCTTAGTCATAATTGATGACTATTCTAGATTTACTTGGGTTAGGTTCATCAAACACAAAAGTGATACCCTAGATCAATTAATCAATCTATTTAAATTAATAGAAAATCAACAAAGCATTAAAATCAAAAGACTTAGGACTGATCATGGTGGTGAATTCGAAAACCATAGGTTTACAGAATTCTGTAACCTAAATGGATACCACCACGAGTTCTCTTGCCCTAGAACTCCACAACAAAATGGCCTAGTAGAACGCAAAAATAGAACCCTACAAGAAGCCGCTAGGACAATGTTAAATGAGTATAACCTACCCGATAGGTTTTGGGCGGAAGCCGTGAGTACGACATGCTATGTCCAAAATAGAATCCTTATGGTAAAGAGGCACCTTAAGACCTCATACGAGATTTATCACGATAAAATACCTAACATCAAGTACTTTAGGGTATTTGGGTGTAAGGTACATATCCTAAACACTAAGGATTACCTAGGGAAATTTACATCCAAAACCACGACCGGAATCTTTCTAGGATACTCGACTACAAGCAGAGCTTATAGAGTATATAACCACGACACCCTTAGAGTCGAGGAGACTATCAATGTAGTATTTGATGAAGGACACGAACCTACAAAACCCCCGGCAACCCCAATTAGCGAACCGACTCATACTAGACCTAACTCTGATCCGGAGATCAGGTCTAGTGTTAATCCTAACCTAAGTCAACCAAGTCACTCTATCGACCAAGTGATAGATGACTCCAACCAAACTAGAACTCAAACGAGTCATCCTATGGATCAAGTTGTAGACTCAAACTCAAATCCAACTAGGACTCAAACGAATCATCCTATCGTCCAAGTGATAGGTGATCCAATTCTAGGAGTTCGAACTAGAGCCTCATACAGAAACCTTATTCAAATATCTTTGATTTCTAAAATTGAACCCAAAACTATTGACCAAGATCTTCTTGATCCCGATTGGATTATTGCAATGCAAGAAGAGTTGGCTCAATTCACTAGGAATGAAGTATGGGAATTAGTACCACCACCTAAAGATAAAACAATCATTGGAACAAGGTGGGTGTTTAGAAATAAAATTAATGATAGAGGTGAAGTAGTTAGAAATAAAGCTAGACTAGTTGCTAAAGGGTTGAGTCAAGTCGAAGGTTTAGATTACGACGAGACCTATGCCCCAGTAGCTAGATTAGAGTCCATTCGAATGCTATTAGCATATGCAGCACATCGAGGATTTAAGTTGTTTCAAATGGATGTGAAATCTGCATTCTTAAATGGATACATTAAAGAAGAAGTTTATGTTAGTCAACCCCCCGGTTTCGAAATTTTAGACAAACCCGATCATGTCCTTAGGTTAAAGAAAGCTCTTTATGGACTTAAACAAGCTCCTCGAGCTTGGTACGAGAGACTTTCGATTTATCTTAAGTCCAAAGGCTTTAACCAAGGTGTAGTTGACCCAACCCTTTTCGTAAAAATCTTAGGTAAAGACATATTCATAGCCCAAATCTACGTAGATGATATTATTTTCGGAACCACCAACTCAATCCTACTAAATGAGTTCATTTCACATATGGAAAGTGAATTTGAAATGAATTTAGTAGGAGAGTTAAGTTTCTTTTTAGGTCTACAAATTAAACAAACTAAAGATGGAATATACCAACATCAACGCAAATATACTAGGGAATTAATTAAACGCTTTGGAATGCAAGACGCTAAAATTATTAATACCCCAATGGCAACTAATGTGAATATAGAAGAAGATGTAATCGGAAATTCAATTGATTTAAAATACTATAGGAGCATAATAGGGAGTCTCCTTTACTTAACTGCAAGCCGACCTGATATCTTATTTGCAGTAAGTATGTACGCAAGGTTTCAAACTTGTGCCAAGGAGTCTCACCTAACTCTAGTCAAGTGTATCCTTAGATATCTAAAGGGTACACTTAATGTCGGTATTTGGTATCCTAGATCTATCGAGTTCAAACTAACCGGCTACTCCGATTCGGACTATGCCGGTAGTAAGCTCGATAGAAAGAGTATGAGTGGTTGTTGTCAACTTCTCGGCTCGAGTCTAGTGAGTTGGTGCAGTAGGAAGCAACACTGTGTTGCTTTATCTACCACCGAAGCCGAATACATCGCGATGGGTGAGTGTGTCACGCAGCTTCTTTGGATGAAGCACACTCTCCGCGACTTTAAGTTAGACTTTACGAATACTAAACTTCACGTAGATAACATTAGTTCAATTAATCTTACAAAGAATCCGATATGTCACTCTAGGACCAAACATATAGAGGTCAAACACCATTTCATTCGAGAACATGTGGCCAACGGAGTCATACAACTCGAATACGTCGAATCAAAATCTAACTTAGCAGACCTATATACTAAACCCCTACCCGAAGCCAAATTTAGTCTATTAAGACGAAAATTGGGCATGTGCGTAGTAGAATAGGAACTTGCAAATTATATTTTCTTACTACTATTTCTTAACATTCATTTTTTATGGAACTAGTATAGGACATACGTTAGATATCATGCACCTATAGATTTAAGGAGCCAATACATCTCACAACACATAGGACTAATGTGTTTGTGTACTTAGCCACGTAGATGGGCATGAGATGTTAGGACCTTACTCCTGGTTCCAGATGTAGAGCTAGTGCATCGCTATGAACCACGGAGTATAATCATACATACTAACTGACTCTGACTAGGACTGGTTGATCTTTCATATCAATCAAGCCAAATATTAGTCGAACATTTTATAGATGAACTTATTTTCAGTATATTATTTTCAAAATAATGTGGAACATGCTTGGACTTTAAATTTAACACTTTTTTTTCCACACACACTCTCACTCTTTTCGATATATGGCAAAAGGGGGAGAAAAGGTCAAAGTTAAGGGGTCAAAATTTTTTTTGATAACTTAACTCTTACTTTATATTTAAACGAAAAATTAACTTTAAGTTTTGAAAACTTATTAAAGGCCAAGTTAAGAGAATTCTTAACTTAAACTTATTTGGGGCGTCAACGTTTTACTAAGGCCAACTTTAAGTAATGTTAATTACTTAAAGAAACCCTCAAAGGGGAGGATTAAGGTCTTTCTTCAAGACTCACCCTCGGTCAAGGGGGAGGTTTCCTCAAGGGGGAGTACTTGAAGAAAATCCTTACTACTCCAATATAATCTTCTTTATTTCTTGTTTCTAATGCACATTATTCTTCATGCTTGCTATTTACTTAACTTTGTATGTGGGTTTGCCATAAATCATAAATGGGGAGATTGTTGGTGCAGTAGGCACCTAAGTCGAACCTGAGTTTTGATTATAGCAAACAATACAAAGTTAATCTCATGTCATTATCTCATGAGCTGAATCGAGTGTGCAGAAGATTGCTATAGCTGGAGCTAAAGGCTAGCGACACCCGGAGGAAGCTGCGGTGGTCGGGCGACACCGGGAGGACTTCGGAGGGAGCCGAAGGAATCAGGTGGAGACCGAAAGCAAGGCTTCAAAGGTAAATGTTGAGGTAAGCTCATGTGAGTGAGCGTAAGTAAGGTCGAGTCCTCCATACGGGGACATCCTTAGGCGACGATCCAACCAAGACTTCCCATGGAAGGTCTATGTTGAGATCGGATGGCAAGTGGTCGTCGAATTCACTTATATTTCGAGCTAACTCTTTATTACAGTCGAAAAGTCTAAAAATCAGTTCAACCGGCCAAAAATCAGTTCAACTGCTAAGCCATCAGTTCAACCGGCCAAGGATCAGTTCAACTGCTGAGCCATCAGTTCAACCGGCCAAGAAATCAGTTCAACCGATGGTCAAAAATCAGCCTCGAGGAGTCAAGCTTTATCACCATTTTCAAGGAGTTTTGTGCCCAATTCCTATTGGTTGAAGACCCATTCGATGAGGGGCTTAAAGGATATAAAAGGAGGTCCTAACCTAGGGTATCTTCATCAATTCTAAGCCTCCAAAAGCCTCCGCAAAGCTACAACTTCTCCGACAACGAAGTGCTTCTTCTCCGACGTCTAGGTTTATCTGTTTTCATTTTATTACGTCGGTTAGAGTTTTATTTCAGTTTAGTACTTTCATTTTCGAAGCTTTTATCGTAACGAGGAGAGGGGGAGTGTCCCTCTACCTCAAGCTTTGTGCTTTACTTGTATCAATTAAACTCCTACCTCTAAAGGGGAGGAGTTCTTTAGTGTTTTTTCCCTCTGTATGTGGTTGAGGACCGCTAGGGCCTTGGAGTAGTAGCCGAAGGCTACGAACCAAGTAAAACTCCTTTGTCTCTTTTTACTTTACATTTACATTTCCGCTGCAATTAATTATCTCTCGAGTTTTAACGAACGAAAAGAAAAAAAAAAGGTTTTATCGCTATTCACCCCCCCCCTCTAGCGATCCGCTTCGATCCAACAATATGTTCCCAAAATTTCATGATTTTTTGAATTTTCTAGAATTTTTAATGCATTTCTGAATTTCGCCCAGAAAATCAGAATTTCGAAAACCATTGTGCCAATCGACTGCCATACTGATATCAGTCGACTGCTCACCTGAAAAACAGTCTAATATTTTTTGATTTCAGATTTTAAACATATTTTTGGTATTTTCCTTTTATTAGACTTGATGCCATGGGTTTATAACTTAGTATTATTTTTTTTGATGGTGTCAAAGGGGGAGAAATAATTGTGTTTAAGTAAATTATGATAGGGGGAGAATTTGTAGAGAGAGTTTCGTGGATTAAGGGGGAGTTGCATGTTGTTATATCATGTTTATGTTTACATGCTTTCTTACCTTAGAAATTTATATCAAATATTTTTACCTAACTTAAACAGATTGCCACACATCAAAAAGGGGGAGATGGTTAGGGCAATCTCTTACCATGATAAGGTTTTGATGTGTGTGGCAAAGGGTTTAAGTTAGGTTGGTATTGTTATTTGATATGTGCGTTGGAGTCTTGCAGGACTTAGTAATTCGCACATGGTGCCTTAGCGGGTTCACCCTCACAACCTCGGTCCTTGAGTCGGTGAAGGATGACTTTGCAGAAGCCGTGCGCTTGGAGCATCCGAGGGACCGTCGGACGAGATGACTTGAAGTAAAGTCAAGGAAGCAGACTTCAGAGGCAAGAGACGCGAAGGAGCATTGTAGAGCCGTGCGCCTGATGCTGCCGAGGGACGTGGCCGCGAACGAAGAGAACTTCGGCGAGGGACTTCGAGTGAGATGAGAGAATGAGTGAAATGTAAGTAGCTCATTAGGTGAACTTGGCCGAATGGCTGAGTGTCGGAGACTTGATCGCAAGGGTTAAGATTTACCCGACCGCCGGAAGCTCAAACTTATGTTAAGTTTGAGTTTCACAAGGCACCAGTCGACTGCCATGTAATGGAAGTCGACTAATCTGAGTCGAGTAGGGTTCGACTGGTATGCGACTGATGGGTTTATGCCCGTGATCGATCATGGAATGGCAATGATCGCCAGAGGATGTCGCGCGAACGCAGGCCGCTCATAGTCGATCGGACGTCGACTACGGAGGCGGATCGTGGTGAGGTCCATCGATCGGCCCGCAAGTGTTCCGTTGGACTACAACGGTCGGGATCCGACATGTTCGGAGGCCGTTGTAGTGACGACAGTCGACTGCCAAGGGCAGCAGTCGACTGGTGGCGGCCAACGGGAAGAAATCAGCCCTCTCTATAAAAAGAGAGGGTGTGAGCCTTTGAGAGGCTAATGCTCATGCTCTAAGTGATCTTCCTAGTGTCCCACAAGCTTTAAACTCTTCTTAATTGTCTTTTCTTCAATCTTATTGTAAGAAGAGTGATCTTGGTTGTAAAGGTTACCTCCACCTAGCTTGGTACAAAGGAGAGACCATTAGTGGATTGGTTTTGGCAGAGTGATTCATCGAGGACGAATCGGGGACCGTGGATTAGCGGCATAGCCGTGAACCATGTTACACCATCTTGTTAGCGTTTGATTTCTTGTATTTCTATTTGCTTGTCTTGCTTTATTGTTTCCGTTGCGCTAATCTCTTTGTAGATGAGCAAATACCGACATCCAATGTTCGAGGGCTATTCACCCCCCTCTAGCCGGCCGTATCGATCCCCAACAGTAACCACCTCTAGCAGCAGCATTGAAAGGGTCACATACATCACTATGTATAAGTCCTAACAAGTTTATTGCTCTTTCGCTGTGTCCACTAAAGGGAGTCTTGGTCATCTTGCCTAGAAGGCAAGACTCGCATGTCTCATATGATTCAAAATCAAATGAGTCCAACAGCCCATCCTTATGAAGCTGAGATAAGCGACTCTCATTTATGTGACCTAAGCGACAATGCCAGAGATAGATTTGGTTCAACTCATTTGACTTGAACCTTTTGGTACTTATGTTATAGATAGGGCTCTCTAAGTCTAGAAAGTAGAGTCCGTTCATTAGAGGTGCACTACAATAGAACATATCATTTAAATAAACTGAACAATATTTGTTCTTTATTATAAATGTAAATCCTTTCTTGTCCAAACAAGAAACCGAAATGATGTTCTTAGTTAAAGCAGACACATAACAACATTCATCTAATTCTAGTACAAGCCCAGAGGGCAGAGATAGATCATAATTTCCTACAGCAACAGCAGCAACCCTTGCTCCATTGCCTACTCATAGGTCCACCTCACCATTTGTCAATGCCCTGCTATTTCTCAGCGCCTGCACATTGGTACAAATGTGAGATGCACATCCGGTATCTAATACCCAAGATGAAGAAATAGATAGATTGACTTCTATAACATTTATACCTGAAGTAGAAGTCTCACTTCTCTTCTTCTTAAGATCTTCTAGGTATGTCTTGAAGTTACGCTTCCAATGTCCAGCTTCCTTACAGTGGAAGCAAGCCCCTTCCTTGGCCACCCCTCCTTTGGGTTTCAGTTCCTTGCCTTTGCCCTTGGCTTGGGACTTTCCTTTACCTTTAGGCTTTCCCTTGCCTTTCTTCTTTTGCACCATCAAAATGGCGTCAGATTTTCCCTTCTTAAGGTTGAGCTCAGCAGTTCTCAACATGCTGACCATCTCAGGCAGTGGCTTATCAATTTTATTCATGTTATAATTCATGACAAATTGATTGTAGCTTTGCGGCAAAGATTGCAAGATCAAGTCAGTGGCCAGCTCTTGGGCAAGGGGAAATCCCAATCTCTGTAGGTTTTCTACGTACCCAATCATCTTGAGTACATATGGACCTACGGGAGTCCCATCTTGCATTTTGGAACCAAACAGTGCCTTAGAGACTTCATATCTCTCGTGCCTTGCTTGTCCTTGATATAGTTGACGAAGATGTTCAACCATATCATAAGCATTCATGAATTCGTGTTTCTTCTGAAGCTCAGAGTTCATGGTTGCGAGCATTAGACATGACACATCTAATGCATCATCTTGATGCTTCTTGTAAGCATCTTTGTCAGCTTGTGAGGCAGTGGCAGGAGGTGCCTCCGGAATGGGCTGCTCCAGGACATACAGTTTTCTTTCTTGGGTGAGAATGATTCTCAGGTTCCTGTACCAGTCCAGGAAATTTGCTCCATTGAGCTTGTCCTTCTCAAGGACAGAACGCAGAGAGAGAGTTTTCGTGTTTGTCGACATAGTAATCTACAACATACAATGTAGAGAATTAATATCATATTCCTTTTATCATTTAATTAGGCCTTTAATCAAATGATGCTCCCACTGAATTATAGGGATTTTGTAGAATCGAGTTATGGATGTGGCCAAACCACATTACTAGATTCATACAAACTAGCTATAATTCATGCGGGACAAGATCCATATCATACTAAGCCTTGAGTTAGCTTTGGCTAAATCGCCCAAGACTTAGTACGATCGGTGGGTAACACATTACCGATTACATCTCTATGCAACTCTTGTTTATAGGATCAAGACCCACATTTACAAAAGACCTTGAGTTAGTTTTGGCTAAATCGTCCAAGATTTAGTGTAAATGCGATCTTATCCTATCTTTTCAACGGTTGGAATATGCCTATAGTTCTACTCGATCCAATTGAGTTAACTAGTTTTACTCAATCTAATTGAGCTTACTCTAACCCAAGCTGTGATAGGCGGGACCAAGATTGTCCCTCTGCACCCTACCAAGATAATATGTGTTGCTTTGCTTTGGCAGATTCAACAACTACAAATGATCGAGGTAGTGATGGGTATCAAAGATTTGGTAGGCATTTATGAGTTGATTCGATTAAGATCTAATCTAATCGTAATGTGTATAATATACGCATTAAGGCCTTTATTATCCTATATTAGCATGCATCACATACAAGCATTATTCTAGCATGCATCATATACATACAAGCATTATTCTACTAGCATGCATCACATACATACAAGCAAAATCAAATATATATATATATATATATATATATATATATATATATATATATATATATATATATATATATATATATATAGATAGATATATATATATATATATATATAAATTAACTATGATGTGGTCATGGCCCTACTACGATCTTCTCAAGCCAATGAGAAGATCAGATGGTCAACCTAGGGCTAGCGGCTTCTCCAAGCGCTTCCTTTGACCGCCATGTGTCATCGGCACCCTTCTCGTAACTTCGTCTACTAGTGGACTTTCCACCGCTCCATTTTGTACATTAAAAATATGAAACTCGAGTTACATTCGAGTCTAAAACTATTTACAACTAGAATTTCAAAAAGAAGAGGCACGACGTGTAGGTCGCATACACTATACAACACGCACAACCACAAAAATGGCACACAGGCCGTATTATGAATTACAAGACATTAACGTCCAATCATATTGGGGTTCTTGGGCCATGACAATCTCAAAATTATACATAATTATAAATTATGTATTTTTACAGAAAATTTCTATAATTTTTCCATTTTTTTTTCAATTTTATGAGTCACCTCTCCGTAATGGTCCCGCTAAGAGGTTTTTGTGTGCGATAGCGGGACAAGGCCCCTTTCGGGGATAGGGGCAGCGCCCCTACTCGCAAAATAAATTTTGCGAGTGTCCCTACTACGATCTTATAGTGACTTAAGTTGCTGTCCCAAAAACCTAAAGTGAGAACTCGCCGTTTCAGAGAGTTTTTCTCGATGGTTGAAGCCTACAAGTGTCCCAACACTCATTGCTTCGACTCTTCGAGAAAAATACCCAAAAATTCTATAAAAATAGGAAATTTATAGAAACATAAAAATCTGTAATTTTTATATCTAATACAAAAACTACTAAAACGAAACACATACATGCTTCGCATGTGGCTCTGATACCACTGTTGGACTTTTCTGAGCCGTAAAAACCGTTTTTTGCGTTGCAGAAACCTCGGAAGCCCCGGCCAAGGATCCGTGAGAAGTATAAAAAATAAAACTAACATGTATGTGTTTAATACCTTTATATCTACTCTAGATCTACATGATAAGAAGTTACCCTTGAAGCGATGCCCTTCGCTTATCCCGCTCGTCCAAATGGATTACCGGAACTCGAGAGTGTCAAGTGCACACTCCTCTATTGGTATCCACACAAGCAATAGGTAGAGAAAAGACAATCTTGAGTGTGCTAGCACTCCTTCAAGGTCTCGGCAATGGAGGATTGGGAGAGCAAGAGAGGAAGAGAGCCAAGGAAGAAGAGGATCCAAGGAAGAAGATGAAGTTGGAGTAACTCACCAAAATGAATTCCCCATCTAATGGAGTGGCCGGCCACTTCAAGGCTTGGGAGGTTACATGCATGCATGTAACTCCAAGAGTCAATGACTCTTGGTCTCCCTCATGAGGTGGCACCACATGCTAAGTCAATGATGATGTGGAGCATCATCATTGGCCGGCCATGCCAAGTCATCATCATTACATGGCATTTGGTCAAGTCAAACTTGATCTTTCATCTTCCCTCTCAAGTCAAGTCAAACTTGACCTCTTATCTCCCATGGTTGATCAAATCCAACCATTTGATTCAAGTCAATTTAATTTAATGAATCTCTATTCATTAATTTAAATTGATTTGATGAATCAAATCTAAATTAGACTCATTCAACACTTGAATCAAATTGAGTCCAACTCAATTAGTCTAATTTCGATTACTCTTAATCAAATTTGGTTCATCCCATGAACCTAATCCTCATGGTTCATCATATGAACCTAATCTCCATCTAATTGCCCTTTGTGTCTGACCCTATAGGTTCTTGTAATGTTGGCAATGTCCCTAAACCGATTTTAGAAACATAAGCAATGAGCGGTATCTAGCAACACATCATTGCTACCCAAGTCACAAGAATGTTGAGCTCCAACATCACCTTTGTGACTAGTAATTGTGACTCTCACAATATGTGACAATGTCCCTCTATCCTTGACATCTAGATTGACCAATTGAGGCATAGACCGTGTCATCCTCGGTACAATCTATATCTTGAACTCCAAGTAGACTCACTCTAATCAAATGAGCTCAATATCTCATATTGACTCATTTGGGCATGGCCATGCACTTCGTGGTCTCACTCTATCAAGAATATCCATGTCACCCCCGTCATATAAGAGTGATAGATCTCATCTACATCACTTACATCCCTCCGCATAATTTATCACATACCCAGTAATCGCCTTTATAGTCCACCCATTTATGGGTGACGTTTGACGAAGCCAAAGTATGCAACTCCTTATGTAGGGAACCATGGTGACTTCAGGTCTAAGGACTAATAGTCATACTAATAGCCACATGAGAAAGTATATGACACTCATATAACAATCCATGATACTTTCTCATGGCGGGTCATTCAGTATATATTCTCTAATGTATACCCATGTGTCAACTTGATATCTCATATCCATTACTTGTGAGATCAAGTCATCGTGTTGACCTACATACTAGTCTCTATGCATTAACATTGTCCCTGAATGTTAATACTTGACTAGGAATGATTAAGAGTAGTGTTCTCTATATCATCTCATTATCGATTCAACCAATCGATTGATTTAGATAAGAACCTACTACTCAAGGACGTTATTATATTTAGTTATTTGGCACCAATACAAGTAAATATAATAACCATGCCTTTATAAATAGGAATATGATACAATAAAGTCCATACAACAATCAACACATGATTGGCTCTAGGGATTTTACTAACAATATCATTCTCCAGTCGACAGAAAGGCTTGCTCAGGCTCAGGCCATGGTTGCTAAGAAGGTTTCTACTTCTAAGCCGAAAGGCAAGAAGAAGAAGAAACAAGGTGGAGCAAAGGTGGTGGGAGGATCTCAGGGAGGATTGAAGAAGCTGAAAGGCAAGTACTTCACTTACAAGCAGGATAGACATTGGAAGAAGGACTGTCCCAATCCGAAGCAGAACAAAGGAATATCCTTTGGCTAGTCGTTGAAAGATGGTTAGCGGTATTATCTACCGACACTTGATGTGTAGATACGGGAGCCTCTGATCATGTCTGCAATACTTTGTAGGGGTTCCAAGAAACCCGACAACGAGCTGAGGGAGAGATTACTATTTACTTGGGCAATGCCATGAAGGTGGCGGCTATTGTAGTGGGAGATATTTTATTTATATTTTGAGAAAAATATAACTTTGGTTCTGGAAGATTCCCTTTATGTACCTTTATTTAGAAAGAATTTAATTTCAGTTTCTAAATTGTTTATGGATGGATATTCTATTTCTTTTAATGACAGAGTTGTTATAAAAAGGAATAGAGAGAATATCTGTTCAGGTACATTGATAGGAAATTTGTATACACTTGAACCAAAACCTCCCATGATGCAAATTGAAGTTAATAACTCATCTTCTAATTCCAATAAGAGAAAAGAACCTTCAAAGATGAATCAAATATATCTTTGGCATCTTAGGATTGGTCATATTAACCTAAGAAGAATTCAAAGGTTGATAACTGATGGACCTTTGGGTTCATTAGTGGTGGAAGATTTCCCAACCTGCGAATCTTGCTTGGAGAATAAAATGACCAAGAGGCCTTTTAAGGCCAAGGGGTATAGAGCCAAAGATGTGTTAGAATTAGTTCATTTTGATTTGTGTAGTCCTATGTCTATCGAGGCTAGAGGTGGTTTCGAGTATTTTGTCTCTTTTATAGACGATTACTCAAGATATGGATACATTTACCTGATGCGCCGCAAGTCTGAATGCTTTGACAAGTTCAAAGAATTCAAGGCTGATGTGGAGAAACGTCAAGGTAAAAGTATCAAGACACTACGATCTGATCATGGTGGTGAGTACCTTTGAGAGAGTTTAGGAACTACTTATCAGAGGCTGGGATTCAATCCCAATTGACTTCACCTGGCACACCCCAGCAGAACGGTGTAGCAGAGCGAAGGAATAGGACTCTTATGGAGATGGTTAGATTGATGATGAGTTATTCTGAGTTGCCAGATTCATTCTGGGGATATGCTCTAGATACGGAGGTGTACATTCTGAACGTAGTTCCATCTAAATCAGTGCCTTCTACTCCCACAGAGTTGTGGACTAGGCGAAAGCCTAGTCTAAGACATATTCGGATATGGGGGAGTCCAGCACATGTGCTGAAGGCAGATGCTGGTAAGTTAGAACCTCGTACAAAAGTATGCATGTTCATTGGTTATCCTAGAGGAACGAAGGGTGGTTTGTTTTATAGTCCTAGAGATTAGAGGGTGATCGTTAGCACGAACGCTAGATTTCTAGAGGAAGACTATGTGATGAGCCACAAGCCCAAGAGTAAAATTGTTCTGGAGGAATTAAAAGGGGAAGTCACTTCTTTAGTACCACCGGTACAAGTGGATATACCACAAATTGTTGGTGCAGTGGGCACCTAAGTCGAACCTAAGTTTTGATTATAGCAAACGATAAAAAGTTAAGTTTATATTGTTATCTCACGAGCTAAATCAAGTGTGCAGAAAAGTCTCAATGCTGGAGCTGAAGGCTAGCGACACCCGGAGGAAGCCGCGGTGGTCGGGCGACACTCGAGTTACTTCGGAGGGAGCCGAAGGAATCGAGTGGAAGGCCGAAAGCAAAAGTGACACGTAAGTATCGAGGTAAGCTCGTGTGTGTGAGCGTAAGTGAGGTCGTATCCTCTTTACGATGATGATCTTAGGTGACGATCCGACCCAAGACTTCCCATGGAAGGTCTATGTTGAGATCAGACGGCAAGTGGCCGTCGAATCCACTTATATTTTGAGCTAACTCTTTATTGTAGTCAAAAATCCTGGCCATCAGTTCAACCGGCCAGTTCAACCGGTGGTCAAAAATCAGCCTCGAGGAGTCAAGCTTTATCACCATTTTTCAAGGAGTTTTGTGCCCATTTGTGATTGGTTGAAAACCCATTCATTGAGGAGATTAAAGGCTATAAAAGGAGGGCCAAACCTAGGGTTTCATCCTCAATTCTAAGTACTCAAAAGCCTCCGTTACGCTGCAACTCTCCGACGACTCTACAACAACGAAGTGCTGCCAACAACCCTAGCTTAAAGTTTCTTTTGTTTAGTTGTTGGTATAATCTTAATTTGTTATTGCTTTTAATATTGCAATTCTTTTTAATCGAGGCTTTTCATTGCATTTTACTTTAATAGAAGAGAGGGTTTGTCTCTCTATCTTTTTGCTTCGAAGGCTTTTGTAATCGTAAAACTCCTACTTCCAACGAGGAGGAGTGTTTTAGTGAATTGCCCTCCGTACACGGTCTAGGACTGTTAGGGCCTTGGAGTAGTAGCCGAAGGCTACGAACCAAGTAAAAAAACTATTTGTCTCATTTAGTTTTTATTTACATTTCCGCTGCGTTTAATTGTCTGTCGAACGATTTAAAAGAAAAGTTTTTATCGCTATTCACCCCCCCCCTCTAGCGATCCGCTTCGATCCAACAATTGGTATCAGAGCCGGGGGTTGATAAGATTTGGTGAAACCACCAATCTATCCATTTTTCACAGATTTATTTTTCTTTTATTTCTGTTTATTTCTGATTTATTTCGCTTTGTTAAATTTACTCCCGCACTACTAATCCAAGACGCGAGTGTTGGTACTTTGTTTTGTGTTTTTGTCGTTGCTAGTTTCTTCGTCTTCGTCCCTTTTTGTCTTTTGTTCTAATGGCCCATCTCGAGGGTTTTAGCACTGTCCGACCTCCATTTTACAACGGAGATGACTTTCGTTATTGGAAGGGTCGGATGGAATGCTTTCTCAAAACCCAAATCGAGATGTGGATCATAATCTAAACGGGTTTCACACTTCCGACTAATGAAGTGGGTGACTCCTTGGATTATGATCAATGGACCATTGCGACAAAACGACAAGACGAAGCCGACGCCAAGGCAACACAAATCCTCCAATGCGGCTTGTCCAAGGAGGAGTTAAATCGCGTCGGCCCCTTCATTAGCGCAAAGGACCTTTGGACAAAGCTGATCGAGTTACACGAAGGATCGGATCAAGCTAAGGTTTGCAAACGTGATTTGTTGTTCAATAAATAGTACACACTAAAAATGCAAGAACACGAGTCCGCGACGCAACTCCACGCCCGTGTCCAAGACATAGTCAACAACCTACACGCAATCGGGCAAAAGGTCGAAAACCGCGACCTTATAAGGTATGTTCTAAACTCTTTTCCGAGGACTACCTTGTGGGCATCCATGGTCGATGCCTACAAGGTCTCCAAGGACCTTTCTAAACTTAGATTAGATGAACTCTTTTCGGATTTTGAATTACATGAGCAGTCCAACTCGGAACCCAAGAGGGGTATAGCCTTGTTTGCAGGTTAAAAGAAGAAGAAAATCGCAAGCAAGCCACCACCAACCGAGGAGGAAGATGAGTCCGAAGAAGAAGTTGACCCGGAATTGACTGCCGAACTAATGAACCTAGCTCGAAGGATAGCCAAGGGACGAAAGCGAACCACAACTCGACCCAACCAAGGTAAGCCTAAAAGTTCTAATATTAGGTGTTATGAGTGTAACAGGTTTGGACATATAAAGTCCGAGTGCCCCAAGCTCAACCACCAAGCACCTAAGCACAAGAAGGCCCTCAATGCGACATGGGAAGAAGCGTCATCCGAAGAAGACAAAGACCACGTCTTCATGGTGAAATCGATTGAGTCCGACATGGAGACCGAACCTGAACTTGAGTCAGAACCTGAGGATGACTCGGACTACGAAGCTACCTTCAAGTCAAGCCACGGATACACATCCAGTTCAAAAGATACCCTTAAGGTGAGTCGAACCTTATTTAATACTTTACATAATACGGTTAGGTTTTTGTCTAGGAAGTTAGCTAAGTCTGAGTCCAAGGTCGAGACCCTGGTTGAGGAAGTTAAACTCTTCAAACACGAGGTCTCCCTAACCTCTTCGACTAGTCGAGTTCAAGAGAAGGACTCAACTCGGGTTGAAAAACTCGAAGTTGAGAACTCACTCTTGAAAAGTCAAATCGAAGATCTTAGGAATACGTTGGAAAGGTTTACTTTGGGATCCAAAGGACTTGACCTCCTACTTGGATCGCAAAGGGCCGTGTACAACAAGGCCGGACTAGGGTTTAGCTCAAACACGACCAATAAGTCGTATATGTCAATCGTAAGTAGACATAAAAAATGTGTCCAAGCATGGGTCCCTAAGACCACTTTGATTTCAACTCTAGGATCCAACTCGTACTGGGTTCCCAAGGACCAAATCCACTATGTGGATAGACCGAACCGATTCAACGGTCTTTTGTGTTTTAACTTAGAAATTGCATTCTTAGATTTTTTTTTCTTTCGTGAACTCACTTAGAACACGTAAATAACCAACTAAAATCCTTCGAAAAGATTGAGCCTCGGGGAGCCTCTTTTCAAATAACCAACTAAAATCCTTCGAAAAGATTGAGCCTCGGGGAGCCTCTTTTAAAAAATAACTAGTTAGACGAGGAAATAATTTTAGGTGAGTCAAGTCATCATTTTCTTGAAAATGGCTTTGTCTAAGGAAGTGGCCGATGATCCGATAAAAGAAGGCCCCTGTGCCTCGCCACGACCTGGAAGCCATGATCTTGAAAAGGTAAACTTGACAAGCCTAGGGTCAAATCCAAATCTAACATTACTTAAACATAAATGCACTTAATCAACTTAATTGGAAGTCATCTCACAAAGAACACATAAGTATAACATGCTTGATCATATAGACTCCGGTGAGATGACCTAGGTTTAACAACTTACAACCAATTTTTTTTTAAAAAAAAATATAATAATCTAACATCCAATCCAACCACCTTGTGTGTAGGATCAATGGATGTTAGACAGCGGTTGCTCCCGACACATGATCGGGGATCAACTCAAATTCACGAAGCTTCGATTCAAACGACAAGGATCGGTAGCCTTTGGGAATAACGGCAAGCTCAAAATCATCGGATCGGGTGATATCGAGCTTAACTCGAATTTTGTTATTAAAAATGTATTACTTGTAGAGAATTTTGAATATAACCTGCTTAGCGTAAGCCAATTATGTGACAATAATTATAAGGTCGTATTTTTAGAAAATGAATGCGTAATTAAAACAAATGAAACAGCTAAAACAATACTCAAAGGAACTAGGACAAATAACATTTATACAATTAACTTAATCAAATCCTCAGCCAAATGTCTTATGACACAGGAAGAAGAATCATGGTTGTGGCACCGACGACTTGGTCACTCACACCCAAGACTCGTCCACAAGATGAGTCAGAGTGGCCTAGTCAGAGGCTTACCCAACCTTAACAATTTGGTTAATAAAATCTGTAATGCTTGTCAACAAGGAAAACAACCTAGGGCACAACACAAGTTAACTAACCAAGAACGAACCTCAAGTGTACTTGAGCTCCTGCATATGGATATATTCGATTCACATGGAGCCGAGTCACTCAATAAAAGTCAATATTGCTTAGTCATAATTGACGACTACTCCAGGTTTACCTGGGTTAGGTTCATCAAACATAAAAATGATACCCTAGATCAATTAATCAATTTATTCAAATTAATCGAGAATCAAAAAAACCTTAAGGTTAAAAGAATTAGAAGCGATCATGGTGGTGAATTCGAAAATCAAAGGTTCACCGACTTCTGTAACCTAAACGGATACCACCATGAATTCTCTTGCCCTAGGACCCCTCAACAAAATGGCCTAGTGGAGCGGAAAAACCGAACTCTACAAGAAGCCGCTAGGACCATGTTGAACGAATATGACCTACCCGATAGGTTTTGGCGAAGCAGTAGTCGATGCTATGTCCAAAATAGAATCCTTATGGTAAAGAGGCACCTTAAGACCTCATACGAGATTTATCACGATAAAATACCTAACATCAAGTACTTTAGGGTATTTGGGTGTAAGGTACATATCCTAAACACTAAGGATTACCTAGGGAAATTTACATCCAAGACCACGACCGGAATCTTTCTAGGATACTCGACTACAAGTCGAGCTTATAGAGTATATAACCACGACACCCTTAGAGTCGAGGAGACTATCAATGTAGTATTTGATGAAGGACATGAACCTACAAAACCCCCGGCAACCCCAATTAGCGAGTCGATTCATACTAGATCTAACTCTGATCCGGAGATCAGGTCTAGTGTTAATCCTAACCTAAGTCAACCAAGTCACTACATTGATCAAGCATTAGGTGACACAAACCCAACCCAATCTAGGATTCAGACTAACCACCCTATCGATCAAGTGATAGGAGATCCTAATCTAGGAGTTCGAACTAGAGCATCCTATAGGAACCTTAGTCAAATTTCCTTAATTTCAAAGATAGAACCCAAATCAATTGAACAAGCTCTTCTTGATCCCAATTGGATTATTGCAATGCAAGAAGAGCTAGCTCAATTTACTAGGAATGAAGTGTGGGAATTAGTACCACCACCTAAAGATAAAATGATAATTGGAACAAGGTGGGTGTTTCGAAATAAGCTTGATGATAAAGGTGAAGTAGTTAGAAACAAGGCTAGGTTAGTCGCCAAAGGGTTTAGTCAAGTCGAAGGCTTAGATTACGACGAAACCTATGCCCCAGTAGCTAGACTCGAATCCATTCGAATGTTGCTAGCTTATGCCGCACATCGAGGATTTAAGCTATTTCAAATGGATGTTAAGTCGGCATTCCTAAATGGATACATTAAAGAAGAAGTTTATGTTAGCCAACCCCCCGGGTTCGAAAATCTAGATAAACCCGACCATGTTCTAAAACTTAAGAAAGCTCTCTATGGACTTAAACAAGCTCCTCGAGCTTGGTACGAGAGACTTTCAATCCATCTTAAGTCAAAAGGGTTTAACCAAGGCTTAGTTGACCCAACTCTCTTCGTAAAAACCTTAGGTAAAGAAATATTCATAGCTCAAATTTACGTAGACGATATAATTTTTGGAACCTCTAACTCAGCCTTACTAAACGAGTTCGTTTCACTCATGGAAAGTGAGTTTGAAATGAACTTGGTAGGCGAGTTAAGTTTCTTTTTAGGTCTACAAATTAAACAAACTAAGGATGGTATATACCTATATCAACAAAAATACACTAAGGAGTTAATTAAAAGATTTGGAATGCAAGATGCTAAGATAATAAACACCCCAATGGCGATTAATGTTAACATAGGAGAAGACCTAGAAAGTAAGTCCATTGACTTAAAGTACTATAGGAGCGCGATAGGAAGTCTCCTATACTTAACTGTGAGTCGACCCGACATCCTATTCGCAATAAGTATGTGTGCCAGGTTTCAAACCTGTGCTAAGGAGTCTCACCTAACCCTAGTTAAGCGTATCCTTAGATATCTTAAGGGTACACTTAACGTTGGTATTTGGTACCCTAGATCTACGGAGTTCGAACTAATCGGCTACTCCGATTCGGATTATGCCGGTAGTAAACTCGATAGAAAGAGCACGAGTGGTTGTTGTCAACTACTCGACTCAAGTCTAGTGAGTTGGTGCAGTAGGAAGCAACATTGTGTTGCCTTATCTACCACCGAAGCCGAATACGTTGCGATGGGTGAGTGTGTAACTCAGCTTCTTTGGATGAAGCACACTCTCCGAGACTTTAGGTTGGACTTCACCAAAACTAAAATTTTTGTAGACAACATAAGTTCGATAAATCTAACTAAGAACCCTATATGCCATTCAAGGACAAAGCATATAGAGGTAAAACACCATTTCATTCGAGAACATGTAGCCAACGGCTCCATACAACTCGAATATGTTGACCCGAAGTCTAACCTAGCAGACATATTTACTAAACCACTACCCGAAGCCGAATTTAGTCTCTTGAGACGAAGATTAGGCATGTGCGTAATAGAATAGAAACTTACAAATTATATTTTCTTACTACTATTTCTTACTTTTTTTTCATGGAACTAGCATAGGACATACCTTAGATATCATGCACCTATAGATTTAAGGAGCCAATACATCTCACAACACATAGGACTAATGTGTTTGTGTACTTAGCCACATAGATGGGCGTGAGATGTTAGGACCTTACTCCTGGTTCCAGATGTAGAGCTAGTGCATCGCTATGAACCACGGAGTATAATCATACTGACTCTGACCAGGACTGGTTGATCCTTCATATCAATCAAGCCAAATATGAGTCGAACATTTTATAGATGAACTTATTTTCAGTATATTATTTTTAAAAATAAAAATGTGGAACATGCTTGGACTTTAAATTTAACATTTATTTTGTTTTCCACACACCCCTTACTCTTTTCGATATACGGCAAAAGGGGGAGAAAAAGGAGAAAAAGGACAAAAGTTAAGGGGTCAAAAAAATTTTTTTTGATAACTTAACTCTTACTTCATAATTAAACAAAAAGTTAACTTTAAGTTTTGAAAACTTATTTAACTTTTAACAAAAGACCAAGGTTAAGAAATCATTTGGTTTATTAAGTTAAAACTTATTTTAAACATTATGGCCAATATTAAGTAATTTCGGTTACTTAATTCTTTTTCTTAGTAGCACATATCAAGGGGGAGAGTTAAAACCCTTTCTCAAGTACTCACCCTCGGTCAAGGGGGAGGATTCCTCAAGGGGGAGCACTTGAAAAAGAATTTTTATATACTCCTACTCATTCATGCATAATCTCATACTTATTTTTGTCTTAACTTTGTATGTGGGTTTGCCATTAATCAAAAAGGGGGAGATTGTTGGTGCAGTGGGCACCTAAGTCGAACCTAAGTTTTGATTATAGCAAACAATATAAAGTTAAGCTTATATTGTTATCTCACGAGCTAAATCAAGTGTGCAGAAAAGTCTTAATGCTGGAGCTGAAGGCTAGCGACACCCGGAGGAAGCCGCGGTGGTCGGGCGACACTCGAGTTACTTCGGAGGGAGCCGAAGGAATCGAGTGGAAGGCCGGAAGCAAAAGCGACACGTAAGTATCGAGGTAAGCTCGTGTGTGCGAGCGTAAGTGAGGTCGTATCCTCTTTACGGGGATGATCTTAGACGACGATCCGACCCAAGACTTCCCATGGAAGGTCTATGTTGAGATCGGACGGCAAGTGACCGTCGAATCCACTTATATTTTGAGCTAACTCTTTATTGTAGTCAAAAATCCTGGCCATCAGTTCAACTGGCCAGTTCAACCGGCGCCAGTTCAACCGGCCAGTTCAACTGGTGGTCAAAAATCAGCCTCGAGGAGTTAAGCTTTATCACCATTTTTCAAGGAGTTTTGTGCCCATTTGTGATTGGTTGAAGACCCATTCGTTGAGGGGCTTAAAGGCTATAAAAGGAGGGCCAAACCTAGGGTTTCATCCTCAATTCTAAGTGCTCAAAAGCCTCCGTTACGCTGCAACTCTCCGACGACTCTACAACAACGAAGTGCTACCAACAACCCTAGCTTAAAGTTTCTTTTGTTTAGTTGTTGGTATAATCTTAATTTGTTATTGCTTTCAATATTGCAATTCTTTTTAATCGAGGCTTTTTGTTGCATTTTACTTTAATAGAAGAGAGGGTTTGTCTCTCTATCTTTTTGCTTCGAAGGCTTTTGTAATCGTAAAACTCCTACCTCCAACGAGGAGGAGTGTTTTAGTGAATTGCCCTCCGTACACGGTCTAGGCCCGTTAGGGCCTTGGAGTAGTATCCGAAGGCTACGAACCAAGTAAAAAAACTATTTGTCTCATTTAGTTTTTATTTACATTTCCGCTGCATTTAATTGTCTATCGAACGATTTAAAAGAAAAGTTTTTATCGCTATTCACCCCCCCCCCTCTAGCGATCCGCTTCGATCCAACACAAGTCACTGCACCGCGTGTCACAGAGGATACACAGGAGATACCTCGTTGTAGTGGGAGGGTTGTTAGACAGCCTGATAGATTCATGTTCTAGGAAGAATCTTCTGATTTGTTCCCTGGCGAATATGAAACTTATCCCTGGACATATGACGAGGCAATCCAAGATATAGATGCAGCATCTTAGAAAAGTGCAATGAATACTGAGATTGAATCTATGGATTCAAATCAGGTCTGGGATCTAGTGGAACCACCCGATGGTGTAAAACCCATTGGATGCAAGTGGATCTACAAAAGAAAGAGAGGAATAGATGGGAAGGTTGAGACCTTCAAAGTAAGGCTTGTTGCGAAGGGGTATACTTAGAAAGAGGGTATCGATTATGAGGAGACCTTTTCGCCGGTATCCATGCTTAAGTCTATCCGGATTCTCTTATCCATAGACGCTCATATGGATTATGAGGTGTGGCAGATGGATGTCAAGACAACTTTCCTGAATTGAAGTCTTGAGGAAGACATCTATATGAAGCAACCAGAGGGATTCATTGCTAAGGGCAAAGAGCATCTTATATGTAATTTTAATCGGTCCATTTATGGATTGAAGCAAGCTTCGAGGTCTTGGAACATCCGCTTTGATGAGGTAATCCAGTCTTATGGATTTATTCAAAGTCCGAATGAGTCTTGTGTATATAAGAGATGTGATGGAAACGTAGTGGTATTTCTTGTACTATACGTAGATGACATTTTATTGATTGACAACAATATCAAGGTGTTATTGGACGTAAGGGTATGGTTGTCCAAACAGTTTGATACGAAGGACTTGGGAGAGGTGGGACACATCCTTGGGATCAAGGTTATAAGGGATCGCAGGAAAAGGATGTTGTGCTTATCCCAAGCTTCATACATAGACACGATTATGGATCGTTTTAGCATGCAGAACTCCAAGAAGGGTTTTCTACCTTTCAGGCATGGAGTTTCTTTATCTAAGGAGATGTGTCCTAGATCATCTGAGGAGATAGAGGAGATGAAGGTGTTTCCTTATGCTTCGGCAGTAGGAAGCCTCATGTATGCGATGCTATGCATGAGACAAGATATCTACTATGTCGTGGGCATGGTCAGCAGATATCAGAGTAATCCAGGACAGGGACATTGGACTGCGGTAAAGCGTATATTGAATTACCTGAGAAGGACTAGGGATTATATGCTAGTTTACTAGGCAAACCAATTACCCCCTGTGGGTTACACGGATTCCGACTTCCAATCTGAAAGGGATAATAGTAAGTCTACCTCAAGTTTTGTGTTTACTTTGGGAGGTGGAGCCATTGTATGGAGGAGTGTCAAGCAAAAATGCATGGCAGACTCTACCATGGAAGCTGAGTATGTGGCAGCCTCTGAGGCGGCCAAAGAAGTTGTGTGGCTCAGGAATTTCCTGATGGACTTGGATGTGATTCTTAGTTTTCCCAGAACTATCACAATTTATTGTGATAATAGTGGTGCAGTTACAAACTCGAAGGAACCACGAGCCCATAAGGCTAGTAAACATATAGAGCGCAAGTACCACCTGATACGAGAAATCATAAAGAGAGAAGTTGTTGTGGCCATGATTGCATCGGAGGATAACTTGGCAGATCCTTTCGCTAAGGCCCTTCCGGCAAGAGCTTTTGATAGGCATGTGGAGGGAATGGGGATCAGATGTATGGCAGTTTGAGGACAGCATAGTCTTTTAGTATAAGTGGGAGATTGTTGGGATGTATACTGAAAAGTCTATCTTTTGTATGGACATCTTTATTTTGAAATAAGAATCACATGATCATTGTTTGCATATTTTTATGGTTATGCATATTGTCTAAAACATTACATTGTAGATAATATGGTGTGTGGTGTCACACGAGAGATCATGTTATTGGCTCCTTGTAAAGTATAAATAAAGGCTCACAACCGAGATGGCTTTGGATAAACCATCGGAATGGTTATAGTGTGATTTGGTATTGGTTTGTCTTGACCATAGAATCACACTAGTGCACTTTGTGTATATTGAGCAGGACCGACTTAGAGGTGATTCGATTTATTACTGACTACATAATCGAATCGGACCTCAGATATTATTTTGTACATGCTCTTAATCCCGATATAATAACGGGCACATATACTTAGTATTCATTTCTTTGATTTACCAATGGGCGAGATTTATAGATTAAATTGATAGGCTCGGTAAGTTGGGAAATGGTATTATTTATATGGTGTGTCGTTGATTATAGGAGGAAACCATATCCTATATATTAGGATTATGATGTCCCCTTGAGGAGCTCATAAGGTTCATCATGTAAACCCTGCAGGTGGACTTGGTCCGGCATGATGAAAAGGTTGAGTGGTACTACTCATGGAGTTAGATGTTGATTAATTAATGGTCAGTAAATTAATTAATCAACGGACATTCGAGATCTTAAACATGGGGAGAAAATGTACAAATAATATATGGAGCTCATATTATCTTATGGGGGTTGGTGAGGTAGATCAATGATAATCCTTTAGTGGATTGGATTATCATTAATGGATCAGACTTTATGTGGGCTTGATCCATGGGTGGCCAAGATCCAACTCCTCCTCATGGTCCCTAATGTATCCTATTAACACCTCATGAAGCTTAGATCCAATGGATAGAAACAAAACTCTAGATCCAAAGGTAGAGATTAAATCTCTAGATCCGACGGTTGAGATTAAAACTCTAGATCCGACGATTGAGATTAAATCCCTAGAACCAATGGTGAAGATTAAAAGGAGGCTTATCCCTAACTCTATAAAAGGAGCACAAGGGGTTGGCATGGAGAATTAATAAAGAGGAGCTAGGGTTTTGGAGTTGGCGGCAAGAAGAGGAGAATTCTCAAGAGTTTGGGCTTGGCGTTTATGAGAAGTTTCCTTGACTTCTCTTCTTCCTCGAAATTCAGCAGCTCTTCCTGACCTTGGTGGCTGGTCGTCCAAACTCCCTCTTCTTCTTCTCCTTGGCCGATGGAACAAAGGTTTAGGGTCCTCCCTTGGAGCTTTTAGCCAGCAACCCTTAATCTCTTCTTCCTTCTTGGCCGGCGGCAAAGCTCCATCCTTGGAGGTTGTTGGTTGGTTGAAAGAAGGAATAGAGCTTTGTTTCTATTCTTCCTCTTGCTCGGAATGAGCAAGGAAGGAAGATTGGCGATCTAGGAGCTTCAACTTTTGGTAGATCGTCGCCCACACGACGTTCGAAAGGAGGAAGGTCATATATTAGAAGATCAAGAGGTATATCTATTCTCTATTCTCTTTTGTTACTTGCTTGTATTTGTTTTTTCAATTATAAGCATGATATATTCTGTTTGTGGCTAAATAATACTTGGATCCCGAACATAAATACAAAAGCCGACGATCCTTACATTGTCTATTCCGCCGCTACTCGTAGAATAGAGGTTGGTCGCTTGAACAACGAGTTTGTTCAAGTGACCTCTCTAAACGAATAGCACGACGATGACTTGGTTGTTTGGGCAATTACTTTTGTCTACGATTAAATTTTTTTAATCCAGGGACATCGACAGGATCACCATGAACAAGCAACCGAGGTGAAGTGGGAAGCGAAGTTTCCCCTCATGGACTCGATAAGCAAAACCCTTCATGAACATGGTTCTAACCACCATGGTTTATCCGAAATCAGCTTGGGCAGTTGACTGTATCATATACCAGTCGACTGCCACCCTCATTAGTCGATTGTCCTCCATGGCAGTCAACTGATAACTGCAAACATAGTTTCTAGGTTTTTCAAAAATGAATTTCTGAAATTCGTAAGTAAATATACATAAGTTGAAAAATCATGAAATTTTATATGTATATTACTTATTACAATAATTATGGGTGAAAAATATTATAAAGTTATTTTACCCACAAAATAGTGAGAGTGACACAAAGTTCAAAAATTTAGAAAAGCTTCAATATTGAGCCCTCTTTGTATCATCCCATTCAATGGTGATTGTTATCAAAAGATAGACGTCACCAAGGTTTTTCAAAATATGTTTGAAATGTGTTTTAAAACCTTTAATTTAATTTCCCTAAATATCTCACTTATATCTAGATGTGTAAAACACATATAAGTCAAGTATTAGTGAGATGTGGGGTCTTTGTTATTTAGGGTTTCATGCATATCTCTAGGCAACATATTTGATTCCCTTCAAATCATGCCTTAGTCCTTAAATCCTTTTTATTTATGCATGAATAATGATTATGACATAATGATAACAAGAGTAAAACATGTGCCAAAATCATGATGTCATGGCATGTGAATGAAATATAAGTATACATGACATATAAACATAACCCTAAAAATGACCATGACATTTTATATGATAAAAATAAATATGATGTCATGTCATGGAAAGGCAAACAAAGCATGACAATTATAAGATACTAAGGTATAAAATACCTAAGTGTTAAATTCAATTTTCCATTTCTAAGATTAAACCTATTTTTGCCTTAATGTCATTATCCCCCTAGTGTGCCAAAAACCCAAAATGGCACACCAATACTTCTAAGACCTAATTGTGCAAATTTAATCATTTTTCATCTTCTCAAACCACATTGGCACATCCTAATGTGTCAACTCACCATGGCTAGGTTAACTACCCATCCACTTAGGGTTGACACACCTTAACCCATCTAGCATGAATCAATCACGCTTCTAGGAACCCAATACCTATTGGAGCTCCTTGGGTTAACTAGGTATTCACTAGGGATAACTTCCCTAGATACCTTTCTAATGACCCTTTTAGGTTTTGACACATTAGTCATTTGGGTCTTTCCTAGGTCAACTCTAGAGGTGACTCCTCCTTTGACCTTCTTAGTGGCTTTCTTGTTTTTTCTTAAGTCCTTAGCCACTAAACACTTACCATGGCTAGTCTTAGGGATAGCTTCCCTATTTACCATGGTTTTTCTAGACCTAGATATTGTTCCATAATTAAATGGAACATTGTGATAGGACTTAGGTTTGTGACCCAAACCTTTCTTGCCCTTTACCGGTTCTTGTCTCCTAGGTCTTAAATTTTGATCCTTTGACCCCTTAAATGAATTTGTAATTATTGCTAGGGTCTTTTCAAGTTTCTCAAGCCTTGACCTCAAGGTTTGGTTTTCCACCTCTAATCTTCCCAATTTTGATCTATCATTAGATTTTTGGGAATTATTTTTCTTCTTAGGCATATGCCTAGATTTCTTAGGGTTAATGCCCAAGTTTTCTTCTATTCTTCTTATAGACTCCCTAGGCAAGATAGGTCTAGAATTATGGTGTCTAGGTTTGTCCTTAGATAACTAACATGCTTGGCACCTAAACAAACATATTTGTTCTTACTAGCATGCTTTTCATTAATAATTGCAAGAGAGCTAAAATAATTCCTAGCATGCTTGTTAACCTTAGGAATTGAAGTTACATTAACTAAATTTACCTTAGGGTTAGCTTTGGAAGCTCCTTCTACATGGGAAACACCTTCTTACCCCTTCTTCCTCCCCCTAGGGCATTGGCTTCTATAATGCCCCCTTTGGTTGCATTTGAAGCACACAATATGCTCCTTGCTTCTAATTGTGGGGACTCCGGCATTTTTGGCTTTTGGTGTCGATTGAGCCTTCTTCACCTTCTTGGGACACTTACTTTTATAGTGCCCTTGTTCCCTACACTCAAAGTATGTTATATGATTTTTATTTATAATCATAATACTTGAGTTACCTAGGGAGGTTTCGCTTCTCCCGGATGTTGAAGCTTCTTCTTGACCTTGTTCCAGGATGGAAGGCCTCTCCTCCTCCTCAATGATAGAGGTGGAGGTCTCCACCAAATCATCAACATCATCGAAGGTGGATAACGATTCCTCAACATCCTCGGATCCGAATGTTGATGGGAATTATTCCTCTTCATGGACCAATGTGGGCTCTTCATGAAATTTGATCACCTTGTCCCATAGGTCTTTAACATCCCCATATTCTCCTAGCCTAGACCAAATATTGTTAGGAATCAAATCACTAAGCAATGTAATTACCTTGAGATTTGTCTTGAAATCCTTCATTTGGTCCTTGGTCCACCTTGACTTCTCAATTTTCCTATTTTCTTTATCCCTAGGCATTTTGAAACCGTTTTCTAGAATTAACATAATATCAAAATCGGTTTCTAGATATACCTCCATCTTTCTTATCCCCCATTGAAAGTCTCCTTCGAATTTTGGTGGTTGGAGGTTGTAGCCGGGCATCTTGTCGTGCTTGTGGTGGCCGTTAATCCTCAACAAGCGACTTGGCTCTGATACCACTTGTTGGAACGTAGGTGGCAGGCTAGAGGGGGGTGAATAGCCCTCAATAGTCGTACAGTGGAATACGATCATTCGTCGTGCGTCGCTTGTCTACAATTGTCGTTAGCACAACGGAAACAATAGAAACAAATAGAAATACTAACAACAACACAAGCACATGCAATTACACACGATATACATGGTTCGGAACCGAATGGTTCCTACTCCACGGGCGAGCTCACCGAACTCTAGTTATGCGCATGACACTAACTAACACTCCTTCTCGATAACACATCGGAGGTGGAGAAACCTCGTACAAGCAATTACAAGGTAATACACAAAGTACAAACAAGAATACAAATACAATACAAAAGAAAACTTTTCACCGATTGCTTTTGATCACTTGATTGTTGCTTGCTTTTGTTTTCTCTTGAAGGTCTAGAATGCAACAACAATTCCCCTCCAAAGTGACCCCAAAAGTCTTGGTAAAATCCTCCATCTCGAGCTCCATTTATAACCTGCATTGAGCTGATTCCAGGCCCATCAGTCGACAGATCGTGACCATCAGTCGACTGGTCCTGTAGCCGTTGTCTCACAATGACTCGATCCATGCTGGCAAAAAACCAACGGATCCATCATCAATCGACTGATCATGCCCATCAGTCGACTATTGATCCAATCAGTTGAGTGGTCACCGTGAGCACTCGACTGGTAAACCTTCTGTAGCTGAATTCACCCCAATCAGTCAACTGATCTCCATCATCAGTCGATTGATGGTGTCGACAGTCGACTGCCCTCCCTCGGCAGTCGACTGTTCAGCCAGAACCTGGTCAGTCGAACACCGGTCATGTCCAATCGACCTAGAGCAATCGACTGGCACCTATGCTAGTCGACTGAGGTCAGGTAAAACCTCAAACACCAAGTTGTTTGAGCATCCGACCATTGGGTAAACCCTCAAACATCACGTTTGAGCCTTCGACACTCAGTCTTAGCTACTTGGTCAAGTCCACCTCATCCTCTCATGGAGTTCCCCACTGAAGCTCTCTTCCCTCGGCCTACGTCCCTCGGATGCGCCAAGTGCACGGCTTCGCAACGCCATCCTTCGTGTCTCTTGCCCTCGAAGTATGCTTCCCCTGGGCCTTACTCCATTTGCTCCCCATCCGACGGTCCCTTAGATGCACCAAGCACACGGCTTCGCAATGCCATCCTTCACCGACTCAAGTACCCCAAGCCTAGTGAACTTGTCAAATCCTCAAGACTTCCCACACCAAGCCTCATACTTGGATTTTCTATGCCAAGCCTAATGCTTGGACTTTAACCGCCAAGCCCCATGCTTGGACTTACGTGGTCAACCCATGTTGGACTTTTCAACACCAAGCCCTATGCTTGGATTTTCCCAACACCACCAAGGCTACACACTTGGATTTACGTGGCCAACCCATGTTAGACTTCCCATGACAATCCCATGTCATGCATTTTATCTAACATCAAAATATAGTTCGAGTCAAACTCGAGTCCTGGGTCGATTGCACCAACATGTTCAAGATAGTTTCTCATAAAAATATTCTAAACATAGATTCTAAAATCTCTTTTATATTTAAAATATTTTAAGTTTAGACTTCGTTTAGCTAACTCTCATTTTTCAAATTTAGATAAAGCTAAGTTACTTAGAAAGGAAGGAGTTTGAGTAATTAACCTTTACTTGATAAGTCCAATTGCTTGAGTTGTTATTTAAATTTTTCTCTCTCCCTCTTAAGAATATTTCTCATCCAATTTTAAAGCATAATTTTTGAAAATATATTAAACATATCATAATTTAGCAAAATATTTTAGGTTCGCCCTAGATTCTTGATCTCCCCCTTAAAGTAACATTGTTATGCTTACATTTAATTTCTTAGAATAAAATTTTAAATGTTAAACTCCCCCTAGAATTATTTTTTATAATATTTTTTAAAAGTATCTTAACTCCCCCTTAATATCATGCTTATGAATGTAATTTACTTTTTCAAACATGGATCCTATTGAATGTTTTGAAAGTTTGAATAATGCTTCCCCTTTGAAATATTTTGTTTTACTTAGATTTAAGTTGATTAGAATTGAGTTGATTAGGGTTGATCAGGGTTGAGTTGATTAAGTTGATTAGGATTGAGTTGATTGAATTGATTAAGTTGATTAGAATTGAGTTGATTAGATGGTTAAGTTGATAAGATGGTAAAGTTGATAAGTTGTGTAAATTTGTTATGTTTAGTTAAGTTTAATTAAGTTGTTAAGTTTAGTTAAGTTGTTTTAGTTAAGTTTAGTTAAGTTGTTTTAGTTAAGTTTAGTTGTTATGTTTAGTTAAGTTGTTAATGCTGGAACGTCGGTGGTCGGCTAGAGGGGGGGTGAATAGCCTTTCTCGTGTACGATGGTGGTTGATCGGTCTTAATCGTCTACAAACAATATTAGCGCAACGGAATAATAAAAGACAATTAAGTAAATGCAAGAAGTAAGCACAAATGCTAACACCGGAGATGTAACGTGGTTCACGGCCTTGCTGCTAATCCACGACCCGATTCGTTCCAAGGTGAATCACTCCTCAAAATTTCCACTAATCTCTCCTTTGCACAAAGCTAGGTGGAGGTAACCTTTTCTTACAAGATCACTCTTCTTACAATAGGAATTAGATAAATGCAAGTAAGAAGAGTAGGAAAACATTTTGGGCACTTGGGTGTTGTTTGGAGTTAAAGCATTAGCCTCCCCAAGTGCCCAAAGGCCTCTTCTTATAGGGAAGAGGCCATTCTTCCCATTGAGCCAGCAGCAGTCGACTGATGCCCCGATCAGTCGACTGTTGATGTAGTCGTTGCCCTCTAACATCTTCTTCCACATTAGATTTTAAACAACGGCTCCCACATCAGTTGACTGATCTTCCCATCAGTCGACTGATGGAGACATCAGTTGAGTGGTCGACGCGATCACTCGACTGTTGAAGCTTTTGTGCCCGAAACCTTCGACATCAGTCGACTAATGGAGCTAGCAGTCGATTGCCACAAGCTGGCAGTCGACTGATCAACCAAAAGTTTGACTCAAACACCAGTCGAGTCTCCAGTCGACTTGGATCAATCAACTACTACTTATAGCAGTCGACTGGTGTCGGGAAAAACCATCCGACACTTAGCCAATTGGCCAAGATCACCTAAGAGCTATCCCGTCCCGAGTTACAATCGCCCACTCTCATTCCCTTGGAGTCCCCCGCCTTTGAAGTTCTCTTCATCCAACCACGTCCCTCGGATGTGCCAAGCGTACGACTTCATAGCGCTATCCTTCGCATCTCGCTCTGAAGTCTACTTCCTTCAGCTTCACTCCAATGCTTCTCGTCCGGTGATCCCTTGGATGCACCAAGCACACAACTTTCACAATGCATCTTTCACCGACTCAAGGACCAAGCCATGAGAAGTGAATCTTGCCAATGCTATCATCATCCATGTGTGAATTACTAAGTCCTGCATGACTTCAACGCACATATCAAATTCATATCAATCCTAACTTAAACCCTTTTCCACACACATCAAAACCACATCACTGTTGGTGCAGGGGCACTAGATAATCGAACCTGTATTTTGATTATGGCAAAGACACAAAGTTAAGTTTACATCGTTATCTCACGAGCTAAATCGAGTGTGCAGAAAAGTACTAAAGCTAGAGCTGAAGGCTAGCGACACCCGGAGGAAGCCGCGGTGGTCGGGCGACACTCGAGTGACTTCGGAGGGAGCCGAAGGAATCGAGCGGAAGGCCGGAAGCGAAAGCGTCACAGTAAGAATCGTGGTAAGCTCGTGTGAGTGAGAGATGGTAAGGTCGTGTCCTCTATACGGGGATGACCGTAGGTGGCAATCCGACTAAAACTTCTTGTGGAAGGTCTAGGTCGAGATCGGACGGTTAGAAACCGTCGTATTTATCATTTTCCGAGCTAACCTCTCACTGCAGGGAAGTGGCCAGGCTGGTGATCATTCTTGGACATGTGATCGTGATGCCCATCGACTGATGGGAGGCATCAGTTGACTGATGGCGACGACTCAGCCTTTGTGCTAGGTCAAAACGGATAACGTTTGACGCGGCCACTTCGCGATAAAATTTGGAAAACTTCGTAATCCGTTCCAAAAAAAAAGGGAGACATATTCAGAGCCCAAATTCTATAAAAGGAGGAGGATTCCAACTCCAAAGGACATCAAGTTTATTCATCAAGTGCTCCTACAATGCCAACGCTCCAACACCGTCATAACGCCGACGCGACGACAAGTTCCGATCTTCTTCGTCGGCAGCAGTAGCAAGTAACATATTTTGATATTGTATTCTTTATTTTTATTCGTAACGAGGTGAGGTAGGCTTGTTGCCTCATCCTCGTAATTTCGGTTTTGTGATCGTTGTCTCCTACCTCCAACGAGGAGGAGACGTTATAGTGATTTTCCCTCCGTACGCGGTCTAGGACCGATATGGCCTTGGAGTAGCAACCGCTGGATTGTGAACCAAGTAAAATAAACGTGTCACTTTATTTTCTGCTGTGTTTACTCATTTAATTGTCTACTCGAACGAAATGCCAAAAAGTTTTACGATCGCTATTCACCCCCCCTCTAGCGACGCTTCTCGATCCAACAATCACATGGGTTGATTGCTCTAACAATCTTCCTCTTTTTGATGTATGGCAATCCGTTTAAGTTAGGTAAAATAATTACAATAAAAACATAAGGCAAGAAAGCATGTAAATAACATGAGTATAAAAACTCCCCCTTAAACATGCAACTCCCCCTTAAGACATGCTAACTCTCCCCTTAGCATGATTAACTTAAACTCACCATTTCTCCCCCTTTGACACCATCAAAAATATTATACAAATGTTATACATGCATGCCATCAAGTCTAATGGAGGAAAAATACCAAAACAAGTTCAAAACCTAATAAAAATAGGTTACTGTGCTTGTGCACAGTACATCAGTCGACTAAATCAGTCAATCAGTCGACTGTCACTCAATTTTCAAGTTTTTCTGATTTTAAGAATGAACTTCAGAAATTCACCAAATATTATAGAAAATTTGAAATATCATGAAATTTGAAGTACATATTTCTAGTGAGTTCCTTTATCAGTGAAAAATAATTTTTCATGAAAATTCATTTTATTTTTGAAAATTTAGCAAAAACTCAACGATTGCAAAAATGTCTAAAGTTTGTATCCATTTTAAAGCCTAGTTTTGCCTTGAGACTTTTCAAAACATGAACTCACTGTTTGCAAAGTATAAAATGGTTTCAAAACATTTAATATATCCAACTATGATCTATGGGAAATATATCCATTGATTAAACATTTGTTTTCCCCATAGTTGGTCTATGATTGCTCTATTGATACACTTAATGACCCATCTAAATGTCATAAGCATTAGTGAACCATTTGTATCATCCTATCATCTCACCCATTGCTATGTTCTCAATCAAGTTAGCCTTATAGTAGGATGTGAGATGCTTCTAAAGGTATTTGTACTTAACCCTAAATTTCATGCAATTCTATCAAGGTTAAGTATCTAAATCCTACAACACCCAATGTGATCATAAAACATGTATTATCAATCATGATCAAATGTTATCAATAATTGCATATCATGATCAAAAATCAAATATGACTATAATTCCATATCATGATCACATTATCATCACCCACCACTTAATTCAAAAATTATGACCCACATCCTTACAAGTCAACCATTTTACATGATATAAAATAAGTCCACTCATGGTTGACTATCCTAGGGTTTTTCTAACCCTTAAGGATGGACTTAGGAACCCAATACAAATTCTTTCCTATAGGGTTCACTAAATATTCTTTAGGGATCCATTTTCTAGCTACCATTTTATTTTTAGCTTGACCCCTAGCAATTAGGCAATGATAGGCCTTTTCATTTTTATTTCCCTCACAACCTAGGCCTTTTTTATTGAAACTTGCCCTTTGGCTCCCTATAATCATATTTAGGGTGTTGGAGCCAATAGTGAATTTTTCTAAGGCTTTAGTTAGGTGATCTACCTTTTCCCTTAAAGCCTTATTTTCATCCATACATGCATCACTAACATTAAGAGGAATGTAATCATTTTGTGAGCATGCATTTTCTAGTTTTTCCTCTAGGGCTTTAATTTCATTTTGCATGCATTTATTTCTCTTTTTATCCCTAAGCAAATCCTTAGTTAAGCTAGTAATCATTGAAATTACTTCATGGGAGGGTAGTTTCGTTACCTTACTCACCCAATCCCCTTCCGATGATGAGGATGAAGATGAGGACGCTCTCCCTTCACTTGATCTCTCCTCCTCGCTAGTGCTTCTTTCTTCTTCCTCGGAGGAGGTGGAGTCCAAATCATCTATCCCCATTAAGGCAAGGTTTGTGAAGGCTTTTTCTTCTTCGGATGATGATGACGGATCATCCCATGTAGCCTTGTGTGCCTTAGCCTTCCCTTTCTCGTTGGCTCTCTTTTCATCCTCCTTCTTGCTCCCTCTCTTCTTCTCTTCTTTCTTTCTTCTCTCCTCCTTTCTTTTGTTCAAGAGGGGACAATCATCCCTTATGTGTCCCTCTCCTTGGCAATTGTAGCATATTGTGTTTCTTCTTGGCCTTCTTCTCCTATCATTAGATTTGTTAAACTTAAAATTCTTTAAGGCACGTCTTACCTTCCTTACCATATATGCCTCTTCATTGCTATCCATGGAGGAGGAGGAAGAATCTTCATCGGATGAAGAAGGTGGAGTCTCCTTCTTCTTCTTCCCCTTGCTTGCTACTAGTGTCACTCCCCTTGTTGGCTTGATTTGCTCTTGTACTACTCCTTCAAGCCTTGTTTCATGAAGTTCCATGGTGGAGAAGAACTCTTCTAGGGTGCTCACCTCTAGATTATTCGAAATGTAGAAGGAGTCTACCATGGAGCTCCACTTTGATGATCGGGGAAAGGCATCTATAGCTTTCATGATCATGTCCTGGTTGGAGTTCTTTTCACCTACACTTGACAATCCATTAATTATTTCTTTGAACCTAGAGTGTAGTGATAATACCTTCTCCCCTTTATCGAGGTTGATGTTGTTGAGTTGGGAGCGGAGAAGGTCCCTTCTTGCAAGCTTCGCCTCGGAAGTGCCTTCATGAAGTTCTACCAATCTTTCCCACATTTCCTTGGCGCTTGCACACTCTCCAATCCAGTTGATCTCTTGTTGGAAGAGCACATTGAATAAATGATGCTTGGCCTTTGGATTCGCCAAGTCCTCCTCCCTTTGTTTCTTGGTCCACCTTGATTTTTCTATTGGTTCACCCTCTTCGTCCCTAGGCATCTCAAAACCATTTATCATTATAAGCATAATATCAAAATCGATTTCAAAGAATACCTCCATTCTCTTCTTCAACCAAGAGAATTCGCCTTAAAATTTTGGTGGATGAATATTGGAGCCGGCCATTGTAATTGTTGTGCTTGTTGCGGCGATGAGTCTGGTGACAAGCAACTTGGCTCTGATACCACTTGTTGGAATGTCGGTGGTCGGCTAGAGGGGGGTGAATATCCATTCTTGTGTACGGTGGTGGTTGATTGCTCTTAATCGTCTACAAACAATATTAGCGCAATGGAATAATAAAAGACAATTAAGTAAATGCAAGAAGTAAGCACAAACGCTAACACCGGAGATGTAATGTGGTTCACGGTCTTGCCACTAATCCACGACCCAATTTGTTCCAAGGTGAATCACTCCTTAACCTTTCCACTAATCTCTCATTTGCACAAAGCTAGGAAGAGGTAACCTTTTCTTACAAGATCACTCTTCTTACAATAGGATTTAGATAAATGCAAGAAGAGTAGGAAAATGTTTTGGGCACTTGGGTGTTGTTTGGAGTTAAATCATTAGCCTCCCCAAGTGCCCAAAGGCCTCTTCTTATAGGGAAGAGGCCATTCTTCCCGTTGAGCCAGAAGCAGTCGACTGATGTCCCGATCAGTCGACTGTTGCTATAGCCATTGCCCTTTAACGGCTTCTTCCACATTGGATTTTAACCAACGGCTCCCACATCAGTCGACTGATCTTCCCATCAGTCGACTGATGGAGCCATCAGTCGAGTGGTCGATGCGATCACTCGACTGCTGAAGCTTCTATGCCCGAAACCCTCGACATCAGTCGACTGCTCCCCTTGGTAGTCGACTGATGGAGCTAGCAGTCGACTGCCACAAGCTGGCAGTCGACTGATCGGCCAAAACTTCGACTCAAACACCAGTCGAGTCTCTAGTCGACTTGGAGTAGTCGACTGCTACCTATAGCAGTCAACTGGTGTCGAGAAAATCCATCCGACACTTAGCCAATTCGCCAAGATCACATAAAAGCTATCCCATCCCAGGTTACAATCGCTCACTCTCATTCCCTTTGAGTCCCTCACCTTCGAAGTTATTTTCGTCCGGCCACATCCCTCGAATGCGCCAAGCGCACATCTTCGCAATGTCATCATTCGCGTCTCGCCCTGAAGTCTACATCCTTCGACTTCACTCCAATGCTCCTCGTCCGGCGGTCCCTCAGATGCACCAAGCGCACGGTTCCGCAATGCATCTATCACCAACTCAAGGACCGAGCCATGAGAAGTGAATCTTGCCAATGCTATCGTCATCCATGTGCGAATTACTAAGTTCTACATGACTTCAATGCACATATCAAATCCATATCAATCCTAACTTAAACCCTTTGCCACACACATCAAAACCACATCACATGGGTTGATTGCCCTAATAGTTAAGTTTAGTTAAGTTTTTTTAAAATTTTTAAGTTTAGTTAAGATGTTTTAAATTTGTTAAGCTTAGTTGTATTAAACTATTTAAGCTTGATGATCTTACCCTAGCTAAATTTTCAATACACATTAATCCTATGGGTTTTGTGGGATGGGGATTTCTTTTTATCTTGAATAATTTCAAAGTTTTTTAAACATGTGTTAGATTCAAGCTTAGCTTGAGCTAATCAAGAAGATTTTTCCAGCATTGACTTCCAGGTCGTGGCAAGGCATATGGCCTGCTTGGGTATCAGATGGACCACTTCCTAGACAAAGTCAATGAAGGAATCAAATACTTGACTCACTTTGGACTAAGCCTTAGTCTAACTAGCCAAAGACTTAGTGAGTTAGCTTCGGTCAGTTCCACTCGACTTAGTGCACTAGGTTGTGGCAAGGTATATGACCTTCTTGGATATCCAATAGACCACTTCCTAGACATGCACCTTGAAGAGCTTCCCAAACTTACTATCAGTTCACTTCATCTTAGTACTAGGATGTTCAAGTTTAACTACTTTATTTCCTATCTAGTCCGTTCTAAATTAAGTAATTAATAACTATCTAAGCATGTAAGAGTTTTATCTAATTAAGGAACCAAGCAAAGAGTTAGCTCCCCCTTTGTAGTAGCTCTGTTGAGTCTTGTTCACTAAGTGAACTTGTCCTTTGGGAATTCAAAATTGGTTCGGTCCAACTTGATTGACTAAGCTAGTCTTAGGAACCCATGCTTGGACTCGACCCTTAGCATTTCTATTAAACAAGGACATGTATGATCTATTTCTGTCCTTAGCCTTGTATCCGAGTTTGGACTTATTGTACACAACTTGTTGAGACCCAAGCATCATGTCGAGATACTTGGAGCCCGAAGTGAACCTTTCCAATGATCTGGTGAGATCTTCTACTTGCCTTTTTAGGACCGAGTTCTCTTCTTCAAGCTTTGCAACTTGAGTTGAGTCTCTATCCTTAATTTGGCAAGTCGAATGTAACGCCCGTAAAATTCCTATCAATTTTACAAGAATTTTTGCATGATTATAATGGGATTTATGTGGGCTCTTTCAATACTAAAAGAAAATAGAGCCAAAAATGATGCAAGGCCCAGGGTTTGAACCCTAAACCCCAAGTAGATAGCTAAACCTTAAGATGCACCCAATAACCAGAAGCCCAGCAGGGTTGTGCTATTAGAAGGGTATGGGAAATGATAGATAAGGGTAAGAGAGGCTAAGGGACACCTTCAAGTGAATAAATGGGGGAATGAGGAGACATGAGAAACCAAAGTTGTCATTCTCTCCTTCTCTTCTTCTTCCTCACCGAAACCCTACTCCTTCCCCTCTTCCATTTTCCGAAAACTAACCAAGCAAGAAGAAGGCTCTAGTTTGGCATCACTTAGGGTGTTTTTCCAACTATTAAACAAAGCGAAGGAGGTAAGTATCCCCTCACCTGCATACAAGTTGTTTCGATTGAAGTTATTAAGAAAAAGCTACATGAAACTTTCGGCCAAGACCTTCCTTATGCTCTCCATGATGGTCCATGCTATACTTTGTATGAATATGATGATAATAGGTTTCTAGATAGGTTTGGTTAAGTGTTTGATCTTCAAACCTTCATGAAACTCTCGGCCAAGTCCCCTTTTGACCCCTAATGGTTTTCTATGCTATGCTCCATATGTGGTCATGCTATGTTTTGATTGTAGATGAAGATAGTATGTTGATAGCTAAACTAAAGTTAAGTGTTTGATCTCCAACCTTTATGAAACTCTCGGCCAAGTCCCCTTTTGACCCCTAATGGTTTTTCTATGTTATGCTCTATATGTGGTCATGCTATGTTTTGATTGTAGATGAAGATAGTATGTTGATAGCTAAACTAAATTTAAATGTTTGATCTTAAAGGTTTCATAAAACTCTCGGCCAAGCCCCCCCCCCTTTTGGACCCCTAATGGTTTTCTATGCTATGCTCTAGATGTGGTCATGCTATGTTTTGATTTTAGATGAAGATAACATGTTGTTAGCTAAACTAAATTTAAGTGGTTGATCTTTAAAGCTCCTTGAAACATTCGATCAAGACCCATTTAGGCTCCTAATGGTCTATCATGCTAGGACCTATAAGTTGTCATGCTATGTTTTGATTGTAGATGAAGATAACATGATGTTAGCTAAACTAAATTTAAGTGGTTGATCTTTAAAGCTCCTTGAAACATTCGGCCAAGACCCATTTAGGCTCCTAATGGTCTATCATGCTATGATCTATAAGTTTCTCATGCTATGTTTTGAATGTAGATGAAGGTAACATGTTGATAGCTAAGCTAGATTTAAGAAATGGATCTTAAGTTTCCTTGAAGCTCTCGACCAAGACCCATTTAAACTCCTAAGGTCCTTCCATGCCATGATTTATATGTGATTGAATTAATATGTGGTTAGTTAGATCATGTACAAGTTGTTTAGGGTTTAAAATTTTTGGTAGAACCCCATGAAGTTTAGATCACACCATGTTATGCTTGTTCATGATGTTTATTCCATACCCTATATGTGTGTGATGTTAGTATGATGTTAAGTAGACCTTGCACAAGTTGTTTAGCATGTAAACTCCTAAGAACCCTCCCTTAGGGTTTCGGCCAACCCATGTACATGCCCTCCACTAAGTCTTCCATGCCATGCTACATGTAGAAAAAGATGCAAATATGATGTTAGTTAGATTTTATGATAGGATGATTGGTTGATGTCACTACCTTATGTCCATGTTAATTGTATGAATGTATGATTATGTTATGCTCATTGCCATGTTAATTGTAGGAATGTATGATTATGTTATGCTCAATGCCATGTTAATTGTATGAGTATATGATATGTCATAAAGAAGGAACATGATATGATATGAAAAGAAATATGATATGTTATGAAGAAGGAAACATGATATGTTATAAAGAAGGAACATGCTATGTTATGAAAAGAAATATGATATGTTATGAAGAAGAAACACGATATGCTATGAAGAAGAAACATGATATGCCATGATAAGGAACATGATAGGTTTATAAAAAGAAATATGATATGTTATGATAAGGAACATGATATGCTATTTTACTTTCTGCATGGCTTGTACCAGGACCCTAATAAGGTCCAAGGGATGGGCTCTTACGTGCCCCTGGGTCACGGTCGTAGTACGGACTCAGTACGGGATGGGCTCCCAGATGCCCTAGGCTGACGGTCATAAGTACGGGCTTAGGATGAGCTTCTATGTTATGTTGCCCCAAGGCCGACGGATATAGTACGGGCCTAGTACTCTAGTGGGTTCGGGATTAGCTACCTCGGGTCTATTAGGGATGCACGCTATGATGATGATGTATGTGGTACAATGTCGGGCCCAATATGTTGAGATTATGTTTAAGTACCTATAATATATATGTTTTCAAAGAGCATCTTGCATATACCTTTATTTCATGTCTAGATCATCATGATGGTATTATGGTTGATATGCTTATGTTTTGGTGTGTTTATATGCATGTTATGCTTGCTTATGTTCTTGAATGTTTATATGAATGTTATGCTTATGTTCTGGCATGTTATGCTTGCTTATGTTCTTGAATGTTTATATGAATGCTATGCTTATGTTCTGGTATGTTTATATGCATGTTATGCTTGCTTATGTTGTTGAATGTTTATATGAATGCTATGCTTATGTTCTGGTATGTTTATATGCATGCTATGCTTGCTTATATGTTCGTGTACGTTTATATGAATGTTATGCTTATATGAGCTTATATGATCATGTCACTACTCTATGCTTAATGCTTGACATATGGTTTTTGTGAGTAGGACAGGATCTTATTAAGCCTATGTGCTTATAGTTTTAGGTTCCCTTGTACTGCAAATAAGGGTAAAGAATGACTAAACTAAAGGGAGCAGCAGGAGGGGCAAAGTGTGTGTGGTAGTGGCATGGTAGAGGAGATCTGTTTATTTCTTCCCGTACTTATGCACGTTTTCTTTAAGTTGAATGTCATGAACTGGAACTAAGTATTTATGAAATGATGATGCATGCTTATGTTTAAAAGAAAGAAAAAAAAAGTTTAAAGTCTTCCGCTGTAAGAAGTATATGTAGTCTTCCGCTGTAATGCATGTATGTACGATCGCGTCGCGCCGCCCTCCAACCCCTGAAAAGGGCGGGCGTGACATCGAAGTCTTCAAGTTGACTTGCTCCTTAAGTACTTGGACTTCCTTAAGAAGCGAGTCTACTCGGTTCTCGTACTTGGCTAGTTTCCTACCTGAGCATGCAATAATGTTATACAATTTATCTTCTAGGGGAGATGTTACCTCGTTTGAATCTTCAAAAATGGATGCGGATCCATGGCTTCTCTCGAACTCAGACTCAGACTCAGAGTTTGTCTCAGCTTCGAATTCGTTGGATGCCATGAATGCTACGAAGCTCGTCTCCAGTATTTTGGCATCCGACTTGTCCGATGATGATTTGTCCATTGTTGCCTTAGATGCTTTCTTCCTTTTCCTTTTTCTCTATTTGGATTTCTTTCTTTTTTTTGTTCGTTCCTACCATCAAAACTAAACCATCCTCGGGTTGACTCAAGTTAGCCCGTTTATATAATACAATTAATTCATCCCATAATTCTTTAGAATTTTTAATTAACCCGACTCGACTTAGCTCATCATTCGTAAGTCCACATTGCAAGGTGTTTAAAGCCTTGTAATCGACTTGAGCCTTTTTCCTATTGTTTGCAGTCCATTTCTCTAGATCTAACAACTCTCTCGAGTTGTCCACCAGAGCTATGAACCCTTTCCTAATCGAAATTCAAACCTCAAGGTCGGTTTCCAGAAAGCACTCTATTCGCCTCTTCCAAGAGGGAAAATCCTCTCCGTTAAAGATTGGAGGGCGAACGGTGCTATACCCTTCTAAGTGCAACATTACTAATAAATTTTTATTTAAATTAATTGAATTAATTTTCAGAATTATTTCTAGATTTATTCAAATTAAGCAAAAATGAATCGTGCAAGAATAGATTTATAATAAAGCAAGACAAATATTAAAAATCTATTCTAATGCAAAAAATATTAAAAGATAAAAATACAAAAAATTAAAGAAAATTCTAATGCTCTCGTTGGTGGTCGCACTAAATTCGGAGCGACCCTGCTCTGATACCAATTGTATGATCGAAAAGCTCTAAGAGAGGGGGTGAATCTCGGAGGTTACAAATTTTCTTTAGATTTTAAAAACTTATTTTGAAACACGAGTATGCAGCGAAATAAATAAGATATAGAGACAAACATTTTTTACTTGGTTCACAACCCTAGCCGAGTTGCTACTCCAAGGCCCATAGCTCGTCCAAGAGCTACCTTGATGGGCAATTACTATAAGACCCTCCAACTCGAGAACTCTCGACTTCGGAGGGGTTCACTTTTTACAAAAATGAGAGATAAGTAACATGTAGGAACTTCGGTGAGCGCTAGAGGGGGTGAATAACATGTTTCGTTGACATAGATGGAATTCATTCGTGCTTGATCGTCTACAACACTGTTAGCGCAGCGTAATAATAATAATAATACTAATAAAAATGCAAGGATACAAGCACACACATACGACAAGTGATATAACGTGGTTCGAAACCTTAGGGTTCCTTCTCCATGGGTTGAGCTCAAACGAGCCCTAACGATGCAAGACACTACTAATCAACCTCTCCTTCTCAGAAAATACTCCGAAGGTAGAGAAAACCTCTTAAAATAGTTCTTACAACAATAAGAAGGAAATACAAGCAAATACAAGTGAAATACACAAAAGAACGTAAAGAAAACTTTACAAATGATGCTTTGAATGCTTGCTTGGTTTATCGCTTGAGCCGCACTTGAAGACCCTGACTTGCACTAGCAAATCACCTCAAATCGCCCAAGAAATCATTGTGGAAATGATCCCTATCGAGCTCCTTTTATCCCTTTGTGCGACCTGGATTTCTTCCTGGCAGTCGACTGCCAACAGTGTCGTTGTCTCACAACGGACTAGATCCACATTGACATTCAAGCCAACATATACACTTGCAGTCGACTGACATTCCCAGTAGTCGACTGATCAGGCCCGTAGCTGACTACTTAGTCAGCTGCTAATCATACTGTCTTTGCGACAAAAATCAGCAGCAGTCGACTGCCCTCCATGGCAGTCGACTGCCCAATGTTGGCAGTCGACTACTAAGGCCACTTATCGCAATCAAACACCAATCGACTCATGACAGTCGACTGGTCATAATCCCAGTCGCCTGCTCAGTGTCGACTCGGCTGCCAAGTGTCAAAATACTTGACCAGTCGACTAGTTTATAATCCCAGTCAACTGCTACACCTAAACCATGAGGTTTACCCCAAGTATGATGCCCTCATACTTGTTAGACCACCCTTAGCCTAGACCTAATCCTTCTAGCCACCTCCATCAACTTCATGTCTATCGGATCCCTCTAAGTCATCCATGACGTGTTCATCCATATACTAGCCTTCAGGTGCTTCCATAGGCTATTATCATGCTAAGCTGGTCTACACCGCCAAGGTACATTTGGGCTTACACTGCCAAGATACACACTTGGACTTTACGCTGCCAATCATTGGACTTATGGTGCCAAGACTCCACCCTTGAACTTTACATCACCAATAGAAAACCTTGGACTTCCCAATTGCCAAGTACTCATGACTTGGACTTTCACCGCCAAAACTACACACTTGGACTTACGTCGCCAAGACTACACCCTTGGACTTTCCATTCCAACTCCATGTTGGACTTCGCAAATGCCAAAACCAATGCTTGGACTTTCCATGCCATGTACCCAAGACTTGGGCTTTACCATTGCCAAGACCCATGCTTCGACTTTCAATGCCAAGTACTCAAGACTTGGACTTTACCATTGCCAAGACTCATACTTGGGCTTATCATGCCAAGTGTCCCACTTGGATTTCTCTATCATATGGTCAACCCCATATTAACCATATAGTCAACTCATCGTCAAACATCAAAACACTACTCGAGTCTTGTCAATCGTGACCTGGGCCGATTGCACCAACAATCTCCCCTTTTTTGATGTTTGATAAAAACCAAACACCTTTAAGTTAGAACACTAACTAAATCTAATACTCCCAATTTTCCAAATTGGGAATTCTCACATTCTCCCATCAATTCTCACACATCAATTCTCCCCCTTTTTGACATACATCAAAAAGGCTCTCCCTAATGTCTCATATCCCAATGAGATCTTATAATCTCCCCCTTGGTCCAAAAACATCTAGGATGCCTTCACTCTTCCTAGTGATAAGTCTCATATCACTAAAGAGAGGCAATCCTTCATTCTCTAAATTTTCCAAATTCTCTCCCCTTATGAGGAAGAACACATTCATCATCCCGTGATGGATAACCTCCCTCTAAAGGCTTGCTCCCCCTTGACCATTGCACTAACAATGTCCTTGGAGAGTCCCTAAGCCTATAAGAACACTAAACCATCAAAATTAAGGTCGAAAGTTCAAACTTAAACTTTCACACACCTTAAAATTGATACACACCCTAAACAACTCTCTTAATCCATATCCAATGGATTTTCATCCTTTATAATGCTTTCTAAAGCATATCCTAGAGTTAGGAGTAGTTAGGGTAGCCTAACATAGCTGAAACATGGGCTAAACATCTTGTTTATCCGAAATCAGCACTGGTAGTCGACTTTTTCAGTCAACAGTCGACTACCCTTGACACCAGTCGACTGCCATCATGGCAATCTACTAATTTCTGCAAGTGCAGAAATCACACTCAATAACTGAAATTCAGAAAATCATAAGTAATTATACATAAATCAAAAAATCAAGAAAATTCATATGTATAATACTTAAGTCAATCATTATGGGTGAAAAATATTTGAAAAATAAAATACCATAAAATATTGAGATTGATACAAAATTCAAAACCATTGATAACTTTAATATTTTTGACCTATTTTGTATCAACTTCTTCAATGGTGACTTCTATCAAAAGATATACTGCACCAAGGTTTTCTAAAATGCTTTTGAAATTAATTTAAAACCTTATATTGAACCATGGTCTATGGGCTTAATGCACATGACTTGTACATAAGCTTTCCTCACAATTCATCCATGGTATAAGATGAGTTTGAGTTCATCTATATGCAAGAACTATGCACCTTGAACTTAACTCGTTTCCTAGCATCTCACATGTGTCTAGGGTGTATCAATACACACACATATCAATTTGATGTGAGATATGTATTTTATTCATCCTAATCTAGGGTCTCATGTATTTTTCTAGCCAACTCTATTTGATTCCCTTATACATGGGACTTCAAATCATATCATAGTCCTTAAATCAATTTTATTAATGCATGATGATGATTATGGCATATAAAGATAGCATAATTGAAACTATGTACCAATAATCATGATGTCATGACATTAAATACAAACCTACATATACATGACATAAAAATTTAAACATAAGCATTATCATGACATATAAAAAGAGAAAATGAAATATGATGTCATGACATGATATATGATAAAGAAGTCATGACAAATAAAATATAAAGGTATAATAATACCTAAGTTTTAGTATTAATTATCATTTGTTATGATTAAGTTCAATTTTTCCATATTATCACTTTCTCCCAAGTGTGCCAAAAACCCAAAATGACACACAATGACCTCTAAACCTAGTTTGTGCCAATTTGATCAATTTTTCAACACTCATAAATTATATTGGCACATCCTAAACTCTTTTAGAATATAAATTAAAATCTTATTTCCAAGGTACCCATAACCTTGAAAATAACCTAAAGTGTCAACTTTGCTATGGTTAGGTTAACTACCTTACTAATTCAAGTTGACACATCCTAACTCATTTAGCATGAATCGATCATGCTCCTAGGAACCTAATATATATTGGAGCTCCTTGGGTTTACTAGGTATTCCTTAGGGATGACTTCCCTTGATACCTTCCTAATGACCCTTCTAGGCTTTGAAACCTTGGTCATTTTGGTCTTGCCTAGGTTAACTCTAGGGGTGACTCCCCTTGTAACCTTCTTAGTGGATTCCCTAGGTTTCCTTGAAACCTTAGCCACTAGGCACACACCATAGTTACCCTTAGGGATGACTTCCCTAGTAACCTCGGTCTTCCTAGACCTATGAATGGTTCCATAATCGAATGGAACACTATGATAGGTCTCCTTGGGCTTAGGTTTGTGACCCAAAACTTTCTTGCCCTTAGATGGACCTTGCTTCCTAGACCCTAGGTTTTGACTCCTTGATCCTAAATTTTGACTATTTGACTCTTGCATTTGATTTTGCATCTTTCTAAGGGTCTTTTCCAATTTCTCAAGCCTTGACCTCAAGGCTTAGTTCTCTAACTCTAATTTCTCAATTTTTGATTTTTTTCATCTATTCTATGTGTAGGGATTTCTTTATGCCAAATAGCATATGCGCAACGGAAAAATTAGGATCCCTTCCTAGTGATCCTTGTGAAAGAAAACCTCGTACAAAATAAATTTCTCTAAAACCAAACCTATCTTATAGGAGAGGATTACCTTTGTTGCGTGCCCTTGTTAATCCCGCTTTTCCTTTTGGTTTGTTGGATCTTTAGCACGTTCAAATGTCCGTGCCTCTATACGTATCCACACGAGCAAGCTCTTGTCTCACAAAAGAAAAACTAGAAGGGCTCTCCTTTACTTCTTGCTAGAGAAGTCCCTAAAGGAGAGGAAGCTAGGGAAAAAGAGAAGGGAAGAAGAAGACTACTCTTCTTGCTAGCCTACACTCACAAAACCACACAACCAAAGCTTCCACCAAGCTCTCAAGCTCTCACACAACCACAATCACCTTTTGGCCAGCCACTCCATGGAGTCTTTTATAGGGTTGGAAAAACCCTTTCACCTCCTACCATTCAATGCAATCCATTGCATTGAGACACCTTGTTTGGCCGGCCACTTTAAGGAGACAAAAACCACTTTGTCTCCTTCCACCTTATCTAGCTTAGGTGGCATGATTATGTGGCATGCTTGTGTGGCATTCATGCATGTTGAATTAATCTTATTAATTCAATAAGCCCACCTTATCTAGCTTAGGTGGCATGCTTATGTGGCATGCTTGTGTGGCATTCATGCATGTTGAATTAATCTTATTAATTCAATAAGCTTATGTTATCATATTGAATTAATCTCATTAAATCAATAAGGTAACATATTGAATTAATCTCATTAAATCAATAAGCTAAAATTCTCATTAAGCTTAAAGTCCAAAAACCATTTTGTACTTAAGCTTATTCCCAAATTATTCTAGTCAAACTAGAATGCACTAATTCTTCTAATCATCATGCTCTTTGTGTGTGACCCTATAGGCTCTCATAACGCGTTGGCGGTGGATCTAAACTCTTTTAGATACACAAGCGAGCGCATCTAGCAATACATCATTGCTACCCAAGTTACGTAAATAAGTCAAGATCCGACTAACCTTTCGCGACTACTATAATGTATGACCGTGTCCTTCTATCCTTGATATCAGATTGACCAATGAGGCATAGACCGTGTCATCCTCGATCAATCTATGTGTTTCTTGATCCCTGAGTAAACTAACTCAAACAAATGAGCTCAATATCTCATATTGACTCATTCAAGCATGGCCATGCATTTTAGTAGTTCTACTCAATCAAGGGGCCCACAGATATCACTCCCGTCATATGGGAGGGATAGATCCCATCTACATCACTCACATCCCTCCGCATAATTTGTTATATACCCAGTAATCGCCTTTATGGTCCACCCTGTTACGGGTGACGTTTGACGATACCAAAGTACATAACTCCTTATGTAGGGAACCGTAGTGACTTCAGGTTCGAGGACTATTCATACCAATAGTCACATGAGAAAGTTTATGACACTCATATAACGATCCATGAAACTTTCTCATGGCGGGTCAGTTCAGTATATATTCTCTAATATATACCCATGTGTCAACTTGATATCATATATCCATGACTTGTGAGATCAAGTCATCAATTGACCTACATGCTAGTCTTTATGTATTAATATTGCCCTTGCATATTAACACTTGACTAGGAACATTTAGGAAAGTGTTCTCTACAGCCTCTCATAATCAATTCTGCCAATTGATGTGCTGTAGATAAGAACCTACTTTTCTAGGGCATTATTATATTTAATTTAGCTGGCACAAGCAAGATGTAAATATAATAACCAATCCTTTGCCTTTATTGAATATGATACAAAATGTTCCCTTTTCAACCATCACATGATTGGCTCTAGGGCTATAACTAACAATCTCCCACTAGCACTTGTACCAATCACTATGATATCTAAAACCTAGTGACCTAGTGTGACCATCATGCTTCCTCTGTGCCAAAGCCTTGGTCAATGGATCTGCGATGTTAGCTTCTGTCGGTACTCTGCATATCCTCACATCTCCTCTATCGATGATCTCTCGAATGAGATGGAAGCGCCGCAGTATGTGTTTGGTTCGCTGATGTGATCGAGGTTCCTTAGCCTGTGCAATAGCCCCATTGTTATCACAATAGAGGTCTATTGGATCTGTAATGCTAGGAACTACCCCAAGTTCACTGATGAACTTGCGGAGCCAAACAGCCTCCTTTCTTTGCATCGACGCGACAATATACTCGCTTGTAGAATCGAAATCGTGTCTGCTTTGAACTCTTCCGACTCACGGCTCCACCATTCGAGCAAAACACGTACCGATTGCGATCTATAGTCATCCTTATGCATTTGGAAGCTTGCATCAACTGTAACCCTTCTGACTAGCTCCTCATTGCCTCCAAATATCGTGAAATATTCTTCGTTCTTCATAAGTATTTAAGAATATTTTTGACGCTATCCGATGACTTTCACCGATCCGATCGTATCTACTCGTCATGCTCAAAGCATACGAGACGTCGGAGACAGTACAAAGCATGGCGCATGATGATGACCCTATCCATGCGATCTTTCTCCTCCTTAGAAGAGGGACATTGAGTCTTCGAAAGACTCACACCATGTGATAAAGGCAGAAATCCTTTCTTGGAATTTTGCATAGCAAAACGATCTAGCACTTTATCAATGTATGTACTCTGACTTAGGCCAAGTAATCTTTTAGATCTATCTCTATAGATCTTGATGCCTAGAATATAGGCAGCTTCACCTAAGTCTTTCATCGAGAAACAATTCCTAACCACATCTTCACAGACTGGAGTGAGGGAATATCATTTCCGATGAGAAGTATGTCATCTACATACAAGACAAGAAATACAACTGTGCTCCCACTATTTCTCTTGTAGACACAAGGTTCATCTTCATTCTTTATGAAACCAAACTCCTTGATTGCATCATCAAATCGAAGATTCCAGCTTCGAGAGGCTTGCTTTAGTCCATAAATGGACCTTTGCAGTTTGCATACCTTTCCAGGATGCTTTGGATCTTCAAAACCCTCAGGTTGTGTCATGTACACATCCTCGAGTAGCTTTCCATTCGAGCGGTTTTGACATCCATCTGCCAGATCTCATAATCGTGGTAGGTATAATAGCAAGTATGATCCGAATGGATTTAAGCATCGCAACTGGTGAAAAGGTTTCATCATAGTCAATACCATGAATTTGTTTGAATCCTTTAGCCACCAATCTACCTTTATAGGTATGCTTATTACCATCCATGTCAGTCTTTACTTTAAAGACCCACTTACACCCAATGGGTTTTACCCCTTCAGGTGGATCAACCAAGGTCCATACTTGGTTAGTGTACATGGATTCCATTTCGGATCTCATGGCCTCTAGCCATTTCTCGGAATCTGGGCTCATCATAGCTTCTTGATAGGATGTAGGCTCGTCAAGATCGACAAGCAATACCTCACTGTTGTTAGTCAAGAGAAAAGAATATCTCTCGGGTTGACGACGGATCCTATCAAATCTACGAAGAGGTTGGTCTACTTGAACAGGTGTCTGCTCCACAACTCTTTGGGCAACACTTTCCTCATCCACAACACTTTGTGGTTCCTGTTCATTTTCCATCGAAGCCTTAGTGTTATCGTCATCTTGAACTTCTTCAAGATGAATTTTACTCCCACTAGTTTTTCTAGAAATAAATTCTCTTTCTAGAAAGACAGCATTTCTGGCAACAAACACCTTGCCAAGTGTGGGATTGTAAAAGTAATATCCCTTAGTTTCCTTGGGATATCCTACAAAATAACACTTATCTGATTTGGGTCCTAGTTTATCTGAGACTTGACGTCTTACATAAGCTTCACAACCCCAAATCTTTATAAAAGACATTTTGGGACTCTTCCCAGTCCATATCGTATATGGTGTCTTTTCTACGGCTTTTGATGGGACGCGATTAAGTGTGAAAGCGGCTGTCTCTAGAGCTAGTCCCCAAAAGGAAGTAGGTAGATCAGTCTGGCTCATCATTGATCGTACCATATCTAATAGAGTACGATTTCTCCTCTCAGATACACCATTCCATTGTGGTGTTCCAGGTGGAGTGAGTTGGGATATTATCCCACACTCAGCCAGGTGATCACGAAACTCTTGACTACGGTATTCACCACCTCGATCTGATCGAAGTAGCTTAATACGCTTACCAAGTTGGTTTTGTACTTCATTCTTGAATGCTTTGAACTTTTCAAAGGATTCTGACTTATGTCTCATCAAATATAAGTAGCCGAATCTACTCATATCATCAGTGAATGTAATAAAGTATTTATAGCCTCCTCGACATTGAAAGGGCCACATACATCGGTATGTATGAGTCCTAACAAGTCCGTCGCTCTCTCGCCATGTCCACTAAATGGAGTTTTAGTCATCTTTCCTAAAGACAAGATTCATACCTCATATGATTCAAAATCAAATGAGTCCAATAATCCATCTTTATGGAGTTGGGATATGCGTTTTTCATTTATGTGACCTAGGCGACAGTGCCAGAGATATGTTTGGTTCAAATCATTCGATTTGAACCGTTTGGTATTTACGTTATATATTGGGTTTTCTAAATCTAGAACATAGAGACCATTCATAAGTGGTGCATTACAATAGAACATTTCATTCAAATAAATGGAACAACATTTGTCCTTTATTATAAAAGAAAAGTTTTTCTTGTCTAAACAAGATACAGAAATTATGTTCTTTGTCAATGCAGGTACATATAAGCACTCCTCTAGTTCTAAGATAAGCCCAGTGGGCAAAGACAAAGAATATGTTCCTACAGCTACAGCAGCAACTTTTGCGCCATTGCCTACTCGTAGGTCCACTTCGCCTTTTGCCATTAGACTACTATTTCTCAGTCCCTGCACATTAGTACAAATGTGAGATGCACATCCGGTATCTAATACCCATGTAGAAGAAATAGATAGATTAACTTCTATAACGTGTATACCTGAGGCAGAAGTCCCACTTCTTTTCTTCTTTACTTCCTCAAGGTAGACTTTGCAGTTCCGCTTCCAGTGTCCAGTCTCACCGCAATGGAAATAGTCCCCTTCCTTAGGTACTTTACCTTTACCCTTTGAAGTGGATGAATTGGCCTTGCCTTTGGCTTGGGTCTTACCCTTGCCCTTGTTGACCATTAGTACGTTACTAACTTTCTTCTTGAGATTCGGTTCAGCAGTTCTTAACATCTTTGAGAATCTCGAACAAGGCTTATCAATTTCATTCATGTTATAATTCATGACGAATTGATTATATGTTTCCGGCAACGATTGCAGGATAACATCGGTTGCCAATTCTTGGCTCAGTGGAAAACCTAGTCTTTCAAGGTTCTCAACGTACCCAATCATTTTAAGTACGTGAGTTCCTACAGGTGTTCCTTCTTGCATCTTGCATGCAAAAAGAGCCTTAGACACTTCAAAATGCTCGTGCCTGGCTTGTCCTTGATATAGTTGTTTCAAATGCTCAACCATATCATAGGCATCCATGTTCTCATGTTGCTTCTGAAGCTCAGAGTTCATGGTTGCAAGCATAAGGCATGACACATCTAATGCGTCATCTTGATGCTTCTTATAAGCATCTTTTTCAAGACGAGTGGCGCGTAGGCGGTATTTGAGGGTAGACTCTAGGACATACGATTTGCGTTCTTGCTTGAGGATAATCCTCAAGTTCCTATACCAGTCAAGAAAGTTTGCTCCATTGAGCTTGTCCTTCTCAAGGACAGATCGCAAGTTGAGGGGGTGTGTCGTGTTAGATGACATGGTGATCTACAACAATAAAATGCAAAATTAAGTATCATACCTAAGTCATTTAATTAGGCCTTTAATTAAATGAGGCTCCCACTAAATTCTCATAGCTTTGATATGAGCTAATCATTGATGTAGGCAAACACTTTTCGCTTACATCATTAGCTACTATTTAGCTATAAATTTATATGGGATAAAGATCCACATCATAATTCGTCTTGAGTTAGCTTTGGCTAATCGCCCAAGACGTAGTATGATTAGGTAGGCAATCTTTTGCCAATTACATCTGATGTAACTCTTTAATAGCTTTGGTTAAGTTTAGATTTGTTTAGTGTTTATTCCTAAACCAGCTTCCAGGCTGTGGCGAGGCACAGGGGCCTTCTTGGATATCGGAGCAACGACCACTTCTAAGACAAAGCTGATGTTCGGAAATCACATAAAACTAATTTTAAAACTTATGCACAAAGCTAATATATGCCTCTACTTTCTTAACTAATTAAGAAAAACTTAATTAAGTCTTAACCAAGTTTGATAGCGGGACATCACGATTATCCACTCGCACTCTTCCAAGATAAAATGCATTGCTTTGCTTTGGCAAACCCAATAACAAATGATCAAGGAAGTAGTGAGTACCAAACTTTGGTAGGCATATAGTATTTGACTTATTAAGAAAATAAAAACATGCATCATATACATATTAGCATACATCACATATAAGCTAAACTAACATGCATCACATACATATTAAATTAACATGCATCACATACAAGTTAAACTAAGTGTGTCATGGTTATGGCCCTTATTCTACAATCTTCTCAAGCCAATGAGAAGATTGATTGGTCAACCTAGGGATAGCATCTTCTCCCAAGTGCTTCCTTTTGGTTGTCTTGTGTTGTTGACTTCCTCCTTGTAACATTATCTTCCAATGGACCCTCCATCTTTGTTGTATATTACAAAAGGAGAAATACTCGAGTTACATTCGAGTCTAAAGCTAATTTTACAACAAGAATTTTAGGAGAAAGGCACGACACACAGGCCGTATTAAGAATTACAACACACAATCACAAACTTTTTGGGACTAGGCCAAAACCATGCACCATGTCAATTTTAACTTTTAAAAGACATCGGATATTTTATTATGTTTGAAAATTTGCTAATGCAATTATCAACTCATAATAAAATTCATCCTACTTCTATATCATATATAAAATAGAGAAAAACTATTTTTTTATGATCTTTCGCAAGTGGCTCTGATACCACTGTAGGGATTTCTTTATGCCAAATAGCATATGCGCAACGGAAAAATTAGGATCCCTTCCTAGTGATCCTTGCGAAAGAAAATCTCGTACAAAATAAATTTCTCTAAAACCAAACCTATCTTATAGGAGAGGATTACCTTTGTTGCGTGCCCTTGTTAATCCCGCTTTTCCTTTTGGTTTGTTGGATCTTTAGCACGTTCAAATGTCCGTGCCTCTATACGTATCCACACGAGCAAGCTCTTGTCTCACAAAAGAAAAACTAGAAGGGCTCTCCTTTACTTCTTGCTAGAGAAGTCCCTAAAGGAGAGGAAGCTAGGGAAAAATAGAAGGGAAGAAGAAGACTACTCTTCTTGCTAGCCTACACTCACAAAACCACACAACCAAAGCTTCCACCAAGCTCTCAAGCTCTCACACAACCACAATCACCTTTTGGCCGGCCACTCCATGGAGTCTTTTATAGGGTTGGAAAAACCCTTTCACCTCCTACCATTCAATGCAATCCATTGCATTGAGACACCTTGTTTGGCCGGCCACTTTAAGGAGACAAAAACCACTTTGTCTCCTTCCACCTTATCTAGCTTAGGTGGCATGCTTGTGTGGCATTCATGCATGTTGAATTAATCTTATTAATTCAATAAGCCCACCTTATCTAGCTTAGGTGGCATGCTTGTGTGGCAGTCATGCATGTTGAATTAATCTTATTAATTCAATAAGCTTATGTTATCATATTGAATTAATCTCATTAAATCAATAAGGTAACATATTGAATTAATCTCATTAAATCAATAAGCTAAAATTCTCATTAAGCTTAAAGTCCAAAAACCATTTTGTACTTAAGCTTATTCCCAAATTATTCTAGTCAAACTAGAATGCACTAATTCTTCTAATCATCATGCTCTTTGTGTGTGACCCTATAGGCTCTCATAACGTTGGCAGTGGATCTAAACTCTTTTAGATACACAAGCAATGAGCGGCATCTAGCAATACATCATTGCTAACCAAGTTACTGTTAGGGCAATCTCTTGCCGTGATATGGTTTTGATGGTGTGGCAAAGGGTTTAAGTTAGTGTGTTATGTTTATTTGATATGTGCGTTGAAGTCGTGCAGGACTTAGTAATTCGCACATGGAGCCGTGGCGAGTTTCACATCTCATGACTCGTGCCTTGAGTCGGTGAAGGATAGCTTTGCGGAAGCCGTGCGCTTGGAGCATCCGAGGGACCGCCGGACGAGAAGCTTGGAGTGAAGCCGGAGGAAGTAGACTTCGAGGCAAGAGACGCGAAGGAGCATTGCAGAGCTGTGCGCCTGATGCTGCCGAGGGACGTGGCCGAGAACGAAGAGAACTTCGAAGGCGAAGGACTCCGAGAAATGAGAGTGAGCGATTGTAACCCGGGGAGGGGTAGCTCTTAGGTGAAACTTGGCCATTTGGCCAAGTGTCGGATGGGTTTTCGACCGGCCGATCGCCATGGAATGGCGATCGACGCTTCCGAGTCGAGTGTAGCTCGACCGGTATACGATCGATCGGCGGTTTGTGGCGTGAGCCGATCGCCATACGTTAGCGATCGCCAAGACTAGATCATCGCGGGCGCGATCGGTAGTCAATAGGGTTTTAGCCACAGAACCGCTCGTAGCCGCAGGCGATCGACTATGTCGAGTCGATCGGGTGAGGTCCAGAATGATCGCCAAGAGTTCCGTTGGACAACAACGGTCGGCATCCGACGTGTTCGGAGGCCGTTGTAGTGACGGCAGTCGACTGCCATGGGCGGCAGTCGACTGATGGCGGCCAACGGGAAGAAGTTAGCCCTCTCTATAAAAAGAGAGGGTGTGAGCCTTTGAGAGGCTAATGCTTAAGTTCCAAACAATCTTCCTAGTGCCCCACAAGCTCTAAACTCTTCTTACTCGCTTTTACTCCATTCTATTTGTAAGAAGAGTGATCTTGGTTGTAAAGGTTACCTCCACCTAGCTTTGTGCAAAGGAGAGACCGATAGTGATTGGTTTTGGCGGAGTGATTCACCGTGGACGAATCGGACTGTGGATTAGCGGCGTAGCCGTGAACCACGTTATATCTTGGTGTTTGTATTGCTTGTTTCTATTTTGCTTGTCTTTATTTATATTTGTATATTCCGCTTGCGCTAACGTTTTGTAGACGAGCAAAATACCGCCATCCAAACGAAAAGGGCTATTCACCCCCCTCTAGCCGGCCATCCGATCTCTTACAAGTGGTATCAGAGCCGAGGTTGCTTGTCACCGGACTAACCGCCGCAACAAGCCCTACATCAAAAATGGCCGGCTCCAACATCCACCCACCGAAGTTCGACGGCGAATTCTCTTGGTGGAAAAAGAGAATGGAGGTATTCTTCGAAACCGATTTTGAAATATTGTTAATTATGGAAAATGGTTTCGAGTTGCCTAGGAATGAAGATGGGGAGCCTTTGGAAAAATCGAGATGGAGCAAAGACAAAGAGAAGAGTATTTGGCAAATTCAAAGGCCAAGCACCATCTATACAATGTGCTCCTCAACAAGAAGTAAATAGAATAGGGAGTGCTCCAGCCAAGGAGATGTGGGAGAAGTTGGTTGAACTTCATGAAGGCACCTGAGGCAAAGCTAGCAAGGAGAGACCTCCTCCGCTCCCAACTATCCAATATAAAACTAGAAAAGGGAGAAAAGGTAACCTCTTTACACTCTAGGTTTAAGGAAATTTTAATTGGGCTAACAAGTGTAGGTGAGAAGCTATCGAACCGGGACATGCTCATGAAGGCTATAGATGCCTTTCCCCGGTCCTCAAAGTGGAGCTCCATGGTGGACTCCTTCTACATGTCCAAGAACCTAGAAGTGAGTACCTTGGAGGAGTTCTTCTCAACGATGGAACTCCACGAAACTAGGCTTGAGGGAATTCAAGAAGAGCCAAGAATTCAACCCTCAAGAGGAGTAGCATTGTTGGCAAACAAGGGGAAGAAGAAGATGGAAGTCACCTCCTCCTCCGATGATGAAGCCTCCTCCTCCTCCATGGATAGCACCGAGGAAGCCTACATGGTAAGGAAGGTGAGGCGTGTATTTAAGAATTTTAGATTTGATAAATCAAATGATAGGAATAGAAGACCGAGGGGGAAGGTGATATGCTACAATTGCCAAGGAGAGGGACACATAAGGGACAATTGTCCTCTCCTAAACAAAAGCAAGGAAGAGAGGAAAAAGAAAGAAGAAAAGAAGAAGAAAAAGGGGAGCAAGAAAAAGAAGGAAGAGGAGAAGAAGACAAAAGAAAAGGGGAAGGCCAAAGCATTCAAGGCCAAGACATGGGATGATCCTTCCTCATCCTCCTCCTCATCATCGGATGAGGAGAATGCCTTTGTCGCCAATTTGGCCTTGATGGCCTTTGACGACTTGGATTGCTCCTCCTCCGAAAATGAAGGATCAAGCTCAAGAGGAGAGAGCTCAAGTGAAGGGGGAGCCTCCTCCACATCATCATCCTCCTCATCATCCGAAGAAGAAGAAGAGGATATGGAAACTATGGTAACGAAAGCCTCTCCTAGTAAAATAGTTTCTATGATTTCTAGTTTAACTAGGGATTTATTTAGAGCAAAGAAGAAAAATAAATGCATGCTTGAACAAATTAAGGACTTAGAAAATAAGCTAGAAGATGCATGCTTAAATAATAATGATACTTCTTCTTGCCATGATGATGCATGCTCACATGAATACATGCCATTTAATGTTAGTGATGCATGCATAAATGAAAATAGGGCATTAAGGGAAAAGGTAGATTATTTAACCAAAGCCCTAGGAAAATTCACAATTGGCTCCAACACTTTGAATATGATCATAGGGAGCCAAAGGGCAAGTTTTAACAAGAAAGGCCTAGGATATAAAGAGAAGAAAAATGAGAAGGCCTATAGATGCCTAATAGCTAGGGGACAAGACAAAAACAAAGTAATAGCTAAGAAATGGATCCCCAAGGAACTTCTAGTGAACCCCATAGGCAAAAATCTATTTTGGGTTCCAAAATCCATCCTTAAGGGTTAGAAAACCCCTAGGGTAGTCAACCATATGAACCTAATCTATATCATATTTTGGTTGACTTAGGATGACGGGACAACATTTTTAGATAGTGTTGGGTGATGATAACGTGCCCATAAATAGGTAATAATGCTTAAATCATGATGATTAATGCAATTGCTATGTATATGTGTAATCATGATTTATGATTTTGATATTGGGCACATTATCATGAAAAATAGGTTTAAATCATGCTTTAGGTGATAACTTATTTATTATCATCATATAATGCCTAATGCATGGTTATAATTTGATGAAAACATGTATTTCATGGTCATAATGTGAAATTAAATCATATATATCATTATGATAATGTAGGTTGTTAGATTGACACTTAACCTTGATAGAATTGCATGAATATATGGGTTAAGTATTACAATACCCCCTAGGATACATCTCACACTCACTATAGGCTAACTTGATTGCAAACTTAGCATGGGTGAGATGTTAGGATGATACAAATGTCCACTAATGCCTATGGCATTTAGATGGTCATTTAAAGTATCAAAATATCAATAATAGACCAATCATGGGGAAGGCTTATGTTTAATTAATAGACATATTGCCCAAAGATCATGATTGGATATTTCTAATGTTTTCAAAACAATTTCTTACCTTAAAATACATGTATTCATGTTTTGAAACAATTGAATGCAAAACTAGGTGTTAAAATGGATACTAACATGCTCAAAAACTAGTGTTTTTTCAAGTGTTTGGATTTTTGGCAAATCTTGTAAAATATAATGATTTTTCATGAAAAACTATTTTTCCTTGATAAATATACTTAAGAGAAATATGTTCCTCGAATTTCATGATTTTTCGAATTTTCTGGAATATTTAATGCATTGAATTTCATCCAGAAAATCGAAATTGCTTCCTTTTGTGCTACCGATTGCCATACCGATAGCAATGAGTGGCTCAAATCAGAATATTGAAGGCCGACTTCAGGGTGTAAACCTCCTACAAGTGGTAGAAATATACTTGATGCCGCCGACAGTTTTTCAATCAACTTGACATATTTTTTCCTCCATTATTCTTGATGCCATGAGCTTATAACTTAGTGTTAATCTTTTTGATGGTGTCAAAGGGGGAGAAATAAGTATGTTTAAGTTAATCACATTAGGGGGAGAAATACATGTAGGGGGAGAAATATATGTAGGGGGAGAAATATATGATAGGGGGAGAAAATTTGCATAGAGAATTTCATGGATTAAGGGGGAATTGCATGTTGTTATATCATGTTTATCTTTACATGTTTTTCTTACCTTAGAATTTATATCAAATGTTTTTACCTAACTTAAACGGATTGCCACACATCAAAAAGGGGGAGATTGTTAGGGCAATCTCTTGCCGTGATATGGTTTTGATGGTGTGGCAAAGGGTTTAAGTTAGTGTGTTATGTTTATTTGATATGTGCGTTGAAGTCGTGCAGGACTTAGTAATTCGCACATGGAGCCGTGGCGAGTTTCACATCTCATGACTCGTGCCTTGAGTCGGTGAAGGATAGCTTTGCGGAAGCCGTGCGCTTGGAGCATCCGAGGGACCGCCGGACGAGAAGCTTGGAGTGAAGCCGGAGGAAGTAGACTTCGAGGCCAGAGACGCGAAGGAGCATTGCAGAGCCGTGCGCCTGATGCTGCCGAGGGACGTGGCCGAGAACGAAGAGAACTTCGAAGGCGAAGGACTCCGAGAAATGAGAGTGAGCGATTGTAACCCGGGGAGGGGTAGCTCTTAGGTGAAACTTGGCCATTTGGCCAAGTGTCGGATGGGTTTTTCCGACACCAGTCGACTGCCATGGAATGGCAGTCGACTGCTCTGAGTCGAGTGTAGCTCGACTGGTATACGATCGATCGGGTTTGTGGCGAGCCGATCGCTATACGCTGGCATCGTTAGCGATCAGCCAAGCAACGATCGGCTGGCGGCCGATCGGTAGTCAATAGGGTTTTGCCAGAACCGCTCGTAGCCGATGGCGATCGACTATGGGTCGTGAATGATCGGTGAGGTCCAGAATGATCGCCAAGAGTTCCGTTGGACAACAACGGTCGGCATCCGACGTGTTCGGAGGCCGTTGTAGTGACGGCAGTCGACTGCCATGGGCGGCAGTCGACTGATGGCGGCCAACGGGAAGAAGTTAGCCCTCTCTATAAAAAGAGAGGGTGTGAGCCTTTGAGAGGCTAATGCTTAAGTTCCAAACAATCTTCCTAGTGCCCCACAAGCTCTAAACTCTTCTTACTCGCTTTTACTCCATTCTATTTGTAAGAAGAGTGATCTTGGTTGTAAAGGTTACCTCCACCTAGCTTTGTGCAAAGGAGAGACCGATAGTGATTGGTTTTGGCGGAGTGATTCACCGTGGACGAATCGGACCGTGGATTAGCGGCGTAGCCGTGAACCACGTTATATCTTGGTGTTTGTATTGCTTGTTTCTATTTTGCTTGTCTTTATTTATATTTGTATATTCCGCTTGCGCTAACGTTTTGTAGACGAGCAAAATACCGCCATCCAAACGAAAAGGGCTATTCACCCCCCTCTAGCCGGCCATCCGATCTCTTACAGTTACGAAATAAGTCAAGATCCGACTAACCTTTCCGGACTACTATAATGTATGACTGTGTCCTTCTATCCTTGATATCAGATTGACCAATGAGGCATAGACCGTGTCATCCTCGATCAATCTATGTGTTTCTTGATCCCTGAGTAAACTAACTCAAACAAATGAGCTCAATATCTCATATTGACTCATTCGAGCATGGCCATGCGTTTTAGTAGTTCTACTCAATCAAGGGGCCCACCGATATCACTCTCGTCATATGAGAGGGATAGATCCCATCTACATCACTCACATCCCTCCGCATAATTTGTTATATACCCAGTAATCGCCTTTATGGTCCACCCTGTTACGGGTGACGTTTGACGATACCAAAGTACATAACTCCTTATGTAGGGAACCGTAGTGACTTCAGGTTCGAGGACTATTCATACCAATAGTCACATGAGAAAGTTTATGACACTCATATAACGATCCATGAAACTTTCTCATGGCGGGTCAGTTCAGTATATATTCTCTAATATATACCCATGTGTCAACTTGATATCATATATCCATGACTTGTGAGATCAAGTCATCAATTGACCTACATGCTAGTCTTTATGTATTAATATTGCCCTTGCATATTAACACTTGACTAGGAACATTTAGGAAAGTGTTCTCTACAGCCTCTCATAATCAATTCTGCCAATTGATGTGCTGTAGATAAGAACCTACTTTTCTAGGGCATTATTATATTTAATTTAGCTGGCACAAGCAAGATGTAAATATAATAACCAATCCTTTGCCTTTATTGAATATGATACAAAATGTTCCCTTTTCAACCATCACATGATTGGCTCTAGGGCTATAACTAACACTATGGGCATTGTTTTTATTCTTAGGCATATGTCTACCCTTCTTAGGGTTAATGCCTAAATGCTCCCCTACCTTCCTAATTGACTCCCTAGGTAGAATTAGTCTAGAGTTATTAGTCCCAAATTTCTCCTTAGTTCTAAAATTACAAACCTTAGCATATAAACAATAGAATTTATTATTTCTAGTATGTTTTTCATAAACAACAGCAAGATTATTAACATTACTCCTAGCATGCTTTTTGACATGAAAATTTGACGGTGCATTACTAAAATATACCTTAGGGTTTGCTTTTAAATCTCCCCCCTACATGTGATACTCCTTCTTGGACCTTCTTCCTCCCCCTAGGGCATTGACTTCTATAATGTCCCCATTGTTGGCATTTGAAGCACACCACGTGCTCCTTGCCCTTCCTAGTGGGGACTCTGGCATCCTTTGATTTTTCTTGAACTTTTGGCACCGGTTGAGAAATCTTGACCTTCTTAGGGCACTTGCTCTTATAGTGCCCATATTCCCTACACTCAAAACATATAATATGATTTTTATTATTTATTAAGGTGCTTGAGTTACCTAGGTCAATGGTGGTGGAAGCCTCTTGATCTTTTTCATCACTTCTTCCGGAGGTGGAGACTACTACTTGATCTTGCTCCGGAGTGGAAATTCTCTCCTCCCCCTCAATCCTAGAGATGGAGACTTCTTCAATTTCTTCCACTTCTTACTCAGATGTCAAACACCTCTCAACCCCTGAATCCTCATTTTCTTGTGAGGATGAGCTTTCTTCTTCGGGCTCTCTATCTACTTGAGCCACGAATGGTTCTTCATGGAGCCTAGCCAATTTATCCCATAGCTCCTTGGCATCTAGAAATTCACCTAACCTAGATGCGACATCGTTAGGTAATGAATTTAATATCAAATGTGTTACCTTATCATTTCTTTCGAAGGCTTGGACTTGCTCTTCGGTCCATCTCTTCTTCTTGAGGTATCCACCTTTTGGACCTCTTGGAAGTTCAAATCCCATTACTAGGATCATCCAATCTTCAAAGTCCATCATGAAGAAGTTCTCCATCTGTTCCCTCCATTGTTCAAAACCTTCTCATCCATAGAAGGTGTATGGAATTGGTGTGTTGATGTCCCACCCAAAACCATCATTTGACAACTCCATCCTCTAACACGTTTGCTCCCGGTTGTTATTCTGTAGAAGAGCTCCTAGCTCTGATATCAATTGTAGGAACTTCGGTGAGCACTAGAGGGGGGTGAATAGCGCGTTACGTTGACGTAGATGGAATTCGTTCGTGCTTCATCGTCAACAACACTTGTTAGCGCCGTGGAATAATAATAATAATACTAATACTAATGCAAGGATACAAGCACCCACTTACAACAAGCGATATAATGTGGTTCGGAACCTTAGGGTTCATGTTGGTGCAATTGACCCAGGTCACGATTGACCATACTCGAGCTTGACTCAAGTAGTGGTTTGATGTTAGTGCATTGATGTTTGACAATGAGTTGACCATTGTTTGACAATGAGTTGACTAGATGGTTGACTTGGGGTTGACCATAATGGAAAAGTCCAAGCATGAGTCTTGGCGAGGGAAAGTCCAAGCTTGAGTTTTGGCAATTGGAAAGTCTAATATGGGTTGGCAAGGGAAAGTCAAAGATTGAGTCTTGACAAATGGAAAGTCCAACATGGGTTGGCAAGGTAAGTCCTGTTGGTGCAATCGGCCCAGGTCACAATTGATCGGACTCAAGTTTGACTCGAGTAAGTGTTTTGATATTTGAAATTGATGTCTAACATGTGTTTGAGAGATTGTTGATGCAATCGACCCAGGTTAGTATTTGATGTTTGACGATGGTTTGACGATTTTCATGAGAAATGTCCAAGTCTTGAGTACTTGGCATGGAAAGTCCAAGTGGGACACTTGGCATTTGGGAAAGTCCAACATGGGTTGGCATGGAAAGTCCAACATTGGTTGACAAGGGAAAGTCCAAGCTTGAGTCTTGGCACATGGAAAGTCCAAGGGGATATTGGTGGCGTAAAGTCCGAGGGTGAAGTCTTGGCAGCATAAGTCCAATGGTTGGCAGCGTAAAGTCCAAGTGGTGTTTTGGCAGCGTAAATCCAATGTGTCTTTGCGGTGTAGACACCGTTAGCATGACAATAGCCGATGGAAGCACCTGAAGGCTAGCGCATGGATGAACAAGTCATGGATGACTTGGAGGGATCTGATAGGCTCGAGGATGATGGAGGTGGCTAGAAGGCTTAGGTCTAGGCTACGGGTGGTCTATCAAGTATGGGGGCACCATACTTGGGTTAAAACCTCATGTTCGAGGTGTATCAGTCGACTGAGACCATGAGTCAATCGACTGGTGTAAGTCAACTAGGGTTTAACTGCAGGAAATATCCTAGCAGTCGACTGCCAGGGCTTGGCAGTCGACTGCTGTCCTAAGTAGTCGACTTATATTATGATCACTCGACTGGTGTCCGAGATTTCGGGCACAAAAGGTTCTCCAGTCAAGTGATCGGCCCGACCACTCAACTAATTGAGCCATCAGTCGACTGATGGTGTATCCATTGGATTTTTCCAGCGTGGATCTAGCCGTTGTCTCACGACAACAGTGGCATCAATCGACTGATGGTCCCGAGTAGTCAACTGATAGGTGAAAATCCAATCCGATTGTAGGTTATAAAGGTAGCTCAGAAGAAGGATTTTGGCACCGATTTTCTTGGATGATTTGGAGCGATTTGCTGTTGCAAATCAGAGTCTTCAAGGCTAGTCCAAGGCAATCAACAAGCAAGCATCCAAAACAATAGTTGTAAAGTGTTCTTTACATTGTCTTTGTGTTTTCATTTGTATTTGCTTGTTTATTGTTTCTTATTGTTGTAAGAACTAGTATACGAGGTTTCTCCACCTCCGGAATGTTCCGAGAAGGAATATTTGTGATTAGTAGTGTGTGTTTGCATTGCTAGGGCTTTTAGAGCCCGATCCATGGAGTATGAACCATTTAGTTTCGAACCACGTTATATCCTTGTGTTGTTATCGTGCTTGTGTGTATTTGTATTGTGTATTTCTATTTCCGCTGCGCACTAATTATTTTGTAGCAAGCACGATCGAATTCCTCCATCGACAAGCGACGATGCTATTCACCCTCCCCCCTCTAGCGGGCGCAATGTTCCTAACAATTGATATCAGATGTTGGTGCAGTAGGCACCTAAGTCGAACCTGAGTTTTGATTATAGCAAATGATACAAAGTTAAGCTCATATTGTTATCTCATGAGCTAAATCGAGTGTGCAGAAAAGTGCCAACGTTGGAGCTGAAGGCTAGCGACACCCGGAGGAAGCCGCGGTGGTCGGGCGACACTCAAGTGATTTCGGAGGAAGCCGAAGGAATCGAGTGGAAGGCCAGAAGCGAAAGTGACACAGTAAGTATCGAGGTAAGCTCATGTGTGTGTGAGAGTAAGAGAGGTCGTATCCTTTTTATAGGGATGGTCTTAAGCGTAGATCAGACCAAAGACATCCAATGGATGATCTAGGTCGAGATCGGACGATCGACGGCCGTCGAAATAATGTTTTTGTTAAGATAATTTTGATTTGCAGCTAGCAACAATCAACTGCTAGCTTGGAGGACTCGAATGTTATCCATCAGTCGACTACCTGCGGTCAACATTCGACTGATGCTGCCATCAGTCGACTGATGGTCAAGGATCAGCTTCGAGGAGTCAAGGCTTATCACCTCATTTCAAGGGGATTAGTGCTCAAATCTCATTAGTTGAAGTTCCTCTCGAAAAGAGGCTCAAAGGCTATAAAAGGAGGGCCTCTACTAGGGTTTTCTCATCAATTCTAGGTTGTCAAAAGCCTCCGCAATGCTACGACTCTCCGACGACGAAGTGCTACTACTCTGACGATCTATTCTTGACTTCTCATTTTCTTATTTGTCGGTATAATATTAATTTAGATTGTTTCTTTAATATTATTGTTTCAGAGCTTTTTTTTTATCGTAACGAGGAGAGGGGGAGTGTCCCTCTACCTCTAGCTTTTGTGTTTTCTTGTATTCGATTAACTCCTACCTCCAACAATGAGGAGTTCATTAGTGTTTTGCCCTCCGTGCGTGGTCAAGGACCACTAGGGCCTTGGAGTAGTAGCCGAAGGCTACGAACCAAGTAAAAAATCTTCTTGTCTCATTTATCTTTCATTTATCTTCCGCTGCGTTTAATTATCTACTCGAACGAAAAAGTTTTATCGCTATTCACCCCCCTCTAGCAATCCACTCGATCCAACAATTGGTATCAGAGCCGGGGGTGCTAAGATTTGGTGAAACCACCAATCTAGCTTTCTACAATTTTTTTTTCCTTTTTTTTATATTTATTTCGAATTTTTTTATTTCTTTTTCATTCGTGTAATTTTTCTTCTCCCGCACTACTAATCCAAGATGCGAGTCTTGGGACATTTCCGTCGTTTGTGTTGTTAGGTTTCTTCCGCTTCATCCTCTTGTATTTTTTTGTTTCAATGGCCCATATCGAGAGTTTTAGCACCGTCCGACCTCCATTTTACAACGGAGATGACTTCCGTTATTGGAATGGTCGGATGGAATGCTTTCTTAAAACCCAAATCGAGATGTGGATCATAATCCAAACGGGATTCACACTTTCGACTGACAAAGTGGGTGAATCTTTGGATTATGACCAATGAACCAATGCTACAAAAAGACAAATCGAAGCCGACGCCAAGGCGACTCAAATCCTCCAATGCAGCTTGTCCAAGGAGGAGCTTAATCGCATCGGCCCCTTCATCAGCGCAAAAGATTTTTGGACAAAACTAGTGGAGCTACACGAAGGGACCGATGAAGCCAAGGTATGTAAGCACGATCTCTTGTTCAATAAGTTATATAATCTAAAAATGCAGGAACACGAGACGGCGACGCAACTTCATGCTCGCGTTCAGGATATCGTCAACAACCTACACGCAATCAGACAAAGGGTTGAAAACTGCGACCTTATTAGGTATGTACTAAACTCATTTCCTAGGACTACCTTGTGAGCATCCATGGTCGATGCCTACAAGGTCTCCAAGGATCTTTCGAAACATAGATTAAATGAGTTGTTTTCTGATTTCGAACTCCATGAACAGTCTAAATCAGAACCCGAGAAGGGCATATCACTTTTTGCAGGTTCGAAGAACAAAACCGCGAGCAAGCCACCCCCGAAGGAGGAAGAAGATGAGTCCGAGTCGGAGGTCGACCTAGAAATGGAGGCCGAACTAGTCAACCTAGTTTGGAGGATGGTCAAGGGCCGAAAGCGAACCATCACTCGGCCCAACGAAGGTAAGCCTAAAATTTCTAATATTAGGTGTTACGAATGCAACAGGTTTGGACATATCAAGTCCGAATATCCGAAGCTCAAGAACAAGGCACCGAAACACAAAAAGGCACTTAATGCTACATGGGAAGAAGCGTCCGAGGAAGAAGACGATGATTGTTTCTTCATGGCTAAACCGGTTGAATCGGAGATGGAGTCAGAACCGGAACACGAATCTAAAACCGAAGACAAATTGGACTGCGAAGCTCTATTCAAGACAAGCCACGGATACACATCTGGTTCAAAAGATACACTAAAGGTAAGTCGATCCCTTATTAGTACGCTTTATAGTGCAATTAAATTCTTAACTAGGAAATTAGCTAAGTCTGAGTCCAAGGTCGAGACCTTGGTTGAGGAGGTTAAACTCCTCAAACATGAGGTTTCCCTAACCTCTTCGACTAGTCGAGTTCGAGAGGAGGACTCAACTCGGGTTGAAAAGCTAGAAGTTGAGAACTCACTCTTGAAGAGTCAAGTCAAAGATCTTAGGAACACATTGGAAAGGTTTACTTTGGGATCCAAAGGACTTGACCTCCTACTTGGATCACAAAGGGTCGTGTACAACAAGGCCGGACTAGGGTTTAGCTCAAATACGACCAACAAGTTGTATATGTCTATTGTAAGTCGACATAAAAAAACGTGTCCAAGCATGGGTCCCTAAGACCGCTTTGATTTCAAACTTAGGGTCGAACCAGTACTGGGCTACCAAGGACCAAATCCACTATGTGGAGAGACCGAACCGATTCAACGGTCCAGGGGGAGTCAGTACAAAACTTGTTTGTGTTTTAACTTAGAAATTGCATGCTTAGGGTATTTATTTATTTTGATTTTTCTTTTTAGAATGGTTAGATAGGACTATAACTCGTCAATACTTGGTAACATAGTACTAGGACATGATGAGATGATAGTACGCTAGGAAAGCAGAGTCTTGTGTATTCGGGCTAGATAAGGCGTATCTAAGTTCGGTGCACTTGACCGAGTGGAACTAGCTGAAGCTACCTCGCCATATCCTAGACTATTTAGACCAGGAAGTGGTCTTAGGTGAGTCAAGTCTCTATTTTCTTGAAAATGGCTTTGTCTAATGAAGTGGTCATTTTTCCGATCAAAGAAGGCCTCTGTGCCTCGCCTCGACCTGGAAGCCATGATCTTGAAAAGGTGACTTGATGAGCCTAAGGTCAAATCTGAATCTAATGCAAGGTAGACAAGTGTTCAAATCATTAAATTTAAATCAAGTAAAATTGGAAGTCATCTCACAAGAACATATAGGGTTAACATGCTTGATCATGTAGACATGGGGGAGATGATTTAGGTTAATAATTTTCAACCAACATTTAATAAATTCAATATCCGATCCAACTACCTTGCGTGTAGGATCAATGGATGTTGGACAGTGGTTGCTCCTGACACATGACCGGGGATCAACTCAAGTTTTTGAAGCTTCGATTCAAACGACAAGGATCGGTAGCCTTCGGAAACAACGACAAACTCAAAATCATCGGATCAGGTGATATTGAGCTCACCTCTAACTTTATTGTTCAAAATGTCTTATTGGTAGAAAATTTTCAATATAATTTACTTAGTGTAAGTCAATTGTGTGATAATAACTATAAGGTCATATTTCTAGAAAATGAATGCGTAATTAATACAAATGAAACCTCTAAAACAATTCTTAAGAAACCAGAAATAACAATATTTATACTATTAATTTAACTAACTCCTCAACCAAGTGTCTTATGACACGACAAGAGGAATCGTGGTTGTGGCACTGACGACTCGGTCACTCGCACCCAAGACTCATCCACAAGATGAGTCAGAGTGACTTATTCAGAGGTTTGCCTAACCTCAACAACTTGGATAATAAAATATGTAATGCTTGTCAACAAGGTAAATAATCTAGGACACAACATCAACTAACTAATCAAGAACGAACCAAAAGTGTTCTTGAGCTCCTACACAAGGATCTATTTGATTCACACGGAGCTAAGTCACTTAATGGGAGTCAATTCTGCTTAGTCATAATTGACGACTATTCTAGATTTACTTGGGTTAGGTTCATCAAACATAAAAGTGATACCCTAGATAAATTAATCAACCTATTTAAACTAATAGAAAATCAACAAAACCTTAAAATCAAAAGACTTAGGAGTGATCATGGTGGTGAATTCGAGAACCACAAGTTTACAGAATTCTATAACCTAAATGGATACCACCATGAGTTCTCATGCCCTAGAACTCCACAACAGAATGGCCTGGTAGAACGTAAAAATAGAACCCTACAAGAAGCCGCTAGAACAATGTTAAACGAGTATAACCTACCTAATAGGTTTTGGGCGGAAGCTGTTAGTACGCCATGCTATGTCAAAAATAGGATCCTTATGGTAAAGAGGCACCTTAAGACCTCGTACGAGATTTATCATGATATAATACCTAACATCAAGTACTTTAGGGTATTTGGGTGTAAGGTACATATCCTAAACACTAAGGATTACCTAGGGAAATTTACTTCCAAAACCTCGATCGAAATCATTCTAGGATACTCGACTACAAGTAGAGCTTATAGAGTATATAACCATGACACCCTCAGAGTCGAGGAGACTATCAATGTAGTATTTGATGAAGGACATGAACCTACAAAACCCCCGGCAACCCCAATTAGCGAGCTGATTCATACCAGACTCAACTCCGATCCGAAGATCAAGTCAAGTATTAATCCTAACCTAAGTCAACCAAGTCATTCTATCGACCAAGTGGTAGATGACTCAAACCCAAATCAAACTAGGACTCAAACTAGTCATCCTATCGACCAAGTGGTAGATAACTCAAACCCAAATCAAACTAGGACTCAAACGAATCATCCTATCGACCAAGTGATAGGTGATCCAAGCCTTCTTGATCCCGATTGGATTATTGCAATGCAAGAAAAGTTGGCTCAATTCACTAGGAACGAAGTATGGGAATTAGTACCACCGCCTAAAGATAAAACAATTGTTGGAACAAGGTGGGTGTTTAGAAATAAACTTGATGACAAAGGTGAAGTAGTTAGAAATAAAGCTAGATTGGTCGCCAAAGATTTTAGTCAAGTCGAAGGTTTAGATTACGACGAGACCTATGCCCTAGTAGCTAGATTAGAGTCCATTCAAATGTTATTAGCATATGCTTCACATCGAGGATTTAAGTTGTTTCAAATGGATGTAAAGTCAGCATTCTTAAATGGATATATTAAGGAAGAGGTTTATGTTAGTCAACCTCCCGGTTTCGAAAGCCTAGATAAACCCGACCATGTCCTTAGGTTAAAGAAAGCTCTCTATGGACTTAAACAAGCTTCTCGAGCTTGGTACGAGAGGCTTTCGGTTTATCTTAAGTCCAAAGGATTTAACCAAGGTGTAGTTGACCCAACCCTTTTCATAAAAACTGTAGGTAAATACATATTCATAGCTCAAATTTACGTAGACGATATCATCTTCGGAACCACCAACTCGATCCTACTAAACGAATTCATTTCATTTATGGAAAGTGAATTTGAAATGAATTTAGTAGGTGAGTTGAGTTTCTTCTTGGGGCTACAAATTAAACAAACTAAAGATGGAATATACCTACATCAACACAAATATACTAGGGAATTAATTAAACGCTTTGGAATGCAAGATGCTAAAATTATTAATACCCCAATGGCAATAAATGTAAATATAGAAGAAGATGTAACCGGAAATCCAATAGACATAAAACACTATAGGAGCGTGATAGGGAGTCTCCATTACTTAACTGCAAGCCGACCTGATATCTTATTTGCAGTAAGTATGTGCGCAAGGTTCCAAACATGTGCCAAGGAGTCTCACCTAACTCTAGTCAAGCGTATCCTTAGATATCTAAAGGGTACACTTAATGTCGGTATTTGGTACCCTAGATCTACCGAGTTCGAACTAACCGGCTACTCCGACTCGGACTATGCCGGTAGTAAGCTCGATAGAAAGAGTAGGAGTGATTGTTGTCAACTTCTTGGCTCGAGTCTAGTGAGTTGGTGCAGTAGGAAGCAACACTGTGTTGTCTTATCTACCACCGAAGTCGAATACATCGCGATGGGTGAGTGTGTCGCTCAGCTTCTTTGGATGAAACACACTCTCCGAGACTTTAAGTTAGACTTTACGAACACTAAACTCCATGTAGATAACGTCAGCTCAATTAACCTAACTAAGAATTTGATATGTCATTCTAGAACCAAACATATAGAGTTCAAACACCACTTCATTTGAGAACATGTGGCAAACGGAGCCATACAACTCGAATACGTCGAATCGAAATCCAACTTGCCAAACCTATTTACTAAACCCCTACCCAAAGTCGAATTCAGTCTATTAAGATGAAAATTAGGCATGTGCGTAGTAGAATAAGAACTTACAAATTATATTTTCTTATTACCATTTCTTACTTTTCACTTTCATGGAACTAGCATAGGACATATCTTAGATATCATGCACCTATAGATTTAAGGAGCTAATACATCTCACAACACATAGGACTAATGTGTTTGTGTACTTAGCCACGTAGATGGGCGTGAGATGTTAGGACCTTACTCCTGGTTCTAGATGTAGAGCTAGTGCATCGCCATGAACCACAGAGTATAATCAGATATATTAATCGACTCTGACCAGGACTTGTTGATTTTTTTATATATATCAATCGAGTCAAATAAGAGTCGAACATTTTATAGATGAGCTTATTTCATTATATTATTTTCAAAATATGGAACATGCTTGGACTTTAAATTTAATACCTATATTTTTTCAAACACCCTCACTCTTTTCGATATATGGCAAAAGGGGGAGAAAAAGGCCAAAGTTAAGGGATCAAAATTTTTGATAACTTAACTCACTTCATACTTATTCACATGGCTGGCCAAAAGTTAAGTAAATGCTTACTTACCTTTAAGTTTTTGAAAATTTACTTAACTTTAATTTGTGCATCTTAGAAAATAAAGGCCAAGTTAAGTGAATTCTTAACTTAAACTTAAGAGAATACTATGGTCAAACGTTAATGCTTTACTTAAGAAAGGGGGAGAAAGGGCCAAGTTAAGAAGTCCTCTTAACTTAAATGTTTTACTAAGGCCAACTTTAAGTAATGTTAATTACTTAAACTCTTCCTAAATAGCAAGCAAAAGGGGGGAGGATTAAGGTCTTCTTTCAAGACTCACCCTCGGTCAAGGGGGAGGTTTCCTCAAGGGGGAGTACTTGAAGAAAATCCTTACTACTCCTACTTAATCTTTATTATTCTTGTTTCTCATGCATATTATAATTCTTCATGCATATTATCTTCTTAACTTAGTATGTGGGTTTGCCATAGATAAAAAAGGGGGAGATTGTTGGTGCAGTAGGCACCTAAGTCGAACCTGAGTTTTGATTATAGCAAACGATACAAAGTTAAGCTCATATTGTTATCTCACGAGCTAAATCAAGTGTGCAGAAAAGTGTCAATGCTGGAGCTAAAGGCTACGACACCCAGAGGGAGCCGCAGTGGTCGGGCGACACTCGAGTGATTTCGGAGGAAGCCGAAGGAATCGAGTGGAAGGCCGGAAGCGAAAGCAACACAGTAAGTATCGAGGTAAGCTCGTGTGTGTGTGAGAGTAAGAGAGGTTGTATCCTCCTTACGGGGATGGTCTTAAGCATATATCCGACCAAAGACATCCTATGGATGGTCTAGGTCGAGATCGGACGGTCGGTGGCCATCGAAATAATGTTTTTGTTAAGCTAATTTTAACTTGCAACTAGCATCAGTCGACTGCCAGCTTGGAGGACTCGATTGTCGTCCATCAGTCGACTACCTGCGGTCAACATTCGACTGATGCTGCCATCAGTCGACTGATGTTGGCCATCAGTCGACTAATGGTCAAGAATCAACTTCAAGGAGTCAAGGCTTATCATCTCATTTCAAGGGGATTGGTGCTCAAATCTCATTGGTTGAAGTTCCTCTCGAGAAGGGGCTCAAAGGCTATAAAAGGAGGGTCTCTCCTAGGGTTTTCTCATCAATTCTAAGTTCTCAAAAGCCTCCGCAACGCTACAACTCTCCGACGATGAAGTGCTACTACTCCGACGATCTATTCTTGAGTTCTCATTTTTTTATTTGTCGATATAAGCTTAATTTAGATTGTTTCTTTAATATTATTATCTCGGAGCTTTCTTTTTATCATAACGAGGAGAGGGGGAGTGTCCTTCTACCTCTAGCTTTGTGTTTTCTTGTATTCGATTAACTCCTACCTCCAACGAGGAGGAGTTCGTTAGTGTTTTGCCCTTCGTACATGGTCAAGGACCACTAGGGCCTTGGAGTAGTAGCCGAAGGCTACGAACCAAGTAAAAAATCTTCTTGTCTCATTTATCTTTTACTGCGTTTAATTGTCTACTCGAACGAAAAAGTTTTATCGCTATTCACCCCCCCCTCTAGCGATCCACTCGATCCAACATCAGAGTCATGGTCCATGTCAAGCCATGAACCTCGAACGAAGGAAGTTAAGCTCCCATGTCCAGATCATGAGAACCAGACACTAGGTAGGAAGTCCAGTTGGGTCGGGAGGACCGAACAACTAACAGGAAGTCCAGTTGGGCCAGAAGGGTTGGACAACTGGCAGGAAGTCCAGCTGGGTCAGGAGGACTAGATAGTTGGCAGGAAGTCCTGGTGGGTTGAGGATCGGACATCAAGCAGAGGATGTCCTTCGAGGACGGATAGGCTGGGGGGTCAATGTCATCCTTTGTTTGAGGGGGGATTGTTAGAGTATTGGGAATACAATCAAAGTCTCACATTGGTAAGACATGGAAAAGATCATGTGCTTATAAGATGAAAAGATATCTCCATTGCTATGAGACCTTTTGGATAAAACCCAAAAACAAAACCATGAGGGCATAGGCCCAAAGTGGACAATATCATGACATTGTGGAGATATATGAATCTTATAGACACTATCAAGTCCAAGGGTTGATATTGGGAACATAAAGTCCAAGCGGGAGTCTTGGAAGCATAAGTCCAATGGTTTTGCAGTGTAAAGTCCAAGCGGTAGTCTTGGCAACATAAGCCCAAATGTGCCTTGGCGGTATAGTCCAGCTTAGTATGACAATAGCCGATGGGAGCACCTGAAGTCTAGCATATGGATGAACAAGTCATGGATGACTTGGAGGGATCTGATAGGCATGAGGATGAGGATAAGGGTGATCTAGCAAGTATGAGGGCATCATACTTGGGGTAAACCTCATGGTTGAGGTGTAGCAGTCAATCGGGGTCATTGACCAGTTGACTGGTCAAGTGTTTTAACACTTGCCAGTCGAGTTAACTTGTAGCAGTCGACTGGGATTATGACCAATCGACTACCGTGAGTCGAATGGTGATCGACTACAGTCTGGTCACTGTCACAAACGTAAGGCTCCTCGACTGGTGCCTCAACTGGTGTAACAGTCGAGGATGCACCTCGACTGGCCTCGGCTACGGCGGCCAAAGATACAAGGCGTCTCGACCGACGCCTCGACTGCTTGATCAATCGACTACCAATGAAGGGTAGTCGACTGATGGGTTGGTCGAGAGAGAAAAACTTTTAGTAGCTGACTGGTCAGTCAGCTACGACCTTGACAGTCGACTGATGGGTAATGGCAGTCGACTGCCAGTGTATCCGTTGGAGTTTTGCCGATGTGGATTAAGTCATTGTGAGACAATAGCTACAGGGGCAGTCGACTGGGGCCTTATGGAAGTCAACTGGTAGGTGAAAATCAGTCTGAGTTGCAACTTTAAATGGAGCTCGAAAGGGAGGATTTAGTAGTAATTTTCTTGGGCTATTTGAAGGGGAATAGTTGGTGCTTTCCAGTCCTTCAAGGCTAGTCTAAGGCGATCAACAAGCAAGCATTCAAAAGAGTTTTTGTAAAGGTTTCTTTACTTATTTTGATGTATTTACTTGTATTTGTTTGTTGTTTATTTGTATTACTATTGTAATCATTGTAAGAGTTTTCTCCGCCTCTGGTGTATCATCGAGGAGTATTATTGATTATTAGTGGTGTTTGCATTGTTAGGGGTCATTCGAGCCCAATCCGTGGAGTAGGAATCCTAAGGTTCTGAACCACGTTATATCGTATGTGTTTGTGCTTGTGTATCTTGTTATTTGTATTTGTTATTATTATTCTATTGTGCTAACAAGAATGTAGACGATCAAGCACAAATGATCTCCATCGAAGCATCGAACACGCTATTCACCCTCCTCTAGTGACATCCAATTCCTAACAAGCGGTATCAGAGTGGGTCGCTCTTCACCGACTTCACATACAAGGGAGAAAAGGTGCTAGAGGGCAAGATGGATCTTCAAGAGAGATTAGGCGATGACATAGCAATTCCACCCGCCTTCGACTGCGAAGATTTCGCGTATTGGAAAAGTAGGATGGAATATTTCCTAATGTCCAATATAGAAAATTAGTTTGCCATGATTATAGGATTCGATGCTTCGAGGGGAAAGAACGAAGAAATCCTCAAGATGAAGAGGTGGACCGAGGAGCAACGACAAAAATTCAAGACAACTATTAAGGTAACAAAATTTTTAGTAAATTTGATATCTAATGATATTTTATCTAGATTAGGAAGTTATAGGGATGCTAAGGAGTTATGGAACAAGTTGGTCAAGTTCCATGAAAATCCCGAACTAGTCCAAGAAAACTCGGAAGAGGAGGAATCATCATCATCCTCTCAAGATCAAGAGGAAGCAAGCTCATCCTTGTTGGAGTGGATGCTCTAAACTATGTTTTGGTGTTTGACAAAGGTTTAAGTAAACAAAGGTTTAAGTGTCTAGGCAAGTGAGAAATCCAAGGGGGGACCTTGGTGAAAAGTCCAAGATGGTTAATTCCTTGGCGACTGGAGAAATCCAAGGGTGGACCTTGGTGAAAAGTCCAAGATGGTTAATTCCTTGGCGACTGAAAAAATCCAAGGGTGGACCTTGGTGAAAAGTCCAAGATGGGTAATTCCTTGGCATATGAGAAATCCAAGGGTGTACCTTGGTGAAAAGTCCAAGAAGGACAATTCCTTGGCAGACAAAAATTCCTTGCAGAAGCGACAATGTGAAAAGTCCAAGAATGGCCGGAGGCCGAAGTCTTGGCAAGTAAAGGGTCTCTGGGTAGAGTCTTTACTAGGCATGTTTCAGTCTTAGAGTTGATTGAAACAATGGGTCATAAGGACAACAATGAGTTGACACCTCCACTGTTGCCCTTACTGCATTCATCAGTTGAAAATTTTGCCAACAACCGAGAGCGATTGAGCGACTCGGCCCGACACTTTATCAAGCGAGGCGCGCCTCGGCGCCGACCGCCTCGCAAAAGTTGGCGAATCTGAGCTGGTCGGCCGATTCGACCGGTGCTTCGGCTGGTGCAATCAAGGTGGCGCCTTGACTGGTCGTCAGCAGCTGTGGACATAAGTGAATGAGCTTCGACTAGCACCTCGACTGGTCGTCGGCATCTGTGGATAGAAGCGAGTGAGCTTCGACTAGCGCCTCGACTAGTCATCGACAACTGCGGACAAAAGCGAGTGAGCTTCGACTGGCGTCTCAAAAATAGCAGAAGAAACCTCAACATTTAACATGATCAGTCGAGCCAGTGCCTCGACTAGCCTTCAGAAAAATCGCACAGATGCAAGGCGAGCTCGACTGTCGCCTCGACTGTTGGGAAGCAGAGTCGCGATTCCAACGAGAAAACCTCTCCGTCTCGACACGTGGATGGTTTTTACTCACAAATTTTAAACGGCGATCACAATCCTATAAACAAGAATGCTTCTCGTAGTAGATTCGAGTGTCCAGGCTTAGATGGTCATTCGAGAAGAGAGCTCAGATGTACAATCATTATTTTATTTAGGTTTCGCCAGGAAAAAGGACGCTCTTCTTCTTCATTTTTGCTCGGCTTCTACAGGGACAGAAATCAGAGATCGTACTTCCACCTTGCAAAACATTGATACTGCTGCTACTGATATGCTCTTGTGGTGTCTCTACGAATCTGAGATCCCTGCACTGCGAGCCTTTCTCCTGTGACTGCGCTGCATGCATCTTCTTCCTCTGTTCTGGGTAGATTTGGCTCGACTCTTGCAAGTTTTTCACATGTTCAAGTTACTGCATCCACTTCTTGCATTCTACTTCTGAAATACTGCACCGCCTTCCTCCTGAACACTAGTTCGTGTGATTACGACGAGAACGAAGGCTGGTATCCTTTTAAATTGTCAAACTCTATTTCTTACTGTCTATTTGATTGCTTGTAATTCAGAGTCGTGTGCATATCTTCAATACCTAAGATCTATAATCTGTAAGGTTTTTAAGAGGTTTTCTCCACCCTCGAAGCTTGGCTTCGAAAAGGATAAAAAATAGTGGTAGGCCTTGGACTAGCAGCTCTAGGAGAGAGTTGTGAACCAAGTAAAAAAATCGACTATGTCTACGGTGTTTTCTTGATTTGTCTTGTGTTGTGTTCTTCGTGATTTTCGTGGTTGTGCTCAAACTTAGGCTGTGTTCATTCACTAGAGATTTCCGTATTTTACTTATAACTGCGATCTTAAACTGTATATTCACTGCATCGTATCTACTTGGTTTTTAAAAAGTAATCTCCCCCCTCTTGTGTACTACCGGTCCTTTCAAGTGGTATCAGACCTAGGGATCTAATTACCCAATTTAACCACCCTAGAGTCGTAACCATGCAAGAGGGTTACAGTACAAACTGACCTCCATTTTTTGATGGAGCAAATTTCCAATATTGGAAAAGTTGGATGGAGTACTATCTCATGACTGAGATAGAAATGTGGTTCTCCATCACAGAGGGCTTCACTACTCCTGTAGATGATGATGGTAAAGTCTTAAGGTATGCTCTTTGGACAATTGAGAAAAAGCGCAAGGCACAGGCTAATACTAAAGCTACTGTGACATTACAGTATAGCCTGGCAAAGGAACAACTTAATAAAGTTGGTCCTTTCAGCAATACGCAAGACCTATGGAATAAGCTGCTTGAGCTGCACGAGGGTACCAGAGACTCTTTTATAGCCAAGAGAGACTTGTTCCTAAGCCAACTCCAGAATTTCACTATAAAGGACACTGAGACTGTCAGTGAGCTTCATGGGAGGTTTAAAGGAGTTGCTGAACGGTCTCCACTCTATTGGAGAGAGTGTTGAGAACCGAGATTTAATCAAGTATGTACTCAAATCATTTCCCAGAAATGTCTTATGGTCATCCATGGTGGATGCCTATAAGGTATCAAGAGATTTATCAACTGTTAAAATAGATGAATTATTTTGTGAAATGGAATTGCATGAATAGGCTAATAAATGTCAAAAAGAGAAGGGTATGACTTTGCTTGTAGGTGATCAATTTTGGAATGTATACTGAAAGCCTAGCTCTTTTTGTATGAACATTTTATTTTGGAATAAGAATCACATGATCATTGTTTGCACTTTATATATTTATTATATATGTGTGCATATCTTCTAATATTTTACATTGTAGATAACATGGTGCTTGGTGTGGCACAGAAGATCATGTTATCAGTCCCTTGTAAAATATAAGTAGAGGCTCACGACCAAGATGGTTTTGGACAAACCATTGGCATGGTTGTAGTGTAGCTTGGTATTGTTTTGTCTTGAACATAAAGTTACACTAGTACACTTTGGTGTATTGAGCAGGACCGACATAGAGGTGATTCAATTTAGTACTGACTACATAATTGAATCGGACCTCGGATATTATGTTGTGCATGCTCTTAATCCCGATATAATAACGGGCACATGTACTTAGTATTTATTTCTTTGATTTACCAGAGGGTGAGATTTAGATGGATTAAATCAATATGCTCGGTAAGTTGGGAAATGATATTATTTACATGGTGTGCCGTTAATTATAGGAGGAAACCATGTCCTATATATTAGGTTGATGATGTCCCCTTGAGGAGCTCATAAGGTTCATCATGTAAACCCAGCTGGTTGACTTAGTCAACATGATGATAAGGTTGAGTGATACTACTCGAGGAATTAGATGTTAATTAATTGATGGTCAGTAAATCAATTAATTGACGGACATTTGATATCTTAAACACGGGGAGATTAATGTACGAATAATATATGGAGCCCATATTAATTTATGGGGGTTGGTGAGGTAGTTCAATGATGATCCTCTAGTGGAATGGAACATCATTGATGGATCAAATTTGTGTGGTTCCAATCCATCGGGTGGCCAAGATCCAACTCCTCCTTATGGTCCCTATCGTAGCCTAATATAATCCTTGTGAAGTCTAGATCCAAGAATGTAAAACAAAACCTTAGATCCGATGGTTGGGATGAAATCCTAGATCCGACGGTTGGGATGAAACCCTAGATCCGTCGGTGGAGATTAAATCCCTAGATCCGACGGTGGAGATTAAAGGAGGCTTAAGCCCAATTCTATAAATAGAAGGCTTAAGCTTGGGCGGCAAGGATAATTGAATTGGAGTTAGGGTTTGGCTCTTCTCAAAGTGGGCGGCTAGGGTTTGGAGCAAAAGCTTGGGCGGCAACCATCTTCCTTCTCCTTGTTGTCGGCGCCCATTTTCCTCCATCAAGACTTGGCCGGTGCCCATCCTCTAGGCCTCTCTCTTATTCCTTGGCCGGCGGTTCTCCTTCCATTGGTGGCCAGCGTTCACTCCTCCATACTCTCCAAAGTGGCTGGCGGTTCTCCTTCCATTGGTGGTCGGCGCCTCATCCACTTGTTCCTTGGCCGGCCGTTGCATCAAATTCTCTAATTTCGTGGCCAGTTCTAGAAAGGATAGGTATTTGTTCGTTCTTCTCTTTGTTCGCAGCGGACAAGGAAGGGAAGAACGCGGTCTAGAAGGCTTCTACTCGTGGAGGATCTTCGTCCACACATCGTCCACGAGAAGGATAGGACATACGGTAGAAGATCGTAAGGTATAAAGTTTTATAACTTTATTTTCAGATCTGAGCATGTTCTTTTAAGTGTGGAGTATACATGTGTGCGTATGTATATATTTTGTATAATCATGGACCCCGAAGACAAACACAAAAACCGGTGATCCGTCCGTCGTCTCTTCCGCGGCTAATCAACTAGAAGAGTTGTGTTGCTTGAACAACTAGTTTGTTCAAGCGACCACTCAAGTTGTTAGCACGACGACGAATAGGTCGTGCTAAGGAAACTCATCCCATCCGAATTAATTCTTTCATTAGTGAAAATTTTAATCCGGGGACATGGGAGCCAATGAGCCTCCGAACCAACCCCCCACAAAGTGGTATCAGAGCCACGGTTTCTGGTTTTGTGTGTTTGGGATTCGGTTAATTTTTATGCACTTTTTCATATATATGTGCCGGATAATAGTAGGATATGCGTAGTTTAACTCTTTGGTTGCAGGCATAAGATCCGACTATTATGGCCATATGTGTGTATGTGATTGGATGTGTGTAAATATTTATTATTTGAATCCTCGGGGTTGACGAGGCTAGATTAGTATTTAATTTTTGTAATTAAATACGGCATTGTTTAGCCGCTCATTTTAGTTTACTTTCGATCTAGATTATTTGTACACTCCTTCGTGGAGTATAGGATCGATGGATGTAAATTAAAATAGCTTAATCTCGGCTCGGATCTCTTTGGTGACTTGCGCACGGGAAAAGATGGAGTGGACTAGGTGGCGACACGACGGGATGCATATTGGAAGACAATGACATAATAGTTGGAAAAATTCTGGTTTTTCCATATTTATTGCTTATTTGTTTTATATGCATGTTGTGCATGTTTTAAAATTCCTCATTTTCAATTTACTAAGTGGGAGAGGGACATTTTAATTAATTCCCACAGCCTCCATTACAATTTGACGTGTGATGCAACAAACTTGCGCGTTGGCTCTGAGTGCCTTCCTCCCCATCGAATGGGTTTGTTTGCGGATCACTAGGTCAAATAATGGTTATAGAAAATTATTAAGGAGCGTGTGTACTTCCCCATCGGTAAGACACATAATCCGAAATAATTCCCTTAGTATCGTGTAATGGTGCACACTTAGATGCAAATAAAAAGTATCCTCCCCATCGAAGTCACTGCTTTTATTTGTAGGGCCAAAGAGGAACCAACTATTAATTTTATTTGTCAAAAAGTAAGGTTGACAAGATAATAAAATTAATGGGTAAAACCTCCTCTTACAAATGTAGAATTTGTATACGTCCACACTATCGTGGCATGCGATATTCTCGGTGTTTTGAGGTGTTAGTTGATTTCGGAATTTTATTATTTTTGAGGAATCAATAATATTTGAAATCTAATATTTTGATCATTGTGATTTTTAGGATTTTCAAATGGCTTTCAACCCACTTGCTGTGATTTTAAAAGAAAACAGACTTACTGGACCAAATTACATTGATTGGAAAAGAAACTTGGATATTGTCTTAACTGCGGAGGAGTACAAATTTGTACTCTTCGAGGTATGTCCTCCTAAGCCCTCTGATGACTCTGATGAAAAGGAGAAAGAACGTTATAAGAAATGGGTCAAGGCAGATGAGATGGCACGGTGTTACATTTTGGCATCTATGTCAAATGTGCTGCAACATCAGCATCAGGCCATAGCCACAGCTTATGACATGATGTTCAATCTCAAGGAACTTTTCGGACATCAGAGTAGGGCGGCTAGGCAGGAGGCAATGAGAAACTTGGTGACGACCACCATAATAGAGGGAACACCCGTTAGGGATCATGTTCTCAAGATGATGGCTCATCTTAATGAGATGGAAGTCCTCGGAGCTGAGATCGATGGGGAAACCCAGGTCGATATCATTCTCCAGTCTCTGCCTAGGAGTTTTGAGCAGTTTCGCCTCAACTACAACATGAACAAGAGGTTGTATTCGTTGGCGGAGCTTCTGACAGAACTCCAGGCGGCAGAGGGGCTTTTTCATCAAAGTGCTCAAGCCATGGGTGCTCAGAAGGTTTCTTCCTCTAAACCGAAAGGTAAGAAGAAGAAGAAGCAAGGTGGAGCGAAGAAAGTGGCAGTGGGACCTCAGGCAGGAGTGAAGAAGCCGAAAGGCAAGTGCTTCACTTGCAAGTAGACTGGACATTGGAAGGTGGACTGTCCTCGCCGAAAGAACAAAGGTATATCTTCTTGTTTAGTTGTTGAAACATGTTTAGCGGTGTTATCTACCAGTGCCTGGTGTGTAGATACAGGAGCCACTGATCATGTCTGCAATACATTGCAGGGGTTCCAGAAAACCCGACGACTAGTTGAGGGAGAGATTATCGTCTTCATGGGTAATGCTTCAAAGGTGGCAGCTATTGCAGTGGGAGACGTTTATTTATCTTTTGATAGGAATAAAGTTTTGGTTTTGAGAAATTGTCTTTATGTACCTACTTTTAGAAAGAATTTAATTTTAGTTTCTAAATTGTCTATGGATGGATATTCTGTTTCTTTTAATGACAATGTGGTTATAAAAAGGAATATGGAGATTATCTGTTCTGGTACATTGGTTGGCAATTTATATACTCTTGAACCGAAAACTCCCATGATGCATATAGAAGTAAATAACTCATTTTCTAAATCTAATAAGAGAAAAGAACCTTCGCAGATGAACCAAACATATCTTTGGCATCTAAGGCTTGGTCATATTAACCTAAGTAGAATTCAAAGGTTGATAGCTGATGGACCTTTGGGTTCATTAGTGGTGGAGGATCTCCCAACCTACGAATCTTGCTTGGAAGGTAAAATGACAAAGAGGCCTTTCAAGGTCAAGGGGTATAGAGCCAAAGATGTGTTAGAATTGGTTCATTCTGATTTGTACGGTTCTATGTCTATCCAGGCAAGAGGTGGTTTTGAATATTTCGTCTCTTTTATAGACGATTATTCAAGATATGGATATATTTACTTGATGCGCCGCAAGTCTGAATGCTTTGACAGGTTCAAAGAATTCAAGGCTGATGTGGAGAACCATCAAGGTAAAAGTATCAAGACATTACGATCTGATCGTGGTGGCGAGTACCTCTTGGGAGAGTTTAGGAGTTACTTATCAGAGGTTGGGATTCAATCCCAATTGTCCGCACCTGGCACACCCCAGCAGAATGGTGTGGCAGAGCGAAGGAATAGGACTCTTATGGAGATGGTCAGATTGATGATGAGTTATTTTGAGTTACCTGATTCGTTCTGGGGGTTTGCTCTAGAAACAACAGCACATATTCTGAACTTGGTTCTATCTAAGTCAGTACCCTCTACTCCCACAGAGTTGTGGACTGGGCAAAAGCCTAGTCTAAGACATATTCGGATTCGGGGTAGTCCAGCACATGTGCTGAAGGGAGATGCTGGTAAGTTGGAATCTCGTACAGAAGTAAGCTTGTTTGTTGGCTACCCTAAGGGAACGAAGGGTGGTTTATTCTATAGTCCTAGAGATCAGAAGGTGATCGTGAGTACGAATGCCAGATTTCTAGAGGAGGACTATGTGATGAATCACAAGCCCACGAGTAGGATTGTTCTTGAGGAGTTGACAGGGGAAGTCCCGACTTCAGTACCACCGGTACAAGAGGAGACACTACAAGTCACTGCACCGCATGTCACAGAGCATATACACAAGAGAGGCACCTCGTCAGAGTGGGAGGGTTGTTAGACAACCCGAGAGATTCATGTTTTTGGGAGAGTCTTCTGACTTAGTCCTCGTGAATATGAACCGATCCCCTCGACATACGATTTGAGGCACTCCAAGATAGAGATGCGGTATCTTGGCAAAGTGCGATGAATTCAGAGATAGAATCTATGGATTATAATCAGGTCTGGGAGCTAGTAGAACCACCCGATGGTGTAAAAGCCATTGGATGCAAGTGGATCTACAAGAGAAAGAGAGGAGTAGACGGGAAGGTTGAGACCTTCAAAGCTAGGCTTGTTGCGAAAGGGTATACTCAGAAAGAGGGTATCGATTATGAGGAGACCTTTTCGCCGGTAGCTATGCTTAAGTCTATCCAGATTCTCTTATCTATAGCTGCTCATATGGATTATGAGATTTGGCAGATGGATGTCAAGATAGCTTTCCTTAATGGAAGTCTTGAGGAGAACATCTATATGCGGCAACCAGAGAGATTCATTGCTAAAGGAAAAGAACATCTTGTATGTAAGCTTAATCGATCCATTTATGGATTGAAGCAAGCTTCCAGATCTTGGAACATCCGCTTTGATGAGGTAATTCAGTCATATGGATTTATTCAAAGTCCGGATGAGCCTTGTGTATACAAGAGATGTGACGAAAACGTAGTGGTGTTTCTTGTACTATATGTAGATGACATTTTGTTAGTTGGAAACAATATCAAAGTGTTATCAGACGTAAGGGTATGGTTGTCCAAACAGTTTGATATGAAGGATTTGGGAGAAGTGGGGCACATCCTTGGGATCAAAGTTATAAGGGATCGCAAGAAAAGGATGTTGTGCTTGTCTCAAGCTTCATACATTGACACTATCCTTGCTCGTTTTAGCATGCAGAACTCCAAGAAAGGTTTTCTACCTTTTAGGTATGGAGTTCCTTTATCTAAAGAGATGTGTCCTAAAACATCAAAGGAGATAGAGGACATGAAGGCGGTTCCTTATGCTTCGGCAGTAGGAAGCCTCATGTATGCTATGCTGTGTACGAGACCGGATATCTGCTTTGCCGTGGGCATGGTTAGCAGATATCAAAGTAATCCTGCACAAGGACATTGGACTGCGATATAGCATATATTGAAGTACCTGAGAAGGACTAGGGATTATATGCTGGTTTACCGGGCAGATCAATTAGTCCCTGTGGGTTACACAGATTCGGATTTCCAATCAGATAGGGACAAGAGTAAGTCTACCTCGGGGTTTGTGTTTACTTTTGGAGGTGGAGCCATAGTATGGAGGAGTGTCAAGCAGAAATGCGTGGCGGACTCTACCATGGAAGCTGAGTATGTGGCAGCCTCTGAGGCAGCTAAGGAAGCTGTATGGCTCAGGAACTTCTTGATGGACTTGGATGTGATTCCTGGTTTGCCCAGAACTATCACAATTTATTGTGATAATAGTGGTGCAGTTGCAAACTCGAAAGAACCACGAGCCCATAAGGCGAGTAAACACATAGAGCGCAAGTACCACCTTATACGAGAGATCGTAAAGCGAGGAGAAGTTGCTGTCGCTAAAATTGCATCAGAGGATAACCTGGTGGATCCATTCACTAAGGCTCTTCCAGCGAAAGCGTTTGATAGGCATGTGGAGGACATGGGGATCAGATGTATGGCAGAGTGATGACGGCATAGTCTTTTAGTATAAGTGGGAGATTGTTGGAATGTATACTGAAAGCCAAGCTCTTTTTGTATGAATATTTTATTTTGGAATAAGAATCACATGATCATTGTTTGCACTTTATATATTTATTATATATGTGTGCATATTGTCTAATATTTTACATTGTAGATAACATGGTGCTTGGTGTGGCACAGAAGATCATGTTATCAGTCCCTTGTAAAATATAAGTAGAGGCTCACGACCAAGATGGTTTTGGACAAACCATTGGCATGGTTGTAGTGAAGCTTCGTATTGTTTTGTCTTGAACATAAAGTTACACTAGTACACTTTGGTGTATTGAGCAGGACCGACATAGAGGTGATTCAATTTAGTACTGACTACATAATTGAATCGGACCTCGGATATTATGTTGTGCATGCTCTTAATCCCGATATAATAACGGGCACATGTACTTAGTATTTATTTCTTTGATTTACCAGAGGGTGAGATTTAGATGGATTAAATCAATATGCCCGGTAAGTTGGGAAATGATATTATTTACATGGTGTGCCGTTGATTATAAGAGGAAACCGTGTCCTATATATTAGGTTGATGATGTCCCCTTGAGGAGCTCATAAGGTTCATCATGTAAACCCAGCTGGTTGACTTAGTCAACATGATGATAAGGTTGAGTGGTACTACTCGAGGAATTAGATGTTAATTAATTGATGGTCAGTAAATCAATTAATTGACGGACATTCGATATCTTAAACACGGGGAGATTAATGTATGAATAATATATGGAGCCCATATTAATTTATGGGGGTTGGTGAGGTAGTTCAATGATGATCCTCTAGTGGAATGGAACATCATTGATGGATCAAGTTTGTGTGGTTCCGATCCATCGGGTGGCCAAGATCCAACTCCTCCTTATGGTCCCTATCGTAGCCTAATATAATCCTTGTGAAGTCTAGATCCAAGAATGTAAAACAAAACCCTAGATCCGACGGTTGGGATGAAATCCTAGATCCGACGGTTGGGATGAAACCCTAGATCCATCGGTGGAGATTAAATCCCTAGATCCGACGGTGGAGATTAAAGGAGGCTTAAGCCCAATTCTATAAATAGAAGGCTTAAGCTTGGGCGGCAAGGATAATTGAATTGGAGTTAGGGTTTGGCTCTTTTCAAAGTGGGCGGCTAGGGTTTGGAGCAAAAGCTTGGGCGACAACCATCTTCCTTCTCCTTGTTGCCGGCGCCCATCTTCCTCCATCAAGACTTGGCCGGCGCCCATCCTCTAGGCCTCTCTCTTATTCCTTGGCCGGCGGTTCTCCTTCCATTGGTGGCCGGCGTTCACTCCTCCATACTCTCCAAAGTGACCGGCGGTTCTCCTTCCATTGGTGGCCGGTGCCTCATCCACTTGTTCCTTGGCCGGCGGTTGCATCAAATTCTCTAATTTGGTGGCCGGTTCTAGAAAGGATAGGTATTTGTTGGTTCTTCTCTTTGTTCGCAGCGGACATGGAAGGGAAGAACGCAATCTAGAAGGCTTCTACTCATGGAGGATCTTCGTCCACACGTCGTCCACGAGAAGGATAGGACATACGGTAGAAGATCATAAGGTATAAAGTTTTATAACTTTATTTTCAGATCTGAGCATGTTCTTTTAAGTGTTGATTATACATGTGTGCGTATGTATATATTTTGTATAATCATGGACCCCGAAGACAAACACAAAAACCGGCGATCCGTCCGTCGTCTCTTCCGCGGCTAATCAACTAGAAGAGTTGTGTTGCTTGAACAACTAGTTTGTTCAAGCGACCACTCAAGTTGTTAGCACGACAACGAATAGGTTGTGCTAAGGAAACTCATCCCATCCAGATTAATTCTTTCATTAGTGAAAATTTTAATCCGGGGACATGGGAGCCAATGAGCCTCCGAACCAACCCCCCACAATCAAAGCAAGGAAGGAAAGAAAAAGAAGGAGAAGAAGAAGGAGTTGTCTTCATCCTCAGGCACGGAATCAGATGGAGATGACGAGTCCTCCTCCAGTGAGATGGCCAACTTCGTGAGGAAGATGATGACGAGAAGTAGAAGATTTAGCAAAAAGAAAGGTAAGCAAGTTCATAATGGAATTGATAAATCTAATGTAGTGTGTTATGAATGCAGCAAGAAAGGACACTTCAGAAATGAATGTCCTCGTCTCAAGAAGGAAGAAAAGAGGAGGAGATGAAAGGTGTTGAGAGCCACATGGGATGAGTCTTCATTCAGATCATCAGAAGAGGACAAAGAAGACAAGGCTAGATGACACACTGCTTTGATAGAGCTGGAGGACTCCGTAACATATTCAAACTCGGAGGCAGAATCATCATCGACGGATGATGATCAGGTAAATTCGGAACTTAGAAATTGTTATAAAACCATTGCGTATTTAACTGACATGCTAGATAAATCTAAATGTAGAATCAAAACCTTAAAATCTGAATTAGAACATTTTAAAAATCTTAAGGAGCATGCAGTAGAATCTAGTGCTGATACCTCCAAATTTGATAAGGATGAAAATAGAATTTTGAAAGAATAGGTGAATGATCTCAAGTGCACTCTTGAGAAGTTAAGCTCTAGCTCTCAAACACTGAATATGATTCTAGAATCTCAGCGAGCAGTTTACAACAAAGCTGGAATAGGTTATAGACCTAAGCAACAAGAACATAGCTTTATTTCTTTAGTTTCTAGAATTTCTGGTAGGAAGAAAACAACTAAGGCATGGATTCCTAGGAAATATATTTTGGAAGCTAATGGACCCAATATATGGGTTCCAAAATCTTTTATCTTTCGTGCCTAGCAGGCATCAGTTAAGGCAGAGTGTCCATCAATCTGGTTTGTAGACAGTGGATGCTCCAAACACATGACCGACGACATATCACTATTCTCTACGCTGGAAAACAAAAGTAGAGGTACCGTTTCATTTGGCAATAGCGATAAATTAAAAGTTGTAGGAATAGGAGATATTTATGTTTCAGAGTTTTTTATGATTAGGAATGTTTTGTTAGTCAAGAATATGTCATTTAACTTGTTAAATGTGAGTCAGTTGTGTGATGCTGGATATAGGGTTGAGTTTAATTCAACTCAATGTCTAGTAAAGCACAACAACTCAGATATTGCCATGTTAGTAAGAATTCGAAAGGAAAACATATATCAAGTGTATTTTGAAAATACTATTCATCTATCTGCCAAGTGTTTTGTATCTAGAACAGATGAATCATGGCTATGGCACATAAGGGTCGCGCATGTCAATTTGAAGAACTTAAGAAGACTAGCTGGAAAAGAGTTGGTCAGGGGGTTACCAATGCTAAAGTTTCAAAAAGACAGGTTATGTGATGCCTATCAAAAAGGTAAGCAAAAGAGGGCATCACACAAGCCCAAAAATGTTGTAATACTACTACAGCTTTAGACTTATTACATTTAGGCCTATTTGACTATAGTACTATTAAATCTCTTAATGGTAGCAGATAATGCTTGGTAGTTATTGATGATTACACTAGATACACTTGGACTTTTTTCTTGGAACATAAAGATGAAACTCTTGGTATTTTTATTTCGTTTAGTAAAAGAATTGAAAATGAGAAAAAGACAACCATTAAAACCCTTAGGAGTGATCGTGGAGGGGAATTTAAAAACATCCGGTTTAAGGACTATTATTTAGAAAAGGGGTATAGGCATGAATTTTCTGTTCCAAGAACACCCCAACAAAATGGTGTTGTGGAAAGGAAAAATCGAGCCTTACAAGAAGTTGCCAGAAGCATTCTCAATGAGTATGCTCTTCCAAGCTACATGTGGGCCGAAGCTGTCAGCATAGCCTGTTATGTTCAGAACAGGGTGCTAATACATAGGTTTCTAGGAAAAACCTTGCATGAACTCTGGTTTGGAAAACCACCTACAGTTAAGCATCTTAGGGTGTTTGGCTACAAGGTGTTTATTCTAAATACCAGAGATCATCTAGGTAAATTCACGGCTAAAGCTGATGAAGGTATTCTTGTTGGATACTCTTCTATTAGCAAAGCATATAGAGTCTACAATAAAAAATCAAAATTAATTGAAGAGTTGTCAGATGTCGTTTTTGAAGAGGGTGAAAAATCTAATGATACCCAAAGAATTAATGAAGAAATTAAATTTGGAATGGAGAAGATCAAATTACGAGAGAACACCGAAGTAGGGGGAGTTAAAATTGAATCGATGATGAAAAGTCTAAGTCACAAGGGTCATTACTTGAAGATGTATCAAACGACCAAATACTTGAAACATCTCGAGCACCAAGATCCAATAGGACAAGCGTCAGTCATCCCCATGATCAAATTATTGGGGAACTTCAACAAAGGGTAAGGACCAGATCATCCTTTAGGAATGAAGGAGTTAAAGTTGTACTCATCTCAGAAATTGAACCCAAAGTAGTAGAAGAAGCTTTGCTTGATCCTGATTGGATCTTAGAAATGCAAGATGAGTTAGGACAATTCGAAAGAAATCAAGTATGGGACTTAGTTCTGAGACTGGAAGAAGTCTCCATAATTTATACAAAATGGGTGTTTAGAAACAAAATGAATCATAAGGGAGAAATTATAAGAAATAAAGCAAGATTAGTGGCCAAAGGATAAAACCAAATTGAAGGGTTAGATTATGAAGAGACCTACACCCCAGTAGCATGACTAGAGTTCATAAGGCTTATGCTAGCATTCGCTGCATATAAAGGCTTCAAACTATATCAAATGGATGTGAAGTCTACCTTCTTGAATGGGGTAATTAAGGAAGAAGTGTACGTTGAACAACCACCGAGGTTTGAGACTTTCAAATTTCCAGACCATGTGTTTAAACTGAAAAAAGCTCTTTATGGGCTAAAACAAGCACCTCATGCTAGGTATGAAAGGTTGTCCACATTTCTAGTAGAGAAAGGGTTGAAGAGAGGTCAGATAGATCTTACACTATTTCTGAGAAGATATGGTGAAAATATTTTTGTAGCCTAGGTTTACGTCGATGACATATTCTGTGGCTCAAACAATAAGGACTATCTGAACGAGTTCATAGGACACATGGAGAGTGAGTTTGAGATGAGTCTTGTGGGTGAACTCGCATTTTTCCTTGGCTTGACATCAAACAAACAAAGGAAGGTATATATGTTCATCAGTCTAGGTATGCCATGAATCTGCTAAAGAAATTCAATATGCATATTTCAAAGGAGAAATCCACTCCTATGGCACAAAGCACAAATCTAGGAAATGATGATGGAGGAAAATCGGTGGATCTAAAATATTATAGGAGCATGATTGGTAGTTTATTGTATCTCAAAGCGAGTCGACCTGATATTTTATATGCTATGGGGGTATGTGTTAGATATCAGTCATGTGCGAAAGAGTCTCACCTAAGTGTTGTAAAAAGGATAAAGAGATATCTAAAAGGTACAATTAAGGTTGGGTTATGGTATTCTCGTACTAAATCATTTGATTTAGTTGTCTATACTGACTCTGACTATGTTGGGTGCAAGTTAGATAGAAAGAGCACAAGTGGAGGATGCCAATTCTTAGGTTCTTCGCTAGTGAGTTGGTCGAGTCAAAAGCAACATTGTGTTGCTGTCTCCACCACTGAGGTTGAGTATATCGCCATGGGAGAGAGTGTGTCACAACTGTTGTGGATGACTTACACGCTGGAGGACTATGGATTGTCATACAAAAATGTACAAGTGTTGTGTGATAACATGAGCACTATCAATTTGACAAAGAATCTTGTCCACCACTCTAGAACGAAACATATTGAAGTGAGACTCACTTCATTAGAGATCATGTAGCTAGGGGAGATGTTGTACTCAATTATGTTGAGTCGAAGTCAAATCTAGTAGATATCTTCACTAAACTCCTTCTAGAAAAAGAATTTAGCCACCTAAGAAAGGAATTAGGCATGTGTGTCACTGAGTAAAGAATTAGAATCTCTCCATAATCATAAGGACTAATTCACCATAACAAGAAGGAATTATGGAAATTAGGGGAACCTTGGGATGCATCTCACACAAACTATAAGATTTAACAAATCTATTTTTGTATTTTTAGTTGGTGGGGATGAGATGTTTAGGTATAACCAACTTGTTGGAGGATTGGTGGTCGGCTAGAGGGGGGTGAATAGCCTTTCGCGTGTACGGTGGAGATCATTCATTGATTGCTCATCTACAAATTCGTTAGTGCAGCGGAAAACAAATGCTAACAAAAGATTAAGCTAAATACAAGAAGTAAAAAAGAAGAGCAATCGCTAACACAATTATGTAACTTGGTTCACGACCTTACCGCTAATCCATGACCCGATTCGTATGGCGAATCACTCCCTTCAAATCCACTAGTCTCTCCTTTGCACCAAGCTAGGTGGAGATAACCTTTCTTACAAGAAATCACTCCTCTTACAATATGATTGAAATAAACTCAAGGAAGAGGAGGAAATTCATGTTGGACACTTGGGAGAAGTTTAGAGTAGAAGCATTAACCCCCTAAGATGACCCAAAGCCTCTTCTTATAGGGAAGAGGCCATTCTTCCCGTTGGGTAGCTAGCAGTCGACTCATGCCTCGATCAGTCGACTGCTGCTATAGTCGTTGCCTCGCAACGGCTTCTTCCACATTGGATTCCAACCAATGACTCCCACATCAGTCGACTGATGGAGCTAACAGTCGAGTGCCTGAAGCAAGCAGTTGACTCTCTAATATTCTATGCTCGAAACCCTCGCGACCAGTTGACTGCTGCCATCAACAGTCGACTGATGGTTTCGGCAGTCGACTGCCAATCCTTAGTAGTCGACTGCTGGGACAGAAACTAGGCTCGAACACTAGTCAAGTCTTCAGTCGACTTGGAGTAGTCAACTGCCACTTCATGGCAGTTGACTGATGTCGGGAAAACCCATCCGACACTTAGCCATTTGGCCAAGTTCACCTACGAGCTACCTCATCCCGGGTTACAATCACTCACTCTCATCTTCCCTTGGAGTCTTTCACCTTGAAGTTCTCTTCGTCTGGCCACGTCCCTCAGATGCACCAAGCGCATGGCTTCGCAATGTCATCCTTCGCGTCTCGCCCTGAAGTCTACTTCCTTTGGCTTCACTCCAATGCTCCTCGTCCGTTGGTTCCTCGGATGCACCAAACGCACGGCTTTCGCAATGCTATCCTTCACCGACTCAAGGACCGAGTCATGAGATGGTGACTTGCCAATGATTTCGCCATGTGTTAATTACTAAGTCCTATACGACTTCAACACACACATATTAAACCCATAACAACCTAACTTAAACTTTTGTCACACACATTAAAATACATCATTCATAGGTTGATTGCCCTTACAATCTCCCCCTTTTTGATGTGTGGCAACCTTGTTTAAGTTAGGTAAAACATAAATCAAAATACATAAGGTAAGAAAGCATGTAAGTAAACATGAGTATCAAAACTCTCCCTTAAACATGCAACTCCCCCTTAAGACATGCTCATTTCCCCCTTAGCACGATTAACTTAAACCTTCATATTTCTCCCCCTTTGACACCATCAAAAACATTATACAAATGTTATACAAGCATGACATCAAGTCTAATGGAAGAAAATACAAAAAATCAAGTTAAAAACCTGATACAACAGCTTACTGTGCTCATGCACAGTACATCAGTCGACTGAATCAAAGCATCAGTCGACTGACACCTAGATTTCCGACTTTTTTGATTTTTCGAACGAAATTCAGAAATGCACCAGAAATTATAGAAAATTCAAAAAATCATGAAATTTGGGGAATATATTTCTTGTAAATCCCTTTATCAATGAAAAATGATTTTTCATGAAAATTCATTTTATTTTTGAAAATTAGACAAAAACTCAAAAGTTTGAAAATCACTCAATTTTGTATCAACTTGAAAATTAGTTTTGCCTTAGAACCTTTTCAACACATCAACATACATATTATCAAACATGAAATGGTTTTAAAACATTTAAAATATCCAACTATGATCTATGAGCAATATGTCCATTGATTAAACATTTGCTTTCCCTATAGTTGGTCTATGATTAATATGACATGATACATGTAAATGACCATCTAAATGTCATAAGCATTAGTGGACATTTGTATCAACCTAACATCTCACCCATGCTATGTTTTCAATCAAGTTAGCCTATAGTGAGTGTGGGATGTACCTAAGGTATTTATACTTAACCATTAATTTCATGCAATTTCTACCAAGGTTAAGTATCTATCATCCAAAAACACCCAACATGATCATAAAATCACATATTATCAATCATGATAAAACATTATCAATTATTGCATATCATGATAAAAAATCAAATATTATTATGATTTTATATTATGATCGCATTATCATCACCCAACACTTAATTCAAAAATTATCACCCACATCCTTACAAGTCAACTATTTTACATGATATAAAATAAGTCCACTCATTGTTAACTTGTTAGTAATATATGAGAGATGTCTTAAGGCAATCGCCTTATGCTTGAACCATTTATATGATAAATGAAGATTCACTATTTGAGTATATATGTTTTCATGTATTTGATTAGATCTTAAACTCATTTACTGAAAGTCCACGATACGATTCACAGCATGAGAGAATTTGTGATTGGATCACAACTAGTGAGTATCTCTACATGTGTAATTGTGATGTATCGGAATTATCCCTAGTCGATGATTTGATGGATTTGGACACCATTGATTCTGTCGAGACTAGCACGAGGTATACTCCTTGGTGTATCCAAGCAGTTGATTCTCACAGGCTGGAGACATTGTGATGTCCGGAGTTAATCATGGATGCTAGTTATGGTAACTAGTTCATTGGAGTGACCAGCCGTAAGATTTCATATGGTTCTCTGCATATATAGATATGTCAATGAAGTTCTTACTGCAACTTAAGTGCGATGTTCCTTTGACTTGCGGTATTCAAGTCATCTTGATCATAAAGACTTATGCTTTGACATCTTAAGCAAGCATCTCTAAGGAGATGTGGACCTGGGATGATTGGGTATAAGTCGAAGTGATCGAAGGTGTTTGAATAGCCTATAAAGGATTCACCACTCCTTGCGAGGAGATGTATACCCATGGCCTCTCGTCGGATTGTTACTAAAGTCTTTGGCCAAAGCATTACATGTTTAGAGTAAGGTACTCTTCGATACATGTTCAGTAACTAGAATCCGTAGGACGAGGAAATGATACTTGGGCTAGGTGTGACGTAGTCAACCTAGTGGGGAATGACACTATAGACCATGTCCTGAACCAAGTGGGTATAAGATGAGTGAAGGGAATGGGGCACGATTCATTCGAGCTGTTAAAGGGTTTCAGAAATAGTTCTGGATCAACTGTTGATCTTTTCGGTTAATTGGGGATCATGATGTACTACTAGGTGCCACTCATGATCGTTCTATAATTAATGGTTAATTATAGATGGCCAACATAAATCGGGAACCTATTTGGTTACACGCACAACGAGCGTAATCCGAAGGATTTAAAACGAGCTTGAGAATGAGATTCTCAGACCGAGAGAAACTAGGTTTGGTTGGGCCAATCAAGGAGCGAGCATGAAATCGTTTCAGTCGCAATGGAAGCGTGGATGGGTCGTGTCTTATGAAGACATGATGGATGAACCAATTTGGTTTGGTTCTAATCCAATGGTCGAGAATAAATCAAAGGGGTTTGGTTTGTTTTAAACGAATGAACCAAAGTTGGTTCGGTTCGTTTTAACTTAAAATAGACCAAATCGGTTTGTTTTATTTTAACTTAAATTAATGGAGAGGGTTAATGGGATTTTGGTTATGATCCGATAACCATTAGGAGAATTTGTTCTCTATAAAATAGGGCTTAAGGGTTTTGTGAAAACCCAATCCTAGCAATCCACAAGTTGCCGCCCACCCCTCCTCTCCTCTAGTGGTCGGCGCCCAACCCTAGCTGCCGGCCAACCTTGTGTCGCCGTCCAAACTTGTTTCCGGCGTCCAAGCTTCAGCCGGCGATCCTCTGGCGACCCTCCGGTAATCTTCCTTGGGTCCGGCGACAAGGTGAGCATCTAGCTTCCTTATTTGGCCGGCCCTAATCCTCCACCAAAGTTGTCCAGTTTTTCTGGACAGCTTGTTTATTTCGTGTCGGAGCATCATTTGGACGACGTTTGGAGCTCCGACAGCGGCTTCCTTGCCGGGGATTCGATCTCCAGTAATCCTCATAGGTGGAGGACGAAGGATTCGTCAAACGGTTGACGAATACCTCTCCGGAGAAGCGAGTTTTTGAGGACTCATTTTGGATCCGAATTTTGATTCGGATCGTGATCTTCTCTCAATCACATCGTCTTCATCACGAGGCTAGTAACTTGTACGAAGACGAGGCTCGTGACTTTGAGAAGTCATCCCGAATATACTCGGCGTGGATACGGATAGAGGTGATTCTAGCGAGGATCACTCCGGTTGATGTCTTTTCCGCTACACGTGATACGTCAGGTATGCGTAGTATAAATTTCCTTTTATTGCAAAATTTGAATTTACGGTTATGTCTACACATGTTGAACTATGAATGTGTGTGGTGTGTGTGTTGTAATAAATTAGATTTATTATTTTTATTCCTTCCGCTGTGCACATGTTTACGAAACATATTCGAACATACACTCGCCGCGGTGCCAGAAACCCAACAGTGGTATCAGAGCTCAGGTTGTGTTTCGACATAATCATAAAAAATTTTTGCGATAGTCGTAATGGTATTTATGGAAATTTTCTACTTTTTGAAAGTTAGAAGTATTTATGGAAATTTTTAATTTTGGAAAGTCTAGAAGTATTTATGGAAATCTTCTACTTTTGGAAAGTTAGAAGTATTTATTGAAATTAATATTTTCCATAAATAAAATATTTTATTAGATTTGGAAATTTGTTTCCTAATTTAATCATGATTTGATTTGGAAAATCAAATCTTAAAATATTTGATTTCCATAAGTAGTTTTGATGATTTAGGAAATTTATTTCCTAAATTGACTTTCCTTAATCAACACTTTCCACAAATAAAATATGTTATTAGATTTAGAAATTTGTTTCCTAATTTAATCATGATTTGATTTGGAGAATCAAATCTCAAACATATTTTATTTCCATAAATAGTTATAACATATAAGGAAATTTTGTACATGTCATAATTGTATGCCATGTAATTGCATTAGATGCATATCATTATGCCATGCGTGTCGTGACATGTAGATGTATGTCATGTATGTCATGCCATGTAGATAATAGTTATTTGCATACAAAGAGGATGAGACATAAAAACCCTTACTCAATATTAAAGCCTACATCTTCCATTAATATGGTTAGAATCCGAGTTCCATTTCTTGTTTGGGTTGTTGGACTCTCTCCAAGCCCGACTCGAACCCGAACATGTTCAAACCATGGAATAGTTTAATATTAATATGGTAAGAGTCAGAGGTCAATCGTTATCTTTGGTTGTTGGACTCTCTCCAAGCTGGGCTAATTGGTTGAATGCGCTCTAACCATATTAAAACTATTTCTCGATTAATGGGTTGGCTTTAACCTAGAGCATCGGCTTGTTGGACTCTCTCCAAGGTCGATGTAAAGGGAGGTGAAGTTGGGTGCTATGCATATGATGCATACTTGTTAATGAGTTAACAACCCGATGTATGTGTGAACATTCAATAAGTTGATAGCACATTGTGATAGTTGCATATATGTGATATGCAATCGGTATATTTGATAGCTACCATCGTATTTATGAATGGCTTGTTGGACTCTCTCCAAGGTTGTTCATATCTATGTTGGATATCAGCTCATTCGGAGATGGACCTATGATCTTCCGAAGTGATTTTGGGGTTTTTGAAATTCGAAAAATGAATGGAATTTATGAATGTATATTGATGCATTTTAAAAATCATTTTCTCATATATGCTTGTTTTATATTTCTAGGATAATTGATTGATCATGATGTCTTTGAATTTGCACTCTATCTTGGATTCAAATAAATTGACTATGCCGAACTTCTTGGACTGGCTTAGAAACTTGAGAATTGTTCTCAAGGTGAAAAGCTTGCGTATGTCCTCGAAGTGCCTCTTCCCTCCCATCCTAGTGATGATGCAACTCCAGACCAATTGTTGGTCTATCAGAAACATGTGACTGATTCTGAACTGGCAAGTTGCATCATGCTAGCCGCAATAGTACCTGAGCTGCGGAAGCAGCATAAGCATATGGATGCTCATACCATAGTCTTTCATCTTTATGAGTTGTTTGATGAGCAAGTGAGATTCGAAAGGTTCAAATTCTCCAAGCTCCTCTTCACCTCTGAGATGCAAGAAGGTTCATCTGTGGTACTGCTCAACATGCTGAAGACTGTGGAGCCTTCTAAGAAGCATGAGCAGGGGACGGTGCTGTGAGTTGATTCCTCGAAGAAAGGTTCTAAGAGAAAGTCAAAGGAATAGCAGAAGGGGAAGAAAAGGGCTAAAAGGCAGAACCAGCTCAAAAGGGCACTTGCCATCATTATGGCAAGGAGGGCCATTGGCGAAGAAATTGCAAGATTTATCTTGAGTTCGTGAAGAAGAATAAGGCATCGGATGCCCCATCTTCTTCAAATATCTTCGTTATTGATTTTCATTATATTTTCTCAAACACTTGGGTATTGGATACTGGGTGTGGCTCACATATATATAATGACATACATGGGCTAAGGAATATAAGAAGACTCGTCAAGGGAGAGTCAAATATACGTGTTGGGAATGGAGTAAAGGTTGCTGCACTCGCCATCGGAACGTATTTGTTGAAATTCCCTACAGGTCTTGTCTTAGAACTGGACAATGGCTTTTATGTTCCTTCGTTGATAAAGAATATCATTTCTATTTCTTGTTTAAATAGAAATGGGTATCATTTGACTTTTAGTAACAATTGTTGTTACATAACTTTGAATGGAGTTCTTTATGGGACTGGAACTTTAAGCATTGCTATTTATACGTTGGACATATCCAATGACATTTTCAATATCAAAGCGAGCAACAAGCGTGATCGAAAGGATAATCAATTAGACTCCTACATGTGGCATTGTCGTCTTGCCCATGCAAGCAAGAAACACATGTCCGAATTACACCGATGTGGAATTCTGGAATCGTTTGAATTGGATTCATACGATACATGTGAATCATGCTTAAAAGGCAAGATGACTAAGTTACCTTTTATAGGAAAAGGTGAACGAGTGGGAGAGTTGCTAGGTCTAATACATACTGATGTATGTGGACCTATGTCAACTCAAGATTTAGGAGGCTATAGCTACTTTATTACCTTCACCGATGATCACTCACGGTTTGGGTATGTGTTCTTGATGAAACACAAGTCTGAAGCCTTTGAAAGGTTCAAAGAATTCAGAAATGAAGTAGAGAAACAACATGACAAGAGTATTAAAATACTTCAATCGGATCGAGGTGGTGAATACTTAAGTCAAGAGTTTCTTGATTATCTAAGAGACAATGGTATATTGTCTCAATGGACTCCGCCATACACACCACAGCATAATGGTGTATCTGAGAGGCGTAACCGGACCTTGTTGGACATGGTTAGGTCAATGATGAATCATGTGAATCTTCCCAAGTCCTTTTGGGGCTATGCACTTTAGACAGTTGTTTACTTGTTAAACAGAATGCCAACCAAGGTAGTCTCCACTATTCCATATGAGATATGGAATAGTAAGAAACCTCATGTATCTTACTTGAAGATATGGGGTTGTCCTGCTTATGTGAAGTGGACTGTATCAAACAAATTGGATGCTAAGTCTGATAAATGTCTATTTATTGGATACCCTAAGGAAACAAGGGATTACCAATTCTATCATCCTGTGGAACAAAAGGTGTTTGTTTCAAGGCATGCTATGTTTCTAGAGAAAAAGTTTCTCTTGCAAGAAAACAGTGGGAGTGACGTCGAGCTTGAGGAGGCTCGAGAGACTCAAATAGACATTGATGAGATACCTGGTGAAGCACAACAGCCGATAACTCATAGTGATGAGCAATCGGCTGGACCTATTGAAACACCACATCTTCGTAGATCTGGTAGAACATGCAATATTCCTGAGAGATATGGATTTCTCGTAAGTGAATCGAACGACGTGTTACTCATTGATGATGAGGAGCCTACCAGTTATGAAGAAGTTATGACAAGTTTAGAAAGGGATAAGTGGCTTGAAGTCATGAAGTCAGAAATGGATTCCATGTATGAAAACCAAGTTTGGAACTTGGTTGACCCACATGAAGGCATAAAGCCTATAGGGTGCAAGTGGGTTTTCAAGAAGAAAACCGACATGAATGGTAATGTGATTACCTATAAGGCTAGATTAGTGGAGAAAGGATTTCGTCAAAAGCAAGGTGTTGATTATGACGAAACCTATTCGCCTGTAGCTATGCTTAAATCCATTCGGATGCTCCTGGCCATAGTGGCTCATTATGATTATGAGATATGACAGATGGATGTGAAAACAACTTTCCTTAATAGAAACCTGCTTGAGGACGTGTATATGATACAGCCTGAGGGTTTAACATCGGTTGATAAAACCAAGGTATGCAAATTGTGACGGTCCATATATGGATTGAAGCAAGCATCCAGGAGCTGGAATATACATTTTGATGAGACAATCAAAAAGTTTGATTTCTCACAAAATCCATACGAACCTTGTGTGTATAAGAAGGTTAGTGGGAGTGCAGTCGTGTTCCTAGTATTGTATGTTAATGACATATTACTTATAGGAAACGATGTTTCAATCTTACAGTCAGTTAAGATTTGGTTGTCCAAGACATTCTCCATGAAAGACCTGGGAGAAGCAACCTACATCCTCGGGATTAAGATCTATAGAGATAGATCGAAACGGTTTCTTGGTCTTTCACAGTCTACATATATAGACCGAGTGCTAAAGAGGTTTAACATGTCAGAATCCAAGAAAGGTTTCCTACCCATCATGCATAGGATACACCTTTCGAAGTCTATGTGTCCGCGCACAGAAGATGAGAGAATTTGCATGAGTAAGATTCCCTATACATCCGCAATAGGATCTATCATGTATGCTATGTTATGTATGAGGCCCGATGTATCGTATGCTCTGAGTGTCACGAGAAGATACCAGTCTGATCCAGGAATGGATCATTGGGTGACTGTTAAGACGATCCTTAACTACTTAAGAAGAACTAAAAATACATTCCTAATATATGGAGAAGGGTACATGGTGATACGTGGGTATACGGATGCCAGCTCCAGACAGACAAGGATGATTCCATGTCTCAGTCTGGGTATGTATTCACCTGGAATGAAGGCGGAATAAGTTGGAAAGGTTCCAAGCTTGACACTATAGCGGATTCTACCACTAAGGCAGAATACATTGCAGCTTTGGAAGCAGCAAAGGAAGCGGTTTGGATCAAGAAGTTCATCTCTGAACTTGATGTGGTCTCATAAATGATCTAAACATGTGCTTCGCCGCTATCATCTGATCAAAAAGATCATTAGTAGGAAGGAAATACAAATCGAGAAAATACCCACTGAAAGGAACTTAGCGGATCCTTTAACTAAGGCATTACTTCAAAGTAAGTTTGAGGGTCATGTTAGAGCTAATGGTATTGGATACCGTAGTGATTGGCATTAGGCCAAGTGCGAGTTTGTTAGTAATATATCACAGTACCGTAGCTAATCGCCTTATGCTTGAACCATTTATATGATAAATGAAAATTCACTATTTGAGTATACATGTTTTCATGTATTTGATTAGATCTTAAACTCATTTATTGAATGTCCACAATACGATTCACAACATGAGCGAATTTGTGATTGGATCACAACTAGTGAGTATCTCTACATGTGTAATTGTGATGTATCAGAATTATCCCTAGTCGATGAATTGATGGATTTGGACACCATTGATTCTGTCGAGACTAGCATGAGGTATACTCCTTGGTGTATCCAAGCAGTTGATTCTCACTGGCTGGAGACATTGTGATGTCCGGAGTTAATCGTGGATGCTAGTTATGGTAACTAGTTCATTGGAGTGACCAGCCGTAAGACTTCATATGGTTCTCTGAATATATAGATATGTCAACGAAGTTCTTACTGCAGCTTAAGTGCGATGTTCCTTTGACTTGCGGTATTCAAGTCATCTTGATCATAAAGACTTATGCTTTGACATCTTAAGCAAGCATCTCTGAGGAAATGTGGACCCGAGATGATTGGGTATAAGTCGAAGTGATCGAAGGTGTTTGAATAGCCTATAAAGGATTCACCACTCCTTGCGAGGAGATGTATACCCATGGCCTCTCGTCTGATTGTTACTAAAGTCTTTGTCCAAAGCATTACATGTTTAGAGTAAGGTACTCTTCGATAAATGTGCAGTAACTAGAATCCGTAGGCCAAGGAAATGATACTTGGGCTAGGTGTGACATAGTCAACCTAGTGGGGACTGACACTATAGACCATGTCCTGAACCAAGTGGGTATAAGATGAGTGAAGGGAATGGGGCATGATTCATTCGAGCTACTGAAGAGTTTCATAAATAGTTCTGGATCAACCGTTGAACTTTTCGGTTAATTGGAAATCATGATGTACTACTAGGTGTCATTCATGATCGTTCTATAATTAATGGTTAATTATAGACGACCAACATAAACCGAGAACCTATTTGGTCACACGCACAATGAGCATAATCCGAAGGATTTAAAATGAGCTTGAGAATGAGATTCTCAGACCGAGAGAAACTAGGTTTGGTTGGACTAAACAAGGAGCGAGTATGAAATCGTTTCAGTCGCAATGGAAGCGTGGATGGGTCGTGTCTTATGAAGACATGATGGATGAACCAAATTGTTTTGGTTCTAATCTAATGGTGGAGAATAAATCAAAGGGGTTTGGTTTGTTTTAAATGAATGAACTAAAGTTGGTTCAGTTCATTTTAACTTAAAATAGACCAAATCGGTTTAGTTTATTTTAACTTAAATTAATGGAGCGGGTTAATGGGCTTTTGGTTATGATCCGATAACCATTAGGAGAATTTGTTCTCTATAAAATAGGGCTTAAGGGTTTTGTGAAAACCCAATCCAAGCAATCCTCAAGTTGCCGCCCACCCCTCCTTTCCTCTAGTGGTCGACGCCCAACCCTAGCCGCCGCTCAGCCTTGTGCCACCGTCCAAACTTGTTGACGGCGTCCAAGCTTCAGTCGGTGATCCTCCGGCGACCCTCCGGTAATCTTCCTTGGGTCCGGCGACAAGGTGAGCATCTAGCTTCCTTATTTGGCAGGCCCTAATTGTTGGTGCAACAATGCCCTAAGCATTTATATGTTTTGATGTTTGGATAATCATCTAAGTTAGGCAACAAATAGTGATCTAATTGTGTACGTGTTCAAGTGACAGGGAAATCCAAGTATGAAGACTTAGTAAAAGTAAAGTCGAAATATCATCTTGGCAAGAGAAGTCCAAGGTAAAGGTTTGGCGGCATAAGACCAAGCATGTTGTCTTGGCGGCATTAAGTCCAAACGAACTTTGGAAAAGGAAGTCCAAAGGCAAGACTTGGCAGCGTAAGTCCAAGCATGTAGATTTGGCGGCATAAAGTCCAAGCATGCTTTGGCAAAGGAGAACCCAAGACATGACAAAACCGAAGGAAGCTCTTGGAAGCAAAGCGCGAAGGATGAACAAGTCGCTGACTCGGAGGGATCATGAAGGCACAAGGCTTAAGAAAGAGCTAGAAGGTTAAGTCTAGGTATAGGGGGTGAAATCAAGTATGAAATAGTCATATTTGATGAGTATCAGTCGACTGATACGATGTATCTGTCGACTGGTCAGGTGCTCGACTCGTGGTGAAACATCGATGATCACGATCGCTTTAATTGTGGCTGATCGATTCTTCAATCGCCGATCGCCATACGATGGCCGATCGATCAAGGTTAACCGTCACGAATGCGGTCTCACTCGATCGCGCTTTGATCACTGATCGATCGATGTCCATCACCGATCGATGGAAGGATCACCGATCGATGCAAGTGTCGTTGGATGAAACGACTGAATCCCATTAATCCGCCTATTCAAGTCGTTAACCACGCCGAATCGATCGATGTTGTACATCACCGATCGATCGTGCTCGAATGGGAAAATCATTCTCTATAAAAAGAGGGCTGATGGAGGTTTTTGGGGTTAATGCTTATTCTCTGATTCTTCCCAAAGCCTCCACGAATTTTCAAGCTCTCTAAGTGATCTTAAATCCTTTCCTCCTCTCTCTAAGCTAAAACTTCATTCTTTGTAAAGAAGAGGAGGTCTTGTTGTAAAAGAGAGTGTCTTAGTGGAATTGCTTGGATTGATCCACCTTAAGGATCGCCGTGGAGTAGGAGCGTTATCTCTGAACCACGTAAAGGCTTTGTTAGCATTGGTTTTCATTTCTACTTATATTATCTTTGTTTTTGCTTCCGCTAATCATTTTTGTAGAAACGAAAAACGCTATTCACCCCCCCCCTCTATCTTCAAACCATCTCCAACAAGTGGTATCAGAGCCTGGATCGCATCGGAAGATCTAGCAATCAACCAGAGCAAAGATGGCTTTTCAAGAGGGGTATAGCATGGCGAGGCCTCCGTTCTTCGACGATAACGACTTCGGATATTGGAAAGGTAGGATGGAGTATTACTTAATGAATGATATTGAGAATTGGTTTAGTGTTGTAGATGGTTTCGAGAAGCCGGCCGATGAATTTGGAGCACCACTATCGACAAAAGATTGGACAAGAGAGATGGCCAAGAAAGCACAAGAAAATGCAAAAGCAACGACCACACTTCAATGTGGTCTATCCAAGGAGCAACTCTCTAAAGTCGGGCCCTTCAACTCCACAAAAGAGCTTTGGGAGAAGCTCATCGAACTCAACGAAGGATCGAAAGAAACAAGAAGGGCCAAGAGAGATCTTTTGATTGGCCAACTCCAAAGCTTCACCATGAAGACAAATGAGACTGTGAGCCAAATGCACCGGCGTTTCAAGGAAGTAGTCAACGGACTACATGTTATAGGTGAGAAGGTCGACAATCGAGACCTTGTAAGGTATGTGTTACAAGCTTTCCCTAGAACCACCTTATGGGCTTCAATGGTAGATGCCTATAAGGTCTCTAGGGATCTTTCATTAGTTAAATTAGATGAGCTATTTTGTGAATTTCAATTACATGAACAAGCTAACACTTCATCCAAAGAGAAGGGTATAGCTCTTTTTGTAGGAAAGAAGGAGAAAAAGGAAGTGTCCTCCTCATCCGAATCCGAGGAAGACTCATCAAGTAGTGAAGATGAGTTATCGGCAAGCGAGGTGGCACACTACGTCAAGAAGTTTGGTGGGAAGTCAAGAAGTCTCACCAAGAAAGATGTGAAGAGGATGTTCCAATCCTCAAGAGGTAAATCTTCAAACAATTCAAATCTAACGTGACTTGTTTTGGTTGCAACAAGAAAGGGCATATAAAGCCAAATTGCCCGGAACTAAAGAAGAAGGAGGAGAAGGAAAAGAAAAAGAAGGAAAAGAAGAAGGAGGCGATGGTGGCACAAACATGGGATACTCTAAGCATGGAGGAGTCTTCCGACGATGAAGAAGTTTGCCATGCAACCCGGAATTTAGCCCTCATGGCATTGGAAGAAACCGGGAGCTCAAGCGAGGAGTCTTCTTCCTCTTCGATGAATCATCATCAAGTGATGATGATGAGGTAAACAACTCACCCAAAGTAGATTTACTTTATAAGACTATTGCATGTTTACAAAATGCTTTAAATAGATCGAAAACTAGGATTAAGGATCTAAAATTAGAGATCAAATCATTTAAGAGTGTAGATTCATCATGTGGTAAACCATCTAGTGATAATGATGAATGTACCCTTAGGGATGAAAATGATGAGTTAAGAAAAGAAATAGGTAAATTAAGAGCATGCTTAGAAAAATTCACCAATGGGTCAAAATACCTAGACATGATTATTAAGGATCAAAGGGCTATCTACAACAAGGCCGGATTAGGATATAGGCCTAAAGAAAAAGAGGTAGCATTTACATCTCTTGTGAGTAGAAAATCAACAATTAAAAGCAAGGGGAGAAAGGCATGGGTACCTAAGAAATTTATAATTGATGCTAGTGGTCCTAAGATTTGGGTACCTAAGGATTGTGTTTTTCATGTGATATAGGTAGAAGAACCAAGCTTGTGGATAGTTGATAGTGGGTGCTCAAAGCATATGACCGGGGATGAGAGAAAATTCTCCACTATCAACCACACTAGCAAAGGAAAAGTCTCATTTGGTAATAGCGGCAAACTTAAGATTCTAGGAAAGGGCACAATTGAGGTATCCCCCAATCTTGCCATTCATAAAGTACTATTAGTTAAAAATATGAAATTTAATTTACTTAGCGTAAGCCAACTATGTGATGCAAACTTTGATGTTAAATTTGATTCATCAAAATATTTTATAAGACACAAAACTATAAATGATCGCATGTTAGTAGGTTTTAGAAAATCAAATATTTATTATGTTGATTTATCCTATGCTACTAATGCTTCCACTAAGTGTCTTATTGCAAAAGAGGAAGAAAGTTGGCTTTGGCATAGGAGGCTAGGACACATAAATATGAAGAATATAGCCAAAATAGCGAAATTGAAGCTAGTCAAAGGATTGCCTAAAGTCAAATTTCTCAAGGACAAGATGTGTGATGCATGCCAAGAAGGGAAACAATCAAAAACATCACACAAAGGTAAAAATTTACTTAGTACCGCTTTACCATTAGAATTATTACATATGGATTTATTTGATTGTCATAGTACCCCCTCTATAATTGGTAGTAAATATTGCTTGGTAATAGTAGATGATTTTTCTAGGTTTACTTGGGTATTTTTCTTGAAAAATAAAGATGAAACCTTAGGAATAATCATAGGATTTAGCAAAAGAGTAGAAAATGAAAGAAAACTCAAAATCAACCGGATCCGTAGTGATCATGGTGGAGAGTTTGAGAATTCTAACTTTTCAACTTTTTGCTTAGGACAAGGGTACAAGCATGAATTTTCTTATCCTAGAACACCTCAACAAAATGGAGTTGTGGAAAGGAAAAATCGTGCCCTACAAGAAGCGGCTAGGACAATGCTTAATGCATACTCCTTACCTAGCTACTTGTGGGCGGAAGCGGTTAATACCGCTTGCTATATCCAAAATAGGGTATTGATTCATAGGTTTTTAGGAAAAACTCCATTTGAATTGTGGAATGGTACAATTCCAACAATTCATTATTTTAAGGTCTTTGGATGTAAAGTTTATATTTTAAATACCAAAGACAACCTAGGTAAGTTTGAGTCCAAAGCGGATGAGAGAATCCTAGTTGGATACTCATCCACCAGTGTAGGGTATAGAGTGTACAATAAAAGGACTCAAAAGATTGAAGAATCTTCAAATGTCCAATTTGATGAAGCTTCCAATACTTACCCTAGGAAATCCCCTATTGATGATGATATTAATAATGAAAATCAAGAAATTACCCAACAATTGCAAGATTTAACCGATGATTCCGATGATGAGCATAGGATTGAGGTTGATCATGATCAAAATCAAATTAATACACCTCCTAGAACCATAAGAGTTCATCAAAGTCACCTCTTAGATCAAATTGTGGGTGAATTATCTCAAGGAGTTAGGACTAGGTCATTCCATAGGGATCCTACTAATCATATAGCTCTAATTTCTCAAATTGAGCCCAAAACAATTAAAGATGCATTACTTGATCCGGATTGGATCTTAGCAATGCAAGATGAATTGGCTCAATTTGAAAGGAGTCAAGTGTGAGAGTTAGTTCCTAGACCAAGTGAAAACACCATTGTTACTACGAGATGGGTTTTTAGGAACAAACTAGATGACCAAGGAAATATCACTAGAAATAAAGCAAGATTAGTTGCAAGGGGGTTTAATCAAGTTGAAGGACTTGATTATGATGAAACATATGCCCCAGTTGCTAGGTTAGAGTCCATTAGAATACTTTTAGCATATGCCTCTTATATGGGTTTCAAACTCCATCAAATGGATGTCAAATCGGCATTCCTAAATGGGGTTATTAAGGAAGAGGTGTATGTAGAACAACCTCCCGGGTTTGAAAATATGGACTACCCAAACCATGTATACAAGCTTAGGAAAGCTTTGTATGGTTTAAAACAAGTTCCCCGGGCTTGGTATGAAAGATTATTATCTTTCCTAATTTCTAAGGATTTTAAAAGGGGTATTATTGATCAAACTCTATTTATAAAGTCAACATCTAAGGATATCTTTGTAGCCCAAGTATATGTTGATGACATTATCTTTGGGTCAACAAATGATGAACTCCTTCAAGACTTTATTAAAAACATGGGAAAAGAGTTTGAAATGAGTCTAGTTGGAGAATTGAACTTCTTCCTAGGACTACAAGTCAAACAAACAAGTGAAGGAATTTACATTTATCAAACCAAATATGCTAAGGAAATGATTAAGAAATTTGGTTTGGAAAATGCTAAAGTGGTTTCAACTCCAATGGCAACCAATACTAAAATAGATAGTGATAGTGAAGGAAAACAAATAGATCTTACCCTTTATAGGAGCATGATTGGTAGCCTCTTGTATTTAACCGCTAGTAGACCCGACATATTATTTGCGGTTGGTATGTGTGCTAGGTATCAATCATGTGCTAAAGAATATCATTTAGTTGCCGTTAAAAGAATTTTAAGATATGTTAAGGGCACACTAAATGTAGGACTATGGTACCCTAGGACTAGATCTTTTGACTTGATTGGGTACACCGATTCCGATTATGCCGGTTGCAAATTGGATCGGAAGAGTACTAGTGGGGGATGTCAATTCCTTGGGTCCTCCCTAGTTAGTTGGAGTAGTAGGAAGCAACCTTGTGTTTCTTTATCCACCACCGAGGCCGAGTATGTGGCTATGGGTGGTTGTGAAGCTCAACTACTATGGATGAAACATACCCTAGAAGATTATGAGCTATTTTACTCCAACATGAAAGTATTTTGTGATAATGTGAGCACCATTAATTTGACCAAAAATCCGGTGCATCACTCTAGGACCAAGAACATTGAAGTGAAACATCACTTCATTAGAGACCATGTGGCTAAGGGGGACATTGAGCTCAATTACATTGAATCCAAGTCCAACCTAGCCGACATATTTACCAAGGCTCTCCCCGAGATAGAATTTTCATCACTTAGGAGAGAACTTGGAATGTGCTTGGTTGAGTAAAGTTATAGGTTTGCATGACCCTATAGAAATACTAGGATTTATACCTTTAAGCATCTCACAAAATATCTAAGAAACCATGATTTTTGTATTGAGCAACTTAGACAACATGTGAGATGTTAGGAAGATACACTTGGTTCATCATGCTTGTTATGATGCATTACTATGGACCAAAGTGTCATCTAGAGACATTAATCCTTCATTGGACCAATCATTGGGATGGCTTATTCACAATTAATGTGCATATATCTCCAAGAACATGATTGGAAATGTCAAATAAAATATATTTTAAACTATTTTTATCATACTTTGAAAAGCAGTTTTCAAGTGAAACACAAAAGTGATACAAGGTTTGCAAACTTTTTAGAACTTTTGTTAGTTTCAAAGTTTGTATCAATATTGAAATCTGGAAAACATATATTTTTCAAAATATATTTCCTTGATAAATTATGATCTCAGTAATGTGTACACAAAATTTCATGATTTTTCGAGGTTTTTAGAATTTGACGATTTCAATTTGAGAAAAGGTTTGAATTTCAGATTATAAGCGTTTCAATGATCGTTCGTAAAACCGATCGACATACATCTGGTTTTTTGGAAAAATAGCTTCATTTTCTGATATTTAGTGTATCTTTGATGTCCTAAAACTCTAGCATGATAATATTGGGTATAAACTTGTGTAACTGGTTAATGTGGCGTTTTAGGGGGAGTTTCACAATTTTATCTTTTTCATCCTAAATGAACATTGTTGGTGCAAAGTTAGGATTTAAATCTTCAAATTGTTTGATAGACCTTTGCTCCACATGTTTTTGGTACTCATCATGAACTATATCTTGGATTAAGGGGGAGCTAATTTTCAATTCTATACCTTAGTTCAAGATTTCAATATTTTCAATTCTTCTATGGAGTATATGATTTCTTCTCTTTTTGATGTATGTCAAAGGGGGAGAAGAAATGTTTAAGTTAGAATTGGATATATGATCATATGGTTATGTGTGTATCTTTAAAAGACCTAACTTAAATGATTGCCAAACATCAAAAAGGGGGAGATTGTTGGTGCAACAATGCCCCAAGCATTTATATGTTTTGATGTTTGGATAATCATCTAAGTTAGGCAACAAATTGTGATCTAATTGTGTACATGTTCAAGTGACAGGAAAATCCAAGTATGAAGACTTGGTAAAAGTAAAGTCGAAATATGATCTTGGCAAGAGAAGTCCAAGGTAAAGGTTTGGCTGCATAAGACCAAGCATGTTGTCTTGGCGGCATTAAGTCCAAACGAACTTTGGCAAAGGAAGTCCAAAGGCAAGTCTTGGCAGCGTAAGTCCAAGCATGTAGACTTGGCGGCGTAAAGTCCAAGCACGCTTTGGCAAAGAAGAACCCAAGACATGACAAAACCGAAGGAAGCTCTTGGAAGCAAAGTGCGAAGGATGAACAAGTCACGGACTCGGAGGGATCATGAAGGCACAAGGCTTAAGAAAGACCTAGAAGGTTAAGTCTAGGTCTAGGGGGTGAAATCAAGTATGAAATAGTCATATTTGATGAGTATCAGTCGACTGATCCGATGTATCGACCGTCGTGTTTCGATCGACTCGTGTGGTGAAACTCGATGATCGATCATTGCTTTGTTGTGGCCGATCGATTGAATCACCGATCGCCACGAGCGTCCAATCGATCAAGGTTAACCGTTACTGCACGCGCCTCACTGATTGCAGTTTTGATCACTCCATCAGTCGACTGATGGAAGGATCAGTCGACTGATGAAAGTGTCGTTGGATGAAACGACTCTGAATCCCGCAAATCTGGCTATTTAGAAGCCATTAACCACGCCAGCAGTCGACTGATGTTGTACATCAGTCGACTGAACGTGCTCCAATGGGAAAATCAGCCTTCTCTCTATAAAAAGAGGGCTGATGGAGGTTTTTGGGGTTAATGCTTATTCTTTGATTCTTCCCAAAGCCTCCACGAATTTTCAATCTCTCTAAGTGATCTTAAATCCTTTCCTCCTCTCTCTATGCTAAAACTTCATTCTTTGTAAAGAAGAGGAGGTCTTATTGTAAAAGAGAGTGTCTTAGTGGAATTGCTTGGATTGATCCACCTTAAGGATCGCCGTGGAGTAGGAGCGTTATCTCCGAACCACGTAAAGGCTTTGTTAGCATTGGTTTTCATTTCTACTTATATTATCTTTGTTTTTGCTTCCGCTAATCATTTTTGTAGAAACGAAAAATGCTATTCACCCCCCCTCTAGCTTCAAACGATCTCCAACACTAATCCTCCACCAAAGCTGTCCAATTTTTCTAGACAGATTGTTTATTTAGTGTCGGAGCATCGTTTGGACGACGTTTGGAGCTCCAACAGTGGCTTCCTTGCCGAAGATTTGATCTCCGGTAATCCTCATAGGTGGAGGACGAAGGATTCGTCAAACGGTTGACGAATACCTCTTCGGAGAAGCGAGTTTTTGAGGACTCATTTTGGATCCGTATTTTGATTCGGATCGTGATCTTCTCTCGATCACATCGTCTTCAACACGAGGCTAGTAACTCATACAAAGACGAGGCTCGTGACTTTGTGAAGTCATCCCGAAGATACTCGGCGTGGATACGGATAGAGGCAATTCTAGCGAGGATCGCTCTGGTTGATGCCTTTCCGCTACACGTGATACGTCAGGTATACGTAGTATAAATTTCCTTTTATTACAAAATTTGAATTTACGGTTATGTCTACACATGTTATACTATGCATGTGTGTGGTGTGTGTGTTGTAATAAATTAGATTTATTATTTTTATTCCTTTCGCTGTGCACATGTTTACGAAACATGTTCGAACACACACTCGCCGCGGTGCTGGAAACCCAACATGACTATCCTAGGGTTTTCCTAACCATTAAGGATGGACTTTGGAACACAATATAAGTTTTATCCTATAGGGTTCACCAAATACTCCTTTGGGATCCATTTTCTAGCTACCATTGTATTTTTATCTTGACCCCTAGCAATTAGGCAATGGTAGGCCTTTTCATTTTTGGTTTCCTTGTAGCCTAATCCTTTCTTATTAAAACTTGTCCTTTGGCTCCCAATTATCATGTTCAAAGTGTTGGAGTCTATTGTGAATTTTTCTAAGGCCTTAGTTAAATAATCTACCTTTTCCCTTAAGGCCTTATTTTCTTCAATACATTCATCATTTACATTAAAAGACATATAATCATCATGTGAGCATGCATCACTAGTCATAGAAGAAGAAGCATTATTATTAATAGTTAAACATGCTTTTTCTAGCTTTTCTTCTAGGGACTTAATTTCATTTTGCATGCACTTATTTTTCTTCTTAGCCCTAAATAAATCCCTAGTTAGGCTAGAGATCATAGAAACAATCTTTTTAGGGGAAAGATTTGTTACCATACTTTTCATATCTTCTTCCTCCGATTCCAATGAGGATGAAGATGAAGCTCCCCCTTGACTTGAGCTCTCCTCACTTGAACTTGTTTCTTCTTTTTCGGAGGAGGTGGAGTCCAAGTCTTCTATTGCCATTAGAGCAAGGCTTGTGAATGCTTGATCTTCCTCCGATGAGGATGATGGATCATCCCACGTCACCGCTTTAAGGTTGTGGGGCTTTGACTTATTCTCCTTCTTCTTTTCTTCTTTCTTCTTCCCTTCTTTCTTCTTGTCATGCTTCTTCCTTTCTTCTTTGCTCTTGTTCAAGAGGGGACAATCATCCCTTATGTGTGTAGGGATGTATACTGAAAAGTCTATCTTTTCTATGAACATCTTTATTTTTGAAATAAGAATCACATGATCATTGTTTGCATATTTTTATGCATATTGTTTAATACGTTACATTGTAGATAACATGGTGTGTGGTGTCACACGGGAGATCATGTTATCGGCTCCTTGTAAAGTATAAGTAAAGGCTCACAATCGAGATGGCTTTGGACAAACCATCGGAATGGTTGTAGTGTGATTTGGTATTGGTTTGTCTTGACCATAGAATCACACTAGTGCACTTTGAGTGTATTGAGCAGGACCGACTTAGAGGTGATTCGATTTATTGCTGACTACATAATTGAATCGGACGTCAAATATTATTTTGTACATGCTCTTAATCCCGATATAATAACGGGCACATATACTTAGTACTCATCTCTTTGATTTACCAATGGGCGAGATTTATAGAATAACTCGATAGGCTCGGTAAGTTGGGAGATGATATTATTTATATGGTGTGTCGTTGATTATAAGAGAAAACCGTGTCCTATATATTAGGATGATGATGTCCCCTTGAGGAGCTCAAAAGGTTCATCATGTAAACCCTACAGGTGGACTTGGTCCGACATGAAGAAAAGGTTGAGTGGTACTACTCAAGGAGTTAGATGTCGATTAATTAATGGTCAGTAAATTAATTAATCGACGGACATTCAAGATCTTAAACACGGGGAGAAAATGTACAAATAATATATGGAGCCCATATTATCATATGGGGGTTGGTGAGGTAGATCAATGATGATCCTTTAGTGGATTGGATCATCATTAGTGGATCGGACTTTTTGTGGGCTTGATCCATGGGTGGCCAAGATCCAACTCCTCCTCATGGTCCCTAATGTAGCCTATTAACACCTCATGAAGCTTAGATCCAATAGATAGAAACAAAACTCTAAGATCCATAGGTAGAGATTAAATCTCTAAGATCCGACGGTTGAGATTAAATCTCTAGATCCGACGGTTGAGATTAAATCCCTAGAACCAATGGAGGAGATTAATTCATGACTTATCCCTAACTCTATAAAAAGAGGCCATGGGAGTTGGCATGGATGATCATCAAGGAGAGCTAGGGTTTGGGCGGCAAGAAGGAATCCTAGTTGAGATAGGATTAGGGTTAGGGTTTGGAGGCTAGGGCGGAACCAAATAAAAAAGGTGATTGTTTCTTCTTCATCCTTCTATTGGCCGGCGTCCAGATTGGTTTCCAGCCCCTTCCAGCCCTTGGAAGGCGCCCAAAATCTCCCTTCTCCATCTCCTTAGGTGGTGGAAACAAGATATAGGGTTTCCCTTGGTGTCTTGATTGTTTTCTATCATCTTCTCCACCTTCTAGTTGGCCGGCGGCAAGGAGATTGTATGCTCCTTGTTGGTTGGTTTTAGGGAGGAGAAAAACCTTGTTTCTACTCTTCCTCTTGCTTTGGAAGAGCAAGGAAGGAAGATTTGTGATCTAGGAGCTTCGACTTTTGGTAGATCGTCGCCCACACGACATCCAAAAGCAGGAAGGTCATACATTAGAAGATCAAGAGGTATATCTATTCTCTTTTCTCTTTTGTTTATTGCTTGTATTTGTTTTTCAATTATAAGCATGTTATAAATCAGTAAATGGCTAAATAATACTTGGATCCCGAGCATAAACATGAAAACTGGCGATCCGGACATCGTCTATTCCGCGGCTACTCGTAGAATAGAGGATGGTCGCTTGAACAACTAGTTTGTTCAAGTGACCCCTCTAAACGAATAGTATGGCAATGACTTGATGGTTTGGGCAATCTCTTTTGTCTAGGATTAAATTGTTTTTAATCCGGGGACATCGAAGGGATCGCCATGGACAAGCTACCGAGGTGAAGTGGGAAGCGAAGTTTCCCCTCACAGACTTGATAAGACAAAACCATTAAATTGGTATGAGAGCTTCCGGGGCAAAAATCCCTTCAATTGATATCAGAGCCAAGGTTTCCGGTTTTGTATGTTTAGGATTTGGTTAATTTTTATGTACTTTTTCATATATTATATGTGTCGGATAATAGTAGGATATGCGTAGTTTAACTCTTTGCTTGCAGGCATAAGATCCGACTATTATGGCCATATGTGTGTATGTGATTGTATGTGTGTAAATATTTATTTTGTTGAATCCTCGGGGTTGACGAGGCTAGTATTTAGTTTTTGTAAATTAAATACGGCATTGTTTAGCCACTCTTTATTTTATTTTACTTTCGATCTAGATTTCATGTACACTCCCTCGTGGAGTATAGGATCGATGGATGTAAATTAAAATAGGTTTTAGTCTCGGCTTGGATCTCCGGATGGCTTGTACATGGCGTAGGAGGAGCGGATGAGAAGGCGTTGCGACGGGAGACATATTGAAGACAAAAGCCATAATAGTTGGAAAATAATTTATTTTTCATATTTATTGCTTATTGTTTGATATGCATGTCGTAGCCTAGAAAATTCCTTATTTTCAAATTACTAAGTGGGAGAGGGATATTTTTATAAATTCCCACGGCCTCCATTACGATTTGACATGTGATGCAAGCAAACTTGCACGTCGGCTAGAGTGCCTTCCTCCCCATCGGATGAGTTTGTTTGCGGATCACAAGGTCGAATATGGTTATAGGAAATTATTAAGGAGTGTGTGTACTTGCCCATCGTAAGGCACATAACCCGAGATAATTACCTTGGTACCAAGTAATGGTGAACACTTAGATACAAATATAAGTATCCTCCCCATCGGAGTCACTGCTTTTATTTGTAGGGCCGAAGAGAAACCAACTATTAATTTTACTTGTCAAAAAGTTAGGTTGACAAGATAGTAAAATTAATGGGTAAAACCTCCTCTTACAAATGTAGAATTCGTATACGTCCACACGATCGTGGCATGCGATATTCTCGGTGTTTAGAGGTGTTGGTTGATTTTAAAATTTTATTGTTTAAGGAATCAATAATTTTTTGAAATCTACAGTAATGATCTATGTGATTCTTAGGATTTTCAAGAATGACTTTCAGTCCACTTACTATGATACTAAAGGAAATAAACTTACTGTACCCAAACAATGTTGATTGGAAAAGAATCTAGATATTGTCTTAACTGCTTAGGAGTACAAGTATGCACTCTTCGAAGAGTGTCCTCAAGTCATGGTTGCTCAAAAAGGTTTCTACTTCTAAGCCGAAAGGCAAGAAGAAGAAGAAACAAGGTGGAGCAAAGGTGGTGGGAGGATCTCAGGGAGGAGTGAAGAAGCTGAAAGGCAAGTACTTCACTTACAAGCAGGATGGACATTGGAAGAAGGACTATCCCAATCCAAAGCAAAACAAAGATATATACTTTGGACTAGTCGTTGAAACATGATTAGCGGTGTTATATACCAGCACCTGGTGTGTAGATACGGGAGCCACTAATCATGTCTGCAATACTTTGCATGGGTTCTAGGAAACCCGACGACTAGCTAAAGGGGAGATTACCATTTACTTGGGAAATGTCATGAAGGTGGCGGCTATTGTAGCGGGAGAAGTTTTATTTATCTCTTGAGAAAAATAAAACTTTGGTTCTGAAAAAATCCCTTTATGTACCTTTATTTAGAAATAATTTAATTTCAATTTCTAAATTGTTTATGGATGGATATTCCATTTCTTTTAATGACAGAGTTGTTATAAAAAAGAATAGGGAGAATATCTGTTCAGGTACATTGATAGGAAATTTGTATACACTTGAACCAAAACCTCCCACGATGCAAATTGAAGTTTATAACTCATCTTCTAATTCCAATAAGAGAAAAGAACCTTCAAAGATGAAACAACATATCATTGGCATCTTAGGCTTGGTCATATTAACCTAAGCAGAATTCAAAGGTTGATAGTTGATGGACCTTTGGGTTCATTAGTGGTGGAGGATCTCCCAACCTGTGAATCTTTCTTGGAAGGTAAAATGACCAAGAGGCCTTTTAAGGCCAAGGGGTATAGAGCCAAAGATGTGTTAGAATTGGTTCATTCTGATTTGTGTGGACCTATGACTATCCAGGCAAGAGGTGATCTTGAATATTTCGTCTCTTTCATAGACGATTATTCAAGATATGGATGACACTACGATCTGATCATGGTGGAGAGTTTAGGAACAACTTATCAGAGGCTAGGATTCAATCCCAAATGTCTGCACTTGGTACACCCCAGCAGAATGGTGTAGCAGAGCGAAGGAATAGGACTCTTATAGAGATAGTTAGATCGATGATGAATTATTCTGTGTTGCCAGATTTGTTCTGGGGATATGCTCTAGATACGGTGGTATACATTCTGAACTTGGTTCCATCTAAATCAGTGCCTTCTACTCCCACAGAATTGTGGACTGGGCGAAAGCCTAGTCTAAGACATATTCAGATATGGGGAGTCCAACACATGTGCTGAAGCCAGATGCTGGTAAGTTGGAACCTCGTACAGAAGTATGCATGTTCGTTTGCTATCCTAGAGGAATGAAAGGTGGTTTATTTTATAGTCCTAGAGATCGGAGGGTGATCGTTAGCACGAATACCAGATTTCTAGAGGAAGACTATGTGATGAGCCACAAGCCCAAGAGTAAAATTTTTCTGGAGGAATTAAAAGGGGAAGTCACTTCTTTAGTACCACCGGTACAAGAGGATATACCACATGTCACTGTACCGCGTGTCACAGAGGATACATAGGTGATACCTCGTTATAGTGGGAGGTTTGTGAGATAGCCTGATAAATTCATGTTCTTAGGAGAATCTTCTGATTTGATCCCTGGAGAACATGAATCTGATCCCTGGATATATGACGAGGCAATCCAAGATAAAGATGCAGCATCTTGGCAAAGTGCAATGAATGCTGAGATTGAATCTATGGATTCAAATCAGGTCTGGGAGCTAGTAGAGCCACCCGATGGTGTAAAAACCATTGGATGCAAGTTGATCTACAAGAGAAAGAGAAGAATAGATGGGAAGGTTGAGACCTTCAAAGCGAGGCTTGTTGCGAAGGGGTATACTCAGAAAGAGGGTATCAATTATGAGGAGACCTTTTCGCCGGTAGCCATGCTTAAGTCTATCCGGATTCTCTTATGCATAGCAGCTCATATGGATTATGAGGTGTGGCAGATGGATGTCAACACAGCTTTCCTTAATGGAAGTCTTGAGGAAAACATTTATATAAAGCAACCAGAGGGATTCATTGCTAAGGGCAAAGAGCATCTTGTATGTAAGCTTAATCGGTCCATTTATGGATCGAAGCAAGCTTCAAGGTCTTGGAACATCCATTTTGATAAGGTAATCCAGTCTTATGGATTTATTCAAAATCCGAATGAGTCTTGTGTATGCAAGAGATGTGACGGAAATGTAGTGGTAATTCTTGTACTATACGTAGATAACATTTTGGTGATTGGCAACAATATCAAAGTGTTAACGGGCGTAAGGGTATGGTTGTCCAAACAGTATGATATGAAGGATTTGGGAGAGGTGGCACACATCCTTGGGATCAAGGTTATAAGGGATCGCAGGAAAAGGATGTTGTGCTTATCCCAAGCTTCATACATAGACACAATTATGGATCGTTTTAGCATGTAGAACTCTAAGAAGGGTTTTCTACTTTTCAGGCATGGAGTTCCTTTATCTAAGGAGATGTATCCTAGATCATCTGAGGAGATAGAGGAGATGAAGGTGGTTCCTTATGCTTCGGTAGTAGGAAGCCTCATGTATGCAATGCTATGTATGAGACTAGATATCTGTTATGCCGTGGGCATGGTCAGCAGATATCAGAGTAATCCAGGACAGGGACATTGGACTGCGGTAAAGCATATATTGAAGTACCTGAGAAGGTCAAGGGATTATATGCTAGTTACCGGGCAGACCAATTACTCCCTGCGGGTTACATGGATTGCGACTTCTAATCAGATAGGGATAACAGTAAGTCTACCTCAGGTTTTGTGTTTACTTTAGGAGGTGCAGCCATTCTATGGAGGAGTGTCCAGCAGAAATGCATGGCGGACTCCACCATGGAAGCTGAGTATGTGGCAGCCTCTGAGGCGGACAAAGAAGCTGTGTGACTTAGGAACTTCCTGATGGACTTGGATGTGATTTCTGGTTTGCCCATAACTATCACAATTTATTATGATAATAGTGGTGCAGTTGCAAACTCGAAGAAACCAGGAGCCCATAAGGCAAGTAAACACATAGAGCGCAAGTACCACCTAATATGAGAAATCGTAAAGGAGGTAGAAGTTGTTGTCTCCTAGATTGCATCAGAGGATGACCTGGTAGACCCTTTTCACTAAGGCCTTTCTAGCGTGAGCTTTGATAGGCATGTGGAGGGAAGGGGAATCAGATGAATGGCAGAATGAGGGCAGCATAGTCTTTTAGTATAAGTGGGAGATTGTAGGGGTGTATACTGAAAAGTCTATCTTTTCTATGAACATCTTTATTTTTGAAATAAGAATCACAAGATCATTATTTGCATATTTTTATGCATATTGTCTAATACGTTACATTGTAGATAACATGGTATGTGGTGTGACATGAGAGATCATGTTATCGGCTCCTTGTATAGTATAAGTAAAGGCTAACAACCGATATGGCTTTGGACAAACCATCGGAATGGTTGTAGTGTGATTTGGTATTGGTTTGTCTTGACTATAGAATCACACTAGTGCACTTTGAGTGTATTGAGCATGACCGACTTAGAGGTGATTCGATTTATTGTTGACTACATAATCGAATCGGACCTCAGATATTATTTAGTACATGCTCTTAATCCCGATATAATAACGGGCACATATACTTAGTACTCATCTCTTTGATTTACCAATGGGCGAGATTTATAGAATAAATCGATAGGCTCGGTAAGTTGGGAGATGATATTATTTATACGGTGTGTCGTTGATTATAAGAGAAAACCGTGTCCTATATATTAGGATGATGATGTCCCCTTGAGGAGCTCAAAAGGTTCATCATGTAAACCCTACAGGTGGACTTGGTCCGGTATGATGAAAAGGTTGAGTGGTACTACTCAAGGAGTTAGATGATGATTAATTAATGGTCAGTAAAATAATTAATCGACGGACATTCGAGATCTTAAACACGGGGAGAAAATGTACAAATAATATATGGAGCCCATATTATCATATGGGGGTTGGTGAGGTAGATCAATGATGATCCTTTAGTCGATTGGATCATCATTAGTGGATCGAACTTTATGTGGGCTTGATCCATGGGTGGCCAAGATCCAACTCCTCCTCATGGTCCCTAATGTAGCCTATTAACACCTCATGAAGGTTAGATCCAATGGATAGAAACAAAACTCTAAGATCCATAGGTAGAGATTAAATCTCTAAGATCCGACGGTTGAGATTAAATCTCTAGATCCGACGGTTGAGATTAAATCCCTAGAACCAATGGAGGAGATTAATTCATGACTTATCCCTAACTCTATAAAAGGAGGCCATGGGAGTTGGCATGGATGATCATCAAGGAGAGCTAGGGTTTGGGCGGCAAGAAGGAATCCTAGTTGAGATAGGATTAGGGTTAGGGTTTGGAGGCTAGGGCGGCACCAAATAAGGAAGGTGATTGTTTCTTCTTCATCCTTCTATTGACCGGCGTCCAGATTGGTTTCCAGCCCATTCCAGCCCTTGGCCGGCGCCCAAAAGCTCCCTTCTTTCTCTCCTTAGGTTGTGGAAACAAGATATAGGGTTTCCCTAGGTGTCTTGATTGTTTTCTATCATCTTCTCCACCTTCTAGTTGGCCGGCGGCAAGGAGATTGTATGCTCCTTGTTGGTTGGTTTTAGGGAGGAGAAAAACCTTGTTTTTACTCTTCCTCTTGCTTTGGAAGAGCAAGGAAAGAAGATTTGCGATCTTGGAGCTTCAACTTTTGGTAGATCGTCGCCCACACGACATCCAAAAGGAGGAAGGTCATACATTAGAAGATCAAGAGGTATATCTATTCTCTTTTCTCTTTTGTTTATTACTTGTATTTGTTTTTCAATTATAAGCATGTTATAAATATGTAAATGGCTAAATAATACTTGGATCCCGAGCATAAACACAAAAACCAGCGATCCGAACATCGTCTATTCCGTGGCTACTCGTAGAATAGAGGATGGTCGCTTGAACAACTAGTTTGTTCAAGTGACCTCTCTAAACGAATAGCACGACGATGACTTGGTGGTTTGGGCAATCCCTTTTGTCTAGGATTAAATTTTTTTTAATCCGGGGACAACGAAGGGATCGCCATGGACAAGCTACCGAGGTGAAGTGGGAAGCGAAGATTCCCCTCACGGCCTCGATAAGCAAAAACCATTAAATTGGTATGAGAGCTTCCGGGGCAAAAACCCCTTCTATGTGCCCCTCTCCTTGGCAATTGTAGCATATGATTTTCCTCCTTGGCCTTCTCCTATCATGAGACTTGTTAAATTTAAAATTCTTAAGTGCACGTCTCACCTTCCTTACCATGTAGGCTTCTTCATTTCTATCCATGGAGGAGGAGGAGGATTCTTCAGATGAGGAAGGTGGAGTCTCCTTCTTCTTCTTCCCCTTGTTTTAAAGGGTTTTGCTTATCGAGTCCGTGAGGGGAAACTTCGCTTCCCACTTCACCTCGGTAGCTTGTCCATGGCGATCCCTTCGATGTCCCTGAATTAAAATTTTAATCCTAGAAAAAAGGGATTGCCCAAACCACCAAGCCATCGTCGTGTTATTCGTTTAGAGAGGTCACTTGAACAAACTAGTTGTTCAAGCGACCAACCTCTATTCTACGAGTAGCCACGGAATAGACGATGTTCGGATCGCCGGTTTTCATGTTTATGCTCGGGATCCAAGTATTATTTATCCATTTACAGATTTATAACATGCTTATAATTGAAAAACAAGCAACAAACAAAAGAAGAAAGTAGAATAGGTATACCTCTCGATCTTCTAATGTATGACCTTCCTCCTTTGGACGTCGTGTGGGCGACGATCTACCAAAAGTCGAAGCTCCTTGATCACAAATCTTCCTTCCTTGATCTTCCAAAGAAAGAGGAAGAGTAGAAACAAGGTTTTTCTCATCCTAAAATCCAACCAACAAGGAGCATACAATCTCCTTGCCGCCGGCCAACTAGAAGGTGGAGAAGATGATGGAAAACAATCAAGACACCAAGGGAAGCCCTATATCTTGTTTCCACCACCTAAGGAGAAGAGAGGAGAGGCTTTTGCCACCAGCCAAGGGTTGGGAAAAGGCTGGAAAGGCTGTTGGATGTCGGCCAATGAAGGAGGAAGAAGAAAATAATACTTTCCTTATTTGGTGCCGCCCTAGCCTCCAAACCCTAACCCTAATCCTATCTCAACTAGGATTCCCCTTTTCTTGCCGCCCAAACCTAGCTTTCTTTGATGTAGTTCACGCCAACTCCCATGCCATCCTTTTATAGAGTTAGGGATAATTCATGAATTAATCTCCTCCATTAGTTCTAGGAATTTAATCTCAACCGTCGGATCTAGAGATTTAATCTCAACCGTCGGATCTTAGAGATTTAATCTCTTCCTATGGATCTTAGAGTTTTGTTTCTATCCATTGGATCTAAGCTTCATGAGGTGTTAATAGGCTACTTTAGGGACCATGAGGAGGAGTTGGATCTTGGCCACCCATGGATCAAGCCCACATAAAGTCCGATCCACTAATGATGATCCAATCCACTAAAGGATCATCATAGATCTACCTCACCAACCCCCATATGATAATATGGGCTCCATATATTATTTGTACATTTTTTCCTCGTGTTTAAGATCTCGAATGTCCGTCGATTAATTAATTTACTAACAATTAATTAATCAAAATATAACTCCTTGAGTAGTACCACTCAACCGTTTCATCATGCCGGACCAAGTCCACCTGCAGGGTTTACATGATGAACCTTATGAGCTCCTCAAGGGAACATCATCATCCTAATATATAGGACATGGTTTCCTCCTATAATCAATGGCACACCATATAAATAATATCATCTCCCAACTTACCGAGCCTATCGATTTAATCTATAAATCTCGCCCATTGGTAAATCAAAGAGTTGAGTACTAAGTATATGTTCCCGTTATTATATCGGGATTAAGAGCATGTACTAAATAATATCTGAGGTCCGATTCGATTATGTAGTCAGCAATAAATCGAATCACCTATAAGTTGGTCCGGCTCAATACACACAAAGTGCACTAGTGTGATTCTATGGTCAAGACAAACCAATACCAAATCACACTACAACCATTCCGATGGTTTGTCCAAAACCATCTCGGTTGTCAGCCTTTACTTATACTTTTCAAGGAGCCGATAACATTATCTCCCGTGTGACACCACACACCATGTTATCTCCAATGTAAGGTATTAGATAATATTGCATAACCATATAAATATGCAAACAATGATCATGTGATTCTTATTTCAAAATAAAGATATTCATACAAAAGATAGACTTTTCAGTATACATCTCTACAATCTCCCACTTATACTAAAAGACTATGCTGTCCTCAAAGTGTCATACATTTGATCCCCATTCCCTCCACATGCCTATCAAAAGCTCTCGCCGGAAGGGCCTTAGTGAAAGGATCTGCTAGGTTATCCTCTGATGCAATCTTGGCCACAACAACTTCTCCTCTCTTTACGATTTCTCGTATCAGGTGGTACTTGCGCTCTATGTGTTTACTAGCCTTATGGTCTCGTGGTTCCTTCGAGTTTGCAACTGCACCACTATTATCACAATAAATTGTGATAGTTCTAGGCAAACCAGGAATCACATCCAAGTCCATCAGGAAGTTCCTGAGTCATATAGCTTCTTTGACTGCCTCAGAGGTCGCCACATACTCAGCTTCCATGGTGGAGTCCGCCACGCACTTCTGCTTGACACTCCTCCATACAATGGCTCCACCTCCCAAAGTAAACACAAAACCTGAGGTAGAATTACTGTTATCCCTATCAGATTTGAAGTCAAAATCCGTGTAACCCACAGGGAGTAATTGGTCTACCCGGTAAACCAGCATGTCCTGGATTACTCTGATATCTGTTGACCATAACCACGGCAAAGCAGATATCTGGTCTCGTACATAACATCGTATATAAGAGGCTTCCTACTGCCGAAGCATAAGGAACTGCCTTCATCTCCTCTATCTCCTCAGATGATCTAGGACACATCTCTTTTGATAAAGAAACTCCATGCCTGAAAGGTAGAAAACCCTTCTTGGAGTTCTGCATGCTAAAATGCTTCATAATCATGTCTATATATGAAGCTTGGGATAAGCACAATATCCTTTTCCTGCGATCTCTTATAACCTTGATCCCAAGGATGTGTCCCACCTCTCCCAAGTCCTTCATATCAAACTGTTTGGACAACCATACCCTTACGTCCGATAACACCTTGATATTATTGCCAATCAATAAAATGTCATCTACGTATAATACAAGAAATACCACTACATTTTCGTCACATCTCTTGTATACACAAGACTCATCCGGACTCTAAATAAATCCATAAGACTGGATCACTCATCAAAGCGGATGTTCCAAGACCTCGAAGCTTGTTTCAATCCATAAATGGACCGATTAAGCTTACATAAAAGATGCTCTTTGCCCTTAGCAATGAATCCCTCTAGTTGCTTCATATAGATGTTTTCCTCAAGACTTCCATTAAGGAAAGCTGTCTTGACATCCATCTGCCACACCTCATAATCCATATGAGCTGCTATGCATAAGAGAATCTGGATAGACTTAAGCATGGCTACCGGCGAAAAGGTCTCCTCATAATCGATATCCTCTTTCTGAGTATTCCCCTTCGCAACAAGCCTTGTTTTGAAGGTCTCAACCTTCCCATCTATTCCTCTCTTTCTCTTCTAGATCCACTTGCATCCAATGTTTTTTATACAATCGGGTGATTCTACTAGCTCCCAGACCTGATTTGAATCCATAGATTCAATCTCAGCATTCATTGCACTTTGCCAAGATACTGCATCTTTATCTTGGATTGCCTCATCATATGTCCAGGGATCAAATTCATGTTCGCCAGGGACCAAATCAGAAGATTCTCCCAAGAACATGAATCTATTAGGTTGTCTCACAACTCTCCCACTACGACGAGGTATCACCTATGTATCCTCTGTGACACGCAGTGCAGTGACATGTGGTATATCTTCTTGTACCGGTGGTACTAAAGAAGTGACTTCCCCTTTTAACTCCTCCAGAATAATTTTACTCTTGAGCTTGTGGCTCATCACATAGTCTTCCTCTAGAAATCTGGCGTTCGTGCTAACGATCACCCTATGATCTCTAAGACTATAAAACAATCCACCCTTCGTTCCCCTGGGATAGCCAACGAACAAGCGTACTTCTGTACGAGGTTCCAACTTACCAGTATCTGCCTTCAGCACATGTGCTGGACTCCCCCATATCCTAATATGTCTTAGACTAGGCTTTCGCCCAGTCCACAACTCTGTGGGAGTAGAAGGCACTGATTTAGATGGTACCAAGTTCAAAATGTACACCGTCGTCTCTAGAGCATATCCCCAGAATGAATCTGGCAAGTCAGAATAACTCATCATCGATCTAACCATCTCCATAAGAGTCCTATTCCTTCGCTCTACTACACCGTTCTGCTGGGGTGTGCCAGGTGCAGTCAATTGGGATTGAATCCCAGCCTCTGATAAGTAGTTCCTAAACTCTCTCAAGAGGTACTCACCACCACGATCAAATCATAGTGTCTTGATACTTTTACCTTGACGTTTCTCCACATCAGCCTTGAATTCTTTGAACTTGTCAAAGCATTCAGACTTGCGGCGCATCAGGTAAATGTATCCATATCTTGAGTAATTGTCTATAAAAGAGATGAAATACTCAAAACCACCTCTAGCCTGGATAGACATAGGACCACACAAATCAGAATGAATCAATTCTAACACATCTTTGGCTCTATACCCCTTGGCCTTAAAAGGCCTCTTGGTCATCTTACCCTCCAAGCAAGATTCACAGGTTGGGAGATCCTCCACCACTAATGAACCCAAAGGTCCATCAGCTATCAACCTTTAAATTCTGCTTAGGTTAATGTGACCAAGCCTAAGATGCCAAAGATATGTTTGGTTCATCTTCGAAGGTTCTTTTCTCTTATTGGAATTAGAAGATGAGTTATTAACTTCAATTTGCATCGTGGGAGGTTTTGGTTCAAGTGTGTACAAATTTCCTATCAATGCACCCGAACAGATAATGTCCCTATTCCTTCTTATAACAACTCTGTCATTAAAAGAAATAGAATATCCATCCATAAACAATTTAGAAACTGAAATTAAATTCTTTCTAAACAAGGGTACATAAAGGCAATTCTTAAGAACCAAAAGTTTATTTTTCTCAAAAGATAAATGAACGTCTCCCACTGCAATAGCCGCCACCTTCATGGCATCGCTAAGTACATGATAATCTCCCCTCGACCCGTCGTGCAGTTTCCTGGAACCCCTGCAAAGTATTGCAGACATGATCAGTGGCTCCCGTATCTACACACCAGGTGTCGGTAGATAAAACCGCTAAACATGTTTCAACGACTAGTCCAAATGATATACCTTTGTTCTTGCGGTTGGGGCAATCCTTCTTCCAGTGTCCAGTCTACTTACAAGTGAAGCACTTGCCTTTCGGCTTCTTCACTCCTCCCTGAGTACCTCCCACCGCCTTCGCCCCGGTTTGTTTCTTCTTTTTCTTGCCTTTCGGCTTAGAAGTAGAAACCTTTTGGGTCACCACGGCATGCGCCTGAGCACTCTGACGAAATAGTCCCTCTGCCGCTTAGAGTTCTGTCAGAAGTTCCGCCAACGAATACAACCTCTTGTTCATGTTGTAGTTGAGGCAAAACTGCTCAAAACTCCTAGGCAGAGACTGGAGTATGATATCGACCAGGGTTTCCCCATCGATCTCAGCTCCTAGGACCTCCAGCTTATTCAAATGAGCCATCATCTTGAGAACATGATCCCTTACGGGTGTTCCCTCGATCATGGTGGTCGTCATCAAGTTTCTCATGGCCTCTTGCCTCGCAGCCCAATTCTGGTGTCCGAAAAGCTCCTTGAGATTGAGCATCATATCATAAGCAGTGGACATGTCTTGATGTTGATATTGCAGTACATTTGAAATAGATGCCAAAATGTAGCACCGCGCCATCTCATCAGCCTTGATCCACTTCTTATAGCTCTCTCTCTCCTTTTCCCCAGAATTATTTGCAGGCTTGGGAGGGCACTCTTCGAGGAGTACATATTTTTATTCCTCAGCAGTCAAGACAATGTCTAGATTCCTCTTCCAATCTACATAGTTGGGTCCAGTAAGTTTGTTCTCTTTCAGTATCACAGCAAGTGGGTTGAAAGTCATTTTGAAAGAAAACCTAAGAATCACATAAATCAAAACATTAGATTTAAAAAAAAATTATTGATTCGTCAAACAATAAAATTTTAAAATCAACCAACACCTCAAAACACTGAGAATATCGTATGCCACGATAGTGTGGACGTATACGAATTCTACATTTGTAAGAGGAGGTTTTACCCATTAATTTTACTATCTTGTCAACCTAACTTTTTGACAAGTAAAATTAATAGTTGGTTCCTCTTTGGCACTACAAATAAAAGAAGTGACTCCGATGGGGAGGATACTTATATTTGTATCTTAGTGTTCACCATTACTCGGTACCAAGGTAATTATCTCGGGTTATGTGCCTTACGATGGGCAAGTACACACGCTCCTTAATAATTTTCTATAACCATATTCGATCTTGTGATCCGCAAACAAACCCATCCGATGGGGAGGAAGGCACTCAGAGCCGACGCACAAGTTTGTTTGCATCACTTGTCAAATCGTAATGGAGGCCGTGGGAATTTTAAAAAATTCCCTCTCCCACTTAGTAATTTGAAATTGAGGAATTTTCCTAGCCTACGACATGCATATCAAACAAAAAGCAATAAATATGAAAAATAAATTATTTTCCATCTATTATGACTTTTGTCTTCAATATGACTCCCGTCGCATCGCCATCTCGTCCGCTCCTCCTACGCCATATACGAGCCTCCGGAGATCCGAGCCGAGACTAAAACCTATTTTAATTTACATCCATCGATCCTATACTCCACGAGGGAGTGTACATGAAATCTAGATCGAAAGTAAAATAAAATAAAGAGTGGCTAAACAATGTCGTATTTAATTTACAAAAACTAAATACTAGCCTCGTCAACCCCGAGGATTTAACAAAATAAATATTTACACACATACAATCACATACACACATATGACCATAATAGTCGGATCTTATGCCTACAACCGAAGAGTTAAACTACGCATATCCTACTATTATCCGACACATATAATATATGAAAAAGTGCATAAAAATCATCTGAATCCTAAACACACAAAACCGGAAACCTTGGCTCTGATACCAATTGAAGGGTTTTGCTTATCGAGTCCGTGAGGGGAAACTTCGCTTCTCAATTCACCTCGGTAGCTTGTCCATGGCGATCCCTTCGATGTCCCCGGATTAAAAATTTAATCCTAGACAAAAGGGATTGCCCAAACCACCAAGCCATCGTCGTGCTATTCGTTTAGAGAGGTCACTTGAACAAACTAGTTGTTCAAGCGACCAACCTCTATTCTACGAGTAGCCGCGGAATAGACGATGTCCGGATCGCCGGTTTTCGTGTTTATGCTCGGGATCCAAGTATTATTTAGCCATTTACAGATTTATAACAAGCTTATAATTGAAAAACAAAAACAAGCAACAAACAAAAGAAGAAAGTAGAATAGGTATACCTCTCGATCTTCTAATGTATCCTTCCTCCTTTGGACGTCGTGTGGGCGACGATCTACCAAAAGTCAAAGCTCCTAGATTTTAAATCTTCCTTCCTTGCTCTTTCAAAGCAAGAGGAAGAGTAGAAACAAGGTTTTTCTCCTTTCAAAAACCAAGCAAAAGGAGCATACAATCTCCTTGCCGCCGGCCAACTAGAAGGTGGAGAAGATGATGGAAAATAATCAATACACCAAGGGAAGCCCTATATCTTGTTTCCACCACCTAAGGAGAAGAGTGGAGAGGCTTTTGCCGCCATCCAAGGGTTGGGAAAAGGCTGGAAAGGCTGCTGGACGTCGGCCAATGAAGGAGGAAGAAGAAAACAACACCTTCCTTATTTGGTGCCGCCCCAACCTCCAAACCCTAACCCTAATCCTATCTCAACTAGGATTCCCCTTTTCTTGCCGCCCAAACCTAGCTCTTTTTGATGTAGTTCACGCCAACTCCCATGCCCTCCTTTTATAGAGTTAGGGATAAGTCATGAATTAATCTCTTCCATTGGTTCTAGGGATTTAATCTCAACCGTCGGATCTAGAGATTTAATCTCAACCGTTGGATCTTAGAGATTTAATCTCTACCTATGGATCTTAGAGTTTTGTTTCTATCCATTGGATCTAAGCTTCATGAGGTGTTAATAGGCTACATTAGGGACCATGAGGAGGAGTTGGATCTTGGCCACCCATGGATCAAGCCCACATAAAGTCCGATCCACTAATGATGATCCAATCCACTAAAGGATCATCATTGATCTACCTCACCAACCCCCATATGATAATATGGGCTCCATATATTATTTGTACATTTTCTCCCCATGTTTAAGATCTCGAATGTCCATCGATTAATTAATTTACTGACCATTAATTAATCGATATCTAACTCCTTGAGTAGTACCACTCAACCTTTTCATCATGCCGGACCAAGTCCACCTGCAGGGTTTACATGATGAACCTTATGAGCTCCTCAAGGGGACATCATCATCCTAATATATAGGACATGGTTTCCTCCTATAATCAATGACACACCATATAAATAATATCATCTCCTAACTTACCGAGCCTATCGATTTAATCTATAAATCTCGCCCATTGGTAAATTAAAGAGATGAGTACTAAGTATATGTGCTCGTTATTATATCGGGATTAAGGGCATGTACTAAATAATATCTGAGGTCCGATTCGATTATGTAGTCAGCAATAAATCAAATCACCTCTAAGTCGGTCCTGCTCAATACACACAAAGTGTACTAGTGTGATTCTATGGTCAAGACAAACCAATACCAAATCACACTACAACCATTCCGATCGTTTGTCCAAAACCATCTCGGTTGTGAGCCTTTACTTATACTTTTTAAGGAGCCGATAACATGATCTCCCGTGTGACACCACACGCCATGTTATCTACAATGTAAAGTATTAGACAATATTGCATAACCATATAAATATGCAAACAATGATCATGTGATTCTTATTTCAAAATAAAGATGTTCATACAAAAGATAGACTTTTCAGTATACATCCCTACATGTTGGCCATTAATGCAACTCCACTTGATGGCTTGATTTGATCTTCTTCTATTCCTCAAGCCTAGACTCATGTAATTTCATAGTGAAGAAAAATTCATCTAGAGTACTTACCTCTAGATTCTTTGAGATATAAAATGAGTCCACCATGGAACTCCACCTTGATGATCGAGGGAATGCATCAATTTCCTTCATGATCATGTCCCTATTGGAGAACTTCTCCCCTACACTAGATAAACCGTTAAGAATTTCTTTAAAACGATAATGTAAAGATGTTACCTTCTCCCCTTTATCGAGTTTGATATTATTGAGTTGGGAGCGGAGGACATCTCTTCTTGCTAGCTTGGCCTCGGATGTGCCTTCATGAAGTTCTACAAGCTTCTCCCACATCTCTTTGGCGCTAGCACATTCTCCTATTCGATTTACTTCTTGTTGAGGGAGCACATTGTACAAATGGTGTTTGGCCTTTGAATTCATCAAGTACTCCTCTCTTTGCTTCTTTGTCCATCTAGATTTCTCCAATGGCTCCCCTTCTTCATCCCTAGGTATCTCAAAAACATTTTCCATTTTTAACATAATTTCAAAATCGGTTTCAAAGAATACCTCCATTCGCTTTTTCCACCAAGCGAATTCTCCCTCGAACTTGGGCGGATGGATATTTGAGTCGGTCATATTTGTTGTCGTGCTTGTTGTGGCGGTGAGTGCGGTGACAAGCAACCTTGGCTCTGATACCACTTATTGGAGGATCGGTGGCCGGCTAGAGGGGGGTGAATAGCCTTTCACGTGTACGGTTGAGATCGTTCGTTGATTGCTCATCTACAAACTCGTTAGCGTAACGGAAAACAAATGCTAACAAAAGATTTAGCTAAATACAAGAAGTAAAAAGAAGAGCAATCGCTAACACAATTATGTAACGCGGTTCACGGCCTTGCCGCTAATCCATGACCCGATTCTTATGGCGAATCACTCCCTTCAAATCCACTAGTCTCTCCTTTGCACCAAGCTAGGTGGAGGTAACCTTTCTTACAAGAAATCACTCCTCTTACAATATGATTGAAATAAACTCAAGAAAGAGGAGGAAATTCATGTTGGGCACTTGAGAGATGTTTAGAGTAGAAGCATTAACACCCCAAGATGACCCAAAGCCTCTTCTTATAGGGAAGAGGTCATTCTTCCCATTGGGCAGCTAGCAGTCAACTGATGCCTCGATCAGTCGACTGCTGCTGTAGTCGTTGCCTCGCAACGACTTCTTCCATGTTGGATTCCAACCAATGGCTCCCACATCAGTCGACTGATGGAGCTAACAATAGAGTGCCCGAAGCGAGCAGTCGACTCTCAAATGTTCTATGCCCGAAACCCTCGCGACCAGTCGACTGCTGCCATCAGCAGTCGACTAATGGTTTTGACCGTCGACTGCCAATCCTTGGCAGTCGATTGCTAGGACAGAAACTAGACTCGAACACCAGTCGAGTCTTCAGTCGACTTGGAGCAGTCGACTGCCACTTCATGACAGTCAACTGATGTCGGAAAAACCCATCCGACACTTATCTATTTGGCCAAGTTCACCTACGAGCTACCCTATCTTGGGTTACAATCGCTCACTCTCATCTTCCCTTGGAGTCCCTCGCCTTGAAGTTCTCTTCGTTCGGCCACATGCCTCGGATGCACTAAGTGCTCGGCTTTGCAATGCCATCCTTCGCGTCTCGCCCTGAAGTCTACTTCCTTTGGCTTCACTCCAATGCTCCTCGTCCGACGGTCCCTCGGATGCACCAAGCACACGACTTTTGCAATGCTATCCTTCACGGACTCAAGGACCGAGTCATGAGATGGTGACTTGCCAATGCTTTCGCCATGTGTGAATTACTAAGTCCTGTATGACTTCAACACACATATTAAACCTATAACAACCTAACTTAAACCTTTGCCACACACATCAAAACACATCATTCATGGGTTCATTGTCCTTACACAACTTACCCAAAATGTTCATTGCATCCCTTGGGCAAGATGGTTATCGAGACAATGATCATTAATTTAACCAATTATGGGGAAGACCTTTGTATAATTCATGTGCATTTTGTCCGAAGATCATAATTGTGTTGGGATGTATACTGAAGAGTCTATCTTTTGTATGAACATCTTTATTTTTGAAATAAGAATCACATGATCATTGTTTGCATATTTATGGTTATCCATATTGTCTGATACATTACATTGTAGATAACATGGTGTGTAGTATCACACGGGAGATCATGTTATCAGTTCCTTATAAAGTATAAGTAGAGGCACACAACCGAGATGGTTTTGGATAAAACATTGGTATGGTTGTAGTGTGATTTGGTATTGGTTTGTCTTTACCATAGAATTACACTAGTACACTTTGTGTGTATTGAGCAGGACCGACTTAGAGGATATTCAATTTATTACAGACTACATGATTGAATCGGATTTCGGATATTATGGTGTACTTGCTCTTAATCCCGATATAATAACGGGTACATGAACTTAGTATTTATTTTAAAAATAAAGATGTTCATACAAAAAATAGGCTTTTCAGTATACATCCCAACATACTGCCATACATCTCATTCCCATTCCCTCCACATGTCTATCAAAAGCTCTCACTGGAAGGGCCTTAGTGAAAGGATCTGCCAGGTTATCCTCTGATGCAATCTTGGCTACAACAACTTCTCCTCGCTTTATGATCTCTCATATCAGGTGGTACTTGCGCTCTGTGTTTACTTGCCTTATGGGCTCATGGTTCCTTCGAGTTTGCAACTGCACCATTGTTATCACAATAAATTGTGATAGTTCTGGGCAAACCAGGAATCACATCCAAGTCCATCAAGAAGTTCCTGAGCCATATAGCTTCTTTGGCTGCCTCAGAGGCTACCACATACTCAGCTTCCATGGTAGAGTCCGCCACACATTTCTTCTTGACACTCCTCCATACAATAGCTCCACCTCCAAAAGTAAACACAAAACCCGAGGTAGACTTACTGTTATCCCTATCTGATTGGAAGTCGGAATCTATGTAACCCACAGGAAGTAATTGATCTGCCTGGTATACCAGCATATAATCCCTAGTCCTTCTCAGGTACTTCAATATATGCTTTACCGCAGTTCAATGTCCCTGTCCTGAATTACTCTGATATCTACTAACCATGCCCACGATAAAGCAAATATCTGGCCTCGTACATAACATAGCATATATGAGGCTTCCTACTACCGAAGCATAAGGAATTGCCTTCATCTCCTCTATCTCCTTTGATGTTCTAGGACACATCTCTTTAGATGAAGGAACTCCATGCCTAAAAGGTAGAAAACCTTTCTTGGAGTTCTGCATGCTAAAATGAGCCAAAATGGTGTCTATGTATGAAGCTTGAGATAAGCACAACAACCTTTTCCTGTGATCCCTTATAACCTTGATCCCAAGGATGTGTCTCACTTCTCCCAAGTCCTTCATATCAAACTATTTGGACAACCATACCCTTACGTCTGATAACAACTTGACATTGTTGTCATTTAATAAAATATCATCTACGTATAGTACAAGAAATACCACTATGTTTCTGTCACATATCTTGTATACACAAGACTCATCCAGACTTTGAATAAAACCATAAGACTGGATTACCTCATCAAAGCGGATGTTCCAAGATCACAAAGCTTTCTTCAATCCATAAATGGACCGATTAAGCTTGCACACAAGATGCTCTTTGCCCTTTGCAATGAATCCCTCTAGTTGCTCCATATAGATGTTTTCCTCAAGACTTCCATTAAGGAAAGATGTCTTGACATCCATCTGTCACACCTCATAATTCATATGAGCAGCAATACATAAGAGAATCCGGATAGACTTAAGCATTGCCACTGGCGAAAAGGTCTCCTCATAATCGATACCCTCTTTCTGAGTATACCCTTTCGTAACAAGCCTTGCTTTGAAGGTCTCAACTTTCCCATCTATTCCTCTCTTTCTTTTGTAGATCCACTTGCATCCAATGGTTTTTACACCATTGGATGGTTCTACTAGCTCCCAGACTTGATTTGAATCCATAGATTCTATCTCAGAATTCATTGCATTTTGCCAAGATACCGCATCTTTATCTTGGATTGCCTCATCATATGTCCAGGGATCAGGTTCATGTTCGCCAGGGACCAAATTAGAAGATTCTCCCAAGAACATAAATCTATCAGGTTGTCTAACAACCCTCCCACTACGACGAGGTATCACCTGTGTATCCTCTGTGACACACGGTGCAGTCACTTGCAGTATATCCTCTTGTACCGATGGTACAGAAGTAGTGACTTCCCCTCTCAATTCCTCCAGAACAATCTTACTCATGGGCTTATGGTTCATCACATAGTCTTCCTCTAAAAATCTGGCGTTCGTGCTAACGATCACCCTCTGATCTATAGCACTATAGAACAAACCACCTTTCGTTCCTCTAGGATAGCCTACGAACATGCGCACTTCTGTACGAGGTTCCAACTTACCAGCATCTGCCTTCAGCACATGTGCTGGATTCCCCCAAATCCGAATATGTCTCAGACTAGGCTTTCACCCAGTCCACAACTCTGTGGGAGTAGAAGGTACTGATTTAGATGGTACCAAGTTCAGAATATATACTGCCGTATCCAGAGCATACCCCCAGAACAAATCTAGCAACTCAGAATAACTCATCATCGATCTAACCATCTCCATAAGAGTCCTATTCCTTCGCTCCGCTACACCATTCTACTGGGGTGTGTCACGTGTAGACAATTGGGATTGAATCCTAACCTCTGATAAATAATTCCTAAACTCTCCCAAGAGGTACTCACCACCATGATCAGATCGTAGTGTCTTGATACTTTTACCTTGACTTTTCTCCACATCAGCCTTGAATTCTTTGAACCTGTCAAAGTATTCAGACTTGCGGCGCATCAAGTAAATATATCCATATCTTGAATAATCATCTATAAAAGAGATGAAATATTCAAAACCACCTCTAGCCTAGATAGACATAGGACCACACAAATCAAAAAGAACCAATTCCAACACATCTTTGGCTCTATACCCCTTGGCCTTAAAAAGCCTCTTGGTCATTTTACCTTCCAAGCAAGACTCGTAGGTTGGGAAATCTTCCACCACTAATGAACCCAGAGGTCCATCAGCTATCAACCTTTGAATTCTACTTAGGTTAATATGAACTAACCTTAGATGCCAAAGATATGTTTGGTTCATTTTCGAAGGTTCTTTTCTCTTATTAGATTTAGAAGATGAGTTATTCACTTCTATTTGCATCGTGGGAGCTTTTAGTTCAAGGGTATATAAATTTCCTATCAATGCACCAGAACAGATAATCTTCCTATTCCTTTTTATAATAACTCTATCATTAAAAGAAATAGAATATCCATCCAAAAATAATTTAGAAACTAAAATTAAATTCTTTCTAAATAAAGGTACATAAAGGCAATTTCTTAGAACCAAAGTTTTATTCCTATCAAAAGATAAATAAACAACTCCCACTGTAACAACTGCCACCTTCGTAGCATCACTTAAGTAAACAGTAATCTCCCCTTCAGCTAGTCGTCTGGTTTTCTAGAACCCCTGCAAAGTATTATAGACATGATCAGTGGCTCCCGTATCTACACACCAGGTGCCGGTAGATAACATCGCTAAACATGTTTCAACAACTAGACCAAAAGATATACCTTTGTTCTACTTCCAGTTGGGACAGTCCTTCTTCCAATATCCAGTCTGCTTGCAAGTGAAGCACTTTCCTTTTTGCTTCTTCACTCCTCCCTGAGATCCTCCCGCCACCTTTGCTCCACCTTGTTTCTTCTTCTTCTTGCCTTTCGGCTAAGAAGTCAAAACCTTCTGAGTAACCATGGCCTGAGCCTGAGCACTCTGATGAAAAAGCCCCTCTGCCACCTGGAGTTCTGTCAGAAGCTCCGCCAACAAATACAACCTCTTATTCATGTTTTAATTCAGGCGAAACTATTCAAAACTCCTAGGTAAAGATTGGAGAATGATATCGACCTGGGTTTCCCCATCGATCTCAGCTCTAAGGACTTCCAACTCATTCAAATGAGTCATCATCTTGAGAATATGATCTCTCACGGGTGTTCCCTCAATCATGGTGGTCGTCATCAAGATCCTCATGGCTTCCTGCCTCACAGCCCAATTTTGGTGTCCGAAAAGATCCTTGAGATTGAGCATCATGTCATAAGCAGTGGGCATGACTTGATGCTGATGTTACAATACATTTGACATAGAAGTCAAAATATAATACCGCGCCATCTCATCAGCCTTAATCCACTTTTTATAACTCTCTTTCTCCTTTTCTCCAAAATCATCTGCAGGCTTAGGAGGACACTCTTCGAAGAGTACATACTTGTACTCCTCAACAGTCAAGACAATATCAAGATTCCTTTTCCAATCAACATAATTGGATCCAGTAAGTTTATTCTCCTTTAGTATCACAGCAAGTGGATTGAAAGTCATTTTTGAAAAACCTAATAATCACATAGATTAAAACATTAGATTTCAAAAATTTATTGATTCCTCAAACAATAAAATTTTAAAATCAACCAACACCTCAAAACACCGAGAATATCATATGCCCTGATAGTGTGGACGTATACGAATTCTACATTTGTAAGAGGAGATTTTACCCATTAATTTCATTATCCTGTCAACCTAACTTTTTGACAAATAAAATTAATAGTTGGTTCCTCTTCGACGCTACAAATAAAAGCAGTGACTCCGATAGGGAGGATACTCCTATTTGCATCTAAGTGTTCACTATTACTCAATACCAAGGCAATTATCTCGGATTATGTTCTTTCTGATGGGGAAGTACACACGCTCCTAAATAATTTCCTATAACCATATTTGACCCTGTGATCTGCAAAACAAACTCATCCGATGGGGAGGAAGGCACTTAGAGCCGACACACAAGTTTGTTTATATCACATGTCAAATCGTAATAGAGGCCATGGGAATTTTTAAAAAAATATCCCTCTCCCACTTAGTAATTTAAAATGAGGAATTTTCCTAGCACACAACATGCATATCAAACAAGAAGCAATAAACATGAAAAATATTTTCCAACTATTATGGATTTTGTTTTCTAATATGCCTCCCATTGTGTCGCCATCTTGTTCGCTCCTCCATACACCATGTACAAGCCATCCGGAGATCCGAGCCGAGAATAATTATTTTAATTTACATTCATCGATCCTATACTCCACGAATGAGTGTACATGAAATCTAGATGGAAAGTAAACTAAAATAAAAGAGTGGCTAAAAAATGTCATACTTAATTGCAAAAATTAAATACTAGCCTCGTCAACTCTGAGGATTCAAATAATATTACAATTACACACATCCAATCACATACACACACATATGGTCATAATATTTGGATCTTATGCCTGCAACCAAAAAGTTAGCCTACACACATCCTACTATTATCCGGCACACATAATATATGATAAGTGCATAAAAGTAACTGAATCCTAAACACACAAAATCGGAAACCGTGGCTCTGATACCAATTGAAGGTTGGAACCAAAGCTTCACTTCGCACCTCGGTCGCTTGTGCATGGCGATCCCATCTACATCTCCAGATTAAAAAAAATTAATCCAAGACAATGACGGATTACCCAAGCAATTGATCCATCATCGTGCTATTCGATTAGAGTGGTCTCTTGAACAAACTTGTTGTTCAAGCAACCTAACTCTTTTCTGTTGGGATCGAGGCTCGCTAGAGGGGGGTGAATAGCGAGTTAAAAAATTCTAACTCACTTTTGACTACAAAACAGAGGATTATTCAATGGAAGTAGAAAAACAAAAACACAAAGCACAAACACAACCAAATGTAGGTATTTACGTGGTTCGGAACTCAGCAGTTCCTACTCCACGGGCAGCTCCAAAGGAAAGTCTACTATGTATGATCGGAATGGTTCCAGAGGTGAAAACTTCACCTCTTACAAGCTTACAATGCAATGAATATACTTTAAGAACAGTAAGCTAAGTATTAAAAACCAGTTACAAATTGTTGTTCAGCTTCTTGCTTTGAAGATGAAGTTGTAGCACTTGCAAGAAGATGATCGACAGTGCACTTGTTGGAGAGAAGGCCATATGAGAGTGTGGTTTCTTCTTCTTCTCCTTCAGTATGAATCACAGAGAGCTTGTTTTTCTCTAGATGAAAACTGGAGCTTTAGCGATTTTGAACAAGTCAAGAACCTCTATTTTCTCTTCTTCTTTTTTCTAGTCGTTTCTTCCAGCAAGCCTTTTATCTTCCACCGTTGGATCCCTAGAGACCATGCCCGACCAAACTCTGGTCACCTAAGCTTGTCTCTGTAACCGCCTCCAACTTCTGGTGGTTTGCCAAGAACGGAGCCTGCTCCTCCAATCGAAAATTGGCGCATTTGAATCTTTACTCGAAACAGAAGAATCCCGTTGTCGCCTCCATCAGTCGAGCCCGCAATCGAGTCTGACTCGCATCTGTGCTAAAAAAACACCTATCAGTCGAGCCCGCAACCAAGCCGGGCTCTGTTCTATGACTGAATCCATAGCTACCAGTTGAGCCGCTACCAAATCGACTCGACTCAAGGTTGGACTTCCCATGCTAAGTCCTACCCTTGGATTTCTCATCCATGGGTCTAATGTCACTCTAAACATCTAACATAGTGACCTTAGGTTTCAATCAGTTGAGGTAATGTCTTGACTACACTCTAGCTCAAACTAGATTTCAATTTCCTTGACTTAAACCTTGTTGTTAAATATTGAAACATTCGATGGGCTTGATTACACTAACAATCTCACTCTTTTTGATGTTTGACAACATGGTTTAAGTTTAGGTGATATAAATTCAGTTCATCTCAAATTCTGAAATATAGCACGAAGTGTAGAAATAGTTCATATCAGAAATTTAGCATGAGGTGTAGAAATATTTCATATCAGTAATTTAGCATGAGGTACAGAAATATTTCATATCAGTAATTTAGCATGAGGTACAGAAATATTTCATATCAGAAATTTAGCATGAGGTGCAGAAATATTTCATATCAGTAATTTAGCATGAGGTGCAAAAATATTTCATATCATAAATTTAGCATAAGGTGCAGAAATATTTCATATAAAAAATTTATCATTCATGTAATAGGAATGATATAACTTGGAGTGCAGAAATTTTACATATAATGGGTAGAAATTTCTGCCTTTGTTAGACATCAAAAAAGAACAAAGGCAACATCTATTTGAATAATATCATAAATATCACTAATAACTTTAAACCCATACTCTCCCCCTTTGTCATACATAAAAAAAAACATCTCCCTAAGGAGGTCAACATCTCATATCCAAAGAGATCTTACAAATCTCTCTTTTTGATGCAAAACATCTAGAATGCCTTCACTTTTCCTAGTGATAAGTCCCATATCACTGAAGAGAAGTACTTCTAGAAACTTTCTCAATTTCCAAATTGGGCATTCCAAGTTTTTCAATTTCTCCCCCTCATGAGGAAGAAACACTTCCATCATCCCATGATGGATAGTTCCTCCTAAATGCTTGTTCCCCCTTGACCATTGCACCAACAATGTCCGTGGGAAGTTCCTAAGCCTATAGGAGCTTTAAACCATCAAGGTTAACGTTAAAGGTTCAACATTGAATTTTCCCTCACCTTGAGTTTGATACATCATTCTGACAACCCTCCTAATCTATAACCAATGAATTTTTCACCCTTTCTAATGCTTCCCAAAGCATATCTTAGTGTTAGGAGTGGTTAGGGAACCACACACATCACCGATCGATACCAAGATCACCGATAAACTCCGAGTTTCAGGCGCCGGTAGTTCTCGGTGTGATTTGCGGCGATTTGTTAAGGCGATTTGCGCTGACGGTTTTGCCATGCCAAGGCGGTTCGCCACCATGGCGATTCGCGGGAAGTTTTGTCATTGCGAGGCGCTTTGCTCGCCGCTAGGGTAGTATGTCGCCAGTAGTCTGCCGCCACATGGCGATCAGCCGCTGGCGGTATTACCCATCAGTCGAGTTCCATCCATGGCAGTCGACTGATAACTAAAATTTTTGAATTTCAATTTTTAGAAATTTAACTTCGAAAAAGCATAAGTAAATGTACGTAAGTTGAAAAATCATGAAATTTTATACATACATTACTTATCACAAATACAATGGGTGAAAAATATTTGAAAATTAATTTACCCATAAAATAGTGAGTTTGATATAAAACTCAAAACCATTAAAAATTTCAATGTTTTGGTCCTATTTTGTATCAACTCTCTCAATGGTGATTGCTATCAAAAGATAGACTTCACCAAGGTTTTCTAAAATGGTTTTGAAATGTTTTTCTAAAATGGTTTTGAAATGTTTTTCTAACATGGTGACACTCAGATCTAATAATCAAGCATCTTAGGGTATTGTTAGCTTGGGGTATAAAATATATGGAAAGCTCCCACTAATACTGTGGATTTCCCAAACCGTAGCTCCCCCTCAATCAAACATTCTTTTAGGGTTGATTAGGTGCACACATAACGATTGCACTAACAATGGTGGGATGGAGTCAAGGTTTGAGTTGTTCGGGTGGCGCTAACAAGAATTGCACATACAACAAGAAGTTTGATAGACACTAACCGACTCAACCACACATAATCAATAACAGATCATACAACAAAAAACAGAATGAACAAAAAGTTGACGTTCCAAAAACCTGTTTCACAAAAACTGTTTCACAAAAACAATCATAGTTAGAAGTTTAAACACACAATCAAATATCCATAGTACAACCATCCTAGGTGAATTGACACAATTTGAGATCATTAACGTGATTCTATTTGTCGAGGGCTGATGTAGAAGGTTCCTCCGAGCTACTTCCCCAACTGATCATGTTCTCTTTGATTTCCTTCTGCTCTTGAAGAATTTTATCTTAGGTGTCTTGGATTTGAGTCAATCTTAGGTTGGTTTGTAGATGGAAATCTGATATCGTCATTGTGATTGTGTTCACAAACGTCTCATGTGCTTCATAGAGTTGTGATAACTGCTCCGTGATAGTGGTCAATTGTTCAGCTTAGTTAGGAGCCGGATAGTGTGGTTCTTCAGCAGGAAGAGAAGGTTCTTCCTCAAGATCCCTATGCTCCTCGCTTGATGACCATCCTTCCATTGAATTTCTCCTGTATGCGTGCAAATCATGCCAGCTAGAGATAAATTCCTCCGATGGATATAGTCCAGCCTTTTCACCTACCTTACTTTTCCCCTGGATGTGTTTATGCCTAGGGACTCTAACCAGAATGTGAGGATGTGACCAAAAGGCATATAAACCTTTTTCTTGACTGGAATGGAGAAATAGATAATACACAAAAACATGTTCAAAGCTATGTTAAAATCAAGGTGGTTTTTGAGAAGGTGGAGAGCCAATAAATGATGTGGCCTAACTTTGGCTTGCCCTTTGGTGACTATGGGTAAAATGCATCCGACAATGACTTTGTATAAGATGTTAGATTAGTGCTGTATGACACCAAATTTACTCCTTCATCTCTAGGATGTCTAAATAAGGATTCGTGGATGGAATTGAGGTCAAAGCCTTCCAAATTTTCAGGAAGAATTGGATAGCATTCTAGGTTAAAGGAGGACTCTCTACATCTTAGAAATGATCTCCAAATGGCTGGAGTAAGAGTGACATTAGTTTTGGCTACCCTAGACTTATAGATAAGCCTATCTTCAGTGGGTTGTAGGTTGTTATAGAATTCGATAAGTAAGTCTTCATTGATATCGTGATCGCAGTAGACTAACTTACCGAGTCTATAGTGCTCAACCATCTCGCTAACATATGGTGCATTATTGGAGAAGAAATGACCATCTATGGACCGGATGCTTAGGAGTTCAAACTCGTGGGTCCTAAAGGTGTGCAAATGATATTCCGAGGGGAAACGATGGTCCGAGCAGGGCCTCTCTCGTGAGGGCCTAGAGGTGGAGGACTCAGGTTCCTTTGTTTTTAGTCTAGAATGGCATGTGTCAAATATGTCATGCGCACAAAATTGACCCATGAATGAATGCAAGGAATGAAATGATGCATGTCAAGTGGGGAAAGTGATTAGTTGCTTAGAAATATTCTAAAATCATAAGGAGAGTAAGGAAGAAGCGCACTCGATTCTGAGTGTGATCGGAAGAAGCGCACCTCGTACTAGTCTCGACAGAATTTATGGTGTCCATATCCATCAATTCATCGACTAGGGATAATTCTGATACATCACAATTACACATGTTGAGATACTCACTAGTTGTGATCCAATCATAAATTCTCTCATGTTGTGAATCGTATCGTGGACATTCAGTAAATGAGTTTAAGATCCAATCAAATACAAGAAACATGTATACTCAAATAGTGAATCTTTATTTATCATATAAATGGTTCATACATAAGGTGATTGTCTTAGGACATCTCTCATATATTACTAACAGACTCCCACTTGGCATAATGCCAATCGCTACGGTATCCAATACCATAAGCACTAACATGACCCTCAAACTTATTTTGAGGTAATGCTTTAGTCAAAGGATCCGCTAAGTTCCTTTCAGTGGAAATTTTCTCGATTTGTATTTCGTTCCTACTGATGATCTCTCTGATAAGATGATAGCGGCGAAGCACATGTTTGGATCGTTGATGAGACCTCGGCTCTTTTGCCTGTGAAATTGATCCATTGTTGTCGCAGTAGACCGGTATTGCTTCAACAATGGCAGGAATCACACCAAGTTCATAAATGAACTTCTTGATCCAAACCGCTTCCTTTGCTGCTTCCGAAGCTGCAATGTATTCTGCCTCAGTGGTAGAATCCACTACAGTGTCTTGTTTGGAACTTTTCCAACTCACTACTCCCCCATTCAGAGTGAACACGTATCCAGACTGAGACCTGGAATCATCCTTATCTGTCTGGAAGCTAGCATCCGTATACCCTCGTATCACCATGTCCCCTTCTCCATATATTTGGAACACATCCTTAGTTCTTCTTGTTAGTAATATATGAGAGATGTCCTAAGGCAATCGCCTTATGTATGAACCATTTATATGATAAATGAAGATTCACTATTTGAGTATACATGTTTTATGTATTTGATTGGATCTTAAACTCATTTACTGAATATCCACGATACGATTCACAGCATGAGAGAATTTGTGATTGGATCACAACTAGTGAGTATCTCGACATGTGTAATTGTGATGTATCGGAATTATCCCTAGTCGATGAATTGATGGATTTGGACACCATCAATTCTGTCGAGACTAGCACGAGGTATACTCCTTGGTGTATCCAAGCAGCTGATTCTCACTGGCTGGAGACATAGTGATGTCCGGAGTTAATCGTGGATGCTAGTTATGGTAACTAGTTCATTGGAGTGACCAGCCGTAAGACTTCATATGGTTCTCTGCATATATAGATATGTCAATGAAGTTCTTACTGTGGCTTAAGTGTGATGTTCCTTTGACTTGCGGTATTCAAGTCATCTTGATCATGGAGACTTATGCTTTGACATCTTAAGCAAACATCTCTAAGGAGATGTGGACCCGGGATGATTGGGTATAAGTCGAAGTGATCGAAGGTGTTTGAATAGCCTATAAAGGATTCACCTCTCCTTGCGAGGAGATGTATACCCATGGCCTCTCGTTGGATTGTTACTAAAGTCTTTGGCCAAAGCATTACATGTTTAGAGTAAAGTACTCTTCGATACGTGTGCAGTAACTAGAATCCGTAGGACGAGGAAATGATATTTGGGCTAGGTGTGACGTAGTCAGCCTAGTGGGGACTGACACAATAGACCATGTCCTGAACCAAGTGGGTATAAGATGAGTGAAGGGAATGGGGCACGATTTATTCGAGCTACTAAAGGGTTTCAGAAATAGTTCTGGATCAACCGTTGATCTTTTTCGATTAATTGGGGATCATGATGTACTACTAGGTGGCACTCATGATCGTTCTATAATTAATGGTTAATTATAGACGGCCAACATAAACCGAGAACCTATTTTGTCACACGCACAACGAGCGTAATCCAAAGGATTTAAAACGAGCTTGAGAATGAGATTCTCAGACTGAGAGAAACTAGGTTTGGTTGGATGAAACATAAAGCGAGCATGAAATCGTTTCAGTCGCAATGGAAGCGTGGATGGGCCGAGTCTTATGAAGACGTAATGGATAAACCAAAATGCTTTGGTTCTAATCCAATGGAGGAGAATAAACCAAAGGGTTTGGTTTATTTTAAACGAATGAACCAAAAGTTGGTTCGGTTCGTTTTAACTTAAAATAAACCATCATTGTTTGGTTTATTTTAACTTATCTTAATGGAGCGGGTTAACGGGCCTAATGGTTATGATCCAATAACCATTAAGAGAATTAGTTCTCTATAAAAGAGGGCTTAATGGATAATTAAGCCCTAATCCAATCCAAAAACCCTAGCCTCAAGAGTTGCCGCCCACCCCTTGAAGGATTCGGCGCCAACCCTAGGCTGCCGCCCCTCTCCTCCTCCAACCGGCGTAAGAGCCTTCCTTCCCCCTCGCGTCGTGATCTTCCTTGGGTGTGGCGATAAGGTGAGCACTTGGCTTCCTTGTTTTGGCCGGCGCCTACTCCTCCACCAAGCTGTCCAGTTTTCTGGACAGCTTCTTCTCCTCTAGTCAGAGCGTCGTTTGGACGACGGTTAGAGCTCCGACAGCGGCTAACTTACCGGGGATTCGATCTCCGGTAATCCTCTGAGGTGGAGGACGAAGGATTCGTCAATTGGTTGACGAATACCTCTCCGGAGAAGCGAGTTTTGAGAACTCGTATTAGGATCCGAATTTGGATTCGGATCGTGATCATCTCTCGATCACGTCGTCTTCAACACGAGGCTAGTAACCCGTACGAGGACGAAGCTCGTGGCTTATCGAAGTCATCCCGAGGAACTCGGCGTGGATATGGATAGAGACGATTCTAGTGAGGATCGTTCCGGTTGATGTCGTTCCTGCTACACGTCATACGAAAGGTATAACGTAGATAAATTTCCTTTTATTGCAAATTTAAATTTACGGTTATGTCTACACTTGTTGTAATATGCATGCGTGTGTTGTGTGTGTTGTAATAAATGTAGATTTATTATTTTTATTGCTTCCGCTGTGTTCATGTTTACGAAACGTGATCGAACACACACACGCCGCGGTGCCGGAAACCCAACAGTGGTATCAGAGCCCAGGTTGTGTTTCGACATAATCGTAAAAATGGTTTTGCGATAGTCATAATGTATTTCTTGAAATTTTCTAATTTTGGAAATTTAGAAGTATTTATGGAAATTTTTCAATTTTGGAAAGTCTAGAAGTATTTATGGAAATCTTCCACTTTTTGAAAGTTGGAAGTATTTATGGAAATTGATATTTTCCATAAATAAAATATTTGATTAGATTCTGGAAATTTGTTTCCTAATTTAATCATGATTTAATTTGGGAAATCTAATCTTAAAATATTTTATTTCCATAAGTAGTTTTAATGATTTAGGAAATTGGTTTCCTAAATAGATTTTCCTTAATCAAATAATTCCATGAATAAAATATGTGATTAGATTTAGAAATTTGTTTCCTAATTTAATTATGATTTGATTTGGAGAATCAAATCTTAAACATATTTTATTTCCATAAATAGTTATGACATATAAGGAAATATATACATGACATAATTGTATGCCATGTAATTGCATTAGATGCATAACATTATGTCATGCGTGTCGTGACATGTAGATGTATGCCATGTATGCCATGCCATGTAGATAATAGTTATTTGCATGCAAAGAGGATGAGACATAAAAACCCTTAAACAATATTAAAGCCTACACCTTCCATTAATATGGTTAGAACAAGAGTTCCGTTTCTTGTTTGGGTTGTTGGACTCTCTCCAAGCCTGGCTCGAACCCGAACATGTTCAAACCATGGAATAGTTTAATACTAATATGGTAAGAGTCAGAGGTCAATCGTTAGCTTTGGTTGTTGGACTCTCTCCAAGCCGGGCTAATTGGTTGAATGCGCTCTAACCATATTAAAACTATTTCCCGATTAATGGGTTGGCTTTAACCTGGAGCATCGGCTTGTTGGACTCTCTCCAAGGTCGATGTAAAGGGAGGTGAAGTTGGGTGCTATGCATATGATGCATACTTGTTAATGTGTTAACAACCCAATGTATGTGTGAACATTCAATTAGTTGATAGCACATTGTGATAGTTGCATATACGTGATATGCAATCGGTATAGTTGATACCTACCGTCGTAGTTATGAATGGCTTGTTGGACTCTCTCCAAGGTTGTTCATAACTATGATGGATATTAACCCATTCAGAGATGGACCTATGATCTCCCGAAGTGATTTTGGGGTTTTTGAAATTCGAAAAATGAATGGGATTTATAAATGTATATTGATGCATTTTAAAAATCATTTTCTCATATATGCTCGTTTTGTATTTCTAAGATTGATCATGATGTCTTTGAATTTGCATTCTATTTTGGATTCGAACAAACTGACTGGGCCGAACTTCTTGGACTGGCTTAAAAACTTGAGAATTGTTCTCAAGATTGAAAAGCTTGCAAATGTCCTCGAAGCGCCTCTTCCCGCTCGTCCTAGTGACGATGCAACTCTGGACCAATTGTTGGTCTATCAGAAACATGTGAGTGATTCTGAACAAATGAGTTGCATCATGCTAGCCGCGATGGAACCCAAGCTACGAAAGCAGCATGAGCATATGGATGCTCATATCGTAGTCCTTCATCTTTGTGAGTTGGTTGATGAGCAAGTGAGATTCGAAAGGTTCGAAGTCTCAAAGCTCCTCTTCACCTCTGAGATGCTAGAAGGTTCATCTGTGGTACTGCTCAATATGCTGAAGACTGTGGAGTCTTCTGAGAAGCATGAGCAGGGGACGGTGCTGTTAGTTGATTCCTCGAAGAAAGGTTCTAAGAGGAAGTCAAAGGAACAGCAGAAGGGAAAGAAGAGAAAGGCTAAGAAGGTAGAACTAGCACAAAAGGAAACTTGCCATCATTATGGCAAGGAGAGCCATTTGTGAAGAAATTGAAAGATTTATCTTGAGTCCGTGAAGAAGGATAAGGCATCGGATGCCCCATCTTCTTCAGAAATATTCTTTATTGATTGTCATTCTATTTCCTCAGACACTTGGGTATTTGATACTGGGTGTGGCTCACATATATGTAATGACATACATGGGCTAAGGAATAGAAGAAGACTCGTCAAGGGAGAGTCAAATTTACGTGTTGGGAATGGAGCAACGGTTGCTGCACTCGCCATCGGAACGTATTTGTTGGAACTCCCTGTAGGACTTGTCTTAGAACTGGACAATTGCTTTTATGTTCCTTCGTTGATAAAGAACATCATTTCTATTTCTTGTTTAAATAGAAATGGGTACCATTTGAATTTTTGTAACAATTGTTGTTACATAACTTTGAATGGAGTTCTTTAAGGGACTGGAACTTTAAGCAATGGTGTTTATACGTTGGACGTATCCAGTGATATTTTCAATATCGAAGCGAGCAACAAGCGTGCTCGAAAAGATAATCAATTAGACTCCTACATGTGGTATTGTCGTCTTGGCCATATAAGCAAGAAACGCATGTCCGAATTACACCGATGTGGAATTCTGGAATCGTTTGAATAGGATTCATACGATACATGCGAATCATGCTTAAAAGGCAAGATGACTAAGTTACCTTTTACTGGAAAAGGTGAACAAGTGGGAGAGTTACTAGGTCTAATACATACTGATGTATGTGGACATATGTCAACTCAAGCATTAGGAGGCTATAGCTACTTCATTACCTTCACCGATGATCACTCACGGTTTGGGTATGTGTTCTTGATGAAACACAAGTTTGAAGCCTTTGAAAGGTTCAAAGAATTCAGAAATGAAGTAGAGAAACAACATGACATGAGTATTAAAATACTTTGATCGGATCGAGGTGGTGAATACTTAAGTCAAGAGTTTCTTGATTATCTAAGAGACAATGACATATTGTCTCAATGGACTCCGTCCTATACACCACAGCATAATGGTGTATCTGAGAGGCGTAACCGGACCTTGTTGGACATGGTTAGGTCAATGATGAATCATGCAACTCTTCCCAAGTCCTTTTGGGGCTATGCACTTCAGACAGTTGTTTACTTGTTAAACAGAATGCCAACCAAGGTAGTCTCAACTACTCCATATGAGATATGGAATAGTAAGAAACCTCATGTATCTTACTTGAAGATATGGGGTTGTCCTGCTTATGTGAAGCGGACTGTGTCAGACAAATTGGATGCTAAGTCTGATAAATGTCTATTTATTGGATACCCTAAGGAAACAAGGGGTTACCAATTCTATCATCCTGTGGAACAAAAGGTGTTTGTTTCAAGGCATGTTGTGTTTCTAGAGAAAGAGTTTCTCTTGCAAGAAAACAGTGGGAGTGTCGTCGAGCTTGAGGAGGCTCGAGAGACTCAAATAGACATTGATAAGATACCTGGTGAAGCACAACAGCCGACAACTCATAGTGATGAGCAATCGGCTGGACCTATTGTAACACCACATCTTCGTAGATCTGGTAGAACACGCAATATTCCTGAGAGATATGGATTTCTCGTAAGCGAATCGAACGACATGTTACTCATTGATGATGAGGAGCCTACCAGTTATGAAGAAGTGCTGACAAGTTCAGAAAGGGATAAGTGGCTTGGTGCCATGAAGTCGGAAATGGATTCCATGTATGAAAACCAAGTTTGGAACTTGGTTGACCCACCTGAAGGGATAAAGCCTATAGGGTGCAAGTGGGTTTTCAAGAAGAAAACCGACATGGATGGTAATGTGATTACCTATAAGGCTAGATTGGTGGCGAAAGGATATCGTCAAAAATAAGGTGTTGATTATGACGAAACCTATTCGCCTGTAGCTATGCTTAAATCCATTCGGATGCTCCTGGCCATAGCGGCTCATTATGATTATGAGATATGGCAGATGGATGTGAAAACAGCTTTCCTTAATGGAAACCTGCTCGAGGACGTGTATATGATACAGCCTGAGGGTTTCACATCGGTTGATAAAACCAAGGTATGCAAATTGCGACGATCCATTTATGGATTGAAGCAAGCATCCAGGAGCTGGAATATCCATTTTGATGAGACAATCAAAAAGTTTGATTTCTCACAAAATCCAGACGAACCTTGTGTGTACAAGAAGGTTAGTGGGAGTGCAGTCGTATTCCTAGTATTGTATGTCGATAACATACTACTTATAGGAAACGATGTTTCAATCTTACAGTCAGTGAAGGTTTGGTTATCCAAGACATTCTCCATGAAAGACCTGGGAGAAGCAACATACATCCTCGGGATTAAGATCTATAGAGATAGATCGAAACGGTTGCTTGGTCTTTCGCAGTCTACATATATAGACCGAGTGCTAAAGAGGTTTAGCATGTCGGAATCCAAGAAAGGTTTCCTACCCATCAGGCATGGGGTACACCTTTCAAGTCTATGTGTCCGCGCACGAGAAGGATTTGCATGAGTAAGATTCCCTATGCATCCGCAATAGGATCTATCATGTATGTTATGTTATGTACGAGGCCCGATGTATCATATGCTCTGAGTGTCACGAGCAGATACCAGTCTGATCCAGGAATGGATCATTGGGCGGCTGTTAAGACGATCCTTAAGTACTTGAGATGAACTAAGGATGTGTTTCTAATATATGGAGAAGGGGACATGGTGATACGCGGGTATACGGATGCCAGCTTCCAGACAGACAAGGATGATTCCAGGTCTCGATGCAGATCGTGTTCACCTTGAATGGCGCGATGAGTTGGAAAAGTTCCAAACAAGAGATCGTAGCGGATTCTACCACTAGGCGGGAATACATTGCGGCAGGCGACAAAGGCGGTTTGGATCAAAAGTTCGTTCATGAACTTGGTGTGATTTCGCCATTGTTGAAGCAATACCGATCTCTGCGACAACAATGGAGCAATTGCGAAAGAGCCAAGGTCTCATCAGCGATCCAAACATGTGCTTCGCCGCTATCATCTTATCAGAGAGATCATCAGTAGGAATGAAATACAAATCGAGAAAATTCCCACTGAAAGGAACTTAGTGGATCCCTTGACTAAGGCATTACCTCAAAATAAGTTTGAGGGTCATGTTCGAGCTTATGGTATTGGATACCGTAGCGATTGGCATTAGGCCAAGTGGGAGTCTGTTAGTAATATATGAGAGATGTCCTAAGGCAATCGCCTTATGTATGAACCATTTATATGATAAATGAAGATTCACTATTTGAGTATACATGTTTTATGTATTTGATTGGATCTTAAACTCATTTCTTGAATGTCACGATACGATTCACGGCATGAGAGAATTTGTGATTGGATCACAACTAGTGAGTATCTCTACATGTGTAATTGTGATGTATCGGAATTATCCCTAGTCGATGAATTGATGGATTTGGACACCATCAATTCTGTCGAGACTAGCACGAGGTATACTCCTTGGTGTATCCAAGCAGCTGATTCTCACTAGCTGGAGACATAGTGATGTCCGGAGTTAATCGTGGATGCTAGTTATGGTAACTAGTTCATTGGAGTGACCAGCCGTAAGACTTCATATGGTTCTCTGCATATATAGATATGTCAATGAAGTTCTTACTATGGCTTAAGTGCGATGTTCCTTTGACTTGCGGTATTCAAGTCATCTTGATGATGGAGACTTATGCTTTGACATCTTAAGCAAACATCTCTAAGGAGATGTGGACCCGGGATGATTGGGTATAAGTCGAAGTGATCGAAGGTGTTTGAATAGCCTATAAAGGATTCACCACTCCTTGCGAGGAGATGTATACCCATGGCCTCTCGTCGGATTGTTACTAAAGTCTTTGGGCAAAGCATTACATGTTTAGAGTAAAGTACTCTTGGATACGTGTGCAGTAACTAGAATCCGTAGGACGAGGAAATGATACTTGGGCTAGGTGTGACGTAGTCAGCCTAGTGGGGACTGACACAATAGACCATGTCCTGAACCAAGTGGGTATAAGATGAGTGAAGGGAATGGGGCACGATTCATTCGAGCTACTGAAGGGTTTCAGAAATAGTTCTGGATCAACCATTGATCTTTTCGGTTAATTGGGGATCATGATGTACTACTAGGTGTCACTCATGATCGTTCTATAATTAATGGTTAATTATAGACGGCCAACATAAACCAAGAACCTATTTGGTCACACGCACAACGAGCGTAATCCAAAGGATTTAAAACGAGATTGAGAATGGGATTCTTAGACCGAGAGAAACTAGGTTTGGTTGGACCAAACATAAAGCGAGCATGAAATCATTTCAGTCGCAATGGAAGCGTGGATGAGCCGAGTCTTATGAAGACGTAATGGATAAACCAAAATGCTTTGGTTCTAATCCAATGGAGGAGAATAAACCAAAGGGTTTGTTTTATTTTAAACGAATGAACCAAAAGTTGGTTCGGTTCGTTTTAACTTAAAATAAACCATCATGGTTTGGTTTATTTTAACTTACCTTAATGGAGCGGGTTAACGGGCCTAATGGTTATGATCCAATAACCATTAAGAGAATTAGTTCTCTATAAAAGAGGGCTTAATGGATAATTAAGCCCTAATCCAATCCAAAAACCCTAGCCTCAAGAGTTGCCGCCCACCCCTTGAAGGATTCGGCGCCAACCCTAGGCTGCCGCCCCTCTCCTCCTCCAACCGGCGTCCAGAAGGAGCCTTCCTTCCCCCTCGCCGGCGTCGAGCTGCTGCCGGTTGGTGCTCCGGTGATCTTCCTTGGGTGTGGCGATAAGGTGAGCACTTGGCTTCCTTGTTTTGGCCGGCGCCTACTCCTCCACCAAGCTGTCCAGTTTTCTGGACAGCTTCTTCTCCTCTAGTCGGAGCGTCATTTGGACGACGGTTAGAGCTCCGACAGCGGCTAACTTACCGGGAATTTGATCTCTGGTAATCCTCTGAGGTGGAGGACGAAGGATTCGTCAATTGGTTGATGAATACCTCTCCGGATTTGAGAACTCGTATTAGGATCCGAATTTGGATTCGGATCGTGATCATCTCTCGATCACGTCGTCTTCAACACGAGGCTAGTAACCCGTATGAGGACGAAGCTCGTGGCTTAGCGAAGTCATCCCGAGGAACTCGGCGTGGATACGGATAGAGACGATTCTAGCGAGGATCGTTCCGGTTGATGTCGTTCCCGCTACACGTCATACGAAAGGTATAACGTAGATAAATTTCCTTTTATTACAAATTTAAATTTACGGTTATATCTACACTTGTTGTAATATGCATGCGTGTGTTGTAATAAATGTAGATTTATTATTTTTATTGCTTCTGCTGTGTTCATGTTTACGAAACGTGATCGAACACACACATGCCGCGGTGCCGGAAACCCAACACTTCTTAAGTACTTAAGGATCGTCTTGACAGCCACCCAATGATCCATTCCTGGATCAGACTGGTATCTGCTCATGACACTCAGATCATACGATACATCGAGCCTCGTACATAACATAGCATACATGATAGATCCTATTGCGGATGCATAGTGAATCTTACTCATGCAAATCCTCTCGTCTTCTATGCGCGGACACATAGACTTCGAAAGGTGTACCCCATGCCTGATGGGTAGGAAACCTTTCTTGGATTCCGACATGCTAAACCTCTTTAGCACTCAGTCTATATATGTAGACTGCGAAAGACCAAGCAACTGTTTCGATCTATCTCTATAGATCTTAATCCCGAGGATGTAGGTTGCTTCTCCCAGGTCTTTCATGGAGAATGTCTTGGATAACCAAACCTTAACTGACTGTAAGATTGAAACATCATTTCCTATAAGTAATATGTCATCGACATATAATACTAGGAACACGACTGCACTCCCACTAACCTTCTTGTACACACAAGGTTCGTCTGGATTTTGTGAGAAATCAAACTTTTTGATTGTCTCATCAAAACGGATATTCCATCTCCTGGATGCTTGCTTCAATCCATATATGAACCGTCGCAATTTGCATACCTTGGTTTTTTCAACCGATGTGAAACCCTCAGGTTGTATCATATACACGTCCTCGAGTAGGTTTCCATTAAGGAAAGCTGTTTTCACATCCATCTGTCATATCTCATAATCATAATGAGCCGCTATGGCCAGGAGCATTCGAATGGATTTAAGCATAGCTACAGGCGAATAGGTTTCGTCATAATCAACACCTTGCTTTTGACGATATCCTTTCGCCACCAATCTAGCCTTATAGGTAATCACATTACCATCCATGTCGGTTTTCTTCTTGAAAACCCACTTGCACCCTATAGGCTTTATGCCTTCAGGTGGGTCAACCAAGTTCCAAACTTGGTTTTCATACATGGAATCCATTTCCGACTTCATGGCTTCAAGCCACTTATCCCTTTCTGAACTTGTCAGCACTTCTTCATAACTGGTAGGCTCCTCATCATCAATGAAGAACACGTCGTTCGATTCACTTACGAGAAATCCATATCTCTCAGGAATGTTGCGTGTTCTACCAGATCTATGAAGATGTGGTGTTACAATAGGTCCAGCCGATTGCTCATCACTATGAGTTATCAATTTGTTGTGCTTCACCAGGTATCTCATCAATGTCTATTTGAGTCTCTCGAGCCTCCTCAAGCTCGACGACACTCCCACTATTTTCTTGCAAGAGAAACTCTTTCTCTAGAAACACAGCATGCCTTGAAACAAACACCTTTTGTTCCACAGGATGATAGAATTGGTAACCCCTTGTTTCCTTAGGGTATCCAATAAATAGATATTTATCAGACTTAGCATCCAATTTGTATGCGACACCTCGCTTCACATAAGCGAGGACAACCCCATATCTTCAAGTAAGATACATGAGGTTTCTTACTATTCCATATCTCATATGGAGTAGTAGAGACTACCTTGGTTGGCATTACATTTAACAAGTAAAGCTTGTATGCGAAGTGCATAGCCCCAAAAGGACTTGGGAAGATTCGCATGATTCATCATTGACCTGACCATGTCCAACAAGGTCCGGTTACGCCTCTCAGATACACCATTATGCTGTGGTGTATATGGCGGAGTCTATTGAGACAATATGTCATTGTCTCTTAGATAATCAAGAAACTCTTGACTTAAGTATTCACCACCTCGATCATATCAAAGTATTTTAATACTCTTGTCATGTTGTTTCTCTACTTCATTTCTGAATTCTTTGAACCTTTCAAAGGTTTCAGACTTGTGTTTCATCAAGAACACATACTCAAACCGTGAGTGATCATCGGTGAAGGTAATGAAGTAGCTATAGCCTCCTAAAGCTTGAGTTGACATAGGTCCACATACATCAGTATGTATTAGACCTAGTAACTCTCCCACTCGTTCACCTTTTCCAATAAAAGGTAACTTAGTCATCTTGCCTTTTAAGCATGATTCACATGTATCATATGAATCCAATTCAAATGATTCTAGAATTCCACATCGGTGTAATTCGGATATGCGTTTCTTGCTTACATGGCCAAGACGACAATGCCACATATAGGAGTCTAATTGATTACCCTTTCGAGCACGCGTGTTGCTCGCTTCGATATTGAAAATGTCACTGGATACGTCCAACGTATAAATGTCATTACTCAAAGTTCCAGTTCCATAAAGTACGCCATTCAAAGTTATATAACAACAATTGTTACTAAACGTCAAATGGAAACCATTTCTATTTAAACAAGAAATAAAAATAATGTTCTTTATTAGAGAAGGAACATAATAGCAATTGTCCAGTTCCAAGACTAGTCCACTAGGGAGCTTCAGCAAATAAGTTCCGATGGCGACCGCAGCAACCTTTGCTCCATTGCCAACTCGCAAATTTGACTCCCCTCTGACGAGTCTCCTTCTATTCCTTAGCTCCTGTATGTCATTACATATATGTGAGCCACACCCAGTATCCAATACCCAAGTGTCTAAGGAAATAGAATGACAATCAATAACGAAGATACCTGAAGAGGATGGGCCATCAGATGCCTTCTTCTTCTTCATGGACTCAAGATAAATCTTGCAGTTTCTTCGCCAGTGGCCTTCCTTGCCACAATGATGGCAAGTGCCCTTTTGTGCTGGTTCTGCCTTCTTTGCCTTCTTGTTCTTCCCTTTCTTCTGTTCTTTTGCCTTCCTCTTAGAACCTTTCTTTGAGGAATCAACTAACAGAACCGCCTTCTCCTCATGCTTCACAGAAGGCTCCACAGTCTTCAGCATATTGAGGAGCTCAGGAATAGTGGATTCCAATTTGTTCATCCGATAGTTAATCACAAATTGTGAGAAACTCTTGGGCAAACAATGCAGAATTAAGTCAATACTTAATTCATGATCCATCACAAACCCGAGGGTGGCTAGCCGCTCGATGTACCGTTCATCTTTAGCACAAATCGCCCTCTGAGCGAACCTTCTTGCATCTTCATGGTGAAGAGGAGCCTAGAGACCTCGAACCTTTCGGATCTCGCTTGCTCATCGAACAACTCATGAAGATGGAAGACCATAGTATTAGCATCCATATGCTCATGCTACTTTTGCAGCTCAGGTACCATCGCCGCTAGCATGATACAACTCGCCAACTCAAAATCTGCCACATGCTTCTGATAGACCAATATTTGGTCTGGAGTTGCATCGTCCTTAGGACGGTTGGGAAGAGGCTCTTCAAGGACATATGCTAGCTTTTCCACCTTGAGAACAATTCTTAGGTTTCTAAGCCAGTCCAGGAAGTTAGGCCAAGTTAGTTTGTTTGAATCCAAAATAGTGTGCAAATTCAAAGACGTCATGATCAATTTATTGACCTAGAAATACAAAACGAGCATATATGAGAAAATGATTTTAAAATGCATCAATATACATTTATAAATCTCATTCATTTTTTGAATTTCAAAAACCCCAAAATCACTTCGGGAGATCGTAGGTCCATCTCCGAATGGGCTGATATCCATCATAGATATGAACAACCTTGGAGAGAGTCCAACAAGCCATTCATAACTACGACAGTAGGTATCAACTATACCAATTGCATATCACGTATATGCAACTATCACAATGTGCTATCAACTAATTGAATGTTCACACATACATCGGGTTGTTAACACATTAACAAGTATGCATCATATGCATAGCACCCAACTTCACCTCCCTTTACATCGACCTTGGAGAGAGTCCAACAAGCCAATGCTCCAGGTTAAAGTCAACCCATTAATCGAGAAATAGTTTTAATATGGTTAGAGCGCATTCAAGAAATTAGCCTAGCTTGGAGAGAGTCCAACAACCAAAGCTAACGATTGACCTCTGACTCTTACCATATTAGTATTAAACTATTCCATGGTTGGAACATGTTCGGGTTCGAGTCGGGTTTGGAGAGAGTCCAACAACCCGAACAAGAAACGAAACTTTGGTTCTAACCATATTAATGGAAGGTGTAGGCTTTAATATTGAGTTAGGGTTTTTTATGTCTCATCCTCTTTGCATGCAAATAACTATTATCAACATGGCATGACATACATGACATACATCTACATGTCACGACACGCATAGCATAATAATATGCATCTAATGCAATTACATGACATACAATTATGTCATGTACAATATTTCCTTATATGTCATAACTATTTATGGAAATAAAATATATTTAAGATTTGATTCTCCAAATCAAATCATGATTAAATTAGGAAACAAATTTCCAAATCTAATCACATATTTTATTTGTGGAAATAGTTTATTAAGGAAAGTCAATTTAGGAAACCAATTTCCTAAATCATCAAAACTACTTATGGAAATTAAATATTTTAAGATTTAATTTCCCAAATCAAATCATGATTAAATTAGGAAACAAATTTTCAAAATCTAATCAAATATTTTATTTATGGAAAATATCAATTTCCATAAATACTTCCAACTTTCCAAAAGTGGAAGATTTCCATAAATACTTCTAGACTTTCCAAAATTGAAATATTTCCATAAATACTTCTAACTTTCCAAAAGTAGAAAATTTCCAGAAATATCATTATGACTATCGCAAAACAATTTTACGATTATGTCGAAACATAACCTGGGCTCTGATACCACTGTTGGGTTTCCGGCACCACGGCGAGTGTGTGTTCGAACATGTTTCGTAAACATGTGCACAGCGGAAGAAATAAAAATAATAAATCTACATTTATTACAATACACACATCACACGCATGCATAGTGCAACATGTATAGACATAACTGTAAATTCAAATTTTGCAATAAAAGGAAACTTAACTACGTATACCTTACGTATCACGTGTAACGGGAAAGACATCAACCTGAACGATCCTCCCTAGAATCATCTCTATCTGTATCCATGCCGAGTATCTTCGGGATGACTTCACTAAGTCACGAGCCTCGTCTTCATACGGGTTACTAGCCTCGTGTTGAAGATGATGTGATCAAGAGAAGATCACGATCCGAATCCAAATTCGGATCCAAAACCGAGTCCTCAAAACTCGCTTCTCCGGAGAGGTATTCGTCAACCGTTTGACGAATCCTTCGTCCTCCACCTATGAGGATTACCAGAGATCGAATCCCCGGCAAGGCTACCGCTGTCGGAGCTACAAACGTCGTCCAAACGACGCTCTGACGAGAGGGAAACAAGCTGTCCAGAAAACTGGACAGCTTTGGTGGAGGAGTAGGGGCCGGCCAAAAAGGAAAGGTTGAAGCTCACCTTATTAACGAACCCAAGGGAGATCACCGGAGCTCCTCCGGCAGTAGCTCGACGCCGGCAAGTGGAGAAGATGGCAGCAACTGGTCGCCATTTGGAGGAAGTGGGCGGCGGCACTAGGGTTGGCACCGACTTCTTCAAAGGGGAGGAGGTGGGCGGCAACTCTAGGTTAGGGCTTTTTGATTAGGGCTTAACAATCCCTTAAGCCCTCTTTTATAGAGAACTAATTCTCTTAATGGTTATTGGATCATAACCATAAGGCCCGTTAACCCGCTCCATTAATATAAGTTAAAATAAACCAAACCATGATGGTTTATTTTAAGTTAAAATGAACCGAACCAACTTTTGGTTCATTCGTTTAAAATAAACCAAACCCTTTGGTTTATTCTCCTCCATTGGATTAGAACCAAACCATTTCGGTTCATCCATTATGTCTTCATAAGACACGGCCCATGCATGCTTCCATTACGACTGAAATGATTTCATGCTCACTTTTTGTTTGGTCCAACCAAACCTAGTTTCTCTCGGTCTGAGAATCCCATTCTCAAGCTTGTTTTAAATCCTTCAGATTACGCTCGTTGTGCGTGTGACCAAATAGGTTCTCGGTTTATGTTGGCCGTCTATAATTAACCATTAATTATAGAACGATCATGAGTGGCACCTAGTAGTACATCATGATCCCCAATTAATCGAAAAGATCAATGGTTGATCCAGAACTATTTCTGAAACCCTTCAGCAGCTCGAATGATTCGTGCCCCATTCCTTTCACTCATCTTATACCCACTTGGTTCAGGACATGGTCTATAGTGTCAGTCCCCACTAGGCTGACTACGTCACACCTAGCCCAAGTATCATTTCCTCGTCCTACGGATTCTAGTTACTCCACATGTATCAAAGAGTATCTTACTCTAAACATGTAATGCTTTGGCCAAAGACTTTAGTAACAATCCGACGATAGGCCATGGGTATATATCTCCTCGCAAGGAGTGGTGAATCCTTTATAGGCTATTCAAACACCTTCGATCACTTCGACTTATACCCAATCATCCCGGGTACACATCTCCTTAGAGATGCTTGCTTAAGATGTCAAAGCATAAGTCTCCATGATCAAGATGACTTGAATACCGCAAGTCAAAGGAACATCGCACTTAAGCTACAGTAAGAACTTCATTGACATATCTATATATGCAGAGAACCATATGAAGTCTTACGGCTGGTCACTCCAATGAACTAGTTACCATAACTAGCATCCACGATTAACTCCGGACATCACAATGTCTCCAGCCAGTGAGAATCAGCTGCTTGGATACACCAAGGAGTATACCTCGTGCTAGTCTCGACAGAATTTATGGTGTCCATATCCATCAATTCATCGACTAGGGATAATTTCGATACATCACAATTACACATGTAGAGATACTCACTAGTTGTGATCCAATCACAAATTCTCTCATGCTGTGAATCGTATCGTGGACATTCAGTAAATGAGTTTAAGATCCAATCAAATACATGAAACATGTATACTCAAATAGTGAATCTTCATTTATCATATAAATGGTTCATACATAAGGCGATTGCCTTAGGACAACTCTCATATATTACTAACAATATCCATGTCCATCATCAAGTAGTATTCTATCTGGCTCTTCTAATACTGGATGTTTTGGCTGTCGAAATACTAGGGTCGAGTTGTGCTGAATCCCTCTTGCGTTGCTATTCCTTGATGCTCTAGTGGAGGTGAATCCGGTGCAGAGCCCTTGCTCTGATACCACTTGTTGGGATCGAGGCTCGCTAGAGGGGGGTGAATAGCGAGTTAAAAAATTCTAACTCACTTTGACTACAAAACAGAGGATTACGCAGCGGAAGTAGAAAAACAAAAATACAAAGCACAAACACAACCAAACGCAGGTATTTACGTGGTTCGGAACTCAACAGTTCCTACTCCACGGGAAGCTCAAAAGAAAAGTCTACTATGTATGATCAGAATGGTTCCGGAGGTGAAAACTTCACCTCTTACAAGCTTACAATGCAATGAATATTCTTTAAGAACAGTAAGCTAAGTATTAAAAACCAATTACAGATTGTTGTTCGGCTTCTTGCTTTGAAGATGAAGTTGTAGCACTTGCAAGAAGATGATCGATAGTGCACTTGTTGGAGAGAAGGCCAGATGAAAGCGTGGTTTCTTCTTCTTCTCCTTCAGTATGAATCACAGAGAGCTTGTTTTTCTCTAAATGAAAACTGGAGCTTTAGCAATTTTGAACAAGTCAAGAACCTCTGTTTTCTCTTTTTTTTTCTTGTCGTTTCTTCCAACAAGCCTTTTATCTTCCACAATTAGAGCCCTAGAGACCATGCCCAACCAAACTCTGGTCACCTAAGCTTGTCCCCATAACCGCCTCCAACTTCTGGTGGTTTGCCAAGAATGGATCCTACTCCTCCAACCGGAAATCGGCACATTTGAATCTTTACTCAAAATGGAAGCATCCCATTGCCGCCTCCATCAGTCGAGCCCGAAGTCGAGTTTGACTCGCGTCTGTTCTTGAAAAACATCTGTCAGTTGAGCCCGTAACCAAGCTGGGCTCGGTTCTGTGACTGAATCCATAGAAACCAGTCGAGCCGCTACTAAATCGACTCGACTACTATAGGGTTTATGCGAAAACTTCTCTGGTGGAAGTGCTCTGGCGGAAGTTCCCTGGAGACAATCTGCCCTGGCGATAAAGTGCCCTAGAGCAGTCGAGCCCGCAGTTGAGCTGGGCTCGATTATGTGTTGTTCCACGTAGTGAGCAATCGAGCCAGCTCAATTTTGTGCCTTTGTGCAAGAGTGTCAGTCGAGTTGATCCTATGGTGGCTCGACTGACACTAAAAATAATTGAAGAACATGAGTATCTTTCCTAGTAAACTACCATTTCACGCACCCTAGTAAGAGACCAAGCATGTTACAGTGCCTTCTCCAACTAACGAATGCTCTAAGTACCCTAGGCAAAGAACGAGCGCGTTACTGTGCCCTCCTTGCCTAACAAGTACTCCATGTACCCTAGACAAAGAATGAGCACGTTACTATGCCCTCCTTGCCTAATGAGTACTCCATGTACCCTAGACAAAGAACGAGCGCGTTACTACACCCTCCTTGCCTAATGAGTACTCCCAGTACCCTAGACAAAGAACGAGTACGTTACTACACCCTCCTTGCCTAACGAGTACTCCCAGTACCCTAGACAAAGAACGAGCACATTACTATGCCCTCCTTGCCTAACGAGTACTCCCAGTACCCTAGACAAAGAACGAGCGCGTTACTACGCCCTCCTTGCCTAACGAATATTGGACCCATGTACCCTAGTAAGAGACCAAGCACGTTACTGTGCCCTCTCTTACTAACGAGTACACTAGCTAGAGGCCAAGCACTCCCTTGTGCCCTCTCTAACTCCAATGGAGAACGAGCACATTACTATGCCCTCTCCATCACCAAGCTTCCGGGCCTCCAGCCAGCTTGTACTCTTCCTTTACCAAGGTTCCCCCTTGGATTTCTCAATTGCCAAGACTCAAGCTTGGACTTTCCCTTGCCAACCGATGTTGGACTTCTCATGCCAAGACTCATGCTTGGACTTCCCATGCCAAGACCTAAGCTTGGACTTCCCATGCGAAGTCCAGGTTGGACTTCCCATGCCAAGACCTACCCTTGGATTTCTCATCCATGGGTCTAATGTCACTCTAAACATCTAACTTAGTGACCTTAGGTTTGAATCAGTTGAGGTAATGTTTTGACTACACTCTAGCTCAAACTAGATTTCAATTTCCTTGACTTAAACCTTATTGTTAAACATTGAAACATTCGATGGGCTTGATTGCGCTAACATTTTCCTCGATTAGCCACGGAATAGATGATGTACGGATCGCCAGTTTTTGTGTTTATCATCAGGGTCCAAGCAAATTAGCCACATGCAATTACATAAATAATATAAAGAAACAAAAGGAAACCAAAACTAGAATTATACCTCTTGTTTACCTCTTGGTCTTCTATTGTATGTCCTATCCTCCTCTTGGACGTTGTGTGGGTAATGATCCTCCAAGAGATGAAATTTCCTAGATCACGTTTTTCCCTTCCTTGCTCGCTCCGAACAAAGGGAAGAAATTCTTCCTTCTTCTCCTTACTTGTGCCGACCACCACAAACCAATTGTGGTTGCCGCCGACCCTAAGGAGAGGGAGAAGGAGTTGCGCCGGCCAACTAAAGAAAAGAAGGGCAAAGCCTTGCCCTAGTTGCCGTCGGCCAAAGGATGAAGAAAAGAGGATGTGGCACCGTTCAAAACCCAAGGAAGAGGATACCCTAGCGCTGGCCAAGAGAAAGGAGGAGAAAACCCTAGCCTTACCCTCTTGTTGCTACCGACCCAAACCCTTATCCCCTTGTGTTTCTCACCCCCAAGCCAAGGAGAGCATACCCTAGAATCTCCAATTCACTTATGCTTCCCAAGCCTTGCACCCCCCCCCTTTTATAGATTTCACCCAAACCTCCTTTTAATCGTTTCCGTCAGATCTAGATTTCATGAGGGTTTTAATAGGCTACAATAGGGACCATGAGGAGGAGATGAATCTTGGCCACCCAATGGATCTAGCCCATATAAAGTCTGATCCATTAATGATAATCCATTCCACTAGAGGATTATCATTGATCTACCTCACCAACCCCCATAAATAAATATGGGCTCCATATATTAATTGTACAAATATCTCCCCGTGTATAAGATATCGAATGTGTAGGGAGATCGATTGGCCGGCTAGAGGGGGGTGAATAGCCCTCTTCCGATGGATGTCGGAATTTACTCGTTCTTCTTGCATTGCTTGTCTACGATTGTCGTTAGCGCAGCGGAATAACAATAATAATACTAACAAGATACACAAATACACACAAGCACATGCAATACACCAAGATATACGTGGTTCGGAACCGAATGGTTCCTACTCCACGGGTGAGCTCCTCGAGCTCTAGTCATGCGCACGACACTAACTAAAACACTCCTTCTCGACAACACATCGGAGGTGGAGAAACCTCTCACAAGCAATTACAATGTAATATAGAAATACAAGCAAATACACAAATACAAGACACAAGAAAACTTTCACCGATTGCTTTGATCGCTTTGCTTGTTGCTTGCTTTGATTGGCTCTTGAAGGACTGGAATGCAGCAGCAATTCCCCTCTAATAGCTCCACAAAAACCATGGCAAAAACCTCCATCTCGAGCTCCTTTTATAACCTGCATCGAGCTATTTTTGCGCCTAGCAGTCGACTGCCAAAAGGCCCCAGTCGACTGCCCCTGTAGTCGTTGTCTCACAACGACCAGATCCACGTCGGACAAGTTCCAACGGATCACCTACCAGTCGACTGATGATGCCCATCACCGATCGGTGACCTAATAGTCGATCGCCTCGGCCACGGAGCGCTCGCGTTCGCGACACTCCCATCGATCGATCGCCATCCCTAGCTGATCGGCGCATTTGACGGCGATCACACCCATGGCACGATCGCTAAGCACAAAACTCTAGCCTTACACCAGTCGAACTCTAGTTGACTTGGATCAGTCGAACCGACACCTATGCCAGTCGACTGATGTCGGGTAAAACCTCAAACACCAAGTTGTTTGAGCATCCGACCATCGGGTAAACCCTCAAACATCAAGTTTGAGCCTCCGACACTCAGTCTTAGCCACTTGGCCAAGTCCACCTTATCCCTCATGGAGTTCTCCACCGAAGCTCTCTTCCCTAGGCCTACGTCCCTCGGATGCGTCAAGCGCACGGCTTCGCAATGCCATCCTTCGCGTCTCATACCCTAGAAGTATGCTTCCCTTTGGGCTCACTCCATTCGCTCCCCGTCCGGCGGTCCCTCGGATGCACCAAGCGCACAGCTTCGCAATGTCATCCTTCACCGACTCAAGGACCCCGAGCTTAGTGAACTTGCCAAGTTCTCAAGACTTTCCAAATGCACCAAGCGCATGGCTTCGCAATGCTTTGGATTTCCCATGCCAAGCACCAAGCGCACGACTTCGCAATGCTTTGGAGTTTCCCATGCCAAGGCTTCCCCCTTGGACTTCCACACCAAGCTCCATGCTTGGATTTTCCATGCCAACCCCATGTTGGACTTTCCCACACCAAGCTCCATGCTTGGATTTTCCATGCCAACACCATGTTGGACTTTCCCATGACAATCCCATGTCATGAGTTTTGTCTATCATCAAAATACCATCAAGGTACTGCTGGGCCGATTGCACCAACAATCTCCCCCTTTTTGATGATTGACAAAACTACCATCTCAAGTCTACCAATTCTCCCATATTGGCAATTCTCATATCCCAATGAGAATTCCAACGAACCCTAATTGGTAACTTGGTAACTTCTCCCCCTTTTTGACATTACATCAAAAAGGTCCTCCCCAAGGGTATGAATGTCTCATATCCCAATGAGATCTTACAATCTCTCCCTTGGAGGAACACATGCCTACAATCTTTCTAGTGATCCCATATCACTTAAAGAGAGGCAACCCAATTTTCCTCCCATGAGGAAATACACATCCATCTTCCCATGATGGATACCTCCCCCTAGAGGCTTGCTCCCCCTTGACCATTGCACCAACAATGTCCTTGGAGAGTCCCTAAGCCAATAGGAACATTAACCAAATCAAAATTAAGGCAAAGTTCAACAATGAACTCTCTTCCACCTTAAAATTGATACTCACCCTCAACCCAACTCCTAATCCATATCCAATGGATTTCCACCCTCTCTAATGCTCTCCCAAGCATATCCTAGGGTTAGGAGTGGTTAGGGGACCTTAACCTAGCTGAACATGGGCCTAACTAACAAGATTTACGAAATCCCAACAAGATTTACCTCAAATCGAAATATTTATCACACCGCCACCATGGCGATGATCGATAATCGATTTGCGATTTCGTAAATGGATTTTCGAAATCCATAAGTAAATATACGTAATTTTAAAAATCTTGAAAATGCATACGTATAATACTTATCCTAAACACTATGGGTGAAAAATATTGGAAATTTATTTTACCCATTAAATTAGGAGATTGATACAAAGTTCAAAATTTAAGAAAAGTTTCAATAAAGAGCCATCTTTGTATCATCCCATTCAATGGTGATAGCTATCAAAAGATAGGCTTCACCAAGGTTTTTCAAAATGTTTTCAAAATGTTTTTCAAACCTTTATTTTCTTTTTCCTAAATATCTCACCAATATCTAGACGTGTAAAATACATACAAGTCATGTTTTTAGTGAGATGTGGGTTTTGTTTTCTTTATGTTCTCATGCATATTTCTAGGCAACATTAATTTGATTCCCTTCAAATTGTGTCATAGTCCTTAACTCCATTTTAAGCTATGCATGATATGATTATGGCATAAACATGATTTAGATAAAAACATATGTCAATATCATGATGTCATGGCATGTGAATGAAACTTAAGCATACATGACATCTAAACATAAATCTAAACATGATCATGACATTTTTATAGATAAAAAAAATGAAAATGATGTCATGACATGGCAAGGCAAATAAAGCATGGAAAGTAAAATATACTAAGGTATAAAATACCTAAGTGTTAAAATTAATTTGCCACTTCTAGGAATTAAATTCATTTTGCCTTAATGCCATTCATTTCCCTAGTGTGCCAAAAACCCAAAATGGCACACCAATACCTCTAAGACCTAAATGTGCCAATTTAAATCATTTTTAACTTCTCAAGCACATTGGCACACCCTAATGTGTCAACTCTACTATGGTTAGGTTAACTACCCATCCACTTAGGGTTGACACACCATAACCCATTTAGCGTGAATCGATCACGCTTTTAGGAACCCAATATCTATTGGAGCTCCTTGGGTTAACAAGGTATTCCCTAGGGATAACTTCCCTAGATACCTTTCTAATGACCCTTTTAGGCTTTGAGGCCATAGTCTTTTGGGTCTTTCCTAGGTCAACTCTAGAGGTGACTCCTCCATTGACCTTCTTAGTGGCTACATTTGATTTCTTTGAGGTGTTAGCCACTAAACACATACCATGGCTAGACTTAGGGATGACTTCCCTATTAGCCTTGGTTTGTCTAGACCTAGATGTGGTTCCATAATTAAATGGAACATTATGGTAGGACATAGGTTTGTGACCCAAACCCTTCTTGCCCTTAGATGTTTCTTGTTTTCTAGGTCTTGACTTTTGTGCATTAGACCCCTTAACCGAGTTTGATATTATTGCTAGGGTCTTCTCTAATTTTTCTAGCCTTGACCTCAAGACTTGGTTCTCCACCTCTAATTTTCTCACTTTTGAATTTTCATTAGGTTTAGGGGAAATGTTCTTCTTCTTAGGCATATGCCTAGATTTCTTGGGATTAACACCCAAGTTTTCTTCAATTCTCCTAATTGACTCCCTAGGTAAAATAGATCTAGTGTTTTGAATCCTAGGTTTGTCCTTAGTTATATGAACATGCTTGGCACCTAAGCAATAAACCTTATTGTTTCTCTTAGCATGCTTTTCATTGATAATAGCAAGAGAACTAAAATAACTTTTAGCATGCTTTTTGACTTTAGGAATTAAAAGTGCATTAACTAAATGTACCTTAAGGTTAGCTTTAGGAGCTCCCTACATGAGTTGCACCTTCTTGCCCTTTCTTCCTCCCCCTAGGGCATTGGCTTCGGTAGTGTCCCTTTTGATTGCATTTGAAGCACACAATGTGTTCTTTGCTCTTGATTTTGGGAACACCGGCATCGTTTGACTTTGGGTTGACTTTTGGTGTCGATGCCTTCTTCTTAGCCAATTTAGGGCATTTGCTCTTGTAGTGCCCTTTCTCCCTACACTCAAAGCATATTATGTGATTTTTATTCAAAATAATAACACTTGAGTTACCTAGGGAGGTGGTGGAGGCCTCTTCTTGATCTTCACTTCTCCCGGATGTGGATGCTTCTCGTTCTTGCTCCGGGATGGAAGATTGCCTCTCCTCCCCCTCAATGCTAGAGGTGGAGGTCTCTACCAAGTCATCCACATCTTCAAAAGTGGATGGTGATTCTTCTTCGGCATTCTCCTCTACTTGTGCCGATTGGGAATTTTCTTGGAATTTCATTACCTTATTCCATAATTCCCTTGCATCCCTATAACCACCCAATCTAGACCAAATAGTGTTAGGTAACAAATCACTAATCAAATTGATTACTTCAAGATTTGTCTTGAAATCCTTGACTTGGTCTTGGGTCCACCTAGACTTCTCAATGGGCTTGTTGTATTTGTCCCTAGGCATCTCAAAACCATTTTCTATGATAATCATATAATCAAAATCGGTTTCGAGATATACCTCCATCCGTTTTCTCCACCAAGCAAAATTTCCATCGAATTTCGGTGGATGGATGAAGCCGGCCATTTGTAGTGCTCTCGCGGCGGTTAGTCCTTGAAGAGCGACCTCGGCTCTGATACCACTTGTAGGGAGATCGATTGGCCGGCTAGAGGGGGGTGAATAGCCCTCTTCCGATGGATGTCTAAATTTACTCGTTCTTCTTGCGTTGCTTGTCTACGATTGTCGTTAGCGCAGCGGAATAACAATAATAATACTAACAAGATACACAAATACACACAAGCACATGCAATACACCAAGATATACGTGGTTCGGAACCGAATGGTTCCTACTCCACGGGTGAGCTCCTCGAGCTCTAGTTATGCGCATGACACTAACTAAAACACTCCTTCTCGACAACACGTCGGAGGTGGAGAAACCTCTCACAAGCAATTACAATGTAATATAGAAATACAAGCAAATACACAAATACAATACACAAGAAAACTTTCACCGATTGCTTTGATCGCTTTGCTTGTTGCTTGCTTTGATTGGCTCTTGAAGGACTGGAATGCAGCAGCAATTCCCCTCCAATAGCTCCACAAAAACCATGGCAAAACCTCCATCTCGAGCTCCTTTATAACCTCGTGATCGAGTCGCTTAGCAAATGACCGCTAAAAGGCCCTCCGATCGCCTCGTAGCTATTGTCTCACAACGACAAGATCCACGCCGCATAAGTTCCAACGGATCACCTACCGACCGATGATGCCCATCACGATCGACCGTGACTCAAGAGTCGATCGCCTACGGCTACGGAGCGCTCGCTCGCGACATCCCATCAATCGATCGCCATCCTAGCCGATCATTGCCGACTTCCCGATCACTACCATGGCATCGCTAAGCACAAAACCCTAGCCTTACACTACCAAACTTAGTCGATTGGATCACGAACCAAGACCTCTATGCCACGGCCGACCGATGTCGTGGCAAAACCTCAAACACCAAGTTGTTTGAGCATCCGACCGGGTAAACCTCAAACATCAAGTTTGAGCCTCCGACACTCGCCTTAGCCACTTGGCCAAGTCCACCTTATCCTCATGGAGTTCCCACCGCTCTCTTCCTCGCCTACGCCCCTGATGCGCTAAGCGACGGCCGCAACGCCATCCTTCGTGTCTCATGCCCTAGAAGTATGCTTCCCTTTGGGCTCACTCCATTCGCCTCCCGTCCGCGGTCCCTGATGCACTGCGACGGGCTTCACAATGCCATCCATCACCGACTCAAGGACACCGAGACAAGTGAACTTGCCAAGTTCTCAAGAATATCCAAAAGCACCAAGCGCACAGCTTCGCAATGCTTTGGATTTCCCATGCCAAGCACCAAGCGCACGGCTTCGCAATGCTTTGGACTTTCCCATGCCAAGGCTTCCCCCTTGGACTTCCACACCAAGCTCCATGCTTGGATTTTCCATGCCAACACCATGTTGGACTTTCCCATGACAATCCCATGTCATGAGTTTTGTCTATCATCAAAATACCATCAAGGTACTGCTGGGCCGATTGCACCAATAGAATGTCCGTCAATTAATTAATTAACTGACAATTAATTAATCAACATCTAACTCCATGAGTAGTACCACTCAACCTTATCATCATGCTAGACCAAGTTTACCTGCAGGGTTTACATGATGATCCTTATGAGCTCCTCAAGGGGACATCATCATCCTAATATATAGGATACGGTTTCCTCCTATAATCAATGGTACACCATGTAAATAATATCATTTCCCAACTTACCGAGCCTATCGATTTAATCTATAAATCTCGCCCATTGGTAAATCAAAGAAATAAATACTAAGTACATGTGTCCATTATTATATCAGGATTAAGAGCATGTACACCATAATATTCGAGGTCCGATTCAATCATGTAGTCAGCAATAAATTGAATCACCTCTAAGTCGGTCCTACTCAATACACACAAAGTGTACTAGTGTAATTCTATGGTCAAGACAAACCAATACCAAATTACACTACAACCATACCAATGGTTTGTCCAAAACCATCTCGGTTGTGAGCCTCTACTTATACTCTACAAGGAACTGATAACATGATCTCCCGTGTGACACTACACACCATGTTACCTACAATGTACTGTATCAGACAATATGCATAACCATAAATATGGAAACAATGATCATGTGATTCTTATTTCAAAAATAAAGATGTTCATACAAAAGATAGACTTTTCAGTATACATCCCAACAAATTGGACATTCCAACCAAGTAAAATTGGTTGGATCACTTAAGACAAATGAAAATATAAAATAAGTGCCTTAATTTATTTTGAAAGGATGCTAACTTCACTATGGTCAATCACGCATTGGTGCATGGATCACCTTTGAAGTTAGTGATACAACTGGAATGAAGCTCAAGAAAGGCTAAATTTTTAGATTTTTGGAAACCGTATCAATCTGTAGAAACTTTAGGTCATGTATTTTTCACAGATTTTTCTATGTAAGAGCATGACTTTCGAATTCTATACACAAAATTTCAAGATTTTTTGAAATCTTTGGAATTAAATACGAATTTTTGAAGTTTGTTTGAAAAATTGAGCAAATTAGTTGTCAGTAACCAGTGGAGGCAACGCCTCGACTGCTTATATCTTAAAACACTGGTTTTTCTCTCGACCAGGAGTTCAACCACACTTACAGTTGAGGCACTGACTCGACTGGCACCCTCAGTCGTAGCCACCAACGAACAGAATCGAGGCACGCTCGGCCAGCGCCTCGACTGGACAAATTAACGAAGGCTCAAAATCGAGGCGACCTCGACTCGTGCCTCGACTGATTTATCAGTCGAGGCGTTTAACTTATCGCATCGACTGATGAATGCAGATTTATATAAGTAAATCCTTTACTACATTCGACTCATCCGAGAGCTTTCCTCTGCTTTTGTCGCTTTCGCCATCGCCGCTCGGACTCCAGCCAACTTCCAACTCCTACCACACTAGCCCTACTTCTCTAGGACCCAAGCCAAGCTAGGGTAAGTCCTTATGCATCTATCTCCATCTCTAGGTTAGCATCCTAACCCTAACTCCGCCGACATTAACAGCTAGGGTTCATCGGACCCTTTCTCCTCGTCAAAAAAGTTTGTTTTTTACAAAAGGGGCTCTAACCTAAGGTCTCATCAGCTCGAAATTACTTGGACAAGGAGCAATGGCACCCAAGTATAACCCTTCTTCTTCCTTCACTTTACATTCGTGATTATTAGTCAACGATTGATTACTAATTAGTATTTATCCATATTATTCATCATACCATATCATATCACATTCATTCTATAATTTTTGCATCTTTAGACAAAAACAAAAACAATCTGACATTAGTAGGAGGGAAACATCGAGGGAAAATCCCTCTACGGATCCCCGATTTCCCTCCGAATTACATCAGCATACATACAAGACCTATAAATTCCAAAAGATGCCTACACGCTCTTTAGACAAAGAATTTTCAAAGAGTTTGCTCCAGAAGTAGTGGGTGTAATTGATTATTATCAACTTAGTAAGCTAGTCTACTGCGATCACGATATTAATATAGACTTAGTTTCTGATTTTTACAATAATCTACAACCTACTAGAGATTGACTCATCTACAGGAGTAGAGTAGCAAGGACAGACATATCCTTCACTCCTAATATCCTTAGAGCATTTCTAGGTTGTAGAGAGTCAACATCAACCTTAGAATTCTATCCAAGTATCCAATAACCTATTGATGGGTTCTCTCTCAATGACATTCATGAACAATTCTTTAGGAGACTAAGACAACTTGGTGTCAACCTAGCTCCAGCCATGGCATTAGCGGCCCCCGACAATGTCCTATATAAGGTGATTGTAGGTTGCATTCTTCCGATAGTCACGAGGGGGCAAGCTAAGGTGCGACCACATCATCTACTAGCCCTCCATTTCCTCAAGAATCATTTAGATTTCAATATTGCATTAAATATGTTTCTCTGAATCATCCACTTCACGGTCCCAGTCCAAAAGAAAATTTACATGCCTTTTGGACATAACATTACATCTTGGTTAGAGGAAATAGGCATAAACACTACCAGAGGCAAGGTCGTGCAGATGACAGATTTTGATTTCATCAAATGGAGAAACTTTGCCTTGGTCGGCATGGTTCAAGGCAAAAAGACTGTGCGATGGGTTGATGGACGCTAGGCTGGTGAGAAATGGGATATGGGGGCACAAGACAAAGAAGAAGAAGAAGAACGTCTGGCTCTAGCCGATGAGCCCTATGAGTCCATATCCGAGCAACTTGACAGCCTACGCCGTGATTATGCTAAGTTCACTGAGATCGTGGACATATGGCTCTTGGATCTAGAGATGACCATAGATATGTGTTTTTTGGAAGTCACAAACCGACAAACACAAATTCTGGATCAGCAAGCTGAAATGCTAAGACTCCTATGCTCCTTGACGACTGACTTGTCAGGTCCCTCATCATCGGCTTTTTAGTTTTGATAGTGTTGGGTTTTCAACAATGCGGCGAGTGTGTGTTCGAACATGTTTCGTAAACATGTGCACAGCGGAAGAAATAAAAGGTAATAAATCTAATTTATTACAACACACACACCACACACATACATAGTACAACATGTGTAGACATAATTGTAGTTTCAAATTTTGCAATAAAAGGAATTTATTTAAGGTATACCTGACGAATCACGTGTAGCGGGAAAGGCATCAACCGGAGCGACTCTCGCTAGAATTGCCTGTATCCGTATCCACGCCGAGTATCGTCGGGATGACTTCTCAAAGCCACGAGCCTTGTCTTCGTATGAGTCACTAGCCTCGTGTTGAAAATGATGTGATCGAGAGAAGATCATGATCCGAATCAAAAATTGGATTCAAAACCGAGTCCCCAAAACTCGCTTCTCCGGAGAGGTATTCGTCAACCGTTTGACGAATCCTTCAATCTCCACCTATGAGGATTACCGGAGATCGAATCCTCGGTAAAGTAGCCGCTGTCGAAGCTCAAAACATCGTCCAAACGACGCTCTGACACGTAAGGAAACAAGCTGTCCAGAAAACTAGACAGCTTGGTGGAGGATGATGTGCCGGCCAAAGAGGATGGTCGGCGAACCCTTGGTCGCCATAACCAAGGTGAGTCACCGGAGGGTCGTCGGAGGATGGTTGGCAGCAACTTGGACGTCGACAGCAGCTAGGACGGTGACACAAAAGCTGGGCGACAACAAGGTTGGGCGGCGGCAAGGAGAAGAGAGGGAGAGGGGTTGGGCGGCTAGGTTTTTCCAACAACCAAAAGCCATCCACGAAAAACCCTTAAGCCATGTTCTTATAGAGAACACATTCTCCTAATGGTTATTGGTTTATAACCAAAACCCGGTAACCCACTCCAATAACTTAAGTTAAAATAAACCAAACCACGTTGGTCTATTTTAAGTTAAAACGAACTGAACCAACTTTGGTTCATTCGTTTAAAACAAACCAAACCCCTTTGGTTTATTCTTCACCATTGGATTAGAACCAAACTAATTTGGTTCATCCATCATGTCTTCATAAGACTAGGCTCATCCATGCTTCCATTGCGACAGAAATGATTTCAAGATCGCTTCTTGTTTGGTCCAATCAAACCTATTTTCTCTCGGTCTGAGAATCTCATTCTCAAGCTCATTTTAAATCCTTCGGATTACACTTGTTGTGCGTATGACCAAATAGGTTCTTGGTTTATGTTGGCCGTCTATAATTAACCATTAATTATAGAATGATCATGAGTGGCACCTAGTAGTACATCATAATCCCCAATTAACCGAAAAGATCAATGATTGATCCAGAACTATTTTTGAAACCCTTCAGCAGCTACAATGAATCGTGCCTCATTCCCTTCACTCATCTTATACCCACTTGGTTCAAGACATGGTCTATAGTGTCAGTCCCCACTAGGTTGACTATATCACACCTTACCCAAGTATCATTTCCTCATCCTACGGATTCTAGTTACTACACATGTATCCAAGAGTACCTTACTCTAAACATGTAATGCTTTGGCCAAAGACTTTAGTAACAATCCGATGAGAGGCCATGGGTATACATCTCCTCGCAAGGAGTGGTGAATCCTTTATAGGCTATTCAAACACCTTCGATCACTTCGACTTATACCCAATCATCACGGGTCCACATCTCCTCAGAGATGCTTGCTTAAAATGTCAAAGCATAAGTCTTCATGACCAAGATGACTTGAATACCGCAAGTCATAGGAACATCACACTTAAGCTGTAGTAAGAACTTTATTGACATATCCATATATGCAGAGAACCATATGAAGTCTTACAACTGGTCACTCCAATGAACTAGTTACCATAACTAGCATCCACGATTAACTCCGGACATCACAATATCTCTAGCCAGTGAGAATCAACTACTTGGATATACCAAGGAGTATACCTCGTACTAGTCTTGACAGAATTGATGGTGTCCTAATCATTCAATTCATCGACTAGGGATAATTCTAATACATCACAATTACACATGTAGAGATACTCACTAGTTGTGATCCAATTACAAATTCTCTCATGCTATGAATCGTATCGTGGACATTCAATAAATGAGTTTACTATCTAATCAAATACATGAAAACATGTATACTCAAATAGTGAATCTTCATTTATCATATAAATGGTTCAAACATAAGGAGATTGCCTTAGAACATCTCTCATATATTACTAACAAACTCCCACTTGACCTAATGTCAATCGCAACAGTATCCAATACCATAAGCTCTAACATGACCCTCAAACTTACTTTGAGATAATGCCTTAGTTAAAGGATCCGCTAAGTTCCTTTCAGTGGGAATCTACTCGATTTGTATTTCCTTCCTACTAATGATCTCTCTGATCAGATGATAGCGGCGAAGCACATGTTTGGATCATTGATGAGACCACATCAAGTTCAGAGATGAACTTCTTGATCCAAACTGCTTCCTTTGCTGCTTCCGAAGCTGCAATGTATTCTGCCTTAGTGGTAGAATCCGCTATAGTGTCAAGCTTGGAACCTTTCCAACTTATTGCGCCTCCATTCCAGGTGAATACATACCCGGACTGAAACTTGGAATCATCCTTATCTATCTAGAAGTTGGCATCCGTATACCCACGTATCACCATGTCCCCTTCTCCATATATTAGGAAGACATCCTTAGTTCTTCTCAAGTACTTAAGGATTGTCTTAACAGCCGCCCAATGATCCATTCCTGGATCAGACTTGTATCTACTTGTGACACTCAGAGCATATGATACATCGGGCCTCGTACATAACATAGCATACATGATAGATCCTATTGCGGATGCATAGGGAATCTTACTCATGCAAATCCTCTCGTCTTCTGTGTGCGGACACATAGACTTCGAAAGGTGTATCCCATGCCAGATGGGTAGGAAACCTTTCTTGGATTCCGACATTCTAAACCTCTTTAGCACTCGGTCTATATATGTAGACTGTGAAAGACCAAGCAACCGTTTCGATCTATCCCTATAGATCTTAATCCTGAGGATGTACGTTGCTTCTCCCAGGTCTTTTATGGAGAATGTCTTAGACAACTAAATCTTAACCGACTGTAAGACAGAAACATCGTTTCCTATAACTAATATGTCATCGACATACAATACTAGGAACATGACTGCACTCCCACTAACCTTCTTGTACACACAAGGTTCGTTCGGATTTTGTGAGAAATCAAACTTTTTGATTGTCTCATCAAAACAGATATTCCAGCTCCTGGATGCTTGCTTCAGTCCATATATGGACCGTCGTAATTTGCATACCTTGGTTTTATCAATCGATGTGAAACCCTCAGGTTGTATCATATACACATCCTCGAGTAAGTTTCCATTAAAGAAAGTTGTTTTCACATCCATCTGTCATATCTCATAATCATAATGAGTCGCTATGGCCAGGAGCATTCGAATGTATTTAAGAATAGCAACAGGTGAATAGGTTTCGTCATAATCAACACCTTGTTTTTGATGATATCCTTTCGCTACTAATCTAGCCTTATAGCTAATCACATTACCATCCATGTCGATTTTCTTCTTGAAAACCCACTTGCACCCTATAGGCTTAATACCTTCGGGTGGGTCAACCAAGTTCCAAACTTTGTTTCCATATATGGAATCCATTTCCGACTTCATGGCTTCAAGCCACTTATCCCTTTCTGAACTTTTCAGAACTTCTTCATAACTGGTAGGCTCCTCATCATCAATGAGTAACACGTTGTTCGATTCACTTATGAGAAATTCATATCTCTCGGGAATATTGTGTTCTCTACAAGATATACGAAGATGTGGTGTCTCAATAGGTCCAGCCGATGGCTCATCACTATGAGTTATTGGTTGTGATGCTTCACCAGGTATCTCATCAATGTCTATTTGAGTCTCTCGAGCCTTCTCAAGCTCAACGACACTCCCACTATTTTCTTGCAAGAGAAACTCTTTCTCTAGAAACACAGCATGTCTTGAAACAAACACCTTTTGTTCCACAGGATGATAGAATTGGTAACCCCTTGTTTCCTTAGGGTATCCAATAAATAGACATTTATTAGACTTAGCATCCAATTTGTCTAATATAGTCCGCTTCACATAAGCAGGACAACCTCATATCTTCAAGTAAGATACATGAGGTTTCTTACTATTCTATATCTCATATGGAGTAGTAGAGACTACCTTGGTTGGCATTCTGTTTAACAAGTAAACAACTGTCTGAAGTGCATAGCCCCAAAAGGACTTGGGAAGATTCGCATGATTCATCATTGACCTGACCATGTCCAACAAGGTCCGGTTACCCCTCTTAGATACACCATTAATTTTTTCGAATTTCAAAAACCCCAAAATTACTTCGGGAGATCGTAGGTCCATCTCCGAATGGGCTGATATCCAAAATAGATAAGAACAACCTTTGAGAGAGTCCAACAAGCCATTCATAGCTACGATGGTAGGTATCAAATATACCGATTGCATATCACATATATACAACTATCACAATGTGCTATCAACTAATTGAATGTTCACACATACATCGGGTTGTTAACTCATTAACAAGTATGCATCATATGCATAGCACCCAACTTCACCTCGCTTCACATCGACCTTGGAGAGAGTCCAACAAGCCGATGCTCCAGGTTAAAGCCAATCCATTAATCGAGAAATAGTTTTAATATGGTTAGAGTGCATTCAACCAATTAGCCCGGCTTGGAGAGAGTCCAACAACCAAAGCTAACGATTGACCTCTGACTCTTACCATATTAGTATTAAACTATTCCATGATTTGAACATATTCGGGTTCGAGCCGGGCTTGGAGAGAGTCCAACAACCCAAACAAGAAACAGAACTCTGGTTCTTACTATATTAATGGAAGGTGTAGGCTTTAATATTGAGTAAGGGTTTTTATGTCTCATTCTCTTTTCATGCAAATAACTATTATCTACATGGCATGACATACATGCCATACATCTACATGTCACGACATGCATGACATAATGATATACATCTAATGCAATTACATGGCATACAATTGGCATACAATTATGACATGTATAAAATTTCCTTATTTGTCATAACTATTTATGAAAATAAAATATGTTTGAGATTTGATTCTTCAAATCAAATCATGATTAAATTAGGAAACATATTTCCAAATCTAATCACATATTTTATTTGTGAAAAGTGTTGATTAAGGAAAGTCAAATTTAATTTAAGAAACAAATTTCTTAAATTGTCAAAACTATTTATGGAAATAAAATATATTTAAGATTTGATTCCCAAATCAAATCATGATTAAATTAGGAAACAAATTTCTAAATCTAATCAAATATTTTATTTATGGAAAATGTTGATTTCCATAAATACTTCTAACTTTCCAAAAGTAGAAGATTTCCATAAATCCTTCTAGACTTTCCAAAATTAAAAATTTCCATAAATACTTCTAACTTTCCAAAAGTAGAAAATTTCCATAAATACAATTACGACTATCGCAAAATAATTTTATAATTATGTCGAAACACAACCTGGGCTCTGATACCACTGTTGGATTTCCGGCACCGCGGCGAGTGTGTTCGAACATGTTTCGTAAACATGTGCACAGCGGAAGAAATAAAATGCAATAAATCTAATTTATTACAACACATATACCACACGCATGGATAGTACAACTTGTGTAGACATAATCGTAGTTTCAAATTTTGCAATAAAAGGAATTTATTTAAGGTATACCTGACGAATCACATGTAGCGGGAAAGGCATCAACCGGAGCGACTCTCGCTAGAATCGCCTCTATCCGTATCCACGCTGAGTATCATCAGGATGACTTCTCAAAGCCACGAGCATCATCTTCGTATGAGTCACTAGCCTCGTGTCGAAGATGATGTGATCGAGATAAGATCACGATCCGAATCAAAATTCGGATTCAAAAACGAGTCCCCAAAACTCGCTTCTCCGGAGAGGTATTCGTCAACCATTTGACGAATCCTTCATCCTCCACCTATGAGGATTACCAGAGATCAAATCCTCGGTAAAGTAGCCACTGTCGGAGCTCAAAATGTCATCCAAATGATGCTCCGACACGTAAGGAAATAAGCTATCCAGGAAACTGGATAGCTTGGTGGAGGATGTTGCGTCGGCTAACCCTTGGTCGCCGGAACCAAGGTGAGTCACCGGAGAGTCGTCGGAGGATGGCCGGCAACAGCTTGGACGCCGGCAGCAGCTAGGACAACGGCACAAAAGCTGGGCAGCAACAAGGTTGGGTGACGGCAAGGAGAAGAGAGGGAGAGGGGTTGGGCTACTAGGTTTTTCCAACAACCAAAAGTCATCCACGAAAAACCCTTAAGCCATGTTCTTATAGAGAACACATTCTCCTAACGGTTATTGGTTCATAACCAAAACCCGTTAACCCGCTCCAATAACTTAAGTTAAAATAAACCAAACCGCGTTGGTCTATTTTAAGTTAAAACGAATCGAACCAACTTTGGTTCATTCGTTTAAAACAAACCAAACCCCTTTGGTTTATTTTTCACCATTGGATTAGAACCAAACTAATTTGGTTCATCCATCATGTCTTCATAAGAAACGGCCCATCCATGCTTCCATTGTGACTGAAACGAATTCAAGCTCGCTTCTTGTTTGGTCCAATCAAACCTATTTTCTCTCGGATTACGCTCGTTGTGCGTGTGACCAAATAGGTTATCGGTTTATGTTGGCCGTCTATAATTAACCATTAATTATAGAACGATCATGAGTGGAACCTAGTAGTACATCATGATCCCCAATTAACCGAAAAGATGAACAGTTGATCCAGAACTATTTCTGAAACCCTTCAGCAGCAACAATGAATCGTGCCCCATTCCCTTCACTCATCTTATACCCACTTGGTTTAGGACATGGTCTATAGTGTCAGTCCTCACTAGGTTGACTATGTCACACCTAGCCCAAATATCATTTCCTCGTCCGACGGATTCTAGTTACTACACATGTATCCAAGAGTACCTTACTCTAAACATGTAATGCTTTGGCCAAAGACTTTAGTAACAATCTGATGAGAGGCCATGGGTATACATCTCCTCGCAAGGAGTGGTGAATCCTTTATAGGCTATTCAAACACCTTCGATCACTTCGACTTATACCCAATCATCCCGGGTTCACATCTCCTCAGAGATGCTTGCTTAAGATGTCAAAGCATAAGTCTTCATGACCAAGATGACTTGAATACCACAAGTCAAACGAAGATCGCACTTAAGCTGCAGTAAGAACTTAATTGACATATCCATATATGCAGAGAACCATATGAAGTCTTACAGCTGGTCACTCCAATGAACTAGTTATCATAACTAGCATCCACGATTAACTCTGGACATCATAATGTCTCCAGCCAGTGAGAATCAGCTGCTTGGATACACCAAGGAGTATACCTCGTGCTAGTCTCGACAGAATTGATGGCGTCCTAATCCATCAATTCATCGACTAGGGATAATTCCAATACATCACAATTACATATGTAGAGATACTCACTAGTTGTGATCCAATCACAAATTCTCTCATGCTATGAATCATATCATGGACATTCAGTAAATGAGTTTAAGATCTAATCAAATACATGAAAACGTGTATACTCAAATAGTGAATCTTCATTTATCATATAAATGGTTCAAACATAAGGCGATTGCCTTAGGACATCTCTCATATATTACTAACAAATAGTCCTTTGATAGTGAATTGTTGTAAAACTAAATTTGAAAAATTCTGGGAGGATTTGAATACTTAGAGACTTGGTTGTAAAAATACACTTATTTGTTTTCTGGATGGGTAGTTGTTTTTGTAAAAACGCATATGACTATAGTTTCATTTGTTTTTTTATTGATTAATGTGATTGTGATTTAAGGTTTCTTGTTTACATGTATTGTAACAGGTTTCACACACCCATGTTCAGGGAAAACTCTGCCAAAATTTTCTCTGAAAGTCATTACATATTGCTTTCATTACGTGTTACTGATATGCATTATTGGTATGGATAACTGAGAGTAAGGATTCCGGGGGAGAATACTTTAATCCTTGCTGGGTTATTGTATTCCTCATACTCTCAGTACCCCTATGATCCCTTTTAGGTGTTTTCCAAAGGGGGAGGAGAATATGTTTATAGTTTAGGTTTTTCTTTCATTCTATTTTATTCCCTGTGATTAGTCACATGCTTGAGTCACATGCTTAATGCTTATTCATTCTATTACTGCTACTTGATTTACATGCTTAATGCTCATTCATTCTGTTACTACTACTTGATTCACATGCTTAATGCTCATTCATTCTGTTACTACTACTTGATTCACATGCTTAATGTTCATTCATTCTGTTATTGCTACTTGATTCACATGCTTAATGCTCATTCATTCTGTTCCTGCTACTTGATTTGGTTTGATTGTAACTTAAACCTAAAAAAGGTAAACTAAACTTAAACGGGTTATCAAACATTAAAAAGGGGGAGACTGTTGGAGATGATCCTCTAAACTATGTTTTGGTGTTTGACAAACGTTTAAGTAAACAAAGGTTTAAGTGTCTAAGCAAGTGAGAAATCCAAGGGTGGACCTTGGTGAAAAGTCCAAGATGGTTAATTCCTTGGCGACTGGAGAAATCCAAGGGTGGGCCTTGGTGAAAAGTCTAAGATAGTTAATTCCTTGGTGACTGGAAAAATCTAAGGGTGGACCATGGTGAAAAGTCCACGATGGGTAATTCCTTGGCAGATGAGAAATCCAAGGGTGTACCTTGGTGAAAAATTCAAGAAGGGCAATTCCTTGGCAGGCAGAAATTCCTTGCGGAAGCAGCAAGGTGAAAAGTCCAAGAATAGTCGGGGGTCGGAGTCTTGGCAAGTAAAGGGTCTCTGGGTAGAGTCTTTACTAGGCATGTTTTAGTCTTAGAGTTGACTGAAACAATGGGTCATAAGGACAACAATGGGTTGACACCTCAACTGTTGCCCTTACTACATTCATCGATTAAAAAATTTATCGATAGCCAGGAATAGTCGAGCCAACACCTCGATCGATACTTTGTCTGAGATAGTCGAACTGGCACCTCGACTGGCCTCTGGCAGAAGCTGGCATATGCAAGGCTGACTCAACCGGCGATTCAGCTGGTGCAGTCGAGGTGGTGCCTCGACTGGTCATCGGTAGCTGCAGACAGAAACGAGTGAGCTTCGACTAGTGCCTCGACTGGTCATCGGCAGCTGCAGACAGAAGCGAGTGAGCTTCGACTGGCGTCTTGACTACAGCAGAAGAAACCTCGGCATTTAACATGATCAGTCGAGCCAGCACCTCGACTTGCCTTCAGAAAAATCGCATAGACGCAAGGTGAGCTTGATTGCCACCTCGACTGCTGGGAAGCGGAGTCGCGATTCCAGCGAGGAAACCTCTCCGTTTCGATGCGTGGATGGTTTCTACTAGCAGGTTTCAAACGACGATCATAATCCTACGAACGATAATGCTTCTCGCAGTGGATCCGAGCTTCCAGGCTTAGGTGGTCATTTGAGAAGAGAGCTATTTTATTTAGGTTTCGCGCAGGAAAAAGGACTCTCTTCTTCATTTTTGTTCGGCTTCTACAAGGACAGAAATCAGAGATTGTGCTTCCGCCTTGCAAAATGTTGATATTGCTGCTACTAATATGCTCTTGTGGTGCCTCTGGGAATCTGAGATCCCTGCACTGTGAACCTTTCTTCTATGACTGTGTTGGGATGTATACTGAAAAGTCTATCTTTTGTATGAACATCTTTATTTTTGAAATAAGAATCACATTATCATTGTTTGCATATTTATGGTTATGCATATTTGTCTGATACATTACATTGTAGATAACATGGTGTGTAGTGTCACACAGGAGATCATGTTATCGGTTTATTATAAAGTATAAGTAAAGGCTCACAACCAAGATGGTTATGGACAAACCATTGGAATGGTTGTAGTGTGATTTGGAATCGGTTTGTCTTGACCATAGAATTACACTAGTACACTTTGTGTGTATTGAGCAGGACCGACATAGAGGTGATTCGATTTATTGCTGACTATATAATCGAATTGGACCTCAAATATTATGTTGTACATGCTCTTATTCCCGATATAATAACGGGCACATATACTTAGTATTCATTTCTTTGATTTACCAAAGGGCGAGATTTATAGAGTAAATCGATAGGCTCGGCAAGTTGGGAAATTGTATTATTTATATGGTGTGCCGTTGATTATAGGAAGAAACTGTGTTCTATATATTAGGATGATGATGTCCCCTTGAGGAGCTCATAAGGTTCATCATGTAACCCTGCAGGTGGACTTGGTCCGGCATGATGATAAGGTTGAGTGGTACTACTCATGGAGTTAGATGTTGATTAATTAATTATCAGTAAATTAATTAATCAACGGGCATTCGAGATCTTAAACATGGGGAGAAAAATATACAAATAATATATGAAGCCCATATTAACTTATGGGGGTTGGTGAGGTAGATCAATGATAATCCTTTAGTGGATTGGATTATCATTAATGGATTGGACTTTATGTGGGCTTGATCCATTGGGTGGCCAAGATCCAACTCCTCCTCATGGTCCCTATTGTAGCCTATTAAAACCTCATGAAGCCTAGATCCAATGATGGAAAACTAAACTATGAAGGTAGGAAACTTTGCTTCCCACTTCAACTCGATCGCTTGTTCATGGCGATCCCATCTTCGTCCCTGGATAAAAAAATTAATCCTAGACAAAATGGATTACCCAAGCAACCGTTCTATCATCATGCTATTCGATTAGAGTGGTCACTTGAACAAACTTGTTGTTCAAGCAACCAACCTCTATTCTACGATTAGCCGCGGAATAGATGATGTACGAATCGCCGGTTTTTGCTTTTATATTCGGGGTCCAAGTAAATTTAGCCACATAATAAAGTAAACAGCCACATACATAATACAAAAGAACACTAATCAAAATAAACAAGATTATACCTCTTGTTATACCTCTTGATCTTCTATTGTATGTCCTTCCTCCTTTTGGACGTCGTGTGGGCGACGATCTTCCAAAAGTCGAAGCCTCCTAGATCACCAATCTTCTTTCCTTGCTCACTCCGAACAAGAAGAAGTATAGAAATGAAACTCTTCTCTTATCTAGGACCAACCATCAAGCTCCAAGCTTGATGCTTGCTGCCGGCCCAAAGAGATGAAGATAGAAGTGTAGGCGCCGACCAAAAGCTCCAAGGGAAGAATCCCTAGCTCTTGTTTCCACCGGCCAAGGAGAATAAGAGGAATAGGTTGAGCTCCGGCCAAGGTAGAGGGGAGAAAGATGGGCACCGACAACACCTTAGGAAGAAGAAAGAAAGCTCTCCAATTGTTGCCGCCCAAGCCACCTCTCCAACCCTAGCCGCCCAACCTAAACCCTAATCAACCTAGGATTTCTTGCCGCCCAAGCAAAGGAGAGGCAAAACCCTAATCTCCAAGCCATTAGTTGCCGCCCATGCCATAATCCCCCTTTTATAGAGCTAGGCTTAATCCTCCTTTGAATCTCCACCGTCGGTTCTAGGGATTTAATCTCAACCGTCGGATCTAGAGATTTAATCTCAACCGTTGGATCTAGAGATTTAATCTCCACCGTCGGATCTAGAGTTTTATTTTCCATCATTGGATCTAGGCTCCATGAGGTTTTAATAGGCGACAATAGGGACCATGAGGAGGAGTTGGATCTTGGCCACCCAATGGATCAATCCCACATAAAGTTCGATCCATTAATGATGATCCATTCCACTAGAGGATTATCATTGATCTACCTCACCAACCCCCATAAGTTAATATGGGCTCCATATATTATTTGTACATATATCTCCCCGTGTTTAAGATATTGAATGTCCGTCGATTAATTAATTTACTGACAATTAATTAATCAACATCTAACTCCATGAATATTACCACTCATCCTTATCATCATGTCGGACCAAGTCCACCTGCAGGGTTTACATGATGAACCTTATGAGCTCCTCAAGGGGACATCATCATCCTAATATATAGGACACGGTTTTCTCCTATAATTAACGACACACCATATAAATAATATCATTTCCCAACTTACCGAGCCTATCGATTTACTCTATAAATCTCGCCCATTGGTAAATCAAAGAAATGAATACTAAGTATATGTGTCCGTTATTATATCGGGATTAAGAACATGTACGATATAATATCTGAGGTCCGATTCGATTATGTAGTCAGCAATAAATCGAATCATCTCTAAGTCGGTCCTGCTCAATACACACAAAGTGTACTAGTATAATTCTATGGTCAAGACAAACCAATACGAAATCACACTACAATCATACCAATGGTTTATCCAAATCCATCTAGGTTGTGAGCCTTTACTTATACTTTACAAGGAACCGATAACATGATCTCCCGTGTGACACTACACACCATGTTATCTACAATGTAATGTATTAGACATTATGCATAACCATAAATATGCAAACAATGATCATGTGATTCTTATTTCAAAAATAAAGATGTTCATACAAAAGATAAACTTTTCAGTATACATCCTAACAATCTCACACTTATACTAAAAGACTATGTTGTCCTCATACTGTCATACATCTGATTCTCATTCTCTCCACATGCCTATCAAAAGCTCTCGCTAGAAAGGCCTTAGTGAAAGGATCTACTAGGGTATCCTCTGATGCAATCTAGGCGACAACACCTTCTCCTTTCTTTATGATTTCTCGTATCAGGTGGTACTTGTGCTCTATGTGTTTACTTGCCTTATGGGCTCGTGGTTCCTTTGAGTTTGCAACTGCACCACTATTATCACAATAAATTGTGATAGTTCTGGGCAAATCAAGAATCACATCAAAGTCCATCAAGAAGTTCCTTAGCAACACAGCTTCTTTGTGAAGGTGGATGCTTCGGAGGCTCATTGGCTCCCATGTCCCCGGATTAAAATTTTCACTAATGAAAGAATTAATCTGGATGGGATGAGCTTCCTTAGCACAACCATTTCGTCATCGTGCTAACAACTTGAGTGATCGCTTGAACAAACTAGTTGTTCAAGTAACTCAACTCTTCTAGTTGGTTAGCCGCGGAAGAGACGACGGACGGATCGCCGGTTTTTGTGTTTGTCTTCGGGGTCCATGATTATACAATATATTTACTAATTTACACATGCATAATCAAAACATAAAAGAACAATCTCAGATCTGTAAATAAAGTTAAAATAACTTTATACCTCACGATCTTCTACCGTATGTCCTATCCTTCTCGTGGACGACGTGTGGACGAAGATCCTCCACAAGTAGAAGCCTTCTAGATCGCTTTCTTCTCCACCTTGTCCACTGCGAACAAAGAGAAGAAACAACAAATACCTTCCTATCTAGAACCGGCCACCAAATTAGGGAATTTGGTGCAACCGCCGGCCAAGGAACAATTGGATGATGCGCCGGCCAACTTCAAGAAGTGTTGCCGCCGGCCACTCTAGGATGAAGGGAGGAAGATGAATGTCGGCCACCTATGGGAGGAGAACCGCCGGCCAAGGAAGAAGGGAGAGGCCTCTAGGATGGGCGCCGGCCAAGTGTTGATGGAGGAGGATGGGCGCCGGCAATCAACTAGAAGGAAGAGTTGCCGCCCACTTGTTTTGCTCCAAAACCCTAGCCACCCAAAAACCCTAGCCGCCCACTTTTGGATGAGCCAAAACCCTAATTCCTCAATCAATTGATTATTCCCACCCAACCCTAAGCTTTCCTTTTATAGAGTTAGGCTTAGGACTCCTTTAATCTCCACCGTCGGATCTAGGGATTTAACCTCCACCGTCGGATCTAGGGTTTTATCCCAACCGTCGGATCTAGGGTTTTATCTCAATCGTCGGATCTAGGATTTCATCCCAACCCTCGGATCTAGGATTTCATCCCAACCGTCGGATCTAGGGTTTTATCCCAACCGTCGGATCTAGGGATTTAATCTCAACTGTCGATTCTAGGGTTCATCCTAACCATCGGATCTAGGGATTTAATCCCAACCGTTGGTTCTAGTGTTTCATCCTAACCATCGGATCTAGGGATTGAATCCCAACCGTTAGTTCTAGGTTTTGTTTTACATTCTTGGATCTAGACTTCACAAGGATTATATTAGGCTACGATAGGGACCATAAGGAGGAGTTGGGTCTTGGCCACCCGATGGATCGGAACCACACAAACTTGATCCATCAATGATGTTCCATTCCACTAGAGGATCATCATTGAACTACCTCACCAACCCCCATAAATCAATATGGGCTCCATATATTATTTGTACATTCATCTCCCTGTGTTTAAGATATCGAATGTCCGTCAATTAATTGATTTACTTACCATTAATTAATTAACATCTAATTCCTCGAGTAGTACCACTCAACCTTATCATCATGTTGACTAAGTCAACCAGCTGGGTTTACATGATGAACCTTATGAGCTCCTCAAGGGGACATCATCAACCTAATATATAGGACACGGTTTCCTCCTATAATCAACGGCACACCATGTAAATAATATTATTTCCCAACTTACTGGGCATATTGATTTAATCCATCTAAATCTCACCCTCTGGTAAATCAAAGAAATAAATACTAAGTACATGTGCTTATTATATCGGGATTAAGAGCATGTACAACATAATATCCGAGGTCCGATTCAATTATGTAGTCAGCAATAAATTGAATCACATCTATGTCGGTCCTGCTCAATACACCTAAGTGTACTAGTGTAACTCTATGTTCAAGACAAAACAATACCAAGCTACACTACAACCATGCCAATGGTTTGTCCAAACCATCTTGGTTGTGAGCCTCTACTTATATTTTATACAAGGGATCGATAACATGATCTTCTCGTGCCACACCAAGCACCATGTTATCTACAATGTAAAATATTAGACAATATGCACACATATAATAAATATATAAAGTGCAAATAATGATCATGTGATTCTTATTTCAAAATAAAATGTTCATACAAAAAGAGCTAGGCTTTCAGTATACATTCCAACAATCTCCCACTTTTACTAAAAGACTATGCCGTCATCACTCTGCCATACATCTGATCCCCATGTCCTCCACATGCCTATCAAACGCTACCGAAGGGCCTTAGTGAATGGATCCGCCAGTTATCCTCTGATGCAATCTTGCGACATAACTTCTCTCGCTTACGATCTCTCAGATAAGGTGGTACTTGCGCCTATGTGTTTACTCGCTTTATGGGCTCGTGGTTCCTTCGAGCAATCAATCGACTATCAAGTATCACAATAAATTGTGATAGTTCCGGGCAAACCAGAATCACATCCAAGTCCATCAAGAAGTTCCCGAGCCATACACTTCCTTTGGTCGCCTTCGCAGGTCGCCACATACTCACCTTCCATGGTAGAGTCCGCCACGCATTTCGCTGACACTCCTCCATACTATGGCTCCACCTCCAAAAGTAAACACAAACCCCGAGGTAGACTTACTTGTCCCTATCCGATTGGAAATCCAATCTGTAACCCATGTGGACTAATTGATCCGCCTGCAAAACCAAAGATATAATCCCTAGTCCTTCTCGTACTTCAATATATGCTTTACCGCACCCAATGTCCCCGCTCAGATTACTCGATATCCGCTAACCATGCCTACTGCAGCGTATAGGATATTCGGTCTCGTACATAGCATAGCATACATAAGGCTTCCTACTGCCGAAGCATAAGGAACCGCCTTCATGTCCTCTATCTCCTTTGATGTTTTGGGACACATCTCTTTAGATAAAGGAACTCCATGCCTAAAAGGTAGAAAACCTTTCTTGGAGTTCTGCATGCTAAAACGAGCAAGGATAGTGTCAATGTATGAAGCTTGAGACAAGCACAACATCCTTTTCTTGCGATCCCTTATAACTTTGATCCCATGGATGTGTCCCACTTCTCCCAAGTCCTTCATATCAAACTGTTTGGACAACCATACCCTTACATCTGATAACACTTTGATATTGTTGCCAACTAACAAAATGTCATCTACGTATAGTACAAGAAACACCACTATGTTTCCGTCACATCTCTTGTATACACAAGGCTCATCCGGACTTTGAATAAATCCATATGACTAGATTACCTCATCAAAGCGGATGTTCCAAGATCTAGAAGCTTGCTTCAATCCATAAATGGACCGATTAAGCTTACATACAAGATGCTCTTTGCCTTTAGCAATGAATCCCTCTGGTTGCCGCATATAGATGTTCTCCTCAAGACTTCCGTTAAAGAAAGCTGTCTTGACATCCATCTGCCAAATCTCATAGTCCATATGAGTAGCTATAGATAAGAGAATCCGGATAGACTTAAGCATAGCTACCGGCGAAAAGGTCTCCTCATAATCGATACCCTCTTTCTGAGTATACCCTTTCGCAACAAGCCTAGCTTTGAAGGTCTCAACCTTCCCGTCTACTCCTCTCTCTCTCTTGTAGATCCACTTGCATCCAATGGTTTTTACACCATCGGGTGGTTCTACTAGCTTCCCGGACGATTAGAATCCATAGATTCTATCTCAGATTCATCGCTCTTTGCCAAGATCGCATCTCTATCTTGGATTGCCTGTCATATGTCGAGGATCGGGTTCATGTTCACGGGGACTAAGTTCGAAGACTCTCCCAAAAACATGAATCTATCGGGTTGTCTAACAACCCTCCCAGTACGATGAGGTGCCTTCTGTGTATGCTCCGTGACACGCGGTGCAGTGACTTGTGGTGTCTCCTCTTGTACCGGTGGTACTGAAGTCGGGACTTCCCCTGTCAACTCCTCAAGAACAATCCTACTCTTGGGCTTGTGGTTCATTACATAATCCTCCTCTAGAAATCTGGCATTCGTGCTAACGATCACCCTCTGATCTCTAGGATTATAAAATAAACCACCATTCGTTCCCTTAGGGTAGCCAGCAAACATGCACACTTCTGTACGAGGTTCCAACTTATCAGCATCAGCCTTCAGCATGTTAGGGCAATCTCTTGCCGTAATATGGTTTTGATGGTGTGGCAAAGGGTTTAAGTTAGTTTGATATGTTGATTTGATATGTGCGTTGAAGTCGTGCAGGACTTAGTAATTCGCACATGGAGCCATGGCGAGTTTCACATCTCATGACTCGTGCCCTGAGTCGGTGAAGGATAGCTTTGCGGAAGCCGTGCGCTTGGAGCATCCGAGGGACCGCCGGACGAGGAGCTTGGAGTGAAGCCAGAGGAAGTAGACTTCGAGGCAAGAGACGCGAAGGAGCATTGCAGAGTCGTGCGCCTGATGCTGCCGAGGGACGTGGCCGCGAACGAAGAGAACTTCGAAGGCGAGGGACTCCGAGGGATGAGAGTGAGCGATTGTAACCCGGGAAGGGTAGCTCTTAGGTGAAACTTGGCCATTTGGCCAAGTGTCGGATGATTTTTCCCGACACCAGTCGACTGCCATGTCATGTCAGTCGACTGCTCTGAGTCGATGGTTCGATCGACTGGTCTAATATGGCTGAATCAAGTTGATCGACCAACCGCCGGCATGGGCGGATCGATGATGGCTTGATCGACCGCCAAGGGACGGCAATGATCGATGTCACCGCGTGAACGGCGCATGAATGGAGTCGACCTCGTTGAGGACTCGACTGGTTGGCATCAATCGACTGATGGGTGACATCAGTCGACTGATTCCAGTACCGTTGGATAGTATCCAACGTGGAAAGCGCGTTATGGCCGGCCACGACGATCGGTGATGGGTGCCATCGATCGCCCCTCTTCCTCTATAAAAAGGAAGGGGATGGGGCTTTGGGGGGAAAATGCTTGAACGCCCAATTACTCCCAAAGTGCCCTAAACGATTTTCCACTCTTCTACTTGCTCTAATCTTCATTCTATTGTAGAAGAGTGATCTTTGTGTAAAAGAGGTTACCTCCACCTAGCTTTGTGCAAAGGAGAGATCTAGTGGATAGATTTCAGAGTGATTCACCGTGGATGAATCGGACCGTGGATTAGCGGCGTAGCCATGAACCACGTTACATCTCCGTGTTTATATTGTCTTTGTTTTATTTCTATTTGCTTGTCTTAGTTTATTGCTTCCTCTTGCGCTAACGTTTTGTAGACGAGTGAATTACGACATCCAACGAACAAGGGCTATTCACCCCCCTCTAGCTGGCCAATCGATCCCCAACAAGTGGTATCAGAGCCAGGTTAAGCTTGTCGAGGACTAACCACCACAACAAGCAACTTTCAAAATGGCCGGCTCAAATATCCATCCACCGAAGTTCGATGGCGAATTCGCTTGGTGGAAGAAGCGAATGGAGGTATTCTTCGAAACCAACTTTGAAATTCTATTAATAATGGAAAACGATTTCGAGTTGCCTAGGAACGAGGATGGGGAGCCATTGGAGAAATCGAGGTGGAGCAAAAGGCAAAGAGAAGAATACTTGGCAAATTCAAAGGCCAAGCACCACCTATACAATGTCCTCCCCCAACAAGAAGTTAATAGGATAGGGGAATGTTCTAGTGCTAAGGAGATGTGGGAGAAGCTAGTGGAGCTTCATGAAGGTACCTCGGAGGCTAAGCTAGCAAGAAGAGACCTCCTCCGCTCCCAACTCTCAAACATCAAATTAGAAAAGGGAGAAAAGGTAACTTCCCTACATTCTAGATTTAAAGAAATATTAATTGGGCTAACAAGTGTAGGTGAGAAGCTATCAAACCGGGATATGGTAATGAAGGCCATAGATGCCTTTCCCCGGTCCTCAAAATGGAGCTCCATGGTGGACTCATTTTACATCTCCAAGAACTTGGAAGTAAGTACCTTGGAGGAATTTTTCTCAACAATGGAGCTTCACGAAACTAGGCTTGAAGGAATACAAGAAGAGCCTAGAATTCAACTTTCAAGAGGAGTAGCATTGATGGCAAATAAGGGGAAGAAGAAGATGGAGATCCCCTCCTCCTCATCCAATGAAGCCTCTACCTCCTCCATGGATAGCACGGAAGAAGCCTACATGGTAAGGAAGGTAAGGCGTGCATTAAAGAATCTTAGATTTGATAAATCTCATGATAGGAATAGAAGACCAAGGGGAAAGGTCATATGCTATAATTGCCAAGGAGAGGGGCACATAAGGGGCAATTGTCCCCTCCTAAACAAGAGCAAGGAAGAGAAGAAAAAGAAGGAAGAAAAGAAGAAGAAGAAAGGGAGCAAGAGAAAGGAAGAAGAGAAGAAGGCAAAAGGAAAAGGGAAGGTCATGGCACTCAAAGCCAAGACATGGGATGACGTTGCTTCATCCTCCTCATCCGAAGAAGAAGAGCATGTCTACTCCAACCTAGCACTAATGACTCTTCATGACTCGGATTGCTCCTCCTCCTCCTCAAATGAAGAATCAAGCTCAAGTGGAGAGAGCTCAAGTGAAGGGGGAGCTTCTACATCCTCCTCATCCGAAGAAGAAGAAGAAGACATGGAAACTATGGTAACGAATGCCTCTCCTAAGAAAATAGTTTCCATAATTTCTAGGTTAACTAGGGACTTATTTGGAATGAAAAAGAAAAATAAAAGCATGCTTGATCAAATTAAGCCATTAGAAAATAAGCTAGAAAATGCATGCTTAAATAATAATGATATTTCTTCTAGCTTAAATGATGCATGTTCACATGACTATATGCCTTTGGATGTTAATGATGCATGCATAGAGGAAAATAGGGCTTTAAGGGAAAAGGTAGACTATTTGACAAAAGCCCTAGAGAAATTCACTATTGGCTCCAACACATTGAACATGATTATAGGGAGCCAAAGGGCAAGCTTCAACAAAAAGGGCCTAGGATACAAAGAAAAGAAAAATGAAAAGGCCTATAAATGACTAATTGCTAGGGGACAAGATAAGAAGAAAGTAATAGCTAGGAAATGGATCCCCAAGGAATACTTAGTGAACCCAATAGGAAAGAACTTATTTTGGGTTCCAAAATCCATCCTTAAGGGTTAGGAAAACCCTAGGGTAGTCAACCATATGGAATTGACCTATATCATATTTTGGTTGACTTAGGATGACGGGACAATATTTTTTAGATAGTGTTGGGTGATGATAACGTGCCCATAAATAGATAATATTTCTTAAATCATGATGATTGATGTAATTCCTATGTATGTTTGCAATCATGATTTATGATTTTGACATTTGGCACATTATCATGAGAAATAGGTTTAAATCATGCTTTAGGTGATACATTGGTTATTATCATCATATAATACCTAATGCATGATTATTGAGTGATGAATACATGAGTTTCATGATCATAATGTAGAATTCATTCATATATGCCTTTATGATCATGAGGATTATTAGGTTGATACTTAACCTTGATAGAATTGCATGAATATATTGGTTAAGTATACACAAATACCCCCTAGGATGCATCTCACACTCACTATAGGCTAACTTGATTGCAAACTTAGCATGGGTGAGATGTTAGGATGATACAAATGTCCGCTAATGCCTATGGCATTTAGATGGTCATTTAAAGTATCAAAATAGCAATAATAGACCAATCATGGGGAAGGCTTATTTTTAATTCATAGACATATTGCCCAAAGATCATGGTTGGATATCTCATATGTTTTCAAAACAATTTCTTACTTTAAAATACATGTATTCATGTTTTGAAACAATTGGATGCAAGACTAGGTGTTAAAATGGATACTCTTATGATCAAAAACCTAGTAGTTTTTAAAGCTTTTGGATTTTTAGCAAATCCGTGAAAATATAATGAATTTTCATGAAAACATATTTTTCACTGATAGATATACTTAAAAGAAATGTGTTCCCCAAATTTCATGATTTTTTGAATTTTTTGGAATTTTTAATGCATTTCTGAAATTCGGTCTGAAAATCAGAAAATCCCGAAAATCACAAATGACCGTATCCAACCAATGATCGATGGCCTGAATATCAGACCAGTAAAAGCTGAATTATGATTTTAAATCAACTTATGGTATTTTCTATTAGACTTGATGCCATGTGTTTTTAACTTAGTAATAATCTTTTTGATGGTGTCAAAGGGGGAGAAATGATTATGTTTAAGTTAATTATGATAGGGGGAGAAATTAAGGGAGAAATTAAGGGGGAGTTTCATGGATTAAGGGGGAGTTGCATGTTGTTATATCATGATTATGTTTACATGCTTTCTTTCTTTTAAAAATTATATCAAATGTTTTTACCTAACTTAAACGGATTGCCACACATCAAAAAGGGGGCGATTGTTAGGGCAATCTCTTGCCGTAATATGGTGTTGATGGTGTGGTAAAGGGTTTAAGTTAGTTTGATATGTTGATTTGATATGTGCGTTGAAGTCGTGCAGGACTTAGTAATTCGCACATGGAGCCATGGCGAGTTTCACATCTCATGACTCGTGCCCTGAGTCGGTAAAGGATAGCTTTGCGGAAGCCGTGCGCTTGGAGCATCCGAGGGACCGCCGGACGAGGAGCTTGGAGTGAAGCCGTAGGAAGTAGACTTCGAGGCAAGAGACGCGAAGGAGCATTGCAGAGCCGTGCGCCTGATGCTGCCGAGGGATGTGGCCGCGAACGAAGAGAACTTCGAAGGCGAGGGACTCCGAGGGATGAGAGCGAGCGATTGTAACCCGGGAAGGGTAGCTCTTAGGTGAAACTTGGCCATTTGGCCAAGTGTCGGATGAGTTTTCCCGACACGCCGACCATGTCATGCGATCATGCTCGAGTCGATGGTTCGATCGACCGGGTCTAATATGAATCAAGTTGATCGATCGCGCGATGGGCGGTCGGTGATGCCGATCGATCGGCTACCGATCGCCAAGGACGGCACGATCGATGTCACCGCACGGGCACAGAATGGAGTCGACCTCGTTGAGGACTCGACTGGTTGACATCAGTCGACTGATGGGTGCCATCAGTCGACTGATTCCAGTACCGTTGGATAGTATCCAACGTGGAAAGCGGCCGTTATTGGGCAACGGCTACAGCACCAGTCGATTGATGGGTGCCATCAGTCGACTGCTCCTGTGTCAACGGGAAGAAACCCTCTTCCTCTATAAAAAGGAAGGGGATGGGGCTTTGGGGGAAAAATGCTTGAACGCTCAATTACTCCCAAAGGGCCTAAACGATTTTCCACTCTTCTACTTGCTCTAATCTTCATTCAATTGTAGAAGAGTGATCTTTGTGTAAAAGAGGTTACCTCCACCTAGCTTTGTGCAAAGGAGAGATCTAGTGGATAGATTTCGGAGTGATTCACCATGGACGAATCGGATGTGGATTAGCGGCGTAGCCGTGAACCACGTTACATCTCCGTGTTTGTATTGTCTTTGTTTTATTTCTATTTGCTTGTCTTAGTTTATTGCATCCACTTGCGCTAACGTTTTGTAGACGAGTGAATTACGACATCCAACGAACGAGGGCTATTCACCCCCCTCTAGCCGGCCAATCGATCCCCAACACAGCACATGTGCTGGACTCCCCCATATCCAAATATGTCTCAGACTAGGCTTTCGCCCAGTCCACAATTCTACAGGGGTAGAAGGTACTGATTTAGATGGAACCAAGTTCAGAGTGTACATTGCCGTATCCAGTGCATACCCCCAGAACGAAATAGATAACTCAGAATAACTCATCATCGATCTGACCATCTCTATAAGAGTCATATTCCTTCGCTCCGCTACACCATTCTGCTGGGGTGTGCCAGGTGCAGACAATTGGGATTGAATCTCAGCCTCTGATAAGTTACTCCTAAACTCTCCCAAGAGGTACTCGCCACCACGATCAGATCATAATGTCTTGATACTTTTACCTTGACGGTTCTCCACATCAGCCATGAATTCTTTGAACTTGTCAAAGCATTCAGACTTGCGGCGCATCAAGTAAATGTATCCATACCTTGAATAATCGTCTATAAAAGAGATGAAGTATTCAAAGCCACCTCTTGCCTGTATAGACATAGGACCGCACAAATCAGAATGAACCATTTCCAACACATCTTTGGCTCTATACCCCTTGGCCTTGAAAGGCCTCTTGGTCATTTTACCTTCCAAGCAAGATTCGCAGGTTGGGAGATCCTCCACCACTAATGAACCGAAAGGTCCATCAGCTATCAACCTTTGAATTCTGCTAAGGTTAATATGACCAAGCCTTAGATGCCAAAGATATGTTTGGTTCATTTGTGAAGGTTCTTTTCTCTTATTAGACTTAGAAGATGAGTTATTGATCTCTATATGCATCGTGGGAGTTTTCGGTTCAAGAGTATATAAATTGCCAACCAAAGTACCAGAACAGATAATCTCCCTGTTCCTTTTTATAACCACTTTGTCATTAAAAGAAACATAATACACATCCATAAACAATTTAGAAATTGAAATTAAATTCTTTCTAAAAGTAGGTACATAAAGACAATTTCTCAAAACCAAAACTTTATTCCTATCAAAAGATAAATAAACGTCTCCCACTACAATAGCCGCCACCTTTGAAGCATTGCCCATGAAGACGGTAATCTCTCCCTCAGCTAGTCGTCGGGTTTCCTAGAACCCCTACAAAGTATTGCAGACATGATCAGTGGCTCCTGTATCTACACACCAGGCACTGGTAGATAACACCACTAAACATGTTTCAACAACTAAACAAGAAGATATACCTTTGTTCTTTCGGCGAGGATAGTCCGCCTTCCAATGTCCAGTCTGCTTGCAAGTGAAGCACTTGCCTTTCGGCTTCTTCACTCCTGCCTGAGGTCCCACTGCCACTTTCTTCGCTCCACCTTGTTTCTTCTTCTTCTTACCTTTCGGTTTAGAGGAAGAAACCTTCTGAGTGACCATGGCTTGAGCACTTTGACGAAAAATCCCCTCTGCCGCCTGGAGTTCTGTCAAAAGCTCCACCAACGAATACAACCTCTTGTTTCCCCATCGATCTCAGCTCCGAGGACTTCCATCTCATTAAGATGAGCCATCATCTTGAGAACATGATCCCTAACGGGTGTTCCCTCGACCATGGTGGTCGTCATCAAGTTTCTCATTGCCTCCTCGCTTAGCGCCTACTCGATGTCCGAAAAGTTCCTTGAGATTGAACATCATGTCATAAGTGTGGCTATGGCTCGATGTCGATGCCAAAGACATTTGACATAGATGCCAAAATGTAACACCGCGTCATCTCATCTGCCTTAACCCATTTCTTATAACGTTCTTTCTCCTTTTCATCAGAGTCATCGGTGGGCTTAGGAGGACAGACCTCGAAGAGTACAAATTTGTACTCCTCCGCAGTTAAGATAATATCCAGGTTTCTTTTCCAATCAATGTAGTTTGGACCAGTAAGTTTGTTTTCTTTTAAAATCACAGCAAGTGGGTTGAAAGCCATTTGAAAATCCTAAAAATCACAATGATCAAAATATTAGATTTCAAATATTATTGATTCCTCAAAACAATAAAATTCCAAAATCAACCAACACCTCAAATCACCGAGAATGTCGCATGCCACGCAGTGTGGACGTATACAAATTCTACATTTGTAAGAGGAGGTTTTACCCATTAATTTTATTATCTTGTCATCATTACTTTTTGACAAATAAAATTAATAGTTGGTTCCTCTTTGGCCCTACAAATAAAAGCAGTGACTCCGATGGGGAGGAAACCTTTATTTGCATCTAAGTGTACACCATTACACGATACTGAGGGAATTATTTCGGATTATGTGCCTTACCGCTGTGAAAGTACACATGCTCCTAGATAATTTCCTATAACCATTATTTGACCTAGTGATCCGTAAACAAACCCGTCCGCAGGGAGGAAGGCACTCAGAGCCAACACACAAGTTTGTTTGCATCACACGTCAAATTGTAATGGAGGTCGCGAGAATTAATTAAAATGCCCCTCTCCCACTTAGTAAATTGCAAATGAGGAATTTTAAATCATACACAACATGCATATAAAACAAATAAGCAATAAATATGGGAAAAAACAGAATTTTTCCAACTATTATGGCATTGTCCTCCAATATGCATCCCGTCGTGTCGCCACCTCGTCCGCTCCTTCTTTTCCCGTGCGCAAGTCACCAAAGAGTTCCGAGCCGAGATAAAACATTTTAATTTACATCCATCGATCCTATACTCCACGAAGGAGTGTACAAATAATCTAGATCAAAAGTAAACTAAAATGAGCGGCTAAAAATGTCGTATTTAATTACAAAAATTAAATACTAATCTAGCCTCGTCAACCCCGAGGATTCAAATAATAAATTTTTACACACATCCATTCACATACACACACATGGCCATAATAGTCGGATCTTATGCCTGCAACCAAAGAGTTAAACTACGCATATCCTACTTTTATCCGGCACATATAATATATGAAAAATGCATAAAAAATTAACCGAATCCTAAACATACAAAACCGAAAACCGTGGCTCTGATACCATTGAACGTCGATGCTTCGGAGGCTCATTGGCTCCCATGTCCCCGGATTAAAATTTTCACTAATGAAAGAATTAATCTGGATGGGATGAGCTTCCTTAGCACAACCATTTCGTCGTCGTGCTAACAACTTGAGTGATCGCTTGAACAAACTAGTTGTTCAAGCAACTCAACTCTTCTAGTTGGTTAGCCGCGGAAGAGACGACGGACGGATCGCCGGCTTTTGTGTTTGTCTTCGGGGTCCATGATTATACAATATATTTACAAATTTACACATGCATAATCAAAACATAAAAGAACAAGCTCAGATCTGTAAATAAAGTTAAAATAACTTTATACCTCACGATCTTCTACCGTATGTCCTATCCTTCTCGTGGACGACGTGTGGACGAAGATCCTCCACGAGTAGAAGCCTTCTAGATCGCTTTCTTCTCCACCTTGTCTGCAGCGAACAAAGAGAAGAAACAACAAATACCTTCCTATCTAGAACCGGCCACCAAATTAGGGAATTTGGTGCAACCGCCGCCAAGGAACAATTGGATGATGCGCCAACTTCAGTGTTGCCACGCCGCCACTCTAGGATGAAGGGAGGAAGATGAATGCCGCCACCTATGGGAGGAGAACCGCCGCCAAGGAAGAAGGGAGAGGCCTCTAGGATGGGCGCCGGCCAAGTGTTGATGGAGGAGGATGGGCGCGAATCAACTAGAAGGAAGAGTTGTCGCCCACTTGTTTTGCTCCAAAACCCTAGCCGCCAAAACCCTAGCTGGATGAGCCAAAACCCTAATTCCTCAATCAATTGATTATTCCGCCCAACCCTAAGCTTTCCTTTTATAGAGTTAGGCTTAGGACTCCTTTAATCTCCACCGCCGGATCTAGGGATTTAACCTCCACCGTTGATCTAGGTTTTATCCCAACCGGCCGGATCTAGGGTTTCATCTCAACCGGCTCGGATCTAGGATTTCATCCCAACCCTGATCTAGGATTTCATCCCAACCGTCGGATCTAGGGTTTTATCCCAACCGTCGGATCTAGGATTTAATCTCAACCGTCGATTCTAGGGTTTCATCCTAACCATCGGATCTAGGATTTAATCCCAACCGCTGGTTCTAGGTTTCATCCTAACCATCTGATCTAGGATTTAATCCCAACCGCTGGTTCTAGGTTTTGTTTTACATTCTTGGATCTAGACTTCACAAGGATTATATAATGCTACGATAGGGACCATGAGGAGGAGTTGGGTCTTGGCCACCCGATGGATCGGAACCACACAAACTTGATCCATCAATGATGTTCCATTCCACTAGAGGATCATCATCAAACTACCTCACCAACCACCATAAATTAATACGGGCTCCATATATTATTTCAGACATTCATCTCCCTCGTGTTTAAGATATCGACGTCCACAATTAATTGATTTACTGACCATCAATTAATTAACATCTAATTCCTCGAGTAGTACCACTCAACCTTATCATCACGTTGACTAAGTCAACCAGCTGGGTTTACATGATGAACCTTATGAGCTCCTCAAGGTGACATCATCAACCTAATATATAGGACACGGTTTCCTTCTATAATCAACGACACACTATGTAAATAATATTATTTCCCAACTTACCGGGCATATTGATTTAATCCATCTAAATCTCACCCTCTGGTAAATCAAAGAAATAAATACTAAGTACATGTGCCCGTTATTATATCGGGATTAAGAGCATGTACAACATAATATCCGAGGTCTGATTCAATTATGCAGTCAGCAATAAATTGAATCACCTCTATGTCGGTCCTGCTCAATACACCTAAGTGTACTAGTGTAACTCTATGTTCAAGACAAAACAATACCAAGCTACACTACAACCATGCCAATGGTTTATCCAAAACCATCTTGGTTGTGAGCTACTTATATTTTACAAGGGACTGATAACATGATCTTCTGTGCCACACCAAGCACCATGTTATCTACAATGTAAAATATTAGACAATATCTACACATATAATAAATATATAAAGTGCAAACAATGATCATGTGATTCTTATTTCAAAATAAAATGTTCATACAAAAAGAGCTAGGCTTTCAGTATACATTCCAACAATTTGGCTGCCTCAGAGGCTGCCACACACTCAGCTTCCATGGTGGAGTCCGCCACGCATTTCTGCTTGACACTCCTCCATACAATGGCTCCACATCCCAAAGTAAACCCAAAACCTGAGGTAGACTTACTGTTATCCCTATCTGATTAGAAGTCGGAATCTGTGTATCCCACAGGGAGTAATTGGTCTGCCTGGTAAACTAGCATATAATCCCTAGTCCTTCTCAGGTACTTCAATATATGCTTTACCGCAGTCCAATGTCCCTGTCCTGGATTACTCTGATATTTGTTGACCATGCCCACGGTAAAGTAGATATCTGGTCTCGTACATAGCATCGCATACATGAGGCTTCCTACTGCCGAAGCATAAGGAACCGCTTTTATCTCCTCTATCTCCTCAGATGTTCTAGGACACATCTCCTTAGATAAAGGAACTCCATGCCTGAAGGGTAGAAACCCCTTCTTGGAGTTCTGCATGCTAAAACGATCCATAATTGTGTCTATGTATGAAGCTTGAGATAAGCACAACATCCTTTTCTTGCGAACCCTTATAACCTTGATCCCAAGGATGTGTCCCACTTCTCCCAAGTCCTTCAAATCAAACTGTTTGGACAATCATACCCTTACGTCCGATAACACCTTGACATTGTTGTCAATTAACAAAATGTCATCTACGTATAGTACAAGAAATACCACTACGTTTCCGTCACATCTCTTGTATACACAAGACTCATCCATACTTTGAATAAATCCATAAGACTGGATTACCTCATCAAAACAGATGTTCCAAGACCTCGAAGCTTGCTTCAATCCATAAATGGACCGATTAAGCTTGCACATAAGATGCTCTTTGCCCTTTTCAATGAATCCCTTTGGTTGCTTCATATAGATATTTTCCTCAAGACTTCCATTAAGGAAAGTTGTCTTGACATTCATCTATCATACCTCATAATCCATATGAGTAGCAATGCATAAGAGAATCCGGATAGACTTAAGCATGGCTACCGGCGAAAAGGTCTCCTCATAATCGATGCCCTCTTTCTGAGTATAGCCCTTCACAACAAGCCTTGCTTTGAAGGTCTCAACCTTCCCGTCTATTCCTCTCTTTCTTTTGTAGATCCACTTGCATCCAATGGTTTTTACACCATCGGGTGGTTCTACTAGCTCCCAGACCTTATTTGAATCCATAGATTCAATCTCAGCATTCATTGCACTTTGCCAAGATACCGCATCTTTATCTTGGATTGCCTCTTCATATGTCCAGGGATCAGGTTCATGTTCGCCAGGGACCAAATCAGAAGATTCTCCCAAGAACATGAATCTATCAGGCTGTCTCACAACCCTCCCACTACGACGAGGTATCACCTGTGTATCCTCTGTGATACGCGGTGCAGTGACTTGTGGTATATCCTCTTGTACCGGTGGTACTAAAGAAGTGACTTCTCCTTTCAATTCCTCCAGAACAATCTTAGTCATGGGCTTGTGGTTCATCACGTAGTCTTCCTCTAGAAATCTGGCATTCGTGCTAACGATCACCCTCTGATCTCTAGGACTATAAAACAAACCACCTTTCGTTCCTCTAGGATAGCCAGTGAACATGCGCACTTTTGTACGAGGTTCCAACTTACCAGTATCTGCCTTCAGCACATGTGCTGGACTCCCCCAAATCTGAATATGTCTTAGACTAGGCTTTCGCCCAGTCCACAATTCTGTGGGAGTAGAAGGCACTGATTTAGATGGTACCAAGTTCAGAATATATACTGTCATATCTAGAGCATATCTCCATAACGAATTTGACAACTCAGAATAACTCATCATCGATCTAACCATATCCATAAGAGTCCTATTCCTTTGCTTTGCTACACCATTCTGCTGGGGTGTGCGAGGTGCAAACAATTGGGATTGAATCCCAGCCTCTGATAAGTAATTCCTAAACTCTCCCAAGAGGTACTCACCACCACGATTAGATCGTAGTGTTTTGATACTTTTACCTTGACGTTTCTCCGCATCAGCCTTGAATTCTTTGAAATTGTCAAAGCATTCAGACTTGCGGCGCATCAAGTAAATGTATCCATATCTCAAATAATCGTCTATAAAGGAGACGAAATATTCAAAACCACCTCTTGCCTGGATAGACATAAGACTACACAAATCAGAATGAACCAACTCCAACACATCTTTGGCTCTATACCCCTTGGCCTTAAAAGGCCTCTTGGTCATTTTGCCCTCCAAGCAAGATTCGCATGTTGGGAAATCTTCCACTACTAATGAACCCAAAGGTCCATCAGCTATCAACCTTTGAATTCTGCTTAGGTTAATATGACCAAGTCTTAGATGCCAAAGATATATTTGATTCATCTTTGAAGGTTCTTTTCTCTTATTAGAATTAGAAGATGAGTTATTAACTTCTATTTGCATTTTGGGAGCTTTTGGTTCAAGTGTATATAAATTTCCTATCAATGCACTAGAATAGATAATCTCTCTATTCCTTTTTATAACAACTCTATCATTAAAAGAAATAGAATATCCATCCATAAACAATTTAGAAACCGAAATTAAATTCTTTCTAAATAAAGGTACATAAAGGCAATTTTTCAGAACCAAAGTTTTATTCCTATAAACATCTCCCACTGCAATAGCCGCCACCTTCGTGGCATCTTCCAAGTAAACGGTAATCTCCCCCTCAGCTAGTCGTCGGGTTTCCTGGAACCCCTACAAAGTATTGCAGACATGATTAGTGGCTCCCGTATCTACACACCAGGTGCCGATAGATCACACCGCTAAACATGTTTCAACAACTAGACCAAAGGATATACCTTTATTCTGCTTCGGATTGGGACATTCCTTCTTCCAATGTCCATCCTGCTTGCAAGTGAAGTACTTTCCATTTGGCTTCTTCACTCCTCCCTGAGATCCTCCCACCACCTTTGTGAAGGTAGATGCTTCGGAGGCTCATTGGCTCCCATGTCCCAGGATTAAAACTTTCACTAATGAAAGAATTAATCCAGATGGGATGAGCTTCCTTAGCACAACCATTTCGTCGTCGTGCTAACAACTTGAGTGATCGCTTGAATAAACTAGTTGTTCAAGCAACACAACTCTTCTAGTTGGTTAGCCACGGAAGAGACGACGGACGGATCGCCGATTTTTGTGTTTGTCTTCGGGGTCCATGATTATACAATATATTTACTAATTCACACATGCATAATCAAAACATAAAAGAACAAGCTCAGATCTATAAATAAAGTTAAAATAACTTTATACCTCACGATCTTCTACCGTATGTCCTATCCTTCTCGTGGACGACGTGTGGACGAAGATCCTCCACGAGTAGAAGCCTTCTAGATCGCTTTCTTCTCCACCTTGTCCGCCAAGTAACAAAGAGAAGAAACAACAAATACCTTCCTATCTAGAACCGCCACCAAATTAGGGAATTTGGTGCAACCACGGCCAAGGAACAATTGATGATGCGTCGCCCAACTTAAGTGTTGCCACGCCACTCTAGGATGAAGGGAGGAAGATGAATGTCGGCCACCTATGCAAGGAGAACCGCCGGCCAAGGAAGAGGGGAGAGGCCTCTAGGATGGGCGCCGGCCAAGTGTTGATTGAAGGAAGTGGGCACCGGCAACAATTGATGGAAGATGGTTGCCGCCCACTTTTGCTCCAAACCCTAGCCGCCCACCTTTGCTCCAAACCCTAATCCCAATTCAAATTGATACATGCCGCCCAACCCTAAGCTTTCCTTTTATAGAGTTAGGCTTAGGACTCCTTTAATCTCCACCGTCGGATCTAGGGATTTAACCTCCACCGTCAGATCTAGGGTTTTATCCCAACCGTCGGATCTAGGGTTTCATCTCAACCGTCGGATCTAGGGTTTTATCCCAACTGTCGGATCTAGGGATTTAATCTCAACCGTCGATTCTAGGGTTTCATCCTAACCATCGGATCTAGGGATTTAATACCAACCGTTGGTTCTAGTGTTTCATCCTAACCATCGGATCTAGGGATTGAATCTCAACCGTTGGTTCTAGGTTTTGTTTTACATTCTTGGATCTAGACTTCACAAGGATTATATTAGGCTACGATAGGGACCATAAGGAGGAGTTGGGTCTTGGCCACCCGATGGATCGGAACCACACAAACTTGATCCATCAATGATGTTCCATTCCACTAGAGGATCATCATCAACTACCTCACCAACCCCATAAATTAATATGGGCTCCATATATTATTTGTACATTAATCTCCCTGTTTAAGATATCGAATGTCCGCCAATTAATTGATTTATCGACCATCAATTAATTAACATCTAATTCTCGAGTAGTACCACTCAACCTTATCATCATGTTGACTAAGTCAACCAAATTGGTTTACATGATGAACCTTATGAGCTCCTCAAGGACATCATCAACCTAATATATAGGACACGGTTTCTCCTATAATCAACGGCACACCATGTAAATAATATTATTTCCCAACTTAATGGCATATTGATTTAATCCATCTAAATCTCACCCACTGTAAATCAAAGAAATAAATACTAAGTACATGTGCCCGTTATTATATCGATTAAGAGCATGTACAACATAATATCCGAGGTCCGATTCAATTATGTAGTCGCATTTAAATCAATCACCTCTATGTCGGTCCCGCTTCAATACACCTAAGTGTACTAGTGTAACTCTATGTTCAAGACAAAACAATACTAAGCTACACTACAACCATGCCAATGGTTTGTCCAAAACCATCTTGGTTGTGAGCCTCTACTTATATTTTACATAAGGAACTGATAACATGATCTTCTCGTGCTACACCAAGCACCATGTTATCTACAATGTAAAATATTAGACAATATGCACACATATAATAAATATATAAAGTGCAAACAATGATCATGTGATTCTTATTTCAAAATAAAATGTTCATACAAAAGAGCTAGGCTTTCAGATACATTCCAACAATCTCCCACTTATACTAAAAGACTATGTCATCATCATCACCGCCATACATCCGATCCCCATGTCCTCCACATGCCTATCAAACGCTACCGAAGGGCCTTAGTGAATGGATCCGCCAGTTATCCTCTCGATGCAATCTTGGCGACAAGAACTTCTCCTCGCTTTACGATCTCTCGTATAAGGTGGTACTTGCGCCTATGTGTTTACTCGCTGCCTTATGGGCTCGTGGTTCCTTCGAGTTTGCAATCGCACTAATTTATCACAATAAATTGTGATAGTTCGGGCAAACCAGAATCACATCCAAGTCCATCAAGAAGTTCTGAGCCATACTGACTTCCTTTGGCGCCTCGGAGGTCGCCACATACTCGACTTCCATGGTAGAGTCCGCCACGCATTTATCGCTTGACACTCCTCCATACTATGGCTCCACCTCCAAAAGTAAACACAAACCCGAGGTAGACTTACTCTTGTCCCTATCGATTGGAAATCGAATCAGTGTAACCCAGGACTAATTGATCTGCCCGTAAACCATAATCCTAGTCCTTCTCGGGTACTTCAATATATGCTTTACCCACACCCAATGTCCTGTCGAGATTACTACGATATCTCGCTAACCATGCCCACGGCAAAGCGGATATCCTGGTCTCGTCATACATAGCATAGCATACATAAGGCTTCCCTACCGAAGCATAAGGAACCGCCTTCATGTCCTCTATCTCCTTTGATGTTTTGGGACACATCTCTTTAGATAAAGGAACTCCATGCCTAAAAGGTAGAAAACCTTTCTTGGAGTTCTGCATGCTAAACGAGCAAGGATAGTGTCAATGTATGAAGCTTGAGATAAGCACAACATCCTTTTCTTGCGATCCTTATAACTTTGATCCCAAGGATGTGTCCCACTTCTCCCAAGTCCTTCATATCAAAGTTTGGACAACCATACCCTTACGTCGATAACACTTTGATATTGTTGCCAACTAACAAAATGTCATCGTATAGTACAAGAAACACCACTCGTTTCCGTCACATCTCTTGTATACACAAGGCTCATCCGGACTTTGAATAAATCCATATGTGGATTACCTCATCAAGCGGATGTTCCAAGATCTAGAAGCTTGCTTGATCCATAAATGAACCGATTAAGCTTACATACAAGATGCTCTTATCCTTTAGCAATGAATCCCTCTGGTTGCCGCATATAGATGTTCTCCTCAAGACTTCCGTTAAGGAAAGCTGTCTTGACATCCATCTGTCAAATCTCATAATCCATATGAGCAGCTATAGATAAGAGAATCCGGATAGACTTAAGCATAACTATCGGCGAAAAGGTCTCCTCATAATCGATACCCTCTTTATGAGTATACCCTTTCACAACAAGCCTAGCTTTGAAGGTCTCAACCTTCCCGTCTACTCCTCTCTTTCTCTTGTAGATCCACTTGCATCTATGGGTTTTACACCATCGGGTGGTTACTAGCTCCCAGACCTAATTAGAATCTATAGATTCTATCTCTGAATTCATCGCTCTTTGCCAAGATACCGCATCTCTATCTTGGAGTGTCTCGTCATATGTCCAGGGATCAGGTTCATGTTCACCAGGGACTAAGTCCAAAGACTCCCAAAAACATGAATCTCTCGGGTTGTTTAACAACCCTCCCACTACGACGAGGTGCCTCTGTGTATGCTCTGTGACACGCGGTGCAGTGACTTGTGGTATCTCCTCTTGTCACCGGTGATGCTGAAGTCGGGACTTCCCTGTCAACTCCTCAAGAACAATCCTACTCTTGGGCGGTTCATTACATAATCCTCCTCTAGAAATCGGCATTCGTACTCACGATCACCCTCGATCTCTAGGATTATAAAACAAACCACCTTTCGTTCCCTTAGGGTAGCCAACAAACATGCACATACATAGAGGTTCCAACTTACGGCATCTCCCTTGGCACATGTCTTTGGACTCCCATATCCGAATATGTCTCGGACTAGGCTTGCCCGATCCACAATTCTCTGAGGTAGAAGTATGCGATTTAGATGGAACCAAGTTGAAGTGTACATTTCGATCCGCATACCCCAGAATGAAACAGGTAACTCAGAATAACTCATCATCGATCGACCATCTCCATAAGAGTCCTATTCGCCCGCTCGCTACACCATTCTGTAGGGTGTGCGGTGCGGACAATTAGGATTGAATCCCAGTCTCTGATAAGTAACTCCTAAACTCTCCCAAGAGGTACTCGCCACCACGATCAGATCGTAATGTCTTGATACTTTTACCTTGACGGTTCTCCACATTAGCCTTGAATTCTTTGAACTTGTCAAAGCATTCAGACTTGCGGCGCATCAAGTAAATGTATCCATACCTTGAATAATCGTCTATAAAAGAGACGAAGTATTCAGCCACCTCTTGCCTGGAAAGACATAGGACCGCACAAATCAGAATGAACCAATTCTAACACATCTTTGGCTCTATACCCCTTGGCCTTGAAAGGCCTCTTGGTCATTTTACCTTCCAAGCAAGATTCGCAGGTTGGGAGATCCTCCACCACTAATGAACCCAAAGGTCCATCAGCTATCAACCTTTGAATTCTGCTTAGGTTAATATGACCAAGCCTTAGATGCCAAAGATATGTCTGGTTCATTTGTGAAGGTTCTTTTCTCTTATTAGACTTAGAAGATGAGTTATTGACTTCTATATGCATCGTGGGAGTTTTCGGTTCAAGAGTATATAAATTGCCAACCAATGTACCAGAACAGATAATCTCTCTATTCCTTTTTATAACCACTTTGTCATAAAAAAAACAGAATATCCATCCAAAAACAATTTAGAAACTGAAATTAAATTCTTTCTAAAAGTAGGTACATAAAGACAATTTCTCAAAACCAAAACTTTATTCCTATCAAAGATAAATAAGCGTCTCCCTTTGCAATAGCGCCACCTTTGAAGCATTGCCCTTGATGACGGTAATCTCTCCCTCAGCTAGTCGTCGGGTTTCCTGGAACCCATGCAAAGTATTGCATACTTGATCTGTTGCTCCTGTATCTACACACACGAGCCTTTGGTAGATAACACCGCTAAACATGTTTCAACAACTAAACAAGAAGATATACCTTTGTTCTTTTGGCGAGGATCCGCCTTCGATGTCGATCACTTGCAAGTGAAGCACTTGCCTTTCTTCTTCACTCCTGCTGAGGTCCCACTTTGCCACTTTCTTCGCTCCACCTTGCTTCTTCTTCTTCTTACCTTTCGGTTTAGAGGAAGAAACCTTACAGCGACCATGGCTTGAGCACTTTGTGAAAAAGCCCCTCTGCCGCTTTGGAGTTACATCGGAAGCTCCATGTGAATACAACCTCTTGTTCATGTTGTAGTTGAGTGAACTGCTCAAAACTCCTAAGCGGAGGAGAATGATATCGACACAGGTTTCCCCATCGATCTCGGCTCAGGGACTTCCATCTCATTAAGATGAGCCATCATCTTGAGAACATGATCCCTAACGGGTGTTCCCTCGATCATGGTGGTCGTCATCAAGTTTCTCATTGCCTCTGCCTAGCCGCCCTACTCGATGTCGAAAAGTTCCTTGAGATTGAACATCATGTCATAGTATGGCTATGGCACGATCGATGTTGCGACACATTTGACATAGATGCCAAAATGTAACACGCGCCATCTCATACGCCTTAACCCATTTCTTATAACGTTCTTTCTCCTTTTCATCAGTCATGGTGGGCTTAGGAGGACAGACCTCGAAAGTACAAATTTGTACTCTCCGCAGCTTAAGACAATATCCGAGTTTCTTTTCCAATCAATGTAGTTTGGACCAAGAAGTTTGTTTTCTTTTAAAATCACAGCAAGTGGGTTGAAAGCCATTTGAAAATCCTAAAAATCACAATGATCAAAATATTAGATTTCAAATATTATTGATTCTCAAAACAATAAAATCGAAATCAACCAACACCTCAAAACACCGAGAATATCGCATGCCACGATAGTGTGGACGATAATGAATTCTACATTTGTAAGAGGAGGTTTTACCCATTAATTTTATTATCTTGTCAACCTTACTTTTTGACAAATAAAATTAATAGTTGGTTCCTCTTGGCCCTACAAATAAAAGCAAAGTGACTCCGATGGGGAGGATACCTTTATTTGCATCTAAGTGTGCACCATTACACGATACTAAGGGAATTATTTCTGATTATGTGCCTTACCGATGGGGAAGTACACATGCTCCTAGATAATTTCCTATAACCATTATTTGACCTAGTGATCCGCAAACAAACCCATCCGATGGGGAGGAAGGCACTCAGAGCCAACACACAAGTTTGTTTGCATCACACGTCAAATTGTAATGGAGGCCGCGGGAATTAATTAAAATGTCCCTCTCCCACTTAGTAAATTGAAAATGAGGAATTTTAAATCATACACAACATGCATATAAAACAAATAAGCAATAAATATGGAAAACAGAATTTTTCCAACTATTATGGCATTGTCCTCCAATATGCATCCCGTCGTGTCGCCACCTCGTCTGCCTCCATCTTTTCCCGCGCAAGTCACCAAAGAGTTCCGAAGAGATAAATCATTTTATTTACATCCATCGATCCTATACTCCACGAAGGAGTGTACAAATAATCTAGATCAAAGTAAACTAAAATGATCGGCTTAAACAATGCCGTATTTAATTACAAAAATTAAATACTAATCTAGCCTCACAACCCCGAGGATTCAAATAATAAATTTTACACACATCCATTCACATACACACATGGCCATAATAGTGGATCTTATGCCCGCAACCAAAGAGAGTTAAACTACGCATATCCTACTATTATCCGCACATATAATATATGAAAAGTGCATAAAATTAACCAATCCAAAACACACAAAACCGCAAACCGTGGCTCGATACCAATTACTAGGTGATGCTTCGGAGGCTCATTGGCTCCCATGTCCCAGGATTAAAATTTTCACTAATGAAAGAATTAATCCGGATGGGATGAGCTTCCTTAGCACAACCATTTCATCATCGTGCTAACAACTTGTGTGATCGCTTGAACAAACTAGTTGTTCAAGCAACACAACTCTTCTAGTTGGTTAGTCGCGGAAGAGACGACGGACGGATCGCCGATTTTTGTGTTTGTCTTCGGGGTCCATGATTATACAATATATTTACTAATTCACACTTGCATAATCAAAACATAAAAAAACAAGCTCAGATCTGTAAATAAAGTTAAAATAACGTTATACCTCATGATCTTCTACCGTATGTCCTATCCTTCTCGTGGACGACGTGTGGACGAAGATCCTCCACGAGTAGAAGCCTTCTAGATCGCTTTCTTCTCCACCTTGTCCGCTGCGAACAAAGAGAAGAAACAACAAATACCTTCCTATCTAGAACCAGCCACCAAATTAGAGAATTTGGTGCAACCGCCGGCCAAGGAACAATTGGATGATGCACCGGTCAACTTCAAGAAGTGTTACCGCCGGCCACTCTAGGATGAAGGGAGGAAGATGAATGCCGGCCACCTATGGAAGGAGAACCGCCGGCAACGGAAGAGGGGAGAGGCCTCTAGGATGGGCGCCGGCCAAGTGTTGATTGAAGGAAGTGGGCGCCGGCAACAATTGATGGAAGATGGTTGCCGCCCACTTTTGCTCCAAACCCTAGCCGCCCACCTTTGCTCCAAACCCTAATCCCAATTCAAATTGATACATGCCGCCCAAACCTAAGCTTTCCTTTTATAGAGTTAGGCTTAGGACTCCTTTAATCTCCACCGTCGGATCTAGGGATTTAACCTCCACCATCGGATCTAGGGTTTTATCCCAACCGTCGGATCTAGGGTTTCATCTCTACCGTCGGATCTAGGATTTCATCCGAACCGTCGGATCTAGGATTTCATCCCAATCGTCGGATCTAGGGTTTTATCCCAACCATCGGATCTAGGGATTTAATCTCAACCATCGATTCTAGGGTTTCATCCTAACCATCGAATCTAGGGATTTAATCCCAATCGTTGGTTCTAGTGTTTCATCCTAACCATCGGATCTAGGGATTGAATCCCAACCGTTGGTTCTAGGTTTTGTTTTACATTCTTGGATCTAGACTTCACAAGGATTATATTAGGCTACGATAGGGACCATAAGGAGGAGTTGGGTCTTGGCCACCCGATGGATCGGAACCACACAAACTTGATCCATCAATGATGTTCCATTCCACTAGAGGATCATCATTGAACTACCTCACCAACCCCCATAAATCAATATGGGCTCCATATATTATTTGTACATTCATCTCCCTGTGTTTAAGATATCGAATGTCCGTCAATTAATTGATTTACTGACCATCAATTAATTAACATCTAATTCCTCGAGTAGTACCACTCAACCTTATCATCACGTTGACTAAGTCAACCAGCTGGGTTTACATGATGAACCTTATGAGCTCCTCAAGGTGACATCATCAACCTAATATATAGGACACGGTTTCCTCCTATAATCAACGGCACACCATGTAAATAATATTATTTCCCAACTTACCGGGCATATTGATTTAATCCATCTAAATCTCACCCTCTGGTAAATCAAAGAAATAAATACTAAGTACATGTGCCCGTTATTATATCGGGATTAAGAGCATGTACAACATAATATCCGAGGTCTGATTCAATTATGCAGTCAGCAATAAATTGAATCACCTCTATGTCGGTCCTGCTCAATACACCTAAGTGTACTAGTGTAACTCTATGTTCAAGACAAAACAATACCAAGCTACACTACAACCATGCCAATGGTTTATCCAAAACCATCTTGGTTGTGAGCCTCTACTTATATTTTACAAGGGACTGATAACATGATCTTCTGTGCCACACCAAGCACCATGTTATCTACAATGTAAAATATTAGACAATATGCACACATATAATAAATATATAAAGTGCAAACAATGATCATGTGATTCTTATTTCAAAATAAAATGTTCATACAAAAAGAGCTAGGCTTTCAGTATACATTCCAACACTTTGCTCCATCTTGTTTCTTCTTCTTCTTGCCTTTCAGCTTAGAAGTAGAAACCTTCTGAGCAACCATGGCCAGAGCCTGAGAAAGCCCTTCGGCTGCCTGGAGTTTTGTCAGAAGCTCCGCCAATGAATACAACCTCTTATTCATGTTGTAATTTAGGCGAGACTGCTCAAAACTCCTAGGTAGAGACTAGAGAATGATACCGACCTGGGTTTCCCCATCGATCTCAGCTCCAAGGACTTCCAGCTCATTCTCAAGCTTAGGAGGACACTCTTCGAAGAGTACATACTTGTACTCCTCAGCAGTTAAGAAAATATCTTGAATCCTTTTTCCAATCAACATAATTATATATAGTAAGTTTATTTTCCTTTAGTATCATAACAAGTGGACTGAAAGTCATTTTTGAAAAACCTAAGAATCACATAGATCAAAACTTTAGATTTTAAAAAATTATTGATTCCTCAAACAATAAAATTTTAAAATCAACCAACACCTCAAAACACCGAGAATATCGTATGCCACGATCGTGTGGACGTATACGAATTCTACATTTGTAAGAGGAGATTTTACCCATTAATTTTACTATCTTGTCAACCTAACTTTTTGACAAATAAAATTAATAGTTGTTTCTCTTTGGCCCTACAAATAAAAGCAGTGACTCCGATGGCGAGGATACTTCTATTTGCATCTAAGTGTTACCATTACTCGATACCAAGTTAATTATCTCGGGTTATGTGCCTTCCGATGGGGAAGTACACACGCTCCTTAATAATTTCCTATAATCATATTCGACCTTGTGATCTACAAACAAACTCATTCGATGGGGAGGAAGGCACTCAGAGCCGACGCGCAAGTTTGTTTGCATCACATGTCAAATCATAATAGAGGTCGTGGGAATTTATAAAAATATCCCTCTCCCACTTAGTAATTTTAAATTGAGGAATTTTCTAGCCTACGACATGCATATCAAACAATAAGAAATAAATATGAAAAATAAATATTTTCCAACTATTATGGCTTTTGTCTTCAATATGTCTCCCGTCGTATCGTCATCTCGTCCGCTTCTCCCTGCGCCATGTATGAGCCATCCGGAGATCCAAGCCGAGACTAACTATTTTAATTTACATCCATCGATCCTATACTCCACGAAAGAATGTACATGAAATCTAGATCGAAAGTAAACTAAAATAAAAGAGTGGCTAAACAATGTCATACTTAATTACAAAAATTAAATACTAGCCTTGTCAACCCCGAGGATTCAAAAAATATACAATTACACACATACAATCACATACACATATATGTCCATAATAGTTGGATCTTATGCCTGCAATCAAAGAGTTAGCTTACGCACATCCTACTATCATCCGACACATACAATATATGATAAGTGCATAAAATAACCGAATCCTAAACACATAAAACCGGAAACTGTGGCTCTGATACCACTTGAAGGTAGGAAACTTCGCTTCCCACTTCAACTCGGTCGCTTGTTCATGGCGATCCCATCTTCGTCCCCGGATAAAAAAATTAATCCTAGACAAAAGGGATTACTCAAGCAATCGTTCCATCGTCGTGCTATTCGATTAGAGTGGTCACTTGAACAAACTTGTTGTTCAAGCAACCAACCTCTATTCTACAATTAACCGCGGAATAAACGATGTATGGATCGCCGATTTTTGCATTTGTATTTGGGGTCCAAGTAAATTTAGCCACATAATAAAGTAAACAGCCACATACATATTACAAAAGAACACTAATCAAAATAAACAAGATTATACCTCTTGTTATACCTCTTGATCTTCTATTGTATGTCCTTCCTCCTTTTGGACGTCGTGTGGGCGACGATCTTCAAAAAGTCGAAGCCTCTTAGATCACCAATCTTCCTTCCTTTCTCACTCCGAACAAGAGGAAGTATAGAAACAAAACTCTTCTCTTATCTAGGACCAACCATCAAGCTCCAAGCTTGATGCTTGCTGCCGGCCCAAAGAGATGAAGATAGAAGTGTAGGCGTCGACCAAAAGCTCCAAGGGAAGAATCCCTAGCTCTTGTTTCCACCGGCCAAGGAGAAGAAGAGGAATAGGTTGAGCTCTGGCCAAGGTAGAGGGGAGAAAGATGGGCGCCGGCAACACCTTAGGAAGAAGAAAGAAAGCTCTCCAATTGTTGCCGCCCAAGCCACCTCTCCAACCCTAGCCGCCCAACCTAAACCCTAATCAACCTAGGATTTCTTGACCCCCAAGCAAAGGAGAGGCAAAACCCTAATCTCCAAGCCATTAGTTGCCACCCAAGCCATAATCCCCCTTTTACAGAGCTAGGCTTAAGCCTCCTTTTAATCTCCACTGTCGGTTCTAGGGATTTAATGTAAAATATTAGAAAAAAAATTTATATTCCTCGTTAATTGATAAATTATCTTGAGGAATTTTTCAAGAATTTTTAGAAATTTTTCTGGATTTAAATGGAGGTTCTATGGATTTTTCGTGGGGATAAAGTGAACAGGCTTTTGTAAAGCCTGTTTATATTGAGGAATTAAAAAGGGGTTAACTGACACGTTTATTTCCGCCGATCCTTTTTTCGTTTCTCATCGATTCTTTTTCCCCCAACTCTTCTTCTTCCTTTCCCGATCGCACATCGATTTCTTTCTCTCCTCCCCGCGCGCCGGCCATGCTCGAGCTCGCCGCTCTGCCTAATCTCCGCCCTATCTTCGCCTGAGCCAGCTGATCTCCGTCCTATCTTCGTCGGAGCCAGTCGATCTCCACCCGATCTTCTTCTCCGCGATGCAGCCGATGGCCTCCCCTTCATCTCCAAAGCGACAGGGGCCGAACTCTCCTTCTCTCGGTGGAAGTTAGGTAAGCGATTGATTCTCTTTGGGCCGGCAGCAAGCATCAAGCTTGGAGCTTGATAAGAATCAATCGTCGTTGGAAGTTAGGTAAGCGATTGATTCTCTTCAGATCTTGGATAAGATATGAGTCCTAGCTGTGGTTGTTCCCTCGCTGAGCATGATCAATTATTTGGGCAGCAGTTGGTGCCGGCGAGCAAGGGATAGTGAACGGTTGGCTGCCGGTTGTTGGGGACTTGGCTGCCGACGGGGTTCAACATCTGGTAAGGAAGAGAAACTTTCTTTGTTTTGTTTTGTGAATTTCTTACAGTAAAGATGGCATGTGGTGATAACTGTATGGTGGGCAATGGTTTCCGGTGAACAGGGATAGCGGGAATAATTGTCGGTTCTATGGAGTTGCTGCTGGTGAGGAATTAATTGCCGGTGGAGCTTAAATTATTGGTAAGCACGATCCGCCTCCATTTTTAATTGTGTTCTGTCAGTTTAGTGCAATCTATTGGATTGGGGTTCTTAATATCGAATTACTGCTGGGTGATTGTTTATGGCTGAAAATCGAGCTGTAACTGGGTTGTGGGGGCTGTGAGAAGCTCAATCTATTTTGGGTAGTGGTTTCTTGTCGGTGAACAGGGGTTTATGAGTATTCTGTGAATGGCCTGGTAGTGGAAAATGGCCGATTGTGAAGGGTGATGTTGTTCTAGGCGAGGGAAAGGCAGTGTCGTGAGGTAGGTTGCTGGGTTCATCTCAGTTCACAGCTACAATGGGAGTTGATCTATTCCAGTTCACCATAGCAAATGAGCTTGAGTTGGCCTTGTTCACCAACGTGATTGAGAATTCTGGTGGGTAGCGAGTATCTCTGATTTTGTGTTCTTTGTTGGTGTGGATAACGTAGTAGCTAATCGTATTATTGTTGTATGCTTTCACTGAATGATAATTGATGATATTCGTAGGACATGGATACGAGACGAGTCCGCGGCCGTGAGGAGTTTATTACTACGAGCATTTACAGCAGGTGGGTAATTTCCTACCTGGTCTGGGTAGATGTATTGCATTCAGATTTAGTCATAAATATGAGTATGTTAGGTGTTCATATTACCTTCACCCTGCTCTTATTATCATATGCTTGAACTTATTGTTTGATGTATTTATGCTAAATTATTGATATCACACATATACCCTATAATGATTTAGGAGTTATAGATGTTATGTAAATTGACCTAGATGTTTAGTAGGGTGTAAATGTTAGTACGGAGGATGACCCAATTTATAAATTGGCAAAAAGGTCATCCGTGGGTAGGTAATGCCCTAAATGTAGGATTTACTTCCAATACCTGTATGTTGCATACTGTTACCAACCATGAGTTATGTAATGGTTAAGTGAAGGGTGATTAGTGTGTCGCTGTGGACCGGTGGTCCCAGCTTGGTATGATTAGTCGAGTACGACTCTCTATTGGAGAGAGAGTTATGATCAGTCGAGTACGAATCTCTACAGGATAGAGAGTTCGTCGATCAGTCGAGTATGACTCTCTACAGGATAGAGAGTTCGTCGATCAGTCGAGTACGACTCTCTACAGGATAGAGAGTTCGTCGATCAGTACAGTACGACTCTCTACAGGATAGAGAGTGTATTAATTAGATGGGTACGACTCTTTGTTGAACAGAGAGTCTGTGGTAGATGGTTGTACGAGTGACAGCATACTCATGTCATATGCATGCATTCTAACGACATAGTCTCCCTTGGGGTTGAGAGAGTCGTCAGTCATCTTGCCTCCCAGAGCTCTCCCCGAGGAGTAACTGGTGTGAGGGCAGAGCATCTATTGTGCCACACTCTACCACTATAGACGGTGGTAGTTGGAGTTGCGTGCAGTTGTCCTGGATGCGTGGTACTCGACCACTCATTGGTAGTGTTAGTCAGAGTGGCCAGCGGCAGGGACCCCCATTGTGTAGCGAGCTTTTTACGCTCATATGCTACTTGATCATACTGCCCACTCGGCCACTCTATAGCAGTGGTTGGTGTGAGTTGAGACAGTTGTCATGTCGTGCCACTTAGGCCACACTGGGGTCGTGGTAGCGAGTAGGGGTGAGCAAGCATGACCGTGCATGTTGCATTGTCGTATATGATGGCGCTTTGCATATTACCATATATATATACATATATGTATGTAAATATATATATATGGATGGTTGAGATTAATATATATATGGATACAGTCTATATATATATTCTTATTGTGATGTTGCACTTGATTGTATTATGCTTGCTGCATTTGGTTGTACATCATATTCATGCATGCTTTCTGCATATGTTATACGGTTGTGTCGGGTACTGGTATATGTGTTGGATAGACCATTAGATACCTTGACCAGTAGCTAGAGTATATTGTGAGTTGATTTACTCTTCCTGTTATATATATATGTTGGATATATGTTCAGGTTGGATCAGAGTAGCGTAGTAGACTTCAGATATGTCTGCATTTTATGTTGTTCATTCAGTTAGACGGTATATGCTTGTATTTATATACTATACTGATATACCTATTGTATCTCTATATTATGTTGTTGAAAATACATGTGATATGACATATATACATGTTTTCTATTACCTGCTGAGTTTTACTCACCCCCCCACCAACGGACCCTGGGTTTTTCTGTCGCCCAGGTAATAGGTAGCTGACTTCGTGTTGGACTTGGAGCACCGCTGGCTGGCATCGTCTTATCTCAACTCCGAGAGTCCGGATTTTTGGTGTTCTCATTGGTGTTCCATTATGGATTTAGTCATGTGATGATTGTAGTTGTGACTATTGATGTTGTACCCTTTTCTTCCTTTCGGGTTTTATTATGGTGTCCTGAGTCGGTGTTAGTTATACCGGTATGCATGTGTGTTATCGTTTGTGAGATTGTAGTATGTTTCCGCTGTGTTTTGTGTAGTTGTTGTTTTCATATTTATATATATTGTTGTTATTGTGGGCCTACAGGCCTTGTATTAACCCGAAATGTTGCCACGTACAGGGGAGATGTCGTCCGTTTAATTTTCGGCTCAGCATGCTCTCGGGGCGTGACAACTTTAGTGGTATCAGAGCCCAAGGTTCTGCGATGCCATACAATATTGTTTTGAGTCGAGTCTTGGATTCTCGGGAGTCGATTTATCCGGTTTTGGTTTTTGAGATGAGATGGACAGCAGCCTGAGCTCCAAGCAGCACGAGGTAAGAATTTTTGAAAAGCTTATGGTTTAGTAGATATTTATCTAAACTTGATCAGTAGGTGTATACAATAGAGTTATGACACCTGTGCAGACTTGTAGTAGGGGTCGTCCACCGAGGCGACCAACCGGAGTGACCTTTAGGGTTTATACTCCCGATTATGTTGGCTATGCATTTAGATGCTTATACCAGGGAATAACCTGTAGAGTGTTGGTTATTATTCATAACCGTGGTATGAGTTGACCACGGGAACTACCTGTTCAGTCTGTGAGTCTTGAACCTGTGTCGAGAAGGTGATGTTGGTGCAGTAGGCACCTAAGTCGAACCTGAGTTTTGATTATAGCAAATGATACAAAGTTAAGCTCGTGTCGTTATCTCACGAGCTGAATCGAGTGTGCAGAAGATTGCTATAGCTGGAGCTGAAGGCTAGCGACACCCGGATGAAGCCGCGGTGGTCGGGCGACACTCGAGTGACTTCGGAGGGAGCCAAAGGAATCGAGTGGAAGGCCGGAAGCAAAAGCAACACGTAAGTATCGAGGTAAGCTCGTGTGTACGAGCGTAAGTGAGGTCGTATCCTTGTTACGGGGATGATCTTAAGCGTAGATCCGACCAAAGACATCCTATAGATGGTCTAGGTCGAGATCGGACGGTTGACGACCGTCGAAATTATGTTTTTGTTGAGCTAACTTTGACTTGCAGTAAGCATCAGTCGACTGCCAGCTTGGAGGACTCGACTGCCATCAATCAGTCGACTGCAACACTCGACTGATGGTCAATGATCAGATTCGAGGAGTCAAGGCTTATCACCCCATTTCAAGGAGATTGGTGCTCAATTGTGATTGGCTAGGGTTCCTCTCGAAAAGGGGCTCAAAGGCTATAAAAGGAGGGACAATCCTAGGGTTTCTTCATCAATGCTAAGCTTCCAAGAGCCTCCGCAAAGCTACAACTCTCTGACAACGAAGTTCTTCTTCTCCGACGCTAGGTTTAATTTTCTTTTAGTTTTTGTACGTCGGTTTTAGATTTATTCGTTGTTCATTTACTTTTTCGAAGCTCTTTTTCTATCATAACGAGGAGAGGGGGAGTGTCCCTCTACCTCAAGTTTTTGTTCTTGTATCAATTAACTCCTACCTCCAACGAGGAGGAGTTCGTTTAGTGTTTTGCCCTCCGTGCATGGTCAAGGACCACTAGGCCCTTGGAGTAGTAGCCGAAGGCTACGAACCAAGTAAAAAGAATTGTCTCCTTTATTTATTGTTTATATTTCCGCTGCAATTTATCTACTCGACTTTCAAAGAACGATTTCGCAAAAAGCTTTTGTTTCACTATTCACCCCCCCCCCCTCTAGCGAACCGCCTCGATCCAACAGGTGATTTACCTTTGAGAGTCGACTGATACCGAGTCGGAAAATAGGGGCCAAGTCGTCACCTTTATTATGGAAATCAGAGACTACAGTCTTAGAGATTTCCACTAACTGTGCTAGTCAGATCATTACCTATGGGTAATGAACAGACTTATAGACTATTGTGATGCAGATAGCGGAAGGCTAGGTTACGGTGTTTCATAGGGATTTTATCCTTGAGTTGTTCATACTGAGATGTATAACTTTGAGAGTACTTTTGAGTACTTAACTCATGTTATATTGAGAAAGAAGAGTTGTTTGCATACCATTATCGGGATCAAGCTGGTATTTGGTGATGAATGCAAAAAAATAATCTTCGGGAAATAATATATCACTTGATCATGGATTAGTGATGTTGAAAGAGTGTATTTTCCCGTGTCACTTTTAGTGACACATTGTAAGGAATTCTTGAGCTTCGAAAAAAAAAGGGTGATCGGTTAGTAATAGTGTACTGTGCAGAGTCGTGAGACTTACAGAGGTTACGACCACCTAATAGCTCAAGGAGATGAATGGATGATTTAAGCCGCCTAGAGTTATTGGCTTATAGTTGGATTAGGATGTCGGGATCTTCTATCAAATCCTGCCGGAAGATGTTGGATTGAGACAGGAGTTTAGAAATGACTCCGTACAATGGTTTAAGAGTTGGAGACCGATAAGCAAATATTGCAGGTCAACTTAATAGAGTCAGAAGTTTCCAACTGTTGGATAAAAGGAACAAGATCGGAGTTATAGGCTTTGAGCTATTTTCCGATTATAGAAGACCAACCGCAGATCATCAGGATGTTCTTGTGGATATCAGCAAAAATAGAACAAAGACTTCGAAGGGATTATGTGCGCGCAGTGCAGATCACGAAGACACGCGAAGCTAGATTATCCGTTGGAGCAGTTTAGTTGTTGCTATTGTGAGCAACTAGTATGGTGGAGGAGGTGTACTTTGAAGACTCAGTTGAAGACTATCGATGGTATTCCGGGAGAAAGATGCATCGTCTCGACAGCAGAGATCAACACAGAAGATTGGGTTATCTCAACAGCAGCAACCTACTACCTCAGGCGTGGTTGGAGTTCCTTGATACTCCCCTTCAACAGAGATCAGCACAGAAGCAGCATCAGCAGAAGACATCTTAAAAGATTCAGCAGACAACTACAGTTACCCCCAGATATGATTTGCTTAGTACAGAGGAGAGAGTATACGACGATGGTCGTATCCATTTTGTATTCTACAGTTGTAGCTCATAGGATTTAGGGATGGATCAGATGATCTAGGGAAAAATCCCCGAGGCATTCGTCGCAGAAATGCGACCGCTTTGTCGTGGACTGTTGAATCTGATCTTTTCTCTTCGGAGAAAGGCTGAGACCTATGTGGAGCCTTTTGGATCGGATCAACAGATATTTGATCGTTCAGGGTATTACTCTAGTTTTACCCTCTGGGTTAATATGTTGAGAGATACTTGTAGTTTACAGGTATCTTTGTTTAGAACATTCCTAGTTTGGATTAGAAGGATTCCTATACATCGACTGGTGGGTCGGTGGTATCTCTACCGTCAGGTGAGATGTGGACCAATAATTAAGAAGTCAAGGGATACCCTTAGACTTTGAGAGACATACTTTTACTGTAGACATATCCTTATGGATGGTCAAATTGTTGGAAGTATGGTACGATGTCTCTCGGATGTGCGTATAATCTGAGAGTATTCGGATGTAATTTTGGATGAACTCCTAGACTTGCCGCTGCATAGGCAAGTGGAGTAGGCAATCGAAATGATTGCGGAAATAGTTTTGGTATCGAAAATCACATATCGAGTGATAGGTTTGTTGGTATCAGTGTTGTTAAACACTATAAAAAAATTGGAAGAACGTAAGTTGCGATTATAGGAGATGTTGGAGGGGATATTTATCTATCCCAGTATTCCTTCTTGAGAAGATCCGGAACTCTTTGTTGAAAGAGAGATGGACCTATGAAAGTATGCATCGATTATCGATGATGGAATACAATAGTTGTTGTGAAGAATATCCTTCGTTGTGGATAGATGATCTATTGAGATCAGGCAAAGACACCTGTGTATACTCTAGGGTTGGTATACGACTGGAGTATTGATATTGTAGTGACATTGTGTCATACAATTATCATTATCGTTGTGATGATTAATATATATCATCAGCGTAGAGTAAAGGGGATGCAGGTGTGTAGAGACGCCAATTTCATACTTAGTATGAATTTTATAAGTTGTGATTAAGTTGTTAGATTAATTAACGATTTAGTCGTCACTGGATTTGAGAATCGTGTATCTTAAACACGATTGGATCCTTTTATGTTGTTGGAGTTGCGTAATTTGACCACTGTTGATTATGGTAGTTGGAGTTGCGCACTCGACCACCGTAGATGGTGGTTTGCCTTGTATGGTTTGGTTAGTACTGTAGATGTGGAAAGAATGCTTGGCATTACTATACCCCGGAATTGTTTGATAAAGGTGATGATGGAAATCATTTAGTCAGAAGCTGGTGAAACCAGTTACAAGACTTAGACGGCGGTTAACTTTTACATGAGTATTAGTTAATCCTTCCGGAGTGGATAAAAGGATTATGTACGCAGATGCGTCGTTTCAGGGATCGGAACGATTCTGATGTAGTTGAATGAGGCATATCATATGTCAGCGTCAGTTAAGAAACTACGAGATAGTCTGTCATATACATGACGTGACTTTAGTAGTTATTATCTGGATTTGTAGTTGTATGGAGCAGAAGTGCTCATTGAATTTAACAAGCTACTGGGTAGCTACAATGGAGTTGTTGAAGCGCGAACAGTTGCAACAATTGCAACAAGGGAGATTGATTGTTATAGTCTTCCATGCACTTACAGTGTGTGTGGAGTGTATCTTGGAAGGTTGATGGACTTCTCTTTTGAGAAGATAATTCTCCTTCTCTGATAAGGATAGTGTGTTCCGGACACGCGACCAATCATGGAAGAGTCATTACAGATAGCACATCATTCGAGATGGGCTATGTACCTTGGTGGTACTTGGAGGTACTGAGAGTTGAAACGTTTATACTGGTGAAATGGTATAAAGAGAGTTATAGCAGATTTTGCTGCTCGATGTTTAGTATGCTAGTAGGTGAAGGCTGAACATCAAAACCTCGATGGATTGCTCTAGAAAATTCCGATTCTGAAATGGAAGTGGGAGCATATCACTACTGACTGCGTTACGGGATTGCCTAGAACCCGTAAAGGTCGTGATGCGATTTGGGTTATTATGGATCAACTGACCAAATCAGCTCATTTCCTTCCTATTCGTGGGTCGTACCCATAAGATCGTCTGGCAGAGTTGTACTACTGAGAAATTATCAGATTGCGTAGGGTACTTTTAAGTACCATATCGGATAGAGATTCACGATTTACCTCACGATTTTGGCAGAGTCTGCACAAGACTATGGGCACAGAGCTTCGGCTTAGTGCAACATTTCACCCGCAGATAGATGAACAGTCTAAGTGTATCATTTAGACATTGGAGGATCTAATCAGATCTTGTGTCATGGATTATGGAGGTGTAGTTTATCGGTTGGTTTTACCTTCGACACTTGCGGGTGCTCACAATGTATTTCCTGTTTTTATACTGAGGAAATACATGTCGCATGTTGATCATGCTCTGAAAGAGGTTTCGATTCTACCTCAGTCTAATGCGACTTACGAGGAGATTTCAGTGCGTATTCCTGGTCACAACGAGCGTCAGTTGCAGAACAAAACCATCCGACTCATAAAGGTTGGATGACAGCATCATACCGATGAGGAGGCTATGTGAGAGTTGGAAGATACTATCCGAGCTCGATAGTCTCATCTGTTCACGTGAGGAAGGTATGTAGTCCTTGCAGAAACTTGCTTAAAGTAATTTTTGCATGTTAGTATGAAATTTGGGGACCAAATTTTTATTAGTGGGGGAGAATGTAAAATACTAGAAAAAAAAATTTATATTCCTCGTTAATTAATAAATTATCTTGAGGAATTTTTCAGGAATTTTTAGAAATTTTTCTGGATTTAAATGGAGGTTCTATGGATATTTCATGGGGATAAAGCGAAGAGGCTTTTGTAAAGCCTGTTTATATTGAGGAATTAAAAAGGGGCTAACTGACGCGTTTATTTCCGCCGATCCTTTTTTCGTTTCTCGTCGATTCTTTTTCCCCCAACTCTTCTTCTTCCTTTCCCGATCGCGCGTCGATTTCTTTCTCTCCTCCCCGTGCGCCGGCCATGCTCGAGCTCACTGCTCCGCCTGATCTCCGCCCTATCTTCGCCTGAGCCAGCTGATCTCCGTCCTAACTTCGTCGTAGCCAGCCGATCTCCGCCCGATCTTCTTCTCCGCGGTGCAGCTGATCGCCTCCCCTTCATCTCCAAGGCGACAGGGGCCGAACTCTCCTTCTCTCGGTGGAAGGTTTGGTTGGAGGGTAGACCGATTCCCCTTCCCCGGGCTCTCGATGACACCTTTGCGTGAGCCGATCGACGGCGTGATCACCGCGACAGAGCTGCCGCCACGGGTCACATGGTGGTCGCCGGAGTAAGGTTAGGGCACATTCCTTGGTTGTTTTCAGTCAATCCTTTCCATCTCAGTGTGTTTTCTCACATGAACAGCTCGTCCACGGTGACATTGCGGTTGGGCGTTCCGGCCAGAGGTGGAGCTTTCCGGCGAATTGGGCAAATTTCGGAGGGAGAACCGGCTGGAGGGAGGAGCATCAACTAAGCTTCAGTGGTTGTGGTATGGGTGAGTGATCAGTGGAGATAGAGATCGGCGGCGGTGTCATTCTGCCTGATTGGGAGCTGGCCTGGCCGATCGCCATTAGAAGTTAGGTAAGCGATTGATTCTCTTCAGATCTTGGATAAGATATGAGTCCTAGCTGTGGTTGTTCCCTCGTTGAGCATGATCCATTATTTGGGCAGCAGTTCATGCCGGCGAGCAGGGGATAGTGAAAGGTTGGCTGCCGGTTGTTGGGGACTTGGCTGTCGACGGGGTTCAACATCTGGTAAGGAAGAGAAACTTTCTTTGTTTTGTTCTGTGAATTTCTTATAGTAAAGATGGCATGTGGTGATGACTGTACGGTGGGCAATGGTTTCCGGTGAACAGGGGTAGCGGGAATAATTGTCGATTCTGTGGAGTTACTGCCGGTGAGGAATTAATTGTCGGTGGAGCTTAAATTGTTGGTAAGCACGATCCCCCTCCATTTTTAATTGTGTTCTGTCAGTTCAGTCCAATCTGTTGGATTGGAGTTCTTAATATCGAATTACTGATGGGTGATTGTTTATCGCTGAAAATCGAGCTGTAACTGGGTTGTGGGGGATGTGAGAAGCTCAATCTATTTTGGGTAGTGGTTTCTTGTCGGTGAACAGGGGGTTATGAGTATTCTGTGAATGGCCTGGTAGTAGAAAATGGTCGGTTATGAAGGGTGATGTTGTTCTAGGCGAGGGAAAGGTAGTGTCGTGAGGTAGGTTGTTGGGTTCATCTCAGTTCACAGCTACAATGGGAGTTGATCTATTCCAGTTCACCATAGCAAATGAGCTTGAGTTGACCTTGTTCACCAACGTGATTGAGCGTTCTGGTGGGTAGCGAGTATCTCTGATTTTGTGTTCTTTGTTGGCGTGGATAACGTAGTAGCTAATCGTATTATTGTTGTATGCTTTCACTGAATGATAATTGATGATATTCGTAGGACATGGATACGAGACGAGTCCGCGGCCGTGAGGAGTTTATTACTACGAGCATTTACAGCAGGTGGGTAATTTCCTACCTGGTTCGGGTAGATGTATTGCATTCAGATTTAGTCATAGATATGAGCATGTTAGGTGTTCATATTACCTTGACCCTGCTCTTATTATCGTATGCTTGAACTTATCGTTTGATGTATTTATGCTCAATTGTTGATATCACACATATACCCTATCATAATTTAGGAGTTATAGATGTGATGTAAATTGGCCTAGATGTTTAGTAGGGTGTAAATGTTAGTACGGAGGATGACCCAATTTATAAATTGGCAAAAAGGTCATCCGTGGGTAGGTAATGCCCTAAATGTAGGATTTACTTCCAATACCTGTATGTTGCATACTGTTACCAACCATGAGTTGTGTAATGGTTAAGTGAAGGGTGATTAGTGTGTCGCTGCGGACCGGTGGTCCCAACTTGGTATGATTAGTCGAGTATGACTCTCTATTGGAGAGAGAGTTATGATCAGTCGAGTACGACTCTCTACAGGATAGAGAGTTCATCGATCAGTCGAGTACGACTCTCTACAGGATAGAGAGTTTGTCGATCAGTCGAGTATGACTCTCTACAGGATAGAGAGTTCGTCGATCAGTTGAGTACGACTCTCTACAGGATAGAGAGTGTATTAATTAGATGGGTACGACTCTTTGTTTAACAGAGAGTCTGTGGTAGATGGATGTACGAGTGACAGCATACTCATGTCATATGCATGCATTCTGACGACATAGTCTCCCTTGGGGTTAAAAGTGTCGTCAGTCATCTTGCCTCCCAGAGCACTACCCGAGGAGTAACTGGTGTGAGGGCAGAGCATCTGTTGTGCCGCACTCTACCACTATAGACGTAGGTAGTTGGAGTTACATTCAGTTGTCCTGGGTGCGTGGTACTCGACCACTCATTGGTAGTGTTAGTCGGAGTGGCCAGCAGCAGAGACCCCCGTTGTGTAGCGAGCTTTTTACGCTCATATGCTACTTGATCATACTGCCCACTTGGCCACTCTATAGCAGTGGTTGGTGTGAGTTGGGACGATTGTCATGTCGTGCAACCTAGGCCACACTGGGGTCGTGGTAGCGAGTAGGGGTGAGCAGGCATGACCATGCATGTTGCATTGTCGTATATGATGGCTCTTTGCATATTACTATATATATATACATATATGTATGTATATATATATATATGGATGGTTGAGATTAATATATATATGGATACAGTCTATATATATATGCTTATTGTGATGTTGCACTTGATTGTATTATGCTTGCTGCATTTGGTTGTACATCATATTCATGCATGCTTTCTGCATATGTTATATGGTTGTGTCGGGTACTGGTATATGTGTTGGATAGACCATTAGATACCTTGACCAGTAGCTAGAGTATATTGTGAGTTGATTTACTCTTCCTGTTATATAAATATGTTGGATATATATTCAGGTTGGATCAGAGTAGCGTAGCAGACTTCAAGTATGTCTGCATTTTATGTTGTTCATTCAGTTAGACGGTATATGCTTGTATTTATATACTATGCTGATATACCTATTGTATCTCTAGATTATGTTGTTGAAAATACATGTGATATGACATATATATATGTTTTCTATTACCTGCTGTGTTTTACTCACCCCCCCCCCAAAGGACCCTGGGTTTTTCTGTCGCCCAGGTAACAGGTAGCTGACTTTGTGTTGGACTTGGAGCACCGCTGGCTGGCATCGTCTCATCTCAACTCCGAGAGTCCGGATTTTTGGTGTTCTCATTGGTGTTCCATTATGGATTTGGTCATGTGATGATTGTAGTTGTGACTATTGATGTTGTACCCTTTTCTTCCTTTCGGGTTTTATTATGGTGTCCTGTGTCGGTGTTAGTCATACCAGTATGCATGTGTGTTGTCGTTTGTGAGATTGTAGTATGTTTCTGCTGTGTTTTGTGTAGTTGTTGTTTTCATATTTATATATACTGTTGTTATTGTGGGCCTACGGGCCTTGTATTAACCCGAAATATTGCCACGTACAGGGGAGATGTCGTCTGTTTGATTTTCGGCTCGGCATGCTCTCGGGGCGTGACATTTAATCTCAACCGTCGGATCTAGAGATTTAATTTCAACCGTCGGATCTAGAGATTTAATCTCCATCGTCGGATCTAGAGTTTTATTTTCCATCATTGGATCTAGGCTCCATGAGGTTTTAATAGGCTACAATAGGGACCATGAGGAGGAGTTGGATCTTGGCCACCCAATGGATAAAGCCCACATAAAGTCTGATTCATTAATGATGATCCATTCCACTAGAGGATTATCATTGATCTACCTCACCAACCCCCATAAGTTAATATGAGCTCCATATATTATTTGTACATATATCTCCCTGTGTTTAAGATCTCGAATGTCCGCCGGTGGAAACAAGGGTTAGGGTGATTCCTTGGAGCTCTTGGCCGGCGGCAAGCATCAAGGTTGGTGCTTGGTGGTTGGCTAAAGGAAGGAGAAGAGTTTTGTTTCTATACTTCCTCTTGTTCGGAGCGAGCAAGGAAGTAAGATTGGTGATCTAGGAGGCTTCGACTTTTGGAAGATCATTGCCCACACGACGTCCAAAAGGAGGAAGGACATACAATAGAAGATCAAGAGGTATAACAAGAGGTATAATCTTATTTATTTTGATTAGTGTTCTTTTGTATTATGTATGTGAAAGCATGTAAATAAATATGATTACAAATTACGACTGAAAATCACCTCAATACGTGAGTACGCCATTCCAGCACATGTAAACTGAACTAATCGTAGAATAGAAGTTGGTTTCTTGATCAACAAGTTTGTTCAAGTGACCACTCTAATCGAATAGCATGACGATGAAACGGTAGCTTGGGTAATCCCTCCTTGTCAAGGATAAATTTTTTTATCTGGGGATGTAGAAGGGATCGTCATGAACAAGCGACCAAGTTGAAGTGGGAAGCGAAGTTTCCTACCTTCAATTTGGTATCAGAGCCATGGTTTCCAGTTTTGTGTGTTTAGAATTCGGTTACTTTTATTCACTTTTCATATATTATATGTGTCGGATAATAGTAGGATGTGCAGAGGTTAACTTTTTGATTGCAAGCATAGGATCCAACTATTATGGCCATATGTGTGTATGTGATTGTATGTGTGTAATTGTATATTTTGTTGAATCCTCGGGGTTGATGAGGCTAGTATTTAATTTTTATAATTAGATACGGCATTGTTTAGCCACTCTTTTTATTTTAGTTTACTTTCGATCTAGATTTCATGTACACTCCTTTGTGGAGTATAGGATCGATGGATGTAAATTAAAATAGTTTTTCTTGGCTCGGATCTCCAAATGGATTGTACATAGCGTAGGGAGGAGTGGACGAGATGGCGATACGACAGGAGACATATTGAAGACAAAAGCCATAATAGTTGGAAAATATTTTTTTTATATTTATTGGTTATTATTTGATATGCATGTCGTAGGCTAGAAAATTCCTCAATTTTAAATTACTAAGTGGGAGAGGGATATTTTTATAAATTCTCACAGCCTCCATTACAATTTGACATGTGATGCAAACAAACTTACGCGTCAGCTCTGAGTGCCTTCCTCCCCATCGGATGAGTTTGTTTGTGGATCACAAGGTTGAATATGGTTATAGAAAATTATTAAGGAGCGTGTGTACTTCCCCATCGGAAGGCACATAACCCGAGATAATTACCTTGGTACCGAGTAATGGTGAACACTTAGATACAAATATAAGTATCCTCCCCATCGGAGTCACTGCTTTTATTTGTAGGGTCGAAGAGGAACCAACTATTAATTTTATTCGTCAAAAAGTTAGGTTGACAAGATAGTAAAATTAATGGGTGAAACCTCCTCTTACAAATGTAGAATTCGAATACGTCCATACTATCGTGACATACGATATTCTCGGTGTATTGAGGTGTTGGTTGATTTTAAAATTTTATTGTTTGAAGAATCAATAATTTTTTGAAATCTAATGTTTTGATCTATGTGATTCTTAGGTTGTTTTCAAAATGACTTTCAACCCGCTTGCTGTGATACTGAAAGAAAATAAACTTACTAGACCCAACTATGTTGATTGGAAGAGGAATCTTGACATTGTCTTGACTGCTAAGGAATACAAATATGTACTCCTCGAAGAGTGCCCTCCTAAGCCTGCGGATGATTCTAGGGAAAAAGAGAAAGAGAGTTATAAGAAGTGAATCAAGGCCGATGAGATAGCGCGGTGTTACATTTTGGCATCTATGTCAAATGTACTACAACATCAACATCAAGCCATGCCCACTGCTTATGATATGATGCTCAATCTCAAAGAGCTTTTTGGACACCAGAATCGGGCTGCCAGGCAGAAAGCCATGAGGAACTTGATGATGACCACCATGATCAAGGGAACACCCGTGAGGGATCATGTTCTCAAGATGATGGCTCATTTGAATGAGCTAGAAGTCCTCGGAGCTAAGATCGATGGGGAAACCCAGGTCAATATCATTCTCCAGTCTCTACCTAGGAGTTTTGAGAAGTTTCGCCTGAACTACAACATGAACAAAAGGTTGTATTTGTTGGCGGAGCTTCTGACAGAACTCCAGGCAACATAGGGGCTTTTTCGTCAAAGTGCTCAGGCGCAAGCCATGGTTGCCCAAAAGGTTTCTACTTCTAAGCCGAAAGGCAAGAAGAAGAAGAAACAAGCTGGGGCAAAGGCGGTGGAAAGAACTCAGGGAGGAGTGAAGAAGCCGAAAGGCAAGTGCTTCATTTGTAAGCAGACTGGACACTACAAGAAGGACTGCCCCAACTGCAAGCAGAACAAAGGTATATCTTTTGGTCTAGTCGTTGAAACATGTTTAGCAGTGTTATCTACCAACACCTGGTGTGTAGATACGGGAGCCACTGATTATGTCTGCAACACTTTGCAAGGGTTCCAGGAAACCAGACGACTGGGTGAGGGGGAGATTACCGTATACTTGGGCGATGCCACGAAGGTGGTGGCTATTATAGTGGGAGATGTTTATTTATCTTTTGAGAAAAATAAAATTTTGGTTCTTAAGAATTGCCTTTATGTACCTTTATTTAGAAAGAATTTAATTTCGGTTTCTAAATTGTTTATGGATGGATATTCTATTTCTTTTAATGACAGAGTTGTTATAAAAAGGAATAGGGAGATTATCTGTTCTGGTGCATTGATAGAAAATTTGCATACAATTGAACCAAAAGCTCCCACGATCCAAATAGAAGTTAATAACTCATCTTCTAATTCCAATAAGAGAAAAGAACCTTCGAAGATGAACCAAACATATCTTTGGCATCTAAGACTTGGTCATATTAACCTAAGCAAAATTTAAAGGTTGATAGCTGATGGACCTTTGGGTTCATTAGTGGTGGAAGATTTCCCAACCTGCGAATCTTGCTTGGAGGGGAAAATGACCAAGAGGCCTTTTAAGGCCAAGGGGTATAGAGCCAAAGATGTGTTGGAGTTGGTCCATTCTGATTTGTGTGGTCCTATGTCTATCCAGGCTAGAGGTGGTTTTGAGTATTTTGTCTCTTTCATAGACGATTATTCAAGATATGGATACATTTACTTGATGCACCGCAAGTCTGAATGTTTTGACAAGTTCAAAGAATTCAAGGCTGATGCGGAGAAACGTCAAGGTAAAAGTATCAAGACACTACAATCTGATCATGGTGGTGAATACCCCTTGGGAGAGTTTAGGAATTACTTATCAGAGGCTGGGATTCAATCCCAATTGTCTACACCTGGCACACCCTAGTAGAATGGTGTAGCAGAGCGAAGGAATAGGACTCTTATGGAGATGGTTAGATCGATGATGAGTTATTCTGGGTTTCCAGATTCATTCTGGGGATATGCTCTAGATACGGCAGTGTATATTCTGAACTTGGTACCATCCAAATCAGTGCCTTCTACTCCCACAGAATTATGGATTGGGTGAAAGCCTAGTCTACGACATATTCGAATTTAGGGGAGTCCAGCACATGTGCTGAAGGAAGATACTGGTAAGTTGGAACCTTGTACAGAAGTATGCATGTTCGTTGGCTATCCTAGAGGAATGAAAGGTGGTTTGTTTTATAGTCCTAGAGATCAGAGGGTGATCGTTAGCACGAATGCCAGATTTCTAGAGGAAGACTACACGATGAACCATAAGCCCATGAGTAAGATTGTTCTGGAGGAATTGAAAGGGGGAGTCACTTCTTCAGTACCACCGGTACAAGAGGATTTACCACAAGTCACTGCACCGCGTGTCACAGAGGATACACAGGTGATACCTCATCGTAGTAGGAGGGTTGTGAGACAGCCTAATAGATTTATGTTCTTGGGAGAATCTTCTAATTTGGTCCTTGACGAACATGAACCTGATCCCTGGACATATGACGAGGCAATCCAAGATAAAGATGCAGTATCTTGGCAAAGTGCAATAAATGCTGAGATTGAATCTATGGATTCAAATCAGGTCTGGGAGCTAGTAGAACCACCCGATGGTATAAAAACCATTGGATGCAAGTGGATCTACAAAAGAAAGAGAGGAATAGACAGGAAGGTTGAGACCTTCAAAGAGAGGCTTGTTGGGAAAGGGTATACTCAAAAAGAGGGTATCGATTATGAGGTGACCTTTTCTCCAATAGTCATGCTTAAGTCTATCCGGATTCTCTTATGCATTGCTGCTCATATGGATTATGAGGTATGACAGATGGATGTCAAGACAGCTTTCTTTATGGATGTCTTGAGGAAAACATCTATATGAAGCAACCAGAAGGATTCATTGCAAAGGGCAAAGAGCATCTTGTGTGTAAGCTTAATCGGTCCATTTATGGATTGAATCAAGCTTCGAGGTCTTGGAACATCCATTTTGATGAGGTAATCCAGTCTTATGGATTTATTCAAAGTCCGAATGAGTCTTGTGTATACAAGAGATGTGACGGAAATGTAGTGGTATTTCTTGTACTATACGTAGATGACATTTTGTTAATTGGCAACAATGTCAAGGTGTTATCGGACGTAAGGGTATGGTTGTCCAAACAGTTTGATATGAAGGACTTGGGAGAAGTGGGACACATCCTTGGGATCAAAGTTATAAGGGATCGCAAGAAAAGGATGTTGTGCTTATCTCAAGCTTCATACATAGACATAATTATGGATTGTTTTAGCATGCAAAACTCCAAAAAAGGTTTTCTACTTTTCAGGCATGGAGTTCCTTTATCTAAGGAGATGTGTCCTAGAACATCTGAGGAGATAGAGGAGATGAAGGTGGTTCCTTATGTTTCAACAGTAGGAAGCCTCATGTATGCAATGCTATGTACGAGACCAGATATCTACTTTGCCGTGGGCATGGTTAGCAGAGAGTAATCCAGGACAGGGACATTGGACTTCGGTAAAGCATATATTGAAGTACCTGAGAAGAACTAGGGATTATATGCTAGTTTACCATGCAGACCAATTACTCCCTAGGGGGTTATACAGATTCCAACTTCCAATCAGACAGGGATAACAGTAAGTCTACCTCAGGTTTTGTGTTTACTTTGGGAGGTGGAGCTATTGTATGGAGGAGTGTCAAGCAGAAATGCGTGGCGGACTCCACCATGGAAGTTGAGTATGTGGCAGCCTCTAAGGTGGCCAAAGAAGATGTGTGGCTCAGGAACTTCTTGATGGACTTGGATGTGATTCCTGGTTTTCCCAGAACTATCACAATTTATTGTGATAATAGTGGTGCAGTTGCAAACTTGAAGGAACCACGAGCCCATAAGACAAGCAAACACATAGAGCGCAAGTACCACCTAATACGAGAAATCGTAAAGAAAGGAGAAGTTGTTGTGGCCAAGATTGCATCGGAGGATAACCTGGAAAATCCTTTCACTAAGGCCCTTCCAGTGAGAGCTTTTGATAGGCATGTGGAGGGAATAGGAATCTATGTATGGCAGTTTGAGGACAGCATAGTCTTTTAGTATAAGTGAGAGATTGTTGGGATGTATACTGAAAAGTCTATCTTTTGTATGAACATCTTTATTTTGAAATAAGAATCACATGATCATTGTTTGCATATTTATGGTTATGCATATTTATCTGGTACATTACATTGTAGATAACATGGTGTGTAGTGTCACACAGGAGATCATGTTATCGGTTCATTGTAAAGTATAAGTAAAGGCTCACAACCGAGATGGTTATAGACAAACCATTGGAATGGTTGTAGTGTGATTTGGCATCGGTTTGTCTTGACCATAGAAATACACTAGTACACTTTATATGTATTGAGCAGGACCGACATAGAGGTGATTCAATTTATTGATGACTACATAATCGAATCAGACCTCAGATATTATGTTGTACATGCTCTTAATCCCGATATAATAACGGGCACATATAATTAGTATTTATTTCTTTGATTTACCAAAGGGCGAGATTTATAGAGTAAATCGATAGGCTCGGTAAGTTGGGAAATGGTATTATTTATTTGGTGTGTCGTTGATTATAGGAGGAAATTGTGTCCTATATATTAGGATGATGATGTCCCCTTGAGGAGCTCATAAGGTTCATCATGTAAACCCTGCAGGTGGACTTGGTCCGGCATGATGATAAGGTTGAGTGGTACTACTCATGGAGTTAGATGTTGATTAATTAATTGTCAGTAAATTAATTAATCGACGGGCATTCGAGATCTTAAACACGGGGAGAAAATTATACAAATAATATATGGAGCTCATATTAACTTATGGGGGTTGGTGAGGTAGATCAATGATAATCCTCTAGTGGATTGGATTATCATTAATGGATCAGACTTTATGTGGGCTTGATCCATTGGGTGGCCAAGATCCAACTCCTCCTCATTGTCCCTATTGTAGCCTATTAAAACCTCATGAAGCCTAGATCCAATGATGGAAAACAAAACTCTATATCCAATGGTAGAGATTAAATCTCTAGATTTGACGGTTGAGATTAAATCTCTAGATCCGACAGTTGAGATTAAATCCCTAGAACCAATGGTGGAGATTAAAACAAGGCTTATGCCTAACTCTATAAAAGGAGGCAAGCGGGTGGGCGGCATGAAGAATTGAAGAGGGGCTAGGGTTTGGGCGGCTAGGGTTTGGAGGTGGGAGGCCACAAATAAGGAAATAGTTTCCTTCTTCTGCTTCTTCCTTAGTGGTCGGTGCCCATCTTCTTCTCTCATCTCCTTGGCCAGCGTCCAAAGCACTTCCTCCTCTTCTCCTTGGCCGGTGGAAACAAGGGTTAGGGTGATTCCTTGGAGCTCTTGGCCGGCGCCCACTTCCTCACCTCTTCTTCTTGTTGGCCGGCGGCAAGCATCAAGGTTAGTGCTTGGTGGTTGGCTAAAGGAAGGAGGAGAGTTTTGTTTCTATACTTCCTCTTGTTTGGAGCGAGCAAGGAAAGAAGATTGGTGATCTAGGAGGCTTTGACTTTTGGAAGATCATCTCCCACATGACGTCCAAAAGGAGGAAGGACATACAATAGAAGATCAAGAGGTATAATCTTGTTTATTTTGATTAGTGTTCTTTTGTATTATGTCTGTGGTTGTTTACTTTATTATTTGGCTAAATTAACTTGGACCCCGAATACAAACACAAAAACAGGTGATCCGTACATCGTCTATTCCGCGGCTAATCGTAGAATAGAAGTTAGTTGCTTGAACAATAAGTTTGTTCAAGTGACCACTCTAATCGAATAGCATGACGATGAAACGGTAGCTTGGGTGATCCCTCCTTGTCAAGGATAAATTTTTTTATCCGGAGACGTAGAAGGGATCGTCATGAACAAGCGACCGAGTTAAAGTGGGAAGCAAAGTTTCCTACCTTCAAACTGCGCTGCGTGCATCTTCTTCCTTTGTTCTGGGAAGATTTGGCTCGGCTCTTGCAAGTTTTTCACACGTTCAAGTTACTGTATCCACTGCTTGCATTCTACATCTGAAACGCTACACCGCCTTCCTTCTGAACACTTGTTCATGTGATCATGACGAGAATGGTATCTTTTTAAATTGTCAAACTCTATTTCTTACTATCTATTTGATTGCTTGTAATTCAGAGCCATGTACGTATCTTTAATACCTAAGATATGTAATCTGTAAGGTTTTTAAGAGGTTTTCTCCACCCTCGAAGCTTGGCTTCGAAAAGGAGGAAAAATAGTGGTAGGCCTTTGACTAACAGCTCTAGGAGAGAGCTGTGAACCAAGTAAAAAAATTGACTGTCTATGGTGTTTTCTTGATTTGTCTTATGTTGTGTTCTTCGTGATTTTAGTGGTTGTGCTCAAACTTAGGTTGCGTTCATTTACTAGTGATTTCCGTGTTTTACTTATAACTATGATCTTAAACTATATTTCTACTGTGTCGTATCTACTCAGTTTTTAAAAAGCAATATCCCCCTCTTGCGTACTACCGGTCCTTTCAATCCTCACAAGAAAGTGAGGATTCGGAAGTTGAGAAGGAGCCAACATCCAGATCGGAGGTCGAGAAGTGTTCAACATCCGAGGAGGAAGAAGAGGTGGAAGAAGTAGGAGAAGCCTCCACCTCTAGGATTGAGGGGGAGGACATTAGATCATCCTCAATGCTGGAGCAAGAAGAACATGAACCATCTACCTCTGATCAAGAAGATGAAGAAGCTCACAACTCCACCACCAACCTAGGTAACTCAAGCATTCAAATTAAAAATAAAATTCATATTGTATGCTTTGAGTTAGGGAAGTCGAACACTACAAGAGCAAGTGTCCGAAATGGGTTAAGAAGACGGCACAAGTCGTGCCGAAGGCCAAGGAACCTGGTCCCCCAACAATTAAAATCAAGGAGCACATCATTTGCTTCAAATGTCAACCAAAAGGGTATTATAGGAGTCAATGTCCTAGGGAGAGGAAGAAGGGCCAAAAGGGAGCATCACATGTAGGGGGAGCCTCTAAGACAAACCCTAAAGTATATTTTAGTAATACACCTTCTAGTTTTAAATGTCAAAAATCATGCTAGAAATAATTCAAACACTCTTGCTATTGTTCATGAAAAGCATGCTAGGAATAACAAATATTTTTGCTTAGGTGCTAAGAGTTGCAATTTTGAAAATAAGGAGAAATTTCGGACTAATAACCCTAGGAAAATCCTACCTAGGGAAACTATTAGGAAGGTAGAGGAGCATCTAGGCATTAATCTCAAGAACCATAGACATATGCCTAGGAAAGGGAAAAATACTCAAAGAAATAATGAACTCACAAAATTTGAGAAATTAGAGCTAGAAAATCAAGCATTGAGATCAAGGCTTGAGAAATTGGAGAAGACTCTTGCAAGAATGACAAATTCAATTAAGGGGTCAAATGGTCAAAGCCTAGGGTCTAGGAGGCAAGGCTCATTTATGGGCAAGAAAGGTTTGAGCCACAAGCCTAGGTCCAAGGTAGATAAACCTACCTATCACAATGTTCCATTCGATTATGGAACTAGTACTAGGTCTAGGAAAATCAAGGTTACTAGGGAAGTCATCCCTAAGGGTAACCATGGTAGGTGCCTAGTGGCTAAGGTTTTAAGGAAACCTAGGAAGGCCACTAAGAAGGTTACAAAGGGAGTTACCCATAGAGTTAGCCTAGGTAAGACCCAAATGACCAAGGCTTCAAAGCCTAGAAGGGTCATTAGGAGGGTATCTAGGGAATTTATCCCTAGTGAATACCTAATTAACCCAAGGAGCTCCAATAGATTTTGGGTTCCTAGGAGCATGATCGATTCATGCTAAATGGGTTAGGTTGTGTCAACCTTGATTGGATAGGTAGTTAATCCAACCATAGCAAAGTTGCCACTTTAGGTCATTTCCAAGGTAATGGAATACTTTGGAAATGTGGTTTGAATTTAATCCTAAAGGTTTTTAGGATGTGCTAATATATTTTGAGAACTATAAAAAATTGATCAAATTGGCACAATCTAGGTTTAGAGGTCATAGTGTGTCATTTTGGATTTTTGCCACACTTGGGCGATAAGTTGGTAATATGGAAAAATAAACCTAATCCTAACAAATGACAACTAATATTAAAATTTAGGTATTCTTATGTCTTATATTTTATTTGTCATTCCTTGATTGTCATATAACATGTCATGATATCATTCTTATTCTTTATCATATAAATGTCATGATTGTGCTTAGAGCTTATCTTTTATGTGATGTGTATTTAGATTTAATCATATTCCATGACATCATGATTTTTGGTAATATTTATTTATGTTATCATGTATGCCATGATCATTCCATGCATTAAGTAAAATTGATTTAAGGAAAATTGGCATGACTTAAAGTCCCATGTATAAGGGAATCAAGTGGTGTTGCCTTAGAAAATGCATGAGACCTTAGATTAGGATGAACAAAACTCACATCTCATATCACATTGATATGTGTATGTTTTCAAACACCCTAGACACATGTGAGATGCTAGAAAATGAGTTAAGTTTAAGGTGCATAGTTTTTGCAACTAGATGAACTCAAACTCATCTTATAACATGGAGGAATCATGAGGAAAGCTTATGTACAAGTCATGTGCATTAAGCCCATAGACCATAGTTAAATATAAGGTTTTAAAAACAATTTAAAATCCTTTTGAAAAAATTTGGTGAAGTCTATCTTGTGATAGCAATCACCATTGATAGAGTTGATACAAAGTAGAGTCAAAACATTAAACTTTTCAATGATTTTGAACTTTGTGTCAAACTCACTAATTTTTTGGTATTTTATTTTTCAAATATTTTTCCCCTATAGTGTTTGGCATAGGTAATGTGTGGTAGAAATTTCATAATTTTTTGAATTTTCTAGAATTACTTATGCATTTCTGAAGATGGTCTGAAATTGTAATTTTGACAAAATCAGAAACCAGTCGAGGTGGCACTTCGACTGGAGCTGTTTTCACTCGACTGGAAGCTTCTCAATTGACTGATGCATAGGGAAGTCAACTGTCAACTGAACCAGTCAGCTGTCAATGCTGATTTTGGATAAACAAGGTCTGTTTAGCCTTATTTCAGCTATGTTAGGTTACCCTAACTGCTCCTAAACCTAGGATATACTTTGAAAAGTATTAGAAAGGGTGAAAATCCATTGGATATGGATTAGGAGAGTTGTTTGGGTGTGTATCAAGTTTAAGGTGTGTTAAAGTTTAAGGTTGATCTTTTAACCTTAATTTTGATGGTTTAGTATTCCTATAGGCTTACGGACTCTCCAAGGACATTGTTGGTGCAATGGTCAAGGGGGAGCAAGATTTTAGGGGGAGGTTATCTATCATGGGATGATAAATGTGTTCTTCCTCATGAGGAGAAGAATTTTGGAGAATTAGAAATTGGGAGAATGTGAGATGCCCAATTTGGAAATTGAGAGAGTTTGAATGAGTGCCTTTCTTTAGTGATATGAGACTTAACATTAGGAAGAGTGAAGGCATACTAGATGTTTTTGGACAAAGGGAGAGATTGTAAGATCTCATTGGGATATGAGACAATGACACCCTTGGGGAGAGCCTTTTTGATGTATGTCAAAAAGGGGGAGAATTGATGTGGGAGAATTTGGGAATTCCAAATTTAGACAATTGGGAGTATTGAATTGAGTTAGTGTTCTAACTCAAAGATGTTGGTTTTTGTCAAACATGAAAAAAAGGGAGATTATTGGTGCAATCAGCCCAGGTCATGATTGACCAGACTCGAGCTTGACGCGAGTAGTGGTTCGATGTTAGTGTTTTGATATTTGACAATGAGTTGACCATTGTTTGACAATGGGTTGACTAGATGGTTGACTTGGGATTAACCATAATGGAAAAGTCCAAGCAGGAGTCTTGACAGGCAAAGTCCAAGCTTGAGTCTTGGCAATTGGAAAGTCCAACATGGGCTGGCAAGGGAAAGTCTAAGCTTGAGTCTTGGCAAATGGAAAGTCCAACATGGGTTGGCAAGGGAAATCCAAGGGTTGATATTGGCAGCGTAAAGTCTAAGAGGGAGTCTTGGCAGCATAAGTCTAATGATTTGGCGACGTAAAGTCCAAGCGATAGTCTTGACGGTGTAAGCCCAAATGTGCCTTGGCGGTATAGACCAACTTAGTATGACAATAACCAATGGAAGCACCTGAAGGCTAGTGTATGGATGAATAAGTAATGGATGACTTGGAGGGATCTGATAGGCGTGAGGCTGATGGAGATGGCTAGAAGGCTTAGGTCTAGGATAAGGGTGGTCTAGCAAGTATGAGGACATCACACTTAGGATAAACCTCATGGTTGAGGTGTAGCAGTCGATTGGCGTCATTGACCAGTCGACTGGTCAAGTGTTTTGACACTTAGCGGTAGAAGTCGACTAATGCTTGATCGTGTGATTATGACCTGATTGTATCATGAGTCATTGGAAATCATTGTGGTCGGGTCGTATCCGCAGATGCAAGGTGCCTCGACTTGTGTCCCAGTCGAGGCGGTGCCTCGACTAGCCTCGTCTATGGTGACCACAGATGCATGGTGCCTCGACCGACACCTTGACTGCTTGATCAATCGACTGCCAATGAAGGGCAGTCGACTGTGTTAGTGCAATCAACTTGTGATATGGTTTTGATGTGTGTGGCAAAGGGTTTAAGTTAGGTTATTATTGTGATTTGATATGTGCGTTGAAGTCATGCAGGACTTAGTAATTCGCACATAGAGCCTTGGCGAGTTTCACCTATCATGACTCAGTCTTTGAGTCGGTGAAGGATGGCTTTGCGGAAGTCGTTCACTTGGAGCATCCGAGGGACCGTCGGATGAGGAGCTTAGAGTGAAGCCGGAGAAAGTAGACTTCAGGGCGAGACGCGAAGGATGGCGCTGCAGAGCCGTGCGCTTGGCGCATCCGAGGGATGTGGCCGGACGAAGACAACTTTGAAGGCGAGGGACTCCAAGGGATGAGAGTGAGCGAATGTAACCCGGGAAGGGGTAGTGCTCTTAGGTGAAACTTGGTCATTTGGCTAAGTGACAGATGAGATTTCACACCGATCATTGCCATGAAATGGCGATCGGCTACTGACTTCAACGGGGTTCGGTATCCGTGATAGGTTTTGGCTCGATCCAAGCAATCATATATTGGCGGTCATTGCCAAGACTCATCGATCGGCTGCGATGGCGTGATCGACTAGTTGAGAGGTTTTGGGCAGAACCTCTCATAGTCGGCGACGATCAACTTCGAGTATCGATCATTGCCAAGGATTAGTTGGACTAGCGGTCAAGATCTGCGTGTTGAGAGGCCGTTGTAGTGGCGTGATCATTGCCAAGGGCAATGATCGTGGTGGCGGCCAACGGGAAGAAATCAGCCCTCTCTATAAAAAGAGAGGGTGTGGGCTTTTGGATGGCTAATACTTAAGTCCTAAACGATCATCCAAGTGCCCCACAAGCTTTCAACTCCTTCTCCTAGTTTTCTTTCACATTTATTGTAAGAAGGAGTGTTTGGGTTGTAAGAAGGTTTACCTCCACCTTGCTTTGGCTAAAGGGAGAGACCAATAGTGAATTGGTTGCAGAGTGATTCACCGTGGACGAATCGGACTGTGAATTAGCGACGAGGCCGTGAACCACGTTATATTTTGGTGTTAGCATTGTTTAGTATCTTGCTTGACTTTATTATTGTTTGTTTGTATTTTTCGTTGCACTAATATTATTTGTAGACAAGCGAATTTCATCATCGAACGAAAGAGGACTATCCACCCCCCTCTAGCCAGCCAACATAGCCACATTGATCCGCTACAAGTGGTATCAGAGCCGAGGAAAGCTTGTTGAGGACTAACCGCCACAACAAGTACATTCAAGAATGGTCGGCTCGAACATTCATCCACCGAAGTTTGAAGGAGAATTCTCTTGGTGGAAAAAGAGAATGGAGGTATTTTTCGAAACCGATTTCGAAATTCTTTTAATTATGAAAAACAGTTTCGAAATGCCTTGGGATGAAGAAGGGGAGCCATTGGAAAAAATCAAGGTGGAGCAAGAGGCAAAGGGAAGAGTACTTAGCAAACTCAAAAGTCAAACATCATCTCTACAATGTACTCCCCCAACAAGAAGTAAACCGGATAGGGGAGTGTGCTAGCGCCAAGGAGATGTGGGAGAAACTAATAGAGATTCATGAAGGCATATCCGAGGCAAAGCTAGCAAGGAGAGATGTCCTTCGCTCCCAATTATCCAATATCAAACTCGAAAAGGGAGAGAAGGTAAAATCCCTACACTCTAGATTTAAGGAAATTCTAACCGATTTAACAAGTGTAGGTGAAAAAATCTCCAATCGGGATATGGTAATGAAGGTCATAAATGTCTTTCCCCGGTCCTCAAGATGGAGCTCTATGGTGGACTCGTTCTACATCTCCAAGAACTTAGAAGTTAGCACCTTGGAGGAATTTTTCTCAACCATGGAGCTCCACGAAACAAGGCTTGAAGGAATAGTAGAAGAGCCTAGAATTCAACCCTCAAGAGGAGTAGCCTTGATGGCCAACAAAGGGAAAAAGAAGATGGAGACCCCCTCCTCCTCCGATGAAGCATCCTCCTCCTCCTCCATGGATAGCACGGAAGAAGCTTATATGGTAAGGAGGGTAAGGCGTGCATTAAAAAGTTTTAAATTTAATAAATCTAATGATAGGAGAAGAAGACCAAGGGGGAAGGTGATTTGCTACAATTGCCAACAAGAGGGACACATAAGGGACAATTGTCCCCTATTGAACAAAAGCAAGGAGGAGAAGAGAAAGAAGGAAGAAAAGAAGAAGAAGAAGGGGAACAAGAAGAAGGAAGAAGAGAAGAAGGCCAGAGAAAAAGGGAAGGCTAAGGCACTAAAAGCAAGGACATGGGATGATTGTTGGGTTTCCAGCACCGCGGCGTGTGTGTGTTCGATCATGTTTCGTAAACATGAGCACAGCGGAAGCAATTAAAAATAATAAATCTATATTTATTACAACACACACAACACACGCATGCATATTACAACAAGTGTAGACATAACCGTAAATTAAAATTTGCAATAAAAGAAATTATCTACGTTATACCTTTCGTATGACGTGTAGCGGGAACGGCATCAACCGGAACGATCCTCGTAAGAATCGTCTCTATCCGTATCCACGCCGAGCTCCTTGGGATGACTTCGCTAAGTCACGAGCTTCGTCTTCGTACGGGTTACTAGCCTCGTGTTGAAGACGACGTGATCGAGAGATGATCACGATCCGAATCCAAATTCGGATCCTAAAACGAGTTCTCAAAACTCGCTTCTCCGGAGAGGTATTCGTCAACCGTTTGACGAATCCTTCGTCCTCCACCTCAGAGGATTACCGGAGATCAAATCCCCGGTAAGTTAGGCGCTATCGGAGCACTAACCGTCGTCCAAACGACGCTCCGACAACAAAGAAACAAGCTGTCCAGAAAAACTGGACAGCTTTTGGTGGAGGAATAGAGGCCGGCCAAGGAGAGATGGAAGCTCACCTTATCACCGAACCTAGAGGAGATCACCGGAGGGTCGCCGGAGGTTCACCGGCTGAAGCTTGGTCACCGGCAACAAGTTGGAAGGCTGCACAAAAGCTGGGCGGCGGCAGCTTAGGGTTGGGCGCCGAAAACTCCAACAAGGGGTGGGCGGCAACACCAAGGGCTAGGGTTTGGATTAGGGTTTAAGCCCTATTTTATAGAGAACTAATTCTCTTAATGGTTAATGGATCATATCCATAAATCCCGTTAACCCGCTCCATTATGATAAGTTAAAATAAACCAAACCATGATGGTTTATTTTAAGTTAAAACGAACCGAACCAACTTTTGGTTCATTCGTTTAAAATAAACCAAACCCTTTGGTTTATTCTCATCCATTGGATTAGAACCAAACCATTTTTGTCCATCCATTATGTCTTCATAAGACACGGCCCATCCACGCTTCCATTGCGACTGAAACAATTTCATGCTCGCTTCATGTTTGGTCCAACCAAACATAGTTTCTCTCGGTCTGAGAATCTCATTCTCAAGCTCGTTTTAAATCCTTTGGATTACACTCGTTGTGCGTGTGACCAAATAGGTTCTCGGTTTATGTTGGTCATCTATAATTAACCATTAATTATAGAACGATCATGAGTGGCACCTAGTAGTACATCATGATCCCCAATTAACCGAAAAGATCAACGGTTGATCCAGAACTATTTCTGAAACCCTTCAGTAGCTCGAATAAATCTTGCCCCATTCCCTTCACTCATCTTATACCCACTTGGTTCAGGACATGGTCTATTGTGTCAGTCCCCACTAGGCTGACTACGTCACACCTAGCCCAAGTATCATTTCCTCGTCCTACGGATTCTAGTTACTCCACATGTATCGAAGAGTACTTTACTCTAAACATGTAATGCTTTGGCCAAAGACTTTAGTAACAATCCGACGAGAGGCCATGGGTATACATCTCCTCGCAAGGAGTGGTGAATCCTTTATAGGCTATTCAAACACCTTGATCACTTCGACTTATACCCAATCATCCGGGTCCACATCTCCTTAGAGATGTTTGCTTAAGATGTCAAAGCATAAGTCTCCATGATCAAGATGACTTGAATACCGCAAGTCAAAGGAACATCGCACTTAAGCCACAGTAAGAACTTCATTGACATATCTATATATGCAGAGAACCATATGAAGTCTTACGGCTGGTCACTCCAATGAACTAGTTACCATAACTAGCATCCAAGATTAACTCCGGACATCACAATGTCTCCAGCCAGTGAGAATTAGCTGCTTGGATACACCAAGGAGTATACCTCGTGCTAGTCTCGACAGAATTGATGGTGTCCAAATCCATCAATTCATCGACTAGGGATAATTCCGATACATCACAATTACACATGTAGAGATACTCACTAGTTGTGATCCAATCACAAATTCTCTCATGCTGTGAATCATATCGTGGACATTCAGTAAATGAGTTTAAGATCCAATCAAATACATTAAACATGTACACTCAAATAGTGAATCTTCATTTATCATATAAATGGTTCATACATAAGGCGATTTCCTTAGGACATCTCTCATATATTACTAACAATGATCCCTCTTATTCATCATCCTCATCCGAAGAAGAGGAAGAACATGTCTACTCAAACCTTGCCCTGATGGCCTTTGACGATCTAGATGTTGGGGGATCGAAATGGCCGGCTAGAGGGGGGTGAATAGCCCTCGTTCGTTGGATGTCGTATTTTGCTCGTCTATAAAATGTTAGCGCAAACGGAATATGCAAATCTAAATAAAGACAAAGCAAAAGATAAACAAACAATACAAACACTGAGATGTAACGTGGTTCACGGCTACGCCGCTAATCCACGGTCTGATTCGTCCACGGTGAATCACTCCGCCAAAGCCAATCACTATTGGTCTCTCCTTTGCACCAAGCTAGGTGGAGGTAACCTTTACAATCAAGATCACTCTTCTTACAATAAGATTGAAGTAAAAGCAAGTAAGAAGAGTAGGGAATCGTGTATGGCACTTTGGGAGAAGTTTAGAGCTCAAGCATTAGCCTCCCAAAGCCCCATCCTCTTCCTTTTTATAGAGGAAGAGGGTTTCTTCCCGTTGACACAGGATCAGTCGACTGATGCCCTCGATCAGTCGACTGATCCCGTAGTCGTTGCCCAATAACGGCCGCTTTCCACGTTGGATTCCATCCAACGGTATTGGCATCAGTCGACTGATATTACCATCAGTTGACTGGTGCTCGATCAGTCGAGTCCTCAACGAGGTCGACTCCATTCTGTGCCCGTGCACAGTGCCATCGATCATTGCTCCCCATGGCGGTCGGCCGATCGACCATCGATCGGCCGACCGTTGTCGGCGATCGGTGATCAACTCGACCACATTAGACCAGTCGATCGAACCATCGACTCAGAGCAGTCGACTACCATGTCATGGCAGTCGACTGGTGTCGGGAAAACTTATCCGACACATGGCAAAATGGCCAAGTTTCACCTACGAGCTACTACCCCTTCCCGGGTTACATTCGCTCACTCTCATCCCTCGGAGTCCCTCGCCTTCGAAGTTCTCTTCGTTCGCGACCACGCCCCTCGGAAGCATCAGGCGCACGGCTCTGTAATGCTCCTTCGCATCTCTTGCCTTGAAGTCTACTTCCTCCGGCTTCACTCCAAGCTCCTCGTCCGGCGGTCCCTCGGATGCTCCAAGCTCACGGCTTCCGCAAAGCTATCCTTCACCGACTCAAGGCCCGAGTCATGAGATGTGAAACTCGCCACAGCTCCATGTGCGAATTACTAAGTCCTGCACGACTTCAACGAACATATCAAATCAACATAACAAACTAACTTAAACCCTTTGCCACACACATCAAAACCTAATCATGGCAAGAGATTGTCCTAACAATCTCCCCCTTTTTGATGTGTGGCAATCCGTTTAAGTTAGGTAAAAACATTTGATAAAAATTTCTAAGGAAAGAAAGCATGTAAACATAAACATGATATAGCAACATGCAACTCCCCCTTAATCCATGAAACTCTCTCTACAAATTCTCCCCCTATCATAATTAACTTGAACATAATTATTTCTCCCCCTTTGACACCATCAAAAAGATTAACACTAAGTTATAAACTCATGGCATCAAGTCTAATAGAAGGAAAATACTAAAAATTATTTTAAAACCTGAATTCGGCCTTAATTAGTCTGATTTTCCACCACGATCGTAGTTCGGACTACCCGATCGGGCATAATTCGAACTTTCTGATTTTCGGACCGAATTTCAGAAATGCATTAAAAATTCCAAAAAATTCAAAAAATCATGAAATTTGGGGAACATATTTCTTGTAAGATTCTTTATCAGTGAAAAATATGTCTTCATGAAAAATCATTATATTTTCATGTGTTTGCCAAAATTCCAAAAGTTTTAAAAACCACTAGGTTTTTGATTATTCTAGTATCAAGTTTAACACATAGTTTTGGTTCCAATTGTTTCAAAACATGAATACATAGATTTTAGATTAAGAAATTATTTTGAAAACATATGAAATATCCAACCATGATCTTTGGGCAATATGTCTATGAATTAAACATAAGTCTTTCCCATGATTGGTCTATTATTGCTATTTTGATACTTTAAATGACCATCTAAATGCCATAGGCATTAGTAGACATTTGTATCATCCTAACATCTCACTCATGCTAAGTTTTCAATCAAAGTAGCCTATGGTGAGTGTGAGATGCATCCTAGGGGGTATTTGTATATACTTAACCATTATATTCATACAATTCTATCAAGGTTAAGTATCACCCTAACAATCCACATGATCATAATGACATATATGAATGAATTACACATTATGATCATTAAATACATGTATTCATTGAATTGTTATCATGCATTAGGTATTATATCATGATAATAAGCAAATTATCACCTAAAGCATGATCTACACTTATTTCTCATGATTATGTGCCAAATATCAAAATCATAAATCATGATTGCAAACATACATAGCAATTAATCATCATGATTTAAGCATTATTAACTATTTATAGGCACGTTATCATCAACTAACACTATTTAAAAAATGTTGTCCCGCCATCCTAAGTCAACCAAAATATGATATAGGTCAATTGCATATGGTTAACTACCCTAGGGGTTTTCTAACCCTTAAGGATGGATTTTGGAACCCAAAATAAGTTCTTGCCTATGGGGTTCACTAGATACTCCTTAGGAATCCATTTCCTAGCTATTACTTTCTTCTTATCTTGTCCCCTAGCAATTAGGCATTTATAGGCCTTTTCATTTTTCTTTTCTTTGTATCCTAGGCCTTTCTTATTGAAGCTAGCTCTTTGGCTCCTTATAATCATGTTCAATGTATTTAAGTCAATTGTAAACTTTTCTAGGGCTTTGGTTAAATAATCTACTTTTTCTCTTAAAGCCCTATTTTCTTCTATACATGCATCACTAACATCCAAAGGCATATAGTTATCATGTGAGCATGCATCATCATGGCAAGAAGAAATATTTTCATTTTGATTTAAGCATGCTTTTTCTAGCTTATTTTCTAAGTCCTTAATTTGATCTAGCATGCTCTTATTTTTCTTCTTTGCTCTAAATAAATCCCTAGTTAAGCTAGAAACTATGGAAACTATTTTCTTAGGAGAGGCATTTGTTACCATAGTTTCCATGTCTTCTTCTTCTGATGAGGAGGATGAGGAAGCTCCCCCTTCACTTGAGCTCTCTCCACTTGAGCTTGATCCTTCATTTTCGGAGGAGGAGCAATCCAAATCATCAAAAGCCATTAGTGCTAAATTTGAGTAGACATGTTCTTCTTCATCGGATGAGGAAGAGGAAGCAAGGTCATCCCATGTCTTTGCTTTGAGAGCCATGGCCTTTCCTTTTTCCTTGCCCTTCTTTTCTTCTTCCTTCTTTTTACTCCCCTTTTTCTTTTTCTTTTCTTCTTTCTTTTTCTTCTCTTCCTTGCTCTTGTTTAGGAGGGGACAATTATCCCTTATATGTCCTTCCCCTTGGCAATTGTAACAAATCACCTTTCCTCTTGGTCTTCTCCTCCTATCATTAGATTTATTAAAATGAAAACCTTTTAAAGCACGTCTTACCCTCCTTACCATATACGCTTCTTTCGTGCTATCCATGGAGGAGGAGGAAGAGGCTTCATCATCGTCGGAGGAGGGGATCTCCATCTTCTTCTTCCCCTTATTTGCCATCAATGCTACTCCCCTTGAAGGTTGGATTCTAGGCTCTTCTTGTATTCCTTCAAGACTAGATTCATGTAATTCCATAGTGGAGAAAAATTCATCTAGAGTACTTACCTCTAGATTCTTTGAAATATAAAATGAGTCCACCATTGAACTCCACTTGGATGATCGGGGAAAAGCATCTATGGCTTTCATTATCATATCCCGGTTGGAGAGATTTTCACCTACACTTGTTAGCCCAATTAAAATCTCTTTAAACCTAGAATGCAATGAAGTTACCTTTTCTCCCTTTTCTAATTTTATGTTGGATAATTGGGAGCGAAGGAGATCTCTCCTTGCAAGTTTAGCCTCCGAAGTGCCTTCATGAAGCTCTACTAGCTTCTCCCACATCTCCTTGGCACTTAGGCAATCTCCAATTCTATTTATTTCTTGTTGAGGAAGCACATTGTATAGATGGTGCTTGGCTTTTGAGTTTGCAAGGTGCTCCTCTCTTTGCCTCTTGGTCCACCTTGACTTCTCTATTGGCTTCCCCTCTTCATCCCTAGGCAAAACAAAACCGGATTCCATTGTAATCATAATATCAAAATCTGTTTCAAAAAATACCTCCATTCGCTTCTTCCACCAAGCAAATTCCCCTTCGAACTTCGGTGGATGAATGTTTGAGCCGGCCATCTTTTTGTAGTGCTCTAGCGGCGGTTAGTCCTTGAAGAGCGACCTTGCTCTGATACCACTTGTTGGGGGATCGAAATGGCCGGCTAGAGGGGGGTGAATAGCCCTCGTTCGTTGGATGTCGTATTTTGCTCGTCTACAAAATGTTAGCGCAAGCGGAATATGCAAATATAAATAAAGACAAAGCAAAAGATAAATAAACAATACAAACACCGAGATGTAACGTGGTTCACGACTACGCCGCTAATCCACGGTCCGATTCGTCCACGGTGAATCACTCCACCAAAGTCAATCACTATTGGTCTCTCCTTTGCACCAAGCTAGGTGGAGGTAACCTTTACAATCAAGATCACTCTTCTTACAATAAAATTGAAGTAAAAGCAGGTAAGAAGAGTAGGGAATCGTGTATGGCACTTTGGGAGAAGTTTAGAGCTCAAGCATTAGCCTCCCAAAGCCCCATCCTCTTCCTTTTTATAGAGGAAGAGGGTTTCTTCCCGTTGACACAGGATCAGTCGACTGATGCCCTCGATCAGTCGACTGATCCCGTAGTCGTTGCCCAATAACGGCCACTTTCCACATTGGATTCCATCCAACAGTATTGGCATCAGTCGATTGATATTACCATCAATCGACTGGTGCTCGATCAGTCGAGTCCTCAACGAGGTCGACTCCATTCTGCGCCCGTGCACAGTGCCATCAGTCGACTGCTCCCCATGAGCGATCCGATCGATCAGCCATCGATCGGCCGACCGTTGCGTGATCGGTGATCAACGATCGGCCACATTAGACCAGTCGATCGAACCATCGACTCAGAGCAGTCAACTGTCATGTCATGGCAGTCGACTGGTGTCGAGAAAACTCATCCGTCACTTGGCCAAATGGCCAAGTTTCACCTACGAGCTACTACCCCTTCCCGGGTTACATTCGCTCACTCTCATCCCTCGGAGTCCCTCGCCTTCGAAGTTCTCTTCGTTCATGGCCACGCCCCTCGGCAGCATCAGGCGCACGGCTCTGCAATGCTCCTTCGTGTCTCTTGCCTCGAAGTCTACTTCCTCCGGCTTCACTCCAAGCTCCTCGTCCGGCGGTCCCTTGGATGCTCCAAGCGCACGGCTTCCGCAAAGCTATCCTTCACCGACTCAAGGCCCGAGTAATGAGATGTGAAACACGCCACGGCTCCATGTGCGAATTACTAAGTCCTGCACAACTTCAACGCACATATCAAATCAACATAACAAACTAACTTAAACTCTTTGCAACACACATCAAAACCTAATCATGGCAAGAGATTGCCCTAACACTAGACTCCTCCTCCATCGAAAATGAAGAATCAAGCACAAATGAGGAGAGCTCTAGTGAAGGGGGAGCTTCTTCACCATCCTCCAAATCCGAGGAAGAAGACATGGAGACTATGGTAACGAATCTCTCACCTAGTAAAATAGTTTCCATGATTTCTAGCCTCACTAAGGACTTATTTAGAGCTAAAAAGAAAAACAAATGCATGCTAGATCAAATTAAGGACTTAGAAGAAAAATTAGAAAAACCATGCTTAAATATTAATGAAAACATTTCTTCTAGCCTAAATGATGCATGCTCACATGATTATATGCCTCTTAATGTTAGTGATGCATGTATGGATGAAAATAGGGTCCTAAGGGAAAAGGTAGACCACTTGACCAAGGCCCTAGAAAAATTCATTATAGGCTCCAACACCCTTAACATGATTATAGGGAGCCAAAGAGCAAGTTTCAATAAGAAAGGCCTAGGATATAAGGAAAAGAAAAATGAAAAGACCTATAAATGCTTAATTTCTAGGGGTCAAGATAAAAAGAAGACAATTGCTAGAAAATGGATCCCTAAGGAGTATTTAGTGAACCCCATAGGAAAGAACTTATTTTGGGTTCCTAAATCCATCCTAAAGGGTTAGGAAAACCCTAGGATAGTCAACCATATGGAATTTATCTATATCATATTTTGAAACAATCCAAAGCAAAATTAGGTGTTAAAATGGATACAAACTTGATCAAAACACTAATTGTTTTTGAAGCTTTTGGATTTTTGGCAAATCATTGAAAATATAATGATTTTTCATGAAAAACTATTTTCCATTGATAAAGAACCTTAAAAGAAATGTGTTTCCCAAATTTCACTATTTTTTGAATTTTTTGGAATTTATAGTGCATTTCTGAATTTCATCCAAAAAATCAGAAATCCTGATTTCCTTGTGCGATCAAGCTGCCATCTTGATAGCGATCGTGATATCTCTTGTCTGCGAAACGATAACCTAATTTTATCAGGTTTTAGATTGTTTTTTTTATTTTTGTTTCTCTCTAGACTTGATGTCATGTCATATAAACTTTATTTAATCTTTTTGATGGTGTCAAAGGGGGAGAAAGATATATGTTTAAGTAAGGGGGATTGCATTTAAGGGGAGTTTCATGTATTAAGGGGGAGAGTTGCTAATCATTTTATTCACATGTTTTCTTTCCTTAATATTTTATCAAATATTTTTACCTAACTTAAACGGATTGCCACACATCAAAAAGGGGAAGATTGTTAGTGCAATCAACCTGTGATATGGTTTTGATGTGTGTGGCAAAGGGTTTAAGTTAGGTTATTATTGTGATTTAATATGTGCGTTGAATTCATGCAGGACTTAGTAATTCGCACATGGAGCCTTGGAGAGTTTCACCTCTCATGACTCGGTCTTTGAGTCGGTGAAGGATGGCTTTATGGAAGTTGTGCGCTTGGAGCATCCGAGGGACCGCCGGACGAGAAGCTAGGAGTGAAGCCGGAGGAAGTAGACTTCAGGGCGAGACGCGAAGGATGGCGCTGCAGAGCCGTGCGCTTGGCGCATCTGAGGGACATGGCCGGACGAAGACAACTTCGAAGGCGAGGGACTCCAAGGGATGAGAGTGAGCGAATGTAACCCAGGAAGGGGTAGTGCTCTTAGGTGAAACTTGGCCATTTGGCTAAGTGTCAGATGAGATTTTCCGACACCAGTCGACTGCCATGAAATGGCAATCGACTGCTCTGAGTCGAACGGGGTTTGATTGGTATCCGACTGATAGGTTTTTGACCCGGTGATCGCCATATATTAGCGATGCCGATCTTGATAATCGGTAGTCGAGAGGGTTTAGCGCAGAACCTCGTAGCCGAGGGCGATCGACTGAGGCATCGATCGTGATGGATACATCAGTCGACTGCCAAGGGTTCCGTTGGACTATAACGGTCGGGATCTGACGTGTTCAGAGGCCATTGTAGTGGCGACAATCGACTGCCAAGGGCAACAGTCAACTGGTGGCGGCCAACGGGAAGAAATCAGCCCTCTCTATAAAAAGAGAGGGTGTGGGCTTTTGGATGGCTAATGCTTAAGTCCTAAACGATCATCCAAGTGCCCCACAAGCATTCAACTCCTTCTCCTAGTTTTATTTTACATTTATTGTAAGAAGGAGTGTTTGGGTTGTAAGAAGGTTTACCTCCACCTTGCTTTGGCTAAAGGGAGAAACCAATAGTGAATTGGTTGCGGAGTGATTCACCGTGGATGAATCGGACCGTGGATTAGCGGCGAGGTCGTGAACTACGTTATATTTCGGTGTTAGCATTGTTTAGTATCTTTCTTGTCTTTATTATTGTTTGTTTGTATTTTCCGTTGCGCTAATATTATTTGTAGACAAGCGAATTCCACCATCGAATGAAAGAGGGATATTCACCCCCCTCTAGCCGGCCAACACAACCACATCGATCCCCTACAGACTGATGGGTTGGTCGCGAGAGTAGAACGCTTGGTAGACAATTGGTCAGTCGGCTATGACCTTGGCAGTCGACTGATGGGTAATGGCAATCGACTGCCAGTGTATCCGTTGTAGTTTTGTTTACGTGGATTAAGTCGTTGTGAGACAACAGCTACAGGAGAAGTCGACTGGGGCCTTATGGCAGTCGACTGCTAGGTGGAAATCAGCCCAAGTTGCAGCTTTAAAGGGAGCTTGAAAGGGAGGATTTAGCAGCAATTTTCTTGGGCAATTTGAAGGGGAATAATTGGTGCTTTCCATTCCTTCAAGGCTAGTCTAAGGCGATCAACAAACAAGAATTCAAAAGAGTTTTTGTAAAGTTTTCTTTACTTCTTTTATTGTATTTACTTAATTTATTTGTTTTTTATTTGTATTACTATTGTAATCATTGTAAGAGATTTCTTCGCCTCTGATGTGTCACCGAGAAGGAGTATTATTGATTATTAGTGGTATTTGTATCGCTAGGGCTCATTCGAGCCCAATCCGTGGAGTAGGAACCCTAAGTCATTCGAGCCTAATCTATGGAGTAGGAACCCTAAGATTCCGAACCACGTTATATCGTGTGTATTTATGCTTGTGTATCTTGTTATTTGTATTTGTTATTATTATTCCAATGTAATAACAAGAGTGTAGACGATCAAGCGCAAATAATCTCCATTGAAGCAACGAACACGGTATTCACCCACCCTCTAGCGACGTCCAATTCCTAACAGTTACTACTCCATGGGTTGAGCTCAAATGAGCCCTAGCGATGCAAGACACTACTAATCAACCTCTCCTTCTCGGAAAACACTCCGGAGGTGGAGAAAATCACTTATAATAGTTCTTATAACAATAAGAAGGAAATACAAGCAAATACAAGTGAAATACACAAAATAATGTAAAGAAAACTTTACAAATAATGCTTTGAATGCTTGCTTGGTTGATCGCTTGAGCCGCACTTGAAGACCCTGACTTGCACCAGCAAATTGCCTCAAATCACCCAAGAAATCGCTGTGGAAATCCTCCTCGTCAAGCTCCTTTTATCCCTCCGCGCGACATGGATTTATGCCTGGCAGTCAACTGCTAACAGTGTCGTTGTCTCACAATGAACTTGATTCATGTTGACATTCAAGACAACGGATACATACTCAAGATTGCTCGATCGCTAGGCGATTCGCTTTGCGACCAAAATCAGCAGTTGTCGAATGCCCTCCATGGCAGTCGACTGCTCATGGCAAGTCGATTGCCCAATGCTGGCAGTCGACTGCCAAGGCCACTTGTCATAGTCGAAAGTCAGTTGACTCATGGAAGTCGACTGGTCATAATCCTAGTCGACTACTCAGTGTCGACTCGGCTACCAAGTGTTAAAATACTTGACCAGTCGACATGTCTATAACCCCAGTCGACTATTATACCTCAACCATAAGATTTACCCCAAGTATGATGTCCTCATACTTACTAGACCACCCTTAGCCTAGACCTAAGCCTTCTAGCCACCTCCATCAGCCTCATGCCTATCGAATCCCTCCAAGTCATCCATGACTTGTTCATCCATATGCTAGCCTTCAGGTGCTTCCATCGGCTATTGTCATGCTAAGATGGTCTACACTGTCAAGGCACATTTGGGCTTACACTGCCAAGACATACACTTAGACTTTACGCTGTCAACCATTGGACTTACGTTGCCAAGACTCCACCCTTGGACTTTACGCCACCAATATCAAACCTTGAACATTCCAATTGCCAAGTATCCATGACTTGGACTTTCACCGCCACGACTACACACTTGAACTTACGTGCCCAAGACTACACCCTTGGACTTTCTATGCCAACTCCATGTTGGTCTTCCCAAATGCCAAGACTCATACTTGGACTTTTCATTGTCAAGTACCCAAGACTTGGACTTTTCATGTTAAGTACCCAAGACTTGGACTTTCCATTGCCAAGTACCCAAGACTTGGACTTTCCATGCTAAATACTCAAGACTTGGACTTTACTATTGCCAAGACTCATGCTTGGACTTTCCATACCAAGTGTCCCACTTGGACTTCTCCATCATATGGTCAACCCCATGTCAACCATATAGTCAACCCATTGTTAAACAATGGTCAACTCATCGTCAAATATCAAAACACTACTCGAGTCAAACTCGAGTTTGGTCAATCGTGACCTGGACCGATTGCACCAACATAACACTCTACCTTCTCTTTTGAAAGTAAGTACACAAAGTGAAAATGAATACAAGCAAGTAAGAACTATAGTATACCAAAACTTTTAGGACTATCGAAGTATGCTCGGAGTGTCGGAATTTTGTCTTCGTGAAGGTAAGGAGTTCTAGTGGACGACGACGAATAGTAGCAGCACTTGGACATAGTAGATGAGTTATGTTCAGAGCTGGTCGTGCATTTCTTTTATAAATCTTTTCCAATAGACTGGAATGCTCTCCAGTCGACTCCATTTCAGCCCGCCAATATGGTACTTCGAGTCTTCCAGTCGACTGAACATGCCCCAGTTGACTCCAGGTCACCCGGCTCCGCATCAGGAAGTTTGCCTCTCCAGTCGACTGAAACTCCCTAGTCGACTGAAAATCTTTCCATCTATGATGTCAGATCTTTGATCGATCACCAGCTAATCCTTCCAACTAGGTATCCAGTCGATTGGACTTCAGTCGACTGGAATCCTTTCAGTCGACTGATCCCTGCAAAACGAGATTAGCACAAAAAAACTATATGAAACATGATAGCAATAGTAAAACTGTTCGATCTCGACTTCTAAGTCTAACACGGACTATCCGTCGGATCGACACCTAGCTTTGTCCGCCTACAGAGGACTCGGCCTCACCTCTCCACTCAAGGCTTACCTGTCGGCTGCCCTGTCAGACTTACCATTCTTGACATCCAATCTGACCCACCAGGGCTTCCATCAGCTGTCCGATCTTCCTGACCCAGCTGGATTTTTTGTCGATTATCTGGTCTCCTGACCCAACCGGTCTTAATGCCAAATGTCCGGTCCACTCGACCCATCTAGACTTCATACCTGGTGTCCGGTTCTCGTGATCTATCAAGACATCTATCTAGTATCCGGTCAACACGATCTACTAGGACTTCCTGTTAAGCCTGCACACTTAACACTCATAACAGAACACAAGTAAACCCTAACTTTAACTATGGTTCATACATCAAAACTTAAAAATGGTGCTCTCTACACCAACACTTTACGCTGCCAATATCATACCCTTGGACTTCCCAATTGTTAAGTACTCATGACTTAGACTTTCACCGCTAAGACTACACACTTGGACTTTCGTGGCCAAGTCCATGTTGGACTTTCCAAATGCCAAGACTCATGCTTGGACTTTCCATGCCAATTACTCATGATTTGGACTTTCTCATGCCAAGTGTCTCACTTGGACTTCTCCATCATATGGTCAACCTCTTGTCAACCATCTCCCCAAGTCATTGTCAAACAATGATCACTCATTTGTCAAACATCAAAAAACTACTCGAGTCAAACTCGAGTCCGATCAATTATGACCTGAACCGATTGCACCAACACTAAGTTAGCTCATTGGTGTAGATTAAACAATATCCCTTTAGCATTCACCTCACCAAAAGTTCATATATCATCATCATCACCATCTCGACCATTATTTTTTATTGCATCATATCAATGAAAATTATAGATATTCTTTTAAAAATTAATTGATTTAAAAATTATAGGATAGTGTAAAATAGTAAAGGAGAGAGAATTATGAATAGAATTTTTTTAATTTTGAAAAGAATTATATCAAATTTTCAAAAGTCATTTGAAGTAGCCCTAGAATCAAAGTCTAACAAAAAATGCATGGAAATAATTAAAATACTTTTCACAATTTCAATTTAAATTTTAAAATCAATTTAGTTTTTAAAAACTTCACAAATAATTAAATGTAGAAAATAATATATAAAATGGAAAAAAAATATTTAACGTGGTACAAAATCTAGGTCTCTATTCCATGACCTATGACCCGTTTGATAAATCACTTCATGAAAATCCACTAAATTTGGTCATTTTGGAAAACCTTTCTAAAGCACATAAACATTTACAAATCTAAGTTGTACAACATTAAATATGGTTTCAAAAAATCTACTACTTAGATGTCCATGAAAACTGATAGTAAAATTAACAATAATTATACAAGCAATTGACTTAAATAAATATATTGAGCTACTGGAAAAATCTAGGAAATACACTGCCTTTAGAAGAACTTTCAAAGGGTGTATTAGAATGGAAATGTATTGATGTTATCGTCGGGTTACAACTAGTCTTTTACAAATGTTATTTGATTAGTTTAGTTGACTAGAATTGTCACCTTAGTCAACTAGACTGGTCGTTCTAACTGTTATCCACTGTGATAATTATTTGGCTCTTATTTGAGTTTTAATTGATAAACTATCATAGTCGACCATAATATGCTATTTAGTCAATTTAATACTTACCATGTAGACTGTCTCGTCTACGTCTAGACTGATACCGGAGTAAAATTAAAACTATGTCTAGACAGATAGACTGAACTTGCCGCATCATCCGATTCATGACAAGTGGCGGCCCGGATTTCTCTCATATCGGACGCCCCGCGTCTCGGCCCGGATATCTCTCATACCGGATCCCCCATGTTTCGGTTCGGATTTCTCTCATACCGGACGCTCCACATCTCGGCCCGGACTTCTGTTAGGCTGAAGGCTTTTTGTCTTGCCTGTTTTATCTCTCGGCCAGGATGCAACATCTCTGATGCACTATTTTTCCATATGATCCATTTTATAAGCTAACCCATCTAAAGAAGGAGGTGGTTATTTCATATCTTTAAGCTGACAGGGCAATTCTCATTATCACCTTTTCTCAACCAGAAGTGCAATCCTCTGACAGGGCTTAAATGAATGTCTGTGACATTAATTGAGAATTGTCTCCTATCAACCGTGCGGCGTGTATTAATTATCGCCCACACACAAGAGCAGATTTCTCCATCAAAATCTCAGAAGATTAGTTGCAGCATTAAATAAGACTTGTCCCCCATCAACCACCTGATGTGCATTAAGGTAACCCACGCGCTGGATGCAGTTTAGATAACAATGATCATGATGTACGACCCCCCGGGGGCATATCGCTTCTACTGGCAGAATCTCTTTGTAGGGGAGCTTCCCCTCTATATATATATGGTCCTTCTTGAGAAGGAGGTAAGTTCGCACACTTATAACCCAGTTCTTTTCAGTTTCTTCTCCTCTTCAAGCTAATTTTCTGCCTTGAGCGTTGGAGGGGCGTTGTCGAGATCCTTCTTGGCGCCCTTGACCGTTTGATGTTGTGCAGGTTTGTCATTCGTCTCGGCCTTCGCCATTCTGCTCAACCATCCAGCAAAGCCGCATTCCTACTGTGCTAAATCGATCTTCCACCCCATCTCTCCTCGTGGTAGTTGTCGGCTCTTACCTTCTTCGCTACTCGGACACCTCACCGTCATCGTCTTAACGGGCAACATAACTGGCACCGTCTGTGGGAACATTTCCTTATATAATCAACGCCTGAGGCAAAGATGGGAGACCAAGGAGCGAATTTCGGTAACCACGACTCCGCGGAGGAAAGTCTAATGAGGGAAAGCATCATAGCCCTCGTCAAAACCACCATGGAAGACGTCCTACGTGATCTCCTCCCGCGAGGAAATCCCCCGTTGCATACTTCCCCCAGCCCAGTCCAAGGTCCTACTCCAGCTTCTATTCCGTCTACTCCAGTTACACCCATATTGGCTCCCGCCGCCTCATTACATCCGACTCATCCTCTACTGCCTCGCCGTCACAATCTTCCGAAGAAACACCCTCATACACACTACCCGAGAAAGATCCCAAAAAGGGTAAGGCTCCTACAATCAATGTTGAATCCCCTCTCGCTCCCATCATTATAGCTGATAAGATGCCCAAGTCCTTCAAGTCAGTCTGCATAGGGGAATATAATGGCTCGGCTGACCTGGAAGAATACTTGGGAAGATTCATGAAGGCCGCATTAATCCACGATTACTCAGATGGGGCCAAGTGTAAGGTCTTCTCTCTTAATCTAATTGGCCCCGCTTAAAGATGGTTCGACCGACTTTCGGCCGAATCCATCCATTCCTTCCAGGAGTTATCCATATTATTCCTGCAACGCTTCGCTAGTAGCAAAAGATACCGTCGAACAGCCCAGTATCTCATGACCATGAAGCAAGAGAGGGGGGAATCCTTAAGAGATTATTTGCATCGCTTCAACCGGATAGCTGTCGACATCCCTGATGTTTCGCCAAAAACCGTGGTAGATGCCTTCTCTCATGGTCTTATACGAGGGGATTTTTCCAAATCGCTAATGAAGAGGCCTCCTCTCCACTTTGAGGCTTTACTGGCTAAAGCTGAGGCATATATCAATTTAGAGGAAGTCGAGAGAGCAGCCGATGGGAAACAACGATCTGATTGCCCCAAATCTCAAAAAATCATCTAGAAAGTCCCACCGCATCTTCAACCTCCTGTGGCTTCTCCTGTTTACCCTCCGCGGCTCGTGAAGGATAGGACCGTTCACGCTTTTCGAGAACTACCTGTCATAGTGGTGCCACCCGAGCAGCGCGGTCCTTTCTGCACTTTCCATCAGATATATGGTCATTCAACTCGAGAATGCCGCACTTTAGCCGATGAGATCAGGCAAGTAATGAGGGAACAACAACATACTCTCAATGTTCCTCCTCGCGACATGAGACTAGAACCACGGGATCCTATTCGGCGAAATCCGGCTAGAAGGGCCCCTCGGCCAACTCCCGAACAACAGAGATCGGTTCAAGCCCCGCGAAGATCTCAAGAAGATGCTCCGGGCAGGGTTATCTCTCCACCCCGCTCACCGCAAGCACTCAATACTCCACATCGGGGAATAATCAACATGATCACTAGAGGAGCTACTGATGGGGACTCGAATCGAGCTAGAAAGGCCCACAGCCGGCAGCTAGAAAACATGCAAGTAAGAACCAGCCGGATGCTCACAGATAGACCGACAATAAATTTTGGCCTAGAGGATTTGCGAGGGGTTGTTACTCCTCATGATGATGCCCTGGTGATAAAAGCTACCATCGCCAATTATGATGTGGCTCGGATCTTCATAGTCACAGGTAGTTCAGTTAACATATTGTTTAAAGATGCTTTTGACCGCATGCAGCTTGAAACAACTCGGCTCCAACCAATGAATACCGCCTTATTTGGTTTCTCGGGGCATGAAGTCACGCCACTTGGTCGAATTGACCTCCCTCTATCTTTGGGAGACGAGCCCCTCCGCTGAACACGGACGATCACTTTCATCGTAGTGGAAGCCACTTCAGCTTACAATATTATTTTGGGAAGGCCGACCCTGCACTCTTTTGAAGCCGTCATTTCCACCTATCATCAGAAGATCAAATTTCCCGTGGGCAATCAAATAGGGGAGGTAGCCGGAGATCAGAAGGCTGCTCGCAGATGTTATGTAGGAGAAGTTCGGACTGGTCCCAAAAGGAGCCGAAAGATAGAGGGAGCCGGTGTGTACACTCTGTACGAAGTTCCCTCGGAAGAAACCATAGGTGAAGAAAAAATACAAGTGTGGCCCAATCATCTTGAGCGGGTCATCCGAGTGGCAGCAGACTTGCCGGATGATTTGAAGCAAAAAGTGACAGATTGCCTGACTCGCAACCGAGACATCTTCTCTTGGTCGGATGAACAACACCAAAGCATTTCTCGGGCAGTCATGGAGCACAAGCTTAGTATATTTCCTGAAGCTCGACCCGTTCGGCAAAAAAAGAAGGCACTTCAGACCAGAAAAAGACTAAATCATCCGAGCTGAAGTGCAGAAGCTTTTGCAAGCCGGATATATCCGAGAGGTACAGTTCCCCGAGTGGTTAGCCAATGTTGTACTGGTGCCAAAGCTGGGAGGAAAGTGGAGGGTATGTATAGATTTCAGAGATCTCAATAAAGCATGCCCTAAAGATTGCTACCCTTTGCCTCGAATAGATCAAGTAGTAGACTCCACTGTGGGTTGTGAGTTAATCTGCATGTTGCACACCCACTAGGGGTATCATCAGATTCCACTCGCCGTGGAGGATCAAGAAAAAGTCAGTTTCATCACTGCGGATGGTACCTTTTGTTACAAGGTTATGCCATTCGGGCTAAAGAATGCGGGAGCCACCTATCAAAGGCTAATGGATAAGGTGTTCCGGTCACAAATAGGCCGGAACATAGAAGTATACGTAGACGACATCCTCATCAAATCCGCTAAGGCGGGAGATATGATCCAGGACGTAACCGAAATATTTAGCACTCTACGACAATATGGAATTCGACTTAACCCAGATAAATGCATATTTGGAGTTCGTGGAGGCAAATTCCTAGGATACATTGTCACTGAGCGGGGTATTGAAGTCAATCCCAAAAAAGCTCAGGTCTTACAGAACATGGCTTCTCCCTGAAATATTAAGGAAGTACAAAAGCTGCTGGGCCGAATAACAACACTCTCCAGATTCATCCTTAAGTCGGTTGAGCGGAGTCTCCCTTGTTGGGAATCGAATCGATTGACCGAATGGCCGGCTAGAGGGGGGTGAATAGCCCTCGTTCGTTGGATGTCGTAATTCACTCGTCTACAAAACGTTAGCGCAAGCGGAAGCAATAAACTAAGACAAGCAAATAGAAATAAAACAAAGACAATACAAACACGGAGATGTAACGTGGTTCACGGCTACGCCGCTAATCCACGGTCCGATTCGTCCACGGTGAATCACTCCGCAATCTATCCACTAGATCTCTCCTTTGCACAAAGCTAGGTGGAGGTAACCTCTTTACAACAACACTCCTCTTACAAATATAATGAAAATAAGCTTGGGTAAGAGGATGGAAAGCTTTAGGGAACTTTGGGAGAGTGTTAGAGTGTAAGCATTAGCCTCCCAAAGCCTTACCCCTTTCCTTTTTATAGAGGAAGAGGGTTTCTTCCCGTCTACACAGGAGCAGTCGACTGATGGCACCCATCAGTCGACTGATGCTGTAGCCATTGCCCAATAACGGCCGCTTTCCACGTTGGATACCATCCAACGGTACTGGCATCAGTCGACTGATGGCACCCATCAGTCGACTGATGTCAACCAGTCGAGTCCTCAACGAGGTCGACATCACCGATCGTCGTCTGCGGTACGATCGATCATTATCGGGCCGATCGCTATGTCGGGCTGACTGATCAACATGATTCAGCCACATTAGACCAGTCGATCGAACCATCGACTCAGAGCAGTCGACTGCCGTGACATGGCAGTCGACTGGTGTCGGGAAAACTCATCCGACACTTGGCCAAATGGCCAAGTTTCACCTAAGAGCTACCCTTCCCGGGTTACAATCGCTCACTCTCATCCCTCGGAGTCCCTCGCCTTCGAAGTTCTCTTCGTTCGCGACCACGTCCCTCGGCAGCATCAGGCGCACGGCTCTGCAATGCTCCTTCGCGTCTCTTGCCTCGAAGTCTACTTCCTCCGGCTTCACTCCAAGCTCCTCGTCCGGCGGTCCCTCGGATGCTCCAAGCGCACGACTTCCGCAAAGCTATCCTTCACCGACTCAAGGCACGAGTCATGAGATGTGAAACTTGCCATGGCTCCATGTGCGAATTACTAAGTCCTGCACGACTTCAACGCACATATTAAATCAACATCACAAACTAACTTAAACCCTTTGCCACACCATCAAAATCATATTACGGCAAGAGATTGCCCTAACAATCTCCCCCTTTTTGATGTGTGGCAATCCGTTTAAGTTAGGTAAAAACATTTGATATAAATTTTAAAGGAAAGAAAGCATGTAAACATAATCATGGTATAACAACATGCAACTCCCCCTTAATCCATGAAACTCTCTATGTAAATTTCTCCCTATCATAAATTTCTCCCCCTTTTATAATTAACTTAAACATAATATTTTCTCCCCCTTTGACACCATCAAAAAGATTATCACTAAGTTAGAACCACATGGCATCAAGTCTAATAGAAAGAAAATACCATAAGTTGATTTAAAATCGAAATTCAGCTTTTACTGGTCTGATATTCAGGCCATCAGTCGACTGGTTCAGATATCAGTCGACTGGCACGTGGATTTCGGGATTTTCTGATTTTCAGACCGAATTTCAGAAATGCATTAAAAATTCCAAAAAATTCAAAAAATCATGAAATTTGGGGAACATATTTCTTTTAAGTATATCTATCAGTGAAAAATATGTTTTCATGAAAAATCATTATATTTTCATATATTTGCCAAAAATCCAAAAGCTTTAAAAACTACTAGGTTTTTGATCATAAGAGTGTCCATTTTAACACCTAGTCTTGCATCCAATTGTTTCAAAACATGAATACATGTATTTTAAAGCAAGAAATTGTTTTGAAAACATATGAAATATCCAACCATGATCTTTGGGCAATATGTCTATGAATTAAACATAAGCCTTCCCCATGATTGGTCTATTATTGCTATTTTGATACTTTAAATTATCATCTAAATGCCATAGGCATTAGTGGACATTTGTATCATTCTAACATCTCACTCATGCTAAGTTTTCAATCAAGGTAGCCTATGGTGAGTGTGAGATGCATCCTAGGGGGGTATTTGTGCATACTTAACCAATATATTCATGCAATTCTATCATGGTTAAGTATCCTAACAATTAACATGATCATAATGGCATATATGAATTAATTTTACATTATGATCATGAAATTCATGTATTCATCAAATAAAAGTCATGCCTTAGGTATTATATGATGATAATAACCAATGTATCACCTAAAGCATTATTCAAACATATTTCTCATGATAACGTGCCAAATTTCAAAAACATAAATCATGATTGTAAATATACATAGAAACTACATCAATCATCATGATTTAAGCAATATTATCTATTTATGGGTACGTTATCATCACCCAACACTATCTAAAAAAATGTTGTCCCGTCATCCTAAGTCAACCAAAATATGATATAGGTCAATTCCATATGGTTGACTACCCTAGGGTTATTCTAACCCTTAAGGATGGATTTTGGAACCCAAAATAAGTTCTTTCCTATTGGGTTCACTAGATATTCCTTGGGGATCCATTTTCGAGCAATTATTTTCTTTTTATCTTGTCCCCTAGCTATGAGACATTTGTAGGCCTTTTCATTTTTCTTTTCCTTATATCCTAGGCCTTTTTTGTTAAAACTTGCTCTTTGGCTCCCTATGATCATATTTAATGTGTTGGAGCCAATTGTGAATTTTTCTAGGGCTTTAGTTAAATAATCTACCTTTTCCCTTAAAGCTCTATTTTCATTTATACATGCATCACTCATGTGAGCATGCATCATCATGGCAAGAAGAAACATTATCATTATTATTAAAGCATGTTGGGTTTTCTACATTGGTTTCCACAAATGACAATTCATCTACATTTATTACAACACACACAACACACGCATGCATATTACAACAAGTGTAGACATAACCGTAAATTTAAATTTGCAATAAAAGGAAATTTATCTACGTTATACCTTTCGTATGACGTGTAGCGGGAACAACATCAACCGGAATGATCCTCGCTAGAATCGTCTCTATCCGTATCCACACCGAGTTCCTCGGGATGACTTCGCTAAGCCACGAGCTTCGTCTTCGTACGGGTTACTAGCCTCGTGTTGAAGACGACGTGATCGAGAGATGATCACGATCCGAATCCAAATTCGGATCCTAATACGAGTTCTCAAAACTCGCTTCTCCGGAGAGGTATTCGTCAACCGATTGACGAATCCTTCGTCCTCCACCTCAGAGGATTACCAGAGATCAAATCCCCGGTAAGTTAGCCGCTGTCGGAGCTCTAACCGTCGTCCAAACGACGCTCCGACGAGAGGAGAAGAAGCTGTCCAGAAAACTGGACAGCTTGGTGGAGGAGTAGGTGCCGGCCAAAACAAGGAAGCCAAGTGCTCACCTTTTCTCCGAGGCCTAGGAAGATCACCGGAGGGTCACCGGAGGATCACCGGCTGAAGCTTGGTCGCAAGAAGGAGCCGACGCGCACAAGGGGTGGCGGCCAAGGAGCTTGGGCGGCAACTCCTTCAATGGGGTTGGGCGACAACTTTTGCTAGGGCTTGGATTAGGGCTTAATTATTCCTTAAGCCCTCTTTTATAGAGAACTAATTCTCTTAATGGTTATTGGATCATAACCATTAGGCCCGTTAACCCGCTCCATTAAGATAAGTTAAAATAAACCGAACCATGATGGTTTATTTTAAGTTAAAACGAACCGAACCAACCTTTGGTTCATTCGTTTAAAATAAACCAAACCCTTTGGTTTATTCTCCTCCATTGGATTAGAACCAAACCATTTTGGTCCATCCATTATGTCTTCATAAGACATGGCCCATCCACGCTTCCATTGCGACTGAAACGATTTCATGCTCGCTCCATATTTGGTCCAACCAAACTTAGTTTCTCTCGGTCTGAGAATCCCATTCTCAAGCTCGTTTTAAATCCTTTGGATTACGCTCATTGTGCGTGTGACCAAATAGGTTCTCGGTTTATGTTAGCCATCTATAATTAACCATTAATTATAGAACGATCATGAGTGGCACCTAGTAGTACATCATGATCCCCAATTAACCGAAAAGATCAACGGTTGATCCAGAACTATTTCTGAAACACTTCAGCAGCTCGAATGATTCGTGCCCCATTCCCTTCACTCATCTTATACCCACTTGGTTCAGGACATGGTCTATTATGTCAGTCCCCACTAGGCTGACTACGTCACACCTAGCCCAAGTATCAATTCCTCGTCCTATGGATTCTAGTTACTCCACATGTATCGAAGAGTACCTTACTCTAAACACGCAATGCTTTGGCCAAAGACTTTAGTAACAATCCGACGAGAGGCCATGGGTATACATCTCCTCGCAAGGAGTGGTGAATCCTTTATAGGCTATTCAAACACCTTCGATCATTTCGACTTATACCCAATCATCCCGGGTCCACATCTCCTTAGAGATGTTTGCTTAAGATGTCAAAGCATAAGTCTCCATGATCAAGATGACTTGAATACCGCAAGTCAAAGGAACATCGCACTTAAGCTACAGTAAGAACTTCATTGACATATCTATATTTGTAGAGAACCATATGAAGTCTTACGGCTGGTCACTCCAATGAACTAGTTACCATAACTAGCATCCACGATTAACTCCGGACATCACAATGTCTCCAGCCAGTGAGAATCAGCTACTTGGATACACCAAAGAGTATACCTCGTTCTAGTCTCGACAGAATTGATGGTGTCCAAATCCATCAATTCATCGACTAGGGATAATTCTGATACATCACAATTACACATGTAGAGATACTCACTAGTTGTGATCCAATCACAAATTTTCTCATGCTGTGAATCGTATCGTGGACATTCAGTAAATGAGTTTAAGATCCAATCAAATACATAAAACATGTATACTCAAATAGTGAATCTTCATTTATCATATAAATGGTTCATACATAAGGTGATTGCCTTAGGACATCTCTCATATATTACTAACAGACTCCCACTTGGCCTAATGCCAATCGCTACGGTATCCAATACCATAAGCTCTAACATGACCCTCAAACTTACTTTGAGGTAATGTCTTAGTCAAAGGATCCGCTAAGTTCCTTTCAGTGGGAATTTTCTCGATTTGTATTTCGTTCCTACTGATGATCTCTCTGATAAGATGATAGCGGCGAAGCACGTGTTTGGATCATTGATGAGACCACATCAAGTTCAGAGATGAACTTCTTGATCCAAACCGCTTCCTTTGCTGCTTCCAAAGCTGCAATGTATTCTGCCTTAGTGGCAGAATCCGCTATAGCGTCAAGCTTGGAACCTTTCCAACTTATTGCGCCTCCATTCTAGGTGAATACATACCCAGACTGAGACATGGAATCATCCTTGTCTGTCTGGAGCTGGCATCCGTATACCCACGTATCACCATGTACCCTTCTCCATATATTAGGAACACATCCTTTGTTCTTCTCAAGTACTTAAGGATCGTCTTAACAGCCACCCAATAATCCATTCCTGGATCAGACTGGTATCTGCTCGTGACACTCAGAGCATACGATACATCGGGCCTCGTACATAACATAGCATACATGATAGATCCTATTGCGGATGCATAGGGAATCTTACTCATGCAAATCCTCTCGTCTTCTGTGCGCGGACACATAGACTTCGAAAGGTGTACCCCATGCACGATGGGTAGGAAACCTTTCTTGGATTCCGACATGCTAAACCTCTTTAGCACTCGGTCTATATATGTAGACTGCGAAAGACCAAGCAACCGTTTCGATCTATCTCTATAGATCTTAATCCCGAGGATGTAGGTTGCTTCTCTCAGGTCTTTCATGGAGAATGTCTTGGATAACCAAACCTTAACTGACTGTAAGACTGAAACATCATTTCCTATAAGTAATATGTCATCGACATATAATACTAGGAACACGATTACACTCCCACTAACCTTCTTATACACACAAGGTTCGTCTGGATTTTGTGAGAAATCAAACTTTTTGATTGTCTCATCAAAACGGATATTCCAGCTCCTAGATGCTTGCTTCAATCCATAAATGGATCGTCGCAATTTGCATACCTTGGTTTTATCAACCGATGTGAAACCCTCAGGTTGTATCATATACACGTCCTCGAGCAAGTTTCCATTAAGGAAAGTTGTTTTCACATCCATCTGCCATATCTCATAATCATAATGAGCCGCTATGGCCAGGAGCATCCGAATGGATTTAAGCATAGCTACAGGCGAATAGGTTTCGTCATAATCAACACCTTGCTTTTGACGATATCCTTTCGCCACCAATCTAGCCTTATAGGTAATCACATTACCATCCATGTCGATTTTCTTCTTGAAAACCCACTTGCACCCTATAGGCTTTATGCCTTGGTGGAGTCAACCAAGTTCCAAACTTGGTTTTCATACATGGAATCCATTTCCGACTTCATGGCACCAAGCCACTTATCCCTTTCTCGAACTTGTCGGCCACTTCTTCATAACTGGTAGGCTCCTCATCATCAATGAGTAACACGTCGTTCGATTCACTTACGAGAAATCCATATCTCTCAGGAATATTGCGTGTTCTACCAGATCTACGAAGATGTGGTGTTACAATAGGTCCAGCCGATTGCTCATCACTATGAGTTGTCGCCTGTTGTGCTTCACCAGGTATCTCATCAATGTCTATTTGAGTCTCTCGAGCCTCCTCAAGCTCGACGACACTCCCACTGTTTTCTTGCAAGAGAAACTCTTTCTCTAGAAACACAGCATGCCTTGAAACAATCACCTTTTGTTCCACAGGATGATAGAATTGGTAACCCCTTGTTTCCTTAGGGTATCCAATAAATAGACATTTATCAGACTTAGCATCCAATTTGTCTGATACTGTCCACTTCACATAAGCAGGACAACCCCATATCTTCAAGTAAGATACATGAGGTTTCTTACCATTCCATATCTCATATGGAGTAGTTGAGACTACCTTGGTAGGCATTCTGTTTAACAAGTAAAATTGTATGCGAAGTGCATAGCCCCAAAAGGACTTGGGAAGAGTCGCATGATTCATCATTGACTGACCATGTCCCAACAAGGTCGATTCGCCTCTCAGATACACCATTATGCTGTGGTGTATATGGCGGAGTCCATTGAGACAATATGTCATTGTCTCTTAGATAATCAAGAAACTCTTGACTTAATTATTCACCACCTCGATCCGATCGAAGTATTTTAATACTCTTTTCATGTTGTCTCTCTACTTCATTTCTGAATTCTTTGAACCTTTCAAAGGCTTCAGACTTGTGTTTCATCAAGAACACATACCTAAGCGTAGTAGTCATCGGTGAAGGTAATGAAGTAGCTATAGCCTCCTAAAGCTTGAGTTGACATAGGTCCACATACATCGCATGTATTAGACCTAGTAACTCTCCCACTCGTTCACCTTTTCCAGTAAAAGGTAACTTAGTCATCTTGCCTTTTAAGCATGATTCGCATGTATCGTATGAATCCAATTCAAACGATTCCAGAATTCCACATTTGTGTAATTCGGACATGCGTTTCTTGCTTACATGGCCAAGACGACAATGCCACATATAGGAGTCTATTTGATTATCCTTTTGAGCACGCGTGTTGCTCGCTTCGATATTGAAGATGTCATTGGATACATCCAACGTATAAACACCATTGCTTAAAGTTCCAGTCCCATAAAGAACTCCATTCAAAGTTATGTAACAACAATTGTTACTAAAAGTCAAATGGTACCCATTTCTATTTAAACAAGAAATAGAAATGATGTTCTTTATCAACGAAGGAACATAAAAGCAATTGTCCAGTTCTAAGACAAGTCCTGTAGGGAGTTTCAACAAATGCGTTCCAACGGCGACTGCAGCAACCTTTGCTCCATTCCCAACACGCAAATTTGACTCTCCCTTGACGAGTCTTATTCTATTCCTTAGCCCATGTATGTCATTACATATATGTGAGCCACACCCAGCATCCAATACCCAAGTGTTTGAGGAAATAGAATGACAATCAATAACGAAGATATCTGAAGAAGATGGGGAATCCGATGCCTTATTCTTCTTCACGGACTCAAGATAAATCTTGCACTTTCTTCGCAAATGGCTCTCATTGCAATAATGATGGCAAGTTTCCTTTTGTGCTAGTTCTACCTTCTTAGCCTTTCTCTTCTTTCCCTTCTGTTGTGCCTTTGACTTCCTCTTAGAACCTTTCTTCGAGGAATCAACTAATAGCATCGTCCCCTGCTCATGCTTCTCAGAAGACTCCACAGTCTTCAGCATATTGAGCAGTACCACAGATGAACCTTCTAGCATATCAGAGGTGAAGAGGAGCTTTGAGACTTCGAACCTTTCGAATCTCACTTGCTCATCAACCAACTCACAAAGATGAAGGACTACGATAAGAGCATCCATATGCTCATGCTACTTTCGTAGCTTGGGTTCCATCGCGGCTAGCATGATGCAACTCATTTGTTCAGAATCACTCACATGTTTCTGATAGGCCAACAATTGGTCCAGAGTTGCATCGTCACTAGGACAGGCGGGAAGAGGCGCTTCGAGGACATTTGCAAGATTTTCAACCTTGAGAACAATTCTCAAGCTTCTAAGCCAGTCCAAGAAGCTCGGCCCAATCAATTTATTCGAATCCAAAATGGAACGCAAATTCAAAGACATCATGATCAATCTTAGAAATACAAAACGAGCATATATGAGAAAATGATTTTTAAAATGCATCAATATATATTTATAAATCCCATTCATTTTTCGAATTTTAAAAACCCCAAAATCACTTCGGGAGATCGTAGGTCCATCTCCGAATGGGCTGATATCCATCATAGTTATGAACAACCTTGGAGAGAGTCCAACAAGCCATTCATAACTACGACGATAGGTATCATCTATACCGATTGCATATCACGTATATGCAACTATCACAATGTGCTATCAACTAATTGAATGCTCACACATACGTTGGGTTGTTAACACATTAACAAGTATGCATCATATGCATAGCACCCAACTTCACCTCCCTTTACATCGACCTTGGAGAGAGTCCAACAAGCCGATGCTCCAGGTTAAAGCCAACCCATTAATCGGGAAATAGTTTTAATATGGTTAGAGCGCATTCAACCAATTAGCCCAGCTTGGAGAGAGTCCAACAACCAAAGCTAACGATTAACCTCTAACTCTTACCATATTAGTATTAAACTATTCCATGGTTTGAACATGTTCGGGTTCGAGCCGGGCTTGGAGAGAGTCCAACAACCCAAACAAGAAACGGAACTCTGGTTCTAACCATATTAATGGAAGGTGTAGGCTTTAATATTGTTTAAGGGTTTTTATGTCTCATCCTCTTTGCATGCAAATAACTATTATCTACATGGCATGACATACATGGCATACATCTACATGTCACGACACGCATGGCATAATGTTATGCATCTAATGCAATTACATTGCATACAATTATGTCATGTATATATTTCCTTATATGTCATAACTATTTATGGAAATAAAATATGTTTAACATTTGATTCTCCAAATCAAATCATAATTAAATTAGGAAACAAATTTCCAAATCTAATCACATATTTTATTCATTGAATTATTTGATTAAGGAAAATCTATTTAGGAAACCAATTTCCTAAATCATTAAAACTACTTATGGAAATAAAATATTTTAAGATTTGATTTCCCAAATCAAATCATGATTAAATTAGGAAACAAATTTTTAGAATCTAATCAAATATTTTATTATGGAAAATATCAATTTCCATAAATACTTCCAACTTTCCAAAAGTGGAAGATTTCCATAAATACTTCTAGACTTTCCAAAATTGAAAAATTTCCATAAATACTTCTAAATTTCCAAAATTAGAAAATTTCCAGAAATACATTATGACTATCGCAAAAACCATTTTTACGATTATGTCTGAAACATAACCTGGCTCGATACCTTTGTTGGGTTTCCGATGGCGTACAGGTGTGTGTTCGATCACGTTTCGTAAACATGAACACAGCAGAAGCAATAAAAATAATAAATCTACATTTATTACAACACACACAATACACGCATGCATATTACAACAAGTGTAGACATAACCGTAAATTTAAATTTGCAATAAAAGGAAATTTATCTACATTATACCTTTCGTATGACGTGTAGCGGGAACGGCATCAATCGAAACGATCCTCGCTAGAATCGTCTCTATCCGTATCCACGCCGAGTTCCTCGGGATGACTTCGCTAAGCCACGAGCTTCGTCTTCGTACGGGTTACTAGCCTCGTGTTGAAGACGACGTGATCGAGAGATGATCACGATCCGAATCCAAATTCGGATCCTAATACGAGTTCTCAAAACTCGCTTCTCCGAAGAGGTATTCGTCAACCGATTGACGAATCCTTCGTCCTCCACCTCAGAGGATTACCGGAGATCGAATCCCCGGTAAGTTATCCGCTGTCGGAGCTCTAACCGTCGTCCAAACGACGCTCCGACGAGAGGAGAAGAAGCTGTCCATAAAACTGGACAGCTTGGTGGAGGAGTAGGCGCCGGCCAAAACAAGGAAGCCAAGTGCTCACCTTTTCTCCGAGGCCTAGGAAGATCACCGGAGGGTCGCCGGAGGATCACCGGCTGAAGCTTGGTCGCCGGCAAGGAGCTGGACGCCGACACAAGGGGCTGGGCGGCCAAGGAGCTTGGGCGGCAACTCCTTCAATGGGGTTGGGCGGCAACTTTTGCTAGGGCTTGGATTAGGGCTTAATTATTCCTTAAGCCCTCTTTTATAGAGAACTAATTCTCTTAATGGTTATTGGATCATAACCATTAAGCCCGTTAACCTACTCCATTAAGATAAGTTAAAATAAACCGAACCATGATGGTTTATTTTAAGTTAAAACGAACCGAACCAACCTTTGGTTCATTCGTTTAAAATAAACCAAACCCTTTGGTTTATTCTCCTCCATTGGATTAGAACCAAACCATTTTGGTCCATCCATTATGTCTTCATAAGACACGGCCCATCACAAATTACACAAAGAGTATACCTCGTGCTAGTCTCGACAGAATTGATGGTGTCCAAATCCATCAATTCATCGACTAGGGATAATTCCGATACATCACAATTACACATGTAGAGATACTCACTAGTTGTGATCCAATCACAAATTCTCTCATGCTGTGAATCGTATCGTGGACATTCAGTAAATGAGTTTAAGATCCAATCAAATACATAAAACATGTATACTCAAATAGTGAATCTTCATTTATCATATAAATGGTTCATACATAAGGCGATTGCCTTAGGACATCTCTCATATATTACTAACATCACTAACATCTAATGGCACATAATTATCATGTGAGCATGCATCATCATTTAAGCTAGAAGAAATATTATCATTTAAGCATGCATTTTCTAGCGTATTTTCCAAATCCTTAATTTTATCTAGCGTGCTCTTATTTTTCTTTTTCATGCCAAATAAGTCCTTAGTTAAACTAGAAATTATGGAAACTATTTTCTTAGGAGAAGCATTTGTTACCATAGTTTCCATGTCTTCTTCTTCTTCGGATGATGAGGATGTAGAAGCTCCCCCTTCATTTGAGCTCTCTCCACTTGAGCTTGATTCTTCATTTTCGGTGGAGGAGGAGCAATCCGAGTCATGAAGAGCCATTAATGCTAGGTTGGAGTAGACATGCTCTTCTTCTTCAGATGAGGAGGATGGGGCAACATCATCCCAAGTCTTGGCTTTGAGTGCCATGGCCTTCCCTTTTCCTTTTGCCTTCTTTTCTTCTTCCTTTCTCTTGCTCCCCTTCTTCTTCTTCTTTTCCTTGCTCTTGTTTAGGAGGGGACAATTATCCCTTATGTGTCCCTCTCCTTGGCAATTATAGCATATGACCTTCCCCCTTGGTCTTCTATTCCTATCATGAGATTTATCAAATCTAAGATTCTTAAATGCACGCCTTACCTTCCTTACCATGTAGGCTTCTTCCGTGCTATCCATGGCGGAGGTAGAGGCTTCATCGGATGAGGAGGAAAGGACTTCCATCTTCTTCTTCCCCTTGTTCGCTATCAAAGCTACTCCTCTTGAGGGTTGGATTCTAGGCTCTTCTTGTATTCCTTCTAGCCTAGTTTCATGAAGCTCCATTGTTGAGAAGAATTCCTCCAAGGTGCTTACTTCTAAGTTCTTGGAGATATAAAATGAGTCCACCATGGAGCTCCACTTTGAGGACCGGGGAAAGGCATCTATGGCCTTCATTACCATATCCCGGTTTGATAGCTTTTCACCTACACTTGTTAAACCGGTTAGAATTTTCTTAAATCTAGAGTGTAGGGAAATTACCTTTTCTCCCTTTTCTAATTTAATGTTGGATAGTTGGGAGCGGAGGAGATCTCTCCTTGCTAGCTTCGCCTCGGATGTGCCTTCATGAAGCTCAATTAGCTTCTCCCACATCTCCTTGGCGCTTAGGCATTCTCCTATTCGGTTGATTTCTTGTTGGGGAAGCACATTGAAAAGATGATGCTTGGCTTTCGAGTTTGCAAGGTGCTCTTCCCTTTGCTTTTTGGTCCACCTAGATTTCTCTATTGGCTTCCCTTCTTCATCCCTAGGCAAAACGAAACCGGATTCCATTGTAATCATAATGTCAAAATCTGTTTCGAAAAATACCTCCATTCGCTTCTTCCACCAAGAGAATTCGCCGTCAAACTTCGGTGGGTGGATGTTTGAGCTGGCCATCTTTAGATGAAGTGTTTGTTGCGGCGGTTAGTCCTCGACAAACGACTTGGCTCTGATACCACTTGTTGGGGATCGAATCGATTGACCGAATGGCCGGCTAGAGGGGGGTGAATAGCCCTCGTTTGTTGGATGTCGTAATTCACTCGTCTACAAAACGTTAGCGCAAGCGGAAGCAATAAACTAAGACAAGAAAATAGAAATAAAACAAAGACAATACAAACATAGAGATGTAACGTGGTTCACGGCTACGCCGCTAATGCACGGTCCGATTCGTCCACGGTGAATCACTCCGCAATCTATCCACTAGATCTCTCCTTTGCACAAAGCTAGGTGGAGGTAACCTCTTTACAACAACACTCCTCTTACAAATATAATGAAAATAAGCTTGGGTAAGAGGATGGAAATCTTTAGGGAACTTTGGGAGAGTGTTAGAGTGTAAGCATTAGCCTCCCAAAGCCTTACCCCTTTCCTTTTTATAGAGGAAGAGGGTTTCTTCCCGTCTACACAGGAGCAGTCGACTGATGGCACCCATCAATCGACTGGTGTTGTAGCCGTTGCCCAATAACGGCTGCTTTCCACGTTGGATACCATCCAATGGTACTGGCATCAGTCGACTGATGGCACCCATCAGTCGACTGATGTCAACCAGTCGAGTCCTCAACGAGTCGACTTGATCGTCGATCAAGCTTACCGTCCGACGATCGATTATTGCCCATCGCTTTGTGATCGGTGATCAACTTGATTCAGCCACATTAGACCAGTCGATCGAACCATCGACTCAGAGCAGTCGACTGCCGTGACATGGCAGTCGACTGGTGTCGGGAAAACTCATCCGACACTTGGCCAAATGGCCAAGTTTCACCTAAGAGCTACCCTTCCCGGGTTACAATCGCTCACTCTCATCCCTTGGAGTCCCTCGCCTTCGAAGTTCTCTTCGTTCGTGGCCACATCCCTCGGCAGCATCAGGCGCACGACTCTGCAATGCTCCTTCGCGTCTCTTGCCTCGAAGTCTACTTCCTCCGGCTTCACTCCAAGCTCCTCGTCCGGCGGTCCCTCAGATGCTCCAAGCGCACGACTTCCGCAAAGCTATCCTTCACCGACTCAAGGCACGAGTCATGAGATGTGAAACTTGCCATGGCTACATGTGCGAATTACTAAGTCCTGCACGACTTCAACGCACATATCAAATCAATATCACAAACTAACTTAAACCCTTTGCCACACCATCAAAATCATATTACGGCAAGAGATTGCCCTAACATCCCTTTCTTCAAGGTACTTCGCAAGTCGGCTCGATTTTCATGGGATGACAAATGTGAGCAAGCCTTCATAGAGCTGAAGCAATATATAGCTGACTTGCCCACACTGGCCAAACCGGTCCTTGGGGAAGGTCTACAATTGTACCTGGCCTCCTCTGAGGAAGATGTGGCGTCAGTATTACTCCGGCAGGAAGCAGGTAAACAACTGCCCATTTACATTGTCAGTCATTTGTTAAAGGATGCTGAAAGCAGGTACACGACCCTGGAGAAGCTGGCCCTTACCCTGCTTATAACGGCTCGAAAGCTCCGGCCCTATTTCTTATCTCATCTAATCACAGTCTTGACCAACAGTGGCATCGGGAGGATATTGAACAATCCGGAAGCGTCTGCCTGCTTAATTAAGTGGATTACCAAGTTGGCTGAGTATGATATCCAGTATCAACCCCGCACAGCTCTCAAGGCGCAAGTACTGGTGGATTTCTTGGCTGAAACATCCGGGATAGAGAAGAATGGAAAATATACGTGGATGGTTCGGCAACCAAGCAAGGCAGTGGGGTAGGAATACTATTAATATCCCCTAAGGGGATGTTATCCGAATAGTCGTACAGCTCAACTTCCGGGCTTCTAACAATGAAGCCGAGTACGAGGCCTTATTGACAGGAATGCAAGTCGCCCGTCATCTCGATGCTGCTCGGATTTCTCTGCATTCCGATTCCCAATTAGTCATAGAACATCTCAAGGGATCATTCGACATTAACAACCAGAGGTTGAAACGGTATAAACAAGCTTACCAAAGGTCGGACTCGGGATTCCAGGAAATAGCTCTACACAAGATACTTAGAGCAGACAACCAGAAGGTCGATGAATTGGCTCGTATGGATAGTACACTTAAATCTTGGAAACTGGAGGATTCGGTAGCCGAGATGCAGCTAATCTCCAATATAGATCAAGAACCGCTGGTATCTCACAGCTCTCCGGACTAGAGAAATCCCCTAATCAATTACCTCAAGAATAGGGTATTACCTGATAACCGAGCTGAGACCCGAGCTGTCAAGAGAAGAAGTACTTGTTTCGTCTTAATAGGTGACACATTATACAAGCGATCTTTCGCTCGACCCCTACTCAAATGCCTCGACCCGGAGGAAGCAGGTTATGTTATGCGGGAAATACACGAGGGCTACTGTGGAAATCATGCTGGAGGAGTCTCTCTTGCAAGAAAAGTTCTATTAGCTGGATATTTTTGGCCCACTCTATGGTAAGATGCCTCTCATTTTGTACAGGTATGCCTTAGCTATCAGAAACATCAAAATTTCTCTCAGAAGCCGGCCAAGATGTGAAAGGCCTCTGTGGCCTCTTGTCCTTTCGACCAATGGGGGATGGACATAGTAGGGTCGCTGCCTATGGGGTCAAATCAGAAGAAATTCCTATTAGTAGCTATGGACTATTTTTCAAAATGGGTGGAGGCAGAGCCGTTGGCCAAAATAACTAAAGAGGTCGTATTAAAATTCCTTTGGAAAAATATAGTATACCGATTCGGCATTCCCAGGAGGTTGGTCTCCAACAACGAACAGAAATTTCAAGGTCATAAACTGAAGGACTGGTGTCAACAATTGGAGATTCAGCAAGTCTTCACCTCGGTGGCTTATCCGCAGAGTAATGGGCAAGCCGAAGTCACCAACCGAGAGCTGATCCGAGGGCTCAAAACCAAGTTAGATCATACGGAAGGAAGCTGGGTAGATGAACTCCCTAGTATCTTGTGGGCCTACAGGACTACCCCCAAAGATAGCACTGGCCTCACTCTGTTCCATTTAGTTTATAGGGTCGAAGCTCTCGTCCCAGTAGAAATCGGTATGAGGTCTCCCCGGGTATATGCTTACACACCCAGCGACGAAACCAATAAAGAGAGGAGGTTGACTGAGCTGGACTTGGTGTCCGAAGCTCGAGAGCAGGCAGCTAGCCGAATGTACTCTTTCCGAAGGAAGATGGCCCAGGCTTACAACAAAAGAGTGGTACCTCGCTCCTTTCAGCCAGGTGATTTTGTGTGGAAAAAGGTTCAGCCAGCCGAGGAGGTTCGTTAACTAGCGCCCCGATGGAAAGGCCCGTATCAAGTCATCAAGAAACTCAGTTCAGACGCCTATTATCTCCAAGATAGTGAGGGGAAAGAACTCATTCGGCCTTGGAATGCTTTCCATCTGCGGCCTTATTATGCTTTATAAACCCCACATGTAACAAGACTTTCTAATAGAAATTCTACTTCTCGAGTACATATGAGTTTCTGAAAGCTTGATCGATTAAGCCGCCAAGTATCTTCAATTCGGCTATTCTCCTTGGGTATCACTTATCACAGCTGGTCCCAAGTGTATCCATTCGGTATTCTCCTTGGGTATCGCTTATCACAGCTGGTCCCAAGTATTTTCAAATTCGTCTATTCTCCTTGGGTATCGCTTATCACAGCTAGTCCCAAGTACAGTCATTCGGTATTCTCCTTGGGTATCGCTTATCATAGCTGGTCCCAAGTATTTTCAATTCAGCTATTCTCCTTGGGTATCGCTTATCACAGCTGGTCCCAAGTGCAGCCATTCGGTATTTCTCCTTGGGTATCGCTTATCACAGCTGGTCCCAAGTGCAGCCATTCGGTATTTCTTCTTGGGTATCGCTTATCACAGCTAGTCCCAAGTGTAGACATTCGGTATTTCTCCTTGGGTATCGCTTATCACACCTGGTCCCAAGTGCAACCATTCGGTATTTCTCCTTGGGTATCGCTTATCACAGCTGGTCCCAAGTGCAGCCATTCGGTATTCTCCTTGGGTATTGCTTATCACAGCTGGTCCCAAGTATTTTAAATTAGGCTATTCTCTTTGGGTATCGCTTATCATAGCTGGTCCCAAGTACAACCATTCGGTAATCTCCTTGGGTATCGCTTATCACAGTTGGTCCCAAGTATTTTCAATTCGGCTATTCTCTTTGGGTATCGCTTATCATAGCTGGTCCCAAGTACAACCATTCGGTATTCTCCTTGGGTATCGCTTATCACAGCTGGTCCCAAGTATTTTCAATTCGGCTATTCTCCTTGGGTATCACTTATCACAGTTGGTCCCCACGTACAGTCATTCGGTATTCTCCTTGGGTATCGCTTATCACAGCTGGTCCTAAGTATTTTTAATTCAGCTATTCTCCTTGGGTATCGCTTATCACAGCTGATCCCAAGTACAATCATTCGGTATTCTTCCTTGGGTATCGCTTATCACAGCTAGTCCCAAGTGTTCTCAATCCGGCCGCTTCTTCCTTGGGTATCGCTTATCACAGCTGGTCCCAAATATCCTCAATCTGGCTGCCTTTTCCTTGGGTATCACAACTGATCTCGACCTCGAGTGTTGGTCATTCGGCCATTCCCCGCGGACACCACCTAGGCCTCCCCTACATCTCTGATGATCGGTAGTAGCTGCTGTATGATTTCTCTCCAAATATTGCTTACAATAGCTCATTCGACTTTCAATCTCTCCTGATCCGCCTCCTGTTTGAACCCCTTGCTATTTAAGGTGTGCTCAATGTCCTATTACCGATATGTTAAGAAAATTTTTTCTTTAGCCGATAAGACAAAGACACTCCTTAGAAAATAAATTCCTTCATATAAAAAGGCTATTAGGGATACAAAATCTCCTACTAAAACCCAAACAAACGACAAGCGAGCGAACAACAAAAAGATGAAAACTAAGTTAGACTACTAGAGAGGCCCCCCTAGTGCCGAGTCTGGTGTCTCATCGATGAGACGTTGTAAATCCAGGAACTCGGCCGAGGCCCCTTCAGGGGGGTATCCGGCCTCCTTGAAGTGTCAGGTAGCCCTCTCGTATCCTATCTCTATGAGGTCCAGAGTGCGACCCCCTATGATGTCAGCAAACTCCTCGGAAGCCAGGAATGCTTTCTTTCGTTTCTCCCACTGACCCTCCTCATCGGCCCGGTACGAGAGCAGCTCCTCCTTGGCTTTCTCGGCCTGATCCAACAGCTCGTCCCACCATTTAGCCTCGTATTCTGCCTGAGAAGCTCGGATCTGCTCAGCTTGCAATAACCGATCCTTCGCTTCCTCGACTCGGGCCTTGTATTCCACCGCTTCTACGTCCTTCGCCTCCATCTGGGCTCCTTGGAGCTTCATCTCCTGTGCCCTCAGCCGGAGATCGTCCTCAAATCGGATAGCCCTGGCCTGGAAGATGGCCACCTCGGACTAGGCTAGGTCGAGCTCCGCTTCCTTATCCCAAAGCTGAGTCTTCAGGCTGACCATTTGTGCCTGCATTTGTTGAAAGGCGGTAGTCATAGGGGGTAGTCGAGCCATTAACTCCAGATGGTACCCCCAGAACTGCAAAAGGGATAGAAAGGTTAGCCGAGTTGGTGTGACTTAGCCACAAAGAACTAAAAGAGCAATGAGAGATAACTTACCTTGGTGAGATAAATATTCATCTCATCACTGATTGCCGGGATGGATTTTCCTTTGACCGAGTCACCGACGGCATCCCAAATGTCTTGAAGAAGGCTCTGGGATGGTTGCCCCTGACCTGGTTGCGGTCGGCTGGATACTTCTGGCATGGGGCTTGAACTGCGCGGATGGGAGGAAGAAGGTCCCTCTGGTGGAGGGGCATTCCTTGGCTATTCCTCCCGCTGGGGCTCCAGGATGTCTGGCCCTGTGCCGTTGGGTCCTTCTCCACTCGGCTCGGCCGAGTGCTGAGGACTTGGGAAGGAGAAAGGGTGAGAAGAAGAATGTTGAGAGGAGCTCCCCTCGGCCGAGGAGAGTACTAGGCGGCTCCTCTTACGCTGTCTCTGCTGCTCTTCTGAATCCCCTGAGCTTATCACCTCGGCCACCATCAAGGGACGAGGTGGGGGGGATGTCTGAGCCTCCCTAGTCAGGTGTGTTGGCAGGAGCAACCTCAGGAGGGTTTATTTAGGCCCTTTTTTGTTGGTGCAATCGGCCCAGGTCACGATTGACCAGGACTCGAGTTTGACTCGAGTGATGTTTTGATGTTTTGACAAAAATATATGACAATGTAATTGTCATGGTAAAGTCCAAGTTATGAGTACTTGGCATGGTAAGTCCAAGTGGGACACTTGGCATTTGGGAAAGTCCAAGTCTTGAGTACTTGGCACAAGAAAAGTCCAAGCATGGGTCTTGGCATGGAAAGTCCAACATGGGTTGGCAAGGGAAAGTCCAAGCATTGGTCTTGGCATGGAAAGTTCAAGCATGGGTCTTGGCATGGAAAGTCCAACATGGGTTGGCAAGGGAAAGTCCAAGCTTGAGTCTTGACATTTGAGAAGTCCAAGGAGTTTGATATTGGCGACGTAAAGTCCAAGCGGAGTCTTGGCGATGTAAGTCCAATGTGCCTTGGCGGTGTAGACACCGTTAGCATGACATAGCCAATGGAAGCACCTGAAGGCTAGCGCGATGGATGAACAAGTCATGGATGACTTAGAGGGATCCGAGAGGTGTAAGTCTGATGGAGGTGGCTAGAAGGCTTAGGTCTAGGCTAAGGGTAGTCTAGCAAGTATGGGGGAATCATACTTGGGTTAAAACCTCATTTTTGAGGTTGTCAGTCGACTGACATTATGGTCGGTTCGACTGCCGTGAGTCGACTTGAGTTCGACTGTCGTTTAAGAGCTGAAATTGCTCTGGTAGTCGACTGCTCATTGGAGCAATGATCGATGTCGGCAATGATCGCTAAGGGATGGCAATGATCGCCAATTGAGTTGTGAGCACGATCGCTCTATAGCCGATCGCGGCGCTTATAGGCGCGGGCGCGATCGCCAAGAGTCCCGTTGGAACTTATCCAACATGGATTGAGTCATTGTCTCACAGCTATAGTGTTGGCAGTCGACTGGGGACTTATGACAGTCGACTGCAAGGCGGAAATCCAGTTCGACACAAGATAAAAAGGGGAGCTCGTGAAGGATTTCATCATCAATTCTTTGGGAGCTTTGGTGAGGCGATTTACAGGTGCATTTCAGGGTCCTTCAAGCTCATCCAAGTAACCGACAAGCAAGCGCTCAAAACCCTAGTTTGTAAAGTGTTCTTTACATTTTCACTTGTATTTGCTTGTTTACTTTGTATTACTTGTTATAATTCATTGTATGAGGTTTCTCCACCTCCAACTTGTTGTCGAGAAGGAGTTTATTGCTTAGTGGTGTTTTTGGCATCGCTAGGGTTCGTACGAACCCAATCCGTGGAGTAGGAACCGTTCGGTTCCGAACCACGTTATATCTTTGTGTTCGTGGTTGTTTCATCTCATTATTGCTTTTATTATTACTATTCCGCTGTGCATAACGAGTTTTGTAGAGATGATCACGCAAACGAATTCCATCATCGTACAGTCACACGCTATTCACCCCCCCCTCTAGCGGCCTCAAATCTCCTATAATTGGTATCAGAGCTCGGGGCTCTTCTACGGATTAACAACCCGGAGTCAAGACACTAGAGGAACAAGATGGAATTCAAGGAGAGATTGGGTGACGACATCAACGTTCCGCCTTCCTTCGACCGTGAAGATTTCGCGTATTGGAAAGGTAGAATGATGCATTTTCTAATGTGTGACTTTGATAATTGGATTAGTGTCTTAGTAGGTTTTGACACTCCAAAAGACGAAGAAGGAAGAAAAATCAAGAAGAAGAATTGGAGTCAAGAACAACTCCGATACTATAACATCAACAATAAGGTAATGGGTATTTTGCTTAATATAATCCCTAATGATATTTTGATCAAGATAGGGGATTGTAAAGACGCCAAGGAGATATGGAACAAATTGGAAAAATTTCATGAAGAGACTCACTCAATCCAAGAAGATGAGGAGGATGAGGAAGAGAGCTCATCCTCACAAGAAAGTGAGGATTCGGAGGTCGAGGAGTGTTCGACATCCGAGGAGGAAGAAGTGGTGGAAGAGGTAGAATTAGAAGAAACCTCGACCTCTAGGATTGAGGGTGAGGGGATTAGAACATCTACACCGGAGCAACCCCAAGAAGAGCCCTCCACATCCGGTCAAGATGAAGAAGCTCCAATTATGGCACCTTCCACCACCACCCTAGGTAACTCAAACATATCAATTAATAATAAAATACATATAATATATTTTGAGTGTAGGGAGAAAGGACACTACAAGAGTAAGTGTCCTAAAAGAATCAAGAAGTCTCCTCCGGCACCAAAAGTCAAGGATGCCGGTCCCCAAAGTCAAAAGAACAAGGAGCATGTAGTATGCTTCAAGTGCCATCAAAAGGGGCACTATAGAAGCCAATGCTCTAGGGGGAGCAAAAAGACCCAAGAAGAAGCATCACAAGTAGGGGGAGCTAAGGCTAACCCTAAGGTACATTTTAGTAATGCATCTTCTAATTTAAATGTTAAAAAGCATGCTAGGAATTTTAATTCTCTTGCAATTTATGAAAAACATGCTAATAGGAATAAATATTTTTGCTTAGGAGCTAAAAGTGTCCATTTAGGAAATAAGGAAAAATTTGGGACTAATGTCCCTAGAAAAACCATACCTAGGGAATCTATTAGGAAAATACAATAGGTTTCAATCTTAAATAGACTAGGCATATGCCTAGAAAGAACCATGCCCAAGAATTAAATCAAAATTCAAAAATTGGGTAATTAGAATTAGAGAACCAAGCCTTGAGATCAAGGCTTGAAAAACTTGAAAAGACCCTTAAGGTTATGCAAAATCAATTTCAAGGGTCTATTGGTCTAAGTCAAGGATCCAAAAGTCAAAGTCAATATCTAGGACCCAAGAAACAAAAGTCAACCAAGGGCAAGCAAGGTTTGGGTCACAAACCTAAGCCTAAGGTGACTTACCATAGTGTTCCATTTGATTATGGAACACAAACTAGGCCTAAGAAGACCAAGGTCAATAGGGAAGTCATCCCTAAGGTTGACCAAAGGTTGTGCCTAGTGGCTAGGGTTTTGAAGAAACCTAGGGTGGCCACTAAGAAGGTTATTAGGGAGGCAATCCCTAAGGTTAACCTAGGCAAAACCCAAATGACCAAGGCTAATAAGCCTAGAAGGGTCATTAGGAAGGTATATAGGGAGGTTATCCATAAAGAGTACATAATTAACCCTAGGAGCTCAAATCGGTTTTGGGTTCCTAAGAGCGTGATTGATTCACGCTAGATGGGTTTAGGGTGTGCTAACCTTGATTGGATGGGTAGTTAACCTAACCATGGTAAAGGTGGCACTTTAGGTTATTTTCAAGGTTATGGATACCTTGGAAATAGATTTGATTTGAATCCTAAAGGTTTTTAGGATGTGCCAATATTAATTATGAAATTTGATAAAATGATCAAATTGACACAATTTAGGTTTAGAGGTTTTAATGTGTCATTTTGGATTTTTGGCACATTTGGGAGAATTTAGGTTAATATGGCAAAATGAGATTAATCCCAACAAATGACAACAAATATTAAAATTTAGGTATTACTATACCTATATATTTTATATGTCATGCTTTGATTGCCATATGTCATGTCATGACATCATGTTTATTTTTAATCATTTTATATGTCATGAGTATGCTTAGGTTTTAGGTTAATGTCATGTATGCTTAGTGTTATATCATATACCATGACATCATGATCATTGGCCATGATTTATTTTTGCTATTATTATGTCATGATCATTTCATGCATTCTTTTTGACTAAAATTGAATTAAGGACAATGGCATGACTTGAAGTCTCATTTATAAGGGAATCAAGTAGGGTTGCCTTAAAAAATGCATGAAACCCTAGATTAAATGAACCAAAACTCACATCTCACATCTAATTGACATGTATGTGTATTTATACACTCTAGATACATGTGAGATGCTAGGATATGAGTTGAGTTCAAGGTGCATAGTTTTTGCATCTAGATGAACTAAAACTCATCTAATTTTAATTGTGGATCATTGGAAAAGCTTGTGTGCAAGTCATGTGCATAGAGCCAAAGGAATATGATCCAAAATAAGGTTTTAAAAACATTTTAAAATGATTTTGAAAAACCTTGGTTAAGCCTATCTTTTGATAGCAATCACCATTGATGAGATCGATACATAGTGAGCCAAAACTTAGAAGTTTTCTTCACTTTTGGATTTTGTATCAATTTCGATATTTTATGGGTAAAATAATTTTCAAATATTTTTCGCCCATTGTATTGACTATAAGTAATATACGTATCAAATTTCGTGATTTTTTGATATACGTAGAATTACTTATGCTTTTTCAAAATTCGATCCTGATAGTTGAAATTCGAGAATTTCAGTTATCAATCGACTGTCGCATGATGGCAGTCGACTGATGTGAGTGGCAGTCGACTGATTACTATAAGTAGTCGATTGCCAAGCTGATTTCGAGAAAAACAAGGTTTTTTAGCCCGTGTTCAGCTATGGTAAAGGTTCCTAATCACTCCTAACCCTAGGATATGCTTTGGGAAGCATTAGAAAGGGTGAAAATCCATTGGATATGAATTAGGAGTGTTGTTTAGGGTTTGTATCAAATTTAAGGCGGGGAGAGTTCATGTTTGAACTTTTAACCTTATTTTTGATGGTTTAGAGTTCCTATTAGCTTAGAGATTTCCCAAGGACATTATTGGTGCAATGGTTGAGGGGGAGCAAGCCTTTAGGGGGAGTTATCCATCTTGGGATGATGGATGTGTTTCTCTTCTTGAAGGGGGAGAAGTTATTGGGAGAGTATCATCAATTGAGAAAATTGATGGGATTTTAAGAAACCCAATTTGGAAATTGGGAGAGAGTATAGGATTGCCTCTCTTGAGTGATATGAGACTTATCACTAGGAAGATGGTAGGCATCCTAGGTATTTTTGGATCAAGGGGGAGATTGTAAGATCTCATTGGGACATAAAACTTTGACCTCCTTAGAGAGATAACCTTTTTGATGTATGTCAAAAAGGGGGAGAATGTTTGGGAAAATGTTTGGGATTACCAATTTGGAATAATTGGTAAGAGTTTTGAGTTAGTATTCTAACTCAATGGTTTGTGTGGTTTTTGTCAAACATCAAAAAGGGGGAGATTGTTGGTGCAATCGGCCCAGGTCATGATTGACCAGGACTCGAGTTTGACTCGAGTGATGTTTTGTTGTTTCGACAAAAACATATGACAATGTAATTGTCATGGTAAAGTCCAAGTTGTGAGTACTTGGCATGGTAAGTCCAAGTGGGACACTTGGCATTTGGGAAAGTCCAAGTCTTGAGTACTTGGCACAAGGAAAGTCCAAGCATGGGTCTTGGCATGGAAAGTCTAACATGGGTTGGCAAGGGAAAGTCTAAGCATGGGTCTTGGCATGGAAAGTCCAACATGGGTTGGCAAGGGAAAGTCCAAGCTTGAGTCTTGGCATTTGAGAAGTCCAAGGGGTTTGATATTGGCGGCGTAAAGTCCAAGCGGAGTCTTGGCGACGTAAGTCCAATGTGCCTTGGCGGTGTAGACACAGTTAGCATGACATAGCCGATGGATGAACAAGTCATGGATGACTTGGAGGGATCCGAGAGGCGTAAGGCTGATGGAGGTGGCTAGAAGCCTTAGGTCTAGGATAAGGGTGGTCTAGTAAGTATGGGGGAATCATACTTGGGTTAAAACCTCATTTTTGAGGTTGTCAGTCGACTGACATTATGGCCGGTTCGACTGTCGTGAGTCGACTTGAGTTCGACTATTGTTTAAGAGATGAAATTACTTTGGCGATCATTGCTCATTGGAAGCGATCATTGGGCTTGAGTTATGATCTCTTGCCCTAATATGGTTTTGATGGTGTGGCAAAGGGTTTAAGTTAGTGTGTTATGTTGATTTGATATGTGCGTTGAAGTCGTGCAGGACTTAGTAATTCGCACATGGAGCCTTGGCGGGTTCACCCTCACAACCTCGGTCCTTGAGTCGGTGAAGGATGACTTTGCGGAAGCCGTGCGCTTGGAGCATCCGAGGGACCGCCGGACGAGATGACTTGAAGTGAAGCCAAGCGGACTTGGAGGCAAGAGACGCCGAAGGAGCATTGCGAGCCGCTGATCTTTAGGGGCGTGGCATGACGAAGAGAGCTTCGGCGAGGGACTTCGAGTGAGATGAGAGAATGAGTGAAATGTAAGTAGCTCATTAGGTGAACTTGGCCGAATGGCTGGGTGTCGGAGACTTGACCGCAAGGGTTAAGGTTTACCCGACCGCCGGAAGCTCAAACTTATGTTAAGTTTGAGTTTTACACGGCATCAGTCGACTGACAAGTAATGGCAGTCGACTGCTCTGAGTCGAGTGGGTTCGACTGGTATCCGACTGGTGGGTTTGTGCCCGATGATCGCATGGAATGGCGATCATCGCCGAAGGATATCGCGAGCATTGAACCTTCGTAGCCGATCGGGTCGATTACGGAAGGCGGTGATCGGTGATGAGGTCCATCAGTCGACTGCCAAGAGTTCCGTTGGACTACAACGGTCGGGATTCGACGTGTTCGGAGGTCGTTGTAGTGACGGCAGTTGACTGCCAAGGGCGACAGTCGACTGATGGCGGCCAACGGGAAGAAGTTAGCCCTCTCTATAAAAAGAGAGGGTGTAAGCCTTTGAGAGGCTAATGCTTATGCTCCAAGTGATCTTCCTAGTGCCCCACAAGCTCTAAACTCTTCTTACTCGTTTTTACTCCATTCTATTTGTAAGAAGAGTGATCTTGATTGTAAAGGTTACCTCCACCTAGCTTGGTGCAAAGGAGAGACCAATATTGGATTGGCTTTGAAGGAGTGATTCACCTCGGACGAATCGGGATCGTGGATTAGCGGCGTAGCCGTGAACCACGTTATATTCTTTGTTAGCGTTTGTATTTTCATTTATTGCTTGTCTTAGTTTATTGCTTTTTAACGCTTTTGTTTTGTACGAGCAAAACAGAGGGCTATTCACCCCCCTCTAGCCGGCCGTACCGATCCCCTACAAGTGGTATCAGAGCCGAGGAAAGCTTGTCGAGGACTAACCGCCACAACAAGCAACTTTCAAAATGGCCGGCTCCAACATCCATCCTCCGAAGTTTGAAGGAGAATTCGCTTGGTGGAAGAAGCGAATGGAGGTATTTTTCGAAACGGATTTTGACATTATGATTACAATGGAATCCGGTTTCATTTTGCCTAGGGATGAAGAGGGGAAGCCAATAGAGAAATCTAGGTGGACTAAAAGGCAAAGGGAAGAGCACCTTGCAAATTCGAAAGCTAAGCATCATCTCTTCAATGTGCTCCCCCAACAAGAAATCAACCGAATAGGAAAATGCCTAAGCGGCAAGGAGATGTGGGAGAAGCTAATTGAGCTTCATGAAGGCACATCCGAGGCAAAGCTAGCAAGGAGAGATCTCCTCCGCTCCCAACTATCCAACATTAAATTAGAAAAGGGAGAAAAGGTAATTTCTTTGCATTCTAGATTCAAAGAAATTTTAAATGGACTAACAAGTGTAGGAGAAAGGCTCTCCAATCGCGACATGATAATGAAGGTCATAGATGCCTTTCCCCGGTCCTCAAAATGGAGCTCCATGGTGGACTCATTTTACATTTCCAAGAATCTAGAAGTGAGCACCTTAGAAGAATTCTTTTCAACCATGGAGCTTCATGAGACAAGGCTTGAAGGTATACAAGAAGAGCCTAGAGTCCAAAATTCAAGGGGAGTAGCCTTGTTGGCAAATAAGGGGAAGAAGAAGATGGAAGTTCCCTCCTCCTCATCTGATGAAGCCTCTACCTCCTCCATGGATAGCACGGAAGAAGCCTACATGGTAAGGAAGGTAAGGCGTGCATTTAAGAATTTTAGATTTGATAAATCTAATGACAGGAATAGAAGACTAAGGGGGAAGGTCATATGTTATAATTGCCAAGGAGAGGGACATATAAGGGATAATTGTCCTCTCCTAAATAAGAGCAAGGAAGAGAAGAAAAAGAAGGAAGAAAAGAAGAAGAAGAAAGGGAGCAAGAGAAAGGAAGAAGAGAAGAAGGCAAAGGAAAAGGGGAAGGCCAAAGCATTCAAGGCCAAGACATGGGATGACTCCTCTTCCTCTTCCTCATCCGAGGAAGAAAATGCATTTGTCACCAACCTCGCATTGATGGCATTTGACGACTTGGATTGCTCCTCCTCCTCCTCCTCAAATGAAGGATCAAGCTCAAGTGGAGAGAGCTCAAATGAAGGGGGAGCTTCTACATCCTCATCCGAAGAAGAAGAAGAAGATATGGAAACCTTGGTAACGAAAGCTTCTCCTAAGAAAATAGTTTCCATAATCTCTAGTTTAACTAAGGACTTATTTGGCATGAAAAAGAAAAATAAAAGCATGCTTAATCAAATTAAGACTTTGGAATATAAGCTAGAAAATGCATGCTTAAATAATAATGATACTTCTTCTTGCCATGATGATGCATGCTCACATGAATACATGCCATTCAATGTTAATGATGCATGCATAGAGGAAAATAGGGCCTTAAGGGAAAAGGTAGATTATTTAACCAAAGCCCTAGAGAAATTCACAATTGGCTCCAACACCTTAAATATGATCTTAGGGAGCCAAAGAGCTAGTTTTAACAAAAAGGGCCTAGGCTACAAGGAAAAGAAAATTGAAAAGGCCTACAAATGCCTTATAGCTAGGGGACAAGATAAGAAGAAGGTAATAGCTAGAAAATGGATCCCCAAGGAATACTTAGTGAACCCAATAGGAAAGAACTTATTTTGGGTTCCAAAATCCATCCTTAAGGGTTAGAAAACCCCTAGGGTAGTCAACCACATGGACTTAACCTATATCATATTTTGGTTGACTTAGGATGACGGGACAACATTTTTTAGATAGTGTTGGGTGATGATAACGTGCCCATAAATAGATAATATTGTTTAAATCATGTTGATTAATGTAATTGCTATGTATATGTGTAATCATGATTTATGATATTGGGCACATCATCATGAGAAATAGGTTTGAATCATGCTTTAGTTGATAATTTGTTTATTATCATCATATAATACCTAATGCATGACTATTATTTGATGGATACATGAGTTTCATGATCATAATGTGAAATTAAATCATATATGTCATTATGATCATGTAGGTTGTTAGGTTGATACTTAACCATGATAGAATTGCATGAATATATTGGTTAAGTATATACAAATACCCCCTAGGATGCATCTCACACTCACTATAGGCTAACTTGATTGCAAACTTAGCATGGGTGAGATGTTAGGATGATACAAATGTCCACTAATGCCTATGGCATTTAGATGGTCATTTAAAGTATCAACATAGCAATAATAGACCAATCATGGGGAAGGCTTATGTTTAATTCATAGACATATTGCCCAAAGATCATGGTTGGATATTTCATATGTTTTCAAAACAATTCCTTAATCTAAAATCTATGTATTCATGTTTTGGAACAATTCAAAGCAAGACTAGGTGTTAAAATGGATACTAACATGCTCAAAAACTAGTGGTTTTTCAAGTGTTTGGATTTGTGGCAAATCTCAGAAAATATAATGATTTTTCATGAAAAACTATTTTTCCTTGATAGATATACTTAATAGAAATATGCTCCTCAAATTTCATGATTTTTCGAATTTTCTAGAATTTTTAATACATTTCTGAAATTCATCCAGAAAATCAGAAATTCGGATTCCCTTGTGCCGATCATTGCCATCGATAGCGATCGATGGATCAGAACATAAACAATGATAACCTGATTTCATCAGGTTTTGACTTATTTTAATATATGTTTCTCTTTATACTTGATGCCATGAGTGTATAAATTAGGATTAATCTTTTTGATGGTGTCAAAGGGGGAGAAATGTATGTTTAAGTAAAGGGGAATATATTTTGGGGGAGAAATGTATGTTTTAAGTAAAGGGGAATATATTTTGGGGGAGAAATGATTATGCTTATGATAGGGGGAGAATATTTTTATGGGGAGTTTCATGGATTAAGGGGGAGTTGCATGTTGCTAAATCATGTTTATCCTTACATGCTTTCTTACCTTAAAATTTATATCAAATGATTTTACCTAACTTAAACGGATTGCCACACATCAAAAAGGGGGAGATTGTTAGGGCAATCTCTTGCCGTAATATGGTTTTGATGGTGTGGCAAAGGGTTTAAGTTAGTGTGTTATGTTGATTTGATATGTGCGTTGAAGTCGTGCAGGACTTAGTAATTCGCACATGGAGCCTTGGCGGGTTCACCCTCACAACCTCGGTCCTTGAGTCGGTGAAGGATGACTTTGCGGAAGCCGTGCGCTTGGAGCATCTGAGGGACCGCCGGACGAGATGACTTGAAGTGAAGCCAAGGAAGCAGACTTCGGAGGCAAGAGACGCGAAGGAGCATTGCGAGTCGTCGCTGATCTTTGCGAGGGGCGTGGCCGAGCGAAGAGAGCGGCGAGGACTTGAGTGAGATGAGAGAATGAGTGAAATGTAAGTAGCTCATTAGGTGAACTTGGCGAATGGTGAGTGTCGGAGACTTGACCGCAAGGTTAAGGTTTACCCGAGTAGGAAGCTCAAACTTATGTTAAGTTTGAGTTTTACCGGCACCGATCATTGCCATGTAATGGCGGTCATTGCTCTGAATCAGTGGGTTCATTGGTATCCGTGATGGGTTTATGCCCGGATGATCGGCCCCATATGGAATGGCGATCGGCCGCGAAGGATGTCAGCGAGCCGCAGAAGCTCGTAGCCGTTGGACTCTGACGGTCGGGATCCGGCGTGTTCGGAGGCCATTGGAGCTGGCGATCGGCCAGCGCATCACAAAGGTGGCGTCGATTGATGGCGACGTGTTCGGAGGCCATTGTAGTGACGGCAGTCGACTGCCAAGGGTGGCAGTCGATTGATGGCGGCCAACGGGAAGAAGTTAGCCCTCTCTATAAAAAGAGAGGGTGTAAGCCTTTGAGAGGCTAATGCTTATGCTCCAAGTGATCTTCCTAGTGCCCCATAAGCTCTAAACTCTTCTTACTCGTTTTTACTCCATTCTATTTGTAAGAAGAGTGATCTTGATTGTAAAGGTTACCTCCACCTAGCTTGGTGCAAAGGAGAGACCAATATTGGATTGGCTTTGAAGGAGTGATTCACCTCGGACGAATCGGGATCGTGGATTAGCGGCGTAGCCGTGAACCACGTTATATTCTTTGTTAGCGTTTGTATTTTCATTTATTGCTTGTCTTAGTTTATTGCTTCCGCTTGCGCTAACGTTTTTGTAGACGAGCAAACGAACGCGAGAATTCCAACATCCATTGGAAGAGGGCTATTCACCCCCTCTGCGGCCGCATCGATCCCCTACAGAACACTCGTAGCCGATGGGCAAGGTACGGGCGCTGGCAACGATCGCCAATGTTGGCTGATCGCTAAGAGTCCCGTTGGAACTTGTCCAACGTAGATTGAGCCGTTGTCTCACAGCTATAGTGTTGGCAGTCGACTGGGGACTTATGGTAGTCAACTGCCAGGCAGAAATCCAGCTCGACGCAAGATAAAAAGGGGAGCTCGTGGAGGATTTCATCATCAGTTCTTTGGGAGCTTTGGTGAGGCGATTTGCAGGTGCATTTCAGGGTCCTTCAAGCTCATCCAAGCAACCGACAAGCAAGCGCTCAAAACCCTAATTTGTAAAGTGTTCTTTACATTTTCACTTGTATTTTCTTATTTAATTTGTATTACTTGTTGTAATTTATTGTACGAGGTTTCTCCACCTCCGACTTATTGTCGAGAAGGAGTTTATTGCTTAGTGGTGTTTGTGGCATCGCTAGGGTTCGTACGAACACAATCCGTGGAGTAGGAACCGTTCAGTTCCGAACCACGTTGTATCTTTGTGTTCGTGGTTGTTTCATCTCGTTATTGCTTTTATTATTACTATTCCGCTGCGCATAACGAGTTTTGTAGAGACGATCATGCAAACGAATTCCATCATCGTACAGTTACACGCTATTCACCCCCCCCTCTAGCGGCCTCAAATCTCCTATATTTTCCACTTCAGCTTCTTGCTGATAGAGGCCCGGATCATGACTTCCGCTGTCACGAGACAAGACAATACGTTAGAAAATAAAGAAGTAAAGCAGGGAAAGTAAGACAAGATAAAGAGTTCTCTTTACCTAAGGAGCCACTCAGCTCGGCCTCTATCGGACTTAAGTCAAAATGATGTAGAAGTCCCTCCTCCAGCAGGACGTTCACATCAAACCTCAGGCCGAGCAGGACTGAGGCTATCTCTTGATAAGTGGCAGACTTTCGGAAAGACCGAATGGAAGGTGAGGGTGGCAGCTTGAGCTGCCACCCAGTAAGCCAAAGGAAAGGTGACTTGGGACGGACGTACACAAACTTGGATTTCCAATGTTTGTGGGAGGTAATCAGGTTCGATAAGAACTTTACTTCTTGCCGAGTTGAGAAGAAGAAGACACCGACTTCTTTTTTCTTGGGGAAGAAACAGGAATGGAAAGCTTCGGCAGAAAGGGGAAGGTGGTAAAATAAAAAAATAACGATGAAGCCATTGATGAGGATGAAGGCATTAGGGGCCAACTGGTTGAGGGGTATCCTAAAGTAGGTAGATATCTCAGTGAAGAAGGGATGAAGAGGAAACCGGAGACCAGCCGACAATTGGTCAAGGAAAAAGGTGGTGAATTCGGCGGGAGGTTTGTGAGGGCGCTGGTCCCTTTGAGGGGCTCGAAGCCGGTAAGAATTAGGAATATGGAAGGCAGCCCGAGCCTCGGAGCGAATCCCCGAGTTGACGGTGTTGTGGGTCCTCAAATACCAAAGGTCGGTCTTTGGGGCCATGGAACATAAACGAAAAATACAGGGAAAAGGGTGGAACGGGAAACTTACTAGTAGAACGGCACCGGGGAAGAAGGGGAAAATGGTCGAGAGATTGGTGAGGGAAGAAGCAGTGAGCGAGAAAATGACAGAGGAAGGGAGACGGTGGACTACTTATAGCGGCGCCGCGACGATCCCTTTTCCCAAGGTTCTCCTCTCAAGACACGTGGCACGGCCAAAAAAACCCTAGAGAAACGGGACAATCATAAATCGAATCATCGCCTTAATGGATATTAATGAATACGTCCAAGAGCGAGATCTTCTCCGTTCCCAAGGAGCCCTTACCATGCCTCATTAAAAGGGAATAGGAGGGAAAGTCATGGTCTGAACCAGACCAGTTTAGTCAGTCAAGCTACGTCTATCCTTTGACTAGACTCGGGGAGGGGGATGCTTATGATACCGGGGTAAAATTAAAACTATGTCTAGAAAGATAGACTGAACTCGCCGCATCATCCGATTCATGACAAGTGGCGGCCCAGATTTCTCTCATACTGGATGCCCCGCGTCTCGGCCCGGATTTCTCTCATACCGGACGTCCCATGTTTCGGTTCGAATTTCTCTCATACCGGGCGCTCCGCATCTCGACCCGGACTTCTGTTAGGCTGAAGGCTTTTCGTCTCGCCTGTTTTATCTCTCGGTTAGGATGCGCCATCTCTGATGCACTATTTTTCCATATGATCCATTTTATAAGCTAACCCATCTAAAGAAGGAGGCGGTTATTTCATATCTTTAAGCTGACGAGGCAATTCTCATCATCACCTTTTCTCAACTAGAAGTGCAATCCTCTGACAGGGCTTAAATGAATGTCTGCGACATTAATTGAGAATTGTCTCCTATCAACCGCGCGGCGTGTATTAATTGCCGCCCACACACAAGAGCAGATTTCCCCGTCAAAATCTCAGAAGATTAATTGCAGCATTAAATAAGACTTGTCCCCCATCAATCATCCGATGTGCATTAATGGCAACCCACGCGCTGGATGCAGTTCAGATAATAATGATCATGATGTACGATCCCCCGGGGTCATATCGCTTCTACTGGCAGAATCTCTTTGTAGGGGAGCTTCCCCTCTATATATATATGGTCCTCCTTGAGAAGAAGGAGGTAAGTTCACACACTTATAACCCAGTTCTTTTCAATTTCTTCTCCTCTTCAAGCTAATTTTCTGCCTTGAGCGTTGGAGGGGCGTTGCCGAGATCTCTCTCGGTGCCCTTGACCGTTTGCTGTTGTGCAGGTTCGTCATTCGGCTCGGCCTTCGCCATTCTGCTCAGCCATCCAGCAAAGTCGCATTCCTACTGTGCCAAATCGATCTTCCACCCCATCTCTCCTCATGGTAGTTGTTGGCTCTTACCCTCTTCGCTACTCGGACATCTCACCATCATCGTCTCAACGGGCAACATAGACCATGTCGCCTACTAATTGTATTTTTTTAGTTGACCAGTATATATATTTTATTTGACTAGTTTGGATAAACTTTGAAAATTTTATATATTATTGAGACTATATCTCTTACTCACATCATCTAGTAATTGAGTCCATAGTCGACTAATTCACCTATTGATTTCTTAGTTATGTTAGATATAGATTGTTTTGTCACAATTATTTTGCTGGAAGATTCTCTCCTAATTTTCTTACCTTTTGTTTAACATGGGCGTTTTTGACCTACAATACTTTTTACCTACTTAGTATTAGATCAGTCATAATTTACAAAGACTTCGTACATACTTGGTACCTAGTAAATCTTGATTCATTTGAATTTTTCATTTTCCTATTAAATGTTCGATTCACCTTAACTTATTTGGACCTTTTATTTATGCATTTACAAACATCTCTTAAATTTTCACATTGCTCTTGCAATTTATTAATAGATCCTTAATTTACTCATTTACCAACATCTATTAAATTTTCACATTGCTCTTGCAATTTATCATATCAAGTTTCATGTGCTTACACATTTGAAATACAAATGAGATCATAAGACAACTAGCTTCTGTTGGTGCAATCGGCCCAGGTCACGATTGATCAGGACTCGAGCTTGGCTCGAGTGATGTTTTGATGTGTTTTGATATTTTGACAAAAACATATGACAATGTAATTGTCATAGGAAGTCCAAGTGGGACACTTGGCATTTGGGAAAGTCCAAGCATGGGTCTTGGCAAAGTAAAGTCCAAGTCTTGAGTACTTGGCAAATGGAAAGTCCAACATGGGTTGGCAAGGAAAGTCCAAGCATGGTCTTGGCAAATGGAAAGTCCAACATGGGTTGGCAAGGAAAGTCCAAGCATGGTCTTGGCATGGAAAGTCCAACATGGGTTGGCATTTGAAGTCCAAGGGGATTGATATTAGCGGCGTAAAGTCCAAGCGGTAGTCTTGGCAGCATAAGTCCAATGGTTGGCGGCGTAAAGTCCAAGCGGAGTCTTGGCGGCGTAAGTCCAATGTGCCTTGGCAGTGTAGACACCGTTAGCATGACATAGCCGATGGAAGCATCTGAAGACTAGCGCGATGGATGAACAAGTCATGGATGACTTGGAGGGATCCGAGAGGCGTGAGGCTGATGGAGGTGGCTAGAAGGCTTAGGTCTAGGCTAAGGGTGGTCTAGCAAGTATGGGGGAACCATACTTGGGTTAAAACATTGATGTCATGTGGCGGTCGATCCGGACCGAGTCAACTAGGGTTTGACGTGGGTTATGGCCTAGCTGATCGCGGAGGAGGGCAATGATCGATGGACCGAGCATTATCGATCGTGTGATCACCGACCGTGCTCGAGAATTCGGCCACAGAATGGAGTCGAGACTCGACTGATCGAGTGAGGACTCCATCAGTCGACTGATGGTCACAATCAGTCGACTGATGGTAGATCCGTTGGACTTATCCAGCATGGATCTTACCGTTGTCTCACGACAACAGTGACATCAGTCGACTGATGGTCCCGATCAGTCGACTGATCGACTTTTTCCAGCACAGGTTGAAGCTATTTAAGGAGCTCGTGATGGAGGAAAAAGCAATCGATTTCTTGGATGTCTTGAGGCGATTTGCTGTTGCAAATCAGGGTCTTCAACCACGATTCAAGCGATCAACAAGCAAGCAATCCGAAAGCATTTGTAAAGTTGTTTTCTTTACTAGTTTTGCATTGTATTATTGTATTTGCTTGTATTCCTTTCGTTTATTGTTGTAAACGTTTGTACGAGGTTTCTCCACCTCCGGATTGTTCCGAGAAGATGTTATTTTATAGTGGTGTGTGATTGGCATCGCTAGGGCTCGTTTGAGCTCGATCCGTGGAGTAGGAACCGTGCGGTTCCGAACCACGTTAAATCTTCGTGTCTTTGTTTTGTGTTTCGTTATTGTTATTATATATATATTCCGCTATGCTAACGAACCTTGTAGACACGAACGCGATCAAATTCCATCTACGAACGGTCAAACGCTATTCACCCCCCCTCTAGCCGTTCCAATATTCCCAACAAGTGGTATCAGAGCCCGGGGCTCTTCTACGGACTAACCGCCGGGAGCTAAGACAAAAGGCTAGAGGGTGAAGATGGAAGGGCAATTAGGATGGGACATCAACACACCGGTCCCTTATTCATTCTATGGACGAGAAGGTTTCAATTCTTGGAAGGCGAGAATTGAAGAGTTTTTGATGATGAGAGACCTTGAAGAATGGTCCGCTTTGATGGAAGGATTTGAATATCCTAAGGGACCAAAGGGAGGGTTTCTCAAGAAGAAGAAATGGAGTGAGGAGCAACTCCGGCAATTCGAGAAAAATAAGAAAGTAATCAAATTTATATTTGATTTAATTCCTAATGACATCTTGTGTAGCCTAGGTGACTATGGGGATTGTAAAGACGCCAAAGAGGTATGGAACAATTTGGCAAAATTCCATGAAGAACCTCATTCAATCCAAGAAGACAAGGAGGATGAAGAAGAGAGCTCATCCTCAAGTGAAAGTGAGGAATCAGAAGAAAGTGAGGAGTCAACTTCCGGATCGGAAGAGGAAATAGAAGAGGTGGGAGAAGCATCCACCTCCGTGATTGAGGAGGAGAGACCATCTACACCGGAGCAACCTCAAGAAGAGCCTTCAACATCCGGTCAAGATGAGGAAGCTCAAAATTCAATTCCGGCACCTACCACGGACCTAGGTAACTCAAGCATTTCAAATAATAATAAAATTCATATTATATGCTTTGAGTGTAGGGAGCAAGGACACTACAAGGGTAAGTGTCCTAACCGGGTTAAGAAGACTCCACCCGTGCCAAAAGTCAAGGAAACCGGTGCCTCAACACAAAAGAGCAAGGAGCAAGTGATTTGCTTCAAATGCCGACAACCGGGACATTACCGGAGTAAATGCCCGAAGGGGGAGAAGAAGGGGCAAAAGGGAGCATTACAAGTAGGGGGAGCTTCTATAGCTAACCCTAAGGTATATTTTAATAATGCACCTTCCAATTTTAAAAGTCAAAAGCATGCTAGAAATTTTAATTCTCTTGCAATTCACCATGAAAAGCATGCTAGAGATAAATATATTTGTTTAGGAGCTAAAAGCGTTAACTTCAAAAGTAAGGAGAAATTTGGGACTAATGTCCCTAAAAACAATTTATCTAAGGATAAACCTAGGTCAAATAACTCTAGAAAAACTTTACCTAGGGAGACCATTAGAAAGGTGCAAGAGCACCTAGGCTTCAATCCTAAATGGACTAGGCATATGCCTAAGAGGTCAAATGCCCAAGATTTAAATCAAAATTCTAAAATTGGGCAATTAGAATTAGAGAACCAAGCCTTGAGGTCAAGGCTTGAGAAACTAGAAAAGACCCTTAGGAATATACAAAACCAATTTAAAGGGTCAAATGATCAAGAGTCTAGGTCCAAATCTCAAAGTCAACACCTAGGACCTAAGAGTCAAAAGTCAACCAAGGGCAAGCAAGGTTTGAGTCACAAACCTAAGCCTAAGGTGGCTTACCATAGTATTCCATTTGACTATGGGACACTAATTAGGTCTAGGAAGACCAAGGTCAATAGGGAAGTCATCCCTAAGGTTGACCAAAGATTGTGCCTAGTGGCTAGGGTTTCTAGGAAACCTATGGTGGCCACTAAGAAGGTTGCAAGGGGAGTTACCCCTAGAGTCAATCTAGGTAAGACCAAAATGACCAAGGCTAACAAGCCTAGGAGGGTCATTAGAAAGGTATCTAGGGAGGTTATCCCTAAGGAATACCTAATTAACCCTAGGAGCTCAAATCGGTTTTGGGTTCCTAAGAGCGTGATTGATTCACGCTAGGTGGTTTTAGGGTGTGCCAACCTTGATTGGATGGGTAGTTAACCTAACCATGACAAAGGTGACACTTTAGGATATTTTCAAGGTCATGGTTACCTTGGAAATAGTTTTTGTTTTTAATCCTAAAAGATTTTAGGATGTGCCAATATTAATTATGAAGTTTGATAAAATGATCAAATTGACACAATTTAGGTTTAGAGGTGAGTGTGTCATTTTGGGTTTTTGGCACACTTGGGAGAAAAATAGAAATATGGCAAAATATAATTAATTATATGAAATGGCAATTAATATTAAAATTTGGGTATTACTATACCTATATATGTTATATGTCATGCTTTGATTGTCATATAACATGCCATGATATCATGCCTTATTTTTAATCATTTTATATGTCATGTTCATGCTTTAGGATTAAGGTTTTAAATGTCATGTGGTTTTAGATTTTATCATATGCCATGACATCATGATCATTGGCCATGCTTAATTATCCCTATCTTTATGCCATGATCATTTCATGCATTAAATTGATTAAAATTGATTTAAGGACTATGGCATGACTTGGAGTCCCATTTATAAGGGAATCAAGTAGAGTTGCTTTCGGAAAATGCATGAAACCCTAGTTTAGGGAGAACAAAACCCACATCTCACATCTAATTGACATGTATGTGTATTTATATACCCTAGATACATGTGAGATGCTAGGATATGAGTTGAGTTCAAGGTGCATAGTTTTTGCATCTAGATGGACTAAAACTCATCTAATTTCAAATGTGGATCATTGGGAGAGCATGTGTACAAGTCATGTACATAGAGCCCAAGGAATATGATCCAAAATAAGGTTTTGAAAACATTTTAAAATCATTTTGAAAAACCTTGGTGAAGTCTATCTTTTGATAGCAATCACCATTGATGAGATTGATACAAAGTGAGCTTAAACTTTAAAGTTTTTAGTCACTTTCGGATTTTGTATCAATTTCGCTATTTTATGGGTAAAATATTTTTAAAACATTTTTCACCCATTGTATTTAGGTATTATACGATGAATTTTCGTGATTTTTCGATTTACGATATAATTATTTATGATTTTCAAAATTCATTTCGATAATCAAAATCGATTTTATCGCTGATCGTGGCCGATCGATGAGGTGGCAATGATCGATTTCTGAATCACTCGACTGGTAGCCTGATTTTGGGAAAACTATGGTTGTTTAACCCAATTTCAGCTATGGTTAAGGTCCCTAATCACTCCTAACCCTAGGATATGCTTTGAGAAGCATTATAAAGGGTGAAAATCCATTGGATATGGATTAGGAGAGTTGTTTAGGGTTTGTATCAATTTTAAGGTGTTGGAAAGTTCAATATTGAATTTCTAACCTTAATTTTGATGGTTTAGAGTTCCTATTGGCTTAGGGACTTCCCAAGGACATTGTTGGTGCAATGGTCAAGGGGGAGTAAGCCTTTAGGGGGAGGTATCCATCTTGGGATGATGGATGTATTTTTCTCCTTGAAGAGGAGAAGTTAATGGGAGAGTATCATCAATTGGGAAAATTGATGAGTTTTTGATACCCAATTTGGAAATTGGGAGAGTGAATAGGATTGCCTCTCTTAAGTGATATGGGACTTATCACTAGGAAGATGGTAGGCATCCTAGGTATTTTTATACCAAGGGGGAGATTGTAAGATCTCATTGGGACATGAGACGTTGACCTCCTTGGAGAGAAGACCTTTTTGATGTTAGTCAAAAAGGGGGAGAATGTTTGGGGAAAATATTTTGGAGAATGTTTAAGATTACCAATTTGGGATAATTAGTAAGGGATTTGAGTTAGTGTTCTAACTCAATATTTTGTTTGGTTTTTGTCAAACATCAAAAAGGGGGAGATTGTTGGTGCAATCGGCCCAGGTCACGATTGACCAGGACTCAAGCTTGGCTCGAGTGATGTTTTGATGTGTTTTGATGTTTCGACAAAAACATATGACAATATAATTGTCATAAGAAGTCCAAGTGGGACACTTGGCATTTGGGAAAGTCTAAGCATGGGTCTTGGCAAAGTAAAGTCTAAGTCTTGAGTACTTGGCAAATGGAAAGTCCAACATGGGTTGGCAAGGAAAGTCCAAGCATGGTCTTGGCATGGAAAGTCCAACATGGGTTGGCATTTGAAGTCCAAGGGGATTGATATTGGCGGCGTAAAGTCCAAGCGGTAGTCTTGGCAGCATAAGTCCAATGGTTGGCGGCGTAAAGTCTAAGCGGAGTCTTGCCGGCGTAAGTCCAATGTGCCTTGGCAGTGTAGACACCGTTAGCATGACATAGCGATGGAAGCATCTGAAGGCTAGCGCGATGGATGAACAAGTCATGGATGACTTGGAGGGATCCGAGAGGCGTGAGGCTGATGGAGATGGCTAGAAGGCTTAGGTATAGGCTAAGGGTGGTCTAGCAAGTATGGGGGAACCATACTTGGGTTAAAACCTCATGTTTGAGGTGTGTCAGTCGACTGATGCCATGTGGCAGTCGACTGGACCGAGTCAACTAGGGTTTGACTGCGGGTTATGGCCTAGCAGTCGACTGCCAGAGGAGGGCAGTCGACTGATGGACCGAGCAGTCGACTGATCGTGTGATCAGTCGACTGGTGCTCGGGAATTCGGCCACAGAATGGAGTCGAGACTCGACTGGTCGAGTGAGGACTCCATCAGTCGACTGATGGTAGATCCGTTGGACTTATCCAACGTGGATCTTACCGTTGTCTCACGACAACAGTGACATCAGTCGACTGATGGTCCCGATCAGTCGACTGATCGACTTTTTCCAGCACAGGTTGAAGCTATTTAAGGAGCTCGTGATGGAGGAAAAAGCAATCGATTTCTTGGATGTCTTGAGGCGATTTGCTGTTGCAAATCAAGGTCTTCAACCACGATTCAAGCGATCAACAAGCAAGCAATCCGAAAGCATTTGTAAAGTTGTTTTCTTTACTAGTTTTGCATTGTATTATTGTATTTGCTTGTATTCCTTTCGTTTATTGTTGTAAACGTTTGTACGAGGTTTCTCCACCTCCGGATTGTTCCGAGAAGGAGTTATTTTATAGTGGTGTGTGATTGGCATCGCTAGGGTTCGTTTGAGCTCGATCCGTGGAGTAGGAACCGTGCGGTTCCGAACCACGTTAAATCTTCGTGTCTTTGTGTTTGTGTTTCGTTATTGTTATTATATATATATTCCGCTGTGCTAACGAACCTTGTAGACACGAACGCGATCAAATTCCATCTACGAACGGTCAAACGCTATTCACCCCCCTCTAGCCGTTCCAATATTCCCAACAGCTTCAAACCTCTACGATACATTAAAATATTCATTTGATCACTTGGATTCTACTTGTACCAATATAAATTTTATTTATCCCTTCATACTCCACAACTATGAACGTCGACTATAATGTCCCTACAGGACGGACAATTAACTAGAACAGTACAGAAGATGTTGCAAATAGACATAGATTGAATATCGACTTAAGGTCTAAAATCCTCACCCGAGCTCTAAAGACCTCCGCTTCTTTGGCCAATGGCTCATGGGATATAGTCCTCCGTTATTTACCTCTTTCACATTGGATGTGAGATCGATTGGTGGAGGGCGCGAAGGGCGAGCAAATCGCCTCTTGTTGTTATGCACGTCGACTATGCTAGGCAGCTTAACAAATCGATCAAGTAAGATGTACAAGTAAGTAAATATTTTTAGTTTAAGTGGCCAATTAGATAGGTCGGTCAATCAATATGATCTAATTAGATGAAGCATTTAGCTTCCTTTCTCAATCAACTTAATCAACTAAATAAAATTTTCTCACGGTCGTCTCAATCTAATGAGAAGAAAGATATATTTTTTTATGCATATTAAATACACAAAAAATAATTTCCATAAATTTTAATATCATAATTAAATAATAAAAAAATAAAAAGATTTTTAAAAAATATTTTTTGCAATTATTATTATAGAAAGGTAATTTAATAATGTGTAATGTTTCTGTAGTGCCCAATTATTATTATACAAACATTTTTAACGAGATTTATTTGACATGACAATATTTTTTTTTTTATTTTAACCGCTCTTATTTTCCTTTTATGTATATTATTAAATAAACTTTAAAAAATAATTGGTTAAACACAGTACAACTTTTGGTTAACTGGTTCACATCCTACTGCTGCCATATACCAATTCATTTTGCCCGCCCGGCCTACGGTTTTTACCAAATTACTCAATTTATTGTTTTTCCATAAAAAGCGAAAAAAATTCTCTCGGTTGAAGTTGAGGAGAGAGTAACTGGTTGTCTTGGTTTAATTTGCCAGTAGCTGCTCCACTCTAATTAAATCTGAACTGCACCACCACCGTTCCCTTTTTCTTCCCTATCTCTCCTCTCACATCCAACCATATCTCTCTTCCTCTCTCCCTCTCTCTCTTTACCTCTGCTTCCAATCCGTCGTTCTACCATGCGGATCCGCCGGCGAGCCTCTTCCTGTCTTCCTTTTTCTCCAGATCCATCACACCCATCGCAAAATGGGAGTCTTGGTGGCCAAGACAGTAAAGCTGCAGAAAGGGAAAAGTTGCACCCAATTGGGGATCGCTATCATTATGATTTAGGGGCGATTCGTTCCAATGGAGGATCTACTCCCTGTCCGAATCCATTCTCAGATGTGCTTAGCTTCCGCCGAAGTGACTGCAGCAGCAGCAACAGTAGTGTGCAGCGGCCTCTGAAGGAGGAGGAAGAAGAGGAGGATGGGCGTAAAAGAGGGAAAGACGAGATCAATAGCGACAAGATGGGTGGCAGCTCAGTTGCAGTAGATCATGGTAATGGGACAGAAGGGAGAAAGGTATCGGACGAGAGAAAGGCCAAGGGCAAGGCGAAGGCGAGAGCAGGCGCTGGCCCTGCTTCTGCGAGCCATAGTTGCACTATTGTTGATCATGAGGATACAGATAAAGGGCCGAATTTGAACGGCAAGAAGCGACCTCGGAGGAGTCCGGCGATACTGATGGAGGGTTCACGGTGCAGCCGCGTGAATGGAAGGGGGTGGCGGTGCTGCCAGCAGACCCTTGTCGGCTACTCCCTCTGCGAGCACCATCTCGGTAAAGGACGCCTCAGGAGCATGAGCACTTCTGCAAGAGGACAATTGGGAACCAGTAAGCCTAGATGGAGCAACATCGATGCAAGAAACGGTACTACTTTATCACGCCATCAAAAGGAGGAATTAGAGGAAATGAAGCAAACGCTTCATCTGTCTGATGATGATCCCAGTAATAATATTGTCACTGATAGTAATGGGGCTGACAAGATAAAAGAAGAAGAGGAGGGTGAGGTGGAGATGGCGAGGAACAAGAGGAAGAAGATAGGAATGGTGAAGGCTCGAACAATCAGTAGTTTGCTCGACTACTCTGATCATTCAATTTTATCGCATATCCAGGAAGTTGCATTGCTGCCTCCAACTAATGGCATTGGCAACCAGTGAGTTGATAGTTGATTAGGATTGTCTTCATTTTCTGTTTTGTTGTTCATGAACTTGTTCTACTGGATTGTGAGCGTTATATTTGTTTTGTTTTGGGGATGGCTGGTTAGTGCAAGCCTTATAGAATTCGTTCATTAACTTGTTCAACTGGACCATCTTCTGGACAAATTCATCTTCGAAATCCTAATTTTTGCGTGGTCCTGTTCTTGGGTTGCATTGCACCATGCCATAGATGCTCCTAAGTTTATATATGCTGATGTAAGGCTACTTTCTGTTTCAATGTTATGAAAAATTTCTCCACTAAACGTTATTCTTTGAGGCGAACATTTAAGACCCCTCCACTAAAGCCAAACCTTTGAAGTGTATGAGGTGTGAAACCTTCAGAGCTGCCTAGGTGGGAAGTGATGATGCCTCTACATCAAGTTTTTTCTTCCACCAAGGGTTTAAATTCTATTTCTACCCTTTACTTTTTGATGCAGATCTTGTAGGGAATGTGTTTATTGCTTAAAATTGTGATATTGTCATTTATTATTATCAATGCCAAATTTTTTAGATTCTAGATTCAATTGTTGCTTGTCTTAGACTAAATGATCCAAATTGTCAGAGATTGTCTTATTATGCTATATGTTAATATGATCTAAAAACTGTGATGAAGTATGATGAGCTTTCTGAGTCAGCAACAGTTTTCTGATTCATGGCCTTTGAGGTTAGAGAGACCTGGCTTTCTGATGCAGAGCTAAGGACTTTGTTGCATAAAAAAAATGTAATTGTCTTCAGCCTAGCCTATGGAATTGCTTTTCCGAGAGAAACCCTGGATCATGTTCTGTTGACTATTACATTTTCATTTTTCTACGTTGACTTTTATTTTTATAAAAGTTTAGATGCACTGACAATGAGTTCTATGTTATATCTATTACATCTGTCTGCCAAAAATGAATTGAGTCGTTTATACTTTACAAATTATTTTATTTAGTTGATTTTAGCATATATCATTTCCACAAAAGGAAAATGTTTGCCCTTGAGAGCTTATTTTCAGCCAATTAAGGTGCATTAACTTTGAGTTTATTCATCAATTCAAATCTTTCAGTATAAAATTAAGGTTTATATTCTTCTCTTTGCTGGAGAATGCTTGTCTATCCATGATTATTAGCTAAAATAATGGGTATAGGACGTCGTCATTTTTTTTTCCCTTAGTTGGCACTAGATATCCAGGCCTTAGGCCTAGCTAATCCTGGGGTGATTGGCTTGGTCCTACAGAATTTTTCCACCACTAGAAGAGTTTTTAATCTTTCTAATAAAGCATTAATGAAGCAGAATAGGTACCCATCATCTTGAATTATGGTACCCATTATTATTCTTGAAAAAGATAATCCGTCTCTTTCTTTCACAGGAAGTGGCTCAAAAATAGCATCCAATTAATTTCTTCTGGTGAAAGTAAAACCGAGATTAATACTAGTAAAGCAAGCAAAATAAAAGATAATTATGTTGGCTTTCACAATTAAAAAACAAAACGCCATATACCAACCCATAGCATTTTGTCAATTGATGTTCTTATTACGGCTTTGAAGCTGTTAGGGATGCCCTGACTCAGGTAATCTGGGCATTCAGTGGATTTCTTGGTACTTATTATTATTCATCCTTCACCACTCAGATTCTTAACCTGGTCCTGCCATAAGTTTCCTATCACTCTAATCTCATTCACCTGCCTCATATTTGGTTTGTCACTTTCTCTTGATCAAAGATGTTGGATAACCTTCATGTTTCATTTATGGTTTAGCTCATCTATTTTTCTAGCTTCCTCATATTCATTAGGTTTGATTAACACTTCTTACTGTTCAATTCTTTCTTTCCTTGATGCAGCTTCTTTTTTGCTTGGCTCACTATTCCTTGTCTTCAGTAAGAGTTATTTCATTTGCTAGCTGACATGTACATTCTTTTCTACATAAAATTCTTAGGTTGTCATTGCAAAAATCAGCCTTTGGAAATTATACCAATTGATGCAAATGTAACTATGCCCTCCATCTTTCCGTTAATCTTGATTTTTTATTTTCTTTCAAACAAATAGCTATATCATTTTCTGCAAGAGATTTATTGACTATCTAGCTGTAGAGATATGAACTATAGAGTAAGAGGTGATATTTGAGAGAGATGCATCCAGGCAAAGAGAAGAGCCAATTTTTGTGGTGGTTGAACAGGGTGAAATTCCTTGAAACAAAGTTTGCCATGACAAGAAAAGAGTTGGAAAGAAGGTCCATGCATCCAGAGTATTTGGCACTGGACATATTCTCAAGCTATCCATTTAGTGTCAGAGATTGCAGAGGCATGCTACTTGAAGGGCAAGGGATCCTTCAATCAGGTGGCCAACAGCCAATCCCGAATCAATTTGAGCAGGTGCCTAGTGCACCAACTGTAGGCATGGAAATGGTGCTTGCTCAGGTAATTTGTAGAAGATGATACCTTGGGCATCATCTGATTTTATGAAACGGGTAGCGTTGTCAAGACAGCTTTATTGTGCAAGTTCCATAATGAGTTCCTTGCGGATGCTATTCATTTAAACATGGTTATTTTCATTAACTCACATAGAGACCTTGATGTTGAAAGCATCCAAAATAAGAATCAGCATTGGCTGGGTTTGCCATGAAAGAATAGAAAGTTGTTGAAGGAGAAGGCAACAATAATGTGCAAGGTTTTCATCAAGATGAAGTTTGTAACGGTCTTGGATAATATTTGGAAGCCTTCGAAACTTCTAACGGTGGAATTTCCTGATGGATCTTTCAATCCGTCAATGGATGATACATTTACATATGATTCGAAAAAAATAAACAATCCGAATATAGAACTTTGTCATCTAATCTACGGGAAATATGTGAAAAATATAAATATTCATCTGGATTCAAAGAATCATCGTTGGAAGAATCTGAAGTCGGAAGAAGTCAAAAAACTGTAGGGTTTGATCTTTCTTTGGTGTGAGAGAGACAGCTCCGAATGTTTTATCCAATGAGGAAAAAGAGATAGTCAATCATTCCTCTCTCCTGCAAGAATCACATCCTATATAGAGAGCAAATTCTAACCCGTTAACAACCCATCAATTCTAACGATAATGGACTAAAAGGATTTTATACATATGGATTTACATCCATTAACTCACATCCAATAACACAAACTTGCGATCAAAATCATAATTAAATCACTTAATCGGGTTCGAACTAATATGACATAATCGGATATATTACGATAATAACATGTAAGTCCACAACCAATAATTTCCCACTTGAGCTACAAGTAATTCTGTATGTAATATATGACCGAAATTCCTTAGTTGATCTCATCATGTCGTATTGAATCAAAACAATCTAATCCATCAATTTTATTTGTATAGGACTAAAGGGATCATAACTATTCTATATATGATGGGTAGCAAGACCCATCAGTAATCACAATACTAATTTCATCAATGACATAAATTTGATCTAGATGTATAGCATGATAAATGTATGAAATGCGATATGTGCATGTCTATTCTTAATTGATCTTATGATCTAAAATTGAATTTTGATCATGTTTGCAAGTATCATATGCCAACTGCATTAACAAATCATAATCACCTTATAACTCAATACTGAGTTCTACATCACATTTACAATTACCATATACATACCATATTAATAAATCATGATGTCTTTATTCCGAGTGTCAATAAATACACATGCAAAAGAAAATTTTATTTCGTACGATAATAAAAAATATTTACAAGTGTCTATTATATACATAGAGCATCCAAAATAACAAATAAATATAGATTCACACTAAATGGGTACTTCATCCATATAAAGGATCTCAATATACAACACATATTGATGAAATACCTTGGATAATAATCTCTTGGTGAGTGGATCCGTCAGCATTGAGTCTGTTTGAATATGCTCTATTGTTATTTGACCACTCTGAGCTCTTTCTTTAATCGTCAAGTACTTGATGTCGATGTGTTTTGACTTCAATGAGTTATTCTTGGAATAGAGTTTTACAACTTTATTATCACATAAAAGTTTTAATGGCCTAACAACACCATCAAGGATCTGTAATGTTGTAATAAAGTTTCATAGTTATATCCTGAGATTTGATGCTGTATAATATGTTATTAATTCTTCTTTCATCACAATGAATTACAAGTGTCATGATTATCCTTAGGGAGTCTTTCGTAGACACAGGTGAAAAAATCTCTTTGTAATCAATATCCTCTTTTTAAGTGAATCCCTTGGCTGTAAGGTGTTCCTTAGACTGTTTGGCATTGCCCGGTGAATTCCGTTTGATTTTAAATATCCATTTGCAACGAACAGATTTTACTCTTTTAGGCAATTCGACTAGCTCCATACGTCATTGTCTACTATGAACTTCATTTCATCTTTCATGACTTTAATCAACTTTTCAGAGTTAGAGCAATATTTGACTTCCTGAAAAGATGAAGGATCATCTTGTAGTCTAATGCCAAACTCATACTCTTGGAGATGTACATAATCACGTGAAATTATGGATATTCTTTCCCTAGTGGATCTCCTTTCCCTAGTGGATCACTTTAGAGGCACTTGAGGCATTTGAGGAACTTGCTCAACCATAGAAGGGTATACCTCAACCTAAGTAGATGGTTTCTCTATTTGCATTGGGGAGGACATTGGGATATCATGAAGTACTACTCCCACCGGATGTGCAATATCAATAATATAGGATATGTTGACTATACCACTACTGATTCAACCTGTATTAACTAAGGAAGGATGACAAGTGTCATCTTCCTCAAAAGGTATATCCCTTAGTTTAGTGCTCCCATTGTCCTCAATGAACTTGACATTTTCCATTTCAAAGAAGGAACTATTTGAGGCATCATAAAACTTAAAGCCCCTTGACTGTTCAAAATACCCTATAAAATGATAGCTAACTGTCATTGAGTCCAGTTTTTTCATTAGGCCTAGCCTTAGCTAGACAACCCTAAATATATAAATGCCTAATGCTAGACTTCTTACCTATCCATAGTTCATATAAGATTTTACTCACTATCTTAGAGGATATTCTATTGAGTAAGTAAATTGTAGTCTTGAGTGCTTCACCTCATAAGGACTCCGGTAAAGAAGTAAAAGATATCATACTTCTTATCATGTTCTTCAGGGTTCGATTCTTTCGCTCAGCTATACCATTCTGATGAAGAGTACTAGTCATGGTGTATTGAGCCACCCTCCCACACTTAGAAAAATAATTTGTAAAAGGTCTTGGATGCTATTCATCAAATCCATCATAATGTTCATAATATTTACCTCCACAGTCTGATCTGATAGTTTTGATCTTTTTGCCTAGTTGATTTTCAATTTTGGCTTTGAAGATCTTGAACATGTCTAAAAACTGTGACTTCTCATGTAAATGGTACAAGTAAGAATATAGTAATCATCAATAAAATTGATAAAATATGTTTGTCCATTCCAAGATGCCTTAGGGAATGATCGATATATATATGTATGTATTAGTTCTAAAATACTATTACACCGACTTGCACTTGTAGGATCGATGAAGTGTGGATGTGGCCGGCTAGAGGGGGTGAATAGCCCTCAATTGTCCGATGGTGGAATTTGCTCGTTCTTGTTGCGTTGCTTGTCTATGATTATTGTTAGCGCAGTGGAATAACAATGATAATAACAATACTAACAACACATAACAATCACAAACAATACACAAGCATATACGTGGTTTGGAACCGAATGGTTCCTACTCCACGGGCGAGCTCTAGTTATGCGTACGGTACTAACTAAACTCCTTCTCGACTACACATCGGAGGTGGAGAAACCTCTCACAAGCTATTACAACAAGTAATATATGAAATACAAGCAATACAAAGACAAATATGAAATACACATAAAGAACACTTTACAACGCTTGCTTTGAACCCTTTTCTTGTAGCTTGCTTTAGATGACTCTTGAAAGTCTGGAATGCAGCAGCAATTCCCCTCCAATAGCTTCACAAAAGTCTTGGAGAAATCCTCCAACTTGAGCTCCATTTATAACATGCATCAAGCTATTTTCGCGCCCAACAGTCGACTGCCAAAAGGCCCCAGTCGACTGCCCCTGTAGTCGTTGTCTCACAACGGCCAGATCCACGTCGGATAAGTTCCAACGGATCACCTACCAGTCGACTGGTGACCTAGTAGCCGGCGCGCCGGCTCTGGCGTTGCTCACGACACTCCCATCACCGATTGCCATCTCTCAGCCGATCGCCGACATCACGATTGATCGATCCCATGGCAATCGACGCCAAGCACAAACCGCGATCTTAAACCTAATCCTAGTCGATTGGATCGACCGACACCTATGTCGATCCGACTACATCGGCAAAACTTTGAACACCAAGTTGTTTGAGCATCCAACCGTCGGGTAAACCCTCAAACATCAAGTTTGAGCCTCCGACACTCAGTCTTACCCACTTGGCCAAGTCCACATCTTCCCTCATGGAGTTCCCCACCGAAGCTCTCTTCCCTCGACCTACGTCCCTCGGATGCGCCAAGCGCACAACTTCGCAACGCCATCATTCGCGTCTCTTGCCCTCAAAGTATGCTTCCCTTTGGGCTCACTCCATTCGCTCCCCGTTCGGCGGTCCCTCGGATGCACCAAGCGCACGACTTCACAATGTCATCCTTCACCGACTCAAGGACCCCGAGCCTAGTGAACTTACCAAGTCCTCAAGACTTCCCACATGCACCAAGTGCACGGCTTCGCAATGCTTTGGACTTTTCCACACCAAGCTCCATGCTTGGATTTTCCATGCCAACCCCATGTTGGACTTTCTCACACCAAGCTCCATGCTTGAATTTTCCATACCAACCCCATGTTGGACTTTCCCATGAGGATTTTCCATGCCAACCCCATGTTGGACTTTCCCATGACAATCCCATGTCATGAGTTTTGTCTATCATCAAAATACTATCAAGGTACTGCTCGAGTCAAACTCGAGTCAACCTGGGCCGATTGCACCAACAATCTCCTCCTTTTTGATGATTGACAAAACTACCATCTCAAGTCTACCAATTCTCCCATATTGACAATTCTCACATCCCAAATGAGAATTCCAAACCTAATTGGTAACTTGGTAACTTTAACTTCTCCCCCTTTTTGACATTACATCAAAAAGGTCCTCCCCAAGGGTATGAATGTCTCATATCCCAATGAGATCTTACAATCTCTCCCTTGGAGGAACACATGCCTACAATCTTTCTAGTGATCCCATATAACTTAAAGAGAGGCAACCCAATTTTCCTCCCATGAGGAAATACACATCCATCTTCCCATGATGGATACCTCCCCCTAGAGGCTTGCTCTCCCTTGACCATTGCACCAACAATGTCCTTGGAGAGTTCCTAAGCCAATAGGAACATTTAACCAATCAAAATTCAAACAAAGTTCACCAATGAACTCTCTTCCACCTTAAAATTGATACTCTCCCTAAACCCATCTCCTAATCCATGTCCAATGGATTTCTACCCTTTCTAATGCTCTCCCAAGCATATCCTAGGGTTAGGAGTGGTTAGGGAACCTTAACCTAGTTGAACATGGGCATAACCAACAATCAATTTAGAAATCACGTCACACACCCATCACCGATCCGCCACTATGGTATGATCGATAATCGATTTGAGCAAAGATTTCAGAAATGGATTTTTGAAATCCATAAGTAAATATACATAAGTTTAAAATTCTTGAAATTTGGTATGTATATTACTTATCATAAACACTATGGGTGAAAAATATTTGAAAATTATTTTACCCACTAAATTAAGAGATTTACACAAAGTTCAAAAGTTAAGAAAAGCTTCAATAAAGAGCCCTCTTTGTATCATCCCATTCAATGGTGATAGCTATCAAAAGATAGGCTTCACCAAGGTTTTTCAAAATATTTTCAAAATATTTTTGAAACCTTTAATTCATTTTCCCTAAATATCTCACTTGTATCTAGATATGTAAAACACATTCAAGTCAAAAATCCTAGTGAGAAGTGGGTTTTGTTCTTTAATGGTCTCATGCATATTTCTAGGCAATATTATTTGATTCCCATCAAATCATGCCATAGTCCTTAATTTCATTTTAATTTATGTATGATATGATTATGGCATAGATATGATATAGATAAAAGCATATGCCAAAATCATGATGTCATGGCATGTAAGAGACATCTAATCATACATGACATCTAAAAATAATTCTAAACATGATCATGATATTTTTATAGATAAAAATGAAAATGATGTCATGTCATGGCAAGACAAATAAATCATGACAAGTAAAATATACTAAGGTATGGAATACCTAAGTGTTAAATCCAAGTTGTCATTTCTAGGAATTAATTCCATTTTACCTTAAAGCCATTTTCTCCCAAGTGTGCCATAAACCCAAAATGACACACCAATACCTCTAAGACCTATTTGTGCCAATTTAATCATTTTTAACTTCTCAAGAACATTGGCACATCCTAATGTGCCAACTCACCATGGCTAGGTTAACTACCCATCCACTTAGGGTTGATATACCCTAACCCATTTAGCGTGAATCGATCATGCTCTTAGGAACCCAATATCTATTGGAGCTCCTTGGGTTAACAAGGTATTTCCTAGGGATAACTTCCCTAGATACCTTCCTAATGACCCTTTTAGGCTTTAGAGCCATAATCTTTTGGGGCTTTCCTAGGTCAACACTAGAGGTGACTCCTCCTTTGACCTTCCTAGTGGCTACATTTGATTTCTTTGAGGTCTTAGCCACTAGACACATACCATGGCTAGACTTGGGGATGACTTCCCTATTAGCCTTGGTTTTCCTAGAAATAGTTCCATAATCAAATGAAACATTATGATAAGTCTTCTTGGGCTTAGGTTTGTGATCCAAACCTTCCTTGCCCTTAGACCGTTTTTGAGCCTTAGGTCTTGACTTTTGGACATTTGACCCTAGAATTGAATTTTCTATGATTCTAAGGGTTTTCTCCATTCTCTCAAGTCTTGACCTCAAGACTTGGTTCTCTAGCTCTAATTTTCCCATTTTTGAATTTTCATTAGGTTTTTGGGAAGGCCTCTTCTTTTTAGGCATGTGCCTAGACTTTTTGGGATTAATACCCAAATTTTCTTCTACTCTCCTAATTGATTCCCTAGACAAAATCTTTCTAGAATTATGAGTCCTAGGTTTATCCTTAGTTATATGAACATGCTTAGCACCTAAGCAATAAACCTTATTATTTCTCTTAGCATGCTTTTCATTAATAATGACAAGAGAACTAAAATAATTCTTAGCATGTTTTTTAACTTTAGAAATTAAAGGTGCATTATTTAAATTTACCTTAGGGTTAGCTTTAGGAGCTCCCCTTACATGAGATACACCTTCTTGCCCTTTCTTCCTCCCTCTAGGGCATTGACTTCGGTAGTGCCCCTTTTGATTGCATTTAAAGCACACAATGTGCTCTTTGCTCTTAATTGAGGGGACTCCGGCATCCTTTGACTTTGGGTTGACTTTTGGTGCCGATGCCTTTTCCTTAGCCAATTTAGGGCAATTGCTCTTGTAATGCCCTTTCTCCCTACACTCAAAGCATATTATGTGATCTTTATTTAAAATAATAACACTTGAGTTACCTAGGGAGGTGGTGGAGGCCTCTTCACTTCTTCCGGAGGTAGAAGCTTCATTTTGATCTTGCTCCGGAATAGAAACTCTTTCCTCCCCCTCAATGCTAGAGGTGGAGGTCTCCACCAAATCATCCACATCTTCGAATGTGGATGCAAATTCTTCCACGACATTCTCCTCTACTTGTGACGGTTGGAAAATTTCTTGAAATTTCATTACTTTATCCCATAATTCCTTTGCATCCCTAAAATTACCCAACCTAGACCAAATGTGAAGGGTTTTGCTTATCGAGTCCGTGAGGGGAAACTCTGCTTCCCACTTCACCTCGTTCGTTTGTTCATGGCGATCCCCTCGATGTCCCCGGATTAAAAAAATTTAATCCTAGGCAAAAGGGATTGCCCAAATAACCAAGTCATCATCGTGCTATTCGTTTAGGGAGGTCACTTGAACAAATTCGTTGTTCAAGCGACCATCCTCTATTCTACGAGTAGCCGCGGAATAGACGATGTCCGGATCGCCGGTTGTTGTGTTTATGCTCGGGATCCAAGTATTATTTAGCCATATACAGATTTATATCATGCTCATAGTTGAAAAACAAAAACAAGCAAGTAACAAAAGAGAATAGATATACCTCTCGATCTTCTAATGTATGACCTTCCTCCTTTCGGACGTCGTGTGTGCGATGATCTACCAAAAGTAGAAGCTCCAAGATCGCAAATCTTCCTTTCTTGCTCTTCCAAAGCAAGAGGAAGAATAAAAACAAGGTTCTTCTCCTTCCTAAAACCAACCAACAAGGAACAAAAGGAATCCTTGCCGCCGGCCAACTAGGAGAAGGAGATGATGATGGAAAACAACCAAGACACCAAGGGAGACCACGAAGTCTTGTTTCCACCACTCAAGGAGAAGAGAGGAGACTCTTTGGCCGCTGGCCAATGGCTGGAAAAGGGCTAGGAGAACAAGCTGGATGCCGGCCACCTTGAAGGAAGAAGAAGAAAGGGATCACCTTCCTTATTTGGTGCCACCACCTCCTCCAAAACCCTAACCCTAGCTTTGCCGCCAACTCCAAAACCTAAGCCTCTCTTGATTATTTTTCCACGCCAAACCCTCAAGCTCCTATTTTTATAGAGTTAGGGATAAACCTCCTTTTAATCTCTACCATTGATTCTAGGGATTTAATCTCAACCGTCGGAACTAGAGATTTAATCTCAACCATCGGATCTTAGAGATTTAATCTCTACCTATGGATCTAGAGTTTTGTTTCTATCCATTGGATCTAAGCTTCATGAGGTGTTAATAGGCTACATTAGGGACCATGAGGAGGAGTTGGGTCTTGGCCACCCATGGATCAAGCCCACATAAAGTCCGATCCACTAATGATAATCCAATCCACTAAAGGATCATCATCGATCTACCTCACCAACCCCTATATGATAATATGGGCTCCATATATTATTTGTACATTTTCTCCCCGTGTTTAAGATCTCGAATGTCCGTCGATTAATTAATTTACTGACCATTAATTAATCAACATCTAACTCCATGAGTAGTACCACTCAACCTTTTCATCATGCCGGACCAAGTCCACCTGCAGAGTTTACATGATGAACCTTATGAGCTCCTCAAGGGGACATCATCATCCTAATATATAGGACACGGTTTCCTCCTATAATCAACGACACACCATATAAATAATATCATCTCCCAACTTACCGAGCCTATCGATTTAATCTATAAATCTTGCCCATTGGTAAATCAAAGAGATGAGTACTAAGTATATGTGCCCGTTATTATATCGGGATTAAGAGTATGTACAATATAATATCTGAGGTCCGATTCGATTATGTTGTCAGCAATAAATCGAATCACCTCTAAGTTGGTCCTGCTCAATACACACAAAGTGCACTAGTGTGATTCTATGGTCAAGACAAACCAATACCAAATCACACTACAACCATTTCGATGGTTTGTCCAAAGCCATCTCGGTTGTGAGCCTTTACTTATACTTTTCAAGGAGCCGAAAACATGATCTCCCGTGTGACACCACACACCATGTTATCTACAATGTAAAGTATTAGACAATATGCATAACCATAAAAATATGCAAACAATGATCATGTGATTCTTATTTCAAAATAAAGATGTTCATACAAAAGGTAGACTTTTCAGTATACATCCCTACAATCTCCCACTTATACTAAAAGACTATGTTATCCTCAAACTGCCATACATCTGATCCCCATTCCCTCCACATGCCTATCATAAGCTCTCGCCGGAAGGACCTTAGTGAAAGGATCTACTAGGTTATCCTCCGATGCAATCTTGGCCACAACAACATCTCCTCTCTTTACGATTTCTCGTATCAGGTGGTACTTGCGCTCTATGTGCTTACTTGCCTTATGGGCTCGTGGTTCCTTCGAGTTTGCAACTGCACCACTATTATCACAATAAATTGTGATAGTTCTGGGCAAACCAGGAATCACATCCAAGTCCATCAGAAAGTTCCTAAGCCACACATCTTCTTTGGCCGCCTCAGAGGCTGTCACATACTCAGCTTCCATGGTGGAGTCCGCCACGCATTTCTGCTGAATACTCCTCCATACAATGGTTCCACCTCCCAAAGTAAACACAAAACCTGAGGTAGACTTACTGTTATCCCTATCTGATTGGAAGTCGCAATCCATGTAACCCACAGGGAGTAATTGGTCTGCCCGGTAAACTAGCATATAATCCCTAGTCCTTCTCAGACACTTCAATATATGCTTTATCGTAGTCCAATGTCCCTGTCCTGGATTACTCTGATATCTGCTGACCATGCTCACGGCAAAGGAGATATCTGGTCTCGTACATAGCATCGCATACATGAGGCTTCCTACTACCGAAGCATAAGAAATCGCCTTCATCTCCTCTATCTCCTCAGATGATCTAGGACACATCTCCTTAGATAAAGAAACTCCATGCCTGAAAGGTAGAAAACCCTTCTTGGAGTTCTGCATGATAAAACGATCCATAATCGTGTCTATGTATGAAGCTTGGGATAAGCACAACATCCTTTTCCTGCGATCCCTTATAACCTTAATCCCAAGGATGTGTCCCACCTCTCCCAAGTCCTTCATATCAAACTGTTTGGACAACCATACCCTTATGTCTGATAACACCTTGATATTGTTGCCAATCAACAAAATGTCATCTACGTATAGTACAAGAAATACCATTACGTTTCTGTCACATCTCTTGTATACACAAGACTCATCCGGACTTTGAATGAATCCATAAGACTGGATTATCTCATCAAAGCGGATGTTCCAAGACCTCGAAGCTTGCTTCAATCCATAAATGGACCAATTAAACTTACATACAAGATGCTCTTTGCCCTTAGCAATGAATCCCTCTGGTTGCTTTATATAGATGTTTTCCTCAAGACTTCCATTAAGGAAAGCTGTCTTGACATCCATCTGCCACACCTCATAATCCATATGAGTTGCTATGCATAAGAGAATCCGGATAGACTTAAGCATGGCCACCGGCGAAAATGTCTCCTCATAATCGATACCCTCTTTCTGAGTATACCCCTTCGCAACAAGACTCGCTTTGAAGGTCTCAACCTTCCCATCTATTCCTCTCTTTCTCTTGTAGATCCACTTGCATCCAATGGTTTTTACACCATCGGGTGGCTCTACTAGCTCCCAGACCTGATTTGAATGTATAGATTCAATCTCAGTATTCATTGCACTTTGTCAAGATATTGCATCTTTATCTTGGATTGCCTTGTCGTATGTCCAGGGATCAGGTTCATGTTCGCCAAGGACCAAATCAAAAGATTCTCCCAAGAACATGAATCTATCAGGCTGTCTCACAACCCTCCCACTACGACGAGGTATCACCTGTGTATCCTCTGCGACACGCGGTGCAGTGACATATGGTATATCCTCTTGTACCGGTGGTACTAAAGAAGTGACTTCCCCTTTTAATTCCTCCAGAACAATTTTACTCTTGGGCTTGTGGCTCATCACATAGTCTTCCTCTAGAAATCTGGCGTTCGTGCTAAGGATCACCCTATGATCTCTAGGACTATAAAACAAACCACCCTTCGTTCCTCTAGGATAGCCAACGAACATGCATACTTCTATACGAGGTTCCAACTTACCAGCATCTGCCTTCAGCACATGTGTTGGACTCCCTATTTCCGAATATGTCTTAGACTAGGCTTTCGCCCAGTCCACAATTCTGTGGGAGTACAAGACACTGATTTAGATGGAACCAAGTTCAGAATGTACACCGCCGTATCTAAAGCATATCCCCAGAACGAATCTGGCAACTTAGAATAACTCATCATCGATCTAACCATCTCCATAAGAGTCCTATTCCTTCGCTCTGCTATACCATTCTGCTGGGGTGTGCCAGGTGTAGTCAATTGGGATTGAATCCCAGCCTCTGATAGGTAATCCCTAAACTCTCCCAAGAGGTGCTCACCACCACGATCAGATCGTAGTGTCTTGATACTTTTACCTTGACGTTTCTCCACATCAGCCTTGAATTCTTTGAACTTGTCAAAGCATTCAAACTTGCGGCGCATCAGGTAAATGTATCCATATCTTGAGTAATCGTCTATAAAAGAGACGAAATACTCAAAACCACCTCTAGCCTGGATAGACATAGGACCACACAAATCAGAATGAACCAATTCTAACACATCTTTGGCTCTATACCCCTTGGCCTTAAAAAGCCTCTTGGGCATCTTACCCTCTAAGCAAGATTCACAGGTTGGGAGATCCTCCACCACTAATGAATCCAAAGGTCCATCAGCTATCAACCTTTGAATTCTGCTTAGGTTAATGTGACCAAGCCTAAGATGCCAAAGATATGTTTGGTTCATCTTCGAAGGTTCTTTTCTCTTATTGGAATTAGAAGATGAGTTATTAACTTCAATTTGCATCGTGGGTGGTTTTGGTTCAAGTGTGTACAAATTTCCTATCAATGCACCCGAACAGATAATGTCCCTATTCCTTCTTATAACAACTCTGTCATTAAAATAAATAGAATATCCATCCATAAACAATTTAGAAACCGAAATTAAATTCTTTCTAAATAAGGGTACATAAAGGCAATTCTTAAGAACCAAAAATTTATTTTTCTCAAAAGATAAATGATCTCTCACTGCAACAGCCACCGCCTTCGTGGCATTGCCCAAGTACACGGTAATCTCCCCCTCAGCCAGTCGTCTGGTTTCCTGGAACCCTTGCAAAGTATTGCAGACATGATCAGTGGCTCCCGTATCTACACACCAGGTGCCGGTAGATAACACCGCTAAACATGTTTCAACGACTAGACCAAAAGATATACCTTTGTTCTTGCGGTTGGGGCGTCTCCTTCTTCGATGTCGATGCCTTACAAGTGAAGCACTTGCCTTCCGGCTTCTTCACTCCTCCTGAGTACCTCCCACCGCTTCGCTGATTTGTTTCTTCTTCTTCTTGCCTTCACTTAGAAGTAGAAACCTTTGGGTCACCACTGGCATGCGCTTTGAGCAGCCGAAAAATAGCCCTCTGCGCCTTTGGAGTTCTATCAGAAGTTCCACCAACGAATACAACCTCTTGTTCATGTTGTAGTTCAGGCGAAACTGCTCAAAACTCCTAGGTAGAGATTGGAGTATGATATCGACTTGGGTTTCCCCATCGATCTCAGCTCCAAGGACCTCCAGCTCATTCAAATGAGCCATCATCTTGAGAACATGATCCCTTATGGGTGTTCCCTTGATCATGGAGGTCGTCATCAAGTTTCTCATGGTTTCTTGCCTCGCAGTCCGATTCTGGTGTTCGAAAAGTTCCTTGAGATTGAGCATCATATCATAAGCAGTGGGCATGACTTGATGCTGATGTTGCAGTACATTTGACATAGATGCCAAAATGTAACACCGCGCCATCTCATCGGCCTTGATCCACTTCTTATAGTTCTCTCTCTCCTTTTCCCCAGAATCATCTGCAGGCTTGGGAGGGCACTCTTCGAGGAGTACATATTTGTATTCCTCAGTAGTCAAGACAATGTCTAGATTCCTCTTCCAATCAACATAGTTGGGTCCAGTAAGTTTGTTCTCTTTCAGTATCACAACAAGTGGGTTGAAAGTCATTTTGAAAGAAAACCTAAGAATCACATAAATCAAAACATTAGATTTCAAAAAATTATTGATTCCTCAAACAATAAAATTTAAAAATCAACCAACACCTCAAAACACCGAGAATATCGTATGCCACGATAGTGTGGACGTATACGAATTCTACATTTGTAAGAGGAGGTTTTACCCATTAATTTTACTATCTTGTCAACCTAACTTTTTGACAAGTAAAATTAATAGTTGGTTCCTCTTTGGCCCTACAAATAAAAGCAGTGACTCCGATGAGGAGGATACTTATATTTGTATCTAAGTGTTCACCATTACTCGGTACCAAGGTAATTATCTCAGGTTATGTGCCTTCCGATGGGGAAGTGCACACGCTCTTTGATAATTCCCTATAACCATATTTGACCTTGTGATCCGCAAACAAACCCATCCGATATGGAGGAAGACACTCAGAGCCGACGCACAAGTTTGTTTGCATCACTTGTCAAATCGTAATGGAGGCCGTGGGAATTTATAGAAATTTCCCTCTCCCACTTAGTAATTTGAAATTGAGGAATTCTCCTAGCCTACGACATGCATATCAAACAAAAAGCAATAAATATGAAAAATAAATTATTTTCCAACTATTATGGCTTTTGTCTTCAATATGTCTCCCGTCGCAATGCCTTCTCGTCTGCTCCTCCTACGCCATGTACAAGCCATTCGGAGATCCGAGCCGAGACTAAAACCTATTTTAATTTACATCCATCGATCCTATACTCCACGAGGGAGTGTATATGAAATCTAGATCGAAAGTAAAATAAAATAAAGAGTGGTTAAACAATGCCGTATCTAATTTACAAAAAATCAAATACTAGCCTCGTCAACCCCGAGGATTCAACAAAATATACACATACAATCACATACACACATATAGCCAAAATAGTCGGATCTTATACCTGCAACCAAAGAGTTAAACTACGCATATCCTACTATTATCTGACACATATAATATAGGAAAAGTGCATAAAAGTTAACCGAATCCTAAACACAAAATCGGAAACCTTGGCTCTGATACCAATTGAAGGGTTTTGCTTATCGAGTCCGTGAGGGGAAACTCTGCTTCCCACTTCACCTCGGTCGTTTGTTCATGGTGATCCCCTCGATGTCCCCGGATTAAAAAAAATTAATCCTAGGCAAAAGGGATTGCCCAAACAACCAAGTCATCGTCGTACTATTCGTTTAAGGAGGTCACTTGAACAAACTCATTGTTCAAGCGACCATCCTCTATTTTACGAGTAGCCGCAGAATAGACGATGTCCGGATCACCGGTTTTTGTGTTTATGCTCGGGATCCAAGTATTATTTAGCTATATACAGATTTATATCATGCTCATAGTTGAAAAATAAAAACAAGCAAGTAAAAAAGAGAATAGAGAATAGATATACCTCTCGATCTTCTAATGTATGACCTTCCTCCTTTCGGACGTCGTGTGGGTGACGATCTACCAAATGTAGAAGCTCCAAGATCGCAAATCTTCCTTTCTTGCTCTTCTAAAGAAAGAGGAAGAATAGAAATAAGGTTCTTCTCCTTCCTAAAACCATCCAACAAGGAACAAAAGGAATCCTTGCCGCCGGCCAACTAGGAGAAGGAGATGATGATGGAAAACAACCAAGAAACCAAGGGAGACCCCTAAATCTTGTTTCCACCACTCAAGGAGAAGAGAGGAGACTCTTTGGCCATCGGCCAATGGCTGGAAAAGGGCTGGGAGAACAAGCTGGACACCGACCACCTTGAAGGAAGAAGAAGAAAGGGATCACCTTCCTTATTTGGTGCCGCCACCTCCTCCAAAACCCTAACCCTAGCTTTGCCGCCAACTCCAAAACCTAAGCCTCTCTTGATTATTTTTCCACGCCAACCCCTCAAGATCCTTTTTTATAGAGTTAGGGATAAGCCTCCTTTTAATCTCTACCATTGATTCTAGGGATTTAATCTCAACCGTCGGATCAGTTGGATCGATATGAGCGCTAGAGGGGGGGGGTGAATAGCATTCATAAAAACTTTTCTTTTTAGACGATTAAAACCAAGTATACAGTGGAAAACTAAAAGACAAACACAAGAAAGACACAAAGTTTTTTTACTTGGTTCACAGCCCACCGGCTGCTAATCCAAGGCCCTACGATCCTTGATCGCTTCCGAAGGGCAATCACTAAAAGTCTCTTCCTCGTTGGAGGTAAGAGAACAGATGATTACAATGATTATAAGGCCGGTAACAACCTTACCGGTCCTTATACAAATTAAGTATAGAAAGATAATAATAATACCGATAATTAATTAGAAGATGGCGCACGGTCGGAGTAGCGTTGTCGAGAGCACGAGCACTTGGGATATTCTTGAATTTGGGTGCGAGTCCTCCCCTCCTTTAATAGATTTGCGCCTTGGAATTTGTCCCGATCCAGATCCAAAACTCGTGGATCTTATCTTGAGGTGCGGCTTATCTTATCCTGAGGTGGCGGCTTATCTTATCCTGAGGTGGCGGCTTATCTTATCCTGAGGTGGTGGCATCAATCTCTATCTCTTTGACCTTGTGCACTGGGCTGATTCGTCGACATCAGTCGACTAATCCTCTTAGCAGTTGATTGCCTTCAGTCGACTACTGACATCTCCAGTTGACTGCTGCACTTGAGAATTCCTGCAATACAAGATTAGCACAATAGATGCATAATGCCATGCAGTGTGACAGTCCTTTGATTGTCCGATCTCGACTTCAGTATTCCTCCGGAAGCCTTAGTCGGATCGACGCCTAGGATTGTCCTCTAACCGAGGGCGCGTCCTTACCACCGCTTCACATGCGGAGCTTACCTTTGGTCCTCTTGACCTGTCGCTTAGCTTTCGGTCACCACTGAGGTTCCTCGACTCCCTGAGGTTCTCCTGGTGTCGCCCGACCACCACGGTTTCTCAACTTGAGATTCTCCGGATGTCGCTCGACCTTTGGCTTTGCTTAAACACTTCCTGCACACTTAGCATATCACATGAGATAACAAAATAGCTTAACTTTGAATCTTTGCCATTATCAAAACCAAGGTTCGATTATCTAGTGCCCCTGCACCAACAATCTCTCCTTTTTTGATCTATGACAAACTAATTCAAAGTTAAGAGAAAATAAGCAGTAAGCATTGAACAATCATTTTTCAAAACCTCCCCCTTAAGGGTACCTCCCCCTTAACCCTAGGTGAGTTTTGAAAAACAATTACTTTTTGGGAAAGAAAAAGTAAGTAACCTCTTAACTTTATTCTCTCTCCCCGTTTGACATATATCAAAAATAACTTTATATTGGGTACATTGCCAAGAAATAGAATTTTTAAACATGTTAATCAAGTTGATTTAATATGTTCAACTCCCTTTAATACTTAAGAGTTTAGGAGTTTAGGTTTCTAGATCCTGCACCAACAATGTTTATCCTAGGTTAGAATGTGACCCCCTAACCTTTAACATTGTTATAAAATTTTGAGAAAGAATTAAAAAAAAACATTTTAAAGGCTCATGTCTATTGGTTTTTATGCCAAACTGGAGGTAGCTAGATACTAAATTTGTCCAACTTAAGTCTTCTCTCCCCCTTGGCATATTATCAAAAGAAGGATTTAAATTTAGAAAGTATTGGTATTTTTTTTTAAAAAAAATATTTTTTAACAACTTCTATGATGATTATCCAATTAGAACCTCCCCCTTAACCTAACATCCTTGTTAGCCACAAGAAAGGCATATCTAGAGGGTCTCCCCTTTTGTCTGACAAACTCTTAGGACATCCTTGTTGGCCATAAGGAAGGGTCACCTAAGTGTCCAGAGGGTCTAGGTATCTAAAGTTGACCTAAGGATTTAGACATTCAGTATTGGTCAACTAACCATCATTTTAAGAAGCATAGTTATTTTGAAAACTACATATAACAACACACAATAATCATGGAAACCAATAAAAATAGTTTTAAGAATCTATTTATGTGTATATAAATTTTGAAATCGTTTTCAAAATCATTTTTAATTTGTTGTCCTTACCATCTCACCCATTCTACATGATCAACCAAGTTATTCTTATAGGTATTGTGAGATGAATTTAATTTAATGCCTTAGAAATTAATTAATCTTGGGTTAGATTCGGATTTCACCTTTAGTTAGTTAAGTGAACATTTCAAAAGAGGGCTTCCAGGTCGTGGCGAGGCACAGGAGCCTTCTTTGATCGGAACAACGACCACTTCCTTAGAAAAAGCCAACTTAGAAAATTACACACTTAATTCACTTAGGATTACGTCCTAGTCTAACTAGTTTAGGATGTGGTGAGGTAGCTTCAGTTAGTCCCACTTAGTTAAATGCACCAAGCTAGATACTCCTTATCCAACTCGGATACACTTGACTTCGTTTCCTTAACGTACTATCATCTCACCGCGTCATGATACTATGTTGTCAAGATTAATTAATTATTTCCTATCTAACCATTCTATGAGAGTTAATTTAAAACTAGTATGTATGACATGACAAAATAAGTATGATAATGATATGTATGCATGAGCAAGCTACATTCAATCAATTTAAAGAAATGGTTGTTTTCTTGGGTAGACTTTTATTTGTTCCATAGTTATAAGATACTTTATTATAATTAGGTTTACAAATTTTAGTGTCTTGATTTTTGGTTAGCTTAGACTTGTAACCCAAGTCTACATATTTATTAGTTGAATTTTTAAAAGATGAAGGTTTAATTACTAGATTATTAATTTGTGTATAATCAAATGGTACTCTATTATAATTAATTTTATTGGTTTGATTATCTAATTTTGAATTTTTAATTAAGTTATATTGTGAATTATTTAAAATAGGATTATTAGAATTTTTCAAAATAATATTATTAGACTTTTTCAAGATAAGATTATTAGACTTTTTAAAAGTAGAATTATTAGAATTTTTTAAGATAAGATTATTAGACTTTTTAAAAATAGAATTATTAAAGTTATTAGAATTTTTTAAGGTAGAATTATTAGAATTATTCAAGATAAGATTATTAGAATTTTTAAAGGTAGAATTATTATTAGAATTATTTAAGATAAAATTGTTAGAGTTTTTAAAGGTAGAATTATTTAGATTATCTTTGGAATTTTTTAAAGTTAATTTCGATTTTTTTATGGTTGAATTTTTCAAAACAGAATTTTTTAATTCGGAATTATCTAAATTAATCAGATCTAGGATTTGATGATTCTATCCTATGGTTTGATTATTCTTATCAAGGGTTTGATTATTCTGATTAAGTCCTAGGTTGGTTTTATCTTTGACTTGATCTAGATCTATGTTGATTAAACTAAATATTTGATTAATCTCTTTGTTAATTTTATCAAATGTTAGATTAATTTGATCATTTTCTTCCATGATATTATTATTATTATTATTTAAACTAATTAAATCTGAATTAATTAATTTTTTATTAGTTGAATTATTAATTGTATTAATTAATTGACAACAATTACACAATTTATCTAAATTATCAACTATTCTAAAACTCAACTTTTCAAAATTATTAACTTTACTAACCTTTTTTTCCGGACACCGATTCTTGTAGTGACCGAATCTTCCGCACCCGAAGCACTTGATGTGCTCCTTGTTCTTCCAGATTCCTGGCAATGGTGTCTCCTTTGCCGTAGGTTGCGTCATTTGAGTCTTACGAGTAGGACATTTATTTTTATAGTGTCTTCTCTCCCTGCACTTAAAGCAAATAATATGAAATTTAAAATTTAAATTGACATTGTCACCTTTATGCCTTGTGAGAGACTCTTCCATGGTTGGCTCGGTCAACGATTTTCTAAAACTCGCAAAAAAAACACAAACCAAAAAGTCCCAAGACTTGGTCTTGGATTAGTAGTGTAGGAGATATTTAAAAATAAAAATAAAAATAAAGAAAAGAAAATACTCGACCAGTGGTTGCACCGAATTTGAGTGCCCCCGCTCTGATACCAATTGTTGGATCGATATGAGCACTAGAGGGGGGGGGGTGAATAGCGTTCGTAAACACTTTTCTTTTTCGACGATTAAAACCAAGTACACAACGGAAAACTAAAAGACAAACACAAGAAAGACACAAAGCTTTTTTACTTGGTTCACAGCCTACCGGTTGCTAATCCAAGGCCCTACGATCCTTGATCGCTTCCGAAGGATAATCACTAAAAGTCTCTCCCTCGTTGGAGGTAAGAGAAAAGACGATTACAATGATTATAAGGTCAGTAACAACCTTACCGGTCCTTATACAAATTAAGTATAGAAAGATAATAATAATACCGACAATTAATTAGAAGATGGCGCACGGTGGAAGTAGCGTTGTAGAGAGCACAAGCACTTGGGAGATTCTTGAATTTGGGTGTGAGTCCTCCCCTCCTTTTATAGATTTGCGCCTTGGAATTTGTCCCGATCCAGATCCAAAACTCGTGGATCTTATCTTGAGGTTGCGGCTTATCTTATCCTGAGGTGGCGGCTTATCTTATCCTGAGGTGGTGACATCAATCTCTATCTCTTTGACCTTGTGCACTGGGTTGATTCGTCGACATCAGTCAACTGATCCTCTTAGCAGTCGATTGCCTTCAGTCGACTACTGACATCTCTAGTTGACTGCTGCACTTGAGAATTCCTGCAATACAAAATTAGCACAATAGATGCATAATGCCATGCAGTGTGACAGTCCTTTGACTGTCCGATCTCGACTTCAGTATTCCTCCGGAAGCCTTAGTCGGATCGACGCCTAGGATTGTCCTCTAACCGAGGACGCGTCCTTACCACTGCTCCACATACGAAGCTTACCTTTGGTTCTTTTGACCTGTCGCTTAGCTTTCGGACACCACTGAGGTTCCTCGACTCCCCGAGGTTCTCCTGGTGTCGCCCGACCACCACGGTTTCTCAACTTGAGATTCTCCAGACGTCGCTCGACCTTTGGCTTAGCTTAAACACTTCCTGCACACTTAGCATATCACATGAGATAACAAAATAACTTAACTTTGAATCTTTGCCATTATCAAAACCAAGGTTCGATTATCTAGTGCCCCTGCACCAACAGGATCTAGAGATTTAATCTCAACCATCGGATCTTAGATATTTAATCTCTACCTATGGATCTAGAGTTTTGTTTCTATCCATTGGATATAAGCTTCATGAGGTGTTAAAAGGCTACATTAGGGACCATGAGGAGGAGTTGGGTCTTGGCCACCCATGGATCAAGCCCACATAAAGTCCAATCCACTAATGATAATCCAATCCACTAAAGGATAATCATCGATCTACCTCACCAACCCCCATATGATAATATGGGCTCCATATATTATTTGTACATTTTCTCTCCGTGTTTAAGATCTTGAATGTCCGTCGATTAATTAATTTACTGACCATTAATTAATCAACATCTAACTCCATGAGTAGTACCACTCAACCTTTTCATCATGCCGGACCAAGTCCACCTGCAGAGTTTACATGATGAACCTTATGAGCTCCTCAAGGGGACATCATCATCCTAATATATAGGACACGGTTTCCTCCTATAATCAACGACACACCATATAAATAATATCATCTCCCAACTTACCGAGCCTATCGATTTAATCTATAAATCTCGCCCATTGGTAAATCAAAGAGATGAGTACTAAGTATATGTGCCCGTTATTATATCGGGATTAAGAGTATGTACAATATAATATCTGAGGTCCGATTCGATTATGTAGTCAGCAATAAATCGAATCACCTCTAAGTCGGTCCTGCTCAATACACACAAAGTGCACCAGTGTGATTCTATGGTCAAGACAAACCAATACCAAATCACACTACAACTATTCCGATGGTTTGTCCAAAGCCATCTCGGTTGTGAGCCTTTACTTATACTTTTCAAGGAGCCGATAACATGATCTCCCATGTGACACCACACACCATGTTATCTATAATGTAAAGTATTAGACAATATGCATAACCACAGAAATATGCAAACAATGATCATGTGATTCTTATTTCAAAATAAAGATGTTCATACAAAAGCTAGACTTTTCAGTATACATCCCTACAAAATGTTGTTAGGAATCAAATCACTAAGTAATTCGATTACCTTGCGATTTGTCTCGAAGTCCTTGATTTGGTCTTCGGTCCACCTTGACTTCTCAATTTGCCTATTTCTTTCATTCCTAGGCAAATCGAAACCATTTTCTAAGATTAGCATAAAATCAAAATCGGTTTTTAGGTATACCTCCATTTTTCTTCTCCACCATAGGAAATCTCCTTCGAATTTTGGCGGTTGGAGGTTGTAGCCGGCCATCTTGAATTGCTTGTGTCGGCGGTTAGTCCTCGACAAGCACCTTGGCTCTAATACCACTTATAGGATCGATGAAGTGTGGATGTGGCTGGCTAGAGGGGGGTGAATAGCCCTCAATCGTCCGATGGTGGAATTTGCTCATTCTCGTTGCATTGCTTGTCTACGATTGTTGTTAGCGCAGCGGAATAACAATGATAATAACAATACTAACAACACATAACAATCACAAGCAATACACAAGTATATACATTGTTCGGAACCGAATGGTTCCTACTTTACGGGTGAGCTCACCGAGCTCTAGTTATGCGCACGAAACTAACTAAACTCCTTCTCGACTACACGTCGGAGGTGGAGAAACCTCTCACAAGATATTACAACAAGTAATATATGAAATACAAGTAAAACAAAGACAAATACGAAATACATGCAAAGAACACTTTACAACGCTTGCTTTGAACCCTTTGCTTGTAGCTTGCTTTAGATGGCTCTTGAAGGTCTGGAATGCAGCAGCAATTCCCCTCCAATAGCTTCACAAAAGTCTTGGCGAAATCCTCTAACTTGAGCTCCATTTATAACCTGCATCAAGCTATTTTTGCGCCCAGCAGTCGACTGCCAAAAGGCCCCAATCGATTGCCCCTGTAGCCGTTGTCTCACAATGACCATATCCACATCGGATAAGTTCCAACGAACCACCTACCAGTTGACTACCAATCCATGGCAGTTGACTGGTGACCTAGTAGTCGCCTGCCCAATCGACTACGGAGCGTTCTGTGCTCATGACACTCCCATCAGTCGACTGCCATCCCTCGGTAGTCAACTGCTGTCGACATCAGTCGACTGCTAGTCCATGGCAGTCGACTGCCAAGGACAAAACCCATAGTCTTAAACCAGTCGAACCCTAGTCGACTTGGATCAGTCGACTGACACCTATGCCAGTCGACTGCCATCGGGCAAAACCTCAAACACCAAGTTGTTTGAGCATCCGACCGTCGGGTAAACTCTCAAACATCAAGTTTGAGCCTCCGACACTCAGTCTTACCCACTTGGCCAAGTCCACATCTTCCCTCATGGAGTTCCCCACCGAAGCTCTCTTCCCTCAGCCTACGTCCCTCGGATGCACCAAGCGCACGACTTCGCAATGCCATCCTTCGCGTCTCTTGCCCTCAAAGTATGCTTCCCTTTGGGATCACTCCCACACCAAGCTCCATGCTTGGATTTTCCATGCCAACCCCATGTTGGACTTTCCCATGAGGATTTTCCATGCCAACCCCATGTTGGACTTTCCCATGACAATCCCATGTCATGAGTTTTGTCTATCATCAAAATACTATCAAGGTACTGCTCGAGTCAAACTCGAGTCAACCTGGGTCGATTGCACCAACAACACTTTTATTCTTTTTGTTAGTAGTTTTCCCTTTGATATACTCTATGCAAACATCAAAATCTGTCATATTAAGGGAATAGAGAATTCTTTCTAACATTAATCTTTCTAGACATTGTTTGAATATATATCCTAAATATCTATGTAACAACATAGATGAATTCTTGTCAGTCAAATTGCTTTTTGTACCTATACTATGAATTATTACATTGTCTGTGAGAGGTATGGTGTTTAATATATATAGCTTATCAACTAGAGAACTTGTACCAATAAATATCGAATCTTAGAAAATAATGAATGTTTCATTTCTAAATGAACAAGTATACTTTGATTTGTATAAAGAAGAAATGAAAATTAAGTTCCTCTTAAAGGATGAAAAAACAAACATATTCTCCAAATTCAAAAATACATTGGTTCCTATACAAAGCCTAGAAACACATATAGCAGTCACTCTAGCATCATTGCTATTACCAGTATAGATGAAAAAATATCTTTCACCTATTATATTTGAGAGGTGTCTTAAGGTAATCGTCTTATGACTAATACTATTTATTGGATAAATAAAGATTCACTATTTGAGTGTACATATTTAACGTATGAGATTAGATCTTAAACTCATTTATTGAATATCTGCAATACGATTCATAGCATGAGAGAACTTGTGATTGAATCACAACTAGTGAGCATCTCTACATGTGTAATTATGAATTATTCAAATATTTCCTAGTCAATGAATTGATGCATTTAGATATCATTGATTATGTGAGATTAGCACGGGTTATACTCCTTGGTTTAACCAAACAGTTGTTCCTCATTGGCTAGAAACATTGGGATATCGAGAGTTAAATATGGATGCTAATTATGGTAACTAGTTTATTGAAGTGATCTGTTGTAAGACTTCATATGGTTTTTTTACTTATATGTCTATGTCTATGAAGTGCTTACTGCAACTTAAGTGCGAGTTTCATTCGACTTGAGTTATACAAATCATCTTGGTCATAGAAACTTATACTTTGATATTCTAAGCAAGCATCTCCTTAGAGGTGTAGCCCTGGGATGGTTAGGTATAAGTTGAAATGCTCAAAGATATTTGAATAGCCAACAAAGGATTCACCACTCTCTACAAGGAAATTTATACCCTATGACCACTCATTAGGATTGTTACTCAAAGTTTTTAGCCAAAGCATTTATATGTTAAGAGTATGATACTCTTGGACACATGTAGGAGTAATTTGAATCAACAGGATGAAAAAGTATAACTTAGACTAGGTGTGACATAGTCAGGCTAGGAGATAGGTCTCTGTGTTCTAAACCAAGTGGGTTGAAGACGAGTGAAAGGAACGAAGCATGACTCACTGTAGCTGTTGAAAAGGTTCAGAAGTGGTTCTTAGATCAACCATTGATTTTTCGATTAATTGGGGATCATGATATACTACTAGGTGTCATTCATGATCATTCTATAATTAATGGTTAATTATGGATGACCAACATAAATCAATAACCTACAAGGTCACACACACTATGAGTTTTTTAGAAGGACTTAAAATAAGTTTGAGAATTGGATTCTCAAATTGAGAGAGATTGAGTCTGGTTGGACCAGACGAAGGACAAGTATGGAAAATGTTTTGCTGGAATGGAAATACGGATGTGCCACTCCTAATGAAGATGGGTTGAATTTGTTTTGGTTTAATTTTAAACCAAATTGTTTTGATTGAATTAAAATTGGTTTGAGTATTGAATCAAGCGGTTTGGTTATTAACCAAACTTAAGGCTAGTGGTATAGGCTTCAGATTAATGGATGCGGGTTTATATATATATATATATATATATATATAGGGTTAGGAAACCTAGGGCGAAGAGTTAATGCCTCCTCTTCTCCTCCTCCTCTTGCCGCCCAAGTAAAAAATCTGTCTAGATTTTTCTATTGCCCAATCCAGAGGTGCTATCGTCGCTCCCCTTGCTGTTGACATCCCTCTTCGGCCTTCCCATCTCCGACTGCACTTTTTCTGACTATACCTTCTCCGGTGAATTCCTTGTCAGCAGCACAGGTGCTACCAACCAACAACCTCAGACAACATTGGGTTCCACCGAACAATAGCCTTGTGAAGGTAGCTTGTCGATCAGTTTGTGTCGTCGGGTTGATTCGATTGTCGTACACGAATTGAGCCCTTGATCCCTCTCTCGGATTGAGTTGTCACCTACCTTCGGCTAGTATCAAAGTGGAGATGCAACTCGAGCTTTGGAAGCCTTCTTGATTAAAGCTCGGGGTGGATACTAGTAGAGGCAAACTTTGTTGAATTTGTAGGCTGATGTCATTCCCGCTTCGTGTCATCCGACAGATATACCTTGAATAAATGTTATTCTTTTATTTAATTATTTAATAAAATTTCATTAAGCGGTTACGTTCACACGTGTTGTATTTTGAATGCGTAGATGTGTATGATGTATAAATTAGAAATTTATTATGCTTTATTTCTGCTTGCGTGTTTTTTGAAACACATTCAAGCATGCATCCAAGTTGGGCTCAACCCAACAGTGGCATCAGAGCCTGACCATGCTTTAATATAAACGTAAAAAGGTTTACAAATTATAGTTGGTCATATATGTTAATTTCTAGAATTTTAATATATTTTTAAGAATTTTAATTTTTGAAAAGTTTACTAATTTTTTAGGAAATTCTAATTTTGGAAATTTTTTGAAACAATTTGCAAATTTTCATTTTGGAAATATTCTGTAAAATAATTTAGAAAATTATAATTTGGAAAGATTCTGAATTTATTAAGAAAATTCTATTTTTAGAAAGTTTTCTAATTTGGTATGAAATTTCAATTTTGAAAAGTTTCTAAAACTTTATTAATTAGAATAGTTTCCTAAATAAAATATATAATTAAATTTGAAAATTATTTCATAATTTAATTAAAGAAACCATGATTTATGAAATCAGATTAGTAAGAAGACGTATTTTATTTTTAGAAAATATTATGGGAGCTATTCATACTATGTTATATATGTTGGGAAGATTGTTAGTGCACTCATCCTTGGATCAAAGTTGAAAAGCTCAAGTGGAATTTGAGTAGTACTTTGATGTTGGACAATAGATTTGATAGTGAGTTTGACAATACGTACGACTAGATGACTGAGACATCCGCAGTCACATGAGGTTGTTGAACGAGAAGTTAAGTAGGTCATGGTTGACCAGAGACTTGACAAGTAAAGTCAAACTGGAAGTTGGCAAGGAAAAGTTCAAGTATGGATACTTGGTAAGGGAAAGTCCAAGTATGGATACTTGGTAAGGAAAAGTTCAAGTATGTATATTTGCCAATGGAGAAGTCTAAGTATAGATACTTGATAATGGAGAAGTCCAAGAATGGATTCTTGGCAAGAAAAGTCCAAGTTTTAAGACTTGACAAGGAATGTCCAAGTATGGATATTTGGCAAGGAAAAGTCCAAATGTGTAGTCTTGGCATGTAAGTCAAAGTGTATAGTCTTGGCGACGTAAGTCCAAGTATGGATGCTTGACAAAAAAAAGTCTGAGTGTGTAGTTTTGATTGTGTAAGTCCAAGTGTATAGTCTTGGCGGTATAAGTTCAAGTGTAACTTGACAATGGAAGACCCAAAGGTGCGACATCTTGGCAAAGGGTACTTGATAGCATGACAAAGCTAAAGGAAGCACTTGAAAGCTAGCACCAAGGATAAGGAGTCATGGAGGATTCGATGCATCCCAAAGGCATGAGGCTAATGGAAGTAGCTTGAAGGCTTAGGTCTAGGCTATGGGTAAGTTATTGGGGATCGTTTGATACGTTAGAGGGGTGAATAGCATTTTTCGCTTTCTCCGATTCGGTTCATGTTCATTCTTGTCTACAATTCATTAGCGCAGCAAAATATACAAAATAGCATAAATGAAAACAATACAAGCACAACAATATGATTTTACATGGTTCAAAACCTATGGTTCCTACTCCACGACTAGGGGCGTTATTGTCTACTTCACTAAACCTCATCTTTTTCTCGTAATACAATCCGGAGGTGAAGAACCCTCATACAATATGAATGTTTACAATAATAAACAAGGAAACAACCAAACACAAATAAATAAAATAGCAAATGAATGAAACAAGTGAAAACACTTTACAAATGAGAGATTTTGAATGACTTTGAAGACCTGGAATTGCAGCAACATATGCTTTCAAATCCCTCAAGAATCGACTGCCTTCAATCTTCCCGCTGAGCTCCTTTTATAACTCCGCTTGGGCTGATTTTTTGCTGTCTAGTCGACTGCTCTTATCTAGTAGGTGACTGGATACTTTATCATTATCTCACAACGGCTTAATCCATGTCAGATTATGTTGACCAGTTGATTGCTCTGACCTAGCAGTCGACTACTATATGTTGGTACAATCGACCCAGGTCATGATTGACTAGATTCGAGTTTGACTCAAGCCGTATTTTGATGTTCCACAAAACGTATGACAATGTGATTATCATGGAAAGTCCAAGTCTTGTGCACTTGGCATGGGAAGTCCAAGTCTTGTGCACTTGGCATGGAAAATCCAAGTCTTGGGTACTTGGCATGGAAAGTCCAAGCATGGGTCTTGGCAATCGGAAAGTTCAAGCATGGGTCTTGGCATTTGAAAAGTCCAACATGGAGTTGGCAAGGGAAGTCCAAGAGTGTGATATTGGTAGCGTAAAGTCCAAGCATGGGTCTTGGCATCATAAGTCCAATGTTTGGCGGCGTAAAGTATAAGCATGTGTTGGGATCGAGGCTCGCTAGAGGGGGGGGGGTGAATAGCGAGTTTTAAAAAATTCTAACTCACTCTTGACTACAAAACAAAGGATTATGCAGCGGAAATAGAAAAAACAAGAACACAAAATACAATCACAACCAAACGTAGGTATTTACGTGGTTCGAAACTCAGCAGTTCCTACTCTACGGGCAGCTCAAAAGGAAAGTCTACTATGTATGATCGGAATGGTTCCGGAGGTGAAAAACTTCACCCCTTACAAGCTTACAAGACAATGAATATACTTTAAGAATAGTAAGCTAAGTATTAAAAACCAGTTACAGATTGCTGTTCAGCTTCTTGCGTTGAAGATGGAGTTGTAGTGCTTGCAAGAAGGTGATCGACAACAGTTGGGAGCACTTGTTGGAGAGGAGGTGAGATGAGAGCAAGACTTTTTCACTCCTTCTCCTTCAGAATGAATCACTGGAAGCTTTTGCATTTTTTCTTTTCTAAGTCTCTTCCTCTGTTTTTCTTCCTTCTCATCTTATAGCCGTTTCTTCTAGCGAGCTATCTGTCTTCCGCTATTGGAGCCCTAGAGACCACGCCCGACCAAACTTTGGTCACCTGAGCTTGTCCCCATAACTGCCTCCAACTTTTGGTGGTTTGCCAAGAACGGAGCCTTTTCCTCCAATCGGAAGTCACCGCATTTGAATCTTTACTCGAAATGGAATCATCTCATTGCCGCCTCCATCAGTCGAGGCCGTAGTCGAGTTTGGCTCGCGTCTATGCTTGAAAAATACCTATCAGTCGAGCCCGAAGTTGAGTCGGGCTCGGTTCTGTGACTAAATTCATAGCTATCAGTCGAGCTGCTACCAAATCGACTCAACTGAAAACTACTTTGGTGAAAGTACCTTGGCGACAATCTGCCTTGGCGAGTGCCCTGGAGCAGTCGAGCTTGTAGTTGAGCTGGGCTCAGGTCTATGCTGTACGTAGTGAGCAGTCGAGTTGGTAGTCGAGCCAGCTCGATTCTATGCCCTTGTACAAGAGTACCAGTTGAGATGATAGTCGAGCCAGCTCAATTTTGTGCCTTTGTGCAAGAGTTCCAGTCGAGCTGACCCCATGGTGGCTCGACTGACACTGGAAATATTTGAAACACATGAGTATCTTTCCTAGTAAGCTGTCATTTCAAGCACCCTAGTAAGAGACCAAGCACGTTATGGTGCCTTCTCCAACTAACGAATGCTCTAAGTACCCTAGGCAAAGAACGAGCACGTTACTATGCCCTCCTTGCCTAACGAGTACTCCATGTACCCTAGACAAAGAACGAGTGCGTTACTATGCCCTCCTTGCCTAACGATTACTCCATGTACCCTAGATAAAGAACGAGCACGTTACTACACCTTCCTTGCCTAACGAGTACTCCATGTACCCTAGACAAAGAACGAGCGCGTTACTATGCCCTCCTTGCCTAACAAGTACTCCCAGTACCCTAGACAAAGAACGAGCGCGTTACTACGCCCTCCTTGCCTAACGAGTATTGGGCCCATGTACCCTAGTAAGAGACCGAGCACGATACTGTGCCCTCTCTTACTAACGAGTACATTAGCTAGAGACTAACGAGTATATTAGCTAGAGACCGAGCACTCCCTTGTGCCCTCAATAACTTCAATGGAGAACGAGCACATTACTATGCCCTCTCTATCACCAAGCTTTGGACCTCCCAGTACCAAGGTTCCCCCTTGGATTTCTCAATTGCCAAGACTCAAGCTTGGACTTTCCCTTGCCAACCCATGTTGGACTTCTCATGCCAAGACCTAAGCTTGGACTTCCCATGCCAAGACCTAAGCTTGGACTTCCCATGGCAACTCCAGGTTGGACTTCCCATGTCAAGACCTACCCTTGGATTTCTCATCCATGGGTCTAATGTCACTCTAAACATCTAACTTAGTGACCTTAGGTTTGAATCAGTTGAGGTAATGTCTTGACTACACTCTAGCTCAAACTAGATTTCAATTTCCTAGACTTAAACCTTGTTGTCAAACATTGAAATATTCGATGGGCTTGACTGCACTAACAATCTCCCCCTTTTTGATGTTTGACAACATGGTTTAAGTTTAGGTGATATAAATTCAGTTCATCTCAAATTCTGAAATATAGCATGAAGTGCAGAAATAGTTCATGTCAGAAACTTATCATGAATTACAGAAATATTTCATATTAGTAATTTAGCATGAGGTGCAGAAATATTTCATATCAGTAATTTAGCATGAGGTGCAGAAATATTTCATATCAGTAATTAAGCATGAGGTGCAGAAATATTTCATATCAGTAATTAAGCATGAGGTGTAGAAATATTTCATATCAGTAATTTATCATTCATATAATAGGGATGATATAACTTGGAGTGCAGAAATTTTACATGTTTGTTACACATATAAAAAAAAGGCAACATCAATTTGAATAATATCACCAATATCACTAATAACTTTAAACCCATACTCTCTCCCCCTTTGTCACACATCAAAAAATTTCCCTAAGGAGGTCAACGTTTCATATCCAAATTGAGTATTCCAAGTTTTTCAATTTCTCTCTCTTATGAGGATTAACCACTTCCATCATCCCATGATGGATAGTTCCTCCTAAAGGCTTGCTCCCCCTTGACCATTGCATTAACAATGTCTGTGGGAAGTCCCTAAGTCTATAGGAGTTTTAAACCATCAAGGTTAAGGTTAAAGGTTCAACATTGAATTTTCCCTCACCTTGAGTTTAATACATCATTCTGACAACCCTCCTAATCTATAACCAATGAATTTTAACCCTTTCTAATGCTTCCCAAAGCATATCTTAGGGTTAGGAGTGGTTAGAGAGCTCAAACATAGGCAGTTGATTCTGACAGTAATCATTCGACTGCCACACACACATCAGTCGACTGATACCAAGCATCACGATCAAACTCGAGTTTGAGCAGCTTTTTGCCGTAGTTCTTCGTCGTATTTCTCCGTGCGGTTTGCCAGGCGATTTTGTGCCAGGCGCGCTTTGTTAGGAGGTTTTGTCGCGCCAGTGGGCCACGCCAGGCGATTTTACACCGCCACTAGGCGCTTCGCCAGTAGTTTGCCGCCAGTGGCTCATCGCCCAGGGCAGTTTGCCACGCCAGGGTAGTCTATCGCCAAGGCAATCTCTCGCTAGGGCAGTTTGTGCCAGTGCTTGCCTCGAGCGTCACATCAGGCGATCTGCCTCTAGGCGTCATCGCTGGCGGTTTCCTCGGTAGTTTTATTGTGCGGCGGTTTTGTCACGCCAGGGTTATTTTGCCGCCCAAGGCAGTCTACCGCCCATCAGTCGAGTGTCATGGATGGCACTCGAATGATAACTGAAATTTTTGAATTTTAGTTTTCAGAAATTGAACTTCGAAAAAGCATAAGTTAATGCACGTAAGTTGAAAAATCACGAAATTTTATACGTACATTACTTATCACAAATACAATGGGTAAAAAATATTTGAAAATTAATTTGCTCAAAAAATAGTGAGTTTGATACAAAACTCAAAACTTTTGAAAATTTCAATGTTTTGGTCCCTTTTTGTATCAACTCTCCCAATGGTGATTGCTATCAAAAGATAGACTTCACCAAGGTTTCTAAAATGGTTTTGAAATGTTATTCTAACATGGTGACACTCAGATCTTAGGGTATCTTAGGGTATTGTTGGGCTTAAGATATAAAATATATGGAAAGCTTCCACTAATACTGTGGATTTCCCAAACTGTAGCTCCCCCTCAATCAAACATTCTTTTAGGGTTGATTAGGTGCACACATAATGATTGTACTAACAATGGTGGGATGGAGTCAAGGTTTGAGTTGTTCGGGTGGCCCTAACAAGAATTGCATATTCAACAAGAAGTTTGATAGATACTAACCGACTCACCCACACATAATCAATAGCAGATCACATAATAGAAAATAGAATGAACCAAAAGTTGACTTTCCAAAAATTGTTTCACAAGAACAATCATAGTTAGAAGTTTAAACACACAATCAAACATCCATAGTACAACCATCCTAGGTGAATTGACACAAATTGAGATCATTAACGTGATTCTATTTGTTGGGGGCTGATGTAGAAGGTTCCTCCGAGCTACTTCCCCAAATGATTATGATCTCTTTGATTTCCTTCTGCTCTTGAATGATTTTATCTTGGGTGTCTTGGATTTGAGTCAATCATAGGTTGGTTTGTAGATGGAAATCTAATATCGTCGTTGTGATTGTGTTCACAAACGTCTCATGTGTTTCACGGAGTTGTGATAACTGCTCCGTGATAGTGGTCAATTGTTCAACTTGGTTAGGAGCTGGATGGTGTGGTTCTTCAGCAGGAAGATCAGGTTCTTCCTCAAGATCCCTATGCTCCTCACCTTGATGACCATCCTTCCATTAAATTTCTCCTATACGCGTGTAAATCATGCCAGCTAAAGATAAATTCCTCCAATGGATATAGTCCAGCCTTTTCACCTGCCTTACTTTTCCCTTGGATGTATTTATGCCTAGGGACTCTAACTAGAATGTGAGGATGTGACCAAAAGGCATATAAACCTTTTTCTTGACTGGAACGGAGAAATGGATAATACACAAAAACATGTTCAAGGCTATGTTAAAATCAAGGTGGTTTTTGAGAAGGTGGAGAGTCAATAAATGATGTGGCCTAACTTTGGCTTTCCCTTTGGTGACTATGGGTAAAATGCATCCGACTATGACTTTGTATAAGATATTGTCAGGAGCCGTTAGTGCCAGGGCTGACACCAAATTTACTCCTTCATCTCTAGGACGTCTAAATAAGGATTCATGAATTGAATTGAGGTCAAAGCCTTCCAAATTTTCAGGAAGAGTTGGATAGAATTCCAGGTTAGAGGAGGACTCTCTACATCCTAGAAATGATCTCCAGATGGATGGAGTAAGAGTGACATCAGTTTTGGCTACCCTAGACTTATAGATAAGCCTATCTTCAGTGGGTTGTAGGTTGTTATAGAATTCGATAAGTAAGTCTTCATTGATATCGTGATCGCAGTAGACTAACTTATCGAGTCTATAGTGCTCAACTATCTCACTAACATATGGTGCATTATTTGAGAAGAAAGGACCATCTATGGACCGGATGCTTAAGAGTTCAAACTCGTGGGGTACTAAAGGTGTGCAAATGATATTCTGAAGGGAACCGATGGTCCGAGCAAGGCCTCTCTCGTGAGGGCCTAGAGGTGGAGGACTCAAGTTCCTTCCTTTTTAGTCTAGAATGGCATGTGTCAAATATGTCATGCACACAAGATTGCCCCATGAATGAATGCAAGGAATAAAATGATGCATGTCAAGTGGGGAAAGTGATTAGTTGCTTATAAATCCTCTAAAATCACAAGGAAAGTAAGGAAGAAGTCTTACTTGGGTGCCATAGAACCAATAACAAGTGCTTGTTGAGGCAGACGAATTTTTCTTGCTAGAACCCTAGTTGTGGGTGAGTGGTCAGAGATTAGGGTTAGGGTTAAGAGAAAATGGCAAGGAGAAGAAAGAAGATCCTTACCCTAGTCTAGAGAAGGCTCGTCTTGAGGTTGTAAAGCTTGGATGGAGATGAAGAGCTCAACTGGCGCTTGTCGCAGTCGGAAGAGCACGATTGTTGGGAAGAAAACAACGTGGAATGAAAGGGTTTAGGGTTTAAATCCATAAGATATCAGTCGAGGCGATGAGTGGGTCGGCTCGACTGGTAACACCAGTCGAGGCGACGGTCGAAGTCCACTCGATTCTGAGTGTGATCGGAATTGGCCAGTCGAGGCGCCAGTCGAAACGCACTCGATTCTGAGTGTGATCGGAATTGGTCAGTCGAGGCGCCAGTCGAAGCGCACTCGATTCTGAGTGTTAAAAACTCATGCCAGTCGGGGCACTGGTCGAGTCTGTCTCGGTTGTTAGGCTTAACAAATTGGATTTTAATATCTGAACACTCCAACTGAGTTTCGTGTAATTCCTAAGGCTTAGGTAAGTGTTAAAAACACTCGATATGATAACCTAACACATTTTTGATTGTTTTAAACAATTGGTACCTGTAAGAGATCGGATGGCCGGCTAGAGGGGGGTGAATAGCCCTTTTCGTTTGGATGGCGGTATTTTGCTCGTCTACAAAATGTTAGCGCAAGCGGAATATACAAATATAAATAAAGACAAGCAAAATAGAAACAAGCAATACAAACACCGAGATATAACGTGGTTCACGGCTACGCCGCTAATCCACGGTCCGATTCGTCCACGGTGAATCACTCCGCCAAAACCAATCACTATCGGTCTCTCCTTTGCACAAAGCTAGGTGGAGGTAACCTTTACAACCAAGATCACTCTTCTTACAAATAGAATGGAGTAAAAGCGAGTAAGAAGAGTTTAGAGCTTGTGGGGCACTAGGAAGATTGTTTGGAACTTAAGCATTAGCCTCTCAAAGGCTCACACCCTCTCTTTTTATAGATAGGGCTAACTTCTTCCCTTTGGCCGCCATCACGATCACGCCCATGGCGTGATCCGCTACTACAACGGCCTCGAACACGTCGGATGCCGACCGCTGTTGTCCAATGGAACTCTTGGCGCCGATCATTGGGCCTCACCCGATCCGACTCGTAGTCGATCGCCTCCGGCCACGAGTACAGTGGTTCTGTGGCCAAAACCCTATTGACTACCGATCGCGCCTCAGAATGATCGTTAGTCTTGGCAATGACCGCTAACGTATAGGCGATCACGCCACAAACCAGCCAATAGATACCGGTCGAGCTACACTGATTGAGGAAGCCGATCGCTATGACATGGCGCGGCAATGATCGTGTCGAAAAACCCATCCGACACTTGGCCAAATGGCCAAGTTTCACCTAAGAGCTACCCTTCCCGGTTACAATCGCCACTCATTTCTGAGTCCTCGCCTTGAAGTTCTTCGCTCGCCACGCCCTCGGCAAGATCGCGACGGCTCGCAATGCTCCTTCGCGTCTCTTGCCTCGAAGTCTACTTCCTCCGGCTTCACTCCAAGCTTCTCGTCCGGCGGTCCCTCGGATGCTCCAAGCGCACGGCTTCGGCAAAGCTATCCTTCACCGACTCAAGGCACGAGTCATGAGATGTGAAACTCGCCACGGCTCCATGTGCGAATTACTAAGTCCTGCACGACTTCAACGCACATATCAAATCAACATATCAAACTAACTTAAACCCTTTGCCACACCATCAAAACCATATCACGGCAAGAGATTGCCCTAACAATCTCCCCCTTTTTGATGTGTGGCAATCCGTTTAAGTTAGGTAAAAACATTTGATATAATTTCTAAGGTAAGAAGGCATGTAAAGATAAACATGATATAACAACATGCAATTCCCCCTTAATCCATGAAATTCTATGCAATTTCTCCCCTATCATATATTTCTCCCTACATATATTTCTCCCCCTAATGTGATTAACTTAAACATACTTATTTCTCCCCCTTTGACACCATCAAAAAGATTAACACTAAGTTAAAAGCTCATGGCATCAATTATAATGGAGGAAAAATATGTCAAGTTGATTTAAAAACTGTAGGAGGCATCAAGTATATTTCTACCACTTGTAGGAGGTTTTATAAACTGAATTCGCCTTCAATATTCTGATTTATAGCCACCACGATCTATCGATGGCAATGATCGGCATAAAGGAAGAATTTCGATTTTCTGGATGAAATTCAGAAATGCATTAAAAATTCCAGAAAATTCTAAAAATCATGAAATTCGAGGAACATATTTCTCTTAAGTATATCTATCAAGGAAAATTAGTTTTTCATGAAAAATCATTATATTTTACAAGATTTGCCAAAAATCCAAACACTTGAAAAACCACTAGTTTTTGAGCATTCTAGTATCAAGTTAGCTACCTAGTTTTGCATCTAATTGTTTCAAAACATGAATGCATGTATTTTAAGGTAAGAAATTGTTTTGAAAACATTAGAAATATCCAACCATGATCTTTGGGCAATATGTCTATTAATTAAACATAAGCCTTCCCCATGATTGGTCTATTATTGATATTTTGATACTTTAAATGACCATCTAAATGCCATAGGCATTAGTGGACATTTGTATCATCCTAACATCTCACCCATGCTAAGTTTGCAATCAAGTTAGCCTATAGTGAGTGTGAGATGCATCCTAGGGGGGTATTTATATATATATACTTAACCAATATATTCAAGCAATTCTATCATGGTTAAGTATCAACCTAACAACCTACATGATCATAATGACATATATCAATTAATTTCACATTATGATCATGAAATACATGTTTTCATCAAATTATAACCATGCATTAGACATTATATGATGATAATAAATAAGTTATCACCTAAAGCATGATTTAAACCTATTTTTCATGATAATGTGCCCAATATCAAAATCATAGATCATGATTACACATATGCATAGAAATTACATTAATCATCATGATTTTAAGCATTATTACCTATTTATGGGCACGTTATCATCACCCAACACTATCTAAAAATGTTGTCTCCATCCTAAGTCAACCAAAATATGATATAGATTAGGTTCATATGGTTGACTACCCTAGGGTTTTCTAACCCTTAAGAATGGATTTTGGAACCCAAAATAGATTTTTACCTATGGGTTCACTAGAAATTCCTTGGGATCCATTTCTTAGCTATTACTTTGTTTTTGTCTTGTCCCCTAGCTATTAGGCATCTATAGGCCTTCTCATTTTTCTTCTCTTTATATCCTAGGCCTTTCTTGTTAAAACTTGCCCTTTGGCTCCCTATGATCATATTCAAAGTGTTGGAGCCAATTGTGAATTTTCCTAGGGCTTTGGTTAAATAATCTACCTTTTTCCTTAATGCCCTATTTTCTTCTATGCATGCATCACTAACATCTAAAGGCACATAATTATCATGTGAGCATGCATCATCATGGCAAGAAGAAGTATCATTATTATTTAAGCATGCATTTTCTAGCTTATTTTCTAATGCCTTAATTTGTTCAAGCATGCATTTATTTTTCTTCTTTGCTCTAAACAAATCCCTAGTTAAACTAGAAATCATAGAAACTATTTTACTAGGTGAGAGATTGGTTACCATAGTTTCCATGTCCTCTTCTTCTTCTTCGGATGATGAGGAGGATGATGACGTGGAGGAGGCTCCCCCTTCACTTGAGCTCTCTCCTCTTGAGCTTGATCCTTCATTTTCGGAGGAGGAGGAGCAATCCAAGTCGTCAAAGGCCATCAAGGCCAAATTGGCGACAAAGGCATTCTCCTCATCCGATGATGAGGAGGAGGATGAGGAAGGATCATCCCATGTCTTGGCCTTGAATGCTTTGGCCTTCCCTTTCTTTTGTCTTCTTCTCTTCCTTCTTTTCTTGCTCCCTTTTCTTCTTCTTTTCTTCTTTCTTTCTTTTTCTCTTCCTTGCTTTTGTTTAGGAGAGGACAATTGTCCCTTATGTGTCCCTCTCCTTGGCAATTGTAGCATATCACCTTCCCCTCGGTCTTCTATTCCTATCATTTGATTTATCAAATCTAAAATTCTTAAATACACGCCTCACCTTCCTTACCATGTAGGCTTCCTCGGTGCTATCCATGGAGGAGGAGGAGGCTTCATCATCGGAGGAGGAGGGACTTCCATCTTCTTCTTCCTTGTTTGCCAACAATGCTACTCCTCTTGAGGGTTGAATTCTTGGCTCTTCTTGAATTCCTTCAAGCCTGCTTCGTGGAGTTCCATCGTTGAGAAGAACTCCTCCAAGGTACTCACTTCTAGGTTCTTGGACATGTAGAAGGAGTCCACCATGGAACTCCACTTTGAGGACCGGGAAAGGCATCTATAGCCTTCATGAGCATGTCCGGTCGATAGCTTCTCACCTACACTTGTCACCCAATTAAAATTTCTTTAAACCTAGAGTGTAGTGAGGTTACCTTTTCTCCCTTTTCTAGTTTTATATTGATAGTTGGGAGCGGAGGAGGTCTCTTCTTGCAAGCTTGGCCTCCGAGGTGCCTTCATGAAGCTCTACAAGCTTCTCCCACATCTCTTTGGCGCTAGTGCATTCTCCGATCCGGTTGATCTCTTGTTGAGGAGCACATTGAGAAGATGATGTTTTGCCTTTGAGTTTGCAAGGTGCTCTCGTTGCTTCTTATTCCACCTTGACTTCTCTATTTGCTCACCCCTTTCATCCCTAGGCAACTCAAACCATTTTCCATTATAAGCATAATATCGAAATCGGTTTCGAAGAATACCTCCATTCTCCTTTTCCACCAAGAGAATTCGCCGTCGAACTTCGGTGGGTGGATGTTGGAGCCGGCCATTTTTGATGTAGGGCTTGTTGCGGCGGTTAGTCCGGTGACAAGCAACCTCGGCTCTGATACCACTTGTAAGAGATCGGATGGCCGGCTAGAGGGGGGTGAATAGCCCTTGTTCGTTGGATGTCGTATTTTACTCGTCTACAAAATGTTAGCGCAAGCGGAATATACAAATATAAATAAAGACAAGCAAAATAGAAACAAGCAATACAAACACCGAGATATAACGTGGTTCACGGCTACGCCGCTAATCCACGGTCCGATTCGTCCACGGTGAATCACTCCGCCAAAACCAATCACTATCGGTCTCTCCTTTGCACAAAGCTAGGTGGAGGTAACCTTTACAACCAAGATCACTCTTCTTACAAATAGAATGGAGTAAAAGCGAGTAAGAAGAGTTTAGAGCTTGTGGGGCACTAGGAAGATTGTTTGGAACTTAAGCATTAGCCTCTCAAAGGCTCACACCCTCTATTTTTATAGAGAGAGCTAACTTCTTCCGTTGGCGCCATCGATCAACCGCCCATGCGGCCTCGAACACGTCCGGATGCCGACCGTTGTTGTCCAACGGAACTCTTGGCGATCGGCTGGGCCTCACCGATCGGCTGCGACCCGTGTCGGCCGCCGATCGGCTACGAGTGGTTCTGCCAAAACCCTATTGACTACCGATCGGCTTTGCGCCCGATCGGCTATCTTGGCGATGACGCCAGCGTAACGATCGGCTGCGCCACAAACCGATCGATCGTATACACCGATGAGCTACACTCGACTGGAAGCGATCGGCCGCCCGCATGACACGATCGTGGTGCTCGAAAACCCATCCGACACTTGGCCAAATGGCCAAGTTTCACCTAAGAGCTACCCTTCCCGGGTTACAATCGCCACTCTCATTTCTGAGTCCTCGCCGGTTCTCTTCGTTCTCGGCCACGTCCCTCGGCAGCATCAGGCGCACGGCTCTGCAATGCTCCTTCGCGTCTTGCCTCAAAGTCTACTTCCTCCGGCTTCACTCCAAGCTTCTCGTCCGGCGGTCCCTCGGATGCTCCAAGCGCACGGCTTCCGCAAAGCTATCCTTCACCGACTCAAGGCACGAGTCATGAGATGTGAAACTCGCCACGGCTCCATGTGCGAATTACTAAGTCCTGCACGACTTCAACGCACATATCAAATCAACATATCAAACTAACTTAAACCCTTTGCCACACCATCAAAACCATATCACGGCAAGAGATTGCCCTAACAGTACCTATGTTCTTGGTCTCAAATAGGATCCAACCAATTTTACTTGGTTGGAATGTCTAGTTATGATCTTGGAACCACAAACACAAGAATGTGTAATGGTCTTCTCCATAACTAGTCACGTTAGTGATTTTTGTCTCGTCAACCTCTCTATCTCAGGGATGCAATGAGCATTTGAATTAGAGTGGTTGAATCTATCATCTCACCCCATTTCTAGCAATACAAAAATAGTTTTGTGATCTTTATCATTTTTGTGAGATGATCCTAGGTCTTCCCCTTTTAAATTCTCATTTCTCTTGTTAAATGGATTTTTATATTAACGTAAAATCATGGAGGGATCCTCCTTCATTGAGCAGCATACATGCCCAACTCTCTTCTCAAATGGCTAAACTCATTTTCGGGAAGAGGTTTTGTGAATAAGTTGGCTAGGTTAAACTTGGACTCAACATGGCTGAGTTCAATGTCTCCCTAGCTACATGATCTCTAATGAAGTGATGCCTCACTTCAATGTGTTTGGTCCTTGAGTGATGAACTGGATTTTTGGTGAGATGAATAGTGCTAATGTTATCACAAAGCACTTGTACATTCCTATAGGTCAGTCCATAATCTTTTAAGGTGTGTGTTATGTTAGTAATATATGAGAGATGTCCTAAGGCAATCGCCTTATGTTTGAACCATTTATATGATAAATGAAGATTCACTATTTGAGTATACATGTTCTCATGTATTTGATTAGATCTTAAACTCATTTACTGAATGTCCACGATACGATTCACAGCATGAGAGAATTTGTGATTGGATCACAACTAGTGAGTATCTCTACATGTGTAATTATGATGTATCGAAATTATCCCTAGTCGATGAATTGATGGATTTGGACAACATCAATTCTGTCGAGACTAGCACGAGGTATACTCCTTGGTGTATCCAAGCAACTAATTCTCGCTGGCTGGAGACATTGTGATGTCCGGAGTTAATCGTGGATGCTAGTTATGGTAACTAGTTCATTGGAGTGACCATCCGTAAGACTTCATATGGTTCTCTGCATATATAGATATGTCAATGAAGTTTTTACTGTAGCTTAAGTGCGATGTTCCTTTGACTTATGGTATTCAAGTCATCTTGATCATGAAGACTTATGCTTTGACATCTTAAGCATGCATCTCTGAGGAGATGTGGACCCGGAATGATTGGGTATAAGTTGAAGTGATCGAAGGTGTTTGAATAGCCTATAAAGGATTCACCACTCTTTGCGAGGAGATGTATACCCATGGCCTCTCGTCAGATTGTTACTAAAGTCTTTGGCCAAAGCATTACATGTTTAGAGTAAGGTACTCTTGGATACATGTGCAGTAACTAGAATTCGTAGGATGAGGAAATGATACTTGGGCTAGGTGTGACGTAGTCAACCTAGTGGGGACTGACACTATAGACCATGTACTAAACCAAGTGGGTATAAGATGAGTGAAAGGAATGGGGCACGAATCATTTTAGCTACTGAAGGGTTTCAGAAATAGTTCTGGATCAACCGTTGATCTTTTCGGTTAATTGGGGATCATGATGTACTACTAGGTGCCACTCATGATCGTTCTATAATTAATGGTTAATTATAGACGACCAACATAAATCGAGAACCTATTTGGTCACACGCACAACGAGCGTAATTCAAAGAATTTAAAATGAGCTTGAGAATGAGATTCTCAGACCGAGAGAAACTAGGTTTGATTGGACCAAACAAGGAGCGAGCATGAAATTGTTTCAGTCGCAATGAAAGCGTGGATGAGCCGTGTCTTATGAAGACATGATGGATGAACCAAATTGGTTTGGTTCTAATCCAATGGTGGAGAATAAACCAAAGGGGTTTGGTTTGTTTTAAACGAATGAACCAAAGTTGGTTCGGTTCGTTTTAACTTAAAATAGACCAAATCGGTTTGGTTTATTTTAACATAAATTAATGGAGCAGGTTAACGGGTTTTTGGTTATGAACCAATAACCATTAGGAGAATTTGTTCTCTATAAAATTAGGGCTTAATCGTTTTGTGAAAACCTAATCTAATCTTGCCGCCCCTCTCCCTCCTCTCCTTGTAGTCGGTGCCCAAGCCCTTGCCGCCGCCCACCCCTTGTGCCACCGTCCAAGTTGTTGCCGATGTCCAAGCTTTAGTCGGCGATCCTCCGGCGACCCTCCGGTGATCTTCCTTGGCTCCGGCAATAAGGTGAGCATCTAGCTTCTTTATTTGGCAGGCGCTAATCCTCCACCAAAGCTGTCCAGTTTTTTGGACAGCTTGTTTACTTCATGTTGGAGCATCATTTGGACGACGTTTGGAGCTCCAACAGCGGCTTCCTTGCCAGGGATTCGATCTCCGGTAACCCTCATAGGTGGAGGATGAAGGATTCGTCAAACGGTGGGTGAATACCTCTCCGGAGAAGCGAGTTTTTGAGGACTCGTTTTGAATCCGAATTTTGATTCGGATTGTGATCTTCTCTCGATCACATCGTCTTCGACACGAGGCTAGTGACTCGTACGAAGACAAGGCTCATGACTTTGTAAAGTCATCCCGAAGATACTCGGCGTGGATACAGATAGAGACGATTATAACGAGGGTTGCTCCGGTTGATGTCTTTCCCACTACACGTGATACGTCAGGTATACATAGAATAAATTTCCTTTTATTGCAAAATTTGAAACTACGGTTATGTCTACACATGTTGTTCTATGCATGTGTGTGGTGTGTGTTGTAATAAATTAGATTTATTATTTTTATTTCTTCCGTTGTGCTCATGTTTACGAAACATGTTCGAACACACACTCGCTGCAGTGCCGGAAACCCAACAGTGATATCAGAGCCCAGGTTGTGTTTCGACATAATCGTAAAATTGTTTTTCTATAGTCATAATTGTATTTATGGAAATTTTCTACTTTTAGAAAGTTAGAAGTGTTTATGGAAATTTTTTAATTTTGGAAAGTCTAGAAGTATTTATGGAAATCTTCTACTTTTGGAAAGTTAGAAGTATTTATGAAAATTAACATTTTTTATAAATAAAATATTTGATTAGATTTAGAAATTTGTTTCCTAATTTAATCATGATTTGATTTGGGAAATCAAATCTTAAATATTTTTTTTTCCATAAATAGTTTTGACAATTTAGGAAATTTATTTCCTAAATTAAATTTGACTTTTTAATCAACACTTTCCACAAATAAAATATGTGATTAGATTTAGAAATTTATTTCCTAATTTAATCATGATTTGATTTGAAGAATCAAATCTTAAATATATTTTATTTCCATAAATAGTTATGACATATAAGGAAATTTTGTACATGCCATAATTGTATGCCATGTAATTGCATTAGATGCATATTATTATGTCATGCGTGTCGTGACATGTAGATGTATGTCATGTATGCCATGCCATGTAGATAATAGTTATTTGCATGAAAAGAGGATGAGACATAAAAACCCTTACACAATATTAAAGCCTACACATTCCATTAATATGGTTAGAACCAGAGTTCTATTTTCTGTTTGGGTTGTTGGACTCTCTCCAAGTCCGGCTCGAACCTGAACATGTTCAAATAATGAAATAATTTAATACTAATATGGTAAGAGTCAGAGGTCAATCGTTAGCTTTGGTTGTTGGACCCTCTCCAAGCCGGGCTAATTGGATGAATGTGCTCTAACCATATTAAAACTATTTTTCGATTAATGGGTTGGCTTTAACCTAGAGCATCGGCTTGTTGGATTCTCTCCAAGGTCGATGTGAAGGGAGGTGAAGTTGGGTGCTATGCATATGATGCATACTTGTTAATGAGTTAACAACTCGATGTATGGGTGAACATTCAATTAGTTGATAGCACATTGTGATAATTGCATATATGTGATATGTAATCGGTATATTTGATACCTACCATCGTAGCTATGAATGGCTTGTTGGACTCTCTCCAAGGTTGTTCATATCTATGATGGATATCAGCCCATTCGGAGATGGACCTACGATCTCCTGAAGTGATTTTGGGGTTTTTGAAATTCGAAAAATGAATGAGATTTATAAATGTATGTTGATGCATTTTAAATCATCTTTCTCATATATGCTCGATTTGTATTTCTATGTTAATTGATTGATCATGATGTCTTTGTTTTTGCACTCTATTATGGATTCAAATAAATTGACTTGGTCAAACTTCTTGGACTGGCTTAGAAACTTGAGAATTGTTCTCAAGGTTGAAAAGCTTGCGAATGTCCTTGAAGCGCCTCTTCCCGCCCCTCCTAGTGACAATACAACTCAGGACCAATTGTTGGCCTATCAGAAACATATGACTGATTCTGAAATGGTGAGTTGCATCATGCTAGCCGCGATGGTACCTGAGCTGCGGAAGCAACATGAGCATATGGATGCTCATACCATAGTCTTTCATCTATATGAGTTGTTTGATGAGTAAGCGAGATTCGAAAGGTTCGAAGTCTCCAAGCTCCTCTTCACCTCTGAGATGCAAGAAGGTTCATTTGTGGTACTGCTCAACATGCTGAAGACTGTGGAGACTTTTGTGAAGCATGAGCAGGGGGCGGTGCTATTAGTTGATTCCTCGAAGAAAGGTTCTAAGAGGAAGTAAAGGAACAACAGAAGGGGAAGAAAAGGCTAAAAAGGCAGAACCAACTCAAAAGGGCACTTGCCATCATTATGGCAAGGAGGGCCATTGGCGAAGAAATTGCAAGATTTATCTTGAGTCTGTGAAGAAGAATAAGGCATCGGATGTCCCATCTTCTTCAGATATCTTCGTTATTGATTGTCATTCTATTTCCTCAAATACTTGGGTATTGGATACTGGGTGTAGCTCACATATATGTAATGACATACATGGGCTAAGGAATAGAAGAAGACTCGTCAAGGGAGAGTCAAATTTATGTGTTGGGAATGGAGCAAAGGTTGCTGCACTCGCCATCGGAACGTATTTGTTGAAACTCCCTATAGGACTTGTCTTAGAACTAGACAATTGCTTTTATGTTCCTTTGTTAATAAAGAACATCATTTATATTTCGTGTTTAAATAGAAATGAGTACCATTTGACTTTTAGTAACAATTGTTGTTACATAACTTTGAATGACGTTCTTTATGGTACTGGAACTTTGAGCAATGGTATTTATACGTTGAACATATCCAATGACATTTTCAATATCAAAGCGAGCAACAAGTGTGCTCGAAAGGATAATCAATTAGACTCCTATATGTGGCTTGTCGTCTTGGCCATGCAAGCAAGAAATGCATGTCCGAATTATACCGATGTGGAATTCTGGAATCGTTTGAATTGGATTCATATGATACATGAGAATCATGCTTCAAAGGCAAGATGACTAAGTTACCTTTTACAGGAAAAGGTGAACGAGTGGGAGAGTTGCTAGGTCTAATATATACTGATGTATGTGGACCTATGTCAACTCAAGCTTTGGGAGGCTATAACTACTTCATTACCTTCACTGATGATCACTCATGGTTTGGGTATGTGTTCTTGATGAAACACAAGTCTGAAGCCTTTGAAAGGTTCAAAGAATTCAGAAATAAAGTAGAGAAACAACATGACAAGAGTATTAAAATACTTCGATCGGATCGAGGTGGTGAATACTTAAGTCAAGAGTTTCTAGATTATCTAAGAGACAATGGTATATTGTCTCAATGGACTCTGCCATATACACCGCAACATAATGGTGTATCTGAGAGGCGTAACCGGACCTTGTTGGACATGGTCAGGTCAATGATGAATCATGCAAATCTTCCCAAGTCCTTTTGGGGCTATGCACTTCAGACTGTTGTTTACTTGTTAAACAGAATGTCAACCAAGGTAGTGTCTACTACTCCATATGAGATATGGAATAATAAGAAACCTCATGTATCTTACTTGAAGATATAGGATTGTCCTGCTTATGTGAAGCGGACTGTATCAGACAAATTGGATGCTAAGTCTGATAAATATCTATTTATTGGATACCCTAAGGAAACAAGGGGTTACAAATTCTATCAACCTGTGGAACAAAAGGTGTTTGTTTCAAGGCATGCTGTATTTCTAGAGGAGTTTCTCTTGCAAGAAAATGTGGGAGTGTCATCGAGCTTGAGGAGGCTCGAGAGACTCAAATAGACATTGATGAGATACCTAGTGAAGCACAACAGCCAATAACTCATAGTGATGAGCCATCGGCTGGACCTATTGAGACACCACATCTTCGTAGATCTGGTAGAACACGCAATATTCTTGAGAGATATGAATTTCTTGTAAGTGAATCGAATGACGTGTTACTCATTGATGATGAGGAGCCTACCAGTTATGAAGAAGTTTTGACGAGTTCAGAAAGGGATAAGTGGCTTGAAGCCATGAAGTCAGAAATTGATTCCATGTATGAAAACCAAGTTTGGAACTTGGTTGACCCACCTAAAGGCATAAAGCCTATAGGGTGAAAGTGGGTTTTCAAGAAGAAAACAGACATGGATGGTAATGTGATTACCTATAAGGCTAGATTGGTGGTGAAAGGATATCGTCAAAAACAAGGTGTTGATTATGACGAAACCTATTTGCCTGTAGCTATGCTTAAATCCATTCGGATGCTCCTGGCCATAGTGGCTCATTATGATTATGAGATATGACAGATGGATGTGAAAACAACTTTCCTTAATGGAAACCTACTCAAGGATGTGTATATGATACAGCCTGAGGGTTTCACATCGGTTGATAAAACCAAGGAATGAAAATTGCAATGGTCCATATATGGACTGAAGCAAGCATCTAGGAGCTAGAATATCCGTTTTGATGAGGTTATCAAAAAGTTTGATTTCTCACAAAATTTGGATGAACCTTGTTTGTAAAAGAAGGTTAGTGGGAGTGCAGTCGTGTTCCTAGTATTGTATGTCGACGACATATTACTTATAGGAAATGATGTTTCTGTCTTACAGTCGGTTAAGATTTGGTTGTCCAAGACATTCTCCATAAAAGACCTGGGAGAAGCAACCTACATCCTCGGGATTAAGATCTATAGAAATAGATCAAAACAGTTGCTTGATCTTTCACAGTCTACATATATAGACCGAGTGCTAAAGAGGTTTAGCATGTCAGAATCTAAGAAAGGTTTCCTACCCATCAGGCATGGGATACACCTTTCGAAGTCTATGTATCCGCAAATAGAAGATGAGAGGATTTGCATGAGTAAGATTCCCTATGCATCCCAATAGGATCTATCATGTATGCTATGTTATGTACGGGCTCGATGTATCATATGCTCTGAGTGTTACGAGAAGATACCAGTCTGATCCAAGAATGGATCATTGGGCGACTGTTAAGACGATCCTTAAGTACTTAAGAAGAACTAAGGATGCGTTCCTAATATATGGAGAAGAGTACATGGTGATACGTGGGTATACGGATGCCAACTTCCAGACAGACAAGGATGATTCCATGTCTCAGTCTGGGTATGTATTCACCTGGAATGGAGGCGCAATAAGTTGGAAAGGTTCCAAGCTTGACACTATAGCGGATTCTGCCACTAAGACAGAATACATTGCAGCTTTGGAAGCAGCAAAGGAAGCAGTTTGGATCAAGAAGTTCATCTCTGAACTTGATGTGGTCTCATCAATGTTCCAAACATGTGCTTCGCCGCTATCATTTGATCAGAGAGATCATAAGTAGGAAGGAAATACAAATCGAGAAGATTCCCACTGAAAGGAACTTAGCGGATCCTTTAACTAAGGCATTACCTCAAAGTAAGTTTGAGGGTCAGATTAGAGCTTATGGTATTGGATACCGTAGTGATTGACATTAGGCCAAGTGGGAGTTTGTTAGTAATATATGAGAGATGTCCTAAGGCAATCGCCTTATGTTTGAACCATTTATATGATAAATGAAGATTCACTATTTGAGTATACATGTTCTCATGTATTTGATTAGATCTTAAACTCATTTACTGAATGTCCACGATACGATTCACAGCATAAGAGAATTTGTGATTGGATCACAACTAGTGAGTATCTCTACATGTGTAATTGTGATGTATCGAAATTATCCCTAGTCGATGAATTGATGGATTTGGACAGCATCAATTCTGTTGAGACTAGCACGAGGTATACTCCTTGGTGTATCCAAGCAGCTGATTCTCGTTTGGCTGGAGACATTGTGATGTCCGGAGTTAATCATGGATGCTAGTTATGGTAACTAGTTCATTAGAGTGACCAGCCGTAAGACTTCATATGGTTCTTTGCATATATAGATATGTCAATGAAGTTCTTACTACAGCTTAAGTGCGATGTTCCTTTGACTTACGGTATTCAAGTCATCTTGATCATGAAGACTTATGCTTTGACATCTTAAGCAAGAATCTCTGAAGAGATGTGGACCCGGGATGATTGGGTATAAGTTGAAGTGATCGAAGGTGTTTGAATAGCCTATAAAGGATTCACTACTCCTTGCGAGGAGATGTATACCCATGGCCTCTCGTCGAATTGTTAATAAAGTCTTTGGCCAAAGCATTACATGTTTAAAGTAAGGTACTCTTGGATACATGTGCAGTAACTAGAATCCGTAGGACGAGGAAATGATACTTGGGATAGGTGTGACGTAGTCAACCTAGTGGGGACTGACACTATAGACCATGTCCTAAACCAAGTGGGTATAAGATGAGTGAAAGGAATGGGGCACGAATCATTATAGTGTTAGTGAAAGCCCTAGAGCCAATCATGTGATGATTGTTGTATGGACTTTATTGTATCATATTCTTATTTATAAAGGCATGGTTATTATATTTACTTGTATTGGTGCCAAATAACTAAATATAATAATGTCTTTGAGTAGTAGGTTCTTATCTATATCAATCGATTGGTTGAATCGATAATGAGATGATATAGAGAACACTACTCTTAATCATTCCTAGTAGAGTATTAACATTCAGGGACAATGTTAAAGCGTAGAGACTAGCATGTAGGTCAACACGATGACTTGATCTTACAAGTCATGGATATGTGATATCAAGTTGACACATGGGTATGCATTGGAGAATGTATACTGAATGTCCCGCCATGAGAAAGTATCATGGATCGTTATATGAGTGTCATATACTTTCTCATGTGGCTATTAGTATGACTATTAGTCCTTAGACCTGAAGTCACCATGGTTCCCTACATAAGGAGTTGCATACTTTAGCTTCGTCAAACGTCACCCGTAAATGGGTGGACTATAAAGGCGATTACTGGGTATGTAACAAATTATGCGGAGGGATGTGAGTGATGTAGATGGGATCTATCCCTCCTATATGATGGGGGTGACATCGATATTCTTGATAGAGTGAGACCACGAAGTGCATGGCCATGCCCAAATGAGTCAATATCAGATATTGAGCTCATTTGATTAGAGTGAGTCTACTTGGAGTTCAAGATATAGATTATACCGAGGATGACACGGTCTATGCCTCAATTGGTCAATCTAGATGTCAAGGATAGAGGGACATTGTCATATATTGTGAGAGTCACAATTAGTAGTCACAAAGGTGATGTTGAAGCTCAATATTCTTGTAACTTGGGTAGCAATGATGTGTTGCTAGATACCGCTCATTGCTTATGTTCCTAAATCGGTTTAGGGACATTGCCAATGTTACAAGAACCTATAGGGTCACACACTAAGGGAAATTAGATGGAGATTAGGTTCATATGATGAACCATGAGGATTAGGTTCATGGGATGAACCAAATTGGATTAAGAGTAATCCTAATTAGACTAATTGAGTTGGACTCAATTTGATTCAAGTGTTGAATGAGTCTAATTTAGATTTGATTCATCAAATCAATTTAAATTAATGAATAGAGATTCATTAAATTAAATTGACTTGAATCAAATGGTTGGATTTGATCAACCATGGGAGATAAGAGGTCAAGTTTGACTTGACTTGAGAGGGAAGATGAAAGGTCAAGTTTGGCTTGACCAAATGCCATGTCATGATGATGACTTGGCATGATCGCCAATGATGATGATGCTCCACATCATCATTGACTTAGCATGTGGTGCCACCTCATGAGGGAGACCAAGAGCCATTGGCTCTTGGAGGAGTTCCATGCATTTAAACCCCCTAAGAAAAGTGGCCGACCACTTTATTCTCATTAGATGAGAATTATTTTGTGTGAGTTACATAACTTCATCTTCTTCCTTGGATCACCCTCTCAAGCTCTCCCAACCTCCTTGGCCGAAATTCCTAAAGGGTGCTAGCACACTCTAAGGTATTTTTCTCCACCTATTGCTTGTGTGGATACCAATAGAGGAGTGTGCACTTGACACTCTCGAGTTCCGGCGAACCTTTTGGACGAGCGGGATTTGCGAAGGGCGTCGCATCGAGGGTAACTTCTTATCATGTAGATCTAGAGTAGATCTAAAGGTATTAAACACATACATGTTAGTTTTATATTTTATACTTCGCACGGATCCATGGCCAGGGCTTCCGAGGTTTCCGCAACGCAAAAAGCGATTTTTGCAGCTCGGAAAACCCAACAGTGGTATCAGAGCCACGTGCAAAACATGTATGTGTTTCATTTTTGTGGTTTTTATATTAGATATAAAAATTACAGAATTTTATGTTTCTGCAAATTTCCTATTTTTATAGAAGTTTTGGGTATTTTTCTCGAAGAGTCGAAGCAACGAGTGTTAGGACACTTGTCGGCTTCAACCACCGATAAAAACTCTCTAAAACGGTGAGTTCTCGCTTTAGGTTTTTGGGACAGCGACTTAAGTCGCTGTAAGATCATAGTAGGGACACTCACAAAGTTTATTTTGCGAGTAGGGGCGCTGCCCCTATCCCCGAAAGGGGCCTTGTCCCATGATCGCGCCCGGAAACCGCTTAGCGGGACCGTTACGGAGAGGTGACTCATAAAATTGAAAATAAAATAGGAAAATTTATAGAAATTTTCTGTAAAAATACATAATTTAGAATTATGTATAATTCTGTGATTGTCATGGCCCAATGACCCCAATTTGATTGGATTATGATGTGTTATAATTCATAATACGGCCTGCGTGCCGTTTTTGTTTTTTTTTGATGAAGGTAAAATATATATATTATCAAAATAGCACAACCATACATGATCCAAGGAGTCTACACATGTCATATCCGACGAAATATCCGATCTGAGTAGACATCCAGGGCAGAAAGTACATGTGCTCTCAAGAGTACCATCACACTCACTGTACCATCTCTCCTGTATACTGAGGTCAGTCCTCCCTCACCAATCCCGCTGTGGTGTATGGAAGTATGACCACAACCTATGACAATCTCTCATCCTGTGTCAGAATGCACCCCATCTGATGCAGTCTTTGCCTGATCTGATCCTGCTATCTAAACTCCTGTCCTCTATCCTCCATCCCATCCTTATACGTGTCATGGACCCACTTTTAGCAAGTGGTCAGCTGTCAACGGATTTGTGATGTCTTTACCGCGAGCCGTTTGCTGTGGACTAGATAGGCCATTCCGGTGGACCTATTCACCAATACGACTTTTAGGCAAAGCCACAGCCATAAACGGATTTGTCTAGTCTTTACCGTTAGCCGTTTGCTGCGGACTAGATAAATCTTTATGGTGGATCTATTCACCCTCAAAATACAACTTATGTACAGTCCTCAAAATCTGCATTTCCAAAAGAGTTAATGCTCCAGCTATCAAAGAAATAAAACTGCAGTTTCCAATTAACTGCATCTATCAAAAACATAACACTGCAGCTTCCAGATGAACTGCATTTTTTTTAAACGAAAGAAAAGAAGAAATAGCTGCAGCTTTCAAAATTAACACTGCAGCTTCCAGATGAACCGCATATTTTTTTTCCTAAATAACTGCAGTTTTCAAAAATAACATGTAGCTTCCAAAATGAACCGCGCTGCAGCTTTCAAAATAACATGCAGCTTCCAAAATGATTTTTTCCCCCTTAATGTACCTAACCTAATTACATCAGACCCTAAGTAATCCCTCCAATTCCACTCCATCTAAATTCCGTTCATTGTGTTTTTTTTTTTTTTACATTACATGGGATACATCAAGTGCTCTATATACATGTACCTGTATCCTCCTAAATGTCCTCTCCTCATCAAACCGAGAATCCTCAAATCTGATCTCATTTCTAGCCCTCCAAACATAATGTACAGTCGCTCCAAGGGCTAGATGTCGTGCTCTCATACAGTCTGAGTCCCCCCGATAATGAAGTCTGAAGATGCGTAGTGCTCGTCTGTACGTGCTCATCTCTGATCGCATCTGCAGCCATCTCCTCACCCGTGCCCATAACAACCTGACCACATGGAATCTGAAGAATACATGGGTCTGTGTCTCCTCCTCTAGTCTACAAAATGCACATCTCCTGTCCTCCATGTAGCTCTGTCGATCTCTGGTAGGCAGCCTCCCATTAGCCAAAAACCACAGTGTGAACTGATGGCTTGGCTGAATGTCCCTCTGCCATACAGTCTTAACCCATGCTTTCTTTGGTCTGTGCTCTCTGAAATGATCATATGCCCGCCGCACTCCCGCCCCTCTATTGAACCATGCTGCTAGTGTGTGTGATGTCGTAGGGCTACTGCATAGCCAAGATATCGCCTCTCGATGTGCGTAATCATTTTCATCGATGCAGTCCGCGTGCCTCAATGTTCCGCCCCAGATCATCGGATCGCGAGGTAATGCTGATGCACCCATCGTATCCATAGTGAGTCTGGCTTTTCCTATATACGCCATAGAACCTTTGTCAGTAGTACGAGGTTCCAAGACTTCAAGTCCCTCAAGCCTAGACCACCTTCCTCTTTCAGCCCACATATAGCTGACCATGCAATGGGGGGGGGGGGGTTCTTACTCGTCCACATGAAAGCCCGGCACAGACTATATATGCGCTCAATAACTCCGGTTGGCAGTGGCAATATGGACATCCAGTAACACTCGACCCCCTGCAGAACTGATGCAATAAGCTGTGCTTTACCTGCATAAGAGAGGCTCTGTTTTGGCCATGCGTTAATTCTCCAGGAGAGGCCATCTAGAAGTATCCCATAATATGAAAATTTGAGCTTTTTAAAGGCTAATGGGATTCCCAAGTATCTGAAAGGCATCTCTCCCTCCTGGAAGCCAGTAATAGCACATATCTGGGCTTTGGTCTACGCATCTATGCCCGCCATGTAGCAACCAGATTTGTGTACATTTGCAGTGAGTCCTGCCATCTGTGAAAATTGTGCCAAGCGATCAACTAGTCTTCTAACTGAAGGTATATCTCCCCGTGATAGAAGCAATAGATCATCAGCATATATCAGGTGGGAGATGCCCAAGTGCTCACATTTGTGATGGAATTTGAAATCTGATCTGGTAGTTGCCTGTGCCAAAGATCTGGATAAATACTCCATACAAATGCCAAATAAGTAAGGTGAGAGTGGGTCACCTTGTCTCAGTCCTCTGCCCCCTTGAAAGTGTCCATGTGTATACCCATTGATCACTACAGAGAAAGACGTGGTGGTGATGCATTCTCTGATCCATGCGATGTAGATGGGTGGGAACTGTAGGACACTGAGGACATCCACTAAGAAGTCCCAATGTATAGAGTCAAAGGCCTTCTGCAGATCAACTTTCAGGGTGCACCTGGGGGATATCCTCTTCCTAGTGTAGTGTCTCAGCAATTCCTGGGCTAACTGAATGCTATCTGTGATAGATCTTCTCTTAACAAAAGCTGACTGTGCCCTATTCAGCAAGTAATTTGTGACCCCTGATAACCGGCTAGCAAGTAGTTTGGAAATGACCTTATAAAACACCGTGCAACATGATATCGGCCTATAGTCCTGCACTTTGCTAGCATGCTCACTCTTTGGAATTAGGCTAATGAGTGTATGGTTCCATGACTCGAGAAGCTTCCCATTTTGAAAGAACTACATAATGCCTTCGGTAAAGTCATGCTCAATTGTTCCCCATACCTCTTTGTAGAATTTAAAGCTATATCCATCGGGCCCCGGAGCTTTGAGTTCACCAATGCTAAATAGTGTCTTTTTGATTTCATCGGCCGTTGGCATACGGGTAAGAAGGGTTTTCTGCTCCATGGTAAGCATCCTCCCATATTGCATGCAATCATTTCGTTTTTGTGGTTGTGCGTGTTGTATAGTGTATGTGACCTGCGCGTCGTACCTCTTCTTTTGAAATTCTAGTTGTAAATAGTTTTAGACTCGAATGTAACTCGAGTTTTATATTTGTAATGTATAAAATGGAGCGGTGGAAAGTCCACTTGTAGACAAAGTTACGAGAAGGGTGCCGACGACACATGGCGGTCAAAGGAAGCGCTTGGAGAAGCCGGTAGCCTTAGGTTGACCGTCCGATCTTCTCATTGGCTTGAGAAGATCGTAGTAGGGCCATGACTACATCACAGTTATATATATATATATATATATTTGATTTTGCTTGTATGTATGTGATGCATGCTAGTAGAATAATGCTTGTATGTATATGATGCATGCTAGGATAATTTTCTTGTATGTATATGATGCATGCTAGAATAATGTATGTATGTATGTGATGCATGCTAATATAGGATAATAAAGGCCTTAATGCGTATATGATACACATTACGATTAGATTAGATCTTAATCGAATCAACTCGTAAATGCCTACCAGGTCCTTGATACCCATCACTACCTCGATCATTTGTAGTTGTTGAATCTGCCAAAGCAGAGCAACGCATATTATCTTGGTAGGGTGCGGATAGACAATCTTGGTCCCGCCAATCACGGCTTGGGTTAGAGTAAGCTCAATTAGATTGAGTAAAACTAGTTAACTCAATTGGATCGAGTAGAACTATAGACATATTCCAATCGTTGGAAAGATAGGATAAGATCGCATTTACACTAAATCTTGGGCGATTTAGACAAAGCTAACTCAAGGTCTTTTGTAAATGTGGGTCTTGATCCTATAAACAAGAGTTGCATAGATATGTAATCGGTAATGTGTTACCCACCGATCGTACTAAGTCTTGGGCGATTTAGCCAAAGCTAACTCAAGGCTTAGTATGATGTGGATCTTGTCCCGCAAGAATTATAGCTAGTTTGTATGAATCTAGTAATGTGGTTTGACCACATCCATAACTCGATTCTACAAAATTCCTATAATTCAGTGGGAGCATCATTTGATTAAAGGCCTAATTAAATGATAAAAGGAATATGATATTAATTCTCTGTATTATATGTTGTAGATAACTATGTCGACAAACACGAACACTCTCTCTCTGCGTTCTATTCTTGAGAAGGACAAGCTCAATGGAGCAAATTTTCTGGACTGGTACAAGAACCTGAGAATTGTTCTCACATAAGAAAGGAAGTTGTACGTCCTAGAGCAGCCCATTCCGGAGGCACCTCCTGCCACTGCCTCGCAAGATGACAAAGATGCTTACAAGAAGCATCAAGATGATGCATTAGATGTGTCATGTCTAATGCTCGCGACCATGAACTCTGAGCTTCAGAAGCAACATGAGTTCATGAATGCTTATGATATGGTTGAACATCTTTGTCAACTATATCAAGGACAAGCAAGGCATGAGAGATATGAAGTCTCTAAGGCATTATTTGGGTCCAAAATGCAAGATGGGACTCCCGTAGGTCCATATGTACTCAAGATGATTGGGTACGTAGAAAACCTATAAAGGCTGGGATTCCCACTTGGCTGGCCACTGACATGATCTTGCAATCTTTGCCACAAGCCTACAATCAATTTGTCATGAATTACAACATGAATGAAATTGATAAGTCACTGCCTGAGATGCTCAGCATGTTGAGAACTGCTAAGCTTAACCTTAAGAAGGGAAAATCTGACACCATTTTGATGGTGCAAAAGAAGAAAGGCAAGGGCAAGCCTAAAGGTAAGGGAAAGTCCCAAGCCAAGGGCAAAGGCAAGGAACTGAAACCCAAAGGAGGGGTGGCAAAGGAAGGGTCTTGCTTCCACTGCAAGGAAGCTGGACATTGGAAGCGTAACTGCAAGGCATACCTAGAAGATCTTAAGAAGAAGAGAAGTGAGACTTCTACTTCAGGTATAAATGTTATAGAAGTCAATCTATCTATTTCTTTATCATGGGTATTAGATACTGGATGTGCATCTCACATTTGTACTAATGTGCAGGCGCTGAGAAATAGCAGGGCATTGATAAAGGGCGAGGTGAACCTACGAGTAGGCAATGGAGCAAGAGTTGCTGCTGTTGCTGTAGGAACTTATGATCTATCTCTGCCCTCTGGGCTTGTACTAGAATTAGATGAATGTTGTTATGTGCCTGCTTTGACTAAGAACATAATTTTGGTTTCTTGTTTGGACAAGAAAGGATTTACATTTATAATAAAGAACAAATGTTGTTCAGTTTATTTAAATAATATGTTCTATTGTAGTGCACCTCTAATGAACGAACTCTACTTTCTAGACTTAGAGAGCCCTATCTATAACATAAGTACCAAGAGGTTCAAGTCAAATGAGTTGAACCAAACCTATCTTTGGCATTGTCGCTTAGGTCACATAAATGAGAGTCGCTTATCTCAGCTCCATAAGGATGGGCTGCTAGACTCATTTGATTTTGAATCATATGAGACATGCGAGTCTTGCCTTTTAGGCAAGATGACCAAGACTCTCTTTAGTGGACACAGCGAAAGAGCAACAGATTTGTTAGGACTTATACATAGTGATGTATGTGGTCCTTTCAATGTTGCTGCTAGAGGTGGTTACAGGTACTTCATTACATTTACTGATGACTTTAGTAGATATGGTTATGTGTATCTTATGACACATAAATCAGATCGAGCTTGGCAAGAGTATTAAGATACTTCGATCAGATCGAGGTGGTGAATACCTTAGCCATGAGTTTTGTGACTATCTAGCTGAGTGTGGGATTCTATCCCAACTCACTCCTCCTGGAACACCACAGTGGAATGGTGTATCCGAAAGGAGGATCGTACCCTATTAGATATGGTACGATCTATGATGAGTCACACAGATCTTCCTATATCCTTTTGGGGATATTCTCTAGACACAGCAGCCTTTACCCTTAACCGTGTACCATCCAAGGCTGTCATAAAGACACCATATACGATATGGACAGGGAGAAATCTCAAGATGTCTTTCATGAGGATTTGGGGTTGTGAGGCTTACGTTTGACGTCAAGTCTCAGACAAACTGGGACCCAAATCCGATAGGTGCTATTTTGTTGGATATCCCAAGGATACAAAGGGATATTACTTCTACATTCCCAGTCAGCACAAAGTGTTTGTGGCAAAGACTGAGGTTTTTCTAGAAAGGGATTTTGTTTCTAGAAAAACTAGTGAGAGTACGTTCAATCTTGAAGAAATTCAAGATAAGGACCATAGCACTAAGGCCTTGATGGAGGTTGAACAGGAACCACAAAGTGTTGTGGGTGATGAGATTGTTGCATAAAGAGTTGTGGAACAACCACCTGTTCAGGTAGACCTACCTCTTCGCAGGTCTGATAGGGTACGTCGTCATCCTGAGAGATACTCATTTCTCTTGTCTGACCATGATGACGTTATGCTCATTGAGAATGAGCCTACATCCTATCAGGAAGCTGTGATGAGCCCAGATTCTGAGAAATGGCTAGAGGCCATGAGATCCGAGATGGAATCCATGTACACCAACCAAGTATGGACTTTGGTTGATCCACCTGAAGGGTTCAAAGCCATTGGGTGTAAGTGAGTCTTTAGGAGAAAGACTGACATGGATGGACTTACGCATACCTATAAGGGCCGATTGGTGGCTAAAGAATTCAAGCAAATTCATGGTATTGACTATGATGAAATCTTTTCTCCAGTGGCGATGTTTAAGTCCATTCGGATCTTGCTTGCTATTGCAGTATACCACGATTATGAGATCTGGCAGATGGATGTCAAAACCGTGTTTCTGAATGGAAACTTACTCGAGGATGTGTACATGACACAGCCTGAGGGTTTTGAAGATCCACAGCATACTGGGAAAGTATGCAAGCTACAAAGGTCCATTTATGGGCTAAAGCAAGCCTATCAGAGCTGGAATCTTTGATTCGATGATGCAATCAAACAGTTTGGTTTCATCAAGAATGAAGATGAACCCTATGTCTACAAAAGGGTTAATGGGAATACAGTTGTCTTCCTTGTATTGTATGTGGATGACATACTACTAATTGGGAATGACATCCCTTCGCTACAGTCTGTGAAGACTTGGCTGGGGACGTGCTTCTCAATGAAGGACTTAGGTGAAGCAGCCTGTATTCTAGGCATTAAGATCTATAGAGATAGATCTAAGAGATTTCTTAGCCTAAGTCAGAGTACATACATTGACACGGTATTACTACGGTTTGCCATGTAGAATTCCAAGAAGGGACTTCTGTCGATGTCACATGGTGTGAGTCTTTCGAAGACTCAAAGTCCCTCTTCTAGAGAGGAGAGAGACCACATGGATAAGATCCCTTACGCATTTGCTATAGGATCTATCATGTACGCCATGTTGTGTACTCGTCCTGATGTATCGTATGCTTTGAGCATGACGAGTAGGTACCAGTCAGATCCAGGTGAGCGTCACTGGATAGCAGTCAAGAATATTCTTAAGTACTTGAGAAGGACTAAAGAATATTTCTTGATATTTGGAGGTAATGAGGAGCTAGCTGTAAAGGGTTACAGCGATGCCAGCTTCCAAACTGACCAAGATGATTATAGATCGCAGTCAGGGTTCGTGTTTTGCTTGAATGGTGGCACTGTGAGCTGGAAGAGTTCGAAGCAGGACACAGTTGCTAATTCTACAATAGAAGCCGAGTATATCGCTGCATCTGAGGCAACAAAGGAGGCAGTTTGGATCCGCAAGTTCATTACTGAGCTTGGGGTAGTTCCTAGCATTGCAGATCCTATAGAGCTCTATTGTGACAACAATGGAGCGATTGCACAGGCTAAGGAACCTTGCTCAGACCAGCGGACCAAACACATACTATGGTGCTTCCATCTCATTCGAGAGATTATCGATAGAAGAGATGTGAAGATTTGCAGAGTACCCACAGAGGCTAACATCGCAGATCCCTTGACCAAGACTTTGGCGCAGAAAAAAGCATGATGGTAACACTAGGTCATTGGGTATTAGATACTACGGTGATTGACACTAGTGCTAGTGGGAGATTGTTAGTGAAATCCCTAGAGCCAATCATGTGATGATTGTTGTATGAACTTTATTGTATCATATTCCTATTTATAAAGGCATGGTTATTATATTTACTTGTATTGGTGCCAAATAACTAAATATAATAATGTCCTTGAGTAGTAGGTTCTTATCTATATCAATCGATTGGTTGAATCGATAATGAGATGATATAGAGAACACTACTCTTAATCATTCCTAGTCGAGTATTAACATTCAGGGACAATGTTAATGCGTAGAGACTAGCATGTACGTCAACACGATGACTTGATCTCACAAGTCATGGATATGAGATATCAAGTTGACACATGGGTATGCATTGGAGAATGTATACTGAATGACCCGCCATGAGAAAGTATCATGGATTGTTATATGAGTGTCATATACTTTCTCATGTGGCTATTAGTATGACTATTAGTCCTTAGACCTGAAGTCACCATGGTTCCCTACATAAGGAGTTGCATACTTTGGCTTCGTCAAACGTCACCTGTAATGGGTGGACTATAAAGGCGATTACTAGGTATGTAACAAATTATGCGGAGGGATGTGAGTGATGTAGATGGGATCTATCCCTTTTATATGACGGGGGTGACATCGATATTCTTGATAGAGTGACACCACGAAGTGCATGGTCATGCCCAAATGAGTCAATATGAGATATTGAGCTCATTTGATTAGAGTGAGTCTACTTGGAGTTCAAGATATAGATTATACCGAGGATGACACGGTCTATGCCTCAATTGGTCAATCTAGATGTCAAGGATAGAGGGACATTGTCACATATTGTGAAAGTCACAATTAGTAGTCACAAAGGTGATGTTGGAGCTCAACATTCTTGTAACTTGGGTAGCAATGATATGTTGCTAGATACCGCTCATTGCTTATGTTCCTAAATCGGTTTAGGGACATTGCCAACGTTACAAGAACCTATAGGGTCACACACTAAGGGCAATTAGATGGAGATTAGGTTCATATGATGAACCATGAGGATTAGGTTCATGGGATGAACCAAATTGGATTAAGAGTAATCCTAATTAGACTAATTGAGTTGGACTCAATTTGATTCAAGTGTTGAATGAGTCTAATTTAGATTTGATTCATCAAATCAATTTAAATTAGTGAATAGAGATTCATTAAATTAAATTGACTTGAATCAAATGGTTGGATTTGATCAACCATGGGAGATAAGAGGTCAAGTTTGACTTGACTTGAGAGGGAAGATGAAAGGTCAAGTTTGACTTGACCAAATGCCATGTCATGATGATGACTTGGCATGACCGGCCAATGATGATGCTCCACATCATCATTGACTTAGAATGTGGTGCCACCTCATGAGGGAGACCAAGAGCCATTGGCTCTTGGAGGAGTTACATGCCTTCATGTAACCCCCACCCCCCCCCCCCCCCCCCCTCCTCACCCCCCTAAGAAAAGTGCCCGACCACTTGATTCTCATTAGATGAGAATTATTTTGTGTGAGTTACACAACTTCATCTTCTTCCTTGGATCACCCTCTCAAGCTCTCCCAACCTCCTTGGCCGAAATTCCTAAGGGTGCTAGCACACTCTAAGGTATTTTTCTCCACCTATTGCTTGTGTGGATACCAATAGAGGAGTGTGCACTTGACACTCTCAAGTTCCGATGAACCTTTTGGACAAGCGGGATTTGCGAAGGGCGTCGCATCGAGGGTAACTTCTTATCATGTAGATCTAGAGTAGATCTAAAGGTATTAAACACATACATGTTAGTTTTATATTTTATACTTCACACGGATCCGTGGCCGGGGCTTCCGAGGTTTCCGCAACGCAAAAAGCAATTTTTGCGGCTCGGAAAACCCAACATATAGCTACTGAAGGGTTTCAGAAATAGTTCTGGATTAACCGTTGATCTTTTCGATTAATTGAGGATCATGATGTACTACTAGGTGCCACTCATGATCGTTCTATAATTAATGGTTAATTATAGACGGCCAACATAAACCGAGAACCTATTTGGTCACACGCACAACGAGTGTAATTCAAAGGATTTAAAACGAGCTTGAGAATGAGATTCTCAGACCGAGAGAAACTAGGTTTGGTTGGACCAAACAAGGAGCGAGCATGAAATCATTTCAGTCGCAATGGAAGCGTGGATGGGCCATGTCTTATGAAGACATGATGGATGAACCAAATTGGTTTGGTTCTAATCCAATGGTGGAGAATAAACCAAAGGGGTTTGGTTTGTTTTAAATGAATGAACCAAAGTTGGTTCGGTTCATTTTAACTTAAAATAGACCAAATCGGTTTGGTTTATTTTAACTTAAATTAATGGAGCGGGTTAACGGGTTTTTGGTTATGAACCAATAACCATTAGGAGAATTTGTTCTCTATAAAAATAGGGCTTAATCGTTTTGTGAAAACCTAATTTAATCTTGCCGCCCCTCTCCCTCCTCTCCTTATAGTCAGCGCCCAAGCCCTTGCCACCGCCCAGCCCTTGTGCCGCTGTCCAAGTTGTTGCCGACGTCCAAGCTTCAGCCGGCGATCCTCCGGTGACCCTCCGGTGATCTTCCTTGGCTCCGGCGACAAGGTGAGCATCTAGCTTCCTTATTTGGCTGGCACTAATACTCCACCAAAGCTGTCCAATTTTCTGGATAGCTTGTTTACTTCGTGTCAGAGCGTCGTTTGGCCGACGTTTGGAGCTCCGACAGTGGCTTCCTTGCCGGGGATTCGATCTTCGATAATCCTCATAGGTGGAGGATGAAGGATTCGTCAAACGGTGGGCGAATACCTCTCTGGAGAAGTGAGTTTTTTAGGACTCGTTTTGAATCCGAATTTTGATTCGGATTGTGATCTTCTCTCGATCACATCATCTTCGACACGAGGCTAGTGACTCGTACGAAGACGAGACTCGTGACTTTGTGAAGTCATCACGAAGATACTCAACGTGGATACGGATAGAGGCGATTCTAGCGAGGGTCACTCCAGTTGATGCCTTTCCCGCTACACGTGATACATCAGGTATACGTAGAATAAATTTCCTTTTATTGCAAAAATTGAAACTACGGTTATGTCTACACATGTTATACTATGCATGCGTGTAGTGTATGTGTTGTAATAAATTAGATTTATTATTTTTATTTCTTCCTCTGTACACATGTTTACGAAACATGTTCGAACACACACTCGCCGCGGTGCCGGAAACCCAACATGTTAGCCATAGCAATTGTGATACACATTCTCCCATAGCTACATATTCAGCTTTGGTTGTGGAAAGTGTTACACAATGCTGTTTACGACTTGACCAACTAACCAAGGCCGAACCTAAGAAATGGTAGCCCCCACTAGTTCTTTTCCTATCCAACTTGCATCCGGCATAGTCGGAATCGGTATAGCCAACTAAATCAAAAGATTCAGTCTGGGGGTACCACAATCCTACATTGATAGTGCCTTTTAAGTATCTCATGATTCTTTTTACAACAATCATGTGAGACTCCTTAGCACAAGCTTGAAATCTAGTACACATACCAACAGCGAATAAAATATCAGGTCGACTTGCTATTAAGTATAATAAAATACCTATTATACTCCTATAATTTTTCAAATCCACTACCTTCCCTTTCTCATCACTATCTAGATGAGTATTGATAGCAATAGGTGTGCTTACTTCCTTAGCTTCCTCCATATGAAACCTTTTCAGTAACTCCAATGCGTACTTAGATTGATATATAAAAATTCCTTCCTTGGTTTGCTTTATCTCGAGTCCTAGAAATAAGGTCAATTCTCCTACTAGACTCATCTCAAATTCACTTTCCATGTGACCAATAAACTCATTGAGATAATTCCTATTTTTTAAGCCATAGATAATGTCATCAACATAAACCTGGGCTACAAATATGTATTCACCATTCCTTTTTAAGAATAGTGTGGGATCTATTTGTCCTCTCCTAAAACCTTTCTCAATTAGGAAAGTTGACAACCGCTTATACCAAGCACGAGGTACTTGTTTAAGCCCATAAAGAGCCTTTTTTTGTTTGTACACATGGTCTGGGAATTGTGCATTCTCAAACCCCGGGGGTTGTTCAACATAGACTTCCTCCTTGATGACTCCATTCAAGAAGGTTGACTTCACATCCATTTGATATAGTTTGAAGCCTTTGTATGCTGCATAAGCAAGCATTAGTCTTATGGATTCTAACCGTGCTACAGGGGCATAAGTCTCATCATATTCTAACCCCTCAATTTGGTTGTCCCCTTTGGCTACTAACCTAGCCTTATTTCTAACTATTTCTCCTCTATGATTTCTTTTATTCTTAAACACCCATTTAGTCCCAATAATGGAGGTTTGACCAGGTCTAGGGATTAAATCCCAAACTTGATTTCTCTCAAATTGGCCTAACTCATCTTGCATTGCAATGATCCATTCTGGATCGAGCAAAGCTTCATCCACTAACTTGGGCTCAATCTCAAAAATCAAGGCAACTTCATTTCTGAAAAATGATCTAGTCCTAACCCCATGTTGGATGCCTCCAATAATCTGGTTTTGGGGATGTCTAGAATCATTCCTAGTGAATCTTGTGACTTGAGATGGTTCGGGTACTACTGAAATTTGTTCAGGTTCTCCAACCTCAAGTGATGACCATTGAGCTCTCACTCTCTCTTCATCAGAATCCACTCTTGCTTCCCTTATAGGGTTGCTATCTCCCAATTCCAGCTTCCTCAATTCCAGCTCAAACTCAACCAATTTTCTATCTGAATCAATATTCATTCCTTTTTCTTCAAACACAACATTAGTTGACTCTTCTATGAGCTTAGTCCTATGGTTGTAGACTCTATAAGCTTTGCTAGGGAGGGAATAACCAACAAGGATACCCTCATCAACTTTTGTAGAAAATTTTCCTAAATGATCTTTGGTATTTAGGATATACACCGTACAACCAAATACCCTAATGTGCTTGATTGTTGGTGGATTTCCAAACCAAAGTTCATGTGGTGTTTTTCTTAAGAATCTATGTATCAAAACTCGGTTTTGAACAAAGCATGCAGTACTAACTGCTTCATCCCATAGGTAGTTTGGTAATTGGTATTCGTTTAGCATACTCCTAGCTGCCCCTTGCAAGGCTCTATTTCTCCTTTCTACAACACCATTTTGCTGTGGTGTTCTAGGTGTGGAGAATTCATGTTTGTATCCTTTCTCTAAACAAAAGTCCTTAAGTTTAGCATTTTCAAACTCTCCTCCATGATCACTTCTAATGATTTTAATTGTTGAGTTTTTCTCATTCTCAACTCTTCTACAAAAGAAAATGAATGTTTCTACTATTTGATCCTTATGTTTAAGAAAATAAGTCCAAGTATATCTAGTGTAATCATCCATAATAACCAAGCAATATCTACTACCATTGATAGATCTAATAGTGCTAGTATCAAACAAATCCATGTATAGTAAATCTAATGCTTGTAAAGAACTTACAGAATTCTTCCCTTTGTGGGAAGATCTTACTTGCTTTCCTTTTTGGCACGCCCCACAAACCCTATCCTTCTCATAGGTGATTGAGGGCAGTCCTCTTACAAGTTCCTTCTTGGCCAAATTCTTGATGTTCTTCATGTTGACATGGGCCAATCTCCTGTGCCATAACCAAGACTCTTCTTCCTTGGATATGAAACACTTAAAAGACATGTTAGTAGCACTACTAAATCTAACTTGATAAATGTTTTCCTTCCTAGATCCTATTAGCATGGTTTCATTGGTGTCACTGTGGATCACAAGGCATTGAGTTGAGTGAAACTCAACCCTATACCCTGCATCACACAATTGACTTACACTTAACAAGTTAAATGCCATTCCTTTCGCTAACAACACATTTCTAATTACAAATTTTTCAGAAATGCTAATGTTATCTACTCCTACAACCTTCAATTTACCACTATTACCGAAAGAAATTGTACCTCGATCTTTGGCATGAATTGAGGAAAACAAAGAGGAGTTTCCTGTCATATGTTTAGAGCATCCGCTGTCCACAAACCATGTAGTTGGATGCTCCCCCTTGACGGGTCCCTGCTAAACACGAAAAATTCGGTCTTTTGGAACCCACAAGTTGGGTCCCTCAGCATCTACTACAAATTTCCTAGGAATTCAAGCCTTAGAAGTTCTAATAAAAGGTAATCTAGTAGAAACAAAACCAGCAGTGATAGTTCTACCATTATCAAATTTAGACCTAGCAGCTCTTGCATTAATAGATTTTCCTTTAGCAGTTTTGGATCCACTAATTCCACCAAAAGAAACTTTGGATTTAGATGCAGGTTTCCTAGACACTAAGGACATATAACTAAGTTTTTTTTGTTGTGTATTGTACCCTAGTCCAGCCTCGTTATAGACTGCACGTTGGTCTCCTAGAATCATGTTTAATGTCTTTGATCCATTGGTGAATTTCTCAAGTGTACACTTGAGATCTTCCACCTGAACTTTCAAAGATGTATTCTCATCCTTGATCTCCTCCAAATGAGGATTTCCTGCACCACTGTCATCAGACAGTGTATTAGAATTCTTAACTAATTATAATTCAGTTTTCAGTAACTTAACCATAGTTTTGGATTTTTTCAAAGCATTTGTCAAACAAGCAATAGTTTCATATAATTTATCTAGATGGGGAGAGTTTACCTGATCATCATCAGAAGATGATGATGAAGAGTCTGAACTTGGTTGCTCCCCATCAGAATGGTTCAGTTCTCCATCTAATTTAGAATCTTTAGAATTCTCCAATGCCATGAGGGCCTTTTTCTTTGCTCCCTTCTCCTCACTTTCTTCTTCCGATGAGGAGGATGAGGATGAAGTATCATCCCAAGTAGCCTTCAATGCTTTCTTCCTCTTGGCCTTTTCTTCCTTCTTTTTTTACTTAGGGCATTCACTTTTGAAGTGGCCTTTCTTATGACAATGAAAGCACTCTACATTAGATTTATCCTGATTAATTTTTGAACTTTTACCTTTCTTGGTGAAGTATTTATTCACATCTTTCTTGTTGTATTTTTGGCTTCTTCTCATCAATCTCCTCACAAAGTTAGCCATCTCGCTAGAGGATGACTCATCATCTCCATCCGAATCTGATGATGAAGAGGAGGAAGAAGCTTCCTTCTTCTTCTTGCTCTCCTTGCTGCGATCTCCTGCAATAAAATCTAGACTTTTCTCCTTTGGGCTTCGATTAGCTTGTTCATGCAATTCCAATTCACAAAACAATTCATCAATCTTAATTGTTAAAAGATCCCTTGATACTTTGTAGGCATCCACCATAGATGACCACAAAGTATTCCTAGGGAAAGATTTGAGTACATACCTGGCTAAGTCCCTATTCTCAATAGCCTCTCCAACAGAATGGAGGCCATTGAGTATTTCTTTGAACCTACCATGCAGTTCACTTACTATTTCAGTTTCCTTCATGCTGAAATTCTGAAGTTGGTTCAAGTAGAGATCCCTCTTCGCTGTCCTTGAATCTCTGGTTCCTTCATGTAGTTCCATCAACTTCCTCCAAAGTTCCTGAGCACTAATGAAGGGGCCAATTTTGTTGAGTTGGGCCTTGGCTACACCGCACTGTAGAGTTACGGCTGCTTTGGCATTGTACTGGGCTCTTCTCCTTTGTTATGGCGACCACAGAGAGGACACCAAAACCCTTCCTTCATCGTCGGTTGGTGGTGTGAATCCCTCTGAGACTGAGAACCACATATTCATGTCCATCATTAAGTAATATTCCATCCGGTTCTTCCAATACTGGAAGTTTTGGCTGTCGAAATATGGAGGTCGTGTTGTGTTGAAACCCTCTTGTGCTGCCATTCATTGATGCCCTGGTGGAGGTGAATCTGGTGCAGAGCCCTTGCTCTGATACCACTTGTTGGGATCGAGGCTCGCTAGAGGGGGGGTTTGAATAGCGAGTTTTAAAAAATTCTAACTCACTCTTGACTACAAAACAAAGGATTATGCAGCGGAAATAGAAAAACAAGAACACAAAACACAATCACAATCAAATGCAGGTATTTACGTGGTTCGGAACTCAACAGTTCCTACTCCACAGGTAGCTCAAAAGGAAAGTCTACTATGTATGATCGGAATGGTTCCGGAGGTGAAAAACTTCACCCCTTACAAGCTTACAAGACAATGAATATACTTTAAGAACAGTAAGCTAAGTATTAAATGTTGGTGCAGTAGGCACCTAAGTCGAACCTGAGTTTTGATTATAGCAAACGATACAAAGTTAAGTTTATATTATTATCTCACGAGATAAATCGAGTGTGCAGAAAAGTGCCAACATTGGAGCTGAAGGCTAGCGACACCCAGAGGAAGCCGCGGTGGTCGGGCGACACTCGAGTGAATTCGAAGGGAGCCTAAGAAATCGAGTCGAAGGCCGGAAGCTAAAGTGACACAGTAAGTATCGAGGTAAGCTCGTGTGTGTGCGAGAGTAGGTGAGGTCGTATCCTCTTTATGGGGATGATCTTAAGTGTAGATCCGACCAAAGACATCCTATAGGTGGTCTAGGTCGAGATCGGATGGTCGGAGGCTGTCGAAATAATATTTTTGTTAAGCTAACTTTGCCTTGCAGCTAGCATCAGTCCACTGCCAGCTTTGAGGACTCGACTGCCGTCCATCAGTCGATTGCCTACGGTCAACATTCGACTGATGCTGCCATCAGTTGACTGATGATGGCCATTAGTCGACTGATGGTTAAGGATCAGCCTCGAGGAGTCAAGCTTTATCACCATTTTTCAAGGAGCCATGTGCCTAATTTCTATTGGTTGAAGATCCTCTCGAAAAGGGGCTCAAGGGCTATAAAAGGAGGGCCTCTCCTAGGGTTTCATCATCAATTCTAAGCTTCCAAAAAGCCTCCGCAAGCTACAACTTTCTGATAATGAAGTGCTACCTCTCTGATGCCTTACGCTTATTTATTTATTCTTTTCTATCGGTATAAAGCTTCATTTTAGTTTGTATTGTTCTTATTAATTGTCTTTAATTGTCTCGGAGTTTTTATCGTAATGAGGAGAGGGGGAGTGTCCCTCTACCTCAAGCTTTGTGACTTTTTGTATTCGTTCAACTCCTATCTCCAACAAGGAGGAGTTCATTTAGTGTTTTGTCCTCCGTGCGTGGTCAAGGACCACTAGGGCCTTGGAGTAGTAGCCGAAGGCTACGAACCAAGTAAAAATTCTCTTGTCTCATTTATTTTGCATTTATCTTCTGCTGCGTTTAATTGTCTACTCGAACGAAACGAAGAAAAGTTTTCTATCGCTATTCACCCCCCTCTAGCGATCCACTCGATCCAACAATTGGTATCAGAGCAGGGGCGCTAAGATTTGGTGAAACCACCGATCTAGCTTTTTACAGATTTTTTTTTCTTTTTTTTATTCTGTTTATTTCGAATTTATTTCATTTGGATAATTTTTCTCCCGCAATACTAATCCAAGACGCGAGTCTAGGTACATTCCGTATGTTTGTGTCGTTGTTAGGTTTTTCGTCTTCATATCCTTGTTTCTTTTGTATCAATGGCCCATCTCGAGTGTTTTAGCACCGTCTGACCTCCGTTTTACAACGGAGATGACTTCCGTTATTGGAAGGGTTGGATGGAATGCTTTCTTAAAACTCAAATCGAGATGTGGATCATAATCCAAACGGGATTCACACTTCCGACTAACGAAGTGGGTGAATCCTTGGATTATGACCAATGGACCATTGTGACAAAAAAGACAAGTCGAAGCCGACGCCAAGTTAAGGCGGAGAAGAGCAAAAGTTAAGAGGGAGTAACACAAAATTTGATTTTGAAAACTAAATTATCTCTTTCAAAACTCACCTAGGGTTAAGGGGGAGTTTTGGTTAAGGGGGAGTTTTTGATAACTTAACTTTGGCCTTTTTCTCCACCTTTTGTCAAATATCAAAAAGAGCGGGGGCGCTAAGATTTGGTGAAACCACCAATCTAGCACTTTTTGGATTTCATTTCGTATTTTTCGAGTCACATTTTTTTTAGTTTTTTTTTCCTCCTGCACTACTAATCCAAGACGAAGTCTTGGTATGCTTCTTTTGGTTGTGTGTTTGCAAGTATTCTATTTTGGAGTAGTCGACGGTAAAACGGCCATATCTTTTCGTACAAGAGGACTCTCAAAACGATCTACCTACCAAATCGAAGCTCTCTGAGAGATCTATATTTCTTATCAGGGTTTACCCTCATAACAATCTTTCTTCATCCCCAAAAACCAACGTCTAGTACCCTTTCGGGGACATCGAAGGTCGTAAGTTTCTAGTTTTTGTTAGTTTCTTATTCTTCTTATTTATTTCTATTTATATCTTATTATTTCCCACATTACTAATCCAAGACCGAGTCTTGGAATTCTCTTTGGTTTTTATTTGTGTTTTGCAAGAGACTTAATGGCTCACATTGAGGGATATAACACCACCCGACCTCCGTTCTTTAACAGAAATGATTTCCGTTATTGGAAAGGTCAGATGGAGTGTTTCTTGAAAACACAAGTCGAGACTTGGATAATAATCCAAACCGACTTTGCTCTACCCACCAATGATCAAGGGGAGCCCTTGGATTTTAACAAGTGGACAAATGCAACCAAGAGGCAAATCGAAGCCGATGCAAGAGCAACCCAAATATTGCAATGCGGCTTGTCCAAGGAGGAACTCAACCGCATCGGACCATTCATTAGCGCCAAAGACCTATGGAACAAATTGATTGATCTACACGAAGGGATGCCCGATGCTAAGGTATGTAAAATAGATTTACTTTTAAATAAACTGTACAATCTAAGATGCAGGATCGCGAGACCGCCACCCAACTACATGCGCAGATCCAAGATATCGTCAACGGTCTTCACTCGATCGGGCAAGCCGTAGAGAACCGGGACCTTATAAGGTACGCTTTAAATGCTTTCCCTAGGACTACCTTGTGGGCATCCATGGTCGATGTCTACAAGGTCTCTAAGGACCTTTCGAAGCTTAGGTTAGATGAATTATTTTCCGAGTTTGAACTTCACGAGCAAACTAACGTGGTCCGGTCCGAGAGAGGTTTTGCTCTACTTGCAGGACAAAGAAGCAAGCCACCTACTAGGCAAGTAGATGAACTCAAACCCGAAGACGAATCAGAGTCCGAATCAGAAGAGGTGGAAGCAATAGTGAACGTAGTACGAAAGATCGTTCGGAGGGAGAGGAGGCTACTAAAGAACCAAAAGAGGGTACAATTCAAATCAAATCAAAAGAAGGCTTTTCATGCAACATGGGACAACGAAGAAGGCGTCGGCATAGCATGCATGGCAAGACCCGAAGAGTCCGAGTCAGAGTCCGAATCCAAATCCAATTACAACACCGACTCCTAACTCGAGGACTATTTCGAGAAGCAATTCAAAGCCGGATCAAAAGAGAAAATTAAGGTTAGCCGATCACTAATTCATACGCTTTGCAATACAATTAAAGTGCTTACTAGGAAATTAACTAAGTCCGAGTCTAGGGTTGAGTCATTACTTGAGGAGGTTGAAACCCTCAAGCAAGAGGCTACTCTAACCTCTTCAACTAGTCAAGTTCAAGAGGGAAATTCAACCTAAATTGAAAAACTTGAGGAGGAGAATTCTCTCTTGAAAGACCGAGTTCAATAGGTTGAGGCTAGGTATGAAAGGTTCACGTTGGGATCTAAGAACCTTAATTGACTACTTAGAACCCAAAGAGCTGTGTACAACAAAGTCAAACTCGGATTTAAGTCAAAGACTACGAATAGGTCTTATATGTCTATCGTAAATCGTAGTCATCAAAGAGTCCAAGCATGGGTCCCAAAGGTTTTATTGAACTCACATATAAGGACTAATAAGTTATGGATTCCCCAGGATCAAGTTCATTATTTGAATAGACCATATTGGTTCAATGGTCCAGGGGGAGCTAACACTAAAATAGTATACCCGCTTACTTAGCAAAACTATTGAATATTTTACTTTAATTTGTAGAATGGCTAGATAGGGAAAATAGTTAGTCAACTCTTGACAACATAAGATCAGGACGCAGAGAGATGATAGTACGTTAGGGAAACAAAGTCTTGTGTATTCGAGGTAGATAAGGCGTATCTAGCTTGGTGCACTTGACTGAGTGGAACTAGCTGAAGCTACCTCGCCGTATCCTAAACTAGTTAGACCAGGAAGTAACCCTAAGTGACTTAAGTGATATTTTCTTGAATTTGGCTTTGTCTAAGGAAGTGGTCGTTGTTATGATCAAAGAAGGCCCCTGTGCCTCACCACGACCTGGAAGCCAGTTTCTCGAAAAGTTACTTAACGATCTAAAGGTTAATTCCGAATCTAACCCAAGGTTGACTATCTTTAATCAATTTAAAATCATCTCACAAAACATATAAGGTGAACAAATTCTGAGACACATAGAATGGGTGAGATGTTAAAGATAATTGAAATATAACCTCTTCAAAATACTACTTATTTTCTCATCTATTGTACTTAACAACTCTTAGGCCAAAGTTTAGCCCCCCCTACATCTCTTATACTTTATATATTTGACTAAGGGGGAAAGCAAACTAACCCTAAGGGTTATATTACAAACCTTTAGATTATTGGTGTAGAGGGACACACCTCGAACCAATCTATCTAACTATTGCTAGACACATGCTTGGACTCATATTTGATTTATCTAGATGCATGCATATACGATATTGTTTTTGAAACCCCTATTTTATACAAAAACCCCAACATTCTTTTTTTATTTATGGAAAAAGGGGGAGAAGAGCAAAAGTTAAGGGGGAGTAACACAAAATTTGATTTTGAAAACTAAAGTATCTCTTTCAAAACTCACCTAGGGTTAAGGGGGAGTTTTGGTTAAGGGGGAGTTTTTGGGAATGACATTCATCATCTACTATACTTGTTTTATGCTTTGATTTCCCTTAACTTTGTGTTGGTTTGTCATAGATCAAAAAGGGGGAGATTGTTGGTGCAGGGGCGCTAGATAATCGAACCTGTGTTTTGATTATGGTAAAGACATAAAGTTAAGTTTACATTATTATCTCACGAGCTAAATCGAGTGTGTAGAAAAGTACTAAAGCTGGAGCTGAAGGCTAGCGACACTCAGAGGAAGCCGCAGTGGTCGGGCGACACTCGAGTGACTTCGGAGGGAGCCGAAGGAATCGAGTGGAAGGCCGGAAGCGAGAGCTACAAAGTAAGTATTGAGGTAAACTCGTGTGAGTGAGAGATGGTAAGGTCGTGTCCTCTATACGGGGACGATCATAGGTGGTGATCCGACTAAGACTTCCTATGGAAGATCTAGGTCGAGATCGGACGATTAGAAACCGTCGCATTTATCATTTTCCGAGCTAACCTCTTACTGCAGGGAAGTGGCTAGGCTAGTAGTCGACTGTTGGACATTGGACAGTCGACTGATGCTCATCAGTCGACTGATGGGAGGTATCAGTAGACTGATGGCAATGAATCAACCTTTGTGCTAGGTCAAAATGGATAAGGTTTGACGCGGCCACTTCGTGATAAAATTTGTACAACTTAGTGATCTATTCCGAAAGATGAGGAGACACATTCAGAGGCCAAACTCTATAAAAGGAGGGGAGAATTCCAACTCCAAACATCATCAAGTTTACTCTCAAGTGATCCTACAATGCCAACGCTCCGATATCGTCATAATGCCGACGCAACGACAAGTTCTCATCCTCTTCGTCGGCAGCAGCAACAAGTAAACATATTCTATTGTATTCTTTGTTTTTATTCGTAACGAGGTGAGGTAGGCTTATTGCCTCATCCTCGTACATTCGGTTTTGTGATCATTGTCTCCTACCTCCAACGAGGAGGAGACGTTATAGTGCTTTTCCCTTCGTACGCGGTCTAGGACCGATAGGGCCTTGGAGTAACAACCGCTAGGTTGTGAACCAAGTAAAATAAACGTGTCTCTTTATTTTCCGCTGTGCTTACTCGTGTATCGAACGAACGAATGAAAAGATTTACACTCGCTATTCACCCCCCCTCTAGCGACGTTTCTCGATCCAACATTAAAAACCAGTTACAGATTGTTTTTCAGCTTCTTGCGTTGAAGATGGAGTTGTAGTGCTTGCAAGAAGGTGATCGATAGCAGTTGGGAGCACTTGTTGGAGAGGAGGTGAGATGAGAGCAAGGCTTTTTCACTCCTTCTCCTTCAGAATGAATCACTGGAAACTTTTTCATTTTTTCTTTTCTAAGTCTCTTCCTCTATTTTTCTTCCTTCTCATCTTATAGTCGTTTCTTTTAGCAAGCTATCTGTCTTCCGTCGTTGGAGCCCTAGAGAACACACCTGACCAAACTCTAGTCACCTGAGCTTGTCCCCATAACTGCCTCCAACTTCTGGTGGTTTGCAAAGAACGGAGCCTGTTCCTCCAATCGGAAGATGGAACATTTGAATCTTTACTTGAAACAGAATCATCTCATTGACGCCTCCATCAGTCGAGCCCACAGTCGAGTTTGACTCGCGTCTGTGCTTGAAAAATACCTGTCAGTCGAGCCCACTACCAAATCGACTTGACTGAAAACTGCTATGGTGAAAGTGCCCTGGCGATAATCTGCCCTGGTGACAAAGTGCCCTGGAGCAGTCGAGCCCGCAGTTGAGCTGGGCTCGGTTATGTGTTGTACGTAGTGAGTAGTCAACCCAGCTCGATTATGTGCCCTTGTGCAAGAGTGCCAGTTGAGCTGATAGTCAAGCCTGCTCAATTCTGTGCCTTTGTGCAAGAGTGCCAGTCGAGCTGACCCCATGGTAGCTCGACTGACACTGGAAATATTTGAAGCACATGAGTATCTTTCCTAGTAAGCTGCCATTTCAAGCACCCTAGTAAGAGACCAAGCACGTTATGGTGCCTTCGCCAACTAACGAATGCTCTAAGTACCCTAGGCAAAGAACGAGCGCGTTACTACGCCCTCCTTTAAGGGTTTGGTTTCATTGATCCGTGAGGGGAAACTTCGCTTCCCACTTCACCTCGGTCGTTTGTTCATGGCGATCCCATCGATGTCCCCAGATTAAAAAATTTAATCCTAGACAAAAGGGATTTCCCAAACAACCAAGTCATCGTCATGCTATTTGTTTAGAGAGGTCTCTTGAACAAACTTGTTGTTCAAGCGACAAACCTCTATTCTACGAGTAGCCGCGGAATAGACTATGTCCGGATCGCCAGCTTTCGTGTTTATGTTCGGGATCCAAGTATTATTTATCCACAAATAGAATTATATCATGCTCATAATTGAAAATCAAAAACAAACATGTTACAAAAGAGAATAGAGATTCGGTATACCTCTCGATCTTCTAATGTATGACCTTCCTCCTTTCGGACGTCGTGTGGGCGACGATCTACCAAAAGTTGAAGCTCCTAGATCACCAATCTTCCTTCCTTGCTCGTTCTGAGCAAGAGGAAGAATAGAAACAAAGCTCTTTTCCTTCTTTCAACCAACCACCAACATCCAATGTTGGAGCTTGCCGTCGGCCAAGAAGGAAGAAGAGATTAAGGTGGAATTCGGCCAAGACACCAAGGGGAAGCCCTAAATCTTGTTTCCACCAGCCAATGAGAAGGAGAAGAGGGGCTTTGGCCGCGGGCCAAGGTGTGGGAAGAGCTGTTTTGGGCGCCGACAGATTGAAGAAGGAGGAGATAAGGAAATAGATTCCTTATTTGGTGCCGCCAACCCTATTCTTCTTGCCGCCCAAGCCTCCAAAACCCTAAGCCTCCAAACCCTAATCCTATCTCAATTAGGATTCATCAGTTGCCGCCCACCCCTTGCCCTCCTTTTATAGAGTTAGGGATAATCCATGTTTTAATCTCTACCATTGGTTCTAGGGATTTAATCTCAACCGTCGGATCTAGAGATTTAATCTCAACCATCGGATCTAGAGATTTAATCTCTACCTCTGGATCTAGAGTTTTGTTTCTATCCATTGGATCTAAGCTTCATGAGGTTTTAATAGGCTACATTAGGGACCATGAGGAGGAGTTGGATCTTGGTCACCCATGGATCAAGCCCACATAAAGTCCGATTCATTAATGATAATCCAATCCACTAAAGGATTATCATTGATCTACCTCACCAACCCCTATAAGATAATATGGGCTCCATATATTATTTGTACATTTTCTCTCCGTGTTTAATATCTCGAATGTCCGTCGATTAATTAATTTACTGACCATTAATTAATCAACATCTAACTCCATGAGTAGTACCACTCAACCTTTTCATCATGCCGGACCAAGTCCACCTGCAGGGTTTACATGATGAATCTTATGAGCTCCTCAAGGGGACATCATCATCCTAATATATGTTGGTGCAATCGGCCTAGGTCACGATTGACCAGGACTCGAGTTTGACTCGAGTGATGTTTTGATGTTTCGACAAAAACATATGACAATGTAATTGTCATGGGAAAGTCCAAATCTTGTGTACTTGGCATGGAAAGTCCAAGTGGAACACTTGGCATTTGGTAAAGTCCAAGTCTTGAGTACTTGGCATGAAAAGTCCAAGCATGGGTCTTGGCAATGTAAAAGTCCAAGCATGGGTCTTGGCAATGTAAAAGTCCAACATGGGTTGGCAAGGGAAAGTCCAAGCATGGTCTTGGCATTTGAGAAGTCCAACATGGGTTGGCAAGGGAAAGTCCAAGCTTGAGTCTTGGCATGAGAAGTCCAAGGGGTTTGATATTGGTTGCGTAAAGTCCAAGCGAGAGTCTTGGCAGCATAAGTCCAATGGTTGGAGGCATAAAGTCCGAGCGGAGTCTTGGCGGCGTAAGTCCAATGTGCCATGGCGGTGTAGACACCATTAGCATGACATAGCCGACGGAAGCACCTAGAGGCTAGCGCGATAAATGAACAAGTCATGGATGACTTGGAGGGATCCGAGATGCGTGAGGCTGATGGAGGTGGCTAGAAGGCTTAGGTCTAGGCTAAGGGTGGTCTAGCAAGTATGGGGGCACCATACTTGGGTTAAAACCTCATGTTTGAGGTTGGCAGTCGACTGGCAATATGGCCGGTTCGACTGCCGTGAGTCGACTTGAGTTCGACTACCAATTTAGAGCTAGAATTGCTCTCGGGCAATGATCGCTCATTGGAGCAATGATCGATGTCTACGGCACTGATCGCTAAGGGCCTGGCAGCCGATCGCTAGTTCTGGTCGAGCACGAATACTTCATAGCCGACCGGCCACCGAATACGGGCGCAGCAATGATCGCCAATGTTGGCGATCGCTAAGAGTCCGCTGAACTTGTCCAACGTGGGATTGAGCCGTTGTCTCACTACATGATGTTGCGCTGATCGGGACTTATGGCGATTGATCGCAGGCGGAAATCCAGCCCGATGGAGGATAAAAGCAGCTGTTCATGGAAGGCTCAAGCATCAGTTCTTTGGGGGCTTTGGTGAGGCGATTTGATGGCGATTTGCAGGTGCATTTCAGGGTCCTTCAAGCTCATCCAAGCAACCGACAAGCAAATGCTCAAAACCCTAGTTTGTAAAGTGCACTTTACATTTTCACTTGTATTTGCATGTTTACTTTGTATTACTTGTTGTAATTCATTGTACGAGGTTTCTCCACCTCCGACTTATTGTCGAGAAGGAGTATTTATCTTAGTGGTGTGTGATTGGCATCACTAGGGCTCGTTTGAGCCCGATCCGTGGAGTAGGAACCGTGCGGTTCCGAACCACGTTATATCCTTGTGTTCGTGATTGTATCTTTTCGTTATTGCTTTTATTATTTCTATTCCGCTGCGCATAACGAGTTTTGTAGAGACGATCGTGAACGAATTCCATCGATGTATGGTCAAACGCTATTCACCCCCCGTCTAGCGGCGTCAAATCTCCAACAATTGGTATCAGAGCTCGGTGGCTCTTCAACGGATTAACAACCGGGAGCAAGACGCTAGAGGGTGAAGATGGAAGTCCAAGATCAATTAGGTTGGGACATCAACACACCGGTGCCCTACACCCTATACGGACGAGAAGGATTCAATTCTTGGAAAGGAAGAATTGAGGATTTTATTATGATGAGAGACTTTGAGGAATGATCCATTTTGATGGATGGATTTGAATATCCAAGAGGACCAAGAGGTGGATTCCTCAAAAAGAAGAGATGTACCGAAGAGCAAGTTCAAGCATCCGAGAAAAATGATTAGGTGATAAAATTTTTAATTGATTTAATGCCTAACAATATCTTGTGTATGTTAGGTAATTATGTAGATGCTAAAGAGTTATGGAGCCAAGTGGCAAAGCTCCATGAAAACTCATCATCAGTCCAAGAAGAAGAAGAAGAAGAGGAGTGCTCACCCTCTCAAGCTCAAGAAAGTTCACCATCAATTCAAGAAGATAAGGAGGGTGAAGAAGAGAGATCATCCTCACAAGGAAGTGAGGATTCAGAGGTTAATAGGGAATCAACATCCGGATCGGAAGAGGTGGAGGAAGTGGAAGAAACATCCACCTCAAGGATTGAGGGGGAGGAGAGAACCTCCACACCGGAACATCAAGAAGAAGCTTCGACATCCGGTCAAGATGAAGAAGCCCAAAGTCCAATTTCGGTCCTCATTAACCTAGGTAACTCAAGCAATTTAAGTTTAAATAAAAATCATATAATTTGCTTTGAGTGTAGGGAAACCGGGCACTATAAGAGCAAGTGCCCAAAGAAGATCAGAAAAGCTCCTCCGGCACCAAAACCTCAAGAAAGATCAAAAGATGTCGGTGCCACCACTAGAAGAAGCAAAGAGCACGTCATTTGCTTCAAGTGTCAACAACCGGGGCATTTTAGGAATTCATGCCCTAGGGGGAGCAAGAAAGTCAAAGAGGGAGCTATACATGTAGGGGGAGCCTCCAAGGCAAACCCTAAGGTATATTTCAATAATGCACCTTCTAGATTTAAAAGTCAAAAGCATGCCAGGAATTTTAATTTCCTTGCAATTCATAAAGAGCATGCTAGAAGTAAGGAATTTTGCTTAGGTGCTAAAAATGTTTACCTTAGGAGTAAGGAGAAATTTGGGACTAATGCCCCTAGAAATATTTTACCTAAGGAATCAATCAGGAAAATAGGAGAACATCTAGGTCTAAACCCTAAATGGACTAGGCATATGCCTAGAAAGTCCCATGCCCAAGAAGTTAATCAAAAATCAATTGGGCAATTAGAATTAGAAAACCAAGCCTTGAGGTCAAGGCTTGAGAGACTAGAAAAGACCCTTAGGAATATACAAAACCAATTTAAAGGGTCTAATGGGCAAAGTCAAAGGTCCAAAAGTCAAAGTCAACACCAACGACCTAAGAGTCAAAAGTCAACCAAAGGCAAGCAAAGTTTGGGTCACAAACCTAAGCCTAAGGTAGCTTATCATAGTGTTCCATTTGATTATGGGACACAAACTAGGTCTAGGAAGACCAAGGTCAATAGGGAAGTCATCCCTAAGGTTGACCAAAAGTTGTGCCTAGTGGCTAGGGTTTCTGGGAAACCTAAGGTGGCCACTAAGAAGGTTGCAAGGGGAGTTACCCCTAGAGTCAACCTAGGTAAGACCCAAATGACCAAGGCCAACAAGCCTAGGAGGGTCATTAGGAAGGTATCTAGGAAGGTTATCCCTAAGGAATACCTAATTAACCCTAGGAGCTCAAATCGATTTTGGGTTCTTAAGAGCGTGATTGATTCACGCTAAGATGGGTTTAGGGTGTGCCAACCTTGATTGGATGGGTAGTTAACTCAACCATGGAAAAGGTGGCATTTTAGGTCATTTTCAAGGTTTTGGTTACCTTGGGATGTGGTTAGATTTGAACTCTAAAGGATTTTAGGATGTGCCAATATTAATTGAGAAGTTTTGATAAAATGATCAAATTGGCACAAGTTGGGTTTAGAGGTTAGTGTGCCATTTTGGGTTTTTGGCACACTAGGGAGATTAGGTTAATATGACAAAATATGATTAATCCCAACAAATGACAATTAATATTAAAATTTAGGTATTATTATACCTATATATTTTATATGCCATGCTTTGTTTGCCATATAACATGCCATGACATCATGCTTACTTTTAATCATTTTATATGTCATGTTCATGTTTTAGGATTAAGGTTTTAAATGTCATGTGTTTTTAGATTTCATCTTATGCCATGACATCATTATTATGAGCATATGCTTATTTATACCATCATTTCTAATGCCATAATCATTCATGCATTTAAGACAATTGGTTGAAATTGATTTAAGGACTATGGCATGACTTGAAGTCCCATTTATAAGGGAATCAAGTAGGGTTGCCTTAGAAGATGCATGAAACCCTAGATTAGGATGAACAAAACCCACATCTCACAATAAATTGACATGTATGTGTATTTTATACACCCTAGATACATGTGAGATGCTAGGATATGAGTTAAGTTCAAGGTGCATAGGTTTTGCATCTAGATGAACTCAAACTCATCTTATATGATTAGTGGATCATTAGGAAAGCTTGTGTACAAGTCATGTGCATAGAGCCCAAGGAATATGATCCAAGACATGGTTTTGAAATCATTTTAAAATCAATTTAGAAAACCTTGGTGAAGTCTATCTTTTGATAGCAATCACCATTGATGAAGTTGATACAAAATAGGGCCAAAATATTAAAAATTTCAATGGTTTTGAGTTTTGTATCAAACTCACTATTTTATGGGTAAAATAATTTTCAAATATTTTTCACCCATTGTAATGACTATAAGTAATATACGTATCAAATTTTATGATTTTTCAAATTACGTATAATTACTTATGTTTTTCCAAATCTCGATTCTAATAGTTGAAATTGAATTTAATATCACCGACGCCTCTTGGTGGTAGTCGATCGTATGGGTGGCAATGATCGACATCGTGGAGGAGTTGACTGCCAGGTCTGATTTCGGGTTAACAAGGTTTGTTTAGCCCGTGTTCAGCTATGGAAAAGGTTCCTAATCACTCCTAACCCTAGGATATGCTTTAGGAAGCATTATAAAGGGTGAAAATCCAGTGGATATGGATTAGGAGCTGTGTTAGGTCAAAGTATGAAATTTAGGGTGAGTGAAAGTTCTATGTTGAACTTAAAACCTTAATTTTGATGGTTTAGAGTTCCTATTGGCTTAGGGGCTTCCCAAGGACATTGTTGGTGCAATGGTCAAGGGGAAGCAAGCCTTTAGGGGGAGGTATCCATCTTGGGATGATGGATGTGTTTTTCTCCTTGAAGAGGAGAAGTTATTGGGAGAGTATCATCAATTGGGAAAATTGATGGGTTTTTGATACCCAATTTGGAAATTGGGAGAGAGTATAGGATTGCCTCTCTTGAGTGATATGTGACTTATCACTAGGAAGATGGTAGGCATCCTAGGTATTTATTTTTGGATCAAGGGGGAGATTGTAAGATCTCATTGGGACATGAGACATTGACCTCCTTGGAGAGAAAACCTTTTTGATGTTAGTCAAAAAGGGGGAGAATGTTTGGGGGAGAACATTTGGAGAGTTTTTACCAATTTGGGATAATTGGTAAGGGATTTGAGTTAGTGGTCTAACTCAAATGATTTGTTTGGTTTTTGTCAAACATCAAAAAGAGGGAGATTGTTGGTGCAATCGGCCCAGGTCACGATTGACCAGGACTCGAGTTTGACTCGAGTGATGTTTTGATGTTTCGACAAAAACATATGACAATGTAATTTTCATGGGAAAGTCCAAGTCTTGTGTAGTTGGCATGGAAAGTCCAAGTGGAACACTTGGCATTTGGTAAAGTCCAAGTCTTGAGTACTTGGCATGAAAAGTCCAAGCATGGGTCTTGGCAATGTAAAAGTCCAAGCATGGGTCTTGGCAATGTAAAAGTCCAACATGGGTTGGCAAGGGAAAGTCCAAGCATGGTCTTGGCATTTGAGAAGTCCAACATGGGTTGGCAAGGGAAAGTCCAAGGGGTTTGATATTGGCTGCGTAAAGTCCAAGCGAGAGTCTTGGCAGCATAAGTCCAATGGTTGGCGGCATAAAGTCCGAGCGGAGTCTTGGCGGCGTAAGTCCAATGTGCCTTGGCAGTGTAGACATCGTTAGCATGACATAGCCGACGGAAGCACCTAGAGGCTAGCGCGATGGATGAACAAGTCATGGATGACTTTGAGGGATCCGAGATGCATGAGGCTGATGGAGGTGGCTAGAAGGCTTTAGGTCTAGGCTAAGGGTGGTCTATCAAGTATGGGGGCACCATACTTGGGTTAAAACCTCATGTTTGAGGTTGGCAGTCGACTGACAATATGGCCGGTTCGACTGTCGTGAGTCGACTTGAGTTCGACTGCCAATTTAGAGCTGGAATTGCTCGCGCGATCGCTCATTGGAGCGATCGTGATGTCTCTGACGATCGACCGCCAAGGGTCCTGAGTCGATCGCTAGTTCTGTCGAGCCGCGAGAATGCTTCGAGCCGACCGCCGTCGACTACGAGCGTTAGCCGATCGGCCCGCCAATGTTGGCGATCGTAAGAGTCCCGTTGGAACTTGTCCAACGTGAATTGAGCCGTTGTCTCACAGCTACAGTGCTGGCAGTCGACTGGGGACTTCTGGCAGTCGACTGCTAGGCGGAAATCCAGCCCGATGGAGGATAAAAGCAGTTGTTCGTGGAAGGCTCAAGCATCAGTTCTTTGGGGGCTTTGGTGAGGCAATTTTAAGGCAATTTGCAGGTGCATTTCAGGGTCCTTCAAGCTCATCCAAGCAACCGACAAGCAAGCGCTCAAAACCCTAGTTTGTAAAGTGCTCTTTACATTTTCACTTGTATTTGCTTGTTTACTTTTTATTACTTGTTGTAATTCATTGTACGAGGTTTCTCCACCTCCGACTTATTGTCGAGAAGGAGTATTTATCTTAGTGGTGTGTGATTGGCATCACTAGGGCTTGTTTGAGCCCGATCCGTGGAGTAGGAACCGTGCGGTTCCAAACCACGTTATATCCTTGTGTTCGTGATTGTATCTTTTCATTATTGCTTTTATTATTTCTATTCCGCTGCGCATAACGAGTTTTGTAGAGACGATCGCGAACGAATTCCATCGACGTACGGTCAAACGCTATTCACCCCCCCTCTAGCGGCGTCAAATCTCCAACAATATATAGGACACGGTTTCCTCCTGTAATCAACGACACACCATATAAATAATATAATCTCCCAACTTACTGAGCCTATCGATTTAATCTATAAATCTCGTCCATTGGTAAATCAAAGAGATGAATACTAAGTATATGTGTCTGTTATTATATCGGGATTAAGAGCATGTACAAAATAATATCTGAGGTCCGATTCGATTATGTAGTTAGCAATAAATTGAATCACCTCTAAGTCGGTCCTGCTCAATACACACAAAGTGCACTAGTGTGATTCTATGGTCAAGACAAACCAATACCAAATCACACTACAACCATTCCGATGGTTTGTCCAAAGTCATCTCGGTTATGAGCCTTTACTTATACTTTACAAGGAGCCGATAACATGATCTCCCGTGTGACACCACACACCATGTTATCTACAATGTAATGTATTAGACAATATTGCATAACCATAAAAATGCAAACAATGATCATGTGATTCTTATTTCAAAATCAATATGTTCATACAAAAGATAGACTTTTCAGTATACATCCCTACAATCTCCCACTTATACTAAAAGACTATGCTGTCCTCAAACTGCCATACATCTGATTCCCAATCCCTCCACATGCCTATCAACAGCTCTCACCGGAAGGGCCTTAGTGAAAGGATCTGCCAGGTTATCCTCTGATGCAATCTTGGCCACAACAACTTCTCCTCTCTTTACGATTTCTCGTATCATGTGGTACTTGTGCTCTATGTGTTTACTAGCCTTATGGGCTCGTGGTTCCTTCGAGTTTGCAACTGCACCACTATTATAACAATAAATTGTGATAGTTTTGGGCAAACCAAGAATCACATCTAAGTGTTAGAATCTTTGTAACTGCTAGAGGGGGGGTGAATAGCGTCGATGGAATTCGATCGTGATCGTGTCTACAATTTTGTTAGCGCAGCGGAATATAGATAATGATAACAATAACGAAATAGACAATTACACACGAACACGAGTATGTAACGTGGTTCGGAACCGCACGGTTCCTACTCCACGGATCGGGCTCAAACGAGCCCTAGTGATGCCAATCACACACCACTATAAAATAACTCCTTCTCGGAACAATCTGGAGGTGGAGAAACCTCGTACAATGTATACAACAGTAATATAAGATGAATACAAGCACTATAATGAAATACAAAGCAATACAAGTAAAGAAAATACTTTATAAATGCTCTTTAAATGCTTGATCACTTGGTTGATCGAGTAGCACTTGGAGACCTTGAATTGCAACAACAACTCGCCCCAAATCGCCGCAAAGAACCATCCCATTTTCCTTCATCACGAGCTTCTTATAAAGCTTCAACCTGTGCTAGAAAAAGTCGATCAGTCGACTGATCGGGACCATCAGTCGACTGATGCCACTGTTGTCGTGAGACAAAGGCTAGATCCACGCTGGATAAGTCCAACAGATCTACCATCAGTCGACTGATCATACCCATCAGTCGACTGATGGAGTCCTCACTCGACCAGTCGAGTCTCGACTCCATTCTGTGGCCGATTTCTCGAGCACCAATCGACTGATCACATGATCAGTCGACTGCCCACATCTAGCAGTCGACTGCTAGGCCACAACCCGCAGTCAAACCCTAGTTGACTCGGTCCAGTCGACTGCCACATGGCACCAGTCGACTGGCATACCTCAAACATGAGGTTTTAGTCCAAGTATGGTTCCCCCATACTTGCTATACCACCCTTAGCCTAGACCTAAGCCTTCTAGCCATCTCCATCAGCCTCACGTCTCTCGGATCCCTCCAAGTCATCCATGACTTGTTCATCCATTGCGCTAGCCTTCAGGTGCTTCCATCGGCTATGTCATGCTAACGGTGTCTACACCGCCAAGGCACATTGGACTTACGCCATAAGACTCCGCTTGGACTTTACGCCGCCAACCATTGGACTTATGCTGCCAAGACTCCCGCTTGGACTTTACGCAGCCAATCATTGGACTTATGCTGCCAAGACTCCCGCTTGGACTTTACGCAGCCAATATCAAACCCCTTGGACTTCTCATGCTAAGACTCAAGCTTGGACTTTCCCTTGCCAACCCATGTTGGACTTTTACATTGCCAAGACCCATGCTTGGACTTTTACATTGCCAAGACCCATGCTTGGACTTTTCATGCCAAGTACTCAAGACTTGGACTTTACCAAATGCCAAGTGTCCCACTTGGACTTCCCATGCCAAGTACTCAAGACTTGGACTTTCCCATGACAATTACATTGTCATATGTTTTTGTCGAAACATCAAAACATCACTCGAGTCAAACTCGAGCCCTGGTCAATCGTGACCTGGGCCAATTGCACCAACAATCTCCCCCTTTTTGATGTTTGACAAAAACCAAACAAATCATTTTAGTTAGACCACTAACTCAAATCCCTTACCAATTATCCCAAATTGGTAAACACTCTCCAAATGTTCTTCCCCAAACATTCTCCCCCTTTTTGACTAACATCAAAAAGGTTTTCTCTCCAAGGAGGTCAATGTCTCATGTCCCAATGAGATCTTACAATCTCCCCCTTGATCCAAAAATAAATACCTAGGATGCCTACCATCTTCCTAGTGATAATTCACATATCACTCAAGAGAGGCAATCCTATACTCTCTCCCAATTTCCAAATTGGGTATCAAAAAAATCCATCAATTTTCCCAATTGATGTCATATTCTCCCATAACTTCTCCTCTTCAAAGAGAAAAATACATCCATCATCCCAAGATGGATACCTCCCCCTAAAGGCTTGCTCCCCCTTGACCATTGCACCAACAATGCCCTTGGGAAGTCCCTAAACCAATAGGAACTCTAAACTATCAAAATTAAGGTTAGAAATTCAACATTGAACTTTCCAACACCTTAACATTGATACAAACCCTAAACAACTCTCCTAATCCATATCCAATGTATTTTCACCCTTTATAATGCTTCCCAAAGCATATCCTAGGGTTAGGAGGGATTAGGGACCTTAACCGTAGCTGAAATCGGGTTAAGCAACCTTGGTTCCCCCGAAATCAGGCTACGATGAGTGATTCGGACATCGGTTGGTGGCACCTCCATCGATCATTGCCACCAATGGCGATCGATAACTGAAATTTCCGAATTTCAGTTATCAGAATCGAATTTCAGAAAATCATAAATAATTATACATATATCGAAAAATCACGAAATTTGATACGTATAATACCTATGACCAATACAATGGGTGAAAAATATTTGAAAAATATTTTACTCATAAAATATTGAAATTGATACAAAATTCAAAAGTGAAGAAAACTTCTAAGTTTTTGGCTCACTTTGTATCAATCTCATCAATGGTGATTGCTATCAAAAGATAGACTTCACCAAGGTTTTTCAAAATGATTTTAAAATGTTTTCGAAACCTTATTTTGGATCATATTCCTTGGGCTCTATGTATATGACTTGTACACAAGCTTTCCCAATGATCCATATGTTGAGTTAAGATGAGTTTGGGTTCAACTAGATGCAAAAACTATGCACCTTGAACTTAACTCATATCCTAGCATCTCACATGTATCTAGGGTGTATAAATATACATACATGTCAATTGGATGTGAGATGTGGTTTTGGTTCATTTAATCTAGGGTTTCATGCATTTCCTAGGCAACCCTACTTGATTCCCTTATAAATGGGACTTCAAGTCATGCCATTGTCCTTAGTTTAATTTTAATCAATTAATTGTATGAAATGATCATGGCATAAAGAAAGCAATATTTAAGCATGGCCAATGATCATGATGTCATGGCATATGATAAAATCTAAAAACACATGACATTTGAAACCTTAATCCTAAACATGAACATGACATATAAAATGATTAAAATAAACATGATGTCATGGCATGTTATATGACAAACAAAGCATGACATATAAAATATATAGGTATAGTAATACCTAAATTTTAATATTAATTTCCATTTGTTGGGATTAAGTATATTTTTCCATATTAACCTAAATTCTCCCAAATATGCCAAAAACCCAAAATGTCACACTAAATACCTCTAAACCTAATTGTGCCAATTTGATTACTTTATCAAACTTCATAATTAATATTGGCACATCCTAAGATCTTTTTAGGATTAAAGTTCAAATGTATTTTCAAGGTAACCATAACCTTGAAAATATCCTAAAGTGCCACCTTTACCATGGTTGAGTTAACTACTCATCCAATCAAGGTTGACACACCCTAAACCCACCTAGCGTGAATCAACCACGCTCTTAGGAACCCAAAACCGATTTGAGCTCCTAGGGTTAATTAGGTATTCCTTAGGGATAACCTCCCTAGATACCTTCCTAATGACCCTCCTAGGCTTATTAGCCTTGGTCATTTTGGTCTTACCTAGATTGACTCTAGGGGTAACTCCCCTTGCAACCTTCTTAGTGGCCACCCTAGGTTTCTTACCAACCTTGGCCACTAGGCACAACCCTTGGTCAACTCTAGGGATGACTTCCCTATTGCCCTTAGTTTTCCTAGGTTTAGTTCCATAATCAAATGGAACATTGTGATAGGTTTCCTTGGGCTTAGGTTTGCCCTTGGATGAATCTAATTTCCTAGGTCTTGATTTTTGACCATTTGACTCTAGGCTTTGACTTCTAGACCCTACATGTTGACCTCTTGACCCTTGAAATAGATTTTGCATTTTTGCAAGGGTCTTTCCTATCTTTTCAAGCCTTGACCTCAAGACTTGATTTTCCTTTTCTAGTTGCCCAATTTTAGAATTTTGATTTAATCCTTGGGCATTGGACTTCCTAGGCATATGCCTAGTCCATTTAGGATTGAAACCTAGGTGTTCTCCTATTTTCTTGATAGATTCCCTAGGTAAAATATTTTTAGGGACATTAGTCCCAAATTTCTTCTTATTTCCTAAGTGGACACTCTTAGCACCTAAACAAATATGTCTATTATTTCTAGCATGCTTTTCATGTACAATAGCAAGACTATTAAAAATATTCCTAGCATGCTTCTTATCCCTAGAAATTGAAGGTGCATTAATAAATTTTACCTTAGGGTTTGCCTTGGAGGCTCCCCCTACTTGTGTTGCTCCTTCTTGCCCTTTCTTCTTCCCCCTTGGGAAATTACTCCGGTAATGTCCCGGTTGTCGGCATTTGAAGCAAATCACCTGCTCCTTTGTCTTTTGTGTTGAGGCACCGGTTTCCTTGACTTTTGGCACCGGTGGAGCTTTCTTGACCTTCTTTAGGCACTTGCTCTTGTAGTGCCCGGTTTCCCTACACTCAAAGCAAATTATATGTTTTTTACTTAAAACCAAATTGCTTGAGTTTCCTAGTTCGGTGGTGGAGACCGGAATTGGACTTTGGGCTTCTTCATCTTGACCGGATGTCGAAGCTTCTTCTTGATGTTCCGGTATGGAGGTTCTCTCCTCCCCCTCAATCATTGAGGTGGATGCTTCTTCCACTTCCTCCACCTCTTCCGATCCGGAAGTTGACTCCTCACTTTCTTGTGAGGATGATGATGATTCTTCTTCGGTCTCCTCTTCTTCCAAGTCTTCTTGGACCGATTCGGGATTATCGTGGAACTTGATCAACTTGTTCCACAACTCCCTGGCATCCCTATAGCTTCCTAATCTGGACAAAATGTCATTAGGTATCAAGTTAATCAACATTTTTGTTACCTTAACGGTTGTCTTGAATTTTTCCTGTTGCTCCTCGGTCCATCGCTTCATTTTGAGGATTTCGCCGTTCTCTCCTCTCGGAGCATCAAAACCTATGGTCACGACAAACCAATTTTCGATATTTGTCATTAGAAAATATTCAATCCTACCTTTCCAATACGCGAAATGTTCGCGGTTGAAGGAAGGTGGAATGTTGACGTCATCACCCAATTTTTCTTGGAAATCCATATTCTTCCCTCTAGCTTCTTGACTCCGGGTTGTTAATCCATAGAAGAGCCCCGAGCTCTGATACCACTTGTTAGGATCTTTGTAACGGCTAGAGGGGGGGGTGAATAGCGTCGATGGAATTCGATCGTGATCGTGTCTACAATTTTGTTAGCGCAGCGGAATATAGATAATGATAACAATAACGAAATAGACAATTACACACGAACACGAGTATGTAACGTGGTTCAGAACCGCACGGTTCCTACTCCACGGATCGGGCTCAAACGAGCCCTAGTGATGCCAATCACACACCACTATAAAATAACTCCTTCTCGGAACAATCCGGAGGTGGAGAAACCTCGTACAATGTATACAACAGTAATACAAGATGAATACAAGCACTATAATGAAATACAAAGCAATACAAGTAAAGAAAACACTTTACAAATGCTCTTTGAATGCTTGATCACTTGGTTGATCGAGTAGCACTTGGAGACCCTGAATTGCAGCAGCAACTCGCCCCAAATCGCCTCAAAGAACCATCCCATTTTCCTCCATCACGAGCTCCTTATAAAGCTTCAACCTGTGCTGGAAAAAGTCGATCAGTCGACTGATCGGGACCATCAGTCGACTGATACCACTGTTGTCGTGAGACAACGGCTAGATCCACACTGGATAAGTCCAACGGATCTACCATCAGTCGACTGATCATACCCATCAGTCGACTGATGGAGTCCTCACTCGACCAGTCGAGTCTCGACTCCATTCTGTGGCCGATTTCTCGAGCACCAGTCGACTGATCACACGATCAGTCGACTGCCCACTTCTGGAAGTCGACAGCTAGGCCACAACCCACAGTCAAACCCTAGTTGACTCGGTCCAGTCGACTGCCACATGGCACCAGTCGACTGGCACACCTCAAACATGAGGTTTTAGCCCAAGTATGGTTCCCCCATACTTACTATACCACCCTTAGCCTCGACCTAAGGCTTCTAGCCACCTCCATCAGCCTCACGTCTCTCGGATCCCTCCAAGTCATCCATGACTTGTTCATCCATCGTGCTAGCCTTCAGGTGCTTCCATCAGCTATGTCATGCTAACGGTGTCTACACAGCCAAGGCACATTGGACTTACGCCGCCAAGACTCCGCTTGGACTTTACGCCGCCAACCATTGGACTTATGCCGCCAAGACTCCCGCTTGGACTTTACGCAGTCAATCATTGGACTTATGCTGCCAAGACTCCCGCTTGGACTTTACACAACCAATATCAAACCCCTTGGACTTCTCATGCCAAGACTCAAGCTTGGACTTTCCCTTGCCAACCCATGTTGGACTTTTACATTGCCAAGACCCATGCTTGGACTTTTACATTGCCAAGACCCATGCTTGGACTTTTACATTGCCAAGACCCATGCTTGGACTTTTCATTCCAAGTACTCAAGACTTGGACTTTACCAAATGCCAAGTGTCCCACTTGGACTTCCCGTGCCATGTACTCAAGACTTGGACTTTCCCATGACAATTACATTGTCATATGTTTTTGTCGAAATATCAAAACATCACTCGAGTCAAACTCGAGTCCTGGTCAATCGTGACCTGGGCCGATTGCACCAACACCAAGTCCATCAGGAAGTTCCTGAGCCACACAACTTCTTTGGCCGCCTCAGAGGTTGCCACATACTCAGCTTCCATGATGGAGTCCACCACGCATTTCTCCTTGACACTCCTTCATACAATGGCTCCACCTCCCAAAGTAAACACAAAACTTGAGGTAGACTTACTGTTATCCCTATCAGATTGGAAGTCGAAATCCATGTAACTCAGAGGGAGTAATTGGTCTGCCCGGTAAACCAGCATATAATCCCTAGTCCTTCTCAGGTACTTCAATATATGCTTTACCGCAGTCCAATATCCCTGCCCTGGATTACTCTGATATCTGCTGACCATGCCCACGACATAGCAAATATCTGGTCTCGTACATAGCATCGCATACATGAGGCTTCCTACCGCTGAAGCATAAGGAACCGCCTTCATCTCCTCTATCTCCTCAGATGTTCTAGGACACATCTCCTTAGATAAAGGAACTCCATGTCTGAAAGGTAGAAAACCCTTCTTGGAGTTCTGCATGCTAAAATGATCCATAATCATGTCTATGTATGAAGCTTGGGATAAGCACAACATCCTTTTCCTGCGATCCCTTATAACCTTGAAGGATGTGTCCCACCTCTCCCAAGTCCTTCATATCAAACTGTTTGGACAACCATACCCTTATGTCCGATAACACCTTGATATTGTTGTCAATCAACAAAATGTCATCTACATATAGTACAAGAAATACCACTACGTTTCCGTCACATCTCTTGTATACACAAGACTCATCTGGACTTTCAATAAATCCATAAGACTGGATTACCTTATCAAAGCGGATGTTCCAAGACCTCGAAGCTTGCTTCAATCCATAAATGGACCGATTAAGCTTACATACAAGATGCTCTTTGCCCTTCGCAATGAATCCCTCTGGTTGCTTCATATAGATGTTTTCCTCAAGACTTCCTTTAAGGAAAGCTGTCTTGACATCCATCTGCCACACCTCATAATCCATATGAGCTGCTATGCATAAGAGAATCCGGATAGACTTAAGCATGACTACCGGCGAAAAGGTATTTTCATAATCGATACCTTCTTTCTGAGTATACCCCTTCGCAACGAGCCTCGCTTTGAAGGTCTCAACCTTCCCATCTACTCCTCTCTTTCTTTTGTAGATCCACTTGCATCCAATGGTTTTTACACCATCGGGTGGTTCTACTAGCTCCCAGACCTGATTTGAATCCATAGATTCAATCTCAGTATTCATCGCATTTTGCCAAGATGTTGCATCTTTATCTTGGATTGCCTCATCATATGTCCAGGGATCAGGTTCATGTTCGCCAGGGACCAAATCAGAAGATTCTCCCAAGAACATGAATCTATCAGGCTGTCTAACAACCCTCCCACTACGACGAGGTATATTCTGTGTATCCTTTGTGACACGCGGTGTAGTGACTTGTGGTATATCCTCTTGTACCGGTGGTACTGAAGAAGTGACTTCCCCTTTTAATTCCTCCAGAACAATTTTACTCTTGGGGTTGTGGCTCATCACATAGTCTTCCTCTAGAAATCTGGCGTTCGTGCTAATGTTCACCCTCTGATCTCTAGAACTATAAAACAAACCACCCTTCGTTCCTCTAGGATAGACAACAAACATGCGTACTTCTGTACGAGGTTCCAACTTACCAGCATCTGCCTTCAGCACAATTGCTGGACTCCCCCATATCCGAATATGTCTTAGACTAGGCTTTCGCCTAGTCCACAACTCTGTGGGAGTAGAAGACACTGATTTAGATGGAACTAAGTTCAGAATGTACACCACCATATCTAGAGTATATCCCCAGAACGAATCTGGTAACTCAGAATAACTCATCATCGATCTAACCATCTCTATAAGAGTCATATTCCTTCACTCTGCTACACCATTCTGCTGGGATGTGCCAGGTGCAGTCAATTGGGATTGAATCCCAGCCTCTGATAGGTAATTCCTAAACTCTCCCAAGAGGTACTCGCCACCACGATCAGATCATAGTGTCTTGATACTTTTACCTTGACGTTTCTCCACATCAACCTTGAATTCTTTGAACTTGTCAAAGCATTCAGACTTGCGACGCATCAGGTAAATGTATCCATATCTTGAGTAATCGTCTATAAAAGAGACGAAATACTCGAAACCACCTCTAGCCTGGATAGATATAGGACCACACAAATCAGAATGAACCAATTCTAACACATTTTTGGCTCTATACCCCTTGGCCTTAAAATGCCTCTTGGTCATTTTACCCTCCAACCAAGATTCACAGGTTGGGAAATCCTCCACCACTAATGAACCCAAAGGTCCATCAGCTATCAACCTTTGAATTCTGTTTAGGTTAATATGACCAAGCCTAAGATGCCAAAGATATGTTTGGTTCATCTTCGAAGGTTCTTTTCTCTTATTGGAATTAGAAGATGAGTTATTAATTTCAATATGCATCATGGGAGCTTTTGGTTCAAGTGTGTATAAATTTCTTATCAATGCACCCGAACAGATAATGTCCCTATTCCTTCTTATAACAACTCTGTTATTAAAAGAAATAGAATATCCATTCATAAACAATTTAGAAATCGAAATTAAATTCTTTCTAAATAAGGGTACATAAAGGCAATTCTCAAGAACCAAAAGTTTATTTTTCTCAACAGATAAATGAACATCTCCCACTGCAATAGCCGCCACCTTCGTGGCATCGCCCAAGTACACGGTAATCTCCTTCAAACCAAATGCCTGTTTCTGGAACCCCTGCAAAGTATTGCAGACATGATCAGTGGCTCCCGTATCTACACACCAGGTGTCGGTAGATAACACCGCTAAACATATTTCAACGACTAGACCAAAAGATATACCTTTGTTCTTGCGGTTGGGGCAGTTCTTCTTCCAGTGTCCAGTCTGCTTACAAGTGAAGCACTTGACTTTCGGCTTCTTCACTCCTCCCTGAGTACCTCCCACCGCCTTTGCCCCAGTTTGTTTCTTCTTCTTCTTTCCTTTCAGCTTAGAAGTAGAAACCTTTTGGGTCACCATGGCATGTGCCTGAGCACTCTGACGAAATAGCCCCTCTACCGCCTGGAGTTCTGTCAGAAGTTTCGCCAATGAATACAACCTCTTGTTCATGTTGTAGTTCAGACAAAACTGCTCAAAACTCCTAGATAGAGACTGGAGTATGATATCGACCTGGGTTTCCCCATCGATCTCAGCTCTAAGGACTTCCAACTCATTCAAATGAGTCATCATCTTGAGAACATGATCCCTCACGGGTGTTCCCTCGATCATGGTGGTCGTCATCAAGTTTCTCATGGCTTCTTGCCTCGCAGCCCGATTTTGGTGTCCAAAAAGCTCTTTGAGATTGAGCATCATGTCATAAGCAGTGGGCATGGCTTGATGCTGATGTTGCAGTACATTTGACATAGAAGCCAAAATGTAACACCGCGCCATCTCATCGGCCTTTATCCACTTCTTATAACTCTCTCTCTTCTTTTCCCCAGAATCATCTGTAGGCTTAGGAGGGCACTCTTCGAGGAGTACATATTTGTATTCCTCAACAGTCAAGACAATGTCTAGATTCCTCTTCCAATCAACATAGTTGGGTCCAGTAAGTTTGTTCTCTTTCAGTATCACAGCAAGTGGGTTGAAAGTCATTTTGAAAGAAAACCTAAGAATTGTTGGAGATTTGAGGCCGCTAGAGGGGGGTGAATAGCGTCACGTGATCGTACGATGATGGAATTCGTTGCGTTTATCTCTACAATTTCGTTAGCGCAGCGGAAATAGAAATAATAAAGCAACGAAACAAAAACAAACACAACTCACAACATGAGATATAACGTGGTTCGAAACCAAACGGTTCCTACTCCACAGATCGAGCTCTAAAGAGCTCTAGTGATGCACATGCACTCACTAATCACAAATACTCCTTCTCGACATAAGTCGGAGGTGGAGAAAATCTCGTACAACATTTTACAATAATAAACTAAGTACAACAAGCAATTACAATGAAATACAATGCAATACAAGTAAAGAGATCACTTTACAAATGCCTTTAGATCGCTTGCTTTTGGTTGCCTTGGACTACCCTTGAAGGACTGGAAGAGCACCAACTATTCCCCTTCAAATCGCCCAAGAGAACACATGCTTTGAGCCTTCCACGAACAACTGCTTTTATCCTCCATCGGGCTAGATTTCTGCCTGGCAGTCGATTGCCATAAGTCCCCAGTCGACTGCCAACACTGTAGCTGTGAGACAATGGCTCAATCCACATTGGACAAGTTCCAACGGATCTCTTGGCAGTCGACTGCCAACATTGGAAGTCGATCGCTAGTTCAGAGCCGACGCCTCGGCTATGGAGCGCTCGTGCTCGTGGTCGAACCATCGATTGATCGTCCGCCCATGGCAGATCGACAATAATAGTCGATCGCTACCAATGAGCTTGATCGCCAAGACATTTTCAAATTTCAAGCTAGCAGTCGAACTCAAGTTGACTCACGGCAGTCGAACCGACCATAATGCCAGTCGACTTCCAATCTCAAGGATGAGGTTTTAACCCAAGTATGGTGTCGTCATACTTGCTAGACCACCCTTAACCTAGATCTAAACTTTCTAGCCACCTCCATCAGCCTTACGCCTCTCGGATCCCTCCAAGTCATCCATGACTTGTTCATTCATCGCGCTAGCCTTCAGGTGCTTCCATCGTCTATGTCATGCTAACGATGTCTATACTGCCAAGGCACATTGGACTTACGCCGCCAAGACTCCGCTTGGGCTTTACGCCACCAACCATTGGACTTATGCTGCCAAGACTCCACCCTTGGACTTTACGCTGCCAATATCAAACCCCTTGGACTTCTCAAATGCCAAGACTTAAGCTTGGACTTTCCCTTGCCAACCCATGTTGGACTTTCCATGCCAAGACCCATGCTTGGACTTCCCTTGTGCCAAGTACTCAAGACTTGGACTTTCCCAAATGCCAAGTGTCCCACTTGGACTTTCCATGCCAAGTACTCATGACTTGGACTTTACCTTGCCAAGACCCATGCTTGGACTTTCCCATAATCACATGGTCAACCCTAGTCAACCATCAAAGTCTCTCTCGAGTCAAACTCGAGTCTGGTCAATTATAAATTGGGTCGATTGTATAAACAATCTCCCCAAAATATTAACCGACATCAATGTCAAACATACTATGTCAAACATCAAAATATCACTCGAGTCAAACTCAAGTCTGGTCAATCGTGACCTGTGCCGATTGCACCAACAAGAATCACATAAATCAAAACATTAGATTTCAAAAAATTATTGATTCCTCAAACAATAAAATTTTAAAATCAACCAACACCTCAAAACACTGAGAATATCGTATGCCACGATAGTGTGGGCGTATACGAATTCTACATTTGTAAGAGGAGGTTTTACCTATTAATTTTACTATCTTGTCAACCTAACTTTTTGACAAGTAAAATTAATAGTTGGTTCCTCTTTGTCCCTACAAATAAAAGTATTGACTCCGATGGGGAGGATACTTATATTTGTATCTAAGTATTCACCATTACTCGGTACCAAGGTAATTATCTCGTGTTATGTGCCTTCCGATGGGAAAGTGCACACGCTCCTTAATAATTCCCTATAATCATATTTGACCTTGTGATCCGCAAACAAACTCATCCGATGGGGAGGAAGGAACTCAGAGCCGACGCACAAGTTTGTTTGCATCATTTGTCAAATTGTAATGGAGGCCGTGGGAATTTATAAAAATTTCCCTCTCCCACTTAGTAATTTGAAATTGAGGAATTTTCCTGGCCTACGACATGCATATCAAACAAAAAGCAATAAATATGAAAAATAAATTATTTTCCAACTATTATGGCTTTTGTCTTCAATATGTCTCCCGTCGCATCGCCTTCTCGTCCGCTCCTCCTACGCCATGTACGAGCCATCCGGAGATCCGAGCCGAGACTAAAATCTATTTTAATTTACATCCATCGATCCTATACTCCACGAGGGAGTGTACATGAAATCTAGATCGAAAGTAAAATAAAATAAAGAGTGGCTAAACAATGTCGTATCTAATTTACAAAAAAATTAAATACTAGCCTCGTCAACCCCAAGGATTCAACAAAATAAACATTTACACACATATAATCACATACACACATATGGCCATAATAGTCGGATCTTATGCCTGCAACCAAAGAGTTAACCTACGCATATCCTACTATTATCCAACATATATAATATATGAAAAGTGCATAAAATTAACCGAATCCTAAACACAAAATCGGAAACCTTGGCCCTGATACCAATTGAAGGGTTTGTTTTCATTGATCCGTGAGGGGAAACTTCGCTTCCCACTTCACCTCGGTTATTTGTTCATGGCGATCCCATCGATGTCCCCGGATTAAAAAAACTTAATCCTAGACAAAAGGGATTTCCCAAACAACAAAGTCACCATCGTGCTATTCGTTTAGAGAGGTCTCTTGAACAAACTTGTTGTTCAAGCGACCAACCTCTATTCTACGAGTAGCCGCAGAATAGACGATGTCTGGATCGCCGACTTTCGTGTTTATGTTCGGGATCCAAGTATTATTTAGCCACAAACATAATTATATCATGCTCATAATTGAAAAACAAAAACAAACATGTTACAAAAGAGAATAGAGATTCGGTATACCTCTCGATCTTCTAATGTATGACCTTCCTCCTTTCGGACATCGTGTGGGTGACGATCTACCAAAAGTTGAAGCTCCTAGATCACCAATCTTCCTTCCTTGCTCGTTCCGAGCAAGAGGAAGAATAGAAACAAAGCTCCTTTCCTTCTTTCAACCAACCACCAACATCCAATGTTGGAGCTTGCCGCCGGCCAAGAAGGAAGAAGAGATTAAGGTTGAATCCGGCCAAGACACCAAGGGGAAGCCCTAAATCTTGTTTCCACTAGCCAATGAGAAGGAGAAGAGGGGCTTTGGCCACCGACCAAGGTGTGGGAGGAGCTGTTTTGGGCGCCGGCAAGATTGAAGGAGGAGATAAGGAAATAGATTCCTTATTTGGTGCCGCCAACCCTATTCTTCTTGCCGCCCAAGCCTCCAAAACCCTAAGCCTCCAAACCCTAATCCTATCTCAATTAGGATTCATTAGTTTCCACCCACCCCTTGCCCTCCTTTTATAGAGTTAGGGATAAGCCATGTTTTAATCTCCACCATTGGTTCTAGGGATTTAATCTCAACTGTCGGATCTAGAGATTTAATCTCAATCGTGGGATCTAGAGATTTAATCTCTACCTTTGGATCTAGAGTTTTATTTCTATCCATTGGATCTAAGCTTCATGAGGTTTTAATAGGCTACATTAGGGACCATGAGGAGGAGTTGGATCTTGGCCACCCATTGATCAAGCCCACATAAAGTCCGATCCATTAATGATAATCCAATCCACTAAAGGATTATCATTGATCTACCTCACCAACCCCCATAAGATAATATGGGCTCCATATATTATTTATACATTTTCTCCCCGTGTTTAAGATCTCGAATGTCCGTCGATTAATTAATTTACTGACCATTAATTAATCAACATCTAACTCCATGAGTAGTACCACTCAACCTTTTCATCATGCCGGACCAAGTCCACCTGCAGGGTTTACATAATGAACCTTATGAGCTCCTCAAGGGGACATCATCATCCTAATATATAGGACACGATTTCCTCTTATAATCAATGGCACGCCATATAAATAATATCATCTCCCAACTTACCGAGCCTATCGATTTAATCTATAAATCTCGCCCATGGTAAATCAAAGAGATGAATACTAAGTATATGTGCCCGTTATTATATCGGGATTAAGAGCATGTACAAAATAATATCTGAGGTCCGATTCGATTATGTAGTCAACAATAAATTGAATTACCTCTAAGTCGGTCCTGCTCAATACACACAAAGTGACTAGTGTGATTCTATGGTCAAGACAAACCAATACCAAATCACACTACAACCATTCCAATGGTTTGTCCAAAGCCATCTCGGTTGTGAGCCTTTACTTATACTTTACAAGGAGCCGATAATATGATCTCCCGTGTGACACCACACACCATGTTATCTACAATGTAATGTATTAGACAATATTGCATAACCATAAAAATGCAAACAATGATCATGTGATTCTTATTTCAAAATAAAGATGTTCATACAAAAGATAGACTTTTTAGTATACATCCCTACACTCCTTGCCTAACGAGTACTCCTTGTACCCTAGACAAAGAACGAGCACGTTACTATGCCCTCCTTGCCTAATGAGTACTCCATGTACCCTAGACAAAGAACGAGCACATTACTACGTCCTCCTTGGCTAACGAGTACTCCATGTACCCTAGACAAAGAACGAGCGAGGTCACAAACCTAAGCCTAAGGTGACTTATCATAATGTTCCATTTGATTATGGAACTCAAACTAGGTCTAGGAAGGCCAAGGTCACAAGGGAAGTCATCCCTAGAGTTGACCAAGATATGTGCCTAGTGGCTAGGGTTTCGAAGAAACTTAGGGTGGCCACTAAGAAGGATACAAGGGGAGTCACCCCTAGAGTTAACCATGGCAAGACCACAATGACCAAGGCTAACAAGCCTAGAAGGGTCATTAGGAGGGTATCTAGGGAGGTTATCCCTAAGGAATATCTAGTAAACCCTAGGAGCTCAAATAGATTTTGGGTTCCTAAGAGCGTGATCGATTCACGCAAGATGGGTTTAGGTGTGTCAACTTTAAATGGATGGGTAGTTAACCTAACCATGGTAAAGGTGACACTTTAGGTCATTTTCAAGGTTATGGATAACTTGGAAATAGATTTGGATTTTAATCCTAAAAGGCTTTTAGGATGTGCCAATATATTTTTGGAATTATGAAAAATCAATCAAATTGACACAACTTAGGTCTAGAGGTCATGGTGTGCCATTTTGGGTTTTTGGCACACTTCTGGGAATAATTGATAATATGGCAAAACATACTTAATTATATCAAATGACAATTAATATTAAAAATTTAGGTATTATTATACCTATATATTTTATTTGTCATGCCTTATTTGCCATATAACATGCCATGACATCATATATATTTTTAATCATTTAATATGTCATGATCATATTTAGGATTAAGGTTCTATGTCATGTGTTTTTAGATTATATCATATGCCATGACATCATGATCATTGGCCATACTAAATTTTTCCTATCATTAATTCCATAATCACTCATGCATTTAAACTTGATTAAAATTGATTTAAGGACAATGACATGACTTGAAGTCCCATTTATAAGAGAATCAAGTAGGGTTGCCTTAGAAAAATACATGAAACCCTAGATTAGGATGAACAAAACCCACATCTCACATCACATTGACTTGTATGTGTTTTCATACACCCTAGATATATGTGAGATGCTAGGATATGAGTTAAGTTCAAGGTGTATAGTTTTTGCATCTAGATGAACTAAAACTCATCTTATTTTAAGTGTGGATCATTGGGAAAGCTAGTGTACAAGTCATGTACATTGATCCCAAGGAACATGGTCCAATATAGGTTTTCAAAAATATTTTAAAATCATTTTACAAAACCTTGGTGAAGTCTATCTTTTGATAGATGAAATTGACACAAAGTGAGCTAAAACATTGAAGTTTTTATTCACTTTTGAACTTTGTGTCAATTTTGATATTTTATGGGTAAAATATTTTTCAAATATTTTTCACCCATTGTATTACTTATAAGTAATGTACATATAAATTTTCACGATTGTTCAAAATACATAAAATTACTTATGCTTTTTCAAAATTCAATTCTGATAACTGAAAATCAGAATTTTGATTATAGTCGACGCTCTTAGTGGCGATGATGATAGTACACGACATGATCGATGCCTGATAAAGTCGACTGCCAATGCTAATTTTGGGAAAAACAAGGTTGTTTAGCCCATTTTCAGCTACGATAAAGTTTCTTAACTACTCCTAACCCTAGGATATGCTTTGGGAAGCATTATAAAGGGTGAAAATCCATTGGATATGGATTAGGAGAGTTGTTAGGGTGATATATCAAATTTAAGGTATGGGAAAGTTCAATGCTAAACTTTAGATATTATTTTTGATGGTTTAGAGTTCCTATTGGCTTAGGGACTTCCCAAGGACATTGTTGGTGCAATGGTCAAGGGGAAGCACGCCTTTAGGGGGAGGTATCCACCATGGGATGATGGATGATATTTTTCCTCATGGGGAGGGAGAAATGGGATTTTGAGATACCCAATTTGGAAATTGGGAGAGTTTGTAGGATTGCCTCTCTTGAGTGATATGAGACTTATCACTAGGAAGATTGTAGGCATCCTAGGTATTCTTGGACCAAGGAGGAGATTGTAAGATCTCATTGGGACATGAGACATTGACCTCCTTGGAGAGAACCTTTTTGATGTTAGTCAAAAAGGGGGAGAATGTTTGGAATGTTTGGGGGAGAATGTTTTGGAATTTATGGGATTACCTATTTAGGATAATTGGTAAGGAGATTTGAGTTAGTGTTCTAACTCAAAAGTATGTGTTTTTGTCAAACATCAAAAAGGGGGAGATTGTTGGTGCAATTGGCCCAGGTCACGATTGATCGGACTCGAGTTTGACTCGAGAGATGTTTTGATGTTTGACATGAAGGTTTGACATTGATGTCTGATAATATTTTGGGGAGATTGTTGGTACAATCAACCCGGGTCATGATTGACCGGACTCGAGTTTGACTTGAGGGGGATTTTGATGGTTGACTGGAGTTGACCATGTCAAGGGAAAGTCCAAGTCTTGAATACTTGGCATGTAAAGTCCAAGCATGGGTCTTGGCAAGGAAAAGTCCAACATGGGTTGGCATTTGGAAAGTCCAAGGGTGTAGTCTTGGCAGTGAAAGTCCAAGTCATGGGTACTTGGCATTTGAGAAGTCCATGAGGTTTGATATTGGCAGTGTAAAGTTCAAGGGTGAAGTCTTTGCAGCATAAGTCCAATGGTTGGTGGCGTAAAGTCCAAGCGGAGTCTTGGCAGCGTAAGTCCAATGTGCCTTGGCGGTGTAGACACCGTTATCATAACATAGCCGATGGAAGCACCTGAAGGCTAACGTATGGATGAACAAGTCATGGATAACTTGGAGGGATCTGATAGGCGCGAGACTGACAGAGGTGGCTAGAAGGCTTAGGTCTAGGCTAAGGGTGGTCTAGCAAGTATGGGGGCACCATACTTGAGGTTAAAACCTCATATTTGAGGTTGACAATCGACTTGCATTATGGCCGGTTCGACTGCCTGAGTCGACTAGAGTTCGACTACCATTTAAGGGCTGAAAAGGCTCTGGTAGTCGACTGCTCATTGGAGCAGTTGACTGATGGGCTGATCAGTCGACTACCAAGGACAGCAGTCGACTGATGGTTCAACCACGAGCATAGAACACTCCGTAGCCGATCGGGTCACCACCTGGAGGTGATGATCGCCAATGTTGGCAATGATCGATGGGAGTACCGTTGGAGTCTTTCCAGCGTGGATCGAGTTGTTGTCTCACAACAACAGTGTTGGCAGTCGACTGCCAGGCAAAAATCTAGCCCGATGCAGGTTTAAAGGAAGTTGTTCGTGGAGATTCCGGCAATGGTTCTTTGGGAGTTTTGGTGAGGTGAATTGTAGGTGCATTTCAGGGTCCTTCAAGCTCATCCAAGCAACCAACAAGCAAAGCACTCAAACCCTAATTTGTAAAGTGTTCTTTACATTTCCTTTGTATTTTGCTTGTATTTTTGTGTATTGCTTTTGTAATCACTTGTAAGAGGTTTCTCCACCTTCGGATTGTTCCGAGAAGGAGTTATTTGTGATTAGTGGTTGCGTGTGCATCACTAGAGTTCTTTAGAGCTCGATCCGTGAAGTAGGAATCATTCGGTTCCGAACCATGTTACATACTTGTGTATTGGTGTATTTATGTTTGCCTTCGCTTTTGTTATTTCTATTATTTCTATTTCCGTTGTGCTAATGAGATTTATAGATGAACACGAAACAAATTCCATCGAGCATCGAAACATTATTCACCCCCTCTAGCGGTCAATGAATCTTCTACATTTTCTTTACTTGTATTCATTTACTTAATGTAATTGCTTGTATCTCTTTATTACTATTGTAATCACTTGTACGAGATTTCTCCACCTTCGGTGTGTCACCGAGAAGGAGTTTATTAGCGATGGTGCTCATCACTAGAGCTCACTTAAGCTCGACCCGTGGAGTAGGAATCCTAGGTTCGGGACCACGTTATATCGTCGTGTATTTGTGTTGTTCTTTTATTGTTGTTATCATCTTTATTTGTATTTGTATTTGTATTCTGCTGTGCTAACAACAATTGTAGACAAGCAACACGATGAACACGATCAAATTCCAAGTGACAACGTAAAATGACTATTCACCCCCTCTAGCTATTCAAAGGATCTCCTACAAGTGGTATCAAAGTCTGAGGCTCTTCTACAAACTAACCGCCAAGAGAGCACAAGTGCTAGAGGATGGAGTTTCTCTATGATGGATTTGGTTTGGACATCAACACTCCAATTCCATATACATTCTATGAACGAGAAGGTTTCGATCAATGGAAGGCACGGATGGAGAATTTCTTCATGATGAACTTCGAAGATTGGGTCATCCTAATGAAGGGATTCGAATTTTCAAGGGATTCAAAAGGTGGACACCTCAAGAAGAAGAGATGGACCGAAGAGCAAACTCAAGCCTTCAAAATAAATGAAAGGGTAACAAAAATTTTAGTTAATGTAATCCCTAATGATATTTTTGTTGGTGCAGGGGCACTAGATAATCGAACCTTAGTTTTGATGATGGAAAAGATTCAAAGTTAAGATATTTTGTTATCTCATGTGATATGTTAAGTGTGCAGGAAGTGTTTAAGCTAAGTCAAAGGTCGAGCAACACCCGGAGAATCTCGAGTCGAGAAACTATGGTGGTCGGGCGACACCAGGAGAACCTCGGGAAGTCGAGGAACCTCGGTGGTGACTGAAAGCTAAGCGATAGGTCAGGAGGACAAAAGGTAAGCTCCGGGTGTGGAGTGGTGGTAAGGACACATCCTCGGTTAGAGGACAATCCTAGGCGTCGATCCGACTAAGGCTTCCGGAGAAATGCCGAAGTCGAGATCGGACAGTCAAAGGACTGTTACACTGCATGGCATTATGCATCTATTGTGCTAACCTTGTGTTGCAGGAATTCTCAAGTGCAACAATCGACTGGAGATGTCAGCAGTCGACTAAAGGCAGTCGACTGCTAAGAGGATCAGTCGACTGATGGCGATGAATCAACCTTTGCGCTAGGTCAAAACGGATAATATTTGATGCGACCACTTCGCGATAAAATTTGGTACCACTTCATGATCTGTTCCAAAAGATGAGGAGACTTATTCAGAGGTTAAACTCTATAAAAGGAGGGGAGGATTCCAACCCAAAGTATCATCAAGATTATTCTCAAGTGCTCCTACAATGCCAAAGCTCTAACACAGTCATAACGCCGACGCGACGACAAGTTCTAATCTTCTTCGAGGCAGTAGCAGCAAGTAATTGTTTTTGTTATTGTATTCTTTGTTTTAATTGTAACGATGTGAGGTAGGCTTATTGCCTCATCCTCATACTTCTGGTTTTGTGATCGTTGTCTCTTACCTCCAACGAGGAGGAGATCTTATAGTGCTTTGCCCTCCGTACGTGGTCTAGGACCGTTAGGGCCTTGGAGTAGCAACCACTGGGTTGTGAACCAAGTAAAAATAAATGTGTCTTTTTATTTTTCTGCTGTGCTTGCTCGTGTATCGAATGAACGAAAAGAAAAGAATTACGCTCGCTATTCACCCCCCTCTAGCAACGCTTCTCGATCCAACAATTGGTATCAGAGCGGGGGCACTCAGATTCGGTGCAACCACCAGTCGAGCATTTTCTTTTCTTTATTTTTGTTTATAATTATCTCCCGCACTACTAATCCAAGACCAAGTCTTGGGACTTTTTGGTTTGTGTTTTTTTTTGCGAGTATTGGAAGATCATTGACCGAGCTAACCATGGAAGAGTATCGCTCAACGCCTAAAGGTAACAATGTCAATTTAAATTTTAAATTCTATATTATTTTCTTCAAGTGCAGGGAGAGAGGACACTATAAAAATAAGTGTCCTACTCGTAAGACTCAAACGGCGCAACCGGCGGCAAAGGAGACACCATTGCCAGGAGTCTGGAAGAAAAAGGAGCACATCAAGTGCTTTGGGTGCGGAAGATTCGGTCACTACAAGAATCGGTGCCTGGAAAAAAAAGGTTAGTAAAGTTAATAATTTTGAAAAGTTGAATTTTAAAATAGTTGATAATTTAGATAAATTGTGTAATTGTTGTCAATTAATTAATACAATTAATAATTCAACTAATAAAAAATTAATTAATTCAGATTTAATGAGTTTAAATAATAATAATAACAATATCATGGAAGAAAATGATCAAATTAATCTAACATTTGATAAAATTAACCAAGAGATTAATCAAATTTTTAGTTTAATCAATATAGATCTAGATCAAGTCAAGGATAAAACCAACCTAAGACTTAATCAGAATAATCAAACTCTTGATCAGAATAATCAAACCATAGTACAGAATCATCAAATCCTAGATTTGATTAATCTAGATAATTCCGAATTAAAAAATTCTGTTTTGAAAAATTCAACCATAAAAAATTCGAAATTAACTTTAAAAAATTCCAAAGATAATCTAAATAATTCTAATAATAATTCTACCTTTAAAAACTCTAACAATCTTATCTTAAATAATTCTAATAATAATTCTACCTTTAAAAACTCTAACAATCTTATCTTAAATAATTCTAACAATAATTATACCTTTAAAAACTCTAACAATCTTATCTTAAATAATTCTAATAATAATTCTACCTTTAAAAAATCTAACAATCTTATCTTAAATAATTCTAACAATAATTCTACCTTTAAAAAGTCTAATAATCTTATTTTAAAAAATTCTAATAATTCTACTTTTAAAAAGTCTAATAATCTTATCTTGAAAAAGTCTAATAATATTATTTTGAAAAATTCTAATAATTCTATTTTAAATAATTCACAATCTAACTTAATTAAAAATTCAAAATTAGTTAATCAAACCAATAAAATTAATTATAATAGAGTACTATTTGATTATACACAAATTAATAATCTAGTAATTAAACCTTCAACTTTTAAAAATTCAACTAATAAATATGTAGACTTGGGTTACAAGTCTAAGCTAACCAAAAATCAAGACACTAAAAATTGTAAACCTAATTATAATAAAGTATCTTATAACTATGGAACAAATAAAAGTCTACCCAAGAAAACAACCATTTCTTTAAATTGATTGAATGTAGCTTGCTCATGCATACATATCATTATCATGCTTATTTTGTCATGTCATACATACTAGTTTTAAATTAACTCTCATAGAATGGTTAGATAGGAAATAATTAATTAATCTTGACAACATAGTATCAGGATGCGGTGAGATGATAGTACATTAAGGAAACGAAGTCAAGTGTATCCGAGTTGGATAAGGAGTATCTAGCTTGGTGCATTTAACTAAGTGGAACTAACTGAAGCTACCTCACCACATCCTAAACTAGTTAGACCAGGACATAACCCTAAGTGAATTAAGTGTGTAATTTCCTAAGTTGTCTTTGTCTAAGGAAGTGGTCGTTGTTCCGATCAAAGAAGGCCCCTGTGCCTCGCCATGACCTGGAAGCCCTCTTTTGAAATATTCACTTAACTAACTAAAGGTTAAATCCGAATCTAACCAAGGTTAATTAATTTCTAAGGCATTAAATTAAATTCATCTCACAATACCAATAAGGATAACTTTGTTGATCATGTAGAATGGGTGAGATGGTAAGGACAACAAATTGAAAATGGTTTTGAAAACAATTTCAAAATTTATATACACATAAATAGATTCTTAAAACTATTTTTATTGGTTGTCATGATTATTGTGTGTAGTTATATGTAGTTTTCAAAACAACTATACTTCTTAAAATGATGGTTAGTTGACCAATACTGAACGTCTAAATTCTTAGGTCAAATTTAGACACCTAGACCCTCTGGACACTTAGGTGAGCCTTCCTTGTGGTCAACAAGGATATCCTAAGAGTTTATCAGACAAAACGGGAGACCCTCTAGATAAGCCTTCCTTGTGGTTAACAAGGATGTTAGGTTAAGGGGGAGGTTCTAATTGGATAATCATCATAGAAGTTGTTAAAAAATATATTTTTTTTTAAAAAAAAAATTGCCAATACTTTCTAAATTTAAATCCTTATTTTGATAATATGCCAAGGGGGAGAGAAGACTTAAGTTGGACAAACTTAGTATCTAGCTACCTCTAGTTTGGCATAAAACCCAATAGACATGAGCCTTTAAAATGTTTTTTTTAAAAAAAATTCTTTCTCAAAATTTTATAACAATGTTAAAGGTTAGGGGGTCACATCCTAACCTAGGATATACATTGTTGGTGCAGGATCTAGAAACCTAAACTCTTAAGTATTAAAGGGAGTTGAAAAATTCTTTTTCTTGGCAACCTTAACAATGCACCCCTTATAAAGTTATTTTTGATATATGTCAAAGGGGGAGAGAGGATAAAGTTAAGAGGTTACTTACTTTTATTTTCCAAAACGTAATTGTTTTTCAAAACTCACCTAGGGTTAAGGGAGAGGTACCCTTAAGGGGGAGATTTTGAAAAATGGTTGTTTAATGCTTACTGCTTATTTTCTCTTGACTTTGAATTGGTTTGCCATAGATCAAAAAGGGGGAGATTATTGGTGCAAGGGCACTAGATAATCGAACCTTACTTTTGATGATGACAAAGATTCAAAGTTAAGCTATTTTGTTATCTCATGTGATATGCTAAGTGTGCAGGAAGTGTTTAAGCTAAGTCAAAGGTCGAGCAACACCCGGAGAATCTCGAGTCGAGAAACCGTGGTGGTCGGGTGACACCAGGAGAACCTCGGAGAGTCGAGGAACCTCGGTGGTGACTGAAAGCTAAGCGATAGGTTAGGAGGACCAAAGGTAAGCTCCGGGTGTGGAGCGGTGGTAAGGACGCGTCCTCGGTTAGAGGACAATCCTAGGTGTCGATCCGACTAAGGCTTCCGGAGGAATGCCGAAGTCGAGATCGGACAGTCAAAGGACTATCACACTGCATGGCATTATGCATCTATTGTGCTAACCTTATGTGGTAGGAATTCTTAAGTGCAGCAGTCGACTGGAGATGTTAGCAATCGACTGAAGGTAGTCGACTGATGGCGACGAATCAGCCTTTGCACTAGGTCAAAACGGATAATGTTTGACACGGCCACTTCGCGATAAAATTTGGTACCACTTCATGATCTGTTCCAAAAGATGAGGAGACTTATTTAGAGGCCAAACTCTATAAAAGGAGGGGAGGATTCCAACCCAAAGCATCATCAAGATTATTCTCAAGTGCTCCTATAACGCCACAACTCCAACACCGTCATAACGCCGATGCGACGACAAGTTCTAATATTCTTCGTCGACAGCAACAACAAGTAATTGTTTTTGTTATTGTATTCTTTGTTTTAATCATAACGAGGTGAGGTAGGCTTGTTGCCTCATCCTCGTACTTCCAGTTTTGTGATTGTTGTCTCCTACCTCCAATGAGGAGGAGATCTTATAGTGCTTTGCCCTCCGTACATGGTCTAGGACCGTTAGGGCCTTGGAGTAGCAACCGCTGGGTTGTGAACCAAGTAAAAATAAACATGTTTTTTATTTTTCTGCTGTGCTTGCTCGTGTATCGAACGAACGAAAAGAAAAGATTTACGCTCGCTATTCACCCCCCCTCTAGCGACGCTTCTTGATCCAACAATTTTGTGTAGATTAGGAGATTATAGAGACACCAAGGAGCTTTGAAGCAAAGTAGCATAATATCATGAAGATCCATCATCAGCTCAATTGGACAAGGAGATCGAAGAAGCAAGCTCATCCTCTCAAGAGAGTGAGGATTCGAAGGTCGAGAGGTGTTTGACATCCGAGGAGGAAAAAGTGATGGAAGAATTGGAGGAATCCTCCACTTCTAGAATTGAGGGGGAGGACGGACCATACTCAATGCTTTAAGGGAAGGTAGCAAACCAAGGGCAAAGGAGGAGCTACACATGTAGGGAGAGCTAAGGCAAACCCTAAGGTAAATTTAAATAATGCGCATTCTTTATATAATGACAAAAAACATGCTAGGAGTAATGTTAATACTCTTGCTATTGTTCATGATCATGAAAAGCATGCTAGAAATAGATCTTATTGTTTAGGTGCTAAATCTTGCAATATTAGGGTTAAGGATAAATTTAGAACCAATAACCCAAGAACAATTTTACCTAAGGAAGCTATTAAAAAGGTAGAGAACCATTTAGGCATTAACCCTAAGGAGGGTAGGCATATGTCTAAAAGGAAGAACAATACCTAAAGACTAAATAAAAATTCAAAAAATGGGCAATTAGAGTTAGAAAATCAAGTTTTGAGATCAAAACATGAGAAAATGGAGAAGGTCCTAAGGAAGATGGAAAACATAATTATAGGGTCAAATGACCAAAAATTAAGGTCTAGGAGGCAAGAACCATCTAAGGGCAAGAAAGATTTGAGTCACAAACCTAAGCCCAAGGAGACCTTCCACAGTGTTCCATTTGATTATAGAACCATCCATAGGTCTAGGAAAGTCAAGGTCACAAGGGAGGTCTTCCCTAGAGTTGACCATGATGTGTGTCTAGTGACTAAGGTTTCAAAGAAATCTAAGAAGGTTACAAGGGGAGTTACCCCTAAGGTTAACCTTGACAAGACCCAAATGACCAAGCCTTCTAAGCCTAAGAGGGTCATTAGGAAGGTACTAAGGGAGGATATCCCTAGTGAGTACCTAGTAAACCCAAGGAGCTCAAATAGGGTTTGGGTTCCTAGGAGCATGATTCCCTCATGCTAGATGGATTAGGGTGTGTTAACTTGAATGGATGGGTAGTTAACCTAACCATAGTAAAGTTGACACTTTAGGGAATTTTTAAAGCTATGTGATACTTTGGAAATTACATTGAAACTTAATCCTAAAGGGTTTTAGGATGTGCCAATAAATTTGAGAAGTATGAAAAATTGATCAAAATTGACACAATTAGGTTTAGAGGTCATGATATTCCATTTTGGATTTTTGGCACACTTGGGAAAATTGGGTTTAAGGCAAAAATTACTTTAATTTTAGAAAATGACAATTGGGCCTAACACTTAGGTATTATATACTTTTGTATGTCATACACTTGTCATGCTTCATATGTCATATCGTATGTTTGCATGAAAGGTGTATTTATGATGTATTGCATCTCACAAGAATATAGGGTTCGCCTTGATTGTGTATTTCAACATCTAGAAAGGGTGAGATGCTAGAAATAAAATCCTTGGATATTAATTCTTGTGAAAATAAAATAAAAATATGAAAACACATTAACAAATACACAAATATAAGCATAATACTAATATAATCAATGCATATGCAATAAACACACCAAATGAAACAAAATTAGATGAACAAATCAAATCCTTAGAAATTCCATCCAAATAATCAAACATTAGTCGACCTGCTTCAGTTGAGAAGTTGATTGACGTTACTGTAGCACGACACAGAGAGCTGAGCAGTCGACTGTCAGACCCTAGTAGTCGACGGCTAGCTTTGTGACTCAGTCATAGAACCTTGAGCAGCCGACTGCTTTGGGATAGTAGTCGACTGATCGCCACGATTTTATAAGCTCGAACCCTAGCAGTTCAGCTTCTTCATGCGCACCTCTTCTTCCTGACACTTTCATTCTTCCCCGTTCGACTGCTCACCAGTGACTTTAGCCCTCGGTAAGCCTTAGATCTTCAAGCCAAACTTTTTTTCCCATATTCTTTCTCTCTATTAGGCTAAGAGAGGCCCTTTTCCTTCTCTTTTTTTTGTCAATTCCGGCCAAGTTAGGGTTCTAGGAACAAGAGACCATTTTCGGCCATTCTCCTATAGCATTTGCGTATTCTGGCTGACTCCTACAACTTTAAATCCAAATGGAACCTAAGTAACACCTCTAACCTTAAACTTTAACCGTTTTTCTTTTGAAATGCCTTGATCTAATCAAGTTTTTGTGTTCATTTGTTGCATTCATTACATTCATGTATGTTGGTGATCGTTTGGAAGCTAGAGGGGGGGTGAATAGCGCTTTTCGTTTCTACAAGAGTAATTAGCGGAAGCAAACACAAATAATATATGTAAAAACAAAAAGCAATGCTAACAAAGCCTTTACGTGGTTCGGAGATAATGCTCCTACTCCACGGCGATCCTTAAGGTGGATCAACCCAAGCAATTCCACTAATAAGCTTTCCTTTACAACAAAATCTCCTCTTCTTTACAAAGAATGAAACTTGAGCTTAGAGAGAGGAGGAGAGGATTTAAGATCACTTAGAAAGCTTAAAAAACTTGTGGGAGCTTAGGAGAAGGATCAGAATATAAGCATTAGCCTATTCTTGCTCCCCTTGGGCTCTTTTTATAGGAAAGAGCCTCATTTTCCCGTTGGAGGTCTATCAGTCGACTGATGACTTACATCAGTCGACTGTCGCCGATTCTAACGGCTTCTGAACAGCCAGATTCGTGGGATTTGTCATCGTCATCGCCAACGGGAAGACTATCGATCGCCAACGTGGCGATGATCGATATCGCCGTAGCCGACCGCCACGATCGGCTATGGGCCTTCGTTTGCGTGGCGATCATCAAGCGATGCGCCGGCTTGTATCGAAGTCGACTCTTACCCTGATCGATAACCCCGATCGCTATGACCCTCCAACCTCTAATGCTACATTTTAAGGGCCAGTTCGACCGACACCATGTTCCAGTCGACTGGCACACCCCAAGTATGACTAATTCATACTTGAAAACATACCCTAAGCCTAGACTTAAACTTCTAGCTTCTCCATCAGCCTTGCGCCTCCAGGATTTCTCTGAGTCCATGACTCCATCCATGCGCTTGCCTTCAAAAGCTTCCTTCGGTTTCGTCATGCTTTGGGTTTCTTCTTTGCTAAAGTACGCTTGGACTTTACGCCGCCAAGACTACATGCTTGGAGACTACATGCTTGGACTTATGCCGCCAAGACTTTCCTTTGGTCTTTCTTTGCCAAGGACTGCTTGGACTTTACTCCGCCAAGACTACATGCTTGGACTTACGCTGCCAAGACCTTTCCTTTGACTTCTCTTTGCCAAGATCACACTTGGACTTGTCTTTTACCAAGTCTTCATACTTGGATTTTTCTGTCACTTAAACATGTTCACAATTAGATCACAAAACATTGCCTAACTTAGATGATTATCCAAACATCAAAATATATAAAATCTTGGGGCATTGTTGCACCAACAATCTTCCCCTTTTTGATGTTTGGCAATCATTTAAGTTAGGTCTTTAACACATACATATAAACATATTTCAATATGAATTCTAACTTAAATATCCCTTCTCCCCCTTTGACATACAACAAAAAGAGAAGAGTTTATCCAATAAGTGCAGGAAAGAATTATAATTGACACATCTTGAACAAAGATATAAAATTGATATGAAGCTCCCCCTTAATCCAAGACATGTGTCATGATGTGGAAATAACATGTGAAGCAAAGCATAAGCAATAGAATAGGCAAATATGTCCTAGCCTTGCACCAACAATTATAGAATTAAGGGATGTAGCTCCCCCTAAACCAGTGCATCAAGAAAATCCATCTTTCCATACAAGTTATCATGTATATACTGTGGAAATCATATAATGTCCAAAATTGAACCTTTTAACCGATGAAAAACCATTTTCTATTCCAAAACAGTGTCACCGGTTCGACTGGAATTGGCATCACCAATCTGCCTTTAGCGATGATCGCCAATAATAATCGATTGATATCAGACAAATCTAAAATTTGAATTTTTTAATTAAGGTTTAAAAATGCGTAGAAAATTCCGTGGATGTCCGAAAATCAAGAAACTCGTCATACACATTTTATTCAACTAATATAACATATGAAAAATATTAGACGAAAAACATGCTCATCAGATTAATGGATTGATCGATATTCAAAATGACAAAAATATGACGCAAAAGTGTAATTGTATCGTATCAATATTCATAACTTCATACTATATGCTCAATTTCTAAACTTGACAAATAACAAATTATAGTAATGTAGGACCTAATAGAAATGAACTAAACAAAAACACAACTTCATTTCATTAATCAAAAATCATTACACAAGTTGGAGTTTGTGTCGTACATACGACCAAAAAGAAAATAACAAAAACATGCTAGCTAACGATCGTCGTCCTCAGCATCCATCGGTGCAGATGACGAACCATCGTGAGGAGGTGGGTGTCCAAGTGCAAGAGGGCGGAGAATCGCCAAAATGTCCTGCTGCTGCCGATGCATCCCACTCACAAGGGAGAGGAGCTCCTAATGCTCTCGGTGAAGCTCCTGTTGGCCCAAGCGCAGCTTCTCAAGACGTGTATCTACCCGCTCTACAAAAGCATCGAAGCGGGCAATGAAGGATGTGTCTGGCGAGCGATGCTCGCTCGGCGTCTCCTCGATCGGCTCCTCAAGAACACCCTCGGCATCTCCGCCGCGGCATCCTGCAGTCTTGCCGGGCGCCACTGGCAGCCATCGTGTAGGGTCCTGCGGACCCTTCGTCGGCCTTCAAGCCCGCCAAGGAGAAGCTCCGACGAGTCATCTGGTCATATTTTCTATTCATGATTTTAATGACCCCTATGTTGACATCAATGCCTACGGAGTTGAGCCACTGAGTAAGGACATTTCCAAAAGGCATATGAACCTTCCCATTGTTTGATCTTATGAAATGAGTGATGCAGTGGAAGGTATTGAGACCAATATCGATGTCTAAGTATTGACGAAGGATATGCATGAGAAGGAAGTGTGTAGGTCGAACTAAGGCCAACCCACGGGTAACTATAGGAAGAAGACAATGAGCAATGACCTTATAAAGGACATTGTCAGAGGCAGAAAGTTCTTAGGATTGAAATAGATTAGTGTTCAAAGGTCGAGGAGAGTGATAGAAAGTAGTATGAAGTGAATCTAGAGAAATCTCCTCAAAGGGAGGTGGAAGAGGATCACTCCAAGACGGATACAAAATGAAATCATTCTCGGAAGAGAGACATCTGAGAAAATCAGTCCAGATCTAGGGGCTGAAATCCAGATCGCATTGAGCAACACGAGTCCGGTATCTCAGCCCATCTCCAACCGGTCACAAGTTGTTGAAGAATTCAGAAAGAAGAGTGATATTTACATGATGTTCACAAAAGACTAATGATTCAAGTTTGTAGTGTTGGATGATTTGAACAATATCAAAACAGTAGTTTTTAAGAAAATTTGGGTCCATTGATCGAGGTGGAATGAGTTGGAATTTATTTTTATTGAAGGCACTTTCAAGTGCGGAGTTTGGAAATCTAGGATCGACAGTGGGTGGAGGGTTTGATGGGCCCTCGTTGGTCGGAGGTACCCGGGCACGCTTAGATGCATAATGCTTAAGTCTAAATGTGTGGGAAAAAAAGCAATGTAGGTTAAGGATGATGCATGCACAAAGACAACAAAACAAGCACCGGTTAGTGAAACAAAATTATAGGAACAAACAAATTGTGAGCAGGGATGAGGGTTTACCTAGGCGGCATGGTGAAAGATCAAAGAACAGTGTCGGACGTGAGTGTCCACGAAACCCTAGCCGAGCGAGTGATCTGCGGTGGAGACTAGGGCATGAACAGGGTGACAAGAGGAGGTCCTCGAGTCGGAGAACACTCCAAATGGGAGCACCAGTCAGTGAAGTCACCGGAAAAATGAGGGAGAACGGCTAAAAGGTGCGGTGGAAGTTCATCGGAAGAGGAAGAGGAGAGAAAATTGGGAAGTTTTGGTGAGTCAAACCGGTGGAAAGCCCTAAAAATCACGACATACCATAAATAACAATCGGCGATGGAAATCGATCGAACCGACCCGATCGCATCGGCGCTTAAATGCGTGGCCGATCGTACGCCATAAATGGCGATCGGCTGATAATGAACCGGGTAAGCCCGGTTCGATATCGTCGTATCAGTCGAACTGGCGATAAGCGCCAGTCGACTGATATCAGTCTGATAGCCTTTTTGGCCAGATTAAAAAATTCATAATTAATTCAATAAGTATCAAAAAATTACGAAATTTTGTGGTTAATATTGTTAGATCATTTCCTATCAAGGAAAAATTATTTTAAAAATATATCACCTCTAGATTTTGATATTGACACAATCTTGAGATTTTGCAAAAGTTATGATATTTTTGCAAACTTTGTATCACTTTGGCTTATCAATAGAAAATTATTTCTCAAGGTTTGATAGACATAGTTTAAATTTTATTTTATTTTACATTTCCAATCATATTCTTGGAGCTATATGCACATTAATTGTACATAGGCCTTTCCAATGATTGGTCCAATGAAGGATTAATGTCTCTAGATGGCACTTTGGCTCATGGTAATGCATCATAACAAGCATGATGAACCAAGTGCATCTTCCTAACATCTCACATGATTTCTAGGTGGCTAAATACACAAATCATGGTTTCTTAGGTCTATTGTGAGATGGTTAGAGGTATAAAACCTAGATTTTTTATGGGATCATACAAACCTATACTTCTATTCTACAAAGCACATTCCAAATTATCTCCTAAGTGATGAAAATTCTATTTCGGGGAGAGGCTTGGTAAAGATGTCGGCTATGTTGGATTTAGATTCAATGTAATTAAGCTCAATGTCCCCCTTTGCCACATGATCTCTAATGAAGTGATGTTTCACTTTAATGTGCTTAGTCCTAGAGTGATGCACCGGATTTTTGGTCAAGTTTATGGTGCTCACATTGTTGCAAAATACTTTTATGTTGGAGTAAGATAGCTCATAGTCCTCTAAAGTATGTTTCATCCATAGAAGTTGAGCTACACAACCACCCATAGCCACATATTCGACTTCGGTGGTGGATAGGGCAACACAAGGTTGCTTCCTACTACTCCAACTAACTAGGGAGGACCCAAGGAATTGGCATCCACCACTAGTACTCTTCCGATCCAATTTGCAACCGGCATAATCGGAATCGGTGTACCCAACCAAATCAAAAGACCTAGTCCTAGGGTACCATAGTCCTACATTTAGTGTGCCTTTAATATATCTTAAGATTCTCTTAACGACAACTAAATGAGATTCTTTTGCACATGATTGGTATCTAGCACACATACCAACCGCAAATAATATATCGGGTCTACTAGCGGTTAAGTACAAAAGACTACCAATCATGCTCCTATAAAGTGTAAGATCAATTTGTTTTCCTTCATTATCACTATCTATTTTAGTATTGGTTGCCATTGGAGTTGAAACTACCTTAGCATTTTCCAAACCAAATTTCTTAATCATTTCCTTAGCATATTTGGTTTGATAAATATAAATACCTTCACTAGTTTGTTTGACTTGTAATCCTAGGAAGAAATTTAATTCCCCAACTAGACTCATTTCAAACTCGTTTTCCATATTTTTAATAAAGTCTTGGAGAAGTTCATCATTTGTTGACCCAAAGATAATGTCATCAACATATACTTGGGCTACAAAGATATCCATTGATGTTAACTTTATAAATAGAGTTTGATCTATACTACCCCTCTTAAAGTCCTTAGAGATTAAGAAAGATGATAATCTTTCATACCATGCCCGGGGAGCTTGTTTCAAACCGTACAAAGCTTTCCTAAGCTTGTATACATGGTTTGGATAGTCCATATTCTCAAACCCGGGAGGTTGTTCTACATATACCTCTTCCTTAATAAACCCATTTAGGAATGCTGATTTAACATCCATTTGATGGAGTTTGAAACCCATATAGGAGGCATACCCTAATAGTATTCTAATAGACTCTAACCTAGCAACCAGGGCATATGTTTCATCATAGTCAAGTCCTTCAACTTGATTAAAGCCTCTTGCAACTAATCTTGCCTTATTCCTAGTAATATTCCCTTGGTCATCTAGTTTGTTCCTAAAGACCCATCTTGTAGTAATGATGGTGTTTTCATTAGGTCTAGGAACTAACTCCCATACTTGACTCCTTTCAAATTGAGCCAATTCATCTTGCATTGCTAAGATCCAATCCGGATCAAGTAATGCATCTTTGATTGTTTTAGGCTCAATTTGAGAAATTAGATCTATATGACTAGTGAGATCCCTATGAAATGACCTAGTCCTAACACCTTGAGATAATTCACCCACAATTTGATCTAAGGGGTGATTTTGATGAGCTCTTATGGTTCTAGGAGGTGTATTAATTTGAGTTTGATCATAATTAATCTCAATCCTTTGCTCATCATCGGAATCACCTCTTACTCCCCCTTGATTCAATCCTCCCCCTTGATCATTACCCCCTAAAGTTAGATCTTGGAATTGTTGGGTAATTTCTTGATGTTCATTATTAATATCATCATCAATAGGGGATTTCCTAGGGTATGTATTGGAAGTTTCATCAAATTGGACATTTGAAGATTCTTTAATCTTTTGAGTTCTTTTATTGTAAACTCTATACCCTACACTAGTGGATGAGTATCCAACTAGGATTCCCTCATCCGCTTTGGACTCAAACTTACCTAGGTTGTTTTTGGTATTTAAGATATAGACTTTACATCCAAAGACCTTAAAATAATGAATTGTTGGAATTGTACCATTCCACAATTCAAATGGAGTTTTTCCTAAAAACCTATGAATTAATACCCTATTTTGGATATAGCAAGCGGTGTTAACCGCTTCCGCCCACAAGTAGCTAGGTAAGGAGTATGCATTAAACATTGTCCTAGCCGCTTCTTGTAGGGCACGATTTTTCCTTTCCACAACCCCATTTTGTTGGGGTGTTCTAGGACAAGAAAACTCATGCTTGTACCCTTGTTCTAAGCAAAAAGTTGAGAAATTAGAATTCTCAAATTCTCCACCATGATCACTACGGATCCGGTTGATTTTGAGTTTTCTTTCATTTTCTACTCTTTTGCTAAATCCTATGATTATTCCTAGGGTTTCATCTTTATTTTTCAAGAAAAATACCCAAGTAAACCTAGAGAAATCATCTACTATTACCAAGCAATATTTACTACCAATCATAGAAGGTGTACTATGACAATCAAATAAATCCATATGTAAAAGTTATAAGGGTAAAGCGGTACTAAGTAAATTTTTACCTTTGTGTGATGTTTTTGATTGTTTCCCTTCTTGGAATGCATCACACATCTTGTCCTTGAGAAATTTGACTTTGGGCAACCCTTTGACTAACTTCATTTTTGCTATTTTGGCTATGTTCTTCATGTTTATGTGTCCTAGCCTCCTATGCCAAAGCCAACTTTCTTCCTCTTTTGCAATAAGACACTTAGTGGAAGCATTAGTAGCATAGGATAAATCAACATAATATATATTTGATTTCCTAAAACCTACTAACATGCAATCATTTAGAGTTTTGTGTCTTATAAAACATTTTGAGGAATCAAATCTAACATCAAAGTTTGCATCACATAGTTGGCTTACACTAAGTAAATTAAAATTCATATTTTTAACTAATAGCACTTTATGAATGGCAATGTTGGGGGATACCTCAATTGTGCCATTTCCTAGAATCTTAAGTTTGCCGCTATTATCAAATGACACCTTTCCCTTGCTAGTGTGATTTATAGTGGAGAACTTCTTCTCATCACCGGTCATATGCTTTGAGCACCCACTATCAACTATCCACAAGCTTGGTTCTTCTACCTATATCACATAAAAAATACAATCCTTAGGTACCCAAATCTTAGGACCACTAGCATCAATTATAAATTTCTTAGGTACCCAAGTCTTTCTACCCTTGCTTTTAATTATGGATTTTCTACTAACAAGGGATGTAAATGCTACCTCTTTTTCCTTAGGCCTATATCCTAATCCGACCTTGTTGTAGATAGCCCTTTGATGCTTAATAATCATGTCTAGGTATTTTGAATCATTGGTGAATTTTTCTAAGCATGCTCTTAATTTACCTATTTCTTTTCTTAATTCATCATTTTCATCCCTAAGGGTATATTCATCGTTATCACTAGATAGTTTACCACATGATGAATCTACACTTTTAAGTGATTTGATCTCTATTTTTTGATCCTTAATTCTAGTTTTCGATCTATTCAAAGCATTTTGTAAACATGCAATAGTCTTGTAAAGTAAATCTACTTTAGGGGAGTTGTTTACCTCATCATCATCACTTGATGATGATTCGTCGCTTGATGAAGAGGATGAAGACTCCTCACTTGAACTCTTGGTTTCTTCCTCTAAAGCCATGAGAGCTAGATTTCGGGTGGCATGACATACTTCTTCATCATCGGAAGTGTCTTCCATGCTTAGGGTGTCCCAAGTTTGAGCCACCATTGCTTCTTTCTTCTTCGTTTCCTTCTTTTCCTTCTTCTCCTTATGCTTCTTTTCTTTCTCCTCTTTCTTCTTTAGTTCCGGGCAATTTGGCTTGATGTGCCCTTTCTTATTGCAACCATAACAAGTTACATTAGATGAAGAATTTGAACTATTTGAAGGCTTACCTCTTGAGGATTGGAACATCCTCCTCACATCTTTCTTGGTGAGTTTCCTTGATCTCCCACCAAACTTCTTGACGTAATGAGCCACCTCGCTTGCCGATAGCTCATCTTCACTACTAGATGAATCTTCCTCGGATTCAGATGAGGAGGACACTTATTTCTTCTCCTTCTTCTTTTTGTCCTTCTTACCTACAAAAAGAGCTATACCCTTCTCTTTGGATGAAGTGTTAGCTTGTTCATGTAATTGAAATTCACAAAATAACTCATCCAACTTAACCAAAGAGAGATCCCTAGAGACCTTATAGGCATCTACCATTGAAGCCCATAAGGTTGTTCTAGGGAAGGCTTGAAGTACATACCTTATAAGGTCTCGATTGTCGACCTTCTCACCTATTACATGTAGTCCATTGACTACTTCCTTGAAGCGACCGTGCATTTGACTCATGGTCTCGTTGGTCTTCATGGTGAAGCTTTGGAGTTGACCTATCAATAGGTCTCTTTTGGCTCTTCTAGTCTCCTTTGAACCTTCATTCAATTCGATGAGCTTCTCCCAAAGCTCTTTTGCGGAGTTGAAAGGCCCCACTTTGGAAAGTTGCTCCTTGGATAGACCACATTGAAGTGTGGTCATTGCTTTTGCATTAGCTTGTGCATTCTTGGCCATCTCCCTTGTCCAATCTTTTGTTGGTAGTGGTGATCCGAATTCGTCGACCGGCTTTTTGAATCCATCTACAATACTAAACCAATTTTCGATGTCATTCATGAGGTAGTATTCCATCCTACCTTTCCAATAGCCGAAGTCATTGCCATCGAAAAATAGAGGCCTCGCCGTACTATATCCCTCTTGAAATGTCATGCTTCAGTTGATGGTTAGATCTTCCGATGCGATCCGGGCTCTGATACCACTTGTTGGTGATCGTTTGGAAGCTAGAGGGAGGTGAATAGCGCGTTTTCATTTCTACAAGAATGATTAGCGGAAGCAAACAAAGATAATATAAGTAAAAACGAAAGAGCAATGCTAACAAAGCCTTTACGTGGTTCGGAGATAACGCTCCTACTCCACGGCGATCCTTAAGGTGGATCAACCCAAGCAATTTCACTAAGAAGCTTTCCTTTACAACAAAACTTCCTCTTCTTTACAAAGAATGAAACTTGAGCTTAGAGAGAGGAGGAGAGGATTTAAGATCACTTAGAAAGCTTGAAAAACTTGTGGAAGCTTAGGAGAAGGATCAGAATATAAGCATTAGCCTATTCTTGCTCCCCTTGGGCTCTTTTTATAGGAAAGAGCCTCTTTTTTCCATTGGAGGTCTATCAGTCGACTGATGATTTACATCGATCATTGCCGATTCTAACGACCACGAATCGGATTCGCGAGGATTTGTCATCGCCATCGCCAACGGAAGACTATCGATCGGCTGCGATCGATTCGGCTCGTAGCCGATCGCTAATCGGCTATGGGCTTTTCTTCGTGGCGATCACCCGGCTTGTATGCGGCGGTCGGTTCGAGTCGACTCTCACCGATTCGTAGGATAACCCTCGATCGATCGCTAATGACCCTCCAACCTCTAATGCTACATTTTAAGGGCCAGTTCGACCGACACCATGTTCCAGTCGACTAGCACACTCCAAGTATAACTAATTCATACTTGGAAACATACACTAAGCCTAGACTTAACCTTCTAGCTTCTCCATCAGCCTTGCGCCTCCAGGATTTCTCTGAGTCCACGACTTCATCCATGCACTTTCCTTCAAAAGCTTCCTTCGGTTTCGTCATGCTTTGAGTTTCTTCTTTGCCAAAGTACGCTTGGACTTTATGCCGCCAAGACTACATGCTTGGACTTATGTCGCCAAGACTTTCCTTTGGTCTTTCTTTGCCAAGAACTGCTTGGACTTTACGCCGCCAAGACTACATGCTTGGACTTACGCTGCCAAGACCATTCCTTTGACTTCTCTTAAGATCACACTTGGACTTGTCTTTTACCATGTCTTCATACTTGGATTTTCCTGTCACTTAAACATGTTTACAATTAGATCACAAAACATTGCCTAACTTAGATGATTATCCAAACATCAAAATATATAAAAGCTTGGGGCATTGTTGCACGAACAACGATGATGCATGCTTATGTTAAAAGAAAGAATAAAAATAAGTCTAAAGTCTTCTACTGTAAGAAGTATATGTAGTCTTCCGCTGTAATGCATGTATGTACGATCGCATCGCGCCGCCCCTCCAACCCCTGGAAAGGGCGGGCGTGACAGGTTGGTATCAGAGCAGATCTGTTTTTCCACTACACACACATCAAGCTCAAATCCTACCGCTCTAAGTAAGAAATTCTATGTCTACTCTATTTCTTTCATGTATGATAAGAAATGCTTTTAGCTTAAATATGCATAAATATATGTATGATAATCTTATGCTAGCCTCATTATAATATATGAAGATAAACATGGCTGGAAGACATAGTAATAGGGTCAATGAGATAGTAATATAGGGAAGACGTAGTAATAAAGTCGATGAGACAGTATTTCACTCTCCATGGGGAGCTCCAGTACTGTTGGTAAAGAAGAAAGATGGGTCTATGCGAATGTGCATAGACTACCGAGCACTAAATAATGTGATGATCAAGAACAGGTACCCTTTACCACGGATTGATGACCTATTCGACCAGTTAAAGGCTGCCACCATCTTCTCTAAGATTGATCTGAGGTCTGGCTATCATCAAGTGAAAGTGAAACCAGATGATATACCAAAGACGGCTTTTCGAACAAGATACGGACATTATGAGTTCATAGTTATGCCCTTCGGAGTGACGAATGCACCGGCTATGTTCATGGATCTGATGAATCTGGTATTCTTGGCATTCCACGACAAATTTGTGATCGTTTTCATCGATGATATACTGATATATTTGAGAACCCAAGAAGAGCACTACCTAATTATGACATAACATTCTTCTGAAAGCAAATTGATGCTCAAATGAGTTTTTCGCTGATGGATCATTTAATCGCATCCAGGCGATGTAACCTCGCACTAAGTTTAGAAGAGGAACCACCGAGCAATACGTAAACTGAAGAGTAATAGGAACCGACCAAAGAATGCCAGCGAGATCAGAAGCTTTCTTGGGCTAGCAAGCTACTACAGGAAGTTTGTAGAGAACTTCTCTAGAATTGCAGCCCCTATGATAGTCCTCACCAGAAAGAACAAAAAGTATGAATGGACGAACGCCTGCGAGAAGAGTTTCACAGAATTGAAAAAGAGACTGACCAGCACTCCAACCCTTTCTCTTTCGGACAGTAATGAAGGCTTCGACATGTACAACGACGCTTCCAAGTTGGGACTCGGAGTTGTACTCATGAAGAACGACAAGGTCATTGCCTACACCTCTAGGTAACTCAAAGAACATGAAAGGAATTATCCCACTCACGATCAAGAGCTAGCGGTCGTGGTCTTTGCTCTAAAAACATGGAGGCATTATCTATATGGAGCTCAGTGTAGGATTTATACAGACCACCAGAGTCTGAAATATTTCTTCACACAGAAGGACCTGAACATGAGACAACGCAGATGGCTCGAGCTCGTCAAGGATTATGACTACGAGATCTTCTACCATCCAGGAAAAGTGAACAAGGTGGCCGATGCACTCAGCAGGAAGTCCTGCGTCACCTTGATGTCTCTATCAGTACTATCTCGGCCCTTAGAAAAGGAAATTATGCGTTACGTGGTTAACATTATTTTCGGACAGCTCTCGACCATGACGATAGCACCGACGCTGTTCGACGATATATTGGAAAAGCAAACCCGTGACCTGAGCATTCAGAGGATCAAGCAAGAGGTTCTAGAAGGAAAGGATGATGGGTTTCGTATCTCTGATAGTGGAATACTCTACCTCAGGGATCGCTTGTGTATTTTCGATGATCCAGAATTACGGAAGAAGATATTTGAGAAAGCTCATGGAACCCCTTATGCGATGCATCCTGGAACCACCAAGATGTACCAAGATCCGAAAATAAAATTCTGGTGGTTCGGTATGAAAAGAGATGTGACTCAGTATATCAGTACCTGCCTGACCTACTAGAGGGTTAAAGAAGAACACCAGAGACCTGGAGGAACACTGCAGTCGATCCAAATTCCAGAATGGAAATGGGAAGATATTTCTATGGATTTCATCTCAGGACTGCCCAAGACGATAAATGGATATGATGTTATATGGGTAATTATGGACAGATTGACGAAGTCTGGCCACTTCTTAGCAATCAAGATGACCTATTCGACTGAGCAACTGGCTCAATTATATGCTAAGGAAATTATCAGATTACATGGGATTCCTAAGACCATCATTGCTAACAGAGATGGCCATTTTATTTCCCATTTCTGGGAATGTGTTAAGAAGGCTCTTGGCACGAAGCTATTATTCAGTACTGCCTTCCTTCCTCAGACGGACGGACAGACCGAAAGGGTAAATCAAGTACTGGAGGATATATTACGAGCTTGCACCCTAGATTTCAAAGGGAGTTGGTGCCGATACTTATGCTTGGCAGAATTCGCCTATAACAATAGCTACCAAGCTACTTTTGGAATGGTGCCCTACGAGGCTCTATACGGGAGGAAATGTAGATCTCCTATATGCTAGTACGAGGGTGGTGAAAAGAAGGGGATGGGACTCCAGACAGATTTCATTGACGACACCACCCGAGCTATACAGAACATCCGCCAAAGAATTGAAACTGCTCGGAGCTGGCAAAAGAGCTATGCAGATATGCGGCGTAGACCGTTAGAATTCAAAGTCGGGTATATAATATTCCTCAAAGTGGCCCCTATGAAGGGAGTGATGAGATTCAGAAGGAAGGGTAAGCTCAGTCTGTGCTATGTGGGACTGTATCCGATATTGAAGAGAGTTGGCAAGGTAGCTTACGAGCTAGAGCTGCCTCAAGAGATGTCGGCTATTCACAACGTATTCCACGTTTTGATGCTCAAGAAGTGCATTTCCAGTACGGACCAATTGATCGAGCCACAAACAGTGCAAGTTCAAGAGGACCTGAGTTATGAAAGTCGGCCTATCCAGATACTAGACCGAGAAGTCAAAAGGCTAAGGAATAAAGAGGTGCCCTTGGTGAAGGTCCTGTGGCAAAATCAACGGTACGAAGAAGCGACCTGGGAACGCGAGGAGGACATGAAATAGAAGTACCCAGAGTTGTTCTAAGTTTCGAGAACGAAACTTTTAAAAAGGTATGAAGGACTGTAACGCCCGTAAAATTTCTAGAAATTTTATGAGAATTTTTGCATGATCATATGGGCTTTTATGTGGGCTCTTCCAAAACTAAAAGAAATAGAGCCAAAAAGGATGCATAGCCCAGGAATTGAACCTCAAGCCTCTAGTAGATAGCACCCTAGGATGCATCCAATAACCAGAAGCCTAGCAGGGTTGTGCTATTAGAGGGATATGGGAAATGATAGATAAGGGTAAGGGAGGCTAAGGGACACCTTCAAGTGAATAAATAGAGGAATGAGGAGACAAGAGAAACCCCAATTTTCATTATCCACTTCTCTTCTTCTTCCTCACCGAAACCCTAGGCTCCCCTCTTCCATTTTCCGAAAGCTAACTAAGCTAGGAGAAGGCTCTAATCTTGGCACAACCTAGGGTATTTTCCAACTATTAACAAAGCGAAGGATGTAAGTATCCCCTCACTTGAATACAAGTTGTTTCGATTGATGTTATTAAGTAAAATCATTCATGAACTTTCGGCCAAGACCCTTCCTTATGCTTTCAATGATGATCCATGCCATACCTTGTATGAATATGATGATGATAGGTTGATAGATAGGTTTGGTTAGGTGTTTGATCTTAAAAACTCCAAGAAACTTTCGGCCAAGACAATTCCTTGTGCTTTCCATGACGATCCATGCTATACCTTGTATGAATATGATGATGATAGGTTGCTAGATAAGTTTGGTTAAGTGTTAGATCTCAAAAACTTCAAGAAAATTTCGGCCAAGACCATTCCTTGTGCTTTCCATGATGGTCCATGCTATACTTTGTATGAATATGAAGATGATAGGTTTCTAGATAGGTTTGGTTAAGTGGTTGATCTTCAAACCCTCATAGAACTCTCGGCCAAGCCCCTTTGGACCCCTAATGGTTTTTCTATGCTATGCTCTAGATGAGTTCATGCCATGTTTTGATGTTAGATGAAGATAACATGTTCTATGCTATGCTCTAGATGAGTTCATGCCATGTTTTGATGTTAGATGAAGATACCATGTTGTTAGCTAAACTAAAGTTAAGTGTTTGATCTCCAACCTTCATAGAACTCTCGGCCAAGCCCCCTTTGGACCCCTAATGGTTTTTCTATGCTATGCTCTAGATGTGTTCATGCTATGTTTTGATGTTAGATGAAGATAACATGTTGTTAGCTAAACTAAAATTAAGTGTTTGATCTCCAACCTTCATAGAACTCTCGACCAAACCCCATTTAGGCCCCTAATGGTCTATCATGCTAGGACCTATAAGTTGCCATGCTATGTTTTGATTGTAGGTGAAGACAACATGTTGTTAGCTAACCTAAATTTAAGTGGTTGATCTTTAAAGTTCCTTGAAACATTCGGCCAAGACCCAGTTAGGTCCATCATGCTATGATCTATAAGTTGTCATGCTATGTTGTGAATGTAGATGAAGGTAACATGTTGATAGCTAAGCTAGATTTAAGAAATGGATCTTAGGATTCCTTGAAGCTCTCGGGCAAGACTCATTTAAACTCCTAAGGGCCTTCCATGCCATGATTTATAGATGATAGAATTAATATGTGGTTAGTTAGATCGTGTACAAGTTGTTTAGGGTTTAAAATTTTGGTAGAACTCCATGAAGTTTAGATCACACCATGTTATGCTTGTTCATGATGTTTATGTCATGCCCTATATGTGTGTGTTGTTAGCATGATGTTAAGTAGTCCTTGCTCAAGTTGTTTAGCATGATTGATTTATGGCACTACCATATGTCCATGTTAATTGTAGGAATGCATGATTATGTTCTGCTCATTACCATGTTAAATGTATGATCATGTTATGCTCATTGCCATATAAATTGTATAAATGTATGATATGTTATAAAGAAGGAACATGATATGAATGAAAAGAAATATGATATGTTATGAAGAAGGAACATGATATGTTCTGAAAAGCAATATGATATGTTATGAAGAAGAAACATGTTATGCTATGAAGAAGAAACATGATATGCCACGATAAGGAACATGATATGTTTATGAAAAGAAATATGATATGTTATGATAAGGAACATGATATGATATTTTACTTTCTGCATGGCTTGTACCAGGACCCTAACAAGGTCCAAGGGATGGGCTCCTACGTGCCCCTAGGTTGACGGTCATAGTACGGACTCAGTACGGGATGGGCTCCCAGATGCCCTAGGCCGACGGTCATAAGAACAGGCTTAGGATGTGCTTCTATGTTATGTTGCCCCTAGGCCGATGGACATAGTACGAGCCTAGTACTCTAGTGGTTCGGGATTAGCTACCTCGGGTATATTAGGGATGCACGCTATGATGATGATATATGTGGTATAATGTCGGGCCTAATATGTTGAGATTATGTTTACATACCTATAATATATATGTTTTCAAAGAGCATCCTGGATATACCTTTATTTCATGTCTAGATCATATGATGTTATATGCATGTTATGTTTACTTATGTTCTTAGATGTTTATATGAATGTTATGCTTATGTTCTGGTATGTTTATATGCATGATATGTTTGCTTATGTTCTTAGATGTTATACGAATTCTATGTTCATGTTCTGGTATGTTTATATGCATGCTATGCTTGTTTATATGTTCGTGTACGTTTATATGAATGTTATGCTTATATGAGCATCTATGATCATGTCCCTACTCTATGCTTAATGCTTGACATATGGTTTTTGTGAGTAGGACAGGATCTTACTAAGCCTATGTGCTTATAGTTTTATGTTACCTTATACTGCAGATAAGGGTAAAGAATTGCTAAACTAAAGGGAGCAGCAGGAGGGGCAAGGTGTGTGTGGTAGTGGAATGGTGGAGGAGATCTGTTATGTTTCCCATACTTATGCACATTTTCTTTAAGTTGAATGTCATGAACTGGAACAAGTATTTATGAAATGATGATGCATGCTTATGTTAAAAGAAAGAAAAAAAACAAGTCTAAAGTCTTCTGCTGTAAGAAGTATATGTAGTCTTCCGCTGTAATGCATGTATGTACGATCGCGTCGCGCCGCCCCTTCAACCCCTGGAAAGGGCGGGCGTGACAGGTTGGTATCAGAGCAGATCTGCCTTTCCACTACACACACATCAAGCTCAAATCCTGCCGCTCCAAGTAAGAAATTCTATGCCTACTCTATTTCTTTCATGTATGATAAGAAATGCTTTTAGATTAAATATGCATAAATATATGTATGATAATCTTATGCTAGCCTCATTATAATATATGAAGATAAACATGGCTGGAAGACGTAGTAATAGGGTCAATGAGATAGTAATATAGGGAAGACGTAGTAATAGAGTCGATGAGACAGTATTTCGCTCTCCATGGGGAGCTCCAGTACTGTTGGTAAAGAAGAAAGATGGGTCTATGAGAATGTGCATAGACTACCGAGCGCTAAATAATGTGACGATCAAGAACAGGTACCCTTTACCACGGATTGATAACCTATTCGACCAGTTAAAGGCTGCCACCGTCTTCTCTAAGATTGATCTGAGGTCTGGCTATCATCAAGTGAAAGTGAAACCAGATGATATACCAAAGACGGCTTTCTGAACAAGATACGGACATTATGAGTTCATAGTTATGCCCTTCGGAGTGACGAATGCACCGGCTATGTTCATGGATCTGATGAATCGGGTATTCTTGGCATTCCTCGACAAATTTGTGATCCTTTTTATCACGATATACTGATATATTCGAGAACCCAAGAAGAGCACGTAGAACACCTGAATATGGTATTACAGATTCTTCGGGAAAAGCAGCTATATGCCAAATTCTCCAAATGTGAGTTCTGGCTCGATCAAGTATCATTTTTGGGTCACGTTATATCCAAGCACGGAGTGATGGTAGACCCAATTAAGATTGAAGCTGTGAGTAACTGGAACTGACCAAAGAATGCCACCGAGATTAGAAGCTTTCTTGGGCTAGCAAGCTACTACAAGAAGTTTGTAGAGAACTTCTCTAGAATTGCAGCCCCTATGACAGTCCTCACCAGAAAGAACAAAAAGTATGAATGGACGAACACCTGCGAGAAGAGTTTCACGGAATTGAAAAAGAGACTGACCAGCGCTCCAATCCTTGCTCTTCTAGAGGCGATGTGAAGGCCGACATGTACACGACGGCGCCAAGTTGGGACTCGGAGTTGTACTCATGCAGAATGGCAAGGTCATTGCCTACGCCTCTAGGCAACTCAAAGAACATGAAAGGAATTATCCCACTCACGATCTAGAGCTAGCGGTCGTGGTCTTTGCTCTAAAAACATGGAGGCATTATCTATATAGAGCTCAGTGTAGGATTTATACAGACCACCAGAGTCTGAAATATTTCTTCACACAGAAGGACCTGAACATGAGACAACACAGATGGCTCAAGCTCGTCAAGGATTATGACTGTGAGATCTTCTACCATCTAGGAAAAGTGAACAAGGTGGCCGATGCACTCAGCAGGAAGTCCTGCGCCACCTTGATGTCTCTATCAGTACTATCTCGACCCTTAGAAAAGGAAATTATGTGTTACGGGGTTGAAATCATTTCTGGACAGCTCTCGACCATGACAATAGCACCGATGCTGTTCGACGATATATTGGAAAAGCAAACCCGTTACCCGAGCATTCAGAGGATCAAGCAAGAGGTTCTAGAAGGAAAGGATGATGGGTTTCGTATCTCTGATAGTGGAATACTCTACCTCAGGGATCGCTCGTGTATTCCTGATGATCCAGAATTACGGAAGAAGATATTTGAGGAAGCTCACGAAACCCCTTATGCGATGCATCCTGGAATCACCAAGATGTACCAAGATCTGAAAAGAAAATTCTGGTGGTTCGGTATGAAAAGAGATGTGGCTCAGTATGTCGATGCACGATTGACTGCCCGGAGGGTTAAAGCAGAACACCAGAGACCTGGAGGAACACTGCAGCCGATCCAAATTCCAGAATAGAAATGGGAAGATATTTCTATGGATTTCATCTCAGGACTGCCCAAGACGACAAATGGATATGATGCTATCTGGGTAATTGTGGACAGATTGACGAAGTCTGCCCACTTCTTAGCAATCAAGATGACCTATTCGAATGAGCAACTGGCTCAATTATATGCTAAGGAAATTATCAGATTACATGGGATTCCTAAGACAATCATAACTGACAGAGATGGTCATTTTATTTCCCATTTTTGGGAATGCGTTCAGAAGGCCCTTGGCACGAAACTATTATTCAGTACTGCCTTCCATCCTCAGACGGACGGACAGACCGAAAGGGTAAATCATGTACTGGAGGATATGTTACGAGCTTGCACCCTGGATTTCAAAGGGAGCTAGTGCCGATACTTATGCTTGGCAGAATTCTCCTACAACAATAGCTACCAAGCTACTATTGGAATGGCACCCTACAAGGCTCTATACGGGAGGAAATGTAGATCTCCTATATGCTGGTACGAGGGTGGTGAAAAGAAGCGGATGGGACTCCAGACAGATTTCATTGACGACACCACCCGAGCTAAACAAAACATCCGCCAAACAATTGAAACTGCACAGAGTCGGCAAAAGAGCTATGCAGATATGCGGTGTAGACCGTTAGAATTCGAAGTCGGGGATGTAACGCCCGCCCTTATCTGCTCTCAGGGCGGCGCTACTTTACTATTTTTTTTTTAACATGTTATCATAACTTAAATCTTCTTTTGCACATGCGTCACATATCATATTCATAATCAGCATGTTAACATATCTTGTCACATTTCTAACTTGCATAACATAAAGAGTCATTCATGAGTTCTTAAGTAATTGAACAGTAACATAAATAAGCATCATCCAACATGATACTAAGGATTCATAAGTCTTATAAGCAGAAGCAAAGTCTTAAGTGGTTCATTGTGCATGTAATATAAGCAGATAATGTGAGGTCTTTCTCCACCATGCCACTATCACACACACTTGACCCTTCCTGCTACTTCCTCTAGTTCAGGTTTCCTTTATCTGCAGTATACGGACAACATAAACGATAAGCATATAGCTTAGTAAGATTCTTTCCAACTCACAAAAGCCACAAACTTCATCAAGCAATTAGAAACATGAGCATACTAGCATCAATAGCCTAAGTGTTTCATAGCAACACTAATCAACAACATACCCACGTAATAAAAAAACTAAGCATGGCATAGAGATTACATCAGCATGTTAAGCATAATTAAATCTAAGCAGGGCATAATTTAACATAAGCATTCATAACATTGTAAATCTTAGACATGCATAAAGTAAATAATCACAAATATTCTTAACTCAACTATAAGCATCATAACTTCATAAAATCTAACATGTATAAAGGACAAGTTCATAAGCATTCATAACATAAGTATCCGTAACATCATCAATCTTAAACATGCATAAAGTCCTATAGTCACAAATATTCTTAACTCAACTATAAGCATCATAACTTCATAAAATCTAACATGCATAAAGGACATAATCATAAGCATTTTTAAACTTAACCATAAGCATTCATAGACTTTAACATAAGCATGCACAATTTCATAAAAGTCTTTTCTTTTCAAAACATATACATATAGATACTTCAACATAATCATAACTTGCTTGGGGGGCCCCAGGTTAAGTACCACATAATGTGCGTTCCCTAATAGGGCTGGGGTAGCGAGCCACAGACCTACTAGAGCAAGACCTCTTCGTCTTACGAGGCAAGGGCTAGGCAAGACCTCTTACGTCTTCTTATGTCCCTATGGATTTGATTAATGACCACCTGGACGGTCGGGGTATAACCTCTTCAAGTAAAATACTTAATTCCTTTCTTTCTTGTCTTATCATAAGGAGAGCTCTTAATCCCTACTTGAAAGGGAAGCATCTCCATCTTATCTTATCATAAGGAGAGCTCTTAATCCCTACTTGAAAGGGAAGCATCTCCATCTTATCTTATCATAAGGAGAGCTCTTAATCCCTACTTGAAAGGGAAGCATCTCCACCTTAGACATTTCATAGCATACATGCATTCATAACATAAAGGGGTCCTAAAGCACAAACATGTTCATCACCTAAGCATATTTCATAGGCATATTCATGGCATGTTAAATCATAAAACATGTTCATCACATAGGCATATTTCATGGCATATTTTATCATAAACTTGTTCATCACATGAGCATATTTCCTAGGCATATTCATGGCATATTAAATCATAAAACAGGTTCATCACCTAATCATATTTCATAGGCATATTCATGGCATATTAAATCATAAAACATGTTAATCACATAGGCATATTTCCTAGGCATATTCATGACATATTACATCATAAAACATGTTCATCACAGAGGCATATTTCCTAGGCATATTCATGGTATATTAAATCATAAAACATGTTCATCACATAGGCATATTTCCTAGGCATATTAATGGCATATTAAATCATAAAACATGTTCATCACATAGGCATATTTCCTAGGCATATATCATAGCATAACTTCATAAGGGGCATTTTCATGAAACCCTAACCCTAAAACCATGGGTGGCCGAAACTTATAGGGGCACAAGGCTTGCGTTTTTGTCACCTAAATTTATTCATGTAGGCATATATCATAGCATAACTTCATAAGGGGCATTTTCATGAAACCCTAACCCTAAATTCCTTGGTTGGTCGAAACTTATAGGGGCACAAGGCTTGGGTTTTTGTCACCTAAATTTATTCATGTAGGCATATATCATAGCATAACTTCATAAGGGGCATTTTCATGAAACCCTAACCCTAAATTCCATGGGTGGCCGAAACTTATAGGGGCACAAGGCTTGGGTTTTTGTCACCTAAATTTATTCATGTAGGCATATATCATAGCATAACTTCATAAGGGGCATTTTCATGAAACCCTAACCCTAAATTCCATGGGTGGCCGAAACTTATAGGGGCACAAGGCTTGGGTTTTTGTCACCTAAATTTATTCATGTAGGCATATATCATAGCATAACTTCATAAGGGGCATTTTCATGAAACCCTAACCCTAAATTCCTTGGTTGGTCGAAACATATATGGCCATGAGTTGGGTTCTTGGCACCTAAAAATCCCTACTTGAAGCCTACACTCTATGAACATAACCTTAGAATCAAGTTCATGCAACCCTAACCCTAAAAGCTTGGGTTGGCCGAAACATGTAAGGGCTAAAATCCTTGGACTTATGACCCTAAAGATTCCTACTTGAAGCATACAACTCATAAAAATTTCCCTAGTAGCATTTTCATGAATCCTAGCCCATAAACTTAGTTAGCCGAGACCTAGGGGGCTACAACTTCATATTTCTTTCATGTAACCTATCCTACAAAACTAATATACTGCAGGTGAGGGAATCTTACATCCTTCGCTTGCTTGTAGTGGGTAGTTGACCTTATGGAAGCCAAGAACTAGCTTCTCCTTGCTTGGATGAGGTTCGGCCAAAGGTGAAAATGGAGAGGGGGAGAGATGGGTTTTCGGTGAGGAAGAAGAAGGGAAGAAGAAGTGGCCAAGTGGAAACTTCCTTCTTCTTTATAAAGGGAGGAAGAGAAGTTTCTCTTCTCTTTTCCATGCCCCTTCATTTAACCTCATCACACTTATCTATAATTTCCCCTCTTCTTCTAATGATATAATCCTATTGGGCTTCTGGTTAGTGGGTGCAGCTATAGGGCTTGGCTATCTCTAGAGGTTTGGGGTTCAATTCCTAGGCCTTGCATCTCTTTTTGGCTATTTTCTTTTATTTTTCGAAAAAGCCCACATCAAGCCCATTATTGTAAAGTCAAAAACTCTCATAAAATTGCTAGAAATTTTACGGGCGTTACAATCCCTCATACCTTGTAAATGTTTCGTCCTCGAAACTTAAAACAATTCTGGGTACTTCTGCTTCATGTCCTCCTCTCATTCCCAGGTAGCTTCCTCGTATCGCAGATTCTGCCACAGGACCTTTACTAAGGGCACTTCTTTGTTCCTTAGTCTCTTGACATCTCGGTCTAATATCTGGATAGGCCGACTTTCAATACTCAGGTCCTCTTGAACTTGTACTGTTTGTGGCTCGATCACTTGGTCCGCACTGGATATGCATTTCTTGAGCATAGAGACATAGAACACGTTGTGTATAGCCGACATCTCTTGAGGCAGCTCCAGCTTGTATGCTACCTTTCCAACCCTCTGCAATATCGGATACGGTCCCACGTAGCGTGGATTCAGTTTACCCTTCCTTCCGAATCTCATCACTCCCTTCATAGGGGTCACTTTGAGAAATACCAAATCTCCGACATCGAATTCTAACGGTCTACGCCGCATATCCGCATAGCTCTTTTGTCGGCTCGGCTTGATTCTCTGACGGATATTCTGTATAGTGCGGGTGGTATTGTCAATAATAACGGCCTGAGGACCCATTTCCCTCCTTTCACCACCCTCGTACCAACAGATAGGAGACCTGCATCTTCTCCCGTATAGAGCTTCATATGGTGCCATTCCAATAGTAGCTTGGTAGCTGTTGTTGTAAGCAAATTCTGCCAAGCACAAATATTGACACCAGCTCCCCTTAAAGTCTAGAGCATAGGCCCGCAACATATCTTCCAGCACTTGGTTCACTCTTTCTGTCTGACCATCGGTCTGAGGATGAAACGCAGTGCTGAATCTCACTTTGTGCCAAGAGCCTTCTGAACACATTCCCAAAAATGGGAGGTGAAACGGCCATCACGGTCAGAAATAATAGCCTTAGGCACTCCATGTAATCTGATAATTTCCTTGACATATAATTGAGCTTAATTTGCTCAACCAAGAATAAGTCATCTTAATCGCCAGAAATACTTTGTCAACCGGTCTATGATTACCCATATAGCATCGTAACCATTTGTTGTTCTAGGTAATCCCGAGATGAAGTCCATAGAAATTTCTTCCCATTTCCACTCTGGAATCTGTATCGGCTGCAGTAATCCCCCAGGTTTATGGTGTTCTGCCTTAACCTTCTGGCAGGTCAGACAGGTGCTGACGTACTGAGCCACATCCCTTTTCATGCCGGACCACCAAAATTTATCTCTTAAGTCCTGATACATTTTATTAGATCCAGGATGCATGGTATAAGGTGTTCCATGGGATTCCTCGAGTATCTTCTTCCGTAATTCCGGATCGTCCGGAATACATAGTCGGTCCCGGAGGTATAATAGTCCACTGTCGGAAATGCGGAATCCATTATCCCTTCCTTCCAGGACTTCCTGTTTGATCTTCTGGATGTCTGAATCACCATCTTGCTTTCCCATTATATCGTCGAACAGCGTCGGCGCTATCGTCATGGTGGAAAGTTGTCCAGAAATAATCTCTATCCCGTAATTTATTATTTCCCTTTTCAAGGGTTGAGATAGCATCGATAAGGACATTAAAGAGGCACACCTTGTTTCCACTCATTATTCGTATGTTCCAGTCTAACCGACATTGATCAAATATACCATACACATCCCATGCAATGAACTCATCATTAATTTCAAAAGAAACGACTTATCATCTCTTATTCATATTTTCAGACCAGAAGGAAAAATGTTAACATATAACATTCCTTATTTCTAATTTAAACAACAGAAACTACTTGAGAAGATAGTTTATTACGACTCCCACTAGGACAAACCCTAGTGCGGTTGTAATTATTTTTAGTCCTGTCTTCCTTGGCCTCACTAGGGTAGTCTCCTCGATAAGTTGTTGTTTCAACCCTCTTCCTTCCTCTCGAGGCCGGCTACCACCTGATTCTCTACCACAGGCTTCTCTTGAACCTTGTGCTCCAGTAGTTCCCAGCACAACTCCGCATATGTTATCCGCCCTTCATAGCGGCCCCATACGTGATGTGCAACTACCATGAACTCATTTGGCAGGGAGCGTACCAAGGCCCATATCCGATAATTGTCCAGTAACGGAAACTCCTGCTGCTCGAGTCTCCTAAAAAGACCATCGAGCCTTCTCATGTGTCCGATGACCCCACCATCTGGTTTATAGACTATCTCTTCAATAGCTTCCCTTAATCGATTTCGTAACACATCCCGACGGGTCATGGTGGTCATCGTCCGTGCCATCTGGAATTGAAATAAATGAAGTCAGTACAAAACTGACTAACCCGTACGAAACCGACTTAATTCAATTCAGATGAGCATAGACCTTACACAAATAATTACGAAAATCAAATCTTCGTAATTTTAGGAGTTTTTTTTTGTGCGTAATTAAACTAAGGCTAGCATAAAGCTATCATTTGTATATTCATGCATTACTTAAGCTAAATGCTAGGCTAGCATAAGATCATCCTACGTGCATTTATGCATATTTAAGCCAAAACAAAGAAAACAGTTCTCTTATCCTAACAAGGTAAGGTATCCTTTCTAGCGGTGTTTCTAGGTTAGAGACAGGTTTCCATCCTATAAGGCATGGTAAGGTATCATTACTATCTAAGTCACGAGTACGGTTCCATTCTACTAAATAGGATGAGGTATTACTTCTATCTAAGTCACAAGTATGGTTCCATTCTACTAAAACATGATGAGGTATTATTTCTATCTAAATAGAAGACATTCTTCATTATAAAAGAAACTTAAGTATACATAAAGTTACTTACTTGGAAACAGCAGGAAGGAGGCTTGAGGTGTGATAGTGGAAAGGTGAACCCGCTCTGATACCACCTGTAACGCCCGCCCTTATCTGCTCTTAGGGTGGCGCTACTTTACTATTTTTTTTTAACATGTTATCATAACTTAAATCTTCTTTTGCACATGCGTCACATATCATATTCATAATCAGCATGTTAACATATCTTGTCACATTTCTAACTTGCATAACATAAAGAGTCATTCATGAGTTCTTAAGTAATTGAACAGTAACATAAATAAGCATCATCCAACATGATACTAAGGATTCATAAGTCTTATAAGCGGAAGCAAAGTCTTAAGTGGTTCATTGTGCATGTAATATAAGCAGATAGTAACAGGGTCTTTCTCCACCATGCCACTATCACACACACTTGGCCCTTCCTATTACTTCCTCTAGTTCAGGTTTCCTTTATCTGCAGTATACGGACAACATAAACTATAAGCATATAGCTTAGTAAGATTCTTGCCTACTCACAAAAGCCACAAACTTCATCAAGCAATTAGAAACATGAGCATACTAGCATAAATAGCCTAAGTGTTTCATAGCAACACTAATCAACAACATACCCACGTAATAAAAAAACTAAGCATGGCATAGAGATTACATCAGCATGTTAAGCATAATTAAATCTAAGCAGGGCATAATTTAACATAAGCATTCATAACATTGTAAATCTTAGACATGCATAAAGTAAATAATCACAAATATTCTTAACTCAACTATAAGCATCATAACTTCATAAAATCTAACATGCATAAAGGACATAATCATAAGCATTTTTAAACTTAACCATAAGCATTCATAGACTTTAACATAAGCATGCACAATTTCATAAAAGTCTTTTCTTTTCAAAACATATACATATAGATACTTCAACATAATCATAACTTGCTTGGGGGGCCCCAGGTTAAGTACCACATAATGTGCGTTCCCTAATAGGCTGGGGTAGCGAGCCACCAGACCTACTAGAGCAAGACCTCTTACGTCTTCTTATGTCCCTATGGATTTGATTAACGACCACCTGACGGGTCGGGTACTTAACCTCTTACAAAGTAAAATACTTAATTCCTTTCTTTCTTGTCTTATCATAAGGAGAGCTCTTAATCCCTACTTGAAAGGGAAGCATCTCCATCTTATCTTATCATAAGGAGAGCTCTTAATCCCTACTTGAAAGGGAAGCATCTCCATCTTATCTTATCATAAGGAGAGCTCTTAATCCCTACTTGAAAGGGAAGCATCTCCACCTTAGACATTTCATAGCATACATGCATTCATAACATAAAGGGGTCCTAAAGCACAAACATGTTCATCACCTAAGCATATTTCATAGGCATATTCATGGCATGTTAAATCATAAAACATGTTTATCACATAGGCATATTTCATGGCATATTTTATCATAAACTTGTTCATCACATGAGCAAATTTCCTAGGCATATTCATGACATATTAAATCATAAAACAGGTTCATCACCTAATCATATTTCATAGGCATATTCATGGCATATTAAATCATAAAACATGTTCATCACATAGGCATATTTCCTAGGCATATTCATGGCATATTACATCATAAAACATGTTCATCACACAGGCATATTTCCTAGGCATATTCATGGCATATTAAATCATAAAACATGTTCATCACATAGCCATATTTCCTAGGCATATATCATAGCATAACTTCATAAGGGGCATTTTCATGAAACCCTAACCCTAAAACCATGGGTGGCCGAAACTTATAGGGGCACAAGGCTTGGGTTTTTGTCACCTAAATTTATTCATGTAGGCATATATCATAGCATAACTTCATAAGGGGTATTTTCATGAAACCCTAACCCTAAATTCCTTGGTTGGCCGAAACTTATAGGGGCACAAGGCTTGGGTTTTTGTCACCTAAATTTATTCATGTAGGCATATATCATAGGATAACTACATAAGGGGCATTTTCATGAAACCCTAACCCTAAATTCCATGGGTGGCCGAAACTTATAGGGGCACAAGGCTTGGGTTTTTGTCACCTAAATTTATTCATGTAGGCATATATCATAGCATAACTTCATAAGGGGCATTTTCATGAAACCCTAACCCTAAATTCCATGGGTGGCCGAAACTTATAGGGGCACAAGGCTTGGGTTTTTGTCACCTAAATTTATTCATGTAGGCATATATCATAGCATAACTTCATAAGGGGCATTTTCATGAAACCCTAACCCTAAATTCCTTGGTTGGCCAAAACATATATGGCCATGAGTTGGGTTCTTGGCACCTAAAAATCCCTACTTGAAGCCTACACTCTATGAACATAACCTTAGAATCAAGTTCATGCAACCCTAACCCTAAAAGCTTGGGTTGGCTGAAACATGTAAGGGCTAAAATCCTTGGACTTTTGACCCTAAAGATTCCTACTTGAAGCATACAACTCATAAAAATTTCCCTAGTAGCATTTTCATGAATCCTAGCCCATAAACTTAGTTAGCCGAGACCTAGGGGGCTACAACTTCATATTTCTTTCATGTAACCTATCCTACAAAACTAATATACTGCAGGTGAGAGAATCTTACATCCTTCGCTTGCTTGTAGTGGGTAGTTGACCTTATGGAAGCCAAGAACTAGCTTCTCCTTGCTTGGATGAGGTTCGGCCATAGGTGAAAATGGAGAGGGGGAGAGATGGGTTTTCGGTGAGGAAGAAGAAGGGAAGAAGAAGTGGCCAAGTGGAAACTTCCTTCTTCTTTATAAAGGGAGGAAGAGAAGTTTCTCTTCTCTTTTCCATTCCCCTTCATTTACCCTCATCACACATCTATAATTTCCCCTCTTCTTCTAATGATATAATCCTATTGGGCTTCTGGTTAGTGGGTGCAGCTATAGGGCTTGGCTATCTCTAGAGGTTTGGGGTTCAATTCCTAGGCCTTGCATCTCTTTTTGGCTATTTTCTTTTATTTTTCGAAAAAGCCCACATCAAGCCCATTATTGTAAAGTCAAAAACTCTCATAAAATTGCTAGAAATTTTACGGGTGTTACAGGGGATCTGGTATTTCTCAAAGTGGCCCCTATGAAGGGAGTGATGATATTCGGAAGGAAGGGTAAGCTCAGTCCGCGCTATGTGGAACCGTATCCGATATTGAAGAGAGTTGGCAAGGTAGCTTATGAGCTAGAGCTGCCTCAAGAGATGTCGGCTATTCACAACGTGTTCCATGTTTCGATGCTCAAGAAGTGCATTTCCAGTATGGACCAAGTGATTGAGCCACAAATAGTGCAAGTTCAAGAGGACCTGAGTTATGAAAGTCGGCCTATCCAGATACTAGACCGAGAAGTCAAAAGGCTAAGGAATAAAGAGGTGCCCTTGGTGAAGGTCCTGTGGCAAAATCAATGGTACGAATAAGCGACCTGGGAACAAGAGGAGGACATGAAACAGAAGTACCCAGAGTAGTTCTAAGTTTCGAGGATGAAACTTTTAAAAGGTATGAAGGACTGTAACGCCCGTAAAATTTCTAGAAATTTTACGAGCGTTACAGTCCTTCATACCTTTTAAAAGTTTCCTCCTCGAAACTTAGAACTACTCTGGGTACTTCTATTTCATGTCCTCCTCGTGTTCCCATGTCGCTTATTCGTACCGTTGATTTTGCCACAGGACCTTCACCAAGAGTAGTTCAAAGTTTCGAGGATGAAACTTTTAAAAGGTATGAAACAGAAGTACCCAGAGTAGTTCTAAGTTTCGAGGATGAAACTTTTAAAAGGTATGAAGGACTGTAATGCCCGTAAAATTTCTAGAAATTTTATGAGAATTTTTGCATGATCATATGGGCTTTTATGTGGGCTCTTCCAAAAATAAAAGAAATTGAGCCAAAAAGGATGCATGACCCAGGAATTGAACCCCAAACCTCTAGTAGATAGCACCCTAGGATGCATCCAATAACCAGAAGCCCAGCAGGGTTGTGCTATAGAGGGATATGGGAAATGATAGATAAGGGTAAGGGAGGCTAAGGGACACCTTCAAGTGAATAAATAGGGGAATGAGGAGACAAGAGAAACCCCAATTTTCATTCTCCACTTCTCTTCTTCTTCCTCACCGAAACCCTAGGCTCCCCTATTCCATTTTCCGAAAGCTAACCAAGCTAGGAGAAGGCTCTAATCTTGGCACAACCTAGGGTATTTTCCAACTATTAACAAAGCAAAGGATGTAAGTATCCCTTCCCCTGCATACAAGTTGTTTCGATTGATGTTATTAAGTAAAACCCTTCATGAACTTTCGGCCAAGACCCTTCCTTATGATTTCAATGATGATCCATGCCATACCTTGTATGAATATGATTATGATAGGTTGATAGATAGGTTTGGTTAGGGTTTGATCTTAAAAACTCCAAGAAACTTTCATCCAAGACCATTCCTTGTGCTTTCCATGATGATCCATGCTATACCTTGTATGAATATGATGATGATAGGTTGCTAGAAAGGTTTGGTTAAGTGTTAGATCTCAAAAACTTCAAGAAACTTTCAGCCAAGACCCATTTAGGTCCATCATGCTATGATCTATAAGTTATCATGCTATGTTTTGAATGTAGATGAAGGTAACATGTTGATAGCTAAGCTAGATTTAAGAAATGGATCTTAGGATTCCTTGAAGCTCTTTGCCAAGACTCATTTAAACTTTTAAGGGCCTTCCATGCCATGATTTATAGGTGATAGAATTAATATGTGGTTAGTTAGATCATGTACAAGTTGTTTAGGGTTTAAAATTTTGGTAGAACTCCATGAAGTTTAGATCACACCATGTTATGCTTGTTCATGATGTTTATGCCATGCCCTATATGTGTGTGTTGTTAGCATGATGTTAAGTAGTCCTTGCTCAAGTTGTTTAGCATGATTGATTTATGGCACTAACATATGTCAATGTTAATTGTAGGAATGCATGATTATGTTCTGCTCATTACCATGTTAAATGTATGATCATGTTATGCTCATTGCCATGTAAATTGTATGAATGTATGATATGTTATAAAGAAGGAACATGATATGTATGAAAAGAAATATGATGTGTTATGAAGAAGGAACATGATATGTTCTGAAAAGCAATATGATATGTTATGAAGAATAAACATGTTATGCTATGAAGAAGAAACATGATATGCCACGATAAGGAACATGATATGTTTATGAAAAGAAATATGATATGTTATGATAAGGAACATGATATGATATTTTACTTTCTACATGGCTTGTACCAGGACCCTAACAAGGTCCAAGGGATGGGCTTCTACGTGCCCCTGGGTCGACGGTCGCAGTACGGACTCAGTACGGGATGGGCTCCCAGTTGCCCTAGGCCGATGGTCATAAGTACGGGCTTAGGATGGGCTTCTATGTTTTGTTGCCCCTAGGCCGACTGACATAGTACGGGCCTAGTACTCTAGTGGGTTCGGGATTAGCTACCTCGGGTCTATTAGGGATGTGCGCTATGATGATGATGTATGTGGTACAATATCGGGCCCAATATGTTGAGATTATGTTTACATACCTATAATATATATGTTTTCAAAGAGCATCCTGCATATACGTTTATTTCATGTCTAGATCATATGATGTTATATGCATATTATGTTTACATATGTTCTTAGATGTTTATATCAATACTATGCTTATGTTCTGGTATGTTATATGCACGTTATGTTTGTTTATGTTCTTAGATGTTTATATGAATGCTATGCTTATGTTCTGGTATGTTATATGCATGTTATGTTTGCTTATGTTCTTAGATATTTATATGAATGCTATGCTTATGTTCTGGTATGTTATATGCATGTTCTGTTTACTTATATTCTTAGATGTTTATATGAATGCTATGCTTATGTTCTGATATGTTATATGCATGTTATGTTTACTTATGTTCTTAGATGTTTATATTAATGCTATGCTTATGCTCTGGTATGTTATATGCATGTTATGTTGCTTATGTTCTTAGATGTTTATATGAATGCTATGCTTATTTTCTGGTATGTTTATATGCATGATATGTTTTCTTATGTTATTGAATGTTATACGAATGCTATGTTCATGTTCTGGTATGTTTATACCCATGCTATGCTTGTTTATATGTTCGTGTACGTTTATATGAATGTTATGCTTATATGATCTTCTATGATCATGTCCCTACTCTATTCTTAATGCTTGACGTATGGTTTTTGTGAGTAGGACAGGATCTTACTAAGCCTATGTGCTTATAGTTTTATGTTCCCTTGCACTGCAAATAAGGGTAAAGAATGGCTAAACTAAAGGGAGCAACATGAGGGGCAAGGTGTGTGTGGTAGTGGCATGGTGGAGGAGATCTGTTATGTTTCCCATACTTATGCACGTTTTCTTTGAGTTGAATGTCATGAACTGGAACAAGTATTTATGAAATGATGATGCATGCTTATGTTAAAAGAAAGAAAAAAAAGTCTAAAGTCTTCCGTTGTAAGAAGTATATGTAGTCTTCCGCTGTAATGCATGTATGTACGATCACGTCGCGCCGCCCCTCCAACCCCTGGAAAGGGCGGGCGTGACATATACTACTCAAGAATGATACTAACTACTCGGGAAATACATACACAGCTCTACCAATGACACTTCAAACAATAATTCTACTATCCCCTACTCTACTTGGGCGTCACATATACTTCTCAGGAAATACCTAAACTACTCTACCAATAACACTTCGGAAAATAATTACTCTACTTGCCCCTACACAGCTCGGGCATCACATATACTGTTGGTGCAGTAGGCACCGAAGTCGAACCTGAGTTTTGATTATAGCAAACAATAAAAAGTTAAGCTCATTTTGTTATCTCATGAGCTAAATCAAGTGTGCAGAAAGTGCTAAAGCTAGAGTTGAAGGTCAGTGACACCCGGAGGGAATTGTGGTTGTCGGACGATACCGGGAGGACTTCGAAGGAAGCCGAAGAACTCAAGTGAAGACTAGAAGCAAAGATTCAAAGGTAAATGTTGAGGTAAGCTCATGTGAGTGAATGTAAGTAAGGTCGTGTCCTCCGTACGGGGACATCCTTAGGTGTCGATCCGACCAAGACTTCCCATGGAAGGTCTAAGTCGAGATCAGATGGTAAATGACCATCGAGCTTACTTATACTAACTGTATTTTCGAGTTAATTCTTCATTACAGTTGGAAACCCTACAATCAGTCGACTGATGCCTCCAGCAATCGACTGATAGGGTTGATCAGTCGACTGCTGGTCAAGGATCAGCCTCGAGGAGAGTCAAAGCTTATCACCATTTCTCAAGGACTAGGTGGCATCACCTCATGAAACCACATCTAGGGTTTCACAAGGCTATAAATGTAGGGGGTCTCCACCCCTTTTCCATTCATTCCAAGAGCCTCCAAGTGCTTCTGATATGCTGCGACATTCTAACGATCTTCCGATGACGAAGTACTACAGAAACGATGACTCAAGCTCCAATCTTCATCCTTTCAAGTCGTCGGTAACCTTTTAATTTATAATTCAGTTTCAAATTGTATTTCTTTTCAAGTTTTTATTATAACAAGGAGAGGGGGAGTGTCCCTCTACCTTGATCTCTTTTTGTAATCGCTTGTCTCCTACCTCCGATGAGGAGGAGACTATTTTAGTGCTTTTGCCCTCCGTGCGTGGTCTCAAACTACTAGGGCCTTGGAGTAGCAGCCATAGGCTGTGAACCAAGTAAATCTATTGTGTCATTTTAATTTCTCATTGCGTGCTTTGATTTTTGAATCATCAAAAACGAACGAATTGTCTTATCGCTATTCACCCCCCTCTAGCGATCCTCTATCGATCCAACAATTGGTATCAGAGCCAGGGGCGCTAAGATTTGGTGAAACCACCAATCTAGCCTTTTTATAGATTTGTTTTGAATTTTATGAGTCTTTTTTCATTCGTTTAAATTTTCTCCCGCACTACTAATCCAAGATGCAAGCCTTGGTACATTTCATTATTTTTGTCGTTACTAGATTCTTTCTCTTCACTTGTTTTTTTGTCAATGGCCCATCTCAAGGGTTTTAGCACCGTCCAACCTCCGTTTTACAATAGAGATAACTTCCGTTATTAGAAGGGTCGAATGGAGTGCTTCCTTAAGACCCAGATCGAAATGTGGATCATAATCCAAATAGGATTCACACTTCCGATTAATGAAGTGGGTGAATCCTTGGATTATGACCAATGCTACAAAAAGGTATGTCGAAGCCGACGCCAAGGCAACTCAAATCCTCTAATGTGGTTTGTCCAAGGAGGAGCTCAATCGCGTTGACCCCTTTATCAGTGCAAAGGACTTGTAGACCAAGTTAGTGGAACTACACGAAGGAACCGACAAAGCTAAGATATACAAATGGGACCTTCTTTTCAATAAATTATATAATTTAAAAATGCAGGAACATGAGACGGTGACTCAACTACACGCCCGTGTACAAGACATCGTCAACAATTTGCACGCCATCAGACAAAAGGTCAAAAACCGTGACCTCATAAGGTATGTTTTGAATTCATTTCCTAGGACTATCTTGTGGGCATCCATGGTTGATGCCTATAAGGTTTCTAAGGACTTGTCAAAAATTAGATTAGATGAATTATTTTCCGAATTCAAACTCAACGAACAGTCTAATTCGGTACCCAAGAAAGGTATATCCCTTTTTACAGGTCCAAAGAAGAAGCCCGTAAGTAAGCCACCCCCGAAGGAAGAAGAAGACGAGTACGAGTCGGAGGTCGATCCGGAGATGGAGACCGAACTAGTCAATCTAGTTTGGAGGATGATTAAGAGTCGAAGATGACCCATCACTCAACCCAAGGAAGGTAAATCTAAAGCTAGTTCTAACATTAGGTGTTATGAATGCAACAAATTCGGACACATCAAGTCAGAATGTCCGAAGCTCAATAACAAAGCACCAAAGTTCAAGAAGGCGCTCAACGCTACGTGGGAAGAGGCATCGGAGGAAGAAGACGATGACCTCTTCTTCATGGCTAAACCAACTGAATCAGAGCCAGAGTTTGAACCTGAGCAAGAATCTAAACCCGAGGATGAGTCGGACTACGAATCATTATTCAAGACAAGGCACAGATCCGCATCCGGTTCAAGAGATACGCTCAAGGTAAGTCGGTCCCTCATTAGTACTTTATATAATGCAATTAAGTTTCTAACTTGGAAGTTAGCTAAGTCTGAGTCCAAGGTCAAGACCCTGGTTGAGGAGGTTAAACTCCTTAAACACGAGGTCTCCCTAACCTCTTCGACTAATCAAGTTCAAGAGGAGGACTCAACTCGAGTTGAAAAGCTCAAAGTTGAGAACTCACTTTTGAAAAGTCAAGTCGAAGATCTTAGGAACACGTTGGAAAGATTCACCTTGGGATCCAAGGGACTTGACCTCCTACTTGGATCGTAAAGGGTCGTGTACAACAAGGCTAGGCTTGGGTTTAGCTCAAATACAACTAACAAGTCGTATATGTCAATTGTAAGTCGACATAAAAAACTTGTCCAAGCATGGGTCCCTAAGACCACTTTGATTTCTCAATTAGGGTCTAACCAATACTGGATTCCTAAGGACCAAATCCACTATGTGAAAAGACCAAACCGATTCAATGGTCCAGGAGGAGTCAGTACAAAATTTGTTTGTGCTATTACTTAGAAATGGCATGCTTAGTTTTTTTTTATTTTTCTTTTTAGAATTGTTAGATAGGGACTATAACTTGTCAATACTTGATAACATAGTACCAGGACGCGGCGAGATGATAGTACGCTAGGAAAGTGAAGTCTTGGGTACTCAAGCTAGATAAGGCGTATCTAGTCGGTTCACTTGACCGAGTGGAACTAGCTGAAGCTACCTCGTCGTATCCTAGACTAGTTAGACCAGGAAGTGGTCTTAGATGAGTCAAGTTACTATTGTCTCGAAATTGACTTTGTCTAAGGAAGTGGTCATTTTTCCAATCAAAGAAGGCCCCTGTGCCTCGCCACCACTTGGAAGCCAAGATCTTGAAAAGGTGACTTGATAAGCTTAGGGTAAAATCCGAATCTAACGAAAGGTTGACTAGTTTAAAATCATTAAATTTAAATCAAGTAAATTGGAGGCATCTCACAAGAACACAAAAGGATAACGTGTTTGATCATGTAGAAATGGGTGAGATGATCTAGGTCTAATAATTTACAACCAAATCTTCAAATTTCAATATCCGATCTAACTACCTTGTGTGTAGGATCAATGGATGTTGGATAGTGGTTGCTCCCAACACATGACCGAGGATCAACTTAAGTTTTCGAAGCTTCGATCCAAACGACAAGGATTGGTAGCTTTTGGAAATAGCGGCAAGCTCAAAATCATCGGATCAGGTGATATTGAGCTCAACTCAAACTTTGTCATTCAAAACATTTTAGTAGTTGAAAATTTTGAATATAATTTACTTAGCGTAAGTCAGTTGTGTGATAATAACTATAAGGTCATATTTCTAGAAAATGAATGTGTAATTAAAACAAATGGAACTTCTAAAACAATCTTTAAAAGAACTAGGAATAGCAACATCTATACTATTAATCTACCTAACTCCTCAACCAAGTGTCTTATGACACAGCAAGAGGACTCTTGGTTGTGGCACCGACGACTCGGTCACTCGCACCCAAGACTCGTCCACAAGATGAGTCAGAGTGGCTTAGTCAAAGGTTTGCCTAATCTCAACAACTTAGGCAATAAAATTTGTAATGCTTGTCAACAAGGTAAACAATATAGGACATAACATCAACTAACTAATCAAGAATGAACCAAAAGTATTCTTGAGCTCCTATATATGGATCTATTCGATTCAAATGGAGCTAAGTCACTTAATGGTAGTCAATTTTGCTTATTCATAATTGACAACTATTCTAGATTTACCTGGGTTAGGTTCAGCAAATGCAAAAGTGATACCCTAGATCAACTAATCAATTTGTTTAAACTAATCGAAAATCAAAAGAACCTTAAAATTAAAAGACTTAGGAGCAATCATGGTGGTGAATTTGAAAACCATAGGTTTACAGATTTCTGTAACCTAAACGGATACCACCATGAATTCTCATGTCCTAGAACCCCACAACAAAACGGCCTAGTCGAACATAAAAATAGAACCCTACAAGAAGCTGCTAAGACATTGCTAAATGAATATAACCTACCTAATAGGTTTTGGGCAGAAGCCGTTAGTATGACTTGCTATGTCCAAAATAGGATCCTTATGGTAAAGAGGCACCTTAAGACCTCGTACGAGATCTATCATGACAAAGTACCTAACATCAAGTACTTTAGAGTATTTGGATGTAAGGTACATATCCTGAACACTAAGGATTACCTAGGAAAGTTCACCTCCAAAACCTCTACCGGAATCTTCTTAGGATACTCGACTACAAGTAGAGCCTATAGGGTATATAACCATGACACCCTTAGAGTTGAAGAGACCATTAATGTAGTTTTCGATGAAGGACACGACCCTACAAAACTTGTAGCAACACCAACTAGCGAACCGATTCATATCAGACTCGACTCTGACCTTGAGATGAGTCTAGTATTAATCCTAACCCAAGTCCAATGAGTTATCCTATCGACCAAGTGATAGGTGGCCCTAACCCAAGTCAAATTAGGATTCAAACGAATCATCCTATCGACCAAGTGATAGGTGATCCTAGCCTAAGAGTTCGAACTAGAGCTTCATATCGAAATCTTAGCCAAATCTCTTTGATTTCTAAAATCGAATCCAAAATCATTGAACAAGCCCTTCTTGATCCTGATTGGATTATTGCAATGCAAGAAAAGCTAGCTCAATTCACTAGGAATGAAGTTTGGGAATTAGTACCACCACCTAAAGATAAAACAATCATTGGAACAAGGTGGGTCTTTCGAAACAAGCTTGATAATAAAGGTGAAGTAGTTAGAAATAAAGCGAGATTAGTCACTAAAGGGTTTAGTCAAGTCGAAGGATTATATTACGATGAGACCTATGCCCCAGTAGCTAGACTAGAATCCATCCGAATGTTGTTAGCATATGATGCACATCGAGGATCTAAATTATTTCAAATGGATGTCAAGTCAACATTCTTGAATGGATATATTAAGGAAGAGGTTTATGTTAACCAACCCCCCAGATTCGAAAGTCTAGATAAACCCGACTATGTCCTTAAACTAAAGAAAGCTCTTTATGGACTCAAACAAGCTCCTCGAGCTTGGTACAAGAGGCTTTCAATTTATCTTAAGTCAAAAGGGTTTAACCAAGGCCTAGTCGATCCGACCCTTTTCATAAAAATCATAGGTAAGGAAATCTTTATAGCCCAAATCTATGTAGACGATATCATTTTCGGAACAACCAATTCGATCCTAGTAAACGAGTTCATTTCACTTATGGAAAGTTAATTTCAAATGAATTTACTAGGTGAATTGAGTTTCTTTCTAGGACTACAAATTAAATAAACTAAGGATGGAATATATTTATATCAACAAAAATATACTAGGGAATTAATTAAACATTTTGGAATGCAAGACACTAAAACCATCAATACACCCATGGCAACTAATGTCAATATAGGAGAGGACTTAGAAGGAAAGCCCATCGATCTAAAATACTATAGGAGTGCGATAGGGAGTCTTCTATACTTAATTGCGAGTCGACCCGACATTTTATTCGCAATAAGTATGTGCGGAAGGTTTCAAACCTATGCCAAGGAGTCTCACCTAACCCTAGTCAAGCGTATCCTTAGATATCTAAAGGGCACACTAAGCGTAGGTATTTGGTACCCTAGATCTACCGAGTTCGAACTAATCGGCTACTCCGTCACGGACTATGCCGGTAGTAAACTCGATAGAAAGAGCATGAGTGGTTGTTGTCAACTTCTCAGCTCGAGTCTAGTGAGTTGGTGCAGTAGGAAGCAACACTGTATTGCCTTGTCTACCACCGAAGCCGAATAAGTCACAATGGGTGAGTGTGTTACTCAGCTTCTTTGGATGAAGCACACTCTCCGAGATTTTAAGATAGACTTCATAAATACTAAAATTCACGTAGATAATATTAGTTCAATTAACTTAACGAAAAACCCCGGATGTCATTCTAGGACCAAACATGTAGAGGTTAAACATCACTTCATTTGAGAACATGTGGTCAATGGAGCCATACAACTCGAATACGTAGAATCGAAGTCGAACTTAGCGGACCTTTTTACTAAACCCCTACTCGAAGCCGAATTTAGTCTATTAAGACAAAAATTGGGCATGTGCGTAATAGAGTAGGATTTACAAATCATAACTTCTTATAACTCTATTATTTACTTTTCTTGTTAATGGAATTAGCTTAGGGCTTACCCTAGATATCATGTACCTATAGATTTAAGGAGTCAACACATCTCACAACACATAGGATCAATGTGTTTGTGTACTTAGCGACGTAGATGGGCGTGAGATATTAGGACCTTACTCCTGGTTCCATATGTAGAGTTAGTGCATCGCCATGAACCACGGAGTATAATCATCTATATTAACCGACTCTGATAAGGACTTATTGATCATTTCATATCAATCAAGTCAAAAAGAGTTGAACATACAAATAGATGAGCTTATTTTTAATATATTATTTTCAAAATTATGTGGAACATGCTTGGACTTGGAACTAAAACTTAAAACTATAATTTTAAAAAACTATGTTTCTCAAAACCCCCCACTCTTTCCGATTTATGGCAAAATGGGGAGAAAAGGCCAAAGTTAAGGGATCATTTTTTTTTTGATAACTTAACTTAGTAACATAATCTATATTCTCATGGCCAAAAGTTAATGTTTACTTAACTTAATTTTTGCAAACTTAATTCTATTAGTTGAAAAAGGGGGAGAAAGGCCAAGTTAAGAAATCTTCTTAACTTAAACTTATTTTTAATACTAAGGCCAACTTTAAGTAATTGTTAATTACTTAAACTCTTCCTAAGTAGCAAACATCAAGGGGGAGGGTTAAGACCTTCTTTCAAAAACTCACCCTCGGTCAAGGGGGAGTACTTGAAAGAGAGTCTCTATTACTCCTACTTAATTTTCAAATTAAATTCTTCATTTCAATTTCATGATAATGCATATTATTTCCTTAACTTTGTATGGGTTTGCCATAGATCAAAAAGGGGAAGATTGTTGGTGCAGTAGGCACCTAAGTCGAACCTGAGTTTTGATTATAGCAAATGATACAAAGTTAAGCTCATTTTGTTATCTCACGAGCTAAATCAAGTGTGCAAAAAGTGCTAAAGCTAGAGCTAAAGGTTAGTGACATCCGGAGGAAACCATGGTGGTCAGGCGACGTCGGGAGCACTTCGGAGGAAGCCGAAGAACTCAGGTGAAGACCGGAAGCAAAGCTTCAAAGGTAAAGGTTGAGGTAAGCTCGTGTGAGTGAGTGTAAGTAAGGTCGTGTCCTCCGTACGGGGACATCCTTAGGCGTCGATCTAACCAAGACTTCCCATGGAAGGTCTAAGTCGAGATCGGATGGTAAATGACCATCGAGCTTACTTATACTAACTGTATTTTCGAGCTAACTCTTCATTGTAGCTGGAAACCCTGCCATCAATCAACTGATGGATTGTATCAGTCGACTGATGCCTCCAACAATCAACTGATAGGGTTGATCAGTCGACTACTGGTCAAGGATCAGCCTCGAGGAGAGTCAAAGCTTATCACCATTTTTCAAGGGCTAGGTGGCATCACCTCATGAAACCTCATCTCAACGATTAGGGTTTCACAAGGCTATACAAGTAGGGGTTCTCCACCCCTTTTCCATTCATTCCAAGAGCCCCCAAGTGCTTCCGATACGCTGCGACATTCCGACGATCTTCCGATGATGAAGCACTATAGAAACGATGACTCGAGCTCCAATCTTCATCCTTTCAAGTCATCGGTAACCTTTTAATTTATAATTCAGTTTAAAATTGTATTTTTTTTCGAGTTTTTATTATAACAAGGAGAGGGAGAGTGTCCCTCTACCTTGATCTCTTTTTGTAATCGCTTGTCTCCTACCTCCGACGAGGAGGAGACTATTTTAGTGCTTTTGCCCTCCATGCGTGGTCTCGGACCGCTAGGGCCTTGGAGTAGCAGTCATAGGTTGTGAACCAAGTAAACCCATTGTGTCATTTTAATTTCCTGCTGCGTGCTTTGATTTTTGAATCATCAAAAATGAACGAATTGTCTTATCGCTATTCACCCCTCCCCTCTAGAGATCCACTATCGATCTAACATATACTGCTCGAGAATGATACTAACTGCTTGAGAAATACATACACTTCTATGCCAATGACACATCGAAAAATAATTACTCTACTAGCCCCTACTCTGCTCGGGCGTCACACATACTGCTCGAGAAGTTGAGTGAAATTTTATAAGTATTTACTGATATTCAAAGAACTATCACATTAGGCGCAAGCCTTAAACTCTTACACTAAGCGTAGGACCTTAAACTCTTACAATAGGCACAGGGCCTTATACTCTCATGTTAGGCGTTGGGCCTTGAGTTTTATATGAGGCGCTAGGCCTTGTTAGCAATTTATCTGCCCATTATAGATGGAATGATAGTTCCCCGTAGGGGAAGGTAGCTACATAGCCCATAGGTTGTTATAGGAGATGTAAGATCCTTGAGAACATTTTACTTGACATATAGTGGCATTATAGTCCCTGTGGGGGAATGTAGCTATCTAGCTCATAGGATGTTATAGTAAGCGTAGAGCTTTAAGAAGATTTTACATATGTCATATAGGTAGCATTATAGTCCCCGTGGGGAAAGGTAGCTACCTAGCCCATAGACTGTTATAGGAGGCGTAAGAGCCTTGATTTAGTTTTGAACTTCATAGCCCTATAAGGAGAAAACAAATTACCTTCCAAGCTCATGCTTTAGGCAAAAAATCATAGATAAATATGTCACTGCATAAGAATTGCCTTAGAAAAAATATCACTGATCCTACAAGAAAATTATATGAGGCTTGAAAAGCCTCAGAAAAAATATCATTGATGCCTGCAAGAGGATATTTTGACTAAGTATAAAAACCCTTAGAATAAATGCCATTGAATACTGTCATAGGGAATTTGATTAGGCGTCAAAAACCCTAGAAACATTAATAACCCCTTGACTGTCGAGCGAGCTCAATTACAGGGAAGGGTAAAACTTCCACTCAGTACAGGTAGGACTTGCAGAAAATCCAAGGAGAAAGTTCTAGTATAGACACTACCATCAGGCTATTGTGAGAATAGGTTGAGTTACTAAAATAGCAAGCAGTTTTCTTAGAAATTCAAAAATTGATATAGAAGGAGAAAGACTGACATTTCCAATCAGGCAAATGTTTTCAACCATTAGAAGTTCTCATAGATTCCTTTTCCGAGCTCAAGAATAGAACCTTCAATAGCCTAGATGAGTTCCACTTCCATTTTCATATATTGATGCAGCATTTTCAGATATTATCAGATGTTACCAATGAACATACTAGCCGAGCTGCTCAGCTTCACGAAGAACTTACCCAGCTTAAAGAAACAAATATTGAGCGCCAAAATCTTAACCCAAACAGTGAAAAGATATGGAAAATATTTCCAGCGAGGACTTGAAGGTGCATTACAAGCAGCCAACGAGAAGAATCTTTTCTCATCTGATTTGACTAACAATGAACTTGATATAGAAGAAGCCTACAACAAGTTCCCACCAGAGGCCTTTGCATTCAACATTATCTGTAATGAATAATTTCATCCTTTTGTAATGAACTTATCATATTCCATGAATGAATGCTCAACCTTTCTGTAAATGCTATATGTACTAAACAACTTTGCAATGATCAGTCTACCCCATTATTTCTATATCCGTGTTGTGTGTATTGCATGTATGTTTGCTTCCATAAAATTTCATATCAACTAATTCTGTAATAAAGACATGATTCTAGATCTATACTATCAATATCCATTTTTAAACCTTACTACAACTTATATATATCTTACAACAAAACTTGCACAAACTTACATATCTCCTATCCACCTTATTCACATTATCACCCCTAACTGTCCATCACTCAAGTTGTCTGTAGTGCCCTACTTGTAGTGAATATTTATCTTCATTTTACCATATAACTTCTGAATTCGTACAATATATACCACCCATTAATTTTCATGTACAATATCATATTACCCCTTTTCATGATAAATTCTTTATTCCCAATTCTATGTTGCACTCATCCATCTTTTAAACTTCACGGCAACCTATGTATGCCTTGTAACAGAATCTGCACTGGTATAACACCCCTTGTAGTCGATTGATACACTATGTAAGGTTTTTTACTACTTTTTTTGTATGCTCTTAAGTAATACATTATTTAATCCTATCTTCTTTTTCATTCTAAATAATTACTTCTATCACAAGCTTCTAACAATGCTCAACCACCTTCCTCTATAAATCCCATTCAACATTACCTTCGTGACCCCACACCTATTGGTGCAATCGACCCAGGTCACGATTGACCAGACTCAAGTTTGACTCAAGTGATGTTTTGATGTTTGACATCAATGTTTGACATTGATGTCTGATATTGTTTTGGGGAGATTGTTAGAGCAATCGACCCGGGTCATGATTGACCAGACTCGAGTTTGACTCGAGGGAAATTTTGATGGTTGACTGGAGTTGACCATGTCAAGGAAAAGTCCAAGCATGGGTCTTGGCAAGGAAAAGTCCAAGCATGGGTCTTGGCATGGAAAGTCCAACATGGGTTGGCAAGGGAAAGTCCAAGCTAGAGTCTTGGCATTTGAGAAGTCCAAGGGGTTTGATATTGGCAGCGTAAAGTCCAAGCGGGAGTCTTGGTAGCATAAGTCCAATGGTTGGTGGCATAAAGTCCAAGCGGAGTCTTGGCAGCGTAAGTCCAATGTGCCTTGGCGGTGTAGACACCGTTAGCATGACATAGCTGATGGAAGCACCTGAAGGCTAGCATAATGGATGAACAAGTCATGGATGACTTAGAGGGATCCGAGAGGTGTGAGGCTGACGGAGGTGGCTAGAAGGCTTAGGTCTAGGCTATGGGTGGTCTAGCAAGTATGGGGGAACCATACTTGGGTTAAACCTCATATTTGAGGTGTGCCAGTTGACTGGTGCCATATGGCAGTTGACTGGTGTAAGTCAACTAGGGTTTGACTACGGGAATTAGCCCAGCAATCGACTGCCAGCCTTTGGCAGTCAACTGATTGGATGAGCAGTCGACTGATCATGTGATTAGTCGACTGGTGCTCGATTTTTTGGGCATAGATTGGAATCGAGACTCGATAGCGGGAGAAGCAGTCGAGTGAAGGATCCACCAGTTGACTGATGTCCTATCCATTGGATTTTTCCAGCGTGGATTACACCATTGTCTCATAACAACAGTGTTATCAGTCGACCGATGGCCCCAAGCAGTCGATTGATCGACGATTTCTAGCCCAGGCAGCAGCTTTAAAGGGAGCTCGTGGAGGAGGAAATCACTAGCGTTTCTTGAGGTATTTGGGGTGATTTGCTGCTACAAATCAGGGTCTCCAAGTGCAATTCAAGCAACCACAAAGCAAGCAATCCAAGAGCAATTGTAAAGTGTTGTTTTCTTTACTTGTTGTGTATTTCATTTGTATATTGCTTGTATTTATCTCTTACTATTATAAGATCACTTGTACGAGGTTTCTCCACCTCCGACTTGTGTCGAGAAGGAGTTATTGCATAGTGGTGTGTGATTGGCATCGCTAGAGCTCTTTAGAGCTCGATCCATGGAGTAGGAACCATTTGGTTCTGAACCACGTTAAATATTTATGTTTGCATATTTGTCTATTTTATTATTGCTTTATTATTATTATTCCACTGTGCGCTAATGAGATTTGTAGACAAACGCGATCAAATTCCATCTACGCATCCTACGACGCTATTCACCCCCCCTCTAGTGGTCAACATTTCCCTAATAAGTGGTATCAGAGCCTGGGGCTCTTCTATGGACTAAACACCGGGAGCTAAGACAAAGATGCTAGAGGGTGAAGATGGAGTTGGAAGAACAACTAGGTTGGGACATCAACACACCGGTGCCCTACACCCTATATGGATGAGAAGGCTCCAATTCTTGGAAGAGAAGAATTGAAGATTTTTTGATGGTGAGGGATTTAGAGGAGTGGTCCATCCTAATAGAAGGATTCCAATACCCAAGAGGACCAAAAGGTGGCTTCCTCAAAAAGAAGAGATGGAGTGAAGAGCAACTCCAACAATTCGAGAAAAACAAGAAGGTAATCAAATTTATTTTTGATTTAATTCCAAATGACTTCTTGTGTAGCCTAGGTGATTGCATGGATGCCAAGGAGCTTTGGAGGGAATTGGCCAAGCTCCATGAAGACCCATCACCGGCTCAAGAAGAGGAGGCCAAAGATGAATCCTCATCCTCACAAGCGAGTGAAGATTTGGAAGTTGATAGAGAGTCAACATCCAAATCGGTGGAAGAGGAAGAAAAAGTGGAAGAAGCCTCCACTTCAAGGATTGAGGGGGAGGAGAGACCATCCACACCGGAGAAATCTCAAGATGAGCCATCTACATCCGGTAGAGGGGAAGAGCAAGCTCAAGAGAACCTCACCACCACCCTAGGTAACTCGAGCAATTTGTTTTTAAACAAAAATCATATAATTTTCTTTGAGTATAAGGAATCCGGGCACTATAAGAGCAAGTGACCAAAGAGAGTAAGGAAGACTCCTCCGGCATCAAAAGTCAACACAAATTCAAAGGATGTCAGTGCCTCAATTAGGAAGATCAAGGAGCATGTCATTTGCTTCAAATGCCATCAACCGGGGCATTATAGGAGTCAATGCACTAAGGGGAAGAAAAAGACCCAAGAAGGAGCATCACAAGTAGGGGGAGTTTCTAAAGCTAACCCTAAGGTATATTTCATTAATGCACCTTCAAATTTTAAGGTCAAGAAGCATGCTAGAAGTAATTTAAACAATCTTTCTATTATTATAAGGAGCATGCTATTAGAAATAACAAATATTTTTGCCTAGGTGCTAAGAGTGTAAACCTTAGGAATAAGGAGAAATTTGGGACTAATGTCCCTAAAAATATTTTACCTAGGGAATCGATCAGGAAAATAGGAGAACATCTAGGCATCAATCCTAAATGGACTAGACATATGCCTAGGAAGAATAATGCCCAAAGACCAAATCAAAATTCTAAAATTGGGCAATTAGAGGTTGAAAATTATGTCTTGAGGTCAAGACTTGAAAAACTTGAAAAGACCCTTAAGATTATGCAAAATCAAGTTAAGAGGTCAAATGGTCAAAGTCAAGGGTCTAGATCTCAAAGTCAACACCTAGGACCTAAGAGACAAAAGTCAACCAAGGGCAAGAAAGGTTTGGGTCACAAACCTAAGCCTAAGGTGGCTTATAATAGTGTTCCATTTGATTATGGGACACAAACTAGGTCTAGGAAGACCAAGGTCAATAGGGAAGCCATCCCTAGAGTTGACCATGGTGTGTGCCTAGTGGCTAGGGTTTTTAAGAAACCTAGGGTGGCCACTAAGAAGGTTACAAGGGGAGTTACCCCTAGAGTTAACCTAGGCAAGACAACAATGACCAAGGCTAACAAGCCTAGAAGGGTCATTAGGAAGGTATCTAGGGAGGGTGATCGATTCATGCTAGATGGGTTTAGGGTGTGCCAATTTTAAATGGAAGGGTAGTTAACCTACCCGTGGTAAAGGTGGCACTTTAGGTTATTTTCAAGGTTATGAATACCTTGGAAATAGGTTTGAATCATAATCCTAAAAGATTTTAGGATGTATCAATATAATTTAAGAAGTTTGATAATTCAATCAAATTGGCACAATTTAGGTTTAGGAGTCTTAGTGTGCCAATTTGGGTTTTTGGCACACTTGGGAGATAAGTAATAATATGGTAAAATATACTTAATTATATCAAATGACAATTAATATTAAAATTTAGGTATTAATATACCTATACATTTTATATGTCATGCTTTGTTTGCCATATAACATGTCATGACATCATATCTTATTTTTAATCATTTAAAATGTCATGATCATGCTTATGGTTAGGTTAAAATGTCATGTATGCTTAAATTGTATCATATGTCATGACATCATGATCATTGGGCATGTTTAATTATTGCTATCATGTATGCCATGATCATTCATGCATTTAAGTTAATGAAAATTGATTCAAGGACAATGACATGACTTGGAGTCCCATTTATAAGGGAATCAAGTAGTGTTGCCTTAGAAAATACATGAAACCCTAGTTTAGGAGAACAAAACCCACATCTCACATCACATTGACTTGTATGTGTATTTATACACCCTGGATACATGTGAGATGCTAGGATATGAGTTAAGTTCAAGGTGCATAGTTTTTGCATCTAGATGAACTAAAACTCATCTTTAACTAAAGGTGAATCATTGGGAAAGCTTTTGTACAAGTCATGTACATTGAGCTCAAGGAATATGATCCAAAATAAGGTTTTAAAATCCATTTAGAAAACCTTGGTGAAGTCTATCTTTTGATAGCAATCACCATTGACGAAGTTGATACAAAGTAGGGCCAAAACATTGAAAATTTCAATGGTTTTGAACTTTGTGTCAATTTCACTATTTTATGGGTAAAATATTTTTCTATCATTTTTCACCCATTGTATTGGTCATAAGTAGTATACGTATGAATTTTCATGTTTTTTCGATATACATATAATTATTTATGAATTTTAAAATCTCATTTCTGATAATTGAAAATTGAGATTTTCAGTTATCAGTCGACTGCTTATGGTGGCAGTCGACTGATGGAGACGACAGTTGACTGATTTCTGATAAAGTCGATTGCCAGGCTGATTAGGGAAAAACAAGGTTGTTTAGCCTATTTTTGGCCAGGGTAAAGTTCCCTAACTACTCCTAACCCTAGGATATGCTTTGGGAAGCATTAGAAAGGGTGAAAATCCATTGGATATGGATTAGGAGAGTTGTTTAGGGTTTGTATCAATTTTAAGATAAGGGAAAGTTCTATGTTGAACTTTGAACCTTAATTTTTGATGGTTTAGAGTTCCTATTGACTTAGGGACTTCCTAAGGACATTGTTGGTGCAATGGTCAAGGGGGAGCAAGCTTTTAGGGGGAGGTATCCATCATGGGATGATGGATGGTATGTTTCCTCATGAGGAGGAAAAATGGAATTTTGAGATACCCAATTTGGAAATTGGGAGAGTGTATAGGATTGCCTCTCTTGAGTGATATGAGACTTATCACTAGGAAGATGGTAGGCATCCTAGGTATTTTTGGACCAAGGGGAGATTATAAGATCTCATTGGGACATGAGACATTGACCTCCTTGGAGAGAACCTTTTTGATGTTAGTCAAAAAGGTGGAGAATGTTTTCGGAGAGAATGTTATGGAAATTGGTAATCTTACCTTTCTCCAAAATGTTTTGGGGGAGAATGGTATGGAAAGTGTTATCAATTGATGTTTATCAATTGTCAATTCGGAGAATTGGGGAGAATGTTTGGGATTACCAATTTAGGATAATTGGTAAGGAGATTTGAGTTAGTGTTCTAACTCAAAGGTATGTGTTTTTGTCAAACATCAAAATGGGGGAGATTATTGGTGCAATTGGCTTAGGTCACGATTGACCGGACTCGAGTTTGACTCGAGTGATGTTTTGATGTTTGACATGGAAGTTTGACATTGATGTTTGACATTGACGTCTGATATTGTTTTGGGGAGATTGTTGGAGCAATCGACCCGGGTCATGACTGACCGGACTCGAGGGGGATTTTGATGATTGACTGGAGTTAACCATGTCAAGGAAAAGTCCAAGCATGGGTCTTGGCAAGGAAAAGTCCAAGCATGGGTCTTGGCATGGAAAGTCCAACATGGGTTGGCAAGGGAAAGTCCAAGCTTGAGTCTTGGCATTTGAGAAGTCCAAGGGGTTTGATATTGGTGGCGTAAAGTCCAAGGGAGAGTCTTGGCAGCATAAGTCCAATGGTTGGCGGCATAAAGTACAAGCAGAGTCTTGGCAGCGTAAGTCCAATGTGCCTTTGTGGTGTAGACACTGTTAGCATTGTAAGGGATCGATGTGTATGTGTTGGTCGGCTAGAGGGGGGTGAGTAGCCCTCAACCATTCGATGGTGGAATTCGTTCGTTCTCATTGCGTTGCTTTCCTATGATTGTCGTTAGCGCAGCGGAAACAATAGAAATAATAATAATACTAACAATAATACAAGCATACGCAAACACACACAATATATGTGGTTCGGAACTGAATGGTTCCTACTCCACGGGCGAGCTCTCCGAGCTCTAGTTATGCACACGACACTAACTATACCACTCCTTCTCGACAACACGTCGGAGGTGGAAAAACCTCTCACAAGCAATTACAATGTAATATAGAAATACAAGCAAATACACAAATACAATACACAAGAAAACTTTCACCGATTGCTTTGATCGCTTTGCTTGTTGCTTGCTTTAGATGGCTCTTGAAGGTCTGGAATGCAGCATCAATTCCCCTCGAATAGCTTCCCAAAAGGATTGGCGAAATCCTCCCACTTGAGCTGTAGGGGATCGAATGGCCGGCTAGAGGGGGGTGAATAGCCCTCTTTACTTGAATGGTTGATTTTGCTCGTCTACAAACAAAATTAGCGCAACGGAAACAACAAAGACAAGCAAATGGAAATAACAATAAAACAAATGCTAACACAATGGTATAACATGGTTCACGGCTACGCCGCTAATCCACGGTCCCCGATTCATCCTCAGTGAATCACTCCACTAAAACCAATCCACTAATGGTCTCTCCTTTGCACCAAGCTAGGTGGAGGTAACATTTACAATCAAGATCACTCTTCTTACAATAACAATGAAGTAAAAGCAAGTAAGAAGAGTGGGAAGACATTTATGGCACTTTGGGAGAAGATTAGAGTTGAAGCATTAGCCTCTCAAAGCCCCATCCCCTTCCTTTTTATAGAGGAAGAGGGTTTCTTCCCGTTGACACAGGAGCAGTCGACTGATGCCCCGATCAGTCGACTGGTCCTGTAGTCATTGCCCAATAACGGCCACTTTCCACGTTGGATTTCATCCAACGACATTATCATCAGTCGACTGATCTTACCATCAGTCGAGTGCTCCGCGAGCTCGACTCCATTCTGTGCCCATGCACAGCCATCGATCGTTGTCCTGGCAATGATCGGTGTCGAAAGCAATGATCCGCACCATGGCAATGATCGCTTGGCCCAAATGCCCATGAGTCGGACACTAGTCGAACCCATTCGACTCAGAGCAGTCGATTGTCATTCCATAGCAGTCGACTGATATCGGGAAAACTCATCTGACACTTAGCCAAATGACCAAGTTTCACCTAGGAGCTACTACCCCTTTCCCGGGTTACATTCGCTCACTCTCATCTCTCGGAGTCCCTCGCCTTCGAAGTTATCTTCGTCCGGCCACGTCCCTCGGATGCGCCAAGCGCACAGCTCTATAGCGCCACCCTTCGCGTCTCGCCCTGAAGTCTACTTCCTCCGGCTTCACTCCAAGCTCCTCGTCCGGCGGTCCCTCGGATGCTCCAAGCGCACGGCTTCCGCAAAGCTATCCTTCACCGACTCAAAGACCGAGTCATGAGATGTGAAACTCGCCAAGGCTCCATGTGCGAATTACTAAGTCCTGCAAGACTCCAACGCACATATCAAATCACACTAACAATCAAACTTAAACCCTTTTCCACACACATCAAAACCTTATCATGGCAAGAAATTGCCCTAACAATCTCCCCCTTTTTGATGTGTGGCAATCCGTTTAAGTTAGGTAAAACGTTTGATAGAAATTTATAAGGTAAGAAAGCATGTAAACATAAATATGATATAGCAACATGCAACTCCCCCTTAATCCATGAAACTCCCATACATATTTCTCCCTTATTTCTCCCCCTATCATATTTTACTTAAACATAATTTTTTTCTCCCACTTTGACACCATCAAAAAGATCAATACTAAGTTATAAACCCATGGCATCAAGTCTAATAGAAGGAAAATACCAAAAATTGGTTTAAAAACCGAATTCAGCCTTTACTGTTCTAATTTTTAGGCCACCAGTCGACTGGTTCAGACTACCAGTCGACTGGCACGTGTATTTCAGGATTTCTGATTTCCGGGGTGAAATTCAGAAATGCATTAAAAAATCCACAAAATTCTAAAAATCATGAAATTTGGAGAACATATTTCTTTTAAGTATATATATCAAAGGAAAATAATTTTTCAAGAAAAATCATTATATTTTCTTATTTTTGCCAAAAATCCAAAAGCTTTAAAAACCACTAGGTTTTTGATCATTCTAGTATCAAGTTTCCTACCTAGTTTTGCATCCAATTGTTTCAAAACATGAATACATAGATTTTAGGGTAAGAAATTGTTTTGAAAACATGTGAAATATCCAACCATGATCTTTGGACAATATGTCTATGAATTAAACATAAGCTTTCCCCATGATTGGTCTATTATTGCTATTTTGATACCTTAAATGACCATCTAAATGTCATAGGCATTAGTGGACATTTGTATCATCCTAACATCTCACCCATGCTAAGTCTGGAATGCAGAAACAATTCCCCTCCAATAGCTTCCCAAAAGGCTTGGCGAAATTCTCCCACTTGAGCTGTAGGGGATCGAATGGCCGGCTAGAGGGGGGTGAATAGCCCTCTTTACTTGAATGGTGGATTTTGCTCGTCTACAAACAAAATTAGCGCAACGAAAACAACAAAGACAAGCAAATGGAAATAACAATAAAACAAATGCTAACACGAAGGTATAACATGGTTCACGGCTACGCCGCTAATCCACGGTCCCCGATTCGTCCTCGGTGAATCACTCCGCCAAAACCAATCCACTAATGGTCTCTCCTTTGCACCAAGCTAGGTGGAGGTAACCTTTACAATCAAGATCACTCTTCTTACAATAAGAATGAAGTAAAACCAAGTAAGAAGAGTGGGAAGACGTTTATGGCACTTTGGGAGAAGATTAGAGTTGAAGCATTAGCCTCCCAAAACCCCATCCCCTTTTTTTTTATAGAGGAAGAGGGTTTCTTCCTGTTGACACAGGAGCAGTCGACTGATGCCCCGATCAGTCGACTGGTCCTGTAGTTGTTGCCCAATAACAACCACTTTCCACGTTGGATTTCATCCAACAGCATCATCATCAGTCGACTGATCTTACCAACAGTCGAATGATAGACCATCAGTCGAGTGCTCCGCGAGCTCGACTCCATTCTGTGCCCGTGCATAGTGCCATCACGATCATTGTCCCTTGGCAATGATCGGCGAAGAATGCATTGCTACCATGGCCGATCGCTGGCCCAAATGCCCATGAGTCGGACACTAGTCGAACCCATTCGACTCAGAGCAGTCGACTGCCATTCCATAGCAGTCGACTGATATCGGGAAAACTCATCTGACACTTAGCCAAATGGCCAAGTTTCACCTAGGAGCTACTACCCCTTTCCCGGGTTACATTCACTCACTCATCTCTGAGTCCTCGCCGGTTATCTTTGTCCACGCCCTCATATGCGCCGCATACGGCTCTATAGCGCCACCCTTCGCGTCTCGCCCTGAAGTCTACTTCCTCCGGCTTCACTCCAAGCTCCTCGTCCGGCGGTCCCTCGGATGCTCCAAGCGCACGGCTTCCGCAAAGCTATCCTTCACCGACTCAAGAACCGAGTCATGAGATGTGAAACTCGCCAAGGCTCCATGTGCGAATTACTAAGTCCTGCAAGACTCCAACGCACATATCAAATCACACTAACAACCTAACTTAAACCCTTTGCCACACACATCAAAACCTTTTCATGGTAAGAAATTGCCCTAACAATCTACCCCTTTTTGATGTGTGACAATCCGTTTAAGTTAGGTAAAACATTTGATAGAAATTTATAAGGTAAGAAAGCATGTAAACATAAATATGATATAGCAACATGCAACTCCCCCTTAATCCATGAAACTCCCATACATATTTCTCCCTTATTTCTCCCCCTATCATATTTTACTTAAACATAATTATTTCTCCCCCTTTGACACCATCAAAAAGATTAATACTAAGTTATAAACCCATGGCATCAAGTCTAATAGAAGGAAAATACCAAAAATTGGTTTAAAAACCGAATTCAACCTTTACTGTTCTGATTTTTAGGCCACCAGTCGACTGGTTCAGACTACCAGTCGACTGGCACGTGTATTTCAGGATTTCTGATTTCTGGGGTGAAATTCAGAAATGCATTAAAAATTCCACAAAATTCTAAAAATCATGAAATTTGGAGAACATATTTCTTTTAAGTATATCTATCAATGGAAAATAGTTTTTCATGAAAAATCATTAGATTTTCTTGTTTTTGCCAAAAATCCAAAAGCTTTAAAAACCACTAGGTTTTTGATCATTCTAGTATCAAGTTTCCTACTTAGTTTTGCATCCAATTGTTTCAAAACATGAATACATAGATTTTAGGGTAAGAAATTGTTTTGAAAACATGTGAAATATCCAACCATGATCTTTGAACAATATGTCTATGAATTAAACATAAGTCTTCCCCATGATTGGTCTATTATTGCTATTTTGATACCTTAAATGACCATCTAAATGCCATAGGCATTAGTGGACATTTGTATCATCCTAACATCTCGCCCATGCTAAGTTTTCAATCATGGTAGCCTATGGTGAGTGTGAGATGCATCCTAGAGGGTATTTGTATATACTTAACCATTATATTCATGCAATTCTATCAAGGTTAAGTATCAACCTAACAATCCTCATGATCATAAAGGCATATATGAACTAATTTCACATTATGATCATGAAACAAATGTATTCATCAATCTATACTCATGCATTAGGTATTATATCATGATAATAAGCAAATATCACCTAAAGCATGATTTAAGTCCTATTTCTCATGATTATGTGTCAAATATCAAAGTCATAAATCATGATTGCAAACATACATAGCAATTTCATTAAATATCATGATTTAAGCATTATTATCTATTTATAGGCACATTATCATCACCTAACACTATTTCAAAAATGTTGTCCCGCCATCCTAAGTCAACCAAAATATGATATAGGTCAAGTCCATATGGTTGACTACCCTAGGGTTTTACTAAACCTTAAGGATGGATTTTGGAACCCAATACAAATTCTTACCTATGGGGTTCACTAGAAATTCCTTAGGAATCCATTTTCTAGCTATTACCTTCTTCTTATCTTGTCCCCTAGCAATTAGGCATTTATAGGCCTTTTCATTTTTCTTTTCTTTATATCCTAGGTCTTTCTTGTTAAAGCTAGCTCTTTGGCTCCCAATTATCATGTTCAATGTATTTGAGCCAATACTGAATTTTTCTAGGGCTTTGGTTAGATAATCTACTTTCTCTGTTAAAACCCTATTTTCCTCTATGCATGCATCATTAACATCCAAAGGCATATAGTTATCATGTGAGCATGCATCATCATCATTATCATTAAAACATGCTTTTTCTAATTTTTGTTCTAATTCTTTAATTTGATCAAGCATATTTTTATTCTTTTTCTTTGCTCTAAATAGGTCCTTAGTGAGGCTAGAAATCATAGAAACTATTTTACTAGGTGAAAGATTAGTTACCATAGTTTCCATGTCCTCTTCTTCTTCGGATGAGGATGTAGAGGAGGCTCCCCCTTCACTTGAGCTCCCTCTACTTGAACTTGATTCTTCATTTTCGGTGGAGGAGCAATCCAAGTCATCAAATGCCATCAATGCTAAGTTGGTGACAAATGCGTTTTCTTCCTCAGATGATGATGAAGAGGAGGAGGAAGGGTCATCCCATGTCTTTGCTTTGAATGCCTTGGCCTTTCCCTTTTCTTTTATTTTCTTCTCCTCTTCCTTTTTCTTCTTGCTCCCCTTTTTCTTCCTTCTTTCTCCTTTCTTCCTTGCTCTTGTTTAGAAGGGGGCAATTGTCCCTTATGTGCCCCTCTCCTTGGCAATTGTAACAAATGATCTTTCCCCTTGGTCTTCTACTCCTATCATTTGATTTGTTAAATCTAAAACCTTTTAAAGCACGCCTTACCCTCCTTACCATATATGCTTCTTCCATGATATCCATAGAGGAGGCGGAGGATGCTTCATCATCGGAGGAGGAGGGGATCTCTATCTTCTTCTTCCCCTTGTTTGCCAAAAATGCTACTCCTCTTGAAGGTTGGATTCTTGGCTCTTCTTGTATTCCTTCAAGCCTAGATTCATTCAATTCCATAGTGGAGAAAAATTCATCTAGAGTACTTACCTCTAGATTCTTTGAAATATAGAATGAGTCCACCATTGAACTCTACTTGGATGATCGGGGAAAAGCCTCTATGGCCTTCATTATCATATCTCGGTTGGAGAGCTTTTCACCTACACTTGTTAGCCCAATTAAAATCTCTTTAAACCTAGAATGCAATGAAGTTACCTTTTCTCCCTTTTCTAATTTTATGTTGGATAATTGGGAGCGGAGGAGATCTCTTCTTGCAAGTTTAGCCTCCGAGGTACCTTCATGAAGCTCTACTAGCTTCTCCCACATCTCCTTGGCACTTAGGCATTCTACAATTCTATTTATTTCTTGTTGAGGAAGCACATTGTAGAGATGGTGCTTGGCTTTTGAATTTGCAAGGTGCTCCTCTCTTTGCCTCTTGGTCCACCTTGACTTCTCTATTGGCTTCCCCTCTTCATCCCTAGGCAAAACGAAACCGGATTCTATTGTAATCATAATATCAAAATCCATTTTGAAAAATGCCTCCATTTGCTTCTTCCACCAAGCGAATTCTCCTTCGAATTTCGGTGGATGAATGTTTGAGTCGGCCATCTTTTGATGAAGTGCTTGTTGCGGTGGTTAGTCCTCGACAAGCTTTCCTTGGCTCTGATACCACTTGTAGGGGATCGAATGGCCGGCTAGAGGGGGGTGAATAGCTCTCTTTACTTGAATGGTGGATTTTGCTCGTCTACAAACAAAATTAGCGCAACGGAAACAACAAAGACAAGCAAATGGAAATAACAATAAAACAAATGCTAACACGATGGTATAACGTGGTTCACAGCTACGCCGCTAATCCACGATCCCCGATTCATCCTCGGTGAGTCACTCCGCCAAAACCAATCCACTAATGGTCTCTCCTTTGCACCAAGCTAGGTGGAGGTAACCTTTACAATCAAGATCACTCTTCTTACAATAAGAATGAAGTAAAAGCAAGTAAGAAGAGTGGGAAGACATTTATGGCACTTTGGGAGAAGATTAGAGTTGAAGCATTAGCCTCCCAAAGCCCCATCCCCTTCCTTTTTATAGAGGAAGAGGGTTTCTTCCTGACAGAGTGCCCGATCAATGACTTGTCTCCGTAGCCGCTGCCCAATAACGGCCATTTTCCACGCTGGATTTCATCCAATCGGCATCATCATCGATCCGATCTTACCATTAGTCGATCGATAGACCATCACCGAGTGCTCCGCGACTGACTCCATTATATGCCCGCACATTGCCATCACCGACTATCGCCCCTTGGGCGACCGGTGTTGATGAGTCGATCGCTAGTCCATGGCGATCGCTGGGCCAAATGCCCATGAGTCTGGACACTAGTCGAACCCATTCGACTTGGGAAGCGATCGCCATTCCATGGCTGATCGATGTCGGGAAAACTCATCCGACACTTAGCCAAATGGGAAAGTTTCACCTAGGAGCTACTACCCCTTTCCCGGGTTACATTCGCTCACTCTCATCTCTCGGAGTCCCTCGCCTTCGAAGTTATCTTCGTCCGGCCACGTCCCTCGGATGCGCCTAGCGCACGGCTCTGCAGCGCCATCTTTCGCGTCTCTCCTGGAAGTCTACTTCCTCTGGCTTCACTCCAAGCTCCTCGTCCGGCGGGCCCTCGGATGCTCCAAGCGCACGGCTTCCGCAAAGCTATCCTTCACCGACTCAAGGACCGAGTCATGAGATGTGAAACTCACCAAGGATCCATGTGTGAATTACTAAGTTCTGCAAGACTCCAACGCACATATCAAATCACACTAACAACCTAACTTAAAACCTTTGCCACACACATCAAAACCTTATCATGGCAAGAGATTGCCCTAACATGAGCTCCATTTATAACCTGTATCAAGCTGATTTCGTGCACATCAGTTGATTGATCATGATCATCAATCGACTGGTCCTGTAGTCGTTGTCTCACAACGGCCAGATCCACGTTGGTTAAGTTCCAACGGATCACACATCAGTCGACTGATGGCACCCATCAGTCGACTGGTACCCATCAATCGAGTGCTGGCGAGCTCGACTAGCTTCTGTGCCCATGCATGCGCGCGATCGATCGATTGCTACCTTAGATCGGATGTCATCAACGATCGATTACCCTTAAGCCGATCGATCGATATCAACGATCGCCTCCCATGGCAATGGCCGATCGATTAGCGCGACTGTTCAGTCGAACACTGGTCGAACCCATACGACCTAGAGCAGTCGACTGGCACCTATGCCAGTTGACTGATGTCGGGTAAAACCTCAAACATCAAGTTGTTTGAGCATCCGACAACCAGTCTTAGCCACTTGGCCAAGTCCACCTCATCCCTCATGGAGTTCCCCCACCGAAGCTCTCTTCCCTCGGCCTACGTCCCTCGGATGCACCAAGCGCACGGCTTCGCAACGTCATCCTTCGCGTCTCATGCCCTTGAAGTATGCTTCCCTTGGGCCTCACTCCATTCGCTCCCTGTCCGACAGTCCCTCGGATGCACCAAGCGCACGACTTCGCAATGTCATCCTTCACCGACTCAAGGACCCCGAGCCTAGTGAACTTGCCAAGACCTCAAGACTTCCCATATGCACCAAGCGCACGGCTTCGCAATGCATTTCTCACCAAGCGCCAAGCGCACGACTTTGTAATGCTTTGGATTTTCCCACACCAAGCCCCATGCTTGGATTTTCCATGCCAACTCCATGTTGGACTTTCCTACACCAAGCTCCATGCTTGGATTTTCCCATGACAATCCCATGTCATGAGTTTTGTCTATCATCAAAATACTATCAAAGTACTGCTCGAGTCAAACTCGAGTCAACCTGGGTCGATTGCACCAACAATCTCCCCCTTTTTGATGATTGACAAAACTACCATCTCACGTCTACCAATTCTTCCATATTGGCAATTCTCACATCCCAAATGAGAATTCCAAACCTAATTGGTAACTTGGTAACTTCTTCCTCTTTTTGACATTACATCAAAAAGGTCCTCCCCAAGGGTATGAATGTCTCATATCCCAATGAGATCTTACAATATCTCCCTAGGAGGAACACATGCCTACAATCTTTCTAGTGATCCCATATAACTTAAAGAGAGGCAACCCAATTTTCCTCTCATGAGAAAATACATATCCATCTTCCCATGATGGATACCTCCCCCTAGAGGCTTGCTCCCCCTTGACCATTGCACCAACAATGTCCTTGGAGAGTCCCTATGCCAATAGGAACATCAAAACTATCAAAATTAAGGCAAAGTTCAACAATGAACTCTCTTCAACCTTAAAATTGATACTCACCCTTAACACTTCTCCTAATCCATGTCCAATGGATTTCCACCCTTTCTAATGCTCTCCCAAGCATGTCCTAGGGTTAGGAGTGGTTAAAGGACCAAAACACAGCTGAACATGGGCCTAACCATCAAGGTTTACCCGATCATTGGACTTGTCATCATCGACTAGTTTCCATGCCGGGCTGACTCGATAATCGATTTGTCAATATTTTCAGAAATGAATTTCTAAAATCCATAAGTAAATATACGTAGTTTTAAAAATCTTGAAAATTCATACGTATAATACTTATCATAAACACTATGGGTGAAAAATATTTGAAAATTATTTTACCCACTAAATTAAGAGATTGATACAAAGTCCAAAAGTTAAGAAAAGCTTCAATATTGACCCCTCTTTGTATCATCCCATTCAATGGTGATAGCTATCAAAAGATAGACTTCACCAAGGTTTTTCAAAATATTTTCAAGATGTTTTTGAAACCTTTAATTCATTTTTCCTAAACATCTCACTTGTATCTAGATGTGTAAAACACATACAAGGCAATTAATCTAGTGAGATGTGGGTTTTTGTTCTTTAATGGTCTCATGCATATTTCTAGGCAATATTATTTGATTCCCATCAAATCATGCCATAGTCCTTAATTTTATTTTAGTTATATTCATGATGATGATTATGGCATAAATATGATTTAACTAAGCATGTGCCAAAATCATGATGTCATGGCATGTGAATGACATTTTAGCATACATGACATATAAAGAATAAGTCTAAACATGATCTTGACATTTTTAGAGATAAAAATGAAAATGATGTCATGACATGGCAAGGCAAATAAATCATGGCAAGTAAAATATACTAAGGTATGGAATACCTAAGTGTTAAATCCAAGTTGCCATTTCTAGGATTAATTCCATTTTGCCTTAAAGCCATTATCTCCCAAGTGTGCCATAAACCCAAAATGACACACCAATACCTCTAAGACCTATTTGTGCCAATTTAATCATTTTTAACTTCTCAAGCACATTGGCACATCATAATGTGTCACCTCTACTATGGTTAGGTTAACTACCCATCCACTTAGGGTTGACACACTCTAACCCATTTAGAGTGAATCGATCACGCTCTTAGGAACCCAATATCTATTGGAGCTCCTTGGGTTAACAAGGTATTCTCTAGGGATAACTTCCCTAGATACCTTTCTAATGACCCTTTTAGGCTTTGAAGCCTTAGTCGAATGGGTATTTCCTAGGTCAACTCTAGAGGTAACTCCCCCAATGACCTTCTTAGTGACTTTCTTAGATTTTCTTAAGTCCTTAGCCACTAAGCAAACACCATGGCTAGTCTTAGGGATAGCTTCCCTATTAGCCTTGGTTTTCCTAGACCTAGAAATAGTTCCATAATCAAATGGAACATTATGATAAGTCTTCTTGGGCTTAGGTTTGTGACCCAAACCTTCCTTGCCCTTAGACCGTTTTTGAACCCTAGGTCTTGACTTTTGGGCATTTGACCCTAGAATTGAATTTTCTATGATTCTAAGGGTTTTCTCCATTCTCTCAAGTCTTGACCTCAAGACTTGGTTCTCTAGTTCTAATTTTCCCATTTTTGAATTTTCATTAGGTTTTTGGGAAGGCCTCTTCTTCTTAGGCATGTGCCTAAACTTTTTGGGATTAATACCCAATTTTCTTCTACTCTCCTAATTGATTCCCTAGGCAAAATATTTCTAGAATTATGAGTCCTAGGTTTATCCTTAGTTATATGAACATGCTTGGCACCTAAGCAATAAACTTTATTATTTCTACTAGCATGCTTTTCATTAATAATGTCAAGAGAACTAAAATAATTTTTAGCATGCCTTTTAACTTTAGGAATTGAAAGTGCATTATTTAAATATACCTTAGGGTTAGCTTTGGGAGCTCCCCCTACATGAGATACACCTTCTTGCCCTTTCTTCCTCCGCCTAGGGCATTGGCTTCGGTAGTGCCCCTTTTAATTGCATTTAAAGCACACAATGTCTCTTTGCTTTTAGTTGTGGGGACTCTGGCATCCTTTGACTTTGGGTTGACTTTTGGTGTCGATGTCTTTTCCTTAGCCAATTTAGGGCATTTGCTCTTGTAATGCCCTTTCTCCCTACACTCAAAGCATATTATGTGATTTTTATTTAAAATAACAACACTTGAGCTACCTAGGGAGGTGGTGGATTCTTCTTGATCACATCTTCTCGGAAGGTAGATGCTTCTTTTGACTTGCTCGAGGATGGAAATTGCCTTTCCTCCCCCTCGATGCTAGAGGTGGAGGTTTCCACCCAAATCATCAGCATCTCAAATGTGGTGGGTGCTTCTCTCCAGACTTGTGCTTGTTGGGAATTTTCTTGGAATTTTATTATCTTATTCCATAGTTCCCTTGCATCCCTGTAGTCACCCAATCTAGACCAAATATGGTTAGGTAACAAATCACTAAGTAATTTTATTACCTCGAGATTTATCTTGAAGTCCTTGATTTGGTCTTGGGTCCACCTTGACTTCTCAATGGGCTTGTTGTCTGTTAGGGCAATCTCTTGCCGTGATATGGTTTTGATGGTGTGGCAAAGGGTTTAAGTTAGTTTGATATGTTGATGTGATATGTGCGTTGAAGTCGTGCAGGACTTAGTAATTCGCACATGGAGCCGTGGCGAGTTTCACATCTCATGACTCGTGCCTTGAGTCGGTGAAGGATAGCTTTGCGGAAGCCGTGCGCTTGGAGCATCCGAGGGACCGCCGGACGAGAAGCTTGGAGTGAAGCCGGAGGAAGTAGACTTCGAGGCAAGAGACGCGAAGGAGCATTGCAGAGTCGTGCGCCTGATGCTGCCGAGGGACGTGGCCGAGAACGAAGAGAACTTCAAAGGCGAGGGACTCCGAGAAATGAGAGTGAGTGATTGTAACCCAGGGAAGGGTAGCTCTTAGGTGAAACTTGGCCATTTGGCCAAGTGTCGAGTTCGACCGTATATGGATTGGCGCTGATCGATCGCCATACGCAAGGGCCGATCATTGCCAAGACCACCGACGATCGGCCGAAGGCGGTCGATCGTAGATAAGGGTTCGGCGATTAATCGCTCGTAGCCGATCGGGCGATCGACTACGGAGCAGCCGATCGATGAGGTCCATCACGATCGCTAAAGAGTTCCGTTGGACTACAACGGTCGGGATCCGACGTGTTCGGAGGCCGTTGTAGTGACGGCAGTCGACTGCCAAGGGCGGCAGTCGACTGATGGCGGCAAACGGGAAGAAGTTAGCCCACTCTATAAAAAGAGAGGGTGTAAGCCATTGAGAGAAAAATGCTCATACTCCAAACGATCTTCCTAGTGCCCCACAAGCTCTAAACTCTTCTTACTTGTCTTTACTTCAATCCTATTGTAAGAAGAGTGATCTTGGTTGTAAAGGTTACCTCCACCTAGCTTTGTGCAAAGGAGAGACCGATAGTGATTGGTTTTGGCGGAGTGATTCACCGTGGACGAATCGGACCGTGGATTAGCGGCGTAGCCGTGAACCACGTTATATCTCGGTGTTTGTATTGCTTGCTTATATCTTGCTTGTCTTTTGCTTTGTATTTGTATATTCCGCTTGCGCTAATTAGTTTTGTAGACGAGCAATTTACGACGTCCAACGCACGAGGGCTATTCACCCCCCTCTAGCCGGCCATATCGATCCCTTACAAGTGGTATCAGAGCCAAGGTTGCTTGTCACCGGACTAACCGCCGCAACAAGCCCTACATCAAAAATGGCCGGCTCCAACATCCATCCTCCGAAGTTTGAAGGAGAATTCGCTTGGTGGAAGAAGCGAATGGAGGTATTTTTCGAAACGGATTTTGATATAATGATTACAATGGAATCCGGTTTCGTTTTACCTAGGGATGAAGAGGGGAAGCCAATAGAGAAATCTAGGTGGACCAAGAGGCAAAGAGAGGAGCACCTTGCAAACTCCAAAGCCAAGCACCATCTCTACAATGTGCTCCCTCAACAAGAGATCAACCGGATCGGAGAATGTGCTAGCGCCAAAGAGATGTGGGAGAAGATTATAGAACTCCTTGAAGGCACATCTGAGGCCAAGCTAGCAAGGAGAGACCTCCTCCGCTCCCAATTATCCAATATAAAACTAGAAAAGGGAGAAAAGGTAACCTCACTACACTCTAGGTTTAAAGAAATTTTAATTGGGCTAACAAGTGTAGGTGAGAAGCTATCAAACCGGGATATGGTAATGAAGGCCATAGATGCCTTTCCCCGGTCCTCAAAATGGAGCTCCATGGTGGACTCATTTTATATCTCAAAGAATTTAGAAGTGAGCACCTTGGAGGAGTTCTTCTCAACAATGGAACTCCACGAAACTAGGCTTGAAGGAATACAAGAGGAGCCTAGATTTCAACCGTCAAGAGGAGTAACATTATTGGCAAGTAAGGGGAAGAAGAAGATGGAAATCCCCTCCTCCTCCGATGACGAAGCGTCTTCCTCCTCCTCCATGGATAGCACCGAAGAAGCCTATATGGTAAGGAGGGTAAGACGTGCATTTAAGAATTTTAGATTTGATAAATCTAATGATAGGATGAGAAGACCAAGGGGGAAGGTCATATGCTATAACTGCCAAGGAGAGGGACACATAAGGGACAATTGTCCCCTCCTAAACAAAAGCAAAGAAGAGAAGAAAAAGAAAGAAGAGAAGAGGAAGAAGAAGAAGGGGAGCAAGAGAAAGGAAGAGGAGAAGAAAACAAAGGAGAAGGGAAAGGCTAAGGCTCTCAAGGCAAGGACTTGGGATGATCCTTCCTCATCCTCATCCTCATCATCGGATGAGGAGAATGCCTTTGTCACCAATTTGGCCTTGATGGCCTTTGATGACTTGGATTGCTCTTCATCCGAAAATGAAGGATCAAGCTCAAATGGGGAGAGCTCAAATGAAGGGGGAGCTTCCACATCCTCCTCATCCGAAGAAGAGGACATGGAAACTATGGTAACAAATCTAACCCCTAAGAAAATAGTTTCCATGGTTTCTAGCTTAACTAGAGATTTATTTAGGGCAAAGAAGAAAAATAAATGCATGCTTGAACAAATTAAGGAATTAGAACAAAAATTAGAAAAGGCATGCCTAAATGATAATATTTCTTCTAGCTTAGATGATGCATGCTCACATAACCTTTATATGCCTTTGGATGTTAATGATGCATGCATAGAGGAAAATAGGGCTTTAAGGGAAAAGGTAGATTATTTAACAAAGGCCCTAGAAAAATTCACTATTGGCTCCAACACATTGAACATGATCTTAGGGAGCCAAAGAGCTAGTTTCAACAAGAAAGGTCTAGGCTACAAGGAAAAGAAAAATGAAAAGGCCTATAAATGCCTAATAGCTAGGGGACAAGATAAAAAGAAAGTAATTGCTAGGAAATGGATCCCCAAGGAGTTTTTAGTAAACCCAATAGGAAAGAACTTATTTTGGGTTCCAAAATCCATCCTTAAGGGTTAGAATAACCCTAGGGTAGTCAACCATATGAACTTGACCTATATCATATTTTGGTTGACTTAGGATGACGGGACAACATTTTTTAGATAGTGTTAGGTGATGATAACGTACCCATAAATAGGTAATAATGCTTAAATCATGATGATTGATGTAATTCCTATGTATGTCTTAAATCATGATTTATGATATTTGGCACGTTATCTTGAGAAATAAGTTTAAATCATGCTTTAGGTGATAATTTGTTTATTATCATCACATATTACCTAATGCATGACTATAAATTGATGAAAACATGTATTCCATGATCATAATGTAGAATTCATTCATATATGTCATTATGATCATGTAGGATGTTAGGTTGATACTTAACCATGATAGAATTGCATGAATATATGGGTTAAGTATATACAAATACCCCCTAGGATATATCTCACACTCACGATAGGCTAACTTGATTGCAAACTTAGCATGGGTGAGATATTAGGATGATACAAATGTCCACTAATGCCTATGGCATTTAGATGGTCATTTAAAGTATCAAAATAGCAATAATAGACCAATCATGGGGAAGGCTTATGTTTAATTCATAGACATATTTCCCAAAGATCATGGTTGGATATTTCATATGTTTTCAAAACAATTTCTTACCCTAAAATACATGTATTCATGTTTTGAAACAATTGGATGCAAAACTAGGTAGCTAACTTGATACTAGAATGATCAAAAACCTAGTGGTTTTTAGAACTTTTGGATTTTTGGCAAAAACAAGAAAATATAATGAGTTTTCATGAAAAACTATTTTTCATTGATAGATATACTTAAAAGAAATATTTTCCTCAAATTTCATGATTTTTCAAATTTTCTGGAATTTATAATGCATTTCTAAAATTCGTCCAGAAAATCAGAAATTTGGATTCATTTGTGCCGATCGCCATATCTTGATAGCGAATGATGGTGGCCTGTAAATCAGAATATTGAAGGCCGAATTCAGTTTGTAAACCTCCAATAAGTGGTAGAAATATACTTGATGCCACCAACAAGTGGTAGAAATATACTTGATGCCATCAACAAATAGTACCCAATTTTTAAATCAACTTGACATATTTTTCCCTCCATTATACTTGATGCCATGAGCTTATAACTTAGTGTTAATCTTTTTGGTGGTGTCAAAGGGGGAGAAATAAGTATGTTTAAGTTAATCACATTAGGGGGAGAAATATATTGTTAGGGGGAGAAATATATTGTAGGGGGAGAAATATATGTAGGGGGAGAAATATATGATAGGGGGAGAAAATTTGCATAGAGAATTTCATGGATTAAGGGGGAATTGCATGTTGTTATATCATGTTTATCTTTACATGCTTTCTTACCTTAGAATTTATATCAAATATTTTTACCTAACTTAAACGGATTGCCACACATCAAAAAGGGGGAGATTGTTAGGGCAATCTCTTGCCGTGATATGGTTTTGATGGTGTGGCAAAGGGTTTAAGTTAGTTTGATATGTTGATGTGATATGTGCGTTGAAGTCGTGCAGGACTTAGTAATTCGCACATGGAGCCGTGGCGAGTTTCACATCTCATGACTCGTGCCTTGAGTCGGTGAAGGATAGCTTTGCGGGCCGTCGCTTGGAGCATCCGAGGGACCGCCGGACGAGAAGCTTGGAGTGAAGCCGGAGGAAGTAGACTTCGAGGCAAGAGACGCGAAGGAGCATTGCAGAGCCGTGCGCCTGATGCTGCCGAGGGACGTGGCCGAGAACGAAGAGAACTTCAAAGGCGAGCGACTCCGAGAAATGAGAGTGAGCGATTGTAACCCAGGGAAGGGTAGCTCTTAGGTGAAACTTGGCCATTTGGCCAAGTGTCGGATGGGTTTCAGACACGATCATTGCCATGTCATGGCGATCGGCCCCGCTCAGTCGAGTGAGTTCATTGGTATATGATCGGATTGTGGCCGGCGGTGCCATCGCATACGTGCGGCCGATCATTCGTCGGCCGATCGGCGGCGGTGACTAGTAGATAAGGGTTCGGCCACGACCGTTAAATGGCCGTAGCGATCGACTACGGAGACGATCGTGATGAGGTCCATCAGTCGACTGCCAAGAGTTCTGTTGGACTACAACGATCGGGATCCGACGTGTTCGGAGGCCGTTGTAGTGGAGATGCCAAGCGGCGATCGTGATGGCGGCAACGGGAAGAAGTTAGCCCTCTCTATAAAGAGAGGTGTAAGCCTTTGAGAGGCTAATGCTCATACTCCAAACAATCTTCCTAGTGCCCCACAAGCTCTAAACTCTTCTTACTTGTCTTTACTTCAATCCTATTGTAAGAAGAGTGATCTTGGTTGTAAAGGTTACCTCCACCTAGCTTTGTGCAAAGGAGAGACCGATAGTGATTGGTTTTGGCGGAGTGATTCACCGTGGACGAATCGGACCGTGGATTAGCGGCGTAGCCGTGAACCACGTTATATCTCGGTGTTTGTATTGCTTGCTTATATCTTGCTTGACTTTTGCTTTGTATTTGTATATTCCGCTTGCGCTAATTAGTTTTGTAGACGAGCAATTTACGACGTCCAACGCACGAGGGCTATTCACCCCCCTCTAGCCGGCCATATCGATCCCTTACATTGTCTTTGTCCCTAGGCATCTCAAAATCATTTTCTAAAATAATCATATAATCAAAGTCGGTTTCGAGATATACCTCCATCTGTTTCTTCCACCAAGCAAAATCTTCATCGAATTTCGGTGGATGGATGTTATAGCCAGCCATCTTATAATGCTTGTGTCGGTGGTTAGTCCTCGACAAGCGACTTGGCTCTAATACCACTTGTAAGGGATCGATGTGTATGTTGGACTTTCTGAGCCGCAAAAACTGCTTTTTGCATTGCGGAAACCCCGGAAGACCGACCACGAATCCGTGCGAAGATATATTAAAATAAAAATATGTATGTGCTAAGTAAACCTAGATCTACCTTAGATCTAGAAGTTTAGAGTGTTACCCTCGATGCGATGCCCTTCGCAAATCCCGCTCGTCCAAATAGCTTGCCGGAACTCTAGAGTGTCAAGTGTACACTCCTCTATTGGTATCCACACAAGCAATAGGTGGAGAAAACACACCCTTGAGTGTGCTAGCACCCTATGGATGGTTCGGCCAAGGAGGAGAGGGGAGCTTGAGAGGATGATCCAAGGAGGAAGATGAAGTTGGAGTAACTCACAAAATCAATTCCATCTAATGGAATAAGTGGTCGGCCACTTCATGGAGGGCGGGGGGGGAGTTACATGCATGCATGTAACTCCGAGAGACAATGTCTCTTGGTCTCCCTTATGAGGTGGCACCACTTGATAAGTCAATGATGATGTGGAGCATCATCATGTTGGGGATCGATTGGCCGGCTAGAGGGGGGTGAATAGCCCTCGTTCGTTTGATGTCGTATTTTACTCGTCTACAAAACGTTAGCGCAAGCGGAATATACAAATACAAATAAAGATAACACAAAAGATAGACAAGCAATACAAACACGAGATGTAACGTGGTTCACGGCTACGCCGCTAATCAACGGTCCAATTCGTCCACGGTGAATCACTCCGCAATCTATCCACTAGATCTCTCCTTTGCACAAAGCTAGGTGGAGGTAACCTCTTTTACACAAAGATCACTCTTCTACAATGGAATGAAGATTAGAGCAAGTAGAAGAGTGGGAAATCGTTTAGGGCACTTTGGGAGTAGTTGGGCGTTCAAGCATTAACCTCCCAAAGCCCCATCCCCTTCCTTTTTATAGAGGAAGAGGGTTTCTTCCCGTTGACACAGGATCAGTCGACTGATGCCCTCGATCAGTCGACTGGTCCTGTAGCCGTTGCCCAATAACGGCCGCTTTCCACGTTGGATACCATCCAACGGTACTGGCATCAGTCGACTGATCCTACCATCAGTCGACTGATGCTCGATCAGTCGAGTGCTCAACTGAGTCGACTCCATTCTGTGCCCGTGCACAGTGCCATCAGTCGACTGCCATTCCCTGGCAGTCGACTGTTGTCGACATCAGTCGACTGCCAGTCCATGGCAGTCGACTGCCAAGCACTAAACTGGTCTTATACCAGTCGATCGAACCATCGACTCAGATCAGTCGACTGCCATTCCTTGGCAGTCGACTGGTGTCGGGAAAACCCATCCGACACTTGGCCAAATGGCCAAGTTTCACCTAAGAGCTACCCCTTCCCGGGTTACATTCGCTCACTCTCATCTCTCGGAGTCCCTCGCCTTCGAAGTTCTCTTCGTTCTCGGCCACGTCCCTCGGCAGCATCAGGCGCACGACTCTGCAATGCTCCTTCGCGTCTCTTGCCTCGAAGTCTACTTCCTCCGGCTTCACTCCAAGCTTCTCGTCCGACGGTCCCTCGGATGCTCCAAGCGCACGGCTTCCGCAAAGCTATCCTTCACCGACTCAAGGCACGAGTCATGAGATGTGAAACTCGCCACGGCTCCATGTGCGAATTACTAAGTCCTGCACGACTTCAACGCACATATCAAATCAATATAACACACTAACTTAAACCCTTTGCCACACACATCAAAACCTTATCATGACAAGAGATTGCCCTAACAATCTCCCCCTTTTTGATGTGTGGCAATCCGTTTAAGTTAGGTAAAAATATTTGATATAAATTTTAAAGGAAAGAAAGCATGTAAACATAAACATGATATAGCAACATACTGTTGGATCGAAATGAGCGCTAGAGGGGGGGGGTGAATAGCGATAGAAAATTTTTCTTTTTCGATGTTCGTGTTAAAAACTCAAGAGATAATTAATCGCAGCGGAATGTAAATGTCAAAACAAGAGAGACAAAGGTTTTACTTGGTTCGTAGCCGTAGGCTACTACTCCAAGGCCCTAGTGGTCCTTGACCACGCATGGAGGGCAAATTACTAAACAAACTCCTCCTCGTTGGAGGTAGGAGTTAATCGATACAAAAAAACTTGAGGTAGAGGGACACTCCCCCTCTCCTCGTTACGATAAAAAAAGCTTCGAAGAATGTAAATGAGCAACGACACTAAAATTAAAGCCGACGTACAAAAATAAAGGAAATGAAACCTAGACGTCGGAGAAGAAGAAGCACGTTGTTGTCGGTAGCTTTATGAGACTTTTGGAAGCTTAGAATTGTTGTTAAAACCCTAGGTTTGGCCCTCCTTTATAGCCTTTGAGCCCCTTTTCGAGTGGGTCTTCAACCAATCACAAATGGACACCAAACCGCTTTGAGGTGGAGTAGATAAGCCTTGACTCTTGAATCGATCATTGACCATCGATCGATGGCCATCATCGATCGTGATGATGGCAACATCGGTCGATTGATGACCTTCGCGATCGATCGATACACGGCGGTGAGTCCTCCAAGTTGCAATCGTGATGCTTCGCAAGTCAAAGTTAGCTCAATAAAAACATAATTTCGATGGTCGTCGACCATCCGATCTCGACCTAGACCATCTATAAGATGTCTTTGGTCGGATCTACGCTTAAGATCATCCCCGTAAAGAGGATACGACCTTACTTACTCTCGCACACACGAGCTTACCTCGATACTTACGTGTCGCTTTTGCTTCCGGCCTTCCACTCGATTCCTTCGGCTCCCTCCGAAGTAACTCGAGTATCGCCCGACCACCGCGGCTTCCTCCGGGTGTCGCTAGCCTTCAGCTCCAGCTATATCAATCTTCTGCACACTCGATTCAGCTCGTGAGAAAACAAAATAGACTTAACTTTTGTGTCTTTGCTATAATCAAAACACAGGTTCGATTTCGGTGCCTCACTGCACCAACACATACAACTCCCCCTTAACCCATGAAACTCCTCAAACAAATTTTCTCCCCCTATCACAATTTACTTAAACATAATTATTTCTCCCCCTTTGACACCATCAAAAAGATTAACACTAAGTTAAAAACACATGGCATCTAGTCTAATAGAAAGAAAATACCACAAGTTGATTTAAAATCGGAATTCAGCCTTTACTGGTCTGATATTCAGGTCATCAGTCAACTGGTTAAGACTACCAGTCGACTGGCACACTGTTTTCGGGATTTCTGATTTCTAGACCGAATTTCAGAAATGCATTAAAAATTCCAGAAAATTTGAAAAATTATGAAATTTGGGGAACACATTTCTTTTAAGTATATCTATCAGTGAAAAATAGGTTTTCATGAAAAATCATTATATTTCCACGTATTTGCCAAAAATCCATAAGCTTTAAAAACTACTAGGTTTTTGATCATAAGAGTATCCATTTTAACACCTAGTCTTGCTTTGAATTGTTTCAAAACATGAATACATAGATTTTAGATTAATAAATTATTTTGAAAACATATGAAATATCCAACCATGATCTTTGAGAAATATGTCTATGAATTAAACATAAGTCTTCCCCATGATTAGTCTATTATTGCTATTTTGATACTTTAAATGACCATCTAAATGCTATAGGCACTAGTGGACATTTGTATCATCCTAATATCTCACCCATGCTAAGTTTGCAATCAAGTTAGCCTATAGTGAGTGTGAGATGCATCCTAGGGGGTATTTGTATATACTTAACCCTTGTATTCATGCAATTCTATCATGGTTAAGTATCAACCCAACAACCTACATGATCATAATGACATATATGAATTAATTTCACATTATGATCATGAAATACATGTATTCATTAAATAATAATCATGCATTAGGTATTATATGATGATAATAAACAAAGTATCACCTAAAGCATGATTCAACCCTATTTCTCATGATTACGTGCCAAATATTAAAATCATAAATCATGATTTCAAACATACATAGAAATTACATTAATCATCATGATTTAAGCATTATTATCTATTTATGGGCACGTTATCATAACCCAACACTATTTAAAAATGTTGTCCCGCCATCCTAAGTCAACCAAAATATGATATAGGTCAATTGCATATGGTTGACTACCCTAGGGTTATTCTAACCCTTAAGGATGGATTTTGGAACCCAAAATAAGTTCTTTCCTATTGGGTTCACTAAGTATTCCTTGGGGATCCATTTCCTAGCTATTACTTTCTTCTTATCTTGTCCCCTAGCAATTAGGCATTTATAGGCCTTTTCATTTTTCTTTTCTTTGTATCCTAGGCACTTTTTGTTGAAGCTTGCCCTTTGGCTCCCTATAATCATGTTCAATGTGTTGGAGCCAATAGTGAATTTCTCTAGGGCTTTTGTCAAATAGTCTACCTTTTCCCTTAAAGCCCTATTTTCCTCTATGCATGCATCATTAACATCTAAAGGCATATAGTCATGTGAACATGCATCATTTAAGCTAGAAGAAATATCATTATTATTTAAGCATGCATTTTCTAGCTTATTTTCTAATGCCTTAATTTGATCTAGCATGCTTTTATTTTTCTTTTTCATTCCAAATAAGTCCTTAGTTAAACTAGAGATTATGGAAACTATTTTCTTAGGAGAGGCATTCGTTACCATAGTTTCCATGTCTTCTTCTTCTTCTTCGGATGAGGAGGATGTAGAAGCTCCCCCTTCACTTGAGCTCTCTCCACTTGAGCTTGATTCTTCATTTGAGGAGGAGGAGGAGCAATCCGATTCATGAAGAGCCATTAGTGCTAGGTTGGAATAGACATGCTCTTCTTCTTCGGATGAGGATGAGGAAGCAAGGTCATCCCATGTCTTTGCTTTGAGAGCCATGGTTTTTCCTCTTGCCTTGGCCTTCTTTTCTTCTTCCTTTTTCTTCTTGCTCCCCTTTTTCTTCTTCTTTTCTTCCTTCTTTTTCTTTTCCTCTTTGCTCTTGTTTAGGAGGGGACAATTGTCTCTTATGTGTCCCTCCCCTTGACAATTGTAACAAATGATCTTCCCCCTTGGTCTTCTATTCCTATCATGAGATTTATCAAATCTAAAATTCTTAAATGCATGCCTTACCTTCCTTACCATGTAGGCTTCTTCCGTGCTATCCATGGAAGAGGTAGAAGCTTCATCATCGGAGGAGGAGGGGATCTCTATCTTCTTCTTCCCCTTATTTGCCATCAAGGCTACTCCTCTTGAGGGTTGAATTCTAGGCTCTTCTTGTATTCCTTCAATCCTAGTTTCGTGGAGCTCCATTGTTGAGAAAAATTCCTCCAAGGTACTTACTTCCAAGTTCTTGGAGATGTAAAACGAATCCACCATGGAGCTCCATCTTGAGGACTGGGGAAAGGCATCTATGGCCTTCATTACCATATCCCGGTTGGAGAGCTTTTCTCCTACACTTGTTAGCCCAATTAATATTTCTTTAAATCTAGAATGTAGGGAAGTTACCTTTTCTCCCTTTGCTTAATATTTGATAGTTGGGAGCGGAGGAGATCCCTTCTTGCTAGCTTGGCTTCCGAAGTGCCTTCATGAAGTTCAACTAGCTTCTCCCACATCTCCTTAGCACTAGAACATTCCCCTATCCTATTGACTTCTTGTTGGGGGAGTACATTGTATAGGTGGTGCTTGGCCTTTGAATTTGCCAAATATTCTTCTCTTTGCCTCTTGCTCCACCTTGATTTCTCCAATGGCTCCCCATTTTCGTTCCTAGGCAACTCGAAACCGTTTTCCATTATTAATAGAATTTCAAAGTCGGTTTCGAAGAATACCTCCATTCTCTTTTTCCACCAAGAGAATTCACCATCAAACTTCGGTGGGTGGATGTTTGAGCCGGCCATTTTGATGTAGAGCTTGTTGCGGGGGTTAGTCCGGTGACAAGCTTTTCTTGCTCTGATACCACTTGTTGGGGATCGATTGGCCGGCTAGAGGGGGGTGAATAGCCCTCGTTCGTTTGATGTCGTATTTTACTCGTCTACAAAACGTTATCGCAAGCAGAATATACAAATACAAATAAAGACAACACAAAAGATAGACAAGCAATACAAACACGAGATGTAACGTGGTTCACGGCTACGCCGCTAATCCACGGTCCAATTTGTCCACGGTGAATCACTCCGCAATCTATCCACTAGATCTCTCCTTTGCACAAAGCTAGGTGGAGGTGACCTCTTTTACACAAAGATCACTCTTCTACAATGGAATGAAGATTAGAGCAAGTAGAAGAGTGGGAAATCGTTTAGGGCACTTTGGGAGTAGTTGGGCGTTCAAGCATTAACCTCCCAAAGCCCCATCCCCTTCCTTTTTATAGAGGAAGAGGGTTTCTGATGCCTCGATCACCGACCGGTCCCTGTGAGCTACGCCCAATAACCTGCCGCTTTCCACGTTGGATACCATCCATCGCATCGCATCGGTCGATCCTACCATCAATCGATCGATGCTCGATCACCGAGTGCTCAATCGAGTCGACTCCATTCTGCGTCTGCGTGCGGTGCCATCGATCGTATCATTCATTGGCGGATCATTGTCGGCTATCATCGATTGTCGACATCGCCGATCGCTAGTCCATGGCAGTCGACTGCCAAGCACTAAACTGGTCTTATACCAGTCGATCGAACCATCGACTCAAATCAGTCGACTGCCATTCCTTGGCAGTCGACTGGTGTCGGGAAAACCCATCTGACACTTGGCCAAATGACCAAGTTTCACCTAAGAGCTACCCCTTCCCGGGTTACATTCACTCACTCTCATCTCTCGGAGTCCCTCGCCTTCGAAGTTCTCTTCGTTCTCGGCCACGTCCCTCGGCAGCATTAGGCGCATGGCTCTGCAATGCTCCTTCGCGTCTCTTGCCTCGAAGTCTACTTCCTCCGGCTTCACTCCAAGCTTCTCGTCCGGCGGTCCCTCGGATGCTCCAAGCACACGACTTCCGCAAAGCTATCCTTCACCGACTCAAGGCACGAGTCATGAGATGTGAAACTCGTCACGGCTCCATGTGCGAATTACTAAGTCCTACACAACTTCAACGCACATATCAAATCAACATAACACACTAACTTAAACCCTTTGCCACACACATCAAAACCTTATCATGGCAAGAGATTTCCCTAACACATCATTGGCTGGCCATGCCAAGTCATCATCATGACATGGCATTTGGTCAAGTCAGACTTGACCTTTCATCTTCCCTCTCAAGTCAAGTCAAACTTGACCTCTTATCTCCCATGGTTGATCAAATCCAACCACTTGATTTAAGTCAATTTGATTTAATGAATCTCTATTCATTAATTTAAATTGACTAAATGAATCAAATCCAAATTAGACTCATTCAACACTTAAATCAACTTGAGTCTAACTCAATTAGTCTAACTTGGATTACTCTTAATCAAATTTGGTTCGTCACATGAACCTAATCCTCATGATTCATCATATGAACCTAATCTCTATCTAATTGCCCTTTGTGTGTGACCCTATAGGTTCTTGTAACGTTGGCAATGTCCCTAAAGCGATTTAGGAACATAAGCAATGAGCGGTATCTAGCAACACATCATTGCTACCCAAGTTACAAGAATGTTGAGCTCCAACATCACCTTTGTGACTACTAATTGTGACTCTCACAATATGTGATAATGTCCCTCTATCCTTGACATCTAGATTGACCAATTGAGGCATAGACCGTGTCATCCTCGCTACAATCTTTATCTTAAACTCCAAGTAGACTCACTCTAATCAAATGAGCTCAATATCTCATATTGACTCATTTGGGCATGGCCATGCACTTCGTGGTCTCACTCTATCAAGAATATCGATGTCACCCCCATCATATAGGAGGGATAGATCTCATCTACATCACTCACATCCCCCCGCATAATTTGTTACATACCCAGTAATCACCTTTATAGTCCACCCATTTACAGGTGACGTTTGATGAAGCCAAAGTATGCAACTCCTTATGTAGGGAACCATGGTGATTTCAGGTCTAAGGACTAATAGTCATACTAATAGACACATGAGAAAGTATATGACACTCATATAACGATCCATGATACTTTCTCATGGCGAGTCATTCAGTATACATTCTCTAATGTACACCCATGTGTCAACTTGATATCTCATATCCACGACTTGTGAGATCAAGTCATCAAGTTGACCTACATGCTAGTCTCTACGCATTAACATTATCTCTGAATGTTAATACTTGACTAGGAATGATTAAGAGTAGTGTTCTCTATATCATTTCATTATCGATTCAACCAATCGATTGATATACATAAGAACCTACTACTCAAGGACATTATTATATTTAGTTATTTGACACCAATACAAGTAAATATAATAACCATGCCTTTATAAATAGGAATATGATATAATAAAGTCCATACAACAATCATCACATGATTGACTCTAGGTCTTTCACTAACAATCTCCCACTAGCTCTAGTGTCAATCATCGTAGTATCTAATACCCAATGACCTAGTGTGACCATCATGCTTTTACTGTGCCAAAGCCTTATTCAAGGGATCTGCGATGTTAGCCTCTATGGGTACTCTGCAAATCTTCACATCTCCTCTATCGATAATCTCTCGAATGAGATGGAAGCGCCATAGTATGTGTTTGGTCCGCTGGTGTGAGCGAGGTTCCTTAGCCTGTGTAATCGCTCCATTGTTGTCACAATAGAGCTCTATGGGATCTGCTATGCTAGGAACCACCCCAAGCTTAGTAATGAACTTGCCGATCCAAACTGCCTCCTTTGCTGCCTCAGATGTAGCAATATACTCGGCTTCTGTTGTAGAATCAGTAACTGTGTCCTGCTTCGAACTCTTCCAGCTCACAGCGCCACAATTCAAGCAAAACACGAACCCTGACTGCGATCTATAATGATCCTGGTCAGTTTGGAAGCTGGCATCGTTGTAACCCTTTACAGTTAGCTCCTCATTGCCTCCAAATATCAAGAAATATTCTTTAGTCCTTCTCAAGTACTTAAGAATATTCTTGACTGCTATCCAGTGATGCTCACCTGGATCTGACTGGTATTTACTCGTCATGCTCAAAGCATACGAGACATCAGGACGAGTACACAGCATGACGTACATGATAGATCCTATAGCTGATGCGTAAGGGATCTTATCCATGCGGTCTCTCTCCTCTCTAGAAGAGGGACTTTGAGTCTTCGAAAGACTCACGCCATGTGACATCGGCAGAAGTCCCTTCTTGGAATTCTGCATGGCAAACCGTAGTAATATCGTGTCAATGTATGTACTCTGACTTAGGCCAAGCAATCTCTTAGATATATCTCTATAGATCTTTATGCCTAGTATACAGGCTGCTTCACCTAAGTCCTTCATTGAGAAGAACGTCCCCAGCCAAGTCTTCACAGACTGTAGCGAAGGGATGTCATTCCCAATGAGTAGTATGGCATCCACATACAATACAAGGAAGACAACTGTGTTCCCATTAACCCTCTTATAGACACAGGGTTCATCTTCACTCTTGATGAAACCAAACTATTTGATCGTATCATCGAATCGAAGATTCCAACTCCGAAAGGCTTGCTTTTGCCCATAAATGGACCTTTACAGCTTGCATACTTTCCCAGTATGCTGTGGATCTTCAAAACCCTCAGGTTGTGTCATGTAGACATCCTTGAGTAAGTTTCCATTCAGAAATGCTGTTTTGACATCCATCTGCCAGATCTCATAATCGTGGTATGCTGCAATAGCAAGCAAGATCTAAATGGACTTAAACATGGCCACTGGAGAAAAGGTTTCATCATAGTCAATTCCATGAATTTGCTTGAAACCTTTAGCCACCAATCGGCCCTTATAGGTATGCGTAAGTCCATCCATGTTAGTCTTTCTCCTAAAGACCCACTTACACCTAATGGGTTTGACCCCTTCAGGTGGATCAACCAAAGTTCATACTTGGTTGGTGTGCAAGGATTCCATCTCGGATCTCATGGCCTCTAGCCATTTCTCAGAATCTGGGCTCATCACAGCTTCCTGATAGGAGGTAGGTCTACATGAACAGGTGGTTGTTCCACAACTCTTTGTGCAACAATCTCATCACCCACAACACTTTGTGGTTCCTGTTCAATCTCCATCAAGGCCTCAGTGTTATAATCCTTATCTTGAATTTCTTCAAGATCGAACGTACTCCCACTAGTTTTTCTAGAAACAAAATCCCTTTCTAGAAAAACCCCAGTCTTTGCCACAAACACTTTGTACTGACTGGGAATGTAGAAGTAATATCCCTTTGTATTCTTGGGATATCCAACAAAATAGCACCTATCGGATTTGGGTCCCAGTTTGTCTGAGACTTGACGTCAAACGTAAGCCTCACAACCCCAAATCCTCATGAAAGACATCTTGGGATTTCTCCCTATCCATATCATATATGGTGTCTTTATCACAACCTTGGATGGTACATGGTTAAGGGTAAAGGCTGCTGTGTCTAGAGCATATCCCCAGAAGGATATAGGAAGATCTGTGACTCATCATAGATCATACCATATCTAATAGGGTACGATTCCTCCTTTCGGATACACCATTCCACTGTGGTGTTCCAGGAGGAGTGAGTTGGGATAGAATCCGACACTCAGCTAGATAGTCACGAAACTCATGGCTAAGGTATTCACCACCTCGATCTGATCGAAGTATCTTAATACTCTTGACAAGCTGGTTTTGTACTTCATTCTTTAATTCTTTGAACTTTTCAAAGGATTCTGATTTATGTGTCATAAGATACACATAACCATATCTACTGAAATCATCAGTAAATGTAATGAAGTAACTGTAACCACCTCTAGCAGCAACATTGAAAGGGTCACATACATCACTATGTATAAGTCCTAACAAGTCTGTTGCTCTTTCACTGTGTCTACTAAAGGGAGTCTTGGTCATCTTGCCTAGAAGGCAAGACTCGCATGCCTCATATGATTCAAAATCAAATGAGTCCAGCAGCCCATCCTTATGGAGCTGGGATAAGCGACTCTCATTTATGTGACCTAAGAGACAATGCCAGAGATAGGTTTGGTTCAACTCATTTGACTTGAACCTTTTGGTACTTATGTTATAGATAGGGCTCTCTAAGTCTAGAAAGTAGAGTCCGTTCATTAGAGGTGCACTACAATAGAACATATCATTTAAATAAACTGAACAACATTTGTTCTTTATTATAAATGTAAATCCTTTCTTGTCCAGACAAGAAACCGAAATTATGTTCTTAGTTAAAGCAGACACATAACAACATTCATCTAATTCTACTACAAGCCCAGAGGGTAGAGATAGATCATAAGTTCTTACAGCAATAGCAGTAACTCTTGCTCCATTGCCTACTCGTAGGTCCACCTCGCCCTTTGTCAATGCCCTGCTATTTCTCAGCGCCTGCACATTGGTACAAATGTGAGATGCACATCCGGTATCTAATACCCATGATGAAGAAATAGATAGATTGACTTCTATAACATTTATACTTGAAGTAGAAGTCTCACTTCTCTTCTTCTTAAGATCTTCTAGGTATGCCTTGCAGTTACGCTTCCAGTGTCCAGCTTTCTTGCAGTGGAAGCAAGCCCCTTCCTTGGCCACCCCTCCTTTGGGTTTCAGTTCCTTGCCTTTGCCCTTGGCTTGGGACTTTCCCTTACCTTTAGGCTTGCCCTTTCCTTTCTTCTTTTGCACCATCAAAATGGAGTCAGATTTTCCCTTCTTAAGGTTGAGCTTAGTAGTTCTCAACATGCTGAGCATCTCAGGCAGTGGCTTATCAATTTCATTCATGTTGTAATTCATGATAAATTGATTGTAGCTTTGTGGCAAAGACTGCAAGATCAAGTCAGTGGCCAGCTCTTGGCCAAGGGAGAATCCCAATCTCTATAGGTTTTCTACATACCCAATCATCTTGAGTACATATGGACCTACGGGAGTCCCATTTTGCATTTTGGAACCAAACAATGCCTTAGAGACTTCATATCTCTCGTGCCTTGCTTGTCCTTGATATAGTTGACGAAGATGTTCAACCATATCATAAGCATTCATGAACTCGTGTTGCTTCTGAAGCTCAGAGTTCATGGTCACGAGCATTAGACATGACACATCAAATGCATCATCTTGATGCTTCTTGTAAGCATCTTTGTCAGCTCGTTAGGCAGTGGCAGGAGGTGCCTCCGGAATGGGCTGCTCCAAGACATATAGTTTCCTTTCGTGGGTGAGAACAATTCTCAGGTTCCTGTACTAGTCCAAGAAATTTGCTCCATTGAGCTTGTCCTTCTCAAGGACAGAACGTAGGGAGAGAGTGTTCGTGTTTGTCGACATAGTTATCTACAACATACACAATGCAAAAAATTAATATCATATTCCTTTTATCATTTAATTAGGCCATTAATCAAATGATGCTCCCATTGAATTATAGGAATTTTGTAGAATCGAGTTATGGATGTGGTCAAACCACATTACTAGATTCATACAAACTAGCTATAATTCCTGTGAGACAAGATCCACATCACACTAAGCCTTGAGTTAGCTTTGGCTAAATAGCCCAAGACTTAGTACGATCGGTGGGTAACACATTACCGATTACATCTCTATGAAACTCTTGTTTATAGGATCAAGACCCATAAAAGACCTTGAGTTAGCTTTGGCTAAATTGCCCAAGATTTAGTGTAAATGCGATCTTATCATATCTTTCCAACGGTTGGAATATGCCTATAGTTCTACTCGATCCAATTGAGTTAACTAGTTTTACTCAATCTAATTGAGCTTACGCTAACCCAAGCCTTGATAGGCGGGACCAAGATTGTCCCTCCGCACCCTACCAAGATAATATGCGTTTCTCTACTTTGGCAGATTCAACAACTACAAATGATCGAGGTAGTGATGGGTATCAAGGACTTGGTAGGCATTTACGAGTTGATTCGATTAAGATCTAATCTAATCGTAATGTGTATCATATACGCATTAAGGCCTTTATTATCCTATATTAGCATGCATCACATACATACAAGCATTATTCTAGCATGCATCATATACATACAAGAAAAATATCCGAGCATGCATCATATACATACAAGCATTATTCTACTAGCATGCATCACATACATACAAGCAAAATCAAATATATATATATATATATATATATATATATATATATATATATATATATATATATATATAACTGTGATGTGGTCATGACCCTACTATGATCTTCTCAAGCCAATGAGAAGATCGAATGGTCAACCTAGGGCTAGTGGCTTCTCCAAGCGCTTCCTTTGACCGTCATGTGTCGTCGGCACCCTTCTCGTAACTTCGTCTACAAGTGGACTTTCCACCGCTCCATTTTGTACATTACAAATATGAAACTCGAGTTACATTCGAGTCTAAAACTATTTACAACTAGAATTTCAAAAGAAGAGGCACGATGCGTAGGTCGCATACACTATACAACACGCACAACCACAAAAATGACACACAGGCCGTATTATGAATTACAACACATTAACGTCCAATCAAATTGGGGTTCTTGGGCCATGACAATCGCAGAATTATACATAATTCTAAATTATGTATTTTTACAGAAAATTTCTATAATTTTTCCTTTTTTTTTTAATTTTATAAGTCACCTCTCCGTAACGGTCCCGCTAAGTGGTTTCCGGGCACAATCACGGGACAAGGCCCCTTTCGGGGATAGGGGCAGCGCCCCTACTCACAAAATAAACTTTGCGAGTGTCCCTACTATGATCTTACAGCGACTTAAGTCGCTGTCCCAAAAACCTAAAGCGAGAACTCGCCGTTTCGGAGAGTTTTTCTCGATGGTTGAAGCCTACAAGTGTCCCAACACTCGTTGCTTCGACTCTTCGAGAAAAATACCCAAAAATTCTATAAAAATAGAAAATTTACAGAAACATAAAAATATATAATTTTTATATCTAATACAAAAACTACAAAAATGAAACACATACATGCTTCGCACGTGACTCTGATACCACTGTTGGACTTTCCGAGCTGCAAAAACCGCTTTTTGCATTGCGGAAACCCCGGAAGTCTGGCCACGGATCCGTGCAAAGATATATTAAAATAAAAACATGTATGTGCTAAGTAAACATAGATCTACCTTAGATCTATAAGTTGAGAGTGTTACCCTCGATGCGACGGCCTTCGCAAATCCCGCTCGTCCAAATAGTTTGCCGAAACTCTAGAGTGTCAAGTGTACACTCCTCTATTGGTATCCACACAAGCAATAGGTGGAGAAAACACACCCTTGAGTGTGCTAGCACCCTATGGATGGTTTGGCAAGGAGGAGAGGGGAGCTTGAGCGGATGATCCAAGGAGGAAGATGAAGTTGGAGTAACTCACAAAATCAATTCCATCTAATGGAATAAGTGGTCAGCCACCTCATGGAGAGGGGGGGGGGGGGGGTTACATGCATGCATGTAACTCCAAGAGGCAATGTCTCTTGGTCTCCCTTATGAGGTGGCACCACTTGATAAGTCAATGATGATGTGGAGCATCATCATTGGCCGGCCATGCCAAGTCATCATCATGACATGTCATTTGGTCAAGTCAAACTTGACCTTTCATCTTCCCTCTCAAGTCAAGTCAAATTTGACCTCTTATCTCCCATGGTTGATCAAATCCAACAACTTGATTCAAGTCAATTTGATTTAATGAATCTCTATTCATTAATTTAAATTGACTAAATGAATCAAATCTAAATTAGACTCATTCAACACTTGAATCAACTTGAGTCTAACTCAATTAGTCTAATTTGGATTACTCTTAATCCAATTTGGTTCATCACATGAACCTAATCCTCATGGTTCATCATATGAACCTAATCTCCATCTAATTGCCCTTTGTGTGTGACCCTATAGGTTCTTGTAACATTGGCAATGTCCCTAAACCGATTTAGAAACATAAGCAATGAGCGGTATCTAGCAACACATCATTGCTACCCAAGTTACAAGAATGTTGAGCTCCAACATCACCTTTGTGACTACTAATTGTGACTCTCACAATATGTGACAATGTCCCTCTATCCTTGACATCTAGATTGACCAATTGAGGCATAGACCATGTCATCCTCGCTACAATCTATATCTTAAACTCCAAGTAGACTCACTCTAATCAAATGAGCTCAATATCTCATATTGACTCATTTTGGCATGACCATGCACTTCGTGGTCTCACTCTATAAAGAATATCGATGTCACCCCCGTCATATAGGAGGGATAGATCCTATCTACATCACTCACATCCCTCCGCATAATTTATTACATACCCAGTAATCGCTTTTATAGTCCACCCATTTACGGGTAACGTTTGACGAAGCCAAAGTATGCAACTCCTTATGTAGGGAACCATGGTGACTTCAGGTCTAAGGACTAATAGTCATACTAATAGCCACATGAGAAAGTATATGACACTCATATAACGATCCATGATACTTTCTCATGGCGGGTCATTCAGTATACATTCTCTAATGTATACCCATGTATCAACTTAATATCTCATATCGATGACTTGTGAGATCAAGTCATCGAGTTGACCTACATGCTAGTCTCTACGCATTAACATTATCCCTGAATGTTAATACTTGACTAGGAATGATTAAGAGTAGTGTTCTCTATATCATCTCATTATCGATTCAACCAATCGATTGATATACATAAGAACCTACTACTCAAGAACATTATTATATTTAGTTATTTGGCACCAATACAAGTAAATATAATAACCATGCCTTTATAAATAGGAATATGATATAATAAAGTCCATACAACAATCATCACATGATTGGCTCTAGGGCTTTCACTAACATTGTATGTGTTGGCCAGCTAGAGGGGGGTGAATAGCCCTCAACCGTTCGATGGTGGAATTCATTTGTTCTCATTGCATTGCTTTCCTACGATTGTCGTTAGCGCAGTGAAAACAATAGAAACAATAATAATACTAACAACAATATAAGCATACGCAAACACACATGATATACGTGGTTTGGAACCGAATGGTTCCTACTCCACGGGCGAGCTCTCTGAGCTCTAGTTATGCGCACGACACTAACTAAACCACTCCTTCTCGACAACATGTCGGAGGTGGAGAAACCTCTCACAAGTAATTACAATGTAATATAGAAATACAAGAAAATACACAAATACAATACACAAGAAAACTTTCACCGATTGCTTTGATCGCTTTGCTTGTTGCTTGCTTTAGATAGCTCTTGAAGGTCTGGAATGCAACAGCAATTCCCCTCCAATAGCTTCTCAAAAGGCTTGGCGAAATCCTCCCACTTGAGCTCCATTTATAACCTGTATCAAGCTCATTTCGCGCACATCAGTCGACTGATCGTGACCATCAGTCGACTGGTCCTGTAGCCGTTGTCTCACAACGGCCAGATGCACATTGGTTAAGTTCCAATGGATCACACAGCAGTCGAGTGTTGGCGAGCTCGACTAGCTTCTATGCAGCGATCGATCATTGCTACCCTTAAGCGTCGGTGATGTCTCAACGATCATTGCCTCCCATGGCAATCGACTAATTAGCCAGACTCTGTTCAATCGAACACTGGTCGAACCCATACGACCTAGAGCAGTCGACTGGCACCTATACCAATCGACTGATGTCGGGTAAAACCTCAAACATCAAGCTGTTTGAGCATCCGACAACTAGTCTTAGCCACTTGGCCAAGTCCACCTCATCCCTCATGGAGTTCCCCACCGAAGCTCTCTTCCCTCGGCCTACGTTCCTCAGATGCGCCAAGTTCACGGCTTCGCAACGCCATCCTTCGCGTCTCATGCCCTCGAAGTATGCTTCCCTTGGGCCTCACTCCATTCGCTCCCCGTCCGGTGGTCCCTCGGATGCACCAAGCGCACGGCTTCGCAATGTCATCCTTCACCGACTCAAGGACCCCGAGCCTAGTGAACTTGCCAAGTCCTCAAGACTTCCCACATGCATCAAGCGGACGGCTTCGCAATGCATTTCTCACCAAGCACCAAGCGCACGACTTTGCAATGCTTTGGATTTTCCCACACCAAGCCCCATGCTTGGATTTTCCATGCCAACTCCATGTTGGACTTTCCCACACCAAGATCCATGCTTGGATTTTCCCATGACAATCCCATGTCATGAGTTTTGTCTATCATCAAAATACTATCAAAGTACTGCTCGAGTCAAACTCGAGTCAATCTGGGCCGATTGCACCAACAAGCATGACATAGCCGATGGAAGCACCTGAAGGCTAGCGCAATGGATGAACAAGTCATGGATGACTTGGAGGGATCTGAGAGGCGTGAGGCTGACGGAGGTGGCTAGAAGGCTTATGTCTAGGCTACGGGTGGTCTAGCAAGTATGGGGGAACCATACTTGGGTTAAACCTCATATTTGAGGTGTGCCAGTTGTTAGGGCAATCTCTTGTCATGATAAGGTTTTGATGTGTGTGACAAAGGGTTTAAGTTAGATTGTTATTATGATTTGATATGTGCGTTGGAGTCTTGCAGGGCTTACTAATTCGCACATGGAGCCTTGGTGAGTTTCACCTCTCATGACTCGGTCCTTGAGTCGGTGAAAGATGGCTTTGCGGAAGCTGTGCGCTTGGAGCATCCGAGGGACCGCCAGACGAGGAGCTTGAAGTGAAGCCGGAGGAAGTAGACTTCAGAGCGAGATGTGAAGGATGGTGCTGTAGAGTCGTGCACTTGGCGCATCCGAGGGACGTGGCCAGACGAAAATAACTTTAAAGGAGAGAGACTCCAAGGGATGAGAGTGAGCGAATATAACCCAGGAAGGGGTAGTAGCTCTTAGGTGGAACTTGGCCATTTGGCTAAGTGTCGGATGGGATTTCCCGACATCAGTTGACTACCATGTTATGGTAGTCGACTACTCTAAGTCGACGGTGACTCGACTAGTGTTCGAGTCCGGTTCAAGTGCCAACAGTCGACTGCCATGGAATGGCAGTCGACTGCGAGACCACCAGTCGACTGATGAAGGCATCAGTCGACTGGTCGCAAGAGTTTCAGGCACAGAATGGAGTCGAGCTCATGGAGCACTCAACTGATCGAGCATCAGTCGACTGATGGCAATATCAGTCGACTGATGCCAGTGCCGTTGGATGAAATCCAACGTGGAAAGCAGTCGTTATTGGGCAACGGCTACAGGACCAGTCGACTGATAGGGACATCAGTCGACTGCTCCTGTGTCAACGGGAAGAAACCCTCTTCCTCTATAAAGAGGAAGGGTGTGGGGCTTTGGGAACCTAATGCTTCAACTCATAACATCTCCCAAAGTGCTCTAAGGGTTTTTCCACTCTTCTTCTTGTGCTAATTCTCATTCAATTGTAAGAAGAGGGATTGTAAAGAGGTTACCTCCACCTAGCTTGGTGCAAAGGAGAGATTTAGTGGATTTGGCAAAGGAGTGATTCACCTTGGACGAATCGGGATCGTGGATTAGCGGCGTAGCCGTGAACCACGTTACGACTTTGTGTTAGCATTGTTTGTTTCCTTTGCTTTGTCTTTCTTTGCTTGATTTGCTTGTCTTGTTGTTTCCGTTGCGCTAATCTTGTCTGTAGATGAGCAAATTTCATTATCCAACGAAAGAGGGCTATTCACCCCCCTCTAGCCGGCCGATCGATCCCCTACACTAGTCGACTGGTACCATATGGCAGTCGACTGGTGTAAGTCAACTAGGGTTTGACTACGGGAATTAGCCCAGTAGTCGACTGCCAACTTTTGGCAGTCGACTGATTGGACGAGCAGTCGACTAATCGTGTGATCAGTCGACTAGTGCTCGGTGTTTTGGGCACAGAATAGAGTTGAGACTTGATTGTGGGGGAAGCAATCGAGTGAAGGCTCCATCAGTTGACTGATGATCATGATCAGTCGACTGATGTCCTATCCGTTGGATTTTTTTAGTGTGGATTACACCGTTGTCTCACAACAACAGTGTCATCAGTCGACTAATGGTCCCGAGTAGTCGACTAATCGGCGATTTCTAGCCCAGGCAGCAACTTTAAAGGGAGCTCGTGGAGGAGGAAATCACTAGCATTTCTTGAGGTGTTTTAGGGTGATTTACTGCTGCAAATCAGGGTCTCCAAGTGCAATTCAAGCAACCACAAAGCAAGCAATCCAAGAGCAATTGTAAAGTGTTGTTTTCTTTACTTGTTGTGTATTTCATTTGTATATTGCTTGTATTTATCTCTTACTGTTGTAAGATCACTTGTACGAGGTTTCTCCACCTCCAATTTGTGTCGAGAAGGAGTTATTGCATAGTGGTGTGTGATTGGCATCTCTAGAGCTCTTTAGAGCTCGATCCATGGAGTAGGAACCGTTCAGTTATGAACCACATTAAATATTTATGTTTGTGTATTTTTCTATTTTGTTATTTCTTTATTATTATTATTCCGCTGCGTGCTAACGAGATTTGTAGACAAACGCGATCAAATTCCATCTACTCATCCTACGACGCTATTCACCCCCCCCCCCTCTAGCGGTCAACATTACTCCAACAACACCTTCCCTCCAACCTCCATTTCTATGCCGAACCCCACAAAATTTCCTTTCTTCCCCCTCAACTTAGAACTTATCAGATTCCCTTCTAGCTAGTATTAATCTTTCAACATGATATAAAGTAACATCTCACTTCTTTGTAATAAAGTCTAACTCCCTATGCCAAGCCTCCCCATTGTTGCTCGGGATATAGGTCACCACTCAGGTAGACTTTACTCTGACTTTTATAGACCACACTGCCTCCCTTCCATATGATTTATGACATAGAACCCAATATTGGCAGCCAATATTTTGTATATATATGAAATTCTTTCCTACTGACATAGAGTATACCCACCCTAGTATAGATCATATCCATCTTAAAGGCTAGAATAACTGAAACAAACATAATCATAACATCAAAACTGATGCCATCCCTACATGTTAAAGAGCAATAACATAGGGCAGTATGTAGCTGAAGTAATAGCACTAAAGAGCAATACTCTGCATGTAGGCAGCTAAAAACTTAGAAGGAAAGAAATAAATGGGATAAAAACGTGACCTAGGAATGGTAGAAGTCAATTTCAGGCATATTTGGGGGTCATATCTAACTTTAGGCTACCGCTTAACTTCAAAGTCAAACCCACTTTTAGAAACAACTTCAAAAGCTTAATAACATCATCATACTTCGACAACACATCCCATATCAAGGAGAGATCAACATAAGGAACAAATCCCAACAGCAAGTATAGAAGCTCTACTAAATCAACCAGTGGAACGAAACATCTTAAATTTCATCTTCTACCCTATTTTGGCACAAAACAAAGTAATCCTGATAACCTCTGTAATATGCAGTAGAATAATGGAATTGCAACAAATCTCATAGGATACCCCAGCAATAAAATATCAAGCCCCTGCAATTATCCCAATGGGAAAGTAACTTTCATATAATGGGAACATCAGATCTGGTAAGTAATAACCTCAAAGAATGACAAAATATAAGATCTAGTGAATGATAGTACCAATAACATAATAGAATATCAGATTTGGTGAATGATATCGCTAATAATATGATAGAATAGCAAATCTGGTGAATGATGATACCAATATTATGACAGAATATCAGATCTGGTAAATAACAATTCCAATAATACGACAGAATACCAGATCTAGCGATTGCTAATAGATTCAAAAATCATAGCGATCCCAAACATTCGTGACACCAACCTCTAAGATTTGAGTAATTGAAGGTAGAACAGAGGATGATGCACTGAACTCTAGAAAGAGCTAATAACTTTTTTGTTCAGATTCTGACAGACGACACCAATTTGATGGTGTTTAATTCTTTGGCCTGCTAAAATCTCTCTCCCCCTTCTTGCATATCTCATCCGATCCAGGAACTCCCAACTAGATCTCCTCCAATCGCCTTGAATCTGTCACTTCACAAGAAAGTATTAGCGGTGGGCTAGCTTCCCAACATGTCCCCTTCGACGCTCAAGTCAGAAATAGTAGGATGAAAAAAGTAGAAATGCAGAAAGAATGAAGAAGAAGTGAGAAGAAGATCTTTGAGGTACCAAATAGCGAAGAAACAACCATCCCGTCTTCCTTCTACCTCTGCCCCTTTTATAGATGATTCTTCCCACCTTCTCCTTGATGTGAATTTACTTCAATGCTTTTGCCAAGTTGTCCATCAGGAATTACATAGGCCAATCGAGCCAGTCGGGAATTACATAGGCCAGTTGGGAATTATATAGACCAGTCGAGAATTGTATAGACTAGTCGGGAATTGCATAGAGTGCTCAGAAATAAGCCATATAATAACAATTATTAGTTTCTTCCTCATTATGTATAACAATTATTTCTTAATATCTCAAGGGGAATTATAGTCAATTAAGCTAGAGAGAAAGGCGGTGGCCACTTCTATATAAAGGGGTGGAAATGAGGAAGCGGGGATGGAGTTTCTGGATATGGTATGCGGAGATAACTCTTCTCCTTCCTTAAGATGCTTTCCTTTACTTCCTTGTCTTTTACTGTACTCTTTTTATTCCTTCGATGGATACTGACTTGAGCGTCAAAGGGGCTATTCTAGAAAGTTGACCCATCCCTAATCGCTCACTTCTATCGCAGATCAAGATCCTCAGCAGCATCTTCATAGATCTTATAGATCTCTCCTCTTCTCAGTGAAGGAGGAGGAATTTGAGCATGCTAAAAAAAGGAACACCATCAAATTGGCGCCGTCTATGGGAATCTGAATAAAAAGTTGTTAGCTCTTGCTAGAGTTTAGCACATCATCCTCTGTTCTAGCTTCGATGACTCAATTCTTAGAGGTTGGTATCGCGAATTTGAGGAATCATTGTGATTTTTGAATCGGATAGCAATTGCCAGATCTAGCATTCTGTCATATTATTGGTATTATCATTTGCCAGATCTGATATTCTATCATAATATTGGTATTATTATTCTCCAGATTTGCTATTTTATCAGGTTATTAGTAATATCATTTATCAAATCTGATATTCTATTGGTACTATCATTCACTGGATCTTATATGTTGTCATTCTTTAAGGTTACTATTTACCAGATATGATGTTCCCATCGTATGAAAGTTACTTTCCCATTGAGATAATTGCAAGGGCTTGATATTCTGTTGTCGGGGTTTTTCTATGAGATTTGTTGTGATTCCATTGTTCTAACTGCAGATTGTTAGGATCTTTGTAATGGCTAGAGGGGGGGTGATTAGCCTTTCTTTGTTTCTACAAAAATGTTAGCGGAAGCAATACAAACATAAACACAAATAAGAACAAGAAACAAGAATACAATGCTAACACCCGATGTACGTGGTTCAGAGATGACGCTCCTACTCCACGGTAATCCGTAAGGTGGATTAGCCCTAGCCAAACTTCACTAAATTCTCCTTTGGATGAACCAAGGTGAAGAAACCTTGTCTTACAATGCACTCCTCTTCTTTACAATGATGGAAGATTAAGAATGGAGAAGAGGAGGTTTAGAATCACAAAAATACTTGGAGAAAGCTTGGTAAGCACGAGGGTGTAGCTAGGAATGAGAGCACTAGTTTCACCAAGCTCCCCAAGGCCCCTTCTTATCTTTGATGATGATCACCATCGCAAAGCCGATCCGCATGGGATTCGGCCGCTATTTTCAATGGGAGGCCTATCACGATCGATCCCTCCATCACCGACCGATGGAGTGATCACCGAGTGATCAAGGTAGCAATCGAGTGAGATCAGATTCCGCGTGGAGAATTCTTCCTCGATCACGACTATTGCCTTCGCATCGAATGATCACAACATCACCGATCGATACCATGACCAAGGCGCTTGACCGATGATCGCGTGGTTTCATCCTAACTCGATCGAGCCCGATCAAATAATCGATACATCGTATCGCCGATCGATACTCATCAAGTATGAATATTTCATACTTGATTTCACCCCTAGACCTAGACTTGACAAGACAACATAATCGTAAATACAACTTCTCGGCGCTCAGGCCGCCAAGAGCATTACTCATAACATCATGGTGGAGTCCGCCACAAGATTTTGCTGTAACACCTAACTATAGTAATACGTAACTTTGGACTTCCTTTGCCAAGGTTCACTTGGACTTTACGCTGCCAAGACTACAAGCTTGGTCTTACGCTGCCAAGTCCATCCCTTGGACTTCCTTTGCCAAGATCATACTTGGACTTCCTTTGCCAAGGTTCACTTGGACTTTACGCTGCCAAGACTACAAGATTGGTCTTATGCTGCCAAGTCCATCCCTCAAACTTCCTTTGCCAAAATCATACTTGGACTTTCTTTTACCAAGTCTTCATCCTTGGATTTCCCGGTCACTTAAACATGTTCACAATTAGATCACAAAGCATTGCCTAACTTAGATGATTTATCCAAACATCAAAACATATATAAATGCTTGGGGCATTGTTGCACCAACACAGATTACAGAGGTTATCAAGATTACCTTGTTCTATGCTAAAATAGGATAGAAGGTGCAGTTTCAGATGTTTTGTTCCACTGGTTGATTTAATAGAGTTTCTATACTTGCTATTGGGATTTGTTCCTTGTGTTGATCTCTCCTTGATATGGGATGTGTTGTTGAAGTGTAATGATGTTATTAAGTTTCTAAATGTGGATTTGACTGTGAAGATAAGTGGTAGCCTAAAGTTAGATCTGACCAAAATATGCCTAAAGTTGATTTCATCCTCTTCTTGACCATTTTTCTATTTTGGATTATTCTTTTAACTTCTTAACTGCATGCACACTTCATTTTTTATACCTGCAGAGTATTGCTTTATGAAAGTTATTTTAACCTTTAAGGTGGATACGATCTATACTAGGATGGGTATACTCTATGTCAGTAATAAAGAATTTCATATACATACAGAGTATTGGTTGATAATATTGGGTTTTATGTCATGAATCATATGGAAGGGAGGTAGGGTTGGTTATAGAAGTCAAAATCTTCTTGAATGGTCACCTTTATCCCAAGCGGCGATGGGGTGGCTCTACGCAGGGAGTTAGACTTGACACAATAGAAGAGGGATATTGTTTTATGTTGGGTGGTATGGGGTCACGATGGTAAAGTTAAAGGGGATTTATAGAGGAAGATGGTTGAATATTGTCAGAAGCTTGTGATAGGAGTAATTCTGTAAAATGAAAGGGAAGACATGATTAAATAATGTATTATTTAGAAGCATACAGAAAAGGTAGTAAAAAACCTTACACAGTATATCAGTTGACTGCAAGGGGTGGTATACTAGGGCAAGTTCTGTTACAAGGCATGTGTACAAGTCACAGGGTGAGTTGGGAAAATGGAAGTTTCTGATAGGGTATGCATGGTGTGGACAATTTCTGATACGTTGGACATGAGATGTATTAGTCTGTGTGGATTTTGTTATAAGGCAAATATGAGTTACAGTAAAGTGTGGAAAAGGAAAGATTGATAGTATTAATCTAGAAACAAGGCATTCAACATAAGAAGTGTTAGTATAAAAGTGTGCAGGGAAAATTACGTGTGGTATGAACAGTATAAATTCAGGAGTGATATGGCAAAATAAAGACAAGTATGCATTGCGAGACGAGCAGTACAGATAGTGTTTTACAAAGTGACCTATGGTTAACTTAATTGTTGTTAGTTGTTAAAATGAGGTAAATAGGAAGTGTATAAGGGTGTTTGGATTTTGTTACAAGGCCTGCACAGGCTATAATGTAAGGATGCAAAGTGGATATTTGCAGGGTATTACTAGGATCTGGAAGCAAACATTTCTTACAAATTTATTCAATATGAAATTTCATGAGGATAGATATAAACGAAATATGAACGATACATATTTAGAAATACAAAAATAGATTCATTACAGTACAGGTATGGTAAGCTGATTAATGCAGATGACATTTATAAAAAGCTGAAGCTCCACTATCGCAGAATATGGAAAATTTCGGTATCAATTTTTGAATTTCTGATTGAGAGGAGACTTCTTGTTGTTTTAGTAACTCAACCTGTTCGCGCAACAGCCTAATGATAGTATCTTTTGTTGGGAATACTTCGCACAACCGCAGCAGAAACAATAATTAAACCGTATCCCACCAGAGATCCATGCAAAACTATATAAGTCATTTTCTTTAATCTAGTCTAGATCTTATCTATATGAGGAATATACCTTCGGTGCGTGCCCTTCACAATCCCGCTTTTCCAAACGTTGTCCGATCTCAATACGGTAAGGGTAACCGTATATCTATGGTATCCTCACTGACACCCACATGGTTTGGAGTCACGTTGTGCTAGCAACCCCTAACAAAACGCCAAGAACTCTTTGGAAGAAGAAGGAGAGGAAGGAGGAGATAAGAGAACTCTTTCTCTTGGCCCTTTTGGCTTGCACGCCCAAAACAAAAATGACACACAAGTAATACACGTTCAACACCAAAAAGGGTCTTTTAATCCCATAGCCATCAATGCCATTATCTCCCCATTAAGAAAACTCTTAATACCAAGACCCTTGGTATTCCCTTCTTTTAATTCTCATCATGAATATCAAGCCCTTTGGTATTCCTATGCATGATTAATCAAATTAATAATGTATGATGATGAATCATCTTCCATGGTTCAATTTGAGTCTAACTTGCCCCCACGGAAAGGGGCTAGTGGCTAGTGCATGCAGAAAGTTGCACAAATGGACAACGGGTCAATCCCTCACAAAAGCAAGTTCCGTCCCTCGATGCGCTGGTTACTAGTCTCAAGGGCCAAAGGCCCACCGTGATTTACCTCTCTTACGATGGCTCGGGGGCGGGCTGGTAGGGGCCGCTAGGTTGGCGATTCCAATCTTTGCACAAATTTGAGTCTAACTCAAGTTTAACTAGTTTGAGTCTAACTCAAATCTTGGCCATATGCTCAATTATCCTCTTAGTCAAACTAAAAGAAACCATCTCCAAAATAGAATGTCATTTGTGTGTAACCCTATAGGCTCTTGTAACGTTGGCAATGTATCTAAAACTATTTTAGATACATAAGCAATGAGCGGCTAGCAATACATCATTGCTACCCAAGTTACAAGATCATCGAGATCCGCCAACCTTTCCGTAACTATTATCATGTATGACGATGTCCTTCTATCTCTGATATCTTAGATCGATCGATGAGGCATAGACCATGTTATTCCCTTATCGATCTTTATGTTTCTTGATCCCCAAGTAGACACACTCAAACAAATAAGCTCAATATCTCATATTGACTCATTTGAGCATGGCCATGCATTTCGTGGTTCTACTCTATCAAGAGGCCAAAGATATCACTCCTGTCATATAGGAGGGATAGATCTCATCTACATCACTCACATCCCTCCGCATAATTCGTTACATACCCAATGATCATCGTTATAGTGTACCCAGTTATGGTGTGACGTTAGACGATACCAAAGTACATAACTCCTTATGTAGGGAACCGTAGTGACTTCAGGTCTAAGGACTATTTATACAAATAGTCACATGAGAAAGCATATGACACTCATATAATGATCGATGATATTTTCTCATGGCAGGTAAATTCAGTATACATATTCTCCAATATATATACTCATGTGTCAATGTGATATCACATATCCATGACTTGTGAGATCAAGTCATCCATTGACCTACATGCTAGTCTCATTGTATTAATATTGCCCTTGTATATTAATACTTGACTAGGAATATTAAGAATAGTGTTCTCTACAACTTCTCATAATCAATTCTACCAATTGATAAACGGTAGATTAGAACCTACTATTCAAGGAAATTATTATATTTATTTTAGCTAGCATATGCATAAAGTAAATATAATAAACAATCCTTGCCTTTTATTAATGAAATATGATACACATGATCCCTAATCATTCATCTCATGATTGGCACTACATCTCATGATTGACACTAAGGGCTGACACTAACAATCTCCCACTAGCACTAGTGTCAATCACTGTAATCTGTAAGACCCAGTGACCTAGTATGACCATCATGCTTTCTCTGTGCCAAAGCCTTGGTCAGGGGATCCGTAATTTTAACATCAGTATCTACTATGCATATTAGCACATCTTCTCTATTGATGATCTCTCGAATGAGGTGATACCGCCGCTGTATATGTTTGGAACGCTGGTGAGAATAAGGTTCCTTAGCCTATGTTATAGCCCCGTTGTTGTCACAATAAAGCTCTATAGGGCTCACAATGCTAGGAACTACACCAAGCTCAGAAACAAACTTTCTGTTCTAAACTTCCTCCTTTGCTGCATCCGAAGCAGTAATGTACTCAGCTTCTATTGTAGAATATGCGATTGTGTCTTGCTTCGAACTCTTCTAGCTCACAACACCACCATTTAGACAAAATACATACCCTGATTGCGATCGTGAATCATCTCTGTCCATTTGGAAGCTTGCATCGCTATAACCCTTTACAACTAGCTCCTCCTCACCTCCAAAGATCAAGAAATATTCTTTCGTCCTTCTCAAGTACTTAAGAATATTCTTGACTGCTATCCAGTGACACTCATCGGGATCTGACTGGTACCTACTCGTCATACTCAAAGCATACGAGACATCGGGGCGAGTACAAATCATGGCGTACATGATAGATCCTATAGCAGATGCATAAGGGATATGATCCATGCGTTGTTTCTCTTCCACAGAAGAGGGACATTGAGTCTTCGAAAGACTTACACTATGTGACATTGGCAGAAATCCCTTCTTGGAATTCTGCATGGCAAAACGCTAAAGCACCTTGTCAATATATGTACTCTGACTCAGGCCAAACAATCTCCTAGATCTATCCCTATAGATCTTGATGCCAAGAACATAGGTTGCTTCACCTAAGTCCTTCATTGAGAAACAATTTCCAAGCCAAGTCTTCACAGACTCTAGCATAGGGATACCATTTCCAATGAGTAGTATGTCATCTACATACAAAATGAGGAAAACAACTGTGCTCCCACTAGCCTTCTTGTAGACACAAGGTTCATCTTCGTTCTTTATGAAATTAAACATTTTGATTGCATCATCGAATTGACGATTCCAGCTTCTAGAAGCTTGCTTTAAACCATAAATGGACCTATGCAACTTACAGACTTTTCCAGCATCCTTTGGATTGACAAAACTCTCAGGTTGTGTCATATACACATCCTCGTGTAGATTTCTGTTAAGAAATGCAGTTTTGACATCCATTTGCCATATTTCATAGTCATAGTAAGCAGCAATAGCAAGCATAATCCGAATGGATTTGAGCATCGCAACTGGAGAAAAGGTTTCATCATAGTCAATACCATGATTCTTCTTGAATCCTTTTGCTACCAATCGCCCCTTATAGGTATGCACATTACCATCCATGTCAGTCTTTCTCCTAAAGACCCACTTACACCCAATGGGTTTGACCCCTTCAGGTGGATCAACCAAAGTCCATACTTGGTTAGTGTACATGGATTCCATTTCGGATCTCATGGCCTCAAGCCATTTCTCAGAATCTGGGCTCATTACAGCTTTCTGATAGAATGTTGGCTCATCTAGCATGACACCATTATTGTCATCCAAGAGAAAAGAATATCTCTCAGGTTGATGACGTATCCTATCAGACCTGTGCAGAGCTTGGTCTACATGAACAGGTTGTACCACAACTCCTTGTGATGCCTATTTTTGTTGTATTAAGGCATCAGTGCTATTTTGTGTATCTTGAATTTCTTCAAGATCAATTTTACTCTCACTAACCTTTTTAGAAATAAATTCCCTTTCTAGAAAGACACCATTTCTGGCGACAAACACTTTGCCTAGCGTGGGGTTGTAAAAGTAATATACTTTCGTTTCCTTAGGATATCCTACAAAATAGCACTTGTCTGATTTGGGGCCTAATTTATCTGAAACTTGATGTCTCACGTAAGCTTCATATCCCCAAATCCTCATAAAAGACACCTTGGGACTCTTCCTAGTCCATATCACATATGGTGTATTTATGACTGCCTTAGATGGAACACGATTAAGTGTGAAAGTAGCTGTCTCTAGAGCATATCCTTAGAAGGAAGGAGGAAGATCCGTATGACTCATCATTGATCGTACCATGTCTAACAGAGTATGATTTCTCCTCTCGAATACACCATTCAACTGTGGTGTTCCGGGTGGAGTGAGTTGAGATCGTATCCCACACTCAACTAGATAGTCATGAAACTCTTGGCTAAGGTATTCTCCACCTCGATCTGATCGAAGCATCTTAATACTCTTTCCAAGTTGGTTCTGTACTTCATTCTTAAATTCTTTGAACTTTTCAAAGGATTCTGATTTGTGCCTCATAAGGTGCACATATCCATATCTACTGAAATCATCAGTAAATGTAATGAAGTATTGATAACCACCACTGGCTGCGACTTTGAAAGGACCACAAAAATCACTATGTATGAGGCCTAACAAATTTGTCACATTCGCCTTGTCCACTAAATGAAGTCTTGGTCATCTTGCCTAAAAGACAAGATTTGCATGTCTCATATGATTCAAAATCAAATGAGTCTAGTAATCCATCTCTATTGAGCTGGGATATGCGACTCTCATTTATGTGACCCAAGTGACAATGTCAAAGATATGTCTGATTCAAATCATTAGATTTGAATCGTTTGGTATTTATGTTATAGACTGGGTTTTCTAGATCTAGAATATAGAGTCCATTCATCAAATGTGCACTGCAATAGAACATTTCATTTAAATAAATAGAACAACATTTGTCCTTTATAGTAAATGAAAAACCTTTCTTGTCTAAACAAGAAACAGACATAATGTTCTTAGTTATTGCAGGTACAAAATAGCACTCATCAAGTTCTAAAATCAAACCACTCGGAATAATAAGGAATATGTTCCTATAGCTATAGCAGCAACTCTTGCGCCATTGGCCACACGCAGGTCCACTTCCCCTTGCGTCAATGATCTACTTCTTCTCAGGCCCTGCACATTAGTGCAAATGTGAGAAGCACAACCGGTATCCAATACCCATGAAGAAGAAATAGATAGATTGACTTTTATAACATGTATACCTGAAGCAGAAGTATCACTTTGCTTCTTCTTGACTTCCTCAAGATACTTTTTACAGTTCCTCTTCCAATGTCCAGCTTCCTTACAGTGGAAGCAAGTCCCTTCCTTGGCCACCCCACCTTTGGGCTTCAATGCTTTCGTGCCCTTTTCTTGGGTCTTGCCTTTCGACTTCTTCTTACCTTTGCCCTTTTTAACCATAAGTACATTACTAGTACTAGGTTGTATCTTCTTAACATTACTCTCAGTAGTTCTCAACATGCTTAAGAGCTCAGGTAAGGGTTTGTCAATTTCACTCATGTAATAATTCATGACAAATTGACTAAAGTCTCTAGGCAAGGACTGCAGAATAAGATCAGTGGCCAACTCTTGTCCTAAAGGAAATCCCAATCTATCAAGGTTCTCCACGTACCCAATCATCTTGAGTACGTGAGTTCCTACGGGTGTTCCTTCTTGCATCTTGTATTGAAACAATGTCTTAGATACCTCGGATCTCTTGTGCCTCGCTTACCCTTGATATAGTTGCTTCAGGTGTGCAACCATAGCAAAGGCATCCATGTTCTCATGTTGCTTCTGAAGCTCAGAGTTCATGGTTGCAAGCATAAGGCATGATGCATCTAATGCATCATCTTGATGCTTCTTGTAAGCATCCTTATCAGCACGAGTGGCATTGTTGGTGGGTGGTTCAGGAATGGGTTGCTCTAGGATATAGAGTTTCTGCTCCTGTATAAGAACTATTCTCAAATTCCTATACCAGTCAGTAAAGTTTGCTCCATTGAGCTTGTCCTTCTCAAGGACCGATCGCAGAGATAGGGTATTTGACGTATTTGAAGACATAGTGATTTAAAACAGAAATGCAGACATGTATCATATTTCAATCATTTAATTAGGCCTTTAACTAAATGATTCTCCCACTGGTCACAAAGTGGTACAAGATCTATATTATACTGCATCTTGAGTTAGCTTTGGCTAATCGCCTAAGACTCGTATAAATTAGGTAGGTAACTCGTACCAATTACATCTAATGTAACTCTTGTATATCATTATGAACAACATTTGTTCATAATGCCCATCGAATGAGATATCCTTCTAAATTACTACTCATCTTGAGTTAGCTTTGGCTAATCGCCCAAGATTTATATAATGTAGGTAGATATCTCGTATGAGCTATGCCTCTAAGTTCATCAATCTAATTGAGAGAGCTTAGTTAAGTCAAACCCAAAGTTTAATAGGCGGACATCACAATTGTCCTGTCGTACTTTACCAAGGTAAATCGAGTCACTTTGCTTTGGCAAATGCACTACAATTGAACAAGGTAATAGTAAGTATTAAACTTTGGTAGGCATATAATAAGTGACCTAATTTTGTGACAACTACTATGCATGCATCTCATACAAGCATCACATGCAAGCATAATATATATATCAACATATAATTTTAAACATGACATGGTTATGGCCCGAATCTACGAACTTCTCAAGCCAATGAAAAGAGCGAATGGATAACCTAGGGATGACATCTTCTTCAAGTGCTTCCTTCGGTCATCCTGTGTTGTCGGCATCCTCCTTGTAACTTCACCCTTCAATGGGCTTTCCATTTCTTCATTTTGTACATTACAAAATAAGAACACTCGAGTTACATTCAAGTCTAAATCTATTTTACAATAGGAAAAATAGAGATGAAGGTGTGACATGCAAGCCGCATTATGAATTACAACATGCACCCACAACACATACAACCACAATCATATTGGGTCCTAGGCCATAACCATGCACCATGCATCATATCATTCATAATGATGTGATTTTATAAAATTAATTATACATACATGAATTTTAAAGTCGCTTCGCCGATAAGCCGCAACACCATGGCGGTCCATGCAAAACCTTGAATGAGTTGCTGCCCTCGGTCCATCACTATGAACCCTAGACCCTTGCTTCCAGAGCATCCCGTGTCCAACACGGTCGGGCCGTGCCAATTGGCACGGCCATTTTGGGGTGATCAGAGGCCCACACGGGCAGGTCATGTCTTTCCACATGGCTATGGATTTCTCTTGCAGAGCCGCCCACAGCCAGGTCGTGTTCTTCAACACGATTGTGGGTTTGAACACGGCCAGGCGGTGTTTTTCAACACGGTCGTGTGTCATCCTGTTCAACCCCGTTTTTTCCCCTTTATCAACATTTCAAGCCTAAAATTCATTTATCCATAATTCATATGTTTCATATCTCATAGAAAACATAAAGATCTAGATTTATATCACATATTAATCATTATAACAAAATATATGTTTTGCAAATGGCTCTGATACCGTATATCTATAGTATCCACACTGACACCCACACGGTTTGGAGTCACGTTGTGCTAGCAACCCCTAGCAAAATGCCAAGAACTCTTTGGAAGAAGGCAAGGAAGGAGGAGATAAGAGAACTCTTTCTCTTGGCCCTTTTGGCTTGCATGCCCAAAACAAAAACCACACACAAGTGATACACGTTCAACACCATAAAGGGCCTTTTAATCTCATAGCCATCAATGCCATTATCTCCCCATTAAGAAAACTCTTAATACCAAGACCCTTGGTATTCCCTTCTTTTAATTCTCATCATGAATATCAAGCCCTTTGGTATTCCTATGCATGATTAATCAAATTAATCATGCATGATGATGAATCATCTTCCATGGTTCAACTTGAGTCTAACTCAAGTTTAACCAGTTTGAGTCTAACTCAAATCTTGGCCATATGCTCAATTGTCCTCTTAGTCCAACCAAAAGAAACCATCTCCAAAACAGAATGTCATTTATGTGCGACCCTATAGGCTCTTGTAACGTTGGCAATGTATCTAAAACCATTTTAGATACATAAGCAATGAGAGACATCTAGCAATACATCATTGTTACGCAAGTTACAAGATCATCGAGATCCGATAACCTTTCCGTGACTATTATCATGTATGACAATGTCCTTCTATCTCTGATATCTTAGATCGATCAATGAGGCATAGACTGTGTCATCCCCTTATCGATCTTTATGTTTCTTGATCCACAAGTAGACACACTCAAACAAATGAGCTCAATATCTCATATTGACTCATTTGAGCATGGTCATGCATTTCATGGTCCTACTCTATCAAGAGGCCAAAGATATCACTCCTGTCATATTGGAGGGATAGATCTCATCTACATCACTCACATCCCTCCGCATAATTCATTACATACCCAGTGATCGCCATTATTATTCACCCAGTTACAGTGTGATGTTAGACGATACCAAAGTACATAACTCCTTATGTAGGGAATCATAGTGACTTCAGGTCTAAGGACTATTCATACCAATAGTCACATGAGAAAGTATATGACTCTCATATAACGATCCATGATATTTTATCATGGCGGGTCAATTCAGTATATATATTCTCCAATATATATACCCATGTATCAATGTGATATCACATATCCATGACTTGTGAGATCAAGTCATCCATTGACCTACATGTTAGTCTCAATGTATTAATATTGCCCTTGTATATTAATACTTGACTAGGAATATTAAGAATAGTGTTCTCTACAGCTTCTCATAATCAATTCTACCAATTGATAAATGGTAGATTAGAACCTACTATTCAAGTGCATTATTATATTTATTTTAGTTGGCACATGAATAAAGTAAATATAATAAACAATCCTTGCCTTTTATTAATGAAATATGATACACATGATCCCTAATCAATCATCTCATGATTGCCACTACAGCTCATGATTGGCACTAACATCTTTATTGGAACTTTCTCCTCTGATTTTCTACAAATCCTGCTTATACTGAGTGGAAGATTTTTCCTTCTCTGTTATTAATTGAGTTTGCTCGGCAATCAAGGGGTTATTAATATTTCTAAGGCATTTTATGCCTAATACAGAACCTACGGGTTAACTAATGTATTTTTGTAGGGGTCATTAATGTTGATGGGATTTTTGATGCCTAATCAAATTCTCTATGGTGGTAATCAATAATTCTAAGGATTTTTATACTTAGTCCAAATATTCTCTTGTAGGCATCAATGATATTTTTTCTAAGGCTTGTTCAAGGGTTATATAATTTTCTTGCGGAATCAGTGATATTTTTTCTAAGGCAATTCTTATGCAGTGACATATTTATCTACGGTTTTTATGCCTAAAGCATGAGGTTGGAAGGTAATTCATTTTCTCTTTGTTGTGCTATGAGGTGCAAAACTAACTCAAGGCTCTTACGCCTACTATAACAGCCTATGAGCTAGATAGCTACATTCACCCACAGGGACTATAACGCTACCTATATGGCATATGTAAAGCTTACTCAAGGCTCTTACGCCTACTATAACAGCTTTTGTGCTAGGTAGCTACATTCCCCCATGGGGACTATAACGTCACTATATGGCAGGTAAAATGTTATCAAGGCTCTAATGCCTCCTATAACAACTTATGGGATATGTAGCTACCTTCCCCCATGGGAAACTATAACGCCAGGTATAATGGACAGGTAGCATGCTAACAAGGCTCAACGCCTCCAGTATTTTAAGGCTTAAATGCCTCTTATAGTATTTTAAGGTATAAATGCCTCATATAGTATTTTAAGGCATAAATGCCTCCTACAGTATTTTAAGGCATAAACGCCTCCTACAACATTTTAAGGCATAAATGCTTCCTACAACATTTTAAGGCATAAATGCCTCATAACAACATTTAAGGCATAAAATGCCTCATACAATATTTTAGGCATAAGCATCTCATATAGTAGTCAAGATTCAGTGATTCATGCAGTGTTCAAGATATAGTATACAAGGATCAAGGCCTAGTATGTCAGTATGATAGATGTGGGTATTGGAGGTTGATATGATAGTGTTTGTGTGTTCATGGACACTTGTAAAACTTCACTCAACTTTGCTCTTCAGTTTTACTAAAGAGGGGGAACTTATGATGGGTGTGGATGCCTTTTTTAGGGAAATTTTTTATTCATGAAACACTTGTAAAACTTCACTCGACTTTGCTCTTCAATTTTACTAAAGAGGGGGAACTTATGATGGGATCAGGGTTTCCAAAGCAGTATGTGTGTTTGGAGAGCAGTTAGAATGTTTTCAGGGCAGTATGTGTATTTGCAGAGCAGTTAGAAGGGTGACAGAGTAATATGTGTATTTGTAGAGTAGTTGGAAGGTTTCTAGAATAGTATGTGTATTTACATAGCAGTTAGAAGGTTTCCAGGGCAGTATGTGTGTTTGCAAAGCAGTTAGAAGATTTCCAAGGCAGTATGTGTGTTTGCAGAGTAGTTAGAAGGTTTCCAGAGTAGTCTATGTAATTCCAGAGCAGTCTATATAATTCCAGGGCAGTCTATATAATTCGAAAGTAGTCTATCTAATTCCAGGATAGTCTATGTAATTCCAGAGCAGTCTATCTAATTCAAGGGCAGTGTATCTAATTCTAGGGCAGTCTATCTTATTCCAGAGCAGTCTATATAATTCCATGGTAGTCTATATAATTCTAGAGCAATCTATATAATTCCAAGGTAGTCTATATAATTCCAGAGCAGTCTATATAATTCCAGGTCTGTCTATGTAATTCCAGAGCAGTCTATGTAATTCCAGAGTAGTCTATATAATTCCAGGGTAGTCTGTATAATTCCAGAGCAGTCTATATAGTTCTAGGGCAGTCTATGTAATTCCAGAGTAATCTATGTAATTCTAGAGCAATCTATATTATTCCAGGGTAGTCTATATAATTCCAGAGTTGTCTATGTAATTCTAGATCAGTCTATGTAATTCCCGACTGACATGTGTATTTCTCGACTGGCCTCAGTACAGACCTCGTACTTAGACTTTCTCAATCACCCGATTATCAATTTCTTCCTCATTATGTATAACAATTATTTCTTAATATCTCAAGGGGAATTATAATCAATTAATCTAGAGAGAAAGGTGGCGACCACTCCTATATAAAGGGGAGGAAATGAGGAAGTGGGGATGGAGTTTCTGGATATGGTACGCGGAGATAACCCTTCTCCTTACTTAAGCTACTTTTCTTTACTTCATTGTCTTTTATTGTACTCTTTTTATTCCTTTGATGGATACTGACTTGAGCGTCGGAGGGGCTACGCTGGGAAGCCGACCCATCCCTAATCGCTCACTTCTATCGCAGATCAAGATCCTTAACAGCATCTTCATAGATCTTACAGATCTCGCCTCTTCTCAGTGAAGGAGGAGGAGGAATCCACGCATGCCAGAAAAAGGAACACCATCAAAAATATTTAGCTCTTTTTGAAGTTGTTGTGAGTTTAGTGTTAGTTCGGTAGGATACGGGTGAGCAACATCCAATTTATTATATTAGTTATCTGTTAAAGGAACCTAAAGTCCATTATACTAATTTAGAGAAGTTAACCTGGGGATTGGTTTTAACTTCTCGGAGATTATGGCCCTATTTTCTATCACATCCCTTGGTGGTGCTCACTGATACTCCTTTGGGTAGAATACTTATTCATCTAGAGGCTACGAGAAAGCTTATTAAGTGGGCTACCAAACTCAGTGAATATGATATTACTTATCAGCCTTGCACCTCTATTAAGGCTCATGCATTAGCTGATTTCTTGGTGGAGACTATACATAAAGAGTAGTTTGAGCCATGGATGGTATATGCAGATAGGTCTTCTAGAAAGGAAGGTTGTGGAGTTGGAGTAATTCTGATTTCATCACAAGGAGAAGATGTTAAGTTAGCAGTTAGATTGCACTTTAGGGCCTCTAATAATGAAGCTGAGTATGAAGCTTTACTTATAGCTTTACAGGCTCCTAAGAATATAGGAGCCGATCGGATGATAGTACATATGGATTCTCAATTAGTAGTATAACAGACTGGGGGAGGATTTGAAGTTAAGGATGATAAGTGTAGGAGTTATTGTGAGTTGGTAGAAAAAGCCAAGGGGAATTTTTCAGAAGTAATGATAAAAAAGATCACTCGAGCAGAAAATCAGAAGGCTGATGAATTGGCTCAATTGGATAGCTCTTTGGGGAATTGGAGTACTCATGAAGTGATTGCACAAATTGAATTATTGCCTCAGGGAGAAAGATCAAAAGAGTTAATAGAGGATGATTTGAGAAAAGAGTTGGTCTCATTTTTTCGAGATAAGAGGACGCCGAGTGACCCTATAAGGGCTCGGCAATTTAAGTAGCAGGCAGTTCATTTATGTATGATAAAGGGAATTCTATATAAAATAGCATGTGTCAAACCTTTGTTAGATGTTTGGGAAAAACATAAGCAAGTTATGTTCTTAAAGAAGTGAATGAAGGGGCTTGTGGAAGCCACATAGGGTGTCAGTCATCGACTCAGAAGGTGTTATTAGCTAGATATTTCTAGCCTACTTTGATGAAAGACTCTACACAGTTGGTACAACAATGTGAAAGTTGTAAAAAGCATCATAATTGGAAATATCAACCGGCCGAGTATATGAAGGCGGTTGTATCAGCTTGTCCTTTTGATCAGTAGGGTATGGATATAATAAGACCATTTTCGGTCGGGACAAGTCAAAAGAAGTTCTTATCAGTAGCTATTGATTATTTTTCTAAGTGGGTAGAGGTTGAACCCTTAGCTCGTGATGGGGTCAAAAAATTTTATTAGATTAGGTGATTTGTCGAGTAGTGTGGGCATTTTCTGAGTAGTCAGTGTGTTTCCCGAGTGGTTTATGTGTTTCCCGAGTAGTATACGCATTTCTTGGGCTTAGTAGGGTGACAGAGAACCGTAGGGTTTAGAGCTAAGTATTGTGTTGACCGAGCAGTATGAGCACTTCCCGAGTAGTTTATGTTTTGCCCGAGCAGTGTATGGAGTTTATGAGCCTAGCAGGGGGAAGAGGTGTAGTGGTGTTCAGAAGTGAAATATAGTGTTGGTAGAACAGTTTATTCTTCTCTCGAGCAGTTTTATGCTTTTCTCGAGTAGTCTATATGTTCCCTGAGTATCGTATAGAGTTCCTGAGCTCAGTAGGGTGAGTAGCGCAGTGTTGCTCAAGTATAAGTACAGACAGAGCAGTATATATTTTTCCTGAGCAGTCTATATGTTTCCCGAGCAGTGTATAGAATTCCCGAGCTCAGTAGGGTGCATAACGCAGTGTTGCTCATGTATAAAGTATTGACAGGGCAGTGTATGCTTTTCCTGAGATGTCTATATGTTTCCCGAGCAGTGTATAGAATTCCCGAGCATAGTAGGGGTGAGTAGTGTGGTGTTGCTCAGTGCTTAGTATCACATAGGCAGAGCAATCTATGAGAAATTCTGAGCGGTTTATGTATTTCCCGAGCGGTTAGTATATGTCCTGAATCGTATGCTTATTTCCCGAGCAGTATGTTCATTTCCCGGGCAATATGTTTATTTCCCGAGCCACTTATGGGTTTTAGGGTTAAATAAGGAGGAAGGGGCATTCTGGGGTATGGGAAGTAGTAGTAGGAGTTTGAAGATGATAAATGTGATTAATCTAATATGTTTGATCATTTATTTTTTTATTTTATTTAATTAATACTTGACAAAGAAATATGAAGAGTATGAAGTATTTGAATGAGATATTTTGAATATTGGTGGGAAAAGTGATTACACTTGACAGGTGGGCAAGGATATTAGAGTAAATTCACTTCAAGGAGGTGGCGGGATGAAACATCTATAAAAGGGGCAGAGAAGGAAGGAACATGAGATGGTTGTTTCTTCACTATTTAGTACCTCAAAGATCTTCTTCTCGCTTCTTATTCTTCATTCTTTCTGCATTACTATTTTCTTCATATTGTTACTGACTTGAGCGTCGGAGTGGATGCACAGGGAAGCTGACCCATCTCTAACACTCCTTACAACGTGGCAGATCTAACTCTACTCCAATGATCCAAGGTGACTCAAGAAGAAGATATTTCTTTATCTCATCTTTAACCCTCTTTGGTGACAGATCCAGCGATCCACAAGAAGGGGGAGGGAGATCTTGGCAGACCGAAGAAGTGAACACCATCAAATTGGCCCCGTCTGTGAGAACATGAACAAAAAGTCTTGATGGTGAACACTAGGAGGACGTTGAAAGAGGTAGGGGAAGAAGAGAAATCTGTCTCCAGTACTTCTAAAGGGGGAACCAGCCGAAGGCACCGTGAGCCTGTATATAGGGAAGATCTTATGCAAGTAGTGGTTGCTATGATGGATCATATATCACAACAGAAGGCTACCCCGAAGAAGGTGAAGGAGGATGATGTGTCTGAGATGATTCTGAAGAAGAGGTGGTCAGAGTTTCTCTACCAAAGAAAGGTTCCTTTCATGCCTGCAAGCAAGCAAAGGGGAAATAGAAGTGTGTTGCTTCTCTCGAGAGTGCACAACCTGAGGGGGATGTTCCCTTTGTAAGTACTATTATAAAAGTAGACGAGTCAAACCCCTTTACTGAGGATATACTGAACGAAGAGTTTCCCCAACACTTTCGAATGCCCCAGATGCCTAAATACACTGGTTCTTCTGATCCTAAGGATCATTTAAGTAGATTTGAAAATTCCACTTTATTATACCGCTATACCAATGGAATTAAATGTCGAATGTTCCTTACTATATTAGTAGGACCGACACAACAATGGTTTAGTGATTTGAAGTCACAAAGTATTGCATCATTTAAGGATTTTTCAACATTATTTTTAAAGCATTTTTCTATCTCTAAAAAATATTTACCTCAACCACTAAGTCTTTTTTATTTTAAGCAGAGAGAGCAAGAAAGTTTGCGGCAATATGTATAGAGATTCACATAGTCTATGTGAGAAATTCCTGCTATGGAGTCTGGTATGACGGTAGGATCCTTCACTCAAGGGCTTAAAGAGGGAGATTTCTTTAAATCTTTAACCAAAAATTCTCCTGCAAAATTTGATGATTTTTTATCCCGAGCAGAGAAGTTTATTAATCTTGAGGATGCTCAGAAGTCTCGGTAAACTTCTCGGGATTTCAGAATGGTAGAAATGCTAGAGAGGAGGATTGAATGGGTAAGACCTGCTCAACCTTCAGAGGAAAGATCTCTATATGCTCCTCAATTACGATTTTCTAAGGAGAGAGCTATGAATATTTGTATAGAACAACAACTATTTAGAAGACCCTTTGGAGCTGACAGAGGGCCTAGGAGATTACCAACTCCTACTTTCTGTGCTTATCATCAGGAGTATGGGCATAATACTTAGAATTGTCAGCAGTTAGACTTTGAACTACAGAGAATCATGGGGGTGCATCCCCATATTCGAAATATGGTTATGAATCTGGCTCCTTATCATTAGAGGTTTGGAGGAAGAAATTACGGTAGAGGAAATCCGGGGAGACCTCTTATGAACCGACCTGTAGAGTCTGCTTAGCTAAGGGAGATAACTCCTGACCAGGGTAGTGCCTACTAATCAGCTTCCTATGAGAGGTTCTATTAATATGATTTCTGGTGGTTCCACTAATGGAAATTCTAATAGAGCACGAAAGAGGCACATTAGAGAGGAATGTGCAGCTGTTACCGCTGTTCCTAGAGCAAGAGGACCCATGTTGGGTTTTGATTCTAATGACTTAGAGGGAGTAATGAATCCTCACAATGATGCTTTAGTTATCTGGGCCTTTATTGCTAATTTTTATATAGGAAGAGTTTTTGTAGACCCGAGCAGTTCAGTGGATTTTTTCTATTGGTTAACTTTAGAGAAAATGGGAGTCAATCTTACTGATTTATAGCTAGTTGGCACCTCTTTATTTAGATTTTCTGGTCATGAGGTGTAGCCAATGGGTCAGATCAAGTTGCCTCTATCTTTAGGGGAAGAGTCAAAGAGAAGAACAATACTTATCAATTTCACAGTAGTTGACATGCCTTCTTCTTATAATGCTATCCTGGGTAGAGTTGTTCTGAGCAATTTGCAGGCTGTGGCTTCGCCTTATCATCAGAAAATTAAGTTTCCTATTGGAAATGAGGTAGGAGAGGTTAGGGGTGATCAGCATCTATCTTGGAGGTGTTATGTGGATTCTATTCAAACGGGTCAGAAGGGGAAAGTTGTTAATAAATCTTTTTAGAAGTTTAATCAGTATGGAGATATAGTATGTGTCATTCAGAAGGGGGGTGTTGAAGAAATGGGAGAATCTGATAAAGAATCAATTGTATTAGATGATAAATGTACTGAACATTGTTGGTGCAATCAGCCCAGGTTGACTCGAGCAGTATTTTGATGATAGACAAAACTTATGACATGGGTTGCCATAGGAAAGTCCAACATGAAGTTGGCATGGAAAATCCAAGCATGGGGCTTGGTGTGGAAAGTCCAACATGGAGTTGGCATGGAAAATCCAAGCATGGGGCTTAGTGTGGAAAGTCCAACATGGAGTTGGCATGGAAAATCCAAGCATGGACCTTGGTGTTGAAAAGTCCAAAGCATTGTGAAGCCATGCGCTTGGTGCATTTGGGAAGTCTTGAGAACTTGGCAAGTTCACTAGGCTCAGGGTCCTTGAGTCGGTGAAGGATGACATTGCGAAGTCATGCGCTTGGTGCATCTGAGGGACCGTCGGACGGGGAGGGAATGGAGTGAGGCCCAAGGGAAGTATACTTCGAGGGCAAGAAATGCTAAGGATGGCGTTGCGAAGTCGTGCGCTTGGCGCATCCGAGGGACGTAGGCCGAGGGAAGAGAGCTTCGATGGGGAACTCCATGAGGGATGAGGTGGACTTGGACAAGTGGCTAAGACTGAGTGTCGGATGCTCAAACAGCTTGATGTTTGAGGTTTTACCCGACATCAGTCGACTGGCATAGGTGTCAGTCGATTGCTCTAGGTCGTATGGGTTCGACCAGTGTTCGACTAAATAGGGTCTGGCTGATTAATCGATTGTTGACACCATCAGTTGACTGATGAGGGAGATCAGTCGACTGATAGGGGTGTTTTCAGCCACAGAATGGTTTCCAGTCGAGTGCTCGCACCAGCACTCGACTGATGGTGTTACCAGTTGACTGATGGGTATCATCAGTCGATTGATGTGTGACTCGTTGGAACTTGACCAACATGGATCTGGTCATTGTGAGACAACGGCTACAGGATCAGTCAAATGATGGTCACGATCAGTCGACTGATAGGCGCGAAATCAGCTTGATGCAGGTTATAAATGGAGCTCAAGAGGGAGGATTTCGCCAAGACTTTAAGGGTGACATTGGAGGGAAATTGTTGTTGCATTCCTTACCTTCAAGAGCCAACCAAAGCAAGCAACAAACAAGCGATCAAAAGCAATCGGTGAAAAGTGTTCTTTGTATTGTATTTGTATTCTTGTTTGTATTTCATATTACTTGTTGTAATAGCTTGTACGAGGTTTCTCCACCTCCGATGTGTTGTCGAGAAGGAGTGGTTTAGTTAGTGTCATGCGCATAACTAGAGCTCGGTGAGCTCGCCCATGGAGTAGGAACCATTCGGTTCCGAACCACGTATATTTCCGTGTCTTGTGTGTGATTATTTATTGTTGTTATTCTATTGTTATTCCGCTGTGTATATTAATGACAATTGTAGACAAGCACGCAAGAACGATCGTATTCCGCTCACACGACGATTGAGGGCTATTCACCCCCCTCTAGCTGACTACATCAACCCTACAAACATGTTACATTTATAGCTCGAGACCTTCCTCTACAACTTAAAGCTAATTTAATTCAATGCCTAATTAAAAATGTTGATATTTTTGCATGGCCTCTACAGGACTTGTCAGGGATTGATCCTACTGTCATGGAGCATAAAATGTATATTCTGCCTACTGTATCTCCTCTAAAATAGAAATGTCAACACTTTTGAGCTAGGAAGGATGCTATTATTAAGGAGGAAGTATATAAGTTGTTAAAAATAGAACATGTCATAGAAATACAGTATCCGACCTAGCTATCTAATGTAGTATTGGTACTTAAGCCCATGGGAAAATGGAGGATGTGTGTGGATTTCAAATATATTAATAAGGCTTGTCCTAAAGATTATTATCCTCTGCCTCGTATTAATCAATTAGTAGATTCTACTGTAGGACATCAATTTTATTTCAATGATGGATGCTTATCAAGGATATCATCAGATACCATTAGCTATAGAGGATAAGTAAAAAGTTAGTTTTATTACTGCAGAAGGGACTTTCTATTATGTGGTTATGCCCTTCGGGTTACAAAATGTTGGGGCTACTTATCAAAGATTAATGGATAAAATTTTTTAGAAGCAGTTGGGGAGGAATGTAGAAGTATATGTGGATTATATCTTAGTCAAAACATTATATCCCGAGCAGTTAATATTTGATTTGGAGGAAACTTTTGGCACTTTGCATAAATATAGAATGAAGTTAAATCTAGAAAAGTGTGTATTTGGTGTAACTCAGGGTCATTTCTTGGGATATGTTGTTACTGAGCAAGGTATAAAATCTAATCCTATTAAAATTGATGTTATTCAGCAGATGCAGCCTCTAAAAAATTTGAAGGAAGTACAATGTTTATTAGGTAGAATTACTGCTTTATCTCGATTTATATCTTGGTCGGTAGATGGAAGTCTTCCTTTTTTAAGATTTTAAAGAGGGCCACTCGATTTCAATGGGATGAACACTGTGATAAAGCTTTTCAATCTTTGAAAGAATACTTAATTGAGCCACCTTTCTTAGCAAAGCCTCAGCTTGGAGAAATGTTATGGATATATTTAGCTCTTTTTGAGTTTGTTGTGAGCTCAATGTTAGTCCGAGAGGATAAGGGTCAGTAACATCCAATTTATTATATTAGCTATCTATTGAAGGGGCTTGAAATTCATTATACTAATTTAGAAAAGTTAACTTGGGGATTGGTTTTGATTGCTCGGAGACTGCAGCCTTATTTTCTATCACATCCTTGGGTGGTACTTACTGATACTCCTTTGGACAGAATACTTACTCATCCAGAGGCTACGAAAAAGCTTATTAAGTGGGCCACTGAACTTAGTGAATATGATATTACTTATCAGCCTCGTACCTCTTTTAAAACTCAGGCATTGGCATACTTCTTGGTGGAGACTATACATAAAGAAGAATCTGATCCATGGGTGATATATGCTGATGGCCCTCTAAAAAGGAAGGTTGTGGAGTTGGGGTAATTTATATTTCACTGCAAGGAGAAGAAGTTAAGTTAGTAGTTATATTTCATTTCGGGGCCTCTAATAATGAAGTTGAATATGAAGCCTTACTTATAGCTTTGCAGGATGCTAAGAACATAGGAGCTGAGCGAGTAATAGTGCATATGGATTCTTAGTTGGTGGTACAATAGACTGGAGGAGAATTTGAAGTTAAGGATGATAAGTGTAGAAGTTATTATGAATTGGTAGAGAATGCCAGGGGGAATTTCTTAGAAGTATTGATAAAAAGATTACTCGAACGATAAATCAGAAGGCTGATGAAGTTGCTCAATTGGCTAGCTCTTTGGGAAATTGGAATACTCATGAGGTGATTACATAGATTGAATTATTTCCTCAGGGAGAAAGATCAAAAGAGTTAATAGAGGATGATTGGAGGAAGGAGTCAGTTTCAATTTTTTAAGATAAGAAGATGCCGAGTGATTTTGTAAGGACTCGACAATTTAAATAGCAGGTGGTTCAATTTTGTATGATAAAGGGAATTCTATATAAAAGAACTTGTGTCGGACCTCTGTTGCGTTGTTTAGGGAAAGAAGAAGCAAGCTATGTTCTGAAAGAGGTGCATGAAGGAGCCTGTGGGGCATTGGCTCGGAAGGTGTTGTTAACTAGATATTTTTGGCCTACCTTGATGAAAGATTCTATACAGTTGGTTCAGCAATGTGAAAGTTGTCAAAGGCATAATAATTAGCAACATCAGCCAACCGAGTATATGAAAGCAGTAGTATCGTCTTGTCCTTTTGATGAATGGGGTATGGATATAGTCGGGTCATTTCTGATCGATACAGGTCAAAAGAAGTACTTGCTAGTAGCCATTGACTATTTTTCTAAGTGGGTGGAAGTTGAGCCTATGGCTTATTTTATTGAGTAGATGGTATTGAAATTTTTATGGAAAAACATTGTGTGTCATTTTGGTATTCCTAGGTGGTTGATATTTGATAATGGTCGACAGTTTCAGGGTAAGAAGTTAGCAAAATGGTGTCAAGACTTTAAGATCGAACAAGTATTTACATTAGTAGCTTACCCTCAAAGTAATGGACAGACTGAGGTAACCAATAGAGAATTAGTACATGGACTAAAAACTAAGTTGGAGCATATGAGAGGTAGTTGGGTAGAAGAGTTACCTAGTGTACTCTGGTCTTTTCGAACTACTCCTAGGAGGGATACGGGAGCAACTCCCTTTAGTATGGTGTATGGCTCAGAAGCAGTACTGCCTGTGGAAGTGGGGGAGGAGTTTGCCCGAGTAATGACTTATTTCCCCAGCGATAACAGGGTGGTTCGGCAGATGGAATTAGACTTGATTCAATAAAGGAGGGAGGCTACTTTATATAATGCTGAAATGTATAGATCGCAAGTAATTAAATCTTATAATAAAAAGATAGTGCCTCATTCTTTTCAGGTGGGAGACTTAGTGCTAAGGAAAGTGCTACTCGAGGGATCTAAGGGTAAGCTAGGGCCCAAATGGGAAGGACCCTTCCATGTGGAGAGCCGAGCGGGAACATGAGCTTATTACTTGAAGGATGCTTAAGGAAGGCTTTTAGCAAGGCTTTGGAATGTGTATCACTTGCACCCTTATTTTAGTGGATAAACATTGTAAAATCTATGTTTTCGTTCTTTTAAGAATAGTACAATGTAGAAAAGTCATGTATTGCATTGCAAATGTTATGATAAATACAAGTTACATTTTTCAGCATTGGAAGGGAAAGGAAAAGATAGTAAATCAGGAGGAGTGCAATCAATTGTATTGCCAATGTCTAAAAAGCTAGTAGAGTGCTTGGGAGGTGGATAACCAACTGCCTTGAATTAATTGATACAATCTTGGAAGGCCCATTGAAGGAAGGCGAAGACTCTATCTAAGAACATGTCGTTAATAGCAACTGAAGTCCAGGAGTTTTCGTGAGAAGTACTGGTTCCTTCTTGAAGAGGTTGAGCTTTTAAAATATCTAGAGTGTTATGTAAGAAAGAAGTTTGGAAATTAAGGGTTGATAGTTTTTCTCGATCGGCTTGTGCTTTTATATAGGAAGCATGCAGTTCTCGTTCAAGTCTTTGATACGATTGTTGTAAAGCCAATTCTCTGGTTTGACATTCTTGTAATTCTTTTTTGAGATTATTATTATATTTTGCCCATTGATTGTTTAGATGATGTATACTTGTGACCCCCTGCAAAAATAGATGTCAATATTAAGAAAAGTAGGTAAAGGAAATTGTATGCTAACCTCCTTAATGTTGAATAATAAAGAATCTGGCAGGTCAGGTATAGAAGGGGAGGAGAGAGGAGTTTGTGGAGTTTGACAAATGGGTAGAGGTTGGATGGAAAGTGTCGGCTGACGGGGATGGAGTTGAATAGGATTTATACGGGAAGGTGGTGGAGTATGGCTGGCAGCCTGCAGTAATAGTGATTCTGAAAAAAAAAAAAGACAAGTAAAATTTACATGTCATAACGAGTATGCAGAAGTACAGTCAAAGGAAGATGTTACCGAGAGTGTCAGTCGACTGCAGTGGATAACTAGTTCTGATCAATGATAATGTTGATCTGGTCAATAGTTGATTTAAGTTGAAGCATTCTTCTGATAATAATAATGTCATCATCTGATACTCTTCATTATCTCGTTAAGCACCTAAGGAAGGACGAGGAGGGAGAGTAGTTAACCATGTAGAGGAAAAAGGAAAAGGAGAGGGAGAATGGACAAAGAAGTAATGATCCTTCCATCCTTTGTGAAAGGAAGGGATGTTGGTAAGAAATTGAAAATCCGATCGGGCTTAGAAGTAGAAAATGTTGGCGCAGTAGACACCAGATAATCGAACCTAGGTTTTGATTATGGCAATGACCCAAAGTTAAGGTCATATTATTATGTAACAAGTTGAACCAAGTGTGAAGGAATAGTTAAGCTGAGCTGAAGGTCGGTGACACCCGAAGAATCCCGAATCAGGAAACTGTGGTAGTCGGGCGACACCGGAAGAACTTCGGAGGGAGCTGAAGAACCCGGGTAAAGACTGAAAGCTAAGCTACAAGTCACAAAGGACCAAAGATAAGCTCGAGTGTGAGTAAAGGTGGGGTCGAGTCCTCCGTACGGGGACGTCTTTAGGTGACGATCCGACTAAGACTTCCTGTGGAAGGTCTAGGTCGAGATCGGACGGTAAGTGGCTGTGGAAATTACCTTTACTCTTATGTTTTTGAGCTAACTTTTTGTTCCATTCAAAAAACCTAGCTATCAGTAGATTGATGGCTATTAGCAGTCGACTGCCGGTGGCATCAGTCGACTGATGAAGGTGAGTGGTCGAGTCAAATAACCTACCTCGAGGAGAGTCAAGATAAGCTTCACTTATCTTGGGGAGATGAGGTTCTTTGACCATGAGCTGGAACTGAATGTTGGGGAGCTTCCAGGGCTATAAAAGAGGGGGGTTTCACTCCTTTAGGTCATCTCAATTTGCTCCTAAAGTGCTCCTACAACGTCGAAGTTCTACATCAACGCTACGATGTCGTAACACCGATGTGACGCCAAAGTTTCAACTCCTTATCCTCGGTAGCTTAAGTTTGTCTCTCATTTTGTATTTAATTCTTGTACTTGGAGCTTTTATCGTAACGAGGTGAGGTAGGCTTGTTGCCTCATCCTCGAGCTTTTGGTTTTATTGTAATCGTTGTCTCCTACCTCCAACGAGGAGGAGACGTTTAGTGGATTTCCCCTTCGTACGCGGTCTAGGATCGCGGGGCCTTGGAGTAGCAACCTTTTGGTTGTAAACCATGTAAAAATAAAGTGTCTATTAACTTCTTATTGTTATTCATTCTGTTGTGCATCACTCGAGTTTTAGTCCAACGAAAATATTTTGAGCTCGTTATTCACCCCCCTCTAGCGCGCTCTTTCGATCCAACAGAAAATGCCTATTTTTTATGAATTTTCTTGGAAAAACAGTGGAAGAGAAAGGCTGAAGGGGTAATTGATAGGAAAGATGTGATAAGGTAAAAGCCTAAAATGAAACGGAAGGAGTTAGGACTCAGTTGATTTAAGGGGATAGAAAAATATTAAGAGACTTCTAAGAGTAAGGGATGAATGGGGAAAAATAGACCGACCTCTACTTGCTCTGAGAAGAAGACCTTGGTATGTTCAGGAGGTAGGTGAGGATGCTCGGTGGAGTTAGCTACAATAATGTGGTAGCCTGAGGGAAGTTGTATGCGAGAGGAAAGGGTTTGGCAGTGCTCTCCTGTCATTCTGGAGAGTGTTGAAGTGAACCATGGACAAGGAATTGAGGAAAGGGGCTACATTTTCTTGAAGGTATAGGATGATCGTCAATCTTGAAGAGTTTCTTTTCATCTTGAAGAAGAAGGGATTGCTTCTGTATTTATAGGGGAGAAAGGGGATGAAAAGGAGGGAAATAACAACTTCTCCCGCTCAATTTTGGACAAGTAGGATTATGGAATCATATGACATAAGTTTGTTAGGGTGAAAATGGTGGGTAAGTAAAGAATTCAGCTTTTAGTAAGGGGAGATTGGCGTAATCAGTTTCTGTTGAGGGATGAGTAGTGTGGGTAGTTTCTGAAATGATAGATGAGGTATCAATTTTTTCATTATAAGGAATATATATAAATTATAAGGAATATATGCAAATTATAAGGAGAAGTTTGGAAAATAAGTGATCATAGTATAAATCTGGAAGTATGACATTTACTACAGATAAGAGATAATCTGAGAAATTTTGTGCAGTATGTGCAGGGCAAATTCAAGAAGGATATGGGAAAGTAAGTTAGGCATTATTGTTGGGAAATCCGGATCGTGACATTCACAACATCGTGGGCAAAACATTTAGCACAACCGCAGCAGAAACAAAATACATGGCGGATCCCTCCAGAGATCCATGCAATACGTATAAATCAATTCAATTATCCTACTTTGTCTAGATCTTATCTAGAAGAAGAAGTATACCTTTGTTGCGAAGCCCTTCGCAATCCTGCTAGTCAAACGCAGTCGGATCTCAATACGGTAAGGACAACCGTATCTCTAAGGTATCCACACGAACCATATCTTGGAGGAGATAACACCATTGGTTGTGCTAGCAACCACACTAAGGCTCTCCACTCTAGTCTTTGGCCAAGAAGAAGGGAGAAGGAGAAATGGAATCCACTCACCAAAAAAATGAAATCACCATCCAAAAAGGATCACCATGCTCATTCACATTGAAGAGCATTGATTCCATTTTTCATGCATTGCTCCCATGCATTAAAATCTCATTTCATGCATTGATTCAATTGCATGCACCAATTAAATTCATGCAACATTTAGGAGTCAATTAATCTCATTGCATGCAATCAACTCCACTTCATGCAACGTTGAGGAATCCCTTCAAATTCCATTTCATGCAATTAATCCCATAATTCCATTTCATGCAATTAATCTCGTTGCATGCAAAATTCATGAGTGGAGTTAAATTCCATTTCATTTGCATGCATGATTAATCATCATTAATCATGCTAACCTTCTTCAATTGGTTTCACTTGAGTCTAACTCAAATTAAACCAATTTGAGCCCAACTCAAATTAGGCCAAGCAATGAGTCTAACTCATTCTAGTCCATTCAATTAACTAATGATTCATTTAGTTAAACTAAGATGAACACTTCTCTAAAATATGTTCTTTTTGTGTGACCCTATATGCTCTCATAGCATTAGTAATGTATCTAAAACCATTTTAGATACATAAGCAATGAGCGGCATCTAGCAATACATCATTGCTACCCAAGCTATAAGAAAGTCGAGATCCGACAACCTTTCCGTGACTATTATCATGTATGACAGTGTCCTTCTATCCTTGATATCTTAGATCGATCAATGAGGCATATACCGTGTCATCCTCTTATCAATATTTATGTTTCTTGATCCCCAAGTAGACTCACTCAAACAAATGAGCTCAATATCTCATATTGACTCATTTGAGCATGACCATGCATTTCGTGGTCATACTCTATCAAGAGGCCAAAGATATCACTCCCATCATATGGGAGGGATAGATCTCATCTACATCACTCACATCCCTCCGCATAATTCGTTACATACCCAGCAATCGCCGTTATAGTGCACCCTGTTACAGGTGATGTTAGACGATACCAAAGTACATAACTCCTTATATAGGGAACCGTAGTGACTTCATGTCTAAGGACTATTCATACCAATAGGCACATGAGAAAGTATATGACACTCATATAACGATCCATGACACTTTCTCTTGGTGGGTCAATTCAGTACATATATTCTCCAATATATATACCCATGTGTCAATGTGATATCACATATCCATGACTTGTGAGATCAAGTCATCCATTGACCTACATGCTAGTCTCAATGTATCAATATATCCCTTTGTCTATTAATACAATACTTGACTAGGAATGTTTAAGTATAGTGTTCTCTACAAGTTCTCATAATCATTTCTATCAATTGATATACTGTAGATTAGAACATACTATTCAAGGGTATTATTATATTTATTTAGCTGGCACACGCATAAAGTAAATATAATAATCAATTTTTACCTATTATTAAGGAAATATGATACATATGATCCATAATCAATCATCTCATGATTGACACTAAGGGCTGACACTAACAATCTCCCACTAGCACTAGTGTCAATCACTGTAATCTCTATGACCCAGGGACCTAGTATGACCATCATGCTTTCTCTGTGCCAAAGCCTTGGTCAAGGGATCCGCAATGTTAGCATCAGTATTTACTCTGCATATCCACACATCTCCTCTATCAATGATCTCTCAAATGAGGTGATGCCGTTGTAGTATATGTTTGGAATGCTGGTGAGAACAAGGTTCCTTAGCTTGTGTTATAACCCTGTTGTTGTCCCAATAAAGCTCTATAGGGCTCACGATGCTAGGAACTACACCAAGCTCAGAAACAAACTTTCTGATCCAAACAACCTTCTTTGCCACATCTAAAGCAACAATATACTCGGCCTCTGTAGTAGAATCCGTGATTGTGTCTTGCTTTGAACTCTTCTAGCTCACAGCACCACCATTTAAACAAAAGACATACCCTAACTACGATCTGTAATCGTCCTTGTCCATTTGGAAGCTAGCATCACTGTAACCCTTTACAGCGAGCTCTTTATTGCCTCTAAATATCAGGAAATATTCTTTAGTTCTTCTCAAGTACTTAAGAATATTCTTGATGGTTATTCAGTGACTATCACCTGGATCTAACTGGTACCTGTTAGTAATATATGAGAGGTGTCCTAAGGCAATCGCCTTATGGTTGTACCATTTATTTGATAAATGAAGATTCACTATTTGAGTATACATGTTTTCATGTATTTGATTGGATCTTAAACTCATTTACTGAATGTCCACAATACGATTCATAGCATGAGAGAATTTATGATTGGATTACAACTAGTGAGTATCTCTACATGTGTAATTATGATGTATTGGAATTATCCCTAGTCGATGAATTGATGGATTTGGACACCATCAATTCTATTGAGACTAGCATGAGGTATACTCTTTGGTGTATCCAAGCAGCTGATTCTCACTGGCTGGAGGCATTGTGATGTCCGGAGTTAATCGTGGATGCTAGTTATGGTAACTAGTTCATTGGAGTGACTAGCTGTAAGACTTCATATGGTTCTCTGCATATATGGATATGTCAATGAAGTTCTTACTACAACTTAAGTGCGATATTCCTTTGACTTGCGGTATTCAAGTCATCTTGGTCACGGAGACTTATGCTTTGACATCTTAAGCAAGCATCTCCGAGGAGATGTAGACCCGGGATGATTGGGTATAAGTCGAAGTGGCCGAAGGTGTTTGAATAGCCTATAAAGGATTCACCACTCCTTGCGAGGAGATGTATACCCATGGCCTCTCGTCGGATTGTTATACGAAGTCATTTTTAAACTCATGACTCGATCCAATGTCTTCTAGCAGGATCTGGTAGAAGATCCAAACATCCTAATCCAAATGTAAGATAATAAACCATGGGTGGCTTAAAACATCCATTCACATTCTTGAGCTATTAGGTGGTCATAACCTCTGCAAGTCTAACGACTCTGCACGGTACTCTCATTACCAAATGATCACCCTACTTGATGCTCAAGAATTCCCTGATAATGAGTCAAAGGAATAACACAGGGAAAATACCCTCACACAACATCACTACACCGTGACCTAGTGATGTTCTATTCCTCGAAGATTATTTCTTACATCTTCCACCAAGTACCGGCTTAATCCCGATAATGGTATACAACTCACTCCACTTCCTTTGTATAACACAAGTTAAGTACTCAAAAGTACCTTCAAAGTTATACAACTCAGCACGACAAACTCAGGGATCAAAATCCCTATAAAACACCATATCCTAACCCTCCGCTTGTTGTAGCAACAATAGTATACACACCTAGTCCATTACCCCACAGGTAATGATCTAACTAGCATAATTAGTGAAAATCCCTAAGACTGTAATCTTTGATTTCCACTAGAAATGTGACGACTTGACCCCTGCTTTCCAACTCGGTATCAGTCGACTCTCAAAGGAAATTCACCTTTTCGACACATGTTCAAGACTTACAGACTCAACAGGTCATTCCTGTGGTCAACTCAAACCATGATTAAGAATAATAACCAACATACTACATGTTATTCCTTGTTATAAACACTAAATACATAGCCAACAAACCGAGAGTATAAACACTAAAGGCAACTCTGGCTGGTCGCCTTGGTGGACGACCCCTACTACAAGATTGTACAGGTGTCATCACTATGTCTGTATACACCTGTTGAACAAGTTTAGACAAGTATCTAACTAGAATAAAAGTTATCAAGAATTCTTACTTCGTGCTGCTCGGAGCTCATGTCACTGTCAATCTCATCTCACAAAACCAAAATCGAAACAAATCGACTCCCGAGAATCCAAGACTCAACAAAAACATCATTGTATGGCATTGCAAAACCTAGGGCTCTAATACCAATAAAGTTGTCACGCCCCGAGAGTATGCCAAGCCGAAAAGCAAATGGACAGCATCTCCCATGTACATGGCAACATATCCTATTGATACAAAGCCTTCCGGCCACAATCACAACAACATATATAAATGTAAACAAAACACAGCGGAAACTAACACAACGACATAACAAACTACACACCATGCATACCGGTATGACTAACACAACATAAAGAAAGCAATGTCAAAACCCGAATCAACAAGTGCGTACATCAACAATGTCTAACACAAGATCACCATATAAATCCGAATCAATATACGAAACATCCGAAAATAAAAGGAAACATAAATCCACGTCGGGACCCTCGGAAGTGAGATGAGAGGTTGTCTGCCAGCGTTGCTCCAAGCCCATCACAAAGTCGCCTACCTGTTACCTGAGCGACAAGAAAACCCAGGGTCTATGATGGTGAGTACAAAACTCAGCGGTAATAAGAATAGAAGTGCATGCATAATATATTTATATATATATCACATGCGAATCAACAATATGTTGTCTAAAGGTATAACAGGTATACACCAGCATGATATAACAACTGTATAACTAAACTGATCAACAATAATAACATAAGGTACTGACATACCTGAGATCGATAACGATGAAACTCATGCAACCTGAGTATAAGTATCATAATACAACACCTACAATATGGTAGAATAAATACTAACTCTATAATAATCAAAACCGCCATACTAACATTCTATGGAAAATACAATCATAAATTGGGTCCATCCCGTATCACCACAAAGTACTAGTCAAAGGTATACGACAATCTAACCAACTCAACTCTGGTAATCCACACACGACCATACAAGAATATGCAAATGGAATGCAAGATGATGTACAATCAAATGCAGCAAGCATAGCTCATACAAATACAACATCACAACAAACATATATATAAACTGCATCTATATATATACTAATCACAACCATGTATATATATATATAGCCTCATGATCCGCTGGGCGCTCAAAATGAGCGGCTAGCTTAGGCGACCCTCACGTGAACAGTGATTTCACGTTCAGTTGAGTAGCTTATGCAAAAAGCCATAAGAACACGGCAATGCAGAATGCATGGTCATGCCAGCTCACCCTAACCGATACCACAACCCCAGTGTGGCCTAGGTGGCTCGACATGACAACTGTCCCAAATTAACACCAACCACTACTCTCGAGTGACCGAGTGAGCAGTATGAATAAGTAGCATATAAGTGTAAAGAGCTAACTACACAATGGGGATCCCTACTGCTGGCCACTCCGACTGACACTATCCATGAGTGGTCGAGTGTCATGCATGCTAAATAATTGCATGCAACTCCAAATACCACCGTCTATAGTGGTCGAGTGTGGGACAACAAATGCTCTGCCCTCACACAAGTTACTCCTCCACGAGTAACCTGGGAGGCAGGATGACTGGCGATCCTCTCAACCACAAGGGAGACCAAGTCGCCAGCATGCATGTAAATGGCATGAATGCATAGTCACACATACATACATCCACCATAGACTCTCTATCCTACAGAGAGTCATACTCAACTGATCATAACAGTCTCTATCTTGCAGAGAGTCATACTCAACTGATCAATGCACTCTCTATCCTCCAGAGAGTCATACACAACTGATCATAACACTCTATATCCTGCAAAGAGTCATACTCAATTGATCAACACACTCTCTATCCTGCAGAGAGTTATACTCGACTGATCAATACACTCTCTATCCTGTAGAGAGTCATACTCGACTGATCGATACACTCTCTATCCTGCAGAGAGTTATACTCAATTGATCACAACCAATCTAGGACCACCGGTCCGTAGCGACATTGTATCGATAATCACACATCCATACACGACTACATGATCCATAGTAGATATATACACAACATCAGTATATGATATGAAGACTCAACTTCACCTTTAGAACATCACCCACCCCCGTATGATTTATCTAAATTGCACAATTCAGTTTTACAACTGAATTTAACTACGTACACATAGGTAAAGCACTACAGGTCCACTTATCATAACATCTATAATTCATAACAAAGATGAATGAATAGATAACAACAATGACAGAGTATTTAAGTGCAAAGGCAAGTATCAAGCATCAGAAAATCTAGAGTGGAGTCAAGGTCGAAGTGACAATAATATGAAGTTATATACTTCAGGGTTCTGCTACTACTTGACCAGGGTAGAAAATATTACCCACCTGATAAGTAGCTCGTGTTGATGGTCTTCGCATCCAAGATCTCTACCTTGAATCAAATATCTGAAACGATAGAATCCAATATAACCACATGCTAGCATAATCAAACTGTAAGAATAAGAATCTAAACCAATCTTAATCCCTGATTAATTAACCAAATCCCATAGTGGCATAACCTCATTCCATTCCATCATACTAATCAAGCATTCACATTTAACCATATACCGGTTCTCTATAAAATGCACAAATTCTTCGACAATTATTTAGTTGTAAATCACTCATCTAGTCCAGCTCAATCACAAAACATCATGATCCAATAGTAAGGTATTAGCTCCAAATCAATAAACGAACTAGAAGTAGCATCTCCCAAATCCCATAACACTTATCACCTACAAACACGCCATAGATAAATTTCCAAATTCCAATCCACAACTACCAAAATCAACCTGGTCAGCAAGCCATAATTGGAAAACCCTGTAATTCCATGTTGTATCAGCAGCTTACCTTACAATATGACCAATACTACTAGTTTGTCGGCGAGGCTGCTATGCATCAGCACCTTTCACAACCACCCCCACAGAACACATACAGCGCAACCAGGTCTCCTTCTCTTACTCACAGTCGAGCAATTCATTACAAACACCCCAATCATAAATTCTCCGACATTGACTAGCTCAATCAAGGAAAAAGACTTGAACGACACCTAAAATCAGAGCTGTATTAACAGCTTACCTGCTTTTGAGACTCCATCGGTGACAATCCCGCAAACTGCCCTATTTGCCGGAAAGACCCCTGCTGCCCTAGCTTCGGCAGAGATCATGAAATAACTCCCAAACACCTACTGCGAAATAGAGTCCATAACCAAATGTTGTTGTGAACGATACACACCCATCTCACTAGCTATTGTGAACAAAAACACACCCTAAACCTACCTCCGACGTGGCCCCCCTTTCATGAGCCAAGCTATTCACAGTGGATAGCTCAACCACTGGCAACTGCTGCTGCTCATCCCCCCAACCGCCCTGTCCACCGCAACAACTCTACCTCCGGCCGGAATGACCAACCGCAGTGACGCCGTCATTGTGCTGCTCGCATGAGAAACAAGAAGTTGTGAAGGACAAGTCGACGAAAAAACAAAGAAGGAAACAGTGCCTTACCTTGCTCCAGTGGTAATCGGGAAGGACAACTCCTGATCGACCTGCTGTCGACCCGAACTCCTGGCCACGCGCGACGACACTTGTCGGCTTCCTCTCCTCCAATTGAACCACCGTCGACCCCTCATTCACTGCTCTCGCTTGTCCACAGAGTTCGGGTCACCGCCGCTTGCCACGAGGAAAGGGAAGGGCATTTTGCAGCCTATATTTTGGAAGAGAGGAGGGTCGTACCTTTCAAAAGAGAGGAGGAGTCGCGCATTTTTGGAAGAGAGGAGGAGAATCACGAATGGAGGAAAGCGTTCGAGAGAGAAGAAAAGATGGTAAGGAAAAATTAAGAAACTACAATAAATGGATCGGCAAGGAAACAATCTACTTAATAAGGATCAAACCTAGGTTAGGGTTCATTAACTCCATAAAATTAAACCTAGGTTAGATTTAAATAAATCCTTAGACATCCGACACTAATTTAATTTATCCAATAATAAGTTCTCTATTTAAAGAATAATAGAGATACTATTCTATCAAAAAAAAAATTCGTGGTATTTTACACCATGACCTCTAACAGCCAACGGATACACTAGCAGTTGACTGCCATTACCATCAGTCGACTGCTAACCCCATAGTTGACTGATCAGTTGGCTACCGAGCGTTCTATGCTCACAACCAAGACCAACAATCGATTGCCCTTCATGGCTCGACCGCCATGCGATACCAATCGCCAAGGCTACACCGTAGTCGAATGCCACGATCCAACTGACCGGGTACATCCCCGACCAACTAATAAATCTCATCCATGAGGTTTAACCCAAGTATGATGCCCTCATACTTGCTAGACCACCCTTAGCCTAGACCTAAGCCTTCTAGCCACCTCCATTGGCCTCACGCCTCTTGGATCCCTCCAAGTCATCCATGACTTGTTCATCCATACACTAGCCTCCAGGTGATTCCATTGGCGATTGTCATGCTAATCAGGTCTACACCGCCAAGGCTACACACTTGGACTTGTTAGTGAAAGCCCTATAGCCAATCATGTTATGATTGTTGTATGAACTTTGTTGTATAATATTCCTATTTATAAAGGCATTTCTTTATGGTTATTATACTTACTTGTATTGGTGCCAAATAACTAAGTATAATAACGTCCTTGAGTAGAAGTTTCTTATCTATATCAATTGATTGGATGAATCAATAATGAGATAATATAGAGAACACTACTCTTAATCATTCCTAGTCAAGTATTAACATTCAGGGATAATGTTAATGTGAAGAGACTAGCATGTAGGTCAACTCGATGACTTAATCTCACAAGTCATGGATATGAGATATCAAGTTGACACATGGGTATGCATTGGAGAATGTATACTGAATGACCCACCATGAGAAAGTATCATGGATCGTTATATGAGTGTCATATACTTTCTCATGTGACTATTAGTATGACTATTAGTCCTTGGACCTAAAGTCACCACGGTTCCCTACATAAGGAGTTGCATACTTTAGCTTCATCAAACATCACCCATAAATGGGTGGACTATAAAGGCGATTACTGGGTATGTAACAAATTATGCGGAGAGATGTGAGTGATGTAGATGTGATCTATCCCTCCTATATGACAGGAGTGACATCATGATTCTTGATAGAGTGAGACCACTAAGTGCATGGTCATGCCCAAATGAGTCAATATGAGATATTGAGCTCATTTGATTAGAGTGAGTCTACTTGGAGTTCAAGATATAGATTGTACCGAGGATGACACAGTCTATGCCTCAATTGGTCAATCTAGATGTCAAAGATAGAGTGACATTATCATATATTGTAAGAGTCACAATTAGTAGTCACAAAGGTGATGTTGGATCTCAACATTCTTATAACTTGGGTAGCAATGATGTGTTGCTAGATACCGCTCATTGCTTATGTTTCTAAATCGATTTAAGAATATTGCCAACGTTACAAGAACCTATATGGTCACACACAAAGGGCAATTAGATGGAGATTAGGTTCATATGATGGACCATGAGGATTAGGTTCATGTGATGAACCAAATTGGATTAAGAGTAATCCAAATTAGACTAATTGAGTTGGACTCAATTTGATTCAAGTGTTGAATGAGTCTAATTTAGATTTGATTCATTGAGTCAATTTAAACTAATGAATAGAGATTCATTAAATTAAATTGACTTGAATCAAATGGTTGGATTTGATCAACCATGGGATATAAGAGGTTAAGTTTGACTTGACTTGAAAGGGAAGATGAAAGGTCAAGTTTGACTTGACCAAATGCCACATCATGGTGACTTGGCATGGGCCGGCCAATGATGATGTTCCACATCATCATGGACACATCATGGGGTGCCTCCTCATGAGGGAGACCAAGAGCCATGGCTCTTGGTATTACATGCATGTAACTCCCATGAAGTGGTCGGCCACTTATGTTGGTGCATTAGTGTGAAGTTAAGTTTATGAACTTCATCTTCTTCCTCCTCTCTTCTCAAGCTTTTCTCCCTAATCCTCCATTGTTGTGGACTTCATGAGTGATATCACACTCTAGTTTGTCTTCTCCACCTATTGCTCATGTGGATACTTGTAGAGGAGTGTACACTTGACACTCTCGAGTTCCGGCAAGCCATTTGGACGAGCGGGATAAGCGAAGGGCATCGCTACAAGGGGTAAAGCTCTACACATGTAGATCTAAAGTAGATCTAAGGTTTTTAACATGTACATGTATTTTGTTTATGTTCTTATGGATCCGTGGCCGACTTTCGAGGTTTCCGCAATGCAAAAAGTGGTTTTTGCGGCTCGGATAGTCCAATAGTGGTATCAGAGCCACATGCGAAGAATGTATGTGTTTAGTTTTGTAATTTTTGTATTAGATATAAAAATTATAGATCTGTAAGTTTCTATAAATTTCCTATTTTATATATTTTTTTGGGTATTTTTCTCAAAGAGTCGAAGCAACAAGTGTTGGGACACTTGTAGGCTTCAACCACCGAGAAAACTCTCTGAAACGGTGAATTCTCACTCTAGTTTTTTGGGATAGTGACTTAAGGCACTGTAAGATCAAGATGGGAAACTCGGGAGATTCATTTTGCGAGTAGGGGCGCTGCCCCTAACCCCGCAAGGGGCATTGTCCCGCGATCGCGCCCGGAAATCGCTTAGCGAGACCGTTACGGAGATGTGACTCATAAAATTGGAAAAAAAAATTGGAAAAATTATAGAAATTTCTGTAAAATACATAATTTAGAATTATTTATAATACTGTGATGGTCATGGCCCAATAACCCCAATGTGATTGGACAAAATATGTTGTAATTCATAATACGGCTTGCGTGTTGTTTTTGTGTTGTGCATGTTGTATAATGTATATGACCTGGGCGTCGTGCCTCTCTTTTTTTAATATTCATGTTGTAAATAGTTTTAGACTTGAATGTAACTCGAGTTTCATTTTGTAATGTACAAAATGAAGTGGTGGAAGGTCCACTAGTAGACAGAGTTACGAGGAGGGCATCGACGACACATGGCGGTCAAAGGAGGCGCTTAGAGAAGCCGCTAATCCTAGGTTGACCGTCCGATCGTAGTAGGGTCATGATCTCATCATAATTTAATATATATATATATATATATATATATATATATATATATATATATATATATATATATATATATATATATATATATTATATATATATATATATATATATATATATATATATATATATATATATATATCTATATAGATATTTGTTTTGCTTGTATGTATGTGATGCATGCTAGTAAATTTTGCTTGTATGTATATGATGCATGCTAGGATATTTTGCTTGCATGTATATGATGCATGCTAGTATATTTTGTTTGTGTGTATGTGATGCACATGCTAGTGTAGGGTAATTAAAGCCTTAATGCATATATGATACACATTCACGATTAGATTAGATCTTAATCGAATCAACTCAAAGCAGAGCAAAGCAGAGCAACGCATATTATCTTGGTAGGGTGCAGAGGGACAATCTTAGTCCCGCCTATCACAGCTTGGGTGAGAAAAAGCTCAATTAGATTGAGTAAAACTAGTTAACTCAATTGGATCGAGTAAAACTATAGGCATATGTAGGGTCGATGTTGGCAGGCTAGAGGGGGGTGAATAGCCTAATACGCATATGGTGCAATTTTCTCGTCGATTGCACGTCTATATATTCGTTAGCGCAAGAGGAAGTATAAACAATAAAGACAAGGCAATAACAAGAATACAAACTCTAACACAAAGTCGTAACGTGGTTCACGGCCCTTGTCGCTAGTCCACAACCCGATTCTTCCAAGGTGAATCATGCCTCAATCTATCCACTAGATCTCTCCTTTTCACCAAGCTAGGTGGAGGTAACTGTAGGAGATTTGAGGCCACTAGAGGGGGGGGTGAATAGCATGTGACCGTACGATGATGGAATTCTTTCACGTTCATCTCTACAAAACTCGTTATGCGCAATGGAATAATAATAGTAATAACAAAAAGCAAGACAAACACGCAAACACAATTTCTTAACGTAGTTCGGAATCTCAAGGTTCCTACTCCACGGATCGAGCTCTACGAGCTCTAGTGATGCACATGCAACCACTAATAAACACTCCTTCTCGGAACAATCCGGAGGCGGAGAAACCTCGTACAATATGATTACAACAATAATCAAAATGCTACAAGCAAATACAATGAAATACAAAGCAATACAAGTAAAGAAAATACTTTACAAATGCTCTTGAATGCTTGATCGCTTGGTTGCTTGATATCAACTTGGAGACCCTGATTTGCAGCAGCAAATCACCCCAAAAGCCCTCAAGAAAACCATGTCATTTTCCTTCATCACGAACTCCTTATAAAGCTTCAACCTGTGCTGGAAAAAATCGATCAGTCGACTGATGCCACTGTTGTTATGAGACAACGGCTAGATCCACGCTGGATAAGTCCAACGGATCCATCATCAGTCGACTGATGATACCCATCAGTCGACTGATGGAGCCTTCACTCGACCAATCGAGTCTCGACTCCATTATGTGCCGATCACCGATCAATGATCGCCACCACCAGATCGCTAAGGCAATTCCCGCAGTCAAACCCTAGTAGACTCACACCAGTCGACTGGCACACCTCAAACATGAGATTTTAGCCCAAGTATGGTTCCCCCATACTTGCTAGACCACCCTTAGCCTAGACCTAAGCCTTCTAGCCACCTCCAACAGCCTCACGCCTCTCGGATCCCTCCAAGTCATCCATGACTTGTTCATCCATTGCTCTAGCCTCCAAGTGCTTCCCTCGACTATGTCATGCTAATGGTGTCTACACCGCCAAGGCACATTGGACTTACGCCACCAAGACTCCGCTTGGACTTTACGACGCCAACCATTGGACTTATGCTGCCAAGACTCCCGCTTGGACTTTACGCCACCAATATCAAACCCCTTGGACTTCTCAAATGCCAAGACTCGAGCTTGGACTTTCCCTTGCCAACCCATGTTGGACTTTCCATGTCAATACCCATGCTTGGACTTCCCTTGTGCCAAGTACTCAAGACTTGGACTTTCCCAAATGCCAAGTGTCCCACTTGGACTTTCCATGCCAAGTACCCATGACTTGAACTTTACCTTGCCAAGACCCATGCTTGGACTTTCCCAAATGCCAAGTGTCCCACTTGGACTTTCCATGCCAAGTACCCATGACTTGGACTTTACTATGACAATTACGTTGTCATATGTTTTTGTCTAACATCAAAACATCTCTCGAGCCAAACTCGAGTCCTGGTCAATCGTGACCTAGGCCGATTGCACCAACAATCTCTCCCTTTTTGATGTTTGACAAAAACCAAACAAAACATTTCAAACCATTTGAGTTAGACCATCTAACTCAAAAACTCCTTACCAATTATCCCAAGTTGGTAATTTAACCTTTTCCAAAATATTCTTCCCCAAATATTCTCCCCCTTTTTGACTAACATCAAAAAGGTTATCTCTCTAAGGAAGTCAATATCTCATGTCCCAATGAGATCTTACAATCTCCCCCTTGATCCAACAATACCTAGGATGTCTACCATCTTCCTAGTGATAAGCCCCATATCACTCAAGAGAGGCAATCCTTTACTCTCTCCCAATTTCCAAATTGGGTTTCTCAAAATCCCATCAATTTTCCCAATTGATGATACTCTCCCATTAACTTCTCCCCCTTCAAGAAGAGAAGACACATCCATCATCCCAAGATGGATAACTCCCCCTAAAGGCTTGCTCCCCCTTGACCATTGCACCAACAATGTCCTTGGGAAGTCTCTAAGCCTATAGGAACTCTAAACCATCAAAATTAAGGTTCAAAGTTCAACAAAGAACTTTCACTCAACTTAAGATTGATACAAACCCTAAACAACTCTCCTAATCCATATCCAATGGATTTTCACCCTTTATAATGCTTCACAAAGCATATACTAGGGTTAGAAGTGGTTAGAGACCTTAACCGCAGCTGAACACGGGCTAAACAAACCTAGTTTTTACACTACATCACTCGATCGGCGCCACCTAGGCGATCTCGATCGAAATTTCCGAATTTCAATTATCAGAATCGAATTTCAGAAAATCATAAGTAATTCTACGTATATCGAAAAATCACGAAATTTGATACGTATATTACTTATAGGCAATACAATGGGTGAAAAATATTTAAAAATTATTTTACCCATAAAATATTGAAATTGATAAAAATTTTAAAACTGAAGAAAACTTCTAAGTTTTGGCTCACTTTGTATCAATCTCATCAATGGTGATTGCTATCAAAAGATAGACTTCACTAAGGTTTTCTAAATGGATTTTAAAATGATTTTGAAAACCTATCTTGGATCATGTTCCTTGGGCTTAATGTACATGACTTGTACACAAGCTTTCCCAATGATCCACCAATGATTTTAAATGAGTTTTAGTTCATCTAGATGCAAAAACTATACACCTTGAACTTAACTCATATCCTAGCATCTCACATGTATCTAGAGTGTATAAATACACATACATGTCAATGTGATGTGAGATGTGGGTTTTGGTTCATTTAATCTAGGGTTTCATGCATTTTCTAAGGCATCCCTAATTGATTCCCTTATGAATGGGACTCCAAGTTATGTCAAAGTCCTTAAATCAATTTTCATTAAATTAAATGCATGAAATGATCATGGCATTAATGATAGCAAAATAAAAACATTGTCAATGATCATGATGTCATGGCATATAATATAAAATGTAAACTCATGACATTCAATCATAATTCCTAAACATAATCATGACATATAAATTATAAAAATAAACATGATGTCATGACATGTTATATGGCAAACAAAACATGGCAATTAAAATACATAGGTATAATGATACCTAAATTTTAATATTAGTTGCAATTTCATATAATTAAGTATATTTTGTCATATTATCACTAATCTCCCTAGGGTGCCAAAAACCCAAAATGTCACAATATGACCTCTAAACCTAAAACGTGCCAATTTGATCATTTTATCAAACTTCTCAAATAATATTGGCACATCCTAAAATCTTTTAGGATTAAAGCTCAAAAGTATTTCCAAGGTAACCATAACCATGAAAATAACCTAAAGTGCCACCTTTACCATGGTTGAGTTAACTACTCATCCAATCAAGGTTGGTACACCCTAACCCATCTAGCGTGAGTCAATCACGCTCTTAGGAACCCAAAACCTATTTGAGCTCCTAGGGTTAATTAGGTATTCCTTAGGGATAACCTCCCTAAATACCTTTCTAATGACCCTCCTTGGCTTGTTAGCCTTGGTCATTTGGGTCTTACCTAGGTTGACTCTAGGGGTAACTCCCTTTGCAACCTTCTTAGTAGCCACCCTAGGTTTCCTAGAAACCCTAGCCACTAGGCACAACCTTTGGTCAACCTTAGAGATGACTTCCCTATTGACCTTGTTCTTCCTAGATCTAGTTTGTGTTCCATAATCAAATGGAACACTATGGTAAACCACCTTAGGCTTAGGTTTGTGACCCAAACCATTCTTGCCCTTGGTTGACTTTTGTTTCTTGGGTCCTAGATGTTGACTTTGAGGTTTTGACCCTTGACTTTGACCATTAGACCCTTGCATTTGTTTTGGCATAATCTTGAGGGTCTTTTATAGTTTTTCAAGTCTTGACCTCAAGGCTTGGTTCTCTAACTCTAATTGCCCAATTTTAGAATTTTGATTTGGTCTTTGGGCATGGGACTTCCTAGGAATATGCCTAGTCCACTTGGGATTCAAACCTAGGTGTTCTCCTATCTTCTTGATAGATTCCCTAGGTAAAATATTTTTAGGGACATTAGTCCCAAATTTCTCCTTATTTCCTAAGTGGGCACTTTTAGCTCCTAAACACAAATATTTATTTCTAGCATGCTTTTCATGGTGAAGTGCAAGAGAATTAAATTTCCTAGCATGCTTTTGACTTTTAACTAAAGAAAAAGCATTATTAACATGATATACCTTAGGGTTTGCCTTAGTAGCTCCCCCTACTTGTGATGCTCCTTCTTGGGTCTTTTTGCTCCACCTAGGACATTGATTCCTATAATATCCTTTTGAATTGCACTTGAAGCATATAATGTGCTCATTGCCTTTAGGTGTTGGGGAGCCGGCATCCTTGACTTTTGGTGCCGGTGGAGCTTTCCTAATCTTCTTTGGGCACTTGCTCTTATAGTGCCCAAATTCCCTACACTCAAAACACATAATATTATTTTTATTTTGAATTACGGTGTTTGAGTTACCTAGGGTGGTTGTGGTGATTGGAGTGAATTCTTCATTCCTCCCAGAGGTTGAAGTGACTTATTGCTCTTGCTCCGGTGTTGAGGATGCTCTAATCTCCTCCAATTCTACTTCCTCTTCCTCCTTGGATGTTGATGGTCTCTCAACCTCCAAATCCTCACTTCCTTGTGAGGATGATGGGCTTGCCTCTTCAGTCCCTTCCTCTTGAACCGGTGATGGACCTTCATGAAGCTTGGCCAAATTGCTCCAAAGCTCTTTAGCATCCATGCACTCACCTAGGATACACAAGAAGTCATTAGGAATTAAATCGAAAATGAATTTGATTACCTTCTTGTTTTTCTCGAATCTTTGGAGTTGATCATCACTCCATCTCTTCTTTTTGAGGAATCCACCTTTTGGTCATCTTGGATACTCAAATCCTTCAATTAATAAGGACCATTCCTCTAAATCCCTCATCATCAAAAAATCTTCAATTCTTCTCTTCCAAGAATTGAAGCCTTCTCGTCCATATAATGAGTATGGGACCGGTGTGTTGATGTCCCAACCGAGTTGTTCTTCCAACTCCATCTTCACCCTCTAGCTTCTTTGTCTTAGCTCCCAACGGTTAGTCCGTAGAAGAGCCCCGGGCTCTGATACCAATTGTAGGAGATTTGAGGCCGCTAGAGGCGGGTGAATAGCGTGTGATCGTACGATGATGGAATTCTTTCACGTTCGTCTCTACCAAACTCGTTATGCGCAGCAGAATAATAATAGTAATAATGAAAAGCAAGACAAACACAATTGTTTAACGTGGTTCGGAACCTCAAGGTTCCTACTCCACGGATCGAGCTCTACGAGCTCTAGTGATGCACACGCAACCACTAATAAACACTCCTTCTCGGAACAATTCGGAGGCGGAGAAACCTCGTACAATATGATTACAACAATAATCAAAATGCTACAAGTAAATACAATGAAATACAAAGCAATACAAGTAAAGAAAATACTTTACAAATTCTCTTGAATGCTTGATCGCTTGGTTGCTTGATATCAACTTGGAGACCCTGATTTGCAGCAGCAAATCGCCCCAAAAGCCCTCAAGAAAACCAAGTCATTTTCCTCCATCACGAGCTCCTTATAAAGCTTCAACCTGTGCTGGAAAAAATCAATCAGTCGACTGGTCTGGACCATCAGTCGACTGATGCCACTGTTGTCGTGAGAGAACGGCTAGATCAACACTGGATAAGTCCAACGAATCCATCATCAGTCGACTGATGATACCCATCAGTCGACTGATGGAGCCTTCACTCGACCAGTCGAGTCTCGACTCCATTCTATGCCCGATTTCACGAGCACCAGTCGACTGATCACCAGTTCAGTCGACTGCTCAGCCACCCAGTCGACTGCCCACCTATGGTAGTCGACTGCTAGGGCAATTCCTACAGTCAAACCCTAGTTAACTCACACCAGTAGACTGGCACACCTCAAACATGAGGTTTTAGCCCAAGTATTGTTCCCCCATACTTGCTAGACCACCCTAAGCCTAGACCTAAGCCTTCTAGCCACCTTCATCAGCCTCATGCCTCTCGGATCCCTCCAAGTCATCCATGACTTGTTCATCCATCGTGCTAGCCTCCAAGTGCTTCCCTCGGCTATGTCATGCTAACGGTGTCTACACCGCCAAGGCACATTGGACTTACTCCACAAAGACTCCGCTTGGACTTTACGGCGCCAACCATTGGACTTATGCTGCCTAGACTCCCGCTTGGACTTTACGCCGCCAATATCAAACCCCTTGGACTTCTCAAACGCCAAGACTCAAGCTTGGACTTTCCCTTGCCAACCCATGTTGGACTTTCCATGCGAAGACCCATGCTTGGACTTCCCTTGTGCCAAGTACTCAAGACTTGGACTTTCCCAAATGCCAAGTGTCCCACTTGGACTTTCCATGCCAAGTACCCATGACTTGGACTTTACCTTGCCAAGACTCATGCTTGGACTTTCCCAAATGCCAAGTGTCCCACTTGGACTTTCCATGCCAAGTACCCATGAATTGGACTTTACCCTGACAATTACGTTTTCATATGTTTTTGTCTAACATCAAAACATCTCTCGAGCCAAACTCGAGTCCTGGTCAATCATGACCTTGGCCGATTGCACCAACAATCTCCCCCTTTTTGATGCTTGACAAAAACCAAACAAAACATTTCAAACCATTTGAGTTAGACCATCTAACTCAAAAACTCCTTACCAATTATCCCAAGTTGGTAATTTAACCTTTTCCAAAATATTCTTCCCCAAATATTCACCCCCTTTTTGACTAACATCAAAAAGGTTATCTCTCTAAGGAGGTCAATATCTCATGTCCCAATGAGATCTTATAATCTCCCCCTTGATCCAACAATACCTAGCATGCCTACCATCTTCCTAGTGATAAGTCTCATATCACTCAAGAGAGGCAATCCTTTACTCTCTCCCAATTTCCAAATTGGGTTTCTTAAAATCCCATCAATTTTCCCAATTGATGATACTCTCCCAATAACTTCTCCCCCTTCAAGAAGAGAAGACACATCCATCATCCCAAGATGGATAACTCCCCCTAAAGGCTTGCTCCCCCTTGACCATTGTACCAACAATGTCCTTGTGAAGTCTCTAAGCCTATAGGAACTCTAAACCATCAAAATTAAGGTTCAAAGTTCAACAAAGAACATTCACTCACCTTATGATTGATAGAAACCCTAAACAACTCTCCTAATCCATATCCAATGGATTTTCACCCTTTATAATGCTTCCCAAAGCATATGCTAGGGTTAGAAGTGGTTAGAGACCTTTACCGCAGCTGAACACAGGCTAAACAAACCTAGTTTTCTCGAAATCAGCATTGGCAGTCGACTCACTTACGATCATTGCCACCTACTTGATCAATTTGCCAGTAGGCGATCAGCGATACGAAATTTCAATTTCATTATCAGTCAATTTTAGAAAATCATAAGTAATTCTACGTATATCGAAAAATCACGAAATTTGATACGTATATTACTTATATGCAATACAATGGGTGAAAATTATTTGAAAATTATTTTACCCATAAAATATCGAAATTGATACAAAATTTAAAAGCGAAGAAAACTTCTATGTTTTGGCTCACTTTGTATCAATCTCATCAATGGTTATTGCTATCAAAAGATAAACTTCACCAAGGTTTTCTAAATGGATTTTAAAATGATTTTGAAAACCTATCTTGGATCATGTTCCTTGGGCTTAATGTACATGACTTGTACACAAGCTTTCCCAATGATCCACCAATGATTTTAGATGAGTTTTAGTTCATCTAGATGCAAAAATTATGCACCTTGAACTTAACTCATATCCTAGCATCTCACATATATCTAGAGTGTATAAATACACATACATGTCAATGTGATGTGAGATGTGGGTTTTGGTTCATTTAATCTAGGGTTTCATGCATTTTCTAAGGCAACCCTAATTGATTCCCTTATGAATGGGACTCCAAGTCATGCCAAAGTCCTTAAATCAATTTTCATTAAATTAAAAGCATGAAATGATCGTGGCATTAATGATAGAAAAATAAAAACATTGTCAATGATCATGATGTCATGGCATATGATATAAAACGTAAACTCATGAAATTCAATCCTAATTCCTAAACATAATCATGACATATAAATTATAAAAATAAACATAATGTCATGACATGTTATATGGCAAACAAAACATGACAATTAAAATACATAGGTATAGTGATACCTAAATTTTAATATTAGTTGCAATTTCATATAATTAAGTATATTTTGCCATATTATCACTAATCTCCCTAGTGTGCCAAAAACCCAAAATGGTACAATATGACCTCTAAACCTAAAACGTGTCAATTTGATCATTTTATCAAACTTCTCAAATAATATTGGCACATCCTAAAATCTTTTAGGATTAAAGCTCAAAAGTATTTCCAAGGTAACCATAACCTTGAAAATAACCTAAAGTGCCACCTTTACCATGGTTGAGTTAACTACCCATCCAATCAAGGTTGGCACACCCTAACCCATCTAGTGTGAGTCAATCACGCTCTTAGGAACCCAAAACCTATTTGAGCTCCTAGGGTTAATTAGGTATTCCTTAGGGATAACCTCCCTAGATACCTTCCTAATGACCCTCCTAGGCTTGTTAGCCTTGGTTATTTGGGTCTTACCTAGGTTGACTCTAGGGGTAACTCCCTTTGTAACCTTCTTAGTGGCCACCCTAGGTTTCCTAGAAACCCTAGCCACTAGGCACAACCTTTGGTCAACCTTAGAGATGAATTCCCTATTGACCTTGGTCTTCTTAGACCTAGTTTATGTTCCATAATCAAATGGAACACTATGGTAAGCCACCTTAGGCTTAGGTTTGTAACCCAAACCATTCTTGCCCTTGGTTGACTTTTGTTTCTTAGGTCCTAGATGTTGACTTTGAGGTTTTGACCCTTGACTTTGACCATTAGACCCTTGCATTTGTTTTGGCATAATCTTGAGGGTCTTTTCTAGTTTTTCAAGCCTTGACCTCAAGGCTTGGTTCTCTAACTCTAATTGCCCAATTTTAGAATTTTGATTTGGTCTTTGGGCATGGGACTTCCTAGGCATATGCCTAGTCCACTTGGGATTCAAACCTAGGCGTTCTCCTATCTTCTTGATAGATTCCCTAGGTAAAATATTTTTAGGGACATTAGTCTCAAATTTCTCCTTATTTCCTAAGTGGACACTTTTAGCTCCTAAACACAAATATTTATTTCTAGCATGCTTTTCATGGTGAAGTGCAAGAGAATTAAATTTCCTAGCATGCTTTTGACTTTTAACTAAAGAAAAAGCATTATTAACATGATATACCTTAGGATTTGCCTTAGTAGCTCCCCCTACTTGTGATGCTCCTTCTTGGGTCTTTTTGCTCCCCCTAGGACATTGATTCCTATAATGTCCTTTTGAATTGCACTTGAAGCATATAATGTGCTCCTTGCCTTTAGGTGTTGGGGAACTGGCATCCTTGACTTTTGGTGCCGGTGGAGCTTTCCTAATCTATTGGTGCAGTAGGCACCTAAGTCGAACCTAAGTTTTGATTATAGCAAACGATACAAAGTTAAGCATATATTGTTATCTCATGAGCTAAATCAAATGTGCAGAAAATCCTCAACGCTGGAGCTGAAGGCTAACGACACCCGGAGGAAGCCGCGGTGGTCGGGCGACACTCAAGAGACTTCGGAGGGAGCCGAAGGAATTGAGTGGAAGGCCGGAAGCAAAAGCAACACGTAAAGTATCGAGGTAAGCTCGAGTGAGTAAAGTAAAGTGAGGTCGTGTCCTTTGTACGGGGACGTCCTTAGGCGACGATCCAACCCAAGACTTCCCATGGAAGGTCTATGTTGAGATCGGACGGCAAGTGGCCGTCGAATTCACTTATATTTTGAGCTAACTCTTCATTGTAGTCAAAAATCCTGGCCATCAGTTCAACCGGCCAGTTCAACCGGGCCAGTTCAACCGATAGTCAAAAATCAGCCTCGAGGAGTCAAGCTTTGTCACCATTTTTCAAGGAGTTTTGTGCCCAATTCCTATTGGTTGCAGACCCATTCGATGAGGGGCTTAAAGGCTATAAAAGGAGGGATTATCCTAGGGTTTTTCATCAATTAAAAAGCTTCCAAGTGCTTCCGATACGCTTCGACTCTCCGACATCCCTACGACGAAGCGCTGCCGAGACGACGACTAGAGCTTCAACCTCCAACCTTTAAAGTCATCAGTAACGAAAGTTCTAAATTGTATTTCAGTTTATTTCTTTTAGTAAAGCTTTAAATCATATCAAGGAGAGGGGGAGTGTCCCTCTACCTTGAGTCTTTATCGAGTTTTGTATTCGTTTAACTCCTATCTCCAACGAGGAGGAGTTTGGTTAGTATTTTGCCCTCCGTGCGTGGTCAAGGACCACTAGGGCCTTGGAGTAGTAGCCGTAGGCTATGAACCAAGTAAAAACCCTCGTGTTTTTATTTATTTATTGTTATCTTTCCGCTGCGTTTTACTCGTACCTTAATGAACGATTACGAAAAAGTTTTTATCGCTATTCACTCTAGCGAACCGATCGATCCAACAATTGGTATCGAGTAGGGGTTGCTAAGATTTGGTGAAACCACCAATCTAGCCTTTTTACAGATTTATTTTTCTTTTAATTCTATTTCTTTATTTATTTCGCCTTGTTAAGTTTTTCTCCCGCACTACTAATCCAAGACGCGAGTCTTGGTACTTGTTTTCGTGTTTTTGTCGTTGTTAGTTTCTTCGTCTCCGTCTATTTGTGTCTTTTGTTCTAATGGCCCATCTCGAGGGTTTTAGCACCGTCCGACCTCCGTTTTACAATGGAGATGACTTCCGTTATTGGAAGGGTCGGATGGAATGCTTTCTCAAAACCCAAATCGAGATGTGGATCATAATCCAAACGGGTTTCACACTTCCGACTAATGAAGTGGGTGACTCCTTGGATTATGATCAATGGACCATTGTGAAAAAACGACAAGTCGAAGTCGACGCCAAGGCAACACAAATCCTCCAATGCGGCCTATCCAAGGAGGAGCTAAATCGCGTCGGCCCCTTCATAAGCGCAAAAGATCTTTGGACGAAACTAGTGGAGCTACACGAAGGGACCGATGAAGCCAAGGTATGTAAGCGTGATCTTCTTTTCAATAAACTATATAACCTAAAAATGTAGGAACACGAGTTCGCGACCCAACTTCACGCCCGAGTCCAAGACATAGTCAACAACCTACACGCAATCGGGCAAAAGGTCGAAAACCGCGACCTTATAAGGTATATCCCAAACTCTTTTCCGAGGACTACCTTATGGGCATCCATGGTCGATGCCTATAAGGTCTCCAAGGACCTTTCCAAAATTAGGTTAGATGAACTCTTTTCAGATTTTGAACTTCATGAGCAGTCTAACTCGGAGCCCGAGAGGGGTATAGCCTTGTTTGCAGGTTCAAAGAAGAAGAAAATCGCAAGCAAGCCACCACCAACCGAGGAGGAAGACGAGTCCGAAGAAGAAGTTGACCCGGAGTTGACTGCCGAACTAATGAACCTAGCTCGAAGGATAGCCAAGGGACGAAAGCGAACCACGACTCGACTCAACCAAGGTAATCCTAAAAGTTCTAATATTAGGTGTTATGAGTGTAACAGGTTTGGACATATCAAGTCCGAGTGCCCCAAGCTGAACCACCAAGCACCTAAGCACAAGAAGGCCCTCAACGCGACATGGGAAGAAGTGTCATCCGAAGAAGACGAAGACCACGTCTTCATGGCGAAATCAATTGAGTCGGACACCGAGACCGAGCCTGAACTTGAGTCAGAACCTGAGGATGACTCGGACTACAAAGCTACCTTCAAGTCAAGCCACGGATATGCATCCGGTTCAAAAGATACCCTTAAAGTAAGTCGAACTTTATTTAATACTTTACATAATACGGTTAGGTTTTTGTCTAGGAAGTTAGCTAAGTCCGAGTCCAAGGTCGAGACCCTTGTTAAGGAGGTTAAACTCCTCAAACACGAGGTCTCCCTAACCTCTTCGACTAGTCGAGTTCAAGAGAACGACTCAACTCGAGTTGGAAAGCTCGAAGTTGAGAACTCTCTCTTGAAAAGTCAAGTCAAAGATCTTAGGAACACGTTGGAAAGGTTCACTTCGGGATCCAAAGGACTTGACCTCCTACTTGGATCTCAAAGGGCCGTGTACAACAAGGCTGGACTAGGATTTAACTCAAACACGACTAATAGGTCGTATATGTCGATTGTAAGTCGACATAGGAAACATGTCCAAGCATGGGTCCCTAAGAACCTTTTGATTTCAACTCTAGGATCCAACCCATACTGGATTCCCAAGGACCAAATCCACTATGTAGATAGACCGAACCGATTCAACGGTCTAGGGGGAGCCAGTACAAAATATGTTTGTGCTTTAACTTAGAAATTGCATGTTTTAACTTAGAATGTTTGTGCTTTAACTTAGAAATTGCATGCTTTAACTTAGAAAGTTTGTACTTTAAAACTTGTGAACTCACTTAGAACATGAACATAATCAACTTCGAAAAGATTGAGCCTCGGGGAGCCTCTTTTCAAAAACATAACCAACTAAAATTCTTCGAAAAGATCTTCCTCGGGAGCCGAAATAATCTTAGGTGAGTCAAGTCATCATTTTCTTGAACATGGCTTTGTCTAAGGAAGTGGTCGATGATCCGATAAAAGAAGGCCCCTGTGCCTCGCCATGACCTGGAAGCCATGATCTTGAAAAGGTAAACTTGACAAGCCTAGGGTCAAATCCAAATCTAACATAAAATTACTTGAACCTAAATACACTTAATCAACTTAATTGGAAGTCATCTCACAAAAAACACATAAGTATAACATGCTTGATCATATAGACACAGGTGAGATGACCTAAGTTTAACAACTTACAACCAATTTTTTTTTTAAAAAAAAAATCTAGCATCCAATCCAACCACCTTGTGTGTAGGATCAATGGATGTTGGACAGCGGTTGCTCCCGACACATGACCGGGGATCAACTCAAATTCATAAAGCTTCGACAAGGATCGGTAGCCTTTGGGAATAACGGCAAGCTCAAAATCATCGGATCGGGTGATATCGAGCTTAACTCGAATTTTGTTATTAAAAATGTATTACTTGTAGAGAATTTTGAATATAACACCTTAGCGTAAGCCAATTATGTGACAATAACTATAAGGTATTTTTTAGAAAATGAATGTGTAATTAAAACAAATAAAAGCTAAAACAATACTCGAAGGAACTAGGACAAATAACATTTATACAATTAACTTAATCAAATCCTCGGCCAAATGTCTTATGACACGGGAAGAGAATCATGGTTGTGGCACCGACGACTCGGTCACTGCACCCAAGACTCGTCCACAAGATGAGTCGAGTGGCTTAGTCGGAGGCTTACCCAACCTCAACAACTTGGTTAATAAAATGCTGTAATGCTTGTCAACAAGGAAAACAACCTAGGACACAACACAAGTTAACTAACCAGAGCAGAACCTCAAGTGTACTTGAGCTCCGCATATGGATCTATTCGATTCACATGGAGCCAAGTCACTCAATAGAAGTCAATATTGCTTAGTCATAATTGGCGACTACTCGAGGTTTACAGGTTAGGTTCATCAAACATAAAAATGATACCTAGATCAATTAATCAATCTATTCAAATTAATCGAGAATCAAAAAGACCTTAAGGTTAAAAAGACTTAGAAGCGATCATGGTGGTGAATTGAAAATCAAAGGTTCACCGACTTCACGTAACCTAAGCGGATACCACCATGAATTCTCTTGCCTAGGACCCCTCGACAAAATGGCCTAGTGGAGCGGAAAAAAACTCTACAAGAAGCCGCTAGGACCATGTTGAGCGAATCTGACCTACCCGATAGGTTTTGGCGAGCGTGAGTACAGACATGCTATGTCAAAATAGGATCCTTATGGTAAAAGGCACCTTAAGACCTCATACGAGATTTATCACGATAAAGTATCCAACATCAAGTACTTTAGGGTATTTGGGTGTAAGGTACATATCCTAAACACTAAGGATTACCTAGGGAAATTTACATCCAAAACCACGACCGGAGTCTTTCTAGGATACTCGACTACAAGTCAAGCTTATAGAGTATATAACCACGATACCCTTAGAGTCGAGGAGACTATCAATGTAGTATTTGATGAAGGACATGAACCTACAAAACCCCGGCAACCCCAATTAGCGAGCCGATTCATACTAGACCTAACTCGATCCGAGATCGGGTCTAGTGTTAATCCTAACCTAAGTCAACCAAATCACTCTATTGATCAAGTGATAGATGACTCAACCAAACTAGTGTTCAACCAAGTCATCCTATGGATCAAGCATTGGGTAGACTCAAACCCAGCCAATCTAGGATTCAAACTAACCACCCTATCGATCAAGTGATAGGAGATCCTAATCTAGGAGTTGAACTAGAGCATCCTATAGGAACCTTAGTCAAATTTCCTTAATTTCAAAGATAGAACCCAAATCAATTGAACAAGCTCTTCTTGATCGATTGGATTATTGCAATGCAAGAAGAGCTAGCTCAATTTACTAGGAATGAAGTGTAGAATTAGTACCACCACCTAAAGACAAAGCGATAATTGGAACAAGGTGGGTGTTTGAAATAAACGATGATAAAGGTGAAGTAGTTAGAAACAAGGCTAGGTTAATTAAGCCAAAGGGTTTAGTCAAGTCGAAGGCTTAGATTACGGCGAAACCTATGCCCGATGGCTAGACTCGAATCCATTCGAATGTTGCTAGCTTATGCACTTTATCGAGGATTTAAGGTATTTGAATGGATGTTAAGTCGGCATTCCTAAATGGATACATTAAAGAAGAAGTTTATGTTAGCCAACCCCCCGGATTCGAAAATCTAGATAAACCCGACCATGTTCTAAAACTTAAGAAAGCTCTCTATAGACTTAAACAAGCTCCTCGAGCTTGGTACGAGAGACTTTCAATCCATCTTAAGTCAAAAGGGTTTAACCAAGGCTTAGTTGACCCAACTCTCTTCGTAAAAACCTTAGGCAAAGAAATATTCATAGCTCAAATTTACGTAGACGATATAATTTTTGGAACCTCTAACTCAGCCTTACTAAACAAGTTCGTTTCACTTATGGAAAGTGAGTTCGAAATGAACTTGGTAGGCGAGTTAAGTTTCTTTTTAGGTCTACAAATTAAACAAACTAAGGATGGTATATACCTATATCAACAGAAATACACTAAGTAATTAATTAAAAGATTTGGAATGCAAGACGCTAAGATAATAAACACCCCAATGGCGATTAATGTTAACATAGGAGAAGACCCTGAAAGTAAGTCCATTGACTTAAAGTACTATAGGAGCGCGATAGGAAGTCTCCTATACTTAACTGCGAGTCGACCCGACATCCTATTCGCAGTAAGTATGTGCGCCAGGTTTCAAACCTGTGCTAAGGAGTCTCACCTAACTCTAGTTAAGCGTATCCTTAGATATCTTAAGGGTACACTTAACGTTGGTATTTGGTACCCTAGATCTACGGAGTTCGAACTAATCGGCTACTCCGGTTCGGATTATGCCGGTAGTAAGCTCGATAGAAAAAGTACGAGTGGTTGTTGTCAACTTCTCGGCTCGAGTCTAGTAAGTTGGTGCAGTAGGAAGCAACACTGTGTCTCTTTATCTACCACCGAAGCCGAATACATCGCGATGGGTGAGTGTGTCACGCAGATTCTTTGGATGAAGCACACCCTCCGCGACTTTAAGTTAGACTTTACGAATACTAAACTTCATGTAGATAACATTAGTTCAATTAATCTTACAAAGAATCCGATATGTCACTCTAGGACCAAACATATAGAGGTCAAACACCATTTCATTCGAGAACATGTGGCCAACGGAGCAATACAACTCGAATACGTCGAATCGAAGTCTAACTTGGCAGACCTATTTACTAAACCCCTACCCGAAGTCGAATTTAGTCTATTAAGATGAAAATTGGGCATGTGCGTAATAGAATAGGAACTTGCAAATTATATTTTCTTACTACTATTTCTTAAAATTTTCATTTTTATGGAACTAGCATAGGACATACCTTAGATATCATGCACCTATAGATTTAAGGAGCCAGTACATCTCACAACACATAGGACTAATGTGTTTGTGTACTTAGCCACGTAGATGGACGTGAGATGTTAGGACCTTACTCCTGGTTCCAGATGTAGAGCTAGTGCATCGCTATGAGCCACGAAGTATAATCATACATACTAACCGACTCGACTGATCGGTTGATCTTTCATATCAATCAAGTCAAATATGAGTCGAACAATTTATAGATGAGCTTATTTTCAGTATATTTTTTTATAAAAAATGGGGAACATGCTTGGACTTTAAATTTAACACTTATTTTGTTTTCCACACACCCCTTACTCTTTTCGATATACGGCAAAAGGGGGAGGAAAAGGCCAAAGTTAAGGGGTCAAAATTAAAGTTAAGGGGTCAAAATTTTTTTTAACTCTTACTTCATATTTAAACCAAAAGTTAAAACTTAGTTAACTTTTAACAAAAGGCCAAAGAATTCTTTAAACTTTATACCGTTAATATTTTACTTAAGGGGGAGAAAGGGCTTAACTAAAATGTTTTACTAAGGCCAACTTTAAGTAATGTTAATTACTTAAAGCAACCCTCAAGGGGGAGGATTAAGGTCTTTCCTCAAGACTCACCCTCAATCAAGGGGGAGGTTTCCTCAAGGGGGAGTACTTGAAGAAAATCCTTACTACTCCAACTTAATCTTCATATTTTTTTCTCATGCACATTATTATTCTTCATGCTTGCTATTTACTTAACTTTGTATGTGGGTTTGCCATAAATCAAAAAGGGGGAGATTGTTGGTGCAGTAGGCACCTAAGTCGAACCTAAGTTTTGATTATAGCAAATGATACAAAGTTAAGCATATATTGTTATCTCATGAGCTAAATCAAGTGTGCAGAAAAGCCTCAACGCTGGAGCTGAAGGCTAGCGACACCCGGAGGAAGCCGCGGTGGTCGGGCGACACTCAAGAGACTTCGGAGGGAGCTGAAGGAATTGAGTGGAAGGCCGGAAGCAAAAGCAACACGTAAAGTATCGAGGTAAGCTCGAGTGAGTAAAGTGAAGTGAGGTCGTGTCCTTTGTACGGAGACGTCCTTAGGCGACGATCCAACCCAAGACTTCCCATGGAAGGTCTATGTTGAGATCGGACGGCAAGTGGCCGTCGAATTCACTTATATTTTGAGCTAACTCTTCATTGTAGTCAAAAATCCTGGCCATCAGTTCAACCGGCCAGTTCAACCAGGCCAGTTCAACCGGCCAGTTCAACCAGTGGTCAAAAATCAGCCTCGAGGAGTCAAGCTTTATCACCATTTTTCAAGGAGTTTTGTGCCCAATTCCCATTGGTTGAAGACTCATTCGATGAGGGGATTAAAGTCTATAAAAGGAGGGCTTGTCCTAGGGTTTTTCATCAATTAAAAAGCTTCCAAGTGCTTCCGATACGCTCCGACTCTCCGACATCCCTACGACGAAGCGCTGCCGAGACGACGACTAGAGCTTCAACCTCCAACCTTTAAAGTCGTCGGTAACGAAAGTTCTAAATTGTATTTCAGTTTATTTCTTTTAGTAAAGCTTTAAATCATATCAAGGAGAGGGGGAGTGTCCCTCTACCTTAAGTCTTTATCGAGTTTTGTATTCGTTTAACTCCTATCTCCAACGAGGAGGAGTTTGGTTAGTATTTTGCCCTCCGTGCGTGGTCAAGGACCACTAGGGCCTTGGAGTAGTAGCCGTAGGCTACAAACCAAGTAAAAACCCTCATGTTTTTATTTATTTATTGTTATCTTTCCACTGCGTTTTACTCGTACCTTAACGAACGATTACGAAAAAGTTTTTATCGCTATTCACCCCCCCCTCTAGCGAACCGCATCGATCCAACAATAATCTTCTTTGGGCACTTGCTCTTATAGTGCCCAAATTCCCTACACTCAAAACACATAATATTATTTTTATTTTGAATTACGGTGTTTGAGTTACCTAGGGTGGTTGTGGTGATTGGAGTGAATTCTTCATTCCTCCCAGAGGTTGAAGTGACTTCTTGCTCTTGCTCCGGTGTTGAGGATGGTCTAATCTCCTCCAATTCTACTTCCTCTTCCTCCTTGGATGTTGATGGTCTCTCAACCTCCAAGTCCTCACTTCCTTGTGAGGATGATGGGCTTGCCTCTTCGGTCCCTTCCTCTTGGACCGGTGATGGACCTTCATGAAGCTTGGCCAAATTGCTCCAAATCTCTTTAGCATCCATGCACTCACCTAGGCTACACAAGAAGTCATTAGGAATTAAATCGAAAATGAATTTGATTACCTTCTTGTTTTTCTTGAATCTTTGGAGTTGATCCTCACTCCATCTCTTCTTTTTGAGGAATCCACCTTTTGGTCCTCTTGGATACTCAAATCCTTCCATTAATAAGGACCATTCCTCTAAATCCCTCATCATCAAAAAATCTTCAATTCTTCTCTTCCAAGAATTGAAGCCTTCTCGTCCATATAATGAGTATAGGATCGGTGTGTTGATGTCCCAACCGAGTTGTTCTTCCAACTCCATCTTCACCCTCTAACTTCTTTGTCTTAGCTCCCGGCGGTTAGTCCGTAGAAGAGCCCCGGGCTCTGATACCAATTGTAGGAGATTTGAGGCCGCTAGAGGGGGTGAATAGTGTGTGATCGTACGATGATGGAATTCTTTCACGTTCGTCTCTACAAAACTCGTTATGCGCAGCATAATAATAATAGTAATAACGAAAAGCAAGACAAACACAATTGTTTAACGTGGTTCGGAACCTCAAGGTTCCTACTCCACGGATCGAGCTCTACGAGCTCTAGTGATGCACACACAACCACTAATAAACACTCCTTCTCGGAACAATCCGGAGGCGGAGAAACCTCGTACAATATTATTACAACAATAATCAAAATGCTACAAGCAAATACAATGAAATACAAAGAAATACAAGTAAAGAAAACACTTTACAAATGCTCTTGAATGCTTGATCGCTTGGTTTCTTGATATCAACTTGGAGACCCTAATTTGCAGCAGCAAATCGCCCCAAAAGCCCTCAAGAAAACCATTTCATTTTCCTCCATCACGAGCTCCTTATAAAGCTTCAACCTGTGCTAGAAAAAATCGATCAGTCGACTGGTCGGGACCATCAGTCGACTAATGCCACTGTTGTCGTGAGACAATGGCTAGATCCACGCTGGATAAGTCCAACGGATGCATCATCAGTCGACTGATGATACCCATCAGTCGACTGATGGAGCCTTCACTCGACCAGTCGAGTCTCGACTCCATTCTATGCCCGATTTCACGAGCACCAGTCGACTGATCACCAGATCAGTCGACTGCTTAGCCACCCAGTCGACTGCCCACCTATGGTAGTCGACTACTAGGGAAATTCCCGTAGTCAAACCCTAGTTGACTCACACCAGTCGACTGGCACACCTCAAACATGAGGTTTTAGCCCAAGTATGGTTCCCCCATACTTGCTAGACCACCCTTAGCCTAGACCTAATCCTTCTAGCCACCTCCATTAGCCTCACGCCTCTCGGATCCCTCCAAGTCATCCATGACTTGTTCATCCATCGCGCTAGCCTCCAAGTGCTTCCCTCAGCTATGTCATGCTAACGGTGTCTACACCGCCAAAGCACATTGGACTTACGCTACCAAGACTCCGCTTGGACTTTACGTCGCCAACCATTGGACTTATGCTGCCAAGACTCCCGCTTGGACTTTACGCCGCGAATATCAAACCCCTTGGACTTCTCAAACGCCAAGACTCAAGCTTGGACTTTCCCTTGCCAACCCATGTTGGACTTTCCATGCCAAGACCCATGCTTAGACTTCCCTTGTGCCAAGTACTCAAGACTTGGACTTTCCCAAATGCCAAGTGTCCCACTTGGACTTTCCATGCCAATTACCCATGACTTGGACTTTACCTTGCCAAGACCCATGCTTGGACTTTCCCAAATGCCAAGTGTCCCACTTGGACTTTCCATGCCAAGTACCCATGACTTGGACTTTACCATGACAATTACGTTGTCATATGTTTTTGTCTAACATCAAAACATCTCTCGAGCCAAACTCGAGTCCTTGTCAATCGTGACCTGGGCCGATTGCACCAACAGTAACCTCTTTTACACAAGAACACTCCTCTTACAAATATAATGTAAATAAACTCAAGTGAGTGGATGGAAAACGTGTAGGGTACTTTGGAGGAGTTTAGAGCATGAACATTAGGCCCCCAAAGCCCCGCACCTCTTCTTTTTATAGAAGAAGAGGGTTTCTTCTCGTTGACACAGGACCAGTCGACTGATGCCCCGACCAGTCGACTGATCTCGTAGTCGTTGCCCAATAACGGTTGCTTCCACATTGGATTCCATCCAATGGCTCCCATATCAGTCGACTGATGGAGCTATCAGTCGAGTTCCGGAAGCGAGTACTCCATTATGTGCCCGAAACCCTTGCGACCAATCGACTGATGCCTTCATCAGTCGACTGGTGGTCTCGCAGTCGACTGCTAATCCATGGCAGTCGACTGTTGGCACATGAATCGGACTCGAACACTAGTCGAGCCATAGTCGACTACCATTACATAGCAGTTGACTGGTGTCGAGAAATCTCATCCGACACTTAGCCAATTGGCCAAGTTCCACCTAAGCGCACTACCCCTTCCCGGGTTACATTCGCTCACTCTCATCCCTTGGAGTCCCTCGTCTTCGAAGTTGTCTTCGTCCGGCCGCGTCCCTCGGATGCGCCAAGTGCACGATTCTACAGTGTCATCCTTCGCGTCTCACCCTGAAGTCTACTTTCTCTGACTTCACTCCAATTTCCTCGTTCGACGGTCCCTCGAATGCTCGAAGCGCACGCTTCCGCAAAGCCATCCTTCACCGACTCAAGGACCAAGTCATGAGAGGTGAAACTCGCCAATGCTCCATGTACGAATTACTAAGTCTTGCAAGACTCCAACGCACATATCAAATCCAAACATCCTAACTTAAACCCTTTGCCACACACATCAAAACCATATCACGGCAAGAGATTGCCCTAACAATCTCTCCCTTTTTGATGTGTGGCAATCCGTTTAAGTTAGGTAAATATTTGATAAAAATATTAAGGTAAGAAAACATGTAAATAAACATGATTATCAACTCTCCCCCTTAATACATGAAACTCCCCCTAAATGCATTCCCCCTTACTTAAACATATGTATTTCTCCCCCTTTGACACCATCAAAAATAGTAAACAAGGTTTATATAAGCATGGCATCAATTCTAGGGAACAAATTTTACCAAAACAAGCCTTAAATCTGATAAAAGAAAGTTACTGGGCATGTTATCAGTCGATCAGTCGACTGGTTCAGACTACCAGTCGACTGGTACCCTGATTTCGGATTTTTCTGATTTTTAGGGTGAATTTCAAAAATACATTAAAAATTCTACAAAATTCGAAAAATTATGAAATTTGGGAACACATTTCTTTTAAGGTCCTTTATCAATGAAAAATAGATTTCCATGAAAAATCATTATATTTTCAAAGATTTGCCAAAAATCTAAAACTTCAAAAACAACTAGGTTTTTGATCAAGTTTGTATCAATTTTAACACCTAGTTTTGCTTTCAATTGTTTCAAAACATGAACACATAGATTTTAAAGTAAGAAATTGTTTTGAAAACATATGAAATATCCAACCATGATCTTTGAACAATATGTCTATGAATTAAACATAAGTCTTCCCCATGATTGGTCTATTATTGCTATTTTGATACTTTAAATGGCCATCTAAATGCCATTGGCATTAGTTGACCATTAGTATCATTCTATCATCACACTCATGCTAAGTTTTCAATCAAGGTAGCCTATAGTGAGTGTGAGATGTATCCTAAAGGTATTTATGTATACTTAACCTTTAATTTCATGCAATTCTACCCAAGGTTAAGTATCATCCTAACAATCTACATGATCATAATGACATAAATGTATTGTTTCCACATTATGATCATGAAACAAATGTATTCATAAATTTATAATCATGAATTTAGGTATGAATTATGATAAAAAGTCAAATATCACCTAGAGCATGATTTGAACCCTAATGCCCATGACTATGTGCCAAATATCAAGATCATAAATCATGATTGCAAACAGGTGTAACAATTACATTAACTATCATGATTTAAGCATTATTATCAATTTATGGGCACATTATCATCACCCAACACTATGCTAAAAATGTATAGGTCATGAGTATCAAATAACACTAAGTGTTGAGCATGATTTAAACCATTTAAGGGTGCATTATCATCACCCAACACTATTTCAAAAATTAGTCCCGCCATCCTAAGTCAACCAAAAATATGATATAGGTAAATTCCATATGGTTGACTATCCTAGGGTTTTCCTAACCCTTAAGGATGGATTTAGGAACCCAAAACAAGTTCTTTCCTATTGGGTTCACTAAAAATTCCTTAGGGATCCATTTTCTAGCAATTGTTTTCTTTTTATCTTGACCCCTAGCAATTAAGCATTTATAGGCCTTTTCATTTTTATTTTCCTTATAACCTAGGCCTTTCTTATTGAAACATGTTCTTTGGCTCCCTATAATCATGTTAAGGGTGTTGGAGCCAATAGTAAATTTTTCTAGGGCCTTGGTTAAATGATCTACTTTCTCTCTTAAAGCCTTATTTTCCTCTATGCATGCATCATTATCATCAAATGACATATAAAGATCATGTGAGCATGCATCATCATGACTAGAAGAAATGTTATCATTAATATTTAAGCATGCTTTTTCTAATTTTTTTTCTAAGTCCTTAATTTTATCTAGCATGCATTTGTTCTTTTTCTTTGCCCTAAACAGATCCTTAGTAAGACTAAAAATCATGGAAACTATTTTATGGGGTGAGAGATTCGTTACCATAGTCTCCATGTCATCTTCTTATTCGGATGAGGATGGTGAAGAAGCTCCCCCTTCACTAGAGCTCTCCTCATTTGTGCTTGATCTTTCTTGTTCGGAGGAGGAGGTGTCTAGGTCATCAAACGCCTTCAAAGCAAGGTTGGTGACAAAAGCATTCTCCTCTTCCGATGATGATGATGATGAAGAGGGGTCATCCCATGTCCTTGCCTTTAGTGCCTTGGCCTTCCCCTTTTCATTGGTCTTCTTCTCTTCTTCCTTCTTCTTGCTCCCCTTTTTCTTCTTTTCTTCCTTCTTCCTCCTCTCTTCTTTGCTCTTGTTTAGAAGGGGACAATTATCCCTTATGTGTCCCTCTCCTTGGCAATTATAGCAAATTACCTTCCCCCTTGGTCTTCTCCTCCTATCATTAGATTTATTAAATTTAAATTTTTTCAAAGCACGTCTTACCTTCCTTACCATGTAAGCTTCTTCCATGCTATCCATGGAGGAGGAGGAGGATGCTTCATCGGAGGAGGAGGGAGTCTCTATCTTCTTCTTCTTCTTCTTCCCCTTATTTGCTACTAGGGCTACTCCTCTCAATGGCTTGATACTTGATTCTTCATTTATTCCTTCAAGCCTTGTTTCATGGAGTTCCATGGTTGAGAAGAACTCCTCCAAGGTGCTCACTTCTAAGTTCTTTGACATGTAGAAGGAGTCCACAATTGAGCTCCATTTCGATGACTGGGGAAAAGCATCGATTGCTTTCATAAGCATATCCCAGTTTGAAAGTCTTTCTCCTACACTTGTTAGCCCAATTAAAATTTCCTTAAATTGAGAGTGTAGTAAGGTTACCTTTTCTCCCTTTTCAAGTTTGATATTCGTTAGTTGGGAGCGGAGGAGGTCTCTCCTTGCAAGCTTGGCCTCCGAGGTACCTTCATGAAGCTCTACTAGCTTCTCCCACATCTCCTTGGCACTAGAGCATTCTCCTATCCGATTTACTTCTTGTTGGGGGAGTACGTTGAGGAGATGGTGCTTAGCCTTTGAATTTGCAAGGTGCTCTTCTCTTTGCTTTTTTAGTCCACCTTGATTTGTCTAGTATTCTCCCCTCTTCATCCCTGGGCATCTCAAAACTGTTTTCCATTATAAGAATAATATCGAAAATGATTTCAAAGAATAGCTCCATTCGCTTCTTCCACCAAGCGAATTCCCCCTCGAACTTTGGCGAATGAATATTTGAGTCGGCCATCTCTTGATATAGTGCTTGTGTTGGCGGTTAGTCCTCAACAAGCGCCTTGGCTCTGATACCACTTGTAGGGTCGATGTTGGCCGGCTAGAGGGGGTGAATAGCTTAATACGCGTATGGTGGAATTTTCTCGTCGATTGCTCGTCTACAAATTCGTTAGCACAAGCGAAAGTATAAACAATAAAGACAAGGCAATAACAAGAATACAAACTCTAACACAAAGTCATAACGTGGTTCACGGCCCTTGCCGCTAGTCCACGACCTGATTCGTCTAAGGTGAATCACGCCTCAATCTATCCACTAGATCTCTCCTTTGCACCAAGCTAGGGGGAGGTAACCTCTTTTACACAAGAACACTCCTCTTACAAATATAATGTAAATAAACTCAAGTAAGAGGATGGAAAATGTATAGGGCACTTTGGAGGAGTTTAGAGCATGAACATTATGCCCCCAAAGCCCCTCACCTCTTCTTTTTATAGAAGAAGAGGGTTTCTTCCCATTGATACAGGACCAGTCGACTGATGCCCCGATCAGTCAACTGATCCCGTAGTCGTTGCCCAATAATGGTTGCTTCCACGTTGGATTCCATCCAACGGGTCCCACATCAGTCGACTGATCTTACCATCAGTCGACTGATGGAGCTATCAGTCCAGAGCCGGAAGCGAGAACTCCATTCTGTGCCCAAAACCCTTGTGACCAGTCGACTAATGTCTTCATCAGTCAACTGGTGGTCTCGCAGTCGACTGTCAATCCATGGTAGTCGACTGTTGGTACATGAACCGGACTCGAACACTAGTCGAGTCACAATCGACTTAGAGTAGTCGACTACCATTACATGACAGTCGACTGGTGTCGGAAAATCTCATCCGACACTTACCCAATTGGCCAAGTTCCACCTAAGCGCACTACCCCTTCTAGGGTTACATTCGCTCACTCTCATCCCTTGGAGTCCCTCACCTTTGAAGTTGTCTTCATCCGGCCACGTCCCTCGGATGCGCCAATCGCACGGCTCTGCAGTGTCATCCTTCGCGTCTCGCCCTAAAGTCTACTTCATCCGGCTTCACTCCAATTTCCTCGTCCGGAAGTCCCTCGGATGCTCCAAGTGCACGGCTTCCGCAAAGCCATCCTTCACTGACTCAAGGACCGAGTCATGAGAGGTGAAACTCGCCAATGCTCCATGTGCGAATTACTAAGTCCTGCAAGACTCCAACGCACATATCAAATCCAAACATCCTAACTTAAACCCATTGCCACATACATCAAAACCATATCACGGCAAGAGATTGCCCTAACAGCATATTCCAACCGTTGGAAAGGTAGGATAAGATTACATATACACTAAATCTTGGACGATTTAGCCAAAGCTAACTCAAGGTCTTTTGTAAATGTGGATCTTGATCCTGTAAACAAGAGTTGCATAGAGATGTAATCGGTAATTTGTTACCTACCGATCATACTAAGTCTTGGGCGATTTAGCCAATGCTAACTCAAGGCGTAGTATGATGTGGATCTTGTCCCACGAGGATTATAGCTAGTTTGTATGAATCTAGTAATGTGGTTTGACCACATCCATGACTCGATTCTACAAAAGTCCTATAATTCAGTGGGAGCATCATTTGATTAAAGGCCTAATTAAATGATAAATGGAATATGATATTAATTTTCTACATTGTGTATGTTGTAGAATACCATGTCGACAAATACGAACACTCTCTCCTTGCGTTCTGTCCTTGAGAAGGACAAGCTCAAAGGAGCTAATTTCCTGGACTGGTACAGGAATCTGAGAATCGTTCTCACCCAAGAAAAAAACTATACGTCCTGGAGCAGTTCATTCCGGAGGCACCTCCTTCCACTGCCTCGCGAGCTGACCGAGATGCTTATAAGAAGCATCAAGATGATGCATTAGATGTGTCATGCCTCATGCTCGCGACCATGAACTCTGAGCTTCAGAAGCAACACAAGTTCATGAATGCTTTTGGTATGGTTGAACATCTTCGTCAACTGTATCAAGGACAAGCAAGGCACGAGAGATATGAGATCTCAAAGGCACTATTTCAGTGCTAGATGCAAGATGAGACTCTCGTAAGTCCATATGTACTCATGATGATTGGGTACATACATAACCTACAGAGGTTGGGATTCCCACTTGGCCAAGAGCTGGCCTCTGACTTGATCTTGCAATCTTTGCCACAAAGCTACAATCAATTTGTCATGAATTACAACATGAATGAAATTGATAAGTCACTGCCTGAGATGCTCAGCATGTTGAGAACTGCTGAGCTCAACCTTAAGAAGGGAAAACCTGACTCTATTTTGATGGTGTAAAAGAAGAAAGGCAAGGGCAAGCCTAAAGGTAAGGGAAAGTCCCAAGCCAAGGGCAAAGGCAAGGCACTGAAACCGAAAGGAGGGGTGGCCAAGGAAGGGACTTGCTTCCACTATAAGGAAGTTGGACACTGGAAGCGTAACTGCAAAGCATACCTGGAAGATCTTAAGAAGAAAGAGGTGAGACTTCTACTTCTGGTATATATGTCATAGAAGTCAATCTATCTATTTCTTCATCATGGTTATTAGATATTGGATGTGTATCTCACATTTGTACTAATGTGCAGGCGCTGAGAAATAGTAGGGCATTGACAAAGGGCGAGGTGGACCTATGAGTAGACAATGGAGCAAGGGTTGAGGTTGTTGCTGTAGGAACTTATTATCTATCTCTGCCCTCTGGGCTTGTACTAGAACTAGATGAATGTTGTTATGTGCCTGCTCTTACTAAGAACATAATTTCAGTTTCTTGTTTAGACAAGAAAGGCTTTTCATTTATAATAAAGAACAAATGTTGTTCTGTTTATTTAAATGATATGTTCTATTGTAGTGCATCTCTGATGAACGAACTCTATATTCTATACTTAGAGAACCCCATCTATAACATAAGTACCAAAAGGTTCAAGTCAAATGAGTTGAACCAAACCTATCTCTGGCATTGTCGCTTAGGTCACATAAATGAGAGTCGCTTATCCTAGCTCCATAAGGATGGATTACTGGACTCATTTGATTTTGAATCATATGAGACATGCGAGTCTTGCCTTCTAGGCAAGATGACCAAGACTTCTTTTAGTGGACACAATGAAAGAGCAACAGACTTATTAGGACTTATACATAGTGATGTATGTGGCCCTTTCAATGTTGCTGCTAGAGGTGGTTATAGGTACTTCATTACATTTACTGATGACTTCAGTAGATATGGTTATGTGTATCTGATGACACATAGGTCAGAATCCTTTGAAAAGTTCAAAGAATTCAAGAATGAAGTACAAAACAAGCTTGGCAAGAGTATTAAGATACTTCTGTTGGACTTTCCAAGCCGTAAAAACTGCTTTTTACATTGCGAAAACCCCAGAAGTCCGGCCACGGATCCGTACGAAGTATAACAAATAAAACTAACATGTATGTGTTTAATACCTTTAGATCTACTCTAGATCTACATGATAAGAAATTACCCATGAAGCGATGACCTTCGCTTATCCCGCTCGTCCAAAAGGATTATCGGAACCCGAGAGTGTCAAGTGCACACTCCTCTATTGGTATCCACACAAGCAATAGGTGGAGAAAATGTTGGAGATTTGACAGCGCTACAGGGGGGGTGAATAGCGTTGACCGTACGAAGATGGAATTCGTTCGCGATCGTCTCTACAAAATTCTTTATGCGCAGCGGAAGAGAAATAATAAAAGCAATAACGAAAAGATACAACAATCACGAACACAAGTATATAACGTGGTTCGGAACCGAACGGTTCCTACTCCACGGATCGAGCTCTAAAGAGCCCTAGTGATGCACACGCACTCACTAATCACAAATACTCCTTCTCGACACAAGTCGGAGGTGGAGAAACCTCTTATAACAGATTACAACAATAATCTAAAAGCAACAAGCAAATACAATGAAGAATAATGCAATACAAGTAAAGAAAACACTTTACAAATGCTTTGGATTGCTTGCTTTTGGTTGCTTGAAGAGTGGCCATGGAGACTCTGATTTGTAGCAAAAAATCGCCCCAAAGATGCTCAAGAAAACCATTACCAAAAATCCTCCCGTCGAGCTCCTTTTATCCTTCTGCGCGACCTGGATTTCCGCCTATCAGTCGACTGCCATAAGTCACCAGTCGACTGATGCCACTATTGTCATGAGACAACGGCTCGATCCACGCTGGAAAAACTCCAACGGATCTCTTGGCAGTCGACTGCCAACATTGGCGATCGGCCCGCCGGTAGCGTAATCAAGCGCCGATCGGCTCTAGAGCATTCTATGCTCGCGGTGAACTATCGATCATTGCCGATCCTTGGCGATCACGCGTAGACATCGATTCGATTGTTCCCATGAGCGATCTGCGAGCGATTCGGCTCTTAACGGCAGTCGAACTCAAGTCGACTCACGGCAGTCGAACCGGCCATAATGCCAGTCGACTGCCAACCTCAAAGAATGAGGTTTTAACCCAAGTATGGTGCCCCCATACTTGCTAGACCACCCTTAGCCTAGACCTAAGCCTTCTAGCCACCTATATCAGCCTCATGCCTCTTAGATCCCTCCAAGTCATCCATGACTTATTCATCCATCGCGCTAGCCTCCAGGTGCTTCCCTCGGCTATGTCATGCTAATGGTGTCTACACCGCCAAGGCACATTGGACTTACGCCGCCAAGACCCCGCTTGGACTTTACGCTGCCAAAATCAATCCCCTTGGACTTCCCAAATGCCAAGACTCAAGCTTGGACTTTCCCTTGCCAACCAATGTTGGACTTTCCATGCCAAGACTCATGCTTGGACTTTCCATTTGCCAAGACCCATGCTTGGACTTCTCATTTGCCAAGACCCATGCTTGGACATCTCATGCCAAGTACTCAAGACTTGGACTTTCCCAAATGCCAAGTACCCATGACTTGGACTTTCCATGCGCCAAGTGTCCCACTTGGACTTTTCATGCCAAGTGCTCAAGACTTAGACTTTACCAAATGCCAAATGTCCCACTTGGACTTTCCATGCCAAGTACCCATGACTTGGACTTTACCTTGCCAAGACCCATGCTTGGACTTTCCCATAATCACATGGTCAACCCCGGTCAACCATCAAGGTCTTCCTCGAGTCAAACTCGAGTCCGGTCAAACATGACCCGGGTCGATTGCTCCAACAATCTCCCCAACATATTAACCGACATTAATGTCAAACATCAATGCCAAACTACTTTGTCAAATCCCTTTGTCAAACATCAAAACATCACTCGAGTCAAACTCGAGTCTGGTCAATCGTGACCTGGGACGATTGCACCAACAATCTCCCCCTTTTTGATGTTTGACAAAAACCAAACAAATCATCTGAGTTAGACCACTAACTCAAATCCCTTACCAATTATCCCAAATTGGTAAACACTCTTCAAATGTTCTCCCCCAAACATTCTTCCCCTTTTTGACTAACATCAAAAAGGTTTTCTCTCCAAGGAGGTCAATGTCTCATGTCTCAATGAGATCTTACAATCTCCCCCTTGATCCAAAAATAAATACCTAGGATACCTACCATCTTCCTAGTGATAAGTCACATATCACTCAAGAGAGGCAATCCTATACTCTCTCCCAATTTCCAAATTGGGTATCAAAAACCCATCAATTTTCCCAATTGATGATACTCTCCCAATAACTTCTCCTCTTCAAGGAGAAAAACACATCCATTATCCCAAGATGGATACCTCCCCCTAAAGGCTTGCTCCCCCTTGACCATTGCACCAACAATGTCCTTGGGAAGCCCCTAAGCCAATAGGAACTCTAAACCATCAAAATTAAGGTTCTAAGTTCAACATAGAACTTTCACTCACCCTAAATTTGATACTTTGACCTAACACAGCTCCTAATCCATATCCAATGGATTTTCACCCTTTATAATGCTTCCTAAAGCATATCCTAGGGTTAGGAGTGATTAGGGACCTTTTCCATAGCTGAACACGGGCTAAACAAACCTTGTTAACCCGAAATCAGACCTGGCAGTCGACTCAGATGTCGATCGATCGCCACTCACATCACCGATCACGTCACATGAATCGATAACTGAAAATCTCGATTTTCAGCTATCAGAAATGAATTTTGGAAATTCATAAATAATTATACGTAATTTGAAAAATCGTGAAAATTCATACGTATAATACTTATGACACACACAATGGGTGAAAAATATTTGAAAATTATTTTACCCATAAAATAGTGAGTTTGATACAAAACTCAAAACCATTGAAATTTTCAATATTTTGGCCCTATTTTGTATCAACTCTATCAATGGTGATTGCTATCAAAAGATAGACTTCACCAAGGTTTTTCAAAATGATTTTAAAATGTTTTTAAAACCTTATTTTAGATCATATTCCTTGGGCTCTATGTACATGACTTGTACACATGCTCTCCCAATGATCCACATATGAAACAAGATGAGTTTTAGTTCATCTAAATGCAAAAACTATGCACCTTGAACTCAACTCATATCCTAGCATCTCACATGTATCTAAGGTGTATAAATACACATACATGTCAATTGGATGTGAGATGTGGGTTTTATTCATCTTATCTAGGGTTTCATGCATTTTTCTAAGGCAACCCTACTTGATTCCCTTATAAATGGGACTCCAAGTCATGTCATTGTCCTTAAATCAATTTTAAAACAAATTATCTTAAATGCATGAGTGATCATGGCATAATAATAGCAATAATTAAGCATGGCCAATGATCATGATGTCATGGCATAATATGAAATCTAAAAACACTGTTAGGTTTTTCCGAGCCGCAAAAACCGCTTTTTGCGCATGGAAACCTCGAAGCCCGACCCACGGATCCGTCTGAAGTATTAAAACAAAACATGTATGTGCTTGTATAAAAACCCTAGATCTACCTTAGATCTAAGAGATAAGATCATTACCCTCGATGCGATGCCCTTCGCAAATCCCGCTCGCCCAAAAGTCCGCCGGAACTCGAGAGTGTCAAGTGCACACTCCTCTATGGTATCCACACAAGCAATAGGTGGAAGAAAAACACACTTGAGTGTGCTAGCACTCCTAGGGTGTCTCGGCAAGATGAGGAAGGAGAGGGGGAGAGCTTGAGAGGAAAAGTTCCAAGGTTGAAGATGAAGTCAATTAGCCACCAAAAATCAATACTCCATCTAATGGAGTGGCCAGCCACTTCATGGAGGGGGGTTACATGCATGCATGTAACTCCCATGACCCTTGATCTCCCTCATGATGTGGCATCAATTGACAAAGTCAATGATGATGTGGAGCATCATCATTGGCTGCCCATGCCAAGTCATCACCATGACATGGCATTTGGTCAAGTCAAACTTGACCTTTCATCTTCCCTCTCAAGTCAAGTCAAACTTGACCTCTAATCTCCCATGGTTGATCAAATCTAACCACTTGACTCAAGTCAATTTAATTTAATGAATCTTTATTCATTAATTTAAATTGATTTGATGAATCAAATCTCAATTAGACTCATTCAACACTTGAATCAACTTGAGTCTAACTCAATTAGTCTAATTTGGATTACTCTTAATCCAATTTGGTTCATCCCATGAACCTAATCCTCATGGTTCATCATATGAACCTAATCTCCATCTAATTGCTCTTATGTGTGTGACCCTATAGGTTCTTATAGCGTTGGCAATGTCCCTAAACCGATTTAGGAACATAAGCAATGAGCGGTATCTAGCAACACATCATTGCTACCCAAGTTACAAGAATGTTGAGCTCCAACATCACCTTTGTGACTACTAATTGTGACTCTCACAATATGTGACAATGTCCCTCTATCCTTGACATCTAGATTGACCAATCGAGGCATAGACTGTGTCATCCTCTGCAATCTAAATCTTGAACTCAAGTAGACTCACTCTAATCAAATGAGCTCAATATCTCATATTGACTCATTTGGGCATAACCATGCACTTCGTGGTCTCACTCTATCAAGAATATCGATGTCACCCCGTCATATAGGAGGATAGATCTCATCTACATCACTCACATCCCTCCGCATAATTCGTTACATACCCGATGTCGCCTTTATAGTCCACCCATTTACGGGTGACGTTTGTGAAACCAAAGTATGCAACTCCTTATGTAGGGAACCATGGTGACTTCAGGTCTAAGGACTAATAGTCATACTAATAGCCACATGAGAAAGTATATGACACTCATATAGCGATCCATGATACTTTCTCATGGCGGGTCATTGGTATACATTCTCTAATGCATACCCATGTGTCAACTTGATATCTCATATCCATGACTTGTGAGATCAAGTCATCTTGTTGACCTACATGCTAGTCTCTCTACGCATTAACATTGTCCACAGATGTTAATACTCGACTAGGAATGATTAAGAGTAGTGTTCTCTATATCATCTCATTATCGATTCAACCAATCGATTGATATAGATAAGAACCTACTACTCAAGGACATTATTATATTTAGTTATTTGGCACCAATACAAGTAAATATAATAACCATGCCTTTATAAATAGGAATATGATACAATAAAGTCCATACAACAATCATCACATGATTGGCTCTAGGCTTTCACTAACAATCTCCCACTAGCACTAGTGCCAATCACCGTAGTATCTAATACCCAATGACCTAGTGTGACCATCATGCTTTTTCGTGCCAAAGCCTTGGTCAAGGGATCTGCGATGTTAGCCTCTGTGGGTACTCTGCAAATCTTCACATCTCCTCTATCGATGATCTCTCGAATGAGATGGAAGCGCCGTAGTATGTGTTTGGTCCATTTGGTGTGAGCGAGGTTCCTTAGCTTTGTCTGTAATCGCTCCATTGTTGTCACAATAGAGCTCTATAGGATCTCAATGCTAGGAACCACCCCAAGCTCGATAATGAACTTGCGGATCCAAATCGCCTCCTTTCTTTGCCTCGGATGCGATATACTCGACTCTGTTGTAGAATCAAGAATCGTGTCTCGCTTGAACTCTTCGACTCCACAGCGCCACCATTCAAGCAAAACCACGAACCACTGCGATCTGTAATCATCACAGCCGGTGAAGCCGCATCATTGTAACCCTTTGCTAGCTCCTCATCGCCTCGAATATCAAGAAATATTCTTTAGTCCTTCTCAAGTACTTAAGAATATTCTTGATCGCCTATCGATGCTCACCTGGATCTGACTGGTATCTACTCGTCATGCTCAAAGCATACGAGACATCAGGACGAGTACACAACATGGCGTACATGATAGATCCTATAGCAGATGCGTAAGGGATCTTATCCATGCGGTCTCTCTCCTCTCTAGAAGAGGGACTTTGAGTCTTCGAAAGACTCACACCATGTGACATCGGCAGAAGTCCTTTCTTGGAATTCTGCATGGCAAACCGAAGTAATACCGTGTCAATGTATGTACTCTGACTTAGGCCAAGCAATCTCTTAGATCTATCTCTGTAGATCTTGATGCCTAGAATACAGGCTGCTTCACCTAAGTCCTTCATTGAGAAGCACGTCCCCAGCCAAGTCTTCACAGACTGTAGCGAAGGGATGTCATTCCCAATGAGTAGTATGTCATCCACATACAATACAAGGAACACAAATGTGTTCCCATTAACCCTCTTGTAGACACAGGGTTCATCTTCATTCTTGATGAAACCAAACTGTTTGATCGCATCATCGAATCGAAGATTCCAGCTCCAAGAAGCTTGCTTTAGCCCATAAATGGACCTTTGCAGCTTGCATACCTTCCCAGTATGCTGTGGATCTACAAAACCCTCAGGTTGTGTCATGTACACATCCTCGAGTAAGTTTCCATTCAGAAATGCGGTTTTGACATCCATCTGCCAGATCTCATAATCGTGGTATGCTGCAATAGCAAGCAAGATCCGAATGGACTTAAACATCGCCACTGGAGAAAAGGTTTCATCATAGTCAATACCATGAATTTGCTTGAAACCTTTAGCCACCTGTCGGCCCTTATAGGTATGCGTAAGTCCATCCATGTCAGTCTTTCTCCTAAAGACCCACTTACACCCAATGGGTTTGACCCCTTCAGGTGGATCAACCAAAGTCCATACTTGGTTAGTGTACATGGATTCCATTTCGGATCTCATGGCGTCTAGCCATTTCTCAGAATCTGGGCTCATCACAGCTTCCTGATAGGAGGTAGGCTCATTCTCAATGAGCATAACGTCATCATGGTCAGACAAGAGAAATGAGTATCTCTTAGGCTGACGACGTACCCTATCAGACCTGCGAAGAGGTAGGTCTACTTGAACAGGTGGTTGTTCCACAACTCTTTGTGCAACAACCTCATCACCCACAACACTTTGTGGTTCCTGTTCAACCTTCATCAAGGCCTCAGTGCTATGGTCCTTATCTTGAATTTCTTCAAGATCGAAGGTACTCCCACTAGTTTTTCTAGAAACAAAATCCCTTTCTAGAAAAACCCCAGTCTTTACACAAACACTTTGTCTTGGTAGGAATGTAAAATATCCCTTTATAGACTTGGGATATCCAACAAAATAGCACCTATCGGATTTGGGTCCCAGTTTGTCTGAGACTTGACGTCGAACGTAAGCCTCACAACCCCAAATCCTCATAAAAGACATCTTGGGATTTTTCCCTGTCCATATCATTATATGGTGTCTTTACCCAGACCTTGGATGGTACGGTTAAGGGTAAAGGCTGCTTTGTGTCGAGCATATCCCAAAGGATATAGGAAGATCATGTGACTCATCATAGATCGTACCATATCCAATAAGTGCGATTCCTCCTTTCGGATACACCATTCCACTATGGTGTTCGGGAGGAGTGAGTTGGGATAGAATCCCACACTCGGCTAGATAGTCACGAAACTCATGGCTAAGGTATTCACCACCTCGATCGATCAAGTATCTTAATACTCTTGCCAGTGGTTTTGTACTTCATTCTTGAATTCTTTGAACTTTTCAAAGGATTCAGATTTATGTGTCATAAGATACACATAACCATATCTACTGAAGTCATCAGTAAATGTAATGAAGTACCTGTAACCACCTCTAGCAGCAACATTGAAAGGACCACATACATCACTATGTATAAGTCCCAACAAATCTGTTGCTCTTTCGCTATGTCCACTAAAGGGAGTCTTGGTCATCTTGCCTAAAAGGCAAGACTCGCATGTCTCATATGATTCAAAATCAAATGAGTCTAGCAGCCCATCCTTATGGAGGTGAGATAAGCGACTCTCATTTATGTGACCTAGCGACAATGCAGAGATAGGTTTGGTTCAACTCATTTGACTTGAACCTCTTGGTACTTATGTTATAGATAGGGCTCTCTAAGTCTAGAAAGTAGAGTCCGTTCATTAGAGGTGCACTACAATAGAACATATCATTTAAATAAATTGAACAACATTTGTTCTTTATTATAAATGAAAATCCTTTCTTGTCGAACAAGAAAGCGAAATGATGTTCTTAGTTAAAGCGGGCACATAACAACATTCTTCTAATTCTAGTACAAGCCCGGAGGCGAGATAGATCATAAGTTCCCTACATGACATGACAGAACCCTTGCTCCATTGCCTACTCGTAGGTCCACCTGCGCCCTTTGTCAATGCCTTGCTATTTCTCATACAAATGTGAGATGCACATCCGTATCTAATACCCATGATGAAGAAATAGATAGATTGACTTCTATAACATTTATACCAGTAGAAGTCTCACTTCTCTTCTTCTTAAGATCTTCGGGTATGCCTTGCGATTCGCTTCCGGTGTCTGCTTCCTTGCGGAAAAGCAAGCCCCTTCCTTGGCTACCCCTCCTTTGGGTTTAAGTTCTTTGCCTTACCTTTAGGCTTGCCCTTGCCTTTCTTTTGCACCATCAAAATGGTGTCATTTACCCTTCTTAAGGTTAAGCTCTGCGATTCTCAACATCTTTGAGCATTTGAGCTTATCAATTTCATTCATGTTATAATTCATGACAAATTGATGAAGGCTCTTGGCAAAGATTGCAAGATTAGGTCGATGTGGCGACTCTTGGCCAAGTGGGAATCCCGGCCTTTGTAGGTTTTTCGTACCCAATCATCTTGAGTACATATGTACCTACTGAGTCCCTTCTTGCATTTTGGACCCAAATAATGCCTTAGAGACTTCATATCTCTCATGCCTAGCTTGTCCTTGATATAGTTGGCGAAGATGTCCAACCATATCATAAGCATTCATGAACTCGTGTTTGCGAAGCTCGAGTTCATGGTCGCGGCATTAGACATGACACATCTAATGCATCATCTTGATGCTTCTTGTAAGCATCTTTGTCATTCGTGAGGCATTGGCGGGGAGGTGCCTCCGGAATGGGCTGCTCCGGGCGTACTGACTTCCTTTCTTGGGTGAGAACAATTCTCGGGTTCTGCAGTCCGATCCGGAAATTTGCTCCATTGAGCTTGTCCTTCTCGAGACGGATCACGAGAGAGAGTGTTCGTGTTTGTTGACATAGTAATCTACAACATACAATGCAAGAATTAATATCATATTCCTTTTATCATTTAATTAGGCCTTTAATAAAATGATGCTCCCACTAAATTATAGGAATTTTGTAGAATCGAGTTATGGATGTGGTTAAACCACTTTTACTAGATTCATACAAACTAGCTATAATTCTTGCGGGACAAGATCCACATCATACTAAGCCTTGAGTTAGCTTTGGCTAAATCGCCCAAGACTTAGTACGATCGGTGGGTAACACATTACCGATTACATCTCTATGCAACTCTTGTTTATAGGATTAAGACCCACATTTACAAAAGACCTTGAGTTAGCTTTGGCTAAATCGCCCAAGATTTAGTGTAAATGCGATCTTAACCTATCTTTCCAACGATTGGAATATGCCTATAGTTCTACTCGATCCAATTGAGTTAACTAGTTTTGCTCAATCTAATTGAGCTTACTCTAACCCGAGTCGTGATAGGCGGGACCAAGATTGTCCCTCCACACCCTACCAAGATAATATGCGTTGCTCTACTTTGGCAGATTCAACAACAACAAATGATCGAGGTAGTGATGGGTATCAAGGCTCGGTAGGCATTTTCGAGTTGATTCGATTATGATCTAATCTAATCGTAATGTGTATCTTATACGCATTTAGGCCTTTATTATCCTATATTAGCATGCATCATATACATACATTAATTATTCTAGCATGCATCATATACATACAAGAAAATTAACCTAGCATGCATCATATACATACAAACATGTTTCTACTAGCATGCATCACATACATACAAGCAAAATCAATTAAATATACATATATATATATATATATATATATATATCATTAAATGTGATATAGTCATGGCCCTACTACGATCTTCTCAAGCCAATGAGAAGATCGGACGGTCAACCTAAGGCTAGCGGCTTCTCCAAGCGCTTCCTTTGACCGCCATGTGTCGTCGTCACCCTTCTCGTAAGCTCGTCTTCAAGTGGACTTTCCACCGCTCCATTTTTGTACATTACAAATACGAAACTCGAGTTACATTCGAGTCTAAAACTATTTATAACTAGAATATTAAAAGAATAGGTGCGACGCGCAGGTCGCAAACACTTTACAACACGCACAACCACAAAACGGCACGCAGGCCGTATTATGAATTACAACACACTTAATCCAATCCAATTGGGTTATTGGGCCATGACAATCACAGAATTATACATAATTCTAAATTATGTATTTTTACAGAAATTTCTATAATTTTTCCTAATTTATTTCGAATTTATGAGTCAACTCTCCGTAACGGTCCCTTCAGTTTGCGCGATCAAGGACATGGCCCTTCGGGATAGGGCAGCGCCCCTACTCGCAAAATAAACTTCGCGAGTGTCCCTACAATGATCTTACAGCGACTTAAGTCGCTGTCCCAAAAACCTAAAGCGAGAACTCGCCGATTCGGAGAGTTTTTCTCGACGGTTGAAGCCTACGAGTGTCCCAACACTCGTTGCTTCGACTCTACGAGAAAAATACCCAAAAATTCTATAAAATAAGAAAATTTACAGAAACATATAAATCTGTAATTTTTATATCTAATATAAAAACAACAAAAACGAAACACATACATGCTTCGCACGTGGCTCTGATACCACTGTTGGGTTTTTCCGAGCCGCACAAACCGCTTTGCGTTGTGGAAACCTCGGAAGCCCCCGGCCACGGATCCGTGCGAAGAAGTATTAAAACAAAACATGTATGTGCTTGTATAAAAACCCTAGATCTACCTTAGATCTAAGAGATAAGATCATTACCCTCGATGCGATGCCCTTCGCAAATCCTACCGTCCAAAAGTCCGGAACTCGAGAGTGTCAAGTGCACACTCCTCTATGGTATCCACACAAGAAATAGGTGGAAGAAAAACACACTTGAGTGTGCTAGCACTCCTAGGGTGTCTCGGCAAGATGAGGAAGGAGAGGGGGAGAGCTTGAGAGGAAAAGTTCCAAGGTTGAAGATGAAGTCAATTAGCCACCAAAATCAATACTCCATCTAATGGAGTGGCGGCCACTTCATGGAGGGGGTTACATGCATGCATGTAACTCCCATGACCCTTGATCTCCTCATGATGTGGCATCAATTGACAAAGTCAATGATGATGTGGAGCATCATCATTGGCCATGCCAAGTCATCACCATGACATGGCATTTGGTCAAGTCAAACTTGACCTTTCATCTTCCCTCTCAAGTCAAGTCAAACTTGACCTCTAATCTCCCATGGTTGATCAAATCTAACCACTTGACTCAAGTCAATTTAATTTAATGAATCTTTATTCATTAATTTAAATTGATTTGATGAATCAAATCTCAATTAGACTCATTCAACACTTGAATCAACTTGAGTCTAACTCAATTAGTCTAATTTGGATTACTCTTAATCCAATTTGGTTCATCCCATGAACCTAATCCTCATGGTTCATCATATGAACCTAATCTCCATCTAATTGCTCTTATGTGTGTGACTATAGGTTCTTGTAACGTTGGCAATGTCCTAAACAGATTTAGGAACATAAGCAATGAGCGGTATCTAGCAACACATCATTGCTACCCAAGTTACAAGAATGTTGAGCTCCAACATCACCTTTGTGACTACTAATTGTGACTCTCACAATATGTGACAATGTCCCTCTATCCTTGACATCTAGATTGACCAATCGAGGCATAGACCGTGTCATCCTCGGTACAATCTAAATCTTGAACTCCAAGTAGACTCACTCTAATCAAATGAGCTCAATATCTCATATTGACTCATTTGGGCCTGGCCATGCACTTCGTGGTCTCACTCTATCAAGAATATCGATGTCACCCCTGTCATATAGGAGGGATAGATCCCATCTACATCACTCACATCCCTCCGCATAATTCGTTACATACCCAAGAATCGCTTTATAGTCCACCCATTTACGGGTGACGTTTGTGAGCCAAAGTATGCAACTTCGTATGTAGGGAACCATGGTGACTTCAGGTCTAAGGACTAATAGTCATACTAATAGCCACATGAGAAAGTATATGACACTCATATAACGATCCATGATACTTTCTCATGGCGGGTCATTCAGTATACATTCTCCAATGCATACCCATGTGTCAACTTGATATCTCATATCCATGACTTGTGAGATCAAGTCATCTTGTTGACCTACATGCTAGTCTCTACGCATTAACATTGTCCCTGAATGTTAATACTCGACTAGGAATGATTAAGAGTAGTGTTCTCTATATCATCTCATTATCGATTCAACCAATCGATTGATATAGATAAGAACCTACTACTCAAGGACATTATTATATTTAGTTATTTGGCACCAATACAAGTAAATATAATAACCATGCCTTTATAAATAGGAATATGATACAATAAAGTCCATACAACAATCATCACATGATTGGCTCTAGGGCTTTCACTAACAAACACATGACATTTATCCTTAATCCCTAAGCATACTCATGACATATAAATGATAGAACATAAGTATGATGTCATGTCATGGCATATGGCAAACAAATCATGGCAAGTAAAAAGTATAGGTATAAGTATACCTAAATTTTAACATTAATTGTCATTTGATATAATTAATTATATTTTGCCATATTAACCTAATCTCCCTAGTGTGCCAAAAACCCAAATTGACACATTAAAAACCTCTAAACCTAAATTGTGCCAATTTGATCAAATTATCAAACTTCTCAATTAATATTGGCACATCCTAAAATCTTTTAGGATTATAATTCAACCCTATTTCCAAGGTATCCATAACCTTGAAAATAACCTAAAATGTCACCTTTATCATGGTTGAGTTAACTACCCATCCACTCAAGGTTGGCACATCCTAAACCCACCTAGCGTGAATCAATCACGCTCTTAGGAACCCAAAACCGATTTGAGCTCCTAGGGTTAATTAGGTATTCCTTAGGGATAACCTCCCTAGATACCATCCTAATGACCCTCTTAGGCTTGTTAGCCTTGGTCATTTGGGTCTTACCTAGGTTGACTCTAGGGGTAACTCCCCTTGCAACCTTCTTAGTGGCTACCCTAGGTTTCCTAGAAACCCTAGCCACTAGGCACACCCTTTGGTCAACTCTAGGGATGACTTCCCCATTGACCTTGGTCTTCCTAGACCTAGTTAGTGTTCCATAATCTAATGGAACACTATGGTAAGTCACCTTGGGCTTAGGTTTGTGACCCAAACCTTGCTTGCCCTTAGTTGACTTTTGACTCTTAGGTCCTAGGTGTTGACTTTGACTTTTGGACCTTTGACTTTGACCATTAGACCCTTTAAATTGATTTTGTATATTCCTAAGGGTCTTTTCTAGTTTTTCAAGCCTTGACCTCGAGGCTTGATTTTCAACCTCTAATTGCCCAATTGATTTTTGATTAAGTTTTTGGGCATTACCATTTTCTCTAGGCATATGCCTACCCTTCTTAGGGTTAATGCCTAAGTGGTTTTCTATTTTCCTAATGCTTTCCTTAGGAAGAGTTTTTCTAGGGACATTGGTCCCAAATTTCTCCTTTCTTGAAAAATTTACCCTCTTGGCTCCTAAGCAAAAATATTTATCTCTAGCATGCTTTTCATGGTGAATTGCAAGACTATTGAAATTATTCCTAGCATGCTTTTGACTATAAGAATTAGAAAGAGCATTACTAAAATATACCTTAGGGTTAGCCTTAGCTCCCCCTACATGTGATGCTCCTTCTTGCCCCTTCTTCCTCCCCCTAGGGCATTGACTCCGATAATGCCCCTTTGAGTTGCACTTGAAGCATATGATATGCTCCTTGCTCTTGATATTTGGGGAACCAACATCCTTGATCTTTGGCGCCGGTGGAGCTTTTCTTACTCTCTTTGGGCATTTGCTCTTGTAATGCCCACTTTCCCTACACTCAAAGCAAATTATATGTTTTTTATTTAAAACCAAATTGCTTGAGTTACCTAGTTCGGTGGTGGAAGCTTGAACTTGCTCTTCTTCTTGACCAGAAGTAGAAGCTTCTTCTTGACTTTGCTCTTGCTCCGAAGTGGATGGTCTAACTTCCTCCCCCTCAATCCTAGAGGTGGATGTTTTTTCTACTTCTTCCACTTCTTCTACCGATTCGGAGGTTGACTCCCTATCAACTTCCGAATCCTCACTTGCTTGTGAGGATGAGCTCTCTTCCTTCTTTTCCTTTTCTTCTTGAGTTGAGGGAAGCTCTTCATGGAGCTTTGCCACTTGGCTCCAAAGCTCCTTAGCATCTATATAATTACCTAACATACACAAGATATTGTTAGGTATTAAATCAACCAAAAACTTTATTACCTTGGTGTTTTTCTCGAAGGCTTGGAGTTGATCCTCACTCCATCTCTTCTTCTTGAGGAATCCTCCCTTTGGTCCTATTGGATAGCTAAATCCTTCCATTAGTATGGACCACTCCTCAAGGTCCTTCATCATCAAAAAATCTTCAATCCTTCTCTTCCAAGAATTGAAGCCTTCTCGTCCATAGAATGAATAAGGGATCGGTGTGTTGATGTCCCATCCTAATTGATCTTGGACTTCCATCTTTTACCCTCTAGCGTCTTGCTCCCGGTTGTTAATCCATTGAAGAGCAACCTTGCTCTGATACCACTTGTTGGAGATTTGACGGCGCTAGAGGGGGGGTGAATAGCGTTGACCATACGAAGATGGAATCGTTCGCGATCGTCTCTACAAAATTCGTTATGCGCAGTGGAATAGAAATAATAAAAGCAATAACGAAAAGATACAACAATCACGAACACAAGTATATAACGTGGTTCGGAATCGAACGGTTCCTACTCCACGGATCGAGCTCTAAAAAGCCCTAGTGATGCACACGCACTCACTAATCACAAATACTCCTTCTCGACACAAGTCGGAGGTGGAGAAACCTCTTACAACAGATTACAACAATAATCTAAAAGCAATAAGCAAATACAATGAAGAATAATGCAATACAAGTAAAGAAAACACTTTACAAATGCTTTGGATTGCTTGCTTTTGGTTGCTTGAAGAGTGGCCTTGGAGACTCTGATTTGCAGCAACAAATCGCCCCAAAGATGCTCAAGAAAACCATTACCAAAAATCCTCCCGTCAAGCTCCTTTTATCCTTCCGCGCAACCTGGATTTCTGCCTATCAGTCGACTGCCATAAGTCACCAATCGACTGATGCCACTATTGTCGTGAGACAACGGCTCGATCCACGCTGGAAAAACTCCAATGGATCTCTTGGCAGTCGACTGCTAACATTGGCGATCGTACGCAGCTAATCGATCGCCTACGGCTACGAGCATTCTGCTCGCGGTGAACTATCGATCGCCGATCCTTGGCGATCGCCAGACATCTCGATCGCTCCCATGAGCGATCGCCAGAGCGATTCGGCTCTTAACGGCAATGAACTCGTCGACTCACTCAATGAACCAGCCATAATGCCAGTCGACTGCCAACCTCAAAGAATGAGGTTTTAACCTAAGTATGATGCCCCCATACTTGCTAGACCACCCTTGGCCTAGACCTAAGCCTTCTAGCCACCTATATCAGCCTCACGCCTCTTGGATCCCTCCAAGTCATCCATGACTTGTTCATCCATCGCGCTAGCCTCCAGGTGCTTCCCTCGGCTATGTCATGCTAATGGTGTCTACACCGCCAAGGTACATTGGACTTACACCGCCAAGACTCCGCTTGGACTTTACGCTGCCAAAATCAATCCCCTTGGACTTCCCAAATGCCAAGACTCAAGCTTGGACTTTCCCTTACCAACCAATGTTGGACTTTCCATGCCAAGACCCATGCTTGGACTTTCCATTTGCCAAGACCCATGCTTGGACTTCTCATTTGCCAAGACCCATGCTTGGACTTCTCATGCCAAGTACTCAAGACTTGGACTTTCCCAAATGACAAGTACCCATGACTTGGACTTTCCATGCGCCAAGTGTCCCACTTGGACTTTTCATGCCAAGTGCTCAAGACTTGGACTTTACCAAATGCCAAGTGTCCCACTTGGACTTTCCATGCCAAGTACCCATGACTTGGACTTTACCTTGCCAAAACCCATGCTTGGACTTTCCCATAATCACATTGTCAACCCTGGTCAACCATCAAGGTCTTCCTCGAGTCAAACTCGAGTCCGGTCAAACATGACCCGGGTCGATTGCTCCAACAATCTCCCCAACATATTAACCGACATTAATGTCAAACATCAATGACAAACCACTTTGTCAAATCCCTTTGTCAAACATCAAAACATCACTCGAGTCAAACTCGAGTCTGGTCAATCGTGACCTGGGCCGATTGCACCAACAGAAAAGACAATCTTGAGTGTGCTAGCACTCCTTGAAGTCTCGACAAAATGGAGGATTGAGAGAGAACTTGAGTGGAGCAAGGAAGAAGATGAAGTTACAACCAAATGAATCAATTCTCATCTAATGGAGTGGCCGGCCACTTCAATACTTGGGGGGTTACATGCATGCATGTAACTCCAAGAGCCAATCTCCCTCATGAGGTAGCACCACATGATAAGTCAATGATGATGTGGAACATCATCATTGGCCGGCCCCCATGCCATGTCACGATGACATGGCAATTAGTCAAGTTAAAATTGACTCACTCTAATCAAATGAGCTCAATATCTCATATTAACTCATTTGGGCAAGGTCATGCACTTTGTGGTCTCACTCTAACAAGAATAACGATGTCGCTCCCGTCATATAGGAGGGATAGATCCCATCTACATCACTCACATCCCTCCGCATAATTTGTTACATACCTAGTAATCGCCTTTATAGTCCACCCATTTACGGGTGACGTTTGACGAAGCCAAAGTATGCAACTCCTTATGTAGGGAACCATGGTGACTTCAGGTCTAAGGACTAATAGTCATACTAATAGCCACATGAGAAAGTATATGATACTCATAAAACGATCCATGATACTTTCTCATGGCGGGTCATTCAGTATACATTCTCTAATGTATACCTATGTGTCAACTTGATATCTCATGTCCATGACTTGTGAGATCAAGTCATCGAGTTGACCTACATGCTAGTCTCTACGCATTAACATTGTCCCTGAATGTTAATACTCATGATTAAGAGTAGTGTTCTCTATATCATCTCATTATCGATTCAACTAATCGATTGATATAGATAAGAACCTACTACTCAAGGACGTTATTATACTTAGTTATTTGGAACCAATACAAGTAAATATAATAACCATGCCTTTATAAATAGGAATATGATACAATAAAGTCCATACAACAATCATCACATGATTGGCTCTAGGGCTTTCACTAACAATCTCCCACTAGCACTAGTGTTAATCACCATAGTATCTAATATCCAATGACCTAGTGTGACCATCATGCTCTTTCTGTGCCAAAGCCTTGGTCAAGGGATCTGCAATGTTAGCCTCTGTGGGTACTCTGCAAATCTTCACATCTCCTCTATCGATAATCTCTCGAATGAGATGGAAGCGTCGTAGTATGTGTTTGGTCTGCTGATGTGAGTGAGGTACCTTAGCCTGTGCAATCGCTCCATTGTTGTCACAATAGAGCTCTATGGGATCTGCTATGCTAGGAACCACCCCAAGCTCAGTAATGAACTTGCGGATCCAAACTGCCTCCTTTGTTGCCTCAGATACAGCGATATACTCGGCTTTTGTTGTAGAATCAGCAACTGTGTCCTGCTTCGAACTCTTCCAGCTCACAGCGCCACCATTCAAGCAAAACACGAACCCTGACTGCGATCTATAATCATCCTGGTCAGTTTGGAAGCTAGCATCATTGTAACCCTTTACAGCTAGCTCCTCATTGCCTCCAAATATCAAGAAATATTCTTTAGTCCTTCTCAAGTACTTAAGAATATTCTTAACTGCTATCCAGTGACGCTCACCTGGATCTGACTGGTATCTACTCGTCATGCTCAAAGCATATGAGACATCAGGACGAGTACTCAGCATGACGTACATGATAGATCCTATAGCAGATGCGTAAGGGATCTTATCCATGCGGTCTCTCTCCTCTCTAGAAGAGGGACTTTGAGTCTTCGAAAGACTCACATCATGTGAGATCGACAGAAGTCCCTTCTTGGAATTCTGCATGGCAAACCATAGTAATACCGTGTCAATGTATGTACTCTGACTTAGGACAACCAATCTCTTAGATCTATCTCTATAGATCTTGATGCCTAGAATACAGGCTACTTCACCTAAGTCCTTCATTGAGAAGCACGTCCCAAGCCAAGTCTTCACAGACTGTAGCGAAGGGATGTCATTCCCAATGAGTAGTATGTAATCCACATACAATACAAGGAAGACAACTGTGTTCCCATTAACCCTCTTGTAGACACAGGATTCATCTTCATTCTTGATGAAATCAAACTGTTTGATCGCATCATCGAATCGAAGATTCCAGCTCCGAGAGGCTTGCTTTAGCCCAAAAATGGACCTTTGCAGCTTGCATACTTTCCCAGTATGCTGTGGATCTTCAAAACCCTCAGGTTGTGTCATGTACACATCCTCGAGTAAGTTTCCATTCAGAAATGCAGTTTTGACATCCATCTGCTAAATCTCATAATCATGGTATGCTGCAATAGCAAGCATGATCCGAATGGACTTAAACATCGCCACTGGAGAAAAGGTTTCATCATAGTCAATACCATGAATTTGCTTGAAACCTTTAGCCACCAATCGGCCCTTATAGGTATGTGTATGTCCATCCATGTCAGTCTTTCTCTTAAAGACCCACTTACACCCAATGGGTTTGACCCAATTAGGTGGATCAACCAAAGTCCATACTTGGTTGGTGTACATGGATTCCATCTCAGATCTCATGGCCTCTAGCCATTTCTCAGAATCTGGGCTCATCACAGCTTCCTGATAGGAGGTAGGCTCATTCTCAATGAGCATAACATCATCATGGTCAGACAAGAGAAATGAGTATCACTCAGGCTGACGACGTACCCTATCAGACCTGCGAAGAGGTAGGTCTACCTAAAAGAGGTGGTTGTTCCACAACTCTTTGTGCAACAACCTCATCACCCACAACACTTTGTGGTTCCTGTTTAACCTCCATCAAGGCCTCAGTGCTATGTTCCTTATCTTGAATTTCTTCAAGATCGAATGTACTCCCACTAGTTTTTCTAGAAATAAAATCTCTTTCTAGCAAAACTCCAGTCTTTGCCACAAACACTTTGTGCTGACTGAAAATGTAGAAGTAATATCCCTTCGTGTCCTTGGGATATCCAACAAAATAGCTCCTATCGGATTTGGTTCCCAGTTTGTCTGAGACTTGACGTCGAACATAAGCCTCACAACCCCAAATCCTCATGAAAGACATCTTGGGATTTCTCCCTGTCCATATCGTATATGGTGTCTTTATCACAGCCTTGGATGGTACACAGTTAAGGGTAAAGGCTGCTGTGTCTAGAGCATATCCCCAAAAGGATATAGGAAGATCTGTGTGACTCATCATAGATCGTACCATATCTAATAGGGTATGATTCCTCCTTTCGGATACACCATTCCACTGTGGTGTTCCAGGAGGAGTGAGTTGGGATAGAATCCCACACTCAGCTAGATAGTCATCAAACTCATGGCTAAGGTATTCACCACCTCGATCTGATCGAAGTATCTTAATACTCTTGCCAAGCTGGTTTTGTACTTCATTCTTGAATTCTTTGAACTTTTTAAAGGATTCTGATTTATGTGTCATGAGATACACATAACCATATCTACTGAAGTCATCAGTAAATATAATGAAATAACTGTAACCACCTCTAGCAGCAACATTGAAAGGGCCACATACATCACTATGTATAAGTCCTAACAAGTCTGTTGCTCTTTCACTGTGTCCACTAAAGGGAGTCTTGGTCATCTTGCCTAAAAGGCAAGACTCGCATGTCTCATATGATTCAAAATCAAATGAGTCTAGCAGCCCATCCTTATAGAGCTGAGATAAGCGACTCTCATTTATGTGACCTAAGCAACAATGCCAGAGATAGGTTTGGTTCAACTCATTTGACTTGAACCTTTTGGTACTTATGTTATAGATAGGGATCTCTAAGTCTAGAAAGTAGAGTCCGTTCATTAGAGGTGCACTACAATAGAACATATCATTTAAATAAACTGAACAACATTTGTTCTTTATTATAAATGTAAATCCTTTCTTGTCCAAACAAGAAACCGAAATTATGTTCTTAGTTAAAGCAGACACATAACAACATTCATCTAATTCTAGTACAAGCCCAGAGTGCAGAGATAGATCATCAGTTCCTACAACAACAACAACAACTCTTGCTCCATTGCCTACTCGTAGGTCCACCTCGCCCTTTGTCAATGCCCTGCTATTTCTCAGCGCCTGCACATTGGTACAAATGTGAGATGCACATCCGGTATCTAATACCCATGATAAAGAAATAGATAGATTGACTTCTATAACATTTATACCTGAAGTAGAAGTCTCACTTCTCTTCTTCTTAAGATCTTCCAGGTATGCCTTGCAGTTACGCTTCCAGTGTCTAGCTTCCTTGCAGTGGAAGCAAGCCCCTTCCTTGGCCACCCCTCCTTTGGGTTTCAATTCCTTGCCTTTGCCCTTGGCTTGGGACTTTCCCTTACCTTTAGGCTTGCCCTTTCCTTTCTTCTTTTGCACCATCAAAATGGAGTCAGATTTTCCCTTCTTAAGGTTGAGCTTAGTAGTTCTCAACATGCTGAGCATCTCAGGCAGTGGCTTATCAATTTCATTCATGTTGTAATTCATGACAAATTGATTGTAGCTTTGCGACAAAGACTGAAAGATTAAGTCAGTGGCTAGCTCTTGGCCAAGGGGGAATCTCAATCTCTGTAGGTTTTCTACGTACTCAATCATCTTGAGTACATATGGACCTACGGGAGTCCCATCTTGCATTTTGGACCCAAACAATGTCTTAGAGACTTCATATCTCTCGTGCCTTGCTTGTCCTTGATATAGTTGACGAAAATGTTCAACCATATCATAAGTATTCATGAACTCGTGTTGCTTCTGAAGCTCAGAGTTCATGGTCGCGAGCATTAGACATGACACATCTAATGCATCATCTTGATGCTTCTTGTAAGCATCTTTGTCAGCTCGCGAGGCAGTGATAGGAGGTGCCTCTGGAATGAGTTGCTCTAGGACGTACAATTTCCTTTCTTGGGTGAGAACAATTCTCAGGTTCCTGTACCAGTCCAGGAAATTTGCTCTATTGAGCTTGTCCTTCTCAAGGACAGAATGCAGAGAGAGAGTGTTTGTGTTTGTCGACATAGTAATCTACAACATACAATGCAAAGAATTAATATCATATTCCTTTTATCATTTAATTAGGCCTTTAATCAAATGATGCTCCCACTAAATTATAGGAATTTTGTAGAATCGAGTTATGGATGTTGTCAAACCACATTACTAGATTCATACAAACTAGCTATAATTCTTGCGGGACAAGATCCACATCATACTAAGCCTTGAGTTAGCTTTGGCTAAATCGCCCAAGACTTAGTACAATCAGTTGGTAACACATTACCAATTACATCTCTATGCAACTCTTGTTTATAGGATCAAGACCCACATTTACAAAAGACCTTGAGTTAGCTTTAGCTAAATCGCCCAAGATTTAGTGTAAATACGACCTTATCCTATCTTTCCAACGGTTGGAATATGTCTATAGTTCTACTCAATTCAATTGAGTTAACTAGTTTTACTCAATCTAATTGAGCTTACTCTAACCCATGCCGTTATAGGTGGGACCAAGATTGTCCCTCCGCACCCTACCAAGATAATATGCGTTGCTCTGCTTTGGCAGATTCAACAACTACAAATGATCGAGGTAGTGATGGGTATCAAGGACTTGGTAGGCATTTTTCGAGTTGATTCAATTAAGATCTAATCTAATCGTAATGTGTATCATATACATATTGAGGCCTTTATTATCCTATACTAGCATGCATCACATACATACAAGCATAACGAATATATATATATATATATATATATATATATATATATATATATATATATATATATATATATATATATATATATATATATAAAAACATATATACATATATATAAATTAATTGTGATTAGGTCATGGCCCTACTACGATATTCTCAAGCCAATGAGAAGATCGGACGGTCAACCTAGGGTTAGCGTCTTCTCCAAGCGCCTCCTTTGACCGTCATGTGTCGTCGGCACCCTTCTCGTAACTCCGTCTAGAAGTGGACCTTCCACCGCTCCATTTTATACATTACAAATATGAAACTTGAGTTACATTCGAGTCTAAAACTATTTACAACTAAAATTTATAAAAAGAAGAGGCACGATACGCAGGTCGCATACCCTATACAACAAGCACAATCACAAAAACGGCACGCAGGCCATATTACGAATTACAACACATTAACGTCCAATCATATTGGGGTTCTTGGGCCATGACCATCACAGAATTATACATAATTCTAAATTATGTATTTTACAAAAAATTTCTATAATTTTTCCTATTTTTTTCAATTTTATGAGTCACCTTTCCGTAACGGTCTCGCTAAGCAGTTTCCGGGCGCGATCGCGGGACAAGGCCCCTTTCGGGGATAGGGGCAGTGCCCCTACTCGAAAAATAAACTTTGCGAGCATCCCTACTATGATCTTACAGTGACTTAAGTCGCTGTCCCAAAAACCTAAAGAGAGAACTCGCCGTTTCGGAGAGTTTTTCTCGATGGTTGAAGCCTACAAGTGTTCCAACACTCGTTGCTTCGACTCTTTGAGAAAAATACCCAAAAAAAATTCTATAAAATAGGAAATTTAGAGAAACATAAAAATCTATATTTTTTATATCTAATATAAAAACTACAAAAATGAAACACATACATGCTTCGCACGTGGCTCAGATACCACTGTTGGACTTTCCGAGCCGCAAAAACCGCTTTTTACATTGCGGAAACCCCGGAAGTCCGGCCACGGATTTGTGCGAAGTATAACAAATAAAACTAACATGTATGTGTTTAATACCTTTAGATCTACTCTAGATCTACATGATAAAAAATTACCCTTGAAGTGATGCCCTTCGCTTATCCCGCTCGTCCAAAAGGATTGCCGGAACTCGAGAATGTCAAGTGCACACTCATCTATTAGTATCCACACAAGAAATAGGTGGAGAAAATACAATCTTGAGTGTGCTAGCACTCCTTGAAGGTCTCGGCAAAATGGAGGATTGAGAGAGAACTTGAGTGGAGCAAGGAAGAAGATGAAGTTACAACCAAATGAATCAATTCTCATCTAATGGAGTGGCCGGCCACTTCAATACTTGGGGGGTTACATGCATGCATGTAACTCCAAGAGCCAATGGCTCTTGGTCTCCCTCATGAGGTGGCACCACATGATAAGTCAATGATGATGTGGCCGGCCCCCATGCCATGTCACCATGACATGGCAATTGGTCAAGTCAAAATTGATCATTCATCTTCCCTCTCAAGTCAAGTTAAACTTGACCTCTTATCTCCCATGGTTGATTAAATCTAACCACTTGATTCAAGTCAATTTGATTTAATGAATCTCATTAATTTAAATTGACTAAATGAATCAAATCTAAATTAGACTCATTCAATACTTGAATCAACTTGAGTCTAACTCAATTAGTCTAATTTGGATTACTCTTAATCCAATTTGGATCATCCCATGAACCTAATCCTCATGGTTCATCATATGAACCTAATCTCCATCTAATTTCCCTTTGTGTGTGACCCTATAGGTTCTTGTAACGTTGGCAATGTCCCTAAACCGATTTAGGAACATAAGCAATGAGCGGTATCTAGCAACACATCATTGCTACCCAAGTTACAAGAATGTTGAGCTCCAACATTACCTTTGTGACTACTAATTGTGACTCTCACAATATGTGACAATGTCCCTGTATCCTTGACATCTAGATTGACCAATCGAGGCATAGACCATGTCATCCTCGGTACAATCTATATCTTGAAATCCAAGTAGACTCACTCTAATCAAATGAGCTCAATATCTCATATTGACTCATTTGGGCATGGCCATGCACTTCGTGGTCTCACTCTATCAAGAATAACGATGTCACTCCCGTCATATAGGAGGGATAGATCTCATCTACATCACTCACATCCCTCCGCATAATTTGTTACATACCCAGTAATCGCCTTTATAGTCCACCCATTTACAATTGACGTTTGACGAAGCCAAAGTATGCAACTCCTTATGTAGGGAACCATGGTGACTTCAGGTCTAAGGACTAATAGTCATACTAATGGCCACATGAGAAAGTATATGACACTCATATAACGATCCATGATACTTTCTCATGGCGGGTCATTCAGTATACATTATCTAATGTATACCCATGTGTCAACTTGATATCTCATATTCATGACTTGTGAGATCAAGTCATCGAGTTGACCTACATGCTAGTCTCTACGCATTAACATTGTCCCTGAATGTTAATACTTGACTAGGAATGATTAAGAGTAGTGTTCTCTATATCATCTCATTATCGATTCAACCAATCGATTGATATATATAAGAACCTACTACTCAAGGACGTTATTATACTTAGTTATTTGGCACCAATACAAGTAAATATAATAACCATGCCTTTATAAATAGGAATATGATACAATAAAGTCCATACAATAATCATCACATGATTGGCTCTAGGGCTTTCACTAACAACTTCGATTAGATCGAGGTGGTGAATACCTTAGCCATGAGTTTCGTGACTATCTAGCTGAGTGTGGAATTCTATCCTAATTCACTCCTCCTGGAACACCATAGTGGAATGGTGTATCCGAAAGAAGGAATCGTACCCTATTAGATAAGGTACGATCTATGATGAGTCACATAGAACTTCCTATATCCTTTTGGGGATATGCTCTAGACACAGCAGCCTTCACACTTAACCGTGTACCGTCCAAGGCTGTGATAAAGACCCCATATACGATATGGACAGGAAAAAGTCCCAAGATGTCTTTCATGAGGATTTGGGGTTGTGAGGTTTACGTTCGACGTCAAGTCTCAGACAAACTAGGACCCAAATCTGATAAGTGTTATTTTGTTGGATATCCCAAAGAAACAAATGGATATTACTTCTACATTCCCAGTCAGCACAAAGTGTTTGTGGCAAAGACTGGGGTATTTCTATAAAGGGATTTTGTTTCTAGAAAAACTAGTGGGAGTACATTCGATCTTGAAGAAATTCAAGATAAGAACCATAGCACTGAGGCCTTGATGGAGGTTAAACAGGAACCACAAAGTGTTGTGGGTGATGAGATTGTTGAACAAAGAGTTGTGGAACAACAACTTGTTCAGGTAAACCTACCTCTTCGGAGGTCTGATAGGGTACGTCGTCAGCCTGAGAGATATTCATTTCTCTTGTCTGACCATGATGATGTTATGCTCATTGAGAATGAGCCTACCTCCTATCAGGAAGCTGTGATGAGCCTAGATTCTGAGAAATGGCTAGAGGTCATGAGATCCGAGATGGAATCCATGTACACCAACCAAATATGGACTTTGGTTGATCCACCTGAAGGCGTCAAACTCATTGGGTGTAAGTGGGTCTTTAAGAGAAAGACTGACATGGATGGACATACACATACCTATAAGGGTCGATTGGTGGCTAAAGGTTTCAAGCAAATTCATGGTATTGACTATGATGAAACATTTTCTCCAGTGGCGATGTTTAAGTCTATTCGGATCATGCTTGCTATTGCAGCATACCACGATTATGAGATCTGGCATATGGATGTCAAAACTGCATTTCTGAATGAAAACTTGCTCGAGTATGTATACATGACGCAACCAGGGTTTTGTAGATCCACAGCATACTGGGAAAGTATGCAAGATGCAAAGGTCCATTTATGGGCTAAAGCAAGCTTCTCGGAGTTGGAATCTTCGATTCGATGATGCGATCAAATAGTCTAGTTTCATCAAGAATGAAGATGAACCCTGTGTCTACAAGAGAGTTAATGGAAACACAGTTGTCTTCATTGTATTGTATGTGGATGACATACTACTCATTGGGAATGACATCCCTTCGCTACAGTCTGTGAAGACTTGGCTGGGGACGTGTTTCTCAATGAAGGACTTAGGTGAAGCGTCCTGTATTCTAGGCATCAAGATCTATAGAGATAGATCTAAGAGATTGCTTAGCCTAAGTCAGAGTACATATATTGACACGGTATTATAACAATTTTCCATGCAGAATTCCAAGAAGGGACTTCTGCCGATGTCACATGGTGTGAGTCTTTCGAAGACTCAAAGTCCCTCTTCTAGAGAGGAGAGAGACTGCATGGATAAGATCCCTTATGCATCTGCCATAGGATCTATCATGTACGCTGATGTGAGCAAAATATATTGGGTTTTAGGAGTAGTTTTCGCTCACATCTCGTTGCATTTTGTGTTAGTTTCATGCATATGTTACTCTATTTTTACACGCATTTCCTATTTTCTGGTTCGGAGGTCTGCTCGTTGTACTTTTGTGTGCAGGATAGCTTTTCGGGTGAAAAAGATGCGTTTTCGAAGCAAAAGAAGGACATTTCACAGCTAGACGCAGAGTGGGACACGGCCAGGGCGTGTGGATTCACACGGTCATGTCCAATGGGCAAGATCAGCACCGTAGGGCCGCATATGGCCTGGTCGTGTGGAAACACATGGTCGTGTGGCGGCCCGACGGATTTGTGCGACTAGGGCTTTTTCCGGATTTTATAGCGGTCCGAGGCGATGTCTATATAAGGATGGCTCCACCCAAAACCCTTGGGAGGAGGCACGATGACTAGGACGGCACGCCGAAGCCCTAAAAAGCTTCGGTAACTCGCAACGGGGAGGAGGAACGTCGCCGGAGGTCCACACCTTGCAATTCAATGCCAAAGAGAAGATCACGGAAGCATTGTATATCTTTATTTCTGCATTTTATTCCTTATGTATTCAAACTTAGACATGCTTTGTGATTCTTCCTTCGTATACATGGAGTAGTACTTTCGATTCTAGGATTAGGGAGTAGCTTGTGTACATAAACAATGTTGGTTCATGTTAAATTCTGCCCATGAGTTTGATTTGACAATTGGTAGTTGTTCATACTAATGATTCGATATCAAATCGAACAGTGGTAAATTGGATCGGACTTAGAATTAGATTATTTGCTTGCTTTATTTTCTTTCTAGTTTATCTTATTTGCTTTAGTTCTATATTTTCCATATTTATATTTAGTTTTTATTTTTAGAAGTAGTTTCCTATTTACTTATTGCATCTTAGATTTTTATTTGCTAGATTGATTTATTTTCTACTTTTAGAATTAGATTAGCACTCTTAATTTTGTGGTTTGGTTCATCGTATGCTTAGAAGATTTGGGTCGGAAGGTCTAATTCCGATCAACTTAGAAATTGAGCGAACCTTTCACCGTCGGAGAGCATAACAGTGAAAGAATGAGGATCAAGCTGCATCCGAGGTGAACATAGGTAGCCGACCTCTACGGGACTACGCAGCTCCTAGCACTAGAAGATTCAGGCCGAGTATAGCTGGACCATTTATTTCGGCAAATAACTTTAAGCTGAAGCTGGCACTTATACATATGGTCAAGCCGAGCCAATTCGGGGGAGCTACGACTGAAGACTCAAACCGGCACCTTGAGGCATTTCTTGAAATCTGCTCAACAATGAAAATGATCGGAGTCCCTTCTGACGCGATCCGCCTGAGCCTGTTCCCGTTTTTACTGTGGGATAAGGCTAAGGCATGGCTTCACTCCTTACCTTCTGGCAACATCAATACATGGGAGCAATGTGAGCAACAGTTTCTGAATAAATACTTCCCACCAAGTAAGACTACTCACATGCGCCATCTCATCATGAGCTTTCGCCAGAAGGAGGGGGAGTCCCTATTCGAGGCTTGGGATCTCTACAAGGGGCTACTCTACCAATGCCCCCACCACGGACTGGAGAGGTGGCTGGTGATCCACATTTTCTATAATGGGATCACTTATGCCACAAAGATATCCCTAGATTCTGCCGCAGGAGGAGCACTGATGAATAAGACCATAGAGGAAGCAAAAGAGCTTATCAAAGAGGTGGCCCAGAACCACCATCAATGGGCTTCTGAACTTGGTCAACCTACACCTGCAGCAGGACGATACACTGTCAACTCCATGGACCACCTTTCAACAAGGATGGATGCGCTCAACATATGGTTTGAATCTTTGAATCCTTCATCTGCATGCGCGGCCATTGATTTTGGAGAGGGAGCAGCAGCATATCAAGAGGACCACTATGGAGGGTCGGGGACCTCAAACGAGCAGATTGAGCACTGTGACGCGATTGGGGACTATGACCAAAGGCCCCACAACCCATACTCAAATACCTACAATCTCGGATGGAGGAATCACCTGAATTTCTCCTATAAGAATAACTCGGGAAACTCCAAACCATCAGGGGGTATGGGCAGCACCAGGGCAATAGGCAGTGACCACAAAAGTCCAGACTGGAACTGATGATGGAGAACTTCATCGCTACCCAAACTAAGGCCAATGAGGAATTTCGTCGCCAACATCAGAAGTCTGAAGAATCACTCAGAGACTTGAAGGCCACCGTTGACGCCCTTGCAAGTCATACCAGGATGTTGGAGACACAAGTGGCCTAAATAGCCCAATCCGTTTCGCAACCTGTGAAGAGCTCTCCGGTGAGTCAAGGAAAAGAGGATGGAGTGGGGCAAAGTAGCCAATTCACCAAGGGGTGTGAAGCTATGGTTTCCACCCTACCTGACCAAGCAAAGTTTGAAGAGAAGATTTCTATACATCTTGAGGACCCTGGTGAATTCGTTATTCCCTGCTCAATTTATGGGGAGAGCTTCGACGAAGCGCTATGAGACTTGGGGTCATCAGTCAGTGTGATGCCCTAGGCATACTATTTGAAGATGGGACTGAGCGGGCTCCAACCAGCGAATCTTGGTATTCGTATGGGGGATGATTCAGTCAAGGATCCCGTTGGCCTGCTACCACACGTGCCTGTGATGATTGAGGATTTCATGATACCCACGGACTTCATCATAGTGGACACAGGACAAAATCCCCAGAATCCCATCATTCTGGGAAGGCCTTTTCTAGCGACTGCAGGGGCGTGCATAGATGTGAAGGCACACCAGATCTCCCTGGAGGTAGATGGGGAGATCATCCTTTCGAAGCATAGAGCTTCCTACCTCGACGGCTTCACATTTAGTAGAATGAAGCTAGAACCTCCAGATGAAGATCCCGAGACAGATGAATGGAGGTTCACGAAACCACCATAGCCGAGTTGATAATAGAGTGCGGTCGAGCTAAACGACCTTAAACAAAGCTCTTCTTGGGAGGCAACCCAAGTTTAGTTTTAGATTTCCCTTTTTGATTGCATTGCATGCATTTGTTCAATTTTTAGTTTTGATCTCCATCACATTTAGAGTTAGGACTAGAAAAGAACCTTGCTAGGCAAAAATAAAATCCATATTAGCCTACACAGCGAAGTGTATGAGAAAATTTGGACCGTAGTGCATAAATGGGAGAAAAATGGGGACACACGGCCTGGTCGTGTGTTTTCCCACGACCATGCCCGACCAACCCGAGGCGCACACGACTTGGCCGTGTGTTTTCACACAGTCGTGGCGGCCGAGGTTAAAAGGGGCGAGCCATGTGTTTTCACCCCATTTGTGTCATGTGCTTCGAAAGTTCTTGCTGTAATACCCGTAAAATTCCTTGTAAATTTTATAAGAATTTTTGCATGATTATAATGGACTTCTATATGGGCTCTTTCAAAAATAAAAGAGAATAGAGCCAAAAAGGATGCATGGCCAAGGTTTGAACCCTGAACCTCCAAGCAGATAACTAAACCTTAAGATGCATGTGATAACCAGAAGCCCAACAGGGGTGTGCTGTTAGAAGGGTAAGAGAAAGGATAGATAAGGGTAGGGGAGGCAAAAGGACACCTTCACTTAGAATAAATAGGAGTAAGTGAGGAGGCAAGGGAACAACAAGTCACTTTCTTCTTCCTTCTTCTTCCTCCACCGAACCCCCTCCATCTCCTTCTTCCATTTTCAAAAACTCAAGAAGATAAAGGAGGCCTTGTCTTGGCACCAAGGGTATATCTCTTATAGTAAACTAAGCGAGAGGATGTAAGTAATCCCCTCACCTGCAGTACAAGTTGCTTTGAGTGTTCGATTTCTTAAAAACCTCCCAACCAAGTTTCGGCCATGTCCATGCCTATGCTCACTAATGATCTTCCATGCCATGATATATATATATATATATATGATGTTAATATGATGATAGTTAGGTTTTGTGTTAGTATGTTTGAGAGTTTGATTTCTTAAGATCTCCCTTGAAAGTATATATATATATGATGTTAACATGATGTTAGTTAGACCTTGTGTTAGTATGTTTGAGTGTTTGAGTTCTTAAAAACCTCCCAACCAAGTTTCGTCCATGTCCAAGCTTATGCTCACTAATGATCTTCCATGCCATGATATATATATATATATGATGTTAACATGATGATAGTTAGGTTTTGTGTTAGTATGTTTGAGGGTTTGATTTCCTAAAGACCTCCCTTAGAAGTTTCGGCCATGTCCATGCTTATGCTCACTAATGATCTTCCATGCCATGATATATATATATATGATGTTAACATGATGATAGTTAGACTTTGTATTAGTATGTTTGAGTGTTTGAATCCTTAAAACCTCCATTAGGGGTTTCGGCCTAGACCAGGAATTAGGGTTAGGAAGAAATTCCAAGCCCCTCTATAGTTGCTAAGAATCCCCCATGTTAGGTAGTATGTGATGGAATTGTTTATCATCCTTAAAACATGCTTATGCTTACTAATGATCTTCCATGCCATGATATATATATATATATATATATATATATATATATATATATATATATATATATGTTGTTGACATGATGATAGTTAGACTTTGTGTTAGTATGTTTTGTTTATGCCACTATCTTATGTCCATGTTAATTGTACCAATGTATGCTTATATTATGCTCATTGCATCATGATGTACATGTTGATGTTTCATGTCCAGTAGGGCACACCTACGTTATGCATGGCTTAAGTATGTATGATGAAATGCCTAAGAGACGCTTCCCTTTGAATGGGGATTAAGAGCACTCTTTATGTTATGACAAGGAACATGATATGCTATTTTACTTTTGTATGGCTTGGGCTCCTACATGCCCCTAGGTCGACAGTCATAGTACGGACCTAGTACGGGATGGGCGCCTACGTTGCCCCTAGGTCGACGGTCGTAGTACGGGCCTAGTACCCTAGTAGATTCGGGATTAGCTACCTTAGATCTATTTAGGGATGCGCGCAAAATAATGTATGTGGTACAATGTCAGGCCCTCATGTTGAGATTTATGTTTAAGTACCTATAAAATATATATTTTCAAAGAACATCTTGCATATACTCATTTCATGTCTATGTGATTATCATATTTTTATGAATTCTAGTCCTATGTTCCTAAATGATCATGTCACGACTTTTATATGAATGCTATGCCTACATGTTGTCAAGATGAACATGTCAATATTTTTATGAATTCTAGTCCTATGTTCTTAAATGATCATGTCACGACTTTTATATGAATGCTATGCCTATATGTTGTCAAGATGAACATGTCACTATTTTTATGAATTCTAGTCCTATGTTCCTAAATGATCATGTCACGACTTTTATATGAATGTTATGCCCATATGTTGTCTAGATGAACTTGTCACTATTTTTATGAATTCTAGTCCTATGTTCCTAAATGATCATATCACGACTTTTATATGAATGCTATGCATATATGTTGTCTAGATGAACATGTCACTATTTTTATGAATTCTAGTCCTATGTTCCTAAATGATCATGTCACGACTTTTATATGAATGCTATGCCTATATGTTGTCTAGATGAACATGTCACTAATCTATGTCTAATCCCTGATGTATGGCTTTTGTGAGTAGGAAAGGATCTTACTAAGCCTATGTTCTTATAGTTTCATATTTCCCTTGTACTGCAGAAAAGGGTAAAGAATGGTTAAACTAAAGGGAGCAGCAGGAGGGGCAAAGTGTGTGTGGTAGTGGCATGGTGGAAGAGATCCGTTTTATGTTCCAAGACTTATGCATGTTTTAAAGTTTTTCATGTTAGTTGCTAAGAGTTGATCACTACTTGATGTTTTGATGGTTGCTACTTGGTGTTAACTTCAACTTGTTTTGAAGGTTTATACTTGATGTGAAACTATACTCGTTTTGTTTTATGAAACCTTGAAATGTTAAGCACTTGATTTAGTTAAAGAATTGCTAAGAACCTTCTTATCCTGATTGAATTATTAAGTGATAGAGAACTATGTACCTAGATGATACTTTGAATTCCTCATTGATGTCCATGAACTCTATACTTGTATTTAGGCTCCTATAACTCCATTATGTTGATTATCATGAACTTGAACCAAGTAATGTCCTTTATGAAATGATTATGCATGCTTAGTAGTCCACCTCCTACTCATAGTATACTATAAGTTGCAGTAAAAAGAGCATGTAAAGTACGGCAGAAAGAAAATCTTTAACAAATTATACCCATGCATGTTAAGCATACTCCCCTGAGGTAAATGTTCACCTGTTACATAGTTAAGAATGTAGAGATATTTGCATGGTTGAAGGTAAATGCATGTTCCTTTTTTTAAGTTTAAAGTCTTCCGTTGTATATGCACGCATGTATGATCGCGTCGCGCCGCCCTTCCTCCCCCTCTAGATTACGAGAAGGGCAGGCGTGACAGGTTGGTATCAGAGCAGATCTGTCTTTCCACTACACACACATCAAGCTCCTATCCTGCCGCTCCAAGTAAGAAATTCTATGTCTACTCTATTTTTTTATGTATGTTAAGGAATGATTTTAGTTAAATATGCATAAATATATGTATGATAATCTCATGCTAGCCTTATTATAATATGTGAAGATAAGCTTGGCTAGAAAGGCTTGATAATAAGTCGATGAGATAGTACCCCACGATCTTATGCATGTAGTTCTTGAACTCAGTCAAGTCACAAGCAAGCGACAAGTGATAAATGCTTTTTAATGAACCGTGAGGAAACCCTACACGCCCCACAGCTCGCCCGATAGTTCGACAAGAAGCATACCTAATCCAGTGGCAGAGGCTGAAGCCGGAAAATTTCTCTGGTACTGGTGAACCATGGGATGCCCAGGCCTGGTTCAAGACTGTGGAAAGCATCGTAGAGATACTAGATTGGCCCGAACATGAAAAGATTAAGTGCGCATCGTTTTGTCTTTCGGGAGATGCCCAAATGTGGTGGGAAAGGGTTAAAGCAAGGAGGCAAGTGAACCAAATGAGATGGACGGACTTCGAATATGATTTTTTTTCGAAGAATTCTTCCATATGCGGGTGATAAACAAGCATTACGATGAGTTCACCGGGTTTCAGCAAGGTGACCTCTCAGTTAATGAAGCTGTGAAAAGATTCAACCGGCTCGCGCGCCTATGCCCAGAGTTGGTCAGTACAGAAAGAGAAAGGGTCAAACTCATGCTGAAGATGCTCTGACCCGAGATAGCTCTGAACGTGGCCGGCGGAGTTAATAGACCGTAGACCGCAGAGGAGTTGTTCAGTAGTGCCCTGATCACCGAGCACTATCTGAACAATATTAACCAGCAAAAGAAGGCACTGAGTGAAGGCAAGAGTCAAGCCCAGTCAGGAGGTCAGAAAACTCAAAGTACTTGGAAAGGATACCACAATGGCAAGAGAAAGCAATGGAATGACTCTAAAGGTGGTCCAGCGAACAAGCAGCCCAAGATCCCTCAGTGTACTACATGCGGGAAGATACATCCCGGAGTGTGCTACAAGGGCACGAATAGATGCTTCAGCTGTGGACTGGAAGGGCATAGAGTCAAGGACTGCCCTACTCAGGTTCAGGCACCTCCTCAGCAGTATACCCAGTATAGGGGTGCTCCTCCATAGCTACACCAGATGCAGGCTGCAATCGAAGGTACTCAGATAAGCCAAGGGAGATTGGAAGCCCCGCCAGTTACGACGAATGCCAGGGTATTCTCTCTCACCAAAGAAGATGTGGCGAGCACTTCTACGATTGTCACCGGTCAGATATTTTTTTTCTGTCAGCATGCTACTGTATTATTTGATACTGGGGCAACACACTCGTTTGTCTCTACACCTTTCACGAAGAAGATGGACATGCCACCACAAGTTCTTAACGACATTGCCCTCAAGAGAAGTGATGCCATCTACTCATATACTGCAAGCCACACCCATCATAATCGCAGGCCGAGAACTCTACTGTGATCTGATAGTGGTCGACATGCAGGATTATGATATCATATTGGGCATGGATTTTTTAAGTAAGTACAGTGCTTCGATCGAGTACCGTAAAAGAAAAGTGGTCTTCTAGCCGGAGGCAAAACCTATGTTTGAATTTATTGGAGAGCTAAGGAAAAGAATCGATAAATTTTTATCAACTCTAAAGGCACGCAAGATGTTAGACAGTGGATGCATTGGGTTTCTAGCATATGCAGTTGATGCAAGTCAAGCCGAGGACCATAAGCTAGAAGATGTCAGAGTTGTATGCAACTACCCAGAGGTATTCCCAGATGAACTACCAGGGTTAGCCCTTGATAGAGAAATTGAATTTGAGATCAAATTGATTCCCGGTACTAACCCAATCTCTAAAGCACCTTACCGTATGGCGCCGACTGAATTGAAGGAATTTCAGGGACAGCTACAGGAGTTACTCGACAAGGGACTTATACACCCAAGTCGCTCTCCATGGGGAGCTCCAGTACTATTGGTAAAGAAGAAAGATGGGTCTATGTGAATGTGCATAGACTACCGAGCGCTAAATAATATGACGATCAAGAACAGGTACCCTTTACCACGGATTGATGACCTGTTCGACCAGTTAAGGGTGTCACCGTCTTCTCTAAGATTGATCTGAGGGCTGGCTATCATCAAGTGAAAGTGAAACCAGATGATATACTGAAGATGGCTTTCCGAACAAGATACGGACATTATGAGTTCGTAGTTATGCCTTTCAGAGTGACGAATGCACCTGCTATGTTCATAGATCTGATGAATCGGGTATTCTCGGCATTCCTCGACAAATTTGTGATCGTTTTCATCGACGATATCCTGATATATTCGAGAACCCAAGAAGAGCACGTCGAACACTTGAATATGGTATTGCAGATTCTTCAGGAAAAGCAGCTGTATGCAAAGTTCTCCAAATGCGAGTTCTGGCTCGATCAAGTATCATTTTTGGGTCACGTTATATCCAAGCACGGAATTATGGTAGACCCAATAAATGAAGGGAGGAAACTTCGCTTCCCACTTCAACTCGGTTGCTTGTTCATGGCGATCCCATCGATGTCCCCGGATTAAAAAAAAATTAATCCTAGATAAAAGGGATCACCCAAGCAACCATTTCATCATCGTGCTATTCGATTAGAGTGGTCACTTGAACAAACTTGTTGTTCAAGCCACCAACCTATATTCTACGAATAGCCGTGGAATAAACGATGTACGGATCGTCGAATTTTGTGTTTATATTCGGGGTCCAAGTTATTTTAGCCATAAAAATAGAATACTACATGCATATATAATTGAAAAACAATTGTAGACATGTTACAAAAGAAAATAGACAATCAATATACCTCTTGATCTTCTATTATATGTCCTTCCTCCTTTTGGACGTCGTGTGGTTGACGATCTACCAAAAGTCGAAGCTCCTAGATCACCAACCTTCCTTCCTTGCTTGCTCTGAACAAGAGGAAGACTAAGAAACAAAACACTTCTCCTTCTTTCAACCAACCACCAAGCTCCAAGCTTGGTGCTTGCCGCCGGCCAAGAAGGAGGACAAGGAGAGTGAACGCCGGCCAAGACTCTAAGGGAAGAGACCCTAGACTTCTTTCCACCAGCCAAGGAGAAGAGGGGAGGAGGTTTGGACGCCGGCAAAGGGAGAGGAAGTAAACCTTGGGCGCCGGCCAACTAGGAAGAGGAAGAAGAAAAGGAAAAAACTTCCTTATTTGTGGCCGCCCAAGCCTCCAAAACCCTAAGCCTCTCAAACCCTAATCCTATTCCTTCTCTAATTTTCCTTGCCGCCCACCCTATCTTCTCCTTTTATATAGTTAAAGATAAACCTTGTTTTAATCTCTACCATTGGTTCTAGGGATTTAATCTCAACCGTCGGATCTAGAGATCTTGGCCACCCAATGGATCAAGCCCACATAAAGTCCGATCCATTAATGATAATCCAATCCACTAGAGGATTATCATTGATCTACCTCACAAACCCCCGTAAGTTAATATGGGTTCCATATATTATTTGTACATTTTTCTCCCCATGTTTAAGATCTCGAATGTCCGTCGATTAATTAATTTATTGACCATTAATTAATCAACATCTAACTCTATGACTAGTACCACACAACCTTTTCATCATGCCGGACCAAGTCCACCTACAGGGTTTACATGATGAACCATATGAGCTCCTCAAGGGGACATCATCATCCTAATATATAGGACACGGTTTCCTCCTATAATCAATGGCACACCATATAAATAATATCATTTCCCAACTTACCGAGCCTATCAATTTAATCTATAAATCTCGCCCATTGGTAAATCAAAGAAATGAATACTAAGTATATGTGCTCGTTATTATATCGGGATTAAGAGCATGTACAATATAATATCTGAGGTCCGATTCGATTATGTAGTCAGCAATAAATCGAATCACCTCTAAGTCGGTCCTGCTCAATACACACAAAGTGGACTAGTGTGATTCATTGGTCAAGACAAACCAATACCAAATCACACTACAACCATACCAATGGTTTGTCCAAAGTCATCTCGGTTGTGAGCCTATACTTATACTTTACAAGGAGCCGATAACATGATCTCCCGTGTGACACCACACACCATATTATCTATAATGTAATGTATTAGACAATATGCATAATCATAAATATGCAAACAATGATCATGTGATTCTTATTTCAAAATAAAGATGTTCATATAAAAGATAGACTTTTCAATATACATTCCAACAATAAAGATTGAAGTTGTGAGTAACTGGAACAGGCCAAAGAATACCAGCGAAATCAGAAGCTTTATCGGGCTAGTAGGCTACTATAGGAAGTTTGTAGAGGACTTCTCTAGAATTGCCGCCCCTATGACAGCTCTCACCAGAAAGAACAAAAAGTATGAATGGATGGATGCCTGCGAGAAGAGTTTCACGGAATTGAAGAGGAGACTGACCAGTGCTCCAATCCTTACTCTTCCGGACAGTAACGAGGCTTCGACATGTACAGCGACGCTTCCAAGTTGGGACTCAGAGTTGTACTCATGCAGAATGGCAAGGTCATTGCCTACGCCTCTAGGTAACTCAAGGAACATGAAAGGAATTATCCCACTCACGATCTAGAGCTAGCGGTCCTGGTCTTTGATCTCAAAATATGGAGGCATTATCTATATGGAGCTCAGTGTAGGATTTATATAGATCACCAGAGTCTGAAATATTTCTTCACACAGAAAGACCTAAACATGAGACAATGCAGATGGCTTGAGCTAGTCAAGGACTATGACTGCGAGATCTTCTACCATCCAGGAAAAGCGAACAAAGTTGCTGATGCACTCAGCAGGAAGTCCTGTGCCACCTTGATGTCTCTATCGGTATTCGATGATATATTAGAAAAGCAAGCTCGTGACCCAAGCATCCAAAGGATCAAGCAAGAGGTCCTAGAAGGAAAGGATGATGGATTTTGTATCGCTGACAGTGGAGTACTATACTTCAGGGATCGCTTATGTATTCCCGACGATCCAGAGTTACGGAAGAGGATATTTGAGGAAGCTCACAGAATGCCCTATGCGATGCATCCTGGATCCATCAAGATGTACCAAGATCTGAAAGGGAAATTCTGGTGGTTCGGTATGAAAAGAGATGTGGCTCAGTATGTCAGTACCAGCCTAACCTGCCAGAGGGTTAAAGCAGAACACCAGAGACCTGGAGGAGCACTACAGCCAATCCAAATTCCCGAATGGAAATGGGAAGATATTTCTATGGATTTTATCTCAGGACTACCCAAGACGATGAACGGATATGACGCTATATGGGTGATCGTGGACAGATTGACAAAGTCTGCCCACTTCTTAGCAATCAAGATGACCTACTCGACTGAGCAGCTGGCTCAATTATATGCTAGGGAAATTATCAGACTACATGGGATTCCTAAGACCATCATTTCTGATAGAGATGGTCGCTTTATTTCCCATTTCTAGGAATGTGTTGAGAAGGCCCTTGGCACGAAGCTATTATTCAGTACTGCCTTTCATCCTCAGACCGACGGACAGACAGAAAGGGTGAACCAAGTACTGGAGGATATGTTACGAGCATGTGCCTTGGATTTCAAAGGGAGCTGGTGTCGATACTTATGCTTGGCAGAATTCGCCTACAATAATAGCTACCAAGCTACTATCGGAATGGCGCCCTACAAGGCTCTATACGGGAGGAGATGTAGATCTCCTATATGCTGGTATGAAGGTGGTGAAAAGAAGGGGATGGGACTCCAAACAGATTTCATTGACGACACCACCCGAGCTATAAAGAACATCCACCAAAGAATTGAAACTGCACAGAGCCGACAAAAGAGCTATGCGGATATGCGGCGTAGACCATTGGAATTCGAAGTCGGGGATTCGGTATTCCTCAAGGTAGCCCCTATGAAGGGAGTGATGAGATTCGGAAGGAAGGGTAAGCTGAGTCCGCGCTATGTGGAACCGTATCCGATACTGAAGAGCGTCGGCAAGGTATCTTACGAGTTAGAGATGCCATAAGAGATGTCGGCTATTCACAACGTGTTCCACGTTTCGATGCTCAAGAAGTGCATTTCCAGTCCAGACCAAGTGATTGAGCCACAAACAGTGCAAGTTCAAGGGGACCTAAGTTATGAAAGTTGGCCTATCCAGATACTAGACCGAGAAGTCAAAAGACTAAAGAATAAAGAGGTGCCCTTAGTGAAGGTCCTGTGGCAAAGTCAACGGTACGAAGAAGTCACCTGGTAACGCGAGGAGGACATGAAACAGAAGTATCCAGAGTTGTTCTAAGTTTCGAGGACAAAACTTTTAAAAGGTATGAAGGACTGTAATGCCCGTAAAATTCCAAGCAAATTTTATAAGAATTTTTGCATGATTATAATGGGCTTCTATGTGGGCTCTTTCAAAAATAAAAGAGAATATAGCCAAAAAGGATGCATGGCCAAGGTTTGAACCCTAAACCTCCAAGCAGGTAACTAAACCTTAAGATGCATGTGATAACCAGAAGCCCAACAGGGGTGGACCTAGTACGGTATGGGCTCCTACATTGCCCCTAGGTCGACGGTCATAGTACAGGCCTAGTACCCTAGTAGGTTCGGGATTAGCTACCTCGGATCTATTTAGGGATGCGCACAAAATGATGTATGTGGTACAATATCGGGCCCTCATGTTGAGATTTATGTTTAAGTACCTATAAAATATATGTTTTCAAAGAACATCTTGCATATACTCATTTCATGTCTATGTGATTATCATATTTTTATGAATTCTAGTCCTATGTTCCTAAATGATCATGTCACAACTTTTATATGAATGCTATGCCTATATGTTGTCAAGATGAACATGTCAATATTTTTATGAATTCTAGTCCTATGTTCTTAAATGATCATGTCACGACTTTTATATGAATGCTATGCCTATATGTTATCAAGATGAACATGTCACTATTTTTATGAATTCTAGTCCTATGTTCCTAAATGATCATGTCACGACTTTTATATGAATGTTATGCCTATATGTTGTCTAGATGAACATGTCACTATTTTTATGAATTCTAGTCCTATGTTCCTAAATGATCATGTCACAACTTTTATATGAATGCTATGCCTATATGTTGTCTAGATGAACATGTCACTATTTTTATGAATTCTAGTCCTATGTTCCTAAATGATCATGTCATGACTTTTATATGAATGTTATGCCTATATGTTGTCTAGATGTGAGTAGGAAAGGATCTTACTAAGCCTATGTGCTTATAGTTTCATGTTTCCCTTGTACTACAGAAAAGGGTAAAGAATGGCTAAACTCAAGGGAGCAGTATGAGAGGCAAAGTGTGTGTGGTAGTGGCATGGTGGAAGAGATCCGTTTTATGTTCCAAGACTTATGCATGTTTTAAAGTTTTGCATGTTAGTTTCTAAGAGTTGATCACTACTTGATGTTTTGATGGTTGCTACTTGGTGTTAACTTAGACTTGTTTTGAAGGTTTATACTTGATGTGAAACTATACTCGTTTTGTTTTATGAAACCTTGGCATATTAAGCACTTGATTTAGTTAAAGAATTGCTAAGAACCTTCTTATCCTGATTGAATTGTTAAGTGATAGAGAACTATGTACCTAGATGATACTTTGAATTCCTCATTGATGTCCATGAACTCTATACTTGTATTTAGGCTCCTATAACTCCATTATGTTGATTATCATGAACTTGAACCAAGTAATGTCCTTTATGAAATGATTATGCATGCTTAGTAGTCCACCTCCTACTCATAGTATACTATAAGTTGCAGTAAAAAGAGCATGTAAAGTACGGCAAAAAGAAAAGCTTTAACAAATTATACCCATGCATGTTAAGCATACTCCCCTGAGGTAAATGTTCACCTCTTACATAGTTAAGAATGTAGAGATATTTGCATGGTTGAAGGTAAATGCATGTTCCTTTTTTTTAAGTTTAAAGTCTTCCGCTGTATATGCACGCATGTATGATCACGTCGCGTCGCCCTTCCTCCCCCTCTAGATTACGAGAAGGGCGGGCGTGACACTTTCCCTAGCCGTATGATTTCGTCTTCCCCACCATCTAGAAGCATTTTTAACCTCTAAAGAAACCAAAAGAAGCAAAGATGAGGAGGACCAAGCCTGTAGCACCCTGATCCAGCACCTCGGAGCGACGAACAAGGAGAGCCGACGCCCCTCAAGCTTCGGATGAGGGTAATGCCCTACCCACTCTACTTTTTCGCAATAATGAACATAGAGATAGATACAATATGCTCTATACTCGTAAACTTACTGCTACTAGGTACTTAGATGAGGATTTGCTAGAATCTTTAGGGTTGTTGGGTGATATGCAAACCCTATTTGCAAAAATGGGGTGGGAAGAGATTATGGGAATAAGGCACCTAACCTACCCTATGATAGTTTTGGAATTTTTGAATTCCTTAGAGGCGGAAGTTTTAACGGGTAGAGAGAGCGAGGAGGGTAGGATAACTTTTAGGCTTTTTAACATTGAGCATGAGTGGACCCTTCACCAATGGAACTCATGCTTTGGCTTACCAAGTGGGGGAGAGAGAAGGACCCCTAATGGGTACAACTCTCGAATAGTTTGAACTGAGTTGACAGGGGATCACGCTTATGACCCATCTAGGGCCAAAGCGTCGCGCCTCCAAAACCCTGTCTTTTGATACCTCCATCGCATCATGGCCAGTACTATATTTGGTCATGGGGAGAGTGACGATGTAGTTAGAGCTAGCGAGCTACTTTGCCTATGGGATATGCTACAAGAAAGGAGTAGCATCGATGTAGGGTCCCACTTCATCAGACACTTAGTGAAGATGGGCAAAGCAGCACGAGGAGAGATCAATGTGGGAGGCCTACTTACCCATATTTGCCATACGATGGGGTACGATTACATAGCATTAGAGAGTATAGAGGGGAGCCCTAGGATCAACCTAGGAGTTTGCATGGCCATGAAAATGATTTTGAGAGAAGGAGACTCCTTATGCTTTGTAAGGAAAAATCTTACGACCCTTAGGCTCCCCGACCCAGATCGTACCACCATCGCTATACACGCCAACTAGCGCTTGGACCTGATAGTGGAGTCCCCTCCATATGAGGGACCATCCACATCGGCGCCCATCTCTCCACCTTTATATCACTCTCCCTCTAGTCCACATGTGCATAGGAGCCCACCTAGTCCACGCCGACATGAGCCTACGCCTACACCACTAGCTTTTTCTACTTTTGAGCAGGATGCAGGTACGTCGTCCTATGATTTCTCGAAGTTCTGATTGCGCCTCGATGACATTTACACTGAGCAGTAGATGCAGAGGCAGCGATGGGAGGAGCAGAGCGCCTGCTAACAGGCGGAGTTCTAGGAATTTCGGGAGCATTTCTAGCGGGATGAGGAGTTCTACGACAAGGCTCGCATATACTTCCAAGAGGAGGTTGTTCATCGCCAGGATGAGGTCGCCTACCATAGGGAGATGCGACATCACATGCATGCCCAGCAGGCATAGTGGGCTAGGGAGGAGGAGCACCGAGCAGCTGCTGCATCCACCAGCTCCCAGATCGACCACATGTATATATGGCATCAGCGGCTCAGCAGCAGATTCTCCCAGGATCCAGAGATGCCCAGACTCCCAGACTTTCCACCTCGTCCACCATATTAGAGGTATATTTTCATTTAAGTCTGGGGGGAGACCCCAAGGTTTATTTTGTTTTGTTTCCTAGCAGTAGTTTCTTTTCTGGTATTTTCATTTATTCATGCCTGAGTTGTTGAGTTCCTTTCAGTACTTAATTTTTGTTGTCTATAAAGCTACCTCAGTAGTATTTTTGAAAGTTGCTTGCATGAGTTGTTCCCATAGGTAGCCTAACTCCATTTATCTTGTGGTATTTTATTTTATTCGCTCTATTGAATGTTCTAGACTTACACTGGTTAGCTTTATTTTTGCACTTACACTGTCGAACATTCTGAAAGGAAGAATTTAGTACATACCTAGTTATGATTCACTTCAGTAGTCGAGTACTTTGGAATCCATAGGTGACTCTAGGTTTAGCATTTTAGTTACTGGAGATGCTCGGATTGTGTAAGCCCATTCGAAAAAATCAAAATCCTAGTGAGCCAAAAAATAAAAGAGAGAAAAGAAAAAGATAAATAAAAGAAAAAGAGAAAAAGAAATGAAAAAAAAATTATGAGGGATAAAAAATAGTTGTCGTTGGTAGAAATGGCTAGGTGCCCCTTTGAGACCGAGTTAGGTTACTGGGGAAACACCTACCAATTTCTCTCAATACTGAGCACGCCTTTGAGACTTTATGCTAGATCTAGGGAACGACCCTTGCGTTGGGCAGGTAAGTGCCTAAGAGCCGGAAATCTTAGGAAAGCTATGGGGTGACGATTTAACTCGCCATGGAATGGGCATCCCCTAAGAATGGTTCGCTTAGCATGAGTACGAGGAGCTAACTTAGTGAACTTCTAGAACATATTTGTTTTGCTTTGATTGCAAATACAACAACAACAACAACAATAAAGTCTTATCCCACTAGGTGGGGTCGGCTATATGGATCCTTCTACGCCATTGGACTCTATCCCCTACTATATCATCATCTATATTTAAATAAATTTTATCTTGTTTTATTGTTGCTAACCAAGTCTTGTTTGGTCTTCCTCTTCCTCCTTTGATTGCAAATACCACCTAATAAATTTAGTTAACATGCTAATTATGGGACAATATCTTTTTAAAATTTCATGGCACTGAGGTTTGATTGAGGACAAACAAAGATTTAAGTCTGGGGAAGTGATGTGAGCAAAACATATAGGGTCTTAGGAGTAGTTTTCGCTCACATCTCATTGCATTTTGTGTTAGTTTCATGCATATGTTACTCTATTTTTGCATGCATTTCTTATTTCTGGTTCGGAGGTCTGCTCGTTATACTTTTGTGTGCAGGATAGCTTTTCGGGTGAAAAAGATGCATTTTCGGAGCAAAAGAAGGACATTTCGCTACTAGACGCAGAGTGGGACACGGCCAGGGCGTGTGGATTCACACGGCCATGTACAATGGGTGAGATCAACACCCTAGGGCCACACATGGCCTGGCCATGTGGAAACACACGACCGTGTGGCGGCCCGACGGATTTGTACAACTAGGGCTTTTTCTGGATTTTGCAGCGGTCCGAGGCGATGTCTATATAAGGATGGCTCCGCCCAAACCCTAGGGAGGAGGCAGGATGACTAGGATGGCACGCCGAAGCCCTAAAAATCTTCGATAACTCACAACGGGGAGGAGGAACGCTGCCGAAAGTCCACACCTTGCAATTCAACACCGGAGAGAAGATCACGGAAGCATTGTATATCTTTATTTCTGCATTTTATTCCTTATGTATTCAAACTTAGACATGCTTTGTGATTTTTCCTTCGTATACATGGAGTAGTACTTTCGATTCTAGGATTAGGGAGTAGCTTGTGTACATAAACAATGTTAGTTCATGTTAAATTCTACCCATGAGTTTGATTTGACAATTGGTAGTTGCTCTTTACTATATCTATGCATGTTTGGCTTTCTTTCCGCTATGCTTAGGCGATATGAAGGGTGACAGCTCTCGCAATCTAAAATTTAGAAGATTTGATTAAGGAACCTAAAGGTAAACCTGATCTCCTGCAACTGTGGGGAGAAGGGTGCGGTGGAATCGGAAACGGTCCATCGTAAGCATTGATTTGGCATCCTCGTACCGTCTATCCCGTCCTTTTAGGCAGAGATAACTCCCGATAGATGCAGCGGCTCTGCTGAAGAGTGTATGATGTCCCTTCCACAAAATCGTAGATAAACGTCTAGACAACGTCAATTGACAACATTGTTCTGTGATACACAAGCGAAACCGAAGTCCTAGAATCACCTTTGAAGACCTCGGCACACTCTTTTCCTCCTCCGTGTGACATCGTACAGAGTAGAGTCCACCGACAGCCCTCACCCACTAAAACCTCTTAGAGATCACGTCCGAACAATTACCACCACTGAGTATATTGGTATTCGAATCCCAGTCCCTGTGGGATCGATAATCTTTATTACTTGACAACATCCGTGCACTTGCTGACATTGAGCGCGCGCTTTGAGTCCTCGATGGTATCCATCACGAGATTTGAGGTCGCATCCGTATGTATCATACGCCATGCTATGTACTCATCCTGATGTCTCGTATGCTTTAAGCATGACGAGTAGATACCAGTCAGATCTAGGTGAGTGTCACTAGATAGCAGTCAAGAATATTCTTAAGTACTTGAGAAGGACTAAAGAATATTTATTGATATTTGGAGGCGATGAGGAGCTAGCTGTAAAGGGTTACAGCGATGCCAGCTTTCAAACTGACCAGGATGATTATAAATCACAGTCAGGGTTCGTATTTTGCTTGAATGGTGGCGCTGTGAGCTGGAAGAGTTCGAAGCAGGACACAGTTGTTGATTCTACAATAGAGGTCGAGTATATTGCTGCATCAGAGGCAGCAAAGGAGGCAATTTGGATCTGCAAGTTCATTACTGAGCTTAGGGTGGTTCCTACCATAGTAGATCCTATAGAGCTCTATTGTGACAACAATGGAGCGATTGCGCAGGCTAAGGAACCTCGCTCACACCAAAGGACCAAACACATATTACGGCGCTTCCATCTCATTCGAGAGATTATCGATAGAGGAGATGTGAAGATTTATAGAGTGCCCACAGAGGTTAACGTCGCAGATCCCTTGACCAAGGCTTTGGCACAGAAAAAGCATGATGGTCACACTAGGTCATTGGGTATTAGATACTACAGTGATTGGCACTAGTGTTAGTGGGAGATTGTTAGTGAAAGCCCTAGAGTCAATCATGTGATGATTGTTGTATGGACTTTGTTATATCATATTCCTATTTATAAAGGCATTTCTTTATGGTTATTATACTTACTTGTATTGGTGCCAAATTGTTAGTAATATATGAGAGATGTCCTAAGGCAATCGCCTTATGTATGAACCATTTATATGATAAATGAAGATTCACTATTTGAGTATACATGGTTTCATGTATTTGATTGGATCTTAAACTCATTTACTGAATGTCCGCGATACAACTCACGGCATGAGAGAATTTGTGATTGGATTACAACTAGTGAGTATCTCTACATGTGTAATTGTGATGTATCGGAATTATCCCTAGTCGATGAATTGATGGATTTTGACACCATCAATTCTGTCGAGACTAGCACGAGGTATACTCCTTGGTGTATCCAAGCAAATCGATTCAATCGGGCCGAGACATTGTGATGTCCGGAGTTAATCGTGGATGCTAGTTATGGTAACTAGTTCATTGGAGTGACCAGCCGTAAGACTTCATATGGTTCTCTGCATATATAGATATGTCAATGAAGTTCTTACTATAGCTTAAGTGCGATGTTCCTTTACCTTGCGGTATTCAAGTCATCTTGATCATAAAGACTTATGCTTTGACATCTTAAGCAAGCATCTCTGTGGAGATGTGGACCCGGGATGATTGGGTATAAGTCGAAGTGATCGAAGGTGTTTGAATAGCCTATAAAGGATTCACCACTCCTTGTGAGGAGATGTATACCCATGGCCTCTCGTCGGATTGTTACTAAAGTCTTTGGCCAAAGCATTACATGTTTAGAGTAAGGTACTCTTCGATACATGTGCAGTAACTAGAATCCGTAGGACGAGGAAATGATACTTGGGCTAGGTGTGACGTAGTCAGCCTAGTAGGGACTGACACTATAGAGCATGTCCTGAACCAAGTGGGTATAAGATGAGTGAAGAGAATGGGGCACGATTCATTCGAGCTGCTGAAGGGTTTCAGAAATAGTTCTGGATCAACCGTTGATCTTTTCGGTTAATTGGGGATCATGATGTACTACTAGGTGCCACTCATGATCGTTCTATAATTAATGGTTAGTTATAGATGGCCAACATAAACCAAGAACCTATTTGGTCACACGCACAATGAGCGTAATCCAAAGGATTTAAAACGAGCTTGAGAATGAGATTCTCAGACCGAGAGAAACTAGGTTTGGTTGGACCAAACATGAAGAGAGCATGAAATTGTTTCAGTCGCAATGGAAGCGTGGATGGGTCGTGTCTTATGAAGACATAATGGATGAACCAAAATGGTTTGGTTCTAATCCAATGGAGGAGAATAAACCAAAGGGTTTGGTTTATTTTAAACGAATGAACCAAAGTTGGTTCGGTTCGTTTTAACTTAAAATAAACCATCAGGGTTTGGTTTATTTTAACTTAAATTAATGGAGCGGGTTAACGGGCCTTATGGTTATGATCCAATAACCATTAAAAGATTTTGTTCTCTATAAAAGAGGGCTTAAGGGTTTGTTAAACCCTAATCCAAAAACCCTAACCTAGAGTTGCCGCCCACCTCTCCCCTTTGAAGAAGTCGGCGCCAACCCTAGTGTCACCGCCCCTTCTCCTCCAACCGGCGACCAGCTGCTGCCGTTTTCTCCACTTCCCGGCATCGAGCTGCTGCCGGAGGAGCTCCGGTGATCTCCCTTGGGTTCGGTAATAAGGTGAGCTTCCACCTTTCCTTTGGCCGGCCCCTACTCCTCCACCAAAAGCTGTCCAGTTTTCTGGACAGCTTGTTTCCTTCTCGTCGGAGCGTCGTTTGGACGACGTTTGGAGCTCCGACAGAGCCTTACTTACCGGGGATTCGATCTCCGGTAATCCTCATAGGTGGAGGACGAAGGATTCGTCAAACGGTTGACGAATACCTCTCCGGAGAAGCGAGTTTTGAGGACTCGTCTTTGGATCCGAATTTGGATTCGGATCGTGATCTTCGCTCGATCACATCGTCTTCAACACGAGGTTAGTAAACCATACGAAGACTAGGCTTGTGACTTAGTGAAGTCATCCCGAAGATACTCGGCGTGGACACGGATAAATACGATTCTAGCGAGGATCATTCTGGTTGATGTCGTTCCCGCTACACGTGATACGTAAGATATACGTAGTTAAATTTCCTTTTATTACAAAATTTAAATTTATGGTTATGTCTACACATGTTGTACTATGCATGCGTGTGATGTGTGTGTTGTAATAAATTAGATTTATTATTTTTATTCCTTCCGTTGTGCACATGTTTACGAAACATGTTCGAACACACACTCGCCGCGGTGCCGGAAACCCAACAGTGGTATCAGAGCTCAGGTTGTGTTTTGACATAATCGTAAAATTATTTTGCGATAGTCATAATGATATTTCTGGAAATTTTCTACTTTTTGGAAAGTTAGAAATATTTATGGAAATTTTTTAATTTTAGAAAGTCTAAAAGTATTTATGGAAATCTTCCACTTTTGGAAAGTTGGAAGTATTTATGGAAATTGATATTTTCCATAAATAAAATATTTGATTATATTTGGAAATTTGTTTCCTAATTTAATCATGATTTGATTTGGAAAATCAAATCTTAACATATTTTATTTCCATAAGTAGTTTTGATGATTTAGGAAATTGGTTTCCTAAATTGACTTTCCTTAATCAACTATTTCCACGAATAAAATATGTGATTAGATTTGGAAATTTGTTTCCTAATTTAATCATATTTTGATTTGGAAAATCAAATCTTAAACATATTTTATTTCCATAAATAGTTATGACATATAAGAAAATATTGTACATGACATAATTGTATGTCATGTAATTGCATTAGATGCAGATCATTATGTCATGTGTGTCGTGACATGTAGATGTGTGCCATGTATGCCATGTCATGTAGATAATAGTTATTTGCATGCAAAGAGGATAAGACATAAAAACCCTAACTCAATATTAAAGCCTACACCTTCCATTAATATGGTTAGAACCAGAGTTTCGTTTCTTGTTCAGGTTGTTAGACTCTCTCCAAGCCCGGCTCGAACCCGAACATGTTCAAACCATGGAATAGTTTAATACTAATATGGTAAGAGTCAGAGGTCAATCGTTAGCTTTGGTTGTTGGACTCTCTCCAAGCCGGGCTAATTGGATGAATGCGCTCTAACCATATTAAAACTATTTCTTGATTAATGGGTCGGCTTTAACCTGGAGCATCGGCTTGTTGGACTCTCTCCAAGGTCGATGTAAAGGGAGGTGAAGTTGGGTGCTATGCATATGATGCATACTTGTTAATGTGTTAACAACCCGATGTATGTGTGAACATTCAATTAGTTGATAGCACATTGTGATAGTTGCATATACGTGATATGCAATCGGTATAGTTGATATCTACCATCGTAGTTATGAATGGCTTGTTGGACTCTCTCCAAGGTTGTTCATATCTATGATGGATATCAGCCCATTCGGAGATGAACCTACGATCTCCCGAAGTGATTTTGGGGTTTTTGAAATTTGAAAAATGAATGGGATTTATAAATGTACATTGATGCATTTTAAAATCATTTTCTCATATATGCTCGTTTTGTATTTCTAGGTCAATCGATTGATCATGACGTCTTTGAATTTGCGCACTATTTTGGATTCAAACAAATTGACTGGGCCTAACTTTCTGGACTAGCTTAGAAACCTGAGAATTGTTCTCAAGGCAGAAAAGCTAGCATATGTCCTTGAAGAGTCTCTTCCCAACCGTCCTAAGGACGATGCAACTTCAGACCAAATGTTGGTCTATCAGAAGCATGTGGCAGATTCTGAGCTGGCGAGTTGCATCATGCTAGCGGTGATGGTACCTGAGCTGGAAAAGCAGCATGAGCATATGGATGCTAATACCATGGTCTTCCATCTTCATGAGTTGTTTGATGAGCAAGCGAGATCCAAAAGGTTCGAAGTCTCCAGGCTCCTCTTCACCACGAAGATGCAAGAAGGTTCGTCTATAGTGCAGTTTGTGCTAAAGATGAACGGGTACATCGAGCGGCTAGCCACCCTCGGGTTTGTGATGGATCATGAATTAAGTATTGACTTAATTCTGCATTGTTTGCCCAAGAGTTTCTCACAATTTGTGATGAACTATCGGATGAACAAATTAGAATCCACTATTCCTGAGCTCCTCAATATGCTGAAGACTATGGAGCCTTCTGTGAAGCATGAGGAGAAGGCGATTCTGTTAGTTGATTCCTCAAAGAAAGGTTCTAAGAGGAAGACAACAGAACAGAAAAAAGGGAAGAACAAGAAGGCAAAGAAGGCAGAACCAGCACAAAAGGGCACTTGCCATCACTGTGGCAAGGAAGGCCACTAGCGAAGAAATTCCAAGATTTATCTTGAGTCCATGAAGAAGAAGAAGGCATCCGATGCCCCATCCTCTTCAGGTATCTTCATTATTGATTGTCATTCTATTTCCTTAGACACTTGGGTATTGGATATGGGTGTGGCTCACATATATGTAATGACATACAGGGGCTAAGGAATAGAAGAAGACTCGTCAGAGGGGAGTCAAATTTGCGAGTTGGCAATGGAGCAAAGGTTGCTGCGGTCGCCATCGGAACTTATTTGCTGAAGCTCCCTATTGGACTAGTCTTGGAACTGGACAATTTCTATTGTGTTCCTTCTCTAATAAAGAACATTGTTTCTATTTCCTTCTTAAATAGAAATGGTTTCCATTTGACGTTTAGTAACAATTGTTGTTATATAACTTTGAATGGCATACTTTATGGAACTGGAACTTTGAGCAATGGCATGTATACGTTGGACGTATCCAGTGACATTTTCAATATCGAAGCGAGCAACAAGCGTGCTCGAAAGGATGATCAATTAGACTCCTACATGTGGCATTGTCATCTTGGCCATGTAAGCAAGGAACGCATGTCCGAATTACACCGATGTGGAATTCTGGAATCGTTTGAATTGGATTCATACGATACATGTGAATCATGCTTAAAAGGCAAGATGACTAAGTTACCTTTACCGAAAAGGTGAGCAGTGGGAGAGTTACTAGGTCTAATACATCGATGTATGTGGACCTATGTCAACTCAAGCTTTAGGAGGCTATAGCTACTTCATTACCTTCACCGATGATCACTCACGGTTTGGGTATGTGTTCTTGATGAAACACAAGTCTGAAGCCTTTGAAAGGTTCAAAGAATTCAGAAATGAAGTAGAGAAACAACATGACAAAAGTATTAAAATACTTCGATCGAATCGAGGTGGTGAATACTTAAGTCAAGAGTTTCTTGATTATCTAAGAGACAATGGCATATTATCTCAATGGACTCCGCCATATACACCACAACATAATGGTGTATCTGAGAGGCGTAACCGGACCTTGTTGGACATGGTCAGGTCAATGATGAATCATGCGAATCTTCCCAAGTCCTTTTGGGGTTATGCACTTCAGACAGTTGTTTACTTATTAAACAGAATGTCAACCAAGGTAGTCTCTACTACTCCATATGAGATATGGAATGGTAAGAAACCTCATGTATCTTACTTGAAGATATGGGGTTGTCCAGCTTATGTGAAGCGGACTGTATCAGACAAATTGGATGCTAAGTCTGATAAATGTCTATTTATTGGATACCCTAAGGAAACAAGGGGTTACCAATTCTATCATCGTGTAGAACAAAAGGTGTTTGTTTCAAGGCATGCTGTGTTTCTAGAGAAAGAGTTTCTCTTGCAAGAAAACAGTGAGAGTGTCGTCGAGCTTGAGGAGGCTCGAGAGATTCAAATAGACATTGATGAGATACCTGGTGAAGCACAACAGCCGATAACTCATAGTGATGAGCAATCGGCTGGACCTACTGTAACCCCACATCTTCGTAGATCTGGTAGAACACGCAACATTCCTGAGAGATATGGATTTCTCGTAAGTGAATCGAACGACGTGTTACTCATTGATGATGAGGAGCCTACCAGTTATGAAGAAGTGCTGACAAGTTCAGAAAGGGATAAGTGGCTTGAAGCCATGAAGTCGGAAATGGATTCCATGTATGAAAACCAAGTTTGGAACTTGGTTGACCCACCTGAAGGCATCACGCCTATAGGGTGAAAGTGGGTTTTCAAGAAGAAAACCGACATGGATGGTAATGTGATTACCTATAAAGCCAGATTAGTGGCGAAAGGATATCGTCAAAAACAAGGTGTGGATTATGACGAAACCTATTCACCTGTAGCTATGCTTAAATCCATTCGGATGCTCCTGACCATAGCGGCTCATTATGATTATGAGATATGGCAAATGGATGTGAAAACATCTTTCCTTAATGGAAACCTGCTCGAGGATGTGTATATGATACAACCTGAGGGTTTCACATATTGCGAGAGTCACAATTAGTAGTCACAAAGGTGATGTTGGATCTCAACATTCTTGTAACTTTGGTAGCAATGATGTGTTGCTAGATACCGCTCATTGCTTATGTTTCTAAATCGGTTTCGGAACATTGCCAATGTTACAAGAACCTATAGAGTCACACACAAAGGGCAATTAGATGGAGATTAGGTTCATATGATGGACCATGAGGATTAGGTTCATGTGATGAACCAAATTGAATTAAGAGTAATCCAAATTAGACTAATTAAGTTAGACTCAATTTGATTCAAGTGTTGAATGAGTTTAATTTAGATTTGATTCATTGAGTCAATTTAAACTAATGAATAGAGATTCATTAAATTAAATTGACTTGAATCAAATGGTTGGATTTGATCAACCATGGGAGATAAGAGGTCAAGTTTGACTTGACTTGAAAGAGAAAATGAAATGTCAAGTTTGACTTGACCAAATTCCACGTCATGGTGACTTGGCATGGGCCGGCCAATGATGATGTTCCACATCATCATGGACACATCATGGGGTGCCACCTCATGAGGGAGACCAAGAGCCATGGCTCTTGGTATTACATGCATGTAACTCCCATGAAGTGGCCAGCCACTTATGTTGGTGCATTAGTGTGAAGTTAAGTGTATGAACTTCATCTTCTTCCTCCTCTCTTCTCAAGCTTTTCTCCCTAATCATCCATTGTCGTGGACTTCTTGAGTGCTAGCACACTCTAGGTTGTCTTCTCCACCTATTTCTCGTGTGGATACTTGTAGAGGAGTATACACTTGACACTCTCGAATTTTGGCAAGTTGTTTGGACAAGCGGGATAAGCGAAGGGTGTCGCTACAAGGGTAAAGCTCTACACATGTAGATCTAAAGTAGATCTAAGGTTTTTAACATGTACATGTATTTTGTTTATGTTCACACAGATCCGTGGCCGACTTTCGAGGTTTCTGTAATGCAAAAAGCGGTTTTTATGGCTCGGATAGTCCAACAGGACTTTCCATGCCAACTCCATGTTAGACTTTCCCTTGCCAACTCCATGTTGGACTTTCCATGCCAAGGCTACACACTTGGACTTCCCATGCCAACTCTATGTTGGACTTTCCATGCCAAGGTAACACACTTGGACTTCCCTTGCTAACACCATGTTGGACTTTCCAATTTCCAAGCCCCAAGCTTGGACTTTCACCGCCAAGGCTATACACTTGGACTTACGTGGCCAAGGCTATACACTTGGACTTTCCTTGACAATCACATGTCATATGTTTTGTCGAACATCAAAATACTGCTCGAGTTAAACTTGAGTCTGGTCAATCGTAACCTGGGTCGATTGCACCAATAGCCACCTCCATCACCCTCATGCCTTTCGGATCTCTCCAAGTCATCCATGACTTGTTCATCCATACGTTAGCCTTCAGGTGCTTCCATTGTCTATTGTCATGTTAACCGAGTCTACACCACCAAAGTACATTTGGGCTTACGCTACCAAGATACACTCATGGACTTTAAGCTATCAAACATTGGACTTATGCCACTAAGACTACCTCTTGGACTTTACGCCGCCAATATCACACCCTTGGACTTCCCTTGCCAACTCCATGTTGGACTTTTCAAATGCCAAGACACATGCTTGGACTTTTCAATTGCCAAGACTCATGCTTGGACTTTCCATGTCAAGTACCCAAGACTTGGACTTTACCATTGCCAAGACACATACTTGGACTTTCCAATTACCAGACCCGTTCTTGGACTTTCCATGCCAAGTACACAAGACTTGGACTTCCCATGCCAAGTACACAAGACTTGGACTTCCCATGGCAAGTACACAAGACTTGGACTTTCCATGATAATCACATTGTCAAACAATTTGTCGAACATCAAAATACTGCTCGAGTCAAACTCGAGTCTGGTCAATCGTGATCTGGGTTGATTACACCTACAATCTCCCCCTTTTTGATGTTTGACAAAACTTTTAAGTTAGGTCACCTAACTCAAGCCATCAAATCTCATAATTCTCCCCCTTTTTGACATACATCAAAAAGGCTCTCCCCAAGGGTATCAATGTCTCATACCCCCAATGAGATCTTACAATCTTCCCCTTGGTCCAAAAACATCTAGGAAGTCTTCACTCTTCCTAGTGATAAATGACATATCACTAAATGAGTGGCAATCCTTACTTCTCTAAATTTTCAACTTTCCCCCTATGAGGAAAGACACATCCATCATCCCATGATGGATAAACTCCCCCTAAAGGTTTGCTCCCCCTTGACCATTGCACCAACAATGTCCTTAGAGAGACCCTAAGCCAATAAGAACTCTGAACAATCTAAAATTAAGGGCAAAAGTTCAAACTTGAACTTTCGCACACCTCAAAATTTAATTCTTACCCTAAACAACTCTCCTAATTCATATCCAATGGATTTTCACCCTTCCAATGCTTTCCAAAGCATATCCTAGGGTTAGGAGCAGTTAGGATACATAGGGATGGCTGAAACTAAGCTAAACAAATCTTGTTTACAAAAAATCAACCTTGGAAGTCGACTCAGTCAGAAACCAGTCAACTATCCTTAATGCCAGTTGACTGCCCAAAGCGGCAGTCGACTCATTTCTGCAATGTGCAAAAATCAGGTTCAGAATCGAAATTCAGAAAATCATAAGTAATTATACATAATTCAAAAAAATCATGAAAATTCATATGTATAGTACTTATGTCAGATACAATGGGTGAAAAATATTTAAAAAATAAAATACTCATTAAATAGTGAGATTGATACAAAGTTCAAAAACAAAGCTAACTTCAATGTTTTGTGCCAACTTTGTATCAACTTCATCAATGGTGATTACTATCAAAAGATAGGCTTCACCAAGATTTTTTAAAATGATTTTGAAATGATTTTAAAACCTTATATTGGACCATGATCTATGGGCTCAATGCACATGACTTACACATTAGCTTTCCTTATGATCCATCATTATCACTTAATGAGTTCTATGTTCATTATGATGTACCAAATAAACACATGATCTTAACTCATTTTCTATCATCTCACATATGTCTAGGGTATATCAATACACACACATGTCAATGTAATATGAGATGTGAGTTTTTGTTCTTGCTAATCTAATGTCTCACGTATTTTTCTAGGCAACTCTACTTGATTCCCTTATACATGGGACTTAAAATCATGTCATTCGCCTTAAATCAATTTGATTAACCAAAAATGCATGAAAGATTATCATGGCATACAAGATATCATAAATAAAGCATGTGTCAATGATCATGATGTCATGGCATAAAAATTAATAAACCTAAACATAGACATGACATTAGAATTAACCCTAAACATGATCATGATATTTTATATGATAATATGAAATATGATGTTATGACATAACATATGGCAAAAAAAATATGACAAATAAAATGTAAATACATAAGAATACCTAAATTTTAATCTCAATTGTCATTTGTTAGAATTAAACCTAAATTAACATAATACACTCATCTCCCAAGTGTGCCAAAAATTCAAAATGGCACACTATGACTCTAAAAACTAACTCGTGCCAATTTGACCAATTTTTCAAACTTCTCAAATTTAATTGGCACATCCCAAAATCCATTAGGATATAAATCCAGACTTATTTTCAAGGTATCCCATAACCTTGAAAATGTCCTAAAGTGTCAAATTTTCTATAGTTAGGTTAACTACCTATCCATTCAAGATTGACACAACCTAACCCATCTAGCGTGAAGGAATCATGCTTCTAGGAATCCAATACCTATTAGTGCTCCTTGGATTTACTAGATACTCACTAGGGATATCTATTGATGCAGATAGCATCACTCCTTGGTTTTGATGTATGAACCATAGTTAAAGTTAGAACTTACTTGTGTTTTAATATCAGTGTTAAGTGTGCAGGCTTAACAGAAAGTCCTGGTAGGTCGTGTTGATCGAATACTAGGCAAATATCTTGACAGATCAGGAGGATCGGACACTAGGCATGAAGTTCAGATGGGTCGAGTAGACCGGACATTTGGCATGAAGACCGATTGGGTCAGGAGACCAGACAATAGGCAAAAAGTCCAACTAGGTTAAGTAGGCTGGACAGTTGGTGGAAGCCCTAATGGATTAGATCGGGTGTCAAGAATGGCAAGTCTAACAGGTCAATCGGCAGGTGAGCCTCGAGTGGAGTGCTGAGGTCGAGTCATCTTTAGGAGGATAAAGTTAGGCGTCGATCTGACGAAAAGTCCGCGTGGGACTTAGAATTCGAGATCGAGCATTATTACTACTGCTATCATATTTGATATTATCTATTTGTGCTAATCTTGTTTTGTAGGGATCAATCGACTGAATGGGTTCCAGTCGATTGAAGTCCAGTCGACTAGGTACAGGTCAGTCGACTAGATACCTAGTTGGCAAGATAAGTTGGTGATCGATCGAAGATCTGGCAACGCAGATGGAAAGAGTTTCAGTCGACTGGGGAGTTTCAGTCAACTGAAGAGGCAAACTTCTCGATGCGGAGCCGGGTGACCTGGAGTCGACTGAAAGACCAAAAGTTCCATATCGATGGGTTGATGTGGAGTCGACTGGAAGGTATTCTAGTAGACTGGAAAAGGTTTATAAAATAAATGCTCGACTAGCTCCGAATAGAATATTGCTACTACATCAAAGTGCTGCCTCTATTCATCCTCGTCCACTAGAGCTTCATTTCCTCACAAACACAAATTTTTGACACTCCGTGCCTACTTCGAAATTTCCATTAGTGTCGGTATAACTTAGCTCTTATTTTTTGTACTCATTTTCACTTGTATGTACTTCATTTCAAAGAGAGGGTAGAGTGTTACCCATCTCTCATCTTTGTAAAACGCGAACCCCTCCGAAGTCGAGAGTTCTCGAGTCGGAACGTATATAGTGAATCCCATCGAGGTAGCTCTCGGAAGAGCTATGGGTCTTGGTGTAGCAACCCGATTAGGGTTGTGAACCAAGTAAAAGAAGCTTGTCTCTATCTTATTTTATTTCTGCTGCATACTCTTTAACGATTTCAAAATATAAAATATAAGTTTTAAAATTAAAAAAATATATAACCTCCGAGATTTGCCCCCCTCTCTCAGAGTATTTTGATCCTACAATTGGTATCAAAGCGGGGGCGCTACGAATTTGGTGTAACCACCATCGAGAGCATTAGAATAATTGCCTTTAATTTTCTTACATTATAATAATTGTCTTTAATTTTCTTGCATTAGAATAACTGTCTTTAATTTTCTTGCATTAGAATAATTTTTATTAATTTTTGCACTTAAAATAATTTTTATTAATTTTTGGCACTTAAAATAATTTTTAATGATTTTTGTCACTTAGAATAATTTTTATAACTTAGAATAATTTTTATTAATTTTTGTCACTTAGAATAATTTTTATTAATTTTTGTCACTTAGAATAATTTTTATTAATTTTTGCACTTAGAATAATTTTTATTAATTATTCCAGTTAGAATAAGTTTTTAAACAACTCTAGGAATAATTCTAAATTTTAATTATTTTAAATAAAAAATTTAATAATATTGCACTTAGAAGGGTATAGTACCGTTCGCCCTCCTCTCTTCAACAGAGAGAACTTTTCCTATTGGAAAAGGCGAATGAAGTGTTACCTGAAAACCGACCTAGAGGTCTGGTTTTCGATTAGGAAAGGATTCGTCTCTCTGGTAGACGACTCGTGCGAGTTGTTAGAAATGGGCTCAAGTCGATTACAAGGGGCTTAACACCTTGCAATGCGGACTTACCAAAGAAGAGCTCAATATGGTGGGTCCATTTGAAAACTCTAAGGAATTATGAGACAAATTAAATGAATTACATGAAGGTACAAATGACACTAGGATAGCTAAATGGGACATGTTACTTAATAAACTATTTAATTGTAAAATGAACGAATATGAAAATGCTAGTCAACTTCATACGAGAATAAAAGACATTTTAAATGGATTACATTTAATCGGACACCAAATAGAAAATAGGGGCGTAATTAGGTATACACTTAAGGCATTCCCAAGGAATGCCTTATGGACATCCATCGTTGATGCCTATAAGGTTTCCAGGGATTTTTTTACAATTAGACTAGACGAATTATTTTGCAAACTTGAACTACACAAACAAGCTAACTCGGGTCAAACCGAGAATGGCCTTGCTTTAATGGCAGGTTCGACCAAAAAAGAAAGAAAAACGAAAAGTGAGTTCGAAGACGAGTCAGAGTCAGAATCAAACGGAGAAGAGGAAATCATAAATATGGTCCGAAAGATGTTCAACTGAAGAAAAAGGTTTACAAAGAAGCATTCTAAGAAAGTTGTCGACAACAAGCCGAGACCCCGATCGGAAGTGACATGCTACAAGTGCAACGGAAAGGGACACTACAAATCGAAGTGCGTGAATCTAAAAAAGGAAGAAAAACCAAAAAAGGAAAAGAAGAAGAAAGCGCTTAAGGTAACTTGGGACAAATCATCCTCAAAAGAGTCAGACGCAGAAGAGACGAAGAGAAGCTTCGTGGTGTTTATGGCCAAATCAAGCTCCGGAGCCAAGTCAAGTTCTGAGAATGAGTCCGATTTCGAGTCCGAGAGAAGCCGCGAATCCACATCTGTTTCTGAAGGACTAGACGAGGTAACTTCTCCCATAGAAGATTAGTTGTACAATATAATTGCATGCCTAGGTACGAAGTTAGCGAAGTCCGAGAATCAAGTCGACTCGCTGCTTAAGGAAGTTCAAGTACTTAAGGAGCAAGTCAACTCAAAGACTTCGACTTGCCAAATTAAGGATAGAGACTCAACTCAAGTTGCAAATCTTGAGGAAGAGAACTCGGTCCTAAAAAGGCAAGTAGAAGATCTAACTGGATTGTTAGAAAAGTTCAATTCGGGCTCAAAGTATCTCAACATGATGCTTGGATCTCAGCGAGTCATGTATAACAAGTCCGGACTCGAACACAAAGCTAAATTCTCCTATAAATCATACATGTCATTACTTAGCCGAAACGCTAAGAATCGAGTCCAAGCATGGGTTCCTAAGTCTATCTTAGTCAACCAAATTAGACCAAATCAATTTTGGGTTCCTAAGAGTCAAGTTTACTTAGTGAACAAAACTCAACCTAGCTACCACTTAGGGGGAGATAACACTTTGCTTGTTTCCTTATTTAGTTAAACTCTTGCATGCTTTAGTTTACTTTACTTGCTTAATTTAGAATGGAATAGATAGGAAACAAAGTAGTTTAAACTTGAGAAACCTAGTACTAAGACGAAGTGAACTGATAGTAACTGAGAGAAGCTTTTCAAAGTGCATGTCTAGGAAGTGGTCGTTGCTCCGATATCCAAGAAGGTCATGTGTCTCGCCACGACCTGGTGCACTAAGTCGAGTGGAACTGACCAAACCTAACTCACTAAGTCTTTGACTAGTTAGACCAAGGCTTAGTCCAAAGTGAATCAAGTACTTAATTCCTTCATTGACTTTGTCTAGGAAGTGGCCGTTGTTCCGATATCCAAGAAGATCGTATGCCTCGCCATGACCTGGAAGTCAATGCTGGAAAAACCTACTTAACTAGCTCAAGCTAAACTTGAATCTAACACAAGTTTAAAAACTTTGAAATTGCTCATTAAATTTAATTAAGATAAAAAAGAAATCCTCACCTCACAAAATCCATAGGAGTAATGTGTATTGAAAACCTAGCTTGGGTAAGATAATTTAGAATTTAATCAAGCTTAATTAGCTTAATATAATTTACATAAGTTAACAAATTTACTTAAACTAAATTTAACAAATTTAATTAAACTAAACTCAACTTAAACTAAACAAACTTACTTAAACTAAACTTAACTTAACAAATTTACATCACAAATCAATTCAAGATGATTCATCTTATTCAAGGTGTGAATTATCTTAAAAAGTTTTAATTCATGTAGGACTCCAAAATGGACCAAAAGTTCTCAGAATTAAGCTACAAGAATCTAGGTTCAGTCACCTTTGAAAACAACGATAAACTTAAGGTAATTGGATCAGGTAACATTGAATTAGAGTCAAATTTTACTATACAAAAAGTTTTGCATGTAGAGAATTTCAAATTTAACTTGCTTAGTATAAGTCAGTTATGTGATGTTGGTTATGAAGTGAAATTTTTATCGAATGAGTGCTTGATTAATAATATTGAAAACCCAAAAATATTACTTAAGGGAGTTAGGAATAAAAATATATATTCAATAAATTTAGAAAGATCCTTAATTAAATGTCATATTACATAGCAAGAGGAAAGATGGTTGTGGCATAGACGACTTGCTCACATCAACTTTAGGAATATAACGAAGTTAAGTGAAACTAACTTAGTTAGAGGTTTGCCCAAACTTAAAAATATTGAAAACAAAGTTTGTAATGCTTGCCAACAAGGAAAACAAACTAAGTCTCAACATAAATTAAATAATCAAGGTCGAACAAGTTCAATACCTGAGTTAATTCACTTAGACTTGTTTGATTCGCATGGGGTAAAATCATTAAGTGGAAATTTATATTGTTTAGTGATAATAGATGATTACTCTAGATTTACATGAGTAAAATTTCTAAAATAAAAGGATGAAATATTTGAAGTATTTAAAAACTTTAGTAAACAAATAGAAAATGAAAAAGACCTTAAGATAAAAAGAATACGAAGTAATAATGGAGGAGAATTTTAAAATGAAAAATTTACAACAATGTGTCTAGAAAATGGATATCACCATGAATATTCATGCCCTAGAACACCCCAATAAAATGGAATAGTAGAAAGAAAAAATAGAACCCTACAAGAAGTTGTTAGGTCAATGTTAAATGAATATAACTTACCTAGCTACTTATGGGTCAAAGCTATAAACACTGCATGTTATGTGAAAAATAGAGTAATAATTAATAAATTAAATAATAAAACATCTTATGAAATTTTTAATAATAAAATACCTTCAATAAAATATCTAAAAATATTTGGATACAAAGTATTTATTTTAAATACAAAAGACCATCTTGGAAAATTCTCTTCAAAAATCGATGGAGGAATATTTCTTGGATATTCGACCACTAGTAGGGCCTATAGGATTTATAATAAAAAACTCTAAAAATTTAAGAAACAACTAATGTAAAATTTGATGAAGAAGAAATTACCAATAATCAAACAAATACATTAAAAGATAATAAAAATGAGCTAAATGAAATTACACATGATGAAGAGGAACAAACCCAAGAAAACTTAAAGACATCTAGAATTAATCCTAACCATCCTCTTGAACAAGTATTAGGAAATCCAACTCTAGGAGTTCAAACTAGATCAGCCCTAAGAAACTTGAGTCAAATCGCATTAACATCAAAAATAGAACCAAAATCAATAAATGAGGCTTTACCGGACACTGATTAGATAATAGCTATGCAAGAAGAACTAGCGCAATTCTATAGAAATGAAGTGTGGGACTTAGTATCTCCACCATCAAATAAAACAATAATAGACACTAAATGGGTATTTAGAAACAAATTAAATGATCAAGGAGAAATCATAAGGAATAAAGCTCGATTAGTAGCTAAGGGGTTTAGTCAATTAGAAGGGTTAGACTATGATGAAACTTATGCCTCAGCAGCTAGGCTTGAGTCAATTAGGATGTTCCTAGCTTATGTGGAACATAAAGGATTCAAGCTATACCAAATGGATGTCAAATCCACCTTTTTAAATGGAGTAATAAAAGAAGAGGTATATGTAAGTCAACCCCCAGGTTTTAAGAGCTTAGAATACCCTAATCACGTATATAAATTAAAAAAGGCCTTATATGGATTAAAATAAGCTCCTAGAACCTAGTATGAGAGACTATCTTCATACTTGATCTCAAAAGGCTTTAGACAAGGTCAAATTGACTCAACTCTTTTCGTAAAAACTTTGAACCAAGACATTTTTATTGCTCAAATATACATAGATGATATAGTCTTTGGATCAACAAATTCAAACTTCTTAAAAGAATTTATAAACCTAATGGAACAAGAATTCGAAATGAGTCTAGTAGGTGAGTTAAACTTCTTCTTAGGTTTACAAATAAAACAAACAACAGACGGTAATTATATATACCAAAACAAGTATGCAAGAGAATTGATTAAATAATTTGGCATGGAAAATACAAAAAACATTAAAACACCAATGGCAACAAATGTTATATTAAATGAAGAGAAAGAAGGAAAATCTGTAGATCTAAAGTACTATAGGAGTGTCATAGGTAGTTTACTATACTTAACTACAAGTAGACCCGACATACTACTTGCAGTAAGTATGTGTGCTAGATATCAAACTTGTGCTAAGGAATCACATTTAACACATGTCAAAAGAATCCTAAGATACATTAAAGGAACAATTAATGTAGGTATGTGGTATCCAAGATCTAATAACTTTGAGTTAGTAGGATACTCTGACTCAGACTATGCAAGATGCAAACTAGATAGAAAAAGTACTAGTGGAGAGTGTCAACTCTTAGGATCATGCTCAGTAAGCTGGTTCAGTAGGAAGCAATATTGTGCTGCTCTTTCCGCAACTGAAGCATAATACATAGCATTAGGTGAATGTGTGGCACAATTATTATAGATGATGCACACACTTAAAGATTTTGAATTAGATTACAAAAAGGTAAAAACATTAGTTGATAACATAAGTTCAATAAATTTAACTAAAAATCCAATCCATCACTCACGTACTAAATACATTGATGTTAAATATTATTTTGTAAGAGATCATGTGGTAAAGGATAGTATTGAACTCAACTATGTTGAGTCCAAATCTAACCTTGCTGATATCTTTACTAAACCACTTTCGGAAGATAAAATTAGTATGCTTAGAAGACAACTAGAATTATGCTTGGTAGACTAGAAATTCATGCTTGGACATATTTTCTATCACATTTGCATCATCTTGAAAATTTTAAAAATTTTAAGGTACATTTAAATTTTTAGCTATTTTTAAGGGGGAGTTAGAAAATTTTGGGAAATTTTGAAAAATATATTTAAAGGGGAGTTAGAATTTTGAAAATTAAAATTTGAAAAATAGTTTTAAGGGGGAGTTAGAAAATTTTGAAAATTAAAAATTTGAAAAATGTTTTTAAGGGAGAGTTAGAAAATTTTGAGAAATTTTAAAAGTTGAAAATTTGAAAAATGTTTTTATTAAGGGAGAGTTTTAAAGATTTTGAAAATTAAGATAGTTTGAGAACTTCAAAAACATTTTAAGGGGAGCAATGATAAATTTTGAAAATTGAGTTTTGAAAATTTTAGAAAATTAATCTTTTGAAAATTTTGAAACTGAAAGTTAAAGGGGGAGATCCCATCTTTAAAAGAAAATCTTATTTAGGGGGAGTATTGATAAACTTAAGCATTTTTGATAAAAAAAAATGTTTTTGATTAAAACTTTAAATTCTCATCTTTAAAGTTGTGCCATTTTGAACTTAATTTTGATTTTGATGTATGTCAAAGGGGGAGAGAGGAGATTTAAAGTTAGAGAGAAGAGACTTAAAGAGAGGGAGATTTAAAAATTTAAAGTTTTTTATGCATATGAGCATTTCATGCATATACATTTTTAACCCAATGCATTTCTGATATATGTTATAATTGGATATTATAGTTTGATTCTCCTAACTTTAACTGATGTGTTGTCATACATCAAAAAGGGGGAGATTGTTGATGCAGAGAGCATCATTCCTTGGTTTTAATGTATGAATCATAGTTAAAGTTAGAACTTACTTGTGTTCTAATATTAGTGTTAAGTGTGCAAGCTTAACAGAAAGTCCTAGTAGGTTATATTGACCGGATACTAGGCAAATGTCTTGACAGATCAAGATGATCGGACACCAGGTATGAAGTCCAGATGGGTCGAGTGGATCGGACATTTGACATGAAGACCGGTTGGGTCAGGAGACTGGACAATCAGCAAAAGGCCCAGCTGGGTCATGTAGACCGGACAGCTGGTGGAAGCCCTGGTGGGTCAAATCGGAGGTCAAGAATAGTAAGTCTGGCAGATCAGCCGGCAGGTAAGCCTCGAGTGGAGAGGTGAGGTCGAGTCCTCTTTAGGGTGACAAAGCTAGGCGTCGATTCAACATAAAGTCCGTATGGGACTTAGAAGCCGAGATCGAGAAATATTACTACTGCTATCATATTTGATTTTATCTATTTGTGCTAATCTTGTTTTGCAGGGAGCAATCAACTGAATGGGTTCTAGTCGACTAAAGTCCAGTCGACTGGGTATGGGTCAGTCGACTAGATACCTAGTTGGCAGGATAAGCTGGTGATCGATCAAAGATCTAGCAGTGCAAATGGAAAGAGTTTTAGTTGACTGGGGAGTTTCAGTCGACTGAAGAGGCAAACTTCCTGATGCAGAGCCGGGTGACCTGGAGTCGACTGGAGCGTGTTCAGTCGATTGGAAGACCAAAAGTTCCATATCGATGGGCTGATGTGGAATCGACTGGAAGACATTCCAATCGACTTGAAAATATTTATAAAACAAATGTTCGACCAGCTCCGAATAGAATACTGCTACTACGTTAAAGTGCTGCCTCTATTCATCATCGTCCACTAGAGCTTCATTTTCTCACAAAGACGCATTTTTGACACTCCATGCCTACTTCAAAATTTCCATTAGTGTCGATATAACTTAGCTCTTATTTTTTGTACTCATTTTCGCTTGTATGTACTTAATTTCAAAGAGAGGGTAGAGTGTTACCCATTTCTCATCTTTGTAAAAAGCGAACCCCTCTGAAGTCGAGAGTTCTCGAGTTAGAGGGTATATAGTGATTGCACATCGAGGTAGCTCTCGGAAGAGCTACGGGTCTTGGAGTAGCAACCCGGTTAAGGTTGTGTACCAAGTAAAAGAAGTTTGTCTCTATCTTATTTTATTTCTGCTGCATACTCTTTAACAATTTCAAAATATAAAATATAAGTTTTAAAATTAAAGAAAATTGTAACCTCCGAGATTCCCCCCCCCCCCTCTCTCGGAGTATTTTGATCCTACAATATCCTCTCTTAGCACCTTTCTAATGACCCTTTTAGGCTTGAAAGCCTTGTCAATTGGATCTTGCCTAGGTCAACTCTAGGGATAACTTCCCTTGTGACCTTCTTAGTGGCTTTCCTAGGTTTCATGAAAACCTTGGCCACTAGACATCTACCATGGTTAGCCTTAGGGATGACTTTCTTAGTAACCTTGGCTTTCCTAGACCTAGAAATGGTTTCATAGTCAAATTAAACACTATAGTAGGTCTCCTTAGGCCTAGGTTTGTGATTCAAACCTTTCATGCCCCTAGATGGTTCTTGCCTCCTAGACCCTAATTTATGATCATTATACCCCATAATCATGTCTTCCATTTTCCTAAAGGTCTTCTCCATTTTCTCAAGTTTTGACCTCAAAACTTGATTTTCTAATTATAATTACCCAAATTTTGAATTTTCACTTAGTCTTTGGGCATAGTTCTTCCTTTTAGGCATATCTCTACCCATCTTAGAGTTAATGCCTAAATGATTTTCTACCTTCCTAATAGCATCCTTAGGTAGAATTGTTTTAGGGTTAAATGTTTTAGATTTGTCCTTAACTCTAATATCGTATGATTTAGTACCTAAACAATAAGACTTATTTCTAGCATGCTTTTCATGATTATGAACAATAATAAGAGTATTAAAATTACTTCTAGCATGCTTTTGACTATTAATTGAAGAAGGAGCATACTTAAAAATTACCTTAGGGTTTGCCTTAGCTCTCCCTACATTTGAGACTACTCCTTTGCTCTTGGTTTGCTTCCTCCCCTTAGGGCATTGGCTTCTATAGTGACCCTTTTGATGGAATTTGAAGCAAATTATGTGCTCCTTGCTCTTGATTGTTAGGGTTCCATCATCCTTAGGTTTTTCATGAACTTTTGGTGTCGGTTGAGTCTTCTTGACTCTTTTTGGATACTTACTCTTGTAGTATTCTACTTCCCTGCACTCAAAGCATATGATGTGATTTTTATTCTTAATGACTATGCTTGAGTTACCTTCCATGGTAGGGGAATTTTTTATTTCTTCTTCATTTCTCCCAGATGTAGATGCTTCTTGTTGTTCTTGCTCCGGGATAGAAGATTATCTCTCCTCCCCCTCAATCCTAGAGGTGAAGGCTTCTTCAAGTTCCTCTTTCAATCTGGATGTTGAGCATCTCTCAACTTCCGAATCCTCAAGCTCTTGGGATGATGATGCACATTCTTCTTGAACTTGAGAGGATGAACACTCCTCTTCTTCTTTTTCTTATGCCGATTCGGGATTTTTGTGGAACTTGACCAATTTGTTCCACAACTCCTTAGCATCTCTATAACCTCCTAATCTAGACAAAATATTGTTAGGTATCAAATTTACTAACATTTTTGTTAGCTAGATGGTTGTCTCAAATTTTTGTCGTTTCTCCTCGGTCCACCTCTTCATCTTGAGGATTTCTCCCTTCTTGCCCCTCGGAGCATCGAATTCTATAATCACAACAATCAATTTTCTATATTGAACATTAAGAAATATTCTATCCTACCTTTCCAATACGTTAAATCTTCACGGTCGAAGGCGGGTGGAATTGTTATGTCTATTAGGGCAATCAACCCATGAATGATGTGTTTTGATGTGTGTGGCAAAGGTTTAAGTTAGGTTGTTTGTGGATTTGATATGTGTGTTGAAGTCGTGAAGGACTTAGTAATTCACACATAGTTATCTTGACAAAGCATTGGCAAGATCACCATCTCATGACTCAGTCCTTGAGTCAGTGAAGGACAGCATTGCGAAGCCATGCGCTTGGTGCATCTGAGGGACCACTGGACGAGGAGCATTGGAGTGAAGCTAAGGAAGCAGACTTCAGGGCGAGATGCGAAGGATGGCATTGCGAAGTCGTGCTCTTGGTGCATCCGAGGGACGTGGCCGGACGAAGAGAGCTTCAAGGAAAAGGACTCAAAGGGAGATGAGAATGAGCGATTGTAACCCGGGACGAGGTAGCTCATAGGTAAACTTAGCTGAATGACTAAGTCAAGTGTCGGATGCTCAACCAAAGGTTGGTTTGAGGTTTCACCCAACACCAGTCGACTGCTATAGGTAGCAGTCGACTGTTTTAGGTCGATTGGACTCGATCGATGTTTCGACTGAACAGGTTATGGCCAAATAATCGATTGCCAAGGGATGGCAATCGACTGTCGACACCATCAGTCGACTGCCAAGGGACGGCAGTCGACTGATCGAGGCAAGTTCGGGCACAGAAGCTTTGGAAGTCGAATGATCTCGTTAACCACTCGACTATTAGCTCCATCAGTCGACTGATGGGAAGATCAGTCGACTGATGTGGGAGCCATTGGTTGGAATCCAATGTGGATGAAGCTGTTGCGAGGCAACGACTACAGCAGCAGTCGACTGATGGCTGCATCAGTCGACTGCTCAGTGCCCAACGGGAAGAATGGCATCTTCCCTATAAGAAGAGGCCTTGGGTCACTTGGGATGGTTAATGCTTAACCTCTAAACATCTCCTAAGTGCCCAACACGTTTTTACTCCTCTTCCTTGAGTTTATTTCAATCATATTGTAAGAGGAGTGATTCTTGTAAGAAAGATTACCTCCACCTAGCTTAGTACAAAAAAGAGACTAGTGGGAAGGGAGTGATTCGTCATACGAATCAGGTCGTGAATTAGCGGCAAGAGTCGTGAACCACGTTACATCTTGGCATTTGCGTTTGTCTCTTTAATTCTTGCATTTACTCTTAATTGTCCTTAGTTTTATTATTTCGTTGCGCTAACCCTAATCGTAGACAATTAAGACGCGATCGAACTCCACCATCTACGAAGAAGGTTATTCACCCCCCTCTAGCCAGCCACCGATCCTCCAACAATGTCATTGCCCAATCTCTCGTTGAGCTCCATTTTCTCCTTCTCCTCTAGCGTGTTTGCTCCTTGGTGATTAGTCCAAATGAAGAGCCTACCGAGCTCTGATATCAATTGTAGAAATGTTGATGACGCGCTAGAGGGGGGTGAATAGCGGTTTTGCTTCGCTTGATGAAATTCGATCGTACTTATCTACAATCGTTAGTACACAATGGAAATAGAAATACTAATACAAATATACACAAGAATACACAAGCACAAAGACACAAGATGTAACGTGGTTCGGAACCCTAGTTTTTACTCCACGGGGTGAGCTCAATAGCGAGCTCTAGTGATGCACACCACCACTAATCCAACTACTCCTTCTCGGTGACACACCGGAGGTGGAGAAACCTCTTACAAAGCTCTTACAACAATAAGAATGAAATACAACAAGTATACTAAGCAATACACAAATACAAGTAAAGAAAACTTTACACAAAGAACTTTGGATTTTTCTTGTTAATTGCTTTGGAATGGCTTTGAAGGACTAGAAAGTACCAACTATTCCCCTTCAAATCGCCCCAAGAACCATAGCCAAAATCCTCCTCTTTGAGCTCCTTATAAAGCTGCAACTCGGGCTGATTTTCAACTTCTAGTCGACTGCTCTTACCCAATAGTCGACTGGCCTTCATGTCGTTGTCTCACAACGGCCATATCCATGCTGAAAAAACTCCAATGATTATACAGCAGTCGACTGCCAAACCCTTGAAGGCGACTACTCCCTCGTCAATCGACTGATTAGTCAACTACGGAACAATCTGTGCCCATGAACGCAAATAGCAGTCGACTACCCTCCATAGCAGTCGACTAATCAAGGCCAGTCGACTACCCAAAGCTGGCAGTCAACTGCCAAGGCCACGCAACCGCAGTCGAGCTCCACTTGACTATTGACCAGTCGACTGGTCATAGTGTCAGTCGACTGCTCAAAGTTGACTCAGCTGCCAAGTGTCAAACACTTGGCCAGTCGACTAGTTCATAACTCCAGTCGACTAATAAACCTCAAACATGAGGTTTAACTCAAGTATGATCCCCTCATACTTGCTAGACCTATCATGCCCGCCCTTTCCAGGGGTTGGAGGGGCGGCGCGACGCGATCATACATACATGCATTACAGCAGAAGACTACATATACTTCTTACAGCGGAAGACTTTAGACTTATTGTTTTTCCTTTCTTTCTTTTAATATAAGCATGCATCATCATTTCATAAATACTTGTTCCAGTTCATGACATTCAACTTAAAGAAAATGTGCATAGGTATGGGAAAAATAACAGATCTCCTCCACCATGCCACTACCACACACACCTTGCCCCTCCTGCTGCTCCCTTTAGTTTAGCCATTCTTTACCCTTATCTGCAGTACAAGGGAACATAAAACTATAAGCACATAGGCTTAGTAAGATCCTATCCTACTCACAAAAACCATACGTCAAGCATTAAGCATAGAGTAGGGACATGATCATAGAAGCTCATATAAGCATAACATTCATATAAACGTACACGAACATATAAACAAGCATAGCATGCGTATAAACATACCAGAACATGAACATAGCATTCGTATAACATTCAATAACATAAGCAAACACATCATGCATATAAACATACCAGAACATAAGCATAGCATTCATATAAACATCTAAGAACATACCAGAACATAAGCATAGCATTAATATAAACATCTAAGAACATAAGTAAACATAACATGCATATAACATCATATGATCTAGACATGAAATAAAGGTATATGTAAGATGCTTTTTGAAAACATATATATTATAGGTATGTAAACATAATCTCAACATATTGGGCCCGGCATTATACCACATACATCATCATCATAGCACGCATCACTAATAGATCCGAGGTAGCTAATCCCGAACCCACTAGAGTACTAGGCTCGTACTATGTCTGTCGGCCTAGGGGCAACATAACATAGAAGCTCATCCTAAGCTCGTACTTATGACCATCGGCCTAGGGCATCTGGGAGCCCATCCCGTACTGAGTTCGTACTACGACCGTCGACCCAGGGGCACATAGGAGCCCATCCCTTGGACCTTGTTAGGGTCCTGGTACAAGCCATGCAAAAAGTAAAATAGCATATCATGTTCCTTATCATAACATATCATATTTATTTTCATAAACATATCATGTTCCTTATCGTGGCATATCATGTTTCTTCTTCATAGCATAACATGTTTCTTCTTCATAACATATCATATTGCTTTTCAGAACATATCATGTTCCTTCTTCATAACATATCATATTTCTTTTCATACATATCATGTTCCTTCTTTATAACATATCATACATTCATACAATTTACATGGCAATGAGCATAACATGATCATACATTTAACATGGTAATGAGTAGAACATAATCATGCATTCCTACAATTAACATGGACATATGGTAGTGTCATAAACCAATCATGCTAAACAACTTGAGCAAGGACTACTTAACATCATGCTAACAGCACACACATATAGGGCATGGCATAAACATCATGAACAAGCATAACATGGTGTGATCTAAACTTCATGGAGTTCTACCAAAATTTTAAACCCTAAACAACTTGTACATGATCTAACTAACTATATATTAATTCTATCACCTATAAATCATGGCATGGAAGGCCCTTAGGAGTTTAAATGAGTCTTGGCCGAGAGCTTCAAGGAATCCTAAGATCCATTTCTTAAATCTAGCTTAGCTATCAACATGTTACCTTCATCTACATTCAAAACATAGCATGACAACTTATAGATCATAGCATGATAGACCTAAATGGGTCTTGGCCGAATGTTTCAAGGAACTTTAAGGATCAACCACTTAAATTTAGGTTAGCTAACAACATGTTATCTTCATCTACAATCAAAACATAGCATGGCAACTTATAGGTCCTAACATGATAGACCATTAGGGGCCTAAATGGGTCTTGGTCGAATGTCTCAAGGAGCTTTAAGTTCAACCACTTAAATTTAGTTTAGCTAACAACATGTTATCTTCATCTAACATCAAAACATAGCATGAACTCATCTAGAGCATAGCATAGAATATGTTATCTTCATCTAACATCAAAACATGGCATGAACTCATCTAGAGCATAGCATAGAACATGTTATCTTCATCTAACATCAAAACATGGCATGAACTCATCTAGAGCATAGCATAGAACATGTTATCTTCATCTAACATCAAAACATGGCATGAACTCATCTAGAGCATAGCATAGAACATGTTATCTTCATCTAACATCAAAACATGGCATGAACTCATCTAGAGCATAGCATAGAAAAACCATTAGGTGTCCAAAGGGGCTTGGCCGAGAGTTCTATGAGGGTTTGAAGATCAACCACTTAACCAAACCTATCTAGAAACCTATCATCTTCATATTCATACAAAGTATAGCATGGACCATCATGGAAAGCACAAGGAATGGTCTTGGCCGAAAGTTTCTTGAAGTTTTTTTGAGATCTAACACTTAACCAAACCTATCTAGCAACCTATCATCATCATATTCATACAAGGTATAGCATGGATCATCATGGAAAGCACAAGGAATGGTCTTGGCCGAAAGTTTCTTGGAGTTTTTAAGATCAAACACCTAACCAAACCTATCTAGCAACCTATCATCATCATATTCATACAAGGTATGGCGTGGATCATCATTGAAAGCATAAGGAAGGGTCTTGGCCGAAAGTTCATGAAGGTTTTTACTTAATAACATCAATCGAAACAACTTGTATGCAGGTGAGGGGATACTTACATCCTTCGCTTTGTTAATAGTTGGAAAATACCCTAGGTTGTGCCAAGATTAGAGCCTTCCCCTAGCTTGGTTAGCTTTCGAAAAATGGAAGAGGGGAGCCTAGGGTTTCGGTGAGGAAGAAGAAGAGAAGTGGAGAATGAAAATTAGGGTTTCTCTTGTCTCCTCATCCCCCTATTTATTCACTTGAAGGTGTCCCTTAGCCTCCCTTACCCTTATCTATCATTTCCCATATCCCTCTAATAGCACAACCCTGCTGGGCTTCTGGTTATTGGATGCATCCTAGGGTTTAGCTATCTATTAGAGGTTTGGGGTTCAATTCCTGGGTCATGCATCCTTTTTGGCTCTATTTCTTTTATTTTTGGAAGAACCCACATAAAAGCCCATATGGTCATGCAAAAATTCTCATAAAATTTCTAGAAATTTTACGGGCGTTACAAGACCACCCTTAGCCTAGATCTAAGCCTTCTAGTCACCTCCATCAGCCTCACACCTATCGGATCCCTCCAAGTCATTCATGACTTATTCATCCATACGTTAGCCTTTAGATGCTTCCATCGACTATTGTCATGCTAACCGGGTCTACACCGCCAAGATATATTTGTACTTGCACTGCCAAGACACATGCTTGGACTTTACGCAGCCAAACATTGGACTTATGCCGCTAAGACTACCGCTTGGACTTTACGCCGCCAATATCACACTCTTGGACTTCCCTTGCCAACTGTAAAATACCGAAAATAAATAAATAAATAAAATAAAATAAAATAATTCTTGTTAATTAGGAAAATCTCCTATGGAATTTTCTAGGAATTTTTAGAAATTTTCGAAGACATAAATGGAAATTTCTATGACAGTTGTGGGGAAAGATTTAATAGGCTTTGGGAAAGCCTATTTGGGGTAAATTAAATTCAAGATGGATGGTTAGGAATTAATTTAAACCTAACCTAAGTTTAAATCGTATGGATTAATTAAATGGATATAGGGTTAAATTGCTTATAGGATTAAACTGACTCGTTTCCAAACCCGACCCATTAGAAAATTTAACGTGCCGAACGTTTCTCCCCTACGCGACATTTCCTTTTCGAAATGCGCGATAGCCCCTCTTCCCTTCCGAAATGCGCGGTGGCAGAGCTTCTTCTTTCCTCCTCTCTGCCCTCGCCGCTCTCTCGGTGCTCACCTCGCAACAAGCGACGGCCAACAGCCTCGACGATCTTCGCGGACGAAGCTGGAGCAAGGGGTTACCACAGAAGGGAGGGCGGCAGTGTTGGCACTGGCATGAGGTTTTCCGACAAACAAGATAGATTTGGGAGAAACTGATGCCGGTGGAAGATTCAACTAGAGGTCAGTGCGATTCGTCTCCGGGCTCTCGTCGACTTCTTCGTGTGAGCCGATCGTCGACAGTTTGGTCTGATTTCCGACCGCTTGATTTCTTCTTCCTCGATCTTTCGTGGTATCCACTCACATCGGAGGCCTTCCTATGCCGTCAAGGCCTGTGGTTGGTGATGTGCCGACAGATGCCCTGGTTAGGGATTCCACCATGAGATTGAAAGATGGGAAGGAGGGGCACGATCCGATCGGTTGCAGGGTTCATTTGATCACTACGGGATCCATCTTGTTCCTTGGCTGCTTCTGTGAACATGACAACCATCTGCACCTCAGTGAACAACAGCAACCATCGTGTGTTCTGGTAGCAATGCAACGCCGGTGTCATTCAACGGCTTTTGTCAGTGGATCGTGAGAGTTTTACTCGAGGATCTATTCTCACATCTATGGCTATTGAATTCGGGTTGATGATTTTATAGACTATTAGAGTTGGGGGTTGTCTTCAACCCAATGGCATGATTCATAATAGATCTCCCTAAGCAAAGGAAGAAGCTGTGGGCAAGAAAAACAAGATTAGGTAAGTTTCTGATCTGTTTATGCTAGAGTGTGCAATAGTAATATTGCTTCCTGATTACCGTTGTAGCAGAGTTATTGTTGAATTATATCGGTGATTAGTGGAGACTAGTTTTATTCTAGTTATATTGGTATTCTACGTTTTCAGGATTTTAATACGAAGCCGATGTAGGATAAGGATTTGATCCTAAATTGGAATTGATAGCATAATCTAGTTGTATGCTAATTGCAGGACCTAGGTTCAGGACGGTCCTTTGGACGTGGAGATACTCAGATAAGTCTTCGAATCAGGTGGGTAATTCCTACCCTGGTCAGGTAGTTTTAATGCATACAGATTTAGATGTATGATCATCTTATATGATCATGTTACCTTGACTCTGTTCTTATTTACTCTTGCGCTTGATACTTTACCATGGGCTGTTAACTCCATTGCTGCTATCATATTTGATTTTATCATGATTAGGAGTTATATATATAGGTGATGTAAGTAACCTAGAATTTGTTTAGTTAAGTGCAAATAGTAAAGTCCGGATGACAACCTGATTGTAAAATTGGGTAAAAAGGTCATCCGTAGATAGATAATGTCTTGAACCTAGGGTTAATTCTGGTACCCTTAGGTTGCATGTTTACCACCGACCGTGTATTGTGTAAATGGTCAGGTGAATGATACTTAGTGTGTCGCTACGGACCGGTGATCCTAGCTTGATATAATCAGTTTGAGTACGACTCTCTACAAGATAGAGAGTGCGTCCATCAGTTGAGTATGACTCTCTGCAGGATAGAGAGTGCGACGATTAGATTGGCATGACTCTCTACAAGATAGAGTGTTATGATCGATTGAGTATGACTCTCTGCAGAATAAAGAGTGCGTTGATCTGATTAGTATAACTCTCTGTAGAATAAAGAGTCTGTGGTGGATGTCTGTATGTGGGACATTACATTCATGTCATTTGCATGTACGCTGGCGACGTGGTCTCCCTTATGGTTGAGAGGGTCGCCAGTCATCCTGTCTCCACAGTTATTCATAGGAGGGGTAACCAGTGTGAGGGCAGAGCATTGTGGTGCCGCACTCTACCACTATAGATGGTGGTAGTGGGATTTGTGTGTCGTAGTCCTGCGTGTGTGGCACTTGACTACTCATTGGTAGTGACTGTCGGAGTGGCCAACAACCGGGACCCCCATCGTGTAGCTTGCTCTTCACGCTTATATGCTACTCGATCATACTGCTCACTCGGCCACTCGAGAGTAGTGGTTGGTGTTGAGTTGGGATAGTTGTCATGCTCGAGCCACCGAGGCCACACTGGGGTCGTGATAGCTTTAGGGTGAGCTGACATGACCATGCATGCTGCATTGCCGACTTATGACATTTTTGCATATTGTCATATATATACATATATGCATGTATATATATACATGGATGATTGTGATTAGTATATATATATATAGATGCAGTCTATATATATATGCTTATTGTGATGTTGCATTTGATTGTACTATTCTTGTTGCATTTGGTTGTACATCATCTTCATACATGCTACCCGCATCGCTTATACGGTCGTGTAGGATACCTTTATAGTTGTTGGATTGTCTATTGCATTCTTTGACCTGTATTTATGTCATTATATGGTTTAGAGTAGACTTCCTGTATATGTATATACTGTGGATATGTGCTCAGGTTGGATAGGTGTAGCGTAGCAGACGTTCAGGTATGTCTGCATTTTATATTGCTTTTGGTTAGAAGGTATATACATGGATATGTTATCATGTTAGTGATACCTATAGATTTTTCTATCGAAATACATGTGATATTGATATATACATATTTTTTTATTACCTGCTGAGTTTTACTCACCACCACGGACCCTAGGTTTTTCTGTCGCCCAGGTAACAGGTAGCCGACTTCGTGATGGACTTGGAGCACCGCTGGCTGGCATCGTCTCATTTCAACTCCGAGAGTCCGAGTTTTTGGGTTTTCATTGGTGTTCCGATATTATTTGGTTTATGTGATGTTTTGTAGTGATTGGACGATGTAAAGGTTGTACCTTTCTTCTTTTGGTTTTGTTATGGTGTTCTGAGTCGGTGTTAGTCATACCGGCATGTATGTGTGTAGTTTGTGATGTTGTATTATGTTTCCGCTGTGTTTTGTGTATTTGTCTTATTGTTTCCGTTGTGTTTTGATGTGTTATTATGGTTATATATATATATATATATATATATATATATATATATATATATTTGTTGTTGTTGTTGTGGCCTACGGGCCTTGTATTAACACGAGATGTTGCCAGTACAGGGGAGATATTGTCCGTTTGCTTTTCGGCACGGCATACTCTCGGGGCGTGACACCAACTCCATGTTGGACTTTCCAAATGCCAAGACCCATGCTTGGACTTTCCAATTGCTAAGACCTATTCTTGGACTTTCTATACCAAGTACCCAAGACTTAGACTTTACTATTACTAAAACCCATGCTTGGACTTTCCATGCCAAGTACATAAGACTTGGACTTCCCATGCCAAGTACCAAGACTTGGACTTTCCATGCCAAGTACACAAGACTTGGACTTTCCATGACAATCACATTGTCAACCGTTTTGTCGAACATCAAAATACTATTCGAGTCAAACTCGAGTCTGGTCAATCGCGACCTAGGCCGATTGCACCAACACCTTTTGGCAGTCGATTGCTAGGCAAATATCCAACCCAAGGCATGCTTTAAAAGGAGCTCGATGGGAGAAGGAGAAGCTGCTGGTTCTTGGGGCCGGGGATTTGAAGGGGAATAGTTGATATTTTCCAGGCCTTCAAAGTTATTCAAAACAACCAAACAATCAAGCATCCAAAAGCTCACTTGTAAAGTGTTGTAAATTCATTTCTTTCATTTGCTGGTATTATTAGCTTCTTATTATTATAAGAACTTTGTAAGAGGTTTCTTCACCTCCGATGTCATACTGAGAAGGAGAATTTTAATAATGGCGATATGCATCACTAGAACTCAACTCGTGGAGTAAAAACTCTAGTTTCTGTTAGTGAAAGCCCTAGAGTCAATCATGTGATGATTATTGTATGGACTTTATTGTATCATATTACTATTTATAAAGGTATGGTTATTATATTTACTTGTATTGGTGCCAAATAACCAAATATAATAATGTCCTTGAGTAGTAGGTTCTTACCTATATCAATCGATTGGTTGAATCGATAATGAGATGATATAGAGAACACTACTTTAATTATTCCTAGTCAAGTATTAACATTCAGGGACAATGTTAATGCGTAAAGACTAGCATGTATATTAGTAATATATGAGAGATGTCCTAAGGCAATCGTCTTATGTTTGAACCATTTATATGATAAATGAAGATTCACTATTTGAGTATACATGTTTTCATGTATTTGATTAGATCATAAACTCATTTACTGAATGTCCACGATACGATTCACAGCATGAGAGAATTTGTGATTGGATCACAACTAGTGAGTATCTCTACATGTGTAATTGTGATGTATCGGAATTATCCCTAGTCGATGAATTGATGGATTTTGACACCATTGATTCTATCGAGACTAGCACGAGGTATACTCATTGGTGTATCCAAGCAGCTGATTCTCACTAGCTAGAGACATTGTGATGTCCGGAGTTAATCGTGGATGCTAGTTATGGTAACTAGTTCATTGGAGTGACCAGCCGTAAGACTTCATATGGTTCTCTGCATATATAGATATATCAATGAAGTTCTTACTGTAGCTTAAGTGCGATGTTCCTTTGACTTGCGGTATTCAAGTCATCTTGATCATAAAGACTTATGCTTTGACATCTTAAGCAAGCATCTCTAAGGAGATGTGGACCCGGGATGATTGGGTATAAGTCGAAGTGATCGAAGGTGATTGAATAGCCTATAAAGGATTCACCACTCCTTGCGAGGAGATGTATACCCATGGCCTCTCGTCGGATTGTTACTAAAGTCTTTGGCCAAAGCATTATATGTTTAGAATAAGGTACTCTTCAATACATGTGCAGTAACTAGAATCCGTAGGATGAGGAAATGATACTTGGGCTAGGTGTGACGTAGTCAGTCTAGTGGGGACTGACACTATAGACCATGTCCTGAACCAAGTGGGTATAAGATGAGTGAAGGGAATGGGGCACGATTCATTCGAGCTGCTGAAGGGTTTCAGAAATAGTTCTGGATCAACCGTTGATCTTTTCGGTTAATTGGAGATCATGATGTACTACTAGGTGTCACTCATGATCGTTCTATAATTAATGGTTAATTATAGATGGCCAACATAAACCGAGAACCTATTTGGTCACACGCACAACGAGCGTAATCCAAAGGATTTAAAACGAGCTTGAGAATGAGATTCTCAGACCGAGAGAAACTAGGTTTGGTTGGACCAAACGTGGAGCGAGCATGAAATCGTTTCAGTCGCAATGGAAGCGTGGATGGGTCGTGTCTTATGAAGACATAATGGATGAACCAAATTGGTTTGGTTCTAATCCAATGGACGAGAATAAACCAAAGGGTTTGGTTTGTTTTAAACGAATGAACCAAAGTTGGTTCGGTTCGTTTTAACTTAAAATAAGCCATCATGATTTGGTTTATTTTAACTTAAATTAATGGAGCGGGTTAACGGGCCTTATGGTTATGATCCGATAACCATTAAGAGAATTTGTTCTCTATAAAAGAGGGATTAAGGGTTTGTTAAGCCCTAATCCAAATTCCCTTAACCTAAAGTTGCCGCCCCCTCCTCACCTCGGTGAAGTCGGCGCCAACAGCCCCCCTTGCCGCCGCCCACCACCTAGCTCCCTTGTCGGCGTCCAGAAGGAGTTGTCCTTCCCTCTTGCCGGCGTCGAGCTGCTGCCGGAGAAGCTCCGGTGATCTCCCTTGGGTTCGGCAATAAGGTGAGCTTCAACCTTCCCTTTTGGCCGGCCCCTATTCCTCCACCAAAGCTGTCCAGTTTTCTGGACAGCTTGTTTCCTTCTCGTCGGAACGTCGTTTGGACGACGTTTGGAGCTCCGACAGAGGTAGACTTGCCGGGGATTCGATCTCCGGTAATCCTCATAGGTGGAGGACGAAGGATTCGTCAAACGGTTGACGAATATCTCTCCGGAGAAGCGAGTTTTTGAGGCCTCGTTTTGGATCCGAATTTTGATTCAGATCGTGATCTTCTCTCGATCACATCGTCTTCAACACGAGGCTAGTAACCCATATGAAGACGAGGCTCGTGACTTTGTGAAGTCATCCTGAAGATACTCGGCGTGGATACGGATAGAGACGATTCTAGCTTGAATCGTTCCGGTTGATGCCTTTCCCGCTACACGTGATACGTCAGGTATACGTAGTGTAAATTTCCTTTTATTGTAAAATTTAAATTTATGGTTATGTCTACACATGTTGTACTATGTATGCGTGTGATGTGTGTGTTGTAATAAATTAGATTTATTATTTTATTCCTTCCGTTGTGCACATGTTTACGAAACATGTTCGAACACACACTCGCCGCGGTGCCGGAAACCCAACAGTGGTATTAGAGCCCAGGTTGTGTTTCGACATAATCGTAAAATAGTTTTGCGATAGTCATAATGATATTTTTAGAAATTTTCTACTTTTGGAAAGTTAGAAGTATTTATGGAAATTTTTCAATTTTGAAAAGTCTAGAAGTATTTATGGAAATCTTCTACTTTTGAAAAGTTGGAAGTATTTATGGAAATTGATATTTTCCATAAATAAAATATTTGATTAGATTTTAGAAATTTGTTTCCTAATTTAATCTTGATTTGATTTGGGAAATCAAATCTTAAAATATTTTATTTCCATAAGTAGTTTTGATGATTTAGGAAATTGGTTTCCTAAATTGACTTTCCTTAATCTACTATTTCCACAAATAAAATATGTGATTAGATTTGGAAATTTGTTTCCTAATTTAATCGTGATTTGATTTAGAGAATCAAATCTTAAACATATTTTATTTCCATAAATAGTTATGACATATAAGGAAATTATATACATGACATAATTGTATGTCATGTAATTGCATTAGATGCATATCATAATGCCATGCGTGTCGTGACATGTAGATTTATGTCATGTATGTCATGCCATGTAGATAATAGTTATTTGCATGCAAAGAGGATGAGACATAAAAACCTTTTACTCAATATTAAAGCCTACACCTTCCATTAATATGGTTAGAACCAGAGTTCCGTTTCTTGTTTGGGTTGTTGGACTCTCTCCAAGCCCGGCTCGAACCCGAACATGTTCAAACCATGAAATAGTTTAATACTAATATGGTAAGAGTCAGAGGTCAATCATTAGCATTGGTTGTTGGACTCTCTCCAAGCCAGGCTAATTGGTTAAATGCGCTCTAACCATATTAAAACTATTTCTCGATTAATGGGTTGGCTTTAACCTGGAGTATCGGCTTGTTGGACTCTCTCCAAGGTCGATGTTAAGGGAGGTGAAGTTGGGTGTTATGCATATGATGCATACTTGTTAATGTGTTAACAACCCGATGTATATGTGAACATTCAATTAGTTGATAGCACATTGTGATAGTTGCATATACATGATATGCAATTGGTATAGTTGATACCTACCATCGTAGTTATGAATGACTTGTTGGACTCTCTCTAAGGTTGTTCATATCTATGATGGATATCAGCCCATTCGGAGATGGACCTACGATCTCTCGAAGTGATTTTGGGGTTTTTGAAATTCGAAAAAATGAATGGGATTTATAAATGTATATTGATGCATTTTTAAAATCATTTTCTCATATATGCTCGTTTTGTATTTCTAGGTTAATCGATTGATCATGACGTCTTTGAATTTGCGCACTATTTTGGATTCAAACAAATTGACTGGGCCTAACTTCCTGGACTGGCTTAGAAACCTGAGAATTGTTCTCAAGGCGGAAAAGCTAGCATATGTCCTTGAAGAGCCTCTTCCCAACCGTCCTAAGGACGATGCAACTCCAGACCAAATGTTGGTCTATCAGAAGCATGTGGCAGATTCTGAGTTGGCGAGTTGCATCATGCTAGCTGCGATGGTACCTGAGCTACAAAAGCAGCATGAGCATATGGATGCTAATACCATGGTTTTTCATCTTCATGAGTTGTTTGATGAGCAAGTGAGATCCGAAAGTTTCGAAGTCTCCAGGCTCCTCTTCACCATGAAGATGCAAGAAGGTTCGTCTGTAGTGCAGTTTGTGCTAAAGATGAACGGGTACATCGAGCGGCTAGCTACCCTCGGGTTTGTGATGGATCATGAATTAAGCATTGACTTAATTCTGCATTGAATGCCCCAGAGTTTCTCACAATTTGTGATGAACTATCGGATGAACAAATTAGAATCCACTATTCCTGAGCTCCTCAATATGCTGAAGACTGTGGAGCCTTCTGTGAAGCATGAGGAGAAGGCGATTCTGTTAGTTGATTCATCAAAGAAAGGTTCTAAGAGGAAGGCAAAGGAACAGAAGAAAGGGAAGAACAAGAAGGCAAAGAAGGCAGAACCAGCACAAAAGTGCACTTGCCAACATTGTGGATAGGAAGGCCACTGGTGAAGAAACTGCAAGATTTATCTTGAGTCCATGAAGAAGAAGAAGGCATCCGATGCCCCATCCTCTTCAGGTATCTTCGTTATTGATTGTCATTCTATTTCCTTAGACACTTGGGTATTGGATACTGCGTGTGGCTCACATATATGTAATGACATACAGGGGCTAAGGAATAGAAGAAGACTCGTCAGAGGGGAGTCAAATTTGCGAGTTGGCAATGGAGCAAAGGTTGTTGCGGTCGCCATCGAAACTTATTTCCTGAAGCTCCCTAGTGGACTAGTCTTGGAACTGGACAATTGCTATTGTGTTCCTTCTCTAATAAAGAATATTGTTTCTATTTCCTGTTTAAATAGAAATGGTTACCATTTGACGTTCAGTAACAATTGTTGTTATATAACTTTGAATGGCGTACTTTATGGAACTGGAACTTTGAGCAATGGCATTTATACGTTGGACGTATCCAGTGACATTTTCAATATCGAAGCGAGCAACAAGCGTGCTCGAAAGGATAATCAATTAGACTCCTACATGTGGCATTGTCGTCTTGGCCATGTAAGCAAGAAACGCATGTCCGAATTATACCGATGTGGAATTCTGGAATCATACGATACATGCGAATCGTGCTTAAAAGGCAAGATGACTAAGTTACCTTTTACAAGAAAAGGTGAAGGAGTGGGAGAGTTACTAGATCTAATACATTCTGATGTATGTGGACCTATGTCAACCCAAGCTTTAGGAGGTTATAGCTACTTCATTACCTTCACCGATGATCACTCACGGTTTGGGTATATGTTCTTGATGAAACACAAGTCTGATGCCTTTGAAAGGTTCAAAGAATTCAGAAATGAAGTAGAGAAACAACATGACAAGAGTATTAAAATTCTTCGATCGGATTGAGGTGGTGAATACTTAAGTCAAGAGTTTCTTGATTATCTAAGAGACAATGGTATATTGTCTCAATGGACTCTGCCATATACACCACAGCATAATGGTGTATCTGAGAGGCGTAACCGGACCTTGTTGGACATGGCCAGGTCAATGATGAATCATGCGAATCTTCCCAAGTCCTTTTGGGACTATGCACTTCAGACAGCTGTTTACTTGTTAAATAGAATGTCAACCAAGGTAGTCTCTACTACTCCATATGAGATATGGAATAGTAAGAAACCTCATGTATCTTACTTGAAGATATGGGGTTGTCCTGTTTATGTGAAGCGAACTGTATCAGACAAATTGGATGCTAAGTCTTATAAATATCTATTTATTGGATACCCTAAGGAAACAAGGGGTTACCAATTCTATCATCCTGTGGAACAAAAGGTGTTTGTTTCAAGACATGCTGTGTTTCTAGAGAAAGAGTTTCTCTTGCAAGAAAATAGTGGCAGTGTCGTCGAGCTTGAGGAGGCTCGAGAGACTCAGATAGACATTGATGAGATACCTGGTGAAGCACAACAACCGATAACTCATAGTGATGAGCAATCGGCTGGACCTATTGTAACACCACATCTTCGTAGATCTGGTAGAACACGCAACATTCCTGAGAGATATGGATTTCTCGTAAGTGAATCGAATGACGTGTTACTCATTGATGATGAGGAGCCTACCAGTTATGAAGAAGTGCTGACAAGTTCAGAAAGGGATAAGTGGCTTGATGTCATGAAGTCGGAAATGGATTCCATGTATGAAAACCAAGTTTGGAACTTGGTTGACCCACCTGAAGGCATCAAGCCTATAGGGTGCAAGTGGGTTTTCAAGAAGAAAACCGACATAGATGGTAATGTGATTACCTATAAAGCTAGGTTAGTGGCAAAAGGATATCGTCAAAAACAAGGTGTTGATTATGACGAAACCTATTCGCCTGTAGCTATGCTTAAATCCATTCGGATGCTCCTGGCCATAGCGGCTCATTATGATTATGAGATATGGCAAATGGATATGAAAACGGCTTTCCTTAATGGAAACCTGCTCGAGGACGTGTATATGATACAACCTGAGGGTTTCACATCGGTTGATAAAACCAAGGTATGCAAATTGCGACGGTCCATATATGAATTGAAGCAAGCATCCAGGAGCTGGAATATCCGTTTTGATGAGACAATCAAAAAGTTTAATTTCTCACAAAATCCAGACGAACCTTGTGTGTACAAGGTGGTTAGTGGGAGTGCAGTCGTATTCCTAGTATTGTATGTCGATGACATATTACTTATAGGAGACGATGTTTCAATCTTACAGTCAGTGAAGATTTGGTTATCCAAGACATTCTCCATGAAAGACCTGGGAGAAGCAACCTACATCTTCGGGATTAAGATCTATAGAGATAGATCGAAACGGTTGTTTAGTCTTTCACAGTCTACATATATAGACCGAGTTCTAAAGAGGTTTAGCATGTTAGAATCCAAAAAAGGTTTCCTACCCATCAGGCATGGGGTACACCTTTCGAAGTCTATGTGTCCGTGCACAGAAGACGAGAGGATTTGCATGAGTAAGATTCCCTATGCATCCGCAATAGGATCTATCATGTATGCTATGTTGTGTACGAGGCCCGATGTATCGTATGCTCTGAGTGTCACGAGAAGATACCAGTCTGATCCAGGAATGGATCATTGGGTGGCTGTTAAGACGATCCTTAAGTACTTAAGAAGAACTAAGGATGTGTTCCTAATATATGGAGAAGGGAACATGGTGATACGCGGGTATACGGATGCCAGCATCCAAACAGACAAGGATGATTTCAGGTCTCAGTTTGGATACGTGTTCACTTTGAATGGGGGCGCAGTGAGTTGGAAAAGTTCCAAACAAGATACTGTAGCAGATTCTACCACTGAGGCAGAATACATTGCAGCTTCGGAAGCAGCAAAAGAAGCGGTTTGGATCAAGAAGTTCGTTTATGAACTTGGTGTGATTCCAGCCATTATTGAAGCAATACCGGTCTACTGCGACAACAATGGAGCAATTGCACAGGCGAAAGAGCCAAGGTCTCATCAACGATCCAAACATGTGCTTCGTCGCTATCATCTTATCAAAGAGATCATCAGTAGGAAAGAAATACAAATCGAGAAAATCCCCACTAAAAGGAACTTAGCGGATCCTTTGACTAAGGCATTACCTCAAAGTAAGTTTGAGGGTCATGTTAGAGCTTATGGTATTGGATACCGTAGCGATTGGCATTAGGCTAAGTGGGAGTTTGTTAGTAATATATGAGAGATGTCCTAAGGCAATCGGCTTATGTTTGAACCATTTATATGATAAATAAAGATTTACTATTTGAGTATACATGTTTTCATGTATTTGATTAGATCTTAAACTCATTTACTGAATGTCCACGATACGATTCACAGCATGAGAGAATTTGTGATTGGATCACAACTAGTGAGTATCTCTACATGTGTAATTGTGATGTATCAGAATTATCCCTAGTCGATGAATTGATGGACTTGGACACCATTGATTCTGTCGAGACTAGCACGAGGTATACTCCTTGGTATATCCAAGCAGCTGATTCTCACTAGCTAGAGACATTGTGATGTCCGGAGTTAATCGTGGATGCTAGTTATGGTAACTAGTTCATTGGAGTGACCAGCCGTAAGACTTCATATGGTTCTCTGCATATATAGATATGTCAATGAAGTTCTTACTATAGCTTAAGTGCGATGTTCCTTTAACTTGCGGTATTCAAGTCATCTTGATCATAAAGACTTATGCTTTGACATCTTAAGCAAGCATCTCTGTGGAGATGTGGACCCGGGATGATTGGGTATAAGTCGAAGTGATCGAAGGTGTTTGAATAGCCTATAAAGGATTCACCACTCCTTGCGAGGAGATGTATACCCATGGCCTCTCGTCGGAATGTTACTAAAGTCTTTGGCCAAAGCATTACATGTTTAGAGTAAGGTACTCTTCGATACATGTGCAGTAACTAGAATCCGTAGGACGAGGAAATGATACTTGGGCTAGGTGTGACGTAGTCAGCCTAGTAGGGACTGACACTATAGAGCATGTCCTGAACCAAGTGGGTATAAGATGAGTGAAGAGAATGGGGCACGATTCATTCGAGCTGCTGAAGGGTTTCAGAAATAGTTCTGGATCAACCGTTGATCTTTTCGGTTAATTGGGGATCATGATGTACTACTAGGTGTCACTCATGATCATTCTATAATTAATGGTTAATTATAGACGGCCAACATAAACCGAGAACCTATTTGGTCACACGCACAACGAGCGTAATCCAAAGGATTTAAAACGAGCTTGAGAATGAGATTCTCAGACCGAGAGAACCTAGGTTTGGTTGGACCAAATGTGGAGCAAGCATAAAATCGTTTCAGTCGCAATGGAAGCGTGGATGGGTCGTGTCTTATGAAGACATAATGGATTAACCAAATTGGTTTGGTTCTAATCCAATGGACGAGAATAAACCAAAGGGTTTGGTTTGTTTTAAACGAATGAACCAAAGTTGGTTCGGTTCATTTTAAATTAAAATAAACCATCATGGTTTGGTTTATTTTAACTTAAATTAATGGAACGGGTTAACGGGCCTTATGGTTATGATCCGATAACCATTAAGAGAATTTGTTCTCTATAAAAGAGGGATTAAGGGTTTGTTAAGCCCTAATCCAAATTCCCTTAACCTAAAGTTGCCGCCCCCTCCTCACCTTGGTGAAGTCGGCGCCAACAGCCCCCCTTGCCGCCGCCCACCACCTAGCTCCCTTGCCGGCGTCCAGAAGGAGTTGTCCTTCCCTCTTGCCGGCGTCGAGCTGCTGCCGGAGAAGCTCCGGTGATCTCCCTTGGGTTCGGCAATAAGGTGAGCTTCAACCTTCCCTTTTGGCCAGCCCTTATTCCTCCACCAAAGCTGTCCAATTTTCTGGACAGCTTGTTTCCTTCTCGTCGGAGCGTCGTTTGGACGACGTTTGGAGCTCCGACAACGGTAGACTTTTCGGGGATTCGATCTCCAGTAATCCTCATAGGTGGAGGACGAAGGATTCGTCAAACGGTTGACGAATACCTCTCCGGAGAAGCGAGTTTTTGAGGACTCGTTTTGGATCCGAATTTTGATCCGGATCGTGATCTTCTCTCGATCACATCGTCTTCAACACGAGGCTAGTAACTCGTACGAAGACGAGGCTTATGACTTTGTGAAGTCATCCCGAAGATACTCGGCGTGGATACGGATAGAGACGATTCTAACTAAAATCATTACGGTTGATGTCTTTCCCGCTACACGTGATACGTCAGGTATACGTAGTGTAAATTTCCTTTTATTGCAAAATTTAAATTTACGGTTATGTCTACACATGTTGTACTATGCATGCATGTGATTTGTGTGTTGTAATAAATTAGATTTATTATTTTATTCCTTCCGCTGTGCACATGTTTACGAAACATGTTCGAACACACTCGCCGCGGTGCTGGAAACCCAATAATGTAGGTCAACATGATGACTTGATCTCACAAGTCATGGATATGAGATATCAAGTTGACACATGGGTATGCATTGGAGAATGTATATTGAATGACTCGCCATGAGAAAGTATCATGGATCGTTATATGAGTGTCATATACTTTCTCATGTGGCTATTAGTATGACTATTAGTCCTTAGACCTGATGTCACCATGGTTCCCTACATAAGGAGTTGCATACTTTGACTTCGTCAAATGTCACCCGTAAATGGGTGGACTATAAAGGCGATTACTCGGTATGTGAAAAATTTTGCGAAGAGATGTGAGTGATGTAGGTGGGATCTATCCCTCCTATATGACGGGAGTGACATCGATATTCTTGATAGAGTGAGACTACGAAGTGCATGGTCATACCCAAATGAGTCAATATGAGATATTGAGTTCATTTGATTAGTGTGAGTCTACTTGGAGTTCAAGATATAGATTGTACCGAGGATGACACAGTCTATGTCTCGATTGGTCAATCTAGATGTCAAGGATAGAGGGACATTGTCACATATTGTGAGAGTCACAATTAGTAGTCACAAAGGTGATGTTGGAGCTCAACATTCTTGTAACTTGGGTAGCAATGATGTGTTGCTAGATACCGCTCGTTGCTTATGTTCCTAAATCGGTTCAGGGACATTGCCAACGTTACAAGAACCTATAGGGTCACACACAAAGGGCAATTAGATGGAGATAAGGTTCATATGATGAACCATGAGGATTAGGTTCATGGGATGAACCAAATTGGATTAAGAGTAATCCAAATTAGACTAATTGAGTTGGACTCAATTTGATTCAAGTGTTGAATGAGTCTAATTTAGATTTGATTCATCAAATCAATTTAAATTAATGAATAGAGATTCATTAAATTAAATTGACTTGAATCAAATGGGTAGATTTGATCAACCATGGGAGATAAGAGGTCAAGTTTGACTTGACTTGAGAGGGAAGATGAAAGGTCAAGTTTGACTTGACCAAATGTCATGTCATGATGATGACTTGGCATGACCGGCCAATGATGGTACTCCACATCATCATGGACTTATCATGTGGTACCACCTCATGAGGGAGACCAAGAGTCATTGGCTCTTGGAGTTACATGCATGCATGTAACCCCCCCCCCCCTCCCCAACTTGAAGTAGCCGGCCACCATTCATCATGGGTGAATTCATTTTGTGAGTTACTCCAACTTCATCTTCTTCCTTGGATCATCTTCCTCTCAAGCAAGCTCTCCCATCCCTCATCTTGGCCGAACCATCCAAAGGGTGCTAGCACACTCAAGGTTGTGTTTTTCTCCACCCATTGCTTGTGTGGATACCAATAGAGGAGTGTGCACTTGACACTCTAGAGTTCCGGCAAGCTATTTGGATGAGCGGGATTTGCGAAGGGCGTCGCATCGAGGGTAACACTCTCAACTTCTAGATCTAAGGTAGATCTAGGTTTACTTAGCACATACATGTTTTTATTTTAATATATCTTCGCACGGATCCGTGGCCGGACTTCCGGGGGTTCCGCAACGCAAAAAGCGATTTTTACGGCTCGGAAAGTCCAACAGTGGTATCAGAGCCTCGTGCGAAGCATATATGTGTTTCGTTTTTGTAGTTTTTGTATTAGATATAAAAATTACAGATTTTTATGTTTCTGTAAATTTCCTATTTTTATCGAATTTTTGGGTATTTTTCTCAAAGAGTCGAAGCAATGGGTGTTGGGACACTTGTAGGCTTCAACCATCGAGAAAAACTCTCCGAAACGGTGAGTTCTCGCTTTAGGTTTTTGGGACAATGACTTAAGACGCTGTAAGATCATTGTAGGGACACTCGCAAAGTTTATTTTGCGAGTAGGAGCGCTGCTCCTATCCCCGAAAGGGGCCTTGTCCCGTGATCGCGCCCAGAAATCGCTTAGCGGGACCGTTACGGAGAGGTGACTCATAAAATTGAAAAAAAATAGAAAAAATTATAGAAATTTTCTGTAAAAAACATAATTTAGAATTATGTATAATTCTGTGATTGTCATGGCCCAAGAACCCCAATATGATTGGATGATGATGTGTTGTAATTCATAATACGGCCTACGTGCCGTTTTTGTGGTTATGTGTGTTGTATTGTGTATTCGACCTGCGCGTCGTGCCTCTTCTTTTGAAATTCTAGTTGTAAATAGTTTTAGACTCGAATGTAACTCGAGTTTCATATTTGTAATGTACAAAATGAAGCGGTGGAAAGTCCACTTGTAGACGAAGTTACGAGAAAGGTGCCAACGATACATGGCGGTCAAAGGAAGTGCTTGGAGAAGTTGCTAGCCCTAGGTTGACCGTCCGATCTTCTCATTGGCTTGACTTGAGAAGATCGTAGTACGGCCATGACCACATCACAGTTAATTATATATATATATGTTGATATATATATATATATATATATATATATATATATATATATATATATATTTGATTTTGCTTGTATGTATGTGATGCATGCTAGTAGAATAATACTTGTATGTATATGATGCATGCTAGGATATTTTTCTTGTATGTATATGATGCATGCTAGAATAATGCTTGTATGTATGTGATGCATGCTAGTGTAGGATAATAAAGGCCTCAATGCGTATATGATACACATTACGATTAGATTAGATCTTAATCTAATCAACTCGTAAATGTCTACCAAGTCCTTGATACCCATCACTACCTCGATCATTTATAGTTGTTGAATCTGCCAAAGCAGAGCAACGTATATTATCTTGGTAGGGTGCGGAGGGACAATCTTGGTCCCGCCTATCACGGCTTGGGTTAGAGTAAGCTCAATTAGATTGAGTAAAACTAGTTAACTCAATTGGATCGAGTAGAACTATAGGCATATTCCAACCGTTGGAAAGATAGGATAAGATCGCATTTACACTAAATCTTGGGCGATTTAGCCAAAGCTAACTTAAGGTCTTTTGTAAATGTGGGTCTTGATCCTATAAACAAGAGTTACATAGAGATGTAATCGGTAATGTGTTACCCACCGATCGTCCTAAGTCTTGGGCGATTTAGCCAAAGCTAACTCAAGGCTTAGTATGATGTGGATCTTGTCCCGCAGGAATTATAGCTAGTTTGTATGAATCTAGTAATGTGGTTTGACCATATCCATAACTCGATTCTACAAAATTCCTATAATTCAGTGGGAGCATCATTTGATTAAAGGCCTAATTAAATGATAAAATAAATATGATATTAATTCTCTGCATTGTATATTGTAGATTACTATATCGACAAACACGAACACTCTCTCTCTGCATTCTGTCCTTGAGAAGGACAAGCTCAATGGAGCAAATTTCCTGGACTGGTACAGGAACCTGAGAATTGTTCTCACCCAAGAAAGGAAACTGTACGTCCTGGAGCAGCCCATTCCGGAGGCACCTTCTGTCACTGCCTCGCGAGCTGACAAAGATGCTTACAAGAAGCATCAAGATGATGCATTAGATGTGTCATGTCTAATGCTCGCGACCATTAACTCTGAGCTTCAGAAGCAACACGAGTTCATGAATGCTTATGATATGGTTGAACATCTTCGTCAACTATATCAAGGACAAGCAAGGCACGAGAGATATGAAGTCTCTAAGGCATTGTTTGGTTCCAAAATGCAAGATGAGACTCTCGTAGGTCCATATGTACTCAAGATGATTGGGTACGTAGAAAACCTACAAAGATTGGGATTCCCCCTTGGCCAAGAGTTGGCCACTGACTTAATCTTGCAGTCTTTGCCGCAAAGCTACAATCAATTTGTCATGAATTACAACATGAATGGAATTGATAAGTCACTGCCTGAGATGCTCAGCATGTTGAGAACTGCTGAGCTTAACCTTAAGAAGGGAAAAACTGACTCCATTTTGATGGTGCAAAACAAGAAAGGCAAGGGCAAGCCTAAAGGTAAGGGAAAGTCCCAAGCCAAGGGCAAAGGCAAGGAACTGAAACCCAAAGGAGGGGTGGCCAAGGAAGGGGTTTGCTTCCACTGCAAGGAAGCTGGACACTGGAAGCGTAACTGCAAAGTATACCTAGAAGATCTTAAGAAAAAGAGAAGTGAGACTTCTACTTCAGGTATAAATGTTATAGAAGTCAATCTATCTATTTCTTCATCATGGGTATTAGATACCGGATGTGCATCTCACATTTGTACTAATGTGCAGGCGCTGAGAAATAGCAGGGCATTGACAAAGGGCGAGGTGGACCTACGAGTATGCAATGGAGCAAGAGTTGCTGCTGTTGTTGTAGGAACTTATGATCTATCTCTGCCCTCTGGGCTTGTACTAGAATTAGATGAATGTTGTTATGTGTCTGCTTTAACTAAGAACATAATTTCGGTTTCTTGTTTGGACAAGAAAAGATTTACATTTATAATAAAGAACAAATGTTGTTCAGTTTATTTTAATGATATGTTCTATTGTAGTGCACCTCTAATAAACGGACTCTACTTTCTAGACTTAGAGAGCTCTATCTATAACATAAGTACCAAAAGGTTCAAGTCAAATGAGTTGAACCCAGGCCTATCTACGGCATTATCGCTTAGGTCACATAAATGAGAGAGCGCTTATCTCCTCCATAAGGATGGGTGCTAGACTCATTTGATTTTGAATCATATGAGACATGCGAGTCTTGCCTTTTAGGCAAGATGACCAAGACTCCTTTAGTGGACACGTGAAAGAACCTTGACTTGTTAGGACTTATACATAGTGATGTATGTGGCCCTTTCAATGTTGCTGCTAGAGGTGGTTACAGGTACTTCATTACATTTACTGATGACTTCAGTAGATATGGTTATGTGTATCTCATGACACATAAATCAGAATCCTTTAAAAAGTTTAAAGAATTCAAGAATGAAGTACAAAACTAGCTTGGCAAGAGTATTAAGATACTTCGATCAGATCGAGGTGGTGAATACCTTAGCCATGAGTTTCGTGACTATCTAGCTGAGTGTGGGATTCTATCCCAACTCACTCCTCCTGGAACACCACAGTGGAATGGTGTATCCGAAAGTTGGAATTGTACCCTATTAGATATGGTACAATCTATGATGAGTCACACAGATCTTCCTATATCCTTTTGGGGATATGCTCTAGACACAGCATCCTTTACCCTTAACCATGTACCATCCAAGGCTGTGATAAAGACACCATATACGATATGGACAGGGAGAAATCCCAAGATGTCTTTCATGAGAATTTGGGGTTGTGAGGCTTACGTTCAACATCAAGTCTCAGACAAACTGGGACCCAAATCCGATAGGTGCTATTTTGTTGAATATCCCAAGGACACAAAGGGATATTACTTCTACATTTCCAATCAGCACAAAGTGTTTGTGGCAAAGACTAGGTTTTTCTAGAAAGGGATTTTTGTTTCTAGAAAAACTAGTGGGAATATATTTGATCTTGAAGAAATTCAAGATAAGGACCATAGCACTGAGGCCTTGATGGAGGTTGAACAGGAACCACAAAGTGTTGTGGGTGATGAGGTTGTTACACAAAGAGTTGTGGAACAACCACCTATTCATGTAGACCTACCTCTTCGTAGGTCTGATAGGGTACGTCGTCAGCCTGAGAGATACTCATTTCTCTTTTCTGACCATGATGACGTTATGCTCATTGAGAATGAGCCTACCTCCTATCAGGAAGTTGTGATGAGCCCAGATTCTGAGAAATGGCTAGAGGCCATGAGATCCGAGATGGAATCCATGTACACCAACCAAGTATGGACTTTGGTTGATCCACCTGAAAGGGTCAAACCCATTGGATGTATGTGGGTCTTTAGGAGAAAGACTGACATGGATGGACTTACGCATACCTATAAGGGCCGATTGGTAGCTAAAGGTTTCAAGCAAATTCATGGTATTGGCTATGATGAAACCTTTTCTCCAGTAGTGATGTTTAAGTCCATTCGGATCATGCTTACTATTGCAGCATACCACGATTATGAGATTTGGCAGATGGATGTCAAAAATGTGTTTCTGAATGGAAACTTACTCGAGGATGTGTACATGACACAACCTGAGGGTTTTGTAGATCCACAGCATACTGGGAAAGTATGCAAGCTGCAAAGGTCCATTTATGTGCTAAAGCAAGCCTCTCGGAGCTGGAATCTTCGATTCGATGATGCGATCAAACAGTTTGGTTTCATCAAGAATGAAGATGAACCCTGTGTCTACAAGAGGGTTAATGGGAACACAGTTGTCTTCCTTGTATTGTATGTGGATGACATACTACTCATTGGGAATGATATCCCTTCGCTACAGTCTGTGAAGACTTGGCTGGGGACGTGCTTCTCAATGAAGGACTTAGGTGAAGCAGCCTGTATTCTAGGCATCAAGATCTATAGAGATAGATCTAAGAGATTGCTTGGCCTAAGTCAGAGTACATACATTGACACGGTATTACTACGGTTTACCATGCAGAATTCCAAAAAGGGACTTATGCCGATGTCACATGGTGTGAGTCTTTCGAAGACTCAAATTCCCTCTTCTAGAGAGGAGAGAGATCGCATGGATAAGATCCCTTATGCATCTGCTATAGGATCTATCATGTACGTCATGATGTGTACTCGTCCTGATGTCTCGTATGCTTTGAGCATGACAAGTAGATACCAGTCATATCCAGGTGTGCATCACTGGATAGCAGTCAAGAATATTCTTAAGTACTTGAGAAGGACTAAAGAATATTTCTTGATATTTAGAGGCGATGAGGAGCTAGCTGTAAAGGGTTACAGCGATGCCAGCTTCCAAACTGACCAGGATGATTATAGATCGCAGTCAGGATTCGTGTTTTACTTGAATGGTGGCGCTGTGAGCTGGAAGAGTTCCAAGCAGGACACAGTTGCTGATTCTACAACAGAAGCCGAATATATCGGTGCTTCCATCTCATTCAAGAGATTATCGATAGAGGAGATGTGAAGATTTGCATAGTACCCACAGAGGCTAACATCGCAGATCCCTTGACCAAGGCTTTGGCACAGAAAAGCATGATGCTCACATTAGGTCATTGGGTATTAGATACTACGGTGATTGGCACTAGTGCTAGTGGGAGATTGTTAGTGAAAGCCCTAGAGTCAATCATGTGATGATTGTTGTATGGACTTTATTGTATCATATTTCTATTTATAAAGGCATGCTTATTATATTTACTTGTATTGGTGCCAAATAACTATATATAATAATGTCCTTGAGTAGTAAGTTCTTATCTATATCAATCGATTGGTTGAATCGATAATGAGATGATATAGAGAACACTCCTCTTAATCATTCCTAGTCAAGTATTAACATTCAGGGACAATGTTAATGTGTAGAGACTAGCATGTAGGTCAACATGATGACTTGATCTCACAAGTCATGGATATGAGATATCAAGTTGACACATGGGTATGTATTGGAGAATGTATACTGAATGACCCGCCATGAGAAAGTATCATGGATCGTTATATGAGTGTTATATACTTTCTCATGTGACTATTAGTATGACTATTAGTCCTTAGACCTGAAGTCACCATGGTTCCCTACATAAGGAGTTGCATATTTTGGCTTCGTCAAACGTCACCCGTAAATGGGTGGACTATAAAGGTGATTACTGGGTATGTGACAAATTATGCGGAGGGATGTGAGTGATGTAGATGGGATCTATCCCTCCTATATGATGGGAGTGACATCGATATTCTTGATAGAGTGAGACCACGAAGTGCATGGTCATGCCCAAATGAGTCAATATGAGATATTGAGCTCATTTGATTAGAGTGAGTCTACTTGGAGTTCAAGATATAGATTGTACCGAGGATGACACAATCTATGCCTCGATTGGTCAATCTAGATGTCAAGGATAGAGGGACATTGTCACATATTGTGAGAGTCACAATTAGTAGTCACAAAGGTGATGTTGGAGCTCAACATTCTTGTAACTTGGGTAGCAATAATGTGTTGCTAGATACCGCTCATTGCTTATGTTCCTAAATCGGTTTAGGGACATTGCCAACGTTACAAGAACCTATAGGGTCACACACAAAGGGCAATTAGATGGAGATTAGGTTCATATGATGAACCATGAAAATTAGGTTCATGGGATGGACTAAATTGGATTAAGAGTAATCCAAATTAGACTAATTGAGTTGGACTCAATTTGATTCAAGTGTTGAATGAGTCTAATTTAGATTTGATTCATCAAATCAATTTAAATTAATGAATAGAGATTCATTAAATTAAATTGACTTGAATCAAATGGTTGGATTTGATCAACCATGGGAGATAAGAGGTCAAGTTTGACTTGAGTTGAGAGGGAAGATGAGAGGTCAAGTTTGACTTGACCAAATGTCATGTCATGATGATAACTTGGCATGGCCGGCCAATGATGATGCTCCACATCATCATAGACTTATCATGTGGTGTCACCTCATGAGGGAGACCAAGAGCCATTGGCTCATGGAGTTACATGCATGCATGTAACCCCCCAACTTGAAGTGGTCGGCCACCATTCATCATGGGTGAATTCATTTTGTGAGTTACTCCAACTTCATCTTCTTCCTTGGATCATCTTCCTCTCAAGCAAGCTCTCCCATCCCTCATCTTGGCCAAACCATCCAAAGGGTGCTAGCACACTCAAGGTTGTGTTTTTCTCCACCTATTGCTTGTGTGGATACCAATAGTGGAGTGTGCACTTGACACTCTAGAGTTCCGACAAGCTATTTGGACGAGCGGGATTTGCGAAGGGCGTCGCATCGAGGGTAACACTCTCAACTTCTAGATCTAAGGTAGATCTAGGTTTACTTAGCACATACATGTTTTTATTTTAATATATCTTCGCACGGATCCATGGCCGGACTTCTGGAGTTTCCGCAACGCAAAAAGCGGTTTTTGCGGGTCAGAAAGTCCAACAGTTTCGAACCACATTAAATATTGTCTTGTGGTTGTGCTTGTTATCTGTCTTTCGTTTATGCTTTATTTTGTTTCCGCTACGCATTACTAAGATTGTAGATGAGCATGACACGATCGAGCGAAGAAATCGCAAAATCTCTATTCACCCCCCCCCCTCTAGCACGGTCTCCGATTCCTCTACAATTTAGACTTTCCTTCTCCTGCCTAGCATTCGGTCAATCTTTACCTGCCAAGACTTCTCCTTCATCAAACATCTAGTCCTCCTTAATCTATTTGGACTTCCAACCAATATGCCTAGCATTCGGTCTTCCACATCCTATTAGATCTTTCATTCACATGTCAAGTGTCTGATTCTTTATGATTCATTTGAACTTCATCCATCTCGCATCAAGTGTCCGATCCTCCATAACCCACTTTGACTTTTCTGTTGGGGTCGGATCGGTACGAATGGCCAGCTAGAGGGGGGTGAATAGCCCTCGTTCGTTGGATGTCGTAATTCGCTCGTCTACAAAACGTTAGCGCAAGTGGAAGCAATAAACTAAGACAAGCAAATAGAAATAAAACAAAGACAATACAAACACCGAGATGTAACGTGGTTCACGGCTACGCCGCTAATCCACGATCCGATTCGTCTACGGTGAATCACTCCGCAATCTATCCACTAGATCTCTCCTTTGCACAAAGCTAGGTGGAGGTAACCTCTTTACAACAACACTCCTCTTACAAATATAATGAAAATAAGCTTGGGTAAGAGGATGGAAAGCTTTAGGGAACTTTGGGAGAGTGTTAGAGTATAAGCATTAGCCTCCCAAAGCCTTACCCCCTTCCTTTTTATAGAGGAAGAGGATTTCTTCCCGTTGACGAGGATCGATCGGTGATGGCACCCATCGGTCGGTAGTCGTGCTTAGATTACCCAATAACGGCCGCTTTCCACGCTGGATACCATCCAGCGATGCATCGCATCGCCGATCGATGGCACCCATCGATCGGCGATGTCAACCACCGAGTCCTCAACGAGGTCGACTCCATTGCGTCTGCGTGCGGTGACATCCGATCACCGCCCCTTAGCGGCCGATCAAGCCATCGATCGACCGCCCATACGGCGGTCGGATCGATCAACTTGATTCAGCCATATTAGACCAGTCGATCGAACCATCGACTCAGAGCAGTCGACTGTCGTGACATGGCAGTCGACTGGTGTCGGGAAAACTCATCCGACACTTGGCCAAATGGCCAAGTTTCACCTAAGAGCTACCCTTCCCGGGTTACAATCGCTCACTCTCATCCCTCGGAGTCCCTCGCCTTCGAAGTTCTCTTCGTTCGCGGCCACGTCCCTCGGCAGCATCAGGCGCACGGCTCTGTAATGCTCCTTCGCGTCTCTTGCCTCGAAGTCTACTTCCTCCGGCTTCACTCCAATCTCCTCGTCCGGCGATCCCTCGGATGCTCCAAGCACACGGCTTCCGCAAAGCTATCCTTCACCGACTCAAGGCACGAGTCATGAGATGTGAAACTTGTCATGGCTCCATGTGCGAATTACTAAGTCCTGCACGACTTCAACGCACATATCAAATCAACATCACAAACTAACTTAAACCCTTTGCCACACCATCAAAACCATATTACGGCAAGAGATTGCCCTAACAATCTCTCCCTTTTTGATGTGTGACAATCCGTTTAAGTTAGGTAAAAACATTTGATATAAATCTTAAAGGAAAGAAAGCATGTAAACATAATCATGATATAGCAACATGCAACTCCCCCTTAATCCATGAAACTCTCTATGCAAATTTTTCCCTATCATAAATTTCTCCCCCTTTTTATAATTAACTTAAACATAATATTTTCTCCCCCTTTGACACCATCAAAAAGATTATCACTAGGTTAAAAACACATGGCATCAAGTCTAAAAGAAAGAAAATACCACAAGTTGATTTAAAATTTGGAATTCAGCCTTTACTGGTCTGATATTCAGGCCATCACGATCGTGTTCGTATACCAATGACCGGGTACGTGAATTTCGGGTTTTCTCGATTTTGATCAATTTCAGAAATGCATTAAAAATTCCAAAAAATTAAAAAAATCATGAAATTTGGGGAACACATTTCTTTTAAGTATATCTATCAGTGAAAAATATGTTTTCATGAAAAATCATTATATTTCCACGTATTTGCCAAAAATCCAAAAGCTTTAAAAACTACTAGGTTTTTTATCATAAGAGTATCCATTTTAACACCTAGTCTTGCATCCAATTGTTTCAAAACATGAATACATATATTTTAAAGTAAGAAATTGTTTTGAAAACATATGAAATATCCAACCATGATCTTTGGGCAATATGTCTATGAATTAAACATAAGTCTTTCCCATGATTGGTCTATTATTGTTATTTTGATACTTTAAATGACCATCTAAATGTCATAGGCATTAGTGGACATTTGTATCATCCTAACATCTCACTCATGCTAAGTTTTCAATCAAGTTAGCCTATAGTGAGTGTGAGATGCATCCTAGGGGGGTATTTGTGTATACTTAACCAATATATTCATGCAATTCTATCATGGTTAAGTATCAACCTAACAATTAACATGATCATAATGGCATATATGAATCAATTTCACATAATGATCATGAAATACATGTCTTCATCAAATTATAATCATGCATTAGGTAATGTATGATGATAATAACCAAAGTGTCACCTAAAACATGATTCAAACCTATTTCTTATGATAACGTGCCAAATTTCAAAAACATAAATCATGATTGTAAATATACATAGAAACTACATCAATCATCATAATTTAAACAATATTATCTATTTATAGGTACGTTATCATCACCCAACACTATCTAAAAAATGTTGTCCCGTCATCCTAAGTCAACCAAAATATGATATAGGTTAGGTCCATGTGGTTGACTACCCTAGGGTTATTCTAATCCTTAAGGATGGATTTTGGAACCCAAAATAAGTTCTTTCCTATTGGGTTCACTAGATATTCCTTGGGGATCCATTTTCTAACAATTACTTTCTTTTTATCTTGTCCCCTAGCTATTAGACATTTGTAGGTCTTTTCATTTTTCTTTTCCTTATATCCTAGGCCTTTTTTGTTAAAACTTGCTCTTTGGCTCCCTATGATCATATTTAATGTGTTGGAGCCAATTGTGAATTTTTCTAGGGCTTTAGTTAAATAATCTACCCTTTCCCTTAAAGCTCTATTTTCATTTATACATGCATCACTAACATCTAATGGCACATAATTATCATGTGAGCATGCATCATCATTTAAGCTAGAAGAAATATTATCATTTAAGCATGCATTTTCTAGCTTATTTTCCAAATCCTTAATTTTATCTAGCATGCTCTTATTTTTCTTTTTCATGCCAAATAAGTCCTTAGTTAAACTAGAAATTATGGAAACTATTTTCTTAGGAGAAGCATTTGTTACCATAGTTTCCATGTCTTCTTCTTCTTCTTCGGATGATGAGGATGTAGAAGCTCCCCCTTCATTTGAGCTCTCTCCACTTGAGCTTGATTCTTCATTTTCGATGGAGGAGGAGCAATCCGAGTCATGAAGAGCTATTAATGCTAGGTTGGAGTAGACATGCTCTTCTTCTTCGGATGAGGAGGATGGGGCAACATCATCCCAAGTCTTGGCTTTGAGTGTCATGGCCTTCCCTTTTCCTTTTGCCTTCTTTTCTTCTTCCTTTCTCTTGCTCCCCTTCTTCTTCTTCTTTTCTTCCTTCTTTTTCTTCTCTTCCTTGCTCTTGTTTAGGAGGGGACAATTGTCCCTTATGTGCCCCTCTCCTTGGCAATTATAGCATATGACCTTCCCCCTTGGTCTTCTATTCCTATCATGAGATTTATCAAATCTAAGATTCTTAAATGCACGCCTTACCTTCCTTACCATGTAGGCTTCTTCCGTGCTATCCATGGAGGAGGTAGAGGCTTCATCGGATGAGGAGGAGGGGACTTCCATCTTCTTCTTCCCCTTGTTCGCTATCAAAGCTACTCCTCTTGAGGGTTGGATTCTAGGCTCTTCTTGTATTCCTTCTAGCCTAGTTTCATGAAGCTCCATTGTTGAGAAGAATTTCTCCAAGGTGCTTACTTCTAAGTTCTTGGAGATATAAAATGAGTCCACCATGGAGCTCCACTTTGAGGACCGGGGAAAGGCATCTATGGCCTTCATTACCATATCCCGGTTTGATAGCTTTTCACCTACACTTGTTAAACCGGTTAGAATTTCCTTAAATCTAGAGTGTAGGGAAATTACCTTTTCTCCCTTTTCTAATTTAATGTTGGATAGTTGGGAGCGGAGGAGATCTCTCCTTGTTAGCTTCGCCTCGGATGTGCCTTCATGAAGCTCAATTAGCTTCTCCCACATCTCCTTGGCGCTTAGGCATTCTCCTATTTGGTTGATTTCTTGTTGGGGAAGCACATTGAAAAGATGATGCTTGGCTTTCGAGTTTGCAAGGTGCTCTTCCCTTTGCTTTTTGGTCCACCTAGATTTCTCTATTGGCTTCCCTTCTTCATCCCTAGGCAAAACGAAACCGGATTCCATTGTAATCATAATGTCAAAATCCGTTTCGAAAAATACCTCCATTCGCTTCTTCCACCAAGAGAATTCGCCGTCGAACTTCGGTGGATGGATGTTTGAGTCGGTCATCTTTAGATGAAGTGTTTGTTGCGGCGGTTAGTCCTCGACAAACGACTTGGCTCTGATACCACTTGTTGGGGTCGGATCGGTACGAATGGCCGGCTAGAGGGGGGTGAATAGCCCTCGTTCGTTGGATGTCGTAATTCGCTCGTCTGCAAAACGTTAGCGCAAGCGGAAGCAATAAACTAAGACAAGCAAATAGAAATAAAACAAAGACAATACAAACACTGAGATGTAACGTGGTTCACGGCTACGCCGCTAATCCACGGTCCGATTCGTCCACGGTGAATCACTCCGTAATCTATCCACTAGATCTCTCCTTTACACAAAGCTAGGTGGAGGTAACCTCTTTACAACAACACTCCTCTTACAAATATAATGAAAATAAGCTTGGGTAAGAGGATGGAAAGCTTTAGGGAACTTTGGGAGAGTGTTAGAGTGTAAGCATTAGCCTCCCAAAGCCTTACCCCCTTCCTTTTTATAGAGGAAGAGGGTTTCTTCGCTTGACACAGATCGCCGTGATGGCACCCATCACGGTGATCTTGTCAGAGCGCTGCCAATAACGCCGCTTTCCACGCTTGGATACCATCCAGCAGATCGCATCGCATCGATCGATGTCAACCAATGAGTCCTCAACGAGGTCGACTCTATTCGGTCTGCCCGTGCAGTGACATTAGTCGATTCTTTGTCCCTTAGCGATCGGTGATCAACCATCATCGATCGCCCATCTTTGGCGGTGATCGATCAACTTGATTCAGCCACATTAGACCAGTCGATTGAACCATCGACTCAGAGCAGTCGACTGCCGTGACATGGCAGTCGACTAGTGTCGGGAAAACTCATCCGACACTTGGCCAAATGGCCAAGTTTCACCTAAGAGCTACCCTTCCCGGGTTACAATCGCTCACTCTCATCCCTCGGAGTCCCTCGCCGGTTCTCTCGTCGCGCCCACGCCCCTGGCGAAGATCAGCGACGGCTCGCGAATGCTCCTTCGCGTCTCTTGCCTCGAAGTCTACTTCCTCCGGCTTCACTCCAAGCTCCTCGTCCGGCGGTCCCTCGGATGCTCCAACCACACGGCTTCCGCAAAGCTATCCTTCACCGACTCAAGGCACGAGTCATGAGATGTGAAACTTGCCATGGCTCCATGTGCGAATTACTAAGTCCTGCACGACTTCAACGCACATATCAAATCAACATCACAAACTAACTTAAACCCTTTGCCACACCATCAAAACCATATTACGGCAAGAGATTGCCCTAACATTTTCTAGCATTCGGTCTTCCACATCCTATTAGATCTTTCGTTCACATGTCAAGTGTCTGATTCTCTATGATTCATTTGAACTTCATCCATCTCGCATCGAGTGTCCGATCCTCCATAACCCACTTTGACTTTTCTATCTGTCAAGTATCTAGTCTACCTTGACCTACTTGATTTATTACTCGATCAATTTTTATCAAAATCTATATTCATCATGGTCATCATGACTCAAGATCAATTGCACCAACAATCTTTCTCTTCAACACTGTTAATCACGATCAATCTGAGCTTGATGACCCTTAACCAACAATCTCCCTCTTGATAAGTATCCTCGGCCACATATTGTTCAAACTAATCACATATTATCCAAAGATCAAAATTCAATTCTAACTCAATTCGAGCTTGATCAACCTTGATAAGAGGTCAATTGCACTAACAATTACGAGAAAAGAGGCTAGAGGATATTCTCGCAGTGTAACCTGTACAGGCAATAGGCTCTTTGGCAAGACCTCTTGAATCGAATGCCCCAAACCTCTTAAATCAAACTTTGTTCGACTACTCTTCTGAGTCCAACTTGAAGGAGAGGCATGTGATATGCCCAAGCGAAAAGGCCGGCTCAAGGATATTTGGAACAATCCACCTAGGTTGCTCATGTCGGATTGGATCACCCAGCCTACTATAGGACATCCCCACTCGGGACATTTTCATCAAATTAGACCTCTTTCAATCAAGACTGCTAATCATTTCTGACATCTACGACTAATAATTATTGTTGCCAACCACTAGATGGATTCAGTAGCATGTTTCTTTAGTAAAAAATCTATCACTTTGCTCTAATAACGTGCTGCTAGAGTGGTGATTATATCACTTGTCAACTTGGATTAGTTTACCGATAGAAACAAGTAAATCCCAAATCAATAGGAGTTTACTAGTGTTCTTGACGAGCAAGACCCAATCGAGATAGAAATAGTGGGACTTTGTTAATGTTTTGATGATATTATCTCACTAATCCTAGCTGATGACATGTTATTGCTTGGTACTATATTACGTCATCTCCATGCAATCAATTGGTAGCGAAAGGTGATTCGCTCATTCTAAGCACGCCCTACCAGTCCATCTCACAGTCATCCTAAGGGAGGTAAATCATGATAATAAAGCGGCCTCTTATATGGGCGGACAATTAATCCTAGGGAATAAATCCTAGAGATCGACCCCTTCCTTATTGGTACCAGCAACCATTCAAGTATCAACTTTGCTGAGCCCGTAGAGGAGTTAGTAGTGAAAGTGGACATTGATTTAGAAAAAAAAGATTAAATGAATCTATCGCGTTCTCTAAACTTTACTGTGAAATGTCTCGCCTATTTGATTTTATTGTTGTTATCTTAGTGTCATAACAGAAACTTGAAGTCATTAATTCATACTAAGGTATAACTTGCAGAACCAAACCCTCATCCCTACCCATCATGTTGCTCGATCTCAATCCCTTCATACTCTTTTCAATGGTCAAGCACTTTGATGTTTGTTCTAGAGTCCATCTTGTTAGAAATTTCTAATCCCTCTAGCGCATCGAGTTCTCCAAACTTACTCTGACATTCATTGTTGATAATGAGTGTTTGTCGAAATTGGGCATAGGTAATCTCCATTTGAATATACTATGTGATATGCAATGACTCAATCCAAAAATATTTGACAATCCAAGCAGTGTTTGTCTACCACATCATACTCTAGCACATCATACTCGAGCAATCAGGAGAGATTCGGGCGACAAGAGAAGATAAGGCGTAGCTGAATTGGATGGATCAAGTTATGCCTAAAGTTTGACACATTAGCATTCGGGCGCTCGAATTAGTTCTAGGCGATTGGAAGTGAATGAAGTCTAAATGACTTGGAATGAATCTCAATCATGCTGGGGGTGCCCGGAAGAGCTTTCAGCCTTCTGGATTGACTCTGTAAAAGCAAAGTCAAGAAAAACATCAAGAATTAATCCAACACAACTAATATACGTCTTCTACTCTCAAACTTCGACACTGCGATATTATGCTCCTCCGACAATAAATTTCACCTTGAGCAATACGTTTTATTGGTATCATTGTTTCAGTCATTTTGTGTCTCTTCGTGCTATAAATTCTGAGGGGCAATAAGCTTGTTACCACACCCTATTTTTTGTAAAGAAATTACCCAATCGAAGTGATTAACAATCACAGGCCTTAGATTAGCAGTCTGAGGTTATAAATCAGGTAAAATCAAATTTATCATTGTATTGTGTTTTTATATCTCCGCTGTTTATTTTTGAAAATTAAACGAATAAGCGATAAGCGTTGTTCACCTCCTCCCCTCTAGCGCTTCTTTCTATCCTACACATCTATCCCACACTAAGTGTCTAGTTCTCTATGACCTACTTGACTTTTTTACCTATCAAGCATCCAATCAATCTTAAACTACTGGACTTCTCACTCAAACAACTTTCATCGAAACTTATATCTATTATAATCATCCTAATCTAAGATCAATTTCACCAACAATCTCCTTCTTCAACACTATTTGATCACCCTTAACCAACAATCTCCTTCTGGAGAAGTATCGCTTGGTCACATATCATTCAAACTCGATCACATATTATTCAAACATCGAAATTCAATTCTATCTTTAACTCGAGTTTCAGGTCAATTGCACTGACAATTAAGAGCAAAGAGACTAGAGAATATTCTTATAGTGTAATCTGTCTAGGAAATATGCTCTTTGGCAGGACTTCTTAAATTATTCTTACAACAAAGTAGCCTGAGTGCCCTAGACCTCTTAAATTGGACTTCGTTCGACTACTTAGTCCGACTTGAAGGGGGATATGTGATATGCCTAGCGGATAAATCTGCTCAAGGACACTTGGAATGATCCACCTAGTTGATTCTACTCGTGTCAAACTGATCACCCAGTCTACATAGAACATCCCCACTAGCGGACATTTTTGTCAAATCAAACCTCTTTCAATCAACCATTCTTGACATCTACAACTATTAATTACTGTTGGCGGCCGCTAGAGCTCAAAGCGAATATTCGAACAAAGGCAATCGTACAGAGTCGGCGTCGCAATTGAAATCCGGCCTCAAGTCGTTAGCCGAGCCAGCTCAAGATCAATTTGGTCTCCCATGTGGACACTGACTTCTTCAGCTGTGTAAAGGTGTTGAAGATGTCAAACAAACGAAAGAGACTTCTTCGACTATATAAAGGTGTGGTGTTGAAAATGTTAGGAAGAAAGGAGATAGCAACAATAGAGAGCCTTCAACGTGTTCATGGAAAGTACCTTTCTCACCATCCATCATTTCTTTCACAGCCTGCCGACTCCATCTCCCTAAAGCCATCTATTAAATCCAATAAACTCATGTTCAACTCATCTGGTCTTCCCTCACCCCCTTCTCCTCCACAACTGTTTGATGCCTTCGCCAGGCACCTTCAAAGGTCAACAACAAGATGAACTGCCTCTTCATTCTCGCCGGCAACCCACACAAAAGAACAGATACATGTTCTTGGAGGTACAGTTCACCCCTGCCAACAAACTGTGCGCTATTTAGTGACTAAACCGGTCCTCCCCTGCAAATTCATGTGGTAGCTCACACGCTACGCTCCAAAAACACCACCTCACGCACCATGCATTCAAGGCAAAGCAGCTGTGGACGACCAGCAGAGTGATATGAAATTGCCTAAAATGAGCAGCAACCAATGCTGAAGAAACTTTCCAAACCAAATTATTCCTTTCGAACTTGACACCTTACAACAATTTGGCTTAGTCACTCATGCTAAAGAATCTTGTTCTACCAATTGTACATGTTTTACATTGTACTTTTCCACTCTTAATAAATTTGTCGAATAATATGTTCATGCAGCTCAAATTGATGATAATTTTGTACATTAACCATGTTTTCTGAATTGGATATTAAAACAGACTGCTCATAGGAGATGTGGCAACAGGAAAAAGATTTTTTTAAAAAAAAATTCTGTTTCTAGTTCATTGCTGATCAGAGAACTAGAACTTGAAAATCATGCAATCCAATACTAAACACCACTATTACAACGCATCTGCATATTTCCTAGCTCTTCGTTCTAGCTTGCAGGACCCACAAGAACCCCCTGCGTAGAGCCTTCTTTCTGGCTAGTATCCTCAGTCTCACTATCTGCCTTTCTTATCTTAATCTTATATTTCAACTCAAACTCTGATATCTCCTTTTTCTTCTTCTCTAATGCCTCGTTGAGGCGTGTTATGACTTCTTCAAGGCCTTCCTTATTGCGCTGAACAGCAGGCATGACTTCCTTGATTGTTCTCTCAACCAGTACACCACCGACCATCCGATAGCAGCGTCTCGATGGATTGAGTGGTTGAATTGCTCCGATTACAAGAGAGTGTTCACTCACTTCCATCTCTAGCTCAGTGATCTTTGAGTAAATCTGGTTAACTTCTGTACGCATGTTGGCATATGTATTTAAAATTAGTTGTTCATTCATCTGCAGCTCCCGACCGTCGCTGCTACTTCTGTTGGTCATTGCTCCTGTGTAATGCATTGCATGTTAAATAAGAGAGAAATATGTAAAGCTGGGAAGTCGAGATTCACAAGAAAATATGATGAAGAGGGTAATTGAGGGATTTGTTGAAAAATGAGATCATTTCAGAATTGGCCCTAGGATTAGGGAAAAGTGTAGGACTTGCCTAATTTCTTTTCATTTACATGTTACACTATCCATGATTTAAAATTTCAAACGTGTCGTTTCAATTTATCTGGAATGATACAGTTTCGATATTGTATTGTATTGTACTGTGATGATAGAATTTCGCTACTTGTTTAAATATAAAATATATTAATTAAAAATTATTATTATTAATATTTTGATTATTGTTAGGTTAAACTAATATTTAAAAATTTAAGATTGACTAAAAATCAATTTATATACATCATGGTATCAAGTAGATTCAAATTAAATCAAATCTTTAATTTATTTGTCAATTTAACTTAAATTAAATTTATAAATATTATAATTTAATTTAAATCATAGTAGTATTTAGAAATTATATTAAATTTAATTTTTATTATTTTTTTCTAGCATGTCTCTTTTATTTTTAGTATTTTTAAAAAGATAATTTTCCTTTGAAGAGTTTTTTTTTTTACTTTTGTAAGTGAAAAAAAAAAGAGAAATTAACAAAAAAAATTCAATTTTTTTTATTTTTTTCCATGTGTTTAAGAAAAAAAAGGAATAATAAAAGAAATTAATTAAAAGAGAAAGAATTAAGAGAAAAAAAAAAGAAAAGAAAAAAAAATTAATAAAGGGAGAAAGTGAAAAAAATTCAGTATAAATTTTTTTTCTTATATTTTTAAGGAAAAAGAAAACTAACAAAAGAAATTAATAAAGAGAGAAATTAAGAGGAAAAGAAAAGAAAAAATAATAATATAAGAAATTAATAAAGGGAGAAAAAAAAAGAACTAAGAGAAAAAAAATATGTACGGTATAAATCTTTTATGTAGAAGCAACAAAAGAAATTAATAAAAAGAAAAGAGAAAGAACTAATGAAAAAGGAATAAAGGAATAACAAAATAATAATAATAAAGGGAGAAAGTAGAAAAGTTTAGGATTTAAAATTTTAAAATTTATAAAAAAATAAAAAAAATAGAAAAAAAAAAACCACGTAGGCACGAGGCCTCATGGCCTCTAACGAAGCTTTCCACGACCGTGAGGCTACCCGCGGCCTCATACTAGATCGTCCGCAGTCACAAGGCCTTGCACTAGACCTCCGACAATCGCGGGAAGCATTGCGTGAGGCACCGTGGTCGTGCCGATGTCCGTGTCATATTGATCAGCGGACAGAATGAATTTTATCGCCCTTGCCAACCGATACAGCTCGGTATTTTAAATCATGATGTAAACCATCTTGTGATCCATGATTTTATTTATATATGCACAATCCTGAAGGCCTGAATTAACTTAAGGCCAATGGACAAAGATGGTTTGCAATCAATTTGGGGATTTCTTTCACATTGCATGTATACCATAATATGTATGTTAATGGAAATTATTTGCAATATTAATCAAAATAAATCAGTAGATTTTAGTATGCTGATACATAAAGAGATGCTAAGAACTATTGATCAAATACTTTTAACTCCAGTAGTTTCTAATAATTTAAAATACTTAACAGTAAATAGAAACATTAATCAAAATATATTCTGTACAACCATGCCAAACTGGCTAATGCTAATAGCTCGGCAAAGTAGGCTAGTTCCTTTAATTCCAAAATGAATGAGCTCAGCTAAATCATAAGTTCCTTGGATAGTTCAAGAAGTGCACCAGCAAGTATTTGCAAAACGAGATCCCCTAATTTTCATGAATGAACCATGTGGATAGTTCCTTTAATCCCAAAATGAATGAGCTCAGCTATACCATGAGTGACTCTAGCTGAAGATTGAACTGTAGGAGGTGGGTGAAAAAGCAGTTGGCCCTTCGCACAGCGGGAGAATTGTTGATGCAGTGAGCCAGTGAGCATCACTCTTCGATTTTGATGTATGATCCATAGTTAAAGTTAGGACTTACTTGTGTTCTAATATCAGTGTTAAGTGTACAGGCTTAACAGGAAATCCTAGTAGGTCGTGTTGACCGAATACTAGATAAATATCTTGACAAATCAGGAGGACCGGACACCAGGAATAAAGTCCAGATGGATAACTGGACATCTGGCATGAAGACCGATTGGGTCAGAAGACCGAACATCGACAAAAAGTCCAGTTGGATCAGGTAGACCGGACAGCTGGTGGAAGCCCTGGCGGGTCAGATCGGATGTCAAGAGTAGTAAGTCCGACAGGTAAGCCTCGAGTGGAGAGGTGAGGCCGAGTCCTCTGTAGGGGGACAAAGCTAGGCGTCGATCCGACGAAAAATCCGCGTAGGACTTAGAAATCGAGATCAAGCAGTATTACTACTGCTATCATATTTGATTTTATCTATTTGTGCTTATCTCGCTGCAGGATCACCGATCGAATGGACTCACGATCGAGGTTTAGTCAATCGAGGTTCGATCGACTCGCTTTGGTTCACCGATCGATACACACTGATAGGATTAGCCGGTGATCAATCAAGATCCGCACCGCAGCTTAGAAAGAGTTTCACGATCAAGTGGCAAACTTCCGATGCCGAGCCGAGTGACTGGAGTCGATCGAGCGATTCACCGATCGAAGACCAAGTTCCATATCGACTGATCGATGCGAGTCGATTAGAGGCATTCCAATGATCGAAGGCATTCTAGTCGAATGGAAAAGGTTTATAAAACAAATGCTCGACCAGCTCCGACCAGAACTCAACTACTACGTCGAAATGCTGTCAGTATTCATGCTCATCCACATGAGCTTTCGTTCCATATAAAGACGTTTTTCCGACACTCCATGCCTACTTCAAAGATCCTACTAGTGTCGGTATAATTAGCTCTTAATTCCTGTACTTATTTTCACTTGTGTACTTAATGTCAAGAGAGGGTAGTGTGTTACTCATCTATTACTTTTGTAAAAAGCGAACTCCTCCGAAGTCGAGAGTTCTCAAGTCGGAGGGTATATAGTGATGGCCTATCGAGGTAGCTCTCAGAAGAGCTACGGGCCTTGGAGTAGCAACCCAATTAGGGTTGTGAACCAAGTAAAAGAAATTGTCTCCATTTTATTTTATTTTATTATCGCTGCATACTCTTAATTAATTTCAAAATATAAAAATAAATTTTCAAAATTTAAAGAAAATTATAACCTCCGAGATTCACCCCCTCTCTCGGAGTGTCGCGATCCTACAATTGGTATCAAAGCGGGGGCGCTCCGAATTTGGTGCAAGCATTAGAATAATTTTCTTTATTTTTCCAGCATTAGAATAATTTTCTTTATTTTTCCAGCATTAGAATAATTTTCTTTATTTTTTCAGTACTAGAATAATTTTTAAATATTTTTTCAGCACTAGAATTACTTTTAAATCAATTTTCTACATTTTAGAATAATTAAATTAATTTTCTACATTTTAAAATAATTAAATTAATTGTCGACATCTTAGGATAATTAAATTAATTTTTTACATTTTAAAATAATCAAATTAATTTTCTACGTTTAAATTAAATTTAATTAATTTTTACACTTACTTTAATTTTTATTCTAGAATAATTTTTTCTTTTAACTTAAAATAAATTTTCCATTAATTTATGCACTTAGTATAAATTTAATTCTTACACAATATTATTTAATTTAAATAATTCTAGGAATAATTCTCAACTTTAATTAAAAATCTATTATTAAAATATTTATTTAGGAATGTCACACTTAGAAAAGTATAACACCGTTCGCCTTCCTCTCTTCAACGGAGAGGATTTTTCCTATTGGAAAAGGCGAATGGAGTATTACTTGAAAACGGACCTAGAAGTTTGGTTTTCAATTAGGAAAGGGTTCGTAGCTTCGGTAGACGACTCGGGTGAGTTGTTAGAACCGGAAAAATGGATCGCGGACATTAGAAAATGGGCTCAAGTCGATTACAAGGCGTTTAACACCTTGCAATGCAGACTTACCAAAGAAGAGCTCAATAGAGTGGGTCCATTCAAAAACTCTAAGAAATTATGTGACAAATTAATTGAATTACATGAAGGTACAAATGACACTAAGATAGCTAAATGGGACATATTACTAAATAAATTATTTAATTTTAAAATGAACGAAAATGAAAATACTAGTCAACTTCATACGAGAATAAAAGACATTTTAAATGGATTATATTTAATAGGACACCAAATAGGAAATAGGGACATAATTATGTATACACTTAAGGCATTCCCGAGGAACGCCTTATGGACATCCATTGTCGATGTCTATAAGGTTTCCAGGGATCTTTCAACAATTATACTAGACGAATTATTTTGCGAACTTGAACTACACGAACAAGCTAACTCGAGTCAAATCGAGAATGGTATTGCTTTAGTGGCAGGTTCGACCAAAAAGGAAAGAAAAGCGAGAAGTCCGAAGATGAGTCGGAGTCGGACCCAAATGGAGAAGAAGAAATTGTAAACATTGTCCGGAAGATGTTCAATCGGAGAAAGAGGTTTACGAAGAAGGATGCTAAGAGAGTCATCAACAACAAACTGAGACCCCGATCGAAAGTGGCCTGCTACGAGTGCAACGGAAAAGAACACTACAAATCTGAGTGCGCGAATCTAAAAAAGGAAGAAAAACCAAATAAAGAAAAGAAGAAGAAAGCACTCGAGGCAACTTGGGACGAATCATCCTCAGATGAGTCAGACGCAGAAGAGACGAAGAGAAGCTTCGTGGCATTCATGGCGTTCATGGGATTCGAGTCAGTTAAGTGAGTTAATTAGTCAGGAAGAAGCCGCGGATCGCATCCATTTTCGAAGGACTAGGCAGGAGATAACTTCTCCCTTAGAGATAGGAGTTGTACAATATAATTGCATGCCTGGGTAGGAAATTGGCTAAGTCGAGAATCAGTCGACTCACTTCTTAGGAAGTTCAACTGCCTTAAGGGCAAGTCAGACTCGAAGACTTGACTTGCGAAACTAAGGATGGGGCTTCGGCTTCAAGTTGCAAAGTTTGAGGAAGAGAATTCGATCGTAAAAAGGCAAGTAGAAGATCTAACCGGATCATTGGAAAGGTTCGCTTCGGGTTCCCAGTATCTTAAGATGATGCTTGGATCTCAGCGAACCGTTTACAACAAGTCCAGACTCGGACACAAAGCTAGATCGTCCTATAAATCATACATGTCATTACTTAGCCGAAACCCTAAGAATCGAGTCCAAGCATGGGTTCCTAAGTCTAGCTTAGTCAACCAAGTTGGACCAAATCAATTTTGGATTCCCAAGAGTCAAGTTCACTTAGTGAACAAAACTCAACCTAGCTATGACGTAGGGGGAGCTAAAACTTTGCTTGTTTTCTTGTTTAGTTAAACTCTTGCATATTTTAAGTTACTTTACTTGCTTAATTTAGAATGTACTAGATAGGAAACAAATTAGTTTAAACTTGAACAACCTAATACTAAGACGAAGGGAACTGATAGTAAGCTAGGGAAACTCTTCAAAGTGTATGTCTAGGACGTGGTCGTTGCTCCGATATCCAAGAAGGTCATGTGTCTCGCCACGACCGGTGCACTAAGTCGAGTGAAACTGACCGAAGTTAATTCACTAAGTCTTTAACTAGTTAGACCAAGGCTTAGTCCAAAGTGAATCAAGTATTTGATTCCTTCATTGACTTTGTCTAAGAAGTGATCGTTGCTCCGATATCCAGGAAGGTCGTGTGCTTTGCCACGACCTGGAAGTCAATGCTGGAAAAACTTACTTGACTAACTCAAGTCAAGCTTGAATTTGTTGGTGCAATAGGCACCAGATAATCGAACCTAGATTTTGATTATGGCAAAGACCCAAAGCTAAGGTCATATTGTTGTCTAATGAGCTGAACCAAGTGTGCAGGAATGATTAAGCTGAGCTGAAGGTCGGCGACACCCGGAGAATCTCATGTTGAGAAACCGCGGTGGTCGGACGACACCGGAAGAACTTCGGAGGGAGTCGAAGAACCCTGGTGGAGACCAAAGGTTAAGCTACAAGTCACTAAGGTAAGCTCGAGTGTGAGTGAAGGTAAGGTCGGATCCTTCGTACGACGACGTTTTTAGGCAGCGATCCGACTAAGACTTCCAGTGGAAGGTCTAGGTCGATAAAATCTTTCAAGTGTAATCGAGCTTTCATCTGTCGTGTTTTCTTTCGTTAAGAGGAGAGGTGGGATTGTCTCTCTTCCTCGATCTTTGCTTTTGTGTATCCGTTGTCTCCTACCTCCAACGAGGAGATGATTGTTAGTGAATTGCCCTCCATAAGCGGTCTAGGATGGCAAGGGCCTTGGGTTAGCAACCGTTAGGTTGTGAACCAAGTAAAACAAACTTGTGTTCTTTACTTTTTCGTTGTGCAATTACTTCTATCTTTGTCTTAAATCGTAACGTACGAAAAGATTTTATCGTTCGCTATTCACCCCCTTCCCCTCTAGCGCTTTTACGATTCTACAATTGATATTAGAGCGGGGGTACTACGATTTGGTGCAACAACCAATCTAGCATCAGTTTTTGTTTCTCTTTTCGTATTCGTTTTAATTTTCATCTCGTATCATTCTTCGTTTCGTTAAAATCCTATCTCCCGCACTACTAATCCAAGACGAGAGTCTTGGCAACTTGTTTCTTTTTGTGTCATTTTTTGTCTTTGCGAGGTTCCTTTTCTAAATGGCCCATCTCAAAGGGTTTAACACCGCCCAACCTCCGTTTTACAACGGAGATGACTTCCGTTACTGGAAAGGTCAGATGGAGTGCTACTTGAAAATTCAAGTAGAGATGTGGATCGTGATACAAATCGGATTCACACTTCCAACAAATGAAGATGGTGAATCCTTGGATTGCGATCAGTGAACAAGTGTCATGAAACGCCAAGTGGAAGCCGACGCCAAGGCCACACAAATCCTACAATGCAGGCTATACAAAGAGGAGCTCAACCGCGTTGGCCCGTTCATAAACGCAAAGGACTTGTGGAACAAGCTCATCGAGCTTCACGAAGGAACCGTCGACACCAAGGCATGTAAGAGGGACTACTTTTAAATAAATTGTTTAACTTAAAAATACAGGAACATGAGTCGGCCACTCAACTCCACGCTCGCATTCAAGACATCATGAATGGACTAGATTCGAACGGACAAAAGGTCGAAAATCGGGACGTAATCAGGTGTTCACTAAACGTGTTCCCTAGGACCACCTTGTGGGCATCCATGGTCGATATCTATGAGGTTTCTAAGGATCTTTCAAAAATTAGGTTAGACGAATTGTTCTCTGAATTCGAATTACATGAGCAGTCTAATTCGGCCGCCGCCGAGAAAAGTATCGTCTTGTTTGCAGGTCCGAAGAAGAAGCCGAAGAACAAACCACCACCGGAGGAAGAAGATGAGTATGAATCGGAGATGAACAACGAGATGGAGACCGAAGTAGTAAATCTAGTTCGAAAAATGATCAAGAGCAGAAGACGACAAATCAATCAATCCAAAGAGGGTAAGTCAAAACAAAGTTCTAACGATAGATGTTACGAGTGCAATAGGTTAGGGCATATAAAATCGGAGTGTCCAACACTCAAGAACAAGGCACCACAATCCAATAAGGCACTCAACGCAACGTGAGAGGAATCGTCGGAGGAAGACGAGCTCAACAACCTCGCTTTCATGGCCAAGCCGACCGAACCCGAAGATGAGTCCGAACTCGAAGATGAGTCTGACTCCGGATCCGACGATGAGTTTCAATTCAAGACAAGCCACAAATCCATATTCACTTCAAAAGGTTCAATCAAGGTGAGTCGGTCTTTAATTGATACGTTGTATAGTGTAATTAGATTTTTAACTCCGAGTCCAAGGTCGAGACCTTCGTTGAGGAGGTTAAACTCCTTAAACACGAGTCTCTCTAACCTCTTCGACTAGTCAAGTTCGAGAGGAGAACTCAACTGGAGTTGAAAAACTCGAAGATGAGAACTCTCTCTTGAAAGGACAAGTCCAAGATCTTAGGCAAACGTTGGAAAGATTCACTTTGAGATCCAAGGGGCTTGACCTACTACTTAGATCACAAAGGGTCGTGTACAACAAAATCGGACTAGGATTTAGAACAACCACAACTACTAAATCATACATGTCAATCGTGAATCGAAATAGAACACAAGTCCAAGCATGGGTCCCTAAGACCGCTTTAATTTCACAATTAGGATCTAATAAGTACGGGGTTCCCAAGGACCAAATCCACTACGTGGAAAGACCGAATCGATTCAATGGTCCAGGAGGAGCTAGTACTAAATTTGTTTGTTCTATTACATGAAATTAGTCTTTGCATACTTAGTTATTTTGTTTTAATTTTTAAAACGGCTAGATAGGGTCAATAACTCGTCAATCTTAACAACATAGTATTAGGACGCAGCGAGATGATTGTACGTTAAAAAAACGAAGTCCTATGTATCCAAGTTAGATAAGGTATATCTAGCTTAGTGCACTCGACTAAGTTGAACTAGCTGAAGCTACTTCGTCATATCCTTAACTAGTTAAACCAGGAAGTAATCTTAAGTGATTCAAGTAATCAATTTCTTGAATTTGGCTTTATCTAAGAAAGTGGTCGTTGTTCCGATAAAAAAAAACCTCTGTGCCTCGCCACGACCTGAAAGCAAATTTCTCAAAAAGTTTACTTGACGAGTTAAGGGTTAAATCCGAATCTAACCCAATATTGATTAGCTTCAAGACACTAAATTTAATCAAGCAAAATAGAAATTATCTCAAAAACATTTAAGATTAACATGTTTGATCATGTAAAAAAGGTGAGATGACTATTAGGCTAAAATATTCAACCAACTTTAAAATTCCAATGTCCGATCCAACTACTATATATGTAGAATCAATGGATGTTGGATAGTGGGTGCTCCCGACACATGACCGAAGACCGACTAAAATTTTCGAAACCTAGATTTAAAAGTCAAGGATTGGTAGCATTCGAAAACAACGAGAAGCTCAAAATCATCAGTTCAGGTGATAGCTGAACTCTAACTTTATAATTCGTAAAATACTTTTAGCGGAAAATTTCGATTTTAATTAACTTAGCGTAAGCCAATTGTGTGATAACAATTATAAAATTATCTTCTTACAAAATAAATGCTTAATTAAAACTAATGATAACTCAAAAATAATACTTAAAGGAACGAGAAATAGCAACATATACACAATTAATTTACCCAACTCCTCATCCAAGTGTCTAATGACACAACAAGAGGAATCTTGGTTGTGGTACCGACGACTCGAACACTCTCATCCAAGACTCATACACAAAATGAGTCAGAATGACATAGTCAGAGGTTTACCCAACCTTAACAATTTAGACAATAAAATTTGTAATGTGTGTTAACAAGATAAACAAACTAAGGCACAACATCAACTAACCAACCAAGAAAGAACCAAAAGTGTACTTGAGCTCCTACACTTAGACCTATTTGATTCAAATGGAGCCAAGTCACTAAACGGAAGTCAATTCTGCTTAGTCATAGTTGACGACTACTCTAGGTTTACCTGGATTAGGTTCCTAAAACACAAAAGTGAAACCCTAGAACAACTCACCAACTTATGCAAGTTAATAGAAAACGAAAAGAACCTTAAGGTTAAAAGACTTAGAAGCGATTATGGTGGTGAATTCAAAAATTATAAGTTCACCGACTTCTATAACCTAAACGGATACCACCATGAGTTCTCCTGCTCTAGAACCCTACAACAAAATGATCTAGTCGAGCGGAAGAATAAAACTCTACAAGAAGTCGCTAGAACCATGTTAAATGAATACAATCTTCCTAATAGGTTTTGGAAAGAAACCGTTAGTACGGCTTGTTATGTCTAAAATAGAATCCTACTAATCAAGAGATACCTTAGGACCTCATACGAAATCTATTATGAAAAATTACCTAACATTAAATATTTTAGGGTATTTGAATGTAGTGTACACATCTTAAATACTAAAGACTACCTAGGAAAATTCACGTCTAAAATAACTACCGGAATATTCCTAGGATACTCAACCACAAGTAAAGTCTATAGGGTCTATAACAATGAAACTCTAAAAATCGAAGAAACGATTAATGTAGTATTCGATGAAGGAGATAAACCCACAAAATCCGAAGTAAAACTAGTTAATGAACCAATTGATACTAGACCTGAGTCTGACCATGAAAATGAGTCTAGTATAAATCCTAACCCAAGTCAGTTTAGGTTACAATCAAATCATCCCATTGATCAAGTAATAGATGGTCCCAACCTAGGGGTTCGAATTAGAGCATCATATAGAAACCTTAGTTAAATCTCATTAATCTCGAAAATCAAACCCAAATCAATTGAACAAGCTCAATTCACTAAGAGTGAAGTCGGGGAATTAATACCACCACCTAAAGATAAATCGATCATTGGAACAAGGTGGGTATTCCGGAACAAACTCAATGACAAAGGAGTAGTTAGGAATAAGGCAAGATTAGTCGCTAAAGGATTTAGTCAAGTAGAAGGGTTAGATTATGACGAAATCTATGCCCCCGTAGCTAGACTAGAATCGATTAAAATGTTGCTGGTCTACGCTGCACATCGAGGATTCAAATTATTTCAAATAGATGTGAAATCAGCATTTTTAAATGATTTTATTAAGGAAGAGGTCTACATTAGCCCACCCCCAAGATTTAAAAGTTTAGACAAATCCGACCATGTTTTCAGACTTAAGAAAGTTTTATATGGACTAAAACGAACTCCTAGAGCTTGGTATGAAAGGTTTTCCATTTATCTTAAGTCAAAAGGGTTTAATCAAGGCCTAGTAGACCCAACCCCATTTGTAAAATCCGTAGATAAAGAAATTTTTATTGTCCAAATATACGTAGATGATATAATCTTTGAAACAACCAGCTCAATTTTACTAAATGAGTTCATTTTACTAATAGAAAGTGAATTTGAAATGAACTTAGTAGGAGAATTAATATTTTTTCTAGGCTTACAAATTAAACAAAACTAAGGAAGGAATTTACCTACATCAACATAAATACGCTAAGGAATTAATTAATAGATTTGGAATGCAAAACGCTAAGATAATAAATACACCAATGGCTACAAATGTCAATATAGGAGAAGACTTAGATGGAAAACCAATAGACCTAAAATACTATAGGAGCATCATATGTAATCTCCTATACTATTCGCAGTGAGTATGTGTGCAAGATTTCAAACTTGTGCTAAGGAGTCGCACCTAACATTAGTCAAACGCATCCTTAGATATCTAAAGGAAACACTAAACATAGGAATTTGGTACCCTAGATCTAACGAGTTCGAACTAATCGGCTACTCCGACTCGGATTATACCAGTAGTAAACTCGATAGAAAGAGCACGAGTGGGTGTTGCCAACTTCTTGGCTCGAGTCTAGTGAGCTGGTGCAGTAGAAAGCAACACTGTGTTACCTTATCTACTACCGAAGCGGAATACATCGCGATGGGTGAATGTGTCGCTCAACTCCTTTGGATGAAGTACACTCTCCAAGACTTTAAGTTAAACTTTAACAACACTAAAAATTACATCGACAACATTAGTTCAATTAATTTAACCAAAAACTCAATCTGTCATTCTAGAACCAAACATATAGAGGTCAAACACCACTTTATTCGAGAACATGTAGCAAGTGGGACCATACAACTCAAATACGTGGAGTCCAAATCGAACCTAGCAGACCTATTTACCAAGCTCTTACCCAAAGCAGAGTTTAGTCTGCTTAGACGAAAATTAGATATGTGCGTAATAGAGTAGGACTCAAAACTTATATTTTCCTTTATACTCTATTTTTATTTTTCATGCAAAATAGAACTAGCCTAGGGCTTACCCTAGAAAGTATGCACCTATAGATTTAAGGAGCCAACACATCTCACAACACATAAGACTAATGTGTTTGTGTACTTAGCCACGTAGATGGGCGTGAAATGTTAGGACCTCACTCCTGGTTCCAGATGTAGATATAGTGCATCGACATGAACCATAGAGTATAATTATCTAAATTAACTAACTCTAATCAGGACTTATTGATCATTTTATATCAATGAAGTCAAATAGAGTTGAACAAACTATTAGTTGAGCTTATATTTAAAGTATTATTTTCATAATCTAATAGGAACATGCTTGGACTTATAAAACATAATCACTATGTTTTGAAAAAGTTTTTTCTATAAACCCCCACACTTTTCGATTTATGGCAAAAGGGAGAGAAAAATGTCAAAGTTAAGAGATCAAAAATTAATTTTTGATAACTTAAACTTAACTTAAACATTTCGGTCAATGTTAAGTAATCTTGATTACTTAACTTTTTAAGTAGCAAAACGTTAGGAGGGAGAGCTAAGATCTTTTTTCAAGTACTGACCTAAGGTCAAAGGGAGAGGTTACCTCAAAAGGGAGGACTATAAAGAATTTTACTCATACTCCTACTTATGCTACCTTATTAAGTTACTCACACTAACTTACTAAGTTATGCATTTATGCTTCTTTCATATTTATGCTTATTTCATATTCATAATAATCATTTCACTTACTTAATGCACTCTTATGCGTTAATTTTTCCCTTAACTTTGTATCGGTTTGCCATAAATCAAAAAGGGAGAGATTGTTGGTACAATAGGCACTAGATAATCGAACCTAGATTTTGATTATGACAAAGATCCAAAGCTAAGGTCATATTGTTGTCTAATGAGTTGAACCAAGTGTGCAGAAATGATTAAGCTAAGCTGAAGGTCGGCGACACCCAGAGAATCTCGTATTGAGAAACCGCGGTGATTGGGCGACACCGGGAGAACTTCGGAGGGAGTCGAAGAACCCAGGTGGAGACAAAGGTTGAGCTACAAGTCACTGAGGTAAGCTCGAGTGTGAGTGAAGGTAAGTTCGGGTCCTCCATACAATGATGTTTTTAGGCGGCGATCCGACTAAGACTTCCAGTGGAAGGTCTAGGTCGAGATCGGACGGTAAGTGACCGTCGGATTTTCTCTACTAGTTTGTTTCAAACTAACTCTTTGCTGCAGTCGAAAAACCTAGCCATCAGTCGACTGATGGCGGTTAGCAGTCGACTGCTGGTGGCATCAGTTGACTGATGAGGGTGAGCAGTCGACTGTCATTCAAATTTCTAGCTTCAATGAGAGTCAAACCTCATCCCCTTATCTTACTTAGGGTGAGGTGGCCTCTTTTGGTGGATCTTCATCTCATCGTTTAGGGGGCTTCAAGAGTTATAAAAAGACATGGGATTCACTCATTTTCACATCATTCCAAGCTTTCGAAACGCTCCCGCAACGCCGCTTCTCTACGACAACTCTACGACGACGAAGAGCTGCCGCAACACCGACAACACATCCTCGACTTCAAGATCAGTTCGTCGTTGGTATCACTTTTACTCTTCGTTTCAAATCTTTCAAGTGTAATTGAGCTTTCATCTGTTTCCTTTCGTTAAGAGGAGAGGTGGGATTGTCCCTCTTCCTCGATCTTTGCTTTTGTGTATCCATTGTCTCCTACCTCCAACGAGGAGGAGATTGTTAGTGAATTGCCCTCCGTAAGCGGTCTAGGATCGCAAGGGCCTTGGATTAGCAACCGTTAAATTGTGAACCAAGTAAAACAAGCTTGTGTTCTTTACTTTTCCACTGTGCAATTACTTCTATCTTTGTCTTAAATTGTAACGTACGAAAAGATTTTATCGCGCGCTATTCACCCCCCCCCCCCTCTAGCACTTTTACGATCCTACAATTGGTATCAGAGCGGGGGCGCTACGATTTGGTGCAACCACCAATCTAGCATCGTTTTTGTTTCTCTTTTCGTATTCGTTTTGATTTTCATCTCGTATCATTTTTCATTTCGTTAAAATCCTATCTCCCGCACTATTAATCCAAGACAAGAGTCTTGGCAACTTGTTTCTTTTTGTGTCATTTTTTGTCTTTGCGAGGTTCCTTTTCTAAATGGCTCATCTCGAAGGTTTTAGCATCGCCCAACCTTCGTTTTACAACGAAGATGACTTCCATTACTGGAAGGGTCGGATGAAGTGTTATTTGAAAACCCAAGTAGAGATGTGGATTGTGATACAAATCGGATTTACACTTCCAACAAATGAAGATGGTGAATCCTTAGATTACGATCAATGGACAAGTGTCATGAAACGCCAAGGCCACAAAATCCTACAATGCGGGCTATCCAAAGAGGAGCTCAATCGCGTCGGCCCGTTCATAAACGCAAAGGACTTGTGGAACAAGCTCATCGAGTTTCACGAAGGAACCGCCGACACCAAGGTATGTAAGAGGGATCTACTTTTAAATAAATTATTTAACTTAAAAATGCAGGAACATGAGTCGGCCACTCAACTCCACACTCGCATTCAAGACATCATGAATAGGCTACATTCGATCGGATAAAAGGTTGAAAACCGGGACGTAATCAGGTACACACTAAACGCGTTCCCTAGGACCACCTTGTGGGCATCCATGGTCGATGGCTACAAGGTTTCTAAGGATCTTTTAAAAATTAGGTTAGACGAATTGTTCACTGAATTTGAATTAAATGAACAGTCTAATTCGGCCCCCACCGAGAAAAGTATCACCTTGTTTGCAGGACCGAAGAAGTCGAAGAACAAACCACCACCAGAGGAAGAAGACGAGTACGAATCGGAGGTGGACAACAAGATGGAGACCGAACTAGTAAATCTAGTTTGGAAAATGATCAAAAGCAAAAGATGACAAATCAATCAATCCAAGGAGGGTAAGTCAAAACAAAGTTCTAACTATAGATGCTATAAGTGCAACAAGTTAGGGCATATCAAATCGGAGTGTCCAAGACTCAAGAACAAGGCATCACAATCCAAGAAAGCACTCAATGCAACGTGGGAGGAATCGTCGGAGGAGGAAGACGAGCTCAACAACCTCGCCTTAATGGCTAAGCTGACCAAACCCAGAGGATGAGTCCGAAACCGAAGATGAGTCCGACTCCGGATCCGACAATGAGTTTCAATTCAAGACAAGCCATGGATCCATATCCAGTTCAAAAGGTTCAATCAAGGTGAGTCGGTCTTTAATTGATACGTTGTATAGTGCAATTAGATTTTTAACTAAAAAATTAGCTAAGTCCGAGTCTAAGGTCGAGACCTTAGTTGAGGAGGTTAAACTCCTTAAACACGAGGTCTCCCTAACCTCTTCGACTAGTCAAGTTTGAGAGGAGAACTCAACTCGAGTTGAAAAACTCGAAGATGAGAACTCTCTCTTGAAAGGACAAGTCCAAGATCTTAGGCAAACGTTGGAAAGGTTCACTTTGGGATCCAAGGGGCTTGACCTACTACTTGGATCACAAAGGGTCGTGTACAATAAAGCCGGACTAGGATTTAGATCAACCACAACTACTAAATCATACATGTCAATCGTGAATAGAAATAGAACACAAGTCCAAGCATGGGTCCCTAAGACCGCTTGAATTTCACAATTAGGATCTAATAAGTACTGGATTCCCAAGGAACAAATCCACTACGTGGAAAGACCGAATCGATTCAATGGTCCAAAGGGAGTTAATACTAAATTTGTTTGTTCTATTACATGAAATTAGTCTTTGCATGCTTAGTTATTTTGTTTTAATTTTTAGAACAGCTAGATAGGGTCAATAAATCGTCAATCTTGACAACATAGTATTAGGACACGGCGAGATGATAGTACGTTAGGGAAACGAAATCCTATGTGTCCAAGTTAGATAAGGCGTATCTAGCTTGGTGTACTCGGCTAAGTTGAACTAGCTGAAGCTACCTCGCCGTATCCTTAACTAGTTAAACCAAGAAGTAATCTTAAGTGACTCAAGTAATAAATTTCTTGAATTTGACTGTCTAAGGAAGTAATCATTGTTCCGATCAAAGAAGGCCTACGTGTCTCGCCATTACCTGGAAGTCAATTTCTTGAAAGTTTACTTGACGAGCTAAGGGTTAAATCTGAATCTAACCCAAGGTTGATTAGCTTCAAGACACTAAATTTAATCAAGTAAAATTGAAGTCATCTCAAAAATATTTAAGGTTAACATTTTTGATCATGTAGAAAAGGTGAGATGACTATTAAGCTAAAATATTCAACCAACTTTAAAATTTTAATGTCCAATCCAACTATTATATGTGTAGGATCAATGGATGTTGGATAGTGGGTGCTCCCGACACATGACCGAAGACCGACTAAAATTTTCGAAACTCAGATTCAAAAGTCAAAGATCGGTAGCATTCGGAAACAACGGGAAGCTCAAAATCATCGGTTCAAGTGATATTGAGCTGAACTCCAACTTTATAATTCGTAATATACTTTTAGTGGAAAATTTCGATTTTAATTTACTTAGTGTAAGTCAATTGTGTGATAACAACTATAAAATTACCTTCTTACAAAATGAATGCTTAATTAAAACTAATGATACCTCAAAAACAATACTTAAAAGAACGAGAAATAGCAACATATACACAATTAATTTACCCAACTCATCCAAGTGTCTAATGACACAGCAAAAGGAATCTTGGTTATGACACCGACGACTCGGACACTCTCATCTAAGACTCGTACACAAAATGAGTTAGAGTGGCCTAGTCAGAGGTTTACTCAACCTTAACTACTTAGACAATAAAATTTGTAATACGTGTCAACAAGGTAAACAAACTAGGGCACAACATCAACTAACTAACTAAGAAAGAACCAAAAGTGTACTTGAGCTCCTACACTTAGACCTATTTGATTTTCATGGAGCCAAGTCACTAAACGGAAGTCAATTCTGCTTAGTCATAGTTGACAACTACTCTAGGTTTACCTGGGTTGGGTTCCTAAAACACAAAAGTGAAACCTTAAAACAACTCACTAACTTATGCAAGTTAATAGAAAACGAAAAAAACCTTAAGGTTAAGAGACTTAGAAGCGATCATGATGGTGAATTCAAAAATCATAGGTTCACCGACTTCTGTAACCTAAACGGATACCACCCTGAGTTCTCCTACTCTAAACCCCACAACAAAATGGTCTAGTCAAGCGAAAGAATAGAACCCTACAAGAAGCCGCTAGAACCATGTTAAATGAATACAACCTTCCTAATAGATTTTGGGAAGAAGTCGTTAGTACGGTTTGTTATGTCCAAAATAGAATCCTACTAATCAAGAGACACCTTAGGACCTTATATGAAATCTACTATGAAAAATTACCTAACATTAAATATTTTAGGGTATTTGAATGTAATGTACACATCTTAAATACTAAAGACTACCTAGGGAAATTCACATCTAAAATAACCACCGGAATATTCCTAGGATACTCAACCACAAGTAAAGCCTATAGGGTCTATAACAATGAAACTCTAAAAATCGAAGAAACGATTAATGTAATATTCAATGAAGGAGATAAACCCACAAAACCCGAAGTAAAACTGGTTAATGAACCAATTGATACTAGACCTGAGTCTGACAATGAAAATGAGTCTAATATAAATCCTAACCCAAGTCAGTCTAGGTTACAATCAAATCATCCCATTGATCAAGTAATAAGTGATCCCAACTTAGGTGTTCGAACTAGAGCGTCATATAGAAACCTTAGTCAAATCTCATTAATCTCGAAAATCGAACTCAAATCAATTGAACAAGCTCTTCTTGATCCCGATTGGATTATAGCTATGCAAGAAGAGCTAGCTCAATTCACTAGGAGTGAAGTCCGAGAATTAGTACCGCCACTTAAAAATAAATCGATCATTAGAACAAGGTGAGTATTCCAGAACAAACTCGATAACAAAGGAGTAGTTAGGAATAAGGCAAGATTAATCGCTAAATAATTTAGTCAAGTAGAAGAGTTAGATTATGACAAAATCTATGCCCCCGTAGCTAGACTATAATCGATTAGAATGTTATTGGCCTACGCTGCACATCGAGGATTCAAATTATTTCAAATGGATGTGAAGTCAGCGTTTTTAAATGGTTTTATTAAGGAAGAGGTCTACATTAGCCAACCCCCAAGATTTGAAAGTTTAGACAAACCCGACCATGTTTTCAGACTTAAGAAAGTTTTATATGGACTAAAACAAGCTCCTAGAGCTTGGTATGAAAGGCTTTCCGTTTATCTCAAGTCAAAAGGGTTTAGTTAAGGTCTAGCAGACCTAACCCTGTTTGTAAAATCCGTAGGTAAAGAAATTTTTATTGCCCAAATATACGTAGATGATATAATATTTGGAACAACCAACTCAATTTTACTAAATGAGTTCATTTCACTAATAGAAAGTGAATTTGAAATAAACTTAGTAGGAGAATTAACATTTTTTCTAGGCTTACAAATTAAACAAACTAAAGAAGGAATTTACCTAAATCAACATAAATACGCTAAGGAATTAATTAATTGATTTGGAATGCAAAACGCTAAGGTAATAAATACACCAATGGCTACAGATGTCAATATAGAGAAGACTTAGATGGAAAACCAATAGACCTACAATACTATAAGAGCGTGATAGGTAGTCTCCTGTACTTAACTGCGAGTCGATCCGATATACTATTCACAGTGAGTATGTGTGCAAGATTTCAAACTTGTGCTAAGGAGTCGCACCTAACATTAGTCAAATGCATCCTTAGATATCTAAAGGAAACACTAAACATAGGAATTTGGTACCCTAGATCTAACGAGTTCGAACTAATCGGCTACTCCGACTCGGATTATGCCGGTAGTAAACTTGATAGAAAGAGCACGAGGGGGGTGTTGCCAACTTCTCGGCTCGAGTCTAGTGAGCTGGTGCAGTAGAAAGCAACACTGTCAAAGCCAAATACGTCGCGATGGTTGAGTGTGTAGCTCAACTCCTTTGGATGAAGCACACTCTCCAAGACTTTAAGTTAAACTTTAACAACACTAAAATTTACATCGACAACATTAGTTCAACTAATTTAACCAAAAACCAAATCTGTCATTCTAGAACCAAACATATAGAGGTCAAACATCACTTTATTCGAGAACATATAACAAGTGGGACCATACAACTCGAATACGTAGAGTCCAAATCGAACCTAGCAGACATATTTACCAAGCCCTTACCCGAAGCAGAGTTTAGTCTGCTTAGACGAAAATTAGATATGTGTGTAATATAGTAGGACTCAAAACTTATATTTTCCTTTATACTCTATTTTTATTTTTCATGCAAAATAAAACTAGCCTAGGGCTTACCCTAGAAAGCATGCACCTATAGATTTAAGGAGCCAACACATCTCATAACACATAGGACTAATGTGTTTGTGTACTTAGCCACGTAGATGGGCGTGAAATGTTAGGACCTCACTCCTGGTTCCAGATGTAGATATAGTGCATCGACATGAACTATGGAGTATAATTATCTAAATTAATCAACTCTAATCAGGACTTATTGATCATTCTATATCAATCGAGTCAAATAGAGTTGAACATACTATTAGTTGAGCTTATGTTTAAAGTATTATTTTCATAATCTAATAGAAATATGCTTGGACTTATAAAACATAATCACTATATTTCGAAAAAGTTTTTTCTATAAACCCCCACACTTTTCGATTTATGGCAAAAGGAGGAGAAAAAGGTCAAAGTTAAGAGATCAAAAATTAATTTTTGATAACTTAACTTAAACTTTTAGGACTTTTTAAGTAGCAAAACGTTAAGAGGGAGAGCTAAGATCCTTTTTTAAGTACTCACCTAAGGTCAACGAGGAGATTACCTCAAGGGGAGGACTTGAAAAAGAGTTTTACTCATACTCCTATTTATGCTAACTTACTAAGTTACTCACACTAACTTACTAAGTTATGCATTTATGCTTCTTTAATATTTATGCTTATTTCATATTCATAATAATCATTTCACTTACTTAATGCACTCTTATGCGTTAATTTTTCCCTTAACTTTGTGTCGGTTTGCCATAAATCAAAAAGGGGGAGATTGCTAGTGCAGTAGGTACCAGATAATCAAACTTAGATTTTGATTATGGCAAAGACCCAAAGCTAAATTCATATTGTTGTCTAATGAGCTGAACCAATTGTGCAGGAATGATTAAGCTGAGCTGAAGGTTGGCGACACCCGGAGAATCTCGTGTTGAGAAACCGCGGTGGTCGGGCGATACCGGGAGAACTTCGGAGGGAGTCAAAGAACCCAAGTGGAGACCAAAGGCTGAGCTACAAATCACTAAGGTAAGCTCAAGTGTAAGTGAAGGTAAGGTCGGGTCCTCTGTACGGGGACGTTTTTAGGCGGCGATCTGACTAAGGCTTCCAGTGGAAGGTCTAAATCGAGATCGGACGGTAAGTGGCCATTAGATTTTATCTCTACTTGTTTGTTTCAAACTAACTCTTTGTTGCAGTCGAAAAACCTAGCCATCAGTCGACTGATGGCGGTTAGCAGTCGACTGATGAGGGTGAACAGTCGACTGTCATTTAAATTTCCAGCTTCGATGAGAGTCAAACCTCATCCCCTTATCTTAGGGTGAGGTGGCCTCTTTTAGTAGATCTTCATCTCATCGTTTAGGGGGTTTCAAGGGCTATAAAAAGACATGGGATTCACTCATTTTCACATCATTCCAAGCTTTCGAAATGCTCCTGCAATGCCGCTTCTCTACGACAACTCTACGACGACGAAGCACTGCCGCAATGCCGACGACACGTCTTCGACTTCAAGATCAGTTCATCATCGGTATCACTTTTACTCTTCGTTTCAAATCTTTCAAGTGTAATCGAGCTTTCATCTGTTGTGTTTTCTTTCGTTAAGAGGAGAGGTGGGATTGTCCCTCTTCCTCGATCTTTGCTTTTGTGTATCCGTTGTCTCCTACCTCCAACGAGGAGGAGATTGTTAGTGAATTGCCCTCCGTAAGCGGTCTAGAATCGCAAGGGCCTTGGATTAGCAACCGTTAGGTTGTGAACCAAGTAAAACAAACTTGTGTTCTTTACTTTTTCGAAAGATTTTATCGCGCGTTATTTACCCCCCCCCCTTCTAGCGCATCCTACAGAATCTAACACAAGTTTAAAAACTTTAAAATTGTTCATTAAATTAATTAAGATAAAAAGAAATTCTCATCTCACAAAACTCATAGGAGTAACGTGTATTGAAAACCTAGCTTGAATGAGATGATTTAGAATTTAATTAAGCTTAATTAGTTTAATACAATTTACTAAACCTAATAAATTTACTTAAACTAAACTAAATTTACCTAAATTAAATTAATTTACTAAACTAAATAAACTTACTCAAATAAACTAAACTAAACTTAATTAACCTACTAAACAGAACTTGATTAACTTATTAAATTAAACTTAATCATCTAATCAATTCAAACCAACCAATTTAATCAACTCAAATCAAGTGAATCAACGAAATTAACCTAATAAAATCAATTAAATCAAATTAAACATAAAAATTAACCAAAATTAAAAATAACCGAATTCAGTTGACAGGAACATTTCCAATCGACTCGGCAAGAGTCGACTGAATCAATTTCAGTTGCCTCCAAACCTTGGAAAGGTAAAACGCGACTCCAGTTGACTGAAACAAATTCAGTCGACTGAAATACGATGGTAGATAAGAATTAGGCGTCGCAATAAATGGTAAAATTAATTACAGTCGACTGAAACAAGTCCAGTCGACTCTAATTCAGTCGACTTAACTATTTCCAATCGACTGGGTTCCGTCTATAAGAACAGCGCCAAATCTACTCATCACCACTTCATCCCACCGCAAAAAACCCTATTTTCAGCCTTTCGAAGCGTCTAGGTCGTCATATCTCCCTTATAATATTATCTACAATGCCGAGGTAATAATTCTAAACCCTAAATTCAATTTTTTTTCAATAAATATTAAATAGTTACAATTTAATTAGGGGTAAAAGAAGAGTCGTTGAGGTTGAGTCATCTACTCCGTGCATGGACATTAAGTTTCCTACTGAGGGACATAGGATTAGATTTAAGAGCACCCTTTATACTCCCATGCCTACTAGATACATTAGTAGATCATTTTTTAGTAACTCATGCATGCCTAGTATAGAAGTCATAACACATTACGAATTAGAGAAACTAGTTTATTGTAAAAACTCTATTAACATAAATGCATATGCAGAGTTTTTCAATAATTTTAGTAAAATTGATGATCTTACATATTCGACTAGAGTACAGGATAAGGATTTTATCTTTACCCTCTCTATGTTGAGAGAGCATCTAGAACTCATGCATTAATCATGTCCGGTTGCATACTTTCCATACACGGAGTTACCGTACGGTGACCCCTATTCGTACATTACATTAGATATGATATATATGCATCTATTTGGTAAGAAGAGAACTCTGTCTGTGAGTATCTTCAGTTCCACTAGACTCAGAGTACAGGACTATGTCCTGTACTGAGTCATAGTGAACTGCATTCTGCCACTCACCACTAGGGACATCGCTATGATACACCCCTATCATTCATTTTTACTTTATGCACTTAGTCATAGATTAGATTTTGACATTAGTTTACAGATGTTCCATTCCATCATTCATCATTCTAGGTCAGTTACTAGCCGGAAGGCACATTTGCTTTACTGTCATGTCATCACATCTTTACTAGGCTTATTAGGGTTTGATGTTATCACAGGTAACATCAAACAACTTACTGAATATGACATGATAGGCTCTAGGCAGTTTGGTTTAGATAAAATAAGTTTAGATGAAAATAATGTCCTTACATGGAAGCACTGAGCCTGAGCAGAGCCCGAGATCAGATTGAGCACCACTCCGAGTATGAGCATCATGAAGCCCCAGGATTCGACAGTCTATCACCTTTTCTTGGGATTCCAGCACCTCCTACTGTAGCAGAGAGATTATCCAGATTGGAGGATGCGATGCAGCGCCAGGAGCAGCAATATCAGGCTCGTCATCTTGAGATGATGCAGATGTTCCAGGCGCAGAGAGATGATCATCGAGAGATGGAGTTTTTTAGATCTTAGAACATGGGTCATCCACCCCCTCCACCTCCTCCACCTTCCGACTAGGACTGTTTTAGTTATGCTAGTTGTCACTATTTGAACTTATATAATAAATTTGATAACCTTTAAATCTTGGTTGTGATTTGAATTATGCTTGGTAGACTAGGATGCTTTCATGATCATTACTTAAAATTTATTTTTTTAAGTAATATTAATTTTAAAGGAAATTTAAAAAAAAACAATCTAGACTAGATCAATTTAGATTTCACGATCCTATAGATCTAAGTAAGCCTTCGCATCTCACAAATACCTAGGATTACCTGTTTGTGTATTGAACCACGAAGATGGGCGTAAGATATTAGGATTGCACTCTTAGTTCCAGATGTAAATCCAGTGCATCGACATGAACCAACACGGAATTTACAAGAGCAAATTAATCATTTCGATGACTAACTCTAATTCAAAGTTTGATGATAAATTTTATATCACTTAAGCTAGTAAAGAGTTGGACATTTACTTTAAAAACGATTTTTTGATGTGTATTTTTAAATATAAAAATAATATCTAGGAATTCATGCTGGGATATATTTTCTATCACATTTGCATCATCTTGAAAATTTTGAAAATTTTAAGATTCATTTGAACTTTTTAGCTATTTTTAAGGGGGAGTTAGAAAATTTTGAAAATTTTGAAAAGCTTTTTAAAAATTTTAGAACTTGAAAATATATTTTTAGGGGGAGTTATAATTTTAAAATCTTGGAATTTAAAAATATGTTTAGGGGGAGTTAGAATTTTGAATATTAAAATTTTGGGAAAATGTTTTTATTTGAATTTTTAGAAAATTTAATCTTTTGAAAAATTTTATAAAGGGAGAGATCCTATTTTTAAATGAAGAAAACCTTATTGAATATAGGGGGAGGATTGATTTCAAAACTTAAGCATTTTTTAGCTTAATATTTAATTCTCATGTTTGAAACACTTTAACTCTCAACTTTAAAGTTGTGGCATTTTAAACTTAATTTTGATTTTGATATATGTCAAAGGGGGAGAGAGGAGATATAAAGTTAAAAGAAAAAAGACTTAAATGCACGAAGCTCCCACTAATGCAGATTCTCCGAAAAGAGTCAGATCACATTGGATCTATTGCATGCAATCTTATCCTACATTGTAAGAGGTTATTTTCGTGACTCAAACTCGTAACCTCAAAGTCATATGGTAGCAATTTTACTATTGCGCCAAAACTCCCCTTCAAACAAATTGATACAAATAAAGAAAAATATGAGAATATAATATGCATTTAAAAATTTTATTGAACATATCACCTCGTAGAATTGCGGAGGATTTACCAAAAAAATATAGAAATCTAAGTTCCCACCAATTGGATTATTTCAAGGACAATAGAATAGATCTAGTATATCAATAGCTTGTGCTTTTCCGAAACAAAATGTGAATATGTATTGATAATAATTAGGGTTTGAGGAATGGACTGATCATAGTTGATACATAATGCCAAGAAATAAATAAGAAATTTGTTGATACAAGTACTTCTAGATCCTAGTACAATCAATTTTCTCATATGACTATAATTTTTGTTATTCATCTGGAGAAAGGAGAATCAATATTATTCTCAAATAATATATTTGGAGAGAAAATAAATGAGAGGAAAAAATCAAAGAGATGCTGAATTATTCTTTGTGCAAAAGGTTGGAACCGCCAACCTAACGGCCTCTACCGGCCCATCCTAGAACCATTGTGAGGGAGGTAAATCGCGAATGGTGTTTGACCTTTAGCGTGAATGGCAAATACGGTGGGGACCAAGGCCCGATGTTGGTATTTACACCCTACAAAGAATGGGGATTCAACCCTTGCTCTGTGTAAATACTGCACCGCACTTACTACCATGTCATCTTTGTGGGGACATTCAGAAACGAAATAGAAAAACAACTTGGAAAAAGTGAATTATTCTCAATTATAGGATGAAGAGGAAAATGTTAAAATAAAATTTAATAAATTTATTGATAAAGATGTATGATGAATTGCTGATTTTCTATCTAGCGCATCATCAAACTTTTGTATTTGATATATATATATATATACATATATATATATATATATATATACATACAGTGGGAGTGGAATGCATGGAACTTGAAATTGTAGTAATACATAATTATTCCATGATAAAAAAAATTTGACAAAACTTGAGTAATTACATTAGCAGTATGTCCTCAAACAAAATAGAAGAAAGGTTATGGAAGGATGTGATGATAGATAAGCAGTCTTACTCAATGATGTAGAGGGACTGCAATTGACAAAACAAAGTTCAAAATCCCAAGCTGTGTTGAAATTTTGATTTTTGACTAGAATGATATTATTTTGGGATCATATCGATGTTTCGATGCATGGTGTCGATAATGGATTGAAGTTGAATAAGAAAGGAGATGAAGTACAAGAAGAAGACATTATCTGTGCCAAACATGATTTTAAATCAAGTACCATGCTGCACAAAACAATCAAAACAAATTCCCAAAACTCAATACCAATCAGCACAAATAATATTGCTCCTTTGCTTCGTCTCTTTCCTCCTTCGACCTCCAATCTATCACCCACATCATGTATCAAAGCGTCAACATGATACTGAAACAGTATCTTTCCTATCAAAGACCGAAACTATGACACCGCTCAAGATTTTGAAGATTGATGCCGAGTAATATTAAGCAAGGTTTTAATTACCGACCCGTGCCATCCGAAACCAACGAATTTTACTATTCCGACACGAGACTGACACTGGCATGTAAAAATTTTGTGCCATCAAGGCGACAGCGAGGACGATCAGCAACGAAATCGTGATTGCGAATGGCAGCAAAATCCCATTCGCGAATCCACGGTGGATTCACGATAGGATCCCAACGTCCACAATCGTGATTCCGCGACCACGATCGAATCACAACGTCTGCGATCACGGCGCGAACAGATCACGACATTGACCACAATTCCTTCGCGATCTGATGATGACGTCTACGAATATATATATATGATGGGTCCGAGGTTTTTCTACACTTATTCTTGAAGAACAGTATAACAGAATATTATAGTTACTTCTAAATACAGTATGACATTCTTTATAAACACTTCTAAAACGTCATCTTCAATTTTACTAAAGAGGGACAACTCATAATAGATCTGAGGTTTTTCTATACTTATTCTTGAAGCACAGTATAGCAGAACATTGTAGTTACTTCTGAATATAATATGGCATTCTTTATAAACACTTCTAAAACTTCATTCGATTTTGCTCTTCAGTTTTACTAAAACGAGGAAACTCATGATGGGTCTGGGGTTTTCAACATTCATTTTTGAATAGAACATCATAGTGTTTTCTAGAAATAATGTGGCAAAGCAGCCTGTATTTTTCCCGAGCTCAGTAGGGTCAAACATCATAGTTAATTCGGAGCCCAATATTGTAAAGCATTGCATTTATTCTAGGCACCTTATATTTTCCCGAGCACCCTGTGTTTTTTCCGAGCTCAGTAGGATCGAGCATCATAGTTGATTCAGAGCCCAGTGTTGTTGAGCATTGCATTTATTCTGGGCACCTTATATTTTCCCGAGCACCTTGTATTTTTTCCAAGCACAGTAGGTCGAGCACCATAGTTGATTCAGAGCCTAGTGTTGTTAAGCATTGCATTTATTCTAGGCACCTTATATTTTCCTAAACACCCTGTATTTTTCCCAAGCTCAGTAGGGTCGAGCATCATAGTTAATTCAGAGCCTAGTGTTGTTAAGCATTGCATTTATTTTGATCACTTTATATTTTTCCTAAGCATCCTATGTTTTTTCCCGAACTCAGTAGGGTTGAACATCATAGTCGATTTAGAGCCTAGTGTGGTTAAGCATTGCGTTTATGCTGAGCACTTTATATCTTTCCGAACACCCTATGTTTTTCCCAAGCTCAGTAGGGTCGAGCTCCATAGTTAACTTAGAATCCAGTGTTGTTATGCATTGCATCTATTCAGAGCACTTTATATTTCCCCGAGCACCCTGTGTTTCTCCCGAGCTCAGTAGAGTCGAGCATCATAGTTGATTCAGAGTCCAGTATGGTTAAGCATTGCATTTATGCTGAGCACCTTATATCTTCTCGAGCACTCTGTGTTTTTCCCAAACACAGTAAGGTCGAGCACCATCGTTATTCAGGAGTTCAGTAAGAACGAGTGATGTGGGTATCCTTGAGCACAGTAAGATGGGATTCCAAGGAGTCTTCCAAGCAGTGAATATTGTTGAAAAAGAATATTTTTTATTATTGTTGTTAGTTATTTATTTACTTAAAGCTTATATATGGTTTCTTTTTTAGATAATTAGGTTTCATTTTTAGATAATTAACAAAGAAGGAGAAATGACACGTGGAAGTTATATATGAAGCTGCTTTAAAGAGAAGTAGAGAGACGGTTGCATCTCAACAGTATGGATAAGAGTATTAAGGTAAATTTATCTTGAAGTAAGACGGTGCTAGTCTTCTATAAAAGGGGGAGAGATAGGAAGAAGGGTGATTTTTTCTCTCTATTTGATCTAACATCATGAGTGGAAATCTAAGGTTCCAGAGGTGATTTGTAAGGAGGAAGGAGTTTGAACGTACTGAAAGAGAGGACACACCATCAATATAATATATATATATCTTATGCAACTCATCCGTGAAAATCCGTGAACACCTTTATTATCCATCGTCCGATCCCCTAAGATTCAAGGATTGGACTATAGTGCACACCCGATCGAACGATGGATAATGGAGGTGCTCACGGAATTATAATATATATTTTTATATTTTTAATTAAAAATTAAAAAATAAATGATATTTTAAATAAAATTGTAAATTCGAATTTATAATTAAAAAAAGTAAAAAATGCATCGAAACCATGCCGATACAAAACGATAAGGAATCGAAACTATATCGTTCCAATTGCTGACTGAAACATCGGTACATATCAAAATTTTAAACTTTGATATTAAGTTTCAATGACTTGTTGAAATAACACATTTTGACTGCTTCGCCCAATACCGTACAAAATTTCAAATCAAGGCATGAAAATGAATTGACTGAAAGGGAAATTGTTTAATGAACGACAAAAAACTCCAACCTCACAAAAACAAAAAAAAGCAAAGCATGGCAGGTGTATAGAGCAAGTACAATGCATAAATCAAAGTGAATGACATAAAAGTACAATGCATAAATTAAAGTGAATAGCTTAAAACAAATATACTAAACAAAATCACCAAACCTAACAAAACTTGTAAACAATGTTTTCATAAAGGAAAAAATATAACAAAGAAGAAAGAATTATGTTATAATCAAGCATCTCCAGAAAAGAAATTGGTTAACTCTAAATCTGATTACGAACCCTTATCATTGCACTATCAACAATGCATGAACGTGTGGAACTAATTAGGTATCCAAAATTTAGGGAAATAGCATGAGAGGAGTGAAAGAAGGCCTCATGAAACCTTACGACAGTCTTGCCAATGGCATATATATTAACAATGACTGAAGCTGAGCAATTTGATAGGAAACGAAAAATTAAGGGAAACCACACGAGGGAAAGAAGGCCCCATGAAAGACCTCTTGCCTAATCAGAACAAAAACATCTAGAGAGGGATGTGGGTGAAGAAACTAACTCAAATGCAATGATTATTATTGAAGGAGTAAGCCTCACATAAAATGAAATTAATATGACGGAAGGTATTAAGTGTGCAGATCAGATACAAAGGGGAGATGTTGAGCAAAGGCAGTGATGCACAATGGGTATGAGGTTGTAATAGAGATTTTGGTTTCAATATTAGCATTTGCATATAGTTGACCATCGCACACAGCCCAGAGGAGTAAACTAGAATTGTACCTAACTAGTTGGTTTGATTGGGGAACCTGGGAACCTTAGACGATCTATTTCTTACCATAGTGGGGAAATTATGGGTTAGGACCTTAGAAGATTTTGCCAAGATCTTGCAGCTCACCTTCATTAAAAATTTGCAATATGAGGGTCTCAGCTAGCTGGTAAGGACCATAGGAGCTGTTGCCAAGCTTTTGGGTTCAAAACCTGCCTTCATCAAACACATACTTCCATTGAGAGTAATCTTTCCCACTAACAAAACAAGATCTATGTAAAGAAAGCATCAAGTTGCCAAGCTCTTTGGACTAAAATTATTGGTCTGACTTCTATCATATTATCTCTGTAGACAAAATCAGTTATGACGATATCATAACAATAAGAATACCCTTCTCAGAGTGAAAAGTATGATAAAATATTGACTGCTCTAATATACTTCTGATCATCTAAAAACCAAGAAAAGTAGAGTTAAATTTGCCAAACAATATGTGAGATTGCCTCACTTTATCAACAACGCAAATTAGACAAAGCCCTTGAAACAATCCTACGAACATCCTGTCACAATCTCGAATCACACAGCCTCTAAAACAATCTCACAAATAAATTAGGCAAAATAGTTAGGTGATAAAGAAGCATAAAATACGTATATAAGAAGGAATTTGAACTAGTGTGATTATAAGCACCTTTTGAAAAAGCACTAGGGAGGTCCAAATTGATATTGGATGTGGATAGATGAAAGTGTTGAAAAAGCAAAAAGAGTTTCAAAGAGTAGCAGCAATAGGCTCAACCCTAACCCGCAGCTATATGTCTTCTGTGTTGTTAGTGATGTTTGAATCTCTATACAGGAAGACTGAGAAGAAAGCTAGAGTATTTAGATTAATTTCTCCTATTTTTCATTCATGCCCTTAACACCATTTACACCTTTAGAGTTTAATATTTTTTAGAGCCCTTTGTGAGAAACCCCTTAAATTTATTTTATTCTCCTCATTATAGGGTTTGGACTATAGGGCATGGCTAAAACCAATTTGGTATACCAACCTTTGTAGCCTTCGATTTCCCACTTTCATCTTTAGAACCCAATGAGTTTTGCACAATTCGGTTACATTTTTTACTAAGATATAGCAATGCTGATTTTCCTTCAGCATTATGATTCAAATGCCTATCTCTATCACTTGTGACTACTGCACTATTAATGAATTTGTTTCCTTTTTGAAATTTTTACAGCAATTTACCAACATGCACACCTAAGATTAGGGATTTACCAATGCACTGTAATTTGTAAATTACTGAAGGGCATACCTTAATTTGTAAATTACAAAAGGGCATGCCTTTCACTACTGGCATTCCGAAAGTATGTGCATGTACAAAACGCCCCCAAACCTTTAAAAAACATGTTGATGCCCTTCTGATGGTCGAGATCTAAAAGGCAAAAGGTTAAGGTCTAAAAGGTATGAATAGATTCCCAAGAGAGCCATGAATCTAACAGTGGTCCTATATTATCATTTGGACCACTAAAAAAGTTACAAAGGTGTTTTTGGGTACCCACCTTAATGGCCAACCAATAATCAAGATCAAAAAAATAAGGGCATGAATAGATTATTGGAGCATTGTGACTGCAATGGTGGGCTAATATTGTCGTTCAGGTATGTGATTCGAATAAATAAACAACTATAGGACATAACATAAAATATATTTTTATAATGTGCAAGATTAACTAATTATATAACATAAAAAAATATTAAAATAAACACTTTATAAATAGATCAATTTTTGTCAACCTATTTAAATATTTGGATTGTATCATGTTTGGACTCTTGTTTCAAGTTGGATGGAATTTTCAAGTCATGTATAATATTGTTGACTCTAATAAAAAAAACGCATTAAGGATCCACCAATACTCAAGATCAATGAGGGCATCCATCAAGATGTTTTAAGAAGAAATACCTTTTGAATAGTCAAAATTAAGATTGGAAACTATCGATGTGTTTTGGAAAAACACCTTGATAATCTACAATCAGTCAAAATCAATTAGGGTATGAATATAGATTCTTAGAAATGCAGGGAATGCAATGGTGGTCTCATATCAACATTTTAATCACTGAAAGCCTATTATAGTTTTTTTTTCAAAGTATCAACTTTTCTAGTCAAAGTCATAAAGTAGGGCATGATTAGACTTTAGGATCACCATAAATGTAACAATGGTTTCATATTATCACTACGACAACTGGAAGATAATCAATTCACTATTCAGAATCAAGTATGTAGGTAAATAGATTATAGGGAGTACCCTAAATATATTGGTTGTCACAAGCTGTCATTTTGACCATTAGAAGGTGTCTTTATAGGGCTAGATCATGAAGGTGTTTTTCTCGAAAGCAATTCGATGGCCTTCCAAATCAAAATGGTCAAATATGAACCACTATCACATTCATGGTGCACCAAGAAATGTATTCCCTTCTAAATTTTGACTATTTATGTTTTTGAAAAAAAAAAAAAACTAAGAGTCTTCTGAAAGTTAAAATAGCAATATAAGAACACCATACATTCACGGTGCTCCTAAGAATCCATTAATTTCCTTATTGAATTTGTCCACTAGAAGGTCAGCTATGTGTTTTTTGACATCAAGGTGTTTTTCTGAAAACACTTTGGTGATATTTGAATGGTCAAAACAGTAATATAAGACCATTATAGTACCCACAGTGCTTTGAGGAATTTATTCATGGCATTAATTTTTAATCTTAACCACTAAAAGGTATCAAATTATTTAAATTTTTTTAAGGGTGTTTGGGCGAGCACAGGGGTATTTTTGAAATGTCTAACACTAAAAGATGTGCCCTTTGACAATTTACAAAACATGGCAAGCAGTAGCAGTATTTTTCTAAAGGAACATATTGACATTTGCCATTTGTTTAGTGTTATATCTGGCAAAATTCCTAGACATGACTAGATAAAACTGAACTTTGCCCATATGTCTGGAGGAACTTATATTGACTTTCTTGTGGGTCAATAATCAAATGTGTCTATACTTTTAAATTTTCATCAAATCTAACATGTTCGCAAACAAATCTATTCTGTACTTTTATATTTCACATCCCATTTATCCTCTGATAAAGATTTCATCTTACTACCATTATATTTAACACATCACCATCAACGCAAACCACCTTCCCCCTGTCAAAACCTCCAACTCATTCTCCTACTTCTGTCCACAACTGATTCTTGTTTGTGGCAACAGCTTCCTGTGTTGATGTCAACAACAGCAGTATTCCAAAGGATAATGATGGGTTGATGGTGGTGGATATCAACAATAACAAGTTGAGTGAGAAAGGTGCTTATTGTTGAGAAGTAAGAACACACAATCTCTCCTATTATAAATGCCCATAGGCAAATCATTCTCCTTGTCATAATTTGTCCCCTGTTATAATTTCCTTCTCTATTCTTATCTTTATCCTTTATCTCCTCCCTTGCTTCACCCTTCTTTCCTCCCTATTTTAGTCCACAAGCAAAGAAACAATGGATGTGGCAATGGTGATGTTGGTGATTGCTTGCATGGGGCACATATGGCATCGAGTTGAGGAAGCACAAATGTTAAAGTGGTTCATCTAACACTTGGAGTGCATGAAAGAGTGGATTGTTGACACCTTTGTGGCATCAATTAAACATACCAAACTTATATTTTCTCAATGTTAAGGCTCGTCCAGCAGCAAGGGTCGGTGACAACCATGATCTGCATGATCTGGAGCACTTCATTAGGGCTCAATTCAATGACTATTCTAAGGGCTCGACATGGCATGTCACCTTTATAGTCCTCAAGAAAGGGATTTTCAACAACAACAGTAATATGTGGTCGTTCCAGATAAAAATAACTAGCTCTAATTCACCACATAGACACCATGTCACCATGTTGTGATGGGTTGGTCATTACATCCACCCCCACCTTTTCCTCATTTTGAGAAAGGTTGTTGTCAAGTCTTCTTGTCACCAATGTTGACCTATAAGATCTCCAGTCCGAAGTGGCTACAAGTGTGGATGTTTCAATGAACAACAGCAATGAGCACAAGCATAAGAACAAATAGTTAGAGGGTTCGATGACTGGGCGTAGTCTATATTGGTGGTCGATGTGCAAGATTTAATAACAATAGGATGGGACTTTAACAGAAGATGAATCTGATATGAGGCAAAATATAGGTTATTTGATACAATCAAAAGAATAGGATAGAGAAAATAAAAATAAAAAGTATAGGACATATACTTTAAAAAAAAATATGATTAAAAACTTAAAAAGTATTATTATTACTCCACAATAAGATTACATTATTAATATATCATTCACATTAATCTCCCATCCAACAGGAGGAGATATTATAATCAATAGTTGAGTACAAGACAACTAAACTAACAAGATTGTACAGAGAGGTATAGAGAAAAAAAAAATTCTGAAAATGGTACTTATCTCTTTGCTTAAGCAAATGAAACCAGTTTGAGAAGAACGTTGCTATCATAGTATCAAGGGATAACTAAAATATAAATAGTAAAAGGGTGTCAAAAGGATGGACCAGCAAGATCTGATGACTAGCTATCAGTTTGGTTATTCAACATGAGATTATGTAACAAGATTCTGTATTGACATTTGTGTCATCACAAGGCACTGGTATAAAGAACTAGACATTCGAATGCAGCAAGTCCATGTGCCTTAAATTTTTTCATCTGAGCATTCTTAGTCATTACTAGACAAGCACCACATGAAGAGTTTTATTTACTTTTTGACTTAAGAGCTCACATCTTAATAGGAATATAAAACTTACTCGCAATAAATAGAACCGTGTCCTTTTGATGAATATTAAAGCATTACAAGTTGTTCAAGCTAAATGTTTGTTTTTATGTTTCATATTTATCAGAAAATATTTTGATTAAGTAATGAGAAAATTATTAGGGTTATATGTGTGAGATCGTGTATGGCCCTAGAGGGGATGAATAGTACAATAAAAACAAATTCATAATGATCAAAGTAATGAGCTAAGCAGAAATAATAAACGCAGTAAGAAAATGAAGCAATGAAAAAAAAAATTATGTGGTTCAGAATCCTTGGTTCTACACCAGGGTTTATGAACTTGTAAAGTGAGTCAACCCACGAAAAATCACTACCTTTATCCTCGAAATACTTACGAAGGCAGATAAAATTTTGATAAAACTTTTACAAAGGATAATAAATAAAGAGCAGCAAAAGACTAGCAGAATAATATGAAGTTTAGAGGTAAAGACCTTAAACTCAAGTACTCAAGAAATAATAACAAGATAATAAGACAAAAATTAGCAAGAAAGAGCACTTGGAAGCTGAAAGATTGATGTGGGAATTGTTATTCGAGAGTTGTAGGTTGGTGTATCTCAGTGTTCATTCGAAGTGTCTTTGCTCATATTATAGAGTGAAACTAGTAGACAGAAACAACCTTAACAGTCTAACAGTGAACCTCATTAGTCGACTACCAGTGATAACTTTCAATTCCTCTAAAAGATACTCAGTCGACTCGCTAGACTTAAGCCGATTTAACTGTCATCAAGTAGACTCCATCCAAAATAGAATCTTTTTATTTGCAATTTTTTCTGCCTTGAGTTGACTCCCTAGCCGACTAACCTTATTAGTTGACTCAAAATGAAGAAGTTGATTGACTCATTGACTTCAACCATAAAACACTTAATTTTCAGTCAAGTCATCACTTAAATAAGAAAAACTACCAGCGTCCAAGATACAGGTTACTCATAGTCTCACACAACTTATACGTAAAGTGTTCACCTCTGAGAAGTCTTGCCTTCGGATCTTTCTCATTTGCCACCTATCTAGTCGATCTCGATCTACTAGACTTCTAATATACCAAGAGGCCTCACCTACAGGTCTTCTTTATTTGCTAGTTATGTAGTCAGCATCAACCTATCAGACAAGAGGTCTCACCTCTAAGTTTCATCATCTCCCTATGTATCAGGTCAATCTCAACCTATAAAGACTTCTCATCTTGCAAAGAGACATTGCCTCGGGCCATCCTTGCCTACCAATTCCCGTTGGACTTTCAAATTTGCAAACACCTAAGGGACTTCTACTTTGTCAAATGCTTGGTCAATCTTGACCAATTTGGACTTTACCAATCTACCAACACCCATTGGACTTTCCTTTTTTTTTCGAATGTCAATCTCAACCCACTTAGACTTTAACCATTGTTCCTGAAATGAAAATGTCTAAGTACCTTGCACCAACATTCTTGACACCCAGCATGAGTAATGTAATATGAACTTAACTTTAAACCTTTGTCAAACACATAAAATCCATATGGTTGAATTTGACCTAGGCATGACTATACCAACACAATCTACCTTATGTAGTCCTCTCAGCCTATATATTACTCATCATTGAAATGTTATACTTTAATCATTGTAATATTTGTTATTTACAATTAGGCCTCTAATATTTATATTCAAGTCCCTAATAGTCAACCCAAGTGGACTCAAAAATATCATTAACAAAGTCAACTTGCTATAAATATGCTTGATTTTAGGAACTCTTAAGTGATCATTCGAGTTAACAAATGACTTAACAATTATTGCACCTTCTCTCGCTCTGACAAATGGATATCCAATTGTCATACATTTTGTCCTATTTTAGAATACTGGATTAGAAGCCACATGAATGACTATGTGAATGACAGTTTGGTTACAACAACAACAACAATCAAGTATTATCCCACTAGGCGGGGTCGGCTATATGGATTCTTCTACGGCATTGGGCTCTATCTCCTACTATATCATTATCTATACTTAAATAAAATTTATCTTATTTTATTGTTGCTAACCAAGTCACAGCTCTGTCATCAATTCCTAGCTAAACTCATGTATGGCTAGGGTCACAAACCCTACACTCTAGTTGTGCACTCAATTTGGCTATAATAATTTATTTCTTATTTTTCCTAAAATCATATTGCCTTTCACAAGGACATAAAGTTCCCATGTGGATCTCTTGCCTAGTCAGCATCAAAAATCAGTGTACAATCTTGATCATAATATAGGAGATTTTTCATGGAACATTCTTTAGGTACCATAAAATTCAAAATATTTTCTCCAAATGATTAGGAGTATCTCTACTAATGTTTTCTTAGCAAGAATCTCTAGTAATGCCATTGCAATTAGATGAAAGCACAGTTCTTGCGCATCCAAGTGAGATAAACACAATTTTTCATCATCTAAATTCAAGTAATTTTTGTGTGTGCTAACTGATTTCAGTTCTAGTAGAGGGATGGCATGATAGACAAGTACAAATCAAAATTTAAACTATGACCAACACCAAGAAAGTTTAAAACTTCCTAGTTCAGTGAACAAACAATCGGATGAATTTTCATCCCTTAATGTAGAGGGGACAAATTTTAACAATGGAACCTTCTTGTTAGGTGTGTCAGTCAATTACTAAATTAAAAGGAAATATCTATGCGCTACATAGTTTACAAACAAAGAAAGTCTAACCTAGAGAGTTGAATGTAGTTTTGATCTGATACGTTCCTGGTCTGTGAAATTCGGCTTATCGTTGTCTACTTTTGGAGAATTCAGTTTCTCACCGGATATTACGGGATACTGTTCCTTCCCGCCACACTACATCCACGCAGTCGTGATCAGATAAAACAATGAAAGAAGCAACTTATCGAATTTATTATTGCCCCAAGATATAAGGGGAAAAAGGGAATTTAGATCTTATGAGCAGAAAAAGAAGAGAGAAACAGGTGGTCGACGGGAGATTACCTTGAGGATAGAAATCGGAGTCGTCACTCGTCGAGTTGTTGACCTGACAGGCGCAGCTGTGGTCGATCTACTTATCCAATCTGAAAAATCCGAAGGATCCAACGCGGTGGAAGAGAGAAGCTCGTGGGGAACGGCGATCGGAAGAACATAACAACTGGGAGGTTTTCGCGTCTTTGTGAAGTCGGCGGCTCGCCGTGCGAATGGACGAGTGAGTGCTTCGAGAAGGGAGTTGACCCTACTTTTTAAATCTGTAAAATTTTAGGCTGTTGAAACAAAATATATTTTTATTTTTTGAGAAAATGAAAAATGTTGTTTGTTTTGTATTTTTCATTTTTATTTTCTAAAAAATAAAAAGATATTTTTTGAAAAAATGAAAAATACGAAAAAAATCATTTTCTAAAAAATAAGAAAATATAGAAAATAAAAAATACGGCGAAAACTAAACGCAGTCTTAATTTGTTCGGCCACAAAATTTCAGAACCATCCCGTTGAAAATGCCCCTCAACCTGACCACTCGTTCATTTCATAAATCCTCATAATCAATCATATCCCATGGTGACACTTCCGACTTAGCTCAGCTCCCGCGGCGAACCGCTGAGGAAGTTTTATTTTTATTTTTATTTTCTATTAATTTTGTCTTCACGATCCTCTACTTCTTTTTGAATCTTGAAACATTCAAACAGTTTATAATCATGGATGTCTTTCTTGATGTATTAAAAAGTTCGTGTATATTTTGATTTTTTTTTTAAATTTCATTCTCCATTTAGTTTCTGCTTAAATTGCTAAAACAGATAACGTCTTTTAGGGATGCAATTTATGTTATTAATTTTATATTTTTCGCCCAACTCCAAATTGTTCAAACATGTAACATCTCACACTGAATATCTTTCTTAGTATTTTAGGACCAATTATAATAATCCTAGTTTTCAATTCCCACTAAATTTACCCTATCGATCAATCTAAGTGCTTGATAGATCCACACTTCTCAAACAAGTAATGCAAAATTCTCCTCGACATTAACCAATGTCCATCTTAAAAAAAATAATTTAGGAGGAAGATTGTTAATACATAATCTTGATTGGAATGTGATGTGGTTTATATTTTTCTCCTCGAGATTGAGCTATTAAGGATGAGTTCTCTCCGACCGCAACAGTAAGAATCTCCTTACTCTCTTCCTATGAAAGTTAACGCACATCAAACCACCATCGATCTATCCAGCGGAGATCCTCTGATATTTAAGTTAGAGCTTATATGAGGAAGAGCAACAAGTAGTAACAGTGAGTAAAATGAATGTAGCAGAAAAAGTAAATGTAAGTAGAATGAGATCAAGTTAGAAGTCCCGAAAACCCCCTTCACCTCCTTCCCCTCTTCTCTTCCTTCCTCTCTACCTTTTATATCTCCGTCATCGTTAGGGCAAGCTGTCGCGTAACAAAACTACGAGCATCGTCGTCCACGTGGAAGGTCATGCAGGTTGAGGTGATCATGTTGTTATGTCGTTAGAGAATGCTTACTACCAAGAATCTTTTGTGGGCCTATGAGGCATCTTCAATCTGTTATAAAAGATAATGACGTGTATACCAAGACTATAATAAACAGTCGCTTGCATATTTTACGGGATCCCACCTTAAGAGAATTAATATTTCTTTTGGCTTCCTACTAACTTCCTAAGCTACTAATCGTCTGACTCGGCTTTGCTTTCTTCCCAAGCTGCTACCTTCTCGACTTAGCCCATCTTCCCGAGTTGTTACCTCCCTAGCTTATCTTTATATTTACGTCCCAAGCCATCACGTCCTTGATTCAGCTCATCTTCCCAAGCTATTACCTCCCTAACTTATTTTCATACTTACATCTCGAGTTGCCATGTTCTTGACTCGACCCATTTTCCTGAGTTGCTACCTTTTTGACTCAGTTCATTCTTAACTCGACATATTTTTCTGAGTTGCAACCTTCCTAACTTAACTTGATGCTTCTCTACACTTAGTCATATTATAGCAATATCATTAGCCACCCCCACCCCCAAAATAGTCAGCCTAATTATTTTGTCTGACATTAGTGACGTAAATACTTCCCTAAGATGCTTCTTCACCTAGCTTGCCGATGACACAGGCATTTTAACATCCATTCATGGGCTTCTTAGGTTGTAATCACCGTCTTTTCTATTTGCTTAAATTGACTGGTCTAAATGTCTTGCTAAGGGGCTCCACCTCTTTGGGTTCTTAGAGAGAGTATTTTAATGTCCAAACTCCCGATGCCCTACACTTTTGCTATAGCTTTCGTCGTCTTCCTGATTTTATATTCCTCCCCTTGCTCGGTAACCTTAGCTAGCAGATGCTTCACTCCCAGGTCTTTTCTTCAGCATCAAGAAGTTCCTTCTCTTCTCTTAGCCATCACCTCTTTGTCCCAAGTAAGTGGTACTTCCATTTTATTGTACTCCTCAACATATGACTCCCCCTTCTCAAAACCCTAGCAAGGTCCCTTGGTTTGAAACCACCCCTTCCCAAATAGATGGTTGTCATTACTTACACGATGTTAGAAAACTATATATAGATAACAACATCAAATGCACTTTCGCCCTACCCAACCATCCACCTCACCGTCCTCCCCCTCAATATCATTTTTTTTCTTAGGTCAGTTGGAAAATGGTCTTTGCCTTCCTATACCACCTATTTATTTTGAACTCCTAAACTTTTATAAAATAGCTATAAATCAGTTATCCCCAATGCTTTCTGAATTTTAGCAAGGACGGTCATCGTCTTCAAGTATTTAGGGATTCCTCTATCCCCACTAATATTCTATAATTTATCCCGATTAAAATCCTCTGATGTGGGTGTATTCTACTTCGCCAGTCGCCCTGGCTGTCAATTCCTTACCAATAAACCCTCATCGCACAAGGGTTAGAAGGAACTATACTTCCTTGCCCGACTTCCTACCCCTCTACCTTACTCGGAAATTTGGAGGATAGATCTTCCTGATCGATCCTCTTTCCATGAGTGCCGCCTGAAATACCCTTTTGCTAATGTCCACAGAGTTCTTCGAGATCATCAGTATAATTCTGACCTTCTTTTGGATGCTCATCTACTGAGTCATTATGGATTATCCCCCTTCATTATGGATGACTCCATCATAATAGGTGGTGTATCAATATAAGTGTTGTTGTGGTATATGTTGGTGCAATCGGCCCAGGTCACGATTGACCAGACTCGAGTTTGACTCGAGTGATGTTTTGATGTTTGATAAAGGGATTTGACAAAGTGGTTTGACATTGATGTTTGACATTAATGTCGGTTAATATGTTGGGGAGATTGTTGGAGCAATCGACCCGGGTCATGTTTGATCGGACTCGAGTTTGACTCGAGGAAGACCTTGATGGTTGACTGGGGTTGACCATGTGATTATGGGAAAGTCCAAGCATGGGTCTTGGAAAGGTAAAGTCCAAGTCATGGGTACTTGGCATTTGGGAAAGTCCAAGTCTTGAGTACTTGGCATGAGAAGTCCAAGCATGGGTCTTGGCAAATGAGAAGTCCAAGCATGGGTCTTGGCAAATGAGAAGTCCAAGCATGAGTCTTGGCATGGAAAGTCCAACATGGGTTGGCAAGGGAAAGTCCAAGCTTGAGTCTTGGCATTTGGGAAGTCCAAGGGGTTTGATATTGGCAGCGTAAAGTCCAAGCGGAGTCTTGGCGGCGTAAGTCCAATGTGCCTTGGCGGTGTAGACACCGTTAGCATGACATAGCCGAGGGAAGCACCTGGAGGCTAGCGCGATGGATGAACAAGTCATGGATGACTTGGAGGGATCCGAGAGGCGTGAGGCTGATGGAGGTGGCTAGAAGGCTTAGGTCTAGGCTAAGGGTGGTCTAGCAAGTATGGAGGCACCATACTTGGGTTAAAACCTCATCTTTGAGGTTGGCAGTCGACTGGCATTATGGCCAGTTCGACTGCCGTGAGTCGACTTGAGTTCGACTGCCAATTTAGAGTTGGAATTGCTCTGGCGTCAAGGGTTGACGATCGCTAGTTCGTGTCGAGCACGAAGCGCTCCGTAGCCGACGCTGGTCGACTACGGTGTTAGCGATCGCCAAGAGATCCGTTGGAGTTTTTCCAGCGTGGATCGAGCCGTTGTCTCACGACAACAGTGGCATCAGTCGACTGGTGGCTTATGGCAGTCGACTGATAGACGAAAATCCAGCCCGACGCAGGTTATAAAGGCAACTTGGAAGGAGGGTTTTTGAAGCGATTTTCTTGGGCGAAATTGAAGGGGGAAGTTGGTGCTTTCCAGTCCTTCAAAGCTAGTTCAAGGCAATCAAAGATCAAGCAATCCAAAGCTCTTGTAAAGTTGTTTTTCCTTTACTTGCATTGTATTTCTTACTTGTATTTGCTTGTATCTTGTGTATTACTTAGTGTAATCCTTGTACGAGGTTTCTCCGCCTCCGGATTGTTCCGAGAAGGAGTTATTATTGATTAGTGATTGCGTGTGCATCACTAGGGCTCTTTAGAGCTCGATCCGTGGAGTAGGAACCGTTCGGTTCCGAACCACGTTATATACTTGTGTTCGTGATTGTTGTATTTCGTTATTGCTTTCATTTCTATATTCTGCTGCGCTAACGAAATTGTAGACACGATCACGATTGAATTCCATCTTCGTACGGTCAACACGCTATTCACCCCCCCCTTCTAGCGCCCTCAAATCTCCAACAAGTGGTATCAGAGCCCGGGGCTCTTCTACGGACTAACCGCCGGGAGCTAGGACAAAGACGCTAGAGGGTGAAGATGGAATTCCAAGACAAGCTTGGATGGGATATCAACACACCTATCCCTTATACCTTCTATAGACAAGAAGGATTCAATCAATGGAAGGTGAGGATTGAAGAATTCTTGATGATGAAGGACTTTGAAGAGTGGGGCATTTTGATGGAGAGATTTCAATATCCAAAAGGGCCCAAGGGAGGAATTCTCAAGATGAAGAAGTGGACCGAGGAACAAATCCAAGAGTTCGAAAAGAATACAAAGGTAATTAAATTCTTGGTTGATTTGATTCCTAATAAAATTATGTGTGAGCTAGGTGAGTAAAGGATGCCAAAGAACTTTGGAGTCAAGTGACAAAATATCATGAAGGCTCACAACCGGTCCAAGAGGAAGAGACCGAAGAGGCAAATGCATCATCCTCACAAGGAAGTGAGGATTCGGAAGTTGATAGGGAGTCAATTTCCGTGTTGGTGGAGGAAGTGGAAGAAGCATCCACTTCTAGGATTGAGGAGGAGATTAGAGTTTCCTCAACACCGGAGCAACAAGAAGAACCATCTACATCCGGTAGAGAGGAAGAGCAAGCTCAAGAATCCACTCCGACCACCACAACCACCCTAGGTAACTCAAACATGTCAATTAATAATAAAATGAATATTATATACTTTGAGTGTAGAGAGAAAGGACACTACAAGAGTAAGTGTCCTAAACGGGTTAAGAAGACTCCACCCGTGCCAAAAGTCAAGGAGACCGGTGCCTCAATGAAAAAGAGCAAGGAGCAAGTGATTTGCTTCAAATGCCGACTACCAGGTCATTACCGGAGTCAATGCCCGAAGGGGGAGAAGAAGGGGCAAAGGGGAGCATCACAAGTAGGGGGAGCTACTAAGGCTAACCCTAAGGTATATCAAGTTAATAATGCTCTTTCTTTAGTTAATAGACAAAAGCATGCTAGAAATTTCAATTCCCTAGCAATTTGCCATGAAAAGCATGCTAATAGAAATAAATACTTTTGTTTAGGAGCTAAAAATATTCACTTAGATAATAGGGAGAAATTTGGGACTAATGTCCCTAAAAACAACTTATCTAAGGACAAACGTAGGTCAAATAACTCTAGAAAATTTTTACCTAGGGAGACAATTAGAAAGGTGCAAGAGCACCTAGGTCTAAATCCTAAATGGACTAGGCATATGCCTAGAAAGTCTCATGCCCATGGTTTAAATCAAAATTCTAAAATTGGGCAATTAGAATTAGAGAATCAAGTCTTGAGGTCAAGACTTGAAAAACTTGAGAAGACCCTTAAAATTATACAAAATCAATTTAAAGGGTCAAATAATCAAAAGTCAAGGTCCAAAAGTCAAAGTCAACACCAAGGACCTAAGAGTCAAAAGTCAACCAAGGGCAAGCAAGGTTTGGGTCACAAACCTAAGCCTAAGGTAGCTTACCATAGTGTTCAATTTGATTATGTGATACAAACTAGGTCTAGGAAGACCAAGGTCAATGGGGAAGTCATCCCTAGAGTTGACCAAGGGGTGTGCCTAGTGGCTAGGGTTTCTAGGAAACCTAGGGTAGCCACTAAGAAGGTTGCAAGGGGAGTTACCCCTAGAGTCAACCTAGGTAAGACCCAAATGACCAAGGCTAACAAGCCTAGGAGGGTCATTAGGATGGTATCTAGGGAGGTTATCCCTAAGGAATACCTAATTAACCCTAGGAGCTCAAATCGGTTTTGGGTTCCTAAAAGCGTGATTGATTCACACTAGGTGGGTTTAGGAGGTGCCAACCTTGAGTGGATGGGTAGTTAACTCAACCATGATAAAGGTGGCATTTTAGGTTATTTTCAAGGTTATGGATACCTTGGAAATATGGTTGAATTATAATCCTAAAAGATTTTAGGATGTGCCAATATTATTTGAGAAGCTTGATAAAATGGTCAAATTGACACAATTTAGGTTTAGAGGTCGTAGTGTGCCATTTTGGGTTTTTGGCACACTTGGGAAAATTTAGGTTAATATGGCAAAATATAATTAATTATATCAAATGACAATTAATATTAAAATTTAGGTATACTTATACCTATACTTTTTACTTGCCATGATTTGTTTGTCATATGTCATGACATGACATCATGCTTATGTTCTATCATTTATATGTCATGAGTATGCTTAGGGATTAAGGATAAATGTCATGTGTTTTTAGATTTCATATTATGCCATGACATCATGATCATTGACCATGCTTAATTATTGCTATTATTATGCCATGATCACTCATGCATTTAAGATAATTTGTTTAAAATTGATTTAAGGACAATGGCATGACTTGGAGTCTCATTTATAAGGGAATCAAGTAGGGTTGCCTTAGAAAAATGCATGAAACCCTAGATAAGATGAATAAAACCCACATCTCACATCCAATTGACATGTATGTGTATTTATACACCTTAGATACATGTGAGATGCTAGGATATGAGTTGAGTTCAAGGTGCATAGTTTTTGCATCTAGATGAACTAAAACTCATCTTGTTTCATATGTGGATCATTGGAAGAGCATGTGTACAAGTCATGTACATAGAGCCCAAGGAATTTGATCCAAAATAAGGTTTTGAAAACATTTTAAAATCATTTTGAAAAACCTTGGTGAAGTCTATCTTTTGATAGCAATCACCATTGATAGAGTTGATACAAAATAGGGCCAAAACATTGAAAATTTCAATGGTTTTGAGTTTTATATCAAACTCACTTTTTTATGGGTAAAATAATTTTCAAATATTTTTCACCCATTGTGTGTGTCATAAGTATTATACGTATGAATTTTCATGATTTTTCGAATTACGTATAATTATTTATGAATTTTCAAAATTTATTTCTGATAGCTGAAAATTGAGATTTTATCACCGATCGCCTGTGTGGCAATGATCGATATTGGTGGCGATCGACATCGTCAGGAGTCGACTGCCAGGTCTGATTTCGGGTTAACAAGGTTTGTTTAGCCCGTGTTCAGCTATGGAAAAGGTTCCTAATCACTCCTAACCCTAGGATATGCTTTGGGAAGCATTATAAAGGGTGAAAATCCATTGGATATGGATTAGGAGCTGTGTTAGGTCAAAGTATCAAATTTAGGGTATGAAAAGTTCAAGTTTGAACTTAGAACCTTAATTTTGATGGTTTAAAGTTCCTATTGGCTTAGGGGCTTCCCAAGGACATTGTTGGTGCAATGGTCAAGGGGGAGCAAGCCTTTAGGGGGAGGTATCCATCTTGGGATGATGGATGTGTTTTTCTCCTTGAGGAGGAGAAGTTATTGGGAGAGTATCATCAATTGGGAAAATTGATGGGTTTTTGATACTCAATTTGGAAATTGGAAGAGAGTATAGGATTGTCTCTCTTGAGTGATATGTGAATTATCACTAGGAAGATGGTAGGCATCCTAGGTATTTATTTTTGGATCAAGGGGGAGATTGTAAGATCTCATTGGGACATGAGACATTGACCTCCTTTGAGAGAAAATCTTTTTGATGTTAGTCAAAAAGGGGGAGAATGTTTGGGGGAGAACATTTGGAGAGTGTTTACCAATTTGGGATAATTGGTAAGGGTTTTGAGTTAGTGGTCTAACTCAGATGATTTGTTTGGTTTTTGTCAAACATCAAAAAGGGGGAGATTGTTGGTGCAATCGGCCCAGGTCACGATTGACCAGACTCGAGTTTGACTCGAGTGATGTTTTAATGTTTGACAAAGGGATTTGACAAAGTGGTTTGGCATTGATGTTTGACATTAATGTCGGTTAATATATTGGGGAGATTGTTGGAGCAATCGACCCGGGTCATGTTTGACCGGACTCGAGTTTGACTCGAGGAAGACCTTGATGGTTGACTGGGGTTGACCAAGTGATTATGGGAAAGTCCAAGCATGGGTCTTGGCAAGGTAAAGTCCAAGTCATGGGTACTTGGCATTTGGGAAAGTCGAAGTCTTGAGTACTTGGCATGAGAAGTCCAAGCATGGGTCTTGGCAAATGAGAAGTCCAAGCATGGGTCTTGGCAAATGGAAAGTCCAAGCATGAGTCTTGGCATGGAAAGTCCAACATGGGTTGGCAAGGGAAAGTCCAAGCTTGAGTCTTGGCATTTGGGAAGTCCAAGGGGTTTGATATTGGCAGCGTAAAGTCCAAGCGGAGTCTTGGTGGCGTAAGTCCAATGTGCCTTGGCGGTGTAGACACCGTTAGCATGACATAGCCGAGGGAAGCACCTGGAGGCTAGCGCGATGGATGAACAAGTCATGGATGACTTGGAGGGATCCGAGAGGCGTGAGGCTGATGGAGGTGGCTAGAAGGCTTAGGTCTAGGCTAAGGGTGGTCTAGCAAGTATGGGGGCACCATACTTGGGTTAAAACCTCATCTTTGAGGTTGGCAGTCGACTGACATTATGGCCGGTTCGACTGCCGTGAGTCGACTTGAGTTCGACTGCCAATTTAGAGTTGGAATTGCTCTGCGGCGTTTGCCAAGGGTTAGCGATCATTTACTAGTTAATGTCGAGCCGAGCGCTCGCGTAGCCGGCCCGGTCGACTACGGTGTTAGCGATCGTGCCAATGTTGGCGATCGAGAGATCCGTTTTCCAGCGTGGATCGAGCCGTTGTCTCGACAACAGTGGCATCGATCATTGGTGACTTATGGCGGTCGGCCGATGGCGGAAATCGGCCCGGCCTTGAGTTATAAAGGCAGCTTGGAAGGAGGGTTTTTGAAGCGATTTTCTTGGGCGAAATTGAAGGGGGAAGTTGGTGCTTTCCAGTCCTTCAAAGCTAGTTCAAGGCAATCAAAGATCAAGCAATCCAAAGCTCTTGTAAAGTTGTTTTTCCTTTACTTGCATTGTATTTCTTACTTGTATTTGCTTGTATCTTGTGTATTACTTAGTGTAATCCTTGTACGAGGTTTCTCTGCCTCCGGATTGTTCCGAGAAGGAGTTATTATTGATTAGTGATTGCGTGTGCATCACTAGGGCTCTTTAGAGATCGATCCGTGGAGTAGGAACCGTTCGGTTCCAAACCACGTTATATACTTGTGTTCGTGATTGTTGTATTTCGTTATTGCTTTCATTTCTATATTCCGCTGCGCTAACGAAATTGTAGACACGATCACGATTGAATTCCATCTTCGTACGGTCAACACGCTATTCACCCCCCTCTAGCGCCCTCAAATCTCCAACAGTATATAGTTCTGTTAACGCCTAATGACTCCATCGATTTGGGTCTTCGAGTTGCTTCCTTCCTCCCCATTGTGAGCCTCCGGTGCTTCTTAGAGCACCTTTTTCCCATCCTAGCCATCGAGGCTCCTCTCTTAGGTTTAGGCGTGCCTTTCCTTATATAGGGGTGCACCCTAGCTTTCTTTAATTGCCCGTGAACCCTGATTTGCATAAGTCACGCTGACGCCATGCGACCGTGTGGAAGGCTAGAAATCAACTATGAATCTGGCGTCGGGAATAGGCACGTCCGTGTAAATTTCACACGGGTGCCCGTGTCTTCCTCTAGAACTCTATTTTGATGCTATCCTTCTCGTCCAAACCATGCTCGTGTCTTGGTAACACGACTAGAGCATGCTTGCCCTTCTTGAGTTTCTTTTGTAGTGCTATTTTGCCTCCAAAATATCGTCCTACGCATAAAAATAGCAAACGCAGATCTCCGAACTAAAAAATAGAAAATGGTGCAAACTAAAGAAAATATGCATGAAACAAGTATGAAATGGAATGAGATATGTGCTAAAATTATTCTCAAATCCCTATATGATTTGCACACATCAAGAAGAGAAAATGAGAGAAGTCCCCTATAATCCCTTCTTCCCCTCCTCCAAACATAACCCTCGAAGTTGCATCCCCTCCTTCTGAAGAGTATCCCATTCTTCCTCCCCTTCAACAAAATCCACCCTCTCTTCGTCCCAAAAAACTCCTCAGACTAAAGGGAGGGCCTTCCACCACAACTACTCTTACCAACATCTCTTTCTCTCAATCCCCTAGCCCTCCTCCTACTCATCGTCGGCTCTACCAATACAATCCTACCCCAGACTCATCAGAGGAGGACCTAGATGCCCCTAGAGACTCTTCTCCCAAGCAAGAAGGAAACTCTCCTATTCTATCTTCCTCTCCCCTTCCTCTTGTAAGTGATCGTTGGAAGCTAGAGGGGGGTGAATAGCTTGTTTTCGTTTCTACAAGGAGATTAGCGGAAGCACAAACAAAAACAACAAAAATAAAAGAAATGAATGCACAAAGCTAACACAAATCCTTTACGTGGTTCGGAGATAACACTCCTACTCCACGGCGATCCTTGAGGTGGATCAACCCTAAGCAATCTCACTATGAAGCTTTCTTTTACAAACAACCCTCCTCTTCTTACAATGGATGAATATGAAGTTTAGGAAGGAGGAGGGGAATTAAAACACTAGAAAGCTTGGAAAAATCATGGAGGCTTGAGAATATGATCAGAAGGTAAACATTAACCCTCTCAACCACCACAAGCCCTCTTTTTATAGAGATAGGGTTGTTTTTCCTATTGGACCACTATCAGTCGACTAATGTACAACATTAGTCGACTGCCACCGAAGCCAACGACTTCTGACTAAGCAAATCCATGGAGATACGCAGTCGTAATTTCCAACGACTACCTGATTAATCGACTGATCACTTCATCAGTCGACTGATGAAGTGATCAGTCGAGTGATCGCTGCGCGGAGTCGAGTGAGACTCCATTCTGTGTCCATCTTCGGCACGATCAGTCGACTGCCAGTATTGGCAGTCGACTGATTGCCTGATCAGTCGACTGCCAGCTCCTGGCAGTCGACTGATCGTCAGGGTTTCAGCCTGACTCAGTCGAGCACCTGACCAGTCGACTGATACATCGTATCAGTCGACTGATACTCATCAAGTATGAATAATTCATACTTGAATTTACCCTCTAGACCTAGACTCAACCTTCTAGCTCTTCCTTAAGCCTTGCGCCTCTAGGATCCCTCCGAGTCCGCGACTTGTTCATCCTTTGCGCTTTGCTTCCAAGAGCTTTCTTCGGTTTTGTCATGTCTTGGATTTTCCTTTGCCAACGCGTGCTTGGACTTTACGCCGCCAATACTACATGCTTGGACTTACGCTGCTAAGACTTGCCTTTGGACTTCCTTTGCCAAGATCACACTTGGACTTTGCTTTTACCAAGTCTTCATACTTGGATTTTCCTGTCACTTAAACACGTTCACAATTAGATCACAAAATATTGCCTAACTTAGATGATTATCCAAACATCAACACATATAAATGCTTGGGGCATTGTTGCACCAACAATCTCCCCCTTTTTGATGTTTGACAATCATTTAAGTTAGGTATTTAAAATATGCACATAATCATATTTCCAATGACATTTATGCACATAATCATATTTTATACACATAATCATATTTCCATCATATTTTCAATATGAATTCTAACTTAAACATTCCTTCTCCCCCTTTGACATACATAAAAAAGAGAAGGATTCATAAATATCATAAAGGAATTAAAGTTGTTGTAATCTTGAACTAAGGTATAATATTGAAATTAAGCTCCCCCTTAATCCAAGATATGGTTCATGATGAGTAACAAACTTGTGGAACAAAGCCTAACAAAAGATTGAAGGTTAAATCCTAATTTTGCACCAATAATGTAAGTTTGGGGATGAGAAGATATATATTATGAAACTCCCCCTAGAACATTGCATCAAACAGTCCTAAAAATTTATTTCTACTAAAGATTATCATACCATAGTTTTAGGATATCCAAAGATACATTTAAATCCAAGAAATAGAGCTTTTTATCAGAAAACATCTTGTATCACTCATTGATTCTTGATCGATGCGATCACATTGCTCCTTTAATCCAATTTCAACCTTTTAACTTCAAATAATTCTAAAACCTCGAAAAATCACAAAATTTTGTGTACATATTTCTGAAATTATTGTTTATCAAGGAAAAATAATTTTAAAAATATATGTTTTCCATATTTCAAGATTGATACAAACTTGAAAACTAACAAAAGTTCTAATATTTTTGCAAACTTTGTATCACTTTTGTGTTCCACTTGAAAACTATTTTTCAAAATATGATAAACATAGTTTAAAATATATTTTATTTGACATTTTCAATCATGTTCTTGGAGCTATATGCACATCAATTGTGTATAAGTCTTCCCAATGATTGATCCAATGAAGGATTAATGTCTCTAGATGACACTTTGGTCCATAGTAATGCATCATAACAAGCATGATGAATCAAGTGCATCTTCCTAACATCTCACATATTGTCTAAGTGGCTCAATACAAAAATCATGATTTCTTAGGTATTTTGTAAGATGCTTAAAGGTATAAATCCTAGGATTTCTATAGGATCATGCAAACCTGCACCTTTATTCAACCAAGCACATCCCAAGTTCTCTCCTAAGTGATGAAAATTCTACTTCGGGGAGAGATTTGGTAAAGATATCGGCTAAGTTGGACTTGGATTCAATATAATTAAGCTCAATGTCCCCCTTAGCCACATGATCTCTAATAAAGTGATGTTTCACTTCAATGTGCTTGGTCCTAGAGTGATGCACCGAATTTTTGGTCAAATTTATGGTGCTCACATTATCACAAAATACTTTCATGTTGGAGTAAGATAGCTCATAATCCTCTAAGGTATGCTTCATCCATAGTGGTTGAGCTACACAACCACCCATAGCCACATATTCGGCCTCGGTGGTGGATAGAGCAACACAAGGTTGCTTCATACTACTCCAACTAACTAGGGAGGACCCAAGGAATTAAAATCCACCACTAGTACTCTTTCGATCCAATTTACAACTGGCATAATCGGAATCGGTATACCCAACTAAATCAAAAGACCTAGTCCTAGGGTACCATAGTTCTACATTTAGTGTGCCTTTAATATATCTTAGAATTCTCTTAACGACAACTAAATGGGAATCTTTGGCACATGATTGGTACCTAGCACACATACCAACTGCAAATAATATATCGGATCTACTAGCGGTTAGGTACAAGAGACTACCAATCATACTCCTATAGAGTGTAAGGTCAATTTGTTTTCCTTCATTATCACTATCTATTTTTGTATTAGTTGCCATAGGGGTTGACACTACTTTAGCATTTTCCAAACCAAATTTCTTAATCATTTCCTTAGCATATTTGGTTTGGTAAATATAAATTCCTTCACTTGTTTGTTTGACTTGTAGTCCTAGGAAGAAATTTAGTTCCCCAACTAGACTCATCTCAAACTCATTTTCCATATTTTTGATAAAGTTTTGAAGAAGATTATCATTTGTTGACCCAAAGATAATGTCATCAACATATACTTGGGCTACAAAGATGTCTTTTGATGTTGACTTTATAAATAAAGTTTGAACTACACTACCCCTCTTAAAGTCCTTAGAGATCAAGAAAGATGATAATCTTTCATACCATGCTCGGGGAGCTTGTTTCAAACCATATAAAGCTTTCCTAAGCTTGTATACATGGTTTGGATATTCTATACTCTCAAACCCGGGAGGTTGTTCTACATATACCTCTTCCTTAATGAACCCATTTAGGAATGCCGATTTAACATCCATTTGGTGGAGTTTGAAACCCATATAAGAGGCATACCCTAATAGGATCCTAATAGACTCTAATCTAGCAACCGAGGCATATGTTTCATCATAGTCAAGTCCTTCAACTTGATTAAAACCCCTTGCAACTAACCTTGCCTTATTCCTAGTAATATTACCTTGGTCATCTAGTTTGTTCCTAAAGACCCATCTTGTAGTAATGATGGTGTTGTCATTGGGTCTAGGAACTAACTCCCATACTTGACTTCTTTCAAATTGAGTCAATTCATCTTGCATTGCTAAAATCTAATCCGGATCAAGTAATGCATCTTTGATTGTTTTGGGCTCAAATTGGGAAATTAGGGCTATATGACTAGAGGGATCTCTATGAAATGACCTAGTCCTAACTCCTTGAGATAATTCACCTACAATTTGATCTAGAGGATGATTTTGATGAACTCTTATTGTTCTAGGAGGTGTATTAATTTGAGTTTGATTATGATTATCCTCAATTCTTCTTTCATCATCGGAATCACCTCTTATTCCCTCTTGATTCAATTCTCCCCCTTGATCATTACCCCCTAAAGTTAAATCTTGAAATTGTTGGATAATTTCTTGATTTTTGTCATTGATATCATCATCAATGGGGAATTTCCTAGGGTATGTGTTAGTGCCTATAAGATTCATATATCTCCACAATGATATGATATTGTCCACTTTGGGCCCAAGCCCTCATGGTTTTGTTTTTGGGCTTTACCCAAAAGGCCTCATTCCAATGGAGATATCTTTTTTCTTATAAGCACATGATCTTTTCCATGTCTTACCAATGTGGGACTTTGATTGTATTCCCCATACTCCCAACAATCCCCCCCTCAAACGAAGGACCACATTGGGCCCCCCCTCAAGCCTATCCCTCCTCGAAGGATTTTCTCTGCTTGATGTCCGATCTTCAACCCACCAGGACTTCCTGTCAGTTGTTCGGTCCCCCCGACCCAACTAGACTTCCTTCCTGATGTCTGGTTCTCTTGATCCGGACGTGGGAGCTCAACTTCCTTCGTTCGAGGTTCATGGCTTGACATGGACCATGGCTCTGATACCAATTGTTAGTGCCTATAAGATTCATATATCTCCACAATGATATGATATTGTCCACTTTGGGCCCAAGCCCTCATGGTTTTGTTTTTGGGCTTTACCCAAAAGGCCTCATTCCAATGGAGATATCTTTTTTCTTATAAGCACATGATCTTTTCCATGTCTTACCAATGTGGGACTTTGATTGTATTCCCCATACTCCCAACAGTATGTATTAGAGGTTTCATCAAATTGGACATTTGAAGACTCCTCAATCTTTTGAGTTCTTTTATTATAAACTCTATACCCTACACTAGTGGATGAGTATCCAACTAGGATTCCCTCATCTGCCTTGAACTCAAATTTGCCTAGGTTGTCTTTGGTGTTTAAAATATAAACTTTGCATCCAAAGACCTTAAAATAGTGAATTGTTGGAATTGTACCATTCCATAATTCAAATGGGGTTTTTCCTAAAAACCTATGAATTAAAACCCTATTTTGGATATAGCAAGCGGTGTTAACCGCTTTCGCCCACAAATAGCTAGGTAAAGAATATGCATTTAGCATAGTCCTAGCCGCTTCTTGTAGGGTACGATTTTTCCTTTCCATAACCCCATTTTGTTGGAGTGTTCTAGGATAAGAAAATGCGTGCTTATACCCTTATTCTAGACAAAAACTTGAGAAATTAGAATTCTCAAATTCTCCACCATGATCACTACGGATCCGGTTGATTTTGAGTTTTCTTTCATTCTCTACTCTCTTACTAAATCCTATGATTATTCCTAGGGTTTCATCCTTATTTTTCGTGAAAAATACCCAAGTAAATCTAGAGAAATCATCTACTATTACTAAGCAATATTTACTACCAATCATGGAAGGGGTACTATGACAATCAAATAAGTCCATATGCAATAATTCTAAAGGTAAAGCGGTACTAAGTAAAGTTTTACCTTTGTGTGATGTTTTTTATTATTTCCCTTCTTGGCATGCATCACACATTTTGTCCTTGAGAAACTTGACTTTTGGCAACCCTTTGACTAACTTCATTTTGGCTATTTTGGCTATGTTCTTCATGTTTGTGTGCCCTAGCCTCCTATGCCAAAGCCAACTCTCTTCTTCTTTTGCAACAAGACACTTAGTAGAAGCATTAGTAGCATAGGATAAATCAACATAATATATATTTGATTTCCTAAAGCCTACTAGCATGCAATCATTTAAAGTTTTGTATCTTATGAAACATTTTGAAGAGTCAAATTGAACATCAAAATTTGTATCACATAGTTGACTCACACTAACTAAATTAAATTTCATATTTTCAACTAACAACACTTTATGAATGGCAAGATTAGGGGATACCTCAATTGTGCCTTTTCCTAGAATCTTAAGTTTGCCACTATTTCCAAAAGACACCTTCCCCTTGCTAGTGTGATTGATAGTGGAAAATTTTCTCTTATCATCGGTCATATGTTTTGAGCACCCACTATCAATAATCCATAAGCTTGGTTCTTCTACCTATACAACACGAAAAATGCAAGCCTTAGGTACCCAAATTTTAGGACCACTAGCATCAATCAAAAACTTCTTAGGAACCCAAGCCTTTCTACCCTTCTTCTTAACGGTGGATTTTCTACTAACAAGAGATGTAAATGCTACCTCCTTTTCTTTAGGCCTATATCCTATTCCGGCCATGTTGTAAATAATCCTTTGATCTTTAATTATCATATATAGGTACTTAGAGCCATTTGTAATTTTTTCTAAGCATGCTCTTAGTTCACCTATTTCTTTTCTTAATTCATCATTTTCATCTCTAAGTGTACATGTATCATCACAAAAAGGTTCTACATTCTTAAGTGCCTTAATTTCTACTTTTAAGTCCTTAATCCTAGTTTTTGATCTATTTAGAGCATTTTGAAGGAAAGCAATGGTTTTGTAAAGTAAATCTACCCTAGGGGAGTTGCTTACCTCATCATCACTTGATGATTCGTCGCTTGAAGAAGAGGATGAAGACTCCTCACTTGAGCTTCCGGCTTCCTCCTCCAAGGCCATGAGGGCTATATTCCAGGTGGCATGACACACTTCTTCATAATCGGAAGAGTCCTCCAACCTTAGTGTGTCCCATGTTTGAGCCACCATTGCCTTCTTCTTCTTCTTCTCCTTCTTTTTCTTCTTCTCCTTATGCTTCTTTTCTTTCTCCTCCTTCTTTTTTAGTTCCGGGCAATTTGGCTTGATGTGTCCTTTCTTGTTGCAACCATAACAAGTTACATTAGATAAAGTAATTGAACTAGTAGAAGACTTACCTCTTGAGGATTGGAACATCCTCCTCACGTCCTTCTTGGTGAGTTTCCTTGACCTCCCATCAAACTTCTTGACATAATGAGTCACCTTGCTTGCCGATAGCTCATCTTCACTACTAGATGAATCTTCCTCGGATTTGGATGAGGAAGACACTTCTTTCTTCTCCTTCTCCTTCTTGTCCTTCTTTCCTACAAAAAGAGCTACACCTTTCTCTTTGGATGAAGTGTTAGCTTGCTCGTGCAACTCAAATTCACAAAATAACTTATCTAATTTAACCAAAGAAAGATCCCTAGAGACCTTATAGGCATCAACCATTGAAGCCCATAAGGTTGTTCTAGGGAAGGCTTGTAGCACATACCTTACAAGGTCTTGGTTGTCGACCTTCTCACATATCACATGTAGTCCGTTGACTACTTCCTTGAAGTGACCGTGCATTTGGCCCACGGTCTCATTAGTCTTCATGGCGAAGCTTTGAAGTTGGCCTATTAAGAGATCTCTCTTGGCTCTTCTTGTCTCCTTGGATCCTTCGTCGAGCTCAATTAACTTCTCCTAAAGCTCCTTCGCCGATTCAAAAGGCCCCACCTTGCTTTGTTGCTCTTTTGACAACCCACATTGAAGTGTGGTTGTTGCCTTGACATTGGCTTGAGCCTTTTTGGCCATGTCCCTTGTCCAATCCTTGGTCGGTATGGGCGCTCCATGTTTATCGACCGGCTTCTCGAAACCATATACAATGCTAAACCAATTTTCAATATCATTCATAAGATAATATTCCATCATACCTTTCCAGTAGCCGAAGTCATTGCCGTCGAAGAATGGAGGCCTCGCCGTGCTATACCCCTCTTGGAAAGCCATCTTGCTCCGATTGATTGTTAGATCTTCCGATGCGATTTGGGCTCTGATACCACTTGTAAGTGATCGTTGGAAGCTAGAGGGGGGGGGGTGAATAGCTTGTTTTCATTTCTACAAGTAGATTAGCGGAAGCACAAACAAAAACTACAATAATAAAAGAAATAAATGCACAAAGCTAACACAAATCCTTTATGTGGTTCGGAGATAAACTCCTACTCCACGACGATCCTTGAGGTGGATCAACCCTAAGCAATCTCACTATGAAGCTTTCTTTTACAAACAACCCTCCTCTTCTTACAATGGATGAATATGAAGTTTAGGAAGGACGAGGGGAATTAAAACACTAGAAAACTTGGAAAAATCGTGGAGGCTTGAGAATATGATCAGAAGGTAAGCATTAACCCTCTCAACCACCACATCCCTCTTTTTTATAGAGAGAGAGTTGTTTATCCCGTTGGACCACTATCAGTCGACTGATGTACAATATTAGTTGACTGTCGCCGAAGCCAACGGCTTCTGACTAAGCAAATCCACGGAGATACGCAGCCGTAATTTCCAACGGCTATCTGATTAGTCAACTGATCACTTCATCAGTTGACTAATGAAGCGATCAGTCAAGTGATCACTGCGCGGAGTCGAGTGAGACTCCATTCTGTGTCCATCTTTGGCACGATCACGATCACATATTGGTAGTCGATCGATTGCCTTATCACGGGCGCTACTCTTGACGATGATCGATCGTCGTGGTTTCAACCTCGACTACCAAGCAACGACCCGATCGATACATCGTATCACCGATCGATACTCATCAAGTATGAATAATTCATACTTGAATTTACCCCTAGACCTAGACTCAACCTTCTAGCTCTTCCTTAAGCCTTGCGCCTCTAGGATCCCTCCGAGTCCGCGACTTGTTCATCCTTTGCGCTTTGCTTCCAAGAGCTTCCTTCAGTTTTGTCATGTCTTGAGTTTCCCTTTTCCAACGCATGCTTGAACTTTACGCCGCCAATACTACATGCTTGGACTTACACTGCCAAGACTTGCCTTTGGACTTCCTTTGCCAAGATCACACTTGGACTTTGCTTTTACCAAGTCTTCATACTTGGATTTTCCTGTAACTTAAACACGTTCACAATTAGATCACAAAGTATTGTCTAACTTATATGATTATCCAAACATCAACACATATAAATGCTTGGGGTATTGTTACACCAACACCTTTATCTTCGGGTTTGGAGATAGAACCTCCTTCATCTTCCCTATCTTCGACCCTAGCCTCATAAGAACCTCTCACCACCTCCCCTCAACATAACTCCCCTCTTCTTGAACCCTTCTCCCCCTTGGTTGAGTCCAGTCCCCTCGCAGGGGATGTCCTCCCTTCTGTAAATCCTCCTACCACCACCCTACATTCAGTTCTCATGCTTCGCACTCCTCAAGAAGTGAAATTATTTAATCAATCAGAAGTGCAGGATCCCTTTGAATGCCTGCAGACAAATCTCACAGAGGTATCCTTTTAAACAATGCTTCCTTAATTTGCTTTTTCTTCTAGCCTTGGAATTTTACTTACTTATCTCTCATCTTTTCCTTGTACATGCAACCACTAGCTATAATAACACATCTCACCACTTAGTTGAATGCCAATCGACTATGGAAGCTCGCCATGCTACTTCAGAGACTCGGCTAAAGCAATTGATTAACCATCTACCAAAAGCTAAACAACGAGAAGCAGCTTTAGCCATCTCAGAAGAAACTTTAAGACAAGCATGTGCAGATCTTAAGGATGAATTATCAGTGTCAGGGCTCATCCGAGATGAGGCTCTTCGTGAAGTCAATCTATTGCATGCACAACTATTATTCCAGAGAGAGCGGATCCAACAAGTGGATACTTTGGCCAGGGAACTAACAGAGTGCTAGATTCAACTTAAAAAGACTCAAAGCAGATGAGCAAAATCCCTTGCTGAGCTGATACAAACCCTATCTTCCATAAAAACTCTTGAAGCAGCTTATAATTCTACTCGGACTCAACTGGACCACCTCTCCTTTGTAATTTCTAGAGTTCCTGAAGATCTTCTTGAAATAACCAACAAGTTACGCTCACTGCAGCTTGAACACACCCAAGCTGCCAATTCTCTAGGTCAGTAGGTGTTATCCATCGCCAAGGAAAGAGATGAACTCAAAGCCACTCTTGTTGCCCAAGTATCTACTGAAGAGGCTCGCTAGAAAGAGCAGGAGAAAGACTTGATAGCAAAATTTAGCGACAAGGCTACTGACACATTCATCTTGGGTTTTGAAGGTTCTAATAAGCAATTTAAAGATCAGGGATATCCCCCTCCAGGAGAAGACTCTAACTTCCTAAATGTTGAGGCCGCTATTGTCAGATATCCGGCAACAACCTTTGATTTGTAGCAACTTTGTCTCTTGTAATGCACATTGTCTATTCTTTAAGAGAACATAACAGTAGCATATTCTTACATCAAATATACTCTCCTATGTATGTACTAAACTACCTAATTGGTGTTGTTATAATAGTCAGAACCTTGTTCATGAATCAATTGAACTTCCCCTCTGCTAATTATTTTCAGTGAACATCTTCCCCATGTCAGTCGACTGATACAATACTGTTAAAAAGAGTAATATTATAAAACTTATGTCACCTTCTAGATTTCAAGCATTTATCTTTGTTTTCCTCTCTCTCTCTCTCTCCCCCCCAAGGAATATGACACTCCTCATAAATATATTAACCACAAATTTAGCATAAACTTTCACCTTCTCCTTTTAATATATAAGGCTCTTCAATTTCCACCCCATCTCTTCCCAAAAAATGACTACTGTATCTCCTCTCCCTTTATAAAAGTACCTACTCCTTGGCTCTCTATTCTCACATTTCATACTTCCTCTACCTTCTAATCACCCCTTACTACATGGATGACAACCTACCCCCTAGGGATGAACTTTCTCCTACTGGCCATCCCATTCCAACTCAGCATCGAATAACAAAACTAGAAGACTTGATGGAAAGTTTGCGTGCGCGCTTGCATTCCTCTTCTACCCATACCTATGCATTATGCCAAGAATTGGCGGTCACCCAATGCAATTTAGCTAGGACCCGAGAAGCATATAGGACTTTACTGAGGCGTCATCTCTCCTAGATGCCTCCATTAGTTCCTCTATCCTCGAACATTCCTGCAAAAGAGAAGATTATTCGAGAGACACCCTAGCTTTCCTTTTATAAAGATGTACCTTTTTCTTTTTCTCACAAAGTGACTGTACTAGTTCTCATGACTTCAAAATGTTATGCAACTGCCTCTATCATTTTATAGTTTGCACTACACTTCATAAAGAAATTTAAAACTGTATAATTAACATCGCGTACCTCCTCACTTGAAGAATATATTTTTAGAATTCTTCCTTTTACCTCCATATATATCATGCACAATGACATAATTCCTTCGCCAATAAACTCTAGAAGTCCGCCAAATGTAACATAGATCACTAAATTGCATAATAATAAGAACCACCTTGAGAATATATGAACAACTTCAGATAGTTGAGATGCACATCCATCACCATTCTTCTATAATTTTTAACTTTATCCTACCACCTCTGAGACATCTCCCCATAGGGATAATTGAGGTACCACCAACGCCGCATTGAATGAGAATGTAGACTGACTCAAGGACTTACAAATTACCTTGGTCTACTATAAAAATATACACCATCGTTCTTTCATAGTGAATCCCACCTTAAACCCAACTCCTCTGTTCCGCCACCGCACGGGGACAATAGCTTCGGCCAATGTCGAGCTATAATGAGAGTAGAGACCTGACCTAAGGGCTTGCCTTAACAGGTCGCAATGATATTTTACTCCGCCGCTTTTCCAGAATGAATCCTACCTTGACCCTGACTCCTTAGTTCCACCACTGCACGAGGATAGTAACTTCGGCCAATGTCGAGCTATAATGAGAGTGAAGACCTGACCTAAGAGCTTACCTTAGCAGGTCACAATAATATATTACCCCAACCCTCTTCCAGAATGAATCCTACCTTAAACCAAACTCCTTCGTCCCACCATCGCATGGGGACAATAGCTTCGGCCAATGTCGAGCTGTAATGAAAGTGAAGACCTGACCTAAGGGCTTGTATTATAAGGTCACAATGATATTTTACTCCACTGCTCTTCCAGAATGAATCTAACCTTAAATCCGATTTCTCTATCCCACCACCGCACAAGGACAATAGCTTCGACCTAGTCGGGGACTCACAAATTTTGCACCAACTGACCCTACTTATCACAGCTCCTCCCTGCCTCGCCACCATTCTGGGGAATAAGAATATGCTACAAATAATGCCGAGCTGAGGCTCCATCGGAACACTTCAACCTAGCTAGGGACTTACAAATTGCTCGCCGACTGGCTCTACTTACCACCACTCCTCCCTGCCTCACCGCCATTCAGGGGAATAAGGATATGCTACGAATAATGCCGAGCTGAGACAACGCCGAAACACTTTGACCAAGTCGTGGACTTACAAGTTACACACCGACTGACCCTACTTATCACCGGTCTTCCTTGCGTCGCCACCATTTAGGGGAATAAGTTGGTGCAAGAGCACCAGATAATCGAACCTATGTTTTGATTATGGAAAAGGTTCAAAGTTAAGTTATTATTGTTATCTCATATGTTGAGTTGAGTGTGTAGGAAATAATTTAAGCTATGCCAAGGTCAATGACACCCGAAGAATCTCGGGACGAGAAACCATGGTAGTCGGGTAGCACTAGGAGAACCTCGAGGTGTCGAGGAATCTCGGTGGTGATCGAAAGCTAAGCGACAGGTCAGGAGGACCAAAGGTAAGGACCGAGTGCGGAGTGATGGTAAGGTCTTGTCCTCTATATGGGGACGAACGTAGACAGTGATCCGACTAAGACTTTCGGAGGAAGGTCTAGGTCGAGGTCGAGCGGTAAGGAACCATCATAATTTCCATTACTCAACATTTTTGTGCTAACTCTATGTTGTAGGTGAGTGATCAAGCTAATAGTCGATTGAAGGCTAGTAGCAGTCGACTAATCCTACCATCAGTCGACTGATAGTCAAGCTGATCATCTCGAAGAAAGTCAAGATAAGTTCCACCAAAAGTGGGGGGACGAGGATCTTTGACCCAAATCTGGATCTCAACGAGCTAGGGTTTGAGTGACTATAAAAGAAGAGGCTTTTCACCTCTTTGGATAATCTAATTGTGCTCCCAAAGTGGTCGAACAACGGCAAGCTTTAACGACAACGCTACACCGCCGTAACGCCGACTTAACACCAAGCTTCCATCTTCTAAGTCGATAGTTTCATTTCAAGTTGTTATTTTATTTTCTTGTATTCGAGCTTTCCATTGCTAAGAGGTGAGGTAGACTTGTTGCCTCTTCTTCTATCTTATTTTTTTGTAACCATTGTCTCCTACCTCCAACGAGGAGGAGACTTTTAGTGGATTGCCCCATCGAACGCGGTCTAGGATCACGGGGTCTTGGATTAGCAACCTTTTGGTTGTGAACCAAGTAAAAAAAAAAGGTGTCCCTTTACTTTTGCTTTACTTTTATTTTCACTGCAATACTCGTGTTTTTGACGAAACGAAAAGAAAGATTTCTAGTACGCTATTCACCTCCTCTAGCATATTCACTCGATCTAACAATTGATATTAGAGTGGGGGTGCTCAGATTCGGAGCAACCACCGATCTAGCAAGTTTTATTTCTTTTTGTACTTTTCGTGCAATTTAAGTTTTATTTATTTATTTATCCCCCACTACTAATCCAAGACAAAGTCTTGGCAATTTGTGTATTTATCGTGTTTTTGTTGTGCAAGGTTTTATTGAATGACCCATCTCGAGGGGTTTAGCATCGCCTGACCTCCGTTCTTCAATGGAGATGACTTTCGTTACTAGAAGGGTTGGATGAAGTGTTACCTCAAGACCCAAGTCGAGATGTAGATAGTCATCCAAACGGGGTTTACTCTACCAACCAACGAAGATGGTGAGTTCTTGGACTACGACAAGTGGACGAACGCCATGAAGCGACAAGTGAAGGTCGATGCGAAAGCTACGCAAATCCTATAGTGTGGCCATTCCAAGGAAAAACTCAACCACATCGGCCCTTTCATCAGTGCAAAAGACTTATGGAACAAGCTCATCGAGCTACACGAAGGGACGACCGATACAAAGGTATGTAAACGGGACCTCCTTTTAAATAAATTATTCAATCTAAAAATGCAGGACCATGAGACAGCGACACAACTCCATGCAAGGATCCAAGACATAATGAATGGTCTCCTTTCAATCGGACAAAAAGGTGGAGAATCGAGACATAATAAGGTATGCATTTCCTAGGACCACTTTGTGGGCATTTATGGTTGATGCCTACAAAGTATCTAGAGACTTATCAAAAATTAGATTAGACGAGTTATTTTCTGAATTCGAATTGCATGAACAATCTAACTCAACCCCGGTCGAGAGAGGTGTTGCTTTGGTTGCATGTCAAAGAAGAAAGGGAAAGAGCAAGCCACCTCTCGAAGAAGAAGAGTCCAAATCCGAGGGTGAATCCGAGTCAGAATTGGAGAAGGAAATGGAGACCTAACTAGTCAACCTAGTTCGGAGAATGATCAGAAAAGAAAGAACGCAATCGAAGGACAAGAAACCCCCACAAAACTACTAGTGCTATGAGTGCAATAAGAAGGGGCACTTTAAGTCAAACTGCCCAAAAATGAAGCCAAGACAAAAGAAACTGAAGAAGACATTTCAATCGACTTGGGACAAGGTAGAAGACACTCAAGGCGACAACTATGTGTTCATAGCAAGACCATCCGAGTCCAAGCTTGAAGCCGACTATGAATCCAACTCCGAGGATGAATTCAAGTCAAGACTCAAAGTTGGCTCAAAGGAGAAGATCAAGGTAAGTTGTTCATTAATCGACAATTTATATCGTGCAATTAAATTATTAGATAAGAAGTTAGCTAAGTCCGAGTCTATGGTCAAGTCATTACTTGAGGAAGTTAAACTCCTCAAGCATGAGGCCACCTTAACCTCTTCAACGAGTCAAGTTCAAGAGGGAAACTCAACTCAAGTCAAAAAAACTTGAGGAAGAGAATTCTCTCTTGAAAGGGCAAGTTCAAGAGCTTAAGGCTAGGTTGGAAAAGTTTACATTGGGATCCAAGGGTCTTAACCTACTTCTTGGATCACAAAGAGTCGTGTACAACAAGGTCAGACTCGGGTTTAGGACAACAACTACAAACAAATCTTATATGTCAATTGTTAATCACAGTAATCGAAGAGTCTAGACATGGGTCCCTAAGATCTTGTTAAATTCACATATAAGTGCTACTAAGTATTGGATTCCCAAGGATCAAATCCGCTATGCGGATAGACCGTATTGGTTCAATGGTCTAGGGGGAGCTAATACTAAAATTGTGTACCCAATATCTTAGTGCAACTTTACATGCTTAGTCCTTCTTTTAATTTCTAGAACGGCTAGATAGGACCAATGATTAATCAAACTTGACAACATAGTATTAGGACGCGGTGAGATGATAGTATGTTAGGGAAACAAGGTCTTGTGTATCCGAGTTAGATAAGACGTATCTAGCTTAGTGCACTTGGCTAAGTGGAACTAGCTGAAGCTACCTCACCACATCCTAAACTAGTTAGACCAGGACATAACCTCAAGTGAATTAAGTGTGAAATTTCTCAAAGTTGGCTTTGTTTAAGGAAGTGGTTATTGTTCCGATAAAAAAAGGCCTCTGTGTCTCACCACGACCTGGAAGCCACTTTTTGAAAGGCCCACTTAACGACCTAAAGGTTAAATCCGAATCTAACCCAAGGCTGATTAATTTTTAAATCACTAAATTTAACTAAGTAAAATTGGAATCATCTCACAAGAACATATAAGATGAATATTCTTTGAGACATATACAATGGGTGAGATGCTAAGGACAATTAAAATGAGAATAGCATAATTTTCGAAATATTTTCAAAACTTCTAAGAATATGTATCTTCATGATTGTTGCATTTAATATATATTTGATTGGCCAATATTAAACATATAAGTTAGGCCAAGTTTAGACCCCTAAAACCTTCTAGGTTTCGTGTGATTGTCTAAGGGGGAAATACCAATATCAAGGGCTAAAATTTGCTATATTATAACTTTTTAAACTCTTCAAGGTATTTTTGAAATCATACTTATGTTTATAACATTTAAGTATTTTGAAATTTTAGATTATGTTTGTAATAGCTTCAAAAATTTACTTTACCAAAACTAGCTATTATACACTTTCTCATAAAAATAAAGCTAGTTTAACATTGTTGGTGTAGAGGAATAGAAAAAACTTAAATTTATCCAACACCTTTTACGATCCTTAGGACTTAATGAGTCAAGAGTTGACTTTAAAGGGACACATGCTTGGACTTAATTTCTCTATCTTTTAAATGATCTTACAAACGCATATAAAATTTTATCTATATAACATTTCTTCTCTCATTAATCTTATAAATACACCCCTCGATTTTTCAATATATGGCAAAAGGGGAAGAAGAGGCAAAGTTAAGGGGGAGTAAAAAGTTTTTTTTTTAAATTTAAACTTTCTTTAAGTGTCTTTTTCAAAACTCATCTAGGATTAAGAGGAGGTAGACTTCAGGGGAGGATTTGAAAAAGAACCTAGCTTACTACATGTTTACTACATGCTTACTCATGCTTATTTATGCTTAATTTTTCCTTAACTTTGAATCGGTTTGCCATAGATCAAAAAGGGGAGATTGTTGGTGCAGGGGAACTAGATAAACAAACCTAGGTTTTGATTATGGAAAAGGTTCAAAGTTAAGCTATTATTATTATCTCATGAGTTGGGTTGAGTGTGCAGGAAATGATTTAAGCTATGCCCAGGTCAACGACACCCGGAGAATCTCAGGACGAGAAACCGTGGTGGTCGGGTAGCACTAGGAGAACCTTGGGGAGTCGAGGAACCTCGGTGGTGACCGGAAGCTAAGAGATAGGTCAGGAGGACCAGAGGTAAGCACCGAGTGCAGAGTGATGGTAAGGTCATGTCCTCCGTATGGGGATGAACGTAGGCGGTGATTCGACTAAGACTTCCAGAAAAAGGTCTAGGTTAAGGTTGGGCGGTAAGGAACCGTCGTAATTTTCATTACTCAACATTTCTCTGCTAACTCTATGTTGTAGGTGAGTGATCAAACTAACAGTCGATTGAAGGCTAGTAGTAGTCGACTGATCCTACCATCAGTCGACTGTTGGGGGGCATCAATCGACTGATGGTTAAGCTAATCATCTCGAAGAAAGTCAAGATAAGCTCCACCAAAAGTGGGGGGATGAGGAGCTTTGACTCAAATCGGGATCTCAATGAGCTAGGGTTTGAGTGACTATAAAAGAAGAGGCTTTTCACCTTTTTGGATAATCTAATTGTGCTCCCAAAGTACTCTAACAATGCCAAACTTCAACGACAAAGCTACGCCACCATAATGCCGACTTCACGCCGAGCTTCCATCTTCTAAGTCGGTAGTTTCATTTCAAGTTGTTGTTTTATTTTCTTGTATTCGAGCTTTCCATTGCTAAGAGGAGAGGTAGGCTTGTTGCCTCTTCCTATATCTTGTTTTTTGTAACTGTCGTCTCCTACCTCCAACAAGGAGGAGACTTTTAGTGGATTGCCCCATTGAACGTGGTCTAGGATCGCAGGGCCATAGATTAGCAACCTTTTGGTTGTGAACCAAGTAAAAAAACAAAAGGTGTCCCTTTACTTTTATTTCCGCTACAATACTCGTGTTTTTCGATGAAACAAAATGAATGATTTCTAGTACGTTATTCACCCCCCTCTAGCGTATTCACTCGATCCAACAATAAGGATATGCTACGACTAATGCTGAGTTGAGACTCTGCTAGACCACTTCGACCTAGTCAAGTACTTACAAGTTGCGCATTGACTGACCCTACTTACCACTGCTCCTCCCTGCCTCACCACCATTAAGGATATGGTAAGACTAATGCCGAGTTGAGACCCCGTCAGAACACTTTGACCCAGTCGTGGACTTACAAGTTGCGCATCGACTGACTCTACTTATCACCGCTCCTCCCTGTCTCACCTCCATTCAGGGGAATAAGGATATGCTACGACAAATGCCAAGCTGAGACTCCTTCAGAACACTTCAACCTAGTCGGGGACTTATAATTAGTGCACTGACTGACCCTCCTTATCACCGCTCCTCCCTGCCTCACCACCATTTAGGGGAATAAGGATATGCTATGGCTAATGCTGAGGTGAGACTCTGCATGAACACATCGACCAGGTTGGGGACTTACAATTAGCACACCAATTGAACCTACTTATCACCACTCCTCCCTTCCTCGCCACCATTCAAGGGAATAAGAATATGCTAGGGCTAATGCCGAGCTGAGACTCCGTCGAAACACTTCGACCTAGTTGGGGACTTACAAGTTGCACGCCGACTAACCCTTCTTACAACCGCTTTTCCCTGCCTCACCACCATTCAGGGGAATAAGAATATGCTATGGCTAATGTCGAGTTGAGACTCCACCGGAACACTTTGACCTAGTCGGAGACTTACAAGTTGCATGTCGACTATCCCTTCTTACCATCGCTAATCCTTGCCTAGCAACCATTCAGGGGGAATAAGGATATGCTACGACTGATGCCGAGCTAAGATTCCGTTGAAACACTTCGACCTAGTCGGGGGCTTATGATTAGCGCACCGATAATGTGTGCAAATCATATAGGATTTTAGAAGTAGTTTTAGCACACATCTAGTTACATTTATACTTGTTTCATGTATATTTTCCTTATTTTGCACTTATTTACTATTTTCTGGTTCAGAGATCTTCTTTTGCTACTTTTATGTGTAGGACGATATTTTTGGAGTTAAAATGGTTCGACAAAGGGAGCTCAAGGGAGGTGATTGTTGGTGCAATCGGCCCAGGTTGACTCGAGTTTGGCTCGAGCAGTACCTTGATAGTATTTTGATGATAGACAAAACTCATGACATGGGATTGTCATGGGAAAGTCCAACATGGGGTTGGCATGGAAAATCCAAGCATGGAGCTTGGTGTGGAAGTCCAAGGGGGAAGCCTTGGCATGGGAAAGTCCAAAGCATTGCGAAGCCGTGCGCTTGGTGCTTGGCATGGGAAATCCAAAGCATTGCGAAGCCGTGCGCTTGGTGCTTGGTGAGAAATACATTGCGAAGCCGTGCGCTTGGTGTATATGAGAAGTCTTAAGGACTTGGTAAGTTCACTAGGCTCGGGGTCCTTGAGTCGGTGAAGGATGACATTGCGAAGCCGTGCGCTTGGTGCATCTGAGGGACCGCCGGACGGGGAGCGAATGGAGTGAGCCCAAAGGGAAGCATACTTCTAGGGTATGAGACGTGAAGGATGACATTGCGAAGCCGTGCGCTTGGCGCATCTGAGGGACGTAGGCCGAGAGAAGAGAGCTTCAGTGGGGAACTTTATGAGGGATAAGGTGGATTTGTCCAAGTGGCTAAGACTGAGTGTCGGAGGCTCAAACATCATTATGTTTGAGGTTTTAGCCGACATCAGTCGACTGACATAGGTGCTAGTCGACTACTCTAGGTCGTATGAGTTCGACCCGGTGTTGAACCAAGTCTGGTGATCGATCGGCTAGGGAGGCGATCATTGGGAGGATCGATCCGAGGGATGGTGATCGTGATGACCTTGTCATGGGCACGCGAATGGAGTCGAGCTTCACGGCCTCGTGATGGATGATCGATTGGTGATGGGTGCCATCGATCGGGATGATGTGATCCGTTGGAACTTAGCCAGCGTGGATCCGATTGTTGTGAGACAAGACTACGAGGACCCGATCGATGGTCACGATCATCGATCGTGATGGCGTATAATGACATGATGCAGGTTATAAATGGAGCTCGAGTTGGAGGATTTCGCTAAGCCTTTTGTGGAGCTATTGGAGGGGAATTGCTGCTGCATTCCAGTCCTTCAAGAGCCATCTAAAGCAAGCAACAAGCAAAGTGATCAAAGCAATCGGTGAAAGTTTTCTTGTGTATTGTATTTGTATATTTGCTTGTATTTCTATATTACTGTTGTAATTGCTTGTGAGAGGTTTCTCCACCTCCGACGTGTAGTTGAGAAGGAGTTTGAGTATTACCGTGTGCATCTCTAGAGCTCGAGGAGCTCGTCCGTGGAGTAGAAACCATTCGGTTCCAAACCATGTATATCGTGTGTGTTTGCGTGTGCTTATTTGTTGTTAGTATTGTTATTGTTTTATTGTTTCCGCTGTGCTAACGACAATCGTAGATAAGCAACGCAACGAGAATGAGAGAATTACGACATCAAACGAACGAGGGCTATTCACCCCCCTCTAGCCGGCCAATCGATCCCCCAACAAGTAGTATCAGAGCCGAGGTCGCTCTTCAAGGACTAACCGCCGCGAGAGCACTACAAGATGGCCGGCTACAACCTCCAACCACCAAAATTCGAAGGAGATTTTGCTTGGTGGAGAAAACGGATGGAGGTATATCTCGAAACCGATTTTGATTATATGATTATTATAGAAAATGGTTTTGAGATGCCTAGGGATAAACACAACAAGCCCATTGAAAAATCAAAGTGGACCCAAGACCAAATCAAGAACTACAAGACAAATCTCGAGGTAATTAAATTGATTAGTGATTTGTTACCTAACACTATTTGGTCTAGATTGGGTGATTATAGGGATGCAAGGGAACTATGGAATAAGATAATAAATTTCCAAGAAAATTCCCAACCGGCACAAGTAGAAGAAAATGCCGAGGAAGAAGAACCCACAACATTTGAAGATGTTGATGACTTGGTGGAGACCTCCACCTCTAGCATTGAGGGGGAGGAGAGGCAATCTTCCATCCCGGAGCAAGAACAAGAAGCATCCACATCCGGGAGAAGTGAAGATCGGGAAGAGGCCTCCACCACCTCCCTAGGTAACTCAAGTGTTATTATTTTAAATAAAAATCACATAATATGCTTTGAGTGTAGGGAGAAAGGGCATTATAAGAGCAAATGCCCTAAATTGGCTAAGAAGAAGGCATCGACACCAAAAGTCAACCCAAAGTCAAATGATGCCGGTGTTCCCAAAATCAAGAGCAAAGAGCACATTGTGTGCTTCAAATGCAATGAAAAGGGACACTACCGAAGCCAATGCCCTAGGGGGAGGAAGAAAGGGCAAGAAGGTGCAACTCATGTAGGGGGAGCTTCTAAAGCTAACCCTAAGGTACATTTACTTAATGCACCTTTAATTCCTAGAGTTAAAAAGCATGCTAAGAATTATTTTAGCTCTCTTGCTATTATCAATGAAAAGCATGCTAAGAGAAATAATAAGGTTTATTGCTTAGGTGCCAAGCATGTTAGTTTCTCTAAGGACAAACCTAGGACTCAAAACACTAGATCTATTTTACCTAGGGAGTCAATTAGGAGAATTGAAGAAAACTTGGGTGTTAATCCCAAGAAATCTAGGCATATGCCTAAGAAGAAGAACATTTCCTCTAAACCTAATGAAAATTCGAAATTGAGGAAATTAGAGGTGGAGAACCAAGCCTTGAGGTCAAGGCTAGAAAAATTGGAGAAGACCCTAGCAATAATATTAAACTCGGTTAAGGGGTATAATGCACAAAAGTCAAGACCTAGGAAACAAGAAACATCTAAGGGCAAGAAGGGTTTGGGTCACAAACCTATGTCCTACCATAATGTTCCATTTAATTATGGAACCACATCTAGGTCTAGGAAAACCAAGGCTAATAGGGAAGTCATCCCTAAGTCTAGCCATGATATGTGTTTAGTGGCTAACACCTCAAAGAAATCAAATGTAGCCACTAAGAAGGTCAATGGAGGAGTCACCTCTAGAGTTGACCTAGGAAAGACCCAAAAGACTATGGCTTCAAAGCCTAAAAGGGTCATTAGGAAGGTATCAAGGGAAGTTATCCCTAGGGAATACCTTGTTAACCCAAGGAGCTCTAATAGATATTGGGTTCCTAAGAGCGTGATTGATTCACGCTAAATGGGTTAGGGTGTGTCAACCCTAAGTGGATGGGTAGTTAACCTAGCCATTGTGAGTTGACACATTAGGGTGTGCCAATAGGGTTTGAGAAGTTAAAAATGATTTAAAATTGACACAATTAGGTCTTAGAGGTATTTGTGTGCCATTTTGGGGTTTTGGCACACTAGGGAAATGAATGGTTTAAGACAAAGTGAATTTAATCCCTAAAAATGACAAATTGATTTTCACACTTAGGTATTCTATACCTTAGTATATTTTACTTGCCATGATTTGTTTGTCTTACCATGTCATGACATCATTTTTATTTTTATCTATAAAATGTCATGATCATGTTTAGAATTATGTTTAGATGTTATGAATGCCTAGATCTCATTTATATGCCATGACATCATGATATTGGCATATGCTTTTACTTATATCATATCTATGCCATAATCATATCATGCATATAAATAAAATGAAATTATGGACTATGGCATGATTTGATGGGAATCAAAGAATATTGCCTTAGAAATATGCATGAGAACATAAACAAAACAAAACCCACATCTCATAAAAATTTGACTTGTATGTGTTTTACACATCTAGATATTGGTGAGATGTTTAAGAAAAAGAAAATAAAGGTTTGAAAAACATTTTGAAAAACCTTGGTGAAGCCTATCTTTTGATAGCTATCACCATTGAATGGGATGATACAAAGATGACTCTTTATTGAAGCTTTTCTTAAATTTTAAACTTTGTATCAATCTCCTAATTTAATGGGTAAAATAAATTTTCAATATTTTTCACCCATAGTGTTTAGGATAAGTATTATACGTATGCATTTTCAAGATTTTTAAAATTACGTATATTTACTTATGGATTTCGAAAATCCAAATCGAAATCGTAAGATTATCGATCGCTCGTAATGGCAATGATCGATGGTAAGTCCAGTCGACTGGTATCTGACGGAGTCGACTGACACAGGCTGATTTCGGGTAAACTTGATAGTTAGGCCCATGTTTAGCCATGTTTTGGTCCCCTAACCACTCCTAACCCTAGGATATGCTTGGGAGAGCATTAGAGAGGGTGGAAATCCATTGGATATGGATTAGGAGTTGGGTTGAGGGTGAGTATTAATTTTAAGGTGGAAGAGAGTTCATTGTTGAACTTTGCCTTAATTTTGATTTGGTTAATGTTCCTATTGGCTTAGGGACTCTCCAAGGACATTGTTGGTGCAATGGTCAAGGGGGAGTAAGCCTCTAGGGGGAGGTATCCATCATGGGAAGATGGATGTGTATTTCCTCATGGGAGGAAAATTGGATTGCCTCTCTTTAAGTGATATGGGATCACTAGAAAGATTGTAGGCATGTGTTCCTCCAAGGGAGAGATTGTAAGATCTCATTGGGATATGAGACATTCATACCCTTGGGGAGGACCTTTTTGATGTAATGTCAAAAAGGGGGAGAAGTTACCAAGTTACCAATTAAGGTTCGTTGGAATTCTCATTGGGATATGAGAATTGCCAATATGGGAGAATTGGTAGACTTGAGATGGTAGTTTTGTCAATCATCAAAAAGGGGGAGATTGTTGGTGCAATCGGCCCAGGTTGACTCGAGTTTGGCTCGAGCAGTACCTTGATAGTATTTTGATGATAGACAAAACTCATGACATGGGATTGTCATGGGAAAGTCCAACATGGGGTTGGCATGGAAAATCCAAGCATGGAGCTTGGTGTGGAAGTCCAAGGGGGAAGCCTTGGCATGGGAAAGTCCAAAGCATTGCGAAGCCGTGCGCTTGGTGCTTGGCATGGGAAATCCAAAGCATTGCGAAGCCGTGTGCTTGGTGCTTGGTGAGAAATGCATTGTGAAGCTGTGCGCTTGGTGCATATGGGAAGTCTTAAGGACTTGGTAAGTTCACTAGGCTCGGGGTCCTTGAGTCGGTGAAGGATGACATTGCGAAGCCGTGCGCTTGGTGCATCCGAGGGACCGCCGGACGGGGAGCGAATGGAGTGAGCCCAAAGGGAAGCATACTTCTAGGGTATGAGACGTGAAGGATGGCGTTGCGAAGCCGTGCGCTTGGCGCATCCGAGGGACGTAGGCCGAGAGAAGAGAGCTTCGGTGGGGAACTCCATGAGGGATAAGGTGGATTTGTCCAAGTGGCTAAGACTGAGTGTCGGAGGCTCAAACATCGTTATGTTTGAGGTTTTAGCCGACATCAGTCGACTGACATAGGTGCCAGTCGACTGCTCTAGGTCGTATGGGTTCGACCAGTGTTCGACTGAACCAAGTCTGGCTGATCAGTCGACTGCCGAGGGAGGGCAGTCGACTGTTGGGAGGATCAGTCGACTGCCGAGGGATGACAGTCGACTGATGACACTGTGCACGGGCACAGAATGGAGTCGAGCTCGCCAGCACTCGACTGATGGATGATCAGTCGACTGATGGGTGCCATCAGTCGACTGATGTGTGATCCGTTGGAACTTAGCCAACGTGGATCTGGCCGTTGTGAGACAATGGCTACAGGACCAGTCGACTGATGGTCACGATCAGTCGACTGATGGGCGCGAAAATAGCTTGATGCAGGTTATAAATGGAGCTCGAGTTGGAGGATTTCGCCAAGCCTTTTGTGGAGCTATTGGAGGGGAATTGCTGCTGCATTCCAGTCCTTCAAGAGCCATCTAAAGCAAGCAACAAGCAAAGTGATCAAAGCAATCGGTGAAAGTTTTCTTGTGTATTGTATTTGTGTATTTGCTTGTATTTCTATATTACTGTTGTAATTGCTTGTGAGAGGTTTCTCCACCTCCGACGTGTAGTCGAGAAGGAGTTTGAGTATTGCCGTGTGCATCTCTAGAGCTCGAGGAGCTCGCCCGTGGAGTAGGAACCATTCGGTTCCGAACCACGTATATCGTGTGTGTTTGCGTGTGCTTATTTGTTGTTAGTATTGTTATTGTTTTATTGTTTTCGCTGCGCTAACGACAATCGTAGACAAGCAACGCAACGAGAATGAGAGAATTACGACATCAAACGAACGAGGGCTATTCACCCCCCTCTAGCCGGCCAATCGATCCCCCAACAGTGATCATGCTCTGGATGTGTCCCTAAGGCACGGGCACACTTTGGGACGAAAAGACGACATCCATATAGAGTTCCAGAGGAAGACACGATCAACCATGTGAATTTCACATGATCATGCCTTTTACAGGATGAAGATTCCATAGTGCAAATTCCAGACTTCCACATGGCCGACTGTGTGAAATCCACACGATCGTGTGGAGACAATGCAACTTAAGGAGATCAATTTTCGCAGGCAATTAAGGAAAACCAATTTCACCCCTATAAAAAGGAAGGCATGCATAAACCTAAAGGGAGAGGCTTGATGGCTGGGACGACAAGAAGGTGCCCTAAAAAGCACCGAAGGCTCGGAACGGGGAGAGAGGAAGCGACTCAAGGATCGGAATCGACTCTCCAACACATTGAAAGGTGACCAAGACCATGCATTGGATCCAACAGGGCATATAATTCATCTTTTTAATTATGTTTGGATTGTAATCATTGATAAAATAATGTCTTGTGTTTGCTTTTTCGTATTCATGGAGTAGATACTTTGATTCTAGGATTTGGGAGTAACTTATGCAAGTTGAGCATGATAGTTCGAATATCTATTCATTGCCTTTTGAGTTATATTTGCAATTTATGTTATTTAGATCAATGAAAGTTACGTCTTGATTCTATTTCTACCATACATAGTCGATATATGGGTGGAAAGCTTTTATATTGAAATCTAAGACAATCAAGGAGGAACTGTATGGTTATCCTCCCTTCCATAACCGTAGAAAGTAGTTTGTGAAAGAGTAGGATATGAAATATGGTCCACTTGTTCATAGAGATCCATAGGACATCCTAGAACCCCATGAACTTATTCCAGCAGAAGGCCCAAAGTAGGAGAAATCAACTCAGTAGTTGTGGGACCCGTGATAGGGGCACCCTAGTGACAACCTCCTGAGCTCTGTTGATTCGAAAGGGAAACTTGGTTTGGAATAGATAGTTCCTGGTATAAGAAAAAGTTCATCGGGATTACACATGATGATCCTTCTGTAAGATCGTAACTAGAGATCTTAGGAGCATTAAATTGATAGCATGTTCAATAACGCATAAGTGAAACTGAAATCCTGAAATCTTTTAATCAACTTTGAGTCCACCCTTAATTTCTCCGAGTGACTCCGTAATTGAGTCAAAACCATCGCCAACCACACTTCTAACTTGTAAGAGATTCACTCCGAACGACATACGTTCATGGACACCCAGTACTTGAATCATAGTCTCTATATGATCGATACATAATTTATTACTTGATGACAACCGTGCACTTGCGGGCATTGAGTGTAAGCGCGTGCTTCAAGTCCTTGGTGATCTTCATTGGAGATGTGAGGTCGTGCTTGCGTGCATCAAGTTTTTGGCACCGTTGCTGGGGACTATAGATTCGATATTGGATCGGACCTAGTTTAGATTTATTTCACTAGTCGTAATTCATTTCCAATTTAATTTGGTTTTAATTCAGTTTTAAGTTTTCTTTATTTAGTTCATTATCTTCATTTTACTTAATTTCTCCCAGTAAGTAGCATAGATACTCCTATTTGGCTGCATTATTTATTTTATGCACAGGCGCATAAGATCGGGAAATCTGCTTCCAATTGACCCAGAGATAGACCGTGTACCTTTCATCGAAGAAGAGCAGAACTGAGAGAGATGGAGGAACACGGTGCTCCTCTGGCAAATATTGGTAATTGTCCCTTGCGAGATTTTGCAGCTCCGAGTGCTAGAGGACATAGACCTAGCATCGCTGAACCATTAATTATCGCTAATAACTTTGAACTTAAGCCTACACTCATATACATGGTCCAACAGAGTCAATTTGGAGGAGATGCGGTAGAAGACCCCAACCGACACCTAGAGATATTTTTGGAAATCTGCTCAACTCTAAAATTCAATGGAGTACCTGCAAATGCTATCCGCTTGAGCTTATTCCCATTTTCTCTGAAGGACAAGGCAAAGACATGACTACACTCATTGCCTTTGAGAAGGATCACCACGTGGGAGCAATGTGAGCTTTAGTTCTTGAACAAATTTTTTCCACTAAGTAAAACAGCTCACATGCGCCACCTTATCACTAGCTTCCACCAGAAGGAAGGAGAGTCCTTGTTCGAAGCCTGGGATCGATATAAAGGTTTACTTCATTAGTGTCTTAAAACCACCATCAGTAGGCTTTCGAACGTAGTCATCCAACACTCGCAACTGGAAGATATGCTGTCAACTCCATCGATCATTTAGCAGCGAGGATGGACACACTAAGCAGACGATTTGATTCCCTAACCCCTGCTTTTTATATGTGCGGCTAATTCTTTTAGTGATGGAGTGACAGGAAATCAGGAAGACTGCTACTATGGGGGGCAGAACATCTCAAAAGGATAGGTTGAGCACGTCGATGCGGTAAGCGATTATAATTAAAGGCCCAATTGTCCATATTCTAGCATGTACAATCCCGGATGGAGGCACCACCCAAACTTTTCGTACAAAAATAATTCGGGAAATTTCCAACAATCAGGTGGGTATGGACAATAGAGCGATGTGCAACAGCAACCACCTAAATCTAGGTTGTAGCAGATGATGGAGGACTTTATTCATACTCAAACAAAAACAAATGCAGAATTCCAACAGTAACATCAAAGAAAAGAAGAAGTTTTGAAAGAGTTAAAGACCTCTATAGATGGTCTCACAAGCCACGCCAAGATGCTGTAAACGCAGGTATCCTAAATAACCAATACATCATCACGAATCACGGAGGGTTTCCTGGGAAAATCTGATCTGAGTCACATGGAATATTATAACATTGAGAAGCATGATGGGTTATCAAAGGAATTAGTAGGATCGACAAATGGGGGTACCAAGAGATGTGCCACTGTGATTTTGACACTGGAAAGCCCAATTGCAATCGAAGACAAGTCTCCACCCAAGATGGAGGACCCAGGTGAATTCACCATATCGTGCATGATTCACGGGTTTAATTTTGACACCGCACTATGCGACCTTGGATCAGCTGTTAGTATAATGCCCCACACGTTCTACAAGGATATGGGGCTAACAAATGTAAAGCACATCGGTATGGCTCTTCAAATGGCAGATGATACAATTAGGCAACCCTTAACATTTTGGAAAATGTACTAGTAATTATAGAGAATTTCTAGGTACCTACGGATTTCATTGTATTAGATAAGGGAGAAAAGCCTGCCACCCCACTGATCTTAGGAAGGCCATTTTTAGCCACTACCGGAGCTCGCATCGATGTGAAAAAGCATAGAATTTCCTTTAAAGTGGAAGATGAGATCATACAGTTTGACTTGTCAAGGTATGAGGACCCTTTTTTAGCAGGCTATTCTTCTTGTCAGATAACTAAGTTATAGAGAAAAGTTTCAAATTTCGACAAAGATGAATGGAGGTTCACGGAACCGCCGGTGCCTAGTTGACACACAGGAGTATGGTCAAGCTAAAGACCTTAAACAAGTGCTTCTTGGGAGGCAACCCAAGTTTACCTTTAATCATTTTCCATTTTTGCATTTCATGCATGCTAGTTTAGGATTTGATTTTTTGCCTATCATTAGTATTATGTGCTTTCGTTTTACATATAGAATTTTCCAAGCAGAAGAAAGAAATTTTTTCAGAGCCCCAGAAGAAAGCATGGACATCCATGTGAATTTCACACGACCTTGCCAAATGGGTAGAAGAGAACACGGTGGGGCGTGTGGAAAATCTCGAACCGTGTGGCGCTACAGGAAAATTTCAGAGTTGCACACGATCGACCGTATGAATTTCACACGGCCATGCCTTTTTTTGAATTTTTCTAAGCCATTATGGCAGGCTCACACATGGCCAACCGTGTGTGAATTTCACATGGTCGTGTCATGTCCCATTAAAAGGGTGAGAGTCATGTGTTTTGCCCCAAATTAACCATGTATTTTCGATTTCTTGCCCTAGCCCATGCAAACTTTCGTTCTCCAACCTTCAAGGACCTTCTCCAACCTCCAAGAAGCCTTCTAGAAGTAAGAATGAGGAGAACAAAGCACACCGCAACAAGAGCTGCTTCTTCAAGGCTGAGGTCAAGAGGAAGGAGTGCTCCACAAGGACCAGAGGAAGGTAACACCCCTCTTGGTATCATATTTCGAGATAATGCTCATAGAGATATATTTAATATGCTTTCTTCTCGAAAAATCACTGCTACTCGGTATCTAGATGCAACTGTCTTAGAAACCCTAGGTCTTTTATGGGATATACAATGGATGTTTGCCAAGGTAGGATGGGAAGAGCTCATGGGAGTGAAGAACCCAACCTATCCTAGGGTTGTTTTGGAATTTTTGAGTTCGATAGATGCAGAGATCTTGATGGGAAGGGACCATGAAGAGGGCAAGATTACATTTAGATTGTTTTTCATAGAACATGAGTGGACCCTCCATCAATGAAACCTTTTGTTGGGGATCGAAACGGCCGGCTATAGGGGGGTGAATAGCCCTCAATCGATGGATGTCGTAATTTACTTGTCTACAAAAGGTTAGCGCAAGCGAAATATAATAAGACAAGACAAGTAAATATACAAGACAAGAATCAAAACGCTAACACAAGATGTAACATGGTTCACGGCTACACCGCTAATCCACAATCCCGATTCGTCCGAGGTGAATCACTCCTCCAAAGCCAATCAGTATTGGTCTCTCCTTTGCACCAAGCTAGGTGGAGGTAACCTTTACAATCAAGATCACTCTTCTTACAATAAGAATGAAGTAAAAGCAAGTAAGAAGAGTTTAGAGCTTGTGGGGGACTTGGATGGTTGTTTGGAGTAAGAGCATTAACCCCCCAAAGCTCCAACCCCTCTCTTTTTATAGAGAGGAGGACCGCCCTTGGCGCCGCCACTCAACGGCCTCCGAACACGCCGGATCCCGATGTAGTCCAACGGAACACTTGGCGCCGATCGATCGATGGACCTCATCGATCGCCTCCGTAGTTGATCGCCCGGCCGATTACGAGCGGTTCTAATGGCTAAACCCTTTTCGACATCAGCTGCGCCTTCAGAATGATCGATGGTCTTAGCGATCATTTATCCACATAAAGCGATCGCCTTAAAATAGCGCTAATACCAATAGCGATCTAATACCAGTCGAACCACGTTCGACTAAGAGCAGTCGACTGTCATTCCATGGCAGTCAACTGGTGTCGGGAAATCCCATCCGACACTTAGCCAAATGGCCAAGTTTCACCTACGAGCTACCCCTTCCCGGGTTACATTCGCTCACTCTCATCTCTCGGAGTCCCTCGCCTTCGAAGTTCTCTTCGTTCGCGGCCACATCCCTCGGCAGCATCAGGCGCACGACTCTGCAATGCTCCTTCGCGTCTCTTGCCTCGAAGTCTACTTCCTCCGGCTTCATTCCAAGCTCCTCGTCCGACGGTCCCTCAAATGCTCCAAGCGCACGGCTTCCGTAAAGCCATCCTTCACCGACTTAAGGACCGAGTCATGAGATGTGAAACTTGTCACGACTCCATGTGCGAATTACTAAGTCCTGCACGACTTCAACGCACATATCAAATCAACATAAAAAACTAACTTAAACCCTTTGCCACACACATCAAAACCTAATCATGGCAAGAGATTGCCCTAACAATCTCCCCCTTTTTGATGTGTGACAATCCGTTTAAGTTAGGTAAAAACATTTGATAAAATTTTTTAAGGTAAGAAGGCATGTAAACATAAACATGATATAGCAACATGCAACTCCCCCTTAATCCATGAAACTCCCCATACATATTTCTCCCCCTATCATAATTTACTTAAACACAATTATTTCTCCCCCCTTTGACACCATCAAAAAGATTAATACTAAGTTATAAACCCATGACATCAAGTCTGATAGAAGGAAAATACCAAAAACATGTTTAAAATATGAAATCAGAAAATATTGGACTATTTTTCGCTATCAGTATGTGATTAAATGCACAATGGTTTAAATTGATTTTTCTAATTTCAAATGCATTAAAAATTCTAGAAAATTTGAAAAATCATGAAATTTAGGGAACATATTTCTTGTAAGATTCTTTATCAGTGAAAAATATGTCTTCATGAAAAATCATTATATTTTCACGTATTTTCCAAAAATCCAAAAGGTTTAAAAACCACTAGGTTTTTGACCATTCTAGTATCAAGTTTAACACCTAGTTTTGCATCCAATTGTTTCAAAACATGAATACATAGATTTTAAAGTAAGAAATTGTTTTGAAAACATATGAAATATCCAACCATGATCTTTGGGCAATATGTCTATAAATTAAACATAAGCCTTCCCCATGATTGGTCTATTATTGCTATTTTGATACTTTAAATGACCATCTAAATGCCATAGGCATTAGTGGACATTTGTATCATCCTAAAATCTCACCCATGCTAAGTTTTCAATCAAAGTAGCCTATGGTGAGTGTGAGATGCATCCTAGGGGGTATTTGTATATACTTAACCATTATATTCATGCAATTCTATCAAGGTTAAGTATCATCCTAACAATCCTCATGATCATAAAGATATATATGACTTAATTTCCCATTATGATCATGAAACACATGTATTCATTGAATTGTTATCATGCATTAGGTATTATATCATGATAATAAGCAAGTATCACCTAAAGCATGATTTAAACCCTATTTCTTATGATTATGTGCCAAATATCAAAGTCATAAATCATGATTGCAAATATTCATAGCAATTTCATTAATGATTTAAGCATTATTATTTATTTATAGGCACATTATCATCACCTAACACTATTTCAAAAATGTTATCCCGCTATCCTAAGTCAACCAAAATATGATATAGGTCAATTGCATATGGTTGACTACCTTAGGGTTTTCCTAACCCTTAAGAATGGATTTTGGAACCCAAAATAAGTTCTTGCCTATGGGGTTCACTAGATACTCCTTAGGAATCCATTTCCTAGCTATTACTTTCTTCTTATCTTGTCCCCTAGCAATTAGGCATTTATAGGCCTTTTCATTTTTCTTTTCTTTGTATCCTAGGCCTTTCTTATTGAAACTAGCTCTTTGGCTCCCTATAATCATGTTCAAGGTGTTTGAGCCAATTGTAAACTTTTCTAGGGCTTTGGTTAAATAATCTACTTTCTCTCTTAAAGCCCTATTTTCCTCTATGCATGCATCATTAACATCAAAAGGCATATAATTATCATGTGAGCATGCATCATTTAAGCTAGAAGAAATATTATCATTTAAGCATGCTTTTTCTAGCTTATTTTCTAAATCCTTAATTTGATCTAACATGCTCTTATTTTTCTTCTTTGCTCTAAATAAATCCTTAGTTAAGCTAGAAATCATAGAAACTATTTTACTAGGTGAAAGATTGGTTACCATAGTTTCCATGTCCTCTTCTTCTTCGGATGAGGAGGTAGAGGAGGCTCCCCCTTCACTTGAGCTCTCTCCACTTGTGCTTGATTCTTCATTTTTGGTGGAGGAGCAATCCAAGTCATCGAAGGCCATTAGAGCAAGATTTGAGTAGACATGCTCTTCTTCTTCGGATGAGGATGAGGAAGAAGGATCATCCCATGTCTTTGCTTTGAATGCCTTGGCCTTCCCCTTTTCCTTTGTCTTCTTCTCCTCTTTCTTCTTGCTCCCCTTCTTCTTCTTCTTTTCTTCCTTCTTTTTCTTCTCTTCCTTGCTCTTGTTTAGGAGGGGACAATTATCCCTTATGTGTCCCTCTCCTTGGCAATTGTAGCAAATGATTTTCCCCCTTGGTCTTCTATTCTTATCATTAGATTTATTAAAATGAAAACCCTTTAAAGCACGGCTTACCCTCCTTACCATATACGCTTCTTCCGTGCTATCCATGGAGGAGGAGGAGGATGCTTCATCATCATCGGAGGAGGAGGGGATCTCTATCTTCTTCTTCCCCTTGTTTGCCAAGAATGCTACTCCTCTTGAAGGTTGGATTTTTGGCTCTTCTTGTATTCCTTCAAGACTCGTTTCGTGGAGCTCCATTGTTGAGAAGAACTCCTCCAAGGTACTTACTTCCAAGTTCTTGGAGATGTAGAATGAATCCACCATAGAGCTCCATCTTGAGGATCGAGGAAAGACATCTATGGCCTTCATTACCATATCCCGGTTGGAGAGCTTTTCATCTACACTTGTTAAACCGGTTAGTATTTCCTTAAATCTAGAGTGTAGGGATTTTACCTTCTCTCCCTTTTCAAGTTTGATATTGGACAATTGGGAGCGAAGAACATCTCTCCTTGCTAGCTTTGCCTCGGATGTGCCTTCATGGATTTCTATTAGTTTCTCCCACATTTCCTTGGTGCTAGCACACTCTCCTATCCTATTGACTTCTTGTTGAGGGAGGACATTGTATAGATGATGCTTGGCCTTTGAATTTGCCAAGTATTCTTCTCTTTTCCTCTTGCTCCACCTTGATTTTTCCAATGGCTCCCCATCTTCGTTCCTAGGCAACTCGAAACCGTTTTCCATTATTAAAAGGATTTCAAAGTCGGTTTCGAAGAATACCTCCATTCGCTTCTTCCACCAAGAGAATTCGCCATCGAACTTCGGTGGGTGGATGTTGGAGCCGGCCATTTTGAATGTTCCTTGTTGTGGCGGTTAGTCCTCGACAAGCTTTCCTTGGCTCTGATACCACTTGTTGGGGATCGAAACGGTTGACTATAGGGGGGTGAATAGCCCTCAATCGATGGATGTTGTAATTTACTTGTCTACAAAAGGTTAGCGCAAGCGGAATATAATAAGACAAGACAAGTAAATATACAAGACTAGAATCAAAACGCTAACGCAAGATGTAATGTGGTTCACGGCTATGCCGCTAATCCACGATTCCGATTCGTCCGAGGTGAATCACTCCTCCAAAGCCAATCACTATTGGTCTCTCCTTTGCACCAAGCTAGGTGGAGGTAACCTTTACAATCAAGATCACTCTTCTTACAATAAGAATGGAGTAAAAGCAAGTAAGAAGAGTTTAGAGCTTGTGGGGGACTTGGATGGGTGTTTGGAGTAAGAGCATTAACCCCCCAAAGCTCCACACCCTCTCTTTTTATAGAGAGGAGGTTTTTCTTCCCGTTGGCCGCCACCAGTCGACTGCTGCCCTTGGCAGTCGACTGCCGCCACTCCAACGGCCTCCGAACATGTTGGATCCTGACCGTTGTAGTCCAACGGAATACTTGGCAGTCGACTGATGGACCTCATCGTCGATCGCCTCATCATCGGCGCTTCGATCGGCTACGAGCGGTCTGTGGCCAAACCCTTCCGACGATCAGCTGCGCCCGGCCGATCGACATAAGGTAGTCAGCGCTAGCCTCAAAACAACGATCGAATACCCGGTCGAACCACGTTTGACTAAGACGATCATTGCCATTCCATGGCTGATCGTGTCGAAATCCCATCCGACACTTAGCCAAATGGCCAAGTTTCACCTACGAGCTACCCCTTCCTGGGTTACATTCGCTCACTCCCATCTCTCAGAGTCCCTCACCTTCGAAGTTCTCTTTGTTCGTGGCCATGTCCCTCGGCAGCATCAGGCGCATGACTCTGCAATGCTCCTTTGCGTCTCTTGCCTTGAAGTCTATTTCCTTGGGCTTCACTCCAAGCTCCTCGTCCGGCGGTCCCTCGGATGCTCCAAGCACACGACTTCCGCAAAGCCATCCTTCACCGACTTAAGGACCGAGTCATGAGATGTGAAACTCGCCACAACTCCATGTGCGAATTACTAAGTCCTGCACGACTTCAACGCACATATCAAATCAACATAACAAACTAACTTAAACCCTTTGCCACACACATCAAAACCTAATCATGGCAAGAGATTGCCCTAACACCTTTGCTTTGGTTTTCCTAGTGGGGGAGAGAGGAGAACACCTATTGAGTTTAATGCAAGATCTTTTTGATTTAATTTAACAAGAGAAACCTCCTATGACCCTTCAAGAGCTAAAACATCCCGATTGCAAAACCCGATCTTCTGATACATTCACCAGGTTATGGCGAGCACCATTTTTGAAAGAGGTGAGAGCGATGGTATAGTGAAGATGAAGGAAATTTTGCATATGTGGAGTATGTTAGAGGGATATAATACTATGGATGTGGGGTCCCACTTTATTAGGCACCTAATGAAGATGGGTAAGGTGCCAAAGGAGGACATTATTTTAGGGGGGTTTGTGGACTCACATTTGTGATTCGATGGGATACAATTGTGAGGGCTTAGATAGGATAGAAGGGAGCCCTAGTATAGGCCTAGGGGTGTGCATGACAATGAAAATGATTGTTAGAGAGGGAAATTCTTTTTTGTTTTTTAAGGAATAACTTGCCACCCCTTAGGCTTCCTGACCCAGATCGTACCACCATCACCAACCATGCCAATTGGCGATTTGGTAGGGTAATGGAGTCTCCACCACACGAGGGATCCTCTACCCATGCACCCTCTTCACCACCTTCACATCATTCACGTTTAGATCCACCTATGCATAGGAGCCCTCATAGTCCATGCCCCGATTCTACACCTGCACCACCTTCTTTTCCTACTTTTGAGAAGGATGCAGGTCAGTCTTCTTATGATTTCTCAAAGTTTTGATCGTGCCTTAATGATATTTACACAGAGTAGTAGGCACGGGGGTAGCGATGGGAGGAGCAACATGTTGGTGCAATCAGCCTAGGTCATGATTGACCGGACTCGAGTTTGACTCGAGCGATGTTTTGATATTCGACAAAAACATATGACAATGTGATTATCATGTAAAGTCCAAGTCATGGGTACTTGGCATGAAAAGTCCAAGTGGGTCACTTGGCATTGGGAAAGTCCAAGTCTTGAGTACTTGGCATGTAAAGTCCAAGCATGAGTCTTGGCAAGGGAAAGTCCAACATGGGTTGGCAAGGAAAAGTCTAAGCATGGGTCTTGGCATGGAAAGTCCAACATGGGTTGGCAAGGGAAAGTCCAAGCTTGAGTCTTGGTATATGGAAAGTCCAAGGGGAATATTGGCGGCGTAAAGTCCAAGTGAGAGTCTTGGCGGCATAAGTCCAATGGTTGGCGGCGTAAAGTCCAAGCGGTAGTCTTGGCGGAATAAGTCAAATGGTTGGCGGCGTAAAGTCCAAGCGGAGTCTTGGCAGTGTAAGTCCAATGTGCCTTGGCGATGTAGACACCGTTAGCATGATAATAGCCGAAGGAAGCACTTGAAGGATAATGTATGGATGAACAAGTCATGGATGACTTGGAGGGATCCGATAGGCATGAGGCTGATAGAGGTGGCTAGAAGGCTTAGGTCTAGGCTAAGGGTGGTCTAGCAAGTATGGGGGCACCATACTTGAGTTAAAACCTCGCGGTGATCGCTGGCTCGAGCGATTGATCGGTGATCGGATCGATTGATGGTCGGGATTTTGGGCATAGAAGGCTCTCTAGTCGAGTGATCAGCCCGAACACTCGACTGATTGAGCCATCAATCGACTGATGGGTATGATCAATTGACTGATGGTGTATCCGTTGGACTTATCTGACGTGGTTCATGCCGTTGTGAGACAACGACTACAGGGGTAGTCGACTGATGGTCCCGATCAGTTGACTGCTAGGTGAAATCCAGCCCAAGGAGCAGCTTTAAAGGGAGCTCATGGAGGGAGGATTTGGCACTAGTTCTTGGACGTCTTTGGGGTGATTTGCTACTACAAATCAGGGTCTCCAAATGCAATTCAAGCAACCAAAGATCAAGCAATCAAAAGAGCAATTGTAAAGTGTTTTCCTTTACCTGTAGCCTATTTCATATTGGTATTTGCTTGTATCTATTTGTTTATTGTTGTAAACAATTGTAAGAGGTTTCTCCACCTCCGGATTGTTTTGAGAAGGAGTTTATTGGATTAGTGGTGTGTGGTCGCATCGCTAGAGCTCGTTTGAGCTCGATCCATGGAATATAAACCATTCGGTTCCGAACCACGTTTTATTATTGTGTTTGTGTGTTTGTAGTTCATTATTTCTTTATTATTTCTGCCACGCACTAATCAATTTGTAGCAAGCACGTGATCGCAAAAGAATTCCTCCATCTATGTTATATGCGCTATTCACCCCCCTCTAGCGGTCAAGAAGGTCTCTACAATTGGTATCAGAGCTAGGAGCTCTTATACAAATTAACAACTGGGAGCAAAGATGCTAGAGGGTGAAAAGGAAGAAGATGGAGTTGGAAGAAAAATTGGGTTGGGACATCAACACGTTGGTCCCGTACACCTTTTATGGACAAGAAGGGTTTAGGTAATGGAAGGCAAGAATTGAAGATTTCTTGATGATGAGGGACTTTTAGGAGTGGTCCATCTTAATGGAAGGATTCCAATACCCAAGAGGACCCAAGGGAGGATTCCTCAAGACGAAGAGATGGAGTGAGGAACAACTCCAAAAATTCGAGAAAAATAAGAAGGTAACAAAATTTATTCTTGATTTGATTCCTAATGACATCTTGTGTAGCTTAGGTTAACACATGGATGCCAAAGAGCTATGGAGCCAGGTGGCAAGAATCCATGAGAAGCCCAAAGGATAAGAGTGCTCATCGGCTCAATCGGAGGAGACCGAGGAAGCAAGCATATCATCCTCACAAGAGAGTGAAGATTCGGAAGTTGATAGAGAATCGACATCCTGATTGATGGAAGAGAAAGAGGTAGAGGAAGCCTCCACCTCTAGGGTTGAGGGAGAGGAGATTAGATCATCTACACTGGAGCAACCTCAAGAAGAACCATCCACCTCTGGTTGAGAAGAAGAACAAGTCCAAACCACCACTGACCTAGGTAACTCAAGCATTTCGATTAATATTAAAAATCACATTATATGCTTTGAGTGTAGGGAAGTAGGACACTACAAGAGTATGTATCCTAAAAGAGTTAAGAAGACTCCACCGACGCCTAGAAGTCAAGAGAAAGCTAAGGATGCCGGTGCCCCCACCAGAAAAAGCAAAGGAGCACGTGGTGTGCTTCAAATGTCGATAACCGAGACACTACCAGAGTCAATGTCCAAAGGGGAAGAAGAAGGTCCAAGAAGGAGCATCACAAGTAGGGGGAGCTAAGGCAAACCCTATGGTAACTTCTAAATTTGCTCCTTCCTTAATTAATAGGCAAAAGTATGTTAGGAGTATTCTTGCTATTTATCATAAAGAGCATTCTAGAAATAGGTTTCATTGCTTAGGTACTAAGAGTGTCAACCTTAGGAATAAGGAGAAATTTGGGACTAATATCCCTAAAAATATTTTACCCAAGGCAAGTATTAGGAAAATTGAGGACCACCTAGGTTTTAACCCTAAATGGACTAGGCATATGTCTAGGAAGTCTCATGTCCAAAGAATAGATGAAAAATAAAAAATTGGACAATTAGAGCTAGAAAACCAAGCCTTGAGGTCAAGGCTTGAGAAATTAGAGAAGACTTGCAAAAATGCAAAATCAAATTCAAGGGTCAAATGATCAAAAATCTAGGTCTAAAAGTCAAAACCTAGGTTTTAGGAGACAAGAGTCCACCAAGGGCAAGAAAGGTTTGGGTCACAAACCTAAGCCTAAGGAGACCTACCACAATGTTCCATTTGATTATGGAACTAAACCTAGGTCTAGGAAGACCAAGGTTACTAGGGAAGTCATCCCTAAGGGTAACTAAGGTGTGTGCCTAGTGGCTAGGGTTTCAAGGAAACCTAGGCAAGCCACTAAGAAGGTTATAAGGGGAGTCACCCCTAGAGTTAACCTAGGCAAGACCCAAATGACCAAGGCTTCTAAGCCTAGGAGGGTCATTAGGAGGGTATCTAGGGAGGTTATCCCTAAGGAATACCTAATTAACCCAAGGAGCTCAAATAAGTTTTGGGTTCCTAAAAGCGTGATTGATTCACGCTAGATGGTTTTAGGTGTGCCAACCTTGAATGGATAGGTAGTTAACCTAACCATGGTAAAGGTGACACTTTAGGATATTTTCAAGGTTATGGATACCTTGGAAATAGGGTTGAATTTAAATCCTAAAAGATTTTAGGATGTGCCAATATAGTTTTGGGATTATGAAAAATTAATTAAATTGACATAATTAGGCCTTAGAAGTCATGGTGTGTCATTTTGGGTTTTTGGCACACTAGGGGAATAATTGGCATTAAGGCAAAAATGGATTTAATCTTAGAAATGACAATTTGGGCTTAACACTCAGGTATCTTATACCTTAGTATTTTATAATTGCCATGCTTTGTTTGTTATGCCATGTCATGACATCATATTTATTCTTATCATATAAAATGTCATGTGTAACACCCCAAAAAAATTTTCTCCAAAATTTTTGTATAGAATTTAATTTCATGTCTAGTAGATTATATATGGAATCCTGGAAAATGATGATAAAAGAATAAAAAGTGGAGAGGTGAGGTTTGAACCTTAAACCTCTTGGTGAGAGTTAACTCTTACCATGCATGTGATGACCAAGTGCTCAGCAGTAGCTTACTGTTGGAGAAAGAGGAGAAATTGTAGATGAGTGTGAGGAGGGTAAATGAAGAGGCATGAAAAGAGAAGAGACACTTCTCTTCCTCCCTTTATAAATGAGAGGGAAAGTTTCATTTGCCAACTTCTTCTTCCTTCTTCCTCCTTCCACCGAAATCCTAGGGCTCCTTCCTTGAGTTTCGGCCAAAACAAAATAGGGTTCCACCCTAGAGAGTTAAGCAAAGGGAAGGGTTCATCTAAGGGGCTAATCTTCATCTAAGGGTCAAGAGCACCAAGAAGGTTTCTAGGGCAAGATTATTTCTTGTCTCCTCTCCAATCAAGGTCTCTCTTATTAAGGGGTAATATAAGTGGTAAGATTCCCTCACCTGCAGTATATTTGTTCTTGTAGGATATGATATATGAAAGAAAAATAAAATTTTGATACCCTACAAGTTTCGGCCAACTAAGGTTTTAGGGCTAGGGTTGCATGAAAATACCCCTTATGAAGTTATGATATGTTGTATGCCTTCATGTATGAATTTTAGGTGAAAAAAAAATTTTTTTTTTTGATACCCTACAAGTTTCGGCCAACTAAGGTTTTAGGGCTAGGGTTGCATGAAAATACTCCTTATGAAATTATGATATGTTGAATGCCTTCATGTATGAATTTTGTGACAAAAAAAATGAAAGTTTGGTGCCCCTACAAGTTTCGGCCAATTAGGGTTTTAGGGCTAGGGTTGCATGAAAATACTCCTTATGAAATTATGATATGTTGAATGCCTTCATGTATGAATTTTGTGACAAAAAAATGAAAGTTTGGTGCCCCTACAAGTTTCGGCCAATTAGGGTTTTAGGGCTAGGGTTGCATGAAAATACTCCTTATGAAATTATGATATGTTGTATGCCTTCATGTATGAATTTTATGTGACAAAAATAAAGTTTGGTGCCCCTAAGGTTTCGGCCACCTAGGGTTTTAGGGCTAGGTTTGCATGAAACCACTCCTTATGAAATTATGACATGAAATATGCCTATGTGATGAACATGTTTATGATTTAATATGCCATGAATTATGCCTATGTGACGAACATGTTTATGATTTATTATGCCATGAAATATGCCTATGTGATGAACATGTTCATGATTTGATATGCCATGAAATATGCTTATGTGATGAACATGTTTATGCTTTAAGACCCCTTTAGGGTATTCTTATGTTATGAATGCATGTATACTATGAAATGTCTAAGAAGATGCTTCCCCTTTTTATGTTGGGATTAAGAGCTCTCCTTATGATAAGATAAGACGGAGATGCTTCCCTTTTTATGTTGGGGATTAAGAGCATTCTTTATGATATGACAAGAAAGAAAAGAAAGAAAATTAAGTATTTTACTTTGTAAGAGGTTAAGTACCCGACCCGTTAGGTGGTCGTTAATCAAATCCAAGGGACATAAGAAGACGTAAGAGGTCTTGCCCTGGTAAGACGTAAGAGGTCTTGCTCTAGTAGGTCTGGTGGCTCGCTACCCCAACCTATTAGGGAACGCGCTTTATGTGGTACTTGGCCTGGGGCCCCCCTTCATGTTATGATTATGTTGAAGTATCTATATGTATATGTTTTGAAAAGAAAGGACTTGTATGAAATTGTGAATGCTTATGTTTAAGTTTAAGAATGCTTATGATTATGTCCTTTATGCATGTTTAGGATTGATGATGTCATGAATGCTTATGTTCAAGTTTAAGAATGCTTATGATTATGCCCTTTATGCATGTTTAGGATTGATGATGTCATGAATGCTTATGGTTAATTTATGCCATGCTTATATTTAATTATGTTCAGCATGCTTATGTCAATTTTAGGCCATGCTTATGTTTCATTACGATAGTATGCTGATGATTAGTGTTGTTATGAAATACTTATGTTATTTATGCTAGTATGCTCATGTTTTCTAATTATTTGATGTAATTTGTGGCTTTTGTGAGTAGGCAAGAATCTTACTAAGCTATATGCTTATAGTTTATGTTGTCCATATACTGCAGATAAAGGAAACATGAACTAGAGGAAGTAGCAGGATGGGCAGAGTGTGTGTGATAGTGGCATGGTGTAAAAAGACCCTATTACTCTCTGCTTTTATTTATATGCTCAATGAACAACTTAAGACATTTGCTTCCGCTTTTATGACTTGTGATTTATTAGTACCATGTTGGATGTTACTTAGTTCATGTTATTATTCACCTTACTTATGAAAGTTTGATATGTTAGAACTCATGAATGGATAGTGTTAATAATAGTTACATTCTCTAATCTTTATGTTATGCATATTATAAAATGAGATATGATGTGGTAACATGCTAATTATGATTATGATATGTGATGCATGTTATAAAAGAAGTTAGGATATGTTAACATGCTAATTATGATTATGATATGTAATGCATGTTATAAAAGAAGTTATGATATGTTAACATGCTAATTAGGTCTATGATATGTGATGCAAAGAAGATTTATGTCATGATAACATGTTCGATTATGTAGATTGTGAAATGATCCATATAAGTTATGTTATAAAAAAAAAAAAAAAGTAGCACCGCCCTGAGAGCAGATAAGGGCGGGCGTTACATCATGATCATATTTAGGTTTAGTTATATATGTCATGTATGCTTAGATTTCAATCACATGTCATGACATCATGATTTTGGCACATGTTTTTATTCTTATATCATTATGCCATAATCATCATTCATACATAAATAAAAGGGATTTAAGGACTAAGGCATGATTTTAAGTCCCATGCATAAGGGAATCAAATAATGTTGCCTAGAAAAATACATGAGACCCTAAACGAACAAAGCCCACATCTCACTAGAACTTGACTTGTATGTGTTTTACACATTTAGATACAAGTGAGATGTTTAGGAAAATGGAATTAAAGGTTTTAAAAACATTTCAAAATCATTTTAGAAAACCTTGTGAAGTCTATCTTTTGATAGCAATCACCATTGATGAAGTTGATACAAAGTGAGCTTAAACATTAAAGTTTTTCTTTACTTTTAAAATTTGTGTCAATTTCACTATTTTATGGGTAAAATATTTTTCAAATATTTTTCACCCATTGTATTGGTCATAAGTATTATATGTATGAAGTTTCATGATTTTTCAAATTATGTATAATTATTTATGCATTTTTGAAATTCATTTCTGATAATTGAAAATCAGATTTTTCAGTTATCAGTCGACTGCCCTTGTTGACAGTCGACTGATGAGCATGATAGTCGACTGTTACCTGATAAAGTTGACTGCCAAGCTAATTTCGGATAAACAAGGTATGTTTAGCCCAATTTCAGCCATGGTAAGGTTCCCTAACCACTCCTAACCCTAAGATATGCTTTGGAAAGCATTGAAAAGGATGAAAATCCATTGGATATGGATTAGGAGAGTTGTTAGGGTGATGTATCAATTTTAAGGTGTGGGAAAGTTCAATGTTGAACTTTGGACCTTAATTTTGATGGTTTAGAGTTCCTATTGACTTAGGGACTTCCCAAGGACATTGTTGGTGCAATGGTCAAGGGGAAGTAAGCCTTTAGGGGGAGATATCCATCATGGGATGATGGATGTTATTTTTTCTCATGAGAGGGAAGAATGGGAATGTGAAATGCCCAATTTGAAAATTGAGAGAGTTTATAGGAGTTCTCTCTTAAGTGATATGAGACTTATCACTAGGAAGATTGTAGGCATCCTAGAGGTTTTTGGACCAAGGGGGAGATTGTAAGATCTCATTGGGATATGAGACATTGACCTCCATGGGGAGAACCTTTTTGATGTTAGTCAAAAAGGGGAAGAAAGGTAGAATTACCAATTTGGGATAATTGGTAAGGAAATTTGAGTTAGGGGCCTAACTCAAGGGTGTTTTTGTCAAACATCAAAAAGGGGGAGATTGTTGGTGCAATCGGCCCAGGTCACGATTGACCAGACTCGAGTTTGACTCGAGCGATGTTTTGATGTTCAACAAAAACATATGACAATGTGATTGTCATGTAAGGTCCAAGTCATGGGTACTTGGCATGGAAAGTCCAAGTGGGTCACTTGGCATTGGGAAAGTCCAAGTCTTGAGTACTTGGTATGTAAAGTCCAAGCATGAGTCTTAGCAAGGGAAAGTCCAACATGGGTTGGCAAGGAAAAGTCCAAGCATGGGTCTTGGCATGAAAAGTCCAACATGGATTGGCAAGGAAAAGTCCAAGTTTGAGTCTTGGCATTTGGAAAGTCCAAGGGGAATATTGGCGGCGTAAAGTTCAAGCAGGAGTCTTGGCGGCATAAGTCCAATGGTTGGAGGCATAAAGTCCAAGCGGGAGTCTTGGCGGCATAAGTTCAATGGTTGGCGGCGTAAAGTCCAAACGGAGTCTTGGCAGCGTAAGTCCAATGTGCCTTGGCGGTGTAGACACCGTTAGCATGACAATAGCCGATGGAAGCACCTGAAGGATAATGTATGGATGAACAAGTCATGGATGAATTGGAGGGATCCGATAGGCATGAGGCTGACGGAGGTGGCTAGAAGGCTTAAGTTTAGGCTAAGGGTGGTCTAGCAAGTATGGGGGCACCATACTTGGGTTAAAACCTCATGTTAGAGGTGTATCAGTCGACTGGGACTATGGTCAGTCGACTGATGGGAGTCAACTAGGGTTTGATTGTGAGAGTGCCACAGCGATCATTGCCCGAGTTATGCGATCATTGTAGCCCGAATGATCGATCCGTGATCTGATCGATCGGTGATGGTTGGGATTTCGAGCACAGAAGGCTCTCCAATCGAGTGATCAACCCGAACACTCAACTGATTGAGCCATCAGTCGACTGATGGGTATGATCAGTCGACTGATGGTGTATCTGTTGGACTTATCCGACGTGGTTCATGCCGTTGTGAGACAACGGATACAAGGGCAGTCGACTAATTGTCCCGATCAGTCGACTGCTAGGCGAAATCCAGCCTAAGGAGCAACTTTAAAGGGAGCTCGTGGAGGGAGGATTTGGCACCAGTTCTTGGACGTCTTTGGGGTGATTTGTTGCAAATCAGGGTCTCTAAGTGCAATTCAAGCAGCCAAAGATCAAGCAATCAAAAGAGCAATTGTAAAGTATTTTTTCTTTACTTGTAGCGTATTTTATATTTGTATTTGCTTATATCTATTTGTTTATTGTTGTAAACAATTGTAAGAGATTTCTCCACCTCTGGATTGTTCCGAGAAGGAGTTTATTGGATTAGTGGTGTTTGGTCGCATCTTTAGAGTTCGTTTGAGCTCGATCCGTGGAGTAGGAACCATTCGATTCCGAACCACATTATATTATTGTGTTTGCATGTTTGTAGTTCATTATTGCTTTATTATTTCCGCTGCACACTAATCAATTTGTAGCAAGCATGCGATCGCAAAAGAATTCCTCCATCTATGTCATACGCGTTATTCACCCCCCTCTAGTAGTCACGAAGGTCCCTACACAACAGACATATACACAAGCGAACTTTCAAGGCCTACGAGATGATTTTCAGCTGGCCAAGGAGTTCTATGATCAGGCTCATCATTATTTCTAGGAGGATGCCACCTACTAATGTTTATGCGGGATGTATGCTGATGTGAGAAAAATATATAGGGTTTTAGGAGTAGTTTTAGTACACATCTCATTATATTTTATACTTGTTTCATGCATATTCTTCCTTACTTTGCATTCATTTCCTATTTTTTAGTTTGGAGATCTACTTTTGTTAATTTATGTGTAGGATTACTTTTTGGGAGCAAAAATGGAGCAATTTATGGAGCAGGGACCTTAGGGAACACGCACTGGCCATGTCCCAAGACATGGGCATGTTTCCGAAGCGAAATAGATAAAAACGGAGGCTCCAGAAATCAACACAGTCAGTCGTGTGAAATCCACACGACTGTGTCTTTTTTCCAGTTCAATTTTTAGCCTTGATTTCAACGGTTTCCAGCCTTGCACACGACCCCGCTGTGTGAAATTCACACGACTGTGTTGCGGCACTGCAAATTCGATGAAATATGGTTTTCCAAGCATTTATGGAAAGCCGGAGCCGCCTCTATATATAGAAAACTTGTCTAAGAGGCTAGGGATCATGAGGGGAGCTGCCAGAGGGCTCCTAAGCCCTAGAGGAGGCCCGACGGCTACGACGGCAAGAAGGTGCCCTAAAAAGCACTGGAGACTCACACTGGGGAGGAAAGAAGCAACTCGCGGAGCTTAATCTGTGCTCCAACGCCAAGGAGAATGACCAAGAGTACTGTAATTTCATTCTTAGATATCTTTACATTGTAATGATTCATTCTATGATGCCTTGTGTCTGTTCTTTTACATCTATGGAGTAGATACTTCAATTCTAGGATTATGGAGTAGCTTGTGTATGTAGGACATACTAGTTTGAATATATTTTCTGTTCTTGGATTTATATTTGCAATTGGTATTATTTGGATGGATTAAAATTATTGTTTTGATTCTATACCTATTGTGCATAGTCGATACAAAGGGTGACAACCTTCGTATCAAAGATCTAGGATACCCAAGGAGGAACCTTGTGGTCATCCTCCCTCCGATAACCATAGATAGTAGAATATGATGGAGTGGGAAACGAGTCACGTTCCGACTCTTCATAAGAATTATTAGGACATCCTCTTACCCAATCACCTATCTTAACAGAAGGGTCGAAGTAGGAGAAATTAACTCTAGAAGAGTTGAGGGACCTTAGTGACAAGGGGCTCCCAACGGTATCAACCCCCTAGGCTCTGATGATCCGAAAGGTCAGCTTGGTTAGGAATAGGTAGTTCCTATTAGAAGCAAAAGTTCATCGAACAAACATATGATGATCCTCTCGCAAGATCATAATTAGAGATCTAAACAATATTTAATTGATAGCATGTCCTAATAACGCACAAGTGAAACCGAAGTCCTAGAATCCTCTTAGGGAACTTTGAACCTTCCTTCGCTTCCTCCGAGTGGCACCGTACTAGAGTTAGGACTGTCGTCAACCTCGCAACCCTCATCTTTAGGACATTCACTCCAAACAACAAGATCCACTGGACATATGGTACTCGAATCTCAGTCTTTGTGGGATCGATAATCTTTTATTACTTGACGATATTCGTGCACTTGTGGGCATTGAGCGTGAGTGCGCGCTTTGGGTCCTCGACGATTCCTGTCGGAGATTTGAGGTCGTGCTCACATGCATCAAGTTTTTAGCACCGTTGTCGAGGGCTGTTGATTCGATATCGAATCAAAAGTGGATAGTTTGGATCAGACCTAGTTTAGGATTATTTTCCTAGTCTTCATTAATCTAATTTAGATTTCAGTTTTTCTTTTAGTTATTTTCTTAGCACCTGGTTTCTTTTATTTTGCTGTTTGTTTTCTTTTTTAGTCTCTTGCTAAGACACTGCTGTTCCTTCCCTTGTCTATATTTTCCTATATATAAAGATGCATGCTTTTACTCATGATTATGGTCAATTTAATGTTGTGAGTTTTGGTAACATTTATTGTAAGCATTGTGGGGAACAATGGCATACTATTAACGATTGTCCGAATATATTTGGACCTTTGCAATTTGAACAAGAAAACGTCATCTATGATTACAACCAGTGGCCTTAAGATGATTCCTATTCATATGGTTATGACCCTGGCCACTTAAACCCTCAATATTGTCCGCCTAAATTCCGACTTGAGTAGATGATGGAAAATTTCATTCAAACACAACAAGCGGCGAACACTAAATTCCAACAGCGGCATTCGCATATAGAGACGATGCAGAGACAATATTGTTTCCCAAGTAAGAATGAGAGCTATGAATCACCATAGAATTTTATCCATAACCAAGTCCCCACTTAGAAGCCTTGCTAGACAATTTTACTAGGCAATGCGAGGAGCATAGTTGACAATTCGCAGAGTCTATGCAATGACAGCTGGTAGGAGAAGAATCCAAATGACTAAAAGGTGACTTAGATGATTGGATTACACCTAATATGGCGGAGACTCACTTCGAACGAACGAAGGAGGAAGACGTAGATGACATAGGAAGTGAAGAAGGACAATCCATTCAATCACAATTAGAGGGAGAACTTGAGGATTATATAGTTGATACTTTAATCGAGGAGTGCATTGCTTCGATTAAAATACCTCCTAACCTCAAGGACCCAGAGGAGCCTGCCTTAACCCTCACCGAAGCTTTAGTTGCCAAAAACAAAGCCCTTTTAGTGATTGGTAATGATAAATTTTCACTCAACATAATAGAATCTACTAATCAATCTTTTGGTGAGTATATTTGTGGTGAGTTACATTATTTACAGCATATGGATGAAATGGAATATTATGATCAAACTCTTGATGATTCTTTAAAGATAAGAATGTTCAATCTCGAACCAAGGAAGATAGCTAATAAATATCTTGCCCCTCCACGAGCAAGATTTAATAGATATGGTGATGGAGGACTAGAAAGTAAGAGGCATAAAGTGAGCAAGTATCTTGCCCTTCCATGAGCAAGATTTAAAAGATATGACGATGAAGGACTAAAAGGCAAGAGGCGTAAAGTGAGCAAATATCTTGCTCCCCCATGAGGAAGGTTCAAATGCATCAAGAAAGGGAGGAGGAAAATCTCCTTAGGCCACCAGAGCCAAGATGAAATGTAGGGGTACGGTCAAGCTAAAGACCTTAAACAAGTGCTTCTTGGGAGGCAACCTAAGTTTAAATTTACATGTTTTAGTCTTTTTGCATTCATGCATTGTTAGTTTATACTTTAATTTTTTGTCCATTGGAATCTCCACGAGTGTTTTAGGGTCAGATAGAACTTGCTAGGTAGAGAGGTGATCCCTTGTTAGAACCTCAGAAGAAGCACGGGCGGCCGTGTGAATTTCACACGGCCGTGCCCAATGGTTAGAAGAGCACACGACGGGATGTGTGGAAAGTCTTGAACCATGTTGCACTCTGGGAGAAATCCAGAGTCGCACATGGTCGACTGTGTGGATTTCATACGGTCGTGCCAAATCCCAAACTTTTTCTAAGCACCCAGGCTAGAGCCTAGCACAGCCAGCCATGTAGATTCCACACGGTCGTGTCGTGCCCCTTCAAAAGGGCATAAGTCGTGCGATTTTCCCTAAACATGCAATGTGAAATCACCTTCTCACCAAATTTACATCACTCACCCTCTGGTCCGCCCATGTATAAAAGCCCTTGAAGTCTACACCCTGATCCTACACCTGCTTCGCATACCTTTCATTCTTTTGAGCAGGATACAAGTACGTCTTCTTATGACTTCTCGGAGTTCCGATCGTGCCTCGATGACATCTTTCCAGAGAAGCAGACACAGGGGCAATGATAGGAGGAGGATAGGACCTATACACAGGTGGAGTTTTAGAACCTCTGAGAGAATTTCCAATAGACTGAGGAGTTCTACGACCAAACCCATGATTATTTTCAGGAGGAGGTTGTCTACCGCCAGGAGGCACGACAGTTCATGCGCGATACACCATCACAGTGGGCCATGGAGGAGGATCACAGAGCCGCCACTGCATCCACAGTTCCCAGGTTGATCACATGTGCATGTGGCACTAGCGGCTGAGCACCCGATTCTCCCAGGCTCTCGACATGCCGAGACTACAAGATTTCCCAACTTGACCACCACGCTAGAGGTACGGTTTCATGTAAGTCTGGGGGAGACCCAAATTTTGATATGCTCTTCTACTAGTGTTAGTTTTCTTTGACGTCTAGGTTTAGTGTTAGATTAGTTGCATTTATTTGTTCATGTATAGGTCCCTTTCAGCACTTAGGTTTTGGTCACTTTAACCTACCTCATTGATGTTTTCAAAATTTTTCATGACATGTTTCCATGCCATAGATAGCTTAACTTCATTTATCTTGTGGTATTTTATTTTTGGTTGCTTAGATGGATGTTCTAGATTTGTACTTGTTAACTTTTATCTTTTACTTACACTTGACAAATATTATGAAAGGAAAAATCTATTACATACATAGTTATGATTTTTCCCAGTAGTCTAGTACTTTAGAGTCCATAGGTGACTTTAGATTTAACATTTTAGTTATTGGAGATGCTCGGATTGTGTAAGCCCATTTGGAAAAATCAAATTACCAGTGAGCTAGAGAGGAACAAAGTTCCTTGAAAAAAAAATAAAAATAAAAAGATAGAAAAAAAGAGATAAAGAGAAGAAAAAAAAGAAGGAGAGAGAGAGAAAGAAAAAAGAGAGTTAAAAATCGTTGTCGGGCGGAAATGGTTAGGTGCCCATTTGAGACCGAGTTAGGTTACTGGGGAAACACCTACCAATTTCTCTCAATACTGAACACGACTTTGAGACTTTATGCTAATTCTAGGGAATGACCCTAGCTTAGGGTAGGTAAGTGTCTAAAAGTCAGAGGCCTTAGGAAAGCTATAGGATGACGACTTAACTCACTGTGAAATGAGTATCCCTTAGGAAAATTCTCTCAGCACATACACGAAAAGCTAACTTAGTGAACTTTTAGAACATATCTATTTGCTTTGATTGAAAATACCACTTGATAACTTTAGTTAACATGCTCAGTATGAAACAATACTTTTAAAATTTCATGGCACTGAGATTTGCTTGAGGACAAGCAAAGATCTAAGTTTGGGAGAATTGATATGAGCAAAATATATAGGATTTTAGGAGTAGTTTTAGTACACATCTCATTGTATTTTATACTTGTTTCATGCATATTCTTCCTTGCTTTGCTTTCATTTCCTATTTTCTAGTTCGGAGATCTACTTTTGTTAATTTATGTATAGGACAACATTTTTGGAGCAAAAATGGAGCAATTTGTAGAGCACAGACCTTAGGGAACACACACTAACCATATCCCAAGACATGGGCATGTTTCCGATGTGAAACAGATCAAAATGTGTAGGGGATCCTTGGAAGCTAGAGGGGGGGGGCTGAATAGCTCGTTCTTGTTGTGTGATGGAATTCAATTTGCGTTTGTCTACAATTTTCGTTAGCGCACAGCAAAAATAGGAATAATGCAATAACGAAATAGAATAAACACACAAACATAAATATTTAACGTGGTTCAGAACCGAATGGTTCATACTCCACGGATCGAGTTCTAAAGAGCTCTAGTGATGTCAATCACACACCACTAATCAATAACTCCTTCTCGACACAAGTCGGAGGTGGAGAAACCCCTTACAAACTATTCTTACAACAATAAGAAATAGATACAAGCAATTACAATAATGAAATACAATGCAAGTAAAGAAAACTACTTTACAATTGCTCTTTTGAATGCTTGATCTTTGGTTGCTTGAAATGCACTTGAAGACCCTGATTTGCAATAGCAAATTGCCCCAAAAGCCCTCAAAAACCATTGTTGATTTCCTCCTCCACGAGCTCCCTTTAAAGGTTCAACCTGGGCTAGAAATCGCCGATCAATCGACTGCTCAGGACCATCAGTCGACTGATGCCACTGTTGTCGTGAGACAACGGCTAGATCCACGCTGGAAAAATCCAACGGATCCATTATCGATCAGCGATCATGACCATCGATTGGATTTATTCGAGCATCCACTCATTTGCTAACCCGATCGAGTCGGACTCCGATCGTGCCGGCGAGCACCGGCCGATCGATCACACGATCGATCACGATCGCTTTCGGCCAATCGCGCATTCAAACCCTAGTTGACTCATGCCAGTCGACTACCACATGGAACCAGTCGACTGACACACCTTAAACATGAGGTTTTAACCCAAGTATGGTGCCCCCATACTTGCTAGACCACCCTTAGCCTAGACTTAAGCCTTCTAGCCACCTCCGTCAGCATCACGACTCTCGGATCCCTCCAAGTCATCCATGACTTGTTCATCCATTGCGCTAGCCTTCATGTGCTTCCATCGGCTATGTCATGCTAACGGTGTCTACACCGCCAAGACACATTGGACTTATGCCGCCAAGACTCCACTTGGACTTTACGTCGCCAACCATTGGACTTATATTGCCAAGACTCCCGCTTGGACTTTACGCCGCCAATATCAAACCCCTTGGACTTCTCAAATGCCAAGACTCAAGCTTGGACTTTCCCTTGCCAACCCATGTTGGACTTTCCAAGCCAAGACCCATGCTTGGACTTTTCCTTGCCAAGACCCATGCTTGGACTTTCCATTGTCAAGACCCATGCTTGGACTTTCCCAAATGCCAAGTGCCCCACTTGGACTTTCCATGCCAAGTACCCATGACTTGGACTTTTCCATGACAATCACATTGTCATATGTTTTTGTCGAACATCGAAACATCTCTCGAGTCAAGCTCGAGTCTTGGTCAATCGTGACCTGGGCCAATTGCACCAACAATCTCCCCCTTTTTGATGTTTGACAAAAACCAAACAAACTATTAGTTAGAACACTAACTCAAATCCCTTACCAATTATCCCAAATTGGTAATTTTACCTTCTCCCCCTTTTTGACATACATAAAAAAGGTTATCTCTCCAAGGAGGTCAATGTCTCATGTCCTAATGAGATCTTACAATCTCCCTCTTGGTCCAAAAATACCTTGGATGCCTACCATCTTCCTAGTGATAAGTCCCATATCACTCAAGAGAGACAATCCTATACACTCTCCCAATTTCCAAATTGGGTATCTCAAAATCCCATTTTTCCTCCTCATGAGGAAAAATATCATCCATCATCCCATGATGTATACTTCCCCCTAAAGGCTTGCTCCTCCTTGACCATTGCACCAACAATGTCCTTGGGAAGTCCCTAAGCCAATAGGAACTTTAAACCATAAAAAAATAAGGTTCAAAATTCAAACATGAACTCTCCACACCTTAAATTTGATACATCATCCTAACACCTCTCCTAATTCATATCAAATGGATTTTCACCCTTTATAATGCTTCCCAAAGTATATCCTAGGGTTAGGAGTGGTTAGAGACCTTTACCATGGCCGAAAATGGGCTAAACATCCTTGTTTTTCTCGAAATCATCCTGACAGTCGACTTTATCAGAGATTAGTCATTGCGTCTATCGATTAGATCGCCACCAAGCGTCGTGATCGATAACCAAATTTTCGAATTTCAGTTATTAGAAATGGATTTTGAAAATTCATAAATAATTATACGTAATTCGAAAAATCATAAAAATTCATACATATAATACTTATGACCAATACAATGGGTGAAAAATATTTGAAAATTATTTTACCCATAAAATAATGAGTTTGATACAAAACTCAAAACCATTGAAATTTTCAATACTTTGGTCCTATTTTGTATCAACTCTATCAATGGTGATTGCTATCAAAAGATAGACTTCACCAAGGTTTTCTAAAATGATTTAAAAATGTTTTTGAAAATCTATATTGGATCATATTCCTTGGGCTCAATGTACATGACTTGTACAAAAGCTTTCCCAATGATCCACAAATGAAATTAGATGAGTTTTAGTTCATCTAGATGCAAAAACTATGCACCTTGAACTTAACTCATATCCTAGCATCTCACATGTATCTAGGGTGTATAAATACACATACATGTCAATTTTAATATGAGATGTGGGTTTTGTTCTCCTAAACTAGGGTTTCATGTATTTTTCTAAGGCAGCCCTACTTGATTCCCTTATAAATGGGACTCCAAGTCATGCCAAAGTCCTTAAATTAATTTTCATTAATTTAAATGCATGAAGTATGATCATGACATAAATGATAGAATAATAAAGCATGACCAATGATCATGATGTCATGACATATGATATAATCTAATAACACATGACATTAAGCCTTAATCCTAAACATGATCATGACATATTAAATGCTTAAAAATAAGCTTGATGTCATGACATGTTATATGACAAATAAGGCATGACATATAAAATGTATAGGTATACTAATATCTAAAATTTAATATTAATTGCCATTTGATATAATTAAGTATATTTTTCCATAATACCAATTTTCTCCCAAGTGTGCCAAAAACCCAAATGGCACACTATAGCCTCTAAACCTAAATTGTGCCAAATTAATTGATTTTCCATAATTCTAACAATGTATTGGCTCATCCTAAAATCTTTTAGGATCAAAGATCAAATCTATTTCCAAGGTATCCATAACCTTGAAAATTACCTAAAGTGCAACTTTTACCATGGTTAGGTTAACTACCCTTCCATTCAAGGTTGGCACACCCTAAACCAATCTAGCATGAATCAATCATGCTCTTAGGAACCCAAAACCTATTTGAGCTCCTAGGGTTAACTAGGTATTCCTTAGGGATGACCTCCCTAGATACCCTCCTAATGACCCTTCTAGGCTTGTTAGCCTTGGTCATTTGGGTCTTACCTAGGTTGACTCTAGGGGTGACTCCCCTTGCAACCTTCTTAGTGGCTTCCCTAGGTTTCCTTGAAACCCTAGCCACTAGGCAAACACCTTGGTCAACTCTAGGGATGACTTCCCTATTGACCTTGGTCTTCCTAAACCTAGTTTGTGTTCCATAAACAAATGGAACACTATGATAAGCCACCTTAGGCTTAGGTTTGTGACCCAAACCCTTCTTGCCCTTGGTTGACTTTTCTCTCTTTAGCCCTAGGCGTTGACTCTTGATCCTAGACTCTTGACTTTGACCATTGACCCTTTTAGTTGATTTTGCATAATCTTGAGGGTCTTCTCAAGTTTTTCAAGCCTTGACCTAAAGGCTTGATTTTCAACCTCTAATTGTCCAATTTTAGAATTTTGATTTAATCCTTGGGCATGGTTCTTCCTAAGCATATGCCTAGTCCATTTAGGGTTAAAACCTAGGTTCTCTTGTACCTTTCTAATTGTCTCCCTAGGTAGAATTAGTCTAGAGTTATTTGACCTAGGTTTGCCCTTAGATAAATTGTTTTTAGGGACATTAGTCCCAAATTTCTCCTTATTTTCAAAATGAACATTCTTAGCTCCTAAACAAAAGTATTTGTTATTTCTAGCATGCTTTTCATGATAGATGGCAAGTGAATTGAAATTCCTAGCATGCTTTTGTCTATTAACTAAAGAAGGAGCATTACAATATACCTTAGGGTTTGCCTTAGAGGCTCCCCCTACTTGTGAAGCTCCCCTTTGAGTCTTCTTCTCTCCCTTTGGGCATTGATTCTGGTAGTGTCCCGGTTGCCAGCATTTGAAGCAAATCACTTGCTCCTTGCTTTTGGTTGTTGGGGGACCGACATCCTTGACTTTTGGTGCCGGAGGAGACTTCTTGATCCTTTTAGGACACTTACTCTTGTAGTGTCCTTGCTCCCTACACTCAAAACATATTATAAAATTTTTGATTTTAGCCATAATGTTTGAGTTACCTAGGTTGGTGGTGAGGATATCTTGAGCTTGCTCTTCCTCTCTACTAAGATGGCTGCTCTTGTTGCTTCGGTGTTGAAGATGCTCTAATCTCCTCCTCCTCAATCCTAGAGGTGGAGGTTTCCTCTTCTTCCATCGATCCGGAAGTTGACTCCCTATCAACTTCCGAATCCTCACTCACTTGTGAGGATGAGGATTCATCTTCGGCCTCCTCTTCTTGAGCCGGTGATGGTACTTCTTCTTGGACTGGTAATGAATCTCCATGGAGCTCTACCACTTGGCTCCATAGCTCCTTGGCATCTACATAATTACCTAACATACACAAGATATTGTTAGGTATTAAATCAATTAAGAACTTCATTACCTTATCATTTTTCTCGAAGGCTTGGACTTGCTCTTCGGTTCATCTCTTTTTCTTGAGGAACCCTCCCTTTGGTCCTATTGGATAGCTATATCCCTCCATCAAAATGGACCATTCTTCGAAGTCCCTCATCATGATAAAATCTTCAATTCTTCTCTTCCAAGAATTGAAGCCTTCTCGTCCATATAAGGTGTAAGGGACCGGTGTGTTGATGTCCCAACCTAGTTGCTCTTGATCTTCCATCTTCACCCTCTAGCGTGCTCCCTTAGTTGTTAAACTTGAAGAGCTGCCTCGCTCTGACACCAGTTGTAGGGGATCCTTGGAAGCTAGAGGGGGGGGGGTGAATAGCTCGTTCTCGTTGCGTGATGGAATTCAATTTGTGTTTGTCTATAATTTTCGTTAGTGCACAGCAGAAATAGGAATAATGCAATAACGAAATAGAACAAACACACAAACACAAATATTTAACATGGTTCGGAACTGAATGGTTCATACTCCACGGGTCGAGCTCTAAAGAGCTCTAGTGATGCCAATCACACACCACTAATCAATAACTCCTTCTCGACACAAGTCAGAGGTGGAGAAACCCCTTACAAACTATTCTTACAACAATAAGAAATAGATACAAGCAATTACAATAATGAAATACAATGCAAGTAAAGAAAACTACTTTATAATTGCTCTTTTGAATGCTTGATCTTTGGTTGCTTGAAATGTACTTGGAGATCCTGATTTGTAGTAGCAAATCACCCCAAAAGCCCTCAAAAACCGTTGTTGATTTCCTCCTCCACGAACTCCCTTTAAAGCTTCAACTTGGGCTAGAAATCTACGATCAGTCGACTGCTCGGGACTATCAGTCGACTGATGCCACTGTTGTCGTGAGACAACGGCTAGATCCACGCTGGAAAAATCTAATGGATCCATCATCAGTCGACTGATCATGACCATCAGTCGATTGTTCGAGCCTCCACTCGACTGCTAACCCGATCGATCGAGTCAAATCTGCGTGCGAAAAAGCCGAGCACCGGTCGGTGATCACATGATCGCGGTCATTTGCTCGACCAATTAGTCCATGCCAGGGTGGGTCATCGGGCTAATTCCCACAGTCAAACCCTAGTTGACTCATGCCAGTCGACTGACACACCTCAAACATGAGGTTTTAACCCAAGTATGGTGCCACCATACTTGCTAGACCACCCTTAGCCTAGACCTAAGCCTTCTATCCACCTCCGTCAGCCTCACGACTCTCGGATCCCTCTAAGTCATGTTAGTAATATATGAGAGATGTCCTAAGGCAATCGCCTTATGTATGAACCATTTATATGATAAATGAAGATTCACTATTTGAGTATACATGTTTTTATGTATTTGATTGGATCTTAAACTCATTTACTGAATGTCCACGATACGATTCACAGCATGAGAGAATTTGTGATTGGATCACAACTAGTGAGTATCTCTACATGTGTAATTGTGATGTATCGGAATTATCCCTAGTCGATGAATTGATGAATCTGGACACCATCAATTCTGTTGAGACTAGCACGAGGTATACTCCTTGGTGTATCCAAGCAGCTGATTCTCACTGGCTGGAGACATAGTGATGTCCGGAGTTAATCGTGGATGCTAGTTATGGTAACTAGTTCATTGGAGTGACCTAGTAAGACTTCATATGGTTCTCTGCATATATAGATATGTCAATGAAGTTCTTACTGTGGCTTAAGTGCGATGTTCCTTTGACTTGCGGTATTCAAGTCATCTTGATCATGGAGACTTATGCTTTGACATCTTAAGCAAACATCTTTAAGGAGATGTGGACCCGGGATGATTGGGTATAAGTCGAAGTGATCGAAGGTGTTTGAATAGCCTATAAAGGATTCACCACTCCTTGCGAGGAGATGTATACCCATGGCCTCTCGTCGGATTGTTACTAAAGTCTTTGGCCAAAGCATTACATGTTTAGAGTAAGGTACTCTTGATACATGTGGAGTAACTAGAATCCGTGAGGACGAGGAAATGATACTTGGGCTAGGTGTGACGTGAGTCGACCTAGTGGGTGACACAATAGACCATGTCTGAACCAAGTGGGTATAAGATGAGTGAAGGGAATGGGGCACGATTCATTCAAGCTCTTTGAAGGGTTTGAAAATAGTTCGGATCAACTTGATCTTTTGGTTAATTGGGGATCATGATGTACTACTAGGTGCCACTCATGATCGTTCTATAATTAATGGTTAATTATAGGCGGCCAACATAAACCGAGAACCTATTTGGTCACACGACAACGAGTGTAATCCAAAGGATTTAAAACGAGCTTGAGAATGGGATTCTCGATCGAGAGAAACTATGTTTGGTTGGACCAAACATAAAGCGAGCATGAAATTGTTTGATGCAATGGAAGCGTGGATGGGCCGTGTCTTATGAAGACATAATGGATGGACCAAAATGGTTTGGTCCTAATCCAATGGATGAGAATAAACCAAAGGGTTTGGTTTATATTAAACGAATGAACCAAAGGTTGGTTCGGTTCGTTTTAACTTAAAATAAACCATCATGGTTTGGTTTATTTTAACTTATCTTAATGGAGCGGGTTAACGGGCTTTATGGATATGATCCATTAACCACTAAGAGAATTAGTTCTCTATAAAATAGGGATTAAACCCTAACCCTAAACCTAATCAAACTTGGCCGCCCAACCCCTCCCTCTCCTATTCGGCGCCCAACTCCAAGCTGCCGCCGCCCAAAGGTCCTCCAACCGGCATCCAGAAGGTTGCTTCCTTCCTCCTCGCCGGCGTCGAGCTGCTGCCGGAAGAGTTCCGGCGATCCTCCTTAGGTTTGGCATCAAGGTAAGCACTTGGCTTCCTTTGTTGGCCGGCGCCTATCTCCTCCACCAAGCTGTCCAGTTTTCTGGACAGCTTCTTCTCCTCTCGTCGGAGCATCGTTTGGACGACGGTTAGTGCTCCGACAGCGGCTAACATACCGGGGATTTGATCTCCGGTAATCCTCTGAGGTGGAGGACGAAGGATTCGTCAATTGGTTGACGAATACCTCTCCGGAGAAGCGAGTTTTGAGACCTCGTTTTAGGATCCGAATTTGGATTCGGATCGTGATCATCTCTCGATCACGTCGTCTTCAACACGAGGCTAGTAACCCGTACGAAGACGAAGCTCGTGACTTAGCGAAGTCATCCCGAGGAGCTCGGCGTGGATACGGATAGAGACGATTCTTACGAGAATCGTTCCGGTTGATGCCGTTCCCGCTACACGTCATACGGAAGGTATAACGTAGTTTAATTTCCTTTTATTGCAATTTTAATTTACGGTTATGTCTACACTTGTTGTAATAGCATGCGTGTGTTGTGTGTGTTGTAATAAATAGGAGTATTTATTATTTTTATTGCTTCCGCTGTGCTCATGTTTACGAAACATGATCGAACACACACACGCCGCGGTGACGGAAACCCAACAGTGGTATCAGAGCCCAGGTTGTGTTTCGACATAATCGTAAAATTGGTTTTGCGATAGTCATAATGTATTTCTGGAAGTTTTCTAAATTTTGGAAATTTAGAAGTATTTATGGAAATTTTTCAATTTTGGAAAGTCTAGAAGTATTTATGGAAATCTTCCACTTTTGGAAAGTTGGAAGTATTTATGGAAATTTATATTTTCCATAAATAAAATATTTGATTAGATTCTGGAAATTTGTTTCCTAATTTAATCATGATTTGATTTGTGAAATCAAATCTTAAAATATTTTAATTTCCATAAGTAGTTTTAAAGATTTAGGAAATTGGTTTCCTAAATAGATTTTCCTTAATCAAATAATTCCATGAATAAAATATGTGATTAGATTTGGAAATTTGTTTCCTAATTTAATTATGATTTGATTTGAAGAATCAAATCTTAAACATATTTTATTTCCATAAATAGTTATGACATATAAGGAAATATAAACATGACATAATTGTATGCCATGTAATTGCATTAGATGCATAACATTATGCCATGCGTGTCGTGACATGTAGATGTATGCCATGTATGCCATGCCATGTAGATAATAGTTATTTGCATGCAAAGAGGATGAGACATAAAAACCCTTAATCAATATTAAAGCCTACACCTTCCATTAATATGGTTAGAACCAGAGTTCTGTTTCTTGTTTGGGTTGTTGGACTCTCTCCAAGCCCGGCTCGAACCTGAATATGTTCAAACCATGGAATAGTTTAATACTAATATGGTAAGAGTCAGAGATCAATCGTTAGCTTTGGTTGTTGGACTCTCTCCAAGCTGGGCTAATTGGTTGAATGCGCTCTAACCATATTAAAACTATGTCCTGATTAATGGGTTGGTTTTAACCTGGAGCATCGGTTTGTTGGACTCTCCAAGGTCGATGTAAAGGGAGGTGAAGTTGGGTGCTATGCATATGATGCATACTTGTTAATGTGTTAACAACCCGATGTATGTGTGAACATTCAATTAGTTGATAGCACATTGTGATAGTTGCATATACGGGATATGCAATCGGTATAGATGATACCTACCGTCGTAGTTATGAATGGCTTGTTGGACTCTCTCCAAGGTTGTTCATAACTATGATGGATATCAGCCCATTCGGAGATGGACCTACAATCTCCCGAAGTGATTTTGGGGTTTTTAAAATTCGAAAAATGAATGGGATTTATAAATGTATATTGATGCATTTTAAAATCATTTTCTCATATATGCTCGTTTTGTATTTCTAGGTCAATAAATTGATCATGACGTCTTTGAATTTGCGCACTATTTTGGATTCGAACAAACTGACTGGGCCTAACTTCCTGGACTGGCTTAGAAACCTGAGAATTGTTCTCAAGGCGGAAAAGCTTGCATATGTCCTTGAAGAGCCTCTTCCTGACCGTCCTAAGGATGATGCAACTCTGACAAATGTTGGTCTATCGAAGCATGTGGCGATTCTCGAAATGGCGAGTTGCATCATGCTAGCGGCGATGGTACCTGAGCTGCAGAAGCAGCATGAGCATATGGATGCTAACACTATGGTCTTCCATCTTCATGAGTTGTTCGATGAGCAAGCGAGATTCGAAAGGTTCGAGGTCTCTAGGCTCCTCTTCACCACGAAGATGCAAGAAGGTTCGTCTGTAGTGCAGTTTGTGCTAAAGATGAACGGGTACATCGAGCGGCTAGCTACCCTCGGTTTTGTGATGGATCATGAGTTAAGTATTGACTTAATTCTGCATTGTTTGCCCAAGAGTTTCTCGCAATTTGTGATGAACTATCGGATGAACAAATTGGAATCCACCATTCCCGAGCTCCTCAATATGTCAAGATGGAGCCTTACGTGAAGCATGAGGAGAAGGCGGTTACATAGTTGATTCCTCAAAGAAAGGTTCTAAGAGGAAGGCAAAAGAATAAGAAAGGAAAGAAAAAGGCAAAGACAAGAAAAGGGCACTTGCCATCACTGTGGCAAGGAAGGCCACCGCGAAGAAATGCAAGATTTATCTTGAGTCCATGAAGAAGAAGAAGGCATCCGATGCCCCATCCTCTTGGTATCTTCTATTGATTGTCATTCTATTTCCTTAGACACTTGGGTATTGGATTCTGGGTGTAGCTCACATATATGTAATGACATACAGGGGCTAAGGAATAGAAGAAGACTTGTCAGAGGGGAGTCAAATTTGCGAGTTGGCAATGGAGCAAAGGTTGCTGCGGTCGCCATCGGAACTTATTTGCTGAAGCTCCCTAGTGGACTAGTCTTTGAACTGGACAATTGCTATTATGTTCCTTCTCTAATAAAGAACATTGTTTCTATTTCCTGCTTAAATAGAAATGGTTTCCATTTAACGTTTAGTAACAATTGTTGTTATATAACTTTGAATGGCGTACTTTATGGAATTGGAACTTTGAGTAATGGCATTTATACGTTGGACGTATCCAGTGACATTTTCAATATCGAAGCGAGCAACACGCGTGCTCGAAAGGATAATCACATAGACTCCTATATGTGGCATTGTCGTCTTGGCCATATAAGCAAGAAACGCATGTCCGAATTACACCGATGTGGAATTCTGGAATCGTTTGAATTGGATTCATACGATACATGCGAATCATGCTTAAAAGGCAAGATGACTAAAGTTACCTTTTGCTGGAAAAGGTGAACGAGTGGGAGAGTTACTAGGTCTAATACATACCGATGTATGTGGACCTATGTCAACTCAAGCTTTAGGAGGCTATAGCTACTTCATTACCTTCACCGATGATCACTCACGGTTTGGGTATGTGTTCTTGATGAAACACAAGTCCAAGCCTTTGAAAGGTTCAAAGAATTCAGAAATGAAGTAGAGAAACAACATGACAAGAGTATTAAAATACTTGATCGGATCGAGGTGGTGAATACTTAAGTCAAGAGTTTCTTGATTATCTAAGAGACAATGGCATATTGTCTCAATGGACTCCGCCCTATACACCACAAAGACAAAGATAATGGTGTATCCGAGAGGCGTAGGACCTTGTTGGACATGGTCAGGTCAATGATGAATCATGCAACTCTTCCCAAGTCCTTTTGGGGCTATGCACTTCAGACAGCTGTTTACTTGTTAAACAGAATGCCTACCAAGGTAGTCTCAACTACTCCATATGAGATATGGAATAGTAAGAAACCTCATGTATCTTACTTGAAGATATGGGGTTGTCCTGCTTATGTGAAGCCAATTTGTATCGGACATAAACCTGGATGCTAAGTCCGATAAATGTCTATTTATTGGATACCCTAAGGAAACAAGGGGTTACCAATTCTATCATCCTGTGGAACAAAAGGTGTTTGTTTCAAGGCATGCTGTGTTTCTAGAGAAAGAGTTTCTCTTGCAAGAAAACAGTGGGAGTGTCGTTGAGCTTGAGGAGGCTCGAGAGACTCAAATAGACATTGAAGAGATACCTGGTGAAGCACAACAGCCGACAACTCATAGTGATGAGCAATCGGCTGGACCTAATGTAACACCACATCTTCGTAGATCTGGTAGAACACGCAATATTCCTGAGAGATATGGATTTCTCGTAAGTGAATCGAACGACGTGTTACTCATTGATGATGAGGAGCCTACCAGTTATGAAGAAGTGCTGACAAGTTCAGAAAGGGATAAGTGGCTTGGTGCCATGAAGTCGGAAATGAATTCCATGTATAAAAACCAAGTTTGGAACTTGGTTGACCCACCTGAAGGGATAAAGCCTATAGGGTGCAAGTCGGTTTTCAAGAAGAAAACCGACATGGATGGTAATGTGATTACCTATAAGGCTAGATTGGTGGCGAAAGGATATCGTCAAAAACAAAGTGTTGATTATGACGAAACCTATTCGCCTGTAGCTATGCTTAAATCCATTCGGATGCTCCTGGCCATAGCGGCTCATTATGATTATGAGATATGGCAGATGGATGTGAAAACAACTTTCCTTAATGGAAACCTGCTCGAGGACGTGTATATGATACAGCCTGAGGGTTTCACATCGGTTGATAAAACCAAGGTATGCAAATTGCGACGGTCCATTTATGGATTGAAGCAAGCATCCAGGAGCTGGAATATCCGTTTTGATGAGACAATCAAAAAGTTTGATTTCTCACAAAATCAAGATGAACCTTGTGTGTACAAGAAGGTTAGTGGGAGTGCAGTCGTGTTCCTAGTATTGTATGTCGATGACATACTACTTATAGGAAACGATGTTTCAATCTTACAGTCAGTGAAGGTTTGGTTATCCAAGACATTCTCCATGAAAGACCTGGGAGAAGCAACCTACATCCTCGGGATTAAGATCTATAGAGGAAGCAGTTGCTTGGTCTTTCATCTATATATATAGACCGAGTGCTAAAGAGGTTTAGCATGTCGGAATCCAAGAAAGGTTTCTTACCCATCAGGCATGGGGTACACCTTTCGAAGTCTATGTGTCCGCGCACAGAAGACGAGAGGATTTGCATGAGTAAGATTCCCTATGCATCCGCAATAGGATCTATCATGTATGCTATGTTATGTACAAGGCCCGATGTATCATATGCTCTGAGTGTCACGAGCAGATACCAGTCTGATCCAGGAATGGATCATTGGGCGGCTGTTAAGATGATCCTTAAGTACTTGAGAAGAACTAAGGATGTGTTCCTAATATATGGAGAAGGGTACATGGTGATACGTGGGTATACGGATGCCAGCTCCAGACAGACAAGGATGATTCCATGTCTCGATGCAGTATGTATTCACCTGGAATGGAGGCGCAATAAGTTGGAAAGGTTCCAAGCTTGACACTATAGCGGATTCTGCCACTAAGGCAGAATATATTGCAGCTTTGGAAGCAGCAAAGGAAGCGGTTTGGATCAAAAGGTTCATCTATGAACTTGATGTGGTCTCATCAATGATCCAAACATGTGCTTCGCCGCTATCATCTTATCAGAGAGATCATCAGTAGGAATGAAATACAAATCGAGAAAATTCCCACTGAAAGGAACTTAGCGGATCCTTTGACTAAAGCATTACCTCAAAGTAAGTTTGAGGGTCATGTTGGTGCTTATGGTATTGGATACCGTAGCGATTGGCATTAGGCCAAGTGGGAGTCTGTTAGTAATATATGAGAGATGTCCTAAGGCAATCGCCTTATGTATGAACCATTTATATGATAAATGAAGATTCACTATTTGAGTATACATGTTTTTATGTATTTGATTGGATCTTAAACTCATTTACTGAATGTCCACGATACGATTCACAGCATGAGAGAATTTGTGATTGGATCAAAACTAGTGAGTATCTCTACATGTGTAATTGTGATGTATCGGAATTATCCCTAGTCGATGAATTGATGAATCTGGACACCATCAAATCTGTTGAGACTAGCACGAGGTATACTCCTTGGTGTATCCAAGCAGCTGATTCTCACTGGCTGGAGACATAGTGATGTCCGGAGTTAATCGTGGATGCTAGTTATGGTAACTAGTTCATTGGAGTGACCAGCCGTAAGACTTCATATGGTTCTCTGCATATATAGATATGTCAATGAAGTTCTTACTGTGGCTTAAGTGCGATGTTCCTTTGACTTGCGGTATTCAAGTCATCTTGATCATGGAGACTTATGCTTTGACATCTTAAGCAAACATCTTTAAGGAGATGTGGACCCGGGATGATTGGGTATAAGTCGAAGTGATCGAAGGTGTTTGAATAGCCTATAAAGGATTCACCACTCCTTGCGAGGAGATGTATACCCATGGCCTCTCGTCGGATTGTTACTAAAGTCTTTGGCCAAAGCATTACATGTTTAGAGTAAGGTACTCTTCGATACATGTGGAGTAACTAGAATCCGTAGGACGAGGAAATGATACTTGGGCTAGGTGTGACGTAGTCAGCCTAGTGGGGACTGACACAATAGACCATGTCCTGAACCAAGTGGGTATAAGATGAGTGAAGGGAATGGGGCACGATTCATTCAAGCCATGAAGGGTTTGTAAATAGTTCGATCAACCGTTGATCTTTTCGGTTAATTGGGGGTCATGATGTACTACTAGGTGCCACTCATGATCGTTCTATAATTAATGGTTAATTATAGACGGCCAACATAAACCGAGAACCTATTTGGTCACACGCACAACGAGTGTAATCCAAAGGATTTAAAACGAGCTTGAGAATGGGATTCTCAATCCGAGAGAAACTATGTTTGGTTGGACCAAACATAAAGCGAGCATGAAATTGTTTCAGTCGCAATGGAAGCGTGGATGGGCCGTGTCTTATGAAGACATAATGGATGGACCAAAATGGTTTGGTCCTAATCCAATGGATGAGAATAAACCAAAGGGTTTGGTTTATTTTAAACGAATGAACCAAAGGTTGGTTCGGTTCGTTTTAACTTAAAATAAACCATCATGGTTTGGTTTATTTTAACTTATCTTAATGGAGCGGGTTAACGGGCTTTATGGATATGATCCATTAACCACTAAGAGAATTAGTTCTCTATAAAATAGGGATTAAACCCTAACCCTAAACCTAATCAAACTTGGCCGCCCAACCCCTCCCTCTCCTATTCGGCGCCCAACTCCAAGCTGCCGCCGCCCAGCCCAAAGGTCCTCCAACCGGCGTCCAGAAGGTTGCTTCCTTCCTCCTCGCCGGCGTCGAGCTGCTGCCGGAAGAGTTCCGGCGATCCTCCTTAGGTTTGGCATCAAGGTAAGCACTTGGCTTCCTTTGTTGGCCGGCGCCTATCTCCTCCACCAAGCTGTCCAGTTTTCTGGACAGCTTCTTCTCCTCTCGTCGGAGCGTCGTTTGGACGACGGTTAGTGCTCCGACAGCGGCTAACATACCGGGGATTTGATCTCCGGTAATCCTCTGAGGTGGAGGACGAAGGATTCGTCAATTGGTTGACGAATACCTCTCCGGAGAAGCAAGTCTTGAGGACTTGTTTTTAGGTCCGAATTTGGATTCGGACCGTGATCATCTCTCGATCACGTCGTCTTCAACACGAGGCTAGTAACCCGTACGAAGACGAAGCTCGTGGCTTGGCGAAGTCATCCCGAGGAGCTCGGCGTGGATACGGATAGAGACGATTCTTACGAGAATCGTTCCGGTTGATGCCGTTCCCGCTACACGTCATACGGAAGGTATAACGTAGTTTAATTTCCTTTTATTGCAATTTTAATTTACGGTTATGTCTACACTTGTTGTAATAGCATGCGTGTGTTGTGTGTGTTGTAATAAATAGGAGTATTTATTATTTTTATTGCTTCCGCTGTGCTCATGTTTACGAAACATGATCGAACACACACACACCGCGGTGCCGGAAACCCAACAAGTCATCCATGACTTGTTCATCCATTGCGCTAGCCTTCAGGTGCTTCCATCGGCTATGTCATGCTAACGGTGTCTACACCACCAAGGCACATTGGACTTACGCCGCCAAGACTCCGCTTGGACTTTACGTCGCCAACCATTGGACTTATGCTGCCAAGACTCCCGTTTGGACTTTACGCCGCCAATATCAAACCCCTTGGACTTCTCATATGCCAAGACTCAAGCTTGGACTTTCCCTTGCCAACCCATGTTGGACTTTCCAAGCCAAGACCCATGCTTGGACTTTTCCTTGCCAAGACCCATGCTTGAACTTTCCATTGCCAAGACCCATGCTTGGACTTTCCCAAATGCCAAGTGTCCCACTTGGACTTTCCATGTCAAGTACCCATGTCTTGGACTTTCCCATGACAATCACATTGTCATATGTTTTTGTCAAACATCAAAACATCTCTCGAGTCAAGCTCGAGTCCTAGTTAATCGTGACCTGGGCCGATTGCACCAACAAAACGGAGGCTCCAGAAATTCACACGGTTGACCGTGTGAAATCCACACGACTGTGTCTTTTTTCCAGCTTAATTTTCAACCTTGATTTTAGCCATTTCCAACCTTGCACACGACCATGTGGAAGCGCTGTAAATTCGACGAAATAGGATTTTTCCAAGCATTTATAGAAAGCCGGAGCCGCTTCTATATATAGGAAACTTGTCTAAAAGGCTAGGGATTACGAGGGGAGCTGCCCGAGGGCTCCCAAGCCCTAGAGGAGGCTCGACGACTGTGAAAGTAAGAATGTGCTCTAAAAAGCACCGAAGACTCACACCGGGAGGAAAGAAGCGGCTCAAGGATCGAAATTTGCGCTCCAACGCCAAGGAGAACGACCAAGAGTACTATAATTTCATTCTTAGATATTTTTACATTGTAATGATTCATTCTATGATGCCTTGTGTCTATTCTTTTACATCTATGGAGTAGATACTTCGATTCTAGGATTAGGGAGTAGTTTGTGTATGTAGGACATGCTAGTTTGAATATATTTTCTGTTCTTGGATTTATATTTGCAATTGGTATTGTTTGGATTGATGAAAATTATTGTTTTGATTCTATATCTATTGCACATAGCCAATACAAAAGGCGACAACCTTCATATCAAAGATCTAGGAGAACCAAGGAGGAACCTTATGGCCGTCCTCCCTCCGATAACCATAGATAGTAGAATATGATGGAGTGGGAAACGAGACATGTTTCGACTCTATATAGGGATTATTAGGATATCCTCTTACCTAATAGCCTATCTTAACAGAAGGGCTAAAGTAGGAGAAATTAACTCTAGAAGGCTTGAGGGACCTTAGTGACAGGGGGCTCCCAACGATATCAACCCCCTGAGCTCTGATGATCTGAAAGATTAGCTTGATTAGGAATAGGTAATTTTCGATAGAAGCAAAAGTTCATCGGACAAACGTATGATGATCCTCCCACAAGATCATAATTAGAGATCTAGACAGTATTTAATTTATAGCATATTCCAATAACACACAAGTGAAACCGAAGTCCTAGAATCCTCATAGGGAACTTTGAACCTTCCTTCGCTTCCTCTGAGTGACACCGTACTAGAGTTAGGACTGTCGTCAACCTCGCAACCCTCATCTTTAGAACATTCACTTCGAACAACAAGATCCACTAGACATACAGTACTCGAATCTCAGTCTCTTTGGGATCGAAAATCTTTTATTACTTGACGACATCCATGCACTTATGGGCGTTGAGCGCGAGCGCGCGCTTCGGGTCCTCGACGATTCCCATCAAAGATTTGAGGTCATGCTCACATGCATCACATGCACGCAGTGGGTCAGGGAGGAGGACCACAGAGTCACCGCTATGCCCACTAACTCACAGGTCGATCACATGTATATATGGTTGAGCTCGCGATTCTCACACGAACTAGATATGCTGAGACTACCTGACTTTCCGCCTAGGCCTCCATGCTAGAGGTACGATCGATCCTGAGTCTGAGGGGAGCATAATATTTCATTGCATCTTTCTTCTATTTTTTGGGTAGTTCTATCTTTGTGTTTCATGTAGGATTGTTGGCGTCACGCTAGAGGGAGGGGTGAATAACGGTTTTGATTTGATGCTTGGAATTTGATCGTGTTTGTCTCTACAATTCATTAGTATGTGTAGCGGAAATAATAAAGCATAAACTCAAAACAAAGACAAACACTCACATGCAATACACAATCATATAACGTGGTTCGGAACCTAGGGTTTCTACTCCACGGGTTGAGCTCAAATGAGCTCTAGTGATGCAAACCACCACTAATCAATCTCTCCTTATCGAAAAACACTCTGGAGATGGAGAAAACCTCTTACAATAGTTCTTACAATAATAAGAATAAAATACTACAAGTATACTAAGCAATACACAAATATAAGTAAAGGAAATTTTACACAAAGAACTTTGGATTGCTTGCTTATTGATTGCTTTTGACTGACTTTGAAGGACTGAAAAGCACCAACTATTCCCCTTCAAATTGCCCCAAGAACCATTTCAAAAAACCTCCCCTTCGTACTCCTTATAAAGCTGTAACTCGGGCTGATTTTTAGCTAGCAGTCGACTGCCCATATCTAGTAGTTGACTGCTCATGTAGCCGTGGTATCACAATGACTTAATCCACGCAGGAAAAAATTCAACAGATAGCTGACTAGTCGACTGCCAAACCCTAGCAGTTAACTGCTGCTCCTTTAGTCGACTACCTAGTTGACTGTGGAACTTTCTATGCTCATGGCCCCAAATAGCAGTCGACTGCCCTCCATGGCGATCGCTTGCGCCGCTGATCGCCTTAAAGCCGTAGTCGATCGCCAGGTCATGCCATGATTGAGCTCCAGTCGACTCCCGACATGTCGATTAGTCATAATCCCAATCGACTACTCAGAGTCGACTAGGCTGCCAAATGTTAAAACACTTAACCAATCGACTAGTCCGTACCCCCAGTTGACTGATAATCCTCAAACATGAGGTTTAATTCAAGTATGATGCCCTCATACTTGCTAGACCGCCCTTAGCCTAGACCTAAGCCTTCTAGACACCTCGTCAGCCTCACACCTATTGGATCCCTCCAAGTCATCCATGACTTGTTCATCCATATGCTAGCCTTTAGGTGCTTCCATCGCCTATTGTTATGCTAATCGGGTCTACATCGCCAAGGTACATTTGGGCTTACGCTGCCAAGACACACGCTTGGACTTTACACCGCCAAACATTAGACTTATGCCGCCAAGACTACCTCTTGGACTTTACGTCGCCAATATCATACCCTTGGACTTTCCCATTTGCCAAACTAAATGTTGGACTTTCCAAATGCCAAGACCCATGCTTGGACTTTCCAATTGTCAAGACCCATGCTTGGACTTTCCATGCCAAGTTTACAAGACTTGGACTTTCCATGTCAAGTACACAAGACTTGGAATTTCCATGCCAAGTACACAAGACTTGGACTTTTCAATGCTCCATGACAATCACATTGTCTTATGTTTTATCGAACATCAAAATACTGCTCGAGTTAAACTCGAGTCTGGTCAATCGTGACCTGGACCGATTGCACCAATAATCTTCCCCTTTTTTATGTTTGACAAAACCATAAAACCTTTGAGTTAGGCCACCTAACTCAAGCCATTAATTCTCACAATTCTCCCCCTCGTTGACATACATCAAAAGGGCTCTCCCCAAGGGTATCAATATCACATATACCAATGAGATCTTGTAATCTCCCCTTGGTCTAAAAACATTTAGGATGGCTTCACTCTTCCTAGTGATAAGTCACATATCACTAAATGAGAGGCAATCCTCATTCTCCAATTTTCCCCCTTTGGTGAGCACAACCTTTTGGTGACAAAAAATATCCATCATCCCATGATGGATAACCTCTCCATAAAAGCTTGTTCCCCCTTGACCATTGCACCAACAATGTCCTTAGAGAGTCCCTAAGCCTATAGGAATACTAACCAAACAAAATTAAGGGCAAAAGTTCAAACTTGAACTTTCACATACCTTAAAATTTGATACATCACCCAAAACAACTCTCCTAATCCATTTTCACCCTTTCAATGCTTTCCAAAGCATATCCTAGGATCAGGAGCAGTTAGGGTGCATAGGGATGGTTGAAAATGGGCTAAACAAACCTTGTTTATCCAAAATCATCCTTGGCAGTCGACTTAGTCAGCAACCAGTCGATTGATCTTAACACATGTCGACTGTCCAAAGCGACAGTCGGCTGGTTTCTGTAATGTGCAGAAATTAGATTCAGAAAATGAATTTTGGAGTATCATAAGTAAATATATATAATTTGAAAAATAATGAAACTTCATACGTATAATACTTGTGTCAATCATTATGAGTGAAAAATATTTGAAAAATAAAATACCCTTTCAATAGTGAGATTGATACAAAATTCAAGAACAAAGATAACTTCAATATTTTGAGTCTACTTTGTATCAACTTCATCAATGGTGATTGCTATCAAAAGATAGGCTTCACCAAGGTTTTTCAAAATAATTTTGAAATGATCTTAAAATCTTATATTGGATCATGATCTATGGGCTCAATGCACATGACTTGCACATTAGCTTTTCCATGATCCATCATCATTATTTAATGAGTTCTAAGTTCATTATGATGTACTAAATAAGCACATGAACTTAACTCATTTCCTAGCATCTCACATGTTTCTAAGGTGTATGAAAATACATACAAGTCAATTTAATATGAGATGTGGATTTTAGTTCTTCCTAGTTTAAGGTCTCATGCATTTTCTAGGCAACTCTATTTGATTCCCTTATACATGGGACTTAAAATCATGCCATAGTCCTTAAATCAATTTTAATTAACCTAAATGCATGAATGATGATTATGACATACAAGATAGCATAAATAACGCATATGCCAATAATCATGATGTCATGACATATAAATGAAATCTAAACACTAACGTGAGATAAAAATTAAACCTAAACGTTATCATGACATTTAAAATGATTAAATGAAATATGATGTCATGACATGGCAAGGCAAACAAAGCATGACAAGTATAAAATACAAAGGTATATAATATCAAAGTGTTAAGCTCAAATAGCCATTTCTAGAATTTAAGTAATTTTTATCTTAAACTCAATTCTCCCAAGTGTGCCAAAAACCCAAAATGACACACTGACTCTAAAACCTAACTCTTGCCAATTTGATCAAATTTTCAAACTTCTCAAATTTAATTGGCACATCCTAAAATCCTTTAGGATTAAATTCTAATCTCATTTCCAAAGTATCCCATTATCTTGGAAATGACTTAAAGTGTCAACTTTGCTATGGTTAGGTTAACTACCCATCCATTCAAGGTTGACACAACCTAACCTATTTAGCATGATGGAATCACACTCCTAGGAATCCAATACCTATTGGAGCTCCTTTGGTTTACTAGGTACTCACTAGGGATATCCTCCCTTAGTACCTTCCTAATGACCCTCTTAGGCTTGGAAGCCTTGGTCATTTTGGTCTTGTCTAGGTTAATCTTATGGGTAACTCTCCTTGTAACCTTCTTAGTGACCTTCCTAAGTTTCTTTGAAACCTTAGTCACTAGACACACATCATTGTCAACTCTAGGGATGGCCTCCTTTGTGACCTTGACTTTCCTAGACCTATGGATGGTTCCATAATCGAATGGAACACTATGGTAGGTCTCCTTGGGTTTAGGTTTGTGGGCCAAACCTTTCTTGCCCTTAGATGGTTCTTGTCTCCTAGACCCTAATTTTTGATAATTAAACCCCATGATCATGTTTTCCATTTTCCTAAGGGTCTTCCCTATTTTCTCAAGTTTTGACCTCAAAACTTGATTTTCTAACTCTAATTGCCTAATTTTTGAATTTTCATTTATTCTTTGGGCATTGTTCTTCCTTTTAGGCATATGTCTACCCTTCTTAGGATTAATGCCTAAATGATTCTCTACCTTCCTAATAGCTTCCTTAGGTAGGATTGTTTTAGGATTATTGGTTCTAAATTTATCCTTAACCCTAACATCACAAGATTTAACACCTAAGCAATAAGATCTATTTCTAGCTTGCTTTTCATGATCATGCACAATTGCAAGAGTATTAAAATTACTCCTAACATGCTTTTGATTATTACGTAAATAAGGAGTATTATTGAAATATACCTTAGGATTTGTCGTAGCTCCCCCTACATGTGTAGCTCCTCCCTTGCCCTTGCTAAGTTTTCTTCCCTTAGGGCATTGGCTTCTATAGTGTCCCTTTTGATGGCATTTGAAGCAAATTATGTGCTCCTTGCTCTTGATGTTGGGGCTCCAACATCCTTTGAGTTTTCATGAACTTTTGGTGCCGGTTGAGTCTTCTTGACTCTTTTTGGACACTTGCTCTTGTAGTGTCCTTACTCCCTACACTCAAAGCATACAATATGATTTTTATTTTTAATTTGCATGCTTGAGTTACCTAGAGTGGTGGTGGAGGCCTCTTGAACTTGTTCATCACTTCTCCCGGAGGTTGATGCTTCTTCTTGCTCTTTCTCCGGCGTGGAAGGTCTCTCCTCCCCCTCAATCCTAGAGGTGGAGGCTCCTTCCACTTCTTCTATTGATCCGGATGTTGGTTCCTTTTCAACCTCCGAATCCTCACTCCCTTGAGAGGATGAGCTTTCTTCTTCCTCCTTGGGTTCCTCCTTATCCTCTTGGGCCGGTTGAGTCTTCTCATGAAATTTTGCCAATTCGCTCCAAATCTCCTTGGCATCCTTATATTCACCTAATCTACACAAAATATCATTAGGGATTAAATCAACCAAAAATTATATTACCTTCTTATTTTTCTTGAATTTTTGGAGTTATTCCTCGGTCCATTTCTTCATCTTGAGGAATCCTCCCTTCGACCCTCTTGGATATTCGAATCCTTCCATCAAGATGAACCAATCTTCGATGTTCATCATATGGAAGGTTTCTATACTCTTCTTCCATTGGTTAAAGCCCCCAATTCCATAAAATCCATAAGGCGGTGGAGTGTTGATGTCATGACCTAGTCCAAGATTTGGCAACTCCATCCTCCTCTTCAACCTCTAGCGATGCTCCCTTGGTGGTTAGTCCGTAGAAGAGCTCCTAGCTTTGATACCACTTGTAGGACCGTTGGCGTCGCGCTAGAGGGGGGTGAATAGTGGTTTCGGGGGTGAATAGTGGTTTCAATTCGATGCTTGAAATTTGATTGTGTTTGTCTCTACAATTCGTTAGTATGCACAGTGAAAATAATAAAGCATAAACTCAAAACAAAGACAAACACTCACATGCAATACACAAGAATATAACGTGGTTCAAACCCTAAGGTTCCTACTTCATGGGTTGAGCTCAAATGAACTCTAGTGATGAAAACCACCACTAATCAATATCTCCTTCTCAGAAAACACTCTGGAGGTGGAGAAAACCTCTCACAACAGTTCTTACAACAATAAGAATAAAATATAACAAGTATACTAAGCAATACACAAATATAGGTAAAGAAAACTTTACACAAAGAACTTTGGATTGCTTGCTTGTTGATTATTTTGGAAAGGCTTTGAAGGACTAAAAAGCGCAAACTATTCCCCTTTAAATCGCCTCAAGAACCATTTCAAAAAACCTTCCCTTTGCGCTCCTTATAAAGCTGCAACTCGGGCTAATTTTTACCTAGCAGTCGACTGCTCATGTAGCTGTTGTCTCACAATGGCTTAATCCACGTTGGACAAACTCCAATGGATAGCTGACCAGTCAACTGTCAAAACCTAACAGTCGATTGCTGCTCCTTCAGTCGACTGCCCAGTCGAACTTTCTGTGCTTGTGGCTGCAAATAGCAGTCGACTGCCCTCCATGGCAGTTGACTGCTCAAGGTCAATTGACTGCCCAAAGCTAGCAGTCGACTTCCAAGGCCATGCGACTGCAGTCGAGCTCTAGTCGACTGGTCATAATCCCAATCGACTGCTCAGAGTCGACTAGGCTGCCAAGTGTCAAAACACTTGACCAGTCGACTAGGGTACCAAGACACACACTTGGACTTTACGTTGCCAAACATTAGACTTATGTCGCCAAGACTACCACTTAGACTTTACGCCTCCAATATCACACCCTTGGACTTTCCCAATTGCTAACTCAATGTTGGACTTTCCAAATGCCAAGACCCATGCTTTGACTTTCCAAATGCCAAGACCCATGCTTGGACTTTCCAATTGCCAAGATCCATGCTTGGAATTTCCATGCCAAGTACACAAGACTTGGACTTTCCATGCTGATACACACGAACGCGACCTCAAATCTCACGACGAAGACCGTCGAGGACTCGAAGCGCACGCTCGCGCTCAATGCCCATAAGTGCAAGGATGTCATCAAGTAATAAAAAGATTATCGATCCTACAAGGACTGAGATTCGAGTACCAATTGGTTTAGTGGATGTTATTGTTCGGAGTTCTATTCAAATGGTTGTGCTTAAGAGGTTTGTCGGCGGTCCTAACTCTAATACGGTGTCACACGGAGGATGAGAAGGGTTGCTACGAGTCTTTAGATGGGATTTTAGGATTTCAGTTTCATTTGTGTGTCACAAAACACATTGTTAATTGAGTTTTGTCTAGGTTTCTAACTACGATTTTGTGGAAAGGACATTATACACTCCCCCGATGAGCCTTCGCGTCTATCGGAAGCTACCTCTGCCATACCAGGTCGACTCCTGGCTTTAGGATGGGATAGTCGGTATGAGGATGCCGAATCGATCCCTGTGACGAGTCGAAAACGAGACACATTTCCTACTCTATCACATCCTTCTACCCACAATTATCAGCGATGAGGCCAACCCCTAGGTTCCCCATTAATTCTCCTAAATCTTTGATACGAGGGCTGTCACCCCTCGTATCAGCTAAGCACAGTGACTAGAAAACTAAAACAATAGCTATAGATCTAAACCAAACACCAATTGCAAATATAATTTCAAGAACGAAAAGATATTTGAACCAACATGTTCTAACTCGACACAAACTACTCCCTAGTCCTAGATTCAGAGAATCTACTCCATGAATATGAGAAAAGAAACACAAGGCATTGTCGAATTCGTATATACAAGATAAATCATGGAAATAATATAGATTACAATGCGTTGAGGCACTTCTCTCTGGCGTTGAGGTGTAGAACTTAGATCTCGAGCGGCTTCCTTCCTCTTCGTTGTGAGTTTCCAGTGCTTTTTAGGGCACCAGTGTGCCGTCCTGTCCGTTGAGCCTCTCCCTAGGGTTTGGGCATAGCTTTCTTTATATAGACATCAGGCTGGCTCTTCATGAAATCCGAAAAAAGACCTAATCACGTTAAAACGGTTGGCCGCCACAAGGTTGTGTGTTTCCACATGGCCAGGCCGTGTGTGGCCTTGTGGTGGCTAATCTCAAGCTTCGGACATGACTGTGTGTAGCCACACACCCTGGTCATGTCCCCTACTGCATCCAGCTGCCAAATGCCCTCTTTTGCTCCGAAAGTGCGTCATTTTCCCTATGAAATTCTATCCTGCATACAAAAGTACAAAGAGCAGATCTCTGAACTAGAAAATAGGAAATACATGCAAAATAAAGTAAAATATGCATGAAACAAATATAAAATGTAATGAGATGTGAGCGAAAACTACTCTTAAAATCCTATATGTTTTGCTCACATCAATTCCCCAGACTTAAATCTTTGCTTGACCTCAAGAAAATCTCAGTGCCAATAAATTTTAAAAAGTATTGTTCCATACTTAGCATGTTAACTAGATTTATCAAGTGGTATTTTCAATCAAAGCAAAATAGATGTGTTCTAAAAATTCACTAAGTTAGCTCCTTGTGCACGTGCCAAGCGAATCTTCTTAGGGGATACTCATTCCATGGTAAGTTAAGTCATCATCCTATAGCTTTCCTAAGGTCTCTGGCTCTTAGGCACTTACCTACCCAAAGCAAGGGTCGTTCCCTAAATCTAGCACAAAGTCTCAAAGGCATACTCGGTATTGAGAGAAATTGATAGGTGTTTCCCCAGTAACCTAACTCGGTCTCAAAGGGGCACCTAACCATTTCCACCCACGACAACTGTTTTTTTTCCTCATAATCTTTTTTTACTCTTTTTTTTTTCTTTTCTTATTCCATTTATTTTCTTCTTTTCTTTTCTCTCTCTCTTGGGATTTTGATTTTTTCGAATGGGCTTCCATAATCCGAGCATCTCCAGTAACTAAAATGCTAAATCTAGAGTCACCTATGGATTCCAAAGTACTAGACTACTGAGATGAATCATAACTAGGTATGTACTAGATTTTCCCTTTCAGAATGTTCGTCATGTGTAGGTGTAAAAATAAAAGCTAACTAGTGTAAGTCTAGAACATTCATTAGAGCAAATAAAATAAAATACCACGAGATAAATGAAGCTAAGCTACCCATGGAAACAACTCATGAAGAAAACCTTAAAAATACTACTGAGGCAGCTTATAGATAACAAAAAACTAAGTGCTGAAATAAACTAAACAACCTTGCATGAACAAATGAATGCTAACTAAAATGCAAATATTAGGAAAGAAACTACTGCTAGAAACAAAATAAATCAAAACTTGGGCCCCCCAAACTTAAGCGAAGCATACCTCTAATATGGTGGACGAGGTGGAAAGTCTGGTAGGCTCGACATCTCGTGATCCTGGGAGAATCTGGTGCTGAGCCGCTGATGCCCCATGTACATGTGGTCAATCTAAGAGCTGGTGGATGCAGCGACTGCTCTGTGCTTCTCCTCCCTAGCCCATTGTGCCTGATGGGCACGCATGTGCTGCCTGACCTCCTGATGATAGGCAACCTCCTTTTGGCGATGGGTAGCCTCCTCCTGGAAGTATATATGGGACTTGTTGTAGAACTCCTCGGCCCACTGGAAGCACTCCCATAAGCCATGAAACTCCGCTTGCGTGTAAGCGCTCTGCTCCTCCCATCGCTGCCTCTGCGTCTGCTGCTCGACGTATATGTCCTCGAGGTGTGATTGGAACTCGGAGAAATCGTAGGTGGGTGTACCTACATCCTGCTCAAAAGTAGAAAAAGGTGGTGGTGTAGGTGCAGGCTCATGTCGACGTAGACTAGGTGGGCTCCTATACATGTGTGGACTGGAGGGAGAGTGATGAATAGGGGCGAAATGCACGGTGTGACACCCTTTATCCCTTGTGCAACACGACCATGTAAAAACACATAACCAGGCCATGTGTGCTGCTGAAATGTGGGGCATGACCGTATGAAAACACACAGCCAAGCCGTGTGCCCCCCGTTTCTCTCTCATGGTGCACAATGGTCCGAATTCTCCTTTCATGCTCAATCGTGTAGGTTCAAAATAATTTTTGTTTCTACCTAGCAAGTCCTTTCTAGTCCTAATTTATTTTCAAAATGCTAAATGTTAAAAATTAAAGTTCAAATTACACAAACGAATGCAATAAAAAGAGAACATAAAAACTAAACTTGGGTTGCCTCTCAAGAAGCGCTTTGTTTAAGGTCTTTTAGCTCGACCTTATTCCTACGTTTCATTTGATGTGTTTGAATCTTGCTCGTGGGGGAGCAAGATATTTGCTCACCTTACACCTCTTCCCTTGTGGTCCCCCATCACCACATCTCTTAAATCTTGCTCGTGGAGGGGTAAAATATTTACTAGCTGCCTTCCTTGGTTCAAGATTCAACATGCTTATCTTCACAAAATTTTTAGGAGTTCAATCACAGTATTCCATTTTGTCCAAATGCTGTAAATAACATAACTCACCACGGACATCCTCACCAAAAGATTGATTAGCCGATTCTATTATGTCAAATAAAATTTTATCATTACAAATCACTAAATGAGCTTTGTTATTGGTAGCTAAAGTTTCAGTGAGGGTTAAGGTAGGCTCTTCTAGACCCTTGAGGTTAGGAGGTGTTTTGATTGAAGCAATGCACTCATCGATTAAAGTATCAATTATATAATCCTCAAGTTCTTCTTCAAGTGGATATTGAATGAATTGTCCTTCTTTACTTCCTATGTCATCCACGTCTTCCTCATCCATTCGTTCAAAGTGAGTCTCCGCCATATTAGGGGTATTCCAATCATCTAAGCCACCTTCTCGTCGTTTGGTTTCTTCTCTTGCTAGATCTTGTTGCATAATCTCCGCAAATTGTCGACTATGCTCCTCGCATTCCCTAGTAAATCGGGTAGCAAGGCTTCTAAGCGGGGACTTGGTTCTGGATAAAATTCACTTGGTGATTTATAGCTCTCGTGCTCACTTGGGAAATAATATTGAGGGTTCAAGTAGCTAGGGTCATAACTATATAAATAGGATTCATCTCATGGCCACTGGTTGTATCATAGGTGACATCTTCTTGTTCAAATTGTGAAGGTTCAAATATATTCGGACAATCATTTATGGTATGCCATGTTTCACCACAATGCTCACAATAAATGTTACCAAAACTCACAACATTAAATTGACCATAATCATGAGTAAAAGCATGCATTGTTATATGCAGGAAATTATAAATAAGGAAAGAGCAACCGAATGAACAAAACTGAAATAAAATAAAATAAAATAAAACAAGAAAAGTAAATCTAGCCTAGGTACGATCCAACTATCCACTTCTTGATTTGATATCGAATCAATCAGTCCCCAGCAACGACGGCAAAAACTTGATGCATGCGAACACGACCTCAAATCTCGCGATGGAGACCATCGAGGACTCAAAGCGCACGCTCGCGCTCAACGCCCACAAGTGCACGGATGTCGTTAAGTAATAAAAAGATTATCGATCCCACAGGGACTGAGATTCGAGTACCAATTGGTTTAGTGGACGTTATTGTTTAGATTTCCATTTAAATGTTTGTTCTTAGGAGGTTTGTCGGTGGTCCTAACTCTAATATGATGTCACACGAAGGAAGAGAAGGGTTGCTACGAGTCTTTAGATGGGATTCTAGGATTTTGGTTTCGTTTGTGTGTCGCAGAATAAGTTGTCAATTGAGTTTTGTCTAGGTTTCTAACTACGATTTTGTGGAAAGGACATCATACACTCCCCTGATGAGCCTTCGCATCTATCGAAAGCTACCTCTGCCATACCAGGTCGACCCTTGGCTTTAGGACGGGATAGTTGGTACGATGATGCCGAATCGATACTTGCGACGAGTCAAAAATGAGGCGCATTTCCTACTCTATCGCATCTTTCTACCCACAGTTACCAGCGATGAGGCCGTTCCCCCTTAATTCCCTTAAATCTTTGACACGAGGGTTGTCATCCCTCGTATCAACTAAGCACAGTGACTAGAAAACCAAAACAATAGCTATAGATCTAAACCAAACACCAATTGCAAATATAATTTCAAGAACGAAAAGATATTTAAACCAACATGTTCTAAATCAACACAAACTACTCTCTAGTCCTAGAATCAGAGAATCTACTCCATGAATACGAGAAAAGAAACACAAGACATTATCGAATTTGTATATACAAGATAAATCATGGAAAGAATATAGATTACAATGCCTTGAGGCACTTCTCTCTGGCATTGAGGTGCAGAAATTGGATCTCGAGCAGCTTTCTTCCTCCCAGTTGTGATTTTTCGATGCTTTTTAGGGCATCGATGTGCTGTCCCGGCCATCGGGCATCTCCCTAGGGTTTGGGTGTATTTTTCTTTATATAAACATTAGACTGGCTCTTCAGGAAATCTGAAAAAAGACCTAATTGTGTCAAAACGGTTGGTCACCACACGACCATGTGTTTCCATATGGCTAGGCCATGTGTGGCCCTGTGGGGGCTAATCTCAAGCTTTGGATATGGCCGTGTGTAGCCACACGCCCTGGCCGTGTCCCCTACTGCATCCAGCTACCAAATGCCCCCTTTTGCTCAGAAAGTGCACCGTTTTCCCTATGAAACGTTATCCTGTACACAAAAGTGCAAAGAGCAGATCTCCAAACTAGAAAATAGGAAATGCATGCAAAACAAAGTAAAATATGCATGAAACAAACATAAAATGTAATGAGATGTGAGTGAAAACTACTCCTAAAACCCTATATGTTTTATACACATCACATGCCAAGTACACAAGACTTGGACTTTTCAATCCTCCATGACAATCACATTGTCATACATTTTGTCGAACATCAAAATACTGCTCGAGTCAAACTCGAGTCTGGTCAATTGTGACCTGGGCCAATTGCACCAACATTTCATAGTTCTAGATTTTATTTCAACATTTGTTTTAGTCTATCATACATGTAGTCTTGTTTTTAGGTTTCTTTTAGCACTTAGTTGTTTGTTCCTATAGGTTGCTTCAGTGATATTTTTGAAAACCTTGACATTATATCTCCATGCTATAAGTAGTTCACTTTCTCTTATCTTGTGGTATTCTATTTTATTATGGTATCATGAATGTTCTCGATTTTCACTAGTTAGCTTTTATTTTCACTTACACTCATTGAAAATTCTGAAAGGGAGAACCTAGTACATACCTAGTTATAATTTATCCTGGTAGTCTAGTACTTAGGAATCCATAGGTGACTCTAGGTTAGAATTTCAATTACTGGAGATGCTCGGATCGTGTAATCCCAAAGAAAAAAAAGAGAACAAAAAGGAAAATTGTGAGGTTTCAAAAAGAAGAAGAAGATTTTTTTTTGAGGGAGAGTATCATGGGTGGAAATTGTTAGGTTCCTTATTCAGATAGAGTTAGGTTATTGAGGAAACATCTACTAATTTCTCTCAAAACCGAGCACGCCTTTGAGACTTTGTCCTAACTCTAGGGAATGATCCTTGCTTAGGGTAGGTAAGTGTCTAAAAGGCAGAAACCTTAAGAAAGCTATAGAATGACGACTTAACATGGAATGTGAACCCCTTAGGACACTTCTTGGCACATGCACGAAAATCTAACTTAGTGAACTTATAGAACACATCCCTTTGCTTTGAATGCAAGTACCACTTGATAAGTTTTAGTGAACACGCTAAGCATGAGAACTACACTTTTAAAATTCCTTGGCACTGAGGTTTGCTTGAGGACAAGCAAAGTGTTGGTGCAATCGACCCAGGTCACGATTGACCGGACTCAAGTTTGACTCGAGCAGTATTTTGATGTTAGACAAAATATATGGCAAGTGATTATCATGGAAAGACCAAGTGTGTAGCCTTGGCCACGTAAGTCCAAGTGTGTAGCCTTGGTGGTGAAAATCCAAGCATGGGGCTTGGCATTGGAAGTCCAACATGGAGTTGGCAAGGGAAGACCAAGTGTGTAGCCTTGGCCACATAAGTCCAAGTGTGTAGCCTTGGCGGTGAAAGTCCAAGCATGGGGTTTGGCATTGGAAGTCCAAGTGTGTAGTCTTGGCCACGTAAGTCCAAGTGTGTAGCCTTGGCGGTGAAAGTCCAACATGGGTTGGCATTGGCAATGGGAATTCTAAGTGTGTAGCCTTGGCGATGAAAGTCCAAGTTATAGGGACTTGGCATTTGGTAAGTCCACGGGGTGGTTTGGCAGCGTAATGCCAAGCGGTAGTCTTGGGAGCGTAAGTCCATATGTACCTTGGCGGTATAGACACTGAGAGCATGACAATAGCCGGAGGAAGCACCTGGAGGCTAGCATATAGATGAACAAGTCATGGATGACTTGGAGGGATCTGCGCATGGATGAACAAGTCATGGATGACTTGGAGGGATCCGATAGGCATGAAGCTAGTAGAGGTGGCTAGAAGGCTTAGGTCTAGGCTAAGGGTGTATCGGATGCTCAAACATGTTGTTTGAGGTTTTACCTAATGGTTGGATGCTCAAACAACTTGTGTTTGAGGTTTTACTCGACAACAGTCGACTGGTGATATGTCCCAGTCGACTGGTGATAGTCGACTGGCATTCGACTGCGTTGCGATGCTTAGCAATCGACTGCTAGACTTGGGCAGTCGACTGATGGCAGTCGACTACCATGAAAGAGCAATCGACTGCCAGTGTTAGTCATGAGCATAAAACGCTCGGTAGCCAATTGATCAGTCAGCTACAAGGCTGGCAGTCGACTGATGGAAACTAGCAGTCGACTACCAGTGTATTCATTGGCTAGATGCCAATGTGGATTAGGCCGTTGTCTCACAACGGCTACAGGAGCAGTCAACTAGGGCCTTATGGCAGTCGACTGCTTGGCGCAGAATCAACCTGAGACAAGCATAAAAGGAGGAGCTTGGGGAGGATTTTCACAGTGATTTTTGGAGAGATTTTGGAGGAATTGCTGTTGCATTCTAGACCTTCAAGAGCAAACTAAATCAAGCAACAAGCAAAGTGTTCAAAGCCATTATTGTAAAGTTTTCTTTACGTATTTCATTCTTGCTTTGTATTTGTTTGTACTTCTTGTATTACGTTTTGTAATTGCTTGTATGAGGTTTCTCCACCTCTGACTTGTTGTCGTGAAGGAGTTTTGGTAGTGGTGTGTTCATCACTTGAGCTCGTAGAGCTCACCCCGTGGAGTATGAACCCTAAGGTTTCGAACCACGTATATCGGTTGTTCTTGTGGCTGTGTATTTATCTCTTGTATTCATATTTGTTATTTGTATTTCTGCTATGTATTAACGAGTATTGTACACAAGCACATGACGAACGAACGATTTCCATCGAACACGCGAAAAGGCTATTCAACCCCCCTTCTAGCCGGGCCATGATCCTCTAACACAAAGATCTAAGTCTGAGGGATTTTGATTTGTGCAAATTATATAGGATTTTAGGAGTAGTTTTAGCACACATCTAGTTACATTTCATACTTGTTTCATGCATATTTTCCTTATTTTGCACTTATTTACTATTTTCTAGTTTGGAGATATGCTTTTTCTACTTTTATGTGTAAGGCGACATTTTTGGAGCTAAAATGGCTCGACAAAGGGAGATCAAGGGAGGTGAGCATGCTCTGGTCGTGTCCCTAAGACACGAGCACGCTTTGGGATGAAAAGAGGACATCCATATAGAGTTCTAGAAGAAGACACGATCGACTGTGTGAATTTCACACGACCGTGCCTTTTGTCAGATGCAGATTCTAGAGCATGAATTCCAGACTTCCACACGATCGACCGTGTGGAATCCACATGACCGTGTGGCAACAATGTAACTTAAGGAGATCCATTTTCATGGACAATTAAGGAAAGCCGGTTTCATCCCTATAAAAAGGAAGGCATGCCTAAACCTAAAGGGGGAGGCTTGACGGCTGGGATGGCAAGAAGGTGCCCTAAAAAGCACCGAAGGTTCACAATGGGGAGAGAGGAAGCAACTCAAGGATCGGAATCGACGCTCCAACACATTGAAAGGCGACCAAGACCACACATTGGATTCAATAGGGTTTATAATTCATCTTTTTAATTCTGTTTGGATTGTAATGATTGATAAAATGATGTCTTGTATTTGCTTTTCTGTATTCATGGAGTAGATACTTTGATTATAGGATTAAAGAGTACCTTTTGCAAGTTGGACATGCTAATTCGAATATTTATTCATTTCCTTTTGAGTTATATTTGCAATTTATGTTATTTAGATCAATGAAAGTTATGTCTAGATTCTATTTCTACCGTACGTAGTCGATATAAGGGTGGAAAGCTTTTATATTGAAATATAGGAGAATCAAGGAGGAACCGTACGATCATCCTCCCTCCCATAACCGTAGAAAGTAGTTTGTGAAAGAGTAGGATATGAAATATGGCATCCTAGAATCCCATGAACTTATTCCAGCAGAAGACCCAAAATAGGAGAAATCAACTCAGTGGTTGTGAGACCCGTGACAGGGGCACCCCAGTGACAATAACCTCCTGAGCTTTGTCAATCCAAAAGGGAAACTTGGTTAGGAATAGGTAGTTTCTGGTAGAAGCAAAAGTTCATCGGGATTACACACGGTGATCCTCCCATAATATTGTAACTAGAGATCTTAGGAGCATTAAATTGATAGCATGTAATCAACTTTGACTCCACCCTTACTTTCTCCAAGTGGCATCGTAATTGAGCCAAGACCGTTGCCAACCACACTTCTAACTTGTAAGAGATTCACTTCGAACGAAATACGTTCACTGAACACCCAGTACTCAAATCATAGTCTCTATGGGACCGATACATAATTTATTACTTGACAACAACCATGCACTTGTAGATGTTGAACGCAAGCGCCTGCTTCAAGTCCCTGGCAATCTTTGCTGGAGATGTGAGGTCGTACTTGCATGCATCAACCAACTGACCCTACTTATCATCTCTCCTCCCTACCTCGCCACCATTCAGGGAAATAAGAATATGCTACGGCTAATGACGATCTCTCAAATAGATCCTACATTCTACCCTTGGTCCAAAAACATCTTGGATGCCTTCACTCTTCCTAGTGATAAGTCCCATATCACTAAAAGAGAGGTAATCCATAATGAAGGTACCTAAACCCTCATTTCTTTCCCTTTGTAATCAAAATTGCATCCATCATCTCTTGATGGACACACTCCTCCTAAAGGCTTGCTACCCCTTGATCATTGCACCAACAAATGTCCTTGGAGAGTTCCTAACATGTAGGAAACTTAAAACCATTGAAAAAGGGTAAAAGTTTAAACTTGAACTTTATCCTCCCTTAAAATTCGATACTCTACCCTAAATAATTCTCCTAATCATTTTCAATGATTATTTCACTCTTCCAATGCTTTCCAAAGCATATCCTGGGGTTAGGAGACATTAGGGTATTTAAGGGCGATGATAATTAGCTAAACAAATTTTGTTCAACAAATATCAGACATGAAAGTTGACTAAAATCAGAAATTAATCAACTGCACTACCATCAGTTGACTGCCCAAAGCGCCAGTCGATTGATTTCTGCAAATGTAGAAATCAGACTTCAAAATTGGAGTTTTGATAAATCATAAATAATTATACGTGTTTTGAAAAATCATAAAAATTTATACATATATTACTTACATGAAATACAATAGGTGAAAAATAATTTTAAATTAAAATACCCATTAAATTACAAAATTGATACAAAGTTTAAAACCATTGAAAACTTCAATATTTTTATCTAACTTTGTGCCAACTTGTTCAATGGTGATTTCTATCAAAAGATAGACTTCACCAAGATTTTTCAAAATGATTTTAAAATATTTTTCAAACTTTATTTTGAACCATGGTTTATTGGCTAGATGTACATGACTTGTACATTAGCTTTCCTCATGATTCATACATGTTATGTTATGAGCTTGAGTTTATCTAGATGGAACATCTATGCACCTTGAACTTAACTCATTTTCCTAACATCTCACATGTGTCTAGGGTGCATAAATACACACACATGTCAATTTAATGTTTTTGTGAGATGTGGGTTTTTGTTCTTCCTTATCTAAGAGTTCATGCATTTGTATCTAGGAAACTCTATTTGATTCCCTTATTATGGGACTTCAAATCATGCCATTATCCTTAATTTCATTTTAATTATCCTAAATGCATTAATGATGATCATGGCATAAAAATGATAGCATAAATTAAAGCATAGCCAATGAATCATGATGTCATGGCGTAATATAAACCTAAATACAAACATGACATATATTACCCTAAACATGATCATGACATTTAAATAATTATATGAAGCATGATGTCATGACATGACATATAACAAACAAATCATGGCAAATAAAATATAAAGGTATAAGAATACCCAGATTTCAAGCCTAATTGTCATTTACTAGGATTAAACTCCATTTTTGCCATAATAGATCAATTTCCCAAGTGTGCCAAAAATCGAAAATGACACACCATTGACTCTAAACCTAATTGTGTCAATTATGATTGATTTTTCAAACTTCTTTAATTCTATTGGCACATCCTAAAATCTTTTAGGATATAAATCTCATTTCAATTTCAAAGTATTACAATACTTTAAAAATGTTAGTAATATATGAGAGGTGTCCTAAGGCAATCGCCTTATGGTTGTACCATTTATTTGATAAATGAAGATTCACTATTTGAGTATACATGTTTTCATGTATTTGATTAGATCTTAAACTCATTTACTAAATGTCCACAATACGATTCACAGCATGAGAGAATTTGTGATTGGATCACAACTAGTGAGTATCTTTACATGTGTAATTGTGATGTATTGGAATTATCCCTAGTCGATGAATTGATGGTTTCAGACGCCATCGATTCTGTCGAGACTAGCACGAGGTATACTCTTTGGTTTATCCAAGCAGCTGTTCCTCACTGGCTGGAGACATTGGGATATCCGGAGTTAATCGTGGATGTTAGTTATGGTAACTAGTTCATTGGAGTGACCGGCTATAAGACTTCATATGGTTATCTGCATATATAGATATGTCAATAAAGTTCTTACAACAACTTAAGTGTGATGTTCCTTCGACTTGCGGTATTCAAGTTATCTTGGTCATGAAGACTTATGCTTTGACATCTTAAGCAAGCATCTCCAAGGAGATGTGGACTCGGGATGATTGGGTATAAGTCGAAGTGGCCGAAGGTGTTTGAATAGCCTACAGAAGATTTACCAACTCCTTGCGAGGAGATGTATACCCTATGGCCTCTCGTCGGATTGTTACTAAAGTCTTTGGCCAAAGCATTACATGTTTAGAGTATGGTACTCTTGGATACATGTGCAGTAACTAGAATTCGGAGGATGAGGAAGTAATACTTGGGCTAGGTGTGACATAGTGAACCTAGTGGGGACTGACACAATAGACCATGTCCTGAACTAAGTGGGTATAAGATGAGTGAAAGAAATGGGGCATGATTCATTGTAGCTACTGAAGGGTTTCAGAAATGATTCTAGGATCAACCGTTGATTTTTGATTAATTGGGGATCATGATGTACTACTAGGTGCCACTCATGATCGTTCTATAATTAATGGTTAATTATAGACGACCAATATAAACCGGTAACCTATTTGGTCACACACACAATGAGCGTAATCCAAAGGATTTAAAAGGAGTTTGAGAATAGGATTCTCAGATCGAGAGAGACTTGGTTTGGTTGGACCAAACAAAGAGCGAGCAAGAAATTGTTTCAGTTGCATCGGAAGCATGGATGGGCTAAGTTTTATGAAGACATGATGGATGAACCAAATCAGTTTGGTTCTAATCCAATGGTGGAAAATAAACCAAAGTGGTTTGGTTTGTTTTAAACGAATGAACCAAAGTTGGTTCAGTTCGTTTTAACTTAAAATAGACCAATGCGGTTTGGTTTATATTAACTTAAGTTATTGAAGTGAGTTAACGGGTTTGGTTATGAACCAATAACCGTTAGGAGAATGTGTTCTCTATAAAAACACAGCTTAAGAGTTTTTCGAGAAGAATTAATTAGTTCAAGGGTTTTGGAAACCCTAGCCTCCTTTTCTCTCTTCTCCTTGCCGCCGCCGCCCAAGGGGCTCTTGCTGCTGACGCCACCTGCTGCCGTCGGCTTCTTGCTACCTCCGTCCTCCTGCTGCTGCCGGCGATCCTCCGGCGACCCTCCTTGGCTCCAGTGACCAAGGACCAGCCGACCCTTTTCCTTTGGCCGGCGCCAAGTCCTCCACCAAGCTGTCCAGTTTTTGGACAGCTTGCTTCCTTCTTGTCAGAGCGTCGTTTGGATGATGTTTGGAGCTTCGACAACAAATTTCTTTCCGGGGATTGGATCTCCGATAATCCTCATAGGTGGAGGACCAAGGATTCGTCAATCGATTGACGAATACCTCTTCGGAGAAGCGAGTTTTGGGGACTCATTTTTGCATCCGAATTTTGATTAGGATTGTGATCTTCTCTCGATCACATCATCTTCGACACGAGGCTAGTGACTCCTATGAAGAAGAGACTCATAGCTTGGCGAAGCTATCCCGACGGTACTCAGCGTGGATACGGATAGAGGAAATTCTTGCGTGAGTTGCTCCGGTTGATGCCATTCTCGCTGCACGTGATACGTCAGGCATAACTAGTGTAATTTCCTTTTATTGCAAAATTTAAAACTGCAATTATGTCTACACATGATGTATCTTGCATGTGTGTGGTGTGTGTATTGTAATAAATTAGATTTATTACTTTTATTTTTTCCGCTGTGCACATGTTTACGAAATATGTTCGAACACACACCCGCCGTGGTGTCGGGGAAACCCAACAGTGGTATCAGAGCCATGTTGTGTTTCGATATAATCATAAAATTATTTTGTGATAGTCATAATTATATTTATAGAAATTTTCTACTTCTGGAAATTTTAGAAGTATTTATGGAAATTTTCTAATTTTGGAAGGTTTAAAAGTATTTATGGAAATCTTCTACTTTTGGAAAGTTTATAAGTATTTATGAAAATTTACACTTTCCATAAATAATATATGTGATTAGATTTGGAATTTTTTTCCTAATTTAATCATGATTTGATTTGGGGAATCAAATCTAAAACATATTTTATTTCCATAAATAGTTTTGACAATTTAGGAAATTTATTTCCTAAATTAAATTTGACTTTCCTTAATTAACACTTTCCATAAATAAAATATGTGATTAGATTTGGAAATTTATTTCCTAATTTAATCATGATTTGATTTGGGAAATTAAATCTAAAACATATTTTATTTCCAAAATAATTATGATTGATAAGGAAACTATTTGTACATGTCATAATTGTATGCCATGTAATTGCATTAGATGTATATCATTATGCCATGCGTGTCGTGACATATAGATGTATGTCATGTGTGTCATGCCATGTAGATAATAGTTATTTGCATGCAAATAGGATGAGACATTAAATCCCTTACACAACATTAAACACTACACCTTTCATTAATATGGTTAGAACAAGAGTTTCGTTTCTTGTTTGGGTTATTGGACTCTCTCCAAGCCTGACTCGAACCTGAACATGTTCAAACCATTGGAATAGTTTATTACTAATATGGTAAGAGTCAGAGGTCAATCGTTAGTTTGAGTTGTTGGACTCTCTCCAAGCCTGGCTAATTGGTTGAATGTGCTCTAATCATATTAAAACTATTTCTCGATTAATGGGTTGGCTTTAACCTGAAGCATTGACTTGTTGGACTCTGGGTGCTATGCATATGATGCATACTTGTTAATGAGTTAACAACCCGATGTATGTGTGAACATTCAATTAGTTGATAGCACATTGTGATAGTTGAATATATGTGATATGCAATTGGTATACTTGATACCTACCATCGTAGCTTTGAATGGCTTGTTGGACACTCTCCAAGGTTGTTCATATCTATGTTGGATATCTGCCCATTCGAAGATGGACCTACAATCTCCCGAAGTGATTTTGGGGTTTTTAAATTCGAAAAATGAATGGAATTTGTAAATGTATGTTGATGCATTTTTCCATCTTTCTCATATATGCTCGATTTGTATTTCTAGGTTAATTGATTGATCATGACGTCTTTGAATTTGCACTCTATTTTGGATTCGAATAAATTGACTGGGCCTAACTTCTTGGATTGGCTTAGAAACTTGAGAATTGTTCTCAAGGCAGAAAAGCTCATGTATGTCCTCGAAGAGCCTTTTCTCGCCCGTCCGAAGGACGATGCAACTCTGGACCAATTGTTGGCCTATCAGAAACATGTGAGTGATTCTGAACTAGTGAGTTTCATCATGCTAGCCGCAATGGTACTCGAGCTGTGGAAGCAGCATGAGTATATGGATGCTCATACCGTAGTCTTTCATCTTTATGAGTTGATTGATGAGCAAGTGAGATTCGAAAGGTTCGAAGTCTCTAAGCTCCTCTTCACCTCTGAGATGCAAGAAGGTTCATCTGTGGTACTACTCAACATGCTGTAGACTGTGGAGCCTTCTGTGAAGCATGAGCAGGGGATGGTGTTGTTAGTTGATTCCTAGTGTTGTTAGTTGATTTCTCGAAGAAAAGGTTCTAAGAAGAAGTCAAAGGAACAACAGAAGGGGAAGAAGAAAAAGGCTAAAAAGGCAGAACCAACTCAAAAGAGCACTTGCCATCATTGTGGTAAGGAGGGCCATTGGCGAAGAAATTGTAAGATTTATCTTGAGTCCGTGAAGAAGAATAAGGCATCAAATGCCCCATCTTCTTCAGATATCTTCCTTATTGATTGTCATTCAATTTCCTCAAACACTTGGGTATTGGATACTGGGTGTGACTCACATATATATAATGACATACATGAGCTAAGGAATAGAAAAAGACTCGTCAAGGTAGAGTCAAATTTATATGTTGGGAATGGAGCAAAGATTATTGCACTGGCCATCGAAATGTATTTGTTGAGACTCCCTACAAGACTTGTCTTAGAATTGGACAATTGCTTTTATGTCCCTTCTTTGATAAAGAACATCATTTCTATTTCTTGTTTAAATAGAAATGAGTACCATTGGACTTTTAGTAACAATTGTTGTTACATAACTTTGAATGACGTGCTTTATGGGACTGGAACATTGTGCAATGGTATATATATGTTAAACGTATCCAGTGACATTCTCAATATCGAAGCGAGAAACAAGCATGCTCGAAAAGATAATCAATTAGACTCCTACATGTGGCATTGTCATCTTGGCCATGTGAGCAAGAAACGCATGTCCGAATTACATCGATGTGGAATTTTGGAATTGTTTGAATTAGATTCATACGATACATGTGAATCATGCTTAAAAGGCAAGATGACTAAGTTACCTTTTACGGAAAAAGGTGAATCAGTGGGAGAGTTGCTTGGTCTAATACATACTGATGTATGCGAACCTATGTCAACTCAAGCTCTAGGAGGCTATAGCTACTTCATTACCTTCACCGATTATCACTCACGGTTTGGGTATGTGTTCTTGATGAAACACAAGTATGAAGCCTTTGAAAGGTTCAAAGAATTCAGAATGAAATAGAGAAACAACTTGGCAAGAGTATTAAAATACTTTGATCTGATTGAGGTGATGAATACTTGAGTCAAGAATTTCTGGATTATCTAAGGGACAATGGTATATTGTCTCAATGGACTCCGCCGTATAGACCACAGCATAATGGTGTATCTGAGAGGCGAAACCGAACCTTGTTGGACATGGTTAGGTCGATGTTGAATCACGCGAATCTTCCCAAGTCCTTTTGGTGCTATGCACTTTAGACTGCTATTTACTTGTTAAACAGAGTCCCGACCAAGGTAGTTTCTACTACTCCATATTAGATATGAAATAGTAAGAAACCTCATTTATCTTACTTGAAGATATGGGGTTGTCTTGCTAATGTGAAGCGGACTGTATCAGACAAAATGGATGCTAAGTCTAATAAATATCTATTTATTGGATACCCTAAGAAAATGAGGGATTATCAATTCTATCATCCTGTGGAATAAAAGTTGTTTGTTTCAAGGCATGCTGTGTTTTTAGAGAAAGAGTTTCTCTTGCAAGAAAATAGTGGGAGCGTTGTTGAACTTGAGGAGGTTCAAGAGATTCCAATAGACATTGATGTGATACCTAGTCAAGTAGCTCAACCGATAACTCATAGTGATGAGACATCGGTTGAACCTATTGTGACACCACATCTTTGTAGATATGGTAGGACATGCAACATTCCTGAGAGATATGGATTTCTAGTAAGTGAATCAAACGATGTGTTACTCATTGACGATGAGGAGCCTACCAATTATAAAGAAGTTCTGAAAAGTTCAGAAAGGGACAAATGACTTGAAGCCATGAAGTCGGAAATGGATTCCATGTATGAAAATCAAGTTTGGAACTTGGTGGACCCACCTAAAGGCATTAAGCCTATAGGGTGCAAGTGGATTTTTAAGAATAAACCCGACATGGATGGTAATGTGATTACCTTTAAGGCTAGATTAGTGGTGAAAGACTATCGTCAAAAACAAGGTGTTGATTATGACGAGACCTATTCACCGGTAGCTATGTTTAAATCTATTCGGATGCTTCTAGCCATAGCGGCTCATTATAATTATGAGATATGACAGATGGATTTGAAAACGACTTTCCTTAATGGAAACCTACTCAAGGACGTGTATATGATACAACCTGAGGGTTTCACATCGGTTGATAAAACCAAGGTATGCAAAATTTGATGGTCTATTTATGGACTGAAGCAAGCATCCAGGAGCTGAAATATCTGTTTTGATGATACAATCAAAAGGTTTGATTTCTCACAAAATCCAGACGAATCCTGTGTGTACAAGAAGGTTAGTGGGAGTGCAGTCGTATTCCTAGTGTTGTATGTCGATGACATATTACTTATAGAAAATGATATATCTATCTTACAGTCGGTTAAATTTTGGTTATCCAAAACATTCTCTATGAAAGACCTGGGAGAAGCAACCTACATCTTCGGGATTAAGATCTATAGAGATAGATCGAAATGGTTGCTTGGTCTTTCGCAGTCTACATATATAGACCGAGTACTAAAGAGGTTTAGCATGTTGGAATCCAAGAAAGGTTTTCTTCCCATCAGGCATGGGATGCACCTTTCGAAGTCTATGTGTCCGTGCACAGAAGACGAGATGATTTGCAAGAGTCAGATTCCCTATGCATCCGCAATAGGATCTATCATGTATGCTATGTTATGTACGAGGCTCGATGTATCTTATACTTTGAGTGTCACGAGTAGATATCAGTCTGATCTAGGAATGGATCATTGGGCAACTGTTAAGACAATCCTTAAGTACTTGAGAAGAACTAAGGATGTGTTCCTAATATATGGAGAAGGTGATATTGTCACGCCCCGAGAGTATGCCATGCCAAAAAGCAAACAGACGACATCTCTCCTGTATGTGACAACATCTCGGGTTAATACAAGGCCCATAGGCCCACAACATAATAAGCAGATATAAATATACCAAACACAGCGGAAACATAAACCACATACCCACAACATACATACGGACATACAATTCGACAACACACAGGTGTACACCACCTGACAAGTCCACAGTAATAAAATCGTACATAAAACATTGACACAAAACAAAGTCCACGACATAAAGATAAAGTCCATACATAAACCAAAATCCATGACATAAAACAAATTCCTCGAGAGACTCAAAAAATGGAGATGAGATGGATCATCGACACAGCTCCAAGTCGTCACGAAGACTTCTACTTGTTACCTGGGCGACAGAAAAACCCAGGGTCCGTGGTGGTGATTAAAACTCAGTAGGTAATAGGAAAATATGTATATATCAATATCACATGTAATTCGATAGAAAAATCTACAGGTATATCAGGTAACACTAGCATGATAAGATATCCATGTATATACCTTCTAACCAAAGGCCAATATAAAATGTAGACATACCTGAAAGTCTGCTACGCTACACCTATCCAACCTGAGCACATATCCACAATATATACATATATAGGAAGTCTGCTTTGTTGGAGATTTGACGGCGCTAGAGGGGGGGGGTGAATAGCGTTGACCGTACGTCGATGGAATTCAATCGTGATCGTGTCTACAATTTCGTTAGCGCAGCGGAATATAGAAATGAAAGCAATAATGAAATACAACAATCACGAACACAAGTATATAACGTGGTTCGGAACCGAACGGTTCCTACTCCACGGATCGAGCTCTAAAGAGCCCTAGTGATGCACACGCACTCACTAATCAATAATAACTCCTTCTCGGAACAATCCGGAGGCGGAGAAACCTCGTACAAGGATTACACTAAGTAATACACAAGATACAAGCAAATACAAGTAAGAAATACAATGCAAGTAAAGGAAAAACAACTTTACAAGAGCTTTGGATTGCTTGATCTTTGATTGCCTTGAACTAGCTTTGAAGGACTGGAAAGCACCAACTTCCCCCTTCAATTTCGCCCAAGAAAATCACTGCAAAAACCCTCCTTCCGAGCTGCCTTTATAACCTGCGTCGGGCTGGATTTCCGCCTATCAGTCGACTGCCATAAGTCACCAGTCGACTGATGCCACTGTTGTCGTGAGACAACGGATCGATCCACGCTGGAAAAACTCCAACGGATCTCTTGGCAGTCGACTGGTCAGTCGGCTACGGAGCGTTCTGTGCTCGACACAGAACTGGCAGTCGACTGCCGACCCTTGGCAGTCGACTGCCAGAGCAATTCCAGCTCTAAACTAGCAGTCGAACTCAAGTCGACTCACGGCAGTCGAACCGGCCATAATGCCAGTCGACTGCCAACCTCAAGAATGAGGTTTTAACCCAAGTATGGTGCCCCCATACTTGCTAGACCACCCTTAGCCTAGACCTAAGCCTTCTAGCCACCTATATCAGCCTCACACCTCTCTGATCCCTCCAAGTCATCCATGACTTGTTCATCCATCGCGCTAGCCTCCAGGTGCTTCCCTCGGCTATGTCATGCTAACGGTGTCTACACCGCCAAGGCACATTGGACTTACACCGCCAAGACTCCGCTTGGACTTTACGCCGCCAACCATTGGGCTTATGCTGCCAAGACTCCCGCTTGGACTTTACGCCGCCAATATCAAACCCTTGGACTTCTCAAATGCCAAGACTCAAGCTTGGACTTTCCCTTGCCAACCCATGTTGGACTTTCCATGCCAAGACCATGCTTGGACTTTTCCATTTGCCAAGACCCATGCTTGGACTTCTCATTTGCCAAGACCCATGCTTGGACTTCTCATGCCAAGTACTCAAGACTTGGACTTTCCCAAATGCCAAGTACCCATGACTTGGACTTTCCATGCGCCAAGTGTCCCACTTGGACTTTTCATGCCAAGTGCTCAAGACTTGGACTTTACCAAATGCCAAGTGTCCCACTTGGACTTTCCATGCCAAGTACCCATGACTTGGACTTTACCTTGCCAAGACCCATGCTTGGACTTTCCCATAATCACATGGTCAACCCCAGTCAACCATCAAGGTCTTCCTCGAGTCAAACTCGAGTCCGGTCAAACATGACCCGGGTCGATTGCTCCAACAATCTCCCCAACATATTAACCAATATTAATGTCAAACATCAATGCCAAACCACTTTGTCAAATCCCTTTTTCAAACATCAAAACATCACTCGAGTCAAACTCGAGTCTGGTCAATCGTGACCTGGGCCGATTGCACCAACAATCTCCCCCTTTTTGATGTTTGACAAAAACCAAACAAATCATCTGAGTTAGACCACTAACTCAAATCCCTTACCAATTATCCCAAATTGGTAAACATTCTCCAAATGTTCTCCCCCAAACATTCTCTCCCTTTTTGACTAACATCAAAAAGATTTTCTCTCCAAGGAGGTCAATGTCTCATGTCCCAATGAGATCTTACAATCTCCCCCTTGATCCAAAAATAAATACCTAGGATGCCTACCATCTTCTTAGTGATAATTCACATATCACTCAAAAGAGACAATCCTATACTTTCTCCCAATTTCCAAATTTGGTATCAAAAACCCATCAATTTTCCCAATTGATGATACTCTCCCAATAACTTCTCCTCTTCAAGGAGAAAAATACATCCACCATCCTAAGATGGATACCTCCCCCTAAAGGCTTGCTCCCCCTTGACCATTGCACCAACAATGTCCTTGGGAAGCCCCTAAGCCAATAGGAACTCTAAACCATCAAAATTAAGGTTCTAAGTTCAAACTTGAACTTTCCATACCCTAAATTTGATACTTTGACCTAAAACTTCTCCTAATCCATATCCAATGGATTTTCACCCTTTATAATGCTTCCCAAAGCATATCCTAGGGTTAGAAGTGGTTAGGGACCTTTACCATGGCTGAAAATGGGCTAAACAAACCTTGTTAACCCAAAATCAGACCTTGCAGTCGACTCCTGATAGTAATCAGTCGACTGCCACTCACATCAGTCGACTGCCACATAGGGTAGTCGACTGATATCTGAAAATATCGATTTTCAGCTATCAGAAATAAATTTTGAAAATTCATAAATAATTATACGTAATTCGAAAAATCGTGAAAATTCATACGTATAATACTTATGATACACACAATGGGTGAAAAATATTTGAAAATTATTTTACCCATAAAATAGTGAGTTTGATACAAAACTCAAAACCATTGAAATTTTCAATGTTTTGGCCCTATTTTGTATCAACTCTATCAATGGTGATTGCTATCAATAGATAGACTTCACCAAGGTTTTTCAAAATGATTTTAAAATATTTTCAAAACCTTATTTTGGATCATATTCCTTGGGCTCTATGTACATGACTTGTACACATGCTCTCCCAATGATCCACATATGAAACAAGATGAGTTTTAGTTCATCTAGATGCAAAAACTATGCACCTTGAACTCAACTCATATCCTAGCATCTCACATGTATCTAAGGTGTATAAATACACATACATGTCAATTGGATGTGAGATGTGGGTTTTATTCATCTTATCTAGGGTTTCATGCATTTTTCTAAGGCAACCCTACTTGATTCCCTTATAAATGGGACTCCAAGTCATGCCATTGTCCTTAAATCAATTTTAAAACAAATTATCTTAAATGCATGAGTGATCATGGCATAATAATAGCAATAATTAAGCATGGCCAATGATCATGATGTCATGGCATAATATGAAATCTAAAAACACATGACATTTATCTTTAATCCCTAAGCATACTCATGACATATAAATGATAGAACATAAGCATGATGTCATGTCATGGCATATGGCAAACAAATCATGACAAGTAAAAAGTATAGGTATAAGTATACCTAAATTTTAATATTAATTTCCATTTGATATAATTAATTATATTTTGCCATATTAACCTAAATTTTCCCAAGTGTGCCAAAAACCCAAAATGGCACACTACGACCTCTAAACCTAAATTGTGCCAATTTGACCATTTTATCAAGCTTCTCAAATAATATTGACACATCCTAAAATCTTTTAGGATTATAATTCAACCCTATTTCCAAGGTATCCATCACCTTGAAAACATCCTAAAGTGCCACCTTTACCATGATTGAGTTAACTACTCATCCAATCAAGGTTGGCACACCCTAAACCCATCTAGCGTGAATCAATCACGCTCTTAGGAACCCAAAACCGATTTGAGCTCTTAGGGTTAATTAGGTATTCCTTAGGGATAACTTCCCTAGATACCTTCCTAATGACCCTCCTAGGCTTGTTAGCCTTGGTTATTTGGGTCTTACTTAGGTTGACTCTAGGGGTAACTCCCCTTGCAACCTTCTTAGTGGCCATCCTAGGTTTCCTTGAAACCCTAGCCACTAGGCACACCCTTTGGTCAATTCTAGGGATGACTTCCCTATTGACCTTGGTCTTCCTAGACCTAGTTTGTGTTCCATAATCTAATGGAACACTATGGTAAGTCACCTTGGGCTTAGGTTTGTGACCCAAACCTTGCTTGCCCTTAGTTGACTTTTGACTCTTATGTCCTAAGTGTTGACTTTGAGATTTGGACCCTTGATTTTGACCACTAGACCCTTTAAATTGATTTTGTATCTTATTTAGAGTATTTTCAAGTTTTTCAAGCCTTGACCTCAAGACTTGGTTTTCCTTTTCTAATTGCCCAATTTTAGAATTTTGATTTAAATCTTGGGCATTGGACTTCCTAGGCATATGCCTAGTCCATTTAGGGTTTAGACCTAGGTGCTCTTGCACCTTTCTAATTGTCTCCCTAGGTAAAAATTTTCTAGAGTTATTTGACCTAGGTTTGTCATTAGATAAGTTGTTTTTAGGGACATTAGTCCCAAATTTCTCCCTATTATCTAAGTGAATATTTTTAGCTCCTAAACAAAAGTATTTATTTCTATTAGCATGCTTTTCATGGCAAATTGCTAGGGAATTGAAATTTCTAGCATGCTTTTGTCTATTAACTAAAGAAAGAGCATTATTAACTTGATATACCTTAGGGTTAGCCTTAGTAGCTCCCCCTACTTGTGATGCTCCCCTTTGCCCCTTCTTCTCCCCCTTCGGGCATTGACTCCGGTAATGACCCGGTAGTCGGCATTTGAAGCAAATCACTTGCTCCTTGCTCTTTTTCATTGAGGCACCGGTCTCCTTGACTTTTGGCACGGGTGGAGTCTTCTTAACCCGTTTAGGACACTTACTCTTGTAGTGTCCTTTCTCCCTACACTCAAAGCATATAATATTCATTTTATTATTAATTGACATGCTTGAGTTACCTAGGGTGGTTGTGGTGGTCGGAGTGGATTCTTGAGTTTGCTCTTCCTCTCTACCGGATGTAGATGGTTCTTCTTGTTGCTCCGGTGTTGAGGAAACTCTAATCTCCTCCTCAATCCTAGAAGTGGATGCTTCTTCCACTTCCTCCACCTCTTCCGATCCGGATGTTGATTCCCTATCAACCTCCGAATTCTCACTTCATTGTGAGGATGATCTCTCTTCTTCACCCTCCTTATCTTCTTGAATTGATGGTGAACTTTCTTGAGCTTGAGAGGGTGAGCACTCCTCTTCTTCTTCTTCTTCTTCTTGGACCGATGATGAGTTTTCATGGAGCTTTGCCACTTGGCTCCATAACTATTTAGCATCTGCATAATTACCTAACATACACAAGATATTGTTAGGTATTAAATCAATTAAAAATTTTATCACCTTATCATTTTTCTCGGATGCTTGAACTTGCTCTTCGGTCCATCTTTTCTTTTTGAGGAATCCACCTCTTGGTCCTCTTGGATATTCAAATCCATCCATCAAAATGGACCATTCCTCAAAGTCTCTCATCATAATAAAATCCTCAATTCTTCCCTTCCAAGAATTGAATCCTTCTCGTCCGTATAGGGTGTAGGGCACCGGTGTGTTGATGTCCCAACCTAACTGATCTTGGACTTCCATCTTTTACCCTCTAGTGTCTTGCTCCCGGTTGTTAATCCGTTGAAGAGCAACCTTGCTCTGATTCCACTTGTTGGAGATTTGACGGCGCTAGAGGGGGGGTGAATAGCGTTGACCGTACGTCGATGGAATTCAATCGTGATCGCGTCTACAATTTCGTTAGCGCAGCGGAATATAGAAATGAAAGCAATAACGAAATACAACAATCACAACAATCACGAACACAAGTATATAACGTGGTTCAGAACCGAACGGTTCCTACTCCATGGATCGAGCTCTAAAGAGCCCTAGTGATGCACACGCACTCACTAATCAATAATAACTCCTTCTCGGAACAATCCGGAGGTGGAGAAATCTCGTACAAGGATTACACTAAGTAATACACAAGATACAAGCAAATACAAGTAAGAAATACAATGCAAGTAAAGGAAAAACAACTTTACAAGAGCTTTGGATTGCTTGATCTTTGATTTCCTTGAACTAGCTTTGAAGGACTGGAAAGCACCAACTTCCCCCTTCAATTTCGCCCAAGAAAATCGCTGCAAAAACCCTCCTTCCGAGCTGCCTTTATAACCTGCGTCGGGCTGGATTTCCGCCTATCAGTCGACTGCCATAAGTCACCAGTCGACTGATGCCACTGTTGTCGTGAGACAACGGATCGATCCACGTTGGAAAAACTCCAACGGATCTCTTGGAAGTCGACTGCCGACCCTTGGCTGATCCGCGCCGTAGTCGATATCGATCGGCTATGGAGCGCTTCGTGCTCGACAGGAACCGATCATCGTCGACCCTTGGCGGTCATGCCAGAGCAATTCCAGCTCTAAACTAGCAGTTGAACTCAAGTCGACTTACGGCAGTCGAACCGGCCATAATGCCAGTCGACTGCCAACCTCAAGAATGAGGTTTTAACCCAAGTATGGTGCCCCCATACTTGCTAGATCACCCTTAGCCTAGACCTAAGCCTTCTATCCACCTATATCAGCCTCACGCCTCTCTGATCCCTCCAAGTCATCCATGACTTGTTCATCCATCGCGCTAGCCTCCAGGTGCTTCCCTCGGCTGTGTCATGCTAACGGTGTCTACACCGCCAAGGCACATTGGACTTACACCGCCAAGGCTCCGCTTGGACTTTACGCCGCCAACCATTGGACTTATGCTGCCAAGACTCCCGCTTGGACTTTACGCCGCCAATATCAAACCCTTGGACTTCTCAAATGCCAAGACTCAAGCTTGGACTTTCCCTTGCCAACCCATGTTGGACTTTCCATGCCAAGACCATGCTTGGACTTTTCCATTTGCCAAGACCCATGCTTGGACTTCTCATTTGCCAAGACCCATGCTTGGACTTCTCATGCCAAGTACTCAAGACTTGGACTTTCCCAAATGCCAAGTACCCATGACTTGGACTTTCCATGCGCCAAGTGTCCCACTTGGACTTTTCATGCCAAGTGCTCAAGACTTGGACTTTACCAAATGCCAAGTGTCCCACTTGGACTTTCCATGCCAAGTACCCATGACTTGGACTTTACCTTGCCAAGACCCATGCTTGGACTTTCCCATAATCACATGGTCAACCCCAGTCAACCATCAAGTTCTTCCTCGAGTCAAACTCGAGTCCGATCAAACATGACCCGGGTCGATTTCTCCAACAATCTCCCCAACATATTAACCGATATTAATGTCAAACATCAATGCCAAACCACTTTGTCAAATCCCTTTGTCAAACATCAAAACATCACTCGAGTCAAACTCGAGTCTGGTCAATCGTGACCTGGGCCGATTGCACCAACATGCTCTAAACCATATAACGACATAAATATGGGTTAAAGAATGCAATAGACAATCCAACTACTATACAGGTATCCGACACAATCGTATAAGTGATGCGGGTAGCATGTATGAAGATGATGTACAACCAAATACAATAAGTATAGTACAATCAAATGCAGTATCACAATAAGGATATATATATATAGACTGCATCTATATATATTCACTAATCATAATCATCCACATATATATATACATGCATATATGTATATATATATGGCAATATGCAAAAATGTCATAAGTCGGCAATGCAGCATGCATGGTCATGCCGGCTCACCCTAAAGCCACCACGACCCTAGTGTTGCCTCGGTGGCTCGACATGACAACTGTCCCAACTCAACACCAACCACTACTCTTGAGTGGCCGAGTGGGCAGTATGATCGAGTAGCATATAAGTGTGAAGAGCAAGCTACACGATGGGGGTCCCATGCTGTTGGCCACTCCGACAGTCACTACCCATGAGTGGTCGAGTGCCACACATGCAGGACTACGACACGCAAATCTCACTACCACCGTCTATAGTGGTAGAGTGCGGCACCACAATGCTTTGCCCTCACACCGATTACTCCTCCTATGAGTAACCGTGGGGGAAGGATGACTGACAACCCTCTCAACCATAAGAGAGACCACGTCGTCAGCATGCATGCAAATGACATGAATGCTTTGTCACAAATAGACATCCACCACAAACTCTCTATTCTAAAGAGAGTCAAACCAATCAAATCAACGCACTCTCTATCTTGCAGAGAGTCGTATTCAACTGATTATAATGAGCTAGGACCACCGGTCCATAGCGATACACTAAGTACAATTCACCTGACCATTTACACAGTACATGGTCGGTAGTAAACATGCAACCTAAGGGTATTAGAATTAACCCTACGTTCAAAATATTACCTACCCATAGATGACCTCTTTGCCCAATTTACAATCAGGTTGTCATCCGGACTTTACTATTTGCACTTAACTAAAAAAATTCTAGGTTACTTACATCACCTATATATTTAACTCCTAATCATGATAAAAATGAAATATGATAGCAACAATGGAGTTAACAACCAAAGGTAAGGTATCAAGTGCAAGAGTAAATAAGAACAGAGTCAAGGTAACATGATCATATAAAATGATCATGTATCTAAATCTGCATGCATTTAAAACTACCTGACCAGGGTAGGAATTACCCACATACTGTAATGCTCGTAATAATGAAGTCCTCACGATCGCGGATTTGTCTCGTATCCACATCCTACAAATATCATCAATTACATTTTAGTGCAAGCATACTACAAAATACGAATTAATTACTATATCGTTCTTATAGTCGCATCCTTTTTATCGAATATGATTTAGGAGAAATCCCCCAAACCACCCAAGGACAATTCACTGTATCAACCTCTGATTGCTAATATCCTGGGGTTGATCTCTCAAACTCACTGTTATAAGTAGCAAATACGCCAAATTCACCATCTGCAGAACGGATCCACAACTCAAATATCTACCTCACAATGATTCACAGCTACCTCACAAGTACAAACAGAACACCTTAACTCCTTCCATACATCACCCCCCATTTACAAAAAATCAATCACTCAACAACTAGGTCAAAGGATGAAGAAACTCACCTCTTTATTACTCGGTTACAACCGGATCAGATCCACGCCAACAAAGAACGCATAATCGGAGATACTCGCTGCCCACCAGAACGCTCAATCACGTTTGTGAACAGGCTCAACTCAAGCTCATTTTCTACGGTGAACAGGGATAAATCAACTCCCATTGTAGCTGTGAACTGAGATGAACCCAACAACCTACCTCACGACACTGCCCTTCCCTCGTCTAGAACAGCATCACCCTTCACAACCGACCATTTCCCACTACTAGCCCATACATAGAATACTCATGACCCCCTGCTCACCGACAAGAAAACCACTGCCCAAAATAGATTGAGCTCTCACAGCCCACACAACCCAGTTACAACTCGATTCACAACCATAAACAATCACACAACAGTCAATCGATATTAAGAATAGCAATCCAACAAATTGCACTGAACTGACAGAACAAAAAGGAAGGGGATCGTGCTTACCAACAATTGAAGTCTTTACCGGTAGAATAAACCCCAAAATCGGTAGCCTACCCCTCCTATCCTCTTGTTCACCAATTCTGCCCAAATCACAATTTAGGTCACACGTGGGAAATCACAAATAGGAGTTGTAACCTCGTCCCAAAAGAGAGAAATGATCGCTTATACCTAGTTCCAACGCTGATTGGCAACAGGGATCAGTAATCATGAGGGAAAATAACTCGAAGTTGGCTGCCCTATTCGCTGGCCAAGATCTCTGGTGCCCTTGATTCGGAGAAAACCTCCACCACATACCAAGCCTGGCACTCCCCCCTCCAACCAGACCTTTCACCGAGCACAGGACAATGTCGGCAGTCGACGGTTCGGCAAGGAAGAGTTACGGAGGTCGTCGTGGGGCCTGATCGATGGGTTCTCTTGGCACAGGGGAAAAGAACGGCGGAGCGAAGATTTGAGGCGTGAGGAGAAGGCAGACAAGCGATGAGGGCTTCGTTTCGGAGAGGAGCAGAAGGTGAATGGGAAGAGCTGCGATCGAGGGAGAAGTTAATCGCGGTTGGCTCGGGAGAAATGCTCGAGTAACTATTTCAGTGAGATTAAAAGCTGGACGGCGGATCGGCGTTAAGTGAGAAACGTGTCGGATGTGGGCGGGTTGGATTTGGGCAACTTAACGGGTTGGATTTCAGACTCGTTAAACCTTTTAACTCCCTCTAAACAAAGAGGGTCTTAGAAATCTCCATTTAAGTCCTGAAAAATTTCTAAAAATTCCTTAAAAAATCCATAGAGTATTCTCCTAATTACCCAACATTTATTTTATTTATTTATTTTTTTCGTGGTATTTTACATTCTCCCCCACTTATAAAAATTTGGTCCCCAAATTTCGTACTTAAATCTAAAAATTAGATCAAGCATATTCCGAAATAACCACATACCTCAAGTAAACAGATGAGGGTATCGAGCTCGGATAGTATCTTCCAGCTCCCATGTAGCCTCCTCATCAGTATGATGCTGCCATCCCACCTTTACGAGTCGGATGATTTTGTTCCACAACTGTCACTCCTTATGACTAAGAATCTGCACCGGAATTTCCTCATAAGTCGCATTTGCCTAGAGTGGTATCGAAACCTCTTTCAGAACATGGTCATATCGCGGCACGTATTTCCTCAGCATAGAAACATGGAATACATTGTGAACACCTGCTAGTGTCGGAGGTAAGGCCAACCGATAAGCTACACCTCCAATTCACTCCAATATCTCAAATGGACCAATGTAGCGTGGAGATAATTTTCCTTTCAACCCAAATCTCTTGACTCCTTTGGTGGGTGACACTCGTAGGAATACATGGTCCTCGACTGAGAATTCCAAAGGCCTTCACCTCCGGTCCGCATAACTCTTTTGCCGGTCCTGTGCCTCAGATAACCGTCGTCTGATCACTCGCACCAACTCTACATCATGCTGGATACTCTGAGGCCCCAATAACTGTCGTTCCTCAACTTCCTCCCATAACACTAGAGATCTGCAGGGTCTGCTGTATAAGACCTCGAAAGGAGTCATCTGAATGGAAGAGTGGTAGCTGTTGTTATAGGCAAATTCCACTAAAGGATGAAATGCTATACTGAGTCGAAGCTCTGTGTCCATGGTCTGCTACAGACTCTGCCAGAATCGTGAAGTAAATTGCGGATCTCTATCAGATATGATACTCAAAGGTACACTGTGCAATCTGATAACCTCCCGACAGTACAATTCCGCTAGACGATCCAATGAGTCCGTCCTACGAATCGGAAGAAAGTAAGCTGATTTGGTCAACCGATCTACGATCACCCAAATTGCATCATGTCCTTTACGGGTTCTGGGTAATCCCGTAACGAAGTCCATCGTGATATGCTCCCACTTCCATTCCGGGATCGAAATTCCCTGAAGTAACCCAGCAGGTTTTTGATGTTCAACCTTCACTTGCTGGCATACTAGACATCATGCAACAAAGTCTGCAATATCTTGTTTCATACCGTTCCACCAGTATAAGTGCTTCAAATCTCGGTACATCTGAGTACCACCAGGATGTATAGCAAATCTCGACTGATATGCTTCTTGTAGCAATTCTTCCTTAACTGGGTGTGTGTCCGGAACACATAGTCGTCCACGGAAATGAAGTACTCCATTCTCGTCACTCAAGAAATCCGTCTGACGTTCTGAGTCTATCGTGCTGCACAAGAACTGCAGATGCTGGTCACTGACTTGTGCTTCCTTGATCCTTTCAGCAATAGCGGACTGGGCAGCCATAGAAACTAATATCCTTCGGGATGTTTGACCGTGTTCAGACAATCCCAACTCTGAGAACTATCGAACTATATCGGTAACTGCTGTCAGGTGACTGGCCAGAATCTCACGAGACTTCCTGCTCAATGCATCTACTACCACATTAGCTTTTCCCGGATGATACTGGATTGTGCAATCGTAATCCTTCAGATATTCCATCCACCGTCTCTGTCTTTTATTCTCTTCTCGTGTTAATGATACTTACTTTTATGGTCTGTGTAGATCTCAAAGGTAATCCCATACAAGTAGTGCCTCCATATCTTCAATGCGAAAATAATGGCGGCTAACTCTAGATCGTGCACTAGGTAATTTCTCTCGTGATCCTTTAGTTGACGGGAGACATAAGATACCACACATTTGGACTACATCAGAACTGCACCCAACCCTTGGATAGAAGCATTCATATAAAGAACTATCCCATCAACACCAGAAGGAATCACTAAGACTAGTGCAAAAACTAACCGTCACTTAAGCTCCTGGAAGCTAGTTTCACAAGCCTCTAACCAGGTGAACTTGACCCCTTTTCGAGTCAAGCGAGTGAGTGGCATGGCGATACTCGAGAATCCCTCCACGAATCTCCGATAATACCAGCTAGACCAAGGAAATTATGGACATTTTGAACTAATTTTGGCTGCTCCCAACTGGTAATTGCCTCGATCTTCTGGGGATCTATAAAAATACCTCTGTTGAACACTACGTGTCCAAGAAAACCCACTGAGGATAACCAGAACGCACACTTTCTAAACTTGGCATACAATTGTTCCCATCGCAACGTATCCAATACTATCCATAGATGTTGTTCATGCTCCTCCTCGGATCGACAATAAATCAATATATCATCGATGAACACTATCATGAACTGATCTATATACCTCAGGAATACCCGGTTCATTAAGTCCATAAATGCAGCTGGGGCATTTGTGAGATTGAAAGGCATCACTAGAAACTCATAATGCCCATAATGGGTGCGGAAAGCTATTTTCTGAACATCCTCATCTCTTATCTGAAGCTGATGATATCCTGAGAGGAGATCAATTTTAGAATACACACATGTATCCTTAAGCTGATCGAACAAATCTTCTATCCTCGGCAGTGGATATTTGTTCTTAACTGTGACTGCATTCAGTTGTCGATAGTCAATACATAACCGCAATGATCCATCCTTCTTTTTTGCAAAGAGTACTGGAGCTCCCCATGGTGAAACACTAGGGCGGATGAATCCATTATCCAGCAACTTCTACAGTTGAACTTTAAGTTCATTCAATTCTTTTGGTACCATCCAATAAGGAGGTTTCGATATAGGTACAGTTCCTGGAATCAGCTCTATCACAAATTCCACTTGCCTAGGAGGTGGCAAGCCTAGAAGTTCATCTGGAAATACGTCTGGATACTCTCGGACTACTCACACATCAGAGAGGGGTGGTAGTCCTTCATTCACAACTTTGACCAGAGATAGCAAATAACCCTGACAACCCTGGGCCATTAACTTCTGAGCCTGTAAAGCCGATATAATGGATAATCCATCATCTCTAGTGCCAACAAATTCCCAAGCTAGTTGATCCGATGGTCGAAATGTCACCACCCTTGCTCTACAATCCACTGTAGCATAATAAGCGACCAACCAGTCCATACCGAGAATAATATCGAACTCTATCATTTCCAACACCTGGAGGTCCACTGTAAGGATATGCCCATCAAAATCTAATGGGCAACCTTTGATTTCTTGGTGGCTAGTCAGCACCTCTCCTGATGGCAAGGATACTGCTAAGCCACAAGAACGAACCATTGGGATCCTTTCGACTCTACCCAGAAATATTCTAGATACGAATGAATGGGAACTATCGGTATCAATCAAAGTATCAGTGTATATAGAATAAACTGAAACCATACCCCGTATGACTGATCTCTCAGCCCGCTGCACCTCATCTCTAGTGATGGCAAAAACTCGTCCAGTCTTGATATTTGTCGGCTGCATCCCTAACGAAGAAGTAGTGTGCCTCCACTCAGGCTGAGTCTGACTCTGAGGTGCTAGAGACTGAGTCACTAGTGCAGGCATAAGATAACCTTGAGAGTTGGCTGGTAACATCGGCGGTGCAGATACCCCTGGATAGTAGATTACTGGAGATGTAGGGTACTGGATAGCCATCGACATCACTGAAGGGGCACTCGATTCGATACAATCGCGCTGCGAGGTAATCGGGCCGCTCGACCATAAGATCGCATCCGCAGCTTCTCTATTGAGTTGAACTTCCTTCCCTTGTTAGAGCTATCAGGAAACTCCAGCTGCACTCTCAATGTACACTCTCGACTGGTATGTCCAGGTTGCTTGCAATAGTAGCAAACAGGCTACTCCAAAGGGCACTCTGGAACTCTATGACTTTCAGATCTGCATCTATAACATCCAGTTCTGTTCTTACTCTTACGGTTTTTCTGGGAACCTTCAGCCTATTCAGAAGCTGGGCGCTTCCCTTTTTGGCCCTAGACGATCCCTCTGTAGTACCTCGAGTATTGCCCTTCTGCTCCTGCTTCATCTTAGTCTGATTCCCTGAATTTTTCTTCTGCTGCTTACTCTGGGACATTTGCTTCTCTATATCTTTTTCCTTGGAGATCTGTTGGGAAGTCATTTCAATACAAATGGCCCAGTCCAGTGCCTCCTTGTAAGAGGCAATAGAAGATCCTGACATCCTGACTCGAATATAAGCTGCTAGGCCCTGTGTGAACTGGAACATCCAATCTGCATCCTGGGTTATCAGGTGAGGGCAGAACTCTGAAAGCCTGGTAAACTCTGCATTATACTTATGACGGAATGATCACCTTGCTTCAGACTTAGGAATTCCTGACGATGTGCCGTAGCAAACGCGGAAGGAAAATATTGTCTCCAGAAAGCATCTCAAAAGATGACCCAAGTAATCCCTCGCTCCCCGAGTAGAGTCTTCTGCATTTTCCACCAAGTAACATGTTGGTGCAATTGACCGGACTCGAGTTTGACTCGAGTGATGTTTTGATGTTTGACATGGAAGTTTGAAATCGATGTTTGACATTGATGTCTAGTAATATTTTGGGGAGATTGTTGGAGCAATCGACCCTGGTCATGATTGACCGGACTCGAGTTTGACTCGAGGGGGATTTTGATGGTTGACTAGGGTTGACCATGTCATGGAAAGTCCAAGTCTTGAGTACTTGGCATGGAAAGTCCAAGCATGGGTCTTGGCAAGGAAAAGTCCAAGCATGGGTCTTAGCATGGGAAGTCCAAGAATGGGTCTTGGCATGGAAAGTCCAACATGGGTTGGCAAGAAAAAGTCCAAGCTTGAGTCTTGGCATTTGAGAAGTCCAAGGGGTTTGATATTGGCGGCGTAAAGTCCAAGCGGGAGTCTTGGTAGCATAAGTCCAATGGTTGGCGGTGTAAAGTCCAAACGGAGTCTTAGTGGCGTAAGTCCAATGTGCCTTGGCGGTGTAGACACCGTTAGCATGACATAGCTGATGGAAGCACCTGAAGGCTAGCGCAATGGATGAACAAGTCATGGATGACTTGGAGGGATCCGAGAGGCGCAAGGCTGACGGAGGTGGCTAGAAGTCTTAGGTCTAGGCTACGGGTGGTCTAGCAAGTATGGGGGCACCATACTTGAGTTAAAACCTCATGTTTTAGGTGTATCAGTAGACTGGTGCCATGTGGCAGTCGACTGGCGCAAGTCAACTAGGGTTTGACTGCGAGAATTGGCCCAGCAGTCGACTGCCAGCCTTTGGCAGTCGACTGATTGGTCGAGCAGTCAACTGATCTTGTGATCAGTCGACTGGTGCTCAAGAATTCTAGCACAGAATGGAGTCGATACTTGACTGCAGGGTTAGCAGTCGAGTGAAGGCTCCATCAGTCGATTGATATCCTATCCGTTGGATTTTTTCAGCATGGATTATACCATTGTCTCACAACAACAGTGTCATCAGTCGACTGATCGACGATTTCCAGCCTAGGCAGCAGCTTTAAATGGAGATCGTGGAGGAGGAAATTAAAAAAGGTTCTTTGAGGTGTTTTGGGGTGAGTTGCTGTTGTAATTCAGGGTCTCCAAATGCTACTTGATCAACCTAGAAAGCAAGCATTCAAAAGCTCGGTGTAAAGTGTTCTTTACTTGCATTTTAGTGTAGTTGCTTGTATTCTTATTGTATTACTTTTGTAATCACTTATAAGGGGTTTCTCCACCTCCGGATTATTCTGAGAAGGAGTTATTTGTGATTAGTGGTTGCGTGTGCATCACTAGAGATCTTTAGAGCTCGATCCGTGGAGTAGGAACCATTCGGTTCCGAACCACGTTAAATACATGTGTATTAGTGTATTTGTGTTTATCTTGTTTCGTTATTGCTATTATTTCTATTTTCGCTGCGCTAATGAAATTTGTAGAGACGAACGCAACGAAATCCATCACGCAACGAATCGACGCTATTCACCCCCTCTAGCAGTCAACATTTCCTATACATAATGGCATGATCTCTAAGGTGATATGCAGCAAGGCCCACCTTCTCATTGTCCGTACAGTCCATGTACTCGAAAGTGTCCTCCAAATTCTCCAGCCACGCACGTGCGATCCATGGATCAGACTCCCCTCAGAATAAGGTAAATTTATCCTTGGCCGAACGTGCTAATACAAGTATTCGTGCTTTATCATTGAGCCAACTGGAATCCGTAGGTACCGACCTAGTCGGTGGTATATCCAGATTCTGAGGCTCTGTACCACCAATAGGGGATTGCTGAGGCTGTGCTTCAGTAGCTGGCTCAGTCGTAATCGTATCTTGTCCCACCACTCTAGCTGATCGCCTGGATGGACGACCTCGACCACGAGTCTACACAGGTGCCATAGTTCTGACTGTATACACCTGTTGAACAAGTCTAGATAAGTATCTAACTAAAGTATAAGTTATCAAGAATACTTACTTCGTGCTGCCTGGAGCTTATGCCGCTGTCAATCCCATCTCACAAAAACCAAATTCGAAAAAAATATACCGACTCCCGAGAATCCAAGACTCAAAAACAAAAATCATTGTATGACATCGCAGAACCTTCGACTCTGATACCAATAAAGTTGTCATGCCCCGAGAGTATGCCGTGCCAAAAAGCAAATGGACGACATCTCCCCTGTACGTGGCAACATCTCGGGTTAATACAAGGCCCGTAGGCCCACAACTACAACATAATAAGCAGATATAAATATAACAAACACAGCAGAAACATAAACCACATACCCACAACATACATACCGACATACAATTCGACAACACACAGGTGTACACCACCTGACAAGTCCACAGTAATAAAATTGTACATAAAGCATCGACACAAAACAAAGTCCACGACATAAAGACAAAGTCCATACATAAACCAAAGTCCATGACATAAAACAAATTCCTCGGGAGTCTCAGAAAACGGAGATGGGATGGATCGTCGGCGAAGCTCCAAGTTATCACGAAGACTTCTACTTGTTACCTGAGCGACAGAAAAACTCAGGGTCCATGGTGGTGAGTAAAGCTCAGCAGGTAATAGGAAAACATGTATATATCAATATCACATGTAATTTGATAGAAAAATATACAGGCATATTAGGTAACACTAGCATGATAAGATATCCATGTATATACCTTCTAACCAAAGGCCAATATAAAATGTAGACATACCTGAAAGTCTGCTACGCTACACCTGTCCAACCTGAGCACATAGCCACAATATATACATATACAGGAAGTCTGCTCTAAACCATATAACGGCATAAATATGGGTCAAAGAATACAATACACAATCCAACTACTATACAAGTATCTGGCACAACCGTATAAGTGATACGAGTAGCATGTATGAAGATGATATACAACCAAATGCAACAAGCATAGTACAATCAAATGCAGCATCACAATAAACATATATATATAGACTGCATCTATATATATTCACTAATCACAATCATCCATATATATATATACATGCATATATGTATATATATGACAATATGCAAAAATTCCATAAGTCATTAATGCAGCATGCATGGTCATGCCGGCTCACCCTAAAGCTACCATGACCCCAGTGTGGTCTCGGTGGCTCGACATGACAACTGTCCCAACTCAACACCAACCACTACTCTCGAGTAGCCGAGTAGGCAGTATGATCGAGTAGCATATAAGCGTGAAGAGCAAGCTACACGATGGGGGTCCCTGCTGTTGGCCACTCTGACAGTCACTGCCCATGAGTGGTCGAGTGCCACACACGCAGGACTACGACATGCAAATCCTACTACCACCGTCTATAGTGGTAGAGTGCGACACCATAATGCTCTATCCTCACACCGGTTACTCCTCCTATGAGTAACCATGGAGGCAGGATGACTGACAACCCTCTCAACCATAAAGGAGACCACGTCTCCAGCATGCATGCAAATGACATGAATGCTCTGTCACAAATAGACATCCACCACAGACTCTCTATTCTAAAGAGAGTCAAACCAATCAGATCAACACACTCTCTATCCTACAGAGAGTCATAGTCAACTGATTATAATGAGCTAGGACCACCGGTCCATAGTGACACACTAAGTACAATTCACCTGACCATTTACACAGTACATGGTCGGTAGTAAACATGAACCTAAGGGTATTAGAATTAACCCTATGTTCAAAACATTACCTACCCACAGATGACCTCTTTGCTCAATTTACAATCAGGTTGTCATCCAGACTTTACTATTTGCACATAATTAAACAAATTCTTGGTTACTTACATCACCTATATATATAATTCCTAATCATGATAAAATGAAACATGATAGCAGCAATGGAGTTAACAGCCAAAGGTAAGGTATCAAGCACAAGAGTAAATAAGAACAGAGTCAAGGTAACATGATCATATAAGATGATCATGTATCTAAATCTGCATGCATTTAAAACTACCTGACCAGGGTAGGAATTACCCACCTGCTATAATGCTCGTAACAATAAAGTCCTCACGGCTGTGGACCTGTCTCGTATCCACGTCCTGCAAATATCATCAATTACATTTTAGTGCAAGCAGACTACAAAATACGAATTAATTACTATATCGTTCTTATAGTCGCATTCTTTTTATCGAATATGATTTAGGAGAAATCCCCCAAACCACCTAAGGCCAATTCACTGTATCAACCTCTGATTGCCAATATCCCGGGGTTGATCTCTCAAACTCACTGTTATAAGTAGCAAATACACCAAATTCACCATCCGCAGAACGGATCCACAACTCAAATATCTACCTCACAATGATTCACAGTTCCCTCACAAGTACAAATATAACACCTTAACTCCTTCCATACATCACCCCCCCCTGTTTACCAAAAATCAATCACCCAATAAGTAGGTCAAAGGATGAAGAAACTCACCCCTTTATTACTCGGTTACAACCGGATCAGATCCACGCCAACAAAGAACACATAATCGGAGATACTCGCTGCCCACCAGAATGCTCAATCACATTTGTGAATAGGGTTAACTCAAGCTCATTTGCTATGGTGGACATGGATAAATCAACTCCCATTGTAGCTGTGAACTGAGATGAACCCAACAACCTACCTCATGACACTGCCTTTCCCTCGCCTAGAACAACATCACCCTTCACAATCGGCCATTTCCCACTACCAGCCCATACACAGAATACTCATGGCCCCCTGCTCACTGACAAGAAAACCACTGTCCAAAATAGATTGAGCTCTCACAACCCACATAACCCAGTTACAACTCAATTCACAGCCATAAACAATCACACAACAGTCAATCGATATTAAGAACAACAATCCAACAAATTGCACTGAACTGACAGAACAAAAAGGAAGGGCATTGTGCTTACCAACAATTGAAGTCTTCACTGACAGAACAAACCCCAAAACCGGCAGCCTACCCCTCCTATCCTCTTGTTCACCGATTCTGCCCAAATCACAATTTAGGTCACATGTGTGAAATCACAAATAGAAGTTGTAACCTCATCCCAAAAGAGAGAAATGATCGCTCATACCTAGTTTCAGCGCTGATCGGCAACAGGGATCAATAATCACGAGGGAAAATAACTCAAAGTTGGCTGCCCTATTCACCAGCCATGATCTCTGGTGCCCTTGATTCAGAGAAAACCTCCACCATAGACCAAGCATAGCACTCCCCCCTCCAACCGGACCTTTCATCGAGCACAGGACAACGTTGGCAGCTGGCGGTTCGGCGAGGAAGAGCTACGGAGGTCATCGAGGGGCCTGATCGATGGGTTCTCTCGGCACAGGGGAAAAGAACAGTGGAGCAAAGATTTGAGGCGCGAGAAGAAGGCAGACGAGCGATGAGGGCTTCGTTTCAGAGAGGAGCAGAAGGTGAATGGGAAGAGCTACGATCAAGGGAGAAGTTAATCACGGCTGGCTGGGGAGAAACGATTGAGTAACTATTTCGATGAGATTAAAAGCTGGATGATGGCTCGACGTTAAGTGAGAAATGGGTCGGATGTGGGCGGGTTGGATTTGGGCAGTTTAACGGGTTGGATTTTAGACCCGTTAAACCTTTTAACTCCCTCTAAAGAAAGAGCTTATGATATTGGATACCGTGGCGATTGACATTAGGCCAAGTGGGAGTTTGTTAGTAATATATGTGAGGTGTCCTAAGACAATCGACTTATGGTTGTACCATTTATTTTATAAATGAAGATTTACTATTTGAGTATATATATTTTCATGTATTTGATTGAATCTTAAACTCATTTACTGAATGCCCGTAATACGATTCACATAATGAGAGAATTTGTGATTGGATCACAACTAGTGAGTATCTCTATATGTGCAATTGTGATGTATTGGAATTATCCCTAGTCGATGAATTGATGGATTCAGACACCATCGATTCTTTTGAGACTAACACGAGGTATACTCTTTGGTTTATCCAAGCATTTGTTCCTCACTAGCTGGAAACATTGGGATGGACAGAGTTAATCGTGGATGTTAGTTATGGTAACTAGTTCATTGGAGTGACTAGCTGTAAGACTTCATATGGTTATCTGCATATATGGATATGTCAATGAAGTTCTTACAACAACTTAAGTGCGATGTTCCTTCGACTTGCAGTATTCAAGTCATCTTGGTCATGAAGATTTATGCTTTGACATCTTAAGCAAGCATCTCTGAAGAGATGTGGACCCGGGATGATTGGGTATAAGTCGAAGGTGTTTGAATAGCCTATAGAGAATTCACCGCTCCTTGCGAGGAGATGTATACCCTATGGCCTCCCGTCAGATTGTTACTAAAGTCTTTGGCCAAAGTATTACATGTTTAGAGTATGATACTCTTGGATATTTATGCAGTAACTAGAATCCGGAGGACGAGGAAGTAATACTTAGGCTAGGTGCGACATAGTCAGCCTAGTAGGGACTGACACAATAGACCATGTCCTGAACCAAGTGGGTATAAGATGAGTGAATGGAATGGGGCACGATTCATTGTAGCTGCTGAAGGGTTTCAGAAATGGTTCTGGGATCAACCATTGATTTTTCGATTAATTGGGGATCATGATGTACTACTAGGTTCCACTCATGATCATTCTATAATTAATGGTTAATTATAGACGACCAACATAAACCGGGAACCTATTTGGTCACATGCACAACGAGCGTAATCCGAAGGATTTAAAATGAATTTGAGAATAGGATTCTCAGATCGAGAGAGACTTGGTTTGATTGGACCAAACAAAGAGCGAGCATGAAATTGTTTCAATTGCATCGGAAGTATGGATGAGCCTAGTTTTATGAAGACATGATGGATGAACCAAATTGGTTTGGTTCTAATCCAATGGTGAAAAATAAACCAAAGTGGTTTGGTTTGTTTTAAACGAATGAACCAAAGTTGGTTTGGTTCGTTTTAACTTAAAATAGTTCAATGCAGTTTGATTTATTTTAACTTAAGTTATTGGAGCAGGTTAACGGGCTTTGGTTATGAACCAATAACCATTAGGAGAATATGCTCTCTATAAAAACACGGCTTAAGGGTTTTTCGAGAAGAATTAATTAATTCAAGGGATTTGGAAACCCTAGCCTCCTTTTCTCTCTTCTCCTTGCCGTCGCCGCCCAAGGGCTCTTCTTGCACGACACCTCCGCCGCCGCCTCGCCATTGCCGACGATCCTCCGGCAACCCTCCTTGGCTCCAATGACCAAGGACCAGCCGCCCCTTTTCCTTTGGCCGACACCAAGTCCTCCACCAAGCTGTCCAATTTTTGGACAACTTGCTTCCTTCTTGTTGGAGCATCGTTTGGAGCTCCGACAACAACTTTCTTGCTAGGGATTGGATCTTCGGCAATCCTCATAGGTGGAGGACCAGGGATTCGTCAATCGGTTGACGAATACCTCTTCGGAGAAGCGAGTTTTGGGGACTCATTTTTGCATCCGAATTTTGATTAGGATTGTGATCTTCTCTCAATCACATCATCTTTGACACGAGGCTAGTGAATCCTACGAAGAAGAGGCTCATAGCTTGGCTAAGCTATCCCGACGGTACTCATCGTGGATATGGATAAAGGCAATTCTAGCGTGAGTTGCTCCGGTTGATGTCATTCCCGCTGCACGTGATATGTCAAGTATAACTAGCGTAATTTCCTTTTATTGCAAAATTGGAAACTGCAATTATGTCTACACATGATGTATCTTGCATGCGTGTGGTGTGTGTGTTGTAATAAATTAGATTTATTGCTTTTATTTCTTCCACTGTGCACATGTTTATGAAACATGTTCGAACACACACTTGCCACAGTGCCGGGGAAATCCAACAGAAAATGCCTTAAAGTGCCGCCTTTACCATGGTTAGGTTAACTACCTATCCATTCAAGGTTGGCACACTCTAAGCCCATCTAGAATGATGGAATCACACTCCTAGGAATCCAATACCTATTGGAGCTCTTTGGGCTAATTAGGTACTCGCTAGGGATAACTTCCCTAGCTACCCTCCTAGGCTTTGAAGCCTTGGTCATTTGGATTTTTTCAAAGTTAACTCTAGGGGTAACTCCCCTTGTAACCTTGCTAGTGACTTTCTTAGGCTTTTTAGAGGTGTTAGTCACTTCGACCTTCCTAAGGTCAACTCTAGGGATTGCCTCTCTTGTGACATTGACCTTCCTAGACCTATACTTAGTTCCATAGTGAAATAGAATATTATGGTAGGTCGACATTACCTCCTTGGACTTAGGCTTGTGACCCAAGCCTTTCTTGTCCTTAGGCAATGCTTGCCTCCTAGACTCTAACCTTTGACTAATTGACCCTTGACTTGAATTTGTCATTTTTGCAAGGGCCTTTTCTAATTTCTCAAGCCTTGACCTCAAGGCTTGGTTTTTCTTTTCTAATATCTCAAATTTTGAATTTCCATCGTTTCTTGAAAATTCTTCTTCCTAGGCATGTGTCTAGATTTCTTGGGATTAATGCCTAGGTTCTTCTTATCATTAGGTAGAGTAGTCTTAGGGGTAATGAGTTTAGATTTGTCCCTAGATTTATTTTCATACGATTTATCCCCTCAATAAAATTTTTTATTTTTGGCATGCTTTCTATCATGATGAACAATAGCAAGAAAATTATTAACATGTGATGCCTTGCCAGCATGCTTCTTGACATTCCTTAAAGTAGGAGCGTTATTAAATGATACCTTGGGGTTTGCCTTAGCTCCCCCTACTTGTGATCTCCCTAATTTGTCCTTTTTGGAGTGACTCCCCCTAGGACATTGGATTCAGTAATGCCCCCTTTGTTGGCACTTGAAGAACACTATGTGCTTCTTGCTTTTGCGTATCAAGACTCCTTCCTCCTTTGTCTTCTTCTTTTCCTTAGATGTCGGTTGTGCCTTCTTGACTCTTTTTGGGCATTTGCTCTTACAATGTCCTACTTCCCTACACTAAAATCATGTTATATGTTTTTTATTTTTAATAGATGCATTTGAGTTACCTTCCATGGTGGTTGTAGGATCTTGAGCTTGTTCTTCACTTTGTTCGGATGTAGAGGGTTCCTCCTCTTGCTCTAGTATTGAAGGCCTAATCTCCTCCTTAATCCTAGAGGTGGAGACTCCTTCAATCTCCTCTACTGACCCAGATGTTGAGCATCTCTCAACTTTCGAATCCTCAAGCTCTTGGGTTAATGTTGTGCTTGATTCTTTGGATTCCTCCTCTACTTGAGTTGGTGAGGATTCTTTATGGAGTTTGGCTAGCTTACTCCATAATTCCTTAGCATCCCTGAACTCACCTAACTTTGCCAAAATATTATTAGGTAACAAATTAACTAACATTTTCGTTACCTTATTATTTATTTCAAAATATCAGATTTGCTCCTTAGTCCACTTCTTCTTCTTGAGTATTTTCTTCTTCTTATCCTTTGGAGCTTCGAACCCCTACTAAAATGCTAATCCAATTGTCAAAATCATACATAAGAAAATACATCATTCTACTTTTCCAATATGCAAAATTTTTCTGGTCAAAGGAAGGCAGAACCGTGATGTCATCCCCTAATCTATCTTGAAACTCCATTTCTTCTAACGCGTTGCTCCCTTGGTTGTTAATCCTTGAAAAGTATCCTCGCTCTGATACCACTTTTTGAGAATTAGGGTGATTTGTTGTTCTGAGCACATCGGGCTCTGATACCACTTGTTGAGGATCGGACGTCACGCTAGAGGGGGTGAATAGCGATTTTCATTTTGCTTTGATGGATTACGTGCTTGTCTACAATTTATTTGTAATATGCAGTGGAATAATAAAGTAAAATAACAAATTCACCCAACAATAAGATTTTTACGTGGTTCAGAACTAGAGTTCCTACTCCACAGTGGCGCTATAGTGATCTACACTCACTATGAACCTCTCTTTCTCGGTATGACAATGGAGGTGGAGAAACCTCATACAAGTTATTACAACAATAAGAAATACTATAAAATACAAGAAATTATAATAAGAATGAATACAAGTAAAGAAAACACTTTATAAATGAGCTTTGATTGCTTGATCATGCTTTGGTTGCTTTTGATAGCTTGGAAGTTCTGAAAAGTATCAACTTTTCCCCATCAAGTTCACCAAGAACCGCCAGCTCCAAATCCTCCATGAAGTATCCTTATAAAGATGAGCTCGGGTTGATTTTTTGCCTTCCAGTCAACTGCTCTTACCCAGCAGTCGACTAACCTCAATGTCATTATCTCACAATGGCTCAATCCATGTTGGAATCTGCCCAACGTATACCTCAGCAGTTGACTACCCTTATTAGTAATTGACTACACAACAATCTATGTACTACTATAGTGCCATCAGTCGACTACCCATCCATGGCAGTCGACTGCCTATACATGGCAATAGACTGCTAGAGCTTCTGTGCTCTGGCTACTTATGACTAGTCGACTGCCCACCCATGGTAGTCGACTGCTCAAGGCCAGTCGACTGCCCATACATGACAGTTGGCTGACAGTGACACATATCAGTAGTCGAGCTACAGTCAACTACTCACTAGTTGACTGGTCATAATCCCAATCGATTGATGCGAGTCAACTGAACTCCCAAGTGTTAAACACTCAGCCAATCGATTATTCCATAACCCCAGTCGATTGGTAATCCTCAAACATGAGGTTTATTCTAAATATGATCCCCTCATACTTGATACTCACCCATATCTTAGGCCTAAGCCTTCTAGCCACCTCTATCAGCCTCACAACTCTCGGATCCCTCGAGTCTGCGACTCTTCATCCTTTGCATTAGCCTTCAGGTGCTTCCATCGGCTATGTCATGCTAATCAGGTCCTTTGCCAAGGTTCATTTGGACTTATGCTACCAAGACCACATGGTTGGACTTTATGCTGCCAAAACCTCACCCTTGGACTTTCCCATTGCCAAAACCATGCTTGGACTTTCCATGCCAAGACCATGCTTGGACTTTCCCTTGCCAAGACCATTCTTGGACTTTCTTTGCCAACTCTATGTTGGACTTTCCATGCCAAAACCATGCTTGGACTTTCCCTTGCCAAGACCATTCTTGGACTTTCCTTGCCAACTCCATGTTGGACTTTCCAATTGCCAAAGTTCACTTGGACTTTACACCACCAAGACTACACACTTGGACTTATTCTGCCAAGATTTTACCTTTGGACTTCCCTTACCAAATATCCATATTTGGACTTTCCTTGCCAATATCCATAACTTGGACTTTCCATGTCAAGTATCCAAACTTGGACTTCCGAGGTTGATTGCTCCAATAATCTCCCCCATATGACTTTGAATATACCAATCATCCACTAGTCCTATGGTCAACATATGGTAAAATCCATATAGTCAAACAATGACCAAACCCATTGTTAACCCATTGTCAAACATCAAAATACTACTTGAGTCCCACTCGAGTTTGATCAATATTTACCCGGAGCCTATTGCACCAACACCTTTAACAAAGGCTCTACCACGAAGTAAGTTTGATAGTCACGTCAAAACCTATGGTATAGGATACCGTGGTGATTGACATTATGCCAAGTAGGAGTGTTATAATTGAGAGATGTCATAAGGCAATCACCTTATGGTTTATACTATTTATTGGATAAATAGTAGATTTACTATTTAAGTATACATTCATTATGTATTTGATTAGATCTTAAACTCATTTACTGAATGTCTGCAATACGACTCATAACATCAGAGAACTTGTGATTGGATTACAACTAGTGAGCATCTCTATATGTGTAATTATGAATGTATTAAAACATTCCCTAGTAGATGAATTGATGAGCTTGGACATCATCGATTCTGAGAGACTAACACATGTTGTACTTGGTTTATCCAAGCAACTGTTCCTCACTGGCTGGAAACATTGGGATGTCGAGAGTTAAACATGGATGCTAGTTAAGAGTAATTAATTCATTAGAGTGACCTACCATGAGACTTCATATGGTTCTATGCATATATGTCAATGAAGATCTCATTGTAGGTTAAGTGCAAGTTTTCTTTGACTTGAGGTATTCAAGTCACCTTGGTCATGGAGGCTTATACATTGACATCTTAGTCGATACATCTCCACGGGGATGTGGGTACGGGATGATTGGGTATAAATTGAAGTATTCGAAGGTATTTGGATAGCTAACAGAGGATTCACTACTCCTTGTAAAGGAGAAGTATACCCTATGACCACTTGCCAGGATTGTTACTTGAAGTCTTTGGCTAAAGCATCACATGTCAAGAGTATGGTACTCTTGGGCACATGTCTGAGTAATCTAAATCCATAGGATAATGAAGTATTACTTGGGCTAGGTGTGATGTAGTAAGCCTAGTGGGGATTGACACATGGACCGTGTCCTAAACTAAGTGGGTATAAGATGAGTGAAAGGAATGAGACACGGCTTACTGTAGCTGCTGAAAGGTTCAGAAGTGGTTCTGAGATCAACCGTTGATTTTTTTGATTAATTGGGGATCATGATGTACTACTAGGTGCAACTCATGATCATTCCATAATTAATAGTTAGTTATGGACAACCAACATAAACCGGGGAACCTATAAGGTCACATGCACTATGAGGTTTTTTCCGAAAGACTTAAAATGAGTTTGAGAATTGAATTCTAATATCAAAAGAGATTGGATCTAGTTGGATCAGACAAAGGGCAAATATGAAAGTAATTTTGTCAGAATGGTCAAGTCTTATTGAGATGGGTTTTGTTGGGATGTATACTGAAAAGTCTATCTTTTGTATGAACATCTTTATTTTTGAAATAAGAATCACATGATCATTGTTTGCATATTTATGGTTATGCATATTGTCTGATATATTACATTGTAGATAATATGGTGTGTAGTGTCACACGGGAGATCATGTTATCAGTTCCTTGTAGAGTATAAGTAGAGGCTCACAACTGAGATGGTTTTGGACAAACCATTGGTATGGTTGTAGTGTGATTTGGTATTGGTTTGTCTTGCCCATAGAGTTACACTAGTACACTTTGTGTGTATTGAGCATGACCGACTTAGAGGTGATTCAATTTATTGCTGACTACATAATTGAATCGGACCTTGGATATTATGGTGTACATGCTCTTAATCCCAATATAATAACGGGCACATGTACTTAGTATTTATTTCTTTGATTTACAAATGGGTGAGATTTATAGATTAAATCGATAGGCTCAGTAAGTTGGGAAATGATATTATTTATATGGTGTGTCGTTGATTATAGGAGGAAACTGTGTCCTATATATTAGGATGATGATGTCCCCTTGAGGAGCTTATAAGGATGATCATGTAAACCCTGTAGGTGTTGGGTTTCCGGCATCGCGGCGAGTGTGTGTTCGAACATGTTTCGTAAACATGTGCACAACGAAAGAAATAAAAATAATAAATCTAATTTATTACAACACACACACCACACGCATGCATAGTACAACATGTGTAGACATAACCGCAATTTAAAATTTTGCAATAAAAGAAAATTTATACTACGTATACCTTACGTATCACGTGTAGCGGGAAAGACATCCACCGGAACGATCCTTGCTAGAATCGTCTCTAACCATATCCATGCCGAGTATCTTCAGGATGACTTCACAAAGTCACAAGCCTCGTCTTCGTACGAGTTACTAGCCTCGTGTCGAAGACGATGTGATCGAGAGAAGATCACAATCCGAATCAAAATTCGGATTCAAAACGAGTCAACAAAAACTCGCTTCTCCGGAGAGGTATTCGTCAACCGTTTGACGAATTCTTAGTCCTCCACCTATGAGGATTACCAGAGATCGAATCTCCGACAAGGAAGCCACTGTCAGAGCTCCGAACGTCATCCAAACGACGCTCTGACACGAAATAAACAAGCTGTCCAGAAAACTGGACAGCTTTGGTGGAGGAATAGGGCCGACCAAATAAGGAAGCTAGACGCTCACCTTGTCGCCGGACCAAAAGAATATCACCGGAGGGTCGCCAGAGGATCACCGGCTGAAGCTTGGACGTCGGGAACAAACTTGGACGGTGGCACAAAACTGGGCGGCGACTAGGGTTTTGCGCCGACCACTAGAGGAGAGGAGGGGTGGGCGGCAACTAGGGATTGCATGAATTAGGTTTTCACAAAACCCTTAAGCCCTATTTTATAGAGAACAAATTCTCCTAATGGTTATCGGATTATAACCAAAAGCCCGTTAACCCGCTCCATTAATTTAAGTTAAAATAAACCAAACTATGTTGGTCTATTTTAAGTTAAAATGAATTGAACCAACTTTGGTTCATTCATTTAAAACAAACCAAACCCCTTTGGTTTATTCTCCACCATTGGATTAGAACCAAACCAATTTGGTTCATCCATCATGTCTTCATAAGACACGACCCATCCACGCTTCCATTGTGACTGAAACGATTTCATGCTCGCTCCTTGTTTGGTCCAACCAAACCTAGTTTCTCTCGATCTGAGAATCTCATTCTCAAGCTTGTTTTAAATCCTTCGGATTACGCTTATTGTGCGTGTGACCAAATAGGTTCTCGGTTTATGTTGGTCGTCTATAATTAACCATTAATTATAGAACGATCATGAGTGGCACCTAGTAGTACATCATGATCCCCAATTAGCCGAAAAGATCAACGGTTGATCCAGAACTATTTCTGAAACTCTTCAGCAGCTACAATGAATCGTGCCCCATTCCCTTCACTCATCTTATACTCACTTGGTTCAGGACATGGTCTATAGTGTCAGTCCCTACTAGGTTGACTACGTCACACCTAGCCCAAGTATCATTTCCTCGTCCTACGGATTCTAGTTACTGCACATGTATCGAAGAGTACCTTACTCTAAACATGTAATGCTTTGGCCAAAGACTTTAGTAACAATCCGATGAGAGGCCATGGGTATACATCTTCTCGCAAGGAGTGGTGAATCCTTTATAGGCTATTCAAACACCTTCGATCACTTCGACTTATACCCAATCATCCCGGGTCCACATCTCCTCAGAGATGCTTGCTTAAGATGTCAAAGCATAAGTCTTTATGATCAAGATGACTTGAATACCGCAAGTCAAAGGAACATCGCACTTAAGCTGCAGTAAGAACTTCATTGACATATCTATATATGCAGAGAACCATATGAAGTCTTACGGCTGGTCACTCAAATGAACTAGTTACCATAACTAGCATCCACGATTAACTCCGGACATCACAATGTCTCCATCCAGTGAGAATCAGCTGCTTGGATACACCAAGGAGTATACCTCATGCTAGTCTCGACAGAATCGATGGTGTCCAAATCCATCAATTCATCGACTAGGGATAATTCTGATACATCACAATTACACATGTAGAGATACTCACTAGTTCTGATCCAATCACAAATTCTCTCATGCTGTGAATCATATCGTGGACATTCAGTAAATGAGTTTAAGATCTAATAAAATACATGAAAACATGTATACTCAAATAGTGAATCTTCATTCATCATATAAATGGTTCAAACATAAGGCGATTGCCTTAGGACATCTCTCATATATTACGAACAAACTCCCACTTGGCCTAATGCTAATCGCTACGATATCCAATACCATAAGCTCTAACATGACCCTCAAACTCACTTTGAGGTAATGCCTTAGTTAAAGGATCCGCTAAGTTCCTTTCAGTGAGAATCTTCTCGATTTGTATTTCCTTTCTACTTATGATCTCTCTAATCAAATGATAGCGGCGAAGCACATGTTTGGATTATTGATGAGACCACATCAAGTTCAGAGATGAACTTCTTGATCCAAGCCGCTTCCTTTGCCGCTTCCAAAGCTGCAATGTATTCTGCCTTAGAGGCAGAATCCGCTATAGTGTCAAACTTGGAACCTTTCCAACTTATTGCGTCTCCATTCCAGGTGAATACATACCCAGACTGAGACTTGGAATCATCCTTGTCTATCTGGAAGTTAGCATCCGTATACCCACGTATCACCATGTACCCTTCTCCATATATTAGGAACGCATCCTTAGTTCTTCTCAAGTACTTAAGGATCGTCTTAACAGCCGCCCAATGATCCATTCCTGGATCAGAGTGGTATCTGCTCGTGACACTCAGAGCATACGATACATTGGGCCTCGTACATAACATAGTATACATGATAGATCCTATTGCGGATGCATAGGGAATCTTACTCATGCAAATCCTCTCGTCTTCTGTGCGCGGACACATATACTTCAAAAGGTGTATCCCATGCCTGATGGGTAGGAAACCTTTCTTGGATTCCGACATGCTAAACCTCTTTAGCACTCGGTCTATATATGTAGACTGTGAAAGACCAAGCAACCGTTTCGATCTATCTCTATAGATCTTAATCCCGAGGATGTAGGTTGCTTCTCCCAGGTCTTTCATGGAGAATGTCTTGGACAACCAAATCTTAATCGATCAGAAGATCAAAACATCGTTTCCTATAAGTAATATGTCATCGACATACAATACTAGGAACACGACTGCACTCCCACTAACCTTCTTGTACACACAAGGTTCGTCTGGATTTTGTGAGAAATTAAACTTTTTGATTGTCTCATCAAAACGGATATTCCAGCTCCTGGATGCTTGCTTCAATCCATATATGGACCGTCGCAATTTGCATACCTTGATTTTATCAACCGATGTGAAACCCTCAGGCTGTATCATATACACGTCATCGAGCAGGTTTCCATTAAGGAAAGCTATTTTCACATCCATCTGCCATATCTCATAATCATAATGAGCCGCTATGGCCAGGAGCATCCGAATGGATTTAAGCATAGCAACAGGCGAATAGATTTCGTCATAATCAACACCTTGCTTTTGACGATATCCTTTCGCTACAAATCTAGCCTTATAGTTAATCACATTACCATCCATGTCAGTTTTCTTCTTGAAAACCCACTTGCACCCTATAGGCTTTATGCCTTCAGGTGGGTCAACCAAGTTCCAAACTTGGTTTTCATACATGGAATCCATTTCCGACTTCATGGCTTCAAGCCACTTATCCCTTTCTGAACTTGTCAGAACTTCTTCATAACTGGTAGGCTCCTCATCATCAATGAGTAACACGTCGTTCGATTCACTTACGAGAAATCCATATCTCTCAGGAATATTGCGTGTTCTACCAGATCTACGAAGATGTGGTGTCTCAATAGGTCCAGCCGATTCCTCATCACTATAAGTTATTGGCTATTGTGCTTCACCAGGTATCTCATCAATGTCTATTTGAGTCTCTCGAGCCTCCTCAAGCTCGATGACACTCCCACTATTTTCTTGCAAGAGAAACTCTTTCTTTAGAAACACAACATGCCTTGAAACAAACACCTTTTGTTGCACAGGATGATAGAATTGGTAACCCCTTGTTTCCTTAGGGTATCCAATAAATAGACATTTATCAGACTTAGCATCCAATTTGTCTGATACAGTTTGCTTCACATAAGCAGGACAATCCCATATCTTCAAGTAAGATACATGAGGTTTCTTACTATTCCATATCTCATATGGAGTAGTGGAGACTACCTTGGTTGGCTTCTGTTTAACAAGTAAATAGCTGTCTGAAGTGCATAGCCCCAAAAGAACTTGGGAAGATTCGCATGATTCATCATTGACCTGACCATGTCCAACAAGGTCTGGTTACGTCTCTCAGATACACCATTATACTGTGGTGTATATGGCGGAGTCCCCTGAGACAATATACCATTGTCTCTTAGATAATCTAGAAACTCTTGACTTAAGTATTCACCACCTCGATCCGATCGAAATATTTTAATACTCTTATCATGTTGTTTCTCTAGTTCATTTCTGAATTCTTTGAACCTTTCAAAGGCTTCAGACTTGTGTTTCATCAAGAACACATACCCAAACCGTGAGTGATCATCGGTGAAGGTAATGAAGTAGCTATAGCCTCCTAAAGCTTGAGTTGACATAGGTCCACATACATCAATATGTATTAGACCTAGCAACTCTCCCAGTCATTCACCTTTTCCTATAAAAGGTAACTTAGTCATCTTGCCTTTTAAGCATGATTCGCATGTATCGTATGAATCCAATTCAAACGATTCCAGAATTTCACATCGATGTAATTCGGACATGCGTTTCTTGCTTGCATGGCCAAGATGACAATGCCACATGTAGGAGTCTAATTGATTATCCTTTCGAGCACACTTATTGCTCGCTTCGATATTGAAAATATCACTGGATACGTCCAATGTATAAATACCATTGCTTAAAGTTCCAGATCCATAAAGAATGCAATTCAAAGTTATGTAACAACAATTGTTACTAAAAGTTAAATGGTACCCATTTCTATTTAAACAAGAAATAGAAATGATGTTCTTTATCAACGAAGGAACATAAAAGCAATTGTCCAGTTCTAAGACAAGTCCCGTAGGGAGTTTCAATAAATACGTTCTGATGGCTAGTGCAGCAACCTTTGCTCCATTCCCAACATGTAAATTTGACTCTCCCTTGATGAGTCTTCTTCTATTCCTTAGCCCATGTATGTCATTACATATATGTGAGCCACACCCAGTATCCAATATCCAAGTGTCTGAGGAAATAGAATGACAATCAATAACGAAGATATCTGAGGAAGATGGGGCATTTGATGCCTTATTCTTCTTTACAGACTCAAGATAAATCTTGCAGTTTCTTCGCCAATGGCCCTCCTTGCCATAATGATGGCAAGTGCCCTTTTGAGCTGGTTCTGCCTTTTTAGCCTTTTTCTTCCCCTTCTGCTATTCCTTTGACTTCCTCTTAGAACCTTTCTTCGAGGAATCAACTTACAGCACCGTCCCTTGCTCATGCTTCTCAGAAGGCTCCACAGTCTTCAGCATGTTGAGCAGTACCACAGATGAACCTTCTTGCATCTCAGAGGTGAAAAGGAGCTTGGAGACTTCGAACCTTTTGAATCTCTCTTGCTCATCCATATGCTCATGTTGCTTCCGCAGCTCGGGTACCATCGCGGCTAGCATGATGCAACTCATCATTTCAGAATCAGTCATATGTTTCTGATAGACTAACAATTGGTCCAGAGTTGCATTGTCACTAGGACGGGTGGGAAGAGGCACTTCGAGGACATTCATAAGCTTTTCAACCTTGAGAATAATTCTCAAGTTTCTAAGCCAGTCTAGGAAGTTAGGCTCAGTCAATTTGTTCGAATCCAAAATGGAACGCAAATTCAAAGACATCATGATCAATCGATTAACTTAGAAATACAAAATGAGTATATATGAGAAAGATGATTTAAAATGCATCAATATACATGCATAAATCTCATTCATTTTTCGAATTTCAAAAACCCCAAAATCACTTCGAGAGATCATAGGTCTATCTCCGAATGAGCTGATATCCAACATAGATATGAACAACCTTGGAGAGAGTCCAACAAGCCATTCATAGCTACGATGGTAGGTATCAAATATACCGATTGCATATCACATATATGCAACTATCACAATGTGCTATCAACTTATTGAATGTTCACACATACATCGGGTTGTTAACACATTAACAAGTATGCATCATATGCATAGCACCCAACTTCACCTCCCTTCACATTGACCTTGAAGAGAGTCCAACAAGTCGATGCTCCAGGTTAAAGCCAACCCATTAATCGAGAAATAATTTTAATATGGTTAGAGCGCATTCAACCAATTAGCCCGGCTTGGAGAGAGTCCAACAACCAAAGCTAACGATTGACCTCTGACTCTTACCATATTAGTATCAAACTATTCCATGGTTTGAACATATTCGGGTTCGAGCCAGGCTTGGAGAGAGTCCAACAACCCAAACAAGAAATGGAACTCTGGTTCTAACCATATTAATGGAAGGTGTAGACTTTAATATTGAGTAAAGGTTTTTATGTCTCATCCTCTTTGCATGCAAATAACTATTATCTATATGGCATGACATACATGACATACATCTACATGTCACGACACGCATGACATAATGATATGCATCTAATGCAATTACATGACATACAATTATGACATGTACAAAATTTCCTTATATGTCATAACTATTTATGGAAATAAAATATGTTTGAGATTTGATTCTCCAAATCAAATCATGATTAAATTAGGAAATAAATTTCCAAATCTAATCACATATTTTATTTGTGGAAAGTGTTAATTAAGGAAAGTCAATTTAGGAAAAAAAATTCCTAAATCATCAAAACTACTTATGGAAATAAAATATTTTAAGATTTGATTTCCCAAATCAAATCATGATTAAATTAGGAAACAAATTTCCAAATCTAATCAAATATTTTATTTATGGAAAATATCAATTTCCATAAATACTTCTAACTTTCCAAAAGTAGAAGATTTCCATAAATACTTCTAGACTTTCCAAAATTAAAAATTTCCAAAAATACTTCTAACTTTTCAAAAGTAGAAAATTTCCATAAATACCATTACGACTATCGCAAAACAATTTTATGATTATGTCGAAATACAACCTGGGATCTGATACCACTGTTGGGTTTCCGGCACCGCGGCGAGTGTGTGTTCGAACATGTTTCGTAAACATGTGCACAGTGGAAGAAATAAAAATAATAAATCTAATTTATTACAACACACACCACACGCATGCATAGTACAACATGTGTAGACATAACTGCAATTTCAAATTTTGCAATAAAAGAAAATTTATACTACGTATACCTTACGTATCACATGTAGCGGGAAAGGCATCAACCGGAACGATCCTCGCTAGAATCGTCTCTATCCGTATCCACGTCTAGTATCTTCAGGATGACTTCACAAAGTCACGAGCCTCGTCTTTGTATGAGTTACTAGCCTCGTGTCGAAGATGATGTGATCGAGAGAAGATCAAAATCCGAATCAAAATTTGAATTCAAAACGAGTCCTCAAAAACTCGCTTCTCCGAAGAGGTATTCGTCAACCGTTTGACGAATCCTTCGTCCTCCACCTATGAGGATTACCGTAGATCGAATCCCTGGCAAGGTAGCCACTGTCGGTGCTCCGAACGTCATCCAAACGATGCTCCGACACGAAATAAACAAGCTGTCCAGAAAATTGGACATCTTTGGTGGAGGAATAGGGCCGACCAAATAAGGAAGCTAGATGCTCACCTTGTCGCCGAACCAAAAGAATATCACCGGAGGGTCGCCGGAGGATCACCGGCTGAAGCTTGGACGCCGAGAACAAACTTGGACGGTGGCACAAAGCTGGGCGGTGGCAAGGGTTGGGCGCCGACCACTAGAGGAGAGGAGGGGTGGGTGGCAACTAGGGATTGCATGAATTAGGTTTTCACAAAACCCTTAAGCCCTATTTTATAGAGAAAAAATTCTCCTAATGGTTATCGGATCATAACCAAAAGCCCGTTAACCCGCTCCATTAATTTAAGTTAAAATAAACCAAACCATGTTGGTCTATTTTAAGTTAAAACGAATCGAACCAACTTTGGTTCATTCGTTTAAAACAAACCAAACCCCTTTGGTTTATTCTCCACCATTGGATTAGAATCAAACCAATTTGGTTCATCCATCATGTCTTCATAAGACACGGCCCATCCACGCTTCCATTGCGATTGAAATGATTTCATGCTCGCTCCTTGTTTGGTCCAACCAAACCTAGTTTCTCTTGGTCTGAGAATCTCATTCTCAAGCTTATTTTAAATCCTTCGGATTACGCTCGTTGTGCGTGTGACCAAATAGGTTCTCGGTTTATGTTGGTCATCTATAATTAACCATTAATTATAGAACGATCATGAGTGGTACCTAGTAGTAATCATGATCCCCAATTAGCCGAAAAGATCAACGGTTGATCCAGAACTATTTCTGAAACCCTTCAGCAACTACAATGAATCGTGCCCCATTCCCTTCACTCATCTTATACCCACTTGGTTCAGGACATGGTCTATAGTGTCAGTCCCTACTAGGTTGACTACGTCACACCTAGCCCAAGTATCATTTCCTCGTCCTACGGATTCTAGTTACTGCACATGTATCGAAGAGTACCTTACTCTAAACATGTAATGCTTTGGCCAAAGACTTTAGTAACAATCCGACGAGGCCATGGGTATACATCTCCTCGCAAGGAGTGGTGAATCCTTTATAGGCTATTCAAACACCTTCGATCACTTCGACTTATACCCAATCATCCCGGGTCCACATCTCCTCAGAGATGCTTGCTTAAGATGTCAAAGCATAAGTCTTTATGATCAAGATGACTTGAATACCGCAAGTCAAAGGAACATCGCACTTAAACTACAGTAAGAACTTCATTGACATATCTATATATGCAGAGAACCATATGAAGTCTTACGGCTGGTCACTCAAATGAACTAGTTACCATAACTAGCATCCACGATTAACTTCGGACATCACAATGTCTCCAGCCAGTGAGAATCAGCTGCTTGGATACACCAAGGAGTATACCTCGTGCTAGTCTCGACAGAATCGATGGTGTCCAAATCCATCAATTCATCGACTAAGGATAATTCCGATACATTACAATTACACATGTAGAGATACTCACTAGTTCTGATCCAATCACAAATTCTCTCATGCTGTGAATCATATCGTGGACATTCAGTAAATGAGTTTAAGATCTAATAAAATACATGAAAACATGTATACTCAAATAGTGAATCTTCATTCATCATATAAATGGTTCAAACATAAGGCGATTGCCTTAGGACATCTCTCATATATTACTAACAGCAGGTGGACTTGGTCCGGCATGATGATAAGGTTGAGTGGTACTACTCATGGAGTTAGATGTTGATTAACTAATCGTCAGTAAATTAATTAATTGACGGACATTCGAGATCTTAAACATGGAGAGATATTTGTACAATTAATATATGAAGCTCATATTTATTTATGGGGGTTGGTGAGGTAGATCAATGATAATCCTCTAGTGGAATAGATTATCATTAATGGATCAGATTTTATGTGGGTAGAATCCATTGGGTGGCCAAGATCCAACTCCTCCTCATGGTCCCTATTGTAGCCTATTAAAACCCTCATGAAGCCTAGATCCGACGGTGGAAAATGAAACCCTAGATTCGATGGTAGAGATTGAAAGGAGGCTTAAGCCTAACTCTATAAAAGGAGGGCTAGGGCTTGGGCGGCAACAATGAATCAAGGATTCTAGGGTTTGCTTCCAAATTGTTGGGCGGCAAGATTAGAAGAGGTTTAGGGTTTGGAGTTAGCTTGGTCGGCGGCAAGAAGTGGAGGAGAGGTTTAGGGTTTTCTTTCCTCTCTTCCTAAGGTTGAGCCGACATCTCTTCTCCTTCCCTAAGGGGCGGCGTTCCTTCCTTGAAGCTTGGTCGGCAGTTCTTCATCTTCAATCTTTGGAGCTCAACTCTTGGCCGGCGCCCATCTTCCATCTCCCTCTCCTTTGTGGCCAGCAGCAACAACAAAGAGGAGAAGGAGGTTTGATCTTTCTCCAAAGGGATTGTGTCCGGAACTAGATAGGAGAAGAAGGGAGCTTATTATCTTCCTTTGTTCGGAGCGAACAAGGAAAGGAAGATACTAGATCTAGGAGGCTTCATCTCTTGGAGGATCGTTGCCCACACAACGTCCAAGAGGAGGATAGGACATACAATAGAAGATCAAGAGGTAAACAAGAGGTATAATTCTTGTTTTGGTTTCTTTCTTATTCTATGCAATTTGTATGTGATTGTATGTGGCTAATTTACTTGGACCCCAAAGATAAATACAAAAACCGGCGATCCGTACATCATCTATTCCGCGGCTAATCGAGGAAAAGAGTTAGGTTACTTGAACAACAAGTTTGTTCAAGAGACCACTCGAATCGAATAGCACGATGATGGATCGGTTGCTTGGGTAATCCGTCTTTGTCAAGGATTAATTTTTTTAATCCGGGGTTGTAGATAGGATCGCCATGCACAAGCGACCGAGGCGGGAAGCAATTCCCACCAAGTGGTATCAGAACCACGGTTTCCGATTTTGTGTGTTTAGGATTCGATTACTTTTATACACTTATCATCTATTGTATATGTCGGATGATAGTAGGATGTGCGTAGGCTAACTTTTTGGTTGTAGGCATAAGATCCAACTATTATGGCCATATGTGTGTGTATGTGATTGGATGTGTGTAATTGTAATATTATTTGAATCCTCGGGGTTGACGAGGTTAGTATTTAATTTTTGTAATTAAGTACGACATTGTTTAGCCACTCTTTTATTTTAGTTTACTTTCGATCTAGATTTCATGTACACTCCTTCGTGGAGTATAGGATCGATGGATGTAAATTAAAATAATTTTTCTCGGCTCGGATCTCTAGATGGCTTGTACATGGCGTAGGGAGGAGCGGACGACGTGGCGACACGACGGGAGTATATTTGAAAACAAAAGCCATAATAGTTAGAAAATATTTTTTTTCATATTTATTGCTTCTGTTTGATATGCATGTTGTGTGCTAGGAAAATTCCTCATTTTAAATTACTAAGTGGGAGAGGGATATTTTTTTAAATTCCCACGACCTCCATTATGATTTGACATGTGATGCAAACAAACTAGCGCGTCGAATCTGAGTGCCTTCCTCCCAATCGGATGAGTTTGTTTTGCGGATCATAGGGTCAAATATGGTTATAGAAAATTATTTAGGAGCATGTGTACTTCCACATCGGAAGGCACATAATCCGAGATAATTGTCTTGGTATCGAGTAATGGTGAACACTTAGATGCAAATAGGAGTATCCTCCCCATCGGAGTCACTACTTTTATTTGTAGGGCCGAAAAGGAACCAACTATTAATTTTATTTGTCAAAAAGTTAGGTTGACAGGATAATAAAATTAATGGGTAAAACCTCCTCTTACAAATATAGAATTCGTATACGTCCATACTATCGTGACATACGATATTCTCGGTGTTTTGAGGTGTTGGTTGATTTTAAAATTTTATTGTTTGAGGAATCAATAATTTTTTAAAATCTAATGTTTTGATCTATATGATTCTTAGGTTTTTCAAAAATGACTTTCAATCCATTTGCTGTGATACTAAAGGAGAATAAACTTACTGGACCCAATTATGTTGATTGGAAAAGGAACCTTGATATTGTCTTGACTGTTGAGGAGTACAAGTATATACTCTTCGAAGAGTGTCCTTCTAAGCCTGCGGATGATTCTGGGGAAAAGAAGAAAGAGAGTTATAAAAAGTGGATTAAGGCTGATGAGATGGCGCGGTGTTATATTTTGGCTTCTATGTCAAATGTATTGCAACATTAGCATCAAGCCATGCCTACTGCTTATGACATGATGCTCAATCTCAAGGAGCTTTTCGGACACCAGAATCAGGCTGTGAGGCAGGAAGTCATGAGAAACTTGATGATGACCACCATGATCGAGGGAACACCCGTGAGGGATCATGTTCTCAAGATGATGGCTCATTTAAATGAGCTGGAAATCCTTGAAGCTGAGATCGATGGGGAAACCTAGGTCGATATCATTCTCCAGTCTCTACCTAGGAGTTTTGAGCAGTTCCGCATGAACTACAACATGAATAAGAGGTTGTATTCGTTGGCAGAGCTTCTGAGAGAACTTCAGGTAGCAGAGGGGCTTTTTCGTTAGAGTGCTCAGGCTCAGGCCATGGTTGCCCAGAAGGTTTCGACTTCTAAGGCGAAAGGCAAGAAGAAGAAGAAACAAGGTGGAGAAAAGGTGGCGGGAGGATCTCAAGGGGGAGTGAAGAAGCCGAAAGGCAAGTGCTTCACTTGCAAGCAGACTGGACATTGGAAGAAGGACTGCCCCAACCGGAAGCAGAATAAAGGTATATCTTTTGGTCTAGTTGTTGAAACATGTTTAGCGATGTTATCTACTGACACCTGGTGTGTAGATACGGGAGCCACTAATCATGTCTACAATACTTTGCAGGGGTTCCAGGAAACCAGACGGCTTGCTGAGGGGGAAATTACCATTTACTTGGGCGATGCTACGAAGGTGGCGGCTATTGCAGTGAGAGATGTTTATTTATCTTTTTATAGGAATAAAACTTTGGTTATGAAAAATTGCCTTTATATACCTTTATTTAGAAAGAATTTGATTTCGGTTTCTAAATTATTTTTGGATGGATATTCTATTTCTTTTAATGACAGAGTTGTTATAAAAAGGAATAGGGAGATTATCTGTTCTGGTGCATTGATAGGAAATTTATATACCCTTGAACCAAAAGCTCCCACGATGAAAATAGAAGTAAATAACTCATCTTCTAAATCTAATAAGAGAAAAGAACCTTCGAAAATGAACCAAACATATCTTTAGCATCTAAGGTTAGGTCATATTAACCTAAGTAGGATTCAAAGGTTGATAGCTGATGGACCTCTGGGTTCATTAGTGGTGGAAGATTTCCCAACCTGCGAATCTTGCTTGGAAGGTAAAATGACCAAGAGGCCTTTTAAGGCCAAGGGGTATAGAGTCAAAGGTGTTGGAATTGATTCATTCTGATTTGTGTGGTCCTATGTCTATCCAGGATAGAGGTGGTTTTGAATATTTCGTCTCTTTTATAGATGATTATTCAAGATATGGATACATTTACCTGATGCGTCGCAAGTCTGAATGCTTTGACAGGTTCAAAGAATTCAAGGCTGATGTGGAGAAACGTCAAGGTAAAAGTATCAAGACGCTATGATCTGATCGTGGTGGTGAGTACCTCTTGGGAGAGTTTACGAATTACTTATCAAAGGCCGAGATTCAATCCCAATTGTCTGCACCTAGCACACCCTAGCAGAATGGTGTAGCGGAGCGAAGGAATAGAACTCTTATGAAGATGGTTAGATCGATGATAAGTTATTTTGAGTTGCCAGATTCATTCTGGGGGTATGCTCTGGATACAACAGTGTATATTCTGAACTTGGTACCATCTAAATCAGTGCCTTCTACTCCCATAGAATTGTGGACTGGGCGAAAGCCTAGTCTGAGATATATTCGAATTTGGAGGAGTCCAACACATGTGCTGAAGGCAGATCCTGGTAAGTTGGAATCTCGTACAGAAGTGTGCATGTTCGTAGGCTATCCTAGAGGAATGAAAGGTGGTTTGTTCTATAGTCCTTGAGATCAGAGGTTGATCGTTAGCATGAACGCTATATTTTTAGAGAAAGACTATGTGATGAACTACAAGACCATGAGTAAGATTATTCTGGAGGAATTTGAGAGGGGAAGTCACTACTTCAGTACCACGGGTACAAGAGGATATACCACAAGTGACTGCACAGTGTGTCACAGAGGATACACAGGTGATACCTCATCGTAGTGGGAGGGTTGTTAGACAGCCTAATATATTTATGTTCTTGGGAGAATCTTCTGATTTGGTCCCTGGTGAACATGAACCTGATCCCTTGACATATGACGAGGCAATCCAAGATAAAGATGTGGTATCTTGGCAAAGTGTTATGAATTCTGAGATAGAATCTATGGATTCAAATCAGGTATGGGAGCTAGTAGAACCATCCAATGGTGTTAAAACCATTGGATGCAAGTGGATCTACAAAAGAAAGAGAGGAATAGACGGGAAGGTTGAGACCTTCAAAGCAAGGCTTGTTGCGAAAGGGTATACTCAGAAAGAGGGTATCGATTATGATGAGACCTTTTCGCCAGTGGTCATGCTTAAGTCTATCCGGATTCTCTTATGTATTGCTGCTCATATGGATTATGAGGTGTGGCCAATGGATGTCAAGACAACCTTCCTTAATGGAAGTCTTGAGGAAAACATCTATATGGAGCAACGAGAGGGATTCATTGCAAAGGGCAAAGAGCATTTTGTGTGCAAGCTTAATCGGTCCATTTATGGATTGAAGCAAGATTTGAGATCTTGAAACATCCGCTTTGATGAGGTAATCCAGTCTTATGGATTTATTGAAAGTCCGAATGAGTCTTGTGTATACAAGAGATGTGACAGAAACGTAGTGGTATTTCTTGTACTATACATAGATGACATTTTGTTAATTGGCAACAATGTCAAGGTGTTATCAGACATAAGGGTATGGTTGTCCAAACAGTTTGATATGAAGGACTTGGGAGAAGTGGGACACATCCTTGGGATTAAGGTTATAAGGGATCGCAGGAAAAGGATGTTGTGCTTATCTCAAGCTTCATACATAGACACCATTTTGGCTCATTTTAGCATGAAGAACTCCAAGAAAGGTTTTCTACCTTTTAGGCATGGAGTTCCTTTATCTAAAGAGATGTGTCCTAGAACATCAAAGGAGATAGAGGAGATGAAGGCGGTTCCTTATGTTTCGGCAGTAGGAAGCCTCATGTATGCTATGTTATGTACGAGACCGTATATCTACTTTGCTATGGGCATGGTTAGCAGATATCAGAGTAATCCAGGACAGGGACATTGGATTGTGGTAAAACATATATTGAAGTACCTGAGAAGGACTTGGGCTTATATGTTGGTATACTAGGTAGATCAATTACTCCCTGTGGGTTACACAGATTCCGACTTCCAATCAGATAGGGATAACAGTAAGTCTACCTCGGGTTTTGTGTTTACTTTGGGAGGTGGAGCCATTGTATGGAGGAGTGTCAAGCAGAAATGCATGGCAGACTCTACCATGGAAGCTGAGTATGTGGCACTTGACACCACATATGTTAGCACTTGTCTGACATGTCAGAGAGTGAAAGCAGAACACCAGAGACCAGGAGGAGTTCTATAGCCTATCCAGATTCCAGAATGGAAGTGGGAGGAAATAGCCATGGATTTCATAGTAGGACTGCCCAAAACAACTAATGGCTACGATTCTATTTGGGTAGTTATCGATAGATTGACAAAGTCTGCTCACTTTATGCCTATCAGAATGTCATACTCCATGGAACAGTTAGCCCAGTTATATGTCAAGGAAGTGATTAGACTGCATGGAGTAGCTAAGACCATTATCTCTGATAGAGACAGTCACTTCACTTCACACTTCTGGGAGTGTGTTCAAATAGCCCTCAGCACTAAGCTACGATTCAACACTGTATTTCATCCTCAGACAGATGGGCAAACAGAAAGAGTGAATCAAATTTTGGAGGACATGCTCAGAGCTTGTGCCTTAAATTTTAAAGGAAGTTGGTGTAAATATTTGTGTTTGGCAGAGTTTGCCTATAATAATAGTTATCAAACCACAATTGGAATGACACCTTATGAAGTCTTGTATTGAAGGAGATGCAGATCACCTATCTGTTGGTATGAGAGTGGCGAGAAGAAAGAAATGGGACTCAAGACTGATTTTATAGATGATGCCACCAAAGCTATAAAGAACATATGCTAAAGGATAGAGACTACCCAGAGTTGGCAGAAGAGTTACGTCGATGTCCGACGTAGACCCCTAGATTTCCAAGTCGGGGATTCGGTGTTCATTAAGGTAGCTCCTATGAAAGGGGTAATGAGGTTTGGGAAGAAAGGAAAGTTAAGTCCCAGATATATAGGCCCTTACCTGATCACCAAGAGAGTTGGTAAAGTAGCTTATGAGCTAGAGCTACCATAGGAGATGTCAGCTATCCACAATGTATTTCGTGTTTCAATGCTTAAGAAGCACGTCCCAGATACCAACCAAGTGATTGAGCCACAGACAGTACAGATTCAGATAGATCTAAGTTATGAAAGTCGACCTATTCAGATAATAGATCGAGCAGTCAAGAAACTAAGAAATAAAGATGTACCATTAGTAAAAGTCTTATGGCAAAGTCAAAAGTTGGAAGAAGCAACCTGGGAATGTGAGGATAACATGAAGCAAAAGTACCCCGAGCTGTTCTAAGTTTCGAGGACGAAACTTTTATAAGATTTTAGGGATTGTAACAACCCAAATTTTTGTTCTTATACTTTTTATTTAGAGGAAAACAAAAATAAGAATAAGAATATAAATAATAAAAATAGAAATAGAAATAAAAAAATGAGAGATTCGAATAAATAGTTTGTTAGCCGGGGCTAGAACCATGAACCCTTGGTTTGGGGGAATAGGCTTCCTACCACTAAGTCATAAGATTACCAATGAGTAGGATATAACAGAATATATCTATAGGCAGGAAAAAGAGAGAAGTTGGTTAATTTGACTAATCATTTAAAGGGGGTAAATAAGTTAAGGAAAACCCTAGTTTATATTTATTTTTCTATTTTCTTTTTCCTAAACCCTTGCGCTGAAACCAACCCACCCCTCTCTCTCCCTCTTCTCTCCAGCCACCGACCCTCTCTCTCTCTCTCTCTCATATTTTTTCTAGCTGCCGAAGCATCTCTCTCTCATTCTTCCTCCGCCGAATCAAAGAAAGGAGCAACCTTTCGTTGAGTTTTCTTAAGAAATATTTTTCCAGAATGTGATTGATTCTTCCCTTGATTTTTTTTCCACGGTGCAATTCACCTCCATCTCCAATTACTTTTCTCCACTGTGGGATAATTCAAGAGGGTATTTTCAAGAGGGATCTCCTCAAGGACTTGGTAGAGTATCACACTAAAGCAAAGGAACACATAGGAGACCTTCTCTTTACGAAATTTAACGGTATAAATTAGTGAAAAAGCGTAGGAAGTAAGTATTGCTCACCTGTAGTATAAGTAGTTATCGTATGTCATTGATATATTTTTATATGCATGCTATTTCCAGTTACATGATTTTTACCCGTTATGTCATGTTTGATTTAGTATCATGTTTAGATCCATGATAAGAATATGATTTATGATCATGCACGTTGTAGATGAGTTGTAGCTTACAATTATATGCATGATGTAGAGTAAGACGTAAAAATATTTCCTTTATAAAGAAAATTTAAAGATGCTCCCCATTCGAATTGGGGATTAAGAGCACAACGATCTTCAGTATGCTCCCCATTTCAGTTTTGGGGGTCAAGAGCATAATGATCTTTATGGTGGTCCCCATTCGTGGTTTAGGGGATTAAGAGCATTGTTTTCAGTATGTATAAGAATATAAGTATAAAAAAAGTATTTTACTTTTGACAGGGCATGTATTGAGCATCAGTTTCGCCCATGGGCCAAGGCCCTCAGTTTCAGTTACCCTAGTAGGTTTGGTAGATGACCACCCGGCCTATTAGGAAAGCGCACATTGGTACTATGCGGGGCCCAAATTTAGGATGATTATTAGTTTGAAGTATCAGTATAAGTATAAGTAAAAGTTTTTAAAGTTAATCATTCCAGTTCAGATACACTGTTTACAAATTTTAAAATACTTAAGAGCATGGTTTATACAAGAGACATGTAATCAGAGTTATGATTTCCAGTTATGCTTGCATGTGTATCAATGTATCGAGGGTAAGAGAACTAGTTGCATGATTTCATACGTTGTATGTTTTTGTGAGCATAGAAAGTACTTACTAAGCGTTATTGCTTACAGTTTGCATTTCCTTATACTGCAGATAAAGGTAAAGAAAAGCTTCAGTGAGGTGGCATAGCGGATGAAGTGCTTGGAGTGTGTAGTGACAGAATAGTGGAATTAAAAGATCCTAAGTGCAGATGTCTAAACCAGATTTTAAGTTTATAATTATTTTTTTTTGATATTGTTGAAGTCCAACTGGATTGCTTATGGTTGAGACCAAAGAATGCTAGAGTCATGTTGGGTCAGTCTTAATACTTGCATGTCATGTGAAGATCTTGAAATGATTATTGTTTAAGTGATGTAAAGGTCCTTATGATTGATGCGCACGGTCGCAACCTTAAATCCCGCGACGGAGACCATCGAAGACTCAAAGTGCGCGCTCGCGCTCAACGCCCGCAAGTGCACGGATGTCGTCAAGTAATAAAGATTATCGATCCCACATGGACTGAGATTCGAGTACCAATACGCTAAGTGGTTGCGATTGTTCGGACGGAATCTTAGAGAGAGTCGGTTGGTGAGGACTATCTGAGGATCCTACTTAGTGCGGTGTCACACGGAGGAGGAAAAGAGTGTGCCGGGGTCTTGAAAAGGCGATTCTAGGACTTTGGTTTCACTTGTGTACCATATAACAATGTTGTCAATTGACGTCATCTAAACGTCTACCTACGGTTTTGGGGAAGGGACATCATAGACTCTCCCACAGAGCCGCCGCATTCACCGGGAGCTATCCTCGCCCAAAAGGACGAGATAGAGGGTACGAGGATGCCAAATCAATCCTTGCGGTGGACCGTTTCCGATTCCATCGCTCCCTTCTCCCCGCAGTTACGGGAGGTCAGGTTTACCCCTAGGTTCCTTGATCAAACCTCCTAAATATAGATTGCAAGGGCTGTCACCATCTCGTATCGCCTAAGCACAGTGGAAAGAAAGCCAAATTCACGAAAGTATAATAGAGAAACCCTACCAACTGTCAAATCAAACTTTTGGCCAAAATTTAATATAAACCAACATTGTATATGAACTCAAGCTACTCCCTAATCCTAGAATCAAAAGTACTACTCCATAAATATGAAGAAAGAATCACAAAACATGTTTTAAGTTCGAATAAAATAGAGATATACAATGCGTTGTGATCTTCTCTCCGGGGTTGTATTACAATTTGTGGACCTCCGGCGGCATTCCTCCTCCTCGCTGCGAGTTACCGAAGCTTTTTAGGGCTTCGATGTGCCATCCTAGCCGTCGTGCCTCCCCCAGGGTTTGGGCGGAGCCATCCTTATATAGACGTCGCCTCGGACCGCTACGAAATCGAGAAAAAACCCTAATCGCGCAACTCCATCGAGCTGCCACACGATCGTGTGTTTCCACACGACCAGGCCATGTGTGACCCTGGTGTGCTGATCTTCGCCCATCGGATATGGCCGTGTGAATCCACACGCCCTCGCCGTGTCCCACTCTGCGTCTAGCATGAAATGTCCTTCTTTTGCTTCGAAAATGCATCTTTTCCGCCCGGAAAGACAACCTGCATTCAAAAGACAACAAGCAGACCTCTGAACTAGAAAATAGGAAATGCATGCAAAAACAGAGTAACATATGCATGAAACTAACGCAAAATGTAACAAGATGTGAGCAAAAACTTCTCCTAAAACCCTATATGTTTTGCTCACATCACTTCCCCCAGACTTAAATCTTTGCTTGTCCTCAAGCAAACCTTAGTACCATAAAATTTTAAAAAGATATTGTTCCATAATGAGCATGCTAACTAAATTTATCAGGTGGTATTTGCAATCAAAGCAAAATAGATATGTTCTAAAAATTCACTAAGTTGGCTCCTCGTGCTCATGCTAGGCGAATCATTCTTAGGGGATGCCCGTTCCATGGTGAGTTAAGTCGTCACCCCACAGCTTTCCTAAGGTTTCTGACTCTTAGGCACTTACCTGCCCAAAGCCAAGGTCGTTCCCTAGATCTAGCACAAAGTCTCAAAGGCGTGCTCGATATTGAGAGAAATTGGGAGGTGTTTCCCCAGTAACCTAACTCGGTCTCAAAGGGGCACCTAGCCATTTCCACCCACGACAACTATTTTTTTTTTCCTCATAGTTTTTTTCAGCTCATAGGGATTTTGATTTTTCCGAATGGGCTTAAACAATCTGAGCATATCTAGTAACTAAAATGCTAAACCTAGAGCCACCTATGGATTCCAAAGTACTAGACTATTAAAGTAAATCATAACTAGGTATGTACTAGATTCTCCCTGTCAGACTGTTCGACGTGTGTAAGTGCAAAAATAGAGCTAACCAGTGTAAGTCTAGAACATTCAATAGAGCACATAGAATAAAATACCACAAGATAAATAGAGTTAAGCTACCTATGGGAACAACTCATGCAAGCAATTTTCAAAAATACTACTGAGGTAGCTTTTAAGACACCAAAAATTAAGTACTGAAAGGAACTAAACAACTCACGCATGCATGAACAATTGAAAATACTAGAAAAGAAACTACTACTAGGAAAACAAAACAATATAGATTTTGGGGCCCTCCCCCATACTTAAACAAAAGTATACCTCTAATATGGTGGACGAGGTGGAAAGTCTGGGAGCCTGGGCATCTCTGGATCCTGGGAGAACCTGCTGCTGAGCCGCTGATGCCACATATACATGTGGTCGATCTGAGAGCTAGTGGATGCAGCGGCTGCTCGGTGCTCCTCCTCCCTAGCCCACTATGTCTGCCGGGCGTGCATATGTTGCTGCATCTCCCTACAGTAAGCTGCCTCATCCTGGCGATGAGCAGCCTCCTCATGGAAGTATATGCGAGCCTCATCGTAGAACTCCTCTGCCCGCTGGAAATGCTCCCATAATCCCTGGAACTCCACCTGCTGGTAGGCGCTCTGCTCCTCTCATTGCTACCTCTGCGTCTGCTGCTCAGTGTAGATGTCGTCGAGGCACGATCAAAACTCTGAGAAATCATATGCCGACGTACCTACATCCTGCTCAAAAGTAGAAAAAGATGGTGGCACAGGTGTAGGCTCATGTCGGCATGGACTAGGTGGGCTCCTATGTATGTGTGGACTGGAGGGAGAGTGGTACAAAGGTGGAGAGATGGGCGCTGATGTGGATGGTCCCTCATGAGGAGGGGACTCCACTATCAGGTCTAAGCACCAATTGGCGCGTATAACTATGGTGGTACGATCCGGATCGGGGAGCCTAAGGGCCGTAAGATTTTTCCTTACAAAGCATAAGGAGTCTCCTTCTCTTACAATCATCTTCATGGCCATGCATACTCCTAGGTCGATCCTAGGGCTCCCCTCTATACTCTCCAATGTTGTGTAATCGTACCCCATCCTATAGCAAATGTGGGTAAGTAGGCCTCCCACATTGATCTCTCCGCGTGCTGCTTTTCCCATCTTCACTAAGTGTCTGATGAAGTGGGACCCTACATCGATGCTACTCCTCTCTTGTAGCATGTCCCATAGGAAAAGTAGCTCACTGGCTCTCACTACACCGTCACTCTCCCCACGACCAAATATAGTACTAGCCATGACACGGTGAAGGTATCGAAAGACGGGGTTTTGGAGGCGCAACGCTTTGGCCCTAGAAGGGTCATAAACGTGCTCCCCTGTGAACTCAGTCCAAATCAAACGAGAGTTGTACCCATTAGGGATTCTTCTCTCTCCCCCACTTGGCAAGCCAAAGCATGAGTTCCACTGGTGAAGGGTCCACTCATGCTCAATATTAAAAAGTCTAAAAGTTATCCTACTCTCCTCGCTCTCTCTACCCATTAAAACTTCCGCCTCTAAAGAACTCAAAAATTCCAAAACTATCCTAGGGTAGGTTAGGTGCCTTATTCCCATAATCTCATCCCACCCCATTTTTGCAAATAGGGTTTGCATGTCACCCAACAAACCTAAATATCCTAGTAAATCCTCATCTAAGTACCTAGTAGCAGTAAGTTTACGAGTAGAGAGCATATTGAACCTATCTCTATGCTCATTATTGCGAAAAAGTAGAGAGGGTAGGGCGTTGCCCTCTTTCGGAGCTTGGGGAGCGTCGACTCTTCTTGTTCGTCACTTCGAGGCACCGGATCGGGATGCTACGGTCTTGGTCCTCCTCATCCTTGCTCCTTTTGTCTTCTAAAGAGGTTGAAAATGCTTCTAGAGGAAGGGGAAAGCGAAATCACACGGCTAGGGAAAGAACTTTTGAAGCACACGGGGCAAATGAGGTGAAAACACACGGCTCGCCTCTTTTAACCTCGCGCGCCACGACCGTGTGAAAACACATGGCCAGGCCATGTGTGCCTCTGGTCAAGCGGGCACGACCGTGGGAAAACACACGACCAGGCCGTGTGCTCCCATTTTTCGCCCCTTTCATACACCATGGCCCGAATTTGTTCATACAGTTCGCCGTGTAAACTAATATGGGTTTCATTTTTGCCTAGCAAAGTTATTTTCTACTCCTAACTCTAAATGTAATGGAAATCAAAACTAAAATCTAACACATGTATGCAATGCAATAGAAAAAAAGGAAATCTACAACTAAACTTGGGTTGTCTCCCAAGAAGCGCTTTGTTTAAGGTTGTTTAGCTCGACCGCACTCTTCTATCAACTCGGCTCTGGTGGTTCAGTGAACCTCCATTCATCCATCTCGGGATCCGCATCTAGAGGTTCCGACTTCAATCTACTAATCGTGAAGCTGTCAAAGTAGGAAGCTCTTTTCTCCGAAAGACTGAAAAGGATGATCTCCCTGTCTACCTCCAGGGAGATCCGGTGTGCCTTCACATATATGCACGCCCTTGCGGTTGCTAGAAAAGGCCTTCCCAGAATGATAGGATTTTGGGGATTCAGTCCTGTGTCCAGTATGATGAAGTCTGTGGGTATCACGAAATCTTCAATCATCACAGGAACGCGTGGTAGCAGGCCAACGGGCTCCTTCACTGAGTCATCCCCCATACGAATACCAAGATTCGCTGGTTGGAGCCTGCTCAGTCCCATCTTTAGAAAATATGCATAGGGCATCACACTGACTGATGACCCCAAGTCGCATAGCTCTTCGTCGAAACTCCCCCCATAAATCGAGCAGGGAATAACGAATTCACCAGGGTCCTCAAGCTGTACTGAGATTTTCTCTTCAAACTCAGCTTGGTCAGGTAGGGTGGAAATCATGGCTGCACATCCCTTGGCGAATTGGCTACTTTGCCCTACTCCTTTCTCCTTTCCTTGGCTCGCCGGAGAGTTCTTCACAGGTGATGACATGGATTGGGTTATTTGGGCCACTTGTGTCTCCAACATCCTGGTATGACTTGCAAGGCCATCAACGGTGGCCTTCAAGTCTCTCAGTGATTCTTCAGACTTTTGATGCTGGCGACGGAATTCCTCATTGGCCTTAGTTTGGGTAGCGATGAAGTCCTCCATCATCTGTTCCAACTGACTTCGTGGTCACGCCCATTGCCTGCCGCCTGCCGTATCCTCCGGATGGTTGGGGGTTTCCCGAGTTATTTTTGTAGGAGAAATTTGGGTGACTCCTCCATTTGGGATTGTAGGTATTAGAGTACGGGTTATGGGGCCTTTGATCATAGTCCCCAATTGCGTCACAATGCTCAATCTGCTCGTCTGTGGTCCCCTGCCCTACATAGTGGTCCTCACGATATGCTGCCGCTCCTTCTCCAAAGTCGATGGCTACGCATACAGATGAAGGATTCAAAGATTCAAACCGTCTACTTAGCGAGTCCATCCTCGCTGAAAGGTGGTCCATGGAGTTGACAGTGTATCGTCCTGCCACAGGAGTGGGTTGACCACGTTCGGAGGCCCATTGATGGTGGTTTTGGGCCACCTCTTCGATAAGCTCCTCCGCCTCCTCTATGGTCTTGTTCATTAAAGCTCCTCCTGCGGTAGAATCTAGGGACATCTTTGTGGCGTAAGCGATCCCATTATAGAAAATGTGGATCACCAACCACCTCTCCAGTCCATGGTGTGGGCATTGATAAAGTAGCCCCTTGTAGCGATCCCATGCTTCGAATAAGGACTCCCCCTCCTTCTGGTGAAAGCTAGTGATAAGGTCGCGCATGTGAGCAGTCTTACTTGGTGGGAAGTATTTATTCAGAAACTGCTGTTCACACTGCTCCCATGTGGTGATGCTGCCAGAGGGTAAGGAGTGAAGCCATGCCTTAGCCTTATCCCGCAGTGAAAATGGGAACAAGCTCAGGCGGATCACGTCAAAAGGGACTCCGTTCAGTTTCATAGTTGAGTAGATTTCGAGAAAAGCCTCAAGATGCCAGTTCGGGTCTTCAGTTGTTGCTCCCTTGAATTGGCTCTGCTAGGCCATATGTATAAGTGCTGGCTTCAGCTCAAAGTTATTTGCCGAAATTGATGGTCCAGCTATGCTCGGCCTGAATCCTCTAGCACTAGGAGCTGTGTAGTCCCGCAGAGGTCGGCTGCCCATGTTCACCTCGGATGCAGCTTGATCTTCCATCTTTCGCTGCGCTGCTCTCCGACGGTGAAAGGTTCGCTCAATCCCTAAATCGATCGAAATTAGACCTTCCGATCCTAGTCTTCTAAGCATACAACGAACCAACACACAAAAGTAAGAGTGCTAACCTAATGCTAAATGCAGAATATAAATAAATCTAGCAAATAAAAACCTAAGATGCAATAAGTAAACAGGAAACTACTACTGAAAATAAAAACTAAATCTAAATATGGAAAATAAAACTAAAGCAAATAAAGTAAACTAATAAGAAACTAAAGCAATAAAATAATCTAATCCTAAGTCCGATCCAATCTACCACCGTTCAATTTGATATCGAATTGACAGTCCCTGTCAACGACGCCAAAAACTTAATACGCACAGTCGTGACCTTAAATCCCACGACGAAGACCGTCGAAGACTCAAAGTGCGCACTCGCGCTCAACGTCTGCAAGTGCACGGATGTCATCAAGTAATAAAGATTAACGATCCCACAGGGACTGGGATTCGAGTACCAATACGCTAAGTGGTTGCGATTGTTCAGACGAAATATTAAAGAGAGTCGGTTGGTGAGGACTATCAGAGGACCCTACTCAGTGCGGTGTCACATGGAGGAGGAAAAGAGTGTGCTGGGGTCTTGAAAAGGCGATTCTAGGACTTCGATTTCGCTTGTGTACCATATAACAATATTGTCAATTGACATCGTCTAAATGTCTACCTACGGTTTTGGGGAAGGGACATCATACACTCTATAGCAGAGCCGCCGCATTCACCGGGAGCTATCCTCGCCCAAAAGGACGGGATAGAGGGTACGAGGATGCCAAATTAATCCTTGTGGTAGACCGTTTCCGATTCCACCGTTCCCTTCTCCCCACAGTTACGGGAGGTCATGTTTACCCCTAGGTTCCTTGATCAAACCTCCTAAATATAGATTGCGAGGGTTGTCACCACCTTGTATTGCCTAAGCATAGCGGAAAGAAAGCCAAATTCACGAAAGTATAATAGAGAACAACTACCAACTATCAAATCAAACTTTTGGCCAGAATTTAATATGGACCAACATTGTATATGAACTCAAGCTACTCCCTAATCCTAGAATCAAAATACTACTCCATAAATACGAAGGAAGAATCACAAAACATGTTTAAGTTTGAATATAATAGAGATAAAGCACAGAAATAGAGATATACAATGCGTTATGATCTTCTCTCCGGTGTTGTATTGCAAGTTGTGGACCTCTGGTGGCGTTCCTCCTCCCCGCTGTGAGTTACCGAAGCTTTTTAGAGCTTCGGCGTGCCATCCTAGCCATCGTGCCTCCCCCCAGGGTTTGGGCAGAGCCATCCTTATATAGACGTCGCCTCAGACTTCTGCGAAATCGAGAAAAAACTCTTGTCGCACAACTCCATCGGGCCGCCACACGGCCATGTGTTTCCACATGGCCAGGCCGTGTGCGGCCCTAGTGTTCTGATATTCGCCCATCGGACATGGCCGTGTGAATCCATACGCCCTGGTCATGTCCCACTCTGCGTCTAGCATGAAATGTCCTTCTTTCGCTCCGAAAATGCATCTTTTCCGCTTGAAAAGGCAACCTGCATTCAAAAGACAACAAGCATACCTCCGAACTAGAAAATAGGAAATGCATGCAAAAATAGAGTAACATATGCATGAAACTAACGCAAAATGTAACAAGATGTGAGTAAAAACTACTCCTAAAATCCTATATGTTTTGCTCACATCAATGATCATTTTAGTTGTTAGCATATTGCGTTAGTATATTGCATGAATTTAAGATTAAGACAGTAAAGTAATGACATCTCCCCTAGTAGAGAGTGGAAAGACTGGGGGGGTGTTACACTCTTGTCTTCCTCTCCTCTCCTCTCTTACTGCCCACCCCAAAAGCTGTCGCCCATGCTTGTAGGGGATCGATCGGCCGACTAGAGGGGGGGGGGTGAATAGCCCTCTTTCGTTGGATAACGGAATTTGCTCGTCTACAAACAAGATTAGCGCAATGGAAACAACAAGACAAGAAAATCAAGCAAAGAAAGACAAAGCAAAGGAAACAAACAATGCTAACACAAAGTCGTAACGTGGTTCACGACTACGCCCCTAATCCACGATCCCGATTCGTCCAAGGTGAATCACTCCTTTTCCAAATCCACTAAATCTCTCCTTTGCACCAAGCTAGGTGGAGGTAACCTCTTTACAATCCCTCTTCTTACAATATAATGGAATAATAGCAAGTAAGAAGAGTGGGAATACTTTAGGGCACTTTGGGAGAAGATTAGAGCATGAACATTAGCCCCCCAAAGCCCCACACCCTTCCTCTTTATAGAGGAAGAGGGTTTCTTCCCGTTGACACAGGAGCAGTCGACTAATGTCCCTATCAGTCGACTGGTCCTGTAATCGTTGCCCAATAACGACTGCTTTCCATGTTGAATTTCATCCAACGGTACCGACATCAGTCGACTGATATTGCCATCAGTCGACTGATGCTCGATCAGTCGAGTGCTCCGCGAGCTCGACTCCATTCTGTGCCCAAAACACTTGCGACCAGTCAACTGATGCCTTCATCCCGATCAGGTCTCGCAATGATTGCCATTCCATGGCAATGATCGTCGGGCACTTGAACCGGACTCGAACACTAGTCGAGTCACCGTCGACTTAGAGTAGTCGACTACCATAACATGGTAGTCAACTGATGTCGGGAAATCCCATTCGACACTTAGCCAAATGACCAAGTTTCACCTAAAGAGCGCTACCCCTTTCCCGGGTTACATTCGCTCACTCTCATCCCTCGGAGTCCCTCGCCTTTGAAGTTATCTTCGTCCGGCCATGTCCCTCGGATGCGCCAAGCGCACGGCTCTGCAGCGCCATCCTTCGCGTCTCGCCCTGAAGTCTACTTCCTCCGGCTTCACTCCAAGCTCCTCGTCCGGCGGTCCCTCAGATGCTCCAAGCTCATGGCTTCTGCAAAGCCATCCTTCACCGACTCAAGAATCGAGTCATGAGAGGTAAAACTCGCCAAGGCTCCATGTGCGAATTACTAAGCCCTGTAAGACTCCAATGCACATATCAAATCATAATAACAATCTAACTTAAACCCTTTTTCACACACATCAAAACCTTATCATGGCAAGAGATTGCCCTAACAATCTCCCCCTTTTTGATGTGTGGCAATCCGTTTAAGTTAGGTAAAAACATTTGATAAAATATTAAGGAAAGAAAGCATATAAATAACATGATTTGCAACTCTCCCCCTTAATACATGAAACTCCCCCTAAATATATTCCCCCTTACTTAAACATATACATTTCTCCCCCTTTGACACCATCAAAAATAAATAACAAGGTTTATATAGCATGGCATCAAGTCTAGAGAGAAACAAAAACCAAAACATGCCTTAAAATTGGATAAAAGAAATTACTGGGCATGTTATCAGGCTACCAGTCGACTGGTTCAGACTACCAGTCGACTGGCACATGGATTTCAGGATTTCTGATTTTCTGGGGTGAATTTCAGAAATGCGTAAAAAATTCTATAAAATTCAAAAAATCACAAAATTTGGGGAACACATTTCTTGTAAGTATATTTATCAATGAAAAATATTTTTCCATGAAAAATCATTATATTTTTAAGTATTTTCCAAAAGTCCAAAAGCTTTAAAAACCACTAGGTTTTTTATCATGTTAGTATCCATTTTAACACCTAGTCTTGCTTTCAATTGTTTTAAAACATGAACACAGATTTTAAAGTAAGAAATTATTTTGAAAACATATGAAATATCCAACTATGATCTTTGGGCAATATGTCTATGAATTAAACATAAGCCTTCCCCATGATTGGTCTATTATTGCTATTTTGATACCTTAAATGACCATCTAAATGCCATAGGCATTAGTGGACATTTGTATCATCCTATCATCTCACCAATGCTAAGTTTTCAATCATGGTAGCCTATGGTGAGTGTGAGATGTATCCTAAAGGTATTTGTATATACTTAACCATTATTTTTATGCAATTCTATCAATGTTAAGTATCATCCTATCATTCCACATGATCATAAAGATGTATATGAATTAATTTCATATTATGATCATGAAACACATGTATTCATTAAATTGTTTACAAACAAGATCGATCGGCCATCTAGAGGGGGGTGAATACCCCTCTTTCATTGGATAACGGAATTTGCTCGTCTACAAACAAGATTAGTGCAACAGAAATAACAAGACAAGCAAATCAAGCAAAGAAAGACAAAGCAAAGGAAACAAACAATGCTAACACAAAGTCGTAACGTGGTTCACGACTACGCCCCTAATCCACGATCCCGATTCGTCCAAGGTGAATCACTCCTTTGCCAAATCCACTAAATCTCTCCCTTGCACCAAGCTAGGTGGAGGTAACCTCTTTACAATCCCTCTTCTTACAATACAATGGAATAATAGCAAGTAAGAAGAGTGGGAATACTTTAGGGCACTTTGGGAGAAGATTGGAGCATGAACATTAGCCCCCCCAAAGCCCCACACCCTTCCTCTTTATAGGGGAAGAGGGTTTCTTCCTGTTGACACAGGAGCAGTCGACTAATGTCCCTATTAGTCGACTGGTCCTGTAGCCATTGCCCAATAACGGCTATTTTCCACGTTGGATTTCATCCAACGATACCGACATTAGTCGACTGATATTGCCATCAGTCGACTGATGCTCGATCAGTCGAGTGCTCCGCGAGCTCGACTCCATTCTGTGCCCGAAACACTTGCGACCAGTCAACTGATGCCTTCATCAGTCGATTGGTGGTCTCGCAGTCGACTGTGATTCCATGGCAATTGACTGTTGGCACTTGAACCGGACTCGAACACTAGTCGAGTCACCGTCGACTTAGAGTAGTCGACTACCATAACATGGTAGTCAACTGATGTCGGGAAATCCCATCCGACACTTAGCCAAATGGCCAAGTTTCACCTAAAGAGCGCTACCCCTTTCCCGGGTTACATTCGCTCACTCTCATCCCTCAGAGTCCCTCGCCTTTGAAGTTATCTTCGTCCGACCACGTCCCTCGGATGCGCCAAGCGCACGACTCTACAGCGCCATCCTTCGCATCTCGCCCTGAAGTCTACTTCCTCTGGCTTCACTCCAAGCTCCTCATCCGGCGGTCCCTCGGATGCTCCAAGCGCACGGCTTCCGTAAAGCCAGCCTTCACCGACTCAAGGACCGAGTCATGAGAGGTAAAACTCACCAAGGCTCCATGTGCGAATTACTAAGCCCTGCAAAACTCCAACGCACATATCAAATCATAATAAAAATCTAACTTAAACCCTTTTCCACACACATCAAAACCTTATCATGGCAAGAGATTGCCCTAACAATGCTTTGTGTTGCTGCCCAAATTATTGCCGCCGCCTCCATTGGTCGTCAACAACCACCTCCGGCCTTCCCAACTCTGGCACTTTCTCCTCTAGTGAGTCACCTTCTAATATCACCCATTTTCGCCAATCAAGGAGACTGGGCAACAAAGGAAAAGGCACGAATGATGTGCATGGACGCGACCTCAAATCTCGTGATGGATACCGTCGAGGACTCAAAGCGCGCACTCGCGCTCAACGCCCGCAAGTGCACGGATGTCGTCAAGTAATAAAGATTATCGATCCCACAAGGACTAGGATTCGAATACCAATGTACTCAGTGGTTGTAATTGTTCGGACGTGATCTCTAAGAGGATTTGGTTGGTGAGGGTTGTTGGTGGACTCTACTTTGTACGGTGTCACACGGAGGAGGAAAAGAGTGTGCCTAGGTCTTCAAAGGTGATTCTAGGACTTCAGTTTCGCTTGTGTATCACAGAACAATATTGTCAATCGGCGTTGTCTAGACGTTTACCTACGGTTTTATGGAAGGGACATCATACACTCTCCTGCAGAGCCGCCGCATTCACCGGGAGCTATCTCCGCCCACAAGGACGAGATAGACGGTACGAGGATGCCAAATCAATCCCTACGGTGGACCATTTTCGATTCCACCGCACCCTTTTCCCCGCAGTTGCAGGAGATCAGGTTTACCCCTAGGTTCCTTAATCAAATCTCCTAAATTTTAGATTGTGAGGGCTATCACCACCTCGTATCGCCTAAGCACAGCGGAAAGAAAGCCAAACATGCGTAGATATAATAAAGAGCAACTACTAATTGTCAAATCATACTCATGGGCTGAATTTATCATGAACCAACATTGTTTATGTACACAAGCTACTCCCTAATTCTAGAATCAAAAGTACTACTCCATGTATACGAAGGAAGAATCACAAAGCATGTCTAAGATTGAATACATAATGAATGAAACGCAGAAATAGAGATATACAATGCTTCCGTGATCTTCTCTCTGGCTTTGTGTTGCAAGGTGTGGACCTCCAGCGGCATTCCTCCTCCCCGTTGCAAATTACTGAAGCTTTTTAGGGCTTCGGCGTGCCATCCTAGCCATCGTGCCTCCTCCCTAGGCTGGAAAACAGGTGAAATCTCGGCTGGAAATTGAGCTGGAAAAAAGGCACGGTCGTGTGTTTTCACACGGCCTAGCCATGTGTTTTTCTAGAGCCTCCGTTTTGATCCGTTTCGCTTCAGAAACATGCCCAAGTCTTTGGACATGGCCAGTGTGTGTTCGCTAAGGTCCGTGCTCCACAAATTACTCCATTTTTGCTCCAAAAATGTGCAATTTTCCCATGAAATGCTATCCTACACACAAAAGTACAAAGAGCAGACCTTCGAACCAGAAAATAGGAAATGCATGCAAAATAGAGTGACATATGCATGAAACTAACATAAAATGTAATGAGATGTGAGCGAAAACTACTCCTAAAACACTATATGTTTTGCTCACATCACTTCCCCAGACTTAAATCTTTGCTTGTCCTCAAGCAAACCTCAGTGCCATGAAATTTTTTTAAAAGGATATTGTTCCATACTTAGCATGTTAACTAAATTTATCAAGTGGTATTTGCAATCAAAGCAAAATAAATATGTTCTAGAAATTCACTAAGTTAGCTCCTCGTGCTCGTGCTAAGCGAATCATTCTTAGGGGATACTCGTTTCATGGTTAGTTAAATCATCATCCTATAACTTTCCTAAGGTCTCTGGCTCTTAAGCACTTACCTGCCCAAAGCGAGGGTCGTTCCCTAGATCTAGCCCAAAGTCTCAAAGGCATGCTCAGTATTGAGAGAAATTGGTAGGTGTTTCCCCAATAACCTAACTCGGTCTCAAAGGGGCACCTAGCCATTTCCACCCACGACAACTATTTTTTTATCCCTCATAATCTTCTCTTTTTTTCCTTTGTTTTCTTTTTCATTTCTTTTTTTTCTCTTTCTCTTTTATTTCTCTTTTCTTTTCTCTCTTTTTATTTTTCGGCCCACTAGGATTTTGATTTTTCCGAATGGGCTTACACAATCTGAGCATCTCCAGTAACTAAAATGCTAAACCTAGAGTCACCTATGGATTCCAAAGTACTAGACTATTGAGATGAATCGTAACTAGGTATGTACTAGATTCTCCCTTTCAGAGTGGTTCGACATGTGTAGGTGTAAAAATAAAAACTAACCAGTGTAAGTCTAGAACATTCATTAGAGCAAATAAAATAAAATACCACGAGATAAATGAAGTTAAGCTACCTATGGGAACAACTCATGTAAGTAACTTTAACAAAAATACTACTGAGGCAGCTTTACAGATAACAAAAACTAAGTGCTGAAAGAAACTCAACAACTTATGCATGAACAAATGAATGCTAACAATAATGCAAATACCAAGAAAGAAACTACTACTAAAAATAAAATAAATCAAAACTTGGGGTCTCCCCCCAGACTTATATGAAATTGTACCTCTAATATGATGGCTAAAGTGGGAAGTCTGGTAGTCTTGGCATGTCAGGCTCCTGGAAAAATCTGGTGATAAGTCGTTGATACCACATGTACATGTGGTCGATCTGAGAGCTGGTGGATGCAGCGATTGCTCTGTTCTCCTCCTCTCGGGCCCACTATGCCTGCTGGGCACGCATATGCTGCCGCATCTCCTGGAGGTAGGTGGCCTCCTCCCGGTGTCGGGCATCCTCCTCCTGAAAGTAAATATGGGCCTCGTCATAGAAGTCCTCGGCCCACTAGAAGTGCTCCCGTAGGCCTGTAAACTCCGCCTGCGTATAGGAGCTATGATCATCCCATCGTTGCCCCTGCATCTGCTGCTCAGCGTATATGTCATCGAGGCGCGATTGGAACTCCAAAAAATCATAGGCAGAAGTACCTACATCCTGCTCAAAAGTAGGAAAAGAAAATGGTGCAGGTGTAGGCTTTTCACGTGGACTAGGGGGCGCGACACGGCCATGTGAAATCACACGGCCTGATTGTGTGCACCTCTGGAAATCAAGGCATGGCCGTGTGAAAACACACTGCCTGGTCGTGCGCCCTTTGTTTCTTTTCTCGTGGTGCACAATGGTCTGATTTCTCTCACTCACTTCACCGCATAAACTTAAAATGACTTGTTTTTACCTAGCAAGTTCCTTCCTTACCTACAAATGCTAAATACCATAAATCAAAGTTCGATTTACAAAAAAAAAAATTGGATGCAATAAAAAGAAATCCTAAAAACTAAACTTGGGTTGCCTTCCAAGAAGCACTTTATTTAAGGTCTTTTAGCTCGACCTTATTCCTACGTTTCATTTAAGGTGTTTGAATCTTGCTCGTGGGGGAGCAAGATATTTGCTCACCTTACATCTCCTCCCTTGTGGTCCCTTATCACCATATCTCTTAAATCTTGCTCGTGGAGGGGCAAGGTATTTATTAGCTGCCTTCCTTGGTTCAAGATTGAATATGCTTAGCCTCAAGAAATCATTAGGAGTTTGATCATAATATTCTATTTTTTCCAAATGTTGTAAATAACATAACTCACCACGAACATCCTCAACAAAAGATTGGTTAGCATTCTATTATGTCGAATGAAATTTTATCATTACAAATCGCTAAATGGGCTTCGTTATTGGTAGCTAAAGCTTCAGTGAGGGTTATGGTAGGCTCTTCTAGATCCTTGAGGTTAGGAGGTGTTTGGATTGAAGCAATGCTCTCCTCAATTATAGTATCAATTATATAATCCTCAAGTTCTTCTTCCAGTGGTGATTGAATTGATTGTCCTTCTTCACTTCCTATGCCATCTACGCCCTCCTCATTCATTCGCTCAAAGTGAGTCTCCACCCTATTAGGTGTGATCCAGTCATTAAAGCCACCTTCTAGTCATTTGGTTTCTATTCTAGCTAGATCTCGTTCCATCATCTCTGCAAATTGTTGGATATGCTCTTTGCATTCCCTAGTAAAATTATCTAGTGGGACTTCTAAGTGGGGGCTTGGTTCTGGATAAAATTTGCATGGTGACTCATAGCTCTCGTTCTCATTTTGGAAACGATATTGAATCTCTGTCTGCGAATGCCGCCGTCAGAATTCATCGTTCGCCGCTTGTTCTGTTCAAATGAAATCTTCCATCATCTACTCAAGTCAGGATTTAGGCGGACAGTATTGAGGGTTTAAGTAGCCTGGGTCATAATTATATAAATAGGAATCATCTTGTGGCCACTGGTTGTAATTGTAGCTGATATCTTTTCGTTCAAATTGTGAAGGTTCAAATATATCAGGACAATCATTTATGGTATGCCATGTTTCGGCACAATGCTCACAATAAATGTTACCAAAACTCACAGCACTAACTTGATCATAATCATGAGTAAAAGCATGCATCGTTATACACAGGAAATTATAGGTAAGGAATAGCAGTGGCGTGGTAAGAGTCTACTTCTTTTTTTAGATATTAAACTGAAGAACTAAAAAAAACTAAAAACTGAAAGAAAGATAGATGTAATGAATCAAAACTGAAAATTGAATAGAAAATAACTAAAATAAAACAAGAAAATAAATCTAGCCTAAGTCTGATCCAATTATCCACTGTTCGATTTGATATTGAATCGATCAGTCCCCAGCAATGGCGCCAAAAACTTGATGCGCACGGACGCGACCTCAAATCTCGCGACGGATACCATCGAGGACTCAAAGTGAACACTCGCGTTCAACGCCCGCAAGTGCACGGATGTCGTCAAGTAATAAAGATTATCGATCCCACAGGGACTGGGATTCGAATACCAATGTACTCAGTGGTTGTAATTGTTTAGACGTGATCTCTAAGAGGATTCAGTTGGTGAAGGCTATCGGTGGACTCTACTGTGTACGGTGTCACACGGAGGAGGAAAAGAGTGTGCCTAGGTCTTCAAAGGTGATTCTAGGACTTCGGTTTCGCTTGTGTATCACAGAACAATGTTGTCAATGGGTGTTGTCTAGATGTTTACCTATGGTTTTGTGGAAGGGACATCATACACTCTCCCGCAGTACTGCTGCATTCACTGGGAGCTATCTCCGCCCACAAGGACGAGATAGACGGTACAAGGATGCCAAATCAATCCCTACGTTGGACGGTTTTCGATTCCACCGCACCCTTTTCCCCGTAGTTGTAGGAGATCAGGTTTACCCCTAGGTTCCTTAATCAAATCTTTTAAATTTTAGATTGCAAGGGCTGTCACCACCTCGTATCGTCTAAGCACAGTGGAAAGAAAGCCAAACACGTGTAGATATAATAAAGAGTAACTACCAATTATCAAATCAAACTCATGGCCAGAATTTAACATGAACCAACATTGTTTATGTATACAAGCTACTCCCTAATCCTAAAATCGAAAGTACTACTCCATGTATACGAAGGAAGAATCACAAAGTATGTCTAAGATTGAATACATAATGAATGAAACGCAGAAATAGAGATATACAATGCTTTCGTGATCTTCTCTCCGGCATTGTGTTGTAAGGTGTGGACCTCCGACGGTGTTCCTCCTCCCCCTTGCGAGTTACCGAAGCTTTTTAGGGCTTCGACATGTTGTCCTAGTCGTCGTGCCTCCTCCCTAGGGTTTGGGACCCCTAGGGCAGCTCCCTCGTGATCCCTCGCCTCTTGGATGAGTTTCCTATATATAGAGGCAGCTTTGGCTTTCCATAAATGCTTGAAAAACCCTATTTCCTTGAATTCGCGGCGCCGCCACACGGCCGTGTGAATTTCACACGGCTTGACCATGTGCAAGGCTGGAAAACAGGTGAAATCTCGGCTGGAAATTGAGTTGGAAAAAAGGCACGACCGTGTGTTTTCACACGGCCTGGCTGTGTGTTTTTCTGGAGCCTCCGTTTTGATCCATTTCGCTTCGGAAACATGCCCAAGTCTTGGGACATGGCCAGTGCATGTTCCCTAAGGTCCGTACTCCACAAATTATTCCATTTTTGCTCCAAAAATGCACCGTTTTTCCATGAAATGCTATCCTGCACACAAAAGTACAAAGAGTAGACCTCCGAACTAGAAAATAGGAAATGCATGCAAAATAGAGTGACATATGCATGAAACTAACATAAAATGTAATGAGATGCGAGTGAAAATTACTCCTAAAACACTATATGTTTTTCTCACATCAACGAACAACCCCTTTTTTCGGCCAGACAATGACCCTCTTGTACGGTTGTTCTCTCTGTTTGTTCTTGTTTGGTTGCATACACCACAAAGCACCAAACACTATCTTTACACGCAAGGCTAGTACCTTTTGCGAGGACAAAACTCGAGCTTTGGAAGCCGTCTTGACGAAAGCTCGACGTGGATACGAGTAGAGGCAAACTCCATTGAGTTTGCAGGTTGATGTCATTCTCGCTTCGCGTTATTCGATAGGCATACCTAGAATAAATATTATTCTTCGTTTATTTCTTTAATAAAATTTTATTTTACGATTATATATACACGTGTCGTACACTGCATGCGTAGATATTTATGTTGTAATAAATTAGGAATTTATTATGCATTATTTTCACTGTGCGTGTTTATGAAATGCATCCGAGCACACATCCGTGTTAGGCTTCCCAATACTAACTAGGCAAAGGAAGTCTTAGTAGAGATAGAAGGTACTAGGAGACTCCCAGAGGGTCAGTGGAGTCTGGACATCGGAGAGAACCGGAGTAGTATGTGTTAGTAATATATGAGAGATGTCCTAAGGCAATCGCCTTATGTATGAACCATTTATATGATAAATGAAGATTCACTATTTGAGTATACATGTTTTATGTATTTGATTGGATCTTAAACTCATTTACTGAATGTCCACGATACGATTCACAGCATGAGAGAATTTGTGATTGGATCACAACTAGTGAGTATCTCTACATGTGTAATTGTGATGTATCGGAATTATCCCTAGTCGATGAATTGATGGATCTGGACACCATCAATTCTGTTGAGACTAGCACGAGGTATACTCCTTGGTGTATCCAAGCAGCTGATTCTCACTGGCTGGAGACATAGTGATGTCCGGAGTTAATCGTGGATGCTAGTTATGGTAACTAGTTCATTGGAGTGACCAGCCGTAAGACTTCATATGGTTCTCTGCATATATAGATATGTCAATGAAGTTCTTACTGTGGCTTAAGTGCGATGTTCCTTTGACTTGCGGTATTCAAGTCATCTTGATCATGGAGACTTATGCTTTGACATCTTAAGCAAACATCTCTAAGGAGATGTGGACCCGGGATGATTGGGTATAAGTCGAAGTGATTGAAGGTGTTTGAATAGCCTATAAAGGATTCACCACTCCTTGCGAGGAGATGTATACCCATGGCCTCTCGTCGGATTGTTACTAAAGTCTTTGGCCAAAGCATTACATGTTTAGAGTAAGGTACTCTTCGATACATGTGGAGTAACTAGAATTCGTAGGACGAGGAAATGATACTTGGGCTAGGTGTGACGTAGTCAGCCTAGTGGGGACTGACACTATAGACCATGTCCTGAACCAAGTGGGTATAAGATGAGTGAAGGGAATGGGGCACGATTCATTCGAGCTCAAGGGTTTCGAAATAGTTCGGATCAACCGTTGATCTTTTCGGTTAATTGGGGATCATGATGTACTACTAGGTGCCACTCATGATCGTTCTATAATTAATGGTTAATTATAGACGGCCAACATAAACCGAGAACCTATTTGGTCACACGCACAACGAGTGTAATCCAAAGGATTTAAAACGAGCTTGAGAATGGGATTCTCAGACCGAGAGAAACTATGTTTGGTTGGACCAAACATAAAGCGAGCATGAAATTGTTTCAGTCGCAGAGGAAGCGTGGATGGGCCGTGTCTTATGAAGACATAATGGATGGACCAAAATGGTTTGGTTCTAATCCAATGGATGAGAATAAACCAAAGGGTTTGTTTTATATTAAACGAATGAACCAAAGGTTGGTTCGGTTCGTTTTAACTTAAAATAAACCATCATGGTTTGGTTTATTTTAACTTATCTTAATGGAGCGGGTTAACGGGCTTTATGGATATGATCCATTAACCATTAAGAGAATTAGTTCTCTATAAAAGAGGGCTTAATGGATAATTAAGCCCTAATCAAAACCCTAGCCCTTGGAGTTGCCGCCCACCCCTTGAAGAAGGTTTTCGGCGCCAACCCTAGTGTGCCGCCGCCCAACCTCTTGTGCCGCCGTCCAACTTGTTGCCGGTGACCAAGCTTCAGCCGGTGAACCTCCGGCGACCCTCCGGTGATCTCCTCTAGGTTCGGTGATAAGGTGAGCTTCCATCTCTCCTTGGCCGGCCTCTATTCCTCCACCAAAAGCTGTCCAGTTTTTCTGGACAGTTTGTTTCTTTGTTGTCGGAGCGTCGTTTGGACGACGGTTAGTGCTCCGACAGCGGCTAACTTACCGGGGATTTGATCTCCGGTAATCCTCTGAGGTGGAGGACGAAGGATTCGTCAATTGGTTGACGAATACCTCTCCGGAGAAGCGAGTTTTGAGAACTCATTTTAGGATCCGAATTTGGATTCGGATCGTGATCATCTCTCGATCACGTCGTCTTCAACACGAGGCTAGTAACCCATACGAAGACGAAGCTCGTGACTTAGCGAAGTCATCCCGAGGAGCTCGGCGTGGATACGGATAGAGACGATTCTTACGAGGATCGTTCCGGTTGATGTCGTTCCCGCTACACGTCATACGAAAGGTATAACGTAGATAATTTCTTTTATTGCAAATTTTAATTTACGGTTATGTCTACACTTGTTGTAATAGCATGCGTGTGTTGTGTGTGTTGTAATAAATATAGATTTATTATTTTTAATTGCTTCCGCTGTGCTCATGTTTACGAAACATGATCGAACACACACACGCCGCGGTGCCGGAAACCCAACAGTATGAGAATCAGAGGCTAAGCAGGAAAGTCCAAACAGGTCGGAGGACCAAGTGTTTAGCAAAGGTTAGTAAAGGAAACCTTATGAGGAGTGATTCTTTTGGACAAAAGAACTAGTGAGGTCGCACCCTCGGTATGGGGGACAACTTAGGCATCAGTTCGACAAGGTTCTGGGGGAATACCAAAGTCGAGATTAGATAGTCAGAGACTGTCATTACTACTATGTGTATGTTATGCTAACTCTGTGATGTAGGAACTCTCCAGTCGATTGAATGAGGTCCAGGTGACTGCACTGGTCCAGGTGACTGGACTAGGTCCAGTCGACTGGAATAGGGATAAATTTCATCAGTTGAAACAAGATCAAAACTGGAGGACAGGTTAGCTGTTAAGCAACTGGACTAGGTCCAGACGACTGAAAAAGGGATAAATTTCATCAAAAGAAGCGGGATCAAAGATTGACGAGAAGAAACCATGTCATCTTCCAAACGACTGGATCGGGTCCAGGCGCCTAGAACCCAATAAAGTCTGACCACATCGGATCATATCTGGATGGAGCTGAAGGCATCTTGACCTAGTCCAGGTGCCTGGAGGACTTTATAAAAGAGCCCTCGAAATAGAGAGCTCAACAATCAATTTCCAAGTGCTTGGTGTTATCGTCTCTCATATTAGCAATCGACTTCAGTGCTATGGCACTACAACTCCGACCATGTGCCTCATTTCCTTCTCGTAAAGTTAGTATACATTTTTGTTTAGCTAATAGTTTCTTTTGTAATTAACTTCTAAAGGATTGGTAAGGTTGTTACCAATCCCTATTATTTTTTAAAGAGACACATCTCTTATCTCCAACGAGAAAGTGATTTTTTAGTGCTTGCCCATCGATAGTGATTTCATATCGCAAGCCTTGGACTAGAAGCCTTTCGTCTATGAATCAAGTAAAAAATCGATTGTGTCTATTGTATTTTATTTTCCACTGCATTTTACTCTGATCCTATGTTTTACAAAAAGAAAAAAAAGTTTTGCGCTATTCACCTCCCTCTAGAACTCTAATTCATCAAACAATTGGTATCAGAGCGGGGCACCCAGATCCGGTTCAACCACCGATTGAGCAATTGTTTTATTTTTTTATTTTCCATTAATTCCATTTTATTTTCTCCTGCATTAGTAATACAAGACCAAGTCTTGGTACATCTTTCTTTTGTTTTTTCTCTTGCACGATTTTTATGGCTCATCAAGAAGGCTCTGCCCCCCTTTCTTCTGCAGAGATAACTTCATATATTGGAAGGGACGGATGGAGTGATTCTTAAAGACTCAGGTGGACATGTGGATCATCATCCAAATAGGGTTTACGCTTCCCATCAATGATATCGGAGAACCATTGGAGTGCAACAAATGGACGAACAGAATGAAGCATCAAATTGACGCATATACCAAAGCCACTTAGATTTTGCAATGTGGACTATCCAAAGAAGAACTCAACTGAGTTAGCCCATTCATAAGTGCCAAGGATCTCTGGAACAAACTCGCGGAACTTAACGAGGGCACCTCGAATACAAAGGTATGTAAAAGAGACTTACTATTAAATAATTTGTATAACATAAAAATATAGGATGATGAGACTGCTAGCCAACTTCATGCAAGAATCCAAAACATCCTAAATGGACTGCATTCTATCAGTCAAAAGATAGAAAACTAGGATGTGATAAGGTATGCACTTAAATCTTTCCCAAGAACCACTTTATGGACATCCATGGTAGATGCTTATAAAGTTTCTCAGGATTTGTCAAAAATAATATTAGATGAATTATTTTATGAATTTGAATTACATGAACATACTAACTCAGTACAGGTCGAGAAAAGTATAGCTTTGTTTGTAGGTCAAGAGAAGGGCAAGAACAAATTCAAACCCGAGTACGATTAATCCAAGTCCAAATCTGAGCTAGATGATGATGTGGCCTAGGAGCTAGTCAACCTCATTCGAAAATTAATCAAAAATAAGAAGAAAGGTGTAGGATCATTGGCGTCGCTAGAAAGGGGGGGGGAATGAATAGCTACGCTCATCTTTTCGATTCATTGTACCCTTCTACAATGATTAGTACACAGCGGGAACAAGAAAATGAATACAGAAAGAATGACAAACGCAAACACACCAATTTTACGTGGTTCGGAACACAAGTCCCTACTCCACGGTTGAGCCCTCGTCGGCTCTAGTGATGCACACCACCACTATAAACTTCTCCTTCTCGGTGATACACCGAAGGTGGAGCAACCCTTTTTAACAGTTTATCAGAAACTTTACAAGAAAGCTTACAGTAGACAATGAAGAAGCAGTAAAATGAATACAGATTTCAGAGAGAATGAAGATGCTCCTTGCTTGCTGAATCGTTAACACTCCTGTTGGATGATCAAGGCTTTTTGAATGAAGAAACTTTTTCCACCTATATCTTTCTTCAGAAAATGTTGTAAGTTATTTTCTTTTTCTCTTCTTACCTTGATTAACAACCCAGAATACTTTATAACTCGAGCCTGATTAGGGCTTTTCTGCCCGCTCAGTCGAGTCGCCTCGACTGGCGCCTCGACTGGAGCATTAATTGGCATTTATTAATGGCTTCAACGGTAAGATTTGGACCATAATTAGTTTTATTTCCGTTGAAACATAGGTCCAGTCGAGGCGATGATCCGCCGCCTCGACTGGCAGGCTTTGGTTCCAATCGAATGGAGAAATAGTCGAACTCCTAGTCGACAGTCCCTTGCGTCTGTTCTGTTGGATCAAAGCTCTAGTCGAGTCGCCGCCTCGACTGGCAGGCTTTGGTTCCAATCGAACGGAGCAATAGTCGAGCTCCCAGTCGACAGTCCCTTGCGTCTATTCCGTTGGATCAAAACTCTAGTCGAGTCGCTGCCTCGACTGTTGTCGGTTTTCCTATGAACATACAGGCCGCAGTCGAGACATCAACCGACTATGGCTTGCCTCTGCTCATAAGAAATAACCTCAGTCAAGGCGCCGCCCAATCTGATCGAACTCTCGCTGTTTGTCGAGCGATCGAGCTCTCGGTCGACACCTCCTTGCGTCGCGCTTAGTTGAACCAAGCATCGCCGAGGCGCGCCTCGATCGGTATGAATCAACTCGCCGTCCAAGAGCAAGAGGTTCGATGAGGTGTCACCTCGACTACCACCTTTACCTGATGCCTATGAATTACTGTTCATAGGTCTTCCATGCCAGGAATCATCTCTGGGACTTCGTGCCAAGACTACCTGTCCGGGTCTTCACTGCCAAGAGGTCACGCCTCCGGGACTTCACTGCCAAGACTCCTTGTCCGGGTCTTCACTTGCCAGGACTCCACGTCCGGGTCTTCACTTGCCAAGACTCCACGTCCGGGTCTTCATGTCAGGACTCCATGTCATGCATCCAGTCCTCGACCTACAAGAGATTTCTTGAAAATACATCTCAACCAACCGTATGAGATAACACATAATTATCACCTTGACTTAAACCCTTGTCAATCACCAAAAACATCATTCGGGTCTGATTGCACCAACAATCTCCCCCTTTTTTGATGTTTGACAATACGGTTTAAGTTTAGGTGATGAAATTATAGCACAATATAACATATTCGAAATTGAATATGCAAAAAGAAGAGATATAGATGTGTAGTTTAAAAAGTTTTAATTTCAGGTTAAATTAAACTTAAATCCCATCTTCTCCCCCTTTGGCAAACACCCAAAAAGAAGAGTTGCTTATAGAAGCACTCCCCCTGAATTCATTACCCTTAGTTTATCAAATGCATTAACAATATATTTTAACAAGATAAATGTCAGTCGTGCATTTCTAAAGAAGATATAAACCACTGGAAAAAAATTTGATATAATTTTCCTTAATATTTATTGTAATATCCCTGTTCATGACAGCTCAATCTAAAAAACAAACCTACATACACAGAGATATTAAAAAATATACAAGCATACACCTAAAAAGTCACCCAAAACATCCTGATATATATATTTTCTTGAATTCAAAAAGAAAAATGATGTCCCAAAAAAAAAACTAAACTGCTGTAGATGATGGTTCTGACGAGTCCGACATCATGTCACGAAGGAGAGTTAGAATTTTCTGCTGCTGGGCAGAGACCTCGGAAAACCGAGCATCTAGCTTGGAGTGAAGCTCTTCAAATTTAGTGTCGATTGACGTACTAAGGTCCTTGAATTTAGTATCAACTGAGTTTATGAACTCAACATGATCTTTTCGCAGATTCTCCAGTTGTTCAGACATGGTGGAAGATGGTTCAACAGCTAGAACTAGACGTTCTTGTTCACCTTCTTCCTCCATATCCCACCTTTCACCAGCTTGATGTCCATCCGCCTACTCAACGGTGCTACCAACTTTTGACATGCCGGCCAAAGAAAAGTTTCTCCACTTTATGAAATCAAAGTCTGTCATCTACCTAATTTTCCCCCTGCTTGTGTTGATGCCTATGGATTCTAGCCAAAATGTGATGATATGACCAAAAGGCATGTAAATTTTCTTTTGGACAGGAGTTGAGAAGTGGACTATGCAGAGAAAGATGTTTAAAGCAACATTAAAGTTTAAACGTTGCTTTAAGAGATGTAGAGCTAGTAAATGATGTGGTCTTATCTTAGCTTGCCCCCTAGTAACAATTGGAAGGATGCAACCTACAATGACCTTATATAGAACATTATCGGGGGCAGCTAATGCCATGGCCGGAAATAGAGTAAGACCAGGTTGTTGTTGGTGCAGTAGGCACCTAAGTCGAACCTGAGTTTTGATTATAGCAAACGATACAAAGTTAAGCTCATGTCGTTATCTCACGAGCTGAATCGAGTGTGCAGAAGATTGCTATAGCTGGAGCTAAAGGCTAGCGACACCCGGAGGAAGCCGCGGTGGTCGGGCGACACCGGGAGGACTTCGGAGGGAGCCGAAGGAATCAGGTGGAGACCGAAAGCAAGGCTTCAAAGGTAAATGTTGAGGTAAGCTCGTGTGAGTGAGCGTAAGTAAGGTCGAGTCCTCCATACGGGGACATCCTTAGGCGACGATCCGACCAAGACTTCCCATGGAAGATCTATGTTGAGATCGGATGGCAAGTAGCCGTCGAATTCACTTATATTTCGAGTTAACTCTTTATTACAGTCGAAAAGTCTAAAAATCAGTTCAACCGGCCAAAAATCAGTTCAACTGCTAAGCCATCAGTTCAACCGGCCAAGGATCAGTTCAACTGCTGAGCCATCAGTTCAACCGACAAAGAAATCAGTTCAACCGATGGTCAAAAATCAGCCTCGAGGAGTCAAGCTTTATCACCATTTTTCAAGGAGTTTTGTGCCCAATTCCTATTGGTTGAAGACCCATTCGATGAGGGGCTTAAAGGCTATAAAAGGAGGTCCTAACCTAGGGTTTCATCATCAATTCTAAGCCTCCAAAAACTTCCGCAAAGCTACAACTTCTCCGACAACGAAGTGCTTCTTCTCGACATCTAGGTTTATTTGTTTTCATTTTATTACGTCAGTTAGAGTTTTATTTCAGTTTAGTACTTTCATTTTCGGAGCTTTTATCGTAACGAGGAGAGGAGGAGTGTCCCTCTACCTCAAGCTTTGTGCTTTACTTGTATCGATTAAACTCCTACCTCTAAAGGGGAGGAGTTCTTTAGTGTTTTTGCCCTCCGTACGTGGTCGAGGACCACTAGGGCCTTGGAGTAGTAGCCGAAGGCTACGAACCAAGTAAAACTCCTTTGTCTCTTTTTACTTTACATTTACATTTCTGCTGCAATTAATTATCTCTCGAGTTTTAACGAACGAAAAGAAAAGAAAAAGGTTTTATCGCTATTCACCCCCCCTCTAGCGATCCGCTTAGATCCAACAATTGGTATCAGAGCGGGGGGTTGCTAAGATTTGGTGAAACTACCAATCTATCCATTTTACAGATTTTTTTTTCTTTTTAATTCTGTTTATTTCAGATTTATTTCGCTTTGTTATTTTTTCTCCCGCACTACTAATCCAAGACGCGAGTCTTGGTACTTTTTTTTTGTGTTTTTGTCGTTGCTAGTTTCTTCTTCTTCGTCTCCTTGTGTCTTTTGTTCTAATGGCCCATCTCGAGGGTTTTAGCACCGTCCGACCTCTGTTTTACAATGGAGATTACTTCCGTTATTGGAAGGGTTGGATGGAATGCTTTCTCAAAACCCAAATCGAGATGTGGATCATAATCCAAACGGGTTTCACACTTCCGACTAATGAAGTGGGTGACTCCTTAGATTATGATCAATGGACCATTGCGACAAAATGACAAGTCGAAGCCGACGCCAAGGAAACACAAATCCTCCAATGTGGCTTATCCAAGGAAGAGCTAAATCGCGTCGGCCCCTTCATAAGCGCAAAGGACCTTTGGACAAAACTAGTGGAGCTACACGAAGGGACCGATGAAGCCAAGGTATGTAAGTGTGATCTTCTATTCAATAAACTATATAACCTAAAAATATAGGAACACGAGTCCGCGACGCAACTTCATGCCCGAGTCCAGGACATAGTCAACAACCTACACGCAATCGGGCAAAAGGTCGAAAACCGCGATCTTATAAGGTATGTCCTAAACTCCTTTCCAAGGACTACCTTGTGGGCATCCATGGTCGATGCCTACAAGGTCTCCAAGGATCTTTCTAAACTTAGATTAGATGAATTTTTTTCTGATTTTGAACTTCATGAGCAGTCTAATTCGGAACCCGAGAAAGGTATAGCTTTATTTGCAGGTTCAAAGAAGAAAACCGCTAGCAAGCCACCTCCGAAGGAAGAAGAGGATGAGTTGGATTCGGAGGTCGACTCGGAAATGGAAGCCGAACTAGTCAACCTAGTTCGGAGGATAGTCAAGGGCCGAAAACGAGCCGTCACTCGACCCAACGAAGGTAAGCCTAAAAGTTCAAACATAAGATGTTATGAATGCAACAGGTTTGGACACATTAAGTCCGAATGCCCAAAACTCAAGAGCAAGGCACCAAAATACAAAAAGGCACTCAACGCTACTTGGGAAGAAGCTTCCGAGGAAGAAGACAACGATCGAGTCCTTATGGCTAAACCGGTGGAATCGGAGATGGAGTCGGAACTGGAACTTGAATTGAAAACCGAAGATGAGTCGGACTGCAAAGCACTATTCAAGACAAGCCACGGATACGCATCCGGTTCAAAAGATAAACTCAAGGTAAGTCGCTCTCTTATTACCACACTTTATAGTGAAATTAAGTTTTTAAATAGAAAGTTAGCTAAGTCCGAGTCCAAGGTCGAGACCCTAGTTGAGGAAGTTAAACTCCTCAAACATTTAGGTCTCTAACCTCTTCGACTAGTCGAGTTCAAGAGAAGGACTCAACTCGGGTTGAAAAACTCGAAGTTGAGAACTCACTCTTGAAAAGTCAAGTCGAAGATCTTAGGAATACGTTGGAAAGGTTTACTTTGGGATCCAAAGGACTTGACCTCCTACTTGGATCGCAAAGGGTCGTGTACAACAAGGTTGGGCTAGGGTTTAGCTCAAACACGACCAATAAGTCGTATATGTCAATCGTAAGTAGACATAAAAAACGTGTCCAAGCATGGGTCCCTAAGACCACCTTAATTTCAAACTTAGGATCAAACCAGTACTGGGTTCCCAAGGACCAAATCCACTATGTGGAGAGACCGAATCGATTCAACGGTCCAGGGGGAGCTAGTACGAAATTTGTTTGTGTTTTAACTTAGAAATTGCATGCTTAGGTTTTTATTTTTCTATTTAGAATGGTTAGATAGGACTATAACTCGTCAATACTTGATAACATAGTACCAGGATGCGACAAGATGATAGTACGCTAGGAAAGCGGAGTCTTGTGTATTCGGGCTAGATAAGGCATATCTAGTTCGGTGCACTTGATCGAGCGGAACTAGCTGAAGCTACCTCGCCGTATCCTAGACTAGTTAGACCAGGAAGTGGTCTTAGGTGAGTCAAGTCTCTATTTTCTTGAAAATGGCTTTGTCTAAGGAAGTGGTCGTTGTTTCGATCAAAGAAGGTCTCTGTGCCTCGCCACGACCTGGAAGCCATGATCTTGAAAAGGTGACTTGATGAGCCTAAGGTCAAATCCAAATCTAACGCAAGGTTGACAAGTGTTTAAGTCATTAAACTTAATTCAACTAAAAAATTGGAAGTCATCTCACAAGAACATATAGGATTAACATGTTTGATCATATAGACATGGGTGAGATGATTTAGGTTAATAATCTTCAACCAATTTTTAATAAATCCAATATCCGATCCAACTACCTTGCGTGTAGGATCAATGGATGTTGGACAGTGGTTGCTCCCGACACATGACCGGGGATCAACTCAAGTTTTCGAAGCTTCGATTCAAACGACAAGGATCGGTAGCCTTCGGAAATAACGGCAAGCTCAAAATCATCGGATCAGGTGATATTGAGCTCAATTCAAATTTTTTTATTCAAAATGTTTTATTAGTAGAAAATTTTCAATATAATTTACTTAGTGTAAGCCAATTGTGTGATAATAACTATAAGGTCATATTTCTAGAAAATGAATGCGTAATTAATACAAACGAAACCTCTAAAACAATTCTTAAAGGGACTAGAAATAACAACATTTACACTATCAACTTAACTAACTCCTCAACTAAGTGTCTTATGACACGGCAAGAGGAATCGTGGTTGTGGCACCGACGATTCGGTCACTCACACCCAAGACTCATCCACAAGATGAGTCAGAGTGATTTAGTCAGAGGTTTGCCTAACCTCAACAACTTGGATAATAAAATATGTAATGCTTGTCAACAAGGTAAACAATCTAGGACATAACATCAACTAACTAGTCAAGAACGAACCAAAAGTGTGCTTGAGCTCCTACACATGGATCTATTTGATTCACACGGAGCTAAGTCACTTAACGGAAGTAAATTCTGCTTAGTCATAATTGATGACTATTCTAGATTTACTTGGGTTAGGTTCATCAAACACAAAAATGATACCCTAAATCAATTAATCAATCTATTTAATTTAATAGAAAATCAACAAAGCATTAAAATCAAAAGACTTAGGATCGATCATGGTGGTGAATTAAAACCATAGGTTTACTGACTCAGAACCTAAATGGATACCACCACGAGTTCTCTTGCCCTAGAACTCCACAACAAAATGGCCTAGTAGAACGCAAAAATAGAACCCTACAAGAAGCCGCTAGGACAATGTTAAATGAGTATAACCTACCCGATAGGTTTTGGGCGGAAGCCGTGAGTACGGCATGCTATGTCCAAAATAGAATCCTTATGGTAAAGAGGCACCTTAAGACCTCATACGAGATTTATCACGATAAAATACCTAACATCAAGTACTTTAGGGTATTTGGGTGTAAGGTACATATCCTAAACACTAAGGATTACCTAGGGAAATTTACATCCAAAACCACGACCGGAATCTTTCTAGGATACTCGACTACAAGCAGAGCCTATAGAGTATATAACCACGACACCCTTAGAGTCGAGGAGACTATCAATGTAGTTTTTGATGAAGGACACGAACCTACAAAACCCCCGGCAACCCCAATTAGCGAGCCGATTCATACTAGACCTAACTCTGATCCGGAGATCAGGTCTAGTGTTAATCCTAACCTAAGTCAACCAAGTCACTCTATCGACCAAGTGATAGATGACTCCAACCAAACTAGAACTCAAACGAGTCATCCTATAAATCAAGTTGTAGACTCAAACCCAAATCCAACTAGGACTCAAACGAATCATCCTATCGACCAAGTGACAGGTGATCCAAGTCTAGGAGTTCGAACTAGAGCCTCATACAGAAACCTTAGTCAAATATCTTTGATTTCTAAAATTGAACCCAAAACTATTGACCAAGCTCTTCTTGATCCCGATTGGATTATTGCAATGCAAGAAGAGTTGGCTCAATTCACTAGGAACGAAGTATGGGAATTAGTACCACCACCTAAAGATAAAACAATCATTGGAACAAGGTGGGTGTTTAGAAATAAAATTGATGATAGAGGTGAAGTAGTTAGAAATAAAGCTAGACTAGTTGCTAAAGGGTTTAGTCAAGTCGAAGGTTTAGATTACGACGAGACCTATGCCCCAGTAGCTAGATTAGAGTCCATTCGAATGCTATTAGCATATGCACATCGAGGATTTAAGTTGTTTCAAATGGATGTGAAATCTGCATTCTTAAATGGATACATTAAAGAAGAAGTTTATGTTAGTCAACCCCCCGGTTTCGAAAGTTTAGACAAACCCGATCATGTCCTTAGGTTAAAGAAAGCTCTTTATGGACTTAAACAAGCTCCTCGAGCTTGGTACGAGAGACTTTCGATTTATCTTAAGTCCAAAGGCTTTAACCAAGGTGTAGTTGACCCAACCCTTTTCGTAAAAACCTTAGGTAAAGACATATTCATAGCCCAAATCTACGTAGATGATATTATTTTCGGAACCACCAACTCAATCCTACTAAATGAGTTCATTTCACTTATGGAAAGTGAATTTGAAATGAATTTAGTAGGTGAGTTAAGTTTCTTTTTAGGTCTACAAATTAAACAAACTAAAGATGGAATATACCTACATCAACGCAAATATACTAGGGAATTAATTAAACGCTTTGGAATGCAAGACGCTAAAATTATTAATACCCCAATGGCAACTAATGTGAATATAGAAGAAGATGTAATCAGAAATTCAATTGATTTAAAATACTATAGGAGCATAATAGGGAGTCTCCTTTACTTAACTGCAAGCCGACCTGATATCTTATTTATAGTAAGTATGTGCGCAAGGTTTCAAACCTGTGCCAAGGAGTCTCACCTAACTCTAGTCAAGCGTATCCTTAGATATCTAAAGGGTACACTTAATGTCGGTATTTGGTATCCTAGATCTACCGAGTTCGAACTAACCGGCTACTCCGATTCGGACTATGCCGGTAGTAAGCTCGATAGAAAGAGTACGAGTGGTTGTTGTCAACTTCTCGGCTCGAGTCTAGTGAGTTGGTGCAGTAGGAAGCAACACTGTGTTGCTTTATCTACCACCGAAGCCGAATATATCACGATGGGTGAGTGTGTAACGCAGCTTCTTTGGATGAAGCACACTCTCCGTGACTTTAAGTTAGACTTTATGAATACTAAACTTCACGTAGATAACATTAGTTCAATTAATCTTACAAAGAATCCGATATGTCACTCTAGGACCAAACATATAGAGCTCAAACACCATTTCATTCGAGAACATGTGGCCAACGGAGCCATACAACTCGAATACGTCGAATCAAAGTCTAACTTAGCAGACCTATTTACTAAACCCCTACCCGAAGCCGAATTTAGTCTATTAAGATGAAAATTGGGCATGTGCGTAGTAGAATAGGAACTTACAAATTATATTTTCTTACTACTATTTTTTCATTTTTATGGAACTAGCATAGGACATATCTTAGATATCATGCACCTATAGATTTAAGGAGCCAATACATCTCACAACACATAGGACTAATGTGTTTGTGTATTTAGCCACGTAGATGGGCGTGAGATGTTAGGACCTTACTCCTGGTTCCAGATGTAGAGCTAGTGCATCGCTATGAACCACGGAGTATAATCATACATACTAACCGATTCTGACCAGGACTGGTTGATCTTTCATATCAATCAAGCCAAATATGAGTCGAACATCTTATATATGAACTTATTTTTAGTATATTATTTTCAAAATAATGTGGAACATGCTTGGACTTTAAATTTAACACTTATTTTTGTTTTCCACACACACACACACTCTTTTCGATATATGGCAAAAGGGGGAGAAAAAGGCCAAAGTTAATGGGTCAAAATTTTTGAGTTAACCTTTCTCCCCCAAAAGTTAACTTTAAGTTTTGAAAACTTATTAAAGGCCAAGTTAAGAGAATTCTTAACTTAAACTTATTTGTGGCGTCAACATTTTACTTATTTTTTATTATGCCCTTAATGTTTTACTTAAGGGGGAGAAAGGGCCAAGTTAAGAAGAACTCTTAACTTAAACGTTTTACTAAGGCCAACTTTAAGTAATGTTAATTACTTAAAGAAACCCTCAAAGGGGAGGATTAAGGTCTTTCTTCAAGACTCACCCTCGGTCAAGGGGGAGGTTTCCTCAAGGGGGAGTACTTGAAGAAAATCCTTACTACTCCAACTTAATCTTCTTTATTTCTTGTTTCTAATGCACATTATTCTTCATGCTTGCTATTTACTTAACTTTGTATGTGGGTTTGCCATAAATCAAAAAGGGGGAGATTGTTGGTGCAGTAGGCACCTAAGTCGAACATGAGTTTTGATTATAGCAAACGATACAAAGTTAAGCTCATGTCGTTATCTCACGAGCTGAATCGAGTGTGCAGAAGATTGCTATAGCTGGAGCTAAAGGCTAGCGACACCCGGAGGAAGCCGCGGTGGTCGGGCGACACCGGGAGGACTTCGGAGGGAGCCGAAGGAATCAGGTGGAGACCGAAAGCAAGGCTTCAAAGGTAAATGTTGAGGTAAGCTCATGTGAGTGAGCGTAAGTAAGGTCGAGTCCTCCATACGGGGACATCCTTAGGCGACGATCCGACCAAGACTTCCCATGGAAGGTCTATGTTGAGATCGGATGGCAAGTAGCCGTTGAATTCACTTATATTTCGAGCTAACTCTTTATTACAGTCGAAAAGTCTAAAAATCAGTTCAACCGGCCAAAAATCAGTTCAACTGCTAAGCCATCAGTTCAACCAGCCAAGGATCAGTTCAACTGCTGAGCCATCAGTTCAACCAGCCAAGAAATCAGTTCAACCGATGGTCAAAAATCAGCCTCGAGGAGTCAAGCTTTATCACCATTTTTCAAGGAGTTTTGTGCCCAATTCCTATTGGTTGAAGACCCATTCGATGAGGGGCATAAAGTCTATAAAAGGAGGTCCTAACCTAGGGTTTCATCATCAATTCTAAGCCTCAAAAGCCTCTGCAAAGCTACAACTTCTCCGACAACGAAGTGCTTCTTCTCCGACATCTAGGTTTATTTGTTTTCATTTTATTACGTCGGTTAGAGTTTTATTTCAGTTTAGTACTTTCATTTTTGGAGCTTTTATCGTAACGAGGAGAGGGGGAGTGTCCCTCTACCTCAAGCTTTGTGCTTTACTTGTATCGATTAAACTCCTACCTCTAAAGGGGAGGAGTTCTTTAGTGTTTTTGCCCTCCGTACGTGGTCGAGGACGGCTAGGGCCTTGGAGTAGTAGTCGAAGGCTATGAACCAAGTAAAACTCCTTTGTCTCTTTTTACTTTACATTTACATTTCCGCTGCAATTAATTATCTCTCGAGTTTTAACGAACGAAAAGAAAAGAAAAAGGTTTTATCGCTATTCACCCCCCCCCTCTAGCGATCCGCTTCGATCCAACAGTTGTCTGGGTTTTTTAAATAAGTACTCATGAATTACATTTATGGAGTATCCCTCAACAGGTTCTTGAATGCTTGGATAGCATTCAAGGGTTGAGTTTGACTCACGACACTCTAGAAATGCTCTGAGGATATCAGGAGTGAAAGATATGTCCTTTCTGGCTACCCTACTCTTAAAGATGAGCCTATCACCTGTAGACTGTAGATTGTTGTAGAATTCACTAACTAAGTCTATATTGATGTCATGATCACAATAGACTAGTTTATTGCGCCCATAGTAGTTAATCATTTGTATAACATGTTGAGCATGATTTTCAATAAATTCTTTATCTAATGATCTAGTATGCATCAACTGAAATTTGTGGGCAGTAAAGGTATGTTGATGATGTGTGGAGGGAAACCGGGGATCCGTAGATGGATTTTCCCAAGGTGTTTCACTTGACTCGCCTATCCTACGTTTTTGTCTAATGAATGCCAAAATGATGTTCCAAAAAAAAATCAATATGATGGTATGATGAGTGGCAATAACCAACACCCAATTAGTTAACCAATATTACTAAGTCGTGTAATCAAAGAGATGAGTTTAGAAATTTACTCAGGTGCCATTTTTCCTGTTGTTGACTGGTCTTGAGGGATCAAGAAGATGACTTCTGTGAAATCACCTTCTCCAAATGAAAAAAAAGTAACCCTAGAAAATCTGGCAAAATCTAGGGTTTGAGAAAATCGTCATCTAGGGTTAGGTATTGACCAAAAGAAGGAATGAGGGGCTGGAGAACTTACTTCAAGTTAGTTTAGGAGCAAGTGAGGTAATCTAGGGTTTTGTCGGTGTTAAACTTGGCCGGAGACTTGAACGGCGACAGCCAAGCGACAGAAGAGAAGAACCGCGGCAAGAAGAGTCGAGGAGAGATGCGAGTTTGGGAGAGGCGGTAAGTGAAATTCCTTATTTATTTCTAAGTTACGCAGTCGAGGCAGTAAGTTGAACGCCTCGACTATTATGTCAGTCGAGGCGCCAAATGAGTGCGCCGCCTGCTTGTTTCATACTCTTCTTAGTCGAGGCGATTATTGAAATGCCTCGACTGTTATTCTGAAGGTTCATTTTTGTCTTAGATATTTTAAGTTCCAAATTCGTTGTATTTAGGTATTTAAAACATTTTAAAAGTGGCAATATACTCTATCGACAATATCAAACATATATTGGATGTTTCACTTGAGTTTTATCATTATTTAAGATGTCCAACCAATTTTACTTGGTTGGAATGTCCAATTATGTTTTTTAAACCAAATACACACGAATTATGTATTGGTCTTCCCCATAATTGGTCAACTTAATGATTCATATAGTTTTCAACCGCATTACTCAAGTTATGCATCATAACAAGCAATTTGAGTAAATTGGTTGCTCCTAACATCTCACCCCTATCTAGTAATACACAAGCATAGTTAATCCTATGATTTGTGTGAGATGTTTCCCAAAAGTATCCCAAACAATATTTTCCCATTTCTTTTGAACTTATGAATTAGTCCTTATGATCACAGAGGGTTTTCACTCAGCTGCACACATTCCCAACTCTCTTCTTAAATGACTAAATTTATTTTCTGGAAGAGGTTTTGTAAAAATATCAGCAAGATTCGCCTTAGACTCAACATAATTGAGTATAATATCTCCTCTTGCTACATGATCCCTAATGAAGTGATGTCTCACTTCAATGTGTTTTGTTCCGGAATGATGGACTGGGTTTTTCGTTAAGTTGATCGTGCTAATATTATCACATAGCACTTGCACGTTCTTATATGAAAAACCATAATCCTCCAATGTGTGAGTCATCCATAACAATTGTGACACACTCTCTCCCATGGCTATGTACTCAGCCTCAGTAGTGGAGAGAGCGACACAATGTTGCTTTCGACTTGACCAACCAACTAAAGTTGAACCTAGGAATTGACAACCCCCGCTAGTACTTTTTCTATCTAGTTTGCATCCTGCATAATCTGAATCTGTATAGCCTACTAAATCAAAGGACTCAGTTCGGGGATACCACAGTCCAATTGATGTGGTTGCTTTAAGATATCTCATAATTCTTTTAACAGCAACCCAATGAGACTCTTTAGCACATGATTGATATCGTGCACACATGCCCACAGCAAATACTATATCAGGTCTACTTGCTGTAAGATATAAAAGACTACCTATGGCACTCCTATAACGCTTTAGATCAACAGGTTTACCATCTACATCACTATCTAGATGAGTGTTTTGTGCCATTGGAGTGGCAACCTTCTTAACATTTTCCATGTTGAATCTTTTTAGCAACTCCATGGCATATTTTGATTGACAAACATGAATTCCTTCTTTGGTTTGTTTGATTTGAAGTCCAAGGAAAAATGTCAACTCCCCTACTAGACTCATCTCAAACTCACTCTCCATGTGTTCTATGAATTCATTGAGATAATCCCTATTGTTTGAACCACAGATTATGTCATCGACATAAATCTAAGCTACAAATATGTCTTCACCGTTTCTTTTCAGAAAAAGTGTGGGATCAATTTGACCTCTTCTAAAACCCCTCTCAACTAGAAAAATTGACAACCTTTCGTACCAAGCACGAGGTGCTTGTTTTAGCCCATAAAGAGCCTTCTTTAGCTTATACACGTGATTTGGAAATTCAGAATTTTCAAATCCCAGTGGTTGTTCAACATAGACCTCTTCCTTTATAAACCCGTTCAAAAATGTTGACTTCACATCCATTTGATATAATTTGAATCCTCTATATGCTGCAAATGCTAGCATTAATCGAATGGATTCTAACCTAGCCACGGGTGCATAAGTTTCACCATAATCAAGTCCCTCAATTTGATTGTATCCTTTGGCAACTAACCTAGCTTTATTTCTCACTATTTCTCCTTTATCATTCAATTTATTCTTAAATACCCATTTGGTTCCTATTATGGTAGCTTGATCAGGTCTTGGAACTAAATCCCAAACTTTACTTCTCTCAAATTGTCCCAATTCATCTTGCATTGCTATAATCCAGTCCGGATCAAGCAAAGCTTCATCAATTACTTTTGGTTCAATTTCAGAGATTAATGCTTCTTGATTCTCTTCGTTTCTAAAGAATGATCTTGTCCTCACCCCATGATGGATGTCTCCAACAACTTGGTCTAGGGAATGACTAGTGACCATTCTAGTGGATCTTGGTACTTGAGATGTTTCTTGAACCTCATTGTTAGATACAATCTCAAGCAATGACCCTTCTGATCTAGATTTTTCATTTTCAGGGTCAGATTTGACTCCCCCTACACTTGTGTCCTCCTTCAAACTCAATCTTTTGAATTCGACCTTTACTGCATCACTATTATCCTTAGAATCAATTTGGTCTTTACATTCCTCAAAAACCACATTTGACAATTCCTCAACCAAATTTGTTCGTTTTTTGTAAACTCGATAAGCCTTACTAGTGAGGGAATATCCTAACAGGACACCTTCATCTGCTTTTGCAGTGAATTTTCCTAGATGATCCTTAGTGTTTAAAATGAAAACCTTGCAACCAAAAACCCTAAGATGTTTGACTGTTGGTGGTTTTCCAAACCATAGTTCATGAGGTGTTTTTCCTAAGAATCTATGTATCAAAACTCTGTTTTGAACATAGCATGCAGTGTTAATTGCCTCAACCCACAAGTAACTAGGAAGAGTATAATCATTTAGCATACTCCTCGCAGCTTCTTGCAAAGCTCTATTCTTCCTCTCTACCACACCATTTTGTTGTGGTGTCCTAGGAGTGGAAAACTCATGTTTATAGCCTTTTTCTAAACAGAATTCCTTAAACCTCATATTTTCAAATTCTCCTCCATGATCACTCCTAATTGTTTTAATTGTTGAGTTTTTCTCATTCTCAATTCTTCTACAAAAAGGAATAAAAATTTCTAATGTTTGATCCTTATGTTTGAGAAAGAAAGTCCATGTATATCTAGTATAATCATCTACTACTACCAAACAATATCTACTTCCATTCAAGGCTTTTGTGGAGCTACTATCAAAAAAATCTAAATGCAATAAATCTAAAGCATTTAAAGTACTTACAGTGTTCTTGCTTTTGTGTGATGCTCTTATTTGTTTACCTTTTTGACATGCATCACATAGCTTGTCCTTTTTGTACTTGAGCAATGGTAGACCCCGCACAAGCTCTTCCTTGGCCAACCTCTTGATATTTTTCATGTTGACGTGTGCTAGTCTCCGATGCCATAGCCATGATTCATCTTCTTTGGACAAAAAACACTTTACACGCAGGTTAGTAGCACTACTAAATTGAACTTGATAGATATTCTCCTTCCTAGTCCCTACTAGCATGATAGTATCGGTTTCATTATGTTTAATTAAGCATTTAGTTGAATAAAATTCTACTCTATATCCTTCATCACATAATTGACTGACACTTAACAAATTAAAATCCATTCCTCTAACTAGCAGAACATTCTTAATCCTAAATTGTTCAGATATTACTATGTCTCCTACTCCTATGACTTCTAGTTTGCCACTATTACCAAAAGAAACAATACCTTTACTCCTGTTTTTAAATGTAGCAAACTTTGAGGAGTCCCCGGTCATGTGCTTGGAGCATCCGCTATCTACAACCCACATCATTGGACACTCCCCCTCGACCGGTACCTAATCAAACACGAAAAACAAGATCTTTTGGAACCCAGATTTTGGGTCCATTAGCATTTACAACATATTGTTTAGGAATCCAAGCCTTAGTTATGTTTGCTTTACCAACGTGAGTTCTATTTACTAATGACATGAAACTGAATTCACTTTTTGTTGGTTTGTAGCCTATTCCTGCTCTGTTGTAAACTGCCCTTTGGGCATCTAAAAACATGTTAAGAGTTTGAGAGCTTGTTGTGAATCTCTCAAGTGTGCACTTGAGATCATCAACTTGTGCTCTCAAGAAATTGTTTTCTTCCCTAAGTTTTTCGATTTCATAAGTATCAATCCTAATTTCAGAATGTAATCCTCGAGTTTTAAGCTCTCTAATTCGATTTCAACATCTTAACTTTATTTTTGATCTACTCAAGGCATTAGTTAAGCATGCTCTTTATTCATATCTAATTCAGGAGATGTTACCTCATCATCATCAGATGATGATGATGTGTCCTTCCATGAAGACTCATCTGAATCTGAGTGATCAAACGCCATTAGTGTCGTATGCTTGGCTCCTTTTGCCCTGTCTTCATCTTCTGAGGAACTGGAAGAAGAGTCATCCCATGTTGCCCTCAACGCCTTCTTCTTCCTGGACTTGTCCTCTTTCTTGTTGAGATCAGGACATTCACTCTTGATGTGCCATTTCCTGTTACACTCAAAACACACCACATCAGATTTACCTCTAAATTTATGTAATGACTTACCTTTCCTCTTGTCTGCGAAGATTTTCTTTACATCCTTCTTATTGTACTTTCTTCTTCTCCTCATCATCCTCCTCACGAAATTGGCTACCTCGCTCGATGAGGACTCATCGTCATTGTCACTACTTGTCTCAGATGAGGATGAAGATGGCTCCTTCTTCTTCTCCTTTTTCTTGTTCTCCTTGTATTGCTCACCTGCAACAAAAGCAATACCTTTCTCTTTTGGACCCTTGTTAGCTTGCTCATGTAGTTCCATTTCACAAAATAATTCATCCAACTTTATAGTAGATAGATCCCTTGATACTTTGTAGGCATCTACCATAGATGACCACAAAGCATTTCGGGGAAAAGACTCTAGGACGTACTTGATAATGTCTCTATTCTCCAAATTTTCTCCGACTGAATGCAGCCCATTCAATACTTCCTTGAACCTTTCATGCAACTCGCCAACAGTCTCGCCATCTTTCATAGCGAGATTTTGCAGCTGGTTCATGTAGAGATCTCGCTTTGCTATCCTCGAGTCTCTTGTCCCTTCATTCAGTTCTATCAGTTTATTCCAGAGATCTTGCGCGCTGCTGAACGGACCCACTTTGTTGAGTTGATCCTTCACTAGACCACATTGCAGAGTCACGGTGGCCTTAGCGTTTGCTTGCGCCTTGCGTTTTTGTTCTACAGTCCACCTTCCAGACTCAAGTACTTTGCCTTCTGCATCCATCGGTGTCGTGAAGCCTTGATCGAAAACCACATATCTATCTCATCATGAGATAGTACTCCATCCGGCCGCTAACATCGAAGTTCATTCCGTCAAAGAATGGAGGCCTGTTTGTGCTGTAACCTTCTTGCATCGCCATTTGAACTTGCTCTTGCGGTTGTGAATCCGAAGAAGAGCACCAGGCTCTGATACCAATTGTAGGATCATTGGCGTCGCTAGAAAGGGGGGGGATGAATAGCTACGCTCATCTTTTCGATTCGTTGTACCCTTCTACAATGATTAGTACGCAGCGGGAACAAGAAAACGAATACAGAAAGAATGACAAACGCAAACACACCAATTTTACATGGTTCGGAACACAAGTCCCTACTCCACGGTTAAACCTCACACCACCACTATAAACTTCTCCTTCTCGGTGATACACCGAAGGTGGAGCAACCCTTTTGCACAGTTTATCAGAAACTTTACAAGAAAGCTTATAGTAGACAATGAAGAAGCAGTAAAATGAATATAGATTTCAGAGAGAATGAAGATGCTCCTTGCTTGCTGAATCGTTAACACTCCTGTTGGATGATCAAGGCTTTTTGAATGAAGAAACTTTTTCCACCTGTATCTTTCTTCAGAAAATGTCGTAAGTTATTTTCTTTTTCTCTTCTTACCTTGAATAACAGCCCAGAATACTTTATAACTCGAGCCTGATTAGGGCTTTTCTGCCCGCTCAGTCGAGTCACCTCGACTGGCGCCTCGACTGGAGCATTAATTGGCATTTATTAATGGCTTCAACGGTAAGATTTAGACCATAATTAGTTTTATTTCCGTTGAAACATAGGTCCAGTCGAGGCGATGATCCGCCACCTCGACTGGCAGGCTTTGGTTCCAACCGAACGGAGCAATAGTCGAGCTCCCAGTCGACAGTCCCTTGCGTCTGTTCCGTTGGATCAAAGCTCTAGTCAAGTCGCTGCCTCGACTGGAAGGCTTTGGTTCCAACCGAACGGAGCAATAGTCAAGCTCCCAGTCGACAGTCCCTTGCGTCTGTTCCGTTGGATCAAAACTCTAGTCGAGTCGCTGCCTCGACTGTTGTCGGTTTTCCTACGAACATACAGGCCACAGTCGAGACATCAACCAACTATGGCTTGCCTCGCAGAAGAATAACCTCGGCCGAGGCGCCGCTCGACCATCGAGAACCTCATCGCTTGTCCGCAATGAGCTCTCGGCCGACACCTCCTTGCATCCGCTTAGTTGAACCAAGCATCGAGGCGTCGCCGATCGGTATGGTACGTACCACCTTTACCTGATGCCTATGAATTATTGTTCATAGGTCTTCCATGCCAGGAATCATCTCCGGGACTTCGTGCCAAAACTCCATGTCTGGGTCTTCACTGCCAAGAGGCCACGCCTCCGGGACTTCACTGCTAAGACTCCTCGTCCGGGTCTTCACTTGCCAGGACTCCACGTCCGGGTCTTCACTTGCCAGGACTCCACGTCCGGGTCTTCATGTCAGGACTCCATGTCATGCATCCAGTCCTCGACCTACAAGAGATTTCTTGAAAATACATCTCAACCAACCATATGAGATAACACATAATTATCACCTTGACTTAAACCCTTGTCAATCACCAAAAACATCATTCGGGTCTGATTGCACCAACAAAAGGGACTAAGCAAATCAAGGAGAAATAATCCAGCTCGAGTCGAATCACCAAGTCAAAGCCATACGATGCATGTTACGAGTGCAACAAGAAGGGACACTTTAAAATCGACTATTCAAACCTAAAATCCAAACAATAATGGATGAAGAAAGCACTAAAGGCCACTTGGGATGAATCATCATAAGAGGAGGAGCAAGATCAAGCTAGTAACTTAGCCCTCATGGCAAGAACCGAGTACAAGTTTGAGTCCCAATTCGAACTCGAGTCTGAATCACAGACCGATTCAAGCCACGGATCTGTATCCAATTCAGAAGGTTCCTATAAGGTAAGCTCATCTTTAATTAGAAGGTTATATGTCATGATAACATGCTTAACTAAAAAATTAGCTAAGTTCAATTCTAAGGTCAAGTCTTTACTTAAGGAGGTTGAAACCCTTAAGGAAAAGGTTAACCTAACCTCTTTAACTAGTCAAATTCAAGAAGGAAACTCAACTCAAGTTCAAAAGCTTGAGGAAGAAAATTCCTTGTTGAAAGGACAAGTTTAAGAGCTTAGAGGAATGTTATAAGAGTTCACATTGGGTTCCAAGTGTCTTGACATGATACTTGGGTCTCAAAGAGCTGTGTATAATAAGAGCGGACTTGGATTCAAGGCTAAGTTAAGAAATAGATCATATCTTTCTCTAGTAAACCATAATCATAAAAGAATCCAAGCATGAGTCCCTAAGTCAAGTCTAGTAAAACAATTAGGTTCAATAAAGTATTGGGTTCTCAAGAATCAAATCTATTATGTGGGTAGCCCGTATTGAAACCATGATCCACGGAGAACCAATACTAAACTTGTTTGCTCAATTAGATGATCTCTTAAGCATTTATTTTTATTTACTGCATGCTTAGTTTAATTTATTTAATTAAAGTAGAATGTCTAGATAGGAAATGGTTCGTTGACTTTGATAACATAGTATTATGACGTGGTGAGATGATAGTAAGTTAATGAAACTTAACCTAAGTGTAGTCAAGATAGATAAGGTGTATCCATCTTAGTGCACTTAAATAAGTGAATCTAATCGAATTTACCTCACTTCATCCTAAGCTAGTTAGACCAAGGTTTGACTCTAGGTAAGTTAAATGTATAATTTTCTTAAGTTGACTTTATCTAAGGAAGTGGTCATTGTTTTGATCAAAGAAGACCCCTGTGCCTCGCCACGACCTAGAAGCCATCTTTTGAAATATGCACTTGATTAATTGAGAGTCAAATTTCAATCTAATCCAAGGTCAAGTAATCCTCATAGTGTGACACTAAATTTAACTAAGTAAAATTGAATGACATCTCACAACACCTATAGGGATAACTTATTTGATTATATAGATAGGGTGAGATGAACCCTAGGATAAAACATACGAACTTATTTAAATTTTCAAATCCAATCCAAACCAAGTATCTTGTGTGCAGGATCAATGTATGTTGGACAATGAGTGCTCCAGACATATGATCGGAGATCAACTGAAGTTTATGTTAGGGCAATCAACCCATGTGATGTGGTTTTGATGTGTGTGTGGCAAAGGGTTTAAGTTAGGATTGTTATGGATTTGATATGTGTGTTGAAGTCATGCAGGACATAGTAATTCACACATGGATGGAGCATTGGCAAGATTCACCTCTCATGACTCGGTCCTTGAGTCGGTGAAAGATGCATTGCAGAAGCCGTGTGCTTGGTGCATCCGAGGGACCGTTGGACGAGGAGCATTGAAGTGAAGCCGAAGGAAGTAGACTTCAGGGAGAGACACGAAGGATGGCGCTGCGAAGCCGTGCTCTTGGTGCATCCGAGGGACGTGGCCGGACGAAGAGAACTTCGAAGGCGAGGGACTCTAAGGGAATGAGAGTGAGCGAATGTAACCCGGGACGGGGTAGCTCGTTAGGTGAACTTGGCCAATTGGCTAAGTGTCAGATGGTTTTTCCCGACACCAGTCGACTGCTATAGGTAACAGTCGACTAATCCAAGTCGACTGGAGACTTGACTGGAGTTCGAGTCCAAGTTCTGGCCGAATAGTCGACTGCCTGTTGGGTTTCCGGCACCGCGGCAAGTGTGTGTTCGTACATGTTTCGTAAACATGTGCACAGCGGAAGAAATAAAAAATAATAAATCTACATTTATTACAATACACACAACACACGCATGCATAGTACAAAATGTGTAGACATAACCGTAAATTTAAATTTTGCAATAAAGGAAATTTAATTACGTATACCTTTCGTATCACGTGTAGCGGGAACGACATCAACCGGAACGATCCTCGCTAGAATCGTCTCTATCCGTATCCACGCCGAGTATCCTTAGGATGACTTCGCTAAGCCACGAGCTTCGTCTTCGTACGGGTTACTAGCCTCGTGTTGAAGACGACGTGATCGAGAGATGATCACGATCCGAATCCAAATTCGGACCCAAAGACGAGTCCTCAAAACTCGCTTCTCCGGAGAGGTATTCGTCAACCGTTTGACGAATCCTTCGTCCTCCACCTCAGAGGATTACTGGAGATCGAATCCCCGGTAAGTTAGGGGATGTCGGAGCTCTAACCGTCGTCCAAACGACGCTCCGATGAGAGGAAAACAAGTTGTCCAGAAAACTGGACAGCTTTGGTGGAGGAGTAGGCGCCGGCCAACCAAGGGAAGCCAAGTGCTCACCTTATCGCCACACCCAAGGGAGATCACCGGAGCACCACTCGGCAGCAGCTCGGCCTTGGCGAGGAAGAAGGCTCCTTTTGGGCGCCGGTTGGAGGAGATGGGCGGCGGCAATGAAGTTGGCGAATTCTCCAAGGAGAGGAGGTGGCGGCAACTAGGTTTAGGGCCCTTAAGCCCTCTTTTATAGAGAACTAATTCTCTTAATAGTTATTGGATCATAACCATAAGGCCCGTTAACTCTCTCCATTAATATAAGTTAAAATAAACCAAACCATGATGGTTTATTTTAAGTTAAAATGAACCGAACCAACTTTTGGTTCATTCGTTTAAAATAAACCAAACCCTTTGGTTTATTCTCCTCCATTGGATTAGAACCAAACCATTTTGGTTCATCCATTATGTCTTCATAAGACACGGCCCATCCACGCTTCCATTGCGACTGAAACGATTTCATGCTCGCTTTTTGTTTGGTCCAACCAAACCTAGTTTCTCTCGGTCTAAGAATTCCATTCTCAAGCTCATTTTAAATCCTTCGGATTACGCTTGTTGTGCGTGTGACCAAATAGGTTCTCGGTTTATGTTGGTCGTCTATAATTAACCATTAATTATAGAATGATCATGAGTGGCACCTAGTAGTACATCATGATCCCCAATTAACCGAAAAGATCAACGGTTGATCCAGAACTATTTCTGAAACCCTTCAGCAGCTCGAATGAATCGTGCCTCATTCCCTTCACTCATCTTATACCCACTTGGTTCAGGACATGGTCTATTGTGTCGGTCCCACTAAGTGACTCACACACCTAGCCAAGTATCATTTCCTCAAATCCTCACAGTTCTAGTTCTCACATGTATCGAAGAGTACCTTACTCTAAACATGTAATGCTTTGGCAGACTTTAGTAACAATCCGAGAGGCCATGGGTATACATCTCCTCGCAAGGAGTGGTGAATCCTTTATAGGCTATTCAAACACCTTGATCACTTCGACTTATACCCAATCATCCCGGGTCCACATCTCCTTAGAGATGTTTGCTTAAGATGTCAAAGCATAAGTCTCCATGATCAAGATGACTTGAATACCGCAAGTCAAAGGAACATCGCACTTAAGCCACAGTAAGAACTTCATTGACATATCTATATATGCAGAGAACCATATGAAGTCTTACGGCTGGTCATTCCAATGAACTAGTTACCATAACTAGCATCCACGATTAAATCCGACATCACAATGTCTCCAGCCAGTGAGAATCAGCTGCTTGGATACACCAAGGAGTATACCTCGTGCTAGTCTCGACAGAATTGATGGTGTCCAAATCCATCATTTCATCGACTAGGGATAATTCTGATACACCGCAATTATACATGTAGAGATACTCACTAGTTGTGATCCAATCACAAATTCTCTCATGCTGTGAATCGTATCGTGGACATTCAGTAAATGAGTTTAAGATCCAATCAAATACATGAAACATGTATACTCAAATAGTGAATCTTCATTTATCATATAAATGGTTCATACATAAGGCGATTGCCTTAGGACATCTCTCATATATTACTAATAGACTCCCACTTGGCCTAATGCCAATCGCTACGGTATCCAATACCATAAGGACTAACATGACCCTCAAACTTACTTTGAGGTAATGCTTTAGTCAAAGGATCCGCTTAGTTCCTTTCAGTGGAAATTTTCTCGATTTGTATTTCGTTCCTACTGATGATCTCTCTGATAAGATGATAGCGGCGAAGCACATGTTTGGATCATTGATGAGACCACATCAAGTTCAGAGATGAACTTCTTGATCCAAACCTCTTCCTTTCTCGCCTAAAGTCGCAATGTATTCTGCCTTAGTGGCAGAATCCGCTATAGTGTCAAGCTTGGAACCTTTCCAACTTATTGCGCCTCCATTCTAGGTGAATACATACCCAGACTGAGACATGGAATCATCCTTGTCTGTCTGGAGCTAGCATCCGTATACCCACGTATCACCATGTACCCTTCTCCATATATTAGGAACACATCCTTAGTTCTTCTTAAGTACTTAAGGATCGTCTTAACAGCCACCCAATGATCCATTCCTGGATCAGACTAGTATCTGCTCGTGACACTCAGAGCATACGATACATCGGGCCTCGTACATAACATAACATACATGATAGATCCTATTGCGGATGCATAGGGAATCTTACTCATGCAAATCCTCTCGTCTTCTGTGCGCGGACACATAGACTTCGAAAGGTGTACCCCATGCCTTATGGGTAGGAAACCTTTCTTGGATTCCGACATGCTAAACCTCTTTAGCACTCGGTCTATATATGTAGACTGCGAAAGACCAAGAAACCGTTTCGATCTATCTCTATAGATCTTAATCCCGAGGATGTAGGTTGCTTCTCCCAGGTCTTTCATGGAGAATGTCTTGGATAACCAAACCTTAACTGACTGTAAGATTGACACATCATTTCCTATAAGTAATATGTCATCGACATACAATACTAGGAACACGACTGCACTCCCACTAACCTTCTTGTACACACAAGGTTTGTCTGGATTTTGTGAGAAATCAAACCTTTTGATTGTCTCATCAAAACGGATATTCCAGCTCCTGGATGCTTGCTTCAATCCATAAATGGACCGTCGCAATTTGCATACCTTGGTTTTATCAACCGATGTGAAACCCTCGGGTTGTATCATATACATGTCCTTGAGCAGGTTTCCATTAAGGAAAGTTGTTTTCACATCCATCTGCCATATCTCATAATCATAATGAGCCGCTATGGCCCGGAGCATCCGAATGGATTTAAGCATAGCTTCAGGCGAATAGATTTCGTCATAATCAACACCTTGCTTTTGACGATATCCTTTCGCCACCAATCTAGCCTTATAGGTAATCACATTACCATCCATGTCGGTTTTCTTCTTGAAAACCCACTTGCACCCTATAGGCTTAATGCCTTCAGGTGGGTCAACCAAGTTCCAAACTTGGTTTTCATACATGGAATCCATTTCCGACTTCATGGCATCAAACCACTTATCCCTTTCTAAACTTGTCAGCACTTCTTCATAACTGGTAGGCTCCTCATCATCAATGAGTAACACGTCGTTCGATTCACTTACGAGAAATCCATATCTCTCAGGAATGTTGCGTGTTCTACCAGATCTACGAAGATGTGGTGTTACAATAGGTCCAGCTAATTGCTCATCACTATGAGTTGTCGGTTGTTGTGCTTCACCAGGTATCTCATCAATGTCTATTTGAGTCTCTCGAGCCTCCTCAATCTCGACGACACTCTCACTATTTTCTTGCAAGAGAAACTCTTTCTCTAGAAACACAGCATGCCTTAAAACAAACACCTTTTGTTCCACAGGATGATAGAATTGGTAACCCCTTGTTTCCTTAGGGTATCCAATAAATAGACATCTATCAGACTTAGCATCCAATTTGTCTGATACAGTCCGCTTCACATAAGCAGGACAACCCCATATCTTCAAGTAAGATACATGAGGTTTCTTACTATTCCATATCTCATATGGAGTAGTAGAGACTACCTTGGTTGGCATTCTGTTTAACAAGTAAACAGCTGTCTGAAGTGCATAGCCCCAAAAGGACTTGGGAAGATTTGCATGATTCATCATTGACCTGACCATGTCCAACAAGGTCCGGTTACGCCTCTCAGATACACCATTATGTTGTGGTGTATATGGCGGAGTCCATTGTGACAATATACTATTGTCTCTTAGATAATCAAGAAACTCCTGACTCAAGTATTCACCACCTCGATCCGATCGAAGTATTTTAATACTTTTGTCATGTTGTTTCTCTACTTCATTTCTGAATTCTTTGAACCTTTCAAAGGCTTCAGACTTGTGTTTCATCAAGAACACATACCCAAACCGTGAGTGATCATCGGTGAAGGTAATGAAGTAGCTATAGCCTCCTAAAGCTTGAGTTGACATAGGTCCACATACATCAGTATGTATTAGACCTAGTAACTCTCCCACTCGTTCACCTTTTCCTGTAAAAGGTAACTTAGTCATCTTGCCTTTTAAGCATGATTCGCATGTATCGTATGAATCCAATTCAAACGATTCCAGAATTCCACATCTGTGTAATTCGGACATGCATTTCTTGCTTACATGGCCAAGACGACAATGCCACATATAAGAGTCTAATTGATTACTCTTTCGAGCACGCTTGTTGCTCGCTTCGATATTGCAAATGTCACTGGATACGTCTAACGTATAAACACCATTGCTTAAAGTTCCAGTTCCATAAAGAACTCCATTCAAAGTTATGTAACAATAATTGTTACTAAAAGTCAAATGGTACCCATTTCTATTTAAACAAGAAATAGAAATGATGTTCTTTATCAACGAAGAAACATAAAAGCAATTGTCCAGTTCTAAGACAAGTCCTGCAGGGAGTTTCAACAAATACGTTCCGATGGCGAGTGCAGCAACCTTTGCTCCATTCCCAACACGTAAATTTGACTCTCCCTTGACGAGTCTTCTTCTATTCCTTAGCCCATGTATGTCATTACATATATGTGAGCCACACCCAGTATCCAATACCCAAGTGTTTGAGGAAATAGAATGACAATCAATAACGAAGATATATGAAAAAGATGGAGCATCTTATGCCTTATTCTTCTTCACGGACTCAAGATAAATCTTGCAATTTCTTCGCCAATGGCCCTACTTGCCATAATGATGGCAAGTGCCCTTTTGAGCTAGTTCTGCCTTTTTAGTCTTTTTCTTCCCCTTCTGCTATTCCTTTGACTTCCTCTTAGAACCTTTCTTCGAGGAATCAACTTACAAGACTGCCCTCGCCATGCTTCATGTAAGACTCCACAGCCTTCAAAGATATTGAGCAAGCACTACGAGATGAACCTTCTTGCATCTCAGAGGTGAAGAGGAGCTTGGAGACTTCGAACCTTTCGAATCTCACTTGATTATCAAACAACTCATAAAGATGAAGGACTATGATATGAGCATCCATATGCTCATGCTGCTTCCGTAGCTTGGGTTCCATCATGGCTAGCATGATGCAACTCATTTGTTCAGAATCACTCACATGTTTCTGATAGGCCAATAATTGGTCCAGAGTTGCATTGTCACTAGGACGACCGGGAAGAGGCGCTTCGAGGACATTTGCAAGCTTTTCAACCTTGAGAACAATTCTCAAGTTTCTAAGCCAGTCCAAGAAGTTCGGCCCAGTCAATTTATTCGAATCCAAAATGGAATGCAAATTCAAAGACATCATGATCAATCTTAGAAATACAAAACGAGCATATATGAGAAAGATGATTTTAAAATGCATCATTATATATTCATAAATCCCATTCATTTTTCGAATTTCAAGAATCCCAAAATCACTTCGGGAGATCGTAGGTCCATCTCCGAATGGGCTGATATCCATCATAGATATGAACAACCTTGGAGAGAGTCCAACAAGTCATTCATAACTACGACGGTAGGTATCAACTATACCGATTGCATATCACGTATATGCAACTATCACAATGTGCTATCAACTAATTGAATGTTCACACATACATCGGGTTGTTAACACATTAACAAGTATGCATCATATGCATAGCACCCAACTTCACCTCCCTTTACATCGACCTTGGAGAGCGTCCAACAAGCCGATGCTCCAGGTTAAAGCCAACCCATTAATCGAGAAATAGTTTTAATATGGTTAGAGCGCATTCAACCAATTAGCCCAGTTTGGAGAGAGTCCAACAACCAAAGCTAACGATTGACCTCTGACTTTTACCATATTAGTATTAAACTATTCCATGGTTTGAACATGTTCGGGTTCGAGCCGGGCTTGGAGAGAGTCCAACAACCCAAACAAGAAACGGAACTCTGGTTCTAACCATATTAATGGAATGTGTAGGCTTTAATATTTAGTAAGGGTTTTTATGTCTCATCCTCTTTGCATGCAAATAACTATTATCTACATGGCATGACATACATGACATACATCTACATGTCACGACACGCATAGCATAATGATATGCATCTAATGCAATTACATGGCATACAATTATGTCATGTACATAATTTCCTTATTTGTCATAACTATTTATGGAAATAAAATATGTTTAAGATTTGATTCTCCAAATCAAATCATGATTAAATTAGGAAACAAATTTCCAAATCTAATCACATATTTTATTTATGGAAATAGTTGATTAAGGAAAGTCAATTTAGGAAACCAATTTCCTAAATCATCAAAACTACTTATGAAAATAAAATATTTTAAGATTTGATTTCCCAAATCAAATCATGATTAAATTAGGAAACAAGTTTCCAAAATCTAATCAAATATTTTATTTATGGAAAATATCAATTTCCATAAATACTTCCAACTTTCCAAAAGTGGAAGATTTCCATAAATACTTCTGGACCTTCCAAAATTGAAAAATTTCCATAAATACTTCTAACTTTCCAAAAGTATAAAATTTCCAGAAATATCATTATGACTATCGCAAAACCATTTTACGATTATTTTGAAACACAACCTGGGCTCTGATACCACTGTTGGGTTTCCGGCACTGCGGCGAGTGTGTGTTCGTACATGTTTCGTAAACATGTGCACAACGGAAGAAATAAAAAATAATAAATCTACATTTATTACAACACACACAATACACGCATGCATAGTACAACATGTGTAGACATAACCGTAAATTTAAATTTTTCAATAAAGGAAATTTAACTACGTATACCTTTCGTATCACGTGTAGCGGGAACGGCATCAACCGGAACGATCCTCGCTAGAATCGTCTCTATCCGTATCCACGCCGAGTATCCTTAGGATGACTTCGCTAAGCCACGAGCTTCGTCTTCGTACGGGTTACTAGCCTCGTGTTGAAGACGACGTGATCGAGAGATGATCACGATCCGAATCCAAATTCGGACCCAAAGATGAGTCCTCAAAACTCACTTCTCCGGAGAGGTATTCGTCAACCGTTTGACGAATCCTTCGTCCTCCACCTCAGAGGATTATCGGAGATCGAATCCCCGGTAAGTTAGGCGCTGTCGTAGATCTAACCGTCGTCCAAACGATGCTCCGACGAGAGGAAAACAAGCTGTCCAGAAAACTGGACAGCTTTGGTGGAGGAGTAGGCGCCGGCCAACCAAGGGAAGTCAAGTGCTCACCTTATTGCCACACCCAAGGGAGATCACCGGAGCACCAACCGGCAGCAGCTCGACGCCGGCGAGGGGGAAGGAAGGCTCCTTCTGGACGCCAGTTGGAGGAGATGGGCGGCGGCAATGAAGTTGGCGCCGAATTCTCCAAGGAGAGGAGGTGGGCGGCAACTAGGTTTAGGGCTTTTGGATTAGGGCTTAACAATCCCTTAAGCCCTCTTTTATAGAGAACTAATTCTCTTAATGGTTATTAGATCATAACCAAAAGGCCCGTTAACCCGCTCCATTAATATAAGTTAAAATAAACCAAACCATGATGGTTTATTTTAAGTTAAAACGAACCGAACCAACTTTTGGTTCATTCGTTTAAAATAAACCAAACCCTTTGGTTTATTCTCCTCCATTGGATTAGAACCAAATCATTTCGGTTTATCCATTATGTCTTCATAAGACACAGCCCATCCACGCTTCCATTGCAACTGAAATGATTTCATGCTCGCTTTTTGTTTGGTCCAACCAAACCTAGTTTCTCTCGGTCTGAGAATCTCATTCTCAAGCTCATTTTAAATCCTTCGGATTACGCTCGTTGTGCGTGTGACCAAATAGGTTCTCGGTTTATGTTGGCCGTCTATAATTAACCATTAATTATAGAACGATCATGAGTGGCACCTAGTAGTACATCATGATCCCCAATTAACCGAAAAGATCAACGGTTGATCCGTAACTATTTCTAAAACCCTTCAAAGACTTCGAATGAATCGTGCCCCATTCCCTTCACTCATCTTATACCCACTTGGTTCAGGACATGGTCTATAGTGTCAGTCCCCACTAGGCTGACTACGTCACACCTAGCTCAAGTATCATTTCCTCGTCCTACGGATTCTAGTTACTGCACATGTATCGAAGAGTACCTTACTCTAAACATGTAATGCTTTGGCCAAAGACTTTAGTAACAATCCGACGAGAGGCCATGGGTATACATCTCCTCGCAAGGAGTGGTGAATCCTTTATAGGCTATTCAAACACCTTCGATCACTTCGACTTATACCCAATCATCCCGGGTCCACATCTCCTTAGAGATGCTTGCTTAAGATGTCAAAGCATAAGTATCCATGATCAAGATGACTTGAATACCGCAAGTCAAAAGAACATCGCACTTAAGCTACAGTAAGAACTTCATTGACATATCTATATATGCAGAGAACCATATGAAGTCTTACGGTTGGTCACTCTAATGAACTAGTTACCATAACTAGCATCCACGATTAACTCCGGACATCACAATGTCTCCAGCCAGTGAGAATCAGCTGCTTGGATACACCAAGGAGTATACCTCGTGCTAGTCTCGACAGAATTGATGGTGTCCAAATCCATCATTTCATCGACTAGGGATAATTCCGATACACCGCAATTACACATGTAGAGATACTCACTAGTTGTGATCCAATCACAAATTCTCTCATGCTGTGAATCGTATCGTGGACATTCAGTAAATGAGTTTAAGATCCAATCAAATACATGAAACATGTATACTCAAATAGTGAATCTTCATTTATTATATAAATTGTTCATACATAAGGCGATTGACTTAGGACATCTCTCATATATTACTAACAGTGCCAACTTGTGGCGATCGTTATTTCCATCACCAACCGCCAAGGAGCAATGATCGATGTCGAGGGTTTCGCATGTATTGAGCAATGAAAGTGCTTGCTTCGCACACGACATTCCATCAGTCGACTGATGGGAAGATCAGTCGACTGATGTGAGAGTCGTTGGTTAAAATCCAACGTGGAAGAAGCCATTATAGGGCAATGGCTATAGGGGCAGTCGATTGATCGAGGCATCAGTCGACTACTAGGAGACCAATGGGAAGAATGAGCTCTTCCCTATAAGAAGGGGCCTTTGGACACTTGGGGAGCCTAATGCTTTAACTCCAAACAACACCCAAGTGCCCAAACCGTTTTCCTACTCTTCTTACTTGCTTTTATCTAAATCCTATTGTAAGAAGAGTGATCTTGTAAGAAAAGGTTACCTCCACCTAGCTTTATGCAAAGGAGAGAATAGTGGAAAGTTTAAGGCGTGATTCACCTGGAATGAATCGGTCCATGGATTAGCGGCAAGGCCGTGAACCATGTTATATCGTTTTGTCAGCATTGCCTCTTGTATTGTCTTTTATATTTCCTCTTGCGCTAATCATATTTGTAGGCAATCAATGAACGACTTCCACCATACACGAAAGAGGGCTATTCACCCCTCTCTAGCCGGCCACCGACGTTCCAACAGTTTACAAAGGTAAAGTTCAAAAACTTAGGATCGATAGTCTTCGAAAACAATGGTAGACTTAAGATTATTGGATCAGGTGATATTGAATTAAATTCTAATTTTATAATACGCAAAGTCTTATTAGTAGAAAAATTTGAATTTAAGCTTTTAAGTATTAGTCAATCACACTGGTTATAAAGTTACATTTTCATCTAATAAATGCCTTATTAAAACTATTGATTGCTAAAAAATCATAGTTAAGAGAGTTAGGAAAAACAACATGTATAAAATTGATTTACCACACTCTTCACTCAAGTTTTTGATGACACAGCAAGAGGAAATATGGTTGTGGCATAGGAGATTGGGTCACTTCCATCTAAGACTTATTTCAAAATTAAGTCACAACGGACTAGTTAGAGGTCGACCCAAGTTATGTAATTTAGAAAATAAAGTGTGTAATGCATGTCAACAAGGATAACAAACTAAAGCAACACATAAATCAACTAAAATAGATAGGACTAATTTTATACTTGATCCTCTACACTTAGAATTGTTTGACTCACATGGAGCCAAGTCACTAAATGGAAGTCAATATTTTTTAGTAATAATAGATGACTACTCAAGATTCACCTGAGTTAGGTTCCTAAAATATAAAGATGAGACATTTACTCAATTTACTAATCTATGCAAGCTTTAAGAAAATGAAAAGAATGTAAAAATTAAAAGAATTAAAAGCGACCATGGTGGAGAATTTGGAAACCATAGGTTTACCAAATTTTGCACGCAAAATGGATATCATCATGAGTTTTCTTGTCCATCCCCCTATTCAACAGCTGACTCCCTTTCTGAATTGGGAAGTTGGTTTCCGGTGTTATCCCCTTGAACACTTTAAATTGTAACATCATTTTGACTTCCGTATATAATTGGAGACACTGGACATCATTGTGATACAAGTATTGATATCATATTGCAACTTCCCTGTTTATTTGCAACACAAGCGTACAAGTACAATATCAAAAATTTCTCCCCTATGTTTCTTCTGTTAACATCCCCTCATCCTCAATAATGAAATTGTTTCAAGTGTGACATTTCAAGGCCTGGGCAGCTCCTTACCTTCAGCATCTTGCAAGTAGATGGCAACCCTAGTGACCCATCGAGTAATTTTATACGACCCTTCCCAATTTGGCGCTAACTTCTCTGAGTCTACCACAAAATTGACATTGCGTAACACCATGTCTCCCACTTGAAATGCTTGAGGTATCACTTTTTTTTAAAGACTTGTTGTATTCTCTGCTTATATGCTTCAGCTCAGATTCAGGCTTGCTCTTGTCTTTCTTCCAACAAATCCAGCTCAGTGCTTCTCAATATTTGATTTTATTGGTGCAATCGACCCAGGTCACGATTGACCGAACTCGAGTTTGACACGAACGATGTTTTGATGTTTGACATGGAAGTTTGACATTGATGTCTGATAATGTTTCGAAAAGATTGTTGATGCAATCGACCCGGGTCATGATTGACCGGACTCGAGTTTGACTCGAGGGGGATTTTGATGGTTGACTGGAGTTGACCATGTCAAGGGAAATTCCAAGTCTTGAGTACTTGGTATGTAAAGTCCAAGCATGGGTCTTGGCAAGGAAAAGTCCAAGAATGGGTTTTGGCACAGAAAGTCCAACATGGATTGACAAGTAAAGTCCAAGGGTGTAGTCTTGGCCACGTAAGTCCAAGGGTGTAGTCTTGGCGGTGAAAGTCCAAGTCATGAGTACTTGGCATTTGAGAAGTCCAAGGGGTTTGATATTGGCGGCGTAAAGTCTAAGGGTGAAGTCTTGGCAGCATAAGTCCAATGGTTGGCGGTGTAAAGTCTAAGCGGAGTCTTGGCAGCGTAAGTCCAATGTGCCTTGGCGGTGTAGACACCGTTAGCATGACATAGCCGATGGAAGCACCTGAAGGCTAGCATATGGATGAACAAGTCATGGATGACTTGGAGGGATCCGATAGGTACGAGGCTGACGGAGGTGGCTAGAAGGCTTAGGTCTAGGCTAAGGGTGGTCTAGTAAGTATGGGGGAATCATATTTGCGTTAAAACCTCATGTTTGAGGTGTATCAGTCAACTAGTGTCATGTGGCAGTCGACTGTCGTGAGTCAACTAGGGTTTGACTGCACGGAGTGCCCTAGCAGTCGACTGCCAGAGGTGGACAGTCGACTGCTGGACCGATCAGTCGACTGATCTTATGATAAGTCGACTGGTGCTCGGGATCTCGGGCACAGAATGGAGTCGAGACTCGACTGCTGGGGTTAGTGTTGGGATGTATACTAAAAAGTCTATCTTTTGTATGAACATCTTTATTTTTGAAATAAGAAACACATGATCATTGTTTGTATATTTATGGTTATGCATATTGTCTAATACATTATATTGTAGATAACACGGTGTGTAGTGTCACACGGGAGATCATGTTATCAGTTCCTTGTAAAGTATAAGTAAAGGCTCACAACCGAGATGGTTATGGACAAACCATTGGAATGGTTGTAGTGTGATTTAGTGTTAGTTTGTCTTGACCATAGAATCACACTAGTACACTTTGTGTGTATTGAGCAGGACCGACTTAGAGGTGATTCGATTTATTGCTGACTACATAATTGAATCAGACCTCGGATATTATGTTGTACATGCTCTTAATTCCTATATAATAACGGGCACATATACTTAGTATTCATTTCTTTGATTTACCAATGGGCGAGATTTATAGAGTAAATCGATAAGCTCGGTAAGTTGGGAAATAATATTATTTATATGGTGTGTCGTTAATTACAGGAGGAAACCGTGTCCTATATATTAGGATGATGATGTCCCCTTGAGGAGCTCATAAGGTTCATCATATAAATCCTACAGGTGGACTTGGTCTGGCATGATGATAAGGTTGAGTGGTACTATTCATGGAGTTAGATGTTGATTAATTAATTGTCAGTAAATTAATTAATTGATGGACATTCGAGATCTTAAACACGGGGAGATAAATGTACAAATAATATATGGAGCCCATATTAACTTATGGGGGTTGGTGAGGTAGATCAATGATAATCCTCTAGCGGAATGGATTATCATTAATGGATCGGACTTTATGTGGGCTTGATCCATTGGGTGGCCAATATCCAACTCCTCCTCATGGTTCCTATTGTAGCCTATTAAAACCTCATGGAGCCTTGATCTGATGGTGGAAAATGAAACTCTAGATCCGACGGTGGAGATTAAATCTCTAGATCCGACGGTTGAGATTAAATCTCTAGATCCGACGGTTGATATTAAATCCCTAGATCCGATGGTAGAGATTAAAAGGAGGCTTAAGCCTAGCTCTATAAAAGGAGGCCTAGGCTTGGGCGTGGAGGGAAATTGCTTAGAGATTAGGGTTTGGGCGGCTAGGGCTTGGAGGGCATTGGGCGACTAGGGTTTGGAGAATCCTTTGGCGGCAAGGCTTCTTCCTCTTCTCCTTGGCCGGCACCCATCTTGCTCTTCTCAACCTTGTCCAGTGCTCATCCTTTTCTTCTCTCCATCCTTGGCCGACGGTGACAAGAGCTAAGGTTTCTCCTTGGAGCTCTTGGCCAGCACCCACACTCCTTATTCTTCTCCTTGGCTGACGGCAATCACCAAGCAAGGTAGCTTGGTGGTCGGTTCTAGAAAGGAGAAGAGTTTTGTTTTATGATCTTTCTTTGTTCGGAGTTAACAAGGAAAGGAAGATTGGTGATCTAGGAGGCTTAGACTTTTGGAGGATCGTCGCCCAGACGACGTCCAAAAGGAGGAAGGACATACAATAGAAGATCAAGAGGTATAATGCTTGTTTATGATCTTTTCTTATTATATGCATGTTGTATGTTTTGTTATGTGGCTAATTTACTTGGACCCCGAATACAAACACAAAAATCGGCGATCTGTACATCGTCTATTCCGCGGCTATTCGAAGAATAGAGGTAGGTTGCTTAAACAACAAGTTTGTTCAAGTGACCACTCTAATCGAATAGCACGATGATGAAATGGTAGCTTGGGTAATCCCTATTTGTCAAGGATTAATTTTTTATTCCGGGGACGAAGACGGGATCGCCATGAACAAGCGACTGAGTTGAAGTGGGAAGCGAAGTTTCCTACCTTCAAGTGGTATTAGAGCCAGGTTTCCAATTTTGTGTGTTTAGGATTCGGTTACTTTTATGCACTTTTCATATATTATATGTGCCGGATAATAGTAGGATGTGCATAGGTTAACTTTTTGGTTGCAGACATAGGATCCAACTATTATGGCCATATGTGTGTATGTGATTGCATGTGTGTAATATTATTTGAATCCTTGGGCTATTATTTAATTTTTGTAATTAAGTACGACATTATTTAGCCACTCATTCATTTTAGTTTACTTTCGATCTAGATTTCATGTACACTCCTTTGTGGAGTATAGGATCGATGGATGTAAATTAAAATAGTTTTTCTCGGCTTGGATCCCCGGATGACTTGTACATGGCGTAGGGAGGAGCGGACGAGATGGTGATACGAAGAGAGGCATATTGGAGACAAAAGTCATAATAGTTGGAAAATATTTTTTTTTCATATTTATTGCTTCTTGTTTGATATGTATGTCGTAGGCTAGGCAAATTCCTCAATTTTAAATTACTAAGTGGGAGAGGGATATTTTTATAAATTCCCACGGCCTCCATTATGATTTGACATGTGATGCAAACAAACTTGTGCATCGGCTCTGAATGCCTTCCTCCCCATCGGATGAGTTTGTTTGTGGATCACAGGGTCGAATATGGTTATAGAAAATTATTAAGGAGCGTGTGTACTTCCCCATCGGAAGGCACATAACCCGAGATAATTATCTTGGTACCGAGTAATGGTGAACACTTAGATGCAAATAGGAGTATCCTCCCCATCGGAGTCACTGCTTTTATTTGTAGGGCCGAAGAGGAACCAACTATTAATTTTATTTGTCAAAAAGTTAGGTTTACAAGATAGTAAAATTAATGGGTAAAATCTCCTCTTACAAATGTAGAATTCGTATACGTCCACACTATCGTGACATACGATATTCTCGGTGTTTTGAGGTGTTGGTTGATTTTAAAATTTTATTGTTTGAGGAATCAATAATTTTTTGAAATCTAATGTATTAATCTATGTGATTCTTAGGTTTTTCAAAATGACTTTCAACCCGCTTGCTGTGATACTGAAAGAAAATAAACTTACTGGACCCAATTATGTTGATTGGAAGAGGAATCTTGACATTGTCTTGACTGTTGAGAAATACAAATATGTACTCCTCGAAGAGTGCCCTCCTAAGCCTGCGGATGATTCTGGAGAAAAGGAGGAGAGTTATAAGAAGTGAATTAAGGATGATGAGATGATGCGATGTTACATTTTGGCATCTATGTCAAATGTACTGCAACATCAGCATCAAGCCATGCCCACTGCTTATGACATGATGCTCAATCTCAAAGAACTTTTCGGACACCAAAATTGGGCTGCAAGGCATGAGGAACTTGATGACGACCACCATGATCGAGGGAACGCCCGTGAGGGATCATGTTCTCAAGATGATGGCTCATTTGAATGAGCTGGAAGTCCTCGGAGCTGAGATCGATGGGGAACCCCAGGTCTATATCATTCTCCAGTCTCTACCTAGGAGTTTTGAGCAGTTTCGCCTGAACTACAACATGAACAAGAGGTTGTATTCGTTGGAAGAGCTTCTGACAGAACTCCAAGAGACAGAGGGGCTTTTTCGTCAGAGTGCTCAGGCTCAGGCCATGGCTGCCCAAAAGGTTTCTACTTCTAAGCCGAAAGGCAAGAAGAAAAAGAAACAAGCTGGGGAAAAGGTGGCGGGAGGAACTCAGGGAGGAGTGAAGAAGCCAAAAGGCAAGTGCTTCACTTGCAAGCAGACTGGACACTGGAAGAAGAACAAAGGTATCTTTTGGTCTAGTCATTGAAACATGTTTAGCGGTGTTATCTACCGGCACCTGGTGTGTAGATACGGGAGCCACTGATCATGTATGAAATACCTTGCAGGGGTTCTAGAAAACCAGATGACTGGCTGAAGGGGAGATTACCATCTACTTGGGTGATGCTACGAAGGTAGCGGCTGTTGCAGTGGGAGATGTTTATTTGTCTTTTGAGAGGAATAAAGTTTTGGTTCTTAAGAATTGCCTTTATGTACCTTTATTTAGAAAGAATTTGATTTCGGTTTCTAAATTGTTTATGGATAGATATTCTATATCTTTTAATGATAGAGTTGTTATAAAAAGGAATAGGGAGATTATCTGTTCTGGTGCATTGATAGGAAATTTATATACACTTGAACCAAAAGCTCCCACGATGAAAATAAAAGTAAATAACTCATCTTCTAATTCCAATAAGAGAAAAGAACCTTCGAAGATGAACCAAACATATCTTTGGCATCTAAGTCTAGGTCATGTAGGATCGATGAAGTGTGGATGTAGCCGGCTAGAGGGGGGGTGAATAGCCCTCAATCGTTCGATGGTGGAATTCGCTTGTCTACAAATATGATTAGCACAATGGAAACAACAAGACAAGAAAATCAAAACGATAAGAATAAAACCAATGCTAACAAAAAGAATATAACGTGGTTCACGACTACGCCGCAAATCCATGGTCCGATTCGTCCACGGTGAATCACTCCGCAAGCTTCCACTAGATCTCTCCTATGCACAAAGCTAGGTGGAGGTAACCTCTTTTACACAAGGATCACTCTTCTACAATAGAATAAAGATTAGAACAAGTAGAAGAGTGGAAAAAAAAACCCTTAGAGCACTTTGGAAGATGTTATGAGTTGAAGCATTAGCCCCCCCAAAGCCTCATACCCTTCCTCTTTATAGAGGAAGAGAGTTTCTTCCCATTGACACAGGAGCAGTCGACTGATGTCCCTATCAGTCGCCTGGTCCTATAGTCGTTGTCCAATAACGGCTGCTTTCCATGTTGGATTTCATCCAATGGCACCGACATCAGTCGACTGATATTGTCATTAGTCGACTGATGCTCGATCAGTCGAGTGCTCGCGAGCTCGACTCCATTCTGTGCCCGAAACACTTGCGACCAGTCGACTGATGCCTTCATCAGTCGACTAGTGGTTTCTCAGTCGACTACCAATCCATGGCAGTCGACTGTTGGCACTTGAACCAGACTCGAACACTAGTCGAGTTACAGTCGATTAGAGTAGTCGACTACCATAACATGGTAGTCAACTGATGTCGGGAAATCCCATCCGACACTTATCCAAATGGCCAAGTTTTACCTAAGAGCGCTACCCCTTCCCGAGTTACATTTGCTCACTCTCATCCCTCGGAGTCCCTCGCCTTTGAAGTTATCTTCATCCGACCACATCCCTCGGATGCGCCAAGCGCACAGCTCTGCAACGCCATCCTTCACGTCTCACCCTGAAGTCTACTTCCTCCGGCTTCACTCCAAGCTCCTTGTCCGGTGATCCCTCGGATGCTCCAAGCGTACGGCTTCTGCAAAGCCATCCTTCACCGACTCAAGGACTGAGTCATGAGAGGTGAAACTTGGCATGGCTCCATGTGCGAATTACTAAGCCCTACAAGGCTCCAACGCACATATCAAATCATAATAACAATCTAACTTAAACCCTTTGCCACACACATTAAAACCTTATCATGGCAAGAGATTGCCCTAACAATCTCCCCCTTTTTGATGTGTGGCAATCCGTTTAAGTTAGGTAAAATATTTGATAAACTATTAAGAAAAGAAAGCATGTGAATAACATGATTAGCAGCTCTCCCACTTAATACATGAAACTCCTTCTAAATACAATTCCCCCTTACTTAAACATATACATTTCTCCCCCTTTGACACCATCAAAAATATTAAACAAAGTTTATACACGCATGGCATCAAGTTTAGAGAAAACACAAGCCAAAACATGCCTTAAAATTGGATAAAAGAAGTTATTGGGCATGTTATCAGGCTACCAGTCGACTGGTTCAGACTACCAGTCGACTGGCACATGTATTTCGGGTTTTTCAGGTTTTCAGGGTGGATTTTAGAAATGCATTAGAAAATCTATAAAATTCGAAAAATCATGAAATTTGGGGAACATATTTCTTATAAGTATATTTATCAATTAAAAATAGTCGTCCATGAAAAATCATTATATTTTCAAGTATTTTCCAAAAATCCAAAAGTCTCAAAAGTAACTAGGTTTTTGATCAAGTTTGTATCAATTTTAACACCTAGTTTTGCTTTGAATTATTTCAAAACATGAACATGTAGGGGATCGGTGCGGCCGGCTAGAGGGGGGTGAATAGCCCTCATTCGTTCGATGTCGGTATTTGCTCGTCTACAAAACTAATTAGCGCAAGCGGAAGACTAATAAAGACAAGCAAATAGAAATACGAGAAAATAATTGCTAACAAAGAATGTAACGTGGTTCACGGCTACGCCGCTAATCCACGATCCCGATTCGTCCGAGGTGAATCACTCCTCCAAAGCCAATCACTATTGGTCTCTCCTTTGCACCAAGCTAGGTGGAGGTAACCTTTACAATCAAGATCACTCTTCTTACAAATAGAATGGAGTAAAAATGAGTAAGAAGAGTTTAGAGCTTGTGGGGCACTAGGAAGATCACTTGGAACATAAGCATTAGCCTATCAAAGTAGTCCAATGGAACTCTTGGCGATCGTGATGGACCTCATCTCCGCTCTCTCAATCGGCGCGATCGGCTACGAGCAATCAATGGCCGAAACGCCCTATTGACCACCGATCGTGATGATCTTGGCGATCGCCGCCTTATGGCGCGATCGCTAGCGCCCGATCGATCGATCGTATACCGATCGAACTCACTCGACTCGGAAGCGATCATTGCCGCTATGACATGTCGATCGGCGGTGTCGGAAAACCCATCCGACACTTGGCCAAATGGCCAAGTTTCACCTAAGAGCTACCCTTCCCCGGGTTACAATCGCTCACTCTCATCTCTCGGAGTCCCTCGCCTTCGAAGTTCTCTTCGTTCTCGGCCACGTCCCTCGGCAAAGATCAGCGACGGCTCTGCAATGCTCCTTCGCGTCTCTTGCCTCGAAGTCTACTTCCTCCGACTTCACTCCAAGCTTCTCGTCCGGCGGTCCCTCGGATGCTCCAAGCGCACGGCTTCCGCAAAGCTATCCTTCACTGACTCAAGGCACGAGTCATGAGATGTGAAACTCGCCACGGCTCTATGTGCGAATTACTAAGTCCTGCACGACTTCAACGCACATATCAAATCAACATATCAAACTAACTTAAACCCTTTGCCACACCATCAAAACCATATTACGGCAAGAGATTGCCCTAACAATCTCCCCCTTTTTGATGTGTGGCAATCCGTTTAAGTTAGGTAGAAACATTTGATATAATTTTTAAAGGAAAGAAAGCATGTAAACATAATCATAATATAACAACATGCAACTCCCCCTTAATCCATGAAACTCTCTATGCAAATTTTCTCCCCCTATCATATATTTCTCCCCCTAAAATAATTAACTTAAACATAATTATTTCTCCCCCTTTGACACCATCAAAAAGATTAACACTAAGTTATAAGCTCATGGCATCAAGTATAAAGAGAAACATACATTAAAATCAGTCAAAACCTGATAAAATTAGGTTATCAGACTTGTTCATAGTTCATCAATGATCGATCAAGATGGCAAATGACCGGTAATAAAGTGAAAATTTCGATTTTCTGGATGAATTTCAGAAATGCATTATTAATTCCAAAAAATTCTAAAAATTCAGAAATTTGAGGAACATATTTATTTTAAGTATATCTATCAGTAAAAAATAGGTTTCCATGAAAAATCATTATATTTCCACGTATTTGCCAAAAATAAAAAAGCTTTAAAAACTACTAGGTTTTTTATCATAAGAGTATCCATTTTAACACCTAGTCTTGCATCCAATTGTTTCAAAACATGAATACATATATTTTAAAGTAAGAAATTGTTTTGAAAACATATGAAATATCCAACCATGATCTTTGGGCAAAATGTCTATGAATTAAACATAAGTCTTCCCCATGATTGGTCTATTATTGCTATTTTGATACTTTAAATGACCATCTAAATGCCATAGGCATTAGTGGACATTTGTATCATCCTAATATCTCACCCATGCTAAGTTTGCAATCAAGTTAGCCTATAGTGAGTGTGAGATGCATCCTAGGGGGTATTTGTATATACTTAACCAATATATTCATGTAATTCTATCATGGTTAAGTATCAACCTCACAATTAACATGATCATAATGACATATATGATTTAATTTCACATTATGATCATGAAATGCATGTTTTCATCAATTTATAACCATGCATTAGGTATTATATGATGATAATAAACAACTTACCACCTAAAGCATGATTTAAACCTATTTCTCATGATAACATGCCAAATTTCAAAAACATAAATCATGATTGCAAATATACATAGGAATTACATCAATCATCATGATTTAAGCAATATTATCTATTTATGGGTACGTTATCATCACCCAACACTATCTAAAAAATGTTGTCCCGTCATCCTAAGTCAACCAAAATATGATATAGGTCAAGTTCATATGGTTGACTACCCTAGGGGTTTTCTAACCCTTAAGGATGGATTTTGGAACCCAAAATAAATTCTTTCCTATTGGGTTCACTAAATACTCCTTGGGGATCCATTTCCTAGCAATTACTTTCTTTTTATCTTGTCCCCTCGCTATAAGGCATTTGTAGGCCTTTTCATTTTTCTTTTCCTTGTAGCCTAGGCCCTTTTTATTGAAGCTACCTCTTTGGCTCCCAATAATCATATTTAATGTGTTGGAGCCTATTGTAAATTTTTCTAGGGCTTTTGTTAAATAATCTACCTTTTCCCTTAATGCCCTATTTTCATCCATGCATGCATCACTAATATTAAGTGGCATATAGTTATCATGTGAGCATGCTTCATCATGGCAAGAAGAATTATTTTCATTTAAGCATGCGTTTTCTAGCTTATGCTCTAAATCCTTAATTTGATCTAGCATGCTCTTATTTTTCTTTTTCATGCCAAATAAGTCCTTAGTTAAACTAGAAATTATGGAAACTATTTTCTTAGGAGAGGCTTTCGTTACCATAGTTTACATATCCTCTTCTTCTTCTTCGGATGAGGATGTAGAAGCTCCTCCTTCATTTGAGCTCTCTCCACTTGAGCTTGATCCTTCATTTTCGGTGGAGGAGGAGCAACAATCCGAGTCATGAAGAGCCATTAGTGCTAGGTTGGAGCAGACATGCTCTTCTTCTTCGGATGAGGAGGATGAAGCAACATCATCCCAAGTCTTGGCTTTGAGTACCATGGCCTTCCCTTTTCCTTTTGCCTTCTTTTCTTCTTCCTTTCTCTGTTAGTGCATATAAGATCCACATATCTCCACAATGGTATGATATTGTCCACTTTGGGCCCAAGCCCTCATGGTTTTGTTTTTGGGCTTTACCCAAAAGGCCTCATACCAATGGAGATATCTTTTTTCTTATAAGCACATGATCTTTTCCATGTCTTACCAATGTGGGACTTTGATTGTATTCCCCATACTCCCAACAATCCCCCCCTCAAACGAAGGACCACATTGGGCCCCCCCTCAAGCCTATCCCTCCTCGAAGGATTTTCTCTGCTTGATGTCCGATCTTCAACCCACCAGGACTTCCTGCCAGTTGTTCGGTCCCCCCGACCCAACTAGACTTCCTTCCTAATGTCTGGTTCTCTTGATCCGGACGTGGGAGCTCAACTTCCTTCGTTCGAGGTTCATGGCTTGACATGGACCATGGCTCTGATACCAATTGTTGGTGCATATAAGCTCCACATATCTCCACAATGGTATGATATTGTCCACTTTGGGCCCAAGCCCTCATGGTTTTGTTTTTGGGCTTTACCCAAAAGGCCTCATACCAATGGAGATATCTTTTTTCTTATAAGCACATGATCTTTTCCATGTCTTACCAATGTGGGACTTTGATTGTATTCCCCATACTCCCAACATTCTCTTGCTCCCTTTCTTCTTCTTCTTTTCTTCCTTCTTTTTCCTCTCTTCCTTGCTCTTGTTTAGGAGGGGACAATTATCCCTTATGTGCCCCTCTCCTTGGCAATTGTAGCATATGACCTTCCCCCTTGGTCTTCTATTCCTATCATGAGATTTATCAAATCTAAGATTCTTAAATGCACGTCTTACCTTCCTTACCATGTAGGGTTCTTCCGTGCTATCCATGGAGGAGGTAGAGGCTTCATCGGATGAGGAGGAGGGGACTTCCATCTTCTTCTTCCCCTTGTTTGTCATCAAAGCTACTCCTCTTGAGGGTTGAATTCTAGGCTCCTCTTGTATTCCTTCTAGCCTAGTTTCGTGAAGCTCCATTGTTGAGAAAAATTCCTCCAAGGTACTTACTTCCAAGTTCTTGGAGATGTAAAATGAGTCCACCATGGAGCTCCATTTTGAGGACCGGGGAAAGGCATCTATGGCCTTCATTATCATATCCCGGTTTGATAGCTTCTCGCCTACACTTGTTAGCCCAATTAATATTTCTTTAATTCTAGAATGTAGGGAAGTTACCTTTTCTCCCTTTTCTAATTTAATGTTGGATAGTTGGGAGCGGAGGAGATCTCTCCTTGCTAGCTTTGCCTCGGATGTGCCTTCATGAAGCTCAATTAGCTTCTCCCACATCTCCTTGGCGCTTAGGCATTCTCCTATTCGGTTGATTTCTTGTTGGGGGAGCACATTGAAGAGATGATGCTTAGCTTTCGAATTTGCAAGGTGCTCTTCCCTTTGCCTTTTGGTCCACCTAGATTTCTCTATTGGCTTCCCCTCTTCATCCCTAGGCAAAACGAAACCGGATTCCATTGTAATCATAATGTCAAAATCCGTTTCAAAAAATACCTCCATTCGCTTCCTCCACCAAGCGAATTCTCCTTCAAACTTCGGAGGATGGATGTTGGAGCCGGCCATTTCGAAAGTTGCTTGTTGTGGCGGTTAGTCCTTGACAAGCTTTCCTCGGCTCTGATACCACTTGTAGGGGATCGGTGCGGCCGGCTAGAGGGGGGTGAATAGCCCTCGTTCGTTCGATGTCGGTATTTGCTCATTTACAAAACTAATTAGCGCAAGCGGAAGACTAATAAAGACAAGCAAATAGAAATACGAGAAAACAATTGCTAACAAAGAATGTAACGTGGTTCACGGCTACGCCGCTAATCCACGATCCCGATTCGTCCGAGGTGAATCACTCCTCCAAAACCAATCACTATTGGTCTCTCCTTTGCACCAAGCTAGGTGGAGGTAACCTTTACAATCAAGATCACTCTTCTTACAAATAGAATGGAGTAAAAATGAGTAAGAAGAGTTTAGAGCTTGTGGGGCACTAGGAAGATCACTTGGAACATAAGCATTAGCCTATCAAAGGCTTACACCCTCTCTTTTTATAGAGAGGGATGTTTTCTTCCCGTTGGCCGCCATCACGATCATTGGCGCGCGACTGTCGTCACTACAACGGCCTCCGAACACGTCGGATCCCGACCGTTATAGTTCAACAGAACTCTTGGCAGTCGACTGATGGACCTCATCAATCGACTGCTGCCTCCGTAGTCGATCGCCACGGCCACGAAATGGTTCTCGTGGTCGAAACCCTATTGACGATCACCGCTCGAATGCCGATCGATGGTCTTGGCCGATCGCCCACGATGGCGCCGATCCGCCACTCGATCGATACCGATACCGAACTCACTCGACGAGAGCAAGCCGATCGCCATGACATGTCGGGCCGACCGTGGAAAACCCATCCGACACTTGGCCAAATGGCCAAGTTTCACCTAAGAGCTACCCTTCCCCGGGTTACAATCGCTCACTCTCATCTCTCAGAGTCCCTCGCCTTCGAAGTTCTCTTCGCTTCTCGCCACGCCCCCCGGATCGGTGCGGCTCTGCAATGCTCCTTCGCGTCTCTTGCCTCAAGTCTACTTCCTCCGGCTTCACTCCAAGCTTCTCGTCCGGCGGTCCCTCGGATGCTCCAAGCGCACGGCTTCCGCAAAGCTATCCTTCACCGACTCAAGGCACGAGTCATGAGATGTGAAACTCGCCACGGCTCTATGTGCGAATTACTAAGTCCTGCACGACTTCAACGCACATATCAAATCAACATATCAAACTAACTTAAACCCTTTGCCACACCATCAAAACCATATTACGGCAAGAGATTGCCCTAACAGAACACACATATTTTAAAGTAAGAAATTGTTTTGAAAACATATGAAATATCCAACCATGATCTTTGGGCAATATGTCTATGAATTAAACATAAGTCTTCCCCATGATTGGTCTATTATTGCTATTTTGATACTTTAAATGACTATCTAAATGTCATAGGCATTAGTGGACATTTGTATCATCCTAACATCTCACTCATGCTAAGTTTTCAATCAAAGTAGCCTATGGTGATTGTGAGATGTATCCTAAAGGTATTTGTATATACTTAACCATTATTTTCATGCAATTCTATCAAGGTTAAGTATCATCCTATCATTCCACATGATCATAAAGACATATATGTATGAATTCCACATTATGACCATGAAACACATGTATTCATCAATTTATAATCATGCATTAGGTATTAAATCATGATAATAAAGCAAATATCACCTAAAGCATGATTTATCTATTCATAGGTGCATTATCATCACCTAACACTTTCAAAAATGTTGTCCCGCCATCCTAAGTCAACCAACAATATGATATAGGTAAATTGCATATGGTTGACCATCCTAGGGTTTTCCTAACCCTTAAGGATGGATTTTGGAACCCAAAATAAATTCTTTCCTATGGGGTTCACTAAATACTCCTTAGGGATCCATTTTCTAGCTATTACCTTCTTTTTGTCTTGACCCCTAGCAATTAGACATTTATAGGCCTTTTCATTTTTCTTTTCCTTATATCCTAGGCCTTTCTTGTTGAAGCTTGCCCTTTGGCTCCCAATTATCATGTTAAGGGTATTGGAGCCTATTGTAAATTTTTCTAGGGCTTTGGTCAAATGGTCTACCTTTTCCCTTAAAAGCCCTATTTTCTTCTATGCATGCATCATTAACATCCAAAGGCATTTAGTTATCATGTGAGCATGCATCATCATCATTATCATTAAAACATGCTTTTTCTAATTTTTGTTCTAAATCCTTAATTTTCTCAAGCATGCATTTATTCTTTTTCTTTGCCCTAAATAAATCCTTAGTGAGGCTAGAAATCATGGACATTATTTGCTTAGGGGGTAGATTCATTACCTCACTTACCAAATCCTCTTCCGATGATGAGGATGTAGAGGAGGCTCCCCCTTCACTTGAGCTCTCTCCACTTGAGCTTGCTTCTTCACCATCGGAGGAGGAGGTGGAGAGATCATCAAACTCCATTAGGGCAAGGTTGGAGTAGACATGTTCTTCTTCTTCGGATGATGATGATGATGATGAAGAAGGATCATCCCAAGTCCTTGCCTTGAGAGCTTTGGTCTTCCCCTTTTCCTTTTTCTTCTTGCTCCCCTTCTTCTTCTTTTCTTCCTTCTTTCTCCTCTCTTCCTTGCTCTTGTTCAAGAGGGGACAATTGTCCCTTATGTGCCCCTCTCCTTGGCAATTGTAACAAATCACCTTTCCTCTTGGTCTTCTCCTTCTATCATTAGATTTATTAAATTTAAAATTTCTTAAAGCACGTCTTACCTTCCTTACCATGTAAGCTTCTTCCGTGCTATCCATGGAGGAGGATGAGGATGCTTCATCGGAGGAGGGGTTCTCCATCTTCTTCTTCCCCTTGTTTGCCATCAATGCTACTCCTCTTGAAGGTTGAATTCTATGCTCTTCTACTATTCCTTCAAGTCTTGTTTCATGAAGCTCCATAGTTGAGAAGAACTCCTCCAAGGTGCTCACTTCTAAGTTCTTTGACATGTAGAAGGAGTCCACCATTGAGCTCCATTTTGATGACCAGGGAAAGGCATCAATTGCTTTCATGAGCATGTCCCGGTTCGAGAGTCTTTCTCCTACACTCGTTAGCCCAATTAAAATTTCTTTGAATCTAGAATTTAAGGAGGTTACCTTTTCTCCCTTTTCAAGCTTGATATTTGATAGTTGGGAGCGGAGGAGGTCTCTCCTTTCAAGTTTGGCCTCCGAGGTACCTTCATGAAGCTCTACTAGCTTCTCCCACATCTCCTTAGCACTAGAGCATTCCCCAATCCGGTTTACTTCTTGTTGGGGGAGTACATTGTAGAGGTGATGTTTGGCTTTTGAATTTGACAAATACTCTTCCCTTTGCCTCTTGCTCCATCTTGATTTCTCCAATAGCTCCCCTTCTTCATTTCTAGGCATCTCGAAACCGTTTTCCATAATTAATAAAATTTCAAAATCGGTTTTGAAGAATACCTCCATTCTCTTTTTCCACCAAGAGAATTCTCCTTCAAAATTTGGTGGGTGAATGTTGGAGCTGGCCATTCTTGAATGTGTTTGTTATGGCGGTTAGTCCTCGACAAGCTTTCCTCGGCTCTGATATCACTTGTAGGATCAATGAAGTGTGGATGTGGCCGGCTAGAGGGGGGGTGAATAGCCCTCAATCGTTCGATGGTGGAATTCGCTTGTCTACAAATATAATTAGTGCAACGGAAACAACAAGACAAGCAAATCAAAACGATAAGAATAAAACCAATGCTAATGAAAAGAATATAACGTGGTTCACGGCTACGCCGCTAATCCACGATCTGATTCGTCCACGGTGAATCACTCCGCAAGCTTCCACTAGATCTCTCCTTTGCACAAAGCTAGGTGGAGGTAACCTCTTTTACACAAGGATCACTCTTCTACAATAGAATGAAGATTAGAAAAAGTAGAAGAGTGGGAAAAAACCCTTAGAGCACTTTGGGAGATGTTATGAGTTGAAGCATTATCCCCCCAAAGCCCCATACCCTTCCTCTTTATAGAGGAAGAGGGTTTCTTCCTGTTGACATAGAAGCAGTCGACTGATGTCCCTATCAGTTGACTGGTCCTGTAGTCATTGCCCAATAACGGCTGCTTTCCACGTTGGATTTCATCCAACGGCACCGGCATCAGTCGACTGATATTGCCATCAGTCGACTGATGCTCGATCAGTCGACTGATGCTCGATCAGTCGAGTGCTCACGAGCTCGACTCCATTCTGTGCTCGAAACACTTGTGACTAGTCGACTGATGCCTTCATCAGTCGACTAGTGGTCTCTCAGTCGACTGCCAATCCATGGCAGTCGACTGTTGGTACTTGAATCGGACTCGAACACTAGTTGAGTCACAGTCGACTTAGAGTAGTCGACTACCATAACATGGTAGTCAACTGATGTCGGAAAATCTCATCCAACACTTAGCCAAATGACCATGTTTTACCTAAGAGCGCTACCCCTTCCCGGGTTACATTCACTCACTCTCATCCCTCGGAGTCCCTCGCCTTTGAAGTTATCTTCATCCATCCATGTCCCTCGGATGCGCCAAGCGCACGGCTCTGTAGCGCGATCCTTTGCGTCTCGCCCTGAAGTCTACTTCCTCCGGCTTCACTCCAAGCTCCTCGTCCTGCGGTCCCTCGGATGCTCCAAGCGCACGACTTCTGCAAAGCAATCCTTCACCGACTCAAGGACCGAGTCATGAGAGGTGAAACTCGCCAAGGCTCCATGTGCGAATTACTAAGCCCTGCAAGGCTCTAACGCACATATCAAATCATAATAACAATCTAACTTAAATCCTTTTCCACACACATCAAAACCTTATCATGGCAAGAGATTGCCCTAACAGGTCATATTAACCTAAGCAGAATTCAAAGGTTGATAGTTGATGGACCTCTGGGTTCATTAATGGTAGAAGATTTCCCAACCTGCGAATCTTGCTTGGAGGGTAAAATGACCAAGAGGCCTTTTAAGGCCAAGGGGTATAGAGCCAAAGATGTGTTGGAGTTGGTTCATTCTGATCTGTGTGATCCTATGTCTATCCAGGCAAGAGATGGTTTTGAATATTTCATCTCTTTTATAGATGATTATTCGAGATATGGATACATTTACCTGATGCGCCACAAGTCTGAATGTTTTGACAAGTTCAAAGAATTCAAGGCTGATGTGGAGAAACGTCAAGGTAAAAGTATCAAGACACTACGATCTGATCGTGGTGGTGAGTACCTCTTGGGAGAGTTTAGGAATTACTTATCAGAGGCTGGGATTCAATCCCAATTGTCTGCACCTGGCACACCCTGGTAGAATGGTGTAGCAGAGCGAAGGAACATGACTCTTATGAAGATGGTTAGATCGATGATGAGTTATTCTAAGTTACCATATTCGTTCTGGGGATATGCTCTAGATATGACAGTGTATATTCTGAACTTGGTACCATCTAAATAAGTGCCTTCTACTCCCACAGAATTGTAGACTGGGCAAAAGCCTAGTTTAAGACATATTCAGATTTGGGGGAGTCCAGCACATGTGCTGAAGGCAGATGATGATAAGTTGGGACCTCGTACAGAAGTATGCATGTTTGTTGGCTATCCTATAAGAATGAAAGGTGGTTTGTTTTATAGTCCTAGAGATCAAAGGGTGATCATTAGCACGAACGCCAGATTTCTAGAGGAAGACTATGTGATGAACCACAAGCCCATGAGTAAGATTGTTCTGAAGGAATTGAAAGGGGAAGTCACTACTTCAGTACCACCGGTACAAGAGGATATACCACAAGTCACTGCACTGCGTGTCACAGAGGATACATAGGTGATACCTTATCATAGTGGGAGGGTTGTTAGACAGCCTGATAGATTCATGTTCTTGGGAGAATCTTCTGATTTGATCCCTGGCGAACATGAACCTAATCCCTGGACATATGACGAGGCAATCCAAGATAAAGATGCGGTATCTTGGCAAAGTGCGATGAATACTGAGATTGAATCTATGGATTCAAATCAGGTCTGGGAGCTAGTAGAACCACCCAATGGTGTAAAAACCATTGGATGCAAGTGGATCTACAAAAGAAAGAGAGGAATAGACGGGAAGGTTGAGACCTTCAAAGCGAGGCTTGTTGCGAAGGGGTATACTCAGAAAGAGGGCATCGATTATGAGGAGACCTTTTCGCCGGTAGCCATGCTTAAGTCTATCAGGATTCTCTTATGTATTGCTGCTCATATTGATTATGAGGTGTGGCAGATGGATGTCAAGACAGCTTTCCTTAATGGAAGTCTTGAGGAAAACATCTATATGAAGCAACAAGAGAGATTCATTGCAAAGGGCAAAGATTATCTTGTGTGTAAGTTTAATCGGTCCATTTATGGATTGAAGCAAGCTTCGAGGTCTTGGAACATCCGCTTTGATGAGGTAATCTAGTCTTATGGATTTATTCAAAGTCCGGATGAGTCTTGTGTATACAAGAGATGTGACGAAAATGTAGTGGTATTTCTTGTACTATACGTAGATGACATTTTGTTAATTGGTAACAATGTCAAGGTGTTATCAGACGTAAGGGTATGGTTGTCCAAAAAGTTTGACATGAAGGACTTGGGAGAAGTGGGACACATCCTTGGGATCAAGGTTATAAGGGATCGCAAGAAAAGGATGTTGTGCTTATCTCAAGCTTCATACATAGACACCATTATGGATCGTTTTAGAATGAAAAACTCCAAGAAAGGTTTTCTACCTTTCAGGCATGGAGTTCTTTTATCTAAAGAGATGTGTCCTAGAACATCTAAGGAGATAGAGGAGATGAAGGCGGTTCCTTATGCTTCGACAGTAGGAAGCCTCATGTATGTCATGCTATGTACGAGACCAGATATCTGCTTTGCCATGGGCATGGTCAGCAGATATCAGAGTAATCCTGGACAGGGACATTGGACTGCGGTAAAGCATATATTGAAGTACCTGAGAAGGACTAGGGATTATATGCTAGTTTACCAGGCAGACCAATTACTCCCTATGAGTTACACAGATTCCAACTTCCAATCAGATAGGGATAACAGTAAGTCTACCTCAGATTTTGTATTTACTTTGGGAGGTGGAGCCATTGTATGGAGAAGTGTCAAGCAGAAATGCGTGGTGGACTCTACCATGGAAGCTGAGTATGTGGCAGCCTCTGAGGCGGCCAAAGAAGCTGTATGGCTCAGGAACTTCTTGATGGACTTGGATGTGATTCCTGGTTTGCCCAGAACTATCACAATTTATTGTGATAACAATGGTGCAGTTGCAAACTCGAAGGAACAACGATCCCACAAGGCAAATAAACACATAGAGCGCAAGTACCACCTGATACGAGAAATCATAAAGGAGGTAGAAGTTGTTGTCGCCTAGATTGCATCAGAGGATGACCTGGTAGACCCTTTCACTAAGGCCCTTCTAGCGAGAGCTTTGATAGGCATGTGGAGGGAATGGGAATCAGATGTATGGCAGTATGAGGACAGCATAGTCTTTTAGTATAAGTGGGAGATTGTTGGGATGTATACTGAAAAGTCTATCTTTTGTATGAACATCTTTATTTTTGAAATAAGAATCACATGATCATTGTTTGCATATTTATGGTTATGCATATTGTCTAATACATTACATTGTAGATAACACGGTGTGTAGTGTCACACGGGAGATCATGTTATCAGTTCCTTGTAAAGTATAAGTAAAGGCTCACAACCGAGATGGTTATGGACAAACCATTGGAATGGTTGTTGTGTGATTTGGTGTTGGTTTGTCTTGACCATAGAATCACACTAGTACACTTTGTGTGTATTGAGCAGGACCGACTTAGAGGTGATTCGATTTATTGCTGACTATATAATTAAATCAGACCTCGGATATTATGTTGTACATGCTCTTAATCCCTATATAATAACGGGCACATATACTTAGTATTCATTTCTTTGATTTACCAATGGGCGAGATTTATAGAGTAAATCGATAGGCTCGATAAGTTAGGAAATGATATTATTTATATGGTGTGTCGTTGATTATAGGAGAAAACCGTGTCCTATATTTTAGGATGATGATGTCCCGTTGAGGAGCTCATAAGGTTCATCATGTAAACCCTGCAGGTGGACTTGGTCCGACATGATGATAAGGTTGAGTGATATTACTCATGGAGTTAGATGTTGATTAATTAATTATCAGTAAATTAATTAATTGATGGACATTCGAGATCTTAAATATGGGGAGATAAATGTACGAATAATATATGGAGCCCATATTAACTTATGGGGGTTGGTGAGGTAGATCAATGATAATCCTCTAGTGGAATGGATTATCATTAATGGATTGGACTTTATGTGGGCTTGATCCATTGAGTGGCCAAGATCCAACTCCTCCTCATGGTCCCTATTGTAGCCTATTAAAACCTCATGGATCCTAGATCCGATGGTGGAAAATGAAACTCTAGATCCGACGGTGGAGATTAAATCTCTAGATCCGACGGTTGAGATTAAATCTCTAGATCCGACAGTTGAGATTAAATCCCTAGATCCGACGGTAGAGATTAAAAGGAGGCTTAAGCCTAGCTCTATAAAATGAGGCCAAGGCTTGGGCGTGGAGGGAAATTGCTTGGAGATTAGGGTTTAGGCGGCTAGGGCTTGGAGGGCATTGGGCGACTAGGGTTTGGAGAATCCTTGGGCGGCAAGGCTTCTTCCTCTTCTCCTTGGCCTGCGCCCATCTTGCTCTTCTCAACCTTGGCCGGTGCTCATCCTTTTCTTCTCTCCATCCTTGGCCGGCGGTGACAAGAGCTAGGGTTTCTCCTTGGAGCTCTTGGCCGGCGCCCACACTCCTTATTCTTCTCCTTGGCCGGCGGCAATCACCAAGCAAGGTAGCTTGGTGGTCAGTTCTAGAAAGGAGAAGAGTTTTGTTTTATGATCTTCCTTTGTTCGGAGTTAACAAGAAAAGAAAGATTGGTGATCTAGGAGGCTTCAACTTTTGGAAGATCGTCGCCCACACGATGTCCAAAAAGAGAAAGGACATACAATAGAAGATCAAGAGGTATAATGCTTGTTTATGATCTTTTCTTATTATATGCATGTTGTATGTTTTGTTATGTGGCTAATTTACTTGGACCCCAAATACAAACACAAAAACCAGCGATCCGTACATCGTCTATTCCATGGCTATTCAAAGAATAGAGGTAGGTTGCTTGAACAACAAGTTTGTTCAAGTGACCACTCTAATCGAATAGCACGACGATGAAACAGTAGCTTGGGTAATCCCTATTTGTCAAGGATTAATTTTTTAATCCGGGGACGAAGACGGGATCGCCATGAACAAGCGACCGAGTTGAAGTGGGAAGTGAAGTTTCCTACCTTCACTTTGCAATCGAGTGAAGGCTCCATCAAGCGACTAATGGGTATGATCAGTCGACTGATGATGGATACGTTAAATTTTTCTAGCATGGATCTAGCCGTTGTCTCACGACAACAGTGGCATCAGTCGACTGGTGTCTTATGGCAGTCGACTGATCGGTGGAAATCCAGTCCGACGTAGGATATAAAGGAAGCTCAGAAGGAGGGTTTTTGCAGCGATTTTCTTGGGTGAATTGGAGTGATTTGCTGTTGCAAATCAGGGTCTTCAAGGCTAGTCTAAGGCAATCAAAGATCAAGAAACCAAAGTGCTCTTATAAAGTGTTTTTTCTTTACTTGCATTATTTTTCATACTTGTATTAGCTTGTATCTTTCGTATTACTTAGTGTAATCATTGTAAGGGGTTTCTCCTCCTTCGACTTGTGTCGAGAAGGAGTGTTTATTAGTGGTGTGTGATTGGCATCGCTAGAGCTCTTTAGAGCTCGATCCATGGAGTAGGAACCTTTCGGTTCCGAACCAGGTTACATCCCTGCTTACTTGTGTTTGTCTTAGTTTTTGTTATTGCTATTATATATATTCCGCTGTGCTAACGAAGATTGTAGAGACAAGCACGAACGAATTCTATCGACGTATCGAAACGATCTATTCACCCCCCTCTAGCAGTCAATGAATCTTCTACAATTGGTATCAGAGCCCGGGGCTCTTCTACGGACTAACCGCCGGGAGCAAAAGACACTAGAGGGTGAAGAGGAACAAGATGGAGTTCGAAGGTAAATTAGGATGGGACATCTACACACCGCTACCATATGACCAAGAAGATTTTTCGACATAGAGGGCAAGAATGGAGAACTTCTTGATGATGGACATAGAAGATTGGTTCATCGTCATGGAAGGCTTTGAACCTCCGAGGGACAAGAAGGGAGAGGTCCTAAAATTGAAGAAGTGAACCCAAGAGCAATGCCAAAAGTTCAAGACCGAAGTTAAGGTAACAAAACTTTTGTAAGATTTAATCCCTAATGATGTTTTGTGCAAGCTAGGAGATTACATGGATGCCAATGAGCTATGGAGCAAATTGCCAAGATTCCATAAGGAGCCTCACTCGGCACAAGAAGAAGATGAAGAAGAGGAAGAAAGCTCATCCTCACAAGAAAGTGAGGAGTTGGAAGTTGAAGAGGAGTCGACTAGAGGAGGTGGAAGAAGTAGAAGAAACCTCCACCTCTAGGATTGAGGGGGAGGAGATTAGACCTTCCACTCTGGAGCATCAAGAAAAGCCTTCCACATCCGGTCAAGATGAAGAAGCTCAAACTCCGGCAACTACCACCACTCTAGGTAACTCAAACATATGTGTTAATAATAAAATGCATATAATGTGTTTTGAGTGTAGGGAAATTGGGCACTATAAGAGAAAGTGCCCAAAGAGAGTAAGGAAAGCTCCACCGATGCCTAAAAGTCAAGAAAAGTCAAAGGATGTGTGTTCCCCAACCATCAAAAGCAAAGAGCACATTATATGCTTCAAATGTAGTCAAAGAGGGCAATATAGGAATCAATGCCCTAGGGGGAGCAAAAAGACTCAAGAAGGAGCATCACAAGTAGGGGGAGCTAAGGCTAACCCTAAGGTACATTTTAGTAGTGCACCTTCTAATTTAAATGTCAAAAAGCATGCTAGGAACTTTAATTCTCTTGCAATTTATCATAAAGAGCATGCTAGAAATAGGGAATATTGTTTAGGAGCTAAGAAAGTCAACCTTAGGAATAAGAAAAAATTTGGGACTAATGTCCCTAAAAATATTTTACCTAAGGCATCTATTAGAAAAATTGAGGACCATCTAGGTCTTAATCCCAAATGGACTAGGCATATGCCTAGAAAGAACAATGCCCAAGGAATAAATCAAAATTCAAAAATTGAGCAATTAGAATTGGAAAATCAAGCCTTGAGGTCAAGGCTTGAGAAACTTGAAAAGACCCTTGCAAAAATAACAAATCAAATGCAAAGGTCAAATGGTCAAACCCTAGGGTCTAGAAGTCAAAGTCAAAATCTAGGGCATAGGAGACAAGAGTCAACCAAGGGCAAGAAAGGTTTGGGTCACAAACCTAAGCCTAAGGTGACTTATCATAGTGTTCCATTTGATTATGGAACATAAACTAGGTCTAGGAAGACCAAGGTTACTAGGGAAATCATCCCTAAGGGTAACCAAGGAATGTGCCTAGTGGCTAGGGTTTCAAGGAAACCTAGGGAAGCCACTAAGAAGGTTATAAAGGGGAGTCACCCCTAGAGTTAACCATGGCAAGACCCAAATGACCAAGGCTAACAAGCCTAGAAGGGTCATTAGGAAGGTATCTAGGGAGGTTATCCCTAAGGAATACCTAATTGACCCTAGGAGCTCAAATAGGTTTTGTGTTCCTAAGAGCGTGATCGATTCATTCTAAATGGGTTTAGGTGTGCCAACTTTAAATGGATGGGTAGTTAACCTAACCATGGTAAAGGTGGCACTTTAGGATATTTTCAAGGTTATGGATACCTTGGAAATAGATTTGATTTTTAAATCCTAAAAGATTTTAGGATGTGCCAATACATTTTTGGGATTATGAGAAATCAATCAAATTGGCACAATTTAGGTTTAGAGGTCTTAGTGTGTCATTTTGGGTTTTTCGCACACTTGGGAGAAAAGTGATAATATGGCAAAATATACTTAATTATATCAAATGGGAATTAATATTAAATTTTAGGTATTGTTATACCTATACATCTTATTTGTCATGCCTTGTTTGTCATATAACATGTCATGACATCATATTTATTTTTAACCATTTAATATGTCATGATCATGTTTAGGATTAAGGTTTAATGTCATGTGTTTTTAGATTACATCATATGACATGACATCATGATCATTGGCCATGCTTAATTTTGCTATCATTTATGCCATGATCATTCATGCATTTAATTTGATTAAAATTGATTTAAGGACAATGACATGACTTAGAGTCCCATTTATAAGGGAATCAAGTAGTGTTGCCTTAGAAAATACATGAGGCCCTAGATTAGGAGAACAAAACCCACATCTCACATCTAAATTGACATGTATGTGTATTGATACACTCTAGATACATGTGAGATGCTAGGATATGAGTTAAGTTTAAGGTGCATAGTTTTTGCATCTAGATGAACTAAAACTCATCTTTTACTAAATGTGGATCATTGGGAAAGCTTGTGTATAAATCATGTACATTAAGCCCAAGAAATATGATCCAATATAGGTTTTCAAAATCATTTTAAAATCCTTTTAGAAAACCATGGTGAAGTATATCTTTTGATAGCAATCACCATTGATGAAGTTGATACAAAGTGAGCTAAAACATTGAAGTTTTTCTTCACTTTTGAACTTTGTATCAATTTCGATATTTTGTGGGTAAAATATTTTTCTAACATTTTTCACCAATTGTATGTGTCATAAGTATTATACGTATGAATTTTTACGATTTTTCTATATACATATAATTATTTATGAATTTCTAAATTTCATTCCTGATAACTAAAATTTTGATTTTTCAATTATCAATCGACTGCCCTTGGTGGCAGTCGATTGATGGACACGACAGTCGACTGATCTCTGATAGAGTCGACTGTCAGGCTGATTTCAAGAAAAACAAGGTTATTTAGCCTGTTTTTAGCTACGGTAAAGTTCCCTAACTACTCCTAACCCTAGGATATGCTTTGGAAAGCATTATAAAGGGTGAAAATTCATTGGATATGGATTAGGAGAGTTGTTAGGGTGATTTAAGGGGGTTGGAAAGTTCAATGTTGAACTTTGAACCTTATTTTTGATGGTTTAGAGTTCCTATTGGCTTAAGGACTTCCCAAGAACATTGTTGGTGCAATGGTCAAGGGGGAGCAAGCTTTTAGGGGGAGGTATCCATCATGGGATGATGTATGGTATTTTTGTTTTTCTTCATAAGGGGGAAAATAGAATTTTGAGATACCCAATTTGGAAATTAGGAGAGTGTATAGGATTGCCTCTCTTGAGTGATATGAGACTTATCACTAGGAAGATTGTAGGCATCCTAGGTATTTTTGGACCAAGGGGGAGATTGTAAGATCTCATTGGGACATGAGACATTGACCTCCTTGGAGAAAACCTTTTTGATGCATGTCAAAAAGGGGGAGAATGTGAAATTACCAATTTGGGACAATTGGTAAGGGAATTTGAGTTAGTGTTCTAACTCAAAGGTATGTGTTTTTGTTAAACATCAAAAAGGGAGAGATTGTTGGTGTAATTGGCCCAGGTCACGATTGATCGGACTTGAGTTTGACTTGAGCGATGTTTTGATGTTTGACATGGAAGTTTGACATTGATGTTTGACATCGATGTCTGATAATGTTTTGGGAAGATTATTGATGCAATCGGCCCAGGTCATGATTAACCGAACTCGAGTTTGACTCGAGGGGGATTTTGATGGTTGACTGGAGTTGACCGTGTCAAGGGAAAGTCCAAGTCTTAAGTACTTGGCATGTAAAGTCCAAGCATGGGTCTTGGCAAAGAAAAGTCCAAGCATGGGTCTTGGCATGGAAAGTCCAACATGGGTTGGAAAGTAAAGTCCAAGGGTGTAGTCTTGGCCACGTAAGTCCAAGGGTGTAGTCTTGGTGGTGAAAGTCCAAGTCATGAGTACTTGGCATTTGAGAAGTCCAAGGGGTTTGATATTGGCGGCGTAAAGTCCAAGGGTGAAGTCTTGGCAGCATAAGTCCAATGGTTGGCAGTGTAAAGTCCAAGCGGAGTCTTGGCAGCATAAGTCCAATGTGCCTTGGCGGTGTAGACACCGTTAGCATGACATAGCTGATGGAAGCACCTAAAGGCTAGTGTATGGATGAACAAGTCATGGATGACTTGGAGGGATCCGATAGGCGCGAGCCTTATGGAGGTGGCTAGAAGGCTTAGGTCTAGGCTAAGGGTGGTCTAGCAAGTATGGGGGAACCATATTTGGGTTAAAACCTCATGTTTGAGGTGTATCAGTCGACTGGTGCCATGTGGCAGTCGACTGGCGTGAGTCAACTAGGGTTTGACTACGGGGAGTGCTCTAGCAGTTGACTGTCAGAGGTGGGTAGTCGACTGTTGGACCAATCAGTCGACTGATCTTGTGATCAGTCGACTGGTGCTCGGGATCTCGGGCACAGAATGGAGTCGAGACTTGACTGCTGGGGTTAGCAGTCGAGTGAAGGCTCCATCAGTCGACTGATGGGTATGATCAATCGACTGATGATGGATCCGTTGGATTTTTTCAGCGTGGATCGAGCCGTTGTCTCACGACAACAGTGGCATCAGTCTACTGGTGTCTTATGGCAGTCGACTGATCGGTGGAAATCTAGCCCGATGCAGGATATAAAGGCAGCTCGGAAGGAGGGTTTTTGCAGCGATTTTCTTGGGTGAATTAGAGCGATTTGTTGTTGCAAATCAGGGTCTTCAAGGCTAGTCCAAGGCAATCAAAGATCAAGCAACCAACGTGCTCTTGTAAAGTGTTTTTTCTTTACTTGCATTGTATTTCATACTTGTATTAGCTTGTATCTTTCGTATTACTTAGTGTAATCATTATAAGGGATTTCTCCGCCTCCGACTTGTGTCAAGAAGGGGTGTTTATTAGTGGTGTGTGATTGACATTACTAGAGCTCGATCCGTGGAGTAGGAACCTTTCGGTTTCGAACCAGGTTACATCCTTGCGTACTTGTGTTTGTCTTAGTTTTTGTTATTGCTATTATATATATTTCGTTGCACTAACAAAGATTGTAGAGACAAGCACGAATGAATTCCATCGACGTATCGAAACGAGCTATTCACCCCCCCCTCTAGCGATCAACGAATCTTCTACAGATTTTGTTCTGGTTCATAAGCTTGCACTCAGGCACTATTGACCAGAGCTTCTACAGGGATAACTACCTCAGTCCCATAGACTAAACTAAAATACTCTCTCCTATTTCTATTTTAGGTGTAGTGCGATAGGCTCATAGTATCCCTGGAAGCTCGTCCACCCAATTTCCCCATTTAGCTCCTAATTTAGCTTTTAATAACCCTGGATAAGAATTTTGTTAACTACCTCTACCTATCCAATAGCTTAAGGGTAAGCCATTGAGGTGAAGGCTTATTGGATATTAAGACTCTGACACCATTCCTTAATTTTATAACCCTAGAATTGACGCCCATTGTCACTGATCAACTTCCTTGGGATTCCATATATTCAAATAATATTCTTCCATAAAAATTGTATTACTGACCCTTCTGTGTGTTGGTGCAGTAGGCACCTAAGTCGAACTTGAGTTTTGATTATAGCAAATGATACAAAGTTAAGCTCATTTTGTTATCTCACGAGCTAAATCAAGTGTGCAAAAAAGTGCTAAAGCTAGAGCTGAAGGTTAGCGACACCCGGAGGGAGCCGTGGTGGTCGGGCAACACCGGGATGACTTTAGAGGGAGCCAAAGGAATCAGGTGGAAGACTGGAAGAAGAAGCTACAAGGTAAATGTTGAGGTAAGCTCATGTGAGTGAGCACAAGGAAGGTCGTGTCCTCTGTACGGAGATGTTTTTAGGCGACGATCCAACCAAGACTTCCCATGGAAGGTCTAAGTCGAGATCGGATGGTATATGATCATTTAATTTACTTATATTAACTGTATTTTCGAGCTAACTCTTCGTTGCAGCTAGAAAACCTGCCATCAGTCGACTGAGGGTTTGTATCAGTCGACTGATACATCTAGCAGTCGATTGGTAAGGGTAGCAGTCGACTGTTGGTCAAGGATCATCTTCAAGGAGAGTCAAAGCTTATCTCCATTTTGAAGGGATAGGAGGCTTGCTCTCATTGGTTGAAGATCTGAACGTCTAGGGTTTCCAAGGCTATAAAAGTAGGGGTTCTCCACCTCATTTCCATCATCAAAAGCTCTCCAAAAAGCCTCCGCTACGATACTCTTCTATGACGACCTTACGACGATGAAGTGCTACCGCATCTCCGACGACAAGTGCCTAACTTCCATTACTTTAATAGTCGTTGGTATTTTCTTTATTGTTGTCTTTAAATCCGTATTTATCATGTTTTAATCGTAACAAGGAGAGGGGGAGTGTCCCTCTACCATGAGCTTTTTCGTATTGATTGTATTCGCTTACTCCTACCTCTAACGAGGAGTATTTTTAGTGTTTTACCCTCCGTACGCGGTCTAGGACCGTTAGGGCCTTGGATTAGCAGCCGAAGGCTATGAACCAAGTAAAAACAAACGAGTAATAATTTTTTTCCACTGCATTTACTCTTACTCGCATTTTATAAACGAACGAAAAGTGTTTTGCGCTATTCACCCCTCTCTAGCGCTCAAATCGATCCAACAATTGGTATTAGAGCCGAGGGTGCTAAGATTTGGTGAAACCACCAATCTAGTTTTTTTTATAGATTTATTTTCATTTTTATTTATGTTTATTTTGAATTTTTTACAAGCTCTTTCGTTCATTTAAATTCTCTCCTGCGCTACTAATCCAAGACGCAAGTCTTGGTACATTTCTCTTGTTTTTGTCGTTGCTAGATTTCTTCTTTTTTTCTTGCTCTTTTTGTTTCAATGGCCCATCTCGAGGGTTTTAGCACCTTCCGACCTCTGTTTTACAATGGAGATGACTTCTGTTATTGGAAGGGTCGGATGGAGTGCTTCCTTAAGACCCAAATCGAGATGTGGATCATAATCCAAATGGGATTCACACTTCCGACTAATGAAGTGGATGAATCTTTGGATTATGACCAATGGACCAATGCTATAAAAAGACAAGTTGAAGCTGACGCCAAGGTGACTCAAATCCTCCAATGCGGTTTGTCTAAGGAGGAGCTTAATCGCGTCGGCCCCTTCATCAATGCAAAGGACTTGTGGACCAAATTAGTGGAACTGCACGAAGGAATCGACGAAGCAAAGGTATACAAACGAAACCTTCTTTTTAATAAATTATATAATTTAAAAATGCAGGAACATGAGACCACAATTCAACTACATGCCTGGGTACAAGACATCGTCAACAATTTGCACGCCATCGGACAAAAGGTCGAAAACCGTGACATAATAAGGTATGTGTTGAATTCATTTCCTAGGACTACCTTGTGGGCATTCATGGTCAAAGCCTACAAGGTCTCTAAAGACTTATAAAAAATTAGGTTAGATGAATTATTTTCAGAATTAGAACTCCACGAATAGTCTAATTCGGTACCCGAGAAAGGTATAGCTCTTATTGCAGGTCAAAAGAAGAAGCCCGCAAGTAAGCCACCCCCGAAGGAAGAAGAAGATGAGTACGAGTCGGAGGTCGATCCGGAGATGGAGACCGAACTAGTCAACCTAGTTAGGAGGATGATTAAGAGCCGAAAATGACCCGTCACTCAACCCAAGGAAGATAAATCTAAAGTTAGTTCTAACATTATGTGTTATGAATGCAACATGTTTGAACATGTCAAGTCGGAATGTCTGAAGCTCAAAAACAAAGCACCGAAGTTTAAGAAGGCGCTCAATGCTATGTGGGAAGAGGCATCGGAGGAAGAAGACGATGACCTCGTCTTCATGGCTAAACTAACCGAATTGGAGCCGGTGTCGGAATCTGAGCAAGAATTTGAACCCGAGGATGAGTCGGACTATGAATCTCTATTCAAGACAAGCCACGGATACACATCCGGTTCAAGAGATACTCTCAAGGTAAGTCAGTCCCTCATTAGTACTTTATACAATGCAATTAAGTTTCTAACTAGGAAGTTAGCTAAGTCCGAGTCAAAGGTTGAGACCCTGTTCGAGGAGGTTAAACTCTTTAAACTCGAGGTCTCCCTAACCTCTTCGACTAGTCAAGTTCAAGAGGAGGACTCAACTCGAGTTGAAAAGCTCGAAGTTGAGAACACACTTTTGAAAAGTCAAGTCGAAGATCTTAGGAACACGTTGGAAAGGTTCACTTTGGGATCCAAGGGACTTGACCTCTTACTTGGATCGCAAAGGGTCGTGTACAACAAGGTCGGACTTGGGTTTAGCTCAAATATGACTAACAAGTCGTATATGTCAATCGTAAGTCGAAATAGAATACATGTCCAAGCATGGGTCCCTAAGACCACTTTGATTTCTCAATTAGGATCTAACTAGTACTGGGTTCCCAAGGACCAAATCCACTATGTGGAAAGACCGTACCGATTCAATGGTCCCGGGGGAGCTAGTACAAAACTTGTTTGTGCTATTACTTAGAAATTGCATGCTTAGTCTTTTTCCCTTTCTTTTTAGAATGGTTAGATAGGGATTATAACTCATCAATACTTGATAACATAGTATCAGGATGCGGCGAGATGATAGTACGCTAGGAAAGCGAAGTCTTGGGTACTCGAGCTTGATAAGGCGTATCTAGTTCTGTTCACTTGACCGAGTGGAACTAGCTGAAGCTACCTCGCCGTATCCTAGACTAGTTAGACCAGGAAGTGATCTTAAGTGAGTCAAGTTACTATTTTCTTAAAATTGGCTTTGTCTAAGGAAGTGGTCATTTTTTTTATCAAAGAAGGCCCCTGTGTCTCGCCACGACCAGGAAACCAAGATCTTGAAGAGGTGATTGTTGGAATGTTAGTGGCCGGCTAGAGGGGGTGAATAGCCCTCAATCGTCGTACGGTAGAAGTCATTCTTAATCGTCTACAATTAACGTTAGCGCAAGCGGAAATATAAAGCTAAGACAATTAAGAACAACACAAAATAAAGAACAATGTTAACAAAAGATATAGCGTGGTTCACGATCTTGTCGCTAATCCATGGTCCAATTCGTCTCCAGTGAATCACTCCGAAACCAATCCAATATTGTCTCTCCCTTTAGCCAAAGCAAGGTGGAGGTAAGCCTTCTTACAACACAATACTCTTTCTTACAATAGATTTGAAATAAGAGCAAGAGAAAGAGTTGGAAGCTTGTGGAGCACTTGGATGATCACTTAGAGCATAAGCATTTGCCATCCAAAAGCCCACACCTTCTCTATAAATAGAGAAGGCTATTTTCTTCCAGTTGGTCACTAGCAGTCGACTGATGCCCCGATCAGTCGACTGCTTCTGTAGCTATTGCCCAATAATGGCTTCTTCCATGTTGGATTTCATCCAATGATTCTACATCACGACCGATCATTCCATCACCGACCGATGGAGCTAATAAATGAAGTGTCAAGCGAGCACTGATCGATCACCATTCTATGCTCGAATCCCTCACGACTGGTCGACCGATGCCATCATCACGATCGATGATAATCTCAACAATGACCGCCAACCCACTGTGGCGCCGATCGATGGCACTGAAAACCAAACTCGAACACCACGAGTCACATTCAACTTGAGGCGATGACCGCCATGACATGGCGATCGTGATCTTGAGTAAACCTCAAACTTTACATCCATTTGAGTGTCTGACGGTTGGGTAAACCTCAACCCTTGCGGTCGAGCCTCTGACACTTAGTCATTCGATCAAGTTCACCTAATGAGCTACTTACATTTCACTCATTCTCTCATCTCACTTGAAGTCCCTCTCCGAAGCTCTCTTCGTTCGCGGTCACATCCCTCGGCAGCACTAAGCGCACGGCTTCACAATGCTCCTTCGCGTCTCTTGCCCTCGAAGTCTGCTTCCTTGGCTTCGCTTTAAGTCATCTCGTCCGGCGGTCCCTTGGATTCATCAAGCGCATGACTTCGCAATGCTCCTTCTCCGACTCAAGCATGAGGTTGTGAGTTGGTGAAACTCGCCAAAGCTCCATGTGCAAATTACTAAGTTCTGCAAGACTCCAACGCACATATCAAAATAATAACAACCTAACTTAAACCCTTTGCCACACACATCAAAACTATATCCCATGGGTTGATTGCCCTAATAGTGACTTGATGAGCTTAGGGTTAAATCTGAATCTAACACAAGGTTGTCTAGTTTCGATTCATTTAAATTAATCAAGCAAAATTGAAGTCATCTCACAAGAACACATAAGGATAACATGTTTGATCATGTAGAAATGGGTGAGATGATCTAGGTCTAATAATTTATAACCAATTTTTTTAAAAAAAAATCAATATCCGATCCAACTACCTTGCGTGTAGGATCAATGGATGTTGGATAGTGGTTGCTCCCGACACATGATCGGGGATCAACTTAAGTTTTCAAAGCTTCGATTTAAACGACAAGGATCGTTAGCCTTTGGAAACAATGACAAGCTCAAAATCATCGGATTAGGTGATATTGAGCTCAACTCAAACTTTATCATTCAAAATGTTCTACTAGTTGAAAATTTCGAATATAATTTACTTAGCGTAAGTCAGTTGTGTGATAATAACTATAAGGTCATATTTCTAGAAAATAAATGTGTAATTAAAACAAATGAAACCTCTAAAACAATCCTTAAAGGAACTAGGAATAACAACATCTATACTATTAATCTACCTAACTCCTCAACCAAGTGTCTTATGACACAGCAAGAGGAATCTTGGTTGTGGCACTGACGACTTAGTCACTCGCACCCAAGACTCGTCCACAAGATGAGTCAGAGTGGCTTAGTAAGAGGTTTGCCGAACCTTAACAACTTAGACAATAAAATTTGTAATGCTTGTCAACAAGGTAAACAATCTAGGACACAACATCAACTAACTAATCAAGAACGAACCAAAAGTGTTCTTGAGCTCCTACATATGGTTCTATTCGATCCATATAGAGCTAAGTCACTTAATGGTAGTCAATTCTGCTTAGTCATAATTGATGACTATTCTAGGTTTACCTGGGTTAGGTTCATCAAACATAAAAGTGATACCCTAGATCAACTCATCAACTTGTTTAAACTAATCGAAAATGAAAAAGAACCTTAAAATTAAAAGACTTAGGAGCGATCATGGTGGTGAATTCGAAAACCATAGGTTTACAGATTTCTATAACCTAAACGGATATCACCATGAGTTCTCATGTCCTAGAATCCCACAACAAAATGGCCTAGTCGAACATAAAAATAGAACCCTACAAGAAGCCGCTAGGACAATGCTAAATGAATATAACCTCCCTAACAAGTTTTTGGGTAGAAGCCGTTAGTACAGCTTGCTATGTCCAAAATAGGATCCTTTTGGTAAAGAGGTACCTTAAGACCTCGTAGGAAATCTATCACAATAAAGTACCTAACATCATGTACTTTAGGGTATTTGGATGTAAGATACATATCCTAAACACTAAGGATTACCTAGGAAAGTTTACCTCCAAAACCTCTACCGAAATCTTCTTAGGATACTCGACTACAAGTAGAGCTTATAGGGTATACAACCATGACACCCTTAGAGTTGAAGAGACTATTAATGTAGTGTTCGATGAAGGACACGAATCTACAAAACCCGTAGCAACACCAACTAGCGAACCGACTCATACCAGACTCGACTCCGACCCTGAGATCGAGTCTAGTATTAATCCTAATCCAAGTCCAACGAGTCATCTAGTCAACCAAGTGATAGGTGACCCTAACCCAAGTCAAATTAGGATTCAAACGAATCATCCTAAATACCAAGTTATAGGTGATCCTGGCTTAGGGGTTCGAACTAGATCATCTTATAGAAACCTTAGTCAAATCTCCTTGATTTCGAAAATCGAATCCAAAACCATTGAACAAGCTCTTCTTGATCCCGATTGGATTATTGCAATGAAAGAAGAGCTAGCTCAATTCACTAAGAACAAGGTTTGGGAATTAGTACCACCGCCTAAAGATAAATCAGTTATTGGAACAAGGTGGGTCTTCTGAAACAAACTTGATGACAAAGGTGAAGTAGTTAGAAATAAAGCAAGGTTAGTCGCCAAAGGTTTTAGTCAAGTCGAAGGATTAGATTACGATGAAACCTATGCCCCCGTAGCTAGACTAGAATCCATCCGAATGTTGTTAGCCTACGCTGCACATCAGGGATTTAAGTTATTTCAAATGGATGTCATGTCAGTGTTTCTAAATGGACTTATTAAGGAAGAGGTGTACGTTAGTCAATCCCCAAGATTCGAAAGCCTAGATAAACCCGACCATGTCCTTAAACTAAAGAAAGTTCTTTATGGACTTAAGCAAGCTCCTCGAGCTTGGTACGAGAGACTTTCAATTTATCTTAAGTCAAAAGGGTTTAACTAAGGCCTAGTCGATCCGACTCTTTTTGTAAAAACCGTAGGTAAGAAAATCTTTATAGCCCAAATCTACGTAGACGATATCATTTTCGGAACAAGCAATTCGATCCTACTAAATGAATTCATTTCACTTATGGAAAGTGAATTTGAAATGAATTTAGTAGGTGAATTGAGATTCTTTCTAGGACTACAAATTAAACAAACTAAGGATGGAATATATTTACATCAACAAAAATATACTAGGGAATTAATTAAACGCTTTGGAATGCAAGATGCCAAAACCATCAATACACCCATAGCAACTAATGTCGATATAGGAGAGGACTTAGAAGGAAAGCCCATCGACCTATAAGGAGTCTTCTATACTTAACCGCGAGTAGACCCGACATTTTATTCGCAGTAAGTATGTGCGCAAGGTTTCAAACCTATGCCAAGGAGTCTCACCTAACCCTAGTCAAGCGTATCCTTAGATATTTAAAGGGCACGCTAAGCATAGGTATTTGGTACCCTAGATCTACCGAGTTTAAACTAATCGGTTATTCCGACTCGGACTATGCCGGCAGTAAACTCGATAGAAAGAGCATGAGTGGTTGTTGTCAACTTCTCGGCTCAAGTCTAGTGAGTTGGTGCAGTAGGAAGCAACACTGTGTTGCCTTATCTACCACCGAAGCCGAATACGTCGCGATGGGTGAGTGTGTGGCTCAACTTCTTTGGATGAAGCACACTCTCCAAGACTTTAACTTAAACTTCAACAATATTAAAACTCACATAGATAATATTAGCTCCATCAACCTAATCAAAAATCCTATTTGCCATTCTAGTACCAAACATATAGAAGTTAAACACCATTTTATTCGAGAACATGTAGCTAATGGAACCATGAAACTCGAATATGTGGAATCCAAGTCAAACCTAGCCGATCTTTTTACCAAGCCACTACTTGAAGCCGAATTTAGTCTACTAAGATAAAAATTAGGCATGTGCATAATAGAGTAGGACCTACATTCTTTTTATATACTCTAGTATTTACTTTTATTTTTATGTTAATGGAACTAGCTTAGGGCTCACCCTAGATATCATGCACCTATAGATTTAAGGAGTCAATACATCTCACAACACATAGGACTAATGTGTTTGTGTACTTAGCCACGTAGATGGGCATGAGATGTTAGGACTTTACTCCTGGTTCCAGATGTACAGCTAGTGCATCGCCATGAACCACGGAGTATAATCATATATATATTAACCGACTCTGACTAGGACTTATTGATCTTTCATATCAATCAAGTCAAATAAGAGTTGAACATTCAAATAGATGAGCTTATTTTTAGTATATTATTTTCAAAATAATATGGAACATGCTTGGACTTGGAACTTAAACTTAATACTTATATTTTTCAAAACCCACTCTTTCCAATTTATGGCAAAAGGGGGAGAAAATGCCAAAGTTAAGGGATCACTTTTTGATAACTTAACTTAGTAACTTAATTCTATATTCTTATGGCCAAAAGTTAATATTTTACTTAACGTAATGTTGGCAAATTTATTAGTTGAGAAAGGGGGAGAAAGGCCAAGTTAAGGAATCTTCTTAACTTAAACTTATTTTTAATGCTAAGGCCAACTTTAAGTAATTGTTAATTACTTAAACTCTTCCTAAGTAGCAAACATCAAGGGGGAGGGTTAAGACCTTCTTTCAAGATTCACCCTCGGTCAAGGGGGAGGTTTCCTCAACGGCGAGTACTTGAAAGAAAGTCTCTATTACTCCTACTTAATTTTTAATTCCTCATGCATATTATTTCCTTAACTTTGTATGGGTTTGTCATAGATCATAAAGGGGGAGATTGTTGGTGCAGTAGGCACCTAAGTCGAACCTGGGTTTTTATTATAGCAAACGATACAAAGTTAAGCTCATTTTGTTATCTCACGAGCTAAATCAAGTGTGCAGAAAAGTGCTAAAGCTAGAGTTGAAGGTCATCGACACATGGAGGGAGTCGTGGTGGTCAGGCGACACTGGAATGACTTCGGAGAGAGCTGAAGGAATCAGGTGGAAGACCGGAAGCAGAAGCTACAAGGTAAATGTTGAGATAAGCTTGTGTGAGTGAGCACAAGGAAGGTCGTGTTCTCTATACGGGGATGTTCTTAGGCGACGATCCGACCAAGACCTCCCATGGAAGGTCTAAGTCGAGATCGAATGGTATATGACCATTTAATTTACTTATATTAACTATATTTTTGAGCTAACTCTTCGTTGCATCTGGAAATCCTGCCATCAGTCGACTGATACATCTAGCAGTCGACTGGTAAGGGTAGCAGTCGACTATTGGTCAAGGATCAGCTTTGAGGAGAGTCAAAGCTTATCTCCATTTTTGAAGGGATAGGAGGCTTGTTCTCATTGGTTGAAGATCTGAACATCTAGGGTTTCCAAGGCTATAAAAGTAGGGGTTATCCACCCCATTTCCATCATTAAAAACTCTCCAAAAAGCCTCCGCTATGATACTCTTCTACGACGACCTTATGACGACGAAGTGCTACTGCATCTCCAATGACAAGCACCTAACTTCCATTACTTTAATAGTCATTGGTATTTTCTTTATTGTTGTCTTTAAATATGTATTTATCATGTTTTAATCGTAACAAGGAGAGGGGGAGTGTTCCTCTACCTTGAGCTTTTTCGTATCGATTGTATTCGCTTACTCCTACCTCTAACGAGGAGTGTTTTTATTGTTTTGCCCTCCGTACGTGGTCTAAGACCGTTAGGGCCTTGGATTAGCAGTCGAAAGCTGTGAACCAAGCAAAAACAAACGAGTAATATTTTCTTTCTGCTGTATTTACTCTTACTTGCATTTTGTAAATGAACGAAAAGTGTTTTGCGCTATTCACCCTCCCCCCCTCTAGCGCTCAAATCGATCCAACATTGTGATCTTAGCTAGAGGTTCATCTTCCATCCACTTGAAGAAATAATCCATCGATACTAACAAAAACTTGTTCTGCAAGGAAGCTATAGGCATTGGGCCCACTATGTTCATTCCTCATTGATCGAAGGGACAAGAAGCAACTACAACCTCCATCAACTCGGTCGATCAATTCGACCTATTGCTATGCCTCTGATAGGCCTAACAAGTCTTGACTAGTTTTACAACATCTTGATGGAGAGTCAGGCAAAATTATCCCACCAATAATACTTTCCGAGTCAGAGCTTAGCCTCCTAAATGGTTACTACAACACCCCTCATGTATCTCCTTGAGTATCCAGTCAGCATCTTCTCTCTTGAGACACTTCAATAAGGGTCTACCAAATGATGTCTTATATAAAACTCCATCAATAAGCACAAAATGCTTCACTCTCCTCATCAAAAATGACGCTTCTTTTCGATTTGGGGGAACCCTTCATTGTTGAAGATATGCCATAATGTTTGTCCTCCAATCAGGCATACAATTAACTTCAACTATCATCTATCCCACATTGTATACTACTAAGGGATGAGGAACCTCCAAGACTAAAGGATCTTGAGATTTTCATTCAGTTATGGCACTTGCTAACCGAGCCACTCATTTTCTCCTCCCTTGGGATTTGTTGTAAATATACCTCTTGAAAATAAGTCTTTAACTTCTCAAAAGCCTCAAAATACTTCAGTAATCTTTCTTCTCGAGCAGTGAAATTACCTTGCAGCTGAGAAATGGCTAGTTGAGAATCTGAGTGTATCAAAATGGAGTCAACTCTCATGGCCCGAGCTGCTTGTAAACCAGATAAGATAGTTTCATATTCAGCTTCATTATTAGATGTCTTATACCCTAGTCGTATGGCGATGCAAGTCTCCTCCTCTGAGGGAGACACCAGTAATACCCCTACTCCACTTCCTCCATCTCCTAAAGACCCATCTACAAAAACCCTCCAGGTGACCATCTCTCCTTTCCCCTTTATCGAGCTGCTTTCAAGATTCACTGGCACCTCGGCTAGAAAATCAATGAGGGACTGAGCCTTGATAGCAGTTCAGGGACTATAGTGAATGTCATAATCACTCAGCTCTATAACCCATTTGGCCAATCTTTCAGAAAAGTTAGGTTTAGTGACCACATGACCTAGCTCACTATTCATCAACACATTCACCGGATGAGCTAGGAAATAGGGTCTCAGCTTGCAAGCTGTCAGTACCAAAATATATGCCAACTTTTTTAACTCAGTATACCTTAGCTCGACTCCTTTTAATATATGATTTGTATAATAGATGGGATGTTGATGAGAGCCTTCTTGCCTTAACAACATTGAACTGATTGCCCCTTCAAAAACAGCTAGATACACCCATTGAGGTTCTCTCGGAACAAGTTTAGCTAACAAAGGGAGTTTAGCCAGATACTTTTTTAACTCTTGAAAGGCTTGTTCACATGGTTCATCCCATTGAAACTGAGCAGCCTTTCTAATGATCCAGAAGAAGGGTAGCCATTGATCTGCCGAGATAATGAGACAATTCTTCCCACAAGCTTCCGCGTCTTGCGCCGATTGGTAGACAACTTCATATTTCATAGCATATGAACTTTTTCCAGATTATCTTGCAACCCCTTCTCCATCACGATATATCCCAGGGACTTCCCACTTTTCACTCCAAATAGACACTTCTTTGGATTCAACTTCATATTATAACATCGAAGAGTAGCGAATGTTTCCTCTAAGTCTTGTGTCAAATTCTGGGTGAGCCGAGATTTTACTAAAATATCATCCACATATACCTCCACATTCCTTCCCTTCTTCTCCGCAAATATATTTTCCATAAGTCTCTGATATGTGGCTTCGGCATTCTTAAGCTCAAAAGGCCTCACTACATAAGAATATAGCCCCCCTACTATCACAAAACTAACTTTCTTTTGCTCCTCCTTAGTTAATGGGATTTGATGATACCCTTGATAAGCATCCATAAGTGAAACAACCTCATAACCTACTGTGGAATCAACCAATTGATCGATATGAGGCAAGGGGTAGCAGTCTTTAAGGCAGACTTTATTTAAATCATGAAAATCAATACACATTCGCCACTGTGTAGAGAGCTTGGAAACAAGAACTACATTTGACACCCACTCAGGGAATTGAATTTCTTTTATATGACCTACTTGCAGCAACTTCTCCACTTCCTCAGCAATGACTTTGTCCTTCTCAGGTCCAAAGTGTCGCCTCTTCTATTGAACTGGTTGAGCTCCTCGGGTAATGCTCAAGTGATGCTCGAAAACTCGGGGGTCAATCCCTATTAAGTCATGTACATCTTTACCAAAGATATCTTCATTCCTTCATAGGCAGATAATGAGTTCTTCTTTCACCTCCAACTGCTTAGCCACACTAGTGAGCTTTCCTAGAGCTATCTCCACCGATTCACCTTCCTTCACTGTCTCCTTCCTAGGTGTGACCTTCTCCAACACATATACTTTTGAAATTATAGGCGTTTTCCCTGGGGATCCTGCACCCGAGCTTTTTGGTTATCATCCCAGACCATTTGAACATAACAACTCCGAATTGATTTTTTTTCTCCCCCTTGACCTCTCCAACCAACTGACCCGCTAGGAACTTCATCTTTTGATGATAAGGAAAAGCCACCACCTGAAACACTGATAGAAATGGATGACCCAAGATAGCATTGTAAGCGGAAGGAGCGTCTACTACAAGAAAGGGAGTCATGTTAGTCTTCTGACTCTGCTTCACCCCCAAGGTGAGGGGTAGGGATATTTGTCCAATGGGGTGCACCATGTGCCCAACAAACTCAAATAGAGGAGTCAAGGCCTCCTCTAGCTGCGTATTCCCTAGCTGCATCTGATTGAAAGCCTCCTGGAACAAAATGTTGACCGAACTCCCCGAGTCTACAAGACTCGAGCAAGCTCATAGTTGGCAAGAGAAATTCTAATTACCAAGGCATCAGTGTGAGGCAGAAGAACACCTTGCATGTCTTCGAGTCTAAAACTTATCTGGGACGCAGCCTGAATAGCTTGATCTTCTTCGATGGCTAAACTCTCCATCATATAGGCGTACGACTTTCGGACCATGTTGGAGTCTCCATCAGTGGGTCCTCTAGCAATGACATGAATGATGCCTCTAGGAAGAATATCTTCAGAGGCATCCACAATGCGATCACTTGTCCCCTCCTCCTGAGGGGTGACTCCCTGGCTTGGCTGCACTTACATTTGTGGAGGGATGACCCATGGCATTCTGTTGTAAGGCCTTGGTCGAGGAGTAGGAGATCTATGCCCCCTCCCGGTGCCAAACCCTAATTGTTGCTGCAAATGTGGATACTCCCTCTTAATGCGCTTCAACTCCCTTTGTAACCCAAAGAACCGACCACTGTCATACCCATATTCCGTATGATATTGACAGAAGAATGGAGCTGGTGGGTTGTGAGGAACCCCTTGATATCCTCTAGGGTGTCAGACGATACCCTGCCTATCATAAGCCTCTAATTCTTACTTTTTCCAAGTTCGAGGCAGAGATATGGCCTTTGCAACCATAACATGTAGGTGATGATTGATGCACGCAAGCACAACCTCTTGTCTCAGGCGAAGATCGCTAAGGACTTGAAGCATGAGCTTGCATTCAATGCCCCCAAGTGCACGGTTGTCGTCATGTAATAAAATATCGATCGCATAGGGACTAGTAATCGAGTACTGGTTTACTAAGCGAATTAAGATTGTCTAGATCAAATTAGTTGGATGATAAAATAGATAATTAAAAGTAAGATAAAGAGAGCGAGGAGTTTGAGAGATCACTTTCACAAGGACACCACTGTCACTGGGTCCCTGTTGTGATCGTCGATGATGATTCTAGGGTTCCAGTTTCACCTATGTTATGTTGAATATGCCCCCTACTTATATTCCTAAGTTCTCCAAGATTTGTCTTGCAGGAGGATCATCAAGTTTAATCCCGGTGAACTTTTGCTTCTATCGAGAATTACCTATTCCAAGCCAAGTTTCCCTTTCGGATCGATAGAGCTCAGGAGGTTGTTGTCACTAGGTTGCCCCTATCACGGGTCTCACAACAACTGAGTTGATTTCTCCTATTTCGGGCCTTCTACTGGAATAAGTTCATGGAGTTCTAGGATGTCCTATGTTATCCCCATGAACAAGTGGACCATATTTCATGCCATACTATTTCATGTCTTAGGGTCTACGGTTTTGGGAGGGAGGATGACTGTTCGGTTCCTCCTTGATTCTCCTAAGTTTCGATGTGAATGATTAGGGCATCCACGTCGACTAAGCATAGTAGAATAAGAGCAAACACGAACTTCTTCATCAAACTAGAAATCATAAATTGCAAATAAATATAAGATAACCTTAGAATTCATTGCAAGACAAAGTTCAACATGCATAGGTTACTCCCTAATCCTATAATCAAGGAATCAACTCCATAGAAAGAGATACAACCATAAGATGTTCGACAAAACAAGATCAAACCTAAAGGAATTGCAGAGAAGAAAAGAGAGGGGCTTAGTTTTGATCAGGATTGTCTTCAGTCTCAGCTTGTACCCAGGTTTAGAGTTGCAACGTTGTGATATTCTTGTTGGTGTTGGAGAGGAACTTGAATGGCGGTCTCCGACGACTTGGGAGCCCTTGGATGGCCACTTTCGGGGCTTGGGAGCCCTAGGGTGGTTTTCCTCGTGATTCTCTTCTCCCCTAGTCTCTAGGATGAGTTTCCTATATATAGAGGTAGCTCCGGCTGTCTATAAATGATTAAAAATCCCTAATTTCTTGAAATTGTGGCATCGCGGCATGACTATGTGAAATTCACATGGTCGGCTGTGTAAAATTCACACGGTCAACTGTATGAAATGGTGGAAACTACTGAAATCTAGGCTAAAAATAGGGTTGGAAAAAACATACAGTTGTGTGTCAATCTGGAGACTCCGTTTTGATCTATTTCGCTTCGAAAACTTGCCTGTGTCTTAGAACACGACCAGAGTGTGTTCCCTAAAGTCCGTGCTCCATAAAATGCTTTATTTTTGCTCCAAAAATGCCATCCTATGCATAAAATTAACAAAAGCAGATATCCAAACAAAGATAATAAAAAAGTGGAGTAAACAAAGATAATATGCAATGAATACCCTGAAAATGAGGTAAGATGTGCGCTAAAATAATAGCTAAACCCTATATAAAATGCACACATCAATGATGAGGAGGAGCTTCTAACATCAAGGGTCGGGGATGAGGCATCGAAGGAGGAATAGGTTTAGCATACTTCCTTTGGGGAGGTCCCTGCTGAACTTGTGGTTGATTCCTTTCTGTTGGAGTGGAGACAACCTTCTTCTCAACTCGTCATACCTTTAGCCCCTACTCCTCATTGATGTATTCCTCAGCTCAGCCTAGAAGTTCTTCATAACTAATAGCTACCTCCCTCAACAAAGAACTAAAAAAGGGTCCTTCCTTCAAATCGTTAGGGATAGCCACTCTTAAAAATTCAGTTATCGCCGTAGGTATCTCTTGAGCGATAGTGGTGAAGCGATGGATATAACTTTGCAACGATTCAAAGGACTCCTGCGTTAAATGAAGTAAAATAGAAGCATCATGTTTGTACCTTTTACAACTAGCAAAATGTTTCATGAAAACTTCTTTCAAATCTCTAAATCAAGTGATAGAGCCCGGTCGCTATGGACCGAACCATCTATGGGCAGACGAAGACCAGGTGATGCGAAATGCCCGACACTTGAGAGCGTCGGTGTAACAATGAAGGGCAGTCGCTCCTTCAAACTGGGATAGATGTTCTTCAGAATCAGAAGTGTCATCATAAACCCAATTTGAGGAGGGCAAAAATGAGTTGGCGGACGCTCCAACATAATGTCTTCTGTGAACGGACAAGGCTCGTAAAGTTCTGGAGCCTTGATTAAATGACTTTCTCCCTCATCTTCCCTTCTAGTGGGTAAGGGAGGAAGTCTATACCGCTTGACTCTCCCTAGAAATCCTTCTCCTAGAAGTATGTCAGTTTCCTATATACCCACCGTAGGGACATGAGAAAATCCACTGTGGGGTTGCTCTCTTCTAGATGACTCTCCTGAACGGGGCTGAAGATACCCCCTTTTTGTCTCTTCCTCCATTCGTGCATCGACCACAACTTTATTTATCATGGTGGCCAATTGAGAAGGTAGAATGGTTATGGGGACTTCTTCAGGAGTAGAAGCCACCAGATGAAGAATTTCTTGAGGTTGCATCTCTATGTCGTGCTCAGAATAAATTTCCCATAGACAATGCCAACTGATGTGACACAGATTTTTCTCCCTGAGGATGCATTATCGAGGATGGGTTCTCTCCGAATGCAGTAGTAAGAGTCTCCTTGCTCCCTTCCTGTGAATGTTAACATATGTTAGACCACCGGCAGCCTACCCGACGGAGATCCTCCGATGCTTAAGTTAGAGCTTGTCTGAGGAAGAGAAAGTAGGTAGTCTCCATAATGAAGAAGATGAATATCTTAGAAAATAGTAAGCGTATGTAGAATGAGATCATATCCCCCCTCCTTCCTTCATTTCCGCCTTTTATCTCCTCCCTGATGTTCGGGCAAGCTATCCTATAACGAACTATAAACCTCGCCCTCCACGTGGAAGGCCATGCGAGTGGATGTGATCATGCTGTTAGAGAACGCTCGCTACCGAGAATATTTTGTGGAGCCTATGAGGCATCTTCAATTTGTTGTAAAAGATAATGACGTATATACCAAGACTATAATAAACAGTCCCTTGCATATTTTACAAGGGCCCACCTTAACAGAATTAATATTCCTTTTGACTTCCCTCTAACTTCTCGAGCTACTGCCCATCTGACTCAGTTTGGGCTCTCTTCCCAAGCTGCTGCCTTCTGGACTCAACTCATCTTCTTGAACTAACTTACATCCCGAGCTGCCATGTCCTTGACCTGGCTCATTTTTTCGAGCTGCTATCTTCTCAACTCGGCTCATCTTCCAGAGCTGCTACCTTCTTGACTTATCTCCCCCTCCCGAGCTGATACCTTTTGACTCGGTCTGACACTTCTATCTACTTATTCTTATTATAGCAGTATCAGAGAAAATATAGTAGGCTACCTTTCGATTGATCCATATGATAGATCATAGGTTGTGGAATAAGAACTCTAGAGAGAAGCTGAACCACATTAAAACTATTATATCTTATTATGTTGCTTATTGTGTTATTTTATTTTCTACTACATTGCTCTCTTTATTTGTTTTTTTATTTTAGTCCTATCAATTGGTATCAGAGCAGAGTGAGCTGATAGTAAGTTAGGAAAGCTCAACTTAATGCATATCTAGGATGGATAAAGGAAATCCTACTTGGTGCAATTAATTGAGTTGAACTAACCCAAGCTACCTCACCTTACTCTGGATCAATTAGATCAAGATTTAGCACTAAGTCCCTTGGGTGATCAACTTTGAGGAAATTATATGTGGGCACATGGCTACTTTAAGAACATCAGTGTGTTTGGTCGACCCAAAACTAAGTTTGAATCAAATCTAGGATTGAACTTACTTTCAGATAGGGGTTAAACCCTAATTTAAAATTCATGCTTTAAAATTCAAGCCTAAATCTTACCCTACCCAAACCTTCTCAATATCCTTACCCTAAAACCCTCAACACCAATAAACTTCAACTTAATTAATACATACTTATTTGATTATTTATGCTACCTACCCAAGTACTTGAAAAGATAATTTTTTGGTCTTGGAGATCAACCTTCATAGCTTTGTAGGAAAGATAGAGTATCTCCCATCTTCCTCTTTTCAATGACAACAACTTTACCTATTAGAAAGAAGGATGGAATATTATCTCATGAATATTAAGAATTAGATAGTAATAAATATAGGTTTCATTCTACCAAGAAATGAAAATGGTCAACCTTTGAGCTTTGAAAAATAGACAAGTGAAATAAAGAAAAGAGCCCAAGCCAATGCAAGAGCTACTACAATATTACAATGTAAGCTAACTCAGGAGCAATGGAGTAAGGTGAGACTATTTTAAAGTATCAAGGAGCTTTGGGAGAAATTAATTGAACGTATGAAGGAACTATAGACTCTATAACTGCCAAGAGAAATCTCCTTCGAAATCAATTTCAGACTATTAGATTAAAGGAGAGTCAATAAGTCAACTTCATAGAAGGTTCAAGGAAATCTTGAATAGACTTCACTCACTTGGAAAATACGTTGATAACCGAGATTTAATTAGGCATGTCTTAAGGGTATTTTCAAAGAAAACCTTGTTGGCTTCAATAGTGGATGTGTACAAAGTATACAATGACTCGTCCTTAGCTAAGTTAGATGAATTTTTCTATGAATTTACATTTTATGAGTAGACTAACCTTAGTTAACTAGATCTAGCTTTAGAAATTCAAAGTCAACTAAAGTCAAGTCAAGGACTAAGAACAAGACAAAGGTTGAATGTGAGTCAAAGACCGAGTCTGAATCAAAGTTTGACAATGAAGATATGTCATCAGAAATTGCTAACATCATGAAAAAGATGATCCGGAGAAAAAGGTGTACAAAAAATAGGGATAAAAAATGAGCTTTAAAAGAAAGACAAAGGAGAGGTGAGGTGTTACCACTACAATAAAAAGGGACATTACAAGTTAAAATGTCCTCAACTTAAAAAATCATAAGAAGGTGAAAACTCAAAAAAGTAGAAGCCAAAGAAACACTAAAAGCCACCTAGAATGAAGCATCAAAATTTGAGTCAAATACAAATCAAATCAATTGTTTGCCCTTAGTAGCTAAAGCTTTATTAGAGTCAAAATCAGATTCAAGTTCAAGTTCAAAATCAGAATGAGAAAACTTAATTATTGACTTAGATGAGTCAACTGATGAGGTAAAAAATTCTTTTACCTAAGTCATTTTCAATAAATAAGGTTGAAAAATTCTTTTACCTAAGTCATTTAAAAATTATCATATTCAAATTGGAAAAATTTGGATGCCTAAGTCATTTTTGATAAATAAGGTTGAAAATAATTCATTTTGGGTACCAAAATCATGTATTCATTTTGTAAATTTACTTGAAACTTATGCCAACTCTTGATTTACTATTAACAATAATTTAGGAGGAGTTAAGCTTTTTGAAATCCTAGTATAGGTTTCAATTATTTTTTAAAACCTATTTATTTTTTAAAATCTATTTATTTTAATCAATGGACTTAGTCTAGGTCTTACCATAGAATTGCATGTATCTATAGACTTAGAAAGTCTTTACATCTTACAAATACAGTAGCATTAATTGTTTGTGTACTTAACCATGAACTAGGCACTAGGATTCTTCCTTGATTCTAAATGCTTAATTTTGTACATTAATATGAACCAAGGATTACAAAATATAAATCACATAATATGACCAATTTATTGGAGACTTATGTCTTATTAACATTAAGTTAGAAATGTAAAGATTGAACAAGTTAAAAATATTTTCAAAAATAATATATTTCAAAGTTATTTATTTTGCAAAATTTTTTACTATAAATTAAAATTTTATTGTTCCAGATGCCAGGAATAGATTCAAGCTTCCTATTAGATTATTTAATTATTAACTTAAACTTTAATATTTCTATGAGCTTTGATCATAGTTTGACCATTCGGGCAACCATAACAGTTCTAGATGCCCACTTAGTGATAACTATTAAAATTAATTACAATAATAAAAGTTATGACTTCAAGTAACTGGAATAATTCTAAGCTCCTGGAGCGTCTGTCATGCATTAAATTGACTTGATTGGTATACTTTTGGGCTCCTAGATTAACTTTATAAAACCAACTGAGACTTCATTTTCGAGGGCCTCAATCAATTTAACTCCTCCTTTTGAGAACATTTATACTGTTGAAATGTTACATCCTAAATTAATTTATACTTTGTCCAACCATGTTCTAAGCTGTAGAATCAAAGAAAATAGAGGAAAGAGTACAATAGTAAGAACCTTGGTCAGGTCATGGCTCATTCCACGGTCATAGTTCTTGCTTCCACGGATTGGATGACACAATAGAGGCCACCATGGCCAGGTTGTGATTCATGACAGCACTCCATTTGGGACAAGTATAAAAGTTGTGTTAAGGTTCACTGCAGGGAGAGCCCTCCTTCTTCTTCTTCCACCAACCCTAGCTACTATCTCCACCTCCATCCATTCCATCTTCTTTCTTGGATTCGAGGGAGAAGCTTTGTTCCACTATTGATGACGTCCCTCGAACTCAAACGGATTCAAGAGAGCTCGATCTTTCACCTCTTCCTCTCGGATTCGAGGGGAGTGATCCACTTCTCTAAGGTGACTTCAACAACTTCAACCACTCCACAAGGACACATCCTCATCCTCAGATTCAAGGAAGAGCTTCATTTCATCTCCAGTGACATTCCTCCAAGCTCGAACAAATTTTGAAGAGGTTGAATACGACATTCCACCTCTAAAAGCTACATCAAGTTCTCCGTTGAATTTCACAGTGAGAATCTTCTTCCATAAGCATGAGCCCTTGAATGGATTAGGGAGAGACGCTTCCATCATCCATCCAGATCCACCAACGGAGGGAAAGATCTCCACTTATCTTCTTTCATTTAGTCTCAGATTAGTTTAATTTTGTGCATATCATGTGTTTATTAAAATGCTCCTTACATTTGTGTTAGCTTAGTTTAGTTTAACTTCATTTGTGTTTGCTATGTGTTTGTTATAATTTCTCTTGCAATTTTGTTACTCTATTTGACACACTTAATGTTGGATCGTAAAGATGCTAGAGGGAGGGGGGATGAATAATGTATTTTAAAATGACTTTTTTTTCTTTTAAAAATCTTCACAGTGGAAAACAAAACAAAGAACACAAGGACACACTTTACTTTACTTGGTTCACAACCAAATGGTTGCTAGTCCAAGGTTTGTGATCCTTGATCGCTTTCGGTGAGAAATCAACTAATTGATCTCTTCCTCATTGGAGGTAAGAGACATGAACTTACAAAAGATAAAGGAAGTGATAAAAACCTTACCGCTCCTTATAGCAATTAGAAAAAGAACAACAATAAGATATACCGACAAAAATTGATTTAAGTGAAGAAGCTTGGTCAGAGTTGCGGGGTTGTAGAATGAAGAGTTGTCGTCCACAAGATTTAGAGAGCAATTGCACTTCAAGCAAATTTCATATTGTAGGGTTTGTGAACCCTTCTTTTATAAACCTTTGTCTTGACATAGTCTTGATCTACATCCTATTTACTTGGATCTTATCTTGAGGTGGCAGCTTTGACTAATAGTGACCAAGCCAACAATCAACTGAAGGCTATTAGCAGTCGACTGATTCTATCATTAGTCTACTGCTGAGGGTCATCAGTTGACTGCTATTCAAACTGGTCAACTCAAAGAAAGTCAAGATAAGCTCCACCAAAATTGGGGGGATGTGGACTTTGATCCAGATTTGGATCTCAACAAGTTAGGGTTTGGAGGGCTATAAAAGAAGGGTCATTTCACCTCTTTGGATCATCAATTCTTGCTCCCAAAGTGCTCCAACAACGCCGCACCCTCAACGACAACTCTACGACACCGTAATGTCGACGACATGCAAAGATTCCACCTTCTCTTCATCGGTAGCTTAAGTTGTATTTCAATTTGTTTCTATTTCTTGTAATCGAGGCTTTTATCGTAATGAGGAGAGGTAGGCTTGTTGCCTCATCCTCGAGCTTTTGTTTTCCTTGTAATCATTGTCTCCTACCTCTAACGAGGAGAAGACTTTTAGTGGATTGCCCCTTCGTATGCGATCTAGGATCACGGGGCCTTGGAGTAGCAACTTTTTGGTTGTGAACCAAGTAAAAACAAAGGTGTTCATTTACTTTTACTTTACTCTTATGTCCACTGCAATACTCGAGTCTTATTGAAATGAATATAAAGATTTATGCTCTCTATTCAACCCCCCTCTAGCATGCTTCTCGATCTAACAATTGGTATCAGAGCGGAGAATTGAAGGTGCATTAATTAAATTTACCTTAGGATTAGCTTTGGAAGCTCCCCCTACATGAGATACACCTTCTTGCCCTTTCTTGCTCCCCCTAGGGCATTGACTTCGGTAGTGTCCCCGTTGGTTTCATTTAAAGCACACAATGTGCTCTTTGCTTCTAATTGTGGGGACTCCGACATCCTTTGACTTTTGGTTGACTTTTGGTGTCGATGCCTTTTCCTTAGTCAATTTTGGGCATTTACTCTTGTAATGCCCTTTCTCCCTACACTCAAAGCATATTATATGATCTTTATTTAAAATCAAAATACTTGAGTTACCTAGAGAATTTTCTTCTTGCTCTTCATTTCTCCCGGATGTGGATGTTTCTTGTTAAACTTGCTCTGGGATGGAAGATTGCCTCTCCTCCCCCTCAATGCTAGAGGTGGAGGTCTCCACCAAATCATCAACATCTTCGAATGTGGTGGGGCTCTCTTCCATGACATCTTCCTCTACTTATGTCGGTTCGGGAATTTCTTGGAATTTGATTACCTTATTCTAGAACTCCCTTGCATCCCTAAAATTACCTAGCCTAGACCAAATATGGTTAGGAATCAAATCACTAAGTAATTTGATTACCTTGAGATTTGTCTTGAAGTCCTTGATTTGGTCTTGGGTCCACCCTGACTTCTCAATTTGCCTATTGCTTTCATCCCTAGGCAATTCGAAGTCATTTTCTATAATAAGCATAATATCGAAATCGATTTCGAAATATACCTCCATCCTTTTCTTCCACCAAGAAAAGTCTCTATCGAGTTTCGGTGGATGGATATTGTAGCCGGTCATCTTGTAGTGCTTGTGTCAGCGGTTAGTCCTCTACAAGCGACTTGGCTCTGATACCACTTGTAGGAACAATGTTGGTTGGCTAGAGGTGGGTGAATAGCCCTCTTTCATCATATGAGCGAAAGTCGTTCGTTCTTGTGTGCTTGTCTACAATTGTCGTTAATATACGCAGTGGAAACAATAGAAATAATAACAACAATACAATCACATGCAATACACAAGATATACGTGGTTCGAAACCGAATGGTTCCTACTCCACAGACGAGCTCACCGAGCTCTAGTTATGCGTACGACACTAACACTTCTTCTCGACAACACGTCGGAGGTGGAGAAACCTCTCACAAGCAATTACACTAAGTAATATGAAATACAAACAATACAAAGACAAATATGAAATACACGTAAAGAACACTTTACAATGCTTGCTTTGAAACCTTTGCTTGTTGCTTGCTTTAGATGGCTCTTGAAGGTCTAGAATGCAGCAGCAATTCCCCTTCAAAAGCTTCCTTAAAGTCTTGGAGAAATCCTCCCTCTTGAGCTCCGTTTATAACCTGCATCAAGCTGATTTCGCGTCGATCAGTCGACTGATCGTGACCATCAGTCGACTGATCGACTGGTCCTGTAGCCATTGTCTCACAACGGCTAGATCCACATTAGTTAAGTTTCAATGGATCACCCATCAGTCGACTGATGATACCCATTAGTCGACTGGTCACACCATCAGTCGAGTGCTGGCACGAGCACTCGACTGGAAACCATTCTGTGGTTGAAAACACCCTGATCAGTCGACTGATCTCCCTCATCAGTCGACTGATGGTGTCAACAGTCGACTGCCATCCCTCGGCAGTCGACTGATCATCCAGACCCTATTCAGTTGAACACCACTCGAACCCTAGTCGACTTGGAGTAGTCGATTAATGTCGGATAAATTCTCAAACCCAAGTTGTTTGAGCATCCGACACTCAGTCTTAGCTACTTGGCCAAGTCCACCTCATCCCTCATGGAGTTCTCCACTGAAGCTCTCTTCCCTCGGCCTACGTCCCTCGGATGCGCCAAGCGCACGGCTTCGCAATGTCATCCTTCGCGTCTCTTGCCCTTGAAGTATGCTTCCCTTGGGCCTCACTCCATTCACTCCCCGTCCGGCGGTCCCTCGGATGCACCAAGCGCATGGCTTCGCAATGTCATCCTTCACCGACTCAAGGACCCCGAGCCTAGTGAACTTGCCAAGTTCTCAAGACTTCTCAAATGCACCAAGCGTACGGCTTCGCAATGCATTTCTCACCAAGCACCAAGTGCACGGCTTCACAATGCTTTGGACTTTCCCACAACAAGCCCCAAGCTTGGATTTTCCATGCCAACTCAATGTTGGACTTTCCTATGACAATCCCATGTCATAAGTTTTGTCTATCATCAAAATACTGCTCGAGTCAAACTCGAGTCAACCTAGGCCGATTGCACCAACAATCCTTAACACCCGGAGAAGGGACCTCCCTATCCAGCGATGGCGACGACCCGAACAATTTCCTCCGGCGGTGGGTGGCGGAGCTACCCAATCGACGCAGCCAATGGATGGATTCCTTGTCGAAAATCCTCCGGCAAGTGTTGAACTTGATGGATGCGAGCCTACTTCTCCGACTGTGGATGGCAGAGCTCTTAATCACGGTAGCTAATGGATGGATGTTGAAGGCAGAGCGGTCTAATCCCAACTGCGAAAGGAAGTGGAAACTGGAATAGTGGCGGTAGAACTCTTCACCGATGGTGGATGGTGGATGGCGGAGCTCCTAATCCCGACAGCTAATGAATGGATGTCGAAGGCGGAGCGGCCTAATCCTAGCCGCGGAAGGGAGTGGGAATCGGTGAAGAGGTGGAATCATCGGAATATCTACCTCTCCGTTCGCTGCCGACCAAACTGTCGGAATTCTGGCATCTCGATCTGCCGGCGAACGGAATGAGATTGTTGCCGGCTAGAGGGAAGGAAGGTCGCTGGAAGTGGGTTACTGAAGCTATCGCTGTCGCTCGTGGAGGGAGGCCACCACTCATGAGTGAGGAGGAAGATCGGCGCCGACTGTTCATGCGAGTGAGACTGTTCTGTGTCGTGATCTCGCGATTGGAAAGATGTTGGATTTTAAAGGCCAATTTCCTTGATCGTCCGATCATTTCGCCCCTCAATCTCAGCCCTCCATTAAAGCTAGGTTTTGATGAACCAATATTTGTTTAATTAGGTTGCTCCATCCAACGGTGGTGATCGATCTAACTCTGGATGGCCGAATCTGATCAATCTGAAGGGACAATCACAATCGGTCGAATCTAGATGAAGGGCTAAGATGTCCAGATCTAAATGTATGGACTGGATCTCTCCATATCTAGATAGATAGTTAGTATCAAGCCGCTTTCATCGAATGGCCCATATCACTCAGATTTGATCTCTTGATTGGATTGCCTTTGATCTTGATGAAGGGCTCAAATTAAATCAACTTGAAATGCTCATTATGACCCTAGATGAAGCCATATTTGATCCAACTTGAGTCTAGTCCATTGGCTCATCTCGATCTCCTACAAACAAAGACAAGATTTGCATATAAGTTCAAAATTTAGGAGAATTTATAATAAGGTCCAAAATGAATCCAAACTCATAAAATATGTTAATAATCAACAATAAATCACTCAAGAGGATAAAAACATTAATATTAAGGACCAAAATAATATGATAAAATGGTAGTTATCATTTCCCCCCACACTTATTCTTGCGCGTCCCGAGCAAGCAAAGAAAACTAAAAGTAAACTGAAGATATATTTCCCTAGCAATTCCTAAGCATATAGAAAATCGTGAAAGAAAGTTACCTAGGATTGTCAAATCTCAAAGACTCAAACAATCATGGACTCAAATCTTACATAGGTTAACAAACATGGTGACTTCAATCCATTCTGAATAGACTATGAATGATTAAGCCTCACAAAATAAGTAGTGGTTTTTCTCGCTCTCATAAGCATATAATAGTGGAGTTCACTCAAGCTACTCATAGTTTATGCACTACCATATGCTTGCTTTTCTTCTACCTTCACCATTATATACACATAAGAAAGCACAATTATAGAAGGCTTATTAGGAATGTAAAGGAAACGTGAATACAAGAAAATGATAGTATGTGTGAAAGGAAAAAAAAGGTAAGAAATGAAATAGCTATAGGTAATACTAAAATGCTACATAGATGAGTACAAGAAAGTAATGCTCCAAAAGTTTTCATCCAAGCTAACTTTTCACAATTTCCTAAACATATAAACAACCCCTATCATTTTCACAATACAAATTCATGGATGATATACAATAAATCTCTCAATAGTTGCAATAAGGGATGTCGATCACAAAAAATACTGTCATACACATAAAAAAAAATTGCACAACATATCAAAGTTTTTTTTTTACCTTTATTATTTTGGTCAAATGTTTTTTTCCAATTTTTTTTTTCAACTTTTTTATTCAATTTTTTTTAAAAAAAAATTCTTGAAATGCATTGCACTTCCCTATACTCTAAAAAAAATATCAAGCTCAGCTATAAAAATAAAAACACGGCTTATCCATGGTGATCAAGCACGACTTGCCTATGCTTACACTGAATTCTCCCTGAGCTACTCTCTCCCCCACACTTAAACTCTTGTCCGTCCCTGGAAAAATACCCATCATAGAACATTCAAGTATTCCACATCCAGAAGAGTAACAAAGAAGGAAGTAATGGAAGGAAAGAAAAATGACATGATAAACAACTATAATATTATTCAGTAAGCATGTGGCGATAAAAGAAGTAAAGGGAAATATGTGAGGATGCCTTCATAATAATCATGCAAACCTATGGTTGTGTGGTCTCGAAAGAATTAAAGCAAGTTCTAGAGTTACAATAACCATAAGTGCACCACACATAAGCAATAAAAACATGCACAATCCTCACTAGGAATGAAAAAAAAAATCATCTAAATCTAGCAACACAGAATCTATCACCAAGTAGTAACCATATGAAATCAAATAATCCATTCATGACAATAAATCCACGAAACTCGAAAATCAAATTTAACTAGTTTTCACGACTTCTAAGATGATATAATAGAATGCATAAGAAATTTATTTCAAAACACCGACAAAATAAAACCTCAACAAACGAAACATAACAAGTAAAACAAAAATAAATAAAGTAACAAAAATGTATATACAATGAACAGAGAAGAAAATGAGATGGAGTAAACTCTCTTGAGGTCCTGGCGATTGGAGGCGATTCAGTAAGAATATCCAAGATGGGAGTGGAGTAAAAGTCCTCCCCGGCGGTTGAAGACGGCTCAGAAGTAAAATGCACGTCGGAGGTGGGATAGATCAAGAGAAAGCGAGCACCTCTTTCATGTGATCAGAATAGTCCTGTGCTGCTCCCTCTAATATGATCGTCTTCTTGTATGTCTTCTCTGGAGGTCGGAGGCAGTACAACAGAAGTTTCCAACTTGGGCTGGATTATTGCATTATCTATCAGGGCCTTCATCAACAACATTGTTGGAGACTCAATCTTAGGTGGGAGTGTCCAGTCTGGGGGTGTCCAACTATCCACCACTCCCATGTCATCATCCTCAACATCTGACACAACAACAACTTCATCAATGAATTCACATCCATCAGTGTCTAAAATCATATCATATAGCACAAATGGTTCATAGGAGTCCTGTGAAGTAGATGAATCACAGATATGTCTATCACCCACTCCACAATCCATCTCCCTAAGCAAGTTGATATCCATAGAAATGGTCTCTGACGGAGGCTGAATGAACTCTTGTGCTTGCATCTAGCTGATGGATGTTGCAATTTAATCTAGCAATTTGACCAATGATGCTAACTATCCACTGTAGTGTCCATACTGCTGATAATACGGATCCATGTTTCTCAGAAAAGATAATTCCTGGTCTTTCCTGAAACACCAACAAACAAATCAAAAAACACAGGATGTAGACATGGCAAAATACATAGATATACAGAAAATGAAAGAATGAAGCCCTAAACAAAAATTTTGGATTTTTTTTTAGAAAAATGGGTAAACATTCCTAAGTCTACTAAGCATCATTACACTCCCCGACAACGGTGCCAAAATTTATTTGAATAGTGAACTGTCATGGTACTGTTCCAAATTAATTATCAAACCCTCTCTACACTAATATAGCATAGTGAATGACCCAGATCATTTTCCAACGAGTGTAATCGATAAAATAGTAGTTTTAGAATTATTAATTATTGCTCTGTGTTTTCTATCAGAAATGGGATTTGAAATTTAAAAGACTAATCCTACTGAATGAAAGACAATGCAAGTAATTAAAACCTTAATCTAAATAAACTACGATGATAACGAAATTAAAGAAGATATAAACTAAGCATTCAAAGAGCATTAAAAAACATAAAGACAATGTAGGAAATTAAACAACAATTCAAGTGCAAAATAACATGAGTGTAAAGGAAAACATGAAATAAATCTAACCGAGTATTAAACACTACTAACTAATGGAAATAACACTTAAACATGCAAGTAATCAAACTAACAAACAATTAAGCTAAGCTTTGCAATTAACCAGTCAAACTCATTAAATACAAATTAAACTCTAAACTAAGCATCCTAATTAACTACAAACTAAACATCCAAATGAAATTACTAATTAAACTCTAAGACAAACTACGAATTAACTACAATGTAAACTACAAGACAAGCTACAATCTAACTACAAATTAAACTACAAGTTAAACTACATACTAACTAAAAATTAATCTACAAGTCAATATACAACTAACTACAAACTAAACTACAAGTCAATAACATAAGCTGCGATTGAACCTACAACAACAAAAATTGGGGGATGATAACAAACTCAATTCACCAATCCAAATATAACGTAAACAAACTATCCAATTAAAATTCCAAAGATAATAAACCGATCCTCAACACCCGGAGAAGGGACCTCCCTCTCCGGCGATGGCGATGACCCGAACAACTTCCTCCGGCGGTGGATGGTAGAGCTGCCCAATCGGCGTAGCCAATGGATGGATTCCTTATCGAAAATCCTCCGGCAAGTGCTGAACTAGATGGATGCGAGGCAACTTCTCCGGTTGTGGATGGAGGAGCTCCTAATCCTGGCAGCTAATGGATGGATGTCGAAGGTGCAGCAGCCAAATCCCGGGCGCGAAAGGAAGTGGAAATCGGAACAGTGGCGGTAGAACTCTTCACTGGCGATGGATGGCGGAGCTCCTAATCCTGGCAGCTAATGGATGGATGTTGAAGGTGGAGCGGCCTAATCCCGGCCGCGAAAGGGAGTGGGAACCGGTGAAGAGGTGGAATCGTCGGAATTTCTACCTCTCCGCTCGCTGCCGACCAAACTGTCTGAATCCCGGCATCTCGATCTTCCGACAAAGGGAATGAGATTGTTGTCGACTGGAGTGAAGGAAGGTCGCCGAAAGTGGGTTGCCGAAGCTGTCGCCGCCGCTCGTGGAGGGAGGTCGCCACTTGCGAGTGTGGAGGAAGATAGGCAACGGTTGTTCGCACGAGTGAGACTTTTCTGTGTTGCGATCTTGCGATTGGGAAGATGTTGGATTTTAAAGGCCAATTTCCTTGACTGTCCAATCATTTCACCCCTCAATCTCAGCCCTCCATTAAAGCTAGGTTTTGATGAATCAATATTTGCTTAATTAGGTTGCTCCATCCAACGGTGGTGATCGATCCAACTTTGGATGGTCGGATCCGATCAATCTGAAGGGATGATCACGATCGGTCAAATCTGGATGAAAGGCTAAGATGTCCAGATCTAAATGTACCGACTGGATTTCTTCAAATTTGGATAGATGGCTCGGAATCAAGCCGCTTTCATCGGACGATCCATATCACTCAGATTTGATCTCTTGATTGGATTGCCTTCGATCTTGATGAAGAGCTCAGATTAAATCAACTTGAAATTCTCATTATGACCCTAGATGAAGCCATATTTGATCCAACTTGAGTCTAGTCCATTGACTCATCTCGATCTCCTACAAACAAAGACAAAATTTAGTAGAATTTATAATAAAGTCCAAAATGAATCCAAACTCATAAAATATGTTAATAATCAATAATAAATCACTCGAGAGGATAAAAATATTAATATTAAAGACCAAAATAATACGATAAAATAGTAGTTATTAGTGCCCCTACACCAGCAACTATAATCTTCCGAAACTTAAGTCAGATTAGAGAAGAAGATGAAGAAATTTAGAATATATAAAGAGAAATGAAACAAACAAGTAGTGAGAACCAACCCCTTTCCTTTACCTCTACTGGTCCTTATATTGGAACTCAACATCGCCTCTATACCCTCCCTTGGAAATGCTTATGACGGTCTATTAGGGGATAGCCATTGTAGAAAATGTCCACTTGGCTAGTCATGTGTCGCCGAACTATCATTTAGAGAGATAGTTAGGTGGTCAAATGTGATAGTTGTTGAGAGAAATCTCTATCATGGTCCCCAAGTGATTGACTCCCCCCAACTCTCCACTTCCTGAGCCGGTAAATTTTTGACTCTCGTTGCTCCGGAGTTTCCGACTCTCGGTACTACCAAGTTCTCAACTGCTGGTACTTTCGAGTACCCGACTCTTGGTACTCTCGAGTTTCTGACTTCTGGTACTCCCAAATTCCTAACTTCGGGTACAATTTGATAGGGTTTTGAGCTTTAGTATTGTGCAGCCCACCTACACAAGGAATCCGGCCTGAAGACTTTCCTTCAGTATCATCCGGCTTATTGAAAAATGGGGCTGTCATATAAATTCTATCCTCGATAATTCATAGATTCCACTGCATATACTATAGAATACTGTGGATGCCCTCATTAGACAGAACCAATAATGCCTAAAACCCACGTGAAGAAATAGCTAAATCCACATGAGCAAATAGTTCCTTTGCACTTTTAAGGCTTTAATTTGAAGCAGATGTACATGGGATTAATGCATGATGATTTATCCTTTCTATCTATGAAAAATGAACTTGTAAATTAATGCATTTGATGTGATTTCACACAAATAAATTCAACCAGCTAACGCTGGTTATAGATTCCAGCCATACGTGTGGGGAAGACAGACAGTTTCAGTGGTAATTCTCGACACAAAAGACAACATTTTTGGATCTTAATGGAGAAGATCAACCTGCAATTATTGAACGAAGTAGCTTGAATACTCTATTGCGAAGTTGACAGGAGTCATCAGTGGTAATTGCATGCAATTCCCACAGGATGGCTATGATGAGGCCACAAAGGCCACACTGACTTCTAAATATCGCCACCTGATCATTCCTCATCAGACTTCATTAAATTATATTTAGCTTAGGAACTCTCAACCCTTGACTCTTTCTTGTCCACCTAAGTTTTATTTATTAAAAATTAAAAGAAAAAAAACTCTGTATCTGACATGTTCAGATGAATGAACCAAGCCGCCTCAATTTTATAACTGATGTATGTCTCTTCACCACATTGCCTTTTTAAACACTGAATACAAACTTTAGTTTCACAGGCTATAAATGCATAGTAATAGTTTGTACAAACTTGTCAACTCTCATTCACCTACTCTCCGCACTCGCTTCTCTTAGCTTCTCTACCACGACAATGGCACAGCATCATTACCTTCAAGCGTGGGCTTGGGAGTCACCTATGAGTTTCCATTGTCAATATCAGCATCTCTACCACAGTGAGCAGGAAGGAGCCTGCAAAGAGCTCATGTTCGAAAAACCTTTAACTCCCAGCGATGTAGGCAAGCTCAACCGGTTGGTGATTCCAAAGCAGCACGCGGAGAAGTACTTCCCCCTGGACGGCGGCGTCTCTGGCGAGAAAGGCCTCTTGCTTAACTTGGAAGACGACTCGGGCAAGATATGGCAGTTCCGGTATTCTTATTGGACCAGTAGCCAGAGCTACGTGCTCACCAAGGGATGGAGCCGCTTCGTTAAGGAAAAGAGGTTGGACGCCGGCGATGTCGTTCTCTTCGAGCGTCGACGGTTTGGCGGTGAGCGGCTCTACATCGGTTGCAGGCATCGGGGGGCGCCGGCGGCGACAACCACAGCTGCTGCAGGGCCGTGGAACGCACCTTACTATGCGTCGAGTGGCTCGGTGCAACAACACTCTTCTCTTCATGCAGGTTCCAACACCCCGATCTTAATTTTGAATTGGAAATCCATTTTATTTTTGTTTAAGATTATAGATGACGAGAAAAGGGATTCGTCTTTGCAGGGGAGCAAAGGGATGAAATAGTGGCGCACAAGAGTCAGACAGTGGCACCGTCTAACTCGAAGAGGTTGAGACTGTTCGGTGTAAATTTATATTATTGGGCGGAGCCGGAGTCCGAGCCAGAGGCTGTGCAGGCCCCCGCCTCATTTTTAATCTAGCTACTACTTTTCAATGGCACCAGCGCTCAGAAATTGGTCAGTCATGGTTTTATCAGCTGATCAAGGCAAGTTACTAGTTCTAACTCAAGGTTTAATTTCTGTCTGCATTATTTACACAGCGACACGAGCAGCTTGGTCATAGAGTATGAATGATCCATGAAAGCAGTTGCAGTTGAGGTGGAGTGGTAGAGGTGGGGAGAGGGAGGAAATCCGGGGCCATGCTCACAAATCCCACCAAACCGATCTTGTAGTAAAAAGGAGAGGGGAGAAGAGATCCCTGCTTTTACGGGCAATCTCTGCTTCCATTTCTTTTTAGTTTTTCCCTCTTAAATAGAAGTCGTTCGCTGTACAGGGCTGTGTCGGATCTGATGTACGGGCAGGGGTCTTGGGTGAAGTTTCAGATTGAAAAGGAGGAGAATGATACTTATTCTTCAACTTGTGGCCCTGAGTCACACTCTTGTTAAATTTTCTGTCTTTTTTTTTCCCCATTTGTCCGGAAAAATCTGATGGAGCTCTCTCCGTTGCCTTTCGCTCATATCTTCTCTTTGTAGCTCATATCTTGATGGTCCCTCCCTAATGCAATGCCTATGAGATGACGTCCCGTGAAGATCGTGATATACTCTGAAATCCCCACCAAAAATAATGAGAGTAATATTAAACAAAAAAAATACAAGTTGTAGGGGAAATAAAGCTGCAGTCATCCCGAGTTTCTTACCATGTGTGCAAAAACAGATAAGACATCTGCTATATAGTATTACAAATTCAGAGCACTTAGACACATACTTTTCGCTAAATGCCACCGCCCCTTGCTCTATAATATTATTATAAACTTAAAATACTTTTCCTAAATGGCCACCTCGCACATTGCTAGTGTGGAATAGAAGTTTCATATGTAAAAAAGATTGGAACGGTCAATCTAACAGTTTCCGGCCCAAAAGGAAATCGCAAAGGAGTAAATCACGGGGCTGGTCTATGGCCTTTGACGGATTGGTACCAGCAGAGGGGAGGTTCTGCTACGACTGAGGGGAGGATTAATCTCGCCACCCCAGAGATCGAATCCTGATTTCATCTGTAAACACCCTCTGTCTTAATCGATCTGTCATCCCCGTGGAATAGAGGTTTCATGCACTTTCTCTCGGATGATACTATTACATGAAAAATTGAACTCATTGCACATGTGGCTTGTTAATATACTAATTTTCTAATGTTCGATGATGGAGTGGAGGAAGGCTTATTTATGGGCCTCGGCATGGTTTGTGGCAATGTAATGTATACATCCAAAAAGTTGGGAATCTGTCCAACTAGTAGCCCCCTGCCATCCGTATCAGGGCTGAGGCGAGAGGGAGGTAAATCGCGGGGGACTATGTCCCTTGACACGGTGACAAGACAGTGGGTGGGCCATCTGAGCCCAGGGGGGATTTTAGACCCCCTCCGGAATCGATCCCACTTCGTATCTAAAATAACTACACTATCTTACCACCGCACCATCCCCGTACAGACAATGTAATGTATACATACATGTACAGTGCGTTAACAAAATATCACATTTCATCTCAATGCCACCACGTGGATGTCATGTCACACTTTTCATGTGAGTGGACTCCATCGTGCATCCACATATTATGGTGTGAGCGGTTAGAGTTATCATTTGAATTTGAATTTAATTGGACTTTTATATACTTCACAAGTAATTTAGTAGAGAGCAATGACACAAAATTTAATGTGATTCAGAATTTTAATTTTTACTCTACAAGATGAGCTCTAGAGCGAGCTACGGTGCTAAATACCTCAATTATAAAATCTCTTCTTCCTAAAAACACTTCCAGATTTGGAGAAAATCCCTTATAAAACTCAGATGTACACTAGAAAAGAAGACGAGTGAAATAGAAAATGGTCATCCGCTTTCTTCTCCCTTCTATGATTTCCTTCTCCCTCTCTTCTCGATGTCCCCCCTCTGATTTAGTCTCTGGAAGTTCCCTGTGGATGAAAATTAATCGATCGGCCCCCTTCTTTTTTCTTTCTCCTCCTTTATACCTGTTTCTCCGAAGCCAGTTGCGATGTAACAAACCATTTAGGATCATCGTCCACATGGAGAGCCCTTTTTGTCTAAGGAACAATTTTGTTAAGAGGACAGGAAATGGAGACTCCTAGGAATCTTATGTGGGGTTTCAGTTTGTTACACTGTGTAACAAACTTCTACAAGCCCGCGTATCGAGCAGTGTCTTCCCCTCTGACTTCTACACTGACTTGGTTCCATTCTCGGATGACCCTTGGCGGATCTCTTCGATGTACCTTCCTGCGCTCTTCTCGTTTGCTTAAACCATGGTGTATCTGACTCAACTCGGGCCACTGAGTTGATAATTAGTCTCGCTCCAGCCATAAGGCCCGCTCACTTATATTCTCCTTAGTTCCCTGAATCACTTTCTGACTCACTTCCCGAGTCGCTCCCTGACTAACTCTCCGGGTTGCTTATCCAATTTCCTTCGGGCCATCAGACTTCTTCATCCTATCCTGCCTTATTAACTCGGTTTATTTCCCTCAATCAGATCTAGTGGACCCAGGTAATATATTACACACTACATCCCTTTCCTCCTACCTCACCTCATGGTCATTATTTCTTTATCTAACTCCCAAACCAGGTTATAGCGGTATCATTAGTCACCCTCCCAAAATAGTCAAACGAAGTTTTGAGTTTGACTTTTCAAATGAAAAACTCTGCCCCGTCATCCTCCTTATCGACCCTATTTTCCTAATAAAGTCCAGATTTTTCTTTCTCTAACCTACCTTACACGCATTACATATCTTATTGGGCTAATGGCCCCGCTTCCCTTTTTTCAGAGGGAAGTTTAAAAGCCAAAACCCTTAGTGAGATAGTCTTCACACGACAATTCTTCTTCCCCAGCTTCGACTCTTCCTCTTCTTCCCGGCGACTTCGACCAGCGACTGTCCTACACTTAAACTCCTAGCACCTACGAGTTTCCTTTCTCTCATCGAACATCTACCTCCAACCCCCAAGTAAGTGCCCTTCTTGCATTCTCTGCTATGACTCCGAAAAACCCTAGACCGATCCCTTGGTACGAAGATACCATCACACTCATCAATGGGCACCACTATTTTTTCGATTCCAAAGATTTGTATATAGCTCCCACTATAAATTGTCGCTTTACCTCTGACTCCTTCCGGCCCCATCGTCCTCCCCCCGACTATCACTACTTCTTCTTTGATCAGCTATTAAATGACCTATACCTACCTGTGCCCCAGATATTCTTCGAAATACTAGACTTCTATAAGCTATCTATCAACCAGTTGGCTCCCAACGCCTTCCGATGTTAACAGGGGCAGTGATAGTTTTTAAACACTTAGGACTCCCCCTATCCCCATTAATATTCCATAGCTTCTTCCAATTAAAATCTTTGAAGGAAGACAATTTTTATTTCGCTAGCCGCTCAGGCTGTTAATTCATGGTTAATATATCTTCTTCTCATAAAGGTTGGCATAATCTATACTTCTTTGCCTAGCTTCCTACTACCCTTCCTCATTCTAAGCCTTGGAAGATAGACCTCCCATACTTGTCCTCTTTCCAGGACAGTAGGCTCAAATGTCCTTTTGCAGAAGTCCATGAGATGTTAAAGGAACACCACTATAATTCTAATCATCAACTAGAGGTCCACCTTTTGAGCCATTACAGGTTATCCCCTTTCCCCCTGGACGATCCGGTCGTTATAGGTAGGGTACTGATCTTAACCTACTATATCACGTCTGCTAACTCTTACTACTATTATCCATTATTTTAAATGTTTTATATTACATACGACCTGATGCAGAAGGTTAGAGACATTGGAGAAAAGATTGCTGCCGCTAAGAAGAAACCTTCAAAGAAATGGGCTAGGGGAAAATTCTCTATTCTCTCCTCTTCTCCCCGCAAAAAACTCCGTCCATGCAAGAGGAATACTCCAAGCTCATCCACTCTTCCAACATCCTCTTCCTCCCCTTCCTCTACTCCTCCTCCTTTAAAACTCAATAGACGCCGCCACATCATCATTTTTGAGCCAACAGGGGAGGACATTCAGCCTCCAATCCTCCCTCCACTTACTCGCGAAGAACATTCTCCTTCGCTACCCACTTCTTCCTCTCCTTCTCTCCCGAGTATAGGAGTTGACCCTTCTGCATCTTCTTCTCCTCTGCCTGCCCCTATAAAGCCATCTCCTTCCTGTTCACCCACTTCTAATCTTGATCCTTCTACCCCCACCTTATCTACGGAAGAACCTTCTTTCCCATGGGAGATATTCTTCCTTTAAACCCTCCACCTACTAATTTATGATCTACGCTCAAGATTCATAGTACGGAGGAGGTGAGAATCTTCGACCAATCCGGCGTGCAAGGCCCCTATGAGCACCTGCACAAGCATTTATTCGAGGTATACTCTTTTACCTTCCTTGTACTTAAAATACTTTAGTACTCACCTTTGCAATGTACCTTCCTCTTCTCCAGGTAGTCATCAATTACAACGAGACAACACAACATCTAGCGGACTACCAATCTACAATGGCTACTCGCCACAACGCCTCCATAGCCTAGTAGAAAAAGTTATCTCAACAACTAGCTGAGAGCAAGCAAAGAGAGGCTGCTTTAGCTGCTTGCTGTGAAGAATTTACTATCCAGTTAGCAGCAGTGGAGCGTGAAAAATAAGAGATCCTTCAGAAGAACAATGCCGTTAATCACCAGTTGTTCCTGCAGTCCAACAAGACTCAACATGTCAATGCTCTGACCCATAAATTGGTGGAGCACAAAGTTCAACTTAAGGAGATAGAAGCTAGAGCATCCCGATCCCCGGATGCCCTCCTATAAGCTCAGTCGATGAATAACATTTTGGAGACTTCTCTGTCAGCCTACCAAGAAAAGGTGAAAAGTCTCCTTTCTAAAGTCTCTGCCTTTCTTGAGGTGTTGACAGATATCACTGGACAGCTACGGGCATTGCAGAAGGAGCACTTTGAAGCCATGACCTCCCTAGGACAACATGTTATAACAATCGCTAGAGACGAGATACTCTTGCTGATCAGGTGGCTAACAATGAAGCCTCATGGAAAGAACGGGAGGCAGACATGCGAATAAAATGCACCAATAAAGGGGCACAACTATTTGTTTTAGGATTTGAAGGTGCTAGTGAACAACATGTCGCCTAGGGCCAGCCTCCTCCGGGTACAGATATGAGCTATTTAGATGTAGAGGCCGCTATGGAAAAATACTCGGAGGAGGTCTTTGAATTGTAGCTCTTAACCCTTGGAAGATGTGTCGAAGGATTTATAACTACAAAATATTGATATTTGATAAAATAACTTACATTTTTTTCTTTCTCCTAGAGTAAAACGTACACATTTTCTTTGGTACGCCTAACCACCCCTGATCAAGAACCTTCTTGGTGTTAGTCGACTGCTGCTTAATTTCACCTAAGAAGTCACTCGGGCTGGTTTGGGGAATAGAATACGCCAGGGTACCCTGAGCCCTTTTCCGAGTGAGAGAGACCTACCATTCTCCAATTACTCTATCCCGCAGTCAGATCAATCTTAAATAGCTCTTATCCCCTTAACCAAATGAGGATATGACTAGTCGTCTTAGGGTTAATGTTCCTACTGTTCCCAACACCAACCCTTCAGTAACTCCATTCAACCTTTCGTCTTCCTCTTCCCAAGGAGGGAAATTGATGTTTCTTTCCTTCTATAAATATCTATCACAAGCCTTCTTGCTGTCAACCCACTTTCATGGGTTCTTCTTCACTCCCCATTACCATAAGCTCCGACTCAGATTCATCTGGCGACTCGGCTACCCATTCCATGGCAACCTCAGCATATCAGCCTCCTCCTTCAACTCCGATTGACACAATAGCTCCCCACACCAGGAGGTCCTTCCGGCCTCCTTTTCCTTCCTTTGGCAATCGGGTATGGAACCCTCCTCCTGTCTATGTACAACTTGCGATGAATTTAAGAGCATTAGCCGACACTCCTCCTCCGCCAGCTGGAGCTCCTCCTCCTCCTCCACCTGAAGTCCTCCAACCGCGATCGTAGACATGGGGGCCTCTTAGAGTAGTCTTGCTATCTCATTTAGAAGAGGAGTCTTCTGTTGACTCCTCTAGTAGTGTTCGGTCTCTGTAAATAAAAATTTTAATTACTGTAATTTTTGATCCTTGCATCTATAAAAGGGAAAGAATATTGGGTTCATCATAACTGCCACAGTCACTTCGAATATTCTCCGCAGAACTAAATTAATATTGGACCCATTCTAAAGGGTTAATCATATACAGTGAAATTGGGGAACATCACGAGAGAACAACTATGCTGCGATTAGATTGAACTGGCTGTGGCCCAACAGGCCTTGTCAAAGCACCAATTTATGCATCAGTCTCGCGTCCGCCAACTACTCGCCATGTTGAACCACCGCAGGGCTCCGATTTTACCTCCAGAGAGGGCCATCCTTGAAGCTCCTTAGTTCTTCTTACGCTAGAATGCTTCTATTTTACTTTTACGCATGTACTCCTTCTTCACAATAATAAAAATTCTTATTCTAGAAGTGATGCTTGTGTCTCTTCTTGTTGAACACTGATTCTTCCGAAATGAATGAAATATCTTAGCACCATATGTCAACACAGAAATTCGTCAATCTCACGCTAATGCTCCCTTCGATTTTTTAGCTCTAGTATGTCATATCAACCCTTCCTTACCCCCGATGTAACCTCATGCAGGGATGAAATTCAGCTATAGCCAATAAGTACGATCTTACTTTTGGCTCCTTTTGTACAAGCCTGAACAAGAATTATTACTTCCACCACCTTTCGGTAATGCCTCTCCCTTACACCCAACTATTTCGGTCCATCAATATACGAGGATAACATCTTGACTCAGAGGTAAGTTAGAAAAATAATGACGACTTGATCAGGGACCCTGTTGGGACAGATCGGAACAATACTTTTTATTTCACATGCCTTCATTAGTGTCTTCACTTTGAACTCCACTCCTCCGTTCCGCCACCACACAGGGATGATAGCTTGAATTGAAAGCAAGCTGAGAAAACAATTAAGACCTGACCCAAGGCTTCACCTAGTTAGGTCGGAATAATTCTTTACTCCGTCAATCTTCATCAATGCACTCATTTTGATCTGCACTCCTTCGTTCTGCCATCGCACGGGGATGATACCTTGACTTAGAGACAAGCTGGCAAAATAGTGACGACTTGATCTAGAGCTTCGCCTGATTAGGTCGGAATAATTTTTTACTCTGTTGTTCTCCATCAGTGCATCTGCCTTGAACCCAACTCCTCCGTTCCGCAATCACATGGGAATAATAGCTTGACTTGGAGACAAGCTGAAAAAATAGTGACGACCTTATCTAGGGCTTTGCCTGATTAGGCCGGAATAATAATTTTTTACTCCGCTGTTCTTCATCAGTGCATCTACTTTGAATCTAACTCCTCTGTTTCACAACCATATGGGGATGATAGCTTGACTTGGAGGCAAACTGGCAAAATAGTGACGACCTGATCCAGGGCTTCGCCTGGCCAAGTCGGAATAATTTTTTACTCCATTGTTATTCATCAATGCATCTACCTTGAACCCAACTCCACCGTTCCGCAACCACACAGGGATGATAGCTTGACTTGGAGACAAGCTGGCAAAATAGTGACGACCTGATCCAGGGCTTCACTTGCTTAGATTGGAATAATTTTTTACTCTGCCATTCTTCATCAGTGCATCTACCTTAGATCCAACTCCTCCGTTCCGTAACCACACGGGGATGATAGCTTAACTTAGAGACAAGCTAGCAAAATAGTGATGACCTGATCCAGGGCTTCGCCTGGTCAAGCCAGAATAATATTTTACTCCACCGTTCTTCATCAGTACCTCTACCTTAAACCCAACACCTCTGATCCGCCACTACACAGGGATAATAGCTTGACTTGGAGATAAACTGGTAGAATAGTGATGACCTAATCCAAGGCTTCGTCTGGTCAGGCCAGAATAATTTTTTTACTTCGGCGTTTTTCATTAGTGCCTTTACCTTAAACCCAACTCTTCCGATCCGCCACCGCACAAGGATAATAGCTTGACTTGAAGACAAGTTGAGAAAATAGTAACGACCTGACCTAGGGCTTCGCCTAATCAGGTCGGGATAATTTTTTACTCTGCCCATTTTCATCAGTGTATTTAAATCCAACTCCTCCGTTCCGCCACCACACGGGGATAATGGCTTCGACCAATATCGAGCTGTAAAAAGTCTGACGACTTGATCTAAGGCTTTGCCCTCTAAGGTTGGAATAATTTTTTTACTCCGTCGTTTTTTACAGGTGTATTTACCTTAAACCCTACTCCTCCATTCCGCAACCGCACGGGGACAATTACTTTGGCTAATACCAAGCCATAAAAAGTATGACGACCTGATCTAGGGCTTTGCCCTATCAGATCGGAATGAACATTTTACTCCGTCGTTCTTCATAGGTGTATTTACATTAAACCCTACTCCTCCGTTCGACAATTGCATGGGGATAATGGCCTCGACTAATACCGAGCTGTAAAAAGTGTGATGACCTGATCTATGGCTTTTCCCTATCAGGTCGGAATGAATTTTGTAATCTGTCGTTCTTTACAAGTGGATTTACTTTAAATCCTACTCCATTCCGCAACTGCATGGGTATAATGGATTCGGTTAATACCGAGTCGTAAAAAGTGCGACGACATGATCTAGGGCTTTGCCCTATCAGGCCGGAATGAATATTTTACTTCGCCACTCTTCACAAGTGTGTTTACCTTAAACCCTATTCCTTCGTTCCGCAACTACATGGGGATAATGTCCTCGGCTAATATCGAGCTATAAAAAGTGTGATGACCTTATTTAAGGCTTTGTCACATCATGTTGGAATAATTTTTTACTCCGCCGCTCTTCTCAGGTGTATTTACCTTAAACCCTACTCTGTTCCTCAATCGCACGGGGATAATGATCTCGGCTAATACTGAGCCATAAAAAGTGTGACAACCTGACCTAAGATTTTGCCCCATCAGGTCAGAATAATTTTTTATTCCGCTGCTCTTCTCAGGTGTATTTACCTTAAATCCTACTCCTCTATTTCGCAACCATACGGGGATAATGGCCTTAGCTAATACTGAGCAGCAAAAAGTGTGATGACCTAATCTAAGGCTTTGCCCTGTCAAATCGGAATGGATCTAGGTTTAACCTTCTGATGAATCACTCACCAATCTTCATTTAAAGCCTACACCCCTACCCCAGGGCCCATTTACTTTACATGCCACCAATACATTTCTTCCCTTTATATATATGACTCCTTGCCTTCGCCCTTCTTCATCCTCTTCTCCTTCTGTCTTTGACACCTCTTCCCCCTTCTTTGCAGTTTGAGAGTTCTCCCTTCTCCTTCTTGCATCCTCCTCCTTTCTCCCTTCTCTACAACGAGATGAAGGCCCTCTTCCAGCAAGCACTTACCCAGCAGCGATGAGAGGTCGTGAGTAGCAGAGGTCACCCGCCTACTAACCTTACATTGCTACACCCTGCTCCAGCTCCCGTCGGGCCCTCCACAACTTTCCCAACTACATCTCCTCCTTGCTCATCGACAAATTCATCCCCTATTATTCCATCATCATCTATTACAAGACCCCGGTTAGTACCCCCATCTTCTCTTTCCTCCCCCACCTCATCACCAAACCCTAGCCCCCCTTCTTCTTCGCCTTCACCTCTGCATAGCCCTAGGCTACCTCCTCCTTTTTTGCATACTCAAACCAGACTGAGGGGAGTTGTGCGCCAAGGATGCAGGGAGAAAAAACTTCTACCCTCGACTCCCCTTCTTCCTTCATACTCCCCATGGATAAGGAGTTGACCTCGGTCACGCTCCCTTTGTCTTCTGCTTCACCAATTCCACCAACACTCCTACCTTCTCCTGTACATACTCTGGCGTCTGAAGGCCCTAGCATCTAGACCCCAGCCAGCGAAGAGCCGCCGATGGTCACATTCCCCTTGGCTGCTCATAGGCCTTCAACTTCAGCTTCTGCTCCAATGTCCATATCACCCGACTTATTGAGTCCCCCTATTCTTTTGTCCCTCCCTTCCTCAGAAGGTTCCCCTTCTCTTATCATTCAATAAATAATTTCATATCTCCTTCCTTCATCATGTAGCTTCCCTTCTTCATTTCCCACCCTAATAAGCTCCTTAGCAGTAGCGCCTTTCCCTTCTACTTCCGCATCCCCTGTTACCACTGATATTTTCCCCTTTTCATACAAAGCCATTCTTCCTCTTCCTTCTGGGCCAATAGAACAATCTTCGATGCCACTCTCATTTATGCATGTTGTAAGTGAACCCACCCCCTTGATTGCTTCTATTCCATCTTCTCCATCTGCCAGAGACACGCGGATCATCAATTTGGAAGAACTCATACCGCGGGTGGAAAGTCTTCACCATGTCCTAGAGCTGGTAAGCTTCTTTGGATACTTTTGCCTGTATTGTTAAAAATAATTTTCTTTTCAATTTGCTGCCTTCATGTGATGGTGAACTTGTTGGATCGAAGCGGATCGCTAGAGGGGGGGTGAATAGCGATAGAAACTTTTCGTTCGAAATCGTTCATTGAGGCACGAGTAAATGCAGCGGAAGATAAATGTAAAATAAATGAGACAAGATATTTTTTACTTGGTTCGTAGCCTTCGGCTACTACTCCAAGGACCTAGTGGTCCTTGACCACGCATGGAGGGCAAATCACTAAAAGAACTCCTCCTCGTTAGAGGTAGGAGTTAATTGATATAAGAACACACCAAAAGCTTGAGGTAGAGGGACACTTCCCCTCTCCTCATTACGATAAAAACTCTGAGAAAGTAAAGCAATAAAAGGAAATAAAGCTTATACCTACGTAACAAAATAAAAACAATTTAAACCTAGACATCGGAGAGGAAGCACTTCGTTGTCGGAGAGTTGTAGCTTTGCGGAGGCTTTTGGAAGCTTAGAATTGATGATGAAACCCTAGGATAGACCCTCCTTTTATAGCCTTTGAGCCCCTTTTCGAGAGGAACTTCAACCAATAGAAATTAGGCACATGGCTACTTGAAAAATGGTGATAAAGCTTGACTCCTCGAGGCTGATCCTTGACCATCAGTCGACTGATGGCCATCATCGATCGTGATGGCATCGGTCGAATCGCGACCCGCATCGATCGTGATGGATAGATCGAGTCCTCCTGCGTCGTGATGACCGATGCTAGCTGCAGGGCAAAGTTAGCTTAACAAAAATATTATTTTGACGGTCGCTGACCGTCCGATCTCGACCTAGACTATCTATAGGATGCCTTTGGTCGGATCTACTCTTAAGATCATCCCGTAAGGAGGATATGACCTCTCTTATGCTCGCACACACGAGCTTACCTCGATACTTACTGTGTCGCTTTCGCTTCCGGCCTTCCACTCGATTCCTTCGGCTTCCTCCGAAATCACTCGAGTGTTGCCCGACCACCACGGCTTCCTCCGGGTGTCGCTAGCCTTCAGCTCCAGCTTTAGCACTTTTCTGCACATTCAATTCAGCTCGTGAGATATGAATATAAGCTTAACTTTGTATCTTTTGCTATAATCAAAACTCAGGTTCGACTTAGGTGTCTACTACACCAATAATCTCTCCCTTTTTGATTTATGGCAAACCCACATACAAAGTTAAGAAAGTAGCATGCATGAGGAATAATAATGTGCATGAGAGACAAGAATAATAAAGATTAAGTAGAAGTAGTAAGGATTTTCTTCAAGTACTCCCCCTTGGGGAAACCTCCCCCTTGATTGAGGGTGAGTCTTGAAAGAAGACCTTAATCCTCCCCCTTGAGGGTTGCTATTTAGGAAGAGTTTAAGTAATTAACATTACTTAAAGTTGACCTTAGTAAAACGTTTAAGTTAAGAGGACTTCTTAACTTGGCCCTTTCTCCCCCTTTCTTAAGTAAAACATTAACGTTTGGCCATAGTGTTTAAAAATAAGTTTAAGTTAAGAATTCTCTTAATTTGACCTTTACTTCCTTTTTTTTGTTAACAAGTTAAGTAAATTTTCAAAACTTAAAGTTAAGTAAACATTTACTTAACTTTTGGTCATGTAAATAAATAAAGAGTTAAGTTATCAAAACTTAAAAATTTTGATCCCTTAACTTTGACCTTTTTCTCCCCCTTTTGTCATATATCGAAAAGAGTGAGGGTGTGTGGAAAACAAAATTAAATATCAAATTTAAAGTCCAAGCATGTTCCATATTATTTTGAAAAAAATATATTGAAACTAAGCTAATCTATAAAATGTTCGACTCATATTTGGCTTGATTGATATGCAAGATCAACCAGTCCTGGTCAGAGTCGATTAATATGTATGATTATACTCCGTGGTTCATGGCGATGTATTAGCTCTACATCTGAAACCAGGAGTAAGGTCCTAACTTCTCATGCCCATCTACGTAGCTAAGTACACAAACACATTAGTCCTATGTGTTGTGAGATGTATTGGCTCCTTAAATCTATAGGTGCATGATATCTAAGGTATGTCCTATGCTAGTTCCATGAAAATGAAAAGTAAGAAATAGTAGTAAGAAAATATAATTTGTAAGTTCTATTCTACTACGCACATGCCCAATTTTCATCTTAATAGACTAAATTCGACTTTGGGTAGGGGTTTAGTAAATAAGTCTGCCAAGTTGGACTTCGATTCGACGTATTCGAGTTGTATGGCTCCGTTGGCCACATGTTCTCGAATGAAATGATGTTTGGCCTTTATATGTTTGGTCCTAGAATGACATATTGGATTCTTAGTTAGGTTAATTGAGCTAATGTTATCTACGTGGAGTTTAGTGTTCGTAATGTCTAACTTAAAGTTGCGGAGAGTGTGCTTCATCCAAAGAAGCTGAGTGACACACTCACCCATCGTGATGTATTCGGCTTCGGTGGTAGATAAGGCAATACAGTGTTGCTTCATACTGCACCAACTTACTAGACTCGAGCCGAGAAGTTGACAACAACCACTCGTACTCTTTCTATCGAGCTTACTACCGACATAGTCCAAATCGGAGTAGCCGATTAGTTCAAACTTAGTAGATCTAGGGTACCAAATACCGACATTAAGTGTACCCTTTAGATAAATAAGGATACGCTTGACTAGAGTTAGGTGAGACTCCTTGGCATAGATTTAGAACCTTGCGCACATACTTACTGCAAATAAGATATTAGGTTGGCTTGTAGTTAAGTAAAGGAGACTCCCTATTACGCTCCTATAGTATTTTAAATCAATTGAGTTTCCAATTACATCTTCTTCTATATTCACATTAGTTGTCATTGGAGTATTAATAATTTTAGCGTCTTGCATTCCAAAGCGTTTAATTAATTCTCTAGTATATTTGCGTTGATGTAGGTATATTTTATCTTTAGTTTGTTTAATTTGTAGACCTAAGAAGAAACTTAACTCACCTACTAAATTCATTTCAAATTCACTTTCCATAAGTGAAATTAACTCATTCAGTAGGATCGAGTTGGTGGTTTTGAAAATAATATCATCTACGTAGATTTGAGCTATGAATATGTCTTTACCTAAGGTTTTTACGAAAAGAGTTGGGTCAACTATACCCTTGTAAAATCCTTTGAACTTAAGATACACCGAAAGTCTCTCGAACCAAGCTCGAGGAGATTGTTTAAGTTCATAGAGGGCTTTCTTTAACCTAAGGACATGGTGGGTTTATCTAAACTTTCGAAATCGGGGGGTTGACTAACATAAACCTCTTCTTTAATGTATTCATTCAAGAATGTTGATTTCACATCCATTCGAAGCAACTTAAATCCTCGATGTGTAGAATACGGTAATAGCATTCAAATGGACTCTAATCTAGCTACTAGGGCATAGGTCTCGTCGTAATCTAAACCTTCGACTTGACTAAATCCTTTAGCGACTAGTCTAGCTTTATTTCTAACTACTTCACCTTTATTATCAAGTTTATTTCTAAACACCCACCTTGTTCCAATGATTGTTTTATCTTTAGGTGGTGGTACTAATTCCCATGCTTCATTCCTAGTGAATTGAGCTAGCTCTTCTTGCATTGCAATAATCCAATCGGGATCAAGAAGAGCTTGGTCAATAGTTTTTGGTTCAATTTTAGAAATCAAGGAGATTTGACTAAGGTTTCTATATGAGGCTCTAGTTTGAACTCCTAGACTTGGATCACCTATCACTTGGTCGATAGGATGATTCGTTTGCGTCCTAGTTGGATTTGGGTTTGAGCCTACCACTTGGTCAATAGGATGACCCGTTTGAGTCCTAGTTTGATTAGAGTCATCTACCACTTGGTCGATAGACTGACTTGGTTGACTTAGGTTAGGATTAACACTAGACTTGATCTCCGGATCAGAGTTAGGTCTAGTATGAATCAGCTTGCCAATTGGGGTTGTCGGGGGTTTTATAGGTTCGTGCCCTTCATCAAATACTACATTGATAGTCTCCTCGACTCTAAGGGTGTCATGGTTATATACTCTATAAACTCTACTTGTAGTCGAGTATCCTAGAAAGATCTCGGTCGAGGTTTTGGATGTAAATTTCCCTAGATAATCCTTAGTGTTTAGAATATGTACCTTACACCTAAATACCCTAAAGTACTTGATGTTAGGTATTTTATCATAATAAATTTCGTATGGGGTCTTAAGGTGTCTCTTTACTATAAGGATCCTATTTTGGACATAGCATGTCGTACTCACGGCTTCCGCCCAAAACCTATCGGGTAGGTTATACTCGTTTAAGATTGTCCTAGCGGCTTCTTGTAGGGTTCTATTTTTGTGTTCTACTAGGCCATTTTGTTGTGGGGTACTAGGGCAAGATAACTCATGGTGGTATCCATTTAGGTTACAGAATTCTGTAAACCTATGGTTCTGGAATTCACCACTATGATCAGTCTTAAGTATTTTGATTTTAATGCTTTGTTGATTTTGGATTAACTTAAATAGGTTGATTAATTGATCTAGGGTATTACTTTTGTGTTTAACGAACCTAACCCAAGTAAATCTAGAATAGTCATCAATTATGACTAAGCAGAATTTACTCCTATTAAGTGACTTAGCTCCGTGTGAATCAAATAGATCCATGTGTAGGAGCTCAAGAACACTTTTGGTTCGTTCTTGATTAGTTAGTTGATGTTGTGTCCTAGATTGTTTACCTTGTTGACAAGCATTACATATTTTATTATCCAAATTATTGAGGTTAGGCAAACCTCTGACTAAGTCACTCTGACTCATCTTGTGGATGAGTCTTGGGTGTGAGTGACCGAGTCGTCGGTGCCACAACCATGATTCCTATTGTCGTTTCATAAGACACTTAGTTGAGGAGTTAGTTAAGTTAATTGTGTAAATATTATTATTTCTGGTTCCCTTAAGGATTGTTTTAGAGGTTTCATTTGTATTAATTACGCATTCATTTTCTAGAAATATAATCTTATAGTTATTATCAGACAATTGGCTTATACTAAGTAAATTATATTGAAAATTTCTACCAATAAGACATTTTGAATAATAAAGTTAGAGTTGAGCTCAATATCACCTGATCCGATGATTTTCAGCTTCCCGTTATTTTCGAAGGCTACCGATCCTTGTCGTTTGAATCGAAGCTTCAAAAATTTGAGTTGATCCCCGGTCATATGTCGGGAGCAACCACTGTCGAACATCCATTGATCCTACACGCAAGGTAGTTGGATCGGATATTGGATTTATTAAAGATTGGTTGAAGTTTATTAACCTAAATCATCTCACCCATGTCTACATGATTAAACATGTTAACCCTATATGTTCTTGTGAGATGACTTCCAATTTTACTTGATTTAAGTTTAATGAATTGAACACTTGTCAACCTTGCGTTAGATTCAGATTTGACCTTAGGCTCATCAAGTCACTTTTTCAAGATCATGGCTTCCAGGTCGTGGCGAGGCACAGAGGCCTTCTTTGATCGGAACAACGACCACTTCCTTAGACAAAGCATTTTCAAGAAAATAGAAACTTGACTTACCTAAGACCACTTCCTGGTCTAACTAGTCTAGGATACGGTGAGTTAGCTTCAGCTAGTTCCGCTCGGTCAAGTGCACCGAACTAGATACGCTCTATCTAGCCCGAATACATAAGACTTCGCTTTCCTAGCGTACTATCATCTCGCCGCATCCTGGTACTATGTTATCAAGTATTGACGAGTTATAGTCCTATCTAACCATTCTAAAAAGAAAAATCAAACTAAATAAAAAAACCTAAGCATGCAATTTCTAAGTTAAAATACAGACAAGTTTTGTACTGGCTCCCCCTGGACCGTTGAATCGGTTCGGTCTTTCCACATAGTGAATTTGGTCCTTGGGAACCCAGTACTAGTTCGATCCTAAGTTTGAAATTAAGGCGGTCTTAGGGACGCATGCTTGGACACGTTTTTAATGTCAACTCACAATTGACATATACGACTTGTTGGTCTTATTTGAGCTAAACTCTAATCCGGCCTTATTGTACACGGCCCTTTGCGATCCAAGTAGGAGGTCAAGTCCTTTGGATCCCAAAGTAAACCTTTCCAACGTGTTCCTAAGATCTTCGACTTGACTCTTCAAGAGTGAGTTCTCAACTTCGAGTTTTTCAACTCGAGTTGAGTCCTCCTCTCGAACTCGACTAGTCGAAGAGGTTAGGGAGACCTCGTGTTTGAGGAGTTTAACTTCCTCAACCAGGGTCTCGACCTTGGACTCAGACTTAGCTAATTTTCTAGTTAAGAACTTAATTGCACTATAAAGCGTACTAATAAGGGATCGACTTACCTTGAGTGTATCTTTTGAACCGAATGCGTATCCATGGCTTGTCTTGAATAGCGCTTCGCGGTCCGACTCGTCTTCAGTTTTCAACTCGTGTTCCGGTTCCGACTCCATCTCCGATTCCACCGGTTTAGCCATGAGGACGCGATCATCATCTTCTTCCTCGGACACTTCTTCCCATGTAGCGTTGAGTGCCTTTTTGTGTTTTGGTGCTTTGCTCTTGAGTTTTGGGCATTCGGACTTGATGCGTCCAAACCTGTTGCATTCGTAACATCTAATATACGAACTTCTAGGCTTACCTTCGTTGGGTCGAGTGACGGTTCATTTTCGGCCCTTGACTATCCTTTGAACTAGGTTGACTAATTTGGCCTCCATTTCCGGGTCGACCTCCGAATCGGACTCATCCTCTTCTTCCTTGGGGGATGGCTTGCTTGCGGTTTTCTTCCTCGAACCTGGAAAAAGTGCTATACCCTTCTCGGATTCCGAGTTAGACTGCTTATGAAGTTCAAAATCGAAAAATAACTCATCTAACCTAAGTTTTGAAAGATCCTTGGAGACCTTGTAGGCATCGACCATGGATGCCCACAAAGTAGTCCTCGGAAAGGAGTTAAGAACATACCTTATAAGGTCGCGGTTTTCGACCTTTTGCTCGATCGCGTGTAGGTTATTGACTATGTCTTGAATGCGAGCGTGAAGTTGTGTCGCCGTTTCGTGTTTCTGCATTTTTAGATTATATAATGTATTATACAAAAGATCGCGCTTACATACCTTGGCTTCATCGGTCCCTTCATGTAGCTCCACTAGCTTTGTCCAAAGGTCCTTTACGCTAATGAAGGGGCCAACGCGATTAAGCTCCTCCTTGGACAAGCCGCATTGGAGGATTTGAGTTGCCTTGGCATCAGCTTCGACTTGTCTTTTTGTCGCAATGCTCCATTGGTCATAATCCAAGGATTCACCCACTTCGTTAGTCGGAAGTGTGAATCCCATTTGGATTATGATCCACATCTCGATTTGAGTTTTAAGATAGCATTCCATCCGACCCTTCCAATAACGGAAGTCATCTCCATTGTAAAACAGAGGTCGGACGGTACTAAAACCCTCGAGATGGGCCATTGATACAAAAGAAACAAGGGGATGGAGACAAAAAACCTAACAACGACACAAACACACGAAATGTACCAAGACTCGCGTCTTGGATTAGTAGTGCGAGAGAAAAACTAACCAAATGAAATAAATTCAAAAAAAACAGAATAAAAAGAAAAAAATATCTATAAAATGGCTAGATCGATGGTTTCACCGAATCTTAGCAACCCCCGACTCTGATACCAATTATTGGATCGAAGCGGATCGCTAGAGGGGGGGATGAATAGCGATAGAAACTTTTCGTTCGAAATCGTTCATTGAGGCACGAGTAAATGCAGTGGAAGATAAATGCAAAATAAATGAGACAAGATATTTTTTACTTGGTTCGTAGTCTTCGGCTACTACTCCAAGGCCCTAGTGGTCCTTGACCATGCACGGAGGGCAAATCACTAAAAGAACTCCTCCTCGTTAGAGGTAGGAGTTAATCGATACAAGAACACACCAAAAGATTGACGTAGAGGAACACTCCCCCTCTCCTCGTTACGATAAAAAACTCCGAGAAAGTAAAGCAATAAACTAAAATAAAGCTTATATCGACGTAACAAAATAAAAACAATTTAAACCTAGACGTCGGAGAGGAAGCACTTCGTTGTCGGAGAGTTGTAGCTTTGCGGAGGCTTTTGGAAGCTTATAATTGATGATAAAATCCTAGGATAGGCCCTCCTTTTATAGCCTTTGAGCCCCTTTTCGAGAGGAACTTCAACCAATAGAAATTAGGCACATGGCTACTTGAAAAATGGTGATAGTGATGGCCATCATCGATCGTGATGGCCATCATCACGATCGTGATGGCGATCATCGATCGAATGTTGATGATCGCAGATCATGATCGATGGACGACAGTCGAGTCCTCCAAGCTGGCAGTCGACTGATGCTAGCTGCAGGGCAAAGTTAGCTTAAAAAAAATATTATTTTGATGGCCGCTGACCGTCCGATCTTGACCTAGACTATCTATAGGATGTCTTTGGTCGGATCTATGCTTAAGATCATCCCATAAGGAGGATACGACCTCTCTTACGTACACACACACGAGCTTACCTCGATACTTACTGTGTCGCTTTCGCTTCCGGCCTTCCACTCGATTCCTTCGGCTTTCTCCGAAATCACTCGAGTGTTGCCCGACCACCACGGCTTCCTCCGGGTATCGCTAGCCTTCAGCTCCAGCTTTAGCACTTTTCTGCACACTCGATTCAGCTCGTGAGATAATAATATAAGCTTAACTTTGTATCGTTTTCTATAATCAAAACTCAGGTTCGACTTAGGTGCCTACTGCACCAACAATCTCCCCCTTTTTGATTTATGGCAAACCCACATATAAAGTTAAGAAAGTAGCATGCATGAGGAATAATAATGTGCATGAGAGACAAGAATAATAAAGATTAAGTAGGAGTAGTAAGGATTTTCTTCAAATACTCCCCCTTGGGGAAACCTCCCCCTTGACCGAGGGTGAGTCTTGAAAGAAAACCTTAATCCTCCCCCTTGAGGGTTGCTATTTAGGAAGAGTTTAAGTAATTAACATTACTTAAAGTTGGCCTTAGTAAAACGTTTAAAGTTAAGAGGACTTCTTAACTTGGCCCTTTCTCTCCCTTTCTTAAGTAAAACATTAACGTTTGGCTATAGTGTTTAAAAATAAGTTTAAGTTAAGAATTCTCTTAACTTGGCCTTTACTTCCTTTTTTTTGTTAACAAGTTAAGTAAATTTTCAAAAGTTAAAGTTAAGTAAACATTTACTTAACTTTTGGTCATGTAAATAAATAAAGTTAAGTAAATATTTACTTAACTTTTGGTCATGTAAATAAATAAAGAGTTAAGTTATCAAAACCTAAAAATTTTGATCCCTTAACTTTGACCTTTTCTCCCTCTTTTGCCATATATTGAAAAGAGTGAGGGTGTGTGGAAAACAAAAATAAATATTAAATTTAAAGTCCAAGCATGTTCCATATTTTTTTGAAAATAATATACTAAAAATAAGCTCATCTATAAAATGTTCGACTCATATTTGGCTTGATTGATATGAAAGATCAACCAGTCCTGGTCAGAGTCGGTTAATATGTATGATTATACTCCGTGGTTCATGGCGATGCACTAGCTCTACATCTGGAACCAGGAGTACGGTCCTAACATCTCACGCCCATCTACGTGGCTAAGTACACAAACACATTAGTCCTATGTGTTGTGAGATGTATTGGCTCATTAAATATATAGGTGCATGATATCTAAGGTATGTCCTATGCTAGTTCCATGAAAATAAAAAGTAATAAATAGTAGTAAGAAAATATAATTTGTAAGTTCCTATTCTACTACGCACATGCCCAATTTTCATCTTAATAGACTAAATTTGGCTTCGGGTAGGGGTTTAGTAAATAAGTCTGCCAAGTTGGACTTCGATTCGACGTATTCGAGTTGTATGACTCTGTTGGCCACATGTTCTCGAATGAAATGATGTTTGACCTCTATATGTTTGGTCCTAGAATGACATATTGGATTCTTAGTTAGTTTAATTGAGCTAATGTTATCTACGTGGAGTTTAGTGTTCGTAATGTCTAACTTAAAGTCGCTGAGAGTGTGCTTCATCCAAAGAAGCTGAGTGACACACTCACCCATCGCGATGTATTCGGCTTCGGTGGTAGATAAGGCAACACATTGTTGCTTCCTACTGTACCAACTTACTAGACTCGAGCCGAGAAGTTGACAACAACCACTTGTACTATTTCTATCGAGCTTACTACCGGCATAGTCCGAATCGGAGTAGCCGGTTAGTTCGAACTCGGTAGATCTAGGGTACCAAATATCGACATTAAGTGTACCCTTTAGATATCTAAGGATACGCTTGACTAGAGTTAGGTGAGACTCCTTGATACAGGTTTGGAACCTTGCGCACATACTTACTGCAAATAAGATATCAGGTCGGCTTGCAGTTAAGTAAAGGAGACTCCCTATTACGCTCCTATAGTATTTTAAATCAATTGAGTTTCCAATTACATCGTCTTCTATATTCACATTAGTTGCCATTGGAGTATTAATAATTTTAGCGTCTTGCATTCCAAAGCGTTTAATTAATTCCCTAATATATTTGCGTTGATGTAGGTATATTCCATCTTTAGTTTGTTTAATTTGTAGACCTAAGAAGAAACTTAACTCACCTACTAAATTCATTTCAAATTCACTTTCCATAAGTGAAATGAACTCATTCAATAGGATCGAGTTGGTGGTTCTGAAAATAATATCATCTACGTAGATTTGAGCTATGAATATGTCTTTACCTAAGGTTTTTACGAAAAGAGTTGGGTCAACTATACCCTGGTTAAATCCTTTGAACTTAAGATACACCGAAAGTCTCTCGAACCAAGCTCAAGGAGCTTGTTTAAGTCCATAGAGGGCTTTCTTTAACCTAAGGACATGGTCGGGTTTATCTAAACTTTCGAAACCGGGGGGTTGACTAACATAAACCTCTTTCTTTAATGTATCCATTCAAGAATGTTGATTTCACATCCATTTGAAACAACTTAAATCTTCGATGTGCAGCATACGATAATAGCATTCGAATGGACTCTAATCTATCTACTGGGCATAGGTCTCGTCATAATCTAAACCTTCGACTTGACTAAACCCTTTAGCGACTAGTCTAGCTTTATTTCTAATTACTTCACCTTTATCATCAAGTTTATTTCTAAACACCCACCTTATTCTAATGATTGTTTTATCTTTAGGTGGTGGTACTAATTCCCATACTTCGTTCCTAGTGAATTGAGCTAGCTCTTCTTGCATTGCAATAATTCAATCGGGATCAAGAAGAGCTTGCTCAATAGTTTTGGGTTCAATTTTAGAAATCAAGGAGATTTGACTAAGGTTTTTGTATGAGGCTCTAGTTCGAACTCCTAGACTTGGATCACCTATCACTTGATCGATAGGATGATTCATTTGCGTCCTAGTTGGATTTGGGTTTGAGTCTACCACTTTGTCAATAGGATGACTCGTTTGAGTCCTAGTTTGATTAGAGTCATCTACAACTTGGTCAATAGACTGACTTGGTTGACTTAGGTTAGGATTAACACTAGACTTGATCTCTGGATCAGAGTTAGGTCTAGTATGAATCGTCTTGCCAATTGGGGTTGCCAGGGGTTTTGTAGGTTCGTGTCCTTCATCAAATACTACATTGATAGTCTCCTCGACTCTAAGGGTGTCATGGTTATATACTCTATAAGCTCTACTTGTAGTCGAGTATCCTATAAAGATCCCGGTCGAGATTTTGGATGTAAATTTCCCTAGATAATCCTTAGTGTTTAGAATATGTACCTTACACCCAAATACCCTAAAGTACTTGATGTTAGGTATTTTATCATAATAAATTTCGTATGGGGTCTTAAGGTGTCTCTTTACTATAAGGATCCTATTTTGGACATAGCATGTCGTACTCACGGCTTCCGCCCAAAATCTATCGGGTAGGTTATACTCGTTTAAGATTATCCTAGCGGCTTCTTGTAGGGTTCTATTTTTGCATTCTACTAGGCCATTTTGTTGTGGGGTTCTAGGGCAAGAGAACTCATGATGGTAACCATTTAAGTTACAGAATTCTGTAAACCTGTGGTTCTCGAATTCACCACCATGATCAGTCCTAAGTCTTTTGATTTTAATGCTTTGTTGATTTTCGATTAACTTAAATAGGTTGATTAATTGATCTAGGATATCACTTTTGTGTTTAATGAACCTAACCCAAGTAAATCTAGAATAGTCATCAATTATGACTAAGCAGAATTTACTCCTATTAAGTGACTTAGCTCCGTGTGAATTAAATAGATCCATGTGTAGGAGCTCAAGAACACTTTTGGTTCGTTCTTGATTAGTTAGTTGATGTTGTGTCCTAGATTGTTTACCTTGTTGACAAACATTATATATTTTATTATCTAAGTTATTGAGGTTAGGCAAACCTCTGACTAAGTCACTCTGACTCATCTTGTGGATAAGTCTTGGGTGTGAGTGACCTAGTCGTCGGTGCCACAACCATGATTCCTCTTGTCGTGTCATAAGACACTTAGTTGAGGAGTTAGTTAAGTTAATTGTGTAAATATTGTTATTTCTGGTTCTCTTAACGATTATTTTAGAGGTTTTATTTGTATTAATTATGCATTCATTTTCTAGAAATATGACTTTATATTTATTATCACACAATTGACTTACACTAAATAAATTATATTGAAAATTTTCTACCAATAAGATATTTTGAATAATAAGGTTAAAGTGGAGCTCAATATCACCTGATCCGATGATTTTGAGCTTCCCGTTGTTTCCGAAGGCTACCGATCCTTGTCGTTTGAATCGAAGCTTCGAAAATTTGAGTTGATCCCCGGTCATATGTCGGGAGCAACCACTGTCCAACATCCATTGATCCTACATGCAAGGTAGTTGGATCGGATATTGGATTTATTAAAGATTGGTTGAAGTTTATTAACCTAAATCATCTCACCCATGTCTACATGATCAAACATGTTAACCCTATATGTTCTTGTGAGATGACTTTCAATTTTACTTGATTTAAGTTTAATGAATTGAACACTTGTCAACCTTGCGTTAGATTCGGATTTTACCTTAGGCTCATCAAGTCACTTTTTCAAGATCATGGCTTCCAGGTCGTGGCGAGACACAGAGGCCTTCTTTGATCGGAACAACGACCACTTCCTTAGACAAAGTCATTTTCAAGAAAATAGAAGCTTAACTTACCTAAGATCACTTCCTGATCTAACTAGTCTAGGATACGGCGAGGTAGCTTCAGCTAGTTTCGCTCGGTCAAATGCACCAAACTAGATATGCCTTATCTAGCCTGAATAAACAAGACTCCGCTTTCCTAGCATACTATCATCTCGCCGCGTCCTGGTAATATGTTATCAAGTATTGACGAGTTATAGTCCTATCTAACCATTCTAAAAAAAAAAATCAAACTAAATAAAAAAACTTAAGCATGCAATTTCTAAGTTAAAATACAAACAAGTTTTGTATTGGCTCCCCCTGGACCGTTGAATCGGTTCGGTCTTTCCACATAGTAGATTTGGTCCTTGGGAACCCAGTACTAGTTCGATCCTAAGTTTGAAATTAAGGCGGTCTTAGGGATGCATGCTTGGACATGTTTTTAATGTCGACTCGCAATTGACATATACGACTTGTTGGTTGTATTTGAGCTAAACCCTAGTCCGACCTTGTTGTACACGGCCCTTTGTGATCCAAGTAGGAGGTCAAGTCCTTTGGATCCCAAAGTAAACCTTTCCAACATGTTCCTAAGATCTTCGACTTGACTCTTCAAGAGTGAGTTCTCAGCTTCGAGTTTTTCAACCCGAGTTGAGTCCTCCTCTCGAACTCGACTAGTCGAAGAGGTTAGGGAGACCTCGTGTTTGAGGAGTTTAACTTCCTCAACCAGGGTCTCGACCTTGGACTCAGACTTAGCTAATTTTCTAGTTAAGAACTTAATTGCACTATAAAGCGTACTAATAAGGGATCGACTTACCTTGAGTGTATCTTTTGAACCGGATGCATATCCGTGGCTTGTCTTGAATAGCGCTTCACAATCCGACTCGTGTTCCGGTTCCGACTCCGTCTCCGATTCCACCGGTTTAGCCACGAGGACGCAATCATCATCTTCTTCCTCGGACACTTCTTCCCATGTAGCATTGAGTGCCTTTTTGTGTTTTGGTGCTTTGCTCTTGAGTTTTGGGCATTCGGACTTGATGTGTCCAAACCTGTTGCATTCGTAACATCTAATATTTAAACTTTTAGGCTTACCTTTGTTGGGTTGAGTGACGGTTCATTTTCGTCCCTTGACTATCTTCCGAACTAGGTTGACTAATTTGACCTCCATTTCTGGGTCGACCTCCGAATCGGACTCATCCTCTTCTTCCTTCGGGGGTGGCTTGCTTGCGGTTTTCTTCCTCGAACATGAAAAAAGTGCTATACCCTTCTCAGTTAAACTGCTCATGAAGTTCAAAATCGAAAAATAACTCATCTAACCTAAGTTTCGAAAGATCCTTGGAGACCTTGTAGGCATCAACCATGGATGCCCACAAAGTAGTCCTCGGAAAGAAGTTAAGAACATACCTTATAAGGTTGCGGTTTTCGACCTTTTGCCCGATCGCGTGTAGGTTATTGACTATGTCTTGATGTGAGCATGAAGTTGTGTCGCCGTTTCGTGTTCCTGCATTTTTAGATTATATAATTTATTAAACAAAAGATCGCGCTTACATACCTTGGCTTCATCGGTCCCTTCGTGTAGCTCCACTAGCTTTGTCCAAAGGTCCTTTGCGCGGATGAAAGGCCCGACGCGATTAAGCTCCTCCTTGGACAAGCCGCATTGGAGGATTTGAGTTGCCTTGGCGTCGGCTTCGACTTTTCTTTTTGTCGCAATGGTCCATTGGTCATAATCCAAAGATTCACCCACTTCGTTAGTCGGAAGTGTGAATCCCGGTTGGATTATGATCCACATCTCGATATGAGTTTTAAGAAAGCATTCCATCCAATCCTTCCAATAACGGAAGTCATCTTCGTTGTAAAACGAAGGTCGGACGGTGCTAAAACCCTCGAGATGGGCCATTGATACAAAAGAAACAAGAAGATGGAGACGAAAAACCTAACAACGACACAAACACATGAAATGTACCAAGACTCGCATCTTAGATTAGTAGTGCGGGAGAAAAACTAACCAAATGAAATAAATTAAAAAAAAATAAAATAAAAAGAAAAAAATATCTGTAAAATGGCTAGATCGGTGGTTTCACCGAATCTTAGCAACCCCCGGCTCTGATACCAATTGTTGGATCGAAGCGGATCGCTAGAGGGGGGGAATAGCGATAGAAATTTTTCGTTCGAAATCGTTCGTTGAGGCACGAGTAAATGCAATGGAAGATAAATGCAAAATAAATGAGACAAGATATTTTTTACTTGGTTCGTAGCCTTCGGCTACTACTCCAAGGCTCTAGTGGTCCTTGACCACGAACGGAGGGCAAATCACTAAAAGAACTCCTCGTTAGAGGTAGGAGTTAATCGATACAAGAACACACCAAAAGATTGAGGTAGAGGAACACTCCCCCTCTCCTCGTTACGACAAAAACTCCGAGAAAGTAAAGCAATAAACTGAAATAAAGCTTATACCGACATAAAAAATAAAAACAATTTCAACCTAGACGTCGGAGAGGAAGCACTTCGTTGTCGGAGAGTTGTAGCTTTGTGGAGGCTTTTGGAAGCTTAGAATTGATGATGAAACCCTAGGATAGACCCTCCTTTTATAGCCTTTGAGCCCTTTTCGAGAGGAACTTCAACCAATAGAAATTAGGCACATGACTCCTTGAAAAATAGTGATAAAGCTTGACTCCTCGAGGCTGATCCTTGACCATCAGTCGACTGATGGCAGCATCAGTCGAATGCTGACCGCAGACAGTCGACTGATGCACGACAGTCGAGTCCTCTAAGCTGGCAGTTGACTGATGTTAGCTGCAGGGCAAAGTTAGCTTAACAAAAACATTATTTTGTGGTGCTAGCCACAAGGTTGGTTCGGCCAAGAAGGTAGACGAAGAAGAAGAGGAATATCATAATCAAGCCACACCCTTCAAAAACCCACGAAATCTTTTATATTCAACCATTGAATATGAAAGGTTTTGACTCTTGGTTTCCATGGAATTAATAACCCATTAATTTCATCTTAATGATCATGCAACCCCTTCTTAATGGTGAGTCTCACTCAATCCGAATCTGACTTGAGTCTAACTCAAGTCAGATTCATTGGGTATACCTTGAGTTCTACTCAATCCGAATTTGACTTGAGTCTAACTCAAGTCAAATTCATTGGGTATATTTTGAGTCCCACTCATTGAGTCTAATCTACATTAGACTCAACCCGATTGAGTCTAATCTACATTAGACTCAACCCGATGGCCCAATGGCTCATCACATGAGTCATCACCAACTCACATGTCCTAAGTGTGTGACCCAATAGGTTTTCTTAACGTTGACAATGTTTCTAAAACTATTTTACAGACATAAGCAATGAGCGGCATCTAGCAATACATCATTGCTACCCAAGTGACGAGAATGTCGAGATCTGACATAACCTTTCCGTGACTACTATCATGTATGACTCAGTCCTTCTATCCTTGATATCTAGATTGATCAATGAGGCATAGACTGTGTCATCCTATTATCAATCAAGAGTTTCTTGATCTCCAAGTAGACTACTCAACCAAATAAGTCCAATATCTCATATTGACTTATTCGAGCATGACCATGTATTTTAGAAGTCCTACTCTATCAAGGGGCCCATAGATATCACTTACGATATATGGAAGGGATAGATCTCATCTACATCGCTCACATCCCTCCACACAACTTATTGCATACCCAGTGATCACCTTTATAGTCACTCTGTTATGGGTGACGGTTGACGAAGCCAAAGTATACAACTCATTATGTAGGGAATCGTAGTGACTTTAGGTCTAAGGATTATTCATACCAATAGTCACATGAGAATATTTATGACACTCATATAACGATCCATGAAACATTCTCATGGCGGGTCATTTCAGTACATACTCTCTAATATGTACTCATATGTCAACTTGATATCACATATCCATGACTTGTGAGATTAAGTCATCAATTGACCTACATGTTAGTCTCTATGCATTAATATTGTCCTTGCATATTAATACTTGACTAGGAATAGTTAAGAATAGTGATATATATATATATATACAGACTCTCACTATCAATTCAACCAATTGATATCCTATAAACCTGAATCTACTTTTCAAGGACACTATCATATTATTCATATAACACATATAAGAAATAATATAATAAGTAAACCTTGCTTGTTATTAATGAAATATGATACATATGATCCCTAATCAATCATCTCATGATTGGCATTAAGGGCTGACACTAACAATCCAATCCTCGACAAGGAGGTCGCTGTCGGAGTTCCGAATGCCAGCCAAACGATGCTCTCGTCGCAAAGGACTAAGGCTGTCCAAAGTTGGCAACAAGATGGAGGAGGGTTGCCAGCCAAAAAAGGTTGGTCGGCGGCAGCCAAGGGGGACGGCAGCTGGTGGTAGTCCGATGGATGGAGCTGCTGGCCGGTGATTGGGGTTGTTGGCCGGGTGGTGGCTGGCCGGCGACTATAGGGGAGGCAACCAAGGTTTGGCCGGCGGCAACCAAAGGGCCGGCGCACAAGAGAGGGAGAGGAGAATAGAAAATGGCTAGGGTTTCACAAAACCTAAGTCGTTCCAACGAACATGGATTATCTCTCTACCCCGTTATTTATAGAGAACATATCTCTTATCCATTAAGAGACTTTTTCTCAAGACTTTTTCTCAAAAAACCTTTTCTCAAAGGGTTATTGGTTCACAACCAAAACCCATTAACCCTCTCCATTAACTTAAGTTAAAATAAACCAAACCACGTTGGTCTATTTTAAGTTAAAACGAACCGAACCAATATTGGTTCATTCATTTAAAATAAACCAAACCACTTTGGTTTATTTCCACCATTGGATTAGAACCAAACCGATTTGGTTCATCCATCATGTCTTCATAAGACTCAGCACATCCATGCTTCCGATGCGACTAAAACATTTTCATGCTTGCTCTTTGTTTGGTCCAACCAAACCAAGTCTCTCTCGATATGAGTATCCTATTCTCAAGCTTGTTTTAAATCCTTCGGTTAGCACTCGTAGTGCGTGTGACCAAATAGGTTCCCGATTTATGTTGGTCGTCTATAATTAACCATTAATTATAGAATGATCATGAGTGACACCTAGTAGTACATCATGATCCACAATTAATCAAAAAATCAATGATTGACCCCAGAACAACTTCGGAAACCTTTCAGCAGCTACAGTGAATCATACCCCATTCCTTTCACTCATCTTATACCCACTTGGTTTAGGTCATGGTTCATTATGTCAGTCCCCACTAGGCTGACCATGTTACACCTAGCCCAAGTATTACTTCTTCATCCTCCGGATTCAAGTTAATGCACATGTATCAAAGAGTACCATACTCTAAACATGTAATGTTTTGGCCAAAGACTTTAGTAACAATCCGACGAGAGGCCATAGGGTATACATTTCCTCGCAAGGAGTGGTGAATCCTCTGTAGGCTATTCAAAAACCTTCACCCACTTCGACTTATACCCAATCATCCCAGGTGACTTGAATACCGCAAGTCGAAGAAACATCATACTTAAGCTGCAGTAAGAACTTCATTGACATATCCATATATGTAGTGAACCATATGAAGTCTTACAGCTAGTCACTCTAATGAACTAGTTACCATAACTAGAATCCACGGTTAACTCCGGACATCCCAATGTCTCCAACCAGTGAGAAATAACTGCTTGGATAAACCAAAGAGTATAACTCGTGCTAGTCTCAACAAAATTCATGGTATCTGAATACATCAATTCATCGACTAGGGACAATTTCAATACATCATAATTACACATGTAGAGATACTCACTAGTTGTGATCCAATCATAAATTCACTCATGATGTGAATCGTATTGTGGATATTCAGTAAATGAGTTTAAGATCCAATCAAATACATGATAACATGTACACTCAAATAGAGAATCTTCATTTATCAAATAAATACTACAACCATAAGGTGATTGCCTTAGGACATCTCTCATATATAACTAACAAACTCCCACTTGGTCTAATGTTAATCGCCATGGTATCCAATACCATAAGCTCTAACATGACCCTCAAATTTACTTTGAGGTAAGGTCTTAGTTAAAGGATTCGCTAAGTTTCTTTCAGTGGGAATCTTCTCGATTTGTATTTCCTTTCTACTTATGATCTCTTTGATTAAATGATAGCAGCGAAGCACATGTTTGGATCATTGATGAGACCACATCAAGTTCAGAGACGAACTTCTTGATCCAAACCGCTTCCTTTGCTACTTCCGAAGCTGCAATATATTCTACCTCAGTGGCAAAATCCACTATAGTATCTTGCTTGGAACTCTTCTAGCTTATTGCGCCTCCATTCAAGGTGAATATGTACCCAGACTGAGACCTGGAATCATCTTTGTATATCTAGAAGTTGGCATCTGTATACCCGCGTATTATCATATTACCCTCTCCATATATTAGGAACACATCCTTAGTTTTTCTCAAGTACTTAAGGATTATCTTAATAGCTGCCCAATGATCCATTCCTAGTTCAAACTGGTATCTTCTCATGACACTCAGAGCATATGATACTGTTGGTGCAATCGGCCCAAGTTCTTGGATCGAAGCGGATCGCTAGAGGGGGGGGTGAATAGCGATAAAAACTTTTCTTTTAAAACGTTCGATAGACAATTAAACGCAGCGGAAATGTAAATAAAAGATAAATGAGACAAATAGTTTTTTTACTTGGTTCGTAGCCTTCGACTACTACTCCAAGGCCCTAACGGTCCTAGACCGTGTACGGAGAGCAATTCACTAAAACACTCCTCCTCGTTGGAGGTAGGAGTTTTACGATTACAAAAGCCTTCGAAGCAAAAAGATAGAGAGACAAACCCTCTCTTCTATTAAAGTAAAATGCAACGAAAAACCTCGATTGAAAAGAATTGCAATATTGAAAGCAATAACAAATTAAGATTATACCAACAACTAAACAAAAGAAACTTTAAGCTATGGTTGTTGGCAGCACTTCGTTGTTGTAGAGTCGTCGGAGAGTTGCAGCGTAATGGAGGCTTTTGAGCACTTAGAATTGTTGATCAAACCCTAGGTTTGGCCCTCCTTTTATAGCCTTTGAGCCCCTTTTCGAGAGGAACCCTAGCCAATCAAATTTGAGCACAACTCCCCTTGAAACTTGGTGATAGACCTTGACTCCTCGAGGTTGATCCTTTGACCATCAGTCGACTGATGGCCATCACCAGTCGACTGCTGGCAGCATCAGTCGAGTGCTAGCCGTAGTCACTCGACTGATGGATGGCAGTTGAGTCCTTCAGGTTGACAGTCGACTGATGCTGGCTGCAAGGCAATGTTAGCTTCAAGAAAACATTATTTTGACGGTCGTCGATCGTCCAATCTCGACCTAGACCACCTATGAGATGTCTTGGGTCGGATCTACGCTTAAGTCTTTCCCCGTAACGAGGATACGACCTCACTTACGCTCGCACACACGAGCTTACCTCGATACTTACGTGTCGCTTTTGCTTCCGGCCTTCCACTTGATTCCTTCGGCTCCCTCCGAAGTCACTCAAGTGTCGCCCGACCACCGCGGCTTCCTCCGGGTGTCGCTAGCCTTCAGCTCTAGCTATAACAATCTTCTGCACACTTGATTCAGCTCGTGAGAAAACGATATGATCTTAACTTTGTATCGTTTGCTATAATCAAAACTCAGGTTCGACTTAGGTGCCTGCTGCACCAACAATCTCCCTCTTTTTGATTTATGGCAAACCCGCATACAAGTTTAAGAAAAATAAATTAAGTGCATTAAGTAAAATGAGTAAGAGATATGCATGAATGAGCAGGAGTATATAAAGACTCTTTTTCAAGTGCTCCCCCTTGAAGAATCCTCCCCCTTGACCGAGGGTGAGTACTTGAGAAAGAGTTTTAACTCTCCCCCTTGATATTTGCTACTAAAAAAAAGAATTAAGTAACCAAAATTACTTAATATCGGCCATAGTATTTAAATTAGTTTTAAGTTAAGAAATCAAAAAATTGATTTCTTAACCTTGGCCTTTACTTCCATTTTGTTAACAAGTTAACTTAAAGTTTGTAAGTCTTGGCAAGAAAAAAATATTGATCCCTTAACTTTGGCCTTTTTCTCCCCCTTTTCCCATATATCGAAAAGAGTGAGAGTGTGTGTGGAAAAATAAGTTTTACTTTTAAAGTCCAAGCATGTTCCACATTATTTTGAAAATAATATACTGAAAATAAGTTTATCTATAAAATGTTCGACTCATATTTGGCTTGATTGATATGAAAGATCAACCAGTCCTGGTAAGAGTCGGTTAGTATGTACGATTATACTCCGTGGTTCATAGCGATGCACTAGCTCTACATCTGGAACCAGGAGTAGGGTCCTAACATCTCACGCCCATCTACGTGGCTAAGTACACAAACACATTAGTCCTATGTGTTGTGAGATGTACTGGCTGCTTAAATCTATAAGTGCATGATATCTAAGGTATGTCCTATGCTAGTTCCATGAAAATTAAGAAATAGTAGTAAGAAAATATAATTTGCAAGTTCCTATTCTACTACGCACATGCCTAATTTTCATCTCAAGAGACTAAATTTGGCTTCGGGTAGTGGTTTAGTAAACAGGTCTGCTAGGTTAGACTTCGAGTCAACATATTCGAGTTGTATGGAGCCATTGGCTACATGTTCTCGAATGAAATGGTGTTTTACCTCTATATGCTTTGTCCTTGAATGGCATATAGGGTTCTTAGTTAGATTTATCGAACTTATGTTGTCTACAAAAATTTTAGTTTTGGTGAAGTCCAACCTAAAGTCTCGGAGAGTGTGCTTCATCCAAAGAAGCTGAGTTATACACTCACCCATCGCAACGTATTCGGCTTCGGTGGTAGATAAGGCAACACAATGTTGCTTCCTATTGCACCAACTTACTAGACTCGAGCCGAGAAGTTGACAACAACCACTCGTACTCTTTCTATCGAGTTTACTACCGGCACAATCCGAATCGGAGTAGCTGATTAGTTCGAACTCGGTAGATCTAGGATACCAAATACCGACATTAAGTGTACCCTTTAGATATCTAAGGATACGCTTAACTAGGATTAGGTGAGACTCCTTGGCACAGGTTTGAAACCTGGCGCACATACTTACTGTGAATAGGATGTCGGGTCGACTTGCAGTTAAGTATAGGAGACTTCCTATCGCGCTCCTATAGTACTTTAAGTCAATGGGCTTACTTTTTAGGTCTTCTCCTATGTTAACATTAATCGCCATTGGGGTGTTTATTATCTTAGCGTCTTGCATTCCAAATCTTTTAATTAACTCCATAGTGTATTTTTGTTGATATAGGTATATATCATCCTTAGTTTGTTTAATTTGTAGACCTAAAAAGAAACTTAACTCGCCTACCAAGTTCATTTCGAACTCACTTTCCATGAGTGAAACGAACTCGTTTAGTAAGGCTGAGTTAGAGGTTCCAAAAATTATATCGTCTATGTAAATTTGAGCTATGAATATTTCTTTACCTAAGGTTTTTACGAAGAGAGTTGGGTCAACTAAGCCTTAGTTAAACCCTTTTGACTTAAGATGGATTGAAAATCTCTCGTACCAAGCTCGAGGAGCTTGTTTAAGTCCATAGAGAGCTTTCTAAAGTTTTAGAACATGGTCGGGTTTATCTAGATTTTCGAATCCGGGGGGTTGGCTAACATAAACTTCTTCTTTAATGTATCTATTTAGGAATGATGACTTAACATCCATTTGAAACAGCTTAAATCCTCGATGTGCAGCATAAGCTAGCAACATTCGAATGGATTCGAGTCTAGCTACTGGGGCATAGGTTTCATCGTAATCTAAGCCTTCGACTTGACTAAACCCTTTGGCGACTAACCTAGCCTTGTTTCTTACTACTTCACCTTTATCATCAAGCTTATTTCGAAACACCCACCTTGTTCCAATTATCGTTTTATCTTTAGGTGGTGGTACTAATTCCCACACTTCATTCCTAGTAAATTGAGCTAGCTCTTCTTGCATTGCAATAATCCAATCGGGATCAAGAAGATCTTGTTCAATTTATTTGGGTTTTATTTTTGAAATTTGACTAAGGTTCCTATAGGATGCTCTAGTTTGAACTCCTAGATTAGGATCTCCTATCACTTGATCGATAGGGTGGTTAGTCTGAATCCTAGATTGGGTTGGGTTTGTGTCACCTAATGCTTGATCAATGGGGTGACTTAGTTGAACACTAGTTTGACTCGGATCACTTGTCACTTGGTCGACAAGAGAAGTTGGTCGATGTGGATTAGACTCGATCTCAGGGTCGGAGACGAGTTTGGTATCAGTGGGCTCAACACTTAGGGTCATTAAGGGTTTTTTCGGGTACTTCATCAAAGACTACATTGATAGTCTCCTCGACTCTAAGGGTGTCGTGGTTATATACTCTATAAGCTCGACTTGTAGTCGAGTATCCTAGAAAGATTTCAGTCGTGGTTTTGGATGTAAATTTCCCTAGGTAATCCTTAGTGTTTAGGATATGTACCTTACACCCAAATACCCTAAAGTACTTGATGTTAGGTATTTTATCGTGATAAATCTCGTATGAGGTCTTAAGGTGCCTTTTTACCATAAGGATCCTATTTTGGACATAGCATGCCGTACTCACGGCTTCTGCCCAAAACCTATCAGGTAGGTCGTATTCGTTCAACATGGTCCTAGCGGCTTCTTGTAGAGTTCGGTTTTTCCGCTCCACTAGGCCATTTTGTTGAGGGGTCCTAGGGCAAGAGAATTCATGGTGGTATCCGTTTAGGTTACAGAAGTTGGTGAACCTTTGATTTTCGAATTCACCACCATGATCGCTTCTAAGTCTTTTAACCTTAAGGTCTTTTTGATTCTCGATTAATTTGAATAGATTGATTAATTGATCTAGGGTATCATTTTTATGTTTGATGAACCTAACCCAGGTAAACCTGGAGTAGTCGTCAATTATGACTAAGCAATATTGACTTCTATTGAGTGACTTGGCTCCATGTGAATCGAATAGATCCATATGCAGGAGCTCAAGTACACTTGAGGTTCGTTCTTGGTTAGTTAACTTGTGTTGTGTCCTAGGTTGTTTTCCTTGTTGACAAACATTACAGATTTTATTAACCAAATTGTTGAGGTTGGGTAAGCCTCTGACTAAGCCACTCTGACTCATCTTGTGGACGAGTCTTGGGTGCGAGTGACCGAGTCGTCGGTGCCACAACCATGATTCCTCTTCCTGTGTCATAAGACATTTGGCTGAGGAATTGATTAAGTTAATTGTATAAATGTTATTTGTCCTAGTTCCTTTGAGTATGGTTTTAGCTGTTTTATTTGTTTTAATTACACATTCATTTTCTAAAAATACGACCTTATAGTTATTGTCACATAATTGGCTTACGCTAAGCAGGTTATATTCAAAATTCTCTACAAGTAATACATTTTTAATAACAAAATTCGAGTTAAGCTCGATATCACCTGATCCGATGATTTTGAGCTTGCCGTTATTCCCAAAGGCTACCGATCCTTGTCGTTTGAATCGAAGCTTCGTGAATTTGAGTTGATCCCTAGTCATGTGTCGGGAGCAACCGCTATCCAACATCCATTGGTCCTACACACAAGGTGGTTGGATTGGATGTTAGATAATTTTTTTTTTTAAAATTGGTTGTAAATTGTTAAACCTAGGTCATCTCACCTGTGACTATATGATCAAGCATGTTATACTTATGTTTGTTTTTTTTAGATGACTTCCAATTAATTTGATTAAGTGGATTTAGGTTCAAGTAATTTTATGTTAGATTTGGATTTGACCCTAGGCTTATCAAGTTTACCTTTTCAAGATCATGGCTTCCAGGTCGTGGCGAGGCACAGGAGCCTTCTTTTATCGGATCATCGACCACTTCCTTAGACAAAGCCATGTTCAAGAAAATGATGACTTGACTCACCTAAGATTATTTCCTAGTCTAACTGGTTATTTTTGAAAAGAGGCTCCCCGAGGCTCAATCTTTTCGAAGAATTTTAGTTGGTTATGTTTTTGAAAAGAGGATCCCCGAGGCTCAATCTTTTCGAAGAATTTTAGTTGGTTATGTTTTTGAAAAGGGGCTCCCCGAGGCTCAATCTTTTCGAAAAATTTTGGTTGGTTATGTTCATGTTCTAAGTGAGTTCACAAGCACAAACTTTCTAAGTTAAAACATGCAATTTCTAAGTTAAAGCACAAACTTTCTAAGTTAAAACATGCAATTTCTAAGTTAAAGCACAAACTTTCTAAGTTAAAGCATGCAATTTCTAAGTTAAAGCCCAAACATGTTTTGTACTGGCTCCCGCTAGACGATTGAATCGGTTCGGTTTATCCACATAGTGGATTTGGTCCTTGGGAATCCAGTACGGGTTGGATCCTAGAGTTGAAATCAAAAGATTCTTAGGGACCCATGCTTGGACATGTTTCCTATGTCGACTTACAATCGACATATACGACCTATTAGTCGTGTTTGAGTTAAACCCTAGTCCAACCTTGTTGTACACGGCCCTTTGAGATCCAAGTAGGAGGTCAAGTCCTTTGGATCCCGAAGTGAACCTTTCCAACGTGTTCCTAAGATCTTCGACTTGACTTTTCAAGAGTGAGTTCTCAACTTCGAGTTTTTCAACCCGAGTTGAGTCCTTCTCTTGAACTCGACTAGTCGAAGAGGTTAGGGAGACCTTGTGTTTGAGGAGTTTGACCTCCTCAACTAGGGTCTCGACCTTGGACTCGGATTTAATTAATTTTCTAGACAAAAACCTAACCGTATTTTGTAAAGTATTAAATAAAGTTCAACTTACTTTAAGGGTATCTTTTGAACCGGATGCGTATCCGTGGCTTGACTTGAAGATAGCTTCGTAGTCCGAGTCATCCTCAAGTTCTGACTCAAGTTCAGGTTCGGTCTCCGTGTCTGACTCAATCGATTTCGCCATGAAGACGTGGTCTTCGTCTTCTTCGGATGACGCTTCTTCCCATGTCGCGTTGAGGGCCTTCTTGTGCTTAGGTGCTCGGTGGTTGAGCTTGGGGCACTCGGACTTGATATGTCCAAACCTGTTACACTCATAACACCTAATATTAGAACTTTTAGGCTTACCTTGGTTGGGTCGAGTCGTGGTTCGCTTTCGTCCCTTGGCTATCCTTTGAGCTAGGTTCATTAGTTCAGCAGTCAATTCCGGGTCAACTTCTTCTTCGGACTCGTCTTCCTCCTCGGTTGGTGGTGGCTTTCTTACGATTTTCTTCTTTGAACCTGCAAACAAGGCTATACCCCTCTCGGGTTCCGAGTTGGACTGCTCATGTAATTGGAAATCGGAAAAGAGTTCATCTAACCTAATTTTAGAAAGATCCTTGGAGACCTTGTAGGCATCGACCATGGATGCCCACAAGGTAGTCCTCGGAAACGAGTTTAGAACATACCTCATAAGGTCGCGGTTTTCGACCTTTTGCCCGATTGCGTGTAGATTGTTGACTATGTCTTGGACACGGGAGTGGAGTTGCGTCGCGGACTCGTGTTCCTGCATTTTTAGTGTGTACAATTTATTGAACAACAAATCGCGTTTGCAAACCTTAGCTTGATCTAATCCTTCGTGTAACTCGATTAGTTTTGTCCAAAGATCCTTTGCGCTTATGAAGGGGCCGACGCGATTTAGCTCCTCCTTGGATAGGCCGCATTGGAGGATTTGTGTTGCCTTGGCGTCGGCTTCGACTTGTCGTTTTGTCGCAATGGTCCATTGATCATAATCCAAGGAGTCACCCACTTCATTAGTCGGAAGTGTGAAACCCGTTTGGATTATGATCCACATCTCGATTTGGGTTTTGAGAAAGCATTCCATCCGACCCTTCCAATAACGGAAGTCATCTCCGTTGTAAAACGGAGGTCGGACGGTGCTAAAACCCTTGAGATGGGCTATTAGAACAAAAGACACAAGGAGACGAAGACGAAGAAACTAGCAACGACAAAAACACAAAGAAGAGTACCAAGATTCGCGTCTTGGATTAGTAGTGCGGGAGAAAACTTAACAAAGCGAAATAAATAGAAATAAACAGAATTAAAAGAACAATAAATCTGTAAAAATGTCTAGATTGGTGGTTTCACCAAATCTTAGCAACCCCCGGCTCTGATACCAATTGTTGGATCGAAGCGGATCGCTAGAGGGGGGGTGAATAGCGATAAAAACTTTTCTTTTAAAACGTTCGATAGACAATTAAATGCAGCGGAAATGTAAATAAAAGCTAAATGAGACAAATAGTTTTTTTACTTGGTTCGTAGCCTTCGGCTACTACTCCAAGGCCCTAACGGTCCTAGACCGTGTACGGAGAGCAATTCACTAAAACACTCCTCCTCGTTGGAGGTAGGAGTTTTACGATTACAAAAGCCTTCGAAGCAAAAAGATAGAGAGACAAACCCTCTCTTCTATTAAAGTAAAATGCAACGAAAAACCTCGATTGAAAAGAATTGCAATATTAAAAGCAATAACAAATTAAGATTATACCAACAACTAAACAAAAGAAACTTTAAGCTATGGTTGTTGGCAGCACTTCGTTGTTGTAGAGTCGTCGGAGAGTTGCAGCGTAACGGAGGCTTTTGAGCACTTAGAATTGTTGATCAAACCCTAGGTTTGACCCTCCTTTTATAGCCTTTGAGCCCCTTTTCGAGAGGAACCCTAGCCAATCAAATTTGAGCACAACTCCCCTTGAAACTTGGTGATAGACCTTGACTCCTCGAGGCTGATCCTTTGACCATCAGTCGATCGGTGATGGCCATCATCGATCGATGGATGCGAGAGTCCTTATCGATCGAGTGCTTTACCGCGGCGATTAGTTTGATGACGATCGAGTCCTCGACCTAGACCACCTATGAGATGTCTTGGGTCGGATCTACGCTTAAGTCTTTCCCCGTAACGAGGATACGACCTCACTTACGCTCGCACACACGAGCTTACCTCGATACTTACATGTCACTTTTGCTTCCGGCCTTCCACTTGATTCTTTCGGCTCCCTCCGAAGTCACTCAAGTGTCGCCCGACCACCGCGGCTTCCTCCGGGTGTCGCTAGCCTTCAGCTCCAGCTATAGCAATCTTCTGCACACTTGATTCAGCTCGTGAGAAAATGATATGATCTTAACTTTGTATCGTTTGCTATAATCAAAACTCAGGTTCGACTTAGGTGCCTGCTGCACCAACAATCTCTCCCTTTTTGATTTATGGCAAACCCGCATACAAGTTTAAGAAAAATAAATTAAGTGCATTAAGTAAAATGAGTAAGAGATATGCATGAATGAGCAGGAGTATATAAAAACTCTTTTTCAAGTGCTCCCCCTTGAGGAATCCTCCCCCTTCACCGAGGGTGAGTACTTGAGAAAGAGTTTTAACTCTCCCCCTTGATATTTGCTACTAAAAAAAAAAATTAAGTAACCGAAATTACTTAATATCGGCCATAGTATTTAAAATTAGTTTTAAGTTAAGAAATCAAAAAATTGATTTCTTAACCTTGGCCTTTACTTCCATTTTGTTAACAAGTTAACTTAAAGTTTGTAAGTCTTGGCAAGAAAAAAATATTGATCCCTTAACTTTGGCCTTTTTCTCCCCCTTTTGCCATATATCGAAAAGAGTGAGAGTGTGTGTGGAAAAATAAGTTTTACTTTTAAAGTTCAAGCATGTTCCACATTATTTTGAAAATAATATACTGAAAATAAGTTCATCTATAAAATGTTCGACTCATATTTGGCTTGATTGATATGAAAGATCAACCAGTCCTGGTCAGAGTCGGTTAGTATGTACGATTATACTCCGTGATTCATAGCGATGCACTAGCTCTACATCTGGAACCAGGAGTAGGGTCCTAACATCTCACGCCCATCTACGTGGCTAATTACACAAACACATTAGTCCTATGTGTTGTGAGATGTACTGGCTGCTTAAATCTATAGGTGCATGATATCTAAGGTATGTCCTATGCTAGTTCCATGAAAATTAAGAAATAGTAGTAAGAAAATATAATTTGCAAGTTCCTATTCTACTACGCACATGCCCAATTTTCATCTCAAGAGACTAAATTCAGCTTCGGGTAGTGGTTTAGTAAACAGGTCTGCTAGGTTAGACTTCGAGTCAACATATTCGAGTTGTATGGAGCCATTGGCTACATGTTCTCGAATGAAATGGTGTTTTACCTCTATATGCTTTGTCCTTGAATGACATATAGGGTTCTTAGTTAGATTTATCGAACTTATGTTGTCTACAAAAATTTTAGTTTTGGTGAAGTCCAACCTAAAGTCTCGGAGAGTGTGCTTCATCCAAAGAAGCTGAGTTACACACTCACCCATCGCAACGTATTCGGCTTCGGTGGTAGATAAGGCAACACAATGTTGCTTCCTACTGCACAAACTTACTAGACTCGAGCCGAGAAGTTGACAACAACCACTCGTACTCTTTCTATCGAGTTTACTACCGGCATAATCAGAATCGAAGTAGCCGATTAGTTCGAACTCGGTAGATCTAGGATACCAAATACCGACATTAAGTGTACCCTTTAGATATCTAAGGATACGCTTAACTAGGATTAGGTGAGACTCCTTGGCACAGGTTTGAAACCTGGCGCATATACTTACTGTGAATAGGATGTCGGGTCGACTCGCAGTTAAGTATAGGAGACTTCCTATCGCGCTCCTATAGTACTTTAAGTCAATGAGCTTACTTTCTAGGTCTTCTCCTATGTTAACATTAATCGCCATTGGGGTGTTTATTATCTTAGCGTCTTGCATTCCAAATCTTTTAATTAACTCCTTAGTGTATTTTTGTTGATATAGGTATATACCATCCTTAGTTTGTTTAATTTGTAGACCTAAAAAGAAACTTAACTCGCCTACCAAGTTCATTTCGAACTCACTTTCCATGAGTGAAACGAACTCGTTTAGTAAGGCAGAGTTAGAGGTTCCAAAAATTATATCGTCTACGTAAATTTGAGCTATGAATATTTCTTTACCTAAGGTTTTTACGAAGAGAGTTGGGTCAACTAAGCCTTGGTTAAACCCTTTTGACTTAAGATGGATTGAAAGTCTCTCGTACCAAGCTCGAGGAGCTTGTTTAAGTCCATAGAGAGCTTTCTTAAGTTTTAGAACATGGTCGGATTTATCTAGATTTTCGAATCCGGGGGGTTGGCTAACATAAACTTCTTCTTTAATGTATCCATTTAGGAATGCCGACTTAACATCCATTTGAAACAGCTTAAATCCTCGATGTGCGGCATAAGCTAGCAACATTCGAATGGATTCGAGTCTAGCTACTGGGGCATAGGTTTCGTCGTAATCTAAGCCTTCGACTTGACTAAACCCTTTGGCGACTAACCTAGACTTGTTTCTAACTACTTCACCTTTATCATCAAGCTTATTTCGAAACACCCACCTTGTTCCAATTATCGTTTTATCTTTAGGTGGTGGTACTAATTCCCACACTTCATTCCTAGTAAATGGAGCTAGCTCTTCTTGCATTGCAATAATCCAATCGGGATCAAGAAGAGCTTGTTCAATTGATTTGGGTTCTATTTTTGAAATTAAGGAAATTTGACTAAGGTTCCTATAGGATGCTCTAGTTCGAACTCCTAGATTAGGATCTCCTATCACTTGATCGATAGGGTGGTTAGTCTGAATCCTAGATTGGGTTGGGTTTGTGTCACCTAATGCTTGATCAATGGGGTGACTTGGTTGAACACTAGTTTGACTCGGATCACTTGTCACTTGGTCGACAAGAGAAGTTGGTCGATGTGGATTAGACTCGATCTCAGGGTCGGAGACGAGTTTGGTATCAGTGGGCTCAACACTTGGGGTCATTAAGGGTTTTGTAGGTTCGGGTACTTCATCAAAGACTACATTGATAGTCTCCTCGACTCTAAGGGTGTCGTGGTTATATACTCTATAAGCTCGACTTGTAGTCGAGTATCCTAGAAAGATTTCAGTCGTGGTTTTAGATGTAAATTTCCCTAGGTAATCCTTAGTGTTTAGGATATGTACCTTACACCCAAATACCCTAAAGTACTTGATGTTAGGTATTTTATCGTGATAAATCTCGTATGAGGTCTTAAGGTGCCTTTTTACCATAAGGATCCTATTTTGGACATGGACTACGCTCGCCCAAAACCTATCAGGTAGGTCGTATTCGTTCAACATGGTCCTAGCGGCTTCTTGTAGAGTTCGGTTTTTTCGCTCCACTAGGCCATTTTGTTGAGGGGTCCTAGGGCAAGAGAATTCATGGTGGTATCCGTTTAGGTTACAGAAGTTGGTGAACCTTTGATTTTCGAATTCACCACCATGATCGCTTCTAAGTCTTTTAACCTTAAGGTCAGTTTGATTCTCGATTAATTTGAATAGATTGATTAATTGATCTAGGGTATCATTTTTATGTTTGATGAACCTAACCCAGGTAAACCTGGAGTAGTCGTCAATTATGACTAAGCAATATTGACTTCTATTGAGTGACTTGGCTCCATGTGAATCGAATAGATCCATATGCAGGAGCTCAAGTACACTTGAGGTTCGTTCTTGGTTAGTTAACTTGTGTTGTGTCCTAGGTTGTTTTCCTTGTTGACAAACATTATAGATTTTATTAACCAAATTGTTGAGGTTGGGTAAGCCTCTGACTAAGCCACTCTGACTCATCTTGTGGACGAGTCTTGGGTGCGAGTGACCGAGTCGTCGGTGCCACAACCATGATTCCTCTTCCTGTGTCATAAGATATTTGGCTGAGGAATTGATTAAGTTAATTGTATAAATGTTATTTGTCCTAGTTCCTTTGAGTATGGTTTTAGCTGTTTTATTTGTTTTAATTACACATTCATTTTCTAAAAATACGACCTTATAGTTATTATCACATAATTCCTTACGCTAAGCAGGTTATATTCAAAATTCTCTACAAGTAATACATTTTTAATAACAAAATTCGAGTTAAGCTCGATATCACCTGATCCGATGATTTTGAGCTTGTCGTTATTCCCAAAGGCTACCGATCCTTGTCGTTTGAATCGAAGCTTCGTGAATTTGAGTTGATCCCCGGTCATGTGTCGGGAGCAACCGCTATCCAACATCCATTGATCCTACACACAAGGTGGTTGGATTGGATGTTAGATAATTTTTTTAAAAAAAAATTGGTTGTAAATTGTTAAACCTAGGTCATCTCACCTGTGACTATATGATCAAGCATGTTATACTTATGTTTGTTTTTTTTTAGATGACTTCCAATTAAGTTGATTATGTGGATTTAGGTTCAAGTAATTTTATGTTAGATTTGGATTTGACCCTAGGCTTATCAAGTTTACCTTTTCAAGATCATGGCTTCCAGGTCGTGGCGAGGCACAGGGGCCTTCTTTTATCGGATCATCGACCACTTCCTTAGACAAAGCCATGTTCAAGAAAATGATGACTTGACTCACCTAAGATTATTTCCTAGTCTAACTGGTTATTTTTGAAAAGAGGCTCCCCGAGGCTCAATCTTTTCGAAGAATTTTAGTTGGTTATGTTTTTGAAAAGAGGCTCCTCGAGGCTCAATCTTTTCGAAGAATTTTAGTTGGTTATGTTTTTGAAAAGGGGCTCCCCGAGGCTCAATCTTTTCGAAGAATTTTAGTTGGTTATGTTCATGTTCTAAGTGAGTTCACAAGCACAAACTTTCTAAGTTAAAGCATGCAATTTCTAAGTTAAAGCACAAGCTTTCTAAGTTAAAACATGCAATTTCTAAGTTAAAGCACAAACTTTCTAAGTTAAAGCATGTAATTTCTATGTTTAAGCACAAACATATTTTGTACTGGCTCCCCCTAGACGATTGAATCGGTTCGATTTATCCACATAGTGGATTTGGTCCTTGGGAATCCAGTACGGGTTGGATCCTAGAGTTGAAATCAAAAGGTTCTTAGGGACCCATGCTTGGACATGTTTCCTATGTCAACTTACAATCGACATATACGACCAATTAGTCGTGTTTGAGTTAAACCCTAGTCCAACCTTGTTGTACACGGCCCTTTAAGATCCAAGTAGGAGGTCAAGTCCTTTTGATTCCGAAGTGAACCTTTCCAACATGTTCCTAAGATCTTCGACTTGACTTTTCAAGAGTGAGTTCTCAACTTCGAGTTTTTCAACCCGAGTTGAGTCCTTCTCTTGAACTCGACTAGTCGAAGAGGTTAGGGAGACCTTGTGTTTGAGGAGTTTGACCTCCTCAACCAGGGTCTCGACCTTGGACTCGGATTTAACTAATTTCCTAGACAAAAACCTAACCGTATTTTGTAAAGTATTAAATAAAGTTCGACTTACTTTAAGGGTATCTTTTGAACCGGATGCGTATCCGTGGCTTGACTTGAAGATAGCTTCGTAGTCCGAGTCATCCTCAGATTCTGACTCAAGTTCAGGTTCGGTCTCCGTGTCTGACTCAATCGATTTCGCCATGAAGACGTGGTCTTCGTCTTCTTCGGATGACGCTTCTTCCCATGTCGCGTTGAGGGCCTTCTTGTGCTTAGGTGCTCGGTGGTTGAGCTTGGGGCACTCGGACTTGATATGTCCAAACCTGCTACACTCATAACACCTAATATTAGAACTTTTAGGCTTACCTTGGTTGGGTCGAGTCGTGGTTCGCTTTCGTCCCTTAGCTATCCTTCGAGCTAGGTTCATTTGTTCAGCAGTCAATTCCGGGTCAACTTCTTCTTCGGACTCGTCTTCCTCCTCGGTTGGTGGTGGCTTTCTTGCGATTTTCTTCTTTGAACCTGCAAACAAGGCTATACCCCTCTCGGGTTTCGAGTTGGACTGCTCATGTAATTGCAAATCGGAAAAGAGTTCATCTAACCTAATTTTAGAAAGATCCTTGGAGACCTTGTAGGCATCGACCATGGATGCCCACAAGGTAGTCCTCGGAAACGAGTTTAGAACATACCTTATAAGGTCGCGGTTTTCGACCTTTTGCCCGATTGCATGTAGGTTGTTGACTATGTCTTGGACACGGGCGTGGAGTTGCGTCGCGGACTCGTGTTCCTGCATTTTTAGTGTGTACAATTTATTGAACAACAAATCGCGTTTGCAAACCTTAGCTTGATCCGATCCTTCGTGTAACTCGATTAGTTTTGTCCAAAGATCCTTTGCGCTTATGAAGGGGCCGACGCGATTTAGCTCCTCCTTGGATAGGCCGCATTGGAGGATTTGTGTTGCCTTGGCGTCGGCTTCGACTTGTCATTTTGTCGCAATGGTCCATTGATCATAATCCAAGGAGTCACCCACTTCATTAGTCGGAAGTGTGAAACCCGTTTGGATTATGATCCACATCTCGATTTGGGTTTTGAGAAAGCATTCCATCCGACCCTTCCAATAACGGAAGTCATCTCCGTTGTAAAATGGAGGTCGGACGGTGCTAAAACCCTCGAGATGGGCCATTAGAACAAAAGACACAAGGAGACGAAGACGAAGAAACTAGCAACGACAAAAACACAAAGAAGAGTACCAAGACTCGCGTCTTGGATTAGTAGTGCGGGAGAAAACTTAACAAAGCGAAATAAATAGAAATAAACAGAATTAAAAGAACAATAAATCTGTAAAAATGGCTAGATTGGTGGTTTCACCAAATCTTAGCAACCCCCAGCTCTGATACCAATTGTTGGATCGAAGCGGATCGCTAGAGGGGGGGGGGTGAATAGCGATAAAAACTTTTCTTTTAAAACGTTCGATAGACAATTAAACGCAGTGGAAATGTAAATAAAAGCTAAATGAGACAAATAGTTTTTTTACTTGGTTCGTAGCCTTCGGCTACTACTCCAAGGCCCTAACGGTCCTAGACCGTGTACGGAGAGCAATTCACTAAAACACTCCTCCTCGTTGGAGGTAGGAGTTTTACGATTACAAAAGCCTTCGAAGCAAAAAGATAGAGAGACAAACCCTCTCTTCTATTAAAGTAAAATGCAACGAAAAACCTCGATTGAAAAGAATTGCAATATTGAAAGCAATAACAAATTAAGATTATACCAACAACTAAACAAAAGAAACTTTAAGCTATGGTTGTTGGCAACACTTCGTTGTTGTAGAGTCGTCGAAGAGTTGCAGCGTAACGGAGGCTTTTGAGCACTTAGAATTGTTGATCAAACCCTAGGTTTTGCCCTCCTTTTATAGCCTTTGAGCCCCTTTTTGAGAGGAACCCTAGCCAATCAAATTTGAGCACAACTCCCCTTGAAACTTGGTGATATACCTTGACTCCTCGAGGCTGATCCTTCACCAGAATGATCGATGGCCATCACCAATGATCACGGTAGCATCACGAAAGTGCTAGCCGTGTCACCGACCGATGGACTCGGCAGAGTCCTTCAGTTGGCAATGATCGATCAAGGCAATGTTAGCTTCAAGAAAACATTATTTCGACGGTCGTCGACCGTCCGATCTCGACCTAGACCACCTATGAGATGTCTTGGGTCGGATCTACGCTTAAGTCTTTCCCCGTAACGAGGATACGACCTCACTTACGCTCACACACACGAGCTTACCTCGATACTTACGTGTCGCTTTTGCTTCTGGCCTTCCACTTGATTCCTTCGGCTCCCTCCGAAGTCACTCAAGTGTCGCCCGACCACCGCGGCTTCCTCTGGGTGTCGCTAGCCTTCAGCTCCAGCTATAACAATCTTCTGCACACTCGATTCAGCTCGTGAGAAAACGATATGATCTTAACTTTGTATCGTTTGCTATAATCAAAACTCAGGTTCGACTTAGGTGTCTGCTGCACCAACACAGGTCACGATTGACCGGACTCGAGTTTGACTCGAGTGATGTTTTGATGTTTTATAAAGTGATTTGACATTGATGTTTGACATTAATGTCTGTTGATGTTTTGGGGAGATTATTTATACAATCAACCCGGGTTATGTTTAATCGGACTTGAGTTTGACTCGAGAGAGACTTTGATGATTGACTGGAGTTGACCATGTCATGGAAAGCCCAAGTCTTGAGTACTTGGCATGTAAAGTCCAAGCATGGGTCTTGGCAAGGAAAAGTCCAAGCATGGGTCTTGGCATGGAAAGTCCAACATGGGTTGACAAGGGAAAGTCCAAGCTTGAGTCTTGTCATTTGAGAAGTCCAAGGGGTTTGATATTGGCGGCGTAAAGTCCAAGCGGGAGTCTTGGCAGCATAAGTCCAATGGTTGGCGACGTAAAGTCCAAATGGAGTCTTGGCGGCGCAAGTCCAATGTACCTTGGCGGTGTAGACACCGTTAGCATGACATAGCCGATGGAAGCACTTGAAGGCTAGCGCGATGGATGAACAAGTCATGAATGACTTGGAGGGATCCGAGAGGCGTGAGGCTGATGGAGGTGGCTAGAAGGCTTGGGTCTAGGCTAAGGGTGGTCTAGCAAGTATGGGGGAACCATACTTGAGCTAAAACTTCATGTTTAAGGTGTGCCAGTCGACTGGTGCCATGTGGCAATCGACTGGTAAGAGTCAACTAGGGTTTGACTGCGGGAAGTGGCCTAGCAGTCGACTGCCAGAGATGGAAAGTCGACTGATGGATGAGCAGTCGACTGATCATGTGATCACCAACCGATGCTCTGTTTCACACGAATGAGTCTCACTCATTACCGCCGTGGCCAATCAGTGGAGGCTTGATCACCGATCGATGGTCGCGATCACCGATTGATGATGGATCCGTTGAATTTTTCCAGCGTGGATCTAGCCGTTGTCTCACGACAACAGTGACATCAGTCGACTGATGGTCCTGAGCAGTCGACTGATCGACGTTTTCCAGCATAGGTTGAAGCTTTAAATGGAGCTCGTGATGGAGGAAAAAGCTATGGTTCTTTGAGGAGTTTTTGGGGCGATTTGTTGCTACAAATTAGGGTCTCCAAGTGCCACTTAACCAACCAAACAAGCAAGCTCTCAAAAGATCGATTGTAAAGTTTCCTTTGCATTTCTTTTGTTGTATTCACTTATATTTGCTTGTTGTATTTAGTATTACTATTTTAATCAAATTGTATGAGGTTTCTCCGCCTCTGGATTGTTCCGAGAAGGAGTATTTATTAGTGGTTGCGTGTGCATCACTAGAGCTCGTTGAGCTCAACCATGGAGTATGAACCTTGAGGTTCTGAACCACGTTAAATACTTGTGTTGTATTGTGTTTGTCTCATTTTGTTATTACTTTACTATTATTCCGCTGCGCGCTAACGAAATTGTAGAGACGAACGCGAACGATTTCCATCACGCATAGCATGATGCTATTCACCCCCCCCCCCCCTCTAGCGTTCCAACGATCCCCTACAGATACATCGGGCCTCGTACATAACATAGCATACATGATAGATCATATTGCAGATGAATAGGGGATATTACTCATGCAAATCCTCTCATCTTTTGTGAGTGAACACATAGACTTCGAAAGGTGTATCCCATGCCTGATGGGAAGGAAACCTTTCTTGGATTCCGATATGCTAAACCTCTTTAGCACTTGGTCTATATATGTAGATTGCAAAAGGACAAGCAACTGTTTCGATCTATCTCTATAGTTCTTAATCCTGAGGATTTAGGTTGCTTCTCCAAGGTCTTTCATAGAGAATGTTTTGGATAACCAAATTTTAACTGATTGTAAGATAGATATATCGTTTCCTATAAGTAATATGTCATTGACATACAACACTAGGAACACGACTGCACTCCCACTAATCTTCTTGTACACACAGGGTTCATCTGGATTTTGTGAGAAATCAAACCTTTTGATTGTCTCATCAAAATGGATATTCCAGCTCTTGGATGCTTGCTTTAGTCTATATATGGACCGTCAAAGCTTGCATACCTTGGTTTTATCAAGCGATGTGAAACCCTCAAGTTGTATCATATACAAATCCTCGAGTAGGTTTCCATTAAGTAAAGTCATTTTCAAATCCATCTGCCATATCTCATTGTCATAATAAGCCGCTATGGCCAGGAGCATCCGAATGGATTTAAGCATAGCTACCGATGAATAGGTCTCGTCATAATCAACACCTTATTTTTGACGATAGCCTTTTTGTTGGTGCAGGGGCACCAGATAATCGAACCTAGGTTTTGATTATGGCAAAGATCCAAAGCTAAGGTCATATTGTTATCTCATGAGCTGAATTAAGTGTGAAGGAAATGATTAAGCAAAGTCGAAGGTCAACGACACCCAGAGAATTCTGAGCCGGGAAATCGTGGTGGTTGGACCACACCGGGAGAATTTCGCGGGAGTTAAAGAACCCAGGTGAAGACCAGAAACAAAGCAACAGGTCATAAAGGACCAGAGGTAAGCACGAGTGCGAAGAGAGATGGTAAGGTCGTGTCCTCTATACGAGGACAACCGTAGGCGGCGATCCGACTAAGACTTCAAGTGGAAGGTCTAGGTCGAAATCAGATGGTAAGGAACCGTCATATTTACCATATTCCATGCTAACCTCTTACTACAGGGAAGTGGCCAGGTTGACAGTCGACTGTTGGCTATTGCCAGTCGACTGCTCCACATTAGTCGACTGATGAAGGGCATCAGTCGACTGATGGTGAGGAATCAACCTTGTGCACTAGGTCAAAAAGGATAAAATTTGACGCCGTCACTTCGCAATAAGATAAGGTGCCACCTCATGAAAAGTTCCACAAATTGAGGATTTGGATTCGGACTAATTCCAAGGTACGAGTCTATAAAAGGAGGGGAGGACTCGAACCCAAAGATCATCAATTCTTTGCTCCCAAGTGCTTCAACAATGCTACGCTTCGACGACGACATTACGACGCCAACACGCCGACGACAAGCTCTTCATCTCATATTCATATTCGTCGATAGTATCAGTTTATTTAATTTGTAATCAGAGTTTTTATCATAACGAGGTGAGGTAGGCTTGTTGCCTCATCCTCGAGTTTTTGTCTCTCGATTTTTTTTATCGTTATCTCCTAACTCCAACGAGGAGGAGACTCTATAGTGGATTTCCCCTTCATATGTGGTCAAGGATCGCGGGGCCTTGGAGTAGCAACCGTTGGGTTGTGAACCAAGTAAAAAAAATCATATTTATTTTTCCGCTGCATTACTCATATTCTTAATCGAACGAACGAAAAGAAACAAAGAATTCACACTCGCTATTCACCCCCCTTCTAGCGCGCTTCTCGATCCAACACTTTCGCCGCTAATCTAGCCTTAAAGGTAATCACATTACCATCCATGTCGGTCTTCTTCTTGAAAACCCACTTTCACCCTATAGGCTTAATGCCTTCAGGTGGGTCCACCAAGTTCCAAACTTGATTTTCATACATGGAATCCCTTTTCGACTTCATGGCTTCAAGCCATTTGTCCCTTTCTGAACTTTTTAAAACTTCTTTATAACTTGTAGGCTCCTCATCGTCAATGAGTAACACGTCGTTCGATTCGCTTACGAGAAATCCATATCTCTCAGGAATATTGTGTATTCTACTAGATCTATAAAGATGTGGTGTCATAATAGGTTTAGCCGATGGCTCATCACTATGAGTTATCAGTTGTGGTGCTAGACCAGGTATCTCATCAATGTCAATTGGAGTCTCATGAACCTCCTCAAGTTCAACGACACTTCTACTATTTTCTTGCAAGAGAAACTCTTTCCCTAGAAATACAGCATGCCTTGAAACAAACATCTTTTGTTACACAGGGTGATAGAATTGGTAACCCCTTGTTTTCTTAGGGTATCCAATAAATAGACATTTATCATACTTAGCATCCAATTTATCTCATACAGTCCACTTCACATAAGCAGGACAACCCCATATCTTCAGATAAGATAAATGAGGTTTCTTACTATTCCATATCTCATATGGAGTAGTGGAGACTACCTTGGTCGGGACTCTGTTTAGCAAGTAAATAGTTGTCTGAAGTGCAAAGCCCCAAAAGGACTTGGGAAGATTCGCGTGATTCATCATTGACCTAACCATGTTCAACAAGATTCAGTTTCGCCTCTCAAACACACCATTAAGCTGTGGTGTATACGGTGGAGTCCATTGAGACAATATACCATTGTCCCTTAGATAATCCAGAAACTCTTGACTTAAGTATTCACCACCTCGATCAGATCGAATTATTTTAATACTTTTACCAAGTTGTTTTTCTACTTCATTTCTAAATTCTTTGAACTTTTCAAAGGCTTCATACTTATGTTTCATCAAGAATACATACCCATACTGTGAGTAATCATCGGTAAAGGTGATGAAGTAGCCATAGCCTCCTAGGGCATGAGTTAACATAGGTCCACATACATCAGTATGTATTAGACCAAGCAACTCTCCCACCGGTTCACCTTTTCCAGTAAAGGTAACTTAGTTATTTTGCCTTTTAAGCATGATTTGCATGTATCGAATGAATCAAATTCAAATGATTCCAGAATTCCACATCGGTGTAATTCGGACATGTGTTTCTTGCTTACATGGCCAAGACGACAATGCCACATATAATCCAATTGATTATCTTTCTGAGCACGCTTGTTGCTCGCTTCAATATTGAAAATGTCACCGGATAAGTCTAACGTATATATTGCATTACATAAAGTTCCAGTCCCATAAAGAACGTCATTCAAAGTTATGTAACAACAATTGTTACTAAAAGTCAAATGATACCCATTTCTATTTAAGCAAGAAATAGAAACGATGTTCTTTATCAACGAAGGAACGAAATAGCAATTGTCCAGTTCTAAGACAAGTCTTGTAGGGAGCTTCAACAGATACGTTCCGATGGCAAGTGCAGCAACCTTTACTCCATTCCCAACACGCAAATTTGATTCTCCCTTGACGAGTCTTCTTCTATTCCTTAGCTCATGTATGTCATTACATATATGTGAGCCACACCCGGTATCTAATATCCAAGTGTCTAAAGAAATAGAATGACAATCAATAACAAAGATATCTGAAGAAGATGGGGCATCAGATGTCTTATTCTTCTTCACGGACTCAAGATAAATCTTAAAGTTTCTTCGCTAATGGTCCTCCTTGCCACAATGATGGCAAGTGCCCTTTTGAGCTGGTTCTGCCTTTTTAGTCTTCTTCTTCCCCTTCTATTGTTCCTTTGACTTCCTCTTAGAACCTTTCTTCGAGGAATCAACTAACAGCACTGTCCCCTGCTCATGCTTCACAGAAGGCACCACAGTCTCCAACATGTTGAGCAGTACCACAGATGAACCTTCTTGCATCTCAGAGGTGAAGAGGAGCTTGGAGATTTTTGAACCTTTCGGATCTCACTTGCTCATCAAACAACTCATAGAGATGAAAGACTACGGTATGAGCATCCATATGCCCATGCTGCTTCTGCAGCTCGGGTACCATCACTGCAAGCATGATGCAACTCACTAGTTCAGAATCACTCACATGTTTCTGATAGGCCAACAATTGGTCCGAAGTTGCATCATCACTAGGACGGGCAGGAAGAGGCTCTTCGAGGACATATGTAAGTTTTTCAACCTTGAGAATAATTCTCAAGTTTCTAATCTAGTCTAAGAAGTTCGACCTAGTCAATTTATTCGAATCCAAAATGGAACGCAAATTCAAAGACATCATGATCAATCGATTAACCTAGAACTACAAATCGAGCATATATGAGAAAGATGATTTAAAATGCATCAACAAATATTTACAAAATCCCATTAATTTTTTTTCGAATTTGAAAACCCTCAAAATCAATTACAAATATTTATTTGAGGTTTTACCCAACACCAGTCGACTGCTATAGATAGCAGTCGACTGCTCTAGGTCGATGGCACTCGACTGGTGCTCGACTGTTTGGGTTCTGACCCAGTAATCGACTGCTAGGGCTTGGCAATTGACTGTTGCCCCATCAATTGACTGCCAAGGGATGGCAGTCTAATGATGAAGGTGGTCGTGGGCATAGAAGGTTTGAAAGTCGACTGATTGCCTGGATCACTCGACTGATGGCTAGATCAGTCGATTGATGGTCTGATCAGTCGACTGATGGAGGAGTTGTTGGATGTGACGCCCACGATTTAGTCGGGTCAGAAGTTGTTGGAATGACCAACAGTCGACTGATGCATGGATCAGTCGACTGCCGCCTGCCCAATGGGAAGAAACCCTTCTTCTCTATAAAAAAAAAAGGGTTGGGGGCTTTTGGGAGGCTAATGCTTAACTCCTAAACATACTCCCAAGTGCCCAAAATGGTTTCTACTCTTCTTACTTGTTCTTATTTCAATTCTATTGTAAGAAGGAGAGATTGTGTAAAAAGGTTTACCTCCACCTGGAAGGAGAGATTAGTGCTTTGGTTGAGAGCGTGATTCATCATATGAATCATCTGTGGACTAGCGACAAGGGTCGTGAACCACGTTACATCTCGATGTTAGCGTTTGCTTTTCTTTAGTTATTGCTTTGTCTTAATTGTTTTTGTTTAGCTTCTATTTTCGCTGTGCTAATCACTTTCGTAGACAATTAAGATGATCGAATTCAACCAAGCACATCGTAGGCTATTCAACCCCCCTTCTAGTCGGGCCACTATCCTCCAACACCAACATCCATTGATCCTACACATATAGTAGTTGGATCGGATATTGGAATTTTAAAGTTGGTTGAATATTTTAGCCTAGTAATCATCTCACCCTTTCTACATGATCAAACATGTTAACCTTATATGTTTTATGAGATGACTTCAATTTTACTTGATTAAGTTTAGTGATTTGAAGATAATCAATCTTGGGTTAGATTCAGATTTAACCCCTAGCTAGTTAAGTAAACTTTTCAAGAAAGTGGCTTCCAGGTCGTGGCGAGGCACAGAGGCCTTCTTTGATCAGAACAATGACCACTTCCTTAGACAAAATCAATTTCAAGAAATTTTTCACTTAAGTCGCTTAAGATTACTTCCTAGTCTAATTAGTTTAGGATACGGCGAGGTAGCTTCAGCTAGTTCAACTTAACCGAGTGCACCAAGCTAGTTACGCCTTATCTATCTCGGACACATAAGAATTTATTTCCCTAACGTACTATCATCTCGCCGCATCCTGATACCATGTTATCAAGATTGGCTAACTATTTGTCCTATCTAGCCATTCTAAAAATTAAAACAAAAATTAATTAAGCATGCAAAACTAAATCAAGAAATAGAGCAAACAAGTTTAGTACTAGCTCCCCCTAGACCATTGAACCGATGCGGTCTTTCCACGTAGTGGGTTTGGTCCTTGGGAACCCAATACTTAGTAGATCCTAATTGTGAAATCAAAAAGGTCTTAGGGAGCCATGCTTGGACTTTTTGTCTATTTCGATTTACAATTGACATATAAGACTTGTTTATAGTGGGTGATCTAAATCCAAGTCCGGCCTTATTGTGCACGGCCATTTGTGATCCAAGTAGTACGTCAAGACCCTTGGACCCCAAAGTAAACCTTTCCAATGATTTCCTAAGGTCTTTGACTTGTCCTTTCAAGAGGGAGTTCTCTTCTTCAAGTTCTTCAACTCGAGTTGAGTTCACCTCTCGAACTTGACTAGTCGAAGAGGTTAGGGAGACCTCATGTTTAAGGAGTTTAACCTTTTCAACTAAGGTCTCGACCTTGGACTCAGACTTAGCTAATTTCTTAGTTAAATACTTAATTGTATTATAAAGAGTATCAATTAACGACCGACTTACCTTGATCGAATCTCTTGAACTGGATACGGATCCATGACTTGTCTTGAATTGGAGTTCAACGTCGGATCCGGAGTCGGACTCAGTCTCAGATCGTAGCTCGTTTCGGGTTTAAATTCATCTTCGAGCTCGATCGGCTTGGCCATGAACGCAAGGTTGTTGAACTCGTCTTCTTCCTCCGACGACTCCTCCCAAGTTGCATTGAGCGCCTTCTTGGATTGTGATGGTTTGTTCTTTAGTCTCAGGCACTCCGATTTGATGTGACCCATCTTGTTGCATTCATAACACTTGTAGTTAAAATTTTGCTCGGGTCTCTTTTCCTTGGATTTCTTGATGGGTCATCTTCTACTTTTAATCATCTTCCGAACTAGATTCACTAGTTCGGTCTCCATCTCATCGTGCACCTCCGATTCGTACTCCTCTTCTTCTTCTTCGGGAGGTGGTTTACTCTTCGCCTTCTTCTTTCGACTTGAAACCAATGTAATACCTTTCTCGACCGGGGCTGAGTTAGATTGTTCATGTATCTCAAATTTAGAAAAGAGTTCATCTAGTCTAATTTTCGATAAATCTCTAGGTACCTTGTAGGCATCAACCATGGATGCCCACAAGGTGGTCCTAGGAAAAGCATTAAGGGTGTACCTGATTACATCTCGATTTTTGACTTTCTGTCTGATCAAGTGGAGGTCGTTCATAATATCTTGGATTCTCACATGGAATTGCGTAGCAGTCTCGTGTTCCTGCATTTTTAGATTGAAAAGCTTATTCAAGAGAAGGTCTCTTTTACATACCTTCGTGTCGGCAGTTCCTTCGTGAAGCTTGATGAGCTTATTCCATAGGTTTTTTGCGCTTATGAATAGGCTGACACGGTTGAGATCCTCCTTAGATAGACCGCATTGCAGAATTTGTGTAGCCTTTGCATCGGCCTCCACTTGACGCTTCACAGTGTTGGTCCACTTGTCGCAGTCTAGGAACTCGCCATCTTCATTGGTAGGTAGTGAGAATCCAGTCTGGATAACGATCCACATCCGACTTGGGTTTTTAAATAGCACTCCATCCGACCCTTCCAATAACGGAAGTCATCTCCGTTGTAAAACGGATGTCAGGAGGTGCTAAACCCTTCGAGATTGGTCATCGACTAAAACTTGCACAAAAATAAAAGACACGGAAAAAGTTGCCAAGACTTTTGTCTTGGATTAGTAGTGCGGGAAAAGAACTAACGAAAAGATTAAATAAAAAAAAATATGAAAAGAAATTAAAGTTGCTAGATTGGTGACTACACCAAATCTTAGGGCCCCCTCTCTGATACCAATTGTTGGATTGAGAGACTCACTATAGGGGGTGAATAGAGATTGGAAGCCTTTCTTTTCATTTCGATAAAACTCGAGTAGTGCAACGGAAATTAAAGGAATTAAAACAAGAAGACACTTTATTTTTACTTGGTTCGCAACCAAAAGGTTGCTACTCCAAGGCCCCGCGATCCTAGACTGCGTACGAAGGGACAATTCACTAAAGATCTCCTCCTCATTGGAGGTAGGAGACAACGAATATAAAACGACAAGAACTCGAGGATGAGGCAACAAGCCTACCTCACCCAATTACGATAAAAGCTTCGAGTACAATGAAGAATAAATAAGTAAAGTATGACACAAAGTAGACAATCGACTTTAGAAGATTGAAACTTGGTGTGTCGTCGGTGTGTCGTCAGCGTGTCGGCGTTGTAGCGTTGTTGTTGAAGCATTGTGTCGTTGGAGCACTTTGGGAGCAATGAATGATGACCTAAAGGGGTTAAACCCCCCTTGTTTTATATCCCTCCAAGCCACATCTCATTGAGATCAAGATCTGGATCAAAAGGACACCTCACCCCAAGATAAGGGGATCTTATCTTAACCTTCATCGAGTTTGACAGTTTGAATAGCAGTCGACTGATGGCCTTCATCAGTCAACTGATGGCCTTCATCAGTCGACTGATGCTAGCAGCAATCGACTGCCAAAAGCCAACAGTCGACTGTCAGCTAGGTTATTCAACTGCAACAAAGATTTAGCACAGTAAACAGAAGTAATGATAAATTCGATGGCTACTTACCATCCGATCTCGACCTAGACCTTCCACTGGAAGTCTTAGTCAGATCGCCGCCTAAATTCGTCCACATACAGAGGACCCAGCCTTACCATTACTCTACACTCGTGCTTACCACTGGTCATTTCTGACCTGTCGCTTAGCTTCTGGTCTTCACCTAGGTTCCTCGACTCCACGAGGTTCTCCTAGTGTCATACGACCACCACAGTTTCTCGACTCGAGATTCTCTGAGTGTCGCTTGACCTTGGGCTTAGCTTAAACACTTCCTGCACACTTAACACAGCTCATCAGTTAACAATTAATACTTTAACTTTGAACCTTTGTCATAATCAAAACCTAGGTTCGATTATCTAGTGCCCTTGCACCAACAATTTCTCCATCCACTTATAACGAGACCTTGTGCTCCCTTATGTCTATGCATGCTCCTACAGTTGCTAGAAAGGGTCGCCCTAAGATGATAGGATTCTGAGGGTTTGGTCCTGTGTCCAACACAATAAAGTTTGTGGGTATCACAAAACTTTCAACTACCACAGGTACATTCTCCAGCATGCCCACGGGTTCCTTGATCGAATCATCTGCCATGCGAATACCCAGGCTCGTTGGTCGTATACCACTCGGTCCCATCTCCCTGTATAATGTGTAGGGCATCACACTAACGGATGACCCTAGGTCGCATAGTGCTTCATTGAAGCTCTCACTATGGATCATGCAAGGTATAATAAATTCACTAGGGTCCTCCAACTTGGGTGGAATCTTATCTTCAATTTCTTCTTGGTTTGACAAAGTCAAAATCATGGCTGCACACCCTCTAGTGACTTTATTTTTCTAACCTACTTCCTCTCTATACGCTCCCTCTCTCTTAACCGGGTTTTTCTCAGATGGTGGGGAGCTATCCATGGGTTGTGATACGGTCTCGGCGATTTGAGCCACTTGCATTTCCAGCATCCTTGTGTGGCTTGTGAGCCCATCGACAGAGGCTTTAAGTTCCCTCAATGTCTCTTCAGCTCTTTGATGTTGTCGTTGGAATTCTGCATTAGCCTTCGTTTGGGTAGCAATGAAGCCTTTAATCATTAATTCTAGTCAAGATTTAGGTGGTTGTTGCTGCCCACTTCCCTGTTGTTGCCCAAATCCTCCCGATTGTTGGAAATTCCCCGAATTATTCCTATAAGAAAAGTTCGGGTGGTTCCTCTATCCGAGGTTGTAGGTGTTAGAATATGGATTGTTGGGCCTCTGAATGTTGTCCCCAACCGTATCGACATGCTCAATCTGCTTCTCAGAGATTCCCTTCCCTCCATATTAGTCCTCCTGATACGTCGCTACTCCCTCTCCAAAGGAATTGGCCATGCACACAAAAGAAGGGGTTAGAGAGTCAAACAGTCTGCTTAGCGCATCCATTCTTGCCGCTAAATGATCGATGGAGTTGACAGCATATCTACCGGCTACATGTGTTGAGTGACTACGCTCGGAAGCCCATTGGTGGTGGTTCTGGGCCACCTCTTCAATCAACTCTTTTACTTCCTCGATGGTCTTGTTCATTAATGCTCCTCCTGCAGTAGAATCTAGGGAAACCTTAGTGGCATATGTGATCCCATTATAGAATATGTGGATCATCAGCCACCTCTCTAGACCATGATGGAGGCATTAATAGAGTAACCCTTTGTAGCAATCCTAGGCTTCAAATAGAGACTCCGCTTCCTTCTAACAAAAGCTAGTAATTAAATTGTGCATGTAGGAAGTCTTACTTGGTGGGAAGAATTTATTCATAAATTGTTGCTCACACTGCTCCCATGTGGTGATGATTCTTGAGGGAAGGGAGTGTAGCCATGTCTTCACCTTATCTCACAGTGAGAATGGGAATAGGCTCAGATAGTATCGCATCAGTAGGCACTCCATTAAACTTTAATGTTGAGCATATCTCTAAAAATGTCTCTAAGTGTCAGTTTGGGTCTTCAGTTGTAGCTTCTCCGAATTGGCTCTGTTGGACCATGTGTATGAGTGCAGGTTTTAATTCGAACTTGTTGGTTGTGATCGATGGTCCAACTATACTCGGCCTATACCCTCTAGCACTCACAGCTGCATAGTCCAGCAGAGGTCGGCTACCTAGGTTCACTAAAGAGGTGTTTGGGTCTTCCATGCTTTTCCGTTCAGATCTCCTACGATGGGAGGTTCTTTTGATTTCTGGGTCTATTGGAAGCAGATTTTCCAATCCTGATCCTCTATGCATACAATGAGCTAAGCTGCATGATTGGGAGTATATCTACTACTTATTAGAAGAAAATCAAGTAATCTAAAGTACCAACCAAAAGGAGAAAGACTAAACTAAAGGAAGTTGTAATATAACTACAAAAATTAATCTAAACTGAATTTAAATAGCAAAAGTCTAAAACTGAAATAAAATAAAATAAGAAAACAAATCTAGCCTAGGTCCAATCCAAACTGTACATTTTCGATTCGATATCGAATCAACAGTCTCCGGTAACAATGCCAAAAACTTGATGCGCACGAGAACGACCTCTAATCTCCGATGGGAAGTGTCGAGGACTTGAAGCGCCCGCTCGTACTCAACACCCGTAAGTGCACGGATGCTGTCAAGTAATAAAAGATTATCGATCCCACAGAGACAGAGATTCGAGTACCATATGTCCAGTGGATCTTGTTGTTCGGAGTGAATGTCCTAAAGACGAGGGTTGCGAGGTTGACAGTAGTCCTAACTCTAGTACAGTGTCACTTGGAGGAAGCGAAGGAAGGTTGAAAATTCCTTAAGAGAATTCTAGGACTTTGGTTTCACTTGTGTGTTATTGAAACATGCTATCAATTAAATACTATCTAGATCTCTAATTATGATCGTGCGGGAGGATCATCATACATTTGCCTGATGAACTTTTGCTTCTACCAGGAACTACCTATTCCTAACCAAGCTGACCTTTCGGATCATTAGACCTCAGGGGGTTGATACCGTTGGGAGCCCCTTGTCACTAAGGTCCCTCAACCCTTCTAGAGTTAATTTCTCCTACTTCGACCCTTCTGGTAAGATAGGCTATTGGGTAAGAGGATGTCCTAATAATTCCTATGAAGAGTCGAAACGTGTCTCATTTCCCACTCCATCATATTCTACTATCTATGGTTATCGGAGGGAGGACGACAACAAGGTTCCTCCTTGGTTCTCCTAGATCTTTGATACGAAGGTTGTCACCCTTTGTATCAGCTATGCGCAATAGATATAGGATCAAAATAATAATTTTCATCGATCCAAACAATACCAATTGCAAATATAAATCCAAGAACAGAAAATATATTCAAACTAGCATGTCCTATATACACAAGCTATTCCTTAATCCTAGAATCGAAGTATCTACTCCATAGATGTAAGAAAACAGACACAAGGCATCATAGAATGAATCATTACAACGTAAAGATATCTAAGAATGAAATTACAGTACTCTTGGTCATTCTCCTTGGCGTTGGAGCGCAGATTTCGATCCTCGAGCCACTTTTTTCTTCCTCGGTGTGAGTCTCCGATAATTTTTAGGGCACCATTTTATTGTCCTAACTGTTGGGCCTCCTTCCTAGGGTTTGGGCGTGCCTTCCTATTTATAGATGTGAAGTCGACTCCTCAGAAAATCCCACAAAAAACCTTGATCGCATCAAAACAACCCAGCGCCACACGACCGTGTGGATTCCACATGGCTGACCATGTGGGCACTGTGGGGTTTGGTCATGGTCGTGTGAAATCCACATGGTCAGTCATGTCCGCCTTTGTTCCACCCAGTGAATGCCTTCCTTTTGCTCCAAAAATATGTCGTTTCACCTATAAAATATTGTCCTACACACAAAAGTAACAAGAGCAAATCTTCGAACCAGAAAATAGGAAATGCATGCAAAACAAAATAGAATATGCATGAAACAAGTATAAAATATAATGATATGTGAGCAAAAACTACTCCTAAAACCCTATATGTTTTGCTCACATCAAGTAGTTAATACATTAATAGGGGAGGCAAAGAGTCACATCCCTTAAAGGGATGGATACCTAGTGGATATGATCTCATTTTGGCATGGTATGTTGTAAGGGAACCTGGGATAAATGAATCTCACATAACCTTGTAGTTATGAGTGGCTATCTAGGTGTATGTTTCTTATTAGTCCGGAATTTATTAGAACTTCCCATAGCATCAAGGTATCAATCGACTGACACTGGAGGGATGTTTGGTAAGGCTTAGTTAATCATAGAGAGTTAAGTCAATTCAGGAGTTGGATTATAATTATTAAAATTAAATGACCTAGAAAGGGTGAGAATGAATTATATTTCATACGTGGGGAGTTCATTAATACATCCCTAGTGGGAATAACTTCCTTACATAAAGAGATCTTACAAGTCAAAAATAGTGTTAGGGTAGCTATATATAACAACCTCTACACTCAAAAAACTGGTGGCTACTCCAAGAGAATGGTACCCTTGACTGGCGAATTGTTTATTGGACCCTTCAAAGCCCATCATGAATAGATCAACCCCTTTATCACCAAATTTTGTTATCAGCTCTTGCTCTCGCACTTTCCAATGAGCTTCTTCAGTAGCTATCTAGGTAGCAAGGGTAGCTCCTAATTCATCCATTTCTTTGGCGATAGATAGAGCCTATTGACCTAGGGAAGTTATGGTTTGGGTGTGATCCAGCTGCAGTGCCTGCATTTGAAGGGTTATTTCCGAAAGATCTCCACAGAATGTGAATATTGTTGGGATGTATACTGAAAAATCTATCTTTTGTATGAATATCTTTATTTTGAAATAAGAATCACATGATCATTATTTGCATATTTTTATGGCTATGCATATTGTCTAATACATTACATTGTAGATAACATGGTGTGTGGTGTCACACGGAAGATCATGTTATCAGCTCCTTGTAAAGTATAAGTAAAGGCTCACAACCGAGATGGCTTTGGACAAACCATCGGAATGGTTGTAGTGTGATTTGATATTGGTTTATCTTGACCATAGAATCACACTAGTATACTTTGTGTGTAATGAGCAGGACCTACTTAGAGGTGATTCGATTTATTGCTGACTACATAATCGAATCGGACCTCAGATATTATTTTGTACATGCTCTTAATCCCGATATAATAACGAGCACATATACTTAGTATTCATCTTTTTGATTTACCAATGGGCGAGATTTATAGATTAAATCGATAGGCTCGGTAAGTTGGAAAATGATATTATTTATATAGTGTGTCGTTGATTATAGGAGGAAACCGTGTCCTATATATTAGGATGATGATGTCCCCTTGAGGAGCTCATAAGGTTCATCATGTAAACCCTACAGGTGGACTTGGTCTGGCATGATGAAAAGATTGAGTGGTACTACTCATGGAGTTAGATGTTGATTAATTAATGGTCAGTAAATTAATTAATCGACGGACATTCGAGATCTTAAACACGGGGAGAAAATGTACAAATAATATATGGAGCCCATATTAACTTATGGGGGTTGGTAAGGTAGATCAATGATAATCCTTTAGTGGATTGGATTATCATTAATGGATCGGACTTTATGTGGGCTTGAACCATGGGTGGCCAAGATCCAACTCTTCCTCATGGTCCCTATTATAGCCTATTAAAACCTCATAAAGCTTAGATCCAATGGATAGAAACAAAACTCTAGATCCAAAGGTAGAGATTAAATCTCTAGATCCGACGGTTGAGATTAAATCTCTAGATTCGACGGTTGAGATTAAATTCCTAGAACCAATGGTGGAGATTAAAAGGAGGCTTATCCCTAACTCTATAAAAGGAGAACAAGGGGTTGGCGTGGAGAACAATGAGAGAAGCTAGGGTTTTTGGAGGTTGGCGACAAGAAGCAAGGGTTAGGGTTTGGAGCATTGGCGACACCAAATAAGGAAACAACTTCCTTATTTTCTTCTTCTTCAAGCTTGCCGGTGCCCATTGAAGCCCTTCCAGCCCTTGGTCGGCGTCCAAACTCCCTCTTCTTCTTCTCCTTGGTTGGCGGAAACAAGATTTAGGGCTTTCCCTTGGTGTCTTGGCCGGTTTCCACCCTAATCTCCTCTTCCTTCTTGGCCGGCGACAAGCTCCAACATTGGATGTTGGTGGTTGGTTGAAAGAAGAAAAGGAGCTTTGTTTCTATTCTTCCTCTTACTCGGAATGAGCAAGGAAGGAAGATTGGTGATCTAGGAGCTTCAACTTTTGGTAGATCGTCGCCCACACGACGTCCGAAAGGAGGAAGGTCATACATTAGAAGATCAAGAGGTATATCGATTCTCTATTCTCTTTTGTAACATGTTTGTTTTTGTTTTTCAATTATGAGCATGATATATTCTGTTTGTGGATAAATAATACTTGGATCCCGAACATAAACACGAAAATCGGTGATCCGGACATCATCTATTCTACGGCTACTCGTAGAATAGAGGTTGGTCGCTTGAACAATAAGTTTGTTCAAGTGACCTCTCTAAACGAATAGCACGACGATGACTTGGTTGTTTGGGCAATACCTTTTGTCTAGGATTATTTTTTTTTAATCCGGGGACATCGATGGGATCGCCATGAACAAGCAACCGAGTTGAGGTGGGAAGCGAAGTTTCCCCTCACGGATCAACCCAACAATTGGTATCAGAGCCAAGGTTTCCGATTTTGTGTGTTTAGGATTCAGTTAATTTTTATGCACTTTTCATATATTATATGTGCTGGATAATAGTAGGATATGCGTAGGTTAACTCTTTGGTTGCAGGCATAAGATCCGACTATTATGGTCATATGTGTGTATGTGATTGTATGTGTGTAAATGTTTATTTTGTTGAATCCTCAGGGTTGACGAGGCTAATATTTAATTTTTATAAATTAGATACGATATTGTTTAGCCACTCTTTTATTTTAGTTTACTTTCGATCTAGATTTCATGTACACTCTCTCATGGAGTATAGGATCGATGGATGTAAATTAAAATAGATTTTAGTCTCGGCTCGGATCTCTAGATGGCTCGTACATGGCGTAGGAGGAGCGGACGAGAAGGCGACGAGAGACATATTGAAGACAAAAGCCATAATAGTTGGAAAATAATTTATTTTTCATATTATTGCTTTTTGTTTGATATGCATGTCGTAGGCTAGAAAATTCCTCAATTTCAAATTACTAAGTGGGAGAAGAAAATTTTTATAAATTCTCACGACCTCCATTACGATTTGACAAGTGATGCAAACAAACTTGCGTGTCGGCTCTGAGTGCCTTCCTCCCCATCGGATGAGTTTGTTTGCGGATCACAAGGTTAAATATGGCTATAGGGAATTATTAAAGAGCGTGTGCACTTCTCCATCGGAAGGCACATAACCCGAGATAATTACCTTGGTACCGAGTAATGGTGAACACTTAGATACAAATATAAGTATCCTCTCCATCGGAGTCACTGCTTTTATTTGTAGGGCCAAAGAGGAACCAACTATTAATTTTACTTGTCAAAAAGTTAAGTTGACAAGATAATAAAATTAATGGGTAAAACCTCCTCTTACAAATGTAGAATTCGTATACATCCACACTATTGTGGCATACGATATTCTCGGTGTTTTGAGGTGTTGGTTGATTTTAAAATTTTATTGTTTCAGGAATCAATAATTTTTTGAAATCTAATATTTTGATCTATGTGATTCTTAGGTTTTCTTTCAAAATGACTTTCAACCCACTTGCTGTGATACTGAAAGAGAATAAACTTACTGGACCCAACTATGTTGATTGGAAGAGGAACCTTGACATTGTCTTGACGGCTGAGAAATACAAATATGTACTCCTCGAAGAGTGCCCTCCTAAGCCTGCAGATGATTCTGGGGAAAAGGAGAGAGAGAGTTATAAGAAGTGGATCAAGGCCGATGAGATGGCGTGGTGTTACATTTTGGCATCTATGTCAAATGTACTGCAACATCAGCATCAAGCCATGCCCACTGCTTATGACATGATGCTCAATCTCAAAGAGCTTTTCGGACACCAGAATCGGGCTGCGAGGCAAGAAGCCATGAGAAACTTGATGACGACCACCATGATCAAGGGAACACCCGTAAGGGATCATGTTCTTAAGATGATGGCTCATTTGAATGAGCTGGAAATCCTTGGAGCTGAGATCGATGGGGAAACCCAGGTTGATATCATACTCCAGTCTCTACCTAGGAGTTTTGAGCAGTTTCGCCTGAACTACAACATGAACAAGAGGTTGTATTCGTTGGCGGAGCTTCTGATAGAACTCCAGGCGGCGGAGGGGCTATTTCATCAGAGTGCTCAGGCACATGCCATGGTGACCCAAAAGGTTTCTACTTCTAAGCCGAAAGGCAAGAAGAAGAAGAAACAAACTGGGGAAAAGGCGGTGGGAGGTACTCAGGGAGGAGTGAAGAAGCCGAAAGGCTAGTGCTTCTCTTGTAAGCAGACTGGACACTGGAAGAAGGACTGCCCCAACCGCAAGCAGAACAAAGGTACATCTTTTGGTCTAGTCATTGAAACATGTTTAGCGGTGTTATCTATCGACTTTATGTGGGCTTGATCCATGGGTGGCTAAGATCCAACTCCTTCTCATGGTCCCTATTGTATCCTATTAAAATCTCATGAAGCTTAATTAGATCCAATGGATAGAAACAAAACTCTAGATCCAAAGGTAGAGATTAAATCTCTAGATCCGACGGTTGAGATTAAATCTCTAGATTCGACGGTTGAGATTAAATCCCTAGAACCAATGGTGGAGATTAAAAGGAGGCTTATCCCTAACTCTATAAAAGAAGAACAAGGGGTTGGCGTGGAGAACAATGAGAGAAGCTAGGGTTTTTGGAGGTTGGCGGCAAGAAGCAAGGGTTAGGGTTTAGAGCATTGGCGGCACCAAATAAGAAAACAACTTCCTTATTTTCTTCTTCTTCAAGCTTGCCGGCGCCCATTGAAGCCCTTCCAGGCCTTGGCCGGCGTCCAAACTCCCTCTTCTCCTTCTCCTTGGTTGGTGGAAATAAGATTTAGGGCTTTCCCTTGGTGTCTTGGCCGGTTTCCACCCTAATCTCCTCTTCCTTCTTGGCTGGTGGCAAGCTCCAACATTGGATGTTGGTGGTTGGTTGAAAGAAGAAAAGGAGCTTTGTTTCTATTCTTCCTCTTGCTCGGAACGAGCAAGGAAGGAAGATTGGCAATCTAAGAGCTTCAACTTTTGGTAGATCGTCGCCCACACGACGTCCGAAAGGAGGAAGGTCATACATTAGAAGATCGAGAGGTATATCGATTCTCTATTCTCTTTTGTAACATGTTTGTTTTTGTTTTTCAATTATGAGCATGATATATTCTGTTTGTGGCTAAATAATACTTGGATCCCGAACATAAACACGAAAGCCAGCGATCCGGACATCGTATATTCCGCGGCTACTCGTAGAATAGAGGTTGGTCGCTTGAACAACAAGTTTGTTCAAGTGACCTCTCTAAACGAATAACACGACGATGACTTGGTTGTTTGGGCGATCCCTTTTGTCTAGGATTAAATATTTTTTTTTAATCTGGGGACATCGATGGGATTTCTATGAACAAGCGATCGAGTTGAGGTGGGAAGCGAAGTTTCCCCTCACGGATCAACCCAACAAATATCTTATAAGAAAGACAATTGAGTTGATTCAAACTTGATTCGGGAGAAGCTTCTAAAGTTTTGATGGTAGATTGAGCTTTTATCAGCTCAGAAAAAGATTCGGATTTTCTAGCGTGAGTTTCCTGTAATTAAATTTGGCATGCGGCCAGCTCCTGAGATAGGGCATTACTCTGTTGAATATGTTCAGTTTGAAGAAGTAATTGGGCCTGAAGGGAGTCAGCTTCCTGAAAAGATTCTTCTTTGGTGCACCCTAATTTAGTCAGATGAGTCTTTAGTTCATTACAGGAAGCCTTCAATTTCTTCTCAGAGGTGACCAAAGCAGCTTCCCACTGCTTGCCTTCAGCTATCTGTTGGGCCATTTGCTTTAGTCAAATTTTGGAGGGTGTGTGTCGGGCAGCTATAGTTGATTGATAGCCAGCCAAATGATGGATTGCCTCATTGTAATTCGTGGCTACCTGTGCTAGGAAAGGGGAGACTTTTAGAGCAGTTGCTAGGGTGGTTTAAGTATAGTAGGATTAGTAGGGAATGCCTCTGATAGGTTGGCCCTCAAGTGTTCAAAGGGGCCCTATACTCCTGATTGGTTGAACAATTTTACTTCTGGAGAATTACGGTGCCTAAGAATTGACCGAAGGGTGGTGATCATGGAATTAAGGGGGAGAATATCTCCTATTGGAAGAGAAGGCTCATTCCTAGAAGGGGAAGGCTCAGAGAAAGTAGGATTACGGGAGGAGGAAGTGGTAGGTGGTATTTCTGAAAGTGGAATTGGGGGTAAGGAGGATATAGGAGGATCAATCCCCACGCCTGCGGAAGAGAGAATAGGGGGAGAAGATAAAATAGGAGAATTCTCTTCGTCTTTGAGAGGAGAGTTTATAGAGACATTGAGGTCCTCTTCGAATGGGTCAGGGGTAGAAAGGTATCGGCGTGGGCGTTGACTAGTAGAAGGAGGGCTAGGAGATTGAGAGGGAGAAACTGGGAGAGAGGTAGTGGATGTATAAGGGCCTCTCCTAGGTCGAAGGAGTCATGAGTGAGAGATGGTACATCCTATAGGATTGGCAGAATAGGGATAGGTTCTTCAAAAAAAGGAAGGTTGTGTCAAGAGTCAAGTCAAGGGGGGGGTGGGGGGGGGGGGGGGGAGATGGGGTCACGGGAGATCTTCTCCGTTTTGTTGGTGCAACAATGCCCCAAGCATTTATATATTTTGATGTTTGGATAATCATCTAAGTTAGGCAATACTTTATGATCTAATTGTGAATATGTTTAAGTGACAGGAAAATCCAAGTATGAAGACTTGGTAAAAGACAAGTCCAAGTGTGATCTTGGCAAAGAGAAGTCAAAGGAAAGGTCTTAGCGGCGTAAGTCCAAGCATGTAGTCTTGGCGGCGTAAAGTCCAAGCAGTCCTTGGAAAAGAAAGACCAAAGGCAAGTCTTGACGGCATAAGTCCAAGCATGTAGTCTTGGCAGCATAAAGTCCAAGCGTACTTTGGCAAAGAAGAAACCCAAAGCATGACGAAACCGAAGAAATCTTTTGAAGGCAAGCGCATGGATGGAGTTGTGGACTCAGAGAAATCCTGGAGGCGCAAGGCTGATGGAGAAGCTAGAAGGTTAAGTCTAGGCTTAGGGTATATTTTCAAGTATGAATTAGTCATATTTAGTGTGCAATGATCGAACATGGTGTCACGAATCGCCTTTAAAATACAAGATTAGAGATTGAGAGCTACGATCAACCCGCAAACGAAGGTCCATAGCCAATCCGCCAGCGCGATCGGCTATAGCGTGATCAATCGAATCGCTCTGTTGGCCGATCGATAGTCCTCCCGTTGGTGATGACGATGGAAAATCCCACGAATCCGACTGTTCAGAAGCCGTTATAATCGACGGCAGTCGACTGATGTAAGTCATCAGTCGACTGATAGACCTCCAACGGGAAAAAGAGGCTCTTTCCTATAAAAAGAGGCCAAGGGGAGCAAGAAGAGGTTAATGCTTATATTCTGATCATTCTCCTAAGCTCCCACAAGTTTTCCAAGCTTTCTAAGTGTGTTAATTCCTTTCCTCCTCTCAAATCTTCATTATCATCTTTTGTAAGAAGAGGAGGTTTTGTAAAAGAGAAAGTTTATTAGTGAAGATTGATTTGGGTTGATCCACCTTAAGGATCGCCGTGGAGCAGGAGCGTTATCTCCGAACCACGTAAAAGCTTCCGCGCTAGCATTGAATTATCGTTTCTATTATTATTGTATTTGTTGTATTTCCACTAATCATTTGTAGAAAACGAAAAGAGGCTATTCACCCCCCCCCCTTCTAGCCACTTAAGGATCCAACAAGTGGTATCAGAGCCCGGATCTCATCGGAAGATCTAACAATCAACCGGAGCACGATGGCTTTCCAAGAGGGGTATAGCACGACGAGGCCTCCATTCTTCGACGACAATGATTTCGGCTACTGAAAAGGTAGGATGGAATACTACCTTATGAATGATATTAATAACTGGTTTAGCATTGTAGATGGATTTGAGAAGTCGGTCGATGAACATGGAGCGCCAATACCGACAAAAGATTGGACGAGAGACATGGCCAAGAAGGCTCAAGCCAACGCCAAGGCAACAACCACACTTCAATGTGGGTTGTCAAAAGAGCAACTAAGCAAGGTGGGGTCATTTGAATCGGCAAAGGAGCTTTGGGAGAAGTTGATAGAGCTCAACGAGGGATCCAAGGAAACAAGAAGAGCCAAGAGAGATCTCCTAATTGGTCAACTTCAAAGTTTCTCCATGAAGACAAATGAAATCGTGAGCCAAATGCACGGTCGCTTCAAAGAAGTAGTCAACGGACTACATGTAATAGGTGAGAAGGTCGACAACCGAGACCTTGTAAGGTATGTGCTCCAAGCCTTCCCTAGAACAACCTTATGGGCTTCAATGGTAGATGTCTATAAGATCTCTAGGGATCTCTCTTTAGTTAAGTTAGATGAGTTATTTTGTGAATTTGAATTGCACGAACAAGCTAACACTTCGTCCAAAGAGAAGGGTATAACTCTTTTTGTAGGGAAGAAGGACAAAAAGAAGAAGGAGAAGAAAGAAATGTCTTCCTCATCCAAATCTGAGGAAGATTCATCTAGTAGTGAAGATGAGCTATCGGCAAGTGAGGTGGCTCATTACGTCAAGAAGTTTGGTGGGAGATCAAGGAAACTCACCAAGAAAGATGTGAGGAGGATGTTCCAATCCTCAAGAGGTAAGCCTTCCAATAGTTAAAATTCTTCATCTAATGTAACTTGTTATGGTTGCAATAAAAAAGGGCACATCAAGTCAAATTGCCCGGAACTAAAGAAGAAGGAGGAGAAAGAAAAGAAGCATAAGGAGAAGAAGGAAAAAAAGGAAAAAAAGAAGAAAGAAGCAATGATGGCTCAAACATGGGACACCCTAAGCATGGAGGACTCTTCCGATGATGAAGAAGTATGTCATGCCACCCGAAATCTAGCCCTCATGTCCTTAGAGGAAGAAGCTGGGAGCTCAAGTGAGGAGTCTTCATCCTCTTCATCAAGCGACGAATCATCATCAAGTGATGATGATGAGGTAAACAACTCCCCTAGGGTAGATTTACTTTACAAGACAATTGCATGCCTTCAAAATGCATTGAATAGATCAAAAACTAGGATTAATGACTTAAAAGTAGAAATTAAATCACTTAAAAATGTAGAACCATCTTGTGATAAATTATCTTGTGATGATGCATGTACCCTTAGAGATGAAAATGATGAATTGAGAAAAGAAATAGGTAATCTAAGAGCATGTTTAGAAAAATTTACTAATGGCTCTAAATACCTAGACATGATAATTAAGGATCAAAGGGCTATTTACAACAAGGACGGACTAGGATATAGGCCTAAGGAAAAGGAGGTAGCATTTACATCTCTTGTTAGTAGAAGATCCATAATTAGAAGCAAGGGTAGAAAGGCTTGGGTTCCTAAGAAATTTCTAATTGATGCTAGTGGTCCTAAAATTTGGGTACCTAAGGCTTGTATCTTTCATGTGATATAGATAGAAGAACCAAGCTTGTGGATTATTGATAATGGATGTTCAAAACACATGACCGGTGATGAGAGAAAATTCTCCACTATCAATCACACTAGCAAGGGAAAGGTATCATTTGGTAATAGTGACAAACTTAAGATTCTAGGAAATGACACAATTGAGGTATCCCCCAACCTTGTCATTCATAAAGTGTTATTAGTCAAAAATATGAAATTTAATTTACTTAGTGTAAGCCAACTATGTGATGCAAATTTTGATGTTAAATTTGACTCCTTAAAATATTTTATAAGACATAAAACTCTAAATGATTGCATGTTAGTAGGTTTTAGGAAATCAAATATATATTATGTTGATTTATCCTATGCTACTAATGTTTCTACTAAGTGTCTTATTGTAAAAGAGGAAGAAAGTTGGCTTTGGCATAGGAGGCTAGGACACATAAACATGAAGAATATAGCCAAAATAGCAAAAATGAAGTTAGTCAAAGGGTTGTCTATAGTCAAATTTCTCAAGGACAAAATGTGTGATGCATGCCAAGAAGGGAAACAATCAAAAACATCATACAAAGGTAAAACTTTACTTAGTACCGCTTTACCTTTAGAACTTTTACATATTGACTTATTTGATTGTCATAGTACCCCTTCTATGATTGGTAGTAGATATTGCTTAGTAAGAGTAGATGATTTCTCTAGGTTTACTTGGGTATTTTTCATGAAAAATAAAGATGAAATCTTAGGAATAATCATAGGATTTAGTAAGAGAGTAGAGAATGAAAGAAAACTCAAAATCAACCGGATCTGTAGTGATCACGGTGGAGAATTTGAGAATTCAAATTTCTCAAGTTTTTGTCTAGAACAAGGGTACAAACACGAATTTTCTTGTCCTAGAACACCCCAACAAAATGGGGTTGTGGAAATGAAGAATCGTGTCCTACAAGAAACGGCTAGGACAATGCTTAATGCATACTCCTTACCTAGCTACTTGTGGGCGGAAGCGGTTAACACCGCTTGCTATATCCAAAATAGGGTGTTAATTCATAGGTTTTTATAAAAAAACCCCATTTGAATTGTGGAATGGTACAATTCCAACAATTCATTATTTTAAGGTCTTTGGATGCAAAGTCTATATTTTAAATACCAAAGACAACCTAGGTAAGTTTGAGTCCAAAGCGGATGAGAGAATCCTAATTGGATACTCATCCACTAGTGTAGGGTATAGAATTTACAATAAAAGGACTCAAAAGATTGAGGAATCTTCAAATGTCCAATTTGATGAAAATTCCAATACATATCCTAGGAAATCCCCTATTGATGATGATATTAATAATGAACATCAAGAAATTACCCAACAATTCCAAGATTTAACTTTAGGGGATAATGATCAAGGGAGAGGATTGAATCAAGGGGGAGTAAGAGGTGATTCCGATGATGAGCAAAGGATTGAGATTAATTATGATCAAACTCAAATTAATACACCTCCTAGAATCATAAGAGTTCATCAAAATTATCCCTTAGATCAAATTGTGGGTGAATTATCTCAAAGTGTTAGGACTAGGCCATTTCATAGGGATCCCACTAGTCATATAGCTCTAATTTCTCAAATTGAGCCCAAAACAATCAAAGATGCATTGCTTGATCCGGATTGGATCTTAGCAATGCAAGATGAATTGGCTCAATTTGAAAGGAGTCAAGTATGAGAGTTAGTTCCTAGACCTAATGAAAACACCATCATTACTACAAGATGGGTCTTTAGGAACAAACTAGATGACCAAGGGAATATTACTAGGAATAAGGCAAGATTAGTTGCAAGGGGCTTTAATCAAGTTGAAGGACTTGACTATGATGAAACATATGCCCCGGTTGCTAGGTTAGAGTCTATTAGGATGCTATTAGGGTATGCCTCCTATATGGGTTTCAAACTCCATCAAATGGATGTTAAATCAGCATTCCTAAATGGGTTTATTAAGGAAGAGGTATATGTAGAATAACCTCCTGGGGTTGAGAATATGGACTATCCAAACCATGTATACAAGCTTAGGAAAGCTTTGTATGGTTTAAAACAAGCTCCCCGGGTTTGGTATGAAAGATTATCATCTTTCTTAATCTCTAAGGACTTTAAGAGGGGTAGTGTAGATCAAACTCTATTTATAAAGTCAACAACAAAGGACATCTTTGTAGCCCAAGTATATGTTGATGACATTATCTTTGGGTCAACAAATGATGAACTTCTCCAAGATTTTATTAAGAATATGGAAAAAGAGTTTGAAATGAGTCTAGTTGGGGAATTAAATTTCTTCCTAGGATTGCAAGTCAAACAAACAAGTGAAGGTATTTATATTTACCAAACCAAATATGCTAAGGAAATGATTAAGAAATTTGGTTTGGAAAATGCTAAGGTAGTTTCAACTCCAATGGCAACCAATACAAAAATAGATAGTGATAATGAAGGAAAATAAATTGATCTTACACTCTATAGGAGCATGATTGGTAGCCTTTTGTACCTAACTGCTAATAGACCCGATATATTATTTGTGGTTGGTATGTGTGCTAGGTATCAATCATGCGCAAAAGAATCTCATTTAGTTGTCATTAAGAGAATCTTAAGATATATTAAAGGCACACTAAATGTAGGACTATGGTACCCTAGGACTAGGTCTTTTGATTTGGTTGGGTATACCGACTCCGATTATGCCGGTTGCAAATTGGATCGGAAGAGTACTAGTGGTGGATGTCAATTCCTTGGGTCCTCCCTAGTTAGTTGGAGTAGTAGGAAGCAACCTTGTGTTGTCCTATCCACCACCGAAGTCGAATATGTGGCTATGGGTGGTTGTGTAGCTCAACTTCTATGGATGAAACATACTTTAGAGGACTATGAGCTATCTTACTCCAACATAAAAGTATTTTGTGATAATGTAAGCACCATAAATTTGACTAAAATTCCGGTGCATCACTCTAGGACCAAGCACATTGAAGTGAAACATCACTTCATTAGGGATCATGGGGCTAAGGGAGACATTGAGCTCAATTACATTGAATCTAAGTCCAACCTAGCCGACATCTTTACCAAACCTCTCCCTGAAATAGAATTTTCATTACTTAGGAGAGAACTTGGAATGTGCTTTGTAGAATAGAAGTGTAGGTTTGCATGATCCCATAAAAATCTAGGTTTTATACCTTTAACCATCTCACAATAGACCTAAAGAAACCATGATTTGTGTATTTAGACACTTAGACATCATGTGAGATGTTAGGAAGATGCACTTGGTTCATCATGCTTGTTATGATGTATTACAATGAACCAAAGTTCCATCTAGAGACATTAATCCTTCATTGGACCAATCATTGGGAAGGCTTATGTACAATTAATGTGCATATAGCTCCAAGAATATGATTGGAAATGTTAAATAAAAAAAAATTAAACTATGTCTATTAAACTTTGAAAAATAATTTTCATTTGATAAACCAAAGCGATACAAAGCTTGCAAAAATATCATAACTTTTGCAAAATCTCAAGTTTGTGTCAATATCAAAATCTAGAGGTAATATATTTTTAAAATAATTTTTCCTTGATAGGAAATGATCTAACAACGTTAACCACACAATTTCATAATTTTTTGATCTTTATTGAATTAATTATGCATTTTTTAATCTGGCCAAAAAGGCCTATCAGACTGATATCAGTCAACTAGCGCTTATCGCCAGTTCGACTGATACGACGTTATCAAACCAGGCTTACCCGGTTCACTAGCAGTTCGACTACCATTTATAGCGATCATTGCCGCACACAACACTGATCAAACTAGCGATTCGTGATCTCCATCGATTCGACCATGCGACTAACGGTAGTCGACTGCTGTCGCGGGTTTTAGGGCTTTCCCACCGGTTCGACTCGCCAAAAAATCTCGACCTTCCTTCTTCTTCTTCTTCCGACGAATTTCCACCGCATTTCTCTCGCCGTTTTCCCTCGTTTTCCGACAATTTCACTGACCGGTGCTCCCGTTTGAAGTGTTCTCTGACTCGAGGACCACCTCCTCTCACCCGGTTCCCGCCCTAGTCTCCACCGCAGACCACTCGCTCGGCAAGGGTTTCGTGGAAACTAGCTTCCGACACCTTTCTTTGATCGTTCACCATGCCTCCTAGGTAAAACCTCATCCCTACTCATAGTTTGGTTGTTTCTATAGTTTTTGTTTCACTAACAATTGTTTGTTTGTTATCTTTGTGTATGCATTCATCATTGTAAGAGATCGGATGGCCGGCTAGAGGGGGGTGAATAGCCCTTTTCGTTTGGATGGCGGTATTTTGCTCGTCTACAAAATGTTAGCGCAAGCGGAATATACAAATATAAATAAAGACAAGCAAAATAGAAACAAGCAATACAAACACCGAGATATAACGTGGTTCACGGCTACGCCGCTAATCCACGGTCCGATTCGTCCACGGTGAATCACTCCGCCAAAACCAATCACTATCGGTCTCTCCTTTGCACAAAGCTAGGTGGAGGTAACCTTTACAACCAAGATCACTCTTCTTACAAATAGAATGGAGTAAAAGCGAGTAAGAAGAGTTTAGAGCTTGTGGGGCACTAGGAAGATTGTTTGGAACTTAAGCATTAGCCTCTCAAAGGCTCACACCCTCTCTTTTTATAGAGAGGGCTAACTTCTTCCTCGCCATCGATCGCCGCCCATACTGGCCTCCGAACACGTCGGATGCCGACCGTTGTTGTCCAACGGAACTCTTAGCGATCCTTGGACCTCACCCGATCATTCGGCCGATCGTCGAGCCGATCGACCGCCGGCTACGAGTGGTTCTGTGGCCAAAACCCTATTGACTACCGATCGGCTGGCCTTGATCGTAATCTGGCACCGACCGCTAGCGTATGGCGATCACGCCACAAACTGGGCCGATCGATCGTATACGGTCGAGCTACACTCGACTCGAGCGATCCGCCATGACATGGCTGACCGTGGGGAAAACCCATCCGACACTTGGTCAAATGGCCAAGTTCCACCTAAGAGCTACCCTTCCCCGGGTTACAATCGCTCACTCTCATTTCTCGGAGTCCCTCGCCTTCGAAGTTCTCTTCGTTCTCGTCCACGTCCCTCGGCAGCATCAGGCGCACAGCTCTGCAATGCTCCTTCGCGTCTCTTGCCTCGAAGTCTACTTCGTCCGGCTTCACTCTAAGCTTCTCGTCCGGTGGTCCCTCGTATGCTCCAAGCGCACGGCTTCAGCAAAGCTATCCTTCACCGACTCAAGGCACGAGTCATGAGATGTGAAACTCGCCACGGCTCCATGTGCGAATTACTAAGTCCTGCACGACTTCAACGCACATATCACATCAACATATCAAACTAACTTAAACCCTTTGCCACACCATCAAAACCATATTACGGCAAGAGATTGCCTTAACAATCTCCCCCTTTTTGATGTGTGGCAATCCGTTTAAGTTAGGTAAAAACATTTGATATAATTTCTAAGGTAAGAAAGCATGTAAAGATAAAGATAAACATGATATAGCAACATGCAACTCCCCCTTAATCCATGAAACTCTCTATGCAAATTTTCTCCCCCTATCATATATTTCTCCCCTACATATATTTCTCCCTAATGTGATTAACTTAAACATACTTATTTCTCCCCTTTGACACCATCAAAAGATTAACACTAAGTTAAAAGCTCATGGCATCAATTATAATGGAGGAAAAAATATGTCAAGTTGATTTAAAAACTGTAGGAGGCATCAAGTATATTTCTACCACTTGTAGGAGGTTTTATAAACTGAATTCGGCCTTCAATATTCTGATTTATCATGGCAATGATCGGCACAAAGGAAGCAATTTCGATTTTACGGATGAAATTCAGAAATGCATTAAAAATTCAGAAAATTCTAAAAATCATGAAATTCGAGGAACATATTTCTCTTAAGTATATCTATCAAGGAAAAATAGTTTTTCATGAAAAATCATTATATTTTACAAGATTTGCCAAAAATCCAAACACTTGAAAAACCACTAGTTTTTGAGCATTCTAGTATCAAGTTAGCTACCTAGTTTTGCATCTAATTGTTTCAAAACATGAATGCATGTATTTTAAGGTAAGAAATTGTTTTGAAAACATTAGAAATATCCAACCATGATCTTTGGGCAATATGTCTATTAATTAAACATAAGCCTTCCCCATGATTGGTCTATTATTGATATTTTGATACTTTAAATGACCATCTAAATGCCATAGGCATTAGTGGACATTTGTATCATCCTAACATCTCACCCATGCTAAGTTTGCAATCAAGTTAGCCTATAGTGAGTGTGAGATGCATCCTAGGGGGGTATTTGTATATATATATACTTAACCAATATATTCAAGCAATTCTATCATGGTTAAGTATCAACCTAACAACCTACATGATCATAATGACATATATCAATTAATTTCACATTATGATCATGAAATACATGTTTTCATCAAATTATAACCATGCATTAGACATTATATGATGATAATAAATAAGTTATCACCTAAAGCATGATTTAAACCTATTTTTCATGATAATGTGCCCAATATCAAAATCATAGATCATGATTACACATATGCATAGAAATTACATTAATCATCATGATTTTAAGCATTATTACCTATTTATGGGCACGTTATCATCACCCAACACTATCTAAAAATGTTGTCCCGTCATCCTAAGTCAACCAAAATATGATATAGATTAGGTTCATATGGTTGACTACCCTAGGGGTTTTCTAACCCTTAAGAATGGATTTTGGAACCCAAAATAGATTTTTACCTATGGGGTTCACTAGAAATTCCTTGGGGATCCATTTCTTAGCTATTACTTTGTTTTTGTCTTGTCCCTAGCTATTAGGCATCTATAGGCCTTCTCATTTTTCTTCTCTTTATATCCTAGGCCTTTCTTGTTAAAACTTGCCCTTTGGCTCCCTATGATCATATTCAAAGTGTTGGAGCCAATTGTGAATTTTCCTAGGGCTTTGGTTAAATAATCTACCTATTCCTTAATGCCCTATTTTCTTCTATGCATGCATCACTAACATCTAAAGGCACATAATTATCATGTGAGCATGCATCATCATGGCAAGAAGAAGTATCATTATTATTTAAGCATGCATTTTCTAGCTTATTTTCTAATGCCTTAATTTGTTCAAGCATGCATTTATTTTTCTTCTTTGCTCTAAACAAATCCCTAGTTAAACTAGAAATCATAGAAACTATTTTACTAGGTGAGAGATTGGTTACCATAGTTTCCATGTCCTCTTCTTCTTCTTGGATGATGAGGAGGATGATGACGTGGAGGAGGCTCCCCTTCACTTGAGCTCTCTCCTCTTGAGCTTGATCCTTCATTTTCGGAGGAGGAGGAGCAATCCAAGTCGTCCAAGGCCATCAAGGCCAAATTGGCGCCAAAGGCATTCTCCTCATCCGATGATGAGGAGGAGGATGAGGAAGTATCATCCCATGTCTTGGCCTTGAATGCTTTGGCCTTCCGCTTGTGTGTTGTCGTCTTCTGTGCGTCCTTCTTTTTCTTGCTCCCCTTTTTCTTCTTCTTTTCTTCTTTCTTTTTCTTCTCTTCCTTGCTTTTGTTTAGGAGAGGACAATTGTCCCTTATGTGTCCCTCTCCTTGGCAATTGTAGCATATCACCTTCCCCCTCGGTCTTCTATTCCTATCATTTGATTTATCAAATCTAAAATTCTTAAATACACGCCTCACCTTCCTTACCATGTAGGCTTCCTCGGTGCTATCCATGGAGGAGGAGGAGGCTTCATCATCGGAGGAGGAGGGGACTTCCATCTTCTTCTTCCCCTTGTTTGCCAACAATGCTACTCCTCTTGAGGGTTGAATTCTTGGCTCTTCTTGAATTCCTTCAAGCCTCGTTTCGTGGAGTTCCATCGTTGAGAAGAACTCCTCCAAGGTACTCACTTCTAGGTTCTTGGACATGTAGAAGGAGTCCACCATGGAACTCCACTTTGAGGACGGGGGAAAGGCATCTATAGCCTTCATGAGCATGTCAATGTTCGATAGCTTCTCACCTACACTTGTCAGCCCAATTAAAATTTCTTTAAACCTAGAGTGTAGTGAGGTTACCTTTTCTCCCTTTTCTAGTTTTATATTGGATAGTTGGGAGCGGAGGAGGTCTCTTCTTGCAAGCTTGGCCTCCGAGGTGCCTTCATGAAGCTCTACAAGCTTCTCCCACATCTCTTTGGCGCTAGTGCATTCTCCGATCCGGTTGATCTCTTGTTGAGGGAGCACATTGAGAAGATGATGTTTTGCCTTTGAGTTTGCAAGGTGCTCCTCGTTGCTTCTTATTCCACCTTGACTTCTCTATTTGCTCACCCCTTTCATCCCTAGGCAACTCAAAACCATTTTCCATTATAAGCATAATATCGAAATCGGTTTCGAAGAATACCTCCATTCTCCTTTTCCACCAAGAGAATTCGCCGTCGAACTTCGGTGGGTGGATGTTGGAGCCGGCCATTTTTGATGTAGGGCTTGTTGCGGCGGTTAGTCCGGTGACAAGCAACCTCGGCTCTGATACCACTTGTAAGAGATCGGATGGCCGGCTAGAGGGGGGTGAATAGCCCTTTTCGTTTGGATGGCGGTATTTTGCTCGTCTACAAAATGTTAGCGCAAGCGGAATATACAAATATAAATAAAGACAAGCAAAATAGAAACAAGCAATACAAACACCGAGATATAACGTGGTTCACGGCTACGCCGCTAATCCACGGTCCGATTCGTCCACGGTGAATCACTCCGCCAAAACCAATCACTATCGGTCTCTCCTTTGCACAAAGCTAGGTGGAGGTAACCTTTACAACCAAGATCACTCTTCTTACAAATAGAATGGAGTAAAAGCGAGTAAGAAGAGTTTAGAGCTTGTGGGGCACTAGGAAGATTGTTTGGAACTTAAGCATTAGCCTCTCAAAGGCTCACACCCTCTCTTTTTATAGAGAGGGCTAACTTCTTCCCGTTGGCGCCATCGATCATTGCCGCCCATGGCGATCGTGCCACTACAACGGCCTCCGAACACGTCGGATGCCGGCCGTTGTTGTCCAACGGAACTCTTAGCGATCAGCTGGACCTCACCGATCGGCCCGACCGTAGTCGGCCCGATCGCTACGAGCAGTGGTTCTGGCCAAAACCCTATTGACCCCGATCATTGCTAGTCTTGGCGATCGGCTAACGATGCGAACGATCGCGCCACAAACCGATCGTATACGGTCGAGCTACACTCGACTCGAGCGATCGTTGCCATGACATGACGATCGGTGGTGGTGTCGAAAACCCATCCGACACTTGGCCAAATGGCCAAGTTTCACCTAAGAGCTACCCTTCCCCGGGTTACAATCGCTCACTCTCATTTCTCGGAGTCCCTCGCCTTCGAAGTTCTCTTCGTTCTCGGCCACGTCCCTCGGCAGCATCAGGCGCACGGCTCTGCAATGCTCCTTCGCGTCTCTTGCCTCGAAGTCTACTTCCTCCGGCTTCACTCCAAGCTTCTCGTCCGGCGGTCCCTCGGATGCTCCAAGCGCACGGCTTCCGCAAAGCTATCCTTCACCGACTCAAGGCACGAGTCATGAGATGTGAAACTCGCCACGGCTCCATGTGCGAATTACTAAGTCCTGCACGACTTCAACGCACATATCAAATCAACATATCAAACTAACTTAAACCCTTTGCCACACCATCAAAACCATATCACGGCAAGAGATTGCCCTAACAATCATCTTTGACCTACATTGTTCTTTTCACACATTTAGAACTAAGCATTATGCATGTAAACGTGCCCGAGTACCACCGGTCAACGAGGGCCCGTCAAACCCTCCACCCTTTGTTGATCCTAGGTTTCCAAACTCCACACTTGAAAATGCTTTCCATAAAAACAAATTTCAACTTATCCCGCCTCGATCAATGGACCCCAAATTTCTTAAGGACAACTGCTTCGATATTGTCCAGATTATCCAATTTTACAAACTTGAATCCTTAGTCTTTTGTGACCACCATGTCAATATTACCCTTCTTTCTGAATTTTTCAACAATTTGCGACCGATTGGAGATGGCTTGAGATACCGGACTCGCGTCGCTCAATGCGATCTGGATTTCAGCCCCCAGATATGGACGGACTTTCTCGGATGTTGCTCTTCCTAGAATGACTTCGTTTTTTATCCGTCTTGGAGTGATCCACTTCCACCTCCCTTTGAGGAGATTTCTCTAGACTCACTTCATACTACCTTCTATAATTCTCCTCGTCCTTTAAACACTAATCTTTTTCAATCCCAAGAGCTTTCTGCTTCTGACAATGTCCTTTATAAGGTCATTGCTCATTGTATTCTTCCTATAGTTACACGCGGGTTGGCCTTAGTTCGACCTGTACACCTCTTCCTCATGCATATCTTCCGTCAGTTCTTAGACATCGACATTGGTCTCAACACCTTCCACTGCATTACTCATTTCATAAAGCCAAACAATGGGAAGGTTCATATGCCACTTGGAAATGTCATTACTCAGTGGCTTAGTTCCGTAGGCATTGATGTAAGCATAGGGGTCATTAAAATCATGAATAAGAAATATGACCAGATGAACCGTCGGAGCTTCTCCTTGGCGGGCTTGAAGGTCCGCGAGGGGTCCGTTTTCTGAGACCCTGCACGACGACTAGCAGGTGGCGCTCCAGCACCAGAGGGTGCCGCTGCTGCAGGAGATGCTAAGGGTGCTGCTACTGCGAGAGCCGATGCGGAGGGGACTGCTACAGGCGATGCTATTCTGCCAGACTCATCCTTCATAGCCCGCTTCGATGCTTTTGCAGAGTGGGTAGATACATGCCTTGAGGAGCTTCGCTTGGGGCAACAGAAGCTTCGCCGGGAGCATCAGGAGCTCCTCTCTCTCGTGAGTGGGATGCATCGTCAGCAGCAGGACATTTTGGCGATTCTCCGCCCTCCTGCACCCGGACACCCACCTCCTCACAATGGTTCATCATATGCACCGATGGATGCTGATGACGACGATCTTTAGCTAGCATGTGTTTTTATTTTCTTTTTGGCCGTATGTACGGCACCAACTCAAACTTGTGTAATGACTTTTTGTTTAATGAAATGAAGTTGTGTTTTAGTTCATTTCTATTCATGCCTACATTACTATAATTTGTTATTTTCAAGTTTAGAAATTGAGCACATAGTACTAAGCGTTTTTTTTTTGGAAAACCTTTATTGTAATCCTAACTTATGAATATTGATACAATACAATTCAATTTATGCTTCATATTTTTATCACTTTGAATATTATATCAATCCGTTAATCTGATGAGCTTATTTTTAGTCTAATATTTTTCATACGTTATAATAGTCAAATATAATGTGTATGCCGAGTTTTATGATTTTTGGACATCCATGAAATTTTCTACGCGTTTTTAAATCTTATCTTGAAAAATTACGATTTGAATTATGCGATATCGATCATTGTAGTTTATCGGTCATTTGCCAATCGGCGATTGGTGATGACAATTTTAGTCGAACTGGTGACACTGTTTTGGAATAAAAAACGGTTTTTCATCGGTTAAAAGGTTCAATTTTGGATATTATATGATTCCCACAGTATATACATGATAACTTGTATGGAAAGAAAGATTTTCTTGATGCACTGGTTTAGGGGGAGCTACATCCCTTAATTCTATAATTGTTGGTGCAAAGCTAGGACATATTTTCCTATTCTATTGTTTATGCTTTGCTTCACATGTTATTTTCACATCATGAATCATGTCTTGGATTAAGGGGGAGCTTCATATCAATTTTATACATTAGTTCAAGATGTGTCAATTATAATTCTTTCCTGAACTTATTGGATGAACTCTTCTCTTTTTGTTGTATGTCAAAGGGGGAGAAGGGATATTTAAGTTAGAATTCATATTGGAAATATGTTTATGTGCATGTGTTAAAGACCTAACTTAAATGATTGTCAAACATCAAAAAGGGGGAGATTGTTGGTGCAACAATGCCCCAAACATTTATATATTTTGATGTTTGGATAATCATCTAAGTTAGGCAATGCTTTATGATCTAATTGTGAACATGTTTAAATGACAGGAAAATCCAAGTATGAAGACTTGGTAAAAGACAAGTCCAAGTGTGATCTTGGCAAAGAGAAGTCAAAGGAAAGGTCTTGGCGGCGTAAGTCCAAGCATGTAGTCTTGGCGGCGTAAAGTCCAAGCAGTCCTTGGCAAAGAAAGACCAAAGGCAAGTCTTGGCGGCATAAGTCCAAGCATGTAGTCTTGGCAGCGTAAAGTCCAAGCGTACTTTGGCAAAGAAGAAACCCAAAGCATGACGAAATCGAAGGAAGCTTTTGAAGGCAAGCGCATGGATGGAGTCGCAGACTCAGAGAAATCCTGGAGGCGCAAAGCTGATGGATAAGTTAGAAGGTTAAGTCTAGGGTTAGGGTATGTTTTCAAGTATGAATTAGGCCTACTTGGGGTGTGCCAGTCGGCTGGAACATGGTGTCAGTCGAACAGGCCTTTAAAATGTAGCATTAGAGGTTGGAGAGCTACTGGCAATCGATTGGGAGTTATCGATCAAGCAGAGTCGACTCGACTGCATCACAAGATGCGCGGGCGATCGCCATTATTAGCGCGATCGGCGCACGCACGAAAAGGCTCTCGTGGCCGAGCTGGTCGGCTACGGGCGATAGTCGAATCGCCATCGCTGCTAATCGATCGATAGTCCTCCGTTAGTGATGACGATGGCAAATCCGTGAATCCGTTCGGCGGGTATATCGACACGATCGATGTAAGTCATCAGTCGACTGATAAACCTCCAACGGGAAAAAGAGGCTCTTTCCTATAAAAATAGGCCAAGGGGAGCAAGAAGAGGCTAATGCTTATATTCTGATCATTCTCCTAAGCTCCCACAAGTTTTTCAAGCTTTCTAAGTGTGTTAATTCTTTTCCTCCTCTCAAATCTTCATTGTCATCTTTTGTAAGAAGAGAAGGTTTTGTAAAAGAGAAAGCTTATTAGTGAAGATTGATTTGGGTTGATCCACCTTAAGGATCGCCGTGGAGTAGGAGCGTTATCTCCGAACCACGTAAAAGCTTCCGCGTTAGCATTGAATTTTCATTTCTATTATTATTGTATTTGTTGTATTTCCACTAATCATTTGTAGAAAATGAAAAGAGGCTATTCACCCCCCCTCTAGCCACTCAAGGATCCAACACGTTTGCACTTCCCTTTAACCTTCTTTGCTATAGTTTTCTCGACGCTTACCATATCCCTTTGCATAAGGTTGTCTGCAACACCGTGTATACAAAATAACACTCAGCCATATAAAAGGTCAATAAACACTAAGCAATATTAAGATCTTATGTTATCGAAAGATTGTGGGCAATACCCCACCTATCACAACAGGGTCGTCTAGATGGAAGGTAGATAGTCCATAATGACTCAAGAGATAGGAGTCCAACAGGATGTCGAAGTTGTAGTTATGGTCCTACAGTACCTTGTGCACTTCGGTGAAGGGGCATTGGAGCCAACAGTCACGGAAGGGGGGTAGCTCAGGAAGCTCTATCCTCTAAGTATTCGAGCGGGGAAGAGGAGTAGGAAGTCGAGCGAAGAAATATAATTCTCTCCAACCTTTATGGGAAGTGGGTTTGTTTGTAAGAAATTGGCAATCAGGACGACTTGCAAAGTAAAAGATACCTATCTTTGAAGATTTCAATTGGAATAGGCAGTAGAATACTATAGGGAATAGAGGAAGCCCTAGGTGTTTGAAGACTATGACGATGCCCGCCAATAGTCTGAAGGCATTAGGGGCTAATTGATTGATACCTATCTTATATAAATCTAAAAGTTCAAAATAAATAGGGGGTACATGAAGGCAAAGACCATTTTCAAACTGATCTAGAAATAAACAGTGATGGTCACGGGGGAGATGTGGCCAATAGGGAGGTGAGGTGAAGACGCATTTGATAGATGGGTCCAATATTGCAAAAGTAGTGGTGGTTGTCTATAAGGGAAAGAGTGGTTTCGTACCAAGGAGTTTCGCTAGGGTTTTGAGAGGGAGGAGCCATAGCAGGGGAGGCAGAGTATCACTTACTTGTGGCTAAGAAGTGATAGTTATCGGAAGGGAAGAAACGTCTGGAGGCTGAAGACCGAGGAGCATGATGTATGCGAGCGACGATTACCGAACCGGAGAAGAAGAGTTGGAATTGAGGAAGATGAAGTTATGACAAGAATGCGGGGCTTCAAGGGAGGTTTAAGTCTTTAATATTCCTTAAGGGTAAGATGGCGGGGCCCATTAGCCTAGTGGTGTGATTGGTACAATTAAAATAAATAAAGAAAACGATGGTCCCGACCAAAGAGTGAAGAAAGTCCGAGAAAGGAACAAAAATTTGTTAAGTCATTGCCGAGGTAGAAGTAAAGTGTGAATAGAAGGCATTCATGATATTGAAGTCAGACAAAATGATTAGTCTAACTATTTTGAGGAGGTGGCTAATGATACTGCCATAACGTGACTATGGAAATAAAAGAGGGAAGATTGAAAAATCAAGACATGGAGGGTGGGACCAAACGGAGAGGACCACCACTTGGAGTATACAACCGAGCCATGAAAGAATTAGCTTTGAGGACTGAGCCGAACTAAGAAAACCATAGCTCAGAGTATACAGCCGAGCCAGGAAAGAATTAGCTTTGAGGACTGAGCCGAACCAAGGAAACAATAGCTCGGAGTATACATCCGAGCTAGGAAAGAATTAGCTTTAAGGACTGAGCCGAACTAAGGGAACCACAACTCAAAGCATACAACTGAGCTAGGAAAGAATTATCTTTGAGGACTGAGCCGAACTAAGGGAACCACTAGGAAAGGATTAGCTTTGAGGACTGAGTCGAACTAAGGGAACCATAGTTCGGAGAATAGATCGAGCCATAAGTGTAACAACTCAACTGCTAGAATCAAGCCAAGTCATAATTCGGGGAAATGGGTCACGTTAGGAAGACAATGACATGGGAAATATAGTTGAGCTAGGAGAATAGTAAGAGGTATGATCGAAGGAGGGAAGTGTTAGGGCAATCTCTTGCCATGATAAGGTTTTGATGTGTGTGGCAAAGGGTTTAAGTTAGTGTGTTATGTTGATTTGATATGTGCGTTGAAGTCGTGCAGGACTTAGTAATTCGCACATGGAGCCGTGGCGAGTTTCACATCTCATGACTCGTGCCTTGAGTCGGTGAAGGATAGCCTTGCGGAAGCCGTGCGCTTGGAGCATCCGAGGGACCGTCGGACGAGAAGCTTGGAGTGAAGCCGGAGGAAGTAGACTTCGAGGCAAGAGACGCGAAGGAGCATTGCAGAGTCGTGCGCCTGATGCTGCCGAGGGACGTGGCCGAGAACGAAGAGAACTTCGAAGGCGAGGGACTCCGAGAGATGAGAGTGAGCGAATGTAACCCGGGAAGGGGTAGCTCTTAGGTGAAACTTGGCCATTTGGCCAAGTGTCGGATGAGTTTTCGACATCGCCGATCGCGGTGGAATGGCGATCCGATCCGAGTCATGGTCGATCGTCGGTATAATACGAGCTTAATGCTCAGCCGATCGCCATGGATCGGCAATGATCGATGTCGACACGATCGCCAGGAATGACAATGATCGATGGCACCGCGTACGCGAGCATGTAATGGAGTCGACTTGAGCACTCGATCGAGGATCGATCGCCGATCGATACGATATCGTTGGATGATATCCAACGCGTGAAAGCGGCCGTTATTGGGCACGACGACTACGGGACCGATCCGATCGAGGGCATCAGTCGACTGATCCTGTGTCAACGGGAAGAAACCCTCTTCCTCTATAAAAAGGAAGGGGGTGGGGGTTTGGGAGGTAAATGCTTGAACGCCCAACTACTCCCAAAGTGCCCTAAATGATTTCTCACTCTTCTACTTGCTCTAATCTTCATTCCATTGTAGAAGAGTGATCTTTGTGTAAAAGAGGTTACCTCCACCTAGCTTTGTGCAAAGGAGAGATCTAGTGGATAGATTGCGGAGTGATTCACCGTGGACGAATCGGACTGTAGATTAGCGGCGTAGCCATGAACCACGTTACATCTCGTGTTTGTATTGCTTGTCTCTTTTTGTGTTGTCTTTATTTGTATTTGTATATTCCGCTTGCGCTAACATTTTGTAGACGAGTAAAATACGACATACATCGAACGAGGGCTATTCACCCCCCCTCTAGCCGGCCAATCGATCCCCAACAAATGGTATCAGAGCAAGGAAAGCTTGTCACCGAACTAACCGCCGCAACAAGCTCTACATCAAAAATGGCCGGCTCAAACATCCACCCACCGAAGTTCGACGGTGAATTCTCTTGGTGGAAAAAGAGAATGGAGGTATTCTTCGAAACCGACTTTGAAATTCTATTAATAATGGAAAACGGTTTCGAGTTGCCTAGGAACGAAAATGGGGAGTCATTGGAGAAATCAAGGTGGAGCAAGAGGCAAAGAGAAGAATATTTGGCAAATTCAAAGGCCAAGCACCACCTATACAATGTACTCCCCCAACAAGAAGTCAATAGGATATGGGAATGTTCTAGTGCTAAGGAGATGTGGGAGAAGCTAGTTGAACTTCATGAAGGCACTTCGGAAGCCAAGCTAGCAAGAAGGGATCTCCTCCGCTCCCAACTATCAAATATTAAGCTTGAAAAGGGAGAAAAGGTAACTTCCCTACATTCGAGATTTAAAGAAATATTAATTGGGCTAACAAGTGTAGGAGAAAAGCTCTCCAACCGGGATATGGTAATGAAGGTCATAGATGTCTTTCCCCGGTCCTCAAGATGGAGCTCCATGGTGGATTCATTTTACATCTCCAAGAACTTGGAAGTAAGTACCTTGGAGGTTTTTTTCTCAACAATGGAGCTCCACGAAACTAGGCTTGAAGGAATACAAGAAGAGCCTAGAATTCAACCCTCAAGAGGAGTAGCCTTGATGGCAAATAAGGGGAAGAAGAAGATAGAGATCCCCTCCTCCTCCGATGATGAAGCCTCTACCTCTTCCATGGATAGCACGGAAGAAGCCTACATGGTAAGGAAGGTAAGGCGTGTATTTAAGAATTTTAGATTTGATAAATCTCATGATAGGAATAAAAGACCAAGTGGGAAGATCATTTGTTACAATTGTCAAGGGGAGGGACACATAAGGGACAATTGTCCCCTCCTAAACAAGAGCAAAGAGGAAAGGAAAAAGAAGGAAGAAAAGAAGAAGAAGAAGGGGAGCAAGAAGAAAAAGAAAGAAGAAAAGAAGGCCAAGGAAAAAGGAAAAGCCATGGCTCTCAAAGCAAAGACATGGGATGACCTTGCTTCCTCATCCTCATCCGAAGAAGAAGAGCATGTCTATTCCAACCTAGCACTAATAGCTCTTCATGACTCGGATTGCTCCTCCTCCTCCTCAAATGAAGAATCAAGCTCAAGTGGAGAGAGCTCAAGTGAAGGGGGAGCTTCTACATCCTCCTCATCCGAAGAAGAAGAAGAAGACATGGAAACTATGGTAACGAATGCCTCTCCTAAGAAAATAGTTTTCATAATTTCTAGTTTAACTAGGGGCTTATTTGGAATGAAAAAGAAAAATAAAAGCATGCTTGATCAAATTAAGGCATTAGAAAATAAGCTAGAAAATGCATGCTTAAATAATAATGATATTTCTTCTAGCTTAAATGATGCATGTTCACATGACTATATGCCTTTGGATGTTAATGATGCATGCATAGAGGAAAATAGGGCTTTAAGGGAAAAGGTAGACTATTTGACAAAAGCCCTAGAGAAATTCACTATTGGCTCCAACACATTGAACATGATTATAGGGAGCCAAAGGGCAAGCTTCAACAAAAAGGGCCTAGGATACAAAGAAAAGAAAAATGAAAATGCCTATAAATGTCTAATTGCTAGGGGACAAGATAAGAAGAAAGTAATAGCTAGGAAATGGATCCCCAAGGAATACTTAGTGAACCCAATAGGAAAGAACTTATTTTGGGTTCCAAAATCCATCCTTAAGGGTTAGGAAAACCCTAGGGTAGTCAACCATATGGAATTGACCTATATCATATTTTGGTTGACTTAGGATGGCGGGACAACATTTTTAGAATAGTATTGGGTGATGATAACGTGCCCATAAATAGATAATAATGCTTAAATCATGATGATTAATGTAATTGCTATGTATGTTTGAAATTATGATTTATGATTTTAATATTTGGCACGTAATCATGAGAAATAGAGTTGAATCATGCTTTAGGTGATACTTTGCTTATTATCATCACATAATACCTAATGCATGATTATTATTTAATGAATATATGTATTTCATGATCATAATGTGAAATTAATTCATATATGTCATTATGATCATGTAGGTTGTTGGGTTGATACTTAACCATGATAGAATTGCATGAATACAAGGGTTAAGTATATACAAATACCCCCTAGGATGCATCTCACACTCACTATAGGCTAACTTGATTGCAAACTTAGCATGGGTGAGATGTTAGGATGATACAAATGTCCACTAGTGCCTATAGCATTTAGATGGTCATTTAAAGTATCAAAATAGCAATAATAGACTAATCATGGGGAAGGCTTATGTTTAATTCATAGACATATTGCCCAAAGATCATGGTTGGATATTTCATATGTTTTCAAAACAATTTCTTAATCTAAAATCTATGTAATCATGTTTTGAAACAATTCAAAGCAAGACTAAGTGTTAAAATGGATACTCTTATGATCAAAAACCTAGTAGTTTTTAAAGCTTATGGATTTTTGGCAAATACGTGGAAATATAATGATTTTTTATGAAAACCTATTTTTCACTGATAGATATACTTAAAAGAAATGTGTTTCCCAAATTTCATGATTTTTCGAATTTTCTGGAATTTTTAATGCATTTCAAATTCGTCCAAATCAAATCCCGAAATAGCAGCCGATCTAGTCTGAACCAATCGACTGATGACCTGAATATCAGACCAGTAAAGGCTGAATTTCGATTTTAAATCAACTTGTGGTATTTTCTTTCTATTAGACTTGATGTCATGTGTTTTTAACTTAGTGTTAATCTTTTTGATGGTGTCAAAGGGGGAGAAATAATTATGTTTAAGTAAATTGTGATAGGGGGAGAAAATTTGTATGAGGAGTTTCATGGGTTAAGGGGGAGTTGCATGTTGCTATATCATGTTTATGTTTACATGCTTTCTTTCCTTTAAAATTTATATCAAATATTTTTACCTAACTTAAACGGATTGCCACACATCAAAAAGGAGGAGATTGTTAGGGCAATCTCTTGTCATGATAAGATTTTGATGTGTGTGGCAAAGGGTTTAAGTTAGTGTGTTATGTTGATTTGATATGTTCGTTGAAGTCGTGCAGGACTTAGTAATTCGCACATGGAGCCGTGGCGAGTTTCACATCTCATGACTCGTGTCTTGAGTTGGTGAAGGATAGTCTTGCGGAAGCCGTGCGCTTGGAGCATCCGAGGGACCGCCGAACGAGAAGCTTGGAGTGAAGCCGGAGGAAGTAGACTTCGAGGCAAGAGACGCGAAGGAGCATTGCAGAGCCGTGTGCCTGATGCTGCCGAGGGATGTGGCCGAGAATGAAGAGAACTTCGAAGGCGAGGGACTTCGAGAGATGAGAGTGAGCGAATGTAACCCGGGAAGGGGTAACTCTTAGGTGAAACTTGGCCATTTGGCCAAGTGTCGGATGGGTTTTCCCGACACCACGATCATTGCTAGGAATGACGATCGGTCGATAGTCGATCGGTCGATCGATCGTAGTATAATACTGATTTAATGCTTGGCAATCGATCGCCATGGGTGGCGATCGGCTGATGTCGACAACGATCAACGCTAGGGAATGGCGGTCGATCGTGTGCCGCGGCACGCGCGAATGGAGTCGACTCAATTGAGCACTCGATCGAGCATCGTCATCGGTGATGGTAGGATCGGTCGGTGATGCGATCGTTGGATGGTATCCAACGTGGAAAGCGGCCGTTATTGGGCAACGACTACAGGACCAGTCGACTGATCGAGGGCATCAGTCGACTGATCCTATGTCAACGGGAAGAAACCCTCTTCCTCTATAAAAAGGAAGGGGGTGGGGGTTTGGGAGGTAAATGCTTGAACGCCCAACTGCTCCCAAAGTGCCCTAAACGATTTCCCACTCTTCTACTTGCTCTAATCTTCATTCCATTGTAGAAGAGTGATCTTTGTGTAAAAGAGGTTACCTCCACCTAGCTTTGTGCAAAAGAGAGATCTAGTGGATAGATTGCGGAGTGATTCACCGTGGACGAATCAAACCGTGGATTAGCGGCGTAGCCGTGAACCACGTTACATCTCGTGTTTGTATTGCTTGTCTCTTTTTGTGTTGTCTTTATTTGTATTTGTATATTCCGCTTGCGCTAACATTTTGTAGATGAGTAAAATACGACATACATCGAACGAGGGCTATTCACCCCCCTCTAGCCGACCAATCGATCCCCAACAGGAAGGGTATGGTGGTAAAATGAAGGAAAGGGGGGACTCCACGACATGGCCTTGTACCATTTTATTACAAGGCATAATAAACTAGGACACCTCATAGGCCCCACAAAAGATTTTTGATAGCAAGTATTCTCTAACGGAATAACAATATAATCACCTTTGCTCGCATTCCCTTCCACGAGAAGGGGGAGGTGGGGAGGTTGTTACAGAACAGCTTACCCTAATATGGGGAGGGCGGATAAAAAGGCAAAAATGACCGAGAAGAAGGGGGATCAGATCTCATTTTTTCATTCTTTCTATTCACTCAACATCGCAACCTCCTCTTCCCCGACTAGCACATGTAACTGAAACTTAACCATCTGAGGATCCCACTGTAGGTCGTGATTGTCTAACGTGTGTTAACTTTTACAGGAAGGAAGCCAAGGAGATTCTCACTGTTGACGTCGGAGAGAACCCCAGTCCTCCTCGACATTTCCATTTAGAAGAGGTAGGAAATTTGTGCGACATCATATATTATAGCAAGTAATGCAGACCTTGAGTTAGTGACAATAGATGAATTGATACAGGCGCATTCAACAGTTTGATCAACTCTTATTTTAAGACGTGATCCTACCTTTCTCTAAGTCATGACAAGGAACAATTGAAGTCCTAAATAAGGATTTCAACACTTTCATAACTCTTTGGCATGGATATTTTTCATTCTGGATCGAAACGAGATGTAATAGAGCTCCTAGAGGCTACCATAGCCTACCAGTAGTCACCACTCAGAGTGTGGATCATTTTGTGACTCGATAGGGACCTCTAGTGAGAACAACAACTAGGTCATGGTCCCCACCATGGTCATGGCGCGTCGCCGACATGACTTTGGTTATTTTAGGATTTCATTATATTTTTATTTGTTTTGAATTTTTCTTAATTCCTAGTCTATTTAAGCATGAGACAAGGCTCTTGTAATGGTGATTAATTTTGGATTGATAATATTTTATTTTCGTTTAAACCTAGAGGTAGATTCCTCTTTGTTTGTGAAGTTTTCTCCTCCTTCGATTCCTCTACAATCTCTCGTCTAACAACACACGTGAAAAGATCCACCATTCTGCTACCCCACCTGCATCAGTTGGTATCAAAGCCCTAGATCCATGGAGGGTTATCATGGTTGTGATCATAGTCGTGATCAGCAAGTTCAGACTGAGAATGTCAAACACCAAGATTGAAGGTTGTACGAGCTCATCGAGGATCTACATAGACAAATCACTAAGTGATCTCGGTGATCGATGGATGATCATCGTGGTTATGGTCATGGTCGTGATAAGCATATTCTAGCTGAGGAAGCCTTGCACCAGGATCGAAAACTCTATAAGCACATCAAGAATCTATAGAGATAAATCACTAAATTATCTTGGCGTCTATCGATGCGACATCTTGAAGACCATAAGGTATTTAATTGATCTGATACTTTGAACTTTGAAAATATTTATCATCAATATCATTATGGTCACAAAGAATGGTATGGAGACCTTAGTTTTTGCGTCGAACTTCCCGAGTTTTCTAACACTTTATATGTAGAAACTTCCATTGATCGGATTAACAAGGTTGAAGAAGACATGGGTGGCCTGTTGGGAAAATTCCGGATCTGATGTTCACAACATCGCGGGCGAATATTTCACACAACTGCAGCGAAAACAATAACTATAAACCAGATCCCACCAAAGATCCATGCAAAAATATATAAGTTGTTTCGTATACTACTTTTCTAGATCTTATCTAGAAGGAGAAGTATACTTTTGGTATGTGCCCTTCGCAATCCCGCTTTTCCAAATGTTGTCGGATCTCAATATGGTAAGGATAACCATATCTCTAAGATATCCACACTGACACCCACCCGTTTTGGAGTTACATTGTGCTAGCAACCCCTAGCAAAATGCCAAGAACCCTTTGGAAGAAGAAGGAGAGGAAGGAAAGGGATGAGAGAACACTTCTCTTGGCTTACCTTGGCTTACACGCCCAATGACCTAACCTCTCTTGCTTTGCACGTTCAAAGCATCTTAAGCCATAGCAACCCTTGCCATTAATTCCTCTTATCTCCTCATTAAGAAGACTCTTAATACCAAGACCCTTGGTATTCCTCTTCATCATGAATACCAAGGCCCTTGGTATTACCATGCATGATTAATCACATTAATCATGCATGATGATGACGAATCATCTTCCATTGTTCAACTTGAGTCTAACTCAAGTTTAACCAGTTTCAATCTAACTCAAGTCTTGGTCATATGCTAAATTGTCTTTTAGTCCAACTAAAAGAAATCATCTCCAAAATAGAATGTCATTTGTGTGTGACCCTATAGGCTCTTATAACGTTGGCAATGTATCTAAAATCATTTTAGATACATAAGCAATGAGCGACATTTAGCAATGCATCATTGTTACCCAAGTTATAAGATCGTCGAGATCTGACAACCTTTTCGTGACTATTATCATGTATAACGGTGTTCTTCTATCTCTGATATCTTAGATCGATCAATGAGGCATAGACCGTGTCATCCCCTTATCAATCTTTATATTTCTTGATCCCCAAGTAGACTCACTCAAACAAATGAGCTCAATATCTCATATTGACTCATTTGAGCATAGTCAAGCATTTCGTGGTCCTACTCTATCAAGAGGCCAAAGATATAACTCCTATCATATGGGAGGGATAGATTCCATCTACATCACTTACATCCCTCCCCATAATTCATTACATACCCAGTAATCGCCGTTATAGTGCACTCTGTTACGGGTGATGTTAGACGATATCAAAATACATAACTCCTTATGTAGGGAATCGTAGTGACTTCATGTCTAAGGACTATTCATACCAATAGTCACATGAGAAAGTATATGACACTCATATAACGATCCATGACACTTTCTCATGACAGGTCAATTCAGTAAATATATTCTCCAATATATATACTCATGTGTCAATGTGATATCACATATCTATGACTTGTGAGATCAAGTCATCCATTAACCTACATGCTAGTCTCAATGTATTAATATTGCCCTTGTCTATTAATACTTGACTAGAAATATTAAGAATAATGTTCTCTACAGCTTCTCATAATCAATTCTACCAATTGATATACTGTAGATTAGAACCTACTATTCAAAGATATTATTATATTTATTTTAGCTGACACATGCATAAAGTAAATATAATAAACAATCTTTATCTTTTATTAATGAAATATGATACACATGATCTCTAATCAATCATCTCATGATTGACACTAAGGGCTGACACTAATAGCCTAGTTGAGGACAAAGACTACATTGACGAGGTCCTTTATGATTTATGCGAGACGGATGAGTAATCTTTGTTGATTGACAAAGACATAGACGACCCCATCTACAATGATAATGTTGAAGAGGTAACATATGAAGATTGGCACGAGAGCACCGAGTACAAAATTTTATTGATTGAAAAAGACATGACTGATCCCATCTATAACGAGTTTGACAATGACATGATACTTTACAAAGATGGCAACAAAACACTAATTGTTCTCTCTCTCAAGGATGATTAGTTGAGGACAACGAGCACCTATATTGAAGGATAGAAGATTGTACTAGCACTCCAATGAAACGATCTCACTCCTATTTTGATATCTTCTATCTATCCTCTTCTTTCTATGCGGTGGACGCACAAGAGAAAGAGACTCATGTCATACTACTTTGCTTGAGCAGTGTGTTAGACAAGTGGGCATGAGTCCATACGCAATTAAAGATACTAATCCGAATTCAAGGTCGAGTTATTTTCAACTCCAGGCATATGATGTAGGCATATCCAATAGTTCAATCAACTCTTATTTTATGATACGATCTCACCTTCCTCTAAATCATGACGAAGAGCAATTGAGTCCCTAAATAAGGATTTTAATGCGTCCATGACTCCCTAACATGAATATACTTCATTCTGAATCAGAACGAGATATAATGAAATTCTCAGAGACTACCATGGTCTACTCCGTGGCCATCGCCATGGGTCTGAGCCATTCTGTGACTCGATAAGGGTTTCCAGTGGAAACCACGACTTGCTCATGGTCCCCACCACGGTTGTGGCACATCGCCGCTGCAACTTGGATTAATTTAGGTTTTGTTATATTTTTATTTGTTTTGAATTATTCTTGTTTGTTTTGATTTTTTTTTTTCAATTCCTAGTTTATTTAAATATGAGTCAAGGGATGATTAATTTTAGATTATTAATATTTCATTTTCGTTTAAATCTAAATGTGGATTTCTCATTGTTTGGGAAGCTTTCTCCTTTTTCGATTTTTCTACGATCTCTCTTCTAACAATGCACGTGGTGGAAAGATCTATCATCCTATTACCCTGCCTACATCATGAATATAGAAGTTATCGCGGAAGGAAGACTAGAATTCTACCATCCATGAATGAATGGCTTGCATTGGGAAGTTGCCAGCATTGCAAAAACGAAGCTAACCATTATTAGATAAATTCATTGACGACATATTTTCATTTTGGGCGATGCACTGTTTGCTGTGAGATCAATTGCAGAAAGGGATTCAAGTGAAAGATAATTTTAGTATTAGATATTGTAAAACTTTAAATGTGAATTATTGTCATAGTTGATAGATACTATGGTTGGAATTACAATTCGCAAACTAGATGGAAGCCCTCGCTGCCATTTTCTACCATCTAAAAAACACACAGCAAATTACCAAAATGCATTTAAATCATCCCTTAATTAGAATCTACCAACTCACATCCAAAATATAAAGCACAGGCTAATTTTCTTTTCACCGTACCTTCGTCGCGAACCATTTGCCCTGCTAAGGTGATTATAGGAACTGTTTATATATTATTATAATTTTGGAGCCAATAATAAATATTAAAAAAATATAAAAATGTCACGTTAACGATCTCTTTCGACTGTTCTGATCAATAGAGAAAGTAAATCAGGAATCTAAGTAATAAGTGAATAATAAATATTAAAAAAATAAAATAGAGCAAAGAAAGAATAATTGAATAGGTAGACGATTTAGTATAGCACTGTATCACCAATTGACTATTGTAAAAGTGATCACGATTTCAAAATTGTCAATTTTGATTCATCATATAATGGAATCGAAACTAAATCATTTACCAACGATTAAATTTTGATTCTTTACGATTTGATTCCGATTTGAAATAGTAGATTTCAATTCATTATCGAATGAAATCGAAATCGAATCAGTTATGGACAATTTCAATTTCTTACTATTCAATTCCCATTAAAATCATTTAAAATCAAAATTTTAATTATTTAATTTTAATTTTTTTTTTCATCTTGATAAGTCATTAAACTATATTATTTTTTAATTTAGTCAATTTATTTTAATTTAAATTGGCTTACATTTAAATTATATTTAAATTTAAATTTTGTATACGGAGATTTAATTTTTATTTATTTATTTATTTTATATAATTTTTTAAATTAAATATTTGTAGTAAAAAAATTAGGATCGAAATATATTTGTTCTTACCATTTCGATGTATTAAATCATATTCTTTGATTTTACCATAAAAAATTTAATTTTAATTTATATATATATTAAATTTCAGTTCGGAGTTCCATTTCAATTACAATTTAAAAAATTTAAAAATCGAATGATATGTCTTCCGATTTCAATTTTGATTTTTTGAATCGAAATTAAAAAAAAACAATTTTGATTCGATTTATAAATCATTAGTTCCTATTCGATTCGGATTCGAATCGAACTATGATGGTCCCTGGACTATTGAACATATTTGTTATGGGCCTGGGCCTACAATCTAAGGCTCAACTCAACTGTGGTCACGTCGCGTAGGTAATTTGGCGTCGCTGTTAAAGAAAAGTGCTTTTTTGTAATTTAAGAAAATGGGGAAGAGAGAGAGAGAGATGACAGCCATTGCCGCTCATCCCCTTCCCTTTCACATCGACGACTACTCAAGTCTTCCCTAGTCCTACTGCTACTCTCAAACCCTAGCCCTTGCCTCCCCCGATCTCCACTCCAATCGCTCGGCAGCATCCCCAAATCGATCGCCACCGCCGGATTTCCGACCGAGTGATGGCAGCCGCGGCGGCGAGCGGCGACGGCCAGGAGAAGGTGATCACGGTGGCGAAGCACATCGTCAGCAGCCTCGCCTCATCCAAGAACGCTACCGAAGACATGATCCGCATACTTTCAGGCTTCGACAATCGCCTCTCCACCATCAATGACCTCTTCCCCCCTTCCGCCGCCGATGATGGAGAGAATCTGGATGGGGACCGATTCGATCCCTCGGAGGCCGAGATCCGACTCCAGGCTGCCCACAAGGTCGTACTCCTCTGGGACGTCTCCGATTACCTCGTGTGGGAGTCTGCCTCCGAGGACGCAGAGAAGTATCTCGCTGCGGTTGGTGATCTCATCCGCTTAGTAGAGTATAAAACCTCTCCCGGATTCGGAGGCGGTTCCACTGTCGACCTCGTTAATCGTGCGGAGATCGCGCTCCAGATGGCAATGTCCCGGCTTGAGGAGGAATTTAGTAACTTGATGGTGCGCAACGCCGTCCCCCTGGATTCCAACTACTTAAGCTCCTCCATTCGCCGTCTCTCCCTTTCTTTTGCATCTGACATCGGTGAATCCATAGAAGACTTTGAGAGCTCCGTTGAAGATGAAAGCCACCACCACCATCACCAGTCGCCACCGCAGCAGCAGGAAGGAAGCCCTGAGGATAGATCCGGAACAAGTCTGGCGGACGAGCGTTGCTTAGATCTGATCCATCCTGAAGTTGTCCCTGATCTCAATGCGATTGCAGACAATATGCTATTGGCAAAGTATGACCGTGAGCTTCATCAGGTATACTGTACTGTACGACGGGATATCCTAGATGAGTGCCTCTCCATTCTTGGCATTGATAAGATGAGCATAGAGGAGGTACAGAGAATTGAGTGGCGGATGCTCAATGACAAGATGAAGAAGTGGATTCAGGCCCTGAAGATAGTTGTTCGAGTTCTGCTCTGGGGAGAGAAACGGCTCTGTGACCAGATTCTCTCTTCTTCAGAAGAGCTCAAGGAAGAGTGTTTCATAGAGACTGTGAAGGTGCCAGTCATGCAACTGCTCAACTTCGGCGATGCCATTACCATATGCCAGTGGTCCGCTGAAAAGCTCTTTGGCATCCTGGATATGTATGAGGCACTTGCTGATGTTTTGCCAGATCTTCAGACCTTGTTTATTGGAGACCCGAAGGACCTTATATGTGTAGAGGCAGAAGGGATTCTGCAAAGATTAGGTGAGGCAGCAAAAGGAACTCTCATGGAGTTTGGGAGTGCAATTCAGAGGGAGCCATCTCGGAAGCCAACACAAGGAGGTGAGATTCATCCCATGACTCGATATGTGATGAACTATGTAAGATTACTAGTAGAATACACGAATACCCTAAATCTTCTTTTAGACGATGGGAAGATTGGCAATGATCAGGGCAACAGTGAACCTTATGATAATAGGAACTCTGATGGAGAGAATTTGGAGATGACTCCATTAGGTCGGCGCACAGCCCTGATAATTTCATATTTGGAATCTAATTTGGATGAAAAATCTAAAACTGATGAAGACGGAGCGATGCAGTATGTATTTCTGATGAACAATATACTCTATGTTGTCAATAAAGTGAAGGATTCAGATCTTGGAAAGCTTTTGGGAGATCACTGGATAAGAAAGCGCCGTGTCCAAATCCGGCAGTATGCCACAAACTACCTTAGAACTTCCTGGACCAAAGTTTTGTCTTGTTTGAAGGATGAAGGAATTGTGAGCGGTAGCTCCAGCAGTGTCTCAAAGGTCGCTTTAAAGGAGAAGTTTAAAAACTTCAACTTGGCATTTGATGAAATTTATAGGGTTCAGACAACTTGGAAGGTTCCAGATACTCAGCTCCGAGAAGAACTGAGAATTTCAATATCAGAGAAGGTCATCCCAGCATATCGCGCATTTATGGGAAGGTATGGTAATCAATTAGATGGTGGAAGGCACGGAACAAAATATATAAAGTATACACCAGATGATTTGGAGAGCCTGCTTTCAGACCTGTTCGAAGGTGTCTCTGGTCCGTCTCCAAAAAAGAAGACTTAGTTTACGAAGTTACAGGTATGATCTAAAGACTCATCCACGGTCTTTTTGTGCAAAGTTCAGATATACTGCACTGGATGTGAACTTGACTATGATCCTTTCTAGACCTAGTATCGCTTATGCATAGTGATAGTTTCTTTGTCATAATGATAATGCATTGTGATAAAAAAAAATGCATGTATAAATATTCTAGAATTGTGATTTTTTTTAAAAAAAATATTGTTAAGGGTGTAGAATGGCGATTGATGTTTTGACTTTATGGATATGAATTGTTATAGCTCATAAGCCATCAAACTAGCATTCCCGAACACTTTCTAGCCTATTTCACGTAGTTACTTTGTGATCCGCATGCTATATCTTGTTTGGTTGGATCGTTGGGCTCATATATATATATTTCTTACAATTTGTTTGTGAATTTTGGATTAGGTACAAGTAACAATTACTAAAGCATCAAATGGAGATATATCCAAGAGGTATTTGTTTGTGAAATTTAACCAGAATAAGCAAAATATAATACTTTTGAAAAAAAAAGAACCTAAATAATGTTAAAAAAATAGAGAAATTTAAAGAGAGAAATAGGAAAGCTGAAAACTACTATTTATATATGGATTTCTGCAAATTTATGATCAAAATTATTAGATGGTCCTCTAAGCCCTGATACTGGCATGGATGCATAGGCTCCAAAGAACATAAATTCTAAAAAAAAAACAAATCAGCATCAGCAATAAACTTTGAAAATCGCTAACGACAAAGTAAAATCTTAAATTCATAAAACTTTCTAAGCACTCCGTACTCATCTTCGATGGATTTTTTAAGTTATTATTAAGATGTATTACTTACAGCTTGCTCAATTTAGTCGATCCACAACGAGGTGGGGGCAAACCTAATATTTAATGAGAGGGATGAGCTGATATGCTATATCGGCAAGTTGGAAAAAATTCAGTTCCCACGGGGATGGTGCGATGGTAAGGCAGTATGGTTGCTTAGCATATGAGCTGGGGTTTATTCCGGAGTGGGGTCTAAAATTCTCCCTGGGTTCAGATGACCCCTCCACTGCCTTGCCACCGTGTCCAGGGACATAGTCTTCCCCGTGATTTACCTCCCTCTCGCGCGACCACAGGGTGGCGGTGGCGGAAATTTCAAATCATCCTAATGGGATTGAGATTTTTAGTCAGATACTTAGTATGTTTTTCAGAAGACATCAAGTGTGATTCTTGACTAGTTAGTATATTTCCCGAGCAGTATATGTATTTTCCGATTGATATCTATAATTTCTAACCAGTTAATATGTTTTCCGAGCAGTATATGCAATTTTCGAACAGTATATGCAATTCCCGGGCAGTATGTGTGATTCCCGAGCTGAGTGGAGGTGAGCAGTTTAGTTGTGCTCAGAGCTAAGTAATTATGTTGACAGAGTAGTATGTGTAATTCCCGATCGATGTATATACTTTCCGAACAGTATGTGTAATTCTCGAGCTGAGTAGGGGTGAGCAATTTAGTTGTACTCAGCTAAGTAATTGTGTTGACAAAGTAGTATATGCACTTCTCGATCGATGTGTGTAATTCCCGAGCAGTATGTGTAATTCCCGAGTTGAGTAGGGGTGAGCAGATTACTTGTGTTCAGAGCTAAGTAATTGTGCTGATAGAATAGTATGTGCACTTCCTGATCGATGTATATAATTTCCGAGCAATGTATATAATTCTCGAGTCCTATGTGTATTTTCCATACCAAGTAGAGAGAAGCAGAATAGTTCACAGTGCATGCGAGAGTTGGATTTTCTTGGTTAGATTATGTATGCCCCGAGCTGTTGGACTTTTCGAGTATAAAGCTTTTTGCGTTTAAAACTAAAACATGTATGTGTTTACTAAAAAATCCTAGATCTACCTTAGATCTAGAAGGTGAGATCATTACTCTCGATGCGACGCCCTTCGCAAATCCCGCTCGTCCAAAAGCTTTGTCGGAACTCAAGAGCGTCAAGTGCACACTCCTCTATTGGTATCCACACAAGTAATAGGTGGAGAAAACACACCCTTGAGTGTGCTAGCACCCTATGGATGGTTCGGCCAAAGAGAGGGATGGGAGAGCAAGCTTGAGAGGAAGATGATCCAAGAAAGAAGATGAAGTTGTGGTAACTCACACAAATAATTCTCATCTAATGAGAATAGTGGCCGACCACTTTTCTTAGGGGGGGTACATGCATGCATGTAACTCCTCTAAGAGCCAATGACTCTTGGTCTCCCTCATGAGGTGACACCACATGCTAAGTTGAGCATCATTATTGGCCGGCCATGCCAAGTCGTCATCATGACATGACATTTGGTCAAGTCAAACTTGACCTTTCATCTTCCCTCTCAAGTCAAGTCAAACTTGACCTCTTATCTCCTATGGTTGATCAAATCCAACCATTTGATTCAAGTCAATTTAATTTAATGAATCTTTATTCATTAATTTAAATTGATTTGATGAATCAAATCTAAATTAGACTCATTCAACATTTGAATCAAATTGAGTCCAATTCAATAAGTCTAATTAGGATTACTCTTAATCCAATTTGGTTCATCCTATGAACCTAATCCTCATGGTTCATCATATGAACCTAATCTCCATCTAATTGCCCTTATGTGTGTGACCCTATAGGTTCTTGTAACGTTGACAATGTTCCTAAACCGATTTAGGAACATAAGCAATGAGCGATATCTAGCAACACATCATTGCTACCCAAGTTACAAGAATGTTGAGCTCCAACATCACCTTTGTGACTACTAATTGTGACTCTCACAATATGTGACAAAGTCCCTCTATCATTGATATCTAGATTGACCAATCGAAGCATAGACCGTGTCATCCTCGGTACAATCTATATCTTGAACTCCAAGTAGACTCACTCTAATCAAATGAGCTCAATATCTCATATTGACTCATTTGGGCATGACCATGCACTTCGTGGTCTCACTCTATCAAGAATATCGATGTCACCCCCGTCATATAGGAGGGATAGATCCTATCTACATCACTCACATCTCTCCGCATAATTTGTTACATACCCAGTAATCGCCTTTATAGTCCACCCATTTACGGGTGACGTTTGACGAAGCCAAAGTATGCAACTCTTTATGTAGGGAACCATAGTGACTTCAGGTCTAAAGACTAATAGTCATACTAATAGCCACATGAGAAAGTATATGACACTCATATAACGATCCATGATACTTTCTCATAGCGGGTCATTCAGTATATATTCTCCAATGCATACCCATGTGTCAACTTGATACCTCATTTCCATGACTTGTGAGATCAAGTCATTGTGTTGACCTACATGCTAGTCTCTACGCATTAACATTGTCCCTGAATGTTAATACTTGATCAGGAATGATTAAGAGTAGTGTTCTCTATATCATCTCATTATCGATTCAACCAATCGATTGATATAGATAAGAACCTACTACTCAAAGACATTATTATATTTAGTTATTTGACACAAATATAAGTAAATATAATAACCATGCCTTTATAAATAGGAATATGATACAATAAAGTCCATACAACAATCATCACATGATTGACTCTAGGGCTTTCACTAACAATCTCCCACTAGCACTAGTGCCAATCACCGTAGTATCTAATACCCAATGACCTAGTGTGACCATCATGCTTTTTCTGTGCCAAAGCCTTGGTCAAGAGATCTGCGATGTTAGCCTCTGTGGGTACTCTACAAATCTTCATATCTCCTCTATCGATGATCTCTCGAATGAGATGGAAGCACCGATATATTCGACCTCTGTTGTAGAATCAACAAATGTGTCCTGCTTGGAACTCTTCTAGCTCACAACGTCACCATTCAAGCAAAACACGAACCCTGACTGCGATCTATAATCATCACAGTGCAGTTTGGAAGGACATCAGTAACCCTTCTGACTAGCTCCTCATCGCCTCGAATATCAAGAAATATTCTTTAGTCCTTCTCGAATACTTAAGAATATTCTTGGGCTATCGATGGCGCTCACGGATCATTTAGTATCTACTCGTCATGCTCAAGCATCTGAGACATCAGTACATTAGATCATATAGTCGATTCATAAGGGATCTTATCTATGCGGTCTCTCTCCTCTCTAGAAGAGGGACTTTGAGTCTTCGAAAGACTCACACCATGTGACATCGGCAGAAGTCCCTTCTTGGAATTCTGCATGGCAAACTGTAGTAATACCGTGTCAATGTATGTACTCTGACTTAGGCCAAGCAATCTCTTAGATCTATTTCTATAGATCTTGATGCCTAGAATACAGGCTGCTTCACCTAAGTCCTTCATTGAGAAGCACGTCCCCAGCCAAGTCTTCACATACTGTAACGAAGGGATGTCATTCCCAATGAACAGTATGTCATCCACATACAATACAAGGAAGATAACTGTGTTCCCATTAACCCTCTTGTAGACACAGGGTTCATCTTCATTCTTGATGAAACCAAACTGTTTGATCGCATCATCGAATCGAAGATTCCATCTCCGAGAGGCTTGCTTTAGCCCATAAATGGACCTTTGCAGCTTGCATACATTCCCAGTATGCTGCGGATCTTCAAAACCCTCAGGTTGTGTCATGTACATATTATCGAGTAAGTTTCCATTCAGAAACACGATTTTGACATCCATCTGCCAGATCTCATAATCATGTTATGCTGCAATAACAAGCAAGATCCGAATGGACTTAAACATCGCCACTGGAGAAAAGGTTTCATCATAGTCAATACCATGAATTTGCTTGAAACCTTTAGCCACCAATTGGCCCTTATAGGTATGCGTAAGTCCATCCATGTCAGTCTTTCTCCTAAAGACCCACTTACACCCAATGAGTTTGACCCCTTTAGGTGGATCAACCAAAGTCCATACTTGGTTGGTGTAAATGGATTCCATCTCGGATCTTATGGCCTCTAGTGATTTCTCAGAATCTGGGCTCATCACAGCTTCCTGATAGGTGGTAGGCTCATTCTCAATGAGCATAACGTCATCATGGTCAGACAAGAGAAATGAATATCTCTCAAGTTGACGACGTACCCTATCAGACCTGCGAAGAGGTAAGTCTACCTGAACAGGTGGTTGTTCCACAACTCTTTGTGTAACAACCTCATCACCCACAATACTTTGTGGTTCCTGTTCAACCTCCATCAAGGACTCATTGCTATAGTCCTCATCTTAAATTTCTTCAAGATCGAACGTACTCCCACTAGTTTTTCTAGAAACAAAATCTCTTTCTAGAAAAACCCCAGTCTTTGCCACAAACACTTTGTGCTGACTGGGAATGTAGAAGTAATATCCCTTTGTGTGCTTGGGATATCCAACAAAATACCACCTATCGGATTTGGGTCCCAGTTTGTCTGAGACTTAACGTCGAACGTAAGCCTTACAACCCCAAATCCTCATGAAAGACATCTTGGGATTTCTTCCTGTCCATATCGTATATGGTGTTTTTATCACAACCTTGGATGGTACACGGTTAAGGGTAAAGACTGTTGTGTCTAGAGCATATCCCCAAAAAGATATAGGAAGATTTGTGTGACTCATCATAGATCGTACCATATCTAATAGGGTACGATTCCTCCTTTCGGATACACCATTCCACTGTGGTGTTCCAGGAGGAGTGAGTTGGGATAGAATCCCACACTCAGCTAGATAGTCACGAAACTCATGGCTAAGGTATTCACCACCTCGATCTGATCGAAGTATCGTAATACTCATGTCAAGCTGGTTTTGTACTTCATTCTTGAATTCTTTGAATTTTTCAAAGGATTCAGATTTATGTGTCATCAGCTACACATAACCATATCTACTGAAGTCATCAGTAAATGTAATGAAGTACTTGTAATCACCTCTAGCAGCAACATTGAAAGGGCCACATACATCACTATGTATAAGTCCTAACAAGTCTGTTGCTCTTTCGCTGTGTCCACTAAAAGGAGTCTTGGTCATCTTGCCTAAAAGACAAGACTCGCATGTCTCATATGATTCAAAATCAAATGAGTATAGCAGCCCATCCTTATGGAGCTGAGATAAACGACTCTCATTTATGTGACCTAAGCGACAATGCCAGAGATAGGTTTGGTTCAACTCATTTGACTTGAACCTTTTGGTACTTATGTTATAGATAGGGCTCTCTAAGTCTAGAAAGTAGAGTCCGTTCATTAGAGGTGCACTACAATAGAACATATCATTTAAATAAACTGAACAACATTTGTTCTTTATTATAAATGTAAATCCTTTCTTGTCCAAACAAGAAATCGAAATTATATTCTTAATTAAGGCATGCACATAACATCATTCATCTAATTCTAGTACAAGCCCAGAGGGCAGAGATAGATCATAAGTTTCTACAGCAACAGCAACAATTCTTGCTCCATTGTCTACTCGTAGGTTCACCTCGCCCTTTGTCAATGCCCTGCTATTTCTCAACGCCTGCACATTGGTACAAATGTGAGATGCACATCCGGTATCTAATACCCATGATGAAGAAATAGATAGATTGACTTCTATAACATTTATACTTGAAGTAGAAGTCTCACTTCTCTTCTTCTTAAGATGTTCCAGGTATGTCTTGCAGTTACGCTTCCAGTGTCCAGCTTCTTTGCAGTGGAAGCAAACCCCTTCCTTGGTCACCCCTCCTTTGGGTTTAAGTTCCTTGCCTCTGCCCTTGGCTTGAGACTTTCCCTTACCTTTAGATTTGCCCTTGTCTTTCTTCTTTTGCACCATCAAAATGGTGTCAGATTTTTCCTTCTTAAGGTTAAGCTCAGCAGTTCTCAACATGCTGAGCATCTCAGGCAGTGACTTATCAATTTCATTCATGTTATAATTCATGACAAATTGATTGTAGGCTTGTGACAAAGATTGCAAGATCAGGTCAGTGGCTAACTCTTGGCCAAGTGAGAATCCCAGCCTTTGTAGGTTTTCTACGTACCTAATCATCTTGAGTACATATGGACCTACGGGAGTCCCATCTTGCATTTTGGACCCAAACAATGCCTTAGAGACTTCATATCTCTCGTGCCTTGCTTGTCCTTGATATAGTTGACGAAGATGTTCAACCATATCATAAGCATTCATGAACTCGTGTTGCTTATGAAGCTCAGAGTTCATGGTCGCGAGCATTAGACATGACACATCTAATGCATCATCTTGATGCTTCTTGTAAGCATCTTTGTCAGCTCGCGAGGCAGTGGCAGGAGGTGCCTCCGGAATGGGCTGCTCTAGGACGTACAACTTCCTTTCTTGGGTGAAAACAATTCTCAGGTTCTTGTACTAGTCCAGGAAATTTGCTCCATTGAGCTTGTCCTTCTCAAGGACAGAACGCAGAGAGAGAGTGTTCGTGTTTGTCGACATAGTAATCTACAATATACAATGCAGAGAATTAATATCATATTCCTTTTATCATTTAATTAGGCCTTTAATCAAATGATGCTCCCACTGAATTATAGGAATTTTGTAGAATCGAGTTATGGATGTGGTCAAACCACATTACTAGATTCATACAAACTAGCTATAATTCTTGCGGGACAAGATCCACATCATACTAAGCATTGAGTTAGCTTTGGCTAAATCGCCCAAGACTTAGTACAATCGATGGGTAACACATTATCGATTACATCTCTATGCAACTCTTGTTTATAGGATCAACACCCACATTTACAAAAGACCTTGAGTTAGCTTTGGCTAAATCGCCCAGGATTTAGTGTAAATGCGATCTTATCCTATCTTTTCAACGGTTGAAATATGCCTATAGTTCTACTCGATCCAATTGAGTTAACTAGTTTTACTCAATCTAATTGAGCTTACTCTAACCCAAGCCATGATAGGCGGGACCAAGATTGTCCCTCCGCACCCTACCAAGATAATATGCGTTGCTTTGCTTTGGCAGATTCAACAACTACAAATGATCGAGGTAGTGATGGGTATCAAGGACCTGGTAGACATTTACGAGTTGATTTGATTAAGATCTAATCTAATCGTAATGTGTATCATATACGTATTAAGACCTTTATTATCCTACACTAGCATGCATCATATACATACAAGAAAAATATCCTAGCATGCATCATATACATACAAGCATTATTCTACTAGCATGCATCACATACACACAAGCAAAATCATATATATATATATATATATATATATATATATATAATTAACTGTGATGTGGTCATGACCCTACTACGATCTTCTCAAGCCAATGAGAAGATCGGACGGTCAACCTAGGGCTAGCAGCTTCTCCAAGCGCTTCCTTTGACCGCCATGTGTCGTCGGTACTCTTCTCGTAACTTCGTCTACAAGTGGACTTTCTACCGCTCCATTTTGTATATTACAAATATGAAACTCGAGTTACATTCGAGTCTAAAACTATTTACAACTAGAATTTCAAAAAAGAGGTACGACGCGCAGGTCGCATACACTATACAACACGCATAACCATAAAAACGGCACGCAGGCCGTATTATGAATTACAACACATCATCATCCAATCATATTGGGGTTCTTGGGCCATGATCATCACAAAATTATACATAATACTAAATTATGTATTTTACAGAAAATTTTTATAATTTTTCCTATTTTTTTTTTTCAATTTTACGAGTCACCTCTCCGTAATAGTCCCGCTAAGCGGTTTCCGGGCGCGATCGCGGGACAAGGCCCCTTTCAGGGATAGGGGCAGTGCCCCTACTCGCAAAAATAAATTTTGCGAGTGTCCCTACTAGATCTTACAGTGACTTACGTCGCTGTCCCAAAAACCTAAAGCGAAAACTCACCGTTTCGGAGAGTTTTTCTCGGTGGTTGAAACCTATAAGTGTCCTAACACTCGTTGCTTCGACTCTTCGAGAAAAATACCCAAAAATTCTATAAAAATAGGAAATTTATAGAAACATAAAAATCTGTAATTTTTATATCTAATACAAAAATTACAAAAACGAAACACATACATACTTCGCACGTGGCTCTGATACCACTGTTGGACTTTCTGAGCCGCAAAAACCGCTTTTTGCGTTGCGGAAACCTCGGAAGTCCGGCCATGGATCCGTGCGAAGATGTATTAAAACTAAAATATGTATGTGTTTACTAAAAAACCCTAGATCTACCTTAGATCTAGAAGGTGAGATCATTACCCTCGATGCGACGCCCTTCGCAAATCCCGCTCGTCCAAAAGCTTCGCCGAAACTCAAGAGCGTCAAGTGCACACTCTTCTATTGGTATCCACACAAGCAATAGGTGGAGAAAACACACCCTTGAGTGTGCTAGCACCCTATGGATGGTTCGGCCAAAGAGAGGGATGGGAGAGCAAGTTTGAGAGGAAGATGATCCAAGGAAGAAGATGAAGTTGTGGTAACTCACACAAATAATTCTCATCTAATGAGAATAGTGGTCGACCACTTTTCTTAGGGGGGTTACATGCATGCATGTAACTCCTCCAAGAGCCAATCTTGGTCTCCCTCATGAGGTGGCACCACATGCTAAGTCAATGATGATGTGGAACATCATTATTGGCTGGCCATGCCAAGTCATCATCATGACATGACATTTGGTCAAGTCAAATTTGACCTTTCATCTTCCCTCTCAAGTCAAGTCAAACTTGACCTCTTATCTTCCATGGTTGATCAAATCCAACCATTTGATTCAAGTCAATTTAATTTAATGAATCTCTATTCATTAATTTAAATTGATTTGATGAATCAAATCTAAATTAGACTCATTCAACACTTGAATCAAATTGAGTCCAACTCAATTAGTCTAATTAGGATTACTCTTAATCCAATTTGGTTCATCTCATGAACCTAATCCTCATGGTTCATCATATGAACCTAATCTCCATCTAATTGCCCTTATGTGTGTGACCCTATAGGTTCTTGTAACGTTGGCAATGTCCCTAAACCGATTTAGGAACATAAACAATGAGCGGTATCTAGCAACACATCATTGCTATCCAAGTTACAAGAATGTTGAGCTCCAACATCACATTTGTGACTACTAATTGTGACTCTCACAATATGTGACAATGCCCCTCTATCCTTGACATCTAGATTGACCAATCGAGGCATAGACCGTGTCATCCTCGGTACAATCTATATCTTGAACTCCAAGTAGACTCACTCTATTCAAATGAGCTCAATATCTCATATTGACTCATTTGAGCATGACCATGCACTTCGTGGTCTCACTCTATCAAGAATATCGATGTCACCCCCGTCATATAGGAGAGATAGATCCCATCTACATCACTCACATCCCTCCGCATAATTTGTTACATACCTAATAATCGCCTTTATAGTCCACCCATTTACGGGTGACGTTTGACGAAGCCAAAGTATGCAACTCTTTATGTAGGGAACCATGGTGACTTCAGGTCTAAGGACTAATAGTCATACTAATAGTCACATGAGAAAGTATATGACACTCATATAACGATCCATGATACTTTCTTACGACGGGTCATTCAGTATACATTCTCCAATGCATACCCATGTGTCAACTTGATATCTCATATCCATGACTTGTGAGATCAAGTCATCGTGTTGACCTACATGCTAGTCTCTACGCATTAACATTGTCCCTGAATGTTAATACTCGATTAGGAATGATTAAGATTAGTGTTCTCTATATCATCTCATTATCGATTCAACCAATCGATTGATATAGATAAGAACCTATTACTCAAGGACATTATTATATTTAGTTATTTGGCACCAATACAAGGAAATATAATAATCATGCATTTATAAATAGGAATATGATACAATAAAGTGCATACAACAATCATCATATGATTGACTCTAGGACTTTCACTAACACCGAGCAATGTATATATTTCTCGAGTAGTCAGGATGTTTTTGAGTTGTTAGTGTATTTCTCGAGCAGTCAGTATGCTTCCCGAGTTGTTAGTATATTTCTCGAGCAGTATGTTTATTTTTAGAGTGATGCATGATTTTTCGAGACTCTTTTTGGAAAAGGTGAAAAAGAGGGATTAGGGTATTTTCGGGTACAGGAGGTGACGGAGAATGTGTTAAAGAAGTATTACTAATATTTTTGAATATTTAATGATTGGTAGGGAGATTAGGAATCCGTGGAGAGTGTCAAAGGAACTATTTTGAAAAAGAACGAAAAAAACGGTTACATCTTGACAGGTTGGAAGGGGCATTAAAGTAAATCTACTTTAAGAAGAGGCGAGATAAATCTCCTATAAAAGGGGCAGAGGTGGAAGTAGAAAGGGGTTAGTTTTTCTCTTCGCTATTCGGTATCTTAAAGTGCTTCTTCTCACTTCTTCTTTCTACATTTTATTTTCTTCATCTTCCTACCGTGTCTGACTTGAGCGTCGGAGGGACCGTGCCAGGAAGCCGACCCACCCTTAATATTTTTTTCAAAAGTGACAGATCTAGCTCGCAATTTAAGGATCCAAGGCGATCGGAAGAGGATCTGAAGAAGAGAAAAGGGGATTTAAGCGGCTCAAAGAAGAGGACACTATCACATCTAATTCAAGACGGATTACAGATTAGTCGGGTCAATCTATATGTCAAAAAAAAATAATTTGTTTAAAAAATTATTCGGTCACTTTCTCTAAAATAGCATTTTAAAGTCCGAATTCAATTAGAAATATTATTTTCTCCTATTAATTAAATATGATAAATTAAATTAAATTCATTTAATACTATAAATGGACAGACAAATAAGAAATATTTTACACAAGAAAGAAGGATTTTTAACTTTCTTAATTTGCGGATCAATCTAAGTCGGTCGTGGATCGGTCGGTCAGTTTTGATTCGTAACTCGTATGATTTAATCCGTTTAGGTTTATCAGATGATGGATTGATAACATTTTTATCTAATCCGTTTAAATTATTGGACGGGGCAGATCAATTTGATGGATTTTAAGATTTAGAATTTAGGATCTAAATTGACAACTCTATTGAGAGCTAAGAATATTTAGTTGGTCCCAGGGGCACGGTGCAGGATAAAAGCAGAGAGACATCTCACGGGAGAACACAATTCGATCCTCTACTGTGACATCGTTCGACGACGAATTTAGGAAAAATCTATTTGGGCGGCTCTGGGGTCCAGGAGTTTATCCGGTGGACGGAGTACGATTTCGGCATTAGATCATCGTTCATGGATGGTGTGACTGCGGAGTTCAGACTGAACCGTAAAAAAATTGCGAGCGCTTTTCTGATTTATTTTTGATGGGCGATGGAGACCATTTGGACTCCGATTTCATCCGGCTCAATTATTGGCGAGACATCTCGAAAGTTTGTGAGATATGATTGATCACTTTTAGAAATTAATTAGTCTGAAGATTTAGATATCTAATGCTAATAAAAAAAAATAAATTTAGTTGCGTAAATCGAAAGGGTACCGAACATGGCAGTAAAATTTGTTGGGAAAAAGAAAATTAAGAGTGAGGAACAGGAGTTAATGAGCTCTTTCTCTTTCTTAATTGTTAATTTTGAGTAAAAATATTTTTTATAATTTATCTCTTTTATAATGATCGAAGGATCGTTAGAATAATTTCCATGGAGATGATGTGTTAATTGGGACAGAGCGACATTTACGAAATGAGCACGGGTCGATTTCGAAAGAGAATCTAAAATTTTTTTTTGAACTCTGATGATCCTTTTCTATTTTGTCAATCGTGTTAAGGTCAAGAACTCTTCGCGATTTATCTTCCTCATAATATCGTGGGATATATTGATATGGGTCGTTAGATTGACGATTCTAACATTTTATGAAGTGGGATTGGTAGGACGAGAATTTCATCTTTTTATCCCCTGATAAAATTTAGTATGAAAAATTAAGTAGTTATTTTTTTTAATGATAATTCAAAAAGGTTCAATCCTTTAATAATTCGGGAAAAAAGGACTTCTTTCCATTGCATTTCACCTGCCTAGGTTGGGCGGATAAATGAAATATCAGTCTTAACTTTATCTTTATAGATCAAGTAAGACGTCCAACTTTATAAAGTTGACTGGTTTATTGGAAAGTTGCATTGACCCAAGTCATGATTATGCTAACAAGGATTCATCCCAATCCAAATTTATTGTCTGATTTGTATAGATATGCCAAAGCACAATAGTAGTTACACGGAGTCTTATCTTATACATGTATTTTATAAATGGTATTTGAGTCAAGTCGCCTGTGGAATAACCCTATTTAGCTGGGCCAGATTGGGCCATGACCAACACGAACTGATAGAGGTTAGGTCGGGCCATGTCGAGCTTAGCCCGATTTGCAACTTGGGCCAGCCAATATGGTTTGACTCCAGGATCAGGTCAAGCATCACCTGCATGCCAAACTGACCCTATTCAGCTTCGGTGGCATATTAAATGATTAGAATCTAGGAAACGAATACGATACCTCTCATATTCTGAATGAAAAAAAAAAATAGTTTAGAGATATTTTGAAACTCTTGTATAGAATTATCAAAGTGGCCATAGAAAATATAAAAGAATTCTTTAAATGTTCTTATAAAACACTCCGATTTCACCCGTTATCTCTCATCTAAACCACTTTATTTGCCCAAATCATTCTCGGCTCCCATTCACTCTAATTTTCTCACCAATCTTTATAATTTTATTATTTATTTTATGATGTACTCAAGAAAATCTTTCCCCCACTTGTGTAGCAATCCTTCCCGTCCTATTCGGAAGGGCAATTGTGTGGCTCATTGCTCGAACCAAGAGAATTTACATAAACGAGGGTGTCAGTTGAGTTGTGCTCCCTCTCATCTCCTCCGATTGATGTTGTCCTAATCGTGTAATTCGTAAGTGCACGACTGTCGTCAAGTAATAAAAATATCATTCTTTAAGACTGAGTCAAGTAATGCATATGTGCAATAATATATTATCTAGATGAAGCGAATAATGAGAGATTGATTGTAATGCATATAGAAATAAAGCGTGTAAAGAACAAGTCGAGAATTCAAGATTTAGAGACAATTTTAGGATTTCAATTTCACCACAATAACTATTGACACGATGATTAAGTCTCCTCTCTTATAATGATAGTTTTTTTGAAGGTGGTTTATCATAAGGTAACTTATGTTTCATTGTGAGAATACACTGGTGTATCTATCCAGACGCAATCCGTACTTTGGTGGTGTCCGTGCAAAGAATATCATAATCAACTTAGAAAACTTATCATGAGAACCCCGTGAACCTTTCTCGATTTACTACCATTACTCATGAGATAGATCCTTTACGCTCTGTGATAATCAATGGTATCTTCGGGAGGATTCAGATTACCTTTGTGCCCGAAAACTCAAGCTTGGTTTTGTATTTCTATAACTAAGGTTCTCCGGTCAATACTTCCTTTGATCCCCATAATTACAATAATCAAGCACTCAAAAATTGAATTAGAAATAAAATCAATCAAATAACTAACGGATATTGCAAATTGTTAAAGGGTTATTCCCTTACAAATAATTAGTACATATCGAGGAAGTTAAAGCATAAAATAAACATAGTTAACATTCTACAAACTGAAAAAACAAAATAAGAAATATAAAACTTGGTTTGTTGATGTCGAAGAAGATTCCTTCAGCTTGGAATAACTTCTTTGACGACTCCTAAAGGATTTCTCAAGTCTCCGACTTCTTCCTCTATGTGCCTCCTTTCTTTTGGATGAGCCCTAGTCATTCTTTTATAGCTCTTCAACTTTTAAACATGAAAAGTCGGTGCAGTAGCAGGGTGATCCACGATTGTGGAAGCCATCACGGGCTGGCCATGGATCAAACTGGATCTTTAGGGCATACTAGCAGTGTGGTCCACACTCCATAGCTATGACGTAGTTGGCTCTGGATGCATCATTTGCTGGTGAAAAATGTCACGGTCGTGGGGAGATCCATTGTCTGGTCGTTGTTGGTCTTGATAGGCTCCTACTTGTGCTTTTATCATATCTTTTCATCCCTTTTTCATCTTCCTTAGATCAAAACCATGTAACTACAGTTATCCAAACATAAAAGATGAAATAAATGCAAATACTAATATTTTTGTCATGATATGATAAAATGTGATGCATGTATGTTAAATAAATTTTAAAAAGTATGTATAATTCACATACATTAAATACCTCCAAATTTAAACTTTTGCTTATCTCCAACCAAAGAAAAAGAAAAAACTAACTTATGTGTGAGAATTATGACAACTTGTTACCTTTGATGAGTTCTTTTAGGTCCATCTTAGAGCATTATTTTCTGATCATATTCTTATGGATTTCTTCTTTGTGGCTAAACAAGTAAGACCCCTCCTCCCCTGTGTAGTTCACGTGAGTTGACTCTCAAGTATTAGACACCAATCTATATTAAGTGTTCCTTTTATCGTGTTCCTTGAATTTTCGACGTAAAGACACTTATCTGCCTACATGTTTGGCTCATTCCTTCACTACCAGACTTGGTCTCAAATGAAATATTTAATATCGAAGATAAAAAAAAAGCAAGAAATAGACAATGAGTATTTTTCCAGTGACTAGTTAGTCTCAAAGGGATATTTCTATGGGTATTTTTCTAGTAATTACTTGGTTTTAAAATGGTACTCGTTATTTCTTCTTCTATTTTTCTCTCTCTCTTTTTATTTTTTCTCTCGCATTTTTCTTTTTTTTTTCAGAATTTTTTTTTCTCTCTCTCTCTCTTTCTTTTTAAAACTCTCAAAATGAGTATTTCTCCAATAACTAAGTATACTATGAGAGTTTCTATGGAAATTTGAATACTAATTTGGTGTAGTGAACTTAAGTCCTTTTTAGATACCTTTACCTTTAAAGTCGTGTTATAAGTGAAACAGAGTTATTAACAAGAAAGTTAACAAGGAGTTCACAAATTTAACTAGTTCTCAGTTCATATTACTCTAAATGGTAAAAAAATTGATCTACTAAAATTATGATAAAAAATATAAACATGCAGAATTTTTTTCCATGGCATGGAATGCAAAGAAATAGATAATGCAGAGAAAAAGATAAAGATTACTAATTAGTTCTCCTAAATTTAAATCATGCACTATCCTCAATGTACGAGATGGGTAATGATAAAGGAAAATATATACTACTCAGGAGGTTGAAAGAAGTGACCATGAGACGTGTGTCAATGGTATATGACATCGATCATCTGACGTTGCTCACTAAGCTTAGACCGTTGCTCCCTCAGCTTAGTCTGAATAAAATCTAAGGAAGACTCAATGCGTGCATATGGGTTGTTCGATGTACTGGCACCTACAAAAGAGTGAGAGGCAGAAGAAAATGTCTTTGGAGGTCTACTGTGCATAGATGGGTGAGTAGGATACTCCACCGCCAAGGGCTCAGGTGGTGGTGTACTGAAAAATCCCTAGTTGGCACGGATACGCACAGTAATACGCTCAGGGTCAGGAAGAGGGTGAGGGCTTTAGTCCTTTAGGACCAAGTAGCAGCAGCCTCCCTCTCTAACTATCATTCTAATGGCGAACTCTAAATCAATCATAATGCTACATGTGACCTCCTACATACTAGTCAAATCATATCCTAGGGCTAGGGCTAGGGCTAGGGCTATGGGAGTGATAAATCCTCCAAACACTATGTTCCTGTTGAGGCCTTTCCAACCTTAGCAAGATATCTCGCAAAGTGTGAGCATGTGTCCAAATGGATTCCCTCTAGCATAGTCCAGAGGAACATGAGTTCACTACGACGTACTACGTCATCGTTGTCTCCACAATCGAAAACAGTGTCAGACATAATCCATTGAAGATAGTGGAAGTAAGGATTTCGGAGGCTTGTGGCCTTTGCCCTTGATGAGTCAGCGGGGCTTTCTAGTCAATTCGGCCCAAGTAAAGTTAATAATAAAGTCAATGGGCTCTCTCCTCCCTTCAACACAAAGTAACTCGAAAATCAAATTGAATTGCTCTAAATTCAACTCGTGCTTAGTATTAAGCAAGTGGAAGGTGATATGACCTTCGTCACATCCATCTTCCGATAAAATATTTGCTTCTACCAAGCTTAAAAACTCTAAGGTGATACGAATGTAGGTGGAACTTTTAATTTGCTTGAACGCTACCCACCCTACTCTATCTAGCATCCAATATATATCATCCTTCAAGCCTAAGACTTCTAAGGCATGGTTATATAAGTAATGGGTGTTTACAATTTTACATTGTACTAAAGCCTCATACTTAGATTTATAAGAATTAACTTTAAAAATAATACAATGAGGGTTAGGATCGTTACTATACTTTTTACCTTTCCCCTTCGATTGAGAACTTATTCCCTCCTCACTGTAATGTCGTTTCGATGTCATGCTTACTTTCTTATGTTAAAGACTTGTAGTCAAGTTGAAGTGTTGAAAAATTGACCTTTAGATGATTAGAATTTGGTTGGAAAATCACTGTGCCAATTTGTTGGAATCACTGTGCCAATCATCGGATAATGTTGCCGGAGGCTCTAAGTAAGGAATCAATGAGGCAGATAGAGGACTAGGACTATGGTCGATTGATCTGGGTGGTTGGAAAGCACATAAACTCATCGGAGATTGCTAGAAATGGGGCATACTAGATTGTCAGAATCACTTGCCGCCTTCATTGGAAAGGGTTGGAAAGGTTGCATGCATAGGGAAAAACACTGGCGATAAAGTTCTTATCGTCCAGAGGCCTAGAGATCAAATCTTGTCGAGGTGGATGTCAGAGATCATTGTCGGTGACCAAGGTGCAGCTAAGGCACCAAATGGAGTCGCCAGAGCTTCTACATGCTCGAAGCTTGAAGATAGACCCCTAGAAACACCAATATTGATTGGACGTCGATTGGAGCAATGCAAGGAGAGCTGAAGGACGTTAGAGCAAGGATTGCCATGTTGGATCGAGAAGTGTCGCTAGAGGGGAGGGAGGTGAATAGAGAGCGTAAAACTTTCTTTCGTTCGTTCGATAAGAGCAAGCACAGTGGAAAAATAAATAATACAATTTATTTTTACTTGGTTCACAGTCCACCGGCTACTAATCCAAGGTCCCGTGATCCTTGACCACGTACGAAGAGGCAATCCACTATAGAGTCTCCTCCTCGTTGGAAGTAGTAGGCAACAATCACAAAAATTGAAAACACAAGGATGAGGCAACAAGCCTACCTCACCTCGTTACTCTTAAAATCACGAATATAATAATTAAATAGAAACAAACTTGCTGCTACTGCTAACGAAGAAGATGTAAGCTTGACGTTGCGTTGGCATTATGACGGGGTTGGAACTTTGGCATTGTAGGAGCACTTGAGAATAGTATTGATGATGATTGGGTTGGAATCCTCCCCTCATTTTATAGATTTTTACCTTGGAATAAGTCTTGATAGAAATCCTCAACTTTTAGAACTGATCACGAGATGACACATTATCTTATCGCGAAGTGGTCGCGTCAAACATTATCCGTTTTGACCTAGCTCAAAAGGCTAATTAAATCCGCCATCACGATCGATGCCTTCCATCACCGATCGATGCATCACCGATCGCCTAATGACCAGCTTGATCGCCACCGCAACCACTTCTCTGCAGTAAGAGGTTAGCACAAAAAATGATAAATATTACGGTTCCTTACCGTCCGATCTCGACCTAGACCTTCTACTGGAAGTCTTAGTCAGATCGCTGCCTACGGTCGTCCCCGTACAGAGGACACGACCTTACCATCTCTCACTCACACGAGCTTACCTCAACCTTTACCTTTGAAGCTTTGCTTCCGGTCTTCACCTGAGTTCTTCGGCTCCCTCCGAAGTTCTCTCGGTGTCGCCCGACCACCACGGTTCCCTCCGAGTGTCGCTGACCTTCGGCTTAGCTTAACATTCCTGCATACTTGATTCAGCTCATGAGATAACAATATGACCTTAAATTTGGATCTTTGCAATAATCAAAACCTAAGTTCGATTATCTAGTGCCCCTGCACCAACATGCCAAAGGTGAGGGAGAAGAAATTAGGGCTTTTTACGAGCGTGGAAGAGAGTTCGACCCTCTTATCGCTGGGTGCCAGGGTCGTGGATCGCACCATGGGTAAACTGTGGTGCGTGCTATCAAGGCGGCCCGAGAGAACCACGATCATGGTTCTCTCCATGGCCAGCTTGTGGATTGGGTTGCTGATACGACATGAAGACAACACTGGCATGGAATGCTCTACGGTCAAACCATGGAGTGCTCTGTGACCTTGAGTTCTTCTGTTTGACCCCCGATCATGGTAGTCTCCACGGGTAGCTTGTGGACGACACTATTTCTTCAAAAACATGGCTCCAAATGGACCATGATCGTAGTAAATACAATGGTTAGATCGCAGATAGCACTGTTCCTATAGGACGAAGCTTTGCTTCCCACTTCAACTTGGTCGCTTGTGCATGACGATCCCGTCTATGTCCCCGGATTAAAAAAAAATTGATCCAGGACGAAGAGGGATTACCAAAGCTACCTAACTCTTTTCCTCGACTAGCCGCGAAATAGATGATGTACGGATCGTCGGTTTTTGTGTTTATCTTCGAAGTCCAAGTAAATTAGCCACATGCAATTACATACATCATACAAAGAAACAAAAGGAAACCAAAACAAAAATTATACCTCTTGTTTACCTTTTGGTCTTCTATCGTATGTCCTATCCTTCTCTTGGACGTTGTGTGAGAAACGATCCTCCAAGAGATGAAGCCTCCTAGATCACTTATCTTCCTTTCCTTGTTCGCTCCGAACAAAGGAAGATAATAAGCTCCCTTCTTCTCCTATCTAGTTCCGGACACAATCCCTTTGGAGAAAGAACAAACCTCCTTCTCCTCTTTGTTGTTGCCGCCGGCCACCAAGGAGAGGGTGATGGAATATGAATATCGGCCAACAAGAGGAGCTCTTGTTGCCGCCGGCCAAAGGAGAGGAGGAGAGGGTGGCGCCGCCGGCCCTAGGAGAAGATGGTGGTGTGCGGGCCAAGAGGGAAAAACCAAGGAAAACAAATCTTAGACCCTCTTGTGCCGCCGGCCAAGGAGACAAAATCCTAACACCACTTCTCCTCCTTGCCACCCAAGCCAAACCCTAACCCTAGCATCCAAAACCATTAGTTGCCGCACAAGCCCTAGCCCTCCTTTTATAGAGTTAGGCTTAAGCCTTCTTTCAATCTCCATCGTCGGATCTAGAGATTCAATCTCCACCGTCGGATCTAGGGTTTCATTTTCCACCGTCAGATCTAGGCTTTCATGAGGTTTTTAATAAGCTACAATAGGGACCATGAGGAGGAGTTGGATCTTGGCCACCCAATGGATCTTGCCCACATAAAGTCCGATCCATTAATGATAATCCATTTCACTAGAGGTTTATTATTGATCTACCTCACCAACTCCCATAAATAAATATGGGCCCCATATATTAATTGTACAAATATCTCTCCGTGTTTAAGATCTCGAATGTCCGTCAATTAATTAATTTACTGACAATTAATTAATCAACATCTAACTCGATGAGTAGTACCACTCAACCTTATCATCATACCGGACCAAGTCCACCTGCAGGGTTTACATGATGAACTTTATGAGCTCCTCAAGGGGACATCATCATCCAAATATATAGGTCACAGTTTCCTCCTATAATCAATGACACACCATGTAAATAATATCATTTTTCAACTTACCGAGCCTATCGATTTACTCTATAAATCTCGCCCATTGGTAAATAAAAGAAATAAATACTAAGTACATGTGCTCGTTATTATATCGGGATTAAGAGCATGTACACCATAATATCTGAGGTCCGATTCAATTATTTAGTCAACAATAAATTGAATCACTTCTAAGTCGGTCCTGCTCAACACACACAAAGTGTACTTGTGTAATTATATGGTCAAGAAAAATTAATACCAAATCACACTACAACCATACCAATGGTTTGTCCAAAATCATTTCAGTTGTGAGCCTTTACTTATACTTTACAAGACACTGATAACATGATCTCCCGTGTGATACTACACACTATGTTATCTATAATGTAATGTATCAGACAATATGCATAATCAAAAATATGCAAACAATGATAATGTGATTCTTATTTCAAAAATAAAGATGTTCATACAAAAGATAGACTTTTCAGTATACATCCCAACAATCTCCCACTTATACTAAAAGACTATGTTGTCCTCATACTGCCATACATCTGATTCTCATTCCCTCCACATGCCTATTAAATCTCTCGCTTGAAGAGCCTTAGTGAAAGAATCTACCAGGTTATCCTATGATGTAATATAGGTGACAACAACTTCTATCTCCTTTACGATCTCTCGTATCAGGTGGTACTTGCGCTCTTTGTGTTTACTTGCCTTATGGGCTCGTGGTTCCTTCGAGTTTGCAACTGCACCATTGTTATCACAATAAATTGTGATAGTTCTGGGCAAACCAGGAATCACATCCAAGTCCATTAAGAAGTTCCTGAGCCATACAGCTTCTTTGGCCGCCTTAGAGGCGGCCACATAATCAGCTTCCATCGTAGAGTCCGTCACGCATTTCTGCTTGACACTCCTCTATACAATGGCTCCACCTCCCAAAGTAAACACAAAACCCAAGGTAGACTTACTGTTATCCCTATATGATTGGAAGTCGAAATATGTGTAACCCACAGGGAATAATTGATCTGCCTGGTATACCAGTATATAATCTCTAGTCTTTCTCAGGTACTTCAATATATACTTTACCACAGTTCAATGTCCCTGTCCTGGATTACTCTGATATCTGCTAACCATGTCCATGATAAAGCAGATATCCGGTCTCGTACATAGCATAACATACATGAGGCTTCCTACTGCCAAAGCATAAGGAACCGCCTTCATCTCCTCTATCTCCTTTGATGTTCTAGGACACATCTCTTTAGATAAAGGAACTCCATGCCTAAAAGGTAGAAAACCTTTCTTGGAGTTTTGCATGCTAAAACGAGCCAAAATGGTGTCTATGTATGAAGCTTGAGACAAGCACAACATCCTTTTCCTACGATCCCTTATAACCTTGATCCTAAGGATGTGTCCCACTTCTCCCAAGTTCTTCATATCAAACTGTTTGGACAACCATACCCTTACGTCTGATAACACCTTGACATTGTTGCCAATTAACAAAATGTCATCTACGTATAGTACAAGAAATATCATTACGTTTCCGTCACATCTCTTGTATACACAAGACTCATCCAGACTTTGAATAAATCCATAAGACTGGATTACCTTATCAAAGCGTATGTTCCAAGATCTCGAAGCTTGCTTCAATCCATAAATGAACCATTTAAGTTTGTACACAAGATGCTCTTTTCCCTTTACAATGAATCCCTTTGGTTTCTTCATATAGATATTTTCCTCAAGACTTCCATTAAGGAAAGCTGTCTTGACATTCATCTGTCACACCTCATAATCCATATGAGCATCAATACATAAGAGAATCTAGATAGACTTAAGCATGGCTACCGGCGAAAAGGTCTCCTCATAATCGATACCCTCTTTCTGAGTATATCCTTTCACAACAAGCCTTGCTTTGAAGGTCTCAACCTTCCCGTCTATTCCTCTCTTTCTTTTGTAGATCCACTTGCATCCAATGGTTTTTACACCATTGGGTGGTTCTACCAGCTCCCAGACCTGATTTGAATCCATAGATTCTATCTCAGAATTCATCGCACTTTGTCAAGATACCGCATCTTTATCTTGGATTGCCTCGTCATATGTCCAGGGATCAGGTTCATGTTCGCCAGGGACCAAATCAGAAGATTCTCCCAAGAACATAAATCTATCAGACTGCCTAACAACCTTCCCACTACGACGAGGTATCACCTGTGTATCCTCTGTGACACGCGGTGCAGTCACTTGTGGTATATCCTCTTGTACTGGTGGTACTAAAGTAGTGACTTCCCCTCTCAATTCCTCCAGAACAATCTTACTCATGGGCTTGTGGTTCATCACATAGTCTTCCTCTAAAAATCTAGCGTTCATGCTAACGATCACCCTCTGATCTCTACGACTATAGAACAAACCACCTTTCGTTCCTCTAGGATAGCCAATGAACATGCGCACTTCTGTATGAGGTTCCAACTTACCAGCATCTGCCTTCAACACATGTGCTGGACTCCCCCAAATCCGAATATGTCTCAGACTAGGCTTTCGTTCAGTCCACAATTCTGTGGGAGTAGAAGGCACTGATTTAGATGGTACCAAGTTCAGAATATACACTGTCGTATCCAGAGGATACCCCCAGAACGAATCTGGTAACTCAGAATAACTCATCATCGATCTAACCATCTCTATAAGAGTCCTATTCCTTCGCTCCGCTACACCATTCTGCTGGGGTGTGCCAGGTGCAGACAATTGGGATTGAATCCTAGCCTCTGATAAGTAATTCCTAAACTCTCCCAAGAGGTACTCACCACTATGATCAGATCGTAGTGTCTTGATACTTTTACCTTGACGTTTCTCCATATCAACCTTGAATTCTTTGAACCTGTCAAAGCATTCAGACTTGCGGCGCATCAAGTAAATGTATCCATATCTTGAATAATCGTCTATAAAAGAGATGAAATATTCAAAACCACCTCTAGCCTGGATAGACATAGGACCACACAAATCAGAATGAATAAATTCCAACACATCTTTGTCTCTATACCCTTTAGCCTTAAAAGGCCTCTTGGTCATTTTACCTTCCAAGCGAGATTTGCAGGTTGGAAAATCCTCCACCACTAATGAACCCAAAGGTCCATCAACTATCAACCTTTGAATTCTACTTAGGTTAATATGACCTAACCTTAGATGTCAAAGATATATTTGGTTCATTTTCGAAGGTTCTTTTCTCTTATTAGAATTAGAAGATGAGTTATTTACTTCTATTTGCATCATGAGAGCTTTTGGTTCAAGGGTATATAAATTTCCTATCAATGCACCAGAACAGATAATCTCCCTATTCCTCTTTATAACAACTCTGTCATTAAAAGAAATATAATATCCATCCAAAAATAATTTAGAAATTGAAATTAAATTCTTTCTAAATAAAGGTACATAAAAGCAATTTCTCAGAACCAAAGTTTTATTTCTATCAAAAGACAAATAAACATCTCCCACTGCAACAACCGCCACTTTAGTAGCATCGCCCAAGTAAACGGTAATCTCCCCCTCAGCCAATCGTCTAGTTTCTTAGAACCCCTGCAAAGTTTTGCAGACATGATCAGTGGATCCCGTATCTACACACCAGGTGCTGGCAGATAACACCGCTAAACATATTTCAATGACCAGACCAAAAGATATACCTTTGTTCTGCTTCTGGTTGGGGCAGTCCTTCTTCCAATGTCCAGTCTGCTTGCAAGTGAAGCACTTGCCTTTCGACTTCTTCACTCCTCCCTGAGATCCTCCTGCTACATTTGCCCCACTTTGTTTCTTCTTCTTCTTGTCTTTCGGCTTAGAAGTAGAAACCTTTTGGGCAATCATGGCCTGAGCCTGAGCACTTTGACGAAAAAGCCCCTCTATCGCCTGGAGTTCTGTCAGAAGCTCTGCCAACGAATACAATCTCTTATTCATGTTGTAGTTTAGGCGGAACTGCTCAAAACTCCTAGGTAGAGACTGGAGAATGATATCGACCTGGGTTTCCCCATCGATCTCATCTCCAAGGACTTCCAGCTCATTCAAATGAGCCATCATCTTGAGAACATAATCCCTCATGGGTGTTCCCTCGATCATGGTGGTCGTCATCAAGTTCCTCATGACTTCCTGCCTAGCAGCCCGATTCTGGTATTCGAAAAGCTCCTTAAGACTGAGCATCATGTCATAAGCATTGAGCATGAATTGATGCTGATGTTGTAATACATTTGACATAGAAGTCAAAATGTAACACCGTGCCATCTCATCAGTCTTAATTCACATTTTATAACTCTCTTTCTCCTTTTCACCAGAATCATCCGCAGGCTTAGTGTTAGTAATATATGAGAGATGTCATAAGACAATCGCCTTATATATGAACCATTTATATGATAAATGAAGATTCACTATTTGAGTATACATGTTTTATGTATTTGATTGGATCTTAAACTCATTTACTGAATGTCCACGATACGATTCACAGCATGAGAGAATTTGTGATTGGATCACAACTAGTGAGTATCTCTACATGTGCAATTGTTATGTATCGGAATTATCCTAGTCGATGAATTGATGGATTTGGACACCATCAATTCGCCGAGACTAGCACGAGGTATACTCCTTGGTGTATCCAAGCGGTGATTCTCACCGGGCCGTGGAGACATAGTGATGTCCGAGTTAATCGTGGATGCTAGTTATGGTAACTAGTTCATTGGAGTGACCAGCCGTAAGACTTCATATGGTTCTCTGCATATATAGATATGTCAATGAAGTTCTTACTGTGGCTTAAGTGCGATGTTCCTTTGACTTGCGGTATTCAAGTCATCTTGATCATAGAGACTTATGCTTTGACATCTTAAGCAAGCATCTCTAAGGAGATGTGGACCCGGGATGATTGGGTATAAGTTGAAGTGATCGAAGGTGTTTGAATAGCCTATAAAGGATTCACCACTCCTTGCGAGGAGATGTATACCCATGTCCTCTCGTCGGATTGTTACTAAAGTCTTTGGCCAAAGCATTACATGTTTAGAGTAAGGTACTCTTCGATACATGTGGAGTAACTAGAATCCGTAGGACGAGGAAATGATACTTGGGCTAGGTGTGACGTAGTCATCCTAGTGGGGACGGACACTATAGACCATGTCCTGAACCAAGTGGGTATAAGATGAGTGAAGGGAATGGGGCACGATTCATTCGAGCTGTTGAAGGGTTTCAGAAATAGTTCTGGATCAACCGTTGATCTTTTCGGTTAATTGGAGATCATGATGTACTACTAGGTGCCACTCATGATCGTTCTATAATTAATGGTTAATTATAGATGACCAACATAAACCGAGAACCTATTTGGTCACACACACAACGAGCGTAATCCAAAGGATTTAAAACGAGCATGAGAATGGGATTCTCAGACCGAGAGAAACAAGGTTTGGTTGGACTAAATATGAAGCGAGCATGAAATCGTTTCAGTCGCAATGGAAGCGTGGATGGGCCGTGTCTTATGAAGACATAATGGATGAACCAAAATGGTTTGGTTCTAATCCAATGGAGGATAATAAACCAAAGAGTTTGGTTTATTTTAAACGAATGAACCAAAAGTTGGTTCGGTTCGTTTTAACTTAAAATAAACCATCATGGTTTGGTTTATTTTAACTTATCTTAATGGAGCGGGTTAACGGGCCTAATGGTTATGATCCAATAACCATTAAGAGAATTAGTTTTCTATAAAAGAGGGCTTAAGGGATAATTAAGCCCTAATCCAAAAACCCCTAGCCCTAAGGTTGCCGCCCACCTCCTCCTTGGAGCTCTCGGCGCCAACCTATTGCCGCCGCCCAAAGCTCCTCCAACCGGCGTCCAGAAGGCTGCTTCCTTCCCCCTCGCCGGCGTCGAGCTGCTGCTGGTTAGTGCTCCGGTGATCTCCTTCAAGTTTGGCATCAAGGTGAGCTCTATCTCCCTTGGTTGGCCGGTGCCTATCACCTCCACCAAAGCTGTCCAGTTTTCTGGACAGCTTGTTCTCTCGTCGGAGCATCATTTGGACGACGGTTAGAGCTCCGACAACGGCTAACTTACCGGGGATTCGATCTCCTATAATCCTCTGAGGTGGAGGACGAAGGATTCGTCAATTGGTTGACGAATACCTCTCCGGAGAAGCGAGTTTTGAGAACTCGTATTAGGATCCGAATTTGGATTCGGATCGTGATCATCTCTCGATCACGTCGTCTTCAACACGAGGCTAGTAACCCGTACGAAGACGAAGCTCATGGCTTAGCGAAGTCATCTCGAGGAACTCGGCGTGGATACGGATAGAGACGATTCTAGCGAGGATCGTTCCGGTTGATGCCGTTCCCGCTACACGTCATACGAAAAGGTATAACGTAGATAAATTTTCTTTTATTGCAAATTTAAATTTACGGTTATGTCTACACTTGTTGTAATATGCATGCGTGTGTTGTGTGTATTGTAATAAATGTAGATTTATTATTTTTATTGCTTCCGCTGTGTTCATGTTTACGAAACGTGATCGAACACACACACGCTGCGGTGCCGGAAACCCAACAGTGGTATCAGAGCCCAGGTTGTGTTTCGACGTAATCGTAAAATGGTTTTGCGATAGTCATAATGTTGTTTCTGGAAATTTTCTAATTTTAGAAATTTAGAAGTATTTATGGAAATTTTTCAATTTTGGAAAGTCTAGAAGTATTTATGGAAATCTTCTACTTTTGGAAAGTTGGAAGTATTTATGGAAATTGATATTTTCCATAAATAAAATATTTGATTAGATTTTGAAAATTTGTTTCCTAATTTAATCTTGATTTGATTTGGGAAATCAAATCTTAAAATATTTTATTTCCATAAGTAGTTTTAATGATTTAGGAAATTGATTTCCTAAATAGATTTTCCTTAATCAAATAATTCCATAAATAAAATATGTGATTAGATTTGGAAATTTGTTTCCTAATTTAATTATGATTTGATTTGGAGAATCAAATCTTAAACATATTTTATTTCCATAAATAGTTATGACATATAAGGAAATCTATACATGACATAATTGTATGCCATGTAATTGCATTAGATGCATAACATTATGCCATGCGTGTCGTGACATGTAGATGTATGCCATGTATGCCATGCCATGTAGATAATAGTTATTTGCATGCAAAGAGGATGAGACATAAAACCCTTAAACAATATTAAAGCCTACACCTTCCATTGATATGGTTAGAACCAGAGTTCCGTTTCTTGTTTGGGTTGTTGGACTCTCTCCAAGCCCGGCTCGAACCCGAACATGTTCAAACCATGGAATAGTTTAATACTAATATGGTAAGAGTCAGAGGTCAATCGTTAGCTTTGGTTGTTGGACTCTCTCCAAGCTGGGCTAATTGGTTGAATGCGCTCTAACCATATTAAAACTATTTCTCGATTAATGGGTTGACTTTAACCTGGAGCATCGGCTTGTTGGACTCTCTCCAAGGTCGATGTAAAGGGAGGTGAAGTTGGGTGCTATGCATATGATGCATACTTGTTAATGTGTTAACAACCCAACGTATGTGTGAACATTCAATTAGTTGATAGCACATTGTGATAGTTGCATATACGTGATATGCAATCGGTATAGATGATACCTACCGTCGTAGTTATGAATGACTTGTTGGACTCTCTCCATGGTTATTCATAACTATGATGGATATCAGCCCATTCGGAGATGGACCTACGATCTCCCGAAGTGATTTTGAGGTTTTTGAAATTCGAAAAATGAATGGGATTTATAAATGTATATTGATGCATTTTAAAATCATTTTCTCATATATGCTCGTTTTGTATTTCTAGGTCAATAAATTGATCATGACGTCTTTGAATTTGCGCACTATTTTGGATTCGAACAAACTGACTGGGCCTAACTTCCTGGACTGGCTTAGAAACCTGAGAATTGTTCTCAAGGCAGAAAAGCTTGCATATGTCCTTGAAGAGCCTCTTCCTCGATCCCCTAAGGACGATGCAACCTGCATCAAATGTTGGTCTATCAGAAGCATGTGGCAGATTCTGAGCTGGCAAGTTGCATCATGCTAGCGGCGATGGTACCTGAGCTGCAAAAGCAGCATGAGCATATGAATGCTAATACTATAGTCTTCCATCTTCATGAGTTGTTCGATGAGCAAGCGAGATCCGAAAGGTTCGAGGTCTCTAGGCTCCTCTTCACCACGAAGATGCAAGAAGGTTCCCTCAGAGTGCTTTGTTCTAAAGATGAATGGGTACATCGAGCGGCTAGCAACCCTCGGTTTTGTGATGGATCATGAGTTAAGTATTGACTTAATTCTGCATTGTTTGCCCAAGAGTTTCTCACAATTTGTGATGAACTATCGGATGAACAAATTAGAATCCACCATTCCCGAGCTCCTCAATATGCTGAAGACTGTGGAGCCTTCTGTGAAGCATGAGGAGAAGGCGATTCTGTTAGTTGATTCCTCAAAGAAAGGTTCTAAGAGGAAGGCAAAAGAACAGAAGAAAGGAAAGAAGAAAAAGACAAAGAAGGCAGAACCAGTGCAAAAGGGCACTTGCCATCATCAAGGGGCAAGAAGGCCACCGAAGAAACTGCAAGATTTATCTTGAGTCCATGAAGAAGAAGAAGGCATCCGATGCCCCATCCTCTTCAGGTATCTTCGTTATTGATTGTCATTCTATTTCCTTAGACACTTGGGTATTGGATACTGAGTGTGGCTCACATATAAGTAATGACATACAGGGGCTAAGGAATAGAAGAAGACTTGTCAGAGGGGAGTCAAATTTGTGAGTTGGCAATGGAGCAAAGGTTGCTGCGGTCGCCATCGGAACTTATTTGCTGAAGCTCCCTAGTGGACTAGTCTTAGAACTGGACAATTGCTATTATGTTCCTTCTCTAATAAAGAACATTGTTTCTATTTCCTGTTTAAATAGAAATGGTTTCCATTTGATGTTTAGTAACAATTGTTGTTATATAACTTTGAATGACGTACTTTATGGAACTGGAACCTTGAGTAATGGCATTTATACGTTGGACGTATCCAGTGACATTTTCAATATCGAAGTGAGCAACATGCGTGCTCGAAAGGATAATCAATTAGACTCCTACATGTGACATTGTCGTCTTAGCCATGCAAGCAAGAAACGCATGTCCGAATTACACCGATGTGGAATTCTGGAATCGTTTGAATTGTATTCATACGATACATGCGAATCATGCTTAAAAGGCAAGATGACTAAGTTACCTTTTACTGGAAAAGGTGAACGAGTGGGAGAGTTACTAGGTCTAGTACATACTGATGTATGTGGACCTATGTCAACTCAAGCATTAGGAGGCTATAGCTACTTCATTACCTTCACCGATGATCACTCACGGTTTGGGTATGTGTTCTTGATGAAACACAAGTCTGAAGCCTTTGAAAGGTTCAAAGAATTCAGAAATGAAGTAGAGAAACAACATGATAAGAGTATTAAAATACTTCGATTGGATCGAGGTGGTGAATACTTAAGTCAAGAGTTTCTTGATTATCTAAGAGCCAATGGTATATTGTCTCAATGGACTCCGCCCTATACACCACAGCATAATGGTGTATCACGAGAGGCATAGTAGGACCTTATTGGACATGGTCAGTCAATGATGAATCATGCGACTCTTCCAAGTCCTTTTGGGGCTATGCACTTGAGACAATTTGTTTACTTGTTAAACAGAATGCCTACCAAGGTAGTCTCGACTACTCCATATGAGATATGGAATAGTAAGAAACCTCATGTATCTTACTTGAAGATATGGGGTTGTCCTGCTTATGTGAAGCGGACTGTATCAGACAAATTGGATGCTAAGTCTGATAAATGTCTATTTATTGGATACCCTAAGGAAACAAGGGGTTACCAATTCTATCATCTGTGGAACAAAGGTGTTTGTTTGAGGCATCTTGTGTTTCTAGAAAGAGTTTCTCTTGCAAGAAAGCGATGGGAGTGTCTCGAGCTTGAGGAGGCTCGAGAGACTCAAATAGACATTGATGAGATACAGTGAAGCACTGATGGTAGACAACTCATGAAGTGATGAGCAATGTTTGGACTGTTGTAACACCACATCTTCGTAGATCTGGTAGAACACGCAATATTCCTGAGAGATATGGATTTCTCGTAAGTGAATCGAACGACGTGTTACTCATTGATGATGAGGAGCCTACACGTTATGAAGAAGTGCTGACAAGTTCAGAAAGGGATAAGTGGCTTGGTGCCATGAAGTCGGAAATGGATTCCATGTATGAAAAAACAAGTTCGAACTCGACCCACCAAGGCATAAAGCCTATAGGGTGCAAGTGGGTTTTCAAGAAGAAAACCGACATGGATGGTAATGTGATTACCTATAAGGCTAGATTGGTGGCGAAAGGATATCGTCAAAAGGAAGGTGTTGATTATGACGAAACCTATTTTCCTGTAGCTATGCTTAAATCCATTCGGATGCTCCTGGCCATATCGGCTCATTATGATTATGAGATATGACAGATGGATGTGAAAAAAGCTTTCCTTAATGGAAACCTGCTCGAGGACGTGTATATGATACAGCCTGAGGGTTTCACATCGGTTGATAAAACCAAGGTATGCAAATCATGACGATCCATTTATGGATCAAGCAAGCATCCAGAGTCGAATATCCGCTTTGATGAGACGATCAAAAAGTTTGATTTCTCACAAAATCCGCATTTAACCTTGTGTGTACAAGAAGGTTAGTGGGAGGCAAATGTTCCTAGTATTGTATGTCGATGACATATTACTTATAGGAAACGATGTGTCAATCTTACAATAAGGTTTGGTTATCCAAGACATTCTCCATGAAAGACTGGGAGAAGCAACCTACATCCTGGGATTAAGATCTATAGAGATAGATCAAACGGTTGCTTGGTCTTTCAGCCTACATATATAGACCGAAAAGCAAAGAGGTTTAGCATGTCAATCCAAGAAAGGTTTCTACCCATCGTGCATGGGGTACACCTTTCAAGTCTATGTGTCCGCGCACGTAAGACGAGAGGAGGATTTGCATGAGTAAGATTCCCTATGCATCCGCAATAGGATCTATCATGTATGCTATGTTATGTACGAGGCCCGATGTATCGTGACGCTCGAGTGTCACGAGCAGATACTACCGATCCAGAATGGATCATTGGGCTGTCATAAGACGATCCTTAAGTACTTGAGAAGAACTAAGGATGTGTTCCTAATATATGGAGAAGGGGACATGGTGATACGCGGTATACGGATGCCACCTTCCGCATGCATAAGGATGATTCCGTGTCTCACCGATAATGTTCACCTTGAATGGGGGCGCAGTGAGTTGGAAAAGTTCCAAACAAGAGATCGAGTTGATTCTACCGCGAGGCGGAATACATTGCGGCCGGGCGGCAAAGAGGCGGTTTGGATCAAGAAGTTCGTTCATGAACTTGGTGTGATTCGGCCATTGTTGAAGCAATACCGGTCTCTGCGACAACAATGGAGCAATTGCGCGATGAAAGAGCCAGGTCTCATCAACGATCCAAACATGTAGCCGCCGCTATCATCTTATCGAGAGATCATCGTAGGAGCGAAATACAAATCGAGAAAATTTCCCTTTGAAAGACTTAGTGGATCCCTTGACTAAGCAGACATTACCTCAAAGTAAGTTTGAGGGTCATGTTAGAGCTTATGGTATTGAATACCGTAGCGATTGGCATTAGGCCAAGTGGGAGTCTGTTAGTAATATATGAGAGATGTCCTAAGGCAGTCGCCTTATGTTTGAACCATTTATATGATAAATGAAGATTCACTATTTGAGTATACATGTTTTTATATGACTGATTGGATCTTAAACTCATTTCGAATGTCCACGATACGATTCACAACATGAGAGAATTTGTGATTGGATCACAACTAGTGAGTATCTCTACATGTGTAATTGTGATGTATCGGAATTATCCCTAGTCGATGAATTGATGGATTTGGACACCATCAATTCTGTCGAGACTAGCACGAAGTATACTCCTTGGTGTATCCAAGCAGCTGATTCTCACTGGCTGGAGACATAGTGATGTCCGAAGTTAATCGTGGATGCTAGTTATGGTAACTAGTTCATTGGAGTGACCAGCCATAAGACTTCATATGGTTCTCTGCATATATAGATATGTCAATAAAGTTCTTACTGTGGCTTAAGTGCGATGTTCCTTTGACTTGCGGTATTCAAGTCATCTTGATCATAGAGACTTATGCTTTGACATCTTAAGCAAGCATCTCTAAGGAGATGTGGACCCGGGATGATTGGGTATAAGTCGAAGTGATCGAAGGTGTTTGAATAGCCTATAAAGGATTCACCACTCCTTGCGAGGAGATGTATACCCATGGCCTCTCGTCGGATTGTTACTAAAGTCTTTGGCCAAAGCATTACATGTTTAGAGTAAGGTACTCTTCGATACATGTGGAGTAACTAGAATCCGTAGGACGAGGAAATGATACTTGGGCTAGGTGTGATGCAGTCAGCCTAGTGGGGACTGACACTATAGACCATGTCCTGAACCAAGTGGGTATAAGATGAGTGAAGGGAATGGGGCACGATTCATTCGAGCCGTTGAAGGGTTTCAGAAATAGTTCTGGATCAACCGTTGATCTTTTCGGTTAATTGGGGATCATGATGTACTACTAGGTGCCACTCATGATCGTTCTATAATTAATGGTTAATTATAGATGACCAACATAAACCGAGAACCTATTTGGTCACACGCACAACGAGCGTAATCCAAAGGATTTAAAACGAGCTTGAGAATGAGATTCTCAGACCGAGAGAAACAAGGTTTGGTTGGACCAAACATGAAGCGAGCATGAAATCGTTTCAGTCGCAATGGAAGCGTGGATGGGCCGTGTCTTATGAAGACATAATGGATGAACCAAAATGGTTGGGTTCTAATCCAATGGAGGAGAATAAACCAAAGGGTTTGGTTTATTTTAAACGAATGAACCAAAAGTTGGTTCGGTTCGTTTTAACTTAAAATAAACTATCATGGTTTGGTTTATTTTAATTTATCTTAATGGAGCGGGTTAACGGGCCTAATGGTTATGATCCAATAACCATTAAGAGAATTAGTTCTCTATAAAAGAGGGCTTAAGGGATAATTAAGCCCTAATCCAAAAACCCCTAGCCCTTGTTGGATCGAGAAGCGTCGCTAGAGGGGGGGGGGTGAATAGCGATCGTAAATCTTTTCTTTTTCGTTCGTTCAATACGCAAAGTAAGCACAGCGGAAAATAAATGAACACGTTTATTTTACTTGGTTCACAACCCAGCGGTTGCTACTCCAAGGCCCTATCGGTCCTAGACCGCGTACGGAGGGCAAACCACTAAAACGTCTCCTCCTCGTTGGAGGTAGGAGACAACGATTACAAAAACCGAATACACGAGGATGAGGCAACAAGCCTACCTCACCTCGTTATGAAGATAAAAAACACAGAATATAATATCAAAAATATTACTTGAATCTGCTGCCGATGAAGAAGATCTGAGGTTGTCGTCGCGTCGGCGTTATGACGGTGTTGAAGCGTTGGCGTTGTAGGAGCACTTGATGAATAATTGATGATCTTTGGAGATGAATCCTCCCCTCCTTTTATAGACTTTAGCCTCTGAATTTGTCTCCTATTTCTTTGGAACGGATCATGAATTTTTCCAAATTTTTATCGCTGGCGGTCGCGTCAAACGTTATCCGCTTTGACCTAGCGCAGTCGAATCGTCGCCATCACGATCGATGCCTCTCATCGGTCGATCGATGATACGATCGATGCATCTCATCGATCAATCGATAATCGATCGCCAATGTCCAAGAATGATCAGCCCGGCGCCACTTCCTGCAGAAGAGATTAGCTCGGAAAATGATAAATACGACGGTTTCTAACCGTCCGATCTCGACCTAGACCTTCCACAGGAAGTCTTAGTCGAATCGTCGCCTACGGTCGTCCCCATAAAGAGGACACGACCTTACAATCTCTCACTCACACGAGCTTACCTCGATAGTAGCTCTCGCTTCCGGCATTCCACTCGATTCCTTCGGCTCCCTCCGAATTCATTCAAGTGTCGCCCGACCACCACGGCTTCCTCCGGGTGTCGCTAGCCTTCAGCTCCAGCTTTAGTACTTTTCTGCACACTTGATTTAGCTCGTGAGATAACAATATAAACTTAACTTTGTGTCTTTGCCATAATCAAAACACATGTTCGATTATCTAGTGCCCCTGCACCAACAATCTCCCCCTTTTTGATCTATGGCAAACCAACACAAAGTTAAGGGAAATTAAAGCATAAAACACATATAGTAGATGATGAATGCCATTCCCAAAAACTCCCCCTTAACCAAAACTCCTCCTTAACCCTAGGTGAGTTTTGAAAGAGATACTTTAGTTTTCAAAAGCAAATTTTGTGTTTCAAAATGAAATTTTGTGTTACTCCCCCTTAACTTTTGCTCTTCTCCCCCTTTTGCCATAAATCAAAAAAGAGTGTTGGGGTTTTTGTATAAAATAGGGGTTTAAAACAATGTCGTTTATGAATGCATCTAGATAAATCAAATATGAGTCCAAGCATGCGTCTAGCAATACTTAGATAGATTGGTTCGAGGAGTGTCCCTCTGCACCAATAATATAAATATTTAAAATATAAACCTTAAGAATAGTTTGCTCTCCCACTTAGTCAAATATATGAAGTATAAGAGATGTAGGGGCGCTAAACTTTGGCCTCGAGTTGTTAAGTACAATAGTTGAGAAAATAAGTAGTATTTTGAAGGGATTGTTTCCAGTATATTTCAATTATCCTTAACATCTCACCCATTCTATGTGTCTCATAATTTGTTCACCTTATATGTTTTGTTAGATGATTTTAAATTGATTAAAGATAGTCAACCTTGGGTTAGATTCAGATTTAACCTTTAGATCGTTAAGTAACTTTTCGAGAAACTGGCTTCCAGGTCGTGGCGAGGCACAGGGGCCTTCTTTGATCGGAACAACGACCACTTCCTTAGACAAAGCCAAATTCAAGAAAATATTACTTAAGTCACTTAGGGTTACTTCTGGTCTAACTAGTTTAGGATCTGAGGTAGCTTCAAATTTAGTTCCACTCGGTCAAGTGCACCAAGCTAGATACGCCTTATCTAGCTCGAATACACGCAGACTTTGTCTCCTAACGTACTATCATCTCGGCGCGTCTGATACTATATTATCAAGAGTTGACTAACTAGTTATTTATGAAAAGAGGCTCCCGAGGCTTAATCTTTTGAAGGATTTTAGTTGGTTATGTACGTATTCTAAGTAAGTTCACAAGTTAACAATTCTAAGCATGCAATGGTTTTGCTAAGTAAGCGGTATACTATTTTAGTGTTAGCTCCCTAGACCATTGAACCAATAAGGTCTATTCAAATAATGAACTTGATCCCGAGGAATCCAATACTTATTAGTCCTAATATGTGAATTTAATAAAACCTTTGGGACCCATGCTTGGACTCTTTGATGACTACGATTTACGATAGACATATAAGACCTATTCGTAGTCTTTGACTTAAATCCGAGTCCGGCTTTGTTGTTCACGGCTCTTTGGTTTCCAAGTAGTCGGTTAAGGTTCTTAGATCCCAACGTGAACTTTTCCAACCTAGCCTCGACCTCTTGAACTTGGTCTTTCAAGAGAGAATTCTCCTTCTCAAGTTTTTCAATTTGGGTTGAGTTTCTCTCTTGAACTTGACTAGTTGAAGAGATTAGAGTAGCCTCTTGCTTGAGGGTTTCAACCTCCTCAAGTAACGACTCAACCCTAGACTCGGACTTAGTTAATTTCCTATTAAGCGATTTAATTGTACGTAAAGTGTACTAATTAAAGAGAAATCAACCTTAACTTTCCCTTCTGGTCCGACTTTGAGTTTTCTCTCGAAATAATCTTCGGGGTCGGAGTCGGAGTTGTAGTTGGACTCGGCTTCGGATTCTGACTCGGACTCCTCCGTTCTTGCCATGTAAGCTATGTCTTCTCTGTTGTCCCAAGTTGCATGGAAGGCTTTCCTTGCTCCCTTTTTCTTTTGGTTCTCATTCTTCAATTTCCTTCTTTCTTGTCGAACTATTCTCCGCACAATATTGACTATTATGGCCTCCTCTTCGAATTCGGATTCGTCTTGGTTCGAGTTCATCTACTTGCCTAGTAGGTGGCTTGCTTCTTTGTCCCGCAAGTAGAGCAATACCTCTCTCGGCGGATCACGTTAGTTTGCTCATGAAGTTCAAACTCGGAAAATAATTCATCTAACCTAAGCTCGATAGGTCCTTAGAGACCTTGTAGGCATCGACCATGGATGCCCACAAGGTAGTCCTAGAAATGAATTAAGAACGACCTTAATAGGTCACGGTTTTCGACCTTGTGTCCGATGGTGTGTAGGCCGTTGACAATGTCCTGGACGCGGGCGTGTAGTTGTGTTGCCGTCTCGTGTTCCTGCATCTTGAGGTTATACAACTTATTGAAAAGAAGGTCACGTTTACATACCTTAGCATCGGGTGTTCCTTCGTGTAGCTCAATTAATTTATTCCATAGGTCCTTGGCGCTAATGAATGGTCCGATGCGGTTGAGTTCCTCCTTGGACAAGCCGCATTGCAATATTTGGGTTGCTCTTGCATCGCTTGATTTGCCTCTTGGTTGCATTTGTCCACTTGTTGAAATCCAAGGGCTCTCCTTGATCATTGGTGGGTAAAGCAAAGCCGGTTTGGATTATTATCAAGTCTCGACTTGTGTTTTCAAGAAACACTCCATCCGACCTTTCCAATAACGGAAATCATCTCCGTTAAAGAACGGAGGTCGGGTGGTGCTATATCCTCAATGTGAGCCATTAAGTATCTTGCAAAAACACAAATAAAAACCTAAAGAGAATTCCAAGACTTGGTCTTGGATTAGTAATGCGAAATAATAGAAAAAACAGAAATAAATAAGGAGGATAAAAACTAAAAAAATTGAAACTTACGACCTTCGATGTCCCGAAGGGTACTAAACGCTGGATTTTGGGGCTGAAACAGCTTGTTACGGGGTAAACCCCAGTAAAAGTGTAGATCTTTCAGAGAGCTTCGATTTGGTGGGTAGATCGTTCGTGAGTCCACTCGTAGCAAAAGTTATGCTCGTTTGATCGTGAGGTACTCAAGGAGATTAGTACTAGCAAAAACACAACCAAAACTATGTACCAAGACTTGGTCTTGGATTAGTAGTCGAAACAAAACCTAAGAAATATACGAATCGAAAAATACGAAAGAAAACCAAAACGTGCTAGATTGGTGGTTTCACTAAATCTTAGCGCCCGCTCGATACCAATTGTTGGATCGAGAAGCGTCGCTAGAGGGGTGAATAGCGATCGTAAATCTTTTCTTTTTCGCTTCGTTCAATACGCATAAAGTAAGCACAGCGGAAAATAAATGAACACGCTTATTTTACTTGGTTCACAACCCAGTTGCTACTCCAAGGCCCTATCGGTCCTAGACAGCGTCACGGAGGGCAAACCACTAAAGCGTCTCCTCCTCGTTGGAGGTAGGAGACAACGATTACAAAAACCGAATACACGAGGATGAGGCAACAAGCCTACCTCACCTCGTTATGAAGATAAAAACACAGAATATAATATCAAAATATTACTTGAATCTGCTGCCACGAAGAAGATGCGAGGTTGTATCGTCGCGTCGGCGTTATGGCGGTGTTGAAGCGTTGGCGTTGTAGGAGCACTTGATGAATAATTGATGATCTTTGGAGATGAATCCTCCTCCTTTTATAGACTTTAGCCTCTGAATTTGTCTCCTATTTCTTTGGAGCGGATCATGAATTTTTCCAAATTTTTATCGCGAAGTAGCGCGTCAACGCGTTATCCGTTTTGACCTAGCGCAAAGCCGAATCGTCGCCATCGGATCATTGATGCCTCTCATCGCCGATCGATGATACGATCGATGCATCTCATCGATCAGCGATAATAACGATCGCCCAATGTCCGGTGATCGCCACCGCCACTTCCCTACAGTAAGAGATTAGCTCGGAAAATGATAAATACGACGGTTTCTAACCGTCCGATCTCGACCTAGACCTTACACAGGAAGTCTTAGTCGAATCGTCGCCTACGGTCGTCCCCGTAAAGAGGACACGACCTTACAATCTCTCACTCACACGAGCTTACCTCGATAGTAGCTCTCGCTTCCGGCCTTCCACTCGATTCCTTCGGCTCCCTCTGAATTCACTCAAGTGTCGCCCGACCACCACGGCTTCCTCCGGGTGTCGCTAGCCTTCAGCTCCAGCTTTAGTACTTTTCTGCACACTTGATTTAGCTCGTGAGATAACAATATAAACTTAACTTTGTGTCTTTGCCATAATCAAAACACATGTTCGATTATCTAGTGCCCCTGCACCAACAGCCCTAAGGTTGCTGCCCACCTCCTCCTTGGAGCTCTCGGCGCCAACCTATTGCCGCCGCCCAAAGCTCCTCCAACCGGCGTCCAGAAGGCTGCTTCCTTCCCCCTCGCCGGCGTCGAGCTACTGCCGGTTAGTGCTCCGGTGATCTCCTTCAAGTTTGGCATCAAGGTGAGCTCTATCTCCCTTGGTTGGCCGGCGCCTATCACCTCCACCAAAGCTGTCCAGTTTTCTGGACAGCTTGTTCTCCTCTCGTCGGAGCGTTGTTTGGACGACGGTTAGAGCTCCGACAGCAGCTAACTTACCGGGGATTCGATCTCCGGTAATCCTCTGAGGTGGAGGATGATGGATTCGTCAATTGGTTGACGAATACCTCTTCGGAGAAGCGAGTTTTGAGAACTCCTATTAGGATCCGAATTTGGATTCGGATCGTGATCATCTCTCGATCACGTCGTCTTCAACACGAGGCTAGTAACCCGTACGAAGACGAAGCTCGTGGCTTAGCGAAGTCATCCCGAGGAACTCGGCGTGGATACGGATAGAGACGATTCTAGCGAGGATCGTTCCGGTTGATGTCGTTCCCGCTACACGTCATACGAAAAGGTATAACGTAGATAAATTTCCTTTTATTGCAAATTTAAATTTACGGTTATGTCTACACTTGTTGTAATATACATGCGTGTATTGTAATAAATGTAGATTTATTATTTTTATTGTTTCCGCTGTGTTCATGTTTACGAAACGTGATCGAACACACACACGCTGCGGTGCCGGAAACCCAACACTTAGGAGGACACTCTTCGAAAAGTACATACTTATACTCCTCAGCAGTCAAGATAATATCAAGATTCCTTTTCCAATCAACATAATTGGGTCTAGTAAGTTTATTCTCTTTTAGTATCACAGCAAACGGGTTGAAAGTCATTTTTGAAAAAACTAAGAATCACATAAATCAAAACATTAGATTTCAAAAAATTATTGATTCCTCAAATAATAAAATTTTAAAATCAACCAACACCTCAAAACACTGAGAATATCGTATGTCACGATCATGTGGACGTATACGAATTCTACATTTGTAAGAGAAGGTTTTACCCATTAATTTTACTATCTTGTTAACCTAAATTTTTGACAAATAAAATTAATAGTTGGTTCCTCTTCAGCCCTACAAATAAAAGCAGTGACTTCGATGGGGAGGATGCTCCTATTTGCATATAAGTGTTCACCATTACTGATACCAAGGAAATTATCTCGGATAATGTGCCTTCCGATGGGGAATTACACACGCTCTTAAATAATTTTCTATAATCATATTCGACCCTGTGATCTGCAAAACAAACTCATTTGATGGGGAGGAAGACACTCAGAGCCGACGCGCAAGTTTGTTTGCATCACATGTCAAATCGTAATGGAGGCTGTGGAAATTTATAAAAATATCCCTCCCTCACTTAGTAATTTAAAATTGAGGAATTTTCTTAGCACATGACATGCATATCAAACAAGAAACAATAAATATGAAAAAAATATTTTCCAACTATTATGACTTTTGTTCTCCAATATGCCTTTCGTCGTATTGTCATCTCGTCCGCTCCTCCCTACGCCATGTACAAGCCATCCGGAGATCCGAGCCGAGAAAACTTATTTTAATTTACATCTATCGATCCTATACTCTACGAAGGAGCGTACATGAAATCTAGATCGAAAGTAAACTAAAATAAAAGAATGGCAAAACAATGTCGTACTTAATTACAAAAATTAAATACTAGCCTCGTCAACCCCGAGGATTCAAATAATAATATAATTTACACACATCCAATCACATACACACACATATGACTATAATAGTTGGATCTTATGCCTGCAACCAAAAAGTTAGCCTACGCACATCCTACTAGTATCCGGCACATACAATATATGATAAGTGCATAAAAATAACTGAATCATAAACACACAAAACCGAATACCGTGGCTCTGATACCACTTGAAGGACGAAGCTTCGCTTCCCACTTCAACTTGGTTGCTTGTGCATGGCGATCCCGTCTACGTCTCCGGATTAAAAAAAAAATTATCCAGGACGAAAAGGGATTACCCAAGCTACCGATCCATCATCGTGTTATTCGATTAGAGTGGTCTCTTGAACAAACTAATTATTCAAGCAACCTAACTCTTTTCCTCGACTAGCCGCGGAATAGATGATGTACGGATCGTCGGTTTTTATGTTTATCTTCGGAGTCCAAGTAAATTAGCCACATACAATTACATACATCATACAAAGAAACAAAAGGAAACCAAAACAAGAATTATACCTCTTGTTTACCTCTTGGTCTTCTATCGTATGTCCTATCCTCCTCTTGGACGTTGTGTGAGAAACGATCCTCCAAGAGATGAAGCCTCCTAGATCACTTATCTTCCTTTCCTTGTTTGCTCCGAACAAAGGAAGATAATAAGCTCCCTTCTTCTCCTATCTAGTTCCGGACACAATCTCTTTGGAGAAAGAACAAACCTCCTTCTCCTCTTTGTTGTTGCCGTCGGCCACCATGGAGAGGGTGATGGAATATGAATGTTGGCCAACAAGAGGAGCTCTTGTTGCCGCCGACCAAAGGAGAGGAGGAGAGGGTGGCGCAGCCAACCCTAGGAGAAGATGGTGGTGTGCGGGCCAAGAGGGAAAAACCAAGGAAAAAAACCTTAGACCCTCTTGTGCCGCCGACTAAGGAGACAAAACCCTAACACCACTTCTCCTCCTTGCCGCCCAAGCCAAACCCTAACCCTAGCATCCAAAACCATTAGTTGCCACACAAGCCCTAGCCCTCCTTTTATAGAGTTAGGCTTAAGCCTCTTTTCAATCTCCACCATCGGATCTATAGATTCAATCTCCACCGTTAGATCTAGGGTTTTATTTTTCACCGTCGGATCTAGGCTTTCATGAGGTTTTTAATAGGCTACAATAAGAACCATGAGGAGGAGTTGAATCTTGGCCACCCAATGGATCTTGCCCACATAAAGTCCGATCCATTAATGATAGTCCATTCCACTAGAGGTTTATCATTGATCTGCCTCACCAACCTACATAAATAAATATGGGCTCCATATATTAATTGTACAAATATCTCTCCGTATTTAAGATCTCGAATGTCTGTCAATTAATTAATTTACTGACAATTAATTAATCAACATCTAACTCGATAAGTAGTACCACTCAACCTTATCATCATGCCGGACCAAGTCCACCTGCAAGATTTACATGATGAACCTTATGAGCTCCTCAAGGGGACATCATCATCCTAATATATAGGACACGGTTTCCTCCTATAATCAACGACACACCATGTAAATAATATCATTTCCTAACTTACCGAGCCTATCGATTTACTCTATAAATCTCGCCCATTGGTATATCAAAGAAATAAATACTAAGTACATGTGCCCGTTATTATATCGGGATTAAGAGCATGTACACCATAATATCTGAGGTCCAATTCAATTATGTAGTCAGCAATAAATTGAATCACCTCTAAGTCGGTCATGCTCAATACATACAAAGTGTACTAGTGTAATTCTATGGTCAAGACAAACCAATACCAAATCACACTACAACCATACCAATGGTTTGTCCAAAACCATCTCGGTTGTGAGCCTTTACTTATACTTTACAAGGAACTGATAACATGATCTCCCATGTGATACTACATACAATGTTATCTACAATGTAATGTATCAGACAATATGCATAACGAGAAATATACAAACAATGATAATGTGATTTTTATTTCAAAAATAAAGATGTTTATACAAAAGATAGACTTTTCAGTATATATCCCAACAGTTCCTACACAAAACAAAATAAAAATTAAAGAAAATAATAATGAAAAGTAAATAACAAATTAAAATAAGAAATATAGGCTTGGATTGCCTTATAAGAAAATGCTTATTTAAGGTTATAAACTTGACCCTATTAAATTTTAGCCTAGATTTAAATATGTGCTCCCTGTTAGTGCCTATAAGAATCATATATCTCCACAATGGATATTGTTCACTTTAGACCTAAATCCTTATGGTTTTATTTTTGGACTTTATCCAAAATGCCTCATAACAATGGAGATATCTTTTTATCTTATAAGCACATGATCTTTTTCATGTTTTATCAATGTGGGACTTTGATTGTATTCTCCATACTCCCAATAATCCTCCCTCAAATGAAGGGCCACATTGAGCCTCCCTCAGGCCTATCTGTCCTCGAAGGACTTTCTCTCCTTGATGTCTAATCTTCAATCAACCAGGACTTCCTATCAACTGTCTGGTCTTCTTGATCCAACTAGACTTCCTGCCAGTTGTCCAACTCTTCTGGGCCAACTGGACTTCCTGCTAGTTGTTCGGTCCTTTTGACCCAATTGGACTTCTTGCTCGGTGTCTGATTCTCTTGATCCGGACATAGGAGCTCCACTTCCTTCGTTCGAGATTCATGACTTGACATGGACCATGACTCTGATAACAATTGTTAGTGCCTATACGAATTATATATCTCCACAATTGTATGATATTGTTCACTTTGGACCTAAGCTCTTATGGTGTTATTTTTGGGCTTTACCCAAAATGCTTCATACTATTAGAGATTTTTTTTATCTTATAAGCACATGATCTTTTTCATGTTTTACCAATATGAAATTTTAATTGTATTCCCCATACTTCCAACACTCCCCACTTGTCCAAGAGGTGCACACACTAAACACATCTACCCATCATCCTTTTACTAGCTTGTCCTAATCTCAAGAGGTGATTTGAGGTGTAAGTATGCCTCACTCGCTTCTCTTCTTGAGACGAGCAATTTATCCTAAAGGAAGAATTCTCAACGATCGGTAAGTTAAAAGATTTAGAAAAATTAATCTTAATTTTATCATTCTCAATTTCTAGGGAAATTTGTGATTTTTTACGTCAATGACGCCTTTGCAGTGGTTAAGAAAGGTCTCCCTAGAATAATAGAGACTTGAGGGTTTTCTTCCATATCCTAACTACGGTTGGCTAATTGAATCACTACTCCTGTAGGTTGCAAGGGTCTAATACCAAGTGAATGAAAAATTGACCTTGGCATCACATTAATTGAAGCTCCCAAATCTAACATTGCATCCTCAAAAACATAGCTCCCAATAACACAAGGTACAATGGAAACACCTGGATCCTCACACTTCTGGGGCAAAGGCTGAATAAGTGTTGACACATTCTTTCCTACACTGATCAACTCATTACCTTTCAGTTTCTTCTTATGAACACACATATCTTTAAGAAACTTAGCATACTTGGGAATATGCTCGATCATTGTCAACAAAGGGACATTGACTTCCGCCTTGTTGAATAAATCTATTAGCTCCTGTAATTCCCTAGCCTTTTGTTCAACAACCCTCTTCATAAGCTGCACTGGCCTCTGAGGGAAGGGTCATAGAACTGGCGACTCTGATCATCGCGACTGTGGGTCTTGCTCTGATCTCTAGTCTAAACTGCTAGAAACAACAACTTGATCTGAAATTGGTGCTACAGGGTCCAAAGTAACTCTGCCACTTCGCAATGTAATCGCACTAATGCTGTTAGGGCAATCTCTTGCCATGATGAGGTTTTGATGTGTGTGGCAAAGGGTTTAAGTTAGAGTGTTATTATGATTTGATATGTGCATTGGAGTCTTGCAGGGCTTAGTAATTCGCACATGGAGCCTTGGCGAGTTTCACCTCTCATGACTCGGTCCTTGAGTCGGAGAAGGAGCATTGCAGAGTCGTGCGCTTGATGCTGCCGAGGGACCGCCGGATGAGATGACTTGAAGCGAAGCCAAGGAAGCAGACTTCGGAGGCAAGAGACGTGAAGGAGCATTGCAGAGTCGTGCGCCTGATGCTGCCAAGGGACGTGGCCGCGAACGAAGAGAGCTTCGGCGAGGGACTTCGAGTGAGATGAGAGAATGAGTGAAATGTAAGTAGCTCATTAGGTGAACTTGGCCATTTGGCTAAGTGTCGGATGAGATTTCCCGACATCAAGTTGACTACCAGGTTATGGTAGTCGACTACTCTAAGTCGACGGTGACTCGACTAGTGTTCGAGTCCGGTTCAAGTGCCAATAGTCGACTGCCATGGATTGGCAGTCGACTGCGAGACCACCAGTCGACTGATGAAGGCATCAGTCGACTAGTCGTAAGTGTTTCGGGCACAGAATAGAGTCGAGCTCGCGGAGCACTCGACTGATCGAGCATCAGTCGATTGATGGAAATATCGATCGATGCGGTCGGATTGGATGAAATCTAACGTGAAAGCAGCCGTTATTGGCAGCGACTACGAGGACTACCGATCGATACATCGATCAGCTCCTGTGTCAACGGGAAGAAACCCTCTTCCTCTATAAAGAGGAAGGGTGTGGGGCTTTGGGAACCTAATGCTTCAACTCATAACACCTTCCAAAGTGCTCTAAGGGTTTTTCCACTCTTCTTTTTGTGTTAATTCTTATTCAATTGTAAGAAGAGGGATTGTAAAGAGGTTACCTCCACCTAGCTTGGTGCAAAGGAGAGATTTAGTGGATTTGGCAAAGGAGTGATTCACCTTGGACGAATCGGGATCGTGGATTAGTGGCGTAGCCGTGAACCACGTTACGACTTTGTGTTAGCATTGTTTGTTTCCTTTGTTTTGTCTTTATTTGCTTGATTTGCTTGTCTTGTTGTTTCTGTTGCGCTAATCTTATTTGTAGACGAGCAAATTCCATTATCCAACGAAAGATGGCTATTCACCCCCCTCTAGCCGACCGATCGATCCCCTACAAATGCTTCCTTTAGGATTTGGAATGGTCTGAGATGGTAGCTGACTAGACCCTTGAGACTGTAGTTAATTAAGGTTAGATGTAAGCTGGATAATCTGTCTTTCCATGCTCTAAATGGATGCATCTGTCTTCTGCTGATACTGCTACTATTGTACCAAAAGCTGCTGCATAAGATTAGTAGATTATTGCCTAAAGATCTAGTCATCATAAAACACACACAACACAATGAGTATCAAATAAAAATAACAAGAAAGACACTAACAACAAAAGAAAAAAACAAACAAACTAATGATAGTTTAAAGATAAATGAACATCATTACGAAATCCCCGGCAACGAAGCCAAAATTTGATATGCACGGATGTGTCGTACCACCGTTTCAAATTAAGAACCCCCTAACTACACTAATATAGTATTGGAATGACTCGGATCATCTCCCAATGAATCTAATAGTTGGACGTTTGTTTCTAAACAATATTAACACTGGGGGTTCCTAACATCTATCAAGACAATTGATTGAAAGCTAACCTAACATGCCTAAGCAATTCAACTATGCACCGTATTGTCACTATACGATACAATTATTAAACAATTCTAATTAATGAACATGACAATTAACCATGCAGAAAATCAACCTAATGAACAATTAAGCTAAAGAACCATTAAACTAAGGAACACATCAAACTAATGAATAATTAAGTTAAGGAACAATTAACCTAATGAACAATTAAGTACAGTTGCAACTAACCAATACTAAATCATGAACTACAAATTAAGCTACAACTAAGCTCCAAATTAAACTACAAGATAAACATCAGAATTGAACTACAAATTAACTACAAATTAAACATCCACATTAAACTACAAATGAAACTACAAATTAAATTCCAATGATCATTTCAGTTCATGACTCCAAATAAAATTAACCGACGATCCACAACACCCGGAGAAGGAACCACCCTCTTCGGCGACGACAATAACCCAAACATGCCTCTCTAGCGGATGATGAAGCGAGTTCCTTGTCGGAAAGTCTCTCCGGCAAGGGCTAAACGAATCTCAAGACTGCCACTGCCCTATGAAGAAGGGAGTTGTCGAACCACTGCAGCTGCAAATGAAGGAGATCAAAACAGTGGCTGTCGAGAAGCTTCGCTGACGCTGGAATGAAATCTGCCGTCGAAATTGAAGTTAAAAGCTACCGGAGCTAGAAAATGGTGATGCCAAACCACCGCAACAAAAGTAAACCTCAGCCTTCCGAACCAAGTCCAACTGAGGCACGTCTCAACTTCGGTCGTAGGCAATGTGAAGCTCACCAATCGCGATTTAGGAAGAAGAAGAAGCTCGTGGCCGCGTTTCTTTCTCTCGGTTCTGTTCTGTGTGCGGAGAAAAGGCCAATTAAGTGGCTGATTTTTGCCGTCCGATCTCTTCACCATCAAATCCTAGCCCTTGATTAAAGCTAGGGTTTGATTCCTTGATTAATCATCCCATTAACCAGGCTGATGCATCTAACGGTTGTGATTGCTCCAAATCTAGATGGATGGCTCCGATCGCTCCATTTAGACCCTCTTTGTCTTTCCTACAAGATCACATTCAAATTATGAGAAATAACTTTGAAATTATAGGAATTACACAATTAATCTCAAATAAATTCAATATGTAAAACATACTGAATAACAATAATTACCCGCATAAAAGAGCCTAAAATGTCCAATTCATAAGTCAAAATAACACAATAAAATGAATCTATCAGTACCATAGATCTATATTAAAAGTACCCTTGATATATCTTAATATTCTCTTGGCCACTACTAGATGGGATTATTTGGCACAAGATTGGTATCTAGCATGCATATCTACCGCAAAAAGTATATCCGGTCTACTAGCGGTTAGGTATAGTAGACTACCAATCATACTCTTATAATGTTTTGAGTCTATTAATTTTCCATCAAAATTATTGTCTATCTTAGTATTGGTTCCCATAGATATATACATTATCTTAGTATTTTCTAAATCAAATTTCTTAATAAATTGTTTTAGTATATTTGGTTTGATAGACATGGGTTCCTTCACTAGTTTGTTTGACTTGTAATCCCAAGAAAAAGATCAATTCTCCTACTAGACTCATCTCAAATTCATTTTCCATATTTTTGATGAAGTCTTGGAGGAGTTCATCATTTGTTGACCCAAATATGATGTCATCAATATACACTTGAGCAACAAAAATATCTTTTTCTTTAACTTTAGAAATAAAGTTTAATCAACTTGGTCTCTTCTAAAGTCCTTAGATATTAAAAAAGATGAGAGTCTTTCATACCAAGCCCTGAGAGCTTGTTTTAACCCATATAAGGCTGTCTTAAGCTTACAAATATGGTTTGGGTAATCTGCACTTTCAAACTCAGATGGTTGCTCTACATAGACCTCTTTCTTAATGAACTCATTTAGGAATGTCGATTTCACATCCGTTTGATAGAGTTTGAAATTTATATGAGCGCATACCCTAATAGGATTCGGATAAACCCTAACCGATCTATCGGAGCATAGGTCTCATCATAATTAAGTCTTTCAACTTGATTATGTTAGTGAAAGCCCTAAAGCCAATCATGTGATGATTGTTGTATGATCTTTATTGTATCATATTCCTATTTATAAAGGCATGGTTATTATATTTACTTATATTGGTGCCAAATAACTAAATATAATAATGTCCTTGAGTAGTAGGTTCTTATCTATATCAATCGATTGGTTAAATCGATAATGAGATGATATAGAGAACACTACTCTTAATCATTCCTAGTCAAGTATTAACATTCAGGGACAATGTTAATGCATAAAGACTAGCATGTAGGTCAGCACGATGACTTGATCTCACAAGTCATGGATATGAGATATCAAGTTGACACATGAGTATGCATTGGAGAATGTATACTGAATGACCCGCCATGAGAAAGTATCATAGATCGTTATATGAGTGTCATATACTTTCTCATGTGGCTATTAGTATGACTATTAGTCCTTAGACCTGAAGTCACCATGGTTCCCTACATAAGGAGTTGCATATTTTGGCTTCGTCAAACGTCACCCGTAAATGGGTGGACTATAAAGGCGATCACTGGGTATGTGACAAATTATGCGGAGGGATGTGAGTGATGTAGATGGGATCTATCCCTCCTATATGACGGGAGAGACATCGTTATTCTTGATAGAGTGAGACCACGAAGTGTATGACCATGCCCAAATGAGTCAATATGAGATATTGAGCTCATTTGATTAGAGTGAGTCTACTTGGAGTTCAAGATATAGATTGTATCGAGGATGACACGGTCTATGCCTCAATTGGTCAATCTAGATGTCAAGGATAGAGAGACATTGTCACATATTGTGAGAGTCACAATTAGTAGTAATAAAGGTGAAGTTGGAGCTCAACATTCTTGTAACTTGGGTAGCAATGATTTGTTTCTAGATATCGCTCATTGCTTATATTTCTAAATTGGTTTAGGGACATTGCCAACGTTACAAGAACCTATAGGGTCACACACAAAGGGCAATTAGATGAAGATTAGGTTCATATGATGAACCATGAGGATTAGGTTCATGGGATGAACCAAATTGGATTAAGAGTAATCCTAATTAGACTAATTGAGTTGGACTCAATTTGATTCAAGTGTTAAATGAGTCTAATTTAGAATTGATTCATCAAATCAATTTAAATTAATGAATAGAGATTCATTAAATTAAATTGACTTGAATCAAATGGTTGGATTTGATCAACCATGGGAGATAAGAGGTCAAGTTTGACTTGACTTGAGAGGGAAGATGAAAGGTCAAGTTTAACTTGGCCACATCATCATTGACTTATCATGTGGTGCCACCTCATGAGGGAGACCAAGAGTCATTGGCTTTTGGAGTTACATGCATGCATGTAACCCCCCAAGAGATGGTGGCCGACCACTTATTCCGTTAGATGGAATTGATTTTGTGAGTTACTCCAACTTCATCTTCTTCCTTGGATCATCTTCCTCTCAAGCTTGCTCTCCCATCCCTCTCCTTGGTCGAAACTTCTAAGGGTGCTAGCACACTCTAGGTTTCTTTTCTCCACCTATTGCTTGTGTGGATACCAAAAGAGGAGTGTACACTTGACACTCTAGAGTTCCGACAAGCTATTTGGATGAGCGGGATTTGCGAAGGGCGTCACATCGAGGGTAACCCTCTCAACTTTTAGATCTAAGGTAGATCTAGGTTTACTTAGCACATACATGTTTTTATTTTAATATATCTTCGCACGGATCTGTGGCCGGACTTCCGGGGTTTCTGCAATACAAAAAACGGTTTTTGTGGCTCGGAAAGTCTAACAGATTAAACCCTCAAGCCACTAACCAAGCTTTATTTCTATTGACTTTCCCTTGATCATCTAACTTGTTCCTAAAGACCCATCTTATTGTAACAATTGTGTCATCATTGGGTCTAGGAACTAGTTCTTATACTTGGCTTCTCTTAAATTGAGTTAACTCTTTTTCCATTGCCAATATCCATTCTGGATCAAGCAAGACGTCATTAATTGATTTTGACACAATTTGGGAGATTAGGACAACTTGACTAGTAGGATTTCTATAGAAGAACCTAGTCCTTACTCCTTGTGAAAGTTCTCCTACTACTTTGTCTAGAGGATGATTTTGATGAATTCTTAAAGTCTTAGGAGGTGAATCACATTTAATTTGATTATTATTATCCTTCCTTTTTTTATCATCGGAATATCCTCTTCCTCCCCTTTGATCATTACCCCTTAAATTTAGATTTTTAATTCCTTAGGTAATGTCTGGGTTTCTTGCATTGATATCTTTATCAATGGAAGATTTCCTAGGATAGGTACTAGTAGATTCATCAAAGTCAACATTAAAGGATTCCTTAACCTTTTGAGTCATCTTATTGTATGCTCTATATCCTTTACTAGTAGATGAATATCCAATTAGAATTTCTTCATCCGTCTTAGACTCAAATTTCTCTAAATTGTCGCATTTAAAATATAAACTTTGCAACTAAAGACCTTAAAATAATGAATTGTAGGAAATGTGACATTCCATAATTCAAAGGGTGTCTTGCCTAAAAACCTATGGATTAAGATGTTGGTGCAATCGGCCCAGGTTGACTCGAGTTTGACTCGAGCAGTATTTTGATGATAGACAAAACTCATGACATGGGATTGTCATGGAAAGTCCAACATGGAGTTGGCATGGAAAATCCAAGCATGGAGCTTGGTGTGTGAAAAGTACAAAGCATTGTGAAGTCGTACGCTTGGTGCTTGGTGAGAAATGCATTGTGAAGCCGTGTGCTTGATGTATGTGGGAAGTTTTGAGAACTTGGCAAGTTCACTAGGCTCGGGGTCATTGAATCGGTGAAGGATGACATTGCGAAGCCGTGTGCTTGGTGCATCCGAGGGACCGCCGGACGGGGAGCATTGGAGTAAAGCCGGAGGAAGCATACTTCAAGGGCATGAGACGCAAAGGATGACATTGCGAAGCTGTGCGCTTGGCGCATCCGAGGGACGTAGGCTGAGGGAAGAGAGCTTCGGTGGGGAACTCCATGAGGGATAAGGTGGACCTGGCCAAGTGGCTAAGATTGAGTGTCGGAGGCTCAAACTTGATATTTGAGGGTTTACCCGACGGTCGGATGCTCAAACAACTTGGTGTTTGAGGTTTTTGACCGAACAAAGCCCTTATCGATCCAAGTCGACTAGGTTCTGACCGGTGTTAGATCGCGGTTTGTTATAGCGATCGCCATGGATCGGCAATGATCGAGATGTTGATAGCAATGATCGCCGAGGGATAGTAGTCGACTGATGGGAATGTCGCGAGCACAGAATGCTCCGTAGCCGACTGGGCAGTCGACTACTAGGTCACCAGTCGACTGATGGACATGATCAGTCGATTGGTAGGTGATCCATTGGAACTTGTCCAACGTGGATCTGGCCGTTGTGAGACAACAGTTACAGGGGCAGTCGACTGGGGCCTTTTGGCAATCGACTGTTGGGCGCGAAATTAGCTTGATACAGGTTATAAATGGAGCTCAAGATGGAGGATTTCGCCAAGACTTTAAGGAAGCTATTGGAGGGGAATTGCTGCTGCATTCCAGACCTTCAAGAGTCATCTAAAGCAAGCTATAAGCAAAGGGTTCAAAGCAAGCGTTGTAAAGTGTTCTTTACGTGTATTTCGTATTTGTCTTTGTATTGCTTGTATTTCATATTACTTAGTGTAATTTCTTGTTAGAGGTTTCTCCACCTCCAACATGTTGTCGAGACGAAGTGGTTTAGTTAGTGTCGTGCGCATAACTAGAGCTCGGAGAGCTTGCCCGTGGAGTAGAAATCATTCGGTTCCGAACCACGTATATCTTGTGTCTTGTGTGTGATTGTTATTGTTATTATTTCTATTGTTATTCCGCTGCGTATATTAACGACAATTGTAGACAAACATGCAAGAACGAATGACTTCCATCATACGACGAAAGAGGGCTATTCACCCCCCTCTAGCTGGCCAATATCGACCCTACAAGTGGTATCAGAGCCAAGTCGTTTGTCGAGGACTAACCGCCGCAACAAACACATCATCAAGAGATGGCCGGCTCTATTATTCATCCGCCGAAGTTCGAGGGAGATTTTGCTTGGTGGAAGAAACGGATGGAGGTATATCTCGAAACCGACTTTGATTTTATGATTATTGTAGAAAATGGTTTTGAGATGCCTAGGGACAAAGACAACAAGCCGATTGAAAAATTGAAATGGACCAAGGACCAAATCAAGGACTTCAAGATAAACCTCGAGGTAATAAAATTACTTAGTGATTTGTTACCTAACCATATTTTGTCTAGATTGGGTGACTATAGGGATGCAAGGGAGCTATGGAATAAGATAATAAAATTTCAAGAAAATTCCCAACCGACACAAGTAGAGGAGAATGTCGAGGAAGAAACACCCACCACATTTGAAGATATTGATGATTTGGTGGAGACCTCCACCTCTAGCATTGAGGGGGAGGAAAGGGTCTCCATTCCGGAGCAAAGTCAAAACGAAGTATCTACCTCCGGAAGATGTGATCATGAAGAATCCTCCACCTCCCTAGGTAACTCAAGTGTTGTTATTTTAAATAAAAATCACATAATATGCTTTGAGTGTAGGGAGAAAGAGCATTACAAGAGTAAATGCCCAAAATTAGCTAAGAAGAAGACACCGGCACCAAAAGTCAACCCAAAGTCAAAGGATGTCGAAGTTCCCACAACTAGAAGCAAAATGCACATTGTGTGCTTCAAATGCAATCAAAAGGGACACTATCGAAGTCAATGCCCTAGAGGGAGGAAGAACGGGCAAGAAGGTGTATCTCATGTAGGGGAGCTTCTAAAGCTAACCTTAAGGTATATTTAAATTATGCACCTTCAATTCCTAAAGTTAAAAAGCATGCTAAAAACTATTTTTGTTCTCTTGCCATTATTAATGAAAAGCATGCTAGTAGAAATAATAAGGTTTATTGTTTAGGTGCTAAGCATGTTAATTTATCTAAGGATAAACCTAGGACCAATAACACTAGAACTATTTTGCCTAGGGAGTCAATTAGGAGAATTGAAGAAAATTTGGGTATTAATCCCAAGAAATCTAGGTACATGCCTAAGAAGAAGAACATTTCCCAAAAGATAAATGAAAATTCAAAATTGGGAAAATTAGAGCTAGAAAACCAAGCCTTGAGGTTAAGGCTAGAAAAACTTGAGAAGACCCTATCAATAATCACAAATTCGGTTAAGGGGTCCAATGTACAAAATTTAGGGCCTAGGGTTCAAAAACGGTCTAAGGGCAAGGAAAGTTTGGGTCACAAACCTAAGCCCAATAAGACTTATCATAATGTTCCATTTAATTATGGAACAATTTCTAGGTTTAGAAAAACCAAGGCTGATAGGAAAGTTATCCCTATGTCTAGCCATGGTGTGTGCTTAGTGGCTAAGGACTTAAGGAAAACCAAGAAAGCCACTAAGAAGGTCAAAGGAGGAGTCACCTCTAGAGTTGACCTAAGTAAGACCCAAAAGACTATGACTTCAAAGTCTAAAAGGGTCATTAGGAAGGTATCTAGGGAAGTTATCCCTACCGAATACCTTGTTAACCCAAGGAGCTCCAATAGGTATTGGGTTCCTAGAAGCGTGATCGATTCACGCTAGATAGGTTAGGGTGTGTCAACCCTAAGTGGATGGGTAGTTAACCTAGCCATGATGAGTTGACACATTAGGATGTGTCAATGTGCTTAAGAAGTTGAAAAATGATTAAATTATCACAAATAGGTCTTAGAGGTATTGGTGTGCCATTTTGGGTTTATGGCACACTTGGGAGATAATGACATTAAGGCAAAAATGGACTTAATCCTAAAAATGACAATTTGGATTCAACACTTATGTATTCTATACCTTAGCATATTTTACTTGCCATGATTTATTTGCCTTGTCATGTCATGACATCATTTTTATTTTTATCTCTAAAAATGTCATGATCATGTTTAGACTTATTTTTATATGTCATGTATGCTAAAATTTCATTCACATACCATGACATCATGTTTTTGGTACATGTTTAGTTATATCATATATATGCCATAATCATATCATGCATAAAATAAAATGAAATTAAGGACTATGACATGATTTGATGGGAATCAAATAATATTGTCTTAGAATATGTATGAGACCATTAAAGAACAAAAATTCACATCTCACTAGATTAATTGTCTTGTATGTGTTTTACACATCTAGATACAAGTGTGATGTTTAGGGAAAATGAATTAAAGGTTTCAAAGACATTTTGAAAACATTTTAAAAAAATCTTGGTGAAGTCTATTTTTTGATAGCTATCACTATTGAATGAGATGATATAAAGAGGGCTCTTTATTGAAACTTTTCTAAACTTTTGGACTTTGTATTAATCTCACTATTTTGTGGGTAAAATAATTTTCTAATATTTTTCACCCATAATAATTGTGATAAGTAATATACGTACAAAATTTTATTATTTATCAACGTATGTATATTTACTTACGAATTTCAAAAATTCATTTCTGAAATTCAGAAAACTACAAGTGCAGTTGTCAGTCGACTGCCATGTAGGCCAGTCGACTGATGGGGGTGGCAGCCAACTGGTTTATGAATTCAGTCGACTGCCTAAGCTGATTTCGAGTAAACCTTGATGGTTAGGCTTATGTTCAGCTAAGTTTTGGTTTCCTAACCACTCCTAACCCTAGGACATGCTTGGGAGAATATTAGAAAGGGTGGAAATCCATTGGATGGATTAGGAGAAGTGTTTAGGGAGAGTATCAATTTTAAGGTGGATGAGAGTTCATTGTTGAACTTTGCCTTAATTTTGATTGTTTAAATGTCCTATTGGCTTAGAGACTCTCCAAAGACATTGTTGGTGCAATGGTCAAGGGGGAGCAAGCCTCTATGGGGAGAAATCCATCATGGGAAGATGGATGTGTATTTCCTCATGGGAGAAAAATTGGGTTGCCTCTCTTTAAGTGATATGGGATCACTAGAAAGATTATAGGCATGTGTTCGTCCAAGGGAGAGATTGTAAGATCTCATTGGGATACGAGATATTCATACTCTTGGGGAGGACCTTTTTGATGTAATGTCAAAAAGGGGGAGAAGTTACCAAGTTACTAATTAGGGTTCGATGGAATTCTCATTGGGATATGAGAATTGCCAATATGGGAGAATTGTTATACTTGAGATGGTAGTTTTGTCAATCATCAAAAAGGGGGAGATTGTTAGTGCAATTGGCCCAGGTTGACTTGAGTTTGACTCGAGCAGTATTTTGATGATAGACAAAACTCATGACATAGGATTGTCATGGAAAGTCCAACATGGAGTTGGCATGAAAAATCCAAGCATGGAGCTTGGTGTGTGAAAAGTCCAAAGCATTGCAAAGTCGTGTGCTTGGTGATTGGTGAGAAATGCATTGCGAAGCCGTGCGCTTGTTGCATGTGGGAAGTCTTAAGAACTTGGCAAGTTCACTAGGCTCGGGGTCCTTGAGTCGGTGAAGGATGACATTACGAAGCCGTGTGCTTTGTGCATCTAAGGGACCGCCGACGGGGAGCATTGGAGTAAAGTCGGAGGAAGCATACTTCGAGGGTATGAGACGCGAAGGATGACGTTGTGAAGCCGTGCGCTTGGCGCATCCGAGGGATGTAGGCCGAGGGAAGAGAGCTTTGGTGGGGAACTCCATGAGGGATAAGGCGGACTTGGCCAAGTGGCTAAGACTGAGTGTCAGAGGCTTAAACTTGATGTTTGAGGGTTTACCCGACGGTCGGATGCTCAAACAACTTGGTGTTTGAGGTTTTGCTCGACAGCAGTCGACTGGCACAGGTGTCGGTTCGACTGATCCAAGTCGACTAGGGTTCGACTAGTGTTAGACTGCGGTTTTATGCTTGGCAGTCGACTGCCATGGACTGACAATCAACTGATGTCGACAGCAGTCGACTGCCGAGGGATAGCAGTCGACTGATGGGAATGTCGCGAGCACAGAATGCTCCGTAGCCGACTGGGCAATCGACTACTAGGTCACTAGTCGACTGATGGACATGATCAGTCGACTGGTAGGTGATCCGTTAGAACTTGTCCAACGTGGATCTGGTCGTTGTGAGACAACGGCTACAGGGGCATTCGACTGGGGCCTTTTGGCAGTCGACTGCTGGGCGCAAAATCAGCTTGATGCAGGTTATAAATGGAGCTCAAGATGGAGGATTTCGCCAAGACTTTAAGGAAGCTATTGGAGGTGAATTGCTGCTGCATTCCAGACCTTCAAGAGCCATCTAAAGCAAGCTACAAGCAAAGGGTTCAAAGCAAGTGTTGTAAAGTATTCTTTACGTGTATTTCGTATTTGTCTTTGTATTGCTTGTATTTCATATTACTTAGTGTAATTGCTTGTGAGAGGTTTCTCCACATCCGATGTGTTGTCGAGAAGGAGTGGTTTAGTTAGTGTCGTGCGCATAACTAGAGCTCGCCCGTGGAGTAGGAACCATTCGGTTCCGAACCACATATATTTTGTGTCTTGTGTGTGATTGTTATTGTTGTTATTTCTATTGTTATTCCGCTGCGTATATTAACAACAATTGTAGACAAACACGCAAGAACGAACGACTTCCATCATACGATGAAAGAGGGCTATTCACCCCCCTCTAGCCGGCCAACATCGACCCTACATAAGACACACTTTTGGATATAACAAACGGTGTTAACCGCTTCCGTCCACAAGTAACTAGGTAAAGAATATGCATTAAGCATAGTCCTAGTCGCTTGTTGTAAGATACGATTTCTCCTTTCCACCATCCTATTTTATTGGGGTGTTCTAGGACAAGAGAATTCATGCTTATACCCTTACTCTATGTAAAATTTTGAAAAATTTGAATTCTCAAAATCTCCACCATGATCACTTCGGATCTGATTGATTTTGAGATTTTTTTCATTTTCTATCATTTTTCTAAATCCTATAATTATTTCTAGGGTATCATCCTTATATTTAATAAAGTAAACCTAAGTATATTTAGAAAAATCATCAACTATTATTAAGCAATATTTATTACCATCTAATGAGGGAGTACTATGATAATCAAAAAGATCTATATGCAATAATTCTAAAAGTAAGGAAGTGCTAGTTAGAGTTTTATCCTTGTGTGATGACTTGAATTATTTTCCTTCTTGGATGCATCACACATCTTGTTTTTGATATACTTGATTTTTGATAACTCTTTCACTAGCTCCAATTTGACTACTTTGACTATGTTCTTTATATTGACGTGACCAAGTCGCCTATGTCATTGCCACCCTTCTTCTTCTTTTGATATAAGACACTTAATATAAATTTTAGAAGCATAAGAAAGATCAACATAGTAAATATTTGTTTTCCTATATCCAACTGACATGTTATCTTCTAAGCTCTTGTGTCTAATCAAACACTTAGTGGATTTAAACACTACATTATAGTCGACATCACATAATTAACTTACACTAATCAAATTAAATTTTATGCTCTTAACTAACAACACTTTATGAATGATAATTTTTGGTGATACCTCAATTGTATAGGATCGAGAAAGATGCCGGGGGGGGGTGAATAGTGTCCGAAAATCTTTTATTTTCTTTTCATTGTTAAAACCAAAGCATGCAGTGGAAAATAAAAAGCACACGACACAAGACACAAAAGGATTTATTTGGTTCACAGCCTACCGACTACTAGTTCATGGCCCGTGCGATCCTTGATCACTTTCGAGGGGCAATCATTAAAGGAGTCTCTTCCTCGTTGGAGGTAATGTTAGTGCAATCAAGCTCATCTAATGTTTCAATGTTTAACAACAAGGTTTAAATCAAGGAAATAGAAATCTAGTTTGAGCTAGAGTGTAGTCAAGACATTACCTCGACTGATACAAACCTAAGGTCAGTAAGTTAGATGTTTAGAGTGACATTAGACCTTGGGAGAAATCCTAGGGTAAGCCTTGGTATGGATGAGAAATCCAAGGGTAAGCTTTGGTATGGATGGAAATCCAAAGGGGAACCTTGGTAGAGGAAGAGTACAAGCTGGCCGGAGGTCCGGAAGCTTGGTGATGGAGAGGGCATAGTAACGTGCTCGTTCTCCATTGGAGTTAGAGAGGGCACAAGGGAGTGCTCGATCTCTAGCTAGTGTACTCGTTAGTAAGAGAGAGGACAGTAACGTGCTCGCTCTCTTACTAGGGTACATGGGTCTAATACTCGTTAGACAGAGAGGACACCGTAACGTGCTCGTTCTTTGGCTAGGGTACTGGGAGTACTCGTTAGACAAAGAGGGCACCGTAACGTGCTCGTTCTTTGCCTAGGGCACAAGGAGTACTCGTTAGACAAGGAGGGCGTCGTAGCACGCTCAGTCTTTGTCTAAGGTACTTAGAGCATTCATTAGTTGGAGAAGGCACCGTAACGTGCTTGGTCTCTTACTAGGGTGCTTGAAACTCTAGGAGTGGCAGCTTACTAGGGAAGATACTCATGTGCTTCAAAAATTAACTGCATCAGTCGAGCCACCATGGGGGTCAGCTCGACTGGCACTCTTGCACAAAGGCACAGAATCGAGCTGGCTCGACTACTTATTGTTTAGTATAGCACAAAATCGAGATGGCTCGACTACCAGCTCAACTTCTCACTACGTGGAATAGCACAGAACCAAGCCTAGCTCAAATGCGGGCTCGACTGTATACTTTGATCGCCAAACTCTAAACCTTATACCAGTCGAGTCGATTTGGTAGCGGCTCGACTGGTAGCTATAGATTCGGTCACAGAACTGAGCTCGTCTTGGTTGTGGGCTCGATTGACAGGTATTTTTCGAGCACAGATGCGAGTCAGACTCGACTGCGGGCTCGACTGCGGAGGAGGCAACGGGATGCTTCTGTTTCGAGTAAAGATTCAAACGCGACGATTTCCGATTGGAGGAGCAGGTTTCTTTTTTGGCGAACCACCAGAGGTTGGAGGAGGTTACAGGGACAAGCTCAGGTGGTTAGAGTTTGGTTGGGCATGATGTCTAGGGTTCCAATGGAGGAAGATAAAAGATTTGCTGAAAAAATAAGAGAAGCAGTTCTTGGGCTCCAGTTTTCGGTTTGAGATATACAAGTTTCCTGTGATTCATTCTGAAGGATAAGAAGAAAATCCTTGCTCTCATCTCGCCTCCTCTCCAACAAGTGCTCACAACTGCTGTCAATCATCTTCTTGCAAGTGCTACAACTTCATCCTCAACGCAAGAAGCCAAACAACAATTTGTAACTCGTTTTAACTTCTTAGCTTACTGTTCTTGATTATTTTCATTGCATTGTAAGCTTGTAAGAGGTGAAGTTTTCATCTCCGGAATCATTCCGATCCATTCACAGTAGACTTTCCTTTTGAGCTGCCCGTGGAGTAGGAACTATTGAGTTCGAAACCATGTAAATACCTGCGTATTGGTTGTGTTTATGCTTTGTGCTTTGTTTTCTATTTCTGATGCACAATCCGCTGTTTTGTAGTAGAAGTTGTGTTAGATTTTCCAACTCGCTATTCACCCCCCGTCTAGCTAGCTTCGATCCCAACAAGTGGTATCAGAGCAAGGGCTCTGCATCGGATTTACCTCCGCCAGAGTATCAAGGAATGGCAGCGCAAGAGGGATTTAGCACAACTCGACCCCCGTATTTCGACGGACAAAACTTCAAGTATTGGAAGAGTCGGATGGAATACTACTTGATGATGGACATGGATATGTGGTTCTCTGTCGCAGAGGGATTCTCACCAACCACCGACGACGAAGGAAGGGTTTTGGTGTCTTCTCTATGGTCAGCGGAATAGAGGAGAAGAGCCCAGGCCAATGCCAAAGCAACCGTAACTCTGCAGTGCGGTTTAGCCAAGGACCAACTCAACAAAGTTGACCCCTTCAATAGTGCTCAAGAACTTTGGAGGAAGTTGATGGAGCTACATGAAGGAACTAGAGATTCAAGGACAGGGAAGAGGGATCTCTACTTGAACCAACTTCAAAATTTCAGTATGAAGGAGACTGAAACTGTAAGTGAACTGCATGGTAGGTTTAAAGAAATACTCAATGGCCTCCATTCTATTGGAGAGGCTATTGAGAATAGGGATTTAGCTAGGTATGTACTTAAATCTTTCCCTAGGAATACTTTGTGATCATCTATGGTGGATGCCTACAAAGTATCAAGGGATCTTTCAACAATTAAGATTGATGAATTGTTTAGTGAATTGGAATTGCATAAACAAGCTAATTGAAGCCCAAAGGAGAAGGGACTAGCTTTTATTGTAGGAGATCGCAGCAAGGAGAGCAAGAAGAAGAAGGAGAAGAAGGAAGCTTCTTCCTCCTCTTCATCATCAGATTCGAATGGAGATGACGAGTCATCCTCTAGCGAGATGGCTAACTTTGTGAGGAGATTGATGAGAAGAAGCCAAAAATACAACAAGAAGGATGTGAAGAAATACTTCACCAACAAAAAGAGAGGTAAAAGTTCTGAAATTAATCAGGATAAATCTGATGTAGAGTGCTTTCATTGTCATAGGAAAGGTCACTTCAAAAGTGAATGCCCTAAGTACAAAAAGAAGGAAGAAAAGGCCAAGAGGAAGAAAGCATTGAAGGATACTTGGGATGATACTTTATCCTCATCCTCCTCATCGGAAGAAGAAAGTGAGGAGAAGGGAGCAAAGAAAAAGGCTCTCATGACATTGGAGAATTCTGAAAATTCAGATTTGGATGGAGAGCTGAAGCATTCTGATGGGGAACAATCAAATTCGGACTCTTCATCATCATCTTCGGATGATGATCAGGTAAACTCTCTCCATCTAGATAAATTGTATGAAACTATTGCTTTGCTTGACAAATGCTCTGAAAAAATTCAAAACTAAGGTTAAATTACTGAAAACTGAATTAGAACTAGTTAAGAATACTAATACTGATGACAGTGGTGTTGGAAATCCTCATTTGGAGGAGATCAAGGATGAGAATACATCCTTGAAGGCACAGGTGGAAGATCTCAAGTGCACACTTGATAAATTTACCAATGGATCAAAGACATTAAACATGATCTTAGGAGCCCAACGTGCAATCTATAACAAGGCTGGACTAGGGTTCAATTCACAACAAAAGGAACTTAGTTATATGTCCTTAGTGTCTAGGAAACCTGCATCTAGATCTAAAGTTTCTTTTGGTGGAATTGATGGACCTAAAACTGCTAAAGGAAAATCTGTTAATGCAAGAACTGCTAGGTCTAAATTTGGTAATGGTAGAACTATCACTGCTGGTTTTATTTCTACTAGATCACCTTTTATTAGAACTTCTAAGGCTTGGATTCCTAGGAAGTTTGTAGTAGATGCAAAGGGACCCAACTTGTGGGTTCCAAAAGATCAAATTTTCCGTGTTTAGCAGGGACCCATCAAGGGGGAGCGTCCAACTACATGGTTTGTGGACAGTGGGTGCTCCAAACATATGACAGGGAACTCCTCTTTGTTTTCCTCAATTCATGCCAAAGACCGAGGTACAGTTTCTTTTGGTAATAATGGTAAATTGAAGGTTGTAGGAGTAGGTAACATTAACATTTCTGAATTTTTTGTAATTAGAAATGTATTGTTAGTTAAAGGGATGACATTTAACTTGTTGAGTGCAAGTCAATTGTGTGATACAGGGTATAGAGTTGAGTTCACTCAACTCAATGTCTTGTGATCCACAGTGACACTAATGAAACCATGCTAATAGGATCTAGGAAGGAAAATATTTATCAAATTAGATTTAGTAGTGCTACTAACCTGTCTTTTAAGTGTTACATATCCAAGGAAGAAGAGTCTTGGTTATGGCACAGGAGATTGACCCATGTCAACATGAAGAACATCAAGAATTCGGCCAAGAAGGAACTTGTAAGAGGATTGCCCTCAATCACCTACGAGAAGGATAGGGTTTGTGGGGCATGCCAAAAAGGAAAGCAAGTGAGATCTTCCCACAAAGGGAAGAATTCTGTAAGTTCTTTACAAGCATTAGATTTACTACACATGGATTTGTTTGATACTAGTACTATTAGATCTATCAATGGTAGTAGATATTGCTTGGTTATTGTGGATGATTACACTAGATATACTTGGACTTATTTTCTTAAACATGAGGACCAAACAGTAGAAATCTTCATTTTCTTTTGTAGAAGAGTTGAGAATGAGAAAAACTCAACAATTAAAATCATTAGAAGTAATCATGGAGGAGAGTTTGAAAATGCTAAACTTAAGGACTTTTGTTTATTGAAAGGATACAAACATGAATTCTCCACACCTAGAACACCACAGCAAAATGGTGTTGTAGAAAAGAGAAATAGAGCCTTGCAAGAGGCAGCTAGGAGTATGCTAAACGAATACCAATTACCAAACTTCCTATGGGCTGAAGCAGTTAGCACTGCGTGCTATGTTCAAAATCGGGTTTTGATATATAGATTCTTAAGAAAAACACCACATGAACTTTGGTTTGGAAAACCACCAACAATCAAGCACCTTAGGGTATTTGGTTGTACGGTGTATATCCTAAATACCAAGGATCATTTAGGAAAATTTTCTACAAAAGCTGATGAGGGTATCCTTGTTGGATATTCCCTCACTTGCAAAGCTTATAGAGTCTACAACCATAGGACTAAGCTAGTAGAAGAGTCAACTAATGTTGTGTTTGAAGAAAAAGGAATGAATATTGATTCAGACAGAAAATCGGTGGAGTTTGAGATGGAATTGAGGAAGCTGGAATTGGAAAATAGAAACCCTATAGGGGAAGCAAGAGTGGATTCTGATGAAGAGAGAGTGAGAGCTCAAGGGTCATCACTTGAGGTTGGAGAATCTGAACAGATTTCAGTAGTACCCGAACCACCTCAAGTAACAAGATTCACTAGGAATGCTACTAGTCATCCCCAAAACCAAATTATTGGAGGCATCCAACATGGGGTGAAGACTAGATCATTTTTCAGAAATAAAGGAAATGAAGTTGCCTTGATTTCTGAGATTGAGCCCAAGTTAGTGGATGAAGCTTTGCTTGATCCAGAATGAATCATTGCAATGCAAGATGAGTTAGGCCAGTTTGAGAGAAATCAAATTTGAGATTTAATCCCTAGACCTGGTCAAACCTCTATTATTGGGACTAAATGGGTGTTTAAGAATAAGAGAAATCATAGAGGAGAAATAGTTAGAAATAAGGCAAGGTTAGTAGCCAAAGGCTACAACCAAATTGAGGGGTTAGACTATGATGAGACTTATGCCCCTGTAGCAAGGTTAGAATCCATAAGACCAATGCTTGCTTATGCAGCATACAGAGGCTTCAAACTATATCAAATGAATATGAAGTCAACCTTCTTGAATGTAGTCATCAAGGAGGAAGTCTATGCTGAACAACCCCCGGGGTTTGAGAATGCACAATTCCCAGACCATGTGTACAAACTAAAAAAGGCTCTTTATGGACTTAAACAAGCACATCGTGCTTGGTATGAGCGGTTGTCAACCTTCCTAATTGAGAAAGGTTTTAGGAGAGGACAGATAGATCCCACACTATTCTTGAAAAGGGATGGTGAATACATATTTGTAGCCCAGGTTTATGTTGATGACATAATCTGTGGCTCAAATAATAGAGATTATCTCAATGAGTTTATTGGTCACATGGAAAGTGAATTTGAGATGAGTCTAGTAGCAGAATTGACCTTCTTTCTAGGACTTGAGATAAAGCAAACCAAGGAAGGGATTTTTATACATCAATCTAAGTACGCAATAGAGTTACTGAAAAAGTTTCATATGGAGGAAGCTAAGGAAGTAGTTACACCTATAGCTGTCAATACTCGTTTAGATAGTGATGAGAAAAGGAAGACAGTGGATTTGAAATATTATAAGAGTATCATAGGGAGTTTATTGTACTTAACAGTGAGTTGACCTGATATTTTATTCGCTGTTGGTATGTGTGCTAGATTTAAAGCTTGTGCTAAGGAGTCTCACATGATTGCTGTAAAAAGAATTATGAGATACTTAAAAGGCACTATCAATGTAGGATTGTGGTACCCCCGGACTGAATCTTTTGATTTAGTTGGCTATACCGACTCCGACTATGCCGGATGCAAGTTGGATAGGAAAAGCACTAGTGGGGGTTGTAATTTCTTAGGATCGGCCTTGGTTAGTTGGTCAAGCCGTAAACAACACTGTGTAGCACTTTCCACAACCGAAGCTGAATATGTAGCTATGAGAGAATGTGTATCACAATTGCTATGGCTAACACATACCTTAGAAGATTATGGACTGACCTATATGAATGTACAAGTGCTATGTGATAACATTAGCACTATACATCTCACCAAAAATCCGGTTCATTACTCAAGGACCAAGCACATTGAAGTGAGGCATCACTTCATTAGAGATCATGTAGCTAGGGGAGACATTGAACTCAGCCATGTTGAGTCCAAGTCTAACCTAGCCGACATATTCACAAAATCTCTTCCCGAAAATAAGTTTAGCCATTTGAGAAGAGAGTTGGGCATGTATGCTGCCCAATGAAGGAGGATCCCTCCATGATCTTAGATTAATATAAAAAAAATCCATTTAACAAGAGAAATGGGAATTTAAATTGGGAAGACCTGGGACCATCTCACAAAAACGATAAGGATCACAAAACTATTTTTGTATTGCTAGAAATGGGGTGAGATGATAGAATCAACCACTCTATTTCACATGCTCATTACATCCCTGAGATAGAGAGGTTGACGAGACAAAAATCACTAATATGACTAGTTATGGGGAAAACCATTATACATTCTTGTGTTTGTGGTTCTAAGATCATAACTAGACATTCCAACCAAGTAAAATTGGTTGGATCCTCTTTGAGACCAAGAACATAGATACCAACTGTTTAAAACAATCAAAAAGGGTGTTAGGTTATCATATCAAGTGTTTTAACACTTACTTAAGCCTTTGAAATTACACAAAACTCAATTAGAGTGTTCAGATATTGAAACCCAGTTTTTTTAAGCCTATCAACCGAGACAGACTCGACCGGTGCCCCGACTGGTACGAGTTTTCAGCACTAAGAATCGAGTGCGCTTCGACTGGCTAATTACGATCACACTCAGAACCAAGTGCGCCTCGATCGTCGCATCGACTGATGTTACCAGTCGAGCCGATCCACTCATCGCCTCGACTGATGTCTCATAGATTTAAATGGGAACCCCTTCATTCCACGATTTTTCTTCCCCACAATCATGCCCTCCTGACTGCAATGAGCGCCAGTTGAGCTCTTCATCTCCGTCCAAGCTTTACAACCTCAAAACAAGCCTTCTCTAGTCTAGGGTAAGGATCTTCTTCCTTCTCCCTGCCATTTCCTCTTAACCCTAACCCTAATCTCTGACCACTCGACCACAACTAGGGTTCTAGCAGAAAAACTTCTTCTTCTGCAGCAAGCTCTTGTTCTTGGTTCTATGGCACCCAAGTGTTAGTGAAAGCCCTAGAGTCAATCATGTAATGATTATTGTATGAACTTTATTGTATCATATTCCTATTTATAAAGGCATGGTTATTATATTTACTTGTATTGGTGTCAAATAACTAAGTATAATAACGTCCTTGAGTAGTAGGTTCTTATCTATATCAATCGATTGGTTGAATCGATAATGAGATGATATAGAGAACACTACTCTTAATCATTCCTAGTCAAGTATTAACATTCAGGGACAATGTTAATACGTAGAGACTAGCATGTAGGTCAACACGATGACTTGATCTCACAAGTCATGGATATGAGATATCAAGTTGACACATGGGTATGCATTGGAGAATGTATACTGAATGACCCGCCATGAGAAAGTATCATGGATCATTATATGAGTGTCATATACTTTCTCATGTGGCTATTAGTATGACTATTAGTCCTTAGACCTGAAGTCACCATGGTTCCTTACATAAGGAATTGCATACTTTGGATTCGTCAAATGTCACCCATAAATGGGTGGACTATAAAGGCGATTATTGGGTATGTAACAAATTATGCGGAGGGATGTGAGTGATGTAGATGAGATCTATCCCTCCTATATGACGGGAGTGACATCGTTATTCTTGATAGAGTGAGACCACGAAGTGCATGGCCATGCACAAATGAGTCAATATGAGATATTGAACTCATTTGATTAGAGTGAGTCTACTTGGAGTTCAAGATATAGATTGTACTGAGGATGACACGGTTTATGCTACAATTGGTCAATCTAGATATCAAAGATAGAGAGACATTGTCACATATTGTGAGAGTCACAATTAGTCACAAAGGTAATGTTGGATCTCAACATTCTAGTAACTTGGGTAGCAATGATGTGTTGCTAGATACCGCTCATTGCTTATGTTTCTAAATCGGTTTAGGAGCATTGCCAACGTTACAAGAACCTATAGGGTCACACACAAAGGTCAATTAGGTGGAGATTATGTTCATATGATGAACCATGAGGATTAGGTTCATGGGATGAACCAAATTAGATTAAGAGTAATCCAAATTAGACTAATTGAGTTAGACTCAATTTGATTCAAGTGTTGAATGAGTCTAATTTAGATTTGATTCATTTAGTCAATTTAAATTAATGAATAGGAATTCATTATATCAAATTGACTTGAATCAAATGGTTAGATTTGATCAACCATGGGAGATAAGAGGTCAAGTTTGACTTGACTTGAGAGGGAAGATGAATGGTCAATTTTGACTTGACCAATTGTCATGTCATGGTGACATGGCATATGGGCCGGCCAATGATGATGTTCCACATCATCATGGACTTATCATGTGGTGCCACCTCATGAGGGAGACCAAGAGTCATTGGCTCATGCATGTAACCCCCCATCCAAGAGTGGCCGACCACTTTAGTGTTATTCATGGGAGGAATTCATTTGGTGAGTAACTCCATCTTCTTCTTCCTTGGGACTTCCTCTCAAGCTCTCTCTTCCAATCCTCTCTTTGGCCGAAACTCTCAAGGGTGCTAGCGCACTCTAAGGTTTCTTCTCCACCATTTTTTCGTGTGGATACTTGTAGAGGAGTGTGCACTTGACACTCTTCGAGATCTGGCAAAGCGTTTGGACGAGCGGGATAAGCGAAAGGCATCGCTATGAGGGTAATGCTCTCACCATTTAGATCTATAGTAGATCTAGGTTTTTCATAACACATACATGTAGTTTTATTTTATAACTTCGCACAGATCCGTGGCCGGGCTTCCGAGGTTTCCACAATACAAAAAGCGGTTTTTGCGGCTCGGAAAAACCCAACAGTGGTATCAGAGCCACGTGCGAAGCATGTATGTGTTTTTAAATTTGTAGTTTTTGTATTAGATATAAAAATTACAGATTTTTAAGTTTCTGTAAATTTCCTATTTTTATAGATTTTTTGGGTATTTTTCTTGAAGAGTCGAAGCAACAAGTGTTGGGACACTTGTAGGCTTCAACCACCGAGAAAAACTCTCCGAATCGGCGAGTTCTCGCTTTAGGTTTTTGGGACAGCGACTTAAGTCACTGTAAGATCTAGTAGGGACACTCACAAAATTTATTTTTGCGAGTAGGGGCGCTGCCCCTATCCCCGAAAGGGGCCTTGTCACGCGATCGCGCCCGGAAACCGCTTAGCGGGACCGTTACAGAGAGGTGACTCATAAAATGAAAAAAAATAGGAAAAATTATAGAAATTTTCTATAAAATATATAATTTAGTATTATGTATAATTATATGATTATCATGGCCCAAGAACCCCAATATGATTAGATGATAATGTGTTGTAATTCATAATATGACCTGCGTGCCATTTTTGCGGTTGTGCGTGTTGTATAGGGTATGTGACCTGCGCATCGTGCCTCTTCTTTTAAAATTCTAGTTGTAAATAGATTTTATACTCGAATGTAACTCAAGTTTCATATTTGTAATGTACAAAATGGAGCGGTGGAAAGTCCACTTGTAGACGAAGTTACGAGAAGGGTACCGACGACACATGGCGGTCAAAGGAGGTGCTTGGAGAAGTCGCTAACCCTAGGTTGACCGTCCGATCTTCTCATTGGCTTGAGAAGATCGTAGTAGGGCCGTGACCACATCAAAATTAATTATATATATATATATATATATATATATATATATATATATATATATATATATATATATATATATATATATATATATATATATATATTTGTTATGCTTGTATGTATGTGATGCATGCTAGTAGAATAATGCTTGTATGTATATGATGCATGCTAGAATAATGCTTGTATGTATGTGATGCATGCTAGTATAGGATAATAAAGGCCTCAATGCGTATATGATACACATTACGATTAAATTAGATCTTAATCGAATCAACTCGAAAAATGCCTACCAAGTCCTTGATACCCATCACTACCTCAATCATTTGTAGTTGTTGAATCTGCCAAAGCAAAGCAACGCATATTATCTTGGTAGGGTGCGGAGGGACAATCTTGGTCCCGCCTATCACGTCTTGGGTTAGAATAAGCTCAATTAGATTGAGTAAAACTAGTTAACTCAATTGGATCGAGTAGAACTATAGGCATATTCCAACCATTGGAAAGATAAGATAAGATCGCATTTACACTAAATCTTGGGCGATTTAGCCAAAGCTAACTCAAGATTTTTGTAAATGTGGGTCTTGATCCTATAAACAAGAGTTGCATAGAGATGTAATCGGTAATATGTTACCCACCGATTATACTAAGTCTTGGACGATTTAGCCAAAGCTAACTCAAGGCTTAGTATGATATGGATCTTGTCCTACAAAAATTATAGCATGTTTGTATGAATCTAGTAATGTGGTTTGACCACATCCATAACTCGATTCTATAAAATTCCTATAATTCAGTGGGAGCATCATTTGATTAAAGGCCTAATTAAATGATAAAAGGAATATGATATTAATTTTCTGCATTGTGTATGTTATAGATGTCGACAAATACGAATACTCTCTCCCTGCGTTCTGTCCTTGAGAAGGACAAGCTCAATGGAGCAAATTTCCTAGACTGGTATAGGAACCTGAGAATCATTCTCACCCAAGAAAGGAAACTGTACGTCCTAGAGCAGCCCATTTCGGAGGCACCTCTTGGCATTGCCTCGCGAGTTGACAAAGATGCTTACAAGAAGCATCAAGATGATGCATTAGATGTGTCATGTCTCATGCTCGCGACCATGAACTCTGAGCTTCAGAAGCAACACGAGTTCATGAATGCTTATGATATGGTTGAACATCTTCGTCAACTATATCAAGGACAAGCAAGGCACGAGAGATATGAGGTCTCTATGGCATTGTTTCAGTCCAAGATGCAAGATGGGACTCCCGTAGGTCCATATGTACTCAAGATGATTGGGTACATAGAAAACCTACAGAGATTGAGATTCCCCCTTGGCCAAGAGCTGGCCACTGACTTGATCTTGCAGTCTTTGCCACAAAGCTACAATTAATTTGTCATCAATTACAACATGAATGAAATTGATAAGCCACTGCCTAAGATGCTCAGCATGTTGAGAACTGTTGAGCTCAACCTTAAGAAGGAAAAATATAACTCCATTTTGATGGTTCAAAAGAAGAAAGGCAAGGACAATCCTAAAGGTAAGGGAAAGTCCCAATCCAAGGGCAATGGCAAAGAACTGAACCCCAAAGGAGGGGTGGCCAAAGAAGGGGCTTGCTTCCACTGCAAGGAAGCTGGACACTGGAAGCGTAACTGCAAAGCTTACCTGAAAGATCTTAAGAAGAAGAGAAGTGAGACTTCTACTTTAGGTATAAATGTTATAGAAGTCAATCTATCTATTTTTTCATCATGAGTATTAGATACCGGATGTGCATCTCACATTTGTACCAATGTGTAGGCGCTGAGAAATAGCAGAGCATTAACAAAGGACGATGTGGACCTACGAGTAGGTAATGGAGTAAGAGTTGCTACTGTTGCTGTAGGAACTTATGATCTATCTCTGCCCACTGGGCTTGTACTAGAACTAGATAAATGTTGTTATGTGCCTGCTTTAACTAAGAACATAATTTTGGTTTCTTATTTGGACAAGAAAGGATTTACATTTATAATAAAGAACAAATATTGTTCAGTTTATTTAAATGATATGTTCTATTGTAGTGCACCTCTAATGAACGGACTCTACTTTCTAGACTTAGAGAGCTCCATCTATAACATAAGTACCAAAAGGTTCAAGTCAAATGAGTTGAACCAAACCTATCTCTGGCATTGTCGCTTAGGTCACATAAATGAGAGTCGCTTATCTCAGCTCCATAAGGATGGGCTGCTAGACTCATTTGATTTTGAATCATATGAGACATGCGAGTCTTGCCTTTTAGACAAGATGACCAAGACTCCCTTTAGTGGACACAGTGAAAGAGCAACAGACTTATTAGGACTTATACATAGTGATGTATGTGGCCCTTTCAATGTTGCTGCTAGAGGTGGTTACAGGTACTTCATTACATTTACTGATGACTTAAGTAGATATGGTTATGTGTATCTCATGACACATAAATTAGAATCCTTTGAAAAGTTTAAATAATTCAAGAATGAAGTACAAAACCAGCTTGACAAGAGTATTAAGATACTTCGATCAGATCGAGGTGGTGAATACCTTAGCCATGAGTTTCGTGACTATCTAGCTGAGTGTGAGATTCTATCTCAACTCACTCCTCCTGGAACACCACAGTGAAATGGTGTATCCGAAAGGAGGAATCGTACCCTATTAGATATGGTACAATCTATGATGAGTCACACAGATCTTCCTATATCCTTTTGGGGATATGCTCTAGACACAACAGCCTTCACCCTTAACCGTGTATCATCCAAGGTTGTGATAAAGACACCATATACGATATGGACAGGGAGAAATCCCAAGATGTCTTTCATGAGGATTTGGGGTTGTGAGGCTTACGTTCAACGTCAAGTCTCAGACAAACTGGGACCCAAATCTGATAAGTGATATTTTGTTGGATATCCCAAGGACACGAAGGGATATTACTTCTACATTCCCAATCAGCACAAAGTGTTTGTGGCAAAGACTGGGGTTTTTCTAGAAAGGGATTTTGTTTCTAGAAAAACTAGTGGGAGTACGTTCGATCTTGAAGAAATTCAAGATAAGGACCATAGCACTGAGGCCTTGATGGAGGTTGAACAGGAACCACAAAGTGTTGTGGGTGATGAGATTGTTGCACAAAGAGTTGTGGAACAACCACCTGTTCAAGTAGACCTACCTCTTCACAGGTCTGATAAGGTACGTCATCAGCCTGAGAGATACTCATTTCTCGTGTCTGACCATGATGACGTTATACTCATTGAGAATGATGAGAAATAGCTAGAGGCCATGAGATCTGAGATGGAATCCATGTACACCAACCAAGTATAGACTTTGGTTGATCCACCTGAAGGGGTCAAACTCATTGGGTGTAAGTGGGTCTTTAAGAGAAAGACTGACATGGATGGACTTATGCATACCTATAAGGGTCGATTGGTGGCTAAAGGTTTCAAGAAAATTCATGGTATTGACTATGATGAAACCTTTTCTCCAGTGGCGATGTTTAAGTCCATTCGGATCATGCTTTCTATTGCAGCGTACCACGATTATGAGATCTGGCAGATGGATGTCAAAATTGCATTTCTGAATGGAAACTTACTCGAGGATGTGTACATGACACAACCTGAGGGTTTTGTAGATCCACAGCATACTGGGAAAGTATGCAAGCTGCAAAGGTCCATTTATGGGCTAAAGCAAGCTTCTCGGAGTTGGAATCTTCGATTCGATGATGCGATCAAACAATTTAGTTTCATCAAGAATGAAGATGAACCCTGTGTCTACAAGAGGGTTAATGGGAACACAGTTGTCTTCCTTGTATTATATGTAGATGACATACTACTTATTGGGAATGACATCCCTTCGCTACAGTCTATGAAGACTTGGCTGGGGATGTGCTTCTCAATGAAGGACTTAGGTGAAGCAGCCTATATTCTAGGCATCAAGATCTATAGAGATAGATCTAAGAGATTGCTTGGCTTAAGTCAGAGTACATACATTGACACGGTATTACTACGATTTGCCATGCAGAATTCCAAGAAGGGACTTCTGCTGATGTCACATAGTGTGAGTCTTTCGAAGACTCAAAGTCCCTCTTCTATAGAGTAGAGAGACTACATGGATAAGATCCCTTATGCATCTGCTATAGGATCTATTATGTACGCCATGCTATGTACTCATCCTGATGTCTCGTATGCTTTGAGCATGGAGAGTAGATACCAGTCAGATCCAGGTGAGCGTCACTGGATAACAGTCAAGAATATTCTTAAGTACTTGAGAAGGACTAAAGAATATTTCTTGATATTTGGAGGCGATGAGGAGCTAGCTGTAAAGGGTTACAGTGATGTCAGCTTCCAAACTGACCAGGATGATTATAAATCGCAGTCAGGGTTCGTGTTTTGCTTGAATGGTGGTGTTGTGAGCTGGAAGAGTTCGAAGCAAGACACAATTGCTGATTCTACAACAGAAGCCGAGTATATCGCTGCATCTGAGGTAGCAAAGAAGGTAGTTTGGATCCGCAAGTTCATTACTGAGCTTGGGGTGGTTCCTAGCATAGCAGATCTCATAGAGCTCTATTGTGACAACAATGGAGCGATTGGACAAGCTAAGGAACCTCGCTCACACCAGCGGACCAAACACATACTACGGCGCTTCCATCTCATTCGAGAGATTATCGATAGAGGAGATGTGAAGATTTGCAGAGTACCCACAGAGGCTAACATCGCAGATCCCTTGACCAAGGCTTTGGCACAGAAAAAGCATGATGGTCACACTAGGTCATTGGGTATTAGATACTACGGTGATTGACACTAGTGCTAGTGGGAGATTGTTAGTGAAAGCCCTAAAGTCAATCATGTGATGATTATTGTATGGACTTTATTGTATCATATTCCTATTTATAAAGGCATGGTTATTATATTTACTTATATTGGTGTCAAATAACTAAGTATAATAACGTCCTTGAGTAGTAGGTTCTTATCTATATCAATCGATTGGTTGAATCGATAATGAGATGATATAGAGAACACTACTCTTAATCATTCCTAGTCAAGTATTAACATTCAGGGACAATGTTAATTCGTAGAGACTAGCATGTAGGTCAACACGATGACTTGATCTCACAAGTCATGGATATGAGATATCAAGTTGACACATGAGTATGCATTTGAGAATGTATACTGAATGACCCACCATGAGAAAGTATCATGGATCGTTATATGAGAGTCATATACTTTCTCATGTGGCTATTAGTATGACTATTAGTCCCTAGACTTGAAGTCACTATGGTTCCCTAGATAAGGAATTGCATACTTTGGCTTCATCAAACGTCACCCGTAAATGGGTGGACTATAAAGGTGATTACTGGGTATGTAACAAATTATACGGAGGGATGTGAGTGATGTAGATGGTGTTGGTGCAATCAGCCCAGGTCACGATTGACCAGGACTCAAGTTTGACTCGAGTGATATTTTGATGTTCGACAAAAACATATGACAATGTAATTGTCATAGGGAAGTCCAAGTCTTGAGTACTTGGCATGGGAAGTCCAAGTGGGACACTTGGATTTTGGCAAAGTCCAAGCATGAGTCTTGGCAAGGTAAAGTCCAAGTCATGGGTACTTGGCATGGAAAGTCCAAGTGGGACACTTGGCATTTGGGAAAGTCCAAGTCTTGAGTACTTGACACAAGGAAAAGTCCAAGCATGGGTCTTGGCATGGAAAGTCCAACATGGGTTGGCAAGGGAAAGTCCAAGCTTGAGTCTTGGCATTTGAGAAGTCCAAGGGGATGGATATTGGCGGCGTAAAGTCCAAGCAGAGTCTTGGCAGCGTAAGTCCAATGTGCCTTGGCGGTGTAGACACTGTTAGCATGACATAGCCGAGGAAAGCACCTGGAGGCTAGCGCAATGGATGAACAAGTCATGGATGACTTGGAGGGATCCGAGAGGCGTGAGGCTGATGGAGGTGGCTAGAAGGCTTAGGTCTAGGCTAAGGGTGGTCTAGCAAGTATGGGGGCACCATACTTGGGTTAAAACCTCATTTTTAAGGTTGGCAGTCAACTGGCATTATGGCCGGTTCGACTACCGTGAGTCAACTTGAATTCGATTGCCAGTTTAGAGCTGGAAATGCTCTGGCAGTCGACGGCAATGATCGCGCTGTGGTCGGCAATGATCGCCACCCAATGTCGAGCACGTAACGCTCAGAGCGATCGGGCGGCGTGATCGCCAAGAGATCCGTTGGAGTTTTTCCAGCGTGGATTGAGCCGTTGTCTCACGACAACAGTGACATCAGTCGACTGGTGACTTATGGCAGTCGACTGATGGGCGGAAATCTAGGTCGCGCGCAAGGATAAAAGGAGCTCGACGGGAGGGTTTTTGGTAGCGATTTCTTCGACGTTTTTGAGGCGATTTGCTGTTGCAAATCAGGGTCTTCAACCACGGTTCAAGCGATCAACAAGCAAGCAATCAAAAGGCATTTGTAAAGCTTTTTTTTTTACTTATATTGCATTGTATCTCATTGTATTTGCTTGTATCTACTTAGATTATTGTTGTAATCTTTTGTACGAGGTTTCTCCACCTCCGACTTGTTGTCGAGAAGGAGTATTTGTGATTAGTGAGTGCGTGTGCATCACTAGGGCTCTTTAGAGCTCGATCCGTGGAGTAGGAACCGTTCGGTTCCGAACCACGTTATATCTTTGTGTTAGCGTGTTGTTCATTTCGTTATCGTTATTATTTTTCTATTTCCGTTGTGCTAACGAAATTGTAGAGACGACACGGCAACGAATTCCATCTACGTACAAATCGCGCTATTCACCCCCCCTCTAACGGGCGCACAGGTCCCAACAAGTGGTATCAGAGCCCGGGGCTCTTCTACGGATTAACAACCCGGAGTCAAGACACTAGAGGAAAAGATGGAAGTTCAAGGACAATTGGGATGGGACATCAACACCCCAATTCCCTATTCCTTCTATGGACGAGAAGGTTTCAATTCTTGGAAGGCGAGAATTGAAGATTTTTTGATGATGAGAGACCTTGAGGAGTGGTCCGCGTTGATGGAAGGATTTGAATATCCTAAGGGACCAAAGGGAGGGTTTCTCAAAAAGAAGAAGTGGAGTGAGGAGCAACTCCAACAATTCGATAAAATCAAGAAGGTAATCAAATTCATTTTTGATTTAATTCTTAATGACCTCTTGTGTAGTCTAGGTGACTATGTGGATGCCAAGGAGTTATGGAGCGATTTGGCCAAGTTCCATGAAAGTCTATCATCGGTTCAAGAAGAAGGACCATCACCCTCTCAAGCTCAAGAAGAAATATCCAAAGAGCTAGAGGATTCGGAGGTTGATAGGGAATCAACATCTGGATCTGAAGAGGTAGAAGCAGTGGAAGAAGTGGAGGAGGCATCCACCTCTAGGTTTGAGGGGGAGAGACCATCCACTCCGGAGCCAGAACCAATTCAAAAAGAAGCCTCAATCTCCGGGAGGAATGAAGAATCCACTCCGGCACCCACCACAAATACCCTAGGTAACTCAAGCAATTTAGGTTTAAATAAAAATCACATAACTTGCTTTGAGTATAGGAAAAGTGGGCATTACAAGAGCAAATGCCCAAAGAGAGTAAGAAAAGCTCCTTCGGCGTCCAAAAGTCAACAAAAGTCAAAGGATGCCGGTGCCTCAAGTCAAAAGAGCAAGGAGCATATCATATGCTTCAAGTGCAACTCAAAGGGACATTACTGGAGTCAATGTCCTAGGGGGAGGAAGAAGACCCAAGAAGGAGCTACACATGTAAGGGAAGCCTCCAAGGCAAACCCTAGGGTAACCTTTAATCTTGCACCTTCTAAATTTCAAAGTCAAAAGCATGCTAGGAGTTTTAATTCTCTTGCTATTGTACATGAAAAGCATGCTAGAAATAATAGATATATTTGTTTAGGTGCTAAGAGTGTCCACTTAGGAAATAAGAAGAAATTTGGGACTAATGTCCCTAAAAATATTTTACCTAGGGAATCTATCAAGAAAATAAGAGAACACCTAGGTTTCAATCCTAAATGGACTAGGCATATGCCTAGGAAGTCCACTGCCCAAGATTTAAATCAAAATTCTAAAATTGGGCAATTAGAAAAGGAAAATCAAGTCTTGAGGTCAAGACTTGAAAAACTTGAAAAGACCCTAAATAAGATACAAAATCAATTTAAAGGGTCTAGTGGTCAAAATCAAGGGTCCAAAAGTCAAAGTCAACACCTAGGACCTAAGAGTCAAAAGTCAACCAAGGGCAAGCAAGGTTTGGATCACAAACCTAAGCCTAAAGTGACTTATCATAGTGTTCCATTTGACTATGGAACACAAACTAGGTCTAGGAAGACCAAGGTCAATAGGGAAGTCATCCCTAGAGTTGACCAAAGGGTGTGCCTAGTGGCTAGGGTTTCTAGGAAACCTAGGGTGACCACTAAGAAGGTTGCAAGGGGAGTCACCCCTAGAGTCAACTTAGGTAAGACCCAAATGACCAAGGCTAATAAGCCTAGGAGGGTCATTAGGAAGGTATCTAGGGAGGTTATCCCTAAGGAATACCTAATTAATCCTAGGAGCTCAAATAGATTTTGGGTTCCTAAGAGCGTGATTGATTCACGCTAGATGGGGTTAGGGTGTGCCAACCTTGATTGGATGGGTAGTTAACTCAACCATAGTAAAGGTGGCACTTTAGGATATTTTCAAGGTTATGGTTACCTTGAAAATAGATTTGAATTAATATCTTAAAAGATTTTAGGATGTGCCAATGCATTTTTAAAATTAAGAAAAATCAATTAAATTGGCACAATTTAGGTTTAGAGGTTAGTGTGCCATTTTGTTTTTTTTTGGCACACTTGGGAGAAAAGTAGAAATATGGCAAAATATGATGAATTATATCAAATGACAATTAATATTAAGATTTAGATATTATTGTACCTATATATTTTATATACCATGCTTTGTTTGCCATATAACATGTCATGACATCATGCTTACTTTTATTCATTGTATATGTCATGTTCATGTTTTAGGATTAAGGTTTTTAAATGTCATGTGTTTTTAGATTTTATCATATACCATGACATTATGATTATGAGCATATGCTTATTTATATCATTTCTAATGCCATAATCATTCATGCATTTAAGACAATTTGATTGAAATTGATTTAAGGACTATGGCATGACTTGAAGTCCCATTTATAAGGGAATCAAGTAGGGTTGCCTAGGAAATGCATGAAACCCTAGATAAAATGAATCAAAACTCATATCTCACATCCAATTGACATGTATGTGTATTTATACACCCTAGATACATGTGAGATGCTAGAATATGAGTTAAGTTTAAGGTGCATAGTTTTTGCATCTAGTTGAACCCAAACTCATCTTAACTCAACATGTGGATCATTAGGAAAGCTTGTGTACAAGTCATGTGTATAGAGCCCAAGGAATATGATCCAAGACATGGTTTTGAAATCATTTTAAAATCATTTTGAAAAACCTTGGTGAGGTCTATCTTTTGATAGCAATCACCATTGATGAGATTGATACAAAGTGAGCCAAAAACTTAGAAGTTTTCTTCACTTTTGAATTTTGTATCAATTTCGATATTTTATGGGTAAAATATTTTTCAAACATTTTTCACCCATTGTATTGGTCATAGGTATTATACGTATCAATTTTCGTGATTTTTCGATAAACGTATAATTATTTATGAATTCCCAAATCTCATTTCTGATAATCAAAATCGATTTAAGATCGCTGATCGCTCATAGTGGCAATGATCGATGAGTGGCGATCGATTTCTAATCACTGAGTCGATCGATAGTCTGATTTCGGAACAAGGTTTGTTTAACCCGATTTCGACTGCGATTAAGGTCCCTAATCACTCCTAACCCTAGGATATGCTTTGGGAAGCATTATAAAGGGTGAAAATCCATTGGATATGGATTAGGAGAGTTGTTTAGGGTTTGTATCAATGTTAAGGTGTTGGAAAGTTTAATGTTGAATTTCTAACCTTGATTTTGATGGTTTAGAGTTCCTATTGGCTTAGGGGCTTCCAAGGACATTGTTGGTGCAATGGTCAAGGGGGAGCAAGCCTTTAGGGGGAGGTATCCATCTTGGGATGATGGATGTGTTTTTTCTCCTTGAAGAGGAGAAGTTATTGGGAGAGTATCATCAATTGGGAAAATTGATGGGTTTTTGATACCCAATTTGGAAATTAGGAGAGAGTATAGGATTGCCTCTCTTGAGTGATATGTGACTTATCACTAGGAAGATGGTAGACATCCTAGGTATTTATTTTTGGATCAAGGGGGAGATTGTAAGATCTCATTGGGACATGCGACATTGACCTCCTTGGAGAGAAAACCTTTTTTGATGTTAGTCAAAAAGGGGGAGAATATTTGGGGGAGAACATTTGGAGAGTGTTTACCAATTTGGGATAATTGGTAAGGGATTTGAGTTAGTGTTCTAACTCAATGATTTGTTTGGTTTTTGTCAAACATAAAAAAGGGGAAGATTGTTGGTGCAATCGGCGCAGGTCACGATTGACCAGGACTCGAGTTTGACTCGAGTGATATTTCGATGTTCGACAAAAATATATGACAATGTAATTGTCATAGGGAAGTCCAAGTCTTGAGTACTTGGCATGGGAAGTCCAAGTGGGACACTTGACATTTGGCAAAGTCCAAGCATGGGTCTTGGCAAGGTAAAGTCCAAGTCATGGGTACTTGGCATGGAAAGTCCAAGTGGGACACTTGGCATTTGGGAAAGTCCAAGTCTTGAGTACTTGTCATAAGGAAAAGTCCAAGCATGGGTCTTGGCATGGAAAGTCCAACATGGGTTGGCAAGGAAAAGTCCAAGCTTGAGTCTTGGCATTTGAGAAGTCCAAGGGGATGGATATTGGCGGCGTAAAGTCCAAGCGGAGTCTTGGCGGCGTAAGTCCAATGTGCCTTGGCGGTGTAGATACCGTTAGCATCACATAGCCGAGGGAAGCACCTGGAGGCTAGCGCGATGGATGAACAAGTCATGGATGACTTGGAGGGATCCGAGAGGCGTGAGGCTGATGGAGGTGGCTAGAAGGCTTAGGTCTAGGCTAAGGGTGATCTAGCAAGTATGGGGGCACCATACTTGGGTTAAAACCTCATTTTTGAGGTTGGCAGTCGACTGGCATTATGGCCGGTTCGACTGCCGTGAGTCGACTTGAGTTCGACTGCCAGTTTAGAGTGAAATGCTCTGGCGATCGCTCATCGAGCGATCGTAGTGTCGGCAGCGATCGGCGCGAGTCGGCGATCGCCGATCACATGTCGAACGCTGAACGCTCCGTGGCCGGCGGCAATCGACTACGAAGCGATCGGCCAATGTTAGCGATCGCCAATAGATCCGTTGGAGTTTTTCCAGCGTGGATCGAGCCAGTGTCTCACGACAACGATGGCATCGATCGGGTGACTTATATGATCGATGGGCAGAAATCCAGGTCGCGCGCAAGGATAAAAGGAGCTCGACGAGAGGGTTTTTGGCAGCGATTTCTTTGACGTTTTTGAGGCGATTTGCTGCTGCAAATCAGGGTCTTCAACCACGGTTCAAGCGATCAACAAGCAAGCAATCAAAAGGCATTTGTAAAGCTTTTTTTTTTTACTTATATTACATTGTATCTCATTGTATTTGCTTGTATCTACTTAGATTATTGTTGTAATCTTTTGTACGAGGTTTCTCCACCTCCGACTTGTTGTCGAGAAGGAGTATTTGTGATTAGTGAGTGCGTGTGCATCACTAGGGCTCTTTAGAGCTCGATCCGTGGAGTAGGAACCATTCGGTTCCGAACCACGTTATATCTTTGTGTTAGCGTGTTGTTCATTTCGTTATCGTTATTATTTTTCTATTTCCGCTGCGCTAATGAAATTGTAGAGACAACACGACAACGAATTCCATCTACGTACAAACCGCGCTATTCACCCCCCCTCTAGCGGGTGCACAGGTCCCAACAGATGGGATATATCCCTCCTATATGACGGGAGTGACATTGTTATTCTTGATAGAGTGAGACCACGAAGTGCATGACCATGCACAAATGAGTCAATATGAGATATTGGGCTCATTTGATTAGAGTGAGTCTACTTGGAGTTCAAGATATAGATTGTACCGAGGATGACATGGTCTATGCCTCAATTGGTCAATCTAGATGTCAAGGATAGAGAGACATTGTCACATATTGCGAGAGTCACAATTAGTAGTCACAAAGGTGATGTTGGATCTCAACATTCTTGTAACTTGGGTAGCAATGATGTGTTGCTAGATACCACTCATTGCTTATGTTTCTAAATCGGTTTAGGAGCATTGCCAACATTACAAGAACCTATAGGGTCACACACAAAGGGCAATTAGGTGGAGATTAGGTTCATATGATGAACCATGAGGATTAGGTTCATGGGACGAACCAAATTGGATTAAGAGTAATCCAAATTAGACTAATTGAGTTAGACTCAATTTGATTCAAGTGTTGAATGAGTCTAATTTAGATTTGATTCATTGAGTCAATTTAAATTAATGAATAGGGATTCATTATATCAAATTGACTTGAATCAAGTGGTTAGATTTGATCAACCATGGAAGATAAGAGGTCAAGTTTGACTTGACTTGAGAGGGAAGATGAATGGTCAATTTTGACTTGACCAATTTCCATGTCATGGTGACATGGCATATGGGCCGGCCAATGATGGTGTTCCACATCATCATGGACTTATCATGTGGTGCCACCTCATGAGGGAGACCAAGAGCCATTGACTCTTGGAGTTACATGCATGCATGTAACCCCCCATCCAAGAGTGGCCGGCCACTTTAGTGTTATTCATGGGAGGAATTCATTTAGTGAGTAACTCCATCTTCTTCTTCCTTGGGACTTCCTCTCAAGCTCTCTCTTCCAATCCTCTCTTTGGCCGAAACTCTCAAGGGTGCTAGCACACTCTAAGGTTTCTTCTCCACCATTTGTTCGTGTGGATACTTATAGAGGAGTGTGCACTTGACACTCTTCGAGATCCAGCAAAGCATTTGGACGAGCGGGATAAGCGAAGGGCGTCACTACGAGGGTAATGCTCTCACCATTTAGATCTATGGTAGATCTAGGTTTTTCATAACACATACATGTAGTTTTATTTTATACCTTTGCATGGATCCGTGGCCGGGCTTCCGAGGTTTCCGCAATGCAAAAAGCGATTTTTGCAGCTCGGAAAAACCCAACACCAAGTAAGACTTTTTCCTTACTCTCCTTATGATTTTAGAGGGTCTCTAAGTAGTTAATCACTTTCCCCACTTGACATGCATCATTTCATTCCTTGCATTCATTCATGGGTCAATCTTGTGCGCATGACATATTTGACACATGATATTTTAAACTAAAAAGAAAGGAGCCTGAGTCCTCCACCTCTAGGCCCTCATGAGAGAGGCCTTGCTCGGACCATCGTTTCCCCTCTGAATATCATTTTCACACCTTTAGGACCCACGAGTTTGAACTCCTAAGCATCCGATCCATAGATGGTCATTTCTTCTCCAATAATGCACCTTATGTTAGCGAGATGGTTGAGCACTATAGACTCGGTAAGTTAGTCTACTGCGATCATGATATCAATGAAGACTTACTTGTCGAATTCTATAACAACCTACAACCCACTGTAGATAGGCTTATCTATAAGTCGAGGGTAGCCAAAATGGATATCACTCTTACTCCAGCCATCTGGAGATCTTTTCTAGGATGTAGAGAGTCCTCATCTAACCTAGAATGCTATCCAACTCTTCCTGAAGATTTAGTAGGCTTTGACATCAATTCTATCCACGAATCCTTATTTAGACGTCCTAGAGATGAAGGAGTTAACTTGGTGTCAGCCATGACACTAACGACTCTTGACAACATCTTATACAAAGTCATTGTCGGATACATTTTGCCCATAGTCACCAAAGGGCAAGCCAAAGTTAGGCCACATCATTTATTGACTCTCCACCTTCTCAAAAACCACCTTCATTTTAATATAGCTTTGAACATGTTTCTGTGCATTGTCCATTTCTCCATTCCAGTCAAGAAAAAGGTTTATATGCTTTTTGGTCACATCCTCACTTTCTGGTTAGAGTCCCTAGGCATAAACACATCCAAGGGAAAAGTGAGGGAGGTGAAAAGGTTGGACAATATCCATTGGAGAAATTTATCTCTAGCCGGCATGATTCGCACCCCTATAGGAGAGATTCAGTGGAAGGATAGCCATCAAGTTGGGGAGCATATGGATCTTGAGGAAGAACCTGCTCTTCCTGCTAAAGAACCACACCACCCGGCTCCTAACCAAGCTGAACACTTGACCACTATCATGGAGCAGCTATCTCAACTTCGTGAAGCCCATGAGACTTTTGTGAACACAATCACCACGATAATATCAGATTTCCATCTACAAACCAACCAGTGATTGACTCAAATCCAATACACTCAAGATCAAATCCTTCAAGAGCAGAAGGAAATCAAAGAGATCGTGAGCAATTGGACAAGTAGCTCGGAGGAACCTTCTACACCAGCCCCCGACAAATAGAATCACGTTAAGATCTCCAATTATGTCAATCCACCTAGGATGGTTGCACAATGGATATTTGTCTTTGTGTTTAGACTTCAAACTATGGTTGTTCTTGTGAAACAGTTTTTGTGAAACAGTTTTTTTAAACGTCAACTTTTTGTTCATTCTGTTTTTGTTGTATGATCTGTTATTGGTTGTGTGTGGTTGAGTCGGTTAGTGTCTATCAAACTTCTTGTTGTGTGTGCAATCCTTGTTAGCGCCACCCGAACAATCCAAGCTTTGACTCCATCCCACCATTGTTAGTGCAATCATTAAGTGTGCATCTAATCAATCCTAAAAGAATGTTTGATTGAGGGGGAGCTACGGTTTGGGAAGTCCACAGTATTAGTGGGAGATTTCCCTATATTTTATACCCCAAGCCTAGCAAAGATCTAAGTGTGTTTAAAGATTTTTGGGTATTCTCATTTGTGTTGAGAAAGTGTGCGAGGATTTTTTTTTTTCCAGTTCATATACCCCAATGTGAAGTGAAGTATCAACCTAATGTCATAAGGATATTTTCATTTCAAGATTCCTCAATCTTTCCCTTCACTAACCCTTTTGATGTGTGACAAAGGGGGAGAGAGTAAAGGTTTAAGCTTGACTTGATTGGAGAGAGAGAGTTAAATTCCCGATCCATTTAGTGCAATCACTCTCAAACTGATCAGGCAAGTAATGTCTTAAAGATGTTACCTCAAGGGAAAAAGTTCCCGAGCCATTGAGATTATTCTCCGGGCAGTTAGACAAGATTCGTAGCAGTTTTACAAACAACCCGGGGAAAGCACTGACAACCCGGGATTTGAATACACAGGTCGGGATTTTAACTGAGCAGTCGAAAATTACTGAAACCGATCGGGAATTGATATAAATCGGTAGGGAAATTACCTAAACGGTATGGATTCATTCAAAATGGTTAGTTGAGCATTTCTCGTACAGTTAGACAAATTCCTGAACAGTTCCTGAACGGTTACTGTAACGACCCAGAAATTGAACTGGTGGCTCGGGATTACTATAGGTGGCATGGGAATTGTATATATAGCCCGGGAAAGTGAGTTTTAGGGGGGAGGAACTTATTCCCCATGATTTTTTTTTGTTGTTTGCCAAAGGGGGAGAGTATGGGTTCAAGTTATTGTGATATTTGTGATATTATTCAAATGGAGTTAAATTGAAATTTCTGCCCATCTCTATTACATGTGAAATTTCTGCACTGCAAGTTATATCATCCCTATTACATGAATGATAAATTTATAATATGAAATATTTCTGCACTTCATGCTATATTTCAGAAATTGAGATAGACTGTATTTATATCACCTAAACTTAAATCATATTGTCAAACATCAAAAAGGGGGAGATTGTTAGTGCAATCAAGCACATCTAATGTTTCAATGTTTAACAACAAGGTTTAAGTCAAGGAAATAGAAATCTAGTTTGAGCTAGAGTGTTGTCAAGACATTACCTCGACTGATACAAACCTAAGGTCACTAAGTTAGATGTTTAAAGTGACATTAGACCTTGGGAGAAACCCAAGGGTAAGCCTTGGTATGGATGAGAAATCCAAGGGTAAGCCTTGGTATGGATGAAAATCCAAAGGGGAACCTTGGTAGAGGAAGAGTACAAGATGGCCGGAGTTCCGGAAGCTTGGTGATGAAGAGGGCATAGTAAGGTGCTCATTCTCCATTGGAGTTAGAGAGGGCACAAGGGAGTGCTCGATCTCTAGCTAGTGTACTCGTTAGTAAGAGAGGGCACAGTAATGTGCTCGCTCTCTTACTAGGGTACATGGGCCTAATACTCGTTAGACAGAGAGGGCACCGTAACGTGCTTGTTCTTTGGCTAGGGTATTAGGAGTACTCATTAGACAAAGAGGGCACCATAATGTGCTTGTTCTTTGCCTAGGGCACATGGAGTACTCGTTAGGCAAGGAGGGCTTCGTAGCGCACTAGGTCTTTGTCTAAGGTACTTAGAGCATTCGTTAGTTGGAGAAGGCACCGTAACGTGCTTGGTCTCTTACTAGGGTGCTTGAAACTCTAGGAGTGGCAACTTACTAGGGAAGATACTCATGTGCTTCAGATATTTACCGCATCAATCGAGCCACCATGGGGGTCAGCTCGACTGGCACTCTTGCACAAAGGCACATAATCGAGCTGGCTCGACTGCCAGCTCGACTACTTATTGTTTGGTATAGCATAGAATCGAGCTGGCTCGACTACTAGCTCTACTGCTCACTACGTGGAACAACACAAAACCAAGCCCAGCTCAAACGCGGGCTCGACTATATACTCTGATCGCCAAACTCTAAACCCTATACCAGTCGAGTTGATTTGGTAGCGGTTCAACTGGTAACTATAGATTCGGTCATAGAACCGAGCCCGACTTCATTGCGGGCTCTACTGACAGGTGTTTTTCAAGCACAGACGCGAGTCAGACTCGACTGCGGGCTCGACTACGGAGGCGGCAATGGGATGCTTCCGTTTCGAGTAAAGATTCAAACACGACGATTTCCAGTTGGAGGAGCAGGTTCCTTTCCTAGCGTACCACCAGAGGTTGGAGGAGGTTACGGGGACAAGCTCAGGTGGTCAGAGTTTGGTCGGGCATGATGTCTAGGGTTCCAAAAGAGGAAGATAAAAGCTTTGTTGAAAAAACAAGAGAAGCAGTTCTTGGGCTCCAGTTTTCGGTTTGAGATATACAAGTTTCCTATGATTCATTCTGAAGGATAAGAAGAAAAAGCCTTGCTCTCATCTCGCCTCCTCTCCAACAAGTGCTCACAACTGCTGTCAATCATCTTCTTGCAAGTGCTACAACTTCATCCTCAATGCAAGAAGCCAAACAGTGATCTGTAACTTGTTTTAACTTCTTATCTTACTGTTCTTGATTATTTTCATTGCATTGTAAGCTTGAAAGAGGTGAAGTTTTCACCTCTGGAATCATTCCGATCCATTCATAGTAGACTTTCCTTTTGAGCTGCCCGTGGAGTAGGAGCTACTGAGTTCCGAACCACATAAATACTTTCGTATTGGTTGTGTTTGTGCTTTGTGCTTTGTTTTCTATTTCCGCTGTGTAATCTGCTATTTTGTAGTAGAAGTTATGTTAGATTTTTCAACTCGCTATTCACCCCCCCTCTAGCGAGCCTCGATCCCAACAGGTAAGAGACAAGCCGATTACAAGAGATATAGAGGAAGAGGTAACAATCCTACCTCTCCTCTTAGCAAGTAAAAGCAAAGAAATAAAATGTACCAACTTAAAAGAAAATGAAGGGAGCTCGGTTGGCATTATGACGTCATCGTTTGTGAAAGAGAGCCTTGAAGCGATGCAACACTTTGGGAGCTTTTTTGTTAATGAATGAGAGGTGTCTCACCCCTTCTTTTATAACTTTCCAAACCCTAGCACGTTCATATCTAGATTTGGATCCAGCTCTAGATAAAATTTTATCCACAAACTTTATTCTTGAGGTGGCACTTGGCTCTTTATGCGCACATCAGTCGACTAGTCCTATTGGCAATCGACTGCCCTAGCCGACTGTTGAAACTTCTAGTTGACTGCTAAACTTAAGGATCCAACTTGACACCTGCAACATAAGGTTAGCACTAGAAATGCATAATGACTTGTTGTGTGACATTCATAGACTGTTGATCTCGACTTCAGCCTTTCTCCGGAAGCCTTAGTCGGATCATCGCTTATGGATGTCCCCATATTGACGACACGACCTGTCCTCTCCACACAAAGTTCTTAACTTGCTTACCTTTGATCCTTCTGACCTGTCGCTTAGCTTTCGGTCACTCAACCACCGAGGTTTCTCCTTCCCGAGATTCTCCTGGCATCACTCGACCACCAAGGTTTTTTGTCTTGAGATTCTCCTGACATTTTTGACCTTAGCAAAGTCTAATACATTACCTACACACTTAACATAGTATATGAGATAACAAAATAGCTTAACTTTGAATCTTTGTCATTTTCAAAACCTAGATTTGATTATATGGTACCCCTACACCAACAATCTCCCTTTTTTTTGATCTATGACAACACAATTCAAAGTTAAGGAAAATAAGTGCATGATAACGACTTCCCCTTAACTAAATTCCCCCTTAAGGGTACCTCTCCCTTAATTTGTGGTGACAAAGTAATAGTATTTTTAAGTTAATTTTGAATTAGCTTTTTCCTCTCCCCCTTTGCTATATATCAAAAAGCAATATAACTTTAAATTTTTTGAAATAACTTTGATAAGTTCATTTTTAAATGTTCAAATGATAAAACATGAAGTAGTGAACACTTATGTGAATCTAAGGATGTGCCCTTTATTTAAAGAAAACAATCTATACTTTGAAGTTAATTTCGACTTATCAATTTAAGTTCTAAGGATCGTATACCTACTTAGACGTAACTAGAGGTGTAGGATCAATTTATGTCTTTCTTTTCCCTCTGCACCAACAATGTTAGTGTTGGGACACCAGATAATCGAGCATAGGTTTTAATAATGACAAAGATTCAAAGTTAATCTATCTTGTTATCTTATATGTTATATTGAGTGTGCAGATATTATATTAAGGCTTTGCTAAGATCAGAGATGCCAAGAGAATCTTAGGACGAAAAACCTCGGTGGTTGGATGATATCAGGAGAATCTTGGTAGGAGAAACCTCGATGGTCGAATGATCGATAGTTAAGCGACAGGTCAAAAGGACTAAAGGTAAGCTCTAGGTGTGGAGAGATGGTGAGGACGTGTCCTCCGTACGTGGACAACCTTAGGTCTCAATCTGACTGAGGCTTTCGGAGGAATATCAAAGTCGAGATTGGACAGTTATAGACTATCACTATTAATATTGTTATTATACTGTGCTAACTTTGTATTATAGGTTTTTTATTGAATTCCCAAGCAACTAGTGTAATTCTCGAGCAACTAGTGAAATTCCTGAGCAAGTAGAGCATCAACTAGTGTAATTCCCAAGCAATTAGTGAAATTCTCGAGTAGGCAGAGCATCAGTTGACTGGGATGAATAAGTAGTCGATTGCTCCTGAGCAACTAGTAGAATTCCTGAACAACTTGTAGAATTTTCGAGCAACCAGTAGAATTCCTGAGTTGGCAGAGCATCAGTTGACTACTGGAAGTTTCAGTTGATTGCTGATGAATCTGGTCACTTCGAGGAAAGTCAAGATAAGAACCACAAAATAAGGGAAGATAAGCTACTTTGACTCAGATCTGGATCTCAACGAGCTAGGGTTTGGAAAGGCTATAAAAGGAGAGTTAAATCACCCTTCTTTAATTAACAAAAAGGCTCACAAGTGCTCCATCACTCCAAGTTCGTGCAACATTGTCGCAACGCCGACAAAAGCTCGTCTCCTCCATATTTTGTGTCGGTACTTTGTTAAGTTTTTGTTTACTTATTTTTTCTTAGAGGAGAGGTAGGGTTGTTACCTCTTCCTCTACTTCATTTTGTAATCGTTTGTCTCTTACCTCCAACAAGGAAGAGATTTTTTAGTGATTGCCCTTTGAAAGCGATTGAGAATCGCAGGGCCTTAGATTAGCAGCCGGTTGGCTGTAAACTAAGTAAAAACAAAATATGTCGCCTTTGTTTTTATCTTTGTATTTTTCGCTGTGATTTACTTTGTTTTTAAAAGAAAAGAAAAGTTTTTCGAACGCTATTCACCCTCCCCCTCTAGCGTTTCTCGATCCTACAAACAATGATTTTGAAAAGATACTGATATGTAGCAAGGTATTTTCTTATCGATTATCAAAAATTAAGCATACGTATATGACAATCATGAATATTAATAACTAGTTTTAAGAAAATATTTATTTATTGATTTTGAAGGCACTTAAAAAATTATGTTAATTTTATTTTAATTGTCCTTAACATCTCACTCATTTTATGTGTCTTAAAACATATTAACCTTATATGTTTTGTGAGATGACTTTCAATTTTACTTAGTTAATTTTAATGATTTGAAAATTAATTAACCTTGGGTTAGATTCGAATTTAACCTTTAGTTAGTTAAGTGAATATTTTGAAAAAAGACTTCTAGGTCGTGGTGAGGCACAAAGACCTTTTTTGATTGGAACAACGACTACTTCCTTAGACAAAGCTAACTTAAAAAATTATACACTTAATTTACTTTAGGGTTCAATTCTGGTCTAACTAGTTTAGGATGTGGTAGGGTAGCTTTAGTCAGTTCCACTTAGCTAAGTGCACCAAGCTAAATACTCCTTATCTAACATGGATACATGTGACTTCGTTTCCTTAACGTACTATCATATAACTGTATCCTAATACTATGTTGTCAAGATTAATTAACCTTTAGTCCTAACTAACCGTTCTAAATTAAGCAAGTGATAACTAACTAGGCATGCAAAACTAAATTAATCAAGTAATTGAGCACACAAATTTAATATTGACTCCCCCTAGATCATTGAATTGATACGGTCTATCCACATAGTGGATTTGATCTTTATCCACCCAATACTTAGTTGAACCTAGTTGTGATTTTAGACTTGACTTAGGGACCCATGCTTGGATTCATTTATAACCATGATTTACGAGTGAAAGAAATGATCTATTGGTCGATCTAAACCCAAATCTAGTCTTGTTGTACATAGCTTTTTGAGTTCCAAGGATTAGGTCAAGACTCTTGGAACCCAACGTGAACCTTTCCAACGATGTCCTAAGCTCTTAAACTTTCCCTTTCAAGAGAGAATTCTCTTTCTCAAGTTTTTTTACTTGAGTTGAGTTTTTCTCTTGAACTTGACTAGTTGAAGAGGTTAGGCTAGCCTTGTGCTTAAGGATTTTAACCACCTTAAGTAAAGACTTAACTTTATACTCGGATTTAGTCAATTTATTATTCAACAATTTTATTGCATGATATAAATTGCCGATTAATGAATGACCTACCTTGATCTTCTCCTTTAATCCAACTTTGAGTCTTGACTCGAACTCATCATCGGAGTTAAGTTTGGGTTCAAATTCGGACTCGAAATTTGTATTAGGCTCGAATTCAAACTCAGATTCAGATTGATTTTCCATAAAGGCATACTTGAATGTCTTCTTCCTTGTCCGATGACTCTTCCCAAGTTGCTTTGAATGCCTTTTTGGGTTGTTTTTGTTATGGCTTCAGATTAGGGCAGTTTGACTTGAAGTGCCCCTTCTTTTTGCATTCATAACACTTTTAATGTTTTCCCTAGGACCACTTTGTGGGCGTCCTTGGTTGATACTTACAAAGTATCTAGAGATCTTTTTAAAATTAGATTAGATGATTTATTTTCTGAATTTGAGCTTCGTGAACAATCTAACTCAACTCCGGTCGAGAGAAGTATAGCTTTTATTGCAAGACAAAAGAAAGGAAAGAGCAAATCCCCGCCCGAAGTGTTCGAATCCGAGTCAGAATCGGAGGGAGAAATGGAGACCGAACTAGTCAACCTAGTTCCGAAAATGATCATAAAAGAAAGAAAGTATATGAAGCAATCAAAAGACAAGGAAACTAAGGGTGCATTTGGTTGGGGGTCATCTGTGATTACCTTAGTCATGTGATTACCAAGTAATCACATAACCAAGGTTACGGGGAATAAAACATAACTTAATGCTATTTGGTTTAATCCTAGGTAATGCGACAAAACCTTGTTTGTTTGAAGGTTTTAATGTATTACTTACTATGACATTTACAATATTACCCCCAACCAAACACATGGCGGTTGGCCGGTGATCGGCAGCAGTGGGCGGTGACGGCCAACTGGCGGTGGTGGTGGCGGGCAGTGGCTGGGCGGCGGTTGGCTAGCGAGACGGCGGCGGCCGACGACCGGTCGGTGACTGGTGGTGGCCGACCGGTGACCAGCGATGGTCGGTCGATGATCGGCGACGGTCGATTGGCGACTGCCGACGGCGGCGACGGTGATGACTGACGGCCAACCGACAATCAGCTAGATTGTATTTTGATAAATTGATAAGGATAGTTTTGTCCTAAATGGTAAAAATTAGAGGGTATTTTTGGAAAAAAAAAATCCATAACCAAGGGAATCAAGAAAAACTAAGCTTCTTGGAGGTTTTGCAATTCCCCCATCCATAACCCTTTTGCTGACGTGGCATGACGTGTCAGGCATCTATCATGACTTGGTAATCGTTCAAATCCTAAACCAAATAAGGTTTTCTTTGATAACCTTGGATGGATAACCAAGGTTATCACAGATAACCCCCAACCAAACGCACCTTAAGTGCGTATCTTATGATGTCTCGGCTTTCTACCTTTTATCCTATAGAGTGGAGGCCATTCATGATGTCTTGTATTCATGCGTGGAGTTGGATTGTCATCTCATTATCCTATATTTTTAGATTAAATAATTTATTAAGAAGTAAGTCCCATTTACATACTTTAGTGCCAGTGGTCCCTTCATGTAATTTAATGAACTTGTTTCAGAGGTCCTTGGCGTTGATGAATGGGCCAATGCAATTGAGCTCTTTCCTTGGATAGATCACATTGCAAGATTTGAGTGGCTTTTGTGTCGGCCTCTACTTGTCGCTTCATTGCGTTGTCCACTTGTCACAGTCCTCAAACTCTCCTTCATTCATTGGTAGATTAAACCCCATCTGAATAACAATCCATATCTCGACTTGAGTCTTAAGATAACACTCCATCTGACCCTTCTAATAACGGAAGTCATCTCTATTAAAGAACGGAGGTCAGACGGTGTTATACCTCTCAAGATGGGACATTGATTATCTTGCAAAATAAAAAATACAAAAAAAAAAAAAATTCCAAGACTTGGTCTTGGATTAGTACTGAAGGAAATAACGATAAACAAAAAAAAGAGAAATAAAAAAGATAAGAAAAAACTAAACACTTATAACCTTCGATGTCTCCGAAAAAGTATTAAACGACATTTTTTGAGGTTAAAAGAAGCTTGTTACAGGGAATACCCTTATAAGACGTGTAGATCTTCGAGAGAGCTTATATTCAGTGGGTTGCATGTTTTGTGGGTCCACTTATATCAAAAGCTACGCCCTTTTTACTATCAGCTACTATAGAAGCGATTGGTTCAGTTATAGAACTTTAGATACTTACAAACATACAAACAAAAAAATAATGTACCAAGACTTGGTCCTAGATTAGTTATGCAGGAAGTAAATTCTTAAGCAAAGAATAAACAAAAAGAAAAGAAAAAAATGCTCGATCGGTGGTTGCACTGAATCTGAGTACCCCCACTTTGATACCAAATGTAGGATCGAGAAAGACGTTAAAGAGGGGGGAGGGGGTGAATAACATCCGAAAGTCTTTTATTTTCTTTTCGTTGTTAAAACCAAAGCTTACAGCAGAAAATAAAAAGCACATGACATAAGACACAAAAGGATTTACTTGGTGCACAGCCTACTGACTGCTAGTCCAAGGCCCGTGCGATCTTTGATCACTTTCGAGGGGCAATCACTAAATGAGTCTCTTCCTCAGAGACAAACCGATTACAAGAAATGCAGAGGAAGAGGTAACAATCCTACCTCTTCCCTTAGCAAATAAAAGCAAGTAAATAAAATGTATCAACTTAAAAGAAAATGAAGGAAGCTCGGTCGGCGTTACGACGTCGTCGTGTGTGAAAGAGAGCCTTGAAGCGATGGAGCACTTTGAGAGCCTTTTTGTTAATGAATGAGAGGTGTCTTTCCCCTTCTTTTATAACTTTCCAAATCCTAACACGTTCAGATCTAGATCTAGATCCAGATCTAGATAAAACTTTATCCATAAACCTTATCCTTGAGGTGACACTTGGCCCTTCATGCGTACATCAGTCGACCAATCCTATTGGCAGTCGACTGCCCTAGTTGACTACTGAAACTTCTAGTTGACTGCTAAACTTGAGGATCCAACCTGACACCTGCAACATAAGGTTAGCACAAGAAATGCATAATGACATGTAATGTAACAGTCTTAGACTGTCCGATCTCAACTTCGACCTTTCTCCGGAAGCCTTAGTCGGATTGTCGCCTACGATTGTCCCCATACTAGGGCGCGACCTATCCTTTCCACATAAGGTTCTTACCTTGCTTACCTTTGATCCTTCTGATCTGTCACTTAGCTTTCAGTCACTTAACCACTAAGGTTTCTCCTTCCCGAGATTCTCTTGGCGTCTCCCGACCACCGAGGTTTCTCGTCTCAAGATTCTCCTAACGTCTTTGACCTTAGCAAAGTCTAATACATTATCTGCACATTCAACATAGCATATGAGATAACAAAATAGCTTTACTTTGAATCTTTGCTATTATCAAAACCTAAGTTCGATTATCTGGTGCCTTTGCACTAACAAATTGTTCCTCTACCAAAAATCTTGAGCTTTCCACTATTCCCAAATGATACCATTCCCTTCTTAACGTAATCAATTGTGGAGAACTTGCTCATATCTCCGATCATGTGTCTTGAGCAACTACTATTCACATCCATATACTTGGTTCTCTTACCTAAACAACACGAAAAATAACATTCTTTGGTACCCAAATATTTGGACTGAAAATATTATTTAAAAATTTCTTTGGTACCCATGCCTTCTTCACTATACCCTTATTGTTGCCTTTCTATTTATGAGGAAAATATAGGCAACTTCCTTATCCTTAGGCTTATATCCTATACCGACCTTGTTGTAAATGACTTTTTGATTTCTATGGATCATCATATCAAGATATTTTGAGCCATGGGTGAATTTGTCTAAGCATATTCTTAATTAAGTACTTGATTATTAAGAATTTTATTTACTTCCCTAAGCATGCATGATTCACTAGATATAGATTCTTTATTTCTAATCGCTTTAATTTCTACCTTTAAGTCCTTAACCTTAGATTTTGACTTAACTAAATTTTTTTTAAGATAGACAATAGTTTTATACAAATATTCTACTTGAGGAGATTTTTTTACCTCATCGTGCTTGACTCCTCTCCTTGGCTTGATTTTTTGGTGCCATTTTCCAATGCCATGAATGTCATGTGTCTAGTGATGTGGCATAGCTCCTTCTCATTCGATGAGTCCTCAATGCTTTGAGTGTCCCACGTTGCTTGTGCCACCATAGCATCTTTCTTCTTCTTCTCCTTTTTTTTTTTTCTTCTTTCTTCTTCAACTCCGGACAATTTGGCTTAATGTGTCCCTTTTTGTTGCATTCATAATATGTGACATTAGTGTTAATATTTGAATTGTTATTAGATTTACCTTTTAAAGATTGAAAAATCTATAGGATCGTAAAGATGCGCTAAAGGAGGGGGGGGGGGGTGAATAGCGCTTTAAAAATCTTTCTTTTGCATTTGGAAAACTAACTCGTACGAACACAGAGTAATGCAACGGAAGAAACAAAAAACAAAACCAAAGGATAGAAACACACAATGACACAAAGAGCTTTTACTTAGTTCACAACCGAATGGTTGCTAGTCTAAGGCCAGTGCAATCCTTGATCTCTTTCGAGGGGCAATCTACTAAAAGATTCTCTTCCTCATTGGAGGTAAGAGACAATACGATTATAAAAAATGCTAAGGGTCCGTAACAACCTTATCGGTCCTTATACACATCAAGTACAAGAATAAAACGATGAAAACACAATATACCAACACAAGGCAAAATGAAATATGATTATACCGACATAAAACAAATGAGAAATGTAGCACTGTAAGTGTCAACTCTTGAAGAAAGCTTAGGGTTTGTGAGGCTTTGAGAACTTGAGAGCTTGCACATTAGAAGAACATTATTTTCCTAGGGTTTAATTCAAGCCTTATTTTATAGACCTTCAACTTGACTTAGTCTAGATCTAGATCCTATAACAATGGATCTTATCCTGAGGTGACATTACTTTTGATTGATCCAAAGAAAGCTTCATCATTTGCTTGATCCTCTTGCATCAGTCGACTGCCATCTGATCAGTCGACTGTTACCGAGTCATAGATCCTTCCCAGTCGGTATTTGAACTACTTGCTTGAAAATTACACTAGGTGCTCAGGAGCAGTTGACTGCTAGTCCATCCCAGCCGACTCCTATAGGTTGCTCGACATTTAAACTATCTGGTCAGGAATTACACTAGGTGCTCGGGAGCAGTCGACTACTTGTCCATCCCAGTCGACTGATGTAGGGCATTTGAATGGTGCTCGATATTTGAATTGTCTGCCCGGGAATTACACTTGGTGCTCGACAAAGACACATGGTACTCGGCCAAGACTCAAAACAAATAATATAAAGCTTGCAATACAAAGTTAGCACGGTGTATAATAATAATGATCACGACAGTTTTTGATCGTCCGATCTCGACTTCGGCCTTTCTCCGGAAGTCTTTAGTCGGATTGACGCCTAGAGTTGTCCCCATACCGAGGACGCGTCCTTATCATCACTCCTCACATGGAACTTACCTTGCATTACCTTTTGGCCCTTTGTCCTGTTGCTTAACATATGATCTTTAACCACCAATCCTCTTGGTGTTTTTGAGCCCAGTTAAGATTACTCAAGTTCTGCACACTTGACATAGCATATTAGATAATAATATGACTTAACTTTAAACCTTTGCCATTATCAAAACTCAGGTTCGATTATCTAGTGCCCCTTTTTGATCTTTGGCAATCTGATTCAAAGTTAAAGAAATAATAAGCATTAAATATTTATTTTTCAAAAACTCCCCCTTAATAATACCTTCCCCTTAATGTTTGATGAGTTTTGAAAAAGAAATTAAAGTTAAAAATTTTAACCACTTTAACTTGTATCTCTCCCCTTTAACATTTATTCAGATGACCCTTATGTGTCTTGGCCACCACGTCAAGGCCCATAAAGCCCTCCGTGATTTACCTCCCTCACAATGACCATAAGACAGGTCAATGGGGGCTACTAGATTGGCAAATTGAAACTTTTGCAGAAAAAGAATATAGTGCGGAGTGTAATTTCAAAGTTAATGTTGAAAGAATACTTAAAGTTCAAAACATTTAAAGTGCATTTTCAAGTAAAATATCGAGAATATTTAAATTTCTGATATAGTTTTAATTATAAGTTCATTTTCAAATGTTCAAATGATAAAAGTAGCTAAACACTTTTATAAATCCAAGCATGTGTCCTTTTTGCAAAATAATATTTTCAATATAATTCATCTAATAAATTGTCCAATGGACACTCAATTGATATTAGATAATCGATATGTCTTGGTGTTAGTTTATCACTTACGTGATTAGTTTATTGATTATACTCCATGATTCATATCGATGCACTTAGTCTACATCTATAACTAAGAGTAAGGTCCTAACATCTCACACATATCTATGTGGTTCAGTACATAACCAGATTAAACCTAAGTATTGTGAGATGCATTGACTCCTTAATTATTTGTAGGCTCAAGTAAGTCCTATTCTAGTTCCAGAGAAAACAAAATAGAAGATAAATAGATAATAAGAGTAATTATCGCTCTATTAAACACATTCCTAATTTCCTTCTAAGTAAACTAAATTCAGATTCAGATAAAGGTTTGGTGAATATGTCAGCTAGGTTCGATTTAGATTCCATATATTCAAGTTTAATTTCACCATTAGTTACATATTCCCTAACAAAGTGATGTTTAACTTCTATGTCTTTAGTTCTTGAATAATGTATAGGATTTTTAGTCAGGTTGATTGAACTAATGTTATCTATCACGATTTAGTGTCCTTAAAGTTTAGTTGAAAGTCATTTAAGGCGTGTTTCATCCAAAGGAGTTGAGCTACACATTCCTCTATTGCTACGTATTATGCTTCAGTAGTAGACAAAGCAACACAATGTTGTTTTCTACTACACCAGCTAACTAGACTTGGACCTAGCAACTGACAGCTGTCACTCATACTTTTCCTATCAAACTTACAACCAGCATAATCTGAGTCTGAGTACCCAATTAGTTCAAAATTACTAGACCTAGGGTACCACATTCCTACATTGATAGTTCCTTTTATATATGTAAAGATTTTTTTTTACTAAAGTTAAGTACGATTCTTTGACACAAGATTGAAATCTTGCACACATACCTACTGCAAAGAGTATATCAAGTTGGCTTGCAGTAAAGTATAAAAGACTATGTATCACACTCATATAGTATTTTAAATCTATGATTTTCCTTCTAAGTCATTATCAACTTTTGCATTAGTTGCTATAGACGTACTAATTTCCTTAGCATTTTCCATTCCATACTTTATAATTAATTCTTTAACATATTTATTTTGATACACATAAGTGCCTTCTTTTGTTTGTTTAATTTGTAACCCTAAGAAGAAATTAAGTTCACCTATTAAACTCATTTCAAATTCACTCTCCATTAATGAAACAAATTCATTTAAAAATATGCTATTTGTTGACTTAAATATTATATCATCTACGTAAATTTGTACAATAAATATTTATTTTTAAAAAAATTTTACAAGTAGGGTTGGGTCTATTAATCCTTGCTTAAACTCCATTAGATATTAAGTAAATTGTTAGTCTTTCATACTATGCCCTTGGTGCTTATTTTAATACATATAAAACTTTCATAAGCTTGAATACATGGTTTGGCTGGTTTAGATCTTCAAATTCGGGTGGTTGGCTCACATATATTTCTTCTTTGATGAAACCATTTAAAAAGACTGATTTAACATCCATTTGATACAATCTAAAACCCTTGTGTGTGGCATAGGCTAACAACATTCTAATTGACTTAAGCTTAGCTACTGGTACATAGGTTTCATCATAACCTAAACCCTCTACTTGACTAAAAGCTTTGGCTACTAACCTAGCCTTATTCCTAACGATCTCACCTTTGTCATAAAATTTATTTCGAAATACTCACTTTGTACCTATAATAATTTTGTCTTTAGGTGCTGGTACTAATTCCCAAACTTGATTCCTAGTGAATTGGGCTAACTCTTCTTGCATAGCAATGTTCCAATCAGGGTCAAAAAGAGCTTGATCTATGGTTTTGGGTTCAATTTTAGATATGAGTTATACCTGACTTACATTTCTATGGGATACTCGAGTTCGAACACCTAGATTAGGATCACCTAACACTTGATTTATTGGATGATCAAATCTAACTTGAGGTGTTCTTGAATTAGTGTTTAAGGATGATACATTTTGTGGGTAAATTTTAGGTCTAACTTTATTTTCTAAGTTTTTATTGTTTAATTCAATGTTTAATTCGGATTTTGTAGGATTGTTTTCTTCATTGAATATCACATTAATGGTTTCTTCAATTCTTAAGGATTCATTATTATATACTTTATAGGCTTTACTAGTGGTTGAATAACTTAGAAATATAACACTTGATGATTTTGAAGTGAATTTTGCTAAGTAGTCTTTAATGTTTAGTATGTAAACTTTGCAACCAAAGGCTCTAAAATATTTAATGTTGACTATTTTACCGTAGTATGTTTCATAGGGTGTTCTATTATGTATTTTAATAATTGAAGTTCTATTTTGGACATAACAAATAGTATTTACCATCTCAACACAAAATCTATCGTATAATCTATATTTATTTAACATGGTTCTAGCAACCTCTTGTAAAGTCCTATTGTTCCTTTTGACTAACCCATTTTGTTGGGGAGTTCTAGGGCAAAAAAATTCATGATGATATCTATTTTGATTATAGAATTCAGTAAACCTATGATTCTCAAATTCTCCCCCATGGTCACTTCTAATTCTTTTAAATCTTAAGTTCTTTTTATTTTCTAATAATTTGCATAGATTAGTGAATTGATCAAGAGTTTCATTTTTATGTTTTAAGAATTTGACCCAAGTAAATATAGAGTAGTCATCTACTATTACTAAACAATATTGACTCCCATTTGGTGACTTAGCTCTATGTGAGTCAAATAGTTCCAAGTGTAGGAGCTCAAGCACACTTTTAGTTCTCTCTCCATTAGTCAACTTGTTTTCTTTGTTGACATGCATCACAAACTTTATTTTCTAAATTACCTAATTTAGGTAGGCCTCTAACTAGTCCGTTATGACTTATTTTATAAATAAGTCGTAGATGGGAGTGGCCCAATCGTCTATGCCACAACCATGATTCCTCTTGCTGTGTCATTAGACTCTTAATTGAGGAGTTGGGTAGGTTTATTATATAAATATTATTACTCTTAACTCTCCTAAGTATGATTTTTATGCAATCATTATTCTTAATCAGACACTCATTTGGTGAAAAAATAACCTTATAACTAGTATCACACAATTGGATAACACTTAGAAGATTAAATTCAAAGTTTTCTACTAATAAGACTTTGTGTATTATAAAATTTGAGTTTAGCTTAATATCACCTGATCCGATGATTTTGAGTTTACAGTTGTTTCTAAAGGCTACCGACCCAAGATTTTTGAATCTCAACTTCATAAATTTCAGTTGGTCTCCAGTCATATGTCTGGAGCACTCACTGTCCAACATCCATTGATCCTACACACAAAATAGTTGGATCAGATATTGGAATTTAAATAAGTTTAAGTATTTTAAACCTAGGTTTCATCTCACCCTTTTTACATGATCAATCAAGTTATCCTATAGGTGTTGTGAGATGAGGGTTCATTATTTCTTTTTAATTTCAATGAAAATTAAAGGTATTTATACTTGTGTTAGATTCAAGTTTAGCTTGGGCTAGTCTAGTAAATTTTCAAAATCAATTTCCAGATAGTGGCAAGGCATATGACCTTCTTGGATATCAGGTGGACCACTTCCTTCGACAAAATTGATTAAGGAATTAAGTACTAGATTTGCTTTAGGCTAACTTTTGGTCTAACTAGTTAAAGACTAAGTGAGTTAGCTTAGGTTAGTTCCGCTCAACTTACTGCACCAAGTAGGATGCATCCAGCCTAGACATGCACTTCGAAGAAATTCCCTAACTTACTATCAGTTGACTTTGCCTTAGTACTAGGTTGGTCAAGTTTAACTAACTTTATTCCCTATCTAGTCCATTCTAAGTTAAGCAAGTAAATTAATCTAAACATACAATCATTAGCAACTAAATCAATCATGTGATTATGCATACAAATTTAGTATTGACTCCCCTTGAATTATTGTATCGATACAGTCTATCCACATAGTGGATTTGATCCTTGGGGATCCAATATTGGGTTAAATCTACTTGATTATTTAGACTAGATTTAGGAACACATGCTTGTATTCGTCTATAATTTTGATTAACAAGTGAGAGAAATGATCTATTTGTCGATCTAAAATTGAGTTTGACCTTGTTGTACACAACTCTTTGAGTTCCAAGGATTAGGTCAAGACCCTTGGAGCCTAAATTGAACCTTTCCAACGATGTCTTAATCTCTCAAACTTGCCCTTTCAAAAGAAAATGTTGGTGCAATCGGCCCAGGTCACGATTGACCAGGACTCGAGTTTGACTCGAGTGATGTTTTGATGTTTCGACAAAAACATATGACAATGTAATTGTCATGGGAAAGTCTAAGTCTTGTATACTTGGCATGGAAAGTCCAAGTGGAACACTTGGCATTTGGTAAAGTCCAAGTCTTGAGTACTTGGCATGAAAAGTCCAAGTGGGACACTTGGCACATGAAAAGTCCAAGCATGGGTCTTGGCAATGTAAAAGTCCAACATGGGTTGGCAAGGGAAAGTCCAAGCATGGTCTTGGCATTTGAGAAGTCCAACATGGGTTGACAAGGGAAAAGTCCAAGCATGGGTCTTGGCAATGTAAAAGTTCAACATGGGTTGGCAAGGGAAAGTCCAAGCTTGAGTCTTGGCATGAGAAGTCCAAGGGGTTTGATATTGGTTGCGTAAAGTCAAAGCGGGAGTCTTGGCAGCATAAGTCCAATGGTTGGCGGCGTAAAGTCCAAGCGGAGTCTTGGCGGCGTAAGTCCAATGTGCCTTGGCGGTGTAGACACCGCTAGCATGACATAGCCGACGGAAGCACCTAGAGGCTAGTGCGATGGATGAACAAGTCATGGATGACTTGGAGGGATCCGAGAGGCGTGAGGCTGATGGAGGTGGCTAGAAGGCTTAGGTCTAGGCTAAGGGTGGTCTAGCAAGTATGGGGGCACCATACTTGGGTTAAAACCTCATTTTTGAGGTTGGCAGTCGACTAGCATTATGGCCGGTTTGACTGTCGTGAGTCGACTTGAGTTCGACTACGATTTAAGCCAAATGCTCAGCGATCATTGCTCATTGGAAGCGATCGTCGAGTATCGGCAGTGATCGTGAGTGTCGGCAACTGATCGTCGCGCCAAAGGTCGGCGATCATTGCCGATCCAATGTCGAAACAGCGAGCGCTCCGTAGCCGGCCCGGCGATCGCTACGGCAGCGATCGGCCAAGAGATCCGTTGGAGTTTTTGCAGCGTGGATCGAGCCGTTGTCTCACGACAGCGATGGCATCGATCGGGTGACTTATGGCGATGTGATGGGCGGAAATCCAGGTCGCGCGCAAGGATAAAAGGAGCTCGATGGGAGGGTTTTTGGCATCAGTTCTAAAGCGATTTCTTGGACATTTTTGAGGCGATTTGCTGCTGCAAATCAGGGTCTTCAACCATGGTTCAAGCGATCAACAAGCAAGTAATCCAAAGGCATTTGTAAAGTTATTTTCTTTACTAGTTTTGCATTGTATTATTGTATTTGCTTGTATTCCTTCATTTATTGTTGTAAATGTTTGTACGAGGTTTCTCCGCCTCCGACTTGTTATCGAGAAGGAGTTTATTGATTAGTGATTGCATTGGCATCGCTAGAGCTCGTTAGAGCTCGATCTGTGGAGTAGGAACCATGTGGTTCCGAACCACATTAAATCTTCGTGTTATTGTGTTTGTGATTGTGTTTCATTATTGTTATCATATATATATTCCACTATGCTAACGAAACTTGTAGACACGAACACGCGATCGAATTCCATCTACGAACGGTCAAACGCTATTCACCCCCCCTCTAGCGGCATCAAATTTCCAACAATTGGTATCAGAGCCCGGGGTTCTTCTACGGATTAACAACCCGGAGTCAAGACGCTAGAGGGAAAGATGGAAATCCAAGGACATTTTGGATGGGATATCAACACACCTATCCCCTATACCTTCTATGAACAAGAAGGGTTTAAGCAATGGAAGTCAAGAATTGAAGACTTCCTAATGATGAGGGACTTCGAAGAATGGTCTATCTTGATGGAGGGTTTTAGCTATCCAATAGGACCAAAGGGAGGGTTCCTCAAGAAGAAGAAGTGGAGTGAAGATCAACTCCAAGCCTTCAAGAAAAACATGAAGGTAGTAAAATTTATTCTTGATTTGGTCCCAAATGAAATTATGTGTATGGTAGGGAACTATATGGATGCTAAGGAGTTGTGGAGCCAAGTGGCAAAGCTTCATGAAAATCCATCATCAATCCAAGAAGAAGAAGAAGAAGAGGAGTGTTCACCCTCTCAAGCTCAAGCAAGTACATCATCATCTAAAGAGCTTGAGGATTCGGAGGTTGATAGGGAGTCAACTTCCAGATCGGTGGAGGAAGTGGAAGAAGCATCCACTTTAAGGACTGAGGGGGAGGAGAGAACTTCCACACCGGAACATCAAGAAGAAGCTTCGACATCCGGTCAAGATGAAGAAGCCCAAAGTCCAATCCCGGTCTCCATTGACCTAGGTAACTCAAACATGTGTGTTAATAATAAAATTTATATAATATGTTTTGAGTGTAGGGAAACCGGACACTATAAGAGCAAGTGCCCAAAGAAGGTTAGGAAAGCTCCACCGGCACCAAAAGTCAAGGATGCCGGTGCCCCAAGTCAAAAGAGAAAGGAGCACATCATATGCTTCAAGTGCAATTCAAAGGGGCATTATCGGAGTCAATGCCCTAGGGGGAAGAAGAAGGGGCAAGGAGGAGCATTACAAGTATGGGGAGCTTCTATAGCTAACCTTAAGGTATATTTAAATAATGCACCTTCTAAATTTAAAAGTCAAAAGCATGCTAGATTTTAATTCTCTTGTAATTCACCATGAAAAGCATGCTAGAGATAAATATATTTGTTTAGGAGCTAAAAGTGTTAACTTCAAAAGTAAGGAGAAATTTGACACTAATGTCCCTAAAAACAATTTATCTAAGGATAAACCTAGGTCAAATAACTCAAGACCAATCCTACCTAGGGAGACAATTAGGAAGGTACAAGAATATCTAGGTCTAAACCCTAAATGGACTAGACATATGCCTAGAAAGTCCCATGCCCAAGAATTTAATCAAAAATCAATTGGGCAATTGGAATTAGAAAACCAAGCCTTGAGGTCAAGGCTTGAGAAACTAGAAAAGACCATTAGGAATATACAAAACCAATTTAAAGGGTCTAATAGTCAAAGTCAAAGGTCCAAAAGTCAAAGTCAACACCAAGGACCTAAGAGTCAAAAGTCAACCAAGGGAAAGCAAGGTTTGGGTCACAAACCTAAGCCTAAGGTAGCTTATCATAGTGTTCCATTTGATTATGGGACACAAACTAGGTATAAGAAGACCAAGGTTACTAGGGAAGCTATCCCTAAGAGTAACCATAGTTTGTGCCTAGTGGCTAAGGTTTCTAGGAAACCTAGGGTGGCCACTAAGAAGGTTGCAAGGGGAGTTACCCCTAGAGTCAACCTAGGTAAGACCCAAATGACCAAGGCTAACAAGTCTAGGAGGGTCATTAGGAAGGTATCTAGGGAGGTTATCCCTAAGGAATACCTAATTAACCCTAGGAGCTCAAATCAGTTTTGGGTTCCTAAGAGTGTGATTGATTCACGCTAGATGGGTTTAGGGTGTGCCAACCTTGATTGGATGGGTAGTTAACTCAACCATGGTAAAGGTGGCATTTTAGGATATTTTCAAGGTTATGGTTACCTTGGAAATAGACTTGAATCAATATCCTAAAAGATTTTAGGATGTGTCAATGCACTTTTGAAATTAAGAAAAATCAATAAAATTGGCACAATTTAGGTTTAGATGTTAGTGTGCCATTTTGGGTTTTTGGCACACTAGGGAGATTAGGTTAATATGGCAAAATATGATTAATCCCAACAAATGACAATTAATATTAAAATTTAGGTATTATTATACCTATATATTTTATATGTCATGCTTTGTTTGCCATATAACATGCCATGACATCATGCTTATTTTTAATCATTTTATATGTCATGTTCATGTTTTAGGATTAAGGTTGTAAATGTCATGTGTTTTTAGATTTCATCTTATGCCATGACATCATGATTATGAGCATATGATTATTTATATCATCATTAATGTCATAATCATTCATGCATTTAAGAAAAATTTCGATTGAAATTGATTTAAGGACTATGGCATGACTTGGAGTCTCATTCATAAGGGAATCAAGTAGGGTTGCCTTAGAAGATGCATGAAACCCTAGTTTTAAATGAACCAAAACCCACATCTCACATCCAATTGACATGTATGTGTATTTATACACCCTAGATACATGTGAGATGCTAGGATATGAGTTAATTGTTGGATCGAAGCGGATCGCTAGAGGGGGGGGTGAATAGCGATAAAAACTTTTCTTTTAAATCGTTCGATAGACAATTAAACGCAGCGGAAATGTAAATAAAAACTAAATGAGACAAATAGTTTTTTTACTTGGTTCATAGCCTTCGGCTACTACTCCAAGGCCCTAACGGTCCTAGACCGTGTACGGAGGGAAATTCACTAAAACACTCCTCCTCGTTGGAGGTAGGAGTTTTACGATTACAAAAGCCTTCGAAGCAAAAAGATAGAGAGACAAACCCTCTCTTCTATTAAAGTAAAATGCAACGAAAAGTCTCGATTAAAAAGAATTGCAATATTGAAAGCAATAACAAATTAAGATTATACCAACAACTAAACAAAAGAAACTTTAAGCTAGGGTTGTTGACAGCACTTCGTTGTTGTAGAGTCGTCGGAGAGTTGCAGCGTAACGGAGGCTTTTGAGCACTTAGAATTGAGGATGAAACCCTAGGTTTGACCCTCCTTTTATAACCTTTAAGCCCCTCAACGAATTGGTCTTCAACCAATCACAAATGGGCATAAAACTCCTTGAAAAATGGTGATAAAGCTTGACTCCTCGAGGCTGATTTTTGACCACCGGTTGAACTGGCGCCGGTTGAACTGGCCGGTTGAACTAATGGCCAGGATTTTTGACTACAATAAAGGGTTAGCTCAAAATATAAGCGGATTCGACGGCCACTTGCCGTTCGATCTCAACATAGACCTTCCATGGGAAGTCTTGGGTCGGATCGTCGCCTAAGATCATCCCCGTAAAGAGGATACGACCTCACTTACGCTCGCACACATGAGCTTACCTCGATACTTACGTGTCGCTTTTGCTTCCAGCCTTTCACTCGATTCCTTCGGCTCCCTCCGAAGTAACTCGAGTGTCGCCCGACCACCGCGGCTTCCTCCGGGTGTCGCTAGCCTTCAGCTCCAGCATTGAGACTTTTCTGCACACTTGATTTAGCTCGTGAGATAACAATATAAGCTTAACTTTGTATCGTTTGCTATAATCAAAACTTAGGTTCGACTTAGGTGCCCACTGCACCAACAATCTCCCCCTTTTTGATTTATGGCAAACCCACATACAAAGTTAAGACAAAAATAAGTATGAGATTATGCATGAATGAGTAGGAGTATATAAAAATTCTTTTTCAAGTGCTCCCCCTTGAGGAATCCTCCCCCTTGACCGAGGGTGAGTACTTGAGAAAGGGTTTTAACTCTCCCCCTTGATATGTGCTACTAAGAAAAAGAATTAAGTAACCGAAATTACTTAATATTGGCCATAGTGTTTAAAATAAGTTTTAAGTTAAGAAACCAAATGATTTCTTAACCTTGGCCTTTTTTTAAAAGTTAAATAAGTTTTCAAAACTTAAAGTTAACTTTTGGTTTAATTATGAAGTAAGAGTTAAGTTATAAAAAAATTTTTTTTGACCCCTTAACTTTTGTCCTTTTTCTCCTTTTTCTCCTTTTTCTCTCCCTTTTGCCGTATATCGAAAAGAGTAAGGGGTGTGTGGAAAACAAAATAAATATTAAATTTAAAGTCCAAGCATGTTCCACATTTTTATTTTTAAAAATAATATACTGAAAATAAGTTCATCTATAAAATGTTCGACTCATATTTGGCTTGATTGATATGAAGGATCAACCAGTCCTGGTCAGAGTCGGTATGATTATACTCCGTGGTTCATAGCGATGCACTAGCTCTACATCTGGAACCAGGAGTAAGGTCCTAACATCTCACGCCCATCTACGTGGCTAAGTACACAAACACATTAGTCCTATGTGTTGTGAGATGTATTGGCTCCTTAAATCTATAGGTGCATGATATCTAAGGTATGTCCTATGCTAGTTCCATGAAAAAAAATAGTAGTAAGAAAATATAATTTGCAAGTTCTTATTCTATTACGCACATGCCTAATCTTCGTCTCAAGAGACTAAATTCGGCTTCGGGTAGTGGTTTAGTAAATATGTCTGCTAGGTTAGACTTCGAGTCAACATATTCGAGTTGTATGGAGCCGTTGGCTACATGTTCTCGAATGAAATGGTGTTTTACCTCTATATGCTTTGTCCTTGAATGGCATATAGGGTTCTTAGTTAGATTTATCGAACTTATGTTGTCTACAAAAATTTTAGTTTTGGTGAAGTCCAACCTAAAGTCTCGGAGAGTGTGCTTCATCCAAAGAAGCTGAGTTACACACTCACCCATCGCAACGTATTCGGCTTCGATGGTAGATAAGGCAACACAATGTTGCTTCCTACTGCACCAACTCACTAGACTTGAGCCGAGTAGTTGACAACAACCACTCGTGCTCTTTCTATCGAGTTTACTACCGGCATAATCCGAATCGGAGTAGCCGATTAGTTCGAACTCCGTAGATCTAGGGTACCAAATACCAACGTTAAGTGTACCCTTAAGATATCTAAGGATATGCTTAACTAGGGTTAGGTGAGACTCCTTAGCACAGGTTTGAAACTCAGGCGCACATACTACTATCATGCGAATAGGATGTCGGGTCGATCATAGCTTAAGTATAGGAGACTTCCTATCGCGCTCCTATAGTACTTTAAGTCAATGGACTTACTTTCTAGGTCTTCTCCTATGTTAACATTAATCACCATTGGGGTGTTTATTATCTTAGCGTCTTGCATTCCAAATCTTTTAATTAACTCCTTAGTGTATTTTTGTTGATATAGGTATATACCATCCTTAGTTTGTTTAATTTGTAGACCTAAAAAGAAACTTAACTCGCCTACCAAGTTCATTTCAAACTCACTTTCCATGAGTGAAACGAACTCGTTTAGTAAGGCTGAGTTAGAGGTTCCAAAAATTATATCGTTTACGTAAATTTGAGCTATGAATATTTCTTTACCTAAGGTTTTTACGAAGAGAGTTGGGTCAACTAAGCCTTGGTTAAACCCTTTTGACTTAAGATGGATTGAAAGTCTCTCGTACCAAGCTTGAGGAGCTTGTTTAAGTCCATAGAGAGCTTTCTTAAGTTTTAGAACATGGTCGGGTTTATCTAGATTTTCGAACCCGGGGGGTTGGCTAACATAAACTTCTTCTTTAATGTATCCATTTAAGAATGCCGACTTAACATCCATTTGAAACAGCTTAAATCCTCGATGTGCGGTATAAGCTAGCAACATTCGAATGGATTCGAGTCTAGCTACTGGGGCATAGGTTTCGTCGTAATCTAAGCCTTCGACTTGACTAAACCCTTTGGCGACTAACCTAGCCTTGTTTCTAACTACTTCACCTTTATCATCAAGCTTATTTCGAAACACCCACCTTGTTCCAATTATCGTTTTGTCTTTAGGTGGTGGTACTAATTCCCACACTTCATTCCTAGTAAATTGAGCTAGCTCTTCTTGCATTGCAATAATCCAATCGGGATCAAGAAGAGCTTGTTCAATTGATTTGGGTTCTATCTTTGAAATTAAGGAAATTTGACTAAGGTTCCTATAGGATGCTCTAGTTCGAACTCCTAGATTAGGATCTCCTATCACTTGATCGATAGGGTGGTTAGTTTGAATCCTAGATTGGGTTGGGTTTGTGTCACCTAATGCTTGATCAATGGGGTGACTTGGTTGAACATTAGTTTGGTTGGAGTCATCTATCACTTGATCAATAGAGTGACTTGGTTGACTTAGGTTAGGATTAACACTAGACCTGATCTCCGGATCAGAGTTAGGTCTAGTATGAATCGGCTCGCTAATTGGGGTTGCCGGGGGTTTTGTAGGTTCATGTCCTTCATCAAATACTATATTGATAGTCTCCTCGACTCTAAGGGTGTCATGGTTATATACTCTATAAGCTCGACTTGTAGTCGAGTATCCTAGAAAGATTCCGGTCGTGGTCTTGGATGTAAATTTCCCTAGGTAATCCTTAGTGTTTAGGATATGTACCTTACACCCAAATACCCTAAAGTACTTGATGTTAGGTATTTTATCGTAATAAATCTCGTATGAGGTCTTAAGGTGCCTCTTTACCATAAGGATTCTATTTTGGACATAGCATGCCGTACTCACGACTTCTGCCCAAAACCTATCGGGTAGGTCATATTCGTTCAACATGGTCCTAGCGGCTTCTTGTAGAGTTCGGTTTTTCCGCTCCACTAGGCCATTTTGTTGAGGGGTCCTAGGGCAAGAGAATTCATGGTGGTATCCGTTTAGGTTACAGAAGTCGATGAACCTTTGATTTTCGAATTCACCACCATGATCGCTTCTAATTCTTTTAACCTTAAGGTTTTTTTGATTCTCGATTAATTTGAATAAATTGATTAATTGATCTAGGGTATCATTTTATGTTTGATGAACCTAACTTGAGTAAACCTGGAGTAGTCATCAATTATGACTAAGCAATATTGACTTTTATTGAGTGACTTGGCTCCATGTGAATCGAATAGATCCATATGCAGGAGCTCAAGTACACTTGAGGTTCGTTCTTGGTTAGTTAACTTGTGTTGTGTCCCAGGTTGTTTTCCTTATTGACAAGCATGATTTTATTAACGTTGTTGGGTAAGCCTCGACTAGGCCACTCGACTCATCTTGTGGACGAGTCTTGGGTGAGTGACCGAGTCGCGGTGCCACAACCATGATTCCTCTTCCCGTGTCATAAGACATTTGGTGAGGATTTGATTAAGTTAATTGTATAAATGTTATTTGTCCTAGTTCCTTTGAGTATTGTTTTACATACATTTGTTTTAATTACACATTCATTTTCTAAAAATATGACCTTATAATTATTGTCACATAATTGGCTTACATTTGACGAGTTATATTCAAAATTCTCTACAAGTAATACATTTTTAATAACAAAATTCGAGTTAAGCTCGATATCACCTGATCCGATGATTTTGAGCTTGCCGTTATTCCCAAAGTCTACCGATCCTTGTCGTTTGAATCGAAGCTTTGCGAATTTGAGTTGATCCGGTCATGTCCGAGTAACAGCCTAACATCCATTGATCCTACACACAAGGTGGTTGGATTGGATGTTAGATTATTATATTTAAAAAAAAAAATGGTTGTAAGTTGTTAAACCTAGGTCATCTCACCGGAGTCTATATGATCAAGCATGTTATACTTATGTGTTCTTTGTGAGATGACTTCCAATTAAGTTGATTAAGTGCATTTATATTTAAGTAATGTTAGATTTGGATTTGACCCTAGGCTTGTCAAGTTTACCTTTTCAAGATCATGGCTTCCAGGTCGTGGCGAGGCACAGGGGCCTTCTTTTATCGGATCATCGACCACTTCCTTAGACAAAGCCATTTTTAAGAAAATGATGACTTGACTCACCTAAAATTATTTCCTCGTCTAACTAGTTATTTTTGAAAAGAGGCTCCCCGAGGCTCAATCTTTTCGAAGGATTTTAGTTCATTATTTGAAAAGAGGCTCCCCGAGGCTCAATCTTTTCGAAGGATATTAGTTGGTTATTTGAAAAGAGGCTCCCCGAGGCTCAATCTTTTCGAAGGATTTTAGTTGGTTATTTACGTGTTCTAAGTGAGTTCACGAAAGAAAAAAAAATTCTAAGCATGCAATTTCTAAGTTAAAACACAAACATGTTTTGTACTGGCTCCCCCTAGACCGTTGAATCGGTTCGGTCTATCCACATAGTGGATTTGGTCCTTGGGAACCCAGTACGAGTTGGATCCTAGAGTTGAAATCAAAGTGGTCTTAGGGACCCATGCTTGGACACATTTTTTATGTCTACTTACGATTGACATATACGACCTATTGGTCGTGTTTGAGCTAAACCCTAGTCCGACCTTGTTGTACACGGCCCTTTGCGATCCAAGTAGGAGGTCAAGTCTTTTGGATCCCAAAGTAAACCTTTCCAACGTATTCCTAAGATCTTCGACTTAACTTTTCAAGAGTGAGTTCTCAACTTCGAGTTTTTCAACCCGAGTTGAGTCCTTCTCTTGAACTCGACTAGTCGAAGAGGTTAGGGAGACCTCGTGTTTGAGGAGTTTAACTTCCTCAACCAGGGTCTCGACCTTGGACTCGGACTTAGCTAACTTCCTAGACAAAAACCTAACCGTATTATGTAAAGTATTAAATAAGGTTCAACTCACCTTATGGGTATCTTTTGAACTGGATGCGTATCCGTGGCTTGACTTGAAGGTAGCTTCGTAGTCCGAGTCATCCTCAGGTTCTGACTCAAGTTCAGGTTCGGTCTCCGTGTCGGACTCAATCGATTTCGCCATGAAGACGTGGTCTTCGTCTTCTTCGGATGACGCTTCTTCCCATGTTGCATTGAGGGCCTTCTTGTGCTTAGGTGCTTGGTGGTTGAGCTTGGGGCACTCGGACTTTATATGTCCAAACCTGTTACACTCATAACACCTAATATTAGAACTTTTAGGCTTACCTTGGTTGGGTCGAGTTGTGGTTCGCTTTCGTCCCTTGGCTATCCTTTGAGCTAGGTTCATTAGTTCGGCAGTCAATTCCGGGTCAACTTCTTCTTCGGACTCATCTTCCTCCTCGGTTGGTGGTGGCTTGCTTGCGATTTTCTTCTTCTTTGAACCTGCAAACAAGGCTATACCCCTCTCGGGTTCCGAGTTGGACTGCTCATGTAATTCAAAATCCGAAAAGAGTTCATCTAATCTAAGTTTAGAAAGGTCCTTGGAGACCTTGTAGGCATCGACCATGGATGCCCACAAGGTAGTCCTAGGAAAAGAGTTTAGAATATACCTTATAAGGTCGCGGTTTTCGACCTTTTGCCCGATTGCGTGTAGGTTGTTGACTATGTCTTGGACACGGGTATGGAGTTGTGTCGCGGACTCGTGTTCCTGCATTTTTAGTGTGTACAATTTATTGAACAACAAATCACGTTTGCAAACCTTAGCTTGATCCGATCCTTCGTGTAACTCGATCAGCTTTGTCCAAAGGTCCTTTGCGCTAATGAAGGGGCCGACGCGATTTAACTCCTCCTTGGACAAGCCACATTGGAGGATTTGTGTTGCCTTGGCGTCGGCTTTGACTTGTCATTTTGTCGCAATGGTCCATTGATCATAATCCAAGGAGTCACCCACTTCATTAGTCGGAAGTGTGAAACCCGTTTGGATCATGATCCACATCTCGATTTAGGTTTTGAGAAAGCATTCCATCTGACCCTTCCAATAACGGAAGTCATCTCCATTGTAAAACGGAGGTCGGACGGTGCTAAAACCCTCGAGATGGGCCATTAGAACAAAAGACAAAAAGGGACGAAGACGAAGAAACTAGCAACGACAAAAACACAAAACAAGGTACCAAGACTCGCGTCTTGGATTAGTAGTGCGGGAGTAAATTTAACAAAGCAAAATAAATCAGAAATAAATAGAAATAAAAGAAAAATAAATCTGTGAAAAATGGCTAGATTGGTGGTTTCACCAAATCTTAGCAACCCCCGGCTCTGATACCAATTGTTGGATCGAAGCGGATCGCTAGAGGGGGGGTGAATAGCGATAAAAACTTTTCTTTTAAATCGTTCGATAGACAATTAAACGTAGCGGAAATGTAAATAAAAACTAAATGAGACAAATAGTTTTTTTACTTGGTTCGTAGCCTTCGGCTACTACTCCAAGGCCCTAACGGTCCTAGACCGTGTGCGGAGGGCAATTCACTAAAACACTCCTCCTCGTTGGAGGTAGGAGTTTTACGATTACAAAAGCCTTCGAAGCAAAAAGATAGAGAGACAAACCCTCTCTTCTATTAAAGCAAAATGCAACGAAAAGCCTCGATTAAAAAGAATTGCAATATTAAAAGCAATAACAAATTAAAATTATACCAACAACTAAACAAAAGAAACTTTAAGCTAGGGTTGTTGGCAGCACTTCGTTATTGTAGAGTCGTCGGAGAGTTGCAGCATAATGGAGGCTTTTGAGCACTTAGAATTGAGGATGAAACCCTAGGTTTGGCCCTCCTTTTATAGCCTTTAAGCCCCTCAACGAATGAGTCTTCAACCAATCACAAATGGGCACAAAACTCCTTGAAAAATGGTGATAAAGCTTGACTCCTCGAGGCTGATTTTTGACCACCGGTTGAACTGGCACCGGTTGAACTGGCCGGTTGAACTGATGGCCAGGATTTTTAACTACAATAAAGAGTTAGCTCAAAATATAAGCAGATTCGACGGCCACTTGCCGTCCGATCTCAACATAGACCTTCCATGGGAAGTCTTGGGTCGGATCGTCGCCTAAGATCATCCCAGTAAAGAGGATACGACCTCACTTACGCTCGCACACATGAGCTTACCTCGATACTTACGTGTCGCTTTTGCTTTCGGCCTTCCACTCGATTCCTTCGGCTCCCTCCGAAGTAACTTGAGTGTCGCCCCACCACCGCGGCTTCCTCCGGGTGTCGCTAGCCTTCAGCTCCAGCATTGAGACTTTTCTGCACACTTGATTTAGCTCGTGAGATAACAATATAAGCTTAACTTTGTATCGTTTGCTATAATCAAAACTTAGGTTCGACTTAGGTGCCCACTGCACCAACATTAAGTTCAAGGTGCATAGTTTTTGCATCTAGATGAACTAAAACTCATCTAATTTAAAATGTGGATCATTAGGAAAGCTTGTGTACAAGTCATGTGCATAGAGCCCAAGGAATATGATCCAAAACTTGGTTTTGAAATCATTTTAAAATCAATTTAGAAAACCTTGGTGAAGTCTATCTTTTGATAGCAATCACCATTGATGAAGTTGATACAAAATAGGGCCAAAACATTGAAAATTTCAATGGTTTTGAGTTTTGTATAAAACTCACTATTTTATGGGTAAAATAATTTTCAAATATTTTTCACCCATTGTAATGACTATAAGTAATATACGTATCAAATTTTATGATTTTTCTAATTACATAGAATTACTTATGTTGAAATTTAGAAATTTTCCAACTATCGATCGCTCTGTGTGATTGGTGATATGGGTGGCAATTGATCGTCAGGAGTCGACTGCTAGGTCTGATTTCAGGTTAACAAGGTTTGTTTAGCCCGTGTTCAGATATGGAAAAGGTTCCTAATCACTCCTAACCCTAGGATATGCTTTAGGAAACATTATAAAGGGTGAAAATCCATTGGATATGGATTAGGAGCTGTGTTAGGTCAAAGTATCAAATTTAGGGTGAGTGAAAGTTCTATGTTGAACTTAGAACCTTAATTTTGATGGTTTAGAGTTCCTATTGGCTTAGGGGCTTCCCAAGGACATTGTTGGTGCAATGGTCAAAGGGAAGCAAGCCTTTAGGGGGGAGGTATCCATCTTGGGATGATAGATGTGTTTTTCTCCTTGAAGAGGAGAAGTTATTGGGAGAGTATCATCAATTGGAAAATTGATGGATTTTTGATACCCAATTTGGAAATTAGGAGAGAGTATAGGATTGCCTCTCTTGAGTGATATGTGGCTTATCACTAGGAAGATGGTAGGCATCCTAGGTATTTATTTTTGGATCAAGGGGGAGATTGTAAGATCTCATTGGGACATGAGACATTGACCTCCTTGGAGAGAAAACCTTTTTGATGTTAGTCAAAAAAGGGGGAGAATGTTTGGGGGAGAACATTTGGAGAGTGTTTACCAATTTGGGATAATTGGTAAGGGATTTGAGTTAGTGTTCTAACTCAATGATTTGTTTGGTTTTTGTCAAACATCAAAAAGGGGGAGATTGTTGGTGCAATCGGCCCAGGTCACGATTGACCAGAACTCGAGTTTGACTCGAGTGATATTTTGATGTTTCGACAAAAACATATGACAATGTAATTGTCATGGGAAAGTCCAAGTCTTGTATACTTGCCATGGAAAGTCCAAGTGGAACACTTGGCATTTGGTAAAGTCCAAGTCTTGAGTACTTGGCATGAAAAGTCCAAGTGGGACACTTGGCACATGAAAAGTCCAAGCATGGGTCTTGGCAATGTAAAAGTCCAACATGGGTTGGCAAGGGAAAGTCTAAGCATGGTCTTGGCATTTGAGAAGTCCAACATGGGTTGGCAAGGGAAAAGTCCAAGCATGGGTCTTGGCAATGTAAAAGTCCAACATGGGTTGGCAAGGGAAAGTCCAAGCTTGAGTCTTGGCATGAGAAGTCCAAGGGGTTTGATATTGGTCACAGTAAAGTCCAAGCGGAGTCTTGGCAGCATAAGTCCAATGGTTGGCGGCGTAAAGTCCAAGCGGAGTCTTGGCGGCGTAAGTCCAATGTGCCTTGGCGGTGTAGACACCGTTAGCATGACATAGCCGACGGAAGCACCTAGAGGCTAGCGCGATGGATGAACAAGTCATGGATGACTTGGAGGGATCCGAGAGGCGTGAGGCTGATGGAGGTGGCTAGAAGGCTTAGGTCTAGGCTAAGGGTGGTCTAGCAAGTATGGGGGCACCATACTTGGGTTAAAACCTCATCTTTGAGGTTGGCAGTCGACTGGCATTATGGCCGGTTCGACTGCCGTGAGTCGACTTGAGTTCGACTGCCAGTCCAATGTCGAGCACAGAACGCTCCGTAGCCGACTGGCCAGTCGGCTACGGGCACTGGCAGTCGACTGCCAATGTTGGCAGTCGACTGCCAAGAGATCCGTTGGAGTTTTTCCAGCGTGGATCGAGCCGTTGTCTCACGACAACAGTGGCATCAGTCGACTGGTGACTTATGGCAGTCGACTGATGGGCGGAAATCCAGGTCGCGCGCAAGGATAAAAGGAGCTCGATGGGAGGGTTTTTGGCATCAGTTCTAAAGCGATTTCTTGGACATTTTTGAGGTGATTTGCTGCTGCAAATCAGGGTCTTCAACCACGGTTCAAGCGATCAACAAGCAAGTAATCCAAAGGCATTTGTAAAGTTATTTTCTTTACTAGTTTTGCATTGTATTATTGTATTTGCTTGTATTCCTTTCGTTTATTGTTGTAAACATTTGTACGAGGTTTCTCCGCCTCCGACTTGTTGTCGAGAAGGAGTTTATTGATTAGTGATTGCATTGGCATCGCTAGAGCTCGATCCGTGGAGTAGAAACCGTGTGGTTCCGAACCACGTTAAATCTTCGTGTTATTGTTTTTGTGATTGTGTTTCGTTATTGTTATCATATATATATTCCGCTGTGCTAACGAAACTTGTAGACACGAACACGCGATCGAATTCCATCTACGAACGGTCAAACGCTATTCACCCCCCCTCTAGCGGCGTCAAATTTCCAACAGAAAATTCTCTTCCTTAAGTTTTTTGACTTGAGTTGAGTTTCCCTCTTGAACTTGACTAGTTGAAGAGGTTAGGATAGCCTTTTGCTTAAGGATTTTAACCTCGTTAAGTAAAGAATCGACTTTAGACTCTGATTTGTTGGTGCAATTGGCCCAGGTCATGATTGATCGGACTCGAGTAATATTTTGATGTTTGACAAAACGATTGACAATATGATTGTCATGGGAAGTCCAAGAATGGTCTTGGAATTTGAGAAGTCCAAGTCATGGGCACTTGGCATAGAAAGTCCAAGTCTTGGGTACTTGACATGAAAAGTTCAAGCATGAGTCTTAGCAATGATAAAGTCCAAGTCATGGGCACTTGGCATGGAAAGTCCAAGTATGAGTCTTGGCAATGGTAAAGTCCAAGTCATGGGTACTTGGTAAGGAAAGTCCAAAGGTATAGTCTAGGCGACATAAGTCCAAGTGTGTTATCTTGGCGGTGTAAAGTCCAAGTGAACTTTGGCGGTGAAAGTCCAAGTATGGATGCTTGGCAATTGGGAAGTCTAAGGATATGATATTAGCGGCGTAAAGTTCAACTATGTAGTCTTGGCAGCATAAAGTACAAGTATTTGTCTTGGCGGCATAAGTCCAAATGTACCTTGGCAAAGTAAACCCGATTAGCATGACAATAACTGATGAAAGAACCTGAAGGCTAGCATATGGATGAACAAGTCATGGAGGACTTGGAGGGATCCAATAGGCGTGAGGCTAATGGAGGTGACTAGAAGGCTTAGGTCTAGGATAAGGGTGATCTATCAAATATGAGGGGATTATACTTGGGTTAAACCTCATGTTTGAGGTTTATCAATTGACTGGGGTTATGGACCAGTCGACTAGCTAAGTGTTTGAAACTTGGCAGCCTAATCAACTTGGATCAGTCGACTAGGATTATAACTAGTCGACTAGTCTGATAGTTGATTGAGCTTCGACTGCTCGAGTGAAGCTCTGTTAGTTGACTTCCATTGTGGGTAGTCAATCGTTTGAGCGATCGTATCATGGATGACAATCGACTTGTTTGCGATATGAGCACGAAGCCGGTAGTTGAATGGTCGATCATTGTCGGAGCGATTGATCGCTAGGGTATCCGTTGGATAGGTTCCAGCGTGGATGGAGCCGCTGTGAGACAATGGATGGGAGAGTAGTCGATTGGGGCCTTCTAGAAGTTGACTGCTAGGCGTAAAATCAGCTTGATGCTGGTGATAAAAGGAGCAGCAAAGGGAGAATTTTGCAAACAATTTTTTTTGGCAATTTGGGGAAGTGTTGTTGCATTCTAGACCTTCAAAAGCAATCCAAAGCAATCAACAAACAAGCAATCAAATGTTCTTTGTGTAAAGTTTTCTTTACTTGTATTTGCTTATTGCTTAGTATACTTGTTGTATTTTTTTGTATTACTATTGTAATCACTTTGTAAGAGTTTTCTCCATCTCCGAAGTATTTTTCGAGAAGAAGTTTATAAGTGGTGGTGTGCATCACTAGAGCTCGCTATTGAACTCGCCCCGTGGAGTAGGAATCCTAGTTTTGAACCATATTACATTTTGTGTATTGCGAGTGTTTGTCGTATTTTGTTATCGCTATTTGTTTCTGCTGCGCTAACAAGTTTTGTAGACGAACATGATTGAACGAATTCCAAGCAACGAATCGGCGAATCACTATTCACCCCCTCTAGCGGACATATCGATCCCAACAAGTGGTATCAGAGCTCAGGGCTCTCAGAAGAACAATCGCTCTGATACCCAACAAGTGGTATCAGTGCCTGGGGCTCTCAGAAGAACAATTTCTTCGATACCCAACAAGTGGTATCAGAGCTAGGAGATCTTCTACGGACTAACCGCCAAGAGAGAAAAGTGCTAGAGGTTGGAGAGGAGGATGGAGTTGCCAAATCTTGGACTAGGCCGTGACATCAACTCTCCACTACCCTATGGATTTTACGGAATTGTGGGTTTTGACCAATGGAAGGAGAGTATAGAAATCTTCCTCATGATGAACATCGAAGATTGGTTCATCTTGATAGAAGGATTTGAATATCCAAGAGGTTTGAAGGGAGGATTCCTCAAGATGAAGAAATGAACCAAGGAACAACTCCAAAAATTTGAGAAAAATAAAAAGGTAATTAAATTTTTGGTTGATTTAATTTCTAATGACCTATTATGTAGGATAGGTCAATATCAAGATGCCAAGGATTTATGGAGTAAGCTAGCCAAACTTCATTAGAACTCTTTACCGACCCAAGTAGAGAAGGAGCCCGAAGAAGAAAAAAGCTCATCATTATCCCAAGAGCTTGGGGATTCGAAAGTTGAGAGATACTCAACATCTGGATCGGTAGTGGAAGAAAAGGAGGAAGCCTCTGCCTCTAGGATAAGGGGGAGGAGAGACCTTCCACGCCGGAGCAAGAGCAAAATGAACAATCTACATGTGGGAGAATTGAAGAAAAATCCAAAATTCTCCTACCATTCAAGAAGGTAACTCAAATATGTGTATTAAAGTTAAAAATCATATAAGGTATTTTGAGTGTAGGGGAAATGAACATTACAAGAGTAAGTATCCAAAGCGGGTCATGAAGACAACACAAGTGGTGCCAAAGACCAAGGAGACCGGAGTCCCCACTATTAAGAGCAAGGAGCATATTGTGTGCTTCAAGTGCAATCAAAGAGGCCACTATAGAAGTCAATGCTCTATGGGGAGGAAGCAAACCAAGGGCAAAGGAGGAGTCTCAAATGTAGGGGGAGCTAAGGCAAATTCTAAGGTAACTTTTAATTATGCTCATTCTTTAATTCATAACAAAAAGCATGCTAGCAATATGTCTTATTTATATGCTAATAATTTCCTTGTAATTGTTCATGAGAAAAGGATTCTAATAGCAATAAATATTTTTATTTAGGTGCTAAACATGATAATCTTATGTATAAGTATAGAACCGTTAACCCTAGATCAACCTTACCTAAGGATAGAAAGGTAGAGAACAATAATTTAGGTATTAGCCCTAAGAAGGGTAGACATATGCTTAAGAAGAAAAACCATGTCCAAGGAATTAATGAAAAATCAAAGATTGAGAAATTAGAAATGGAAAATCAAGTCTTGAGATCAAGGCTTAAGAAATTGGAGAAGACCCTTAATAAGTTGACAAATTCAAGTAAATGGTCTAATGGGCAAGGTTTAGGTGTTAGGAGGCAAGAACTATCAAATGATAGGAAAGGTTTGGGTCACAAATCTTAGTCCAAGGTAGATAAGCCTACCTATCACAATGTTCCATTTAATTATGGAACTACTCCTAAGTCTAGGAAAGTCAAGGTTACTAGGGAAGTCATCCCTAAGGCTAATATTGACTAGTGTCAAGTGACTAAGACTTCAAAGAAGTTTAGGAAAGTCACTAGCAAGGTTACAAGCAGAGTTACCCCTAGAGTTGATCTTGACAAAACTCAAATGACCAAGGCTTCAAAGTCTAGGAGGGTCATAAGGAAGGTATCTAGGGAGATTATCCCTAGTTAACCGAAGGAGCTTAAATAGATTTTGGATTTCTAGGAGCATGATTCCCTCACGCTAGATGGGTTAGGGTGTGTCAACTTGAATTGGTAAGGTAGTTAACCTAACCATAGCAAAGTTGACACTTTAGGTCATTTTCAAGGTTATGTGATACCTTGAAATGAGATAAGAATTGTGATCCTAAGGAATTTAGGATGTGCCAATAAAATTGAAAAAGTTTGAAAAATTGATTAAAATTGGCACAATTGGCATAAAGGTATGATGTGCCAAAAAGGTTGAGGATTTAACACACTCAAGGGGTTTAAGTGTCATTATGTCAAATTTGGTATTTGGTATAATCCTAGATAATGAAAAGTTAGAATTATGGCTTAGATAATCTTGTTGCATTTCATACACTTGCGATGCTTCATATGCCATATCATATGTTTGTAAGAATGGTGTGTTTGTGATGTATCGCAACTCATAGAAATATAAGGCTTACCTTGATTTTGCATTTTGATATGAGCAAAACATATAGGATTTTAGGAGTAGTTTTCACAGACATCTCATTACATTTTATACTTGTTTCATGCATATTCTACTTTGTTTTGCATCTATTTTCTATTTTCTGATTCGGAGATCTGCTCTTGTTGTTTTTGTCTATTGGACGATATTTTATAGGCAAAACGACACATTATTGGAGCAAAAGGAAGGCATTCACCGGGTGGAACAAAGGCGGACACGACCGACCATGTGGATTTCACACGACTGTGTCCAAACCCCCCAGCGCCCCACATGGTCGGTCGTGTGGTGCTGGGCTATTTTGACGTGACTAGGGTTTTTCTTGGGATTTATGAGGAGCCGGCTTCACATCTATAAATAGGAAGGCACACCCAAACCCTAGGGAAGAGGCCAGACGGTTCGAACGACACACCGATGCCCTGAAAAGCACCGAAAACTCACAACGAGGAGGAAGGAAGCTGCTAGAAGATCCGTGTTGACGCTCCGACATTGTAGAGAATAACCAAGATACGCATATTGGTTAGGACAAGAAGTATCTCTTATATTTTCTCGTTCTACTCTCATTGTAAATATGATTTCTAAGATGTTTTGCATTTATTCTTCCTTGTTTATGGAGTAGATACTTCGATTCTAGGATTAGGGAGTAACTTATGCTTATGGACATGCTAGTTCAAATAGTATTTCATCTTTTTGATTCTATTTGTAATTGTGTGTTGTTGATATTGATGAAGATTATGTTTTGATTTCTATTTCTACTGTGCGTAGCCGATGCAAAGGGTGACAACCTTTGTATCAAAGATCTAGGAGAACCAAGGGGGAACCAAATGGTCATCCTCCCTCCGATAACCGTAGAAGTAGAATATGATAGAATAGGATATGAAATATGATCCACCTCTTCATAGGGATTATTAGGACATCCTCGTACCTAATAGCCTATCTTAGCAGAAGGGCCAAAGTAGGAGAAATTAACTCTAGAAGGGTTGAGGGACCTTAGTGACAGGGGGCTCCCAACGGCATAAACCCCTTGAGCTCTGATGATCCAAAAGGTCAGCTTGGTTAAGAATAGGTAGTTCTCGGTAGAAGAAAAAGTTCATCGGGCAAATGTAAGATGATCCTCTCGCAAGCCCATAATTAGAGACCTAGATGACATTTAATTGACAGCATGTTCCATGACGCATATGTGAAACCGAAGTCCTAAAATCCTTTTTAAGAACTCGGAACTGATGTGAGCAAAACATATAGGGTTTTAGGAGTAGTTTTTGCTCAGATCTCATTATGTTTTATGTTCGTTTCATGCATATTTTACTTTATTTTGTATGCATTTCTTATTTTTTGATTCGGAGATCTGCTCATTGTACTTTTGTGTGCAGGAAAATATTATACGAGGAAAATGATGCACTTTTAGAGCGAAAAGAAGGCATTTGACAGCTAGAGAAGAATGACACACACCCTGGCCCTATGAAAACACACGGCCTGCGCTGCAGCGCCACACACGACCATGTGGCGCTGCACGATTCCGACGTGAGTCGGTTATTTTTTAGGTTTCAGGGATATCTAGGTTGATGTCTATATAAAGGAGGCTACGCCCAAACCCTAGGGGGGAGGCACGACGGCTAGGATGACACTCTGATGCCCTAAAAAGCTTCGGGAACTCGCAATGGGGAGGAAGAAATCCGCCGGAGATCCAAGTTCTACACTTCAACGTCGGAAAGAAGAGCCATATTGCATTGTAATTTCTGTTCTTTGCATAATTTTCATTGTTTATACGAACATGATCGTGCTTTTGTGTTTCTCCTCTCTTATTTATGGAGTAGACTCTTCGATTCTAGGATTAGGGAGTAGTTTGTGTGCGTAGAACATGTCATTCCAAATTGAATTCTGTTCTTGAATTTGTATTTGCAATTGGTATTAGTTTAGATCGATATCTATGCATTTTGATTTTCTATCTACTGTTCTAGCCGATACGAGGGGTGACAACCTTCGTATCTAAGATTTAGGAGAATTAAGGAGGAACCTAGGTGTTGGCCTCATCTCACATAACCGTGGGTAGAAGGATGAGATAGAGTAGGAAATGCGCCTCGTTTTTGACTCATCACAGGGATCGATTCGGCATCCTCATATCGACTATCCCATCCTAAGTCCAGGGGTCAACCTGGTAATGGCAGAGGTAGCTTCCGATAGATGTGAATGCTCATCGGGGGAGTGTATGATGTCTTTTCCACAAAACCGTAGCTAGAAACCTAGACAAAACCCAATTGATAACGTGTTATGTGACACACAAACGAAACCGAAATCCTAGAATCCCTTCCAAAGACTCACAACTAGTTTCTTTCTTCTTCTGTGTGACACTGTATTGAGTTGGGACCCCCGTCAACCCTCGAAATCACAACCCTTAGAACTGAATTCCGAACAATAACGTTCACTTAACAAATCGGTACTCGAATCTCAGTCCCAGTGAGATCGATAATCTTTTTATTACTTGACAACATCTGTGCACTTGCGAGCGTTGAGCACGAGGGCGCGCTTTGAGTCCTTGATAGCCTCCATCACGAGATTTGAGGTCGCATTCGCATGCATCAAGTTTTTGGCGCCGTTGTCGGGGACTGATTGATTCGATATCGAATCAAGAAGTAGATAATTGGATCGGACTTAGGATTAGATTTATTTGCTTGCTTTACTTTTATTCCTTTCTTTATTTTCATTTTATTTTATTTACTTCAGTTATAGATTTTCCATATCTAGATTGTTGGATTTTCTGAGCCACAAAAAACCGCTTTTTGCGTTGCGAAAACCGCGGAAGCCCGGCCACGGATCCGTGCGAAGATATAAAAAAATTAAAAACTACATGTATGTGTTATGGAAAAACCTAGATCTACCATAGATCTATGCGATGAGAGTGTTACCCTCGTAGCGACGCCCTTCGCTTATCCCGCTCGTCCAAATGCTTTGCCAAAATTCAAGAGTGTCAAGTGTACACTCCTCTATAAGTATCCACACGGACAAATGGTGGAGAAAAACAACCTAGAGTATGCTAGCACTCCTTAGAAGTTTTGGCCAAAAGAGGATGAGGGAGAGAGCTTGAGGAAGAGCAAGGAAGAAGAAGATGGAGTTACACACAAAATCAATTCACACCATGAATAATAGTGGTCGGGCACTTCAAGTTGGGGGGGTTACATGCATGCATGTAACTCCAAGAGCCAATGACTCTTGGTCTCCCTCATGAGGTGGCACCACATGATAAGTCCATGATGATGTGGAGCATCATCATTGGTCGGCCCCCATGCCAAGTCACCGTGACATGGTAATTGGTCAAGTCAAAATTGACCATTCATCTTCCCTCTCAAGTCAAGTCAAACTTGACCTATTATCTCCCATGGTTGATCAAATCTAACCACTTGATTCAAGTCAATTTGATTTAATGAATCTCTATTCATTAATTTAAATTGACTCAATGAATCAAATCTAAATTAGACTCATTCAACACTTGAATCAAATTGAGTCTAACTCAATTAGTCTAATTTGGATTACTATTAATCCAATTTGGTTCATCCCATGAACCTAATCCTCATGGTTCATCATATGAACTTAATCTCCATCTAATTTTCCTTTGTGTGTGACCCTATAGGTTCTTGTAACGTTGGCAATGCTCCTAAATCGATTTAGGAGCATAAGCAATGAGCGGTATCTAGCAACACATCATTGCTACCCAAGTTACAAGAATGTTGAGCTCTAACATCACCTTTGTGACTACTAATTGTGACTCTCACAATATGTGACAATGTCCCTCTATCCTTGACATCTAGATTGACCAATTGAGGCATAGACCGTGTCATCCTTGGTACAATCTATATCTTGAACTCCAAGTAGACTCACTCTATTCAAATGAGCTCAACATCTCATATTGACTCATTTGGGCATGACCATGCACTTCGTGGTCTCACTCTATCAAGAATAACGATGTCACTCCTATCATATAGGAGGGATAGATCCCATCTATATCACTCACATCCCTTTGCATAATTTGTTACATACCCAGTAATCGCCTTTATAGTCCACCTATTTACGAGTGACGTTTGACGAAGCCAAAGTATGCAACTCCTTATGTAGGGAACCATGGTGACTTCAGGTCCAAGAACTAATAGTCATACTAATAGTCACATGAGAAAGTATATGACACTCATATAACGATCCATGATACTTTCTCATGGCGGATCATTCAGTATACATTCTCCAATGAATACCCATGTGTCAACTTGATATCTCATATCCATGACTTGTGAGATCAAGTCATCGAGTTGACCTACATGCTAGTCTCTACGCATTAACATTGTCCCTGAATGTTAATACTTGACTAAGAATGATTAAGAGTAGTGTTCTCTATATCATCTCATTATCGATTCAACTAATCGATCGATATATATAAGAACCTTCAACTCAAGGACGTTATTATACTTAGTTTATTTGGCACCAATACAAGTAAATATAATAATCATGCCTTTATAAATAGGAATATGATACACCAAAGTCCATACAACAATCATTACATGATTGACTCTAGGGCTTTCACTAACAATCTCTCACTAGCACTAGTGTCAATTACCGTAGTATCTAATACCCAATGACCTAGTGTGACCATCATGCTTTTTCTGTGTCAAAGCCTTGGTCAAGGGATCTGCGATATTAGCCTCTATGGGTGCTCTGCAAATCTTCACATCTCCTCTATCGATAATCTCTAGAATGAGATGGAAGCACCGTAGTTAGTGTTTGGTCCGCTGGTATGAGCGAGGTTCCTTAACCTGCGCAATAGCTCTATTGTTGTCACAATAGAGCTCTATAGGATCTGCTATGCTAGGAACCACCCCAAGCTCAGTAATGAACTTGCAGATCCAAACTGCCTCCTTTGCTGCCTCTGATGCAGCGATATACTCAGCTTCTATTGTAGAATCAGCAACTGTGTCCTGCTTCGAACTCTTCCAACTCACAGTGCCACCATTCAAGCAAAACACGAACCCTGACTGTGATCTATATTCATCCTGGTCAGTTTGGAAGCTGGCATCGCTATAACCCTTTACAGCTTGCTCCTCATTGCCTCCAAATATCAAGAAATATTCTTTTGTCCTTCTCAAATACTTAAGAATATTCTTGACTGCTATCCAGTGACGCTCACCTGGATCTGACTGGTATCTACTCGTCATGCTCAAAGTATACGAGACATCAGGATGAGTACACGGCATGGTGTACATGATAGATCCTATAGCAGATGCGTAAGGGATCTTATCCATGTGGTCTCTCTCCTCTCTAGAAGAGGGACTTTGAGTCTTCAAAATACTCACACCATGTGACATCGATAGAAGTCCCTTCTTGGAATTCTGCATGGCAAATCGTAGTAATACCGTGTCAATATATGTACTCTGACTTAGGCCAAGTAATCTCTTAGATCTATCTCTAAAGATTTTGATGCCTAGAATACAGGCTGCTTCACCTAAGTCCTTCATTGAGAAGCACATCCCTAGCCAAGTCTTCACAGACTGTAGCGAAGGGATGTCATTCCCAATGAGTAGTATATCATCCACATACAATACAAGGAAGACAACTGTGTTCCTATTAACCCTCTTGTAGACACAGGGTTCATCTTCATTCTTGATGAAACCAAACTATTTGATCGCATCATCGAATCGAAGATTCCAACTCCGAGAAGCTTGCTTTAGCCCATAAATGTACCTTTGCAGCTTGCATACTTTCCCAGTATGTTGTGGATCTACAAAACCCTCAGGTTGTGTCATGTACACATCCTCGAGTAAGTTTCCATTCAGAAATGCGGTTTTGACATCCATCTTCCAGATCTCATAATCGTGGTATGCTGCAATAGCAAGCATCATCTGAATGGACTTAAACATCATCACTGGAGAAAAGGTTTCATCATAGTCAATACCATGAATTTGCTTGAAACCTTTAGCCACCAATCGACCCTTATAGGTATGCGTAAGTCCATCCATGTCAGTCTTTCTCTTAAAGACCCACTTACACCCAATGGGTTTGACCCCTTCAGGTGGATCAACCAAAGTCCATACTTGGTTGGTGTACATGGATTCCATCTCGGATCTCATGGCCTCTAGCCATTTCTCAGAGTCTGGGCTCATCACAGCTTCCTGATAGGAGGTAGGCTCATTCTCAATGAGCATAATGTCATCATGGCCAGACAAGAGAAATGAGTATCTCTCAGGCTGACGACGTACCCTATCAGACCTGCGAAGAGGTAGGTCTACATGAACAGGTGGTTGTTCCACAACTCTTTGTGCAATAATCTCATCACCCAAAACACTTTGTGGTTCCTATTCAACCTCCATCAAGGCCTCAATTCTATGGTCCTTATCTTGAATTTCTTCAAGATCGAATGTACTCCCACTAGTTTTTCTAGAAATAAAATCCCTTTCTAGAAAAACCCCAGTTTTTTCCATAAATACTTTGTGCTGACTGGGAATGTAGAAGTAATATCCCTTCATCTCCTTGGGATATCCAACAAAATATCACTTATCAGATTTGGGTCCCAGTTTGTCTGAGACTTGACGTCGAACGTAAGTCTCACAACCCCAAATCCTCATGAAAGACATCTTGGGATTTCTTCCTGTCCATATCGTATATGGTGTCTTTATCACAGCCTTGGATGATACACGGTTAAGTGTGAAGGCTGTTGTATCTAGAGCATATCCCCAAAAGGATATAGAAAGATCTGTGTGACTCATCATATATAGTACCATATCTAATAGGGTACGATTCCTCCTTTCGGATATACAATTCTACTGTGATATTCCAAGAGGAGTGAGTTGGGATAGAATCTCACACTCATCTAGATAGTCACGAAACTCATGGCTAAGGTATTCACCACCTCGATCTGATCGAAGTATCTTAATACTCTTGCAAAGCTGGTTTTGTACTTCATTCTTGAATTCTTTGAACTTTTCAAAGGATTCTGATTTATGTGTCATGAGATACATATAACCATATCTACTAAAGTCATCAGTAAATGTAATGAAGTACCTATAACCACCTCTAGCAGCAACATTGAAAGGGCTACATACATCACTATGTATAAGTCCTAACAAGTATGTTGCTCTTTCACTGTGTCCACTAAAGGGAGTCTTGGTCATCTTGCCTAAAAGGCAAGACTCACATATCTTATATGATTCAAAATCAAATGAGTCTAGCAACCTATCCTTATGGAGATGAGATAAACGACTCTCATTTATGTGACATAAGCGACAATGCCAGAGATAGGTTTGGTTCAACTTATTTAACTTGAACCTTTTGGTACTTATGTTATAGATGGGGCTCTCTAAGTCTAGAAAGTAGAGTCTGTTCATTAGAGGTGCACTACAATAGAACATATCATTTAAATAAACTGAACAACATTTGTTCTTTATTACAAATGTAAATCCTTTCTTGTCCAAACAAGAAACCGAAATTATGTTCTTAGTTAAAGCAGACACATAACAACATTCATCTAGTTCTAGTACAAGCCCAGTGGCCAGAGATAGATCATAAGTTCTTACAGCAACAGTAGCAACTCTTGCTCCATTGCCTACTCATAGGTCCACCTCACCCTTTGTCAATGCCCTGCTATTTCTCAGCACCTGCACATTGATACAAATGTGAGATGCACATCCAGTATCTAATACCCATGATGAAGAAATATATAGATTAACTTCTATAACATTTATACCTGAAGTAGAAGTCTCACTTCTCTTCTTCTTAAGATCTTCCAGGTAAGCTTTGTAGTTACACTTCCAGTGTCCAGCTTCCTTGCAGTGAAAGTAAGCCCCTTCTTTGGCCACCCCTCCTTTGGGTTTTAGTTCTTTGCCTTTTTCCTTGGCTCGGGACTTTCCCCTACCTTTAGGCTTTCCCTTGCCTTTCTTCTTTTGCACCATCAAAATGGAGTCAGATTTTCCCTTCTTAAGGTTGAGCTTAGTAGTTCTCAACATGCTGAGCATCTCAGGCAGTGGCTTATCAATTTCATTCGTGTTGTAATTCATGACAATTTGATTGTAGCTTTGTGGCAAAGACTGCAAGATCAAGTTAGTAGCCAGCTCTTGGCCAAGTGGGAATCCCAATCTCTGTAGGTTTTCTACGTACCCAATCATCTTGAGTACATATGGACCTACGGGAGTCCCATCTTGGACTGAAACAATGCCTTAGAGACTTCATATCTCTCGTGCCTTGCTTGTCCTTGATATAGTTGACGAAGATGTTCAACCATATCATAAGCATTCATGAACTCGTGTTGCTTCTGAAGCTCAGAGTTCATGATCGTGAGCATGAGACGTGACACATCTAATGCATCATCTTGATGCTTCTTGTAAGCATCTTTGTCAGTTCGCGAGGCAGTGATAGGAGGTGCCTCCGGAATGGGCTGCTCCAGGACATAAAATTTCCTTTCTTGGGTGAGAATGATTCTCAGGTTCTTGTACCAGTCCAGGAAATTTGATCCATTGATCTTGTCCTTCTCAAGGACAGAACGTAGGGAGAGAGTATTCGTGTTTGTCGACATAGTAATCTACAACATACACAATGCAGAAAATTAATATCATATTCCTTTTATCATTTAATTAGGCCTTTAATCAAATGATGCTCCCACTGAATTATAGGACTTTTGTATAATCGAGTTATGGATGTGGTTAAACCACATTACTAGATTCATACAAACATGTTATAATTTCTACAGGACAAGATCCACATCATACTAAACCTTGAGTTAGCTTTGGCTAAATCACCCAAGACTTAGTATGATCGGTGGACAACACATTATCGATTACATCTCTATGCAACTCTTGTTTATAGGATCAAGACCCACATTTACAAAAGACCTTGAGTTAGCTTTGGCTAAATCGCCCAAGATTTAGTGTAAATGCGATCTTATCCTATCTTTCCAACGGTTGGAATATGCCTATAGTTCTACTCGATCCAATTGAGTTAACTAGTTTTACTCAATCTAATTGAGCTTACTCTAACCCAAGCCGTGATAGGCGGGACCAAGATTTCCCTCCGCACCCTACCAAGATAATATACGTTGCTCTGCTTTGGCAGATTCAACAACTACAAATGATCGAGGTAGTGATGGGTATCAAGACTTGGTAGGTATTTTTTGAGTTGATTCGATTATGATCTAATCTAATCGTGAATGTGTATCATATACGCATCAAGGCCTTTATTATCCTATACTAGCATGCATCACATACATACAAGCATTATACTAGCATGCATCATATACATACAAGTAAAATATCCTAGCATGCATCATATACATACAAACAAAACAAATATATATATATATATATATATATATATATTAATTACGATTAGGTCATTCTCTACTACGATCTTCTCAAGGCAATGAGAAGATTGGACAGTCAACCTAGGGTTAGCGGCTTCTCCAAGCGCCTCCTTTGACCGCCATGTGTTGTCAGCTCCCTCCTCGTAACTCTGTCTACAAGTGTACCTTCCACCGCTCCATTTTTGTACATTACAAATATGAAACTCGAGTTACATTCGAGTCTAAAACTATTTACAACTAGAATTTTAAAAGAAGAAGCACGACGCGCAGGTCGCATACCCTATACAACATGCACACCACAAAAATAGCACGCAGGCCGTATTATGAATTACAACACATTATCATCCAATCATATTGGGGTTCTTGGGCCATGACCATCATAGAACTATACATAATTCTAAATTATGTATTTTACAGAAAATTTCTATAATTTTTCCTATTTTTTTTCAATTTTATGAGTCACATCTCCGTAACAGTCCCGCTAAGCGGTTTCCGGGGCGCGATCGCGGGACAAGGCCCCTTTCAGGGATAGGGGCAGCGCCCCTACTCACAAAAATAAACTTTACGAGTGTCCCTACTTGATCTTACAGCGACTTAAGTCACTGTCCCAAAAACCTAAAGCGAGAACTTGCCATTTAGGAGAGTTTTTCTCGGTGGTTGAAGCCTACAAGTGTCCCAACACTTGTTGCTTCGACTCTTCAAGAAAAATACCCAAAAATTCTATAAAAATAGGAAATTTACAGAAACTTAAAAATATGTAATTTTATATCTAATACAAAAATTACAAATTTAAAATACATACATGCTTCGCACGTTCCTCTGATACCACTGTTGAACTTTCCGAGCCGTAAAAACCGCTTTTTGCATTGCGGAAATCTCGGAAACCCGACCACGGATTTGTGCGAAGATATAAAAAAATTAAAAACTACATGTATGTGTTATGGAAAAACCTAGATCTACCATAGATCTATGCGATGAGAGTGTTACCCTCGTAGCGACGCCCTTCACTTATCCCGCTCATCCAAATGCTTTGCCGGAACTCGAGAGTGTCAAGTGTACACTCCTCTATAAGTATCCACACTGACATATGATGGAGAAAAACAACCTAGAGTGTGCTAGCACTCCTTGGAAGTTTAGGCCAAAAGAGGATGAGGGAGAGAGCTTGAGGAAGAGCAAGGAAGATGGAGTTACACACAAAATCAATTCACACCATGAATAATAGTGGCCGACCACTTCAAGTTGGGGGGTTACATGCATGCATGTAACTCCAAGAGCCAATGAGTCTTGGTCTCCCTCATGAGGTGGCACCACATGATAAGTCCATAATGATGTGGAGCATCATTATTGGCCGGCCCCCATGCCAAGTCACCATGACATGGTAATTGGTCAAGTCAAAATTGACCATTCATCTTCCCTCTCAAGTCAAGTCAAACTTGACCTATGATCTCCCATGGTTAATCAAATCTAACCACTTGATTCAAGTCAATTTGATTTAATGAATCTCTATTCATTAATTTAAACTGACTCAATGAATCAAATCTAAATTAGACTCATTCAACACTTGAATCAAATTGAGTCTAACTCAATTAGTCTAATTTGGATTACTCTTAATTCAATTTGGTTCATCCCATGAACCTAATCTTCATGGTTCATCATATGAACCTAATCTCCATCTAATTGCTCTTATGTGTGTGACCCTATAGGTTCTTGTAACGTTGGCAATGTCCCTAAACCGATTTAGGAACATAAGCAATGAGCGGTATCTAGCAACACATCATTGTTACCCAAGTTACAAGAATGTTGAGCTCCAACATCACCTTTGTGACTACTAATTTTGACTCTCACAATATGTGACAATGTCCCTCTATCCTTGACATCTAGATTGACCGATTGAGGCATAGACCGTGTCATCCTCGGTACAATCTATATCTTGAACTCCAAGTAGACTCACTCTATTCAAATGAGCTCAATATCTCATATTGACTCATTTGGGCATGGCCATGCACTTCGTGGTCTTACTCTATCAAGAATAACAATGTCACTCCCGTCATATAGGAGGGATAGATCTCATCTACATCACTCACATCCCTCTACATAATTTGTTACATACCCAGTAATCGCCTTTATAGTCCACCCATTTACGGGTGACGTTTGACGAAGCCAAAGTATGCAACTCCTTATGTAGGGAACCATGGTGACTTCAGGTCCAAGAACTAATAGTCATACTAATAGTCACATGAGAAAGTATATGACACTCATATAACGATCCATAATACTTTCTTATGGCGGGTCATTCAGTATACATTCTCCAATGCATACCCATGTGTCAACTTGATATCTCATATCCATGACTTGTGAGATCAAGTCATCGAGTTGACCTACATGCTAGTCTCTATGCATTAACATTGTCCCTGAATGTTAATACTTGACTAGGAATGATTAAGAGTAGTGTTCTCTATATTATCTCATTATCGATTCAACCAATCGATTGATATAGATAAGAACCTTCTACTCAAGGACATTATTATACTTAGTCTATTTGGCACCAATACAAGTAAATATAATAACCATGCCCTTATAAATAGGAATATGATACACCAAAGTCCATACAACAATCATCACATGATTGACTCTAGGGCTTTCACTAACATAGATTTAGTTTTTATTTTTATTTTTTATTTTAGCGGCAGTTTTATATTTTATTTTATAATTAGCTTTTCTTAATTTGATTCAGTATTTAGTTTAGTTAATTTTCTATTTTAATTTAGTATTAGGTAATACTCCTAATTTTGTGGCTCGGTTCTTCGTATTCTTAGATGCCTAAGATCAGGAGACCTGATTTTGATCGATCTAGAAATCAAACAAACCTATCATCGTCGAAGAGCTGAACAAAAGAGGATGGAGGATCAAGCTGCATCCGAGGTGAATATAGGTAGTCAACCTTTACAGGATTATGCAACCCCTAGTGCTAGAGGATTTAGGTCGAGTATAGCTGGACCGTCCATTTTGGCAAACAACTTTGAGCTGAAACCGACACTCATATACATGGTCTAGCAAAGTCAATTCGAAGAAGCTGCGACTGAAGACCCAAACCGGCACCTGGAGATATTTTTGGAATTCTGCTCGACAATGAAGATCAATGGAGTCCCTGCAGACGCGATCTGACTGAGCCTATTCCCGTTCTCATTGCGGGATACGACTAAGACATGGCTTCACTCCCTGCCTTCGGGAAGCATTACTACATGGGAGCAATGTGAGCATCAGTTCTTGAATAAATACTTCCCACCAAGCAAGACTGCTCACATGCACCATCTAATCACGAGCTTCCGTCAGAAGGAAGGGGACTCCCTATTTGAAGCCTAGGATCGCTACAAGGGACTACTCTACCAATGCCCCCATCATGGACTGGAAAGGTGATTGGTGATCCACATCTTCTATAATGGGATCACGTACGCCACAAAGATGTCCCTTGATTCTTCCGCAGGAGGGGCACTTATGAACAAGACTATAGAGGAAGCAGAGGAGCTGATAGAAGAAGTGGCCCAGAACCACCATCAATGGGCTTCCGAACATAGTCACCCAGCTCCTGCCGTGGGATGATATATTGTCAACTCCATGGACCACATGGCAGCGAGGTTGGACGCGCTTAGAAGATGGTTCGACTCTTTCAATCATATTTCTGCATGTGCGGCCAATGACTTTGGAGAGGGAGCAACAGCGTATCAGGAGGACCACTATGGAGGGCCAGGTGGCTCATAAGAGCAGATCGAGCATGTCGATGTGGTTGGGGACTATAATCAAAGGCCCAACAACCCATACACCAGTACTTACAATCCCGGATGAAAGAACCACCCGAACTTTTCCTATCGGAATAACTCAAGGAATTCCAACCATCAGGAGGATATGGACAGCAACAGGGCAATGGGCAGCAACAACCACAAAAGTCTAGGCTAGAATTGATGATGGAAGACTTCATTGCTACCCAAACAAAGGCCAATGAGGAGTTTCGACGCCAACATCAGAAAATAGAAGAGTCACTTAGGGATTTGAAGGCTACTGTTGATGGTCTTGCAAGTCACATGCGGATGTTGGAAACACAAGTGGCCCAGATAGGCCAAACCGTGTCGCAACATATGGATAGTTCTCTATCATTACCCGAGCTGAGTCAAGTCAAGGAGGAGGGAATATACTGCGAAAGAGTAGGTCAAAAGAACATATCCACCAAGGGGTGTGCAACCATGATTTCCACCCTATCCAAACAAGTTGAAATCGAAGACAGAATTCCACCACAGCTTGAGGACTTTGGTGAATTTATTATCCCCTGCTCGATTTATGGGGAAAGCTTCGATGAAGCGCTATGTGACTTGGGGTCATCAGTAAGTGTGATGCCCTATGCATACTATTTGAAGATGGGACTGAATGGGATCCAACCAGCGAACCTTGGAATTCGTATGGGGGATGACTTAGTCAAGGAACTCATCTGCATGCTAGCACATGTGCCTGTGGTCATTGAGAATTTCGTGAAACACACAGATTTTTATTATACTCGACACAAGGCCAAATCTCTAGAATCCCATCATTTTGGGAAGACCCTTTCTGGCGACTGTGGGAGCATTTATAGACATAAAGGCGCACAAGATCTCCTTGGAGGTAGACCGGGAGATCATCATCTTCAATCTGTCAGAATGTAGAGCGCCCTTCCTAGACGGCTACACTTTCAGTAGGGTAGAGTCGAACCCACCGGATGTCAACTTCGAGATGGATGAATGGAGGTTCATAGAACCTCCGGAGCCAAGTTAAGACAAGGCAGTAGGGTCGAGCTAAAAGACCTTAAACAAAGCGCTCCTTGGGAGGCAACCCAAGTTTAGTTTCTATGTTTTCTTTCGTTTGTTTAATTTGAACTTTAGATTCCATTCATTTAGCATTTTTAACATGAATTAGGACTAGAAAGAACCTACTAGGTAAAAATAAAAATCACTTTGAACCCACACGACTGAGCGAGTAAGGAGAAGTTGATCGTTGTGCACCATGAGAAGGAAACAGGAGGCATACGGCCGTGTCCCACCTTCAAGCGATGCACATGGCATGGCCATGTGTTTTAACACAGCCGTGTCACGTAGGGGTTAAATGGAATGCACTTTGTGTTTTCGCTCCAAATGCGCCGTGTGCTTTGATTCTTCTTGCCCTAGTTGTGTGGATCCCTCTTCCCCACCACCTAGAAGCCTTTCCAACCTTCAAGGAAGCCCAAAAGAAGTAAGGATGAGGAGGACCAAGCAAGTGACATCTCGATCCAGTGCTTCGGAGCGAAGAACAAGGAGAACGGATGCCCCTCAAGCTCTGGAGGAAGGTAACTCTCTTTCAACCCCTTTTTTTTTTTTTTGAAATAATGAGCATAGGGAGAGATTTGATATGCTTTCTACTAGAAGAATCACCGCTACTAGGTATCTTGATGAGGATCTCTTAGAGACCCTAGGTTTGTTTAGTGATATTCAAACCCTATTTGCAAAAATGGGGTGGGGAGAGATAATGGGGATAAGACACCCAACCTACCCTAGGATAGTTTTAGAGTTTTTAAGTTCTTTAGAAGATGAGGTTTTAACGGGTAGAGAGAGCGAAGAGGGTAGGATTATCTTTAGGTTATTTAACACTGAGCATGATTGGACATTACACCAATGGAACACATATTTTGTCTTGCCTAGTGGGGGAGAGAGAAGAATCCCTATTGGGTTTAACTCTCGGATGTTTTGGACCAAACTGACAGGAGAGCACGCGTATGACCCTTCTAGGGCCAAAGCATCGCACCTCCAAAATCCCATTTTCCGGTACCTGCACTGAATCATGGCAAGTACTATTTTTGGTCGTGGGGAGAGTGACGGTGTAGTGAGAGCTAGTGAGCTGCTTTGCTTATGGAACATGCTACAAGAAAGGAGTAGCATTGATGTAGGGTCCCATTTCATTAGACACTTAGTGAAAATGGGCAAAGTGGCGAGAGGAGAGATTCATGTGGGGGGCCTAATTACCCACATTTGTCATAGAATGGGGTACGACTACACCATGCTGGATAGTATAGAGGGGAGCCCTAAGATCGACTTAGGAGTGTGTATGGCCATGAAGATGATAATGAGAGAGGGACACTCCTTGTGCTTTGTAAGGAAAAACCTATCATCCCTTAGGCTCCCCACCCTGATCGTACCACCATCACCACATGCGCCAACTGGTTCTTAGACCTGATAGTGGAGTTCCTAACATACGAGGGACCATCCACTTCAGCACCCATCTCTCCCCCTTTACATCACTCTCCCTCCAATCCACGCATGCATAGGAGCCCACCTAGTCCACGTCGACATGAGCCTACACCAGCACCACCACCTTTTTCTACTTTTGAGCATGATGCAGGTACATCTGCCTATGATTTTTCAGAGTTCCGATCGCGCCTCGACAATAATAGTCTTTCTTAGCAGATGGGTCAAAGTAGGAGGAATTAACTCTAGAAGGGTTGAGGGACCTTAGTGATGGGGGCTCCCAATGATATCAACCCCTTGATCTCTGATGATCCGAAAGGTCAGCTTGGTTAAGAATAGGTAGTTCCCAGTAGAAGCAAAAGTCCGTCGGACAAATGTAAGATGATCCTCCCGCAAGACCATAATTAGAGAACAAGACGACATTTAATTGATATCATGTTCCATGATGCATAAGTGAAATCAAAGTCCTAGAATCCTTTTTAAGAACTCGAAACCAACCTTCACTTCCTCCGTGTGACACCGTACTTGAGTTAGGACTACCGTCAACCTCATAACCACAACTCTTTGGATTTTAACTCCGAATAACAACATCCATTGGACAAACGGTATTCAAATCTCAGTCTTTGTGGGATCGATAATCTTTTATTACTTGATGACATCCGTGCACTTGCGGGCGTTGAGCCCTAGCGTGCGCTTCGTGTCCTCGATGATACTCGTCGGAGATTTGAGGTTGTGCTCGCATGCATCACATTTCAATATTTAAATATGTCTCGAACATGTCAGCCCATGGTCGTGCATTATGGTCGTGCGTTATCTAGATGAACCATTTTTAGGGCATATTGCAGGAATGTTTGATGTGAGCAAAATATATAGTGTTTTAGGAGTAGTTTTAGTACACATCTCATTGTATTTTATACTTGTTTCATGCATATTCTTCTTTGTTTTGCATTCATTTCCTATTTTCTAGTTCGAATATCTACTTTTATTAATTTATGTGTAGGATAGTGTTTTTGGAGCAAAAATGGAGCAAATTGTGGAGCACGGACCTTAGGGAATACACACTGGCCATGTCCTAAGACATGGGTATGTTTCTGAAGTGAAACGGATAAAAAATAGAGGCTTCAGAAATCCACACGGTCGACCGTGTGAAATCCACATGGTCGTGTTAAAATTCCAGCTCAATTTTTAGCCTAGATTTCAGCCTTTCCAGCCTTGCACATGGCCCGACTGTGTGAAATTCACACGACCGTGGGGCGACACCACAAATTCGATGAAATAGAATTTTTCCAAGCATTTATGGAAAGTCAGAGCCGCCTCTATATATAGGAAACTTATCTAAGAAGCTAGGATCAGGAGGGGAGCCGACCCTAGGGCTCCCAAACCCTAGGAGAGGCCTGACAGCTAGGATGGCAAGACAGTGCCCTAAAAAGCACTGGAGACTCGGAGCGGGGAGGAAGGAAGCGGCTAGGAGGTCCATCCTGATGCTTCGACATTGTGGAGATCAACCAAGACACGCATATTGGCTAGGACAGAAAATACCTTCTTTATTTTCTTATTCTACTTGCATTGTAATTATGTTTTCTAAGATGTCTTGTGTTTATTCTTCCTTGTCTATGGAGTAGATACTTCGATTCTAGGATTTGGGAGTAACTTGTGTTTGTGGACATGCTCCATTGCTCTACTCAGAGGTCCCATACCTTTTATTTACTGGGTTAAGAGCAGCTCGATCAATGATAATCATGAGTCTAGTGTGAATGGGCAATTAACATTAATGACGATCGGATCCGGGTATCTTAATAATCCATTGCTACCAAGATGCTAGCAATACGTAAATTATTTTTGAAATAAGAATCACATGATCATTCTTGCATTTTTATGGTTATGCATATTGTCTAATATATTACATTGTAGATAACATGGTGTGTAGTGTCACATGGGAGATCATGTTATCAGTTTCTTGTAAAGTATAAGTAAAGGCTCACAACCGAGATGGTTATGGACAAACCATTGGAATGGTTGTAGTGTGATTTGGTATTGGTTTGTCTTAACCATTGAATTACACTAGTATACTTTGTGTGTATTAAGCAGGACCGACTTAGAGGTGATTCAATTTATTACTGACTACATAATTGAATCAGACCTCAGATATTATGTTGTACATTCTCTTAATCCCGATATAATAACGGGCATATATACTTAGTATTCATTTCTTTGATTTACCAATGGGCGAGGTTTATAGAGTAAATCGATAGGCTCGGTAAGTTGAGAAATGATATTATTTATATGGTGTGTCGTTGATTATAGGAGGAAACCATGTCCTATATATTAGGATGATGATGTCCTTTTGAGGAGCTCATAAGGTTCATCATGTAAACCCTGCAGGTGGACTTGGTCCGGTATGATGATAAGGTTGAGTGGTACTACTCATGGAGTTAGATGTTGATTAATTAATTGTCAATAAATTAATTAATCGACGGACATTCGAGATCTTAAATACGGATAGATATATGTCCAAATAATATATGGAGCCCATATTAATTTATGGGGGTTGGTGAGGTAGATCAATGATAATCCTCTAGTGGAATGGATTATCATTAATGGATCGGACTTTATGTGGGCTTGATCCATTGGGTAGCCAAGATCCAACTCCTCCTCATGGTCCCTATTGTAGCATATTAAAACCCTCATGGAGCCTAGATCCGATGATGGAAAATGAAACTCTAGATCCGACGGTGGAGATTAAATCTCTAGATCCGACGGTTGAGATTAAATCTCTAGATTCGACGGTTGAGATTAAATCCCTAGATCCAACGGTGGAGATTAAAAGGAGGCTTAAGCCTAACTCTATAAAAGGGTGGCCAAGCCTTGGGCGTGGATTATCCTTTGGAAGATTAGGGTTTTGCTTCCCTTGGCTTGGGCGGCAACTAAGAGAGGCTAGGGTTTGTTGGTCGACAAACAAGAGGTGGCTAGGGTTTGCTTCTCATCTTGGGTGACAACCTAAGGTTGGCTTCTCCTCTTGGGCGGCGGCAACAACACCACCATCTTCTCCTAGGGCCAGCGGCAAGGTGGTGAAGGTTTGGACATCTCTTCTTCATCCTTTGGCCGGAGTTCCCTTTTCTCCTCTCCTTGTGGCCGACGATAGCCCTTCTTCAAGGTTGGCCGGTGATCCTATTCTCCTCCTTGGTCGATGGCAACATTAAGTCCATTGACTTGGTGGCTGGTTCTAGATAGGAAGAAGAGTTTTGTTTTATTCTTTCTTTTGTTCGGAGCGAGCAAAGAAAGGAAGAACGTGATCTAGGAGGCTTCGACTTTTGGAAGATCATCGTCCACACGACGTCCAAAAGGAGGAAGGACATACAATAGAAGACCTTGAGGTAAACAAGAGGTATAATTCTTGTTTTGGTTCCCTTTAGTTTCTTTGTATGATGTATGTATTTTGTTATGTGGCTAAATTTACTTGGACCCCGAATACGAACACAAAAACCGACGATCCGTACATCATCTATTCTGCGGCAATTCAAAGAATAGAGGTAGGCTGCCTGAACAACAAGTTTGTTCAAGTGACCACTCTAATCGGATAACACGACGATGGAAAGGTAGCTTGGGTAATCCCTAATTGTCATGGATTAATTTTTTAATCTAGAGACGAATACGGGATCGTCATGAACAAGCAACCGAGTTGAAGTAGGAAGCAAAGTTTCCCACCTTCAAGTGGTATTAGAGCCACGGTTTTCGGTTTTGTGTGTTTAGGATTCAGTTAATTTTATGCACTTTTCATATATTGTATGTGTCGGATGATAGTAGGATGTGCGTAGGCTAACTTTTTGGTTGCAGGCATTGGATCCAACTATTATGGTCATATGTGTGTATGTGATTGCATGTGTGTAATATTATTTGAATCCTCGGGGTTGACAAGGCTAGTATTTAATTTTTGTAAATAAGTACGACATTTTTTAGTCACTCCTTTTATTTTAGTTTACTTTCGATCTAGATTTCATCTACACTCCTTCGTGGAGTATAGGATCGATGGATCTAAATTAAAATAGTTTTTCTCGGCTCGGATCTCCGGATGGCTTGTACATGGTGTAGGGAGGAGCGAATGAGATGGCGATACGACGGGAGGCATATTGGAGAACAAAAGCCATAATAGTTGGAAAATATTTTTTTCATATTTATTGCTTCTTGTTTGATATGCATGTCGTGTGCTAGGAAAATTCCTCAATTTTAAATTACTAAGTGGGAGAGGGATATTTTTATAAATTCCCACGGCCTCCATTACGATTTGACATGTGATGCAAACAAACTTGCGCGTCGGCTCTGAGTGTCTTCCTCTCCATCGGATGAGTTTGTTTTGTGGATCACAGGGTCGAATATGGTTATAGGAAATTATTTAGGAGCATATGTACTTCCCCATCGGAAGGCACATAACCCGAGATAATTTCCTTGGTATCGAGTAATGGTGAACACTTAGATGCAAATAGGAGTATCCTCCCCATCGGAGTCACTGTTTTTATTTGTAGGGACGAAGAGGAGCCAACTATTAATTTTATTTGTGAAAAAGTTAGGTTGACAAGATAATAAAATTAATGGGTAAAACCTCCTCTTACAAATGTAGAATTTGTATACGTCAACACGATTGTGGCATATGATATTCTTGGTGTTTTGAGGTGTTGGTTGATTTTGAAATTTTATTGTTTGAGGAATCAATAAATTTTTGAAATCTAAAGTTTTGATCTATGTGATTCTTAGGTTTTTCAAAAATGACTTTCAACCCACTTGCTGTGATACTAAAGGAAAATAAACTTACTGTACCCAATTATGTTGATTGGAAAAGGAATCTTGATATTGTCTTGACTACTGAGGAGTACAAATATGTACTCTTCAAAGAGTGTCCTCCTAAGCCCGCGAATGAGTTGGAAGTCCTTAGAGTTGAGATCGATGGGGAAACCCAGGTCGATATCATTCTCCAGTCTCTACCTAGGAGTTTTGAGCAGTTTTGCCTGAATTACAACATGAATAAGAGGTTGTATTCATTGGCAGAGCTTCTGACAGAACTCCAGGTGGCAGAAGGGCTTGCTCAGGCTCAGGCCATGGTTGCTCAGAAGGTTTCTACTTCTAAGCCGAAAGGCAAGAAGAAGAAGAAACAAGGTAGAGAAAAGGTGGTGGGAGGATCTCAAGGACGAGTGAAGAAGCCGAAAGGAAAGTGCTTCACTTGCAAGTAGACTGGAAATTGGAAGAAGGATTGTGCCAACCGGAAGCAGAACAAAGGTATATCCTTTAGTCTAGTCATTGAAACATATTTAGTGGTGTTATCTACCGGCACCTGGTGTGTAGATACGGGAGCCACTGATCATGTCTATAATACTTTACGGGGGTTCTAGGAAACCAGACGACTGGCTGAAGGAGAGATTACCATCTACTTGGGTGATGCTACGAAGGTAGCGGCTATTGCAGTGGGAGATGTTTATTTGTCTTTTGAGAGGAATAAAGTTTTGGTTCTGAAGAATTGTCTTTATGTACCTTTATTTAGAAAGAATTTGATTTCGGTTTCTAAATTATTTATGGATTGATATTCTATTTCTTTTAATTATAGAGTTGTTATAAAAAGAAATAGGGAGATTATCTATTCTGGTGCATTGATAGGAAATTTATATACACTTGAACCAAAAGCTCCCACGATGCAAATATAAGTAAATAACTCATCTTCTAATTCCAATAAGAGAAAAGAACCTTCGAAGATGAACCAAACATATCATTGGCATCTAAGGCTAGGTCATATTAACCTAAGCAGAATTCAAATGTTGATAGCTGGTGGACCTCTGGGTTCATTGGTGGTGGAAGATTTCCCAACCTGCGAATCTTGCTTAGAAGGTAAAATGACCAAGAGGCCTTTTAAGGCCAAGGGGTATAGAGCCAAAGATGTGTTGGAATTGATTCATTCTGATTTGTGTGGTCCTATGTCTATCCAGGCAAGAGGTGGCTTTGAATATTTCGTCTCTTTTATAGAAGATTATTCAAGGTATGGATACATTTATTTGATGCGCCGCAAGTCTGAATGTTTTGACAAGTTCAAAGAATTCAAGGATGATGTGGAGAAACGTCAGGGTAAAAGTATCAAGACACTACGATCTAATCATGGTTTTGAGTACCTCTTGGGAGAGTTTAGGAATTACTTATCAGAGGCTGGGATTCAATCCCAATTGTCTGCACCTGGCACACCCAGCAGAATGGTGTAGCAGAGTGAAGGAATAGGACTCTTATGGAGATGGTTAGATCGATGATGAGTTATTCTGAGTTGTCAGATTCGTTCTGAGGATATGCTCTAGATACGGCAGTATATATTTTAAACTTGATACCATCTAAATCAGTGCCTTCTACTCCCACAGAATTGTGGACTGGACGAAAGCCTAGTCTGAGACATATTTGGATTTGGGAGAATCCAACACATGTACTGAAGGCAGATGCTGGTAAGTTGGAACCTCGTACAGAAGTGTGCATGATCGTTGGCTATCCTAGAGGAACGAAAGGTGGTTTATTTTATAGTCCTAGATATCAGAGGGTGATCGTTAGCACGAATGCCAGATTTCTAGAGGAAGACTATGTGATGAACCACAATCCCATCAGTAAGATAGTTCTGAAGGAATTGAGAGGGGAAGTCACTACTTCAGTACCACCGGTACAAGAGGATATACCACAAGTGACTGCACTGCATGTCACAGAGGATACACAGGTGACACCTCGTCGTAGTGTGAGGGTTGTTAGATAGCCTGATAGATTTATGTTCTTGGGAGAATCTTCTGATTTGGTCCCTGGCGAACATGAACCTGATCCCTGGATATATGACAAGGCGATCCAAGATAAAGATGTGGTATCTTGGCAAAGAATAATGAATTCTGAGATTGAATCTATGGATTCAAATCAAGTCTGGGAGCTAGTAGAACCACCCAATGGTGTAAAAACCATTGGATGCAAGTGGATCTACAAAAGAAAGAGAGGAATAGACTGGAAGGTTGAGACCTTCAAAGCAAGGCTTGTTGCGAAAGGGTATACTCAGAAAGAGGGTATCGATTATGAGGAGACCTTTTCACTGGTAGTCATGCCTAAGTCTATCCGGATTCTCTTATGTATTGCTGCTCATATGGATTATGAGATATGGAAGATGGATGTCAAGACAACTTTCCTTAATGGAAGTCTTGAGGAAAACATCTATATGAAGCAACCAGAGGGATTCATTGCAAAGGGCAAAGAGCATCTTGTGTGCAAGCTTAATTGGTCCATTTATGGATTGAAGCAAGCTTCGAGATCTTGGAACATCCACTTTGATGAGGTAATCCAGTCTTATGGATTTATTCAAAGTTCGGATGAGTCTTGTGTATACAAGAGATGTGACGGAAATGTAGTGGTAATTCTTGTACTATACGTAGATGATATTTTGTTAATTGGCAACAATGTCAAGGTGTTATCGGACGTAAGGGTATGGTTGTCCAAACAATTTGATATGAAGGACTTGGGAGAAGTGGGACACATCCTTGGGATCAAGGTTATAAGGGATCGCAGGAAAAGGATGTTGTGCTTATCTCAAGCTACATACATAGACACCATTATGGATCGTTTAAGCATGCAAAACTCCAAGAAAGGTTTTCTACCTTTCAGACATGGAGTTCCTTTAACTAAGGAGATGTTGAAGGGTTTTCCCAGGAACCGAAGCTCTGATACCACTTGAAGGTAGGAAACTTCGCTTCCCACTTCAACTCGGTCGCTTGTTCATGGCGATCCCTTCTATGTCCCCGGATAAAAAAAAATTATCCTTGACAAGAGGGATTACCCAAGCTACCGTTTCATCGTCGTGATATTCAATTAGAGTAGTCACTTGAACAAACTTGTTGTTCAAGCCACCAACCTCTATTCTACGAATAGCCGCGGAATAGACGATGTACGGATTGCCGACTTTTGTGTTTGTATTTGGGGTCCAAGTTAATTTAACCACAAAACAGAATATACAACATGTATATGATTGAAAAACAATTATAGACATGTTATAAAAGAAAATAAACAAGAATTATACCTCTCGATCTTCTATTGTATGTCCTTCCTCCTTTTGGACATCGTGTGGGCGACGATCTTCCAAAAGTCGAAGCCTCCTAGATCACCAATCTTCCTTCCTTGCTCGCTCCGAACAAGAGGAAGTATAGAAACAAAACTCTTCTCCTTCCTTTAGCCAACCACCAAGCACCAACCTTGATGCTTGCCGCCGGCCAACAAAAAGAAGAGATGAGGAAGTGGGCGCCGACCAAGAGCTCCAAGGAATCACCCTAACCCTTGTTTCCAACGGCCAAGGAGAGGAGATGAGGAGGTTGGACGCCGGCCAAGGAATAGGAGAGACAAGTTGGGCGCCGACCAAGAAGAAAGGAAGGAAGAACTTTCCTTAAAAGTGGCCGCCCAAGCCTCTAAACCCTAGCCGCCCAAACCCTAGCCCCTCTTCAATTGCCCTTGTCGCCCACCCCCTTGCCTCCTTTTATAGATTTAGGCCTAAGCCTCCTTTAATCTCCACCGTCGGTTCTAGGGATTTAGTCTCAACCGTCGGATCTAGAGATTTAATCTCAACCATCAGATCTAGAGATTTAATCTCCACCGTCGGATCTAGAGTTTTGTTTTCAACCATTGGATCTAGGCTTCATGAGGTTTTAATAGGCTATAATAGGGACCATGAGGAGGAGTTGGATCTTGGCCACCCAATGGATCAAGCCCACATAAATTCCGATCAATTAATGATAATCCATTCCACTAGACGATTATCATTGATCTACCTCACCAACCCCCATAAGTTAATATGAGATCCATATATTATTTGTACATTTATCTCCCTGTGTTTAAGATCTCGAATGTCCGTCGATTAATTAATTTACCGACAATTAATTAATCAACATCTAACTCCATAAGTAGTACCACTCAACCTTATCATCATGCCGGACCAAGTCCACCTGCAGGGTTTACATGATGAACCTTATGAGCTCCTCAAGGGGACATTATCATCCTAATATATAAGACACGGTTTCCTCCTATAATCAATGGCACGCCATATAAATAATATCATTTCTCAACTTACCGATCCTATCGATTTACTCTATAAATCTCGCCCATTGGTAAATCAAAGAAATGAATACTAAGTATATGTGCCCGTTATTATATCGGGATTAAGATCACATACAATATAATATCTGAGGTCCGATTTAATTATGTAGTCAGTAATAAATTGAATCACCTCTAAGTCGGTCCTGCTCAATACACACAAAGTGTACTAGTGTGATTCTATGGTCAAGACAAACCAATACCAAATCACACTACAACCATACCAATGGTTTATCCAAAGTCATCTCGGTTGTGAGCCTTTACTTATACTCTACAAGGAGATGATATCATGATCTATCGTGTGACACTACATACCATGTTATCTACAATGTAATGTATGAGTCAATATGCATAACCATAAATATGCAAACAATGATCATGTGATTCTTATTTCAAAAATAAAGATGTTCATACAAAAGATAGACTTTTCAGTATACATCCCAACAATCTCCCACTTATACTAAAAGACTATGTTGTTCTTAAACTGTCATACATCTGATTCTCATTCCCTTCACATGCCTATCAAAAGCTCTTGCCGAAAGGACCTTAGTGAAAGGATCTACCAGGTTATCCTCTGTTGCAATCTTAGCCACAGTAACTTCTCCTCTCTTTACGATTTCTCATATCAGGTGGTACTTGCGCTCTATGTGTTTACTTGCCTTATGGGCTCGTGGTTCCTTCGAGTTTGCAACTGCACCACTATTATCACAATAAATTGTGATAGTTCTGGGCAAACTAGAAATCACATCCAAGTCCATCAAGAAGTTCCTGAGCCACACAGCTTCTTTGCCCGCCTCAAAGGCTGCCACATACTCAGCTTCCATGGTGGAGTCCGCCATGCATTTCTGCTTGACACTCCTCCATACAATGGCTCCACCTCCCAAAGTAAACACAAAACTTGAGGTAGACTTACTGTTATCCCTGTCTGATTAGAAGTCGGAATCTATGTAACCCACAGGGAGTAATTGGTCTGCTTGGTAAACTAGCATATAATTCCTAGTCCTTCTCAGGTACTTCAATATATGTTTTACTGTAGCCCAATGTCCCTGTCCTGAATTACTCTGATATCTGTTAACCATGCCAACGGCAAAGCAGATATCCGATCTCGTATATAGCATAGCATACATGAGGCTTCCTACTGCCGAAGCATAATGAACCGCCTTCATGTCCTCTATCTCCTCAAATGTTCTAGGACACATCTCCTTAGATAAAGGAACTCCATGCATGAAAGGTAGAAAACCTTTCTTGGAGTTCTACATGCTAAAACGATCCATAATTGTGTCTATATATGAAGCTTGAGATAAGCACAATATTCTTTTCCTGCGATCCCTTATAACCTTGATCCCAAGGATGTGTCCTACTTCTCCCAAGTCCTTCATATCAAACTGTTTGGACAACCATACCCTTACATCCGATAACACCTTGATATTGTTGTCAATTAACAAAATGTCATCTATGTATAGTACAAGAAATACCACTACGTTTCCATCACATCTCTTGTATACACAAGACTCATCCGGACTTTGAATAAATTCATAAGACTGGATTACCTCATCAAAGCGGATGTTCTAAGACCTCAAAGCTTGCTTCAATCCATAAATGGATCGATTAAGCTTCCACACAAGATGCTCTTTGCCCTTTGCAATGAATCCTTCTGGTTGCTTCATATAGATGTTTTTCTCAAGACATCCATTAAGGAAAGTTGTCTTGACATCCATCTGCCATACCTCTCCATATGAGCAGCAATGCATAAGAGAATTCGGATAGACTTAAGCATGGCTACCGACGAAAAGGTCTCCTCATAATCGATACCCTCTTTCTGAGTATACCCTTTCGCAACAAGCCTCTCTTTGAAGATCTCAACCTTCCCGTCTATTCCTCTCTTTCTTTTGTAGATCCACTTGCATCCAATGGTTTTTACACCATCGGGTGGTTCTACTAGCTCCCAGACCTGATTTGAATCCATAGATTCAATCTCAGTATTCATTGCACTTTGCCAAGATACTGCATCTTTATCTTGGATTGCCTCGCCATATGTCTAGGGATCAGGTTCATGTTCGCTAGGGATCAAATCAGAAGATTCTCCCAAGAACATGAATCTATCAGGCTGTCTCACAACCCTCCCACTATGACGAGGTATCACCTGTGTATCCTCTGTGACACGCTGTGCAGTGACTTGTGGTATATCCTCTTGTACCGGTGGTACTGAAGAAGTGACTTTCCCTTTCAATTCCTCCAGAACAATCTTACTCATGGGCTTGTGGTTCATCACGTAGTCTTCCTCTAGAAATTTGGCGTTCGTGCTAAGGATCACCCTCTGATCTCTAGGACTATAAAACAAACCACCTTTCGTTCCTCTAGGATAGCCAACGAACATGCGCACTTCTGTACGAGGTTCCAACTTACCAGTATCTGCCTTCAGCACATGTGCTAGACTCCCCCAAATCCGAATATGTCTTAGACTAGGCTTTCGCCCAGTCAACAATTCTGTGGGAGTAAAAAGCACTGATATAGATGGTACCAAGTTCAGAATATACACTGTCGTATCTAGAGCATATCCTCAGAACGAATCTGGCAACTCAGAATAACTCATCATCGATCTAACCATCTCCATAAGAGTTTTATTCCTTCGCTCTGCTACACCATTCTGCTGGGGTGTGCCAGATTCAGACAATTGGGATTGAATCCCAGCCTCTGATAAGTAATTCCTAAACTCTCCCAAGAGGTACTCACCACCACGATCAGATCGTAGTATCTTGATACTTTTACCTTGACGTTTCTCCACATCAGCCTTGAATTCTTTGAACTTGTCAAAGCATTCAGACTTGCGGCGCATCAAGTAAATGTATTCATATCTTGAATAATTGTCTATGAAAGAGACGAAATACTCAAAACCACCTCTAGCCTGGATAGACATAGGACCACACAAATCAGAATGAATCAATTCCAACACATCTTTGGCTCTATACCCCTTGGCCTTAAAAGGCCTCTTGGTCATTTTACCCTCCAAGCAAGATTCGCAGGTTGGGAAATCTTCCACCACTAATGAACCCAGAGGTTCATCATCTATCAACCTTTGAATTCTACTTAGGTTAATATGAACAAGCCTTAGATGCCAAAGATATGTTTGGTTCATCTTCGAAGGTTCTTTTCTCTTATTGGAATTAGAAGATGAGTTATTAACTTCTATTTGCATTGTGGGAGCTTTGGGTTCGAGTGTATACAAATTTCCTATCAATGCACCAGAACAGATAATCTCCTTATTCCTTTTTATAACAACTCTATCATTAAAAGAAATAGAATATCGATCCATAAATAATTTAGAAACCGAAATCAAATTCTTTCTAAATAAAGGTACATAAAGGCAATTCTTAAGAATCAAAACTTTATTTTTCTCAAAAGACAAATAAACATCTCCCACTGCAATAGCCACCACCTTCATGGCATCGCCCAAGTATACGGTAATCTCTCCCTCAGCCAGTCGTCTGGTTTCCTAGAACCCCTACAAAGTATTGCAGACATGATCAATGGCTCCCGTATACACACCAGGTGTCGGTAGATAACACCGCTAAACATGTTTCAACGACTAGACCAAAAGATATACCTTTGTTCTGCTTCCAGTTGGGGCAGTCCTTCTTCCAGTGTCCAGTCTGCTTTCAAGTGAAGCACTTGCCTTTCGGCTTCTTCACTCCTCCCTGAGTTCCTCCCACTGCCTTTGCCCCAACTTGTTTCTTCTTCTTCTTGCCTTTCGGCTTAGAAGTAGAAACCTTTTGGGCAACCATGGCTTGCGCCTGAGCACTCTAATGGAAAAGCCCCTCTGCCGCCTGGAGTTCTGTCAGAAGCTCCGCCAACGAATACAACCTCTTGTTCATGTTGTAATTCAGGTGAAACTGCTCAAAACTCCTAGGTAGAGACTGGAGAATGATATCGACCTGGGTTTCCCCATCGATCTCAGCTTCGAAGACTTTCAGCTCATTAGAATGAGCCATCATCTTGAGAACATGATCCCTTACAGGTGTTCCCTCGATCATGGTGGTAGTCATTAAGTTCCTCATGGCTTCCTGCCTGACAGCCCGATTCTGGTGTCCAAAAAGCTCTTTGAGATTGAGCATCATGTCATAAACAGTGGGCATGGCTTGATGCTAATGTTGCAGTACATTTGGCATAGATGTCAAAATGTAACACCGGGTCATCTCATCGGCCTTGATCCACTTCTTATAACTCTCTTTCTCCTTTTCCCCAGAATCATCCACAGGCTTAGGAGGGCACTATTTGAGGAGTATATATTTGTATTCCTCAGCAGTCAAGACAATGTCAAGATTCCTCTTCCAATCAACATAGTTGGGTCCAGTAAGTTTATTGTCTTTCAGTATCACAGCAAGCGGGTTGAAAGTCATTTTGAAAACAACCTAAGAATCACATAGATCAAAACATTAGATTTCAAAAAATTATTGATTCCTCAAACAATAAAATTTTAAAATCAACCAACACCTCAATACACCGAGAATATCGTATGCCACAATAGTGTGGACGTATACAAATTCTACATTTGTAAGAGGAGGTTTTACCCATTAATTTTACTATCTTGTCAACCTAACTTTTTGACAAATAAATTTAATAGTTGGTTCCTCTTCAGCCCTACAAATAAAAGCAGTGACTCCGATGGGGAGGATACTTATATTTGTATCTAAGTGTTCACCATTACTCGGTACCAAGGTAATTATCTCGGGTTATGTGCCTTCCGATGGGGAAGTACACATGCTCCTTAATAATTTCCTATAACCATATTCGACCTTGTGATCCGCAAACAAACTCATCCGATGGGGAGGAAGGTACTCAGAGCCGACGCACAAGTTTGTTTGCATCATATGTCAAATTGTAATGGAGGTCGTGGGAATTTATAAAAATATCCCTTTCCCACTTTATAATTTCAAATTGAGGAATTTTCTAGCCTATGACATGCATATCAAACAATAAGCAATAAATATAAAAAAAATATTTTCCAACTATTATGGCTTTTGTCTTCAATATGTCTCCCATCGTATCGTCATCTCGTCCGCTCCTCCCTACGGCATGTACAAGCCATCCGGAGATCCGAGCCGATAAAAACTATTTTAATTTACATCCATCGATCCTATACTCCACGAGGGAGTGTACATGAAATCTAGATCAAAAGTAAACTAAAATAAAAGGAGTGGCTAAACAATGTCGTATCTAATTACAAAAATTAAATACTAGCCTCGTCAACCCCGAGGATTCAACAAAATATACAATTACACACATACAATCACATACACACATATGGTCATAATAGTTGGATCCTATATCTGCAACCAAAAAGTTAACCTATGCACATCCTACTATTATCCGGCACATATAATATATGAAAAGTGCATAAAAGTAATCGAATCCTAAACACACAAAACTGGAAACCGTGGCTCTAATACCACTTGAAGGGTTTTACCAGGAACCGAAGCTCTGATACCACTTGAAGGTAGGAAACTTCGCTTCCCACTTCAACTCGATCGCTTGTTCATGGCGATCCCTTCTATGTCCCCGGATAAAAAAAATTTATCCTTGACAAGAGGGATTACCCAAGCTACTGTTTCATCATCGTGTTATTCGATTAGAGTAGTCACTTGAACAAACTTGTTGTTCAAGCCACCAACCTCTATTCTACGAATAGCCGCAGAATAGATGATGTACGGATCACCGACTTTTGTGTTTGTATTCGGGGTCCAAGTTAATTTAACCACAAAATAGAATATACAACATGTATATGATTGAAAAGCAATTATAGACATGTTACAAAAGAAAATAAACAAGCGTTATACCTCTCGATCTTCTATTGTATGTCCTTCCTCCTTTTGGACGTCGTGTGGGCGATGATCTTCCAAAAGTCGAAGCCTCCTAGATCACCAATATTCCTTCCTTGCTCGCTCTGAACAAGAGGAAGTATAGAAACAAAACTCTTCTCCTTCCTTTAGCCAACCACCAAGCACCAACCTTGATGCTTACCGCCGGCCAACAAAAAGAAGAGATGAGGAAGTGGGCGCCGGCCAAGAGCTCCAAGGAATCACCCTAACCCTTGTTTTTACCGGCCAAGGAGAGGAGATGAGGAGGTTGGATGCCGGCTAAGGAATAGGAGAGACAAGTTGGGCGTCGGCCAAGAAGAAAGGAAGGAAGAACTTTCCTTAAAAGTGGCTTCCCACCCCCTTGCCTCCTTTTATAGAGTTAGGCCTAAGCCTCCTTTAGTCTTCACCGTCGGTTCTAGGGATTTAATCTCAACCGTCGGATCTAGAGATTTAATCTCAACCATCGGATCTAGAGATTTAATCTCCACCGTCGGATTTAGAGTTTTGTTTTCAACCATTGGATCTAGGCTTCATGAGGTTTTAATAGGCTACAATAGGGACCATGAGGAGGAGTTGGATCTTGGCCACCCAATGGATCAAGCCCACATAAAGTCCGATCCATTAATGATAATTCATTCCACTAGAGGATTATCATTGATCTACCTCACCAACCCCCATAAGTTAATATGGGATCCATATATTATTTGTACATTTATTTCCCTGTGTTTAAGATCTCGAATGTCCGTCGATTAATTAATTTACTGACAATTAATTAATCAACATCTAACTCCATGAGTAGTACCACTCAACCTTATCATCATGCCGGACCAAGTCCACCTGCAGGGTTTACATGATGAACCTTATGAGCTCCTCAAGGGGACATCATCATCCTAATATATAGGACACGGTTTCCTACTATAATCAACGACACACCATATAAATAATATCATTTCCCAACTTACCGAGTCTATCGATTTACTCTATAAATCTCGTTCATTAGTAAATCAAAGAAATGAATACTAAGTATATGTGCCCGTTATTATATCGGGATTAAGAGCACGTACAATATAATATCTGAGGTCTGATTCGATTATGTAGTCAGCAATAAATCGAATCATCTCTAAGTCAGTCCTGCTCAATACACACAAAGTGTACTAGTGTGATTCTATGGTCAAGACAAACCAATACCAAATCACGCTACAACCATATCAATGGTTTTTCCAAAGTCATCTCGGTTGTGAGCCTTTACTTATACTCTACAAGGAGGTGATAATATGATCTACCGTGTGACACTACACACCATGTTATCTACAATGTAATGTATGAGACAATATGTATAACCATAAATATGCAAACAATGATCATGTGATTTTTATTTTAAAAATAAAGATGTTCATACAAAAGATAGACTTTTTAGTATACATCCCAACAGATGTGTCCTAGAACATCTAAGAAGATAGAGGAGATGAAGGCGGTTTCTTATGCTTCGGCAGTAGGAAGCCTCATGTATGCCATGCTATGTACGAGAACGGATATCTGCTTTACCGTGGGCATGGTTAGCAGATATCAGAGTAATCCAGGATAGAGACATTGGACTGTGATAAAGCATATATTGAAGTACCTGAGAAGGACTAGGGATTATATGCTGGTATACCAGGTAGATCAATTACTCCCTGTGGGTTATACAGATTTCGACTTCCAATCAGATAGGGATAACAGTAAGTCAACCTCAGGTTTTGTGTTTACTTTGGGAGGTGGAGCCATTGTATGGTGGAGTGTCAAGCAGAAATGCATGGCAGACTCTACCATGGAAGCTGAGTATGTGGCAGCCTTTGAGGTGGCCAAAAAAGTTATGTGGCTCAGGAACTTCTTGATGGACTTGGATGTGATTTCTGGTTTGCCTAGAACTATCACAATTTATTGAGATAACAGTGGTGCAGTTGCAAACTCGAAGGAACCACGAGCCCATAAGGCAAGTAAACACATAGAGCGCAAGTACCTTATGATACAAGAGATCGTAAAGTGGGTAGAAATTGTTGTCACCTAGATTGCATCAGAGGATGACCTGGTAGATCCTTTCACTAAGGCCCTTCTAACGAAAGCTTTGATAGACATGTGGAGGGAATGGGAATTAAATGTATGGCAGTATGAGAACAACATAGTCTTTTAGTATAAGTGAGAGATTGTTGGGATGTATACTGAACAGTCTATCTTTTATATGAACATCTTTATTTTTGAAATAAGAATCACATGATCATTGCTTGCATATTTATGGTTATGCATATTGTCTAATACATTACATTGTAGATAACATGGTGTGTAGTGTCACACGGGAGATCATGTTATCAGTTCTTTGTAAAGTATAAGTAAAGGCTCACAACCGAGATGGTTATGGACAAACCATTGGAATGGTTGTAGTGTGATTTGGTATTGGTTTGTCTTGACCATTGAATTACAATAGTATACTTTGTGTGTATTGAGCAGGACTGACTTAGAGGTGATGCAATTTATTGCTGACTACATAATTGAATCGGACCTCAGATATTTTGTTGTATATGCTCTTAATCCCGATATAATAACGGACACATATACTTAGTATTCATTTCTTTGATTTACCAATGGGCGAGATTTATAGAGTAAATCGATAGGCTCGGTAAGTTGGAAAATGATATTATTTATATGGTGTGTTGTTGATTATAGGAGGAAACCGTGTCCTATATATTAGGATGATGATGTCCCCTTGAGAAGCTCATAAGATTCATCATGTAAACCCTGTAGGTGGACTTGGTCCGGCATGATGATAAGGTTGAGTGGTACTACTCATGGAGTTAGATAGATTAATTAATTATCAGTAAATTAATTAATCGACAGACATTCGAGATCTTAAACACGAAGAGATATATGTCCAAATAATATATGGAGCCCATATTAATTTATGGGGGTTGTTGAGGTAGATCAATGATAATCCTCTAGTGGAATGGATTATCATTAATGGATCGGACTTTATGTGGGCTTGATCCATTGGGTGGCCAAGATCCAACTCCTTCTCATGGTCCCTATTGTAGCCTATTAAAACCCTCTTGGAGCCTAGATCCGATGATGGAAAATGAAACTCTAGATCCGACGATGGAAATTAAATCTCTAGATCCGACGGTTGAGATTAAATCTCTAGATCCGATGGTTGAGATTAAATCCCTAGATCCAACGGTGGAGATTAAAAGGAGGCTTAAGCCTAACTCTATAAAAGGGTGGCCAAGGCTTGGGTGTGGATTATCCTTTGGAAGATTAGGGTTTTGCTTCCCTTGGCTTGGACGGAAACTAAGAGAGGCTAGGGTTTGTTGGTCGGCAAACAAGAGGTGGCTAGGGTTTGCTTCTCATCTTGGGCGACAACCTAAGGTTGGCTTTTCCTCTTGGCCGGTGGCAACAACACCACCATCTTCTCCTAGGGCCGGCGGCAAGGTGGTGAAGGTTTGGACATCTCTTCTTCATCCTTTGGTCGAAGTTCCCTTTTCTCCTCTCCTTGTGGCCGGCGGCAACCCTTCTTCAAGGTTGGTCGGTGATCCTATTCTGCTCCTTGGTCGGCGGCAACATTAAGTCCATTGACTTGGTGGTCGGTTCTAGATAGGAAGAAGAGTTTTATTTTATTCTTCCTTTTGTTCGGAGCGAGCAAAGAAAGGAAGAACGTGATCTAGGAGGCTTCAACTTTTGGAAGATCGTCACCCACACGACGTCCAAAAGGAGGAAGGACATACAATAGAAGACCTTGAGGTAAACAAGAGGTATAATTCTTGTTTTGGTTCCCTTTAGTTTCTTTGTATGATGTATGTATTTTGTTATGTGGCTAAATTTACTTGGACCCCGAATACGAACACAAAAACCAGCAATCCGTACATCGTCTATTCCGTGGCTATTCGAAGAATAGAGGTAGGTTGCTTGAAAAACAAGTTTGTTCACGTGACCACTCTAATCGGATAGCATGACGATGAAACGGTAGCTTGGGTAATCCCTAATTGTCATGGATTAATTTTTTAATCTGGGGACGAATACGGGATCGCCATGAACAAGCAACCGAGTTGAAGTGGGAAGCAAAGTTTCCCACCTTCAAGCCTTCGTATTAAAAACCTAGGAGAATCAAGGATGAGACTTGCGGTCATCCTACCTCTCGTAATCGTAGAAGATAGAATATGAAAAGACAGGATATGAAATAAGATCCACCTCTACTTAGGGAATTAATAGGACGTCTTGGTACCTCAATAACCTATCTTTGCAGAAGGGCCAAAGTAGGAGAAATTAACTCTAGAAGGGTTAAGGGACCTTAGTGACAGAGGGCTCCTAATGGTATCAACCCATTGAGCTCTGATGATCTGAAAGGTAAACTTGGTTAGGAATAGGTAGCTTCCGATAGAAGCAAAAGTTCATCGGGCAAATGCATAATGATCCTCCCTCAAGATCATAATTAGAGATCTCAACGCACCTAATTGATAGCATATTCCACGATGCACAAGTGAAACGGATGTCCTAGAATCCCTTTTTGAGAACTTCGAACCAACCTTCCCTTCCTCCGAGTGACACCATACTTGAGTTAGGACTATCATCAACCTCGCAATCTATACTCTTAGGAGATTAATTCTCAACAACAACATCCACTGGACAGATGATATTCGAATCTCAGTCTCTAGTGGATCGATAATCTTTTATTACTTGACGACATTCGTGTACTTGCAGCCGTTAAGCGTGAGCGTGCACTTCGAGTCCTCGACGATTCTCGTTGGATATTTGAGAGTCGTGCTCATGTGCATCAATGTTATTCAACTTATCATGCATTATCAGTTAGCAAAATTAGTATTTTGTATAATCCCATTAACACATATCTCCTTACTGAATTTTACACAAATCTCAAGAGGGTCGGAGATGGTCTGACATACTACACTCGTATTGCTAAACATGATTTAGAGTTCACTCCTGATATCCTATAGGAGTTTCTCGAGTGTCAACCATCTGACGACACTTTTGTATTTTATCCTATTTTTGATGAGCCTCTTCTAGCTCCTTTTGACCACGTTACTATAGAGTCTATGCATAAGTTCTTTTTCCATCGACCTCGTCCTTTAGGTAAAAATCTTTTCTAGATTAATTCTTTATCTGCCCCTGACAATATGCTTTACAAAGTCATTGTTGGCTATCTTTTACCTATAGTTCCATGGGGTTAGGCCAAGATCCATCCACATTATCACAGCATAATCCACTTTGTGTCTCCTGTCCAATGGAAGATTCACATGTCCTTGGGCCACATTATCATAGCATGGCTAGCATTTATTGGCATCAACATCTCTAGGGGCAATTTGAGGTCATTATCAGACTCTTATGACTGCATCACCATGAGGAATTTCGCATTAGTTGGCATGCGAACAAGTTATGTTGGTGCAGGGGCACTAGATAATCAAACCTTGGTTTTGATGATGGCAAAGATTCAAAGTTAAGTTATTTTGTTATTTCATGTGATATGCTAAGTGTGCAGGAAGTGTTTAAGCTAAGCCAAAGGTCGAGCGACATCCGGAGAATCTCAAGTTGAGAAACCATGGTGGTCAGGCGACACCAGGAGAACCTCGGGGAGTCGAGGAACCTCAGTGGTGATCGAAAAGCTAAGCGACCGGTCAAGAGGACCAAAGGTAAGCTCCGTGTGTGGAGCGGTGGTAAGGACACGCCCTCGGTTAGAGGACAATCCTAGGCGTCGATCCAACTAAGGCTTCTGGAGGAATGCTGAAGTCGAGATCGGACAGTCAAAGGACTGTCACACTGCATGGCATTATGCATCTATTGTTCTAATCTTTTATTGTAGGAATTCTCAAGTGCAGCATCTAACCGGAGATGTCGAGAGTCGATCAAGGCCGAGTGCTAAGAGGAGCAATGATCGATGTCGAATCACCCAAGGTACAAGGTCAAAGAGATAGAGATTGATGCCACCACCTCAGGATAAGATAAGCCACCACCTCAGGATAAGATAAGTCGCCACCTCAAGATAAGATCCACAAGTTTTGGATCTGGATCAGGACAAATTCTAAGGTGCAAATCTATAAAAGGAGGGGAGGACTCACACCCAAAAAAAAAGAATCTCCCAAGTGTTCGTGCTCTCTACAACGCTACTCCGACCGTGCGCCATCTTCTAATTAATTGTCGGTATTATTATTATCTTTCTGTACTTAATTTGTATAAGGACCGGTAAGGTTGTTACCGACCTTATAATCATTGTAATCGTCTTGTCTCTTACCTCCAACGAGGAAGAGACTTTTAGTGATTGCCCTTCGGAAGCGATCAAGGATCGCAGGGCCTTGGATTAGCAGTCGATGGGCTGTGAACCAAGTAAAAAAGCTTTGTGTCTTTCTTGTGTTATCTTTTAGTTTTCCGTTGTGTACTTGGCTTTAATCGTCGAAAAAGAAAAGTTTTTACGAACGCTATTCACCCCCCCCCTCTAGCGCTCATATCGATCCAACAATTGGTATCAGAGCGGGGGCGCTCAGATTCGGTGCAACCACCGGTCGAGCATTTTCTTTTCTTTATTTTTTATTTTTATTTTTAAATATCTTCCGCACTACTAATCCAAGACCAAGTCTTGGGACTTTTTGGTTTGTGTTTTTTTTACGAGTTTTAGAAAATCGTTGATCGAGCCAACCATGGAAGAGTCTCCCACAAGGCATAAAGGTAACAATGTCAATTTAAATTTTAAATTTCATATTATTTGCTTTAAGTGCAGGGAGAGATGACACTATAAAAATAAGTGTCCTATTCATAAGACTCGAACGACGCAACCAACAACAGAGACACAATTGCTAGGAATCCGGAAGAACAAGGAGCACATCAAGTGCTTCGGGTGCGGAAGATTCAGTCACTACAAGAATCGGTGTCCGGAAAAAAAGGTTAGTAAAGTTAATAATTTTGAAAAGTTGAGTTTTAGAATAGTTGATAATTTAGATAAATTATATAATTGTTGTCAATTAATTAATACAATTAATAATTCAACTAATAAAAAATTAATTAATTCAGATTTAATTAGTTTAAATAATAATAATAATAATATCATGGAAGAAAATGATCAAATTAATATAACATTTGATAAAATTAACAAAGAGATTAATCAAATATTTAGTTTAATCAACATAGATCTAGATCAAGTCAAAGATAAAATCAACCTAGGACTTAATCAGAATAATCAAACCCTTGATCAGAATAATCAAATCATAGGATAGAATCATCAAATCCTAGATCTGATTAATCTAGATAATTCCGAATTAAAAAATTCTATTTTGAAAAATTCAATCATAAAAAAATCAAAATTAACATTAAAAAATTCCAAAAATAATCTAAATAATTCTAATAATAATTCTACCTTTAAAAACTCTAACAATTTTATCTTAAATAATTCTAATAACAATTCTACCTTTAAAAACTCTAACAATCTTATCTTAAATAATTCTAATAATAATTCTACCTTTAAAAACTCTAACAATCTTATCTTAAATAATTATAATAATAATTCTACCTTTAAAAATTCTAATAATCTTATCTTGAATAATTCTAATAATTCTACCTTAAAAAATTCTAATAATTCTATTTTTAAAAAGTCTAATAATCTTATCTTAAAAAATTCTGATAATTCTACTTTTAAAAAGTCTAATAATCTTATCTTGAAAAAGTCTAATAATATTATTTTAAAAAATTCTAATAATCCTATTTTAAATAATTCACAATCTAACTTAATTAAAAATTCAAAATTAGATAATCAAACCAATAAAATTAATTATAATAGAGTACCATTTGATTATACACAAATTAATAATCTAGTAATTAAACCTCCAACTTTTAAAAATTCAACTAATAAATATATAGACTTGGGTTACAAGTCTAAGCTAACCAAAAATCAAGACACTAAAATTTGTAAACCTAATTATAATAAAGTATCTTATAACTATAGAACAAATAAAAGTTTACCCAAGAAAACAACCATTTCTTTAAATTGATTAAATGTAGCTTGCTCATGCATACATATCATTATCATGCTTATTTTGTCATGTCATACATACTAGTTTTAAATTCACTCTCATAGAATGGTTAGATAGGAAATAATTAATTAATCTTGACAACAAAGTATCAGGATGCGGTGAGATGATAGTACGTTAAGGAAACGAAGTCAAGTGTATCCGAGTTGGATAAGGAGTATCTAGCTTGGTGCATTTAACTAAGTGAAACTAACTGAAGCTACCTGACCACATCCTAAACTAGTTAGACCAGGACATAATCCTAAGTGAATTAAGTGTGTAATTTCCTAAGTTGGCTTTGTCTAAGAAAGTGATCGTTGTTCCGATCAAAGAAGGCCCTTGTACCTCACCACGACCTGGAAGCCCTCTTTTGAAATGTTCACTTAACTAACTAAAGGTGAAATCTGAATCTAACCCAAGATTAATTAATTTCTAAGGCATTAAATTAAATTCATCTCACAATACCTATAAGAATAACTTGGTTGATCATGTAGAATGGGTGAGATGGTAAGGACAACAAATTAAAAATGATTTTGAAAACGATTTCAAAATTTATATACACATAAATAGATTCTTAAAACTATTTTTATTGGTTGCCATGATTGTGTGTAGTTATACGTAGTTTTCAAAACAACTATGCTTCTTAAAATGATGGTTAGTTGACTAATACTGAACGTATAAATCCTTAGGTCAACTTTAGATACCTAGATCCTCTGGACACTTAGGTGAGCCTTCCTTATGGCCAACAAGGATGTCCTAAGAATTTGTCAGACAAAAGGGGAGACCCTCTAGATATGCCTTCCTTGTGGCTAACAAGGATGTTAGGTTAAGGGGGAGGTTCTAATTGGATAATCATCATAGAAGTTGTTAAAAAATATTTTTTTAAAAAAAATCACCAATACTTTCTAAATTTAAATCCTTCTTTTGATAATATGTCAAGGGGGAGAGAAGACTTAAGTTGGACAAACTTAGTATCTAGCTACCTCCAGTTTGGCATAAAAACCAATAGACATGAGCCTTTAAAATGTTTTTTTTTTAATTCTTTCTCAAAATTTTATAACAATATTAAAGGTTAGGGGGTCACATTCTAACCTAGGATATACATTGTTGGTGCAGGATCTAGAAACCTAAACTCCTAAACTCTTAAGTATTAAAGGGAGTTGAACATATTAAATCAACTTGATTAGCATGTTTAAAAATTCTATTTCTTGGCAATGTACCCAATATAAAGTTATTTTTGATATATGTCAAAGGGGGAGAGAGAATAAAGTTAAGAGGTTACTTACTTTTTCTTTTCCAAAAAGTAATTGTTTTTCAAAACTCAGGTTACTTACTTTTTCTTTCCCAAAAAGTAATTATTTTTCAAAACTCACCTAGGGTTAAGGGGGAGGTTTTGAAAAATGATTGTTCAATGCTTACTGCTTATTTTCTCTTAACTTTGAATTGGTTTGCCATAGATCAAAAAGGGAGAGATTGTTGGTGCAGGGGCACTAGATAATCGAACCTTGGTTTTGATGATGGCAAAGATTCAAAGTTATGTTATTTTGTTATCTCATGTGATATGCTAAGTGTGCAAGAAGTGTTTAAGCTAAGCCAAAGTCGAGCGACATCCGGAGAATCTCAAGTTGAGAAACCGTGGTGGTCGGGCGACACCAGGAGAACCTCGGGGAGTCGAGGAACCTCAGTGGTGACCGAAAAGCTAAGCGACAGGTCAAGAGGACCAAAGGTAAGCTCCGTGTGTGGAGCGGTGGTAAGGACACGCCCTCGGTTAGAGGACAATCCTAGGCGTCGATCCAACTAAAGCTTCCGGAGGAATGCTGAAGTCGAGATCGGACAGTCAAAGGACTGTCACATTGCATGGCATTATGCATCTATTATGCTAATCTTGTATTGCAAGAATTCTCAAGTGCAGCAGTCAATTGGAGATGTCAGTAGTCGACTGAAGCGTCATCGCTAAGAGGATCGATCGATGTCGATTTAATCACCAAACGACCAGTGCACAAGGTCAAAGAGATAGAGATTGATGCCACCACCTCAGGATAAGATAAGCCACCACCTCAGGATAAGATAAGTCGCCACCTCAAGATAAGATCCACGAGTTTTGGATCTGGATCGGGACAAATTCCAAGGCGCAAATCTATAAAAGGAGGGGAGGACTCACACCCAAAAAAAAAGAATCTCCCAAGTGCTCGTGCTCTCTACAACGCTACTCCGATAGTGCGCCATCTTCTAATTAATTGTCGGTATTATTATTATCTTTCTGTACTTAATTTGTATAAGGCCCGGTAAGGTTGTTACCGGCCTTATAATCATTGTAATAGTCTTGTCTCTTACCTCCAATGAGGAAGAGACTTTTAGTGATTTGTTGGGTTTCCGACACCGCGGCGAGTGTGTGTTCGTACATGTTTCGTAAACATGTGCACAGCGGAAGAAAAAAAAAATCTATATTTATTACAACACACACATCACACGCATGCATAGTACAACAAGTGTAGACATAACCGTAAATTTAAATTTGCAATAAAAGGAAATTTAACTACGTTATACCTTTCGTATTACGTGTAGCGGGAACGGCATCAACCGGAACGATCCTCGCTAGAATCGTCTCTATCCGTATCCACACCGAGTATCCTTAGGATGACTTCGCTAAGCCACGAGCTTCGTCTTCGTACAGGTTACTAGCCTCGTGTTGAAGACGACGTGATCGAGAGATGATCACGATCCGAATCCAAATTCGGATCCAAAATGAGTTCTCAAAACTCGCTTCTCCAGAGAGGTATTCGTCAACCGATTGACGAATCCTTCATCCTCCACTTCAGAGGATTATCGGAGATCGAATCCCCGGTAAGTTAGGCACTGTCGGAGCTCTAACCGTCGCCCAAACGATGCTCCGACGAGAAGAGAACAAGCTGTCCAGAAAACTGGACAGCTTTGGTGGAGGAGTAGGCGCCGGCCAAACAAGGGAAGCCAAGTGCTCACCTTATCACCGAAGCCTAGGAAGATCACCGGAGGGTCGCCGGAGGATCACCGGCTGAAGATTGGACGCCGGCAAGGAGCTGGACGGTGGCACAAGGGGCTGGGCGGCAATGGGGGTTGGCGCCGAGAGTCTCCAAGGAGAGGTGGGCGGCAACTATTGCTAGGGTTTTGGATTAGGGATTAACTATCCCTTATGCCCTCTTTTATGGAGAACTAATTCTCTTAATGGTTATTGGATCATAACCATGAGGCCCGTTAACCCGCTCCATTAATATAAGTTAAAATAAACCAAACCATGATGGTTTATTTTAAGTTAAAACGAACCGAACCAACTTTTGGTTCATTCGTTTAAAATAAACCAAACCCTTTGGTTTATTCTCCTCCATTGGATTAGAACCAAACCATTTTGGTTCATCCATTATGTCTTCATAAGACACGGCCCATCCACGCTTCCATTGTGACTGAAACGATTTCATGCTCGCTTCTTGTTTGGTCCAACCAAACCTTGTTTCTCTCGGTCTGAGAATCCCATTCTCAAGCTCGTTTTAAATCCTTCGGATTACGCTCTTTGTGCATGTGACCAAATAGGTTCTCGGTTTATGTTGGTCATCTATAATTAACCATTAATTATAGAACGAACATGAGTGGCACCTAGTAGTACATCATGATCCCCAATTAACCGAAAAGATCAACGGTTGATCCAGAACTATTTCTAAAACCCTTCAGCATCTCGAATGATTCGTGCCTCATTCCCTTCACTCATCTTATACCCACTTGGTTCAGGACATGGTCTATAGTGTCAGTCCCCACTAGGCTGACTACGTCACACCTAGCCCAAGTATCATTTCCTCGTCCTACGGATTCTAGTTACTCCACATGTATCGAAGAGTACCTTACTCTAAACATGTAATGCTTTGGCCAAAGACTTTAGTAACAATCCAACGAGAGGCCATGGGTATACATCTCCTCGCAAGGAGTGGTGAATCCTTTATAGGCTATTCAAACACCTTCGATCATTTCGATTTATACCCAATCATCCCGGGTCCACATCTCCTTAGAGATGTTTGCTTAAGATGTCAAAGCATAAGTCTCCATGATCTAGATGACTTGAATACCGTAAGTCAAAGGAACATCGCACTTAAGCTACAGTAATAACTTCATTGACATATCTATATATGCATAGAACCATATGAAGTCTTACGGCTGGTCACTCCAATGAACTAGTTACCATAACTAGCATCCACGATTAACTCCGAACATCACAATGTCCCCAGCCAGTGAGAATCAGCTGCTTGGATACACCAAGGAGTATACCTCATGCTAGTCTCGACAGAATTGATGGTGTCCAAATCCATCAATTCATCGACTAGGGATAATTCCGATACATCACAATTACACATGTAGAGATACTCACTAGTTGTGATCCAATCACAAATTCTCTCATGCTGTGAATCGTATCGAGGACATTTAGTAAATAAGTTTAAGATCCAATCAAATACATGAAACATGTATACTTAAATAGTGAATCTTCATTTATCATATAAATGGTTCATACATAAGGCGATTGCCTTAGGACATCTCTCATATAAGATGATAGCGGCGAAGCAGATGTTTGGATCATTGATGAGACCACATCAAGTTCAAAGATGAACTTCTTGATCCAAACCGCTTCCTTTGCTGCTTCCAAAGCTGCAATGTATTCTGCCTTAGTGGCAGAATCCGCTATAGTGTCAAGCTTGGAACCTTTCCAACTTATTGCGCCTCCATTCCCGGTGAATACATACCCAGACTGAGACATGGAATCATCCTTGTCTGTCTGGAGCTGGCATCCGTATACCCACGTATCACCATGTACCCTTCTCCATATATTAGGAACACATCCTTAGTTCTTCTTAAGTACTTAAGGATCGTCTTAACAGCCACCCAATGATCCATTCCTGGATCAGACTGGTATCTGCTCGTGACACTGAGAGCATATGATACATCGGGTCTCGTACATAACATAGCATATATGAGAGATCCTATTGTGGATGCATAGGGAATCTTACTCATGCAAATCCTCTCGTCTTCTGTGCGCGGACACATAGACTTCGAAAGGTGTATCCCATGCCTGATGGGTAGGAAACCTTTCTTGGATTTCGACATGCTAAATCTCTTTAGCACTCGGTCTATATATGTAGACTGCGAAAGACCAAGCAACCATTTCGATCTATCTCTATAGATCTAAATCCCGAGGATGTAGGTTGCTTCTCCCAGGTCTTTCATGGAGAATGTCTTGGATAACCAAGCTTTAACTGACTATAAGATTGAAACATCGTTTCCTATAAGTAATATGTCATCAACATATAATACTAGAAACACGAATGCACTCCCACTAACCTTCTTGTACACACAAGGTTCGTCTGGATTTTATGAGAAATCAAACCTTTTGATTGTCTCATCAAAACAGATATTCCAGCTCCTGGATGCTTGCTTCAATCCATAAATGGATCGTCGCAATTTGCATACCTTGGTTTTATCAACCGATGTGAAACCCTCAGGATGTATCATATACACGTCCTCGAGCAAGTTTCCATTAAGGAAAGCTATTTTCACATCCATCTGCCATAGCTCATAATCATAATGAGCCGGTATGGCCAGGAGCATCCGAATGGATTTAAGCATAGCTACAGGCGAATAGGTTTCATCATAATCAACACCTTGCTTTTGACGATATCCTTTCGCCACCAATCTAGCCTTAGGTAATCACATTACCATCCATGTCGGTTTTCTTCTTGAAAACCCACTTGCACCCTATAGGCTTTATGCCTTCAGGTGGGTCAACCAAGTTCCAAACTTGGTTTTTATACATGGAATCCATTTCCGACTTCATGGCATCAAGCCACTTATCCCTATCTGAACTTGTCAGCACTTCTTCATAACTGGTAGGTTCCTCATCATCAATGAGTAACACGTCGTTCGATTCTCTTACGAGAAATCCATATCTCTCAGGAATATTGCGTGTTCTACCAGATCTACGAAGATATGGTGTTACAATAGGTCCAGCCGATTGCTCATCACTATGAGTTGTCGGCTGTTGTGCTTCACCAGGTATCTCATCAATGTCTATTTGAGTCTCTCGAGCCTCCTCAAGCTAGATGACACTCCCACTGTTTTCTCTCAAGAGAAACTCTTTCTCTAGAAACACAGCATACCTTTAAACAAACATCTTTTGTTCCACAGGATGATAGAATTGGTAACCCCTTGTTTCCTTAGGGTATCCAATAAATAGACATTTATCAGACTTAGCATCCAATTTGTCTGATACAGTCCGCTTCACATAAGCAGGACAACCCCATATCTTCAAGTAAGATACATGAGGTTTCTTACTATTCCATATCTCATATGGAGTAGTTGAGACTACCTTGGTAGACATTCTGTTTAACAAGTAAACAGCTGTCTGAAGTGCATAGCCCTAAAAGGACTTTCCATGCCAAGTACCCATGACTTGGACTTTACCTTGCCAAGACCCATGCTTGGACTTTCCAAAATCACATGGTCAACCCTAGTCAACCATTAAGGTCTTCCTCGAGTCACACTCGAGTCCGGTCAAACATGACCCGGGTTGATTGCTCCAACAATCTCCCCAACATATTAACCGACATCAATGTCAAACATCAATGTCAAACCACTTTGTCAAACCCCTTTGTCAAACATCAAAACATCACTCGAGTCAAACTCGAGTCTGGTCAATCGTGACCTGGGCCGATTGCACCAATAATCTCCCCCTTTTTGATGTTTGACAAAAACCAAACAAATCATCTGAGTTAGACCACTAACTCAAATCCCTTACCAATTATCCCAAATTGGTAAACACTCTCCAAATGTTCTCCCCCAAACATTCTCTCCCTTTTTGACTAACATCAAAAAGGTTTTCTCCCCAAGAGGGTCAATGTCTCATGTCCCAATGAGATCTTACAATCTTCCCCTTGGTCCAAAAATAAATACCTAGGATGTCTACCATCTTCCTAGTGATAAGTCACATATCACTCAAGAGAGGCAATCCTTTACTCTCTCCCAATTTCCAAATTGGGTATCAAAAACCCATCAATTTTCCCAATTGATGATACTCTCCCAATAACTTCTCCTCTTCAAGGAGAAAAACACATCCATCATCCCAAGATGGATAACTCCCCCTAAAGGCTTGCTCCCCCTTGACCATTGCACCAACAATGTCCTTGGGAAGCCCCTAAGCCAATAGGAACTTTAAACCATCAAAATTAAGGTTCTAAGTTCAACATAGAACTTTCACTCACCCTAAATTTGATACTTTGACCTAACACAGCTCCTAATCCATATCCAATGAATTTTTACCCTTCATAATGCTTCCTAAAGCATATCCTAGGGTTAGGAGTGATTAGGAACCTTTTCCATAGCTGAACACGGGCTAAACATACCTTGTTAACCCGAAATCAGACTGGCAATGACTCTCGACAAGAATCACGATCACATCATCACCGATCGCCACATTGTAAGGCCGATCGATAACTGAAAATCTTGATTTTCAACTATCAAAAATAAATTTTGGAAATTCATAAATAATTATACGTAATTCGAAAAATCGTGAAAATTCATACATATAATACTTATGACACACACAATGGGTGAAAAATATTTGAAAATTATTTTACCCATAAAATAGTGAGTTTGATACAAAACTCAAAACCATTGAAATTTTCAATGTTTTGGCCCTATTTTGTATCAACTCTATCAATGGTGATTGCTATCAAAAGATAGACTTCACCAAGGTTTTTCAAAATGATTTTAAAATGTTTTCAAAACCTTATTTTGGATAATATTCCTTGGGCTCTATGTACATGACTTGTACACATGCTCTCCCAATGATCCACAAATGAAACAAGATGAGTTTTAGTTCATCTAGATGCAAAAACTATGCACCTTGAACTCAACTCATATCCTAGCATCTCACATGTATCTAAGGTGTATAAATACACATACATGTCAATTGGATGTGAGATGTGGGTTTTGTTCATCCTAATCTAGGGTTTCATGCATTCTCTAAGGCAACCCTACTTGATTCCCTTATAAATGGGACTTCAAGTCATGTCATAGTCCTTAATTCAACTTCAATTGAAATTTTCTTAAATGCATGAATGATTATGGCATTAATGATGATATAAATAAGCATATGCTCATAATCATGATGTCATGACATAAGATGAAATCTAAAAACACATGACATTTAAAACCTTAATCCTAAAACATGAACATGACATATAAAATGATAGAACTAGGCATGATGTCATGACATGGCATATGGCAATCAAAGCATGGCATATAAAATATATAGGTATAGTAATACCAAAATTTTAATATTAATTGTCATTTGATATAGTTAGATATATTTTGTCATATTATCATTAATCTCCCTAGTGTGCCAAAAACCCAAAATGGCACACTAACACTCTAAACCCTAATTGTGCCAATTTGACCATTTTATCAAGCTTCTCAAATAATATTGGCACATCCTAAAATCTTTTAGGATTAAAGCTCAAATGTATTTTCAAGGTAACCATAACCTTGAAAATATCCTAAAGTGCCACCTTTACAATGGTTGAGTTAACTACCCATCCAATCAAGGTTGGCACACCCTAACCCATCTAGCGTGAATCAATCACACTCTTAGGAACCCAAAACCGATTTGAGCTCCTAGGGTTAATTAGGTATTTCTTAGGGATAACCTCCCTAGATACCATCCTAATGACCCTCCTAGGCTTGTTAGCCTTGGTCATTTGGGTCTTACCTAGGTTGACTCTAGGGGTAACTCCCCTTGCAACCTTCTTAGTGGCTACCCTAGGTTTCCTAGAAACCCTAGCCACTAGGCACACCCTTTGGTCAACTCTAGGGATGACTTCCCCATTGACCTTGGTCTTCCTAGACCTAGTTAGTGTTCCATAATCTAATGGAACACTATGGTAAGTCACCTTGGGCTTAGGTTTGTGACCCAAACCTTGCTTGCCCTTAGTTGACTTTTGACTCTTATGTCCTAAATGTTGACTTTGAGATTTGGACCTAGACTTTTGATCATTTGACCCTTTAAATTGGTTTTGTATATTCCTAAGGGTCTTTTCTAGTTTTTCAAGCCTTGACCTCAAGGCTTGATTTTCAACCTCTAATTGCCCAATTGTTTTTTGATTAAGTTTTTGGGCATTACCATTTTCTCTAGGCATATGCCTACCCTTCTTAGGGTTAATGCCTAAGTGGTTTTTTATTTTCCTAATGCTTTCCTTAGGAAGAGTTTTTCTAGGGACATTAGTCCCAAATTTCTCCTTTCTTGAAAAATTTACCCTCTTGGCTCCTAAGCAAAAATATTTATCTCTAGCATGCTTTTCATGGTGAATTGCAAGAGAATTAATATTTCTAGCATGCTTTTGACTTTTAAATTTGGAAGGTGCATTATTAAAATATACCTTAGGGTTAGCTATAGAACTCCCCCTACTTGAGATGCTCCTCCTTGCCCCTTCTTCTTCCCCCTAGGGCATTGACTCCGATAATGCCCCTTTGAATTGCACTTGAAACATATGATGTGCTCTTTGCTTCTTCTAGTGGTGGCACCGGCATCTTTTGATCTTTCTTGAGGTTTTGGTGTCGGAGGAGCTTTTCTGATCTTCTTTGGGCACTTGCTCTTATAGTGCCCGGTTTCCCTACACTCAAAGCAAATTATATGATTTTTATTTAAACTTAAATTGCTTGAGTTACCTAGGTTAATGAGGACCGGAATTGGACTTTGGGCTTCTTCATCTTGACCGGATGTCGAAGCTTCTTCTTGATGTTCCGGTGTGGAGGTTCTCTCCTCCCCCTCAATCCTTGAGGTGGATGCTTCTTCCACTTCCTCCACCTCTTCCGATCCGGATGTTGATTTCCTATCAACCTCCAAATCCTCACTTCCTTGTGAGGATGATCTCTCTTCTTCACCCTCCTTATCTTCTTGAATTGATGGTGAACTTTCTTGAGCTTGAGAGGGTGAGCACTCTTCTTCTTCTTCTTCTTCTTCTTCTTCTTCTTCTTCTTCTTGGACCGATGATGAGTTTTCATGGAGCTTTGCCACTTGGCTCCATAACTCTTTAGCATCTACATAATTACCTAACATACACAAGATATTGTTAGGCATTAAATCAATTAAAAATTTTATCACCTTATCATTTTTCTCGGATGCTTGAACTTACTCTTCGGTCCATCTCTTCTTTTTGAGGAATCCACCTCTTGGTCCTCTTGGATATTCAAATCCATCCATCAAAATGGACCATTCCTCAAAGTCTCTCATCATAATAAAATCCTCAATTCTTTCCTTCCAAGAATTGAATCCTTCTTGTCCGTATAGGGTGTAGGGCACCGGTGTGTTGATGTCCCAACCTAATTGATCTTGGACTTCCATCTTTTACCCTCTAGCGTCTTGCTCCCGGTTGTTAATCCGTTGAAGAGCAACCTTGCTCTGATACCACTTGTTGGAGATTTGAGGCCGCTAGAGGGGGGGTGAATAGCGTTGAATTCGTATGTAGATGGAAATCGTTTGCGTTGCTTGTCTACAATCTTGTTAGTACACAGCGGAATAAATAATAACAAATACAAACACAAGATACAATCACAACACGCACGATATAACGTGGTTCGGAACCACACGGTTCCTACTCCATGGATCGAGCTCTAAAGAGCTCTAGTGATGCACATGCAATCACTAATCAATAATAACTCCTCGGAATAATCCGGAGGCGGAGAAACCTCGTACAAGGATTACACTAAGTAATACACAAGATACAAGCAAATACAAGTAAGAAATACAATGCAAGTAAAGGAAAAACAACTTTACAAGAGCTTTGGATTGCTTGATCTTTGATTGCCTTGAACTAGCTTTGAAGGATTTGGAAAGCACCAACTTCCCTTCAATTTCGCTAAGAAAATCGCGCAAAAACCTCCTTCCGATGCCTTTATAACTCGCGTCGATTTACTTATCACGACTATCATAAGTCACCAGTCGACTGATGCCACTGTTGTCGTGAGACAACGGATCGATCCACGCTGGAAAAACTCCAACGGATCTCTTGGCAGTCGACTGCCAACATTGGTAGTCGATCGCTAACGCTGTAGTAGTCGACCGCTGGCCGGTTACGGCCGCTCTGCGGCTCGACATAGAACTAGCGATCGCAAACCCTTGGCAGTCGACTGCCAGAGCAGTTCCAGCTCTTAAACGGCAGTCGAACTCAAGTCGACTCACGGCAGTCGAACCGGCCATATTGCCAGTCGACTGACAACCTCAAACATGAGGTTTTAACCCAAGTATGGTTCCCCCATACTTGCTAGACCACCCTTAGCCTAGACCTAAGCCTTCTAGCCACCTCCATCAGCCTCACGCCTCTCGGATCCCTCCAAGTCATCTATGACTTGTTCATCCATCGCGCTAGCCTCCAGGTGCTTCCCTCGGCTATGTCATGCTAACGGTGTCTACACCGCCAAGACACATTGGACTTACGCCGCCAAGACTCCGCTTGGACTTTACGCTGCCAATATCAATCCCCTTGGACTTCCCAAATGCCAAGACTCAAGCTTGGACTTTCCCTTGCCAACCCATGTTGGACTTTCCATGCCAAGACCCATGCTTGGACTTTCCATTTGCCAAGACCCATGCTTGGACTTCTCATTTGCCAAGACCCATGCTTGGACTTCTCATGCCAAGTACTCAAGACTTGGACTTTCCCAAATGCCAAGTACCCATGACTTGGACTTTCCATGCGCCAAGTGTCCCACTTGGACTTTTCATGCCAAGTACTCAAGACTTGGACTTTACCAAATGCCAAGTGTCCCACTTTGACTTTCCATGCCAAGTACCCATGACTTGGACTTTACCTTGCCAAGACCCATGCTTGGACTTTCCAAAATCACATGGTCAACCCTAGTCAACCATTAAGGTCTTCCTCGAGTCACACTCGAGTCCGGTCAAACATGACCCGGGTCGATTGCTCCAACAATCTCCCCAACATATTAACTGACATCAATGTCAAACATCAATGTCAAACCACTTTGTCAAACCCCTTTTTCAAACATCAAAACATCACTCGAGTCAAACTCGAGTCTGGTCAATCGTGACCTGGGCCGATTGCACCAACACATATATGTGAGCCACACCCAGTATCCAATACCCAAGTGTTTGAGGAAATAGAATGACAATCAATAACGAAGATATCTGAAGAAGATGGGGCATCCGATGCCTTATTCTTCTTCACGAACTCAAGATAAATCTTGCAATTTCTTCGCCAATGGCCCTCCTTTCCATAAGGATGGCAAGTGCCTTTTGAGCTGGTTCTGCCTTTTAAGCCTTTATCTTCTTCCCCTTCTATTGTTCCTTTGACTCCCTCTTAGAACCTTTCTTCGAGGAATCAACTAACAGCACCGTCCCCTGCTCATGCTTCTCAGAAGGCTCCACAGTCTTCAGCATGTTGAGCAGTACCACAGATGAACCTTCTTACATCTCAGAGGTGAAGAGGAGCTTGGAGACTTCGAACCTTTCGAATCTCACTTGCTTATCAAACAACTCATAAAGATGAAGGACTACGATATGAGCATCCATATGCTCATGCTGCTTTCGTAGCTTGGGTTTCATCACGGCTAGCATGATGCAACTCACCATTTCAGAATCATTCACATGTTTCTGATAGGCCAACAATTGGTCCAGAGTTGCATTGTCACTAGGACGGGCGGGAAGAGGCGCTTCGAGGACATACGCAAGCTTTTCCACCTTGAGAACAATTCTCAAGTTTCTAAGCCAGTCCAAGAAGTTCGGCCCAGTCAATTTTATTCGAATCCAAAATGGAACGCAAATTCAAAGACATCATGATCAATCTTAGAAATACAAAACGAGCATATATGAGAAAGATGATTTTAAAATGCATCAATATACATTTATAAATCCCATTCATTTTTCGAATTTTAAAAACCCCAAAATCACTTCGAGAGATCGTAGGTCCATCTCCGAATGGGCTAATATCTATCATAGATATGAACAACCTTGGAGAGAGTCCAACAAGTCATTCATAACTACGACGGTAGGTATCAACTATACCGATTGCATATCACGTATATGCAACTATCACAATGTGCTATCAACTTATTGATTTTTCACACATACATCGGGTTGTTAACACATTAACAAGTATGCATCATATGCATAGCACCCAACTTCACCTCCCTTTACATCGACCTTAGAGAGAGTCCAACAAGCCGATGCTCCAGGTTAAAGCCAACCCATTAATCGAGAAATAGTTTTAATATGGTTAGAGCGCATTCAACCAATTAGCCCGGCTTGGAGAGAGTCCAACAACCAAAGCTAATGATTGACCTCTGACTCTTACCATATTAGTATTAAACTATTCCATGGTTTGAGCATGTTCGGGTTCGAGCCGGGCTTGGAGAGAGTCCAACAACCCAAACAAGAAACGGAACTCTAGTTCTAACCATATTAATGGAAGGTGTAAGCTTTAATATTGTTTAAAGGTTTTTATGTCTCATCCTCTTTGCATGCAAATAACTATTATCTACATGGCATGGCATACATGGCATACATCTACATGTCACGACACACATGGCATAATGATATGCATCTAATGCAATTACATGGCATACAATTATGTCATGTAAATAATTTCCTTATATGTCATAACTATTTATGGAAATAAAATATGTTTAAGATTTGATTCTCCAAATCAAAACATGATTAAATTAGGAAATAAATTTCCAAATCTAATTACATATTTTACTTATGGAAATAGTTGATTAAGGAAAGTAAATTTAGGAAACCAATTTCCTAAATAATCAAAACTACTTATGGAAATCAAATATTTTAAGATTTGATTTCCCAAATCAAATCAAGATTAAATTAGGAAACAAATTTTCAAAATATAATCAAATATTTTATTTATGGAAAATATCAATTTCCATAAATACTTCCAACTTTCCAAAAGTGGAAGATTTCCATAAATACTTCTAGACTTTCCAAAATTGAAAATTTTCCATAAATACTTCTAAATTTCCAAAATTATAAAATTTCCAGAAATAACATTATGGCTATCGCAAAACCATTTTACGATTATGTCGAAACACAACCTGGGCTCTGATACCACTGTTGGGTTTCCAGCACCGCGGCGAATGTGTGTTCGTACATGTTTCGTAAACATGTGCACAGCGGAAGAAAAATAAAATAAATCTACATTTATTACAACACACACATCACACGCATGCATAGTAACAAGTGTAGACATAACCGTAAATTTAAATTTGCAATGAAAGGAAATTTAACTACGTTATACCTTTCGTATTACGTGTAATGGGAACGGCATCAACCGGAACGATCCTCGCTAGAATCGTCTCTATCCGTATCCACGCTGAGTATCCTTAGGATGACTTCGCTAAGCCACGAGCTTCGTCTTCGTATGGGTTACTAGCCTCGTGTTGAAGACGACGTGATCGAGAGATGATCACGATCCGAATCCAAATTCGGATCCAAAACGAGTTCTCAAAACTCGCTTCTCCGGAGAGGTATTCGTCAACCGATTGACGAATCCTTCGTCCTCCACCTCAGAGGATTACCGGAGATCGAATCTCTGGTAAGTTAGGCACTGTCAGAGCTCTAACCGTCATCCAAATGATGCTCCGACGAGAAGAGAACAAGCTGTCCAGAAAACTGGACAGCTTTGGTGGAGGAGTAGGCGCCGGCCAAACAAGGGAAGCCAAGTGCTCACCTTATCACCGAAGCCTAGGAAGATCACCGGAGGGTCGCCGAAGGATCACCGGCTGAAGCTTGGACGCCGGCAAGGAGCTAGACAATGGCACAAGGGGCTGGGCGGCAATGGGGGTTGGCGCCGAGAGTCTCCAAGGAGAGGTGGGCGGCAACTATTGCTAGGGTTTTGGATTAGAGCTTAACTATCCCTTAAGCCCTCTTTTATAGAGAACTAATTCTCTTAATGGTTATTGGATCATAACCATGAGGCCCGTTAACCCGCTCCATTAATATAAGTTAAAATAAACCAAACCATGATGGTTTATTTTAAGTTAAAACGAACCGAACCAACTTTTGGTTCATTCGTTTAAAATAAACCAAACCCTTTGGTTTATTCTCCTCCATTGGATTAGAACCAAACCATTTTTCTTCATCCATTATGTCTTCATAAGACACGGCCCATCCACGCTTCCATTGCGACTGAAACGATTTCATGCTCGCTTCTTATTTGGTCTAACCAAACCTTGTTTCTCTCGGTCTGAGAATCCCATTCTCAAGCTCGTTTTAAATCCTTCGGATTACGCTCGTTGTGCGTGTGACCAAATAGGTTCTCAGTTTATGTCGTCTATAATTAACCATTAATTATAGAACGATCATGAGTGGCACCTAGTAGTACATCATGATCCCCAATTAACCGAAAAGATCAACGGTTGATCCAGAACTATTTCTAAAACCCTTCAGCAGCTCGAATGATTCGTGCCCCATTCCCTTCACTCATCTTATACCCACTTGGTTCAGGACATGGTCTATAGTGTCAGTCCCCACTAGGCTGACTACGTCACACCTAGCCCAAGTATCATTTCCTCGTCCTACGGATTCTAGTTACTCCACATGTATCGAAGAGTACCTTACTCTAAACATGTAATGCTTTGGCCAAAGACTTTAGTAACAATCCAACGAGAGGCCATGGGTATACATCTCCTCGCAAGGAGTGGTGAATCCTTTATAGGCTATTCAAACACCTTCGATCATTTCGACTTATACCCAATCATCCCGGGTCCACATCTCCTTAGAGATGTTTGCTTAAGATGTCAAAGCATAAGTCTCCATGATCAAGATGACTTGAATACCGCAAGTCAAAGGAACATCGCACTTAAGCTACAGTAAGAACTTCATTGACATATCTATATATGCAGAGAACCATATGAAGTCTTACGGCTGGTCACTCCAATGAACTAGTTACCATAACTAGCATCCACGATTAACTCCGGACATCACAATGTCCCCAGCCAGTGAGAATCAGCTGCTTGGATACACCAAGGAGTATATCTCGTGCTAGTCTCTACAGAATTGATGGTGTCCAAATCCATCAATTCATCGACTAGGGATAATTCCGATACATCACAATTACACATGTAGAGACACTCACTAGTTGTGATCCAATCACAAATTCTCTCATGCTGTGAATCGTATCGAGGACATTCAGTAAATGAGTTTAAGATCCAATCAAATACATGAAACATGTATACTCAAATAGTGAATCTTCATTTATCATATAAATGGTTCATACATAAGGCGATTGCCTTAGGACATCTCTCATATATTACTAACATGATTGCCCTTCGGAAGCGATCAAGGATCGTAGGGCCTTAGATTAGCAGTCGGTCGGTTGTGAACCAAGTAAAAAAGCTTTGTGTCTTTCTTGTGTTTGTCTTTTAGTTTTCCACTGTGTACTTGGCTTTAATCGTCGAAAAAGAAAAGTTTTTACGAACGCTATTCACCCCCCCCCGGTCTAGCGCTCATATCGATCCAACAAGTTATGGACGGATGGAGTGGTCAGGGGAGTATTCGCCACCTGTGGAGGGAGAGCAGGAGGTAGTGCAGGATCCAAAGGGAGAGGATTTTCCCGTGGAGCCAAATGCTCACATCAAATGACATGTATGTGTGTGTATACACCTTAGATAACATGTGAGATGTTAGGATAATAAGTTGGGTTCAAGGTGCATAGGTAGTGCATCTAGATGAACTTAAACTTATTTCAATCATCACTAAGAATCATGAGGAAAGCTAATATACAAATCATGTATATCTAGCCAATAGTCCGTGGTTCAAAATAGGTTTTCAAAAAACATTTTAAAATCACTTTAGAAAACCTTGGTGGAGTCTATCTTTTGATAGCAATTATCATTGTAGAAGTTGATACAAAGTAGATCAAAAACTTTAAAGTTTTAATAGTTTTTGAACTTTGTATCAATCTCTTATTTTAATAGTTAAAATATTTTTCCAATATTTTTAACCAATTGTATGTGTGATAAGTATTATGCATGTGAAATTTCGTGATTTTTTAAGCTATGTATAATTAGTTACAATTTTTCAAAGTTGGATTCTAATAATTGAAAAACTAGGTTTTTCCTTATCACCGATCGCCGCCATACAGGCACCGATTAATGGGCAAGATATCCTCCGGCAATACTTATTAAACCGCCTTCGCGCATACAAACCGCTTCGCAAAAGCGCCAAATCGCCTAGCAAAATCGCCCTGGCGCCCTAGCGCATGGCGGCATTGCCCTGGCGAAAATCGCCCTGGCGAAAAACCACCTCGCGAAACCACCTGGCGTAAGTGGCTCGCGTAATCGCTTCAGTGCGATGTCGATCGTCGCTTGGTGCGGTCGGATGGGCACTTTAGTCGACTGGTTTCTGCAGGACTCAACTAATAGCCTAATTTTGGGATAAACAAGGTTGTTTAACCCGATTTCAACTACGGTAAAGGTTCCTAACCACTCCTAACCCTAGGATATGCTTTGGAAAGAATTATAAAGGGTAAAAATCCATTGGATATGGATTTGGAGAGGTGTTAGGTCGGTGTATCAAATTTAAGGTGTCGAGAGTTCATTTTTGAACTTTTAACCTTATTTTTGATGGTTTAGAGTTCCTATTAGCTTAGGGACTTCCCAAGAACATTGTTGGTGCAATTGTCAAGGGAGAGCAAGCCTTTAGGGGGAGGTATCCATCATGGGATGATGGATGATACTTTTCCTCATGAAAGGGAAAATAGGATTTGAGATACCCAATCTGGAAATTGGGAGAGTGTATAGGATTGCCTCTCTTGAGTGATATGGGACTTATCACTAGGAAGATGGTAGGCATCCTAGATATTTTTGGACTAAGGGAGAGATTGTAAGATCTTATTGGATATGAGACATTGACCTCCTCGGAGAGAACCTTTTTTATGTATGTCAAAAAGGGGGAGAATGTTTGGGATTACTAATTTGGGAAATTGGTAAGAATAATTGAGTTAGTGTTCTAACTCAAAAGTATGTGTTTTTGTCAAACATCAAAAAGGGGGAGATTATTGGTGCAATCGGCCAGGTCACGATTGACCAGACTCGAGTTTGACTCAAGTGATGTTTTGATGTTTGACAAAGTGAGTTGACATTGATGTTTGACATTAATATCTGTTGATGTTTTGGGGAGATTGTTTATACAATCAACTCGGATTATGTTTAACCGGACTCGAGTTTGACTCGAGAGAGACTTTGATGGTTGACTGGAGTTGACCATGTCATGGAAAGTCCAAGTCTTGATTACTTGGCATGTAAAGCCCAAGCATGGGTCTTGGCAAGGAAAAGCCCAAGCATGGGTCTTGGCATGGAAAGTCCAACATGGGTTGGCAAGGGAAAGTCCAAGCTTGAGTCCTAGCATTTGAGAAGTCCAAGGGGTTTGATATTGGCGGCGTAAAGTCCAAGCGAGAGTCTTGGCAACATAAGTCTAATGGTTGGCGGCGTAAAGTCCAAGCGGAGTCTTGGCGGCGTAAGTCCAATGTGCCTTGGCGGTGTAGATACCATTAGCATGACATAGCCGATGGAAGCACCTGAAGGCTAGCGCGATGGATGAACAAGTCATGGATGACTTGGAGGGATCCGAGAGGCGTGAGGCTGATGGAGGTGGCTATAAGGCTTAGGTCTAGGCTAAGGGTGGTCTAGCAAGTATGGGGGAACCATACTTGGGCTAAAACCTCATGTTTGAGGTGTGCCAGTCGACTGGTGTCATATGGAAGTCGACTGGTGAGAGTCAACTAGGGTTTGAATGCGGGATGTGTCCCAGCAGTCAACTCCCAGAGCTTGGAAGTCGACTGATGGACGAGTAGTCGACTGATCTTGTGATCAGTCGACTGATGCTCAGGTTTTGGGGCACAGAATGGAGTCTCACTCGACCGCTGCGGTCAGCAGTCAAGTGATGGCTTGATCAGTCGACTGATGGTCATAATCAGTCGACTGATGTTCTAGCCATTGGATTTTTCTAGCGTGGATTACACCATTGTCTCACAGCAACAGTGTGATCAGTCGACTGATCGGCTTTTTCCAGCACAGGTTGAAGATATAAATGGAGCTTGAGAAGGAGAAAAAGTCATCCGGTTCTTGAGAGCTATTGAGGCGATTTGTTGCTGCAAATCAGGTCTCCAAGTGCAAGTCAAGCAACCAAGCATTCAAGCAATCAAAAATAAGTGTTGTAAAGTTTTTCTTTACGTGTCTTTCGTATTTGCATTGTATATTACTTGTATTTCATTCTTGCTATTGTAAGATCGTTTGTACGAGGTTTCTCCACATCCGACTTATGTCGAGAAGGAGTTATTGTGATTAGTAGTGCATGTTTGCATTGCTAGGGCTTTTAGAGCCCGATCCGTGGAGTATGAACCGTTCGGTTCCGAACCACATTAAATACTTGTGTATTTGTGTTTGTCTATTTCGTATTGCTTCATTATTATTCCACTGTGCGCTAACGAAATTTATAGACGAATACGAAATGAAATATATATATATATATATATACACACATGCCCTCACACATGTCAATGCAAATGTATGGTCATGTCTGTGCACCCCACTCGCTACCACGACCCCAATGTGGTCTAAATGGCACGACATGACAACTGTCCCAACTCAATAACAACCGCTGCTCTCGAGTGGCCGAGTAGGCAGTATGAATAAGTAGCGATAATCTAAAGAGCTATAAGCTACACAACGGGGTTCCCTACTGCTGGCCACTCCGACTGACACTAACCATGAGTGGTCGAGTGACACACACCCAGGACAACTATACGCAACTCCAACTACCACTATCAAGAGTGGTCGAGTGCGGCACAACAAATGAACTTCCCTCACACTAGTTACTACTACCATGAGTAACCAGGGAGGCAGAATGATTGACAACCCTCTCAACCACAAGAGAGACCAAGTCATCAACATGCATGTAAATGACATAAATGCATAACCACATATACATCCACAATACACTCTCTACCCAACAGAGTCGTATACAACTAACCATCGACCATGCTAGGACTTCCAGTCCGTAGCGACACACCATCGACAACCCACACTATCGTGTACAGACATATGATCCGTAATAGTTATACAATGAAAGGTAAGGTGATACAACCACAAAACTCTACATTAAGGACATCATCCATCCCTGGATGATTGTTCCTGATGACACGAGTCAAATCGATATCTATACTCAGCTACACCCATCATGGTTAAGAATCTAAAGACCTACATACCATAGCATCGGTAATTTATAGTAATGATGAACGAAATATGACAACAACAATAGTATATCTCAAAGTGCAAAGACTAAGTATCAAGCACATGATTAGAGTGGAGTCAAGGTAAAGGTCACCATCAACATAAAACTCATGCACCAAGTTTAAGCGTCTACCTGACCAGGGTAGAATATTACCCACCTAGTATGAAGCTCGTCCCGATAATCCTCACGTCTGGGAACCCATCTCGTATCCAAATCCTTAACACAACATAGACTACTGTTAAGTTCTAACATACAACAAATATTCAAATCATATCCCACGTCGATCTCGTGATCAAATCAATTTACCAAACACTAATCAAAGTCTTGATCACGTATCCTACATAATTTCGAGTACCACACCATAAGTATACACCCCAAATCCAATTAACAATTACACTAATTCATAGCAACAACACCACAAATTAACACTCCCCATTGCCATTAATCAACCAATCCATATTTAAATTCCAATGATTCCACAGCTGATTCAACCCACAAATCCATCATCAATAAAAACATAACACATACAAACTCACCCTCAGCAAAACAAAATAAATCCATATCAACTTAATATCAAAACTGATCACATACCACAACTCCTCAAATCTCTGCCCTAAACCATCAGATCTGAGCTCTCAAGCTCACAATTCATCAACACAACAGACCCATTACAACACCTCACTCAACATCAATTGAAATCAAATAGATTAGTATGAAACAATTGAGTAATACTCTAAATCGAAGCTATAAACATAGCATACCTTCCCAAATCAATGGAGTACCATTCCGAATGAGAAGAATTGCAATCACACTCTCCATCTCAGAAATCCAAAGAGCTCACGGACTACTGTGTCTATCGATGAGTGAAGGCAAAACATTAAAATTGGCAATGAGTAGCCTGCTGCCGCACGATATCGGCAGTACTCAATTGCGGCGAAAACAGCGTCGGTCTGAGCCCTTCCCCCCATGCCGACGAATGAAGGTTAGCAGCAGCTCCCAGCCTCAAGTACAGCTCCGTCATTCCAGGCTCGTCCATAGAAATCATTGAAGGAGAACACGATCGTCGCTGCAGAGACCCCGATATGAAAGAAGAAATCCAACCCCATAAGGAACAGCTCACCGACAAGGCAAACGGCAGTTCTTCCTCTTGGCAGCGATGGTAGCTCGAGCTCGCGACATCAACGGTGGCGGCAGAAAGATAGGTCACGATGTGAAGCAATTCGGGATCGGGATTTGACGATGAAGAGAAATAGCATTGCAGTGAGATGGCTTGGGCATTGGCGAGCAAAAAGGAGGGGAGGGCTCACGACGTCGATGAGGAGAAGGAGAAAAGAATCAGTGCAAGAGGAATCGGGAGGAAAATTTGGGATGGGGGAGAAGAAGATTAGGGAAATAAAACTAGGGTAGACTTTTATAGGTTAATCAAACTTAGGTTAAATTTAATTAACCTTTAATCACACATTCCTTAATCCAATAATCCTTTATAAAGTTTTCTCCATAAATAACTATAATAATTTTATTTAAATCCAAAAACCTTCTAAAATTCTGGAAAAATTCTATAAGGTATTTTTTCCTAATTAACAAGTATTATTTTATTAAAATCTAGAAAATTTCTAAAATTCTGGAAAAATTCTATGAGGTATTTTTTCCTAATTAATAAGTATTATTTTATTTTCTGATATTTTACATTCTCCCCCACTAATAAAAATTTGGTCCCTAAATTTCCTACTCTCGCATAACAAGTAAGCAATGTCACACTATTCAACTCAAGTATCTAAGTGGGGATTGTTGGAAATTTGACGCCGCTAGAGGGACGGTGAATAGCGTTTGACCGTTCGTAGATGGAATTCGATCGCGTGTTCGTGTCTACAAGTTTCGTTAGCACAGCGGAATATATTGTTAGGGCAATCTCTTGCCATAATATGGTTTTGATGGTGTGGCAAAGGGTTTAAGTTAGTTTGATATGTTGATTTGATATGTGCGTTGAAGTCATGCAGGACTTAGTAATTTGCACATGGAGTCGTGGCGAGTTTCACATCTCATGACTCGTGCCTTGAGTCGGTGAAGGATAGCTTTGCAGAAGCCGTGCGCTTGGAGCATCCGAGGGACCGCCGGACGAGAAGCTTGGAGTGAAGCCGGAGGAAGTAGACTTCGAGGCAAGAGACGCGAAGGAGCATTGCAGAGTCGTGCGCCTGATGCTGCCGAGGGACGTGGCCGAGAACGAAGAGAACTTCGAAGGCGAGGGACTCCGAGAGATGAGAGTGAGCGAATGTAACCCGGGAAGGGGTAGCTCTTAGGTGAAACTTGGCCATTTGGCCAAGTGTCGGATGGGTTTTCCCGACACGGTCATCGCCATGACATGGCGGCCGATTGCTCGAGTCGAATGTAGTTCGACCGTATCCGATCGGGCCGATTGTGGCGGCCGATCGCCATGCACATGGGCGGTGATCGCTAAGACCATCAATCGATCGCCAAGGCAAATGATCGGGTCAATAGGGTTTTGGCCAGACCGTCGTAGCCGATCGCGGTCGATTACGGAGCGAGCCGATCACGAGGTCCATCACCGATCGCCAAGAGTTCGCTGACTACAACGATCGGGATTCGACGTGTTCGGAGGTCGTTGTAGTGACGGCAGTCGACTGCCAAGGGCAGCAGTCGACTGGTGGCGGCCAACGGGAAGAAATCAGCCCTCTCTATAAAAAGAGAGGGTGTGAGCCTTTGAGAGGCTAATGCTTATGCTCCAAGTGATCTTCCTAGTGTCCCACAAGCTCTAAACTCTTCTTACTCGTTTTTACTCCATTCTATTTGTAAGAAGAGTGATCTTGATTGTAAAGGTTACCTCCACCTAGCTTGGTGCAAAGGAGAGACCATTTAGTGGATTGGTTTAGCGGAGTGATTCACCGAGGACGAATCGGGGACCGTGGATTAGCGGCGTAGCCGTGAACCACGTTACATTCTTTGTTAGCATTTGTATTTTCATTTATTGCTTTGTCTTTATTATTTATGCTTCCGCTTGCGCTAACGATTATGTAGACGAGCAAACGAACGAGAGAATTCCGACATCCATCGGAAAAGGGCTATTCACCCCCCTCTAGCCGGGCGTTCGATCCCCCTACAAGTGGTATCAGAGCCAAGGAAAGCTTGTCAAGGACTAACCGCCGCAACAAGCTCTACATCAAAAATGGCCGGCTCAAACATCCACCCACCAAAGTTCGACGGCGAATTCTCTTGGTGGAAAAAGAGAATGGAGGTATTCTTCGAGACCGATTTTGATATTATGCTTATAATGGAAAATGGTTTCGAGTTGCCTAGGGATGAAAGGGGTGAACCAATTGAAAAATCACGTTGGACTAAGAAGCAAAGAGAGGAGCACCTTGCAAACTCAAAGGCAAAACATCATCTTCTCAATGTGCTCCCTCAACAAGAGATCAACCGGATCGGAGAATGTGCTAGCGCCAAAGAGATGTGGGAAAAGCTTGTAGAACTCCATGAAGGCACATCCAAGGCCAAGCTAGCTAGGAGAGACCTCCTCCTCTCCCAACTCTCAAACATCAAATTAGAAAAGGGAGAAAAGGTAACTTCCCTACATTCTAGATTTAAAGAAATATTAATTGGGCTAACAAGTGTAGGAGAAAAGCTCTCCAACCGGGATATGGTAATGAAGGTCATAGATGCCTTTCCCCGGTCCTCAAGATGGAGCTCCATGGTGGATTCGTTTTACATCTCCAAGAACTTGGAAGTAAGTACCTTGGAGGAATTTTTCTCAACGATGGAGCTCCACGAAACTAGGCTTGAAGGAATACAAGAAGAGCCTAGAATTCAACCCTCAAGAGGAGTAGCTTTGATAGCGAACAAGGGGAAGAAGAAGATGGAAATCCCCTCCTCCTCCGACGATGAAGCATCCTCATCCTCCTCCATGGATAGCACCGAAGAAGCATATATGGTAAGGAGGGTAAGACGTGCTTTAAAGGGTTTTAAATTTAACAAATCAAATGATAGGAATAGGAGACCAAGAGGGAAGGTCATATGCTACAATTGCCAAGGAGAGGGGCACATAAGGGACAATTGTCCTCTCCTAAACAAGAGCAAGGAAGAGAGGAAAAAGAAAGAAGAAAAATGGGAGCAAGAAAAAGAAGGAAGAGGAGAAGAAGACAAAAGAAAAGGGGAAGACCAAAGCTCTAAAGGCAAGGACTTGGGATGACCCATCCTCATCTTCCTCATCATCATCGGATGAGGAGAATGTCTTTGTCACCAATTTGGCCTTGATGGCCTTTGATGACTTGGATTGCTCTTCATCCGAAAATGAAGGATCAAGCTCAAGAGGAGAGAGCTCAAGTGAAGGGGGAGCTTCTACATCCTCCTCATCCGAAGAAGAAGAAGAGGATATGGAAACTATGGTAACGAAAGCCTCTCCTAAGAAAATAGTTTCCATAATTTCTAGTTTAACTAAGGACTTATTTGGAATGAAAAAGAAAAATAAAAGCATGCTTAATCAAATTAAGGCATTGGAAAATAAGCTAGAAAATGCATGCTTAAATGATAATATTTCTTCTAGCTTAAATGATGCATGCCCACATGACCTTTATGTGCCATTAGATGTTAGTGATGCATGTATAAATGAAAATAGGGCCTTAAGGGAAAAGGTAGATTATTTAACAAAAGCTCTAGAAAAATTCACAATTGGCTCCAACACATTGAACATGATCTTAGGGAGCCAAAGAGCTTGTTTCAACAAAAAGGGCCTAGGATACAAGAAAAAGAAAAATGAAAAGGCCTACAAATGCCTAATAGCTAAGGGACAAGATAAGAAGAAAGTAATAGCTAGGAAATGGATCCCCAAGTAATACTTAGTGAACCCAATAGGAAAGAACTTATTTTGGGTTCCAAAATCCATCCTTAAGGGTTAGGAAAACCCTAGGGTAGTCAACCATATGGAATTGACCTATATCATATTTTGGTTGACTTAGGATGGCGGGACAACATTTTTAGAATAGTGTTGGGTGATGATAACGTGCCCATAAATAGATAATAATGCTTAAATCATGATGATTAAAGTAATTGCTATGTATATTAGCAATCATGATTTATGCTATTGATATTTGGCACATAATCATGGGAAATAGGGTTGAATCATGCTTTAGGTGATACTTTGTTTATTATCATCATATAATACCTAATGCATGATTATTATTTAATGAATACATGTATTTCATGATCATAATGTAAAATTAATTCATATATGTCTTTGTGATCATGTAGAGTGTTAGGATGATACTTAACCATGATAGAATTGCATGAATATATTGGTTAAGTATATACAAATACCCCCTAGGATGCATCTCACACTCACTATAGGCTAACTTGATTGCAAACTTAGCATGGGTGAGATGTTAGGATGATACAAATGTCCACTAATACCTATGGCATTTAGATGGTCATTTAAAGTATCAACATAGCAATAATAGACCAATCATGGGGAAGGCTTATGTTTAATTCATAGACATATTGCCCAAAGATCATGGTTGGATATTTCATATGTTTTCAAAACAATTTCTTAATCTAAAATCTATGTATTCATGTTTTGAAACAATTCAAAGCAAGACTAGGTGTTTAAAATGGATACTCTTATGATCAAAAACCTAGTGGTTTTTAAAGCTTATGGATTTTTGGCAAATACGTGGAAATATAATGATTTTTCATGAAAAAATATTTTTCACTGATAGATATACTTAAAAGAAATGTGTTCCCCAAATTTCATGATTTTTTGAATTTTCTGGAATTTTTAACGCATTTCTGAAATTCACCCCAAAAATCAGAAATCCCGAATACAAGTGCTACAATCGTAGTCCGAACTACAATGACCGATGACTGAATATCGAAGAAAAGATGAATTCCGATTTTAATTCAACTTGTGGTATTTTCTTTCTATTAGACTTGATGTCATGTGCTTTTAACTTAGTGTTAATCTTTTTGATGGTGTCAAAGGGGGAGAAATAATTATGTTTAAGTTAATTATTTTAGGGGGAGAAATATATGATAGGGGGAGAAAATTTGAGTTTCATGGATTAAGGGGGAGTTGCATGTTGCTATATCATGTTTATCTTTACATGCTTTCTTACCTTAGAATTTATATCAAATGTTTTTACCTAACTTAAACGGATTGCCACACATCAAAAAGGGGGAGATTGTTAGGGCAATCTCTTGCCGTAATATGGTTTTGATGGTGTGGCAAAGGGTTTAAGTTAGTTTGATATGTTGATTTGATATGTGCGTTGAAGTCGTGCAGGACTTAGTAATTCGCACATGGAGCCGTGGCGAGTTTCACATCTCATGACTCGTGCCTTGAGTCGGTGAAGGATAGCTTTGCAGAAGCCGTGCGCTTGGAGCATCCGAGGGACCGCCGGACGAGAAGCTTGGAGTGAAGCCGGAGGAAGTTGACTTCGAGGCAAGAGACGCGAAGGAGCATTGCAGAGTCGTGCGCCTGATGCTGCTAAGGGACGTGGCCGAGAACAAAGAGAACTTCGAAGGCGAGGGACTCCGAGAGATGAGAGTGAGCGAATGTAACCCGGGAAGGGGTAGCTCTTAGGTGAAACTTGGCCATTTGGCCAAGTGTCGGATGGGTTTTCCCGACACGATCAGCCATGACATGGCGGCGGCCGATCGCTCGAGTCGAATGTAGTTCGACCGTATCCGATCGATCGGATTGTGCGCGTCGATCGCCATACGCAAGGCCGATCGCTAAGACATCAATCGATCACAAGGCGAATGATCGTCAATAGGGTTTTGGCCCGCAGACCGTTCGTAGCCGATGCGCCGATTCGACTACGGAGGCGAATGATCGGATGAGGTCCATCACGATCGCCAAGAGTTCCGCTGACTACAACGATCGGGATCCGGACGTGTTCGGAGGCCGTTGTAGTAACGACGGTCGCCAAGGGCAAATCCTCTCTATAAAAAGAGAGGGTGTGAGCCTTTGAAAGGCTAATACTTATGCTCCAAGTGATCTTCCTAGTGTCCCACAAGCTCTAAACTCTTCTTACTCGTTTTTACTCCATTCTATTTGTAAGAAGAGTGATCTTGATTGTAAAGGTTACCTCCACCTAGCTTGGTGCAAAGGGGAGACCATTTAGTGGATTGGTTTAGCGGAGTGATTCACCGAGGATGAATCGGGGACCGTGGATTAGCGGCATAGCTGTGAACCACGTTACATTCTTTGTTAGCATTTGTATTTTCATTTATTGCTTTGTCTTTATTGTTTATGCTTCCGCTTGCGCTAACGATTGTGTAGACGAGCAAACGAACGAGAGAATTTCGACATCCATCGGAAAAGGGCTATTCACCCCCCTCTAGCCGGCCGTTCGATCCCCCTACATATATATATGATAACAATAACGAAACACAATCACAAACACAATAACACGAAGATTTAACGTGGTTCGGAACCACACGGTTCCTACTCCATGGATCGAGCTCTAACGAGCTCTAGCGACGCCAATGCAATCGCTAATCAATAAACTCCTTCTCGACAACAAGTCGGAGGCGGAGACACCTCGTACAAATGTTTACAACAATAAACGAAAGAAATACAAGCAAATACAATAATACAATGCAAAACTAGTAAAGAAAACAACTTTACAAATGCCTTTGGATTACTTGCTTGTTGATCGCTTGAACCGTGGTTGAAGACCCTGATTTGCAGCAGCAAATCGCCTCAAAAATGTCCAAGAAATCGCTTAAGAACTGATGCCAAAAACCCTCCCCTCGAGCTCCTTTTATCCTTGCGCGCGACCTGGATTTCCGCCCATCAGTCGACTGCCATAAGTCACCAGTCGACTGATGCCACTGTTATCGTGAGACAACAGCTCGATCCACGCTGGAAAAACTCCAACGGATCTCTTGGCAGTCGACTGCCAACATTGGCAATCGATCGCAAGACTCGTGGCCGATCGGCTACACGGCCACGAGCGCTCTCGACATTGAGGCGCGGTGATCGCCGACTTGGCGATCGGCTCCATGAGCGATGATGCCGAGCATTTCCACTCTAAACCGGCAAATAACTCGTCGACTCACCGGCAATAACCGCCATAATGTCGATCGCCAACCCCAAAAATGAGGTTTTAACCCAAGTATGGTGCCCCCATACTTGCTATACCACCCTTAGCCTAGACCTAAGCCTTCTAGCCACCTCCATCAGCCTCACGCCTCTCGGATCCCTCCAAGTCATCCATGACTTGTTCATCCATCGCGCTAGCCTCTAGGTGCTTCCGTCGGCTATGTCATGCTAACGGTGTCTACACCGCCAAGGCACATTGGACTTACGCCGCCAAGACTCCGCTTGGACTTTACGCCACCAACCATTGGACTTATGCTGCCAAGACTCCCGCTTGGACTTTACGCAGCCAATATCAAACCCCTTGGACTTCTCATGTCAAGACTCAAGCTTGGACTTTCCCTTGCCAACCCATGTTAGACTTTTAAATTGCCAAGACCCATGCTTGGACTTTTCCCTTGCCAACCCATATTGGACTTCTCAAATGCCAAGACCATGCTTGGACTTTCCCTTGCCAACCCATGTTGGACTTTTACATTGCCAAGACCCATGCTTGGACTTTTTCCTTGCCAACCCATGTTAGACTTCTCAAATGTCAAGACCATGCTTGGACTTTCCCTTGCCAACCCATGTTGGACTTTTACATTGCCAAGACCCATGCTTGGACTTTTCATGTGCCAAGTGTCCCACTTAGACTTTTCATGCCAAGTACTCAAGACTTGGACTTTACCAAATGTCAAGTGTTCCACTTGGACTTTCCATGTCAAGTACACAAGACTTGGACTTTCCCATGACAATTACATTGTCATATGTTTTTGTCGAACATCAAAACATCACTCGAGTCAAACTCGAGTCCTGGTCAATCGTGACCTGGGCCGATTGCACCAACAGGGATACTGAGCTCGAATATTATATTCCAGCTCTCACATAGTTTCCAAAATCTATCACGTATACTCTCAACAGATCTTCTAAAATATGAATAGTACCTTCATATTAACCATCTATCAAAAGGTAAATCTTGAATCACTATCAGATACAATACTCAAAGATACTCCATGAATATAATTCCATCAAGCAATCCCAACGAATCCATATTACGACTCGGTAGAAAGTGAGCGGACTTGACTAATCGACCACCGATTATCCAATTCGCATCAACTCCTTTCCGAATTCTAGATAATCTCCCGACATAGTCCATCATACTAGGCTCCCACTTCCATCTCGGTACATAACCCCACTGATCACTAATATTCCACCTTTACTTGTTGGCACACCCAACACCAAGCTAAATACTCAACCATGTCTTGTATGTCGTTCCATCACGAAGAACATTTCAACACTTTCTATTTTCGAATCCACTTCGAATAAACCACCAATCTCAAATGCAACTCTGTAACCCACTATTCTCCTCGGAGACGGAGAATTATTTTTTCACAAGAGAAATCTATTGTCCAAAATTCACTCTATCGCACAGAACTCGAAGTGACTGGGAGACTATAATGACCAATCTCCCTTGTTATATCTGTCCGTGTTCTATCAACACTATGTAGCTACCCAGCAGCTAGCCAAACTCCAAGAGCACTCCTACTCCATACATCTACAACCCCTCAGTTGTCGTAAGCCTAGGATACGTCTCATACAACTGCATCGGAATCGCTCTGATCCCTAAAATGATACATCATAGTACAGTACCCTTCCATCAACACCGGAAGGACTAACTAACACTGGTGCAAAAGTCAATCATCATCTAGGCCTGAAACCTAGTTTCACAAGCTTCCACCCAAGTGATTTTCATCACCTTCTTGGTCCAACAAGTCAGTGGTATAGTATCACTAGAGCATCCTATTCACATCTACGGTAATAACCAAATTCATGGATGACTAAATCGTTAAGTACGTCTAACAACATTATCAAAGGCTCATAAAATTCATACCAAGTATGAAATTGTCATCTCTACACACCTGCATCCTCTTTACTCTAAGCTGATGATATATCAATCATCACAACGACAATGATAATTGTATGACATCAAGTCACTACAATATCAACACTCCAATCACAAATCAACCCTAGAGTATACACAGGTGTCCTTTAGCTAATCTAAATAGATCATCTATCCACAACGAAGGATATTCATTTTCAACAAATACCGTATTCTATCATCGATAATCGATGCATAACCTTAAAGGTCCATCTCTCTTTCAACAAAGAGTTCTGGATCCTCTCAAGAAGAAATACTGGGACAGATAAATATCTCATCCAATACCTCCTATAATCGCAACTTACGTTCTTCCAATTTCGCATAGTGTTTAGCAACACCAATACCAATAAAATTATCACCTGGTATGAGGTCTTCAATATCAAAACTATTCCCGAGATCACTCCAATCACATACTACACTTGCCCATGCAATGGCAAACCTGGGAGTTCATCCGAAACTACATCCGAATACCCTCGGATTATACGCACATCCGAGAAACATAATATACTGTCATTTCAATAATTTAACTATCCATAAGGATATGCCTATGTTAAAAGTATGTCTATCAAAGTCTCAGGGAATCCCTTGACTTCTTAATCATAGGTCAACATCCCAACTAACGGTAAAGATACCACGATCCACGAAACCGACGTACAGAAACTCTCCTAATCCTATCTAGGAATATTCTAATCATAGGTATCTGTAAACTACTAGTATATCTCGATATATTAGCAAACAGGATAATCTAAAGTAATACCCCGAATGACTAATCCTTCAGTCCTCTACATCTCCTCTCCAGTAATCATGTAAACTCGCTCAACTTCTTCTCCTGGCGATTGAGCTCATGTAAATGCAAAAGACTACCATGGAGGAACTAAAATCAACCGCTAAACCTGAGGTACAAACTGAAACAACTGTAATAAAGGTGGCGAACACTATTATACTGGTAATAAGTGCACCACCAACTGTAAGATACTGAAGAACTGCCAACATCATAGCACGCTCCAACTCTGCAAATACTGAGGAGGTAACAGTGGTTGTTGTCAGACGTTCAAGTCTTTTGAAATGTCTTCTATTGATGTTGCTCAGTAAATCGCTTCCCCTGGAAGGAAGTATCAAGGAATTCCAACTATGCCTAAGGTAGTAGATCGTTGCTGGTGTGATAACCCAATCTTCTGTGATGATCTCTGCTGTCGAGATTGTGAATCATGCCTCCTGAAAGCAACGTCGATGGTCTTCAACTGAGTCTTCAAAGTATACCTCCTCAAATGTACTGGTTGCTTACAATAGCAACAGATGAACTGATCCAACATATAATCTAACTTCGTGTGTCGTCGTGTCCCGCACTGCATGCACATAATCCCTTCAGGGCCTTTCTTTTGATTTCGTTGATAACATCAGAAAGTTCTAACGATCTACAGTTGGTCTTCTATGATAGAAAAATCTCCAATAGTAGCTCGTTGCCTATAACTCCGATCTTGCTCCTTTTATCCCACATTCAGAGGATTCTTATTCCAACATCTAACTTGCAATGTCTGCTTATCGATCTTCAACTCTTACAACACTTGTACAGAGTCATTTCTAAACTCATGACTCGATCCAATGTCTACCAATAGGATCTGATAGAAGATCCAAACATCCTGATCAAAATGTAAGCCAATAAACTCTGGGTGGCTTAAGACATCCATTTACACTCTTGAGCTATTAGGTGGGTGCAAACTCTACAAGTCTAACGACTCTGCATGATATTCCCGTTATCGATGATCTCCCTACTTGAAGCTCAAGAATTCTCTGACAATGAGTTAAAGAAAGTGACATGGGGAAATACTCTCTCACAACATCACTAAATCGTGATCAAGTGATAGGTTGTTCCCTGAAGGTTATTTCCTACCTCATCCACCAAGTGTTAGTAATATATGAGAGATGTCCTAAGGCAATCGCCTTATGTATGAACCATTTATATGATAAATGAAGATTCACTATTTGAGTATACATGTTTTATGTATTTGATTGGATCTTAAACTCATTTACTGAATGTCCACGATACGATTCACAGTATGAGAGAATTTGTGATTGGATCACAACTAGTGAGTATCTCTACATGTGTAATTGTGATGTATCGAAATTATCCCTAGTCAATGAATTGATGGATTTGGACACCATCAATTCTGTCGAGACTAGCACGAGGTATACTCCTTGGTGTATCCAAGCAGCTGATTCTCACTGGCTGGAGACATAGTGATGTCCGGAGTTAATCGTGGATGCTAGTTATGGTAACTAGTTCATTGGAGTGACCAGCCGTAAGACTTCATATGGTTCTCTGCATATATAGATATGTCAATGAAGTTCTTACTGTGGCTTAAGTGCGATGTTCCTTTGACTTGTTGTATTCAAGTCATCTTGATCATAGAGACTTATGCTTTGACATCTTAAGTAAGCATCTCTAAGGAGATGTGGACCCGGGATGATTGGGTATAAGTCGAAGTGATCGAAGGTGTTTGAATAGCCTATAAAGGATTCACCACTCCTTGCGAGGAGATGTATACCCATGGCCTCTCGTCGGATTGTTACTAAAGTCTTTGGCCAAAGCATTACATGTTTAGAGTAAGGTACTCTTCGATACATGTGGAGTAACTAGAATCCGTAGGATAAGGAAATGATACTTGGGCTAGGTGTGACGTAGTCAGCCTAGTGGGGACTGACACTATTAGACCATGTCCTGAACCAAGTGGATATAAGATGAGTGAAGGGAATGGGGCACGATTCATTCGAGCTGCTGAAGGGTTTCAGAAATAGTTCTGGATCAACCGTTGATCTTTTCGGTTAATTGGGGATCATGATGTACTACTAGGTGCCACTCATGATCGTTCTATAATTAATGGTTAATTATAGACGGCCAACATAAACCGAGAACCTATTTGGTCACACGCACAACGAGCGTAATCCGAAGGATTTAAAACGAGCTTGAGAATGGGATTCTCAGACCGAGAGAAATAAAGTTTGGTTGGACCAAACATGGAGCGAGCATGAAATCGTTTCAGTCGCAATGGAAGCGTGGATGGGCCGAGTCTTATGAAGACATAATGGATGAACCAAAATGGTTTGGTTCTAATCCAATGGAGGAGAATAAACCAAAGGGTTTGGTTTATTTTAAACGAATGAACCAAAAGTTGGTTCGGTTCGTTTTAACTTAAAATAAACCATCATGGTTTGGTTTATTTTAACTTATCTTAATGGAGCGGGTTAACGGGCCTAATGGTTATGATCCAATAACCATTAAGAGAATTAGTTCTCTATAAAAGAGGGCTTAAGGGATAATTAAGCCAAAATCCAAAAACCCCTAGCCCTAAGGTTGCCGCCCACCTCCTCCTTGGAGCTCTCGGCGCCAACCTATTGTCGCCGCCCAAAGCTCCTCCAACCGGCGTCCAGAAGGCTGCTTCCTTCCCCCTCGCCGACGTCGAGCTGCTGCCGGTTAGTGCTCCGGTGATCTCCTTCAAGTTTGGCATCAAGGTGAGCTCTATCTCCCTTGGTTGGCCGGCGCATATCACCTCCACCAAAGCTGTCCAATTTTCTGGACAGCTTGTTCTCCTCTCGTCAGAGCGTCGTTTGGATGACGGTTAGAGCTCTGACAGCATCTAACTTACCGGGGATTCGATCTCCGGTAATCCTCTGAGGTGGAGGACGAAGGATTCGTCAATTGGTTGACGAATACCTCTCCGGAGAAGCGAGTTTTGAGAACTCGTATTAGGATCCGAATTTGGATTCGGATCGTGATCATCTCTCGATCACGTCGACTTCAACATGAGGCTAGTAACCCGTACGAAGACGAAGCTTGTGGCTTAGCGAAGTCATCCCGAGGAACTCAGCGTGGATACGGATAGAGACGATTCTAGCGAGGATCATTCTGGTTGATGACGTTCCCGCTACACGTCATACGAAAGGTATAACGTAGATAAATTTCCTTTTATTACAAATTTAAATTTACGATTATGTCTACACTTGTTGTAATATGCATGCGTGTGTTGTGTGTGTTGTAATAAATGTAGATTTATTATTTTTATTGCTTCCGCTGTGTTCATGTTTACGAAACGTGATCGAACACACACACGCCGCGGTGTCGGAAACCCAACAGTGGTATCAGAGCCTAGGTTGTGTTTCGACATAATCGTAAAATGATTTTGCGATAGTCATAATGTTATTTCTGGAAATTTTCTAATTTTGGAAATTTAGAAATATTTATGGAAATTTTTCAATTTTGGAAAGTCTAGAAGTATTTATGGAAATCTTCCACTTTTGGAAAGTTGGAAGTATTTATGGAAATTGATATTTTCCATAAATAAAATATTTGATTAGATTTTGGAAATTTGTTTCCTAATTTAATCATGATTTGATTTGGGAAATCAAATCTTAAAATATTTAATTTCCATAAGTAGTTTTGATGATTTAGGAAATTGGTTTCCTAAATTGACTTTCCTTAATAAACTATTTCCACAAATAAAATATGTGATTAGATTTGGAAATTTGTTTCCTAATTTAATCATGATTTGATTTGGAGAATCAAATCTTAAATATATTTTATTTCCATAAATAGTTATGACATATATGGAAATATTGTACATGACATAATTGTATGTCATGTAATTGCATTAGATGCATATCATTATGCTATGCGTGTCGTGACATGTAGATGTATGTCATGTATGTCATGCCATGTTGATAATAGTTATTTGCATGCAAAGAGGATGAGACATAAAAAACCCTAACTCAATATTAAAGCCTACACCTTCCATTAATATGGTTAGAACCAAAGTTCCGTTTCTTGTTCGGGTTGTTGGACTCTCTCCAAACCCGACTCGAACCCGAACATGTTCCAACCATGGAATAGTTTAATACTAATATGGTAAGAGTCAGAGGTCAATCGTTAGCTTTGGTTGTTGGACTCTCTCCAAGCTGGGCTAATTTCTTGAATGCGCTCTAACCATATTAAAACTATTTCTCGATTAATGGGTTGGCTTTAACCTGGAGCATCGGCTTGTTGGACTCTCTCCAAGGTCGATATAAAGGGAGGTGAAGTTGGGTGCTATGCATATGATGCATACTTGTTAATGTGTTAACAACCCGATGTATGTGTGAACATTCAATAAGTTGATAGCACATTGTGATAGTTGCATATACGTGATATGCAATCGGTATAGTTGATACCTACCGTCGTAGTTATGAATGGCTTGTTGGACTCTCTCCAAGGTTGTTCATATCTATGATGGATATCATCCCATTCGAAGATGGACCTACGATCTCCCGAAGTGATTTTGGGGTTTTTGAAATTCGAAAAATGAATGGGATTTATAAATGTATATTGATGCATTTTAAAAATCATTTTCTCATATATGCTCGTTTTGTATTTCTAAGAATGATCATGATGTCTTTGAATTTGCGTTCCATTTTGGATTCGAATAAATTGACTGGGCCGAACTTCTTGGACTGACTTAGAAACTTGAGAATTGTTCTCAAGGTTGAAAAGCTTGCAAATGTCCTTGAATTGCCTCTTCCCGGGCGTCCTAGTGACAATGCAACTCTGGACCAAGTGTTGGTCTATCAGAAACATGTGACTGATTCTGAACTGACAAGTTGCATCATGCTAGCCGTGATGGAACCCAAGCTACGAAAGCAGCATGAGCATATGGATGCTCATATCGTAGTCCTTCATCTTTATGAGTTGTTTAATAAGCAAGTGAGATTCGAAAGGTTCGAAGTCTCCAAGCTTCTCTTCACCTCTGAGATGCAAGAAGGTTCATCTATAGTACTGCTCAACATGCTGAAGACTGTGGAGCCTTCTGAGAAGCATGAGCAGGGGACGGTGTTGTTAGTTGATTCCTCGAAGAAAGGTTCTAAGAGGGAGTCAAAGGAACAACAGAAGGGGAAGAAGAAAAAGGCTAAAAGGCGAACTAGCACAAAAGGGCATTTGCCATCATTATGGCAAGGAGGGCCATTCATGAAGAAAGTGCAAGATTTATCTTGAGTCCGTGAAGAAGGATAAGGCATCGGATGCCCCATCTTCTTCGTAAATCTTCTTATTGATTGTCATTCTATTTCCTCAGACACTTGATATTTGATATCGGGTGTGGCTCACATATATGTAATGACATACATGGGCTAAGGAATAGAAGAAGACTCGCCAAGGGAGAGTCAAATTTACGTGTCGGGAATGGAGCAAGGTTCTCGCACTCGCCATCGAACGTATTTGTTGGAACTCCTGTAGGACTTGTCTTAGAATCGACAATTGCTTTTCTGTTCCTTCGTTGATAAAGAACATCATTTCTATTTCTTGTTTAAATAGAAATGGGTAGCATTTGACTTTTAGTAACAATTGTTGTTACATATCTTTGAATTGATTTCTTTATGGGACTTGAACTTTAAGCTATGGTGTTTATACGTTGAACGTATCCAGTGACATTTTCAATATCGATGAGAGCAACACGCTTTCTCTAAAGGATAATCAATTAGACTCTACATGTGGCATTGTCGTTGGCCATATAAGCAAGAAACGCATGTCCGAATTACACCGATGTGAATTCGGAATCGCTTGAATTGGATTCATACGATACATGAATCATGCTTAAAAGGCAAGATGACTAAGTTACCTTTACCGAAAAGGTGAACGAGTGGGAGAGTTAGGTCTAATACATACCGATGTATGTGACCTATGTCAACTCAAGCTTTAGGAGGCTATAGCTACTTCATTACCTTCACCGATGATCACTACGCTTGGGTATGTGTTCTTGATGAAACACAAGTCCAAGCCTTGAAAGGTTCAAAGAATTCAGAAATGAAGTAGAGAAACAACATGACAAGAGTATTAAAATACTGATCGGATCGAGGTGGTGAATACTTAAGTCAAGAGTTTCTTGATTATCTAAGAGACAATGGCATATTGTCTCAATGGACTCCGCCATATACACCACAAAGATAATGGTGTATCCGAGAGAATCGACTTGTTGGACATGGTCGTCAATGATGAATCATGCGACTCTTCCCAAGTCCTTTGGGGCTATGCACTTCGCATACCTGCTTTACTTGTTAAATGTAATGCCTACTAAGGTAGTCTCAACTACTCCATATGAGATATGGAATAGTAAGAAACCTCATGTATCTTACTTGAAGATATGGGGTTGTCCTCGCTTATGTGAAGCTGGATCAGACGACAAATTGGATGCTAAGTCCGATAAATGTCTATTTATTGATACCCTAAGGAAACAAGGTTACTAATTCTATCATCCCGTGGAACAAAAGGTGTTTGTTTCAAGGCATGCTGGTTTCTAGAGAAAGAGTTTCTCTCAAGAAAACAAAGGAGTGTCCGAGCTTGAGGAGTTTCGAGAGACTCAAATAGACATTGATGAGATACCCGGTGAAGCACAACACCAACAACTCATAGTGATGAGCAATCGATCGACCTATTGTAACACCACATCTTCAGAGATCCGCAGAACACGCAATATTCCCGAGAGATATGGATTTCTGTAAGTGAATCGAACGATGTGTTACTCATTGATGATGAGGAGCCTACCAGTTATGAAGAAGTGCTGACAAGTTCAGAAAGGGATAAATGGCTTGGTGCCATGAAGTCGGAAATGGATTCCATGTACGAAAACCAAGTTTGGAACTTGGTTGACCCACCTGAAGGCATAAAGCCTATAGGGTGCAAGTGGGTTTTCAAGAAGAAAACCGACATGGATGGTAATGTGATTACCTATAAGGCTAGATTGGTGGCGAAAGGATATCGTCAAAAACAAGGTGTTGATTATGACGAAACCTATTCGCCTGTAGCTATGCTTAAATCCATTCGGATGCTCCTGGCCATAGCGGCTCATTATGATTATGAGATATGGCAGATGGATCTGAAAACAGCTTTCCTTAATGGAAACCTGCTCGAGGACGTGTATATGATACAGCCTGAGGGTTTCACATCGGTTGATAAAACCAAGGTATGCAAATTGCGACGGTCCATTTATGGATTGAAGCAAGCATCCAGGAGTTGGAATATCCGTTTTGATGAGACAATCAAAAAGTTTGATTTCTCACAAAATCCAGACGAACCTTGTGTGTACAAGAAGGTTAGTGGGAGTGCAGTCGTGTTCCTAGTATTGTATGTCGATGACATATTACTTATAGGAAACGAGCAGCCAATCTACAATGGCCATGTTTGGTTATCCAAGACATTCTCCATGAAAGACTTGGGAGAAGCAACCTACATCCTCGGGATTAAGATCTATAGAGATAGATCGAAACGGTTGCTTGGTCTTTCACAGTCTACATATATAGACCGAGTGCTAAAGAGGTTTAGCATGTTGGAATCCAAGAAAGGTTTCCTACCCATCAGGCATGGGATACACCTTTCGAAGTCTATGTGTCCGCGCACAGAAGACGAGAGGATTTGCATGAGTAAGATTCCCTATGCATCCGCAATAGGATCTATCATGTATGTTATGTTATGTACGAGGCCCGATGTATTGTATGCTCTGAGTGTCACAAGCAGATACCAATCTGATCCAGGAATGGATTATTGGGTGGCTGCTAAGATGATCCTTAAGTACTTGAGAAGAACTAAGGATGTGTTCCTAATATATGGAGAAGGGTACATGGTGATACGTGGGTATACGGATGCCAGCTCCAGACAGACAAGGATGATTCCATGTCTCAGTCTGGGTATGTATTCACCTAGAATGGAGGCGCAATAAGTTGGAAAGGTTCCAAGCTTGACGCTATAGCGGATTCTGCCACTAAGGAAGAATACATTGCAGCTTTGGAAGCAGCATAGGAAGCAGTTTGGATCAAGAAGTTCATCTCTGAACTTGATGTGGTCTCATCAATGATCCAAACATGTGCTTCGCCGCTATCATCTTATCAGAGAGATCATCAGTAGGAACGAAATATAAATCGAGAAAATTCCCACTGAAAGGAACTTAGCGGATCCTTTGACTAAGGCATTACCTCAAAATAAGTTTGAGGGTCATGTTAGAGCTTATGGTATTGGATACCGTAGCGATTGGCATTAGGCCAAGTGGGAGTCTGTTAGTAATATATGAGAGATGTCCTAAGGCAATCGCCTTATGTATGAACCATTTATATGATAAATGAAGATTCACTATTTGAGTATACATGTTTTATGTATTTGATTAAATCTTAAACTCATTTACTGAATGTCCACGATACGATTCACAGCATGAGAGAATTTGTGATTGGATCACAACTAGTGAGTATCTCTACATGTGTAATTGTGATGTATCGGAATTATCCCTAGTCAACGAATTGATAGATTTGGACACCATCAATTCTGTCGAGACTAGCACGAGGTATACTCCTTGGTGTATCCAAGCAGCTGATTCTCACTGGTTGGAGACATAGTGATGTTCGGAGTTAATCGTGGATGCTAGTTATGGTAACTAGTTCATTGGAGTGACCAGCCGTAAGACTTCATATGGTTCTCTGCATATATAGATATGTCAATGAAGTTCTTACTATGGCTTAAGTGCGATGTTCCTTTGACTTGCGGTATTCAAGTCATCTTGATCATAGAGACTTATGCTTTGACATCTTAAGCAAGTATCTCTAAGGAGATGTGGACCCGAGATGATTGGGTATAAGTCGAAGTGATCGAAGGTGTTTGAATAGCCTATAAAGGATTCACCACTCCTTGCGAGGAGATGTATACCCATGGCCTCTCGTCGGATTGTTACTAAAGTCTTTGGCCAAAGCATTACATGTTTAGAGTAAGGTACTCTTCAATACATGTGGAGTAACTAGAATCCGTAGGACAAGAAAATGATACTTGGGCTAGGTGTGACGTAGTCAGCCTAGTGGGGACTGACACTATTAGACCATGTCCTGAACCAAGTGGGTATAAGATGAGTGAAGGGAATGGGGCACGATTCATTCGAGCTGCTGAAGGGTTTCAGAAATAGTTCTGGATCAACCGTTGATCTTTTCGGTTAATTGGGGATCATGATGTACTACTAGGTGCCACTCATGATCGTTCTATAATTAATGGTTAATTATAGACGGTCAACATAAACCGAGAACCTATTTGGTCACACGCACAACGAGCGTAATCCGAAGGATTTAAAATGAGCTTGAGAATGGGATTCTCAGACCGAGAGAAATAAAGTTTGGTTGGACCAAACATGGAGCGAGCATGAAATCGTTTCAGTCGCAATGGAAGCGTGGATGGGCCGAGTCTTATGAAGACATAATGGATGAACTAAAATGGTTTGGTTCTAATCCAATGGAGGAGAATAAACCAAAGGGTTTGGTTTATTTTAAACGAATGAACCAAAAGTTGGTTCGGTTCGTTTTAACTTAAAATAAACCATCATGGTTTGGTTTATTTTAACTTATCTTAATGGAGCGGGTTAACGGGCCTAATGGTTATGATCCAATAACCATTAAGAGAATTAGTTCTCTATAAAAGAGGGCTTAAGGGATAATTAAGCCAAAATCCAAAAACCCCTAGCCCTAAGGTTGCCGCCCACCTCCTCCTTGGAGCTCTCGGCGCCAACCTATTGCCGCCGCCCAAAGCTCCTCCAACCGGCGTCCAGAAGGCTGCTTCCTTCCCCCTCGCCGGCGTCGAGCTGCTGCCGGTTAGTGCTCCGGTGATCTCCTTCAAGTTTGGAATCAAGGTGAGCTCTATCTCCCTTGGTTGGCCGGCGCATATCACCTCCACCAAAGCTGTCCAGTTTTCTGGACAGCTTGTTCTCCTCTCGTCGGAGCGTCGTTTGGACGACGGTTAGAGCTCCGACAGTGGCTAACTTACCGGGGATTCGATCTCCGGTAATCCTCTGAGGTGGAGGACGAAGGATTCGTCAATTGGTTGACGAATACCTCTCCGGAGAAGCGAGTTTTGAGAACTCGTATTAGGATCCAAATTTGGATTCGGATCGTGATCATCCCTCGATCACGTCGTCTTCAACACGAGGCTAGTAACCCGTACGAAGACGAAGCTCGTGGCTTAGCGAAGTCATCCCGAGGAACTCGGCGTGGATACGGATAGAGATGATTCTAGCGAGGATCGTTCTGGTTGATGTCGTTCCCGCTACACGTCATACGAAAGGTATAACGTAGATAAATTTCCTTTTATTGCAAATTTAAATTTACGGTTATGTCTACACTTGTTGTAATATGCATGCATGTGTTGTGTGTGTTGTAATAAATGTAGATTTATTATTTTTATTGCTTCCGCTGTGTTCATGTTTATGAAACGTGATCGAACACACACACGCCGCGGTGCCGGAAACCCAACACCAAGTACCGGCTTGATCCGGATAATGGTATACAACTAACTCTACTTTCTCTATATAACACGAGTTAAGTACTCAAAAGTACCTTCAAAGTTATACAACCTCACATGACCAACTCAGGGATCAAAATCCCTATAAAACACCATAAACTACCCTCCGCTATCTACATCAATAATAGCCTACATGCCTTATCCATTACCCAACAGGTAATGATCTGACTAGCATAATTAGTGAAAATTACTAAGATTGTAATCTTTGATCTCCATAAGAAATGTGACAGCCTAACCCTGCTTTCCGACTCGGTATCAAGTGGCTCTCAAAGGTAATTTACCTTTTCAAAAGCAGGTACATGACTAATGAATTCAACATGTCGTTCTCGTAGTTAACCCAAACCACAATTACGAATAGCAACTAACACACTATATGTCTGCACTGTTATAAGCAACTAAATGCATAGCCAACAAAAGATATGAGATAACAATTAGCATACCTTATCCCTTGCAGCTCGGAGACGTCCCGCAATAGCCAAATCCCAAAACTCACAAAACCAAAATCGAGTAAATCAAAACTCGATGTCCAAACTAAAATAAAATCTGAAAGTAGATATCGCAACCTAGGGCTCTGGTACCAATAAAATTGTCACACCCCGAGAGTATGCCGAGCCCGAAAATCGAATAGCATCTCCCCTGTACGTGATACAATTCCCTATTAATACAAAGCCTTTCGGCCACAACCACACAACATAATGAAATCTAAAACTAAAGTCACAGCGGAATATACCAACAAATAATAAAATACAGGACTCAAATAGTTGTGTACCGATACGACTTGACACAACAAGGAAACATAATCATAATCAAATACATAACAACATAACCGATTACCAAACAACGGAAACAATATAGGATAAAAATCCAAAACATACAATCCAAAATATACAACACCAATATGGATTACAGTCCAAATACTTGAGGTGAGATGGGAACAGTTGGCGGAGCTCCGAGCATCTAAGGAATCTTCTACCTGTTACCTGGGCAACAAGAAAACCCAGGGTCTGTGGTGGTGAGTATAAAACTCAGCGGTAATATGCAAGATAGTGCATGATCAACAACTAAGATATAAAGGGCAATAGATATATAAATGGAGATGAACATATATATATAGATGGAGATCAATGGTATATAGTCGTGAAGGTAATGCCAACTAACTATCGGTGTGAATCTAAGCAGTGGATAAATAACCAACTGATCAACTGTACATAACGTAATGTACTGACATACCTGAAGATCTGCAACGATACAACTCGTATAACCTGAACACACATACTACCATATAACAAATACAACATGAAAGAACAACACTAAGCATGTAATCAACACACTGCCCTACTAACCTATAAACAACAACATCATCAAACCTGGTCAGCCCTATACAACATCATGATACTGGCCATAGGTGTACAACAGTCCGGTCCAAGTCATACACTGGTATCCCACACACAACAGTATAAATCATGCAAATAACATGCAAGATGATGTACAATCAAATGCAACAATCATAGCACAAACAAATGCAACAATACAATAAGCATATATATATATACAAATGCCCTCACACATGGCAATGCAAATGCATGGTCATGCCTGCGCATCCCACTCGCTACCATGACCCCAGTGTGGCATAGGTGGCACGACATGACAACTGTTTCAACTCAACAACAACCACTGCTCTCGAGTGGCCGAGTGGGCAGTATGAATAAGTAACGATAAGCTAAAGAGCTATAAGCTACACAACAGGAGTCGCTACTGCTGGCCACTCCGACTGACACTACCCATGAGTGGTCGAGTGTCACACACTCAGGACAACTGCACGCAACTCTAACTACCACTATCAAGAGTGGTCAAGTGCGGCACAACAAATGAACTTCCCTCACACTAGTTACTACTACCACAAGTAACCGGAGAGGCAGAATGACTGACGACCCTCTCAACCACAAGGGAGACCAAGTCGCCAGCATGCATGTAAATGACATAAATGCACAACCACACATACATCCACAATACACTCTCTACCCAACATAGTCATATACAACTAACCATCGACCATGCTAGGACTTCCAGTCCGTAGCGACACACCATCGACAACCCACACTACCGTGTACAGACATATGATCCGTAATAGTTATACAATGAAAGGTAAGGTGATATAACCACAAAACTCTACATTAAGGACATCATCCACCCCCGGATGATTGTTCCTGATGACATTAGTCAAATCGATATCTATACTCAGCTACACCCCCCATGGTTAAGCATCTAAAGACCTACATACGATAGCATTGGCAATTTATAGCAACGATGAATGAAATATGACAACAACAACAGTATATCTCAAAGTGCAAAGACTAAGTATCAAGAACATGATTAAATAAGAATGGAGTCAAGGTAAAGGTCACCATCAACATAAAACTCATGCACCAAGTTTAAGCGTCTACCTGACCAGGGTAGAATATTACCCACCTGGTATGAAGCTCTTCCCGATAATCCTCACGTTCGGGAACCCGTCTCGTATCCAAATCCTGAACACAACATAGACTACTGTTAAGTTCTAACATACAACAAATATTCAAATCATATCCCACATCGATCTTGTGATCAAATCAATTTACCAAACACTAATCAAAGTCTTGATCATGTATCCTACGTAATTTCGATTACCACACCATAAGTATACACCCCAAATCAAATTAACAATTACACTAATTCATAGCAACAACACCACAGATTAACACTTCCCATTTCCATTAATCAACCAATCCATATTTAAATTCCAATGATTCCACAGCTAATTTAACCCACAAATCAATCATCAATAAAAACATAACACATACAAACTCACCCTCAGCAAAACAGAACAAATCCATATCAACTTAATATCAAAACTGATCACATACCACAACTCCTCAAATCTTTGCCCTAAACCATCAGATCTGAGCTCTTAAGCTCACAATTCATCAACATAGCAGACCCATTACAACACCTCACTCAACATCAATTGAAATCAAATAGATCAAAATGAAACAATTGAGTAATGGAAAAACATTAAAATTGACGATGAGTAGCCTACTGTCGTACGATATCGACGGTACTCATTTGCGGTGACAACAGCATTGGTCTGAGCCCTCCCCCCCCCCCCCTCGCCATGCCGACGAATGAAGATCGACAGCAGCTCCCAGCCTCAAGTACAGCTCCACCGTTCCAGGCTCATCCACAAAAATCATCGAAGGAGAACACGATCGTCACTGCAGAGACCCCGATAAGAAAGAAGAAACCCAACCCCATAAGTAACAGCTCACCCGCGAGGCAAACGACAGTTCTTCCTCTTGGCAGCAATGATAGCTCGAGCTTGCGACGTCAACGGTGGCAGCAAAAAGATAGGTCACGATGTGAAGCAATTCGGGATTGGGATTTGATGATGAAGAGAAATAGTGTTGCGGTGAGATGGCTTGGGCACTGGCGAGCAAAGAGGAGGGGAGGGCTCGCAGTGTCGATGAGGAGAAGGAGAAAAGCATCGGCTCAAGAGGAATCAGGAGGAAAAATCGGGATGGGGGAGGAGAAGATTAGGGAAATAAAACTAGGGTTGGCTTTTATAGGTTAATCAAACTTAGGTTAAATTTAATTAACCTTTAATCACACATTCCTTAATCCAATAATCCTTTATAAAATTTTCCCCATAAATAACTATAATAATTTTATTTAAATCCAAAAAACTTCTAAAATCTAGAAAACTTCTATGAGGTATTTTTTCCTAATTAATAATTATTATTTTATTTTCCGATATCTTACAAGTCGACTCCAGGTCACCTAGCTCCGCATCGGGAAATTTGCCTTTCCAGTCGATTGGACCTCCCCAGTCGACTGGAGCTCTTTCCATCTTGATTGTCAAATCTTCGATCGATCATCAGTTAGTCTTGCCAACTAGGTATCCATTCAACTGGACCATACTCAGTTGACTAGAATACTTTCAGTCGAGTGGTTCCCTGCAAAATGAGATTAACAAAAACATATAGTATAAAATACAATAGCAGTAGTAATACTACTCGATCTCGACTTCTTAGTCCCACGCGGACTATCCATTGGACCGACGCCTAGCTTTGTCCCCCTATAGAAGACTCGGCCTCACCTCTTCACTCGAGGCTTACCTGTCGACTGCCCTGTCAGACTTACCATTCTTGATATCTGATCTGACCCATCAGAACTTCTGCCAGCTATCCAGTCTCCATAACCCAGCTAGTCTTCATGTCGATTGTCCAGTCTCCTGACTCAATCGGTCTTCATGCCAGATGTCTAGTCTCCTGACCCATCTGGTCTTCCTGCCTGATGTCCAATCCTTTTGATCTATCAAGGCTTCTACCTAGTGTCCGGTCAACGTGACCAACTAGGACTTTCAATACTCATTATCTAGTATCTAGTCTGCCTTGTTAGTGCAATCAACCCGTGATATGGTTTTGATGTGTGTGGCAAAGGGTTTAAGTTAGGATGATTGGATTTGATATGTGCGTTGGAGTCTTGCAGGACTTAGTAATTCGCACATGGAGCTTAGGCAAGTGTCACCGCTCACAACCTCGTGCTTGAGTCGGTGAAGGAGCATTGCAGAGTCGTGCACTTGATGCTGCCGAGGGACCATCGGACGAGATGACTTGAAGTAAAGCCAAGGAAGGAGACTTCGAGGGCAAGAGATGCGAAGGAGTATTGTAGAGTCGTGCGCCTAATGTTGTCGAGGGATGTGGCCGCGAACGAAGAGAGCTTCGGCGAGGGACTTCAAGTGAGATGAGAGAATGAGTGAATTGTAAGTAGCTCATTAGGTAAACTTGGCCGAATGGCTGAGTGTCAAAGGCTCGACCGTAAGGGTTGAGGATTACCTAACCGCTGGACGTTCAAACGGATGTTAAGTTTGAGGTCTACCCGGCACTAGTCGATTGCCATGGAATGGCAGTCGACTGCTCTAAGTCGAACGGGGTTCGACTGGTGTTCGACTGGTGGGTTTTGGCCCAGCAGTCGACTGCCATGGAATGGTAGTCAACTGCCAAACCATCAGTCGACTGCCAAGGGTGGCAGTTGACTGATGAAGGCAGTTGCGGGCACAGAACCTCCCATAGCCGACTGACCAGTCGACTACGGAGGCATCAGTCGACTGATGGATACATCAGTCGACTACCAAGGTTTCCGTTGAGCTACAACGGTCGGGATCTGACGTGTTCAGAGGTTGTTGTAGTGGCGACAGTCGACTGCCAAGGGCAGCAGTCGACTGATGGCGGCCAACGGGAAGAAATCAGCCCTCTCTATAAAAAGAGATGGTGTGGGCTTTTGGGAGGCTAATGCTTGAAATCCTAACAACTCCCAAAGTGCCTTAAATGTTTTCCACTCTTCTACTTGTGCTAATCTTTATTCTATTGTAAGAAGAGTGATCCTTATGTAAAAGAGGTTACCTCCACCTAGCTTGGTGCAAAGGAGAGATCTAGTGGATAGATTGAGGCGTGATTCACCTTGGACGAATCGCACCGTGGATTAGCAGCGAGGCCGTGAACCACGTTACATCCCTTGTTATCATTGTTTGGTATCTTGCTTATCTTTATTGTTGTTTAGTTGTATTTTCTGCTTGTGCTAACGATAGTTGTAGACAATCAACGAACGACTTCCACCGTCTACGATAAAGGCTATTCACCCCCTCTAGCCGGCCAACATCGTCCCTACATGCCTGACCTACTAGGGTTTTCCTATTAGTCTGCACACTTAATACATTTATCAAACCACAAGTAATTTCTAACTTTAACTATGGTTCATACATCAAAACTAAGGAGTGATGCTCTCTGCACCAACAATCTCCCCCTTTTTGATTTATGACAAAACATCGATTAAAGTTAGGAGAATCGATTTGTAATATTTAAGTTCAAAATATATTAGCAATGCATTAAGCTAAAAATGTATAATATTTAAATGCATGAAATTCTTATATGCATGAAGTGCTTTCTTACTTTGAACTTCTCTAACTTTAAACTTTCTCTTCTCTCCCCCTTTGGCATACATCAAAAATAATACACCAAATACTAAAATTCAAAGATGAGTACAAAGTAATTAGATTTTCAACACAAAAAGATATGAAAGTTATGTCTGATAAAAAAATACCTAAGCTTTGCAATATTCATTTCAAAGTACTTCAAGCTTTTAAAGGTTCAAAAGGCATTTTAAAATTCACAGGCTCTTCAAAAAATTTCCAAAAATGAATATTCAAATTAAACTTTTAAATCAGATTTTTAAAATTTAAAATATTTTTGAAAATATCCAAAATTAAAAGTATAAAAGTTTCTCCCTCAATATTTTGAATTTTTCAAAAACTTTTTCTTAAATAAATCTATTAAATTTTAATTTTTCAAAACTCCCCCTTAAATAAAGATTTCAATTTTTCAAAACTCTTAAAACTCCCTCTCAATAAAAAGTAAAATATTTTCAAAAGTTTTAAAAATCCTTTTTAATAAAAGGTAAAATATTTTCAAAACTTTTAAAACTCCTTTTTAATAAAAGATAAAATATTTTCAAATTTTTTAAAACTCCTCCTCAAATAATGTTAAAGTAATGCGAATGAAATAAGGGATGTCCAAGCATGAATTCCTATTCATGAAATTTGGATATATATTTTATCTTGAGTTATTTTTTAACATTTTGAGGTCTTTTCAAAAGTATCAAAACTCCCCCTTAGCATATTCTTTCCATAAACTTTTGAATGGCATAAATTCCCCCATACATCAAAACCTAAATAGTACTTCTTGTGCATTTTAAACTTGAAATTAGTCTTTAGTCTTCTAAGAGGTTGTTCTCTTTTTCATTAGTTTGAAAATAATTCATATTAAAAAAAAATTTTTAGATTCTCAAAAATAATGTTCAAGATAGTTTCTCATAAAAGATTCTAAACATAAATTCTACCATGATTTGTTTAGATTAAAAAAATATTTTAAGTTTAGACTTAGCTTAGCTAACTCTCATTTTCCAAATTTAGATAAAGCTAAGTCACGTAGAATGGAAGTTGTTTGAGTATCAAGTAACTAAGCATTACTTAGATTGATAAGTCCAATTTCAAGTTCACGTGAATCACTTGAGTTATTCTTTTAATTTTTCTATCTCCCCCTTAAGAGTATTTCTCATCAAATTCTAATTTCAAGCACAAGCAAGGAGAAGAAGGGAGTTTTATCTTCCCTTGTTCGGAGCGAGCAAGGAAGGGAAGATACGAGATCTAGGAGGCTTCGACTCTTGGAAGATCGTCGCCCACATGATGTCCAAGAGGAGGATAGGAATACAATAGAAGATCAAGAGGTATAATCTTTTTTAACTTTGATTAGTATTCTTTTGTATTTTTGTATGTTATTGATTAACATGGACCCTGATGATAAACACAAAAATTGGCGATCCGTTCATCATCTATTCCTCGGCTAATCGAGGAAAAGAGTTAGGTTGTTTGAACAACAAGTTTGTTCAAGTGACTACTCAAATCAAATAGCACGATGATGGATCAGTTGCTTGGGTAATCCATCTCCGTCCGGATTAGTTTTAGTTGATAAAATTTTAACCCGGGGATGGGTCATAGGATCACCATGCACAAGCGACCGAAGCGGAAAGCAATTCCCTTCAAGTGGTATCAGAGCCACGGTTTCTGGTTTTGTGTGTTTTGGATTCGGTTACTTTCATGCATTTATCATATATTTTAAGCTGGATAATAGTAGGATGTGCGTAGGCTAACTTTTTACTTACAGGCATAAGATCCAACTATTATGGCTATATGGATGTATGTGATTGTATGTGTGTGATTGTAATTATTTATTTGAATCCTCGGGGTTGACGAGGCTAATTAGTATTTAATTTTTATAATTAAATACGGTATTTTTAGTCGCTCATTTTAATTTACTTTCGATCTAGATATATTGTACACTCCTTTGTGGAGTATAGGATCGATGGATGTAAATTAAAATAGTTTATCTCGGCTCGAATCCCCTTATGGCTAAAGCATGGTAAAGGGAGGAGCGGACGAGATAGTGACATGATGAGAAGCATATTGGAAAACAAAAGTCATAACAATTGAAAAATATTTTTTTTCATATTTATTGCTTATTGTTTGATATGCATGTTGTGTGTTTGAGAAAATTCCTCAATTTTAAATTACTAAGTGGGAGAGGGATATTTTTTTAAAAAAAATCCCAGGTCTCTAATACAATTTGACATGTGATGCGAACAAACTTACGCATTGGCTCTGAGTGCCTTCCTCCATATCGAATGAGTTTGTTTTGCAGATCACTAGGTCAAATATGGTTATAGGAAATTATTTAGAAGCGTGTGTACTTCCCCATCGAAAGGCACATAATCCGAGGTAATTGCCTTAGTATCGGGTAACGGTAAACACTTAGATGCAAATAAAAATATCCTCCCCATCGAAGTCGCTACTTTTATTTGTAGGGTCGAAGAGGAACCAACTATTAATTTTATTTGTTAAAAAGTAAGGTTGACAGGATAATAAAATTAATGGATAAAACCTCCTCTTACAAATGTAGAATTTGTATACGTCCACATTATCGTGGCATACGATATTCTCGATGTTTTGAGGTGTTGGTTGATTTTAAAATTTTACTGTTTGAGGAATCAATAAATTTTTGAAATCTAATGTTTTTGATTTATGTGATTCTTAGGTTTTTCAAAATGACTTTCAACCCACTTGTTATGATTCTGAAAGAAAACAAACTTACTGGACCTAAATATGTTGATTGGAAAAGAAATCTGGACATTGTATTAATTGCTGAGGAGTACAAATATGTACTCTTCGAAGAGTGTCCTCCTAAGCCTACGGATGATTCTGGTGAAAAGGAGAAAAAGAGAGTTATAGGAAGTGGATCAAGGCTGATGAGATGGCACGGTGTTACATTTTGGCTTCTATGTCAAATGTATTGCAACATCAGCATCAAGCCATGAATACTGCCTATGATATGATGCTCAATCTCAAGGAATTTTTCAGACACCAGAATCAGACTGCTAGACAGGAAGCTATGAGGAACTTGATGATGACCACCATGGTTGAGGGAACACCCATGAGGGATCATGTTCTCAAGATGATGGCTCATTTAAATGAGCTAGAAGTCCTTAGAGCGGAGATCGATGGGGAAATCCAAGTCGATATCATTCTCCAATCTCTACCTAGGAGTTTTGAGCAGTTTTGCCTCAACTACAACATGAATAAGAGGTTGTATTCGTGGTGGAGCTTCTGACAGAACTCCAGACGACAGAGGGGCTTTTTTGTCAGAGTTCTCAGGCCATGGTTGCTCAAAAGGTTTCTACTTCTAAGCTGAAAGGCAAGAAGAAGAAGAAACAAGGTGCAACAAAGGTGACGGGAGGATCTCAGGGAGGAGTGAAGAAGTCGAAAGGCAAGTGCTTCACTTGCAAGCAGACTGGACATTGGAAGGCGGACTGTCCCAACCGCAAACAGAACAAAGGTATATCTTTTAGTCTAGCCGTTGAAATATGTTTAGTAGTGTTATCTACCGGTACCTGGTGTGTAGATACGGGAGTCACTGATCATGTCTGCAACTCTTTGCAGGGGTTCTAGGAAATCAGACGACTAGCTGAGGGAGAGATTACTATCTACATGGGCAATGCTACAAAGGTGGCTACTATTGCAGTGGGAGATGTTTATTTATCTTTTGATAGGAATAAAACTTTGGTTATGAGAAATTGTCTTTATGTATCTTCATTTAGAAAGAATTTGATTTCAGTTTCTAAATTATTTTTGAATTGATATTCTATTTCTTTTAATGACAGAGTTGTTATAAAAAGGAATAGGGAGATTATCTGTTCTGGTGCATTGGTAGAAAATTTATACACTCTTGAACCAAAAACTCCCACGATGTGAATAGAAATAAACAACTCATCTTCTAAATCTAATAAGAGAAAAGAACCTTCGAAAATTAACCAAACGTATCTTTGGCATCTAAGGTTAGGTCATATTAACCTGAGTAGAATTCAAAGGTTGATAGTTGATGGACCTTTAGGTTCATTAGTGGTGGAAGATTTCCCAACCTGCGAATCTTGCTTGGAAGGTAAAATGACCAAGAGGTCTTTTAAGGCCAAGGGGTATAGAGCCAAATATGTGTTGCAATTGGTTCATTCTGATTTGTGTGGTCCTATGTCTATCCAGGCTAAAGATAGTTTTGAATATTTCGTCTCTTTTATAGATGATTATTCAAGATATAGATACATTTACTTGATGCGCCACAAGTCTGAATGCTTTGACAAGTTCAAAGAATTCAAGGCTGATGTGGAGAAACGATAAGGTAAAAGTATTAAGACACTACGATCTGATCGTGGTGGTGAGTATCTCTTGGGAGAGTTTAGGAGTTACTTATCAGAGGCTGGGATTCAATCCCAACTGTCTGCACCTGGTACACCCCAGCAGAATGGTGTGGCGAAGCGAAGGAATAGGACTCTTATGGAGATAGTTAGATCGATGATGAGTTATTCTGAGTTACCAGATTCGTTTTGGGGCTATGCTCTAGATACGACAGTGTATATTCTGAACTTGGTATAATCTAAATTAGTACCTTCTACTCCCACAGAATTGTGGACTGGGCGAAAGTCTAATCTAAGACATAATCAGATTTGGGGTAGTCCATCACATGTGCTGAAGGGAGATGCTGGTAAGTTGGAATCTCATACAGAAGTGCACCTGTTCGTAGGCTATCCTAGAGGAACGAAAGGTGGTTTGTTCTATAGCCCTAGAGATCAGAGGGTGATCGTTAGCACGAATGTCTGATTTTTAAAGGAAGACTATGTGATGAACCACAAGCCCATGAGCAAGATTGTTCTGGAGGAATTAAGAGGGGAAGTCACTACTTCAGTACCAATGGTACAAGAGGATATACCACAAGTGATTGCACCGTGTGTCACAGAGGATACACAAGTGATACCTCGTCTTAGTGGGAGGGTTGTTAGAAAACTTGATAGATTGATGTTCTTGGGAGAATCTTCTAATTTAGTCCCTGGCGAACATGAATCTAATCCCTGGACATATGATGAGGCAATCCAAGATAAAGATGTGGTATCTTGGCAAAGGGCAATGAATTCTGAGATAGAATCTATGGATTCAAATCAGATCTGGGAGCTAGTAGAACCATCCAATGGTGTAAAAGCCATTGGATGCAAGTGGATCTACAAAAGAAAGAGAGGATCAGACGGGAAGGTAGAGACCTTCAAAGCAAGACTTATTGCGAAAGGGTATACTCAGAAAGAGGGTATCGATTATGAGGAGACCTTTTTATCGGTAGTCATGCTTAAGTCTATCCAGATTCTCTTATCTATTGCTGCTCATATGGATTATGAGGTTTGGCAGATGGATGTCAAGACAGCGTTCCTTAATGGAAGTCTTGAAGAAAACATCTATATGAAGCAACCAGAGAGATTCATTGTAAAGGGCAAAGAGCATCTTGTGTGCAAGCTTAATCGGTTCATTTATGGATTGTAGCAAGCTTCGAGATCTTGAAACATCCGCTTTGATGAGGTAATCCAGTCATATGGATTTATTCAAAGTCCGGATGAGTCTTGTGTATACAAGAGATGTGATGGAAACGTAGTGGTATTTCTTGTACTATACGTAGATGACATTTTGCTCATTGGAAACAATGTCAAAGTGTTATTAGACGTAAGGGTACAGTTATCCAAACAATTTGATATGAAGGACTTGGGAGAAGTGGGAAACATCCTTGGGATCAAGGTTATAAAGGATCGCAAGAAAAGGATATTGTGCTTATCTCAAGCTTCATACATAGACACTATTTTGGCTTGTTTTAGCATGCAGAACTTCAAGAAAGGTTTTCTACCTTTTAGGTATGGAGTACCTTTATCTAAAGAGATGTGTCCTAGAACATCAAAGGAGATAGAGGAAATGAAGGCGGTTCCTTATGCTTCGGCAGTAGGAAGCCTCATGTATGCTATGTTATGTACGAGTTCAGATATTTGCTTTATCATGAGCATGGTTAGCAGATATCAGAGTAATCCAGGACAGGGATATTGGACTGCGGTAAAGCATATATTGAAGTACCTGAGAAGGACTAGGGATTATATGCTGGTATACCAGGCAGATCAATTACTCCCTATGGGTTACACAGATTCTGACTTCCAATCAGATAGGGATAACAGTAAGTCTACCTTAGGTTTTGTGTTTACTTTGGAAGGTGGAGCCATTATATCGAGGAGTGTCAAGCAGAAATGCGTGACGGACTCCACCATGGAAGCTGAGTATGTGGCAGCCTCTAAGGCAGCCAAAGAAGTTGTATGGCTCAGGAATTTCTTGATGGACTTGGATATGATTCCTGGTTTGCCTAGAACTATCACAATTTATTGTGATAACAGTGGTGCAGTTGCAAACTCAAAGGAACCACAATCCCATAAGGCAAGTAAACACATAGAGTGCAAGTACCACCTGATACGAGAGATCGTAAAGCGAGGAGAAGTTGTTGTCACCATGATTGCATCAGAGGATAACCTGGCAGATCCTTTCACTAAGGCCCTTCCAGTGAGAGCTTTTGTTAGGCATGTGGAGGGAATGGAAATCAGATGTATGGTAGTTTGATGGCAGCATAGTCTTTTAGTATAAGTGGGAGGTTGTTGGGATGTATACTGAAAGTCTAGCCTTTGTATGAACATCTTCATTTTGAAATAAGAATCACATGATCATTGTTTGCATTTTATATTTATGTATTTTGTCTGATACTTTACATTGAAGATAACATGATGTGTGGTGTCGCACAGAAGATTATGTTGTCAGTTCCTTGTAGAGTATAAGTTGAGGCTCACAACCAAGATGGTTTTGGACAAACCATTGGCATGGTTGTAGTGTAATTTGGTATTGGTTTATCTTGACCATAGAATTACACTAGTACACTTTTTGTGTATTGAGCATGACCGAGTTAGAGGTGATTCAATTTATACTGACTATATAATTGAATTGGACCTCAGATATTATGGTGTACATGCTCTTAATCCCGATATAATAACGGGCACATGTACTTAGTATTTATTTCTTTGATTTACTAATGGGCGAGATTTATGTATTAAATCGATAGGCCTGGTAAGTTGAGAAATAATATTATTTACATGGTGTGTCATTGATTATAGGAGAAAACCGTGTCCTATATACTAGGATGATGATGTCCTCTTGAGGAGCTCATAAGGTTCATCATGTAAATTCTGCAAGTGGACTTGGTCCAACATGATGATAAGGATGAGTGGTACTACTCATGGAGTTAGATATTGATTAATTAAATTTTTAGTAATTTAATTAATTAATGGACATTTGATATCTTAAACACGGGAAGATATTTTGTACAAATAATATGTGGAGCCCATATTTAATTATGGGGGTTGGTGAGGTAGATCAATGATGATCCTCTAGTGGAATGGATCATCATTAATGGATCGGGTTTGTGTAGTTCGGATCCATTGGGTGGCCAAGATCCAACTCCTCCTCATGGTCCCTATTGTAGCCTATTATAAATACCTCATGAAGCCTAGATCTATATATAAGGGGGTGGAGAGGCTTGGGAGAAATAATCTTAGGGTTCTTCCTCTCCTTTGGGCGGCAACAACAAGTGGAAGAGGTTTAGGGTTTTGCCTTAGGGTTCTTCCTCTCTTCCTTAGGTTTGGCCGGCGCCTCTTCCTCATCTCCTTAGGGTCGGCACCCCTTCTCTCAAGGATAGGTCGGCGCTTCTTCTTCCTCACCTAGGGCCGGCGGCAACACAAGGAGGAAGGTTCTCATCCTTTTTCTCCTCTCCTAGGGTCGGCAGACACCAACTCTTGGAGTTGTGGTGGTCGGCACAAGCAAGGAGAAGAGGAGGCCTTGGTGGTCGACACAAGCAAGGAGAAGAAGGGAGTTTTATCTTCCCTTGTCCAGAGCGAGCAAGGAAGGAAAGATACGAGATCTAGGAGGCTTCGACTCTTGGAAGATCATCGGTCACACGACGTCCAAGAGGAGGATAGGAATACAATAGAAGATCAAGAGGTGAAAAAGAGGTATAATCTTTTTAAACTTTGATTAGTATTCTTTTGTATTTTTGTATGTTATTGATTAACATGGACCCCGATGATAAACACAAAAACCGGCGATCCGTTCATCATCTATTCCGTGGCTAATCGAGGAAAAGAGTTAGATTGCTTGAACAACAAGTTTGTTCAAGTGACTACTCAAATCGAATAGCACGATGATGGATCGGTTGCTTGGGTAATCCATCTCCGTCCAGATTAGTTTTAGTTGATAAAATTTTAATCCGGGGATGGGTGATAGGATCGTCATGCACAAGCAACCAAAGCGGGAAGCAATTCCCTTCACAAGCATCATGTTGAGATACTTGGAGCCCGAAGTGAACCTTTTCAACGATCTGGTGACATCTTGTACTTGCCTTTTTAGGACCGAGTTCTCTTCCTCAAGCTCTGCAACTTGAGTTGAGTCTCTATCCTCAACTTGGCAAGTTGAAGTCTTCGAGTTGACTTGCTCCTTAAGTACTTGGACTTCCTTGAGAAGCAAGTCGATTCGATTCTCGAACTTAGCTAACTTCCTACCTAGGCTTGCTATTATATTGTACAACTTATCTTCTAAGGAAGAATCTACCTCGTCTAGTCCTTCATAAATGGATGCGGATCCGTAGCTTCTCTCGGACTCGGACTCGGAGTTGTTGGGAATTGACCGTCGCTAGAGGGGAGTGAATAGCGTGTTTGACGTTGCGTAATGAAATTCGTTCGTTTCTACAATTGTCGTTAGCACAGCGGAATATAGAAATACAAATGTAGAAACAAATACAGACACAAATACACGCACAACACAAGCGATATAACATGGTTCAGAACCTTAGGGTTCCTACTCCATGGGTTGAGCTTAACGAGCTCTAGTGATGCACTCACCACTAATAAATACTCCTTCTCGGAACAATCCGGAGGTGGAGAAATCTCATACAAACGATTACAACAGTAATACGAAAGATAACAAGCAAATACAAAGTAAATACGAAAGACAAGTAAAGAAAACTTTACCACACTTTGCTTTGAATGCTTGCTTGTTGATCGCCTTGGACTAGCCTTGAAGGTCTGGACTGCAGCAACAAATACCCTCCAAATCGCCCAAGAAAATCACTGTCAAATCCTCCCATCCGAGCTACTTTTATAACCTTCGTCGGGCTTATTTCGCGCCTGGCAGTTGACTGCCATAAGGCCCCAGTTGACTGCCAATAGTGCCGTTGAGAGACAACGGCTCAATCCACGTTGGATAAGTTTCAACGGATACACTGGCAGTCGACTGCCATTACCCAGCGGTCGACTGCCAGGATTGTAGCTGAGCATTTTGCTCCTATAACCCCGACCATGATCGCATCCATCCGATGTCGCATCTAATGCCATCGATCGAATGCAAATGACTACTGTGCTATTTCCTGCAATCGAACACTAGTCGACTCTGACCTCTTACACCCTAGGTTTTGACTATTTGATCCTTTAATTGAATTTTGCATCTTCCTAAGAGTCTTCTCCAGCTTCTCAAGCCTTGATCTCAAGGCTTGATTTTCAAACTTCAATTGCTCAAATTTTGTGGGTTCATTGTTTCTTTGAGCATTTTTGCCCTTCCTAGGCATATATCTATGATTTTTGGAATTAATGCCTAGATGACCTTCTATCTTCCTAATACTTTCCTTAGGTAGGGTTTTTCTATGGACATTAGTCCCAAATTTCTCTTTAGTTCTAAGGTTGACATGTTTAGCACTTAGGCAATAAAATCTATTTCTAGCTTGCTTTTGTTCATGAGTAATAGCAAGAGTACTAAAAACATGTATTTTAACCATAAAACAAGAAGGTGCATTAAAATATACCTTAGGATTTGCCTTAGAGGCTCCCCTACTTGTGTAGCTCATTCTTGTCCCTTCTTCTTCCCCCTAGGGCATTGACTCCTATAATGCCCTCTTTGGTGGCACTTGAAGCACACCACGTGCTCCTTGCTCTTAATGGTTGGGGCTCCGACATCCTTAGTCTTTTCTTGAGGTTTTGGTGCCGATGGAGTCTTCTTGACCTTCTTAGGGCACTTGCTCTTATAGTGCCCATATTCCCTACATTCAAAATACATAATATGATTTTTATTATTAATTAAAGTGTTTGAGTTACCTAGGGTGGTGGAAGTTTGGACTTCTTCATCTACTTGATCGGAGGTAGATGGTCCCTCTTCTTCTTGCTCCGACATGGAAGATGACCTAATATCCTCCCCCTCAATCCTAGAGATGGAGGCTTCCTCTACTTCTTCTTCTTCCACCGATCTGGAAGTTGACTCTTCTTCAACTTCCGAATTCTCACTTTCTTGTGAGGAAGAGCTTTCTTCTTCTTGTGTCGATTTGGATTTTCATGAAGCATTGCCAATTTTCTCCATAGATCCTTAGCATCTAGAAATTCACCTATCTTGGACAATAACTCATTAGGTATTAAATCAACTACCATATCGATTACCTTGTCATTTGTCTCAGATTTTTGGAGTTGGTCTTGAGTCCATCTCTTCTTCTTGAGATATCCTCCCTTCGGCCCTCTTGGCAATTCAAAGCCTTCTATCAAGGTGGACCATAGCTCAATGTTCATCATCATCATGAAGTTCTCCATTCGTGTCCTCCATTGTTCAAACCCTTCTTGTCCATAAAAGGTATACGGGACCGGAGTGTTGATATCTCATCCTAGTCTTTCTTCAAATTTCATCTTCTTCTTCACCCTCTAGCAGTGCTCCCTTGGCGATTAGTCCAAATGAAGAGCGGCCTCGCTCTGATACCACTTGTTGGGAATTGTCCGTCGCTAGAGGGGGGTGAATAGCATGTTTGATCTTGCGTGATGGAATTCGTTCGTTCGTTTCTACAATCATCATTAGCACAGCGGAATATAGAAACACAAATGTAGAAACAAATACAAACACAAATACACACACAACACAAGCGATATAACATGGTTTAGAACCTTAGGATTCCTACTCCACGGGTTGAGCTCAACGAGCTCTAGTGATGCACTCACCACTAATAAATAATCCTTCTCGGAACAATCCGGAGGTGGAGAAACCTCGTACAAACGATTAAAATAGTAATATGAAATACAACAAGCAAATACAAAGTAAATATAAAAGACAAGTAAAGAAAACTTTACAACACTTTGCTTTAAATGCTTGCTTGCTGATCGCCTTGGACTAGCCTTGAAGGTCTGGATTGCAACAACAAATCCCCTCCAAATCACCCAAGAAAATCGCTACCAAATCCTCCCATCCGAGCTACTTTTATAACCTTCGTCGGGTTGATTTCACGCTTGGCAGTCGACTTCCATAAGGCCCCAGTCGACTGGCAACAGTGTCGTTGTAAGATAATGGCTTAATCCATGTTGGATAAGTTCCAACGGATACACTGACAGTCAACTGCCATTACCCAACAGTGGACTGCCAAAGCCGCAACCAACTGACTAGTCGGCTACCAAGCATTCTGCTCTCATAACCCCAACCAGTAGTCGACTACCATCCATGTCAATCGACTGCTCAAGCCATCAGTCGACTACCCAATTCTAGCAGTCGACTGCCAGGCTATTTCCTATAGTCAAACACTAGTCGACTCTAAGCAGGTCGATTGACCATAATCTCAATCGACTGTCACAAGTCAACTCGGTTGCCAAGTGTCAAAACACTTGACCAATCGACTGGTCCAAAGCCCCAGTCGACTGATAACCTCAAACATGAGGTTTAACCCCAAGTATGATGCCCTCATACTTGCTAGACCACCCTTAGCCTAAACCTAAGCCTTCTAGCCACCTCCGTCAGTCTCACGCCTATCGGATCCCTCCAAGTCATCCATGACTTGTTCATCCATACGCTAGCCTTTAGGTGCTTCCATCGGCTATTGTCATGCTAAGCTGGTCTATACCGCCAAGGCACATTGGGCTTACGCTGCCAAGACTACTGTTTTCACTTTATGTCACCAACCATTGGACTTATGCTGTCAAGATTCTACCCTTGGACTTTACGCCACCAATATCAACCCTTGGACTTTCCTTGCCAACCCATGTTAGACTTTCCATGCCAACCCATGTTGGACTTTCCAATTGCCAAGACTCAAGGTTGGACTTTCCCTTGCCAAGACTCATGCTTGGACTTTCCATGCCAAGTACTCATGACTTGGACTTTCCCATTGCCAAGTGTCCCACTTGGACTTTCCATGTCAAGTACCCATGACTTGGGCTTTCCCATGACAATTACATTGTCATACATTTTGTCGAACATTAATGTCAAACATCAAAACACTACTCAAGTCAAACTCGAGTCCGGTCAATCGTGACCTGGGCCGATTGCACCAATAGGAGTTTATCTCAACTTCGAACTTGTTGGACGCCATAAATGCTACGAAACTCATCTCCAATATTTTGGCATCGGACTTGTCCGATGATGATTTGTCCATGGTTGGCTTAGATGCTTCTTTCGTTTTCCTTTTCCTCGGTTTGGATTTCTTTCCCTTTTTGTTCGTTACTGCCATCAAAACTATACCATCCTCGGGTTGACTCAAGTTAGCATGTTCATGTAATTCAATTAATTTATCCCATAATTCTTTAGAATTTTGAACCGACCTGACTCGACTTAGCTCTTCATTTGTAAGTCTGTATTGTAAGGTGTTTAAAGTCTTGTAATCGACTTGAGCCTTTTTCCTAATGTTTGTGGTTCATTTCTTCGGATCTAACAACTCTCCCGAGTTGTCTACCAGAGCTATGATCCCTTTCCTAATCAAAAACCAAACCTCAAGGTCAATTTTCATAAAGCACTCTATTCGCCTCTTCCAAGAGGAAAAATCCTCTCCGTTAAAGAGAGGAGGGCGAACGGTGCTTAAAACCTCTAAATGCGACATTTTTATATTAAAAAAATATAGATTTTTATTTTTCAAAAATATCCTAGAGTAACAAAAATAGAGTAAGATTATACTAGTGCAAAATTGAACTTATAATAAAGCAAGATGGACAAGTATGAGAAAATGATTCTAATACAAAAGCAAAGATTAAAACTAGTGTAAAAGTTAATCTAAGATAAGAATAATAAAATTAAAGAAAATTTTCCAAATGCTCTCGTTGGTGGTTGCACCAAAATCGAAGTGCCCCCGCTCTGATACCAATTGTAGGATCGTAATGTTCCGAGGGAGGGGGTGAATCTCGGAAGTTATAAAAAATTTCTTTTATAATTTAAAACTTATTTTTACTTTGGCTTTAGAGACAAAAGATTATGCAGCAAAATTAAATAAATAAGAAATAAAAAAGGCAAGTAATTTACTTGGTTCACAACCCTAGTCGAGTTGCTTCTCTAAGGTCCGTAGCTCTCCGAGAGCTACCTCAATGGGCAATGCACTAAAAGGCCCTCTGACTCGATAACTCTCGACTTCGAAGGGATTTGCTTTTTTACAATGATTAAGAGAAAGGTAACACACTACCTTCTCTTTGAAATGAAGTACATAAAGCGAAATAATAACAAGTAAAATATACCGACACTTTAGTAGCTATGAAATTAGGGCACGGAGTGTCGAAATTGCGTCGTTGCAATGGAATGTAACTTCTGCAAATGAAGAACACTTGTGACAACACTTGGACATTGTAGAATTATATTTTTCAAAGCTGGTCGTGCACTTCTTTTATAAGCTTTCTCCAGTTGACTGGAATGCCCTCCAATCGACTCCACATCAGCCCATCGATATGGTACTTCGGCCTTCCCAGTCGACTGGACTTGTTTCAGTCGACCCCATGTCACCTAGCTCCGCATTGAGAAATTTGTCTTTCCAATCAACTAGACCTCCCCAGTCGACTGGAGCCCTTTCCATCTTGGTTGCCAAATCTTCAATCGATCATCAGCTAATCTTGCCAACTAGGTATCCAGTCGACTAGACGATACTCAGTCGACTGAAATACTTTCAGTCGAGTGGTTCTCTTCAAAACGAGATTAGCAAAAAAATACAGTATAAAATACAATAGCAAAAACATTTAATAAATATGTATTGAAAATACTTTGAAAACTTATCAATTAAAAATAAAAAATAAAAAAGTTGCAAGAATAATTTTTCAAAAAAAAATTAACAAATTTTAACCTTAAAAATCAATATTTCCACCGTAACTTGTCATACTTTCTAGTTAACCACAAGGAAACTTACCTAAGTCTAGAGGGTTAAGGAGTCTAAGATTGACCTAAGAATTAAATATCTAGTATTGGTCACCCAATCAAGTAACTATAGATTTCCCGACATTAAATATAACTACATTCAACAATCATGGAAATAAATATTTTTATAGATTTTGAAAATATTTCAAAATTTATGTTATTTTTATTTTAATTGTCCTTAACATCTCACTCATTTTATGTGACTCAAAGCATGTTATCCTTATGTGTTTTGTGACATGGTTTTCAATTTTACTTAGTTAATTTTAATGATTTGAAAATTAATTAACCTTGGTCTAGATTCGGAGTTAACCTTTGGTTAGTTAAGTGAATATTTCAAAAGAGGGCTTCTAGGTCGTGGCAAGGCACAGAGGCCTTCTTTGATCGGAACAACGACCACTTTCTTAGACAAAACTAACTTAAGAAATTGTACACTTAATTCACTTTAGGGTTAAGTCCTGGTCCAACTCATTTAGAATGTGATGAGGTAGCTTCAGCTAGTTCCACTTAGTCAAGTACACCAAGCTAGATACTCCTTATCTAACCCGGATACACGAGACTTCATTTCCCTAATGTACTATCATCTCACCGCGTCCTGATACTATATTATCAAGATTAATTAACCATTAGTCCTATCTAACCATTCTAAGTTAAGAAACTAAGCATGCAAGAATAAGTTAATCAAGTAATTAAGCAAACAATTTTAGTATTGGCTCCCCCTGAATCATTGAATCGATACGGTCTATCCACATAGTGGATTTAATCCTTGGGGACCCAATATTTGGTTGAATCTAGTTGTGATTTTAGACTCAACTTAGGGACCCATGCTTGGATTCTTTTACGACCATGATTTATGAGTGAAAGAAATGATCTATTGGTCGATCTAAACCCGAGTCCAGTCTTGTTGTACATGGCTCTTTGAGTTCCAAGGATTAGGTCAAGTTGGAGCCCAACGTGAACCTTTCCAACGATGGCCTAAGTTCTTGAACTTACCCTTTCAAGAGAGAATTCTCTTCCTCAAGTTTTTCAACTTGAGTTGAGTTTCCCTCTTGAACTTGACTAGTTGAAGGGGTTAGGGTAGCCTTATGCTTAAGGATTTTAACCTTCTTAAGTAAAGACTCAACTTCAAACTCGGACTTAATCAATTTATTATTCAACAATTTTATTGCATGATATAAATTAATGATTAATGAACCACTTACCTTGGTCTTCTCCTTTGATCTGACTTTGAGTCTTGACTCGAACTCGTCATCGGAGTCGGTTCAGATTCGGACTCGGAGTTTGTATCGGGCTCGAATTCAGACTCAGATTCGGATTGATCTACCATAAAGGCATAGTTGTCAACTTGAACGCCTTCTTTCTCGTCCGATGACTCTTCCCAAGTTGCTTTGAATGCCTTCTTGGGTTTCCTGTCTTTGATTGTTTCGTAGACTTTCTTCCCTTTTTAATCATTTTCCGAACTAGGTTGACTAGTTCAGTCTCCATTTCTTCCTCCGATTCCAACTCAGATTCAAACTCCTCGAGCGGGGGTTTGCTCTTTCCTTTCTTTCGTTCTGTAATCAAAGCTATACTTTTCTCGACTAGGGTCGAGTTAGACTATTCATGCAATTCAAATTTAGAAAATAATTCATCTAACCTAATTTTGGAAAGATCTCTAGAAACTTTGTAAGCATCAACCATGGATGCCCACAAAGTAGTCCTAGGAAAAGCCTTAAGCACATACCTTATGATGTCTCAATTTTCTACCTATTGTCCAATAGAGTGGAGGTCATTCATGATGTCTTGGATTCGTGCGTGAAATTGGGTTGTCGTCTCGTTGTCCTGTATTTCTAAATTAAATAATTTATTGAGAAGCAAGTCCCGTTTACATACCTTAGTGTCAGCGATTCCTTCGTGTAATTCAATGAGCTTGTTCCAGAGGTCCTTAGCACTGATGAATGGGCCAATGCGGTTGAGCTCTTCCTTAGATAGACCGCATTGCAAGATTTGAGTGGCTTTTGCATCGGCCTCTACTTGTCGCTTCATTGCGTTGGTCCACTTGTCGCAGTCCACAAGCTCTCCTTCATTCGTCGGTAGATTGAACCCCGTCTGAATAACAATCCACATCTCGACTTGGGTCTTAAGATAGCACTCCATCCTACCCTTCCAATAGCGGAAGTCATCTCCGTTAAAGAATGGAGATCGGAAAGTGCTATACCCCTCAAGATGGGTCATTGATTATCTTGCAATATAAGAATACCAACCAAAAAAAAAGTTCCAAGACTTGGTCTTGGATTAGTAATGCAGTAAATAATGATAAACAACAAAAAAAAATGAGAAATACAAAGCTAAGCAAAAACTAAACACTTACAAACTTCGATGTCCTCGAAAAGGTATTAAATGACATTTTTTGGGGTCAAAATCAGCTTGTTATGGGGTATAACCTTATAAGACATGTAGATCTTCGAGAGAGCTTCGATTCGGTGGGTAGCACATTTTGTAGGTCCACTTGTATCAAAAGTTACGCCCGTTTTACCATCAGCTACTCCGGAAGCGATTGGTTCAGTTGTAGAACATTAGATACTTGCAAACACACAAACAAAAAATAATGTACCAAGACTTGGTCTTGAATTAGTAATGCGGAAATAAAAACTTTAAATGATAAATGCAAAAAGAAAAGTACTCGACCGGTGGTTGCACCGAATCTGAGCGCCCCCGCTCTGATACCAATTGTAGGATTGAGAAACGTTAGAGGGGGTGAATAGAGTTCCAAAAATCTTCTTTTCTTTGAGTTAAAACCAAAGTATGCAGCGAAAATAATAAAATAAAAACACAAGAAACAAGTTTGTTTTTACTTGGTTCACAATTAACCGGTTGCTAGTCCAAAGCCCCACGATCCTTGATCACTTTCGATGGGCAATTCACTAAAATGTCTCTTTCTGGTTGGAGGTAAGAGAAAAACAAAAGGCATAAAGAATGTAGAGGATGAGGTAACACTCCTACCCCTCCTCTTAGCAATTTAAAAGAACTAAGAACAAGAGAAATATTAACTAAACAAAGCACTACCGACTTAAGTGGATGAGTTGTTGAAGCACGATTGGTGTAATTGTGTTGTTGCATAATGGAGAGCACTTGGATCAATGGAGCAATTAGGAAGCCTTTCAAGTTAATGAAAATGAGTGATTTGCCTCTCCTTTTTGTTAGGGCAATCAACCCAAGTATGATCATGATTTTGATATGTGTGTCAAAGAGTTTAAGTTAGGATGTCTATACTTTTAATGTGTGTGTTCAAGTTATGCAGGACTTGGTGAATCACACATGAGTGGCTAGATGAAGCATTGGCAAGTTCATCATCTCATAGCTCGGGTCCTTGAGTCGGTGAAGGATAGCACGGGGAGAAGTCGTGAGCTTAGTGCATCCGAGGGGTCGTCGGACGAGGAGCAATGGAGTTAAGCCAAAGGAAGTAGACTTCAGGGCAAGATGCGAAGGATAGCATGGGGAGAAGCCGTGAGCTTAGTGCATCCGAGGGATGCAGGTCGAAGGAAGAGAGCTTCGATAGTGTACTCCGTGGGGAGATGAGAGTTGAGCGATTGTAACCCGAGACAGAGTAGTTCAATTTAGGTGAACTTGGCCAAATGACTAAGATCAAGTGTCGGATGCTCAAACACTTGTGTTTGAGGTTTTACCCGACGGCAGTTGACTAATATAGGTATCAGTCGACTGGTACAAGTCGACGGGTCAGTTGACTAGTGTTGGCTAGGTTTTATGGCCTATCAGTTGGCTAGGGTTTTATGCCCTATCAGTCAACTGTCAAGGATTGGCAATCGACTGGTCCACCATCAGTCGACTACCAAACCCTGGTAGTCAACTGTTATAATTGGACTCAGGCATAGAACCTCTCGTAGCCAACTGAGCAGTCGAACTGATAACTGATCAGTCGACTGCTCAGTGTACTATTGGGCTGTGACGACCGCGGTTCAGGCTTGGTCAGAAGTCGTTAGAGGTGGTCCGTTACAGTGGCAGTCGACTGCTGGCATGCCCAACAGGAAAAAGGGTCTCCTCTCTATAAAAGGAGGTCATGGGAGCCTTAGGATGGCTAATACTTTTCACTCTAAATCATACTCTCAAGGGTCCCACGGTTTGTAAGTGTTTTTACTCCTTTCTTCTCTAATTCTACTTACATTATCTTGTGAGAAGAGGAGTTTGGTGTAAGAAGGTCTTCTCCACCTTGTTTGAGCTAAAGAAGAAAATAGTGGAAGGGTCGAATGAGTGATCCGCCTAACGGATTATCGTGGACTAGCGGCAAGAGGTCGTGAACCACGTTAAAATATCTGTGTTCTCCTTGTCTTTTTTATTTTTGTTTTAGCCTTAATTGTCTTTGTATTAGTATTATTATTATTCCGCTGCGCTAACATGTGTGTAGACAATTAAGCATGAACGAATCCCATCAAGCAACGATCAAGGATATTCATCCCCCCTTCTAACCGGGCCATCGATCCTAACAAGTGGTATCAGAGCAAGGAGCTTGTCATCGGACTCATCGTCGTGATAAGCACACCAAATGGCCGGCATGAACATCCACCCACCGAAGTTCGAAGGAGATTTCTCATGGTGGAAGAAAAGGATGGAGATATTTTTCGATCACCATTTTGATATAATGATTATAATGGAAAATGGTTTAGAGGTACCGAAGGATGAAGACAACAATCCAATAGAAAAATCAAGATGGACCAAGAAGAAAAAGGAGGAACTTCTAGCAAACTCAAAAGTCAAGCATCACCTCTTCAATGTTCTTCCTCAACAAGAGATAAATCGGATTGGAGAATGTTCAAGTGTGCAGGAGATGTGGGAGAAGCTAATTGAGCTTCATGAGAGTACATCCGAAGCCAAATTAGCAAGACGAGACATTCTCCGATCATAACTAAATAACATCAAATTGGACAAAGGAGAAAAGGTATTATCTTTATATTCTATATTTAAGGAAATAATAAATGGCTTATCAAGTGTAGGGGAAAAGTTATCAAACTGGGACATGATAATGAAAGTCATTGATGCATTCCCCCGATCTTCAAAATGGAGCTCCATGGTGGATTCCTTCTATATCTCAAGAAATCTAGAGGTAAGTACTTTAGAAGAATTTTTCTCTACTATGAAACTTCACGAAACTCACCTTGAAGGAATAGTTGAAGAACCAATCAAGGGGAGTAGTGCTTGTTGCAAGCAAAGGGAAGAAGAAGAAGACCACACCCTCTTCATCCGATGATGAATCACATTCTTTAATGGATAGCAATGAAAAGACATATATGGTAAGAAGGGTAGGCGTGCATTAAAAGGTTTTTAATTTAACAAATCTAATGATAGGAGAAGGACAAGGAGGATTATTTGCTACAATTGCCAAGGAGAAGGACACTGAGGGATGAGTGTCCTCTATTGAATAAGAACAAGGAAGAAAAGAAGAAGAATGACAAGAAGAAAGAAAGCAAGAAGAAAGAAGAGAAGAAGTCAAAGGAGAAAGGGAAATCAAAATCCTGAAATTTGAAAGCCACATGGGATGCATCATCTTCATCAGAAGAAATAGATGTCGTCTCATATTTTGCACTCATGGGAGTAGATGATGTAGCCTCCACCTCATTCGAACAAGAAGAAGATAGTACAAGTGAGGAGGAGAGCTCAAGTGTAAGGGGAGGATAATCTTCGGAATCGAAAGAAGATTGGATAAGTGAGGTAAAGAATCTCCCTACTCAAGATATTGTTCATATGATTTCAAATTTAACTAGGAATTTATTTAGAACTAAGAAGAAAAATAAATACATGCAAAATGATATTAGAACTCTAGAAGAAAAGCTAAAGAATGTGTGTTCACATGATGATGTTGTTTCTTCTAGTACAAATGATGCATACTTAGAAGAAAATAGAATTTTAAAGAAAAAGGTAGAATATCTTAGTAAGGCCCTTGAAAAATTTACCATAGGCTCAAATACTTTGAAAATGATAGGGAGCCAAAGGGCAAGTTTCAATAAAAAGAGCTTAGGATATAAGAGATCAAAAAATGAAAAGTCATACCATTGTCTAATTGCTAGGGGGTAATCAAAAAAACCAATAGAGCTAGAAAATGGATCCCTAAGGAATATTTGATAAATCCTATTGGAAAGAATCTATATTGGGTACCCAAGTCAATCCTTAAAAGATAAAAAAACCTAGGATAGTCAACCATAATTGGACTTATTTCATATCTTGTTAAATGGTTGACTTATGATGATGATGGGTGATAATGGAGTATACTTAACCTTGGATAGCATTGCATGAAATTTTTGGTTAAGTAGGATTATCTTAGTTACATCTCACAACCCACTATAAGGATAACTTGATTGAAAAACATAGTCATGTGTGAAATGTTAGATTGATACATATGATACACTAATGCTTATGGCATTTTGATGAGTCATTAGGTGTATCTTGATATAGCAATCATTAACCAATTATGGAAAAAGCAAATGTTTAACTCATGAACATCTTGCCCAAATATCATAGTTGGATATTTTTGATAAAAACAATTTTATGTTTTTAAAACCTTGAGTTAATGTTTTGAAACATTTAAAGGCAAAACTAGCTTTCCAAATTGATACAATATTAGGAAATTTTAGAACTTTTGAATTTTTGCCTAACTTTTGAAAATGTTATGCTTTTTTATGAAAAATAATTTTTCCATGATAGAGGAACTCATAAGAAATGTGCTTCCCAAATTTCATGATTTTTCGAATTTTTATGAATTTTTAATGCATTTCTGAAGTTGGCTTCAGAAATTTGATTTCAGCATTATCAGATACCAGTCGACTGCAGCATGACATCAGTCGGCTGCTACGTGTAAAGTCAGAGTTTTTGAGTTTCAAATTTGTTTTTTGGTGTTTTGTATTCCCTAAATTCTTGATACCACATTGTATAAGTATTTGTATGATCTTTTTGATGGTGTCAAAAGGGGAGAATGTTAAAGTTTAAGTTAAACATATTAGAGCATGTGTTAAAGGGGAGTTTGCATGTGTTAAGGGGGAGCTTGATATTGATGCTTTATATTCATACTCATTTTTTCTTAAGTTTTTGTACCTAACTTAAACATATTGTCACACATAAAAAATGAGGAGATTGTTAGGGCAATTAACCCAAGTATGATCATGGTTTTGATGTGTGTGTCAAAGAGTTTAAGTTAGGATGTCTATGCTTTTAATGTGTGTGTTCAAGTTGTGCCGAACTTGGTGAATCACACATGAGTGGCTTGATAAAGCATTGGCAAGTTCATCATCTCATGGCTCGAGTCCTTGAGTCGGTAAAGGATGGCACAGGGAGAAGCCGTGAACTTAGTGAATCCGAGGGACCGCCGGACGAGGAACAATGGAGTTAAGCCAAAGGAAGCAGACTTCAGGGCAAGACGCGAAGGATGACACGGGGAGAAGCCGTGAGCTTAGTGCATCCGAGGGACACAGGCCGAAGGAAGAGAGTTTCGATGGTGTACTCCGTGGGGAGATGAGAGTTGAGCGATTGTAACCCGGGATAGGGTAGTTCAAATTAAGTGAACTTGGTCAAATGGCTAAGATCAAATGTCGGATGCTCAAACACTTGTGTTTGAGGTTTTACTCGATGACAGTCGACTGATATAGGTATCAGTCGACTGGTACAAGTCGACAAGTCAATTGACTAGTGTTGGCTAGGGTTTTATGGTCTATCAGTCGACTACCAAGGATTGGTAGTCGACTGGTCTACCATCAGTCGACTACCAAACCCTAGCAGTCGACTGTTATAAAGTGGACTCAGGCACAAAACCTCTCGTAGCCAACTGAGCAGTCGGATTGATAGCTGATCAGTCGACTATCGCTGTGGCGATCAAGCCTTTCGATATCGTTGAGGTTTGTGACGGCGCGGTTCAGGCTTGGTTAGAAGCTGTTGGAGGTGGTCCATTACAGTGGCAGTCGACTGTTGCATGCCAACGAGAAAAAGGGCCTCCTCTCTATAAAAGGAGGTCATGGGAGCCTTGGAGTGGATAATACTTTTCACTCTAAATCATACTCTCAAGGTTCCCACGGTTTCTAAGTGTCTTTACTCCTATCTTCTCTAATTCTACTTACATTATCTTATGAGAAAAGGAGTTTGGTGTAAGAAGGTCTTCTCCACCTTGTTTGAGCTAAAGGAGAAAATAGTGGAAGGGTTGAAGGAGTGATCTGTCTAATGGATTATCGTGGACTAGCGACAAGAGGTCGTGAACCACGTTAAAAGATTTGTGTTCTCCTTGTCTTCTTTATTTTTGTTTTAGCCTTAATTGTCTTTGTGTTAGTATTATTATTATTCTGCTGCGCTAACAAGTGTGTAGACAATTAAGCACGAACGAATCTCATCGAGCAACGATCAAGGCTATTCATCCCCCCTTCTGGCCGAGCCATCGATCCTAACACTTTTATAGCCTTTTGAACCCCATCTCGTTGAGATTCAGATCTAGATCAAACACCCACATCACTCCTCCTTTGGTGAATCTTATCTTGACTCTCCTCGAAGTGATCAGATTAACTAGCAATCGACTGATGTCACACAGCAGTCGACTGATGGTAGTCCAGTTGACTGATAGCTTGATAACTCACCTGCAACACATGGTTAGTACAAGAATCTTTATTGATAGTAAATCTAACGGTCCTGTACTGTCCGATCTCGACTTAGACCTTCCTCCGAAAGTCCTAGTCAGATCGTTGCCTACGGTCGTCCCCGTACGGAGGACATGTCCTTACCATCACTCCATACCCGGAGCTTACCTTTGGTCCTTCTGACCTGTCGCTTAGCTTCCTGTCACCACCGAGGTTCCTCGACTCCCCGAGGTTCTCCGAGTGTCACCCGACCACCGAGGTTTCTCGTCCCAAGATTCTCTTGGTATCGTTGACCTTAGCAAAGTCTAATACATTACTTGCACACTTAACACAACATATGAGATAATAAGAATGACTTAACTTTGACTCTTTGCCATCATCAAAACCTAGGAATCCACACATTCGTCATTTTTCCGATGGCTTAGGCACTAAAACTATATTTGCCAAACAAGATGGATATTGTACTTCTCAAATATGCCCTGCCTTTAGTAATTTACACACCTCTTCCTTAATAATCACATCTTTTCCAGCCCCAAAATGGCGACGCTTCTGTTTGATAAGTGTTACTGTAAGTAGAATATAGAATTAATGCTCTATGACAGCAGGATCAATCCCTCTCAAATCCTAAGGCAACCATGCAAAAACATCAACATTTTTAAAAAGACATTCTATTAAAGAAGCTTTAAGCTATATCATAAGCTCTCTAGCTATAAATGTAACATGCTCAACACCCTTAGAGTCAATCATAACTGCCTCTTTATCTGATTCTCCTATGTCATCAAAGCCCCCTTTTCGAATAACACACACTGTGCTCCAATACTGACTAGATTTCTATAAAGGTCTATTCAGCGTTTTCCCCTTCTGTTCTGTCCGAATAGCATCTACATAACACCTTCTGGAGAGTTGTTGATCTCCTTTAACCTCCCCTACCTCATTCCCCACAAAAAAACTTTAATCTTCTGATGATAAGGGGAAGCAACAGCCTGTATGTTAGTAATATATGAGAGATGTCCTAAGGCAATCGCCTTATGTATGAACCATTTATATGATAAATGAAGATTCACTATTTGAGTATACATGTTTAATGTATTTGATTGGATCTTAAACTCATTTACTGAATGTCACGATCACGATTCACGGCATGAGAGAATTTGTGATTGGATCACAACTAGTGAGTATCTCTACATGTGTAATTGTGATGTATCGGAATTATCCTAGTCGATGAATTGATGGATTTGGACACCATCGATTACATCGAGAACTACAGTATACTCCTTGGTGTATCAAGCGGTGATTCTCCTTGGTGGAGACATAGTGATGTCGGAGTTGATCGTGGATGCTAGTTATAGTAACTAGTTCATTGGAGTGACAGTAGTAAGACTTCGTATGGTTCTCTGCATATATAGATATATCGATGAAGTTCTTCTTGTGGCTTAAGTGCGATGTTCCTTTGACTTGCGGTATTCAAGTCATCTTGATCATGGAGACTTATGCTTTGACATCTTAAGCAAACATCTCAGGAGATGTGGACCCAGATGATTGGGTATAAGTCGAAGTGATCGAAGGTGTTTGAATAGCCTATAAAGGATTCACCACTCCTTGCGAGGAGATGTATACCCATGGCCTCTCGTCGGATTGTTACTAAAGTCTTTGGCCAAAGCAATACATGTTTAGAGTAAGGTACTCTTCGATACATGTGGAGTAACTAGAACTGTAGGACGAGGAAATGATACTGGGCTAGGTGCGACGTAGTCGACCTAGTGGGGATCGACACAATAGACCATGTCTGAACCAAGTGGGTATAAGATGAGTGAAGGGAATGGGGCACGATTCATTCGAGCATTGAAGGGTTTGAAATAGTTACGGATCAACCGTTGATCTTTTACGCTAATTGGGGATCATGATGTACTACTAGGTGCCACTCATGATCGCTCTATAATTAATGGTTAATTATAGACGGCCAACATAAACCGAGAACCTATTTGGTCACACGCACCACGAGTGTAATCCAAAGGATTTAAAACGAGCTTGAGAATGGGATTCTCAGACCGAGAGAAACTATGTTTGTTTGGACCCAACGTACAGCGAGCATGAAATTGTTTCATGCAATGGAAGCGTGGATGGGGTGTCTTATGAAGACATAATGGATGGACCAAAATGGTTTGGTTCTAATCCAATGGATAAGAATAAACCAAAGGGTTTGGTTTATTTTAAGCGAATGAACCAAAAGTTGGTTGGTTCGTTTAACTTAAAATAAACCATCATGGTTTGGTTTATTTTAACTTATCTTAATGGAGCGGGTTAACGGGCTTTATGGATATGATCCATTAACCATTAAGAGAATTAGTTCTCTATAAAAGTGGGCTTAAGGGATTGTTAAACCCTAACTAATCCAATTAATCCAAACCCTAGCCGCCCAACACTTGCCCGATACAGCTCCTCGGCCCAGCGTCGGCGGCTTCCTTCCTCCTCGCCGGTGTCGAGCTGCTGCCGGAAGAGTTCCGGCGATCCTCCTTAGGTTTGGCATCAAGGTAAGCACTTGGCTTCCTTTGTTGGCCGGCGCCGATCTCCTCCACCAAGCTGTCCAGTTTTCTGGACAGCTTCTTCTCCTCTCGTCGGAGCGTCGTTTGGACGACGGTTAGTGCTCCGACAGCGGCTAACATACCGGGGATTTGATCTCCGGTAATCCTCTGAGGTGGAGGACGAAGGATTCGTCAAACGGTTGACGAATACCTCTCCGGAGAAGCGAGTTTTGAGAACTCGTTTTGGATCCGAATTTGGATTCGGATCGTGATCATCTCTCGATCACGTCGTCTTCAACACGAGGCTAGTAACCCGTACGAAGACGAAGCTCGTGGCTTGGCGAAGTCATCCCGAGGAGCTCGGCGTGGATACGGATAGAGACGATTCTTACGAGGATCGTTCCGGTTGATGCCGTTCCTGCTACACGTCATACGAAAGGTATAACGTAGTTTAATTTCCTTTTATTGCAATTTTAATTTACGGTTATGTCTACACTTGTTGTAATAGCATGCGTGTGTTGTGTGTGTTGTAATAAATAGGAGTATTTATTATTTTTATTGCTTCCGCTGTGCTCATGTTTACGAAACATGATCGAACACACACACGCCGCGGTGCCGGAAACCCAACACTGTAAACTCCCAAGAGCAGGTCATCCCAAAATGACATTGTAAGATGAAGGTATATCTACTACCGTAAAATTAATAAGCACTGTTTTTCTTCTTGGTTCCACCCCCAATGACAGAGGTAATTTTATCTGTCCCATTGGTTGCACTTCATGCCCAAAAAATCCAAACAAAGAAGTAACTACATACTGCAAGTCCTTTACCCCCACTCTCATTTGCTTCAAAGAGGACCAATATAAGATATCTACTGAACTGACTAGGTCTACAAATACTCTTCCCACATCAAAGTTAGCAATAAGAGTCCGAATCACCAAAGCATCAATATGAGGAGTTATTACCCCCTCCAAATCACTAGGACCAAAACCCAAAATGGACTCTCCTGTTCTAGGTAGAATTATTATTGCCAAGCATTCCTCTCGACAATGTCTTTTTCGGGCCCTATTAGAATCCCCATTAGTGGAACTCCCAGAAATCGTATTAATGGCACCCCTTACAGGAGGTTGATCCACAGGGACTATTCCAGCAGAGGGTACTTCCCTTGACTGTGAAGAATGAAGAGGTCGTTAATAGGAGGCCCCAATTGATTCCCTTTAGAATAATTTCTAATCCATGACCTTTGTTGATACGAAGCCTGATTCATAACCATGGCCCTGACTCTTGGATGAGCTCCTATGACCCTTTGTGACTCATAATCTAATTGCTGACAATCCTGAGTATTGTGTCCATATTCCTGGTGGTAAGAACAGAAAGTAAGAGCAAGTAGCCTTTGAGGCCCTCGAGTAGCTCCAACGAACCTTCTCAACAAATATTGCTCTTCACAAATATTCATAGTCTGCTCCTTAGAAATCTGCAATTATGAAGCATATGAAGGTCCTTCCCCCACTGGATGAGCAAATCTTACCCATTCAGCTTGACTCTCAGGCATTTCCAATACCCTATATTCCCTAGACTCCTGCCGAGCTTCCTGAGCATCCTCTAGATTAATAAACTTTTCAATTCTAGACAATAGGACATTAAAATCGGCAGGTGGCCTTTTAGCTAGAGACCGAAAAAAATCTTCTTTCAACCCCTGAGTAAATGCTCCTACTACCATTCCAAGCTCTACTGTAGGAATTTCCCGTGCAGCCTGAGTAGAAAAATTTGGCATTTAACTCCTTCAGTATAACGATGCAACAACGATGCATTTGCAAATCTACCTAAATGATCTTTAGGATCCAAAGAACTATTATATTTAGGAACATGAGGAACCCAGAAATACCGAGGCAACTCTTCATTCAAAATATTTTTCGTAAAGGAATTCTACTCTTCCTCATTCCTTGAAGTATTGCCTCCCACAAAAAGACATCCACCATCAAACAGCTCCTTCATTTGAGGAGTTAGATATTCCTCCTTTCCTTTTGCATGCTCACAAAAATGAGGAGATTTATCTTTTCGCTTAGATATCTTAGCTAGAATTCCTTCAGAATTATCTCCAGATGTATCATCCTCCTTCACCTCTCTAGGTGCAACTCGTTGTGAGACTTGATCTATTACAGCGACGACTATTTGTATAAGATCCTCCTTCCGCATATATCCTTGCCTCCTTCTACTAGTACCTTCTCCACATGTAGTAGACATAGATTTCTCCTTCTCCACTAGCTCCTTCATCGTTCTCCTAGTATTCACCATCACAGCTTTTTGTTTAGGTTCCCACAGACGACGCCAATTTGATGGAGTCCTCTTTTTCGGTCCACTCAGATTCCCTTCTCTTTTCTTAAGAATCCCTATAGAACCTTGAATCTCTTGGCCAAATGTTATATTTGTCATCCAAAGAAAATGTTAGAGGAGGGTCGGCGTTGCCCGCGTGGCCCCTCCGACACTCAAGTCAAAATCAGAAGAGTAGAATAATAGAATAATATTACAAAGAAGAAATGAGAAAGAACCTTTTGTACCGAATAGAGAAGAAACAATCATCCCCTTTTTCTCATCTCTACTCCTTTTATAAGAGATTTGCACCGCCTTACTTCAAGATGAATTTACTTTAATACCCTTATCAGTCCGTTGATATATAACTGTTTTTCCCACTTTCTTTCAAAATGATTTCTTCCATGTCTTCCACATGTCCCTCCTTCTTCCTTATCATTTACCTAAAAAATAAACCTTACACAAATTTTCAATAAATAATAAAAATATTTCTTATTCTAAAGACCCCTTGACATCCCCTCTTATTGTACCTCAGAATATTCATGTCATTCATCCTTACTAAATTCGAAAAATCCTAATGAAATGCACATAATAGTCGAGAAATACACAGGTTGGTCAAGAAATACACATGTTACTCAGAAAATACACATGTTGTTCGGGAAACCTATAAGATGTTCAACACTAACATTTCACAAAACTGAACTCTAAATCAACTATACTGTCTATCCCTACTGAGCTCGAGAAATACACATGTTACTCGAGTAACCTATAAGATGTTGAGCACTAACATTTCACAAAACTGAGCTCTGAATCAACTATACTGTCTATCCCTACTAAGCTTGAAAAATACACATGCTACTCGGGAAATATTCATATTGGTCGAAAAATACATATGTTGCTCGGGAAACCTACAAAAATTTTAACACTAACATTTCACAAAACTGAGTTTTGAATCAACTATACTATCTATTCCTATCGAGGTCAGAAAATACACATGCTGCTCGGGAAACCTATAAGATGTTCGGCATTAACATTTCACAAAACTGAACTCTGAATCAACTATACTATCTATCCCTACTAAACTCGAGAAATACACATGTTGATTGGGAAATATAAATGTTGATTGGGAAATATCCATGTTGCTCGAGAAACCTATAAGATGCTTAGCACTGACATTTCACAAAACTGAGCTCTAAATCAACTATACTACTTATCCCTATTGAGCTTGAAAAATACACATGCTAGTCGAGAAATACACATGTTGATTAGGAAATACACATACTGTTCAGGAAACCTACAAGATGTTCAGTACTGACTTTTTATAAAACTGAGTCATGAATCAATTATACTGTCTATCCCTACTAAACTTGAAAAATACACACGCTGATCGAAAAATGCATATGATACTCTAAGAACACACAGGTTGCTCTGGAAACACACAAGGTATTCTAAAATCAAGGTACTCTGAGACCACACAGGACGCTCTAGAAATACACAGGATGTTCTGCACAAACTCCGAATTTGACTCTATAATGCTACTAAGCTCTTCTGTGCTCTGAAAATACACAAGGTATTCTACCACATAACCTCTAACATGTTTTGGCTGAGAATTCCGAACTCATCATAAGTTCTCCTTTTTAGTAAAACTGAATAGCAGAGTCGAATAAAATTTTATAACTATTTATAAAGAATGTCCTACTGAACCCAAAAGCAATCATGATACTCTGGGAACACACAAGTTGCTCTAGAAACACAAAGTATTTTGAATCCAGGATACTCTGAAACCACACAGGACGCTTTGAAAATACACATAGTATTCTGGAAACACCCAAAGTGTTCCGCACAAAACCTCGAATCTGACTTCATAATACTACTAAGCTCCTCTGTGCTCTAGAAACAATCATAGTACTCGAAAAAGACATGAGATGCTCTTAAAATACACAAGGTGCTCTACCATATTACCTCTAACATGCTTTAACTGAGAAATCCGGACCCATCAAAAGTAATATAATAATATTTCCATTTTATAATTCTTTAATCAAATGGTAGATTGTATATACATACCCTATATATAATAAATTGTCAAGTATGGTCAACCCATTAAGCACCCGTAATTTGATGCCTAATCAAATTTAACTCAAATTAATACACAGTATATTACGCACATATATTTTTTTAACTAGATATAATAATTAATACGATAAAACACACAATAAAAATCAATTCAATGATATCATATATTTATCAACTTATATCAAATTGGGCAAAAGAAAAAAGAAAGAAAGAAAAGGATCGGATGTACATGTAAAGACATACAAACTACTAGAGCATTTCGCTCCACAAGAAAACTTCGTATTATAGAACTTCAGTGTCCCCGTCCCCGGTAGCATGGATGATAAAATGGTTAACTGGCTACCTCGACGGTGTTTTCATTTCTATGTCATGAAAAAAGTGCAGAAATGGAGCATTTCTGAGTGTAATATGAATGTATCAGGAGACATGGATTTCAGAAGCATTCCCCTGTCTTCTTCCTTGCTCGGTCAGTTTCCTCCAGATCATCTGCCAGCAATAGTACATAGTTATAACTCCAACGCAGCAAAGAAGAGGAACACCTATAACGCAACCGCCTGGTGCAAGATTCATGAGCGTCTGAAGGAGATGTAGATCAGAATGTGTTAGCGATGTATAAAATATACAAGAAAATGTACATACTGTCCTATGCATTGTCATAATAAACAAGAACTTTAGAGATTGTACAGTTTGTGATCAATACCAAAGTTTCTCAATGGTCGTTGAGCAATTAATGGCCAATCCACCATCCAAGAATTTCCTGTTTGTTTTCTATGGAAAAACTTTTTAAGGATTCTATTTCTACTGATTTAGGATTATAAATGGACAACTGTTGGATATGTCACAATTAGACCAGACACGCTGTTAATGAACAGAATATGTAAGCACAACCTCATATTTGTCAACACTTTGAACAACATAAAACCAACGCCTAACACACGAACAGTGATGAACTTCCATGGTATTGTGTTATGGCATCTTGATTAATGAATGCACCTAGTTCTTGAGAACCTAGCTATGTTCTTGTGAAAACCTACAAAAACCCAATTTATACATGCTAAAGTTCATAGAGGTTTGAGATGGAGTCTGTTGAGTGCAGTGTCTAGCCTACAAATAATAACCACCAATGCTATCACCCGTTTCATTACTATATTAATGCATGGTTCTGATGAAGGAAATGGAAATTATGGTTTGGAATATCAATTGTAAATCAGCTGGTTTTTTTTTCAGATTTATAATTTTGCTTTGATTCCTGGAAATCAATCCCACTCGGATAAACCTCATAACTTTTTTACAATTAGAGTTAAAGTTATAACTCCGCCCATAATGAGTTAACCCTATCATGGTCAGTCCTAAACTCAGATAAAAGAGGAAGGTTGCATTAGATTGTCAGTCATCGTTAAACTAAGACAAATGTTCAATAAATGAATCTATTTTACTATTTTCCTAATGCTAGTTTGTTCCCCAGAAGAAATACGCTGCACGGTCCGACTGTAATATCTCGACAAGGACCGCTACATCTTCAGAACTCGAGTGTAGTGATAAATATACAAGAGTTTGCATTACAGGGTCCCACTGTAATGTATAAATAAGGACCGCTACATCTCTATGAGAACTTGGGTATAGTATTAAATAAACAAAAGTACTCACCATAAATTGGATAAAAACAAATATAATAGAAAAATTAATAGTCTAAAATTTAAAACATGGAATATAGAATCCTTACTGGTAAAACAATAGAAGTAGCAGATATGATAATTAGAAGAAGAATTAGTATTTTATGTGTATAAGAGACAAAATGGATAGGCAAGAAAGCAAAGATGATAAAAAAACTCAAATTTTAAATTATGGTATACAAAAAAGAACAAAACAAGAAATAGAGTGGTATCATTGTAGATAGTTCGTTAAAGGATGAAATTTAGAAGTAATTAGAAGGGGGATAGAATTATAGCTCTCAAGATAGAAGTGGAGGAAGAAACTATGAACACAATTAACGTATATGCACCTCAAGCAGGATTAGATAAAGATACCAAATTAAGGTTTTGGGTTGATTTAGATGAAGTATTAAAAAATATTCTGTCAAATGAAATGATTTCAATAGAAGGCGATCTAAATGGACATGTTGGAATGAAAAATGAGGAATATGAGAGGGTACATAGGAATTATGTATTTGGAACAAGAAATGAAGAAGATAAAACTATATTAGATTTTGCGATAGCATACGACCTTATACTAGCTAATACGTTTTTTTTTTTTTAAAAGAGAAGAAACACTTGGTCACATTCAAAAGTGGAAATAATAAATCACAAATTTACTTTTTATGATTAGAAAAAGAGATAGAAAGATTTGTAAATATTGCAAGGTTATCCCTGAATAAAGCTTAACTACCCAACATAGGTTAGTAGTGTTGGATATTCGTCTCAAATATAGTATCAATAGAAAAAAAAATATACACGACTTCTAGAATTAAGTGGTGGAAGTTAAAAGGTGAGAAACAAAATATATTTAAGGAAAAGATAGGAGTACAAGTATTAAATAAAATATACAGCGATCCTAATACGACATAGGATAAGATGGTATCAAAGTTGAAAATAATAGTCAAGAGTATACTCGGTGAGTCAAAAGGTCATACACCATCAAATAAGAAATCTTGGTAGTGGAATGAGAAAGTACAAAAGAAAATGAAAAAAACGAATAGCCTATAAGGAATTATATATTTATAAAAACGAGAAAAACTTAAAAAAAAATATACAATAGTCAAGAAAGAGGCTAAGAAAACAGTGAATGAAACTAAGAATGAAACTTTTGAACAGTTATATCGAAAATTTGATACAAAAAATGGAGAAAAATATTTATAGAATAGTTAAAGTGAGAAAGAGAAGATAAAAGATTATCCAAATAAGATATATTAAAAATGAATACAATAGGGTACTAATAAATGATAAAAAAATAAAAGAGCAGTGGAAGAGGTATTTTCATCAATTTTTTAATGAAGGTTTAGGTGACCAGCTTAACTTGGATAATTTAATTAGGTCAAATGAGTATAGAAATTTAAATTATCATAGAATTCAAATTTCAAAAGTATAACAAGCTTTAAATGGGATGCAAAATAAAAAAAAATCATTGAACCAGATGATATTCCGATAGAAGTATGAAAGTGCCTAGAGAAATAAGATATTGAATGACTTACAAAATTATTTAACATGATATTAAAAAAAATATCTGATCAATAGAGGGCAAGCCCTCTAATTCCCTTATATAAGAATAAGAGGGGCGTACAAACTTATGCAAATTATAGATGTATTAAACTAATGAGTCATACCATGAAACTCTGAGAAAGAGTAATAGAAGGAGACCATAATTTTCAAAAATCAATTTAGATTCATATCTAAAAGATCGACAATAAAAGTTATACATCTTCTCAAACACTAATTAAAAAATATCAAGAGCAAAAGTAAGATCCATATATGGTATTCATTAATTTAGAAAAAGTTTATGATAGAGTCCTAAGAGAAATATATGGAGAATTCTAGAAAAGAAAGATGTTAACGTAACATATATTAAACTAATTAAGGATATATATATGAGGAAGTAACGACCAAAGTGAAAACTTCAGACGGATTAAGTAAAGCATTTCCAATAAAAATACGATTACATCAAGGGTCAGTTTTAAATCTCTATCTTTTTACACTAATCATGGATGGACTCACTGGATATATTCAAGACACTATACCGTGGTACATATTATTTGCAGATGATATTGTTTTGGTAGATAAAATAAGTGAAAGAGCAAATGCTAAATTAGAATATTGACGGGAAACACTAGAAGTGAAAAGTTTTAAGCTTAATATAATAAAGATAGAATTTATAGAATTTAAGTTTAGCAATAATAAATGTAAAAAGACAAGTGTTAAGATAAAAGATGACGAGTTATCTAGAACTAAGAGCTTTAAGCATTTAGAATCATTTTTGCAAGACGATAGAGAGATTGAAAGAGATATCTTACATAAAATACAAGTAGGATAATTCAAATGGAGGAAAGCATCAGATGTTTTATATAATCATAAAGTATCTCTAAAACTTAAAGAGAAATTCTATAAAATTATGATTAGACCTGCTATGTTATATGTCACTGAATATTGGGTTACGACTCGAGCACATAAGCAGAAGATGAGAGTTGCAGAGATAAGGATTTTAAGATGGAAGTGTGGGCATACGAGGATGGACAGAATAAGAAATGAGAGTATTAGAGAGAAAGTCAAAGTTGCATCGATTGAAGAAAAACTCCGAAAGACACGTTTAAGATGTTACATTATGACAAATACACACATCAAATGAAGAAGAGAAAGACTAAAAAAGACTTGATTAGCAACAATACAATAAAATTTATTTAAGTATAGATGATGATATAATAAGGGATAAAGTCCAATGGCGTAGAAGGATCTATATAGCCGACCCCACCTAGTGAAATAAGACTTGGTTGTTGTTGTGGTATCGAGTTAAAGTTATATTTCATCGTCATCATCAAGTCATATTAATCTCTACTATATCTAAGATTAATAATCATAAACAATATATTTACGATAAATTATATATAATTAAAAGACTTGGTTAGCAATAATAAAATAAGATAAAATTTATTTAAATATAGATGATGATATTGTACGGAATAAAATCAATGACATAGAAAGATCTATATAGTTAATTACACCTAGTAAGATAAGGTTTAATTGTTGTTGTTGTATCTATACTGTGAAGTAACAATTACTAAACTCGAAACAACATAGATTCAGAAATATCATCTGATGATAACTTAGTCTCGAAAAAATATAGAAATTAAATAACATCCAATTTTTCATGAGGTTGGATTCTCACCATGACAGCAGCAAGAATATGAACGACAGGAACCATTACTTGATCAACTTTCGTCCCATCAGCATATCCATTGAACGCAATAATCATGGAAAAAGTATGAATAATCACAAATACAAGGGAAATAATGGCTGCAAAATAAAAAAGGACTAATCAAATACAGAAAAGAAGAGCAAAGCAGAGCAAAGTTAAATAGAAAGTAAATACTAATATTAACTGCAATCACTGTCAAATCTCTAAAACATTACTGTTGAAGAATATTCCACAATTTCTAACCTTGAGGTTTTCCAAATTTCATTTAACTACACGTTATAAGAGATATAACTATAATTCTAAAACCTACAAAGTACGAACCTATAACAAGGTAATTAGCATCGAGATGCTACCTAAGAACCTGCCTAAGAATGAAATCTTTACAGGATCGTCAGATCCTACAATTTAATTAAATTAATCTAAAATAATACTTGGCATTTATAACTTACTATGTGCCCTACTGATTTTCAACATGTAGTATACTATGAGCATTTTAACCACTATCATTCCATTACAATATAGTATAAACAAATATATGAAAAATAAAACACAATTTTAAAATGTATCATCTTTGTATAGCAATAAATAACGCCTCTAATAAATCTTAAGTATAAAATAGATGACGAAGACAATAATTAAAAAGAATTCTTCAAAGAAAATAGATGATAATTGTTAGAATATTATAGATATGATTAGGAATAATTTATTATCCCTAAATATCATTAGGAATAATTATTTCTTAGGATAGAATTTGATTTATTCCTAGAATAGGGTTTGATTTATTCTTTTGAATATGTCCTAATCTTGTATATAAATAGGACTTCTTTCATGTAATAGTAGTATTAGTTATTACGAAATAACATGGTATCAGAGCGATATTAGGTTTCCGTCCGGTCGCGGTTTTCTTCTCCTGGACGCAACGATCGAGTGCTCGCGATATCTTTCCCGCGACACAGCCTCACGCGAGCGTCCTTCTTCCCTGCGTCGTCGCTCTTTTACGCCCGCAAGCCGCCATCCGTCCGCTATCGCCGAAGTCTCCGCCACCCGTGGCGGCGCCGACGCCAGCCTCTTCCGTCCGTCGTCGTCACGTCCGGTATCCGAGATCCTCGACGCCAGCTCTTTCGCGTCTTCTTCTCTTCGACGCCAGCGACGCCAACGACGCCAGGAACGCCTGCGCACGGCTCTTCCTCTCGCGATCTGCGTCTCTCACGACCCCTCTTCGATCGCCGCTCGGTGCTCTCCGATCGGCCCGGCGACGGCAGTTTTCCCTCTGTGTTCTTGGCGGATGTCGGCGTCTACACGAGTTGATTCGCAATGGGGCTCCTCATCAACTCGGTGACGTGGTTGATGATCCCGAGTTTTCCCCCCTTCTGCTCTTAGGTCGCAAGGGGATTTGGTTATATCGGCACCGTGACCGCGAATCATCATCTCACCTCGTTTTCTTCCAGTTCGTACATCTCCACAGCACGTCTTGCTGTCCGCCGTCAATCCGCTACATAACTCATAGATCAGACAATACCTGCATCATTCGTCATGACTACCTCCAACACTTCGAAGCCGGAGTTTCCGATTTTTACCAACCATGTGACGGCACCGCTCTCGTCTGAGCTCTTGGATGGTAAGAACTACTTCTCTTGGGCCTCTTACATTGAACTTTGGCTTGTTGGACAGAATTATGAAAAACATCTCACACAAACTGAAGAGGATATTCAAGTGGTTGACCGTCCTTTATGGAGGAAAGTTGATGCTCAGTTGTGTTGCATTATCCGAGCCACCATCCATCCATCTCTCCGGGATGTCTTCCGGACTCATAAGACCTGCAAGGATGTTTGGATACAAGCTCAACAACTTTTTACGAACACTTCTCGGCGACTCTATCAAGTTTGTGACGACCTCATGACCATCCTTAATGCCCGTCAGATCAAGGAGTCTATGTCAACTTATTTGGGATCAGTCTCTAGCCTTCTGTGTGAGTTCAATGACCTGCTCCCACCTGCGGCTACTCCTGTTGCAGAGCTTGAAAATCGGAAGAAATTTTTTATGTCTCTGGCGTTATATGGTCTGCCCACAGATTACTCTCATGTTCGTGATCAGATCCTGGGCAGCCCCATAGAGGCAACCATGGACTCTACCTGGGCGACTCTCCTCCGTGTCCCTACCAAAGTCTTAACATTACCATCTTCCGTTCCGGTTGACTCTTCAGCATTGGTCTCTGGAAACAACAATAAACCTCCACCGCGTAAGAATGGCAAAGGACGTCCTTGGTGTAATCATTGTCACCGACCAGGACACACGATTGATAAATGTTGGAGTCTCCATGGTCGACCTCCTCGTACTGCTCAGATCGCTCAGAGTTCTGTCACGTCTTCGGCTTCCAGTTCACAGTTGACACCAGCTCCAACTCCACCTTCTCTATCACCCCCAGCCCCAATTCCTCCTCCGTTGCAGGTTTATCAGCGTCGTCCTCGTTCTGCTTTGCTGCCGGCCAACACTGGCTCTGCCATGGAATCATCTCTGGAGCCAGGTCCTCCGCTCCCTCCTCCGGTCCAATCTTCTGAATCTGATATTCCCATTGCCCTTCGAAAAGATATACGCTCCACTCGTAATCCTTCTCCACATTATGTTTTTTTGAATTACCATCGTCTTTCTCCTTCATATTATTCTTGTTTTTCCTCTTTGTCGTCTGTTTCTCTTCCAAAGACTGCAGGAGATGCATTTGCCCATCCAAGATGGAAACAGGTTATGTTAGACGAAATGAGTGCCTTACAGAGTTGTGGGACTTGGGATCTCGTTCCTCTACCACCTGGAAAATCAGTTGTTGGTTGTCGATGGGTATATACAGTGAAGGTCGGGTCCGCATGCAGGTTGACGGCTTAAGGCTCGCCTCGTTGCTAAAGGTTATACTCGGATCTTCTGGATTGGATTATGGGGACACGCCACCACTGTTGCAAGATGTCCTCTATACGCTTACTCGTATCCATTCTTTGCGATTCAACATTGGTCTCTTTATCACTGACATCAAGAATGCGTTCTACGTGGTGATCCGCCGAGAAGTCTACGAGCAACCTCCGTGTTTTTGCCGAAGTCTTCTGGTCTTGTGTATCGCTTGCGAAAATCTTTATATGGTCTCAAGCAGTCACCCAGAGCATGGTTCGGTAGATTCAGTATTGTAATACAACAGTTCGGCATGACTCGGAGCGAGGCTGACCATTCTGTCTTTTATCGCCACTCATCTACTGGTTGCATCTACCTAGTGATTTATGTTGATGATATTGTCATCACAGGTAGTGATCATCTCGAGATCTCACAGGTGAAACAACATCTTTTCAAACATTTCCAGACAAAGGATCTCGGAAGACTTAAATACTTTTTGGGGATAAAGACAAATTAAACGGGATCATTATATCTCAAAGGAAGTATGCAATGAATATTCTAAAAGAAACAGGAATGTTAAACTCAAAGACAGTTGACAACCCTATGGATCCCAATGTCAAGCTTCTACCAAATCAGGGGAGCCTCTACTAGATCCTGAACGATACAGGCGATTAGTAGGAAGACTAAGTTACCCTTCATTGCTCCGTCGGATATCTCATTCATTGAAGTGTAGTAAGTCGGCTTCTCAACTCTCCATGTAAAAGAACATTGGAATCGTGATTCGCATTGCTCGATATATCGGAGGCGCCCAGAAAGGGTCTTTTGTATGAAGACAAAGGACATACTCGAGTCATAGGATATTCTCGATTGACGGCAGGATCTCACATCGATAGGAGATCTACTGATTTTTATATTTATCGGAGATAACCTTGTTTCTTAAAAGCAAAATGTTGTCAGGCAAGATCCAGGCAGGCAGAGTATCGAACTATGGCCATAAGTCGTCAAGAACTTATATGCTCAAACAAACAGCTTCAGAGCTAAGGTTTGAGACGCATACGATGTCACTTATACGTGATAACCCGCCACGCATATCGCCAAATCCAGCTTTTTCATGAGAGGACAAAGTATATTCAAGTCGATCATTACTACAAAGAGAAAGTCATATCCTGGAGAAATATCTACTAGTTTTGTTAACTCACGATCACTAGCGGATATATTTACTAAGTCACCGAGAGGTCCCGAATTGACTCATATACGTAATGTCGGTGCATATAATTTATATTCTTCAGCTTGAGGGGGAGTGTTAGAATATTGTAGATATGATTAGGGATAATTTATTATCCCTAAATATCATTAGGAATAATTATTTCTTAGAATAGAATTTGATTTATTCCTAGGATAGGATTTGATTTATTCTTTTGAATAGGTCCTAATCTTGTATATAAATAGGGCTTCTTTCATGTAATAGTAGTATTAGTTATTACGAAATAACAATATAAAAACTATAATCAGTGCAAAGCTCAGCCATTTCTGGGAGAAGGAATCCATTGTCGTAGTCTTACCTTGCTTTTTGCAAGATTATTACGAAATAACAATAATAATAATAAATAAAAAGAATTCTTCTAAGTGTTCAGAGGAATCTTATTATATGATTGAAGAAATTATGTAATTATATGACATGGAAAATATGATTTGCAATATATAATGTTATTTTTTAAATGTATAATTGAATTGAATGTATATATATTTTATCTAATCAAGGTTCTCAGAAGTCAGGACCAAGATTCTACATAGGAACAGTGAGAAGTCGTGCATATCATAGTTTCATAAAATCATAGCCTAATTTAGACCTATCTATAATCTAACTTGTATCAGTTTGGAAACATAGGATCATAAGCTCGTAAAGTTTTGATATTTATTTTAGCTACCATGGCCGACACTGGAGAAGCCAAAACATTAAACGGATAGAACATATGATTGCTTGTGACTGGCACCCATAGGTAGTTGATTCGCTTAAATGGATGTCAATGGTAGTAGCTTAGTACTTTCTAAAATTCTTATGAAAAATTATACCGCAATTGAATTTGTTTTTATTTATTTGAAAAAGGCATAGGGGAAGAAAACACGACAAAATTCCATAAGATACAATCTCTACAAAGGTGCTTCCAAGGACAAAACACATGCAAAAGATATTTCAGAAAATGATACAAACTCCATTCAGGACCTTGGTTTAATTCTTTTTTTGCTATATTCATGTTATGAATTTTCTTTACAAACGTGCATGCTAAATTTACCAAAAAAAGGGTAAGAATATTATTCACTGAGGATTTTGTTTTTAAAACAAAGTGCTGGAGTAATGTCTCTAAACATGAGGGGGACTTGCCCAATGTATTGAACCTGTGTAGGGCATATTATTTTCCTTCCCTTAATACTACTTCCAATAGATTTGATATTTAATCACTTGAAATGGTTGACTAAATTCTAAGTTATGGTTTTTAATAAAGGTACTATTTCACAGGAACATTCAAGGTGAGGTGCAACACTGCTATAGGAAAGATGAAAATTTATGGATCACAAAATAATCATCTGTAAAAGGTTGGAACCACCTACCTAGTGGCTCCCACCGGCCTGTCCCAGGCCATTGTGAGGGAGGTAAATTATGGAGGGTCCTATGGGCTTTGACGTGGTGGTCAAGACACGTGGGGGTCATCTGAATTCAGGAAAGGATTTTAGACCTCCTCCAGAATCGATCCACATCACTTCTGCAAACATCGTCGTGCCTTAACCACCACGCCAAAACAATCATGAATAGTCCTGTTCAGGTTTCCTTAATAGATGTTTTGAAAATCAACATCTAAGTCAGACAAATTTTAAAATATTGCTAAATCAGCAAAAAGGAAAAATAGTACTAACACATGCACAAAAATTGCCTATTTGGATATAATACACACCATCAAAGAAAAATGAATGAATGACCTGAAACAAGGAAAAATGGAATCCTTGAGCACCTATCGACAAAGTATGTCGCTGGTCCAAATGAAGGAGTCAAAAGACTAACACAGAAGAAAACAGCATGAGCTACACCATGCCCTAAGCCACCAGCTGAATGAAAAATAAAATAACCTCAATGGATATCCTACATACAGATTCCCATAGTCGATTTAAATACAGTAGATGAAATTTCTTAAAAGCTTACCCAAAGAAATTTGCATCTTATCAGCCCAAGAAAGGCGAGATCTGAATTTTTCTTCAGCAAAAGCATCTAATATGACTTCCAGCCTCCTGGTTCAGTTTAGATAAGTAAATTCTAGAACAAAAGATTATGATGTATGATCTAAAAGTCAAATACTAGTAGAAATATTTAGCGTGATATGCGGCAACCCAGCAAAATGCAACTAGTATAGTTATATATCCATGCATAGTTTCACATACTTGTAAAGCTTCCAAAACATAAGCCTTGTAGCTTCTTGAAAACCAACAGATGTGAATATTAAAATGACATATGGCCACCAAGCTGCAGAATTCAGAGGAAGAAAAACTCTCCATGCGCCTGATAGGACTATCAAACTTACGAGCCAAAACAACAAGCTGCAATCAAAAATTACCATCTGGAAATCAGCATACTTTATAAAACATGGAGTTGAACAGAAATTGTCTTTGTAGGTCCTCTATGTAGATTTAGGTTCCACAAAAGTTTATATATATATATATATATATATACCACATCCATCTTGAGATTGAGAAACCCTATGTGGTATTCTATTTGTTGATTAGAAACATAGAAGAGTAGTTATTCTATAACACCAGAGGACCTCTACATGCTATCAAAAGATTAAACCGGCACTTGACAGATATTAGATATGTTCCATATGGATAATAAGAAAAACAAACCAATTTGTTGGTTCAGGTACAAATGGAATGGTAACAATGAATCCACCTGAATTAACAACATATAAACAATTGAGTTTTCTACAGTAGCCATAGGCTCTACACAGAAGCCATAAAGATGAGAAAGAAGTTTGAGAAAAAAACAATAGAAGCCTGATGGATAAAAACGGGTTTAACTGCCTAATAGAAAACAATTTATTGCGAGTTACAATAGAAATCCTCAGCTTATTCCTTCAGCACTGTGCTTGTGGATAATGAATTCATTACATATTTTATACTGAAAAAAATTTTGATCAGGCACAGTTCCAATTATTAACCATCAATTTATCCTCCTTGTAAGATGCTTCATGAAAGAATTTGAACATGTTTAATCAGAATCTGGTTGTGGTTGTTAGAAAAAATAAAATAAAAGGAGTCCAGTGCACGAAACTCTCGTCATACAAGATACCGAAAAAGAATCTATTGTACACAATCTTATCCTGCTTTGTAAAAGGTTATTTTCATAACTCAAACTCGTGACCTTATTGTGGTTGTTAGAATAGTCATATAATATTAATTGTTAAAGACCAATATGGTATCAAATCTGATTAAATAATATCGGAGACATATCTATAATACTTTCATTAGTTAATGAAATACACAGAAGAACTATTTAAGATAATTAACCAAATCCTTTCCTTAACATGTATTGAATCCCATACCGACCTCTTCTACCTTCCATTCCGTGTATTGGTACTATTTTGTTCAATTGACGAGCAAATCTTCCGTGGAGAATAGTATTGAACAAACTTTTCTTATTTGGCAAGACATGAGAATGCCCAGACTCGCTAAAGACTGCATCTCCCATTTACAGCACAACCCCAAGCAATGCATCGATTTTGTTCATCCCTTGCACATTCCCTCGCCCACTGCCCCACTGTTGTTAGTGAGGATGAATCCAAGTTTCCGACTATTCCTGCCACCATCTAGACAAGGGGGAGCTCGCTACTGACTGGCTTGACGATGCTAAGGGAGCCTGAGTCTTTGGTTGTCCCATTGCTACCACCCTCTAAGACAATTGTGCCTCCTGCAGACCTTACCAACATGATTGCTCATCAAAGACCACTACATCATCCAAACATCTCCTGAGTTGAACATCACGAGTCCCCATCCACCTCTCATTGAAGTCTATACCCGATGTAATTGAGAGATGTCCTAAGGCAATCGCCTCAGAAGTTATTAATAAAATTCACTATATTAGTGGATATCTCATCATGTGTAATTATGTAAGTATTAAAATTATCCCTAGTCAATGAATTGATGAGATTGAACATCATCAATTCTATGAGACTAGCACATGTTATGCTCCTTGATTTATCCAAACATTCGGTACTCACTGAATGGAAGCATAGGAATGCTGAGAGCAAACATGTGGATGCTAGTTAGAATAATTAGTTCATTGGAGTGACCTATTATAAAACTTCATATGGTTTTTTATGTCGATAAAGTTTCATTGCAGCTCGAGTGCAAGCTTCCTTAAACTTGAGGTATTCAAGTTATCTTGATCATGGCGGCTTATACTTTGAGTTCTTCGCAGTCATCTCCATAGGAGGTGTAACTCTGGATTGATTGGGTATAAGTCAAAGTGATCGAAGATGTTTGAATAGCCCATGGAGGATTCACCAATCTTTGTAAAGGAGATGTATATCCTAGGTCTCTTGTCAGGATTGTTACTCAGAAGTCTCTGGCTGGAGCATGTTAAAAAGGCAGTCTTCTTGGAAACATATAGGAGTAATTTGAATCCGTAGAACAAGAAACTAACTTGAGCTAGGTGTGACGTAGTCAGCCTAGTGGAGACGACATAGACCATGTCTTGAACCAAATGGATATAGGATGAGTGAAAGAAATAAAGGCACGAACAACTGCAGTTGTTGAAGGGTCCAGAAACGTTCTGAAGTAAATATTGGACTTTTCGGTAATTGAGGGTCATGATGTACTGCTAAATGTCACTTATGATCTATTCATAATTAATGGGTTAAATATGAATGACCAACATAACCGAGAACCTATTGGATCACATGCAATACGGGTGATCTAGAGACCTAAAACAAGTCTGAGAATGAGATTCTCAAAGAGAGATTATATCTGGTTAGACCATACCATAAGGGTGCGAAACGGGAGCTATAGAATCTCCCATAGCCATGCCGAGGCTTAGCATGACCATATCGCACTTAGACGAATCAAAACGGAGAATACATAGCCTCACACAGTCGTGCCTAACTAGGCACAGGCCATGCCTAGCCCTTGCCAAAAACGGTCAAGGCTAAGGTTGTGACCAAAGGGACACATGGCCCTGCTGTGTGTCTAGGCACGGTCGTGCCCAGGAAACACGATCGAACCTTGTTTCCCACATGGTCGTGTCGCGGTTCCGCTAGTTTTGGTGCGTTCAAATATGAAAATTTTCTGAGTTTTCTTACCTTAATTATGAGATAATTATGGTAAGATATGTTCCATTTAAGTCTCCTAAGATGTCCTAATCAAGAAAACTATAAATAGATCTCTTGATAATCTTTGGAGGTAATCTTAGAATTCTCTTTTGGCGGTCGTCTTCTTCCTCTCTCCCTCTCTCGTCTCCACCGATTGGCTAGCACCAACCGGAGACGAAAATTGACTGTTCGTGGAGTTGTCTCAAGTGATCCCGGTATGGATATGGATAAAGGCAAGGTCCGTTGATCTTGCTCGTGATTTCTACAAATTCGAAAAGAAACTCGAAGATATAAGTTTTAAACTCATTTTGTGAAAACAATTTACATATTGCTTATGTCAATGCACCGAATCTGATCCTCGGAATGTCTGGGATGGAATAAAAATTTTGTTTTATTTCTCTTCTGCTGCATTTATTTCTTAGAATCTTCAACATGTGTGAATATTAAAATGATATATGGCCACCAAGCTGCAGAATTCAGAGAAAGAAAAACTCTCCATGCGCCTGATAGGACTATCAAACTTACGAGCTAAAACAACAAGCTGCAACCAAAAATTACCATCTGGAAATCAGCATACTTTATACAACATGGAGTTGAACAGAAATTGTCTTTGTAGGTCCTCTATGTAGATTTAGGTTTCACAAAAGTTTATATATATATACCACATCCATCTTGAGATTGAGAAACCCTATGTGGTATTCTATTTGTTGATTAGAAACATAGAAGAGTAGTTATTCTATAACACCAGAGGACCTCTACATGCTATCAAAAGATTAAACCGGCACTTAACAGATATTAGATATGTTCCATATGGATAATAAGAAAAACAAACCAATTTGTTGGTTCAGGCACAAATGGAATGGTAACAATGAATCCATCTGAATTAATAACATATAAGGCTACGTTTGGTACGGGGTAATATAATCAACCTTGTAATGTAATCAAGTTTGTAATGTAATGTAATGTGTATTACATTACTGTGTTTGGTTAGCAATTGGTGTGTAATCTTTGATTACAAAAGTGATTACATTTGTTTGTTTGGTATCCATATTTGTTATAAGGAATTTATTCATATTATTATAAAATGACAAAAATACCCTTATAATTTCTTCTTAAGGTAATATAATTCTTAGTCGTCGATCGTCGATTGCGCCATCGGTCGGTCGTCGGTCGTCGACCGTCGTCGGTCGGCCGTCGCCGGCTGGTCGCCGGTGGTCGCCGGCCGATCGCCGGCCGGTTGCCGACGATCGCCGACGGTCGCCGGACGATCGTCGGGCGATCGTCGGCGATCGCCGATCGATCGTCGGGGTCGTCGGTCGATCGCCGTCGATCGCCGCCGATCGCCGCCGGCCGACGATCGCCGATCGCCGGCGGTTGCCGATCGTCGGCGCCGCCGATTGTTGGCCGTCAGCCGGCCACTGGCCGATCACCGGCCGATCGTCGATCGCCAGCGATCCGCCGGATCGTCGGCCGGTCGCCGGCCGGTCGTCGGGCGGTTGTCGGCCGATCATCGAGCGATCAGCCGGCCGATCGAGACCGATCGGTCGGCGGACCGATCGCCGGCCGATCGCCGAGCGATCGTTGGTCGCCGATCGCCGCCGATCGTCGATCGCCGTCGCCGATCGCCGGCCGCCGTCGGTCGCCGGCCTCCGTCGGTCGTCGGTCGTCGATCGTCGGTCGCCAATCGTCGATCAGTCGCCGGCCGTCGGCCGGCAACCATCGCCAGTGGTCGTCGATGGTCATCATCGACGAGCGCGGAGAAGCAATGAGAAAAATAAAAGAATGATATATTTGTCATGATAAATATCGGCCGTCGGTCGACAACCGTCGCCAGTGGTCGTCGGTGGTCATCATCGATGAGCGCGGGGAAGCAATGAGAAAAATAAAAGGAGGATATATTTGTCATGATAAATATTGAGTCTGTAATGTAATCGGATTACATAGCTTTTCCTTCGTAATTGAGATTACGGATCTTGACTCTTATTTTGTAATGCAATTACATTACATTACATCTTTGAAATGTTACTAAACAAAGTAAATCATCTTGTAATGTAATCCTGATTACATTATAAGCCTGATTACCCCGTACCAAACGTAGCATAAACAGTTGAATTTTCGACAGTAGCCATAGGCTCTACCCAGAAGCTATAAAGATGAGACAGAACTTTGAGAAAAAAAACAATAGAAGCCTGATGGATAAAAACGGGTTTAACTGCCTAATAAAAAATAATTTATTGCGAGTTACAATAGATTACGGATTACATAGCTTTTCCTTCGTAATTGAGATTACGGATCTTGACTCTTATTTTGTAATGCAATTATATTATATTACATCTTTGAAATGTTACTAAAAAAGTAAATCATCTTATAATGTAATCCTGATTACATTACAAGTTTGATTACCCTGTACCAAACGTAGCATAAACAGTTGAATTTTCGACAATAGCCATAGGGTCTACCCAGAAGCTATAAAGATGAGACAGAACTTTGAGAAAAAAAACAATAGAAGCCTGATGGATAAAAACGGGTTTAACTGCCTAATAAAAAACAATTTATTGCGAGTTACAATAGAAATCCTCAGCTTATTGCTTCAGCACTGTGCTTGTGGATAATGAATTCATTACATATTTTATACTGAACAAAAAATCAGGCACAGTTCCAATTATTAACAATCAATTTATCCTCCTTGTAAGCCGCTTCATGGAAGAATTTGAACATGTTTAATCAGAATGGTTGTTAGAAAAAATAAAATAAAAGAATAATTCGGTGCACAAAACTTTCGCCATGCAAGATCCTGGAAAAGGATCTATTGCATCCAATCTTATCCTATTTTGTAAGAGGTTATTTTCGTGTCTCGAACCCATGATCTCGTTGTGGTTGTTAGAATAGTCATATAATAATAATTGTTAAAGACCAATATGGTATCAAATCCGATTAAATAATATCGGAGACATCTATAAAACTTTCATTAGTTAATAAAATACATAGAACTATTTAAGATAATTAACCAAATCCTTTCCCTTAACATGTATTGAATCTCATACCGACCTCTTCTACCTTCCATTCCATGCATTGGTACTATTTTGTTCAATTGACGAGAAATCTTCCGTGGAGACGCAAACTTTTTTTATTTGGCAAGACATGGGAATGCCCAAACTCGCTAAAGACTACATCTCCCATTTACGATCATCACAACAATCCCAAGCAATGCATTGATTTTGTTCATCCCTTGCACATTCCCTCGCCCACTACCCCAATGTTGTCATGGCGAGGATGAATCCAAGTTTCCGACTATTCCTGCCACCACCTTGACAAGGGGTGAGCTCACTATTGACTGGCTTGACAATGCTTTAGTTGTCCCATTGCTACCACCCTCTAAGACAATCCATGACGTGTGCCTCCCACAGACCTCACCAACATGATCACTGATCAAAGACCACTACATCATCCAAACATCTCCTGAGTTGAACATCATGAGTCTCCATCCACCTCTCATTGAAGCCTGTACCCGATGTAATTGAGAGGTATCCTAAGACAATCACCTTAGAAGTTCTTAATAAAATTCACTATTTGAGTGTATATTTTCTATGTATATGATTGGATCTTAAACTCATCTACAGAAATCCACAATACGAAACATAACATGAGAGAAAATTGTGATTGGATCACAATTAGTGGGTATCTCATCATGTGTAATTATGTAAGTATTGAAACTATTTCTAGTCAATGAATTGATGAGATTGGACGTCATTCATTCTGTGAGACTAGCATATGTTATGCTCCTTAGTTTATCAAGCATTCGATAATTACTGAATAGAAACATAGGGATGCTAAGAGTGAACATATGGATGCTAATTAGAGTAACTAGTTCATTGGAGTGACCTGCTATGAAACTCCATATAGTTCTTTATGTCGATGAAGTTTCATTACAACTCGAGTGCGAGTTTCCTTAGACTTGAGGTATTCAAGTTATCTTGATCATGGTGACTTATGCTTTGACTTCTTCGTAATCATCTCTATAGGAGGTGTAACTCCGGATTGATTGGGTATAAGTCAAAGTCATCGAAAATGTTTGAATAACCCATAGAAGATTTACCACTCCTTGTAAAGAAAATGTATACCCTAAGCCTCTTGTCAGGATTGTTACTCAGAAGTTTCTATCCAGAGCAAGCATATTACGAAGACAGTTTTCTTGGAAACATGTAGAAGTAATTTGAATCTGTAGGACAAGAAACTAACTTAGGTTAGGTGTGACGTAGTCAGCCTAGTAGAGACGAGCACATAGACCATGTCTTGAATCAAGTGGGTATAAGATGAGTGGTAGGAACAAGGGAAGCCGTTGAAGGGCTCAGAAATATTCTGAAGTCAATATTGGATTTTCCGATCAATTGGAGGTCATGATGTACTACTAGGTATCACTCATGATTTATTCATAATTAATGGGTTAATTATGAATGGCCAACATAATCGGGAAACTATTATGTCACACACAATACGAGTGATCTAAAGACGTAAAACAAATCTGAGAATGAGATTCTCAAAGAGAGAGGTTATACCTGGTTGGATCAAACCATAAGGGTGCGAAACGGGAGTTATAGAACCTCCCATGATCATGTCGGAGCTTAGCATGGTCATATCGCACTTAGACAAATCAAAACGGACAAAACAAAGTCTCACACGGTCGTGCCTAACTAGGCACGGGTCGTGCCTAGCCCTAGCCAAAAACTACTGGGGCTAAGGTTGTGCCCAGAGGGACACACGGTCCTGCCGTGTGTCTAGGCACGATCATGCCTAGGAGACATGGTCGCGTCGTGTTTCCCACACGGTCATGTCGCGATTCAGTTAATTTTGGCGCGTTCATGTATGGAAATTTCTTGATTTTTCTTATCTTAATTATGGGATAATTATGGTAAGATAAATTCCATTTAAACCTCCTAAGATGCCCTAATCAAGAGAACTATAAATAGATCTCTTGTTAATCTTTGGAGGTAATCTTAGAATTCTCTTTTGATGGTCGTCTTCTTCCTCTCTCCCTCTCTCATCTCTACAGATTGACTAGCACCAACCGGAGACGAAAACTTACTGCTCATGGAGTTGTTTCAAGTGATCCCGGTGTGGATACGAATAGAGGCAAGTCTCGTTGGTCTTGCTCGTAGTTTCTACAAATTCGAAAAGAATCTTGAAGGTACAAGCTTTGAACTTGTTTTGTGAAAATAATTTACATATTACTTTTGTCTATGCACGGAATCTTGGTCCTCAGAGATGTCTAAGAAGAATTAAAAATTTTATTTTATTTCTCTCCTATTGCATTTATTTCCCAGAATCTCCAACAGATGGTATCAGAGCTACCATGTTTTGGCTTAGGTCATATGTTAAAAGTTTTTCATGCGTGTGTAATGTTTTATTATATATGGGTGGATGTGAATGTTAGTAACCGAGAGGAAAAGACCAAGGATGCACTTAGAAACACCAAAGGTGTTGGTCACATCGTTAGAGTCATAGTATAGACTATACATGCATTGGAATAGGTTGCACGTTTCACGTATTTAATTCCCAATAGCGACATATGCGTCAAGTGCTCTGCTCATGTTCACGTCAGGAAATTTGTTTCCTAATGCGACCTTGGTTTTTCCATTTAGGTTTTGATTTCAAGTCATAGATGAGACCTAGAATAACCAAGAACCCCTAGTGCAAATATTAGAGTTTACACCTTCCATTAATATGATATGAACCAGAGTTCAACTTCATGTTTGGATTATTAGACTCTCTCCAAGCCCGGCATGACATTGGATATGTTCAAACCATTGAGATTCGATGTTTAATTAAAGGGTAAGAATCAGAGTCTAAGTTTTCAGTTTGGGTTGTTGGACTCTTCAAGCCTGACTAGAAAATTAGATGTGCTCAGATCATTTAATTTTGATCTCATGATTAATGGGTTGGTCCTAGCTGAAAGCATTAATTTATTGGATTCTTTCCAAGGTTAATATGGACAGAGATGTAATTAGGTGATATGTATATGATGCATATATGTTAATGAGCTAACCTAATATATATGTGAACATTCAATTAGTTAATAGCATAAAATTAGTTAATAGCATAAAATGATAGTTGTATAAATGTTATATAATTGGTATTGTTGATACCTACCGTTAGAACTAAGATTGGCTTGTTGGACTATCTCCAAGGTTAATCTTAGCTATAATGGATATCAACCCACTAGGAGAAAACCTACCATCTCTTGAATTCAAAGTTAGGACTCTTGAATTCGATTAATATAAATTGTTTACATTATAAATTCATCTCTCTTATACATTCTTTTTTGTATGTCTAGGTTTTCTTAATAGAATAACATGTCGACCTTCATTAACTTACGCTTGATTTTGGATAAAAATAAACTGACCGAGCCAAACTTCTTGGACTGGCTTCGAAACTTGAGAATTGTTTTTAAGGCTGAAAAGATAACCTATGTCCTTGAAGATGATCTTCCCCAACCTCCTACGGACAATACTTCTAATGACCAAAAGTTGGCTTGTCAAAAACATATTGCTGACTCGGATATTGCAACTCATGCTAGCTTCTATGACTCATGAGTTGCAAAAGCAACATGAGTATATGGATGCTTTTATCATTGTCTATCATCTTCATGAGTTGTTTAACGAGCAAGCGAGATTCGAAAGGTTCGAGATCACAAAGCTCCTCTTTCGTTCAAAGATGCAGGAGGGTTCATCTGCAGTGCAGTATGCACTAAAGATGAATAGCTATATTGAACGGTTATGATCGTTAGGGTTTATCATAGACCATGAATTAAGTATTGACTTAATTTTCTATACTTTAACTGATAGTTATTCACGGTTTATGATGGACTATCATATGAACAAAATTGAGTCAACAATACCCAAACTGATCAACATTCTCAAAACAGTTGAGTCATCTCTTAAGAAGGAATATAATGTTGTGATGCTGGTTGACCTCTTAAAAAAAAGTTCTAAAAGAAAGTCAAACAAATGAGTTAAAGGGAATAAAAAGGCCAAGAAGGAAGAACCTGCTCCAAAAAGCACTTGTCATTATTGTGGCAAGGAGGGATATTGGAAAAGGAACTGCAAGCATTATTTGAAGTCACTGAAGCAAAAAAAAAACATCTGATGCCCAAACTACTTCAGGTATATTTGTTATTAAATGTGATATCGTTTCTACAAACATGGATATTAGATACCAAGTGTGTCTCACACATATATAATAACATACAGGGGCTAAAGAACACTAAAAGACGGGTCAAGGGAGAAGCAAATATAAAAGTTGACAATTGAGCAAAGGTTGTTGCTATAGCTATAGGGACTTATTTTTTGCACTTATCTAGTGGACTAGTTTTGGAGTTCGAAAATTATTTTTTATGTTCCTTCGTTAATAAAAAACATTGTTTCTATTTCTTATTTGAATAGAAAAGGTTTTCATTTGACTTTTAGTAACACTTGTCACATTACGTTGAATGGTGTTATTTATGAAATTGGAATGTTAAACAATGAAATCTACACGCTAAATATATCCAACGCAATATTTAATATCGAATCGAATAGCAAACATGTTAAAATAGGTAATCGATTAACCTCCTATATGTGACATTGTCGTTTTGACCATATTGGTAAGGATCACATGACCAAATTGCACAAGCTTGGCATTTTAGGGTCTTTTGAATTGGATTCATTTGACACATATGATTCATATTTAAAAGGTAAGATGACAAATTTACCTTTTAAGGGAAAAAGTAAATTAGAATTTGATATTTTGGGTCTTATACATATCGATGTATGTGAATCGATGTCAACTCAAGCACAAAGAGGTTATAGCTACTTCATTACCTTCATCGATGATTGTTCACGATTTGAGTATGTGTATCTATTGAGATACAAGTCTAAGGCCTTTGAAAAGTTCAAATAATTCAGACATGAAGTAGAGAAACAATTTGGGAAAAGTATCAAAATACTTCGATCTAATCGAGATGTAGAATAATTAAGCTAAGAGTTTCAGGATTATCTCAAGGACAATGACATCTTGTTCCAAAGGACTCCGCCTTATACACCACAGTATAATGGTGTAACTGAGAGGTGAAACCGAACCTTGTTAGACATGGTAAGGTCGATGATGCTTCATGCAAGTCTTCCCAAATCATTTTGGGGTTACGCACTCGAGACCGCTGTTTACTTACTAAATAGAGTCCCGACTAAGATTGTCTCAACCACTCCATATGAAGTATAAAATAGTAACAAACCTCATTTATCTTATTCAAAAGAGGATAATGTGAAACAATTTGAAAATTTAAGTCGATAAATTAATACATTTATTGGTAACCCTAAGGAAACAATGGATTACCAATTCTATCATCCTTTGCAACAAAAAGTGTTTGTTTCAAGACATGCTATATTCCTAAAGGAGTTTCTCTTACAAGACAGTGGGAGTGAGATTAAACTAAGTGTAGTTCAAGAGACTCTAATAGATACTAAAAAGATAACTAGTCAAGAACCACATCCAATTATTCATAGGGATGAAATAATGGTTGAATCTGTTAATACACCGCCTCTTCGTAGATCTAGTAGGATACGTCAGATTCCTGAGAGATATGGATTTCTTATAAGTGAATCAAATGACATATTACTCATATAAGATAGGAGCCTATCAGTTAGGAAGAAGATTTGAAAAGTTTAGACAAGAATAAATGGCTAGATGTCATGAAGTCAGAAATGGAATCCATGTACGAAAACCAAATTTGGAACTTGGTGGACCCACCCAAAGGCATAACGCCTATTGAGTGCAAGTGGGTTTTCAAGAAGAAAATCGACATGGATGGTAATGTAATTATCTATAAAGCAAGGTTAGTGGAAAAAGAATATCGTCAAAAATAAAACGTTGACTATGACAAAACCTTTTCACTAGTAGCTATGTTTAAATCCATACGGATACTCCTGACAATAGCAGCTCATTATGATTATGAGATATGTCAGATGGATATGAAAATAGTTTTTCTTAATGGAAATCTGTTTGAGGATGTGTATATGATACAGCATAAGGGTTTCACATCTATCGACAAGAATAAAGTATGCAAGCTTCAGAGATCTATTTATGGATTGAAGCAAGCATCCAGGAGTTGGAATGCTTATTTTGATAAAGCAATCAAGCAGTTTGATTTCTCACCAAAATCTGATGAACCCTTTGTGTATAAAAAGGTTAGTGGGAGTGTGATTGTGTTCCTAGTATTGTATGTCGATGACATATTCCTCATAGGAAATAATGTCCCAATTATTCAATCAATTAAAATTTGGTTGTCCAAAATATTCTCCATAAAAGACATGGGAGAAGTAACTTACATCTTGGGGATTAAGATTTATAGAGATAGATCGAATCGATTGCTTGGTTTTTCAGTCTACATACATAGACAAAGTGCTAAAACGGTTTAGCATGGATGAATCCAAGAAAAGTTTCATTGTCATGGGGCATGAGATTCACCTTTCGAAATCTAGGTTGCGTACTAAAGACGAGAGGATTCATATAAGTCAGATCTCATATGTGTCAGTTATAGGATCGATCATGTATACTATGTTATGTACAAGGTCCGATGTATCATACGCTTTGAATGTTACGAGCAGATACCAATCGAATCCTGGTATGAACCATTGGGTGGTTGTCAAGACAATCCTTAAGTATTTGAGAAAAACTAAAGATTTGTTCTTGGTATATGGAGGAGGTGATATAGTAGTAAGCGAGTATACTGATGTCAGTTTCCAGACGGATAAGAATGACTCCAAATCACAGTCTGGATACATATTCACCTTAAATAGAGGTGCGGTGAATTGGAAAAGCTCCAAATAAGATATCGTTGTTGATTATACTACAGAGGCAGAGTACATTGGACTTCTAAAGCAGCAAAGGAGGCGGTTTGAATTAAGAAGTTCATCACTGAACTAAGAGTTGATCTGAGCATTGCTGAAGCATTATCGGTCTACTGTGACAACAATGACGCCATTGCACAGGCAAATGAATCACGGTCTCATCAGCGATCCAAGCACGTACTTTGCCATTACCATCTGATCAAAGAGATCATAGGTAGAAGAGACATACAAATAAAGAAAGTTTCCACCGATAGGAATCTAGCAGATCCCTTAACAAAGCTTCTTCTCCAAGAAAAATTCAAGAGACATATAGAGGTCTATGGTATTAGAGATTAATGGTGTTCCTTTTTCCGGCACGCTCGGATCCCTCCTCTTTCACCGGTAAGAAGAGAAATATGCAAGATCTATGAAGATGATGTTAGGGTTCCTGATCTGCAATAAAACTGAGCACTTAGGTGTGGGTCGGCTTTACTGGAGCGACCCCTCCGACGCTCAAGTCAGTGTCCATCGAAGAGACAAGAAGAGTATAATAAAAGACAAGAAAATAAAGGAACCTAAAGAAGAAGAAGAGTTATCTCCGCGTACCAGATAGAAAAAACATCCCCCCTCACTTCCTTATCTCCGCCCCTTTATACAGGAGTAGCCACCGCCCTTCTCCCCAGCTTAATTGATTATAATGCCCTTTAGGATACTAAGAAATAACCATTGTCTATGATGAAGACTGGGACGAGGAAACTGGTGATCGGGCGATTGAGAAAGTATAAATGCGAGGACTATCACCAGGCAGTCGACTGTCGTAATGAAGCAGTCGACTGATACTAAACAAAAGTCTGGGCTCAACTAGAAAGGTGCTCGAGAAATACATAGGTTGATCGGGAAATACATAGGCTGGTCGAGAAATACACAGGGTACTCTGGAAACACACATGGTGCTCTGAAAATACATAGTGCTATGGAAAATACACAAGGTGCTTTGGAAACACACATGGTGCTCTGTAAATATATAAAGTGCTCTGGAAATACACATGGTGCTCTGGAAATACATATGGTGCTCTGAAACTACATAGGGTGCTCTGGAAATGCACAGGGTGCTTTGGAAAGATACATGCTACTCTGGAAATACACAAATTGCTCTGGAAACACACAAGGTTCTCTGGCAATATACCAAGTGCTTTAGAAACGCACATGATGCTCAGTGGGAAAGAAGGTGCTCAGTCGTAAGGAGGGTGCTCGAAAATAAGCCTTGTGATCGGGAATATATACTAGAACTCCTAAGTAGCATCATAAGTCCCCTCTTCGAGTCAAACTGAAATGCGAAGTCGAATGAAGTTGGATAAGTATATAAAGATAGTTACTTAACTTAAGAGGACCTTTTAATAAGACTAATAGTCGAGAATAAAACCAATGCTTAGCCAATATACTAAATACCCAAGAATAAGCCTGATGTTCGGCAAATAAACTACATGTTTGGGAATGAAGCTCGTATTCAGCAAAGTTGTCAGAAAATAAACTAAGTACTCAGGAATAAAGTAAGATGCTCAAGAATATGACTTGGTGCTCAGGAACATTTAACAAAACTCCTAGATACCATCATAAGTCCTCCCTTCGAGTCAACTGAAGAGCGAAGTCGAATGAAATTTGATAAGTATATAAAGATGGTTACCCAACTTACGAGAACCTTTCAATACTTGTAAATAAGACAAGCGTTCAAAAAGAGGACCAATACTCAGCCAATATGCTAGATACTCAAGAACAAGACTGATGATCAGTAAACAAACTGTGCACTTGGGAGTGAGGCTTGCATTCAACAAATAAGCTAAATACTCGAGAAATAGGGAAGATGGTCTACAAATAAATTGAGTGCTTGGGAAATACACATGGGGCTCAGGAATTACACATGCTGCTCTACGATACTACCTCCTAAAGATACTTATAATGCTCTGCCCAAGAATGAAGGTTGAAAACTCCAAACTCATCATAACATTTGGCATAAAGCCTCAAGTTGTTATATTATGTGCAGGGGCTCAAACTGTTATGTTAGGCACAAGGCTTGAAGCTGTTTACTTAGCTCTGAGATTATCATATTAGGCGCAGGGCCTGAAGCTATTTACTTAGCTCTGAGGTTGTCACATTAAGCGCAAGGCCTGAAATTGTTTACTTAGCCATTATAACTGACTGTTATAGGCCCATTAGGCGATTTTGTAATTACTTAGTCCTTAGGTTGTTATAGTTGGCATAGGGTTAGAGAAAATATACTTAGCCACTATAGCAGGTTGTTATAGGCCTATGGAGCGATTCTGTAGTTACCTAGCCCTTAAGCTGTTATAGTTGGTGCAGAGCCAAAGAGAGGGAAACTTGAACACATGAGTCCCCAAAAGAGTACTGATCTGTCAAAGGAGGAATACAAATACAATCTCATATAAACTTCCCCAAGAAATCGTATATATGTTGAGTGATAAAGATGAGCATACAAACTTCTTCCAAAATTAACGATACACATACTGAATGACAGAGATAAAAGAACCATAAACAATATCCTTGAAATAACCAACTTCGTGGTGTAAGGAAAGTCCCATGGGATGGAGGAAAAATTAAAAATTATATACTGAGAGCATAAATCAAATTAGGCATCCAAGTAAAAATGAACATACCATACCGGAAAGTATAAAGGGACCTGGGTTTATTTGTGCATGAACTTGAAAGAAAAACCAACAAAATTTGAGGAAAACATAATATAAAAAATTGTCTTAAATTCTTAGCTCAGAAGGCTTAGGAAAATTAGGAGAACAAACCATAGAAGACCATCTGGTTCTCTCCACTATGAATACCCATGAAATCCGAAAGAATGATACTTCATTCCATGACTTTAGAGTATCCTCAAAACTATGTAAATATCCATTTCTGAGAACATTCCGACTGACAATCACTTCAAGAATACTGCGAGATAATGGCATGTCAAACTTGATCAAAGAAGTCCTAATTTACAAATTCAGATTAAAGACTCTCATTCTCATTTTCCTGCTCCCACTATATCTTTCTAGTTATGGTTGTCGTTAGTTCCGAGACACTAAACACCTGATCACTTCTGTAATTAGAATGTTTGTCCTCTACTACGCAACTAATACTATATTGAAATTCAATGAACCTAAAGACAGTTGTACTTGAGCCAATTAACTGAACGCCCTTAACAATAAAAGCACATTCATTTAGCAAAGAAATAAGTCTCTCAAACTCTTGTTAGAGGATCCGAGTAAATTCATTAAATCTTACAAGCAAAGCAAAGGATAACTCCTCGACACTAACAAAAGTTTCAAATTGTAATGTAATTTGCTTTTCATATGTCAGAGTACCAGAGTAATCAAAGACCATAAGTGTATCATGTGACCCACTTCTCATTCTTGTCTCAACAATCAAATCTCTTGAGTTTTCTGGCAAGATCCTCTAGCCCTTGTCTACAATTTTGATGCACTTTTCCCTAATTCTTTCAGATTTATTTCAAAGGTCACACTGATATCTAAACTATTCTCCATAAACTTCTTAATTCTTGAACGAAGGAGCAAGGTCACGTGTCCCGAAGAAATTACTTTTAACCTCCCTAGATCTAAAATCAATGTTAAACATGATTATTTCAAGGAGTTCTCACAAGTTAATATCCGAGATATATTGATAGAGGAAGCTAACATGGTAATTTGTATCAAGCTAGAAAAATAGAAATTATTAAAACAAAAAAAATTAAAAGAAAAGAATCAATTAAATAGAAAAGTGATCATGCAACAACTAAAATCAATTTCACGTACAACCTAAGCAGATCCAACATTGGGCTATCATTTAATTTCCGAACCATCCTCAAGTTCAGAAATAGTTTCAGAAGTTGAGAAATACTATCAAATTTCATTAATACAACCCATACAAGAGAGAGATCACCAATAAGAAACGAACCTTAAGTAGTAAGTGCAGAGGTTGCACTAAATTAAATAATGAAACAAAACACATACAACTGTACATCCTGCACAACTTGGCACAAAACAGTATAAACCTGATAATCTGTCAATTCAATAGATATTGTCCTATTTATTGACTAAAAAAGTCTCCTAGAATCCCAATCGGAGAAATAGATTATTAAGTTCTGGACAGAAACAAATGCATATTGCACAATCTGACTAGCAAAATAATATAGATCAACAAGACACCCTACTGTCTCATCACCTCCACAATCTGATTCAAAGCCAATTACAATAGCCCTTGGTCGGCTAAAAACAATCAGAATTATTCAACATAGAGAGGACCCAGGTAGAGATTAAAACACATGCAATCGAACAACGGGCTTACCACAAATCTCAAAGGGAAAATTCTAGTAATAACCTATCAAACTACTGAAACTATTCCAGTGGAAAAGTAACCCTCGATGGGAACATCAGATTTGATGAATAATAGCCCCAATAATATGACAAAATATCAGATCAGATGAATGATAATACCAATAATATAACAAAATATTAGATTTGGTGAATGATAGCACTAATAATATGACAGAATATCAAATCTGACAAATGATAATACCAATAGTGTGACAGAATATCAAATCTGGTAAATGCTAATACCAATAATACGATAGAATCCAGATCTGGTGAATGCTAGCAGATTCAAAAATCACAGCGATCCCAAAAGTTCGTGATACCAACCTCTAAGAATTAAGTCATTGAAGCTAGAGCAGAGGATGAGCAACTTTTTGTTCAGATTCCCACTGACGGTGCCAATTTAATAGTGTTCCTTTTTCCGACACGCTCGGATCCCTCCTCTTTCGTCGATAAGAGAAATATGCAAGATCTGTGAAGATGTTATTAGGGTTCCTGATCTGCAATAAAACTGAGCGCTTAAGGGTGGATCGGCTTTACCAGCGTGGCCCCTCCGATGCTCAAGTCAGTGTCCATCGAAGAGACAAGAAGAGTACAATAAAAGATAAGAGAATAAAGGAACTTAAAGAAAGAGTTATCTCCGTGTACCGGATAGAAAAAATATCTCCCCTCACTTCCTCATCTCTGCCCCTTTAAATAGAAGTAGCCACTGTCCTTCTCCCCAACTTAATTGACTATAATGCCCTTTGGGATATTAGAAATACCCGTTGTGCACGATAAAGACTGGGACGTGGAAACTGGTGATCGGGCAATTGAGAAAGTATAAATGCGAGGACTATCACCAGACAGCCAACTGCCGTAATGAAGTAGTCGACTGATACCAAACAAAAGTCTGGGCTCGACTAGAAAGAAGGTGCTCGAGAAATACATAGGATGGTCGGGAAATACATAGGTTGATCGAGAAATACATAGCCTGGTCTGGAAATACATAGGCTAGTCGGAAAATACACAGGGTGCTCTGGAAACACACATGGTGTTTTGGAAATACATAAGGTGCTTTGGAAATGCATAGGGTGCTATGGAAAGACACATGCTACTCTAGAAATACACAAGGTGCTTTGGAAATACACAAGGTACTCTAGCAATACACCAGGTGCTCTGGAAACACACAGGATGCTCAGTAGGAAAGAAGGTGCTCAGCCGTAAAGAGGGTGCTCGGAATAAGCCTTGTGATCGGGAATATATGCTAGAACTCCTAGGTACCATCAGATACCAAAGCGATTGATTGTAAGTCAAGTGGGAGTATGATGTAATTGAGAGGTGTCCTAAGACAATCGTTTTAGAAGTTATTAATAAAATTCACTATTTAAGTGTACATTTTCTATGTATATGATTGGATCTTAAACTCATCTACTGAAGTTCACAATACGAAACATAACATGAGAGAAAATTGTGATTGGATCACAATCAGTGAGTATTTTATCATGTGTAATTATGTAAGTATTAAAACTATCCCTATTCAATAAATTGATGAGATTAGACATCATAAATTCTGCAAAACTAGCATATGTTATGCTCCTTGGTTTATCCAAGCACTCGGTACTCACTGAATGGAAGCACAGGGATCCTGAGAGTAAACATGTGGATGCTAGTTAGGGCAACTAATTCATTGGAGTGACTTGCTATAAAACTTCATATGGTTTTTTATATCGATCAAGTTTTATTGCAACTCGAGTGTGAACTTCCTTAGACTTAAAATATTCAAGTCATCTTGATCATGGCGGCTTATACTTTGACTTCTTTGCAGTTATCTCCATAAGAAGTGTAACTCCGGATTGATTGAGTATAAGTCAAAGTGATCGAAGATATTTGAATAGCCCACGGAAAATTCACCACTCCTTATAAAGGAGATTTATACCCTAGGTCTCTTGTCAAGATTGTTACTCAGAAGTCTCTAATCAGAGCAAGCATATTAAGAAAACAGTCTTCTTAGAAACATATAGGAGTAATTTGAATCCATAAGACAAGAAACTAACTTTGGCTAAATGTGACGTAGTCAGCCTAGTGAAGACGAGCACATAGATCATATTTTGAACCAAGTGGGTATAGGATGAGTGGAATGAACAAGGGCACAAGCAACTGAAGCTGCTGAAGGGTTCAGAAACGTTCTGAAGTCAATATTGGATTTTCCAATAATTGAAGAGCATGATGTACTGCTAAGTGTCACTCATGATCTATTCATAATTAATGGGTTAATTATGAATGACTAACATAACCGAAAACCTATTGGATCACACGCAATACGGATGATCTAGAAACCTAAAATAAGTCTGAGAATAAGATTCTCAAAGAGAGAGATTAAACCTGGTTGGACCAGATTATAAGGGTGTGAAACGGGAGCTATAGAATCTCCCATAGTCATGTCGGGGCTTAGCATGACCACATCGCACTTAGACGAATCAAAACGGACAATACAAAGTCTCACACGACCGTGCTTAGTCCTGACCAAAAATGGTCAGGGCTAAGGTTGTGCCCAGAGGGACACACGGCCTTGTCGTGTGTCCAGGAGACACAGCCAGACTATGTTTCCCACACATGGTCGTGTCGCGGTTTCGTCAATTTTGGTGTGTTCGTGTATGGAAATTTCTTGGGTTTTCTTACCTTAATTATGAAATAATTATGGTAAGATAAGTTTCGTTTAAGCCTCCTAGGATGTCTTAATCAAGAGAACTATAAATAGATCTCTTGATAATCTTTGGAGATAATCTTAGAATTCTCTTTTGGTGGTCATCTTCTTCCTCTCTTCCTCTCTCGTCTCCACCGATTGACTAGCACCAACCGGAGACGAAGATTTGCTGCTCGTGGAGTTGTCTCAAGTGATCCCGGCGTGGATACTAATAGAGGCAAGGCCCATTGGTCTTGCTCGTGATTTCTACATATTTGAAAAGAATCTTGAAGGTATAAGCTTTGAACTCGTTTTGTGAAAACAATTTACATATTGTTTATGTCAATGCATAGAATCTTGGGCCTCGAAGATGTCTAGGATGGAATAAAATTTTTGTTTTATTTCTCTTCTGCTGCATTTATTTCTTAGAATCTCAAACAGTGCCTTCATCCAACTCATCACTACACTCGTCCAATACTGCCGGTTGGGAAGCAGTAAATCTTCACCAAACTAACTCAGTTTCTGGTATATGTGAAGTGGTGGATCTTCTCAATAGAGACAAGTGACTTTCCACTGGCCAAACATACCATATCCTTCACCCAAAGGATCACCTAAGAAGCACTCTTCCAGCATTCTAAATTGGTAGGTTAAGCAGCAAGTTTACACTGCCCACTGATGTTTTAGCTGCTAGTTTGCTCCACTGAGCAGAAAGGTTCAGCACTAACTACAGGAGGAACAGTCTGTTCCTTGTTCAGATTGGAGAGTGGTCGATCTTCCCCAAACTATCACAGTTTCTACTACATTTGGCATGGTGGATCATGTCATCCGAGCGGCGTAACTTTCCACTTCCTGCCTGTCCAAGCATACCATATCCTTCACCCAAGCCATCACCTAAGAAGCATAGAGTATGTTCCTTGTTGACATAACACCAGAATTGAACAATCAAGCCACATATAAACTTCGATGAAATTAATGAAGTAATGGATAATTATCGCACAAAGCGAAAATAAACCTCACATAGAAATTAGCAAAGAAGAAATTTCATTAATCAACACTTGATTATTATATAGACTCGGCATCACTTTTATAGACTAACTATTGACTAAACTAGGAGATAATTAATGGCTTGAGAGCATATATTTCCAATAAACTCTTACCAAATTAAAGAACCCCTACCATGCTAAATATACCTATTAAACTCAAGTAAATCATTCCTATCAAATTAAGTTACCAAACTCCAGCACCTAAATTAGAAAATTTATCAAAATAATTACAAATTTAAAATTCTAATTAAAGTGATATTAGGTTGTCCTTTCTAATGTATAAAAAACAATATTTGCATAGGGGAGCTTCTTCAATTGCTCATCCTTCCCAACGTATAAAGAACAATTATAGCATCATTTGAATTTTGCCTTTAATAAAGCATAAAGTGTTTGTCATCTTGTTTTTTAGACATCCCTTTTAGTGGATAAGAAATAAGTCCACTTTATTTGTCCTTATGAGCTTTGATTTTGTTTAGGGTTTAGGATTTGTCCTTCCTTTTTGGTCGCCCCTTCTAACAAATAAGAAATGCTCTAATCTAACCTATCATGTGGCAAAGATGATGCTCATGTCAGCATCATAGTGGCATGGCATGAAAGAGGTAATGTTGAGGATGAATACACAAAATCAGTACCTATGACAAAGTCAATATACAAAGACAGATGCTCAAATATCTCCAACAAATTAGCATATCCTTCGATTTGCAAATTGAACTAATGCTTAAATAAGTTAGCAAGTTAAATAAATAATCATTATAATCAATTTTCGTCATAATAGGGTCACCAATGCATATGAAGGATATGAACCCATCTAAAATAGATGAAAATTTAAGTTTCATAAATGCATCATAAAATTTTAGTGTATTAAGTATATTATAATAATTATTATTTAGTATAATTTCATTTCTAGTATCAAGAGATTTAACTCTTAGATATAAAGTGGAGCTCTAAATTTGGTGGACAAAAGTAGACAAAGAAAATAGCGCAGTTGCTTGACACATTAAAACCATGGGTAACTATGGAAGAAAATGAACTAATACAACAACAACAACAACAATCAAATATTATCTCACAAAGTGGGATCGACTATATGGATATCCTTCTACGTCAATGTGTTCTATCCCCTACTATATCATCATCTATACTTAAATAAACTTTATCTTGTTTTATTGTTGCTAACCAAGTCTTTTTTGGTCTTCTTCTTCCTTGTATGATGTGTGTATTTGTCATAGTTTTTCATCGCCTAACTAGAGCATTTATTGGTCGTCTAATTACATATTCGTACCATCTTAAGCATGTCTCTCGAAGTTTTCCCTCAATAGATGCAACTCCGGCTTTCTCTCTAATGCTCTCATTTATTATTCTATCCATCCTCGTATGTCCGCACATCCGCTTTAACATCTTCATCTCTGTAACTCTCATCTTCTGCTCATGTACTCGAGCCGTAGCCTAACATTTAATGTCATATAATATAATAAGTCTAATCGTTATTTTGTAAAACTTCTTTTGAAGTTTTAGAAGTATTTTACGATCACATAAAACACCCAATACTCTCCTCCATTTCAACTATCCTACTTGTATTTTATGTAAGACATCTCTCACAATCCCTCCATTGTCTTACAAAAATGATCCTAAATACTTAAAGCTCTCAATTCCAAATAACTCGTCATCTCCTATATATTCTGTTTTTACTCAACTAAGCCTAAAATCTTTTACTTCTAGTATTTTCTGCCAAGATTCTAATTTAACATTTACTCATTCACGTGTCTCATCTACCAAAATAATATCATCTGCAAATAATATGTACCACGATATTATGTTTTAAATGTGTCCGATGAGTTCATCCATGATTAGTGTAAAAAGATAAGGACTTAGAGCTGATCTTTAATATAAATCGATCTTTATTGAAAATATTTTAGTTAATCTGTCTGAAATCTTCACTCTGATCGTTACTTCCTCATGCATATCATTAATTAATTCAATATATGTTACACTAATACATCTCTTTTCTAAAATTCTCCATATAATTTCTCTTGGGACTTCATCATATATTTTTTTTAAATCAATGAATAATATATGTAGATCATGTTTTTCCTCCCAATATTTTTCAATTAGTTGTCTGAGAAAATGTATAGCTTCTATTATCAACCTTCTAGGCATAAATCCAAATTGATTTTCAAAAATCGTAATCTCCTTAATCTTTTTTCTATTACTTTTTTTCAAAGTTTCATAGTATGACTCATTAGTTTAATACCTCTATAGTTTGCACAAGTTTGTATGTCCCCCTATTCTTCTATAAAAGAATTAGAGTATCTGCCCTCTACTACTCAAACATTTTTTTTGTTTTTAATATCATATTAAATAATTTTGTAAGTTATTCAATACCTTATTTTCATAGACTTTCATACCTCTATCAGAACATCATCTGGTCTAATAACTTTTCCATTTGTATCCCATTTAAAATTTATTCTACTCCTAAAATTTGAATTCTACGATAAAAATATAAATTTCTATAGTCATTTGACCTACTTAAATTATCTAAGTTAAGTTAGTCACCTAAATCTTCATTAAAATGTTAATGAAAATACCTCTTCCACCGCTCTTTTATTTCTCCATCATTTACTAGTACTCTATTCATTCATCTTTAACACATCTTATTTGAATAAGATCTTTTGTCTTCCTCTCTCTCATTTTAACTACTTTATAAATGTCTTTTTCCCCTTCTTTTGTATTCAATTTTTGATATAACCGTTCAAAAATTTCATTCTTAGCTTTGTTCACAACTTTCTTAGCCTCTTTCTTGACTATTGTATTTTTTTTTAAGTTTTTCTCATTCTTACAAATATATAATTCCTTATAGGTATTGGTGCAATCGGCTTAGGTCACGATTGACCGGACTCGAGTTTGACTCGAGTAATATTTTGATGTTTGACAATGGGTTGACCATTGTTTAACAATGGGTTGACTATATGGTTGATATGGGGATGACCATATGATGGAGAAGTCCAAGTAAGACACTTGACAATGGTAAAGTCTAAGTCATAGGTACTTGGCATGGAAAGTCCAAGCATGGTCTTGGCAATGGTAAAGTCCAAGTCTTGGGTACTTGGCAATTGAAAAGTCCAAACATGAGACTTGGCATTTGAAAAGTCCAACATGGAGTTGGCAAGGGAAGTCCAAGAGTGTGATATTGGTGGCGTAAAATCCAAGCATGGGTCTTGGCAGCATAAGTCCAATGTTTGACAGTGTAAAGTCCAAGCGTGGGTCTTGGCAGCATAAGTCCAAATGGATCTTGGCATTTGAAAAGTCCAAGGGTGTGATATTGGCAGCGCAAAGTCCAAGCTTGTGTTTTGGCAGTATAAGTCTAATGTTTGGCGACATAAAGTCCAAGCGTATTTCTTGGCAGCGTAAACTCAAATGTACCTTGGCGGTGCATTCCCGATTAGCATGATAATAGTCGATGAAAGCACCTGAAGGCTAACGTATGGATGACTTGGAGGGATCCGATAGGCGTGGGGCTGATGGAGGTGGCTAGAAGGCTTAGGTCTAGGCTAAGGGTGGTCTAGTAAGTATGAGGGCATCATACTTGGATTAAACCTCATATTTGAGGTTTAACAATGATCGACCGGAGGTTTCACTAATCGACCGTCACTGCGGTGTTCTAAGATTGGTGACCGAGTGCTCTTTGTATGGCTCGGCATTGATCGAGTGTTCGACATCGCTGTGGCTCTAAGATTCGACCGAGTGCTCGCGATATGTAGCTCGGCATTGGGCGATTGCCGGCTGCAGTGTGGCTCGGTATTGGTGATTGCTCGGCGTAGTGTGGCTCGGCATTGGTGAGTGCTCGGCCGTGTGGCTCGGCATTGGTGATTGACGCGGTGTGGCTCGACACAACGCGTTCGAGAGCAATCGACCGCCATTAAGGGCCGATCACGCATTCTGATCACGCACGAAAGTTTCGTAGTCATTGTGACCGCAATCGATCGGAGCATCACGATCGCTAGGGTCAATTGGCCGTCGGTGATGAGTTATCGATTAGAGTTTTTCCAGCGTGGATTGAGCCGTTTGTGAGACAGCTACGAGAGCGATGACTACTAGGTATGGGCGATGTATCAGCGTGAAATCGATCCACGCAGTTATAAAAGAAGCAGTTCGGGAGGATTTTGGTCATGGTTTCTTAATCGGTTCCTAGGGCGATTTGAGGCGAAGTGCTGGTGCATTTCAGGGTCTTCAAGAGCAGTCCAAGCAACCAATCAAGCAAGCAAAAGCGTTCTTCGTTGTAAAGTTTTCTTTACTTATATTTCGTTGTATTTGTTTGTATTTATCTTGTATTACTTTTGTAATCACTTGTATGAGATTTCTCCACCTCCGATGTATCCCCGAGAAGGAGTTTTATTAGTGGTAGTGTGCATCACTAGAGCTCACTTGAGCTCGACTCGTGGAATAGAAACCCTAAGATTCTGAACCACGTTATATCTTGCTTTTTGTGCGTGTGCTTGTATTGTTGTTATCGTGTTATTTGTTATTTGTATTCTGCTGCGCTAACGACAAATGTAGACAAGCAACACGATCAAATTCCATCAAGCAAACGACGCTTAAGCGTTATTCACCCCCCCCCCCCTAACGATCAACGATTCCTCCACAATTGATATCAGAGCCAGGTTAGCTCTTCATTTGGACTAACTGCCAAGGAGCAAACGCGCTAGAGGTGAAGAAGATGGATTCTCAAGAAAGATCGGGGGATGACACCATGGTTCCATTTTTCTTTGACGGCAAAGATTTCGCGATTTGAAGAGGTAAAATGGAATGTTTTTTAATTAAAAATATAGATTATTAGTGTAGTATTGTAGATGGTTTTGATCCTCCCAAAGACAAGAAAGGAAGAGTCCTCAAGAAGAAGAAGTGGACCAAGGAGCAAAACAAGAAACACGAAATCAATGAAAAAGTAATGATAATTTTGACTAATCTTATGCCTAGTAATATCTTGCATAAGATAGGTGAATTTCAAGATACCAAGGAGCTATAGGGTAAATTGGCCAAGCTCCATGAAGATTCCCCGTTCACACAAGTGGAGGGGCCTCAAAAAGAAGAAAGCCCATCTTCATCCCAAGATCATGGAGACTCGGAAGTTGAGAGATGCTCAACAACCGAGGCGGGAGAAGAAGAGGAGGTTGAAGAAACCTCCACCTCTAGGATTAAGGGGGAGGAGAGGCAATCTTCTATCCAGGATAAGAACAAGAAGACGTATCTACATCCAGGAGAAGTGAAAAACAAGTCCACCATTCCTCCCTAGGTAACTCAAGTTCAAATTCTAAAAATAAAAATCACATCGTATATTTTGAGTATAGGGAAGTCGGACATTCCAAGAGTAAGTGCACAAAAAGAGTCAAGAAGACTCAACCGACGCCAAAAGTTCATGAAAAGTCAAAGGATGTCGGAGTCCCCACTAGGAAGAGCAAGGAGCATGTGGTATGCTTAAAATGCCAACAACGGGGGCACTATATGACTCAATGCCCTAGGGGGAGGAAGCAAACCAAGGACAAAGGAGGAGTCTCAAATGTAGGGGGAGCCAAAACAAACCTTAAGATAAATTAAAATAATGTTCCTTCCTTAATTAATAGTCAAAAACATGGTAGGACTAATTTTAATGTTCTTGCTATTCATCATGATAAAGAGCATGCTAAAAACAAATACTTTTGTTTAGGTGCTAAGTCTTATAATTTTAGGATTAAAGATAAATCTAGAATCAATAACCCAAGAACAATTCTACCTAAGGAAGCAATTAAAAAAGTAGAGAATCATTTAGGCATTAACCCTAAGAAGGATAGGCATATGCCTAAAAGGAAGAATAATGCCCAAACACTAAATGAAAATTCAAAAATTGGACAATTAGAATTGGGAAATCAAGCTTTGAGGTCAAGACTTGAAAAATTAGAAAAGACCCTTGCAAGAATGATAAATTCAATTAAAGGGTCTAGGAGTCAAAACTTAGGGGTTAATAGACAAGAACTATCTAAAGATAAAAAAAGTTTGGATCACAAACCTAAGTCCAAGGAGACCTACCATAGTGTTCCATTCGATTATGAAACCATCCATAGGTCTAGGAAAACCAAGGTTAATAGGAAAGTCATCCCTAAGGTTAACCATAGTAGATACTTAGTGGCCAAGGTTTCCAAAAAACCTAGGAAAGCCGCTCAGAAGGTCACAAGGGAAGTTATCGCTAGAGTTAACCTAGACAAGACTCAATTGATCAAAGTTTCCAAGCCTAAAAGAGTCATTAGAAAGGTACTAAGAGAGGATATCCCTAGTGAGTACCTAGTAAACCCAAGGAGCTTCAATAGGTATTAGGTTCCTAGGAGCATGATCCCTTCACGTTAGATGGGTTAGGGTGTGTCAACCCTAAGTGGATGGGTAGTTAATCTAACCATGGTAGAGTTGACACTTTAGGACATTTTCAAGGTCATGTGATACCTTGGAAATGAAGTTTAATTTTATATCCTAAAGGATTTTAGGATGTGCCAATTAAATTTGAGAAGATTTGAAAAATTGATCAAATTGGCACGAGTTAGGTTTTAAAGTCACGATGTGCCATTTTGGGTTTTTGGCACACTTGGGAGATTGATCCATTATGGCAAATATGGATTTAATTCTAGAAATGGCAATTTGAGCTTAACACTTAGGTATTATATACCTTTATATTTTATACTTGTCATGTTTTGTTTGTCTTGTCATATCATAACATTATATTTCATTTAGAGTTGTAAACGAACCAAGTCAAGCCAAGCGTTACAGTGTTCAGACTTGTTTGATAAGATAACCAAGTCGAGCCAAGTCGAACCTAAAATTAACCAGGCTATTGAAAAATCTGTTCAAGCTTGGCTTGATTTTTTTTTTTTTTTAGTTTGAGCTTGGCTTGAGCTTGAATTGAGCTTGGCTTGAGCTTGAATTGAGCTTGGCTTTTTTAATGGGTATCGAGCTTTTAATCAAACTCAATTCAAGCTTGAATCAAGCTTGATTAAAACTTGTTTAAGTTTGACTTATTTAAACATTATCAAGCTCTTAAGTCAAGCTTGTTTATTTATTTAAATTTCTAATATTTAGTGTTTATAAACACTGTTCACGAACATTGTTCACGAACACGGTTCACAAATACTATTCACGAATACTGTTCACGAACACTAACAAGCCGAACACATTTGTGTTCAAGCTTATTTATTTAATTTATCAAGTTGTTCAAGCTTGTTTATTAATTAACTTTGATGCATATTGAACGAACGTAAACGAGCTCTTATTGAGTCGAACCCCAAGCTTGTTCATGAATACTTGGTTTGTTTACGGCCCTAATTTCATTTAATCATATAAAATGTCATGATAATGTTTAGGTTTATTGTTTTAAATGTCATGTGTGCTTAGGTTCATGTTTATGTCATGACATCATGATTATTGGCATATATTTTATTTATGCTATCTTATATGCCATAATCATCATTCATGTATTTAGGATTGATTAAAATTTATTTAAGGACTATGACATGATTTGAAGTTCTATGTATAAGAGAATCAAATAAAGTTGCCTAGAAAAATGCATGAAACTCTATACTAGGAAGAACTAAAACCTACATCTCATATTAAATTGATTTGTATGTGTTTTCATACACCTTAGACATATGTGAGATGCTAGGAAATGAGTTAAGTTCATGTGCTTATTTAGTAGATCATAATGAACTTAGAACTCATTAAATGACGATGAGGGATCATGGGGAAAGCTAATGTGCAAGTCATGTGCATTGAGCCCATAGATCATGGTCCAATATAAGGTTTTAAAATCATTTTGAAAAACTTTGGTGCAGTCTATCTTTTGATAGAAGTCACCATTGATGAAGTTGATACAAAGTAGGCTCAAAATATTGAAGTTATCTTTGTTTTTGAACTTTGTATCAATCTCACTATTTAACGGGTATTTTATTTTTCAAATATTTTTCACCCATAATGATTGATATAAGTATTATATATATAAATTTTTGTGATTTTTCGAATTATGTATAATTACTTATGATTTTCGAAAAATCATTTTCTAATTTCTGATTTCTGCAGAAATCAGTCGACTGCCCAGGTTAATTTCGGATAAATAAGGTTTGTTTAGCCCCGTTTCAGCTACTTTAGGCTACCCTAACATTTCCTAACCCTAGGATATGTTTTGAAAAGCATTGGAAGGGTGAAAATTCATGAGATATGGATTAGGAGAATTGTTTAGGGTGAGAATCAAATTTTAAGGTGTGTGAAAGTTCAAGTTTGAACTTTTGCTCTTAATTTTGATGGTTTAGTGTTCCTATAGACTTAGGGACTCTCCAAGGACATTATTGGTGCAATAGTCAAAGGGGAGTAAGCCTTTATGGGAAGGTTATCCATCATGGGATGATGGATGTGTTTATCCTCATAAGAGGAAAATTGAAGAATGAGGATTACCTCTCTTTTAGTGGTATGTGATTTATCACTAGGAAGAGTGAAGGCATCCTAAATATTTTTGGATAAGGGGGAGCATGTAAGATCTCATTGGTATATGAGACATTGAATACCCTTGGGGTCTTTTTGATGTATACCAAAGGGGGAGAAGTGAGGTTTAAGTTAGGTAAACCTTCACTATGCTTTGGCATTGGAAGTGTTTAAGTTTAGGTTATTGTTAGTCTAACTTAAAGGTATTGTTAAACATCAAAATGGGAGAGATTATTGGTGCAATCGACCTAAATCACGATTGACGGGACTCGAGTTTGACTCGAGTAGTATTTTGATGTTTGACAATGGGTTGACCATTGTTTAACAAAGGGTTGACTATATGGTAGACATGGGGTTGACCATATGATGGAGAAGTCCAAATGGGACACTTGGCAATGGTAAAGTCCAAGTCAGTGGTACTTGGCATAGAAAGTCCAAGCATAAGTCTTGGCAATGGTAAAGTCCAAGTCTTGGGTACTTGGCAATTGAAAAGTCCAATCATGAGTCTTAGCATTTGGAAAGTCCAACATGGAGTTGGCAAGGGAAGTCCAAGAGTGTGATATTAGCAACGTAAAGTCCAAACATGGGTCTTGGCAGCGTAAAGTCCAAGCGTGGATCTTGGCAACAAAAGTCCAAATGGATCTTGGCATTTGGGAAGTCCAAGGGTGTGATATTGGTGGCGTAAAGTCCAAGCTTGTGTTTTGACAGCATAAGTCCAATGTTTAGCGGCGTAAAGTCCAAGCGTGTGCCTTGGCAGCGCAAGCCCAAATGTACCTTGGCGGTATAAACCCGATTAGCATGACAATAGTCAATGGAAGCATCTGAAGGTTAACGTATGAATGAACAAGTCATGGATGACTTGGAGGGATTCAATAGGCGAGAGGTTGATGGAGGTGACTAGATGGCTTAGGTCTAGACTAAGGGTGATCTAGCAAGTATGAGGGCATCATACTTGGGTTAAATCTCATGTTTGAGGTTTAACAATGAGAGGTTTCAGAATGACCGATCACAGCGGCTCAAGATTCGATCGAGTGCTCTGATCGGTGCTCGGCAAGATTCGTGACCGAGTGTTCGATCGGTGCTCGACATTCAGTCGATCGCCGGACATTGCTCGTGGCTGTGGCTCGGATTCGTTAATCGACGCAGTGTGGCTCGACATTCAGCCGAGTGCTCGGCATGTTGAAGATTCGTGTCGATTGCCGCAGTGTGGCTCGACATCGCGGCTCGAGAGCAATCAATCGATCCATCACCGACTACCACGGCGGCGCGGGCCGATCATTCGATGTCACGAGCACGTAAAGTTTCGTAGTCGATCAAGCCGATCGACGGAGCATCAATCGATCGCTAGAGTTGGCAATGATCACGAGCTATCCGTTGGAGTTTTTCCAGCATGGATTAAGCCGTTGTGAGACAACTACAGCAGGAGCAATGATCGCTAGGTATGGCAATGACTACTGCACCTAAATCAACCCACGCAGTTATAAAAGGAGCAGTTCGTGGAGGATTTCGGCCATGGTTTCTTAATCGATTCCTTGGGCGATTTGAGGCGAAGTGTTGGTGCATTTCAGGATCTTCAAGAACAATCCAAGCAACCAAACAAGCAAGCAAAAATGTTCTTTGTTGTAAAGTTTTCTTTACTTGTATTTCGGTATATTTGTTGGGAAAATCCGGATATGATGTTCACAACATTGCGGGCGAATACTTCGCACAACCACAGCAGAAACAATAACTATAAACCGGATCTCACCAGAGATCCATGCAAAACTATATAAGTCGTTTTGTACCCTACTTTTCTAGATCTTATCTAGAAGGAGAAGTATACATTCGGTGCGTGCCCTTCGCAATCCCGCTTTTCCAAATACTGTCGAATCTCAATACGGTAAGTATAACCGTATCTCTACGGTATCCACACTGACACCCAAATATTTTTGAGTCACGTTGTGCTAGCAACCCTAGCAAAGCACCAAGACCACTTAGAAGAAGAAGGAGAGGAAGAAGAGAACTCTTTCTCTTGGCTTTTTGGCTGGCACGTCGGAACACCTCTCACCAATTCCAATTGGCTTCCTCCCTTTTAGCTTTTTGCACGTTCAAAGCATTAATCACCAAACCATTAGCAACCCTTGCCATCAATGCCCTTATCTCCTATTGAATACCATGACCCTTGGTATTCCTCTTCATCATGAATACCATGCATGATTAATCACATTAATCATGCATGATGATGAATCATCTTCCATGGTTCAACTTGAGTCTAACTCAAGTTTAACCAGTTTGAGTCTAACTCAAGTTTGGTCACATGCTTAATTGTTCTTTTAGTCCAACTAAAAGAAATCATCTCCAAAATGTCAATGTATCTAAAACCATTTTAGATACATAAACAACGAAAGCAGATCTAAAGAATACATCATTGTTACCCAAGTTACAAGATCGTCGAGATCCGACAACCTTTCCATGGCTATTATCATGTATAACGGTGCCCTTCTATCTCTGATATCTTAGATCGATCAATGAGGCATAGACCGTGTCATCCCCTTATCGATCTTTATGTTTCTTGATCCCCAAGTAGACTCACTCAAACAAATGAGCTCAATATCTCATATTGACTCATTTGAGCATGGTCATGCATTTCGTGGTCATACTTTATCAATAGGCCAAAAATATCACTCCCGTCATATGGGAGGGATAGATCTCATCTACATCACTCACATCCCTTCGCATAATTCGTTACATACCCAGTTATCGCCGTTATAGTGCACCCTGTTACAGTGTGACGTTAGACGATACCAAAGTACCTAACTCATTATGTAGGGAACCGTAGTGACTTTGTCTAAGGACTATTCATACCAATAGTCACATGAGAAAGTATATGACACTCATATAACGATCCATGACACTTTTTCATGGCGGATCAATTCAGTACATATATTCTCTAATATATATACTCATGTGTTAATGTGATATCACATATCCATGACTTGTAAGATCAAGTCATCAATTCAACCAATTGATATACTGTAGATTAAAACTTATTATTCAAGGGCATTATTATATTTATTTACTGGCACACACATAAAGTAAATATAATAATCAATATTTGTCTGTTATTAATGAAATATGATACATATGATCCCTAATCAATCATCTCATAATTGACACTAAGAGCTGACACTAATAATATTTGCTTGTATTTATCTTGTATTACTTTTGTAATCACTTGTACGAGGTTTCTCCACCTCCGGTGTATCACCGAGAAAGAGTTTTATTAGTGGTGGTGTGCATCACTAGAGCTCACTTGAGCTCGACCCGTGGAGTACGAACCCTAAGGTTCCGAACCACGTTATATCTTGTCTTTTGTATGTGTGCTTGTATTGTTGTTATCGTGTTATTTGTTATTTGTATTCCGCTGCGCTAACGAAAATTGTAGACAAGTAACACGATCAAATTCCATCAAGCGAACGACGCTTAAGCGCTATTCACCCCCCCCCTAGCGATCAACGATTCCTCCACAATAGGTAGTTCATTTTTCCTTCAGTTTCTCCTGTACTCTCATTCCACTATTAAAATTCCTTTGTGGTGTATATTCTTTTGACTCACCGAGTACACTCTTGACTATTATTTTCAACTTTGATATCATTTTATCTCATGTCGTATTAGAGTCACTGTATATTTCATCTAATATTTGTACTCTTACCTTCTACTTAAATATATTTTGTTTTCTATCCTTTAACTTCCACTACTTAATTATGGAGTCGTGTATATTTTTCTTTTATTAATACTATGCTTGAAACATATATCTAACACTGCTAACTTATGTTGAATAGTTAAGTTTTCTCTAGGAATGACCTTGTAACCTTTACAGATCTTTCTATCCCTCTTCCTAACAATAAGAAAGTTAATTTGTAATTTATTATTCCCACTTTTGAACGTGAAGTGTTCTTCTCTTTTTTAAAAAAATGTATTAGCTAGTATAATGTCTTATGCTATCGCAAAATCCAATATAGTTTTACCTTTTTCATTTCTTGTTCCAAACCCATAACCCTATGCACCCTCTTATATTCCTCAATTTTCACTTCAACATGCCTATTTAGATCGTCTTCTATTAAAATCATGTCATTTGACAGAATATTTTATAATACTTTATCTAGGTCGTCTCAAAATCTTGATTTGATATCTTCATTTAATATTGCTGAAGGTGCATATACACTAATTACGTACATAGTTTCTTTCTCCAGTACTATCTTAAGAGTTATAATTCTATCCACTTTCTAACTACTCCTGCAACTTCATCCTTTAACGCACTATCTAAAACAATACTCACTCCATTTCTTATTTTACTATTTGCTGTGTACCATAACTTAATATCCAAGTTCTCTATCATCTTTGTCTTTTCGCATATCCATTTTGTCTCTTGTACACACAAAATATTAATTCATCTCTTAATTATCGTATCTACTACCTCTATTACTTTACCATTAAGGGTTCCTATGTTCCAAATCTTAGACTATTAATTTTTCTATAATATTTATTTTTACCCAACCGATGGTGTGAAAAACTCTTACTTATTTAACACTACACTTAAATTCTCATAGAGATGTAGCTGTCCTTATCGATACATTACAATCGGATCTACAACGCGAACTCTTACATATTTATCACTACATCCGAGTTCTGAATATATAGCGGTCCTTGCCAAAACGTTATAATCGGACCCTACAACGTGTTCCTTTTGGGGAACAACCTAGTATTGGTAAAATAGTTAAATAGATCTATTCATTGAATATTTACCTTAGTTCAATGTTGGCTAACAACCTAACAGAAACTTTCTCCTTTATTCGAACTTGGGACCGATCATGACAGGGTTAACTCATCGATGGAAGAAAATATACCAATAAAAGTCTTAATTGATATGCAAATTTTTAAGTTGATGTATTGCATTAATAGTTGATAATATTTATTTTGCTAAGTTTTCTCTTTTAGTTTTTTCAGATATCATGAATATATTATAATTTAGAGGATTCTTCTAAAGTGGCATAATCAAGTATTTCATAAGGTGTCAATAGGGAGCTCTTCTAAAATGTCAATAGAGGATTTTGAGTTGAGTTATCAAGAGGTTTCTTTGAGCACAACTTAACAAAAAGTTTATTGATGGCAAGTAAACTTAGGATGTTATTTTTGAATTTTGTTCACTTAAACAATGTTAGGCAATCGTCTCTTGAAATTTGGTAGGATATATTTTTTCATCAATTTTTCATTAAGCCAATGTGTGATGGTCTTTAATGGTTGGGATAAATTGTCAATTTTTTCAAAAACTACTAAGTGTTGAATTTATCAAATTGTACTTGTTGGTTATGTTATATAGGTCAAAATCATTGTTAATATCATCTAACCAATTAAGAAATATATTAGATTTAATGACCTAGATATTCCCCACACTTCATTAAATCCAATCAATATCTAAATAGAAATCGTCCCTACTCAGCAAAATCAACATACAAGAGATCATACCTAAGAGATCATACCTAGGAGTTAAACGAGCTCAAGAGTCTACTAGACAGAATTTGAAAACAATAATTTGGAAAGCCTTAGGTACTTTCTTGGAATGGAAATAGCTCGGTCAAAAATAAGGATCTCAGTCTCTCAACGAAAATATGTTTATAGACCTTCTGAAAGAAACTGGAATGCTTAGATGCAAGCTAGCAAACATTCCCATTGACTCGACAATCAAACTAGGAACCAAAGAGTGTGCTCTAGTTGATAAAGGCAAATATCAAAGACCCATGGGCAAGCTTATATACTTATCTCCCACAAGCTACTCGTTTAATATGGTGAATCAATTAATGAATGATATAAAAGAAGAGCATATGGAGGCAATCTATAGGATCCTATGGTATTTAAAATTAACACCAAGAAAGGGTTTGTATTCCAAGAAATCAACGGGCATTAAGATATATAGTAATGCTAATTGGGCAAGATCAATAGTAGATCTAATATCAACTTCCAGCTACTGCACATATGTATGAGGAAACTTAGTTACATGGCATAGCTAATTGGCCAAGGTCACTAGTACTAGATCAAAGATCAACATACGTACAGGGAAATGTAGTCACAGGTGTAACAAGAAAGAGAATATTGTGTTAAGAAGAAGTGCAAAAACTTAATTTAGCGCAATGACACATGGTATATATGAAGTGATGTGGCTATGAAGACTCTTACAAGAGTTAAGGATCATTATTGAAAAACCTATGAAAAGATTCTATGACAATTAGTAGTATTGCAACGAACCAGTGCATCATAGTCATGATATAACAAAACACATAGAGATTGATCAATACTTCAAGGAAAAGATAGACGGGAGGATAATTAAGTAACTATATCTTCCACCTAGCCTTTAGACAACAGACATTGTCACTAAAGCTCTACGAGGAAGAACTTTGAAAATTTAATCTCCAAACTAGGCTTAATCAGCATCTACAACTCAGCTTGAGGGTGAGTGTAGAATAATGAAGAATATTTCTTGCTTCCTTGTATAATTACAATTAATTAGCTAATCAATCTCCAAGGATATCTTAATATAGCCTACTATTCCTCTTTATATATATATATATATATGTTGTACTTGTTTCTGTTTTTAGGAGATTTGATAAGTTGTCTTTCCTTATTTTGATGTGTTATCATCTATAAGTTATGGTTGTACTATATATTCTGATTCAAAGGAATAAAATTCCTCTCCAATTTCCTCAACATGATTTCTAAGTTACTATGAATTTTGTGCCAATTATGTGAGAACATGTATTCTTCTCATCAAGGTTTAAAATTTCGACTCGCATCGAGGTTTCGGTTTGCGATCGGAACGATACGATTTCGGTATCGTATCGTCCGTTTCGATATTTTTTAATTTTTAAATATTAATATTTAAATAAAAATAATAAAAATATAAATTTATATAATTATATAAAGTAATTAATATATATATATGTATTTATTTATTTCACGTTCGCAATCGCGATCCACTAAGAGCGCTGAGCGCGATCGCGATCGCTCGAGCGGAGCGCGATCGCGCTCCGGGAGCGCAATCACGATCGCGATCGCGCTCCGGGAGCGGGAGCGCGATCGCAATTGCGCAATCGGAGCGCCATCGCGATCGCGCTCCGGGAACGCGATCGCAAGTGGGAACGTGATCGCGAGTGCGTCGAGCGCTCACAAAGACGAAGTTCGCCGCCTTCTCTCACGCACGGTATCTCGCTCAGATGTCGATGTCGATGCCTCATCGGAACGAAACAAATCGAGCGTTTCAGACGAAACGGCTCGAAATTTAATACCTTGCTTCTCATATCAGTTCACATTAGCTATCACTAACTTTGTATCTTCATATGACAAGATTTTATTTCTTTAATGCCATTGTTGACTTAAAAGATTCCACTCTGTTCGGCCTTTTTTACTTCTATCATATAATAAAAAATCTTCGTTATAATAAATTTAGTTTAATATCTAGTATCTTGGATTTATTTTATTTCTTTATAGGCTCAATTTACCTTTATGTTAGTTAGGGTTAACTTTTAATAAGTTTTCTTTCAAATTTTTAGAATCATATATCGATCCATATTAAATTGAACTAAATTGTACTATTCTTTTTCATTTCTGATTCACATGTGTTAGAATATTCTAGGGATAATTTGATATCCCTAAATATGGTTAGGGATAATTATTTTATCTCCTATGATAGAGTTTAATCCATTATTTTATTTCTTAGGATAGAATTTGATCTATAGACCCTAACTTTATAAATAGAACTTCTTCCATTAATAAGATAGTTCTGTTTTATAAAATAACATGGTATCAGAGCCTTAGATTAGGTTTCCGCGCCTTCAGTTCCTTTCGCATTTTTTTCCCTAGGCGCCCACCTCACTGCTGCTTGCGGACGAGGCCCCGTCGCGAATCGCGGCCTTCTTCCCCGCGACACCCAATCTCCGCTCGCGGACGCGGCTTCCTCGTCGCGAGATCTCTCCCCGCGCACGGCAGCGAGCAAAGGCTGCTCGACTCCGCCGCCTTCAAGGCTCGACGTCCCTGCGATCTCCGCTCCGGTTCCTCGCGCGATTCCCGAGATCTCCGCCTGTGTTCTTCCGGAAGCAAGCGACGAGCAAGACAATGGGCGCCAACCTCCCGGCGCTCCTCTCGCGACAGCATAATCTCACGCCAGGCGTTTTGTGGCCGACATCCCTCTCTCGCGTAGAGACAACCCAGCGCCCTTCGTCTCAAGGTCTCAACCTCGGCGCAAGGACTTCCCTGCCCTGCTTCGTCGTTCGGCGAAACTCTTTAGTGTCGCCTTTTGCTACCCCCATCTGCTAGCGCCACTTCCTCGTCTGGGTGTTCTGAGCAGCAGCTTCTTCGACCCTTTTGCATCCAGCAGCGGCTCTGACCATTTTTCAGCCAGCAACCTTGCAGATTTTCCGGACAGCTATCTCTTTCGTCGGCCAGCCATCTTCTTTGATCCGTTGGGGTTTCCCACGGTTCTGGACAGCCACAGCAGCCCCTTCTCTTCAGTTGGACAGCATCTTCCTCAATTATTTCGGCTTCCGACAGCGACATCATCATGGCTAGCTCCGGCACTTCGAAGCCGGATTTCCCAATTTTTACCAATCACGTCACGGCACCGCTGTCGTCTAAGTTGTTAGATGGTAAGAACTACTCCTCTTAGGCCTCCCACATTAAGCTATGGCTTGTTGGACAGGGTTTTGAGACACATCTCACCCGAACTGAGGAGGAAATTCAAGTCGCAGATCGTCCTTTGTGGAAAAAAGTTGATGCTCAGTTGTGTTACATTATCTGAGCTACCATCCATCCATCTCTTAGGGATGTCTTCCGCACTCACATGGCCAGCAAGGATGTTTGGACACAGGCTCAACAACTGTTTACAAACACTTCTCGACGACTCTATCAAGTTTGTAAAGACCTCATGAATATCCTTAGTACCCATCAGATCAAAGATTCTATGTCAACTTATCTGGGATCAGTCTCTAGCCTTCTGTGTGAGTTCAATGATCTGCTCCCACCTGCGGTCACTCCTGTTACAGAGCTTGAAAATCGAAAGAAATTTTTTATGTCTCTGGCCTTATATGGTCTGCCCACATATTACTCTCATATTCGTGATCAAATCCCGGGCAGCCCCATAGAGGCCACCCTGGACTCTACCTGGGCAACTCTCCTACGTGTCCCTGCCAAAGTCTTGACATTGTCATTTTCCATTCCTGTTGACTCTTCGGCTTTGGTCTCTCAAAACAATAACAGACCTCCACCTCGTACGGGTGGCAAAGGACATCCTTGGTGTGATCATTGTCACCGACCAGGACACACGATTGATAAATGTTGGAGTCTCCATGGTCGACCTCCTCACCGCCCGACGCCAGAGTTCTATCACTTCTTCGCCTTCCACTTCACAATAATTTGATCCGACTTCGCCTTCCTATGATGACTTTCTGAAATGGATGAGGATCGACGAGATTCTAATTCCCCTGCTGCCATTACACAAGCTGGTAATTCCTTTACTGGCATATCTCGCTCTTCGGATCCTTGGGTACTTGACTCTGGGGCCATCGATCATATCACTGGTAATAGATCTCTATTTTCTTCACTATCTACTTTCGATTTTTACCCTTTGTCACCATGGCAAATGGTTCCCAAACTCAGTCCCAAGGTGTTGGTGTTGTTCATCCTTCTCTATCTCTTTCCATTCATAATATTCTTTATGTTCCCGGAGCTCCCTTTAATTTGTTATCAATAAGTCAGCTTACTCGGTATCTTGATTGTATCATCTCATTTACTAAATCTTCTGTGTCATTACATGATCGGAGTACGGGGAGGATGATTGACTTTGGATGTGAGTCTCATGACCTATATCGACTTCACCAAACCTCTCTTGTTGGTTCGGCGGTGATATCTCCACTTGTTATTCATGCTGAGTTGGGACATCCTGATCTTGATAAGTTAAAATAATTACATTCTAGCCTTTCTTACTTAGAGTCTTTATCTTGTGAGTCGTGTCAGTTAGGGAAGCATGTTCGTAGTTCGTTTTTTCCTCGCATTACAAGTCAGGCTACGTCTCTCTTTGCTTTGGTTCATTCCGAGGTTTGGAGTCCGAGTCGTGTTTCTTCTACATTGAGGTCACGATATTTTGTTACCTTTATAAATGATTTTTCCCGTTGTACTTGGTTATATCTGATGAAAGATCGTTCGGAATTGTTTTCTGTTTTCCAATCTTTTTTTAATGAAGTCAAAACGCAATTTAATATCCCTCTTCGATCCTTGCAAAGTGATAATGTGCGTGAGTATCTAGCTACTCCATTTCGGACCTTCTTAGCATCTCACGGTGTGTTACATCGAACGTCTTGTCCACATACCCCCCAACAGAATTGAGTTGCAGAACGCAAAAATCATCATCTTCTCGAGACCACCCGGACTCTTCTCCTCCACTCTCATGTTCCCCTTCGTTTTTGGGATGACGCCGTACTTACTACGTGTTATCTCATCAATTGTATACCTTCCTCTACTTTACAGGGTCAAATACCTCATCATGTACTTTATCCAAATCGGTCCCTTCATCCTTTACCACCTAGGGTCTTTGGTTCTACATGTTTTGCTCATGCTCTTGATCCTGGCATTGATAAACTCTCTCCTTGGTCGCATAAATGTGTTTTCCTTGGGTACCCACGGTCTCAGAAAAGATACAAGTGTTATTCTCCTACTTTCTGTCAGTAGTTTATCTCTGCTGATATCACGTTCTTTGATTCGGTTCCTTTCTTTGGGCCTTCAGAGTCGTCGTCCAAGTTTCCTCCTTCTATGTCTGTGCTAGGCTTTTATCCTCCGGAGGATTCTCTCACCCCCGGCCCCAATTTCTCCTCTGTTGCAAGTTTATCAGCGTCGTCCTCAGCCTGCTTTGCCGCCGCTCAATACTAACTCTACCATGGAATCATCTCTGGAGTCAGGTCCTCCGCCCCTTCCTCCAGTACAGTCTTCTGAATCTGATATTACTATTACACTTCGGAAAGGTATATGTTTCACTCGTAATCCTTCTCCTCATTATGTGTCTTTGAGTTATCATCGTCTTTCTCCTTCCTATTATTTTTGTCTTTCCTCCTTATCGTCTGTTTCTCTTCCGAAGACTGCAGGAGATGCATTTACCCATCCAGGGTGGAAACCGGCTATGATGGACGAAATGAGTGTCTTACGGAGCTGTGGGACTTGGGACCTCGTTCCTCTAACACCAGAAAAGTCAGTTGTTAGTTGTCGATGGGTATATATGGTGAAGGTTGGTCCAGACGAAATGGTTGATCGGCTTAAGGCTCGTCTTGTTGCTAAAGGTTATACTTAGATCTTTGGATTGGATTATGGGGACAATTTCCCCTGTTGTCAAGATGTCTTATATACGCATATTCATGTCCATTGCGGCAATTCAACATTGGCCTCTTTATTAGTTGGACATTAAGAATGCGTTCTTACATGGTGACTTGCTCGAAGAAGTCTATATGGAGCAACCTCCGTGTTTTGTTGCTCAGGGGGAGTCTTCTGGTCTTGTGTGACGCTTACGAAAATCTTTATATGGTCTCAGCTACACCCGAGCATAGTTGTAGATTGATTGTAATTTGATTGGCACTTGGAGCGAGGTTGACCACTCTGTCTTTTATCGTCACTCATCTACTGGTTGCATCTATCTAGTGGTTTATGTTGATGATATTGTCATCACAGGTAGTGATCATCTCGGGATTTCACAGGTGAAACATCTTTTCAAACATTTCCAGACAAAGGATCTCGACAGACTCAAGTATTTCTTGGGGATAGAAGTAGCACAGTCCAGAAATGAGATCATTATATCTCAAAGAAAATATACAATGGATATTCTAGAAGAAACAGGAATATTAAACTCAAAGACAGTTGACAACTCTATGGATCATAATGTCAAGCTCCTGCCATATTAGGGGGAGCCTCTACCAGATCCCGAACGATACAAGCGATTAGTAGGGAGACTAAGCTACCTTACTATTACTCGTCCAAATATCTCATTTGCAGTAAGCGTAGTAAGTTAATTCCTCAACTCTCCGTGTAAAGAACATTGAGATGTTGTGATTCGCATTGTTCGATATATCAAAGGCACTCCAAGAAAGGGTTTTATGTACGAAGACAAAGGGCATACTCGAGTCATAGGGTATTCTGATGCAAATTGGGCAGGATCTCCCATTGATAGGAGATCTACCTCTGGTTTTTGTATATTTGTCGGAGATAGCCTTGTTTCTTGGAAAAGCAAAAAGCAAAATGTTGTGGCAAGATTCAGTGCAGAGGCAGAGTATCGAGCTATGACCATAGCCAGTCAAGAGCTTATATGGCTCAAGCAGTTGCTTCAGGAGCTAAGGTTTGGAGATGTTATACAAATGTCACTTATATGTGATAACCAAGTCGTCATGCATATCGCGTCAAATCCAGTTTTTCATGAGAGGACAAAGCATATTGAAGTCGACAGTCACTTTGTCAGAGAGAAAGTCATATCTGGAGAAATATCTACTAGTTTTGTTAACTCACATGATCAACTAACAGATATATTTACTAAGTCACTGAAAGGTCCCCGAATTGACTACAAATGAAATAAACTGGGTGCATATAATTTATATTCTTCAGCTTGAAGGAGAGTGTTAGAATATTCTAGGGATAATTTGATATCCCTAAATATGGTTAGGGATAATTATTTTATCTCCTAGGATAGAGTTTAATCTATTATTTTATTTTTTAGGATAGAATTTGAATTATATGTCCTAGCTTTATAAATAGGGCTTCTTCCATGTAATAAGATAGTTCTTTTTTATAAAATAACAATATGTAAGACTTGTATTGTTTTATACATGAATTACAATCTATTGTATGATAAAATTAAGATTGTGCTAGTGTTTTAAACTTTATTTGGGACGATATTGTTTCCCTATTGTTTGGACATATGGTGTTAATGGAAAATCATAGAGAGACCGAGAAGGAGATGAAAAAGAAAAAGAGAATACATATAAATAGCTAACTTCAAACTTTATGTCCAATAGGGAATGATACATTGACATTGCATTATATGTACACAAGCTATAAAAATGACAAACATTTTGCCAATTCATCTTGACACATTTTGTAATATGTGGTGATGAGTTTCAGCATGACACAACAACAACACAAGAGAGATTAGCTATACCGAATAGTATCGAATTTCAGTAACCTATGCAAAGTAGTATCGAATTTTAGTATCTTTCAAACCGTACTATATAGCACAATACAAGATTTTAAGCATGATACAAATTGCATATGATATGATTTTGGTAAATATGTTATTTACATTGCTAGTGATCTAGTTTCTTAGAGCAAACAAGAATATTAAAGTTTATAGCCCCTACATTAGAGACACTGAGATGATTAGGACTTCCACTCCCATTATCTATTTTGAAGATCAATTGGTTAATTTCTCCACTAAAGGACTTAGTTTAACACATTTTTCTACTAGGTTTCAAGGTTGCATTATTAACATTTATGGTCAAAAGAGTTAGAATAGTCAATATAGCAAGTCAAGCATAAGTTATTTTATATTCCCTTCATGTATTGTTGGACTATAGAAGGTGCGTCATACATATCATATTAATTGATTGAATAATATTATTTCCACTAAAGCCCTCTTGATGTTGACTCAAAGTGTAAAAGCAAGAGACATCTGAACCAGACAGAGACATTGAAACAAATACATTTAGAACTGAATTTTTTAATTACAAAAGATGGTAAACTAGAAATGTTTCATCCCCTAATTTGTGAAAAGGATGTCAATACCCAACGATGGGAGCTATATACTAGGCTGAAGCAGAGTGATTTTTCTAGGAATAGTCTCCCTCCATTTCTTTTTCTCCTACTCATTATTATCTCGATTCTAAATTGGCTAGCTCAAATACATCTAGGCATCTAGCAATAGACTATATCTCTTTCTCACTTGCACAACTCAGAAAATTAATTTTGAATTACAATCCCACAAATCATTTATGGATCAAGAAGTTAACTATTTAGTATTTAGATTAGTTCCAAATCCATCTATATCGAACCTGGTTCATTGACAGACACACTACAAATGCAAACATCAAAAGCCACTTCTATCAAATTATGCACCCTAGCTACCAAATATTCTCCTATTGTTCACTCAACAAAAATTAGACTACTAGCAACAAGCCATCCGCGAGCACTTTTTTCATCACCATCATCATGCAAACAATGATCTCCAACAGAGCTATTTTGCCATTCATCTTTTTTATTCTGTTGCTATCCAATACATTCATTCACGTCCAATCCCCAACATTGCCTCAGCTATAAAGCAACTCAAGTCAAACTAAACACCAGAGTAGCAAAGATACAGATAAGACATATAACCACAATCCAACTAAAGAAATAACCGTAGCCATCAAACTTGCAATTGATGATAACCATTGCAATCCAAAAGACTAGTTAGGCTCCAGCTATCCATTGTAAACAAGAGAAACCAACACTTGCTGATAATTCTAGTAAACTCCATTAGCTCAATCCAAGTTCATACAAGAATGATAAGCACAAACATCCTACAAAACCACAAGAAATTTGATCTTTTCACCATTAGCTTAAAAAAAACATACTTTTCCCCATGGAAATCCAATAAATAAACTGACAACCAAACAAACTACTCAATTACCAATCCTCACAAAAATTAGATAAGAGGAAAAGGCAGCTGGTCCAAATGGTTTGATTTTCTGTTAAATCTATTAGATGTGAGAACGAAAAGGAATGTGAAATGCAGGGATGTGTCAGCGAAGATGAAACCCTAAAATAATGTCTTTTGGCGAGCAACTATGAAATTAAAGAGTGTAGAAAAGAACCAAGGCATAAAACCTCGCAAGAAGGGTGAGGACGAGGAAGGGTTTCTTGGCGACGATGGCGACGAAGAGGGAGAGCGCGGGCCCGAGCGATATTAGCACGTACCCTAACCCCGCCGCCATTGTCATCAGATCCGATCCCTACCACGACTCCTCACCGTCACTGCCTTCACTTCACGGCCGACAAGCAACCGACGGCCGGATTCGTGCCTTACCGGTCAGCAATTCCCTCACGAGCTTGCTTCCTCACGACTGCTATTTCCGTACACCACCGCAGAGAGGCGGAATCCAGACAAATGTAATTTGATCCGTCAGTACACCACTGTTTTAAAATTGGCCCGATGTTTTTGGACCAAACCAGATTTAATGAATACTTTGGTCTAGTAATCGAAATGACGAGTCGGACTCCACAAATATGTGTCACGCATTGATTTTGCTAATTAATTAATTGAGTAGGATTTATTATTCAACAATAATTTTAAAAAAACTTATTAGATATGGTAATCTATTCCATAGATATATTAATGTAAAAATATTTTTTAAGTGAATAAGAAAATAATATTTAAAATTAATTTACTCTAAATCAATATATGATGAAAGGAAAGCAAAAGTTTGAATATGAGAATGAAATGAAACTCATAGATTCACTATTATAAGGCGCAGCTCTAAAATAGATGTGCTTGCACCAATAGGTGCATATGTAAAGAATAGATGCTTTCATAGCAACGGCGGGTCGATAAGAATTTGGGTGGTTTTGATACACGATTCGATCTCGATCTCTGCTGACATAGAAGAAATTTCATCGCTTTTCACTCGCCATGGCATGAGGCGGATTCCCATTTTCCAGCTGGGTTGGTGTGGAATGCGGATCCTGATTGACGTACATATCCCTCACGGCGACTTGACGGTGCATCATCCTGATTTACCCTTATGGGTCGGTGGAGACTCTTCAGAGGTCGTGGGACAAAGTCGGTTTGCCAAGTGGATTAGTCGGGTGAAACTTGGATACCACTTGTAAATCAAAAAAAAAAGAAAAAAAAAAGAATAGCTTATGGAGAAATCGTAAGCTTGTACATATTTAAAGGATCAAGTAATTTGACAGTGTTAGTGTAATTGACCCCTAGTATACTATCACGCCCTAGGAGTATGACTGATTATTCGATGATGGAGTATAATATTAGAATCGAATGATACAAAAACCATAATAATGAAAGTATATTTTTTTTATAATAAAAAATATATATAAGAAAAATAAAATATACAATTTTATTCTTTGTATGCATACTAAAATGTATATTTGCCATAGTAAATTACGTTAATAAAACAAAACAAATAACAATAAATATGTCAGAATCCAAGGCAAAGTGCAATGATAATAATTAAAGAAGGGAAAATAAAACATCTCGGTGTCAAAGTGAGACCAGCAAGTCATGATCTCTGAGCGACGTGAAAATAGTAGATTTAATATATCCTCTATCAATTAACTTGGAGGTTAAAGAAGAGATAGAATGAGTACAAATTATTTAACAGATATAGAGAAAGATAATGTATGATAATACAAATGAACATAGGTTAAGGAAAAACAATTTCAAGTAACACATTACCAAACTCATAAAACTAACAAAATCAACTACTAATATAATCGACAATCGTAATATAAATGAACTTGTAATATATACCATTAGTCAACATCTTGCACATAATAACATCATGATACCATGAATAAGTCTCATGGGTTATCGGAGTATATAGAAGATTATTGTCTATAGGCAACTATATAGTAGCTACGAATGGAACTTATGGGCAAATAGGAGGTATAGAATATTAATATCTATGGGCAACTATATGCTACCATAAATGGATCTCGTGAACAAATAGAAGGTATAACTATCTGATACTGCTATAATATGACTTAAGAGATAGAAAAAGAAATTATGATTTGTAGGATGAAATCGGAGGGAAGGATCATAATGCAGGATATACAATCTAGTCCAGCAAGACTTGACTCAGGAAAATAGGCTGAGTCGGTGAGGTGGCAACTCAGGAAGGGGAGAGGAGGTCCAGTGGTCAGAATGAAACTGGATAGTGACTCGGGAAAGTAAGTCAGGTTGAGGGGGTGACAACTCGGGAAGTCGAGTTTTGAAGGCCAAAACAAGGCCAAAAAGCAACTCGGAGAGTCGAGTTGAGTTATATGCACCTCGGCTTAAATGACTAGAATGGTGTAGGGAAGAAAGTCGAGAAAATTAGCCAAATCAATAACAGGGCACATCGGGAAACAGAACGGAGTTAGGATAGGGATAAGAAGTGACTAAGGGAAAGAATGGCTCAGTGGTAAGGTAAGGGTAAAGAAAGGGGGGAGGGTGCTTCCTACTATGTTTTCTCATGAGAGTTTGTTATGCAACATAACAAACTAAGGCACTCGGAAGACCCCACAGAAGATTATTAGTAACTCTCACTCGCTAATATCATAGTAACATTATTCTTCAGACTGGGAAGGCCCTCCACATGGATGGTGATCCGGGTGGTTTGTTATGCGACAGCTGGCTCCAGCGGCAGCAAGTATAAAAGGAAGGAAGGAAGGAAGAAGAAGGGGACTTTTCGACTTTTGGGCTCTCTCTCTCTCTCTCTCTCTCTCTCTCTCTCTCTCTCTCTCTCTCTCTCTCGGTGGTTGGTTAGCTTTCTCAACGGAGACTCATTATTGGAGGAAAAGTGTTAGTGAAAGCCCTAGAGTCAATCATGTGATGATTGTTGTATGGACTTTGTTGTATCATATTCTTATTTATAAAGACATTTCTTTATGGTTATTATACTTACTTATATTGGTGTCAAATAACTAAGTATAATAACATCCTTGAGTAGAAGGTTCTTAAATCGATTGGTTGAATCGATAATGAGATGATATAGAGAACACTACTCTTAATCATTCATAGTCAAGTATTAACATTCAGGGACAATGTTAATGCGAAGAGATTAGCATGTAGGTCAACTCAATGACTTGATCTCACAAGTCATGGATATGTGATATCAAGTTGACACATGGGTATGCATTGGAGAATGTATACTGAATGACCCGCCATGAGAAAATATCATGGATCGTTATATGAGTGTCATATACTTTCTCATGTGACTATTAGTATAACTATTAATCCTTAGACCTGAAGTCACGATGGTTTCCTACATGAGGAGTTGCATACTTTGGCTTCGTCAAACATCACCTGTAAATGGGTGGACTATAAAGGTGATTACTAAGTATGTAACAAATTATGCAGAGGGATATGAGTGATGTAGATGAGATCTATCCCTCCTATATGACGGGAGTGCCATCATTATTCTTGATAGAGTGAGACCACTAAGTGCATGGTCATGCCCAAATGAGTCAATATGAGATATTTGACTCATTTGATTAGAGTGAGTCTACTTGGAGTTCAAGATATAGATTGTACCGAGGATGACAAGGTCTATGCCTCAATTGGTCAATCTAGATGTCAATGATAGAAGGACATTGTCACATATTATGAGAGTCACAATTAGTAATCACAAAGGTGATGTTGGATCTCAACATTCTTGTAATTTGAGTAGCAATGATGTGTTACTAGATACCGCTCATTGCTTATGTTCCTAAATCAGTTTAGGAGCATTGTCAATGTTACAAGAATCTATAGGGTCACACACAAAGGGCAATTAGATGGAGATTAGATTTATATGATGAACCATGAGGATTAGGTTCATGGGATGAACCAAATTAGATTAAGAGTAATCCAAATTAGACTAATTGAGTTAGACTCAATTTGATTCAAGTGTTGAATAAGTCTAATTTAGATTTGATTCATTGAGTCAATTTAAAATAATGAATAGAGATTTATTAAATCAAATTGACTTGAATCAAATGGTTGAATTTGATCAACCATGGGAGAAAAGATGTCAAGTTTGACTTGACTTGAGAGGGAAGATAAATGGTCAATTTTGACTTGACCAATTGCCATGTCATGGTGACTTAGAATGAGGATCGACCAATGATGATATTTCACATCATTATGGACTCATCATGGGGTGCCACCTCATGAGGGAGACCAAGAGTCATTGGCTCTTGGAGTTACATGCATGCATGTAACCCCCCAAATAGTGGGCGACCACTTTAGTGGTGATAAGTGAGAAGTTAAGTGTGAAACTTCATCATCTTCTTCTTTGGCTCTTCCCTCAAGCTCTCCCTTCCTTTTGTGGTTTTCTTAGTGTGCTAGCACACTCTAAGTGATTTTTTCCACCTATTGTTTGTGTGGATACCAATAGAGGAGTGTACACTTGACACTCGAGTTCCAACAAGCCATTTGGACGAGCGGGATAAGCGAAGGGCGTCGCATCAAGGGTAAAACTCTTAACATGTAGATCTAGAGTAGATCTAAGGTTTTAAACACGTACATATTATTTTTGTTTATCTTCGCACGGATCCGTGGCCGACTTCCGGGGTTTTCGCAATGCAAAAAGCGATTTTTGCGGCTCGGATAGTCACAAAGGGTATCAGAGTCACGTGCGAAGCATGTATGTGTTTTAATTTTGTAGTTTTTGTATTATATATAAAAATTACAGATCTGTAAGTTTATGTAAATTTCTTATTTTTATAGATTTTTTGGGTATTTTTCTCGAAGAGTTGAAGCAACAAGTGTTAGGACACTTGTAGGCTTTAACCACCGAGAAAAACTCTCCGGAATGACGAATTCTCGCTTTAGGTTTTTGGGACAGCGACTTAAGTCATTGTAAGATCAAGATGGGACACTCACAAAGTTCATTTTGTGAGTAGGAGTGCTGCCCCTAACCCCGAAAGGGGCATTGTCCCGCGATCGCGTCCGGAAATCGCTTAGCGGGACTGTTACGGAGATGTGACTCATAAAATTAAAAAAAAAGGAAAAATTATAGAAATTTCTTTAAAATACATAATTTAGAATTATGTATAATTATGTGATGGTCATATCCCAAGAACCACAATGTGATTGGATAAATATGTTGTAATTCATAATACGGCTTGTGCGTCGTTTTTGTGATTGTGCATGTTGTATAGGGTATGTGACCTGCGCGTCGTGCCTCTTCTTTTAAAATTCCAATTGTAAATAGTTTTAGACTCGAATGTAACTCGAGTTTCATGTTTGTAATGTACAAAATGGAGCGGTGGAAGGTCCACTAGTAGACGGAGTTACGAGGAAGGTGTTGATGACACATGGCGGTCAAAGGAGGCGCTTGAAGAAGCCGCTAACCCTAGGTTGACCGTCCGATCTTCTCATTGGCTTGAGAAGATCGTAGTAGGGCCATGACCTCATCACAATTAATTTATATATATATATATATATATATATATATTTGTTTTGCTTGTATGTATGTGATGCATGCTAGTAAATTTTGCTTGTATGTATATGATGCATGCTAGGATATTTTGCTTGTATGTATATGATGCTTGCTAGTATATTGCTTGTATGTATATGATGCATGCTAGTGTAGGGTAATAAAGGCCTTGATGCATATATGATACACATTCATGATTAGATTAGATCTTAATCGAATCAACTCAAAAATGCCTACCAAGTTTTGATACCCATCACTACCTCGATCATTTGTTATTGTTGAATCTGCCAAAGCAGAGCAATGCATATTATCTTGGTAGGGTGCGGAGGGACAATCTTGGTCCTGCCTATCATGGCTTGGGTGAGAATAAGCTCAATTAGATTGAGTAAAACTAGTTAACTCAATTGGATCGAGTAAAACTATAGGCATATTCCAACCGTTAGAAAGGTAGGATAAGGTTACATTTACACTAAATCTTGGGCGATTTAGCCAAAGCTAACTCAAGGTCTTTTATAAATGTGGATTTTGATCCTATAAACAAGAGTTGCATAGAGATGTAATCGGTAATATGTTACCTACTGATCATACTAAGTCTTTGGCGATTTAGCCAAAGCTAACTCAAGGCGTAGTATGATATGGATCTTGTCCCGCAAGAATTATAGCTAGTTTGTATGAATCTAGTAATGTGGTTTGACCACATTCATGACTCGATTCTACAAAAGTCGATAATTCATGGAAGCATCATTTGATTAAAGGCCTAATTAAATGATAAATGGAATATGATGTTAATTTTCTGCATTGTGTATGTTGTAGATTACCATGTCGACAAACACGAACACTCTCTCCCTATATTTTGTCCTTGAGAAGGACAAGTTCAATGGAGCTAATTTCAGGATCGTATAGGAATCGAGAATCGTTCTCACCCAAGAAAGAAAATCAGACGTCCCGAGTAGCCTATTCGAGGCACCTCCCCGCCATCGCCGCAAACCGAAGATGCTTACAAGAAGTATCAAGATGATGCATTAGATGTGTCATGTCTCATGCCATGACCATGAACTCGAAGCTTGAAGCAACACGAGTTCATGAATGCTTTTGATATGGTTGAACATTTTCGCCAATCGTAGATCAAGGACAAGCAAGACACGAGATATATGAGATCTCTAAGGCACTGTTTCAGTCCAAGATGCAAGATGAGACTCCCATAGGTCCATATGTACTCAAGATGATTGAGTACATAGAAAACCTACAAAGGTTGAGATTCGCACTTGGCCAACAGCTGGCCACTGACTTGATCTTGCAATCTTTGCCACAAAACTACAATCAATTTGTCATGAATTACAACATGAATGAAATTGATAAACCACTGCCTGAGATGCTTAGCATGTTTAGGACTGCTGAGCACAATCTTAAGAAGGAAAAACCTGACTCCATTTTGATGGTGCAAAAGAAGAAAGGCAAGGGCAAGCCTAAAGGTAAGGGAAAGTCCCAAGCCAAGGGCAAAGGCAAGGCACTGAAACCGAAAGGAGGGGTGGCCAAGGAAGGGACTCGCTTCCACTGTAAGTAAGCTGGACACTGGAAGCGTAACTGCAAAGCATACCTGGAAGATCTTAAGAAGAAGATAAGTGAGACTTCTACTTCAGGTATAAATGTTATAGAAGTCAATCTATCTATTTCTTCATCATGGGTATCAGATACCGGATGTACATCTCACATTTGCACCAATGTGCATGTGCTGAGAAATAGCAGGGCATTGACGAAGGGCGAGGTGGATCTACGAGTAGGCAATGGAGCAAGGGTTGCCGCTGTTGCTGTAGGAACTTATTTTCTATCTCTGCCCTTTGGACTTATACTAGAACTAGATGAATGTTGTTATGTGCCTGCTTTAACTAAGAACATAATTTCAATTTCTTGTTTGGACAAGAAAGACTTTTCATTTATAATAAAGAACAAATGTTGTTCAGTTTATTTAAATGATATGTTCTATTGTAGTGCACCTATAATGAACGAACTCTACATTCTAGACTTAGAGAGCTCCATCTATAACATAAGTACCAAAAGGTTCAAGTCAAATGAGTTGAACCAAACCTATCTCTGACATTGTCGCTTAGGTCACATAAATGAGAGTCACTTATCCCAACTCCATAAGGATGGGCTGCTGGACTCATTTGATTTTGAATCATATGAGACATGCGAGTCTTGCCTTTTAGGCAAGATGACCAAGACTCCCTTTAGTGGACACAGCGAGAGCGCAACAAACTTGTTAGGACTTATACATACTGATGTATACGACCCTTTCAATGTTGCTGCTAGAGGTGGTTACAGGTACTTCATTACATTTACTGATGACTTCAGTAGATATAGTTATGTGTATCTGATGACACATAAATCAGAATCCTTTGAAAGTTTAAAGAATTCAAGAATGAAGTACAAAACCAGCTTGGCAAGAGTATTAAGATATTTCGATCCGATCGAGGTGGTGAATACCTTAGCCATGAGTTTCATGACTATCTAGCTGAGTGTGAAATTCGATCCCAACTCACTCCTCCTGGAACACCACAATGGAATGGTGTATCCGAAAGGAGGAATCGTACCCTATTAGATATGATATGATCTATGATAAGTCACACAGATCTTCCTATATCCTTTTGGGGATATGCTCTAGACACAGCAACCTTCACACTTAACCGTGTTCCATCCAAGGCTGTGATAAAGACACCATATACGATATGGACAGGGAGAAATCCCAAGATGTCTTTCATGAGGATTTGGGGTTGTGAGGCTTATGTTCGACGTCAAGTCTCAGACAAACTGGGACCCAAATCCGATAAGTGCTATTTTGTTAGATATCCCAAGGAAACGGCGGGATATTATTTACATTCCTACAAGACAAAGTATTTGTGACAAAGACTGGGATATTTCTAGAAAAACTAGTTGGAGTACGTTCGATCTTGAAGAAATTCAAGATAGGGACCATAGCACTGAGGCCTTGATGGAGGTTGAACAGGAACCACAAATTGTTGTGGATGAGGAGATTATTGCACAAAGAGTTGTTGAATAACAACCTGTTCAGGTAGACCTACCTCTTCATAGTCCGTCCGATAGGGCACGCCGTCGACCGAGATACTCATTTCTCTTGTTTGACCATGATGACGTTATGCTCATTGAGAATGAGCCTACCTCCTATCAGGAAGCTGTGATGAGCCCAAATTCTGAGAAATGGCTAGAGGCCATGAGATTCGAGATGGAATCCATGTACACCAACCAAGTATGGACTTTGGTTGATCCACCTGAAGGCGTCAAACCCATTGGGTGTAAATGGATCTTTAAGAGAAAGACTGACATGGATGGACTTACGCATACCTATAAGGGTCGATTGGTGGCTAAAGGTTTCAAGAAAATTCATGGTATTGACTATGATGAAACCTTTTCTCTAGTGGCGATGTTTAAGTTCATTCAGATCATGCTTGCTATTGCAGCATACCACGATTATGAGATCTGACAGATGGATGTCAAAACCATGTTTCTTAATGGAAACTTGCTCGAGGATGTGTACATGATACAACCTGAGGGTTTTGTAGATCCACAGCATACTGGGAAAGTATGAAACCTGCAAAGATCCATTTATGGGTTAAAGCAAGCTTCTCGGAGCTTGAATCTTCGATTCGATGATGCGATCAAACAGTTTGGTTTCATCAAGAATTAAGATGAACCTTGTGTCTACAAGAGGGTTAATGGAAACACAGTTGTCTTCCTTGTATTGTATGTGGATGACATACTACTCATTAGGAATGACATCCCTTCGCTACAGTCTATGAAGACTTGGCTGGGGACGTGCTTCTCAATGAAGGACTTAGGTGAAGCAGCCTGTATTCTAGGCATCAAGATCTATAGAGATAGATCTAAGAGATTGCTTGGCCTAAGTTAGAGTACATATATTGACATGAAATTACTACGATTTGCCATGCAGAATTTCAAGAAGGGACTTCTGTCGATGTCACATGGTGTGAGTCTTTCGAAGACTCAAAATTCCTCTTATAGAGAGAAGAGAGACTGCATGGATAAGATCCCTTATGCATTTATCATAGGATCTATCATGTACGTCATGCTATGTATTAGTCCTGATGTCTCGTATGCTCTGAGCATGACGAGTAGATACCAGTCAGATTCAGGTGAGCGTCACTGGATAGCAGTCAAGAATATTCTTAAGTACTTGAGAAGGACTAAAGAATATTTCTTGATATTTGGAGGCGATGAGGAGCTAGCTGTAAAGGGTTACATCGATGTCAGCTTTCAAACTGACCAGGATGATTATAGATCGCAGTCAGGGTTCGTGTTTTGCTTGAATGGTGGCGCTGTGAGCTGGAAGAGTTCGAAGCAGGACACAGTTGCTGATTCTACAATAGAAGCCGAGTATATTGCTGCATCAGAGGCAGCAAAGGAGGCAGTTTGGATCCGCAAGTTTATTACTGAGCTTGGGGTGGTTCCTAGCATAGCAGATCCTATAGAGCTCTATTATGACAACAATGGAGCAATTGCACAAATTAAGGAACCTCGCTCACACCAGCGGACCAAACACATACTACGATGCATCCATCTCATTTGAGAGATTATCGATAGAGGGGATGTGAAGATTTACAGAGTACCCACAGAGGCTAATGTCGCAGATCCCTTGACTAAGACTTTGGCACAGAAAAAGCATAATGGTCACACTAGGTCATTAAATATTAGATACTACAGTGATTGACGCTAGTGCTAGTGGGAGATTGTTAGTGAAAGCCTTAGAACCAATCATGTGATGATTGTTGTATGGACTTTGTTATATCATATTCCTATTTATAAAGACATTTCTTTATTGTAATTATACTTGTATTGCTGTCAAATAACTAAGTATAATAACGTCCTTGAGCAGAAGGTTCTTATCTATATCATTCGATTGGTTGAATCGATAATAAGATGATATAGAAAACACTACTCTTAATCATTCCTAGTCAAGTATTAACATTCAGGGACAATGTTAATGCGAAGAGACTAGCATGTAGGTCAACTCGATGACTTGATCTCACAAGTCATGGATATGTGATATCAAGTTGACACATGGGTATGCATTGGAGAATGTATACTGAATGACTCTCCATGAGAAAATATCATGGATCGTTATATGAGTGTCATATACTTTCTCATGTGACTATTAGTATAACTATTAATCTTTAGACCTGAAGTCACCATGGTTTCCTACATAAGGAGTTGCATACTTTGGCTTCGTCAAACATCACCCATAAATGGGTGGACTATAAAGGTGATTACTAAGTATGTAACAAATTATGCCGAGAGATATGAGTGATGTAGATGAGATCTATCCCTCCTATATGACGGGAGTGCCATCATTATTCTTGATAGAGTGAGACCACTAAGTGCATGGTCATGCCCAAATGAGTCAATATGAGATATTTGACTCATTTGATTAGAGTGAGTCTACTTGGAGTTCAAGATATAGATTGTACCGAGGATGACAAGGTCTATGCCTCAATTGGTCAATCTAGATGTCAATGATAGAAGGACATTGTCACATATTATGAGAGTCACAATTAGTAATCACAAAGGTGATGTTGGATCTCAACATTCTTGTAATTTGAGTAGCAATGATGTGTTACTAGATACCGCTCATTGCTTATGTTCCTAAATCAGTTTAGGAGCATTGTCAATGTTACAAGAATCTATAGGGTCACACACAAAGGGCAATTAGATGGAGATTAGATTTATATGATGAACCATGAGGATTAGGTTCATGGGATGAACCAAATTAGATTAAGAGTAATCCAAATTAGACTAATTGAGTTAGACTCAATTTGATTCAAGTGTTGAATAAGTCTAATTTAGATTTGATTCATTGAGTCAATTTAAAATAATGAATAGAGATTTATTAAATCAAATTGACTTGAATCAAATGGTTGAATTTGATCAACCATGGGAGAAAAGATGTCAAGTTTGACTTGACTTGAGAGGGAAGATAAATGGTCAATTTTGACTTGACCAATTGCCATGTCATGGTGACTTAGAATGAGGATCGACCAATGATGATATTTCACATCATTATGGACTCATCATGGGGTGCCACCTCATGAGGGAGACCAAGAGTCATTGGCTCTTGGAGTTACATGCATGCATGTAACCCCCCAAATAGTGGGCGACCACTTTAGTGGTGATAAGTGAGAAGTTAAGTGTGAAACTTCATCATCTTCTTCTTTGGCTCTTCCCTCAAGCTCTCCCCTTCTCCTTTGCTGTGGTTTTCTTAGTGTGCTAGCACACTCTAAGTGATTTTTTCCACCTATTGTTTGTGTGGATACCAATAGAGGAGTGTACACTTGACACTCGAGTTCCAACAAGCCATTTGGACGAGCGGGATAAGCGAAGGGCGTCGCATCAAGGGTAAAACTCTTAACATGTAGATCTAGAGTAGATCTAAGGTTTTAAACACGTACATATTATTTTTGTTTATCTTCGCACGGATCCGTGGCCGACTTCCGGGGTTTTCGCAATGCAAAAAGCGATTTTTGCGGCTCGGATAGTCCAACAGTGGTATCAGAGTCACGTGCGAAGCATGTATGTGTTTTAATTTTGTAGTTTTTGTATTATATATAAAAATTACAGATCTGTAAGTTTATGTAAATTTCTTATTTTTATAGATTTTTTGGGTATTTTTCTCGAAGAGTTGAAGCAACAAGTGTTAGGACACTTGTAGGCTTTAACCACCGAGAAAAACTCTCCGGAATGACGAATTCTCGCTTTAGGTTTTTGGGACAGCGACTTAAGTCATTGTAAGATCAAGATGGGACACTCACAAAGTTCATTTTGTGAGTAGGAGTGCTGCCCCTAACCCCGAAAGGGGCATTGTCCCGCGATCGCGTCCGGAAATCGCTTAGCGGGACTGTTACGGAGATGTGACTCATAAAATTAAAAAAAAAGGAAAAATTATAGAAATTTCTTTAAAATACATAATTTAGAATTATGTATAATTATGTGATGGTCATATCCCAAGAACCACAATGTGATTGGATAAATATGTTGTAATTCATAATACGGCGACATGCGTCGTTTTGTGATTGTGCATGTTGTATAGGGTATGTGACCTGCGCGTCGTGCCTCTTCTTTTAAAATTCCAATTGTAAATAGTTTTAGACTCGAATGTAACTCGAGTTTCATGTTTGTAATGTACAAAATGGAGCGGTGGAAGGTCCACTAGTAGACGGAGTTACGAGGAAGGTGTTGATGACACATGGCGGTCAAAGGAGGCGCTTGAAGAAGCCGCTAACCCTAGGTTGACCGTCCGATCTTCTCATTGGCTTGAGAAGATCGTAGTAGGGCCATGACCTCATCACAATTAATTTATATATATATATATATATATATATTTGTTTTGCTTGTATGTATGTGATGCATGCTAGTAAATTTTGCTTGTATGTATATGATGCATGCTAGGATATTTTGCTTGTATGTATATGATGCTTGCTAGTATATTGCTTGTATGTATATGATGCATGCTAGTGTAGGGTAATAAAGGCCTTGATGCATATATGATACACATTCATGATTAGATTAGATCTTAATCGAATCAACTCAAAAATGCCTACCAAGTTTTGATACCCATCACTACCTCGATCATTTGTTATTGTTGAATCTGCCAAAGCAGAGCAATGCATATTATCTTGGTAGGGTGCGGAGGGACAATCTTGGTCCTGCCTATCATGGCTTGGGTGAGAATAAGCTCAATTAGATTGAGTAAAACTAGTTAACTCAATTGGATCGAGTAAAACTATAGGCATATTCCAACCGTTAGAAAGGTAGGATAAGGTTACATTTACACTAAATCTTGGGCGATTTAGCCAAAGCTAACTCAAGGTCTTTTATAAATGTGGATTTTGATCCTATAAACAAGAGTTGCATAGAGATGTAATCGGTAATATGTTACCTACTGATCATACTAAGTCTTTGGCGATTTAGCCAAAGCTAACTCAAGGCGTAGTATGATATGGATCTTGTCCCGCAAGAATTATAGCTAGTTTGTATGAATCTAGTAATGTGGTTTGACCACATTCATGACTCGATTCTACAAAAGTCGTATAATTCAGTGGAAGCATCATTTGATTAAAGGCCTAATTAAATGATAAATGGAATATGATGTTAATTTTCTGCATTGTGTATGTTGTAGATTACCATGTCGACAAACACGAACACTCTCTCCCTATATTTTGTCCTTGAGAAGGACAAGTTCAATGGAGCTAATTTCCAGGACTGGTATAGGAATCTGAGAATCGTTCTCACCCAAGAAAGAAAAGCATGCGTCTGGGTAGCCCATTCGGAGGCACCTCCACGCCTTCGCCTCATGGCCGAGATGCTTACAAGAAGTATCAAGATGATGCATTAGATGTGTCATGTCTCATGCTCGCGACCATGAACTCTGAGCTTCAGAAGCAACACGAGTTCATGAATGCTTTTGATATGGTTGAACATTTTCGTCAACTGTATCAAGGACAAGCAAGACACGAGATATATGAGATCTCTAAGGCACTGTTTCAGTCCAAGATGCAAGATGAGACTCCCATAGGTCCATATGTACTCAAGATGATTGAGTACATAGAAAACCTACAAAGGTTGAGATTCGCACTTGGCCAACAGCTGGCCACTGACTTGATCTTGCAATCTTTGCCACAAAACTACAATCAATTTGTCATGAATTACAACATGAATGAAATTGATAAACCACTGCCTGAGATGCTTAGCATGTTTAGGACTGCTGAGCACAATCTTAAGAAGGAAAAACCTGACTCCATTTTGATGGTGCAAAAGAAGAAAGGCAAGGGCAAGCCTAAAGGTAAGGGAAAGTCCCAAGCCAAGGGCAAAGGCAAGGCACTGAAACCGAAAGGAGGGGTGGCCAAGGAAGGGACTCGCTTCCACTGTAAGTAAGCTGGACACTGGAAGCGTAACTGCAAAGCATACCTGGAAGATCTTAAGAAGAAGATAAGTGAGACTTCTACTTCAGGTATAAATGTTATAGAAGTCAATCTATCTATTTCTTCATCATGGGTATCAGATACCGGATGTACATCTCACATTTGCACCAATGTGCATGTGCTGAGAAATAGCAGGGCATTGACGAAGGGCGAGGTGGATCTACGAGTAGGCAATGGAGCAAGGGTTGCCGCTGTTGCTGTAGGAACTTATTTTCTATCTCTGCCCTTTGGACTTATACTAGAACTAGATGAATGTTGTTATGTGCCTGCTTTAACTAAGAACATAATTTCAATTTCTTGTTTGGACAAGAAAGACTTTTCATTTATAATAAAGAACAAATGTTGTTCAGTTTATTTAAATGATATGTTCTATTGTAGTGCACCTATAATGAACGAACTCTACATTCTAGACTTAGAGAGCTCCATCTATAACATAAGTACCAAAAGGTTCAAGTCAAATGAGTTGAACCAAACCTATCTCTGACATTGTCGCTTAGGTCACATAAATGAGAGTCACTTATCCCAACTCCATAAGGATGGGCTGCTGGACTCATTTGATTTTGAATCATATGAGACATGCGAGTCTTGCCTTTTAGGCAAGATGACCAAGACTCCCTTTAGTGGACACAGCGAGAGCGCAACAAACTTGTTAGGACTTATACATACTGATGTATACGACCCTTTCAATGTTGCTGCTAGAGGTGGTTACAGGTACTTCATTACATTTACTGATGACTTCAGTAGATATAGTTATGTGTATCTGATGACACATAAATCAGAATCCTTTGAAAGTTTAAAGAATTCAAGAATGAAGTACAAAACCAGCTTGGCAAGAGTATTAAGATATTTCGATCCGATCGAGGTGGTGAATACCTTAGCCATGAGTTTCATGACTATCTAGCTGAGTGTGAAATTCGATCCCAACTCACTCCTCCTGGAACACCACAATGGAATGGTGTATCCGAAAGGAGGAATCGTACCCTATTAGATATGATATGATCTATGATAAGTCACACAGATCTTCCTATATCCTTTTGGGGATATGCTCTAGACACAGCAACTTTCACACTTAACCGTGTTCCATCCAAGGCTGTGATAAAGACACCATATACGATATGGACAGGGAGAAATCCCAAGATGTCTTTCATGAGGATTTGGGGTTGTGAGGCTTATGTTCGACGTCAAGTCTCAGACAAACTGGGACCCAAATCCGATAAGTGCTATTTTGTTAGATATCCCAAGGAAACGAAGGGATATTACTTCTACATTCCCAGTCAGCACAAAGTATTTGTGACAAAGACTGGGGTATTTCTAGAAAAACTAGTGGGAGTACGTTCGATCTTGAAGAAATTCAAGATAGGGACCATAGCACTGAGGCCTTGATGGAGGTTGAACAGGAACCACAAAGTGTTGTGGATGAGGAGATTGTTGCACAAAGAGTTGTGGAACAACAACTTGTTCAGGTAGACCTACCTCTTCATAGGTCTGATAGGGTACGTCGTCAGACTGAGAGATACTCATTTCTCTTGTTTGACCATGATGACGTTATGCTCATTGAGAATGAGCCTACCTCCTATCAGGAAGCTGTGATGAGCCCAAATTCTGAGAAATGGCTAGAGGCCATGAGATTCGAGATGGAATCCATGTACACCAACCAAGTATGGACTTTGGTTGATCCACCTGAAGGCGTCAAACCCATTGGGTGTAAATGGATCTTTAAGAGAAAGACTGACATGGATGGACTTACGCATACCTATAAGGGTCGATTGGTGGCTAAAGGTTTCAAGAAAATTCATGGTATTGACTATGATGAAACCTTTTCTCTAGTGGCGATGTTTAAGTTCATTCAGATCATGCTTGCTATTGCAGCATACCACGATTATGAGATCTGACAGATGGATGTCAAAACCATGTTTCTTAATGGAAACTTGCTCGAGGATGTGTACATGATACAACCTGAGGGTTTTGTAGATCCACAGCATACTGGGAAAGTATGAAACCTGCAAAGATCCATTTATGGGTTAAAGCAAGCTTCTCGGAGCTTGAATCTTCGATTCGATGATGCGATCAAACAGTTTGGTTTCATCAAGAATTAAGATGAACCTTGTGTCTACAAGAGGGTTAATGGAAACACAGTTGTCTTCCTTGTATTGTATGTGGATGACATACTACTCATTAGGAATGACATCCCTTCGCTACAGTCTATGAAGACTTGGCTGGGGACGTGCTTCTCAATGAAGGACTTAGGTGAAGCAGCCTGTATTCTAGGCATCAAGATCTATAGAGATAGATCTAAGAGATTGCTTGGCCTAAGTTAGAGTACATATATTGACATGAAATTACTACGATTTGCCATGCAGAATTTCAAGAAGGGACTTCTGTCGATGTCACATGGTGTGAGTCTTTCGAAGACTCAAAATTCCTCTTATAGAGAGAAGAGAGACTGCATGGATAAGATCCCTTATGCATTTATCATAGGATCTATCATGTACGTCATGCTATGTATTAGTCCTGATGTCTCGTATGCTCTGAGCATGACGAGTAGATACCAGTCAGATTCAGGTGAGCGTCACTGGATAGCAGTCAAGAATATTCTTAAGTACTTGAGAAGGACTAAAGAATATTTCTTGATATTTGGAGGCGATGAGAGCTAGTGTAAAGGGTTACATCGATGTCGACTTTCAAACCCGGCGGGATGATTATAGATCGCGATCGGGGTTCGTGTTTTGCTTGAATGGTGGCGTGTGAGTGGAAGAGTTCAAGCGAGACACGATTCTTGATTCTACAATAAGCCGAGTATATTGCTGCATCAGAGGCAGCAAAGGAGGCAGTTTGGATCCGCAAGTTTATTACTGAGCTTGGGGTGGTTCCTAGCATAGCAGATCCTATAGAGCTCTATTATGACAACAATGGAGCAATTGCACAAATTAAGGAACCTCGCTCACACCAGCGGACCAAACACATACTACGATGCATCCATCTCATTTGAGAGATTATCGATAGAGGGGATGTGAAGATTTACAGAGTACCCACAGAGGCTAATGTCGCAGATCCCTTGACTAAGACTTTGGCACAGAAAAAGCATAATGGTCACACTAGGTCATTAAATATTAGATACTACAGTGATTGACGCTAGTGCTAGTGGGAGATTGTTAGTGAAAGCCTTAGAACCAATCATGTGATGATTGTTGTATGGACTTTGTTATATCATATTCCTATTTATAAAGACATTTCTTTATTGTAATTATACTTGTATTGCTGTCAAATAACTAAGTATAATAACGTCCTTGAGCAGAAGGTTCTTATCTATATCATTCGATTGGTTGAATCGATAATAAGATGATATAGAAAACACTACTCTTAATCATTCCTAGTCAAGTATTAACATTCAGGGACAATGTTAATGCGAAGAGACTAGCATGTAGGTCAACTCGATGACTTGATCTCACAAGTCATGGATATGTGATATCAAGTTGACACATGGGTATGCATTGGAGAATGTATACTGAATGACTCTCCATGAGAAAATATCATGGATCGTTATATGAGTGTCATATACTTTCTCATGTGACTATTAGTATAACTATTAATCTTTAGACCTGAAGTCACCATGGTTTCCTACATAAGGAGTTGCATACTTTGGCTTCGTCAAACATCACCCATAAATGGGTGGACTATAAAGGTGATTACTAAGTATGTAACAAATTATGCCGAGAGATATGAGTGATGTAGATGAGATCTATCCCTCCTATATGACGGGAGTGCCATCATTATTCTTGATAGAGTGAGACCACTAAGTGCATGGTCATGCCCAAATGAGTCAATATGAGATATTTGACTCATTTGATTAGAGTGAGTCTACTTGGAGTTCAAGATATAGATTGTACCGAGGATGACAAGGTCTATGCCTCAATTGGTTAATATAGATGTCAAGGATAGAGGGACATTGTCACATATTGTGAGAGTCATAATTAGTAGTCACAAAGGTGATGTTGGATCTCAACATTCTTGTTACTTGGGTAGCAATGATGTGTTGCTAGATACCGCTCATTGCTTATGTTCCTAAATCGGTTTAGGAGCATTGCCAATGTTACAAGAACCTATAGGGTCACACACAAAGGGCAATTAGATGGAGATTAGACTCATATGATGAACCATGAGGATTAGGTTCATGGGATGAACCAAATTGGATTAAGAGTAATCCAAATTAGACTAATTGAGTTAGACTCAATTTGATTCAAGTGTTGAATGAGTCTAATTTAGATTTGATTCATTGAGTCAATTTAAAATAATGAATAGAGATTTATTAAATCAAATTGACTTGAATCAAATGGTTGTATTTGATCAACCATGAGAGATAAAAGGTCAAGTTTGACTTGACTTGAGAGGGAAGATGAATGGTCAATTTTGACTTGACCAATTGTCATGTCTTGGTGACTTGGCATGGGGGTCGACCAATGATGATGTTCCACATCATCATGGACTCATCATGGGGTGTCATCTCATGAGGGAGACCAAGAGCCATTGGCTCTTGGAGCTACATGCATGCATGTAACCCCCCAAATAGTGGCCGACTACTTTTGTGGTGATAAGTGAGAAGTTAAGTGTGAAACTTCATCATCTTCTTCCTTGGCTCTTCCCTCAAGCTCTCCCCTTCTCCATTGCCGTGGGTTTCTTAGTGTGCTAGCACACTCTAAGTGATCTTCTCCACCTATTGCTTGTGTGGATGCCAATAGAGGAGTGTACACTTGATACTCTCGAGTTCTGGCAAGTCATTTGGACGAGCGGGATAAGCGAAGGGTATCGCATCAAGGGTAAAACTCTTAACATGTAGATCTAGAGTAGATCTAAGGTTTTAAACACGTACATGTTATTTTTGTTTATCTTTGCACGGATCCGTGGTCGACTTCTGGGGTTTTCGCAACTCAAAAAGCGATTTTTACGGCTCAGATAGTCCAACAAGAAGAACCATCCTGGACGAATGAAGGAGGAGATCATACGAATTCCATTTTCTTTTACCTTGTACAGGATTCTATCTGTAAGGGGTTTTTTCACCTCCGGAAGTACTTCCGAGAAGGAGGGATTATTGTAAAGGTGTCTAGCGCCGGAGCTCACGCTAGAGCTCACCCATTGAATAGGAATTTGAATTCCAAACCATGTTAAATCTCTTGTCATTATTCCTTTTTTTATTTTAATGTTACGGTCGGAGAGGACCCGCAAGCCTCCTTGACATCTTTGTTCAAAAGGAGGTAGAAAATCCGTGTCGCATCAGTTAGCATCGTCTGTGGGAAACATTTTTGCTGAACAAGACGTGAAGATGCATTTGTAAGAGATCCCTCCTCCCGTAGCTTCTTCCGCGGAGGAAACACCAGTTACCTTACTGTCATCCCAGTTGAAAACTCTGATAGATATGGCAATTTTTGAAGCTTTGATGAGAGAAAGACGAAGGATGAGATATCTCCATCCTCATTCTGGTGAACCCTCTCAAAGGGAGCCCCCACCTGAAGGACCCTCTCACATCCCTCCACCCCACCCTCAAGAGATGGAGGTGTTACCTAGAGAAAGGCTAATAGGGGGAGAGTATTAATATCCTTTCCCTGTACCGCTGGTGAGATAGGAGGATCAGGGAGAAAGTCATTCTACCAAGGCTCCAGAACCTTATGAGTCTTGCCCCTTCACGGCCGATATAGTCCTAGAGTCGCCGCCAGCCCACTTTCGCAATCCACAGGTGGGAATGTACAATGGTACTTCGGATCCAGAGGAATATTTGTCTCAATTCGAAGGTGCAACCTCCCTCCACTGCTACACTGATGCTCTTAAATGTTGTTCCTTCTTCATCACCTTGAAGGCATATGCTCAAAGCTAGTTTATCTCTCTACCTCCTAGCTCTATTACATGTTTTGCATATTTAAAAGGAGTTTTTCTCAAACAATTTTCCAGTAGTAAAAAATGTAAACATGACGCTTCCATTTTACTTCACCTAAAGCAAGTGCTAGCTGAATCTTTAAAAAGTTATATACATCGTTTTACCACTACTGTCGGAGAAATACCTTCAACAACACTTGACTTCTTAAGACTAGATATTCCTCATGGTATGAAGGGAGGGCCTTTCCTTAGCTCTTTGTTGCGAAGGCCAACAACTAGTTACGAAGAATTGCTTGGTCGTGCAGAAGAGTATATCAATGAGGAAGAGGGGTTGCAAATAAGGAGAGCTGAGAAAAAGTCCACCTCCACCCCAACAAAAAGAAATCCTCCCCTTGCTCAGTGGGGACCTCCCAGAAAGGAGCATGTCAGTCCTTTTATGCTTGAATTACCTTATCCTAGAACCCTCAGAATAGAAGGACATCCTCACCCTCCCCTCCGAGTTATGGCTACTAAAGCTCTACCCTTGCCTCGAACTTGGAAAAGAGCGAGAGATGGAAATCTATGATTAGCAGGGTGTTCTACAGTGCCCGGTAGGGTATAGAGGAGTTCCTCATAATCCCCCAACTCCTTATTTTTTCCACCATATGGATTATGGGCATGTCAGTGATCAATGCTTCAAGTTATAGAGTGAATTAGAGCGTATCAGAGCTAGTCATCCACACTTGCAGCCGCAGTTCAAGGGACAGGCGGGGAGAGGATGCCGATTTAATGTTGCTCGCCCTGGGCCTTACAACAGAAGGCCTCAAGTCCTTTCTCCACTAGGACAGGCCGTACCACCCAATGCTGAAGTTATCCCTTAGGGAGGATTAGTAAATGAAGGAACTTTAGCTGCTGCAAGTGATGCCTCCACTAGAGGGGTTATTAATGTTATTGCAGGAGGACCTACCGATGAAGATTACAATAGAGCTCGGAAATCCCATGTTCGCATGTTGAAGAGTTTAGCCATCGGCGAAGATCGAGCTGCTCAAAACTCACCTCGGATACATTTTGGACCTAAGGACCTTCAAGGTATTCTGTTGCCCCACACTGATGCCCTGTGTAACACCCGTAAAATTCCTAACAATTTTACAAGAATTTTTGGCTTGATGATAATGGGCTTTATGTGGGCCTTTTCAAAAATAAAAGAAAATAAGCCAAAAAGGAATGCAAGGCCTAGGAATTGAACCCCAAACCTCTAGAGATAGCCAAGCCCTATAGATGCACCCACTAACCATAAGCCCAATAGGATATTATCATTAGAGGAATAGGGGAAATTATGGTTAAGTGTAAGGGAGATCAAGGGACTCTCTAAGTGAATAAATAGGGGAAATGAGGGGGCATGAGTTAGCAAATTTGTTTTCTCCTCTTCTCTTCTTCTTCCTCACCGAATCCTAGAGCTCTCCCTCCCCATTTTCACCCCTTGGCCGAACCTCATCCAAGCAAGAAAGCAAAGGCTAGGTTTGGTTCCTTAGGTTATCTTCACACTACAAGCAAAGCGAAGGATGTAAGTATCCCTCACCTGCATACGAGTAGCTTCGATTGATGGTTGTAAAAGAGATCTATATGTTATATTCGGCCAAGCTATGTTTTTGGTTTATCAATGAAGTTATATGCTATGTTTAGTAAGTATATGATGATGTTAAGATGGAAAAAGGGATTAGGACAAAAGCTAACCCTAATAGCCACCAAGATCCATTCGGCCAAGCCATGTTTTAAGGTTTCAATGAAGTTCTATGCTATGTTTTTGTAACTATATGATGATGTTAGGATTTAAGATGGATTAGGACAAAAGCTAACCCTAATAGCCACCAAGGTCCATTCGGCCAAGCCATGTTTTTAAGGTTTCAATGAAGTTCCATGCTATGTTTTTGTAACTATATGATGATGTTAGGATTTAAAATGGATTAGGACAAAAGCTAACCCTAATAGCCACCAAGGTCCATTCGGCCAAGCCATGTTTTTTAAGGTTTCAATGAAGTTCCATGCTATGTTTTTGTAACTATATGATGATGTTAGGATTTAAAATGGATTAGGACAAAAGCTAACCCTAATAGCCACCAAGGTCCATTCGGCCAAGCCATGTTTTTAAGGTTCCAATGAAGTTCCATGCTATGTTTTGTAACTATATGATGATGCTAGGATTTAAAATGGATTAGGTCAAAAGTTAACCCCAAAGCCAACAAGGACCATTCGGCCACCCCTATATTTTGATGATTCAATGAAGCTTTATTCCATGTTTGTATGCTTATGATGTTGTTAGTATGTTAATCGAATTAGGGTAAAGGACTAGCCCTAAAAACCTATAAAGACATTCGGCCACCCCTATATTGTGGTGATTCAATGAAGCTTTTGCATGCTTATAATGTGGTTAGTATGTTAAATGAATTAGGTTAAAAGATAACCCTAGAAACCCCTATGGACCATTTGGCCATCATGTATTTTTGGGTGATTAAATTAAGTTTTGATTCAAGTTTTATATGCTTATGAAGTTGTTGTTATGTTAGATGAATTAGGTTAACATGTGTTTTATGTTGGGTGAATTCATGTTGACTTGTGATATTAAATGATGCTAGATGAAGATAACATGCCTTAGGTTAGTGTTTACTTACTTTTGATGTCATGCCTATGTGTATGTGATATTTAAGATATGTTATGAAATGGAAAACGATAAGATTATGAAATGAAACAAAATGATATGTTCACAACATGAGTATGATATGATGATGAAATGAAGAATGATATGTTATGAAATGAAGTATGGTATGTTTATGAAATGAAAGATGATATGTTCACGAAGTGAAACATGATGTGTTATGAAATGAAGTATGCTATATTTGCAAAATGAAATAAGCTATGTTATAAAATAAGCATATAAGTATTTTACCTTCTGCATGGCTTGTACCAAGACCTTAATAAGGTCCAAGAAGGGATGAGCTCCTAAGATGCCCTAGGTCGATGGAATAAGACTCGGGCCTAGGACGGGCTTCTATGTATGATTGCCCCTAGGTCGATGGAATAAGACTCGGGCCTAGTACGGGATGGGCTCCAAGATGCCTTAGGTCGATGGAGTAAGACTCGGGCCTAGGATGGGCTTCTACGCTATGACGATTGCCCTAGGTCGATGGACTAAGATCGGGCCTAGTAACCTATTAGGTTCGAGACTTGCTACCTCTGGCCTATTTAGGGATGCGCGCTATGATAATGAAGAAGTGGTACAATGCCTGACCCAAATATGTTGAGATTTATGTTTACGCACCTAAAATATATGTTTTCAAAAGCATCCTGCATATGTTTACCTGATTGATTGTTATGTTCACATGTTATGATTGAAATGTCATGTTTACGCCATTATGTTACATAGGTTGTATGTTATGTTGATATGTCAGGTACATGTTGCTATGTTACATATGATGCATGTTATGTTTGATTAAGTATATATTCATGTTATGCCGCTAAGTTATGGATGATACATGTTATGTTTACTCATGTTACTTATGCTATATGTTAAGTTGATGACGCCATGTATGTTACATGTTATATTGCAGTCATGTATATATTCATGTTATGCTGCTAAGTTGTGGATTATGCATGTTATGTTTACTCATGTTACTTATGCTACATGTTAAGTTGATTACGCTATGTATGTTACATGTTATATTGCTTATATGTTATGAATGTTACATGTCATGATTAATGCTGATGTATGGTTTTTGTGAGTAGGACAAGATCTTACTAAGCCTATGTGCTTATAGTGTATCTTTCCCTCGTACTGCAGATAAGGGTAAGGGATAGATAAACTAAAGGGAGCAGCAGGAGGGGCCAATGTGTGTGGTAGTGGCATGGTGGAGAGGATCCGTTAGGTCTATATATATATATGTTTACCTATGATGATGATGTCTATGGATGTCCTTACTTATGTCTCCTTATGACGATGATGTTTATGAACCTGAACTAAGCACTAAGTATCTATATATATGATGCATGCTCTATGTTGATAAGAAGAAGTAAAGAAGAAGTAAGAAGAAGTATCTATACATGTTATGAAGCATACTCTATGTTAAAAAGAAGAAGTATATATATATATATATATGTATATATATATGTCAATGCATGTTTATGTTTTAAAAAAAAAAAAAATAGGTCTAAAGTCTTCCGCTGTAAGAATTAAGAAGTATGTATAAAGTCTTCCGCTGTATGTAATGTATGTATGTACGGTCGCGTCACGCACCGCCCCTCCGGATTCTGGGTCCGAAAAGGGCGGGCGTGACACCCTGGTAGTTAGGATTTCATTAGCAAATTATGAGGTGGCTCGGGTCCTGGTGGACTCAGGGAGTTCAGTTAATATTCTCTTTCAGGATGCTTTCAACCAGATGCAGCTCAGGAATGCCCAGTTAGAGAATATATCAACCCTTTTGTTTGGGTTTGCTGGGCATGTAGTGTACCTTTTAGGGCAAATTACTCTGCCCCTTACTTTGAGGACAAGGTCAAGTCAGAAGACCACCATGACCTCCTTCCTGGTGGTGGATGCCCCTTCTGCTTATAATGCTATTTTGGGTCGTCCTTTTTTGTCACCTTTTCAAGTGGTTGATAACTTCATTTTATTGTGATGTTTAGATTCATGGATTAGACATTTTAGGCTCTTTTATGTGGGTGATTTTGGTTATTCATAATTGTATAATTCCTATAATTTCAAAATTATTTCTCATAAGTTTGAATGTGATCTTGTAGGAAACACAAAGAGGGCCTAAATGGAGCGATTGGAGCCATCCATCCAGATTTGGAGTGATCACAACCGTTGGATGGAATCAGCCCTAGTTAATTGAATGATTAATCAAGGAATCAAACCCTAGCTTTAATCAATGGCTAGGATTTGATGGGCATTTGATTGGACGACATTAAGAAGCCACTTAAAGCTTTCTTCTTTCCGCACAACAAAGATTAGAAACAGAAGAATCACGTGATCTTCTTCTTCCCAAATCGCGAGCGATGATTCTGACTCCACAACAGTGATGGCGATAGCTCTGGGCAACCATCTCCGACAGTCTCCTTCTTTCTTCCAGCCGGAGATCTCTTCGACGTAGTCACTCCTCTCCTATGCACCGGCAAAACTAGCTACAGTGGTTCGGTAGTGCAGTTCACAGCATCGTGCAGAAGGGATTCCGATCAACTTCATGGCGAGCACTCCATTGCCTGCCATAGGAGTTGAGATGTGCCTCAGTTGGACATGGTTCGAAAGGCTGAGGTTGATTTCTCGCTGCCGTGGTTCGACAACATCAATTTCCAGCTCCGGCAACCCCTAATCCCATTCCGATGATAGCACTCCACTCCATCACCAGTAAATCTTCTCAACAGTCACAACTCTGTTCATTCCAGCTTCACCCCTTCAACAACCATGGTTTGGCTGCTCCCTTCATCGTTAGAGTAGTGGGAATTCCTTGTTTCCAATTCAACCCTTACTGGAGGAATTTTTCGGCAAGGAATTCGCTTCATCATTCACCGGAGAGGGTTGTTCGGGTCGTCGTCGTCATCAGAGAGAGTGGTTTCTTCTTCAGGTGTTTTGGATTGTCAATTGATTTTTATTTGGGTTCATGAATTGAAATGATCAATAGAATTTAATTTGTAGTTTAATGTGGATGTTTAATTCGCAATTAATTTGCAGTTCAATTTGATGTTTAATTCGGATGTTTGTCTTGTAGTTTAATTTGGAGCTTAGTAGCAGCTTAATTTGTAGTTCATGAATTAGTGTTGGTTAGTTGCAACTTTGCTTAATTTTTCATTAGGTTAATTGTTTTTTAGTTTAGTTGCTCATTAGTTTGATGTGTTCCTTAGCTTAATGGTTCCTTTGCTTAATTGCTCATTAGGTTGATTTTCTACATGGTTATTGTCATGCCCATTAATTAGAATTGTTTAATAATTGTATCATTGATGCACGTAAGCACGACCTCAAATATCCGATGGGAATCGTCAAGGACTCGAAGCACACGCTCACGCTTAACGCCCGCAAGTGCACAAATGTCATCAAATAATAAAAGATTATCGATCCCACAAAGACTGAGATTCGAGTACCGTTTGTCTAGTGGATCTCGTTGTTTGGAGTGAATGTCCTAAAGACGAGGGTTGCGAGGTTGACGACAACCCTAACTCAAATGCGGTGTCACTCAGAGAAAGCGAAGGTAGGTTCGAAGTCCTTGACGATTCACTCGTGATTAGGATTTTAGGACTTTGGTTTCACTTGTGCACCGTGGAACATGCTATCAACTAAATGCTTTCTAGATCTCTAATCACGATCTTGTGGGAGGATCATCATACATGTAACGCCCGTAAAATTCTAGCAATTTTACGAGAGTTTTTGGCTTTACAATAATGGGCTTGATGTGGGCTTTTTTTTCGAAAAATAAAAGAAAATAGCCAAAAAGAGATGCAAGGCCTAGGAATTGAACCCCAAACCTCTAGAGATAGCCAAGCCCTATAGATGCACCCACTAACCAAAAGACCAATAGGATTATATCATTAGGGGAAGAGGGGAAATTGTAGATAAGTGTGATGAGGGTAAATGAAGAGGCATGGAAAAGAGAAGAGAAACTTCTCTTCCTCCCTTTATAAAGAAGAGTTAAAGTCCCATTTGGCCACTTCTTCTTCTTCCCTCTTCTCTTCTTCTTCCTCACCGAGCTCCCTCTTCATCCTTTGGCCGAAACCCCCATTCAAGCAAGGAGAAAGCTAGGTGGCGTCCATTAGGTCATCTCCCAAGCAAAGCGAAGGAAGTAAGATTCCCTCACCTGCAGTATATTAGCTTTGTAGAGCTTTGTAGGTCATGTACATGAAAGAAAGATGGAGTTCATAGCCTTATATGTTTCGGCCAACCAAGGAATTTAGGGTTAGGGTTGCATGAAAATGAATCTAAGGATATGATCATAGATTGTAGGCTTCAAGTAGGAATTTTTAGGTGCCAAAAACCCAAGTTCATGGCCATATATGTTTCGGCCAACCAAGGAATTTAGGGTTAGGGTTTGCATGAAAATGAATCTAAGGATATGATCATAGATTGTAGGCTTCAAGTAGGAATTTTTAGGTGCCAAAACCCAAGTTCATAGCCCTATATGTTTCGGCCAACCAAGGTCTTGAGGGCTAGGGTTGCATGAAAATGCTTCTAATAAGACTATGATAAGTAGTATGCTTCATGAAGGAAATTCTAGGTAACAAAAACCCAAGCTTGAGCCCTTACATGTTTCGGCCAACCAAGGTATTTAGGGCTAGGGTTGCATGAAAAGGCTTCTAAGGGAAGTAGGAGATGTTATATGCTTCATGTAGAAATTCTAGGTAACAAAAACCCAAGCTTGAGCCCTTACATGTTTCGGCCAACCAAGGTATTTAGGGCTAGGGTTGCATGAAAAGGCTTCTAAGGGAAGTAGGAGATGTTATATGCTTCATGTAGAAGTTTTAGGTGACAAAAAAAAATAATACAATGTTTGATACCTTACATGTTTCGGCCAACATTGGTTTTAGGGTTAGGGTTTCATGAACCCCCCCCCCCTTATGAAGTTATGTTATGTGTATGAGTTTAATATGTTAGGAAATATGCCTATGTGATGAACATGTTTTATGAGTTAATATGCCATGAATATGCCTAGGAAATATGCCTATGTGATGAACATGTTTTATGATTTAATATGCCATGAATATGCCTATGAAATATGCTTATGTGATGAACATGTTTATGATGTAATATGCCATGAAATATGCCTATGTGGTGAACATGTTTTATGATTTAATATGCCATGAATATGCCTAGGAAATATGCTCATGTGATGAACATGTTTATGATGTAATATGCCATGAAATATGCCTATGTGATGAACATGTTTTATGATTTAACATGCCATGAATATGCCTATGAAATATGCTTATGTGATGAACATGTTTATGCTTTAGGACCCCTTTAGGGTACTCTTATGTTATGAATGCATGTATGCTATGAAATGTCTGAGATGGAGATGCTTCCCTTTCAAGTAGGGATTAAGAGCTCTCCTTATGATAAGATATGATGGAGATGCTTCCCTTTCAAGTAGGGATTAAGAGCTCTCCTTAAGATAAGATAAGATGGAGATGCTTCCCTTTCAAGTAGGGATTAAGAGCTCTCCTTATGATAAGATAAGATTGAGATGCTTTCCTTTTTATGTTGGGGATTAAGAGCATTCTTTATAATATGACAAGAAAGAAAGGAATTAAGTATTTTACTTTGTAAGAGGTTAAGTACCCGACCCGTCAGGTGGTCGTTAATCAAATCCATAGGGACATAAGAAGACGTAAGAGGTCTTGCCCTAGTAAGACGTAAGAGGTCTTGCTCTAGTAGGACTGGTGGCTCCTACCCCAGCCTATTAGGGAACGCGCATTATGTGGTACTTAACCTGGGGCCCCCCAAACAAGTTATGATTATGTTGAAGTATCTATATGTATATGTTTTGAAAAGAAAAGACTTTTTATGAAATTGTGCATGCTTATGTTAAAGTTTATGAATGCTTATGAATATGTCCTTTATGCAGGTTTAAGATTTACAATGTTACGGATGCTTATGTTATGAATGCTTATTGTTAAGTTTAAAACACTTATGATTACGTCCTTTATGCAAGTTTAGATTTTATGATGCTATGAATGCTTATGGTTACATTTAAGAATATATTGTGTCTATGTACTTTATGCAGGTTTAAGATTTACGATGTTACGGATGCTTATGTTATGAATGCTTATTGTTGAGTTTAAAACGCTTATGATTACATCCTTTATGCAAGTTTAGATTTTATGATGCTATGAATGCTTATGGTTAAGTTTAAGAATATATTGTGTCTATGTACTTTATGCAGGTTTAAGATTTACGATGTTACGGATGCTTATGTTATTAATGCTTATTGTTGAGTTTAAAACGCTTATGATTATGTCCTTTATGCATGTTTAGATTTTATGAAGTTATGATGCTTATGTTCAAGTTAAGAATACTTGTGATTAGGTACTTCATGCATGTCTAAGATTTATAATGTTATGGATGCTTATGTTTAAATTATGCCCTGCTTATATTTAATTATGCTTACCATGCTCATGTAAATTCTATGCCATGCTTAGGTTTTTATTACATGGGCATGTTGTTGATTTGTGTTGCTATGAAATACTTAGGCTATTTATGCTAGCATGCTCATGTTTCTAATTGCTTGATGTAAGTTTGTGACTTTTGTGAGTAGGCAAGAATCTTACTAAGCTATATGCTTATAGTTTATGTTGTCCATATACTGCAGATAAAGGAAACCTGGACTAGAGGAAGTAGCAGGAGGGGCCAAGTGTGTGTGATAGTGGCATGGTGGAGAAAGACCCTGCTACTATCTGCTTATATTACATGCCCAATGAATCCCTTAAGACTTTGCTTCCGCTTATAAGACTTGTGAACCTTTAGCACCATGTTGGATGTTGCTTAATCATTTTACTGCTCAATTTCTTAAGAACTCATGAATGACACCTTATGTTACGCATGCTATAAATGAAATAAGATATGTTAGCATGCTAATTATGAATATGATATGTGATGCATGTGCAAAATAAGGTTTAAGTTATGATGACATGTTAAAGTATGTAGGTTGTGAAATGAACCCTATACGTTAGGTTATATAAGAAAAAAAAAAAGGGGAACAAGTAGCGCTGCCCTGAGAGCAGATAAGGGCGGGCGTTACAGGTTGGTATCAGAGCGGGTTCACCTTTCCACTATCACACATCAAGCCTCCTTCCTGCTATTTCCAAGTAAGTAACTTTATGCATACCTAAGTTACTTTTATAATGAAGAATGTCTTCTATTTAGATAGAAATAATACCTCATCATGTTTTTGTAGCATGGAATCACACTTGTGATTTAGATAGAAATAATACCTCATTGTGTTCTAGTAGAATGGAATCACACTTGTGACTTAGATAGAAATAATACTTCGTCATGTCTAGTATAAAGGAACCATACTTGTGACTTAGATAGTAATGATATCTTACCAAGCTTTATATGATGGAAACCTGTCTCTAACCTAGAAATACCGCTAGAAAGGATACCTTACCTTGTTAGGATAAGAACTGTTTTTTTTGTTTTGGCTTAAATATGCATGAATTCATGTAGGATAATCTTATGCTATCCTAGCATTTAGTTTAAGTAATGCATGAATATACAAATGATAGCTTTATGCTAGCCTTAGTTTAATTACGCACGAAAAAAAAAACTCCTAAAATTACGAAGATTTGATTTTCGTAATTATTTGTGTAAGGTCTATGCTCATCTGAATTGAATTAAGCCGGTTTCGTACGGGTTAGTCGGTTTTGTACTGACTTCATTTATTTCAATTTCAGATGGCACGAACGATGACTACCATGACCCGTCGTGATGTGTTACGAAACCGATTAAGGGAAGCTATTGAAGAGATAGTCTATAAACCAGATGGTGGGGTCATCAGACACATGAGAAGGCTCGATGGTCTTTTTAGGAGACTCGAGCAACATGAGTTTCCGTTACTGGACAATTATCGGATATGGGCCTTGGTACGCTCCCTGCCAAATGAGTTCATGGTAGTTGCACATCACGTATGGGGCCGCTATGAAGGGCGGATAACATATGCGGAGTTGTGCTGGGAACTACTGGAGCACAAGGTTCAAGAGAAGCCTGTGGTAGAGAATCCGGTGGTAGCTGGCCTCGAGAGGAAGGAAGAGGGTTCTGTAAACAGTCAACTTATTGGCCAGCCGGAGACTACCCTAGTGAGGCCAAGGAAGATAGGACTAAAAATAATTACAACCGCACTAGGGTTTGTCCTAGTGGGAGTCGTAATGAACTATCTCCTCAAGTAGTTTCTGTTGTTTAAATTAGAAATAAGGAATGTTATATGTTAACATTTTTCCTTCTGGTCTGAAAATATGAATAAGAGATGATAAGTCGTTTCTTTTGAAATTAATGATGAGTTCATTGCATGGGATGTGTATGGTATAGTTGATCAATGTCGGTTAGACTGGAACATACGAATAATGAGTGGAAACAAGGTGTGCCGCTTTGATGTCCTTATCGATGCTATCTCAACCCCTGAAAAGGGAAATAATGAATTACGGAATAGAGATTATTTCTGGACAACTTTCCACCATGGCTATAGCGCCGACGTTGTTCGACGATATATTGGGAAAGCAAGATGGTGATTCAGACATCCAGAAAATCAAACAGGAAGTCCGGGAAGGAAGGGATAATGGATTCCGCATCGCCGACGGCGGATTATTATACTTCCGGGACCGCCTATGCATTCCGAACGATCCGGAATTACGGAAGAAGATACTCGAGGAATCCCATGGAACACCTTATACCATGCATCCTGGATCTACAAAAATGTATCAGGACTTGAGAGATAAATTTTGGTGGTCCGGCATGAAAAGGGATGTGGCTCGACGTCGACTGTCGACTGCCGAGGGTTAAGGCGTAACACCGTAAACACCGGGGACTACCGCGGTAAATCTGATTCAGAGTGGAAATGGGAAGAAATTTCTATGGATTTCATTACGGGATTACCCAGAACAACAAATGGTTATGATACTATATGGGTAATCATAGACCGGTTGACAAAGTTTGCCCATTTCCTGGCAATTAAGATGACCTATCCGGTTGAGCAGCTAGCTTAATTATATGTCAAATTACATGGAGTGCCTAAGGCTATTATTTCTGATCGTGATGGCCGTTTTACCTCCCATTTCTGGGAATGTGTTCAGAGGACTCTTGGCACTAAGTTGAGATTCAGCACTGCGTTTCATCCTCAGATCGACCGTCAGACAGAAAAAAGTGAACCAGGTGCGGGAAGATATGTTGAGGGCCTGTGCTCTAGACTTTAAGGGGAGCTGGTGTCGATATTTGTGCTTGGCAGAATTTGCTTACAACAACAGTTACCAGGCTACTATTGGAATGACACCCTATGAAGCACTATACGGGAGAAGATGCAGGTCTCCTATCTGTTGGTACGAGGGTTGTGAAAGGAAGGAAATGGGGCTTCAGTCGATATTGATTGTGATACCACCCGAGCTATACAGAATATCCGTCAGAGAATTGAAACTGCTCAGAGCCGACAAAAGAGCTATGCGGATATGCGGCGTAGACCATTAGAATTCGAAGTCGGGGACCTGGTATTCCTCAAAGTGGCCCCTATGAAGGGAGTGATGAGATTGGGAAGGAAGGGTAAACTGAGTCCACGCTACGTGGGACCGTATCCGATATTACAGAGGGTTGGCAAGGTAGCTTACAAGCTGGAGCTGCCTCAAGAGATGTCAGCTATACACAACGTGTTCCATGTCTCTGTGCTCAAGAAATGCATATCCAGTGCGGACCAAGTGTTTGAGCCACAGACTGTACAAGTTCAAGAGGACCTGAGTATGGAAAGTCGGCCTATCCAGATACTGGACCGAGAGGTCAAGAGGCTAAGGAACAAAGAGGTGCCCTTAGTAAAGGTCCTGTGGCAGAATCAACGATACGAGGAAGCTACCTGGGAACAAGAGGAGGACATGAAGCAGAAATACCCAGAATTGTTTTAAGTTTCGAGGACGAAACTTTTACAAGGTATGAGGGATTGTAACGCCCGTAAAATTCTAACAATTTTACGAGAGTTTTTGGCTTTACAATAATGGGCTTGATGTGGGCTTTTTTTTTCGCTTATAAGACTTGTGAACCTTTAGCACCATGTTGGATGTTGCTTAATCATTTCACTGCTCAATTTCTTAAGAACTCATGAATGACACCTTATGTTACGCATGCTATAAATGAAATAAGATATGTTAGCATGCTAATTATGAATATGATATGTGATGCATGTGCAAAAGAAGGTTTAAGTTATGATGGCATGTTAAAGTATGTAGGTTGTGAAATGAACCCTATACGTTAGGTTATATAAGAAAAAAAAAAGGGGAAAAAGTAGCGCCGCCCTGAGAGCAGATAAGGGCGGGCGTTACAATACATTTGCCCGATGAACTTTTGCTTCTACCGAAAACTACCTATTCCTAACCAAGTTTACCTTTCGGATCATCAGAGCTCAAAGGGTTGATACCGTTGGGAGCCCTCTGTCACTAAGATTCCTCAACCCTTCTAGAGTTAATTTCTCCTACATTGGCCCTTCTGCTAAGATAGGCTATTGGGTACAAGGATGTCCTAATAATCCCTATGAAGAGTCAGAACGTATTTCATTTCTTACTCTATTATATTCTACTATCTACAGTTATCAGAGGGAGGACGACTGCAAGGTTCCTCCTTGGTTCTCCTAGGTTTTTAATACAAAGGCTGTCACCTTTTATATCGGCTATGTGCACTAGATATAGAATCAAAACATAATTTTCATCGATCCAAACAACACCCATTGCAAATATAAATTCAGGAACAGAAAATATATTTGAACTAGCATGCCCAATGTACACAAGCTACTCTCTAATTCTAGAATTGAAGTATCTACTCCATAGATGAAAGAGAACATACACAAGGCATCATAGAATGAATCATTACAATGTAAAGATGTCTAAGAATGAAATCACAGTACTCTTGGTCGTTCTATTTGGCATTGGAGCGTATATTTCGGTCCTCGAGCCACTTCCTTCCTCCCGGTTGTGAGTCTTCGGTGCTTTTTAGAGCACCATCGTGCTGTTCTAGCCGTCGGGCCTTGATGCGCATGAACGCGATCTCAAATCTCGCGATGGAGACTGTCAAGGACTCAAAGCATGCGCTTGTGCTCAACGCCAGTAAGTGCATGAATGTCGTCAAGTAATAAAGATTATCAATCCCACAGGGACTGAGATTCGAGTACCAATATACTCAGTGGTTGTAATTGTTCGGACGTGACTCTAAGAGGTTTTGGTTGGTGAGGGCTATCGGTGGACTCTACTCTATATGGTGTCACACGGAGGAGGAAAGGAGTATGCCGAGGTCTTCAAAGGTGATTCTAGGACTTCGATTTCGCTTGTGTATCACAGAACAATGTTGTCAATTGGCGTTGGCTAGACGTTTAGCTACGGTTTTGTGGAAGGGACATCATACACTCTCCCGCAGAGCCGCCGCATCTACCGGGAGCTATCTCCGCCTAAAAGGATGGGATAGAGGGTACGAGGATGCAAAATCAATCCCTACGGTGAACCATTTTCGATTTCACCGCACCCTTCTCCCCGTAGTTACAGGAGATCAGGTTTACCCCTAGGTTCCTTATATAAAATCCCCAAAATTTTAGATTGCGAGGGCTGCCACCCCTCGTATCGCCTAAGCACAGCAGAAAGAAAGCCAAACACGCATAGATATAGTAAAGAGCAACTACCAATTGTCAAATCAAACTCATAGGCAGAATTTAACATGAACCAACATTGTATGTGTACACAAGCTACTCCCTAATCCTAATCGAAAGTACTACTCCATGTATACGAAGGAAGAATCACAAAGCATGTCTAAGTTCGAATACATAAGGAATAAAATGCAGAAATAAAGATATACAATGCTTTCGTGGTCTTCTCTCCGGCGTTAAAGTGCAAGGCGTGAACCTCCGACGGCGTTCCTCCTCCCCATTGTGAGTTACTGAAGCTTTTTAGGGCTTCGACGTGTCGTCCTAGCCATCGTGCCTCCCCCCTAGGGTTTGGGTGGAGCCATCCTTATATAGACATCGCCTTGGACCGTTGCAAAATCCGAAAAAAGCCCTAGTCGCGCAAATCTGTCGGGCCGCCACATGACCGTGTGTTTCCACACAGCCAGGCCGTGTGCGGCCCTGGGATGCTTATCTCGCCGATTGGATACGGGCGTGTGAATCCACACGCCCTGGCCGTGTCCCACTCTGCGTCTAGCTATGAAATGTTTTTCTTTTACTCCGAAAATGCGTCTTTTTCACCCGAAAAGCTATCGTACACACAAAAGTACAACGAGCAGACCTCCGAACCAGAAAATAGGAAATGCGTGCAAACATAGAGTAACATATACATGAAACTAATACAAAATATAATGAGATGTGAGCGAAAACTACTCCTAAAACCCTATATGTTTTGCTCACATCACTTCCCCCAGACTTAAATCTTTGCTTGTCCTCAAGCAAACCTCAGTGCCATGATATTTTAAAAAGATATTATTCCATAATCAGTATGTTAACTAAATTTATCAAGTGGTATTTGCAATCAAAGCAAAACAAATATGTTCTAGAAATTCACTAAGTTTGCTCCTCGTGCTTGTGCTAAGCGAACCATTCTTAGGGGATGCCCTTTCCATGGTGAGTTAAGTTGTCCCCCCATAGCTTTCCTAAGGTTTCCAGCTCTTAGGCACTTACCTGCCCAAAGCAAGGGTCGTTCCTTAGATCTAGCACAAAGTCTCAAAGGCATGCTCAGTATTGAGATAAATTGGTGTTTCTCCAGTAACCTAACTCGGTCTCAAAGGGGCACATAGCCATTTCCACCCACGACAACTGTTTTTTATCCCTCATAATCTTTTTTTCTCCTCTCTTTTTTTTTCATTTCTTTTTCTCTTTTTCTTTTATTTCTCTCTTTTTTTTTCTCTCTTTTATTTTTCGGCTCACTGGGATTTTGATTTTTCCAAATGTGCTTACATAATCCGAGCATCTCCAGTAACTAAAATGCTAAACCTAGAGTCACCTATGGATTCCAAAGTACTAGACTACTAAAGTGAATCATAACTAGGTATGTACTAGATTCTTCCTTTCAGAATGTTCGACATGTGTAAGTACAAAAATAAAGCTAACCAGTGTAAGTCTAGAACATTCAATAGAGCGAATAAAATAAAATACCACAAGATAAATAGAGTTAAGCTACCTATGGGAGCAACTCATGCAAGCAACTTTCAAAAATACTACTGAGGTAGCTTTACAGACAATAAAAATTAAGTACTGAAAGAAACTCAACAACTCAGGCATGAATAAATGAAAATACCAAAAAAGAAACTACTGCTAGGAAACAAAACAAAATAAACCTTGGGCCCCCCCCTGACTTGAACGAAAATATTCCTCTAATATGGTGGACGAGGTGGAAAGTCTGGGAGCCTGGGCATCTCTGGATCCAGAGAGAACCTGCTGCTGAGCCGCTGATGCCACATATACATGTGGTCAATCTGGGAGCTGGTGGATGCAGCAGCTGCTCGGTGCTCCTCCTCCCTAGCCCACTGTGCCTACTGTGCATGCAAGTGCTGCCGCATCTCCCTGCGGTAGGTGGCCTCATCCTGACGACGAATAGCCTCCTCCTGGAAGTATATGCGGGCCTCGTCGTAGAACTCCTCAGCCCGCTGGAAATGCTCCCAGAATCCCTGGAACTCCGCCTACTGGTAGGCGCTCTGCTCCTCCCATCGCTGCCTCTGCGTATGCTGTTCAGTGTAAATATAGCCGAGGCACGATCGGAACTTCGAGAAATCATAGGCCGACGAACCTGCATCCTGCTCAAAAGTAGAAAAAGGTGGTGGTGCAGGTGCAGACTCATGTTGGCGTAGTCTAGGTGGGCTCCTATGCACATGTGGACTAGAGGGAGAGTGATACAAAGGTGGAGAGATGGGCGTCGATGTGGATGGTCCCTCATGTGGAGGGGACTCCACTATCAGGTCCAAGCATCAGTTGGCGTGTATAGCGATGGTGGTACGATCCGGGTCGGGGGAGCTTAAGGGTCATCAGATTTTTTCCTTACAAAGCATAAGGAGTCTTCTTCTCTCACAATCATTTTCATGGCCATGCATACTCCTAGGTAGATCCTAGGGCTCCCCTCTATACTCTCCAATGTAGTGTAATCGTACCCCATCCTATGGCAAATATGGGTAAGTAGGCCTCCCACATTGATCTATCCTCGTGCTGCTTTGCCCATCTTCACTAAGTGTCTGATGAAGTGGGACCCTACATCGATGCTACTCCTTTCTTGTAGCATATCCCATAGGCAAAGCAGCTCGCTAGCTCTAACTACACCGTCACTCTCCCCATGACCAAATATAGTACTGGCCATGATGCGATAGAGGTATCGAAAGACGGGGTTTTGGAGGCGCGACACTTTGACCCTAGAAGGGTCATAAGCATGCTCCCCCGTCAACTTGGTTCAACATTCCCGAGAGTTGAACCCAATAGGGGTTCTTCTCTCTCCCCCACTCGGCAAGCCAAAGCATGAGTTTCATTGGTGAAGGGTCCACTCATGCTCAATGTTAAAAAGCCTAAAAGTTATCCTACCCTCCTCATTCTCTCTACCCATTGAAATTTCCGCCTCTAATGAACTCAAAAATTCTAGAACTATCCTAGGGTAGGTTAGGTGCCTTATTCCCATTATCTCTTCCCACCCCATTTTTGCAAATAGGGCTTGCATATCACCCAACAATCCTAAGGACTCTAGCAAATCCTCATCTAAGTACCTAGTAGCAGTAAGTTTATGAGTAGAAAGCATATTATATCTATCTCTTTGTTCATTATTGTGAAAAAGAAGAGTGGGTAGGGCGTTACCCTCTTCCGGAGCTTGAGGGGCATCGACTCTCCTTATTTGTCGCTCCGAGGCACCGGATTGGGGTGCTACAGGCTTGGTCCTCCTCATCCTTGCTTCTTTTGGCTTCCTTAGAGGTTAAAAATGCTTCTAGATGGTGGGGAAGACGAAATCATACGGCTGGGGCAAGAACTTTCGAAGCACACAGTGCAAATGGGGTGAAAATACACGACTCGCCCCTTTTAACCTCACGTGCCATGGCCGTGTGAAAACACACAGTGAGGCCGTGTGAGCCTCGGGTCAGTCGGGCATGGCCATGGGAAAACACACGGCCATGCCGTGTGTCCCCATTTTTCACCCATTTATGCACCATAGTCCGAATTTTATCATACACTTCACCGTGTAGGCTAATATGAATTTTATTTTTGCTTAGCAAAGTTCTTTTCTAGTCCTAACTCTAAATGTGATGGAAATTGAAACTAAAATCAAACAAATGTATGCAATGCAATCAAAAAGGGAAATCTAAAACTAAACTTGGGTTGCCTCCCAAGAAGCGCTTTGTTTAAGGTCTTTTAGCTCGACCTTCTTCCTACATTTCATTTAAGGTGTTTGAATCTTGCTCGTGGGGGAGCAAGATATTTGCTCACCTTACACCTCCTCCCTTGTGGTTTCTTATCACCATATCTCTTAAATCTTGCTCATGGAGGGGCAAGGTATTTATTAGCTGCCTTCCTTGGTTCAAGATTGAACATGCTTAGCCTCAAGTAATCATTAAGAGTTTGATCATAATATTCTATTTTGTCCAAATGCTGTAAATAACATAACTCACCATGAACATCCTCAACAAAATATTGGTTAGCAGATTATATTATGTTGAATGGAATTTTATCATTACAAATCGCTAAATGAGCTTCGTTATTGGTAGCTAAAGCTTCAGTGAGGGTTATGGTAGGCTGTTCTAGATCCTTGAGGTTAGGAGGTGTTTGGATTGAAGCAATGCTCTCCTTGATTAAAGTATCAATTATATAATCCTCAAGTTCTTCTTCCAGTAGTGATTGAATTGACTGTCCTTCTTCACTTCCTATGTCATCTACACCCTCCTCATTCATTCGCTCAAAGTGAGTCTCCACCCTATTAGGTGTGATCCAGTCATTAAAGCCACCTTCTAGTCGTTTGGTTTCAATTCTAGCTAGATCCCGTTCCATCATCTCTGCAAATTGTTGGCTATGCTCCTTGCATTCCCTAGTGAAATTATCTAGCGGGGCTTCTATGTGGGGACTTGGTTCTAGATAAAATTTGCATGGTGACTCAAAGCTCTCGTTCTCATTTTGGAAACAATATGGAGTCTCTGACTACGAATGCCGCCGTCGAAATTCAGCGTTCGCCGCTTGTTCTGTTCGAATGAAATCTTCCATCATTTACTCCAGTCGGGATTTAGGCGCACAATATTGAGGGTTTAAGTAGCCATGGTCATAACTATATAAATATGAATCATCTTGTGGTCACACGTTGTAATTGTAGGTGACATCTTCTTGTTGTGAAGGTTCGAATATATCCGGACAATTATTAATAGTATGCCATGTTTCACCATAATGCTCACAATAAATGTTACCAAAACTTACAACATTAGATTGACCATAATCATGAGTAATAGTATGCATCGTTATATGCAGGAATTTATAAATAAGGAAAGAGCAACTGAATAAACAAAACTGAAATAAAATAAAATAAAATAAAACAAGAAAAGTAAATCTATCCTAGGTCCGATCCAATTTAACACTGTTCGATTTGATATCGAATCGCTCAGTCCCTGGCAACGGTGCCAAAAACTTGATGCGCACGAACGCAACCTCAAATCTCGTGACAGAGACCATCGAGGACTCAAAGCGTGTGCTCGCGCTCAATGCCCGCAAGTGCACGGATGTCATCAAGTAATAAAGATTATCGATCCCACAGGGACTGGGATTCGAGTACCAATATACTCAATGGTTGTAATTGTTCGGATGTGACTCTAAGAGGTTTTGATTGGTGAGGGCTATTGGTCGACTCTACTCTGTACGGTGTCACACGGAGGAGGAAAGGAGTATGCTGAGGTCTTCAAAGGTGATTCTAGGACTTCGATTTCGCTTGTGTATCACAGAACAATGTTGTCAATTGGCGTTGTCTAGACGTTTAGCTACGATTTTGTGGAAGGGACATCATACACTCTCCCTTAGAGCCGCCGCATCTACTGGGAGCTATCTCTGCCTAAAAAGACGGGATAGAGGGTACGAGGATGCCAAATCAATCCCTACGGTGAACTGTTTCCGATTCCACCGCACCCTTCTCCCCGCAGTTACAGGAGATTAGGTTTACCCCTAGGTTCCTTATATAAAATCCCCTAAATTTTAGATTGCGAGGGATGTCACCCCTCGTATCGCCTAAGCACAGTAGAAAGAAAGACAAACACGCATAGATATAGTAAAGAGCAACTACCAATTATCAAATCAAAATCATAGGCAGAATTTAACATAAACCAATATTGTATGTGTACACAAGCTACTCCCTAATCCTAGAATTGAAAGTACTCCATGTATACGAAGGAAGAATCACAAAGCATGTCTAAGTTCGAATACATAAGGAATAAAACACAGAAATAAAGATATACAATGCTTTCGTGGTCTTCTCTCCGGCATTGAAGTGCAAGGCGTGGACCTCCGGCGGCGTTCCTCCTCCCCGTTGCGAGTTACCGAAGCTTTTTAGGGCTTCAGCATGCTGTCCTAGCCATCGTGTCTCACCCCTAGGGTTTGGGCGGGTGCTGATCTCGCCCATTGGACACGGGCGTGTGAATCCACATGCCCTGGCCGTGTCCCACTCTACGTCTAGCTGCGAAATGTCCTTTTGCTCTGAAAATGTGTCTTTTTTACTCGAAAAGCTATCCTGCACACAAAAGTACACCGAGCAGACCTCCAAACTAGAAAATAGAAAATACGTGCAAAAATGGAGTAACATATGCATGAAACTAACCCAAAATGTAATGAGATGTCAGCGAAAACTACTCCTAAAACTTTATATGTTTTGCTCACATCAGGCCTCCTCCCTAGGGTTTGGGCATGCCTTCTTTTTTATAGACATGAAGCCAACTCTTCATAAATCCCACGAAACCCTAATCGCGTTGAAACTGCCTAGTGCCACATGGCCGTGTGGAATCCACACGGCCAGCTATGTGGGGCGCTTTGATGGCTGGCTTCGTGGTTTGGACACGGTCATGTAGAATACACACGGCCGACCGTGTCCGCCTCTGTTTCACCCAGTGAATGCCTTCCTTTTGCTCCAAAAATGGGCCGTTTCACCTATAAAATGTCATCCTGCACACAAAAGCAACAAGAGCAGATCTCCGAACCAGAAAGTTGGAAATGCATGCAAAACAAAGTAGAATATGCATGAAACAAAGATAAAATGTAACGAGATGTGTGCGAAAACTACTCCTAAAACGTTATATATTTTTCTCACATCAATCATATAGTGACAATATGGTGCATGGTTGAATTGCTTAGGCGTGTTAAGTTAGCTTTCAAGTAATTGTCTTGATAGATTATAGGAACCCCCAGTGTCTGCTATTATTTGGAAACAAAGGTCCAACCATTAGATTTGTTGAGAGACGATCCGAGTCATTCCTATATCACATTAGTATAGTTAGGGGGTTCGATAATTAATTTGTAATGGTACCATGACAATTACTCTTGAGTAAATTTTGGTGTCGTTGTCAGAGAATTCGTAATGGTGTTCGTTTTTCTTTAAACTGTCATTAGTTTGTTAGTTTTTTTTCTTTTGTTATTAATGTCTTCCTTATTATTTTTAGTTGATACTCATTGTGTTGTGTGTTTTTGATGATGACTAGGTCTTCAGGCGATAATCTACTAATCTTATGCAATAACTTTTGGTATAGCATCAGCAGCATCAGTAGAAGATAGATGCATCCATTTAGAGCATGGAGAGACATATTAGTCAGCTTGCATCTAACCTTAATCAATTGCAGTCTTAGGGGTCTAGTCAGCTACCATCTCAGACCATTCCAAATCCTAAGGGAAACATCAGTGCGATTACATTGCGGAGTGGAAGAGTTACTTTGGACTCTGTAGCACCAATTTTAGATCCAGTTGCTGTTTCTAGTAGTGCAGACCAGAGATCATAGCAGGATCCATAGCTGCGATGATCAGAGTCACCAGTTCCATTACCCTTCCCTCAGAGGCCAGTGCAACCTAGGAAGAGGGTGGTTGAAGAAAAGGCTAGGGAATTCTAGGAGCTAGTAGATTTATTCGGCAAGGTGGAAGTCAATGTCCCTTTGTTAACAATGATCAAGCAAATTCCCAAATATGCCAAGTTTCTTAAAGATTTGTGTATTCACAAGAAGAAGCTGAAAGGTAATGAGTTGATCAGTGTAGGAAAGAATGTGTCAGCACTTATTCAGTCTTTGCCCTAGAAGTGTGAGGATCAAGGTGTTATCACTGTACCTTTTGTTATTAGGAGCTATGTCTTCGAGGATGCGATGTTATATTTGGGAGCTTCGATTAATGTGATGCCAAGGTCAGTCTTTCGTTCACTTGGTATTGGACCATTGTAGGCTATAGGAGTGGTGATTCAGTTAGCCAACCTTTGTCAGACCCACCGAGCTGGGGTGATAGAGGATGTGTTGGTTAAGGTGAGAGAGCTTATATTTCCTGCAGATTTTTATATTCTTGATATGGAGGGTGATACACAACATAGCAGTGCTCCACTCATTTTGGACAGACCTTTCCTCAAGACTGTCAAGACCAAGATTGATGTGTATGCAGGGACTCTTTCTATGAGGTAGGAGATACTGTAGTTCGATTCAATATTTTAGATGCTATGAAGCACTCGATGGAGGATCATTCTATTCTTAGCGTGGATATAGCTGACGAGCTGGGTTGCATGTATTTTGTTTCTGAGTCTGTTTTTCATTTAGATATCTTTGCACATTCTATATTCTGTTATGATTTTATTGATTTTGATGATTCTGATGTTGATGATGATATGTTGTTAGGACCTATATGTGGGCCCTTTTTTTGTTGATAGGGATATGGAATGTGTAGGGACTTGCGCTCTTGAGGCGATGCCCTAAGAATCACTTCGATCAGATGTGCAACCACTGAAGCTTTAATTGAAATATCTTCCTGAGCATTTGAAGTATGTACACTTAGATGAGGACGAGCAGCGACCCATTATTATTGCCCGAGAGCTGGAGCCAGATCAATAGTATAGATTAGTAGATCTTCTGAGGCATCACAGAAAAGTGATTGGGTGGACGCTTGCAGATATCCTTGATACCAGTCCTTCTATTTGTATGCATAGAATTCATTTGGAAGAGGATGTAAAACCAGTCAGACAACCACAACGATGACTTAACCCATTGATTCTTGAGGTGGTAAAGAAGGAGGTGATGAGGCTTTTATAGGCTAGCATCATTTATCCTATTTCAGATAGCAAATGGGTAAGCCCTGTCAGGTGGTTCCGAAGAAATCTGGTATTACAGTGGTTGCTAATGCAGAAAATGAGTTGATTCCCACCAGAATTCAGAATTCGTGGAGAGTTTGTTTGGATTATAGGAAGCTTAATCAGGCCAGCAGGAAAGACCACTACCCACTTCCTTTTATTGATCAAATGTTGGAGAGGTTGGCGGGCAAGTCACATTTTTGCTTCCTGACGATTACACTGGTTATTTTTAGATTTGTATTGCTCCAGAGGATTAGGAGAAGACTACTTTTACTTGCCCCTTTGGGATGTTTGCATATCATCGTATGCCCTTCAGACTCTGTAACGTTCTCGGAACATTCCAGTGATGTATGGTGAGTATTTTTGGTGATTTATTAGAGCATTGCATGGAGGTCTTTATGGATGATTTTTTGGTTTATTGTTCTTCTTTTGATTCTTGTATGGATAATTTGTCGAGAGTTTTGCATAGATGCATTGAGACTGATTTGGTTTTGAATTTCGAGAAGTGTCATTTTGTGATCGAGCATGGGATAGTCTTAAGTCATATCATCTTTGTGAATGGTATTGAAGTAGATCATGCTAAAATTCATGCTATATCTTCTTTATCTTACCCCGCTTCTGTGCGAGAAGTTCGTGCTTTTCTGGGTCATGCAGGTTTCTACAGATATTTTATCATAGATTTCAGCAAGATTGCCCTTCCCTTGACCAATTTGTTGCAGAAAGACGTGGTTTTTCAGTTTGATCAGTGGTGCAAAGACTCATTTGATCAGCTTAAGCAAGCTCTGATATCAGCACCGATCCTTAGACCACCAGATTGGACTCTCCCATTCTAGTTGATGTGCGATGCTTCAAATTATGTGGTGGGAGTTGTCTTGGCACAGAGAGTGGATAGAGCATCTCATGTGATCTGTTACGCCTTAAAGACTTTGGATGTTGCACAGTCCAACTACACCACAACGGAAAAGAGCTCTTATCGATTGTTTTCACTTTAGATAAATTTAGATCATATTTGCTTTGTTCTCATGTGGTTTTTTTTTATCATGCAACTTTGAAATTCCTCCTAAAGAGGCCCGATGTGAAATTGAGACTGATTAGATGGATGCTTCTGCTGCAAGAATTCGACATGGAGATACGCGATAGGACCGGGAGGGAGAACCTGGTAGCAGATCATTTGAGAAAAATTTGTTGGTGCAGTAGGCACCTAAGTCGAACCTGTGTTTTGATTATAGCAAACAATACAAAGTTAAGCTTATATTGTTATCTCACGAGCTGAATCGAGTGTGCAAAAAAGTGCTAAAGATAGAGCTGAAGGCTAGCGATACCCAGAGGAAGCCGTGGTGGTCGAGCGACACTCGAGTGATTTCGGAGGAAGCCGAAGGAATCGAGTGGAAGGCCGAAAGCGAAAGTGACACATTAAGTATCGAGGTAAGCTCGTGTGTGCGAGCGTAAGAGAGGTCATATCCTCCTTACAGGGATGATCTTAAGCATAGATCTGACCAAAGACATCCTATAAATAGTCTAGGTCGAGATCAGATGGTCAATGACCATCAAAATAATATTTTTGTTAAGCTAACTTTGCCCTGCAGCTAGCATCAATCGACTGCCAGCTTGGAGGACTCGACTGCCATCCATCAGTCGACTATCTACGGTCAACATTCGACTGATGCTGCCATCAGTCGACTGATGATGACCATCAATCGACTGATGGTCAAGGATCAACCTCGAGGAATCAAGCTCTATCACCATTTTTCAAGGAGTCTTGTGCCCAATTTCTATTGGTTGGAGACCCATTCGATAAGGGGCTCATAGGCTATAAAAGGAGGTCTTGTCCTAGGGTTTTTCATCAATTAAAAAGCTTCCAAGTGCTTCCGGTACGCTACGAGTCTCCGACATTCCTACGACGAAGCTCTGCAGACACGACGACTAGGGTTCCATCTTTTTCATCTACAAGTCATCGGTATAAGCTTAGTTTATTTCATTCTGTACTTTGAGTTTTTTTATTGTGGTTTTATCGTAATGAAAAGAGGGGGAGTGTCCCTCTATCTCGAGTCTCTTTCATGATTTTTTGTATTCGATTAACTCCTACCTCTAACGAGGAGGAGTTCATTAGTGATTTGCCCTCCGTGCATGATCAAGGATCACTAGGGCCTTAGAGTAGTAGCCGAAGGCTACGAACCAAGTAAAAATTCATTTGTCTCTCTTGTGTTTAATTTTATTTTTCGCTGCATTTAATTGTTTTGAAATGAATTCAAACGAAAGAAAAGGTTTATCGCTATTCACGCCCCCCTCTAGCGATCCGCTTCGATCCAACAAAATTATGAAACCTTTAAAGTGAATAGACACCACCTCAAGATATTTTATGAGGGGATAAGAGGAGCTACAGTGGATGAGGTGAACCTTGATGATGCTTCTTCTCTGACTTGAAGGAGAGTGTGTTCTTTTTCTCACTACATTTATTTCCTTCCTTTCATGTTTCAGAATAATTTACTTTGTTTGGTTGTTTGATCGCCTGTTTATCTAGGTTGAGTGTTTTGTTGAGTTTAAATAATATTCCCTATGCATGCCTTAGTATAATTTCAGAGGTGGTAAAAATTAGTTAAGTTTGATCATCGAATTGTGGATTTCTATATATGATAGGAGACTTCACTTGTATGTAGTCACTTGATATGATGGTGAACTTTTTATTGATAGACTAAGCTTGATGTTTTATTCACCTAGTGAGATTGCAAGCTATTCTTATCATTTATCCACTTTTGTATAATAACACATGTGATACTTGTTACTCTAGAACTTGCTTTGATTCTTTTCGAAACTGCAGTAACATTTACTTGCATGAATATGATGAAGAATTTCATTCTTTGTTCTTTTCCTTACTTGGTTTGCTTGTCTAATCCACTTGATACTGCCATATTTGATGTCTCACTTGTCATATTTCTTCATTTACTATCCATTATCTTTGTATCTTTGTGGATTATCTTTCCCATATCTATTGTTTTCCATGTTGGAGAAATAGCTTAATGAGTTGCATTGTCCGAGACAGACAAAATTTTTAAGTGTGGGGGAGGAGCTATATTGTTTTGTTGGAAACACGATATAGAAGGCATAGTTTTTAGAGGTCATTGGTCTTGAGATGGATTTGCCTGTGATCAATACTTGATTTTATGCACATAAAAAAAATCCGTATTAAAAAAATCTGTATATATAAAAAAAGTGAAATTGTGATGCAGACAAATGGAATTTGCAATGTGATGGATAGAGCTATTTGATCTTGAAAATCCAATTCTAAAGTTTTCAAATGTCCTAACCTCACCCCGTATTGTTGGTGTCACTGAGCATTCTCACACAGTAACTCATCAGGTTTATTCTTCTAATTCTCCTGTTGTTCATTGTTCATTCTACCTTTGTCTTGTACTTCTTTTTGTATACTTCATCTGCATTCTACTTGTGATCTCATTCTGATTCTTGATAAATTTTTTTGATTCATGTATGAGATGTATTGATAGCAGTGGAGAATTAATGATAAGCAAGCATATGGTAGTGCAAGATTACATGTTGTTTTAAGTGCACTCCACTTCTACATTTATTATGTGAGCACCAATGCATTTATCCACCTTGGGAGGTTTTGTATCAGGCTTGGTCTATTTGATTTGATTGGAAATCATTATACATGTTGACTATTGTAGGAGTAGGATATGTGAATACCTTGAATCCGTATCGATTTGGTGATCCTAAGTAACTAATTTTTTTCTATTTTTGAATTATTGATCTGTGTATTGTTTGGGGAATCAGTGAGTCTGTTGTTTTCTTTATTTCCATTATTGCTCGGGATGCACAAAAATAAGTTTGGGGGAATTTGATAACTTCATTTTATTGTGCTGTTTCGATTCATGGATTGGATATTTTAGGCTCTTTTATGTGGGTGATTATGGTTATTCAACATATTTTTTTACATACTGGATTCATTTGAGATTAATTGTATAATTCCTATAATTTCAAAATTATTTCTCATAAGTTTGAATGTGATCTTGTAGAAAACACAAAGAGGGTCTAAATGGAGCGATCAAAACCATCCATCCAGATTTGGATCGATCACAACTGTTGGATGGAATCAACTCTAGTTAATTGAATGATTAATCAAGCAATCAAACCCTAGCTTTAATCAATGGCTAGGATTTGATGGGCATTTGATCGGATGGTATCAAGAAGCCACTTAAAGCTTTCTTTTTTCCGCACAGAAAAGAGCAGAAACAGAAGAATCGCGCAATCTTCTTCTTCCCAAATCACGAGCGGGGATTCTGACTCCACAACAATGGTGGTGACAACCCCGGGCAACCATCTCTGACAGTCTCCTTCTTCCCTCCAGCTGGAGATCTCTTCAGTGTAGTCACTCCTCTCCTCTGCACTGGGAAAACTAGCTGTGGTGGTTCGGCAGCGCAGTTCATAACAACGTGCAGAAGGGATTCCGGTCATCTTCATGGCAAGCACTCCATCGCCTGCCACTGGAGCTAAGACGTGTCTCAGTTGGACATGGTTCGGAAGGTTGAGGTCGATTTCTCACTGTTGTGGTTCGGCGACATCAATTTCCAGCTCTGGCAGCCCCTAATCTCCATTCTGACGATATCACTCCACTTCGGAGTTGGTGAATCTTCTCGACAGCCACAACTCCATTCATTCCAACTTCACCCCTTCATTAGTCGTGGTTCGGCAGCTCCCTTCATTGTCGGAGCAGTGGGCATTCCTCGTTTTTGTAGGAACGTCCGGTGAGCGCTAGAGGGGGGGGGGTGAATGGCGCGTTCGATCGCTTCGATGGAAATCGTTCATGCTTGCTACAAAAATTGTTATGCGCAGCGGAAATACAAATAATAAAGCAATAACAAAATACAAGCACAACAAAACATGCGATATAACGTGGTTTGGAACCTTAGAGTTCCTACTCTATGGATTGGGCTCGAATGAGCCCTAGCGATGCAAACACCACCACTAATCAATAATACTCCTTCTCGACAACAAGTAGGAGGCGGAGAAACCTCGTACAAGGATTCTTACAACAATAAGAAAGAAATACAAGCAACTATAAGTAAACTACACAAATACAAGTAAAGAGAACTTTACTAAATGTGAACTTGAATGCTTGCTTTTGGTTGCTTGAGAGTAGCCTTGAAGGTCTGGATTGCAGCAATATATCCCCTCTAAATCGCCTCAAAGAACCATTGCGAAATCCTCCACTTCAAGTTGCTTTTATAACCTGCAATGGGCTGATTTTGCGCCTGGCAATCGACTGTCATAAGGCCCCAGTCGACTGCCAACAATGTCGTTGTCTCACAATGACTTAATCCACGTTGACATCCAAGCCAACAGATACACTAGCAGTCGACTGCCATTACCCATCAGTCGACTACCAAGGCCATAGCCGACTGACTAGTCAGCTACTGAGCGTTCTGCTCCCGTAACCTCGATCAGCAGTCGACTGCTATCCATGGTAGTCGATTGCTCAAGCCATCAGTCGACTGTTAAAGCTATTTGCCGCAGTCAAACCCTAGTCGACTCATGGCAGTCGACTGGTCATAATCCCAATCGACTGCTACAAGTCAACTCGACTGTCAAGTGTTAAAACACTTGACCAATCGGCTGGTTCAAAGCCCCAGTCGACTGATAACCTCAACCATGAGGTTTAACCCCAAGTATGATGCCCTCATACTTGTTAGACCACCCTTAGCCTAAACCTAATCCTTCTAGCCACCTCCATCAGCCTCACACCTATTGGATCCCTCCAAGTCATCAATACTCTAGCCTTTAGGTGCTTCCATCGACTATTGTCATGCTAAGATGGTCTACACCGCCAAGGCACATTTGGGCTTACCCTGCCAAGACTACCGCTTGGATTTTACGCTGCTAAACCATTAGACTTATGCTGTCAAGACTTCTGCTTGGACTTTACGCCACTAATATCAACCCTTGGACTTCCCTTGCCAACCCATGTTGGACTTTCCATTTGCCAAGACTCAAGCTTGGACTTTCCCTTGCCAAGACCCATGCTTGGACTTTCCATGCCAACCCATGCTTGGACTTTCCATGCCAACCCATGTTGGACTTTCCAATTGCCAAGATTTAAGCTTGGACTTTCCCTTGTCAAGACCCATGCTTGGACTTTCCATGCCAAATACCCAAGACTTGGACTTTCCATGCTAAGTACACAAGACTTGGATTTTCCATTGCCAAGTGTCCAACTTGGACTTCTCCATCATATGGTCCATGTCAACCATATAGTCAACCCATTGTCAAACAATGGTCAACTCATTGTCAAACATCAAACTACTACTGGAGTCAAACTCGAGTCTGGTCAATCGTGACCTGGGTTGATTGCACCAACAATCTCCCTCTTTTTGATGTTTGATAAAAACCAACATCTTTGAGTTAGAATACTAACTCATCCAATCCTCTCAATTTTCCAAATTGGGAATTCCAACTTCTCCCACATCAATTCTCCCCCTTTTTGACATATATCAAAAAGGCTCTCCCCAAGGGTGTCAATGTCTCATATCCCAATGAGATCTTACAATCTCTTCCTTGGTCCAAAAACATCTAGGATGCCTTCACTCTTCCTAGTGATAAGTCCCATATTACTAAAGAGAGACAATACTTACTTCTCTAAAAACTCAAAATTCTCTCCCTAATGAGGAAGAATACATCCATCATCCCATGATGGATAACCTCCTCCTAAAGACTTGCTCCCCCTTGACCATTGCACCAACAATGTCCTTGGAGAGTCCCTAAGCCAATAGGAACACTAAACCATCAAAATTAAGGTTAAAAATTCAACCTTAAACTTTCACACACCTTAAACTTGATAAGCACCCAAACAACTCTCCTAATCCATATCTAATGAATTTTCACCCTTTCCAATGCTTTCCAAAGCATATTCTAGGGTTAGAAGCAGTTAGGGTAGCCTAACATAGCTGAAACATGGGCTAAACATCGACTACCAACAATGATCGTTTGATGCTTGATCACCGATCCGCCATAAGATACCGATCGATTTCTGCAAATGTAGAATTCAGAAAATAAATTTCAAAAAATCATAAGTAATTATTTATAATACAAAAAATCATAAAATTTCATATGTATAATACTTATGTCAATCATTATGGGTGAAAAATATTGAAAAAAATAAAATACCCATAAAATAATGAGATTGACACAAAGTTCAAAACCATTGAAAAGTTCAATATTTTGGTCCTACTTTGTATCAACTCTATCAATGGTGATTGCTATCACAAGATAGACTTCATCAAGTTTTTTCAAATTGATTTTGGAATGTTTTTAAAATCTTATATTGAACCATGGTCTATGGGCTCAATGCACATGACTTATACATAAGCTTTCCTCATGATTCCTCCATGGTATAAGATGAGTTTGAGTTTATCTAGATGTAAGAACTATTCACCTTGAACTTAATTCATTTCCTAGCATCTCACATGTTTCTAGGGTGTTTAAAAACACACAAATGTCAATATGATGTGAGATGTGGATTTTGTTCATCCTAATTTAAGGCCTCATGCATTTTCTAAGGCAATACTACTTGATTCCCTTATACATGGGACTTCAAGTCATGCCATAGTCCTTAAATTAATTTTCATTAATCCTAAATGCATGAATGATGATTATGACATAAATGATAACATACTTAAGAACATGTGCCAATAATCATGATGTCATGACATTAAATATAAACCTAAGCATAACATGACATAAAAAAAACTAATCCTAAGAATAATCATGATATTTATATGATAAAGATGAAATATGATGTCATGACATGTTATATGACAATCAAAGAATGACAAATAAGATATAAGGCATAAGAATACCTAAATTTTAATATTAATTATCATTTGTTAGAATTAAATTCATTTTGCCATATTACTACTTACCTCCTAAGTGTGCCAAAAATCTAAAATGATACACTATGACTCTAAGACCTAAATTGTGCCAATTAGATCAACTTATCAAACTTTTTAAATGATATTGACACATCCTAAAAACCTTTAGGATTAAAGATTCAAACTTATTTCCAAGGTACCAATAACCTTGAAAATGACCTAAAGTGTCACATTTACCAAGGTTAGGTTAACAACTTATTCATTCAAGGTTGACACATCCTAACCCATCTAGCATGAGTCGATCACACTCCTAGGAACCCAAAACCTATTTGAGATCCTTGGGTTAATTAGGTATTCACTAGGGATAACTTTGTTAGTAATATATGAGAGATGTCCTAAGACAATCGCCTTATGTTTGAACCATTTATATGATAAATGAAGATTCACTATTTGAGTATACATGTTTTCATGTATTTGATTAGATCTTAAACTCATTTACTGAATGTCCACGATACGATTTACAACATGAGATAATTTATGATTGGATCACAACTAGTGAGTATCTCTACATGTGTAATTGTGATGTATCGGAATTATCCCTAGTCGATGAATCAATGGATTTGGACACCATTGATTCTGTTGAGACTAGCACGAGATATACTCCTTGATGTATCCAAGCAGCTGATTCTCACTAGCTGGAGACATTGTGATGTCCGGAGTTAATCGTGGATGCTAGTTATGGTAACTAGTTCATTGGAGTGACCAGCCATAAGACTTCATATGATTCTCTGCATATATAGATATGCCAATGAAGTTCTTACTGTAGCTTAAGTGTGATGTTCCTTTGACTTGCGGTATTCAAGTTATCTTAATCATGGAGACTTATGCTTTGACATCTTAAGCAAGCATCTCTAAGGAGATGTGGACCCGGGATGAATGGGTATAAGTCGAAGTGATCGAAGGTGTTTGAATAGTCTATAAAGGATTCACCACTCCTTGCGAGGAGATGTATACCCATGGCCTCTCGTCAGATTATTACTAAAGTCTTTGGCCAAAACATTATATGTTTAGAGTAAGGTACTCTTCGATACATGTGCAGTAACTAGAATCCATAGGATGAGAAAATGATACTTGAGCTAGGTGTGACATAGTCAACCTAGTGGGGACTGACACTATAGACCATGTCCTGAACCAAGTGGGTATAAGATGAGTGAAGGGAATGGGGCACGATTCATTCGAGCTGCTGAAGGGTTTCAGAAATAGTTCTGGATCAACCGTTGATCTTTTCGATTAATTGGGGATCATGATGTACTACTAGGTGCCACTCATGATCGTTCTATAATTAATGGTTAATTATAGACGGCCAACATAAATTGAGAACCTATTTTGTCACACGTACAACGAGCATAATCCGAAGGATTTAAAACGAACTTGAGAATGAGATTCTCAGACCGAGAGAAACTAGGTTTGGTTGGACCAAACATGAAGCGAGCATGAAATCGTTTCAGTCGCAATGGAAGCGTGGATGGGCCGTGTCTTATGAAGACATGATGGATGAATCAAATTGGTTTGATTCTAATCCAACGGAGGAGAATAAACCAAAGGGTTTGGTTTGTTTTAAACGAATGAACCAAAGTTGGTTCGATTCGTTTTAACTTAAAATAAACCATCATGGTTTGGTTTATTTTAACTTAAATTAATGGAGCGGGTTAACGGGCCTTTGGTTATGATCCGATAACTATTAAGAAAATTTGTTCTCTATAAAATAGGGCTTAAGGGTTTTGTTAAGCCCTAATCCAAATCCTTTCAACCCTAATAGTTGCCGCCCCCTCCTCTCCTTGGTGAAGTCGGCGCCAACAGCCCCCCTTGCCGCCGCCCACCACCTAGCTCCCTTGCCGGCGTACAGAAGGTGTTGTCCTTCCCTCTTGCCGGCGTCGAGCTGCTACCGGAGGAGCTCCGGTGATCTCCCTTAGGTTCGGCAATAAGGTGAGCTTCAACCTTCCCTTTTGGCCGACCCTTATTCCTCTACCAAAGCTGTCCAGTTTTCTGGACAGCTTGTTTCTTTCTCGTCAGAGCGTCGTTTGGACGACGTTTGGAGCTCCGACAGCGGTAGACTTACCGGGGATTCGATCTCCGGTAATACTCATACGTGGAGGACGAAGGATTTGTCAAATGGTTGACGAATACCTCTTTGAAGAAGCGAATTTTTGAGAACTCGTTTTGGATTCAAATTTTGATTCGGATTGTGATCTCCTCTCGATCACATCGTCTTCAACACGAGGCTAGTAACCCGTACGAAGACGAGGCTCGTGACTTTGTGAAGTCATCCCGAAGATACTCGGCGTGGATACGGATAGAGACGATTCTAGCGAGGATCATTCCAGTTGATGTCTTTCCCGCTACATGTGATACGTAAGGTATACGTAGTATAAATTTCCTTTTATTGTAAAATTTGAATTTACGGTTATGTCTACACATGTTGTACTATGCATGCGTGTGATGTGTGTGTTGTAATAAATTAGATTTATTATTTTATTCCTTCCGTTGTGCACATGTTTACGAAACATGTTCGAACACACACTCGCCGCGGCGCCGGAAACTCAATAGTGGTATCAGAGCCCAGGTTGTATTTCGACATAATCGTAAAATGGTTTTGTGATAGTCATAATGATATTTCTGGAAATTTTCTACTTTTGGAAAGTAAGAAGTATTTATGGAAATTTTTCAATTTTGGAAAGTGTAGAAGTATTTATGGAAATCTTCTACTTTTGGAAAGTTGGAAGTATTTGTGGAAATTGATATTTTCCATAAATAAAATATTTGATTAGATTTTGGAAATTTGTTTCCTAATTTAATCATGATTTGATTTGGGAAATCAAATCTTTAAATATTTTATTTCCATAAGTAGTTTGGATGATTTTGGAAATTGGTTTCCTAAATTGACTTTCCTTAATCAACTATTTCCACAAATAAAATATGTGATTAGATTTGGAAATTTGTTTCCTAATTTAATCATGATTTGATTTGGAGAATCAAATCTTAAACATATTTTATTTCCATAAATAGTTATGACATATAAGGAAATTATGTACATGACATAATTGTATGCTATGTAATTGCATTAGATGCATATCATAATGCCATGCGTGTCGTGACATGTAGATATATGCCATGTATGCCATGCCATGTAGATAATAGTTATTTGCATGCAAAGAGGATGAGACATAAAAACCCTTACTCAATATTAAAGCCCACACCTTCCATTAATATGGTTAGAACCAGAGTTTCGTTTCTCGTTCGGGTTATTGGACTCTCTCCAAGCCTGGCTCGAACCTGAACATGTTCAAACAATGGAATAGTTTAATACTAATATGGTAAGAGTCAGAGGTCAATCGTTAGCTTTGGTTGTTGGACTCTCTCCAAGCCGGGCTAATTGGTTGAATGCACTCTAACCATATTAAAACTATTTCTCGATTAATGGGTTGACTTTAACCTGGAGCATCGGCTTGTTGGACTCTCTCCAAGGTCGATGTAAAGGGAGGTGAAGTTGGGTGCTATGCATATGATGCATACTTGTTAATGTGTTAACAACCCGATGTATGTGTGAACATTCAATTAGTTGATAACACATTGTGATAGTTGCATATACGTGATATGCAATCGGTATAGTTGATACCTACCATCGTAGTTATGAATGGCTTGTTGGACTCTCTCCAAGGTTATTCATATCTATGATGGATATCAATCCATTCGGAGATGGACCTACGATCTCCCGAAGTGATTTTGGGGTTTTTGAAATTCGAAAAATGAATGGGATTTATAAATGTATATTGATGCATTTTTAAAAATCATTTTCTCGTATATGCTCGTTTTATATTTCTAGGTTAATCGATTGATCATGACGTCTTTGAATTTGTGCACTATTTTGGATTCAAACAAATTGACTGGGCCTAACTTCCTGGACTGGCTTAGAAACCTGAGAATTGTTCGGAAGGCGAAAAAGCTAGCATATGTCCTTGAAGAACCTCTTCCCAACCATCCTAAGGACGATGCAACTCCAGACCAAATGTTGGTCTATTAGAAGCATGTGGCAGATTCTGAGTTGGCGAGTTGCATCATGCTAGCTACAATGGTACCTGAGCTGCAAAAGCAGCATGAGCATATGGATGCTAATACCATGGTCTTCCATCTTCATGAGTTGTTTGATGAGCAAGCGAGATCCGAAAGGTTCGAAGTCTCTAGGCTCCTCTTCACCACGAAGATGTAAGAAGGTTCGTCTATAGTGCAGTTTGTGCTGAAGATGAATGGGTACATCGAGCGGCTAGCCACCCTCGGGTTTGTGATGGATCATGAATTAAGTATTGACTTAATTCTGCATTGTTTGCCCAAGAGTTTCTCACAATTTATGATGAACTATCGGATGAACAAATTAGAATCCACTATTCCTGAGCTCCTCAATATGCTGAAGACTGTGTAGCCTTCTGTGAAGCATGAGGAGAAGGCGGTTTTGTTAGTTGATTCCTCAAAGAAAGGTTCTAACAGGAAGGCAAAGGAACAGAAGAAAGGGAAGAACAAGAAGGCAGAACCAACACAAAAGGGCACTTGCCATCATTGTGGCAAGGAAGGCCACTAGCGAAGAAATTGCAAGATTTATCTTGAGTCCATGAAGAAGAAGAAGGCATCCGATGCCCCATCATCTTCAGGTATCTTCGTTATTGATTGTCATTCTATTTCCTTAGACACTTGGGTATTGGATACTGGGTGTGACTCACATATATGTAATGACATACAGGGGCTAAGGAATAGAAGAAGACTCGTTAGAGGGGAGTCAAATTATGAGTTGGCAATGGAGCAAAGGTCCGCTCGCCATCTAACTTATTTGTCAAGCTCCTAGTGGACTAGTCTTGAACTCGACAATTGCTATTGTGTTCCTTCTAATAAAGAACATTGTTTCTATTTCGCTTAAATAGAAATGGTTACCATTTGACGCTTAGTAACAATTGTTGTTATATAACTTTGAATGGCGATACTTTATGGAACCGAACTTCGAAAGCAATGACATTTATACGCTGGACGATCCAAAGGATATTTCAATATCGGCGCAGCAACAAGCTGCGCTCGAAAGCGATAATCAATTGTGACTTACGCATGTCCGAATTACACCGATGTGGAATTCGAATCATTTGAATTGGATTCACGATACATGTGAATCGTGGCTTAAAAGGCAAGATGACTAAGTTACCTTTACAGAAAAGGTGAACGAGTGGGAGAGTTACTAGGTCTAATACATACCGATGTATGTGGACCTATGTCAACTCAAGCTTTAGGAGGCTATAGCTACTTCATTACCTTCACCGATGATCACTACACGGTTTGGGTATGTGTTCTTGATGAAACACAAGTCCAAGCCTTTGAAAGGTTCAAAGAATTCAGAAATGAAGTAGAGAAACAACATGACAAGAGTATTAAAATACTTCGATCGGATCGAGGTGGTGAATACTTAAGTCAAGAGTTTCTTGATTATCTAAGAGACAATGGTTTATTGTCTCAATGGACTCCGCCATATACACCACAACATAATGGTGTATCTGAGAGGCGTAACTGGACCTTGTTGGACATAGTCAGGTCAATGATTAATCATGCGAATCTTCTCAAGTCCTTTTGGGGATATGCACTTCAGACAGTTGTTTACTTGTTAAACAGAATGCCAACCAAGGTAGTCTCTACTACTCCATATGAGATATGGAATGGTAAAAAACCTCATGTATTTTACTTGAAGATATGGGGTTGTCCTGCTTATGTGAAGCGGACTGTATCAGATAAATTTGATGCTAAGTCTGATAAATGTCTATTTATTGGATACCCTAAGGAAACAAGGGGTTACCAGTTCTATCATCCTATGGAACAAAAGGTGTTTGTTTCAAGGCATGCTGTGTTTCTAGAGAAAGAGTTTCTCTTGCAAGAAAACAGTGGGAGTGTCGTCGAGCTTGAGGAGGCTCGAGAGACTCAAATAGACATTGATGAGATACTTGGTGAAGCACAATAGCCGACAACTCATAGTGATGAGCAATCAGCTGGACCTATTGTAACACCACATCTTCGTAGATCTGGTAGAACATGCAACATTCCTGAGAGATATAGATTTCTCGTAAGTGAATTGAACGGCGTGTTACTCATTGATGATGAGGAGCCTACCAGTTATGAAGAAGTGCTGACAAGTTCAGAAAGGGATAAATGGCTTAATGCCATGAAGTCGGAAATGGATTCCATGTATGAAAACCAAGTTTGGAACTTGGTTGACCCACCTGAAGGCATCAAGCCTATAGGGTGAAAGTGGGTTTTCAAGAAGAAAACCGACATGGATGGTAATGTGATTACCTATAAAGCTAGATTAGTGGCGAAAGGATATCGTCAAAAACAAGGTGTTGATTATGACAAAACCTATTCGCCTGTAGCTATGCTTAAATCCATTCGGATGCTCCTGGCCATAGTGGCTCATTATGATTATGAGATATGACAGATGGATGTGAAAACAACTTTCCTTAATGGAAACCTGCTCGAGGACATGTATATGATACAACCTGAGGGTTTCACATCGGTTGATAAAACCAAGGTATGCAAATTGCGACGATCCATATATGGATTGAAGCAAGCATCCAGGAGCTGGAATATCCGTTTTGATGAGACAATCAAAAAGTTTGATTTCTTACAAAATCCAGACGAACCTTGTGTGTACAAGAAGGTTAGTGGGAGTGCAGTCGTGTTCCTAGTATTGTATGTCGATGACATATTACTTATAGGAGACGATGTTTCAATCTTACAGTCAGTGAAGATTTGGTTATCCAAGACATTCTCCATGAAAGACCTGGGAGAAGCAACCTATATCCTCGGGATTAAGATCTATAGAGATAGATCGAAACGGTTGCTAGGTCTTTCACAGTCTACATATATAGACCGAGTGCTAAAGAGGTTTAGCATGTCGGAATCCAAGAAAGGTTTCCTACCCATCAGGCATGGGGTACACCTTTCGAAGTCTATGTGTCCGCGCACAGAAAACGAGAGGATTTACATGAGTAAGATTCCCTATGCATCCGCAATAGGATCTATCATGTATGCTATGTTATGTACGAGGCCCGATGTGTCGTATGCTCTGAGTGTCACGAGCAGATACCAGTCTGATCCAGGAATGGATCATTGGGTGGCTGTTAAGACATTCCTTAAGTACTTAAGAAGAACTAAGGATGTGTTCCTAATATATGGAGAAGGGGACATGGTGATACGCGGGTATACGGATGCCAGCTTCCAGACAGACAAGGATGATTCTAGGTCTCAGTCTGGATACGTGTTCACTTTGAATGGGGGCGCAGTGAGTTGGAAAAGTTCCAAACAAGACACTGTAGCAGATTCTACCACTGAGGCAGAATACATTGTAGCTTCGGAAGCAACAAAAGAAGCGGTTTGGATCAAGAAGTTCGTTTATGAACTTGGTGTGATTCCAGCCATTGTTGAAGCAATACCGGTCTACTGCGACAACAATGGAGCAATTGCACAGGCGAAAGAGCCAAGGTCTCATCAACGATCCAAACATGTGCTTCGCCGCTATCATCTTATCAGAGAGATCATCAGTAGGAAGGAAATACAAATCGAGAAAATCCCCACTGAAAGGAACTTAGCGGATCCTTTAACTAAGACATTACCTCAAAGTAAGTTTGAGGGTCATGTTAGAGCTTATGATATTGGATACCGTAGCGATTGACATTAGGTTAAGTGGGAGTTTGTTAGTAATATATGAGAGATGTCCTAAGACAATCGCCTTATGTTTGAACCATTTATATGATAAATGAAGATTCACTATTTGAGTATACATGTTTTCATGTAGTTGATTAGATCTTAAACTCATTTACTGAATGTCCACGATACGATTCACAACATGAGATAATTTGTGATTGGATCACAACTAGTGAGTATCTCTACATGTGTAATTGTGATGTATCAGAATTATCCCTAGTCGATGAATTAATAGATTTGGACACCATTGATTCTGTCGAGACTAGCACGAGGTATACTTCTTGGTGTATCCAAGCAGCTGATTCTCACTACCTGGAGACATTGTGATGTCCGGAGTTAATCGTGGATGCTAGTTATGGTAACTAGTTCATTGGAGTGACCAGCCGTAAGACTTCATATGGTTCTCTGCATATATAGATATGTCAATGAAGTTCTTACTATAGCTTAAGTGCGATGTTCCTTTGACTTGCGGTATTCAAGTCATCTTGATCATGGAGACTTATGCTTTGACATCTTAAGCAAGCATCTCTAAGGAGATGTGGACCCGGGATGATTGGGTATAAGTCGAAGTGATCGAAGGTGTTTGAATAGCCTATAAAGGATTCACCACTCCTTGCGAGGAGATGTATACCCATGGCCTCTCGTCGGATTGTTACTAAAGTCTTTGGCCAAAGTATTACATGTTTAGAGTAAGGTACTCTTCGATACATGTGCAGTAACTAGAATCCGTAAGACGAGGAAATGATACTTGGGCTAGGTGTGACGTAGTCAGCCTAGTGGGGACTGACACTATAGACCATGTCCTGAACCAAGTGGGTATAAGATGAGTGAAGGAAATGGGGCATGATTCATTCGAGCTACTGAAGGGTTTTAGAAATAGTTCTGGATCAACCGTTGATCTTTTCGATTAATTGGGGATCATGATGTACTACTAGGTGCCACTCATGATCGTTCTATAATTAATGGTTAATTATAGATGACCAACATAAACCGAGAACCTATTTGGTCACACGCACAACGAGCGTAATCCGAAGGATTTAAAATGCGCTTGAGAATGAGATTCTCAGACCGAGAGAAACTAGGTTTGGTTGGACCAAACATGAAGCGAGCATGAAATCGTTTCAGTCGCAATGGAAGTGTGGATGGGCCGTGTCTTATGAAGACATGATGGATGAATCAAATTGGTTTGGTTCTAATCCAACGGAGGAGAATAAACCAAAGGGTTTGGTTTGTTTTTAACGAATGAACCAAAGTTGGTTCGGTTCGTTTTAACTAAAAATAAACCATCATGGTTTGGTTTATTTTAACTTAAATTAATGGAGCGGGTTAACGGGCCTTTGGTTATGATCCGATAACCATTAAGAAAATTTGTTCTCTATAAAATAGGGCTTAAGGGTTTTGTTAAGCCCTAATCCAAAGCCTTTCAACCCTAATAGTTGCCGCCCCCTCCTCTCCTTGGTGAAGTCGGCGCCAACAACCCCCCTTGCCGCCGCCCACCACCTAGCTCCCTTGCCGGCGTCCAGAAGGTATTGTCCTTCCCTCTTGCCGGCGTCGAGCTGCTGCCGGAGGAGCTCCGGTGATCTCCCTTGGGTTCGACAATAAGGTGAGCTTCAACCTTCCCTTTTGGCCGGCCCTTATTCCTCCACCAAAGCTGTCCAGTTTTTTGGACATCTTGTTCCCTTCTCGTCGGAGTGTCATTTGGACGACGTTTGGAGCTCCGACAGTGGTAGACTTGCCGGGGATTCCATCTCCGGTAATCCTCATAGGTGGAGGATGAAGGATTCGTCAAACGGTTGACGAATACCTCTCCGGAGAAGCGAGTTTTTGAGGACTCGTTTTGGATCCGAATTTTGATTCGGATCGTGATCTTCTCTCGATCACATCGTCTTCAACACGAGACTAGTAACCCGTACGAAGAAGAGGCTCGTGACTTTGTGAAGTCATCCCGAAGATACTCGGCGTGAATACGGATAGAGACGATTCTAGCGAGGATCATTCTGGTTGATGTCTTTCCTGCTACATGTGATACGTAAGATATACGTAGTATAAATTTCCTTTTATTGCAAAATTTCAATTTACGGTTATGTCTACACATATTGTACTATGCATGCGTGTGATGTATGTGTTGTAATAAATTAGATTTATTATTTTATTCCTTCCGCTGTGCACATGTTTACGAAACATGTTCGAACACACACTCGCCGCGGTGCCGGAAACCCAACAAACTTCCCTAGATACCCTCCTAATGACCCTTCTAGGCTTAGAAGCCTTGGTCTTTTGGGCCTTGCCTAGGTTAACTCTAGGGGTGACTGATAACCATATTTGTCATGGTACTATTTCAAATTAATTACCAAACCCTCTCTACACTAATATAGCATAGTGAATGACCCAGATCGTTTTCCAATGAGTGTAATTGATAGAATAGTAAACTTAAGATCACTAATTATTGCTTTGGGTTTTCTAATGTAAACAAGGGTTTGGATTTTAAAGACTAATCCTACTGAACGAAAAGACAATGTACGTAATCAAACTCTAATCTAACTAAACTACGATTGCGATGAAATTAAAAGAAACTCAAACTAAGCATTCAAACAAGAAAGTGCAAGAATTTAAATAACAAGTCAAATGCAAAATAACATGAAAGTAAAGTAAAGCATGAATTAAATCTAACCTATTATTAGACACTCCTAACTAATGGAAATAACAATCAAACTCATTAACTACAAATTAAACTCAGAACTAAACATCCAAATGAAACTACTGTGATAACAATCGAGGAGTGATAACAGTTTAATTCATCATGCAAATAAAATGTAAACAAACAATGCAATACAATTAAAATAAATGTGAGATAAATGTGACGATCGATGATCCTCAACACCCGGAGCAAGGACCTCCCTCTTCTACAACAACTACGACTCGAACAACTTCCTCTGGCGGTGGATGCGGATGGTGCAAACTCCCAAATCTGGAAATCTGGTGGTGTCTCTTTGCTCTCTCAAATCCGATAAAGCTAGGAGACTGTCGTCAAGGCAGAACTCCTCCGTGAACCCACAAAAGGAGGGGAATATGGATGGACGTGAACCACTTCTCCGACTGATGGTTGGCGTGGCTGCCCAATCGGTGCAACCCAGGGATGAATTGTGATGGCGGAGCAACCCAATCGGCGCTGCGGGAAGGTGGGGAATGTCGGAACAGAGGTGAAATCATAGCTTCACCGACATTGGAGGGCAGAGCTGCCCAATCGGCGTAGCCAAGGAGGAAATCTGAGGTGGGGCAGCCCAATTGGCACTGTGGGAAGGAAATGGAACGCCGGTGAAGAAGGGAAACTCGCCGGAGTCGTTGCCGTTACCCATTGCCGATGAGCTGGCCGAATCTCAACATCTCGGTCACCTGGCGAGGTCGGGATAGGGATGCCGTCGGCTATCGAAAGGAGGGGTCGTCGGAGTCAACTGTTGAAGCCGTCTCCATCGCTGAGAGGGGAAGTCTACTGCTCTCGCATGAGGAGGAAGGCGATGCGCTGGCGCTTGCGCGATGGAAGGGGAGAAGAAGCTGTGTCACACCATCTCCAAAGGGTGAAAATGTTGGATTTATTAAAAGCCTTTTTTTCGACCGTCCGATAGAAGCCTCATCTGATCTCAGCCGTCCATTAGAGCTAGGATTTAATTGCCTTGATTAATCGATTAAGCTGGTTGTGCATCCAACAACTCGGATTTCTTCAATTTTGAATGAACGGATCTGATCAATTTGAAGGGATAATCACGATCGGCCGAATCTGGATGAAGGGCTCAGATGTCCAGATCTAAATGTATGGACTGGAGCTCTTCGGATCTGGATAGATGGATCATAATTAGCTACTTTCATCGGACGATCCATATTGCTCAGATCTGATCCCTTGATTGACTTGCCTTTGATCTTGATGAAGGGCTTAGATTAAATCAGCTTGAAATGCTTAACATAGTCCTAGATGAAGCCATATTTGATCCAACTTGAGTCTAGTCCATTGGCTCATCTCGATCTCCTACAAACAAAGATAAAATTTGCATATAAGTCCAAAATTTAGGAGAATTTATAATAAGGTCCAAAAATAGATCCAACTCATAAAACATGCAAATAATCGATAATTAATCACTCGAGAGGATAAAAACAGTGATATTAAGGACCAAAATAACACGACAAATTGGTAGTTATCAATTCCCCCATACTTATTCTTGCACATCCCAAGCAAATAAAGAAAACTAAAAGTAAGCTGAAGATACATTTCCCTAGCAATTTCCAATCATACATAGAAAATCATGAAAGAAAGTATTGGTGCAGTAGACACCTAAGTCGAACCTGAGTTTTGATTATAGCAAACGATACAAAGTTAAGCTCATGTCATTATCTCACGAGCTGAATCAAGTGTGCAGAAAATTGCTATAGCTGGAGCTGAAGGCTAGCGACACCCGGAGGAAGCCGCGGTGGTTGGGCGACACTCGAGTGACTTTGGAGGGAGCCAAAGGAATCGAGTGGAAGGCCGAAAGCGAAAGCGACACAGTCAGTATCGAGGTAAGCTCGTGTGTGTGCGAGAGAAAGTGAGGTCATATCCTCTTTACGGGGATGATCTTAAGCGTAGATCCGACCAAAGACATCCTATAGGTGGTCTAGGTCGAGATCAGACAGTCAAAGGCCGTCGAAATAATATTTTTGTTAAGCTAACTTTGCCTTACATCATTTGCCCGGCTTGGAGGACTCATTGCGATCAGCGATCGGCATGCTGCAAGATCGACATTCGACTGATGATGCCATTAGTCGACTGATGATGGCTATCAATCGACTGATGGTCAAGGATCAACCTCGAGGAGTCAAGTCTTATCACCATTTTTCAAGGATCCATGTGCCCAATTCCTATTGGTTGAAGTTCCTCTCGAAAAGGGGCTCAAAGGCTATAAAAGGAGGGCCAATCCTAGGGTTTCTTCATCAATTCTAAGCTTCCAAAAGCCTCCGCCAAGCTACAACTTTCCGACAACGAATTGCTTCTTCTCCGACGCCTAGGTTTAATTGTTTTCTTTTTATTACGTCGGTTTAAGTTGTTTATTTCAGTTCATTACTTTCAAATCTCGGAGTTTTTATCGTAATGAGGAGAGGGGGAGTGCCCCTCTACCTCAAGCTTTTTGCTTTTATTTGTAACGATTAACTCCTACCTCTAACGAGGAGGAGTTCTTTAGTGTTTTGCCCTCCGTGCGTGGTCAAGGACCACTAGGGCCTTGGAGTAATAGCCGAAGGCTACGAACCAAGTAAAAATATTTGTCTCCTTTATTTATTGCTTATCTTTCCGCTGCAATTAATTATCTACTCGGGTTTTAACGAACGAACAAAAAAAAAGTTTTATCGCTATTCACCCCCCCTCTAGCGATTCACTTCGATCCAACAGAAAGTTACCTAGAATTGTCAAATCTCAAAAACTCAAGCAATCATGGACTCAAATCTTACACAGGTTAACAAACATGGTGACTTCAATCCATCCCGAATAGATTGAGAATGACTAAGCCTCACAAGGTAAATAGTGGTTTCTCTCGCTCTCATAAGCATGTAATAATAGAGTTCACTCAAGCTACTCATGGTTTATGCACTACCATATACTTGCTTTTCTTCTACCTTCACCATTATATACACATAAGAATGCACAATCACTGAAGGCTTATTAAGAATGTAAGGGAAACATGAAATAAAAGTAATGATGGTGTGAGTGCAAGAAAAAGAAATGAAGGAGACAAACAAAATAGTGGAAGATATGGAAATAATGAAATGCTACATAGATGAGTATAAGAAAGCATTGCCCTAAATTTTTTTTCTTCCAACCCTTATCACATTCTTCAATACAAATCTACTCATGATATACAATAAATCTCTCAATGATTGCAACAAGGGATGTCGTTAACAAAAATACTATCACACATGAATAAAAAAATGACACAACATGTCAAAATTTTCACAATACTTTTTTTTATTTCATGGGCACCCAATTTATTTATTTTTTTCAACTTTTTTTTTCATCTTTTTTTTTCAAACTTTTTTTCCTGACATGCAGTGCACTTCCCTATGCTCCAACATCAAGCTCAGCTAAAAAGATAAAGAGCATGACTAGCTTATGGTGATCAAGCACGACTTACCTATGCTTACACTAAATTTCCTGAGCTACTCTCTCCCCCACACTTAAATTTTTGTTCATCATGGGCAAAATACTCATCATGGAACATCCAAGTATTCCACATCCAGAAATAGAAATGGAGAAGAAAGTAATGGAAGGAAAGAAAAATACAAATGATGAACAACTAGAATATTATTCAATAAGCATGTGACGATAAAAGAAGTGAAGGAAAACAAATGTGATTGCCTTCGTAATAATCATGCAAACCTATTGCTCATCAGGTGGTCTCAAAGAATCAAAGCAGCAATACGTAAACTATAACCACAAGTGCACCACACACAAGCAATAAAAATAGGCTCAATCGTCACTAGGTAAACAAAAATAATCATCTCAGTCTATCAACACAAAATCCATCACCAAGTAGTAACAACATACAATCAAATAATCCATTCACGACAATAAATCTCAAAATTCGACAATTAAATTTAACTAGCTTTCACGACTACTAAGAAGATATAAAGGAATGCATAGGAAATTTATTTCAAAACACGACTAAATAAAAACTCGTCAAACAAAACTTAACAACTATAACTAAAATAAACAAAGTAAAAGAAATGTATATACAAGGGAAATAAAAGAAAATGATATGGAGCAAACTCTTTTGAGGTCCTGGCGATTGAAGAAGATTGAGCAAGAGGAGCCACGCAGGTTATGGGGTGTTCTGAGAGAAATCCCGTCCCGGTGGTTGAAGAAGATTCAAAGTAAGCATCCATGCTGGGAGTGGGATGGACTGAATGGGGGTGAGCGCCTTCATGGTGTGATCATGATAGTTCAATGCTGCTCCCTCCGATATGATTGCCTTCTTATATGTTTTCTTTGGAGGTCTGAGGCGATTCAGGAAAAGTGTCCAGCCTTGGGGCTGGATTATTGCATTTTCTGTTAGGGCCTTCATTAGCAGAGGTGTTGGAGACTCTGGCTAAGATGGAAGTGTCCAGTCTGGGGGCCTCCATCTATCCACCACTTCCATGGGAATCAGTTCATCAAAATTGCTTGTCGCCACTGTCTCACTTGTCTTCTGGTATGGCTGGCAAGTCTGAGCATTGGTATCTGGAAATTGCTCCTTTTCTTTAGAATAATCTAGGGCACAATCAGCATCACAGGGTAAATCCAAGCTGCTAGTATCAACATTCATATCATCTTCCACAACAACAACTTCATCAATATTTGGAGCATCAGATAGTACATCATCACCATGCTCATCAACAGAGGAGTCCTGTAGAGCTGCAGAGGTAGAAACGTATATATCACCAGCTCTATAATCCATCTCCTCAAACACATCCCTACCATCAGAAATGATCTCTGAGGAAAACTGGGAGGAATCTTGTGCTTGTATCTGGCTGATGGATGATGCAATTTGATCCAGCAGGATTTGCATGTTTTGTATCCTTTCTTGTTGTTGCTGATGATTATCACTGATTTGTTGCTGCATCTGCTATTGCATCTGCTGCTACAAAAGATTTTCTAGTTTCTCTATAATTGCTTGACTGGGAGCAGGGGTTTCTTCATTGTAGTCTTGGTATATCTCCCAGGGAGTTGACTCAACTTGTTGGAATGATTGTAGTCCATCACACACTATGTCATCTTGAAATCCCAATGGACTCTGATAAGCTGAAAAATTCTAAGCCTCTTCCTGATGTGCTTCTCCATAATTATTACTTGATTAATCACTCCAACTGGGCATGTAAGTATCGGCAAAAAGATGGGGGTGGATAGCACTGAGGTAGTTGAAGAACATACTGTGGTGTGTGCCCATATCTGAAATCTGAATCAAAATTATGAAAAGATGTACCAGAAATTGAATTATACCTATCCTACAGTGATGATATTGTAAGGATGTATCGAATCGACATTGATGTTCGGTGATTATACTCGATTGTTCGATTCGAATAATAAAGATCATTGAAATCTCCAAACCGCTGATAATATGGATCCATGTGTAAAGAAACTTCCTGTTCTTTCCTGAAACACTAACAATCAATATCAAAAGACACAGGAAGTATACATGATAAAATACATGGATATATAAGAATAAAAGAATTAAGCCCTCAACAAAAGTTTTGAATTTTGATTTTTTTTTAGAAAAATGGATAAACAATCCTAAGTCTACTAAACATCATTACACTCCCCGGCAACGACGCTAAATTTTGATAACGATATTTGTCATGGTACTGTTTCAAATTAATTGCCAAATCCTCTCTACACTAATATAGCATAGTGAATGGCCCGGATCGTTTTCCAATGAGTGTAATTGATAGAATAGTAAACTTAGGATCACTAATTATTGCTTTGGGGTTTCTAATGTAAATGGGGGTTTGGATTTTAAATACTAATCCTACTGAACGAAAAGACAATGCACGTAATCAAACTCTAATCTAACTAAACTACGATTGCGATGAAATTAAAAGAAACTCAAACTAAGCATTCAAACAAGAAAGTGCAGGAATTTAAATAACAAGTCAAATGCAAAATAACATGAAAGTAAAGTAAAGAATGAAATAAATCTAACCTATTATTAGACACTCCTAACTAATGGAAATAACAATCAAACTCATTAACTACAAATTAAACCCAGAACTAAACATCTTAATTAGACTATAAGTAAACATCCAAATGAAACTACTGTGATAACAATCAAGGGGTGATAATAGTTTAATTCATTATGCAAATAAAACGTAAACAAACAATGCAATGCAATTAAAATAAATGTGAGATAAATGTGACGATCGACGATCCTCAACACCCAGCGCAAGGACCTCCCTCTTTTGCAATGACTACGACTCAAACAACTTCCTTTAACGGTGGATGCGAATGGCGTAAACTCCCAAATCTGGAAATTTGGTGGTGTCTCCTTGCTCTCTCGAATCCGATGAAGCTAGGAGACTGTTGTCAAGGCAGAACTCCCGTGAATCCACAAAAGGAGGGGAATACAGATATATGTGAACCACTGCTCCGGCTTATGGTTGGCATGATTGCCTAATCGGTGCAGCCCAGGGATGAATTGTGACGGTGGAGCAGCCCAATCGGCGCTGCGGGAAGGTGGGGAATGCCGGAATAGAGGTGAAATCGCAGGTTCACCGGCGTTGGAGGGGCAGAGATGACCAATCGGTGTAGCCAAGGAGGGAATCTGAGGTGGGGCAGCCCAATCTGTGCTGCGGGAAGGAAATGGAACGCCGGTGAAGAATGGAAACTTGCCGGAGTCACTGCCGTTACCCACTGCCGATGAGTTGGCCGAATCTCGACATCTCGATCGCCTGGCGAGGTCGGGATAGGGATGCCGCCGGCTGTCGGAAAGAGGGGTCACCGGAGTCAACTACTGAAGCCGTCATCGCCGCTGAGAGGGGAAGTCCGCTGCTTGCGCGTGAGGAGGAAGGCGATGCACCGACGCTCGCGCGATGGAAGGGGAGAAGAAGCTGTGTCGCGCCATCTCCAAAGGGTGAAAATGTTGGATTTATTAAAAGCCTTTTTCTCGACCATCCGATCGAAGCCTCATCTAATCTCAATCGTCCATTAGAGCTAGAGTTTAATTGCCTTGATTAATCGATTAAGCTGGTTGTGCATACAACGACTCAGATTCCTCCGATTTTGAATGAACAGATCTGATCAATCTGAAGGGATAATCATGATCGGTCGAATCTGGATGAAGGGCTCAGATGTCTAGATCTAAATGTATGGACTGGATCTCTCCGGATCTAGATAGATGGCTCAGAATCAGCTACTTTCATCGGACAATTCATATTGTTCAGATCTGATCCCTTGATTGACTTGCCTTTGATCTTGATGAAGGGCTTAGATTAAATCAGCTTGGAATGCCCAACATAGTCCTAGATAAAGCTATATTTGATCCAACTTGAGTCTAGTTCATTGGCTCATCTCGATCTCCTACAAACAAAGATAAAATTTACATATAAGTCCAAAATTTAGGAGAATTTACAATAAGGTTCAAAAATGATCCAACTCATAAAACATAGAAATAATCAATAATTAATCACTCGAGAGGATAAAAACAGTGATATTAAGGACCAAAATAACACGACAAATTGGTAGTTATCAATGACTCCCCTTGTAACCTTCTTAGTGGCTTCCCTAGGTTTTCTTGAAATCTTAGCCACTAGGCATACTTCATGGTTAGCTTTAGGGATGACCTCCCTTATAACCTTGGCTCTCCTAGACCTACGTTGAGTTCCATAGTCAAATGGAACATTATAGTAGGTCTCCTTGGGCTTAGGTTTGTGACCCAAACCTTTCTTGCCTTTGGATGAACCTTGCCTCATAGACCCTAAGCTTTGACTCTTAGACCCTAGGCTTTGACTATTTGACCCTTGCATTTTCCTAAGGGTCTTTTCTAATTTCTCAAGTCTTGACCTCAAGACTTAATTCTCCAACTCTAATTGCCCAATCTTTGATTTTTCATTTGGTCTTTGGGTATTATCATTTCTTCTAGGCATATGCCTACCCTTTTTAGGGTTAATGCCTAAATGATCTTCTATCTTATTAATAGACTCCCTAGATGGGATTGTTTTAGGGATATTAGTCCCAAATTTCTCCTTATTTTTAAAATTGAGACTCTTAGCACCTAGGTAAAAATATTTGTTATTCCTAGCATGCTTTTTATGAACAATAGCAAGAGTGTTTAAATTATTTCTAGCATGCTTTTTGACATTAAAACTAGAAAGTGCATTACTAAAATATACCTTAGGGTTTGCCTTAGAGTCTCTCCCTACATGTGATGCTCCCTCTTGGCCCTTCTTCCTCCCCTTAGGGCATTGACTCCTATAATGCATTTTTTATTGACATTTGAAGCAAATGATATGCTCCTTGCTTTTAATTGTTGGGGCACCGACATCCTTTGACTTTTCTTGAGGTTTTGGTGTCGGTTGACTTTTCTTGACTCTTTTAGGATATTTACTCTTGTAATGTTTTACTTCCCTATACTCAAAACACATAATAAGACTTTTATTTTGAATTAATGTGCTTGAGTTACCTAAGTCAATGGTGGTGGAATTTTGAGCTTCTTCATCTTCTCGACCGGAGGTAGATGGTTCCTCTTGAGCTGACTTCGGTATTGAAGATGACCTAATCTCCTCCCCCTCAATCCTAGAGGTGGAGGCTTCTCTTACTTCTTCCACTTCTTCTTTCTCCTTGGATGTTGAACACTCCTTGACCTCCGATTCGGATGTTGACTCCTTATCAACTTCCAAATCCTCACTTTCTTGTGAGGATGAGCTTTCTTCCTTCTCCTCTTCTTCTTCTTGTGCCAAGTGAGTCTCCTCATGGAATCTTGCCAACTTTCTCCATAGCTCCTTGGCATCCATGTAATCCCCTAAACTACACAAAATGTCATTAGGGATTAAATCAACCAAGAATTTTATTACCTTTTTATTTTTCTCGAATTCTTGGAGTTGTTCCCCGGTCCACTTCTTCATTTTGAGGAATCCTCCATTTGGTCCTTTTGGATATTCAAATCCTTCCATCAATGCGGACCAATATTTGAAGTCCCTCATCAAAATGAATTCTTCAATCCTTGTCTTCCATTGATTGAAGCCTTCTCATCCATAGAGCGCATATGGAACCAGCGTGTTGATGTCTCATCCCAATTTTTCTTCAAATTCCATCTTCTTTCCTCTAGCGCTCTGCTCCCTGTTGTTAATCCATAGAAGAGCTCCTAGCTCTGATACTAATTGTAGGGACGTCTGATGAGCGCCAGAGGGGGGGGGGTGAATGACACATTCGATCGCTTCGATGGAAATCGTTTGTGCTTGCTACAAAACTTGTTATGCGCAGTGGAAATACAAACAATAAAGCAATAACAAAATACAAGCACAACAGAATACGCAATATAACATGGTTCGGAACCTTAGGGTTCCTACTCCATGGATTGGGCTCGAATGAGCCCTAGCGATGCAAACACCACTACTAATTAATAATACTCCTTCTCGACAATAAGTCGGAGGTAGAGAAACCTCGTACAAGGATTCTTACAACAATAAGAACGAAATACAAGTAACTACAAGTACACTACACAAATACAAGTAAAGAAAACTTTACAAAATGTGAACTTGAATGCTTACTTTTGGTTGCTTGAGAGTAGCCTTGAAGGTCTGGATTGCAGCAACAAATCCCCTCCAAATCACCTAAAAGAACCATTGCGAATTCCTCCACTTCGAGCTGCTTTTATAACCTGCAATGGGCTGATTTCGCGCTTGACAGTCGACTACCAACAGTGTCATTGTCTCACAATGACTTAATCCACATCGACATCCAAGCCAACAGATCGATCATTGTGTCATTACCCATCGATCGACTACCAAGGTGGTGATTGACGATCGGCTATCGAGCGTTACGCTCCGCAACCTCAATCGATGATCGTGCCATCCATGGCGGTCATTGCTCTTTCGATTAGTTGACTGCCCGCGTCGGTGATCATTGCCAAGGCTATTTTACGTAGTCGAACCCTAGTCGACTCATGATAGTTGACTGGTCATAATCTCAGTCGACTGTTACAAGTCGACTCGGCTGTCAAGTGTCAAAACACTTGACCAATCGATTGGTCCAAAGCCCCAGTTGACTGATAACCTCAACCATGAGGTTTAACCCCAAGTATGATGCCCTCATACTTGCTAGACCACCCTTAGCCTAGACCTAAGCCTTCTAGCCACCTCCATCAGCCTCATGCCTATTGGATCCCTCTAAGTCATCCATGACTTGTTCATCCATATGCTAGCCTTCAGGTGCTTCCATCGGCTATTGTCATACTAAGCTAGTCTACACCGCCAAGACACATTTAGGCTTACGCTGCCAAGACTACCGCTTGGACTTTACGCTGCCAAACCATTGGACTTATGCTCCCAAGACTCCTGCTTGGACTTTACGCTGCCAATATCAACCCTTGGACTTCCTTGCCAACCCATGTTGGACTTTCTATTTGCCAAGACTCAAGCTTGGACTTTCCCTTGCTAAGACCCATGCCTGGACTTTCCATGCCAACCCATGTTGGACTTTCCAATTGCTAAGACTCAAGCTTGGACTTTCCCTTGCCAAGACCCATGCTTGGACTTTCCATGCCAAGTACCCAAGACTTGGACTTTCCATGCCAAGTACACAAGACTTGGACTTTCCATTGCCAAGTGTCCCACTTGGACTTCTCCATCATATGGTCAACCATATATTCAACCCATTGTCAAACAATGGTTAACTCATTGTCAAACATCAATGTCAAATATAAAACCACTACTCGAGTCAAACTCGAGTATGGTCAATCACGACTTGGGCCGATTGCACCAACAGTTTTCAATTCAACCCTTGTCGGAGGAATTTTTCAGCAAGGAATTCGCTTCATCATTCATTGAAGAGGGTTGTTCGGGTCATCATCGTCATCGGAGAGGGTGCTTCCTTCTCCGAGTGTTGTGGATTGTCGGTTGATTTTTATTTGGGTTCATGAATTGAAATGATCAATAGAATTTAATTTGTAGTTTCATTTGTAGTTATCTTGTAGTTTCATTTGTTGTTTAATGTGGATGTTTAATTCATAGTTAATTTGCAGTTCAATTTGATGTTCAATTCAGATGTTTATCTTGTAGTTTAATTTGGAGCTTAGTAGCAGCTTAATTTGTAGTTCATGAATTAGTGTTGGTTAGTTGCAACTTTGCTTAATTGTTCATTAGGGTAATTGTTCTTTAGCTTAGTTGTTCATTTGTTTGATGTGTTCCTTAGCTTAATGGTTCCTTTCCTTAATTTTTCATTAAGTTGATTTTCTGCTTGGTTATTGTCATGTCCATTAATTAGAATTATTTAATAATTGTATCGTATAGTGACAATATGGTGCATGGTTGAATTGCTTAGGCATGTTAAGTTAGCTTTCAAGTAATTGTCTTGATAGATTGTAGGAACCCCTAGTGTCTGCTATTGTTTAGAAACAAACGTCCAACCATTATATTCATTGGGAGACGATCCGAGTCATTCCTATACTGCATTAGTGTAGTTAGGGGGTTCGGTAATTAATTTGTAACGGTACCACAACAATTACTGTTGAGCAGCGGTGGATTCTCCTTATCACCAGAAGATAAAGTTTTCAGTGGGCCAACTCATTGGGAAAGTCCGTGGTGAACATAAAATAGCTCGGAGTTGCTATATGCAAATGGTAAGGGACGACAATAAAAAGGCTAGAGTAGAAGACACCAAAGGGGAAGGCCATTGTCTCTCTAGAGGCATATGTGCTAGAAGAAACCCTGCCCAAAAAGGAGAAGTTAGAAGAAGAGGAAGCTGTGGAATAGCTCATGGGAAAGTGACTCGGATAGCACATCAGTTGGTGGTGAAGAAAGAACTCATTGCTTGTCTACGGAGGAATGAAGATATATTCGCCAAAGATGTGCATGATCTGACTGGAATCAACAACCGAGTTGCAGAGCATCATCTAAACATCCTCCCTAGAGCACGACTTGTCCAGCAAAAGCGGCGACATTTCGGGCCGGAGAAGGACAAGGTCATCGCTGAAGAGGTGGATAAGCAACTGAAGGCTGGTCACATAGAAGAAATCCAATTCCTTGAGTGGGTATCGAATGTAGTGTTGGTCCCCAAGCCCTCTGGAAAATGGAGAATGTGCATTGATTTTCGCGATTTAAATAAAGCCTGCCCTAAAGACTTGATGTGAGCAAAACATATAAGATTTTAGGAGTAGTTTTAGTACACATCTTATTGCATTTCATACGTGTTTCACGCATCTTTTTTCATGTTTTGCATTCATATCCTATTTTCTAGTTCAAAGATCTGCTCTTGCTGTTTTTATGTGTAGGACAACAATTTGGAGGTAAAACTACACACTTTTGAATCCAAAGAAAGGTGAGCATGCTCTGGCCATGTTTCTCCTAAAACACGAGCATGCTCCGGAGCAAAAGAGAAGGCATTCACCAGATAGTTGTTGGACTATCCGAGCCGCAAAAAATGCTTTTTGCGTTGCGAAAACCCCGGAAGTCGGCTACGAATCCATGCGAAGATAAAAAAAATTACATGTACATGTTTAAAAACCTTAGATCTACTCTAGATCTACATGTTAAGAGTTTTACCTTTGATGTGACACCCTTCGCTTATCCCGCTCGTCCAAACGGCTTGCCGGAACTTGAGAGTATCAAGTGTACACTCCTCTATCGGTATCCCCATGAGCAATAGGTGGAGAAAAGACAACTTTGAGAGTGCTAGCACTCCTTGAAGTCCACGGAAAAGGAGGGGGAGAGAGCTTGAGGGAAGAGAGGAGGAAGAAGATGAAGTTACACAACTTAACTTCACACACTTACACCCATTCAATAGTGGCCAACCACTATAAGGGGGTTACATGCATGCATGTAATTCCAAGAGCCAATGACTCTTCGTCTCCCTCATGAGGTGGCACCCCATGATGTGTCCATGATGATGTGGAACATCATCATTGGCCGACCACATGCCAAGTCACCATGAAATGACAATTGGTCAAGTCAAAATTGACCATTCATCTTCCCTCTCAAGTCAAGTCAAACTTGACCTCTTATCTCCCATGGTTGATCAAATCCAACCATCTGATTCAAGTCAATTTGATTTAATGAATCTCAATTCATTAGTTTAAATTGACTCGATGAATCAAATCTAAATTAGACTCATTCAACACTTGAATTAACTTGAGTCCAACTCAATTAATCTAATTTGGATTACTCTTAATCCAATTTGGTTCATCCCATGAACCTAATCCTCATGGTTCATCATATGAACCTAATCTCCATCTAATTGCTCTTTGTGTGTGACCCTATAGGTTCTTGTAACATTGGCAATGCTCCAAAACCGATTTAGGAACATAAGCAATGAGCGGTATCTAACAACACATCATTGCTACCCAAGTTACAAGAATGTTGAGATCCAACATCACCTTTGTGACTACTAATTGTGACTCTCACAATATGTGACAATGTCCCTCTATCCTTGACATCTAGATTGACCAACTGAGGCATAAACCATGTCATCCTCCGTACAATCTATATCTTGAACTCCAAGTAGACTCACTCTAATCAAATGAGCTCAATATCTCATATTGACTCATTTGGGCATGACCATGCACTTAATGGTCTCACTCTATCAAGAATAACGATGTCACTCACGTCATATAGGAGGGATAGATCCCATCTACATCACTCACATCCCTCCGCATAATTTGTTACATACCTAGTAATCACCTTTATAGTCCACCCATTTACGGGTGACGTTTGACGAAGCCAAAGTATGCAACTCCTTATGTAGGGAACCATGGTGACTTCAGGTCCAAGGACTAATAGTCATACTAATAGTCACATGAGAAAGTATATGACACTCATATAACGATCCATGATACTTTCTCATGGTGGGTCATTCAGTATACATTTTCTAATGCATACCCATGTGTCAACTTGATATCTCATATCCATTACCTGTGAGATCAAGTCATCGAGTTGACCTACATGCTAGTCTCTTCGCATTAACATTGTCCCTGAATGTTAATACTTGACTAGGAATGATTAAGAGTAGTGTTCTCTATATCATCTCATTATCGATTTTGTAGGATCGATGAAGTGTGGATATGGCCGGCTAGAGGGGGGTGAATAGCCCTCTTTCGTTCGATGACGTAATTCGCTTGTCTACAAAACTAATTAGCGCAACGGAAACAAACAAGACAAGCAAGTAAACAATACAAAGGTAAAAACAATGCTAACAAGATAATATAACGTGGTTCACGACTACGCTGCTAATCCATGGTCTCCGATTCGTCCTCGGTGAATCACTCCGCAACCAATCCACTATTGCTCTCTCCTTTGCACCAAGCTAGGTGGAGGTAACCCTTACAACTCAAGAACACTCCTTTTACAATTGATGTGAAAGAGAACTAGAAGAAGGAGTTTATCACTTGTAGAGCACTTGGATGATGGTTTGGAATATAAGCATTAGCCATCCAAAAGCCCACACCCTCTCTTTTTATAGAGAGGGCTGATTTCTTCCCATTGGCCTTGGCAGTCGACTGTCGCCACCACAACGGCCTCCGAACACGTCGGATCCCGACCGTTGTAGTCCAATGGAACCCTTGACAGTCGACTGATGTATCCATCAGTCGACTGATGCCTCGTAGTCGACTGCCCAGTCGGCTACGAGAGGTTCTGTGGCCCAAACCCTCTCGACTACCGATCACGCCATATCAATGATCGATGGTCTCGGCAGCCGACCGCCAACATATGATAGTCGATCACTGGGCCAAAACTCATCGATTGATACCGGTCGAACTCCGTTCGATTGAAGAGCCGATCGCCATTTCATGGCAATGATCGTGCCATGTGAAACTCAAACTTAACATTCGTTTGAGCTTCTAGCGGTCGAGTAAACCTCAACCCTTGCGGTCGAGCCTCCAACACTCAACCATTCGGCCAAGTTCACCTAATAAGCTACTTACAATTCACTCATTCTCTCATCTCATTCGAAGTCCCTCGCCGAAGCTCTCTTCGTTCGCGGCCACGTCCCTCGGCAGCATCAGGCGCACGACTCTGCAATGCTCCTTCACGTCTCTTGCCTCCGAAGTCTGCTTCCTTAGCTTCGCTTCAAGTCATCTCGTCCGGCGGTCCCTCGGTAGCATCAAGAGCACGACTCTGCATTGCTCCTTCGCCGACTCAAGCACGAGGTTGTGAGTGGTGAACCCGCCAAGGCTCTATGTGCGAATTACTAAGTCCTGCAAGACTCCAACGCACATATCAAATCACAATAACAACCTAACTTAAACCCTTTTCCACACACATCAAAACCTTATCATGTCAAGAGATTGCCCTAACAATCTCCCCCTTTTTTATGCATGACAATCCGTTTAAGTTAGATAAAACATTTGATAAAATATTAAGGAAAGAAAGCATGTAAATAACATGATTAGCAACTCTCCCCCTTAATACATGAAACTCTCCCTTACTTAAACATACATCTTTCTCCCCCTTTGACACCATCAAAAAGATTAAACAAAGTTTATATATCATGACATCAAGTTTAGAGAGAAACAAAAATCAAAATCACTCAAAAAAAACTTGATAAAATCAGTTTACTGTGCTTGTTCACAGTCCATCAGTCGACTGCTATCAGTATGGCAGTCGACTGGCACAAAGAAATCAGGTTTTCTGATTTTTTGGATGAAATTCAGAAATGCACTATAAATTCCAAAAAATTCGAAAAATAGTGAGATTTTGGGGAACACATTTCTTTTAGGGTTCTTTATCAATGAAAAATAGTTTTCCATGAAAAAACATTATATTTTCAATGATTTTCCAAAAATCCAAAAGCTTTAAAAACAACTAGTGTTTTGATCAAGTTTGTATCCATTTTAACACCTAGTTTTGCTTTGGATTGTTTCAAAACATGAACACACAGATTTTAAAGTAAGAAATTGTTTTGAAAACATATGAAATATCCAACCATGATCTTTGGGCAATATGTCTATGAATTAAACATAAGCCTTCCCCATGATTAGTCTATTATTGCTATTTGATACTTTAAATGATCATCTAAATGCCATAGGCATTAGTGGACCATTTGTATCATCCTATCATCTCACCCAAGCTAAGTTTTCAATCAAGGTAGCCTATGGTGAGTGTGAGATGTATCCTAAAGGTATTTGTATATACTTAACCATTATTTTCATGCAATTCTATACAAGGTTAAGTATCATCCTATCATTCCACATGATCATAAAGACATATATGTATGAATTCCACATTATGACCATGAAACACATGTATTCATCAATTTATAATCATGCATTAGGTATTACATCATGATAATAAAGAAAATATCACCTAAAGCATGATTTATCTATTTATAGGTGCATTATCATCACCTAACACTATTTCAAAAAATGTTGTCCCGCCATCCTAAGTCAACCAACAATATGATGTAGGTAAATTGCATATGGTTGACTACCCTAGGGTTTTCCTAACCCTTTAGGATGGATTTAGGAACCCAATATAAATTCTTGCCTATGGGGTTCACTAAAAATTCTTTAGGGATCCATTTTCTAGCTATTACCTTCTTTTTATCTTGAACCCTAGCAATTAAGCATTTATAGGTCTTTTCATTTTTATTTTCTTTATATCCTAGGCCTTTCTTGTTGAAGCTTGCTCTTTGGCTCCCTATGATCATGTTAAGAGTGTTGGAACCAATTGTGAATTTTTCTAGGTCTTTGGTCAAGTGATCTAACTTTTCCCTTAAAGCCCTATTCTCTTCCATACATGCATCACTTACATCTAATGGCACATAAAGATCATGTGAGCATGCATCATCATGACTAGAAGAAATATTTTCATTAATATTTAAGCATGCTTTTTCTAGTTTATTTTCTAAGTCCTTAATTTTCATTAATATTTTTCTTTTTAGCTCTAAATAGATCCTTAGTAAGACTAGAAATCATGGAAACTATTTTACTTGGTGAGAGGTTCGTTACCATAGTCTCCATGTCTTCTTCCTCCGATTCCAATGATGGTGAAGAAGCTCCCCCTTCACTAGAGCTCTCCTCACTTGTGCTTGATTCTTCATTTTTGGTGGAGGATGAGTCTAGGTCGTCAAAGGCCATCAATTCCAAATTTGTGACAAAGACATTTTCCTCTTCCGATGATGATGAAGATGAGGAAGAGGGGTCATCCCATGTCCTTGCTTTTAATGCCTTGGCCTTCCCTTTTTCCTTGGCCTTCTTTTCTTCTTCCTTTTTCTTCTTCCTCCCCTTTTTCTTCTTCTTTTCTTCCTTCTTTCTCTTCTCCTCTTTACTCTTGTTTAGGAGGGGACAATTGTCCCTTATGTGTCCCTCTCCTTGGCAATTATAACAAATCACCTTCCCCCTTGGTCTTCTTCTCCTATCATTAGAGTTATTGAATTTAAAACCTTTTAATGCACGCCTTACCCTCCTTACCATATAAGCTTTTTCCGTGCTATCCATGGAGGAGGATGAGGATGCTTCGTCGGAGGAGGAGGGAATCTCCATCTTCTTCTTCCCTTTGTGGGCCATCAAGGCTACTCCTCTTGAAGGTTGAATTCTAGGCTCTTCTACTATTCCTTCAAGCCTTGTTTCGTGGAGCTCCATTGTTGAGAAAAATTCCTCCAAGGTGATAACTTCTAGGTTCTTGGAGATGTAGAATGAGTCCACCATAGAGCTCCATCTTGAGGACCGAGGAAAGACATCTATAGCCTTCATGAGCATGTCCCTATTTAAAAGCTTCTCATCTACACTAGATAAACCGGTTATTATCTCTTTAAATCTAGAGTGTAGTGAGGTTACCTTTTCTCCCTTTTCTAATTTGATGTTTGATAGTTGGGAGAGGAGGAGGTCTCTCCTTGCAAGTTTGGCCTCCGAGGTACCTTCATGAAGCTCTACTAGCTTCTCCCACATCTCCTTGGCACTAGAGCATTCCCCTATCCTATTCACTTCTTGTTGGGGGAGTACATTGTAGAGGTGGTGCTTGGCCTTTGAATTTGCCAAGTATTCTTCCCTTTGCCTCTTGCTCCACCTTGATTTCTCCAATGACTCCCCTTCTTCATCCCTAGGCAATTCGAAACCGTTTTCCATAATTAAAAGAATTTCGAAATCGGTTTTGAAAAATACCTCCATTCTCTTTTTCCACCAAGAGAATTCGCCTTCAAATTTTGGTGGGTGAATGTTAGAGCCGATCATTCTTGAATGTGCTTGTTGTGGCGGTTAGTCCTCGACAAGCTTTCCTTGGCTCTGATACCACTTATAGGATCGATGAAGTGTGGATGTGGCTGGCTAGAGGGGGGGTGAATAACCCTCTTTCGTTCGATGATGTAATTCGCTTGTCTACAAAACTAATTAGGACAACGAAAACAAACAAGACAAGCAAGTAAACAATGCAAAGGTAAAAACAATGCTAACAAGATAATATAACGTGGTTCACGGCTACGCCGCTAATCCACGATCCCCGATTCGTCCTCGGTGAATCACTCCGCAACCAATCCACTATTGGTCTCTCCTTTGCACCAAGCTAGGTGGAGGTAACCCATACAACTCAAGAACACTCCTTTTACAATTGATATGAAAGAGAACTAGAAGAAGGAGTTTATCACTTGTAGAGCACTTGGATGATGGTTTGGAATATAAGCATTAGCCATCCAAAAGCCCACACCCTCTCTTTTTATAGAGAGGGCTGATTTCTTCCCGTTGGCCGCCACCAGTCGACTGCTGCCCTTGGGAGTCGACTGCCGCCACTACAACGACCTCCGAACACGTCGGATCCTGACCGTTGTAGTCCAACGGAACCCTCGACATTCGACTGATGTATCCATCAGTCAATTGATGCCTCGTAGTCGACTGCCCAGTCGGCTACGAGAGGTTCTGTGGCCCAAACCCTCTCGACCAGTCAACTGGACTGATGGTCTTGGCAATGATCACTGGGCCAAAAACCCATCGATTGATACCATTGAACCCGTTTCGATTAGAGCGGCCGATCGCCATTTCATGGCAGTCGACTGGTGCCATGTGAAACTCAAACTTAACATTCGTTTGAACTTCTGGTGGTCGGGTAAACCTCAACCCTTGCGATCGAGCCTCCGACACTCAGCCATTCGGCCAGGTTCACCTAATGAGCTACTTACAATTCACTCATTCTCTCATCTCACTCGAAGTCCCTCTCCGAAGCTCTCTTCGTTCGTGGCCACGTCCCTCGGCAGCATCAGGCGCACTACTCTGCAATGCTCCTTCGCATCTCTTGCCTCCGAAGTCTGCTTCCTTCAAGTCATCTCATCCGGCGGTCCCTCGGCAGCATCAAGCGCACGACTCTGCAATGCTCCTTCACCGACTCAAGCACGAGGTTGTGAGTGGTGAACCCGCCAAGGCTCTATGTGCGAATTACTAAGTCTTGCAAGACTCCAACCCACATATCAAATCACAATAACAACCTAACTTAAACCCTTTGCCATACACATCAAAACCTTATCATGGCAAGAGATTGCCCTAATAGATTTAACTAATCGATTGATATAGATAAGAACCTTCTACTCAAGGATGTTATTATACATAGTTATTTGGCACCAATACAAGTAAGTATAATAACCATAAAGAAATTCCTTTATAAATAGGAATATGATACAACAAAGTCCATACAACAACCATCACATGATTGACTCTAGGGCTTTCACTAACAATCTCCCATTAGCACAAGTGCCAATCACTGTAATATCTAATACCCAATGACCTAGTGTGACCATCATACTTTTTCTGTGCCAAAGCCTTAGTCAAGGGATCTGCGATGTTAGCCTCTGTGGGTACTCTGCAAATCTTCACATTTCCTCTATCGATAATCTCTCGAATGAGATGGAAGCACTGTAGTCTGTGTTTGGTCCGCTGGTGTGAGCGAGGTTCCTTAGCCTGCATAATCGCTCCATTGTTGTCACAATAGAGCTCTATAGGATCTGCTATGCTAGGAACCACCCCAAGTTCAGTAATGAACTTGCGGATCCAAAATGCCTCCTTTGCTGCCTCTGATGCAGCAATATACTTGACCTCTGTTGTATAATCAGTAACTGTGTCCTACTTCGAACTCTTCCAGTTCACAGCGCCACCATTTAAGCAAAACACGAACCCTGACTGTGATCTATAATCATCCTGGTCAATTTGGAAGCTGGCATTGCTGTAACCCTTTACAGCTAGCTCCTCATCGCCTCTAAATATCAAGAAATATTCTTTAGTCCTTCTCAAGTACTTAAGAATATTCTTGACTGCTATCCAGTGACGCTCACCTGGATCTGACTGGTATCTACTGATCATGCTCAAAGCATATGAGACATCAGAATGAGTACATATCATGGTGTATATGATAGATCCTATGGCCGATGAATAAGGGATCTTATCCATGCGGTATCTCTCATCTCTAGAAGAGGGACTTTGAGTCTTCGAAAGACTCACACCATGTGACATCGGCAGAAGTCCCTTCTTGGAATTCTGCTTGGTAAATCGTAGTAATACTGTGTCAATATATGTACTCTGACTTTGGCCAAACAATCTCATCACGCACAACACTTTGTGGTTCCTGTTCAACCTTCATCAAGGCCTCAGTGCTATGGTCCTTATCTTGAATTTCTTTAAGATCGAACGTACTCCCACTAGTTTTTCTAGAAACAAAATCCTTTTCTAGAAATACCCCAGTCTTTGCCACAAACACTTTGTGCTGACTGGGAATGTAGAAGTAATATCCCTTCGTTTCCTTGGGATATCCAACAAAATAGTACTTATCGGATTTGGGTCTCAGTTTGTTTGAGACTTGACGTCGAACATAAGCCTCACAACCCCAAATCCTCATGAAAGACATCTTGGGATTTTTCTCTGTCTATATCGTATATGATGTCTTTATCATAACCTTGGATGACACACAATTAAGAGTGAAGTGAAGGCTGCTATGTCTAGAGCATATCCCCAAAAGGATATAAAAAGATCTGTGTGACTCATCATAGATCGTACAATATCTAATAGGGTACGATTCCTCCTTTCGAATGCACCATTCTACTGTGGTGTTCCAGGAGGAGTGAGTTGGGATAGAATCCCACACTCAGCCAGATAGTCATGAAACTCATGGCTAAGGTATTCACCACCTTGATCTGATCGAAGTATCTTAATACTTGTCCAAGCTGGTTTTGTACTTCATTCTTGAATTCTTTGAACTTTTCAAAGGATTCTGATTTATGTGTCATCAAATACACATAACCATATCTACTGAAGTCATCAGTAAATGTAATGAAGTACTTGTAACCACCTATAGCAGCAACATTGAAAGGGCCACATACATCACTATGTATAAGTCCTAACAAGTCTGTTGCTCTTTCGCTGTGTCCATTAAAGGGAGTCTTGGTCATCTTACCTAGAAGGCAAGACTCACATGTCTCATATGATTCAAAATCAAATGAATCCAGCAGCCCATCCTTATGGAGCTAAGATAAACAACTCTCATTTATGTGACATAACCGACAATGCCAGAGATAGGTTCGGTTCAACTCATTTGACTTGAACCTTTTGGTACTTATGTTATAGATGGGGTTCTCTAAGTCTAGAATGTAGAGTCCGTTTATCAGAGGTGCACTACATTAGAACATATCATTTAAATAAACTGAATAACATTTATTCTTTATTATAAATGAAAAACCTTTCTTATCTAAACAAGAAACCGAAATTATGTTCTTAGTTAAAGCAGACACATAACAATATTCATCTAGTTCTAGTATAAGCCCAGAGGGCAGAGATAGAAAATAAGTTCCTACAACAACAATAGTAACCCTTGCTCCATTGCCAACTCGTAGGTCACCTCGCCCTTTGTCAATGCCCTGCTATTTCTCAGCGCCTGCACATTAGTACAAATGTGAGATGTACATCCGGTATCTAATACCCATGATGAAGAAATAGATAGATTGACTTCTATAACATTTATACATGAAGTAGAAGTCTCACTTTTTTTCTTCTTAAGATCTTCCAGGTATGCTTTGCAGTTACGCTTCCAGTGTCTGTAGGGGATCGATCAATGTGTTGACTGGCTAGAGGAGGGTGAATAGCCCTCAACCGTTCGATGGTGGAATTCGTTTGTTCTCGTTGTGTTGCTTTCCTACGATTGTCGTTAGCGCAGCGAAAATAATAGAAACAATAATAATACTAACAACAATACAAGCATATGCAAACACACACGATATATGTGGTTCGAAACCGAATGGTTCCTACTCCACAGGCGAGTTCACCGAGCTCTAGCTATGCGAACGAAACTAACTAAACTCCTTCTCGACTACACGTCGGAGGTGGAGAAACCTCGTACAAGCTATTACAACAGTAATACTACAAGAAATACAAAGACACAAGAAATACAAGTAAAGAACGCTTTACAACTCATTGCTTTGAACCCTTTCTTGTTGCTTGCTTTGGATGGCTCTTGAAGGACTGGAATGCAGTAGTAATTTTCCTCTAATCGCTTCCTTAAAGTCTTGGTGAAATCCTCCCACTTGAGCTCCATTTATAACTTGCATCAAGCTATTTTCGTGCCCAGTAGTCGACTGCCAAAAGGCCCCAGTCGACTGCCCCTGTAGCCGTTGTCTCACAATGGACAGATCCACGTTGGATAAGTTCCAACGGATCACCTACCAGTTGACTGCCAGTCCATGGCAGTCGACTGGTGACCTAGTAGTTGACTTCCCAGTCAGCTACGGAGCGTTCTATGCTCGCGACATTCCCATCAGTTGACTACCATCCCTTGGCAGTCGACTGCTGTCGACATCAGTCGACTGCCAATCCATGGTAGTCGACTGCCAGCCACAAAACTGTAGTCTAACACCAGTCAAACCCTAGTCGACTTGGACCAGTCGAACCGGCACCTATGCCAGTCGACTGCTGTCGGGTAAAACCTCAAACACCAAGTTATTTGAGCATCCGACCGTCAGATAAACCCTCAAACATCAAGTTTGAGCCTCCGACACTCAGTCTTAGCCACTTGGCCAAGTCCACCTTATCCCTCATGGAGTTCCCCACAGAAGCTATCTTCCCTCGGCCTGCGTCCCTCGGATGCGCCAAGCGCACGACTTCGCAACACCATCCTTCGCATCTCATGCCCTCGAAGTATGCTTGCCTTGAGCCTCACTCCATTCGCTCCCCGTCCTGCGGTCCCTCGGATGCACCAAGCGCATGGCTTCGCAATGCGATCCTTCATCGACTCAAGAACCTCGAGCCTAGTGAACTTACCAAGTCCTCAAGACTTCCCACATGCACCAAGCGCACGACTTCGCAATGCATTTCTCACCAAGCACCAAGCGCACGGCTTCATAATGCTTTGGATTTTCCCACACCAAGCCCCATGCTTGGATTTTCCATGCCAACTCCATGTTGGACTTTCCCATGACAATCCCATGTCATGATTTTTGTCTATCATCAAAATACTATCAAAGTACTACTCAAGTCAAACTCGAGTCAACCTGGGCTGATTGCACCAATAATCTCCCCCTTTTTGATGATTGACAAAACTACCATCTCAAGTCTACCAATTTTCCCATATTGGCAATTCTCATATCCCAATGAGAATTCCAACGAACCCTAATTGGTAACTTGGTAACTTCTCCCCCTTTTTGATATTACATCAAAAAGGTCCTCCCCAAGGGTATGAATGTCTCATATCCCAATGAGATCTTACAATCTCTCCCTTGAAGGAACTCATGCCTACAATCTTTCTAGTGATCCCATATCACTTAAAGAGCGGCAACCCAATTTTCCTTCCATCAGGAAATACACATCTATCTTACCATGATGGATACCTCCCCCTAGAGGCTTGCTCCCCCTTGACCATTGCACCAACAATGTCCTTGGAGAGTCCCTAAGCCAATAGGAACATTTAACCAATCAAAATTAAGGCAAAGTTCAACAATGAACTCTCATCCACCTTAAAATTGATACTCTCCCTAAACCTTTCTCCTAATCCATGTCCAATGGATTTCCACCCTTTCTAATGCTCTCCCAAGCATATCCTAGGGCTAGGAGTGGTTAGGGGACCTTAACCTAGCTGAACATGGGCCTAACCAACAAAGTTTACCCGAAATCAGCTTGGGCAATCATGGAATTCAATCACAGCCACCCCATCGATCGAGGCCTCCTGTCGATCGATAATCATTCTGAGTTCTGACATTCGAAATGGATTTCTAAAATCCATAAGTAAATATATATAAGTTTAAAATTCTTGAAATTTGGTATGTATATTACTTATCATAAACACTATGGCTGAAAAATATTTGAAAATTATTTTACCCACTAAATTAAGAGATTGACACAAAGTCCAAAAGTTAAGAAAAGCTTCAATAAAGAGCCCTCTTTGTATCATCCCATTCAATGGTGATAGCTATCAAAAGATAGGCTTCACCAAGGTTTTTCAAAATATTTTCAAAATGTTTTTGAAACCTTTAATTCATTTTCCCTAAACATCTCACTTATATCTAGATGTGTAAAACACATACAAGTCAAGTTTTTAGTGAGATGTGGGGTTTTTGTTCTTTTAATGGTTTCATGCATATTTTTAGACAATATTATTTGATTCCCATCAAATCATGCCATAGTCCTTAATTTCATTTTAGTTATATGCATGATGATGATTATGGCATAAATATTATTTAACTAAGCATGTGCCAAAATCATGATGTCATGACATGTGAATGACATTTTAGCATACATGACATATAAATAAGAAGTCTAAACATGATCATGACATTTTTAGAGATAAAAGTGAAGATGATGTCATGACATGGCAAGACAAATAAATCATGGAAAGTAAAATATACTAAGGTATAAAATACCTAAGTGTTAAATCCAAAATGCCATTTCTAAGAATTAACCCCATTTTGCCTTAATACCATCATTCCCCCTAGTGTGCCAAAAACCCAAAATGACACACCAATACCTCTAAGACCTAATTGTGCCAATTTAATCATTTTTCAACTTCTCAAGCACATTGGCACATCCTAATGTGTCAACTCACCATGGCTAGGTTAACCGCCCTATTAGTAATATATGAGAGATGTCCTAAGGCAATCGCCTTATGTATGAACCATTTATATGATAAATGAAGATTCACTATTTGAGTATACATGTTTTATGTATTTGATTGGATCTTAAACTCATTTACTGAATGTCCACGATACGATTCACAGCATGAGAGAATTTATGATTGGATCACAACTAGTGAGTATCTCTACATGTGTAATTGTGATGTATCGGAATTATCCCTAGTTGATGAATTGATGGATTTGGACACCATCAATTCTGTCGAGACTAGCACGAGGTATACTCCTTGGTGTATCCAAGCAGCTGATTCTCACTGGCTGGAGATATTGTGATGTCCGGAGTTAATTGTGGATGCTAGTTATGGTAACTAGTTCATTGGAGTGACTAGCCGTAAGACTTCATATGGTTCTTTGCATATATAGATATGTCAATGAAGTTCTTACTGTAGCTTAAGTGCGATGTTCCTTTGACTTGCGGTATTCAAGTCATCTTGATCATGGAGACTTATGCTTTGACATCTTAAGCAAGCATCTCTAAGGAGATGTGGACCCGGGATGATTGGGTATATGTCGAAGTGATCAAAGGTGTTTGAATAGCCTATAAAGGATTCACCACTCCTTGCGAGGAGATGTATACCCATGGCCTCTCGTCGGATTGTTACTAAAGTCTTTGGCTAAAGCATTACATGTTTAGAGTAAGGTACTCTTCGATACATGTGCAATAACTAGAATCCGTAGGACGAGGAAATGATACTTGAGCTAGGTGTGACGTAGTCAACCTAGTGGGGACTGACACTATAGACCATGTCCTGAACCAAGTGGGTATAAGATGAGTGAAGAGAATGGGGCACGAATCATTCGAGCTGCTGAAGGGTTTCAGAAATAGTTCTGGATCAACCGTTGATCTTTTCGGTTAATTGGGGATCATGATGTACTACTAGGTGCCACTATAATTAATGGTTAATTATAGACGGCCAACATAAACCGAGAACCTATTTGGTCACACGCACAACGAGCGTAATTCAAAGGATTTAAAACGAGCTTGAGAATGGGATTCTCAGACCGAGAGAAACAAGGTTTGGTTGGACCAAACAAGAAGCGAGCATGAAATCGTTTCAGTCGCAATGGAAGCGTGGATGGGCCGTGTCTTATGAAGACATAATGGATGGTTTATTTTAAACGAATGAACCAAAAGTTGGTTCGGTTCGTTTTAACTTAAAATAAACCATCATGGTTTGGTTTATTTTAACTTATATTAATGGAGAGGGTTAACGGGCCTCATGGTTATGATCCAATAACCATTAAGAGAATTAGTTATCTATAAAAGAGGGCTTAAGGGATAGTTAAGCACTAATCCAAAACCCTAGCAATAGTTGCCGCTCACCTCTCCTTGGAGACTCTCGGCGCCAACCCCCATTGCCGCCCAGCCCTTGTCTGCCGTCTTCATCCGATGATCCTCCGGCGACCCTCCGGTGATCTTCCTAGGCTTCGGTGATAAGGTGAGCACTTGGCTTCCCTTGTTTGGCCGGCGCCTACTCCTCCACCAAAGCTGTCCAGTTTTCTGGACAGCTTGTTCTTCTCTCGTCGGAGCGTCGTTTGGACGACGGTTAGAGCTCCGACAGTGCCTAACTTACCGGGGATTCGATCTTCGGTAATCCTCTGAGGTGGAGGACGAAGGATTCGTCAAACGCTTGACGAATACCTCTCCGGAGAAGCGAGTTTTGAGGACTCGGTTTTGGATCCGAATTTGGATTCGGATCGTGATCATCTCTCGATCACGTCGTCTTCAACACGAGGCTAGTAACCCGTACGAAGACGAAGCTCGTGACTTAGCGAAGTCATCCCGAGGATACTCGGCGTGGATACGGATAAAGACGATTCTAGCAAGGATCGTTCCGGTTGATGCCGTTCCCGCTACACGTGATACGAAAGGTATAACGTAGTTAAATTTCCTTTTATTGCAAATTTAAATTTACGGTTATGTCTACACTTGTTGTACTATGCATGCGTGTAATGTGTGCATTATAATAAATGTAGATTTATTATTTTTATTGCTTCCGCTGTGCACATGTTTACAAAACATGATCGAACACACACTCGCCGCGGTGCTGGAAACCCAACACGCCCATCCACTTAGGGTTGACACACCCTAACTCATCTAGCGTGAATCGATCACGCTCCTAGAAACCCAATACCTTTTGGAGCTCCTTGGGTTAACAAGGTATTCACTAGGGATAACTTCCCTAGATACCTTCCTAATGACCCTTTTAGGCTTTGAAGCCTTAGTCAAATAGGTCTTTCCTAGGTCAACTCTAGAGGTAACTCCCCCAATGACCTTCTTAGTGGCCTTCTTGGTTTTCCTTAAGTCCTTGGCCACTAAACACACACCATGGATAGACTTAGGGATGACTTCCCTATTAGCCTTGATTTTCCTAGACCTAGAAATTGTTCCATAATCAAATGGAACATTATGATAAGTCTTCTTGGGCTTAGGTTTGTGACCCAAACCTTTCTTTCCCTTAGACCGTTTTTGAACCCTAGGTCTTGACTTTTGGGCATTTGACCCTAGAATTGAATTTTCTATGATTCTAAGGGTTTTCTCCATTCTCTCAAGTCTTGACCTCAAGACTTGGTTCTCTAGCTCTAATTTTCCCATTTTTGAATTTTCATTAGGTTTTTGGGAAGACCTCTTCTTCTTAGGCATGTGCCTAGACTTTTTGGGATTAATACCTAAATTTTCTTCTACTCTCCAAATTGATTCCCTAGGCAAAATATTTCTAGAATTATGAGTCCTAGGTTTATCCTTAGTATTATGAACATGCTTGGCACCTAAGCAATTTGGTGGTGACTTTTTGATTGCATTTAAAGCACACAATGTGCTCTTTGCTTCTAGTTGTGGGGACTTCAGCATCCTTTGACTTAGGGTTGACTTTTGGTGCCGATGCCTTTTCCTTAGCCAATTTAGGGCATTTACTTTTGTAATGACCTTTCTCCCTACACTCAAAGCATATTATGTGATCTTTATTTAAAATTATAATACTTGAGTTACCTAGGGAGGTGGTGGAGGCCTCTTCACTTCTTCCGGAGGTAGAAACTTCATTTTGATCTTGCTCCAGAATAGAAACCCTTTCCTCCCCCTCAATGCTAGAGGTGGAGGTATCCACTAAATCATCAACATCTTCAAATGTTGTGGGTGCTTCTTCCTCGGCATTCTCCTCTACTTGTGCCGGTTGGGAGTTTTCTTGGAATTTTGTTATCTTATTCCATAGCTTCCTTGCATCCCTATAGTCACCCAATCTAGACCAAATATGATTAGGTAACAAATCACTAAATAATTTTATTACCTCGAGATTAGTCTTGAAGTCCTTAATTTGGTCTTGGGTCCACCTTGATTTCTCAATTGACTTGTTGTCTTTGTCCCTAGGCATCTCAAAACCGTTTTCTACAATAATCATAAAATCAAAGTTGGTTTCGAGATATACCTCCATCCGTTTCTTCCACCAAGCAAAATCTCCATCGAATTTTTGTGGATGGATGTTATAGCCGACCATCTTGTGGTGCTTGTGTCAGCGGTTAGTCCTTGACAAGCTCCTTGGCTCTGATACCACTTGTAGGGGATCGATTGATGTGTTGGCCAGCTAGAGGGGGGTGAATAGCCCTCAATCGTTCGTTGGTGGAATTCGTTTGTTCTCGTTGCATTGCTTTCCTACGATTGTCGTTAGCGCAGCGAAAACAATAGAAACAATAATAATACTAACAACAATACAAGCATATGCAAACACACACGATATACATGGTTCAGAACCGAATGGTTCATACTCCACGGGCGAGCTCACAGAGCTCTAGTTATGCACACGACACTAACTAAACTCCTTCTCGACTACACGTCGGAGGTGGAGAAATCTCGTACAAGCTATTACAACAGTAATACTACAAGAAATATAAAGACACAAGAAATACAAGTAAAGAACACTTTACAACTCTTTGCTTTGAACCCTTTCTTGTTGCTTGCTTTGGATGACTCTTGAAGGACTGGAATGCAGCAGCAATTCCCCTCCAATCACTTCCTTAAAGTCTTGGCGAAATCCTCCTACTTGAGCTCCATTTATAACCTGCATCAAGCTATTTTCGCGCCCAGTAGTCGACTGCCAAAAGGCCCCAGTCGACTGCCCCTATAGCCGTTGTCTCACTACAGCCAGATCCACGTTGGATAAGTTCCAACAGATCACCTACCAGTCGACTGCTAGTCCATGGCAGTCGACTGGTGACCTAGTAGTCGACTGCCCAGTCGGCTATGGAGTGTTCTGTGCTCGCGACATTCCCATCAGTCGACTACCATCCTAGCCGATCATTGCTGCCGACATCGACCGATCGCTAATCCATGGTAGTCGACGATACCACAAATAGCCTAACACTCGAACCCTAGTTGACTTGGACCAGTCAAATCGACACCTATGCCAGTCGACTGCTGTCGGGCAAAACCTCAAACACCAAGTTGTTTGAGCATCCGACCATCGGGTAAACCCTTAAACATCAAGTTTGAGCCTCCGACACTCAGTTTTAGCCACTTGGCCAAGTCCACCTTATCCCTCATGGAGTTCCCCACCGAAGCTCTCTTCCCTCGGCCTACGTCCCTCGGATGCGCCAAGCGCACGACTTCGCAACGCCATCCTTCGCATCTCATGCCCTCGAAGTATGCCTGCCTTGGGCCTCACTCCATTCTCTCCCCGTCCGGCGGTCCCTCAGATGCACTAAGCGCACGACTTCGCAATGTCATCCTTCACCGACTCAAGGATCTCGAGCCTAGTGAACTTACCAAGTCCTCAAGACTTCCCACATGCACCAAGAGCACGACTTCGCAATGCATTTCTCACCAAGCACCAAGCGCACGGCTTCGCAATGCTTTAGATTTTCCCACACCAAGCCCCATGCTTAGATTTTCCATGCCAACTCCATGTTGGACTTTCCCATGACAATCCCATGTCATGAGTTTTGTCTATCATCAAAATACTATCAAAGTACTGCTCGAGTCAAACTCGAGTCAACCTGGGCTGATTGCACTAATAGTGTCCAGCTTCCTTGCAGTGGAAGCAAGTCCCTTCCTTGGCCACCCCTCCTTTCGATTTCAGTGCCTTATCTTTGCCCTTGGTTTGGTTCCCTTACCTTTAGGCTTGCCCTTACCTTTCTTCTTTTCCACCATCAAAATGGAGTCAGGTTTTCCCTTTTTAAGGTTGAGCTCAGCAGTTCTCAACATTCTGAGCATCTCAGGTAGTGGCTTATCAATTTCATTCATGTTGTAATTCATGACAAATTGATTGTAGCTTTGTGGTAAAGATTGCAAGATCAAGTCAGTGGCTAGCTCTTGGCCAAGTGGGAATCCCAACCTCTATAGGTTCTCTATATACAAATCATCTTGAGTACATATGGACCTATGGGAGTCCCATCTTGCATCTTGGACTGAAACAGTGCCTTAGAGATCTCATATCTCTCGTGCCTTGCTTGTCCTTGATACAGTTGACGAAGATATTCAATCATATCAAAAGCATTCATGAACTCATGTTGCTTCTGAAGCTCAGATTTCATGGTTGTGAGTATGAGGCATGACACATCTAATGCATCACCTTGATGCTTCTTATAAGCATCTCGGTCAGCTCACGAGGCAGTGGCAGGAGGTGCCTCCGGAATGGGCTGCTCCAGGACGTACAATTTTCTTTCTTGGGTGAGAACGTTTCTTAGATTTCTATACTAGTCTAGGAAATTAGCTCCATTGAACTTGTCCTTCTCAAGGACAGAACGTAGGGAGAGAGTGTTCGTGTTTGTTGACATGGTAATTTACAACATACATAATGCAGAAAATTAATATTATATTCCATTTATCATTTAATTAGGTCTTTAATCAAATGATGCTCCCACTGAATTATAGGACTTTTGTAGAATCGAGTCATGGATGTGGTCAAACCACATTACTAGATTCATACAAATTAGCTATAATTCTTGTGGGACAAGATCCACATCATACTACACCTTGAGTTAGCTTTGGCTAAATCGTCCAAGACTTAGTATGATCGGTAGGTAACAAATTACCGATTACATCTCTATGCAACTCTTGTTTATAGGATCAAGATCCACATTTACAAAAGACCTTGATTTATCTTTTGCTAAATCGCCCAAGATTTAGTGTAAATGTAACCTTATCCTACCTTTCCAATGGTTGGAATATGCCTATAGTTTTACTCGATCCAATTGAGTTAACTAGTTTTACTCAATCTAATTGAGCGTATTCTCACCCAAGCTATGATAGGCGGGACCAAGATTGTCCCTCCGTACCCTACCAAGATAATGTTGGTGATCGATTGGCCGGCTAGAGGGGGGTGAATAGCCCTTTTCGGTTGTATGCCGGTATTTGCTCGTCTACAAAGCGTTAGCGCAAGCGGAATATACAAATACAAATAAAGACAACATAAAAGATAGACAAGCAATACAAACACGATGGTGTAACGTGGTTCACGGCTACGCCGCTAATCCACGGTCCGATTCGTCCACGGTGAATCACTCCGCAATCTATCCACTAGATCTCTCCTTTGCACAAAGCTAGGTGGAGGTAACCTCTTTACACAAAAACACTCCTCTTACAAATATAATGGAAATAAGCTTGAGTAAGAGGATGGAAAGCTTTAGGGAACTTTGGGAGAGTATTAGAGCATAAGCATTAGCCCCCCAAAGCTCCATCCCCTTCCTTTTTATAGAGGAAGAGGGTTTCTTCCCTTGCGGTCGGTGATGCCTCGATCGATCCGGGTCTTGTAGGCCGCCCAATAACGACCGCTTTCCACGTTGGACTTCATCCAACGGTACTGACATCAGTCGACTGATCCTACCATCAGTCGACTGATGCTCGATCAGTCGAGTGCTCAATGGAGTCGATTCCATTCTGTGCGTACGGTGCCATCGATCACCGATCGCCATTCCTTAGCGATCGCTTACATCGATCGATCGCCGATCCCATGGCAGTCGACTGCCAAGCACTAAACTGGTCTTATACCAGTCGATCAAACCATCGACTCAGAGCAGTCGACTGACATGGCAGTCGACTGGTGTCGGGAAAACTCATCCGACACTTGGACAAATGGCCAAGTTTCACCTAAGAGCTACCCCTTCCCGGGTTACATTCGCTCACTCTTATCTCTCGGAGTCCCTCGCCTTCGAAGTTCTCTTCATTCGCGGCCACGTCCCTCGGCAGTATCAGGCGCACGGCTCTGCAATGCTCTTTCGTGTTTCTTGCCTCGAAGTCTACTTCCTCCGACTTCACTCCAAGCTCCTCGTCCGGCGGTCCCTCGGATGCTCCAAGCGCACGGCTTCTGCAAAGCTATCCTTCACCGACTCAAGGCACGAGTCATGAGATGTGAAACTCGCCACGGCTCCATGTGTGAATTACTAAGTCCTGCACGACTTCAACGCACATATCAAATCAACATAACAAACTAACTTAAACCCTTTGCCACACACATCAAAACCTTATCACGGCAAGAGATTGCCCTAACAATCTCCCCCTTTTTGATGTGTGGCAATCCGTTTAAGTTAGGTAAAAATATTTGATAAAAATTTTAAAAGGAAAGAAAGCATGTAAACATAAACATGATATAGCAACATGCAACTCCCCCTTAATCCATGAAACTCTCTCTACAAATTCTCAATTTTCTCCCCTATCATAATTTACTTAAACATAATCAATTCTCCCCCTTTGACATCATCAAAAAGATTAACACTAAGTTATAAACTCTTGACATCAAGTCTAATAGAAGAAAAATACCAAAAAATTAGTTTAAAAACTGAATTTGGCCATTACTGTTCTGATTTACAGGCCATCAGTCGACTGGTTCAGACTACCAGTCGACTGGCACGCGAATTTCAGAACTTTCTGATTTTCGGACCGAATTTCAGAAATGCATTAAAAATTCCAGAAAATTCAAAAAATCATGAAATTTGGGGAACATATTTCTTTTAAGTATATATATAAATGAAAAATAGTTTTTCATGAAAAATCATTATATTTTCACGTATTTGCCAAAAATCCAAAAGATTTAAAAACCACTAGGTTTTTGATCATGTGAGTATCAAGTTTAACACCTAGTTTTGGTTCCAATTGTTTCAAAACATGAATACATAGATTTTAGATTAAGAAATTGTTTTGAAAACTTATGAAATATCCAACCATGATCTTTGGGCAATATGTCTATGAATTAAACATAAGCCTTCCCCATGATTGGTCTAATATTGCTATTTTGATACTTTAAATGACCATCTAAATGCCATAGGCATTAGTGGACATTTGTATCATCCTAACATCTCACCCATGCTAAGTTTTCAATCAAAGTAGCCTATGGTGAGTGTGAGATGCATCCTAGGGGTATTTGTATGTACTTAACCATTAAATTCATGCAATTCTATCAAGGTTAAGTATCACCCTAACAATCTACATGATCACAAAGACATATATGAATTAATTTTACATCATGATCATTAAACACATGTATTCATCAAATAATAATCATGCATTAGGTATTATATGATGATAATAAACAAAGTATCACCTAAAGCATGATTTAAACCTATTTCCCATGATTATGTGCCAAATATCAATATCATAAATCATGATTGCAAACATGTGTAACAATTACATTAATCATCATGATTTGTGCATTATTATCTATTTATGGGCACGTTATCATCACCCAACACTATTTAAAAATGTTGTCCCGCCATCCTAAGTCAACCAAAACATGATATAGGTCAATTGCATATGGTTGACTACCCTAGGGTTATCCTAACCCTTAAGGATGGATTTTGGAACCCAAAATAAGTTCTTGCCTATGGGGTTCACTAGATACTCCTTAGGAATCCATTTCCTAGCTATTACTTTCTTCTTATCTTGTCCCCTAGCAATTAGGCATTTGTAGGCCTTTTCGTTTTTCTTTTCTTTGTATCCTAGACCTTTCTTATTAAAACTTGCCCTTTGACTCCCAATTATCATATTCAATGTGTTGGAGCCAATTGTGAATTTTTCTAGGGCTTTTGTTAAATAATCTACCTTTTCCCTTAAGGCCCTATTTTCTTCTATGCATGCATCACTTACATCTAATGGCATATATTCATGTGAGCATGCATCATTTAAGCTAGAAGAAATATTATCATCATTTAAGCATGCTTTTTCTAACTTACTTTCTAAGTCCTTAATTTGATCTAGCATGCTTTTGTTCTTCTTTTTAGCTCTAAATAAATCCCTAGTTAAGCTAGAAACTATAGAAACTATTTTCTTAGGAGTTAGATTCGTTACCATAGTTTCCATGTCCTCTTCTTCTTCTTCGGATGAGGAGGATGTAGAGGCTCCCCCTTCACTTGAGCTCTCTCCACTTGAGCTTGATTCTTCATTTTCGGTGGAGGAGCAATCCAAGTCATCGAAGGCCATCAATGCAAGGTTGGAATAGACTTGTTCCTCTTCTTCGGATGAGGAGGAAGAAGCAAGGTCATCCCATGTCTTTGCTTTGAGAGCCATGGCCTTTCCTTTTTCCTTGGCCTTCTTTTCCTCTTCCTTCTTTTTACTCCCCTTTTTCTTCTTCTTTTCTTCTTTCTTCTTCCTTTCTTCCTTGCTTTTGTTTAGGAGAGGACAATTGTCCCTTATGTGCCCCTCTCCTTGGCAATTGTAGCATATGACCTTCCCCCTAGGTCTTCTTCTCCTATCATGAGATTTATTAAATTGAAAACCTTTTAACGCACGTCTTACCCTCCTTACCATATAGGCTTCTTCGGTGCTATCCATGGAGGAGGAGGAAGACGCTTCGTCATCGGAGGAGGAGGGGATCTCTATCTTCTTCTTCCCCTTGTTTGCTATCAAAGCTACTCCTCTTGAAGTTGGAAACTTTGGCTCTTCTTGTATTCCTTCAAGCCTTGTTTCGTGGAGCTCCATTGTTGAGAAAAACTCCTCCAAGGTACTTACTTCCAAGTTCTTGGAGATGTAAAATGAGTCCACCATAGAGCTCCATCTTGAGGACCGGGGAAAGACATCTATGACCTTCATTACCATATCTCGGTTTGATAACTTCTCACCTACACTTGACAAACCGGTTATAATTTCCTTGAAACGAGAATGTAAGGAAAGTACCTTTTCTCCCTTTTCTAGTTTAATGTTGTTGAGTTGGGAGCGAAAGACATCTCTCCTTGCTAGCTTGGCCTCGGATGTGCCTTCATGGAGTTCTACAAGCTTCTCCCACATCTCTTTGGCGCTAGCACATTTTCCGATCCGGTTGATCTCTTGTTGAGGGAGCACATTGAGAAGATGATGTTTTGCCTTTGAGTTTGCAAGGTGCTTCTCTCTTTGCTTCTTAGTCCAACGTGATTTTTCAATTGGTTCACCCCTTTCATCCCTAGGCAACTCGAAACCATTTTCCATTATAAGCATAATATCAAAATCGGTCTCGAAGAATACCTCCATTCGCTTCTTCCACCAAGCGAATTCCCCTTCGAACTTCGGTGGATGGATGTTGGAGCCAGCCATTTTGATGTAGAGCTTGTTGCGGCGGTTAGTCCGGTGACAAGAAACCTCGCTCTGATACCACTTGTTGGTGATCGATTGGCCGGCTAGAGGGGGGTGAATAGCCCTTTTCGGTTGTATGCCGGTATTTACTCGTCTACAAAGCGTTAGCGCAAGCGGAAAATACAAATACAAATAAAAACAACACAAAAGATAGACAAGCAATACAAACACGATGGTGTAATGTGGTTCACGACTACGCCGCTAATCCACGGTCCGATTCGTCCACGGTGAATCACTCCGTAATCTATCCACTAGATCTCTCATTTGCACAAAGCTAGGTGGAGGTAATCTCTTTACACAAAAACACTCCTCTTACAAATATAATGGAAATAAGCTTGAGTAAGAGGATGGAAAGCTTTAGGGAACATTGGGAGAGTATTAGAGCATAAGCATTAGCCCCCCAAAGCCCCATCCCCTTCCTTTTTATAGAGGAAGAGGGTTTCTTCCCGTTGACACAGGAGCAGTCGACTGATGCCCTCGATCAGTCGATTGGTCCTGTAGCCGTTGTCCAATAATGACTGCTTTTCACGTTGGACTTCATCCAACGGTACTGGCATCAGTCGACTGATCCTACCATCAGTCGACTGATGCTCGATCAGTCGAGTGCTCAATGGAGTCGATTCAATTCTGTGCCCGTGCGCGTGCCATGATCGATCATGCCATTCCTGGCGATCGGCTACGCCGACATCGATCATTGCCGATCCATAGCGATCGACTTCAAGCACTAAAGCGGTCTTATACGGTCGATCGAACCATCGACTCGAGCGGTCATTGCCATGACATGATCGGTGATCGTGTCGGGAAAACTCATCCGACACTTGGCCAAATGGCCAAGTTTCACCTAAGATCTAGCCCTTCCCGGGTTACATTCGCTCACTCTCATCTCTTGGAGTCCCTCGCCTTCGAAGTTCTCTTCATTCGCGGCCACGTCCCTCGACAGCATCAGGCACACGACTCTGCAATGCTCCTTCACGTTTCTTGCCTCGAAGTCTACTTCCTCCGGCTTCACTTGAAGCTCCTCGTCCGACGGTCCCTTGGATGCTCCAAGCGCACGACTTCCGCAAAGCTATCCTTCACCGACTCAAGGCACGAGTCATGAGATGTGAAACTTGCCACGGCTCCATGTGCAAATTACTAAGTCCTGCACGACTTCAACGCACATATCAAATCAACATAACAAACTAACTTAAACCCTTTGCCACACACATCAAAACCTTATCACGGCAAGAGATTTCCCTAACAGATAATATGCGTTGCTCTGCTTTGGCAGATTCAACAACAATAAATGATCGAGGTAGTGATGGGTATCAAAACTTGGTAGGCATTTTTGAGTTGATTCGATTAAGATCTAATCTAATCGTGAATGTGTATCATATACACATTAAGGCCTTTATTACCCTACACTGGCTTGCATCACATACATACAAGCAATATACTAGCATGCATCATATACATACAAGCAAAATATCCTAGCATGCATCATATACATACAAGAAAAATTTACTAGCATGCATCACATACATACAAGCAAAATTTACTAGCATGCATCACATACATGTGTCGTCGGTACCCTCCTCGTAGATCCGTCTACTAGTGGACCTTCCACCACTCCATTTTTGTATATTACAAACATGAAACTCGAGTTATATTCGAGTCTAAAACTATTTACAACTGGAATATTATAAAAAGAGGCACGACGCACAAGTCGCATAAATTATACAACATGCACAACACAAAAACGGCGCGCAAGCCGTATTATGAATTACAACATATTTATCCAATCACATTAGGGTTCTTGAGCCATGACCATCATAGTATTATACATAATTCTAAATTATGTATTTTACAGAAATTTCAATAATTTCTCCTATTTTTTTTTTTTGCAATTTTATGAGTCAAATCTCCGTAACGGTCCCGTTAAGCGATTTTCGAGCGCGATCGCGGGACAATGCCCCTTTCGGGGTTAGGGGAAGCGCCCCTACTCACAAAATGAATGTCGTGAGTGTCCCATCTAGATCTTACAGCGCCTTAAATCGCTGTCCCAAAAGACTAGAGCGAGAACTCGCCATTTCGAAGAGTTTTTTTCGGTGGTTGAAGCCTACAAGTGTCTCAACACTTGTTGCTTCGACTCTTCGAGAAAAATATCCAAAAAATCTATAAAAATAGACAATTTACAGAAACTTGTAGATTTGTAATTTTTTATGTCTAATACAAAAACTATAAAACTAAAACACATACATGCTTCGCACGTTGCTCTGATACCACTGTTGGACTATCTGAGCCGCAAACACCGCTTTTTGTGTTGCGAAAACCCCGGAAGTTGGCCATGGATCCGTGCGAAGATAAACAAAATTATATGTACGTGTTTAAAAACCTTAGTTATACTCTAGATCTATATGTTAAGAGTTTTACCCTTGATGCGACGCCCTTCGCTTTTCCCGCTCGTCCAAACGGCTTGCCGGAACTCGAGAGTGTCAAGTGTACACTCCTCTATCGGTATCCACATGAGAAATAGGTGGAGAAAAGACAACTTAGAGTGTCCTAGCACTCCTTGAAGTCCATGGCAAAGGAGGGGGAGAGAGCTTGAGGGAAGAGAGGAGGAAGAAGATGAAGTTACACAACTTAACTTCACACACTTACACCCATTCAACAGTGGCTGACCACTATAAGGGGGTTACATGCATGCATGTAATTCCAAGAGCCAATGACTCTTGGTCTCCCTCATGAGGTGGCACCCCATGATGTGTTCATGATGATGTGGAACATCATCATTAGCCGACCCCATGCCAAGTCACCATGACATGACAATTGGTCAAGTCAAAATTGACCATTCATCTTCCCTCTCAAGTCAAGTCAAACTTGACCTCTTATCTCCCATGGTTGATCAAATCCAACCATCTGATTCAAGTCAATTTGATTTAATGAATCTCAATTCATTAGTTTAAATTGACTCGATGAATCAAATCTAAATTAGACTCATTCAACACTTGAATCAACTTAAGTCCAACTCAATTAATCTAATTTGGATTACTCTTAATCCAATTTGGTTCATCCCATGAACCTAATCCTCATGGTTCATCATATGAATCTAATCTCCATCTAATTTCCCTTTGTGTGTGACCCTATAAGTTCTTGTAACGTTGGCAATGCTCCTAAACCGATTTAGGAACATAAGCAATAAGCGGTATCTAGCAACACATCATTGCTACCCAAGTTACAAGAATGTTGAGATCCAACATCACCTTTGTGACTACTAATTGTGACTCTCACAATATATGACAATGTCCCTCTATCCTTGACATCTAGATTGACCAACTGAGGCATAGACCGTGTCATCCTCGGTACAATCTATATCTTGAACTCCAAGTAGACTCACTCTAATCAAATGAGCTAAATATCTCATATTGACTTATTTGGGCATGCCCATGCACTTAGTGGCCTCACTCTATCAAGAATAATGATGTCACTCCCGTCATATAAAAGGGATAGATCCCATCTACATCACTCACATCCCTCCACATAATTTGTTACATATCCAATAATCACCTTTATAGTCCACCCATTTACGGGTGACGTTTGACGAAGCCAAAGTATGCAACTCCTTATGTAGGGAACCATGGTGACTTCAGGTCCAAGGACTAATAGTCATACTAATAGTCACATGAGAAAGTATATGACACTCATATAATGATCCATGATACTTTCTCATGGTGGGTCATTCAGTATACATTCTCCAATGCATACCCATGTGTCAACTTGATATTTCATATCCATGACTTGTGAGATCAAGTCATCGAGTTGACCTACATGCTAGTCTCTTCGTATTAACATTGTTACTGAATGTTAATACTTGACTAGAAATGATTAAGAGTAGTGTTCTCTATATCATCTCCTTATCGATTCAACCAATCAATTGATATAGATAAGAACCTTCTACTCAAGGACGTTATTATACTTAGTTATTTAGCACCAATACAAGTAAGTATAATAACCATAAAGAAATGCCTTTATAAATAGGAATATGATACAACAAAGTCCATACAACAATCATCACATGATTGGCTCTAGGGCTTTCACTAACAATAGTTTAGTGGTGGACACGCCCTGGCCGTGTGAATCTCACATGGCCGTGTCCAACCCCCGAAGCCAAAACTAGATAGAAATTCCAGCGCCCCACATTGCCGCCCGTGTGGATTCCACATGGCTGTGTGGTGCTAGGCTGACTTAACGTAACTAGGGTTTCATAGGGATTTACGAAAAGATGACTTCACATCTATAAATAGCAATGCACACCCAAACCCTAGGGGAGAGGCCCGACGGCTAGGACGTGAAGTGTTGGGGATCGAAACGGCCGACTAGAGGGGGGTGAATAGCCCTCAATCGTTGGATGTCATAATTCGTTCGTCTACAAAACGTTAGCGCAAGCGGAATATGCAAATATAAATAAAGACAAAGAAAAAGATAAACAAACAATACAAACACCGAGATGTAACGTGGTTCACGGCTACACCGCTAATCCACGGTCCGATTCATCCACGGTTAATCACTCCGACAAAGCCAATCACTATAGGTCTCTCCTTTGCACCAAGCTAGGTGGAGGTAACCTTTACAATCAAGATCACTCTTCTTACAATAAGATTGAAGTAAAAGCAAGTAAGAAGAGTAGGGAATCGTGTATGACACTTTGGGAGAAGTTTAGAGCTCAAGCATTAACCTCCCAAAGCTCCATCCTCTTCCTTTTTATAGAGGAAGAGGGTTTCTTCCCGTTGACACAGGATCAGTTGACTGATGCCCTCGATCAGTCGACTGATCCCGTAGCCATTGCCCAATAATGGCCGCTTTCCACGTTGGATTCCATCCAATGGTATTGGCATAAGTCGACTGATATTACCATCAGTCGACTAGTGCTCGATCAGTCGAGTCCTCAACGAGGTCGACTCCATTCTCGCGCTGCGGTGCCATCGATCGATTGCTCCCGTGAGCGATCGTGATCGCTCATCGATCCGACCGTTGCCGATGACCGATCGGTGATCAACGATCGACCACATTAGACCAGTCGATCGAACCATTGACTCAGAGCAGTCGACTGCCATGACATGGCAGTCGACTGGTGTCGGGAAAACTCATCCGACACTTGGCCAAATGGCCAAGTTTCACCTACGAGCTACTACCCCTTCCCGGGTTACATTCGCTCACTCTCATCCCTCGGAGTCCCTCGCCTTCGAAGTTCTCTTCGTTCTCGGCCACGTCCCTTGGCAGCATCAGGCGCACGACTCTACAATGCTCCTTCGCGTCTCTTGCCTCGAAGTCTACTTCCTCCGGCTTCACTCCAAGCTTCTCGTCCGGCGGTCCCTCGGATGCTCCAAGCGCACGGCTTCCGCAAAGCAATCCTTCACCGACTCAAGGACCGAGTCATGAGATGTGAAACTCGCCACGGCTCCATGTGTGAATTACTAAGTCCTGCACAACTTCAATGCACATATCAAATCAACATCACAAACTAACTTAAACCCTTTGCTACACACATCAAAGCCTAATCATGGCAAGAGATTGCCCTAACAATCTCCCCCTTTTTGATGTGTGGCAATTCGTTTAAGTTAGATAAGAACATTTGATAAAAATTTCTAAGGTAAGAAAGCATGTAAACATAAACATGATATAGCAACATGCAACTCCCCCTTAATCCATGAAACTCTCTCTCCCCCTATCATAATTTACTTAAACATAATCATTTCTCCCCCTTTGACACCATCAAAAAGATTAACACTAAGTTATAAACTCATGACATCAAGTATATAATAGAAGGAAAATACCAAACATTAGTCTAAAACCTGAATTTGGCCTTTACTGTTCTGATTTTCAGGCCATCAGTCGACTGGTTCAGACTACCAGTCGACTGGCATGTGAATTTCAGAACTTTCTGATTTTCGGACCGAATTTCAGAAATGCATTAAAAATTCCAAAAAATTTGAAAAATCATGAAATTTGGGGAACATATTTCTTGTAAGATTCTTTATCAGTGAAAAATATGTCTTCATGAAAAATCATTATATTTTCACATATTTGCCAAAAATCCAAAAGGTTTAAAAACCACTAGGTTTTTGATCATGTGAGTATCAAGTTTAACACCTAATTTTGGTTCCAATTGTTTCAAAACATGAATACATAGATTTTAGATTAAGAAATTGTTTTGAAAACATATGAAATACCCAACCATGATCTTTGGGCAATATGTCTATGAATTAAACATAAGCCTTCCCCATGATTGGTCTATTATTGCTATTTTGATACTTTAAATGACCATCTAAATGCCATAGGCATTAGTGGACATTTGTATCATCCTAACATCTCACCCATGCTAAGTTTTCAATCAAAGTAGCTTATGGTGAGTGTGAGATGCATCCTAGGGGGTATTTGTATATACTTAACCATTATATTCATACAATTCTATCAAGGTTAAATATCACCCTAACAATCCACATGATCATAATGACATATATGAATGAATTACACATTATGATCATTAAATACATGTATTCATTGAATTGTTGTCATGCATTAGGTATTATATCATGACAATAAGCAAAATATCACCTAAGGCATGATTTAAACCCTATTTCTCATGATGATGTGCCAAATTTCAAAATCATAAATCATGATTGCAAATATTCATAGCAATTTCATTGATTATCATGATTTAAGCATTATTAACTATTTATAGGCACGTTATCATCACCTAACACTATTTCAAAAATGTTGTTCCGCCATCCTAAGTCAACCAAAATATGATATAGGTCAATTGCATATGGTTGACTACCCTAGGGTTATCCTAACCCTTAAGGATGGATTTTGGAACCCAATACAAATTATTTCCTATGGGGTTCACTAGATACTCCTTGGGGATCCATTTTCTAGCAATTACCTTCTTCTTATCTTGTCCCCTAGCAATTAGACATTTGTAGGCCTTTTCATTTTTCTTTTCTTTATAACCTATGCCTTTCTTGTTAAAGCTTGCTCTTTGTCACCCTATGATCATGTTCAATGTGTTGGAGCCAATTGTGAATTTTTCTAAGGCTTTTGTCAAGTAATCTACCTTTTCCCTTAGAGCCCTATTTTCATCTATACATGCATCACTAACATTAAATGGCATATATTCATGTGAGCATGCATCATCATGGCAAGAAGAAATATTTTCATTTTGATTTAAGCATGCTTTTTCTAGTTTATTTTCTAAGTCCTTAATTTGATCTAGCATGCTCTTATTTTTCTTCTTTGCTCTAAATAAATCCCTAGTTAAGCTAGAAACCATGGAAACTATTTTCTTAGGAGTTAGATTCGTTACCATAGTTTCCATGTCCTCTTCTTCTTCTTCGGATGAGGAGGATGTAGAGGCTCCCCCTTCACTTGAGCTCTCTCCACTTGAGCTTGATTCTTCATTTTCGGTGGAGGAGCAATCCAAGTCATCGAAAGCCATCAATGTAAGATTGGAGTAGACATGCTCTTCTTCATCGGATGAGGAAGAGGAAGCAAGGTCATCCCATGTCTTTGCTTTGAGAGCCATGGCCTTTCCTTTTTCCTTGGCCTTCTTTTCTTCTTCCTTCTTTTTACTCCCCTTTTTCTTTTTCTTTTCTTCTTTCTTCTTCCTCTCTTCTTTGCTCTTGTTTAGGATAGGACAATTATCCCTTATATGTCCTTCCCCTTGGCAATTGTAACAAATCACCTTTCCTCTTGGTCTTCTCCTCCTATCATTAGATTTATTAAAATGAAAACCTTTTAAAGCACGTCTTACCCTCCTTACCATATACGCTTCTTCCATGCTATCCATGGAGGAGGAGGAAGAGGCTTCATCATCGTCGGAGGAGGGGATCTCCATCTTCTTCTTCCCCTTATTTGCCATCAATGCTACTCCCCTTGAAGGTTGGATTCTAGGCTCTTCTTGTATTCCTTCAAGCCTCGTTTCGTGGAGTTCCATTGTTGAGAAGAACTCCTCCAAGGTGCTCACTTCTAAATTCTTTGAGATATAGAAGGAGTCCACCATGGAGCTCCACTTTGAGGACCGGGGAAAGACATCTATGACCTTCATTACCATATCCTGGTTGGAGAGCTTTTCTCCTACACTTGTTAGCCCAATTAAAATTTCTTTAAATCTAGAATGCAAAGATGTTACCTTTTCTCCCTTTTCCAATTTGATATTTGATAGTTGGGAGCGGAGGAGGTCTCTCCTTGCAAGTTTGGCTTCCGAAGTGCCTTCATGAAGTTCAACCAATCTCTTCCACATCTCCTTGGCACTTGAACACTCCCCTATCCTATTTACTTCTTGTCGAGGGAGCACATTGTAGAGGTGGTGCTTGGCCTTTGAATTTGCCAAATACTCCTCTCTTTGTCTTTTGCTCCATCTCGATTTCTCCAATGGCTCCCCATCTTCGTTCCTAGGCAACTCGAAACCGTTTTCCATAATTAATAATATTTTAAAGTCGGTTTCGAAGAATACCTCCATTTGCTTCTTCCACCAAGCAAATTCCCCTTCAAACTTCGGCAGATGAATGTTCGAGCCGGCCATCTTTTGATGAAGAGCTTGTTGCGGCGGTTAGTCCGGTGACAAGCAACCTTGCACTGATACCACTTGTTGGGGATCGAAACGGCCGGCTAGAGGGGGGTGAATAGCCCTCAATCGTTGGATGTCGTAATTTGTTCGTCTACAAAACGTTAGCGCAAGCGGAATATGCAAATATAAATAAAGACAAAGCAAAAGATAAACAAACAATACAAACACCGAGATGTAACGTGGTTCACGGCTACGCCTCTAATCCATGGTCCGATTCGTCCACGGTGAATCACTCCGCCAAAGCCAATCACTATAGGTCTCTCCTTTGCCCCAAGCTAGGTAGAGGTAACCTTTACAATCAAGATCACTCTTCTTACAATAAGATTGAAGTAAAAGCAAGTAAGAAGAGTAGGGAATCGTGTATGACACTTTGGGAGAAGTTTAGAGCTCAAGCATTAACCTCCCAAAGCCCCATCCTCTTCCTTTTTATAGAGGAAGAGGGTTTCTTCCCGTTGACACAGGATCAGTCGACTGATCCCGTAGTCGTTGCCCAATAATGGCCGCTTTCCACGTTGGATTCCATCCAATGGTATTGGCATCAGTCGACTGATATTACCATCAGTTGACTGGTGCTCGATCAGTCAAGTCCTCAACGAGGTCGACTCCATTCTGTGCCCGTGCACAGTGCCATCAGTCGACTGCTCCCCATGAGCAGTCGACTGATCAAGCCATCAGTCGACTGACCATTGCCAACAGTCGACTGATCAACTCGATCCAACCACATTAGACCAGTCGATCGAACCATCGACTCAGAGCAGTCGACTGCCATGACATGACAGTCGACTGGTGTCGGGAAAACTCATCCGACACTTGGCCAAATGGCCAAGTTTCACCTACGAGCTACTACCCCTTCCCGGGTTACATTCGCTCACTCTCATCCCTCGGAGTCCCTCGCCTTCGAAGTTCTCTTCGTTCTCGGCCACGTCCCTCGGCAGCATCAGGCGCACAACTCTACAATGCTCCTTCGCGTCTCTTGCCTCGAAGTCTACTTCCTCCGACTTCACTCCAAGCTTCTCGTCCAGCGGTCCCTCGGATGCTCCAAGCACACGGCTTCCACAAAGCAATCCTTCACCGACTCAAGGACCGAGTCATGAGATGTGAAACTCGCCACGGCTCCATGTGCGAATTACTAAGTCCTGCACGACTTCAATGCACATATCAAATCAACATCACAAACTAACTTAAACCCTTTGCCACACACATCAAAACCTAATCATGGAAAGAGATTGCCCTAACATGAAGAAGGAGCCCTAACAAGCACCGAAGGCTCGCAACGGGGAGAGAGGAAGCAAGTCAAGGACCAAAATCTACGCTCCAACACCAAGTAGAACGACCAAGAGTACTGCGTTTTATTCCTAAATACTTTTGCATTGTAATGATTGACTTTATGTTGCCTTGTGTCCGTTCTCTATCGTTTATGGAGTAGATACATCGATTCTAGGATTAGAGAGTAGCTTGTGTGCGTTGGATATGCTAGTTCGAATATATATTCTCTGCTCTTGAATTTATATTTGCAATTTATGTTGTTTAGATCGATGAGAATTATATCTTGATTCTATTTCTACTGTACTTATGTTGGTACAAAGGTAGAAAACCTTTGTATCAAAATCTAGGAGAACCTAGGAGGAACCTTGCGGACATCCTCCCTCCGATAACCGTAGAAAGTAGAATATGATAGAGTATGAAATGAAATACATTCTGTCTCCTCATAGGGATAACTAGGACATCCTTGTACCTTGATAACCTATCTTAGCAGAAGGCCCAAAGTAGGTGACATTAACTCTAGAAGGGTTGAGGGACCTTAGTGACAGAGGGCTCCCAACGATATCAACCCCCTGAGCATTGATGATCCGAAAGGGAAACTTAGTTAGGAATAGGTAGTTATCGACAGAAGAAAAAGTTCATCGAGTAATTACATGATGATCCTCCCACAAGATCATAATTAGAGATCCTTAGAGCATTAAATTTATATCATAACTAATAACGCACAAGTGAAACCGAAGTCCTGGAATCCTTTTAGGAACTTGAGACCACCTTCACTTTCTCTGAGTGACACCGTAATTGAGTCAGGACTACCGTCGACCTCGAACACCTTACTTTTAGAAGATTCACTCCGAACAACGACATCCGCTGGATAAATGATATTCGAATCTCAGTCCTTGTGGGATCGATAAATCTTTTATTACTTGACAACATCTGTGCACTTGCAGGCATTGAGCGCAAGCACGTGCGTCGAATCCTTGGCGATCCTCGTCAAAGATTTAAAGTCATGCTCACGTGCATCAAGACTGTTAATCCTTACCTCGTATTGATCAGTTGGTGGATTCTACTATGGGATATGAAGTTGTATTGCTTATGGATGCTTACCAGGGGTATCATCAAATTCCATTAGCTCGGGAAGATAGAAGGAGGGTCATCTTTGTGACGTTTGGTGGGTTGTATGCCTATGTAGCGATGCCCTTCGGGATAAAAAATACTGGAGTCACTTATCAAAGGTTAATGGACAAGATATTCACTAAACAAAAGGGCAGGAATGTGGAGGTATACGTTGATGATATTTTGGTTAAGTCACGACTCACTCGGAGTTTGGTGCAAGACTTGGAGGAAACCTTTGCTACCCTCAGACGCTACAACATGAAGCTGAATTCAAAGAAATGTTTGTTTGGGGGTAAAGAGTGAAAAGTTCCTAGGATACATCGTGACTGAAAAATTGTTGGCTAACCTGAAAAAAGTTCAGGCCTTGTGTAATATGAAGTCACCTACCAATTTACGGGAAACCCAAAAGTTGGTTGGGAGGATTATTTCATTGTCTTGGTTCATTGCCAGGTTGACAGATCGAGGTTTACATTTTTTTCAGATTCTGAGGAAGCCACTCGATTTTAATGGGATGAGCAGTATGAATAAGATTTCCAAGATTTGAAGAAGAACCTAGCGGGACTCCCTTTACTAGCTAAACTTGTTTCTAGGAGAACCATTGTGGGTATACCTAGCCGTATCTGAGGGAGCCATCAGTTCAGTTTTATTGAGGCAGGAAGGCGCACGTCAACAACCTATTTATTATATGAGTCACATATTGAAAGGGGCCAAGTTGAGATATACTGAATTAGAGAAGTTGACATATATACTAATTCTAATTGCTCGCAAATTGAGGCCATATTTCCTATCCCATTCGGTGAATGTGCTGACAAATAGTGAATTGGGTTGGGTAGTCACTAAACCGAATTCTTCTGGGAGATTAGCCAAGTGGGATGTGGAACTAAGTGAGTATGACATTAACTACCATCCCCGAACTTCCATTAAGGCTCAGTCTATAGCTGATTTCCTAGCTAAAGTGCCAATGGGTATGGAGAATAGTTCAGTAAAAGAAAAAGGGGGGAAGAGTGCATGGAACATCTTTGTGGATGGATCTGCAGGGGTCGACGGAAGTGGAGTCGAAGTAGTAGTTAAATCTCCATTAGATGAAGAGACTCGTATAGCCATTCATTTGGGATATAAAGAGTCTAATAATGAGGTAGAGTATGAAGCTATTCTGGCAGGATTACAGGCAGCTCGAGCACTTCGATCATAATCCATTTGGATTCCCAATTAGCTATGTCGTAGCTCAAGGGTGCTTTTGCCATTCGGAAGGATAGGTTACAAAAATACTTCGCGACTTTTGAAAAAGGAAAAACTTATTTTTAGGAGGTAACCCTGCAACAAATTCTAAGAGAGGAGAATAAAAAGGCGGATGAATTGGCTCAGCTCGATAGTGCCTTAGATGGATGGAGACTTCAGGATTCTTTATGTATAGAAGTCTCTCATTCCTTGGTGGTGCATAATGTGGAAGACGAAGTGCAGGGAAGTAATGTTACATCCGACTGGAGAATTGACATTATGACTTATCTGCAACATGGGAGTATTCAAGCTGAAGGTGGGGCAGCATCAGCTTTGTTGAAAAGAGTAAAGTGGTGCAACATGCCTAGTGCATGTTGGGATGTATACTGAAAAGTCTATCTTTTATATGAACATCTTTATTTTTGAAATAAGAATCATATGATCATTGTTTGCATATTTATGGTTATGCATATTGTCTAATACATTACATTGTAGATAACATGGTGTGTAGTGTCACACGGGAGATCATGTTATCGGTTCCTTGTAAAGTATAAGTAAAGGCTCACAACCTAGATGTCTTTGGACAAACCATTGGTATAGTTGTAGTGTGATTTGGTATTGGTTTGTCTTGACCATAGAATTACACTAGTACACTTTGTGTGTATTGAGCAGGACCGACTTAGAGGTGATTCAATTTATTGCTGACTACATAATCGAATCGGATCTCAGATATTATATTGTACATGCTCTTAATCCCAATATAATAACGGGCACATATACTTAGTATTCATTTCTTTGATTTACCAATGGGCGAGATTTATAGATTAAATCGATAGACTTGGTAAGTTGGGAAATGATATTATTTATATGGTGTGCCATTGATTATAGGAGGAAACCGTGTCCAATATATTAGGATGATGTTGTCCCCTTTTATTTGTAGGGCCAAAGAGGAACCAACTATTAATTTTACTTGTCAAAAAGTTAGGTTGACAAGATAGTAAAATTAATGGGTAAAACCTCCTCTTGCAAATGTAGAATTCATATACGTCCACACTATCGTGGCATACGATATTCTCAGTGTTTTGAGGTGTTGGTTGATTTTAAAATTTTATTGTTTGAGGAATCAATAATTTTTTGAAATCTAATGTTTTTGATCTATGTGATTCTTAGGTTTTCTTTCAAAATGACTTTCAACCCGCTTGCTGTGATACTGAAAGAAAATAAACTTACTGGACCCAACTATGTTGATTGGAAGAGGAATCTTGACATTGTCTTGACTGCTGAGGAATACAAATATGTACTCCTCGAAGAGTGCCCTCCTAAGCCTGCAGATGATTCTGGGGAAAAGGAGAAGGAGAGTTATAAGAAGTGGATCAAGGCCAATGAGATGGCGCGGTGTTACATTTTGACATCTATGTCAAATATACTGCAACATCAGCATCAAGCCATGCCCACTGCTTATGACATGATACTCAATCTCAAAGAGCTTTTCGGACACCAGAATCAGGCTACCAGGAAGGAAGCCATGAGGAACTTGATGACGACCACCATGATGGAGGGAACACCCGTGAGGGATCATGTTCTCAAGATGATGGCTCATTTGAATGAGTTGGAAGTCCTCGGAGCTAAGATCGATGGGGAAAACCAGGTCGATATCATTTTCCAGTCTCTACCTAGGAGTTTTGAGCAGTTTTGCCTGAACTACAACATGAACAAGAGGTTGTATTCGTTGGCGGAACTTCTGACAGAACTCCAGGTGGCAGAGGGGCTTTTTCGTCAGAGTGCTCAGGCACAAGCCATGGTTGCCCAAAAGGTTTCTACTTCTAAGTCGAAAGGCAAGAAGAAGAAGAAACAAGCTGGGGCAAAGGCGGTGGGAGGAACTCAGGGAGGAGTGGAGAAGTCGAAAGGCAAGTGCTTCACTTGTAAGCAGACTGGACACTGGAAGAAGGACTGCCCCAACCGCAAGCAGAACAAAGGTATATCTTTTGGTCTAGTCATTGAAAATTGTTTAGCGGTGTTATCTACCGGCACCTGGTGTGTAGATACGGGAGTTGATCATATCTGCAATACTTTGCAAGGGTTCTAGGAAACCAGACGACTGGCTGAGGGGGAGATTACCGCATACTTGGGCGATGCCACGAAGGTGGCGGTTGTTGCAGTGGGAGATGTTTATTTATCTTTTGAGAAAAATAAAGTTTTGGTTCTTAAGAATTGCCTTTATGTACCTTTATTTAGAAAGAATTTAATTTCTGTTTCTAAATTATGGATAGATATTCTATTTCTTTTAATGACAGAGTTGTTATAAAAAGGAATAAGGAGATTATCTATTCGGGTGCATTGATAGGAAATTTATACACACTTGAACCAAAAGCTCCCACAATGCAAATAGAAGTTAATAACTCATCTTCTAATTCCAATAAGAGAAAGGAACCTTCGAAGATGAACCAAATATATCTTTGGCATCTTAGGCTTGGTCATATTAACCTAAGCAGAATTCAAAGGTTGATAGCTGATGGACCTCTGGGTTCATTAGTGGTGGAAGATTTCCCAACTTATGAATCTTGCTTGGAGGGTAAAATGACCAAGAGGCCTTTTAAGGCCAAGGGGTATAGAGCCAAAGATGTGTTGGAATTGGTTCATTCTGATTTGTGTGGTCCTATATATATCCAGGCTAGAGGTGGTTTTGAGTATTTCGTCTCTTTTATAGATGATTATTCAAGATATGGATACATTTACTTGATGCGCTGTAAGTCTGAATGCTTTGACATGTTCAAAGAATTCAAGGATGATGTGGAGAAACGTCAAGGTAAAAGTATCAAGACACTATGATCTGATCGTGGTGGTGAGTACCTCTTGGGAGAGTTTAGGAATTACTTATCAGAGGTTGGGATTCAATCCCAATTGTCTGCACCTGGCACACCCCATCAGAATGGTATAGAAGAGCAAAGGAATAGGACTCTTATGGAGATGGTTAGATCGATGATGAGTTATTTTGAGTTACCAGATTCGTTCTAGGGATATGCTCTAGATACAACAGTGTATATTCTGAACTTGGTCCCATCTAAATCAGTTCCTTCTACTCCCACAAAATTATGGACTGGGCGAAAGCCTAGTCTAAGACATATTCGAATTTGGGGGAGTCCAGCACATGTGCTGAAGGCAGATGATGGTAAGTTGTAACCTCGTACAGAAGTGTACATGTTTGTTGGCTATCCTAGAGGAACGAAAGGTGGTTTGTTTTATAGTCCTAGAGATCAGAGGGTGATCGTTAGCACGAATGCCAGATTTCTAGAGGAAGACTATGTGATGAACCACACGCCCATGAGTAATATTGTTCTGGAGGAATTGAAAGGGGAAGTCACTTCTTCAGTATCACCGGTACAAGAGGATATACCACAAGTCACTGCACCGCGTGTCACAGAGGATACACAGGTGATACCTCATCGTAGTGGGAGGGTTGTTAGACAGCTTGATAGATTCATGTTCTTGGGAGAATCTTCTGATTTGGTCCCTGGCGAACATGAACCTGATCCCTGGATATATGACAAGGCAATCCAAGATAAAGATGTAGTATCTTGGCAAAGTGCAATGAATGCTGAGATTGAATCTATGGATTCAAATCAGGTCTGGGAGCTAGTAGAACCACCCGATGGTGTAAAATCCATTGGATGCAAGTAGATCTACAAAAGAAAGAGAGGAATAGACGGGAAGGTTGAGACCTTCAAAGCAAGGCTTGTTGCGAAAGGGTATACTCAGAAAGAGGGCATTGATTATGAGGAGACCTTTTCACCGGTAACCATGCTTAAGTCTATTCAGATTCTCTTATGTATTGCTGCTCATATGGATTATGAGGTATGGCAGATGGATGTCAAGACAGCTTTCCTTAATGGATGTCTTGAGGAAAACATCTATATGAAGCAACCAGAAGGATTCATTGCAAAGGGCAAAGAGCATCTTGTGTGTAAGCTTAATCGGTCCATTTATGGATGGAAGCAAGCTTCGAGGTCTTGGAACATCCGCTTTGATGAGGTAATCTAGTCTTATAGATTTATTCAAAGTTCGGATGAGTCTTGTGTATACAAGAGATGTGACGGAAACGTAGTGGTATTTCTTGTACTATACGTAGATGACATTTTGTTAATTGGCAACAATGTCAAGGTATTATCGGACGTAAGGGTATGGTTGTCCAAATAGTTTGATATGAAGGACTTGGGAGAAGTGGGACACATCCTTGGGATCAAGGTTATAAGGGATCGCAGGAAAAGGATGTTGTGCTTATCTCAAGCTTCATACATAGACACCATTATGGATCGTTTTAGCATGCAGAACTCCAAGAAGGGTTTTCTACCTTTCAGGCATGGAGTTCGTTTATCTAAGGAGATGTGTCCTAGAACATATGAGGAGATAGAAGAGATGAAGGTGGTTCCTTATGCTTCGGCAGTAGGAAGCCTCATGTATGCGATGCTATGTACGAGACTAGATATCTGCTTTATCGTGGGCATGGTCAGCAGATATCAGAGTAATCCAGGACAGGAACATTGGACTACGGTAAAGCATATATTGAAGTACCTGAGAAGGACTAGGGATTATATGCTAGTTTATTAGGCAGACCAATTACTCCCTATGGTCTATAAAGATTCTGACTTCCAATCAGACAGGGATAACAATAAGTCTACCTCAAGTTTTGTGTTTACTTTGGGAGGTGGAGCCATTGTATGGAGGAGTGTCAAGTAGAAATACGTGGCGGACTCTACCATGGAAGCTGAGTATGTGGCAGCCTCTGAGGCGGCCAAAGAAGCTGTGTGGCTCAGGAACTTCTTGATGGACTTGGATGTGATTCCTGGTTTGCCCAGAACTATCACAATTTATTGTGATAATAGTGGTGCAGTTGCAAACTCGAAGGAACCACGAGCCCATAAGGCAAGTAAACACATAGAGCGCAAGTACCACCTGATACGAGAAATCGTAAAGAGAGGAGAAGTTGCTGTGGCCAAGATTGCATCAGAGGATAACCTGACAGATCATTTCACTAAGGCCCTTCCAGCGAGAGCTTTTGATAGGCATGTGGAGGGAATGAGAATCGGATGTATGACAGTTTGAGGATAGCATAGTCTTTTAGTATAAGTGGGAGATTGTTGGGATATATACTGAAAATTCTATCTTTTGTATGAACATCTTTATTTTTGAAATAAGAATCACATGATCATTGTTTGCATATTTATGGTTATGCATATTGTCTAATACATTACATTGTAGATAACATGGTGTGTAGTGTCACACGGGAGATCATGTTATCGGTTCCTTGTAAAGTATAAGTAAAGGCTCACAACCTAGATGACTTTAGACAAACCATTGGTATAGTTGTAGTGTGATTTGGTATTGGTTTGTCTTGACCATAGAATTACACTAGTACACTTTGTGTATTAAGCAGGACCGACTTAGAGGTGATTCGATTTATTGCTGACTACATAATCGAATTGGACCTCAGATATTATTTAGTACATGCTCTTAATTCCGATATAATAACGGGCACATATACTTAGTATTCGTCTCTTTGATTTACCAATGGGCGAGATTTATAGATTAAATCTATAGGCTCGGTAAGTTGGGAGATGATATTATTTATATGGTGTTCCATTGATTATAGGAGGAAATTGGGTGGACGAGTTACCTGGGATACTATGGCCTTATTGAACCACACCCAAAACAACCACTGGAGAAACCCCATTCAGTTTGGTGTATGGAACTGAAGTCGTCATCCCGGTGGAAGCCATCCTGAATAATGCCCGAGTTAGAGCTTATGACCTAGAGCAAAATCAAATCTTGAGAGGTACTGAATTGGATTTTTTGGAAGAAAGGCGGGAACATGTTCGAATCCGAGTGAAGGCATACAAGTGAAGAATACAACAAGTCTTCAACAGGAAGGTAGTACCAAGGAGGTTTCAGGAAGGCGACCTAGTTTTATGCAAAGTCAATCTTGTAGGAGATCCTGAAAAGCTAGCCCATAATTGGGAAGGACCTTATATAGTCACTCGCCGAGTTGTCGGATTGGTATATTACTTAAGAGATGCTGAGGGCAAGGAGTTTCCTAAGCCCTGAAATGCTGTGCATTTAAAATATTTTCATACCATGTAATCAAGAAACATCATTGAGAGGAGTTATTTGTTATAGATTTGCTATTAATCATTAAAAAGGAGAAATGCCACTCAAATACAGTTCCATATCATTGTAATCAATAATTGTTTACACCCAAAGAAAGTAGAAAAATGGAAAAATTATAGCCTAAAATGATCAGGGGGATAACGATTGAAACCAATTTCCCAGTTTAAGAAAGGAACTGGCTGGTGAGCTGGAGGGAATCCTTGTGAGGCATATTGTCCGACTGCCTCATTGAAACCATCCTTGAATGTGGCCTGCATCAAGGGATTCAAGCGTTCTTGTCGACATTGTTAGTGTCAACCCTTAGTGCCAATCATGGGATGATTGATTAGGGATCATGTGTATCATATTTCATTAATAAAAGACAGATTGTTTATTATATTTACTTTATGCATGTGCCAGCTAAAATAAATATAATAATACCCTTGAATAGTAGGTTCTAATCTACAGTATATCAATTGATAGAATTGATTATGAGAAGTTGTAGAGAACACTATTCTTAATATTCCTAGTCAAGTATTAATAGACAAGGGAAATATTAATACATCGAGACTAGCATGTAGGTCAATGGATGACTTGATCTCACAAGTCATGGATATGTGATATCACATTGACACATGAGTATATATATTGGAGAATATATATACTGAATTGACCCACCATGAGAAAGTGTCATGGATCGTTATATGAGTGTCATATACTTTCTCATGTGACTATTGGTATGAATAGTCCTTAGACCTGAAGTCTCTACGGTTCCCTACATAAGGAGTTATGTACTTTGGTATCATCTAACGTCACCCATAATAGGGTACACTATAATGACGATTACTGAATATGTAATGAATTATGTGGAGGGATGTGAGTGATGTAGATGGGATCTATCCCTCCCATATGACGGGAGTGATATCTTTGGCCTCTTGATAGAGTATGACCACGAAATGCATGACCATGCTCAAATGAGTCAATATGAGATATTGAGCTCATTTGTTTGAGTGAGTCTACTTGGGGATCAAGAAATATAAAGATCGATAAGGGGATAACACGGTCTATGCCTCATTGATCGATCTAAGATATTAGAGATAGAAGGACACCGTTATACATGATAATAGCCACGGAAAGGTTGTCGGATCTCGACGATCTTGTAACTTGGATAGCAATGATATATTGCTAGATGCCGCTCATTGCTTATGTATCTAAAATGGTTTTAGATACATTGCCAATGTTACAAGAGCCTATAAAGTCACACACAAATGACATTCTATTTTGGAAATGATTTCTTTTAGTTGGACTAAAAGACAATTTAGCATATAGCCAAGACTTGAGTTAGACTCAAACTGGTTAAACTTGAGTTAGACTCAAGTTGAACAATGGAAGATGATTCATCATCATCATGCATGATTAATGTGATTAATCATGCAAGGGAATACCAAGGGTCTTGGTATTAAGAGTCTTCTTAATGAGGAGATAAAAGGAATTAATGGCAAGGGTTGCTATGGGTTTAAGATGCTTTGAACGTGCAAAGCAAGTGAGGTTAGGTCATTGGGCGTGTAAGCCAAGGCAAGCCAAGAGAAGTGTTCTCTCATCCCTCTCCTTCCTCTCCTTCTTCTTCCAAAGGGTTCTTGGCATTTTGCTAGGGGTTGCTAGCATAACATGACTCCAAAACTGGTGGTTGTCAGTGTGGATACCTTAGAGATACGGTTATCCTTACCGTATTGAGATCCGACAGTATTTGAAAAAGCGGGATTGCGAAGGGCACACACCAAAGGTATACTTCTTCTTCTAGATAAAATCTAGAAAAGTAGGATACAAAATGACTTATATAGTTTTGCATGGATCTCTGGTGGGATCCAGTTTATAGTTATTATTTTTGCTGCAGTTGTGTGAAGTATTCGCCCGCAATGTTGTGAATATTAGATTCGGAATTTTCTCCAACAGGCATTTGTCAGCAGCATATACATCTTGGTGAAACTTAATACAACGCTCTCGGTGCTCCAAAAAGTCTAGTTGGATTCGGCGATACTGGCGTGATGTTTGAGTAATGATATCAATCAAGATATACATGCCCTGGGATTGAGAAGCATAGTCTTGCTGAATGACTCTTGACATATTTATCAAATCTTGGCGCATCAAAGCTGAAATCTCCCCCACCGCTGTAGTATGTGCCTTAGTCCAGGCAACTTTATGCCTCACTCTCCACAAGGAAACTTCATGCTGGTGTACTTGGGAAAGGGCCTGATTCCTCTATGATATTAAAGATTAACTGTGGTAAATCTCCATACTTAAGCTCGTAAGGTGACTATGGTCTCGACATCTCTTTATTGTTGCTGTTGAGCCTCTGATAGCTGGGCAAGATACTGGGCCAGTTCTTGAACCAAAGAATCTTCTTTCTGCTTAAATTTTTCTTGGGCTACAAAATTTGTGATGGATTGCTGTAAAGCTTATTGTTGAAGTTGTACTTGGTAATGGGAAAAGGAGCACTTCAGCTCTTGATAATTCGTCATCGCCTGAGCACAGCAGATTAGATGAAGGATCACAATTAAAGGTGCATGCAAGAATGACTTATAAAAGCTTACCAGCTCTAGAGCATGTTGCAAACTCTCCATCCGTAGTATTAGTTCATCCAGATTAATGATGCGGGAGTCTCTGATGGAAGATGAAGAAGGAGAAGAAGCAATAAGAATAGCTATTTCACTCATAATTGGTGAAGGATGAGGTGCCGCATGGAATTTTTTTATTACCTCAGGATGAAAAAGAGGGGAGGGTCCGGAGAAAAAAAGGGGAAATGTCATTGCGAAGTAGGGGGTTAGGGTTTAGGCTTGAAGAAGGGGAACTCATGGGTTCCGAAGATGAAGGGGAAGAATAAGGGAAATGGGGGAGGTCACAAGTGGTAGGGAAATAGGAATGTCTATTATAAGGGAGGATGCGGAAGTGATGAGGAACAGGGCCGCAACCAAAGAATTTCCTTCGGAGCAAATGGAGGTTGAAGACGGGAAGGGGAGGCTTAATGGTGGAATAATGGGGTCAGAAATTACCGATTGAACGACAAAAGAGTGGGTATACTCTAAAGATGGAGGGGAAGTAGGAAGAGGGGATTTGGTTGTACAAGTGATATGGACATCAAGGTGGAGGCTACAATGGAAGGTGTGAAGGTAGTCGAAGGGTATGTGACAATTGGAAGCTCCTCTTCAGTCGAGGAAGGGGTACTAGATGGAGAATTAGGGCTGGACCATTGACGAAGGCTGTCAGAGACCGTAGGAGGATTGGCAGAAATAAGGGTATATGAAGGGAGAGGTAATGGTTTCGGTGGGGTTGATGAAATGGGAGGTGAGGGGAGCATGACAGGAGTCGATTTAGTGTGTGCAAGCGAAGCAAGTGAAGAAGAGGGGTAAATGGTAGAGGTATCTTCTTTTTGAATTCGTCGGCACGCAGCTCGTCGTAGGTTAGTTTTAATATTTAGGAATGTTGGAGGCGACACATGGCTATATAGAAGCGGGGGTGAAGATGAGGGAAGGCTAGGGTTTGGTGATAATACAGTCGGGAGAGGGGAAGATGGCAATACCTGCAAGAGATTGGTGGTAGAAGACTATGGGGCAATAGAGGAAGATATCGTCAATGGAGAGGAAGACGCTGTTAAGAAGGAAGCGATAGAAGGGAGCTCCATGGGAGCCAAAGCAGTAGGCGGTGGTGTGGGGTTGACAAGCACCTGAACGAAGTTCATCTATTCATCTCGTAGTTGTCGAAGGGCTGCATTCTTTAGGCGAGCTTTCATCTTGTTAAAAAGAAGAAAGGATTGGGGGGCAATGCAAGGGGAAAGGAGAATCTTCGTGCTAAGCAGAAGTGATTGGAAGGGTTTCAAAGACAGGAAGAGCGAAGGATGAAGAAGGGGAAGGCAAGGAGTCGAATTTAAAAAAGGGTAGTGTATTTTTGTTAAGTAAGATAATTGGGCATGTAGGCAAGGATATGGGCCCTAAAGAAGGTTTAAGCGTGATTTATTGGCGGGCTGAGCCTTCGTCTATTTTTATATCTCGGCGATAGTTGAAGCTCTTATCCCCGTACGATTGCTTATCGGAGGAGTAAGGTTTAAGATAAATACACTATGGAAAATGATAGAAGTACATAATTATTCCGATCTGAGAAGGCAAGGCCTTAGATCAGATCGTCACTATTTTTACAATTTGGCGATAGCCGAAGCTCTTATCCTCGTGCAGTTGCGGATTGGAGGAGTAGGGTTTAAGGTAAATACACTATAAAAGATGACAAAAGTACAAAATGATTCCGATCTGAGAAGGCAAGGTCTTAGATCAGATTGTCACTATTTTTATAGCTTGGCAATAGTCGAAGCTCTTATCCCCGTGCGGTTGTAGATCGAAGGAGTAGGGTTTAAGGTAAATACACTATGGAAGATGACAGAAGTACAAAATTATTTCGATCTGAGAAGGCAAGGCCTTAGATCAGATCGTCACTATGCTCATAGCTCAATGATAGCTAAAGCTCTTATCCCCGTGCGGTTGTGGATCGGAGGAGTAGGGTTTAAGGTAAATACACTATGGAAGATGACAAAAGTACAACATTATTCCGATCTGAGAAGGCAAGGCCTTAGATCAAATCGTCACTATTTTTATAGCTTGACGATAGCCGAAGCTCTTATCCCCGTGCGGTTGTGGATCGGAGGAGTAGGGTTGAAGGTAAATACACTATGGAAGATGACAGAGGTACAAAATGATTCCGATCTGAGAAGGCAAGGCTTTAGATCAGATCATCACTATTTTTATAGCTCGACGATAGCCGAAGCTCTTATCCCTATGTGGTTGCAGATCGGAGTAGGGTTTAAGGTAAATATGTTAGTCGTAAGTCCTAGAGCCAATTATGTGATGATTGACTAGGGACTTATTACATATTCTATTAATAATAAAGGCAAAGTTTGGTAATTATATTTACTTCATGCTTGTGCCAGCCGAATAAATATAATAATGCCCTAGAAAGTAGGTTCTTATCTACAGTATATAAATTGGTAGAATTGATTGTGAGAGGCTATAGAGAACATTGTTCTTAAATATTCCTAGTCAAGCATTAATATACAAGGGCAATATCAATGCATTGAGACTAGCATGTAGGTCAATTGATGACTTGACATCACAAGTCATGGATATGTGATATCACGTCGACACATGGGTATATATTAGAGAATATATACTGAATTGATCCACAGTGAGAAAATTTCATAGATCGTCATATGAGTGTCATAAACTTTCTCATAGTGACTATTGGTATGATTAGTCCTTAGACCTGAAATCACTACGGTTCCCTACATAAGGAGTTATGTACTTTGGTATCGTCAAACGCCACCCATAACAAGGTGGACTATAAAGGCGATCACTGGGTATGTAACAAATTATGCAGAGGGATGTGAGTGATGTAGATGAGATCTATCCCTCCCATATGACGGGAGTGATATCTTTAGGCCTCTTGATAGAGTAGGACCACGAAATGCATGACCATGCTCAAATGAGTCAATATGAGATATTGAGCTCATATGTTTGAGTGAGTCTACTTGGGGATCAAGAGCACAAAGATTGATAAGAGAATGACACGATCTATGCCTCATTGATTGATCTAGATATCAAGATAGAAGGACAAGGTTATATATTATAGTAGCCACAATAAGGTTATGTCGGATCTCGACATTCTTGCCACTTGGGTAGCAATGATGCATTGCTAAATGCTACTCATTACTTATGTTTCTAAAAGAGTTTTAGAAACATTGCTAACGTTGAAAGAACCTATTGGGTCACACACAAAGAACACATTATTTTGGAGACAGGATAATCTTAGTTTAACTAAATGAATTATTAGTTTATTAAATGGACTAGAATGAGTTAGACTCATTGCTTGGCCAAACTTGAGTTGGACTCAAATTGGTTTAATTTGAGTTAGACTCAAATGAAGCTAATTAAAGAAGGCAAATGAGAAGGGATTTATTGCATGCAAATAGGATTTGAGAAAAATACCTCAACGTTGCATGCATGCATGCAAATGGAATGGGATTTAAAAGGACTCATTAACATTACATGCAAATGGGATCAATGCATGCAATTGGAATTTGAGAAGCCTTCTCAACCTTGCATGCATTGGGGATTAATGCATGAAATGAGATTTAATGCATGAAAATCCTCAAAGTTGCATGCAAAGGGATTAATGCATGAAATGGGATTTTATCCTCAAACGTTGCATGCAAAAGGGTAGGGCTGTAAACGAGCCAAGCCAAGCCAAGCTTTGTAGTGTTCAGACTTGTTTGATAAGATAACCAAGCCGAGCCGAGCCAAGCCTAAAATTAACCAAGCTACTGAAAAACCTGTTCAAGCTTGGCTTGATATTTTTTTTTTGAGCTTGAGCTTGACTTGAGCTTGAATTGAGCTTGGCTTGTTTAATGAGTATCAAGCTTCTAATCAAGCTTGATTCAAGCTTGAATCAATCTTGATTAAAGCTTATTTAAATTTGATTTATTTAAATGTTATCAAGCTCTTAAGTCAAACTTGTTTGTTTATTTAAAATTTTATTAATTTAATCCTGATTTATAAATGAGTATAAATAAATTCAAAAATAATTTTTAAAAGAGTATAATCATAAATCAACTTGTTAATGTTCATGAACATTGTTCACGAACACTGTTCACGAACACTGTTCACGAACATTGTTCACGAACATTAACAAGATGAACACATACGTGTTCAAGCTTATTTATTTAATTTATCAAGCTGTTCAAGTTTGTTTATTAATTCACTTTGATGCATATTGAACGAACGTAAACGAGCTTTTACCGAGTCGAACACCAAACTCGTTCATGAACGCTTGGTTCGTTTACAGCCCTACAAAAGGGTTAATGCATGAAATGAGATTTAATGCTCAACATTGCATGAAAAGGGGTTAATGCATGAAATGAGATTTAATACATGAGAAATGGGATTTAAGCTCTCCTCAACGTGAGTAATAAAAGGTGAACCTCTCTTTACTGTCAAGGAGTTTTTTTCCCATTCCCTTCTCTTTTCTTCTTGGATAAAAGCTAGTCTTTGGTGGAGAGCCTTAGTGTGGTTGCTAGCACAACCAAAGGTTTTGTCTCCTTCTCCAAGATAGTGTTCGTGTGGATACCGTAGAGGTACGACCACTCTGATTGAGCTAAGATCCGTCATCAAGGGGCTGCTGTCGGGATTGCGAAGGGCTACGCTACAAGGGTAAATTCTCAACTAAGGTGTAGTTAAAAGATACGATTTCCTTTATGTATACACATGGATCTCTAGAGGGATCAAGTTTTTTACGCTATGTTTGCGATTATTTTTGTAATAGATCCCAACAAAATACACTATGGAAGATGACAGAAGTACAAATTGATTCCGATCTGAGAAGGCAAGGCCTTAGATCAGATCGTCACTATTTTTATAGCTTGGCCACAGCTGAAGCTTTTATCCCCGTGTAGTGGTGGATCGAAGTAGTTGGGTTCAAGGTAGATGCATTGCTGAAGATGATGAAAGTAAAAAATTTATTCTGATTTGACTAGGTGAAGCCCTAAGTCAGATTGTCACTATTTTTACAGCATGGCCTCAACCGAAGCTTTTTTCCCCATGTGATGGCGGATCGGAGGAGTTGGGTTCAAAGTAGATGCACTGTTGAAGATGAAGGAAGTAAAAAATTATTCTGGTCTGGCTAGGCGAAGCCCTAGGTCAAATCGTCACTATTTTTACAGCTTGGCCTTAACCGAAGCTCTTCCCCCCGTGTGGTGGTGGATAAGAGGAGTTGAGTTCAAGGTAGATGCACTGTTGAAGATGACGGAAGTAAAATATTATTTCAGTCTTGCTCGGTGAAGTCCTAGGTCAGATCATCACTATTTTTACATCTCGACTTCCGCCAAGCTCTTATCCCCGTGTGGTGGCGGATCGGAGGAGTTGGGTTCAAGGTAGATGCACTGCTAAAGATTACGGAAGTAAAAAATTCATTCCGATCTGACTAGGCAAAGCCCTAGGTCAGATCGTTACTATTTTTACAGCTTGACCTCAGTCGAAGCACTTATTCCCGTGTGGTGGCGGATCGGAGGAGTTGGGTTCAAGGTAGATGCACTATTGAAGATGACAGAAGTAAAAAATTATTCTGGTATGGCTAGGAAAATCCCTAGGTCAGATCGTCACTATTTTTACAGCTCGACTTCAATCAAAGCTCTTATCCCTGTGTGGTGGTGGATCGGAGGAGTTGGGTTCAAGGTAGATGCAATGCTGAAGATGACGGAAGTAAAAAATTCATTCCGGTCTGGCTAGGCGAAGCCCTAGGTCAGATCATCACTAATTTTACAACTCAGCTTCAGTCGAAGCTCTTATCCCCGTGTGGTGGCAGATTGGAGGAGTTGGGTTCAAGGTAGATGCACTGTTGAAGATGACAAAAGTAAAAAATGTTGGTGTAGGGGCACTAGATAATCGAACCTAGATTTTGATAATGGCAAAGGTTCAGAGTTAAGAGAATCTATCTTGTTATCTCATATGTTATATTGAGTGTTCAGGTATTGTATTAAGGCTTTGCTAAGGTCAGAGACGCCAGGAGAATCTCGGGACGAGAAACCTCGGTGGTCAATGATACTAGGAGAATCTCGGTGGGAGAAACCTCAATGGTCAAATGATCGATAGCTAAGCGACAGGTCCGAAGGACCAAAGGTAAGCAGTCAATTGCTCCTGAGCAACCAGTGTAATTCCTGACCAACCAGTAGAATTCCTGAGTGACTAGTGGAATTCTCAAGCAGGTAGAGCATTAGTCGAATGCACCCGAGCAACCAGTAGAATTCCCGAGCAGGGCGTAGCATCAGTCGACTGCTAATGAATTTGGACACTTCGAAGAAAGTCAAGATAAGAGTCACAAAATGAGGGGAGACAGGCTTGTTTGACTCAGATCTGGATCTCAATGAGCTAGGATTTGGAAAGACTATAAAAGAAGGGGTGAGACACCCTTCATAACTCAACAAAAAGCTCCTAAGTGCTCCTACAGTCCAAGTTCATGCAACAACGTTGTAACGTCGACAAAATGTGCATCTCCTTCATTTTATTGTCGATACTTTATTAAGTTTTTTTTATTCTCTTATTTATTGTTGCTAAGAGGTGAAGTAGGCTTGTTACCTCATCCTCTACATTCTTGGTTTTGTAATCATTTGTCTCTTACCTCCAATGAGGAAGAGACTTTTAGTGTTTTGCCCTTGGGAAGCGATCAAGGATCGCAGGGACTTGGATTAGTAGCCAGTTGGTTGTGAACAAAGTAAAAAATCCTTGTCTCTTTTGTTCTTTCTTATTTTTGTATTTCCGCTGTGATTTTACTTTGTTTTTAAAAGAAAAGAAAAGGTTTTTAAAATACGCTATTCACCCTCCCCCTCTAGAGATTCTCGATCCTACATTTGGTATCAGAGCGGGGGCGCTTAGATTCGGTGTAATCACCGGTCGAGAACTTTTTCTTTTCGTATTGTTATCATTTAAAGTTTTTTTATTTATTTCCCCGCACTACTAATCCAAGACCAAGTATTAGAATTTTTTTTGTTGTTTGTGTCTTTGCAAGTTTTTTAAATGACCCACCTTGAGGGGTATAGCACCGCCTGACTTCCGTTCTTTAACAGAGATGACTTCTGCTATTGGAAGGGCCGGAATGAGTGTTTTTTTAAAAACACAAGTCGAGATATGGATTGTTATCCAAACTGGCTTTGCTTTACCTACCAATGACCAAGGGGAACCATTGGACTATGACAAGTGAACCAACGCAATGAAGCGTCAAATCGAAGTCGAGGCAAAAGCAACTCAGATCTTGCAATGTGGATTGGCCAAGGAGAAACTCAACTACGTCGGCCCCTTCATTAGCGCCAAAGACCTTTGGGATAGGCTCATTGAGTTACATGAAGGAATCACTGACACTAAGGTATGTAAACGGGACTTGCTCCTTAATAAATTGTTTAACTTAAAAATGCAGGACAATGAGATGGTCGCACAACTTCACGCTCAGATCCAAGATATAATGAACGACCTCCACTCTATTGGACAAAAGGTAGAGAACCGAGACGTCATAGAGTATGCGCTTAAGGCTTTCCCTAAGACTACTTTGTGGGCATCCATAGTTGATGCTTACAAAATTTGTAGAGATCTTTCTAAAATTAGGTTAGATGAACTATTTTTAGAATTTGAATTGCATGAACAATCTAACTCGATCCCGGCGAGAAAAGTGTAGCTTTGTTTGAAGGACAAAGAAAGTGGAAAAGCAAGTCTCCACCCAAAGAAGACGAGTCTGACTCGGAGTTAGATTAAGAGGTGGAGACTGACTAGTCAATCTAGTTCGGAAAATGATCAAGCGTAGAAGGCGACCCACCAAGCCAATGAAGGAGTAGAGACCCAACCCAAGTCAAAACTATAAATGCTACAAGTGCAATAAGAAGGGTCACTTCAAGTTCGAGTGTCCGAGGCTAAAGAACAAGCAACCGCAAATCAAGAAGGCACTCAACGCCACTTGGGAGGAATCATCGGAAGAAGAAGACCAAGTCAACAACTTGGCATTCACGGCAATACCGATAGAGTCCGAGTCTGAGTCCGAACCCGAAGCTGACGAGTCCGAGTTCGATTTCGGATCTGACACTGAGCTTCAATTCAAGACAAGCCACAGATCCATATTCGATTCAAAAGAATCAATTATGGTAAGTCAGTCTTTAATTAACACCTTATATAATGCCATTAAATTTTTTTATGATAAATTAGCTAAGTCTGAGTTTAAGTCGAGTCATTGCTTAAGGAGGTTAAACTCCTCAAGCATGAGGCTACCCTAACCTCTTCAACTAGTCAAGTTCAACAGGGAAACTCAACTCAAGTTGAAAAACTTGAGGAAGAGAATTCTCTCTTGAAAGGGCAAGTTTAAGAGCTTAGGAAATCGTTGGGAAGGTTCACATTGGGTTCCAAGGGTCTTGTCCTACTTCTTGGATTGCAAAGAGCCATGTATAACAAGGCAAGACTCGGGTTTAGAACAACGAATATATCATACATGTCAATCGTAAATCGTAATAAAAGAAGAATCCAAGCATGGGTTGTTGGACTATACGAGCCACAAAAACCGCTTTTTGCGTTGCGGAAACCCCGAAAGTCGGCCACAGATCCATGTGAAGATAAACAAAACTACATGTACGTGTTTAAAAACCTTAGATCAACTCTAGATCTACATGTTAAGAGTTTTACCCTTGATGCGACGCCCTTCGCTTATCCCGCTCATCCAAACGGCTTGCCGGAACTCGAGAGTGTCAAGTGTACACTCCTCTATTGGTATCCACACAAGCAATAGGTGGAGAAAAGCAACCTAGAGTGTGCTAGCACCCCTTAGAGGCTAACGACAAGATGAGGAAGAGAGAGCTTGAGGGAAGAGAGGAGGAAGAAGATGAAGTTACACAATTAACTTCACACTTTCATAACCCACTATAAGGGGGTTACATACATGCATGTAACTCCAAGAGCCAATGGCTCTCGGTCTCCCTCATGAGGTGACACCCCATGATGTGTCCATGATGATGTGGAGCATCATCATTGGCCGGCCCCATGCCAAGTCACCATGACATGACAATTGGTCAAGTCAAAATTGACAATTCATCTTCCCTCTCAAGTCAAGTCAAACTTGACCTCTTATCTACCATTGTTGATCAAATCCAACCATTTGATTCAAAGTCAATTTGATTTAATGAATCTCAATTCATTAGTTTAAATTGACTCGATGAATCAAATCTAAATTAGACTCATTCAACACTTGAATCAACTTGAGTCCAACTCAATTAGTCTAATTTGGATTACTCTTAATCCAATTTGGGTCATCCCATGAACCTAATCCTCATGGTTCATCATATGAACCTAATCTCCATCTAATTGCCCTTTGTGTGTGACCCTATAGGTTCTTGTAACGTTGGCAATGCTCCTAAACTGATTTAGGAACATAAGCAATGAGCGGTATCTAGCAACACATCATTGCTACCCAAGTTACAAGAATGTTGAGATCCAACATCACCTTTGTGACTACTAATTGTGACTCTTACAATATGTGACAATGTCCCTCTATCCTTGATATTTATATTGACCAATTGAGGCATAGACCGTGTCATCCTCGGTACAATCTATATCTTGAACTCCAAGTAGACTCACTCTAATCAAATGAGCTCAATATCTCATATTGACTCATTTGGGCATGACCATGCACTTAGTGATCTCACTCTATCAAGAATAACAATGTCACTCCCGTCATATAGGAGGGATAGATTCCATTTACATCACTCACATCCCTCCGCATAATTTGTTACATACACAGTAATCGCCTTTATAGTCCACCCATTTACGGGTGACGTTTGACAAAGCCAAAGTATGCAACTCCTTATGTAGGGAACCATGGTGACTTCGGGTCCAAGGACTAATAGTCATATTAATAGTCACATAAGAAAGTATATGACACTCATATAACGATCCATGATACTTTCTCATGGCGGGTCATTCAGTATACATTCTCCAATGCATACCCATGTGTCAACTTGATATCACATATCCATGACTTGTGAGATCAAGTCATCGAGTTGACCTATATGCTAGTCTCTTTGCATTAACATTGTCCCTGAATGTTAATACTTGACTAGGAATGATTAAGAGTAGTATTCTCTATATCATCTCATTATCGATTCAACTAATCGATTGATATAGATAAGAACCTTCTACTCAAGGACGTTATTATACTTAGTTATTTGACACCAATACAAGTAAATATAATAACCATGCCTTTATAAATAGGAATATGATACAACAATCATCACATGATTGGCTCTAGGGCTTTCACTAACAATCTCCTACTAGCACTAGTGCCAATCATTGTAGTATCTAATACCCAATGACCTTGTGTGACCATCATACTTTTTCTGTGCCAAAGCCTTGGTCAAGGGATCTGTGATGTTAGCCTCTGTGGGTACTTTGCAAATCTTCACATCTCCTTTATCGATAATCTCTCGAATGAGATGGAAGCGCCGTAGTATGTGTTTGGTCCGCTGGTGTGAGCGAGGTTCCTTAGCCTGCGCAACCGCTCCATTGTTGTCACAATAGAGCTCTATAGGATCTGCTATGCTAGGAACCACCCCAAGCTCAGTAATGAACTTGCAGATCCAAACTGCCTCCTTTGCTGCCTCTGATGTAGCGATATACTCGGCCTCTATTGTAGAATCAGCAACTGTGTCCTGCTTCGAACTCTTCCAAGCTCATAGCGCCACCATTCAAGCAAAACACGAACCCTGACTGTGATATATAATCATCCTGGTCAGTTTAGAAGCTGACATCGCTGTAACCCTTTACAGCTAGCTCCTTATCGCCTCTAAATATCAAGAAATATTCTTTAGTCATTCTCAAATACTTAAGAATATTCTTGACTGCTATCCAGTGATGCTCACCTAGATCTGACTGGTATCTACTCGTCATGCTCAAAGCATATGAGACATTAGGATGAGTACATAGCATGGCGTACATGATAGATCCTATGGGCGATGCATAAGAGATCTTATCCATGCAGTCTCTCTCCTCTCTAGAAGAGGGACTTTGAGTCTTCGAAAGGCTCACACCATGTGACATCGGCAGAAGTCCCTTCTTGGAATTCTACATGGCAAACCATAGTAATACCATGTCAATATATGTACTCTGACTTAGGCCAAGAAATCTCTTAGATCTATCTCTATAGATCTTGATGCCTAGAATACAGGCTGCTTCACCTAAGTCCTTTATTGAGAAGCACGTCCTCAGCCAAGTCTTCACAGACTGTAGCAAAGGGATGTCATTCCCATTGAGTAGTATGTCATCCACATACAATACAAGGAAGACAACTGTGTTTCCATTAACCCTCTTGTAGACACAGGGTTCATCTTCATTCTTAATGAAACCAAATTGTTTGATCGCATCATCGAATCGAAGATTCCAGCTCCAAGAAGCTTGATTTCGCCCATAAATGGACATTTGCAGCTTGCATACTTTCCCAGTATGCTGTGGATCTGCAAAACCCTCAGGCTGTGTCATGTACACATCCTCGAGCAAATTTCCATTCAGAAATGCAGTTTTGACATCAATTTGCTAGATCTCATAATCGTGGTATGCTGTAATAGCAAGCATGATCTGAATGGACTTAAACATTGCCACTGGAGAAAAGGTTTCATCATAGTCAATACCATGAGTTTGCTTGAAACCTTTAGCCACCAATCGGCCTTTATAGGTATGCGTAAGTCCATCCATGTCATTATTTCTCTTAAAGACCTACTTACACCCAATGGGTTTGACGCCTTCAGATGGATCAACCAAAGTCCATACTTGGTTGGTGTACATGGATTCCATCTCAGATCTCATGGCCTCTAGCCATTTCTTAGAATCTAGGCTCATCACAGCTTCCTGATAGAAGGTAGGATCATTCTCAATGAGCATAACGTCATCATGGTCAGACAAGAGAAATGAGTATCTCTTAGGCTGACGACGTACCTTATCAGACCTGCAAAGAGGTAGGTCTACTTGAATAGGTTATTGTTCCACAACTCTTTGTGCAACAATCTCATCACCCATAACACTTTATGGTTCCTGTTCAACCTCTATCAAGGCCTCAGTGCTATGGTCCTTATCTTGAATTTCTTCAAGATCGAACGTACTCCCACTAGTTTTTCTAGAAACAAAGTCCCTTTCTAGAAATACCCCAGTCTTTGCCACAAACACTTTGTGCTGACTGGGAATGTAGAAGTAATATCCCTTCATTTCCTTGGGATATCCAATAAAATATCACTTATCAGATTTGGGTCCCAGTTTGTCTGAGACTTGACGTCGAACGTAAGCCTCACAACCCCAAATCCTCATGAAAGATATCTTGAGATTTCTCCCTATCCATATCGTATATGGTGTCTTTATCATAGCCTTGGATGATACACGGTTAAGTGTGAAGGTTGTTGTGTCTAGAACATATCCTCAAAAGGATATAGGAAGATCTGTGTGACTCATCATAGATCGTACCATATCTAATAGGTGTTGGATCGAAGCGGATCGCTAGAGGGGGGGGGGGTGAATAGCGATAAAACTTTTTCAAAATCGTTCGTTGATTAGACAATTAATCGCAGCGGAAAGATAAAAGACAAATAAAGAAAGAAAAATGATTTTTTACTTGGTTCGTAGCCTTCGGCTACTACTCCAAGGCCCTAGTGGTCCTTGACCATGCACGGAGGGCAAAACACTAAAGAACTCCTCGTTAGAGGTAGGAGTTAATCGAGTACAAGAAAAATCACAAAGCTTTGAGGTAGAGAGACACTCCCCCTCTCCTCGTAACGATAAAAACTTCGAGACAATTGATATGAAAAATATAAACTGAAAATGAAGATTATACCGACGAAACAAAAATATAAACAATTAAACCTAGACGTCGGAGAACTAAAACTTCTTTGTCGGAGAGTCGTAGCGTTGCGGAGGCTTTTTGGAAGCTTAGAATTTATGAAATGGTGAGGAATGGACCTTCTTTTATAGCCCTAGAAGTCCCCTCCTCGAGCACATCAAGATCCTACATCAATGGCCACCTCACCCTTGAAGAAAGGGATGAGTTTTGACTCATCTCGAAGCTGTAGTTGAACTGGCCGGTTGAACTGGCTGGTTGAACTGGCCCAGTTGAACTGACCGGTTGAACTGATGGCCAGGATTTTTGACTACAATAAAGAGTTAGCTCAAAATATAAGTGAATTCGACGGCCACTTGCCGTCCGATCTCAACATAGACCTTCCATGGGAAGTCTTGGTCGGATCGTCGCCTAAGGACGTCCTCGTACAAAGGACACGACCTCACTTCACTTTACTCACTCGAGCTTACCTCAACATTTACCTTTGAAGCCTTGCATTCGGTCTCCACCTGATTCCTTCGGCTCCCTCCGAAGTCCTCCCGGTGTCGCCCGACCACTACGGTTTTCTCCGAGTGTCGCTGACCTTCGGCTTAGCTTAGCATTTCTGCATACTTGATTCAGCTCGTGAGATAACAATGTAATCTTAACTTTGCGTCTTTGCCATAATCAAAACACATGTTCGATCATCTAGTGCCCCTGCACCAACAATCTCCCCCTTTTTGATCTATGGCAAACTTACGCAAAGTTAAGGAAAAATGTAATGTGGAAAATGAGTAAATGTAAATCAATTCTCCCTTAACCTTAGGTGAGTTTTAGAACAAAAGGTTAATCTTAAAAATTTTAAATTTTTGTTCTCCCCCTTAACTTGTGCTCTTCTCCCCCTTTTTCCATAAATCAAAAAAGATTTGGGGTTGTATAATATAAAAAGTAGGGGTTTCTAACATGAAATTGCATGCATAAAGATTATCTAACATGAGTCCAAGCATGTGTCTCAATTTACTTTAGTTCGAGGTATAACCCTCTGCACCAACAATATAAGTCTTGAGACTAATTTGATTTTCAAAAATACTTATAAAATTAGCTTTGAGTTTCAAAATACTTATATGCTAATAACTTTTGAAAATATATAACTCTTAGGGTTAGTTTGCTCTCCCCCTTAATCAAGTATATAAGGTACAGAAGAGTTAGGGGGCACTAAACATTGACCTAGAAGGTTGTATATTTAGAGTTTTGTCCGAGTATAAGTACACGTTTAAGTTCGATAGTTTAAAAAATAGATAACATTTTTGAAAGGATTATGTGAATTGAAATTATTCCTTATTCATCTCACCCATTCTAAGTGTCTTAGAATTGGTTCACCTTATATGTTGTGTGAGATGATTCCAATTTTATCTTAATTAAATTTAATGATTTGAAACTGGTCAACCTTGTGTTAGATTCGAATTTGATCCTAAGCTCATCAAGTCACCTTTTCAAGATCTTGGCTTCCAGGTCGTGGCGAGGCACAGGGGCCTTCTTTGATCGGAAAAACGACCACTTCCTTAGACAAAGCCAATTTCGAGAAAATAGTAACTTGACTCACCTAAGACCACTTCCTGGTCTAACTAGTCTAGGATACGGCGAGGTAGCTTCAGCTAGTTCCACTCGGTCAAGTGAACCGAACTAGATACGCCTTATCTAGCTCGAATACATGAGACTCCGTTTTCCTAGCGTACTATCATCTCGCCGCGTCCTGGTACTATGTTACCAAGCATTGACGAGTTATAGTCCTATCTAACCATTCTAAAGAAAATAAGAGGTTTAGGTTACCGGATATACTATTTTGGTATTAGCTCCCCCTGGATCATTGAACCAATATGATCTGGTCAAGTAATGAACTTGATCCTAGGGAATCCAAAACCTATTGGTCCTTATATGTGAGTTTAATAAAGTTTTTGGGACCCACGCTTGGACTCGATGATGACTATGATTTACGATAGACATGTAAGATATATTCATAGTCTTTGAGCTATATCCGAGTCGAGGCTCTATTTTGTACCCAAGAAGTCGGTTAAGATTCTTGGACCCCGTCAAGAACTTGTTCAACCGAGCTTCGAGCTCTTGGACTCGTCCTTTCAAGATAGAGTTCTCTTCTTCGAGTTTTTCAACTCAAGTTGAGTCCTCCTCTTGAACTCGACTAGTCGAAGAGTTTAGGGGTGTTTCTTGTTTGAGGGTTTCAACCTCCTCAACCAAGGACTCGACCCTACACTCGGATTTAGCTAATTTCCTAGTTAGCAATTTAATTGTATTGTAAAGCGTATGAATTAGTGAGCGGCTAACCTTAATTTTTCCTTTTGGTCCAGCTTTGAGTTGCTTCTCGAAGTAGTCCTCGAGTTTGGAGTCGGTGTTGTAATTGGATTCGGATTCGGACTCTGACTCGGACTCTTCGGGTCTTTCCATGCACGCTATGCCGATGCCTTCTTCGTTGTCCCATGTTGCATGAAAAGCCTTCTTTTGATTCGATTTGAATTGTGCCCTCTTTTGGTTCTTTTGTCGCTTCCTTTCCCTCCGAACGATCTTCCGCACTACGTTCACTATTGCTTCCACCTCTTCGGATTCGGACTCTGATTCATCTTCGGGTTCAAGTCCATCTTCTTGCCTGGTAGATGGATTTCTTCTTTGTCCTACAAATAGAGCAATACCTTTCTCGGCCCGGACCATGTTAGTCTGCTTGTGAAGTTCAAACTCGAAAAATAACTCATCTAACCTAAGCTTCAAAAGGTCCTTAGAGACCTTGCAGGCATCGACCATGGATGCCCACAAGGTAGTCCTAGGAAATAAATTAAGAACGTACCTTAGAAGGTCACGGTTTTCGACCTTGTGTCCGATAGTGTGCAGGCCATTGACAATGTCCTAGACGCGGGCATGTAGTTGCGTTGCCGTCTCGTGTTCCTGCATCTTAAGGTTATACAACTTATTGAAAAGAAGGTCGCGTTTACATACCTTAGCATCGGACGTTCCTTCGTGTAGCTCGATTAATTTGTTCCACAGGCCCTTTGCGCTGATGAAGGGTCCGATGCGGTTGAGCTCCTCTTTGACGATCAGATCGCAACATTTGGGTCGCCTTTGCATCGGCTTCGATTTGCCTCTTGGTTGCATTGGTCCACTTGTTGAAATCCAAGGGCTTGCCTTGATCATTGGTGGGTAGAGCAAAGCCGGTTTGGATGATTATCCAAGTCTCAACTTGTGTTTTTAGAAAACACTCCATCCGACCTTTCCAATAATGGAAATCATCTCCGTTAAAGAATGGAGGTCGGATGGTGCTGTACCCCTCAATGTGGGCCATTTGGAAGGAAAACCTTGCACACAAAATAATAAAAAAAACACGAAAGAGGTTCCAAGACTTTGCCTTGGAGTAGCAATGTAGGAAATGAAAATAAACAAAAGGAATATACGAGAAATAACCAACTAAAATCAAAGATGAGCACTTACAACCTTCGATGTCCCCGAAAGGGTACTAAACGTCGGTTTTTGGGGATGAAGGAATCTTGTTACAAGGGTAAACCTGGTAAGCATGTAGATCTCTCAGAGAGCTTCATTTTGGTAGGTATCTCGTTTCATGGGTCATCTTGTACGAAAAGTTATGCCCGTTTTACCGTCGGCTACTCCAAAAGTGAATACTTGCAAAACAAAACCAAAAGAAAAGTACCAAGACTTCGTCTTGGATTAGTAATGCGGGAGAAAATTTAAACGAACGAAAAAAGATCTGTAAAATTCAAAAACAAATCAGCTAGATTGGTGATTTCACCAAATCTTAGCACCCCCGGCTCTGATACCAATTGTTGGATCGAAGCGGATCGCTAGAGGGGGGGGGGGTGAATAGCGATAAAATTTTTTCAAAATCGTTCGTTGATTAGATAATTAATCGCAGCGGAAAGATAAAAGATAAATAAAGAAAGACAAATGATTTTTTACTTGGTTCGTAGCCTTCGGTTACTACTCCAAGACCCTAGTGGTACTTAACCATGCACGGAGGGCAAAACACTAAAGAACTCCTCGTTAGAGGTAGGAGTTAATCGAGTACAAGAAAAATCACAAAGCTTTGAGGTAGAGGGACACTCCCCCTCTCCTCGTAACGATAAAAACTCCGAGACAATTGATATGAAAAATATAAACTAAAAATGAAGATTATACCGATGAAACAAAAATATAAACAATTAAACCTAGACGTCGGAGAACTAAAACTTCGTTGTCGGAGAGTCGTAGCATTGCAGAGGCTTTTTGGAAGCTTAGAATTGATGAAATGGTGAGGAATGTACCTTCTTTTATAGCCCTAGAAGTCCCCTCCTCGAGCACATCAAGATCCTACATTAATGGCCACCTCACCCTTGAAGAAAGGGATGAGTTTTGACTCATCTCGAAGCTGTAATTCAAATAGTAGTTGAACTGGCCGGTTGAACTGGCCCAGTTGAATTGGCCGGTTGAATTGACCCGATTGAACTGGCTAGTTGAACTGGCCCGATTGAACTGACCGGTTGAACTGATGGCCAGGATTTTTGACTACAATAAAGAGTTAGCTCAAAATATAAGTGAATTCGACGGCCACTTGCCGTCCGATCTCAACATAGACCTTCCATGGGAAGTCTTGGTCGGATTGTCGCCTAAGGATGTCCCCGTACAAAGGACACGACCTCACTTCACTTTACTCACTCGAGCTTACCTCAACATTTACCTTTGAAGCCTTTCATTCAGTCTCCACCTGATTCCTTCGGCTCCCTCCGAAGTCCTCCCGGTGTCGCCCGACCACTACGGTTTTCTCCGAGTGTCGCTGACCTTCGGCTTAGCTTAGCATTTCTGCATACTTGATTCAGCTCGTGAGATAACAAAATAATCTTAACTTTGCATCTTTTCCATAATCAAAACACATGTTCGATCATCTAGTGCCCCTGCACCAACAATAGGGTACGATTCCTCCTTTTGGATACACCATTCCACTGTGGTGTTCCATGAGGAGTGAGTTGGGAAAGAATTCCACACTCAGCAAGATAGTCACAAAACTCATGGCTAAGGTATTTGTTGGGACTTGTGCGCCCGCTAGAGGGGGGGTGAATAGCGCGTTGACCGTACGTAGATGGAATTCGTTCGCGTGATCGTCTCTACAATTTTGTTAGTACACAGCAGAATATTAATAATAAAAGCAATAACGAAATGAAGCAATCACACACGAACACAATTGTTTAACGTGGTTCAGAACCGCACGGTTCCTACTCCATGGATCGGGTTCGTACGAACCCTAGCGATGCCAATCACACACCACTATAAAACACTCCTTCTCGGAACAATCCAGAGGCGGAGAAACCTCATACAAGATGATTACAACAATAATCAAATAACAACAAGCAAATAAAATGAGATACAATGCAATATAAGTAAAGAAAATGCTTTACAAATGCCTTTCGATTGCTTGCTTGTTGATCGCTTGAACCATGGTTGAAGACCCTGATTTGCAGCAGCAAATCGCCTCAAAAACGTCCAAGAAATTGCTGTAAAAAACCTTCCCGTCGAGCTCCTTTTATCCTTGCGCGCGACCTGGATTTCCGCCTATCAGTCGACTGCCATAAGTCACCAGTCGACTGATGCCACTGTTGCCATGAGACAATAGCTTGATCCATGCTGGAAAAACTCCAACGGATCTCTTGGCAGTCGACTGCCAACATTGGCAGTCGATTGCCTGTCGCGTAGTCGACGCGTACGATGGCCACGGAGCATTCTGTGCTCGCGTGAACTAGCGATCGTTGCCCTTGTCGGCCGATCTTGCATTGCCGACATCACCGATCGCTTCCAATGAGCGACCAACCGCTGCCAGAGCAATTTTAGCTCTTAAATGGCAGTCGAACTCAAGTCGACTCACGACAGTCGAACCGGCCATAATGCCAGTCAACTGCCAACCTCAAAAATGAGGTTTTAACCCAAGTATGGTGCCCCCATACTTGCTAGACCACCCTTAGCCTAGACCTAAGCCTTCTAGCCACCTCCATCAGCCTCACGCCTCTCGGATCCCTCCAAGTCATCCATGACTTGTTCATCCATCGCGCTAGCCTCCAGGTGCTTCCCTCGGCTATGTCATGCTAACGGTGTCTACACTGCCAAGGCACATTGGACTTACGCCGCCAAGACTCCGCTTGGACATACATCAAAAAGGTTCTCTCTCTAAGGAGGTCAATGTCTCATGTTCCAATGAGATCTTACAATCTCCCCCTTGATTCAAAAATACCTAGGATGCCTACCATCTACCTAGTGATAAGTCCCATATCACTCAAAAGAGGCAATCCTATACTCTCTCCCAATTTCCAAATTGGGTTTCTCAAAATGCCATCAATTTTCCCAATTGATGATACTCTCCCAATAACTTCTCCCCCTTCAAGAAGAGAAACACATCCATCATCCCAAGATGGAAAACTCCCCCTAAAGGCTTGCTCCCCCTTGACCATTGCACCAACAATGTCCTTGGGAAGTCCCTAAGCCAATAGAAACTCTAAACCATCAAAATTAAAGTTCTAAGTTCAAACTTGAACTTTCCATACCCTAAATTTGATACTTTGACCTAACACTTCTCCTAATCCATATCCAATGGATTTTCACCCTTTATAATGCTTCCCAAAGCATATCCTAGGGTTAGAAGTGGTTAGGGACCTTTACCATGGCTGAAATTGGCTAAAAAAATCTTGTTAAGCCGAAATCAGACCGGCAATGACTCTATCAAGAACGATCACATTTCATCATCGATCATAGCAGAAGGTGATCGATAGCTGAAATTTCCGAATTTCAGCTATCAGAATCGAGTTTTGAAAAGTCATAAGTAATTCTACGTATTTTGAAAAATCACGAAACTTGATACATATATTACTTATAGTCAATACAATGGGTGAAAAATTATTTTACCCATAAAATAGTGAGTTTGATACAAAACTCAAAACCATTAAAATTTTTAATGTTTTGGCCCTATTTTGTATCAACTCTATCAATGGTGATTGCTATCAAAAGATAGACTTCACCAAGGTTTTTCAAAATGATTTCAAAATATTTTTGAAAACCTATTTTGGATCACATTCCTTGGGCTCTATGTACATGACTTGTACACAAGCTTTCCCAATGATCCACATGTTGAGTTAAGATAAGTTTGGATTCAACTAGATGCAAACACTATGCACCTTGAACTTAACTCATATCCTAGCATCTCACATGTATCTAGGGTGTATAAATACACATACATGTCAATTGGTTGTGAGATGTGGGTTTTGGTTCATTTAATCTAGGGTTTCATGCATTTCCTAGGCAACCCTACTTGATTCCCTTATAAATGGGACTTCAAGTCATGCCATTGTCCTTAGTTCAATTTTAATCAATTTAATGCATGAAATGATCATGACATAAAGATAGCAATATTTAAGCATGGCCAATGATCATGATGTCATGACATATGATAAAATCTAAAAACACATGACATTTAAAAACCTTAATCCTAAAACATGAACATGACATATACAATGAATAAAAGTAAGCATGATGTCATGACATGTTATATGGCAAACAAAGCATGACATATAAAATATATAGGTACAATAATACCTAAATCTTAATATTAATTGCCATTTGATATAATTCATCATATTTTGCCATATTTCTACTTTTCTCCCAAGTGTGCCAAAAACCCAAAATGGCACACCAACCTCTAAACCTAAATTGTGTCAATTTGATCATTTTATCAAACTTCTCAAATAATATTGGCACATCCTAAAATCTTTTAGGATTAAGACTCAAATGTATTTCCAAGGTTACCCTAACCTTGAAAATAACCTAAAAATGTCACCTTTATCATGGTTGAGTTAACTACCCATCCAATCAAGGTTGACACACCCTAACCCCATCTAGCGTGAATCTATCACGCTCCTAGGAACCCAAAATCTATTTGAGCTCATTGGGTTTACTAGGTATTCCTTAGGGATAACCTCCCTAGATACCCTCCTAATGACCCTTCTAGGCTTGTTAGCCTTTGTCATTTGGGTTTTGCCATGGTTAACTTTAAGGATTGCCTCCCTAATAACCTTCTTAGTGGCCACCCTAGGTTTCCTAAAAACCCTAGCTACTAGGCACAACCTTTGGTCAACCTTAGGGATGACTTCCCTATTGACCTTGGTCTTCCTAGACCTAATTAGTGTTCCATAATCTAATGGAACACTATGATAAGCCACCTTAGGCTTAGGTTTGTGACTCAAACCATTCTTGCCCTTGAGTGACTTTTGCTTCTTGGGTTCTAAATGTTGACTTTGAGATTTTGACCTAGAAGTTTGACTAATTGACCCTTGCATTTGATTTTGCATAACCTTAAGGGTCTTTTCAAGATTTTCAAGCCTTGACCTCAAGGCTTGGTTCTCTAATTCTAATTGCCCAACTTTAGAATTTTGATTTGGTTTTTGGGCATGGGACTTCCTAGGCATATGCCTAGTCCATTTAGGATTGAAACCTAGGTGCTCTTGCACCTTTCTAATGGTCTCCCTAGGTAAAATTTTTCTAGAGTTATTTAACCTAGGTTTGTCCTTAGATAAGTTGTTTTTAGGGACATTAGTCCCAAATTTCTCCTTACTCCTAAGGTTGACCTTCTTAGCTCCTAAGCAACATTCTCTATTTCTAGCATGCTCTTTTTGATAAATAGCAAGATTGCTAAAATTATTTCTAGCATGCTTTTTGACATTATTTGAATAAAAAGCTTTATTCAAAAATACCTTAGGGTTAGCTTTGGAAGCTCCCCCTACATGTGTAGCTCCTTCTTGGGTCTTTTTGCTCCCCCTAGGACATTGACTCCGGTAATGCCCCTTTGAGTTGCACTTGAAGCATATGATATGCTCCTTGCTCTTTTGACTTGGGGCATCGGCATCCTTGACTTTTGGTGCCGATGGAGCTTTCCTAACCTTCTTTGGGCACTTGCTCTTGTAGTGCCCGACTTCTCTACACTCAAAACATATGATATGATTTTTATTATAAATTGATATGTTTGAGTTACCTATGGAGGATGTGGTGATTGGAGTGGATTCTTCATTCCTCCCGGAGGTTGAGACTTCTTCTTGAATTTGTTCCGGCTCCGGTGTGGATGGTCTCTCCCCCTCAAACCTAGAGGTGGATGCCTCCTCCACTTCTTCCTCTGCTTCTACCTCTTCAGATCCAGATGTTGATTCCCTATCAACCTCCGAATCCTCTAGCTCTTTGGATGTTTCTTCTTGAGCTTGAGAGGGTGATGGTCCTTCTTCTTGGACCGATGATAGACTTTCATGGAGCTTGGCCAAATCACTCCATAGCTCCTTGGCATCCACATAGTCACCTAGGCTACACAAGAGGTCATTAGGAATTAAATCAAAAATGAATTTGATTATCTTCTTGTTTTTATCGAATTGTTGGAGTTGCTCCTCACTCCACTTCTTCTTCTTGAGAAATCCTCCCTTTGGTCCCTTAGGATATTCAAATCCTTCCATCAATGCGGACCACTCCTCAAGGTCTCTCATCATCAAAAAATCTTCAATTCTCGCCTTCCAAGAATTGAAACCTTCTCGTCCATAGAAGGCATACGGAATTGGGGTGTTGATATCCCATCCCAATTGTCCTTGGACTTCCATCTTTTCCTCTAGCGTCTTGACTCCGGGTTGTTAATCCGTAGAAGATCCCCGGGCTCTGATACCACTTGTTGGGACCTGTGCGCCCGCTAGAGGGGGGTGAATAGCGCGTTGACCGTACGTAGATGGAATTCGTTCGCATGATCATCTCTATAATTTCATTAGTATGCAGCGAAATAGTAATAATAAAAGCAATAACGAAATGAAGCAATCACACACGAACATAATTGTTTAACGTGGTTCGGAACTGCACGGTTCCTACTCCACGGATCGGGTTCGTACGAACCCTAGCGATGCCAATCACACACCACTATAAAACACTCCTTCTCGGAACAATCCGAAGGCGGAGAAACCTCGTACAAGATGATTACAACAATAATCAAATAACAACAAGAAAATAAAATGAGATACAATGCAATATAAGTAAAGAAAATGCTTTACAAATGCCTTTCGATTGCTTGCTTGTTGATCGCTTGAACTGTGGTTGAAGACCCTGATTTGCAACAGCAAATCGCCTCAAAAACGTCCAAGAAATTGCGGCAAAAAACCCTCCCGTCGAGCTCCTTTTATCCTTGCGCGCGACCTGGATTTCCACCTATCACCGACCGCCATAAGTTGGAGACAATGGCTCGATCCACGCCGAAAACCTAACGGATCTCTTGGCGATCGCAACATTGGTAGTCGATCGCCACCGCAGAGTCGACCGTCGCCAACCACGGAGCATTCTGTGTCACGTGATCCAGCCGGCTAGCGATCATCGCCGCCCTTGTCGGGCCGATTATCGTTAACATCACGATCATTTAATGAGCAATGATCACAGAGCAATTTTAGCTCTTAAACGGCAGTCGAACTTAAGTCGACTCACGACAGTCGAACCGACCATAATGCCAGTCGACTGCCAACCTCAAAAATGAGGTTTTAACCCAAGTATGGTGCCCCCATACTTGCTAGACCACCCTTAGCCTAGACCTAAGCCTTCTAGCCACCTCCATCAGCCTCACGCTTCTCGGATCCCTCCAAGTCAACCATGACTTGTTCATCCATCGCGCTAGCCTCCAGGTGCTTCCCTCGGCTATGTCATGCTAACGGTGTCTACACTGCCAAGGCACATTGGACTTACGCCGCCAAGACTCTGCTTGGACTTTACGCCGCCAATATCAATCCCCTTGGACTTCTCAAATGCCAAGACTCAAGCTTGGACTTTCCCTTGCCAACCCATGTTGGACTTTCCATGCCAAGACCATGCTTGGACTTTCCTTTGTGCCAAGTACTCAAGACTTAGACTTTCCCAAATGCCAAGTACCCATGACTTGGCAAATGCCAAGACTCAAGCTTGGACTTTCCCTTGCCAACCCATGTTGGACTTTCCATGCCAAGACCATGCTTGGACTTTCCTTTGTGCCAAGTACTCAAGACTTAGACTTTCCCAAATGCCAAGTACCCATGACTTGGACTTTCCGTGCTAAGTACCCATGACTTGGACTTTACCTTGCCAAGACCCATGCTTGGACTTACCCTTGATCACATGGTCAACCCTAGTCAACCATCAAAGTCTCCCTCGAGTCAAACTTGAGTCCGGTCAATTATAACCTGGGTCGATTGCTCCAACAATCTCCCCAACATATTAACCAACATCAATGTCCAACCACTTTGTCAAACATCAAAACATCACTCGAGTCAAACTCGAGTCTGATCAATCGTGACCTGGGCCGATTGCACCAACATTATTCACCACCTCGATCTGATCGAAGTATCTTAATACTCTTGCCAAGCGGGTTTTGTACTTCATTTTTGAATTCTTTGAACTTTTCAAAGGATTCCGACTTATGTGTCATCAGATACACATAACCATATCTACTGAAGTTATCAGTAAATGTAATGAAGTACCTGTAACCACCTCTAGCAGCAATATTGAAAGGGCCGCATACATCACTATGTATAAGTCCTAATAAGTCTGTTGCGCTCTCGCTGTGTCCACTAAAGGGAGTCTTGGTCATCTTGCCTAAAAGGCAAGACTCGCATGTCTCATATGATTCAAAATCAAATGAGTCCAACATCCCATCCTTATGGAGTTGGGATAAGCGACTTTCATTTATGTGACCTAAGCGACAATGCCAGAGATAGGTTTGGTTCAACTCATTTGACTTGAACCTTTTGGTACTTATGTTATAGATGGGGCTCTCTAAGTCTAGAATGTAGAGTCCGTTAATTAGAGGTGCACTACAATAGAACATATCATTTAAATAAATTGAACAACATTTGTTCTTTATTATAAATGAAAAGCCTTTCTTGTCCAAACAAGAAACTGAAATTATGTTCTTAGTCAAAGCAGACACATAACAACATTCATCTAGTTCTAGTACAAGCCCAAAGGACAGAGATAGAAAATAAGTTCCTTCAGCAATAGTAGCAACCCTTGCTCCATTGCCTACTCGTAGGTCCACCTCGCCCTTCGTCAATGCCCTGCTATTTCTCAACGCCTGCACATTGGTACAAATGTGAGATGCACATCTGGTATCTAATACCCATGATGAAGAAATAGATAGATTGAAGTAGAAGTCTCACTTCTCTTCTTCTTAAGATCTTCCAGGTATGCTTTGCAGTTACACTTCTAATGTCCAGCTTCCTTATAGTGGAAGCAAGTCCCTTCCTTGGCCACCCCTCCTTTCGGTTTCAGTGCCTTGCCTTTGCCCTTGGCTTGGGACTTTCCCTTACCTTTAGGTGTGCCCTTGCCTTTCTTCTTTTGTACCATCAAAATGGAGTTAGGTTTTTTCCTTCTTAAGGTTGAGCTCAGCAGTTCTCAACATGCTAAGCATCTCAGGCAATGGCTTATCAATTTCATTCATGTTGTAATTCATGACAAATTGATTGTAGTTTTGTGGCAAAGATTGCAAGATCAAGTCAGTGGCCAGCTCTTGGCCAAGTGGGAATCCCAACCTCTGTAGGTTCTCTATGTACCCAATCATCTAGAGTACATATGGACCTACGGGAGTCCCATCTTGCATCTTGGACTGAAACAGTGCCTTAGAGATCTCATATCTCTCGTGCCTTGCTTGTCCTTGAAACAATTGACGAAGATGTTCAACCATATCAAAAGCATTCATGAACTCGTGTTGCTTATGAAGCTCAGAGTTCATGGTTGCAAGCATGAGGCATGTCACATCTAATGTATCATCTTGATGCTTCTTGTAAGCATCTCGGTCAGCTCGCGAGGCAGTGGCAGGAGGTGCCTCCGGAATGGGTGCTCCAGGACGTATAGTTTTCTTTCTTGGGTGAGAACGATTCTTAGATTCCTATACCAGTCTAGGAAATTAGCTCCATTGAGCTTGTCCTTCTCAAGGACAGAACGTAGGGAGAGAGTGTTCGTGTTTGTCGACATGGTAATCTACAACATACACAATGCAGAAAATTAATATCATATTCCATTTATCATTTAATTAGGTCTTTAATCAAATGATGCTCCCACTGAATTATAGGACTTTTGTAGAATCGAGTCATGGATGTGGTCAAACTACATTACAAGATTCATACACACTAGCTATAATTCTCACGGGACAAGATCCACATCATACTACGCATTGAGTTAGCTTTGGCTAAATCGCCAAAGAGTTAGTATGATCGGTAGGTAACAAATTACCAATTACATCTCTATGCAACTCTTGTTTATAGGGTCAAGATCCACATTTACAAAAGACCTTGAGTTAGCTTTGGCTAAATCGCCCAAGATTTAGTGTAAATATAACCTTATCCTACCTTTCCAATGGTTGGAATATGCTTATAGTTTTACTCAATCCAATTGAGTTAACTAATTTTACTCAATCTAATTGAGCTTATTCTCACCCAAGCCATGATAGGCGGGACCAAGATTATCCCTCCGCACCCTACCAAGATAATATGCGTTGCTCTGCTTTGGCAGATTCAACAACAATAAATGATCGAGGTAGTGATGGGCATCAAAACTTGGTAGACATTTTTGAGTCGATTCGATTAAGATCTAATCTAATCATGAATGTGTATCATATACGCATTAAGGACTTTATTACCTTACACTATCATGCATCACATACATACAAAAAATTATACTAGCATGCATCATATACATACAAGCAAAATATCCTAGCATGCATCATATACATACAAGCAAAATTTACTAGCATGCATCACATACATACAAGCAAAAAACAAATATATAATTATAAATTAATTGTGATGAGGTCATGGACCTACTATGATCTTCTCAAGCTAATTAGAAGATCGGACGGTCAACCTAGGGTTAGCGGCTTCTCCAAGCGCCTCCTTTGACCGCCATGTGTCGTCGGCTCCCTCCTCGTAACTCCGTCTACTAGTGGACCTTCCACCACTCTATTTTTGTACATTACAAACATGAAACTCGAGTTACATTCGAGTATAAAACTATTTACAATTGGAATTTTAAAAGAAGAGGCATGACGCGTAGGTCGCATACCCTATACAACATGCACAACCAAAAAAATGATGCGCAAGCCATATTATGAATTACAATACATTTATCCAATCGCATTGGAGTTCTTGGGCCATGACCATCACAATATTATACATAATTCTAAATTATGTATTTTACAGAAATTTTTATAATTTTTCCTATTTTTTTTTTCAATTTTATGAGTCACATCTCCGTAACGGTCCCGCTAAGCGATTTCCGGGCGCGATCGCGGGACAATGCCCCTTTCGGGGTTAGGGGCAGTGCCCCTACTCACAAAATGAACTTTGCGAGTGTCCCATCTTGATCTTACAGTGATTTAAGTCACTGTCCCAAAAACCTAAAGCGAGAATTCGTCCTTCTGGAAAATTTTTCTCGGTGGTTGAAGCCTACAAGTGTCCCAACACTTGTTGCTTCGACTCTTCGAAAAAAATATCCAAAAATTCTATAAAAATAGAAAATTTACAGAAACTTACAGATCTGTAATTTTTATATCTAATACAAAAACTACAAAACTAAAACACATACATGCTTCGCACGTGGTTCTGATACCACTGTTGGACTATCAGAGCCGTAAAAACCGCTTTTTGCATTGTGAAAACTCCGGAAGTCGGTCACGGATCCGTACGAAGATAAACAAAACTACATGTACATGTTTAAAAACCTTAGATCTACTCTAGATCTATATGTTAAGAGTTTTACCCTTGATGTGATGCCCTTCGCTTATCCCGCTCGTCCAAACGGCTTGGCAAAACTCGAGAGTGTCAAGTGTACACTCCTGTATTGGTATCCACACAAGCAATAGGTGGAGAAAAACAACCTAGAGTGTGCTAGCACCCCTTAGAGGCTCACGGCAAGATGAGGAAGAGAGAGCTTGAGGGAAGAGAGGAGGAAGAAGATGAAGTTATACAATTAACTTCACACTTTCATAACCCACTATAAGGGGGTTACATGCATGCATGTAACTCTAATGACTCTTGGTCTCCCTCATGAGGTGGCACCCCATGATGTGTCCATGATGATGTGGAGCATCATCATTGGCCGGCCCCATGCCAAGTCACCATGACATGGCAATTGGTCAAGTCAAAATTGACAATTCATCTTCCCTCTCAAGTCAAGTCAAACTTGACCTCTTATCTCCCATGGTTGATCAAATCCAACCATTTGATTCAAGTAAATTTGATTTAATGAATCTCAATTCATTAGTTTAAATTGACTCAATGAATCAAATCTAAATTAGACTCATTCAACACTTGAATCAACTTGAGTCCAACTCAATTAGTCTAATTTGGATTACTCTTAATCCAATTTGGTTCATCCCATGAACCTAATCCATATGGTTCATCATATGAACCTAATCTCCATCTAATTGCCCTTTGTGTGTGACCCTATAGGTTCTTATAACGTTGGCAATGCTCCTAAACCGATTTAGGAACATAAGTAATGAGCGGTATCTAGCAATACCTTATTACTACCCAAGTTACAAGAATGTTGAGATCCAACATCACCTTTATGACTACTAATTGTGACTCTCACAATATGTGACAATGTCCCTCTATCCTTGACATTTAGATTGACCAATTGAGGCATAGACCGTGTCATCCTCGGTACAATCTATATCTTGAACTTCAAGTAGACTCACTCTAATCAAATGAACTCAATATCTCATATTAACTCATTTGGACATGACCATGCACTTAGTGATCTCACTCTATCAAGAATAACGATGTCACTCCCGTCATATAGGAGGGATAGATCCCATCTACATCACTCACATCCCTCCGCATAATTTATTACATACCCAGTAATCGCCTTTATAGTCCACCCATTTACGGATGACGTTTGACGAAGCCAAAGTATGCAACTCCTTATGTAGGGAACCATGGTGACTTCAGGTCCAAGGACTAATAGTCATAATAATAGTCACATGAGAAAGTATATGACACTCATATAATGATCCATGATACTTTCTCATGGAGGGTCATTCAGTATACATTCTCCAATGCATACCCATGTGTCAACTTGATATCACATATCCATGACTTGTGAGATCAAGTCATCGAGTTGACCTACATGCTAGTCTCTTTGCATTAACATTGTCCCTAAATGTTAATACTTGACTAGGAATGATTAAGAGTAGTGTTCTCTATATCATCTCATTATCGATTCAACCAATCGATTGATATAGATAAGAACCTTCTACTCAAGGACGTTATTATACTTAGTTATTTGGCACCAATACAAGTAAATATAATAACCATGCCTTTATAAATAGGAATATGATACAACAAAGTCCATACAACAATCATCACATTATTGGCTATAGGGCTTTCACTAACATGGGTCCCTAAGACCATTTTAACATTAGGTTCAACCAAGTATTGGGTTCCCAAAGATCAAATCCATTATGTGGATAGACCGTATCGATTCAATGATCTAGGGGGAGCCAATACTAAAATTGTGTTTTCAATTACTTGATTAATTTAGCTTTGCATGCCTAGTTAGTTACTATTTGCTTAATTTAGAATGGTTAGATAGGACTAATGGTTAATTAACCTTGACAACATAGTATCAGGACACGGTGAGATGATAGCATGTTAGGGAAATGAAGTCTCATGTATCCGGGTTGGATAAGGATTATCTAGCTTGGTGCACTTGGCTAAGTGGAACTAGCTGAAGCTACCTCACCACATCCTAAACTAGTTAGACCAGGACTTAACCCCAAAGTGAATCAAGTGTACAATTTCTTAAGATTGGCTTTGTCTAAGGAAGTGGTCGTTGTTCTGATCAAAGAAGGCCTCTGTGCCTCGCCACAACCTGGAACCCATCTTTTGAAAGGTTCACTTAACTAACTAAAGGTTAAATCCAAATCTAATCCAAGGTTAATTGATTTTCAAATCATTAAAATTAACTAAGTAAAATTGAAAAAACATCTCACAAAACATATAAGGTTAACATGATTGATCATGTAGAAACGGTGAGATGAATCTTAGGTTAAAAACTTCTAAACCAATTTAAAATTCCAATATCCGATCCAACTACCGTATGTGTAGGATTAATGGATATTGGACAGTGTGTGCTCTAGACATATGACCGGAGACCGACTGAAGTTTACGAAGCTCAGATTCAAAAATCTAGGATTGGTAGCCTTCGGAAACAACAAAAAGCTCAAAATCATCGTATTAGGTGATATTGAGCTAAACTCAAATTTCATAATACACAAAGTCTTGTTAGTAGAAAATTTTGAATTCAATCTTTTAAGTGTTAGTCAATTATGTGATAATAGTTATAAAGTTATATTTTTATCAAATGAATGTTTAATTAGAAATAATGATTGCTAAAAAATTCTACTTAGGGGAATTAGAAATAATAATATTTACACAATAAATATACCTAGCTCCTCAACTAAGTGTCAAATGATATAGCAAGAGGAATCATAGTTATGGCACAGACGACTGGGCCACTCCCACCTAAAACTTATACATAAAATAAGTCGTAATGGGCTAGTTAGAGGTCTACCCAAAATAGGTAACCTAGAAAATAAAATTTGTGATGCATGCCAACAAGGGAAACAAATTAAAACTTCACATAAATTGACTAATCAAGAAAGAACTAAAAATGTGCTTGAGCTCTTACACTTGGACCTATTTGACTCACATGAAGCCAAGTCACTAACCGGAAGTCAATATTATTTAGTAATAGTAGATGACTACTCTAGGTTTACTTGGGTAAAATTCTTAAAACATAAAAATGATACCTTAGATCAATTTACTAATTTATGTAAACTAAATGAAAATGAAAATGAAAAGAACTTACAGATTAAAAGAATTAGAAGTGATCATGGTGGAGAATTCGAAAATCATAAGTTTAACAAATTTTGTAATCAAAATGGATACCACCATGAATTCTCTTTCCCTAGGACCCCTCAACAAAATGGGTTAGCTGAACGGAAAAATAGAACCCTATAAAAGGCTACTAGGACCATGTTAAATGAATATAATTTACCTAAAATAGGTTTTGGGCAGAAGAAGTCAATACAATCTGCTATGTCCAAAATAGAACTTTAATAATTAAACGGCACCAGAAAACTTCTTATGAAATATACTACGAAAAATTACTCAACATTAAGTACTTTAGAGTCTTTGGATGTAGTGTACATATACTAAATACAAAAGATTACTTAAGAAATGAAGTTAGACCTGAACCTAATCCACAAAATGAATCAAGCGTAAACCCTAATCCAAATCAATATAGAGTACAAATTAATCATCAAATTAACCATGTGTTAGGTGATCCAAATTTAGGAGTTCAAACTCAGGCATCATATAGAAATCTAAGTCAAATTTTACTTATACCTAAAATCGAACCAAAAATAATAGAACAAGCTATTCTTGACCCAGATTGGATCATTGCCACGCAAGAAGAGTTAGCTCAATTCATTAGGAGTCAAGTTTGGGAATTAGTACCCCCACCTAAAGGAAAAATAATCATAGGAACAAGATGGGTATTTTGGAACAAACTTGATGATAAAGGTGAAGTTATAAGGAACAAAGCTAGATTAGTAGCTAAAGGGTTTAGTCAAGTAGAGGGGTTGGATTATGATGAAACCTATGCACCCGTAGCGAGACTTGAGTTAATTAGAATGCTGCTAGTCCATGGTTCACATCGAGGTTTTAAATTATGTCAAATGGATATCAAGTCAGCATTTCCGAATGGATTTATCAAAGAAGAGGTGTATGTTAGCCAACCACCAGGATTTGAAAGCTTAGACCAACCTAACCATGTACTTAAACTTAGGAAAGCATTATATGGATTAAAGCAAGCACCTAAGGCTTGGTATGAGAGACTGATGCACGTGAACGTGACCTCAAATCTCGTGACGGAGACCATCGAGGACTCGAAGCACGTGCTCGCGCTCAACGCCTACAAGTGCACGAATGTCGTCAAGTAATAAAAAGATTATTGATCCCACAGGGGCTAAGATTCGAGTACCGATTTATTAAGTGAACATTATTGTTCGGAATTCAGTTCTAATGGTTGTGATTGCGAGGGTTGTCGGCGGTCCTAACTCAATACAGTGTCACACGGAAGAAGAAAAGGCTTGCTGCGAGTCTTTGGAAGGAATTCTAGGATTTCGGTTTCGCTTGTGTATCGCAAAATATGCTATCAATTGGGTGTTGTCTAAACACCTAACTATGGCCTTGTGGAAGGTACATCATACACTCCCCCGATGAGCCTTCGCATCTATCGGGAGCTATCTCTGCCTTACCAGGTCAACCCCTGGCGTTAGGACAGGATAGATGATACGAGGATGCCAAATCAATCCCTGCGATGAATCATTTTCAATTCTATCGCACCCTTCTATCCACAGTTATAGGAGATGAGGCCAACCCCTAGGTTCCTCCTTAATTCTCCTAAATCTTAAATACGAGGGCTATCACCCCTCATATCGGCTAGCACAGTAGATAGAAAACCAAAACACATAGATATCAATCTAAACTAATACCAATTGCAAATACAAACTCAAGAACAAAATTTAATTTGGAATAACATGTTCTACACACACAAACTACTCCCTAATCCTAGAATCGAAGAATCTACTCCATAAATATGAGAAGAAACACAAAGCATGATCATATTCGTATAAAGAATGGATATTATGCAAAGAATAGAAATTATAATGCAATGTGGCTCTTCTCTCTGGCATTGAAGTGCAGAACTTGGATCTCCAACGGCTTTCTTCCTCTCCGTTGCGAGTTCCCGAAGCTTTTTAGGGCGTCGGAGTATCGTCCCAGCTGTTGTGCCTCTCCCCCTAGGGTTTGGGAGCCCTAGGGTGGCTCCCTCGTGATCTCTCGCCTCTTAGATGAGTTTCCTATATATAGAGGCGACTCTGGCTTTCTATAAATGCTTGAAAAACCCTATTTCCTTGAATTTGAGGCGCCGCCACACGACTGTGTGAATTTCACACGGCTTGGCCATGTGCAAGGTTGGAAAACAACTGAAATCTAGGCTAAAAAATAAGCTAGAAAAAGGCACGCCCATTCTAATTCACATGGCTTGGCCATGTCTTTTCTTGGAGCCTCCATTTTGATCCGTTTCGCTTACGAAACATGCCCAAGTCTTGGGACATGGCTAGTGCGTGTTCCCTAAGGTTCGTGCTCCACAAATTGCTCCATTTTTGCTCCAAAAATGCCGCCCTATATATAAATTAACAAAAGTAGATCTCTGAACTAGAAAATAGGAAATGCATGCAAAATAAAGTAAAATATGCATGAAACAAACATAAAATGAAATGAGATGTGAGCGAAAACTACTCCTAAAACCCTATATGTTTTGCTCACATCAATTCCCCCAGACTTAGATCTTTGCTTGTCCTCAAGCAAACCTCAGTGCCATGAAATTTTAAAAAGGTATTGTTCCATACTTAGCATGTTAACTAGATTTATCAAGTGGTATTTGCAATTAAAGAAAAATAGATATGTTCTAGAAATTCACTAAGTTAGCTCCTCGTGCTCATGCTAAGCGAATCTTCTTAGGGGATACTCGTTCCATGGTAAATTAAGTCGTCATCCTATAGCTTGCCTAAGGTCTTCGGCTCTTAGGCACTTACTTGCCTAAAGCGAGGGTTGTTTCCTAGATTTAGCACAAAGTCTCAAAGGCATGCTCGGTATTGAGAGAAATTGGTAGGTATTTCCCCAGTAACCTAACTCGGTCTCAAAGGGGCACCTAACCATTTCCACCCACGACAATTGTTTTTTTTGATCGCTCATAATTTTTTTTTTCAATTTTTTTTCTTACTCTCTTTTTCTTTCTTTTTGTCTTTTCTTATTCCATTTTTTCTTTCTTTCTTTCTTTTCTCTCTCTCTTAGGATTTTGATTTTTCCGAATGGGCTTCCACAATCCAAGCATCTCCAGTAACTAAAATGCTAAATCTAGAGTCACCTATGGATTCCAAAGTACTAGACTATTGAGATGAATCATAACTAGGTACATACTAAATTTTTCCTTTCAGAATGTTCGTCATGTGTAGGTGTAAAAATAAAAGTTAACTAGTGTGAGTCTAGAACATTCATTAGAGCAAATAAAATAAAATACCATGAGGTAAATGAAGTTAAGCTACCCATGGAAACAACTCATGAAGAAAACTTAAAAAAAAAATACTACTGAGGCAGCTTATAGATAGCAAAAACTAAGTGCTGAAAGAAACTGAACAACCTATGCATGAACAAATGAATGCTAACTAAGATGCAAATATCAGGAAAGAAACTATTGCTAGAAACAAAATAAATCAAAACTCGGGGTTCCCCCAGACTTATATGAGACTGTACCTCTAATATGGTGGCTAAGGTGGGAAGTCCGGTAGTCTCGGCATGTCAGGCTCCTGGGTAAACCTAGTGCTTAGCCGCTGATGCCACATGTACATGTGGTCGATCTGAGAGCTGGTGGATGCAGCGGCTACTCAATGCTCCTCCTCCAGGGCCCACTGTGCCTACTGGGCACTCATGTGCTACCGAATATCTTGGAGATATATGGCCTCCTCCTGGCGATGGGCACCCCAGAAACTCTGCCTGAGTATATGTGCTCTTCTCCTCCCATCGCTGCCTCTATGTCTGCTACTTAGCATATATATCATCGAGGCATGATCGAAACTCCAAAAAATCATAGGTAGATGTACCTGCATTCTGCTCAAAAGTAGAAAAAGGTGGTGGTGCAAGTGTAGGCTCATGTCGATGTGGACTAGGTGGGATCCTATACATGTGTGGACTGGAGGGAGAGTGATGAATAGAGGCGAAACGCATGGTGTGGCACCTTTTATCCCTTGCGCAATACGGTTGTGTAAAAACCCATGGCCAGGTTGTGTGCACTGCTGAAATGTGGGGCACGATCGTGTGAAAACACACGACCAAGCCATGTGCCCTTGTTTCTCTCTCATGGTGCACAACGGTCCGAATTCTCCTTACACACTCAGTCGTGTAGGTTCAAAATGATTTTTGTTTCTACGTAGCAAGTCCTTTCTAGTCCTAATTCAAATGCAACACGCTAAATGAATATAAATCAAAGTTCAAAACAAACGAATGCAACAAACTAATAAGAAATAAACACAAAATCTAAACTTGGGTTACCTCCCAAGAAGCGCTTGTTTAAGGTCTTTAGCTCGACCGTACCGTTATGCTTCAGCTTGGCTTTGATGGCCAAAGGAGATCTTTCTCCCTCCCCTGATGTGTTTGAATCTTGCTCGTGGGGGAGCAAGATACTTGTTCACTTTTCACCTCTTGCCTTTTGGTCCTCCATCACTATCTCCCTTAAATCTTGCTCGTGGAGGGGCAAGATACTTGTCAGCTACTTTCCTTGGCTCGAGATTAAGCATGCTTAGCCTCAAAGAATTTTTAGGAGTTTGATCATAATATTTTATTCCATCCATATTCTATAAATAATGTAACTCACCATAAATATTCTCACCAAAATATTAATTAGTAGATTCTATTAGGTCGAATGAAATTTTATCATCACAAATCACTAGATGGACTTCGTTATTGGTAACTAAAGTTTTGGTGAGGGTTAAGGCAAGCTCTTTTAGATCCTTGAGGTTAGGAGGTGTTTTGATTGAAGCAATGCACTCCTCGATTAAAGTATCAATTATATAATCCTCACGTTCTCCTTCTAGTGGTGATTGAATGGATTGTCCTTCTTCACTTCCTAGTAATCAACTCAGTGTTCTAGCAAACTGACTGACGATCTGTGCTATCTGAATCTCCAGCTTCTTTTGTCGGCTAGCAATGTCATTCACAGATGACCTTAATTCTTCAATCATTATTTTTGTCTGCGAATGCCGTTGCTGAAATTCAGCGTTCGCCTCTTGTTGCGTCTGAATAAAAGTTTCTATCATCTACTCTAGTCGAGATTTAGGCGGACAATATTGAGGGTTTAAGTAGCCAGGGGCATAACTATATGAATAGGAATCATCTTGTGGCCACTGGTTGTAATCATAGGTGATATCTTCTTGTTCAAATTGTGAAGATTCAAATATATCTGGACAATCGTTAATGTTACCACAATGCTCACAATAAATGTTACCAAAACTCACAACATTAAATTGACCATAATCATGAGTAAAAGCATGCATTGTTATATGTTGGAAATTACAAATAAGGAAAGAGAAATAGAATGAACAAAGCTGAAATAAAATAAAATAAAATAAAACAATAAAAGTAAATCTAGCCTAGGTCCGATCTAACTATCCACTTCTTGATTCGATATCGAATCAATCAGTCCCCGACAACAGTGCCAAAAACTTGATGCACGCGAACGCGACCTCAAATCTCGTGACGGAGACCGTCAAGGACTCGAAGGGCGCACTCGCGCTCAATGCCCGCAAGTGCATGGATGTCGTCAAGTAATAAAAAGATTATCGGTCCCACAGGGACTGAGATTCAAGTACTGATTTGTTAAGTGGACATTATTGTTCAAAATTTAGTTCTAATGGTTGTGATTGGGAGGGTTGTCGGCGGTCCTAACTCAATACGGTGTCACACGGAAGAAGAAAAGGCTTGTTGCGAGTCTTTGGAAGGAATTCTAGGATTTTGGTATCGCTTGTGTGTCGCAAAACATGCTATCAATTGGGTGTTGTCTAAATGTCTAACTATGGCCTTGTGGAAGGGACATCATACACTCCCCCGATGAGCCTTCGCATTTATCAGGAGCTATCTTTATGTTACCAGGTCGTCCCCTAGCATTAGGATGGGATAGGCAGTACGAGGATGCCAAATCAATCCCTGCGACGAATCGTTTCCAATTCTATCGCATCCTTCTATCCATAGTTACAGGAGATGAGGCCAACCCCTAGGTTCCTCCTTAATTCTCCTAAATCTTAGATACGAGGGCAGTCACCCCAAGTATCGGCTAGCACAGTAGATAGAAAACCAAAACACATAGATATCAGTCTAAACTAATACCAATTACAAATACAAACTCAATTAGAACAAAATTTAATTTGGAATAACATGTTCTACGCACACAAACTACTCCATAATCCTAGAATCGAAAAATCTACTCCATAAATATGAGAGGAGAAACACAAAGCGCGATCATATTCATATAAACAATGGATATTATGTAAAGAACAAAAATTACAATGTAATGTGGCTCTTCTCTCCGGCATTGAAGTGTAGAAATTGGATCTTCGATGGCTTTCTTCCTCCCCGTTGCGAGTTTTCGAAGCTTTTTAGTGCATCGGAGTGTTGTCCTAGCCGTCGTTCCTCTCCCCCTTGGGTTTGGGAGCCCTAGGGCAGCTCCCTCGTGATCCCTCACCTCTTAGATGAGTTTCCTATATATAGAGGCGGCTCCGACTTTCCATAAATGCTTGAAAAACCTTATTTCCTTGAATTCGCAGCACCGCTACACGATCGTGTGAATTTCACACGGCTTAGCCGTGTGCAAGGCTAGAAAATGGCTAAAATCTAGGCTGAAAAATGAGTTGGAAAAAAGGCACGACCGTGCTAATTCACACGGCCTGGCCGTGTCTTTTCCTGGAGCCTCTGTTTTGATCTGTTTCACTTCGGAAATATGCCCAAGTCCTGGGACATGGTCAGTGCGTGTTCCCTAAGGTCTGTGCTCCACAAATTGCTCCATTTTTGCTCCAAAAATGCCGTCCTACACATAAATTAATAAAAGTAGATCTCCGAACTAGAAAATAGGAAATGCAAGCAAAACAAAGTAAAATATGCATGAAACAAACATAAAATGAAATAAGATGTGAGCGAAAACTACTCCTAAAATCCTATATATTTTGCTCACATCAGAGACTATCTATTTATCTTAAATCTAAAGGATTTAACCAAGGATTAATTGACCCAACTTTATTTGTAAAAACTATAGGAAAAGAAATATTTATAACACAAATCTATGTAGATGACATAATATTTGGAACAACAAACACAACACTACTAAATGAATTCATTTCATTAATGGAAAGTGAGTTTGAAATGAGTTTAGTAATTGAACTCACTTTCTTCTTAGGCTTACAAATAAAACAAACAAGAGAAGGAATCTATATGCATCAACATAAACATGCTAAGAAGTTAATTAGTAAATTTGGCATGCAAAATGCTAAAGAAATTAATACACCTATGGCAATTAATGTAAATGTTGGAGAAGATTTAGAAGGAAAAACTATAGATTTAAAATACTATAGGAGTGTAATAGGTAGCCTTCTGTACTTAACTGCAAGCTGACCTGATATACTTTTTGCAGTAAGTATGTGTGCAAGATTTCAGTCTTGTGCCAAAGAATCGCACCTAACCTTAGTGAAAATAATTTTTATATACATAAAAGGAACACAAAATGTAGGAATCTGGTACCCTAGGTCGAGTGAGTTTGAACTAATTGGCTACTCCGACTCGGATTATGCCAGTAGTAAACTCGATAGGAAAAGCACGAGTGGATGCTGCCAACTTCTAGGATCAAGTCTAATTAGTTGGTGTAGTAGAAAAAAAACATTGTATTGCTTTGTCTACTACCGAAGCAGAATACATAGCCATGGGTGAGTGTGTAGCTCAACTTCTTTGGATGAAGCACACTCTAAAGGACTTTCAACTAAACTTTAGTAATACTAAAGTCATGATTGATAACATTAGCTCAATTAATTTAACTAAAAATCCTATATATCATTCTAGAACTAAACACATAGAAGTAAAATACCATTTTATAAGAGAATATGTAGCTAATGGAGATGTAAAACTTGAATACGTAGAATCAAAATCAAACCTAGCAGACATTTTTACTAAACCATTACCTGAAGCAGAGTTCAGTTTTCTTTGATGAAAACTAGGAATGTGCGTAGTAGAGTACGACTTATCTTTACTTATTATTTATTATTTTCTTTTATACTACGTGGAACTAGTATAGGACTTACCTTAGAAAGCATGAGCCTATAGTTTTAAGGAGCCAACACATCTCACAACACATAGATTTAATATACTGAGCTACGTAGATGGGTGTGAGATGTTAGGACCTTACTCCTGATTCTAGATGTAGAACAAGTGCATCAATATGAATCATGGAGTATAATTTTTCAAAATAACCAACTCTAATCAAGACTTATTGATTATCTTATATCAATTGAGTCAGGATAGAGTTGAACATTTCTATAAGGGCATTTTATTAGACGAGTTATGTTGAAAATATTTTATAAAAAGGGCACATGCTTGGATTCATAAAAACTTGTAATTATTTCCCTTATATTTTGAACTTATAATGTGTTTTTGAAAAATTTATTAGAGTTTGACATTTTGCAAGATTCTCTTCCTTTATATATATGTTCAAACATTAATCTTAGAAAAGCACCCCTCATGTAATTGTTTTTTGATATATGGCAAAGGGGGAGAGAGGTTAAAGTTAAGAGGTTAACTTTTATGAAAAATTAGTTAAAGTCAAGAGGTTAACTTTTTCGAAAGTTAAGAACTTAGTTTTCAAAACTCACTTTTTCAAGAACTTAGTGTTTGTTTTTCAAAACTCACCTAGGGTTAAGGGACAGGTAACCTTGAGGTGGAGTTTTTGAAAAATGTTAATGTTGTTGCTTACTATACTCTTAACTTTGAATGGGTTTGCCATAGATCAAAAAGGGGGAGTTTGTTGGTGCCGGGGCACCAGATAATTGAACCTAGATTTTGATAATGACAAAGATTCAAAGTTAAGAGAATCTATCTTGTTATCTCATATGTTATGTTGAGTGTGCAGGTATTGTATTAAGGCTTTGCTAAGGTCAAAGATGCTAGGAGAATCTCGGGACGAGAAACCTCGGTGGTCGAATGACGCTAGGAGAATCTCGGTAGGAGAAACCTTGGTGGTCTAATGATCAATAGCTAAGCGACAGGTCAGAATGACAAAAGGTAAGCTCCGGGTGTTGAGTGATGGTAAGGATGCATCCTCGTTAAGGGGACAATCCTAGGCGTCGATCCGACCAAGGCTTTCGGAGGAATGCTGAAGTCGAGATCGGACAATTACAGACTATCACTATTGATACTATGATTATACACTGTGCTAACCTTGTTTTATAGGATTTTTATCATATTCCCGAGCAACTAGAGCATCAATCGATTGGGATGAGCAAGCAGTCAACTGCTACTGAGCAACCAGTCTAATTCCTGAGCAACCAGTAGAATTCCTGAGCGACTAGTGGAATTCCCAAGCGACTAGTGGAATTCCCAAGCAGGTAGAGCATCAATTGACTCGGATGAACAAGCAGTCGACTGCTCTTGAGCAACCAGTAGAATTCCTGAGCAACTAGTGAAATTCCCGAGTGGGTGTAGCATCAGTTGACTGCTTCCCGAGTGGGCATAGCATCAGTTGACTGCTGAAAGTTTTCAGTCAACTGCTAATGAATCTAGACACTTCGAAGAAAGTCAAGATAAGAGCCACAAAATAAGGGGAGATAGGCTTGTTTGACTTAGATATGGATCTCAACGAGTTTGGATTTGGAAAGGATATAAAAGAAGGGGTGAGGCACCCTTCATACTCAACAAAAAGCTCCTAAGTGCTCCTACACTCCAAGTTTGTGCAACAACATCGTAGCGTCGACAAAACGTGCATCTCCTTCATTTTCTTGTCGATACTTTGTTAAGTTTTTTTTATTCTCTTACTTATTGTTGCTAAGAGGTGAGGTAGGCTTGTTACCACATCCTCTACATTCTTGGTTTTGTAATCATTTGTCTTTTACCTGTTGGTGCAGGGGCACCTAAGTCGAACCTATATTTTGATTATGGCAAAAGACGCAAAGTCAAGGATATATCGTTATCTCACGAGCTAAATCAAGTGTGCAAAAAAGTGCTAAAGCTGGAGCTGAAGGCTAGCGACACCCGGAGGAAGCCGCGGTGGTCGGGCGACACTCGAGTGACTTCGGAGGGAGCCGAAGGAATCGAGTGGAAGGCCGGAAGCAAAAGTGACATGGTAAGTATCGAGGTAAGCTCGTGTGTGCGAGCGTAAGTGAGGTCGTATCCTCCTTACGGGGATGGTCTTAAGCGTAGATCCGACCAAAGACATCCCATCGATGGTCTAGGTCGAGATTGGATGGTCGAAGGCCGTCGAAATAATGTTTTCTTTGAGCTAACTTTGACTTGCAGCAAGCATCAGTCGACTGCCAGCTTGGAGGACTCGACTGCCGTCAATCAGTCGACTGCCGGAGGTCAGCACTCGACTGATGCTGCCATCAGTCGACTGATGGTCAAAAGATCAGCCTCGAGGAGTCAAGGCTTATCACCACTTTTCAAGGAGGTTGTGTGTTCATTTGTGATTGGTTGAAGACCCATTCGATGAGGGGCTCAAAGGATATAAAAGGAGGTCCTAACCTAGGGTTTTCTCAATAATTCTAAGCTTCCAAAAGCCTCAACAAAGCTACAACTCTCCGACAACGAAGTGCTTCTTCTCCGACGTCTAGGTCTTAACTTCTTTTATTTTTGTAACGTCGGTTTAAGCTTTTACTTCAGTTTGTTACTTTAATTCTTTCGGAACTTTTATCGTAACGAGGAGAGGGGGAGTGTCCCTCTACCTCAAGTTTTGTTCTTTATTGCATCGATTAACTCCTACCTCCAACGAGGAGGAGTTCGTTTAGTATTTTGCCCTCCGTGCGTGGTCAAGGACCACTAGAGCCTTGGAGTAGTAGCCGAAGGCTACGAACCAAGTAAAAAGAATTGTCTCTTTTATTTATTGTTTATCTTTCCACTGCAAATTATCTACTCAAGTTTTAACGAACGATTTCGTAAAAGTTTTATCGCTATTCACCCCCCCTCTAGCGATCCGCTTCGATCCAACAATTGGTATCAGAGCCGGGGGCGCTCAGATTTGGTGCAACCACCGGTCGAGCATTTTTTTGTTTTTGTATTTATCGTTTTAAGATTTCTCCCACACTACTAATCCAAGACCAAGTCTTGATACATAGTTTTTGGTTGTGTTTTTGCAAGTATTGATCGCCTTCGGAGTACCTCACGATCAAACGAGCATAACTTTTGCTACAAGTGGACTCACAAAATGATCTACCCACCAAATCGAAGCTCTCGCAGAGATCTACACTTCTTACTGGGGGTTTACCCCCATAACAAGCTGTTTTCATCCTCAAAAATCGACGTTTAGTAGCCTTTTGGGGACATCGAAGGTTGTGAGTACTTACTTTTTATTTAGTTTCTTATTTCTTTGCTTAACTTTCTATTTTTCGTTTGTTTCTTTTTATTTCCCACACTACTAATCCAAGACCAAGTCTTGGCAAGTTTTGTTGTGTTTTTTTTGTGTGTGCAAGTTTTTCTTTATGGCCCACATTGAGGGGTACAACACCATCCGACCTTCGTTCTTTAATGGAGATGATTTCCGTTATTGGAAAGGTCGGATGGAGTGTTTTCTAAAAACACAAGTCGAGACTTGGATAATCATCCAAACCGGCTTTTCTCTACCCACTAATGATCAAGGCGAGCCTTTGGACTTCGACAAGTGGAACAATGCAACCAAGAGGCAAATCGAAGCCGATGCAAGGGCAACCCAAATATTGCAATGCGGATTGTCTAAGGAAGAGCTCAACCGCATCGGACCCTTCATCAGCGCAAAAGATCTGTGGACAAAACTCATAGAACTTCACGAAGGGACTAACGATGCGAAGGTAAGTAAGCGTGACTTACTACTTAATAAATTGTATAACCTAAAAATGCAGGAATGTGAGACGGCAACACAACTACAAGCTCGCGTCCAGGATATTGTCAATGGATTGCACACCATCGAACACAAGGTCGAAAACCGCGACCTCCTAAGGTACGTTCTTAATTCATTTCCTAGGACTACCTTGTGGGCATCCATGGTTGATTCCTACAAGGTTTCTAAGGACCTTTCAAAGCTTAGGTTAGACGAGTTATTTTCCGAGTTTGAACTTCACGAGCAAACTAACATGGTCCGGGCCGAGAGAGGTATTGCTCTACTTGCAGGACAAAGAAGCAAGGCACCCACCAAGCAAGAAGATGGACTCAAACCCGAAGACGAATCAGAGTCCGAATCTGAAAAGGTAGAAGCAATAGTGAACGAAAGGAAGATCGCGAGGGAAAGGAGGCTACTAAAAACAAAAGAGGGCACAATTCAAATCAAGTCAAAAGAAGGCATTTCATGCAACATGGGACAACGAAGAAGGCGGCATAGCATGCATGGCAAGACCAAGAGTCCGAACCAATCAATCAAACTATAACACCGACTCAACTCGAGGACTACTTCGAGAAGCAACTCAAAGTCGGACCGAAAGATAAAATTAAGGTTAGCCGCCACTAATTCATACGCTTTACAATACGATTAAATTGCTAACTAGAAAATTAGCTAACCGAAGTCTAGGGTCGAGTCCTTGGTCGAGGAGGTTGAAACCTCAAACAAGAGACACCTCTAAACTCTTCGAATAGTCGAGTTCAAGAGGAGGACTCAACTCGAGTTGAAAAACTCAAAGAAGAGAACTCTCTCTTGAAAGGGAAAGTCCAAGAGCTCGAAGCTCGGTTGAACAAGTTCTCGACAGGGTCCAAGAATCTTAACCGACTTCTTGGAACTCAGAGAGCTGTGTACAACAGAGCCGGACTCGGATATAGCTCAAAGACTACGAATATATCTTACATGTCTATCGTAAATCGTAGTCATCATCGAGTCCAAGCGTGGGTCCCGAAAAATTTATTAAACTCACATATAAGGACCAATAGGTTTTGGATTCCAAAGGATCAAGTTCATTACTTGACCAGACCATATCGGTTCAATGATCCAGGGGGAGCTAATACCAAAATAGTATATCCGATAACCTAAACCTTTTATTCTCTTTAGAATGGTTAGATAGGACTATAACTCGTCAATGCTTGATAACATAGTACCAGGACGCGGCGAGATGATAGTATGCTAGGAAAGCGGAGTCTTGTGTATTCGGGCTAGATAAGGCGTATCTAGTTCGGTGCACTTGACCGAGTGGAACTAGCTGAAGCTACCTCGCCGTATCCTAGACTAGTTAGACCAGGAAGTGGTCTTAGGTGAGTCAAGTTACTGTTTTCTTGAAATTGGCTTTGTCTAAGGAAGTGGTCATTTTTCCGATCAAAGAAGGCCCCTGCACCTCGCCACGACCTGGAAGCCAAGATCTTGAAAAGGTGACTTGATGAGCTTAGGATCAAATCCGAATCTAACGTAAGGTTGACAAGTTTCAAATCATTAAAACTTAATCAAGATAAAATTGGAATCATCTCACATAAACATATAAGGTGAACCAATTCTAAGACACTTAGAATGGGTGAGATGAATAAGGAACAATTTCAATTTACATAATCTTTTCAAAAATGTTATCTATTTTTCAAACTATCGAGCTTAAACGTGTACTTATACTCGGACAAAATTCTAAATATACAACCTTCTAGGTCAATGTTTAGCGCCCCCTAACTCTTCTATACCTTATATATTTGATTAAGGGGGAGAGAAAACTAACCCTAAGGGTTACATATTTTTTTAAGTTAATAGCATATAAGTATTGTGAAACTCAAAGTTAATTTTATAAGTATTTTAAAAATCAAACTTAGTTTCCAAAAATTACATTGTTGGTGCAGAGGGCTATACCTCGAACCAAATTAAATCAAGACACATGCTTGGACTCATGTTAGATAATCTTTATGCATGCTACCTTTTCTATTAAAAAACCCCTACTTTTTATATAAAACCCCATACCTTTTTTGATTCATGGCAAAAGGGGGAGAAGAGTATAAGTTAAGGGGGAGAACAAAATTTAAATTTTTGAAAATTAAACTTTTGTTTTAAAACTCACCGAAGGTTAAGAGGGAGTTCACTACAAATGAGCGTAACATTTATCTTACTCATTTTTTGCTTTATATTTTCCCTTAACTTTGCGTAAATTTTCCATAGGATCAAAAAGGGGGAGATTGTTGGTGCAGGGGCACCTAAGTCGAACCTATATTTTGATTATGGCAAAAGACGCAAAGTCAAGGATATATCGTTATCTCATGAGCTGAATCAAGTGTGTAGAAAAGTGCTAAAGCTGGAGCTAAAGGCTAGCGACACCCGGAGGAAGCCACGGTGGTCGGGCGACACTCGAGTGACTTCGGAGGGAGCCAAAGGAATCGAGTGGAAGGCCGGAAGTAAAAGCGACATGGTAAGTATCGAGGTAAGCTCATGTGTGCGAGCGTAAGTGAGGTCGTATCCTTCTTACGGGGATGGTCTTAAGCATAGATCCGACCAAAGACATCCCATCGATGGTCTAGGTCGAGATCGGACGGTCGAAGGCCGTTGAAATAATATTTTCTTTGAGCTAACTTTGACTTGCAGCAAGCATCAGTCGACTGCCAGCTTGGAGGACTCGACTGTCGTCAATCAGTCGACTGTCGGAGGTCAGCACTCGACTGATGCTTCCATCAGTCGACTGATGATGGCCATCAGTCGACTGATGGTCAAAAGATCAGACTCAAGGAGTCAAGGCTTATCACCACTTTTCAAGGAGGTTGTGTGTTCATTTGTGATTGGTTGAAGACCCATTCGATGAGGGGCTTAAAGGCTATAAAAGGAGGTCCTAACCTAGGGTTTTCTCAATAATTCTAAGCTTCCAAAAGCCTCCGCAAAGCTACAACTCTCCGACAACGAAGTGCTTCTTCTCCGACGTCTAGGTCTTAACTTCTTTTATTTTTGTAACGTCGGTTTAAGCTTTTACTTCAGTTTGTTACTTTAATTATTTCGAAGCTTTTATCGTAACGAGGAGAGGGGGAGTGTCCCTCTACCTCAAGTTTTGTTCTTTATTGTATCGATTAACTCCTACCTCCAACGAGGAGGAGTTCGTTTAGTATTTTGCCCTCTGTGCGTGGTCAAGGACCACTAGGGCCTTAGAGTAGTAGCCGAAGGCTACGAACCAAGTAAAAAGAATTGTCTCTTTTATTTATTGTTTATCTTTCTGCTGCAAATTATCTACTCGAATTTTAACGAACGATTTCGTAAAAGTTTTATCGCTATTCACCCCCCTCTAGCGATCCGCTTCGATCCAACATTACCTCCAACGAGGAAGAGACTTTTAGTGCTTTGTCCTTGGAAAGCGATCAAGGATTGCAGGGCCTTGGATTAGTAGTCGGTTGGCTATGAACTAAGTAAAAAATCCTTGTCTCTTTTGTTCTTTCTTATTTTTGTATTTTTGCTGTGATTTTACTTTGTTTTTAAATGAAAACCAAGGGTTTTTAAAATACACTATTCACCCCCTCTAGTGTTTCTCGATTCAACAAAAAATTCATTCCGATCTGACTAGGCGAAGCCCTAAGTCAGATCGTCACTAGTTTTACAGCTTGGCCTCAGCTAAAGCTTTTATCCCCGTGCGGTGGCGGATTGGAGGAGTCGGGTTCAAGGTAGATGCACTACTGAATATAACTGAAGTAAAAAATTCATTCTGATTTGACTAGGTGAAGCCCTAAGTCAGATCATCACTATTTTTATAGGTTGGCCTCAGTCGAGGCATTTATTCCCGTGTGGTGATAGATCGAAGGAGTTGGGTTCAAGGTAGATGCCCTGTTGAAGATGACGGAAGTAAAAGATTATTCTGGTCTGGCTAGGCGAAGTCCTAGGTTAGATCGTCACTATTTTTAATGAAGGGAGGAAACTTCGCTTCCCACTTCAACTCGGTCACTTGTGTATGACGATCCCATCTACATCCCTAGATTAAAAAAATAATCCTTGATGAAGAGGGATTACCCAAGCAACTGTTCCATCATCGTGCTATTCGATTAGAGTGGTCACTTGAACAAACTTGTTGTTCAAGTAACCGACCTCTTTTCTTCGATTAGCCATGGAATAGACGATGTGCGGATCGCCGGTTTTTGTGTTTGTCTTCGGGGTCCAAGTAAATTAGCCACATATAATTGTAAACAATTATATAGATAATGCAAAAGAACACTAATCAAAGTAAACAAGCTTATACCTCTTGTTATACCTCTTGATCTTCTATTGTATGTCTTTCCTCCTTTTGGACGTCGTGTGGGCGACGATCTTCCAAAAGTCGAAGCCTCCTAGATCAAGTTCTTCCCTTCCTTGCTCGCTCCGAACAAAGGGAAGAATGAAACAAAACTCTTCTCCTATCTAGAACCGACCACCAAGCCAAGGAGCTTGATGTTGCCGCCGGCCAAGGAGTGGATGAAGATGATGGAGTGGGCGCTGACCAAGAGCTCCAAGGGAAGAACCCTAACCCTTGTTTCCGCCAGCCAAGGATGAGAGAAGGAAGATTGGGGCGCCGACCAAGAAGAGAAAAGAGAAGAGGGGCACTGGCCAAAACCCTAGGAAGATAGAAAGTCTTGTCGCCCAAGACTTCTCCAAACCCTAGCAGCCCAATGCTTGAAGCAAACCTTAATCTCCCTTGAGTTATACTTACCGCCCACCTCTTAAGCCTTATTTATAGAGTTAGGCTTAAGCCTCGTTTCAATCTCCACCGTTGGATCTAGGGATTTAATCTCAATCGTCGGATCTAAGGATTTAATCTCAACCTTCGGAGCTAGAGATTTAATCTCCACCGTCGGATCTAGAGATTTAATCTCCATCGTCGGATCTAGAGATTTAATCTCCACCATTGAATCTAGAGATTTAATCTCCATTGTCGGATCTAGAGTTCCATTTTCCACCATCGGATCTAGGCTTCATGAGGGTTTTAATAGGCTACAATTGGGACCATGAGGAGGAGTTGGATCTTGGCCACTCAATAGATCAAGCCCACATAAAGTCCGATCCATTAATGATAATCTATTCCACTAGAGGATTATTATTGATCTACCTCACCAACCCCCATAAATAAATATGGGCTCCATATATTAATTGTACAAATATTGTTAGTAATATATGAGAGATGTCTTAAGGCAATCGCCTTATGTATGAACCATTTATATGATAAATGAAGATTCACTATTTGAGTATACATGTTTTATGTATTTGATTGGATCTTAAACTCATTTACTGAATGTCCACGATACGATTCACAACATGAGAGAATTTGTGATTGGATCACAACTAGTGAGTATCTCTACATGTGTAATTGTGATGTATCGGAATTATCCCTAGTCGATGAATTGATGGATTTGGACACCATCAATTCCGAGACTAGCACGAGGTATACTCCTTGGTGTATCCAAGCACCGATTCTCACCGGGCCGGAGACATAGTGATGTCCGAGTTAATCGTGGATGCTAGTTATGGTAACTAGTTCATTGGAGTGACCAGTAAGACTTCATATGGTTCTCATATATAGATATGTCAATGAAGTTCTTCGTGGCTTAAGTGCGATGTTCCTTTCGACTTGCGGTATTCAAGTCATCTTGATCATGGAGACTTATGCTTTGACATCTTAAGCAAACATCTCCGAGGAGATGTGGACCCGGATGATTGGGTATAAGTCAAGTGATCAAGGTGTTTGAATAGCCTATAAAGGATTCACCACTCCTTGCGAGGAGATGTATACCCATGGCCTCTCGTCGGATTGTTACTAAAGTCTTTGGCCAAAGCATTACATGTTTAGAGTAAAGTACTCTTCGATACATGTGAGTAACTAGAACTGTAGGACGAGGAAATGATACTTGGGCTAGGTGTGACGAGTCACCTAGTGGGACCGGACACAATAGACCATGTCCTCGAACCAAGTGGGTATAAGATGAGTGAAGGGAATGGGGCACGATTCATTCGAAGCATCAAGGGTTTCAGAAATAGTTCTGGATCAACCGTTGATCTTTTCGGTTAATTGGGGATCATGATGTACTACTAGGTGCCACTCATGATCGATCTATAATTAATGGTTAATTATAGATGGCCAACATAAACCGAGAACCTATTTGGTCACACGCACAACGAGTGTAATCCAAAGGATTTAAAACGAGCTAGAGAATAGGATTCTCAGACCGAGAGAAACTATGTTTGGTTGGACCAAACATAAAGCGAGCATGAAATTGTTTCAGTCGCAGAGGAAGCGTGGATGGGCCGTGTCTTATGAAGACATAATGGATGGACCAAAATGGTTTGGTTCTAATCCAATGTATGAGAATAAACCAAAGGGTTTGGTTTATATTAAACGAATGAACCAAAGGTTGGTTCGGTTCGTTTTAACTTAAAATAAACCATCATGGTTTGGTTTATTTTAACTTATCTTAATGGAGCGGGTTAACGGGCTTTATGGATATGATCCATTAACCATTAAGAGAATTAGTTCTCTATAAAATAGGGCTTAAACCCTAATCCAAAACCCTACCAACCTAGTTGCCGCCACCCCTTGTTGGTGATTTCGCGCCTAACTACAAGCTGCCGCCGCCTTTGTGCCGCCGCCCAAGACCCTTGCCGCGCGCCCAAGCTCCAGCCGGTGAACCTCCGCGACCCTCCGTGATCTCCTATAGGTTCGCATCAAGGTGAGCTTTTCTCTCCTTGTTTTTGGCCGGGCGCTACTCCTCCACCAAGCTGTCCAGTTTTCTGACAGCTTCTCCTTCCGCCGGAGCGCCGCTTGACGACGGTTAGTGCCCGACAGCGGCTAACTTATCCGGGATTTGATCTCCGGTAATCCTCTGAGGTGGAGGACGGCGATTCGCCAAACGGTTGACGAATACCTCTCCGAGAAGCGAAGTTTTGAGAACTCGCTTTAGGATCCGAATTTGATTCGATCGCGATCATCTCTCGATCACGCCGCCTTCAACACGAGGCTAGTAACCCGCACGAAGACGGCTCGTGACTTAGCGTCATCCCGAGGAGCTCGGGCGTGGATACGGATAGAGACGATTCTACGCAGGATCGCCCGCTGATGCCGTTTCCGCTACACGCCATACGGAAGGTATAACGTAGTTTAATTTCCTTTTATTGCAAATTTTAATTTACGGTTATGTCTACACTTGTTGTAATAGCATGCGTGTGTTGTGTGTGTTGTAATAAATATAGATTTATTATTTTTATTGCTTCCGCTGTGCTCATTTTTACGAAACATGATCGAACACACACACGCCGCGGTGCCGGAAACCCAACAGTGGTATCAGAGCCCAGGTTGTGTTTCGACATAATCGTAAAATGGTTTTGCGATAGTCATAATGTATTTCTGGAAATTTTCTAAATTTTGGAAATTTAGAAGTATTTATGGAAAATTTTCAATTTTGGAAAGTCTAGAAGTATTTATGGAAATCTTCCACTTTTGGAAAGTTGGAAGTATTTATGGAAATCAATATTTTCCATAAATAAAATATTTGATTAGATTCTGGAAATTTGTTTCCTAATTTAATCATGATTTGATTTGGGAAATCAAATCTTAAAATATTTTATTTCCATAAGTAGTTTTAAAGATTTAGGAAATTGGTTTCCTAAATAGATTTTCCTTAATCAAATAATTCCATGAATAAAATATGTGATTAGATTTGGAAATTTGTTTCCTAATTTAATTATGATTTGATTTGGAGAATCAAATCTTAAACATATTTTATTTCCATAAATAGTTATGACATATAAGGAAATTATATACATGACATAATTGTATGCCATGTAATTGCATTAGATGCATAACATTATGCCATGTGTCGTGACATGTAGATGTATGCCATGTATGCCATGCCATGTAGATAATAGTTATTTGCATGCAAAGAGGATGAGACATAAAAACCCTTAATCAATATTAAAGCCTACACCTTCCATTAATATGGTTAGAACCAGAGTTCTGTTTCTTGTTTGGGTTGTTGGACTCTCTCCAAGCCCGGCTTGAACCTGAATATGTTCAAACCATGGAATAGTTTAATACTAATATGGTAAGAGTCAGAGGTCAATCGTTAGCTTTGGTTGTTGGACTCTCTCCAAGCTGGGCTAATTGGTTGAATGCGCTCTAACCATATTAAAACTATGTCTTGATTAATGGGTTGGCTTTAACCTGGAGCATCGGCTTGTTGGACTCTCTCCAAGGTCGATGTAAAGGGAGGTGAAGTTGGGTGCTATGCATATGATGCATACTTGTTAATGTGTTAACAACCCGATGTATGTGTGAACATTCAATTAGTTGATAGCACATTGTGATAGTTGCATATACGTGATATGCAATCGGTATAGTTGATACCTACCGTCGTAGTTATGAATGGCTTGTTGGACTCTCTCCAAGGTTGTTCATAACTATGATGGATATCAGCCCATTCGGAGATGGACCTACGATCTCCCGAAGTGATTTTGGGGTTTTTGAAATTCGAAAAATGAATGGGATTTATAAATGTATATTGATGCATTTTAAAAATCATTTTCTCATATATGCTCGTTTTGTATTTCTAAGATTGATCCTGATGTCTTTGAATTTGTGTTCCATTTTGGATTCAAATAAATTGACTGGGCCGAACTTCTTGGACTGGCTTAGAAACTTGAGAATTGTTCTCAAGGTGAAAAGCTTGTGTATGTCCTCGAAGCGCCTCTTCCCGCCCGTCCTAGTGACGATGCAACTTTGGACCAATTGTTGGCCTATCAGAAACATGTGAGTGATTCTGAACAAATGAGTTACATCATGCTAGCCACGATGGAACCCAAGCCACGAAAGAAGCATGAGCATATGGATGCTCATATCGTAGTCCTTCATCTTTGTGAGTTGGTTGATGAGCAAGTGAGATTCGAAAGGTTCGAAGTCTCAAAGCTCCTCTTCACCTCTGAGATGCTAGGAGGTTCATCTGTGGTACTACTCAATATGCTGAAGACTGTGGAGTCTTCTGAGAAGCATGAGCAGGGGACGGTGCTGTTAGTTGATTCCTCGAAGAAAGGTTCTAAGAGGAAGTCAAAGGAACAGCAGAAGGGAAAGAAGAGAAGGGCTAAGAAGGTAGAACTAGCACAAAAGGAAACTTGCCATCATTATGGCAAGGAGAGCCATTTGAGAAGAAAGTACAAGATTTATTTTGAGTCTGTGAAGAAGGATAAGGCATCGGATGCCCCATCTTCTTCAGAAATCTTCTTTATTGATTGTCATTCTATTTCCTCAGACACTTGGGTATTCGATACTGGATGTGGCTCACATATATGTAATGACATACATGGGCTAAGGAATAGAAGAAGACTCGTCAAGGGGAGAGTCAAATTTACGTGTTGGGAATGGAGCAACGGTTGCTGCACTCGCCATCGGAACGTATTTGTTGGAACTCCCTGTAGAACTTGTCTTAGAACTGGACAATTGCTTTTATGTTCCTTCGTTGATAAAGAACATCATTTCTATTTCTTGTTTAAATAGAAATGGGTACCATTTGACTTTTAGTAACAATTGTTGTTACATAACTTTGAATGGGGTTCTTTATGGGACTGGAACTTTAAGCAATGGTGTTTATACGTTGGACGTATCCAGTGACATTTGCAATATCGAAGCGAGCAACAAGAGTGCTCGAAAGGATAATCAAATAGACTCCTACATGTGGCATTGTCATCTTGGCCATGTAAGTAAGAAATGCATGTCCGAATTACACCGATGTGGAATTCTGGAATCGTTTGAATTGGATTCATACGATACATGCGAATCATGCTTAAAAGGCAAGATGACTAAGTTACCTTTTCCGGGAAAAGGTGAACGAGTGGGAGAGTTACTAGGTCTAATACATACTGATGTATGTGGACCTATGTCAACTCAAGCTTTAGGAGGCTATAGCTACTTCATGACCTTCACCGATGATCACTCACGGTTTGGGTATGTGTTCTTGATGAAACACAAGTCTGAAGCCTTTGAAAGGTTCAAAGAATTCAGAAATGAAGTAGAGAAACAACATGACAAGAGTATTAAAATACTTCGATCAGATCGAGGTGGTGAATACTTAAGTCAAGAGTTTCTGATTATCTAAGAGACAATGGCATATTGTCTCAATGGACTCCGCCATATACACCACACAAAGATAATGGTGTATCCGAGAGGCGAATCGACCTTGTTGGACATGGTCAGTCAATGATGAATCATGCAACTCTTCCCAAGTCCTTTGGGGCTATGCACTTCGCATACCGCTTTACTTGTTAAATGTAATGCCTACTAAGGTAGTCTCAACTACTCCATATGAGATATGGAATGGTAAGAAACCTCATGGTCTTACTCTTGAAGATATGGGGTTGTCCCGCTTATGTGAAGTGATCAGACGTATAAATTGGATGCTAAGTCCGATAAATGTCTATTTATTGGATACCCTAAGGAAACAAGGGGTTACAATTCTATCATCCCGTGGAACAAAAGGTGTTTGTTTCAAGGCATGTGTTTCTAGAGAAAGAGTTTCTCTGCAAGAAAACAAAGGGGAGTGTCATCGAGCTTGAGGAGGCTCGAGAGACTCAAATAGACATTGATGAGATACTGGTGAAGCACAAATGACAACTCATAGTGATGAGCAATCGGACTTATTGTAACACCACATCTTCAGAGATCCGGTAGAACACGCAATATTCTAGAGATATGGATTTCTCGTAAGTGAATCGAACGTGGTTACTCATTGATGATGAGGAGCCTACCAGCTTATGAAGAAGTGCCGACAAGTTCAGAAGGGATAAGTGGCTTGGTGCCATGAAGTCGAAATGGATTCCATGTACGAAAACCAAGTTTGAACTTGTCGACTCCACCAAGGGATAAAGCCTATAGGGTGCAAGTGGTTTTCAAGAAGAAAACCTACATGGATGGTAATGTGATTACCTATAAGGCTAGATTGGTGGCGAAAGGATATCGCCAAAAACAAGGTGTTGATTATGACGAAACCTATTCGCTGTAGCTATGCTTAAATCCATTCGGATGCTCCCGCCATAGCGGCTTATTATGATTATGAGATATGGCGATGGATGTGAAAACAACTTTCCTTAATGGAAACTGCTCGAGGACGTGTATATGATACACCTGAGGGTTTCACATCGCTGATAAAACCAAGGTATGCAAATTGCGATCCCATTTATGGATCAAGCAAGCATCCAGAGTCAAATATCCGCTTTGATGAGACAATCAAAAGTTTGATTTCTCACAAAATCCGCATTTAACCTTGTGTGTACAAGAAGGTTAGTGGGAGTGCAAATGTGTTCCTAGTATTGTATGTCGATGACATACTACTTATAGGAAACGATGTTTCAATCTTACCGCTGAAGGTTTGGTTATCCAAGACATTCTCCATGAAAGACTGGGAGAAGCAACCTACATCCTGGATTAAGATCTATAGAGATAGATCAAACGGTTGCTTGGTCTTTCGCAGATCTACATATATAGACCAAGTGCAAAGAGGTTTAGCATGTCGGAATCCAAGAAAGGTTTCTTACCCATCGTGCATGGGGTACACCTTTCAAGTCTATGTGTCCGCGCACGTAAGACGAGAGGATTTGCATGAGTAAGATTCCCATGCATCCGCAATAGGATCTATCATGTATGCTATGTTATGTACAAGGCCCGATGTATCGTATGCTCGAGTGTCACGAGCAGATACTCACCGATCCAGAATGGATCATTGGGTGGTCATAAGACGATCCTTAAGTACTTGAGAAGAACTAAGGATGTGTTCCTAATATACGGAGAAGGGTACATGGTGATACGTGGGTATACGGATGCCACCCCGCATGCATAAGGATGATTCCATGTCTCACTGGGTATGTATTCACCTAGAATGGAGGCGCAATAAGTTGGAAAGGTTCCAAGCTTGATTATAGCTGATTCTCGGCCACTAAGGCGAGAATACGTTGCGACTTTGAAGTAGCAAAGTAAGCGGTTTGGATCAATAAGTTCATCTATGAACTTGAGGTGGTCTCATCAATCATCCAAACATGTGCTTCGCGTCTATCATCTTATCAGAGAGATCATCAGTAGGAACGAAATACAAATCGAGAAAAAACCCACTGAAAGGAACTTAGCGGATCCTTTGACTAAGGCATTACCTCAAAGTAAGTTTGAGGGTCATGTTAGAGCTTATGGTATTGGATACCATAGCGATTGACATTAGGCCAAGTGGGAGTCTGTTAGTAATATATGAGAGATGTCCTAAGGCAATCGCCTTATGTATGAACCATTTATATGATAAATGAAGATTCACTATTTGAGTATACATGTTTAATGTATTTGATTGGATCTTAAACTCATTTATCAATGTCCACGATACGATTCACAAAGATGAGAGAATTTGTGATTGGATCACAACTAGTGAGTATCTCTACATGTGTAATTGTGATGTATCGAATTATCCTAGTCGATGAATTGATGGATTTGGACACCATCAATTCGCCGAGACTAGCACGCAGGTATACTCCTTGGTGTATCCAAGCGGTGATTCTCACCGGGCCGAGACATAGTGATGTCCGAGTTAATCGTGGATGCTAGTTATGGTAACTAGTTCATTGGAGTGACCCGTAGTAAGACTTCATATGGTTCTCTGCATATATAGATATGTCAATGAAGTTCTTACTGTGGCTTAAGTGCGATGTTCCTTTGACTTGCGGTATTCAAGTCATCTTGATCATGGAGACTTATGCTTTGACATCTTAAGCAAACATCTCCGAGGAGATGTGGACCCGGGATGATTGGGTATAAGTCGAAGTGATCGAAGGTGTTTGAATAGCCTATAAAGGATTCACCACTCCTTGCGAGGATATTTATACCCATGGCCTCTCGTCGGATTGTTACTAAAGTCTTTGGCCAAAGCATTACATGTTTAGAGTAAAGTACTCTTCGATACATGTGGAGTAACTAGAATCCGTAGGACGAGGAAATGATACTTGGGCTAGGTGTGACGTAGTCAGCCTAGTGGGGACTGACACAATAGACCATGTCCTAAACCAAGTGGGTATAAGATGAGTGAAGGGAATGGGGCACGATTCATTCGAGCTACTGAAGGGTTTCAGAAATAGTTCTGGATCAACCGTTGATCTTTTCGGTTAATTGGGGATCATGATGTACTACTAGGTGCCACTCATGATCGATCTATAATTAATGGTTAATTATAGATGGCCAACATAAACCGAGAACCTATTTGGTCACACGCACAACGAGTGTAATCCAAAGGATTTAAAACGAGCTAGAGAATAGGATTCTCAGACCGAGAGAAACTATGTTTGGTTGGACCAAACATAAAGCGAGCATGAAATTGTTTTGATCGCGAGAGGCGTGGATGGGCCGTGTCTTATGAAGACATAATGGATGGACCAAAATGGTTTGGTTCTAATCCAATGGATGAGAATAAACCAAAGGGTTTGGTTTATATTAAACGAATGAACCAAAGGTTGGTTCGGTTCGTTTTAACTTAAAATAAACCATCATGGTTTGGTTTATTTTAACTTATCTTAATGGAGTGGGTTAACGGGCTTTATGGATATGATCCATTAACCATTAAGAGAATTAGTTCTCTATAAAATAGGGCTTAAACCCTAATCCAAAACCCTAATCTATTTTGGCCGCCCAACCTAGTTGCCGCCCACCCTTGGTGATTTCGGCGCCCAACTACAAGCGCCGCCAGCTTTGTGCCGCGCCGTCAAGACCCTTGCCGGCGTCAAGCTCCAGCCGGTGAACCTCCGGCGACCCTCCGTGATCTCCTATAGGTTCGGCATCAAGGTGGGCTTTTTCTCCTTGTTTTTGGCGGCGCCTACTCCTCCACCAAGCTGTCCAGTTTTCTGGACAGCTTCTCCTCTCGTCGGAGCATCGTTTGGGCGGCGGCGGTTAGTGCTCCGACAGCGGCTAACTTACGGGATTTGATCTCCGGTAATCCTCTGAGGTGGAGGGCGAAGGATTCGATCAAGCGGTTGGCGAATACCTCTCGGAGAAGCGAGTTTGAGAACTTCGTTTTAGGATCGAATTTGGATTCGGATCGTGATCATCTCGATCACGTCTTCAACACGAGGCTAGTAACCCGTCACGAAGACGAAGCTCGTGACTTAGCGAAGTCATCCCGAGGAGCTCGGCGTGGATACGGATAGAGACGATTCTTACGAGGATCGTTCCGGTTGATGCCGTTCCCGCTACACGTCATACGGAAGGTATAACGTAGTTTAATTTCCTTTTATTGTAAATTTTAATTTACGGTTATGTCTACACTTGTTGTAATAGCATGCGTGTGTTGTGTGTGTTGTAATAAATATAGATTTATTAATTTTAATTACTTCCGTTGTGCTCATGTTTACGAAACATGATCGAACACACACATGCCGCGGTGCCGGAAACCCAACAAATATCTCCCCGTGTTTAAGATCTCGAATGTCCGTCAATTAATTAATTTACTGACAATTAATTAATCAACATCTAACTCCATGAGTAGTATCACTCAACCTTATCATCATGTCGGACCAAGTCCACCTGCAGGGTTTACATGATGAACCTTATGAGCTCCTCAAGGGGACATCAACATCCTAATATATAGGACACGATTTCCTCTTATAATCAACATCACACCATGTAAATAATATCATTTCCCAACTTACCGAGCCTATCGATTTACTTTATAAATCTTGCTCATTGGTAAATCAAAGAAATAAATACTAAGTATATGTGCCCATTATTATATCGGAATTAAGAGCATGTACACCATAATATCCGAGGTCCGATTCAATTACGTAGTCAGCAATAAATCGAATCACCTCTAAGTCGGTCCTGCTCAATACACACATATGTGTACTAGTGTAATTCTATGGTCAAGACAAACCAATACCAAATCACACTATAACCATACCAATGGTTTGTCCAGAACCATCTCAGTTGTGAGCCTTTACTTATACTCTACAAGGAACTGATAACATGATCTTCCGTGTGACACTACACACCATGTTATCTACAATGTAATGTATTAGACAATATGCATAACAATAAATATGCAAACAATGATCATGTGATTCTTATTTAAAAAATAAAGATGTTCATACAAAAGATGAACTTTTCAGTATACATCTTAACAATCTCCCACTTATACTAAAAGACTATGCTGTCCTCATATCGCCATACATCTAATTCCCATTCCCTCCACATACCTATCAAAAGATCTCGCTGGAAGGGCCTTAGTGAAAGGATCTGCCAGGTTATCCTCTGATGCAGTCTTGGCCACAATAACTTCTCCTCGCTTTATGATTTCTCGTATCAGGTGGTACTTGCGCTCTATGTGTTTACTTGCCTTATGGGCTCGTGGTTCCTTCGAGTTTGCAACTGCACCACTGTTATCACAATATATTGTGATAGTTCTAGGCAAACCAGGAATCACATCCAAGTCCATCAAGAAGTTCCTGAGCCATACAACTTCTTTGGCCGTATCAGAGGCTGCCACATACTTAGCTTCCATGGTAGAGTCTGCCACACATTTCTACTTGACACTCCTCCATACAATGGCTCCACCTCCCAAAGTAAACACAAAACTTGAGGTAGACTTACTGTTATCCCTATCTGATTGGAAGTCAGAATCTGTGTAACCTATAGGGAGTAATTGATCTGCCTGGTATACCAGCATATAATCCCTAGTCCTTCTCAGGTACTTCAATATATGCTTAATCGCAGTCCAATGTCCCTGTCCTGGATTACTCTGATATCTACTAACCATGCCCACTACAAAGCAGATATCCAGTCTTGTACATAGCATAACATACATTAGGCTTCCTACTGTCGAAGCATAAGGAACCACCTTCATCTCCTCTATCTCCTTAGATGTTCTAGGATACATCTCCTTAGATAAAGGGACTCCATGCCTAAAAGGTAGAAAACCTTTCTTAGAGTTCTGCATGCTAAAATGGGCCAAAATGGTGTCTATGTATGAAGCTTGAGATAAGCACAATATTCTTTTCTTGCGATCCCTTATAACCTTGATCCCAAGGATGTGTCCCACTTCTCCCAAGTGTTAGGGCAATCAACCCGTGATATGGTTTTGATGTGTGTGGCAAATGGTTTAAGTTAGGATGATTGGATTTGATATGTGCGTTGGAGTCTTGCAGGACTTAGTAATTCACACATGGAGCTTAGGCAAGTGTCACCACTCACAACCTCGTGCTTGAGTTGGAGAAGGAGCATTGCAGAGTCGTGCGCTTGATGATTCCGAGGGATCGCCAGATGAGATGACTTGAAGAGAAGGCAAGGAAGTAGACTTTGAGGTCAAGAGACGCAAAGGAGCATTGCAGAGCCGTGCGCCTGATGCTGTCGAGGGACGTGTCTGCGAACGAAGAGAGCTTCAGTGTGAGACTTCGAGTGGGATGAGAGAATGAGTGAATTGTAAGTAGCTCATTAGGTGAACTTGGCCGACTGGCTGAGTGTCGAAGGCTCGACTGCAAGGATTGAGGTTTACCCGACTGCTAGAAGCTCAAACGGATGTTAAGTTTGAGTTTCACACGACACTAGTCGACTGTCATGTCATGGCAGTCAACTGCTCCAAGTCGATCGGCAATCGACTGGTGTTAACTGCTGGATCAAGTCGACATCAGTCGACTTCTTAAGGGAAGTAGTCGACTGATCGCACTGTGCACGGGCACAGAAGCTAGTCGAGCTCGCGGGTCACTCGACTAGAAGTCGACATTAGTCGACTGATGAAAGCATCAGTCGACTGATCATATGACTGTTGGAGAATCGGCTGCAGATCCCGCGAATCCAGCCTAGTCAGGAGCCGTTGGAGTCGACATCAGTCGACTGATGAAGGCATTAGTCGATTGATAGTGCTCAACGGGAAGAATTGCTTCCTCTCTATAAAAAGAGAGGGTGGGGGCTTATAGATGGTTAATCTTCATGCTCAAAACATTCTACTAAGTGCCCCACAAAGTTCAAACTCCTTCTTCTAGTTTTCTTTCATATTTATTGTAAAAGAAGGAGTGATCTCTTGTTGTAAAGGTTTACCTCCACCTTGCTTGGGCTAAAGGGAGAGACCAATAGTGAATTGGTTACGGAGTGATTCACCGGAGACGAATCGGACTGTGGATTAGCGGCGAGGCTGTGAACCACGTTATATCTTGTTTGTTAGCATTTTTTATCTTTTGTTTATTTCTTAATTGTCTTTGTTTTATATTTTTACTTGCACTAACGTTACTTGTAGACAATTAAGAACGACTTCCGCTCATACGACGGAAGAGGGCTATTCACCCCCCTATAACCGGCTAACATCGGTCCTACAAGTGGTATAAGAGCCAAGGCGCTTGTCAACGGACTAACCACCGCCACAAGCAAAATTAAGGATGGTCAGCTCCAACATTCACCCATCGAAATTTGAAGGAGAATTCTCTTGGTGGAAGAAGAGAATGGAGGTATTTTTCGAAACCGATTTTGAAATTCTATTAATAATGAAAAATGGTTTCGAGATACCTAGGGGTGAAGATGGGGAGCAAATAGAGAAGACAAGATGGACAAAGAGACAAAGAGAGGAGTACTTAGCAAATTCGAAGGCCAAGTATCTTTTGTACAACGTACTCCCCCAACAAGAGATCAACCGAATTGGCGAGTGTGCAAGTGCTAAAGAGATGTGGGAGAAGCTAGTAGAGCTTCATGAAGGTACCTCGGAGGCCAAGCTTGCAAGGAGAGACCTCCTCCACTCCCAACTATCAAATATTAAACTTGAAAAGGGAGAAAAGGTAACCTCATTACATTCTAGGTTTAAAGAAATTTTAATTGGGCTAACAAGTGTAGGGGAGAAGCTTTCCAACCGGGATATGGTAATGAAAGCTATAGATGCCTTTCTCCGGTCCTCAAGATGGAGCTCAATGGTGGATTCTTTCTACATCTCCAAGAACCTAGAAGTTAGCACCTTGGAGGAATTCTTCTCCACTATGGAGCTACACGAAACAAGGCTTGAAGGAGTAGTAGAAGAGCCAAGACTTCAACCATCAAGAGGAGTAGCACTATTAGCCAACAAGGGGAAGAAGAAGATGGAGACTCCTTCCTCCTTCGATGAAGCATCCTCCTCCTCCTCCTCCATGGATAGCACGGAAGAAGCCTACATGGTAAGGAAGGTAAGGCATGCATTGAAAGGGTTTAAATTTAACAAATCTCATGATAGGGGAAAAAGGCCAAGGAGGAAGGTAATTTGCTATAATTGCCAACAAGAGGGACACATAAGGGATAATTGTCCCCTCCTAAACAAGAGCAAAGAAGAAAGGAGGAGAAAAGAAAAAACGAAGAAAGGGAGCAAAAAGAAGGAAGAAGAGAAAAAGGCCAAGGAAAAGGGGAAGGCCAAGGCACTAAAGGCAAGGACATGAGATGACCCCTCTTCATCATCATCATCGGAAGAGGAAAACGCTTTTGTCACCAACCTTGCTTTGATGATGTTTGATGATCTAGACACCTCCTCCTCCGAACAAGAAAGATCAAGCACAAGTGAGGAGAACTCTAGTGAAGGAGGAGGTTCACCATCAACCTCATCCTCATCCGAAGAAGAAGACATGGAGACTATGATAACAAATCTCTCACCTAATAAAATAGTTTCCATGATTTCTAGCCTTACTAAGGATTTATTTAGGGCTAAGAAAAAGAATAAAAGCATGCTAGATCAAATTAAGGCCTTAGAAACAAGCATGTTTAAATGTTAATGATGATGCATGCTCACATGATAACTATATGCCATTTGATGTAAATGATGCATGCATTGAAGAAAATAGGGTTTTAAGGGAAAAGGTAGACCATTTGACTAAGGCCCTAGAGAAATTCACCATTGGCTCCAACACTCTTAATATGATTATAGGGAGCCAAAGGGCAAGTTTTAATAAGAAAGGCCTAGGATATAAGGAAAATAAAAATGAAAAGGCCTATAAATGTTTAATTGCTAAGGGTCAAGATAAAAAGAAAACAATAGCTAGAAAATGGATCCCTAAGGAATATTTAGTGAACTCCATAGGAAAGAACTTGTATTGAGTTCCTAAATCCATTTTTAAGGGTTAGGAAAACCCTAGGTTAGTCAACCATAGTGGACTTCACTTATATCATATGTTTTGGTTGACTTAGGATGGCGAGACTAAATTTTTAAAATAGTGTTGGGTGATGATAATGCACCCATAAATAGTTTAAATCATGCTTGACTTATTGTCATGTTTTTAATATCTAATGCATGATTACAAATTTATTTATACATGTGTTTCATGATCATAATGTGAAATTAATTCATATATATTTTTATGATCATGTGGTATGATAGGACAATACTTAACCATGGGTAGAATTGCATGAATTTAAAGGTTAAGTACATAAATATCTTTAGGAACATCTCACATTCACCATAAGGATAACCTTGATTGAAAACATAGTATGGGTGAGATGATAGGATGATACAAATGGTCCACTAATGCCTATGGCGTTTAGATGGTCATTTTAAGTATCAAAATAGCAATAATAGACCAATTATTGGGAAGACTTATATTTAATTCATAGACATATTGCCCAAATATCATGGTTGGATATTTCAAATGTTTTGAAAACCATTTCTTGTTTCATAATCTGAACTTTCATGTTTTGAAAAGCTTCAAGGCAAAACTAGGCTTTAAAATTGATACAAACTTTAGATATTTTCCAACTTTTGAGATTTTGCCTAATTTTTGAAAATATAATGATTTTTTATGGAAAACTATTTTTCATTGATAAAGGAACTTACAAGAAATGTGCTCCCCAAATTTCATGATTTTTCGAATTTTATAGATTTTTTTATGCATTTATGAAATTTAGTTCGAAAATCAGAAAATCTTGAAATCAGAGTGCCAATCGACTGGTAGTCTGAACCAGTTGACTGATCGACTGAAAACATGCCCAGTAACCTTCTTTTATCAGATTTTAAGGCATGTTTTGGTGATTTTTGTTTCCTAGACTTGATGCCATGTTTGAATAACTTAGTTTAATCTTTTTGATGGTGTCAAAGGGGGAGAAATATGTATGTTTAAGAAAGTTATATTAAGGGGCAGAATTGCATTTAGGGGGAGTTTCATGTATTAAGGGGGAGAGTTGATAATCATGTTTATTCACATGCTTTCTTACCTTAATATTTTTATCAAATGTTTACCTAATTTAAACGGATTGCCACACATCAAAAAGGGGGAGATTGTTAGGGCAATCAACCCGTGATATGGTTTTGATGTGTGTGGCAAAGAGTTTAAGTTAGGATGATTGAATTTAATATGTGCGTTGGAGTCTTGCAGGACTTAGTAATTCGCACATGGATCTTAGGCAAGTGTCACCACTCACAACCTCGTGCTTGAGTCGGAGAAGGAGCATTGCAGAGCCGTGCACTTGATGCTTCCGAGGGACCGTCGGATGAGATGACTTGAAGAGAAGCCAAGGAAGCAGACTTCGAGGGCAAGAGACGCGAAGGACCATTGCAGAGCCGTCCGCCTGATGCTGCCGAGGGACGTGGCCGCGAACGAAGAGAGCTTCAGCGAGGGACTTCGAGTGAGATGAGAGAATGAGTGAATTGTAAGTAGCTCATTAGGTGAACTTGGCCGAATGGCTGAGTGTCAGAGGCTCGACGACAAGGGTTGAGGTTTACCCGACCGCTGGAAGCTCAAACGAATGTTAAGTTTGAGTTTCACATGGCACCAATCGACTGCCATGTCATGGCAGTCGACTGCTCCAAGTCGATCGACAATCGACTGGTGTTAACTGCTGGATCAAGTCGACATTAGTCGACTGCTTAAGGGAAGCAGTCGGCTGATCGCACTATGCTCGGGCACAAAAGCTAGTCGAGCTCGCAGGTCACTCGACTGGAGGTCGACATCAGTCGACTGATGAAAGCATCAGTCGACTGATCATATGACTGTTGGAGAATTGACCGTAGATCCCATGAATCCGGCCTGGTCAGGAGCCGTTGGAGTCAACATCACTCGACTGATGAAGGCATCAGTCGACTGATAGTGCTCAACTGGAAGAATTGCTTCCTCTCTAGAAAAAGAGAGGGTGGGGGCTTATAGATGGTTAATCTTCATGCTCAAAACATTCTACTAAGTGCCCCACAAAACTCAAACTCCTTCTTCTAGTTTTCTTTCATATTTATTGTAAAAGAAGGAGTGATCTCTTGTTGTAAAGGTTTACCTCCACCTTGCTTGGGCTAAAGGGAGAGACCAATAGTGGATTGGTTGTGGAGTGATTCACCGGAGACGAATCGGACCGTGGATTAGCGGCGAGGCCGCGAACCACGTTATATCTTGTTTGTTAGCATTGTTTATCTTTTATTTATTTCTTAATTGTCTTTGTTTTATATTTCTGCTTGCGCTAATGTTACTTGTAGACAATTAAGAATGACTTCCGCTCATAAGACGGAAGAGGGCTATTCACCCCCCTCTAACCGACCAACATCGGTCCTACACCAAGTCCTTCATATCAAACTATTTGGACAACCATACCCTTACGTCCAATAACACCTTGAAATTGTTGCCAATTAACAAAATGTCATCTACGTATAGTACAAGAAATACCACTATGTTTCCGTCACATCTCTTGTATACACAAGACTCATCCGGACTTTGAATAAATTCATAAGACTGGATTATCTCATCAAAGCGGATGTTCCAAGATCTCGAAGCTTGCTTCAATCCATAAATGGACCGATTAAGCTTGCACACAAGATGCTCTTTGCCCTTTGCAATGAGTCCTTCTATTTGCTTCATATAGATATTTTTCTCAAGACTTCCATTAAGGAAAGTTGTCTTGACATCCATTTTCCATACCTCATAATCCATATGAGGAGCAATACATAAGAGAATCCGGATAGACTTAAGCATGGCTACTGGCGAAAAGGTCTCCTCATAATCGATACCCTCTTTCTGAGTATACCCTTTAGCAACAAGCCTTGCTTTGAAGATCTCAACCTTCCCGTCTGTTCCTCTCTTTCTTTTGTAGATCCACTTGCATCCAATGGTTTTTACACCATTGGGTGGTCCTACCAGCTCCTAGACCTGATTTGAATCCATAGATTCAATCTCAGAATTCATTGCTCTTTGCCAAGATACCATATCTTTGTCTTGGATTGCCTCATCATATGTCCAGAGATCAGGTTCATGTTCACCAGGGACTAAATTAGAAGATTCTCCCAAGAACATGAATCTATCAGGCTGTCTAACAACCCTCCCACTACGATGAGGTATTACCTGTGTATCCTCTGTGACACGCAGTGCAGTCACTTGTGGTATATCCTCTTGTGCTGGTGGTACTGAAGTAGTGACTTCCCCTCTCAATTCCTCCAGAATCATCTTACTCATGGGCTTGTGGTTTATCACATAGTCTTCCTCTAGAAATCTGGCGTTCGTGCTAACAATCACCCTATGATCTCTAGGACTATAAAACAAATAACCTTTCGTTCCTCTAGGATAGCCAACGAACATGCACACTTCTGTACGAGGTTCCAACTTACCAGCATTTGCCTTCAGCACATGTGCTGGACTCCCCCAAATCCGAATATGTCTTAGAATAGGCTTTCGCCCAGTCCACAATTATGTGGGAGTAGAAGACACTGATTTAGATGATACCAAGTTCAGAATATACACTGCTGTATCTAGAGCATACCCCCAGAACGAATCTGGCAACTCAGAATAACTCATCATCGATCTAAATCTTTATAAGAGTCCTATTCCTTCGCTCTGCTACACCATTCTGCTGGGTGTGCCAAGTGCAGACAATTGGGATTGAATCCCAACCTCTGATAAGTAATTCCTAAACTCTCCCAAGAGGTACTCACCACCACGATCAGATTGTAGTGTCTTGATACTTTTATCTTGATGTTTCTCCACATCAGCCTTGAATTCTTTGAACCTGTCAAAGCATTCAGACTTGTGGCGCATCAAGTAAATGTATCCATATCTTGAATAATCATCTATAAAAGAGATGAAATATTCAAAACCACCTCTAGCCTGGATAGACATAGGACCACACAAATTAGAATGAACCAATTCCAACACATCTTTGGCTTTATACCCCTTGGCCTTAAAAGGCCTCTTAGTCATTTTACCTTCCAAGCAAGATTCGTAGGTTGGGAAATCTTCCACCACTAATGAGCCCAAAGGTCCATCAGCTATCAACCTTTGAATTCTACTTAGGTTAATATGACCTAACCTTAGATGCCAAAGATATGTTTGGTTCATTTTCGAAGGTTCTTTTCTCTTATTAGAATTAGAAGATGAGTTATTTACTTTTATTTGCATCGTGGGAGCTTTCGGTTCAAGGGTATATAAATTTTCTATCAATGCACTAGAACAAATAATCTCCCTATTCTTTTTTATAACAACTCTGTCATTAAAAGAAATAAAATATCCATCCATAAACAATTTAGAAACCGAAATCAAATTCTTTCTAAATAAAGGTACATAAAGGCAATTTCTCAAAACCAAAGTTTTATTTCTATCAAAAGACAAATAAACATCTCCCACTGCAACAACCGCCACCTTCGTAGCATCGCCCAAGTAAATAGTAATCTCCCCCTCAGCCAGTCGTCTGGTTTCCTGGAACCCCTGCAAAGTATTACAGCCGGCTAAAGGGGGGTGAATAGCCCTTTTCGTTTGGATGCCGGTATTTGCTCGTCTACAAAACTAATTAGCGCAAGCGGAAGACTAATAAAGAGAAGCAAATAGAAATACGAGAAAACAATCGCTAACAAAGAATGTAACATGGTTCACAGCTACGCCGCTAATCCACGATCCCGATTCGTCCGAGGTGAATCACTCCTCCAAAGCCAATCACTATTGGTCTCTCCTTTGCACCAAGCTAGGTGGAGGTAACCTTTACAATCAAGATCACTCTTCTTACAAATAGAATGGAGTAAAAACAAGTAAGAAGAGTTTAGAGCTTGTGGGGCACTAGGAAGATCACTTGGAGCATAAGCATTAGCCTCTCAAAGGCTTACACCCTCTCTTTTTATAGAGAGGGCTGATTTCTTCCCGTTGGCCGCCACGATCACGCCCTTGGCGATCGGCATCACTCCAACGGCCTCCGAACACGTCAGATCCTGACCATTATAGTTCAACGGAACTCTTGGCGATCGATGGACCTCATCGATCGCATCGTAATCGACTCCGTAGTCGGCCACGGCTACGAACGGTCCTGTGGCGAAACCCTTTGACCATCGGCCGCCTTGACGCCATTGGCCGATCTTACTTGGCGATCGCGCCACGTATGGCGATCACGCTAACACTCGATCGATACCAATATACGGTCGAACTTCATTCGACTCGAGGCAATGATCGGCCCGACATGTCATGCGTAATCGTGTCAGAAAACCCATCCGACACTTGGCCAAATGGCCAAGTTTCACCTAAGAGCTACCTCTTCCTGGGTTATATTCGCTCACTCTCATCTCTTGGAGTCCCTCGCCTTCGAAGTTCTCTTCGTTCTCAACCACGTCCCTAAAAGATCAGCGCGCGACTGCAATGCTCCTTCACGTCTCTTGCCTCGAAGTCTACTTCCTCCGGCTTCACTCCAAGCTTCTCGTCCGGCAGTCCCTCGGATGCTCCAAGCGCACGACTTTCGCAAAGCTATCCTTCACCGACTCAAGGCATGAGTCATGAGATGTGAAACTCGCCACGACTCCATGTGCGAATTACTAAGTCCTGCACGACTTCAACGCACATATCAAATCAACATAACACACTAACTTAAACCCTTTGCCACACCATCAAAACCATATTACGGCAAGAGATTGCCCTAACAATCTCCCCCTTTTTGATGTGTGGCAATCCGTTTAAGTTAGGTAAAAACATTTGATATAAATTCTAAGGTAAGAAAGCATGTAAAGATAAACATGATATAGCAACATGCAACTCCCCCTTAATCCATGAAACTCTCTATGCAAATTTTCTCCCCCTATCATATATTTCTCCCTAAAATAATTAACTTAAACATAATTATTTCTCCCCCTTTGACACTATCAAAAAGATTAACACTAAGTTAAAAGCACATGACATCAAGTCTAATAGAAAGAAAATACCACAAGTTGACGATATTCAGGTCATCGATCATTGGTTGGACTACGGTCAATGCTGCTTGTATTCGAGATTTCTGATTTCTGGGGTGAATTTCAGAAATGCGTTAAAAATTCTAGAAAATTCGAAAAATCATGAAATTTGGGGAACACATTTCTTTTAAGTATATCTATCAGTGAAAAATATGTTTTCATGAAAAATCATTATATTTCCACGTATTTGCCAAAAATCCAAAAGCTTTAAAAACTACTAGGTTTTTGATCATAAGAGTATCCATTTTAACACCTAGTCTTGCATCTAATTGTTTCAAAACATGAATACATGTATTTTAAAGTAAGAAATTGTTTTGAAAACATATGAAATATCCAACCATGATCTTTGGGCAATATGTCTATGAATTAAACATAAGCCTTCCCCATGATTGGTCTATTATTGCTATGTTGATACTTTAAATGACCATCTAAATGCCATAGGCATTAGTGGACATTTGTATCATCCTAACATCTCACCCATGCTAAGTTTGCAATCAAGTTAGCCTATAGTGAGTGTGAGATGCATCCTAGGGGGGTATTTGTATATACTTAACCAATATATTCATGCAATTCTATCAAGGTTAAGTATCAACCTAATAATCATCATGATCATAAAGGCATATATGAATGAATTCTACATTATGATCATGAAACTCATGTATTCATTAAATAATAGTCATGCATTAGGTATTATATGATGATAATAAGCAAAGTATCACCTAAAGCATGATTCAACCCTATTTCTCATGATTGCATGCCAAATATTAAAATCATAAATCATGATTTCAAACATACATAGCAATTACATTAATCATCATGATTTAAACATTATTATCTATTTATGGGCACGTTATCATCACCCAACACTATTCTAAAAATGTTGTCCCGCCATCCTAAGTCAACCAAAATATGATATAGGTTAATTCCATATGGTTGACTACCCTAGGGTTTTCCTAACCCTTAAAGATGGATTTTGGAACCCAAAATAAGTTCTTTCCTATTGGGTTCACTAAGTATTCCTTGGGGATCCATTTCCTAGCTATTACATTCTTCTTATCTTGTCCCCTAGCTATTAGGCATTTGTAGGCCTTTTCATTTTTCTTTTCCTTGTAGCCTAGACCCTTTTTGTTGAAACTAGCTCTTTGGCTCCCAATAATCATATTTAATGTGTTGGTGCCAATTGTGAATTTTTCTAGGGCTTTTGTTAAATAATCTACCTTTTCCCTTAAGGCCCTATTTTCATTTATACATGCATCACTAACATCTAATGGCACATAAAGGTCATGTGAGCATGCATCATTTAAGCTAGAAGAAATATTATCATTTAAGCATGCATTTTCTAGCTTATTTTCCAATGCCTTAATTTGATTAAGCATGCTTTTATTTTTCTTTTTCATTCCAAATAAATCCTTAGTTAAACTAGAAATTATGAAAACTATTTTCTTAGGAGAGGCTTTCGTTACCATAGTTTCCATGTCCTCTTCTTCTTCGGATGATGAGGATGTAGAAGCTCCCCCTTCATTTGAGCTCTCCCCACTTGAGCTTGATCCTTCATTTTTGGATGAAGAGCAATCCAAGTCATCAAAGGCCATCAAGGCCAAATTGGTGACAAAGGCATTCTCCTCATCCGATGATGATGAGGAGGATGAGGATGGGTCATCCTAAGTCCTTGCCTTTAGAGCTTTGGTCTTCCCCTTTTCTTTTGTCTTCTTCTCCTCTTCCTTCTTTTTCTTGCTCCCCTTTTTCTTCTTCTTTTCTTCTTTCTTTTTCTTCTCTTCCTTGCTCTTGTTTAGGAGGGGACAATTGTCCCTTATGTGCCCCTCTCCTTGGCAATTGTAGCATATGACCTTCCCCCTTGGTCTTCTATTCCTATCATTAGATTTATTAAATCTAAAATTCTTAAAAGCACGTCTTACCTTCCTTACCATATAGGCTTCTTCGGTGCTATCCAAGGAGGAGGAGGAAGATGCTTCATCATCAGAGGAGGAGGATATCTCTATCTTCTTCTTTCCCTTATTTGCCAACAATGCTACTCCCCTTGAAGGTTGTATTTTTTGGCTCTTCTTGTATTCCTTCAAGCCTAGATTCATGTAATTCCATAGTGGAGAAAAATTCATCTAGAGTACTTACCTCTAGATTCTTTGAAATGTAAAATGAGTCCACCATTGAACTCCACTTGGATGACCGAGGGAAAGCATCTATGGCCTTCATTATCATATCGCGATTGGAGAGCCTTTCTCCTACACTTGTTAGTCCATTTAAAATTTCTTTGAATCTAGAATGCAAAGAAGTTACCTTTTCTCCCTTTTCTAATTTAATGTTGGATAGTTGGGAGAGGAGATCTCTCCTTGCTAGCTTTGCCTCGGATGTGCCTTCATGAAGCTCAATTAGCTTCTCCCACATCTCCTTGACGCTTAGGCATTCTCCTATTCGGTTGATTTCTTGTTGGGGGAGCACATTGAAGAGATGATGCTTGGCTTTTGAATTTGCAAGGTGCTCTTCCCTTTGCCTTTTGGTCCACCTAGATTTCTCTATTGGCTTCCCCTCTTCATCCCTAGGCAAAACGAAACCGGATTCCATTGTAATCATAATATCAAAATCTTTAAAAATACCTCCATTCGCTTCTTCCACTGAATTCTCCTTCAAACTTCGAGGATGGATGTTGGAGCCGCCATTTTGAAAGTTGCTTGTTGTGGCGGTTAGTCCCCATAAGCTTTCCTTGGCTCGATACCACTTGTAGGATCGATGCAGTGGCTAGAGGGGGGTGAATAGCCCTTTTCGTTTGGATGCCGGTATTTGCTCGTCTACAAAACTAATTAGCACAAGCGGAAGACTAATAAAGACAAGCAAATTGAAATACGAGAAAACAATCGCTAACAAAGAATGTAACGTGGTTCACGGCTACGCCGCTAATCCATGATCCCGATTCGTCCGAGGTGAATCACTCCTCCAAAGCCAATCACTATTGGTCTCTCCTTTGCACCAAGCTAGGTGGAGGTAACCTTTACAATCAAGATCACTCTTCTTACAAATAGAATGGAGTAAAAACAAGTAAGAAGAGTTTAGAGCTTGTGGGGCACTAGGAAAATCACTTGGAGCATAAGCATTAACCTCTCAAAGGCTTACACCCTCTCTTTTTATAGAGAGGGCTGATTTCTTCCGTTGGCGCCACCGGTCATTGCCGCCCTTGGCGATCATTGCCATCCTCAGCGGCCTCCGAACACGTCGGATCGACGCCGTTGTAGTCCAGCGGAACTCTTGGCGATCGGTGATGGACCTCATCGATCATTCGCCTCCCGAATCGGCCGCTCGGCTACGAATAATTCTATGGCCAAAACCCTTTTGACGGGATCATTCTTCGCCGTTGATCATTCTGTCTTCTGATCGCCCACATATGGTAGTCGGCTCACGCCACACTCGTCGATCGTATACGGTCGAACTTCATTCGACTCGGAAGCGATCATTGCCATGTCAGGCAATGATCGTAGTGTCGGGAAAACCCATCCGACACTTAGCCAAATGGCCAAGTTTCACTTAAGGGCTACCCCTTCCCGGGTTACATTCGCTCACTCTCATCTCTCGGAGTCCCTCACCTTCGAAGTTCTCTTCGTTCTCGGCCACGTCCCTCGGCAGCATCAGGCGCACGACTCTGCAATGCTCCTTCGTGTCTCTTGCCTCGAAGTCTACTTCCTCCAGCTTCACTCCAAGCTTCTCGTCCGGCGGTCCCTCGGATGCTCCAAGCGCACGACTTTCGCAAAGCTATCCTTCACCGACTCAAGGCACGAGTCATGAGATGTGAAACTCGCCACGACTCCATGTGCGAATTACTAAGTCCTGCACGACTTCAACGCACATATCAAATCAACATAACACACTAACTTAAACCCTTTGCCACACCATCAAAACCATATTACGGCAAGAGATTGCCCTAACAAGTAGTACCACTCAACCTTATCATCATGCCAGACCAAGTCCACCTGCAGGGTTTACATGATAAAACTTATGAGCTCCTCAAGGGGACATCATCATCCTAATATATAGGACACAGTTTCCTCCTATAATCAACGGAACACCATATAAATAATATAATTTTCCAACTTACCAAGCCTATCGATTTACTCTATAAATCTCGCTCATTGGTAAATCAAAGAAATAAATACTAAGTATATGTGCCTGTTATTATATCGGGATTAAGAGCATGTACACCATAATATCCAAGGTCCAATTCAATTACATAGTCAGTAATAAATCGAATCACCTCTAAGTCGGTCCTGCTCAATACACACATATGTGTACTAGTGTAATTCTATGGTCAAGACAAACCAATACCAAATCACACTACAACCATACCAATGGTTTGTCCAGAACCATCTCAGTTGTGAGCCTTTACTTATACTCTACAAGGAATTGATAACATGATCTTCCGTGTGACACTACACACCATGTTATCTACAATGTAATGTATTAGACAATATGCATAACAATAAATATACAAACAATGATCATGTGATTCTTATTTTAAAAATAAAGATGTTCATACAAAAGATAGACTTTTTAGTATACATCCCAACATTTATAGCTCATCTTCAGTCGAAGCTCTTATCCCCATGTGGTGGCAGATCGGAGGAGTTAGGTTCAAGGTAGATGCACTGTTGAAGATGACGAAAGTAAAAAATTCATTCCGATCTAACTAGGCCAAGACCTAGGTCATATCGTCACTATTTTTATAGCTTGGCCTCATCCGAAGCTTTTATCCATGTGTGGTGGCGTATCAAAGGAGTTGAGTTCAAGGTAGATGCACTGTTCAAGATGATGAAAATAAAAAATTATTTCGATCTGAGTTGTCAAAGCCCTAGGTCAGACCTTCACTATTTTTGCATCTCGGTGATAACCGAAGCTTTTATTCCTGTGTGGTGGTGGATTGGAAGAGTTGAGTTCCAACTCAACCGTAATGGATGTCTTTATCCCTATATTATGGTGGATCAGAAGGGTCAGATATAAACTCGACTATAATTGACCTATTCATTTCTGGGCGGTAAGAGATCGGAATAGTTGATTTTATTTTGTAAGAACGGCGGAATACATTTCATTTAGTTCCAACAAACACATTCTTTTGGAATAAGATAGAAAGGCTTGCATATTATCTTTATTTAGAGTTCCAACAAACATTATAGTTATGCCAAAAAAGAGAAAAAAAATTAAGGTGCTTCATAGATGATCTTTTCTTCTGTGGGAATGCTAGGAGGAGAGGGGGGGGGGTGAATTAGCAGCGAAAAGAGAGGCCGCTAGCATGTACCGACTGCTGAGAACTCCATGTGTTGCGTGAAGTCTTGCTAAACTGCACTGAATAATGAGTATATCCTGGCGAAGGGTGTAAGCTTGTATGGAGAATATTTGGAGGCATTTTCTCAGATCTCTTGTTATATTCTCTAGCTCTGCTATGCATTGTTGGTCTTCCGTGAGGGGTTCTGGAGAAATAGCCATACCTTTTGGTTTGAAGGGGTTGGCCATTGGCAAAGTTGAAAGGAGGAGGTAGTATGAAGGCAGAAGGTTTCATAGGAGGTATTTGTAGAAGGAAAGGAACATTAATTCATTTTCTTGAAAAAGAGGAAAAATATGGAATGACGATATGGGAAATTAAAGGGTTGGTATTGGGAATGGCTAAGATGTTGACAAAGAGATGACTAAACCTATTCTCGGCAAAGGGGATAAGTGCATGTCAACCGTGATCTGACTTCGATTGAAGGTGTCCTGGAAAAAGTGGATCTCACTTACTTGGGGAATGGCTCAGGACAACTTGAAGGTATATCATTATCGAATTTATCAGAGTCACCCTTATGGTGGTAGAGTGCCAGTCGACTGGCACTAAGGAAGTCCCTAGCCAAAGTTAGTTAGGCATAGAAAAAGGGAGGGCTATGCGTGCTCGAAAATATTTTACAAGCACATAAGCAGCGGAAAAATAGGATCCCTCTAGAGATCCATGCAAAAACCATACTCGTTTGATCGATTCTATCCTATGAGAATCATAGTTACCTTCGATGCGAGTCCTTCGCAATCCCGTCAGCAACACTTGTGTTCAAGGTGTCCGGATCTCAGCGCGATCAAGATGTCCGCGCCTCCACGGTATCCACACGAACCATGAGATGAAGAGGAACCAAACTGTGGTGCAAGCCATAAGATGTTGGTTTGGCCAAGGAGGTAGAACAAGAAGGAGATGAAGATCACACTCAAGAGTCTACAAAACAACACCCACCCACTAAGTCTCATCCAATCTCTTTTTATATTCAACCATTGAATATGAAGGGTTTGTGACTCTTGGTTTCCATGGAATTAATAACTCATTAATCCCATCTTAATGATCATGCAACCCTTCTTAATGGCGAGTCTCACTCAATCCGAATTTGACTTGAGTCTAACTCGGGTCAAATTCATTGAGTATACCTTGAGTCCTACTCAATCTGAATTTGACTTGAGTCTAACTCGGATCAAATTCATTGGGTATACCTTGAGTCCCACTCAATGAGGCTAATCTATATTAGACTCAATTCGATGGCCCAATGGCTCATCACATGAGCCATCTCCAACTCACATGTCCTAAGTGTGTGACCCAATAGGTTCTCGTAACGTTGGTAATGTTTCTAAAACTCTTTTAGAGACATAAGCAATGAGTGACATCTAGCAATACATCATTGCTACCCAAGTGACGAGAATGTCGAGATCCGACATAACCTTTCCGTGACTACTATCTTGTATGACTTAGTCCTTCTATCCTTGATATCTAGATTGATCAATGAGGCATAGACTGTGTCATCCTCTTATCAATCATGAGTTTCTTGATCTCCAAGTAGACTACTTAATCAAATAAGCTTAATATCTCATATTGACTTATTTGAGCATGACCATGCATTTTATCAGTCCTACTCTATCAAGGGGCCCATAGATATCACTTCCATTATATGGGAGGGATAGATCCCATCTACATCACTCATATCCCTCCGCATAACTTATTGCATACCCAGTGATCGCCTTTATAATCACCCTATTACGGGTGATGTTTGATGAAGCCAAAGTATACAACTCATTATGTAGGAAACCGTAGTGACTTCAGGTCTAAGGACTATTCATATCAATAGTCACATGAGAATATTTATGACACTTATATAACGATCCATGAAACATTCTCATGGCGTGTCAATTCAGTACATAGTCTCTAATATATATCAATGTGTCATATATATATATATATCTATATATAATGTTGGTTGAGTTATAAATATATATATATATACATTATATATATATATATATATATATATATATATATATATATATATATATATATATATATATATATATATATATATATATATATATATATATATATATATATATATGTCTACAGACTCTCACTATCAATTCAACCAATTGATATGCTGTAAATCTGAACCTACTATTCAAGGACACTATTATATTATTCATATAGCACAGATAAGGAATAATATAATAAGCAAACCTTGCCTATCATTAATGAAATATGATATATATGATCCCTAATCAATCATCTCATGATCGACACTAAGGGCTGACACTAACAATCTCCCACTAGCACTAGTGCAAATTACTGTAATATTTAAGACCCAGTGACCTAGTATGACCATCATGCTTCCTCTATGCCAAAGCTTTGGTCAAGGGATCCGCAATGTTAGCATCAGTATCTACTCTGCATATATGACATCTCCTCTATTGATGATCTCTCGAATGAGGTGATACCGTAGTAGTATATGTTTGGAACATTGGTGAGAATGAGGTTCTTTAGCCTATGCTATAGCCCCATTATTGTCACAATAAAGCTCTATAGGGCTCACAATGCTAGGAACTACACCAAACTCAGAAACAAACTTCCTAATCCAAACAACCTCCTTTGCCACATCTGAACCAGCAATATACTCAGCCTCTGTAGTAGAATCCGTGATTGTGTCTTGCTTTGAACTCTTCCAGCTCACAGCACCACCATTTAAACAAAAGACATACCTTGACTATGATATGTAATAGTCCTTGTCCATTTGGAAGTTAGCATCACTGTAACCCTTTATAGCGAGTTTCTCATTGCCTCCAAATACCAAGAAATATTCTTTGGTTCTTCTCAAGTACTTAAGAATATTCTTGATGGTTGTCCAGTGATTGTCACTTGGATCTGACTGGTACTTGCTTGTCATGCTTAAAGCATATGAGACATCAGGACGAGTGCATAGCATGACATACATAATAGACACTATAGCAGATGCATAAGGGATCTGATCCATGCATTCCCTTTCTTCCTTAGAAGAGGGGCATTGAGCCTTCAAAAGGCTCACACCATGTGAAATTGGTAGAAATCCCTTCTTGGAATTTTGCATGGCAAAACGTTTAAGCACCTTATTAATGTATGCACTCTGACTTAAGCCAAGAAATCTCTTAGATCTATCTCTATAGATCTTAATGCCTAAAATGTAGGCTGCTTCACCTAAGTTTTTCATTGAGAAACAATTCCCAAGCCAAGTCTTCATAGACTGCAACATAGGGATGTCATTTCCAATAAGAAGTATGTCATCAACATACAAGATAAAAAAGATAACTATGCTCCCACTAACCCTCTTGTAGACACAGGGTTCATCTTCATTCTTGATGAAACCAAAATTTTTGATCGCATCATCAAATCGAAGATTCTAGCTTCTAGATGCTTGCTTTAAACCATAAATGGACCTTTGCATCTTGCATACCTTGCCAGCATGCTTTGGATCTACAAAACCCTCAGGTTGTGTCATGTACACATCCTCGAGTAGGTTTTCATTTAGAAACACAATTTTGACATCCATTTGCCAGATCTTATAATCGCGGTAAGCTACAATAGCAAGCATGATCTGAATGGACTTAAGCATCGCAACTGGTGAAAAAGTTTCATCATAGTCAATACCATGAATCTGCTCGAAACCTTTAGCTACCAATCACCCTTTATAGGTATGCATAAGACCATCCATGTCAGTCTTTCTCTTAAAGACCCACTTACACCCAATGAGTTTGACCCCTTCAGGTGAATCAACCAAAGTCCATACTTGGTTAGTGTACATGGATTCCATTTCGAACCTCATGGCTTCTAGCCATTTCTCAGAATTGGGCTTATCACAACTTCCTGATAGGATATAGGATCATTTAACTCAACAAGCATAATGTCATCATTATCATACAAGAGAAATGAATATCTCTCAAGCTGATGACGTATCCTATCAGACCTGCGAAGAGGTTGGTCTACTTGAACAGGTTATTGCTGCACAACTTCTTGTGCAATAATCTCATCATCCACAACACTTTGTCACTTTATGGTGCCTGTTCAATTTCCATCTCAGTGCTATCTATATCTTGAACTTCTTCAAGATGAATTTTACTCCCACTAGTTCTTTGTTGAAATTAACTCTCTTTCTAGAAATATGTCATTTCTTGCGACTAACACTTTGCCTTGTGTGGGATTATAAAAGTAATATCTTTTCGTTTCCTTAGGATATTCTACAAAGTAGCACTTGTCTGATTTGGAGCCTAATTTGTCAGAGACTTGATGTCGAACATAAACTTCACAATCCCAAATCTTCATAAAAGACATCTTGGGACTCTTCCTAGTACATATCACATATGTTGTTTTTATGACTGCCTTAGATGGGACGCGGTTAAGTGTGAAAGCAGCCATCTCTAAAGCATATCCTCAGAAGAAAGAAAGAAGATTTGTGTGACTCATCATGGATCATACCATATCTAATAATGTACAATTTCTCCTTTCTGATACACCATTCCACTGTGGTGTTCCAGGTGGAGTGAGTTAAGATCTAATCCCAAACTCAACGAGATAGTCACGAAAATCTTGGCTAAGGTATTCCCCACCTCGATCTGATCAAAGCACTTTAATACTCTTACTAAGTTAGTTTTGTACTTCATTCTTAAATTCTTTGAACTTTTCAAAGGATTCAGATTTGTGCCTCATAAGATACACATATCCATATCTACCGAAATCATCAGTGAAAGTAATGAAGTACTGATAGGCTCCTCTAGCTGCTACATTGAAAGGCCCATATATATCAATATGTATGAGTTCTAACAAATCAGTAGCTTGTTCGCTATGTCCACTAAAAGGACGCTTGGTCATCTTGCCCAGTAGACAAGATTCACACACCTCATATGATTCAAAGTCAAATGAGTCCAGAAGTCCATCCTTATGAAGTTGGGATATGCGACTCTCATTTATGTGACCCAAGCGACAATGCCAAAGATATGTTTGGTTTAGATAATTAGATTTGAACCGTTTGGTATTTATGTTATAGACTAGGATTTCAAGATCTAGAAGATAGGAACCATTCACAAGGTGTGCACTATAAAAGAACATATCATTTAAATAAATAGAACAACCTTTGTCCTTTATTACAAATGAGAAACCTTTCTTGTCTAAACAAGAAACATAGATAATGTTCTTAGTCAAGGCAGACACGTAACAACAATCTTCTAGTTCTAAGATAAGCCCAGTGGGCAAAGATAAGGAATATATCTCTACAGTGATGGTGACAACTCTTGCTCCATTGCCTACCCGTAGGTCCACTTCACCCTTTGTCAATGATCTAGTCTTTCGAAGGCCCTGCACATTGGTACAAATGTGAGAAGCACAACCGATATCTAATACCCAAGAAGATGAGATAGATAAATTGACTTCTATAACATATATACCTGAGGCAGAAGTCTCACTTCTCTTCCTTTTCACCTCTTCCAGGTATAGCTTGCAGTTCCTCTTCCAATGTCCAGTCTCACTACAATGGAAGCAGGTTCCCTTCTTAGGCACTCCGCCTTTGGGTTTCAATGCATTTGCCTTGCCTTTGCCTTTGGCTTGGGTCTTACCCTTACCTTTAGGCTTCTGGTTGCCTTTGCCTTTGTTCACCATCAAAATGGTACTAGGCTTTGCCTTCTTAAGGTTGAGTTCAGCAGTTCGCAACATGCTCAACATCTCAGGTAAAGGCTTGTCAATTTCATTCATGTTGTAGTTCATGACAAATTGACTGTAGCCTTCTGGCAGTGACTGTAGAACAAGGTCAGTGGCCAACTCTTGGCCCAATGGAAATCCCAATCTCTCTATGTTCTCAACGTACTCAATCATCTTGAGTACATGAGTGCCTATGGGAGTTCCTTCTTGCATCTTGCATTGAAATAAGGCCTTTGATACTTCGTATCTGTTGTGCCTTGCTTGTCCCTGATATAGTTGTTTCAGATGCTCAACCATACCATAGGCATCCATGTTCTCATGTTCCTTCTGAAGCTCAGAGTTCATGGTGGCAAACATAAGGCATGACACATCCAGTGCGTCATCTTGATGCTTCTTATAAGCATCCTTGTCAGCACGAGTTGTCGTAGGGGTGGGTGGTTCAGGAATGGACTGCTCTAGGACATACAGTTTGCGTTCTTGCTTGAGGACTATCCTCAAGTTCCTGTACTAGTCCAGGAAATTAGCTCCATTGAGCTTGTCCTTATCAAGGACAGATCGCAGAGAGAGTGTGTTTGACATATTTGATGACATGATGATCTACAATACAGAAATGTTTCATATTTCAATCATTTAATTAGGCCTTTAATTAAATGGTTTTCCCATTGGTCACAGAGTGGGACAAGATCCATATTATACAACATCTTGAGTTAGCTTTGGCTAATCGCCCAAGACTCGTATAAGTTAGGTAGGTAACTTGTACCAATTACATCTAATGTAACTCTTGTATATCTATATGAACAACATTATTTGTTCATTGTGCCCATCGCATGAGATATCCTTCTAAATTGCCATTCATCTTGAGTTAGCTTCGGCTAATTGCCCAAGATTTGTATAATGTAGGTAGATGCCCCATATGAGCTATGCCTCTAAGTCCATCAATCTAATTGAGAGAGCTTAGTTAAGTCAAACCCAAAGTTTAATAGTCGGACATCACAATCGTCCTGTCGCACTTTACTGAGGTAAATCGAATCACTTTGCTTTGGCAAACGCACTACGATTGAACAAGATAATAATAAGTATTAAACTTTGATAGGCATATAATAAGTGACCTAATTGTGTGACAACTAACTACGCATGCATCACATATAAGCATAAAAAAATGTGACATGGTTATGGCCCTTTTCTACGATCTTCTCAAGCCAATGAGAAGAGCGAATGGTCAACTTAGGGAATAACATCTTCTCCCAGTCTTCCAAGGTCGTCATGTGTTGTTGGCTTCCTTCCTTTGCACCGTCCTCTAGCAGTCTAGAACTATTCTACATTGTACATTACAATTAAAAGAAACCTCGAGTTACATTCGAGGGTAATCTAATTTTACAATCGGAATAATGAAGGTGAAAGACACGACACATAGGCCATATTATGAATTACAACAAACACACACATATCCAATCACATTAGGTTAGGGGCCATAACTATGCATCATGTCATATAACATTCAGAATAGTAATGACAGAAAAATTTATTATGATCCTAAGCATGATATATGAGCCGCAACACTACGGCGGTCCCCCTAGGGGGCAGCGCCCCCGAAGAAAAATTATTTTTTATAGACTCATTCAATGAGTCGCTGCCCATTCTATCCATCACTATGAATTCAAGACCATCCGATCGACAAGGTCCGCTCGGCACCTTCTGACCGGCACAGTCCGATCGGCTCAACCCACTCCTCAGTATGCTTTGGGAAAAACCCGCTCGACAGACTATCTTCTCAGCTTTGATGCGTACCCAAAAAAACATGAAGATCATAATAAAACATGTTCTATCTTATATCACATATAACAACTAAAAATGAGTGTTGTTTTCACAAGTGGCTCTGATAACACTATAGAGAATCTATGCACACTCTGATACATTTTACAAGCACATAAGCAGCGGAAAAATAGGATCCTTCCAGAGATCCATGCGAAAACCATACTCGTTTGATCAATTCTATCCTATGAGAATCGTAGTTACCTTCGATGCGAGCCCTTCGTAATCCCGTTAGCAACACTTGTGTTCAAGTTGTTCGGATTTCAGTGCGATCAAGATGTCCATGCCTCCACGGTATCCACACGAACTGTGAGATGAAGAGGAACCAAATTATGGTGCTAGCTACAAGATGTTGGTTCGGCCAAGGAGGTATAACAAGAAGGAGATGAAGATCACACTCAAGAGTCTACAAAACAACACCCACCCACTAAGTCTCATCCAATCCCTTTTTATATTCAACCATTGAATATGAAGGGTTTGTGACTCTTGGTTTCCATGGAATTAATAACTCATTAATCTCATCTTAATGATCATGCAACCCTTCTTAATGGTGAGTCTCACTCAATCCGAATTTGATTTGAGAATAACTCGGGTCAAATTCATTGAGTATACCTTGAGTCTTACTCAATCCGAATTTGACTTGAGTCTAACTCGGGTCAAATTCATTGGGTATACCTTGAGTTCCACTAAATGAGTCTAATCTATATTAGACTCAATCCGATGGCCCAATGGCTCATCACATGAGCCATCTCCAACTCACATGTCTTAAGTGCGTGACTCAATAGGTTCTCGTAACATTGGCAATGTTTCTAAAATCTTTTTAGAGACATAAGTAATGAGCGACATCTAGCAATACATCATTGCTACCCAAGTGAAGAGAATGTCGAGATCCAACATAACCTTTCCGTGACTACTATCTTGTATGACTCAGTCCTTCTATACTTGATATCTAAATTGATCAATGAGGCATAGACTGTGTCATCCTCTTATTAATCATGAGTTTCTTGATCTCCAAGTAGACTACTTAACCAAATAAGCTCAATATCTCATATTGACTTATTTGAGCATGACCATGCATTTTAGCAAGGGTATCCACTCAGAAGTTAAAATATAGTTATGGAGACAGTAATAATTCAGCAATCTAAGAGAAGAAAGAAATGCTAGATACTTTACAAAAAATTCAGTACTTCATACATATCTTGTTTCAGTTCTTGAAAAAATCATTCATTACAATCCATAGAAGGGAAGCATCATAAGTCAAAGACATCGTCTGGATACTCATCAATAGCGGCCTCCACACTCAGAAAGTTGGTATCTGTACTGGGGGAGGGGATATCCATGAGTGGCATGCTTCTTGTTGGCTCCCTTAAAGCCCAGGATGAATAGCTCAGCTGCCTTGTCGCCAAATTTTGTTAACAACTCCTTCTCTCGCTTTTTTCCATCGAGCTTCCTCAGTAGCTAGTTGAGTAGCAAGAGAAGTCTTCAGCTTGTCTCTCTCTTTGGTGACAACTATAATATGCTAGCTCAAGGAAGTCATGACCTGGGCATGTTCTAGTTGTAATGCAAGCATTTGCTCGGTTATCTCTGTCAGAGCTCCGGAGAATGTAGATACTTTGGAGGAAAGACCTTCTAGTTGTGACCGACTTGATTCTCGGGAAGCCTTCAAAGTTTTGATAATAGACTGAGCCTTTAACAGTTCAGTAGAGGACTCAGATTTTTTGGCATGTGTTTCCCGGAGCTAAACTTGACGCTCTGACAGTTCATGGGCTAGGGAATTAACATGCTGGATTTTCTCAGTTTGAAGAAATAATTAAACCTGAAGGGAATCAATTATTTTGAGGGCTTCCTCTTTGTCATGCACCGCTGCCGTTAGTTGAATCTTTAACTCTGCATAGCGAGCAGCTAAAGCAGCTTCCCGATGTTTGCTTTTAGCCAGCTACTGAGCCATCTTTTTTAGTTGGATCTAGGAGGCACTGTGGTGAGCTACCATGGTAGATTAATAATCGGCCAAATGCTGAGATGCTTCATTATAATTGGTGGTTACTTGTGTAAGGGAAAGAAATATTTCAGAGATAAATACTAAGATATTTCAAGTATAGTATGGTTAAGGGAAGATACCTCGGATAAATGTTTCTGCATCCATTCAAAGGGGCCCTGCACTCCCGACTAGTTGAAGATTTTTTACTTCCTGGGGAGTGCGAGGGTAGTAGAGGGGGATTAAGAGGTAGAATATCACCCATAGAAAGAGGAGGTTCTTCCCCGAGAAAGGAGGGATTTAGGGAGGCAGAATCGGGAAGTGGGGAAGTAGGATGAGGGAGTTTTAGGGGTGCAGTCGGAGGAGGAGAAGACATAGGAGGATCAATCTCCATGCCGAAAGAAGAGGGAATTGAAGAGGTAGGTAAAGTGGGAGAATTCTCTCTGGGAACAGGAGGGAAGTTGTCAAAAGAACGAATGTCCTCCTCAATGGGATCAAAAGTAATAAGGTGGTGGCGTTGACAAAGTAGGAGAGGAGGTGGACTGATTGATCGAGAAGATGAGGTTACAAGAAGAGTTGAGGAGATGGCAGGACCCCCCTTACGTAAGCGGAGTTTCTTGGGAGGCAAAGGGGAGAAACAAGGGATTTTCCCCTTATGTGTTTTCCTTGGGGCTTGATGGCCATGGTCTTCTCTGTGCTATCCCAAGCCCTCTGCATTAGATCGTCTGCGATGCAATATATACAGAATAATAGATAGCAATAGCAAGAATTAACAGATATTATCTATAAAGTTTTGGTAGCATCCAACCTATTACAACTGGATCGTCCAGGTGGAAGGGGGACAATTCGTAGGCTACGTTTGGTACGAGGTAATGTAATCAACCTTGTAATGTAATCAAGTTTGTAATATAATGTAATGTAATGTGTATTACATTACTGTGTTTGGTTAGCGATTGGTGTGTAATCTTTGATTACAAAAGTGATTACATTCGTTTGTTTATTATCCATATTTGTTATAAGGAATGTAATTCATATTATTATAAAATGACAAAAATACCCTTATAATTTCTTCTTAAGTTAATATAATTCTTAGTCGCCGATCGCCGATCGCAGGCCATCAGTCGGTCGTCGTCGGCCGTCATCGGCCGTCGCCAGTCGATCGTCGGCGTCCCACTGGCAGCCGGTTGATCGTCGACCGATCATCGGTCGTCAGTCGATCGCCGGTCGTCGATCGATCATGACCCGGTCACGGCCCGATCGCTGGCTGATTGCCGATCGGTCGTCGACCATCGATCGATCGCCATCCGTCAGTCGTCGATCGCCGATTGTCGTCCGATCGTCAGCCGGTCGCCGGTCGGTCACCGACTGGTCACCGATCGGCGACCGACAGACAACCGTCGCCGGTGGTCATCGTCGATGAGCGTCGGAAAGCAATGAGAAAAATAAAAGAAGGATATATTTGTCATGATAAATATTGAGTCCGTAATGTAATCGGATTACATAGCTTTTCCTTCGTAATTGAGATTACGAATCTTGGCTCTTATTTTGTAATGCAATTACATTACATTATATCTTTGAAATGTTACCAAACAAAGTAAATCATCTTGTAATGTAATCTTGATTACATTACAAGCCTGATTACCTCGTACCAAACGTAGCCGTAGTGGCTCAGAAGGTGGGCATCTAATAAAAGGTCAGAGTTATAGTGGTGTTCTTTCAACACCTTGTGAACCTTAGCAAAAGGGCATTGAAGCTGACACTCCTGAAAGGAGGGTAAGTCTGGAAGGATTGTCTTCCAAGTATCGGAGTAGGGGAGTGGGGTAGGGAGTTGGGCAAAGAAATATAGTTCCCTTCAACCTTTATGGTAAGAGGGCTTATTAGTAAGAAATTGGCAATTTGGACGACTAGCAAAGAAAAAAATACCTATCTTTGAAGATTTCAGTTGAAAAGGCAGTGGAACATTAGAGGGGACAAAGGGAGTTCCAAATGTTTGAAATCTATGACGGTGCTTGCCAATAGTCGAAAGGCATTGGAGTCTAACTGGTTAATGGGTTAGCTTATAGAAATCTAATAGCTCATAATAAATAGGGGTATGGGCAGTCGAAGGCCATTTTCTAGTTGTTATGAAAAGAAACAGTGATGGTTGGGGGGAGGGGAGAGGAGAAGGTGTGGCCGATAAGAGGAGGTAGTAAAAAAGGCATTTTACCTTAGGGTATATGAATAGGTCTTTAATGTCGAGGAAGTAATGGTTACCGTCTATACGTGAAAAAATATCTTCGTACCAGGGGGTCGAGCTAGGATTTGTCGGAGAAGGAGCCATAGCAGAGAAGGCAGGGTGGCACTTACTTGTGGTTAAAAGGAAACGGTCGGTGAAAGAAAGAAGACTCCTAGGTGTCGAAGGTTTGGGCGTGGGATAGTCACCGAGAAAAACTCCTGGGAGGAAGAGGAAGAGTCAGAATAGAAGAAGAAGAAGTTATCGTGTGGAAACAAGGTTTATGAAGATTTTAGCTTTTAAACTTTTTCCTAAGATGGGAAAGCGGGGCCTATCAGCCTAGCAAGAGGAGTAATATGCTTAGGATAAGTAATGAAGAGGAATATTCTAGCCCAATAAGTTAAATAAAACCAGTAAGAGATGAGAAGGCGGTTAAATTATGGCCGAGGAAGGGTGATTAAGGGGGATTCATAATTTAAAAAGTCAAACTCAAGGCTTCGTCTGACTATTTAGGGGGGGGGGTAGCTAATGATACTGCTATAATATGGCTTAGGAGCTAGAAAAAGGAATTATGATTTGTAGGATGAAGTTGGAGGGAAGGATCATTATGCAGGATATACAATCTAGTCTACAAGACTCGATTGGGGGAAATAGGCCGAGTCAGTGAGGTGGCAACTCGGGAAGGGGAGAGGAGGTTTGGTGGTCAGAATGAAACTGGATAGTGACTCGGGAAAGTAAGCCAGGTTGAGGGGGTGGCAACTCGGGAAGCTGAGTTGGGTCGATAGCCAAAGCAAGGCCAAATAGCAACTCGGAGAGCCGAGTTGAGTTATATGCACCTTGGCTTAAATAGCTAGAATGGTGTAGGGAAGCAAGCCAGAAAAATAAGCCAAATCAGTAACAGGGCAACTCGGGAAATAGAGCGGAGTTGGCATAGGGATAAGAAGAAGTGACTGGGGGAAAGAAGGGCCCAGTGGTAAGGTAAGGGTAAAGAAAGGGGGGGAGAGTGCTCCCTATTATTCTTTCTCATGAGAGTTTGTTATGCAACATAACGAACTAAGGCACCTGGAAGACCCCACAGAAGATTCTTAGTAATCCTCACTCACTAATATCATAACAACATTATTCTTTTGACTGGGAGGGCCCTCCACATGGACGTTGATCCGAGTGGTTTGTTACGCGATAGCTGACTCCAAGGGCGGAAAGTATAAAAGGAAGGATGGAAGGAAGAAGGAGGAGACTTTTTGACTTTTAGGCTCGGTCACTCTCTCTCTCTAGGTTGTTGGTTAGCTTTCTCAATGGAGACTCATTACTAGAGGAGAAGAACCATCCTGGATGAAGGAAGACAGAGGAGAATCATACGAATCTCATTTTCTTTTACCCTGTACAAGCTTCTATCTGTAAGGGGATTCTTCACCTCCGGAAGCACTTCTGAGAAGGAGAGATTATAGTAAAGGTGTCAAGCACTGGAGCTCACTATAGAGCTCACCCATGGAGTAGTAATTTGAATTCCAAACCACGTTAAATCTCTTGTCATTATTTTTTTTTTCATTTTACTATTGCGACCAGAGAGGACCCCCAAGCCTCCTTGACATCTTCGTTCAAAAGGTGGTAGAAAATCCGTGCCACATCACTATCCAACTATTGACTGCGGAGAACTACATGCTACCACGAACGATTCTTGTAAGCAATTAGAATATTCTAATTATTAATCTTAGGATTTTATAATATCCATTATGAAATCTCTATCAAGGGTCGTATAAGTGAAACGAAACTACTAATGTTACATGTCCTCTTGATGTTAGTCTATTCCCTAAAATTCTCCTCAAAATGGTAATGCTATCCTAGTGATAGTATCTCTACTAATGTAATCATGGTATTGACCAAATACAGTAAAAAGAAATATCATCATATGAATAATAATCAAACAAGTCTAGATCTCAATTAGAACATAAAAAGAACATGCAAGTAAAAGGCACTGTCAAAAGGAACATAGAGAGAAAAGGTAATTATTGTTGAGGATCTTGCAGAGGCTAGAGGGGGGTGAGTAGCCTTTCTTCGATTCTCCAACTTGTTAGCGGAAGAAAGTATAAAATAAAAGCTAGAATGAAAACAATGAAAGCAATGCTAACTCAATGATGTAATGTGGTTCGGAGATCCACTCCTACTCCATGGCGATCCTTAAGGTGAATCACTCCTTGCAAGACTTCACTATTTTGCCTTCAGATGAATCCATGGTGAAGAAACCTTTTCTTATAACAAGAATCTCTTTTCCTTACAAGATTTGAAAGAAAAGTTTAGGAAGAAGAGATTTAGTGAATGAAGACCTAGAAACACTTAGAGAGCTTTAGGATGAAAATTTAGAGCAAGAGTACTAGCCTCGCCTCTCCAAGCCCCAAAACCTCTCCTATATAGATTTTTAGAGTTTTTGCCTGTTGAGGCTTATGCCAATTGATTGCTACATACTAACAGTCGACTAGTGCAACCATTGAACGAATCCAATGGCTTCTGACTTCGTCACGATCTACGATCTCTCAATCGTCACCACTCAACGAATACTTTACTAGTCAACTGATCACTAGATTAGTCGATTGATCATAGTAGTTGAGTGACTTATATGGAGGAGAGCGACGAATTCCAAGAGGTTTCAGTGAAACTGAATTTTGGGGAGAAATTTCAAGGGGTATAGAGAGATATGATTCATCTAGATCAAAATCCTCAAACCTCCAAAACCCTATTTTTAGATATCTTCATAGGATTATGGAAAATACAATTTTTGGTAGAGGAGATAGCGAGGGAGTAGTTAGACAAAGTGAGTTAATAATTTTATAGGTCTTGATCAAAAATGTAAATATCGATACAGGCTCATATTTTATTAGACACTTAGTGAAGATAGGTAATATTTCGACAGGATCAATCTTGGTTGGAGGTTCAATAACCTAGATAGCAGTGGCCTTGGGGTGTAATCTTGATGGATTTGAGTTAATACAAAGTAGGCTTAAAATTGATCTAGATGTCTGCATGGCTATGAAAATGATCACAAGAAATGAAGGAAGATATTGTTTAGTTTTGAAAGATCATTTTCCGCTCCCACTTCCAAATCCTGACTACACCACAGTTAAGAACCGAGCCAACTGGCTAATGACTGATGTGGCATATATCCTTGAGCCCTTAGAGCCCCCTAGCTTACCATCCCCTAGGATCGACCCCACTAGGCATTCTTTTGCTTTTGGCGATTCTTCTGCAGGGCATTCAACATTCGACTTCTCGAAGTTCTATACCTCTTTTGATACACTTAGAGCAAAACATGCGGAACACAAAATCTACTGGGGAGAACAATGCCACACTTTTGACGAGAGAAACCAAAGAGCAAAATGGTACATGGATAGAGTAGATCAATTCTTCGACTAGCTAAAAATTATTTCCATCATCAGAAAGAGCAATGGAAAAGAGAAGAAGACCACTGAGCTCAAATGCATTAGACTAGCCAATAAATCCAAGCCATGTATAATTAGCACGAAAGCCTGGGTACAATTCCATTCCTTGCTAATTTTCTTCCTCCTATAGATACCCCCCCATTTAGAATGTTATACATTGAGGATAATTGGTGAAATTGACCTCAGGTCAATATTGACCAAGCTCGAGTGGGACTCGAGTAGTGTTTTGACGTTTGACAATATGTTTGACAATGTGCATGACCATTTGACTAATGGTTGATTTGGGACATCCAATATCATATGAGGGAGATTGTTAGGAGGTGATTGTTAGAGCAATCAACCTCAGGTCAAGGTTGACTAAGCTCGAGTAAGACTCGAGTGGGAAAAGTCCATGTATGGAAACTTGACAATGGAGAAGTCCAAGAATGGATTCTTGGCAAGGGAAGTCCAAGTTTGGAGACTTGGCAAGAAAAGTCCAAGTATGAAGATTTGGCAAGGGAAAGTCCAAGTATGGGGACTTGGCAAAGGGAAAGTCTAAGTATGGATGCTTTGCAATGGAGACGTCCAAGAATGGATTTTTGGCAAAGGAAAGTCCAAGGGTGTAGTCTTGGTCATATAAGTTCAAGTGTGTAGTCTTAGCGGCGAAAGTCTAGGTGTGGATACTTGGCAAATGAAGTCCAAGGATGTAGTCTTGGTCGTCTAAGTCCAACTGTGTAGTCTTTGCAGCGTAAGTCCCGAGGCACGACCTCTTAGCAAAGGTAGACCCGTTAGGATGACAAAACTGATGGAAGCACTTGAAGGCTAGCGCAAGGGTGAGGAGTCATGAACTCAAACCAAAGGCGTGAGGTTGATGGAAGTGGCTTGAAGGCTTAGGTATAGGCTAAGGGTACCCGATGGCTTGATGAAGCCGATGGAAGCACTTGAAGGCTAGCGCAAGGGTGAGGAGTCATGGACTCGAATCGAAGGTACAAGGCTAATAGAAGTGGCTTGAAGGTTTAGGTCTAGGTTAAGGGTAAGTATCAAGTATGAGGGGATCATATTTGGGTGTTAAACCTCAGTTTGGAGGTTTACTAGTCAACTGGTGAGCTAAAACAATTGGGCAGATTATTTCACAGTTGACTAAGATTATGGACCAATTGACTGGTTGAGTGCTCAACACTTGAAAGCTCAAAAGACTCGAGCAGTTGATTGAGGTTATGAACGAGTCGACTGGTCAAGTAGTAAACTTAAAAAACTAACTATGGCTCTGGTAGTTGACTGTGGGTTGGACCAGTCAACTTGCAGTTGACTGCTAGGGTTGAGCAATCGACTGGCTTCAGTGGACAAGAGCATGGAATGTTTTTGAGTCGACTAATGGCTATGACAATAGATTGATGGTTATGAGCAGTCGATTGATTGATTTTTTCTCATGTGGATTAGTTCGTTGTGAGACAACGGTCAAGCGAGCAGTCGATTAGTGGGCAAGGCCAATCAACTGGACAGTGGAAAATAAACCCGAGCAAAGCTTTAAATTGAGGTTGCAGTGGATCTTTGAAGAAGTCGGTTCTTAGAGTTCTTGAAGGGGAATAGTTGGTGCTGTCCAAACCATCAAAGCCATTCCAAAGCAACCGAAAGCAAAGTGATCAAATGTTAGTGAAAGCCCTAGATCCAATCATATGATGATTATTGTATGGACTTATTGTATCATATTCCTATATATATTTATAAAGGCATTTCTTTATGGTTATTATACTTACTTGTATTGGTGCCAAATAACTAAGTATAATAACGTCCTTGAGTAGAAGGTTCTTATCTATATCAATCGATTGGTTGAATCGATAATGAGATGATATAGAGAATACTACTCTTAATCAATCCTAGTCAAGTATTAACATTCAGGGACAATGTTAATGCGAAGAGACTAGCATGTAGGTCAACTCGATGGCTTGATCTCACAAGTCATGGATATGAGATATCAAGATGACATATGGGTATACATTGAAAAATGTATACTGAATGACCCGCCATGAGAAGGTATCATGGATCATTATATGAGTGTCATATACTTTCTCATGTGACTATTAGTATGACTATTAGTCCTTGGACATGAAGTCACCATGGTTCCCTACATAAGGAGTTACATACTTTAGCTTCGTCAAACGTCACCCGTAAATGGGTGGACTATAAAGGCGATTACTGGGTATGTAACAAATTATGCGGGGGGTTGTGAGTGATGTAGATGGGATCTATCCCTCAAATATGACGGGAGTGACATCATGATTCTTGATAGAGTGAGACCACTAAGTGCATGATGTAGGGGGATCGTTGGAACGCTAAAGGGGGGGGGTGAATAGCATCGTGCTATGCGTCAATGGAAATCATTCGCGTTCATCTACAAACTTCGTTAGTGCAATAGAATAATAATAATAAAACAATAATGAATATACAAACACGCAAACACACAAGTATTTAACGTGGTTCGGAACCGAACGGTTCCTACTCCACGGATCGAGCTCTAAAGAGCTCTAGTGATGCACACACAACCACTAATCACAAATACTCCTCGACACAAGTCAGAGGTGGAGAAACCTCGTACAATTGATTACAACAATAATACAAAAATAATATAAGCAACTACACTAGAATGCAAGTAAAGAAAACTTTACACTGAGCTTTTGAATGCTTGCTTGCTAGGTTGATCGAGTAGCACTTGGAGACCCTGAATTGCAGTAGAAACTCGCCCCAAAACACCTCAAAGAACCTTGGCTTTTTCCTCCTTCACGAGCTCCATTTAAAGCTTCAACCTGTGATGGAAAATGGGACCATCGATCGACCGATGCCATCCCGTTGTTGTAGTGAGACAACGGCTAGATCCTGTTGAAAAACCAGCGGATCCATCATCGATCGGTGATTATGACCATCGGTCGACCGATCGAAGCCATCACTGGCCGACCGCTGCTCGAGTGAGACTCCATTCTGTGCTCCAAAAACTGAGCACCAGTCAACTGATCACACGATCAGTCGACTTCTCGGCCAATTAGTCGACTGCCCTCCTCTGGCAGTCGACTGTTGGGCCAATTCTCGCAGTCAAACCTTAGTTGACTCTCACCAGGTGACTGTCATATGACACCAGTCGACTGGCACACCTCAAACATGAGGTTTTAGCCCAAGTATGGTTCCCTTATACTTACTAGACCACCCTTAGCCTAAACCTAAGCCTTCTAGCCACCTCCATCAGCCTCACACCTCTCAGATCCCTCCAAGTCATCCATGACTTGTTCATCCATCGCGCTAGCCTTCAGGTGCTTCCATCGGCTATGTCATGCTAACGGTGTCTACACCGCCAAGACACATTGGAATTACACCGCCAAGACTCCGCTTGGACTTTACGCCGCTAACCATTGGACTTATGCTGCCAAGACTCCCGCTTGGACTTTACGCTGCCAATATCAAACCCCTTGGACTTCTCAAATGCCAAGACTCAAGCTTGGACTTTCCCTTGCCAACCCATGTTGGGCTTTCCATGCCAAGACCCATGCTTGGACTTTTCCTTGCCAAGACCCATGCTTGGACTTTACATGTCAAGTACTCAAGACTTGGACCTTCCCTTGCCAAGACCCATGCTTGGACTTTACATGCCAAGTACTCAAGACTTGGACTTTCCATGACATGGTCAACTCCAGTCAACCATCAAAGTCTCCCTCGAGTCAAACTTGAGTCTGGTTAATCATAACCCGGGTCGATTGTACAAACAATCTTCCCAAAACATTAATATACATCAATGTCAAACATCATTGTCAACTCACTTTGTCAATCATCAAAACATCACTCGAGTTAAACTCGAGGCTGGTCAATCATGACCTGGGCCGATTGCACCAATAATCTCCCCCTTTTTGATGTTTGACAAAAACATATGCCTTTGAGTTAGAACACTAACTCAAATTCCCTTACCAATTATCCCAAATTGGTAAGTTTACATTCTCCCCCTTTTTGACTAACATCAAAAAGGTTCTCTCCAAGGAAGTCAATGTCACATGTCCCAATGAGATCTTACAATCTCCCCCTTGATCCAAAAGTACCTAGGATGCCTACCATCTTCCTAGTGATAAGTCCCATATCACTCAAGAGAGGTAATCCTATACACTCTCCCAATTTTCAAATTGGGTATCTCAAAATCCCATTTTCCCTTCTCATGAGGAAAAATATCATCCATCATCCCATGATGGATACCTCCCCCTAAAGGCTTTCTCCCCCTTGACAATTGCACCAACAATGTCCTTGGGAAGTCCCTAAGCCAATAGGAACTCTAAACCATCAAAAATAAGGTTCAAAGTTCAAACATGAACTCTCCACTCCTTAATATTGATATATCATCCTAACACCTCTCCTAATCCATATCCAATGGATTTTCACCCTTTATAATGCTTTCCAAAGTATACCTTAGGGTTAGGAGTGGTTAGGAGCCTTTACCGTAGTTGAAATCGGGTTAAACAACCTTGTTTATCCCAAAATCAAGCTATCAGTCGAGTCCTGCAGAAACTAGTCGACTGAAGTGCCCATCAGTCGACTGGCACCAAGTAGCAATCGACTGATACTGCGCCAGGGCAGTTCCACCAGGGTGGTTTTTCGCCAGGGCAGTTTTCCACCAGAGCGGTTTCCGCCAGGGCAGTGCCACCGTGCGCCAGGGCACCGGGGCGGTTTTGACGCCCGGCGGTTTGCAGGCATTTTATTGCGAGCGATTTGGCCAGTCGTTGCCGCGAGCACCGCTTCCCATCGATTATCGCCTCAGTAGAGATAGTCGATTGATAACTGAAAACCCAGTTTTTCAATTATCAGAATCCAAGTTTGAAAAAAACATAAGTAATTATACATAGCTTGAAAAATCACGAAATTTCATATGTATAATACTTATAAGACATACAATCGGTGAAAAATCTTGGAAAAATATTTTAACCATTAAAATAGGAGATTGATACAAAGTTCGAAAACTATTAAAACTTTAAAGTTTTTTATCTACTTTGTATCAATTTCTTCAATGGCGATTGCTATCAAAAGATAGACTTCGCCAAGGTTTTCTAAAGTGATTTTAAAATGTTTTTGAAAACTTATTTTGAATCATGGACTATTGGCTAGATATACATGACTTGTATATTAGCTTTCCTCATGATTCTTAGTGATGATTGAAATAAGTTTAAGTTCATCTAGATGCACTACGTATGCACCTTGAACCTAACTTATTTTCCTAACATCTCACATGTTATCTAGGATGTATTAAGCACACACAAGTCAATTTAAATGTGAGATGTGGAATTAGGATTATTATAGCCTCATGCATTTTCTAGGCAACCCTACTTGATTCCCTTATAAATGGGACTCCAAGTCATGCCATTGTCCTTAAATCAATTTTAATCAAATTAAATTCATGAATGATAATGGCATAAAATAATAGCAATAATTAAGCATGACCAATGATCATGATGTCATGACATACGATGAAATCTAAAAACACATGACATTTAATCCTTAATCCTAAGCATGATCATGACTTTTTAAATGATTAAAAATAAGCATGATGTCATGACATGTTATATGGAAAACAAAGCATGACATATAAAATATATAGGTATAATAATAACTAAATTTTAATATTAATTTCCATTTGATATAATTTAGTATATTTTGCCATAATACTACTTTTCTCCTTAGTGTGCCAAAAAACCCAAAATGACACACTATGACCTCTAATCCTAAATTGTGCCAATTTGATTGAATTATCAAACTTCTTAAATGATATTGGCACATCCTAAAATCTTTTAGGATTAAAGTATCGAATCTATTTTCAAGGTACCCATAACCTTGAAAATTACCTAAAGTGCCACCTTTGCCATGGTTGAGTTAACTACCCATCCAATCAAGGTTGGCACACCCTAAACCCATCTAGTGTGAATCAATCACACTCTTAGGAACCCAAAGCCTATTTGAGCTCCTAGGGTTAACTAGGTATTCCTTAGGGATGACCTCCCTAGATACCCTCCTAATGACCCTTCTAGGCTTGTTAGCCTTGGTCATTGTGGTCTTACCTAGGTTGACTCTAGGGGTAACTCCCCTTGTAACCTTCTTAGTGGCTACCCTAGGTTTCCTTGAAACCCTAGCCACTAGGCACACACCATGGTCAACTCTAGGGATGACTTCCCTTGTGACCTTGGCTTTCCTAGACCTAATTTATGTTCCATAATCAAATGGAACACTATGATAAGCCACCTTAGGCTTAGGTTTGTGATCCAAACCTTACTTGCCCTTGGATGACTTTTGTCTCTTAGGTCCTAGGTGTTGACTTTGACTTTTGGACCTAGACTTTTGATCATTTGACCCTTTAAATTGATTTTGTATATTCCTAAGGGTCTTCTCAAGTTTTTCAAGCCTTGACCTCAAGGCTTGGTTTTCAATCTCTAATTGCCCAATTTTAGAATTTTGATTTGGTCATTGGGCATTGTCCTTTCTAGGCATATGCCTAATCCATTTGGGATTAAGACCTAGGTGTTCTCCTATTTTCCTAATAGACTCCCTAGGTAAAACTTTTCTAGGGACATTAGTCCTAAATTTCTCCTTCTTTGAAATATTAACATTTTTGGCACCTAAACAAATATATCTATTATTTCTATCATGCTTTTCATGAATAATCGCAAGATAACTTAAGTTATTTCTAGCATGCTTTTTGACATTAAAACTAGAAGAATGAGCATTATTGAAATGATATACCTTAGGGTTTACTTTAGTGGCTCCCCCTACTTGTGATGCTCCCTCTTTGACTCTCTTGCTCTCCCTAGGGCATTGATTCCTAAAATGCCCCGGTTGTTGGCACTTGAAGCAAATGATGTGCTCTTTTCTTCTTTTAGTGGAGGCACCGACATCTTTTGATTTTTCTTGAGGTTTTGGTGCCGGAGGAGTCTTCTTGACTTTCTTTGGGTACTTACTCTTATAGTGCCCGAATTCCCTACACGCAAAACACATAATATTATTTTTATTTTGAATTACGGTGTTTGACTTACCTAAGTCAATGGAGGCCGGAATTGGATTTTGAGCTTCTTCATCTTGACCGAATGTCGAAGCTTCTTCTTGATGTTGCTCCGGTGATCTAATCTCCTTCTCCTCAATCCTTGAAGTAGAGGCTTCTTCCACTTCTTCCACCGATCCGGAAATTGATTCCCTATCAACTTCCGAATCCTCAAGCTCTTTAGATAACGATGTACTTACTTGAGCTTGAGAGGGTGAGCACTCCTCTTCTTCTTCTTCTTCTTCTTGTGTTGATGATGAATTTTCATGAAGCTTGGCCAAATCGCTCCATAGCTCCTTGGAATCCATGCACTCACCTAGGCTACACAAGAAGTCATTAGGAATTAAATAAAAAATGAAATTGATTACCTTCTTGTTTTTCTCAAATCTTTGGAGTTGATCTTCACTCCATTTCTTCTTCTTGAGGAAGCCACCCTTTGGTCCTTTCAGATATTCAAATCCTTCCATCAAAACAGACCACTCCTCAAGGTCTCTCATCATCAAAAAGTTTTCAATTCTCGCCTTCCAAGAATTGAAGCCTTCTCTTCCATAGAAGGCATAGGGAATTGGGGTGTTGATATCCCATCCCAATTGTTCTTCCAACTCCATCTTCACCCTCTAGCGTGCTCCCTCAGTTGTTAAACTTTGAAGAGCGGCCTTGCTCTGATACCACTTGTAGGGGGATAGTTGGAACTCTAGAGGGGGGTGAATAGCGTCATGCTATGCGTTGATGGAAATCATTCGCGTTCTTCTACAAACTTCATTAGCGCAGGGGAATAATAATAATAAAGCAATAACGAATATACAAACATGCAAACACACATGTATTTAACGTGGTTCGGAACCGAACGGTTCCTACTCCACAGATCGAGCTCTAAAGAGCTCTAGTGATGCACACGCAACCACTAATCACAAATACTCTTTCTCGACATAAGTTGGAGGTGGAGAAACCTCGTACAATTGATTACAACAATAATACAATAAGAATAAAAGAAACTACACTAGAATGCAAGTAAAGAAAAATTTACACTGAGCTTTTGAATGCTTGCTTGCTAGGTTGATCGAGTAGCACTTGGAGACCCTGAATTGCAGTAGCAACTCGCCCCAAAACACCTCAAAGAACCTTATCTTTTTCCTCCTTCACGAGCTCCATTTAAAGCTTCAACTTGTGCTGGAAAATGCTGATCAGTTGACTGCTCGGGACCATCAGCCGACTGATGCCACTGTTGTCGTGAGACAACAACTAGATCCACGCTGGAAAAATCCAACGGATCCATCATCAGTCGACTGATTATGACCATCAGTCGACTGATCAAGCCATCACTCGACTGCTGACCGCAGCGGTCGAGTGAGACTCCATTTTGTGCTCTAAAAACTGAGCACCAGTCGACTGATCACACGATCAGTCGACTGCTCGACCAATTAGTCGACTGCCCTCCTCTGGCAGTCAACTGCTGGGCCAATTCCCATAGTCAAACCCTTGTTGACTCTGATCAGTCGACTGCCATATGACACCAGTCGACTGGCACACCTCAAACATGAGGTTTTAGCCCAAGTATGGTTCCCCCATACTTACTAGACCACCCTTAGCCTAGACCTAAGCCTTCTAGTCACCTCCATTAGCCTCACGCCTCTCGGATCCCTCCAAGTCATCCATGACTTGTTCATCCATCGCGCTAGCCTTCAGGTGCTTCCATCAACTATGTCATGCTAACAGTGTCTACACCGCCAAGGCACATTGGACTTACGCCGCCAAGACTCCGCTTGGACTTTATGCTGCCAACCATTAGACTTGTGCTGCCAAGACTCCCGCTTGGACTTTACGCTGCCAATATCAAACCCCTTGGACTTCTCAAATGCCAAGACTCAAGCTTGGACTTTCCCTTGCCAACCCATGTTGGACTTTCCATGCCAAGACCTATGCTTGGACTTTTCCTTGCCAAGACCCATGCTTGGACTTTACATGCCATGTACTCAAGACTTGGACTTTCCCTTGCCAAGACCCATGCTTGGACTTTACATGCCAAGTACTCAAGACTTGGGCTTTCCATGACATGGTCAACTCCAGTCAACCATCAAAGTCTCCCTCGAGTCAAACTCGAGTCCGGTTAAGCATAACCCGGGTCGATTGTACAAACAATATCCCCAAAATATTAATAGACATCAATGTCAACTCACTTTGTCAAACATCAAAACATCACTCGAGTCAAACTCGAGTCTGGTCAATCGTGACCTGGGCCGATTACACCAACACATGACCATGCCCAAATGAGTCAATATGAGATATTGAGCTCATTTAATTAGAGTGAGTCTACTTGAAGTTCAAGATATAGATTGTATAGAGGATGACACGGTCTATGCCTCAATTGGTCAATCTAGATGTTAAGGATAGAGGGACATTGTCACATATTGTGAGAGTCACAATTAGTAGTCACAAACGTGATGTTGGATCTCAACATTCTTGTAACTTGGGTAGCAATGATGTATTACTAGATACCTCTCATTGCTTATGTTTCTAAATCGGTTTAGGAGTATTACCAACATTACAAGAACCTATAGGGTCACACACAAAGGACAATTAGATGAAGATTAGGTTCATATGATGGACCAAGAGGATTAGGTTCATGTGATGAACAAAATTGGATTAAGAGTAATCCAAATTAGACTAACTGAGTTGGACTCAATTTGATTCAAGTGTTGAATGAGTCTAATTTAGATTTGATTCATTGAGTCAATTTAAACTAATGAATAAAGATTCATTAAATTAAATTGACTTGAATCAAATGGTTGGATTTGATTAACCATGGGAGATAAGAGGTCAAGTTTGACTTGACTTGAGAGGGAAGATGAAAGGTCAAGTTTGACTTGACCAAATGTCACTTCAAGGTGACTTGGCATAGGGGCAGGCCAATGATGATGTTCCACATCATCATGGACACATCATGGTGTGCCACCTCATGAGGGAGACCAAGAGTCATGGCTCTTGGTATTACATGGATGTATTTAACCCTCTTTGATGTGGTCGGCCAACAAATGAATGAATTAATTAGTGGTAATTCAATTCTTCTTCTTCCTCTCCTCTCTTGCTCTCTCCCTCATCCTCCTTGCCGAGACCTCCTTGAGTTCTAGCACACTCTAAGTGGTCTTCTCCACCTTTTGTCCGTGTGGATACGTGTAGAAAAGTGTACACTTGATACTCTACGAGATCCGGCAAAGCATTTGGACGAGCGGGATAAGCGAAGGGCGTCGCTACAAGGGTAACGCTCTTCTCATGTAGATCTAAGGTAGAGCTAGTGTTTCTAAACATGTACATGAATTTATTTTTAAATTTATCTTCGCACGGATTTGTGGCCGAGTTTCGAGGTTTCTGCAACACAAAAAGCGGTTTTTGCGGCTCGGAGAGTCCAACAGTGGTATCAGAGCCACGTGCGAAGCATGTACGTGTTTGTTTTGTAATTTTTGTATTAGATACGAAAAATTACAGATCTATAAGTTTCTGTAATTTTCCTAATTTTATAGATTTTTTGTGAGTATTTTTCTCCTAGAGTCGAAGCAACAAGTGTTTGGACACTTGTAGGCTTCAACTATAGAGAAAAACTCTCCGAAACGGTGAAGTCTCGCTTTAGTCCTTTGGAAAAGTGACTTAAGGCACTGTAAGATCAAGATGGGACATTCACGAGATTCATTTTGCGAGAAGGGGCGCTGCCCTAAACTCCGCAAGGGGCATTGTCCCGCGATCGCGCCCGGAAATCACTTAGCGGGACCGGTGTGGAGATGTGACTCATAAAATTGAAAAAAAAGGAAAAATTATAGAAATTTATATAAAATACATAATTTAGAATTATGTATGATACTTTGATGGTCATGTCCCAAGAACCCCAATGTGATTGGATAAAATTATGTTGTAATTCATAAAACGGCTTGCGCGCCGTTTTTGTGTTGTGCATGTTGTATATGATATGCGACCTGTGCGTCGTATCTCTCTTTTTATATTCCTGTTGTAAATAGATTTTAAGACTCGAATGTAACTCGAGTTTCATATTTGTAATGTACAAAATGAAGCGGTGGAAGGCCCACTAGTAGACGGAGTTACGAGGAGGGTGCCGACGACACATGGCGGTCAAAGGAGGCGCTTGGTGAATCCGCTAACCCTAGGTTGACCATCCGATCTTCTCATTGGCTTGAGAAGATCGTAGTAAGGCTATGACCTCATCACACATTAATTAATTGATATATATATATATATATATATATATATATATATATATATATATATATATATATATATATATATATATATATATTTGTTTTTGCTTGTATGTATGTGATGCATGCTAGTATAGGGTAATTAATGTCTTATTTGTTTTTGCTTGTATGTATATGATGCATGCTAGTATAGGGTAATTAATGCCTTAATGAGTATATGATGCACATTCACGATTAGATTAGATCTTAATCAAGTCAACTTGAAATGCCTACCAAGTTTTGATACCCATCACTACCTCGATCATTTGTTGTTGTTGAATCTGCCAAAGAAAAGTAACACATATTATCTTGGTAGGGTGCGGAGGGACAATCTTGGTCCCGCCTATCAAAGCTTGGGTGAGAATAAGCTCAATTAGATTGAGTGAAACTAGTTAACTCAATTGGATCGGGTAAAACTATAGGCATATTCCAACAGTTGGAAAGATAGAATAAGATCACATTTACACTAAATCTTGGGCGATTTAGCCAAAGCTAACTCAAGTTCTTTTGTAAATGTGGATCTTGATCCTATAAACAAGAGTTGCACAGAGATGTAATTGGTAATTTGTTACCTACCGATCATACTAAGTCTTGGGTGATTTAGCCAAAGCTAACTCAAGGCGTAGTATGATGTGGATATTGTCCCGTGAGAATTATAGCTAGTTTGTATGAATCTAGTAATATGGTTTGACCACATCCATGACTCGATTCTACAAAAGTCTTATAATTTAGTGGAACACCATAGTGGAATGGTGTATTCGAAAGGAGAAATCGTACCCTATTAGATATGGTACGATCTATGATGTGTCACACAGATCTTCCTATATCCTTTTGGAGATATGCTCTAGATACAACAGTCTTCACACTTAACCGTATTCCATCCAAAGCTGTAATAAAGACACCATATAAGATATGGACAGGGAAAAATCCCAAGATGTCTTTCATGAGGATTTGGGGTTGTGAGGCTTATGTTCGACATCAAGTCTCAGACAAACTGGGATCCAAATCCGATAAGTGCTATTTTGTTGGATATCCCAAGGAAACGTAGGGATATTACTTCTATATTCCCAGTCAGCACAAAGTGTTTGTGACAAAGACTGAGGTATTTCTAGAAAGGGACTTTGTTTCTAGAAAAACTAGTGGGAGTACGTTCGATCTTGAAGAAATTCAAGATATGGACCATAGCAATGAGGCTGAGATGGAGGTTGAACAGGAACCACAAAGTGTTGTGGATGATGAGATTGTTGCACAAAGAGTTGTGGAACAACAACCTGTTCAGGTAGACCTACCTCTTCGCAGGTCTAATAGGGTACGTCGTTAGCCTGAGAGATACTCATTTCTCTTGTCTGACCATGATAACGTTATGCTTGTTGAGAATGAGCCTACCTCCTATCAGGAAGCTGTGATGATCCTAGATTCTGAGAAATGGCTAGAGGCCATGAGATCCAAGATGAAATCCATGTACACCAACCAAGTATGGACTTTGGTTGATCCACCTAAAGGCGTCAAACCCATTAGGTGTAAGTGGGTCTTTAAGAGAAATACTGACATGGATGGACTTCCGCATACCTATAAGGGCCGATTGGTGGCTAAAGGTTTCAAATAAATTCATGGTATTGACTATGATGAAACCTTTTCTCCAGTTGCGATGTTTAAGTCCATTCGGATAATGCTTGCTATTGTAGCATACCACGATTATGAGATCTAGCAGATGGATGTCAAAATCACATTTTTGAATGGAAACTTGCTTGAGGATGTGTACATGACACAACCTGAGGGTTTTGTAGATCCACAACATACTGGCAAAGTATGTAAGCTGCAAAGGTCCATTTATGGGCTAAAGCAAGCTTCTCGGAGTTGGAATCTTCGATTCGATGATGCGATCAAATAGTTTGGTTTCATCAAGAATGAAGATGAACCCTGTGTCTACAAGAGGGTTAATGGGAACACAGTTGTCTTCCTTGTATTGTATGTGGTTGACATACTACTCATTGGGAATAACATCCCTTCGCTACAGTCTGTGAAGACTTGGTTGGGGAAGTGTTTCTCAATGAAGGACTTAGGTGAAGTTGCCTGTATTCTAGGCATCAAGATCTATAGAGATAGATCTAAGAGATTGGTTGGCCTAAGTCAGAGTACATATATTGACACGGTATTATAATGGTTTACCATGTAGAATTCCAAGAAGGGACTTCTGCCGATGTCACATGGTGTGAGTCTTTCGAAGACTCAAAGTCCCTCTTCTAGAGAAGGGAGAGACCACATGGATAAGATCCCTTATGCATATACTATAGGATCTATAATGTATGCCATGCTATGTACTCGTCCTAATTGTTGGGGATCTTTGGAAGGCTAGAGGGGGTGAATAGCCTCTTTTTGAATTCTACAAAAGGGTTAGCGGAAGCAAAAACAATAAGCTAAACGAAATTGAAAAGCAAGCAAACACAATCACTAACAAGGAGATTTACATGGTTCAGAGATAAGGCTCCTACTCCACGACGATCCTTAAGGTGGATCAACCCAAGAAATTCCACTAAGAAGCTTTCTCTTACAAGACCCTCTCCTCTTCTTACAATGATGAAAATGAGATTTAGGAGAAGAGGAGGAATTAAACACAAAGAAAGCCTTTGAAAATCGTGGGGGGCTTGAGAATGAGGTTGGAAGATAAGCACTAGCCTTCTCAAGTACCCCAAGCCCTCTTTTTATAGAGAGAGGGCTATTTTTCCCATTGGGCCACGATCAGTTGACTGATACCGTACATCAGTCGACTGCCATCGTGGCTAATGACTTCTGAATAGCTGGATTCACGGGATTCACAGGCATCATCATCCAATGGCAGGCTCATCAGTCGACTGATCCCTCCATTAGTCGATTGATGGAGTGATCAGTCGAGTGATCATGATGTGCAGTCAAGTGAGACCCCATTCTGTGCTCGATGTCGACTTGATCAATCAACAAACACTATTTGGCAGTCGACTACTAAGACTAGGCGATCGCCGTCATTTTCACCGACTCGATCGAGCACCTTATCGATCAATCGCTACATCGTATCGATCGATACTCGTCAAGTATGAGTAATTCATACTTGAATTTACTCCTTAGACCTAGACTCAACATTCTAGCTCTTTCTTAAGCCTTGCACCTCCAGGATCCCTCCGAGTCCGCGACTTGTTCATCCTTTGTGCTTGCTTCCAAGAGCTTCCTTCGGTTTTGTCATGTCTTGGGTTTCCCTTTTTCAAAGTGCACTTGGACTTTATGCCGCCAAGACTACATGCTTGGACTTACACTGCCAAGACTTGCCTTTGGACTTCCTTTGCCAAGGTTCGCTTGGACTTTATGCCGCTAAGATTACATGCTTGGTCTTACGCCGCCAAGCCCTTTCCTTGGACTTCTCTTGCCAAGATCACACTTGGACTTTGCCTTTACTAAGTCTTCATACTTGGATTTTCCTGTCACTTGAACACATTCACAATTAGATCACAAAGCATTACCTAACTTAGATGATTATCCAAACATCAAAACATATAGATGCTTGGGGCATTGTTGCACTAACAATCTCCCCATTTTTGATGTTTGGCAATCATTTAAGTTAGGTCTATAAACCCATGCATATAATCATATTTCTAATATGAATTCTAACTTAAACATTCCTTCTCCCCCTTTGACATACATCAAAAAGAGAATAATTCAATAATAAGTTCATGAAAGAATTAAATTTGTTATATCTTGAACTAAGGCATAAGATCAATATGAGCCTCCCCCTTAATCCAAGACATGGTTCATGATGTGTGAATAACATGTGGAGCAAAGCATAACACAAGATAGAAGGTTAAGTCCTAACTTTGCACCAACAATATAAATTTAGGGAATGAAAGGATTTATATCATGAAACTCCCCCTAGAACATTGCATAAAACAATCCCATTACCCTTTTAATTACTTGAGTCAACATACCATAGGGTTAGGACACTTAATAGCACACTCAAGATCAAGAAATAAGGCTGAAATGTAGAAAAACCAAGGTATCAGTCGACTGAATTCTGATTCAGTCGACTGCTATGCCCGAAGTCCATTTTTTAGATTTTTCAACCCAACTTCAGAAATGCGCCAAAAATTCTAGAAACATCAAAATATCACGAAACTTTGTGTACATATTTCTAAAATCATTTTCTATCAAGGAAAAATATATGTTTTCTAGATTTTGAAAATGATAAAAATTTGAAACCTAGCAAAAGCTTTAAGTATTTTGCAAACTTTGTATCACTTTTGCTTAGCAATTGAAAACTGTTTTTCAAAGTATGATAAACATAGTTTAAATTATATTTTATTTGACATTTCCAATCATATTCTTGGAGCTATATGCACATAAATTGTTCATAAGCCTTCCCAATGATTGGTCCAATGAAGGATTAATGTCTCTAGATGACACTTGATTTATAGTAATGCATCATAACAAGCATGATGACCCAAGTGCATCTTTCTAACATCTCACATGTTGTCTAAGTGGCTCAATACAAAAATCATGGTTTCTTAAGTGTTTTGTGAGATGCTTAAAGGTATAAATCCTAGAATTTCTATAGGATCATGCAAACCTAGACCTCTATTCTACTAAGCACATCCCAAGTTCTCTCCTTAGTGATGAATATTCCACTTCAGGGAGAGCCTTGGTGAATATGTCGGCTAAGTTGGACTTAGATTCTATGTAATTAAGTGACTCTAATGAAGTGATGCTTCACTTCAATGTGCTTAGTTCTAGAGTGATGTACCGGATTTTTGGTCAAGTTTATGGTACTCACATTATCACAATAAACTTTTACATTGGAGTAGTGTAGCTCATAATCCTCTAATGTGTGTCTCATCCAAAGTAATTGAGCCACACAACCACCGATAGCCACATATTCAGCCTCGGTGGTTGACAAAGCAACACAAGGTTGCTTTCTACTACTCCAACTCACTAGGGAAGATCCAAGAAATTGACATCCACCACTAGTACTCTTCCGATCCAACTTGCAACCCGCATAGTCAGAATCGGTGTACCCAATTAAATCAAAATATTTTGTCCTAGGGTACCAAAGTCCTACATTTAGTGTGCCCTTGATATATCTTAAGATTCTCTTAATGACCACTAAATGAGACTCTTTGGCACATGATTGGTACCTTGCACACATACCTACCGTAAATAATATATCGGGTCTACTAGAGGTTAGGTACAAAAGGCTACCAATCATACTCCTATAGAGTTTAAGGTCAATTTGTTTTCCTTCATGATCATTATCTATTTTTGTATTAGTTGCCATTGGGGTTGAAACTACCTTGGCATTTTCCAAACTAAATTTCTTAATCATTTCCTTAGCATATTTGGTTTGGTATACATAAATTCCTTCATTTGTTTGTTTGACTTGTAGACCTAGGAAGAAATTTAGTTCCCCAACTAGACTCATCTCAAACTCATTTTCCATATTTTTGATAAAGTCTTGAAGGAGCTCATCATTTATTGACCCAAAGATAATGTAATCTACATATACTTGGGCTACAAAGATGTCCTTAGACTTTGATTTAATAAAGAGAGTTTGGTCTACTTGACCCCTTCTAAACCCCTTAGAGACCAAGAAAGATGACAATCTTTGATACCAAGCCCGGGGAGCTTGTTTCAAACCGTATAAAGCCTTTTTAAGCTTAAATACATGGTTTGGATAGTCTATGTTTTCAAACCCGGGAGGTTGTTCTACATATACCTCTTCCTTAATGAACCCAGTTAGGAATGCCGACTTTACAACCATTTGATGAAGTTTAAAACCCATATAGGAGGCATATCCTAATAGGATTCTTATGGACTCTAACCTAGTAACCGGGGCATATGTTTCATCATAATCAAGTCCTTCAACTTGATTGAAGCCCCTAGGAACTAATCTTGCCTTATTCCTAGTTATATTACCTTGATCATCTAATTTGTTCCTAAAAACCCATCTCGTAGTAATGATAGTATTATCATTAAGTCTAGGAACTAACTCTCATACTTGACTCCTTTCAAATTGAGCCAATTCATCTTGCATTGCTAAGATCTAATCCGGATCAACTAATGCATCATTGATTGTTTTGGGCTCAATTTGGGAGATGAGGGCTATATGACTAGAGGGAGCTCTATGAAATGACCTAGTCCTAACACTTTGAGATAATTCACCTACAACTTGATCTAAGGGGTGATTTTGATGAACTCTTATTGTTCTAGGAGGTGTATTTGTTAGTTATAGCCCTAGAACCAAACATGTGATGGTTGAAAAGGGAACATTTTGTATCATATTTTATAAAGGCAAAGGATTGGTTATTATATATTTACGTCTTGCTTGTGCCAGCTAAATTAAATATATAATAATGCCCTAGAAAAGTAGGTTCTTATCTACAGTACATCAATTGGCAGAATTGATTATGAGAGGCTGTAGAGAACACTTTCCTAAATGTTCCTAGTCAAGTATTAATATGCAAGGGCAATATTAATACATAAAGACTAGCATGTAGGTCAATTGATGACTTGATCTCACAAGTCATTGATATATGATATCAAGTTGACACATGGGTATATATTAGAGAATATATACTGAACTGACCCGCCATGAGAAAGTTTCATGGATCGTCATATGAGTGTCATAAACTTTCTCATGTGACTATTGGTATGAATAGTCCTCAAACCTGAAGTCACTATGGTTCCCTACATAAGGAGTTATATACTTTGGTATCGTCAAACGTCACCCGTAACAGGGTGGACCATAAAGGCGATTACTGGGTATATAACAAATTATGCGGAGGGATGTGAGTGATGTAGATGGGATCTATCCCTCCCATATGACGGGAGTGATATCTGTGGGCCCCTTGATTGAGTAGAACTACTAAAACGCATGGCCATGCTCGAATGAGTCAATATGAGATATTGAGCTCATTTTTTTGAGTTAGTTTACTCAGGGATCAAGAAACACATAGATTGATCGAGGATGACACGGTCTATGCCTCATTGGTCAATCTGATATCAAGGATAGAAGGACACGGTCATACATTATAGTAGTCATGGAAAGGTTAGTCGGATCTTGACTTATCTCATAACTTGGGTAGCAATGATGTATTGCTAGATGCCGCTCATTGCTTGTGTATCTAAAAGAGTTTAGATCCACTGCCAACGTTATGAGAGCCTAGAGGGTCACACACAAAGAGCATGATGATTAGAAGAATTAGTGCATTCTAGTTTGACTAGAATAATTTGGGAATAAGCTTAAGTACAAAATGGTTTTTGGACTTTAAGCTTAATGAGAATTTTAGCTTATTGATTTAATGCGATTAATTCAATATGCTAAGCTTAATTGATTTAATAAGATTAATTCAATATGTTACCTTATTGATTTAATGAGATTAATTCAATATGATAACATAAGCTTATTGAATTAATAAGATTAATTCAACATCCATGAATGACACATAATCATGCCACCTAAGCATGCCACATAAGCATGCCACCTAAGCTTGATGAGTTGGAAGGAGACAAAGGGTTTTGACCCTTGGATTTACTCCACATGTGGCCGGCCAAAACAAGGAGGATAACTCCTTGTTTAATTATCTTTCAATGCCATTGATTGCATTGAATGTGATAGGAGATGAAAGGTTTTTCAAATCCTATAAAACACCCCATGGGGTGGCCGGCCAAAGGAGTTGAGTTGGAGCTTAAGGCTTGGTGAGAGCTTGGTGGGAGAGGCTTTTGTTGTGTGGTTTTGTGAGTATAAGCTAGCAAGAAGAGTAGTCTTCTTCTTCCTTTCTCTTCTTCCCTACCTTCCTCTCCTTTAGGGACTTCTCTAGCAAGAAGTAAAGGAGAGATCTTCTAGTTTTCTTTTGTGAGACAAGAGCTTGCTCGTGTGGATACATATAGAGGCACGGACATTTGAACGTGCTAAAAGATCCAACACATCCAAGGAAAAGCGGGATTGCAAAGGGCACGCAACAAAGGTAGAATTCTCCTATAAGATAGGCTTTCTTTTGAGAAATTTATTTTGTACGAGTTTTTCTTTCGCAAGGATCACTTGGAAGGGATCCTAATTTTTCCGTTGCGCATATGCTATTTTGCATAAAGAGATCCCAACTGTATTAACTTGGTTTTGATCATAATTATCCTCAAACCTTCTTTCATCATCGGAATCACCTCTTACTCCCCCTTGATCATTACCCCTAAAGTCAAATCTTGAAATTTTTGAGTAATTTCTTGATTTTTATCATTGATATCATCATCAATAGGGGATTTTCTAGGGTAAGTATTTGAAGTTTCATCAAATTTCACATTTGAGGATTCCTCAATCTTTTGAGTTCTTTTATTATAAACTCTATACCCTACACTAGTTGATGAGTATCCAACTAGGATTCCTTCATACGCTTTAGATTCAAATTTACCGAGGTTGTCTTTGGTGTTTAAAATGTAAACTTTGCATCCAAAGACTTTGAAATAGTGAATTGTTGGAATTGTACCATTCCATAATTCAAATGGGGGTTTTCCTAAAAACCTATGAATTAAAATCCTATTTTGGATATAGCAAGTGGTGTTGACCGCTTCCGCCCACAAGTAGCTAGGTAAAGAATATGCATTGAGCATAGTCCTAGCCACTTCTTGTAGGACACGATTTTTCCTTTCCACAATCCCATTTTGTTGAGGTGTTGAAGGTAGGAAACTTCGCTTCCCACTTCAACTCGATCGCTTGTTCATGGCGATCCCTTCTACGTCCCCGGATAAAAAAAAATTATCCTTGACAAGAGAGATTGCCCAAGAAATCTTGTCATCGTTGTGCTATTCGATTAGAGTAGTCTCTTGAACAAACTTGTTGTTCAAGCGACCAACCTCTAGTTTATGAATAGCCGCGGAATAGACGATGTACGGATCGCCGACTTTTGTGTTTATGTTCGGGGTCCAAGTTATATTAGCCACAAAACAGAATATAACATTCATATAATTGAAAAATAAATATAAACATGTTACACATGAAGATAGATAAGTGATATACCTCTCGATCTTCTATTGTATGACCTTCCTCCTTTCGGACGTCGTGTGGGCGACGATCTACCAAAAGTTGAAGCTCCTAGATCACCAATCTTCCTTCCTTGCTCATTCCGAGCAAGAGGAAGAATAGAAACAAGACCCTTCTCCTTCCTTTAGCCAACCAACAAGCAACAAGCAAATTGCTTGCCGCCGGCCAACAAGGAGAAGGAGAAAGATGGATTCCGGCCACAAGCTCCAAGGGAAGACCTTAAGCTATGTTTTCACCGGCCAAAGAGAGGGAGAATGGATGATTTGGATGTCGGCCAAGGGCTGGAAAGGGTTGTATGGGCGCCGACAACCTTGAGGAAGAAGAAGATAAGGAATAAGTTTCCTTATTTGGTGCTGCCAACTCCAAACCCTAACCCTTAAGCTTGCCACCCACCTTAACCCTAATCCTATCTCTAATGGGAGTCTCTTGCCGCCCACCCCCTCCTCTCCTTTTATAGAGTTAGGGATAAGCCTTGTTTTAATCTCCACCATTGGTTCTAGGGATTTAATCTCAACCGTTGGATCTAGAGATTTAATCTCTACCTTTGGATATAGAGTTTTGTTTTCATCCATTGGATCTAGACTTCATGAGGTATTAATAGGCTACAATAGGGACCATGAGGAGGAGTTGGATCTTGGCCACCCAATGGATCAAGCCTACATAAAGTCCGATCCATTAATGATAATCCAATCCACTAAAGGATTATCATTGATCTACCTCACCAACCCCCATAAGTTAATATGACCTCCATATATTATTTGTACATTTTCTCCCCGTGTTTAAGATCTCGAATGTCCGTCGATTAATTAATTTACTGACCATTAATTAATCAACATCTAACTCCATGAATAGTACCACTCAACCTTTTCATCATGTCGGACCAAGTCCACCTGCAGGGTTTACATGACAAACCTTATGAGCTCCTCAAGGGGACATCATCATCCTAATATATAGGACACGGTTTCCTCCTATAATCAATGACACACCATATAAATAATATCATTTCCCAACTTACCGAGCCTATCGATTTAATTTATAAATCTCGCCCATTGGTAAATCAAAGAAATGAATACTAAGTATATGTGCCCGTTATTATATCGGGATTAAGAGTATGTACAATATAATATCTGAGGTCCGATTCGATTATGTGGTCAGCAATAAATCGAATCACCTCTAAGTCGGTCCTGCTCAATACACACAAAGTGTACTAGTGTGATTCTATGGTCAAGACAAACCAACACCAAATCACACTACAACCATTCCAATGGTTTGTCCAAAGCCATCTCGGTTGTGAGCCTTTACTTATACATTACAAGGAGCCGATAACATGATCTCCCATGTGACACGACATAATATGTTATCTACAATGTAATGTATTAGACAATATGCATAACCATAAAAATATGCAAACAATGATCATGTGATTCTTATTTCAAAATAAAGATGTTCATACAAAAGATAGACTTTTCAGTATATATCCCAACAGTGTTCTAGGACAAGAAAATTCGTGCTTGTACCCTTGTTCTAAACAAAAATTGGAGAAGTTAGAATTCTCAAATTCTCCACCATGATCACTACGGATCCGGTTGATTTTGAGATTTCTTTCATTCTCTACTCTTTTGTTAAAGCCTATGATTATTCTTGGGGTTTCATTCTTATGTTTCATGAAGAATACCCAAGTAAATCTAGAAAACTCATCTACTATAACTAAGAAATATTTACTACCAATTAAAGAAGGGGTACTATGACAATCAAATAAATCAACATGCAAGAGTTCTAAAGGTAAAGTGGTACTAAGTAAAGTTTTACCTTTGTGTGATGATCGTGATTGCTTTCTTTCTTGACATGCATCACACATTTTGTCCTTAAGATACTTGACTTTTGGCAACCCCTTGACTAGCTTCATCTTGGCTCTTTTGGCAATGTTTTTCATATTGATGTGCCCTAGCCTCCTATGCCATAGCCAACTCTCTTCTTCTTTTGCAATGAGACATTTAGTAGAAGCGTTAGTATCATAGGATAAATCAACATAGTATATATTTGATTTCCTAAAACCTACTAACATGTAATCATTTTGATTTTTGTGTCTTATGAAGCATTTAGAATAATCAAATTTAACATCAAAATTGGCATCACATAGTTGACTCACACTAAGCAAATTAAATTTCATATTTTTAACTAATAATACTTTGTGAATTGCAAGGTTTGGGGATACCTCAATTGTCCCTTTTCCTAGGATCTTAAGTTTACCACTATTTCCAAAAGACACCTTCCCCTTGCTAATGTGGTTGATTGTTGAAAATTTGCTCTCATCACCGGTCATGTGTTTTGAGCAACCACTATCAACAATCCATAAGTTTGGTCCTTCTACCTATACAACATGAAAAATGCATGTCTTAGACACCCAAATTTTAGGAACGTTAGCATTAACTATATAGCTTTTGGGAACCCAAGCTTTTCTAGACTTGCTTCTAATGGTTGATTTTCTACTAACTAGTGAGGTGAAAGCTACTTCCTTCTCCTTAGGCCTATATCCTATGCCGGTCTTGTTATAAATGACCCTTTGGTCCTTAATTATCATGTCAAGATATTTGGGCCTATTCATAAATTTCTCTAAGCATGCTCTTAGGTTACTTATTTCTTTCCTAAGTTCATCATTCTCATTCCTAAATGAGCATGCATCATCACAAGAAATTTCTACATTCTTAATGGATCTAATTTATACTTTTAAATCCTTAATCCTAGACTTTGATTTATTTAGTGCATTTTGAAGGCATGCAATAGTTTTATATAGTAAGTCTATTCTAGGGGAGTCTTTTACCTCATTGTCACTAGATGACGATTCATCGCTTGAGGAGGAGGAGGATGACTCTTCACTTGAGCTATCCTCCAAGGCCATGAGTGTCATGTTTCTTGTGACGTGGCAAATTTCTTCATCATTGGAGGAGTCTTCAAGGCTTAGGGTATCCCATGATTGTGCCACCATTGCCTCCTTCTTCTTCTTCTCCTTCTTCTTCTTGTCCTTCTCCTCCTTTTTTAGATCCGGACAATTTGGCTTGATATGCCCTTTCTTGTTGCAACCATAACAAACAATGTTAGAAGTAGAAATTGAACTACTAGAATTTTTACCTTTGGAGGATTGGAACATCCTCCTTACATCCTTCTTGGTGAGTTTCCTTGACCTCCCACCAAACTTCTTAACATAATGAGCTACCTCACTAGCCGATAGCTCGTCGTCACTACTAGATGACTCCTCCTCGGATTCGGATGAAGAAGAGACTTCTTTCTTCTCCTTCTTCTTCTTGTCCTTCTTTCCTACAAAAAGAGCTACACCTTTGTCCTTGGATGAAGTGTTAGCTTGCTCGTGCAACTCAAATTCACAAAAGAGTTCATCTAATTTAACCAAAGAAAGATCCCTAGATACCTTATAAGCATCTAACATTGATGCCCATAAGGTTGTTCTAGGGAAAGCTTGAAGAATATACCTCACAAGGTCTCGGTTGTCGACCTTCTCACCTATCACATGTAGTCCATTGACTACCTCCTTGAAGCGACAGTGCATTTGGCTTACGGTCTTGTTGGTCTTCATGGCAAAGCTTTGGAGTTGTCCTATAAAGAGATCTCTCTTGGCTCTTCTTGTTTCCTTCGATCCCTCGTTGAGTTCAATTAGCTTCTCCCAAAGCTCCTTCGCCGATTCGAAAGGCCACATTTTGCTTAATTGCTCTTTGGACAAACCACATTGAAGTGTGGTCATTGCTTTGGCGTTAGCTTAAGCCTTCTTGGCCATGTCTCTCGTCCAATCCTTGGTCGGTATAGGCACTCCGTGTTCATCGACCGACTTCTCGAATCCATCTACAACACTAAACCAATTTTTAATATCGTTCATAAGGTAGTATTCCATCATACCTTTCCAGTAGCCGAAGTCGTTGCCATTGAAGAATGGAGGCCTTGCCGTGCTATACCCTCTTGGAATGCCATTATGCTCCGGTTGATGGTTAAATCTTCCGACGTGATCCGAGCTCTGATACCACTTGTTGGGGATTTTGGAAGGCTAGAGGGGGTGAATAGCCTCTTTTCAAATTCTACAAAAGGGTTAGCGGAAGTAAAAATAAGAAGCTAAACGAAATTGAAAAGCAAGCAAATACAATCACTAACAAGGAGATTTATGTGGTTCGGAGATAAGGCTCCAACTACATGGCGATCCTTAAGGTGGATCAACCCAAGCAATTTCACTAAGAAGCTTTCTCTTACAAGACCCTCTCCTCTTCTTACAATGATGAAAATGAGATTTAGGAGAAGAAAAAGAATTAAACACAAAGAAAGCCTTTGAAAATCATGGGGGGGGGGGGCTTGAGAATGAGGTTGGAAGATAAGCACTAGCCTTCTCAAGCACCCCAAGCCCTCTTTTTATAGAGAGAGTTGTTTTTCCCGTTGGGCCACAATCAGTCGACTGATGCTGTATATCAGTCGACTGTCGTCGTGGCTAACGACTTCTGAATAGTAAGATTTGCGGGATTCACAAGCGTCATCATCCAATCCAAGAGCTATCACGATCCGATCCTCCATCACCGATCGATGGAGTGATCATTCGAGTGATCATGGCATGTAGTTGAGTGACACGATCGAATCGACCGTGATGGCGATCACCGATCGCCAAGACTTGGCAATCGAATGCTCGCTGCCTTTTCACGACCGAACTCTATCACCTTATCGCATACATCATATCAGTCGACTAATGCTCATTAAGTATGAGTAATTCATACTTGAATTTACTCCTTAGACCTAGACTCAACCTTCTAACTCTTTCTTAAGCCTTACGCCTCCAGGATCCCTCCGAGTCTGCGACTTGTTCATCCTTTGCGCTTGCATCCAAGAGCTTCCTTTGGTTTTGTCATGTCTTGGGTTTCCCTTTGCCAAAGTACGCTTGGACTTTACGCCGCCAAGACTACATGCTTAGACTTACGCTACCAAGACTTGCCTTTGGACTTCCTTTGCCAAGGTCCGCTTGGACTTTACGCCGCCAAGATTACATGCTTGGTCTTACGCCACCAAGCTCTTTCTTTGGACTTCTCTTGCCAAGATCACACTTGGACTTTGCCTTTACCAAGTCTTCATACTTGGATTTTCCTATCACTTGAACACATTCACAATTAGATCACAAAGCATTGCCTAACTTAGATGATTATCCAAACATCAAAACATATAGATGCTTGGGGCATTGTTGCATCAACACTAATGTCTCGTATGCTTTGAGCATGATGAGCAGATATCAGTCAGATCCAGGTGAGCATCACTGGATAGCAGTCAAGAATATTCTTAAGTACTTGAGAAGGACTAAAGAATATTTCTTGATATTTGGAGGCGATGGGGAACTAGTTGTAAAGGGTTACAGTGATGCCAACTTCCAAACTGACCAGGATGATTATAGATCGTAGTCAGGGTTCGTGTTTTGCTTGAATGGTGGCACTGTGAGTTGGAAGAGTTCGAAGCAGGACACAATTGCTGATTCTATAACAGAGGTCGAGTATATTGCTGCATCAGAGGTAGTAAAGGAGACAGTTTGGATCCGCAAGTTCATTACTGAGCTTGGGGTGGTTCCTAGCATAGCATATCCTATAGAGCTCTATTGTGACAACAATGGAGCGATTGTGCAAGCCAAGGAACCTTGCTCACACCAGTGGACCAAACATATACTACGACGCTTCCATCTTATTCAAGAGATTATCGATAGAGGAGATGTGAAGATTTGCAAAGTACCCACAGAGGCCAACGTCGCAGATCCCTTGACCAAGGCTTTGGCACAGAAAAAGTATGATGGTCACACTAGGTCATTGGGTATTAGATACTACAGTGATTGACACTAGTGCTAGTGAGAGATTGTTAGTGAAAGCCCTAGAGCCAATCATATGATGATTGTTGTATGGACTTGTTGTATCATATTCCTATATATATTTATAAAGGCATTTGTTTATGGTTATTATACTTACTTGTATTGGTGTCAAATAACTAAGTATAATAACGTCTTTGAGTAGAAGGTTCTTATCTATATCAATCGATTGGTTGAATCGATAATGAGATGATATAGAGAATACTACTCTTAATCATTCCTAGTCAAGTATTAACATTCAGGGACAATGTTAATGTGAAGAGACTAGCATATAGGTCAACTCGATGACTTGATCTCACAAGTCATAGATATGAGATATCAAGTTGACACATGGGTATACATTGGAGAATGTATACTGAATGACCCACCATGAGAAAGTATCATGGATCGTTATATGAGTGTCATATACTTTCTCATGTGACTATTAGTCCTTGGACCTTAAGTCACCATGGTTCCCTACATAAGGAGTTGCATACTTTGACTTCGTCAAACGTCACCCGTAAATGGGTGGACTATAAAGGCAATTACTGGGTATGTAACAAATTATGCGAAGGGTTGTGAGTGATGTAGATGGAATCTATCCCTCCTATATGACAGGAGTGACATCATGATTCTTGATAGAGTGAGACCACTAAGTGCATGGTCATGCCCAAATGAGTCAATATGAGATATTGAGCTCATTTGATTAGAGTGAGTCTACTTGGAGTTCAAGATATAGATTGTACAGAGGATGACACGGTCTATGCCTCAATTGGTCAATCTAAATGTTAAGGATAGAGGGACATTGTCACATATTATGAGAGTCATAATTAGTAGTCACAAAGGTGATGTTGGATCTCAACATTCTTGTAACTTGGGTAGCAATGATGTGTTGCTAGATACCGCTCATTGCTTATGTTCCTAAATCGGTTTAGGGATATTGCCAATGTTACAAGAACCTATAGGGTCACACACAAAGGGCAATTAGATGGAGATTAGGTTCATATGATGGACCAAGAGGATTAGGTTCATGTGATGAACCAAATTGGATTAAGAGTAATCCAAATTAGACTAATTGAGTTGGACTCAATTTGATTCAAGTGTTGAATGAGTCTAATTTAGATTTGATTCATTGAGTCAATTTAAACTAATGAATAAAGATTCATTAAATTAAATTGACTTGAATCAAATGGTTGGATTTGATCAACCATGGAAGATAAGAGGTCAAGTTTGACTTGACTTGAGAGGGAAGATGAAAGGTCAAGTTTGACTTGACTTGATTTGATTTGACTTGATTTGACTTGACTTGATTTGATCAACCATGGATTTTGAATTACATGAGCAGTCCAACTCAGAACCCGAGAGGGGTATAGCCTTGTTTGCAGGTTCAAAGAAGAAGAAAATCGCAAGCAAGCCACCACCAACCGAGGAGGAAGATGAGTCCGAAGAAGAAGTTGACCCGGAATTGACTGCCGAACTAATGAACCTAGCTCGAAGGATAGCCAAGGGACGAAAATGAACCACAACTCGACCCAACCAAGGTAAGCCTAAAAGTTCTAATATTAGGTGTTATGAGTGTAACAGGTTTGGACATATAAAGTCCGAGTGCCCCAAGCTCAACCACCAAGCACCTAAGCACAAGAAGGCCCTCAATGCGACATGGGAAGAAGCATCATCCGAAGAAGACGAAGACCACGTCTTCATGGCGAAATCGATTGAGTCCGACACGGAGACTGAACCTGAACTTGAGTCAGAACCTGAGGATGACTCGGACTACGAAGCTACCTTCAAGTCAAGCCACGGATACGCATCTGGTTCAAAAGATACCCTTAAGGTGAGTCGAACCTTATTTAATACTTTACATAATACGGTTAGGTTTTTGTCTAGGAAGTTAGCTAAGTCCGAGTCCAAGGTCGAGACCCTAGTTGAGGAAGTTAAACTCCTCAAACATGAGGTCTCCCTAACCTCTTCGACTAGTCGAGTTCAAGAGAAGGACTCAACTCGGGTTGAAAAACTCGAAGTTGAGAACTCACTCTTGAAAAGTCAAGTCGAAGATCTTAGGAATACGTTGGAAAGGTTTACTTTGGGATCCAAAGGACTTGACCTCCTACTTGGATCGCAAAGGGCCGTGTACAATAAGGTCGGACTAGGGTTTAGCTTAAACATGACCAATAAGTCGTATATGTCAATCGTAAGTAGACATAAAAAATGTGTCCAAGCATGGGTCCCTAAGACCACTTTGATTTCAACTCTAGGATCCAACTCGTACTGGGTTCCCAAGGACCAAATCCACTATGTGGATAGACCGAACCGATTCAACGGTCTAGGGGGAGAAAGTAAGTCCATTGACTTAAAGTACTATAGGAGCGCGATAGGAAGTCTCCTATACTTAACTGCGAGTCGACCCGACATCCTATTCGCAGTAAGTATGTGCGCCAGGTTTCAAACCTGTGCTAAGGAGTCTCACCTAATCCTAGTTAAGCGTATCCTTAGATATCTTAAGGGTACACTTAACGTTGGTATTTGGTACCCTAGATCTACGGAGTTCGAACTAATCGGCTACTCTGATTCGGATTATGCCGGTAGTAAACTCGATAGAAAGAGCACGAGTGGTTGTTGTCAACTACTCGGCTCAAGTCTAGTGAGTTGGTGTAGTAGGAAGCAACATTGTGTTGCCTTATCTACCACCGAAGCCGAAAACGTTGCGATGGGTGAGTGTGTAACTCAGCTTTTTGGATGAAGCACACTCTCCGAGACTTTAGGTTGGACTTCACCAAAACTAAAATTTTTGTAGACAACATAAGTTCGATAAATCTAACTAAGAACCCCATATGCCATTCAAGGACAAAGCATATAGAGGTAAAACACCATTTCATTCGAGAACATGTAGCCAACGGCTCCATACAACTCGAATATGTTGACTCGAAGTCTAACCTAGCAAACATATTTACTAAACCACTACCCGAAGCCGAATTTAGTCTCTTGAGATGAAGATTAGGCATGTGCATAATAGAATAGGAACTTGCAAATTATATTTTCTTACTACTATTTCTTACTTTTTTTTCATGGAACTAGCATAGGACATACCTTAGATATCATGCACCTATAGATTTAAGGAGCCAATACATCTCACAACACATAGGACTAATGTGTTTGTGTACTTAGCCACGTAGATGGGCGTGAGATGTTAGGACCTTACTCCTGGTTCCAGATGTAGAGCTAGTGCATCGCTATGAACCACGGAGTATAATCATACATACTAACCGACTCTGACTAGGACTGGTTGATCCTTCATATCAATCAAGCCAAATATGAGTCGAACATTTTATAGATGAACTTATTTTCAGTATATTATTTTTAAAAATAAAAATGTGGAACATGCTTGGACTTTAAATTTAACATTTATTTTGTTTTCCACACACCCCTTACTCTTTTCGATATACGACAAAAGGGGGAGAAAAAGGAGAAAAAGGACAAAAGTTAAGGGGTCAAAATTTTTTTTTTGATAACTTAACTCTTACTTCATAATTAAACCAAAAGTTAACTTTAAGTTTTGAAAACTTATTTAACTTTTAACAAAAGGCCAAGGTTAAGAAATCATTTGGTTTCTTAACTTAAAACTTATTTTAAACACTATGGCCAATATTAAGTAATTTCGGTTACTTAATTCTTTTTCTTAGTAGCACATATCAAGGGGGAGAGTTAAAACCCTTTCTCAAGTACTCACCCTCGGTCAAGGGGGAGGATTCCTCAAGGGGGAGCACTTGAAAAAGAATTTTTTATACTCCTACTCATTCATGCATAATCTCATACTTATTTTTGTCTTAACTTTGTATGTGGGTTTGCCATAAATCAAAAAGGGGGAGATTGTTGGTGCAGTGGGCACCTAAGTCAAACCTAAGTTTTGATTATAGCAAACGATATAAAGTTAAGCTTATATTGTTATCTCACGAGCTAAATCAAGTGTGCAGAAAAGTCTCAATGCTGGAGCTGAAGGCTAGCGACACCCGGAGGAAGCCGCGGTGGTCGGGCGACACTCGAGTTACTTCGGAGGGAGCCGAAGGAATCGAGTGGAAGGCCGGAAGCAAAAGCGACATGTAAGTATCAAGGTAAGCTCGTGTGTGCGAGCGTAAGTGAGGTCGTATCCTCTTTACGGGGATGATCTTAGGCGACGATCCGACCCAAGACTTCCCATGGAAGGTCTATGTTGAGATCGAACGGCAAGTGGCCGTCGAATCCACTTATATTTTGAGCTAACTCTGTATTGTAGTCAAAAATCCTGGCCATCAGTTCAACCGGCCAGTTCAACCGGTGGTCAAAAATCAGCCTCGAGGAGTCAAGCTTTATCACCATTTTTCAAGGAGTTTTGTGCCCATTTGTGATTGGTTGAAGACCCATTCGTTGAGGGGCTTAAAGGCTATAAAAGGAGGGACAAACCTAGGGTTTCATCCTCAATTCTAAGTGCTCAAAAGCCTCCGTTACGCTGCAACTCTCCGACGACTCTACAACAACGAAGTGCTGCCAACAACCCTAGCTTAAAGTTTCTTTTGTTTAGTTGTTGGTATAATCTTAATTTGTTATTGCTTTCAATATTGCAATTCTTTTTAATCGAGGCTTTTCGTTGCATTTTACTTTAATAGAAGAGAGGGTTTGTCTCTCTATCTTTTTGCTTCGAAGGCTTTTGTAATCGTAAAACTCCTACCTCCAACGAGGAGGGGTGTTTTAGTGAATTGCCCTTCGTACACGGTCTAGGACCGTTAGGGCCTTGGAGTAGTAGCCGAAGGCTACGAACCAAGTAAAAAAACTATTTGTCTCATTTAGTTTTTATTTACATTTCCGCTTCATTTAATTGTCTATCGAACGATTTAAAAGAAAAGTTTTTATCGCTATTCACCCCCCCCTCTAGCGATCCGCTTCGATCCAACACTTTTTAGCGTATAATTACCATACTTTTTTAGCATTTCTTTCATATTTCGTACATAAAACATGACATTTACTTTCATTTTTATATTTTCTTAGTTCAGATTGTAGGGGATCGATTGGCCGGCTAGAGGGGGGTGAATAGCCCTCTTACGATGGATGTCGGAATTCTCTCGTTCGTTTGCTCGTCTACACAATCGTTAGCGTAAGCGGAAGCATAAACAATAAAGACAAAGCAATAAATGAAAATACAAATGCTAACAAAGAAGATGTAACGTGGTTCATGGCTACGCCGCTAATCCACGATCCTGATTCGTCCGAGGTGAATCACTCCTCCAAAGTCAATCACTATTGGTCTCTCCTTTGCACCAAGCTAGGTGGAGGTAACCTTTACAATCAAGATCACTCTTCTTACAATAAGAATGGAGTAAAAACAAGTAAGAAGAGTTTAGAGCTTGTGGGGAACTAGGAAGATCACTTAGAGCATAAGCATTAGCCTCTCAAAGGCTCACACCCTCTCTTTTTATAGAGAGGGCTGATTTCTTCCCGTTGGCCGCCACCAGTCGACTGCTGCCCTTGGCAGTCGACTGCCGTCACTACAACGGCCTCCGAACATGTCGGATCCCGACCGTTGTAGTCCAACGGAACTCTTGGCAGTCGACTGATGGACCTCACGATCATCCGCCTCCGTAGTCGATCGCTCGATCGGCTACGGCCGATTCGTGCCCGCGATATCCTCGCGGTCACGCGGGCATAAACCCATCAGTCGGATACCAGTCGAACACACTCGACTCAGATCAGTCGACTGCCATTACATGGCAGTCGACTGATGCCATGTGAAACTCAAACTTAACATAAGTTTGAGCTTCCGGCGGTCGATTAAACCTTAACCCTTGCGGTCAAGTTTCCGACACTAAGCCATTCGGCCAAGTTCACCTAATGAGCTACTTACATTTCACTCATTCTCTCATCTCACTCGAAGTCCCTCGCCGAAGCTCTCTTCGTTCGCGGCCACGTCCCTCGGCAGCATCAGGCGCACGGCTCTGCAATGCTCCTTCGCGTCTCTTGCCGACGAAGTCTGCTTCCTTGGCTTCACTTCAAGTCATCTCGTCTGGTGGTCCCTCGGATGCTCCAAGCGCACGGCTTCCGCAAAGTCATCCTTCACCGACTCAAGGACCGAGGTTGTGAGGGTGAACCCGCCAAGGCTCCATGTGCGAATTACTAAGTCCTGCAAGACTCCAACGCACATATCAAATAACAATATCATCCTAACTTAAACCCTTTTCCACACACATCAAAACCTTATCATGGCAAGAGATTGCCCTAACAATCTCCTCCTTTTTGATGTGTGGCAATCCGTTTAAGTTAGGTAAAAACATTTGATGAAAATTCTAAGGTAAGAAAGCATGTAAACATAAACATGATATAGCAACATGCAACTCCCCCTTAATCCATGAAACTCCCCATACAAATTTTCAAATTTTCTCCCCCTATCATAATTTACTTAAACATAATTACTTCTCCCCCTTTGACACCATCAAAAAGATTTACACTAAGTTATAAACCCATGGCATCAAGTTTAATAGAAGGAAAATACCAAAAACATGATTAAAATTGAAATCAGAATATTGGATCAGAGTTCGTGGGCTGATCATATCGATGGCAATGATCGCACAAAGGATTCAAATTTCGATTTTGGGTGAAATTCAAAAATGCATTATAAATTCCAGAAAATTTGAAAAATCATGAAATTTGAGGAACATATTTCTTTTAAGTATATCTATCAATGAAAAATAGTTTTTCAAGAAAAATCATTATATTTTCTGAGATTTGCCAAAAATCTAAAGGCTTTAAAAACCACTAGTTTTTGAGCATGTTAGTATCCATTTTAACACCTAGTATTGCTTAGGATTGTTTCAAAACATGAATACATGGATTTTAAAGTAAGAAATTGTTTTGAAAACATATGAAATATCCAACCATGATCTTTGGGCAATATGTCTATGAATTAAACATAAGCCTTCCCCATGATTGGTCTATTATTGCTATTTTGATACTTTAAATGACCATCTAAATGCCATAGGCATTAGTGGACATTTGTATCATCCTAACATCTCACCCATGCTAAGTTTTCAATCAAAGTAGCCTATGGTGAGTGTGAGATGCATCCTAGGGGGTATTTGTATATACTTAACCATTATATTCATACAATTCTATCAAGGTTAAGTATCATCCTAACACTCAACATGATCATAATGACATATATGAACTAAGTTCATATTATGATCATGAAATACAAGTATTCATCAATTAATAATCATGCATTAGGTATTATATTATGATAATAAACAAAATATCACCTAAGGCATGATTTAAATCCTATTTCTCATGATGATGTACCAAATTTCAAAAATCATAAATCATGATTGCACATATACATAGCAATTACATTAATCATCATGATTTAAGCATTAATATCTATTTATGGGCACGTTATCATCACCCAACACTATTCTAAAAATGTTGTCCCGCCATCCTAAGTCAACCAAAATATGATATAGGTCAATTGCATATGGTTGACTACCCTAGGGTTTTCCTAACCCTTAAGAATGGATTTTGGAACCCAAAATAGGTTCTTTCCTATGGGGTTCACAAGATACTCCTTGGGGATCCATTTCCTAGCTATTACCTTCTTTTTATCTTGTCCCCTAGCAATTAGGCATTTATAGGCCTTTTCATTTTTCTTTTCTTTATAACCTAGGCCTTTCTTATTAAAACTTACCCTTTGGCTCCCAATTATCATATTCAATGTGTTGGAGCCTATAGTGAATTTTTCTAGGGCTTTTGTCAAATAATCTACCTTTTCCCTTAAGGCCCTATTTTCTTCTATGCATGCATCACTTACATCTAATAGCATATAATTATCATGTGAGCAAGCATCATCATCATTATCATTAAAACATGCTTTTTCTAATTTTTGCTCTAATTCCTTAATTTGGTCAAGCATGTTTTTGTTCTTTTTCTTGGCTCTAAATAGATCCTTAGTTAAGCTAGAAATCATGGAAACTATCTTATGGGGTGAAAGATTCGTTACCATAGTTTCCATGTCCTCTTCTTCTTCGGATGAGGAGGATGTAGAAGCTCCCCCTTCACTTGAGCTCTCTCCTCTTGAGCTTAATCCTTCATTTTCGGAGGAAGAGCAATCCAAGTCATCAAAGGCCATCAAGGCCAAATTGGTGACAAAAGCATTCTCCTCATCCGATGATGATGAGGAGGATGAGGATGGGTCATCCCAAGTCCTTGCCTTTAGAGCTTTGGTCTTCCCCTTTTCTTTTGTCTTCTTCTCCTCTTCCTTCTTTTTCTTGCTCCCCTTTTTCTTCTTCTTTTCTTCTTTCTTTTTCTTCTCTTCCTTGCTCTTGTTTAGGAGGGGACAATTATCCCTTATGTGCCCCTCTCCTTGGCAATTGTAGCATATAACCTTCCCCCTTGGTCTTCTATTCCTATCATTTGATTTATGAAAATGAAAACCTTTTAAAGCACGTCTTACCCTCCTTACCATATAGGCTTCTTCGGTGCTATCCATGGAGGAGGAGGAAGACGCTTCATCATCGGAGGAGGAGGAGATCTCTATCTTCTTCTTCCCCTTATTTGCCAACAATGCTACTCCCCTTGAAGGTTGTATTTTTGGCTCTTCTTGTATTCCTTCAAGCCTAGATTCATGTAATTCCATAGTGGAGAAAAATTCATCTAGAGTACTTACCTCTAGATTCTTTGAAATGTAAAATGAGTCCACCATTGAACTCCACTTGGATGATCGGGGGAAAGCATCTATGACCTTCATTATCATATCGCGATTGGAGAGCCTTTCTCCTACACTTGTTAGTCCAATTAAAATTTCTTTGAATCTAGAATGCAAAGAAGTTACCTTTTCTCCCTTTTCTAATTTAATGTTGGATAGTTGGGAGCGGAGGAGATCTCTCCTTGCTAGCTTCGCCTCGGATGTGCCTTCATGAAGCTCAATTAGCTTCTCCCACATCTCCTTGGCACTTAGGCATTCTCCTATTCGGTTGATTTCTTGTTGGGGGAGCACATTGAAGAGATGATGCTTGGCTTTTGAATTTGCAAGGTGCTCTTCCCTTTGGCTTTTGGTCCACCTAGATTTCTCTATTGGCTTCCCCTCTTCATCCCTAGGCAAAACGAAACCGGATTCCATTGTAATCATAATATCAAAATCCGTTTCGAAAAATACCTCCATTCGCTTCTTCCACCTAGCGAATTCTCCTTCAAACTTCGGAGGATGGATGTTGGAGCCGGCCATTTTGAAAGTTGCTTGTTGTGGCGGTTAGTCCTCGACAAACTTTCCTTGGCTCTGATACCACTTGTAGGGGATCGATTGGCCGGCTAGAGGGGGGTGAATAGCCCTCTTACGATGGATGTCGGAATTCTCTCATTCGTTTGCTCATCTACACAATCGTTAGCGCAAGCGGAAGCATAAACAATAAAGACAAAGCAATAAACGAAAATACAAACGCTAACAAAGAAGATGTAATGTGGTTCACGGCTACACCGCTAATCCACGATCCCGATTCGTCCGAGGTGAATCACTCCTCCAAAGCCAATCACTATTGGTCTCTCCTTTGCACCAAGCTAGGTGGAGGTAACCTTTACAATCAAGATCAATCTTCTTACAATAAGAATGGAGTAAAAACAAATAAGAAGAGTTTAGAGCTTGTGGGGCACTAGGAAGATCACTTAGAGCATAAGCATTAGCCTTTCAAAGGCTCACACCCTCTCTTTTTATAGAGAGGGCTGATTTCTTCCCGTTGGCCGCCACCAGTCGACTGCTGCCCTTGGCAGTCGACTGTCGTCACTACAATGGCCTCCGAACACGTCGGATCCCGACCGTTGTATTCCAACGGAACTCTTGGCAGTCGACTGATGGACCTCACCACGATCGTCACGCCTCCGTAGTCGATCGCCACCGGCACGCAGCGATTCTCAGCGTCGCTGATATCCTCCGCAATATTCCATGGAAGTTGAATGCTGGGCATAAACCCATCAGTCGGATACCAATCAAACATACTCGACTCTGATCAGTCGACTGCCATTACATGGCAGTCGACTGGTGCCATGTGAAACTCAAACTTAACATAAGTTTGAGCTTCTGGCGGTCTGATAAACCTTAACCCTTGCGGTCAAGTTTCTGACACTCAGCCATTCGGCCAAGTTCACCTAATGAGCTACTTGCATTTCACTCATTCTCTCATCTAACTCGAAGTCCCTCGCCGAAGCTCTCTTCGTTCGCGGCCACGTCCCTCGGCAGCATCAGGCGCACGGCTCTGCAATGCTCCTTCGCGTCTCTTGCCTCCGAAGTCTTCTTCCTTGGCTTCACTTCAAGTCATCTCGTCCGGCGGTCCCTCAGATGCTCCAAGTGCACGGCTTCCGCAAAGTCATCCTTCACCGACTCAAGGACCGAGGTTGTGAGGGTGAACCCGCCAAGGCTCCATGTGCGAATTACTAAGTCCTGCAAGACTCCAACGCACATATCAAATAACAATATCATCCTAACTTAAACTCTTTGCCACACACATCAAAACCTTATCATGGCAAGAGATTGCCCTAACACAGATGACTACGGGGTATTTTTGCTATAAGAAGGAGTAATTTTTAGGGTTTAACACACCCCTAATTGTGATAATCGGCACGACCATGCTAACTACCACGATCCCAACACATTCATGGATGAAGCCAACAACTGACACGCCTAGACCGTGCTGATTATCACGATCATATTGTGACCTCCAAAGTCTAGCATGGGCAGGGTGAGCTACCTAGCACCACTATGACATACCCCATCTCCGGTTTCAGTCGACCTGAGACAAGCAAGGGCAGGCCATGCCAATTGGCATGACCATGCTATGACTCCGCCGCTGTGTGATTTCTACAAAAATAATAGATGTTTTCCTTTAAAAAGAGGTCTAGAGCACACAAACAAGAGGGGGAGGCAAGGAGATTCGAAAGAGTCATCAGGAACATCTTGGGGCTTGTTGCGGAGGCCAAGGGAAGAAGTTCTAATTCGGAGGAAGACCTCGAAGACGTCGAAAAAAACCTGTTCCATCCTTTTTTGTCATTTACATATTGTCGGATGTTTTTTTATACTTTATTGAAATCTTTCCTCCGTATTATGGAGTAATTCTTTGTGATCTTAGGGTTAGGGAGTAGTTCTTTATTTATTTGTCTTGGACTATTGCAACTCTTTATCAAATTATGTTTTCTTAATTAGTTTCGTTGTGCACATTAATTTCCTTGCGTGTTTATTGGCCACCTACTCACATGTTTTTAGGAGTTGAAAGACAACCCAAAAGGTTAACTTTAACTCCAAACTTGTAGAACTAATCTTGAGGAATTATAACAAGTAAGGGTTGTCAGTTAGATTTGATCCGCTGGGGTTCTAGTGACAAGACAAAGTCATCTACAACCGAATGCTACTAAAGTAAGTAGGACCTCTTGAGGATTTCATAAACTATCCTAGAATGTAATTTTTTTTACTAATCTTAGTTTTTATGGGTAATAGGTAGTAAGTCTATATTTGATCCGATGGGGTTCTCGTGATAGGTTCCCATTACCACCAAGGTCATTCTAAATACGAATACCATGAAAGTAGAACCCGAGTTAGATAAATATACTAGTTTGATCTCAACAGAGGCATTTGATATCTTTAGATAGATCTCTTTTAGGAATATATATTGATATAAAAGAGAATTACCAAGACATTAGATATTGTAGCAAAATCGAAAATCCCGAGATTAGTCCTTAACTATCCTTTTTGATCATCTTTTGCTCATTTGATTTCCTTTCTTACTCACTCATTGTTTAATTATTGACTCTTCTAGGTAATCTTTCTTTGCAATCATTTTCTACTTGATCGGTCCCTATGGGATCGATATTTTTATTACTTGATGATGGTCACACTTGCGGTTATCGCCCCATCAATGACGCGGGGAGGAGTCGGGACCTTGTTGAGGCTATTCGTAAGCCCTCGCCTTAGTCAAAGTATGGATAGGTAAACACCTCAATCAGTCGAGGTAGTTCGTAAGCCTTCGTGCCAGCTCATGATTTTATTCCCCTTAGTGGAGGCGACTCGGGGGGGGGGGGGGAGTCGGGACCCTGTCAAGGCTATTTTTAAGCCTTCTTCTTGGTCAAAGTATGGTGAGATAAACACCTTGACGGTCCAAGGCAGTTCACCCGCCACAGCATGTTCTTATCCCCCCCGAGTGGATGTGATGCAGGAAGGAGTCAGTATCCTAACGAGGTAATTCGTAAGCCCTTGCCTTGGTCAGAGCTATTTTGACGACGTAAACACCTCGATTCGCCCGAGATGAGTTATAATCCTTTGAGATGATCTTCTTCTCGCTTATTAGAAGTGGTTCATATGCCCTCGAATGGGGTATTCATTTCTTTGTTAAGGCAACTCGTAATTCCTAAGGTCAAGTCAAATGAAAGGATATTTCTTTAAGGGGTTTTTCTCATCATGCATGTCGGCTAGGGGCCCTCCTAGATTCAGGATGATCAGCTCAGGTATGTGTTTCCAATGGTTGCTTGTTTTAAGCATTCTTATCAAGTTATGTTTCATTTTTTCATAAAAACCACTTGATAAAAGGACTTGAATGTGCCTATACTATACAAATGAAGGGAGTAGGGGTGGGATTTTTACTTTGAAAAAGAGCTCCCTTGAAAGGAGACACTATCTGTTTATGCAGAAGCATGAAAAATTTGAAGAGGGCATTTGGCAGAAGGGAGTAGATATATTCCAAGGGCGAATCTCCAATTTATTCCATTAAGTAATTAGGGCACATGGCTAGTAGAAATACAAGTGAAGCAGCCTTAAGGAAAAGTATACCATAGTTTGACCTCATACCACAAGCATACATCAATGTCATCGACTGTTGATGATGCACAAACCAAGTCCTTAACTATGATGCCAAAGACTTGATGTACGGAAACCCCGCAAGTTCACGGTTGTCGTCAAGGAATAAAAATATCGATTTTACAGGGACTGATATTCGATTACCTGTCTACTTAGTGAAATTTGATTGGCTAGACTTGATCATATTGTTGGAAATTGCTTTATCCTAGAATTCTAATGGACAATGCTCAGATGTTGGTGTCACACGGAGTAAGAAGAAGATTTATTCAAATTCAAAAAGAGATCCTAGGATTTTGGTTTCACCTATATGATGCTAAACACGTCATCTATTTATGTCCCTTAGTTTTCCATGATTGATTATGTGAGCAGTCTAGCTTGTTTAATCCTAGAGTGAACTTTTAGAACTACACAGGCTTTTATTACCTATCCCCAAGCCAAAGTCTCCTTTCAGAGTGACAAAGCTAAAGAGTTTCTATCAATGGGATTCCCCTGTAATATGGTCCCACAACTCTATAGTTGTTCTCTCCTACCGAGTGACCTTATACTAGAATAAGTTCTATGAAATCTTGGATATCCTATGGTCTCCCTGCGAAAGGAAGATCTACTTACTTATTCACATCCTAAATTCCTATAGTTCTTGGGGTGAAGTTCACCTTTTGGTTCTTCCTAAATACCCTTAATATTTGATATGAATGCTTTTTCCACCCATATCGACTAAGTATGGTAGATCAAGAACAGAATCAATCACTATCATCAAACTTCAAGACACAAATTGCATATATAAAGATTAAAGACACTTAGAATTTATGCATGACAATGTTCGACAAACATATGGTTATTTCCTAATCCTAGAATCAAGAGATCTACTCCATTAAACTATAGAAACAAATGCAAGACATTAAGATAGAAATAGATACAACCAATGTAATCTAAATATGAGAGAGAATTGCTCTGTTTTAATTGGAATTGCATCTTGGCTACGCCTTGATAGAGATCGCTCATCATCGCCTTGAATCTCCTCTAATTATTGAGCCTTTCGGTGCATTTTTAGGGCACCCTCCTCTCCTCTAATCCTCTGGTGACCCTTCCTTTATATAGAGGTGGCTATGGCTCTTTCCAAAAATACCAAAACCTATCAACTCATGACTTGCAGTGTCACCACACGGTCGTGTAGCAGACACACGACCCGACTGTGTGTCGCTCTAGAAAAACCACCTAGAATGAGTCATGACCGTGTGTAAAACACACAGCTAGTCGTGCCTTACTCTGGAGAAAACTCGTCGTATCAAAACCCCATGACATGTCGTGCTCCTTTTCTGCAGGCTGGAACATGGTCGTGCCTTTTTGGCACAACCCTACCATGTGTTTCTATGGACACTCTTTGAACTTCGTCTCCTTCTTCCAAGAACATGCCCATTTATTGGGGACACGACCAAAGCATACTTCCCTTCATTCCATGCTCTATGAGAAACTTCATTTAATCTTCAAATCTCCATCCTGTCAAGACAAAAATAACAAAAGCAGATCTTTGAACCAGAAAGAAGCTAAATGATATAAAATAAAGCAAATATGCAACAAATGTCAACTAAATGAATTAACATATGTGCCAAACTAATAACTAAAACTCTATATAAATTTCACACATCAACTGTGAGAGAGGGAAACACTGAAGATAAATGTTAATTTTGGTGGATGCAAGTCTCCCAGGATCTTAGGTCGAGGAAGTTCCAAGGTGTTTCTCGGCCACCATCCCATCGCAACCACCCTCACTCGACCAAGCTGATGAATGCAGATGCTGCAGGAAGGGCTCATTCCTTTTATGAGAATACCCCCGATCCGCATCGAGTAATCGCACCTTGAAGTCATTTCTCTCACCCTGCACAAAGGTCCATAAATATTTCCTCAATATCTCACCGTAGAGCCCATGCAAGGGGGTCCCCTCCCCAAAGGGTGTGGTATCACCACCCCTAGAGTCTGTTGGACTTGTAAAACAAATAAGGACATTAAGGGTTAAGTTCTTCTAGAAAACATCGATACAAGAGTTAGGGAAGATGACCCATTCATTTCAACCTGGATCTCTTGAGAAGGAGACCTCAAGATAGAATCATTGAGGGAAATCTCTGAAGACAAGATTAGGATAGGGAGATCTCCCACCGAGGTGGCATTGCCGAGAGGAGCTACAAGGCAAGCTAGGCAATGAAGGCAGTAGAAAGGAAGGGTCTGACCCGCTTTTTTCTCCCTGGGGTGAACCATGACTCGTCCATACCACTGAAGGATGACCAACGATTCAGAAGAAGAGGACACAGATGGCTCTTTTAGAGTCGAAGGGGTGGAAGAAGAAGAGGTGTTAGTCCTATCAGTTCCCGATGTTTGGCAAGAAGCTATACTATAAGAACCTCTATCTCAAGGGGCATAGAACCATCTTCTTGACTATCCCCTTTATAGTTGAAGGAAGAATCATAATATGGGAGGTAGGGGAAGAATTCAAGACGAGCAATAAAGGTAGTGACAGGACCCTCTCTGGCCTATCACGAAGGGGGAAGTTGATGAGTGTGAATCATACACACTTTTTAGGGTTTATTTAGCATGGATTTCTTAGGTTTTGTTTACATATCATAGTAAAAACATAGTATTTGCTTTCATTTACTCTTTTTGTTCAGTTAATTGCCTTTGTAAGCATTCTTGCAGGAGATCATGAAGGAAAGCGTCTGACATAGACTGGAAAAAAATCACAAATGACGACAAAAGAAACAGAGGATGACATGGCTTGGTCGTGCCACCCAACACGGTCATGCTCATCCCCAACATGGCTGGACAACACACCCTCCAACGTCTGACATAGCCTACCCGTGCCAATTAGCACGACCATGTAAGACCAAATTTCAAATTCTGTTATGAAGAAAGATCGACATGGCTGGGGTGTGTCAATCAACATGGTTGTGGTGCGCATATTTCGAAGGTCGTTTTCTCCTAATTTTCTAATGCAAAAGCTATAAAAAGAGGCTTATAGCCAAGGGAAAATCATCATCGAATAGAGAAGGAGTAGGAGGACAAGGAGGAGCCACCAGGGAAGGATTTCCAAGTCAGAGGATGCCATCGCAAGCATTGACAAACCGAGTTTTCTCTTTTTCCTTTTTCTTCATTGTCGGATGTCTTCTAAAATCTATTATTTCATTAACCTTCAGATTATGGAGTAATTCCTGGTGATCTTAGGATGAGGGAGTAACTCCATGTCAACTTATTTGGATTGTTACAACTTATCAATTGTGTTTTCTGATTTAATTCTATTGTGCATTTTGATCGCTTGCGTGTTTGTCGGCCACTTACTTGCATGCTTTTAGGGGGTTTAAAGGGAGACCTACTGAGAGGTGAGTCTCAATCCAGATCTATAGAGTTGAACTTGAGGATTTAATTGTGAGTAAAGATTGAAGTTTAGATAGATTTGTGAGGTTCTCATGACAAGTTTTTGATGTGGTAAAGATCATCTACGTACTAATATCTTATCAAAATTAAGACATCTTGTGGATCTCTTAAGACTATCATAGAGCATAGAGGATTTACTTCAATCTGTGTCTATAAGTAACCGATAGAAAGTCTAGGTTTCGATCTGCGGGGTGCTAGTGACATATTCCCAATGCAATTAAGGTCGCCTATGCATGAATACCATGAAAGTAGAAATCGGGTCTAAGTAGATACATCGGTCCGACCTCGTAAGGGGTGTTCGATTACTTCGGGATAAGTCTTCTTCAGGAATGCATACCAAGTAGGAAAGAACTGCTAAATAATAGACATAGTAGTGAAACCAAAAATCCTAGGATTGTGCTTAAAACTTGATCCCCCATCCATTTCTTGTTCGTTCAAATTTTAGAATATTTTATTCGTCTAGATAATCTTTTTTTGTGAGTATCTGGTACTTGACTAGTCCCTGTGGGATTGATATTTTAATTACTTGACAATGGTTGTGCGCTTGTGGATAATCACTCATTAAGTTTTTGGCGCCGTTGTCGGGGATTGCGTCAATATTGATTTTTTTTCATTTAGGTTAATCTATATCTTATTTATTAATTACGTTTTTCTTTCTCTTTTTATTTAATTTTTCTTATCTTTCTTTTCTTCACTCATCCTTCTTCTAGAAGTCATTTTATCCACAGATTAACTAGATAGAAAGATTTAGTAAAAGCATATCCCAAGATAGAAAGGACTCTTCTAGCAAGACAAAGTCTTCAAAAGCGACTCAAGGAAGCACAATCTTATACTATGGCAGGACACATTGAGAACAAACCTCTAAGAGAATATGTCACACCAACAACAAGGGGATTAAGATCGAGTATTCAAAGACCCCCTATCAAGGCAAACAACTTCGAATTAGAACTTGCCCTACTATCTATCATTCAACAAAACTAGTTTAGGGGAACATCTACAGAAGATCCCAATCTACATCTTGAGGATTTTGTAGAATTCTGTGAAACTTTAAATTTTAATGGAGCTTCTGCATATGCTATTTGGTTAAGGCTATTCCCATTCTCCCTTCGGGATAAAGCCAGGGCTTGGTTGCATTCACTCCCACAAAACTGTATCACCACGTGGGATCAACTTGAGCAGAAATTCCTAGAAAAATAATTTACTCCCAACAAAACCACAAACCTCTGCCATCAAATCACAAACTTCACACAAAGAGATGGAGAATCATTATTTAAAGCTTGGGATAGATTTAAAGGGCTATTATAGCAATGTCCTCACCATGGATTAGAGAGATGACTCATAATCCATACATTCTATAACGATATCTCGTACTCAACAAAAACTTCCTTAGATTCTGCTGTAGGTGGAGCTTTGATGAATAAGATGTTGGACGAGGCATTTGACATTATCGAAAGCATCGCACTCAACCATCACCAATGGGCAATCGAAAGAGGAGTTCCTACACACACACTAGGTAAGTATGAGGTAAGCACTATAGATCTCCTTTCTGCTAAATTAGATGCCCTATCTCAAAAATTTGAACACTTCAATGTAAATGCTATCAATTCCAATGATATTTCTTGTGATATTTGTGGCACACCAGGACATTCAACCCAAAATTGCCAAATAGGACTCTCAGCATCCGTGGAGCATGAGAACACCATCAAATATTATAACCAACACCCCATAAACAATCCTTACTCCAACACATACCACCTAGATTGGAGGAACCACCCGAATCTATCATACCGGAACAACCAAAATCAATTCAATCAGAACAATTTGGAGCAATCATCGAGATACTAGTAGGGGCAAAAATCAAACTTAGAAAAAATGATGGAAAAATTCATTCAAGTCCAAATAGCCAAGAACAATGAATTCTGCCAACACATGATCGAATCTAATCAAAGGCATAAGGAAGCAGCGGAAGCAATCAAAGAATTGACATATAAGTTTGATAATTTAACTAACCATACTAAAATACTAGAAACAAAGATAGCACAGATTGCAAATTCATCAACATGAGTGCCAAGAAGATTCCTAGGAAAACCCGAGACCACTCCCATGGGGCAATGCAATGTTGTGTTCACAATCGCACCTCAGGACATTACGGAATGTGAACCTCTCCCTCAAACTGATGAAAAGAAGATAAAAGATTGTGCAACCATCACCTTGACAAGGGAAATCAACATGGTACTTCAAAATAAATCTCCGCTTAAACTCAAAGATTTAGGTGACTTTTTAATCCCATGCATGAATTTTGAAACTAATTTTGACAAAGGCCTTTATGACCTAGGGTATGTCGTAAATCTGATACCATTCGCATTTTATGAAATAATGAGGCCAAGTAATCTAAGGTCAGCTAACACTTACTTGTGATTAGCTAATGATACGACAAGACTACCCTTAGGTATATTAGAAGATGTCCCCGTAGTGATAGATAACTTTGTAATACATATTAATTTTTCCGTCCTAGATATGGGGGATAACTCTCAAACCCATATCATCTTAGGTAAGCCTTTCTTAGCCACTGCGAGAGCCATCATCGATGTCCTAAACAAAAGGATATACTTGGAAGTAGAAAATGAAAGGATTCAATTTGATTTTTTTAACCCTAATTCATCGAATACTAGAGACACAACTTGTAGGATAATTCACGTATTACAGGAGAAGAAACATAAGTACTCAGTGAAAGAACTCTTGGAGATATGAAGTAAAGATGGCAAAAGTGCTTGCTCGACCGACTATGACATATGTACCTCCCTGAGACGAGCAAGGAACATAAACTTCAAGCTTGGTTAGAGCCATATAGAGGTCAAGCTTATGACCTAAACTAAGCGCTTCTTGGGAGACAACCCAAGCTTTTGTTTTTCATACTTTTTATTCCATTTCCGCATTCTCCATTCTTTATGATCACTTTTTTTATTTTTGTTTCAGAAAACACAAAGAATAAAGTTAACAATATGAATACATGCGAAATGGCTTAACCAACGTAGTAGTATCGAATTACACAGAACTTGGCATGGTTTGGGCATGCCCATGACAGACCATGCCATGCCTAGCACGGCTGTGCCACGCTACCAACATCAGCCTTTTAAAGTCTTAGCACTCTCATCTCCTTCCTGTGCTTGCTTAAGTTCTTTCCAAAATCGCCTCCCTCACTCTCCAAAACCCTAGATTTCTTCCTCCCATTCAAGATCAAGCCATCCAAGGCTTTTCCAGGTGTCTTGAAGCCCCTTTAGAAGCTGAAATTCCTCTCTGAGCCCTTCATTTGAAGCTTCCTTCGAGAAAATCTAAGATCTCACAAAGTGGAAGAGGCAAAAGAAGGGAAATGCATCCACCTTGTGGGACAAAAGCAAAAGGAAGACACGCAACGAGGGCAATGAAAACTCCCTTGGTATTATATTTCGTGATGCTAATCATAAAGATAGGTTTGAAGTTTTATCCAAATGAAAACTAATTAGAACTAGATATATTGATGATTATACCATTGATATTAGTGATTAGGAAGATATGCATTGGATGATTAATAGGGTAGGGTGGAATGAATTTATGAGTATAAATTACCCTACTTACCCAAGAATAACCCTAGAATTCCTAAGTTTAGTAGAAGCTGAGATTCTATCCAGAAAAATTGTGAAATGGGTAGGATCACCTTTTGAATGTTTAATGATGAATATTCATGGACACATGAGGAATTTAACTCTATTTATGATTTACCATGTGGAGGAGAATACCTAGGGGATTACAAGATTTTATATTCTAGGGAGAAATTGCAAGGAGTTTGGAGAGATATGATTCTTCTAGGTCAAAATTGCCAACCCTCCAAAATCCTATCTTTAGATATCTTTATAGGGTGATGGCGAACACCATTTTATGTCGAGGAGATAGTGAGGGAGTGGTTATACAAAGTGAGTTGATAATTTTATGGTCCATAATCAACAATGTAAATATTGATATCGGTTCACATTTTATTAGGCACTTAGTGAAGATTGATAAAAGTTTGACAGGATCAATCTTGGTTGGAGTTTTAATAACTCAGATAACCATGGCCTTGGGGTGTGATCTTAATGGATTGGAAATGATTCGGAGTATTTCCAAGATTGATCTCGATGCAAGTATAACTATGAAAATGATCACTAGAAATGAAGGAAGGTATTGTTTAGTTTTGAAAGATCACTTTCCACTCCCACTTCCAAACTTTGACTGAACCACAATAAGGAACCAAGCCAATTGGCTCATGAACATGTATCTAATGAATCTGATTCATAAGACTCCAAAATGCCAAGCTTATGCAGTTTGGACAACGTTCATTGCTTATATGGCCAAGATGACAATGCCATAATTGCGAGGTTAACTGATTATCTAACTTAGCGTGTTTGATATTTGATTCGATATTGAATATCTCGTTGGATATATCTAACGTGTAGATTCCATTATTTAACATTCCAGTAGCATAAAGAACACCATTTAACGTAATGTAACAATAATCATTACTAAATGTTAAATGATAACCTTTCTTATTCAAACATGAAATAGAAACAATGTTCTTGATTAATGCAGGAATATAAAAACAATCATCCAACTCTAAAACTAGTCCCATAGGAAGTCGCAACATATAAGTTCCCTTGGCTACAATAACAACTTTTGCTCCATTGCCAACCTTAGATCTGCTTCTCCCTTAACCAATCTTCTTCTGTTTCTGAGCCCCTGTATGTCATTACATATATGTGAGCCACACCTGATATCCAATACCCAAGTGCTAGAAGAAACAGTGTGACATTCAATAACAAATATACCTGAAGAAGATTGGGCATCAAATGCCTTTTTCTGCATCAGTGACTCTAGATATTGCTTGCAGTCTCTCTTCTAATGTCGATCCTTGACACAATGATGGCAGGTGCCCTTGGGAGTCAATTCTTCGTTCTTTGCCTTTTTCTTCCCTTTGGCTTTGGTTTTTGACTTCCTCTTAGAACCTTTCTTTGGGGAATCAACCAACATCACCGCCTTCTGTTCTTTAGCTGTTGGGTTTCCCCGACACTGCGGCGAGTGTGTGTTCGAATATGTTTCGTAAACATGTGCACAACAGAAGAAATAAAAGCAATAAATCTAATTTATTATAACACACACACCACACGCATGCAAGATACAACATGTTTAGACATAATCGCAGTTTTAAATTTTGCAATAAAAGGAAATTACACTAGTTATACCTGACATACCACGTGCAGCGGGAATGACATCAACTGGAGAAACTCATGCTAGAATTGCCTCTATCTGTATCCACGCCGAGTACCGTCGGGATAGCTTTGACAAGCTATGAGCCTCATCTTCGTAAGAGTCACTAGCCTCGTGTCGAAGACGATGTGATCGAGAGAAGATCACAATCCGAATCAAAATTCGGATGCAAAAATGAGTCCCCAAAAATCTCTTCTCCGAAGAGGTATTCATCAACTGATTCACGAATCCTTGGTCCTCCACCTATAAGGATTGCCAGAGATCCAATCCCCGGCAAGAAAGTTACCGTCGGAGCTCCAAACGCCGTCCAAACGATGCTCTGACAAGAAGGAAGCAGGCTGTCCAAAAACTGGACAGCTTGGTGGAGGACTTGGCGCCGACCAAAGGAAAAGGGCTGGCTGGTCGTCACCGGAGCCAAGGAGGATTGCCGGAGGATCGACGACAGCAGCAGGTGGCGTCGGTGGCAGCAGTTGGCGTCGGCGGCAAGAGCCCCTTCGGCAGCGACGACAAGGAGAAAAGAGGGAGGAGAGGAAAAGAGGTTTATCAAAAATAAAACTCTCAGGGCTCTCCAAACCTCTAGTCATGCTTTTATAGAGCGCGTGTTTCTTAACCACCAAGAAACCTTCTACTTAAAGTTATTGGTTCATAACCAAAACCCGTTAACCCGCTCCAATAACTTAAGTTAAAATAAACCGAACTATGTTGGTCTATTTTAAGTTAAAACGAACCGAACCAACTTTGGTTCATTCGTTTAAAACAAACCAAACCCCTTTGGTTTATTTTCCACCATTGGATTAGAACCAAACCAATTTGGATTATCCATCATGTCTTCAAAAGACATGACCCATCCATGCTTCTATTGCGACTGAAATGATTTCATGCTCGCTCCTTGTCTGGTCCAACCAAATCTAGTTTCTCTCATTATGAGAATCTCATTCTCAAGCTCGTTTTAAATCCTTCGGATTACGCTCGTTGTACGTGTGACCAAATAGGTTCCCGATTTATGTTTTCCATCTATAATTAACCATTAATTATAGAACGATCATGAGTGGCACCTAGTAGTACATCATGATCCCCAATTAATCAAAAAATCAACGGTTGACTCCAGAATGACTTCTGAAACCTTTCAGCAACCACAGTGAATCGTACCCCGTTCCCTTCATGCATCTTATACCCACTTGGTTCAGGACATGATCTATTGTGTCAGTCCCCATCAGGCTGACTACATCACACCTAGCCCAAGTATGATTTCCTCGTCCTTCGAATTCTAGTTACTGCACATGTATCTAAGAGTACATTACTCTAAACATGTAATGCTTTGGCCAAAGACTTTAGTAACAATTCAATGAGAGGCCCTGGGTATACATCTCCCCACAAGGAGTGGTGAATCCTTTATAGGCTATTCAAACACCTTCGAACACTTCGACTTATACCCAATCATCCCGGGTCTATATCTCCTTGGAGATGTTTGCTTAAGATGTCAATGCATAAGTCTCCATGACCAAGATGACTTGAATACCACAAGTCAAAGGAAAATCGCACTTAAGTTGCAGTAAGAACTTCATTGATATATTCATATATGCAAAGAACCATATGAAGTCTTACAGCTAGTTACTCCAATGAGCTAGTTACCATAACTAGCATCCACGATTAACTCTGGACATCACAATGTCTCCAGCCAGTGAGAATCAGCTGCTTGGATACACCAAAGAGTATACCTCGTGCTAGTCTCGACAGAATTGATGGTGTCCAAATCCATCAATTCATCGACTAGGGATAATTCCAATACATCACAATTACACATGTAGAGATACTCACTAGTTGTGATCCAATCACAAATTCTCTCATGCTGTGAATCGTATTGTGAACATTGAGTAAATGAGTTTAAGATCTAATCAAATATATGAAAACATGTATACACAAATAATGAATATTCATTTATCATATAAATGGTTTAAATATAAGGCGATTACCTTAAGACACCTCTCATATATAACTAACAAACTCCCACTTGGTCTAATGCCAATCGCCATGGTATCCAATACCATAAGCCCTAACATGACCCTCAAACTTACTTTGAGGTAAGACCTTAGTTAAAAGATTCGCTAAGTTCTTTTCAGTGGGAATCTTCTCGATTTGAATATCGTTCCTACTGATAATCTCTCTGATCAGATGATAGCGGCTAAGAACATGTTTGGATCCTTGATGAGACCTTGGCTCTTTTGCCTGTGCAATCGCTCTATTATTGTCATAGTAAACCGGTATTACTTCAACAATGGTTTGAACCACACCAAGTTCAAAAATGAACTTCTTGATCCAAATTGCTTTCTTTGCTGCTTCCGAAGCTGTAATGTATTCTGCCTCTGTGGTAGAATCCGCTACAATGTCTTGTTTGAAACTTTTCAAACTAACTGCGCCTCCATTCAAGGTGAACACATACCCAGACTGAGACCTGGAATCATCCTTGTCTTTCTGGAAGCTGGCATCCGTATATCCACGTATCACCATATCTCCTTCTCCATATATTAGGAACACATCCTTAGTTCTTCTCAAGTACTTAAGGATCATCTTAACAGCCGCCCAATGATCCATTCCTGGATCAGACTGGTATCTACTCGTGACACTCAAAGCATACGATACATCGGGTCTCGTACATAACATAGCATACATGATAGATCCTATTGCGGATGCATAGGGAATCTTATTCATGTAAATCATCTCGTCTACTGTGCGCGGGCACATAGACTTTGAAAGGTGTATCCCATGCCTGATGGGTAGAAAACCTTTCTTGGATTCTGACATGCTAAACCTCTTTAGCACTCGGTCTATATATGTAGACTGCGAAAGACCAAGCAACTGATTTGACCTATCCCTATAGATCTTAATCCCGAGGATATAGGTTGCTTCTCCTAGGTCCTTCATGGAGAAAGTTTTGGACAACTAAATTTTAACTGACTGTAAGACAGAAATATCGTTTCCTATAAGTAATATGTCATCGACATATAATACTAGGAACACGACTACACTCCCACTAACCTTCTTGCACACACAAGGTTCGTCCTAATTTTGTGAGAAATCAAGCCTTTTGATTGTCTCATCGAAACGAATATTCCAGCTCCTGGATACTTGCTTCAGTCCATATATGGACTGTCGCAGTTTGCATAGCTTGGTTTTATCAACTGATGTTAAACTCTCATGTTGTATCATATACACGTCCTCGAGTAGGTTTCCATTAAGGAAAGCTGTTTTCACATCCATCTTTCATATCTCATAATCATAATGAGCCGCTATGGCCAGGAGCATCCGAATGGATTTAAGCATAGAAATAGGGGAATAAGTATTGTCATAATCAACACCTTGCTTTTGATGATACCCTTTCGCCACCAATCTAGTCTTATAGGCAATCACATTACCATCCATGTCGGTTTTCTTCTTGAAAACCCATTTGCACCCTATAGGCTTTATGCCTTTAGGTGGGTCCACCATGTTCTAAACTTGATTTTCATACATGGAATCCATTTCCGACTTCATGGCTTCAAGCCATTTGTCCCTTTCTGAACTTTTCAGAACTTCTTCATAATTGGTATGCTCCTCATCGTCAATGAGTAACACATCGTTCGATTCACTTACGAGAAATCTATATCTATCGGGAATGTTGCGTGTCCTACCAGATCTACGAAGATGTGGTGTCACAATAGGTTCAGCCGATGTCTCATCACTATGAGTTATCAGTTGAGGTGCTTGACTAGGTATCTCATCAATGTCTATTGAAGTCTCTTGAACCTCCTCAAGTTCAACAACGGTCCCACTGTTTTCTTGTAAGAGAAACTCTTTCTCTTGAAACACAACATGCCTTGAAACAAACACCTTTTGTTCCATAGGATGATAGAATTGGTAACCCCTTATTTCCTTAGGGTATCCAATAAATAGACATTTATCAGACTTAGCATCCAGTTTGTCTGATACAGTCTGCTTCACATAAGCAGGACAATCCCATATCTTCAAGTAAGATAAATGAGGGTTCTTACTATTCCATATCTCATATGGAGTAGTAGAGACTTCCTTGGTTTGGACTCTGTTTAACAAGTAAACAACAGTCTAAAGTGCATAGTCCCAAAAGGACTTGGGAAGATTCGCGTGATTCATCATCGACCTAACCATGTCAAACAAGGTTCGATTTCGCCTCTCAGATACACCATTATGCTGTGGTGAATACGGCGGAGTCCATTGAGACAATATACCATTGTCCCTTAGATAATCCAGAAACTCTTGACTCAAGTATTCACCACCTCGATTCGATCGAAGTATTTTAATACTCTTGCCAAGTTGTTTCTCTACTTCATTTCTGAATTCTTTGAACCTTTCAAAGGCTTCAGACTTGTGTTTCATCAAGAACAAATACCCAAAATGTGAGTGATCATCTGTGAAGGTAATACAGTAGCTATAGCCTCCTAGAGCTTGAGTTGACATAGGTCCGCTACATCAGTATGTATTAGACCAAGCAACTCTCCCACCGGTTCACCTTTTCCCATAAAATCATCTTGCCTTTTAAGCATGATTCACATGTATCGTATGAATCAAATTCAAATGATTCTAGAATTCCACATCGGTGTAATTCGTACATGTGTTTCTTGCTTACATGGCCAAGACGACAATGCCACATGTAGGAGTCTAATTGATTATCTTTTCGAGCATGCTTGTTGCTTGCTTCGATATTGAGAATGTCACTGGATACGTCTAATGTATATATACCATTGCACAATGTTCCAGTCCCATAAAGCATGCCATTCAAAGTTATGTAACAACAATTGTTACTAAAAGTCAAATAGTATCCATTTCTATTTAAACCAGAAATAGAAATGATGTTCTTTATCAACGAAAGAACATAAAAGCAATTGTCCAGTTCTAAGACAAGTCTTGTAGGGAGTCTCAACAAATACGTTCCGATGGCAAGTTCAACAACCTTTGCTCCATTCCCAACACATAAATTTGACTCTCCCTTAACGAGTCTTCTTCTATTCCTTAGCCCATGTATGTCATTATATATATGTGAGCCACACTCAGTATCCAATACCCATGTGTTTGAGGAAATAAAATGATAATCAATAACAAAGATATCTGAAGAAAATGGGGCATCGAATGTCTTATTCTTCTTCATGGACTCAAGATAAATCTTGCAGTTTCTTCGCCAATGACCCTCATTGCCACAACGATGGCAAGTGCCCTTTTGAGCTTGTTCTTCCTTTTTAGCCCTTTTCTTCTTCCCCTTTTGTTGTTCCTTTGACTTCCTCTTAGAACCTTTTTTTGAGGAATCAACTAACAGTACCGTCCCCTGCTCATGCTTCATAGAAGGCTCCACAGTCTTCAGCATGTTGAACAGTACCATAGATGAACCTTCTTGCATCTTAGAGGTGAAGAGGAGCTTGGAGACTACAAACCTTTTGGATCTTGCTTGCTCATCAAACAACTCATGAAGATGGAAGACTATGGTATTAGCATCTATATGCTCATGCTGCTTTTGTAGCTCGGGTACCATCATGGCTAGCATGATGTAACTCGCCAGTTCAGAATCAACCACATGTTTCTGATAGGCCAACAATTGGTCTGGAGTTGCATCATTCTTAGGACGGTTGGGAAGAGGCTCTTCGAGGACATACATGAGCTTTTCTGCCTTGAGAACAATTCTCAAGTTTCTAAGCCAATCCAAGAAGTTAGTCCCAGTCAATTTATTCGAATCCAAAATAGAGCACAAATTCAAAGACGTCATGATCAATCGATTAACCTAGAAATACAAATCAAGCATATATGAGAAAGATGGAAAAATGCATCAACATGCATTTACAAATCCCATTCATTTTTCGAATTTCAAAACCCCAAAATCACTTCGGGAGACCATAGGTCCATCTCCGAATGGGCTGATATCCAACATAGATATGGACAACCTTGGAGAGAGTCCAACAAGCCATTCATAGCTACGATGGTAGGTATCAAGTATACCAATTAAATATCACATATATGCAACTATCACAATGTGCTATCAACTAATTGAATGTTCACACATAAATTGGATCGTTAACACATTAACAAGTATGCATCATATGCATAGCACCCATCTTTACCTCCCTTCTCATCGACCTTGGAGAGAGTCCAACAAGTCGATGCTCCAAGTTAAAGTCGATCGATTAATAGTGAAATAGTTTTAATATGGTTAGAGCGCATTCAACCAATTAGCCCGACTTGGAGAGAGTCCAACAACCAAAGCTAATGAATGACCTCTGACTCTTACCATATTAGTATTAAACTATTCCATGGTTTGAACATGTTCAGGTTCGAGCCGGGCTTGGAGAGAGTCCAACAACCCAAACAAGAAACAGAACTCTGGTTCTAACCATATTAATGGAAGGAGTAGGCTTTAATATTGTATAAGGGTTTTTGTAGTCTCATCCTCTTTACATGAAAATAACTATTATCTACATGACATGACACGGATGACATACATATGCGCATCTAATGCATCTACATGTCACAACACGCATGTTATAATGATATGCATCTAATGCAATTACATGACATATAATTATGGCATGTACAAAAATTTTCTCATTTGTCATAACTATTTATAGAAATAAAATATGTTTGAGATTTGATTCCCCAATTCAAATTATGATTAAATTAGGAAATAAATTTCCAAATCTAATCACATATTTTATTTATGGAAAGTGTTAATTAAGGAAAGTCAAATTTAATTTATGAAACAAATTTTCTAAATTGTCAAAACTATTTATGGAAATAAAATATATTTTAGATTTGATTCCTCAAATCAAATCATTATTATTAAAAAATAATTCTAAACTTTTCAAAAGTAGAAGATTTCCATTATTATTAAAAAATTATTAAAAAATTGTCACATATATTATTTATGGAAAGTGTCAATTTCCATAAATACTTCTAAACTTTTCAAAAGTAGAAGATTTCCATAAATACTTCTAAACTTTACAAAATTAAAAAATTTCAATAAATACTTCTAAACTTTCCAAAAGAAGAAAATTTCCATAAATATAATTATGACTATCGCAAAATAATTTTACGATTATGTCGAAACACAATCTGGCTCTGATACTACTGTTGGGTTTCCCCGGCACCGTGACGGGTGTGTGTTCGAACATGTTTCGTAAACATGTGTACAACAGAAGAAATAAAAGCAATAAATCTAATTTATTACAACACACACCACACACATGCAAGATACAACATGTGTAGACATAATCACAGTTTCAAATTTTGCAATAAAAGGAAATTACACTAGTTATACCTGACGTATCACGTGCAGCGGGAATGACATCAACCGGAGCAACTCACACTAGAATTGCCTCTATCCGTATCCACGCCGAGTACCGTCGAGATAGCTTTGCCAAGCTACAAGCCTCATCTTCGTAAGAGTCACTAGCCTCGTGTCAAAGACGATGTGATCGAGAGAAGATCACAATCCGAATAAAAAATCGGATGCAAAAATGAGTCCCCAAAACTCGCTTCTCCGAAGAGGTATTCGTCAACCGATTCATGAATCCTTGGTCCTCCACCTATGAGGATTGCTGGATATCCAATCCCCGGAAAGAAAGTTGCTGTCGCAGCTCCAAACGCCGTCCAAACGACGCTCCGACAAGAAGGAAGCAAGCTGTCCAAAAACTGGACAGCTTGGTGGAGTACTTGGCGTCGGCCAAAGGAAAATGTCCGGCTGGTCCTTGGTCACCAGAGCCAAGGAGGGTCGGCGAAGGATCACCGACAACAGTAGGAGGCCAGCAGCAGCAGGTGGCATCGGTGGCAGTAGCTGGCATTGGCGACAAGAGCCCCTTGGGCGGCGGCGGCAAGGAGAAGAGAGGGAGGAGAGGAAGAGAGGTTTTCCAAAAATAAAACTATTAGGTCTCTCCCAACCTCTAGTTGCGCTTTTATAGAGCGCGTGTTTCTTAACCACCACGAAATATTCTCCTTAGAGTTATTGGTTCATAACCAAAACCCGTTAACCCGCTCCAATAACTTAAGTTAAAATAAACCGAACCGTGTTGGTCTATTTTAAGTTAAAACGAACCAAACCAACTTTGGTTCATTCATTTAAAACAAACCAAACCCCTTTGGTTTATTTTCCACCATTGGATTAGAACCAAACCAATTTAGTTTATCCATCATGTCTTCAAAAGACACGACCCATCAATTCTTTCGTTGCGACTGAAACGATTTCATGCTCGCTCCTTGTTTTGTCCAACCAAATCTAGTTTCTCTCGTTCTGAGAATCTCATTCTCAAGCTCGTTTTAAATCCTTCGGATTATGCTCGTTGTGCGTGTGATCAAATAGGTTCCCGATTTATGTTGGTCGTTCATAATTAACCATTAATTATAGAACGATCATGAGTGGCACCTAGTAGTACATCATGATCCCCAATTAATCAAAAAATCAACGGTTGACTCTAGAACGACTTCTGAAACCTTTCAGCAGCCACAGTGAATGGTGCCCCATTCCCTTCATGCATCTTATACCCACTTGGTTCAAGACATGGTCTATTGTGTCTGTCCCCACCAGGCTGACTATGTCACACCTAGCCCAAGAATGATTTCCTTGTCCTTCGGATTCTAGTTACTACACATGTATCCAAGAGTACATTACTCTAAACATGTAATACTTTGGCCAAAGACTTTAGTAACAATCCAACGAGAGGCCCTGGGAATACATCTCTTCGCAAGGAGTGGCGAATCCTTTATAAGCTATTCAAACACCTTCGGACACTTTGACTTATACCCAATCATCTCGGGTCCACATCTCCTTGGAGATGCTTGCTCAAGATGTCAAAACATAAGTCTCCATGACCAAGATGACTTGAATACCACAAGTCAAAGGTACATCGCACTTAAGCTACAGTAAGAACTTCATTGACATATCCATATATGCAGAGAACCATATGAAGTCTTATAGCTGGTCACTCCAATGAACTAGTTACCGTAACTAGCATCCATGATTAACTCCGGACATCACAATGTCTCCAGCCAGTGAGAATCAGCTGCTTTGATACACCAAAGAGTATGCCTCGTGCTAGCCTCGACAGAATTGATGGTGTCCAAATCCATCAATTCATCGACTAGGGATAATTCCAATACATCACAATTACACATGTAGAGATATTCACTAATTGTGATCCAATCGCAAATTCTCTTATGCTATGAATCGTATTTATTTGGTGCTTAGCTACATTTGGAATTAGTCAATTAAACTTGTTTAAAACCCCCAATTTGTATTGTTGTAGTGTCATCTGTAGTTTAAGTTATTGACTCAGTAGTTTAATTTGTAGTTTAACTGTAGTCTAATTTGTAATTAATTTCTTGTTTAATCTTTAGTTAGTTTGTCGTTAGTTATAGTTTAATCTGTAGTTCGTTGTAGTTTAATCTGTAGTTAATTTGTCGTTTGACTTAGAGTTAATTAATAGTTTCATTTGGTTGTTTAGTTGTAGTTTAATTATGATGCTTAGCTTAATTAATTGTTAGTTTGATTACTTATTTGTTTAGTGTTAATTTCATTAGTTAACAGTGTTTAATACTAGGTAGATTTATTTCATCTTTTCCTTTACACGCATGTTATTCCATATTTCAAATGTTGTTTAAATTCCTACACTTTCTTTATGTTTTTAAATGATCTTGTTTTGAATGCTTTCCTTTGCATGCTTATTTTAGATCTTCTTTAATTTCATTGTCATCATAGTTTAGTTAGATTAATGTTTTAATTACTTGCATTGTCTTTCATTCAGTAGGATTAGTCTTGTAAATTCCAAACCCCCATTCAGTAGGATTAGTAATAATTAGAAATCCTAAGTTTACTGTTCTGTCGATTACACTCGTTGGGAAACGATCCGGGTCATTCCCTATGCTATATTAGTATAGAGGGGGTTCGGTAAATAATTTGGGAACGGTACCACACGACACAAATCGCCGTTATCAAATTTTGGCGCCATTGTCGGGGAGCGTAATGGTGCTTAGTAAACGTAGGATTGTTTACCCATTTTTCTATAAAAAAAATTGTTTAGGGCTTCATTCTTCCATTTTCTGTATATCCATGTATTTTGTCATGTCTACTTCCTGTGTCTTTTGAATTGCTTGTTTTTGTTTCAGGGAAGACCAGGAATTATCTTTTCTGAGAAACATGGATTAGTATTATCAGTAGTATGGAGACTACGGTGATAGTTAGCATCATTGATCAAACAACTAGATTAAATTGCAACATCCTTCAACCAGATGCAGCACAATAGTTCATTCAGCCTCCATCAGAGACCATTTCTATGGATATCGACGCGCTTAGAGAGATGGATTGTGGAGTGAGTGATAGGCATACTACTCTATAGGACTCCTATGAACCATTGTGTTGTGATGTGATTTCGGACGTTGATGGATGTGATTTCATTGATGAAGTTGCTATTGTTTCAGATGTTGACACAGGAGTGGTGGATAGCTGGACACCCCCGGACTGGACACTCCCACCTGAGATTGAGTCTCCAACAAGAATGTTGCTGATGAAAGCCCTAACAACAAACGCAGTAATCCAGCCCCAAGGTTGGATACTTTTGCTGAAATGCCTCTGACCTCCAGAGATTACATATGATGAGGCAATGATCATTTTGGAGGAAGAGTATGGAATTACCATGATCACATCAAGAAAGCACTCACCTCCATTCGATCCATCCCACTCCCAGCCTGGATATTCTTACTGCATCGCCTCCAACTGTCAGGACCTCAGGGGAGTTTACTCCATCTCATTCTCTTTTCTTTTCTTTGTATATACGTTTATTTTACTTTATTTGTTTTTATTTTAGTTGTTAAGTTTTGTTTGTTGAGTTTTGTGTAGTCGGTTTTTCAAATAAATTTCTTATGCATTCCTTTATATCATCTTAGAAGTCGTGAAAGCTAGTTAAATTTGATTGTCGAGTTTCAAGGATTTATTGTCATGAATGGATTATTTGATTGCATATGGTTGCTACTTGGTGATGTATTCTATCTTGATAGATTCAAATGATTTTTTTTTATTCCTAGTGAGGATTGTGCCTTTTTTTATTGTTTGTGTGTGGTGCACTTGTGGTCATTGTAACTCTAGAACTTGCTTTGATTCTTTCATGATCACATAACCATAGGTTTACATGATTATTATGAAGGCAATCTCATTTGTTTCCCTTTACTTCTTTTGTTATCACATGCTATTCGAATAATCTTCTTATCATACGTCAAGTCATTTTCATCATTTATTTATTGTCTTTCTATTCCTACATTTTCATCATGTCATTTTTTTCTCCATTTCTATTTTTGGATGTGGAATACTTGGATGTTCCATGATGAGTTTTTACCTGAGACAGACAAAAATTTAAGTGTGGGGGAGAGAGTAGCTCAGGAGAATTTAATGTAAGCATAGACATGTCGTGCTTGATCACCATGGACAAGCTGTGTTTTTATTTTTATAGCTGAGCTTGATGTTATTTTTTAGAACATAGGGAAGTGCACTGCATGTCAAGAAAAAACATTGAAAAAAGTAAAAAAAATGGAAAAAAAATTGAAAAAAAAAGTTGGAAAAAAATCATTTGGCAAAAACAATAAAGGCAATAAAAAAAATTTACATGTTATGCCGTTTTTTATGTGTATGATAGTATTTTTGTGATAGACATCCCCTATTGCAACTATTCAAAGAATTATTGTATATCATATATGGATTTGTATTGTGAAAGTGATAGGGGTTGTTTACATGTTTAGTGACTTATGAAAAGCTAGCTTGGATGAAAACTTTTGGGGCATTGCTTTCTTGTGTTGGGTTTCTCCGACACCGCGGCGAGTGTGTGTTCGAACACAATTCGTAAACATGCACACAACGGAAGCAATAAAAGTAATAAATCTAATTTATTACAACACACACATTACACGTATGCAGGATACAACATGTGTAGACATAATCGCTATTTAAAATTTTGCAATAAAAGGAAACTTATACTAGGTATACCTGACAGATCACGTGTAGCGGGAATGACATCAACTGTAGCGACCCTCGCTTGAATCACCTCTATCCGTTTCCATGCCGAGTATCGTCGGGATAGCTTCACAAAGCCACGAGCCTCATCTTCGCAAAAGTTACTAGCCTCGAGTCGAAGACGATGTGATCCGAGAGACGATCACAATACGAAATAAATTCGGATCCCGAAAACAAGTTTCACAAACTCGCTTGTCGGAAGCGGTTTTCGTCAACCGTTTGACGAAAACTTAACCCTCCACCTATGAGGATTGCCGGAGATCTAATCCCCGGCAAGTAGACCGCTGTCGGAGCATAAAACACTGACCAAACAGCCTCTCCACACAAAGGAGAACAAGCTGTCCAAAACTGGACAGCTTGTATAGGTCGAAGAAGTGGCCGGCCAAAGGCTTGGTCGGTTACTCCTTGGTCGTCGGTGGCCAAGGGAGGTTGGCCGGTGACTGAGGGTGGCCCAAGGGACGCTGGCGGCTGGTGGATGGTCGGCGGAGAGGAGAGGCAGCAGCTCCTTTGGGCGGCGGCGGCACAAAGGTGGGCGGTGGCAACACCTTGGGCGGCGACAAGGAGAAGAGGAGGAGAAGGAAAGGAGGCTAGGGTTTTCCAATGCAAAGTTGTATCAATCATTCACAAAACCCTTAAGTTGTGCTTTAATAGAGAACACGTTCTACTAACGGTTATTGGTTCATAACCAAAACCTATTAACTTGCTCCAATAACTTAAGTTAAAATACACCAACTGCGTTGGTCTATTTTAAGTTAAAACGAACCGAACCAACTTTAGTTCATTCGTTTAAAACAAACCAAACCACTTTGGCTTATTTTCCACCATTGGATTAGAACAAAACCAATTTGGTTTATCCATTATGTCTTCAAAAGACACGGCCCATCCATGCTTCCGATGCGACTGCAACCATTTCATACTCGCTCTTTGTTTGGTCCAACCAAACCTAGTCTTTCTCGATCTGAGAATCCTATTCTCAAACTCGTTTAAAATCCTTCGGATTACGCTCATTGTGCATGTGACCAAATAGGTTCCTGATTTATGTTGGTCGTCTATAATTAACCATTAATTATAGAACAATCATGAGTGGCACCTAGTAGTACATCATGATTCCCAATTAACCGGAAAATCAACTGTTGATCCCAGAATCTTTTCTGAAACCCTTCAGCAGCTACAATGAATCGTGCCTCATTCCTTTCACTCATCTTATATCCACTTGGTTCAGGACATGGACTATTGTGTCCGTCCCCACTAGGTTTACTACGTCACACCTAGCCCAAGTATTACTTCCTCGTCCTCCGAATTCTAGTTACTGCTCATGTATTCAAGAGTACTATACTCTAAACATGTAATGCTTTGGCCAAAGACTTTAGTAACAATCCGACGAGAGGCCATAGGGTATACATCTCCTCGCAAGGAGCAGTGAATCCTATGTAGGCTATTCAAACACCTTAGGCCACTTCGACTTATACCCAATCATTTTGGGTCCACATCTCCTCGGAGATGCTTGCTTAAGATGTCAAAGCATAAGTCTTCATGACCAAGATGACTTGAATACCATAAGTCGAAGGAACATCACACTTAAGCTGCTGTAAGAACTTCATTGACATATCCTTATATGCAGAGAACCATATGAAGTCTTACAACTTGTCACTCCAATGAACTAGTCACCATAACTAGCATCCACGATTAACTCTGGACATCCCAATGTCTCCAGCCAGTGAGAAACAACTGCTTGGATAAACCAAAGAGTATACCTCGTGCTAGTCTTAACAGAATTGATGGCGTCCTAATCCATCAATTCATCGACTAGGGATAATTCCAATACATGACAATTACACATGTAGAGAAACTCACTAGTTGTAATCGAATCACAAATTCTCTCATGCTGTGAATCGTATTACGGACATCTAGTAAATGAGTTTAAGATCCAATAAAATACATGAAAACCCATATACTCAAATAGTGAATCTTCATTTATCAAATAAATGGAACAACCATAAGGTGATTGCCTTAGGAAACCTCTCATATATTACTAAAAAGCTCCCACTTGGCCTACTGCCAATCGCCACGGTATCCAATACCATAAGCTCTAACATGTCCCTCAAACTTACTTTGAGGTAAGACATTAGTTAAAGGGTCCGCTAAGTTCCTTTCAGTGGGAATCTTCTCGATTTATATTTCCTTCCTACTTATGATCTCTTTGATCAAATGATAGTAGCGAAGCACATATTTGGATCGTTGATGAGACCACATCAAGTTCAGAGATGAACTTTTCGATCTAAAGCGCTTCCTTTGCTACTTCCAAAGCTGCAATGTATTCTGCCTCAGTGGCAAAATCTGCTATAGTATCTTGCTTGAAACTTTTTCAACTTATTGCGCCTCCATTTAAGGTAAATACGTAACCAGACTGAGACCTGGAATCATCCCTGTCTTTCTGGAAGCTGGCATCCATATACCTGTGTATTACCATATCACCTTCTCCATATATTAGGAACACATCCTTAGTTCTTCTTAAGTACTTAAGGATTGTCTTAACAACCGCCCAATGATCCATTCCTGGATCAGATTGATATCTGCTAGTGACACTCAGAGCATATGATACATCGGACCTCGTACATAACATAACATACATGATAGATCCTATTGCGGATGCATAGGGAATCTTACTCATGCAAATCCTCTCGTCTTCTGTGCGTGGACACATAGACTTCGAAAGGTGTATGCCATGCCTTATGGGAAAAAACCTTTCTTGGATTTCGACATGCTAAACCTCTTTAGCACTCGGTCTATATATGTAGACTGCGAAAGACCAAGCAACTGTTTCGATCTATCTCTATAGATCTTGATCCCAAGGATGTAGGTCGCTTCTCCCAGGTCTTTCATGGAGAATGTTTTGGATAACTAAATTTTAACTGATTGTAAGACAGATATATCATTTCCTATAAGTAATATGTCATCAACATACAACACTAGGAACACGACTGCACTCCCACTAACCTTCTTGTACACACAAGGTTCGTCTGAATTTTGTGAGAAATCAAACCTTTTGATTGTCTCATCAAAATGGATATTCCTGCTCTTGGATGCTTGCTTCAGTCAATAAATGGACTGTCGAAGTTTGCATACCTTGGTTTTATCAACCGATGTGAAACCCTCAGGATGTATCATATACACATCCTCAAGTAGGTTTCCATTAAGGAAAGTCATTTTCACATCCATCTGCCATATCTCATAATCATAATGAGCTGCTATGGCTAGGAGCATCCGAATGGATTTAACCATAGCAACTGGTGAATAGGTTTCATCATAATCAACACCTTGCTTTTGACGATATTCTTTCGCCACTAATCTAGCCTTATAGGTATTCACATAACCATCCATGTCGATTTTCTTCTTGAAAACCCACTTGCACCCTATAGGCTTAATACCTTCAGGTGGGTCCACCAAGTTCCAAACTTGATTTTCATACATGGAATCCATTTCTAACTTCATGGCTTCAAGCCATTTGTCCCTTTCTGAACTTTTCATAACTTCTTCATAATTGGTAGGCTCCTCATCGTCAATGAGTAACAGGTCGTTCGATTCACTTACGAGAAATCCATATCTCTCAGGAATGTTGTGTGTCCTACCAGATCTACGAAGATGTGGTGCCACAATAGGTTCAACCGATGTCTCATCACTATGAGTCATCTGACGAGGTGTTTGACTAGGTATCTCATCAATGTCTATTGGAGTCTCTTGAACCTCAAGTTCAACAATGCTCCCACTATTTTCTTGCAAGAGAAACTCTTTCTCTAGAAACACAACATGCCTTGAAATAAACACCTTTTGTTCCACAGAATGATAGAATTGGTAACCCCTCATTTCCTTAGGGTATCCAATAAATAGACATTTATCAGACTTAGCATCCAGTTTGTCTGATATAGTCCGCTTCACATAAGCAGGACAACCCCATATCTTTAAGTAAGATAAATGAGGTTTCTTACTATTCCATATCTCATATAGAGTAGTAGAGACTACCTTGGTCGAGACTCTGTTTAACAAGTAAATAACAGTCTGAAGTGCATAGCCCTAAAAGGACTTGGGAAAATTCACATGATTCATCATCGACCTAACCATGTCCAACAAGGTTCGGTTTCGCTTCTCAGATACACCATTATGCTGTGGTGTATACGGCGTCCATTGAGACAATATACCATTGTCCCTTAGATAATCTAGAAACTCTTGACTCAAGTATTCACCACCTCGATCCGATCAAAGTATTTTAATGCTCTTGCCAAGTTGTTTCTCTACTTCATTTCTGAATTCTTTGAACCTTTCAAAGGCTTCAGACTTGTGTTTCATCAAGAACACATACTCAAACTATGAGTGATCATCGGTGAAGGTAATGAAGTAGTTATAGCCTCCTAGAGATTGAGTTGACATAGGTCCGCATACATCAGTATGTATTAGACCAAGCAACTCTCCCACTGGTTCACCTTTTCCCATAATAGGTAACTTAGTCATCTTACCTTTTAAGCATGATTTGCATGTATCGTATGAATCTAATTCAAACGATTCTAGAATTCCACATCGGTGTAATTCGGACATGCATTTCTTGCTCACATGGCCAAGATGACAATGCCACATGTAGGAGTCTAATTAATTATCTTTTCGAACATACTTGTTGCTCGCTTCGATATTGAGAATGTCACTGGATACGTCTAACGTATATATACCATTACACAATGTTCCAGTCCCATAAAGTATGCCATTTAGAGTTAAGTAACAACAATTGTTACTAAAAGTCAGATGGTACCCATTTCTATTTAAACAAGAAATAGAAATAATGTTCTTTATCAATGAAGGAACATAAAAGCAATTGTCCAGTTCTAAGACAAGTCCTGTAGGGAGTCTTAACAAATATGTTCCGATGGCAAGTGCAGCAACCTTTGCTCCATTCCCAACACGTAAATTTGACTCTCCCTTGATGAGTCTTCTTCTATTCCTTAGCCCATGTATGCCATTACATATATGTGAGTCACACCTAGTATCCAATACCCAAGTGTTTGAGGAAATAGAATAACAATCAATAACGAAGATATCTGAAGAAGATGGGGCATCTGATGCCTTATTCTTCTTCACGGACTCAAGATAAATCTTGCAGTTTCTTCGCCAATGGCCCTCCTTGCCACAATGATGGCAAGTGCCCTTTTGAGCTAGTTCTGCCTTTTTAGCCTTTTTCTTCTTCCCCTTTTGCTGTTCCTTTGACTTCCTCTTAGAACCTTTCTTTGAGGAATTAACTAACAACATCGTCCCTTGCTCATGCTTCACAGAAGGATCCACAGTCTTCAGCATGTTGTGCAGTACCATAGATGAACCTTCTTGCATCTCAGAGGTGAAGAGGAGCTTGGAGACTTCGAACCTTTCGGATCTCACTTGTTCATCAAACAACTTATAACGATGAAAGACTATGGTATGAGCATCCATATGCTCATGCTGCTTTCGTAGCTTGGGTACCATTGCGGCTAGCATGATTTAACTCACTAGTTCAGAATCACTCACATGTTTCAGATAGGCCAACAATTGGTCCAGAGTTGTGTCATCACTAGGACAGGCAGGAAGAGGCTCTTTGAGGACATACACAAACTTTTCTGCCTTGAGAACAATTCTCAAGTTTCTAAGCCAGTCCAAGAAGTTCGGCCTAGTTAATTTATTTGAATTTAAAATAGAGCGCAAATTCAAAGACATCATGATCAAGTGATTAACCTAGAAATACAAATCAACCATATATGAGAAAATGATTTTAAAATGCATCAACATACATTTACAAAATCCCATTCATTTTTTGAATTTCAAAAACCCTCAAAATTAATTTGGGAGATCGTAGGTCCATCTCCGAATGGGTTGATATCCAACATAGATAAGAACAACCTTGGAGAGAGTCCAACAAGCCATTCTTAGCTACGATGGTAGGTATCAAGTATACCGATTACATATCACATATATGCAACTATCACAATGTGCTATCAACTAATTGAATGTTCACTCATACATCGGGTTGTTAACTCATTAACAAGTATGCATCATATGCATAGCACCCAACTTCACCTCCCTTCACATCGACCTTGGAGAGAGTCCAATAAGCCGATGCTCCAGATTAAAGCCAACCCATTAATCGAGAAATAGTTTTAATATGTTTAGAGCGCATTCAACTAATTAGTCAGGCTTAGAGAGAGTCCAACAACCCAAACTAACGATTGAACTCTGACTCTTACCATATTAGTAATAAACTATTCCAATGGTTTGAACATGTTCAGGTTCGAGCCGGGCTTGGAGAGAGTCCAACAATCCAAATAAGAAACGGAACTCTAGAATTCTAACCATATTAATGAAAGGTGTAGACTTTAATGTTGTGTAAGGGATTTAATGTCTCATCCTCTTTGCATGCAAATAACTATTATCTACATGACATGACACACATGACATACATCCACATGTCACGACATGCATGACATAATGATATACATCTAATGCAATTACATGAAATACAATTATGGTATGTACAAATAGTTTCCTTATTTGTTATAACTATTTTGGAAATAAAATATGTTTTAGATTTGATTTCCCAAATCAAATCATGATTAAATTAGGAAATAAATTTTCAAATTTAATCACATATTTTATTTATGGAAAGTGTTAATTAAAGAAAGTCAAATCTAATTTAGAAAACAAATTTTTTAAATTGTAATTTCCTAATCATATTAGGAAATTTCCAATTTAAATTTCCTTATTTGTCATAACTATTTATGAAAATAAAATAGGTTTGAGATTTCCAAATCAAATTAGGAAATAAAATTCCAAATCTAATCACATATTTTATTTATGGAAAGTGTTAATTTCCATAAATACTTCTAAACTTTCCAAAAGTAGAAAAATTTCATAAATACTTCTAAACTTTCCAAAAGTAGAAAATTCCATAAATACTTCTAAACTTTCCAAAAGTAGAAAATTTCCATAAATACAATTATGACTATCATAAAATAATTTTACGATTATGTCGGAACACAGTGTGGCTCAGATACCACTGTTGGGTTTCCCCGACACTGCGGCGAGTATGTGTTCGAACACGTTTCGTAAACATGCACACAGCGGAAGCAATAAAAGTAATAAATCTAATTTATTATAGCACACACATCACATGCATGCAGGATACAACATGTGTAGACATAATCGCTATTAAAAATTTTACAATAAAAGGAAATTTATACTAGGTATACCTGATAGATCATGTGTAGCGGAAATGACATCAACCATAGCGACCCTCGCTAGAATCACCTCTATCTGTATCCACACCGAGTATCGTCGAGATAGCTTCACAAAGCCACGAGCCTCGTCTTTGCAAAAGTCACTAGCCTCGAGTCGAAGACGATGTGATCCGAGAGACAATCACAATCCGAAATAAATTCGGATCCCAAAAATGAGTTTCACAAACTCGCTTGTCGGAAGCGATTTTCGTCAACTGTTTGATGAAAACATAACCCTCCACCTATGAGGATTGCTGGAGATCCAATCCCCGGCAAGTAGACCGCTGTTGGAGCACAAAACACTGACCAAATGGCCTCTCCACGCAAAGGAGAACAAGCTGTCCAAAACTGGACAGCTTGTATAGGTGGAAGAAGTGGCCGGTTACTCCTTGGTCGCCAGCGGCCAAGGGAGGTTGGCTGGTGGTTGAAGGTGGGCCAAGGGACGCCGGCAGCTGGTGGATTGCCGACGGCGAGGAGAGGCAGCAGCTCCTTTGGGCGGCAGTGGCACAAAGGTGGGCGGCGGCAACACCTTGGGCGGCGACAAGGAGAAGAGGAGGAGAAGGAAAGGAGGCTAGGGTTTTCCAACGCAAAGTTGTATCAATCATTCACAAAACCCTTAAGCCGTGTTTTTATAGAGAACACGTTCTCCTACGGTTATTGGTTGATAATCAAAACCTGTTAACTCGCTCCAATAACTTAAGTTAAAATAAACCAAACTGTGTTGGTCTATTTTAAGTTAAAACGAACCGAACCAACTTCGGTTTATTCGTTTAAAACAAACCAAACTACTTTGGTTTATTTTCCACCATTGGATTAGAACAAAACCAATTTGGTTCATCCATCATGTCTTCAAAAGACACGACCCATCCATGCTTCCGATGTGACTGAAACTATTTCATACTCGCTCTTTGTTTGGTCCAACTAAACCTAGTCTCTCTCGATCTGAGAATCCTATTCTCAAACTCATTTTAAATCCTTCGGATTACGCTCGTTGTGCGTGTGACCAAATAGGTTTCCGGTTTATATTGGTCATCTATAATTAACCATTAATTATAGAACGATCATGAGTGGCACCTAGTAGTACATCATGATCCCCAATTAACCGGAAAATCGACGGTTGATCCCAGAACCTTTTTTGAAACCCTTCAGCAGCTACAATGAATCGTGCCCCATTCCTTTCACTCATCTTATTCCCACTCGGTTCAAGATATGGTCTATTGTGTCAGTCCCCACTAGGTTGACTACGTCACACCTAGTCCAAGTATTACTTCATCGTCCTCAGGATTCTAGTTACTGCACATGTATCCAAGAGTACCATACTCTAAACATGTAATGCTTTGGCCAAAGACTTTAGTAACAATCCGACGAGAGACCATAGGGTATACATCTCCTCGCAATGAGCGGTGAATCATCTCTAGGCTATTCAAACACCTTCGGTCACTTCGACTTATACCCAATCATCCCGGGTCTACATCTCCTCGGAGATGCTTGCTTAAGATGTCAAAGCATAAGTCTTCATGACCAAGATGACTTGAATACCGCAAGTTGAAGGAACATCACACTTAAGCTGCTGTAAGAACTTCATTAACATATCCTTATATGCAGAGAACCATATGATGCCTTACAGCTGGACACTCCAATGAACTAGTTACCATAACTTGCATCCACGATTAACTCCGGACATCCCAATGTCTCCAGCCAATGAGAAACAGCTTCTTGGATAAACCAAAGTGTATACCTCGTGCTAGTCTCAATAGAATTGATGGCATCATAATCTATCAATTCATCGACTAGGGATAATTTCAATACATCACAATTACACATGTAGAGAAACTCACTAGTTGTGATCCAATCATAAATTCTCTCATGCTGTGAATCGTATTGCGGACATCCAGTAAATGAGTTTGAGATCCAATCAAATACATGAAAATACATATACTCAAATAGTGAATCTTCATTTATCAAATAAATGGAACAACCATAAGGCGATTGCCTTAGTACACCTTGTTGGTGCAATCGGCCCAGGTCACGATTGACCAGGACTCGAGTTTGACTCGAGTGATGTTTTGATGTTTGACAAAGTATGTTTGACAAAGTATGTTAGACATAGGATTGACATTGATGTTTGACATTAATGTCGGTTAATATGTTGGGGAGATTGTTTATACAATCGACCCAGGTTATAATTGACTTGATGGTTGACCAGGGTTGACCATGTGATTATGGGAAAGTCCAAGCATGGGTCTTGGCAAGGGAAAGTCTAAGTCATGGGTACTTGGCATGGAAAGTCCAAGTGGGACACTTGGCAATTGGGAAAGTCCAAGTCTTGAGCACTTGGCATGAGAAGTCCAAGCATGGGTCTTGGCAAATGAGAAGTCCAAGCATGGGTCTTGGCAAATGGAAAGTCCAAGCATGGGTCTTGGCATGGAAAGTCCAACATGGGTTGGCAAGGGAAAGTCCAAGCTTGAGTCTTGGCATTTGAGAAGTCTAAGGGGATTGATATTGGCGGCGTAAAGTCCAAGCGGAGTCTTGGCGGCGTAAGTCCAATGTGCCTTGGCGGTGTAGACACCGTTAGCATGACATAGCCGATGGAAGCACCTGAAGGCTAGCGCGATGGATGAACAAGTCATGAATGACTTGGAGGGATCCGAGAGGCGTGAGGCTGATGGAGGTGGCTAGAAGGTTTAGGTCTAGGCTAAGGGTGGTCTGGCAAGTATGGGGGCACCATACTTGGGTTAAAACCTCATTCTTGAGGTTGGCAGTCGACTGGTATTATGGCCGGTTCGACTGCCGGGAGTCGACTTGAGTTCGACTGCCGTTTGAGAGCTTTGAGGGCTCTGGCGATCGCCATGGGAGCAATGATCGATGTCGATGGCGGCCGATCGCTAAGGGATGGCAATGATCGCGCTTGAGTGTCGAGCATGACGCACCCATAGCCGATCGGGCCGATTACGGGCGTTAGGCCGATCGCCAATGTTGGCAATGATCGTGAGAGTCCCGTTGGAACTTGTCCAATGTGGATTGAGTCGTTGTCTCACATCTACGATGTTAGCGATCGGGACTCATGGCAATGATCACAGCGGAAATCCAAATCGAGGGAGGATAAAAGCAGCTGTTCGTGGAAGGCTCAAGCATCAGTTCTTGGGGAGCTTTCTTGAGGCGATTTGAAGGCGATTTGCAGGTGCATTTCAGGGCCCTTCAACCTCATCCAAGCAACCAACAAGCAAAGCGCTCAAACCCTAGTTTTGTAAAGTGTTCTTTACATTTCCTTTGTATTTGCTTGTATTTCTTTAGATTATTGTTGTAATCTTGTGTACGAGGTTTCTCCACCTCCGACTTGTTGTCGAGAAGGAGTTTATTGATTAGTGATTGCATTGGCGTCGCTAGAGCTCGTTAGAGCTCGATCCGTGGAGTAGGAACCGTTACGGTTCCGAACCACGTTATATGCTTGTGTTGTGTTTGTGTTTGTGATTGTATTTCGTCATTGCTTTTATCATTTCTATTCCGCTGCGCATAACGAGTTTTTGTAGACACAAACGCGATCGATTTCCATCATCGTACGGTATCACGCTATTCACCCCCCCTCTAGCGGGCATTCAATTTCCAACAAGTGGTATCAGAGCCTGGTGGCTCTTCAACGGATTAACAACCGGGAGCAATACGCTAGAGGATAAAGATGGAATTCCAAGACAAGCTAGGTTGGGACATCAACACACCGGTCCTGTACTCATTATATGGACAAGAAGGCTTCGATTCTTGGAAGAGAAGAATTGAAGATTTTCTGATGATGAGGGACTTCGAGGAATGGTCTCTATTAATGGAAGGATTTGAGTATCCTAGAGGACCAAAAGGTGGTTTCCTCAAGAAGAAGAGATGGAGTGAAGATCAACTCCAAAGATTCGAGAAAAACAAGAAGGTAATCAAATTCATTTTTGATTTAATTCCAAATGAATTCTTGTGTAGCCTAGGTGAATGCATGGATGCTAAGGAGCTATGGAGCGATTTGGCAAAGCTCCATGAAAGCCCATCAATGGTCCAAGAGGAAGAGACCGAAGAGGCTAATGCATCATCTTCACAAGGAAGTGAGGACTTGGAGGTTGAGAGAGCATCAACATCCAAAGAGGAAGAGGAAGTAGAATCGGAAGTTGATAGGGAGTCAATTTCCGGGTTGGTGGAGGAAGTGGAAGAAGCATCCACCTCAAGGATTGAGGGGAGCCGAGCAACAAGAAGAAGCTTCAACATCCAATCAAGATGAGGAAGCTCAAAATACAACTCCGGCACCTACCACCGAACTAGGTAACTCAAACACATCAATCTCAAATAAAAATAATATCATGTGCTTTGAGTGTAGGGAATTTGGGCACTACAAGAGCAAGTGCCCAAAGAAGATTAGGAAAGCTTCACCGGCTCCAAAAGCCAAGGATGACGGTTCCCCAAATATCAAGAGCAAGGAGCATATCATATGCTTCAAGTGCAACTCAAGGGGACATTATAGGAATCAATGTCCTAGGGGAAGCAAAAAGACCAAAGAGGGAGCTACATATGTAGGGGGAGCCTCTAGGGCAAACCCTAAGGTATATTTCAATAATGCACCTTCTTTAGTTAATAGGCAAAGGCATGCTAGGAATTTAAATTCTCTTGCAATTTATGAAAAGCATGCTAATAGGAATAAATATTTTTGCTTAGGAGCTAAAAGTGTCCATTTTAGTAATAAGGAGAAATTTGGGACTAATGTCCCTAGAAAAACCATACCTAGTGAATCTATTAAGAAAATACAAGAACATCTAGGTTTTAATCCAAAATGGACTAGGCATATGCCAAGAAAGTCAAATGCCCAAGATTTAAATCAAGATTCTAAAATTGGGAAATTAGAATTAGAGAACCAAGCCTTAAGGTCAAGGCTTGAAAAACTTGAAAAGACCCTTAGGAATATACAAAATCAATTTAAAGGGTCTAGTGGTCAAAATCAAGGGTCCAATAGTCACAGTCAACACTTAGGACCTAAGAGTCAAAAGTCAACCAAGGGCAAGAAAGGTTTGGGTCACAAACCTAAGCCTAAGGTGGCTTATCATTGTGTTCCATTTGACTATAGAACACAAACTAGGTCTAGGAAGACCAAGGTCAATAGGGAAGTCATCCCTAGAGTTGACCAAAGGATATGCCTAGTGGCTAGGGTTTCTAGGAAACCTAAGGTGGCCACTAAGAAGGTTGTTAGGGAGGCAATCCCTAAGGTTAACCTAGGCAAGACCCAAATGACCAAGGCTAATAAGCCTAGGAAGGTCATTAGGAAGGTATCTAGGGAAGTTATCCCTAAGGAATATCTAAGTAATCCTAGGAGTTCAAATCGTTTTTGGGTTCCTAAGAGCGTGATTGATTTACGCTAAGATGGGTTTAGGGTGTGTCAACCTTGATTGGATGGGTAGTTAACTCAACCATAACAAAGGTGACACTTTAGGTTATTTTCAAGGTTATGGTTACCTTGAAAATACATTTGAGTTTTTAATCCTAAAAGATTTTAGGATATGCCAATATTAATTATGAAGTTTGATAAAATGATCATTTTGGCACAATTTAGGTTTAGAGGTTGGTGTGCCATTTTGGGTTTTTGGCACACTAGGGAGAAAAGTAGAAATATGGCAAAATGTGATTAATTATATCAAATGGCAAGTAATATTAAAATTTAGGTATTACATACCTTTATATCTTATTTGCCATGCTTTGATTTGCCATATGCCATGACATGACATCATGTTCATTCTCATCATCTATATGTCATGTACATGGTTAGGATTAAGGATTAAATGTCATGTGTTTTTAGATTTCATATTATGCCATGACATCATGATTATGAGCATGTGTTTATCTATATCATCTCTAATGCCATAATCATTCATGCATTTAAGATATTTTGATTGAAATTGATTTAAGGACAATGACATGACTTGAAGTCCCATTTATAAGGGAATCAAGTAGGGTTGCCTTAGAAAAATGCATGAAACCCTAGATTAAATGAACCAAAACCCACATCTCACATCTAATTGACATGTATGTGTATTTATACACCCTAGATACATGTGAGATGCTAGGATATGAGTTGAGTTCAAGGTGCATAGTTTTTGCATCTAGTTGAACCAAAACTCATCTAATTTTATATGGTGGATCATTGGGAAAGCTTGTGTACAAGTCATGTACTTAGAGCCCAAGGAATATGATCCAAAATAAGGTTTTGAAATCATTTTAAAATCAATTTAGAAAACCTTGGTGAAGTCTATCTTTTGATAGCAATCACCATTGATGAAGTTGATACAAAATAGGGCCAAAACATTGAAAATTTCAATGGTTTTGAGTTTTGTATCAAACTCACTATTTTATGGGTAAAATATTTTTCAAACATTTTTCACCCATTGTATTCATAAGTATTATAATGTATCAAATTTCGTGATTTTTCGATATACGTATAATTATTTATGAATTTTCAAAAATTCATGATTAAAATCGAGAATTTTGACTAACGTCGAGTACGCAATCGATGGCGATGGTGATAAATCGATGAAGTCACGATCGTGATCGCCAAAATCTTCGATTTCGATAAGGTTTGTTTAGCCTGTTCACATATGTAAAGGTCCCTAATCACTTAACCCTGTGATATGTTTGAAGCATTAATGGTAAAAGTTCCTAACTACTCCTAACCCTAGGATATGCTTTGGGAAGCATTATGAAGGGTGAAAATCCATTGGATATGGATTAGGAGTTTTGTTAGGTCAAAGTATCAAATTTAGGGTGAGTAAAAGTTCTATGTTGAACTTAGAACCTTAATTTTGATGGTTTAGAGTTCCTATTGGCTTAGGGGCTTTCCAAGGACATTGTGGTGCAATGGTCAAGGGGGAGCAAGCCTTTAGGGGGAGGTATCCATCTTGGGATGATGGATGTTTTTTTTTGGGGAGAATGTTATCAATTGAAAATTGATGGGTGTTTGATACCCAATTTGGAAATTGGGAGAGTGAGATAGGAGTGCCTCTCTTGAGTGATATGGGACTTATCACTAGGAAGATGGTAGGCATCCTAGGTATTTTTGATCAAGGGGGAGATTGTAAGATCTCATTGGGACATGAGACATTGACCTCCTTGGAGAGAAAACCTTTTTGATGTTAGTCAAAAAGGGGGAGAATGTTTGGGGGAGAACATTTGATTTACATTTTCACTTAAATGTTTGGGGGAGAACATTTGGTGAGTGTTTACCAATTTGGGATAATTGGTAAGGGATTTGAGTTAGTGTTCTAACTCATGATTTGATTGGTTTTTGTCAAACATCAAAAAGGGAGAGATTGTTGGTGCAATCGGCCCAGGTCACGATTGACCAGGACTCAAGTTTGACTCGAGTGATGTTTTGATGTTTGACAAAGTATGTTAGACATAGGATTGACATTGATGTTTGACATTAATGTCGGTTAATATGTTGGGGAGATTGTTTATACAATCGACCCAGGTTATAATTGACTTGATGGTTGACCAGGGTTGACCATGTGATTATGGGAAAGTCCAAGCATGGGTCTTGGCAAGGGAAAGTCTAAGTCATGGGTACTTGGCATGGAAAGTCCAAGTGGGACACTTGGCAATTGGGAAAGTCCAAGTCTTGAGCACTTGGCATGAGAAGTCCAAGCATGGGTCTTGGCAAATGAGAAGTCCAAGCATGGGTCTTGGCAAATGGAAAGTCCAAGCATGGGTCTTGGCATGGAAAGTCCAACATGGGTTGGCAAGGGAAAGTCCAAGCTTGAGTCTTGGCATTTGAGAAGTCTAAGGGGATTGATATTGGCGGCGTAAAGTCCAAGCGGAGTCTTGGCGGCGTAAGTCCAATGTGCCTTGGCGGTGTAGACACCGTTAGCATGACATAGCCGATGGAAGCACCTGAAGGCTAGCGCGATGGATGAACAAGTCATGAATGACTTGGAGGGATCCGAGAGGCGTGAGGCTGATGGAGGTGGCTAGAAGGTTTAGGTCTAGGCTAAGGGTGGTCTGGCAAGTATGGGGGCACCATACTTGGGTTAAAACCTCATTCTATTATGGCCCGATCACGGAGTCGACTTGAGTTCGACCGCCGCTTGAGAGCTTTGAGGGAGCTGGCAATGATCGCTTCATGGGAGCCGATCGATGTCGGCGGCGCGACCGCTAAGGATGGCAATGATCGCCACGAGTGTCGAGCACAGACCGCTCAGAGCCGATGCGGCCGACTACGGCGTTGCCGATCGCCAATGTTGCGGATCGGTGAGAGTCCCGTTGGAACTTGTCCAACGTGGATTGAGCCGTTGTCTCACATCTACAGTGTTGGCAGTCGACTGGGGACTCATGGCAATCGACTGCCAGGCGGAAATCCAGCCCGAGGGAGGATAAAAGCAGCTGTTCGTGGAAGGCTCAAGCATCAGTTCTTGGGGAGCTTTCTTGAGGCGATTTGAAGGCGATTTGCAGGTGCATTTCAGGGCCCTTCAACCTCATCCAAGCAACCAACAAGCAAAGCGCTCAAACCCTAGTTTTGTAAAGTGTTCTTTACATTTCCTTTGTATTTGCTTGTATTTCTTTAGATTATTGTTGTAATCTTGTGTACGAGGTTTCTCCACCTCCGACTTGTTGTCGAGAAGGAGTTTATTGATTAGTGATTGCATTGGCGTCGCTAGAGCTCGTTAGAGCTCGATCCGTGGAGTAGAAACCGTTACGGTTCCGAACCACGTTATATGCTTGTGTTGTGTTTGTGTTTGTGATTGTATTTCGTCATTGCTTTTATCATTTCTATTCCGCTGCGCATAACGAGTTTTTGTAGACACAAACGCGATCGATTTCCATCATCGTACGGTATCACGCTATTCACCCCCCCTCTAGCGGGCATTCAATTTCCAACACACCTCTCATATATTACTAACATCTTGTACTCATCTATGTAGCATTCCAGTATTTCCATATCTTCTTGCATTTCTTTAGCTATTTCATTTCTTATCTTTCTTTCCTTTCACACATATTTTCCTTTTTCTTGTATTCATGTTTCCCTTACATTCCTAATAAGCCTTCAGTGATTATGCATTCTTATGTGTATATAGTGGTGAAGGTAGAAGAAAAGCAAGAATATGGTAGTACATAAACCATAAGTAGCTTGAGTGAACTCCACTATTATATACTTTTGAGAGCGAAAGAAACCACCACTTACCTTGTGAGGCTTTATCATTCATAGTTTATTCAAGATGGATTGAAGTCACCATGTTTGTTAACCTGTGTAGGATTTGAGTCCATGATTGCTTGAGTCTTTGAGAGTTGACAATCCAAAGTAACTTTCTTTTTACGATATTCTGTGTTTGCTTGGGAATTTCTAGGGAAATATACTTTCAATTTATTTTTAGTTTTCTTTGCTTGCTCGGGACGTGCAAGAATAAGTGTGGGGGAATTGATCACTACAATTTTATTGCATTATTTTGGTCCTTAATATCCATGTTTTTATCCACTCAAGTTATTTATTGTTAATTATTAACATGTTTTATGAGTTTGGATTCATTTTGGACCTTATTGTAAATTCTCCTAAATTCGTGGACTTATATGCAAATTTTATCTTCGTATGTAGGAGATCGAGATGAGCCAATTGACTAGACTCAAGTTGGATCAAATATGGCTTCATCTAGGGTCATAATGGACATTTCAAGATGATTTAATATGAGCCCTTCATCAAGATCAGAGGCAATTCAATCAAGGGATCATATCTGAGCAATATGGACCGTCCGATGAAAGTAGCTGATTTTGAGCCATCTATCCAGATATGGAGAGATCCAGTCCGTACATTTAGATCTGGACATCTGAGCCCTTCATCCAGATTCGACCGATCATGATTATCCCTTCAGATGGATCAGATCTGTTCATTCAAAATCGGAGGAATCTGAGCCGTTGGATGCACAACCTTCTTAATGGATTAATGAACTAACAAACCCTAGCTTAATTGGATGGCTGAGATTGAAAGGGGCTTCGATCGGATGACTAAGAAAAATCCACTAAAAAATTACAACTTCCCATCTTCGGTAGATCGTGACGGGCAGAAATCGTGCATCGCAATAGGTCTTCTTCCTCGCGAGCGGCGACGACTTCTTCTTCTTCTGCGCACGGAAGCAAGAATCACACAGAATGCACCGGCGGCGATGCGCAGAAAGAAGTTCCTCATCGTGACACAGAATAGAATCGCGCGGTGTCTTTTTCCTCCTTTCACTCGCGTGACGAGCAACGATCATCCACAACACTTTCGGCGACAGTTCTGGCGACTCCAACGATGTCCCCTCCATCTCCATCCATTCAAAGTCTCCTCTCCTTAGTCTGGCAGAGCTGGATTCTGAAGTTGGGCAGCGGCAGCTTCGACGACTGAGAGAGTGGGATTTTGGCCATCTTCACTGGTGTTCCTTTCACGCCTAGCGATCGGAGCTGAGCAACCCAATTGGACGTGATTTCAGAAGGTTGGGGTTATCTTCTACTGTCATGGTCGTGGCAGCATGGTTTTCCAGCTCCGGTAGCCAATGATTCCTCCAATTTCTTGCAGCAGCACTTTATTCCATTACCGGTGAAGAGTTTCAGCTTGTACTCCAGTTCCATCCCTTCCCGCAACACCGAAGATTCCGTTGTAGTCTAGTTGGTCAGGATACTCGACTGACACCCGAGAGACCCGGGTTCGGGTCCCGACAACGAAATCACGGGTTGCTCCACCTTCACAGAGTCATCCATAGGCTGTCAGGTTTTGGTGTTGTTGTAGTATATTAGTGAGTATACTCGGCTGACACCCGAGAGACCCGGGTTCGGATCCCAGCAACCGCACCAGCCTTTAGCAGCTTCGTGCCATCCACCAGAGAAAAGGGCTCGCTTCATCTATCAATTCATCACTTGTCGAAGGATTTTCGGTAAGAAATTTAGTCATCCCATCTATCGGACGAGCTGTTCGGATTGTTATCACCGTTGTGGAGTGATCGGTGGTTATATTTGGATTGGTCAATTGATTTGGGTGTTTATCTTGCTTACTTTGATGTTTAATTTCAGTGTGTAATTCAGTTGTTATTCTGCGATTAATTAGGAGCTTAGCTACATTTGGAATTAGTGAATTAAACTTGTTTAAAACCCCCAATTTCTATTGTTGTAGTGTCATCTGTAGTTTAAGTTATTGAATTAGTAGTTTAACTGTAGTCTAATTTGTAATTAATTTGTAGTTTAATCTGTAGTTAGTTTGTCGTTAGTTATAGTTCAATATGTAGTTCGTTGTAGTTTAATCTGTAGTTAATTTATCGTTTGACTTAGAGTTAATTAGTAGTTTAGTTGTAGTTTAATTATGATGCTTAACTTAATTAATTGTTAGTTTGATTACTTATCTATTTTAGTGTTAATTCCATTAGTTAGCAGTGTTTAATACTAGGTAGATTTATTTCATGTTTTCCTTTACACACATGTTATTCCACATTTCAATTGTTGTTTAAATTCTTGCATTTTCTTTATGTTTTTAAATGCTCTTGTTTTGAATGCTTTCCTTTGCATGCTTATTTTAGATCTTCTTTAATTTCATTGTCATCATAGTTTAGTTAGATTAATGTTTTAATCACTTGCATTGTCTTTCATTCAGTAAGATTAGTCTTGTAAATTCCAAACCCCCATTTAGTAGGATTAGCAATAATTAGAAATCCTAAGTTTACTGTTCTGTCGATTACACTCGTTGGGAAATGATTCGGGTCATTTCCTATGCTATATTAGTGTAGAGGGGGTTCGGTAAATAATTTGGGAACGGTACCACACGACACAAATCGCCGTTATCACACCCCATGGTGGATGTCTCCAACAACTTCGTCTAAGGTATGACTAGAGACAATCCTAGCAGATCTTGGTACTTGAGATGTTTCTTGCACCTCACTATCTGGCACAAGCTCAAGTGATGACCCTTTTGACCTAGGTCTTTCATTATCGGTGTCAATTCTAACTCCCCCTACATTGGTGTTCTCATTCAAACTCAATCTCTTGAGGTTGAACAGAACTTCATCGCTCTCTTCCTTAGAATCAATTTGCACTTTACTTTCTTCAAAAACTACATTTGACGATTCCTCCACCAAATTTGTTGTTTTGTTATAAACTCGATAAGCCTTACGTGTGAGGGAATATCCTACAAGGATACCTTTATCAGCTTTAGTAGTGAATTTTCCTAAATGATCCTTAGTGTTTAAAATGAACACCTTGCAACCAAATATCCTAAGGTGTTTGATTGTTGGTGGTTTTCCACACCATAGTTCGTGAGGTGTTTTTCCTAAGAATCTATGTATCAAAACTCTATTTTGAACATAACATGAGTATTAATAGCCTCATCCCATAAATAACTAGTAAGAGCATACTCATTTAGCATACTCCTTGCAGCTTCTTGTAAGACTCTATTCTTCCTTTCTACCACACTATTTTGTTGTGGTGTCCTAGGAATGGAGAATTCATGTTTGTACCCTTTTTCTAGACAAAAACCCTTAAACCTCATGTTTTCAAATTCTCCTCCATGATCACTTCTAATTGTTTTAATTGTTGCATTTTTCTCATTCTCAATTCTTCTTAAAAAAGGGATAAAAATTTCTAGTGTTTGATCCTTATGTTTGAGAAAGAAGGTCCAAGTATATCTAGTATAATCATCTACTACCACCAAGCAATATCTACTACAATTCAGAGATTTAGTTGAGCTACTATCAAACAAATCCATGTGCAATAAATCTAAAGCACTTGACGTACTTATAGCGTTTTTGCTTTTGTGTGATGCTTTTACTTGTTTACCTTTTTGACATGCATCACATAGTTTGTCCTTCTCGTACTTGAGCAATGGTAGTCCGCGCACAAGTTCTTTCTCAGCCAACCTCTTATGTTCTTCATGTTGATGTGTGCGAGTCTTCGATGCCACAACCATGATTCATCTTCTTTAGACAAAAGACACTTCACATGCATGTTAGTAGCACTACTAAACTGAACTTGATAGATATTCTCCTTCCTAGTTCCTACTAACATGGTGGTGTTGGATTCATTATGTTTAATTAGGCATTGAGTTGAATAAAATTATACTCTATACCCTTCATCACATAATTGACCAGCACTCAAAAGATTAAAAGTCATTCCTTTAACTAGCAGGACATCCTTAATCCTAAATTGTTTAGAAATAAAAATGTCTCTTACTCCTATGACTTTTAGTTTACCACTATTACCAAAAGAAATAGTACTTCTATTTCTATTTTTAATTGTAGCAAACTTTGATGAGCCCTCGGTCATGTGCTTGGAGCATCCACTATCCACAAACCATATCATCGGACACTCCCCCTTGACCGGTACTTGTTCAAACACAAAATACAAGATATTTTGGAACCCAAATTTTGGGTCCATTAGCATTCACAACATATTGTTTAGGAATCCATGCTTTAGTTACTTTAGCTTTAACACTATGAGTTCTATTAACTAAAGACATGAAGCTAAATTCCTTTTGTTTCGATTTGTACCCTATTCCAGCTTTGTGGTAGACTGCCCTTTTGCCATCTAGAATCATATTAAGAGTTTTAGAGCTCATTGTGAACTTCTCAAGTGTGCACTTGAGATCATCAACCTATGCTCTCAAAGAGTTGTTCTCTTCTCTAAGTTCCTCAACCTGAGAAGTATTAGTCCTATTTACTTCAAAAGTTGAGTTAAGGTTTCTATGTTTCTCCACCTTAAATTTCAAAACCTTAACCTTATTTTTGAATATATTTAAAGCATTAGTTAAACATGCTATCATTTCATATAACTTGTCAAGTTCAGGAGAAGTTACCTCATCATCAGATGATGATGATGTTGATGCAGTGAGCATCACTCCTTAGTTTTGATGTATGAACCATAGTTAAAAGTTAGGATTCACTTATGTTCTAATATCAGTGTTAAGTGTGCAGGCTTAACAGGAAGTCCTAATAGGTCATGTTGACTGGATACTAGGCAAGTATCTTAACAGATCAGGAGGATCGGACACTAGATATGAAGTCCAGATGGGTCGCGTGGACCGGACATCTGGCATGAAGACCAGTTGGGTAAGGAGACTGGACAATCGACAAAAAGTCCAGCAGGGTCAGGCAGACCGGACAACTGGTGGAAGCCCTGGTGGGTCAGATCGGATATCAAGAGTGGTAAGTCTAGCAGGTAGTCGGCAGGTAAGCCTCGAGTGAAGAGGTGAGGTCAATCCTCTTTAAGGGGACAAAGCTAGGCGTCGATCCGATGGAAAGTTTGCGTGGGACTTAATAGTAGAGATTGGGCAGTATTACTACTGCTATCATATTTAATATCATCTATTTATTCTAATCCTATTTTGCAGGGATCAGTCGACTGAATGGATTCGAGTCGACTGAAGTCCAATCGACTGTATAAGGATCAATCGACTGGATACTTATTTGGCAGGATCAACTGGTGATCGATCGGAGATCGCGCGATGCAGATGGAAAGGATTTCAATCGACTGAAGGGTTTGAGTTGATTGAAGAGGCAAATTTTCCGATGCGACATCGAGTGACGTGGAGTCAACTGGAGAGTTCTTAGTTGATTGGAAGACCACGAATTCCATATCGATGGACTGATGTGGAGTCGACTAGAAGGCATTCCAGTCGACTGGACAAGGTTTTATAAAATATGTGCTCGACCGGATCTGAGAACAACATCTGAACTACGTCGAAGTGCTGTCGAAATTCTTGCTCGTCCATAAAAATTCTTACTCATGAACAGGGTGATCTTCCGACACTCTGCAACTACCTCTTGATCCATTTAAGTGTCGGTATAAAGTTCTTGTATTTCATTAATTTATTTTCGCTTATTGTACTTAACTTCAAGAGTGGGTAGTCTGTTACCCATCTCTATTCTTTGTAAAAAGTGAAACCCTTCGAAGTCGAAAGTTCTCAAGTCGGAGGAGATTTAGTGAATTGCCCATCGAGGTAGCTCTCGGGAGAGCTACGGGCCTTGGACTAGCAACCCAGTAAGGGTTGTGAACCAAGTAAAATAAAAGTGTCATTATTTTTATTTCCGCTGCATACTCGTAATAGTTAAAAGTATTCTAAATTGTTCCAAATTAAAATAAATTTTTTGACCTCCGAGATTCACCCCTCTCTCTCGGAAAAACATGATCCTACAATTGGTATTAGAGCGGGGGCACTCCGAATTGGTGTAACAACCATCATGATTGTTAAAATATTTTGTCTAGTTTAGAATAATTTTTCTAGCTTTAAAATAGTTTAGAATAATTTTTTCTAGCTTTAAAATAATTTAGAATCATTTTTCTTGCTTTATAATAATTTAAAATTCATTTTCTGTATTTTAGAATAATTTAAAATTTATTTTCTGATTTTAGAATATTTTAAAATTTATTTTCTGCATTTTATAATATTTAAAATTCATTTTCTGATTTTATAATATTTTAAAATTTATTTTCTCCATTTTAGAATATTTAAAATTCATTTTTTGAATTTTAGAATAATTATAATTAATTTTCTTGTCTAAGAAAACATTTGATTTAATTTTCTTAACTTAGAAAATATTTGATTTAATTTTCTTGCCTTAGAATATATTTGATTTAATTTTTTTGTCTTAGAAAATATTTAATTTAATTTTTTGCACTTAGATAATTTTTCGTTAATAATGTCACACTTAGAGGGATACAACACCGTTCGCCATCCTCTCTTCAACGGAGAGGACTTTTTCTACTGGAAAAGACGATTGAAGTGCTACTTGAAGACCGACCTAGAGGTTTGGTTCTCAATTAGAAAAGGATTCGTAGCTCTGGTGGACGACTCGGGTGAGTTGTTAGAACCGGAGAAATGGACCGCGAATATTAGAAGAGAGCTCAAGTCGATTACAAGGCACTTAACACCTTGAAATGCAGACTTATCAAAGAAGAGATCAATAGAGTAGGTCCATTCGAAAATTCTAAGAAATTATGGAAAAATTAATTGAACTGCATGAGGGTACAAATGATACTAGGATAGCTAAACGGGATATGTTATTAAATAAACTATTTAATTGTAAAATGAATGAAAATAAAAATTCTAGTCAACTTCATACTAGAATTAAAGATATATTAAATGAATTACACTTAATTGGACACCAAATAGAAAATAGGGACATTATTAGGTATACACTTAAAGCATTCCCGAGAAATGCCTTATGGATATCAATTGTCAATTGTTAGTGCAATCAACCCGTGATATGGTTTTGATGTGTGTGGCAAAGGATTTAAGTTAGGTTGTTATAGTAAATTGATATGTGCGTTGGAGTCTTGCGGGACTTAGTAATTCGCACATGAAGCCTTGGCGAGTTTTACCTCTCATGACTCCATCCTTGAGTCGAAGAAGGATGGCTTTGCGGAAGCCGTGCGCTTGGAGCATCCGAGGGACTGCCGGACGAGGAGCTTGGAGTGAAGCCGGAGGAAGTAGACTTCAGGGCGAGACGCAAAGGATGGCGCTGTAGAGCCGTGCGCTTGGCGCATCCGAGGGACATGGCCGGACGAAGACAACTTCAAAGGCGAGGGACTTCAAGAGATGAGAGTGAGCGAATGTAACTCGGGAAGGGGTAGTGCTCTTAGGTGAAACTTGGCCATTTGGCTAAGTGTCGGATGAGATTTTCGACACCGATCATCATGAAATGACAATGATCGCTTCCGAGTCGAACGGGTTTGATCGTATCCGATCGATGGAGTTTAGCGAGCTGATCGCCATGGAATGACAGTCGACTGCCAGAGGAAGTCGTTGGCACAAAACCTCTCGTAGCCGACTGGGCAGTGACTACGGAGGCAGCAGTCAACTGATGGTTACATCAGTCGACTGCCAAGGGATCCGTTGGACTACAACGGTCAAGATCCAACGTGTTCGGAGGCCGTTGTAGTGGCGACAGTCGACTGTCAAGGGCAACAGTCGACTGGTGGCGTCCAACGGGAAGAAATCAACCCTCTCTATAAAAAGAGAGGGTGTTGGGCTTTGGGAGACTAATGTTTGAACTCCTAACAGCTCCCAAAGTGCCCTAAACTTTTTTCCACTCTTCTACTAGTGCTAATCTTCATTCTATTGTAGAAGAGTGATCCTTGTGTAAAAGAGGTTACCTCCACCTAGCTTTGTGCAAAGGAGAGATCTAGTGGAAAGATTGAGGAGTGATTCATTTTGGACGAATCAGACCGTGGATTAGTAGCGTAGCCGTGAACCACGTTACATCCTTTGTTGGCATTTGTATTCTTGTTTATTGCTTTATCTTTATTGTTTATGCTTCCGCTTGCGCTAACGATTTTGTAGACGAGCAAATGAACGAACGAATTCCATCATCGAACGAAAGAGGGCTATTCACCCCCTCTAGCCGGCCAACATCTACACTTCATCGACCCTACAAGTGGTATCAGATCCAAGACACTTGTTGAGGACTAACCGCCAACACAAGCACTACATTCAAGAATGGTCGGCTCAAACATTCATCCACCAAAGTTTGAAGAAGAATTCTCTTGGTGGAAAAAGAGAATGGAGGTATTTTTTGAAACCGATTTCGAAATTCTTTTAATTATGAAAAACGGTTTTGAAATGCCTAGGGATGAAGAAGGGGAGTCATTAGAAAAATCAAGGTGGAGCAAGAGGCAAAGGGAAGAGTACTTGGCAAACTCAAAAGCCAAACATCATCTTTACAACGTACTCCCCCAACAAGAAGTGAATAGGATAGGGGAGTGTGCTAGCGCCAAAGAGATGTGGGAGAAGCTAGTAGAGCTTCATGAAGGTACCTCAGAGGTCAAGCTTGTAAGGAGAGACCTCCTCCACTCCCAACTATCAAACATCAAATTAGAAAAGGGAGAAAAGGTAACCTCACTACACTCTAGATTTAAAGAGATAATAACTGGTTTATCTAGTGTAGAAGAGAAGCTTTCAAATAGGGACATGCTCATGAAGGTCATAGATGCTTTTCCCCAGTCCTCAAGATGGAGCTCTATGGTGGACTCCTTCTACATTTCCAAGAATTTGGAAGTGAGCACCTTGGAGGAGTTCTTCTCAACTATGGAGCTCCATAAAACAAGACTCGAAGGAATAGTAGAAGAGCCTAGAAATCAACCATCAAGGGGAGTGGCACTATTGGCCAACAAAGGGAAGAAGAAGATGGAAACTCCCTCCTCCTTCGATGAAGCTTCCTCCTCCTCCTCCATGGATAGCATGGAAGAAGCTTATATGGTAAGGAGGGTAAGGCATGCATTAAAAGGTTTTAAATTTAATAAATCTAATGATAGGAGGAGAAGACCAAGGGGGAAGGTGATTTGTTATAATTGCCAAGGAGAGGGACACATAAGGCACAATTGTCCCCTCTTGAACAAGAGCAAAGAGGAGAAGAGAAAGAAGGAAGAAAAGAAGAAGAAGGGGAGCAAGAAGAAAAAGGAAGAAGAAAAGAAGGCCAAGGAAAAGGGGAAGGTAAAGGCATTAAAAGCAAGTACTTGGGATGATCCTTCTTCCTCATCATCATCATCATCCGAGGAAAAAAATGCCTTTGTCATAAATTTGGCATTAATGGAATTTGATGACTTAGACTCCTCCTCCACCGAAAATGAAGAATCAAGCACAAGTGAGGAGAGCTCTAGTGAAGGGGGAGTTTCTTCACCATCATCGGAATCTGAGGAAGAGGACATGGAGACTATGGTAACGAACCTCTCACCATGTAAAATAGTTTCCATGATTTCTAGTCTCACTAAGGACTTGTTTAGGGCAAAGAAAAAGAACAAATGCATGCTATATCAAATTAAGGACTTAGAAGAAAAATTAGAAAAAGCATGCTCAAATGTTAATGATAATGTTTCTAGCCTTGATAATGCATGCTCACATGACTATATGCCATTTGATGTTAATGATGCATGCATTGATGAAAATAGGGCTCTAAGAGAAAAGGTAGATCATTTGACCAAGGCCCTAGAAAAGTTTACAATTGGCTCCAACACTCTTAACATGATCATAGAGAGCCAAGGAGCAAGTTTCAATAAGAAAGGCCTAGGATATAAGAAAAAGAAAAATGAAAAGGCCTATAAATGCTTAATTGCTAGGGGTCAAGATAAAAAGAAGACAATAGCTAGAAAATGGATTCTTAAGGAATTTTTAGTGAACCCCATAGGAAAGAATTTATTTTGGATTCCTAAATCCACCCTAAAGGGTTAGGAAAACCCTAGGATAGTCAACCATAAGGATTTCACCTATATCATATTTTTGGTTGACTTAGGATGGCGGGACAATATTTTTGAAAGAGTGTTAGGTGATGATAATGCACCTATAAATAGATAAATCATGCTTTAGGTGGTATTTGCCTTATTATCATGATGTAATACCTAATGCATGATTATTAATTGATGAATACATGTGTTTCATGATCATAATGTGAAATTTATCCATATATGTCTTTATGATCATGAGGATTGTTATGATGATACTTAACCTTGATAGAATTGCATGAAAATAATAGTTAAGTATATATAAATACCTTTAGGATACATCTCACACTCACCATAAGCTACCTTGATTAAAAACTTAGCATGAGTGAGATGTTAGGATGATACAAATGTCCACTAATTCCTATGACATTTAGATGGTCATTTAAGGTATCAAAATAGCAATAATAGACCAATCATGAGGAAGACTCATGTTTAATTCATAGACATATTGCCCAAAGATCATGGTTGGATATTTCATATGTTTTCAAAACAATTTCTTATTTTAAAATCTGCATGTTCATGTTTTGAAACAATCCAAAGCAAAACTAATTGTTAAAATGGATACAAATTTGATCAAAACACTAGTTGTTTTTAAAGCTTTTGGATTTTTAGCATATCATTGAAAATATAATGACTTTTCATGAAAAACTATTTTTCATTGATAAATAACCCTAAAAGAAATGTGTTCCCCAAATTTCACTATTTTTTGAATTTTCTAAAAATTTTAGTGCATTTCTGAAATTCGTCCAGAAAATCAGAAATTCTGATTTCCTTGTGCCAGTCAACTACCATATTGATAGCAGTCGACTGATGTACTGTGCACAAGCACAGTAAACTGATTTTATCAGGATTTTAAGTGTTTTTGATTTTTGTTTCTCTCTAGACATGATGCCATGACATATAAACCCTATTTAATCTTTTTGATGGTGTCAAAGGGGGAGAAATATACATGTGTAAGTAAAGGGGGAATGTATTTAGGGGGAGTTTCATGTATTAAGGGGGAGAGTTTCTAATCATGTTATTTACATGCTTTCTTTCCTTAATATTTTATCAAATGTTTTTACCTAACTTAAACGGATTGCCACACATCAAAAAGGGGGAGATTGTTAGTGCAATCAACCCGTGATATGGTTTTGATGTGTGTGGCAAAGGGTTTAAGTTAGGTTGTTATTGTGATTTGATATGTGCGTTGGAGTCTTGCAGGACTCAGTAATTCGCACATGAAGCCTTGGTGAGTTTTACCTCTCATGACTCCGTCCTTGAGTCGGTGAAGGATGACTTTGCGAAAGCCGTGCTCTTGGAGCATCCGAGGGACCGCCGGACGAGGAGCTTGGAGTGAAGACAGAGGAAGTAGACTTCAGGGCGAGACGCGAAGGATGGCATTGTAGAGCCGTGCGCTTGGCGCATCCGAGGGACGTGGTCGGACGAAGACAACTTTAAAGGCGTGGGACTTCAAGGGATGAGAGTGAGCGAATGTAACCCGGGAAGGGGTAGTGCTCTTAAGTGAAACTTGGCCATTTGGCTAAGTGTCGGATGAGGTTTCCCGACACCAGTCGACTGCCATGAAATGACAGTCGACTGCTCTAAGTCGAACGGGGTTCGACTGGTATCCGACTGATGGGTTTATGCCCAGCAGTCGACTGTCAAAGGAAGTCGCGGGCACAGAACCTCTCGTAGCCGACTGGGCAGTCGACTACGGAGGCAGCAGTCGACTAATGGTTACATCAGTCGACTGCCAAGGGATCCGTTGGACTACAACGGTCGGGATCCGACATGTTCGGAGGTCGTTGTAGTGGCGGCAGTCGACTGCCAAGGGCAGTAGTCGACTGGTGGCGGCCAACGGGAAGAAATCAGCCCTCTCTATAAAAAGAGAGGGTGTTGGGCTTTGGGAGGCTAATGCTTGAACTCCTAATAGCTCCCAAAGTGCCCTAAACATTTTTCCACTCTTCTACTAGTGCTAATCTTCTTTCTATTGTAGAAGAGTGATCCTTGTGTAAAAGAGGTTACCTCCACCTAGCTTTGTGCAAATGAGAGATCTAGTGGAAAGATTGAGGAGTGATTCACCTTGGACAAATCAGACCGTGGATTAGCAGCGTAGTCATGAACTACGTTACATCCTTTGTTAGCGTTTGTATTCTTGTTTATTGCTTTGTCTTTATTGTTTATGCTTCCGCTTGCGCTAACGATTTTGTAGACGAGCAAACGAACGAACGAATTCCATCATCGAACGAAAGAGGGCTATTCCCCCCCTCTAGTCGGCCAACATCTACACTTTATCACCCTACATGCCTTTAAGATTTCTAGGGATCTTTCTACAATTAGGCTAGACGAACTATTTTATGAACTTGAACTACATGAACAAGCTAACTTGGGTCAAACTAAGAATGGTATAGCTTTGATGGCAGGTCCGACTAAAAACGAAAGAAAAGTGAAGAGTGAGTCCGAAGATGAGTCGGAGTCGGAAACAAACGGAGAAGAGGAGATCGTAAATATGGTTCGGAAGATGTTCAACCGGAGGAAGAGATTTACGAAGAAATATGCTAAAAAGGTCATCGACAACAAGCCAAGACCCCGATCGAAAGTGACATGCTACGAATGCAACGGAAAGGGACACTACAAGTCGGAGTGAGCAAACCTAAAAAAGGAAGAAAAACCAAAAAAGGAAAAGAAGAAGAAAGTGCTTAAGGCGACATGGGATGAGTCATCATTGGAAGAGTCAGACGCAGAAGAGACGAAGAGAAGTTTCGTCACATTTATGGCCGAATTGAGCTCCGGAGCCGAGTCAAGTTCTGAGTACGAGTCCGATTCCGAGTCCGAGAAAAGCCACGGATCCGTATCCATTTTTGAATGTTCAAATGAGGTAACTTCTCCCTTAGAAGATAAGTTGTATAATCTAATTGCATGTCTAGGTAGGAAGTTAGCTAAGTTCGAGAATTGAGTCGACTCGCTACTTAAGGAGCAAGTCAACTCGAAGACTTCGACTTGCCAAATTAAGGATAGAGACTCAACTCAAGGTCCAAAGCTTGAGGAAGAGAACTCAGTCGTAAAAAGGCAAGTAGAAGATCTAACCAAATATTTGGAAAGGTTCACTTCGGGTTCCCAGTATCTCAACATGATACTTGGAGCTCAGTGAGCCGTGTACAACAAGTCCGAACTCGGATACAAAGCTGAGTCCTCCTATAAATCATACATGTCATTACTTAGCCGAAACGCTAAGAATCGAGTCCAAGCATGGGTTCCTAAGTCTAGCTTAGTTAACCAAGTTGGACCAAATCAATTTTGGGTTCCCAAGAGTCAAGTTCACTTAGTGAACAAAACTCAATCTAGTTACCATTTGGGTGGAGCTAACACTTTGCTTGTTTCCTTGTTTAGTTAAACACTTGCATGTTTTAGTTTACTTTACTTACTTAATTTAAAACGGACTAGATAGGAAACAAAGTAGTTTAAACTTAAATAACTTAGTACTAAGACAAGTGAACTGATAGTAAGTTAGGGAAGTTCTTCGAAGTGCATGTCTAGGAAGTGGTCGTTGCTCCGATAACCAAGAAGGTCATGTGCCTCGCCACGACCTGGTGCACTAAGTCAAGTGGAATTGACCGAAGCTAACTCACTAAGTCTTTAGATAGTTAGACCAAGGCTTAGTCCAAAGTGAATCAAGTACTTGATTCCTTCATTGACTTTGTCCAGGAAGTAGTCGTTGCTTCGATAACCAAGAAGGTCATGTGAATCGCCACGACCTGGAAGTCAATGCTAAAAGAACCTACTTGACTAGCTCAAACCAAGATTGAATCTAACACAAGTTTAAACACTTTAAAATTGGTCATTAAATTTAATTAAGATAAAAAGAAATGCTCATCTCACAAAACTCATAGGAATAAGTGTATTGAAAACCAAGCTTGAGTGAGATGATTTAGAACTTAATTGAGAATAATTAGTTTAATTTAGCATAACTCAACCTAATAGACTTAAATCAAAATTAATAAATTTACCTTAACAACTTACCTTAATTAAACTTAATTCAACTCAACTTAATTTATTAAACTAAACAAACATACCTAAATAAACAGATTCACTTAACTCAACAAAATACTTAATAACTTGGCTTAAATTTAATTAAATTATGTTAGTGAAAGCCCTAGAGCCAATCATGTGATGATTATTGTATGGACTTTATTGTATCATATTCCTATTTATAAAGGCATGGTTATTATATTTACTTGTATTGGTGCCAAATAACTAAGTATAATAATGTCCTTGAGTAGAAGGTTCTTATCTATATCAATCGATTGGTTGAATCGATAATGAGATGATATAAAGAACACTACTCTTAATCATTCCTAGTCAAGTATTAACATTCAGGGACAATGTTAATGCGTAGAGACTAGCATGTAGGTCAACACGATGACTTGATCTCACAAGTCATGGATATGAGATATCAAGTTGACACATGGGTATGCATTGAAGATTGTATACTGAATGACCCGCCATGAGAAAGTATCATGGATCATTATATGAGTGTCATATACTTTCTCATGTGACTATTAGTATGACTATTAATCCTTGGACTTGAAGTCACCATGGTTCCCTACATAAGGAGTTGCATACTTTGGCTTCGTCAAACGCCACCTATAAATGAGTGGACTATAAAGGCAATTACTGGGTATGTAACAAATTATACAGAGGGATGTGAGTGATGTATATGGGATCTATCCCTCCTATATGATGGGAGTGACATCGTTATTCTTGATAGAGTGAGGCCACGAAGTGCATGGCCATGCCCAAATGAGTCAATATGAGATATTGAGCTCATTTGATTAGAGTGAGTCTACTTGGAGTTCAAGATATAGATTGTACCGAGGATGACACGGTCTATGCCTCAATTGGTCAATCTAGATGTCAAGGATAGAGGGACATTATCACATATTGTGAGAGTCACAATTAGTAGTCACAAAGGTGATGTTGGATCTCAACATTCTTGTAACTTGGGTAGAATGATGTGATTCTAGATACCGCTCATTGCTTATGTTCCTAAATCGGTTTAGGAGCATTGCCAATGTTACAAGAACCTATAGGGTCACACACAAAAGGCAATTAGATGGAGATTAGGTTCATATGATGAACCATGAGGATTAGGTTCATGGGATGAACCAAATTGGATTAAGAGTAATCCAAATTAGACTAATTGAGTTAGACTCAATTTGATTCAAGTGTTGAATGAGTCTAATTTAGATTTGATTCATTGAGTCAATTTAAATTAATGAATAGAGATTCATTAAATCAAATTGACTTGAATCAAGTGGTTAGATTTGATCAACCATGGGAGATAAGAGGTCAAGTTTGACTTGACTTGAGAGGGAAGATGAATGGTCAATTTTGACATGACCAATTGCCATATCATGGTGACTTGGCATTGGGCCGACCAATGATGATGTTCCACATCATCATGGACTTATCTTGTGGTGCCACCTCATGAGGGAGACCAAGAGCCATTGGCTCTTGGAGTTACATGCATGCATGTAACCCCCCAAAACAATGTGGCCGACCACTTTTCATTAGATGAGAAGTTATTTGGAATTAAAGTTCATCTTCTTCCTTGCTCCTCTCAAGCTCTCTCCCATTCCTCATCTTGCCGAGATCCCTAAAGGGTGCTAGCACACTCTAAGGTGTCTTCTTCACCATTTGTCCGTGTGGATACTTGTAGAGGAGTGTACACTTGACACTCTTTGAGATTCGACAAAGCATTTGTACGAGCGGGATAAGCGAAGAGCGTCGCTACGAGGGTAACACTCTCATCATATAGATCTGTGGTAGATCTAGGTTATCCATAACACATACATGTAGTTTTTATTTTTTTATATCTTCGCACGGATCCGTGGCCGGGCTTCCGAGGTTTCCGCAACGCAAAAAAAAAAACAGTTTTTGTGGCTTGGAAAGTCCAATAGTGGTATCAGAGCCACGTGCGAAGCATGTATGTGTTATTAAATTTGTAGTTTTTGTATTAGATATAAAAATTACAGATTTTTAAGTCCCTGTAAATTTCCTATTTTTATAGATTTTTGGGTATTTTTCTCGAAGAGTCGAAGCAACAAGTGTTGGGACACTTGTAGGCTTCGACCACCGAGAAAAACTCTCCGAAATGGCGAGTTCTCACTTTAGGTTTTTGGGACAGTAACTTAAGTCGCTGTAAGATCAAGTAGGGACACTCACAAAGTTTATTTTTACGAGTAGAGGCACTGCCCTATCCCCGAAAGGGGCCTTGTCCCGCGATCGCGCCCGGAAACCGCTTAGCGGGACCGTTACGGAGAGGTGACTCATAAAATTGAAAAAAAAGGAAAAATTATAGAAATTTCTGTAAAATATATAATTTAAAATTATTTATAATTCTGTGATGGTCATGGCCCAATAACTCCAATATGATTGGATGATAAATGTGTTGTAATTCATAATTCGGCCTGCGTGCCATTTTTATGGTTGTGCATGTTGTATAGGGTATGTGACCTACGCGTCGTGCCTTTTCTTTTAAAATTCTAGTTGTAAATAGTTTTATACTCAAATGTAACTCGAGTTTCATGTTTGTAATGTACAAAATAGAGCGGTGGAAGGTCCACTAGTAGACGGAGTTATGAGAAGGGTGCCGACGACACATGGCGGTCAAAGGAGGCACTTGGAGAAGCCGCTAACCCTAGGTTGACCGTCCGATCTTCTCATTGGCTTGTGAAGTTCATAGTCGGGCCATGACCACTTCAAAATTAATATATATATATATATATATATATATATATATATATATATATATATATATATATATATATATTGTTTTGCTTGTATGTATGTAATGCATGCTAGTAAATTTTGCTTGTATATATTTGATGCATGCTAGGATATTTTTCTTGTATGTATATGATGCATGCTAGAATAATGCTTGTATGTATGTGATGCATGCTAGTGTAGGATAATAAAGGCCTTGATGCGTATATGATACACATTCACGATTAGATTAGATCCTAATCGAATCAACTCGAAAATGCTTACCAAGTCTTGATACCCATCACTACCTCGATCATTTGTAGTTGTTGAATCTGCCAAAGCAGAGCAACGCATATTTTCTTGGTAGGGTGCGGAGGGACAATCTTGGTCCCGCCTATCACGACTTGGGTTAGAGTAAGCTCAATTATATTGAGTAAAACTAGTTAACTCAATTGAATCGAGTAAAACTATAGGCATATTCCAACCGTTGGAAAGATAGGATAAGATCACATTTACACTAAATCTTGGGCCATTTAGCCAAAGCTAACTCAAGGTATTTTGTAAATGTGGGTCTTGATCCTATAAACAAGAGTTGCATAGAGATGTAATCGGTAATGTGTTACCTACCGATCAAACTAAGTCTTGGGTGATTTAGCCAAAGCTAACTCAAGGCGTAGTATGATGTTGATCTTGTCCCACAAGAATTATAGATAGTTTGTATGAATCAAGTAATGTGGTTTGACCACATCCATAACTCGATTCTATAAAAGTCCTATAATTCAGTGGGAGCATCATTTGATTAAAGGCCTAATTAAATGATAAAAGGAATATGATATTAATTTTTCTGCATTGTGTATGTTGTAGATTACTATGTTGACAAACACGAACACTCTCTCCCTGTATTCTGTCCTTGAGAAGGACAAGCTCAATGGAGCAAATTTCCTGGACTAGTACAGAAACCTGAGAATTGTTCTCACCCAAGAAAGGAAACTGTACGTCCTGGAGCAACCCATTCCGGAGGCACCTCCTGCCACTACCTCGCGAACTGACAAAGATGCTTACTAGAAGCATCAAGATGATGCATTAGATGTGTCATGTCTCATGCTCGCGACCATGAACTCTGAGCTTCAGAAGCAACACGAGTTCATGAATGCTTATGATATGGTTGAACATCTTCGTCAACTATATCAAGGACAAGCAAGGCACGAGAGATATGAGATCTCTAAGGCATTGTTTCAGTCCAAGATGCAAGATGGGACTCCCGTAGATCCGTATGTACTCAAGATGATTAGGTACATAGAAAACCTACAGAGGTTGGGATTCTCACTTGGCCAAGAGTTGGCCACTGACTTGATCTTGCAATCTTTGCCACAAACCTACAATCAATTTGTCATGAATTACAACATGAATGAAATTGATAAGCCACTGCCTGAGATGCTCAGCATGTTGAGAACTGTTGAGCTCAACCATAAGAAGGGAAAATCTGACTCCATTTTGATGGTGCAAAAGAAGAAAGGCAAGGGAAAGCCTAAAGGTAAGGGAAAGTCTCAAGCCAAGGGCAAAGGCAAAGAACTGAAACCCAAAGGAGGGGTGGCCAAAGAAGGGGCTTACTTCAACTGCAAGGAAGTTGGACACTAGAAGCGTAACTGCAAAGCATACCTGGAATATCTTAAGAAGAAGAGAAGTGAGACTTCTACTTCAGGTATAAATGTTATAGAAGTCAATCTATCTATTTCTTCATCATGGGTATTGGATACCGGATGTGCATCTCACATTTGTACCAATGTGCAGGCGCTGAGAAATAGCAGGGCATTGACGAAGGGCGAGGTGGACCTACGAGCAGGCAATGGAGCAAGAGTTGCTACTGTCGCTGTAGGAACTTATGATCTATTTCTTCCCACTGGGCTTGTACTAGAACAAGATGAATGTTGTTATGTGTCTGCTTTAACTAAGAACATAATTTTGGTTTCTTGTTTGGACAAGAAAGGATTTACATTTATAATAAAGAACAAATATTGTTCAGTTTATTTAAATGATATGTTCTATTGTAGTGCACCTCTAATGAATGGACTCTACTTTCTAGACTTAGAGAGCTCCATCTATAACATAAGTACCAAAATGTTCAAGTCAAATGAGTTGAACCAAACCTATCATTTAAATAGATGAACAAATGGACTCTACTTTCTAGCACATGATCTTTTCCATGTCTTACCAATGTGGGACTTTGATTGTATTCCCAATACTCCAACAATCCCCCCCTCAAACGAAGGACCACATTGGGCCCCCCCTCAAGCCTATCCCTCCTCGGAGGATTTTCTCTGCTTGATGTCCGATCTTCAACCCACCAGGACTTCCTGTCAGTTGTTCGGTCCTCCCGACCCAACTAGACTTCCTGCCTGATTTCTAGTTCTCTTGATCCGGACGTGGGAGTTCAACTTCCTTCGTTCGAGGTTCATGGCTTGACATGGACCATGGCTCTGATACCAATTGTTAGTGCTTATAAGCTCCACATATCTCCACAATGGTATGATATTGTCCACTTTGGGCCCAAGCCCTCATGGTTTTGTTTTTGGGCTTTACCCAAAAGGCCTCATACCAATGGAGATATCTTTTCATCTTATAAGCACATGATCTTTTCCATGTCTTACCAATGTGGGACTTTGATTGTATTCCCAATACTCCAACATATCCTTTTGGGGATATGCTCTAGACACAACAGCCTTCACACTTAACCATGTACCATCCAAGGCTGTGATAAAGACACCATATACGATATGGACAGGGAGAAATCCCAAGATGTCTTTCATAAGGATTTGGGGCTGTGAGACTTACGTTCGACGTCAAGTCTCAGACAAACTGGGACCCAAATTTGATAAGTGATATTTTGTTGGATATCCCAAGGAGACGAAGGGATATTACTTCTACATTCCCAATCAGCACAAAGTATTTGTGACAAAGACTGGGCTATTTCTAGAAAGGGATTTTGTTTCTAGAAAAACTAGTGGGAGTATGTTCGATCTTGAAGAAATTCAAGATAAGGACCATAACACTGAGGCCTTGATGGAGGTTGAACAGGAACCACAAAGTGTTGTGGGTGATGAGATTGTTGCACAAAGAGTTATGGAACAATCACTTGTTCAGGTAGACCTACCTCTTCGCAGGTCTGATAGGGTACGTCGTCAGCCTGAGAGATACTCATTTCTCTTGTCTGACCATGATAACGTTATGCTTATTGAGAATGAGCCTACCTCCTATCAAGAAGCTGTGATGAGCCCAGATTCTGAGAAATGGCTAGAGGCCATGAGATCCGAGATGGAATCCATGTACACCAACCAAGTATGGACTTTGGTTGATCCACCTGAAGGGGTCAAACCCATTGGGTGTAAGTGGGTCTTTAAGAGAAAGACTGACATGGATGGACTTACACATACCTATAAGGGACGATTGGTGGCTAAAGGTTTCAAGCAAATTCATGGTATTGACTATGATGAAACCTTTTCTCCAGTGGCGATGTTTAAGTCCATTCGGATCATGCTTGCTATTGTAGCATACCACGATTATGAGATCTGGCAGATGGATGTCAAAACCACGTTTCTGAATGGAAACTTGCTCGAGGATGTGTACATGACACAACCTAAGGGTTTTGTAGATCCACAACATATTGGAAAAGTATGCAAGCTGCAAAGGTCCATTTATGGGCTAAAGCAAGCTTCTCGGAGCTGGAATCTTCGATTTGATGATGCGATCAAATAGTTTGGTTTCATTAAGAATGAAGATAAACCCTGTGTCTATAAGAGGGTTAATGGGAACACAGTTGTCTTCCTTGTATTGTATGTGGATGACATACTACTCATTGGGAATGACATTCCTTCGCTACAGTCTGTGAAGACTTGGTTGGGGACGTGCTTCTCAATGAAGGACTTAGGTGAAGCAACCTGTATTCTAGGAATCAAGATCTATAGAGATAGATCTAAGAGATTGCTTGGCCTAAGTTAGAGTACATATATTGACATGGTATTACTACGGTTTGCCATGCAGAATTCCAAGAAGGGACTTCTGCCGATGTCACATGGTGTGAGTCTTTCGAAGACTCAAAGTCCCTCTTCTAGAGAGGAGAGAGACCGCATGGATAAGATCCCTTACGCATATGCTATAGGATCTATCATGTATGCCATGCTTATAGGGAATCATCATGCTTCTCGGGAGGCTCATCAGCTCCCATGTCCCTGGATTAAAATTTTCACTAATGAAAACTAATCCGGATGGGATGAGTTTCCTAAGCACAACTAATTCGTCGTCGTGCCAATGACTCGAGCGATCTCTTGAACAAACTTGTTGTTCAAGCAATCAACTCTTCTAGTCAGTTAGCCGCGGAAGAGACGACGGACGGATCACCGATTTTTGTGTTTCTTATCGGGGTCCATGATTATACAAATACATATAAATGTAAACTAGTATAATCAACACATACATAAAATAAGCATCCACACAAAACATGCATATAATTGAAAAGCAATTATAAAAATAATACAAAAGAACATTAATCAAAATAAACAAGATTATACCTCTTGTTATACCTCTTGATCTTCTATTGTATGTCCTCCCTCCTTTTGGACGTCGTGTGGGCGACGATCTACCAAAAGTTGAAGCCTCCTAGATCACCAATCTTCCTTTCCTTGTTCACTAGGAACAAAGGAAGATCCTAAAACAAAACTCATCTTCCTTTCTAGAACCGGCCACCAAGTCAATAAACTCGATGTTGTCGCCGGCCAAGGAAGATCAAATGGAGTATGGAAACCAACCAAAAGAGAAACAACAAGGGCATGGGCGCCGGCCAACACTTGGAGAAAGGAAAGGAAAACAATCCTCCTCCTTGTTGCCGCCCAAACCCTAGACAAAGCTCTCGTAATTTGGTAAATCAAAGAAATAAATACTAAGTACATGTGCCCGTTATTATATCGGGATTAAGAGCATGTACAACATAATATCCGAGGTCCGATTCAATTATGTAGTCAGCAATAAATTGAATCACCTCTATGTCGGTCCTGCTCAATACACCTAAGTGTACTAGTGTAACTCTATTTTCAAGACAAAACAATACCAAGCTACACTACAACCATGCCAATGGTTTGTCCAAAACCATCTTGGTTGTGAGCCTCTACTTATATTCTACAAGGGACTGATAACATGATCTTCTGTGCCACACCAAGCACCATGTTATCTACAATGTAAAATATTAGACAATATGCACACATATAATAAATATAAAGTGTAAACAATGATCATGTGATTCTTATTTAAAAATAAAAATGTTTATACAAAAAGAGCTAGGCTTTCAGTATACATTCCAACAATCTTCCACTTATACTAAAATACTATGCTGTCATCACACTGCCATACATCTGATTCCCCTTCCCTCCACATGCCTATCAAAGCTCTCGCTAGAAGGGCCTTAGTGAAAGGGTCTACCAGGTCATCCTCTGATGCAATCTTGGCAACAACAACTTCCACCTCCTTTACGATTTCTCGTATCAAGTGGTACTTACGCTCTATGCATTTACTTACCTTATGGGCTCGTGGTTCCTTCGAGTTTGCAACTGCACCATTATTATCACAATAAATTGTGATATTTCTGGGCAAACCAGGAATCACATCCAAGTCCATCAGGAAGTTCCTGAGCCACCCAGCTACTTTGGCCGCCTTAGAGGCTACCACATACTCAGCTTCCATGGTAGAGTCCACCACACATTTCTGCTTGACACTCCTCCATACAATGGCTCCACCTCCCAAAGTAAATACAAAACCTGAGGTAGACTTACTGTTATCCCTATCAGATTGGAAATCAGAATCTATGTAACCCACAGGGAGTAATTGGTCTGCCCGGTAAACTAGCATATAATCCCTAGTCCTTCTCAGGCACTACAATATATGCTTTATCGCAGTCCAATGTCCTTGTCCTGGATTACTCTGATATCTGCTGACCATGCCCACGACATAGCAGATATTGGGTCTCGTACATAGCATCGTATACATGAGGCTTCCTACTACCGAAGCATAAAGAATCGCCTTCATCTCCTCTATCTCCTTAGATGATCTAGGACACATCTCCTTAGATAAAGGAACTCCATGCCTAAAAGGTAGAAAACCTTTCTTGGAGTTTTGCATGCTAAAACGATCCATAATCGTGTCTATGTATGAAGCTTGGGATTAGCACACTAACCTTGATCCCAAGGATGTGTCCCACTTCTCCCAAGTCCTTCAAAACTGTTTGGACAACCATACCCTTACGTCTGATAACACTCTGATATTGTTGCCAACTACTAAAATATTATCTATGTATAGTACAAGAAATACCGCTACGTTTCCGTCACATCTCTTGTATACACAAGACTCATCCGGACTTTGAATAAATCCATAAGTCTAGATTTACCTCATCAAAGTGGATGTTCCAAGACCTCGAAGCTTTCTTCAATCCATAAATGGACCGATTAAGCTTACATACAAGATGCTCTTTGCCCTTAGCAATGAATCTCTGGTTGCTTCATATAGATGTTCTCCTCAAGACTTCCATTAAGGAAAGCTGTCTTGACATCCATTTGCCACACCTCATAATCCATATGAGCTTCTATGCATAAGAGCTCCTAGTCCTGATTTGAATCCATAGATTCAATCTAAGTATTCATTGCACTTTGCAAAAATGCTGCATCTTTATCTTGGATTGCCTCGTCATATGTCCAGGGATCAGGTTCATGTTCGCCAGGGACCAAATCGGAAGATTCTCCCAAGAACATGAATCTATCAGGCTGTCTCACAACCCTCCCACTACGACGAGGTATCACCTGTGTATCCTCTGTGACACGCGGTGCAGTGACATGTGGTATATCCTCTTGTACCGGTGGTACTGAAGTCGGGACTTCCCCTGTCAACTCCTCAAGAACAATCCTACTCGTGGGCTTGTGGTTCATCACATAGTCCTCCTCTAGAAATCTGGCATTCGTACTAATGATCACCCTCTGATCTCTAGGACTATAAAACAAACCACCCTTTGTTCCCCTAGGATAGCCAACAAACAAGCGCACTTCTGTACGAGGTTCCAACTTACCAGCATCAGCCTTCAGTAGATGTGTTGGACTCCCCCATATCCAAATATGTCTTAGACTAGGCTTTCGCCCAGTTCACAACTCTGTGGGAGTAGAAGGCACTGATTTAGATGGAACCAAGTTCAGAATGTACACTGCCGTATCTAGAGCATGTCCCCAGAACGAATCTGGCAAGTCAGAATAACTCATCATCGATCTAACCATCTCCATAAGAGTCCTATTCCTTTGCTCCGCTACACTATTCTGCTGGGGTGTGCCAGGTGCAGACAATTGGGATTGAATCCCAGCCTCTGATAAGTAATTCCTAAACTCTCCCAAGAGGTATTCACCACTACGATCAGATCGTAGTGTCATCTGGAATAATTGTCTATGAAAAAGATGAAATATTCAAAACTACCTCTTGCCTGGATAGACATAGGACCATACGAATCAGAATGAACCAATTCCAACACATCTTTGGATCTATACCCCTTGGCCTTGAAAGACCTCTTGGTCATCTTACCCTCCAAGCAAGATTCGCAGGTTGGGAGATCCTCCACCACTAATGAACCCAAAGGTCCATCAGCTATCAACCTTTGAATTCTACTTAGGTTAATATGACCAAGCCTAAGATCCCAAAGATATGTTTGGTTCATCATCGAAGGTTCTTTTCTCTTATTAGAATTAGAAGATGAGTTATAAATTTTAATTTGCATCGTGGGAGCTTGTGGTTCAAGTTATAAATTTCCTATCTATGTACCTGAATAGATAATGTTCCTATTCCTTTTATAACAAATCTGTCATTAAAAGGAATAGATTATCCATCCATAATTTAGAAACCGAAAGCAATTCTTTCTAAATAAAGGTACATAAAGAAAATTCTTAAGAACCAAAAATTTTATTTTTCTCAAAAGATAAATAAAACATTTCCCACTGCAATAGCCGCCATCTTCATGGCATTGCCCAAGTAAATGGTAATATCCCCTTTAGCTAGTCATCGGGTTTCCTGAAACCCCTGCAAAGTATTACAGATATGATTAGTGGCTCCCATACCTACTCACCAGGTGCCGGTAGATAAGACCGCTAATCATGTTTCAACGACTAGTTCAAAGAATATATCTTTGTTCTTCTTTGGATTGGGACAGTCTTTCTTCCAATGTCCATCCTGCTAGTAAGTGAAGTACTTGCCTTTATTCTTCACTCCTGAGATCCTCCCACCACATTTGCTCCACCTTGTTTCTCCTTCTTCTTGCCTTTCGGCTTAGAAGTAGAAACCTTTTTGAGCAACCATGGCTTGAGGACACTCTTTGAAGAGTGCATACTTGTACTTCTTAGCAGATAAGACAATATCTAGATTCTTTCCAATCAACATTATTTGGGTACAGTAAGTTTATTTCCTTTAGTATCATAGTAAGTGGACTGAAAGTCATTTTTGAAAATCCTAAGAATCACATAGATCATTACTTTAGATTTCAAATATTATTGATTCCTCAAAACAATAAAATTCTGAAATCAACCAACACCTCAAAACACCGAGAATATCGCATGCCACATTGTGTGGACGTATACGAATTCTACATTTGTAAGAGGAGGTTTTACCCATTAATTTTATTATCTTGTCAACCTTACTTTTTGACAAATAAAATTAATAGTTGGTTCCTCTTTGGCCCTACAAATAAAAGCAGTGACTCCGATGGGGAGGATACCTTTATTTGCATCTAAGTGTGCACCATTACACGATACTAAGGGAATTATTTCAGATTATGTGCCTTACCGCTGGGGAAGTACACACGCTCCTAGATAATTTCCTATAACCATTATTTAACCTAGTGATCCGCAAACAAACTCATCCGCAGGGAGGAAGGCACTCAAAGCTGACACGCAAGTTTGTTGCATCACACGTCAAATTGTAATGGAGGCCGTGGGAATTAATTAAAATATCCCTCTCCCACTTAGTAAATTGAAAATGAGGAATTTTCAAGCACACACAACATGCATATAAAACAAATCAGCAATAAATATGGAAAAATACAGAATTTTTCCAACTCTTATGACTTTGTTCTCCAATATGCATCCCGTCGTGTCGCCACCTCGTCCGCTCCACCTTTTCCGTGCGCAAGCCACATAAAGAGATTCGAGCCGAGATATATCATTTTAATTTACATCCATCGATCCTATACTCCATGAAGGAGTGTACAAACGATCTAGATCGAAAGTAAACTAAAATGAGCGGCTAAACAATGTCGTATTTAATTACAAAAATTAAATACTAATCTAGCCTCGTCAACCCCGAGGATTCAAATAATATACAATCACACACAAACAATCACATACACACATATAGCCATAACAGTCGGATCTTATGCCTACAACCAAAGAGTTAGCCTACGCACATCCTACTATTATCCGGCATACTCAATATATGATATGTGCATGAAAGTAACCAAATCCAAAACACACAAAACCGGAAACCGTGGCTCTGATACCACTTATAGGGAATCATCATGCTTCTCGGGAGGCTCATCGGCTCCCATGTCCCCGGATTAAAATTTTCACTAATGAAAACTAATCCGGATGGGATGAGTTTCCTAAGCACAACCAATTCGTCGTCGTGCCAACGACTCGAGTGATAGCTTAAACAAACTTGTTGTTCAAGCAATCAACTCTTCTAGTCGGTTAGCCACGGAAGAGACGACGGACGGATCGCCGGTTTTTGTGTTTCTTATCGGGGTCCATGATTATACAAATACATACAAATGTAAACTAGTATAATCAACACATACATAAAGTAAGCATCCACACAAAACATGCATATAATTGAAAAGCAATTATAAACATAATACAAAAGAACATTAATCAAAATAAACAAGATTATACCTCTTGTTATACCTCTTGATCTTCTATTGTATGTCCTCCCTCCTTTTGGACGTCGTGTGGGCGACGATCTACCAAAAGTTGAAGCCTCCTAGATCACCAATCTTCCTTTCCTTGTTCACTAGGAACAAAGGAAGATCCTAAAACAAAACTCATCTTCCTTTCTAGAACCGGCCACCAAGTCAATAAACTCGATGTTGCCGCCGGCCAAGGAAGATCAAATGGAGTATGGAAACCAACCAAAAGAGAAACAACAAGGGCATGGGCGCCGGCCAACACTTGGAGAAAGGAAAGGAAAACAATCCTCCTCCTTGTTGCCGCCCAAACCCTAGACAAAGCTCTCCCAATTTCCGGCCTTGGATGAAGGGAAGGAGAATAGGTTGAGCTCCGGCCAAGGCAGAGGGAACAAGGATAGTGGCCGGCCAACACTTAGAAGGAAGAAGAAAAGGATCTTCATCTTCTTGTTGCCGCCCAACCTAATCCCAAAACCCTAACCCTAGCCGCCCAACCCCAATCCTATCCCATCTAGGATTTGATTGCCGCCTAAGGGAAGCTATCCTAATGCCATCCAACCTAAGCCATAGAAGGAAGGGAGTAGCTTGGGCACCGGCCAAACCAAGGAGGAAGGAGGAAGAAGGGTTGCCGCCCACCATTGTGAACCAAACCCTAACCCTAGCCTCCCAACCCTTTCTTGCCTCCCAAGCCACCTTATCTCAATTAGGTTTTTCCATCTCTTTTGCCGCCCAAGCCCAAGCCCATATATATAGAGTTAGGTTTAGGCCTTGGTTTAATCTCCTCCATTGGATCTAGGGTTTTAATCTCAACCGTCGGTTCTAGAGATTTAATCTCCACCATCGGTTCTAGAGATTTAATCCCAACTGTCGGATCAAGAGATTTAATCTCAATCGTCTGATCTAGAGATTTAATCCCAACCGTCGGATCAAGAGATTTAATCTCAACCGTCGGATCTAGAGATTTGATCTCAATCGTCGGATCTAGAGATTTGATCTCAACTGTCGGTTCTAGAGATTTGATCTCAATCGTCGGATCTAGAGATTTGATCTCAACCGTCGGTTCTAGAGTTTTGTTTTCCATGATTGGATCTAGACTTCATGAAGTGTTAATAGGCTACAATAGGGACCATGAGGAGGAGTTGGATCTTGGCCGCCCGATGGATCAGAACCACACAAACTTGATCCATCAATGATGTTCCATTCCACTAGAGGATCATCATTGAACTACCTCACCAACCCCCATAAATTAATATGGGCTCCATATATTATTTGTACATCCATCTCCCCGTGTTTAAGATATCGAATGTCCTTCAATTGATTGATTTACTGACCATCAATCAATTAACATCTAACTCCTCGAGTAGTACCACTCAACCTTATCATCATGTTGACTAAGTCAACCTGCAAGGTTTACATGATGAACCTTATGAGCTTCTCAAGGGGACATCATCAACCTAATATATAGGACACGATTTCCTCCTATAATCAACGGTACACCATGTAAATAATATCATTTCCCAACTTACCGGGCATATTGATTTAATCCATAAAAATCTCACCCTTTGGTAAATCAAAGAAATAAATACTAAGTACATGTGCCCGTTATTATATCGGGATTAAGAGCATGTACAACATAATATCCGAGGTCCGATTCAATTATGTAGTCAGCAATAAATTGAATCACCTCTATGTCGGTCTGCTCAATACACCTAAGTGTACTAGTGTAACTCTATGTTCAAGACAAAACAATACCAAGCTACACTACAACCATGCCAATGGTTTGTCCAAAACCATCTTGGTTGTGAGCCTCTACTTATATTCTACAAGGGACTGATAACATGATCTTCTGTGCCACACTAAGCACCATGTTATCTACAATGTAAAATATTAGACAATATGCACACATATAATAAATATAAAGTGCAAACAATGATCATGTGATTCTTATTTCAAAATAAAAATGTTCATACAAAAAGAGCTAGGCTTTCAGTATACATTCCAGCAATGCTGTGTACTCATCCTGATGTCTCGTATGCTTTGAGTATGACGAGTAGATACCAGTCAGATCCAGGTGAGCATCACTGAATAGCAGTCAAGAATATTCTTAAGTACTTGAGAAGGACTAAAGAATATTTCTTGATATTTGGAGGCAATGAGGCGCTAGCTGTAAAAGGTTACAGTGATGCCAACTTCCAAAGTGACCAGGATGATTATAGATCACAGTTAGGGTTCGTGTTTTTCTTGAATGGTGACACTGTAAGATGGAAGAGTTCGAAGCAGGACACAGTTGCTGATTCTACAACAGAAGCCGAGTATATCGCTGCATTAGAGGAAGCAAAGGAGGGAGTTTGGATCAGCAAGTTCATTACTGAGCTTGGGGTGGTTCCTAGTATAGCAGATCCTATAGAGCTCTATTGTGACAACAATGGAGCTATTGCGCAGGCTAAGGAACATCGCTCACACCAGCGGACCAAACACATACTACGACGCTTCCATCTCATTCGAGAGATTATCGATAGAGGATATGTGAAGATTTGCAGAGTACCCACAGAGGCTAACATCGCAGATCCCTTGACCAAGGCTTTGGCACAGAAAAAGCATGATGGTCACACTAGGTCATTGGGTATTAGATACTACGGTGATTGGCACTAGTTCTAGTGGGAGATTCTTAGTGAAAGCCCTAGAGTCAATCATGTGATGATTATTGTATGGACTTTATTGTATCATATTCCTATTTATAAAGGCATGGTTATTATATTTACTTGTATTGGTGCCAAATAACTAAGTATAATAACGTCCTTGAGTAGAAGGTTCTTATCTATATCAATCGATTGGTTGAATCGATAATGAGATGATATAGAGAACACTACTCTTAATCATTCCTAGTCAAGTATTAACATTCAGGGACAATGTTAATGCGTAGAGACTAGCATGTAGGTCAACACGATGACTTGATCTCACAAGTCATGGATATGAGATATCAAGTTGACATATGGGTATGCATTAAAGAATGTATACTGAATGACCCGCCATGAGAAAGTATCATGGATCATTATATGAGTGTCATATACTTTCTCATGTGACTATTAGTATGACTATTAGTCCTTGGACCTGAAGTCACCATGGTTCCCTACATAAGGAGTTGCATACTTTGGCTTTGTCAAATGTCACCCATAAATGGGTGGACTATAAAGGCGATTACTGGGTATGTAACAAATTATGCAGAGGGATGTGAGTGATGTAGATGGGATCTATCCCTCCTATATGACGGGAGTGACATCGTTATTCTTGATAGAGTGAGACCACGAAGTGCATGGCCATGCCCAAATGAGTCAATATGAGATATTGAGTTCATTTGATTAGAGTGAGTCTACTTGGAGTTCAAGATATAGATTGTACCGAGTATGACATGCTCTATGCCTCAATTGGTCAATCTAGATGTCAAGGATAGAGGGACATTGTCACATATTGTGAGAGTCACAATTAGTAGTCACAAAGGTGATGTTGGATCTCAACATTCTTGTAACTTGAGTAGCAATGATGTGTTGCTAGATACCGCTCATTGCTTATGTTCCTAAATTGGTTTAGGAGCATTGCCAACGTTACAAGAACCTATAGGATCACACACAAAGGGCAATTAGATGGAGATTAGGTTCATATGATAAACCATGAGGGTTAGGTTCATGGGATGAACCAAATTGGATTAAGAGTAATCCAAATTAGACTAATTGAGTTAGACTCAATTTGATTCAAGTGTTGAATGAGTCTAATTTAGATTTGATTCATTGAGTCAATTTAAATTAATGAATACATATTCATTAAATCAAATTGACTTGAATCAAGTGGTTAGATTTGATCAATCATGGGAGATAAGAGGTCAAGTTTGACTTGACTTAAGAGGGAAGATGAATGGTCAGTTTTGACTTGACCAATTGCCATGTCATGGTGACTTGGCATGGGGGCCGACCAATGATGATGTTCCACATCATCATGGACTTATCATGTGGTGCCACCTCATGAGGGAGACCAAGAGCCATTGGCTCTTGGAGTTACATGCATGCATGTAACCCCCCAAAATAAAGTGGCCGACCACTTTTCATTAGATGAGAAGTTATTTGGAATTAAACTTCATCAGCTCCCTTTCTCCTCTCAAGCTCTCTCCCATTCCTCATCTTGCCGAGATTCCTAAAGGGTGCTAGCACACTCTAAGGTGTCTTCTCCACCATTTGTCCGTGTGGATACTTGTAGGGGAGTGTACACTTGACACTCTTCGAGATCCGACAAAGCATTTGGACGAGCGGGATAAGCGAAGGGCGTCGCTACGAGGGTAATGCTCTCATCATATAGATCTATGGTAGACCTAGGTTATCCATAACACATACATGTAGTTTTTATTTTTTTTATATCTTCACACGGATCCGTGGCCAGGCTTCCGAGGTTTCCGCAATGCAAAAAAAAAAAAAAACAATTTTTGTGGCTCGGAAAGTCCTACAAATTAAACCTAATTTTACTAGATTAAAACAAACTTAGTTGACTCACTAAACTAAACGTAAATAACCTACTAAATTAAATTTAACCATCTATACAACTAACTTAATCAAATCAAAACAATTAAGTAAATAAATGAAATTAATCTAATAAAATAAAATTAAACATAAAAAATCAACCAAAATTAAACATACTCGAATTCAGTCGACTTAATTTTTTCCAATCGACTCAACAAAGTCGACTGAATCAACTTCAGTTGCCTCCGAGTATCGGGAAGTTAAAATGTGACTTCAGTCGACTGAAGTAGATTCAGTTGACTGAAATGTGTTAGTAATATATGAGAGATGTCCTAAGGCAATCACCTTATGTTTGAACCATTTATATGATAAATGAAGATTCACTATTTGAGTATACATGTTTTCATGTATTTGATTAGATCTTAAACTCATTTACTGAATGTCCACGATACGATTCACAACATGAGAGAATTTGTGACTGGATCACAACTAGTGAGTATCTCTACATGTGTAATTGTGATGTATCAGAATTATCCCTAGTCGATGAATTGATGGATTTGGACAACATCAATTCTATCGAGACTAGCATGAGGTATACTCCTTGGTGTATCTAAGCAGCTGATTCTCACTGGCTAGAGATATTGTGATGTTCAGAGTTAATCGTGGATGCTAGTTATGGTAACTAGTTCATTGGAGTGATCAGCTGTAAGACTTCATATGGTTCTCTGTATATATAGATATGTCAATGAAGTTCTTACTGCAGCTTAAGTGCGATGTTCCTTTGACTTGCGGTATTCAAGTCATCTTGATCATGAAGACTTATGCTTTGAAATCTTAAGCAAGCATCTCTGAGGAGATGTGGACTCGGGATGATTGGGTATAAGTCGAAGTGATCGAAGGTGTTTGAATAGGCTATAAAGGATTCACCATTCCTTGCGAGGAGATGTATACCCATGGCCTCTCGTCAGATTGTTACTAAAGTCTTTGGCCAAAGTATTACATGTTTAGAGTAAGGTACTCTTGGATACATGTGCAGTATCTAAAATCCGTAGGACGAGAAAATGATACTTGGGCTAGGTGTGACGTAGTCAACCTAGTGGGGGCTGACACTATAGACTATGTCCTGAACCAAGTGGGTATAAGATGAGTGAAGGGAATGGAGCACGATTCATTGTAGGTGCTGAAGGGTTTCAGAAATAGTTCTGGATCAACTGTTAATCTTTTCGGTTAATTGGGGATCATGATGTACTACTAGGTGTCACTCATGATCGTTCTATAATTAATGATTAATTATAGATGGCCAACATAAATCAAGAACATATTTGGTCACACGCACAATGAGCGTAATCCGAAGGATTTAAAATGAGCTTGAGAATGAGATTCTCAGACCGAGAGAAACTAGGTTTGGTTGGACCAAACAAGGAGTGAACTTGAAATCATTTCAGGTGCAATGGAAGCGTGGATGGGACGTGTCTTATGAAAACATGATGGATGAACCAAATTGGTTTGGTTCTAATCCAATGGTGGAGAATAAATCAAAGGGGTTTGGTTTGTTTTAAACGAATGAACCAAAGTTGGTTCGGTTCGTTTTAACTTAAAATAGACCAAATCGGTTTGGTTTATTTTAACTTAAATTAATGGAGTGAGTTAACAGGTTTTGGTTATGAACCAATAACCATTAGGAGAATTTGTTCTCTATAAAATAGGGCTCAAGGGTTTAATGAGAGCCCTAATCCAAGTTGCCGCTCCCTCCCTTTTCTCCTCTTGTGGTCGGCGCCCATACCCTAGCTGCCGCCCACCCTTGTGCTGCCGTCCAAGATCCTTGCTGGCGTCCAAGCTTCAGTCGGCGACCCTCCGGTGATCTTCCTTGGCTCCGGCGACAAGGTGAGCATCTAGCTTCCTTATTTGGCCGGCGCTAATCCTCCACCAAAGCGGTCCAGTTTTCTGGACAGCTTGTTTATTTCGTGTCAGAGTGTCATTTGGACGACGTTTGGAGCTCCGACAGTGGCTACTTTATCGGGGATTCAATCTCCGGTAATCCTCAGAGGTGGAAGATGAAGGATTCGTCAAACGGTTGGTGAATACCTCTCCGAAGAAGCGAGTTTTTGAGGACTCATTTTGAATCCGAATTTTGATTCGGATTGTGATCTTCTCTCGATCACATCATCTTCGACACGAGGCTAGTGACTCGTACGAAGATGAGGCTCGTGACTTTGTGAAGTCATCCCGAAGATACTCGGCGTGGATATAGATAGAGGCGATTCTAGCGAGGATCGCTCCGGTTGATGTCTTTCCCGCTACACGTGATACATCAGGTATATGTAGAATAAATTTCCTTTTATTGCAAAATTTGAAACTACGGTTATGTCTACACATGTTGTACTATGCATGCATGTGGTGTGTGTTGTAATAAATTAAATTTATTATTTTTATTTCTTTCGCTGTGCACATGTTTACGAAACATGTTCAAACACACACTCGCCGCGGTGTCAAAAACCCAACAGTGGTATCAGAGCCAGGTTGTGTTTCGACATAATCGTAAAATTGTTTTGCGATAGTCATAATGGTATTTATGGAAATTTTCTACTTTGGGAAAGTTAGAAGTATTTATGGAAATTTTTAATTTTGGAAAGTCTAGAAGTATTTATGGAAATCTTCTACTTTTGGAAAGTTAGAAGTATTTATGGAAATTGATATTTTACATAAATAAAATATTCGATTAGATTTGGAAATTTGTTTCCTAATTTAATCATGATTTTATTTGGGAAATCAAATCTTAAAATATTTTATTTCCATAAGTAGTTTTTATGATTTAGGAAATTTGTTTCCTAAATTGACTTTCCTTAATCAACACTTTCCACAAATAAAATATGTGATTAGATTTGGAAATTTGTTTCCTAATTTAATCATGATTTGATTTGGAGAATCAAATCTCAAACATATAAGGAAATTTTATACATGTCATAATTGTATATCATGTAATTGCATTAGATGCATATCATTATGCCATGCGTGTCGTGACATGTAGATGTATGCCATGTATGTCATGCCATGTAGATAATAGTTATTTGCATGCAAAGAGGATGAGACATAAAAACCCTTACTCAATATTAAAGCCTACACCTTCTATTAATATGGTTAGAACCAGAGTTTCGTTTCTTGCTTGGGTTGTTGGACTCTCTCCAAGCCCGGCTCGAACCCGAACATGTTCAAACCATGAAATAGTTTAATACTAATATGGTAAGAGTCAGAGGTCAATCGTTAGCTTTGGTTGTTGGACTCTCTCCAAGTTGGGCTAATTGGTTGAATGTACTCTAGCCATATTAAAACTATTTCTCAATTAATGGGTTGGCTTTAACCTAGAGCATCGGCTTATTGGACTCTCTCCAAGGTCGATGTGAAGGGAGGTGAAGTTGGGTGCTATGCATATGATACATACTTGTTAATGTGTTAACAACCCGATGTATGTGTGAACATTCAATTAGTTGATAGCACATAGTGATAGTTGCATATATGTGATATGCAATCGGTATATTTGATACCTACCATCGTAGTTATGAATGGCTTGTTGGACTCTCTCCAAGGTTGTTCATATCTATGTTGGATATCAGCCCATTCAGAGATGGACCTACGATCTCCCGAAGTGATTTTAGGGTTTTTGAAATTTGAAAAATGAATGAGATTTATAAATGTATGTTGATGCATTTTTAAAATCATTTTCTCATATATGCTCATTTTATATTTCTAGGTTAATCGATTGATCATGACGTCTTTGAATTTGCGCACTATTTTGGATTCAAATAAATTGACTGGGCCTAACTTCCTGGACTGGCTTAGAAACTTGAGAATTGTTCTCAAGGTGAAAAAGCTAGCATATGTCCTTGAAGAGTCTCTTCCTAATCGTCCTAGGGATGATGCAACTCCAGACCAATTGTTGGCCTATCAGAAACATGTGGCAGATTCTGAACTGGCGAGTTGCATCATGCTAGCTGCGATGGTACCTGAGCTACAAAAGCAGCATGAGAATATGGATGCTAATACCATAGTCTTCCATCTTCATGAGTTGTTTGATGAGCAAGCGAGATCTGAAAGGTTTGAAGTCTCCAGGCTCCTCTTCACCTCTAAGATGCAAGAAGGTTCGTCTGTAGTGTAGTTTGTGCTAAAGATGAATGGGTAAATCGAGCGGCTGGCCACCCTCGGGTTTGTGATGGATCATGAATTAAGTATTGACTTAATTCTACATTGTTTGCCCAAGAGTTTCTCACAATTTGTGATGAACTATCGGATGAACAAATTAGAATCCACTATTCCTGAGCTCCTCAATTTGCTGAAGACTGTGGAGCCTTCTGTGAAGCATGAGGAGAAGACGATTCTGTTAGTTGATTCCTCAAAGAAAGGTTCTAAGAGGAAGGCAAAGGAACAGAAGAAAGGGAAGAACAAGAAGGCTAAGAAGGCAGAACTAGCATAAAAGGGCACTTGCCATCATTGTGGCAAGGAAGGCCACTGGCGAAGAAACTGCAAGATTTATCTTGAGTCCGTGAAGAAGAAGAAGGCATCCGATGCCCCATCCTCTTCAGGTATCTTCGTTATTGATTGTCATTCTATTTCCTTAGACACTTGGGTATTGGATACTGAGTGTGGCTCACATATATGTAATGACATACAGGGGCTAAGGAATAGAAGAAGACTCGTCAGAGAGGGGTTAAATTTACGAGTTGACAATGGAGCAAAGGTTGTTGCGATCGCCATCGGAACTTATTTGCTGAAACTCCCTAGTGGACTAGTCTTAGAACTGGACAATTGCTATTGTGTTCCTTCTCTAATAAAGAACATTGTTTCTATTTTCTTCTTAAATAGAAATGATTACCATTTGACGTTTAGTAACAATTGTTGTTATATAACTTTGAATGGCGTACTTTATGGAACTGGAACTTTGAGCAATGGTATTTATACGTTGGACATATCCAATGACATTTTCAATATCGAAGTGAGCAACAAGCATGATCGAAAGGATAATCAATTAGACTCCTACATGTGGCATTGTCGTCTTGGCCATGCAAGCAAGAAACACATGTCCGAATTACACCGATATGGAATTCTGGAATCGTTTGAATTGGATTCATACGATACATACGAATCATTCTTAAAAGGCAAGATGACTAAGTTACCTTTTATAGGAAAAGGTGAACGAGTGGGAGAGTTGCTAGGTCTAATACATACTGATGTATGTGGACCTATGCCAACTCAAGCTTTAGAAGGCTATAGCTACTTCATTACCTTCACCGATGATCACTCACGGTTTAGGTATGTGTTCTTGATGAAACACAAGTCTGAAGCCTTTGAAAGGTTCAAAGAATTCAGAAATGAAGTAGAGAAACAACATGACAAGAGTATTAAAATACTTCGATCGGATCGAGGTGGTGAATACTTAAGTCAAGAGTTTCTAGATTATCTAAGAGACAATGGTATATTGTCTCAATGGACTCCGCCATATACACCACATCATAATGGTGTATCTGAGAGGCGTAACCGGACCTTGTTGGACATGGTCAGGTCAATGATGAATCATGTGAATCTTCCCAAGTCCTTTTGGGGCTATGCGCTTCAGATAACTGTTTACTTGTTAAATAGAATGCCAACCAAGGTAGTCTCCACTACTCCATATGAGATATAGAATAGTAACAAACCTCTTGTATCTTACTTGAAGATACGGGGTTGTCCTGCTTATGTGAAGCAGACTGTATCAGACAAATTGGATACTAAATATGATAAATGTCTATTTATTGGATACCCTAAGGAAACAAGGGGTTACCAATTCTATCATCCTGTGGAACAAAAGGTGTTTGTTTCAAGGCATGCTGTGTTTCTAGAGAAAGAGTTTCTCTTGCAAGAAAACAGTGGGAGTGTCGTCGAGCTTGAGGAGGCTCGAGAGACTCAAATAGACATTGATGAGATACCTGGTGAAGCACAACAGTCGATAACTCATAGTGATGAACAATCGACTGGACCTATTGAAACACCACATCTTCGTAGATCTAGTAGAACATGCAATATTCCTGAGAGATATGGATTTCTCGTAAGTGAATCGAACGACGTGTTACTCATTGATGATGAGGAGCCTACCAGTTATGAAGAAGTTCTGACAAGTTCAGAAAGGGATAAGTGGCTTGAATCCATGAAGTCAGAAATGGATTCCATGTATGAAAACCAAGTTTGGAACTTGGTTGACCCACCTGAAGGCATAAAACCTATAGGGTGCAAGTGGGTTTTCAAGAAGAAAATCAACATGGATGGTAATGTGATTACCTATAAGGCTAGATTGGTGGTGAAAGGATATCGTCAAAAGCAAGGTGTTGATTATGACGAAACCTATTCACCTGTTGCTATGCTTAAATCCATTCGGATGCTCCTGGCCATAGCGGCTCATTATGATTATGAGATATGACAGATGGATGTGAAAATAGCTTTCCTTAATGGAAACCTGCTCGAGGACGTGTATATGAAACAACCTGAGGGTTTCACATCGGTTGATAAAACCAAGGTATGCAAATTGCGACGGTCCATATATGGATTGAAGCAAGCATCCAGGAGCTGGAATATCCATTTTGATGAGACAATCAAAAAGTTTAATTTCTCACAAAATCCAGACGAACCTTGTGTGTACAAGAAGGTTAGTGGGAGTGTAGTCGTGTTCCTAGTATTGTATGTCGATGACATATTACTTATAGGAAACGATGTTTCAGTCTTACAGTCAGTTAAGATTTGGTTGTCCAAGTCATTCTCCATGAAAGACCTGGGAGAAGCAACCTACATCCTCGGGATTAAGATCTATAGAGATAGATCGAAACGGTTGCTTGGTCTTTCGCAGTCTACATATATAGACCGAGTGCTAAAGAGGTTTAGCATGTCGGAATCCAAGAATGGTTTCCTACCCATCAGGCATGGGATACAACTTTCGAAGTCTATGTGTCCGCGCACAGAAGACGAGAGGATTTGCATGAGTAAGATTCCCTATCCATCCGCAATAGGATCTATCATGTATGTTATGTAATGTATGAGGCCCGATGTATCGTATGCTTTGAGTGTCATGAGTAGATACCAGTCTGATCCAGGAATGGATCATTGGGTGACTGTTAAGACGATCCTTAAGTACTTGAGAAGAACTAAGGATGTGTTCCTAATATATGGAGAAGGGGACATGGTGATACGCAGGTATATGGATGCCAGCTTCCAGACAGACAAGGATGATTTCAGGTCTCAGTCTGGATATGTATTCACCTAGAATGGAGGCATAATAAGTTAGAAAGGTTCCAAGCTTGACACTATACCGGATTTTGCCACTAAGGCAGAATACATTGCAGCTTTGGAAGCAACAAGGGAAGCGATTTGGATCAAGAAGTTCATCTCTGAACTTGATGTGGTCTCATCAATGATCCAAACATGTGCTTCGCTGCTATCATCTCATCAAAGAGATCATTAGTAGGAAGGAAATACAAATCGAGAAAATCCCCATTGAAAAGAACTTAGCGGATCCTTTAACTAAGGCATTACCTCAAAGTAAGTTTGAGGGTCATGTTAGAGCTTATGGTATTGGATACCATAGCGATTGACATTAGGCCAAGTGGGAGTTTGTTAGTAATATATGAGAGATGTCCTAAGGCAATCACCTTTTGTTTGAACCATTTATATGATAAATGAAGATTCACTATTTGAGTATACATGTTTACATGTATTTGATTAGATCTTAAACTCATTTACTGAATGTCCACGATACGATTCACAACATGAGAGAATTTATGATTGGATCACAACTAGTGAGTATCTCTACATGTGTAATTGTGATGTATCGGAATTATCCCTAGTCGATGAATTGATGGATTTGGACAACATCAATTCTGTCAAGACTAGCACGAGGTATACTCCTTGGTGTATCCAAGCAGCTGATTCTCACTGGCTGGAGACATTGTGATGTCCGAAGATAATCATGGATGCTAGTTATGGTAACTAGTTCATTGGAGTGACCAGCTGTAAGACTTCATATAGTTCTCTGCATATATAGATATGTCAATGAAGTTCTTACTGCAGCTTAAGTGCGATGTTCCTTTGACTTGCGGTATTCAAGTCATCTTGATCATGAAGACTTATTCTTTGACATCTTAAGCAAGCATCTCTGAGGAGATGTGGACCCGGGATGATTGGGTATAAGTCAAAGTGATTGAAGGTGTTTGAATAGCCTATAAAAGATTCAACACTCCTTGCGAGGAGATGTATACCCATGGCCTCCCGTCAGATTGTTACAAAAGTCTTTGGCCAAAGCATTACATATTTAGAGTAAGGTACTCTTGAATACATGTGCAGTAACTAGAATCCGTAGGACGAGGAAATGATACTTGGGCTAGGTGTGACGTAGTCAACCTAGTGGGGCCTGACACTATAGACCATGTCTTGAACCAAGTGGGTATAAGATGAGTGAAGAGAATGGGGCACGATTCATTATAGCTACTGAAGGATTTCAGAAATAGTTCTGGATCAACCGTTGATCTTTTCGGTTAATTGGGGATCATGATGTACTACTAGGTGCCACTCATGATCGTTCTATAATTAATGGTTAATTATAGACGACCAACATAAATCGAGAACCTATTTGGTCACACGCACAACGAGCATAATCCGAAGGATTTAAAATGAGCTTGAGAATGAGATTCTTAGACCGAGAGAAACTAGGTTTAGTTGGACCAAACAAGGAGCGAGCATGAAATCGTTTCAGGCATAATGGAAGCGTGGATGGGCCGTGTCTTATGAAGACATGATGGATGAACCAAATTGGTTTGGTTCTAATCCAATGGTGGAGAATAAACCAAAGGGGTTTGGTTTGTTTTAAACGAATGAACCAAAGTTGGTTCGGTTCGTTTTAACTTAAAATAGACCAAATTGGTTTGGTTTATTTTAACTTAAATTAATGGAGCGGGTTAACGGGTTTTGATTATGAACCAATAACCATTAGGAGAATTTGTTCTCTATAAAATAGGGCTCAAGGGTTTAATGAGAGCCCTAATGCAAGTTGCCGCCCCCTCCCTTTTCTCTTCTTGTGGTTGGTGCCCATACCCTAGCTGCCGCCCACCCTTGTGCCGCCGTCCAAGATCCTTGCCGGCGTCCAAGCTTCAGCCGGCGATCCTCCGGTGATATTCCTTGGCTCCGGCGACAAGGTGAGCATCTAGCTTCCTTATTTGGCCGGCGCTAATTCTCCACCAAAGCTGTCAAGTTTTCTGGACAGCTTGTTTATTTTGTGTCGGAGCATCATTTGGATGACATTTGGAGCTTTGACAGTGGCTACTTTGCCGGGAATTCGATCTCCGATAATCCTCAGAGGTGGAGGACGAAGGATTCATCAAATGGTTGGTGAATACCTCTCCGGAGAAGCGAGTTTTTGAAGACTCGTTTTGAATCCGAATTTTGATTCGGATTGTGATCTTCTCTCGATCACATCGTCTTCGACATGAGGCTAGTGACTCGTACGAAGACAAGGCTCGTGACTTTGTGAAGTCATCCCGAAGATACTTGGCATGGATACGGATAGAGGCGATTCTAGCGAGGATCGCTCTTGTTGATGCCTTTCCCGCTACACGTGATACGTAGAATAAATTTTCTTTTATTGCAAAATTTGAAACTATAGTTATGTCTACACATGTTGTACTATGCATGCATGTGGTGTGTGTGTTGTAATAAATTAGATTTATTATTTTTATTTCTTCCGCTTTGCACATGTTTACGAAACATGTTCGAACACACACTCGCCGCGGTGTCGGAAACCCAACAATGGTATCAGAGCCAGGTTGTGTTTCAACATAATTGTAAAATTGTTTTGTGATAGTCGTAATGGTATTTATGGAAATTTTCTACTTTTGGAATGTTAGAAGTATTTATGAAAATTTTTAATTTTGGAAAGTCTAGAGTTATTTATGGAAATCTTCTACTTTTGGAAAGTTAGAAGTATTTATGGAAATTGATATTTTCCATAAATAAAATATTTGATTAGATTTGGAAATTTGTTTCCTAATTTAATCATGATTTGATTTGGGAAATCAAATCTTAAAATATTTTATTTCCATAAGTAGTTTTGATGATTTAGGAAATTTGTTTCCTAAATTGACTTTCCTTAATCAACACTTTCCACAAATAAAATATGTGATTAGATTTGGAAATTTGTTTCCTAATTTAATCATGATTTGATTTGGAGAATAAAATCTCAAACATATTTTATTTCTATAAATAGTTATGACATATAAGGAAATTTTATACATGTCATAATTGTATGCCATGTAATTGCATTAGATGCATATCATTATGTCATGCGTGTCGTGACATGTAGATGTATGCCTTGTATGTCATGGCATGTAGAATTTCTTACAGTCGACTAAAACATGCTCAGTCGACTCGAATTCAGGTGACTGGATTATTTCCAGTCGACTGAATCCCGTCTATAAGAATAACGCTAAGCCAAGCCAAAAACATTCACAGCCGTCACAAATCCACTGCAAAAACTCTAATTCCAGACTTTCGAAGCGCTTAGGTCGTCATATTTCTTTAATATCATCCAAAATGCCGAGGTAATAACTCTAAAACTTTAGTTTCAATTATTTTCAATAAATATTGAATATTTGTAATTCAATTAGGGGTAAAAGAAGAGCTATTGAGATTGAGTCATCGACTCCATGCTTGGATATTAGGTTCCCCACTGAGGGGCATAGGATTAGATTTGAGAACACCATTTATATTCCTATGCCTACTAGATACATTAGCAAATCATATTTTAGTAATGCATGCATGCTTAGTATGGAGGTCATAGCACACTATGGATTAGAAAAACTAGTGTATTGCAAAAACTCTATTAACATATACTTATGTGCAGTGTTTTTCAATAATTTTAGTAAAATTGATGACACTTCATATTCTACTACAGTACATGGTAAGGACTTTGTTTTTACCCTCTCTATGTTGAGAGAGCATTTAGGACTCATGCATTCGACATGTCCTGTTGCATGTTTTCCATCCACAGAGTTATCGTACGGTGACCCTTACTCTCATATTACATTAGATAGGATACATATGCATCTTTTTAGTGAGGAAAGAACTCCGTCTGTGAGTATCTTTAGTTCTACTAGACTCAAAGTACAAGACTATGCCCTGTATCAAGTTATAGTGAACTGCATTCTGCTACTCACCACTAGGGGCATCGCTATGATGTACCCTTATCACTCATTTTTTACTTTATGTACTTAGTCATAGATTAGATTTAGACATTAGCTTACATATGTTCCATTCCATCATTTATCATTCTAGGTCAGTTACTAGTAGGAAGGCACATTTGCCTTACTGCCATGTCATCACATCCCTTTTAGCTGCATTAGGGTTTGATGTTACCATAGGTAACATCAAATAGCTTACTGATTACGACATGATAGGGTCTAGGAAGTTTGGTTTAGCAAAAATAGGTTTAGATGAAAATAACATCCTTGCATGGAAGAGAGATGGTCCTCAGTCCCAGCCCCAGCCTGATCCTGAGCAGGAGCATGAGCCAAAGATCGACCCCGACCACCACTCCAAGTCTGAGCATCATGAAGCCCAGGATTTGATAGTCTATCACCATTTCTTTGGATTCCAACACCTCCTACCATAGCAGAGAGATTATCCAAGTTGGAAGATGCGATGCAGTGTCAGGAGCAACAACATCTTGAGATGATGCAGATATCGTAGGCACAGAGAAAGGATCATCGAGAGATGATGGAGCTTCTTAGGTCTTGGGGCATGGGTCCTTCTCATCCTCCATCTACTGACTAGGAGTGTTATGTCACTTGAACTTAATAAATTTAATAGTTTTTAAATCTTGTGTGTGAATTGGTTTATGCTTGATAGATTAGGATGTTTTTGTGCTTAATATTCATAATTTATTTTGAAAAGTAATATTATATTATTTTAAAAGGGAATTAAAAATAAATCTAGATTAGATTAATCTAGACCTCATGATCCTATAGATGTAAGTAAGCCTTCGCATCTCACAAACATATAGGATTATCTGTTTGTATATTGAGCCACGAAGATGGGCATGAGATGTTAGGACTGTACCCTTAGTTCCAGATGTAGATCCAGTGCATCGACATGAACCAACATGGGGTTTATAAGAGCAAATCGATCACTTCAGTGACTAACTCTAATTCAAAGTTTGATGATTAATTCTATATCATTTGAGCTAGTAAAGTGTTGGATATTTGCTTTAAGGATGATTTTTAGATGTCTATTTTTAAAATATAAATATAATATTTAGGAATTCATGCTTGGATTTATTCCCTATCTTTTTTGCATCAACTAAAATTTTTTTAAAATAAGTTGTTGTTCAGGGGGAGTTTGAAATTTTTTGAAAAGTTTGAAAATTCTTGAATTTTTTTAAAAGCTTGAAAATTCTTGAAATTTTTGAAAATAAGTTGTTGTTCAGGGGGAGTTTGAAAATTTCTGAAAATTTTTGAAAAGATTGAAAATTCTTGAAATTTTTTAAAATAAGTTGTTGTTCAGGGGGAGTTTGAATTTTTTTTAAAATTTTTGAAAAGCTTGAAAATTCTTGAAAATTTTGAAAATAAGTTGTTGTTCAGGGGGAGTTTGAAAATTTTTGAAAAGTTTGAAAATTCTTTAAAATTTTGAAAATAAGTTCAGTGGAAGTTTGAAAATTTTAATATTTTGAAATTAAAATTTTAAATAAGGGAAAGCTAGAAAAATTGTTTGAAATTTTTTGAAAAACTTAAATTACGTTTTTGAAATCAAATTAATTTTGCGGGTGAAATATTTTTAAAACTTAATTTTTGAGCTTGAAAATTTCTCGTTTTTGTGAGATTTCATCTCTACACTACATCTTTTAAATTTCATCTTTATTTTGATGTATGCCAAAGGGGGAGAGAAGAGATATAAAGTTAGAGATTTATTAAACGAAGAGATTTATTGAAAGAAAGATGCAAAAATTTGATAAGGTTTATGAATCTCATACATAGTTAATTTTATGCATCTATTATACATGTCAAAATTTGATAGTTCATCTCTTATACATGTCAATATTTGGATATTGGTATTTGATTCTCCTAACTTTAACTGATGTGTTATCATACATCAAAAAGGGGGAGATGGTTGATGCAGTGAGCATCACTCCTTAGTTTTGATGTATGAACCATAGTTAAAAGTTAGGATTCACATGTATTCTAATATCAGTGTTAAGTGTGCAAGCTTAACAAGAAGTCCTAGTAGGTCATGTTCCCAGATACTAGGCAAGTATCTTGACCGATTAGAAGGACCGGACACCAGGCATGAAGTCTAGATAGGTCGTGTAGACTGGACATCTGGCATGAAGATCGATTGGGTCAGGAGATCAAAAAAATCGACAAAAAGTCCAGCTGGGTTAGGCAGACCAGACAACTGGTGGAAGCCCTGGTGGGTCAGATCGGATGTCAAGAGTGGTAAGTCCGACAGGTACCCGGCAGGTAAGCCTCGAGTGAAGAGGTGAGGTCAAGTCCTCTTTAGGGGGACAAAGCTAGGCGTCGATCCGACGGAAAGTTCGTGTGGGACTTAGTAGTCGAGATCAGGCAATATTACTACTGCTATCATATTTAATATTATCTATTTGTGCTAATCCTGTTTTGCAGCGATCAGTTGACTGAATGTATTCGAGTCGACTGTATAAGGATCAGTCGACTAGATACCTATTTAGCAGGATCAGCTGGTGATCGATCGAAGATCATGCGATGCAGATGGAAAGGATTTCAATCAACTGAAGGGTTTGAGTCGACTGAAGAGGTAAATTTCCCGATGCAGCACCGGGCGATGTGGAGTCGATTGGAGAGTTCTCAGTTGACTGGAAGACCACAAATTCCATATCGACGGGCTGATATGGAGTCGACTAGAAGGCATTCCAGTCGACTGGACAAGGTTTATAAAATATATGCTCGACCGGATCCGAGAACAACATCTGAACTACGTCGAAGTGCTGTCAAAATTCTTGCTCGTCCACAAAAATTCTTACTCCACAAACAGGGCGATCTTCCAACACTCCGCGACTACCTCTTGATCCATTTAAGTGTTGGTATAAAGTTCTTGTATTTCATTAATTTATTTTCTCTTATTGTACTTAACTTCAAGAGTGGGTAGTCCATTACCCATCTCTATTCTTTGTAAAAAGTGAAACCCTCTGAAGTCGAGAGTTCTCGAGTTGGAGGGGATTGAGTGAATTGCCCATCGAGGTAGCTCTGGGTAGAGCTACGAGCCTTGGACTAGCAACCCAGTCAGGGTTGTGAACCACGTAAATTAAAAGTGTCATTATTTTTATTTCTGCTGCATACTCACAATAGTTAAAATTATTCTAAATTGTTCTAAATTAAAATAAATTTTTTGACCTCCGAGATTCACTCCCCTCTCTCGGAAAAACATGATCCCACAGATGATGTGTCTTCCAGTGATGTTCCAATCTTACTCTCATTTTCCTCTGAATCTGAATTGTTAAGACCCATTAGAGCAGCATGCTTGGTTCCTTTTTCTTCAACTTCCTCCTCTGTGGAATTGGAAGAAGATTCGTCCCACGTTGCCTTCAATACCTTCTTCCTTCTTGGCTTGCCCTCTTTCTTTGTGAGTTTAGGACACTCACTTTTGATGTGCCCCTTTCTGTTACATTCAAATCATACAACATTAGTTTTTCCTTTGAATTTAGTTGATGTCTTACCCTTTTTCTTGTCCGCAAAAAATTTCTACACGTCCTTCTTGTTGTATTTCCTACTTCTCCTCATCATTCTCCTCACAAAATTAACTATCTCGTTGGAGGAGGATTCATCATTACCATCACTACTTGACTCGGATGAGGATGAAGATGGCTCTCTCTTCTTCTCCTTTTTCTTGTCCTCCTTATATCGCTCACATGCAATAAAAGCAATACCTTTCTCTTTTGGACCCTTATTAGCTTGTTCATGCATCTCCATTTAACAAAATAATTCATCTAATTTTACTGTTGATAAATCCCTTGACACTTTGTAGGCATCTACCATAGATGACCACAAAGCATTTCGGGGAAAAGATTTTAAAACATGCCTAATCGTGTCTCGATTTTCTAGACTTTCTCCAACCGAATGAAGACCATTTAGTAGTTCCTTGAACCTCCCCCCGTGTAGTTCACCAATAGTCTCGTCGTCCCTCATAGCAAAATTTTGCAACTGGTTCATATAGAGATCTCGTTTCGCTATTCTCGAGTCTCTTGTGCCTTCATTAAGCTCTATCAGTTTGTTCAAGAGGTCTTGAGCATTGCTGAATGGGCCAATTTTGTTGAGTTGGTCCTTTTCTAAGCCACATTGCAGAGTTACAGTGGCCTTGGCATTTTCTTGTGCCTTGCGTCTTTATTCAGCAATCCACTATGTAGATTCAAGAATCTTTCCTTCTGCGTCCATTGGTGGTGTGAAGCCTTTCGTCATGGAGAACCACATATCTATTGAGGTGTGCAAAACATATATGGTTTTAGGAGTAGTTTTAGCACACAATGTAAGATATCAAAAAATAAAATAATACTTGTTAATTAGGAAAATATCTCATAGAATATTTCCATAATTTTAGAAATTTTTCTGGATTTATATGAAATTATTATAGTTATTTTTGGGGAAAAAACTTTATAAAGGATTATTGGGTGAAGGAAGGAATGATTAAAGCTTAATTAAACTTAACCCTAAAGCTGAATCCTATTTTTATCTTCTTTTCTTCACCACCGAAATCCCCGATTTCTTTCTTCCTCAATTCCCGATCGTGCAACCTTCTTCTCCTCACCCGTCGCTGTTGTTTCCCCACCACCCACACTCAAGCTCCATCTCTTTGATCTCCGCCTCTAGCCATCATCTTCGTTGGCATCTCACGAGAAGATTTTGAGTCCAAAGAAAAAAGGGAGGGGCAGTGATCTTTACTCTGTGACCTCCTCAAGTTGGATCAGAGTTGTTCATCGAGCGACTCTTATTATTGCCGTCATAGTGCTCCGCCGTAGCTTGCCTCCGATGAGATGTTCCTTTTGGGGTTGTCTTTCATCTTCTTCATCCGGATTTATGATGTCGCCATGCTTCCGGCCATCGCAGCTGCTTTGCATCTAGATTTGGTCTCCATCATGACTAGTAGCCTTCTCCATTCCTTATTCCCTCTTTTCCCTAGTTTCTTGGTGAATCGAATTCTTCGAAGGTGTACCGGTCGTAGCTCACTGTCGTTTCCATTCACCTCCGATTGCAGTCAATCATGCCTTTGGTTCTTTTTGGTTGTTATGTGGTTGCAATGGGGAAGAACCCCCACCATCAGTATTAGTAGCTGATGGTGGTTTGAGAGGTTTGATCAGTGAATCTGTTGTAGGTTTTCCTACATTCCACCTTTGATTTGTGGTAAAAAATCTCTGTTATTATTCTTTTTAATTAGATTCAATAAATATGAGATTTGTAGATCGGATGTAAGCTTAGAGATTTTATGATTACAGGTGATGAGGTTATTGGGATTGGAATTGATTGACTCTTATTCAGTTGAGATTTGATACCACAATTTTGGATCGAGCTATTTAGCAATTGGAACTAAGCTAGGTGAGTTCGGATTGGGATATTGTAGGAATGTATGCTATTGTTATAGTTGATTTTGTAGTTGGTTTTATGATTGATAATTGGTGAATGAGGTTATTTTGTTGGGAGTAGAGGATTAGTTGTTGTGAAATTAGATTTAATAAATTGGTATGGGTATTGACTCTGTTACCGAGTGTATGTTAAAACTTGGTTATATGTTGTATCCTTGGTTGCAGGACTTTGATACGAGGAAGGTTCATAGACGCGAATACAATCAACACAGTCTACATATCAGGTGGGTAATTCCTACCTTGGTCATGTAGATTGTTGATCCTAGTGCAGGGATTTATTTATGATGATTATGACACCTTTACCTTGACTCCACTCTTATTATTCCATTTCTTGATACTTAGTCCTTGAAAATTGAGATGCTCTGTTGTTATCTTTACAGTTTCATTCATCACTATTGTGGATTACAGATTCTATATATGTTGGTTTATAGATGTTGTGTAAGTGCATGTAGCCGAGTACATGTGTAGTTTTGATTTGGGTTGACATGTTGTATTACTGGTGGTTGGTGGTGGATCCAAATGTGGGTTTGATCGTCGTGTCATACCCCTTTATGTTGTGCATTTATTATGGATGATATTTTGGGTGTGGTTGTGTGGGTTGTCGATGGTGTGTTGTTACAAACAGGAGGTCGTAGCATGGTTGATTGTTGGTTGGTTATTGATGCACACGGTTATGACCTTAAAACCCGCGACAGAGACCATCGAAGACTCAAAGTGCGTGCTCGCGCTCAACACCCGCAAGTGCACGGATGTCATCAAGTAATAAAGATTATCGATCCCACAGGGACTGGGATACGAGTACCAATATGCTAAGTGGTTGCGATTGTTCGGATGGAATCTCAGAGAGAGTCGGTTGGTGAGGACTATCGGAGGACCCTACTTAGTGCGGTGTCACACGGAGGAGGAAAAGAGTGTGTTGGGGTCTTGAAAAGGCGATTCTAGGACTTCGGTTTCGCTTGTGTACCATATAACAATGTTGTCAATTGATGTCGTCTAAACATCTACCTACGGTTTTGGGGAAGGAACATCATACACTCTCTCGCAGAGCCGCCGCATTCACCGGGAGCTATCCTCGCCCAAAAGGATGTGATAGAGGGTACGAGGATGCCAAATCAATCCTTGCGGTGGACCGTTCCCGATTCCACCGCTCCCTTCTCCCCGCAGTTACGAGAGGTCAGGTTTACCCCTAGGTTCCTTGATCAAACCTCCTAAATATAGATTGCGAGGGTTGTGACCACCTCGTATCGCCTAAGCACAACGGAAAGAAAGCCAAATTCATGAAAGTATAATAGAGAACAACTACCAATTGTCAAATCAAACTTTTGGCCAGAATTTAATATGAACCAACATTGTATATGAACTCAAGATACTCCCTAATCCTAGAATCAAAAGTACTACTCCAAAAATATGAAGGAAGAATCACAAAACATGTTTAAGTTTGAATTCAATAGAGATAAAGCACAGAAATAGAGATATACAATGCGTTGTGATCTTCTCTCCGGCATTGTATTGCAAATTGTGGACCTCCGACGACGTTCCTCCTCCCCGCTGTGAGTTACCGAAGTTTTTTAGGGCTTCGGCGTGCCGTCCTAGCTATCGTGCCTCCCCCCAGGGTTTGGGCGGAGCCATCCTTATATAGACGTCGCCTCGGACCGCTATGAAATCGGGAAAAAACCCTAGTCGCGCAACTCCATCGGGCCGCCACACGACCATGTTTTTCCACATGGCCAGGCCGTGTGCGGATCTGGTGTGCTGATCTTCGCCCATCGGACACGGCCGTGTGAATCCACATGCCCTGGTCGTGTCCCACTCTGCGTCTAGCATGAAATGTCCTTCTTTCACTCTGAAAATGCATCTTTTCCGCCCGAAAAGCCAACTTGCATTCAAAAGACAACGAGCAGATCTCCGAACTAGAAAATAGGAAATGCGTGCAAAAACAGAGTAACATATGCATGAAACTAACACAAAATGCAACAAGATGTGAGCGAAAACTACTCCTAAAACCCTATATGCTTTGCTCACATCACTTCCCCCAGACTTAAATCTTTGCTTGTCCTCAAGCAAACCATAGTACCATAAAATTTTAAAAAGATATTGTTCCATAATGAGCATGCTAACTAAATTATCAGGTGGTATTTGCAATCAAAGCAAAACAGATATGTTCAAAAAATTCACTAAGTTGGCTCCTCGTGCTCGTGGTAGGCGAATCATTCTTAGGGGATGGTCATTCCATGGTGAGTTAAGTCGTCACCCCACAGCTTTCCTAAGGTTTTTGGCTCTTAGGCACTTACCTGCCCAAAGTGAGAGTCGTTCCCTAGATCTAGCATAAAGTCTCAAAGGCATGCTCGGTATTAAAAGAAATTGGGAGGTGTTTCCCCAGTAACCTAACTCGGTCTCAAAGGGGCACCTAGCCATTTCCACCCACGACAACTATTTTTTTTATCCCTCATAGTTTTTTTTTCAGCTCATAGGGATTTTGATTTTTCCGAATGGGCTTACACAATCCGAGCATCTCTAGTAACTAAAATGCTAAACCTAGAGTCACCTATGGATTCCAAAGTACTAGACTATTGAAGTGAATCATAACTAGGTATGTACTAGATTCTCCTTGTCAGACTGTTCGACGTGTGTAAGTGCAAAAACAGAGCTAACCAGTGTAAGTCTAGAACATTCAATAGAGCACATAGAATAAAATACCACAAGATAAATAGAGTTAAGCTACCTATGGGAACAACTCATGCAAGCAATTTTCAAAAATACTACTGAGGTAGCTTTTAAGACACCAAAAATTAAGTACTGAAAGGAACTAAAAAACTAATGCATGCATGAACAATTAAAAATACCATAAAAGAAACTACTACTAGGAAAACAAAACAAAATAGATTTTGGGCCCCCCCCCGACTTAAACAAAAGTATACCTTTAATATGGTGGACGAGGTGGAAAGTCTGGGAGCCTGGGCATCTTTGGATTCTGGGAGAACCTGCTGCTGAGCCGCTGATGCGACATATACATGTGGTCGATCTGAGAGCTGGTGGATGCAGCGGCTGCTCGGTACTCCTCCTCCCTAGCCCACTGTGCCTGTTAGGCATGCATATGCTGCCGTATCTCCCTGTGGTAAGCTGCCTCATCCTGGCGACGAGCAGCCTCTTCCTGAAAGTATATGCGAGCCTCATCGTAGAACTCCTCTGCCCGCTAGAAATGGACCCGGAATCCCTGAAACTCTGCCTACTGGTAGGCGCTTTGCTCATCCCATCGTTGCTTCTACGTCTGCTGCTCAGTGTAAATGTCGTCGAGGCGCGATCGGAACTCCGAGAAATCATATGCTGACGTACCTGCATCCTGCTCAAAAGTAGAAAAAGATGGTGGCACAGGTGTAGGCTCATGTCGGCATGGACTAGGTGGGCTCCTATGTATGTGTGGACTGGAGGAAGAGTGGTACAAAGGTGGAGAGATGGGCGCTGATGTGGATGGTCCCTCATGTGGAGGGGACTCCACTATCAGGTCTAAGCGCCAATTGGCGCGTATAGCTATGGTGGTACGATCCGGATCGGGGAGCCTAAGGGCCATAAGATTTTTTCTTACAAAGCATAAGGAGTCTCTTTCTCTTACAATCATCTTCATGGTCATTCATACTCCTAGGTCGATCCTAGGGCTCCCCTCTATACTCTCCAATGTTGTGTAATCATACCCCATCCTATAGCATATGTGGGTAAGTAGGCCTCCCACATTGATCTCTCCGCGTGCTACTTTGCCCATCTTCACTAAGTGTCTGATGAAGTGGGACACTACATCGATGCTACTCCTCTCTTGTAGCATGTCCCATAGGCAAAGCAACTCACTGGCTCTCACTACACCGTCACTCTCCCTACGATCAAATATAGTACTGGCCATGACATGGTGAAGGTATCGAAAGACGGGGTTTTGGAGGCACGACGCTTTGGCCCTAGAAGGGTCATAAATGTGCTCCCCTGTCAACTCAGTCCAAATCAAACGAGAGTTGTACCCATTAGGGTTTCTTCTCTCTCCCCCACTTGGCAAGCCAAAGCATGAGTTCCATTGGTGAAGGGTCCACTCATGCTCAATATTTAAAAGTCTAAAAGTTATCCTACCCTCCTTGCTCTCTCTACCCATTAAAACTTCCGCCTCTAAAGAACTCAAAAATTCCAAAACTATCCTAGGGTAGGTTAGGTGCCTTATTCCCATAATCTCATCCCATCCCATTTTTGCAAATAGGGTTTGCATGTCACCCAACAAACCTAAAGATCCTAGCAAATCCTCATCTAAGTACCTAGTAGCAGTAAGTTTATGAGTAGAGAGCATATTGAACCTATCTCTATGCTCATTATTGTGAAAAAGTAGAGGGGGTAGGGCGTTACCCTCTTCCGGAGCTTGGGGAGCGTCGGCTCTTCTTGTTCGTCGCTCCGAGGCACCGGATCGGGATGCTACGGTCTTGGTCCTCCTCATCCTTGCTCCTTTTGGCTTCTAAAGAGGTTGAAAATGCTTCTAGAGGAAGGGGAAAGCAAAATCACACGTCTAGGGCAAGAAATTTTGAAGCACACGATGCAAATGAGGTGAAAACACATGGCTCGCCCCTTTTAACCTCGCGTGCCACAACCGTGTGAAAACACATGGCCAGGCCATGTGCGCAGTATGCAATGCAATAGAAAAAAAATGAAAATCTACAACTAAACTTGGGTTGCCTCCCAAGAAGCACTTTGTTTAAGGTCGTTTAGCTCGACTGCACTCTTTTATCAACTCGACTCTGGTGGTTCAGTGAACCTCCATTCATCCGTCTCGGGATCCGCATCTGGAGGTTTCGACTTCAATCTGCTAATCGTGAAGTCGTCAAAGTAGGAAGCTCTTTGCTCCGAAAGACTGAAAAGGATGATCTTCCCATCTACCTCCAAGGAGATCCGGTGTGCCTTCACATCTATGCACGCCCCTGCGGTTGCTAGAAAATGCCTTCCTAGAATGATAGGATTCTGGGGATTCGGTCTTGTGTCCAGTATGATGAAGTCCGTGGGTATCACGAAATCTTCAATCATCACAGGAACGCAAGGTAGCAGGCCAACGGGCTCCTTCACTAAGTCATCCCCCATATGAATACTAAGATTTGCTGGTTGGAGCCTGCTCAGTCCCATCTTCAAAAAATATGCCTAGGGCATCACACTGACTGATGACCCCAAGTCGCATAGCGCTTCATCGAAACTCTCCCCATAAATCGAGTAGGAAATAACAAATTCACCAGGGTCCTCAAGCTGTACTGAGATTTTTTCTTCAAACTCAGCTTGGTCAGGTAGGGTGGAAATCATGGTTGCACACCCCTTGGCGAATTGGCTACTTTGCCCTACTTTTTCCTCCTTTCCTTGGCTCACCGGAGAGTTCTTCACAAGTTGTGACACAGATTGGGCTATTTAAGCCACTTGTGTCTCCAACATCATGGTATGACTTGCAAGGCCATCAACGGTGGCCTTCAAGTCTCTCAGTGCTTCTTCAGACTTTTGATGCTGGTGACGAAATTCCTCATTGGCCTTAGTTTGAGTAGCGATGAAGTCCTCCATCATCTGTTCCAATCTGGACTTCTATGGTCGCTGCCCATTGCCCTGCTACTGCCCATATCCTTCGGATGTTTGGGGGTTTCCCGAGTTATTTTTGTAGGACAAATTTGGGTGACTCCTCCATCCGGGATTGTAGGTATTAGAGTACGGGTTATGGGGCCTTTGATCATAGTCCCCAATCGCATCACAATGCTCAATTTGCTCATCTACGGTCCCCTGCCCTACATAGTGGTCCTCACGATACGCTGTCGCTCCTTCTCCAAAGTCGATGGCCGCCCATGCAGATGAAGGATTCAAAGATTCAAACCATCTGCTTAGCGCATCCATCCTCGCTGAAAGGTGGTCCATGGAGTTGACAGTGTATCGTCCTACCGCAGGCGTGGGTTGACCACGTTCGGAGGCCCATTGATGGTGGTTTTGGGCCACCTCTTCGATAAGCTCCTCCGCTTCCTCTATGGTCTTGTTCATTAAAGCTCCTCCTACGGCAGAATCTAGGGACATCTTTGTGGCATAAGCGATCCCATTATAGAAAATGTGGATCACCAACCACCTCTCTAGTCCATGGTGTGGGCATTGATAAAGTAGCCCCTTGTAGCAATCCCATGCTTCGAATAAGGACTCCCCCTCCTTCTGGCGAAAGCTAGTGATAAGGTGGCGCATGTGAGTAGTCTTACTTGGTGGGAAGTATTTATTCAGAAACTACTGCTCACACTACTCCCATGTGGTGATGCTGCCAGAGGGTAAGGAGTGAAGTCATGCCTTAGCCTTATCCCACAGTGAAAATGGGAACAGGCTCAGGCGGATCGCGTCAGAAGGGACTCCGTTCAGTTTCATAGTTGAGCAGATTTCAAGAAAATCCTCAAGATGCTGGTTTGGGTCTTCAGTTGTAGCTCCCCCGAATTGGCTCTGCTGAACCATATGTATAAGTGTCAGCTTCAGTTCAAAGTTATTTGCCGAAATTGATTGTCCAGCTATGCTCGGCCTGAATCCTCTAGCTCTACGACCTGCGTAGTCCCGCAGAGGTCGGCTGGCCATGTTCACCTCGGATGCAACTTGATCTTCCATCTTTCGTTGCGCTGCTCTCCGACGGTGAAAGGTTCACTCAATCTCGAAATCGATTGGAATTAGACCTTCCGATCCTAGTCTTCTAAGCATACGACGAACCAACACACAAAAGTAAGAGTGCTAACCTAATGCTAAAAGCAGAATATAAATAAATCTAGCAAATAAAAACCTAAGATGCAATAAGTAAACAGGAAACTACTACTGAAAATAAAAACTAAATCTAAATATGAAAGATAAAACTAAAGCAAATAAAGTAAACTAATAAGAAAGTAAAGCAATAAAATAATCTAATCCTAAGTCCGATCCAATCTACCACTGTTCGATTTGATATCGAATCGACAGTCCCCGGCAACGACGCTAAAAACTTGATGCGCACGGTCGCCACCTTAAATACCACGATGGAGATTGTCGAAGACTCAAAGTACGCGCTCGCGCTCAATGCCTACAAGTGCACGGATGTCGTCAAGTAATAAAGATTATCGATCCCACAGGGACTGGGATTTGAGTACCAATACGCTAAGTGGTTGTGATTGTTTAGACGAAATCTCAGAGAGAGTCGGTTGGTGAGGACTATCAGAGGACCCTACTCAGTGCGGTGTCACACGGAGGAGGAAAAGAGTGAGCCGGGGTCTTGAAAAGGCGATTCTAGGACTTCAGTTTCTCTTGTGTACCATATAACAATGTAGTCAATTGGCGTTATCTAAACGTCTACCTACGGTTTTGGAGAAGGGACATCATACACTCTCTCACAGAGCCGCAGCATTCACTGGGAGCTATCCTCGCCTAAAAGGACGGAATAGAGGGTACGAGGATGCCAAATCAATCCTTGTGGTGGATCGTTTCTGATTCCACTGCTCCCTTCTCCCCGCAGTTACGAGAGGTCAGGTTTACCCCTAGGTTCCATGATCAAACCTCCTAAATATAGATTGTGAGGGTTGTCACCACCTCGTATCGCCTAAGAACAACGCAAAGAAAGCGAAATTCACGAAAGTATAATAGAGAACAACTACCAACTGTCAAATCAAACTTTTGGCCAGAATTTAATATGAACCAACATTGTATATGAACTCAAGCTACTCCCTAATCCAAGAATCAAAAGTACTACTCCATAAATACGAAGGAAGAATCACAAAACATGTTTATGTTCAAATACAATAGAGATAAAGCACAGAAATAAAGATATACAATGCATTGTTATCTTCTCTCCGGCGTTGTATTGCAAGTTGTGGACCTCCATCCTCCTCCCTGCTGCGAGTTACCGAAGCATTTTAGGGCTTCGGCGTGTCATCCTAGCCATCGTGCCTCCCCCCAGGGTTTGGGCGGAGCCATCCTTATATAGATGTCACCTCGGACCACTGCGAAATCGAGAAAAAACCCTAGTCGCGCAACTCCATCGGGCCACCACACGGCCAGGCTATGTGCGGCCATGGTGTGCTGATCTTCGCCCATCGGACACGACCGTGTGAATCCACACGCCCTTGCCATGTCCCACTCTGCGTCTTGCATGAAATGTCCTTCTTTCGCTCCGAAAATGCATCTTTTTTGCTCGAAAAGCCAACCTGCATTCAAAAGACAACGAGCAGATCTCTGAACTAGAATATAGGAAATGCATGCAAAAACATAGTAACATATGCATGAAACTAACACAAAATGCAACAAGATGTGAGCAAAAACTACTCCTAAAACCCTATATGTTTTGCTCACATCAGTTATGACTCTCTGTGAGATAGAGAGTGTTGTGGATTTATGTGTATAGTGGTGTTTATGAACTGGAGGTCCTAGCCTGGTTGACTGTCAGTTGTTATGACCTCTATGTTGTTAGGGCAATCAACCCAAGTATGGTTTGGTTTTGATGTGTGTAGCAAAGGTTTAAGTTAGGATGTTTATGTTGATTTGATATGTGTGTTTAAGTTGTGCAGGACTTAGTAAATCGCACATGGTTAGATTGATGATAGCATTGGTGGGTTCACCATCTCATGGCTCGGGTCCTTGAGTCAGTGAAGGATGGCATTGCGAAAGTTGTGTTCTTGGTGCATCCGAGGGACCGCCGGACGAGGAGCAAATGAAGTGAAGCCGGAATAAGCAGACTTCATGGCAAGACGTGAAGGATGGCATTGCGGAAGTCGTACACATGGTGCATCCGAGGGACGCAGATCGAAGAGAGCTTCGAGGCGAGGGACTTCATGGGAGATGAGAGTGAGCGAATGTAACCCAGGATAGGTTGTTCATAGGTGAACTTGGTCGAATGGCTAAGTCAAGTGTCGGATGCTCAAACAAGTGGCTTGAGGTTTATCCGACCGTCGGATGCTCAAACAAGTATTTGTTTGAGGTTTTACCCGATACCAGTCGACTGCTATAGATAGCAGTCGACTGCTCTGAGTCGATGGCACTCGACTGGTGCTCGATCGGTGTTCGACTATTTGGTTTCTGGCCTAGCAGGTGACTGCTAAGGTTTGGCAATCAACTGCTACACCATCAGTCGACTGCCAAGGGACGACAATCGACTGCTCAAGGTGGTTGCGGGCACAAAAAGTTTGAAAGTCGACTGATTGCTTGGATCACTCGACTGATTGCTCGATCACTCGACTGATAGGATGTTCAGTCGACTGTAGCTATAGGCATGATCAAAAACACAATGAAAGAAATGTCCCACTTCAAGATGTAAAGTAGATTCCTATACAGAAAGTAGGCAGTGTGATTCGTCACGGGAATACTGTAGATGCTATGCTTATGATTTGTAAAGTGTGTAATGTGAGTTGTAAAGAAGACCCATCACGGGAATGCTAGGTGTGTTGAGAGAACCTCCTTATGGAAAGGCAAATGACGATGGGGCCCCTAGAGCACCCGGTTCACCTCCTATATAAGAAGGACTCTCATACCATTGCGAGGACTCAAGCATCACTTGAGCTTCACTATGGTTTCTAAGTTTCAAGAAGCCAATAAGAAATTTGTGAGTTTTCATCATTTCTCCTAGTTTCTTTCAATTGTTACACTTCCTTTTTCTGAGATAATAGATGGCAAGGGGACAGAGCCATAATTGTAGCAATGGAAGTGGATCTCTCACACGGATCCCAAATGGTATATGTATCCCTGATCTAATGCTAACAATAGGGGATTTCTACAGAAACATCCAAGTCTCTATACTTACACGAGGCTATGACCAATGGAAAAATGGAGAGGCAAACTTGTTAATCACAAGGGGTCTTATCGGTAGGCTCTCTAACATGCCAAACGTAGGATTCTCCTATGAAGTCCAGGGAGTGGTAGACTACCTGGTCAGCCACAGAGTAAGAGCCCTCCAAGGATGGAGATACTCAACCGCAACACTCCAAGGGCTGAGTTGGGTTATCCAAGCAGTGCAAGTCAATATCCCCCTCCAACCAAGGGAAATTACAAGTAGAAACTTGATAGACAGAAGGATATTAGTAACCTTTGATAGTTACACAACACCATCAGTATCTGGATGACCATGCTACAACGCCAGGGATGAAGAAGTTCCCAGTGATGAAAAGGAGCTCAAGGTACATACCCTAGCTGTCCTAATAGAAGGAGAAGCAGCGTACGTAAGGGAACAAGATGAGCCAGTCGTACTAGTCAGATAGCTATCTCCAATCACACTCATGCCCAAACAATGTTGGTGCAATCGACCCAGGTCACGATTGACCCGACTCAAGTTCGACTCGAGCAATGTTTTGATATTTGACATGGAATTTTGACATCGATGGTTAACATTGATGTCTGATATTGTTTTGGGGAGATTGTTGGCACAATCGACCTAGGTCATGATTGATCGAACTCGAATTTGACTCGAGGGAATTTTGATAGTTGAATGGAGTTGACCATGTCATGGAAAGTCCAAGTCTTGAGTAATTGGCATGTAAATTCCAAGCATGAGTCTTGGCAAGGAAAAGTCCAAGCATGGGTCTTGGCATGGAAAGTCCAACATGGGTTGGCAAGGGAAAGTCCAAGCTTGAGTCTTGGCATTTGAGAAGTTCAAGGAGTTTGATATTGGCAGCGTAAAGTCCAAGCGGGAGTCTTGGCAGCATAAGTCCAACGATTGGAGGCGTAAAGTCCAAGCGAGAGTCTTGGCAGCATAAGTCCAATGGTTGGCGGCGTAAAGTCCAAGCGGAGTCTTGGTAGTGTAAGTCCAATGTGCCTTGGCGGTGTAGACACCGTTAGCATGACAAAGCCGATGGAAGCACCTGAAGGCTAGCGTATGGATGAATAAGTCATGGATGACTTGGAGGGATCCGATAGGCACGAGGCTGACAGAGGTGGCTAGAAGGTTTAGGTCTAAACTACGAGTGGTCTAGCAAGTATGAGGGAACCATACTCGGGTTAAACCTCATGTTTGAGGTTAAAACCTCATGTTTGAGATGTGCCAGTTGACTGATGTCATATGGCAGTCGACTGGTGTGAGTCAACTAGGGTTTGACTGTGGGGAGTGCCCTAGTAGTCGACTGCCATAGGAGGGCAGTCGACTGATTGACCGAGCAGTCGACTGATCATGTGATCAATCGACTGGTGCTTGGTTTATTCGACACAAAATGGAGTCGAGACTCGACTGCAGGGGGAAGCAGTCGAGTGAAGGCTTTATCAATCGATTGATGGACATGATCAGTCGACTGATGTCCTATCTGTTGGATTTTTCCAGCGTGGATTACACTGTTGTCTCACGAAGCGGTGTCATCGATCGATGGTCCCGAGCAAATAATCGATCGATTTCACTAAGCGTAAGCTTTAAATGGAGCTCGTGGAGGAGGAAATCAACCATGGTTCTTGAGCTACTTTGGGGCAATTTGTTACTGCAAATCAGGGTCTCCAAGGCTATTCTTCAAGCAACCAAGATCAAGAAATCCAAAGCTCTTTGTAAAGTTTTCTTTACTTGCATTCCATTGTATTTGCTTGTATTTTCATTGTATTATTGTTGTATACATTGTACGAGGTTTCTCCACCTCCGGATTGTTCCGAGGAGTTATTTGTGATTAGTGGTTGCGTGTGCATCACTAGAGCTCTTTAGAGCTTGATCCGTGGAGTAGGAACCGTTTGGTTCCAAACCACGTTAAATACTTGTGTAATTGCGTGTTTGTTTATTTCATTATTGCTTTATTATTATTCCGCTCCACGCTAACGAAAATTGTAGACAAACGCGAACGAATTCCATCACGTACTAGCACAATGCTATTCACCCCCCTCTAGCGGTCAATATTTACCCAACAAGTGGTATCAGAGCCTGGGGCTCTTCTACGGACTAACCATCGGGTGCTAAGACAAAGACGCTTGAGGGTGAAGATGGAGTTGGAAGAACAACTAGGTTGGGACATCAACACATCGGTGCCCTACACCCTATATAGATGAGAAGACTTCAATTCTTGGAAGAGAAGAATTGAAGATTTTATAATGATGAGAGACTTTGAGGAGTGGTCCATCTTAATGCATGAATTTGAATATCCAAGAGGACCAAAAGGTGGCTTCCTAAAAAAGAAGAGATGGAGTGAAGAGCAACTCCAACAATTCGAGAAAAACAAGAAGGTAGTCAAATTTATTTTTGATTTGATACCTAATGACTTCTTGTGTAGCCTAGGTGATTGCATGGATGCCAAGGAGCTTTGGAGGGATTTAGCCAAGCTCCATGAAGACCCATCACCGACTCAAGAAAAAGAAGCCGAGGAAGAATCATCATCATCCTCACAAGAAAGTGAGGAGTCGGAAGTTGAGAAGGAATCAACTTCCGAATTGGTGGAAGAAGAAGAAAAAGTGGAAGAAGCCTCCATTTCAAGGATTGAGGGGGAGGAGAGACCATCCACACGGGAGCCGGAGCAAAATCAAGAAGAAGCCTCAACCTCCGGGAGGGATGAAGAACCCACTACGATCCTCACCACCACCCTAGGTAACTCAAGCAATTTAGGTTTAAACAAAAATCATATAATTTGCTTTGAGTGTCGGGAAGTCGGGAACTATAAGACCAAGTGCCCAAAGAGAGTAAGAAAAGCTCCACCGGTGCCTAAAAGTCAAGAAAAATCAAAGGAATCCGGTTCCCCAACCATCAAAAGCAAGGAGCACATTATATGCTTCAAATGTAGTCAAATAGGGTATTATAGTAGTCAATGTCCTAGGGGGAGCAAAAAGACTCAAAATGGAGCATCACATGTAGGGGGAGCTAAGGCTAACCCTAAGGTATATTTTAGTAATGCTTCTTCTAATTTAAATGTCAAAAAGCATGCTAGGAATTTCAATTCACTTGCTATTTATCATGAAAAGCATGCTAGGAATAACAAATATTTTTGTTTAGGAGCTAAGAATTTCCACCTTTCAAATAAAGAGAAATTTGGGACTAATATCCCTAGAAAGACCTTGTCTAGAGAATCTATCAAGAAAATAGAAGAGCACCTAGGTTTTAACTCCAAGAATTCTAGACACATGTCTAGGAAGGGCAAAAATGATCATAGAAACAATGGACCCACAAAATTAGAGAACCAAGCCTTGAGGTCAAGACTTTAGAAGTTGGAAAAGACCTTTGCGAAAATGACAAATCAAATGAAAAGGTCAAATGGTCAAACCATAGGGTCTAGAAGTCAAAGTCAACACCTAGAGTCTAGGAGACAAGAGTCAACCAAGGGCAAGAAAGGTTTGGGTCACAAACCTAAGCCTAAGGTGGCTTATCATAGTGTTCCATTTGATTATGGAACACAAACTAGGTCTAGGAAGACCAAGGTCAATAGGGAAGTCATCCCTAAGGTTGACCAAGGTATGTGCCTAGTGTCTAGGGTTTCTAAGAAATCTAGGGTGACCACTAAGAAGGTTACAAGGGAAGTTACCCCTAGAGTTAACCTAGGCAAGACCCAAATGACCAAGGCTTCTAAGCCTAGGAGGGTCATTAGGAAGGTATCTAGGGAGGTCATCCCTAAGGAATACCTAGTAAACCCTAGGAGCTCAAAAAGGTTTTGGGTTCCTAAGAGCATGATCGATTCACGCTAGATGGGTTTAGGATGTGCCAACTTTAAATGGAAGGGTAGCTAACCTAACCATGGTAAAGGTGGCACTTTAAGTTATTTTCAATGTTATGGGTACCTTGAAAATAGATTTGATTTTTAATCCTAAAAGATTTTAGGATGTGCCAATACATTTTTGGAATTATGAAAAATCAATCAAATTGGCACAATTTAGGTTTAGAGGTTATAGTGTGTCATTTTGGGTTTTTGGCACACTTGGAAGAAAATTGGTATTATAGCAAAATATACTTAATTATATCAAATGATAATTAATATTAAAATTTAGATATTAGTATACCTATACATTTTATATGTCATGCTTTGTTTGCCATATAACATGCCATGACATCATGTTTATTTTTAATCATTCAAAATGTCATGATCATGCTTAGGGTTAGGTTAAATGTCATGTATGCTTAAATTATATCATGTGTCATGACATCATGATCATTGGCTATGTTTACTTATATTATCATGTATGCCATGATCATTTCATGCATTTAATTTGATTAAAATTGATTTAAGAACAATGACATGACTTGGAGTCCCATTTATAAGAGAATCAAGTAGTGTTGCCTTAGAAAAATGCATGAAACCCTAGTTTAGGAGAACAAAACCCACATCTCACATCACATTGACATGTATGTGTATTTATACACCCTAGATACATATGAGATGATAGGATATGAGTTAAGTTCAAGGTGCATAGTCTTTGCATCTAGATGAACTCAAACTCATCTAAAATCATTTGTGGATCATTGGGAAAGCTTGTATACAAGTCATGTACATTAAGCCCAAGGAATATGATCCAATATAGGTTTTCAAAAATATTTTAAAATCCATTTAGAAAACCTTGGTGAAGTCTATCTTTTGATAGCAATCACCATTGATGAAGTTGATACAAAGTAGGGCCAAAACATTGAAAATTTCAATGGTTTTGAACTTTGTGTCAATTTCACTATTTTATGGGTAAAATAATTTTCAAATATTTTTCACCCATTGTATTGGTCATAAGTATTATACGTATGAATTTTCATGATTTTTCAATATACATATAATTATTTATGAATTTTGAAATCTCATTTCTGATAATTGAAAATCGAGATTTATTATATCACCAATCATGGTGGCAATGATCGATGTGCAAGGCAATGATCGTGATTCAAGGACTCGACTGCCAAGCTGATTTCGAGAAAAATAAGGTTGTTTAGCCCGTGTTCAGCTACGGTAAAGGTCCCTAACCACTCTTAACCCTAGGATATGCTTTGGGAAGCATTATAAAGGGTGAAAATCCATTGGATATGGATTAGGAGAGGTGTTAGGGTTATGTATCGAATTTAAGGTATAGGAAAGTTCTATGTTAAAATTTGAACCTTATTTTTGATGGTTTAGAGTTCCTATTGGCTTAGGGACTTCCCAAGGGCATTGTTGGTGCAATGGTCAAGGGGGAGCAAGCCTTTAGGGGGAGGTATCCATCATGGGATGATGGATGGTATTTTTCCTCATGAGGAGGAAAATGGGATTTTGAGATACACAATTTGGAAATTGGGAGAGTGTATAGGATTGCCTCTCTTCAGTGATATGAGACTTATCACTAGGAAGATGGTAGGCATTCTAGGTATTTTTGGACCAAGGGAAAGATTGTAAGATCTCATTGGGACATGAGACATTGACCTCCTTGGAGAGAACCTTTTTTATGTTAGTCAAAAAGGGAGAGAATGTCTTAGGAGAGAATGCTATGGAAATTGGTAATCATACCTTTTCTCCAAAATGTTTTGGGGGAGAATGGTATGGAGAGTGTTATCAATTGATGTTATCAATTGCCAATTCGGAGAATTGGGGAGAATGTTTGGGATTACCAATTTGGGATAATTGGTAAGAAGAATTGAGTTAGTGTTCTAACTCAAAGGTATGTATTTTTGTCAAACATCAAAAAGGGGGAGATTGTTGGTGCAATTGACCCAGGTCACGATTGACCAGACTCGAGTTTGACTCGAGCGATGTTTTGATGTTTGACATGGAAGTTTGACATCGATGGTTGACATTGATGTCTGATATTGTTTTGGAGAGATTGTTGGCACAATCGACCCCGGTCATGATTGACCGGACTCGAGTTTGACTCGAGGGGATTTTGATGGTTGACTAGAGTTGACCATGTCATGGAAAGTCCAAGTCTTGAGTACTTAGCATGTAAAGTCCAAGTATGAGTCTTGGCAAGGAAAAGTCCAAGCATGGGTCTTGGCATGGAAAGTCCAACATGGGTTGGCAAGGGAAAGTCCAAGTTTGAGTCTTGGCATTTGAGAAGTCCAAGGGGTTTGCTATTGGCGGTGTAAAGTCCAAGCGGGAGTCTTGGTAGCATAAGTCTAATGGTTAGTGGCGTAAAGTCCAAGCAGGAGTCTTGGCAGCATAAGTCCAATGGTTGGCAGCGTAAAGTCCAAGCGGAGTCTTGGCATCATAAGTCCAATGTGCCTTGGCGGTGTAGACACCGTTAGCATGACAAAGCCGATGGAAGCACCTGAAGGCTAGCGTATGAATGAACAAGTCACGGATGACTTGGAGGGATCTGATATGTGCGAGGTTGATGGAGGTGGCTAGAAGGTTTAGGTCTAGGCTATGGGTGGTCTAGCAAGTATGGGGGAACCATACTTGGATTAAACCTCATGTTTGAGGTTAAAACCTCATGTTTGAGATGTGCCAGTCGACTGATGTCATATGGCAGTCGACTAGAGTGAGTCAACTAGGGTTTGACTACGGGGAGTGCCCTAGCAGTCGACTACCAGAGGAGGGCAGTCGACTGATTGGCCGAGCAGTCGATTGATCGTGTGATCAGTCGACTGGTGCTCAGTTTATTCGGCACAGAATGGAGTCGAGACTCGACTGCGAGGGGAAGCAGTCGAGTGAAGGCTCCATCAGTCGACTGATGGACATGATTAGTCGAATGATGTGCTATTTGTTGGATTTTTCCAGCGTGGATTATACCGTTGTCTCACAGCAACAGTGTCATCAGTCGACTGATGGTCCTGAGCAGTCGACTGATCGACAAATTTCTAGCCCAGGCAGAAGCTTTAAATGGAGCTCATGGAGGAGGAAATCAATCATGTTTCTTGAGCTACTTTGGGGCGATTTGTTGCTGCAAATCAGGGTCTCCAAGGCTATTCTTCAAGCAACCAAGATCAAGTAATCCAAAGCTCTTTGTAAAGTTTTCTTTTCTTACATTCCATTGTATTTGCTTGTATTTTAATTGTATTACTGTTGTATACATTGTACAAGGTTTCTCCACCTCCGGATTGTTCTGAGAAGGAGTTATTTGTGATTAGTGGTTGTGTGTGCATCATTAGAGCTCTTTAGAGCTCGATCCGTAGAGTAGGAACCGTTCGATTCCGAACCACGTTAAATACTTGTGTAATTACGTGTTTGTCTATTTCGTTATTGCTTTATTATTATTCCGCTGTGTGCTATTGAAAATTGTAGACAAACGCGAACGAATTCCATCACGTACTTGCACGACGCTATTCACCCCCTCTAGCGGTCAACAATTCCCCAACAAACAGTACGTCAGTGGGTCAGCAGGCTTCGAAATAGTAACTGACAAAAATTGCACAATTCCCCGCAAAGGTGAAGATAGATCTCCAAAGGCATAAGTTTTGAATTTCCATGGGGGATCTATGGGCAAATAACGGCGAGATCCCTTTCACTCAGGGATAGTCAATTGAGCATCGAAGCTAGCACAATTGACAGCCATTACCAAGGAGAGGTAAAAATCACAATATTTAACCTAACTGAATCTCCAATTGACGTGTATCAGGGACAGATTATCGCCCAAATGTTTATGCATTACAACTTTAACCACTGCATCATCCACATACTAGGGAATGCAGAGTTACAACTTGAGGGCATGATGGTAGAAAATCATGACCCTACATGTGAAGAATGCCCATTGTGCTGTGATTGCCGCGAATGTAGAGAAGAGCAGGAGCAGGAAGCAGGGCCATCAGTACCAGCCATATTCGCCCAATTACTACCCAAGGAAAAGAATCAAGGAGGAATAGAACCACCACTACAAAGGCAAGAATACACTACTCTTCGGGACCTAATGAATAGGAACCTAGCCATCCATGCCCTCCTAGAAACAATAGAGTCATCCTCCCCTCATGAGCATCGGGAAGGTGCCCATGCAGGAGCTACAAGCCCAGGGGCCACTGTACTCCGGTCCATGGATTGCCCTCCACATGACCCAGAGTCTGAAGGAGACTACCTAGGGTAGATTCAGTACTTAGTACCATGGAATTACATGAAACTAGACTTGAAGGCATAATTGAAGAACCAAGCACAAAGTGAAGGGGAGTAGCGCTTATGGCCGACAAAGGAAAGAAGAAGAAGGAGACTCCACCCTCTTCATCCGATGAAGAATCTTCCTCCTCCATGAATAGCAATGAAGAAGCATATATGGTAAGGAAGGTAAGGCGTGCATTAAAAAATTTTAAGTTTAACAAATCTAATGATAGGAGGAGAAGAAGAAAGGTGATATACTATAATTGCCAAGGAGAGGGACACAGAAGGGATGATTGTCCTCTCTTGAACAAAGCAAAGGAAGACAAGAAGAAGGACAAGAAGAGAGAAGGGAGGAAGAAAGAAGACAAGAAATCAAAAGAAAAGGGGAAGGTAAAAATGCAAAATCTAAAGGCAACATGGGATGATCCATCCTCATCGCATGAAGAAATCTTCACACACCTAGCGCGCGCTCATGGGGATAGATGACATAGCCTCCACCTCCTCAGAAAGAGAAGAAGCAAGAACAAGTGAGGAGGAGAGCTCAAGTGTAGAGGGAGCATCCTCATCAGATTCAGAACAAAGAGGATTGGGTAAGTGAGGTAACGAATCTCCCTCCCAAAAAGATTATTTCCATAATTTCTAGTTTGAACAAGGACCTATTTAGAATGAAAAAGAAAAACAAATGCATGCAAAATTAAATTAAAGATCTAGAAGAAAAATTTGAAAAGCATGTTCACATGTTAATGATTCTTCTTCTAGTACTAATGATGCATGTGTAGAAGAGAATAAGTCCTTAAGGGAAAAGGTAGATTATTTAACTAACACTCTTGAAAAATTCACCATTGGCTCTAACACATTGAATATGATCATTGGGAGCTAAAGGGATAGTTTCAACAAGAATGGCTTAGGTTATAAGGGATCAAAGAATGAGATGGCTTACCATTACTTAATTGCTAGAGGACAATCAAAGACAACAATGGTACCTAGGAAATGGATCCCAAAGGAGTACTTGGTGAACCCCATTGGAAATAATTTATATTGGATTCCCAAGTCCATCCTTAGAGGTTAGAGAATCCTAGGATAGTCAACCATAGTTGGACTTATTTTATATCATGCTAAATGGTTGACTTATGTTGAAGTTGGGTAGTATTTGATTTATCATGAGCATGTTGGGTGATAATGATATGAATCATGATTTGTGATACTTGATTTTATAGTTGATTAATGATCATAATGTGCATTTAGTAATAATACTTGATTTATGATCATGATATGCAATTATGATAATACTTGTGTTATGATCATGATGGATGATATACTTGCTTTATGATAATACTTAACCTTGGTAGGAATTGCATGAAATTGATGGTTAAGTATAATACCTCAAGTACATCTCACACTCACTATAGGCTAACTTGATTGAAAACATAGCAATGGGTGAGATGTTAGGATGATACAAGTGACTCACTAATGCTTATGGCATTTTAATGGGTCATTAGAAGTATTATAACATATCAATCATAGACCAACTATGGAGAAAGCAAACATTTAATCAATTGACATATTGCCCATAGATCATAGTTGGATATTTCAAATGATTTAAAACCATTTTATGTTTTGTAAATTGTGAGTTTATGTTTTAAAATGTTTCAAGACAAAACAAGGTCTTAAAGTTGATACAAAATTGAGACATTTTATAACTTTTGAGTTTTTTTCCTAATTTTTGAAAATTGAATGTATTTTCATGAAAAAAATCATTTTTCCTTGATAGGGAAACTCATTGTAAATGTGTCCCCTAAATTTCATGATTTTTCAAAATTTATATAATTTTTAATGCATTTCTGAATTTGGGTTCAGAAATCAAAAAAGGCTGGAAATCAGGTGTCAGTCAACTGGTAGTCTGAACTAGTCGACTGATAGACTATAAATGTGAACACTACTTTGTGTGGTTTTTAGCATGTTTTGATGATTTTCTTCCATTAAGACTTTGATGTCATGTTATATGACATATGTTTAATGTTTTTTATGGTGTCAAAGGGGGAGAAATGTGAGGGTTTAAGTTAATCATGCTAGGGGGAGAAATAACATGTGTTAAGGGAGAGTTGCATGTATTAAGGGGGAGTGTTTGATACTCATATTTGTTTTACATGCTTTCCTTCCTTTATGTATTTGGTTAATGTTTTACCAAACTTAAACATTGTTTCCACACATCAAAAAGGAAGAGATTGTTAGGGCAATCAACCCAAGTATGGTTCGATTTTGATGTGTGTGGCAAAGGTTTAAGTTAGGATGTTTATGTTGATTTAATATGTGTGTTTAAGTTGTTCAAAACTTAGTAAATCACACATGGTTAGCTTGATGATAGCATTGTTGGGTTCACCATTTCATGGCTGGGGTCCTTGAGTCGGTGAAGGATGGCATTGCGAAAGTCATGCGCTTGGTGCGTCTAAGGGACCGCCAGACGAGGAGCAAATGAAGTGAAGCCGAAAGAAGCAGACTTTGTGGCAAGACATGAAGGGTGGCATTGCGGAAGTCGTGCACTTGGTAGATCTGAGGGACGCAGGCCGAAAAGTGCTTCGAGGTGAGGGACTTCATGGGAGATGAGAGTGAGCGAATGTAACCCAGGATGGGGTAGCTCATAGGTGAACTTGGTCGAATGGCTAAGTCAAGTGTCGGATGCTCAAATAAGTGGTTTGAGGTTTACTCGACCATCGGATGCTCAAACAAGTATTTGTTTGAGGTTTTACCCAACACTAGTGGACTGCTATAGATAGTAGTCGACTGCTCTGAGTTGATGGCACTCGATTGATGCTCGATCAGTGTTCGACTGTTTGGTTTCTGGCCCAACAGTCGACTGCTAGGGTTTGGCAGTTGATTGTTGCCCCATCAGTCAACTACCAAGGGACGACAGTCGATTGCTCAAGGTGGTCACGGGCACAGAAGGTTTTAAAGTGGACTGATTGCCTGGATCACTCGATTGATGGCTCGATCAATCGACTGATAGGATGGTCAGTCAACTAATGAAGGTGTCGTTGGCTGTGATGACCACGATTTAGTCGGGTTAGAAGTCGTTGGAACGACCATCAGTCGACTGATGCATGCATCAATCGACTGTCGCCTGTCTAACGGGAAGAAATCTCTTCTCTCTATAAAGAGAAGGGGTGAGGGCCTTGGAGATCCTAATGCTTCACTCATAATCATACTCCTAAGTGCTCTACACGATTTTCCATTCCACTTCTTATGCTTACCTCTATTTTATTGTAAGAGGGAGTGAGTTCTTGTAAGAAGGTTTACCTCCACCTTGCTTGGGCAAAAGGAGAGACTAGTGATTGGATTTGAGGGAATGATTCGCTATACGAATCATCCGTGGACTAGCGGCAAGAGTCGTGAACCACGTTATATCTTTTTGTTAGCGTTTGTGCTTTTTACTCTTTGTTTTGTTTTAATTGTCTTTGCTTTAGCATTATATTTCCACTGCGCTAATCTCAAGTTGTAGATGATTAGGAAACGATTTCCATCGACGATCAATGAGGGCTATTCAACCCCCCTTCTAGCTGGGCCACGATTCTCCAACAAGTGGTATCAAAGTGAGGAGGTTGTCATCGGACTCACCGCCATGACAATCAACCAAATGGCTGGCTCAAACATTCATCCACCCAAATTCGAAGGCGACTTCTTTTGGTGGAAGAGAATGGAGGTATTCTTTGAGACCGATTTCGTTATCATGCTTATTATGGAAAACGGTTTTGAGTTGCCTAGGGATGAAGAAGGGGAGCCATTAGAGAAGTCAAGATGGACTAAGAAGAAAAGGAAGGAGCACCTTGCAAATTCGAAGGCAAAGCACCATCTATTCAATATGCTCCCTCAACAAGAAATCAATCGGATTGGCGAGTGCTCTAGTGCCACGGACATGTAGGAGAAGCTAGTGGAGCTTCATGAAGGCACATCCGAAGCCAAGCTAGCAAGAAGGGACCACCTCCGCTCTCAATTAAGAAATATCAAATTAGATAAGGGGGAAAAGGTATTATCATTACACTCTATATTTAAAGATATAATAAATGGTTTATCAAGTGTAGGTGAAAAGCTCTCCAATCGGGACACGATAATGAAAGCCATAGATGTCTTCCCTCGATCATCCAAATAGAGCTCCATTGTGGACTCCTTCTATATTTCAAAGAATCTAGAGGTAAGTACTCTAGAAGATTTTTTCACCACCATGGAATTACATGAAACTAGACTTGAAGGCATAATTGAAGAACCAAGCACAAAGTCAATGGGAGAAGCGCTTATGGCCGACAAAGGAAAGAAGAAGAAGGAGACTCCACCCTCCTCATCTAATGAAGAATCTTCCTCCTCCTTGAATAGCAATGAAGAAGCATATATGGTAAGGAAGGTAAGGTGTGCATTGAAAAATTTTAAGTTTAACAAATCTAATGATAGGAGGAGAAGAAGAAAGGTGATATGCAATAATTGCCAAGGAGAAGGATGTTAGGGCAATCAACCCATGTATAATGTGGTTTTGATGTGTGTGGCAAAGGATTTAAGTTAGGTTGATTATGTTAATTTGATATATGTATTTAAGTTGTGCAGGACTTAGTAAATAACACATGAGTTAGCTTGATGATAGCATTGGTGGGTTCACCATCTCATGGTTGGGGTCCTTGAGTCAGTGAAGGATGACATTGCGAAAGTCGTGCACTTGGTGCATCTGAGGGACCGCCGAAAGAGGAGCATTAGAGTGAAGCCAAAGGAAGCAGACTTCAGGGCGAGATGTGAAGGATGGCATTGCAGAAGCTGTGCGCTTAGTGCATCCGAGGGATGTGGCCAGACGAAGAGAGCTTTGGTGAGGGACTCCAAGGGAGATGAGAGATTGAGCAATTGTAACGATAGCTCATAGGTGAACTTGGCCTAATGGCTATGTCAAGTGTTAGATGCTCAAACTTTGGTTTGAGGTTTTACCTGATGTTTGGTTTAAGTTAGGTGCTCAAACAAGTGTCTTGTTTGAGGTTTTACCCGATGCCAGTCGACTGTTATAGATAGCAGTCGACTGCTTTGAGTCAATGGAATGTTAGTAATATATGAGAGATGTCCTAAAGGCAATCGCCTTATGTATGAACCATTTATATGATAAATGAAGATTCACTATTTGAGTATACATGTTTTATGTATTTGATTGGATCTTAAACTCATTTACTGAATGTCCATGATACGATTCACAGCATGAGAGAATTTGTGATTGGATCACAACTAGTGAGTATCTCTACATGTGTAATTGTGATGTATCGGAATTATTCTTAGTCGATGAATTGATGGATTTGGACACCATCAATTCTGTCGAGACTAGCACGAGGTATACTCCTTGGTGTATCCAAGCAGCTGATTCTCACTAGCTGGAGACATAGTGATGTCCGGAGTTAATCGTGGATGCTAGTTATGGTAACTAGTTAATTGGAGTGACCAGCCGTAAGACTTCACATGGTTCTCTGCATATATAGATATGTCAATGAAGTTCTTACTGTAGCTTAAGTGCGATGTTCCTTTGACTTGCGGTATTCAAGTCACCTTGATCATGGAGACTTATGCTTTGACATCTTAAGCAAACATCTCTAAGGAGATGTGGACCCGGGATGATTGGGTATAAGTCGAAGTGATCGAAGGTGTTTGAATAGCTTATAAAGGATTCACCACTCCTTGCGAGGAGATGTATACCCATGACCTCTCGTCGGATTGTTACTAAAGTCTTTGGCCAAAGCATTACATGTTTAGAGTAAAGTACTCTTCGATACATGTGCAGTAACTAGAATCCGTAGGACGAGGAAATGATACTTGGGCTAGGTGTGACGTAGTCAGCCTAGTGGGGACTGACACTATAGACCATGTCCTGAACCAAGTGGGTATAAGATGAGTGAAGGGAATGGGGCACGAATCATTCGAGCTGCTGAAGGGTTTCAGAAATAGTTCTGTATCAACCGTTGATCTTTTCTGTTAATTGGGGATCATGATGCACTACTAGGTGCCACTCATGATCATTCTATAATTAATGGTTAATTATAGACGACCAACATAAACCAAGAACCTATTTGGTCACACGCACAACGAGCGTAATCCGAAGGATTTAAAACGAGCTTGAGAATGAGATTCTCAGACCGAGAGAAACAAAGTTTGGTTGGACCAAACATGGAGCGAGCATGAAATCGTTTCATTCGCAATGGAAGCGTGGATGGGCCGAGTCTTATGAAGACATAATGGATGAACCAAAATGGTTTGGTTCTAATCCAATGGAGGAGAATAAACCAAAGGGTTTGGTTTATTTTAAACGAATGAACCAAAAGTTGGTTCGGTTCGTTTTAACTTAAAATAAACCATCATGGTTTGGTTTATTTTAACTTATCTTAATGGAGCGGGTTAACGGGCCTAATGGTTATGATCCAATAACCATTAAGAGAATTAGTTCTCTATAAAACAGGGCTTAAGGGATAATTAAGACCTAATCCAAAACCCTAGCCCTAAGTTGCCGCCACCCTTGGCGCCAACCTCCGGCTCCTTGCCGGCGTCCAAGCTTCAGGAGGTGATCCTCCGGCGACCCTCCGGTGATCTCCTTTAGGTTTGGCATCAAGGTGAGCTTTATATTCCCTTGGTTGGCCGGCACCTATCTCCTCCACCAAAGCTGTCCAGTTTTCTGGACAGCTTGTTCTCCTCTCGTCGGAGCGTCGTTTGGACGACGGTTAGAGCTCCGACAGCGGCTAACTTACCGGGAATTCGATCTCCGGAAATCCTCTGAGGTGGAGGACGAAGGATTCGTCAATCGGTTGACGAATACCTCTCCGGAGAAGTGAGTTTTTGAGAACTCGATTTTGGATCCGAATTTGGATTCGGATCGTGATCATCTCTCGATCACGTCGTCTTCAACACGAGGCTAATAACCCGTACGAAGACGAAGCTCGTGGCTTAGCGAAGTCATCCTAAGGATACTCGGCATGATTACGGATAGAGACGATTCTAGCGAGGATCGTTCCGGTTGATGTCGTTCCCGCTACACGTCATACAAAAGGTATAACGTAGTTAAATTTCCTTTTATTGCAAATTTAAATTTACGATTATGTCTACACTTATTGTACTATGCATGCGTGTGATGTGTGTGTTGTAATAAATGTAGATTTATTATTTTTATTGCTTCCGCTGTGCTCATGTTTACAAAACGTGATCGAACACACACACGCCGCGGTGCCGGAAACCCAACAGTGGTATCAGAGCCCAGGTTGTATTTCGACATAATCGTAAAATGGTTTTGCGATAGTCATAATTTTATTTCTGGAAATTTTCTAATTTTGGAAATTTAGAAGTATTTATGGAAATTTTTCAATTTTGGAAAGTCTAGATGTATTTATGGAAATCTTCCACTTTTGGAAAGTTGGAAGTATTTATGGAAATTGATATTTTCCATGAATAAAATATTTGATTAGATTCTGGAAATTTGTTTCCTAATTTAATCATGATTTGATTTGGATAATCAAATCTTAAAATATTTTATTTCCATAAGTAGTTTTGATGATTTAGGAAATTGGTTTCCTAAATTGATTTTCCTTAATCAATTATTTTCATAAATAAAATATGTGATTAGATTTGGAAATTTATTTCCTAATTTAATCATGATTTGATTTGGAGAATCAAATCTTAAACATATTTTATTTCCATAAATAGTTATGACAAATAAGGAAATTATGTACATGACATAATTGTATGCCATGTAATTGCATTAGATGCATAACATTATGTCATGCGTGTCGTGACATGTAGATGTATGCCATGTATGTCATTCCATGTAGATAATAGTTATTTGCATGCAAAGAGGATGAGACATAAAACCCTAACTCAATATTAAAGCCTACACCTTCCATTAATATGGTTAGAACCAGAGTTCTGTTTCTTGTTTGGGTTGTTGGACTCACTCCAAGCCCGGCTTGAACCTGAACATGTTCAAATCATTGGAATAGTTTAACTCTAATATGGTAAGAGTCAGAGGTCAATCGTTAGTTTGGGTTGTTGGACTCACTCCATGCCTGGCTAATTGGTTGAATGCGCTCTAACCATATTAAAACTATTTCACGATTAATGGGTCGGCTCTAACTTGGAGCATCGATTTGTTGGACTCACTCCAAGGTCGATGTGAAGAGAGGTGAAGTTGGGTGCTATGCATATGATGCATACTTGTTAATGTGTTAACAACCCAATGTATGTGTAAACATTCAATTAGTTGATAGCACATTGTGATAGTTACATATACATGATATGTAATCGGTATACTTGATACCCACCATCATAGCTAAGAATGGCTTGTTGGACTCACTCCAAGGTTGTTCTTATCTATATTGGATATCAGCCCATTCGGAGATTGACCTACGATCTCCCGAATTGATTTCAAGGGTTTTTGAATTCGAAAAAAAAATGAATGGGATTTTATAAATGTATATTGATGCATTTTAAAAATCATCTTTCTCATATATGCTCGTTTTGTATTTCTAAAATTGATCATGTTGTCTTTTAATTTGCGTTCCATTTTGGATTCGAATAAATTGATTGGGCCGAACTTCTTGGACTGGCTTAGAAACTTGAGAATTGTTCTCAAGGTGAAAAGCTTGTGTATGTCCTCGAAGCGCCTCTTCCCGCCCATCCTAGTGACGATGCAACTCCGGACCAATTGTTGGTCTATCAGAAACATGTGACTGATTCTGAACTGACAAGTTGCATCATGCTAGCCGCGATGGAACCCAAGCTACGAAAGCAGCATGAGCATATGGATGCTCATATCGTAGTCCTTCATCTTTATGAGTTGTTTGATAAGAAAGTGAGATTCGAAAGGTTCGAAGTCTCCAAGCTCCTCTTCACCTCTGAGATACAAGAAGGTTCATCTGTGGTACTGCTCAACATGCTGAAGACTGTGGAGCCTTCTGAGAAGCATGAGCAGGGGACGGTGTTGTTAGTTGATTCCTCGAAGAAAGGTTCTAAGAGGGAGTCAAAGGAACAACAGAAGGGGAAGAAGAAAAAGGCTAAAAAGGCAGAACCAACTCAAAAGGGCACTTGCCATCATTATGGCAAGTACGGCCATTTGCGAAGAAAGTGCAAGATTTATCTTGAGTCCGTGAAGAAGGACAAGGCATCGGATGCCCCATCTTCTTTAGAAATCTTCTTTATTGATTGTCATTCTATTTCCTCAGACACTTGGGTATTTGATACACGGTGTGGCTCACATATATGTAATGACATACATGGGCTAAGGAATAGAAGAAGACTCGTCAAGGGAGAGTCAAATTTACGTGTTGGGAATGGAGCAACGGTTGCTGCACTCGCCATCGGAACGTATTTGTTGGAACTCCCTGTAGGACTTGTCTTAGAACTGGACAATTTCTTTTATGTTCCTTCGTTGATAAAGAACATCATTTCTATTTCTTGTTTAAATAGAAATGGGTACCATTTGACTTTTAGTAACAATTGTTGTTACATAACTTTGAATGGAGTTCTTTAAGGGACTAGAACTTTAAGCAATGGTGTTTATACGTTGGACGTATCCAATGATATTTTCAATATCGAAGCGAGCAACAAGCATGCTCGAAAAGATAATCAATTAGACTCTTACATGTGGTATTGTCGTCTTGGCCATGTAAGCAAGAAACGCATGTCCGAATTACACCGATGTGGAATTCTGGAATCGTTTGAATAGGATTAATACGATACATGTGAATCATGCTTAAAAGGAAAGATGACTAAGTTACCTTTTACTGGAAAAGGTGAACGAGTGGGAGAGTTACTTGGTCTAATACATACTGATGTATGTGGACCTATGTCAACTCAAGCTTTAGGAGGCTATAGCTACTTCATTACCTTCACCGATGATGACTCACGGTTTGGGTATGTGTTCTTGATGAAACACAAGTCTGAAGCCTTTGAAAGGTTCAAAGAATTCAGAAATGAAGTAGAGAAACAACATGACAAGAGTATTAAAATACTTTGATCGGATCGAGGTAGTGAATACTTAAGTCAAGAGTTTCTTGATTATCTAAGAGACAATGACATATTGTCTCAATGGACTCCGCCATATACACCATAGCATAATGGTATATCTGAGAGGCGTAACCGGACCTTGTTGGACATGGTCAGGTCAATGATGAATCATGCGACTCTTCCCAAGTCCTTTTGGGGCTATGCACTTCACACAGCTGTTTACTTGTTAAACAGAATGCCTACCAAGGTTGTCTCAACTACTCCATATGAGATATGGAATAGTAAGAAACCTCATGTATCTTACTTGAAGATATGGGGTTGTCCTGCTTATGTGAAGCGGTCAGTATCAGACAAATTGGATGCTAAGTCTGATAAATGTCTATTTATTGGATACCCTAAAGAAACAAAGGGTTACCAATTCTATCATCCTGTGGAACAAAAGGTGTTTGTTTCAAGGCATGCTGTGTTTCTAGAGAAAGAGTTTCTCTTGCAAGAAAACAGTGGGAGTGTCGTCGAGCTTGAGGAGGCTCGAGAGACTCAAATAGACATTGATGAGATACCTGGTGAAGCACAACAGTCGACAACTCATAGTGATAAGCAATCGACTGGACCTATTGTAACACCACATCTTCGTAGATCTGGTAGAACACGCAATATTCCTGAGAGATATGGATTTCTCATAAGTGAATCGAATGACGTGTTACTCATTGATGATGAGGAGCCTACCAGTTATGAAGAAGTGTTGACAAGTTCAGAAAGGGATAAGTGGCTTGGTGCCATGAAGTCGGAAATGGATTCCATGTATAAAAACCAAGTTTGGAACTTGGTTGACCCACCTGAAGGCATAAAGCCTATAGGGTGCAAGTGGGTTTTCAAGAAGAAAACCGACATGGATGGTAATGTGATTACCTATAAGGCTAGATTGGTGGCGAAAGGATATCGTCAAAAGCAAGGTGTTGATTATGACGAAACCTATTCGCCTGTAGCTATGCTTAAATCAATTCGGATGCTCCTGGCCATAGCGGCTCATTATGATTATGAGATATGGCAGATGGATGTGAAAACATCTTTCCTTAATGGAAACATACTCGAGGACGTGTATATGATATAGCCTGAGGGTTTCACATCGGTTGATAAAACCAAGGTATGCAAATTGCGACGATCCATTTATGGATTGAAGCAAGCATCCAGGAGCTGGAATATCCGTTTTGATGAGACAATCAAAAAGTTTAATTTCTCACAAAATCCAGACGAACCTTGTGTGTACAAGAAGGTTAGTGGGAGTGCAATCGTGTTCCTAGTATTATATGTCGATGACATATTACTTATAGAAAATGATGTTTCAGTCTTACAGTCAGTTAAGGTTTGGTTATCCAAGACATTCTCCATGAAAGACCTGGGAGAAGCAACCTACATCCTCGGGATTAAGATCTATAGAGATAGATCGAAACGGTTGCTTGGTCTTTCGCAGTCTACATATATAGACCGAGTGCTAAAGAGGTTTAGCATGTCAGAATCAAAGAAAGGTTTCCTACCCATCAGGCATGGGATACACCTTTCGAAGTCTATGTGTTCGCGCACAGAAGATGAGAGGATTTGCATGAGTAAGATTCCCTATGCATCCGCAATATGATCTATCATGTATGTTATGTTATGTACGAGGCCCGATGTATCGTATGCTCTGAGTGTCACGAGCAGATACCAGTCTGATCCAGGAATGGATTATTGGGTGGCTATTAAGACGATCCTTAAGTACTTGAGAAGAACTAAGGATGTGTTCCTAATATATGGAGAAGGGTACATGGTGATACGTGGGTATACAGATGCCAGCTCCAGACAAACAAGGATGATTCCATGTCTCAGTCTGGGTATGTATTCACCTAGAATGGAGGCGCAATAAGTTGGAAAGGTTCCAAGCTTGACGCTATAGCGGATTCTGCCACTAAGGCAGAATACATTGCAGCTTTGGAAGCAGCAAAGGAAGCGGTTTGGATCAAGAAGTTCATCTCTAAACTTGATGTGGTCTCATCAATGATCCAAACATGTGCTTCGCCACTATCATCTTATCAAAGAGATCATCAGTAGGAATGAAATACAAATCGAGAAAATTTCCACTGAAAGGAACTTAGCGGATCCTTTGACTAAGGCATTACCTCAAAGTAAGTTTGAGGGTCATGTTAGAGCTTATGGTATTGGATACCGTAGCGATTGGCATTAGGCCAAGTGGGAGTCTGTTAGTAATATATGAGAGATGTCCTAAAGGCAATCGCCTTATGTATGAACCATTTATATGATAAATGAAGATTCACTATTTGAGTATACATGTTTTATGTATTTGATTGGATCTTAAACTCATTTACTGAATGTCCACGATACGATTCACAGCATGAGAGAATTTGTGATTGGATCACAACTAGTGAGTATCTCTACATGTGTAATTGTGATGTATTAGAATTATCCCTAGTCGATGAATTGATGGATTTGGACACCATCAATTCTGTCGAGACTAGCACGAGGTATACTCCTTGGTGTATCCAAGCAGCAGATTCTCACTAGCTGGAGACATAGTGATGTCCGGAGTTAATCATGGATGCTAGTTATGGTAACTAGTTCATTGGAGTGACCAGCCGTAAGACTTCATATGGTTCTCTGCATATATAGATATGTCAATGAAGTTTTTAATGTAGCTTAAGTACGATGTTCCTTTGACTTGCGGTATTCAAGTAACCTTGATCATGGAGACTTATGCTTTGACATCTTAAGCAAACATCTCTAAGGAGATGTGGACCCGGGATGATTGGGTATAAGTCGAAGTGATCGAAGGTGTTTGAATAGCTTATAAAGGATTCACCACTCCTTGCGAGGAGATGTATACCCATGGCCTCTCGTCGGATTGTTACTAAAGTCTTTGGCCAAAGCATTAAATGTTTAGAGTAAAGTACTCTTCGATACATGTGCAGTAACTAGAATCCGTAGGACGAGGAAATGATACTTGGGCTAGGTGTGACGTAGTCAGCCTAGTGGGGACTGACTCTATAGACCATGTCCTGAACTAAGTGGGTATAAGATGAGTGAAGGGAATGGGGCACGAATCATTCGAGCTGCTGAAGGGTTTCAGAAATAGTTCTGGATCAACCGTTGATCTTTTCGGTTAATTGGGGATCATGATGCACTACTAGGTGTCACTCATGATCGTTCTATAATTAATGGTTAATTATAGATGACCAACATAAACCGAGAACCTATTTGGTCACACGCACAACGAGCGTAATCCGAAGGATTTAAAACGAGCTTGAGAATGGGATTCTCAGACCGAGAGAAACAAAGTTTGGTTGGACCAAACATGGAGTGAGCATGAAATCGTTTCAGTCGCAATGGAAGCGTGGATGGGCCGAGTCTTATAAAGACATAATGGATGAACCAAAATGGTTTGGTTCTAATCCAATGGAGGAGAATAAACCAAAGGGTTTGGTTTATTTTAAACGAATGAACCAAAAGTTGGTTCGGTTCGTTTTAACTTAAAATAAACCATCATGGTTTGGTTTATTTTAACTTATCTTAATGGAGCGGGTTAACGGGCCTAATGGTTATGATCCAATAACCATTAAGAGAATTAGTTCTCTATAAAAGAGGGCTTAAGGGATAATTAAGCCCTAATCCAAAACCCTAGCCCTAAGTTGCCGCCCACTTCATCCTCTCTAAGAGTTGGCGCCAACCTCCATTGCCGTCCAGCCCCTTGTGCCGCCGTCCAGCTCCTTGCTGGCATCCAAGCTTCAGGCGGTGATCCTCCGGCAATCCTCCAGTGATCTCCTTTAGGTTTGGCATCAAGGTGAGCTTTATCTTCCCTTGGTTGGCCGGCGCCTATCTCCTCCACCAAAGCTGTCCAGTTTTCTGGACAGCTTGTTCTCCTCTCGTCGGAGCATTGTTTGGACGATGGTTAGAGCTCCGACAGCGGCTAACTTACTGGGGATTCGATCTCCGGTAATCCTCTGAGGTGGAGGACGAAGGATTCGTCAATCGGTTGACGAATACCTCTCAGGAGAAGCAAGTTTTGAGAACTCGATTTTGGATCCGAATTTGGATTCGGATCGTGATCATCTCTCGATCACGTCATCTTCAACACGAGGCTAGTAACCCGTACGAAGACGAAACTCGTGGCTTAGCGAAGTCATCCTAAGGATACTCGGCGTGATTACGGATAGAGACGATTCTAGCGAGGATCGTTCCGGTTGATGCCGTTCCCGCTACACGTCATACAAAAGGTATAACGTAGTTAAATTTCTTTTTATTGCAAATTTAAATTTACGGTTATGTCTACACTTGTTGTACTATGCATGCGTGTGATGTGTGTGTTGTAATAAATGTAGATTTATTATTTTTATTGCTTCCGCTGTGCTCATGTTTACGAAACGTGATCGAACACACACACGCTGCGGTGCCGGAAACCCAACATGGAACTCGACTGGTGTTCGACTGGTGGGTTTCTTGCCCAGCAGTCGACTGCCAAGGGACAGCAATTGAATGCTTCACCATCAGTTGACTGCCAAGGAATGACAGTCGACTGTTGAAGGGTGTTACGGGCACAAAACTACTCGTAGGCGATTGATTAGTCGGCTACGCAGGCAGCAGTCGACTGATGAGATCATCAGTCGACCACTAGGAGTATCGTAGGACGGTGACGATGGCAAGTCAGAAGTCATTGTAAGTCAACCGTTAGAGGGGCAATCGACTGATGACATGCAGCAGTTGACTGCCGCCTACCCAACGGGAAGAAACCTTTCTTCTCTATAAAAAGAAGGGTTGGGGGCTTTTGGGAGGCTAATGCTTTACTAATAATCATACTCCCAAGTTCCCAACACATTTTAACACTCCTCTTCTTGTTCTTATTTCTATCTTATTGTAAGAGGAAGTGATTGTTGTAAAAGAGGTTACCTCCACCTAGCTTGGGCTAAAGGAGAGACTAGTGGATTGGTAAGGGAGTGATTCGTCATACGAATCGTCCGTGGACTAGTGGCAAGGGTCGTGAACCACGTTACATCTCGGCGTTAGCGTTTGCATTCTTTACTTCTTGTTTTGTCTTAATTATTTTTGTTTAGCTTCTATTTCTGCTGTGCTAATCACTTTCGTAGACAATTAAGTGACCAAATTCCATCTTTGATCATCAGGGCTATTCAACCCCTCTTCAAACCGGGCCATGATCCTCCAACAAGTGGTTTCAGAGCCAAGCTTGCTTGTCACCGGACTCACCGCCACAACAAGCACAACAAAAATGGTCGGCACCATCATCCATCCACCTAAATTTGAAGGGGACTTCGCTTGATAGAAAAAGAGAATGGATGTATTTTTTGAGACTGATTTTGAAATTATGCTTATCATGGAAAACGGTTTCGAGATACCTAGGGATGAAGAAGGGAGGCTAATAGAAAAATCAAGGTGGACTAAGAAGCAAAGAGAGGAGCACCTTGCAAATTCAAAAGCCAAGTGCCATCTCTACAACGTGCTCCCTCAACAAGAGATCAACCGAATAGGAGAATGCACAAGCGCCAAGGAGATGTGGGAAAAATTGGTAGAGCTTCATGAAGGCACCTCCAAGCCAAATTAGCAAGAAGGAACCTTCTCCGCTCCCAACTCAACAATATAAAACTAGAAAAAGGAGAAAAGGTACTTTTTTTACATTCGAGATTCAAAGAAATTATTAATGGGTTATCAAGTGTAGGTGAGAAGTTATCAAACCGGGATATGATAATGAAGGCTATTGATGAATTCCCCCGGTCATCAAAGTGGAGCTCAATTGTGGAGTCCTTCTACATATCAAAGAATCAAGAGGTAAGTACTCTAGAAGAATTTTTCTCTACTATGGAGCTTCACGAAACTAGACTTGAAGGTATAGTAGAAGAACCAAGGAGTCAACCAAGGGGAGTAGTGCTTATGGCCGACAAAGGAATGAAGAAGAAGGAGACTCCACCCTCCTCATCGGATGAAGAATCTTCATCATCAATGGATAGAGCAATGAGGAGGCCTACATCGTAAGAAAGGTGAGATGTGCTCTTAAGACTTTTGAATTTAACAAGTCTCATGATAGGAGAAGGCCAAGAAGAAAGGTTATTTGCTATAATTGTCAAGGATAGGGACACATGTAACACCCCAAAATTTTTCTCCAAAATTTTTGTATAGAATTTAAATTCATGTCTAGTAGATTATATATGGAATCCTGGAAAAATGATGATAAAAGAATAAAAGTGGAGAGGTGAGGATTGAACCTTAAACCTCTTGGTGAGAGTTAACTCTTACCATGCATGTGATGACCAAGTGCTCAGCAGTAGCTTACTGTTGGAGAAAGAGGAGAAATGCTAGATGAGTGTGAGGAGGGTAAATGAAGAGGCATGAAAAGAGAAGAGACATTTCTCTTCCTCCCTTTATAAATAAGAGTGAAGGTTTCATTTGACCACTTCTTCTTCCTTCTTCCTCCTTCCACCGAAACCCTAGGGCTCCTTCTGTAATGCCCGCCCTTATCTGCTCTCAGGGCGGCGCTACTTGTTCCCCTTTTTTTTTTCTTATATAACCTAACGTATAGGGTTCATTTCACAACCTACATACTTTAACATGTCATCATAACTTAAACCTTCTTTTGCACATGCATCACATATCATATTCATAATTAGCATGCTAACATATCTTATTTCATTTATATCATGCGTAACATAAGGTGTCATTCATGAGTTCTTAAGAAATTGAGCAGTAAAATGATTAAGCAACATCCAACATGGTGCTAAAGGTTCACAAGTCTTATAAGCGGAAGCAAAGTCTTAAGGGATTCATTGGGCATGTAATATAAGCAGATAGTAGCAGGGTCTTTCTCCACCATGCCACTATCACACACACTTGGCCCCTCCTGCTACTTCCTCTAGTCCAGGTTTCCTTTATCTGCAGTATATGGACAACATAAACTATAAGCATATAGCTTAGTAAGATTCTTGCCTACTCACAAAAGCCACAAACTTACATTAAGCAATTAGAAACATGAGCATGCTAGCATAAATAGCCTAAGTATTTCATAGCAACACAAATCAACAACATGCCCATGTAATAAAAACCTAAGCATGGCATAGAATTTACATGAGCATGGTAAGCATAATTAAATATAAGCAGGGCATAATTTAAACATAAGCATTCATGACATAAGCATCCATAACATTATAAATCTTAGACATGCATGAAGTACCTAATCACAAGTATTCTTAACTTGAACATAAGCATCATAACTTCATAAAATCTAAACATGCATAAAGGACATAATCATAAGCGTTTTAAACTCAACAATAAGCATTCATAACATAAGCATCCGTAACATCGTAAATCTTAAACCTGCATAAAGTACATAGACACAATATATTCTTAAACTTAACCATAAGCATTCATAGCATCATAAAATCTAAACTTGCATAAAGGACGTAATCATAAGCGTTTTAAACTTAACAATAAGCATTCATAACATAAGCATCCGTAACATCGTAAATCTTAAACCTGCATAAAGGACATATTCATAAGCATTCATAAACTTTAACATAAGCATGCACAATTTCATAAAAAGTCTTTTCTTTTCAAAACATATACATATAGATACTTCAACATAATCATAACTTGTTTGGGGGGCCCCAGGTTAAGTACCACATAATGCGCATTCCCTAATAGGCTGGGGTAGCGAGCCACCAGTCCTACTAGAGCAAGACCTCTTACGTCTTACCAGGGCAAGACCTCTTACGTCTTCTTATGTCCCTATGGATTTGATTAACGACCACCTGACGGGTCGGGTACTTAACCTCTTACAAAGTAAAATACTTAATTCCTTTCTTTCTTGTCATATTATAAAGAATGCTCTTAATCCCCAACATAAAAAGGAAAGCATATCAATCTTATCTTATCATAAGGAGAGCTCTTAATCCCTACTTGAAAGGGAAGCATCTCCCTCTTATCTTATCATAAGGAGAGCTCTTAATCCCTACTTGAAAGGGAAGCATCTCCATCATATCTTATCATAAGGAGAGCTCTTAATCCCTACTTGAAAGGGAAGCATCTCCATCTCAAACATTTCATAGCATACATGCATTCATAACATAAGAGTACCCTAAAGGGGTCCTAAAGCATAAACATGTTCATCACATAAGCATATTTCATAGGCATATTCATTGCATGTTAAATCATAAAACATGTTCATCACATAGGCATATTTCATGGCATATTACATCATAAATATGTTCATCACATGAGCATATTTCCTAGGCATATTCATGGCATATTAAATCATAAAACATGTTCATCACATAGGCATATTTCATGGCATATTACATCATAAACATGTTCATCACATAAGCATATTTCATAGGCATATTCATGGCATATTAAATCATAAAACATGTTCATCACATAGGCATATTTCCTAGGCATATTCATGGCATATTAACTCATAAAACATGTTCATCACATAGGCATATTTTCTAACATATTAAACTCATACACATAACATAACTTCATAAGGGGGGGGGGGTTTCATGAAACCCTAACCCTAAAACCAATGTTGGCCGAAACATGTAAGGTATCAAACATTGTATTATTATTTTTTTGTCACCTAAAACTTCTACATGAAGCATATAACATCTCCTACTTCTCTTAGAAGCCTTTTCATGCAACCCTAGCCCTAAATACCTTGGTTGGCCGAAACATGTAAGGGCTCAAGCTTGGGTTTTTGTTACCTAGAATTTCTACATGAAGCATATAACATCTCCTACTTCCCTTAGAAGCCTTTTCATGCAACCCTAGCCCTAAATACCTTAGTTGACCGAAACATGTAAGGGCTCAAGCTTGGGTTTTTGTTACCTAGAATTTCTACATAAAGCATATAACATCTCCTACTTCCCTTAGAAGCCTTTTCATGCAACCCTAGCCCTAAATACCTTGGTTGGCCGAAACATGTAAGGGCTCAAGCTTGGATTTTTATTACCTAAAATTCCTTCATGAAGGATACAACTTATCATAGTTTCATTAGAAGCATTTCATGCAACCCTAGCCCTCAAGACCTTGGTTGGCCGAAACATATAGGGCTATGAACTTGGGTTTTGGCACCTAAAAATTCCTACTTGAAGCCTACAATCTATGATCATATCCTTAGATTCATTTTCATGCAAACCCTAACCCTAAATTCCTTGGTTGGCCGAAACATATATGGCCATGAACTTGGGTTTTTGGCACCTAAAAATTCCTACTTGAAGCCTACAATCTATGATCATATCCTTAGATTCATTTTCATGCAAACCCTAACCCTAAATTCCTTGGTTGGCCGAAACATATAAGGCTATGAACTCCATCTTTCTTTCATGTACATGACCTACAAAGCTCTACAAAGCTAATATACTGCAGGTGAGGGAATCTTACTTCCTTCACTTTGCTTGGGAGATGACCTAATGGAAGCCACCTAGCTTTCTCCTTGCTTGAATGGGGGTTTCGGCCAAAGGATGAAGAGGGAGCTCGGTGAGGAAGAAGAAGTGGCCAAATGGGACTTTCACTCTTCTTTATAAAGGGAGTAAGAGAAGTTTCTCTTCTCTTTTCCATGCCTCTTCATTTACCCTCATCACACTTATCTACAATTTCTCCTCTTCCCCTAATGATATAATCCTATTGGGCTTCTGGTTAGTGGGTGCATCTATAGGGCTTGGCTATCTCTAGAGGTTTGGGGTTCAATTCCTAGGCCTTGCATCTCTTTTTGGCTATTTTCTTTTATTTTTTGAAAAAAGCCCACATCAAGCCCATTATTGTAAAGCCAAAAACTCTCATAAAATTGCTAGAATTTTATGGGCGTTACAATCCCTCATACCTTGTAAAAGTTTCATCCTCGAAACTTAAAACAATTCTGGGTATTTCTGCTTCATGTCCTCCTCTCGTTCCCAGGTAGCTTCCTCGTATCGTTGATTTTGCCACAGGACCTTTACTAAGGGCACCTCTTTGTTCCTTAGCCTCTTGACCTCTCAGTCCAGTATCTGGATAGACCGACTTTCCATACTCAGGTCCTCTTGAACTTGTACAGTCTGTGGCTCAATCACTTGGTCCGCACTGGATATGCATTTCTTGAGCACAGAGACATGGAACACGTTGTGTATAGCTGACATCTCTTGAGGCAGCTCCAACTTGTAAGCTACCTTGCCAACCCTCTGTAATATCGGATATGGTCCCACGTAGCGTGGACTCAGTTTACCCTTCCTGCCGAATCTCATCACTCCCTTCATAGGGGCACTTTGAGGAATACTAGGTCCCCGACTTCGAATTCTAACGGTCTACGTCGCATATCCGCATAGCTCTTTTGTCGGCTCTGAGCAGTTTCGATTCTCTGACGGATATGCTGTATAGCTCGGGTGGTATCGTCAATAATATCGGCCTGAAGCCCCATTTCCTTCCTTTCACAACCCTCATACCAATAGATAGGAGACCTGCATCTTCTACCGTATAGAGCTTCATAGGGTGCCATTCCAATAGTAGCCTGGTAACTGTTGTTGTAAGCAAATTCTGCCAAGCACAAATATCGACACCAGCTCCCCTTAAAGTCTAGAGCACAGGCCCTCAACATATCTTCCAACACCTGGTTCACTTTTTCTGTCTGACCGTCGGTCTGAGGATGAAACGCAGTGCTGAATCTCAACTTAGTGCCAAGAGCCCTCTGAACACATTCCCAGAAATGGGAGGTAAAACGGCCATCACGATCAAAAATAATAGCCTTAGGCACTCCATGTAATCTGATAATTTCCTTGACATATAATTGAGCTAGCTGCTCAACCAGATAGGTCATCTTAATTGCCAGGAAATGGGCAGACTTTGTCAACCGGTCTATGATTACCCATATAGTATCATAACCATTTGTTGTTCTGGGTAATCCCGTGATGAAATCCATAGAAATTTCTTCCCATTTCCACTCTGGAATCTGTATCATGCGGTAGTCCCCGGTTTCGTGTTCGCCTTAACCCTCTGGGCAGTCGACAGTCCGACGTCGAGCCACATCCCTCTTCATGCCGGACCACCAAAATTTATCTCGTAAGTCCTGATACATTTTTGTAGATCCAGGATGCATGGTATAAGGTGTTCCATGGGATTCCTTGAGTATCTTCTTCCGTAATTCTGGATCGTTCGGAATGCATAGGCGGTCCCGGAAGTATAATAATCCGTCGTCGGCGATGCGGAATCCATTATCCCTTCCTTCCCGGACTTCCTGTTTGATTTTCTGGATGTCTGAATCACCATCTTGCTTTCCCAATATATCGTCGAACAACGTCGGCGCTATAGCCATGGTGGAAAGTTGTCCAGAAATAATCTCTATTCCGTAATTCATTATTTCCCTTTTCAGGGGTTGAGATAGCATCGATAAGGACATCAAAGTGGCACACCTTGTTTCCACTCATTATTCGTATGTTCTAGTCTAACCGACATTGATCAACTATACCATACCCATCCCATGCAATGAACTCATCATTAATTTCAAAAGAAACGACTTATCATCTCTTATTCATATTTTCATACCAGAAGGAAAAATGTTAACATATAACATTCCTTATTTCTAATTTAAACAACAGAAACTACTTGAGGAGATAGTTCATTACGACTCCCACTAGGACAAACCCTAGTGCGGTTGTAATTATTTTTAGTCCTATCTTCCTTGGCCTCACTAGGGTAGTCTCATTTGGCCAATAAGTTATCTGCTTACGTAACCCTCTTCCTTCCCGGATTCTCTACCACAGGCTTCTCTTGAACCTTGTGCTCCTAAGAGTTCCCAAAGACAACCGCATATGTTATCCGCCCTTCATAGCGGCCCCATACGTGATGTGCAACTACCATGAACTCATTTGGCGGGGCGTACCAAGGCCCATATCCGATAATTGTCGAATGTAAACTCCCGCCGCCGAGTCTCCTAAAAAGACCATCGAGCCTTCTCATGTGTCCGATGACCGCACCATCTGGTTTATAGACTATCTCTTCAATAGCTTCCCTTAATCGGTTTCATAACACATCACGACGGGTCATGGTAGTCATCGTCCGTGCCATCTGAAATTGAAATAAATGAAGTCAGTACAAAACCGACTAACCCGTACGAAACCGGCTTAATTCAATTCAGATGAGCATAGACCTTACACAAATAATTACGAAAATCAAATCTTCGTAATTTTAGGAGTTTTTTTTTTGTGTGTAATTAAACTAAGGCTAGCATAAAGCTATCATTTGTATATTCATGCATTACTTAAACTAAATGCTAGGCTAGCATAAGATTATCCTACATGAATTCATGCATATTTAAGCCAAAACAAAAAAAAACAGTTCTTATCCTAACAAGGTAAGGTATCCTTTCTAGCGGTATTTCTAGGTTAGAGACGTGTTTCCATCATATAAAGCTTGGTAAGGTATCATTACTATCTAAGTCACAAGTATGGTTCCTTTATACTAGACATGACGAAGTATTATTTCTATCTAAGTCACAAGTGTGATTCCATTCTACTAAAACACAATGAGGTATTATTTCTATCTAAATCACAAGTGTGATTCCATTCTACTAAAACATGATGAGGTATTATTTCTATCTAAATAGAAGACATTCTTCATTATAAAAGCAACTTAGGTATGCATAAAGTTACTTACTTGGAAATAGCAGGAAGGAGGCTTGATGTGTGATAGTGGAAAGGTGAACCCGCTCTGATACCAACCTGTAACGCCCGCCCTTATCTGCTCTCAGGGCGGCGCTACTTGTTCCTCTTTTTTTTTTCTTATATAACCTAACGTATAGGGTTCATTTCCCAACCTACATACTTTAACATGTCATCATAACTTAAACCTTCTTTTGCACATGCATCACATATCATATTCATAATTAGCATGCTAACATATCTTATTTCATTTATAGCATGCGTAACATAAGGTGTCATTCATGAGTTCTTAAGAAATTGAGCAGTAAAATGATTAAGCAACATCCAAAATGGTGCTAAAGGTTCACAAGTCTTATAAGTGGAAGCAAAGTCTTAAGGGATTCATTGGGCATGTAATATAAGCAGATAGTAGCAGGGTCTTTCTCCACCATGCCACTATCACACACACTTGGCCCCTCCTTCTACTTCCTCTAGTCCAGGTTTCCATTATCTGCAGTATATGGACAACATAAACTATAAGCATATAGCTTAGTAAGATTCTTGCCTACTCACAAAAGCCACAAACCTACATCAAGCAATTAGAAACATGAGCATGCTAGCATAAATAGCCTAAGTATTTCATAGCAACACAAATCAACAACATGCCCATGTAATAAAAACCTAAGCATGGCATAGAATTTACATGAGCATGGTAAGCATAATTAAATATAAGCAGGGCATAATTTAAACATAAGCATTCATGACATAAGCATCCATAACATTATAAATCTTAGACATGCATGAAGTACCTAATCACAAGTATTCTTAACTTGAACATAAGCATCATAATTTCATAAAATCTAAACATGCATAAAGGACATAATCATAAGCGTTTTAAACTCAACAATAAGCATTCATAACATAAGCATCCGTAACATCGTAAATCTTAAACCTGCATAAAGTACATAGACACAATATATTTTTAAACTTAACCATAAGCATTCATAGCATCATAAAATCTAAACTTGCATAAAGGACGTAATCATAAGCGTTTTAAACTTAACAATAAGCATTCATAACATAAGCATCCGTAACATCGTAAATCTTAAACCTGCATAAAGGACATATTCATAAGCATTCATAAACTTTAACATAAGCATGCACAATTTCATAAAAAGTCTTTTCTTTTCAAAACATATGTTGGTGCAATCGGCCCAGGTTGACTCGAGTCTGACTCGATCAGTACCTTGATAGGATTTTGATGATAGACAAAACTCATGACATGGGATTGTCATGAGAAAGTCCAACATGGGGTTGGCCTGGAAAATCCAAGCATGGAGCTTGGTGTGGAAAAGTCCAAAGCATTGCGAAGCTGTGCGCTTGATGCTTGCCATTGGAAAGTCCAAAGCATTGCGAAGCCATGCGCTTGGTGCTTGGTGAGAAATGCATTGCGAAGCCGTGCGCTTGGTGCATGTGGGAAGTCTTGAGGACTTGGTAAGTTCACTAGGCTCGGGGTCCTTGAGTCGGTGAAGGATGGCATTGCGAAGCCGTGCGCTTGGTGCATCCGAGGGACCGCCGGATGGGGAGCGAATGGAGTGAGCCCAAAGGGAAGCATACTTCTAAGGCATGAGACGCGAAGGATGGCATTGCGAAGCCATGCGCTTGGCGCATCCGAGGGACGTAGGCCGAGGGAAAAGAGCTTCGGTGGGGAACTCCATGAGTGATGTGGACTTGGCCAAGTGGCTAAGACTGAGTGTCGGAGGCTCAAACAACTTGGTGTTTGAGGTTTTTCCGACGCGATCGGGCATAGCTGCCGGCTCGATCGTCCAAGTCGACTAGAGTTCACGTGTGTGTAAGGATGCGTTTTGGTGCTTAGCGGTCATCGCCATGGATCGGCAATGATCGATGCGATGTCGACCTGATCCGAGGGATGGCATCGTGATCGATGGGAATGTCGCGAGTACAGAATGCTCTATAGCCGACTGGGCAGTCGACTACTAGGTCACCAGTCGACTGATGAGGACCATCAGTCGACTGGTAGGAGATCCGTTGGAACTTGTCCGACATGGATCTGGCCATTGTGAGACAACGGACACAGGGGCAGTCGACTGGGGCCTTTTGGCAGTCGACTGCTAGGCACGAAAATAGCTTGATGCAGGTTATATAAGGAGCTCGAGTTGGAGGATTTCGCCAAGACTTTAAGGAAGCAATGTATTTGCATTCCAGTCCTTCAAGAGCCATCCAAAGCAAGCAACAAGAAAATGGTCAAAGCAAAGATTTGTAAAGAGTTCTTTACTTGTATTTCTTGTATATTATTGTTGTAATAGCTTGTGAGAGATTTCTCCACCTCCGACGTGTAGTCAAGAAGGAGTTTAGTTAGTACCGTGCGCATAACTAGAGCTCGAGGAGCTCGCCCGTGGAGTAGGAACCATTCGGTTCCGAACCACGTATATCGTGTGTATTTGCATGTGATTGTATTTGTTGTTAGTATCCATATTTGCATTAGTATTCCGCTGCGCTAACAACAATCGTAGACAAGCACGCGACGAGAACAATCGAATAACGACATCCAACGAACGAGGGCTATTCACCCCCCTCTAGCCGGCCGTACCGATCCCCTACAAGTGGTATCAGAGCAGAGGTCACTCTTCAAGGACTAACCGCCGCGAGAGCACTACAAATGGCCGGCTACATCCATCCACCGAAATTCGATGGAGATTTTGCTTGGTGGAGAAAACGGATGGAGGTATATCTCGAAACCGATTTTGATTATATGATTATCATAGAAAATGGTTTTGAGATGCCTAGGGACAAACACAACAAGCCCATTGAGAAGTCTAGGTGGACCCAAGACCAAGTCAAGGATTTCAAGACAAATCTTGAGGTAATCAAATTGATTAGTGATTTGTTACCTAACACTATTTGGTCTAGATTGGGTGGTTATAGGGATGCAAGAGAATTATGGAATAAGGTAATGAAATTCCAAGAAAATTCCCAATCGGCACAAGTAGAGGAGAATGTCGAAGAAGAAGCACCCACAACATTTGAAGATGTTGATGATTTGGTGGAGACCTCCACCTCTAGCATTGAGGGGGAGGAAAGGCAATCTTCCATCCCGGAGCAAGAACAAGAAGCATCTACATCCGGGAGAAGTGAAGATCATGAAGAGGCCTCCACCACCTCCCTAGGTAACTCAAGTGTTATTATTTTAAATAAAAATCACATAATATGCTTTAAGTGTAGGGAGAAAGGGCATTACAAGAGAAAATGCCCAAAATTGGCTAAGGATAAGGCATCGATACCAAAAGTCAACCCAAAGTCAAACGATGCCGGTGTTCCCAAAATCAAGAGCAAAGAGCACATTGTGTGCTTCAAATGCAATCAAAAGGGACACTATCGAAGCCAATGCCCTAGGGGGAGGAAGAAAGGGCAAGAAGGTGCAACTCATGTAGGGGGAGCTCCTAAAGCTAACCCTAAGGTACATTTAGTTAATGCACCTTTAATTCCTAAAGTCAAAAAGCATGCAAAAAATTATTTTAGTTCTCTTGCCATTATTAATGAAAAGCATGCTAGGAGAAACAATAAGGTTTATTGCTTAGGTGCCAAGCATGTTCATATGACTAAAGACAAACCTAGGACTCATAATTCTAGAAATATCTTGCCTAGGGAGTCAATTAAGAGAGTAGAAGAAAATTTGGGTATTAATCCCAAAAAGTCTAGGCACATGCCTAAGAAGAAAACCAACTCCCAAAAACCAAATGAAAATTCAAAAATGGGAAAATTAGAGCTAGAGAACCAAGTCTTGAGGTCAAGACTTGAGAGAATGGAGAAAGCCCTTAGAATCATAGAAAATTCAATTCTAGGGTCAAATGTCCAAAAGTCAAGACCTAAGGTTCAAAAACGGTCTAAGGGCAAGGAAGGTTTGGGTGACAAACCTAAGCCCAAGAAGACTTACCATAATGTTCCATTTAATTATGGAACCACATCTAGGTCTAGGAAAACCAAGGCTAATAGGGAAGTCATCCCTAAGTCTAGCCATGGTATGTGTTTAGTGGCTAACACCTCAAGGAAATCAAATGTAGCCACTAAGAAGGTCAATGGAGGAGTCACCTCTAGAGTTGACCTAGGAAAGACCCAAAAGACTATGGCTTCAAAGCCTAAAAGGGTCATTAGGAAGGTATCTAGGGAAGTTATCCCTAAGGAATACCTTGTTAACCCAAGGAGCTCCAATAGGTATTGGGTTCCTAAGAGCGTGATCGATTCACGCTAAATGGGTTAGGGTGTGTCAACCCTAAATGGATGGGTAGTTAACCTAACCATAAAAGAGTTGACACATTAGGATGTGCCAATATGCTTGAGAAGTCAAAAATAATTAAATTGGCACAATTAGGTCTTAGAGATATTGGTGTGTCATTTTGGGTTTTTGGCACACTAGGAAATGAATGGCATTAAGGCAAAATTGAATTAATCTCTAGAAATGGCAAATTGATTATAACACTTAGGTATTCTATACCTTAGTATACTTTACTTGCCATGATTTGTTTGCCTTGCCATGTCATGACATCATTTTCATTTTTATCTATAAAATGTCATGATAATGTTTAGACTTATGTTTGTATGTCATGTATGCTTAATTTTCATTCACATGCCATGACATCATGATTTTGGCATATGTCTTTATCTATATCATAATTATGCCATAATCATCATCATGCATAAATGGAGTTAAGGACTATGGCATAATTTGAAAGGAATCAAATAATATTGCCTTAGAAATATGCATGAGACCATTTTAAAGAACAAAAACCCACATCTCACTAGATTAATTGCCTTGAATGTGTTTTTACATATCTAGATATAAGTGAGATGTTTAAGGAAAATAAACTAAAGGTTTTGAAAACTTTTTGAAAACATTTTGAAAAACCTTGGTGAAGCCTATCTTTTGATAGCTATCACCATTGAATGGGATGATACAAAGATGGCTCTTTATTGAAGCTTTTCTTAAATTTTAGACTTTGTATCAATCTCCTAATTTAATGGGTAAAATAATTTTTCAATATTTTTCACCCATAGTGTTTAGGATAAGTAATATACGTACCAAATTTCATGATTTATCTACGTATGTATATTTACTTATGAATTTTGGAAATTCATTTCTGAAATTCAGAATCATAGATAAGTATCACGATCGCCATGGATGGCAATGATCGATGGAGTGGCAAATGACCGATTTGATTTCAATCGATCGCCAAGCTGATTTCGTGTAAATCTTGTTGGTTAGGCCCATGTTCAGCTAGGTTAAGGTCCCCTAACCACTTCCTAACCCCAGGATATGCTGGGAGAGCATTAGAGAGGTGGAAATCCATTGGATATGGATTAGGAGTTGGGTTGAGGTGAGTATCAATTTTAAGGTGGAAGAGTTCATTGTTGAACTTTGCCTTAATTTTGATTTGGTTAATGTTCCTATTGACAGGGACTCTCTCCAAGGACATTGTTGGTGCAATGGTCAAGGGGAGCAAGCCTCTAGGGAGGTATCCATCATGGGAAGATGGATGTGTATTTCCTCATGGAGAAAATTGGGTTGCCTCTCTTTAAGTGATATGGGATCACTAGAAAGATGGTAGGCATGGTTTCCTCCAAGGGAGAGATATAAGATCTCATTGGGATATGAGACATTCATACCCTTGGGGAGGACCTTTTTGATGTAATGTCAAAAAGGGGCAGATGTTACCAAGTTACCAATTAGGGTTTGTTGGAATTCTCATTGGGATATGAGAATTGCCAATATGGGAGAATTGGTAGACTTGAGATGGTAGTTTTGTCAATCATCAAAAAGGGGGAGATTGTTGGTGCAATCGGCCTAGGTTGACTCGAGTCTGACTCGATCAGTACCTTGATAGGATTTTGATGATAGACAAAACTCATGACATGGGATTGTCATGGGAAAGTCCAACATGGGGTTGGCCTGGAAAATCCAAGCATGGAGCTTGGTGTGGAAAAGTCCAAAGCATTGCGAAGCCGTGCGTTTGGTGCTTGGCATGGGAAAGTCCAAAGCATTGCGAAGCCGTGCGCTTGGTGCTTGGTGAGAAATGCATTGCGAAGCCGTGCGCTTGGTGCATGTGGGAAGTCTTGAGGACTTGGTAAGTTCACTAGGCTCAGGGTTCTTGAGTCGGTGAAGGATGGCATTGCGAAGCCGTGCGCTTGGTGCATCCGAGGGACCGCCGGATGGGGAGCGAATGGAGTGAGCCCAAAGTGAAGCATACTTCTAGGGCATGAGACGCGAAGGATGGCGTTGCGAAGCCGTGCGCCTGGCGCATCCGAGGGACGTAGGCCGAGGGAAGAGAGCTTCGGTGGGGAACTCCATGAGTGATGTGGACTTGGCCAAGTGGCTAAGACTGAGTGTCGGAGGCTCAAACAACTTGGTATTTGAGGTTTTTCCCGACGGCAGTCGACTGGCATAGTTGCCGGTTTGACTGGTCCAAGTCGACTAGAGTTCGACTGGTGTAAGGCTGCATTTTGGTGCACGATCATGGACCGCAATGATCGGCCGATGATGCAATGATCGCGAGGGATGGCAATCGATCGATGGGAATGTCGCGAGCAGACGCTCGTAGCCGACTAGGCGTCGATTAGGTCACCAATGATCGATGAGGACTATCGATCGGGTAGGAGATCCGCTGGAACTTGTCCGACGTGGATCCGCCGCTGTGAGACAACGGATACAGGGCCGATCGGGCCTTTTGGCACCGATCGCTAGGCGCGAAACGATGCAGGTTATATAAGGAGCTCGAGTTGGAGGATTTCGCCAAGACTTTAAGGAATCAATTGAAGGGGATTTGCTGTTGCATTCCAATCCTTCAAGAGCCATCCAAAGCAAGCAACAAGAAAAGGGTCAAAGCAATGATTTGTAAAGAGTTCTTTACTTGTATTTCTTGTGTCTTTGTATTTCTTGTATATTATTGTTGTAATAGCTTGTGAGAGGTTTCTCCACCTCCAACGTGTAGTCGAGAAGGAGTTTAGTTAGTGTCGTGCGCATAACTAGAGCTCGAGGAGCTCGCCCGTAGAGTAGGAACCATTCGGTTCCGAACCACGTATATCGTGTGTATTTGCATGTGATTGTATTTGTTGTTAGTATCCATATTTGCATTAGTATTCCGTTGCGCTAACAACAATCGTAGACAAGCACGCGACGAGAACGATCGAATTACGACATCCAACAAACGAGGGCTATTCACCCCCCTCTAGCCGGCCGTACCGATCCCCTATAACATATACATATAGATACTTCAACATAATCATAACTTGTTTGGGGGGCCCCGGGTTAAGTACCACATAATGCACGTTCCCTAATAGGCTGGGGTAGCGAGCCACCAGTCCTACTAGAGCAAGACCTCTTACGTCTTACCAGGGCAAGACCTCTTACGTCTTCTTATGTCCCTATGGATTTGATTAACGACCACCTGATGGGTCGGGTACTTAACCTCTTACAAAGTAAAATACTTAATTCCTTTCTTTCTTGTCATATTATAAAGAATGCTCTTAATCCCTAACATAAAAAGGAAAGCATCTCAATCTTATCTTATCATAAGGAGAGCTCTTAATCCCTACTTGAAAGGGAAGCATCTCCATCTTATCTTATCATAAGGAGAGCTCTTAATCCCTACTTGAAAGGGAAGCATCTCCATCATATCTTATCATAAGGAGAGCTCTTAATCCCTACTTGAAATGGAAGCATCTCCATCTCAGACATTTCATAGCATACATGCATTCATAACATAAGAGTACCCTAAAGGGGTCCTAAAGCATAAACATGTTCATCACATAAGCATATTTCATAGGCATATTCATGGCATGTTAAATCATAAAACATGTTCATCACATAGGCATATTTCATGGCATATTACATCATAAACATGTTCATCATATGAGCATATTTCCTAGGCATATTCATGGCATATTAAATCATAAAACATGTTCATCACATAGGCATATTTCATGGCATATTACATCATAAACATGTTCATCACATAAGCATATTTCATAGGCATATTCATGGCATATTAAATCATAAAGCATGTTCATCACATAGGCATATTTTCTAGGCATATTCATGGCATATTAACTCTTAAAACATGTTCATCACATAGACATATTTCCTAACATATTAAACTCATACACATAACATAACTTCATAAGGGGGGGGGTGGTTTCATGAAACCCTAACCCTAAAACCAATGTTGGCCGAAACATGTAAGGTATCAAACATTGTATTATTATTTTTTTGTCACCTAAAACTTCTACATGAAGCATATAACATCTCCTACTTCCCTTAGAAGCCTTTTCATGCAACCCTATCCCTAAATACCTTGGTTGGCCGAAACATGTAAGGGCTCAAGCTTGGGTTTTTGTTACCTAGAATTTCTACATGAAGCATATAACATCTCCTACTTCCCTTAGAAGCCTTTTCATGCAACCCTAGCCCTAAATACCTTGGTTGGCCGAAACATGTAAGGGCTCAAGCTTGGGTTTTTGTTACCTAGAATTTCTACATAAAGCATATAACATCTCCTACTTCCCTTAGAAGCCTTTTCATGCAACCCTAGCCCTAAATACCTTGGTTGGCCGAAACATGTAAGGGCTCAAGATTGGATTTTTATTACCTAAAATTCCTTCATGAAGGATACAACTTATCATAGTTTCATTAGAAGCATTTCATGCAACCCTAGCCCTCAAGACCTTGGTTGGCCGAAACATATAGGGCTATGAACTTGGGTTTTGGCACCTACTATGATCATATCCTTAGATTCATTTTCATGCAAACCCTAACCCTAAATTCCTTGGTTGGCCGAAACATATATGGCCATGAACTTGAGTTTTTGGCACCTAAAAATTCCTACTTGATGCCTACAATCTATGATCATATCCTTAGATTCATTTTCATGCAAACCCTAGCCCTAAATTCCTTGGTTGGCCGAAACATATAAGGCTATGAACTCCATCTTTCTTTCATGTACATGACCTACAAAGCTCTACAAAGCTAATATACTGCAGGTGAGGGAATCTTACTTCCTTCGCTTTGCTTGGGAGATGACCTAATGGAAGCCACCTAGCTTTATCCTTGCTTGAATGGGGGTTTCGGCCAAAGGATGAAGAGGGAGCTCGGTGAGGAAGAAGAAGAGAAGAGGGGAGAAGAAGAAGTGGCCAAATGAGACTTTCACTCTTCTTTATAAATGGAGGAAGAGAAGTTTCTCTTCTCTTTTCCATGCCTCTTCATTTACCCTCATCACACTTATCTAAAATTTCCCCTCTTCCCCTAATGATATAATCCTATTGGGCTTCTGGTTAGTGGGTGCATCTATAGGGCTTGGCTATCTCTAGAGGTTTGGGGTTCAATTCCTAGGCCTTGCATCTCTTTTTGGCTATTTTCTTTTATTTTTTGAAAAAAGCCCACATCAAGCCCATTATTGTAAAGCCAAAAACTCTCGTAAAATTGCTAGAATTTTACAGGCGTTACACCTTCTTTGAGTTTCGGCCAAAGCAAACTAGGGTTCCACCCTAGTGAGTTAAGCAAAGAGAAGGGTTCATCTAAGGGGCTAATCTTCATCTAAGGGTCAAGAGCACCAAGAAGGGTTCTAGGGCAAGATTATTTTTTTTTAGTCTCCTCTCCAATCAAGGTCTCTCTTATTAAGGGGTAACCAATTATAAGTGGTAAGATTTCCCTCACCTACAGTATATTTGCTCTTGTAGGACATGATATATGAAAGAAATGTGATGCTTTATACCATACAAGTTTCGGCCAACTAGGGTTTTAGGGCTAGGGTTGCATGAAAACACTCCTTATGAAATTATGATATGTTGTATGTCTTCATATATAAATGTTATGTGACAAAAATAAAACTTTTGTGCCCTTAATGTTTCGGCCAACTAGGGTTTTAGGGCTAGGGTTGCATGAAAACACTCCTTGTGAAATTATGATATGTTTGTTAGTGAAAGCCCTAGAGCCAATCATGTGATGATTGTTGTATGGACTTTATTGTATCATATTCCTATTTATAAAGGCATGGTTATTATATTTACTTGTATTGGTGCCAAATAACTAAATATAATAACGTCCTTGAGTATTTGGTTCCTATCTATATCAATTGATTGGTTGAATCGATAATGAGATGATATAGAGAACACTACTCTTAATCATTCCTAGTCAAGTATTAACATTCAGGGACAATGTTAATGCGTAGAGACTAGCATGTAGGTCAACACGATGACTTGATCTCACAAGTCATGGATATGAGATATCAAGTTGACACATGGGTATACATTAGAGAATGTATACTGAATAACCCGCCATGAGAAAGTATCGTGGATCGTTATATGAGTGTCATATACTTTCTCATGTGGCTATTAGTATGACTATTAGTCCTTAGACCTGAAGTCACCATGGTTCCCTACATAAGGAGTTGCATACTTTGGCTTCGTCAAACGTCACCCGTAAATGGGTGGACTATAAAGGTGATTACTGGGTATGTGACAAATTATGTGGAGGGATGTGAGTGATGTAGATGGGATCTATCCCTCCTATATGACGGGAGATACATCGTTATTCTTGATAGAGTGAGATCATGAAGTGCATGGCCATGCCCAAATGAGTCAATATAAGATATTGAGCTCATTTAATTAGAGTGAGACTACTTGGAGTTCAAGATATAGATTGTACCGAGGATGACACGGTCTATGCCTCAATTGGTCAATCTAGATGTCAAGGATAGAGGGACATTGTCACATATTATGAGAGTCACAATTAGTAGTCACAAAGGTGATGTTGGAGCTCAACATTCTTGTAACTTGGGTAGCAATGATGTGTTGCTAGATACCGCTCATTGCTTATGTTCCTAAATTGGTTTAGGGACATTGCCAATGTTACAAGAACCTATAGGGTCACACACATAAGGGCAATTAGATGGAGATTAGGTTCATATGATGAACCATGAGGATTAGGTTCATGGGATGAACCAAATTGGATTAAGAGTAATCCAAATTAGACTAATTGAGTTAGACTCAAGTTGATTCAAGTGTTGAATGAGTCTAATTTAGATTTGATTCATCAAATCAATTTAAATTAATGAATAGAGATTCATTAAATTAAAATTGACTTGAATCAAATGGTTGGATTTGATCAACCATAGGAGATAATAGGTCAAGTTTGACTTGACTTGAGAGGGAAGATGAATGGTCAATTTTGACATGACCAATTGCCATGTCATGGTGACTTGGCATGGGGCCGGCCAATGATGATGCTCCACATCATCATGGACACATCATGGGGTGCCACCTCATGAGGGAGACCAAGAGCCATTGGCTCTTGGAGTTACATGCATGCATGTAACCCCCTTATAGTGGGTTATGGATGATGTGAAGTTAAGTTGTGTAACTTCATCTTCTTCCTCCTCTCTTCCCTCAAGCTCTCTCTTCCTCATCTAGCCATGAACGTCCAAGGGGTGCTAGCACACTCTAGGATGCTTTTCTCCACCTATTGCTTGTGTGGATACAGATAGAGGAGTGTACACTTGACACTCTCGAGTTCCGGCGAACCTTTTGGACGAGGGGATAAGCGAAGAGCGTCGCTACGAGGGTAACACTCTCACCTTCTAGATCTAAGGTAGATCTAGGGTTTTTATATAAAAACATACATGTTTTGTTTTAATACATCTTCGTACGGATCCGTGGCCGGGGCTTCCGAGGTTTCCGCAATGCAAAAAGCGGTTTTTGCGGCTCGAAAAACCCAACAATGTTGTATGTCTTCATGTATAAAGGTTATGTGACAAAAATAAAACTTTTGTGCCCTTAATGTTTCGGCCAACAAGGGTTTTAGGGCTAGGGTGGGGTCTAAGTACCCAACTTCATGTGCAAATACTCCCCCTAAGTTTATGATATGTTATGTGACACTTATGTAAGCTTCATGTGCAAAAAAAAAATGTATGAACCCCTCCCTAGTGATTTCGACCACTTAGGGTACCTAAGCTAGGGTTAAGATTATGTGCTTAAATTGGTGTACAAGAATTCCCTTAGAATTCATGATATGTTGCATGATTGTATGTATGCCTATGTGATGAACATGTTTATGATTTAATATGCCATGAAATATGCCTATGTGATGAACATGTTTATGATTTAATATGCCATGAAATATGCCTGTGTGATGAACATGTTTATGACTTAATATGCCTATGTGATGAGGATATTTATGCTTGATATGCCATGAAATATGCTTATGTGATGAACATGTTTATGCTTTAAGACCCCTTTAGGGTATTCTTATGTTATGAATGCATATATGCTATGAAATGTCTAAGAAGATGCTTCCCCTTTTTATGTTGGGATTAAGAGCTCTCTTTATGATAAGATAAGACGGAGATGCTTCCCTTTTTATGTTGGGGATTAAGAGCATTCTTTATGATATGATAAGAAAGAAAAGAAAGAAAATTAAGTATTTTACTTTGTAAGAGGTTAAGTACCGACCCGTTAGGTGGTCGTTAATCAAATCCAAGGGACATAAGAGGACGTAAGAGGTCTTGCCCTGGTAAGACGTAAGAGGTCTTGCTCTAGTAGGTCTGGTGGCTAGCTACCCCAGCCTATTAAGGAACGCGCTTTATGTGGTACTTAGCCTAGGCCCCCCTTCATGTTATGATTATGTTGAAGTATCTATATGTATATGTTTTGAAAAGAAAGGACTTGTATGAAATTGTGCAATGCTTATGTTTAAGTTTAAGAATGCATATGATTATGTCCTTTATGCATGTTTAGGATTGATGATGTCATGAATGCTTATGGTTAAGTTTAAGAATGCTTATGATTATGTCCTTTATGCATGTTTAGGATTGATGATGTCATGAATGCTTATGTTTAATTTATGCCATGCTTAGGTTTAATTATGTTTAGCATGTTTATATAAATTTTATGCCATGCTTATGTTTCATTACGTTAGTATGCTGAGGTTTAGTGTTGTTTTGCAATACTTATGTTAAACATGGAAAATTTAAAATATTAAATTAAATGGCCAAAGATTTAAGGAAAATAATCCTGGAAATTTTTCGAGATTTTTAGGAATTTTTCCGGAATTTTTCTGTATTTAAACAGAGATCTTATGATATTATATATGGAAAGAGTCAACAGGCTTTTTCATGGCCTGTTTGGTTTATCTGTGTTGAGGGGTTAATACATTTTATTAACCTAAGGTTTTAAATAGAAAACCTAACTATTTCTTTTATTTCCCCCGCGGCGCCCTTTTCTTTCCGTTCCCAAATCACTGCCGGTTCTGGATTTCCCGAGCCTTCTTCCTCGCGTCGCCACCTACAGTCCACAGCCGCCCGACGATTCTTCCCTTCGCCGTCCATAGCCGCGTGCATCGGCCGCCGCGACCACTGGATCGCCGCGAGCTCTTCTTCGCCGGCGACCTCTTCTCCGCCGACGATGAGGCCGCCGCCACCAACAACACTGTCCGCGCCCGCATCTCCGCCGGTTTCTCTGCGCCCTCGCTGTTCAGACGACGCGCGTCGGCAGACGGCTCTCGCCGTTCTTCTCTTCCTCGCCGACCACAGTCGTGCGCGCCGGCAGCCACGGCAACAGGATCACGTCGGCCTTCTCTACCCTTGACGACGAACACCGACCTCTGCGGCCACAGGATCGCCGCTGGTCTCCTCGAGGCAACCCTCTATCTTCGCAGCAGTCGATGCCTCCTTTGCCCTTCTGGCCGGTGGTCGCCAGAGTAGGTAATAGTTGTTCTTTTTCCTATCTTGGACGACAGTGAGTTAGGGATTTTGTGTTTCGGCCGGTTGTGTTCGGTGTGGGCGGGCTGTGAGGGTCGATTAGGGGGCTGTTAAATTGGGGGTTTGGGTGAGTTAGCTATGAGGTTCCGTTTAGGGATTGGCTGTGGAATTTCCTCATTCTAACTTGGATCTATGGTTTAGGCAGTGAGTGCCATGGAGCTTAGGTTGCTCCGGTGTACAGGGATCGGGATATGTTAGGTCGGTGGTGACCCAAGTCCGGTAAGCTGTGAACGGTTGCACCGACTATGCACGACTAGGAGTTTGGAGGTTAGTTAGGCTGTGGATGTTTGTAATGAGATTGATGCATGAGGTTTGATGTGTTGTGATTGGCAATGCAGCTATTTAGATTTGGATTCGGCATGTGGATGGTTATAACTTGCAAATGATCAGGTGTTGAAGGAAATCTGATTACGAGGTGTTGCAATTCGATTGATATAGATTTGATACCCAAAAACTGGGATCAAGGAGTCGTGTGATTGAAGCAATTGTTCGGTAAGCTTAGATATGGATATGTTATGGATGCACACTATTATATAGTTGGTCTAATGTTTGTTATGATTATGATGTTAGATCTAAAGCTAATCAAGATTTAGGCTCGATTTGGGGGTGAATCTACTTTGTGTTGTGATGAGATTTCAATTAGGGTTGGTTAGAGCCCTAAATCGGTGTAATTATGGGTTGTTAATAGTTGTAAATGGATTGTGGGTGCCCAAGTTGTGGGATCCAAGTGTTGGATCATGTTTAAGGTAAGGATTGGTTGAGTCGTGTGTATGGCACCTAGGGTTAGGTTGGATTCATAATTATGATCGGTTCTGTAATTCAGTATGGAGGATTGATTAGGTTGAATAGGATAATTAAATCAATCTAGTGGATCGGATATGAGGTCGAGGTAGGATTCGATTCGATCATTTGTTGTGAGATGGATAATATTTTCATATGATGGTATTAATCATGATGAGTATTCGATCATTTGTTGGTGCAGGGGCACTAGATAATCTAACTTGTGTTTTGATTATGGCAAAGACACAAAGTTAAGTCTACATTGTTATCTCACGAGCTAAATCAAGTGTGCAGAAAAGTGTTAAAGCTGGAGCTGAAGGCTAGCGACACCCGGAGGAAGCTGCGGTGTTCGGGCGACACTCGAGTGACTTCGGAGGGAGCCGAAGGAATCGAGTGGAAGGCCGAAAGCGAGAGCTACTATCAAGGTAAGCTCGTGTGAGTGAGAGATTGTAAGGTCGTGTCCTCTTTACGGGGATGACCGTAGGCGGCGATCCGACTAAGACTTCCTGTGGAAGGTCTAGGTCGAGATCGGACGGTTAGAAACCGTCGTATTTATCATTTTCCGAGCTAACCTCTTATTGCAGGGAAGTGGCCAAGCTGACAGTCGACTGCTGGAAAATGGAGCAGTCGACTGATGCCCATTAGTCGACTGATGGGAGGCATCAGTCGACTGATGGCGATGATTCAGCTTTTGCGCTAGGTCAAAATGGATAACGTTTGACGCGGCCACTTCGCGATAAAATTTAGACAACTTCATGATCCGTTCCAAAATAAGAGGAGACAAATTTAGAGGCCAAAGTCTATAAAAGGAGGGGAGGATTCCATCTCCAAATTACATCAAGTTTATTCATCAAGTGCTCCTACAACGCCAACGCTCCAACATCGTCATAACGCCGACGCGACGTCAAGTTTCGATCTTCTTCGTCGGCAGCAGAATCAAGTAATATTTTTGATATTGTATTCTTTGTTTTTCTTCATAACGAGGTGAGGTAGGGTTGTTACCTCATCCTCGTATATTCGGTTTTGTGATCGTTGTCTCCTACCTCCAACGAGGAGGAGACGTTATAGTGCTTTGCCCTCCGTACGCGGTCTAGGACCGATAGGGCCTTGGAGTAGCAACCGCTGGGTTGTGAACCAAGTAAAATAAACGTGTTCATTTATTTTCCGTTGTGCTTACTTTGCGTATCGAATGAACGAAAAAGAAAAGATTTACGATCGCTATTCACCCCCCCCCTCTAGCGACGCTTCTCGATCCAACAATTCTTATGTTATGAATGCATATATGCTATGAAATGTCTAAGAAGATGCTTCCCCTTTTTATGTTGGGATTAAGAGCTCTCTTTATGATAAGATAAGATGGAGATGCTTCCCTTTTTATGTTGGGGATTAAGAGCATTCTTTATGATATGATAAGAAAGAAAAGAAAGAAAATTAAGTATTTTACTTTATAAGAGGTTAAGTACCCGACCCGTTAGGTGGTCGTTAATCAAATACAAGGGACATAAGAAGACGTAAGAGGTCTTGCCCTGGTAAGACGTAAGAGGTCTTGCTCTAGTAGGTCTGGTGGCTAGCTACCCCAGCCTATTAGGGAACGTGCTTTATGTGGTACTTAGCCTAGGCCCCCCCTTCATGTTATGATTATGTTGAAGTATCTATATGTATATGTTTTGAAAAGAAAGGACTTGTATGAAATTGTGCAATGCTTATGTTTAAGTTTAAGAATGCTTATGATTATGTCCTTTATGCATGTTTAGGATTGATGATGTCATGAATGCTTATGGTTAAGTTTAAGAATGCTTATGATTATGTCCTTTATGCATGTTTAGGATTGATGATGTCATGAATGCTTATGGTTAAGTTTAAGAATGCTTTATAGGGGATCGAACGCCCGGCTAGAGGGGGGGGTGAATAGCCCTTTTCCTATGGATGTCGTAATTCGTTCGTTCTCGTGTGCTCGTCTACAATTGTCGTTAATATACGCAGCGGAATAACAATGGAAATAACAACAACACAAGCACAACCAATACACAAGCATATACGTGGTTCGGAACCAAATGGTTCCTACTCCACGGGTGAGCTCCTCGGGCTCTAGTTATGCGCACGACACTAACTATAACACTCCTTCTCGACAACACGTCGGAGGTGGAGAAACCTCTCACAAGCAATTACAATGTAATATAGAAATACAAGCAAATACACAAATACAATACAAAAGAAAACTTTCACCGATTGCTTTGATCGCTTTGCTTGTTGCTTGCTTTGATTGACTCTTGAAGGACTGGAATGCAGCAGCAATTCCCCTCCAATAGCTCCACAAAAGGCTTGGCGAAATCCTCCAACTCGTGCTCCATTTATAACCTACATTAAGTACAGCGCCTAGCGCCGATCGCCAAAAGGCCCTCGGACGCCTCGTAGTCGTTGTCTCACAACGACAGATCCACGCCTGACAAGTTCCAACGGATCACCTACCTGACCGATGATGCCCATCACCGATCAGTGACTCCAAAGAGTCGACCGCCTTGATCGACTACGGAGCGCTCGTGCTCGCGACACTCCCATCACCGATCGCCATCCTCTGGCGATCATTGCCGACTTCGGATCATTGCCACCCATGGCGATGACCGCTAGCACAAAACCCTAGCCTTACACCAGTCGAACTCCAGTCGACTTGGATCGACCGAATCGGCACCTATGCGACCGACATGTTAGCAAAACCTCAAACACCAAGTTGTTTGAGCATCCGACCGTCGGGTAAACCCTCAAACATCAAGTTTGAGCCTCCGACACTCAGTCTTAGCCACTTGGCCAAGTCCACCTTATCCCTCATGGAGTTCCCCACTAAAGCTCTCTTCCCTCGACCTACGTCCCTCGGATGCGCCAAGCGCACGGCTTTGCAATGCCATCCTTCGCGTCTCATGCCCTAGAAGTATGCTTCCCTTTGGGCTCACTCCATTCGCTCCCCGTCCGGTGGTCCCTCGGATGCACCAAGCGCACGGCTTCGCAATGCCATCCTTCACCGACTCAAGGACCCCGAGCCTAGTGAACTTACCAAGTCCTTAAGACTTCCCATATGCACCAAGCGCACGGCTTCGCAATGCATTTCTCACCAAGCACCAAGCGCACGGCTTCGCAATGCTTTGGATTTCCCATGCCAAGCACCAAGCGCACGGCTTCGCAATGCTTTGGACTTTCCCACACCAAGCTCCATGCTTGGATTTTCTATGCCAACACCATGTTGGACTTTCCCATGACAATCCCATGTCATGAGTTTTGTCTATCATCAAAATACCATCAAGGTACTGCTGGGCCGATTGTACCAACATGCTTATGATTATGTCCTTTATGCATGTTTAGGATTGATGATGTCATGAATGCTTATGTTTAATTTATGCCATGCTTAGGTTTAATTATGTTTAGCATGTTTATGTAAATTTTATGCCATGTTTATGTTTCATTACGTTAGTATGCTGAGGTTTAGTGTTGTTATGCAATACTTATGTTAAACACGGAAAATTTAAAATAATAAATTAAATGGCCAAAGAGTTAAGGAAAATAATCCTGGAAATTTTTCGGGATTTTTAGGAATTTTTCTGTATTTAAACAGAGATCTTTATGATATTATATATGGAAAGAGTCAACAGGCTTTTTCATGGCCTGTTTGGTTTATCTGTGTTGAGGGGTTAATACATTTTATTAACCTAAGGTTTTAAATAGAAAACCTAACTATTTCTTTTATTTCCCCCGCGGCGCCCTTTTCTTTCCGTTCCCAAATCACTGCCGGTTCTGGATTTCCCGAGCCTTCTTCCTCGCGTCGCCACCTACAGTCCACAGCCGCCCGACGATTCTTCCCTTCGCCGTCCATAGCCGCGTGCATCGGCCGCCGCGACCACTGGATCGCCGCGAGCTCTTCTTCGCCGGCGACCTCTTCTCCGCCGACGATGAGGCCGCCGCCACCCACAACACTGTCCGCGCCCGCATCTCCGCCAGTTTCTCTGCGCCCTCGCTGTTCAGACGATGCGCGTCGGTAGACGGCTCTCGCCGTTCTTCTCTTCCTCGCCGACCACAGTCGTGCGCGCCGGCAGCCACGGCAACAGGATCACGTCGGCCTTCTCTACCCTTGACGACGAACACCGACCTCTGCGGCCACAGGATCGCCGCTGGTCTCCTCGAGGCAACCCTCTATCTTCGCAGCAGTCGATGCCTCCTTTGCCCTTCTGGCCGGTGGTCGCCGGAGTAGGTAATAGTTGTTCTTTTTCCTATCTTGGACGCATATGAGTTAGGATTTTGTGTTTCTACGGTTGTGTTCGGTGTGGGCGGGCTGTGAGGGTCGATTAGGGGGCTGTTAAATTGGGGGTTTGGGTGAGTTAGCTATGAGGTTCCGTTTAGGGATTGGCTGTGGAATTTCCTCATTCTAACTTGGATCTATGGTTTAGGCAGTGAGTGCCATGGAGCTTAGGTTGCTCCGGTGTACAGGGATCGGGATATGTTAGGTCGGTGGTGACCCAAGTCCAGAGTCTAGAGGTTAGTTAGGTGGATGTTTGTAATGAGATTGATGCATGAGGTTTGATGTGTTGTGATTGGCAATGCAGCTATTTAGATTTGGATTCGGAATGTGGATGGTTATAACTTGCAAATGATCAGGTGTTGAAGGAAATCTGATTACGAGGTGTTGCAGTTCGATTGATACAGATTTGATACCCAAAAACTGGGATCAAGGAGTCGTGTGATTGAAGCAATTGTTCGGTAAGCTTAGATATGGATATGTTATGGATGCACACTATTATATAGTTGGTCTAATGTTTGTTATGATTATGATGTTAGATCTAAAGCTAATCAAGATTTAGGCTCGATTTGGGGGTGAATCTACTTTGTGTTGTGATGAGATTTCAATTAGGGTTGGTTAGAGCCCTAAATCGGTGTAATTATGGGTTGTTAATAGTTGTAAATGGATTGTGGGTGCCCAAGTTGTGGGATCCAATTGTTGGATCATGTTTGAGGTAAGGATTGGTTGAGTCGTGTGTATGGCACCTAGGGTTAGGTTGGATTCATAATTATGATCGGTTCTGTAATTTAGTATGGAGGATTGATTAGGTTGAATAGGATAATTAAATCAATCTAGTGGATCGGATATGAGGTCGAGGTAGGATTCGATTCGATCATTTGTTGTGAGATGGATAATATTTTCATATGATGAGTATTGATCATGGTGAGATAAATTTCAAGGATATGTTTTTTTTTTTGGATTGAGGAGTTAATCACAATTTGTGACCTACGGATTGAGGGTCTACTTGGAGATACATAGTAGTATTTAGCACGTTGTCGTGTGTTTGGATTTGATAGATTTATTTTGGATTAATTGGTTATGGAAGTTATCGATTATGTATTCGATTTGTCGGTGAATGGTATTTTATGCTTAACAATAGTTATGCCTTATGCAGGTTTCGATCACGAGGCAGGATCACGGTCGTGACGATCTGATTCTCTTTGCGGATATTTGGCCGGCGGGTATTTTGACTTATCTTTTAGATATAGTCATTGTTGATATGCTAGTTAGGATATCTTACAATAATTTTTCATGTTTATATGCCTGGTATGCTTTTGGTGCCTACTAGATACATGCATGTGATAGGATATGATTATATTTCCCTGTTTGATTTGGATCGTAGTATATGGATTAGGGATATGTACATATTATTCGGATAGGTATTTTTAGTAGGATTTACATGCTTTAGTATCATGCACCATTTTTGTATGATTGTATGCTGGCTGGACGGGGTTCCATTATTGTTGAGCCCGCAGCCAGTTACATGACCTGCACACACTGCCACTCATGGGTTAGTGGTACATCAGGAGGGTGTGTGCAGTTGCTCTGTTAGGCTCCGCTGGTCCGCTCATGGGTAGCGATGAGGCAACGTGGTAGCGGGCAGGGATCCCTCCTCTGGTCTATGACACCGGGAGATGAGAGCTTAGCTCCGCCACTATGTTTGGGGCAGGAGGATAGGTGTACTCCGATAGCATCCTGTCCACTCGGTCACTCAGGAGCAGTGATGGCAGAGTGCACAGTTGTCATAGCCCTACCCACTCGGCTTCACCATAGCGTGTGAGGTGGCTGACTGGCGTCAGGGGTGACCATGTCATTGGCACGACATGCACTTTGCACGGATTGCATTTGTATTATGTTTGCTGCATTTTTATTGATGCCTTGGATGTGCATATGATTATCATGCATACAGGATACACATATATATGGTCAGGACTTTATTTCTTCTAGTCAGGCACATGCTCCTATATCAGGGTAGGAGATTCAGGTAAGTACAGTCATTTTGTATTTCTTGCTTGCATACCCTATTTATGTGAGACTGTACTGGCATGATATTTTTATTGTTAGCTATACCTTACTTTGCATATCTACTATACCCGCAGAGTTCTTTGAACTCACCCCGTTGATTTATATCTATTTCAGGATGAAGCTGTCAGGAGAGTGCAGCTGTCGGACCCCACTCGTCGTAAATGTTTTATTTGGATATTTGCTTTATGGTTTGGATATTTTGGTTAGAGGAAATGTATAGGTTTGGAGATTGATTTTGTATTTGGATTTTTGGTGTCCTTATGGACCTTATTCGGATTTTGGTTTGATTGGATTTTGGTGAGTATTCCTGCCCAGATGGCAGAAGGGGTAAGTCTATTTATGGTAGACTATTTATCATTTATTTTGGTAGATGGCATGAGGCCAAATTATATAACTGCGTGTGTGTTTGGATTCCGGTCGTGTTGACCGATGTATTGTGGACGTGTAGGCCTTGTATGTAAATTGGGATTGTCACCCGTACAGGGGAGATGCTGCCGGATTTTCGTCTGGCGGGGTCTCCTTCGGGGCTTGACAACTTATGTTATTTATGCTAGTATGCTCATGTTTTCTAATTATTTGATGTAATTTGTGGCTTTTGTGATTAGGCAAGAATCTTACTAAGCTATATGCTTATAGTTTATGTTGTCCATATACTGCAGATAAAGGAAACATGAACTAGAGGAAGTAGCAGGAGGGGCATAGTGTGTGTGATAGTAGCATGGTGGGAAAAGACCCTATTACTCTCTGCTTTTATTTATATGCTCAATGAACAACTTAAGACATTTGCTTCCGCTTTTATGACTTGTGATTTATTAGTACCATGTTGGATGTTGCTTAGTTTATGTTACTGTTCACCTTACTTATGAAAGTTTGATATGTTAGAACTCATAAATGGATCGTGTTAATAATAGTTACATTCTCTAATCTTTATGTTATGCATGTTATAAAAGAAGTTATGATATGTTAACATGCTAATTATGATTATGATATGTGATGCACGTTATAAAGAAGATATGATATGTTAACATGCTAATTAGGTCTATGATATGTGATGCATGTTATAAAAGAAGATTTATGTCATGATAACATGTTTGATTATGTAGATTGTGAAATGATCCATATATGTTATGTTATAAAAAAAAAAAAGTAGCTCCGCCCTGAGAGCAGATAAGGGCGGGCGTTATAGGTTGGTATCAGAGCGGGTTCACCTTTCCACTATCACATATCAAGCCTCCATCCTGCTGTTTCCAAGTAAGTAACTTTATGCATACCTAAATTTCTTTTATAATGAAGAATGTCTTCTAGCTAGATAGAAGTAATACTTCATCATGTTGTAGTAGAATGGAACCATACTTGTGACTTAGATAGTAATGATACCTTACCATGCTTTATATGATGGAGACATGTTTCTAACCTAGAAATACCACTAGAAAGGATACCTTACCTTGTTTATGATAAGGAATGTTTAGATGCATGTATATGAGTAGAAATTATAATAATACCTTAATTATTTATTTATCACTTAGATAACATGGCTGGGAGACGTAGTAATCGAGGGAATGAATCGGCACCCCCACCAGATTTGATGCATGTGGTTACCGAGCTATAGCGTCAGGTCGCAGAACAACAGCTGGTTATCAATGCTCTCATGAATCAACAAGGGAACCCTATCACCCCACCAGAGACGCAGAACGTGACACCAAACACGACCACTATGGTGCAATCACCACTAGGCAATGCCGCCACCGGGGTCCGACCCAAAGCTTATCTGATTCAGTGGCAGAGGCTGAAACCAGAAAATTTCTCATGTGCCTACGAACCATGGGATGCCCAAGCCTGGTTCAAAACAGTTGAGAGCATCGTGGAGCTGCTGGATTGGCCCGAGCACGAAAAGATAAAATGTGCCTCATTCTGTCTTTCTGGAGATGCAAGGATGTGGTGGGAGAGAGTCAAAGCAAAGAGACAAGTAAATCAAATGAGGTGGACAGACTTTGAATCTGAGTTCTTCGAGGAGTTCTTTCAGAGACGGATCACAAATAAGCACTACGATGAGTTCCTCGAGTTCTGACAAGGCGATCTATCAGTCAGTGAAGCTATGAAAAGGATCAACCGACTAGCACGTCTCTGCCCAGAATTAGTCAGTACAGAAAGGGAGAGGATCAGACTCATGCTGAAAATGTTACGACCGGAGATAGCCCTGAATGTGGCCGGCGGAGTCAATCGACCCCGGACTGCCGAAGAACTATTCAGTAGTGCCCTGATCACCAAGCACTACCTGAACAACATCAGTCAGCAGAATAAGGCACTGACCGGAGGTCAAAAATCTCAGAATACTATCTAGAAGAGGGACCGCAGTGGCAAGAAGAAACAGTGGAATGGCCCAAAAGGGGGCCCAGAAAACAACCAAACTATGTATCCTGACTGTCCTATATGTGGGAAGAAGCATTCGGGGGAATGTCGTCAGGGCACGAGGAAGTGTTACAGTTGTGGACTGGAGGGGCACATAGCCCGAATCGCCTACCCGAGTTCAGGCACCTCCTCAGCAGTATGTCCAGTACCAGGGTGCTCCTCCACAGCTTCACCAGATGCAGGCTACGATAGAGGGTCCTCATATAAGCCAAGGGAGACTGGAAGCCCCACCCGTTGTGACAAATGCCAGGGTGTTCTCCCTCACCAGAGAAGATGTAGCGAGTGCCTCGACGGTTGTCACAGGTCAGATATTTATTTTTAGTCAGTATGCTACTGTATTGTTTAACACTGGGGCAACCCATTCGTTCATCTCTACGCCTTTCACAAGAAAGATAGATAGGCATCCCTAAGTTTTGGACTATAAATTCTTAACAACGTTACCTTCGGGAGAAGTGATGCCATCCACCCAAATTCTGTGCGCCGCACCAATTAGACTCGCAGACAGGGAGCTCTATTGTGACCTGATAGTTCTGGATATGCGAGACTATGATGTTATATTGGGCATGGATTTTCTGCACAAGTACGACGCTTCAATTGAGTGCCGTAAACGGAAGGTGATCTTCTGACCCGAAGCAGAGGTTTCATTTGAGTTTATCGGGGAGCCAAAGAAAGGAACAAGGAAATTTTTATCAGCGCTGAAAGCCCGAAAAATGTTAGAAAATGGATGCACCAGATTTCTAACACATGTGGTTGATACCGTATCAGCAAAGAACTAGAAGCTAGAAGATGTCAGAGTGGTATGCGACCATCCGGAGGTATTCCCTGATGTCCTACCTGGATTACCACCTGATAGAGAAATTGAGTTCGAGATCGAATTGATTCCCGGAACTAACCCGATCTCCAAGGAACCTTACCGTATGGCGCCGACTGAGTTGAAAGAACTTCAGAAACAGCTACAAGAGTTACTTGACCAGGGATTTATCCGCCCTAGTCACTCACCATGGGGAGCTCCAGTGCTGTTCATAAAGAAAAAAGATGGGTCTATGCGAATGTGTATAGACTACCGGGCACTGAACAACGTGACCATAAATAATAGGTAAGAACATAATAGTAAAGTGATTTACTAGAGTTCGACATCTAAATCATACAGGAACAATGTCAGGTACCCTCTTCCCAGGATCGACGACCTGTTCAACCAACTGAAGGGAGCTACTATCTTTTCAAAGATCGATCTCAGATCATTTCAAGGTATAGCTAACAATAAAAATATCATGCCAGTACAGTCTCACATAAATAGGGTATGCAAGCAAGAAATACAAAATGACTGTACTTACCTGAATCTCCTACCCTGATATAGGAACATGTGTTTGACTAGAAGAAATAAAGTCCTGACCATATATATATGTGTATCCTATATGCATGACAATCATATGCACATCCAAGGCATCAATAAAAATGCAGCAAACACAATACAAATTCAATCCGTGCAAAGTGCATGCCGTGCCAATGACATGGTCACCCCTGACGCCAGTCAGCCGCCTCACACGCGATGGTGAAGCCGAGTGGGTAGGGCTATGACAACTATGCACTCTGCCATCACTGCTCCTGAGTGACCGAGTGGACAGGATGCTATCGGAGTACACCTATCCTCCTGCCCCAAACATAGTGGGGGAGCTAAGCTCTCATCTCCCGGTGTCATAGACCAGAGGAGGGATCCCTGCCCGCTACCACGCTGCCTCATCGCTACCCATGAGCGGACCAATGAGCTCGACAGAGCAATCGCACACACCTCCCGATGTACCACTAACCCATGAGTGGCGGTGTGTAGCCATGTAACCAATCGGGCTCAATAATAATGGAACCCCGTCCAGCCAGCATGCAATCATGCAAAAATGGTGCATGATACTAAAGCATGTAAATCCTACTCAAAATACCTATCCGAATAATATGTACAATCAATATGTACATATCCCTAATCCATATACTACGATACAAATCAAACAGGGAAATATAATCATATCCTATCACATGCATGTATCTAGTAGGCACCAAAAGCATACCAGGCATATAAACATGAAAAATTATTGTAAGATATCCTAACTAGCATATCAACAATGACTATATCTAAAAGATAAGTCAAAATATCCGCAAAGAGAATCAGATCGTCACGACCGTGATCCTACCTCGTGATCGAAACCTGCATAACGCAACTATTGTTAAGCATAAAATACCATTCACCGACAAATCGAATACATAATCGATTCCTTCCATAACCAATTAATCAAAAATAAATCTATCAAATCCAAACACATGACAACGTGCTAAATACTACTATGTATCTCCAAGTAGACCCTCAATCTGTAGGTCACAAATTGTGATTAATGTTGGTGCAATCGGCCCAGGTCACGATTGACCAGGACTCGAGTTTGACTCGAGTGATGTTTTGATGTTTCGACAAAAACATATGACAATGTAATTGTCATTTGGTAAAGTCCAAGTCTTGAGTCCTTGGCATGGAAAGTCGAAGTGGGACACTTGGCACATGAAAAGTCCAAGCCTGGTCTTGGCATTTGAGAAGTCCAACATGGGTTGGCAAGGGAAATCCAAGCATGGGTCTTGGCATGGAAAGTCCAAGCATGGTCTTGGCATGGAAAGTCCAACATGGGTTGGCAAGGGAAAGTCCAAGCTTGAGCCTTGGCATTTGAGAAGTCCAAGGGTTTGATATTGGCGACGTAAAGTCCAAGCGGAGTCTTGGCGGCGTAAGTCCAATGTGCCTTGGCGGTGTAGACACCGTTAGCATGACATAGCCGATGGAAGCACCTGAAGGCTAGCACGATGGATGAACAAGTCATGGATGACTTGGAGGGATCCGAGAGGCGTGAGGCTGATGGAGGTAGCTAGAAGGCTTAGGTCTAGGCTAAGGGTGGTCTAGCAAGTATGGGGGGAACCATACTTGGGTTAAAACCTTATGTTTGAGGTGTGCCAGTCGACTGATGCCATGTGGCAGTCGACTGGACCGAGTCAACTAGGGTTTGACTGTGGGTTATGGCCTGCTGATCGCCGAGGTGGGCGGTCGATCGATGAGCCGAGCAAATGACTAATCGTGTGATCAGTCGACTGGTGCTCGAGAAATCGGCCACAGAATGGAGTCGAGACTCGACTGGTCGAGTGAGGACTCAATCAGTCGACTGATGGTCACAATCAGTCGACTGATGGTAGATCCGTTGGACTTATCCAACGTGGATCTAGCCATTGTCTCATGACAACAGTGGCATCAGTCGACTGATGGTCCCGATCAGTCGACTCATCGACTTTTTCCAGCACAGGTTGAAGCTATAAAAGGACCTCGTGATGGAGGAAATTTGCATGGTTCTTTGAGGCGATTTGGGGCGAGTTGCTGCTGCAATTCAGGGTCTCCAAGTGCTACTCGATCAACCAAGTGATCAAGCATTCAAAGAGCATTTGTAAAGTGTTTTCTTTACTTGTATTGCTTAGTATTTCATTATATTGCTTGTATTCATCTTGTATTACTGTTGTATACATTGTACGAGGTTTCTCCACCTCCGGATTGTTCCGAGAAGGAGTTATTTTATAGTGGTGTGTGATTGGCATCGCTAGGGCTCGTTTGAGCCCGATCCGTGGAGTAGGAACCGTGCGGTTCCGAACCACGTTATATCTTTGTGTTCTTGTGTAATTGTCTATTTCGTTATTGTGTTATCTCTATTTTCGCTGCGCTAACGAAATTGTAGACATGAACGAGATCGAATTCCATCAACGTACGGGAAAACGCTATTCACCCCCCTCTAGCGTTCCAAACGATCCCTAACAATTGGTATCAGAGCCTAGGGCTCTTCAACAGATTAACAACCGAGAGCAAGACGCTAGAGGGTGAAGATGGAATTTCAAGACAAGCTTGGATGGGATATCAACACTCCACCTCCATACGACCGAGAAGATTTTCCGGCGTGGAGAGCAAGAATGGAAACATTCTTGATGATGAACATAGAGGATTGGTTCATCCTCATTGAAGGCCTTGAACCCCCTAGGGATAAGAAGGGAAATATCCTAAAATTGAAAAAGTGGACCCAAGAGCAACGCCAAAAGCTCAAGACCGAAGTTAAGGTAACGAAACTTTTGGAAGATTTAATTCCTAATGATATTTTGTGCAAGCTAGGGGATTACATGTATGCCAAGGAGCTATAGAGGAAATTGGCAAGATTCCATGAAGAGAGTTCATCCTCAAGTGAAAGTGAGGAATCGGAAGTTGAGATGGAGTCAACTTCCGGATCGGAGAAAGAAGAGGTGGAAGAAGTGGAAGGAGCATCCACTTCTAGGATTGAGGAGGAAAGACCATCCTCTATACCGGAGCAACCTCAAGAAGAGCCTTCAACATCCGGTCAAGATGAAGAAGCTCAAAATCTAACTCCGGCACCTTCCACCACGGACCTAGGTAACTCGAGCATTTCAAATAATAATAAAATTCATATAATGTGCTTTGAGTGTAGGGAATTTGGGCACTATAAGAGCAAGTGCCCAAAGAAGATTAGGAAAGCTCCACCGGCACCAAAAGTCAAGGATGCCGGTTCCCCAACACCTAAAGGCAAGGAGCACATCATATGCTTCAAGTGCAATTCAAAAGGACATTATAGGAATCAATGTCCTAGGGGGAGCAAAAAGACCCAAGAAGAAGCATCACAAGTAGGGGGAGCTAAGGCTAACCCTAAGGTACATTTTAGTAATGCATCTTCTAATTTAAATGCTAAAAAGCATGCTAGGAACTTTAATTCTCATGCAATTTATGAAAAGCATGCTATTAGGAATAAATATTTTTGCTTAGGAGCTAAGAGAGTCCATGTAGAAAATAGGGAGAAATTTGGGACTAATGTCCCTAAAAACAATTTACCTAAGAACAAACCTAGGTCAAATAACTCAAGATCAATTTTACCTAGGGAGACAATTAGAAAGGTGTAAGAGCACCTAGGTGTTAACCCTAAATGGACTAGGCATATGCCTAGAAAGTCCCATGCCCAAGAATTTAATCAAAAATCAATTGGACAATTAGAATTAGAAAACCAAGCCTTGAGGTCAAAGCTTGAGAAACTAGAAAAGACCCTTAGGAATATACAAAACCAATTTAAAGGGTCTAATGGTCAAAGTCAAGGACCTAAGAGTCAAAAGTCAACCAAAGGCAAGCAAGGTTTGGGTCACAAACCTAAGCCTAAGGTAGCTTACCATAGTGTTCCATTTGATTATGGGACACAAACTAGGTTTAGGAAGACCAAGGTCAATAGGGAAGTCATCCCTAAGGTTGACCAAAGGTTGTGCCTAGTGGCTAGGGTTTCTAGGAAACCTAGGGTGGCCACTAAGAAGGGTGCAAGGGGAGTTACCCCTAGAGTCAACCTAGGTAAGACCCAAATGACCAAGGCTAACAAGCCTAGGAAGGTCATTAGGAAGGTATCTAGGGAGGTTATCCCTAAGGAATACCTAATTAACCCTAGGAGCTCAAATCGTTTTTGGGTTCCTAAGAGCGTGATTGATTCACGCTAAGATGGGTTTAGGGTGTGCCAACCCTGAGTGGATGGGTAGTTAACTCAACCATGATAAAGGTGGCATTTTAGGTTATTTTCAAGGATATGGATACCTTGGAAATAGGGTTGAATTATAATCCTAAAAGATTTTAGGATGTGCCAATATTAGTTATGAAGTTTGATAAAATGATCAAATTGGCACAATTAGGGTTTAGAGTGTTAGTGTGACATTTTGGATTGTTGGCACACTAGGGAGATTAATGATAATATGGAAAAATATATCTAACCATATCAAATGGCAATTAATATTAAAATTTAGGTATTACTATACCTATATATTTTATATGCCATGCTTTGATTGCCATATGTCATGTCATGACATCATGCCTAGTTCTATGATTTTATATGTTATGCTCATGTTTTAGGATTAAGGCTTTAAATGTCATGTGTTTTTAGATTTCATCTTATGCCATGACATCATGATTATGAGCGTATGCTTATTTATATCATTTCTAATGTCATAATCATTCATGCATTTAAGACAATTTGGTTGAAATTGAACTAAGGACTATGGCATGACTTGAAGTCCCATTTATAAGGGAATCAAGTAGGGTTGCCTTAGAGAATGCATGAAACCCTAGATTAGGATAACCAAAACTCACATCTCACATCCAATTGACATGTATGTGTATTTATACACCCTAGATACATGTGAGATGCTAGGATATGAGTTAAGTTCAAGGTGCATAGTTTTTGCATCTAGATGAACTAAAACTCATCTAATTTCAATTGTGGATCATTGGGAAAGCTTGTGTACAAGTCATGTACATAGAGCCCAAGGAATATGATCCAAAATAAGGTTTTGAAAACATTTTAAAATCATTTTGAAAAACCTTGATGAAGTCTATCTTTTGATAGCAATCATCATTGATAGAGTTGATACAAGATAGGGCCAAAACATTGAAAATTTCAATGGTTTTGAGTTTTGTATCAAACTCCTTATTTTATGGGTAAAATATTTTTCAAACATTTTTCACCCATTGTATTTGTCATAGGTATTATACGTATCAAATTTCGTGATATTTCGATATACGTATTATTATTTATGATTTTCTGAAATTCAACTCTAATAATTGAAATTCGGAAATTTCAGTTATCAGTCGACTGCCATTGGTGTCAGTCGACTGATGGAGGTGTCAGTCGACTAATTTCTGAATCACTCGACTGGTAGCCTGATTTCGGGGTAAACAAGGTTGTTTAACCCGATTTCAGCTACGGTTAAAGTCCCTAATCACTCCTAACCCTAGAATATGCTTTGGGAAGCATGATGAAGGGTGAAAATCCATTGGATATGGATTAGGAGAGGTGTTTAGGGTTCGTATCAATTTTAAGGTGTTGGAAAGTTCTATATTGAATTTCTAACCTTAATTTTGATGGTTTAGAGTTCCTATTGGTTTAGGGACTACCCAAGGACATTGTTGGTGCAATGGTCAAGGGGGAGCAAGCCTTTAGGGGGAGGTATCCATCTTGGGATGATGGATGTGTTTTTTCTCCTTGAAGAAGAGAAGTTATTGGGAGAATATGACATCAATTGGGAAATTGATGGGACTTTTGAGAGACCCAATTTGGAAATTGGGAGAGTGTATAGGATTGCCTCTCTTGAGTGATATTGGACTTATCACTAGGAAGATGGTAGGCATCCTAAGTATCTTTGGACCAAGGGGGAGATTGTAAGATCTCATTGGGACATGAGACATTGACCCTCTTGGGGAGAAAACCTTTTTGATGTTAGTCAAAAAGGGGGAGAATGTTTGGGGGAGAACATTTAGAGAGTATTTACCAATTTGGGATAATTGGTAAATGATTTGAGTTAGTGTTCTAACTCAATCATTTGTTTGGTTTTTGTCAAACATCAAAAAGGGGGAGATTGTTGGTGCAATCGGCCCAGGTCACGATTGACCAGGACTCGAGTTTGACTCGAGTGATGTTTTGATGTTTCGACAAAAACATATGACAATGTAATTGTCATTTGGTAAAGTCCAAGTCTTGAGTACTTGGCATGGAAAGTTGAAGTGGGACACTTGGCACATGAAAAGTCCAAGCCTGGTCTTGGCATTTGAGAAGTCCAACATGGGTTGGCAAGGGAAGTCCAAGCATGGGTCTTGGCATGGAAAGTCCAAGCATGGTCTTGGCATGGAAAGTCCAACATGGGTTGGCAAGGGAAAGTCCAAGCTTGAGCCTTGGCATTTGAGAAGTCCAAGGGTTTGATATTGGCGGCGTAATGTCCAAGCGGAGTCTTGGCGGCGTAAGTCCAATGTGCCTTGGCGGTGTAGACACCGTTAGCATGACATAGCCGATGGAAGCACCTGAAGGCTAGCGCGATGGATGAACAAGTCATGGATGACTTGGAGGGATCCGAGAGGCATGAGGCTGATGGAGGTAGCTAGAAGGCTTAGGTCTAGGCTAAGGGTGGTCTAGCAAGTATGGGGGGAACCATACTTGGGTTAAAACCTCATGTTTGAGGTGTGCCAGTCGACTGATGCCATGTGGCAGTCGACTGGACCGAGTCAACTAGAGTTTGACTGCGGGTTATGGCCTAGCAGTCGACTGCCAGAGGTGGGCAGTCGACTGATGGCTCGAGCAGTCGACTGATCGTGTGATCAGTCGACTGGTGCTTGAGAAATCGGCCACAGAATGGAGTCGAGACTCGACTGGTCGAGTGAGGACTCAATCAGTCGACTGATGGTCACAATCAGTCGACTGATGGTAGATCCGTTGGACTTATCCAACGTGGATCTAGTCGTTGTCTCACGACAACAGTGGCATCAGTCGACTAATGGTCCCGATCAGTCGACTGATCGACTTTTTCCAGCACAGGTTGAATCTATAAAAGGAGCTCGTGATGGAGGAAATTTGCATGGTTCTTTGTGGCGATTTGGGGCGAGTTGCTGCTGCAATTCAGGGTCTCCATGTGCTACTCGATCAACCAAGTGATCAAGCATTCAAAGAGTATTTGTAAAGTGTTTTCTTTACTTGTATTGCTTAGTATTTCATTATATTGCTTGTATTTATCTTGTATTACTGTTGTATACATTGTACGAGGTTTCTCCACCTCTGGATTGTTCCGAGAAGGAGTTATTTTAAAGTGGTGTGTGATTGGCATCGCTCGGGCTCGTTTGAGCCCGATCCGTGGAGTAGGAACCGTGCGGTTCCGAACCACGTTATATCTTTGTGTTCGTGTGTAATTATCTATTTCGTTATTGTGTTATCTCTATTTCTACTGCGCTAACGAAATTGTAGACACGAACGAGATCGAATTCTATCAACGTACGGGAAAACGCTATTCACCCCCCCTCTAGCATTCCAAACGATCCCTAACAATTAACTCCTCAATCAAAAAAAAAAAACATATCCTTGAAATTTATCTCACCATGATCAATACTCATCATATGAAAATATTATCCATCTCACAACAAATGATCGAATCAAATCCTACCTCGACCTCATATCTGATCCACTAGATTAATTTAATTATCCTATTCAACCTAATCAATCCTCCATACTGAATTACAGAACCGATCATAATTATGAATCCAACCTAACCCTAGGTGCCATACACACGACTCAACCAATCCTTACCTCAAACATGATCCAACACTTGGATCCCACAACTTGGGCACCCACAATCCATTTACAACTATTAACAACCCATAATTACACCGATTTAGGGCTCTAACCAACCCTAATTGAAATCTCATCACAACACAAAGTAGATTCACCCCCAAATCGAGCCTAAATCTTGATTAGCTTTAGATCTAACATCATAATCATAACAAACATTAGACCAACTATATAATAGTGTGAATCCATAACATATCCATATCTAAGCTTACCGAACAATTGCTTCAATCACACGACTCCTTGATCCCAGTTTTTGGGTATCAAATCTGTATCAATCGAACTGCAACACCTCGTAATCAGATTTCCTTCAACACCTGATCATTTGCAAGTTATAACCATCCACATGCCGAATCCAAATCTCCAATCACAACACATCAAACCTCATGCATCAATCTCATTACAAACATGCACAGCCTAACTAACCTCCAAACTCCTAGTCGCAATAGTCGTGCAACTGCTCACAGCCTATCGACTTGGGTCACCACCGACCTAACATATCCCGATCCCTGTACACCGGAGCAACCTAAGCTCCATGGCACTCACTGCCTAAACCATAGATCCAAGTTAGAATGAGGAAATTCGATAGCCAATCCCTAAACGGAACCTCATAGCTAACTCACCCAAACCCCCAATTTAACAAAATTTCTAATCGACCACTCCGCGCCACACCGAACACAACCGGCCGAAACACAAAATCCCTAACTCACTGTCTTCCAAGATAGGAAAAAGAACAACTATTACCTACTCCGGCGACCACCGACCAGAAGGGCAAAGGAGGCGTCGACTGCTGCGAATATAGAGGGGTGCCTCGAGGAGACCAGCGGCGATCCTGTGGCCGCAGAGGTCGGTGTTCGTCGTCAAGGGTAGAGAAAGCTGATGTGATCCTGTTGTCGCGGCTGCCGGCGCGCACGACTGTGGTCGGCGAGGAAGAGAAGAACGGCAAGAGCCGTCACGACGCTGCCGGTCACGAGGGCGCAGAGAAACCGGACGAGATGCGGGCGCGACGTTAGGTGGTGGCGACCTCATCGTCGGCGGAGAAGAGGTCGCCGGCGAAGAAGAGCTCGTGGCGATCCAGTGGGCGCGGCGGCCGACGCACGCGGCTATGGACGGTGAAGGGAAGAATCATCGGGCGGCTGTGGACTGTAGGTGGTGACGTGAGGAAGAAGGCTCGGGAAATCCAGAATCGGCAGTGATTTGGGAACGGAAAGAAAAGGGCGCCGCGGGGGAAATAAAAGAAATAGTTAGGTTTTCTATTTAAAACCTTAGGTTAATAAAATGTATTAACCCCTCAACACAGATAAACCAAACAGGCCATGAAAAACCCTATTGACTCTTTCCATATATAATATCATAAGATCTCTGTTTAAATACAGAAAAATTCCAGAAAAATTCCTAAAAATCCCAAAAAATTTCCAGGATTATTTTCCTTAACTCTTTGGCCATTTAATTTAATATTTTAAATTTTCCATGTTTAACATAAGTATTGCATAACAACACTAAACCTCAGCATACTAACGCAATGAAACATAAGCATGGCATAAAATTTACATAAACATGCTAAACATAATTAAACCTAAGCATGACATAAATTAAACATAAGTATTCATGACATCATCAATCCTAAACATGCATAAAGGACATAATCATAAGCATTCTTAAACATAACCATAAGCATTCATGACATCATCAATCCTAAACATGCATAAAGGATATAATCATAAGCATTCTTAAACTTAACCATAAGCATTCATGACATCATCAATCCTAAACATGCATAAAGGACATAATCATATGCATTCTTAAACTTAAACATAAGCATTGCACAATTTCATACATGTCCTTTCTTTTCAAAACATATACATATAGATACTTCAACATAATCATAACATGAAGGGGGGGCCCAGGCTAAGTACCACATAAAGCGCGTTCCCTAATAGGCTGGGGTAGCTAGCCACCAGACCTACTAGAGCAAGACCTCTTACGTCTTACCAGGGCAAGACCTCTTACGTCTTCTTATGTCCCTTGGATTTGATTAACGACCACCTAACGGGTCGGGTACTTAACCTCTTACAAAGTAAAATACTTAATTTTCTTTCTTTTCTTTCTTATCATATCATAAAGAATGCTCTTAATCCCTAATATAAAAAGGGAAGCATCTCCGTCTTATCTTATCATAAAGAGAGCTCTTAATCCCAACATAAAAAGGGGAAGAATCTTCTTAGACATTTCATAGCATATATGCATTCATAACATAAGAATACCCTAAAGGGGTCTTAAAGCATAAACATGTTCATCACATAAGCATATTTCATGGCATATCAAGCATAAACATGCTCATCACATAGGCATATTAAGTCATAAACATGTTCATCACACAGGCATATTTCATGGCATATTAAATCATAAACATGTTCATCACATAGGCATATTTCATGACATATTAAATCATAAACATGTTCATCACATAGGTATACATACAATCATGCAACATATCATGAATTCTAAGGGAATTCTTGTACACCAATTTAAGCACATAATCTTAACCCTAGCTTAGGTACCCTAAGTGGCCGAAATCACTAGGGAGGGGTTCATACATTTTTTTTTTGCACATGAAGCTTACATAAGTGTCACATAACATATCATAAACTTAGGGGGAGTATTTGCGCATGAAGTTGGGTACTTAGACCCCACCCTAGCCCTAACACCCTAGTTGGCCGAAACATTAGGGCACAAGAAAACTTATTTTTGTCACATAAAATTTATACATGAAGACATCCAACATATCATAATTTCATAAGGAGTGTTTTCATGCAACCCTAGCCCTAAAACCCTAGTTGGCCGAAACATTAAGGGCACAAAAGTTTTATTTTTGTCACATAACCTTTATACATGAAGACATACAACATTGTTGGGTTTTTCGAGCTGCAAAAACCGCTTTTTGCGTTGCGGAAACCTCGGAAGCCCCGGCCACGGATCCGTGCGAAGATGTATTAAAACAAAACATTTATGTGTTTATATAAAAACCCTAGATCTACCTTAGATCTAGAAGGTGAGAGTGTTACCCTCGTAGCGACGCCCTTCGCTTATCCCGCTCGTCCAAAAGGTTCGTCGGAACTCGAGAGTGTCAAGTGTACACTCCTCTATCGGTATCCACACAAGCAATAGGTGGAGAAAAGCATTCTAGAGTGTGCTAGCACCCCTTGGACGTTCATGGCTAGATGAGGAAGAGAGAGCTTGAGGGAAGAGAGGAGGAAGAAGATGAAGTTACACAACTTAACTTCACATCATCCATAACCCACTATAAGGGGGTTACATGCATGCATGTAACTTCAAGAGCCAATGGCTCTTGGTCTCCCTCATGAGGTGGCACTCCATGATGTGTCCATGATGATGTGGAGCATCATCATTGGCCGGCCCCATGCCAAGTCACCATGACATGGCAATTGGTCAAGTCAAAATTGACCATTCATCTTCCCTCTCAAGTCAAGTCAAACTTGACCTATTATCTCCTATGGTTGATCAAATCCAACCATTTGATTCAAGTCAATTTTAATTTAATGAATCTCTATTCATTAATTTAAATTGATTTGATGAATCAAATCTAAATTAGACTCATTCAACACTTGAATAAACTTGAGTCTAACTCAATTAGTCTAATTTGGATTACTCTTAATCCAATTTGGTTCATCCCATCAACCTAATCCTCATGGTTCATCATATGAACCTAATCACCATCTAATTGCCCTTATGTGTGTGACCCTATAGGTTCTTGTAACGTTGGCAATGTCCCTAAACCGATTTAGGAACATAAGCAATGAGAGGTATCTAGCAACACATCATTGCTACCCAAGTTACAAGAATGTTGAGCTCCAACATCACCTTTGTGACTACTAATTGTGACTCTCACAATATGTGACAATGTCCCTCTATCCTTGACATCTAGATTGACCAATTGAGGCATAGACCGTGTCATTCTCGGTACAATCTATATCTTGAACTCCAAGTAGACTCACTCTAATCAAATGAGCTCAATATCTTATATTGACTCATTTGGGCATGGCCATGCACTTCATGGTCTCACTCTATCAAGAATAACGATGTCTCTCCTGTCATATAGGAGGGATAGATCTCATCTACATCACTCACATCCCTCCGCATAATTTGTCACATACCCAGTAATCGCCTTTATAGTCTACCCATTTACGGGTGACGTTTGACGAAGCCAAAGTATGCAACTCCTTATGTAGGGAACCATGGTGACTTCAGGTCTAAGGACTAATAGTCATACTAATAGCCACATGAGAAAGTATATGACACTCATATAACGATCCACGATACTTTCTCATGGCGGGTCATTCAGTATACATTCTCTAATGTAAACCCATGTGTCAACTTGATATCTCATATCCATGACTTGTGAGATCAAGTCATCGTGTTGACCTACATGCTAGTCTCTACGCATTAACATTGTCCCTGAATGTTAATACTTGACTAGGAATGATTAAGAGTAGTGTTCTCTATATCATCTCATTATCGATTCAACCAATCGATTGATATAGATAGGAACCAACTACTCAAGGACGTTATTATATTTAGTTATTTGGCACCAATACAAGTAAATATAATAACCATGCCTTTATAAATAGGAATATGATACAATAAAGTCTATACAACAATCATCACATGATTGGCTCTAGGGCTTTCACTAACAATCTCCCACTAGCACTAGTGCCAATCACAGTAGTATCTAATACCCAATGACCTAGTGTGACCATTATGCTTTTTCTGTGCCAAAGCCTTGGTCAAGGGATCTGCGATGTTAGCCTCTGTGGGTACTCTACAAATCTTCACATCTCCTCTATCGATAATCTCTCGAATGAGATGGAAGCACCGATATACTCGGCCTCTTGTTGTAGAATCAGCAACTGTGTCCTGCTTGGAACTCTTCCAGCTCATAGTGCCACCATTCAAGCAAAATACGAACCCTGACTGCGATCTATAATCATCCTGGTCAGTTTGGAAGCTGGCATCGCTGTAACCCTTTACAGCTAGCTCCTCATCGCCTCCAAATATCAAGAAATATTCTTTAGTCCTTCTCAAGTACTTAAGAATATTCTTGACTGCTATCCAGTGATGCTCACCAGGATTTGACTGGTATCTACTCGTCATGCTCAAAGCATACGAGACATCAGGACGAGTACACAGCATGGCGTACATGATAGATCCTATAGCAAATGCGTATGAGATCTTATCCATGCGGTCTCTCTCCTCTCTAGAAGAGGGACTTTGAGTCTTCAAAAGACTCACACCATATGACATCGACAGAAGTCCCTTCTTGGAATTCTGCATGGCAAACCCTAGTAATACTGTGTCAATGTATGTACTCTGACTTTGGCCAAGCAATCTCTTAGATCTATCTCTATAGATCTTGATGCCTAGAATACAGGCTGCTTCACCTAAGTCTTTCATTGAGAAGCACGTCCCCAGCCAAGTCTTCACAGACTGTAGCAAAGAGATGTCATTCCCAATGAGTAGTATGTCATCCACATACAATATAAGGAAGACAATTGTGTTTCCATTAACCCTTTTGTAGACACAGGGTTCATCTTCATTCTTGATGAAACCAAACTATTTGATCGCATCATCGAATTGAAGATTCCAGCTCCGAGAAGCTTGCTTTAGCCCATAAATGGACCTTTGCAGCTTGCATACTTTTCCAGTATGCTGTGGATATACAAAACTCTCAGGTTGTGTCATGTACACATCCTCGAGTAAGTTTCCATTCAGAAATGTGGTTTTGACATCCATCTGCCAGATCTCATAATCGTGGTATGCTGCAATAGCAAGCAAGATTCGAATGGACTTAAACATCGCCACTGGAGAAAAGGTTTCATCATAGTCAATACCATGAATTTGCTTGAAACCTTTAGCCACCAATCGACCCTTATAGGTATGCGTAAGTCCATCCATGTCAGTCTTTCTCCTAAAGACCCACTTACACCCAATGGGTTTGACCCCTTCAGGTGGATCAACCAAAGTCCATACTTGGTTGGTGTACATGGATTCCATCTCGGATCTTATGGCCTCTAGCCATTTCTCAGAATCTGGGCTCATCACAGCTTCCTGATAGGAGGTAGGCTCATTCTCAATGAGCATAACGTCATCATGGTCAGACAAGAGAAATGAGTATCTCTCAGGCTGATGACGTACCCTATCAGATCTGCGAAGAGGTAGGTCTACCTGAGCAGGTGGTTATTCCACAACTCTTTGTGCAACAACCTCATCACCCACAACACTTTGTGGTTCCTGTTCAGCCTCCATCAAGGCCTCAGTGCTATGGTCCTTATCTTGAATTTCTTCAAGATCGAAGGTACTCCCACTAGTTTTTCTAGAAACAAAATCCCTTTCTAGAAAAACTCCAGTCTTTGCCACAAACACTTTGTGCTGACTGGGAATGTACAAGTAATATCCCTTTGTATCCTTGGGATATCCAACAAAATAGCACCTATCGGATTTGGGTCCCAATTTGTCTGAGACTTGACGTCGAACGTAAGCCTCACAACCCCAAATCCTCATGAAAGATATCTTGGGATTTCTCCCTGTCCATGTCGTATATGATGTCTTTATCACAGCCTTGGATGGTACATGGTTAAGGGTAAAGGTTGCTATATCTAGAGCATATCCCCAGAAGGATATAGGAAGATCTGTGTGACACATCATAGATCGTACCATATCCAATAGGGTACGATTCCTCCTTTCGGATACACCATTCCACTGTTGTGTTCCAGGAGGAGTGAGTTGGGATATAATCCCACACTCAGCTAGATAGTCACAAAATTCATGGCTAAGGTATTCTCCACATCGATCTGATCGAAGTATCTTAATACTCTTGCCAAGCTGGTTTTGTACTTCATTCTTGAATTCTTTGAACTTTTCAAAGGATTCTAATTTATGTGTCATGAGATACGCATAACCATATCTACTGAAGTCATCAGTAAATGTAATGAAGTACCTGTAACCACCTCTAGCTGCAACATTAAAAGGGCCACATACATCACTATGTATAAGTTCTAACAAATATGTTGCTCTTTCGCTGTGTCCACTAAAGGGAGTCTTGGTCATCTTGCCTAAAAGGCAAGACTCGCATGTCTCATATGATTCAAAATCAAATGAGTCTAGCAGCCCATCCTTATGGAGCTGAGATAAGCGACTCTCATTTATGTGACCTAAGCGACAGTGCCAGAGATAGGTTTGGTTCAACTCATTTGACTTGAACCTCTTGGTACTTATGTTATAGATTGGGCTCTCTAAGTCTAGAAAGTAGAGTCCGTTCATTAGAGGTGCACTACAATAGAACATATCATTTAAATAAACTGAACAACATTTGTTCTTTATTATAAATGAAAATCCTTTCTTGTCCAAACAAGAAACTGAAATGATGTTCTTAGTTAAGGTAGGCACATAACAACATTCATCTAATTCTAGTACAAACCCAGAGGGCAAAGATAGATCATAAGTTCCTACAGTAACAACAGTAACTCTTGCTCCATTGCCTACTCGTAGGTCCACCTCGCCCTTTGTCAATGCCCTGCTATTTCTCAGCGTCTGCACATTGGTACAAATGTGAGATGCACATCCGGTATCTAATACCCATGATGAAGAAATAGATAGATTGACTTCTATAACATTTATACCTGAAGTAGAAGTCTCATTTCTCTTCTTCTTAAGATCTTCCAGGTATGCCTTGCAGTTACGCTTCCAGTGTCCTGCTTCCTTGCAGTAGAAGCAAGCCCCTTCCTTGGCTACCCCTCCTTTGGGTTTAAGTTCTTTGCCTTTGCCCTTGGCTTGGGACTTTCCCTTACCTTTAGGCTTGCCCTTGCCTTTCTTCTTCTGCACCATCAAAATGGTGTCAGATTTTCCTTTCTTAAGGTTAAGCTCAGCAGTTCTCAACATGCTGAGCATTTCAGGCAATGACTTATCAATTTCATTCATGTAATAATTCATGACAAATTGATTGAAGGCTTGTGGCAAAGATTGCAAGATCAGGTCAGTGGCCAGCTCTTGGCAAAGTGGGAATCCCAGCCTTTGTAGGTTTTCTACGTACCCAATCATCTTGAGTACATATTGACCTACGGGTGTCCCTTCTTGCATTTTAGACCCAAACAATGCCTTAGAGACTTCATATCTCTCATGCCTTGCTTGTCCTTGATATAGTTGACGAAGATATCCAACCATATCATAAGCATTCATGAACTCATGTTGCTTCTGAAGCTCAGAGTTCATGGTCGCGAGCATTAGACATGACACATCTAATGCATCATCTTGATGCTTCTTGTAAGTATCTTTGTCAGCTCGCGAGGCTGTGGCAGGAGGTGCCTCCGGAATGGGCTGCTCCAGGACGTAAAACTTCCTTTCTTGGGTGAGAATAATTCTCAGGTTCCTGTACCAATCCAAGAAATTTGCTCCATTGAGCTTGTCCTTCTCAAGGACAGAACGCAGAGAGAGAGTGTTCGTGTTTGTCGACATAGTTATCTACAACATACAATGCAAAGAATTAATATCATATTCCTTTTATCATTTAATTAAGCCTTTAATCAAATAATGCTCCCACTGAATTATAGGAATTTTGTAGAATCAAGTTATGGATGTGGTCAAACCACATTACTAGATTCATACAAACTAGCTATAATTCTTGTGGGACAAGATCCACATCATACTAAGCCTTGAGTTAGCTTTGGCTAAATCGCCCAAGACTTAGTACGATCGGTGGGTAACACATTACCGATTACATCTCTATGCAACTCTTGTTTATAGGATCAAGACCCACATTTACAAAAGACCTTGAGTTAGCTTTGGCTAAATCGCCCAAGATTTAGTGTAAATGCGATCTTAACCTATCTTTCCAACGATTGGAATGTGCCTATAGTTCTACTCGATCCAATTGAGTTAACTAGTTTTGCTCAATCTAATTGAGCTTACTCTAACCCAAGCGTGATAGGCGGGACCAAGATTGTCCCTCCGCACCCTACCAAGATAATATGCGTTGCTATGCTTTGGCAGATTCAACAACAACAAATGATCGAGGTAGTGATGGGTATCAAGGCTCGGTAGGCATTTTCGAGTTGATTCGATTATGATCTAATCTAATCGTAATGTGTATCTTATATGCATTTAGGCCTTTATTATTCTATATTAGCATGCATCACATACATACAATCATTATTCTAGCATGCATCATATACATACAAGAAAATTATCCTAGCATGCATCATATACATACAAGCATTATTCTACTAGCATGCATCACATACATACAAGAAAAATCAAATAAATATATATATATATATCAACATATATATATATAATTAAATGTGATATAGTCTGTTGGATCGAAAGTGTCGCTAGAGGGGGGGGTGAATAGCGATACGGTGTCGTTAAAAAAAAACTTTTGCAATAAGTAAAAAGCAAGTAGAGAGTGCACAGCGGAAATATAAAGTAGACAAGATATTTTTACGTGGTTCACAATCTTTCGATTGCTAATCCACGGCCCTAGTGATCCTTGATCACGTACGGAGGGCAATTCACTAAAACCACTCCTCCTCGTTGGAAGTAGGAGCAACGATCACAAAAAGAAATCAAGGCAAAGGGACACTCCCCCTTTCCTTGTTACGATTAAAGCACAAAGACAATTTAAAGAAGTAGAACTTAAATAAATATACCGACAACTCTTATAAGTAGAAGATGTAGCTTTCGTTGTCGGCGGCACTTCGTCGTAGCAAATGTGAGTAGTAGTAGCGGCGTTACGACGGCGTGTTGAGAGCTCTTGATTTCTTATATTTTTGCTTGGCGTGAACATGTCTATTTATGGATATTGATCTATGAATTTAGACATAGGTAGTGTCCAAGGTGAGGTTCTTATCCCCCAAGTCTTGCTCATCCACATCCTTTGCGCCAACTCAAGGATGAGGTGCTTCATCCAACCACCTTGTGCCACAACTCAAGGATGAGGTGCTCATCCAACCACCTTGTGCCACCTCAAGGAGGCCTTCACGCCAACTTGTTGGAGCCATCCAACTTGTGCCACATCATGGGAGCCAACCATCTTGTGCCAACTCTCCTCATTTTGGGCGTCCAAGCTTGATGGTGGTTTGCCAACCATCTTGTGCCAACTCACCTCATTTTGGGCCCAACTTGATGATGGTTTGGATGTCCACCTTGATGCCACATCACCTAATTTTGGGGTCCAAGCTTGGTGATGGTTTGGATGTCCACCTTGATGCCACATCACCCTTTGTACCAAAACACGAGTCAAGTCCAAATTCACCCCTTGAAATTCGAGCTCTTCTCGATTTGGAACTAGACCGGTTGGTGTAGTAGACGATTGGTCAAAGGGTTTTGGACTGCAGTACAAGTTAGCTTAAAATATAAAGTACGATGGTTCTAACCAAGTGATCTCGACCTAGACCTTCCATTGGAGGTATTGGGTCGGATCTACGCTTAACGTCCTTGCTTCGCTTTCACACGAGCTTACCTTGTAGCCTCGCTTCCGGTCTTCACCCGAGTACCTCGGCTTCCTCCGAAGTCCCTCTGGCGTTGCCCGACCACCTCGGTTCCCACCGGGTGTCGCAGACCTTCCGCTCAACTTTAGCATTTCTGCACACTTAATTGAGCTCGTAAGATAACAAATATACTCTTAACTATTGAGCCTTTTGCCATAATCAAAATATCGGTTCGACTTTGGTGCCCACTGCACCAACAATCTCCCCCTTTTTGATTCATGGCAAACCGACACAAAAGTTAAGGAAAAATTAAGCTAGCATAATGATTAAGCATGAATGAGCTAGCATAAAGATTAAATATGAATGAGCTAGCATAATGATTAAATATGAATGAGCTAGCATAATGATTAAGTATGAATGAGAAATATTATTGTTTCAAGTTCTCCCCTTTGAGGTAACCTCCCCCTTGACCGAAGGTGAGTTCTTGAAAAATAATTTTTACTCCCCCTTAATAGTTGCTTAAGTAATCGGAATTACTTAATATAAAAGGTAATAATTTTGTTTACTTTCTTTCCCTTTAATTTTGGTTAATTTTGGTTACTTTTGTGACTTTCTCCCCCTTTTGCCTTAACTCAAAAAGTTTGTAAATATATTTTAGGGTTTGTAAGTCCAAGCAAGTTCCCAATATATATATATATATATATATATATATATATATTTTTTTAAATAATAATAAGCTTGAAAATATGTTCATCTAAAATGTACAACTCCGGTTGGACTTGATTGATATAGAATGATCAATAAGTCTTGAAGGAGTTGATTAATTTTAAATAATTATACTCCATGGTTCATATCGATGCCAATCTACATCCGAACGAGTAAGGTCCTAACATCTCACGCCTGCTCACGTGGCTAAGTACACAAACACATTAGTCCTATGTGTTGTGAGATGTGTTGGCTCCTTAAATCTATAGGTATATGATTTCTAAGGTAAGACTTAGGCTAATTTCATAAAAAGAAGCAAAAATAGAGTACATATATAGAAAAATTTAAATCCTACTCTATTACGCACATACCTAACTTTCGTCTTAATAAACTAAATTCGGCTTCGGGTAGTGGTTTGGTGAAGATGTCCGCTAGGTTTGATTTGGACTCAACATACTCTAGTTGTATAGTTCCATTAGTTACATGTTCCCTAATGAAGTGGTGTTTAACTTCTATATGTTTTGTCCTAGAATGACATATTGGATTTTTAGTTAAGTTAATTGAACTGATGTTATCTATGTAGGTTTTAATGTTGTTAAAGATTAAGCTAAAGTCTTGGAGAGTGTGCTTCATCCACAGGAGCTGAGAGACACACTCACCCATCGCAACGTATTCGGCTTCGGTGGTAGATAAGGCAACGCAATTCTGCTTCCTACTGCACCAACTCACTAGACTCGAGCCGAGGATTTGACAACAACCACTCGTGCTCTTTCTATCGAGTTTACTACCGGCATAGTCGGAGTCGGAGTAGCCGATTAGATTAAACTCGGTAGATCTAGGGTACCAAATACCTACGTTTAGCGTGCCCTTTAGATATCTAAGGATATGCTTGACTAGGGTTAGGTGAGACTCCTTGGCACAGGTTTGTAACCTTGCGCACATACTTACCGCGAATAAAATGTCGGGTCGGCTCGCGGTTAAGTATAGGAGACTTCCTATTGCGCTCCTATAGTATTTTAGGTCAACGGGTTTTCCTTCTACATCTTCGTTTATATTAACATTAGTTGCTATAGGTGTATTAATTATTTTAGCATCTTGCATTCCAAATCGATTTATTAAGTCCTTAGTATATTTTTGTTGATGTAAATATATTCCATCTTTAGTTTGTTTAATTTGTAAACCTAAGAAGAAACTTAACTCTCCTACTAAATTCATTTCAAATTCACTTTCCATAAGTGAGATGAATTCGTTTAGCAGGATCGAGTTGGTAGTTCCAAAAATTATATCATCTACATAGATATGGGCTATAAAGATTTCTTTTCCTACGGTTTTAACGAATAAGGTTGGGTCGACTAAACCTTGGTTGAATCCTTTGGACTTAAGATAGATCGAAAGCCTTCGTACCAAGCTCTTGGGGCTTGTTTGAGTCCATATAGGGCTTTCTTAAGTCTAAGGACATGGTCAGTTTATCTAGATTTTCAATCCGGGAGGTTGGTAGCGTAAACTTCTTCCTTAATGTATCCATTCAAAAATGCTGACTTGACATCCATTTGAAACAATTTAAAACCTCGATGTGCGATATGCTAACAACATTCGGATGGACTCTAGTCTTGCTACGGGCGTAGGTCTCATCGTAATCTAAACCTTCGACTTGACTAAACCCTTTGCGACTAACCTAGCTTTATTTCTAACTACTTCACCTTTATCATCAAGTTTATTTCGAAATACCCACCTTGTTCCAATAATTGATTTTTCTTTAGGTGGTGGTACTAATTCCCAGACTTCATTTCTAGTGAATTGAGCTAGCTCTTCTTGCATAGCAATAATCCAGTCGGGATCAAGAAGTGCTTGTTCAATAGTTTTGGGTTCGATTTTGGAAATTAACGAGATTTGACTAATGTTCGATGAAGCTCTAGTTCGAACCCCTAAATTTGGATCACCTATAACTTGATTGATAGGATGACTTGGGTTAGGGTCATCTATCACTTGGTCGATAGGATGACTTGGGTTAGGACGGGATTCAAGTTCAAGATCAGAGTCGGGTTTGCTATAAGTTGATTTGCTAGTTGGTTTTGTTAAGGATTGAACGGGTTCATGTCCTTCGTCGAAAACTATATTAATGGTTTCTTCGACTCTAAGAGTGTCGTGATTGTATACCCTATAAGATCTACTGGTGGTTGAGTATACTAGAAAGGTTCCAGTAGAGGTTTTGGATTTGAATTTCCCTAGGTAATCCTTAGTGTTTAAGATATGTACCTTGCATCCAAATACTCTAAAGTATTTGATGTTCGGTATTTTATCGTGATAAATCTCGTACGAGGACTTTTGGTGCCTCTTTACCATAAGGATCCTATTTTGGACATAGCAAGTCGTACTAACGGCCTCTGCCCAAAATCTATCGGGTAGGTTATACTCGTTTAACATTGTCCTAGCGGCTTCTTGTAGGGTTCTATTTTTCCGTTCGACTAACCCATTTTGTTGTGGGGTTCTAGGACATGAAAACTCATGGTGGTATCCGTTTAGGTTACAGAAATCTGTAAACCTGTGGTTTTCGAATTCACCACCATGATCGCTTCTAAGTCTTTTAATCTTAAGGTTCTTTTGATTTTCGATTAACCTACAAAGATTGATTAGTTGGTCTAGGGTATCATTTTTATGTTTGATAAACCTAACCCAAGTAAATCTAGAATAGTCGTCAATTATGACTAAGCAAAATTGACTACCATTGAGTGACTTAGCTCCATGTGAATCAAATAGATCCATGTGTAGGAGCTCAAGAACACTTTTGGTTCGTTCTTGATTAGTTAATTGATGTTGTGTCCTATATTGTTTACCTTGTTGACAAGCATTACATATTTTATTATCCAAGTTGTTTAGTTTAGGCAAACCTATAACCAAGCCACTCTGACTCATCTTGTGGACGAGTCTTGGGTGCGAGTGTCCGAGTCTTCGGTGCCATAACCAAGATTCCTCTTGCTGTGTCATAAGACACTTGGTTGAGGAGTTGGGTAAATTTATTGTGTAGATGTTGCTATTCCTAGTTCCTTTAAGTATTATTTAGATGTTGCATTTATCTTGATTACGCATTCATTTTCTAGAAATATGACTTTATAATTGTTATCACACAATTGGCTTACACTAAGTAAATTATATTGAAAGTTTTCTACTAATAAGACATTTTGAATTGTAAAGTTAGAGTTGAGCTCAATATCACCTGATCCGATGATTTTGAGCCTGCCGTTATTTCCGAAGGCTACCGATCCTTGTCGTTTGAATCGTAACCCGAAAATCTGAGTTGATCCCCGGTCATGTGTCGAGTAACCCCGCCCAACATCCATTGATCCTACATATAAGGTAGTTGGATCGGATATTGGAATTACTAAAGGGTTGTTTGTAAGTTTTTAAACCTAAATCATCTCACCAATATCTACATGATCAAAACATGTTATTCCTATGTGTTATTGTGAGATGACTTTCAATTTTACTTGATTAATTTTAATGAATTTAAATTAACCAACATTAGGTTAGATTCAGATTTAGTCTAAGCTCATCAAGTAATCTTTTCAAGAGATTAGCTTCCAGGTCGTGGCGAGGCACAGAGGCCTTCTTTGATCGGAACAACGACCACTTCCTTAGACAAAGCTAATTTCAAGAAATTGATAACTCGACTTACTTGAGACTACATCTTGGTCTAACTAGTTATTTTTGAAAAGAGGCTCCCCGAGGCTCAATCTTTTCGTAGGATTTTAGTTGATTATGAGTCCTATCTAACCATTCTAAAAATAAAGGAAAAACTAAGCATGCAATTTCTAAGACTTAACAAAAATACATTTTGTATTGGCTCCCCCTGGACCATTGAATCGAGTGGGTCTATTCACATAGTGAATTTGGTCCTTGGGAACCCAATACATGTTAGATCCTAAAGTTGAAATCAAAGTGATCTTAGGGACCCATGCTTGGACATTTTTCTTATGTTGGTTTACTATAGACATATATGACTTATTGGTTGTATTTGAGTTAAACCCGAGTCCGGCCTTGTTGTACACGGCCCTTTGTGATCCAAGTAAGAGGTCAAGTCCCTTGGATCCCAAAGTGAACCTTTCCAACGTGTTCCTAAGGTCTTCGACTTGTGTTTTCAAAAGCGAGTTCTCAACTTCAAGCTTTTCAACTTGAGTTGAGTCCTCCTCTTGAATACGAGTAGTCGAAGAGGTTAGGGAGACCTCATGTTTGAGGAGGTTAACCTCCTCAATTAGGGTCTCGACCTTGGACTCGGACTTAGCTAGTTTCTTATTTAAAAATTTAATTGCACCATACAAAGTATTAAGTAACGACCGACTTACCCTTAATGATTCTTTTGAACCGGATACGGATCCGTGGCTTGTCTTGAATGGAAGCTCATCATCGGATTCGGACTCGGACTCTTCTTTGGTTTCGGAGTCGTGCTCGGTCGGCTTGGCCATTAGAGCTTGGATATCGTCTTCTTCCTCCGACAACTCCTCCCAAGTAGCGTTTAGCGCTTTCTGGTCTTTGATGCGTTATTCTTTAGCTTTGGGCACTCGGACTTGATGTGACCAACTCGTTGCACTCATAGCATCTAAAATTAGAAGTATTTGAATTAGGTTTAGGCTTACCTTGAGTTGTTGGTCGTTTCGTCTCTTGATCATCTTCCGAACTAGATTGACTAGTTCGGATTCTATTTCGAGTCTACTTCCGATTCGGACTCGCCTTCTTCTTCCTTCTGGGGTGGCTTGCTTGCTTCTTCTTCTTGGAACCGCAACTAATGCAATACTCTTCTCGGCCCGACCACGTTAGTTTGCTCATGTAATTCAAGTTCAAAACAATGCCTAACCTAATTTTAGAAAGGTCCTTGGAGACCTTGTAGGCATCGACCATGGATGCCCACAAGGTGGTCCTAGGAAACGAGTTAAGAGAATACGATAAGGTCGCGATTCTCGACCTTTTGTCCGATGGCATGGAGTTGGTTGACGATGTCTTGGATACGAGCATGTAGTTGAGTTGCGGTCTCGTTTTCCTGCATTTTCAAGTTATACAATTTATTTAAAAGTAAATCTCTTTACATACCTTCGTGTCGTCGGTGCCTTCGTGTAGTTCCACTAGCTTGGTCCATAAGTCCATTGCACTAATGAAGGGCCGACGCGGTTGAGCTCTTCCTTGGACAACCCACATTGCAAGATTTGAGTTGCCTTGGCATCGGCTTCTACTTGTTTTTCATGGAATTTGACCATTGATCGTAACCCAAAGATTCACCAACTTAATTAATAGGAAGTGTGAAAACGGATTGGATTACGATCCACATCTCGATTTGGGTATTAAGAAAGCATTCCATCCGACCCTTCCAATAACGAAAAGTCATTACCGTTGTAAAGCGGGGTCGGCGGTGCTAAACCCTTCGAGATGGGCCATTTAAAAACAAGAAGAACGAAAAGAATCTTGCAAAACACACACGAAGAATATTCCAAGACTTTCGCCTTGGATTAGTAGTGCAGAAGTAAAAAATATATATAAAATGTAACTTGCAAAAAGAAATAAACAATCAAATGCGAATGTCGTTGAAGTTCCGGAGGACAACCTTACTCGGGATCTAACCCGAAGGACAACCTTATCCGGATCCTAAAGCCTCTAATGCAATTCTATATGTAGGAGAAGATAAGCAAGTGAAATAATTATACGAAAACAGAAATAAATAAATAAAAAATCTGTGAAAAAAGAAAAACAAAGCTAGATTGGTGGTTTCACCGAATCTTAGCGCCCCCGGCTCTGATACCAATTGTTGGATCGAAAGTGTCGCTAGAGGGGGGGGGTGAATAGCGATACGGTGTCGTTAAAAAACTTTTGCAATAAGTAAAAAGCAAGTAGAGAGTGCACAGCGGAAATATAAAGTAGACAAGATATTTTTACGTGGTTCACAATCTTTCGATTGCTAATCCACGGCCCTAGTGATCCTTGATCACGTACGGAGGGCAATTCACTAAAACCACTCCTCCTCGTTGGAAGTAGGAGCAACGATCACAAAAAGAAATCAAGGCAAAGGGACACTCCCCCTTTCCTTGTTACGATTAAAGCACAAAGACAATTTAAAGAAGTAGAACTTAAATAAATATACCGACAACTCTTATAAGTAGAAGATGTAGCTTTCGTTGTGGCGGTACTTCGTCGTAGCAAATGTGAGTAGTAGTAGCGGCGTTACGACGGCGTGTTGAGAGCTCTTGATTTCTTATATTTTTGCTTGGCATGAACATGTCTATTTATGGATATTGATCTATGAATTTAGACATAGGTAGTGTCCAAGGTGAGGTTCTTATCCCCCAAGTCTTGCTCATCCACATCCTTTGCGCCAACTCAAGGATGAGGTGCTTCATCCAACCACCTTGTGCCACAACTCAAGGATGAGGTGCTCATCCAACCACCTTGTGCCACCTCAAGGAGGCCTTCACGCCAACTTGTTGGAGCCATCCAACTTGTGCCACATCATGGGAGCCAACCATCTTGTGCCAACTCTCCTCATTTTGGGCGTCCAAGCTTGATGGTGGTTTGCCAACCATCTTGTGCCAACTCACCTCATTTTGGGCGTCCAACTTGATGATGGTTTGGATGTCCACCTTGATGCCACATCACCTAATTTTGGGGGTCCAAGCTTGGTGATGGTTTGGATGTCCACCTTGATGCCACATCACCCTTTGTACCAAAACACGAGTCAAGTCCAAATTCACCCCCTTGAAATTCGAGCTCTTCTCGAGGCTGGAACTAGACCAGCAGTTGACTGTAGTAGACGACTGGTCAAAGGGTTTTGGACTGCAGTACAAGTTAGCTTAAAATATAAAGTACGATGGTTCTAACCAAGTGATCTCGACCTAGACCTTCCATTGGAGGTATTGGGTCGGATCTACGCTTAACGTCCTTGCTTCGCTTTCACACGAGCTTACCTTGTAGCCTCGCTTCCGGTTGTTGGGAGTATGGGGAATACAATCAAAGTCCCACATTGGTAAGACATGGAAAAGATCATGTGCTTATAAGAAAAAAGATATCTCCATTGGTATGAGGCCTTTTGGGTAAAGCCCAAAAATAAAACAATGAGGGCTTAGACCCAAAGTGGACAATATCATGCCATTGTGGAGATATGTGGAGCTTATAAGCACTAACAATTGGTATCAGAGCCATGGTCCATGTCAAGCCATGAACCTCGAACGAAGGAAGTTGAGCTCCCACGTCCGGATCAAGAGAACCAGACATCAGGAAGGAAGTCTAGTTGGGTCGGGGGGACCGAACAACTGACAGGAAGTCCTGGTGGGTTGAAGATTGGACATCAAGCAGAGAAAATCCTTCGAGGAGGGATAGGCTTGAGGGGGGGCCCAATGTGGTCCTTCGTTTGAGGGGGGGATTGTTGGGAGTATGGGGAATACAATCAAAGTCCCACATTGGTAAGACATGGAAAAGATCATGTGCTTATAAGAAAAAAGATATCTCCATTGGTATGAGGCCTTTTGGGTAAAGCCCAAAAATAAAACCATGAGGGCTTAGACCCAAAGTGGACAATATCATGCCATTGTGGAGATATGTGGAGCTTATAAGCACTAACACCGGTCTTCACCCGAGTACCTCGGCTTCCTCCGAAATCCCTCTGGCGTTGCCCGACCACCTCGGTTCCCACCGGGTGTCGCAGACCTTCCGCTCAACTTTAGCATTTCTGCACACTTAATTGAGCTCGTAAGATAACAAATATACTCTTAACTATTGAGCCTTTTGCCATAATCAAAATATCGGTTCGACTTTGGTGCCCACTGCACCAACAATAGTCATGGCCCTACTACGATCTTCTCAAGCCAATGAGAAGATCGGACGGTCAACCTAAGGCTAGCGGCTTCTCCAAGCGCTTCCTTTGACCACCATGTGTCATCGTCACCCTTCTTGTAATCTCGTCTTCAAGTGGACTTTCCACCGCTCCATTTTGTACATTACAAATATGAAACTCGAGTTACATTCGAGTCTAAAACTATTTACAACTAGAATATCAAAAGAAGAGGTACGACGCGTAGGTCGCATACACTATACAACACGCACAACCACAAAACGGCACACAGGTCGTATTATGAATTACAACATATCACATCCAATCATATTGGGGTTATTGGGCCATGACAATCACAGAATTATACATAATTATAAATTATGTATTTTTACAGAAATTTCTATAATTTTTCCTAATTTTTTTTTTCAAATTAATGAGTCACCTCTCCGTAACGGTCCCGCTAAGCGGTTTCCGGGCGCGATCACAGGACAAGGCCCCTTTCGGGAATAGGGGCAGCGCCCATACTCACAAAATTAACTTTGCGAGTGTCCCTACTACGATCCTACAGCGACTTAAGTCGCTGTCCCAAAAACCTAAAGCGAGAACTCACCGTTTCGGAGAGTTTTTCTCGACGGTTGAAGCCTACAAGTGTCCCAACACTTGTTGCTTCGACTCTTTGAGAAAAATACCCAAAAATTCTATAAAATTATGAAATTTACAGAAACATATAAATCTGTAATTTTTATATCTAATATAAAAATTACAAAAACGAAACACATACATGCTTCGCACATGGCTCTGATACCACTGTTGGGTTTTCCGAGCCGCAAAAACCGCTTTTTGCGTTGCGGAAACCTCGGAAGCCCCAGCCACGGATCCGTGCGAAGATGTATTAAAACAAAACATGTATGTGTTTATATAAAAACCCTAGATCTACCTTAGATCTAGAAGGTGAGAGTGTTACCCTCGTAGCGACGCCCTTCACTTATCCCGCTCGTCCAAAAGGTTCGCCGGAACTCGAGAGTGTCAAGTGTACACTCCTCTATCGGTATCCACACAAGCAATAGGTGGAGAAAAGCATCCTAGAGTGTGCTAGAACCCCTTGGACGTTCATGGCTAGATGAGGAAGAGAGAGCTTGAGGGAAGAGAGGAGGAAGAAGATGAAGTTACACAACTTAACTTCACATCATCCATAACCCACTATAAGGGGGTTACATGCATGCATGTAACTCCAAGAGCCAATGGCTCTTGGTCTCCCTCATGAGGTGGCACCCCATGATGTGTCCATGATGATGTGGAGCATCATCATTGGCCGGCCCCATGCCAAGTCACCATGACATGGCAATTGGTCAAGTCAAAATTGACCATTCATCTTCCCTCTCAAGTCAAGTCAAACTTGACCTATTATCTCCTATGGTTGATCAAATCCAACCATTTGATTCAAGTCAATTTTAATTTAATGAATCTCTATTCATTAATTTAAATTGATTTGATGAATCAAATCTAAATTAGACTCTTTCAACACTTGAATCAACTTGAGTCTAACTCAATTAGTCTAATTTGGATTACTCTTAATCTAATTTGGTTCATCCCAAGAACCTAATCCTCATGGTTCATCATATGAACCTAATCTCCATCTAATTGCCCTTATGTGTGTGACCCTATAGGTTCTTGTAACGTTGGCAATGTCCCTAAACCGATTTAGGAACATAAGCAATGAGCGGTATCTAGTAACACATCATTGCTACCCAAGTTACAAGAATGTTGAGCTCCAACATCACCTTTGTGACTACTAATTGTGACTCTCACAATATGTGACAATGTCCCTCTATTCTTGACATCTAGATTGACCAATTGAGGCATAGACTGTGTCATTCTCGGTACAATCTATATCTTGAACTCTAAGTAGACTCACTCTAATCAAATGAGCTCAATATCTTATATTGACTCATTTGGGCATGGCCATGCACTTCATGGTCTCACTCTATCAAGAATAACGATGTCTCTCCCGTCATATAGGAGGGATAGATCCCATCTACATCACTCACATCCCTCCGCATAATTTGTCACATACCCAGTAATCGCCTTTATAGTCCACCCATTTACGGGTGACGTTTGACGAAGCCAAAGTATGCAACTCCTTATGTAGGGAACCATGGTGACTTCAGGTCTAAGGACTAATAGTCATACTAATAGCCACATGAGAAAGTATATGACACTCATATAACGATCCACGATACTTTCTCATGGCGGGTCATTCAGTATACATTCTCTAATATATACCCATGTGTCAACTTGATATCTCATATCCATGACTTGTGAGATCAAGTCATCGTGTTGACCTACATGCTAGTCTCTACGCATTAACATTGTCCCTTAATGTTAATACTTGACTAGGAATGATTAAGAGTAGTGTTCTCTATATCATCTCATTATCGATTCAACCAATCGATTGATATAAATAGGAACCAACTACTCAAGGACGTTATTATATTTAGTTATTTGGCACCAATACAAGTAAATATAATAACCATGCCTTTATAAATAGGAATATGATACAATAAAGTCCATACAACAATCATCACATGATTGACTCTAGGGCTTTCACTAACAAACATATCATAATTTCACAAGGAGTGTTTTCATGCAACCCTAGCCCTAAAACACTAGTTGGCTGAAACATTAAGGGCACAAAAGTTTTATTTTTGTCACATAACATTTATACATGAAGACATACAACATATCATAATTTCATAAGGAGTGTTTTCATGCAACCCTAGCCCTAAAACCCTAGTTGGCCGAAACTTGTATGGTATAAAGCATCACATTTCTTTCATATATCATGTCCTACAAGAGCAAATATACTGCAGGTGAGGGAAATCTTACCACTTATAATTGGTTACCCCTTAATAAGTGAGACCTTGATTGGAGAGGAGACTAAAAAAAAATAATCTTGCCCTAGAACCCTTCTTGGTGCTCTTGACCCTTAGATGAAGATTAGCCCCTTAGATGAACCCTTCTCTTTGCTTAACTCACTAGGGTGGAACCCTAGTTTGCTTTGGCCGAAACTCAAAGAAGGAGCCCTAGGGTTTCGGTGGAAGGAGGAAGAAGGAAGAAGAAGTGGTCAAATGAAACCTTCACTCTTATTTATAAAGGGAGGAAGAGAAGTGTCTCTTCTCTTTTCATGCCTCTTCATTTACCCTCCTCACACTCATCTAGTATTTCTCCTCTTTCTCCAACAGTAAGCTACTGCTGAGCACTTGGTCATCACATGCATGGTAAGAGTTAACTCTCACCAAGAGGTTTAAGGTTCAATCCTCACCTCTCCACTTTTATTCTTTTATCATCATTTTTCCAGGATTCCATATATAATCTACTAGACATGAATTTAAATTCTATACAAAAATTTTGGATGCTTATATGCTATGAAATGTCTAAGAAGATGCTTCCCCTTTTTATGTTGGGATTAAGAGCTCTCTTTATGATAAGATAAGACGGAGATGCTTCCCTTTTTATGTTGGGGATTAAGAGCATTCTTTATGATATGATAAGAAAGAAAAGAAAGAAAATTAAGTATTTTACTTTGTAAGAGGTTAAGTACCCGACCCGTTAGGTGGTCGTTAATCAAATCCAAGGGACATAAGAAGACGTAAGAGGTCTTTCCCTGGTAAGATGTAAGAGGTCTTGCTCTAGTAGGTCTGGTGGCTAGCTACCCCAGCCTATTAGGGAACGCGCTTTATGTGGTACTTAGCCTGGGCCCCCCTTCATGTTATGATTATGTTGAAGTATCTATATGTATATGTTTTGAAAAGAAAGGACTTGTATGAAATTGTGCAATGCTTATGTTTAAGTTTAAGAATGCTTATGATTATGTCCTTTATGCATGTTTAGGATTGATGATGTCATGAATGCTTATGGTTAAGTTTAAGAATGCTTATGATTATGTCCTTTATGCATGTTTAGGATTGATGATGTCATGAATGCTTATGGTTAAGTTTAAGAATGCTTATGATTATGTCCTTTATGCATGTTTAGGATTGATGATGTCATGAATGCTTATGTTTAATTTATGTCATGCTTAGGTTTAATTATGTTTAGCATGTTTATGTAAATTTTATGCCATGCTTATGTTTCATTACGTTAGTATGCTGAGGTTTAGTGTTGTTATGCAATACTTATGTTATTTATGCTAGTATGCTCATGTTTTCTAATTATTTGATGTAATTTGTGGCTTTTGTGAGTAGGCAAGAATCTTACTAAGCTATATGCTTATAGTTTATGTTGTCCATATACTGCAGATAAAGGAAACATGAACTAGAGGAAGTAGCAGGAGGGGCAAAGTGTGTGTGATAGTGGCATGGTGGAAAAAGACCCTATTACTCTCTTCTTTTATTTATATGCTCAATGAACAACTTAAGACATTTGTTTCCGCTTTTATGACTTGTGATTTATTAGTACCATGTTGGATGTTGCTTAGTTTATGTTACTGTTCACCTTACTTATGAAAGTTTGATATGTTAGAACTCATGAATGGATCGTGTTAATAATAGTTACATTCTCTAATCTTTATTTTATGCATGTTATAAAAGAAGTTATGATATGTTAACATGCTAATTATGATTATGATATGTGATGCACATTATAAAGAAGATATGATATGTTAACATGCTAATTAGGTCTATGATATGTGATGCATGTTATAAAAGAAGATTTATGTCATGATAACATGTTTGATTATGTAGATTGTGAAATGATCCATATATGTTATGTTATAAAAAAAAAAAGTAGCGCCGCCCTGAGAGCAGATAAGGGTGGGCGTTACAACACATGAGGGATGAATGCCCCTTGTTAAACAAAGCAAAGGAAGAAACCAAGAAAGACAAGAAGAAAGGAAGCAAGAAAAAAGAAATGAAATCAAAAGAAAAGGGGAAGACAAAATCCCACAACTTGAAAGCCACATGGGATGATCCATCATCATCGGAGGAAGAAGAAGCATTCACAAGCCTTGCACTTATGGCAATAGAAGACTTGGACTCCACTTCATCCGAGCAAGAAGGAAGCACAAGTGAGGAGGAGAGCTCAAGTGTAGGGGGAGCATCATCATCTTCATCGGAATCGGAAGAAAAAGATATGGTAAGTATGGTAAGAAATCTCCCTACTCAAGAAATTGTTTCCATGATTTCAAGTCTTACTAGATATTTATTTAGGAGTAAGAAGAAAAATAAATGCATGCAAAATGAAATTAAGGATCTAGAAGAAAAATTGAAGAATGCATGTTTAAATGTTAATGTTTCTTCTTCTAGTGTTAATAATGTGTGCTTAGAAGAGAACAAGGTCCTAAGAGAAAAGGTAGAATTCCTTACTAAGTCCCTAGAGAAATTCACAATAGGCTCCAACACCTTGAACATGATCATTGGGAGCCAAAGGGCTAGCTTTAACAAGAAGGGCCTAGGATATAAAGGATCCAAAAATGAGAAGGCCTACCATTGTTTAATTGCTAGGGGACAATCTAAAACAACAATGGTAGCTAGGAAATGGATCCCTAAGGAGTAATTGGTGAACTCTATTGGAAAGAATCTATATTTGGTTCCCAAGTCCATCCTCAAGGGTTAGAGAAACCTAGGATAGTCAACCATACTTGAATATTTTTCATATCATATTATTTGGTTGACTTATAAGCATGGTGGATGTAGTGATAATACTTGATTTATGATCATGATATGCAATTATGATAATGTTTGTGTTAGGATCATGTTGGTTGTTGTGTATGATACTTAACCTTGATAGAATTGCATGAAATTTATGGTTAAGTATAAATTCCTTTAGTCACATCTCACATTCTCCATAAGGCTAACTTGATTGATAATATAGCAATAGGTGAGATGTTAGGATGATACAAATGACTCACTTATGCTTATGACATTTTTGAGGGTCATTAGGTGTATCATAACATAGAGCAATCATAGACCAACTATGGGGAAAACAAATGTTTAATCAATGGACATATTGACCATAGTCATAGTTGGATATTTTAAATGATTTAAAACCATTTTATGTTTTGCAAACAGTGAATTTATGTTTTAAAACGTTTCAAGGCAAAATTAGGTCTTAAAGTTGATACAAAATTGAGATATTTTATAACTTTTGAGTTTTTGCCTAATTTTTGAAAATAGAATGAATTTTCTTGAAAACTCATTTTTCATTGATAAAGGGACTCATCAGAAATATGTTCCCAAAATTTTATGATTTTTTGAATTCTTTGGAATTTTTAGTGCATTTCTGTAATCGGGTTCAGAAATCAGAAAAGGCTGAAATTTTGGTGCCAATTGACTGGTTATCTGACCTAGTCGACTGATGGAATTGTGCATAGCCTGTTTTGGGTGTTTTCATCATGTTTTGGTCTTTTTCTTCCATTATACTTTGATACCTCATTATATAACATGTGTGTAATATTTTTGATGGTGTCAAAGGGGGAGAAATGGTAGAGTTTAAGTTAATCATGCTAGGGGGAGAATTGACATGTGTTAAGGGGGAGTTGCATGTATTAAGGGGGAGTGTTTATACTCATTTTTGATTTACATGCTTATCTTCCTTATGTGTTTTTGTTAATATTTTACCTAACTTTAACGGATTGCCACACATCAAAAAGGGGGGAGATTGTTAAGGCAATCAACCCATGTATGATGTGGTTTTGATGTGGGTGGCAAAGGGTTTAAGTTAGGTTGATTATGTTGATTTGATATGTGTGTTTAAGTTGTGTAGGATTTAGTAAATCACACATGAGTTAGCTTGATGATAGCATTGGTGGGTTCACTATCTCATGGCTCGGGTCCTTGAGTTGGTGAAGGATGGGGTAGCTTATAGGTGAACTTGGCCGAATGGCTAAGTCAAGTGTCGAATGCTCAAAAAAGTGGTTTGAGCTTTATCCGACCATCGGATGCTCAAACAAGTATTTGTTTGAGGTTTTACACGATACCAGTCAACTGCTATAGATAGCAGTCGACTCTCTGAGTCGATGGCACTCGACTGGTGCTCGACTAGTGTTCGACTGTTTGGTTTCTAGCCCAGTAGTAGACTGCTAGGGTTTGGCAATCAACTGTTGCACCATCAGTCGACTGCCAAGGGATGGCAGTCGACTGCTCAAGGTGGTCATGGGCATAGAAGGTTTGAAAGTCGACTAATTGCCTGGATCACTCGACTGATGGATCGATCAGTCGACTGATAGGATGGTTAGTCGATTGATGAAGGAGTTGTTGCATGTGATGACCACGATTCAGTCGGGTCAGAAGCCATTGGAACGACCATCAGTCGACTGATGCATGCATCAGTCGACTGCTGCTTGCCCAATGGGAAGAAATCTCTTCTCTCTATAAAGGGAAGGGGTGAGGGCCTTGGGGATCCTAATGCTTCACTCATAATCATACTCGTAAGTGCTCTACATGGTTTTCCACTCCTCTTCTTGTGCTTACCTCTATTCTATTTTAAGAGGGAGTGAGTTCTTGTAAGAAGGTTTACCTCCACCTTGCTTGGGGAAAAGGAGAGACTAGTGATTGGATTTGAGGGAGTGATTCGTCATACGAATCGTCCATGGACTAGCGGCAGGGGTCGTGAACCACATTATATCTTTTTGTTAGTGTTTGTGCTCTTTACCCTTTGTTTTGTTTTAATTGTCTTTGCTTTAGCATTATATTTCCGCTACGCTAATCTCAAGTTGTAGAGGATTAAGAAACAATTTCCATCGACGACCAACGAGGGCTATTCAACCCCCTTCTAGCCGGGCCACGATCCTCCAACATGTGTGATAGAGAGTGTTGTGAATTTATGTGTGTGGAGTTGTGCATCATTACATTTTCATGCATGCTGTCGACTTGGTCTCCCTTGTAGTTGAGAGGGTCATCAGTCATCCTACCTCCATGGTTACTCGTGGTAGTAGTAGCTGGTGTGAAGGCAGATCATCTGTTGTGCTGTACTCAAGCACTGTTGATTGTGGTAGTTGGAGTTGCATGCAGTTTGTCCTGTGAACGATGCTCAACCACTCATTGGTAGTGACAGTTGGAGCGGCTAGCAGCAGGGACCCCCATTGTGTAGCTTATAGTTATTTAGCTTATCGCTACTTATTCATACTTCCCACTCAGCCACTCGAGAGTAGTGGTAGTTGTTGAGTTGGGACAGTTGTCATGTTGTGCCACTTAGGCCACACTGGGGTTGTGGTAGTGAGCAGGGTGTGCAGGCATGACCATGCATTTGCATTGCCATGAATGATGGCGTCTACATATGTGTGTGTGTGTGTGTGTGTGTGTGTGTGTGTGTGTAATCAGTATATATAGATATAGTCTATATATGCTTGTTGTGATGTTGTATTTGTTTGCTCGCTGCATATGTTTATTCATCATTTTGCATACTATTTGCATATTCTATATTGTTGTGTGTGGAGTACAGTGTATGAGTTGGGTCGGACTGTTGTATGCATTTGATCAACGACATATTGTATAGGATGGATCAGGTTCATTGATGTATTTGTTTATAGGATGTTTCATATGGTAGTATGTTGATTACAGGTGTAGTATTATTCTTCTATATTGTATGTGTTATATTGTGATATATGTGTTCAGGTTGTATGGGTTGTATCGTTGCAGATGTTCAAGGATGTCAGTACCTTACATTATGTTCAGTTGATCAGTTGGTTTGTTTATGCATTGATTATAGTTATACTACTGGTTATTTGTTATTACCTTTAAGACTGTATACCTGCTGATATCCATATGTATACTTGTTGATATCCATATGTATACCTATAGATCTCCATATGGTATATGTTGTTCATACACTATCTTTTATATTACCGCTGAGTTTTATACTCACCACCACAGACCCTAGGTTTTCTTGTCGCTCAGGTAAGAGGTAGAAGATTCCTTGGGTGTTCGGAGCTCCGCCAGCCGATCTCATCTCACACCGAGTGTATGGATTGTATTCCATACTGTTGTATATTTTGAATTGTTTGTTTTGGGATTTGGTCCTATGTTGTTTCCGCATTTTGGTATATGGATGTATTGTATGTATTTGGCCTTTATTATGGATTTGGTTTGGATGTTGATTTCTACTATGTTTTCTTGTTGTGTCAAAGTCGTACCGGTACACATATATTTGAGTTCTTGTATCTTTATTATTTGTTAGTGTATTCCGCTGTGTTTTATGTCATCTGTGATAGCAGCTATTTTGGCCATGTATCCATAGTTTATCTTATATTGTCACAAGAGGGTACCTTCCAATTGACGAACAAATATACTCTTCGGACGTGACATACAACTCATTGCATTTTATACTTGTTTCATCCATATTTTACCTTGTTTTGCATTCATTTCCTAGTTTCTAGTTTGGAGATATTCTCTTGCTATGTTTATGTGTAGGACGCTATTTTGGGAGATAAAATAAAACATAATTGGAGCCCAGGTAAGGCAAGCGTGCTTTGCCCGTGTTCCCCAAGACATGTGCACTCTTGGGACCAAAAGACGACAATCGCATGAAGCTCCAGAGGAAGACACGACCGACCGTGTGAATCTCACATAGTCGTTCCTGTCCCCGAACCCAGATTCAGGGCAAGATTTCCAATGACCCACACGACCAACTATGTGGAATCCACACGACCGTGTGGCGTTAGCCTGATTTGACGTAGACTAGGGTTTCGTGGGGATTTAAGGAAAGTCGGCTTCTCTTCTATAAATAGGAAGGAACACCCAAACCCTGGGGGGAGGCCCGAAGGCTAGGACGACAAGAAGGTACCTAAGAAGCACTAGAGGCTCGCAACGGGGAGGAAGGAAGCAGCTTGAAGATCCGAATCAATGCCCCAACACCATGGAGAACAACCAAGACACAACATCAGATAGAACAGAAAGTATCACCTTTATTTTTCATTCTATTTGCATTGTAATGATTAATCTTAAGATGTCTTGTGTTTTTTCTCATTCATTTACGGAGTAGATACTTTGATTCTAGGATTAGGGAGTAGTTTGTGTATGTGGCCATGCTAGTTCAAATAGTTATTCATTTCCTTTGAATCTATTTGCAATTCATGTTGTTTAGATCATTGAGAATTATATCTTGACTCTATTTCTACTACACATAGCCAATACAAGGGTGGAAAACCTTTGTATCAAAAATCTAGGAGAAACAAGGAGTAACCTGTTGGGATGATGCCGCTTCGGAGGCTCATTGGCTCCCATGTCCCCGGATTAAAATTTTCACTAATGAAAGACTTAATCCGGATGGGATGAGCTTCCTTGGCACAACCTATTCGTCGTCGTGCTAACAACTTGAGTGGTCGCTTGAACAAACTAGTTGTTCAAGCAACACAACTCTTCTAGTTGGTTAGCCGTGGAAAAGACGACGGATGGATCGCCGGTTTTTGTGTTTGTCTTCGGGGTCCATGATTATACAATATATATCCATTCATACACATGCATAATCAAAATATTAAAGAACATATTCAGATCTGTAAATAAAGTTAAAAACAACTTTATACCTTACGATCTTCTATCGTATGTCCTATCCTTCTCGTGGACGACATGTGGACGAAGATCCTCCACGAGTTGAAGCCTTCTTGATCGCTTTCTTCTCTACCTTGTCCACTGCGAACAAAGAGAAGCAATCACAAATACCTTTCCTATCTAGAACCGACCACCAAATTAGGGAATTTGGTGCAACCGCCGGCCAAGGAACAAAAGGATGAAGCGTCGACCACCAATTCAATGGGAACCGCCGGCCACCTATGGAGAAAGGAGAAGTGCCGGCCACCAAGTCTTGGAGAGCCGCCGGCCACCAAGGAATAAGGGAGGAGGAAGAAGAGAATGGCTTAGAAGATGGGCGCCGGCCAAGTGTGGATGGAGGAAAAGAACAACTAGAAGAAAGGAAGTTGCCGCCCAAGCCTTTTCTCCAAAACCCTAGCCGCCCACTAATCTCCAAACCCTAACTCCAATTCCAATCACTTAGTTGCCGCCCAACCCTAAGCCATCTATATATAGAGTAGGGCCTAAACCTCCTTTAATCTCCACCGTCGGATCTAGGGATTTAATCTCCACCGTCGAATCTAGGGTTTTATCCCAACCGTCGGATCTAGGGTTTAATCCCAACCGTCGGATCTAGGATTTCATCCCAACCGTCGGATCTAGGGTTTCATCCCAACCATCGGATCTAGGGTTTTATCCCAACCGTCGGATCTAGGGATTTAATCCTAACCGTCAATTCTAGGGTTTCATCCTAACCATCGGATCTTAGGGATTTAATCCCAACCGTTGGTTCTAGGGTTTTATCCTAACCATCGGATCTTAGGGATTTAATCCCAACCGTTAGTTCTAGGTTTTGTTTTACATTCTTGGATCTAGACTTCATAAGGATTATATTAGGCTACGATAGGGACCATAAGGAGGAGTTGGGTCTTGGCCACCCGATGGATCGGAACCACACAAGCTTGATCCATCAATGATGTTCCATTCCACTAGAGGATCATCATTGAACTACCTCACCAACCCCCATAAATTAATATGGGCTCCATATATTATTTGTACATTTATCTCGCCGTGTTTAAGATATCGAATGTCCGTCAATTAATTGATTTACTGACCATCAATTAATTAACATCTAATTCCTCGAGTAGTACCACTCAACCTTATCATCATGTTGACTAAGTCAACCAGTTGGGTTTAAATGATGAACCTTATGAGCTCCTCAAGGGGACATCATCAACCTAATATATAGGACACGGTTTCCTCCTATAATCAACGGCACACCATGTAAATAATATTATTTCCCAACTTACCGGGCATATTGATTTAATCCATCTAAATCTCACCCACTGGTAAATCAAAGAAATAAATACTAAGTACATGTGCCCGTTATTATATCGGGATTAAGAGCATGTACAACATAATATCCGAGGTCCGATTCAATTATGTAGTCAGTACTAAATTGAATCACCTCTATGTCGGTCCTACTCAATACACCTAAGTGTACTAGTGTAACTCTATGTTCAAGATAAAACAATACCAAGCTACACTACAACCATGCCAATGGTTTGTCCAAAACCATCTTGGTTGTGAGCCTTTACTTATATTTTACAAGGTACTGATAACATGATCTTTTGTGCCACACCAAGCACCATGTTATCTATAATGTAAAATATTAGACAATATGCACACATATATAATGAATATATAAAATGCAAACAATGATCATGTGATTCTTATTTCAAAATAAAATGTTCATACAAAAAGAGCTAGGCTTTCAGTATACATTCTAACAATCTCCCACTTATACTAAAAGACTATGCCGTCATCACAATGCCATACATCTGATCCCCATGTCCTCCACATGCCTATCAAACGCTTTCGCTGGAAGAGCCTTAGTGAATGGATCCGCTAGGTTCTCCTCTGATGCAATCTTGGCGACAACAACTTCTCCTCGCTTTACGATCTCTCGTATAAGGTGGTACTTGCGCTCTATGTGTTTACTCGCCTTATGGGCTCGTGGTTCCTTCGAGTTTGCAACTGCACCACTATTATCACAATAAATTGTGATAGTTCTGGGCAAACCAGGAATCACATCTAAGTCCATCAAGAAGTTCCTGAGCCATACAGCTTCCTTGGCTGCCTCAGAGGCTGCCACATACTCAGCTTCCATGGTAGAGTCCGCCACGCATTTCTGCTTGACACTCCTCCATACTATGGCTCCACCTCCAAAAGTAAACACAAACCCCGATGTAGACTTACTCTTGTCCCTATCTGATTGGAAATCCGAATCCGTGTAACCCACAGGGACTAATTGATCTGCCCGATAAACCAACATATAATCCCTAGTCCTTCTCAGGTACTTCAATATATGCTTTACCGCAGTCCAATGTCCCTGTCCAGGATTACTCTGATATCTGCTAACCATGCCCACGGCAAAGCAGATATCCGGTCTCGTATATAACATAGCATACATAAGGCTTCCTACTGCCGAAGCATAAGGAACCGCCTTCATTTCCTCTATCTCCTTTGATGTTCTGGGACACATCTCTTTAGATAAAGGAACTCCATGCCTAAAAGGTAAAAAACCTTTCTTGGAGTTTTGCATGCTAAAACGAGCAAGGATAATGTCAATGTATGAAGCTTGAGACACGCACAACATCCTTTTCTTGCGATCCCTTATAACTTTGATCCCAAGGATGTGTCCCACTTCTCCCAAGTCCTTCATATCAAACTATTTGGACAACCATACCCTTATGTCTGATAACACTTTGATATTGTTTCCAACTAACAAAATGTCATCTACGTATAGTACAAGAAACACCACTACGTTTCCGTCACATCTCTTGTATACATAAGGCTCATCCGGACTTTGAATAAATCCATATGACTGGATTACCTCATCAAAGCGGATGTTCCAAGATCTAGAAGCTTGCTTCAATCCATAAATGGACCGATTAAGCTTACATACAAGATGCTCTTTGCCTTTAGCAATGAATCCCTTTGGTTGCCGCATATAGATGTTTTCCTCAAGACTTCCGTTAAGGAAAGCTATCTTGACATCCATCTGCCAAATCTCATAATCCATATGAGCAGCTATAAATAAGAGAATCCGGATAGACTTAAGCATAGCTACCGGCGAAAAGGTCTCCTCATAATCGATACCCTCTTTCGAGTATACCCTTCGCAACAAGCCTAGCTTTGAAGGTCTCAACCTTCCCGTCTACTCCTCTCTTTCTCTTGTAGATCCACTTGCATCCAATGGTTTTACACCATCGGGTGGTTCTACTAGCTCCAGACTGATTAGAATCCATAGATTCTATCTCTCCGAATTCATCGCTTTTGCCAAGAATCGCATCTCTATCTTGGATTGCCTCGCCATATGTCCAGGGGATCGGTTCATGTTCACTGTGGACACCAAGACTCTCCCAAAAACATGAATCTGTCGGGTTGTCTAACAACCCTCCCACTACGACGAGGTGCCTCATGTGTATGCTCTGTGACACGCAGTGCAGTGACTTGTGGTGTCTCCTCTTGTACCGGTGGTACTGAAGTCGGGACTTCCCCTGTCATCTCCTCAAGAACAATCCTACTCGTGGGCTTGTGATTCATCACATAGTCTTCCTCTAGAAATCTGGCATTCATACTCATGATCACCTTCTGATCTCTAGGACTATAGAATAAACCACCCTTCGTTCCCTTAGGGTAGCCAACAAACAAGCGCACTTCTGTACGAGATTCCAACTTACCAGCATCTCCCTTCAGCACATGTGCTGGACTACCCCAAATCCGAATATGTCTTAGACTAGGTTTTCGCCCAGTCCACAATTCTACAGGGGTAGAAGGTACTGATTTAGATGGAACCAATTTCAGAGTGTACATTGCTGTATCCAGTGCATACCCCCAGAACGAAACAGGTAACTCAGAATAACTCATCATCGATCTGACCATCTCCATAAGAGTCCTATTCCTTCGCTCCGCTACACCATTCTGCTGGGGTGTGCCAGGTGCAGACAATTGGGATTGAATCCCAGCCTCTGATAAGTAACTCCTAAACTCTCCCAAGAGGTACTCGCCACCACGATCAGATCATAATGTCTTGATACTTTTACCTTGACGGTTCTCCACATCAGCCTTGAATTCTTTGAACTTGTCAAAGCATTCGGACTTGCGGCGCATCAAGTAAATGTATCCATACCTTGAATAATCGTCTATAAAAGAGACGAAGTATTCAAAGCCACCTCTTGCCTGGATAGACATAGGATCGCACAAATCAGAATGAACCATTTCCAACACATCTTTGGCTCTATACCCCTTGGCCTTGAAAGGCCTCTTGGTCATTTTACCTTCCAAGCAAGATTCGCAGGTTGGGAGATCCTCCACCACTAATGAACCCAAAGGTCCATCAACTATCAACCTTTGAATTCTACTTAGGTTAATATGACCAAGCCTTAGATGCCAAAGATATGTTTGGTTCATTTGCGAAGGTTCTTTTCTCTTATTAGATTTAGAAGATGAGTTATTTACTTCTATATGCATCGTGGGAGTTTTTGGTTCAAGAGTATATAAATTGCCAACCAATGTACCAGAACAGATAATCTCCCTATTGTTGGGAGATCGGTTGGCCGGCTAGAGGGGGGGGGTGACTAGCCCTCGTTCGTTGGATGTCGTATTTTGCTCGTCTACGAAAACGTTAGCGCAAGCGGAAGCAATAAACTAAGACAAGCAAATAGAAGTAAAACAAAGACAATACAAACACGGAGATATAACGTGGTTCACGGCTACGCCGCTAATCCACGGTCCGATTCGTCCACGGTGAATCACTCCGAAACCCAATCACTATTGGTCTCTCCTTTGCACTAAGCTAGGTGGAGGTAACCTTTACAAACACTCCTCTTACAAATAGAATGGAAATAAGCTTGAGTAAGAGGATGGAAAGCTTTAGGGAACTTTGGGAGAGTATTAGAGCATAAGCATTAGGCTCAAACCCTTACCCCTTCCTTTTATAGAGGAAGAGGGTTTCTTCCGTTGACACAGGATCGATCCGATGATGCCTCGATCGATCGATCTCGTAGCCGCTGCCCAATAACGGCCTTTCCACGCTGGATTCCATCCAGCGGTATTGCATCGATCGATGGGACCATCGATCGTGATGCTCGATCAATCGAGTGCTCAGTCGAGTCGACTCCATTCGTGCGTGCGAGTTCCATCGATCGCCTTCCTGGCGCTCATCGACATCGATCATTGCCGTTCCATGGCGATCGCCAAGCCCTAAACCGGTCTTATACGGTCGATCAATCCATCGATTCGGAAGCGATCATTGCCATGACATGATCGGCGGTGTGAAAACCCATCCGACACTTGGCCAAATGGCCAAGTTTCACCTAAGAGCTACCCTTCCGGGTTACAACGCTCACTCTCATCCTCGAGTCCTCGCCTTGAAGTTCTCTTCGTTCGCCACGCGTCCTCAGCGACATCGTGCGGCTCTGCAATGCTCCTTCGTCTCTTGCCTCGAAGTCTACTTCCTCCGGCTTCACTCCAAGCTTCTCGACCGCGGTCCTCGGATGCTCCAAGCGCACGGCCGCAAAGCTATCCTTCACCGACTCAAGGCACGAGTCATGAGATGTGAAACTCGCCACGGCTCCATGTGCGAATTACTAAGTCCTGCATGACTTCAACGCACATATCAAATCAACATAACCAACTAACTTAAACCCTTTGCCACACACATCAAAACCTTATCATGGCAAGAGATTGCCCTAACAATCTCCCCCTTTTTGATGTGTGGCAATCCGTTTAAGTTAGGTAAACATTTGATAAAAATTTCTAAGGTAAGAAAAGCATGTAAGTATAAACATGACATAGCAACATGCAACTCCCCCTTAATCAATGAAACTTTCTACACAAATTTTCTCCCCCTATCATATATTTCTCCCCCTAAAATAATTAACTTAAACATAATTATTTCTCCCCCTTTGACACCATCAAAAAGATTAACACTAAGTTATAAAACCCATGGCATCAAGTATAGAAAAAAAATACCACAAATTGAATTAAAAACTGAATTCGGCCTTCTTTCGATTTTGGCCATCGATCGTTCGATATACGATCGGCACGTGATTTTGAATTTCGATTTTTACGGCGAATTTCAGAAATACATAAAAAATTCCAGAAAATTTGAAAAATCATGAAATTTGGGGAACATATTTCTATTAAGTATATCTATCAAGGAAAAATAGTTTTTCATGAAAACTCATTATATTTTCTTGTTTTTGCCAAAAATCCAAAAGTTCTAAAAACTACTAGGTTTTTGATCATTCTAGTATCAAGTTAGCTACCTAGTTTTGCATCCAATTGTTTCAAAACATGAATACATGTATTTTAAGGTAAGAAATTGTTTGAAAACATATGAAATATCCAACCATGATCTTTGGGCAATATGTCTATGAATTAAACATAAGCCTTCCCCATGATTGGTATATTATTGCTATGTTGATACTTTAAATGACCATTTAAATGCCATAGGCATTAGTGGACTTTTGTATCATCCTAACATCTCACCCATGCTAAGTTTGCAATCAAGTTAGCCTATAGTGAGTGTGAGATGCATCCTAGGGGGTATTTGTATATACTTAACCAACATATTCATGCAATTCTATCATGGTTAAGTATCAACCTAACATCCTACATGATCATAATGACATATATGATTTAATTTCACATTATGATCATGAATTACACGTTTTCATCAAATTATAACCATGCATTAGGTATTATATGATGATTATAAGTAAAGTATCACCTAAAGCATGATTTAAACCTATTTTTCATGATAATGTGCCAAATATCATAAATCATGATTATTTATAAGCAATATTATCTATTTATGGGCACGTTATCATCACCCAACACTATCTAAAAATGTTGTCCCGTCATCCTAGGTCAACCAAAATATGATATAGGTCAAGTTCATATGGTTGACTACCCTAGGGGTTTTCTAACCCTTAAGGATGGATTTTGGAACCCAAAATAGATTTTTGCCTATGGGATTCACTAGAAATTCCTTGGGGATCCATTTCTTAGCTATTACTTTGTTTTTGTCTTGTCCCCTAGCAATTAGGCATTTATAGGCCTTCTCATTTTTCTTCTCTTTATATCCTAGGCCCTTCTTGTTAAAACTTGCCCTTTGGCTCCCAATTATCATGTTAAGGGTATTGGAGCCTATTGTGAATTTCTCTAGGGCTTTGGTTAAATAATCTACCTTTTCCCTTAAAGCCCTATTTTCATTTATACATGCATCACTAACATCTAATGGCATATATTCATCATGTGAGCATGCATCATCATGGCAAGAAGAAATATTTTCACTTAAGCATGCTTTTTCTAATTTTTGCTCTAATTCCTTAATTTGATTAAGCATGCTTTTATTTTTCTTTTTCATTCCAAATAAGTCCTTAGTTAAACTAGAAATTATGGAAACTATTTTCTTAGGAGAGGCATTCGTTACCATTGTTTCCATATCCTCTTCTTCTTCTTCGGATGATGAGGATGTGGAAGCCTCCCCTTCATTTGAGCTCTCCCCACTTGTGCTTGAATCTTCATTTGAGGAGGAGGAGCAATCCGAGTCATGAAGAGCCATTAGTGCTAGGTTGGCAACAAATGCGTTCTCTTCTTCCGATGATGATGATGAGGCAAGGTCATCCCATGTCTTTGCTTTGAGAGCCATGGCCTTCCCTTTTCCTTTTGCCTTCTTTTCTTCTTCCTTTCTCTTGCTCCCCTTCTTCCTCTTCTCTTCTTTCTTTTTCTTCTCTTCCTTGCTCTTGTTTAGGAGGGGACAATTATCCCTTATGTGCCCTTCTCCTTGGCAATTGTAGCATATCACCTTCCCCCTTGGTCTTCTACTCCTATCATTTGATTTGTTAAAATGAAAACCCTTTAAAGCACGTCTTACCCTCCTTACCATATATGCCTCTTCGGTGCTATCCATGGAGGAGGAGGAAGATGCTTCATCGGATGAGGAGGAAGGGATTTCCATCTTCTTTTTCCCTTTGTTGGCCATCAAGGCTACTCCCCTTGAAGTTTGGACTCTAGGCTCTTCTTGTATACCTTCAAGCCTTGTCTCATGAAGCTCCATGGTTGAAAAGAATTCCTCCAAGGTGCTTACTTCTAGGTTCTTGGAGATGTAAAATGAGTCCACCATGGAGCTCCATCTTGAGGACCGGGGAAAGGCATCTATGGCCTTCATTACCATATCCCGGTTCGATAGCTTCTCACCTACACTCGTTAGCCCAATTAATATTTCTTTAAATCTAGAATGTAGGGAAGTTACCTTTTCTCCCTTTTCAAGCTTGATATTTGATAATTGGGAGCGGAGGAGATCTCTTCTTGCTAGCTTTGCCTCCGAAGTGCCTTCATGAAGTTCAACCAACTTCTCCCACATCTCCTTGGCACTTGAGCACTCCCCTATTCTATTTACTTCTTGTTGAGGGAGCACATTGTATAGGTGGTGCTTGGCCTTTGAATTTGCCAAGTATTCTTCTCTTTGCCTTTTGCTCCACCTAGATTTCTCTAATGGCTCCCCATTCTCGTTCCTAGGCAACTCGAAACCGTTTTCCATTATTAAAAGGATTTCAAAGTCGGTTTCGAAGAATACCTCCATTCTCTTTTTCCACCAAGAGAATTCGCCGTCAAACTTCGGAGGGTGGATGTTTGAGCCGGCCATTTACTTGTTGAAGTGCTCTCGCGGCGGTTAGTCCTTGAAGAGCGACCTTGGCTCTGATACCACTTGTTGGGAGATCGGTTGGCCGGCTAGAGGGGGGTGAATAGCCCTCGTTCGTTGGATGTCGTATTTTGCTCGTCTACAAAAACGTTAGCGCAAGCGGAAGCAATAAACTAAGACAAGCAAATAGAAGTAAAACAAAGACAATACAAACACGGAGATATAACGTGGTTCACGGCTACGCCGCTAATCCACGGTCCGATTCGTCCACGGTGAATCACTCCGAAACCCAATCACTATTGGTCTCTCCTTTGCACCAAGCTAGGTGGAGGTAACCTTTACAAACACTCCTCTTACAAATAGAATGGAAATAAGCTTGAGTAAGAGGATGGAAAGCTTTAGGGAACTTTGGGAGAGTATTAGAGCATAAGCATTAGGCTCCCAAACCCTTACCCCCTTCCTTTTTATAGAGGAAGAGGGTTTCTTCCCGTTGACACAGGATCAGTCGACTGATGCCCTCGATCAGTCGACTGATCTCGTAGCCGTTGCCCAATAACGGCTGCTTTCCACGTTGGATTCCATCCAACGGTATTGGCATCAGTCGACTGATGGGACCATCAGTCGACTGATGCTCGATCAGTCGAGTGCTCAGTCGAGTCGACTCCATTCTCGCGTCTGCGCATTCCATCACCGATCGGCCGTCGACATCGGGCCGATCGCTAATTCCATGGCAATGATCGCTAAGCCCTAAACCGGTCTTATACCAGTCGATCAATCCATCGACTCAGAGCAGTCGACTGCCATGACATGGCAGTCGACTGGTGTCGGGAAAACCCATCCGACACTTGGCCAAATGGCCAAGTTTCACCTAAGAGCTACCCCTTCCCGGGTTACAACGCTCACTCTCATCCCTCGGAGTCCCTCGCCTTCGAAGTTCTCTTCGTTCGCGGCCACGTCCCTCGGCAGCATCAGGCACACGGCTCTGCAATGCTCCTTCGCGTCTCTTGCCTCGAAGTCTACTTCCTCCGGCTTCACTCCAAGCTTCTCGACCGGCGGTCCCTCGGATGCTCCAAGCGCACGGCTTCCGCAAAGCTATCCTTCACCGACTCAAGGCACGAGTCATGAGATGTGAAACTCGCCATGGCTCCATGTGCGAATTACTAAGCCCTGCATGACTTCAACGCACATATCAAATCAACATAACCAACTAACTTAAACCCTTTGCCACACACATCAAAACCTTATCATGGCAAGAGATTGCCCTAACACCTATTCCTTTTTATAACCACCTTATCATTAAAAGAAACAGAATATCCATCCAAAAACAATTTAGAAACTGAAATTAAATTCTTTCTAAAAGTAGGTACATAAAGACAATTTCTCAACACCAAAAATTTATTCCTATCAAAAGATAAATAAACGTCTCCCACTGCAATAGCTGTCACCTTTGAAGCATTGCCCATGAAGACGGTGATTTCTCCCTCAGCTAGTCGCCGGGTTTCCTGGAACCCCTACAAAGTATTGCAGACATGATCAGTGGCTCCTGTATCTACACACCAGGTACTGGTAGATAACACCGCAAAACATGTTTCAACAACTAAACAAGAAGATATACCTTTATTCTTTCGGCGAGGACAGTCCGCCTTCCAATGTCCAGTCTGCTTGCAAGTGAAGCACTTGCCTTTCGGCTTCTTCACTCCTGCCTGAGGTCCTCCTGCCACTTTCTTCGCTCCACCTTGCTTCTTCTTCTTCTTACCTTTCGTTTTAGAGGAAGAAACCTTCTGAGCGACCATGGCTTGAGAACTCTGACGAAAAAGCCCCTCTGCCGCCTGGAGTTCTGTCAGAAGCTCCGCCAACGAATACAACCTCTTGTTCATGTTGTAGTTGAGGCGGAACTGCTCAAAACTCCTAGGCAGAGACTGGAGAATGATATCGACCTGGGTTTCCCCATCGATCTCAGCTCCGAGGACTTCCATCTCTTTAAGATGAGCCATCATCTTGAGAACATGATCCCTAACGGGTGTTCCCTCGACCATGGTGGTCGTCATCAAGTTTCTCATTGCCTCTTGCCTAGCCGCCCTACTCTGATGTCCGAAAAGTTCCTTGAGATTGAACATCATGTCATAAGTCAGGCTATGGCCTCGATGTCGATGTTAAGACACATTTGACATAGATGCCAAAATGTAACACCGCGCCATCTCATCTGCCTTAACCCATTTCTTATAATGTTCTTTCTCCTTTTCATCAGAGTCATCGGTGGGCTTAGGAGGACAGACCTCGAAGAGTACAAATTTGTACTCCTCCGCAGTTAAGACAATATCCAGGTTTCTTTTCCAATCAATGTAGTTTGGACCAGTAAGTTTGTTTTCTTTTAAAATCACAGCAAGTGGGTTGAAAGCCATTTGAAATTCCTAAAAATCACAATGATCAAAAATATTAGATTTCAAATATTATTGATTCCTCAAAACAATAAAATCCTGAAATCAACCAACACCTCAAAACACCAAGAATTTCGTATGCCACGCTGTGTGGACGTATACGAAACCTACATTTGTAAGAGGAGGTTTTACCCATTAATTTTATTATCTTGTCAACCTTACTTTTTGACAAATAAAATTAATAGTTGGTTCCTCTTTGGCCCTACAAATAAAAGCAGTGACTCCGATGGGGAGGATACTTTCATTTGCATCTAAGTGTGCACCATTACACGATACTAAGGGAATTATTTCGGATTATGTGCCTTACCGCTGTGGAAGTACACATGCTCCTAGATAATTTCCTATAACCATTATTTGACCTAGTGATCCGCAAACAAACCCGTCCATGAGGAGGAAGGCATCGAGAGCCAACACACAAGTTTGTTCGCATCACACGTCAAATTGTAATGGAATTAATTAAAATATCCCTCTCCCACTTAGTAAATTGCAAATGAGGAATTTTAAATCACACACAACATGCATATAAAACAAATAAGCAATAAATATGGAAAAAACAGAATTTTTCCAACTATTATGGCATTGTCCTCCAATATGCATCCCGTCGTGTGGCCACCTCGTCCGCTCCATCTTTTCCCGTGCGCAAGTCACCAAAGAGTTCCGAGACGAGATAAATCATTTTATTTACATCCATCGATCCTATACTCCACGAAGGAGTGTACAAATAATCTAGATCGAAAGTAAACTAAAATGATCGGCTAAACAATGTCGTATTTAATTACAAAAATTAAATACTAATCTAGCCTCGTCAACCCCGAGGATTCAAATAATAAATTTTTACACACATCCATTCACATACACACACATGGCCATAATAGTCGAATCTTATGCCTGCAACCAAAGAGTTAAACTACGCATATCCTACTATTATCTGGCACATATAATATATGAAAAATGCATAAAAAATTAACCGAATCCAAAACACACAAAACCGGAAACCATGGCTCTGATACCATTTGTTGGGATGATGCCGCTTCGGAGGCTCATTGGCTCCCATGTCCCCGGATTAAAATTTTCACTAATGAAAGACTTAATCCGGATGGGATGAGCTTCCTTGGCACAACCTATTTATCGTCGTGCTAACAACTTGAGTGGTCGCTTGAACAAACTAGTTGTTCAAGCAACACAACTCTTCTAGTTGGTTAGCCGCGGAAAAGACGACAGATGGATTGCCGGTTTTTGTGTTTGTCTTCGGGGTCCATGATTATACAATATATATCCATTCATACACATGCATAATCAAAATATTAAAGAACATATTCAGATCTGTAAATAAAGTTAAAAACAACTTTATACCTTACGATCTTCTATCGTATGTCCTATCCTTCTCGTGGACGACGTGTGGACGAAGATCCTCCACGAGTTGAAGCCTTCTTGATCGCTTTCTTCTCTACCTTGTCCGCTGCGAACAAAGAGAAGCAATCACAAATACCTTTCCTATCTAGAACCGACCACCAAATTAGGGAATTTGGTGCAACCGCCGGCCAAGGAACAAAAGGATGAAGCGCCGGCCACCAATTCAATGGGAACCGCCGGCCACCTATGGAGAAAGGAGAAGTGCCGGCCACCAAGTCTTGGAGAGCTGCCGGCCACCAAGGAATAAGGGAGGAGGAAGAAGAGAATGGCTTAGAAGATGGGCGCCGGCCAAGTGTGGATGGAGGAATATGGGCGCCGGCAACAACTAGAAGAAAGGAAGTTGCCGCCCAAGCCTTTTCTCCAAAACCCTAGCCGCCCACTAATCTCCAAACCCTAACTCCAATTCCAATCACTTAGTTGCCGCCCAACCCTAAGCCATCTATATATAGAGTAGGGCCAAAACCTCCTTTAATCTCCACCGTCGGATCTAGGGATTTAATCTCCATCGTCGGATCTAGGATTTTATCCCAACCGTCGGATCTAGGGTTTAATCCCAACCGTCGGATCTAGGATTTCATCCCAACCATCGGATCTAGGGTTTCATCCCAACCGTCGGATCTAGGGTTTTATCCCAACCGTCGGATCTAGGGATTTAATCCTAACCGTCGATTCTAGGGTTTCATCCTAACCATTGGATCTTAGGGATTTAATCCCAACCGTTGGTTCTAGGGTTTCATCCTAACCATCGGATCTTAGGGATTTAATCCCAACCGTTGGTTCTAGGTTTTGTTTTACATTCTTGGATCTAGACTTCATAAGGATTATATTAGGCTACGATAGGGACCATAAGGAGGAGTTGGGTCTTGGCCACCCGATGGATCGGAACCACACAAACTTGATCCATCAATGATGTTCCATTCCACTAGAGGATCATCATTGAACTACCTCACCAACCCCCATAAATTAATATGGGCTCCATATATTATTTGTACATTTATCTCCCCGTGTTTAAGATATCGAATGTCCGTCAATTAATTGATTTACTAACCATCAATTAATTAACATCTAATTCCTCGAGTAGTACCACTCAACCTTATCATCATGTTGACTAAGTCAACCAGCTGGGTTTACATGATGAACCTTATGAGCTCCTCAAGGGGACATCATCAACCTAATATATAGGACACGGTTTCCTCCTATAATCAACGGCACACCATGTAAATAATATTATTTCCCAACTTATCGGGCATATTGATTTAATCCATCTAAATCTCACCCACTGGTAAATCAAAGAAATAAATACTAAGTACATGTGCCCGTTATTATATCGGGATTAAGAGCATGTACAACATAATATCCGAGGTCCGATTCAATTATGTAGTTAGTACTAAATTGAATCACCTCTATGTCGGTCCTACTCAATACACCTAAGTGTACTAGTGTAACTCTATGTTCAAGATAAAACAATACCAAGCTACACTACAACCATGCCAATGGTTTGTCCAAAACCATCTTGGTTGTGAGCCTTTACTTATATTTTACAAGGTACTGATAACATGATCTTCTGTGCCACACCAAGCACCATGTTATCTACAATGTAAAATATTAGACAATATGCACACATATATAATGAATATATAAAATGCAAACAATGATCATGTGATTCTTATTTCAAAATAAAATGTTCATACAAAAAGAGCTAGGCTTTCAGTATACATTCTAACATAACCTTGTGGTTATCCTCTCTCCCATAACAATAGAAAGTAGAATATGATAGAGTAGGATATGAAATATGATCCATATCTTCATAGGAATTACTAGAACATCCTCGTACCTCAATAATCTATCCTAGCATAAGGCCCAAAGTAGGGGACATCAACTCTAGAAGGGTTGAGGGACCCTTGTGAAAGGGGGCTACCAACGGAATCAACCCCCTGAGTTCTAACGATTCGAAAGGGAAACTTGGTTAGGAATAGGTAGTTTCCAGTAGAAGAAAAAGTTCATCGGGAAAATACATGATGATCCTTTTGCAAGATGATAACTAGAGATCCTAAAAGCATTAAATTGATAGCATGTTCAACAACGCACAAGTGAAACCGAAGTCCTAAAATCCTTTAAGGGAACTTCGAGCCTACCTTCTCTTTCTCCAAGTGACACCGTAATTGAGTTAGGACTACCGTCAACCTCGCAAACCTTAATCTCAGGAGATTAACTCCGAACAACGACATCCACTGGACAAATGGTATTTGAATCTCAGTCTTTGTGGGATCGATACTTAAATTATAATTTGATGACAACCGTCCACTTGAGGGCATTGAGTGCAAGTGCGCACATCGAATCCTTGGTGATTCTCATTGGATATTTGAGGTCGTGCTCGCGTGCATCAAGTTTTTGACGCCGTTGTCGGGGACTGTTGATTTGATATTGGATCGAAAATGGATAGTTTGGATCAGACCTAGACTAGATTTACTTTCTGGTTTTACTTCATTTCAATTTATTTAGTTTTGGATTTCTATTATTTATATTCAGTCTAGATTAATTCTATTAGTCGTGTTACATCTGGCCTTAGTTCAGTTTTTAGGTTTATTTTATTTTTGGTTCATTACTTTTAGGTTATTCAATTTCCTCTCAATAAGTAGTATATATACTCTTGATTGCGTAACTTGGTTCATCGTATGCATAGACACTTAGCATCAGAAAATATGCTTCCGATTGACCTAGAAATAGAAAGAACTTACCATCGAAAGAGGATTGAACAGAGAGATATGGAGGAACATGGCGCCTCTCTGGCAAATATAGGTAGTCGACCTCTACGGGATTATGCAGCTCCCAGTGCTAGGAGGTATAGGCCTAGTATAGTTGGACCATCAATTACATCTAATAATTTTGAATTGAAACTTGCACTTATACACATGATCTAGAAGAGTCAATTCGGAGGAGCTACAATTGAATACCCGAACCGGCACCTAGAGACATTCTTAGAGATATGCTCAATCTTAAAATTCAATGGAGTAACCACCGATGTGATCCGTCTGAGCCTATTTCTGTTCTCACTAAGGGACAAGGCGAAGTTGTGGCTACACTCCCTTCCTTCAAGAAGCATCACCACATGGGAGTAGTGTGAGCAGCAATTCATGAATAAATTCTTTCCACCAAGTAAGACTGCTCACATGCACCACTTGATCACTAGCTTCTGCCAGAAGGAAGGAGTGCCCCTTTTTGAAGCCTGAGATCGCTATAAAGGGCTACTATATCAGTGCCCCCATCATGGTCTCAAGAGGTGGCTAGTGATCGACATATTCTATAATGATATCACATACGCCACAAAGGTTTCCCTAGATTCCACTACACGAGGAGCATTGATGAACAAGACCATCGAGGAAGCAGAAGAGTTGATTGAGGAGGTGGCCCAAAACCACCACCAATGGGCTTCCGAGCATAGTCACCTAGCAGATGCAATCGGTAGATATGTTGTTAACTCCATTGATCATCTAGCGGCAAGAATGGATGCACTGAGTACACAATTTGACTCCCTAACCCCTGCTTTTGTATGTGTAGCCAATTCCTTTTGTGATGGAGTAGCAGCGTATCAAAAAGATTACTGTGGAGGGCAGAGCAACTCTGAGGAGCATGTTGAGCATGCCCATGCGGTGGGCGAGTATAATCAGATGCCCAACAATCTATATTCCAGCAGATACAATCCCGGATGGAGGAACCACCCGAACTTTTCCTATTAGAATAATTCAGGGAATTTCCAATAATCGGGAGGATATGGGCAAAATGGCAGTGGGCAGCAACAACTGCCTAAATCCAGACTTGAGCTAATGATTGAAGGCTTCATTGCTACCCAGGCAAAGGCTAATGCAGATTTTCAGCAGCATCATCAAAGAATCGAAGAGGCACTAAGGGAGTTGAAGGACTCTGTTGATGGGCTCATAAGCCACACTATAATGCGGGAAACGTAGGTAACCCAAATAGCCAAGACCGCATCACAACCCATGAATAGTTCCCCCCTACCATCCGAGCAAAACCTAGTTAAGGGGGATGGAGCATACCGTGAATTAGTGGGTCAGAAAACAAAGTCACTAAGGGGTGCACAACCATGATTTAAAGTTTGGAAAACAAGCAGAACTTAAAGACAAGATTCCACCCAAGCTTGAGGATACCCTGCGCGATCTATGGGGAGAGCTTCGACAAAGCATTATGTGATCTAGGATCGTCCGTTACTTGATGCCTAATAATTGCAGTTTATGTCGTGGTACCGTTACAAATTAATTACCAAACCCTCTCTACACTAATATAGCATAGTGAATGACTCGGATCGTTTTCCAACGAGTGTAATTTATAGAATGGTAAACTTAGGATTTCTAATTATTGTTTTGGGTTTTCTATCCTAAATGGGGTTTGGAATTTAAAAGTCTAATCTTACTGAACGAATGACAATGCACATAATTAAAACTCTAATCTAACTAAACTATGATATGATGAAGTTAAGCTAATGAACAATTAAGCTACAGAATAACTAAACTAAGAAACCACTAAACTAAGTTGCACTAAGCACAAATAATTCATGAACGACAAATTAACCTAAAACTAAGCTCCAAATTAAACTACAAGATAAACATCTAAATCAAACTACAAGATAAACTACCATGGTCAATTAAATACATGAACTAAATGAACTACAATGATAAAAATTAATGGACAATAACAATTCAATTCAGAAATTCCAAATATAGAGTTAATCGACAATCCACAACATCCGGAGAAGGAACTTCTCCCTCCGGCGACAACAACAACCCAAACAGTTCTTCCGACGGTGGATGCAAAGTGGTCCCAATCCAACATCACTAAAGGAGTCAAGACGTGAGGGATGCCAGCAACATGTAACTGAAGGAGGGCGAGTCGCCAAACCACCGCAGCCAAGGGGTGGACTTGAAGGTGGAGCGGTCGAACCACGGCCGCGGGAAGGAACGGAATGCCGGAACAGTGGCTATGGTTCTTCACCGACGATGGAGGCAGAGTTGTCCTATTTCTAGCACAGAAGGTGGATGACGATGGAGACGGAGCGACCGAACCATGGCCGCGGGAAGGAGGGTGGACTACCAGAAAAGTGAATCACCGGAATCCCTACTGCTCCTCGCTGCTGACGAGCTGGCAAAATCTCGACATCTCAATCGGCCAGTGAGGAGTGGAAGGGACTGCCCCTGATCTCGAAAGGGAGGTCGCCGGAAGGTCTATGTCGGATTTTCATCATCGTCGGCTGGAGGAAGATGCCGCTCGCGAGTGGAGAATACATCGCCGCTGTCGCCTTTGCTCGCGTGGAGAAGGAATGCACGATGGAGAAATCGCGATTTGCTTCTTCTTGAAATGTGAGGAATTGTGGCATTCTTAAGGCTTCTTTTCCTTGGTCGTACGATCCCATGCCTTCTAATCTCAGACGTCCATTAAAGCTAGGTTTAAATGAATCTGATTAATCCATGAACTAAGCAATGCATCCAACGGCTTAGATTTCTCCGATTTTGAATGAACGGATCTGATCAATCTAAAGGGATAATCATGATCGGCCGAATCTGGATGAAGGGCTAAGATGTCCAGATATAAATGTATAGACCGGATCTCTCCAGATATGGATAGATGGACCAGAATCAAGCCACTTTTATCGGATGATCCATATCATTCATATCTGATCTCTTGATTGAATTGCCTTCGATCCTGATGAAGGGCTCAGATTAAGTCAGCTTAAAATGCCAATTATGATCCTAGATGAAGCTATATTTGATCCAACTTGAGTCTAGTCCATTGGCTCATCTCGATCTCCTACAAACAAAGATAAAATTTGTATCTAAGTCTAAAATTTAGGAGAATTTACAATTAGGTCTTAAAATATGATCCAACTCATAAAACATGCAAATAATCAATAATTAAATACACGAGAGGATTAAAATAGTGATATTAAGGACCAAAATAATATGACAAAATGGTAGTTATCAATTCCCCCACACTTATTCTTACGTGTCCCGAGCAAGGAAAGAGAACTCCCTAGCAATTCCTAAGCATACATAGAAGATCGTGAAAGAAAGTTACCTAGGATTGTTAAATCTCAAAGACTCAAGCAATCGTGGACTCAAATCCTACACAGGTTAACAAACATGGTGACTTCAATACATCCTGAATAGACTAAGAATGATTAAGCTTCACAAGATATGTGGTGGTTTCTCTCGCTCTTATAAGCATGTAATAGTGGAGTTCACTTAAACTACTCATGGTTTATGCACTGCCATATGCTTGCTTTTCTTCTACCTTCACCACTATATACACATAAGAATGCACAGTCATTGAAGGCTTATTAGGAATGTAAGAGAAACATGAATACAAGAAAAATGAAAATATGTGTGAAAGGAAAGAAAGATACGAAATGAAATAGCTAAAGAAATGCAATAAGACATGGAAATACTAGAATGCTACATAGATGAGTACAAAGAAATTAATGTCCCAAAAATTTTCATCCAATCTAGCTTTTCACAATTCACTAAACATGTAACAACCCCTATCACTTTCATAATACAAATCCACTCATGGTATACAATAAATCTCTCAATGGTTGCAACAAAGGATGCCCATCACAGAAATACTATCACACAAATAAAAAATGGCACAACGTATCAAAGATTTTTTTTTTGTTGCCTTTATTCATTTGGCCAAATGTTTTTTTTCCAACTTTTATTTTTCAACTATTTTTTTGACATGTAGTGCACTTCCTTATGCTCTAAAAAATACATCAAGCTCAGCTATAAAAATAAAAACATAGCTTGTCTATGGTGATTAAGCACGACTTGCCTATGCTTACACTGAATTCTCCTGAGCTACTCTCTCCCCCACACTTAAACTTTTGTTCGTCCCAGGAAAAATACTCATCATAAAACATTCAATATTCCACATCCAAAAATAGAAATAGAGAAGAAATGACATGATGTAGGAATAGAAGGACAATAGAATGAATAATAAAAATGACATGGCGTATGATAAGAAAATTATTTGAGTAGCATGTGACAACAAAAGTAGTAAAGAGAAACAAGTGAGATTGCCTTCATCGTAATCATGCAAACCTATGGTTGTGTGGTCTCGAAAGAATCAAATCAAGTTCTAGAGTTGTAATAACCATAAGTGCACCACACACAAGCAATAAAAACAGGCACAATCCTCACTATGAATGAAAAAAAATCATCTCAATCTATCAGCACAGAATCCATCACCAAGTAGTAACCACATACAATCAAATAATCCATTCAAGTAAATAAATCCCAAAATTTGACAGTCAAATTAACTAGCTTTCATGAGTTCTAAGAAGATATAAAGGAATGCATAGAAAATTTATTTCAAAACACGACTAAACAAAAACTCGTCAAACAAAACTTAACTACTATAACTAAAATAAACAAAGTAAAAGAAACATATATATAAAAGAAATAAAAGAAAATGAGATGGAACAAACTTTCCTGAGGTCCTGGATATTGAAGAAGATTCAGTAAAAGGAGCCACGCATGTCGTGGGGTGCTCCGAAAGAAATCCAGTCCCGGTGGTTGAAGAAGATTTAGCGTAAGCATCCATGCCGGGAGTGGGATGGACTGAATGGGGGTGTGCGTTTCATGGTATAATCAGAATAGGTACATGTTGCTCCCTCCAATATGATCGTCGCATCATATGTAATCTCTGGTGGTTGGAGGTGATTCAGAAAAAGTGTCTAGCCTTGGGGTTGGATTATTGCATATGTTGTTAGGGCCTTCATCAGCAAAATTCTTGGAGTCTTCAGCTGTGATGAGAGTGTCCAGTCTGGGGGAAAAACCCAGTTATCCATCACTCCTCCGTCAGGCTTATCGAGTGGTTTCACATCTAAACGTAAAAATTCTGTACGCACTGTCTCCTCTGCAACATCATCTGCAATAAAACTGCAAATAGGAGCAGCTGGCAATTCACTAACATCATCCTCAACTAATTTTTCTGACCCTGCTTCCACTACAGATATCTCAGTATCACTGGCATAAATAGCATCACAAAATAAATCCAAGTCACTAGTATCATCATCCACTTCATCTGCTACAACAACAACTTCATCTACAAATTCACATCCATCAGTATCTACAAGAACATCATAGCACAAAGATTCATAGGAGTCCTGTGGAGCGACTGAATCATAGACATGCCCATCACTCACTCCATAATCCATCTCCCTACGCACGTCAATATCCATAGAAATGGTCTTTGACGGAGGCTGAAAGGAATCCTGTGCTTGTATCTGACTGATGGATGATGAAATTTGATCTAGTTGGATTTGTAAATTTTGTAACCTTTGTTGTTATTGCTGATGACTATCGTTCATTTGTTGCTGCAATATTGCTAGCTGTAAGAACTTTTCTAGTGTATTTTCTTGATTGGGAGCAAGGGTTTCTTCACAGTAATTTAATTGATCTACCCAACTAGGCATGTAAGTATTAATAGACAGTGGGAGTAGATAGCACTGAGACTGTTCGGGGGTGTACTGTTGTGTATTTCCATACATGAAATCTGAATTGAAATTATATGTACCAGAAAATGAATTATACCTATCCTATTGATAAGGCTGATAATACTGATGATCAAGCTAATGATATTGAGGTTGGTACTGATAATATTGATGTTCAGATTGATAATACCCTTGTTGCCCAATGCCTGAATAGTAAGCATCACTGAGATCTCCAAATGGCTGATAATATGGATCCATGTTGCAAGAGATTCCTAGTCTTTCCTAAAAAAATTAACAAAAACAATCAAAAGATACAGGAAATCGGCATGACCAAGTACATGGATATACAAAAAATAAAAGAATGCAACCCTAAACAAAAGTTTTTGAATTTTGATTTTTTTTTAGAAAAATGAAGAAATAATCCTAAGTCTACTAAACATCATTACACTCACCGACAATGACGCCAAAATTTGATAACGACAATTTATGTCGTGGTACAATTACAAATTAATTAACAAACCCTCTCTACACTAATATAGCATAGTGAATGACCTGGATCATTTCCCAATGAGTGTAATTTATAGAATGGTAAACTTAGGATTTCTAATTATTGTTTTGGGTTTTCTATCCTAAATGGGGTTTGAAATTTAAAAGTCTAATCTTACTGAACGAATGATAATGCACGTAATTAAAATTCTAATCTAACTAAACTATTATTATGATGAAATTAAGCTAATGAACAATTAAGCTACATAACAATTAAACTAAGAAACAACTAAACTAAGTTGCACTAAGCACAAATAATTCATAAACGACAAATTAACTTAAAACTAAGCTCCAAATTAAACTACAAGATAAACATCTAAATCAAACTACAAGATAAACTACCATGGTCAATTAAATGCATGAACTAAATGAACTACAATGACAAAAATAGAGTTAACCGACAATCCACAACACCCGGAGAAGGAACTTCTCCCTCCGACGACAACAACAACCCAAACAGTTCTTCCGACGATGGATGAGGAGCGGTCCTAATCCCGGCACCACGGAAAGGAGTTGAAGATGGAGGGATACGAACACTGCTCCAGCGATGGAGGGTGGAGCTACCGAACTACTGCAGTCAAGGGGTGGACTCGAAGGTGGAGCGGCCAAACCACGGCCGCGGGAAGGAACGGAATGCCGGAACAGTGGTTGTGGTTCTTCACCGGCGATGGAGGCAGAGCTGTCCTATTCGCGGGAAGGAGAGTGGACTGCCGAAAAAGTGAATCATCAGAATCCCTACCGCTCCTCGTTGTCAACGAGCTGGCAAAATCTCGACATCTCAATCGGCCGGTAAGGAGGGGAGGGGACTGCCATCGGATCTCGGAAGTGAGGTCGTCGAAAGGTCTCTGTCGAATTGTCACCGCCGCCGCCTAGAGGAAGATGCCTCCCGCGAGTGGAGAAGACGTCGCCGCCGCTGCCTTTGCTCACGCGGAGAAGGAATGCGCGATGGAGAAATCGTGATTTGCGGCTTCTTGAAATGTGAGGAATTGTGGCATTTTTAAGGCTTCTTTTCCTTGGCCGTCCGATCCCATGCCTTCTGATATCATCCATCCATTAAAGCTAGTTTTAAATGAATCTGATTAATCCATGAACTTAGCAATGCATCCAACGGCTCAGATTTCTCCGATTTTGATGAACGGATCTGATCAATCTAAAGGGATAATCACGATCGGTCGAATCTGAATGAAGGGCTAAGATGTCCATATTTAAATGTATGGATTGGATCTCGCCAGATCTGGATAGATGGCCCAGAATCAAGGCGTTTTCATCGGATGATCCATATCACTCAGATCTGATCTCTTGATTGAACTGCCTTCGATCCTGATGAAGGGCTCAGATTAAGTCATCTTAAAATGCCCATTATAATCCTAGATGAAGCCATATTTGATCCAACTTGAGTCTGGTCCATTGGCTCATCTCGATCTCCTACAAACAAAAATAAAATTTGTATATAAGTCCAAAATTTAGGAGAATTTACAATTAGGTTCCAAAATATGATCCAACTCATAAAACATGCAAATAATCAACAATTAAACACACGAGAGGATTAAAATAGTGATATTAAGGACCAAAATAATATGACAAAATGATAGTTATCAATGCCCTATGTGATCTATAGGGAGATGAGACTGAATGGGTTACAATCGGCTGGCCTCACTATTCGTATAGTGGATGACACGATTAGGGAACCAGTTGGCTTGCTGAAGGACGTACCTATTGTAATAGAAAGTTTTGTGATCCCCACAAACTTCATTATATTAGACATAGGACCAAACCCTCAGAATCCAATCATCTTAGGGAGACCCTTTCTGGCAATTCCAGGAGCATGCATAGACATAAAGAAACACAAAGTCTCCTTGGAAGTGGATGGCGAGATTATCATGTTTAACTTATCGGGGTGTAATGATCCATTCCCAGACGGGTATACTTCCTACAAGATAGTGAAAACCCCACAGGAAGATAAAGATTCTAATAAGGATGGTTAGAGGTTCACGGAGCCACCAGAACCGAGCTGAAGCAAAGAAGTGTGGTCAATCTAATGACCTTAAACAAGTGCTTCTTGGGAGGCAACCCAAGTTTTATTTTCTTGGTTTTTACATTCATGCATGCCATGTTTAGATATGAATTTTTGTTCATTAGAATCCTTTCAAGTAGTTTAGGGTTAGGTATAACTTGCTAGGTAGAAGAGAGATTCCTTTTTAGTATCCCAGAAGGAAGCACGGGTGGCCATGTTAAATTCCCACATTCGTGCCCAATGGTCAGAAGAGAACGTGGTGAAGCATATGGAGAGGCTCGTGCTGTGTTGCACATTGAGAAAAATCCAGAGTTGCACACAGCTAGGTGTGTTAATTTAACATAGTCATACCAAATTCCAAACTTTTCCGAGCTCACAGGTCAGAGCTTGACATGGTCGGTTGTGTGGATTCCACACGGTCGTGTCGCATCTCGTTAAAATGATGCCACGATCCTACACCTACACCTCCTTCTTTTTCCACTTTTAAGCAGGATGCAAGTATATCACACTATGATTTCTCTGAGTTCCAATCGCGCCTCAACGACATTTATGTCGAGCAGCAAACACAGGGGTAGTGGTGGGAGGAGCATAGGACCTATACACAGGCGGAATCTCAGGGCCTCCAAGAGCATTTCTAGTAGGTCGAGGAATTCTACGGCCATACCCATGATTATTTTCACGAGGTTGTCTACCACTAGGAGGTATGACAGTTCATGCGTGATACACAATCAAAGTGGGCAAAGGAGGAGGAGCACAGAGCCACCACTATGTCCACCAGTTCCCAAGTTGACCACATGTGCATGTGGCACCATCGGTTGAGCACCCAATTCTCCCAGGGGCTCGACAAGCCTAGACTTCCCGCCTCAACTTCCATACTAGAGGTACAATTTCATTCAATTCTGGGGGAGGATGCCAATTTTGATATGCTCTTCTACCAGTGTTAGTTTCTCTTTGACATCTAGGTTTAGTTTATTTGCATTTATTTGGCCATGCACATAGTGTTTAGGTTCCTCCCAACACTTAGTTGTTAGTCACTTTAAGCAGCCTTAGTGACATTTTCAAAATTTTTCAAAACCTATTTTCATTCCATAGATAGCTTAACTTCTTTTATCTTGTGGTATTTTAATTTTGGATGCTTTGATGGTTGTTCTAGATTTTCACTTGTTATCTTTTATCTTTCACCTACACTTATCGAATATTCTGAAAGGAAAAATCTATTACAACCATAGTTATGATTCATCTCAGTAGTCTAGTACTTTGGAATCAATAGATGACTCTAGATTTAGCATTTTAATTACTGGAGATGCTTGGATTGTGTAAACCCATTCGAAAAAATCTAAATGCTAGGGAGTATGACAGAGAGAGAGAGAGAGAGAGAGAGAGAGAGAGAGAGAGAGGAGAGATAGAGAAAATGAGAGTTGAAAAAAAATAGTTGTCGTGGGTGGAAATGGCTAGGTGCCCCTTTGAGACCGAGTTAGGTTACTAGGGAAACACCTACCAATTTCTCTCAATACCGAACACGCCTTTGAGACTTTATGATAATTCTAGGGAATGACCCTTGCTTAGGGCAGGTAAGTTCCTAAAAGATGGAGACCTTAGGAAAACTATAGGATGACAACATGACTCACCATGGAATGAGTATCCCCTAGGAAATTCTCTGAGCACGCAGATGAAAAGCTAACCTAGTGAATCTTTAGAACATATCTATTTGTTTTTACTGAAAATACCACTTGATAATCTTAGTTAGCAAGCTAAGTATGGAACAATACTTCTAAAATTTCATAACACTAAGGTTTACTTGAGGACAAGAAAAGATCTAAGTTTGGGGGAATTGATGTGTGCAAAACATATAGGATTTTAGGAGTAGTTTAAGCATAAAACTCATTTCATTTTATACTTGTTTCATGCATATTTTTTCTTGTTTTGCATTCATTTCCTATTTTCTAGTTCGGAGATATGCTCTTGATATTTTTATGTGTAGGATGACATTTTGGGAGATAAAATTGTTGGTGCAATTGGCCCAGGTTGACTCGAGTTTGACTCGAGCAGTATTTTGATGATAGACAAAACTTATGGCATGGGATTGTGATAGGAAAGTCCAACATGGAGTTGGCATGGAAAATCCAAGCATGGGGCTTGGTGAGGGAAAGCATTGTGAAGTCGTGCGCTTGGTGCATTTGGGAAGTCTTGAGGACTTGGCAAGTTCACTAGGCTCGGAGTCCTTGAGTTGGTGAAGGATGGCATTGCGAAGTCGTGCACTTGATGCATCCGAGGGACCGCCGGACGGGGAGCGAATGGAGTGAGGGCCAAAGGGGAAGCATACTTTGAGGGCAAGAGACGCGAAGGATGGCATTGCGAAGCCATGCGCTTGGCGCATCCGAGGGGCATAGGCAGAGGGAAGAGAGCTTCGGTGGGGAACTCCATGAGGGATGAGATGGACTTGGCCAAGTGGCTAAGACTGAGTGTCGGATGCTCAAACAACTTGGTTTTGAGGTTTTACCCGACATCAGTCGACTGGCATAGGTGCCAGTCGACTGCTCTAAGTCAACTAGGGTTCGAATGGTGTTCAACATGGTTCTGGTGATCCGCGAGGGATGGCGATCGATTATTTACAACATCGATCGGGATGAGGAGACTCGGATCGGCCCGATTGGGGTGTTTTCAGTCACAGAATGGTTTCCAGTCGAGTGCTCACACCAACACTCGACTGATGGTGTTACCAGTTGACTGATGGGTATCATCAGTCAACTGATGTGTGATCCATTGGAACTTGACCAACGTGGATCTGGCCGTTGTGAGACAATGACTACAGGACCAGTCGACTGATGGTCATGATCAGTCGACTGATGGGCGCGAAATTAGCTTGATTCAGGTTATAAATGAAGCTCAAGAGGGAAGATTTCGCCAAGACTTTAAGGGTGACATTGGAGGGGAATTATTGTTGCATTCCAGACCTTCAAGAGCCAACCAAAGCATGCAACAAACAAGCGATCAAAAGCAATTGGTGAAAAGTGTTCTTTGTATTGTATTTGTATTTCATATTACTTGTTGTAATAGCTTGTACGAGGTTTCTCCACCTCCGATGTGTTGTCGAGAAGGAGTGGTTTAGTTAGTGTCGTGTGCATAACTAGAGCTCAGTGAGCTCGCCTATGGAGTAGGAACCATTCGGTTCCGAACCACGTATATCATTGTGTATTGCATGTGATTGTGTTGTTGTTGTTATTTCTATTGTTTCCGCTGCGTATATTAACGATAATTGTAGACAAGCACGCAAGAACGAACAAATTCTGCTCATATGATGAAAGAGGGCTATTCACCCCCCCTCTAGCCGGCCAACACCGATCCCCTACAAGTGGTATCAGAGCAGGAGCTTGTCAAGGACTAACCGCCGACAAAAGCACTACAAGATGGGCGGCTACAACCTCCAACCACCAAAATTCGAAGGAGATTTTCAATGGTGGAGAAGAAAAATGGAGGTATATCTAGAAACCGATTTTGATTTCATGCTAATCTTAGAAAATGGTTTCGAATTGCCTAGGGATAAAAGAAATAGGCAAATTGAAAAGTCAAGGTGGACCCAAGACCAAATCAAGGACTTCAAGACAAATCTCAAGGTAATCGAATTACTTAGTGATTTGATTCCTAACAACATTTGGTCTAGGCTAGGTAATTTTAGGGAAGCTAAGTACCTATGGGATAAGGTAATGAAATTCCAAGAAAATTCCCAACCGACACAAGTAGAGGAGATTGCCAAGGAAGAAGCACCCACCACATTTGAAGATGTTGATGACTTGGTGGAAACCTCCACCTCTAGCATTGAGGGGGAGGAAAGGTTCTCCATTCCGGAGCAAAGTCAAAACGAAGCATCTACCTCCGGAAGTTGTGATCAAGAGGCTTCCACCACCTCCCTAGGTAACTCAAGTATTTTGATTTTAAATAAAGATCATATAATATGCTTTGAGTGTAGGGAGAAAGGGCATTACAAGAGTAAATGCCCTAAATTGGCTAAGGAGAAGGTTAAACCGACACCAAAAGTCAAAAATGCCAGAGTCCCCACAATTAAGAGCAAAAAGCACATTGTGTGCTTCAAATGCAACCAAAGGGGGCATTACCGAAGCCAATGCCCTAGGGGGAGGAAGAAAGGGCAAGAAGGTGTATCTCATGTAGGGGAAGCTTCTAAAGCTAACCCTAAGGTATATTTAAATTATGCACCTTCAATTCCTTAAGTTAAAAAGCATGCTAAAAACTATTTTAGTTCTCTTGCAATTATTAATGAAAAGCATGCTAGTAGAAATAATAAGGTTTATTGTTTAGGTGCCAAGCATGTTAGTTTATCTAAGGACAAACCTAGGACCAATAACACTAGACCAATCTTGCATAGGGAGTCAATTAGGAGAATTGAAGAAAACTTGGGCATTAACCCCAAGAAATCTAGGCATATGCCTAAAACGATAAACAATTCCCAAAAATACAATGATAAATCAAAATTGGGAAGATTAGAGGTGGAGAATCGAGCCTTGAGGTCAAGGCTAGAAAAATTGGAAAAGACCCTCAAAATTATAACAAATACAATTATTGTTGGGATGTATATTGAAAAGTCTATCTTTTGTATGAACATCTTTAATTTTGAAATAAGAATCACATGATCATTGTTTGCATATTGATGGTTATTCATATTGTCTCATACATTACATTGTAGATAACATGGTGTGTAGTGACACACGGTAGATCATGTTATCATCTCCTTGTAGAGTATAAGTCAAGACTCACAACCGAGATGGCTTTGGACAAACCATTGGTATGGTTGTAGTGTGATTTGGTATTGGTTTGTCTTGACCATAGAATCGCACTAGTACACTTTGTGTGTGTTGAGCAGGACCGACTTAGAGGTGATTCGATTTATTGCTGACTACATAATGAATCGAACCTCAGATATTATATTGTATATGCTCTTAATCCCGATATAATAATGGGCACATATACTTAGTATTCATTTCTTTGATTTACCAATGGGCAAGATTTATAAAGTAAATCGATAGGCTCGGTAAGTTGGGAAATGGTATTATTTATATGGCTTGTCATTGATTATAGGAGGAAACTGTGTCCTATATATTAGGATGATGATGTCCACTTGAGGAGCTCATAACGTTCATCATGTAAACCCTGCAGGTGAACTTGGTCCAGCATGATGATAAGGTTGAGTGGTACTACTCATGGAGTTAGATGTTGATTGATTAATTATCAGTAAATTAACTAATCGACGGACATTCGAGATCTAAACATGGGGAGATAAATGTACAAATAATATATGGAGTTTATATTAACTTATGGGGGTTGGTGAGGTAGAGCAATAATAATCCTCTAGTGGAATGGATTATCATTAATGGATCAGACTTTATGTGGGCTTTATCCATTGGGTGGCCAAGATCCAACTCCTCCTCATGGTCCCTATTGTAGCCTATTAAAACCTCATGGAGCCTAGATCCGATGATGGAAAATAAAACTCTAGATCCGACGGTAGAGATTAAATCTCTAGATCCGACGATTGAGATTAAATCTCTAGATCCGACGGTTGAGATTAAATCGCTAGAACCGACGGTGGAGATTAAAACAACGCTTAAGCCTAACTCTATAAAAGGAGGGATTAGGGTGGGCAGAAAGAGCAATTGGAGGCAAGAAGAGGATTAGGGTTTTTGGGCGGCAAGGGGGCTTGGAGGCTTGGGCGGCCACAAACTTGGAAAGTTTTTTCCTTCTTCTTCCTTAGGTGGTCGGCGCCCATCCTCTCCTCTTCTCTCCTTGTTTTTGCTGGCGTCCAACCTTCTTCCCTTCATCCTTGGCCGGAGCTAGGGTCTTCCCTTGAAGCTTTTGGCCGGTGCCCTTCCTCCTTATTTCTCTCTTTGGCCGGCGGCAAGCATCAAGCTTGGAGCTTGATGGTCGGTTAAAGGAAGGAGAAGCAATTTTGTTTCTATATTTCCTTTTGTTTGGAGAGAGCAAGGAAAGGAAGATTGGTGATCTAGGAGGCTTCGACTTTTGGAATATCGTCGCCCACCCGACGTCCAAAATGAGATAGGACATACGATAGAAGACCTAGAGGTAAACAAGAGGTATAAATCTTGTTTTGCTTTCCTTTTTGTTTCTTTGTATATTGTATGAATGGCATGTGGTTAAATTTACTTGGACCCCGAATACAAATACAAAAACTGGCGATCCGTACATCGTCTATTCCGCGGCTACTCGTAGAATAGAGGTTGGTTGCTTGAACAACAAGTTTGTTCAAGTGACCACTCTAATCGAATAGCACGACGATGAAACGGTAGCTTGGGTAATCTCTAATTGTCATGGATTAAATTTTAATCCGGGGACGAACCGAGTTGAAGTGAGAAGCGAAGTTTCCTACCTTCAAGTGGTATCAGAGCTTCGGTTCCGTAAAACCTTCAATTATTGGGTCTAAGGACCAAAAGTCAAGACCTATGGTTCAAAAACTGTCTAAGGGAAAGGAAGGTTTGGGTCACAAACCTAAGCTCAAGAAGACTTATCATAATGTTCCATTTAATTATGGAACAATTTCTAGGTCTAGAAAAACCAAGGCTAATAGGGAAGCTATCCCTAAGACTAGCCATGGTGTTTGCTTAGTGGCTAAGGACTTAAGGAAAACTAAGAAAATCACTAAGAAGGTCAAAGGAGGAGTCACCTCTAGAGTTGACCTAGGAAAGACCCAATTGACTAATGTGTCAAAACCTAAAAGGGTCATTAGGAAGGTATCTAGGGAAGTTATCCCTAGTGAATACCTTGTTAACCCAAGGAGCTCTAAGAGGTATTGGGTTCCTAGGAGCTTGATCGATTCACGCTAGATGGGTTAAGGTGTGTCAACCCTAAGTGGATGGGTAGTTAACCTAGCCATGATGAGTTGACACATTAAGATGTGCCAATATGCTTTGAGAAGTTGAAAAATAATTATATTGACACAAATAGGGCGTAGAGGTATGGGTGTGCCATTTTGGGTTTGTTGGAATGTATATTGAAAGCCTAGCTCTTTTTGTATGAACATTTTATTTTGAAATAAGAATCACATGATCATTGTTTGCATTTTATATATTCATTATATATGTGTGCATATTGTCTAATATTTTACATTGTAGATAACATGGTGCTTGGTGTGGCACAGAAGATCATGTTATCAGTCCCTTGTAAAATATAAGTAAAGGCTCACAACCAAGATGGTTTTGGACAAACCATTGGCATGGTAGTAGTGTAGCTTGGTATTGTTTTGTCTTGAACATAGAGTTACACTAGTACACTTAGGTGTATTGAGTAGGACCGACATAGAGGTGATTCAATATAGTACTGACTACATAATTGAATCGGACCTCGGATATTATGTTGTACATGCTCTTAATCCCGATATAATAACGGGCACATGTACTTAGTATTTATTTCTTTGATTTACCAGAGGGTGAGATTTAGATGGATTAAATCAATATGCCCGGTAAGTTGGTAAATAGTATTATTTATATGGTGTGCCGTTGATTATAAGAGGAAACTGTGTCCTATATATTAGGTTGATGATGTCCCCTTGAGGAGCTCATAAGGTTCATCATGTAAACCCAACTGGTTGACTTAGTCAACATGATGATAAGGTTGAGTGGTACTACTCGAGGATTTAGATGTTGATTAATTGATGGTCAGTAAATCAATTAATTGACGGACATTCGATATCTTAAACACGGGGAGATTAAATGTACAAATAATATATGGAGCTCATATTGATTTATGGGGGTTGGTGAGGTAGTTCAATGATGATCCTCTAGTGGAATGGAACATCATTGATGGATCAAGTTTGTATGGTTCCGATCCATCGGGTGGCCAAGACCCAACTCCTCCTTATGGTCCCTATCGTAGCCTAATATAATCCTTATGAAGTCTAGATCCAAGAATGTAAAACAAAACCTAGAACCAACGGTTGGGATTAAATCCCTAGATCCGATGGTTGGATGAAACCCTAGAACCAACGGTTGGGATTAAATCCCTAGATCCGATGGTTAGGATGAAATCCTAGAATCGACGGTTGGGATTAAATCCCTAGATCCGACGGTTGGGATAAAACCCTAGATCCGACGGTTGGGATGAAACCTTAGATCCGACGGTTGGGATGAAATCCTAGATCTGACGGTTGGGATTAAACCCTAGATCCGACGGTTGGGATAAAACCCTAGATCCGACGGTGGAGATTAAATCCCTAGATCCGACGGTGGAGATTAAAGGAGGCTTAAGCCCTATTCTATAAATAGATGCTTAGGGTTGGGCGGCAAGAATGATCAAGGATTTGAATTAGAGAATTAGGGTTTGGCTTTTGGAGAAGTGGGCGGCTAGGGTTTGGAGCAAAAGTGGGCGGCAACTTTCTTCTTCCTTCTAGTTGTTGCCGGCGCCCAATTTCCTCCATCAATACTTGGCCGGCGCCCATCATTAAGGCCTTTCTCTTCTTCCTTAGCCGGCGGTTCTCCTTCCATTGGTGGCCGGTGGTCTTCCTCCTTCCTTTCTCCTTGGTGGCCGGCGACAACTCCTCTTCAAGTTGGCCGGCGCTTCATCCAATTGTTTCCTTGGCCGGCGGTTGCACCAAGTTCCATAATTTGGTGGCCGACACTAGATAGGAAGGTATTTGTGGTTTCTTCTCTTTGTTCGCAGCGGACAAGGTAGAGAAGAAAGTGATCTAGAAGGCTTCTACTCGTGGAGGATCTTCGTCCACACGTCGTCCACGAGAAGGATAGGACATACAATAGAAGATCGTAAGGTATAAAGTTATTTTAACTTTATTTACAGATCTGAATATATTCTTTAATATTTTGATTATGCATGTGTGTGTATGAATATATATTGTATAATCATGGACCCCGAAGACAAACACAAAAACCGGCGATCCATCCGTCGTCTCTTCCGCGGCTAACCAACTAGAAGAGTTGTGTTGCTTGAACAACTAGTTTGTTCAAGTGACCACTCAAGTTGTTAGCACGACGACGAATAGGTTGTGCTAAGGAAGCTCAACCCATCCGGATTAATTCTTTCATTAGTGAAAATTTTAATCCGGGGACATGGGAGCCAATGAGCCTCCGAAGCAACTCCCATCAATTGGTATCAGAGCCACGGTTTCCGGTTTTGTGTGTTTTGGATTCGGTTAATTTTTTATGCATTTTTTCATATATTATATGTGCCGGATAATAGTAGGATATGCGTAGTTTAACTCTTTGGTTGCAGGCATAAGCTCCGACTACTATGGCCATGTGTGTGTATGTGAATGGATGTGTGTAAAAATTTATTTTTTGAATCCTCGGGGTTGACGAGGCTAGATTAGTATTTAATTTTTGTAATTAAATACGACATTGTTTAGCCGATCATTTTAGTTTACTTTCAATCTAGATTATTTGTACACTCCTTCGTGGAGTATAGGATCGATGGATGTAAATAAAATGATTTATCTCGGCTCGGAACTCTTTGGTGACTTGCGCACGGGAAAAGATGGAGCGGACGAGGTGGCGACACGACGGGATGCATATTGGAGGACAATGCCATAATAGTTGGAAAAATTCTGTTTTTCCATATTTATTGCTTATTTGTTTTATATGCATGTTGTGTATAATTTAAAATTCCTCATTTGCAATTTACTAAGTGGGAGAGGGATATTTTAATTAATTCCCGCGGCCTCCATTACAATTTGACGTGTGATGCAACAAACTTGCGCGTTGGCTTTGAGTGCCTTCCTCCCCATCGGATGGGTTTGTTTGCGGATCACTAGGTCAAATAATGGTTATAGGAAATTATTTAGGAGCGTGTGTACTTCCCCATTAGTAAGGCACATAATCCGAAATAATTCCCTTAGTATCGTGTAATGGTGCACACTTAGATGCAAATAAAAGTATCCTCCCCATCGGAGTCACTGCTTTTATTTGTAGGGCTAAAGGGGAACCAACTATTAATTTTATTTGTCAAAAAGTAAGGTTGACAAGATAATAAAATTAATGGGTAAAACCTCCTCTTACAAATGTAGAATTTGTATACGTCCACACTATCGTGGCATGCGATATTCTCGGTGTTTTGAGGTGTTGGTTGATTTCGGGATTTTATTGTTTTGAGGAATCAATAATATTTGAAATATAATATTTTTTTTATCATTGTGATTTTTAGGATTTTCAAATGGCTTTCAACCCACTTGCTGTGATTTTAAAAGAAAACAAACTTACTGGTCCAAACTACATTGATTGGAAAAGAAACCTGGATATTGTCTTAACTGCGGAGGAGTACAAATTTGTACTCTTCGAGGTCTGTCCTCCTAAGCCCTCCGATGACTCTGATGAAAAGGAGATAGAACGTTATAGGAAATGGGTTAAGGCAGATGAGATGGCGCGGTATTACATTTTGGCATCTATGTCAAATGTGCTGCAACATCAGCATCAGGCCATAGCCACAGCTTATGACATGATGTTCAATCTCAAGGAACTTTTCGGACATCAGAGTAGGGCGGCTAGGCAGGAGGCAATGAGAAACTTGATGACGACCACCATGATCGAGGGAACACCCATTAAGGATCATGTTCTCAAGATGATGGCTCATCTTAATGAGATGGAAGTCCTCGGAGCTGAGATCGATGGGGAAACCCAGGTCGATATCATTCTCCAGTCTCTGCCTAGGAGTTTTGAGCAGTTCCACCTCAACTACAACATGAACAAGAGGTTGTATTCATTGGCGGAGCTTCCGATGTAACTCCAGCGGCAGAGGGCTTTTTTCGCCGAGTTCTCAATCCATGGTCGCTGTAAGGTTTCTTCCTCTAAACCAAAGGTAAGAAGAAGAAGAAGCAAGGTGGAGCGAAGAAGGTGGCAGTGGGACCTCAGGCAGGAGTGAAGAAGCCGAAAGGCAAGTGCTTCACTTGCAAGCAGACTGGACATTGGAAGGCGGACTGTCCTCGCCGAAAGAACAAAGGTATATCTTCTTGTTTAGTTGTTGAAACATGTTTAGCGTGTTATCTACCGCTCGTGTGTAGATACAGAGCCACCGATCATGTCTGCAATACTTCAGGGTTCCAAGAAACCCGACGACTAGCTGAGGGAGAGATTACCGTCTTCATGGGCAATGCTTCAAAGGTGGCGGCTATTGCAGTGGGAGACGTTTATTTATCTTTTGATAGGAATAAATTTTTGGTTTTAAGAAATTATCTTTATGTACCTACTTTTAGAAAGAATTTAATTTCTGTTTCTAAATTGTTTATGGATGGATATTCTGTTTCTTTTAATGACAAGGTGGTTATAAAAAGAAATAGGGAGATTATCTGTTCTGGTACATTGGTTGGCAATTTATATACTCTTGAACCAAAAACTCCCATGATGCAAATAGAAGTAAATAGCTCATCTTCTAAATCTAATAAGAGAAAAGAACCTTCGCAAATGAACCAAACATATCTTTGGCATCTAAGGCTTGGTCATATTAACCTAAGTAGAATTCAAAGGTTGATAGCTGATGGACCTTTGGGTTCATTAGTGGTGGAGGATCTCCCAACTTGCGAATCTTGCTTGGAAGGTAAAATGACCAAGAGGCCTTTCAAGGCCAAGGGGTATAGAGCCAAAGATGTGTTAGAATTGGTTCATTCTGATTTGTGCGGTCCCATGTCTATCCAGGCAAGAGGTGGTTTTGAATATTTCATCTCTTTTATAGACGATTATTCAAGATATGGATATATTTACTTGATGCGCCACAAGTCTGAATGCTTTGACAGGTTCAAAGAATTCAAGGCTGATGTGGAGAATCGTCAAGGTAAAAGTATCAAGACATTACGATCTGATCGTGGTGGTGAGTACCTCTTGGGAGAGTTTAGGAGTTACTTATCAGAGGCTGGGATTCAATCCCAATTGTCCGCACCTGGAACACCAGCAGCAGAATGGTGTGGCGGAGCGAAGGAACAGGACTCTTATGGAGATGGTCAGATCTATGTTGAGTTATTCTGAGTTACCTGATTCGTTCTGGGGGTTTGCTCTGGAAACAGCAGTACACATTCTGAACTTGGTTCCATCTAAGTCAGTACCCTCTACTCCCACAGAGTTGTGGACTGGCAAAAGCCTAGTCTAAGACATATTCGGATTTGGGGTAGTCCAGCACATGTGCTGAAGGGAGATGCTGGTAAGTTGGAATCTCGTACAGAAGTACGCTTGTTTGTTGGCTACCCTAAGGGAACGAAGGGTGGTTTATTCTATAGTCCTAGAGATCAGAAGGTGATCGTGAGTACGAATGCCAGATTTCTAGAGGAGGACTATGTGATGAACCACAAGCCCACGAGTAGGATTGTTCTTGAGGAGTTGATAGGGGAAGTCCCGACTTCAGTACCACCGGTACGAGAGGAGACACCACAAGTCACTGCACCGCGTGTCACAGAGCATACACAGGAGGTACCTCGTCGTAGTGGGAGGGTTGTTAGACAACCCGAGAGATTCATGTTTTTGGGAGAATCTTCGGACTTAGTCCCTGGTGAACATGAACCTGATCCCTGGACATATGACGAGGCAATCCAAGATAGAGATGCGGTATCTTGGCAAAAAGCGATGAATTCAGAGATAGAATCTATGGATTCTAATCAGGTATGGGAGCTAGTAGAACCACCCGATGGTGTAAAAACCATTGGATGCAAGTGGATCTACAAGAGAAAGAGAGGAGTAGACGGGAAGGTTGAGACCTTCAAAGCTAGGCTTGTTGCGAAAGGGTATACTCATAAAGAGGGTATCGATTATGAGGAGACCTTTTCGTCGGTAGCTATGCTTAAGTCTATTCAGATTCTCTTATCTATAGCTGCTCATATGGATTATGAGATTTGGCAGATGGATGTCAAGACAGCTTTCCTTAACGGACGTCTTGAGGAGAACATCTATATGCGGCAACCAGAGGGATTCATTGCTAAAGGCAAAGAGCATCTTGTATGTAAGCTTAATCGGTCCATTTATGGATTGAAGCAAGCTTCTAGATCTTGGAACATCCGTTTTGATGAGGTAATCCAGTCATATGGATTTATTCAAAGTCCGGATGAGCCTTGTGTATACAAGAGATGTGACGGAAACGTAGTGGTGTTTCTTGTACTATACGTAGATGACATTTTGTTAGTTGGCAACAATATCAAAGTGTTATCAGATGTAAGGGTATGGTTGTCCAAGCAGTTTGATATGAAGGACTTGGGAGAAGTGGGACACATCCTTGGGATTAAAGTTATAAGGGATCGCAAGAAAAGGATGTTGTGCTTGTCTCAAGCTTCATACATTGACACTATCCTTGCTCGTTTTAGCATGCAGAACTCCAAGAAAGGTTTTCTACCTTTTAGGCATGGAGTTCCTTTATCTAAAGAGATGTGTCCCAAAACATCAAAGGAGATAGAGGACATGAAGGCGGTTCCTTATGCTTCGGCAGTAGGAAGCCTTATGTATGCTATGCTATGTACGAGACCGGATATCTACTTTGCCGTGGGCATGGTTAGCAGATATCAGAGTAATCCTGGACAGGGACATTGGACTGCGGTAAAGCATATATTGAAGTACCTGAGAAGGACTAGGGATTATATTCTGGTTTACCGGGCAGATCAATTAGTCCCTGTGGGTTACATGGATTCGGATTTCCAATCAGATAGGGACAAGAGTAAGTCTACCTCGGGGTTTGTGTTTACTTTTGGAGGTGGAGCCATAGTATGAAGGAGTGTCAAGCAGAAATACGTGGCGGACTCTACCATGGAAGCTGAGTATGTGGCAGCCTCTGAGGCAGCCAAGGAAGCTGTATGGCTCAGGAACTTCTTGATGGACTTGGATGTGATTCCTGGTTTGCCCAGAACTATCACAATTTATTGTGATAACAGTGGTGCAGTTGCAAACTCGAAGGAACCACGAGCCCATAAGGCGAGTAAACACATAGAGCACAAGTACCACCTCATACGAGAGATCGTAAAGCGAGGAGAAGTTGTTGTCGCCAAGATTGCATCATAGGATAACCTGGCGGATCCATTCACTAAGGCCCTTCCAGCGAAAGCGTTTGATAGGCATGTGGAGGACATGGGGATCAGATGTATGGCAGAGTGATGACGGCATAGTCTTTTAGTATAAGTGGGAGATTGTTGGAATGTATACTGAAAGCCTAGCTCTTTTTGTATGAACATTTTATTTTGAAATAAGAATCACATGATCATTGTTTGCATTTTATATATTCATTATATATGTGTGCATATTGTCTAATATTTTACATTGTAGATAACATGGTGCTTGGTGTGGCACAGAAGATCATGTTATCAGTCCCTTGTAAAATATAAGTAAAGGCTCACAACCAAGATGGTTTTGGACAAACCATTTCTTAGTTATAGCCCTAGAGCCAATCATGTGATGGTTGAAAAGGGAACATTTTGTATCATATCCAATAAAGGCAAAGGATTGGTTATTATATTTACATCTTGCTTGTGCCAGCTAAATTAAATATAATAATGCCCTAGAAAAGTAGGTTCTTATCTACAGCACATCAATTGGCAGAATTGATTATGAGAGGCTGTAGAGAATACTTTCCTAAATGTTCCTAGTCAAGTATTAATATGCAAGGGCAATATTAATACATAAAGACTAGCATGTAGGTCGATTGATGACTTGATCTCACAAGTCATGGATATATGATATCAAGTTGACACATGGGTATATATTAGAGAATATATACTGAACTGACCCGCCATGAGAAAGTTTCATGGATCGTTATATGAGTGTCATAAACTTTCTCATGTGACAATTGGTATGAATAGTCCTTGAACCTGAAGTCACTACGGTTCCCTACATAAGGAGTTATGTACTTTGGTATCGTCAAACGTCACCCGTAACAGGGTGGACCATAAAGGCGATTACTGGGTATATAACAAATTATGCGGAGGGATGTGAGTGATGTAGATGGGATCTATCCCTCCCATATGACGGGAGTGATATCTGTGGGCCCCTTGATTGAGTAGAACTACTAAAACGCATGGCCATGCTCGAATGAGTCAATATGAGATATTGAGCTCATTTGTTTGAGTTAGTTTACTCAGGGATCAAGAAACACATAGATTGATCGAGGATGACACGGTCTATGTCTCATTGGTCAATCTGATATCAAGGATAGAAGGACACGGTCATACATTATAGTAGTCACGGAAAGGTTAGTCGGATCTTGACTTATTTTGTAACTTGGGTAGCAATGATGTATTGCTAGATGCCGCTCATTGCTTGTGTATCTAAAAGAGTTTAGATCCACTGCCAACGTTATGAGAGCCTATAGGGTCACACACAAAGAGCATGATGATTAGAAGAATTAGTGCATTCTAGTTTTACTAGAATAATTTGGGAATAAGCTTAAGTACAAAATGGTTTTTGGACTTTAAGCTTAATGAGAATTTTAGCTTATTGATTTAATGAGATTAATTCAATATGTTACCTTATTGATTTAATGAGATTAATTCAATATGATAACATAAGCTTATTGAATTAATAAGATTAATTCAACATGCATGAATGCCACACAAGCATGCCACATAAGCATGCCACCTAGAGATTAATTCAATATGTTACCTTATTGATTTAATGAGATTAATTCAATATGATAACATAAGCTTATTGAATTAATAAGATTAATTCAACATGCATGAATGCCACACAAGCATGCCACATAAGCATGCCACCTAAGCTAGATAAGGTGGGCTTATTGAATTAATAAGATTAATTCAACATGCATGAATGCCACACAAGCATGCCACATAAGCATGCCACCTAAGCTAGATAAGGTGGAAGGAGACAAAGTGGTTTTTGTCTCCTTAAAGTGGCCGGCCAAACAAGGTGTCTCAATGCAATGGATTGCATTGAATGGTAGGAGGTGAAAGGGTTTTTCCAACCCTATAAAAGACTCCATGGAGTGGCCGGCCAAAGTGTGATTGTGGTTGTGTGAGAGCTTGAGAGCTTGGTGGAAGCTTTGGTTGTGTGGTTTTGTGAGTGTAGGCTAGCAAGAAGAGTAGTCTTCTTCTTCCCTTCTCTTTTTCCCTAGCTTCCTCTCCTTTAGGGACTTCTCTAGCAAGAAGTAAAGGAGAGCCCTTCTAGTTTTTCTTTTGTCGAGACAAGAGCTTGCTCGTGTGGATATGTATAGAGGCACGGACATTTGAACGTGCTAAAGATCCAACAAACCAAAAGGAAAAGCGGGATTAACAAGGGCACGCAACAAAGGTAATCCTCTCCTATAAGATAGGTTTGGTTTTAGAGAAATTTATTTTGTCTGAGATTTTCTTTACAAGGATCACTAGGAAGGATCCTAATTTTTCCGTTACATATGCTATTTGGCATATAGAATTCCCTCTGATGTATCAGGCCACTTGCGAAAGATCGTATAAAAATAGTTTTTCTCTATTTTATATATGATATAAGTAGGATAAATTTTATTATGAGTTGATAATTGCATTAGCAAATTTTCAAACATAATAAAATATCCGATGTCTTTTAAAAGTTAAAATTGACATAGTGCATGGTTATGGCCTAGTCCCAAAAAGTTTGTGATTGTGTGTTGTAATTCTTAATACGGCCTGCGTGTCGTGCCTTTCTCCTAAAATTCTTGTTGTAAAATTAGCTTTAGACTCGAATGTAACTCGAGTATTTCTCCTTTTGTAATATACAACAAAGATGGAGGGTCCATTGGAAGATAATGTTACAAGGAGGAAGTCAACAACACAAGACAACCAAAAGGAAGCACTTGGGAGAAGATGCTATCCCTAGGTTGACCAATCAATCTTCTCATTGGCTTGAGAAGATTGTAGAATAAGGGCCATAACCATGACACACTTAGTTTAACTTGTATGTGATGCATGTTAATTTAATATGTATGTGATGCATGTTAGTTTAGCTTATATGTGATGTATGCTAATATGTATATGATGCATGTTTTTTCTTAATAAGTCAAAAACGATATGCCTACCAAAGTTTGGTACTCACTACTTCCTCGATCATTTGTTATTGGGTTTGCCAAAGCAAAGCAATGCATTTTATCTTGGAAGGGTGCGAGTGGACAATCGTGATGTCCCGCTATCAAACTTGGTTAAGACTTAATTAAGTTTTTCTTAATTAGTTAAGAAAGTAGAGGCATATATTAGCTTTGAACATAAGTTTTAAAATTAGTTTTATGTGATTTCCGAACATCAGCTTTGTCTTAGAAGTGGTCGTTGCTCCGATATCCAAGAAGGCCCCTGTGCCTCGCCACAGCCTGGAAGCTGGTTTAGGAATAAGCACTAAACTAATCTAAACTTAACCAAAGCTATTAAAGAGTTACATCAGATGTAATTGGCAAAAGATTGCCTACCTAATCATACTACGTCTTGGGCGATTAGCCAAAGCTAACTCAAGACGAATTATGATGTGGATCTTTATCTCATATAAATTTATAGCTAAATAGTAGCTAATGAGTTTGCCTACATCAATGATTAGCTCATATCAAAGCTATGAGAATTTAGTGGGAGCCTCATTTAATTAAAGGCCTAATTAAATGACTTAGGTATGATACTTAATTTTGCATTTTATTGTTGTAGATCACCATGTCATCTAACACGACACACCCCCTCAACTTGCGATCTGTCCTTGAGAAGGACAAGCTCAATGGAGTGAACTTTCTTGACTGGTATAGGAACTTGAGGATTATCCTCAAGAAAGAACGCATAAGTATGTCCTAGAGCAGTCTACCTGAAATACCGCCTGCGGCCACTCGTGCTGAAAAGATGCTTATAAGAAGCATCAAGATGACGCATTAGATGTGTCATGCCTTATGCTTGCAACCATGAACTCTGAGCTTCAGAAGCAACATGAGAACATGGATGCCTATGATATGGTTGAGCATTTGAAACAACTATATCAAGGACAATCCAGGCACGAGCGTTTTGAAGTGTCTAAGGCTCTTTTTGCATGCAAGATGCAAGAAGGAACACCTGTAGGAACTCACGTACTTAAAATGATTGGGTACGTTGAGAACCTTGAAAGACTAGGTTTTCCACTGAGCCAAGAATTGGCAACCGATGTTATCCTGCAATCGTTGTCGGAAACATATAATCAATTCGTCATGAATTATAACATGAATGAAATTGATAAGCCTTTGCCTGAGATTCTCAGCATGTTAAGAACTGCTGAACCGAATCTCAAGAAGAAAGTTAGTAACGTACTAATGGTCAAAAAGGACAAAGGTGTTTAAAAGGCAAGGGTAAGACCCAAGCCAAAGGCAAGGCCAATTCATCCACTTCAAAGGGTAAAGGTAAAGTACCTAAGGAAGGGGACTGTTTCCATTGCGGTGAGACTGGACACTGGAAGCGGAACTGCAAAGTCTACCTTGAGGAAGTAAAGAAGAAAAGAAGTGGGACTTCTGCCTCAGGTATACACGTTATAGAAGTTAATCTATCTATTTCTTCTACATGGGTATTAGATACCGGATGTGCATCTCACATTTGTACTAATGTGCAGGGACTGAGAAATAGTAGACTAATGGCAAAAGGCGAAGTGGACCTACGAGTAGGCAATGGCGCAAAAGTTGCTGCTGTAGCTGTAGGAACATATTCTTTGTCTTTGCCCACTGGGCTTATCTTAGAACTAGAGGAGTGCTTATATGTACCTGCATTGACAAAGAACATAATTTCTGTATCTTGTTTAGACAAGAAAAACTTTTCTTTTATAATAAAGGATAAATGTTGTTCCATTTATTTGAATGAAATGTTCTATTGTAATGCACCACTTATGAATGGTCTCTATGTTCTAGATTTAGAAAACCCAATATATAACATAAATACCAAACGGTTCAAATCGAATGATTTGAACCAAACATATCTCTGGCACTGTCGCCTAGGTCACATAAATGAAAAACGCATATCCCAACTCCATAAAGATGGATTATTGGACTCATTTGATTTTGAATCATATGAGGTATGCGAATCTTGTCTTTTAGGAAAGATGACTAAAACTCCATTTAGTGGACATGGCGAGAGAGCGACGGACTTGTTAGGACTCATACATACTGATGTATGTGGCCCTTTCAATGTCGGCTAGAGGAGGCTATAAGTACTTTATTACTTTCACTGATGATATGAGTAGATTTGGCTACTTATATTTGATGAGACATAAGTCAGAATCCTTTGAAAAGTTCAAAGAATTCAAGAATGAAGTACAAAACCAACTTGGTAAGCGTATTAAGCTACTTCGATCAGATCGAGGTGGTGAATACCTTAGTCAAGAGTTTCGTGATCACCTGGCTGAGTGTGGGATAATATCCCAACTCACTCCACCTGGAACACCACAATGGAATGGTGTATCTGAAAGGAGAAATCGTACTCTATTAGATATGGTACGATCAATGATGAGTCAGACTGATCTACCTACTTCCTTTTGGGGACTAGCTCTAGAGACAGCCGCTTTCACACTTAATCGCGTCCCATCAAAAGCCGTAGAAAAGACACCATATATGATATGAACTGGGAAGAGTCCCAAAATGTCTTTTATAAAGATTTGGGGTTGTGAAGCTTATGTTAGACGTCAAGTCTCAGATAAACTAGGACCCAAATCAGATAAGTGTTATTTTGTAGGATATCCCAAGGAAACTAAGGGATATTACTTTTACAATCCCACACTTGGCAAGGTGTTTGTTGCCAGAAATGTTGTCTTTCTAGAAAGAGAATTTATTTCTAGAAAAACTAGTGGGAGTAAAATTCATCTTGAAGAAGTTCAAGATGACGATAACACTAAGGCTTCGATGGAAAACGAACAGGAACCACAAAGTATTGTGGATGAGGAAATTGTTGCCCAAAGAGTTGTGGAGCAAACACCTGTTCAAGTAGACCAACCTCTTCGTAGATCTGATAGGATCCGTCGTTAACCCGAGAGATATTCTTTTCTCTTGACTGACAACGGTGACGTATTGCTTGTCGATCTTGACGAGCCTACATCCTATCAAGAAGCTATGAAGAGCCCAGATTCCAAGAAATGGCTAGAGGCCATGAGATCCGAAATGGAATCCATATACACTAACCAAGTATGGACTTTGGTTGATCCACCTGAAGGGGTAAAACCCATTGGGTGTAAGTGGGTCTTTAAAGTAAAGACTGACATGGATGGTAATAAGCATACCTATAAAGGTAGATTGGTGGCTAAAGGATTCAAACAAATTCATGGTATTGACTATGATGAAACCTTTTCACCAGTTGCGATGCTTAAATCCATTCGGATCATACTTGCTATTGCAGCCTACCACGATTATGAGATCTGGCAGATGGATGTCAAAACCGCTTTTCTGAATGGAAAGCTACTCGAGGATGTGTACAAGACACAACCTGAGGGTTTTGAAGATCCAAAGCATCCTGGAAAGGTATGCAAACTGCAAAGGTCCATTTATGGACTAAAGCAAGCCTCTCGAAGCTGGAATCTTCGATTCGATGATGCAATCAAGGAGTTTTGTTTCATCAAGAATGAAGATGAACCTTGTGTCTACAAGAGAAATAGTGGGAGCACAGTTGTATTTCTTGTCTTGTATGTAGATGACATACTTCTCATCGAAATGATATTCCCTCACTCACCTGTGAAGATGTGGTTAGGAATTGTTTCTCGATGAAAGACTTAGGTGAAGCCTATATTCTAGGCATCAAGATCTATAGAGATAGATCTAAAAGATTACTTGGCCTAAGTCGAGTACATACATTGATAAAGTGCTAGATCGCTTTGCTATGCAAAATTCCAAGAAAGGATTTCGCCTTTATCACATGGTGTGAGTCTTTCAAGACTCAATGTCCCTCTTCTAAGGAGGAGAGAGATTGCATGGATAAGATCCCTTATGCATCCGCCATAGGGTCTATCATATGCGCCATGCTTTGTACTGCTCGACGCCTCGTATGCTTTGAGCATGACGAGTAGATACTCGGATCGGTGAAAGTCATCGATAGCAATAAAAATATTCTTAAATACTTACGAAGAACGAAAGAATATTTCCCGATATTTGGAGGCAATGAGGAGCTAGTCAGAAGGGTTACAAAGTGATGCAAGCTTCCTAATGCATAAGGATGACTATAGATCGCATCGGTATGTGTTTTGCTGAATGGTGGAGCCGTGAGTGGAAGAGTTCAAAGCAGACACAATTGCCGATTCTACAATGTCGAGTATATATTCGCTCGATGCAAAGAAAGGAGGTCGCTTTGGCTCTGCAAGTTCATCAGTGATCTTGGGGTAGTTCCTAGCATTACAGATACAATAGACCTCTATTGTGACAACAATGGGGCTATTGCACAGGCTAAGGAACCTCGATCACATCAGCGGACCAAACACATACTGCGGCGCTTCCATCTCATTCGAGAGATCATCGATAGAGGAGATGTAAGGATATGCAGAGTACCGCAGATCCATTGACCAAGGCTTTGGCACAGAGGAAGCATGATGGTCACACTAGGTCACTAGGTATTAGATATCATAGTGATTGGTACTAGTGCTAGTGGGAGATTATTAGTTATAGCCCTAGAGCCAATCATGTGATGGTTGAAAAGGGAACAATTTGTATCATATCCAATAAAGGCAAAGGATTGGTTATTATATTTACATCTTGCTTGTGCCAGCTAAATTAAATATAATAATGCCCTAGAAAAGTAGGTTCTTATCTACAGCACATCAATTGGCAGAATTGATTATGAGAGGCTGTAGAGAATACTTTCCTAAATGTTCCTAGTCAAGTATTAATATGCAAGGGCAATATTAATACATAAAGACTAGCATGTAGGTCGATTGATGACTTGATCTCACAAGTCATGGATATATGATATCAAGTTGACACATGGGTATATATTAGAGAATATATACTGAACTGACCCGCCATGAGAAAGTTTCATGGATCGTTATATGAGTGTCATAAACTTTCTCATGTGACAATTGGTATGAATAGTCCTTGAACCTGAAGTCACTACGGTTCCCTACATAAGGAGTTATGTACTTTGGTATCGTCAAACGTCACCCGTAACAGGGTGGACCATAAAGGCGATTACTGGGTATATAACAAATTATGCGGAGGGATGTGAGTGATGTAGATGGGATCTATCCCTCCCATATGACGGGAGTGATATCTGTGGGCCCCTTGATTGAGTAGAACTACTAAAACGCATGGCCATGCTCGAATGAGTCAATATGAGATATTGAGCTCATTTGTTTGAGTTAGTTTACTCAGGGATCAAGAAACACATAGATTGATCGAGGATGACACGGTCTATGCCTCATTGGTCAATATGATATCAAGGATAGAAGGACACGGTCATACATTATAGTAGTCACGGAAAGGTTAGTCGGATCTTGACTTATTTCGTAACTTGGGTAGCAATGATGTATTGCTAGATGCCGCTCATTGCTTGTGTATCTAAAAGAGTTTAGATCCACTGCCAACGTTATGAGAGCCTATAGGGTCACACACAAAGAGAATGATGATTAGAAGAATTAGTGCATTCAAGTTTGACTAGAATAATTTGGGAATAAGCTTAAGTACAAAATGGTTTTTGGACATTAAGCTTAATGAGAATTTTAGCTTATTGATTTAATGAGATTAATTCAATATGTTACCTTATTGATTTAATGAGATTAATTCAATATGATAACATAAGCAATATGATAACATAAGCTTATTGAATTAATAAGATTAATTCAACATGCATGAATGCCACACAAGCATGCCACATAAGCATGCCACCTAAGCTAGATAAGGTGGGCTTATTGAATTAATAAGATTAATTCAACATGCATGAATGCCACACAAGCATGCCACATAATCATGCCACCTAAGCTAGATAAGGTGGAAGGAGACAAAGTGGTTTTTGTCTCCTTAAAGTGGCCGGCCAAACAAGGTGTCTCAATGCAATGGATTGCATTGAATGGTAGGAGGTGAAAGGGTTTTTCCAACCCTATAAAAGACTCCATGGAGTGGCCGACCAAAGTGTGATTGTGGTTGTGTGAGAGCTTGAGAGCTTGGTGGAAGCTTTGGTTGTGTGGTTTTGTGAGTGTAGGCTAGCAAGAAGAGTAGTCTTCTTCTTCCCTTCTCTTTTTCCCTAGCTTCCTCTCCTTTAGGGACTTCTCTAGCAAGAAGTAAAGGAGAGCCCTTCTAGTTTTTCTTTTGTGAGACAAGAGCTTGCTCGTGTGGATACGTATAGAGGCACGGACATTTGAACGTGCTAAAGATCCAACAAACCAAAAGGAAAAGCGGGATTAACAAGGGCACGCAACAAAGGTAATCCTCTCCTATAAGATAGGTTTGGTTTTAGAGAAATTTATTTTGTACGAGGTTTTCTTTCGCAAGGATCACTAGGAAGGGATCCTAATTTTTCCGTTGCGCATATGCTATTTGGCATATAGAATTCCCTACACCATTGGCATGGTTGTAGTGTAGCTTTGTATTGTTTTGTCTTGAACATAGAGTTACACTAGTACACTTAGGTGTATTGAGTAGGACCGACATAAAGGTGATTCAATATAGTACTGACTACATAATTGAATCGGACCTCGGATATTATGTTGTACATGCTCTTAATCCCGATATAATAACGGGCACATGTACTTAGTATTTATTTCTTTGATTTACCAGAGGGTGAGATTTAGATGGATTAAATCAATATGCCCGGTAAGTTGGGAAATAGTATTATTTACATGGTGTGCCGTTGATTATAGGAGGAAACTGTGTCCTATATATTAGGTTGATGATGTCCCCTTGAGGAGCTCATAAGGTTCATCATGTAAACCCAGCTGGTTGACTTAGTCAACATGATGATAAGGTTGAGTGGTACTACTCGAGGATTTAGATGTTGATTAATTGATGGTCAGTAAATCAATTAATTGACGAACAATCGATATCTTAAACACGGGGAGATTAGATGTACAAATAATATATGGAGCCCATATTGATTAATAGGGGTTGGTGAGGTAGTTCAATGATGATCCTTTTGTTGGATCGAAAGTGTCGCTAGAGGGGGGGGTGAATAGCGATACGGTGTCGTTAAAAAAAAAACTTTTGCAATAAGTAAAAAGCAAGTAGAGAGTGCACAGCGGAAATATAAAGTAGACAAGATATTTTTACGTGGTTCACAATCTTTCGATTGCTAATCCACGGCCCTAGTGATCCTTGATCACGTACGGAGGGCAATTCACTAAAACCACTCCTCCTCGTTGGAAGTAGGAGCAACGATCACAAAAAGAAATCAAGGCAAAGGGACACTCCCCCTTTCCTTGTTACGATTAAAGCACAAAGACAATTTAAAGAAGTAGAACTTAAATAAATATACCGACAACTCTTATAAGTAGAAGATGTAGCTTTCGTTGTCGGCGGCACTTCGTCGTAGCAAATGTGAGTAGTAGTAGCGGCGTTACGACGGCGTGTTGAGAGCTCTTGATTTCTTATATTTTTTGCTTGGCGTGAACATGTCTATTTATGGATATTGATCTATGAATTTAGACATAGGTAGTGTCCAAGGTGAGGTTCTTATCCCCCAAGTCTTGCTCATCCACATCCTTTGCGCCAACTCAAGGATGAGGTGCTTCAACCAACCACCTTGTGCCACAACTCAAGGATGAGGTGCTCATCCAACCACCTTGTGCCACCTCAAGGAGGCCTTCACGCCAACTTGCATGGGAGCCAACCATCTTGTGCCAACTCTCCTCATTTTGGGCCCAAGCTTGATGGTGGTTTGCCAACCATCTTGTGCCAACTCACCTCATTTTGGGCGTCCAACTTGATGATGGTTTTGGATGTCCACCTTGATGCCACATCACCTAATTTTGGGGGTCCAAGCTTGGTGATGGTTTGGATGTCCACCTTGATGCCACATCACCCTTTGTACCAAAACACGAGTCAAGTCCAAATTCACCCCCTTGAAATTCGAGCTCTTCTCGAGGCTGGAACTAGACCAGATTGATGTAGTAGACGACTCGTCAGGGTTTTGGACTCTGATACAAGTTAGCTTAAAATATAAAGTACGATGGTTCTAACCATCCGATCTCGACCTAGACCTTCCATTGGAGGTATTGGGTGGATCTACGCTTAACGCCCTTGCTTTCGCTTTCACACGAGCTTACCTTGTAGCCTCGCTTCCGGTCTTCACCCGAGTACCTCGGCTTCCTCCGAAATCCCTCTGGCGTTGCCCGACCACCTCGGTTCCCACCGGGTGTCGCAGACCTTCCGCTCAACTTTAGCATTTCTGCACACTTAATTGAGCTCGTAAGATAACAAATATACCCTTAACTATTGAGCCTTTTGCCATAATCAAAATACCGGTTCGACTTTGGTGCCCACTGCACCAACAATCTCCCCCTTTTTGATTCATGGCAAACCGACACAAAAGTTAAGGAAAAATTAAGCTAGCATAATGATTAAGCATGAATGAGCTAGCATAAAGATTAAATATGAATGAGCTAGCATAATGATTAAATATGAATGAGAAATATTATTGTTTCAAGTTCTCCCCTTTGAGGTAACCTCCCCTTGACCAAGGTGAGTTCTTGAAAATAATTTTACTCCCTTAATAGTTGCTTAAGTAATCGGAATTACTTAATATAAAAGGTAATAATTTTGTTTACTTTCTTCCCTTTAATTTTGGTTAATTTTGGTTACTTTTGTGACTTTCTCCCTTTGCCTTAACTCAAAAAAGTTTGTAAATATATTTTAGGGTTTGTAAGTCCAAGCAAGTTCCCAATATATATATATATATATATATATATATATATATATATATATATATATATATATATATATATATATATATATATATATATATATATATATATATTTTAAAAATAATAATAAGCTTGAAAATATGTTCATCTAAAATGTATAACTCGGTTGGACTTGATTGATATAGAATGATCAATAAGTCTTGAAGGAGTTGATTAATTTTAAATAATTATACTCCATGGTTCATATCGATGCAATCAATCTACATCCGGAACTGTGAGTAAGGTCCTAACATCTCACGCCTGCTCACGTGGCTAAGTACACAAACACATTAGTCCTATGTGTTGTGAGATGTTGGCTCCTTAAATCTATAGGTATATGATTTCTAAGGTAAGACTTAGGCTAATTTCATAAAAAGAAGCAAAAATAGAGTACATATATAGAGAAATTTAAATCCTACTCTATTACGCATATACCTAACTTTCGCCTTAATAAACTAAATTACGGGTAGTGGTTTGGTGAAGATGTCCGCTAGGTTTGATTTGGACTCAACATACTCTAGTTGTATAGTTCCATTAGTTACATGTTCCCTAATGAAGTGGTGTTTAACTTCTATATGTTTTGTCCTAGAATGACATATTGGATTTTTAGTTAAGTTAATTGAACTGATGTTATCTATGTAGGTTTTAATGTTGTTAAAGATTAAGCTAAAGTCTTGGAGAGTGTGCTTCATCCACAGGAGCCGAGAGACACACTCACCCATCGCAACGATTCGCTTCGGTGGTAGATAAGGCGCAATGTCGCCTTCCTATCGCACTAACTCACTAGACTCGAGCCGAGGATTTGACAACAACCTCTCGTGCTGTTTCTATCTAGTTTTCTACCGGCATAGTCGTAGTAGGAGTAGCCGATTAGATTAAACTCGTTAGATATAGGGTACCAAATACCTACGTTTAGCGTGCCCTTTAGATATCTAAGGATACGCTTGACTAGGGTTAGGTGAGACTCCTTGGCATGTGCCTGTAACCTTGCACACATACTTACATGAATAAAATGTCGGGTCGGCTCGCGGTTAAGTATAGGAGACTTCCTATTGCGCTCCTATAGTATTTTAGGTCAACGGGTTTTCCTTCTACATCTTCGCTTATATTAACATTAGTTGCTATAGGTGTATTAATTATTTTAGCATCTTGCATTCCAAATCGATTTATTAAGTCCTTAGTATATTTTTGTTGATGTAAATATATTCCATCTTTAGTTTGTTTAATTTGTAAACCTAAGAAGAAACTTAACTCTCCTACTAAATTCATTTCAAATTCACTTTCCATAAGTGAGATGAATTCGTTTAGCAGGATCGAGTTGGTAGTTCCAAAAATTATATCATCTACATAGATTTGGGCTATAAAGATTTCTTTTCCTACGGTTTTTACGAATAAGGTTGGGTCGACTAAACCTTGGTTGAATCCTTTGGACTTAAGATAGATCGAAGCCTTCGTATCAAGCTCTTGGGGCTTGTTTGAGTCCATATAGGGCTTTCTTAAGTCTAAGGACATGGTCAGTTTATCTAGATTTTGAATCCGGAGGTTGACTGACGTAAACTTCTTCCTTAATGTATCCATTCAAAAATGCTGACTTGACATCCATTTGAAACAATTTAAAACCTCGATGTGATATGCTAACAACATTCGGATGGACTCTAGTCTTGCTACGGGCGTAGGTCTCATCGTAATCTAAACCTTCGACTTGACTAAACCCTTTTGCGACTAACCTAGCTTTATTTCTAACTACTTCACCTTTATCATCAAGTTTATTTAGAAATAACCAACTTGTTCCAATAATTGATTTTTCTTTAGGTGGTGGTACTAATTCCCGGACTTCATTTCTAGTGAATTGAGCTAGCTCTTCTTGCATAGCAATAATCCGATCGGGATCAAGAAGTGCTTGTTCAATAGTTTTGGGTTCGATTTTGGAAATTAACGAGATTTGACTAATGTTTGGTATGAAGCTCTAGTTCGAACCCTAAATTTGGATCACCTATAACTTGATTGATAGGATGACTTGGGTTATGGTCATATATCAATTGGTAGATAGGATGACTTGGTTTAGGACGATATTCAAGTTCAAGATCAGAGTCGGTTTTTCTATAAGTTGATTTGCTAGTTGGTTTTGTTAAGGATTGTACGGGTTCTTGTCCTTCTTCGAAAACTATATTAATGGTTTCTTCGACTCTAAGAGTGTCGATTGTATACCCTATAAACTCTCATCGTGGTTGAGTATCCTAGAAAGGTTCCAGAGAGGTTTTGGATTTGAATTTCCTAGGTAATCCTTAGTGTTTAAGATATGTACCTTGCATCCAAATACCCTAAAGTATTTGATGTTAGGTATTTTATCGTGATAAATCTCGCACGAGGACTTTTGGTGCCTCTTTACCATAAGGATCCTATTTTGGACATAGCAAGCCGTACTAACTACCTCTGCCCAAAATCTATCGAGGTTATACTCATTTAACATTGTCCTAGCGGCTTCTTGTAAGGTTCTATTTTTCCGTTCGACTAACCCATTTTGTTGTGGGGTTCTAGGACATGAAAACTCATGGTGGTATCCGTTTAGGTTACGTAAATCAGAACCTGTGGTTTTGAATTCACCACCATGATCGCTTCTAAGTCTTTTAATCTTAAGGTTCTTTTGATTTTCGATTAACCTACAAAGATTGATTAGTTGGTCTAGGTATCATTTTTATGTTTGATAAACCTAACCCAAGTAAATCTAGAATAGTCGCCAATTATGACTAAGCAAAATTGACTACCATTGAGTGACTTAGCTCCATGTGAATCAAATAGATCCATGTGTAGGAGCTCAAGAACACTTTTGGTTCGTTCTTGATTAGTTAATTGATGTTGTGTCCTAGATTGTTTACCTTGTTGACAAGCATTACATATTTTATTATCCAAGTTGTTTAGTTTAGGCAAACCTATAACCAAGCCACTCGACTCATCTTGTGGACGAGTCTTAAAAGTGCAGTGTCAGTCTTGTGCCATAACCAAGATTCCTCTTCTGTGTCATAAGACACTTGGTTGAGGAGTTGGGTAAATTTATTGTGTAGATGTTGCTATTCCTAGTTCCTTTAAGTATTATTTTAGATGTTGCATTTATCTTGATTACGATTCATTTTCTAGAAATATGACCTTATAATTGTTATCACACAATTGGCTTACACTAAGTAAATTATATTGAAAGTTTTCTACTAATAAGACATTTTGAATTGTAAAGTTAGAGTTGAGCTCAATATCACGATCCGATGATTTTGAGCTTGCCGTTATTTCGAAGGCTACCGATCCTTGTCGTTTGAATCGTAACCGAAAATTTGAGTTGATCCCCGCATGTGTCGAGAGCAACCATCGTCAACATCCATTGATCCTACATATAAGGTAGTTGGATCGGATATTGGAATTACTAAAGGGTTGTTTGTAAGTTTTAAACCTAAATCATCTCACCAATATCTACATGATCAAAACATGTTATTCCTATGTGTTATTGTGAGATGACTTTCAATTTTACTTGATTAATTTTAATGAATTTAAATTAACCAACATTAGGTTAGATTCGGATTTAGTCTAAGCTCATCAAGTAATCTTTTCAAGAGATTAGCTTCCAGGTCGTGGCGAGGCACAGCGGCCTTCTTTGATCGGAACAACGACCACTTCCTTAGACAAAGCTAATTTCAAGAAATTGATAACTCGACTTACTTGAGACTACATCTTGGTCTAACTAGTTATTTTTGAAAAGAGGCTCCCCGAGGCTCAATCTTTTCGTAGGATTTTAGTTGATTATGAGTCCTATCTAACCATTCTAAAAATAAAGGAAAAACTAAGCATGCAATTTCTAAGACTTAACAAAAATACATTTTGTAGTGGCTCCCCCTGGACCATTGAATCGAGTGGGTCTATTCACATAGTGAATTTGGTCCTTGGGAACCCAATACATGTTAGATCCTAAAGTTGAAATCAAAGTGATCTTAGGGACCCATGCTTGGACATTTTTCTTATGTTGGTTTACTATAGACATATATGACTTATTGGTTGTATTTGAGTTAAACCCGAGTCCGGCCTTGTTGTACACGGCCCTTTGTGATCCAAGTAAGAGGTCAAGTCCCTTGGATCCCAAAGTGAACCTTTCCAACGTGTTCCTAAGGTCTTCGACTTGTGTTTTCAAAAGCGAGTTCTCAACTTCAAGCTTTTCAACTTGAGTTGAGTCCTCCTCTTGAATACAAGTAGTCGAAGAGGTTAGGGAGACCTCATGTTTGAGGAGGTTAACCTCCTCAATTAGGGTCTCGACCTTGGACTCGGACTTAGCTAGTTTCTTATTTAAAAATTTAATTGCACCATACAAAGTATTAAGTAGCACCGACTTACCCTTAATGATTCTTTTGAACCGGATACGGATCCGTGGCTTGTCTTGAATGGAAGCTCATCATCGGATTCGGACTCGACTTCTTCTTTCGAGAGTCGCTCGATCGGCTTGGCCATTAGAGCTTGGATATCGCCTTCTTCCTCCGATAACTCCTCCCAAGTAGCGTTAGCGCTTTCTTGGTCTTTGATGCGTTATTCTTTAGCTTTGGGCACTCGGACTTGATGTGACCGAACTCGCTGCACTCATAGCATCTAAAATTAGAAGTATTTGAATTAGGTTTAGGCTTACCTTGAGTTTTTGGTCGTTTCGTCTCTTGATCATCTTCCAACTAGATTGACTAGTTCGGATTCTATTTCGAGTCTACTTCCGATTCGGACTCTTCTTCCTTCGGGGTGGCTTGCTTGCGGGCTTCTTCTTCTTGGAACTCGCAACTAACGCATAATACTCTTCTCGGCCCGGACCACGTTAGTTTGCTCATGTAATTCAAGTTCAAAATAATTGCCTAACCTAATTTTAGAAAGGTCCTTGGAGACCTTGTAGGCATCGACCATGGATGCCCACAAGGTGGTCCTAGGAAACGAGTTAAGAGAATACGATAAGGTCGCGATTCTCGACCTTTGTCCAATGGCATGGAGTTGGTTGTGATGTCTTGGATACGAGCATGTAGTTGAGTTGCGGTCTCGCTTTTCCTGCATTTTCAAGTTATACAATTTATTTAAAAGTAAATCTCTTTTACATACCTTCGTGTCGTCGGTGCCTTCGTGTAGTTCCACTAGCTTGGTCCATAAGTCCTTTGCACTAATGAAGGGGCCGACGCGGTTGAGCTCTTCCTTGGACAACCCACATTGCAAGATTTGAGTTGCCTTGGCATCGGCTTCTACTTGTTTTTTCATGGAATTTGACCATTGATCGTAACCCAAAGATTCACCATCTTCATTAATAGGAAGTGTGAAACCGGTTTGGATTACGATCCACATCTCGATTTGGGTTTTAAGAAAGCATTCCATCCGACCCTTCCAATAACGAAAGTCATTACTGCTGTAAACGGGTCAAGCGGTGCTAAACCCTTCGAGATGGGCCATTTAAAAACAAGAAGAAGAACGACAAAAGAATCTTGCAAAACACACACGAAGAATATTCCAAGACTTTCGCCTTGGATTAGTAGTGCAGAAGTAAAGAAAAAAATATATATAAAATGTAACTTGCAAAAGAAATAAACAATCAAATTGTCGTTGAAGTTCGGAGGACAACCTTACTCGGGATCTAACCTGAAGGACAACCTTATCCGGATCCTAAAGCCTCTAATGCAATTCTATATGTAGGAGAAGATAAGCAAGTGAAATAATTATACGAAAACAGAAATAAATAAATAAAAAATCTGTGAAAAAAAGAAAAACAAAGCTAGATTGGTGGTTTCACCGAATCTTAGCGCCCCCGGCTCTGATACCAATTGTTGGATCGAAAGTGTCGCTAGAGGGGGGGGTGAATAGCGATACGGTGTCGTTAAAAAAAACTTTTGCAATAAGTAAAAAGCAAGTAGAGAGTGCACAGCGGAAATATAAAGTAGACAAGATATTTTTACGTGGTTCACAATCTTTCGATTGCTAATCCACGGCCCTAGTGATCCTTGATCACGTACGGAGGGCAATTCACTAAAACCACTCCTCCTCGTTGGAAGTAGGAGCAACGATCACAAAAGGAAATCAAGGCAAATGGACACTCCCCCTTTCCTTGTTACGATTAAAGCACAAAGACAATTTAAAGAAGTAGAACTTAAATAAATATACCGACAACTCTTATAAGTAGAAGATGTAGCTTTCGTTGTCGGCGGCACTTCGTCGTAGCAAATGTGAGTAGTAGTAAGACGGCAGTCGTGTTGAGAGCTCTTGATTTCTTATATTTTTGCTTGGCGTGAACATGTCTATTTATGGATATTGATCTATGAATTTAGACATAGGTAGTGTCCAAGGTGAGGTTCTTATCCCCCAAGTCTTGCTCATCCACATCCTTTGCGCCAACTCAAGGATGAGGTGCTTCATCCAACCACCTTGTGCCACAACTCAAGGATGAGGTGCTCATCCAACCACCTTGTGCCACCTCAAGGAGGCCTTCACGCCAACTTGTTGGAGCCATCCAACTTGTGCCACATCATGGGAGCCAACCATCTTGTGCCAACTCTCCTCATTTTGGGCGTCCAATCTTGATGGTGGTTTGCCAACCATCTTGTGCCAACTCACCTCATTTTGGGCGTCCAACTTGATGATGGTTTTGGATGTCCACCTTGATGCCACATCACCTAATTTTGGGGGTCCAAGCTTGGTGATGGCTTGGATGTCCACCTTGATGCCACATCACCCTTTGTACCAAAACACGAGTCAAGTCCAAATTCACCCCCTTGAAATTCGAGCTCTTCTCGAGGCTGGAACTAGACCGGGTTGATAGTAGACGCAGTCAAAGGGTTTTGGACTGCAGTACAAGTTAGCTTAAAATATAAAGTACGATGGTTCTAACCAACTGATCTCGACCTAGACCTTCCATTGGAGGTATTGGGTCGGATCTACGCTTAACGTCCTTGCTTCGCTTTCACACGAGCTTACCTTGTAGCCTCGCTTCCGGTCTTCACCCGAGTACCTCGGCTTCCTCCGAAATCCCTCTGGCGTTGCCCGACCACCTCGGTTCCCACCGGGTGTCGCAGACCTTCCGCTCAACTTTAGCATTTCTGCACACTTAATTGAGCTCGTAAGATAACAAATATACCCTTAACTATTGAGCCTTTTGCCATAATCAAAATACCGGTTCGACTTTGGTGCCCACTGCACCAACACCTTTAGTGGAATGGAACATCATTGATGGATCAAGTTTGTGTGGTTCCGATCCATCGGGTGGCCAAGACCCAACTCCTCCTTATGGTCCCTATCGTAGCCTAATATAATCCTTATGAAGTCTAGATCCAAGAATGTAAAACAAAACCTAGAACCAACGGTTGGGATTAAATCCCTAGATCCGATGGTTGGATGAAACCCTAGAACCAACGGTTGGGATTAAATCCCTAGATCCGATGGTTAGGATGAAATCCTAGAATCGACGGTTGGGATTAAATCCCTAGATCCGACGGTTGGGATAAAACCCTAGATCCGATGGTTGGGATGAAACCTTAGATCCGACGTTGGGATGAAATCCTAGATCCGACGGTTGGGATTAAACCCTAGATCCGACGGTTGGGATAAAACCCTAGATCCGACGGTGGAGATTAAATCCCTAGATCCGACGGTGGAGATTAAAGGAGGCTTAAGCCCTATTCTATAAATAGATGCTTAGGGTTGGGCGGCAAGAATGATCAAGGATTTGAATTAGAGAATTAGGGTTTGGCTTTTGGAGAAGTGGGCGGCTAGGGTTTGGAGCAAAAGTGGGCGGCAACTTTCTTCTTCCTTCTAGTTGTTGCCGACGCCCAATTTCCTCCATCAATACTTGGTCGGCGCCCATCATTAAGGCCTTTCTCTTCTTCCTTAGCCGGCGGTTCTCCTTCCATTGGTGGCCGGTGGTCTTCCTCCTTCCTTTCTCCTTGGTGGCCGGCGGCAACTCCTCTTCAAGTTGGCCGGCGCTTCATCCAATTGTTTCCTTGGCCGGCGGTTGCACCAAGTTCCATAATTTGGTGGCCGGCTCTATATAGGAAGGTATTTGTGGTTTCTTCTCTTTGTTCGCAGCGGACAAGGTAGAGAAGAAAGTGATCTAGAAGGCTTCTACTCGTGGAGGATCTTCGTCCACACGTCGTCCACGAGAAGGATAGGACATACGATAGAAGATCGTAAGGTATAAAGTTATTTTAACTTTATTTATAGATCTGAATATATTCTTTAATATTTTGATTATGCATGTGTGTGTATGAATATATATTGTATAATCATGGACCCCGAAGACAAACACAAAAACCGGCGATCCATCCGTCGTCTCTTCCGCGGCTAACCAACTAGAAGAGTTGTGTTGCTTGAACAACTAGTTTGTTCAAGTGACCACTCAAGTTGTTAGCACGACGACGAATAGGTTGTGCTAAGGAAGCTCAACCCATCCGGATTAATTCTTTCATTAGTGAAAATTTTAATCCGGGGACATGGGAGCCAATGAGCCTCCGAAGCAACTCCCATCAGGGTTTATGGCACACTTGGGAGATAATGGTATTAAGGCAAAATGGAATTAATTCCTAGAAATGGCAATTTGAATTTAACACTTAGGTATCCCATACCTTAGTATCTTATAATTGTCATGCTTTGTTTGCCTTGCCATGTCATGACATCATTTTCATTTTTATCTCTAAAAATGTCTTGATCATGTTTAGACTTATTTTTATATGTCATGTATGCTAACATTTCATTCACATGCCATGACATCATGATTTTGACACATGCTTAGTTATATCATATATATGCCATAATCATATCATGCATAAAATAAAATTGATTTAAGGACCATTGGCATGACTTGAAGTAGAGTTGCCTTAGAATATGCATGAGACTATTAAAGAACAAAAACCCACATCTCACTAGAATATTTGACTTGAATGTGTTTTGCACATTTAGATACAAGTGAGATGTTTAGGAAAAAGAAATTAAAGGTTTCAAAAACATTTTGAAAAACATTGGTGAAGTCTATCTTTTGATAGCTATCACCATTGAATGGGATGATACAAAGAGGTCTCAATATTGAAGCTTTTCTAAAATTTTAAACTTTGTGTCAATCTCGCTAATATATGGGTAAAATAATTTTCTAATATTTTTTTACCCATAATGATTGTAATAAGTAATATACGTACAAAATTTCATGGTTTATCAACGTATGTATATTTACTTACGAATTTTAAAAATTTATTTCTGAAACTCAGAAAACTGCAAATGTAGTTATCAGTTGACTACCAGGGAGGCCAGTTGACTGATGTGGGAAGGAGTCGACTGGTAGCTGAGAGAGTCGACTGATACTGCTGATTTCGGGTAAACCTTGGTGGTTAGGCCCATGTTCAGCTATGTTTTGGTCCCCTAAAGACTCCTAACCCTAGGACATGCTTGGGAGAGCATTAGAAAGGGTGGAAATCCATTGGATGTGGATTCGGAGAAGTGTTTAGGGAGAGTATCAATTTTAAGGTGAATGAGAGTTCATTGTTGAACTTTGCCTTAATTTTGATGGTTTTGTGTTCCTATTGGCTTAGGGGCTTTCCAAATACATTGTTGGTGCAATGGTCAAGGGGGAGCAAGCTTTTAGGGGGAGGTATCCATCATGGGAAGATGGATGTGTATTTTTCCTCATTGGAGGAAAATTGAGGGATTGCGCCTCTCTCAAGTGATATGGGATTATCACTAGAAAGATTGAGGGCATGCCAAGGGGAAGATTGTAAGATCTCATTGGGATATGAGACATTAACACCCTTGAGGACCTTTTTGATGTTATGTCAAAAAGGGGGAGAAGTTACCAAGTTACCAATTAAGGTTCGTTGGAATTCTCATTGGGATATGAGAATTGCCAATATAAGAGAATTGGTAGACTTGAGATGGTAGTTTTGTCAATCATCAAAAAGGGGGAGATTGTTGGTGCAATCGGCCTAGGTTGACTCGAGTTTGACTCAAGCAGTATTTTGATGATAGACAAAACTTATGACATGGGATTGTCATAGGAAAGTCCAACATGGAGTTGGCATGGAAAATCTAAGCTTGGGGCTTGGTGTGGGAAAGCATTGCGAAGCCGTGCGCTTGGTGCTTGGTGAGAAATCCATTGCAAAGTTGTGCACTTGGTGCATTTGGGAAGTCTTAAGGACTTGGCAAGTTCACTAGGCTCAGGGTCCTTGAGTCGGTGAAGGATGACATTGCGAAGCCGTGCGCTTGATGCATCTGAGGGATTGCCGGACGGGGAGCAAATGGAGTGAGGCCCAAAGGGGAAGCATACTTCGAGGGCAAGAGACGCGAAGGATGGCATTGGGAAGTCATGTGCTTGGTGCATCCGAGGGACGTAGGCCGAGGGAAGAGAGCTTCGGTGGGGAACTCCATGAGGGATGAGGTGGACATGGCCAAGTGGCTAAGACTGAGTGTCGGATGCTCAAACAACTTGGATTTGAGGTTTTACCCGACATCAGTCGACTGCTCTAAGTTGACTAGGGTTCGATTGGTGTTCAACTGAATATGGTCTGGCTGATCAGTCTACTGCCAAGGGATGGCAGTCAACTGTTGACAACATCAGTCGACTAATGAGGGAGATCAGTCGACTGATCGGGGTGTTTTTAGCCATAGAATGGTTTCCAATCGAGTGGTCACGCTAGCACTCGACTGATGGTGTTACCAGTCGACTGATGGGTATCATCAGTCGACTGATGGGTATCATCAGTCGACTGATGTGTGATCCATTGGAACTTGACCAACGTGGATCTGGCCATTGTGAGACAATGGCTACAGGACCAGTCGACTGATGGTCACGATCACTCAACTGATGGGCACGAAATCATCTTGATGCAGGTTATAAATGAAGCTCAAGAGGGAGGATTTCTCCAAGACTTTAAGGGTGATATTGGAGGGGAATTGCTGTTGCATTCCAGACCTTCAAGAGCCAACCAAAGCAAGCAAAAAATAAGCGATCAAAAGCAATCAGTGAAAAGTGTTCTTTGTATTGTATTTGTATTCTTGTTTGTATTTCATATTACTTGTTGTAATAGCTTGTATGAGGTTTCTCCACCTACGACGTATTGTCGAGAAGGCGTGGTTTAGTTAGTGTCGTGTGCTTAACTAGAGCTCAGTGAGCTCGCCCGTGGAGTATGACCCATTCGGTTCCGAACCACATATATCTTTGTGTATTGCGTGTGATTGTGTTGTTGTTGTTATTTATATTGTTTCCGCTGCGTATATTAACGACAATTGTAGACAAGCACGCAAGAACGAACGAATTCCGCTCATACGACGAAAGAGGGCTATTCACCCCCCTCTAGCCGGCCAACACCGATCCCCTACAAAAATGACACATAATTGGAGCCCAGGTAAGACAAGCATGCTCTGGCCATGTTCCCCAAGACACGGGCACGCTTGGGACCAAAAGACGACAATCGCATGGAGCTCAAGAGGAAGACATGGCCGGTTGTGTGAATCTAACACGGTCGTGCCCAACCCCAAAGGCAGATTTAGGGCAAGATTTCCAGCAAGCCACACGACTGACCGTGTGGAATCCATACGATCGGCCTTGTGGAATCCACATGGTCGTGTGGTGTTAGTCCGATTTGATGCAGACTACGGTTTCACAGGGATTTAAAGAAAGCCAACTTTTCTTCTATAAATAGGAAGGCACGCCCCAACCCTGGGGAGGCCCGATGACTAGGATGGTAAGAAGGTGCCTTAAGAAGCACCGGAGGCTCACAACGGGGAGGAAGGAAGAGGCTTGAAGATCCAAATCAATGCTTCGACACCGTGGAGAACAACCAAGACACAACATCAGATAGAACAGAAAGTATCGTCTTTATTTTTCATTCTATTTGCATTGTAATGATTCACCTTATGATGTCTTGTGTTTATTCTCATTCATTTATGGAGTAGATACTTTGATTCTAGTATTAGGGAGTAGCTTATGTATGTGGACATGCTAGTTCAAATAGTTATTCATCTCTTTTGAATCTATTTGTAATTTATGTTGTTTAGATCAATTAGAATTATATCTTGATTCTATTTCTACTTCACATAGCCGATATAAGAGTGGAAAACCTTTGTATCAAAAATCTAGGAGAACCAAGGTGGAACCTTGTGGTCATTCTCTCTCCCATAACTGTAGAAAGTAGAATATGATAGAGTAAGATATGAAATATGATCTGTATCTTCATAGGGATTACTAGGACATCCTCATACCTCAATAACCTATCCTAGCAGAAGGACCAAAGTAGGAGATATCAACTCTAGAAGGGCTGAGGGACCCTAGTGATAGGGGGCTCCCAACGGTATCAACCCCCTGAGCTCTGACGATTCGAAAGGGAAACTTAGTTAGGAATAGACAGTCTTCGGTAAAAGCAAAAGTTCATCAGGCAAATACATGATGATCCTCCCACAAGATGATAACTAGAGATCCTAAAAGCATTAAATTGATAGCATGTTTAACAACACACAAGTGATACCGAAGTCCAAGAATCCTTTAAGGGAACTTTGAACTTACCTTTGCTTTCTCCAAGTGACACCGTAATTGAGTTAGGACTACTGTCGACCTCGCAAACCTTACTCTCAAGAGATTAACTCTGAACAACAACATCTACTGGATGAACGTTATTCGAATCTCAGTCTCTATGGGATCGATACTTAAATTATAACTTGACGACAACCACGCACTTGAGGGCATTGAGCGCGAGCACGCACATCGAATCCTTGGCGATTCTCATTGGAGATTTGAGGTCGTTCTCGCGTGCATCATCTATCTCAGTCATGAGATAGTACTCCATTCGGCTTCGCCAATACTGAAAGTTGGTTCCATCGAAGAATGGAGGTTGATTTGTGTTGTAGCCCTCTTGCATTTCCATTTGAGATTGATCTTGTGATTGTGAATCCAGAGAAGAACACCAAGCTCTCATACCACTTGTAGGACCATTGGCGTCACTAAAAGGGGGGTTGAATAGCCTTGATCATAGTCACTCGAATTTCAACAGAGAAAAGAGATCATTCGACGATAAGAAGTGGGAACAAAAGAAAAAAAAGCACAGGACACACACAAGAACACAGTTTTTTCTTGGTTCACAGTTCCTCCATGAACTGCTACATCCAAAGCCTACCTCTACCCTTTCTCCTTCTCGGAAAAGCTCTGAAGGTGGAGAAACTCTTTAATACAACCTTACAAGAGTTACAACAGAACTTACAACAGAAACTGTTTGAGAAGAGCAAGATTACAATGTGCAATAGTAGCTAGGGCTTCTTCTCTTCACTCCCTTGATTGCCTTTGAGGATGATTGGAGCTTGGAGGATGAAGGCAAACCATAGGAGATTCGCTTCAGAGAGTGTTATGAACAATAGTGTAGGTATCTTTCAAAATGAGCCAGAGAAAACATTTATAACGGAGATGATTAGGGCTTTTTTTGCCCGCACAGTCGAGTCACCTCGACTGGTGCCTCGAATGTCGTTCAATTACCGTTGCTAACGGTAAGGTGATGGTTCATCGCCTCGATTGATATCGTAAGTTAGGCTCACAGTCAAGCTCACCTCGCATCTATTCAACTCAATAGAACATCAGTCGAGGTGCCGCCTCGACTGCTATAGGTTTATGCTCAAATTATGCTATCTCAGTCGAGGTGGTAGTCGACTTTACGTTACTTCTGTTCGATTAAACAAAGCAATAATCGAGGCGATGGCTACGATAGATTTCTACTCAAGTCATGCCACCCTAGTCGAGGTGGCAGTCGACTTCGCCTTGCTTTTGTTCAATTGAACGAAGCAATAGTGGAGGTGCCACCTTGACTGGCATTGCTTCCTCAGCAACCGTGAGGCCAGTTGAGCTGAGTCCTAAAATCCTACTAACCATGTCCAGTCGAGGTGTCACCTCGACTGGGAAAGCTTTAGACTGGTCCTAAGCTCTGAGCTGAGCGACTCATCCAGAGTATCAGGTACCAGTCGAGGTGTTGCCTCGACTGATAAGGTAATCAGTCAAGGTGATGACTTGACTATTGCCTTGAACCTTGTCTGTTTCAACTTGTCTAGAGCTGAAACCATGCCTAGGAAGAGGTCTACCCTGTACCCCTTGCCTGATGCCTATGAACCATTGTTCATAGGTCTTTCGTGCCAAGAATTACTTCTGGGACTTCATCTTCCAAGACTACTCGTCGAGGTCTTCACTTGCCAAGACTTCTTGTTCGGGTCTTCACTTGCCAAGACTCCTCATTCGGTACTTCACTTACCAAGACTTCTCGTCCGGGTCTTCACTTGCCAAGACTGCTCATCCGGGACTTCATTGCTAAGTCTCCTTGTTCAGGACTTTATTTTCCAAGACTCCTCGTCCGGGACTTCATCACCATGCATCCGATCCTCGACCTACAAGGAATTACCTGGAAATACATCTCAACCAACCGCGTGAGATAACACATAATTATCACCTTGACTTAAACCCTTATCAAACACCAAAACATCATTTGGGCCTAATTGCACCAACACTCTATACCTTTATATTATAAAATTTATCATGCTTTGTTTTCCATAACCCATGTCATGGCATCATTTTCTATATGATTATTTAAAGTGGCATGATAGCACTTAGATTGATTTATTTCATACTATGACATCATATATCATTGGCAATGTTTTTATGCAATCAATGTATGCCATGGTCATAATTCATGCATTAAATTTATAAAATTGAATTTAAGGACAAATAACATTATTTGACACCCTAGGTAAGGAGATCAAACGAATTTATGAAATCGTTGCAAATTTTTGCAATGAATTAAATTTTCATTGCAAAAATTTGCAACAAAAATGTTGTTTTGTCGCAAATTGGCAACGAAAAATTATTTTTGTTGCCAATTTGCAACGAATTTTATGATGAAAATTAAATGTTGGAAATTTAAATAATTTTGCAACAAAAAAAAAATTGTTGGAAATTTCGTTACTATTTTGCGATGAAATTTAAAATTCGTCGCAAATTTTGTTGCAGATTTGCAATAAATTTTTTCCGTTGCCGAATTTCGTCACAATTTGATGTTTTTTTGTAGTGTTAGTTTTGAGAAAAACCAAATCCACATCTCACAAAGACTATAGGATAACATGTGTGTGTATTGAAACACTCTAGACATGTGTGAGATGCTAGGAAAATGAGTTAGGTTCAATGTGCTTATATGGTACATCAAAATGAACTCAAACCCATTTAATCATAGGAAGAAATCATGAGGACAGATAATGTACAAGTCATGTACACTTAGCCCAGTGACCATTATTGAAAATAGGTTTCAAAAATAATTTTAAAATTATTTTAGAAAACCTTGGTGAAGTCTATCTTTTGATAGCAATCACCAATGAGGATATTGATACAAGTTAAGCGAAAATATTGAAGTTTTCAATGGTTTTAAACTTTGTATCATTCTTTAAAAAATAATTAGCATTTGCATATAAAATTATTTTTCACCCATAGTATTTGACATAAGTAATGTGTGTATCGAATTTCAAGATTTTTCAAAAATAAAAGAATTACTTATGTATTTCTAAAATTTATTTTAAAAAGTCTTATTTGTTGGTGCAATAGGCCCCGGGTCAATGTTGACCAGACTCGAGTGGGACTCTAGTAGTGTTTTGATATTTGTCAATAGGATTGGATATAATTTGACCATATGGCTAGTGGATGAATGGGATATCCAAAGTCATATGGGGGAGATTATTTTGGGGAGATTATTGGAGCAATCAAACCTCAAGTTAAGGTTGACCAGACTCGAGTGAAACTCGAGGGGAAGTCCATGTTTGGATACTTCTCATGGAAAGTCCATGTATGGATACTTGGCAATGGAGAAGTCCAAGTTTGGAGACTTGGCAAGGGAAAGTCCAAGAATGGTCTTGGCACTCATCAAGCTTGGAGGCATGGAGAAGTTCAAGTATGGATACTTGGCAAAGGGAAATCCCAAGGGTGGAGCCTTGGCAATGAAACTCTCGGAGGTGCGACTTCTTGGAAAACGTAGACCTGAGAGCATGATGATAGCCGATGGAAGCACTTGAAGGCTAGCGTAAGGATGAACAAGTCGTGGAGGACTCGGATGGATTCTAGAGGCATGAGGTTGATGGAGGTGGCTTGAAGCCTTAGCTCGAGGCTAAGGGTAATCGATGGCATGAAAGCCGATGGAAGCACCTGAAGGCTAGCGCAAAGGGTGAATGAGTCATGGAGGACTCGGATTGACCTTGAGGGCATGGGACTGATGGAGGTGGCTAGAAGGCTTAGGTCTAGACCTAGAATAAGTATCAAGTATGAGATGATCATACTTGAGTTAAACCTCATGTTTGAGGTGCTTTAGTCGACTAGAAGATTTTCCCAATCGACTGGTCCGGTATGGTTGACTCCCATTGTGTGACTTGATTTTCAGACTGGGTGGTCTACAATCGACTATTATAGGGGGAGCAGTCGATTGGTCCAGCAAAAAGATGACTCCTACTGTGGGGCTCGACATTCAGACTGAGTGCTCGACATTGTGTGGCTTGACAAATGAGCTAGGTGCTCGATAGTCGACTATTGTTAGAGAGTAGTCGATTGGCCACTATGAATTTGGGAAGGCTGAATGGTGCTCGACGGTTGACTAAGAGTGCAAGGCAGTCGATTGGCCACAGGGATATGTTAGTATTAGCCCTAAGTGTCAATTATGAGATGATTGGTAAGGGAACTTTTGTATCAGATTTCATATTAAAGGCAAAGTTTATGGTTATTTTATTTACTTCATTAATTTGTCATTTGAATAAATATAATAATATCCTAGGGTAGTTGGTTCTAGTCTATGACATATCAAGTTGGTGACTTGATAGTGGGATATTGTAGATATATAGAATACTACTCATAACTGTTCCTAGTCAAGTATTAATATACAAGGATAATATTAATATATTGAGACTAGCATGTAGGTCAACTGATGACTTAATCTCACAAGTCATGGATATAGGATATCAAGTTGACACATGGATATATATTAGAGAATATATACTAAACTGACCCACCATGAGAATATTTCATGGATCGTCATATGAATGTCATAAACATTCTCATAGTGACTATTGGTATGAATAGTCCTTAGATCAAAAATGACTACGGTTCCCTTCATAAGGAGTTGTATACTTTGGTATCGACAAACGTTACCTATAACAAGGTGGACTATAAAGTCAATCACTGAGTATTCAATGAATTATGTGGAGGGATGTGAGTGATAGAGATGAGATTTATCCCTTCTATATGATGGAAGTGATATCTATGGGCCCCTTGATAAAGTAGGACTATTAAAATGCATGACCATGCTCAAATAAGTCAATATGAGATATTGAGATAATTGATTGGGGTAGTCTACTTGGGGATCAAGAAACACAAAGATTGATAAGAGGATGACACGAGCTATGTCTCATTGATCAATCTAGATATCAAGGATAAAAGGATTGAGTCATCCAAGATAATAGTCACAGACAAGTTATGTCGGATCTTGACATTCTCGTCACTTGGGTATCAATGATGCATTGCTAAATGCCACTCATTACTTATGTTTCTAAAAGGAGTTTTAGAGACATTATCAATGTTACAAGAACCTATTGGGTCACACACAAAGAACATGTTGTTTTGGAGTTGGGTTCATTTAGTTTGACTAAATGAACCATTAGGCTATTAAATTGGAATCATTGAGTTAGACTCATTGAAAGGGTTGGATTTGACTTAGACTCAAATATGATTGGCCGAATTTGAGTTAGACTCAAATTGGTTTAATTTGAGTTGGACTCAAATTAATTTGAAGAAGATGAATGATATGGATTCACCATGCATGATTAATGTGAATTAATCATGCATGGAAGAGGGAAAACCAAAGGTTGGAAGAAACCACTTATCATGCATGATTAATGTGGATTAATCATGCATTGAAGAGGGAATACAAAAGGATGCAAAGACTTTCATATTCATAGGATGAATATAAAAAAGGGGGCTTTGGATCATGATGCTTGGTAGAGATTGCCTTTCTTCTTCTTCTTTCTCTTCTTGGCCGAAACTTCTTTTTGCCTTAGACACCTTTTGTGGTGTTGCTAGCACAACTTTGATTATCCAAAGTGTGTGTTCGTGTGGATACCATAGAAGCGCGACCATCCTAATCGTGCTGAGATCATTCGAAGAAAAGTTGTTGCCAAGATTACGAAGGGCTACACATCATGGGTAATTTCTCAACTAGATGTAGTTGTAAGAATAATTAGTTTTAAGTATACACATGGATCTCGTAAGGGATCCAATTTTTCCACTGCATTTTTTATGCACGTGAGCACGACCTCAAATCTTCGACGAAAATTGTTAAGGGCACATATGTCATCAAGTAAATAAAGATTTATTGATCCATCAGAGACTGAGATTTGAATACCGTTTGTCAAGTGGATGTTGTTGTTCAGAGTTAATATCCTAAGAATAAGGGTCTCGAGATTGGCGATAGACCTAACTCAAGTACGGTGTCACTCGGAGGAAGCGAAGGTAGGTTTGAAATTCCCTAAGATGATTCTACGAATTCAGTTTCACTTGTGTGTTGTGGAACATGCTATCAATTAGATGCTTTTGGGATCTCTAATTATGATCTTGCGGGAGGATAATCATGCATTTGCCCAATGAACTTTTTATTTTACCGGGAACTACCTATTCCTAACCAAGTTTCCCTTTCGGATCGTCAAAGCTCAGGTGATTGATATCGTTGGGAGTCCTCTGTCACTAAGGTCTCTCAACCCTTCTAGAGTTAATCTCTCCTACTTTAGGCCTTCTACTAAGATAGGTTATTAGGGTACGAAAATGTCCTAATAATCCCTATGAAGAGGCGGATCATGTTTCATATCCTACTCTATCATATTATATCTTCTACGATTACGGGAGGGAGGATGCTCGCAAGGTTAATCCTTGGTTCTCCTAGATTTCTGATACGAAGGCTCTCACCCTTGTATCGCCTATGTTCAATATAAATAGAATCAAGATGTAATCCTCATCGATCTAAACAACATAAAATTGCAAATAGAATCAAAAGAGATGAATAACCATTTGAATTAGCATGCCCACATACACAAGTTACTCCCTAATCCTAGAATCAAAGTATCTACTCCATGGGATAAATGAGAATAAACACAAGACGTCATAAGAAAAGCCATTATATTGCAAGTAGAACAAGAAAATAAAGAATGTACTCTCTTTCCTATCCAATTTGTGTGTCTTGGTTGTTCTCCACGGTGTTGGAGCATCGAGTTGGATCTTTTAGCCGATTCCTTTCTCCCCGTTGTGAGTCTCTAGTGCTTTTTAGGGTACCTTTTTCACGTCCTAGCCATCGGGCCTCTCCCTCAGGGTTTGGGCATGCCTTCCTATTTATAGATGTGGAGCTGGCTCTCTATAAATCCCACTAAAATCCTAATAGCATCAAGTCTGCCCAACACCACACAACCATGTGGAATCCACACGACCAACCGTGTGGGGCGTTGGAATTTCTAGCTTCGAGGGTTTGACATGGTCATGTGAATCTCACAAGGCCAGGGCGTGCCTGCCTCTGTACTATTCGGTGAATGCCTTCTTTTTCTCCTAAGCATGCCCGTGTTTTGGGAGAAACACGGCCAGAGCATGCTCACCTTTCTTTGGCTCCAAAAGTGTGTTGTTTTACCTATAAAATGTTGTCATGCACATAAAAATAGTGAGAGCAGATCTCCGAACTAGAAAATATGAAATGCGTGCAAAACAAGGAAATAGATGCATGGAACACATATGAAATGTGTGCTAAAACTACTCCTAAATCCTATACGTTGTGCTCACATCAATTCCCCTAGACTTAGATCTTTGCTTGTCCTCAAGCAAACCTTAGTGCTATGAAATTTAAAAATATTGTTCCCATACCTAGCATGTTAACTAAATTATCAAGTGGTATTTTCAATCAAAGTAAATAGATATGTTCTAAAACTTCACTAAGTTAACTTTTCATGCATGTGTTGAGAAAATTTTCCTAAGGAATCTCGTTCCATTGTGAGTTAAGTCGTCATCCTATAGCTTTCCTAAGGTCTCCGACTTTTAGGCACTTACCTACCCTAAGCAAGGGTTCTTCCCTAGAATTAGCATAAAGTCTCAAAGGCATGCTCAATATTGAGAGAAATTGATAGGTGTTTCCCCAGTAACCTAACTCAGTCTCAAAGGGGCACCTAACTATTTCCACCCACGACAACTATTTTTAATTCTTTTTCTTCTCTTTATTTTTTTTTCTTTTATTCCTTTTTATTTTTTTTCAAGGAACTTCGTTCCTCTCTAGCTCACTGGTATTTTGATTTTTCCAAATGGACTTAAACAATTCGAGCATCTCCAATAACTAAAATGCTAAATCAAGAGTCACCTATGGATTCCAAAGTACTAGACTATTGGGATGAATCATAACTATGTATGTAATAGATTTTCTCTTTCAGAATATTCGTTAAGTGTAAGTGAAAGATAAAAGCTAACAAGTGAAAATCTAGAACATCCATTAAAGCAACTAAAAATAAAATACCACAAGATAAATGGAGTTAAGCTATCTATGGCATGGAAGAAAATCGTGAAGAATTTTGAGAATACTACTAAGGCATCTTAACATGGCAAACAACTAAGTGTTGAAAGAAAACTAAATACTGTATGCATGGACAAGTAAATGCAAATAATCTAAAACTAGATCTAAATGTCAAGAAAGAAACTATTGCTAGAAGAAGGGCATATCAAAATTAGGGGTCCCCCCAAACTTAAACGAGACCGTACCTCTAGTATGGCGGTCGAGGTGGGAAATCTGACAGTCTTGACATGTCGGGCTCTTGGGAAAATCTAGTGCTCAGTCGTTGATGCCACATGTACATGTGGTCGATCTAAGAACTGGTGGATGCTGTGACGGCTCTGTGCTCATCCCTAGCCCACTGTGCCTGTGTAGCATGCATGTGCTTTCGAACCTTGTGGCGATAGGCATCCTACTCCTGGAAATAGGCTCGAGCCTCGTCGTAGAACTCCTCAACCCTCTAAAAAATCTCCCACATATCCTAGAACTTTGCTTGTGTATAGGTCCGGTGCTCCTCCCATCACTGCCCCTGTGTCTGCTGCTCGACGTATATGTAATCGAGGCATGATCAGAACTCGGAGAATTCATAAGCTGACGTACCTGCATCCTGTTCAAAGTGAAAAAAGAAGGAGGTGCAGGTGTAGGCTCGCGACGTGGACTCGGGGGACTCCTATGCCCTGGTGAATCTACCAGTGTGTGATGGGTAGGAGGTGAGAGGGTGCATGAGTGCAAGGCCTGGCATGTGGTGGGGACTCCATTATAAGATCCAACTGCCAATTGGCACGGTTGGTGATGGCGGTACGATCGGTGTCGAGGAGCCGAAGGGGTGCCAAGTTCTTCCTTACAAAACAAAAATAGTGCCCCTCTCTCACTATTATTTTCATCGCTATGCACACCCCTAGGTCGGTGCTAGGGCTCCCCTCTACTCTATCCAAGTCCATGCAATCGTACCCCATGCTAATGCAAATATGAGTAATCAGACCCCCCAAAATAATTTCCCCCTTAGGCGCTTTACCCATCTTAACTAAATGTCTAACAAAATAGGATCCTACATCTATAGTATTATTCCCCTGTAGCATGTTCCAAAGACACAATAGCTCACTCAATCTCACCACTCCATCACTCTCTCCCCTTCCAAAAATGGTACTAGCCATAAAGCGGTGAATGTGCCTAAAGACAGGATTTTAAAGTCTGGATGCCTTGGCTCTAGAGGGGTCATAAGAAATTTCACCGGTCAATTAATTCCAAAATAATCTTTCATTAAATTCATTGGGTGTTATTCTCTCTTCCCCACTAGGTAACCCGAAGCAAAGGTTCCATTGGTGTAGTGTCCACTCATGCTCTATATTAAATAACTTAAAGGTCACCTTCCCTTCCTCACTATCCCTACATGATAAAATTTTTGCATTCACCGAGCTAAAAAATTCTAGAACGACCCTAGGGTAGGTTGGCCATCTAATCCCCATTAGTACTTCCCATCCTACAAGGTGAAATAACCAATGCACATATGTAGTAAACCTAGGGTTTCTAGGAGGGGTTCATCAATGTACCTAGTCGCGGTGATTTTTCGGTTGGAAAGTGCATTAAATCTATCCCTATGTTTATCATTATGAAATATAATGCTTGGGATGAGCATTACCTTCCTCTGGAGCTTATGGGGCGCACCTTCTCCTTGATCTTACCTCCGAAGAAGCAGATCACATTGCCACATGCTTTGTCCTCCTCATTTTCACTCCTCGGAAGCTTCTTGAAGGTTGGAGGGGCTCCTTAGAGGTTGGAGGAGAGGATTTCACATGGGCTAGGGAGGAGGGTTTGAGTTGCACGGGTGATTTAGGGCAAACCGCATGGCTTCTCCCCTTTTAAAGAGACGTGACACGGCCGTGTGAAATTCACATGCCCGACCATGTAGGATGTTGTGTCGCCGCTTAGAAAAAAGGTTCGGGAATTGTCATGGTCATGTGAAATTCACACGACCGACCATGTGCGCCTCCGAGTTTCTCCCGGAGAGTAACAAGGTATGAGATTTTTCACATGCCCCGCCATGTGCGGTTTTAATCATGGGGCAGGGTCGTGTGGAACATAGCCGCCCATGCTTCTTTTTGAGGGTTCAACAAGGTAACTTCTTTCTACCTAGCTAGTTCTTTCTGACCCTAAACTATTTTCACAGACATTAATGGACAAAAATTAAAGTCTAAACTATACACATGAATGTAAAAAGATTAAAAACATGTAAAATTAAACTTGGGTTGTCTCCCAAGAAGCGCTTGGTTAAGGTCTTGAGCTTGACCATACTCTTTTGTTTTAGCTTGGCTCTGGTGGCTCCGTGAACCTCCATTCGTCCATTTTAGAATCATTAACTTCCAATGGGGTATTTGCTATCCTATAGGAAGTATACTCGTCTGAGAATGGAGCCTTACACTCTGATAAGTTGAATATTATGATCTCGCCATCCACTTCCAAGGAGACTTTGTGCTCCTTCATGTTGATGCATGCTTCTGCAGTGGCTAGAAAGGGTCTCCCTAAGATGATCGGGTTCCGAGGGTTTGGTCCTGTGTCCAATATAATGAAGTCTGTGGGTATCACAAAACTCTCTATTACAATAGTTATGTTCACCAGCATGGCAACTGGTTCTCTGACTGTGTCATCTTCCATACGAATAGTCAGGCCAGCCAGTTGTAACCCACTCGGTCCCATCTCCCTATAGATCGCATAGGGCATAACACTAACAGACAATCCTAGGTCACATAACACTTCGTTGATGCTCTCGCCATGGATCATGCAGGGTAAGACAAAATCACCAGGGTTCTCAAGCTTGGGTGGAATCTTATTTTCGATTTCTGCTTGGTTTGGCAAAGTTGAGATCATGGCTACGCAACCTTTAATGACTTTGCTTTTCTGACCTACTACTTAGTCGTACGCTCCCTCTCCCTTAACCAGGTTCTGCTCGGATGGTAGGGGGGAGCTATCCATGGTTTGTGATATGATCTAGTTTATTTGGGCCACTTGCGTTTCCAACATCTTCATATGGCTCGTGAGCCCATCGACAGAGACCTTTAATTCCCTCAGTGCCTCTTCAGCTCTTTGATGTTGCCGCTGGAATTCTGTATTAGCCTTCGTTTGGGTAGCTATGAAGCCTTTAATCATTGACTCTAATCAAGATTTAAGTTATTGTTGCTGCCCGCTGCTCTGCTGTCCATATCCTCCCGGTTGTTGGAAATTTCCTGAATTATTCCTATAGGAAAAGTTTGGGTGGTTCCTCCATCCGAGATTGTAGGTGCTAGAATATGGGTTGTTGGGACTCTGATGCTGCTCGCCCACCGCATTGACATGGTCAATCTACTCCTCAGAGTAGTTCTTCCCTCCACAGTAGTCCTCCAGATATATTGTTGCTCCATCTCCCCAGGAATTGGCCATACATACAGAAGCAGGGGTCAGAGAGTCAAACCATCTGCTTAATGCATCCATTCTTGCTGCTAGAAGATTAATGGAGTTAACAGTATATCTACCGGCTATGTCACGCCCCGGGAGTATGCCGTGCAGAAAAGTAAACGGACGACATCTCCCCTGTACGTGGCAACATATCAGGTTAATACAAGGCCCGTAGGCCCATAACAACAATATGATATACACAGATATCATCATATCAAATATACTAAACACAGCGGAAACAATACAACCAGATCAACAAGATACAATGACCCAACTGTGCACTCCGGAGTGACTTGACACAACAAGAAATATAATAGAAGTCGAATCAAAGACCAAATACATACAACACGTCCGTATATCACAGATACGGAAACAATACAGGATAAAACCACTAAACGACAATCCACACAAATACAACAAATGCGGATTAAATATCCATCCGTCCGGTGTGAGATGGGATCAGCTGACGGAGCTCCGAACGTCCAAGGAAATCTTCTACCTGTTATCTGGGCGACAGGAAGCCCAGGGTCCAGGGGTGGTGAGTATAAAATCAGGGGTAATATATAGAAAGTGCATGAATAACATATAAGGATAGATCTACAAGTATACATGTGAAGATCTACAGGTATACAGCATGAGTCCAATAGACATACAGTCATATCTAAATCTAATAACAAGTAACTATAGTAAAGTCATACTCAATGTATATACTAACTGATCAACTGAACAGGAAGCAATGTACCAACGTACCCGACGGTCTGCAACACCATAAGCTATATCATCCTGATAGATATATAATAATATAACCCATATAATGTATCAAGTCAATCTCATACCTGACCAATACTCCAACATATGAACAATATATGATCACCTGTATAATAACCCGGTCCGTACCACACAATGACATGATGCTAATCAAATGCATATAACAGTCTGAATCAACGCATGTATCATGCTCAACACATAACAGTAAATAAAATGCAAATGGCATGTATCATGATGTACAAGCATGTGCAACAATCATAGCTCAATCAAATGCAGCATCTCACAGGCATATGTAAAACATATATCAAATACATGCATACATATATATCAGCAATGCATATGCATGGTCACTGTCTGCGGACCCGTCCAACCACGACCCCAGAGTGGCCAGGGTGGCACGACAAATGACAACTAGCCCGACTCCAGCTGCCACCACTCTTGAGTGACCGAGTTGGGTAGTATGACTGAGTAGCGTGTAAGCGTAAAAAGCTAACTACTCCTAGGGGCCCCTACTGCAAGCCACGCTGTCCCTACCCATGAGTAGACAAACGCCGCACACAGGACAACTGCACCTCACACAACCACCGTCTATAGTGGGCGAGTGCTAACACCACTCTGCACAGTGGCCAGGTGCGCATCTCCACTACCACCATCCATAGTGGAGGCGCTGACATCCAATGCTCTTCCCTCAACCCTGCTACCACTACCCCGAGTGGCCGGGGAGGCAGGATGACTGACGACTTGTCTCAATCCACAAGGGAGACCCAGTCAACAGCATGCATGCAATGTGATGATGCATAGCTCCATACATGTATCCTCGCGACACTCCCCATCCCACGGGGAGTCCTGGTCAACTAAAAGTCAACTATGCAAGGACTACAATCCATAAGACTCTCTCTCGCATAAAGAGTCATACTCATCTGATCGTCAACCACGCTAAGACCTCTAGTCAATAGCGATATACAATCGATCATCCATAAAATCATACACAGACATACAATCCCTAATGTATATACCATCACACTAGGACTTCTAGTCCATGGTCACATACTGACAACCACACACCTATCTATGCATAGACAACTAGATCCACCATAGATGCACCACTAATACGAGTATGATATAACAATCGACTCCATAATCCAATCCATCACCTAACCCTAGTGATGTAACTTCGTAACCCAATCTGAAGTCACAAAGATAACCCTAACCACATGTACTTACTGAACATATATCAGCTAATACATAATAGGGTTTATAGTTCCTATCCGAGCTAGATAATCAATGAAGTACCAGAGTATATATCTCAAAGGTCAAGGCAGTACAAGCATATGATTAAATAAGAGTGGATTTAAGGTGAACAGGTATAAACATAAATCCAAGATCATGCACTGGAATTGATCAAAACTACCGGACCAGGTAGATATTACCCACCTGATACGAAGCTCGTATAATCCTCACGGCCGCGGGCCTGCTTCGTATCCCAAATCTGCATATAATAACAAATTAGGATTAAGCATAAAGCTCCAATAATAATACGAATAAAATACTAACTCATTTATATTCGTATTCTTTTCCCAAAGACATTATAACCACTTCCTAAGCTTATACATCATAACCCATATGATCCAAACACTAAAATCTCCAAATCAAAACATACTCTAATGAACTAACCTCCAACCACCCTTCGGCAGCTTACCATCACATTAATTCATAGCAATTACCAACATCCCACACAGATCAATAACTTCACAACGTAAATCTAACAGGAGTCTATAAATTACAATCTCAAAACTTTGAACATCCACACTACAAATCATCCACAGAACTAATCTAAGGAAAACCTAATTAACAACTTCAATCCACTGTTTATCCCTAATTTACAGTAGAAACCATCCCGACTTCTTTAATCATCTACAAAACACCACACCAAAAGCACACTCAGACCTTCCTGGCGGCCTTTACTCCCGTTTACCCTCTGCTCACCGAAGAAATTCCAGATCAAGCACATCGACAAACCATAACCAAGCTAACAATATCGGACAACACATGGGTAATAAGGCTTACCAGTTCTAGACCTCTGTCGGATTTCGGCTGCTCCCGATGGAAATCCCAGTTCCAATCCCGAGCTCTGCAATCCACCCAAATCCACCTTACTCGTCCCCCGATTACCGGCGAAGATCGGAGCTCTGATCCCTAGCTTCGGCATGACGCGACGCGAACAACTTTTCCTCTTGGTCGCTAACTCAAGCAAACCCAACTCCGATCACTGCCCAAACACTGAGCTAGGCTAAAATCGAAAGTCGTAGCTAGCAGCAAACCTTAACTTGACAGGGAAAAACAACAATCGATACCTACCTTCAATGGCAGATCGCTGCCGCGACGACGACGCCGCCTGTCTACCGGAAGTGTTGCCGCGGTTTTTCCCAGCCGAGAACCCTTCGATCCCTGGTCGGAGATCAACCTAGTGGTGGCACCATCCAGCTGCTCGCGCCGGACGCCGATGAACGGAGATCGACGATGCGATCGCGCGGAGCAGAGCGATGACGAAAAAGAAATTGGGAATCGCGGTGAAAATGAGAAGATCCTTCGTTCAGCACCCTTTTTAACAGTCATTCCATTGATCCGGTTAACCCAGCTCAATCCAAACCCAATCTGATTGGGTTCAGGCCAAGCCCCATTTCCAGCCCAATTTCGGCCCAGTCCATTACAGCCCATTTCGGCCCACTAATTAAGCCTAATTAATCCCAATTGATTACGGGTTAATCCATTTTTTTTTTCTTCCCGTATTTTACATTCTCCCCCACTTATAAAAATTTGGTCCCCAAATTTCCGACTCAGGTACGAGTACAAGATGTCACAATAACCATCTCAAGTATCCGGAGCAAAGTCACACCTCAAGTGACTAAGTGGGGTACTGAGCTCGAATATTATATTCCAGCTCCTATATACACTCTCAATCGACCTATTAAGACGTCAATAACTATACCAGAGTGGAGCTCTATACCCGTAACCGATGGGAAACTTTGCCAGAATCATAAGGTGAATCATGAATCACTATCAGAAATGATACCCAAGGATACTCCATGGATATAATTCCATCAAGCGATCCAACGGAGTCCATCTTACGGCCCGGAAGAAAATGAGCGGACCTAGCTAATCGACCATCGACTACCCAAATCCGATCAAGTCCTTTCCGAATTCTAGATAATCTCCCAACACAGTCTAATGTACTAGGCTCTCACTTCCTCACGGTACGTAACCCTACCGATCACAATATTCCATCTTTGCTAGTGAGCATACCAACATCAAACTACGGAATCATCCATGTCCCACATATCGTTCCACCAAATTTAACGCCTCAATACTCACTACTATTTCTGATACACCAATAAATCCTCACTCTCGAATGAAGAGTCTCCTGAAACAACTCTTCCTAAATCGAAATACAACTTTGTAACCACTATCCTTCCTAGAGACGGAGATTTATTCTCACAAGAGAAATTAATCTAATGTCCAAACTTCACTCTGTCACCCAGAACTGAAAGTAACTAGGAGACTATAATGACTGATCTCGCTAGTTTCTTAACTAGCATACACATAATATATGTCTCATTTAACTGCATCGAAATCGCTCCTAATCCCTGCAATATTGCATCTATGTGCAGTACCCTTCCATCCATATCGGACGGATTAACTAACACTGACACAAAAGTCAGCCACCTTCTAGGCCCTGAAACCTAGCTTCACACACTTTCGACCAGGTGATTTCCATCACCTTCTTGGTCTAATAAGTCGACGGTATAGTATCGCTAAAACATCATATCCTAATCTATGGTAAATACCAAATCAATCTAGGAAAACCACAACTTTCCTCAAGATTGGGAATATATCCATAAATATATCCTCCACAGATATGATGACAATCGATCTCAAATACTCCAAGAGTACTTGATTCCTCAAATCCATGAACGACTAAATCGTCGATAAGTCTAACAACATTATCAATCAGCTCTATACACCTGAATCCTTTTACCCTACGCTAATGATAGCTCAATCATCACACCGACAATGATAATTGTACGACACTAAGTCACTACAATATCAAACCTCCAGTCGTAGGCCAACCCTAGGATATACACAGGTGTCATTTAGCTGATCTAACAGATCCTCTATCCACAACGAAGGATACTCATTCTCAACTATTGCGTTCAAATCATCGATAATCGATGCATGACCTCAAAGGTTTGTCTCTCTTTTAACAAGAGTTACGAGTCTTCTCAAGAAGAAACACTAGGAAAGATAAATCTCCCATGGTGTTTAGCAACACTAATACCAATAAAATCATCTCCCGGTATGAGGTCCCCAATATCAGGACTATTCCCGAAATCACCTCAATCGCATATTCCACTTGCCCATGCAGTGGCAAGCCCGGGAGTTTATCCGAATCTATATTCGAATACTCTCGAATTATACGTACATTCGAGATACAAGTTATACCAACGTTCCAACAATCCAACTATCCGTAAGGATATGTCTATCGTAGAGGTATGTCTAGCAAAGGCTAAGGGTATCCCTTGACTTTGTGATCGTTAGTCAACATTTCACATGACGGTAGAGATACCACCAATCCGCAAGTCGATAGAAACCCAGCTAATCCCATCTAAGAATGTTCTGGACAAAGATACCTGTAAACTACCAGTATCTCTCGATATATCCACAAACAGGATAACCTAAAGTAATACCCCGAAGGACCGATCCTTCGGTCTTCTATACTTTTTCTCGAGTAATCATGTAAACTTGTCCAACATCTGTTCTGGACGGCCGAGCTCATGTAGATGCAAAAGACTATCATGGAGGAACTGAAATCAATCACAAAATGAGGTACAAACAATCAGATTGGAGATGATAAACACTGTTGTACTGGCAAAAGATACACATCCGGCTGTATAATATTGAAGAACTGTAACATCATAGCACGCTCCATCTCTGTGAAAGGTACAGCTGCAACTGAAGAATACCGCATAGATACGACCATCGTCGTATACTCTCTCTCCTCTGAACAAATCATAACTACGCCTGGGAAGGTAACAGTTGTTGTCTGAATGTCTGAATCTTCTGAGATGTCTTCGGCTGATACTGCTGAGTAACTTACTTCTTCCGGATGAAAGTATCAAAGAACTCCAACTATATCTGGGGTAGTAGATCGCTGCTGATGTGATAACCTAATCTTCTGTAATAATCTCGGCTTCCGAGGTTGTGGATCGTCCGCTCGTAAGCATCATCCATAGTCTTCAACTGAGTCTTCAAAATACATACTCTCCTCGTAGATACCGGCTGCTTATAGTAGGAACAGATACAATGGTCCATCGAATAATCTGACTCTGTGTCTCGTCGTAACCCGCACTGCACACACATAATCTCCCTTCGGAGTCTTTCCTCTGAGTTCACTGATAAACATGAGAAGCTACTGACAATCTGCAATCGGTCTTCTATGATCGAAAAACTCTCCAATAGTCGCTCGGGACTTACGACTTTAATCTTGCTCCTTTTATCTAACATTTGGAGATTTCGAATTCCAATAATTTGACTCGCAATATCTGCTTATCAAATCTCCAACTCTTTAAAACACTTACTACGGAGTCATTTCTATACACATGACTCGGTCTATACACTTCCGGTAGGATCTGGTAGGAGATCCAAACATCCTGATAAAGATGTCAACCGATAACCTGTGGGTGGCCAAACCAACCCAATCACATTCTTGGGCTATTAAATAGTCGTAACCTTCGCAAGTCTAATGACTCTGCATGGTACCTTCGTAACCAAACAATTACCCTACTCGATGCCCAAGAATTCCCTGACAATGAGTCAAAGAAGATGACGTGGGAAAATACTATCTCACAACATCACTGAATTATGACTAAGTGATACGTTATTTCCCATAGGTTATTTCCTATATCTTACACCAAGTACCGGCTAAATCCAAATAATGGTATGCAGCTAACTTAGCTTCCTCTGTATAACACGAGTTAAGTACTCAAAAGTACCTTCAACGTTATCCAACCTAGAATGACCATCTCAGAGATCAAAATCTCTATGAATATCTCCAAACTAATCCTCTACTATCTACATCAGCAATAGTGTACTCGCGCAGTTCATTACCCCATAGGTAATGATCTGACTAACATAATTAGTGAAAATCTTAGGACCGTAATCCTTGATCTCCACAAGAGATGTGACTACCTAACCCATGCTTTCTGACTCGGTATCAGTCGACTCTCAAAGGTAATTACCTTTTCGATAGCAGGTACATGTCTAATAACCTCAACATATCGTTCCCATGGTCATCTCAAACCACGGTTACGAATACTGATTAACATACTACAAGTCATGCACTGTTATAAGCAACTAAATGCATAGCCAACAGAAGGATATGTAATAACAGTTAACATACCTTAATCCTTGTAGCTCGGAGATGTCCGCAACAGCCAGATCCCAGAACTCACAAACCAAAACCGAGTAAAGCAAAACTCGATGTCCGAACGAAATAAAATCCGAAAATGGACTTCGCAACCTAGGGCTCTGATACCAATAAAATTGTCACGCCCCGAGAGTATGCCGTGCCGAAAAGCAAACGGACGACATCTCCCCTATACGTGGCAACATATCGGGTTAATACAAGGCCCGTAGGCCCACAACAACAATATGATATACACAGATATCATCATATCAAATATACTAAACACAGCGGAAACAATACAACCAGATCAATAAGATACAATGACCCAACTGTGCACTCCGGAGTGACTTGACACAACAAGAAACATAATAGAAGTCGAATCAAAGACCAAATACATACAACACGTTCGTATATCACAGATACGGAAAAAATACAGGATAAAACCACAAAACGACAATCCACACAAATACAACAAATGCGGATTAAATATCCATCCGTCCGGTGTGAGATGGGATCAGCTGACGGAGCTCTGAACGTCCAAGGAAATCTTCTACCTGTTATCTGGGCGACAGGAAGCCCAGGGTCCAGGGGTGGTGAGTATAAACTCAGGGGTAATATATAGAAAGTGCATGAATAACATATAAGGATCGATCTACAGGTATACAACATGAGTCCAATAGACATACAGTCATATCTAAATCTAATAACAAGTAACTATAGTAAAGTCATACTCAATGTATATACTAATTGATCAACTGAACAGGAAGTAATGTACCAACGTACCCGACGGTCTGCAACACCATAAGCTATATCATCCTGACAGATATATAATAATATAACCCATATAATGTATCAAGTCAATCTCATACCTGACCAATACTCCAACATATGAACAATATATGATCACCTGTATAATAACCCGGTCCGTACCACACAATGACATGATGCTAATCAAATGCATATAACAGTCTGAATCAACGCATGTATCATGCTCAACAAATAACAGTAAATAAAATGCAAATGGCATGTATCATGATGTACAAGCATGTGCAACAATCATAACTCAATCAAATGCAGCATCTCACAGGCATATGTAAAACATATATCAAATACATGCATACATATATATCAGCAATGCATATGCATGGTCATCGTCATGGACCCTGGCCCAACCACGACCCCAGTGGCTGGTGGCACGACAAATGACAACTAGCCCGACCCACCGCCACCACTCTTGAGTGACCGGGTAGTATGAGAGTAGCGTGTAAGCGTTTAAAAAGCTAACTACTCCTAGGGGCCTACGCAAGCCACTGTCCCTACCCATGAGTAGACAAACGCCGCACACACAGACAAGCACCTCACACAACCACTGCCTATAGTGGGCGAGTGCTAACACCACTCACAGGGGCAAAGATCTCCTACCACCATCCATAGTGGCCGAGCGCGGCACATCCAATGCTCTTCCCTCAACCCTGCTACCACTACCCCGAGTGGGCGGGGAGGCAGGATGACTGACGACTTGTCTCAATCCACAAGGGAGACCCAATCAACAACATGCATGCAATGTGATGATGCATAGCTCCATACATGTATCCTCGCGACACTCCCCATCCCACGGGGAGTCCTGGTCAACTAAAAGTCAACTATACAAGGACTACAATCCATAAGACTCTCTCTCGCATAAAGAGTCATACTCATCTGACCGTCAACCACGCTAAGACCTCTAGTCAATAGCAATATACAATCGACCATCCAAAAAATCATACACAGGCATACAATCCCTAATGCATATACCATCACACTAGGACTTCTAGTCCATGGTCACATACTGACAACCACACACCTATCTATGCATAGACAACTAGATCCACCATAGATGCACCACTAATACGAGTATGATATAAATATCGACTCCATAATCCAATCCATCACCTAACCCTAGTGATGTAACCTCGTAACCCAATCTGAAGTCACAAAGATAACCCTAACCACATGTACTTACTGAACATATATCATCTAATACATAATAGGGTTTATAGTTCCTATCCGAGCTAGATAATCAATGAAGTACCAGAGTATATATCTCAAAGGTCAAGGCAGTACAAGCATATGATTAAATAAGAGTGGATTTAAGGTGAACAGGTATAAACATAAATCCAAGATCATGCACTGAAATTGATCAAAACTACCGAACCAGGTAGATATTACCCACCTGATACGAAGCTCGTATAATCCTCACGGCCGCGGGCCTGCTTCGTATCCCAAATCTGCACATAATAACAAATTAGGATTAAGCATAAAGCTCCAATAATAATACGAATAAAATACTAACTCATTTATATTCGTATTCTTTTCCCAAAGACATTATAACCACTTCCTAAGCTTATACATCATAACCCATATGATCCAAACACTAAAATCTCCAAATCAAAACATACTCTAATGAACTAACCTCCAACCACCCTTCGGCAGCTTACCATCACATTAATTCATAGCAATTACCAACATCCCACATAGATCAATAACTTCACAACGTAAATCTAACAGGAGTCTATAAATTACAATCTCAAAACATCGAACATCCACACTACAAATCATCCACAGAACTAATCTAAGGAAAACCTAATTAACAACTTCAATCCACTGTTTATCCCTAATTTACAGTAGAAACCATCCCGACTTCTTTAATCATCTACAAAACACCACACCAAAAGCACACTCAGACCTTCCCTGGCAGCCTACTCCAGCTTTACCCTCCGCCACCAAGAAATTCCAGATCAAGCACATCGACAAACCATAACCAAGCTAACAATATCGGACAACACATGGGTAATAAGGCTTCTAGACCTCTGTCCGGATTTTTGTCGCTCCCGATGGATATCCTCCCAATCCCGAGCTCTGCAATCCACCCAAATCCACCTTACTCGTCCCCCGATTACCGGCGAAGATCGGAGCTCTGATCCCTAGCTTCGGCGGCACGCGACAGCCAGCTTTTCCCTCTTGGCTGCTAACCGAAGCAAACCCAACTCCGATCACTGCCCAAACACTGAGCTAGGCTAAAATCGAAAGTCGTAGGTAGCAGCAAACCTTAACTTGACAGGGAAAAACAACAATCGATACCTACCTTCAATGGCGCTCTCACGAAGTGTCGCCGCAGTTTTTCCCAGCCGAGAACCCTTCGATCCCTGGTCGGAGATCAACCTAGTGGTGGCGCCGTCCAGCTGCTCGCGCCGGATGCCGATGAACGGAGATCGACGATGCGATCGCGCGAAGCAGAGCGATGACGAAAAAGAAATTGGGAATCGCGGTGAAAATGAGACGATCCTTCGTTCGGCACCCTTTTAACAAATGCTGCTTCCATTGATCCTAAGTTAACCTTCAACCCAAACCTAACTGATCGGTTTTTAAGCCCCATTTCCAAATTTCAATTTCCCACCATTACAGCCCATTTCGGCCCACTAATTAAGCCTAATTAATCCCAATTGATTACGGGTTAATCCATTTTTTTTTTCTTCCCGTATTTTACATTCTCCCCCACAATAAAAATTTGGTCCCCAAATTTCCGACTCAGGTACGAGTACAAGATGTCACAATAACCATCTCAAGTATCCGGAGCAAAGTCACACCTCAAGTGACTAAGTGGGGGTACTGAGCTCGAATATTATATTCCATCTCCTATATACACTCTCAATCGACCTATTAAGACGTCAATAACTATACCATAGTGGAGCTCTATACCCGTAACCGATGGGAAACTTTGCCAGAATCATAAGGTGAATCATGAATCACTATCAGAAATGATACCCAAGGATACTCCATGGATATAATTCCATCAAGCGATCCAACGGAGTCCATCTTATGGCCCGGAAGAAAATGAGCGGACCTAGCCAATCGACCATCGACTACCCAAATCCGATCAAGTCCTTTCCGAATTCTAGATAATCTCCCAACACAGTCTAATGTACTAGGCTCTCACTTCCTCACGGTACGTAACCCTACCGATCACAATATTCCATCTTTGCTAGTGAGCATACCAACATCAAACTACGGAATCATCCATGTCCCACATATCGTTCCACCAGCCGGAACGTCTCAATACTCACTATTTTCGGATACACTCCGAATAAATCCTCACTCTCGAATGAAGAGTCTCCTGAAACAACTCTTCCTAAATCGAAATACATCTTTGTAACCACTATCCTTCCTAGAGACGGAGATTTATTCTCACAAGAGAAATTAATCTAATGTCCAAACTTCACTCTGTCACCCAGAACTGAAAGTAACTAGGAGACTATAATGACTGATCTCGCTAGTTTCTTAACTAGCATACACATAATATATGCCTCATTTAACTGCATCGGGATCGCTCCTAATCCCTGCAATATTGCATCTATGTGCAGTACCCTTCCATCCATATCGGACGGATTAACTAACACTGACACAAAAGTCAGCCACCTTCTAGGCCCTGAAACCTAGCTTCACACACTTTCGACCAGGTGATTTCCATCACCTTCTTGGTCTAATAAGTCGACGGTATTGTATCGCTAAAACATCATATCCTAATCTATGGTAAATACCAAATCAATCTAGGAAAACCACAACTTTCCTCAAGATTGGGAATATATCCATAAATATATCCTCCACAGATATGATGACAATCGATCTCAAATACTCCAAGAGTACTTGATTCCTCAAATCCATGAACGACTAAATCGTCGATAAGTCTAACAACATTATCAATCAGCTCTATACACCTGAATCCTTTTACCCTACGCTAATGATAGCTCAATCATCACACCGACAATGATAATTGTACGACACTAAGTCACTACAATATCAAACCTCCAGTCGTAGGCCAACCCTAGGATATACACAGGTGTCATTTAGCTGATCTAACAGATCCTCTATCCACAACGAAGGATACTCATTCTCAACTATTGCGTTCAAATCATCGATAATCGATGCATAACCTCAAAGGTTTGTCTCTCTTTTAACAAGAGTTACGAGTCTTCTCAAGAAGAAACACTAGGAAAGATAAATCTCCCATGGTGTTTAGCAACACTAATACCAATAAAATCATCTCCCGGTATGAGGTCCCCAATATCAGGACTATTCCCGAAATCACCTCAATCGCATATTCCACTTGCCCATGCAGTGGCAAGCCCGGGAGTTTATCCGAATCTATATTCGAATACTCTCAAATTATACGTACATTCGAGATACAAGTTATACCAACGTTCCAACAATCCAACTATCCGTAAGGATATGTCTATCGTAGAGGTATGTCTAGCAAAGGCTAAGGGTATCCCTTGACTTCGTGATCGTTAGTCAACATTTCACCTGACGGTAGAGATACCACCAATCCGCAAGTCGATAGAAACCCAGCTAATCCCATCTAAGAATGTTCTGGACAAAGATACAGAACTACCAAAGATCTCTCGATATATCCACAAACAGGATAACCTAAAGTAATACCCCGAAGGACCGATCCTTCGGTCTTCTATACTTTTTCTCGAGTAATCATGTAAACTTGTCCAACATCTGTTCTGGACGGCCGAGCTCATGTAGATGCAAAAGACTATCATGGAGGAACTGAAATCAACTGCTGAAAATGAGGTACAATCTGAAACAACTGCATTGGAGATGATAAACACTGTTGTACTGGCAAAAGATACACATCTGGCTGTATAATATTGAAGAACTATAACATCATAGCATGCTCCATCTCTGTGAAAGGTACAGCTGCAACTGAAGAATACCGCTTAGATATGACCATCGTCGTATACTCTCTCTCCTTTGAACAAATCATAACTATGCCTGGGAAGGTAACAGTTGTTGTCTGAATGTCTGAATCTTCTGAGATGTCTTACCGATATTCGAGTAACTTACTTCTTAGGATGAAAGTATCAAAGAACTCCAACTATATCCGTAGTAGATCGCCGATGTGATAACCTAATCTTCGTAATAATCTCGGCTCGAGGTTGTGGATCGCCCGCCGTAAGCATCATCCATAGTCTTCAATCGAGTCTTCAAAATACATACTCCTCGAGATACCCGCTTATAGTAGAACAGATACAATGGTCCATCGAATAATCGACTCACGGTCTCGTCAACCTGACCGCACACACATAATCTCCCTTCGGAGTCTTTCCTCTGAGTTCACTGATAAACATGAGAAGCTACTGACAATCTGCAATCGGTCTTCTATGATCGAAAAACTCTCCAATAGTCGCTCGGGACTTACGACTTTAATCTTGCTCCTTTTATCCAATATTTGGAGATTTCGAATTCCAATAATTTGACTCACAATATCTGCTTATCAAATCTCCAACTCTTTAAAACACTTACTACGGAGTCATTTCTATACACATGACTCGGTCTATACACTTCCGGTAGGATCTGGTAGGAGATCCAAACATCCTGATAAAGATGTCAACCGATAACCTGTGGGTGGCCAAACCAACCCAATCACATTCTTGGGCTATTAAATAGTCGTAACCTTCGCAAGTCTAACGGCTCTGCATGGTACCTTCGTAACCAAACGATTACCCTACTCGATGCCCAAGAATTCCCTGACAATGAGTCAAAGAAGATGACGTGGGAAAATACTATCTCACAACATCACTGAATTGTGACTAAGTGATACGTTATTTCCCGTAGGTTATTTCCTATATCTTACACCAAGCTCGCAAATCCGATAATGGTATGCACTAACTTAGCTTCTTCAGATAACACGAGTTAAGTACTCAAAAGTACCTTCAACGTTATACAACCTAGAACGACCATCTGGATCAAAATCTCTATGAATATCTCCAAACTAATCCTACTATCTACATCGCAATAGTGTACTCGCGCAGTTCATTACCCCATAGGTAATGATCTGACTAACATAATTAGTGAAAATCTTAGGACCGTAATCCTTGATCTCCACAAGAGATGTGACTACCTAACCCCTGCTTTCTGACTCGGTATCAGTCGACTCTCAAAGGTAATTACCTTTTCGATAGCAGGTACATGTCTAATAACCTCAACATATCGTTCCCATGGTCATCTCAAACCACGGTTACGAATACTGATTAACATACTACAAGTCATGCACTGTTATAAGCAACTAAATGCATAGCCAACAGAAGGATATGTAATAACAGTTAACATACCTTAATCCTTGTAGCTCGGAGATGTCCGCAACAGCCAGATCCCAGAACTCACAAACCAAAACCGAGTAAAGCAAAACTCGATGTCCGAACGAAATAAAATCCGAAAATGGACTTCGCAACCTAGGGCTCTGATACCAATAAAATTGTCACGCCCCGAGAGTATGCCGTGCCGAAAAGCAAACGGACGACATCTCCCCTGTACGTGGCAACATATCGGGTTAATACAAGGCCCGTAGGCCCACAACAACAATATGATATACACAGATATCATCATATCAAATATACTAAACACAGCGGAAACAATACAACCAGATCAACAAGATACAATGACCCAACTGTGCACTCCGGAGTGACTTGACACAACAAGAAACATAATAGAAGTCGAATCAAAGACCAAATACATACAACACGTTCGTATATCACAGATACGGAAACAATACAGGATAAAACCACAAAACGACAATCCACACAAATACAACAAATGCGGATTAAAAATCCATCCGTCCGGTGTGAGATGGGATCAGTTGACGGAGCTCCGAACGTCCAAGGAAATCTTCTACCTGTTATCTGGGCGACAGGAAGCCCAGGGTCCAAGGGTGGTGAGTATAAACTCAGGGGTAATATATAGAAAGTGCATGAATAACATATAAGGATAGATCTACAAGTATACATGTGAAGATCTACAGGTATACAGCATGAGTCCAATAGACATACAGTCATATCTAAATCTAATAACAAGTAACTGTAGTAAAGTCATACTCAATGTATATACTAATTGATCAACTGAACAGGAAGTAATGTACCAACGTACCTGACGGTCTGCAACACCATAAGCTATATCATCCTGATAGATATATAATAATATAACCCATATAATGTATCAAGTCAATCTCATACCTGACCAATACTCCAACATATGAACAATATATGATCACCTGTATAATAACCCGATCCGTACCACACAATGACATGATGCTAATCAAATGCATATAACAGTCTGAATCAACGCATGTATCATGCTCAACACATAACAGTAAATAAAATGCAAATGGCATGTATCATGATGTACAAGCATGTGCAACAATCATAGCTCAATCAAATGCAGCATCTCACAGGCATATGTAAAATATATATCAAATACATGCATACATATATATCAGCAATGCATATGCATGGTCATGTCTCCTCTAACCAACCACGACCCCAGAGTGGCCAGGGTGGCACGACAAATGACAACTAGCCCGACTCCAGCTGCCACCACTCTTGAGTGACCGAGTTGGGTAGTATGACTGAGTAGCGTGTAAGCGTAAAAAGCTAACTACTCCTAGGCCTCACAGAAGCCACTGTCCCTACCCATGAGTAGACAAGCGCCGCATAGACAACCGCACCTCACACAACCACCGTCTATATGGGCGAGTGCTAACACCACTCTGCCATGGCCGGCAAAAGGATCTCCAGCCTACCACCATCCATAGTGGCGGCAGACATCCAATGCTCGCCTCAACCTCAAGTACCACTACCCCGAGTGGCCGGGGAGGCAGGATGACTGACGACTTGTCTCAATCCACAAGGGAGACCCAGTCAACAACATGCATGCAATGTGATGATGCATAGCTCCATACATGTATCCTCGCGACACTCCCCATCCCACGGGGAGTCCTGGTCAACTAAAAGTCAACTATGCAAGGACTATAATCCATAAGACTCTCTCTCGCATAAAGAGTCATACTCATCTGACCGTCAACCACGCTAAGACCTCTAGTCAATAGCGATATACAATCGACCATCCATAAAATTATACACAGGCATACAATCCCTAATGTATATACCATCACACTAGGACTTCTAGTCCATGGTCACATACTGACAACCACACACCTATCTATGCATAGACAACTAGATCCACCATAGATGCACCACTAATACGAGTATGATATAACAATCGACTCCATAATCCAATCCATCACCTAACCCTAGTGATGTAACCCCGTAACCCAATCTGAAGTCACAAAGATAACCCTAACCACATGTACTTACTGAACATATATTAGCTAATACATAATAGGGTTTATAGTTTCTATCCGAGCTAGATAATCAATGAAGTACCAGAGTATATATCTCAAAGGTCAAGGCAGTACAAGCATATGATTAAATAAGAGTGGATTTAAGGTGAACAGGTATAAACATAAATCCAAGATCATGCACTGAAATTGATCAAAACTACCGGACCAGGTAGATATTACCCACGATCTGACGGCTCGTATAATCCTCACCACGGCCCGCTTCAGATCCCAAAGCACATAATAACAAATTAGGATTAAGCATAAAGCTCCAATAATAATACGAATAAAATACTAACTCATTTATATTGTATTCTTTTCCCAAAGACATTATAACCACTTCCTAAAAACATACATCATAACCCATATGATCCAAACACTAAAATCTCCAAATCAAAACATACTCTAATGAACTAACCTCCAACCACCCTTCGGCAGCTTACCATCACATTAATTCATAGCAATTACCAACATCCCACATAGATCAATAACTTCACAACGTAAATCTAACAGGAGTCTATAAATTACAATCTCAAAACATCGAACATCCACACTACAAATCATCCACAGAACTAATCTAAGGAAAACCTAATTAACAACTTCAATCCACTGTTTATCCCTAATTTACAGTAGAAACCATCCCGACTTCTTTAATCATCTACAAAACACCACACCAAAAGCACACTCAGACCTTCCCTGGCAGCCTACTCCCGTTTACCCTCTGCTCACCGAAGAAATTCCAGATCAAGCACATCGACAAACCATAACCAAGCTAACAATATCGGACAACACATGGGTAATAAGGCTTACCAGTTCTAGACCTCTGTCGGATTTCGGCTGCTCCCGATGGATATCCCAGTTCCAATCCCGAGCTCTGCAATCCACCCAAATCCACCTTACTCGTCCCCCGATTACCGGCGAAGATCGGAGCTCTGATCCCTAGCTTCGGCGGCACGCGACAGCCAGCTTTTCCCTCTTGGCTGCTCACCGAAGCAAACCCAACTCCGATCACTGCCCAAACACTGAGCTAGGCTAAAATCGAAAGTCGTAGCTAGCAGCAAACCTTAACTCGACAGGGAAAAACAACAATCGATACCTACCTTCAATGGCAGATCGCTGCCGCGACGACGACGCCGCCTGTCTACCGGAAGTGTCGCCGCGGTTTTTCCCAGCCGAGAACCCTTCGATCCCTGGTCGGAGATCAACCTAGTGGTGGCGCCGTCCAGCTGCTCGCGCCGGACGCCGATGAACGGAGATCGACGATGCGATCGCGCGGAGCAGAGCGATGACGAAAAAGAAATTGGGAATCGCGGTGAAAATGAGACGATCCTTCGTTCGGCACCCTTTTTAACAGCCGTTCCATTGATCCGGTTAACCCAGCTCAACCCAAACCCAATCTGATTGGGTTCAGCCCAAGCCCCATTTCCAGCCCAATTTCGGCCCAGTCCATTACAGCCCATTTCGGCCCACTAATTAAGCCTAATTAATCCCAATTGATTACGGGTTAATCCATTTTTTTTTCTTCCCGTATTTTACATGCTACAGGTGCTTGGTGACTAAGCCCGGAAGCCCATTGGTGGTGGTTCTGGCCCACCTCTTTGATCAACTCTTTCGCTTACCCAATGGTTTTGTTCATTAACACTCCTCCTGCAGCGGAATCGAGGGAAACCTTCATGGCATATGTGATCCCATTATAGAATATGTGGATCGCCAGCCACCTCTCTAGACCATGGTGGGGACATTGATGGAGTAGCCCTTGTCAGCCTAAGTATGATCTTGGTTTTGGTGTGTGTGTCAAAGAGTTTAAGTTAGGATGTTATGCTTTTTATGTGTGTGTTTAAGTAGTGCAGGACTTAGTGAATCACACATGAGTAGCTTAATGAAGCATTGGCAAGTTCATCCATCTCGTGGCTCGAGTCCTTGAGTCGGTGAAGGATGGAACGGGGAGAAGTCGTGAGCTTGATGCATCCGAGGGACCGTCGAATGAGGAGCATTAGAGTGAAGCCAAAGGAAGTAGACTTCAGGGCAAGACACAAAGGATGGCACGGGAGAAGCCATGAGCTTAGTGCATCCAAGGAACACAGGTCGAAGGAAGAGAGCTTCAATGGTGTACTCTGTGGGGAGATGAGAGTTGAGTGAATGTAACCCGGGATAGGGTAGTTCGACTTAGGGAACTTGGCCAAATGGATAAGGCCAAGTTTCGGATGCTCAAACACTTGTGTTGAGGTTTTACCCGACGGTCAGATACTCAAACATCTTATTGTTTGAGATTTTACCCGATGACAGTCGACTGGTCTAAGTCGACTATTAGTTGACTGGTGTTTGGCTAAGGTTTGTGCCCTATCAGTCGACTACTATAAGTGGAAATAGGCCAGAACCTCCAATAGTCGATTGATCGATCACTCTGCAGCACCACCACCTACCGACACATTACGATTGCCAGCAGCTATGACGGTGATGATCTGCAAGTCGCTTGGTCAAGACATTGAGGTGGCCCATTACAACGCATAGCTTGATCACGATGCCTATGAACAGGAAGAAAGCCCTCTTCTCTATAAAAAGAGGGCTTGGGAGCTTTGGAGAGGTTAATGCTTTAACTCCAAACTTTGCTCCAAGTTCCCTAAACGTTTTTTCTCTCCTCTTCCCTATTTCTATCTCTATCATATTGCAAGAGGGAGAGTTTGTGTAAGAAGGTTTCCTCCACCTTGGTTTGAGCTAAAGGAGGGTTTAGTGAAAATGTTGAGGGAGTGATCCACCTAACGGATTGTCATGGACTAGTGGCAAGGTTCGTGAACCACGTTAAAAGATTGTGTTCGTGATTTCTTCTTCTTTGCTTTGTTTTTATCTTTAATTGTCTTTGCATTAACATTATTATTATTCTTCTGCGCTAACGAGCATTGTAGACGATTAAGCACGAGCGAGTTCCATCGAGCATCGAAAGGCTATTCAACCCCCCTCCCCTTCTAGCTGGGTCATTGATCCCCAACAAGTGGTATCAAAGCAATGAGCTTGTCAATGGACTCATCGCCTAAACAAACAAATCATCAATGGTCGGCATGAACATTCACCCACCGAAGTTTGAAGGTGATTTCTCTTGGTGGAAGAAAAGGATGGAGGTATTTTTCGAAACTGATTTTGACATTATGCTAATCATGGAAAATGGTTTCGAAATACCTAGGGATAAAGACAACAAGCCATTAGAGAAATTAAGATGGACAAAGAAACAAAAGGAAAAGTACCTAGCAAATTCGAAAGCCAAACATCATCTCTTCAATGTGCTTCTTCAACAAGAGATTAATCGAATAGGAGAATGCTCAAGTGCCAAGGAGATGTGGGAGAAGCTAATTGAGCTTCATGAGGGCAATTCCTGTAGGGATGTATACTGAAAAGTCTATCTTTTGTATGAACATCTTTATTTTGAAATAAGAATCACATGATCATTGTTTGCATTTTTATGGTTATGCAATATTGTCTAATACATTACATTGTAGATAACATGGTGTGTGGTGTCACACGGGAGATCATGTTATCGGCTCCTTGTAAAGTATAAGTAAAGGCTCACAACCGAGATGGCTTTGGACAAACCATCGGAATGGTTGTAGTGTGATTTGGTATTGGTTTGTCTTGACCATAGAATCACACTAGTGCACTTTGTGTATTAAGCAGGACCGACTTAGAGGTGATTTGATTTATTGCTGACTACATAATCGAATTGGACCTCAGATATTATTTAGTACATGCTCTTAATCCTGATATAATAACGGGCACATATACTTAGTATTTGTCTCTTTGATTTACCAATGGGCGAGATTTATAGAATAAATCTATAGGATCAGTAAGTTGGGAGATGATATTATTTATATGGTGTTCCATTGATTATAGGAGGAAACCGTGTCCTATATATTAGGATGATGATGTCCCCTTGAGGAGCTCATAAGGTTCATCATGTAAACCCTGCAGGTGGACTTGGTCCGGCATGATGAAAAGGTTGAGTGGTACTACTCATAGAGTTAGATGTTGATTAATTAATGGCTAGCAAATTAATTAATCGACGAACATTCGAGATCTTAAACACGGGGAGAAAATGTACAAATAATATATGGAGCCCATATTAATTTATGGGGGTTGGTGAGGTAGATCAATGATAATCCTCTAGTGGAATAGATAATCATTAGTGGATTGGACTTTATGTGGGCTTGATCCATGGGTGGCCAAGATCCAACTCCTCCTCATGGTCCTTATTGTAGCCTATTAACACCTCATGAAGCTTAGATCCAATGGATAGAAACAAAACTCTAGATCCAAAGGTAGAGATTAAATCTCTAAGATCCGACGGTTGAGATTAAATCTCTAGATCCGACGGTTGAGATTAAATCCCAAGAACCAATGGTGGAGATTAAACCAAGGCTTATCCCTAACTCTATAAAAGGGTGGACTAGGGGTGGGTGGCAAGACACAATGGAGAGGAAAGGGGGCTAGGGTTTTGGCCGGCAAGAGCAAGGGAGGTTAGGGTTTTTGGGTGGTCACAATTAAGGAAAGTTTTTTTTCTTCTTCTTCCTTTGGTGGACAAAACCCTTCCTCCTTCTTCTCTCCTTGTTTTGGTCGGTGCCCAAGCTTCTCCCTTTCATCTATGGCTTATGATGGATGGAATTAGGGTTGCTTCCCTTGGGTGGCAAGTAATCCTAGTTGGGATAGGAATAGGATTGGGCGGCTAGGGTTAGGTTTTGAGGGTTGTTGGTGGGCGGCAACAAGTGGAGGAGGGATTCATCTTCTTCTTCCTAAGGTTGGCCGACCCCTCTTCTTCTGCCCTCTACCTTGGCCGGAGCTCCACCTATTCTTCTTCCCTTCATCCTTGGCCGGAAATTAGGAGAGCTTAGTTTAGGGTTTGGGCAGAAACAAGGAGGAGGCTTGTTTTTCTTTCTCTTCTCCAAGTGTTGGCCGGCACCCATGTCCTCTTTGATTCTCCTTTGGCCGGTTTCCATACTCCATGTTCTCTTCCTTGGCCGACAGAAACATCGAGTTTATTGACTTGGTGGCCGGTTCTAGATGGGAAGATGAGTTTTTGTTTTATGATCTTCCTTTGTTCAGAGTGAACAAGGAAGGAAGATTGGCGATCTAGGAGCTTCAACTTTTGGAAGATCGTCACACACACGACATTCAAAAGAAGGAAGGACATACAATAGAAGATCAAGAGGTATAACAAGAGGTATAATCTTGTTTATTTTGATTAGTGTTCTTCTGTATTATGTTTATAATTGCTTTTCAATTATATGCATGTGTTGTGTGGATGTTTACTTTATGTATGTGGCTAAATAATACTTGGATCCCGAATATAAATACAAAAACCGGCGATCCGTACATCGTCTATTCCACGACTACTCGTAGAATAGAGGATGGTCGCTTGAACAACGAGTTTGTTCAAGTGACCTCTCTAAATGAATAGCACGACGATGACTTGGTTGTTTGGGCAATCCCTTGTGTCTAGGATTAAATTTTTTAATTCGGGGACATCGATGGGATCGCCATAACCAAACGACCGAGGTGAAGTGGAAAGCGAAGTTTCCCCTCACAGACTCGATAAGCAAAAACCCTTCAATTGGTATCAGAGCGGAGGTTTTCGATTTTGTGTGTTTAGGATTCGGTTAATTTTTATGCACTTTTCATATATTATATGTGTCGGATAATAGTAGGATATGCGTAGTTTAACTTTTTGGTTGTAGACACAAGATCTGACTATTATGGCCATATGTGTGTATGTGATTGTATGTGTATATTTTGTTGAATCCTCGGGGTTGACGATGCTAGTATTTGATTTTTTGTAAATTAGATATGACATTGTTTAGCCACTCTTTATTTTATTTTACTTTCGATCTAGATTTCATGTACACTCCCTCGTGGAGTATAGGATCGATGGATGTAAATTAAAATAGGTTTTAGTCTCGGCTCGGATCTCCGGATGGCTCGTACATGACATATGAGGAGCGGACGAGATGGCGATGCGACGGGAGACATATTGAAGACAAAAGCTATAATAGTTGGAAAAATTTTATTTTTCATATTTATTGCTTTTTGTTTGATATGCATGTCGTAGGCTAGAAAATTCCTCATTTCAAATTACTAACTGGGAGAGGGATATTTTTATAAATTCCCACAGCCTCCATTACGATTTGACATGTGATGCAAGCAAACTTGTGTGTCGGCTCTGAGTGCCTTCCTCCCCATCGGATGAGTTTGTTTGCAGATCACAAGGTCAAATATGGTTATAGAAAATTATTAAGGAGCGTGTGTACTTCCCCATCGTAAGGCACATAACCCAAGATAATTACCTTGGTACCAAGTAATGGTGAACACTTAGATACAAATATAAGTATCCTCCTTATCGGAGTCGCTGCTTTTATTTGTAGGGCCAAAGAGAAACCAACTATTAATTTTAATTGTCAAAAAGTTAGGTTGACAAGATAGTAAAATTAATGGGTAAAACCTCCTCTTACAAATGTAGAATTCGTATACGTCCACACTATCGTGGCATACGATATTCTCGGTGTTTTGAGGTGTTGGTTGATTTTAAAATTTTATTGTTTGAGGAATCAATAATTTTTTGAAATCTAAAGTAATGATCTGTGTGATTCTTAGGATTTTCAAAATGACTTACAGTTCACTTGTTATGATACTAAAGGAAAATAAACTTACTGTACCCAAATGATGTTGATTGGAAAAGAATCTAGATATTATCTTAACAGCTGAGGAGTACAAATATGTACTCTTCGAAGAGGGTCCTCCGAAGCCTGCAAATGAGCTAGAAGCCCTTGGAGCTGAGATCGATGGGGAAACCCAGGTCGATATCATTCTCCAATCTGTAGGGATGTATACTGAAAAGTCTATCTTTTCTATGAACATCTTTATTTTTGAAATAAGAATCACATGATCATTGTTTGCATATTTTTATGCATATTGTCTAATACGTTACATTGTAGATATCATGGTGTGTGGTGTCACACGGGAGATCATGTTATCAGCTCCTTGTAAAGTATAAGTAAAGGCTCACAACCGAGATGACTTTGAACAAACCATCGGAATGGTTGTAGTGTGATTTGGTGTCGGTTTGTCTTGACCATAGAATCACACTAGTGCACTTTGTGTGTATTGAGCAGGACCGACATAGAGGTGATTCGATTTATTGCTGACTACATAATTGAATCGGACCTCAGATATTATTTAGTACATGCTCTTAATCCCGATATAATAACGGGCACATATACTTAATAGTCATCTCTTTGATTTACCAATGGGCGAGATTTATAGATTAAATCGATAGGCTCGGTAAGTTGGGAGATGATATTATTTATATGGTGTGCCGTTGATTATAGGAGGAAACCGTGACCTATATATTAGGATGTTGGTGTCCCCTTGAGGAGCTCATAAGGTTCATCATGTAAACCCTGCAGGTTGACTTGGTCCGGCATGATGAAAAGGTTGAGTGGTACTACTCAAGGGGTTAGATGTTGATTAATTAATGGTCAGTAAATTAATTAATCGACGGACATTCAAGATCTTAAACACGGGGAGAAAATGTACAAATAATATATGGAGCACATATTATCATATGGGGGTTGGTGAGGTAGATCAATGATGAACCTTTAGTGGATTAGATCATCATTAGTGGATCGGACTTTATGTGGGCTTGATCCATGGGTGGCCAAGACCCAACTCCTCGTCATGGTCCCTAATGTAGCCTATTAACACCTCATGATGCTTAGATCCAATGGATAGAAACAAAACTCTAAGATCCATTGGTAGAGATTAAATCTCTAAGATCTGACGGTTGAGATTAAATCTTTTGATCCGACGGTTGAGATTAAATCCCTAGAACCAATGGATGAGATTAATTCATGACTTATCCCTAACTCTATAAAAGGATGGCATGGAGTTGGCGTGAACATGAATTGGAGGAGAGCTAGGGTTTGGGCGGCAAGAAGGAATCCTATTTGAGATAGGATTAGGATTAGGGTTTGGAGGCAAGGGTGGCACCAAATAAGGAAGGTATTCTTCTCTTCTTCTTCCTCTTTTGGCCAACGTCCAGCACCCTTTCCAGCTCTTTTCCAGCCTTGGCCGGCACCCAAAAGCTCCATTATTCTTCTCCTTAGGTGGTGGAAACAAGATATAGGGGTTCCCTTGGTATCTTGGTAGTTTTCCACCACTTTCCCTTCCTTCTAGTTGGCCGGCGGCAAGGAGTTTGTGTGCTCCTTGTTGGTTGGTTTTGGGGAGGAGAAAAATCTTGTTTCTATTCTTCATGTTGCTTTGGAAGAGCAAGGAAGGAAGATTTGCGATCTAGGAGCTTCGACTTTTGGTGGATCGTCGCCCACACGACGTCCAAAAGGAGGAAGGTCATACATTAGAAGATCGAGAGGTATACCTATTCTACTTTCTTCTCTTTGTATGTTGCTTATTTTTGTTTTTCAAATATAAGCATGTTATATTTCTGTAAATGGCTAAATAATACTTGGATCCCGAGCATAAACACAAAAACCGGCGATCCGTACATCGTCTATTCCGCGGCTACTCGTAGAATAGTGGAAGGTCGTTTGAACAACTAGTTTGTTCAAGTGACCTCTCTAAACGAATGGCACGATGATGACTTGGTTGCTTTGGGAATCCCTTTTGTCTAGGATTAAATTTTTTTAATCCGGGGACATCGAAGGGATCACCATGGTCAAGCAACCGAGAGGAAGGGGAAGCGAAGTTTCCCCTCACGGACTCGACAAGGGACATCCCTTCAATTGGTATCAGAGCCAAGGTTTCCGATTTTTTGTGTTTAGGATTCGGTTAATTTTTATGCACTTTTTCATATATTATATGTGCCAGATAATAGTAGGATATGCGTAGTTTAACTCTTTGGTTGCAGACATAAGATCCGACTATTATTATCATATGTGTATATGTGATTGTATGTGTGTAAATATTTATTTTGTTGAATCCTCGGGGTTGACGAGGCTAGTATTTAGTTTTTGGTAAATTAAATACGACATTGTTTAGCCGCTCTTTATTTTATTTTACTTTCGATCTTGATTCCATGTAGACTCCCTCGTGGAGTATAGGATCGATGGATGTAAATTAAAATAGGTTTTAGTCTTGGCTCGGATCTCCGGATGGCTTGTACATGGCGTAGGAGGAGCGGACGAGATGGCGATGCGACGGGAGTCATATTGAAGACAAAAGCCATAATAGTTGGAAAATAATTTATTTTTCATATTTATTGCTTTTTGTTTGATATGCATGTCGTAGGCTAGGAAAATTCCTCAATTTCAAATTACTAAGTGGGAGAGGGATATTTTTTTAAAATTCCCACGACCTCCATTACCATTTGATATGTGATGCAAACAAACTTGCACGTCAGCTCTGAGTGCCTTCCTCCCCATCGGATGGGTTTTTTAGCAGATCACAAGGTCGAATATGGTTATAGGAAATTATTAAGGAGCGTGTGTACTTGCCCATCGTAAGACACATAACCCGAGATAATTAACTTAGTACCAAGTAATGGTGAACACTTAGATACAAATATAAGTATCCTCCCCATCGGAGTCACTGCTTTTATTTGTAGGGCCAAAGAGGAACCAACTATTAATTTTACTTGTCAAAAAGTTAGGTTGACAAGATAGTAAAATTAATGGGTAAAACCTCCTCTTACAAATGTAGAATTTGTATACGTCCACACTATCGTGGCATACGATATTCTCGGTGTTTTGAGGTGTTGGTTGATTTTGAAATTTTATTGTTTGAGGAATCAATAATTTTTTAAAATCTACAGTAATGATCTATGTGATTCTTAGGATTTTCAAGAATGACTTTCAGTCCACTTACTATGATACTAAAGGAAATAAACTTACTGTACCCAAATAATATTGATTGGAAAAGAATCTAGATATTGTCTTATCTGCTAAGGAGTACAAGTATGTACTCTTCGAAGAGTGTCCTCAAGCCATGGTTACTCAAAAAGGTTTCTACTTCTAAGACGAAAGGCAAGAATAAGGAGAAACAAGGTAGAACAAAGCTGGTAGGAGGATCTCGGGGAGGAGTGAAGAAGCCGAAAGGCAAGTACTTCACTTACAAGCAGGATGAACATTGGAAGAAGGACTGTCCCAATCCAAAGCAGAACAAAGATATATCCTTTGGACTAATCGTTGAAACATGATTAGCGGTGTTATCTACCGGCACCTGGTGTGTAGATACGGGAGCCACTAATCATGTCTGCAATACTTTGCAGGGGTTCCAGGAAACCCGACGACTAGCTAAAGGGGAGATTACCATTTACTTGGGCAATGCCATGAAGGTGGCGACTATTGCAGTAGGAGAAGTTTTTTTTATCTCTTGAGAAAAATAAAACTTAGGTTCCGGAAAATTCCCTTTATGTACCTTTATTTAGAAAGAACTTAGTTTCAGTTTCGAAATTGTTTATGGATGGATATTCTATTTCTTTTAATGACAGAGTTGTTATAAAAAGGAATAGGGAGAATATCTGTTCAAGTACATTAATAGGAAATTTGTATACACTTGAACCATAACCTCCCACGATGCAAATTGAAGTTAATAACTCATCTTCTAATTCTAATAAGAGAAAAGAACCTTCGAAGATGAACCAAACATATCTTTAGCATCTTAGGCTTGGTCACATTAACCTAAGCAGAATTCAAAGGTTGATAGCTGATGGACCTTTGGGTTCATTAGTGGTGGAGGATCTCCCAACCTGTGAATCTTGCTTGGAGGGTAAGATGACCAAGAGGCCTTTAAGGCCAAGGGGTATAGAGCCAAAGATGTGTTAGAATTAGTTCATTCTGATTTGTGTGGTCATATGTCTATCCAGGCTAGAGGTGGTTTTGAGTATTTCGTCTCTTTTATAGACGATTACTCCAGATATGGATACATTTACCTGATGCGCCGCAAGTCTGAATCCTTTGACAAGTTCAAAGAATTCAAGGATGATGTGGAGAAACGTCAAGGTAAAAGTATCAAGAAACTACGATCTGATCGTGGTGGTGAGTACCTCTTGGGAGAGTTTAGGAACTACTTATCAGAGGCTAGGATTCAATCCCAATTGACTGCACCTGGCACACCCCAGCAGAATGGTGTAGCAGAGCGAAGGAATAGGACTCTTATGGAGATGGTTAGATGGACGATGAGTTATTCTGAATTGCCAGATTCGTTCTGGGGATATGCTCTAGATACGGCGGTGTACATTCTGAACTTGGTTCTATCTAAATCAGTTCCTTCTACTCCCACAGAGTTGTGGACTGGGCGAAAGCCTAGTCTAAGACATATTCGGATATGAGGGAGTCCAGCACATGTGCTGAAGGCAGATGCTGGTAAGTTGGAACCTCATACAGAAGTACGCATGTTCATTGGCTATCCCAGGGGAACGAAGGGTGGATTGTTTTATAGTCCTAGAGATCAGAGGGTGATCGTTAGCACGAATGTCAGATTTCTAGAGGAAGACTATATGATGAGCCACAAGCCCAAGAGTAAAATTATTCTGGAGGAGTTAAAAGGGGAAGTCACTTCTTTAGTACCACCGGTACAAGAGGATACACCACATGTCACTGCACCGCGTGTCACAGAGGATACATAGGTGATACCTCGTCATAGTGGGAGGGTTGTGAGACAGCCTGATAGATTCATGTTCTTGGGAGAATCTTCTGATTTGGTCCCTGGCGAACATGAACCAGATCTCTGGACATATGACGAGGCAATCCAAGATAAAGATGCAGTATCTTGGAAAAGTGCAATGAATGCTGAGATTGAATATATGGATTCAAATCAGGTCTGGGAGCTAGTAGAACCACCCGATGGTGTAAAAATCATTGGATGCAAGTGGATCTACAAGAGAAAGAGAGGAATAGATGGGAAGGTTGAGACCTTCAAAGCGAGGCTTGTTGTGAAGGGGTATACTCAGAAAGAGGGTATCGATTATGAGGAGACCTTTTCGTCGATAGCCATGCTTAAGTCTATTCGAATTCTCTTATGCATAGCAGCTCATATGGAATATGAGGTGTGGAAGATGGATGTCAAGACAGCTTTCCTTAATGGAAGTCTTGAGGAAAACATCTACATGAAGCAACCAGAGGGATTCATTACTAAGGGCAAAGAGCATCTAGTATGTAAGCTTAATCGATCCATTTATTGATTGAAACAAACTTCGAGGTCTTAGAACATCCTCTTTGATGAGGTGATCCAGTCTTATGGATTTATTCAAAGTCCGGATGAGTCTTGTGTATACAAGAGATGTGACGGAAACGTAGTTGTATTTCTTGTACTATACGTAGATGGCATTTTGGTGATTGGCAACAATATCAAGGTGTTATCGGACGTAAGAGTATGATTGTCCAAACAGTTTGATATGAAGGACTTGGGAGAAGTGGGACACATCCTTGGGATCAAGGTTATAAGGGATCGCAGGAAAAGGATGTTGTGCTTATCCCAAGCTTCATACATAGACACGATTATGGAACGTTTTAGCATGCAGAACTCCAAGAAGGGTTTTCTACCTTTCAGGCATGGAGTTCCTTTATCTAAGGAGATGTGTCCTAGATCATCTGAGTAGATAAAGGAGATGAAGGCGGTTCCTTATGCTTCGGCAGTAGGAAGTCTCATGTAAGCGATGCTATGTACGAGACCAAATATCTTCTTTGTCGTGGGCATGGTCAGCAGATATCAGAGTAATCCAGGACAGGGACATTGGACTATGGTAAAGCATATATTGAAGTGCCTGAGAAGGACTAGGGAATATATGCTAGTTTACCAGCCAGACCAATTACTCCCTGTGGGTTATATAGATTATGACTTCCAATCAGATAGGGATAACAGTAAGTCTACCTCAGGTTTTGTGTTTACTTTGGGAGTTGGAGTCATTGTATGTAGGAGTGTCCAACAGAAATGCGTGGCAGACTCCACCATAGAAGCTAAGTATGTGACAACCTCTATGGCGGCCAAAGAAGCTGTGTGGCTCAGGAACTTCCTGATGGACTTGGATGTGATTCCTGGTTTGCCCAGAACTATCGCAATTTATTGTGATAATAATGGTGTAGTTGCAAACTCGAAGGAACCATGAGCCCATAAGGCGAGTAAACACATAGAGCGCAAGTACCACCTGATACGAGAAATCGTAAAGGAGGTAGAAGTTTCTGTCGCCTAGATTGAATCAGAGGATAACCTGGTAGACCCTTTCACTAAGGCCCTTCTAGCGAGAGCTTTGATAGGCATGTGGAGGGAAGGAGAATCAGATGTATAGCATTATGAGGACAGCATAGTCTTTTAATATAAGTGGGAGATTGTAGGGATGTATACTGAAAAGTCTATCTTTTCTATGAACATCTTTATTTTTGAAATAAGAATCACATGATCATTGTTTGCATATTTTTATGCATATTGTCTAATATGTTACATTGTAGATATCATGGTGTGTGGTGTCACACGGGAGATCATGTTATCGGCTCCTTGTAAAGTATAAGTAAAGGCTCACAACCGAGATGACTTTGGACAAACCATTGGAATGGTTGTAGTGTGATTTGGTGTTGGTTTGTCTTGACCATAGAATCACACTAGTGCACTTTGTGTTTATTGAGCAGGACTGACAGAGGTGATTCGATTTATTGCTGACTACATAATTGAATCGGACCTCAGATATTATTTAGTACATGCTCTTAATCCCGATATAATAACGGGCACATATACTTAATAGTCATCTCTTTGATTTACCAATGAGCGAGATTTATAGATTAAATCGATAGGCTCGGTAAGTTGGGAAATGATATTATTTATATGGTGTGTCGTTGATTATAGGAGGAAATCATGTCCTATATATTAGGATGATGATGTCCCCTTGAGGAGCTCATAAGGTTCATCATGTAAACCCTGCAGGTTGACTTGGTCCGACATGATGAAAAGGTTGAGTGGTACTAATCAAGGAGTTAGATGTTAATTAATTAATGGTCAGTAAATTAATTAATTGACGGACATTCGAGATCTTAAACACGGAGAGAAAATGTACAAATAATATATGGAGCCCATATTATCATATGGGGGTTGGTGAGGTAGATCAATGATGAACCTTTAGTGGTTTGGATCATTATTAGTGGATCGGACTTTATGTGGGCTTGATCCATGGGTGGCCAAGACCCAACTCCTCGTCATGGTACCTAATGTAGCCTACAAACACCTCATGATGCTTAGATCCAATGGATAGAAACAAAACTCTAAGATCCATTGGTAGAGATTAAATCTCTAAGATCCGACAGTTGAGATTAAATCTCTAGATCCGATGGTTGAGATTAAATCCCTAGAACTAATGGATGAGATTAATTCATGACTTATCCCTAACTCTATAAAAGGATGGCATGGAGTTGGCATGAATATGAATTGGAGGAGAGCTAGAGTTTGGGCGGCAAGAAGGAATCCTATTTGAGATAGGATTAAAATTTGGGTTTGGAGGCAAGGGTGGCACCAAATAAGGAAGGTATTCTTCTCTTCTTCTTCCTCTTTTGGCCAACGTCCAGCACCCTTTCCAGCTCTTTTCCAGCCTTGGACGGCACCCAAAAGCTCCATTATTCTTCTCCTTAGGTGGTGGAAACAAGATATAGGGTTTCCCTTGGTATCTTGGTAGTTTTCCACCACTTTCCCTTCCTTCTAGTTGGCCGGCGGCAAGGAGTTTGTGTGCTCCTTGTTGGTTGGTTTTGGGGAGGAGAAAAACCTTGTTTCTATTCTTCCTGTTGCTTTGGAAGAGCAAGGAAGGAAGATTTGTGATCTAGGAGCTTTGACTTTTGGTGGATCGTCGCCCACACGACGTCCAAAAGGAGGAAGGTCATACATTAGAAGATCGAGAGGTATACCTATTCTACTTTCTTCTCTTTGTATGTTGCTTGTTTTTGTTTTTCAAATATAAGCATGTTATATTTCTGTAAATGGCTAAATAATACTTGGATCCCGAGCATAAATACAAAAACCGGTGATCCGGACATCGTCTATTCCGCGGCTACTCGTAGAGGAAGGTCGCTTGAACAACTAGTTTGTTCAAGTGACCTCTCTAAACGAATAGCACTACGATGACTTGGTTGCTTTGGTAATCCCTTTTGTCTAGGATTAAATTTTTTTAATCTGGGGACATCGAAGGGATCACCATGGTCAAGCAACCGAGAGGAAGGGGAAGCAAAGTTTCCCCTCACGGACCCGACAAGGGACATCACTTCACAATCAACAGAAAGGCTTGCTTAGGCTCAGGCCATGGTGGCTCAGAAGGTTTCTACTTCTAAGCCGAAAGGCAAGAAGAAGAAGAAACAAGATGGAGTAAAGGTGGTGGGAGAATCTCAGGGCAAGTACTTCACTTGCAAGCAGGATGGACATTGGAAGAAGGACTGTCCCAATCCGAAGCAAGAACAAAGGTATACCCTTTGGTCTAGTCGTTGAAACATGGCTAGTGGTATTATCTACCGACACATGGTGTGTAGATACGGGAGCCACTGATCATGTCTGCAATACTTTGCAGGGGTTCCAGGAAAGCCGACGACTAGCTAAAGGGGAGATTACAGTTTACTTGGGCAATGCCATGAAGGTGGCAACTATTGCAGTGGGAGACATTTTATCTTTTGAGAAAAATAAAACTTTGGTTCTGGAAAATTCCCTTTATGTACCTTTATTTAGAAAGAATTTAATATCAGTTTCTAAATTATTTATGGATGGATATTCTATTTCTTTTAATGATAGAGTTGTTATAAAAGGGAATACGAAGAATATCTGTTCAGGTACATTGATAAGAAATTTGTATACACTCGAACCAAAAGCTCCCACGATGCAAATAGAAGTTAATAACTCATCTTCTAATTCCAATAAGAGAAAAGAACCTTCGAAGATGAACCAAACATATCTTTAGCATCTTAGGCTTGGTCATATTAACCTAAACAGAATTCAAAGGTTGATAGCTGATGGATCTTTGGGCTCATTAGTGGTGGAAGATTTCCCAACCTGCGAATCTTGCTTGGAGGGTAAAATGATCAAGAGGCCTTTTCAAGGCCAAGGGGTATAGATCCAAAGATGTGTTGGAATTGGTTCATTCTGATTCATATGGTCCTATGTCTATCTAGGCAAGAGGTAGTCTTGAATATTTCATCTTTTTCATAGATGATTATTCAAGATATGGATGACACTACAATCTGATCGTGGTAGTGAGTACCTCTTGGGATAGTTTAGGAATTACTTATCAGAGGCTGAGATTCAATCCCAATTGTCTGCACCTGGCACACCCCAGCAGAAAGGTGTAGCAGAGCGAAGGAATAGGACTCTTATGGAGATGGTTAGATCGATGATGAGTTATTCTGAGTTGCCAGATTCGTTCTGGGGATATGCTCTAGATACGACAGTGAACATTCTGAACTTGGTTCCATCAAAATCAGTGCCTTATACTCCCACAGAATTATAGACTGGGCGAAAGTCTAGTCTAAGACATATTCGAAAATGGGGAGTCCAGCACATGTGCTGAAGGTAAATGTTGGTAAGTTGGAACCTCGTATAGAAGTACGCATGTTCGTTGGCTATCCTAGAGGAACGAAGGGTGGTTTATTTTATAGTCCTAGAGATCAGAGGGTGATCGTTAGCACGAACGCCAGATTTCTAGAGGAAGACTATGTGATGAACCACAAGCCTAAGAGTAAAATTGTTCTGGAGGAATTAAAAGGGGAAGTCACTTCTTCAGTACCACCGATACAAGAGGATATACCACAAGTCACTGCACCGCGTGTCACAGAGGATACACAGGTGATACCTCGTCGTAGTGGGAGGGTTGTGAGATAGCCTAATAGATTCATGTTCTTGGGAGAATCTTCTGATTTGATTCCTGGCGAACATGAACCTGATCCCTGGACATATGACGAGGCAATCCAAGATAAAGATACAGTATCTTAGCAAAGAGCATCTTATATGTAAGCTTAATCGGTCCATTTATGGATTGAAGCAAGCTTCGAGGTCTTTGAACATCTATTTTGATGAGGTAATCCAGTCTTATGGATTCATTCAAAGTCTGGATGAGTCTTGTGTATACAAGAGATGTGACGGAAACGTAGTGGAATTTCTTGTACTATACGTAGATGATATTTTGTTGATTGGCAACAATAACAAGGTGTTATCGGATGTAAGGGTATGGTTGTCCAAACAGTTTGATATGAAGGACTTGGGAGAGGTGGGACACATCCTTGGGATCAAGGTTATAAGGGATCGCAGAAAAAAAATGTTGTGCTTATCCCAAGCTTCATACATAGACACGATTTTGGATCGTTTTAGCATGGAGTTCCTTTATCTAAGGAGATGTGTCCTAGAACATCTGAGGAGATAGAGGAAATGAAGGCGGTTCATTATGCTTCGGCAGTAGGAAGCCTCATATATATGCGATGCTATGTGTAGGCAATGTGCTAGTCCTCGGAGGCTCATTGGCTCCCATGTCCCCGGATTAAAATTTTCACTAATGAAAACTAATCCGGATGGGATGAGTTTCCTAAGCACATCGATTCGTCGTCGTGCTAACGACATGAGCGATCTCTTGAACAAACTAGTTGTTCAAGCAACCAACTCTTCTAGTCGGTTAGCCGCGGAAGAGACGACGGACGGATCGCCGGTTTTTGTGTTTCTTATCGGGGTCCATGATTATACAAATACATGCAAATGTAAACTAGTATAATCAACATATGCTAACATAAAGAACATAAGCTAGCATATCAAATAAGAACATGCAAAGAACAATAATAAAAGTTGTGAAACTTTTATACCTCTTGATCTTCTATCGTATGTCCTAACCTCCTTGTAGACTTCGTGTGGGCGAAGATCCTCCACAAGTTGAAGCTTCCTAGATCTTCTTCAATCCAAAGAAGGAAGAACTCTCTTTCCCTTCTTGCTCGAGCCAACCACCAATTCATAAAGAATTGATGCCGCCGGCCCCAAGAATAGAGAGAACATAATGGAAACAACCAAGGAACCGAACTAGGGACAAACCCTAGCTTCTAGTGCCACCGGCCAAGATGGAATGAAGAGGAGAAGGGGAATTCGGTTGAGCCCCGACCAAGGTAGAAGGAATAGAGATAGGTCCCGGCAACACCTTAGGAAGAAGAAGAGAACTTTTCCTATAGTTGCCGCCCACTCCAACTTCCAAACCCTAGCCACCCAACCAAACCCTAATCTCATTGAAAGCCATCTTCTATGTGTCGGCCATGGAAGAGGAGAAGAAGGATAGAGTATGGACCGACCAAGGTAGAGGGTAGAAGGAAGGGACCGGCCATGCCTTAGGAAGAAGAAGAAACTCATCTTCCACTTGTTGCCGCCCATCTTCTTTCCCAAACCTTGGCCGCCCATGCAAAGGAACCAAACCCTAATCAAATTAGGGTTTCCTCCTTAGGGTTTCTTGCCGCCCAACCATGGTGGAGAGAAGAGATCTAGGAGCTAGCCACCTTCAAGGAAGAAGAAGAGATCTTCCTCAAGTTGCCGCCCACCCTTCTTTCCTCACCTTGGCTGCCCAACCCAAGGAGCCAAACCCTAATTAGGGTTTCCTCCTTAGGGTTACTTGCCGCCCAAGCAAAGAGAGGCTAAACCCTAATTTCCATCATCTAAAAAACTTGGTTGCAGCCCAACCTATGCTCCCTTATATATAGAGTTAGGTTTAGGCCTTGGTTTAATCTCCACCGTCGGTTCTAGGGTTTTAATCTCAACCGTCAGATTTAGAGATTTAATCTCAACCGTCGGTTCTAGGGATTTAATCCCAACCGTCGGATTTAGAGATTTAATCTAAACCTTCGGTTCTAGGGATTTAATCCCAACCGTCGGATTTAGAGATTTAATCTCAACCGTCGGTTCTAGGGTTTTAATCCCAACCGTCGGATCTAGAGATTTGTTTTCCATCATTTGATCTAGACTTCATGAGGTTTATATTAGGCTACGATAGGGACCATGAGGAGGAGTTGGGTCTTGGCCACCCGATGGATCGAAACCACACAAACTTGATCCATCAATGATGTTCCATTCCACTAGAGGATCATCATCGAACTACCTCACCAACCCCCATAAATTAATATGGGCTCCATATATTATTTGTACATCCATCTCTCCGTGTTTAAGATATCGAATGTCCGTCAATTAATTGATTTACTGACCATCAATTAATTAATATCTAAATCCTCGAGTAGTACCACTCAACCTTATCATCATGTTGACTAAGTCAACCTGCAGGGTTTACATGATGAACCTTATGAGCTCCTCAAGGGGACATCATCAACCTAATACATAGGACACGGTTTCCTCCTATAATCAACGGCACACCATGTAAATAATATCATTTCCCAACTTACCGGGCATATTGATTTAATCCATAGAAATCTAACCCTCTGGTAAATCAAAGAAATAAATATTAAGTACATGTGCCCGTTATTATATCGGGATTAAGAGCATGTACAATATAATATCCGAGGTCCGATTCAATTATGCAGTCAGCAATAAATTGAATCACCTCTATGTCGGTCCTGCTCAATACACCTAAGTGTACTAGTGTAACTCTATGTTCAAGATAAAACAATACCAAGCTACACTACAACCATACCAATGGTTTGTCCAAAACCATCTTGGTTGTGAGCCTCTACTTATATTCTACAAGGGACTAATAACATGATATTCTGTGCCACACCAAAGCACCATGTTATCTACAATGTAAAGTATTAGACAATATGCACATATATAAATATAAAGTGCAAACAATGATCATGTGATTCTTATTTCAAAATAAAGATGTTCATACAAAAGAGCTAGGCTTTCAGTATACATCCCAACACTATGTACGACCGTATATTTGCTATGCGATACAGAGCATCGAAAGTAATCCAGATGACATTGGATCGAAAAGCATATATTGAAGTACCCGAGAAGGACTAGGATTATACTCAATTTACCATAACATCAGCAATACGTAACCGAACGAACACAATTCCGACTTCCAATCTGATTGGGATAACAGTAAGTCTACCTCAGGTTTTGTGTTTACTATGGGAGGTGGAGCCATTGTATGGAGGAGTGTCAAGCAGAAATGCGTGGCGGACTCCACCATGGAAGCTAAGTATGTGGCAGCCTCTGAGGCAACCAAAGAAGCTGTGTGGCCCAGGAACTTCCTGATGGACTTGGATGTGATTCCTGGTTTGCCTAGAACTATCATAATTTATTGTGATAATAATAGTGCAGTTGCAAACTCAAAGGAACCACGAGCCCATAAGGCTAGTAAACACATAGAGCGCAAGTACTACCTGATACGAGAAATCGTAAAGGAGGTAAAAGTTGTTGTCATCTAGATTGCATCAGAGGATGACCTGGTAGACACTTTTCACTAAGGCCCTTCTAGCGAGAGCTTTGATAAGCATGTGGAGGGAAGGGAAATCAGATGTATGGCAGTATGAGGATAGTATAGTCTTTTAGTATAAGTGGAAGATTATAGGGATGTATATTGAAAAGTCTATCTTTTGTATGAACATCTTTATTTTGAAATAAGAATCACATAATCATTGTTTGTATTTTTATGGTTATGCAATATTGTCTAATACATTACATTGTAGATAACATGGTGTGTGGTGTCACACGGGAGATCATGTTATCGGCTCCTTGTAAAGTATAAGTAAAGGCTCACAACCGAGATGACTTTGGACAAACCATCGGAATGGTTGTAGTGTGATTTGGTATTGGTTTGTCTTGACCATAGAATCACACTAGTACACTTTGTGTGTATTGAGCAGGACCAACTTAGAGGTGATTCGATTTATTGTTGACTACATAATCGAATCGGACCTTAGATGTTATTTAGTACATGCTCTTAATCCCAATATAATAACGGGCACATATACTTAGTATTTGTCTCTTTGATTTACCAATGGGCGAGATTTATAGATTAAATCGATAGGCTCGGTAAGTTGGGAGATGATATTATTTATATGGTGTGTCGTTGATTATAGGAGGAAACCGTGTACTATATATTAGGATGATGATGTCCCCTTGAGGAGCTCATAAGGTTCATCATGTAAACCCTGCAGGTGGACTTGGTCCGGCATGATGAAAAGGTTGAGTGGTACTACTCATAGACTTAGATGTAGATTAATTAATGGTCAGCAAATTAATTAATCGATGGACATTCGAGATCTTAAACACGGGGAGAAAATGTACAAATAATATATGGAGCCCATATTAATTTATGGGGGTTGGTGAGGTAGATCAATGATAATCCTCTAGTGGAATAGATAATCATTAGTGGATCAGACTTTATGTGGGCTTGATCCATGGGTGGCCAAGATCCAACTCCTTCTCATGGTTCCTATTGTAGCCTATTAACACCTCATGAAGCTTAGATCCAATGGATAGAAACAAAACTCTAGATCCAATGGTAGAGATTAAATCTCTAAGATCCGACGGTTGAGATTAAATCTCTAGATCCGACGGTTGAGATTAAATCCCTAGAACCAACGGTGGAGATTAAACCAAGGCTTATCTCTAACTCTATAAAAGGGTGGACTAGGGGTGGGCGGCAAGACACAATGGATAGGAAAGGGGGCTAGGGTTTTGGGTGGCAAGAGCAAGGGAGGTTAGAGTTTTTGGGTGGCCACAATTAAGGAAAGTTTTTCTTCTTCTTCTTCCTTTGGTGGCCGAAACCCTTCCTCCTTCTTCTCTCCTTGTTTTAGCAGGCGCCCAAGCTTCTCCCTTTCATCTATGGCTTATGATGGATGGCATTAGGGTTGCTTCCCTTGGGCGGCAAGCAATGCTAGTTGGGATAGGAATAGGATTGGGCAGCTAGGGTTAGGTTTTGAGGGTTGTTGGTGGGCGGCAACAAGTGGAGGAGGGATTCATCTTCTTCTTCCTAAGGTTGGCTGACCCCTCTTCTTCTTCCCTCTACCTTGGCCGGATCTCAACCTATTCTTCTTCCCTTCATCCTTGGCCGGAAATTAGGAGAGCTTTGTTTAGGGTTTGGGCGACAACAAGGAGGAGGATTGTTTTTCTTTCTCTTCTCCAAGTGTTGGCCGACGCCCATGTCCTCTTTGATTCTCCTTTGGCCGGTTTCCATACTCCATGTTCTCTTCCTTGGCCGGTGGCAACATCGAGTTTATTGACTTGGTGGCCAGTTCTAGATGGGAAGATGAGTTTTTGTTTTATGATCTTCCTTTGTTCGAAGTGAACAAGGAAGGAAGATTGGCGATCTAGGAGCTTCGACTTTTGGAAGATCGTCGCCCACACAACGTCCAAAAGGAGGAAGGACATACAATAGAAGATCAAGAGGTATAACAAGAGGTATAATCTTGTTTATTTTGATTAGTGTTCTTTTGTATTATGTTAATAATTGCTTTTCAATTATATGCATGTGTTGTGTGGATGTTTACTTTATGTATGTGGCTAAATAATACTTGGATCCCGAACATAAACATAAAAATCGGCGATCCGTACATCGGCTATTCCGCGGCTACTCGTAGAATAGAGGATGGTCGCTTGAACAACGAGTTTGTTCAAGTGACCTCTCTAAATGAATAGCATGACGAAGACTTGGTTGTTTGGGCAATCCCTTGTGTCTAGGACTAAATTTTTTATTCCGGGGACATCGATGGGATCGCGATGAACAAACGACCGAGGTGAAGTGGGAAGCGAAGTTTCCCCTCATGACTCGATCACTTCCGAAGCCAAACTAGCAAGACGAGACCTTCTCCGATCTCAACTCAATAACATCAAGCTAGACAAAGGAGAAAAGGTATTGTCTTTACATTCTAGATTTAAAGAAATTATTAATGGTTTGTCTAGTGTAGGGGAAAAGTTATCCAACCGGGACATGATAATGAAAGCAATTGATGCATTCCCCCGATCTTCAAAATGGAGCTCCATGGTGGATTCCTTTTACATCTCAAGAATCTAGATGTTAGTACTTTAGAAGAATTCTTATTAACCATGGAACTTCACGAAACTCGCCTTGAAGGAATAGTTGAAGAACCAAGTACTAAATCAAGGAGAGTAGCACTAGTAGCAAACAAAGGGAAGAAGGAGACCACACCCTCCTCATCGGATGATGACTCTCACTCTTCGATGGACACCTATGAAGAGGCGTATATGGTAAGAAGGGTAAGGCGTGCTTTAAAAATTTTTAAATTTAACAAATCTAATTATAGGTGAAGGAGAAGGAAGATCATTGGTTATGATTTCCAAGGAGAAGGACACATGAGGGATGAGTGCCCTTTATTGAACAAAGCAAAGGAAGAAAAGATGAAGAATGACAAGAAGAAATAAAGCAAGAAGAAAGAAGAGAAGAAGTCAAAGGAGAAGAAGGGGAAATCAAAATCTCATAATTTGAAATCTACATGGGATGACTCATCTTCATTAGAGGAAGAAGAAGTCGTCTCACACTTTGCACTCATGGGAGTAGACGATGTAGCCTCCACCTCATCTGAACAAGAAGAAGGAAGCACAAGTGAGGAGGAGAGCTCAAGTGTAGGGGGAGCACAAACCTCGGACTCCGAGGAAGATTAGGTAAGTGAGGTAAAGAATCTCCCTACCCAAGATGTTGTTTTAATGATTTCAAGTTTAACTAGGGATTTGTTTAGAACTAAAAAGAAAAATAAATGCATGCAAAATGAGATTATAACTCTAGAAGAAAAGCTAAAGAATGTATGTTCACATAATAATGATTTTTCCTCTAGTACCAATGATGCATGTTTAGAAGAAAATAGAATGTTAATGGAAAAGATAGAATACCTTAGTAAAGCCCTTGAAAAATTCACTATAGGTTCAAATACTTTGAAAATGATCATAGGGAGCCAAAGGACAAGTTTCAATAAGAAGGGATTAGGATATAAGGGATCAAAGAATGAAAAAGCATATCATTGTCTAATTGCTAGGGGGAAATCAAAAACTATAATGGTAGCTAGGAAATGGATCCCTAAGGAATACTTGATTAACCCTATTGGAAAGAACTTATATTGGGTACCCAAGTCAATCCTTAATGGATAGAAAATCCTAGGATAGTCAACCATAATTGGACTTATTTCATATCTTGTTAATTTGTTGACTTATGATCATGATGGGGGATGTTGGATAACACTTAACCTTGATAGCATTGCATGAAATTTTTGGTTAAGTAGAAATACCTTAGTTACGTCTCACAATCCACTATAAGGATAACTTGATTGAAAAACATAGCAATGGGTGAGATGTTAGGTTGATACAAATGATTCACTAATGCTTATGGCATTTTGATGAGTCATTATATGTATCATGACATAGCAATCATAGACCAACTATGGGGATGTTTAATTCATGAATATCTTGCACAAAGATCATAGTTGGATATTTTTAATGACTTAAAAACATTTAATGCTTTGAAAACTGTGAGTTTATGTTTTGAAACATTTTAGGGCAAAACTAGGCTTCAAAGTTGATACAACTTTAGAGACTTTTGAAACTTTTTATTTTTTGTCAAATGTTTGAAAATTTAATGAATTTTTATGGAAAATCATTTTTCCATGATAGAGGAACTCATAAGAAATGTGTTCCCCAAATTTCACAATTTTTCAAATTTTCTTGAATTTTTAATGCATTTCTGAAGTTGGCTTCAGAAATCAGAAAGTTCTTATTATCAGGCACCAGTCGATTGGTGATTGTCCCAGTCGACTGATGACACTATGCACGAGCACAGCAGCTCAATTTTGAGTGTTTTAAGCCTGTTTTTGGTATTTTTCTTCCATTGGATATTGATACCACATTGTATACTTTATGTATGATCTTTTTTATAGTGTCAAAGGGGGAGAGTGTTGAGGTTTAAGTTAATCATGCTAGGGCATGTGTTAAGGAGGGGTTTGCGTGTGTTAAGGGGGAGTTTTAATATCCATGTTTGATTTACATGCTTACTTTCCTTAAAGTATTTTCAAATGTTTTACCTAACTTAAACATATTGACACACATCAAAAAGGGGGAGATTGTTAGGGCAATCAACCCAAGTATGATCTTGGTTTTGATGTGTGTGTCAAAGAGTTTAAGTTAGGATGTTATGCTTTTGATGTGTGTGTTTAAGTTGTGTAGGACTTAGTGAATCACACATGAGTAGCTTGATGAAGCATTGGCAAGTTCATCCATCTCGTGGCTCGGGTCCATGAGTCGGTGAATGATGGCACGAGGAGAAGCCGTGAGCTTGGTGCATCCAAGGGACCGTCGGATGAGGAGCATTGGAGTGAAGTCAAAGGAAGTAGACTTCAGGGCAAGACGCGAAGGATGGAACGGGAGAAGCCATGAGCTTAGTGCATCCGAGGGACTCAATTCGAAGGAAGAGAGCTTCAATGGTGTATTCCATGGGGAGATGAGAGTTGAGCGAATATAACCCATGACAGGGTAGTTTAACATAGGGAACTTGGCCAAATGGCTAAGGTCAAGTGTCGGATGCTCAAACACTTGTGTTTGAGGTTTTGCCTGACGGTCAGATGCTCAAACATCTTGTTGTTTAAGGTTTTACTCGACGACAGTCGACTGATATAGATATCAGTCGACTGGTCTAAGCCGACTATTAGTTGACTGGTGTTTGGCTAGGGTTTGTGGCCAATCAGTCGACTACCATAAGTGGACACAGGCCAGAACCTCCTGTAGTCGACTGATTAGTCGGCTACGCAGGCACCAGTCGACTGTCGATTACGATAATCGATTGCCCAGTGAGTCATTGGATGGTGATGACCACAAGTTAGGCTTGGTAAGAAGCCGTTGGAGGCGGTCCGTTACAGCGGCAGCCAACTGCTAGCATGCAGCAGTCGACTGCTACATGCCCAACAGGAAGAAAGTCCTCTTCTCTAAAAAAAGAGGGCTTGGGAGCTTTGGAGAGGTTAATGCTTTAACTCCAAACTTTGCTTCAAGTACCCTAAACATTTTTACTCTCATCTTCCCTATTTCTATCTCTATCATATTGCAAGAGGGAGAGTTTGAGTAAGAAGGTTTCCTCCACCTTGGTTTGAGCTAAAGGAGGGTTTAGTGAAAAGGTTAAGGGAGTGATCCTCCTAACAAATTGTTGTGGACTAGTGACAAGGGTCGTGAACCATGTTAAAAGATTGTATTCGTGATTGTTTCTTCTTTACTTTGTTTTTAGCTTTATTTCTCTTTGCATTACCATTTATTATTCCGCTGCGCTAACGAGCATTATAGATGATTAAGCACAAGCGAGTTCCATCGAGCATCGAAAGGTTATTCAACCCCCTTCTAGTCGGGCCATCGATCCCCAACAACCCTTTGTAGCGATCTCAGGCTTCGAACCGGGACTCTCCTTCCTTTTGACAATAGCTAGTAATCAGGTGGCGCATGTGAGCAGTCTTGCTTGGTGGGAAGAATTTATTCATGAACTGTTGCTCACACTGCTCCCATGTGGTGATGTTACCCGAAGGAAGGGAGTGTAGCCATGTCTTTGCCTTGTCCCGGAGTGAGAACGGGAATAGACTCAGACAGATCACATCGGTGGGCACTCCGTTGAACTTCAATGTTGAGCATATTTCTAAAAATGTCTCTAGGTGCCGATTCGGGTCTTCAGTTGTAGCTCCTCCGAGTTGGCTCTGCTAAACCATGTGTATGAGTGCAGGTTTTAATTCGAAATTATTAGCTATGATGGATGATCCAGCTATACTCGGCCTATACCCTCTAGCACTGGGGGCTGCATAATCCCGCAGAGGTCGACTACCTAAGTTCACCAAAGGGGCATCTTGCTCCTCCATACTCCTCTATTAAGCTCTCCTGAGATGATAGGTTCATTATATTTCTAGGTCTATCGGAAGTAGATTTTCCGATCCTAAGCATCTATGCATGCAATGAACTAAGCTGCGCAATTGGGAGTATATATACTACTTATTAAAAGGAAATCAAATATCCTAGAGCACTAAACCAAATGAAAAAAAGACTAAAAACTAAACTAAAGCAAGATGTAATATGACTACCACAATTAATCTAAACTGAATATGAATAACAAAAATTCAAAACTGAATAAATTAAAATAAAATAAAATAAGAAAATAAATCTAGCCTAGGTCCGATCCAAACTATCTACTTTCAATCCAATATCGAATCAATAGTCCCTAGCAACGACACCAAAAACTTGATACACACGAGCATGACTTCAAATCTTTGATAGGAATCATCAAGGACTTGAAGCGGGCGCTCGCACTCAATGCCCGTAAGTGCACGGATGTCGTCAAGTAATAAAAGATTTATCGATCCCATAGAGACTGAGATTCGAATACCGTTTGTCGAGTGGATGTTGTTGTTCGGAGTTAATATCCTAAGAATAAGGGTCTCGAGGTTGACGGTAGTCCTAACTCAAGTATGGCATCACTCGGAGGAAGCGAAGGTAGGTTTGTAATTCTCTAAGATGATTCTAGGACTTCGGTTTCACTTGTGCATTGTGGAACATGCTATCAATTAGATTCTTTTGGGATCTCTAATTACGATCTTGCGGGACGATCATCATGCATTTTCCCAATGAACTTTTGCTTCTACTGGTAACTACCTATTCCTAACCAAGTTTTTCTTTTGGATCGTCAGAGCTCAGGGGTTTGATACTGTTTGGAGCCCTCTGTCACTAAGGTCCCTCAACCCTTCTAGAGTTAATCTCTCCTACTTTGGGCCTTCTGCTAATAGGTTATTGGAGTATGAAAATGTCCTAATAATCCCTATGAAGAGGCGGATCATGTTTCATATCCTACTCTATCATATTCTATCTTCTACGATTACGGGAGGAAGGATGATCACAAGGTTTATCCTTGGTTCTCCTAGATTTCTGATACGAAGGCTCTCACCCTTGTATCGCCTATGTTTAATATAAATAGAATCAAGATGTAATCCTCATCGATCTAAACAGCATAAAATTTCAAATAGAATCAAAAGAGATGAATAACTATTTGAACTAGCATGCTCACATACACAAGTTACTCCCTAATCCTAGAATCGAAGTAGCTACTCCATGGATAAATGAGAATAAACACAAGACATCTTTAAAAAAAGTCATTAAACTACAAGTAGAACAAGAAAATAAAGAATGTACTCTCTGTCTTATCCAATTTGCGTGTCTTTGTTGTTCTCCACGGTGCCGAAGCATCGAGATGGATCTTCTAGCCACTTCCTTCCTCCCCGTTGCGAGTCTTTGGTGCTTTTTAGGGCACCTTCTTCACATCCTAGCCATCGGGCCTCTCCCTCAGGGTTTGGGTGTGCCTTCCTATTTATAGACGTGGAGCCGACTCTCCATAAATCCAATGAAAACCCTAATCGCATCAAGTCTACCCAGTGCCACATGGTCGTGTGGAATCCACACGGTCGGTCGTGTGGGGCGCTGGAATTTCTGGCTTCGGGGATTTTACATGGCCATGTGAATCTCACACGGCTAGGTCATGTCCGCCTTTGTACTATCCGATGAACACCTTCTTTTGCTCTGGAGCATGCCCGTGTTTTGGGAGAAACATGGCCAGAGCATGCTCGCCTTCCTTTGGCTCGAAAAGTATTTCGTTTTACCTCCAAAATATCGTCCTGCACATAAAAACAACGAGAGCAGATCTCCAAACTAGAAATATGGAATGCGTGCAAAACAAGGAAAAAGATGCATGCAACACGTCTGAAATGCAATGAGATATGTGCTAAAACTACTCCTAAAATCCTATATGTTTTGCTCACATCAATTTTGTAATTATTTTTCGCACAAAGATCCCTACAGTGGTTTCAGAGCCACTTGTGTAAACATAAAATCATCGTATTGTTAATTTATATGTGATATAAATCTGCATGAATTGTTTATTATGAGTGCATGATTATTTGGATGATTTTGTTCGACAAAACGTTCTTAGCAACAATACTAGTTGCTATTCGATCAGCCAGTGTGCTGATTGTCGACAAAATTGTTTTGATGCTATAAACGGTGGAATCAAGGGTTCTTGAGTTGATCTTGATGGACTAAGGGCAGCAACTCATCTAATGAGTTGTTAAAATAAATTTTGCTTCGGGGGTGCTGCCCCCTGAAGCCCCCGCAAGGGGTGTTTCCCTTTGACCTCGCGCACTAACTAGCAGGACCACCATAGCATAGCGGCTTATAAATCATGTTTTGCTTCATAATAAATTTTATATGTCATAGATCTTTGTGAATGATTTATGTCGTGGTGCATGGTTATGACCCCTTTAACCCATTGTGATTGGATGTATGTGTGTGTGCATGTTGTAATTCATAATACGACCTACGTGTTGTGCCTTCCACTTATATATTTCAAGTTGTTCTATTAATTTATCCTTGAATATAACTCGAGGTTTCTCCATTGTAATGTACATGTAAATTAGTACTAGTCTACTAGAAGAAGATGAGAAAGGAAGATGTAGTCAACAACACACGACAACCAAAGGACACACTTGGAGAAGATGCTATCCCTAGGTTGACCCATCGATTTTCTCATTGGCTTGAGAAGATCATAGATTATGGGCCATAGCCATGTCACGTTTCTTTTTAGCATATATGTGATATGTATCATGATTATGATTGTGTGTGATGCATGCATAATTAAATTGGTTATCATAATTAGTTCATTTTCATATGCCTACCAAAGTTTAGTACTCACGACTACCTCGATCAATCGTAGTCAGGTTTCCCAAAGCAAAGTGACTCGATTTATCTTGGTAAAGTGTGACTGGACAATTGTGATCTCTAACTATTGAACTTTGGGTGTGACCTAACTGAGTTATCTCAACTAGATTGAAAAACTTAAAGTCATATCTCATACGATGGGTAAACGAACAAATAGTGTTGTTCTATGCAAGAGTTACATGGGGTAATTGGTACATAGTGCCTACCTAAGTTATACAAGTCTTGGGCGATTAGCCATAGCTAACTCAAGATGAAGTATAATATGGATCTTCCTCCACTTGTGAGGTGGAAAATTCATTTAATTTAAATACATAATTAAATGATTAAAATATGATGCTTATTCTACATTTCCTTTTTGTAGAATCACCATGACAACAAATACATCAAATACTCTGTCTCTCTGCGATCTGTCCCCGAAAAGGACAAGCTCAATGGAGCTAATTTCCTAGACTGGTACAAAAACTTAAGAATTATTCTCAAGCAAGAACGAAAACTATATGTCCTTGAGCAACCCATTCTTGAATCACCCACTACTAATGTCACTTGTGCTGATATGGATGCTTATAAAAAGCTTCAAGATGATGCATTAGATGTGTCATGCCTTATGCTTGCTACTATGAACTCTGAGCTTCAGAAGAAACATGAGAACATGGATGCTTTTGATATGGTTGGACATCTTAAACAACTGTATCAAGGGCAGGCAAGACACGAGAGATTTAAGGTGTCAAAGGCATTATTTGGATGTAAAATGCAAGAAGGAACTCCTATAGGAACTCATGTACTCAAAATGATTGGGTACGTTGAGAACCTTGAAAGATTAAGATTTCCATTGGGTCAAGAGTTGGCCACTGACCTTGTTCTGTAGTCATTGCCTGAAGGCTATAGTCAATTTGTCATGAACTATAACATGAATAAAGTTGACAAGCCTTTGCCTGAGTTATTAAGCATGCTAAGAATTGTTGAAAACAATCTTGAGAAGATCCAACCTAGTAATGTACTCATGGTTAAAAAGGGCAAAGGTAAAAAGAAGCCCAAAGGAAAGGGTAAGACCCAAGATAAGTGATGTGAACAAAATATATAGGATTTTAGGAGTAGTTTTCGCACACATCTCGTGACATTTTATCGTTGTTTCATGCATATTCTACTTTGTTTTGCATGTATTTCCTATTTTTTGGTTCGGAGATCTGCTCTCATTGCTTTTGTGTGTAGGACAATATTTTATAGGTAAAATGACACTTTTTTGAGCAAAAGGAAGGCATTCATAGGGGAGAACAAAGGCGGACACAGTCGACCGTGTGAAATCCACACGACCATGTTCAAACCATGAAGACGCCCATCCCAGTGCCCCACACGACCATGTGGCACTGGGCTATTTTGATGATACTAGGGTTTTTCGTGGGATTTTTTATGAGCCGACTTCACATCTATAAATAGGAAGGCACACCCAAACCCTAGGGAGGAGGTAAAATGGCTAGGACGACAAGAAGGTGCCCTGAAAAGCACCGGAGACTCACACCAGAGAGGAAGGAAGTGGTTGGAGGACCAAAATTTGTGCTCCATACACCAAGGAGAATGACCAAGAGTACTGTAATTTCATTTTTAGATATCTTTACATTGTAATGATTCATTCTATGATGTCTTGTGTCTATTCTCTTTCATCTATGGAGTAGATACTTCGATTCTAGGATTAGGGAGTAGCTTGTGTACATTGGACATGCTAATTCGAATATATTTTCTATTCTTGAGTTTATATTTGCAATTGGTGTTTTCTGGATCGATGAAAATTATGTTTTAATTCTATATCTAGAGCGCATAGTCGATACAAGGGGTGAGAGAACCAAGGAGGAGCCTTACGGTCGTCCTCCCTCCGATAATCGTAGATAGTAGAATATGATAGAATAGGAAATGAAATACATTCTGACTCTTCATAGGGATTATTAGGACATCCTCGTACCTAATAGCCTATCTTAGCGGAAGAGCCAAAGTAGGAGAAATTAACTCTAGAAGGGTTGAGGGACCTTAGTGACAGAGGGCTCCCAACGGTATCAACCCCCTGAGCTCTGATGATCTAAAAGGTAAACTTGGTTAGGAAAAGGTAGTTCTCGATAGAAGCAAAAGGTCATTGGGAAAATGTATGGTGATCCTCCTGCAAGATCATAATTAGAGATTTAGGAAACATTTAATTGATAGCATGTTCCAATAACACACAAGTGAAACCGAAGTCCTATAATTTTCTTAGGGAACCTCGAACCTACCTTCGCTTCCTTCAAGCGACACTGTACTTGAGTTAGGACTGTTGTTGACCTTGCAACCCTCATCTATAGGACATTTGCTCCGAACAACAACATCCACTAGACAAACTGTACTCAGATCTCAGTCTCTGTGGGATCAATAAATCTTTTATTACTTGACAACATTCGTGCACTTGTGGTCGTTGAGCGTGAGCACACGCTTTGAGTCCTCGACGATTCCCATCAGAGATTTGAGGTCGTGCTCAGGTGCATCAAGATTTTTGTGTTGTTGTCAAGGACTGTTGATTCGATATCGAATCGAAAGTAGATAGCTTGGATCGGACTTAGGTCAGATTTTTCTATTCTTGTTTTATTTCATTACAGTTTATTCAGTTTTAGATTGTTGCCATTTAAATTCAGTTTAGCTTAATCTTAGTAGTCACATTGCATCTTGCTTTGATTCAGCCCCTAGGTTTATTTCATTCGTTACGTCTGATTATCTAATCCCCTCTCAAGGAGAAGCGTTGTCATGCTAATATAGCACGCTCGACCCTTGAGAGATTACATAGTGCCTAGATGGAAAGCATGGAACCCCAACATAATTATTCCACAAATCCAGGCTGCAAGCTAGGAGATAAACCATGCATTAATCGCCCTTATTCAAAAGAAGCAGTTCGGAGGGACTCAGATTGAGGAGCCTTATCAACACCTTGAAGAGTTCCTGGCGTACTATGGCATAGTGTAATATTAAGGGGTCCCAGCAGACGCCATTAAGCTTATTACGTTCCCATTCTCTCTAAAAGTGGAGGCTAGGCAATGGATACGCACCTTGCCGGAAGGGAGTTTAACAACGAGGGAATAAATGGAATATGCTTTTCTGGGTAAATTCTTCCCGGCCAGCAAAACAACCTACCTTAGGAATAGAATCCTTTTGTTTAAGCAAGGTCACGAAGAGACTCTGGCCGAAGCATGGAAAAAACTCCTAGAGATGATTCTTCGATGCCCACATCATGGATTACAAGATTGGTTACTCATCCATATTTTTTACTCTGAAATCTTCAGCTCATCCAAGGAACTCTTGGACACAGCCGTGGGAGGGGTATTGATGAAAAAAAACATGGAAGAAGCCTATCACGTTATAAAAACAATGGTATGGACCCTTTAAATGTGGGCAGATAGCGAACATGATTTTCAAGAGTCTTCCCTCGCAAAGGAGCTAGGCAAGCTTGAGGTGGCTTGCCAAGCACAGGGCGAAGGCAAGGAGAGAGAGTACTGGGTGGAAGAAGCTTGCCTGTCCTCAGGATCTGAAGAAGAAGAAGAACTGGAGCAGGTGGAAATAGAAAAACATCCAAGACCCGAGATGAAACCACTTCCCCCGAATCTCAGGTACAAATTTTTGGGCCCAACTTCAACTTACCCAGTGATTATTAACGCCAGTTTGAGTGAAGCAAAGACAAGGAAGTTGCTATAGGTGCTCAAAACATATAAAAAGGCGATGGGCCATACCATCGATGACATCAAGGGGATAAGCTCATCTCTCTGCATGCACAGGATAGTACTCGAGGATGGGTATAAGTCAACCGTAGAGAGTCAGAGGTGACTTGACCCGAACCTACAGGAGGTTGTGAAGAAAGAAGTGCTTAAACTATTGGATGCCAGAATAATCTATCCAATTTTAGATAGTGAGTGGGTAAGTCCGGTGCATGTAGTCCCAAAGAAGGGAGGAACTACGGTTGTCAAAAATGAAGAAAATGAGCTTATCCCTATTTGAACGGTAACAAGATGGAGAATGTATATAGACTGTTGTAAACTAAACAAGACAACAAAGAAAGATCACTGCCCCCTTCCATTCATCGATCAGATGCTGGAGCATCTTGCTAAACACTCCCATTTTTTCTACCTTGATGGGTACTCAGGTTTTTTCCAAATCCCTATTCATCCCAATGACCTGGAGAAGACTACCTTCACCTGACCTTATGAAACCTTTGCATATAGAAGAATGATTTTTGGCCTATGTAATGCCCCGACCACTTTTCAGCATTGTATGATAGCTATTTTTTTAGATATGATAGAACAAATCATGGAAGTATTCATGAACGATTTTTCAGTCTACGGGACAAGTTTCGATGCATGTATAAAAAACCTAGCGAAGGTCCTGTAGAGGTTTGAAGAGAATAGCTTGGTTTTGAATTTGGAAAAATGTCAATTCATGGTTACTGAAGGGATAGTTCTAGGACATAAGATATCAGGGAGCGATATCGAAGTAGACAAGGTGAAGGTCGAAGTAATTGAGAAGTTGCCACCCCCCAGGGACGTATAGGGGGTCCGGTGTTTCCTTGGGCATGAAGGTTTTTATCGGAGGTTCATAAAGTATTTTTCTTAGATAACTAAACCCCTGACAAATCTACTGGCTAAGGATATGGATTTTATTTTTGACCAGCAATGTTTAGTAGCATTTGAAGAAATAAAAAAAGTCATAGTAACTGCCACGATAATTCAACCCCCTGACTGGAGCCTACCATTTGAGGTTATGTGCGATGCTAGTAATTATGTAGTAGGAGTAGTGTTAGGGCAACAGAAGGATAAGAAGCTGCACGCAATTCACTATGCCAGTAAGACACTTGACGAAGCACAGATCAACTATGCCATGACTAAGAAAGAATTGTTGGCGATCGTGTTCACATTTGACAAGTTCATACCGTACCTAGTATGGTCGAAGGTGATAGTTTACATTGACCATACAACAGTTCGCTATTTGCTGAATAAGAAGGAGGCTAAACCCTGCCTTATTCCCTGGATCCTACTATTACAAGAATTTGATATAAAAATCAGGGATAAAAAGGCTCAAAAAATGTCGTTGCAGACCATTTATCGCATATGTCAATAGAAGGCATAATAGAAGGGGGTGACAGTGCCCAAATAGACAACACTGATAGCTTCATTTTTATTGCGCTATTTTGACTTATGGATTAGACATTTTAGGCTCTTTGATGGGTAAATTACTATTGTTCGGAATGTTTTTGCATATTGAATCTATTTGCGATTAATTATGTTAATTCCTATAATTTCAGTATTTTTCATGAATTGAATGTGATTTTGTAGGAAACATGAAAAGAGGGCCTAATTGGAGCAATCACAATCGTTGATCTGGATCCAAATCAACCGCAGTCGTTGGATCTTAATGGATCAGCCTACTTAGGCACATGATTAATCATTTCAATTAAACCCTAGCTCTAATGGACGGCTGAGAATAGAGGGCCATTTGATCGAATGACCAATGAAATGCAGCTTATAAAACAACATTTCCTCACTCGAGCAGAATTAACAATCCAGCGCCGCACCAAGTCTTCTTCCTCACGTGCGCGAGCGGCAACCGATTTCCTCCACACTGTAGCTACAGTTCCATTCAGCCCATCTCTGACAACCCTTTCCTCCATCTCCAGCGTTGATTCCTTCCCATCCCACCTGCAGATTGAGATGCGGGGATTTTAACAGCTCGTTTGGTAGCGACAGATGAAGGAATTCTAGTCCACCCTCTTCATCGGCAAACTTTCTAGTGCCTATGACCAGAGCTGAGACGCCTCTGCTGGACGTCATTTGGAAGGTCGAGGTCAACTCTTACTATGCCGATTGAGCAACATCTTTTCCTAGCTCCGGCAGCACCTTCCTTCCATCACTGATGAAGAGCTCTTCAGCTAGTACTCAAGTTCCATTACTTCCCACAATGTCGATTGGGTTGATTGATGTGAGCAAAATATATAGGGTTTTAGGAGTAGTTTTCGCTCACATCTCATTACATTTTATGTTTGTTTCATGCATATTTTACTTTGTTTTGCATTCATTTCCTATTTTCTGGTTCGGAGATCTACTCTTTGTACTTTTGTGTATAGGATAGCATTTCATGGGGAAAACGGAGCATTTTCAGAGCAAAAGAAGAACATTTTATATCTGGACATAGAAGGGGACACGACCAAGGCATGTGGCTAAACACGGTCGTGTCCCAGGGTTGAAGTTGGCCACCATGGTGCCACACACGGCCTGGCCATGTGGAAACACATGGTCGTGTGGCGCTTTGCGATTCCAATGCGAGTCGGTTATTTTCCAGATTTTAGAGAGATCCAGACTGATGTCTATATAAAGGAGGCTATGGCCAAACCCTAGGGGGCACAACGGCCGGGATGGCACTCTAACACCCTAAAAAGCTTCCGAAACTCATAACGGGGAGGAAGAAAGCCATCGGAGATCCAAATTCTGCACTTCAACACCGGAGAGAAGAGACATCGCATTGTAAATTCTATTCTTTACGTAATTTCCATTGTTTATACGAACATGATCGTGCTTTGTGTTTCTCCTCTCTTATTTATGGAGTAGACTCTTTAATTCTAGGACTAGGGAGTAGTTTGTGTTGAGTTAGAACATGTTGGTTCAAATATCTTTTCGTTCTTGAATTTATATTTGCAATTGGCATTTGGTTTAGAGCTATAACTATTGTTTTGGTTTTCTATCTACTGTGCTAGCCGATACGAGGGGTGACAACCCTCGTATCTAAGATTTAGAAGAATTAAGAAGGAACATAGGGGTTGGCCTCATCTCCCGTAACCGTGGGTAGAAGGATGCGATAGAGTAGGAAACGTGCCCCATTTTTTACTCATCGCAGGGATCGATTCGGCATCCTCATACCGACTATCCCATCCTAAGTCCAGGGGTCGACCTGGTAATGGCAGAGGTAGCTTCCGATAGATGCGAAGGCTCATCGGGGGAGTGTATGATGTCCTTTCCATAAAATTGTAGCTAGAAACCTAGACAAAACCCAATTGACAACGTGTTCTGCGACACACAAATGAAACCGAAATCCTAGAATCCCTTTCAAAGACTCGCAACTAGTTTCTTTCTTCTTCCGTGTGACACCGTATTGAGTTGGGACCGCTGTCAACCCTCGCAATCATAACCCTTAGATCTGAATTCTGAACAATAACCTCCACTTACCAAATCGGTACTTAAATCTCTGTCCCTGTGGGATCGATAATCTTTTTATTACTTGATAACATCTGTGCACTTGCGGGCGTTGAGCGCGAGCATGCGCTTCGAGTTGTCGATGGTCTCCATCGCTAGATTTGATGTCACGTTCGTGTGCATTAAGTTTTTGGCATCGTTGTCAGGGACTGATTGATTCGATATCGAATCAAGAAGTGGATAATTGGATCAGACTTAAGGTAGATTTATTTACTTGCTTTACTTTTATTTCTTTCATTTATTTTTATTTACTTCAGTTTTAGATTTTTAATATCTAGAGTAAGTTTAGATTTATTTCAGTAATTACGTTGCATTAAGATTTAGTTAAATTTTCTGCATTTGATTTAGTATTAGTTTAGGATATTTTCTATTTTAATACTCCTAATTTTGTGGCTCAGCTCTTCGTATGCTTAGATGCCTAAGATCGGGAGAACTAATTCTGATCGATCTAGAAATTGAACGAACCTATCATCGCCGAAGAGCTGAACAAAAGAGTATGGAGGACCAAGCCGCATCCGAAGTGAATATAGGTAGCCGATCTTTGCAGGATTGTGCAACCCCTAGTGCTAGAGGATTTAGGCCGAGTATAGCTGGACCGTCCATTTTAGCAAACAACTTTGAGCTGAAACCGACACTCATATACATGTCAAGCAGAGTCAATTCGGGTGAGATGCAACTGAAGACCCGAACCGACACCTGGAGTCATTTTTGGAAATCTGCTCAACAACGAAGATTAATGGAGTCCCTGCAGACGCGATCCACCTGAGCCTATTCCCGTTCTCATTGCGGGATAAGGCTAAGGCATGACTTCACTCCTTGCCTTCGGGAAGCATTACTACATGGGAGCAATGTGAGCAGCAGCTCTTGAATAAATACTTTCCACCTATCAAGACTGCTCACATGCGCCATCTAATAACGAGCTTCCGTCAGAAGGAAGGGGAGTCCCTATTTGAAACCTGGGATCGCTACATGGGGCTACTCTACCAATGCCCCCACCATGGACTGGAAAGGTGGCTGGTGATCCACATCTTCTATAATGGGATCACGTACGCCACAAATATGTCCCTCCATTCTGTCGCAGGAGGAGCACTTATGAACAAGATTATCGAGGAAGTGGAGGAGCTAATAGAAGAGGTGGCCCAGAACCACCATCAATGGCCTTTCGAACGTAGTCACCCAACTCCTACCACAGGACGATATGTTGTCAACTCCGTGGACCACATGGCAGCGAGGTTGGACGCGCTTAGCAGACGGTTCGACTCTTTCAATCCTATTTCTGCATGTGCAGCCAATGACTTTGGAAAAGGAGCAGTAGCATATCGGGAGGAATACTATGGAGGGTCAGGTGGCTCAGAAGAGCAGATTGAGCATGTCGATGCGGTTGGGGACTATAATCAAAGGCCCAACAACCCATACTCCAATACTTACAATCCTGGATGGAATAACCACCCAAACTTTTCCTATCAGAATAACTCAGGGAACTTCCAATCATCATGAGGGTATGGGCAGCAACAGGGTAATGGGTAGCAACAACCACAGAAGTCTAGGCTAGAATTGATGATAGAAGACTTCATTGCTACCTAAACAAAGGCCAATGAAGAGTTTCGACGCCAACATCAGAAAATAGAAGAGTCACTTAAGGATTTGAAGACCACTATTGACGGTCTTGCAAGTCACACAAGGATGTTGGAAACACAAGTGGCCCAGATAGCCCAAACCGTGTCGCAACCTATGTATTCCCCATCATTACTCGAGCCAAGTCAAGTTAAGGAGAAGGGAATATACGGTGAAAGAGTAGGTCAGAAGAACAGATCAACCAAGGGGTGTGCAGCCATGATTTCCACCCTACCCAACCAAGCTGAAATTGAAGATAAAATTCCACCACAGCTTGAGGACCCTAGTAAATTTGTTATCCCATGCTTAATTTATGGGGAAAGCTTCGATGAAGCACTATGCGACTTGGGGTCATCAGTAAGTTGTTGGGATGTTTACTGAAAAGTCTATCTTTTGTATGAACATCTTTATTTTTGAAATAAGAATCACATGATCATTGTTTGTATATTTATGTTTATTCATATTGTCTCGTGCATTACATTGTAGACAACATGGTGTGTAGTGTCACACGAGAGATCATGTTATCAATTCCTTGTAAAGTATAAGTAAAGGCTCACAATCGAGATGGTTATAGACAAACCATTGGTGTGGTTATAGTGTAATTTGGTATTGGTTTGTCTTGACCATAGAATTACACTAGTACACTTTGTGTGTATTGAGCAGGACTGACTTAAAGGTGATTCGATTTATTGTTGACTACATAATCGAATCGGACCTCAGATATTATATTGTACATGCTCTTAATCCCGATATAATAACGGGCACATATACTTAGTATTCATTTCTTTGATTTACCAATGGGCGAGATTTATAGAGTAAATCGATAGGCTCGGTAAGTTGGGAAATGATATTATTTATATGGTGTGTTGTTGATTATAGGAGGAAACTGTGTCCTATATATTAGGATGATGATGTCCCTTTGAGGAGCTCATAAGGTTCATTATGTAAACCCTACAGGTGTACTTGGTCTGGCATGATGATAAGGTTGAGTGGTACTACTCATGGAGTTAGATGTTGATTTATTAATTGTCAGTAAATTAATTAATCGATAGACATTCGAGATCTTAAACATGGGGACAAAAATGTACAAATAATATATGGAGCTGATATTAACTTATGGGGGTTGGTGAGGTAGATCAATGATAATCCTCTAGTGGAATGGATTATCATTAATGGATCGGACTTTATGTAGGCTTGATCCATTAGGTGGCCAAGATCCAACTCCTCCTCATGGTCCCTATTGTAGCCTATTAAACCCTCATGGAGCCTAGATCCGATGGTATAAAATCAAACTCTAGATCTGACGGTGGAGATTAAATCTCTAGATCCGACGGTTGAGATTAAATCTCTAGATCCGATGATTGAGATTAAATCCCTAGATCTGACGGTAGAGATTAAAAGGAGGCTTAAGCCTAGCTCTATAAAAGGAGGCCAAGGCTTGGGCGTGGAGGGCAATTGCTTGGAGATTAGGGTTTGGGCGGCTAGGGCTTAGAGGGCATTGGGCGGCTAGGGTTTGGAGAATCCTTGGGCGGCAAGGCTTCTTCCTATTCTCCTTGGCCGGCGCCCATCTTGCTCTTTTCAACCTTGGTCGGTGCTCATCCTTTTCTTCTCTCCATCCTTGGCCGACGGTGACAAGAGCTAGGGTTTCTCCTTGGAGCTCTTGGCCGGCACCCACACTCCTTATTCTTCTCCTTGGCCAGTGGCAATCACCAAGCAAGGTAGCTTAGTGGTCGGTTCTAGAAAGGAGAAGAGTTTTGTTTTATGATCTTCCTTTGTTCGGAGTTAACAAGGAAAGGAAGATTGGTGATCTAGGCAACTTTGACTTTTGTAAGATCGTCGCCCACACGACGTCCAAAAGGAGGAAGGACATACAATAGAAGATCGAGAGGTATAATGCTTGTTTATGATCTTTTCTTATTATATGCATGTTGTATGTTTTGTTATGTGGCTAATTTACTTGGACCCCGAATACAAACACAAAAACCGGCGATCCGTACATCATCTATTCCGCGACTATTCGAAGAATAGAGGTAGGTTGCTTGAACAACAAGTTTGTTCAAGTGACCACTCTAATCGAATAGCACGACAATGAAACGGTAGCTTGGGTAATTCCTATTTGTCAAGGATTAATTTTTAATCCGGGGACGAAGACGGGATCGCCATGAATAAGCGACCAAGTTGAAGTGGGGCGAAGTTTCCTACATTCAAGTGGTATCATAGCCATGGTTTCCGATTTTGTGTGTTTAGGATTCGGTTACTTTTATGTACTTTTCATATATTATATGTGCAGGATAATAGTAGGACGTGCATAGGTTAACCTTTTGGTTGCAAGCATAGGATCCAACTATTATGGTCATATGTGTGTATGTGATTGTATGTGTGTAATTGTATATTTTTGAATCCTCGGGGTTGACTAGGCTAGTATTTAATTTTGTAATTAAGTACGACATTGTTTAGCCACTCTTTTTATTTTAGTTTACTTTCGATTTAGATTTTATGTACACTCCTTCATGGAGTATAGAATCGATGGATGTAAATTAAAATAGTTTTTCTCGGCTCGGATCTTCAGATGGCTTGTACATGGCGTAGGGAGGAGCGGACGAGATGACGATACGACGGGAGGCATATTGGAGACAAAAGCCATAATAGTTGGAAAATATTTTTTTTTCATATTTATTGCTTCTTATTTGAAATGCATGTCGTAGGCTAGGAAAATTCCTCAATTTTAAATTACTAAGTGGGAGAGGGATATTTTTATAAATTCCCACGGCCTCCATTACGATTTGACATGTGATGCAAACAAACTTGCGCGTCAGCTCTGAGTGTCTTCCTCCCCATCGGATGAGTTTGTTTGCGGATCACAGGGTCGAATATGGTTATAGAAAATTATTAAGGAGTGTGTGTACTTCCCCATCAGAAGGCACATAACCCGAGATAATTGTCTTGGTATCGAGTAATGGTGAACACTTAGATGCAAATAGGAGTATCCTCCCCATCGGAGTCACTGCTTTTATTTATAGGGCCGAAGAGGAACCAACTATTAATTTTATTTGTCAAAAATTTAGGTTGACAAGATAGTAAAATTAATGGGTAAAACCTTCTCTTACAAATGTAGAATTCGTATACGTCCACACTATCGTGACATACGATATTCTCGGTGTTTTGAGGTGTTGGTTGATTTTAAAATTTTATTGTTTGAGAAATCAATAATTTTTTAAAATCTAATGTATTGATCTATGTGATTCTTAGGTTTTTCAAAATGACTTTCAACCCGCTTGCTGTGATACTAAAAGAAAATAAACTTACTGGACCCAATTATGTTGATTGGAAGAGGAATCTTGACATTGTCTTGACTACTGAGGAATACAAATATGTACTCCTCGAAGAGTGCCCTCCTAAGCCTACGGATGATTTTGGGGAAAAGGAGAAGGAGAGTTATAAGAAGTGGATTAAGGCTGATGAGATGGCGCGATGTTACATTTTGGCATCTATGTCAAATGTTCTGCAACATCAGCATCAAGTCATGCCCACTGCTTATGACATGATGCTCAATCTCAAAGAACTTTTCGAAAACCAGAATCGGGGTGAAAGGCAGGAAGCCATGAGGAACTTGATGATGACCACCATGATCGAGGGAACACCCGTGAGGGATCATGTTCTCAAGATGATGGCTCATTTGAATGAGCTGGAAGTCCTCGGACCTGAGATCGATGGGGAAACCCAGGTCGATATCATTCTCTAGTCTCTACCTAGGAGTTTTGAGCAGTTTCGCCTGAACTACAACATGAACAAGAGGTTGTATTCGTTGGCGGATCATCTAACAGAACTCCAGGCGACAGAGGGGCTTTTTCGTCAGAGTGCTCAGGCTCAAGCCATGGTTGCCCAAAAGGTTTCTACTTCTAAGTCGAAAGGCAAGAAGAAGAAGAAACAAGTTGGGGCAAAGGTGGAGGGAGGAACTCAGGGAGGAGTGAAGAAGCTGAAAGGTAAGTGCTTCACTTGCAAGCAGATTGGACACTGGAAGAAGGACTGCCCCAACCGGAAGCAGAACAAAGGTATATCTTTTGGTCTAGTCATTGAAACATGTGTAGTGGTGTTATCTACCGGCACCTAGTGTGTAGATACGGGAGCCACCGATCATGTCTGCAATACCTTGCAGGGGTTCCAGGAAACTAGACGACTGGCTGAAGGGGAGATTACCATCTACTTGGGTGATGCTACGAAGGTAGCGGCTGTTGCAGTGGGAGATATTTATTTGTCTTTTGAGAGGAATAAAGTTTTGGTTCTTAAGAATTGCCTTTATGTACCTTTATTTAAAAAGAATTTGATTTCGATTTCTAAATTGTTTATGGATGGATATTCTATTTCTTTTAATGACAGAGTTGTTATAAAAAGAAATAAGGAGATTATCTGTTCTGGTGCATTGATAGGAAATTTATATACACTTGAACCAAAAGCTCCCACGATGCAAATAGAAGTAAATAACTCATCTTCTAATTCCAATAAAAGAAAAGAACCTTCGAAGATGAACCAAACATTGTAGGAGATCGTTGGAACGCTAGAGGGGGGTGAATAGCGTTGTGCTATACGTCGATAGAATACGTTCGCGTGTTCGTCTACAATTTTCATTAGCGCGCAGCAGAATAATAATAATAAAGCAATAATGAATATACAAACACACAAGTCTTTAACGTGGTTCAGAACCGAACAGTTCGTACTCCACGGATTGAGCTCTAAAGAGCTCTAGCGACTCCAATGCAATCACTAATCACAACTACTCCTTCTCGACACAAGTCGGAGGCGGAGAAACCCCTTACAACTATTCTTACAACAATAAGAAATAGATACAAGTAATTACAACAATGAAATATAATGCAAGTAAAGAAAACTACTTTACAATTGCTCTATGAATGCTTGAACGCTTGGTAGCTTGGATTGCACTAGGAGACCCTGATTTGCAGTAGCAAATCGCCCCAAAAGCCCTCAAGAAACCATTGGCTTTTTCCTCCTTCACGAGCTCCATTTAAAGCTTCAACCTGTGCTGAAAAATGCCAATCAGTCGACTGCTCGGGACCATCAGTCAACTGATGCCACTGTTGTCGTGAGACAATGGCTAGATCCACGCAGGAAAAATCCAACAGATCCATCATCAGTCGACTGAATATGACCATCAATCGACTGATCAAGCCATCACTCGACTGCTGACCACAGCGGTCGAGTGAGACTCCATTCTATGCTCCAAATGAAGGGTTTTGCTTATCGAGTCCGTGAGGGGAAACTTCGCTTCCCACTTCACCTCGGTAGATTGTCCATGGCGATCCCTTCGATGTCCCCGGATTAAAAAAATTTAATCCTAGACAAAAGGGATTGCCCAAACCATCAAGTCATCATCGTGTTATTCGTTTAGAGCTGTCACTTGAACAAACCAGTTGTTCAAGCGACCATCCTCTATTCTACGAGTAGTTGCGGAATAGACGATGTTCGGATCGCCGGTTTTCGTGTTTATGCTCGGGATCCAAGTATTATTTAGCCATTTACATATTTATATCATGCTCATAATTGAAAAACAAATACAAGCAAGTAAGAAAAAGAGAAAGAAGAATAGGTATACCTCTCGATCTTCTAATGTATGACCTTCCTCCTTTTGGACGTCGTGTGGGCGACGATCTACCAAAAGTCGAAGCTCCTAGATCGCAAATCTTCCTTCCTTTCTCTTCCAAAGTAAGAGGAAGAGTAGAAACAAGGTTTTTCTCCTCCCTAAAATCAACCAACAAGGAGCACACAAACTCCTTGCCGCCGGCCAACTAAAAGGTGGAGAAGATGATGGAAAAAAATCAAGACACCAAGGGAAGCCCTATATCTTGTTTCCACCACCTAAGGAGAAGAGAGGAGGGGCTTTGGCCGCATGCCAAGGGCTGAAAAAAAGCTGGAAGGGCTGCTGGATGTCGGCCAATGAAGGAGGAAGATGAAAGTAATCACCTTCCTTAATCGGTGCCGCCCTAGCTTCTAAACCCTAACCCTAATCCTATCTCAACTAGGATTCCTCTCCCTTGCCACCCAAAAACCCTAGCTCTCTTGATGTTGTTCATGCCAACTCCCATGCCCTCCTTTTATAGAGTTAGGGATAAGTCATGAATTAATCTCCTCCATTGGTTCTAGGGATTTAATCTCAACCGTCGAATCTAGAGATTTAATCTCAACCGTCGGATCTTAGAGATTTAATCTCTACCTATGGATCTTAGAGTTTTGTTTTTATCCATTGGATCTAAGCTTCATGAGGTGTTAATAGGCTACATTAGGGACCATGAGGAGGAGTTGGATCTTGGCCACCCATGGATCAAGTCCACATAAAGTTCGATCCACTAATGATGATCCAATCCACTAAAGGATCATCATTGATCTACCTCACCAACCCCCATATGATAATATGGGCTCCATATATTATTTGTACATTTTCTCCCCGTGTTTAAGATCTCCAATGTCAGTCGATTAATTAATTTACTGACCATTAATTAATCAACATCTAACTCCTTGAGTAGAACCACTCAACCTTTTCATCATGCCGGACCAAGTCCACCTGCAGGGTTTACATGATGAACCTTATGAGCTCCTCAAGGGGACATCATCATCCTAATATATAGGACACAGTTTCCTCCTGTAATCAACGGCACACCATATAAATAATATCATCTCTCAACTTACCGAGCCTATCGATTTAATCTATAAATCTCGCCCATTGGTAAATCAAAGAGATGAGTACTAAGTATATGTGCCCATTATTATTATATCGAGATTAAGAGCATGTATTAAATAATATCTGAGGTCTGATTCGATTATGTAGTCAGCAATAAATCGAATCACCTCTAAGTCGGTCCTGCTCAATACACACAAAGTGCACTAGTGTGATTCTATGGTCAAGAAAAACCAATACCAAATCACACTACAACCATTCCAATGGTTTGTCCAAAGTCATCTCGGTTGTGAGCCTTTACTTACACTTTTCATGGAGCCGATAACATGATCTCCCGTGTGACACCACACACCATGTTATCTACAATGTAAAGTATTAGACAATATTGCATAACCATAAAAATATGCAAACAATGATCATGTGATTCTTATTTCAAAATAAAGATGTTTATACAAAAGATAGACTTTTCAGTATACATCCCTACAATCCCCCACTTATACTAAATGACTATGTTGTCTTCAAACTGTCATACATCTGATCCCCATTCCCTCCACATGTCTATCAAAAGCTCTCGTCGGAAGGGCCTTAGTGAAAGGATCTGCCAGGTTATTCTCTGATGCAATCTTGGCCACAACAACTTCTCCTCTCTTTACGATTTCTCGTATCAGGTGGTACTTGCACTTTATGTGTTTACTAGCCTTATGGGCTTGTGGTTCCTTCGAGTTTGCAACTGCACCACTATTATCACAATAAATTGTGATAGTTCTGGGCAAACCAGGAATCACATCCAAGTCCATCAGAGAGTTCCTGAGTCATACAGCTTCTTTGGCCGCCTCAGAGGTTGCCACATACTCAGCTTCCATGGTGGAGTCCGCCACGCACTTCTGCTTGACACTCCTCCATACAATGGCTCCACCTCTCAAAGTAAACACAAAACCTGAAGTAGACTTACTGTTATCCCTATCAGATTGGAAATCGAAATCCGTGTAACCCACAGGGAGTAATTGGTCTGCCCGATAAACCAGCATATAATTCCTAGTCCTTCTCAGGTACTTCAATATATGCTTTATCGCAGTCCAATGTCCCTGTCTTGGATTACTCTGATATCTGCTGACCATGCCCATGGCAAAGCAGATATCTGGTCTCGTATAGAGCATCGCATACATGAGGCTTCGTACTGCCGAAGCATAAGGAATCACCTTTATCTCCTCTATCTCCTCAGATGATCTAGGACACATCTCCTTAGATAAAGGAACTCCATGACTGAAAGGTAGAAAACCCTTCTTGGAGTTCTGCATGCTAAAACGCTCCAGAATCGTGTCTATGTATGAAGCTTGGGATAAGCACAACATCCTTTTCCTGCGATCCCTTATAACCTTGATCCCAAGGATGTGTCCCACCTCTCCCAAGTCCTTCATATCAAACTGTTTGGACAACCATACCCTTACATCCGATAACACCTTGATATTGTTGTCAATCAACAAAATGTCATCTACGTATAGTACAAGAAATACCACTATATTTCCGTCACATCTCTTGTTTACACAAGACTCATTCGGACTTTGAATAAATACATAAGACTGGATCACCTCATCAAAGCGGATGTTCCAAGACCTCGAAGCTTGTTTCAATCCATAAATGGACCGATTAAGCTTACATACAAGATGCTCTTTGCCCTTAGCAATGAATCCCTCTAGTTGCTTCATGTAGATGTTTTCCTCAAGACTTCCATTAAGGAAAGTTTCCTTGACATCCATCTGCCACACCTCATAATCCATATGAGCTACTATGCATAAGAGAATCCGGATAGACTTAAGCATGGCTACCGGTGAAAAGGTCTCCTCATAATCGATATCCTCTTTCTGAGTATACCCCTTCGCAACAAGCCTCGCTTTGAAGGTCTCAACCTTCCCATCTATTCCTCTCTTTCTCTTGTAGATCCACTTGCATCCAATGGTTTTTACACCATCAGGTGGTTCTACTAGATCCCAGACCTGATTTGAATCCATAGATTCAATCTCAGCATTCATTGCACTTTGCCAAGATACTGCATCTTTATCTTGGATTGCCTCGTCATATGTCCAGGGATCAGGTTCATGTTTGCCAGGGACCAAATCAGAAGATTCTCCCAAGAACATGAATCTATCAGGCTATCTCACAACCCTCCCACTACGACAAGGTATCACCTGTGTATCCTCTGTGACACGCGGTGCAGTTACATGTGGTATATCCTCTTGTATCGGTGGTACTAAAGAAGTGACTTTCCCTTTTAACTCCTCCAGAACAATTTTACTCTTGGGCTTGTGGCTCATCACATAGTCTTCCTCTAGAAATCTGGCGTTCGTGGTAACGATCACCCTCTGATCTCTAGGACTATAAAACAATCCACCCTTCGTTCCCCTGGGATAGCCAACGAACAAGCGTACTTCTATACGAGGTTCCAACTTACCAGCATCTGCCTTCAGCACATGTGCTGGACTCCCCCATATTCGAATATGTCTTAGACTAGGCTTTCGCCCAGTCCACAACTCTGTGGGAGTAGAAGGCACTGATTTAGATGGAACCAAGTTCAGAATGTATACCACCGTATCTAGAGCATATCCCCAGAACGAATCTAGCAAGTCAGAATAACTCATCATCGATCTAACCATCTCTATAAGAGTCCTATTCCTTCGCTCTGCTACACCATTCTGTTGGGGTGTGCCAGGTGCAGTCAATTGGGATTAAATCCCAGCCTCTGATAAGTAGTTCCTAAACTCTCACAAGAGGTACTCACCACCATGATCATATCATAGTGTCTTGATACTTTTACCTTGACGTTTCTCCACATCAACCTTGAATTCTTTGAACTTGTCAAAGCATTCAGACTTGCAGCGCATCAGGTAAATGTATCCATATCTTGAGTGGTCGTCTATAAAATAGACGAAATTCTCAAAACCACCTCTAGCCTGGATAGACATAGGACCACACAAATCAGAATGAACCAATTCTAACACATCTTTGGCTCTATACCCCTTGGCCTTAAAAGGCCTCTTGGTCATCTTTCCCTCCAAGCAAGATTCACAGGTTGGGAGATCCTCCACCACTAATGAACCCAAAGGTCCATCAGCTATCAACCTTTGAATTTTGCTTAGGTTAATGTGACCAAGCCTAAGATGCCAAAGATATGTTTGGTCCATCTTCGAAGGTTCTTTTCTCTTATTGGAATTAGAAGATGAGTTATTAACTTCAATTTGCATCATGGGAGGTTTTGGTTCAAGTGTGTATAAATTTTCTATCAATGCACCCGAATAGATAATGTCCCTATTCCTTCTTATAACAACTCTGTCATTAAAAGAAATAGCATATCCATTCATAAACAATTTAGAAACCGAAATTAAATTCTTTCTAAATAAGGGTACATAAAGGCAATTCTTAAGAACCAAAAGTTTATTTTTCTCAAAAGATAAATGAACATCTCCCACTGCAACAGCCGCCACCTTCGTGACATCTCCCAAGTACACGGTAATCTCTCCCTCAGCCAGTCGTCTGGTTTCCTGGAACCCCTGCAAAGTATTGCAGACATGATCAGTGGCTCCCGTATCTACACACCAGGTGCCGATAGATAACACCGCTAAACATGTTTCAACGACTAGACCAAAAGATATACCTTTGTTCTTGCGGTTGGGGCAGTCCTTCTTCCAGTGTCTAGTCTGCTTACAAGTGAAGCACTTGCCTTTCAGCTTCTTCACTCCTCCCTGAGTACCTCCCACCGCCTTCTCCCCGGTTTATTTCTTCTTCTTCTTTCCTTTCGGCTTTGAAGTAGAAACCTTCTGGGTCACCATGGCATGCGCCTGAGCACTCTGATGAAATAGTCCCTCTGCCGCCTGGAGTTCTATCAGAAGTTCCGCCAACGAATACAACCTCTTGTTCATGTTGTAGTTCAGGCGAAACTGCTCAAAACTCCTAGGTAGAGACTAGAGTATGATATTGACCTGGGTTTCCCCATCGATCTCAGCTCCTAGGACCTCCAGCTCATTCAAATGAACCATCATCTTGAGAACATGATCCCTCATGGGTGTTCCCTCGATCATGGTGATCGTCATCAAGTTTCTCATGGCCTCTTGCCTTGTAGCCCGATTCTGGTGTCCGAAAAGCTCCTTGAGATTGAGCATCATATCATAAGCAGTGGACATGGCTTGATGCTGATGTTGTAGTACATTTGACATAGATGCCAAAATGTAACACCGCGCCATCTCATCGACCTTGATCCACTTCTTATAGCTCTCTCTCTCCTTTTCCCCAGAATCATCAGCAGGCTTGGGAGGGCACTCTTCGAGGAGTACATATTTGTATTCCTCAACAGTCAAGACAATGTCTAGATTCCTCTTCCAATCAACATAGTTGGGTTCAGTAATTTTGTTCTCTTTCAGTATCACAGCAAGTGGGTTGAAAGTCATTTTGAAAGAAAACCTAAGAATCACATAAATCAAAACATTAGACTTCAAAAAATTATTGATTCCTCAAACAATAAAATTTTAAAATCAACCAACACCTCAAAACACCGAGAATATCGTATGCCACGATAGTGTGGACGTATACGAATTCTACATTTGTAAGAGGATGTTTTACCCACTAATTTTACTATCTTGTCAACCTAACTTTTTGACAAGTAAAATTAATAGTTCGTTCCTCTTTGGCCCTACAAATAAAAGCAGTGACTTCGATGGGGAGGATACTTATATTTGTATCTAAGTGTTCACCATTACTCGGTACTAAGGTAATTATCTCGGGTTATGTGCCTTACGATGGGCAAGTACACATGCTCCTTAATAATTTCCTATAACCATATTCGACCTTGTGATCCGCAAACAAACCCATCCGATGGGGAGGAAGGCACTCAGAGCCGACGCGCAAGTTTGTTTGCATCACTTGTCAAATCGTAATGGAGGTCGTGGGAATTTTAAAAAAATTTCCCTCTCCCACTTAGGAATTTGGAATTGAGGAATTTTCCTAGCCTACGACATGCATATCAAACAAAAAGCAATAAATATGAAAAATAAATTATTTTCCAACTATTATGGCTTTTGTCTTCAATATGTCTCCCATCGCATCGCCATCTCATCCGCTCCTCCTACGCCATGTACGAGTCATCCGGAGATTCAAGCCGAGACTAAAACTTATTTTAATTTACATCCATCGATCCTATACTCCACGAGGGAGTGTACATGAAATCTAAATCAAAAGTAAAATAAAATAAAGAGTGGATAAACAATGTCGTATTTAATTTACAAAAACTAAATACTAGCCTCATCAACCCCGAGGATTCAACAAAATAAATATTTACACACATACAATCACATACACACATATGGCCATAATAGTTGGATCTTATGCATGCAACCAAAGAGTTAAACTACGCATATCCTACTATTATCCAGCACATATAATACATGGAAAGTGCATAAAAATTAACCGAATCCTAAACACACAAAACCGGAAACCTTGGCTCCGATACCAATTGAAGGGTTTTGCTTATCGAGTCCGTGAGGGGAAACTTCGCTTCCCACTTCACCTCGGTAGATTGTCCATGGCGATCCCTTCGATGTCCCCGGATTAAAAAAATTTAATCCTAGACAAAAGGGATTGCCCAAACCACCAAGTCATCGTCGTGCTATTCGTTTAGAGAGGTCACTTGAACAAACTAGTTGTTCAAGCGACCATCCTCTATTCTACGAGTAGCCATGGAATAGACGATGTCCGGATTGTCGGTTTTTGTGTTTATGCTCAGGATCCAAGTATTATTTAGCCATTTACAGATTTATATCATGCTCATAATTGAAAAACAAATACAAGCAAGTAACAAAAAGAGAAAGAAGAATAGGTATACCTCTCGATCTTCTAATGTATGACCTTCCTCCTTTTGGACGTCGTGTGGGGGACGATCTACCAAAAGTCGAAGCTCCTAGATCGCAAATCTTCCTTCCTTGCTCTTCCAAAGCAAGAGGAAGAGTAGAAAGAAGGTTTTTCTCCTCCCTAAAACCAACCAACAAGGAGCACACAAACTCCTTGCCGCCGGCCAACTAGAAGGTGGAGAAGATGATGGAAAACAATCAAGACACTACAAAAAAACTATTTTTTGGCGACGAAATTTGGCAACGAATTATTTTCGTTGCAAATCTGCAACAAATATAGCGACGAATTTTAGGTTTCATCACAAATTTGTAACGAAATAAATTTTCGTCGGAAATTTGCAACGAAAAATAAATTTGTCGCAAATTTCTGCAACGAATTATGAATTCGTTGCACAAATTTGCGACGAATTTATTTTTTCGTCGTCAATTTGCGACGGAAATAATTTTTGTCCCATAATTTAGCGACGAATTCAAAATTCATCGCAGATATTTAATTTATTAAAAATAAAAATAGGAAACAAGTTCTGCTGAAATAGTTTATTTTTAAATATTTTGCAACGAATTCATGAATTCATTGCAAAATAGCAATGAATCCAGGATTCGTTGCAAAAAAAATATTAAAAAATAAATTAACGTTTTAAAAAGTTTAAAAAAAAAATTTTAAAATTGCAACTAATCCAGATTCGTTGCAAAAATTGCAATGAATCCAGGATTCGTTGCAAAATTAATATTAATATTAAAAAATAAAATAACGTTTTAAAAAGTTTATTTTTTTTTTATAAAAAATTTGCAACGAATCTTTTGATTCGTTGCAAATTTGCAACGAATCTTGGATTCGTTGCTAAATTAAAAATACAAAATAAACTTAACGTTTTAAAAAATTTATTTTTTTTTTTATAAAAAATTGCAACGAATCCGTGGATTCGTTGCAAAAATTGCAACGAATCCAGGATTCATTGCAAATTTTTACAACGAATCCACGGATTCGTTGCAAATTTGCAACGAATCCTGGATTCGTTGCTAAATTAAAAATACAAAATAAACTTAACGTTTTAAAAAGTTTATTTTTTTTTATAAAAAATTTGCAACGAATCTTTGGATTCGTTGCAAATTTGCAACGAATCCAAAGATTCGTTGCAAAATTTATCTAATTTTACCCAATACCCTAATCTTTTTCCTTCCCCTCGCGCCCGATCGAACCCTAAAACCTTTTCTTTCCCCTCCGCCGCCGCCGGTCTTCCCTTCGCCTCGCTCGCGGCTGCACGCGTTCCGGCCACGACCCGCCCTCCGGCCGCCGGCGCACCCGAGCCCGCCGCCGCACCCGAGCCCGCCGCCCCACCCGAGGCCGGCAGCGGCCGCTAGGTCGACCGACGCCGCCGCCGCACCCGATCGCCGCCGCCCGCGAGGCCGCCGGCGCCCCCTCGTCCGGCCGCGTGGCCCCCAGCCACCGTGAGCGACCCGGCCGTGCCCCGACCGCCGCCACACCCACGCGCCCGCCGCCCGAGCCGGCGAGCCCGGCTCTGCCGCCGCCCGCCTCCGGTCGCGTCCCCCGCCCTGAGCCCGCACGGCCGCTGCCGCCCGTCGTCGGTCACCTCCTGCCCGGCCACGGCCGGTGCCTCACGCCTCCTGCGCGGCGTCGGCCGCCTCCGCCAACCGCCAACGCCCACCTTCCTGCCCGGCAAGACTCATGAAGTCTCTGCGCCATTGTCAGACACTTCCGGCAATGGCCGCTCCTCGCCAATGCCAGAAGTGTCGCCGGTGTCCGACAATTCCGGCAGTCGCACGCGACCACGCCGCAGCCGCCGCCAATCGTTGTCAGATCGCTGAGCCGCGAGTCCAGTTCTCGTCTGAGAGGTTTTTTTTTAAATCATTGTTATTTTTTATATTGAAATTTATATTATTCTTAATTTTCTGTGTTGATCTAGAGTGGTATTAGAGTGGTATGGGATAGGTTAATTGCGCTTGCGCCCGATGCATTCCATTAAAAATCATACTGGGACTCCATGATATTACCATAATCTTGCAGATTTTTATGCCTGGACCCAATTCATTGACACCTTAATGCCATGGTGGTTAGCATAAGATAGTGAGATGTCTTTTTATAACAAAGGATAATGTATACTAAATGTAGTAATACATGAAAACATATTATATGTTATTATATCCTTATTTTGCAAACATTCAACTCATGTAACATATATAATATAAGTTTTCAAGTATGATAAAATTCAAGGATATGACACATTACCATTTCATAAACATTCACATACACCATCAGAATCTGCAACCCATTACAATCAAGTGTCTTTTTTCGGTTATGTTTAAAGATTGTTAAACATAGTGAATTCATATGTGAACTAACTGTATATTTGTATTATTGTAATTTCTAGGAGTTTATATTAATATAATTGATTGAAAATAGACATAATGCAGCGTGAAAGGAGTTGGATGTATAATAGGAATTTACCTGAACGTCGGGGTTTAACTGATGATTTTATGAGTGGGTTGCAAGAGTTTTTAAATTTCGCAGCTAGTAATGTTGAGTTTATGGATGGTAATCAGATAAGGTGTCCGTGCAAAAAGTGTCACAATGGTAGATTTTTACCGTCTAGAAAAGTTTTAGAGCATCTTTGTAGATTTGGATTCGTTGCAAATTACTATAACTGGACATGTCATGGTGAACCATTTATATCTGATGAAGTTTATGATAGACACAACACACAAGTCTCTAGGGATCAAAGTGATTATAATCAATTAAATCCATATCAGAGGATGATATATGATGTAGCGGGCCCGAATTTGATTCCCCAATCACAAGGTGCAACTTCAAGTTGTCCTCCAATAGTTGAGCAAATGTTTACTAATGCATCACCCTTGGAAGAGGTGCAAGTAACAGATATCAGTCAGAATATGAATAATGAAACATATCTCAAATTTCAGGAGGTGTTGAGTGCTGCAGATGCACCTTTATGGGCTGGTTGTGAGACTCACACTAAACTATCATTCACTGCAAGAATGTTGAATGTCAAGGCAGAGCATAATGTGTCTGAAGAGTGTTTTAATAATTTTGTTCAAGCTTTTGAAGAGGCATTGCCGCGTGATCATATATTGCCCAATGATTTGTACAGTATGAAAAAACTGATGAAAGAATTAGGTCTCCCAGTGGAAAGAATTGATGTGTGCAGAGATGGTTGTATGTTATATTGGGGAGATGATGCAGATGTGGATGTTTGTAAATTCTGTAATCAAGATAGGTACAAGAGCACTAGTAGGAGGCAGCAATGACGTAAATCATATAGTCAGTTGTTTTATTTGCCTTTAACTCCTAGGTTACAAAGGCTTTATGCATCAAAGACAATCACGAACACATGACTTGGCATGCAAATCATCGAACAGAAGAGGGACTAATGTGTCATCCATCAGATGCAGAGGCGTGGAAAAATTTTGATAGAACATATCCTGATTTTGCAAAGGAGACTTGAAATATTAGGTTAGGTCTCTGTGCTGACGGATTTGCTCCATTTGGTAAATCAGGAAGAAACTATTCTTGTTGGCCAGTTATATTAACTCCGTATAATCTTTCGCCTGGGATGTGCATGAAAACACCGTATATGTTTTTAACATTGGTTGTGCCTGGCCCAAAAAATCCGAAGAAGTTAATAGATGTTTATATGCAACCATTGATTGCAGAGCTAAAACAACTATGAGATGAAGGTTTTCCTACATACGACGTTCATACTAATCAGATGTTTGTAATGAAGGCTGCTCTTCTTTGGACCATAAATGACTTTCCGGCTTATGGTATGCTATCAGGTTGGAGTACTACAGGGATCTTAGGATGCCCAATATGTATGGAGAGATCAAAGTCGATTAGATTGAAGCATGGTAAGAAGCCAAGTTATTTTGATTATCACATATAATTTTTACCACTAAATCATAATTTCAGAAGGAATAAAGATGAATTCACTAGGAATCGAATTGAAAGAACCCCTCCGCCATTGAGATTGACAGGTCAAGATATTTGGTACAGAGTTCTTCACTTTCCATCTGTTATTGAAGAGCCACATGGTACAACTTATGAATATGGAAGCAACCATAAATGGACCAAACGAAGTATATTTTGGGAGTTACCGTATTGGTTTAGTAATTTGATTCATCATAATCTCGATGTTATGCATATTGAGAAGAATATTTTTGATAATCTGATAAATACAGTGATCGATATCACCGGAAAAACAAAAGATAATCTGAATACAAGAAAAGATATGCGACTCATTTGTAAACGACCCACCCTTGATGTTGATGAAAATAGTAGAGGACCAAAACCAAAGGCAGTTTATACATTGAATAAGGAATAGAGACGTGTTGTTTGTGAATGGTTAAAGTCATTGAGATTTCCTGATGGGTATGTTTCTAATCTTGGGAGATGTGTCGATATGAAGGAATGCAAATTGATGGATTTGAAAAGCCATGATTGTCATATATTCATGGAAAGACTAATTCCTATTGCCTTTAAAGAACTCTTACCGAATTTTGTCTGGGGTGTCATTACAGAGTTAAGTATTTTTCTTCATGATATATGCTCAACAGTTTCGGGATATTCACACATGGAGAAGTTAGAGAGAGACATTCCAATCATTTTGTGCAATTTAGAAAAGATTTTTCTGCCTACATTTTTTGATTCAATGGAACATCTTTCGGTTCACTTGCCATATGAGGCCAAAGTTGGAGGACCAGTTCATTATCGTTGGATGTATCCTTTTGAAAGGTATAATTCGCATATTCTATACTTCGTTAATATTGCATAAAAATGTTTAATTTTTTTATATATTCATTTCTAATACAATTTGTTATATTACAATCAGATTCTTATATCATTTGAAATAAAAAGTGAAAAATAAGGCACATGTTGAAGCCTCTATTGTGAATGCATATATTGTGGAGGAAGTAACAACTTTTGCATCATATTATTTTGAGCCTCACGTTCAGACCAAAAGATGAAAATCCGGAAGGAATGATGAAGGTCCTGTCGATCCCAATTTGAATTCATTCTCAATTTTTAATTATCTTGGTCGACCAAGTGGACAGTGTAAGCAACGATACTTAACTAATCAAGAATAGCGAGCAGCCCAGACATATGTTTTACTTAATTGTCCAGAAGTATCGCCATATTTCGAGTTAGTATATATTTCCTATTTCTTCGTCAAGTGTTAATTTGTTTATGTTATAATATAATTTTTTATTATAGGATTTTCCAAAACTTATATTCTGAAATCCCGACACGTGACTTTGATCACTTCTGCGATCAGGAATTTGCACCATGGTTCAAATCATATGTAAGCAATTTTAATTACCTCATTTTTGTTTACACATATCTTAACTTTTAAATAAATATCATTTTCATTTGAGTATAGGTTTATGCTAATCAAACTCACGTTCAGCAAGAATTGCTAATCCATCTATCATGAGGTCCAAAAGCAATGGTAGGCACTTGGCCAGCATATTTCATAAACGGATATAATTTCCACACTCAAGAATATGGAAATGGAAAGAGTACAATGAATAGTGGAGTATGTGTTCAGTCTTCCAATGATGGAGGTGCAAGCAATGAATTTTATGGTTTGGTGGATGAAATTATAGAGATTGATTATCCTGGTCCAGAAATGCGAGTTATCTTATTTATATGTCGCTGGTTTGACCCCGTCAGAGGGATGAAGGTGCATCCACAGTATAATTTGGTTGAAATAAATCATAAAAGATTTTATAAGAGATATGAACCATTTATTTTGGCACAACAAGCGATCCAAGTTTTCTATGCTCCATATCCTAGTTTGAGGCGTGACAAAAATGAATGGTGGGTTGTTTGTAAAACAAAAGCACGGAAAAAAAATTGAAGAGCGCTGGCAAGACATTGCATATCAACAAGACAAAGTTACAAATATGTTTCATACCGAGGAATATATAATTCCAACGTTACGAGATCCCAGCGGAGTAGTGATAAACGTGGATGCAACTGAAATTGATGATAATGATGAGGAGGAGGAGGGGGACGAGGAGGAAGAGGAGGAGAAGACCGAGGATGAGGATACTGATGAGGATGAGGAAGATGATAATGAGGACTTTGAAATTTGACGTCTAGGGTAAGTTTTTTTATATATAATTTTAGTTTTAAACTATAATTTTACAAATTTTCTTAGCTCAATTATTTGTTTATATAATGTCTCATTGTTAAATTTATATTTTTTGTCTCTGTATGTTGTGTATATTTTGTTCTTATAGGTTATCAGTGGTGAAATCATCGTAGCTTATCGCAGTCACAGTCTCTCATATCTTCATTATGCATATTGTAAGTTTTTCATGTTCTTCATTAAGCATAAAAGTTTTATTTTCTTTATTCTAATTTTGTTTTTGGTTGATAGTTTCAACGTGGTGGACAGAGACGACAGAGTACTAGTAGTGGCCAGACTGATCCACCGCCTGCCAGCACTATACCTACTTGCCCTCCTGATCTGCCTGGACCTTCACATGATCAGTCGGCAGGACCATCTCATTCGCCGGCACGACCTTCCCATTCTGATTCACCTGTACCCGTCAGACATTCCTCTACTGAGAACATCGAAAGTCGACCGTATATATTTCCGATTGGAGATTCATAAGTAATATAAATATTATAATTTTTAAACTATCTTAATTATTTATTCAATTTTTTTTCACTTTATCGTAGGTTTGAAAATTCTGTACCTATTATTCACGAGATCAATAAAATCGTGAATAACTATTGAAGAGGAGACTCTTTGTCATACTCAACCACGCCAGGACCTACAAAAGAACTATGGTGGTGCGAGTTTCAGGTATAATTGATTCATTTTATATATTAAATAAGTGATTATATAATCAATTGTTTTTTTTCCATCTCAGCGGAGATTTATTTGGGACCCTACTCAAGACTTGGAAGTTAAAAGAATTTTTAAAAACAAAATGTGGCGATCATATCCGGCATGTATTGAGTCATGCCAAATGTACTGGAAAAAAACCCGCCTGTGTCACGTCAGAAAATTGGAGTAAAATCTCCAATTATTGGCAATCTGATGAGAGCAAAAAAAGAAGTCAACAGAATAAATTAAATCAAGCATGTAATTCTGGAGACTTATCTGCAACATATGCGGGAGGATCTATAAATATCGAGGAGCATTCACGTAGATTGGTAATTTTTAAATTCTACAATTAGTTTTTAAATATATTTCAGATTATTATTTTATTTCTAACATTCTTATATTTAGTCTAAGGAATTGGGAAAGGAGCCGGAATTTATAGATACTTTCGTTCGCACTTTCCAAAAAAAAGATAAGACTTGGAGTGGAGATAGAGCTCGAGCAATTAAGGTTTGAATTAATCTTTAAACTTACTTTATAACTTTAATTCTGTTAGTTATGTAAATGCTCTAATTATAATTTTAATTTTGTGTAGGAGAGATATGATCAGTTATCCTCATCTCAGAGATTTTCAGGAGATGACGGTGATACTGAGGGATCTGAGTCATCTGTTAGTAATAATTTGGATTTATGGCTTGAGGCGAGTGGAGGATCAAAAGGGGGAAGGATATTAGGTATGGGTTCTCTGAGCAGAATGCATAATGCTCCTCATAGATCAATTTCTTCTACTCCACCAGAAGTAGCGGCACAGATACATAACTTAACTGAGGAGGTTAGCAATTTGAAGGGCATAATACATGAAAGAGATCAGCAAATTATAGAAATACAACAACAAAACTCACAAAGGGATCAAGAAATGATAGAAATGCGACGACAACAAGCCTTTCTTATGCGACAGTTTCAACAATTTAGTTCTGGTCCAAGTCATATTCCTCCGAGTCATGACGATGATGGTGGCGACGATGATGATATTGTATGCATGTTTTTAATTAGTACTTTTAAAATTTTTTAGTTTATTGAGTTTGTTTATTTTGCTTTAAACAGGAATGATCGATGATGTCAATCCTTATGGTGGTTGAAAATGCACATCATTGTAAGTCTTTGCATATTTATTTTCGTGTTAGTATATAGTTTTTTTTTAATGTATGATACTTTTTGTTTGTTTCTTTTCTAATGCAGGTAGAAGAATGTCGGTGATTGCTTACCAGATTCTCTTTTTTTTTATCTTTCCCATGTGTTGAGATCTTTTGTAGACATTGTTATTTGCATATCAGAACTATGTTGATGTTTGAAATGTTGTAGAATATAACTTTTTATTTGGAATGTTGTATTGTTCTTAACTGATTGTGTTGCTTTGTATTTATTTGGATATGATTGAATATTATTTTGTTGTATTGAATGTGTGTGTGTTTTGTTTGTATTGAATGTATTTATTTGGATATTAGAACTTATTGTGTTTTGTTGTGTGTGTGTGAAAATTTGTATATACGATAGAATATCGAAACGGATGAAATCTGTTAAAAAAAATTTTATTTAGCGACAAATTTAGCGACAAAAATACAAATTCGTTGCTAAATTCTGAAAAATTTGCGATGACTTTTGTGACGAATTAAATTTTCGTCGCAAATTAGCGACGAATTTAGCAACGAATCCAACCTGCGACAAATTTTGCAACGAATTTTGCGACGAAAATTAGATTCGTCGCAAATTTTTGCAATGAAAAATGAATTCATCGCAAAATATTAAACTTTGCGACGAATTTTGCGACGAATTTAGCGACAAAATTTGCGACGAATTTGTATTAGTCGCAAATTTACCAACGAAGTTCTTATTTCGTCGTAAAAATTACCAACGAAAAAATTAATTCATCGCAAAATATGGTTTTTTGCGACGAATTTTGTGACGAATTCAGCGACGAAATTTGCAACGAATTTGTATCAGTCGCCAATTTACCAATGAATTTCTTATTTCATCGCAAAAATTACCAACGAACAAATTAATTCGACGTAAATTTGCGATGAATTTTTAATTCGTCGCAATAATTTGCGACGAAAATTGCGACGAATTTTTGAAATCGTGGTAACTTCTGCAACAAAATTAGCGACGAAATTTTAAATTCGTCCCTAATTTTCGTCGCTAAAATTCGTTGCAAAAATTTGTCGCTATTATTTGCGACGCTTTATTCGCAACAAAAATATTTTTGTCGCTAAATTCGTCGCTAATTTATTTTGCAACGAATTTTTTTTTAAAATTCGTCGCTAATGACTGTTTTTTTTGTAGTGAAGGGAAGCCCTATATCTTGTTTCCACCACCTAAGGAGAAGAGAGGAGGGGCTTTGACTGCCGGCCAAGGGCTGAAAAAAAGCTGGAAGGGCTGCTGGACACCGGCCAATGAAGGAGGAAGATGAAAGCAATCACCTTCCTTAATTGGTGCCGCCCTAGCTTCCAAACCCTAACCCTAATCCTATCTCAACTAGGATTCCTCTCCCTTGCCGCCCAAAAACCCTAGCTCTCTTGATGTTGTTCACGCCAACTCCCATGCCCTCTTTTTATAGAGTTAGGGATAAGTCATGAATTAATCTCCTCCATTGGTTCTAGGGATTTAATCTCAACCGTCGGATCTAGAGATTTAATCTCAACCATCGATCTTAGAGATTTAATCTCTACCTATGGATCTTAGAGTTTTGTTTCTATCCATTGGATCTAAGCTTCATGAGGTGTTAATAGGCTACATTAGGGACCATGAGGAGGAGTTGGATCTTGGCCACCCATGGATCAAGCCCATATAAAGTTCGATCCACTAATGATGATCCAATCAACTAAAGGATCATCAATGATCTACCTCACCAACCCCCATATGATAATATGGGCTCCATATATTATTTGTACATTTTCTCCCCATGTTTAAGATCTCGAATGTTCGTCGATTAATTAATTTACTGATCATTAATTAATCAACATCTAACTCCTTGAGTAGTACCACTCAACCTTTTCATCATGCCGGACCAAGTCCACCTGCAGGGTTTACATGATGAACCTTATGAGCTCCTCAAGGGGACATCATCATCCTTATATATAGGACACGGTTTCCTCCTATAATCAATGACACACCATATAAATAATATTATCTCCCAACTTACCGAGTCTATCGATTTAATCTATAAATCTCGCCCATTGGTAAATCAAAGAGATGAGTACTAAGTATATGTGCCCATTATTATATCGGGATTAAGAGCATGTACTAAATAATATCTGAGGTCCGATTTGATTATGTAGTCGGCAATAAATTAAATCACCTCTAAGTCGGTCCTGCTCAATACACACAAAGTGCACAGTGTGATTCTATGGTCAAGACAAACCAATACCAAATCACTCTACAACCATTACTATGGTTTATCCAAAGTCATCTCGGTTGTGAGCCTTTACTTATACTTTTCAAGGAGCCAATAACATGATCTCCCGTGTGACACCACACACCATGTTATCTACAATTTAAAGTATTAGACAATATTGCTTAACCATAAAAATATGCAAACAATGATCATGTGATTCTTATTTCAAAATAAAGATGTTCATACAGAAGATAGACTTTTCAATATACATCCCTACACCAAAACCCAAGCACCCGGTCGGTGATCACACGATCATTGCTCTTTCAATCGATCATTGCCCACCTTTGGCGGATGGCGCTAGGCCAATTCCCTAGTTGACTTACTCCAGTCGACTGGCACACCTCAAACATGAGGTTTTAGCCCAAGTATGGTTCCCCCATACTTGCTAGACCACCCTTAGCCTAGACCTAAGCCTTCTAGCCACCTCTATCAGCATCACGCCTCTCGGATCCCTCCAAGTCATCCATGACTTGTTCATCCATCATGCTAGCCTTCAGGTGCTTCCATCGGCTATGTCATGCTAATGGTGTCTACACCGCTAAGGCACATTGGACTTACGTCGCCAAGACTCCGCTTGGACTTTATGCCGCCAACCATTGGACTTATGCTGCCAAGACTCCCACTTGGACCTTACGTCGCCAATATCAAACCCCTTGGACTTCTCAAATGCCAAGACTCAAGCTTGGACTTTCCCTTGCCAACCCATGTTAGAATTTCCAAGTCAAGACCCATGCTTGGACTTTACATGCCAAGTACTCAAGACTTGGACTTTCCATGACATGGTCAACTCCGGTCAACCATCAAAGTCTCCCTCGAGTCAAACTCGAGTCCGGTTAAACATAACTCGAATTGATTGTATAAACAATCTCCCCAAAACATCAACATACATTAATGTCAAACATTAATGTCAACTCAGTTTTTCAAACATCAAAACATCACTCGAGTCAAACTCGAGTCTGGTCAATCGTGACATGGGTCGATTGCACCAATAAACATATCTTTGGCATCTAAGACTAGGTCATATTAACCTAAGAAGAATTCAAAGGTTTGTTGGATCGATTTGAAATGCTAGAGGGGGGGGGGGGTGAATAGCGTTAAAACTTTCTTTTTGTTCGTTCGTTTAAAAACCGAGTAGATAATTAATTTACAGTGGAAAAGATAAGCAATAAATAAAAGAGACAATTCTTTTTTACTTGGTTCGTAGCCTTCGGCTACTACTCCAAGGCCCTAGTGGTCCTTGACCACGCACGGAAGGCAAAACACTAAACGAACTCCTCCTCGTTGGAGGTAGGAGTTAATCGATACAAGAACAAAAACTTGAGGTAGAGGGACACTCCCCCTCTCCTTGTTACGATAGAAAAAAGAGCTTCGACAAATGTAAATGAACAACGAATCTAAAACTAAAACCGATGTACAAAAATAAAGGAAATGAAACCTAGACGTCGGAGAAGAAGCACTTCGTTGTCGGTAGCTTTGCGGAGGCTTTTGGAAGCTTGGAATTGATGATGAAACCCTAGGATTGGCCCTCCTTTTATAGCCTTTGAGCCCCTTTTCGAGAGGAACCCTAGCCAATCACAATTGAGCACCAATCTCCTTGAAATGGGGTGATAAGCCTTGACTCCTCGAAGTTGATCATTGACCATCAGTCGACTGATGGCCATCATCAGTCAACTGATGGTAGCATCAATCGAGTGCTGACCTTCGGCAGTCGACTGATTGATGGCAGTCGAGTCCTCCAAGCTGGCAGTTGACTGATGCTTGCTACAAGTTAAAGATAGCTCAAAGAAAACATTATTTCGACGACCTTCAACCATCCGATCTCGACCTAGACCATCGATGGGATGTATTTGGTCGGATCTACGCTTAAGACCATCCCCGTAAGGAGGATACGACCTCACTTACGCTCGCACACACGAGCTTACCTCGATACTTACCATGTCGCTTTTGCTTCCGACCTTCCACTCGATTCCTTCGGCTCCCTCCGAAGTCACTCGAGTGTCGCCCGACCACCGTGGCTTCCTCCGGGTGTCGCTAGCCTTCAGCTCTAGCTATAGCAATCTTCTGCACACTCGATTCAGCTCGTGAGATAACGACATGAGCTTAACTTTGTATCGTTTGCTATAATCAAAACTCAGGTTCGACTTAGGTGCCTACTGTACCAACAATCTCCCCCTTTTTGATTTATGGCAAACCCACATACAAAGTTAAGTAAATAGCAAGCATGAAGAATAATGTGCATTAGAAACAAACAAAAAATAAAGAAGATTAAGTTGGAGTAGTAAGGATTTTCCTCAAGTACTCCCCCTTGAGGAAACCTCCCCCTTGACCGAGGGTGAGTCTTGAAGAAAGACCTTAATCCTCCCCTTGAGGGTTGCTTTAAGTAATTACTTAAAGTTGGCCTTAGTAAAACGTTTAAGTTAAGAGTTCTTCTTAACTTGGCCCTTTCTCCCCCTTAAGTAAAACATTAAGGGCATAATGTTTAAAAATAAGTAAAACGTTGATGGCACAAATAAGTTTAAGTTAAGAATGTTGGTGCAATCGGCCCAGGTCACGATTGACCAGGACTCGAGTTTGACTCGAGTGATGTTTTGATGTTCGACAAAAACATATGACAATGTAATTGTCATGGGAAAGTCCAAGTCTTGTGTACTTGGCATGGAAAGTCCAAGTTGAACACTTGGCATTTGGTAAAGTCCAAGTCTTGAGTACTTGGCATGAAAAGTCCAAGTGGGACACTTGGTACATGAAAAGTCCAAGCATGGGTCTTGGGAATGTAAAAGTCCAATGGTTGGCGGCGTAAAGTCCAAGCGGAGTCTTGGCGGCGTAAGTCCAATGTGCCTTGGCGGTGTAGACACCGTTAGCATGACATAGCCGAGGGAAGCACCTGGAGGCTAGCGCGATGGATGAACAAGTCATGGATGACTTGGAGGGATCCGAGAGGCGTGAGGCTGATGGAGGTGGCTAGAAGGCTTAGGTCTAGGATAAGGGTGGTATAGTAAGTATGGGGGCACCATACTTGGGTTAAAACCTCATTTTTGAGGTTGGCGATCGGCCCGACATTATGGCGGTTCATTGCGTGAGTCGACGAGTTATTGCCGGTTTAAAGCTAGAAATGCTCACGACGATCATTGCTCATTGGAAGCGATCATCGGTGTCGATGCAATCGATCGCCAAGTCGTGATCGACTACGGTCGATCAATGTCGAGCCTGAGAATGCTCCATGAGCCGGATATCGACCAATGTTGGCGATCGAGATCCGTTTCCAATGTGGATCGATCCGTTGTCTCACGACAACAATGGCATCAGTCGACTGGTGACTTATGGCAGTCGACTGATAGGCGGAAATCCAGCTCGATGCAGGTTAAAAGCAGCTATTCGTGGAGGATTGAAAAAAGGGTTTTCTTGGGCGATTTGAAGGGGAATTGTTGGTGCTCTTCCAGTCCTTCAAGGCTAGTCCAAGGCAACCAAAGATCAAGCAACCAAAGTGCTCTTGTAAAGTAGTTTTCTTTACTTGCATTATATTTCATTGTTGTAATTGCTTGTATCTATTTCTTATTGTTGTAAGAATAGTTTGTAAGAGGTTTCTCCACCTCCGACTTGTGTCGAGAAGGAGTATTTGTGGTTAGTGATTGCATTGGCATCGCTAGAGCTCTTTAGAGCTCGATCCGTGGAGTAGGAACTGGTTCGGTTCCAAACCACGTTATATCCTTGCGTTTGTGTGTTTGTGTTTTCGTTATTGCTTTATTATCTTTGTTTCTGCTGCGGTAACGAAAATTGTAGACAAGCACGCGAACGTTTTCCATCTACGAACGGTCAAACGCTATTCACCCCCTCTAGCGATGTCAAATATCCAACAAGTGGTATCAGAGCCTGGTGGCTCTTCAACGGATTAACAACCGGGAGCAAGACGCTAGAGGTTGAAGATGGAATTCCAAGACAAGCTTGGATGGGATATCAACACACCTATCCCTTATACCTTCTATGGACAAGAAGGATTCAATCAATGGAAGGTGAGGATTGAAGAATTCTTGATGATGAAGGACTTTGAAGAGTGGGGCATTTTGATGGAGGGATTTCAATATCCAAAAGGGCCCAAGGGAGGAATTCTCAAGATGAAGAAGTGGACCGAGGAACAAATCCAAGAGTTCGAAAAGAATACAAAGGTAATTAAATTCTTGGTTGATTTGATTCCTAATAAAATTATGTGTGAGCTAGGTGAGTACAAGGATGCCAAAGAGCTTTGGAGTCAAGTGGCAAAATATCATGAAGGCTCACAACCGGTCCAAGAGGAAGAGACTGAAGAGGCTAATGCATCATCCTCACAAGGAAGTGAGGATTCAGAGGTTGATAGGGAATCAACATCTGGATCAGAAGAAGTGGAAGAAGCATCCACCTCAAGGATTGAGGGGGAGGAGATAACTTCCACACTGGAACATCAAGAAGAAGCTTCGACATCCGGTCAAGATGAAGAAGCCCAAAGTCCAATTCCGGTCTCCATTAACCTAGGTAACTCAAACATATGTGTTAATAATAAAATTCATATAATATGTTTTGAGTGTAGGGAAACCGAGCACTATAAGAGCAAGTGCCCAAAGAAGAATAGGAAAGCTCCACCGGCTCCAAAGGTCAAGGATGCCGGTCCCTCAATGCAAAAGAGCAAAGAATAAGTAATTTGCTTCAAGTGCCAACAACCGGGACATTTTCGGAGTCAATGCAAGAAGGGAGACAAGAAGACTCAAAATGGAGCATCATATGTAGGGGGAGCTAAGGCAAACCCTAGGGTAACTTCTAATTTTGCTCCTTCTTCAATTTACAAGCAAAAGCATGCTAGGGATTTCAATTCACTTGCAATTTATGAAAAGCATGCTAATAGGAACAAGTGTTTTTGCTTAGGAGCTAAGAATGTCTACTTAGATAATAGGGAGAAATTTGGGACTAATGTCCCTAAAAACAATTTACTTAAGGACAAACCTAGGTCAAATAACTCAAGATCAATTTTACCTAGGGAGACAATTAGAAAGGTGCAAGAGAACCTAGGTCTAAACCCTAAATGGACTAGGCATATGCCTAGAAAGTCCCATGCCCAAGAATTTAATCAAAAATCAATTGGGAAATTAGAATTAGAAAACCAAGCCTTGAGGTCAAGGATTGAGAAACTAGAAAAGACTCTTAGGAATATACAAAACCAATTTAAAGGGTCTAATGGTCAAAGTCAAAGGTCCAAAAGTCAAAGTCAACACCAAGGACCTAAGAGTCAAAAGTCAACCAAGGGCAAGCAAGGTTTGGGTCACAAACCTAAGCCTAAGGTAGCTTACCATAGTGTTCCATTTGATTATGGGACACAAACTAGGTCTAGGAAGACCAAGATCAATAGGGAAGTCATCCCTAAGGTTGACCAAAGGTTGTGCCTAGTGGCTAGGGTTTCTAGGAAACCTAGGGTGGCCACTAAGAAGGTTGCAAGGGGAGTTACCCCTAGAGTCAACCTAGGTAAGACCCAAATGACCAAGGCTAACAAGCCTAGGAGGGTCATTAGGAAGGTATCTAGGGAGGTTATCCCTAAGGAATACCTAATTAACCCTAGGAGCTAAAATCGGTTTTGGGTTCCTAAGAGCGTGATTGATTCACGCTAGATGGGTTTATGGTGTGCCAACCTTGATTGGATGGGTAGTTAACTCAACCATGATAAAGGTGGCATTTTAGGTCATTTTCAAGGTTATGGTTATCTTGGGAATGTGGTTTGATTTGAATCCTAAAGGTTTTTAGGATGTGCCAATATTAATTAAGAAGTTTGATAATTTGATCAAATTGGCACAATTTAGTTATAGAGGTTTTAATGTGTCAATTTGGGTTTTTGGCACATTTGGGAAAATTTAGATTAATATGGCAAAATAAACCTAATTATATCAAATGGTAATTAATATTAAAATTTAGGTATTACTATACCTATATATTTTATATGACATGCTTTGTTTGTCATATAACATGTCATGACATCATGTTTATTTTAATCATTTTATATGTCATGTTCATGTTTAGGATTAAGGTTTCAAATGTCATGTGTTTTTAGATTTCATCTTATGTCATGACATCATGATTATGAGCATATGCTTATTTATATCATTTCTAATGACATAATCATTCATGCATTTAAGATAATTTGGTTGAAATTGAATTAAGGACTATGACATGACTTGAAGTCCCATTCATAAGGGAATCAAGTAGGGTTGCCTTAGAAGATGCATAAAACCCTAGTTTAAATGAACCAAAACCCACATCTCACATCCAATTTACATGTATGTGTATTTATACACCCTAGATACATGTGAGATGCTAGGATATGAGTTAAGTTCAAGGTGCATAGTTTTTGCATCTAAATGAACTAAAACTCATCTAATTTCAATTGTGGAACATTGGGAGAGCATGTGCACAAGTCATGTACATAAAGCCCAAGGAATATGATCCAAAATAAGGTTTGAAAACATTTTAAAATCATTTTGGAAAACCTTGGTGAAGTCTATCTTTTGATAGCAATCACCATTGATGAAGTTGATACAAAATAGGGCCAAAATATTGAAAATTTCAATGGTTTTGAGTTTTGTATCAAACTCACTATTTTATGGGTAAAATAATTTTCTAATATTTTTCACCCATTGTAATGACTATAAGTAATATACGTATCAAATTTTGTGATTTTTCGATATACGTAGAATTACTTATGACTTTTTAATTCGTTTACGATGAAAATCGAGATTTTGATTATCGATCGCCTATAGTGGCATCGGTGATGTGATGTGATCGTGGTAGCTGACAGAGTCGACTGCCAAGGCTGATTTTGGGAAAACTAGGTTTGGTTAGCCCGTGTTCAGCTACGGTAAAGGTCCCTGACTACTCCTAACCCTAAGATATGCTTTGGGAAGCATGATGAAGGGTGAAAATCCATTGGATATGGATTAGGAGAGTTGTTTAGGGTTTGTATCAATTATAAGGTGTTGGAAAGTTCAATGTTGAATTTCTAACCTTAATTTTGATGGTTTAGAGTTCCTATTGGCTTACGAACTTCCCAAGGACATTGTTGGTGCAATGGTCAAGGGGGAGCAAGCCTTTAGGGGGAGGTATCCATCTTGGAGTGATGGATGTGTTTTTTTTTATTTCTTCTTAAAGGGGAGAATATTATCAATTGGAAAAATTGATGGATTTTTAGAAACCCAATTTGGAAATTGGGAGAGTGTATAGGATTGCCTCTCTTAAGTGATATGGGACTTATCACTAAGAAGATGGCAGGCATCCTAGGTATTTTTGGACCAAGGGGGAGATTGTAAGATCTCATTGGGACATGAGACATTGACCTCCTTGGAGAGAAAGCCTTTTTGATGTTAGTCAAAAAGGGGGAGAATGTTTGGGGGAGAACATTTGGTGCATGTTTAAGATTACCAATTTGGGATAATTGGTAAGGGATTTGAGTTAGTGTTCTAACTCAATGATTTGTTTGGTTTTTGTCAAACATCAAAAAGGGGGAGATTGTTGGTGCAATCGGCCCAGGTCACGATTGACCAGGACTCGAGTTTGACTCGAGTGATGTTTTGATGTTTGACAAAAACATATGACAATGTAATTGTCATGGGAAAGTCCAAGTCTTGTGTACTTGGCATAGAAAGTCCAAGTGGAACACTTGGCATTTGGTAAAGTCCAAGTCTTGAGTACTTGGCATGAAAAGTCCAAGTGGGACACTTGGCACATGAAAAGTCCAAGCATGGGTCTTGGCAATGTAAAAGTCCAACATGGGTTGGCAAGGGAAAGTCCAAGCTTGAGTCTTGGCATGAGAAGTCCAAGGGGTTTGATATTGGCTGCGTAAAGTCCAAGCGGGAGTCTTGGCAGCATAAGTCCAATGGTTGGCGGCGTAAAGTCCAAGCGGAGTCTTGGCGGCGTAAGTCCAATGTGCCTTGGCGGTGTAGACACCGTTAGCATGACATAGCCGAGGGAAGCACCTGGAGGCTAGCGTGATGGATGAACAAGTCATGGATGACTTGGAGGGATCCGAGAGGCATGAGGCTGATGGAGGTGGCTAGAAGGCTTAGGTCTAGGCTAAGGGTGGTCTAGCAAGTATGGGGGCACCATACTTGGGTTAAAACCTCATTTTTAAGGTTGTGATCGTGGCATTATGGCGGTCGGTATCGTGAGTCGACCAAGTTATTGCGGTTTAAATGAAATGCTCTGCGATCATTGCTCATTGGAAGCGATCGGTAGTGTCGGCAACGATCGGCCCGGGTATCAACAACGATCGCCAAATTCGGCGATCATTGCCGATCCAATATCGAAAGCCGCGAGCGCTCGTAGCCAGGCGATCGACAGATCCGTTAGAGTTTTTCCAGCGTGGATCGAGCCGTTGTCTCACGACAACAATGGCATCAGTCGACTAGTGACTTATAGCAGTCGACTGATAGGCGAAAATCCAGCCCGATGCAGGTTAAAAGCATCTATTCGTGGAGGATTGAAAAAAGGGTTTTCTTGGGCGATTTGAAGGGGAATTGTTAGTTCTCTTCCAGTCCTTCAAGGCTAGTCCAAGGCAACCAAAGATCAAGCAATCAAAGTGCTCTTGTAAAGTAGTTTTCTTTACTTGCATTATATTTCATTGTTGTAATTGCTTGTATCTATTTCTTATTATTGTAAGAATAGTTTGTAAGTGGTTTCTCCACCTCCGACTTGTGTCGAGAAGGAGTATTTGTGGTTAGTGATTGCATTGGCATCGCTAGAGCTCTTTAGAGCTCGATCCGTGGAGTAGGAACCGGTTCGGTTCCGAACCACGTTATATCCTTGCGTTTGTGTGTTTGTGTTTTCGTTATTGCTTTACTATCTTTGTTTCCGCTGTGCTAACAAAAATTGTAGACAAGCACGCGAACGTTTTCCATCTACGAACGATCAAACGCTATTCACCCCCCTCTAGCAGCGTCAAATATCCAACAAAGAATTCTCTTAACTTGTCCTTTAATAAGTTTTCAAAACTTAAAGTTAACTTTTGGTTTAAATATAAAGTAAGAGTTAAGTTATCAAAAAAAATTTGACCCCTTAACTTTTGCCTTTTTCTCCCCCTTTTGCCATATATCGAAAAGAGTGAGGGTGTGTGTGGAAAACAAAAATAAGTGTTAAATTTAAAGTCCAAGCATGTTCCACATTATTTTGAAAATAATATACTGAAAATAAGTTCATCTATAAAATGTTCGACTCATATTTGGCTTGATTGATATAAAAGATCAACCAGTCCTGGTCATAGTCGGTTAGTATGTATGATTATACTCCATGGTTCATGGCGATGCACTAGCTCTACATCTGGAACTAGGAGTAAGGTCCTAACATCTCATGCCCATCTACGTGGCTAAGTACACAAACACATTAGTCCTATGTGTTGTGAGATGTATTGGCTCCTTAAATCTATGGGTGCATGATATCTAAGGTATGTCCTATGCTAGTCCCATAAAAATGAAATTTAAGAAATAGTAGTAAGAAAATATAATTTGCAAGTTCCTATTCTATTATGCACATGCCCAATTTTCGTCTTAATAGACTAAATTCGGCTTCGGGTAGGGGTTTAGTAAATAGGTCTGCTAAGTTAGACTTCGATTCGACGTATTCGAGTTGTATGGCTCCGTTGGACACATGTTCTCGAATGAAATGGTGTTTGACCTCTATATGTTTGGTCCTAGAGTGACATATCGGATTCTTAGTAAGATTAATTGAACTAATGTTATCTACGTGAAGTTTAGTATTCGTAAAGTCTAACTTAAAGTCACGGAGAGTGTGCTTCATCCAAAGAAGTTGAGTGACACACTCACCCATCGCGATGTATTCGACTTCGGTGGTAGATAAGGCAACACAGTGTTGCTTCCTACTGCACCAACTCACTAGACTCGAGCCGAGAAGTTGACAACAACCACTCGTGCTCTTTCTATCGAGCTTACTACCGACATAGTCCGAATCGGAGTAGCCAGTTAGTTCGAACTTGGTAGATCTAGGATACCAAATACCGACATTAAGTGTACCCTTTAGATATCTAAGGATACGCTTGACTAGAGTTAGGTGAGACTCCTTGGCACAGGTTTGAAACCTTGCGCACATACTCACTACAAATAAGATATTAGGTCGGCTTGCAGTTAAGTAAAGGAGACTCCATATTATGCTCCTATAGTATTTTAAATCAATTGGGTTTCCAATTACATCTTCTTCTATATTAACATTAGTTGCCATTGGGGTATTAATAATTTTAGCGTCTTGCATTCCAAATCGTTTAATTAATTCCCTAGTATATTTGCGTTGATGTAGGTATATTCCATTTTTAGTTTGTTTAATTTGTAATCCTAAGAAGAAACTTAATTCGCCTACTAAATTCTTTTCAAATTCACTTTCCATAAGTGAAATAAACTCATTTAGTAGGATTGAGTTGGTGGTTCCGAAAATAATATCATCTACGTAGATTTGGGCTATAAATATGTCTTTACCTAAGGTTTTTACGAAAAGGGTTGGGTCAACTACACCTTGGTTAAAGCCTTTGGACTTGAGATAAATCGAAAGTCTCTCGTACCAAGCTCGCGGAGCTTGTTTAAGTCCATAAAGCGCTTTCTTTAGTCTAAGGACATGATCGGGTTTGTCTAAACTTTCGAAACCGGGGGGTTGACTAACATAAACTTCTTCTTTAATGTATCCATTTAAGAATGCAGATTTCACATCCATTTGAAACAACTTAAATCCTCGATGTGCTGCATATGCTAATAGCATTCGAATGGACTCTAATCTAGCTACTGGGGCATAGGTCTCGTCGTAATCTAAACCTTCGACTTGACTAAACCCTTTAGCAACTAGTATAGCTTTATTTCTAACTACTTAACCTTTATCATCAATTTTATTTCTAAACACCCACCTTGTTCCAATGAATGTTTTATCTTTAGGTGGTGGTACTAATTTCCATACTTCGTTCCTAGTGAATTGAGCCAACTCTTCTTGCATTGCAATAATCCAATCGGGATCAAGAAGAGTTTGGTCAATAGTTTTGGGTTCAATTTTAAAATCAAAGATATTTGACTAAGGTTTCTGTATGAGGCTCTAGTTCGAACTCCTAGACTTGGATCACCTATCACTTGGTCGATAGGATGATTCGCTTGAGTCCTAGTTGGATTTGGATTTGAGTCTACAACTTGATCCATAGGATGGCATGTTTGAGTTCTAGTTTGGTTGGAGTCATCTATCACTTGGTCGATAGAGTGACTTGGTTGACTTAGGTTAGGATTAACACTAGACCTGATCTCCAGATCAGAGTTAGGTCTAGTATGAATCGGCTCGCTAATTGGGGTTGCCGGGGGTTTTGTAGGTTCGTGTCCTTCATCAAATACTACATTGATGGTCTCCTCGACTCTAAGGGTGTCGTGGTTATATACTCTATAAGCTCTACTTGTAGTCGAGTATCCTAGAAAGATTCCGGTCGTGGTTTTGGATGTAAATTTCCCTAGGTAATCTTTAGTGTTTAGGATATGTACCTTACACCCAAATACCCTAAAGTACTTGATGTTAGGTATTTTATCGTGATAAATCTCGTATGAGGTCTTAAGGTGCCTCTTTACCATAAGTATCCTATTCTGGACATAGCATGTCGTACTCACGGCTTCGGCCCAAAACCTATCGGGTAGGTTATACTCATTAAGCATTGTCCTAGCGGCTTCTTGTAGGGTTCTATTTTTGCGTTCTACTAGGCCATTTTGTTGTGGAGTTCTAGGACAAGAGAACTCATGGTGGTATCCATTTAGGTTATAGAATTATGTAAACCTATGGTTTTCAAATTCACCACCATGATCAGTCCTAAGTCTTTTGATTTTAATGCTTTGTTGATTTTCTATTAACTTAAATAGGTTGATTAATTGATCTAGGGTATCACTTTTGTGTTTGATGAACCTAACCCAAGTAAATCTAGAGTAGTCATCAATAATGACTAAACAGAATTTACTTCCGTTAAGTGACTTAGCTCCGTGTGAATCAAATAGATCCGTGTGTAGGAGCTCAAGCACACTTTTGGTTCATTCTTGACTAGTTAGTTGATGTTGTGTCCTAGATTGTTTACCTTGTTGACAAGCATTACATATTTTATTATCCAAGTTGTTGAGGTTAGGCAAACCTCTGACTAAATCACTCAGACTCATCTTGTGGATGAGTCTTGGGTGTGAGTGACCGAGTCGTCAGTGTCACAACCATAATTCCTCTTGCCGTGTCATAAGACACTTAGTTGAGGAGTTAATTAAGTTGATAGTGTAAATGTTGTTATTTCTAGTCCCTTTAAGAATTGTTTTAGAGGTTTCGTTTGTATTAATTACGCATTCATTTTCTAGAAATATGACCTTATAGTTATTATCACACAATTGGCTTACACTGAGAAGATTATATTGAAAATTTTCTACTAATAAAACGTTTTGAATGACAAAATTTGAGTTAAGCTCAATATCACCTGATCCGATGATTTTGAGCTTACCGTTATTTCCGAAGGCTACCGATCCTTGTCGTTTGAATCGAAGCTTCGAAAACTTGAGTTGATCCCCGGTCATGTGTTGGGAGCAACCACTGTCCAACATCCATTGATCCTACATGCAAGGTAGTTGGATCGGATATTGGATTTATTAAAAATTGGTTGAAAATTATTAACCTAAATCATCTCACCCATGTCTACATGATCAAACATGTTAATCCTATATGTTATTGTGAGATGACTTCCAATTTTAGTTGAATTAAATTTAATGACTTAAACACTTGTCAACCTTGCATTAGATTCGGATTTGACCTTAGGCTCATCAAGTCACCTTTTCAAGATCATGGCTTCCAGGTCGTGGCGAGGCACAGAGGCCTTCTTTGATCGGAAAAATGACCACTTCCTTAGACAAAGCCATTTTCAAGAAAATAGAGACTTGACTCACCTAAGACCACTTCCTGGTCTAACTAGTCTAGGATACGGTGAGGTAGCTTCAGCTAGTTCCGTCAAGTGTCTTAGAACTAGATCGCCTTATCTGGCCCGAATACACAAGACTCGCTTTCCTAGCGTCTATCATCTCAGCGTCCTGGTACTATGTTATCAAGTATTGACGAGTTATAGTCCTATCTAACCATTCTAAAAAGAAAAATCAAACTAAATAAAAACCTAAGCATGCAATTTCTAAGTTAAAACACAAACAAATTTCGTACTAGCTCCCCCTAGACCGTTGAATCGATTCGGTCTCTCCACATAGTGGATTTTGTCCTTGGGAACCCAGTACTGGTTTGATCCTAAGTTTAAAATCAAGGTGGTCTTAGGGACCCATTCTTGGACACATTTTTTATGTCGACTTACAATCGACATATACGACTTATTGGTCGTGTTTGAGATAAACCCTAGCCCGGCCTTGTTGTACACGGCCCTTTGCGATCCAAGTAGGAGGTCAAGTCCTTTGGATCCCAAAGTAAACCTTTCCAACGTATTCCTAATATCTTCGACTTGACTTTTCAAGAGTGAGTTCTCAACTTCGAGTTTTCCAACCCGAGTTGAGTCCTTCTCTTGAACTCGACTAGCCGAAGAGGTTAGGGAGACCTCATGTTTGAGGAGTTTAACTTCCTCAACCAGGGTCTCGACCTTGGACTCGGACTTAGCTAACTTTTTATTTATAAACTTAATTGCACTATAAAGTGTAGTAATAAGAGACTGACTTACCTTGAGTGTATCTTTTGAACCGGATGTGTATCCGTGGCTCGTCTTGAATAGTGCTTCGCAGTCCGACTCGTCTTCGGTTTCCGATTCAGGTTCCGGTTCCGACTCCGTCTCCGATTCCACCAGTTTATCCATGAGGACTCGATCATTATCTTCTTCCTCGGAAGCTTCTTCCCAAGTAGCGTTAAGTGCCTTTTTGTGTTTTGGTGCCTTGCTCTTGAGTTTTGGGCATTCGGACTTAATGTGTCCAAACCTGTTGCATTCATAACATCTTATGTTTGAACTTTTAGGCTTAACTTCGTTGGGTCGAGTGATGGCTCATTTTCGACCCTTGACTATCCTCCAAACTAGGTTGACTAGTTCGGCCTCCATTTCCGAATCGACCTCCGAATCGGACTCATCCTCTTCTTCCTTCGGGGGTGGCTTGTTGGCGATTTTCTTCTTTGAACCTGCAAATAGTGCTATACCTTTCTCGGGTTCCGAGTTAGACTGCTCATGAAGTTCAAAATCAGAAAAAAGTTCATCTAATCTAAGTTTAGAAAGATCATTGGAGACCTTGTAGGCATCGACCATGGATGCCCACAAGGTAGTCCTCGGAAAGGAGTTTAAGACATACCTTATAAGGTCGCGGTTTTCGACCTTTTGCCCGATTGCGTGTAGATTGTTGACGATGTCCTGGACGCGGGCGTGGAGTTGCATCGCCGACTCGTGTTCCTGCATTTTTAGGTTATATAGTTTATTAAATAGAAGATCACGCTTACATACCTTGGCTTCATCGGTCCCTTCGTGTAGCTCCACTAGTTTTGTCCAAAGGTCCTTTGCGCTTATGAAGGGGCCGACGCGATTTAACTCCTCCTTGGACAAGCCGCATTGGAGGATTTGTGTTGCCTTGGCATCGGCTTTGACTTGTCGTTTTGTTGCAATGGTCCATTGATCATAACCCAAGGATTCACCCATTTCATTAGTTGGAAGTGTGAAACCCGTTTGGATTATGATCCACATCTCGATTTGGGTTTTGAGAAAGCATTCCATCCGACCTTTCCAGTAACGGAAATCATCTCCGTTGTAAAACGGAGGTCGGACGGTGCTAAAACCCTCGAGATGGGCCATTAGAACAAAAAGAACAAGGAGACTAAAATGAAAACCTAGCAACGACAAAAACACACGAAAGTACCAAGACTTGCGTCTTGGATTAGTAGTGCGGAAGAAAATCTAACAAAAAGAAATAAAACAGAATTAAAAAATAAAAAATCTGTAAAATGGCTAGATTGGTGGTTTCACCAAATCCTAGCAACCCCCGGCTCTGATACCAATTGTTGGATCGATTTGTAACGCTAGAGGGGGGTGAATAGCGTTAAAACTTTCTTTTTGTTCGTTCGTCTAAAAACCGAGTAGATAATTAATTTGCAGCGGAAAAGATAAGAAAAAAATAAAAGAGACAATTCTTTTTAGTTGGTTCGTAGCCTTCGGCTACTACTCCAAGGCCCTAGTGGTCCTTGACCACGCACGGAGGGCAAAACACTAAACGAACTCCTCCTCGTTGGAGGTAGGAGTTAATCGATACAAGAACAAAAACTGGAGGTAGAGGGACACTCCCCCTCTCCTCGTTACGATAGAAAAAAGAGCTTCGACAAATGTAAATGAACAACGAATCTAAAACTAAAACCGATGTACAAAAATAAAGGAAATGAAACTTAGATGTCGGAGAAGAAGCACTTCGTTGTCGGTAGCTTTGCGGAGGCTTTTGGAAGCTTGGAATTGATGATGAAACCCTAGGATTGGCCCTCCTTTTATAGCCTTTGAGCCCCTTTTCGAGAGGAACCCTAGCCAATCACAATTGAGCACCATTCTCCTTGAAATGGGGTGATAAGCCTTGACTCCTCGAAGCTGATCATTGACCATCAGTCGACTGATGGCCATCATCGATCGGCCCGATGGCGACATCGGTCAAGTCTTGACCTCCGGCGGTCGGGATTGGCGAGTCGAGTCCTCAAGTTAGCGATCGGTGATGCTTGCTGCAAGTTAAAGTTAGCTCAAAGAAAATATTATTTCGACGACATTCGACCATCCGATCTCGACCTAGACCATCGATGGGATGTCTTTGGTCGTATCTACGCTTAAGACCATCCTCGTAAGGAGGATACGACCTAACTTACGCTCGCACACACGAGCTTACCTCGATACTTACCATGTCGCTTTTGCTTCCGGCCTTCCACTCGATTCCTTCAGCTCCCTCCGAAGTCACTCGAGTGTCGCCCGACCACCGTGGCTTCCTCCGGGTGTCACTAGCCTTCAGCTCTAGCTATACCAATCTTCTGCACACTCGATTCAGCTCGTGAGATAATGACATGAGCTTAACTTTGTATTGTTTGCTATAATCAAAACTCAGGTTCGACTTAGGTGACTACTACACCAACAAGGTTGATAGCTAATGGACCTCTAAGTTCATTAGTGGTGGAAGATTTCCCAACCTGCGAATCTTGCTTGGAGGGTAAAATGATCAAGAGGCCTTTTAAGGCCAAGGGGTATAGAGCCAAAGATGTGTTGGAGTTGGTTCATTCTGATCTTTGTGGTCCTATGTCTATCCAGGCACGAGGTGGTTTTGAATATTTTGTCTCTTTTATAGATGATTATTCAAGATATGGATACATTTACTTGAAGTGTTGCAAGTCTGAATGCTTTGACAAGTTCAAAGAATTCAAGGCTGATGTGGAGAAACATCAAGGTAAAAGTATCAAGACACTACGATCTGATCGTGGTGGTGAGTACCTCTTGGGAGAGTTTAGGAATTACTTATCAGAGGCTGGGATTCAATCTCAATTGTCTGCACCTGTGACACCCCAGTAGAATGGTGTAGCAGAGCGAAGGAATAGGACTCTTATGAAGATTGTTAGATCGATGATGAGTTATTCTGAGTTTCCAAATTCGTTCTGGGGATATGCTCTATATACGACAATGTACATTCTAAACTTGGTACCATCTAAATCAGTGCCTTCTACTCCCACAGAATTGTGGACTGGGCAAAAGCTAAGTTTGAGACATATTCAGATTTGGGGGAGTCCATCACATGTGATGAAGGCAGATACTGATAAGTTGGAACCTCGTACAAAAGTACGCATGTTCGTTAGCTATCCTAGAGGAACGAAAGGTGGTTTGTTTTATAGTCCTAGAGATTAGAGGGTGATCATTAGCATGAATGCCAGATTTCTAGAGGAAGACTTTGTGATGAACCATAAGCCCACGAGTAAGATTGTTCTGGAGGAATTGAGAGGGGAAGTCGCTGCTTCAGTACCACTGGTACAAGAGAATATACCACAAGTCACTGCACCACGTGTCACAGAGGATACATAGGTGATACCTCATCATAGTGGGAGGATTGTTAGACAGCCTGATAGATTCATGTTCTTGGGAGAATCTTCTTATTTAGTCCCTGGCAAACATGAACCTGATCCCTGGACATATGATGAGGCAATCCAAGATAAAGATACGGTATCTTGGCAAAATGCAATGAATGCTGAGATTGAATCTATGGATTCAAATTAGGTCTTGGAGCTAGTAGAACCACCCAATGGTGTAAAAACCATTGGATGCAAGTGGATCAACAAAAGAAAGAGAGGAATAGACAGGAAGGTTGAGACCTTCAAAGCGAGGCTTGTTGCGAAGGGGTATACTCAGAAAGAGGGCATCGATTATGAGGAGACCTTTTCACCGATAGCCATGCTTAAGTCTATCCGGATTCTCTTATGTATTGCTGCTCATATGGATTATGAGGTATGACAGATGGATGTCAAGACAGCTTTCCTTAATGAAAGTCTTGAGGAGAACATCTATATGAAGCAACCAGAGGGATTCATTGTAAAGGGCAAAGAGCATCTTGTGTGCAAGCTTAATTGATCCATTTATGAATTGAAGCAAGCTTCGAGGTCTTGGAACATCCTCTTTGATGAGGTAATCCAGTCTTATGGATTTATTTAAAGTCCAGATGAGTCTTGTGTATACAAGAGATGTGACGGAAACGTAGTGGTATTTCTTGTACTATACGTAGATGACATTTTGTTAATTGGTAACGATGTCAAGGTGTTATCGGATGTAAGGGTATGGTTGTCCAAATAGTTTGATATGAAAAACTTGGGAGAAGTGGCACACATCCTTGGGATCAAGGTTATAAGGGATCGCAAGAAAAGGATGTTGTGCTTATCTCAAGCTTCATACATAGACACCATTATGGATCGTTTTAGCATGCAAAATTCCAAGAAAGGTTTTCTACCTTTCAGGCATGGAGTTCCTTTATCTAAGGAGATGTGTCCTTGAATATCTAAGGAGATAGAGGAGATGAAGGTGGTTCCTTATGCTTCGGCAGTAGGAAGCCTCATGTATGTTATGCTATGTACGAGACTGGATATCTGCTTTGCCGTGGGCATGGTTAGCAGATATCTGAGTAATCCAGGATAGGGACATTGGACTGCGGTAAAGCATATATTGAAGTACCTGAGAAGGACTAGGGATTATATGCTAGTTTACCAGGCAGACCAATTACTCCCTGTGGGTTACACAGATTTCGACTTCCAATTAGATAGGGATAACAGTAAGTCTACCTCAGGTTTTGTGTTTACTTTGGGAGGTGGAGTCATTGTATGGAGGAGTGTCAAGTAGAAATGCATGGCAGACTCTACCATGGAAGCTGAGTATGTGGCGGCCTCTGAGGCGGCCAAAGAAGTTGTGTGGCTCAGGAACTTCTTTATGGACTTGGATGTGATTCCTGGTTTATCCAGAACTATCACAATTTATTATGATAATAGTGATGCAGTTGCAAACTCGAAGGAACCACGAGCCCATAAGGCAAGTAAACACAAAGAGCGCAAGTACCACCTGATACGAGAAATCGTAAAGCGAGGAGAAGTTGTTGTGGCCAAGATTGCATCGGAGGATAACCTAGCAGATCCTTTCACTAAGACCCTTCCAGCGAGAGCTTTTGATAGGCATGTGGAGGGAATGGAAATCAGATGTATGGCAGTTTGAGGACAACATAGTGTTTTAGTATAAGTGGGAGATTGTTGGGATGTATACTGAAACGTCTATCTTTTGTATGAACATCTTTATTTTTGAAATAAGAATCACATGATCATCGTTTGCATATTTATGGTTATGCATATTGTCTCATGCATTACATTGTAGATAACATGGTGTGTAGTGTTACATGGGAGATCATGTTATCAGTTCCTTGTAAAGTATAAGTAAAGGCTCACAACCGAGATGGTTATGGACAAACAATTGGTGTGGTTGTAGTATAATTTGGTATTGGTTTGTCTTGACCATAGAATTACACTAGTACACTTTGTGTGTATTGAGCAGGACAGACTTAGAGGTGATTCGATTTATTGCTGACTACATAATCAAATCGGACCTCAGATATTATGTTGTACATGCTCTTAATCCCGATATAATAACGGGCACATATACTTAGTATTCATTTCTTTGATTTACCAATGGGCGAGATTTATAGAGTAAATTGATAGCCTGTGTAAGTTGTGAAATGATATTATTTATATGGTGTGTTGTTGATTATAGGAGGAAATCATGTCTTATATATTAGGATGATGATGTCCCCTTGAGGAGCTCATAAGGTTCATCATGTAAACCCTACAGGTGGACTTGGTCTGGCATGATGATAAGGTTGAGTGGTACTACTCATGGAGTTAGATGTTGATTAATTAATTGTCAGTAAATTAATTAATCGATGGACATTCGAGATCTTAAACACGGGGAGAAAAATGTACAAATAATATATGGAGCCCATATTAACTTATGGGGGTTGGTGAGGTAGATCAATGATAATCCTCTAGTGGAATGGATTATCATTAATAGATCAGACTTTATGTGGGCTTGATCCATTGGGTGGCCAAGATCTAACTCCTCCTCATGGTCCCTATTGTAGCCTATTAAAACCTCATGGAGCCTAGATCCGATAGTGGAAAATGAAACTCTAGATCCGACGGTGGAGATTAAATCTCTAGATTCGACGGTTGAGATTAAATCTCTAGATCCGACGATTGAGATTAAATCCCTAGATCCGACGGTAGAGATTATAAGTAGGCTTAAGCCTAGCTTTATAAAAGGAGGCCAAGGCTTGGGCGTGGAGGGCAATTGCTTGGAGATTAGGGTTTGGGCGGCTAGGGCTTGGAGGGCATTGGGCGGCTAGGGCTTGGAGGGCATTGGGCGGCTAGGGTTTGGAGAATCCTTGAGCGGCAAGGCTTCTTCCTCTTCTCCTTGGCCAGTGCCCACACTCCTTATTCTTCTCCTTGGTCGGCGGCAATCACCAAGCAAGGTAGCTTGGTGGTCGGTTCTAGAAAGGAGAAGAGTTTTGTTTTATGATCTTCCTTTATTCGGAGTTAACAAGGAAAGGAAGATTGGTGATCTAGGAGGCTTCGACTTTTGGAAGATCGTCGCCCACATGACGTCCAAAAGGAGGAAGGACATACAGTAGAAGATCGAGAGGTATAATGCTTGTTTATGATCTTTTCTTATTACATGCATGTTGTATGTTTGTTATGTGGCTAATTTACTTGGACCCCAAATAAAAACACAAAAACCGGCGATCCATACATCGTCTATTCTGCAGTTATTCGAAGAATAGAGGTAGGTTGCTTGAACGACAAATTTGTTCAAGTGACCACTCTAATCGAATAGAACGACGATGAAACGGTAGCTTGGGTAATCCCTATTTGTCAAGGATTAATTTTTAATCCGGGGACAAAGACGGAATCGCCATGAACAAGCGACCGAGTTGAAGTGGGAAGCAAAGTTTCCTACCTTCATAAGTGTGATGCCCTACGCATACTATCTGAAGATGGGACTGAATGGGATCCAACCAGTGAACCTTGGTATTGGTATGGGGGACGACTCAATCAAGGAACCCGTCAGCATGCTAGCACATGTTCCTGTGGACATTGAGAATTTTGTGATACACACGGATTTTATTATATTGGACACAGGACCAAATCCCCAGAATCTCATCATTTTGGGAAGACCTTTTCTGGCGACTGCGAGAGCATTAATAGATGTAAAGGCGCACAAGATATCCTTGGAGGTAGACGGGGAGATCATCATTTTCAATCTGTCATAGTGTAGAGCAGCCTTCCTAGATGGCTACACTTTCATTAGGGTAGAGCCGAACCCACTGGATGTCAACTCTGAGACGGATGAATGGATGTTCACAGAACCTCCGGAGCTAAGTTAAGACAATGGAGTAGGATCGAGCTAAAAGACCTTAAATAAAGCGCTTCTTGGGATGCAACCCAAGTTTATTTTTTTAGGTGTTCTTTTCATTGTATTGCATTTATTTGTTTAGTTTGAACTTTGTATCCCATTCATTTAGCATTTTTAACATGAATTAGGACTAGAAAGAACCTGCTAAGTAAAAGAAAAATCACTTTAAACCCACACGACTGAGCGAGTAAGGAGAATTCAGACCGTTGTGCACCGTGAGAAGGAAACGGGGGACACACGGCCTGGCTGTGTGTTTTCACATGGCTGTGCCCCGACCCTCAGCGATGCACATGGCCTAGCTGTGTGTTTTCACACGGCCGTGGAGCGTGAGGTTTAAGAAGCCAAGCCGTGCGTTTTCACCCCAAATACGCCATGTGCTTTGATTCCTCTTGCCCTAGTCGTGTGAATCCTTCTTCCCCACCACCTAGAAGTCTTTCCAACCTTCAAGGAAGCCCAAAAGAAGTAAGGATGAGGAGGACCAAGTAAGTGACATCTCGATCTGGTACTTCGGAGCGAAGAACAAGGAGAAGGGGTGCCCCTCAAGCTCCGGAGGAAGCTAACGCTCTTCCAACCCTTCTTTTTCGAAATAATGAGCATAGGGAGAGATTTGATATGCTTTCTACTAGAAGAATCTCCGCTACTAGGTATCTTGATGAGGATCTCTTAGAGACCCTAGGTTTGTTGGGTGATATTCAAGCCCTATTTGCAAAAATGGGGTGGGGAGAGATAATGGGGATAAGACACCCAACCTACCCTGGGATAGTTTTAGAGTTTTTAAGTTCTTTAGAAGCTAAGGTTTTAATGGGTAGAGAGAGCAAAGAGGGTAGGATTACCTTTAGGTTATTCAACATTGAGCATGAATGGACACTACACCAATGGAACACATGCTTTGGCTTGCCTAGTGGGGGAGAGAGAAGAACCCCTATTGGGTTTAACTCTTGAATCTTTTGGACCGAATTGACAGGAGAACACGCTTACGACCCTTCTAGGTCCAAAGCATCGCGCCTCCAAAACCCCATTTTCCGGTACATACACCGAATCATGGCAAGTACTATTTTTGGTCGTGGGGAGAGTGACGGTGTAGTACAAGCTAGTGAGCTACTTTGCTTGTGGGACATGCTATAAGAAAGGAGTAGCATTGATGTAGGGTCCAATTTCATTAGATACCTAGTGAAAATGGGCAAAGCAGTGAGAGGAGAGATCATTGTGGGGGGCCTACTTACCAACATTTGTCATATGATGGGATACAACTACACCGCACTAGAAAGCATAAAGGGGATCCCTAGGATCAATTTAGGAGTGTATATGGTCATGAAGATGATAGTGAGAGAGGGACACTCTTAATGTTTTGTAAGAAAATACCTATCATCCCTTAGCCTCCCCGACCCCGATCGTACCACCATCACCACACGTGCCAACTGGCGTTTAGACCTAATAGTGGAGTCCCCGCCATATGAGGGACCACCCACATTGGCACCCATCTCTCCCCCTGTACACCACTCTCCTTCCGGTCCACGCATGTATAGGAGCCCACCTAGTCCACATCGACATGAGCCTACACTTGCACCACCACCTTTTTCTACTTTTGAGCAGGATGCAGGTACATCTGCCTATGATTTTTTGGAGTTTTGATTGCGCCTCGATGACATATGTCAAGCAGCAGACACTGAGACAATGATGGGAGGAGCAGAACGCTTACACGTAGGCAGAGTTTCAGGGCTTCCGGGAGCACTTCCAGCGAGCTGAGGAGTTCTATGATGAGGCCCGCGTCTACTTCCAGGAAGAGGCTTCCCATCACCAGGATGAGGCCACCTACCGCCAGAGATCTGGCACAAAGACACATGCATGCCCAATGAGCCTGATGGGCACGATAGGAGGAGAGGCCAGTTGCATCCACCATCTCTCAAATCGACCATATGTACATGTGGCATCAGCGGCTTAGCACCAGGTTTACCCAGGAGCCTGACATGCTGAGACTACCAGACTTCCCACCTCGGCCACCATATTAGAGGTACAGTCTCATATAAGTTTGGGGGGGACCCCAAGTTTTGATTTATTTTGTTTCTAGTAGTAGTTTCTTTCCTGTGATTTGCATTTTTTATTAGTTAGCATTCATTTGTTCATATATAGAGTTTTTAGTTTCGTCGGTACTTAATTTTTGCTATCTTTAAGCTACCTCAGTAGTATTTTTTAGAGTTTTTCTTTCATGAGTTGTTTCCATGGGTAGCTTAACTTCATTTACCTCGTGGTAATTTATTTTATTTGCTCTAATTTGAAGGGTTTTGCTTATCGAGTCTGTGAGGGGAAACTTTGCTTCCCACTTCACCTCGGTAGATTGTCCATGGCGATCCCTTCGATGTCCTCGGATTAAAAAAATTTAATCCTAGACAAAAGGGATTGCCAAAGCAACCAAGTCATTGTCGTGCTATTCGTTTAGAGAGGTCACTTGAACAAACTAGTTGTTCAAGCGACCAACCTCTATTCTACGAGTAGCCACAGAATAAACGATGTCCGGATCGCCGGTTTTTGTGTTTATGCTCGGGATCCAAGTATTATTTAGCCATATATAGATTTATATCATGCTCATAGTTGAAAAACAAATACAAGCAAGTAACCATCCACACAAAACATGCATATAATTGAAAAGCAATTATAAATATAATACAAAAGAACACTAGTCAAAATAAACAAGATTATACCTCTTGTTATACCTCTTGATCTTCTATTGTATTTCCTTCCTCCTTTCGGACGTCGTGTGGGCGACGATCTACCAAAAGTTGAAGCCACCTAGATCACTAATCTTCCTTTCCTTGTTCACTCCGAACAAAGGAAGATCCTAAAACAAAACTCATCTTTCTATCTAGAACCGGCCACCAAGTCAATAAACTCGATGTTGCCGCCGGCCAAGGAAGAGAACATGGAGTATGGAAACCAACCAAAAGAGAAACAACAAGGGCATGGGCGCCGGCCAACACTTGGAGAAGAGAAAGGAAAACACTCCTTCTCCTTGTTGCCACCCAAACCCTAAACTAAGCTCTCTTAATTTCTGGCCAAGGATGAAGGGGAGAAGAATAGATTGAGCTTAGGTCAAGGTAGAGGGAAGAAGGAAGAGTGGCCGGCCAACCTTAGGAAGAAGAAGAAATAATCTCTCCTCCCCTTGTTGCCGCCCAACACCAACACCCAAACCCTAACCCTAGCCCCACTCCTATTCCTATCCCAACTAGGATTGGTTGCCGCCCATGGGAAGCAACCCTAAACTCATCCATCACAAGCCATAGAGCAAGGGGAGAAGCTTGGGTGCCGGCCAAACCAAGGAGGGAAGATGGAGCAAGGGTTTCGTTCACCAAAGGAAGAAGAAAGAAACTTTCCTTAATTGTGGCCACCCAAAACCCTAACCTCCTTTGCTCTTGCCGCCCAAACCCTAGCCCCTTTTTTTCTCCATCCTCTTGCCGCCCACCCTAGTCCACCCTTTTATAGAGTTAGGGATAAGCCTTGGTTTAATCTCCACCATTGGTTCTAGGGATTTAATCTCAACCGTCGGATCTAGAGATTTAATCTCAACCGTCGGATCTTAGAGATTTAATCTCTACCTTTGGATCTAGAGTTTTGTTTCTATCCATTGGATCTAAGCATCATGAGGTGTTAATAGGCTACATTAGGGACCATGAGGGGGAGTTGGGTCTTGGCCACCCATGGATCAAGCCCACATAAAGTCCGATCAACTAATGATGATCCAATCCACTAAAGGTTCACCATTGATCTACCTCACCAACCCCCATATGATAATATGGGCTCCATATATTATTTGCACATTTTCTCCCCGTGTTTAAGATCTCGAATGTCCGTCGATTAATTAATTTACCGACCATTAATTTATCAACATCTAACTCCTTGAGTAGTACCGCTCAATCTTTTCATCATGTCGGACCAAGTCCACCTGCAGGGTTTACATGATGAATCTTATGAGCTCCTCAAGGGGACATCATCATCCTAATATATAGGACACGGTTTTCTCCTATAATCAACGGCACACCATATAAATAATATCATCTCCCAACTTACCGAGTCTATCAATTTAATCTATAAATCTCGCCCATTGGTAAATAAAAGAGATGAGTACTAAGTATATGTGCCCGTTATTATATCGGGATTAAGAACATGTACAAAATAATATCTGAGGTCCGATTCGATTATATAGTCAGCAATAAATCGAATCACCTCTAAGTCGGTCCTGCTCAATACACACAAAGTGCACTAGTGTGATTCTATGGTCAAGACAAACCAACACCAAATCACACTACAACCATTCCGATGGTTTGTCCAAAGTCATCTCGGTTGTGAGCCTTTACTTATACTTTACAAGGAGCCGATAACATGATCTCCCGTGTGACACCACACACCATGTTATCTACAATGTAACGTATTAGACAATATGCATAAAAATATGCAAATAATGATCATGTGATTCTTATTTCAAAAATAAAGATGTTCATAGAAAAGATAGACTTTTCAGTATACATCCCTACAGTCTCCCACTTATACTAAAAGACTATGTTGTCCTCATACTGCCATACATCTGATTCCCCTTCCCTCCACATGCCTATCAAAGCTCTCGCTAGAAGGGCCTTAGTGAAAGGTTCTACCAGGTTATCCTCTGATGCAATCTAGGCGACAGCAACTTCTACCTCCTTTACGATTTCTCGTATCAGGTGCTACTTGTGCTCTATGTGTTTACTAGCCTTATGGGCTCGTGGTTCCTTTGAGTTTGCAACTGCACCATTATTATCACAATAAATTGTGATAGTTCTGGGCAAACCAGGAATCACATACAAGTCCATCAGGAAGTTCCTGAGCCATACATCTTCTTTGGCCGCCTCAGAGGCTGCCACATACTCAGCTTCCATGGTAGAGTCTGCCACACATTTCTACTGGACACTTCTCCATACAATGGCTCCACCTCCCAAAGTAAACACAAAACCTGAGGTAGACTTACAGTTATCCCTATCTGATTGGAAGTCGCTATCCATGTAACCCTCAGGGAGTAATTGGTCTGCCTGGTAAACTAGCATATAATCCCTAGTCCTTCTCAGACACTTCAATATATGCTTTACCGCAGTCCAATATCCCTGTCCTGGATTACTCTGATATCTGCTGACCATGCCCACGGCAAAGCAGATATCTAGTCTCGTACATAGCATCGCATACATGAGGCTTTCTACTGTCGAAGCATAAGGAACCACCTTCATCTCCTCTATCTCCTCAGATGATTTAGGACACATCTCCTTAGATAAAGGAACTCCATGCCTGAAAGGTAGAAAACCTTTCTTGGAGTTTTGCATGCTAAAACGATCCATTATCGTGTTTATGTATGAAGCTTGGGATAAGCACAATAACCTTGATCCCAAGGATGTGTCCTACTTCTCCCAAGTCCTTCATATCAAACTGTTTGGACAACCATACCCTTACGTCCGATAACACCTTGATATTGCTGTCAATCACCAAAATGTCATCTACGTCTAGTACAAGAAATACCACTACGTTTCCGTCATATCTCTTGTATACACAAGACTCATTCGAACTTTGAATAAATCCATAAGACTGATTTACCTCCTCAAAGCGGATGTTCCAAGACCTCGAAGCTTGCTTCAATCCATAAATGGACCGATTAAGCTTACATACAAGATGCTCTTTGCCCTTAGCAATGAATCCCTCTGGTTGCTTCATATAGATGTTTTCCTCAAGACTTCCATTAAGGAAAGCTGCCTTGACATCCATCTGTCACACCTCATAATCCATATGAGCTGCTATGCATAAGAGCTCCTAGACCTGACTTGAATCCATAGATTCAATCTCAGTATTCATTGCACTTTGCCAAGATGTTGCATCTATATCTTGGATTGCCTCGTCCTATGTCCAGGGATCAGGTTCATGTTACCCAAGAACATGAATCTATGAGGTTGTCTAACAACTCTCCCACTACGACGAGGTATCACCTGTGTATCCTCTGTGACACGCGGTGTAGTGACATGTGGTATATCCTCTTATACTGGTGGTACTAAAAAAGTGACTTCCCCTTTTAACTCCCCCAGAACAATTTTACTCTTAGGCTTGTGGCTCATCACATAGTCTTCCTCTAGAAATCTGACGTTCGTGATAATGATCACCCTCTGATCTCTAGGACTATAAAACAATCCACCCTTCGCGAACAAGCGTACTTCTATATGAGGTTCCAACTTACCAGTATCTGCCTTCAGCACATTTGTTGGACTCCCCATATCTGAATATGTCTTAGACTAGGCTTTCGCCCAGTCCACAACTCTGTGGGAGTAGAAGGCACTGATTTAGATGGAGCTAAGTTCAGAATGTACACCGCCGTATCTAGAGTATATCCCCAGAACGAATCTGGCAACTTAGAATAACTCATCATCAATCTAACCATCTCCATTAGAGTCCTATTCCTTCGCTCTGCTAGCCCATTCTGCTGGGGTGTGCCAGGTGCAAACAATTTGGGATTGAATCTCAGCCTCTGATAAGTAGTTCCTAAACTCTCCTAAGAGGTACTCACCATCACAATCAGATCGTAGTGTCATCCTTATCTTGAATAATCGTCTATGAAAAAAATGAAATATTCAAGACTACCTCTTGCCTGGATAGCCATAGGACCACACAAATCAGAATTAACCATTTCTAACACATCTTTGGCTCTATACCCCTTGGCCTTAAAAGGCCTCTTAGTCATCTTACCCTCCAAGCAAGATTCACAGGTTAGGAGATCCTCCACCACTAATGAACCCAAAGGTCCATCATCTATCAACCTTTGAATTCTGCTTAGGTTAATGTGACCAAGCCTATGATGCCAAAGATATGTTCGGTTCATTTTCGAAGGTTCTTTTCTTTTATTGGAATTAGAAGATGAGTTATTAATTTAAATTTGCATCGTGGGAGGTTTTGTATACAAATTTCCTTTCAATGTACTTGAATAGATATTCTCTCTATTCCTTTTTATAACAACTCTGTCATTAAAAGAAATAGAATATCCATCCATAAACAATTTAGACACTGAAACTAAATTCTTTCTAAATAAAGGTACATAAAGGGAATTTTCTAGAACCAAAGTTTTATTTTTCTCAAAAGATAAATAAAACTTCTCCCACTGCAATAGCCGCCACCATTATGGCATTGCCCAAGTAAACGGTAATATCTCCCTTAGCTCATCGTCGGGTTTCCTGGAACCCCTGTAAAGTATTGCAGACATGATTAGTGGCTCTCGTATCTACACACCAGGTCTCGGTAGATAACACCACTAATCATGTTTCAACGACTAGTCCAAAGGATATACCTTTGTTCTGTTTCGGACTGGGACAGTCCTTCTTCCAATATCCATCCTGCTTACAAGTACTTGCCTTTTAGCTTCTTTACTCCTCCCTGAGATCCTCCCACCACCTTTGCTTCACCTTGTTTCTTCTTCTTCTTGCCTTTCGGCTTAGAAGTAGAAACCTTTTTGAGCAACCATGGCTTAAGGACACTCTTCGAAGAGTGCATACTTGTACTCCTTAGCAGATAAGACAATATCTAAATTCTTTTCCAATCATCTTTATTTGGGTACAGTAAGTTTATTTCCTTTAGTATCATAGTAAGTGAACTGAAAGTCATTCTTGAAAATCTTAAGAATCACATAGATCATTATTGTAGATTTCAAAAAATTATTGATTCCTCAAACAATAAAATTTTAAAATCAACCAACACCTATAAACACCGAGAATATCGCATGCCACAATCGTGTGGACGTATACGAATTCTACATTTGTAAGAGGAGATTTTACCCATTAATTTTACTATCTTGTCAACCTAACTTTTTGACAAGTAAAATTAATAGTTGGTTTCTCTTCGGCCCTACAAATAAAAGCAGTGACTCCGATGGGGAGGATACTTATATTTGTATCTAAGTGTTCACCATTACTCGATACCAAGGTAATTATCTCGGGTTATGTGCCTTACGATGGGCAAGTACACACACTCCTAAATAATTTCCTATAACCATATTTGACCCTGTGATCCACAAACAAACTCATCCGATGGGGAGGAAGGCACTCAGAGCCTATTCACAGGTGGTGGATAGCTGGACACCCCCAGACTGGACACTCCCACCTGAGATAGAGTCTCCAATAAGAATGTTGTTGATGAAGGCCCTGACAGAAAATGCAATAATCCAGCCCCCAAGCTAGAAACTTCTACTGAATCACCTCCGACCTCTAGAGAATACATATAAGAAGGTAATCATATTAGAAGGAGAAGCATTGGACTATTCTGATCACATGAAGGAGGTGCTCTCTGTCACTCGATCCACCTCACCTTTAGCATGGATTTTACTTTTGAACCGTCTTCAATCGTCGAGGAGGACTTTTACTCCACTCCCATCCTGGATACTCTTACTGAGCCGCCTCCAACTACCAGGACCTCAGGGGAGTTTTCTCCATCTCATTTTCTTTTCTTTTCATTGTATATACATTTCTTTTACTTTATTTGTTTTTATTTTAGTTGTTAAGTTTTTGTTTTGTCAATTTTTCAAATAAATTTTCTATGCATTCCTTTATATCATCTTAGAAGTCATGAAAGCTAGTTAAATTTGATTGTCGAGTTTCAGGGATTTATTATCATGAATGGATTATTTGATTTCATATGGTTACTATTTGGTGATGTATTCTGTGTTGATAGATTGAAATGATTTTTTTCCATTCCTAGTGAGGATTGTGCATATTTTTATTGCGTGTGTGTGGTGCACTTGTGATTATTGTAACTCTAGAACTTGCTTTGATTCTTTCGAGACCACACAACCATAGGTTTACATGATTATTATGAAGGCATTCTCACTTGTTTTCCTTTACTTCTTCTGTCACCACCTGCTTACTGAATAATATTTTAGTTGTTCATCATGTCATTTTTCTTTCCTTCCATTACTTTCTTCTCCATTTTTATTTTTGAATGTGGAATATTGGATGTTCCATGATGAGTATTTTTCCCAGGACGGATAAAAGTTTAAGTGTGGGGGAGAGAGTAGCTCAGGGAGAATTCAGTATAAGCTTAGACAAGATGTGCTTGATCACCATGGACAAGCCATGTTTTTATTTTTATAGCTGAGCTTGATGTTTTTTTTAGAGCATAGGGAAGTGCACTGCATGTCAAGAAAAAAAAATTGAAAAAAAAAACATTTGGCCAAAACAATAAAGGCAATAAAGAAAAAAAAATCTTTGACATGTTGTGCAGTTTTTTATGTGTGTGATAGTATTTTTATGATAGACATCCCTTATTGCAACTATTGAGAGATTTATTATATATCATATATGGATTTGTATTGTGGAAGTGATAGGGGTTGTTTACATGTTTAGTGAATTGTGAAAAGCTAGCTTGGATGAAAACTTTTGGACATTGCTTTCTTGTACTCATCTATGTAGCATTCTAGTATTTCCATATCTTCTTGCATTTCTTTAGTTATTTCATTTCCTACCTTTCTTTCCTTACACACATACCACTATTTGCTTTTATTTATGTTTCCCTTACATTCCTAATAAGCCTTCAATGATTGTGCATTCTTATGTGTATATAGTGGTGAAGGTAGAAGAAAAGCAAGCATATGGTAGTGCATAAATCATGAGTAGCTTGAGTGAACTTCACTATTATATCCTTATGAGAGCGAGAGAAACCACCACTTATCTTGTGAGGCTTAATCATTCTTAGTCTATTCAGGATGGATTGAAGTCACCATGTTTGTTAACCTGTGTAAGATTTGAGTCCAAGATTTCTTGAGTCTTTGAGATTTGACAATCCTAGGTAATTTTCTTTCACGATGTTCAATGTATGATTGGGAATTGCTAGGGAAATATATCTTTAGTTTACTTTTAGTTTTCTTTGCTTGCTCAAGACGCGCAAAAATAAGTGTGGGGGAATTTGATAGCTTCATTTTTATTACGCTATTTTGACTTATAGATCAGACATTTTAGGCTCTTTGCTGGGGTAATTACTGTCGTTTGGTATGCTTTTGCATATTGAATATATTTGTGATTAATTATGTTAATTCCTATAATTTCAGTATTTTTCATGAATTGAATTTGATTTTAAAGGAAATATGAAAAGAGGGCCTAATTGGAGCAATCACAGCCGTCGATCCATATCCAAATCGATCGCAGCCGTTGGATCTTAATGGATCAGCCTACTTAAGTGCATGATTAATCATTTCGATTAAACCCTGGCTATAATGGATGGCTGAGGTCAGAGGGTCATTTGATCGGATGAACAAGGAAATGCAGCTTATAAATCAACATTTCCTCACTCGAGCAGAATCAACGATCTAGCGTCGCACCTAGTCTTCTTCCTCATGCACGTGAGTGACAACCGGTTTCCTTCACATGACGGTGACAGTTCCATTCAGCCCTTCTCTGGCGACCCTTCCCTCCATCCGGCATTGATTCCTTCCCATCCCGTCGGTAGATTAAGATGCGAGGATTCTGACAGCCCGGTCAGTAGCAGCAAATGAAGGAATTTCGGTCCACCCTCTTCATCGGCAAAATTTCCACCGCCTGCAATCGGAGCTAAGATGCCTCTGCTAGACGTGATTCGAAAGGCTGAGGTCAAATCCTATTGCGCCGATTGGGCAGCATCTTTTCCCAGCTCCGACAGCACCTTCCTTCCATCGCCGGTGAAGAGCTCTTCAGCTAGTACTCCGGTTCCATTCCTTCCCGTAGCACCGATTGGGCTACTCCACCTTCAGATCCATCCAGTGGCTACGCCGATTGGGCAGCTTCGCCATCCATCCGCTAGAGCAAAAGGCTAGTTCATCCACCTCGCCAGAGCCATCCAGTGGCTGTGCTGATTGGGCAACTCCACCATCCATCCACCGAAGGGGGTTGTTCGGGTTGTTGTCGCTGTTGTGGAGTTATCAGTGGTTTATGTTTGGAGTTTATCCATTGATTTGGATGTTTATCTTCTTGTTTACTTTGATGCTTAATTGTGATGCTTGACTCTAGGTTTTAATTTGGTTGTTTATCCTGCTATTAATTTGGAGCTTAGTTGTAGTTTATTGTGTAGATTATGAATTAGTGTTAGTTAGTTGCAACTTTACTTAATGTTGGATTAGCTTTCAATTATTCGTGTTGATAGCTTTCAATTTGTCCTTCATGAATTATTTGTGCTTAGTTGCAACTTTGCTTAGTTGTTCATTAGGTTAATGGTTTCTTAGCTTAATTGTTTGTTAGTTTGATTACTTGCCTGTTTAAGTGATATTTTCATTAGTTAGAGGTGTTTAATAATAGGTTAGATTTATTTCATGTTTTCCTTTATACTCATGTTATTTTGCATTTGAATTGTTGTTTAAATTCCTGCACTGTCTTTATGTTTTTGAATGCTCTTCTTTGAATGCTTAGTTTATATCTTCTTTAATTTCATTGCCATAATAGTTTAGTTAGATTAAGGTTTTAATTACTTGCATTGTTTTTCATTCAGTAGGATTAGTCTTTTAAATTCCAAACACCAATTTGAAATGAAAAATCCAAAGTAATAATTAGCAATCCTAAGATTACTATTCTATCGATTACACTCGTTGGGAAACGATCTAGGCCATCCACTATGCTATATTAGTGTAGAGAGAGTTTGGTAATTAATTTGGAACGGTACTACGACATAAATACTGTTCATCACACCCTATGGGATGATACTCTCATGGCGGTCACTAAGGTTGTCATCCCCTGGTAAGCAGATTTGGTGAATTTTTTGGCAAGGAGGATGATCCCGCCAGAGTACATGACCCAACAAAGAAAAAGATTCTTTGTAGAGGTTAGGCAATATGTATAGGATGATCCCTTCCTATTTAAAAAATGTGTGGATAGCGTATATCAAAGATGTGTACCAGAAGAGGAAGTGGGTAGCATTCTTTTTCACTATCATTCCTCAACGTATGGGGGACATGCTGGAATCTCAAACACAGCTGCGAAGGTGCTTCAGGCAGGGTTCTACTGGCTTAGTCTGTTTAAGGACACGCGTAACTACGTAGTCTCCTACGATCGGTGCCAGCGAACTGGAAATATAAGCAGGAGGCATGAGATGTCGTGTAACACCCGTAAAATTCTAAGATGTTCAAAGTGGTTATATAGATTGTAACGCCCGTAAAAGGTTAAAAAAAAATATGGTTCATTATAGCTAGGATTCGAACCATGAACCTTTAAATTGGGAGATAGCCTGGATACCACTAGGCCATAGGATAATTCTTGGCTAGGATATATAAAGCTAGGATATATATGAATATCCAAAGAATATAAATGAAAAAGGTTCAAAAATAAATAAAATAAAATAGGGTTTGTTATAGCTAGGATTTGAACCATGAACCTTCAAATTGGGAGATAGCCTTGATACCACTATGTCATAGGATGCTTCTAGTCTAGGATGTACAAAGATTATATAATATAAGTATGAGAAGATGAGGAGTTTTCTTTCATCTCCCTAAGTATTAAAGTGGAATTAATGTTGGTGCAATCGGCCAAGGATGACTCGAGTTTGACTCGAGCAGTATTTTGATGATAGACAAAACTTATGACATGGGATTGTCATAGGAAAGTCCAACATGGAGTTGGCATGGAAAATCCAAGCATGGGGCTTGGTGTGGGAAAGCATTGCGAAGTCGTGCGCTTGGTGCTTGGTGAGAAATGCATTGTGAAGCCGTGTGCTTGGTGCATTTGGGAAGTCTTGAGGACTTAGAAAATTCACTAGGCTCGGGGTCTTTGAGTCGGTGAAGGATGGCATTACGAAGTCGTGCGCTTGATGCATCCAAGGGACCACCGGACAAGAAGCGAATGGAGTGAGGCCCAAGGGAAGCATACTTCGAGAGCAAGAGATGCGAAGGATGACGTTGTAAAGTTGTGAGCTTGGCGCATCCGAGGGACGTAGGCCGAGGGAAGAGAGCTTCGGTGGGGAACTCCATGAGGGATGAGGTGGACTTGGCCAAGTGGCTAAGACTGAGTGTCGGATACTCAAACAACATGGGTTTGAGGTTTTACTCGACATCAGTCGACTGGCATAGGTGCCAGTCAACTAGGGTTCGACTAGTGTTGGACTGACCAGGGTCTGGCTGATCAGTCGACTGCCGAGGGATGGAAGTCGACTGTTGACACCATCGGTCGACTGATGAGGGAGATCAGTCGACTGATAGGGGTGTTTTCACCACAGAATGGTTTCCAGTCGAGTGCTCGCGCCAGCACTTGACTGATGGTGTTACCAGTCGACTGATGGGTATTATCAGTCGACTGATGGGTGATCCGTTGGAACTTGACCAATGTGGATCTGGCCATTGTGAGACAACGACTCTGGGACCCGGTCGTGATGGTCATGATCGATCGTGATGGGCGAAATCACGAGTCACGAGTTATAAATGGAGCTCAAGAGGAAGGATTTTTCCAAGACTTTTGTGAAGCTTTTGGAGGGGAATTGCTGCTACATTCCAGACTTGCAAGAGCCATCTAAAGCAAGCAACAAGCAAAGGGTTCAAAGCAAGCATTGTAAAGTATTCTTTACGTGTATTTCGTATTTGTCTTTGTATTGCTTGTATTTTATATTACTTAGTGTAATTGCTTGTGAGAGGTTTCTCCACCTCCAACGTGTTGTCGAGAAGGAGTGTTAGTTAGTGTCGTGCGCATAACTAGAGCTCGGTGAGCTCGTCCATGGAGTAGGAACCATTCAGTTCCGAGTCACGTATATCTTTGTGTATTGCGTGTGATTATATTGTTGTCATTATTTCTATTGTTTCCGCTACGTATATTAACAACAATTATAGACAAGCACACAAAAATGAATGACTTTCGCTCATACGACGAAGGAGGGCTATTCACCCCCCTCTAGCCAGCCAACATCGAGATCCTACAAGTGGTATCAGAGCTAGGAGCTTGTCGAGGACTAACCGCCGACACAAGCACTACAAGATGGTCGGCTACAACCTCCAACCACCAAAATTCGAAGGAGATTTTCAATGGTGGAGAAGAAAAATGGAGGTATATCTAGAAACCGACTTTGATTTCATGCTAATATTAGAAAATGGTTTTGAATTGCCTAGGGATGAAAGCAATAGGCAAATTGAGAAGTCAAGTTGGACCCAAGACCAAATCAAGGACTTCGAGACAAATCTCAAGGTAATCGAATTACTTAGTTATTTGTTACCTAACAATATTTGGTCTAGATTAGGTAATTATAGGGATGCAAGGGAGTTATAGAATAAGGTAATCAAATTCCAAGAAATTCCCGAACCGGCACAAGTAGAGGAAAATGTCGTGGAAGAGAGCCCATCCACATTCTACGATGTAGATGATTTGGTGGAAACCTCTACCTCTAGTATTGAGGGGGAGGAGAGGCAATCTTCCATCCCGGAGCAAGGACAAGAAGCATCCACATCCGGGAGAAATGAAGACCAAGAAGAAAATTCCATAGGTAACTCAAGCATATTGATTTTAAATAAAGATCATATAATTTGCTTTGGGTGTAGGGAGAAAGGGCATTACAAGAGCAAATGCCCAAAATTAGCTAAGAAGAAAACACCGGCACCAAAAGTCAGCCAAAAGTCAAAGGATGCCAGAGTCCCGACAATCAAGAGCAAAGAGCATATTATGTGCTTCAAATGCAACCAAAAGGGGCACTACTGTAGTCAATGTCCTAAGGGAAGGAAGAAAGGGCAAGAAGGTGTATCTCATGTAGGGGGAGCTTCCCAAGCTAACCCTAAGGTAAATTTAATTAATGCACCTTCAATTCCTAAGGTTAATAATCATGTTAAGAATTATTTTAGTTCTCTTGCAATTATTAATGAAAAGCATGCTAGTAGGAAGAAATATGTTTGTCTAAATGCCAAGCATGTTCATATATCTAAGGACAAACCTAGGACCAATAACACTAGACCTATCTTGCCTAGGGAATCAATTATAAGAATAGAAGAAAATTTGGGTATTAATTTCAAAAAGTCTAGGCACATGCCTAAGAAGAAGAGGCCTTCCCTAAAATCAAATGAATAATCTAAATTGGGAAAATTAGAGTTAGAGAACCAAGTCTTGAGGTCAAGACTTGAGAAAATGGGGAAACCCCTTAGGATTATAGAAAATTCTATTCAAGGGGCAAATGCCCAAAAGTCAAGACCTAGGGTTCAAGAACGGTCTAAGGGCAAGGAAAGTTTGGGTCACAAACCTAAGCCCAAGAAGACTTATCATAATGTTCCATTTGATTATGGAACAACATCTAGGTCTAGGAAAACCAAGGCTAATAGGGATGTTATCCCTAAGACTTGCCATGGTGTTTGGTTAGTGGCTAAGGACTTAAGAAAAACCAAGAAAGCCACTAAGAAGGTCAAAGGGGGAGTTACCCCTAGGTTTGACTTAGGAAAGACCCAAAAGACTATGGCTTCAAAGCCTAAAAGGGTCATTAGGAAGGTATCTAGGGAAGTTATCCCTAGTGAATACCTTGTAACCCAAGGAGCTCCAATAGGTATTGGGTTCCTAGGAGCGTGATCGATTCACACTAGATGGGTTAGGGTGTGTCAACCCTAAGTGGATGGGTAGTTAACCTAGCCATGATGAGTTGACACATTAGGATGTGCCAATATGCTTTGAGAATTTGAAAAATAATTAAATTGGCACAAATAGGTCTTAGAGGTATGGGTGTGTCATTTTGGGTTTATGACACACTTGGGAGATAATGGTATTAAGGCAAAATGGAATTAATTCTTAGAAATGGCAATTTGAATTTAACACTTAGATATCTCATACCTTAGTATCTTATAATTGTCATGCTTTGTTTGCCTTGCCATGTCATGACATCATTTTCATTTTTATCTCTAAAAATGTCATGATCATGTTTTAGACTTATTGTTATATGTCATGTATGCTAAAATCTCATTCACATGCCATGACATCATGATTTTGGCACATGCTTAGTTATATCATATATATGCCATAATCATATCATGCATAAAATAAAATTGATTTAAGAATCATTGGCATGACTTGAAGTCCCATGCATAAGGGAATCAAGTAGAGTTGCCTTAAAATATGCATGAGACCATTAAAGAACAAAAACTCACATCTCACTAGAATATTTGACTTGTATGTGTTTTACACATCTAGATACAAGTGAGATGTTTAGGAAAAAGAAATTAAAGGTTTCAAAAATATTTTGAAAAACCTTGGTGAAGTCTATCTTTTGATAGCTATCATCATTGAATGGGATAATACAAAGAGGGCTCAATATTGAAGCTTTTCTTAACTTTTGAACTTTGTATCAATCTCACTAATTTGTGGGTAAAATAATTTTCTAATATTTTTCATCCATAATGATTATAATAAGTAATATACGTACAAAATTTCATGATTTATCAACGTATGTATCTTTACTTACGAATTTTAGAAATTCATTTTTGAAAATCAAAAAACTGCAAATCTGATTATCAATGACTACCAGGAGGCCATGACCGATGTGGGAAGGAGTCGACCGTAGGTGAGAGTCGATCGACATCATGATTTCGGGTAAACCTTGGTGGTTAGGCCCATGTTCAGCTAGGTTTTGGTCTCCTAACCACTCCTAACCCTAGGACATGCTTGGGAGAGCATTAGAAAGGGTGGAAATCCATTGGATGTGGATTAAGAGAAGTGTTTAGGGAGAGTATCAATTTTAAGGTGGATGAGAGTTCATTGTTGAACTTTGCCTTAATTTTGAGTGTTTTAATGTTCCTATTGGCTTAGGGACTCTCCAAAAACATTGTTGGTGCAATGGTCAAGGGGGACCAAGCCTCTAGGGGAAGGTATCCATCATGGGAAGATGGATATGTATTTTTCCTCATGGGAGGAAAATTGAGTTACCTCTCTTAAGTGATATGGGATTATCACTAGAAAGATTGAGGGCATGCCAAGGGGAAGATTGTAAGATCTCATTGGGATATGAGACAGTGACACCCTTGAGGACCTTTTTGATGTTATGTCAAAAATGGGGAGAAGTTACCAATTAGGGTTCGTTGAAATTCTCATTGGGATATGAGAATTGCCAATATGGGAGAATTGGTAGACTTGAGATGGTAGTTTTGTCAATCATCAAAAAGGGGGAGATTGTTGGTGCAATCGGCCCAGGATGACTCGAGTTTGACTCGAGCAGTATTTTGATGATAGACAAAACTTATGACATGAGATTGTCATAGGAAAGTCCAATATGGAGTTGGCATGGAAAATCCAAGCATGGGGCTTGGTGTGGGAAAGCATTGCGAAGTCGTGCGCTTGGTTCTTGGTGAGAAATGCATTGCGAAGCCGTGCGCTTGGTGCATTTGGGAAGTCTTGAGGACTTTGCAAATTCACTAGGCTCGGGGTCTTTGAGTCGGTGAAGGATGACATTGCGAAGTCGTGTGCTTGATGCATCCGAGGGACCGCCAGACGGGGAGCGAATGGAGTGATGCCCAAGGGAAGCATACTTCGAGGGCAAGATATGCGAAGGATGGCGTTACGAAGCCATGCGCTTGGTGCATCTGAGGGACGTAGGCCGAGGGAAGAGAGCTTTGGTGGGGAACTCCATGAGGGATGAGGTGGACTTGGCCAAGTGGCTAAGACTGAGTGTCGGATGCTCAAACAACTTGTGTTTGAGGTTTTACCCGACATCAGTCGACTGGCATAGGTACCAGTCGACTGCTCTAAGTCGACTAGGGTTTGACAGGTGTTCGACTGACCAAGGTCTAGCTGATCAGTCGACTGCCGAGGGATGGTAGTCGATTGTTGACACCATCGATCGACTGATGAGGGAGATCAGTTGACTGATAGGGGTGTTTTCATCCACAGAATGGTTTCGATCAGTGCTCACCGACCTCATTGGTGTTCTGATCGTGATGGGTATTATCAGTCGACTGATGGGTGATCCGTTGGAACTTGACCAATGTGGATCTGGCCGTTGTGAGACAACGGCTATAGGACCAGTCGACTGATGTTCATGATCAGTCGACTGATGGGCACGAAATCAGCTTGATGCAGGTTATAAATGGAGCTCAAGAGGGAGGATTTCACCAAGACTTTTGTGAAGCTTTTGAAGGGGAATTGTTGTTGCATTCCAGACCTTCAAGAGCCATCTAAAGCAAGCAACAAGCAAAGGGTTCAAAGCAAGCGTTGTAAAGTGTTCTTTATGTGTATTACGTATTTGTCTTTGTATTGTTTGTATTTCATATCACTTAGTGTAATTTCTTGGGAGAGGTTTCTACACCTCCGACGTGTTGTCGAGAAGGAGTGTTAGTTAGTGTCGTGCGCATAACTAGAGCTCGGTGAGCTCACTCGTGGAGTAGGAACCATTCGGTTCCGAACTACGTATATCTTTGTGTATTGCATGTGATTGTATTGTTGTCATTATTTCTATTGTTTTCGCTGCGTATATTAACGACAATTGTAGACAAGCACGCAAAAATGAACGACTTCCACTCATACGACGAAGGAGGACTATTCACCCCCCTCTAGCCGGCCAACATCGAGATCCTACAATTAAGAGAGGGAAAATAGAAATTTCTTCCTCCTTCTCCCCTTCTCCACCGAAATTTTCTTCCTCCTTCTCCCCTTCTCCACCGAAATTTTCTTCCTCCTTCCTCCTCTTCACCGAACCTATGCTCCCCTTGTTTTGGTGTTCTTGAAAAGGTTTTCAAGAGGGTTTTCTCACAAGGGCTTAGTATATGCTATAGGATCATTCCTAAGGCTAAGGAATAGGGGAAGGTCTTCATCTCACAAAAACCCTAGCAGTATATTAGTAAGATAGCGAGAGGATGTAAGTATTTCTCACCTGCAGTATAAGTGGCTATTCGATTTGTTTATCTAGCTTCTTTTTCCATGTTTTATTTATATTATATGTTTTTCTCAGATTGTATTTGTTCAGATTTATAGGAATTATAGGTATATTTCTTTTGAAGCAAGACATAAAATCGCAAAGATGCTTCCCCTACGAGTTTTGGGGACAAAGAGCATGATCAAATGTCTTAAGATGCTTCCTATATGGGTTTTGGGAGTATGATCATGTTAAATGTTTGTTAAATGAAAAAATCAGTAGGTCATATATAAAGAAAGTATTTTACTTTAAAGTGGCATGTACTGGGCCCTTAGATCGCCCACGGGCCCTAGACCGCCCTTAGTAAGTTGCCCTAATAAGTTCGGTGGCTAGCTTCCCGCGCAAATTGGTACTATGCCGAGATGCCCAAACAAGGATGTTTACTGATTTTAAAGTATATATATATATATATATATATATATATATATATATATATATATATATATATATATATATATATATATATATATATATATATATATATATATATATATATATATATATATATATATATGGTTTCGAAAGTTAACTAAAGCACAATGTTTACAAGCTTAAATATATCTCATGTGCATGTTTCTACAAGCGAAGCATATTTCAAAATCATGTATTGCAAGTTGTGTATTTCAAGTTCATACACTTCAAGTTGAACCATTGTGTTTTTATATGTTTAATGCAGAAAGTTCATGCATTTCAAGTTGAATCATTGTGTTATGTACAAGTGTTTCTAAATGTTAAATGCAGAATTTTCTTAATGGTAAGTATGAGCATATGTTTGCATGCAAGTAGTCTAATAGCATTTTTTCTTAATGCGATGTTTTGTGAGAATAGGAGATACTTACTAAGCTTCATTGCTTATAGTTTGCATTCCTTATACTGCAAATAAGGGTAAAGCAAGGATCGAGTAAGAGGGGGCAGCGGATGAAGTGCTTGGTGTGTGTGGTGATGTGAGCAAAATATATAGGGTTTTAGGAGTAGTTTTCGCTCACATCTCATTACATTTTTATATTAGTTTCATGCATATGTTACTCTATTTTGCATACATCTCCTATTTTCTAGTTCGGAGGTCTGCTCTTTGCACTTTTGTGTGTAGGATAGCATTTTGGGGGGAAAAAGGTGCACTTTCGGAGCAAAAGAAGGACATTTTGTATCTAGATGTAGAATGGGACACAGCCAGGGCGTGTGGCTACACATGGTCATGTCCAATGGGCGAGATCAGCCACCCCAGGGTTGCACACGGCCTGGCCATGTGTTTCCACATGGTCGTGTGGCGGCCCACCAGATTTGCATGACTAGGGTTTTTCTGGATTTTGCAGCGGTCTGAGGTGATGTCTATATAAGGATGGCTCCGCCCAAACCCTAGGGGGAGGCACGACGGCTAGGACGGCACGCCGAAGCCCTAAAAAGCTTCGGGAACTCGTAACGGGGAGGAGGAATGCCACCGGAGGTCCACGCCTTGCACTTCAATGCCGGAGAGAAGACAACGAAAGCATTGTAATCCTTTGTTCCTGCATTTTATTCCTTATGTATGTGAACATAAACATGCTTTGTGATTCTTTCCTCATATACATGGAGTAGTACTTTCGATTCTAGGATTAGGGAGTAGCTTGTGTGCACATTACAATGTTGGTTCTTGTTAAATTCTGCCTTTGAGTTTGATTTGACAATTGGTAGTTGTTTTTACTATATCTATGCGTGTTTGGATTTCTATCTGCTGTGCTTAGGCGATACGAGGTGTGACAGCCCTCGTATTTAAGATTTAGGGGATTTTATACAAGGAACCTAGGGGTAAACCTAATCTCCTGTAACTGTGGGTAGAAGGGTGTGGTGGAATCAGAAATGGTTCATCGTAGGGATTGATTTGGCATCCTCGTACCTTCTATCCCATCTTTTTAGGCGGAGATAGCTCCCGGTAGATGCGGTGGCTCATCGAGAGAGTGTATGATGTCCCTTCCACAAAACCATAGATAAATGTCTAGACAACACCAATTGACAGCATTATTTTGTGATACACAAGCGAAACTAAAGTCCTAGAATCACCTTTGAAGACCTCGGCACACTCCCTTCCTCCTCCGTGTGACACCGTATAGAGTAAAGTCCACCGACAGCCCTCACCCATCGAAACCTCTTAAAGTTACGTTCGAACAATTACAACCACTGAATATATTGATATCCGAATCCCAGCCCCTGTGAGATCAATAATCTTTATTACTTGACGACATCCATGCACTTACGGGTGTTGAGCGCGAGCGCACACTTTGAGTCCTCGACGGTCTCCGTCGTGAGATTTGAGGTCACGTTCGTGCGCATCATGTGGTGATGGAACAGTGGATTACGATTCTGAACTTGCTAGTATTATGTTATGTTAAGACCTTTGAACTTGCTAGTGTGCTAGTGTGCATGTTATGTGCTTGATTATGTTGTGTCTAAGAATGTCGAACTTGCTAGTATTATGTTATGTTAAGACCTTTGAACTTGCTAGTGTGCTAGTGTTCATGTTGTGTGCTAGTATTCATGTTAGGTGCTAGTGTTGATGTTATGCATTATTGTTTACGTTTATTTTTATGTCAAAGATGCATATCATTACTATCGCCATGAATGAAGTTGAGTTACTTAAGAATGTTTTATGTTATAACTCTAGTGAATGTGCATGCTTAGATATGTTAAGAACTTGTGTAGTATCCCTGTGTCAACATGCCAATGTAGTTGATTTATTTCTTTAGCTTCTGCTGTTTCAAGTTAAGAGTTTGAATTATGATACGTGTTTAGAAACCATGTTTAGATCTTGTTACGAGTTGTTGATACTCTTTTATTAATTAGTTTATAAATAGTGTAAGTGAGTTTATGGAATAATTGAGTCATGTTTGGCTTCTTGACGTAAAGAAAAAGATAAAGTATGATGGTAACACCTCCTTTACTATAGTAGAGAGGGGGGTGTTACATGCTGACAAGAACCATATAAGAAGTAGAACTCTTTGACGTATGGGGGATAGATTTCATGGGACCCTTTCCTACTTCTTGCACAAACAGATATATCCTGGTATCTATGGATTACGTCTCCAAATGGGTGGAGGTTGTAGCATCACCCCACTGCAACTCTATGACTGTCATAAAAATGTTCAAAAGAAACATATTCCCTGTTGGTGCAATCGGCCCAGGTCACGATTGACCGGACTCGAGTTTGACTCGAGTGATATTTTGATGTTTGACAAAGTGAGTTGACATTGTTGTTTGACATTAATGTCTGTTGATGTTTGTTGGATCGAGAAGCGTCGCTAGAGGGGGGGTGAATAGCGAGCGTAGAATTTCTTTTCGTTCGTTTACGTTCATTAAAACACGAGTAGACACAGCGGAAAAATAAGAAGACAAGTTTATTTTTACTTGGTTCACAACCCAATGGTTGCTACTCCAAGGCCCTAACGGTCCTAGACCGCATACGGAGGGCAAAACGCTATAACGTCTCCTCCTCATTGGAGGTAGGAGACAACGATCACAAAACCGAAAATACGAGGATGAGGCAACAAGCCTACCTCACCTCATTACGATTAAAACAAAGAATACAATAACAACAATTACTTGCTACTACTGCCGACGAAGGAGATTTGAACTTGTCGTCGCGGCGGCGTTATGACGGTGTTGGAGCGTTGGCGTTGTAGAAGCACTTGAGAATAAACTTGATGATCTTTGGAGTTGGAATCCTCCCCTCCTTTTATAGATTTTGGCCTCTGAATATGTCTCCTCTTTTTACGGAATAGATCACGAAGTTGTACAAATTTTATTGCGAAGTGGTCGCGTCAAACCTTATCCGTTTTGACCTTGCGCAAAGGCTGATTCATCGCCATCAGTCGACTGATGCCTCCCATCAATCGACTGCCCCATGTCCAACAGTCGACTGCCAGCCTGGCCACTTCCCTACAGTAAGAGGTTAGCACAGAAAATGGTAAATACGACGGTTTCTAACCGTCCAATCTCGACCTAGACCATCCACAGGAAGTCTTAGTCAGATCGCTGCCTACGGTCGTCCCCGTAAAGAGGACACAACCTTACCATCTCTCACTCACACGAGCTTACCTCAATATTTACTTTGTAGCTCTCGCTTCTGGCCTTCCACTCGATTCCTTTGGCTCCCTCCGAAGTCACTCGAGTGTTGCCCGACCACCGCGGCTTTCTCCGGGTGTCGCTAGCCTTCAGCTCTAGATTTAGTACTTTTCTGCTCACTCGATTTAGCTCATGAGATAACGATGTAAACTTAACTTTGTGTCTTTGCCATAATCAAAACACAGGTTCGATTATCTAGTGCCCCTGGACCAACAATGTTTTGGAGAGATTGTTTATACAATCAACCCGGGTTATGTTTAACCGGACTCGAGTTTTACTCGAGGGAGACTTTAATGGTTGACTGGAGTTGGCCATGTCATGGAAAGTCCAAGTCTTGAGTACATGGTATGTAAAGTCCAAGCATGGGTCTTGGCAAGGAAAAGTCCAAGCATGGGTCTTGGCATGGAAAGTCCAACATGGGTTGGCAAGGGAAAGTGTAAGATTGAGTCTTGGCATTTGAGAAGTCAAAGGGGTTTGGTATTGGCAACGTAAAGACCAAGCGGGAGTCTTGGCAGCATAAATCTAATGGTTGTCGGCGTAAAGTCCAAGCGGAGTCTTAGCGGTGTAAGTCCAATGTGCCTTGGCGGTGTAGACACTGTTAGCATGACATAGCCGATGGAAGCACCTGAAGACTAGCGCGATGGATGAACAAGTCATGGATGACTTAGAGGGATCCAAGAGGCATGAGGCTGATGGAGGTGACTAGAAGGCTTAGGTCTAGGCTAAGGGTGGTCTAGCAAGTATGGGAGAACCATACTTGGGCTAAACCCTCATGTTTAAGGTGTGCCAGTCGACTGGTGCCATATGGCAGTCGACTGGTGTGAGTCAACTAGGGTTTATTTGCGGGCCCGGCCTAGCGATCATTTGCTAGAGGTGGGCGATCAGCGATCGGCCTAGCGATGATCGGCCCGATCATGTGATCAGTCGATTAGTGCTCGAGTTTTGGAGAACAGAATGAAGTCTCACTCGACCTCTGCGGTCAGCAGTCGAGTGATGGCTTGAATAGTCGACTGATGATCATGATCAGTCGACTGATGTCCTAGCCATTGGATTTTTTCAGCGTGGATTACACCGTTGTCTCAAAGCAACAGTGTGATCAATCGACTGATGGTCCCGAGCAGTCAACTGATCAGCTTTTTCCAGCCCAGGTAGAAGATATAAATGGAGCTTGTGGAGGAGAAAAACCCAACCGATTCTTGAGCATCCTTGGGGTGATTTGTTACTGCAAATCAGAGTCTCCAAGGCCATTCTTCAAGGAACCAAAAGCAAGCAATCCAAAGGCATTCGTAAAGTGTTTTCTTTACTTGTATTGCATTGTATTTCATTATAATTGCTTGTTGTATTTAGTTTATTATTGTAAACTGTTGTAAGAGGTTTCTCCACCTCTGACATGTTGTCGAGAAGGAGTTTATTGCTTAGTGGTGTTTGTGGCATCGTTAGAGCTCTTTAGAGCTCGATCCGTGGAGTAGGAACCATTCGGTTCCGAACCATGTTATATTCTTGTGTTCTTGTGTTTGTCTATTTCGTTATTGTTATTATTATCTATATTTCGCTGCGCTAATGAAGTTTGTAGACGAACACGTGAAAGAATTCCATCGATTCATAGCACGATGCTATTCACCCCCCCCCCCTCCCTCTAGCGTTCCAACGATCCCCTACAAGTGGTATCAGAGCGAGGCCGCTCTTCTAAGTTTAACAATAAAGGGAGCACACTAGAGGGTGAAGATGGAAGTTCAAGAGCAACTAGGATGGGATATCAACACACCTATCCCTTATACCTTCTATGGACAAGAAGGGTTTAGACAATGGAAGACGAGAATTTAGGACTTCCTGATGATGAGGGACTTCGAAGAATGGTCCATTTTGATGGATGGATTTGAGTATCCGAGAGGACCAAAAGGTGGATTCCTCAAAAAGAAGAGATGGACCGAAGAGCAAGTCCAAGCCTTCGAGAAAAACACCAAGGTAATAAATTTTTTGGTTGATTTAATACCTAACAATATCTTGTGTATGTTAGGCAATTATATAGATGCTAAGTAGTTATGGAGCCAAGTGGTCAAGCTCCATGAAAGTCCATCATCGGTCCAAGAGGAAGGGACCGAAGAGGTAAGTACATCATCCTCACAAGGAAGTGAGGACTTGGAGGTTGAGAGACCATCAACATCCAAGGAGGAAGAGGAAGTAGAATCGGAGGAGACCTCCACCTCTAGGATTGAGGGGGAGGAGATTAGAGAATTCTCAACACCGGAGCAACAAGAAGAACCATCTATATCCGGTAGAGAGGAAGAGCAAGCTCAAGAGAACCTCACCACTGCCCTAGGTAACTCAAGCAATGTAATTTTAAATAAAAATCATATTATATGCTTTGAGTGTAGGGAAGTCGGGCATTACAAAAGCAAATGCCCAAAGAGAGTAAGAAAAGCCCCTCCGGTGCCAAAAAGTCAACCAAAGGTCAAGGATGCCGGTGCACAAAGTCAAAAGAGCAAGGAGCAAGTAATTTGCTTTAAATGCCGACTACTGGGTCATTACCGAAGTCAATGCTCAAAGGGGGAAAAGAAGGAGCAAAGGGGAGCATCAAAAGTAGGGGGAGCCTCTAAGGCAAATCCTAAGGTATATCATTTAAATAATGCTCTTTCTTTCAATTATAGGCAAAAGCATGCTAGAACTAATGTTAGCAATCTTACTATTTATCATAAAGAGCATGCTAGGAATAATAAATATTTTTGTTTAGGAGCTAAAAATGTCCACTTAGATAATAAGGAGAAATTTGGGACTAATGTCCCTAAAAACAATTTACCTAAGGACAAACCTAGGTCAAATAACTCAAGACTAATTCTACCTAGGGAGACAATTAGAAAGGTGCAAGAGCACCTAGGCTTTAATCCCAAGTGGACTAGGCATATGCCTAGAAAGAACATTGCCCAAAGACCAAATCAAAATTCTAAAATTGGGCAATTAGAATTAGAAAATCAAGCCTTGAGGTCAAGGCTTGAGAAATTGGAAAAGACCCTTGCAAATATGCAAAATCAATTTAAAGGGTCAAATGGTCAAACTTCTAGGTCTAGAACTCAAAGTCAACACCTAGGGCCTAAGGGACAAAAGGCAACCAAGGGCAAGAAGGGTTTGGGTCACAAACCTAAGCCTAAGGTGGCTTATCATAGTGTTCCATTAGATTATGGAACACAAATTAGGTCTAGGAAAACCAAGGTCAATAGGGAAGTCATCCATAGAGTTGACCATGGTATGTGCCTAGTGGCTAGGGTTTCAAAGAAACCTAGGGAAGCCACTAAGAAGGTTGCAAGGGGAGTCACCCCTAGAGTCAACCTAGGTAAGACCCAAATGACCAAGGCTAACAAGCCTAGAAGGGTCATTAGGAGGGTATCTAGGGAGGTCATCCCTAAGGAATACCTAATTAACTCTAGGAGTTCAAATAGGTTTTGGGTTCCTAAGAGCGTGATTGACTCATGCTAGATGGGTTTAGGGTGTGCCAACCTTGATTGGATGGGTAGTTAACTCAATCATTGTAGAGGTGAAACTTTAGGTAATTTTCAAGGTTATGGGTACCTTGGAAATAGATTTGATTTATGATCCTAAAATATTTTAGGATGTGTCAATACATTTTTAGAATTATAAAGAAAAAATCAATTAAATTGGCACAAATTAGGTTTAGAGGTGTAGTGTGTCATTTTGGGTTTTTGGCACACTAGGGAGAAAAGTGAAAATATGGCAAAATATATTTAATCATATCAAATGGTAATTAATATTAAAGTTTAGGTATTATTATACCTATATATTTTATATGTCATGCTTGATTTGCCATATTACATGTCATGACATCATATCTATTTTTAATCATTTAAAATGTCATGATCATGTTTAGGGTTAGGTTAAATGTCATGTATGCTTAGATTATATCATATGTCATGACATCATGATCATTTGTCATGATTTATTATGCTATCATTTATGCCATGATCATACTTCATGCATTTAAATTAATGAAAATTGAGTTAAGTACTTTGGCATGACTTGGAATCCCATTCATAAGGGAATCAAGTAGGTTTGCCTTAGAAAATGCATGAGACCATAGATTAGGATAACCAAAACCCACATCTCACATCTAAATTGACATGTATGTGTATTCACATACCCTAGATATATATGAGATGCTAGGATATGAGTTAAGTTCAAGGTGTATAGTTTTTGCATTTAGATGAACTAAAACTCATCTTTAACCAACAAGTGGATCATTGGGAAAGCTTGTGTACAAGTCATGTACATTGAGCCCAAGGAACATGATCCAAAATAAGGTTTCGAAAACATTTTAAAATCATTTTTGAAAAACCTTGGTGAAGTCTATCTTTTGATAGCAATCACCATTGGTGAGGTTGATACAAAGTGAGCTAAAACTTTGAAGTTTTTATTCACTTTTGGATTTTGTATCAATTTCGATATTTTAATGGTTAAAATATTTTTCCAAGATTTTTCACCAAATGTATGTGTTATAAGTATTATACATATGAAATTTTGTGATTTTTCAAGCTATGTATAATTACCTATGCCTTTTCACATCGGGCCGATCGATAGTGCAATGCTCGAATCGCTTCGAAGAAATCGCTCGGGCAAAGAAAATCGCCTCAGTAATCGCCGGCGGCAAAACCGCCTAGCGGAAACCGCCGTGCCTCGGCGCATACTGGCATCGCTCGGCGAATCGCCTGGCAAAACTACCTCGCAGAATCGCTCGGCGCAAAGATCCGACACATTGCTACTTAGTGCCAATCGACTGATGGGCACTTCAGTCGACTAGTTTCTACAGGACTCGACTCATAGCCTGATTTTGAGATAAACAAGGTTGTTTAACCCGATTTCAGCTACGATAAAGGTTTCTAACCACTCCTAACCCTAGGATATACTTTGGAAAGCATTATAAAGGATAAAAAACCATTGGATATGGATTTGGAGAGGTGTTAGGTCGATGTGTCAATATTAAGGTGTGGAGAGTTTATGTTTGAACTTTGAACCGTATTCTTGATGGTTTAGAGTTCCTATTGGCTTAGGGACTTCCCAAGGACATTGTTGGTGCAATGGTCAATGGGGAGCAAGCCTTTAGGGGGAGGTATCCATCATAGGATGATGGATGGTATTTTTTCCTCATGAGAAGGAAAATGGGATTTTGAGATACCCAATTTGAAAATTGGGAGAGTGTATAGGATTGCCTCTCTTGAGTGATATGGGACTTATCACTAGGAAGATGGTAGGCATCCTAGGTATTTTTGGACCAAGGGAGAGATTGTAAGATCTCATTGGGACATGAGACATTAACCACCTTGGAGAGAATATTTTTGATGTTAGTCAAAAAGAGGGAGAATGTTTGGAATTACCAATTTGGGAAATTGGTAAGGGAATTTGAGTTAGTGTTCTAACTCAAAAGTATGTGTTTTTGTCAAACATCAAAAAGGGGGAGATTGTTGGTGCAATCGGCCCAGGTCATGATTGACCAGACTCGAGTTTGACTCGAGTGATATTTTGATATTTGACAAAGTGAGTTGACATTGATGTTTGACATTAATGTCTGTTGATATTTTGGGGAGATTGTTTATACAATCAACCCGAGTTATGTTTAACCGGACTCGAGTTTAACTCGAGGGAGACTTTGATGGTTGACTGGAGTTGACCATGTCATGGAAAGTCCAAGTCTTGAGTACTTGACATGTAAAGTCCAAGCATGGGTCTTGGCAAGGAAAAGTCCAAGCATGGGTCTTGGCATGGAAAGTCGAACATGGGTTGGCAAGGGAAAGTCCAAGCTTGAGTCTTGGCATTTGAGAAGTCCAAGGGATTTAGTATTGGCAGCATAAAGTCCAAGCGGGAGTCTTGGCAGCATAAGTCCAATGGTATGCAGCGTAAAGTCCAAGCGGAGTCTTGGCGACGTAAGTCCAATGTGCCTTGGTGGTGTAGACACCGTTAGCATGACATAGCCGATGGAAGCACCTGAAGGCTAGCACAATGGATGAACAAGTCATGGATGACTTGGAGGGATCCAAGAGGCATGAGGCTGATGGAGGTGGCTAGAAGGCTTAGGTCTAGGCTAAGGGTGGTCTAGCAAGTATAGGGGAACCATACTTGGGCTAAAACCTCATGTTTGAGGTGTGTCAGTCGACTGGTGCCATATGGCAGTTGACTGGTGTGAGTCAACTAGGGTTTGACTACGAGAACTGGTCTAGCAGTCGATTGCCAGAGGTGGTCAGTTGACTGATCGGCCTTGCAGTCTACTGATCATGTGATCAGTCGACTGGTGCTCGGGTTTTAGAGCACAGAATGGAGTCTCACTCGACCACTGCGGTCAGTAGTCGAGTGATGGCTTGAACAGTCGACTGATGGTCATGATCAGTCGACTGATGTCCTAGCCGTTGGATTTTTTCAGCGTGGATTACACTGTTGTCTCATAGTAACAGTGTGATCAGTCGACTGATGGTCCTGAGCAGTCGACTGATCGGCTTTTTCCAGCCCAGGAAGAAGATATAAATGGAGCTCGTGGAGGAGAAAAATCCAACCGGTTCTTGAGCATCCTTGGGGCAATTTGTTTCTGCAAATCAGAGTCTCCAAGGTCATTCTTCAAAGAACCAAAAGTAAACAATCCAAAGGCATTCGTAAAGTATTTTCTTTACTTGTATTGCATTATATTTCATTATAATTGCTTGTTGTATTTAGTTTATTGTTGTAAACTGTTGTAAGAGGTTTCTCCACCTCCGACGTGTTGTCGAGAAGGAGTTTATTGCTTAGTGGTGTTTGTGGCATTACTAGAGCTCTTTAGACCTCGATCCGTGGAGTATGAACCATTCAGTTCCGAACCTCATTATATTCTTGTGTTCTTTGTTTGTTTATTTTGTTATTGTTATTATTATCTATATTCTGCTGTGCTAACGAAGTTTGTAGATGAACACGCGAAAGAATTCCATCAACGCATAGCACGACGCTATTCACCCCCCCCCCTCTAGCGTTCCAACGATCCCCTACATTCCCTAGATTCGGAGTTCCCCGAGTCGTAATCAGTGATGGGGGATCTCACTTTATCGAAAAGCAATTTGAAAAATTGCTACATAAATACGAGGTGATCCATAAAGTCTCGACAACGTACCACCCACAAACGAGCAGACAAGTGGAAATTTTGAATCGGGAGATTAAAAGCATTCTAGAGAAGACGGTTATGGCATCGAGGAAAGATTGGTCACTAAAACTGGATGATGCTCTTTGGGCTTGCCGGACAACCTACAAGACCCCGATAGGCATGACACCGTTTCGCTTAGTTTGCGGGAAGCCTTGTCACCTCCCCGTTGAATTAGAACACAAGGCCTATTGGGCCATCAAGAAGCTTAATTTGGACTTATGTGCAATGGGAGAGAAAATGAAACTACAATTAAGTGAGTTAGATGAAATTCGAAGAGAGGCTTATGAGCACGCTAAGGCATATAAGGAGAGAACGAAAAAATGGCATGACCAACATATCTTGAGAAGGGAATTTAAGGAAGGAGACTTAGTTCTTCTATATAATTCCAAACTAATACTTTTCCCAGGGAAGCTGAAGTCGAGATGGTCAGGACCTTTCTGAATAAAAAAGGTATACCCATATGGTACGGTGGATTTATGGAGTAAAGTATCAGGGGATATCAAAGTAAATGTGCAGCGACTAAAGAAATATCTAGGGGAGGATCTAGATTTTGACACGGATGAATTGAGGTTCATGGAGCCACCAGAGCTAAGCTGAAGCAAAGGAGTGCAATTGAGCTAAAGACCTTAAACAAAGCACTTCATGGGAGGCAACCCAAGTTTAATTGTATATGTTTTTTACCTTTATTGCATTCATTTGTATAATTTAGACTTTACTTTATGGACATCAACATCTTAGGAAATAGATTAGGGTCAGAAAGGACCTGTCAGGTAGAAAAGAGATACTTCGTTAAAGCCCTAGAAAAAGGCACAAGCTATCGTGTGGATTCCACACGGTTGTGCCCCTATGATGAGGAGCCCACACGGCGGGGCATGTAGAAAGTCTCAGACTGTGTTGCACTCTAGGAGAGATCTAGAGTCGCACATGTTTAGCCATGTGAATTTCAAACGGCCGTGTTGAATCCAAAACTTTTTCCAAGGAGTCACCCTAGTCCACGACGTGAGCCTACACCTGCACCTCCTTCTTTTTCTACTCTTTTGAGCAGGATGCAACTATGTCTGCCTACGACTTTTCTAAGTTCTGATTGTGCCTCGACAACATATACGTTGAGTAGCAGACACAAAGGCAGTGATGGGAGGAGCAAAGCATCCACACACAGGCAGAGTTTCAAGGCCTACGGGAGCACTTCCAGTTAGCCGAGGAGTTCTACGGTGAGGCCTGTATCTATTTTCAGGAGGAGGCTGCCTACCACTAGAAGGTTCGACAACACATGTGTGCCACGCAGGCACAATGGGCCAGGGAGGAGGAGCGCAGAGCTGCCACTATGTCCACCAGTTCCCAGGTAGACCACTTGTACATGTGGCACCAGCGGCTGAGCACCAGATTGTCCCAGGAGCCTGACATGCCAAGACTACCATACTTCCCCCCTCGATCACCATATTAGAGGTATTGTTTCACTTATGTCTGGGGGGGGCCCAAATTCTAATACATCTTTCTTCCAGCAATAGTTTCTTTCTTAACATTTATAGTTTAGTTTTAGTGTGCATTCATTTGTTCATGCATAGAGTGTTTAGTTTCCTTTTAGCACTTAGTTGTTGCCATCTTTAAGATCTCTTCACGAATTGTTTCCATAGATATCTTAACTTCATTTATCTTTTGGTATTTGTTTTAGTTGCTCTAATAAATGTTCTAGACTTGCACTGCTTAGCTTTTATATTTCACTCACACTTGGAGAATATTCTGAAAGGGAAAATCTATTCCATACATAGTTATGATTCATCCCAGTAGTCTAGTACTTTAGAATCCATAGGTGACTCTAGATTTAACATTTTAGTTACTAGAGATACTCGGATTGTGTAACCCTATTTGGAAAAATCAAAATCCTTGTGAGCATGAGAGAAAAAAAAGTTCTTTAAAAAAAAATAGTTGTCATGGGTGGAAATGGTTAGGTGCCCCTTTTAGACCGAGTTAGCTTACTGGGGAAACACCTACCAATTTATCTCAATATCGAGCACGCCTTTGAGATTTTATGTTAAATCTAGGGAACGACCCTCGCATATGGGTAGGTAAGTGCCTAAAAGTCGGATACCATAGGAAAGCTATAATATGACGACTTAACTCACTGTGGAACGAGTATCCCTTAGAAAAATTCGCTTAGCACATGCACGAAAAGCTAACTTAGTGAACTTTTAGAACATATCAATTTTGCCTTGATTTAAAATACCACTTGATAAATCTAGTTAACATTCTAAGTATGGAACAATACTTTTTAAAATTTTATGGCACTGAGGTTTGCTTGAAGACAAGCAAAGATCTAAGTCTGGGGGATTGATGTGAGCAAAACATATAGGGTTTTAGGAGTAATTTTAGCACACATCTCGTGACATTTTATCCTTGTTTCATGCATATTCTACTTTGTTTTGCATGTATTTTCTATTTTCTAGTTCGGAGATCTACTCTCGTTGCTTTTGTGTGCAGGACAACATTTTATAGTTAAAATGACACAGTTTTGGAGCAAAATGAAGGCATTCACAGGGGAGAACAGAGGTGGACACGACCAACCGTGTGGAATCCACATGGGCGTGTGGCGCTGGGCTGTTTTGACATGACTAGGGTTTTTCATGGGATTTCTGAGGAGTCATCTTCACATTTATAAATAGGAAGGCACGCCCAAACCTAAGGGAGGAGGCAAAATGGCTAGGATGACATGAAGGTGCCCTAAAAAGCACCGAAAACTCACACTAGGGAGGAAGGAAGCAGTTGTAGGACCAAAATCTGTGCAACAACGCCAAGGAGAACGACTAAGAGTATTGTAATTTCATTCTTAGATATCTTTAGATTGTAAAGATTCATTCTATGATGCCTTGTGTCTATTCTCTTTCATCTATGGAGTAGATACTTCGATTCTAAGATTAGGGAGTAGCTTGTGTACATTGGACATGATAGTTCGAATATATTTTTTGTTCTAGAGTTTATATTTGCAATTGGTGTTTTCTAGATCGATGAAAATTATGTTTTGATTCTATATCTAGCGAGCACAACCGATACAAGGGGTGACAACCTTTGTATCAAAGATCTAGGAGAACCAAGAACCTTGCGGTCGTCCTCCCTCCGATAATCATAGATAGTAGAATATGATAGAATAGGAAATGAAATACTTTCCAACTCTTCATAGGGATTATTAGGACATCCTCGTACCCAATAGCCTATCCTAGAAGAAGGGCCAAAGTAGGAGAAATTAACTCTAGAAGGGTTGAGGCACTTTAGTGAAAGAGGGCTCCCAACGGTATGAACCCCCTGAGCTCTGATGATCCGAAAGGTAAACTTGGTTAGGAATAGGTAGTTCCTAGTAGAAGAAAAAGTTCATTGGGAAAATGTATGATAATCCTCCCGCAAGATCATAATTAGAGATTTAGGAAGCATTTAATTGATAGCATGTTCCAATAACACACAAGAATATTTTACCAAAGTCCTAGATTCCTCTTAGGGAACCTCGAACCTACCTTCGCTTCCTCCAAGTGACACCATACTTGAGTTAGGACTGTTGTCGACCTCACAACCCTCATCTATAGGATATTCGCTCCGAACAACAACATCCACTGTACAAATAGTACTCAGATCTCAATCTCTGTGGGATCGATAAATCTTTTATTACTTGACAACATCCATGCACTTGTGACCGTTGAGTGCGAGCACGCGCTTCGAGTCCTCGATGATTCCTGTCAGAGATTTGAGGTCATGCTCACGTGCATCAATAAGGGCAAGGCCAAGGAATTGAAACCTAAATGTGGAGTGTCTAAGGAAGGAACCTACTTCCATTGTGATGAGATCAGACATTGGAAGAGGAATTGCAAAAAGTACCTAGAGGAAGTTCAAAAAAAGAGAAGTGCAACTTCTGCCTCAGGTATATATGTTATAGAAGTTAATCTATCTATTTCTTCTTCATGAGTATTATATACCGATTGTGCTTCTCACATTTGTACTAATGTGTAGGGCCTGAGAAATAGTAGATCATTGACAAAAGGAGATGTGGACCTATGCATAGACAATGGCGCAAGAGTTGCTGTTATAGCTGTAAGAACATATTCCTTATCTTTGCCCAGTGGTTTTATCTTAGAACTAGAAGAGTGCTATTATGTACCTGCTATAACTAAGAACATTATCTTTTTTTCTTGTTTAGACAAGAGAGGTTTCTCATTTATAATAAAAGACAAAAGTTGTTCTGTTTATTTAAATGAAATATTTTATTACAGTGCACATTTGGTAAATGGACTCTATGTTGTAGATTTTGATAATCCAATCTATAACATAACTACCAAATGGTTCAAATCTAATGATATGAATCAAACATATCTCTGGCATTGCTACTTGGGTCACATAAATCAGAGTTGCATATCACAACTCTATAAGGATGGACTTTTGGACTCATTTGATTTTGAATCATATGTGGTATGTGAATTTTGTCTATTAGGCAAGATGACAAAGACTCCTTTTAGTGGACATAGCGAGAGAGCTGATGATTTGTTAGGACTCATACATACTAATGTTTGTGGCCCTTTCAAAGTAGCAACTAGAGGAGGCTATCAGTACTTCATTACATTTACTGATGATTTCAATAGATATGGTTATGTGTATCTTATGAAACACAAATCTGAATCCTTTGAAAAGTTCAAAGAATTCAAGAATGAAGTACAAAATCAACTTGGTAAGAGTATTAAAATACTCCGATCAGTTCGAGGTGGGGAATACCTTAGCCAAGAATTTTATGACCATCTAGTTGAGTCTGGGATAATATCCCAACTCACTCCACCTGGAACACCATAGTAGAATAGTATATCAGAAAGGAAAAATCATACTTTATTAGATATGGTACGATCAATGATGAGTCAGACATATCTTCTTTCTTCCTTTTGAGGATATGCTCAAAAGACCGCTGCTTTCACTCTAACCATGTTCCATCTTAACCGTATATGAAAGACACCATATACAATATGGACTAGGAAGAGTCCCAAGATGTCTTTTATAAAGATTTGGGGTTGTGAGACTTACGTTACATGGCAAGTCTTAGATAAATTAGGACCCAAATCAGATAAGTATTATTTTGTTGGATATCCCAAGGAGACTAAGGGATATTACTTTTATAATCCCACACAAGGCAAAGTGTGTGTTGGTAGAAATGGTGTTTTTCTAGAAAGATAATTTATTTCTAAAGGAATTAGTGGGATTAAAGTTGATCTTGAAGATATTCGAGATACACAAGATAGCCTTGAAGCCTTAATGGAAATCGAACAAGCACCACAAGGTGGTGAAGATTATGAATTTGTTGGTGCAGTTGGCACCTAAGTCGAACCTGAGTTTTGATTATAGCAAATGATACAAAGTTAAGCTCATATTGTTCTCTCATGAGCTAAATCGAGTGTGCAGAAAAGTGTCAACGCTAGAGCTGAAGGCTAACGACACCCGGAGGAAGCCACGGTGGTTGGGCGACACTCGAGTGATTTCGAAGAAAGCCAAAGGAATCGAGTGGAAGGTCGGAAGCGAAAGTGACACAGTAAGTATCGAGGTAAGCTCGTGTGTGTGTGTGTGAGCGAAAGTGACAACGAAGTGCTACTTCTCCGAAGCTCTAAGTTTAAGTGTTTATATTTTTTGTCGGTATAAGCTTCAATTCAGTTTATCTCTTTTTCATATTATTGTCTCGGAGTTTTTATCGTAACGAGGAGAGGGGGAGTGTCCCTCTACCTCAAGCTTTTGTGATTTCTTGTATTCGATCAACTCCTACCTCCAACGAGGAGGAGTTCGTTTAATGTTTTTCCCTCCGTGCATAGTCAAGGACCACTAGGGCCTTGGAGTAGTAGTCGAAGGCTATGAACCAAGTAAAAAATCTACTTGTCTCTTTTATTTGTCATTTATCTTCCGCTGCGTTTAATTGTCTACTCGAACGAATTCGTACGAAAAGTTTCTATCGCTATTAACCCCCCTCTAGCGATCCGCTCGATCCAACAATTGATATCAGAGCCGGGGTACTAAGATTTTGTGAAACCACCAATATAGCTTTCTACGAATTTTTTTTATTTATTTTCTGTTTATTTCGAATTTTTTTCTTTCTTTTTCATTCGTGTAGTTTTTCTTCTCCCGCACTACTAATCCAAAACGCGAGTCTTGGGACATTTCCATTGTTTGTGTTTTTAGGTTTCTTTCGCTTCTTCCTCTTATTTTTTTTTGTTTCAATGGCCCATCTTGAGGGTTTTAGCACCGTCCGACCTCCGTTTTACAACGGAAATGACTCCCTTTATTGGAAGGGTCGGATGGAATACTTTCTTAAAACCTAAATCGAGATGTGGATCATAATCCAAACAGGATTCACACTTCCGACTAACGAAGTGGGTGAATCCTTGGATTATGACCAATGGACCAATGCGAAAAAAAGACAAGTCGAAGCCGACGCCAAGGCAACTTAAATCCTCCAATGTGGCTTGTCCAAGGAGGAGCTTAATCGCGTCGGCCTCTTCATCAGCGCAAAGGACCTTTGGACAAAACTAGTGGAGCTACACAAAGGGACCGATGAAGCCAAGGTATGTAAGCACGATCTCTTATTCAATAAGTTATATAATCTAAAATTGCAAGAACACGAGACGGTGACGCAACTTCATGCTCGCGTTCAAGATATCGTCAACAACCTACATGCGATCGGACAAAAGGTCGAAAACCGCGACCTTATTAGGTATGTACTAAACTCATTTCCTAGGATTACCTTATGGGCATCGATGGTCGATGCCTACAAGGTCTCTAAGGATCTTTCAAAACTTAGATTAGATGAGTTGTTTTCCGATTTCGAACTTCATGAGCATCCTAACTCAGAACCCGAGAAGGGTATAGCACTTTTTGCAGGTTCAAGGAAGAAAACCGCGAGCAAGCCACCCCCGAAGGAAGAAGAAGATGAGTCCGATTCAGAGGTCGACCCGGAAATGGAGGCTGAACTAGTCAACCTAGTTCAGAGGATAGTCAAAGGTCGAAAGTGAACCGTCACTCGACCCAACGAAGGTAAGCCTAAAAGTTCTAACATTAGGTGTTACGAATGCAACAGGTTTGGACACATCATGTCCGAATGTCCGAAGCTCAAGAGCAAAGCGTCGAAACACAAAAAGGCACTCAATGCTACGTGGGAAGAAACGCCCGAGGAAGAAGACGATGATCACATCCTCATGGCTAAACCGGTTGAATCGAAGACGGAGTCGGTACCGGAATATGAATCTAAAATCGAAGACGAATCGGACTGCGAAGCGCTATTCAAGACAAGCCACGGATACGCATCCGGTTCAAAAGATACACTCAAGGTAAGTCGATCCCTTATTAGTACGCTTTATAGTGCAATTAAATTCTTAACTAGGAAATTTGCTAAGTCCGAGTCCAAGGTCGAGACCCTGATTGAGGAAGTTAAACTCCTCAACCACGAGGTCTCCCTAACCTCTTCGACTAGTCATGTTCGAGAGGAGGACTCAACTCGGGTTGAAAAGCTCGAAGTTGAGAACTCACTCTTGAAGAGTCAAGTCGAAGATCTTAGGAACACGTTGGAAAGGTTTACTTTGGGATCCAAAGGACTTGACCTCCTACTTGGATCGCAAAGGGTCGTGTACAACAAGGCCGGACTAGGGTTTAGCTCAAATGTGACCAACAAGTCGTATATGTCGATTGTAAGTCGACATAAAAAATGTGTCCAAGCATGGGTCCCTAAGACCGCTTTGATTTCAAACTTAGGGTCGAACCAGTACTAGGTTCCCAAGGACCAAATCCACTATGTGGAGAGACCGAACTGATTCAACAGTCCAAGGGGACCCAGTACAAAACGTGTTTGTGTTTTAACTTAGAAATTGCATGCTTATGTTAGTTATTTATTTTGATTTTTCTTTTTAGAATGGTTAGATAGGACTATAACTCGTCAATGCTTGGTAACATAGTACCAGGATGCGGCGAGATGATAGTACACTAGGAAAACAGAGTCTTGTGTATTCGGGCTAGATAAGGCGTATCTAGTTGGTTGCACTTGACCAAGCAGAACTAGCTGAAGCTATCTCGCCGTATCCTAGACTAATTAGACTAGGAAGTGGTCTTAGGTAAGTCAAGTCTCTATTTTTTTGAAAATGGCTTTGTCAAAGGGTCGTGTACAACAAGGTCGGACTAGGGTTTAGCTCATATACGACCAACAAGTCGTATATGTCGATTGTAAGTCGACATAAAAAATGTTTCCAAGTATGGGTCCCTAAGACCGCTTTGATTTCAAACTTAGGGTCGAACCAGTACTGGGTTCCCAAGGACCAAATCCACTATCTGGAGAGACCGAACTGATTCAACAGTCCAGGGGGACCCAGTACAAAATGTATTTGTGTTTTAACTTAGAAATTTCATGCTTATGTTAGTTATTTATTTTGATTTTTCTTTTTAGAATGGTTAGATAGGACTATAACTCGTCAATGCTTGGTAACATAGTACCAGGATGCGGCGAGATGATAGTACGCTAGGAAAGCAGAGTCTTGTGTATTCGGGCTAGATAAGGCGTATCTAGTTAGTTGCACTTGACCAAGCGGAACTAGCTGAAGCTACCTCGCCGTATCCTAGACTAATTAGACCAGGAAGTGGTCTTAGGTAAGTTAAGTCTCTATTTTTTTGAAAATGACTTTGTCTAAGGAAGTGGTCATTTTTCCGATCAAAGAAGGCCTCTGTGCCTCGCCATGACCTGGAAGCCATGATCTTGAAAAGGTGACTTGATGGGCCTAAGGTCAAATTCGAATCTAACGCAAGGTTGACAAGTGTTCAAATCATTAAATTTAAATCAAGTAAAATTGGAAGTCATCTCACAAGAACATATAGGGTTAACATGCTTGATCATGTAGACATGGGTGAGATGATTTAGGTTAATAATTTTCAACCAATCTTTAATAAATCCAATATTCGATCCAACTACCTTGCATGTAGGATCAATGAATGTTGGACAGTGGTTGCTTCCGACACATGACCGGGGATCAAATCAAGTTTTCGAAGCTTCGATTCAAACAACAAGGATCGGTAGACTTCGGAAACAACAGCAAGCTCAAAATCATCGGATCAGGTGATATTTAGCTCAACTCTAACTTTATTATTCAAAATGTCTTATTAGTAGAAAATTTTTAATATAATTTACTTAGTGTAAGCCAATTGTGTGATAATAACTATAAGGTCATATTTCTAGAAAATGAATGCGTAATTAATACAAATGAAACTTCTAAAACAATCCTTAAGGGAACCAAAAATAATAATATTTATACTATTAATTTAACTAACTCCTCAACCAAGTGTCTTATGATACGGCAAGAGGAATCATGGTTGTGGCACCGACGACTCGGTCACTCACACCCAAGACTCATCCACAAGATGAGTCAGAGTGACTTAGTCAGAGGTTTGCCTAACCTCAATAACTTAGATAATAAAATATGTAATGTTTGTCAACAAGGTAAACAATCTAGGACACAATATCAACTAACTAATCAAGAACGAACCAAAAGTGTTCTTGAACTCCTACACATGGATCTATTTGATTCACACGGAGCTAAGTCACTTAATGGGAGTAAATTATGCTTAGTCATAATTGACGACTATTCTATATTTACTTGGGTTAGGTTCATCAAACACAAAAGTGATACCCTAGATCAATTAATCAACCTATTTAAACTAATAGAAAATCAACAAAACCTTAAAATCAAAAGACTTAGGAGTGATCATGGTGGTGAATTCGAGAACCACAGGTTTATAGAATTCTGTAACATAAATGGATACCACCATGAGTTCTCTTGCCCTAGAACCCCACAATAAAATGGTCTAGTAGAACGTAAAAATAGAACCCTACAAGAAGCCGCTAGGATAATGTTAAACGAGTATAACCTACCCGATAGGTTTTGGGCGGAAGCCGTGAGTGTGGCATGCTATATCCAAAATAGGATCCTTATGGTAAAGAGGCACCTTAAGACCTCATATGAGATTTATCATGATAAAATACCTAACATCAAGTACTTTAGGGTATTTGGGTGTAAGGTACATATCCTAAACACTAAGGATTACCTAGGGAAATTTACATCCAAAACCTCGACCGGAATCTTTCTAGGATACTCGACTACAAGTAGAGCTTATAGAGTATATAACCATGACACCCTTAGAGTCGAGGAGACTATCAATGTAGTGTTTGATGAAGGACACGAACCTACAAAACTCCCAACAACCCCAATTATTGAGTTGATTCATACCAGACTCAACTCCGATCCGGAGATCAAGTCTAGTATTAATCCTAACCTAAGTCAACCAAGTCATTCTATCGACCAAGTGGTAGATGACTCTAACCAAACTAGGACTCAAACGAGTCATCCTATTGACCAAGTGGTAGATGACTCAAACCCAAATCAAACTAGGACTCAAACGAATCATCCTATCGACTAAGTGATAGGTGATCCAAGCCTAGGAGTTTGAACTAGAGCCTCATACAGAAACCTTAGTCAAATCTCCTTGATTTCCAAAATTGAACCCAAAACTGTTGACCAAGCTCTTCTTGATCCCGATTGGACTATTGCAATGCAAGAAGAGTTGGCTCAATTCACTAGGAACGAAGTATGGGAATTAGTGCCACCACCTAAAGATAAAACAATTGTTGGAACAAGGTGGGTGTTTAGAAATAAACTTGATGATAAAGGTAAAGTAGTTAGAAATAAAGCTAGATTAGTCGCTAAAGGGTTTAGTCAAGTCGAAGGTTTAGATTACGACGAGACCTATGCCCCAGTAGCTAGATTATAGTCCATTCGAATGTTATTAGCATATGCTGCACATCGAGGATTTAAGTTGTTTCAAATGGATGTGAAGTCAGCATTCTTGAATGGATATATTAAAGAGGAGGTTTATGTTAGTCAACCCCCCGATTTCGAAATCCTAGATAAACCCGACCATGTCCTTAGGTTAAAGAAAACTCTCTATGGACTTAAACAACTCCTCGAGCTTGGTACGAGAGGCTTTCGATTTATCTTAAGTCCAAAGGATTTAACCAAGGTGTAGTTGACCCAACCCTTTTCGTAAAAACCGTAGGTAAAGACATATTCATAGCCCAAATCTACGTAGATGAAATCATCTTCGGAACCACCAACTCGATTCTACTAAATGAATTCATTTCACTTATGGAAAGTGAATTTGAAATGAATTTAGTAGGTGAGTTGAGTTTCTTCTTAGGTCTACAAATTAAACAAACTAAAGATGGAATATACCTACATCAATGAAAATATACTAGGGAATTAATTAAACGCTTTGGAATGCTAGACGCTAAAATTATTAATACCCCAATGGCAACAAATGTAAATATAGAAGAAGATGTAATCGGAAATTCAATTGATTTAAAATACTATAGGAGCATAATAGGGAGTCTCCTTTACTTTACTACGAGCCAACCTAATATCCTTTTTGCAATAAGTATGTGCGCAAGCTTCCAAACCTGTGCCAAGGAGTCTCACCTAACTCTAGTCAAGCGTATCCTTAGATATCTAAAGGGTACACTTAATGTCGGTATTTGGTACCCTAGATCTACCGAGTTCGAATTAACCGGCTACTCCGACTCGGACTATGCCGGTAGTAAGCTCGATAGAAAGAGTACGAGTCATTGTTATCAACTTCTCGACTCGAGTCTAGTGAGTTAGTGCAGTAGGAAGCAACACTGTGTTGCTTTACCTACAACCGAAGCCGAATACATCGCAATGGGTGAGTGTGTCACTCAGCTTCTTTGGATGAAGCACACTCTCCGAGACTTTAAGTTAGACTTTACGAACACTAAACTCCACGTAGATAACATTAGCTCAATTAACCTAACTAAGAATCCGATATGTCATTCTAGAACCAAACATATAGAGGTCAAACACCATTTCATTCGAGAACATGTGGCCAACGGAGTCATATAACTCGAATACGTCGAATCAAAGTCCAACTTGGCAGACCTATTTACTAAACCCCTACCCGAAGCCGAATTCAGTCTATTAAGACGAAAATTGGGCATGTGCGTAGTAGAATAGAAACTTACAAACTATATTTTCTTATTACTATTTCTTACTTTTCATTTTCATGGAACTAGCATAGGACATACCTTAGATATCATGCACCTATAGATTTAAGGAGCCAATACATCTCACAACACATAGGACTAATGTGTTTGTGAACTTAGCCACGTAGATGGGCGTGAGATGTTAGGACCTTACTCCTAGTTCCAGATGTAGAGCTAGTGCATCACCATGAACCACGGAGTATAATCATATATATTAACCGACTCTGACCAGGACTTGTTGATCTTTCATATCAATCAAGTCAAATAAGAGTCGAACATTTTATAGATGAGCTTATTTTCAGTATATTATTTTCAAAATAATATGGAACATGCTTGGACTTTAAATTTAATACCTATATTTTTTCAAACACCCCCCACTCTTTTCGATATATGGTAAAAGGGGGAGAAAAAGGCCAAAGTTAAGGGATCAAATTTTTTATATAAAAAATTTGATAACTTAACTCACTTCATACTTATTCACATGGCCAAAAGTTAAGTAAATGTTTACTTAACTTTAATTTGTGCATCTTAACTTGTTTGAGTTAACAAAAAGAAATAAAGGCCAAGTTAAGAGAATTCTTAACTTAAACTTATTTTTAATACTATGGCCAAACCTTAATGCTTTACTTAAGAAAGGGAAAGAAAGGGCCAAGTTAAGAAGTCCTCTTAAGTTAAACGTTTTACTAAGGCCAAATTTAAGTAATGTTAATTACTTAAACTCTTCCTAAATAGCAACCATCAAGGGGGAGGATTAAGGTCTTCTCTCAAGACTCACCCTCGCCCAAGGGGGAGGTTTCCTCAAGGGGGAGTACTTGAAGAAAATCTTAATACTCCTACTTAACCTTTATTATTCTTGTTTCTCATGCATATTATAATTCTTCATGCATATTATCTTCTTAATTTTGTATGTGGGTTTGCCATAGATCAAAAAGGGGGAGATTGTTGGTGCAGTTGGCACCTAAGTCAAACCTGAGTTTTGATTATAGCAAATGATACAAAGTTAAGCTCATATTGCTATCTCACAAGCTAAATCGAGTGTGAAAAAGAGTACCAATGCTAGAGCTGAAGGCTAGGGTTTTATCATCAATTCTAAGTTCCCAAAAGCCTCCGCAACGTTGCAACTCTCCGACAACAAAGTGCTACTTCTCCAACACTCTAAGTTTAAGTGTTTATATTTTTCGTCGGTATAAGCTTCAATTCAGTTTATCTCTTTTTCATATTATTGTCTCAGAGTTTTTATCGTAACGAGGAGAGGGGGAGTGTCCCTCTACCTCAAGCTTTTGTGATTTCTTGTATTCGATCAACTCCTACCTCCAACGAGGAGGAGTTCGTTTAGTTTTTTGCCCTCCGTACGTGGTCAAGGACCACTAGGGCCTTGGAGTAGTAGCCGAAGGCTACGAACCAAGTAAAAAATCTACTTGTCTCTTTTATTTGTCATTTCTCTTCCGCTGGATTTAATTGTCTCCTCGAACGAATTCGTATGAAAAGTTTCTATCGCTATTCACCCCCCTCTAGCGATCTGCTCAATCCAACAGAATCTACAACACTGCATGAAGTTGTGGCACAACCTATTTGAGTAGACCATTCTCTGTGCAGATTTGATAGGATACATCGTCAACCTGAGAGATATTCTTTTCTCTTGTCTGACCACGGTGATGTTAGTAATATATGAGAGGTGTCCTAAGGCAATCGCCTTTTGATTATACCATTTATTTGATAAATAAAGATGCACTATTTGAGTATACATGTTTTCATTTATTTGATTGGATCTTGAACTCATTTACTGAATGTCCACAAAACTATTCACAGCATGAGAGAATTTGTGATTGGATCACAACTATTCACGCCATCGATTCTGTTGAGACTAGCATGAGGTATACTCTTTGGTTTATCCAAGCAGCTATTCCTCACTGGCTGGAGACATTGGGATGTCCAGAGTTAATCGTGGATGCTAGTTATGGTAACTAGTTCATTGGAGTGACCAGCTATAAGACTTCATATGGTTCTCTTCATATATGGATATGTCAATGAAGTTCTTACAGCATCTTAAGTGTGATGTTCCTTCGACTTACAATATTCAAGTCATCTTGGTCATGAAGACTTATGCTTTGACATCTTAAGTAAGCATCTCCGAGGAGATGTGGACCCGGGATGATTGGGTATAAGTCGAAGTGGCCGAAGGTATTTGAATAGCCTACAGAGGATTCACCACTCCTTGTGAGGAGATGTATACCCTATGGCCTCTTGTCGGATTGTTACTAAAGTCTTTGGCCAAAGCATTACATGTTTAGAGTATGGTACTCTTGGATACATGTGCAGTAACTAGAATTCGGAGGATGAGGAAGTAATACTTGGATTAGGTGTGACGTAGTCAGCCTAGTGAGGACTGACACAATAAACCATGTCCTGAAATAAATGGGTATAAGATGAATGAAGGGAATGGGTCACGATTCATTATAGTTGCTGAAGGGTTTCAGAAATGGTTTTGGGATCAACCGTTGAGTTTTCGATTAATTGGGGATCAGAATATACTACTAGGTGACACTCATGATCGTTCTATAATTAATGGTTAATTATAGACGACCAACATAAATCGGGAACCTATTTGGTCACACACACAACGAGTGTAATACGAAGGATTTAAAACAAGTTTGAGAATAGGATGATGGGAGGAAGCTTCCCTTCCCACTTCAACTTGGTCACTTGTGCATGGCGATCCCATTTGAAGTCCCTGGATAAAAAAAAAATTATCCTAGACAAAGAGGGATTACCCAAGCAACCGTTCCATCATCGTACTATTCGATTAGAGTGGTCACTTGAACAAACTTGTTGTTCAAGCAACCTACCTCTATTCTTCGATTAGCCGTGGAATAGACGATGTACGGATCACCGGTTTTTGTGTTTGTCTTCGGGGTCCAAGTAAATTAGCCACATACAAAATGTACAACATGCATAGAATAAGAAAAGATTCATAAACAAGAATTATACCTCTTGATCTTCTATTGTATGTCCTTTCTCCTTTTGGACGTCGTGTGGGCGACGATCTTCCAAAAGTCGAAGCCTCCTAGATCACGATCTTCCTTTCCTTTCTCGCTCCGAACAAAAGGAAGAATGAAACAAAACTCCTTCTCCTTTCTAGAACCAACCACCAAGCTCCAAGCTTGATGTTGCCGCCGGCCAAGGAGTAGAATATAGGAAGGGGCCGCCGGCCAAAAGCTCCAAAGGAAAACCTTTTATCCTTGTAGCCGCCGGCCAAGGAGGAATAAAGGAAGGGGATGAGCGTCGGCCAAGGTAGAGAAGAAGATGATGGGCGCCGGCTACACCTTAGGAAGAAAAGGAAGCAAACCCTAATCTCCAAAGTAGTTGCCGCCCAAGCCAAAACCCTTACCCTAGCCACCCAATGCCAAAACCCTAATCTCGAAAGTTTTTCTTGCCGCCCACCCCTTAAGCCATATTTATAGAGTTAGGCTTAATCCACCTTTTAATCTCCACCGTCGAATCTAGGGATTTAATCTCAACTGTCAGATTTAGAGATTTAATCTCCACCGTCGGATCTAGAGATTTAATCTCCACCGTCGGATCTAGAGTTCCATTTTCCACCATCGGATCTAAGCTCCATGAGGGTTTTAATAGGCTACAATAGGGATCATGAGGAGGAGTTGGATCTTGGCCACCCAATGGATCAAGCCCACATAAAGTCCGATCCATTAATGATAATCCATTCCACTAGAGGATTATCATTGATCTACCTCACCAACCTCATAAATAAATATGGGCTCCATATATTATTTCTACAAATATCTCCCCGTATTTAAGATCTCGAATGTCCGTCAATTAATTAATTTACTGACAATTAATTAATTAACATCTAACTCCATGAGTAGTACCACTCAACCTTATCATCATGCCGGACCAAGTCCACCTGCAAGGTTTACATGATGAACCTTATGAGCTCCTCAAGGGGACATCATCATCCTAATATATAGGACACGGTTTCCTCCTATAATCAACAACACACCATATAAATAATATCATTTTTCAACTTACCGAGCCTATCGATTTAATCTATAAATCTCGCCCATTGATAAATCAAAGAAATGAATACTAAGTATATGTGCCCATTATTATATCGGGATTAAGAGCATGTACAACATAATATCAGAGGTCCGATTCGATTATGTAGTCAACAATAAATCGAATCACCTCTAAGTCGGTCCTGCTCAATACACACAAAGTGTACTAGTGTAATTCTATGGTCAAGACAAACCAATACCAAATCACACTACAACCATACCAATGGTTTGTCCAAAACCATCTCGGTTGTGAGCCTTTACTTATACTTTACAAGGAACTGATAACATGATCTCCCATGTGACACTACACACCATGTTATCTACAATGTAATGTATTAGACAATATGCATAACCATAAATATGCAAACAATGATCATGTGATTCTTATTTCAAAAATAAATATGTTCATACAAAAGATAGACTTTTCAGTATACATCCCAACATAGGATTCTCATATCGAGAGAGACTATGTTTGGTTGGACCAAACAAAGAGCGAGCATGAAATGGTTTCAGTCGCATCGAAAGCATGGATAGGTCGTGTCTTTTGAAGACATGATGAATGAACCAAATTGGTTTGGTTATAATCCAATGGTGGAAAATAAACCAAAGTGGTTTGTTTTTTTTTAAACGAATAAACCAAAGTTGGTTCGGTTCGTTTTAACTTCAAATAGACCAACGCAGTTTGGTTTATTTTAACTTAAGTTATTGGAGCAGGTTAACGGGTTTTGGTTTTGAACCAATAACCACTAGGAGAAGGCTTCTTGATGGTCAAGAAACATGCGCTCTATAAAATATGGCTTAAAGGTTTTGGAAACCCTAATGAGGCCCTAAGAGTTATTTTTGGAAATAGCTAGCCTCCTCTTCTCCTCTTTGCTCTTGCCGCCCAACCATAAGGGGGACTCCTTGCCGCCCAAAAGGTTGTTGTCATCCAACCTTTTGTAGCAGCTCCTCCTCCACTCCGCCGGCCACTCACTAGCTGCCGACGACTCCTCCGACCATCCTCCCTTGGCCGCCGGTGACCAAGGAGCAACCTACCATTGATTGGTCGGTTATCTTCTCCACCAACACAAGCTGTCCAGTTTTGGACAGCTTGTTTCTCTCTTCATAGAGAGGTCATTTGGTCGGCATTTTGCACTCCGACAGTGACTTACTTGCCGGGGATTGGATCTCCATCAATCCTCATAGGTGAAGGACCAAGGTTTCGTCAATTGGTTGACGAAAACTGCTTCCGAGAAGCGAGTTCGTGGAGCTCGTTTTTGTAGGATCGAGTAAGCCGAGAGAGGGGGTGAATCTCGGTGTTTAATAATTTTTGATTAATTTTAATACGAGTATGCAGAGTAAATTAAATGCAATTAAAGACACAGACTATTTACTTGGTCCATAACCCTAACTGGGTTGCTACTTCAAGGCTCGTAGCTCTACCAAGAGCTACCTCAATGGATAATCTCTATAATACCCTCCGACTCGAGAACTCTCGACTTTAGAGGGTTTCACTTTTTACAACAAATAGAGATGGGTAACAAACTACCCACTCTTGAAGTTAAGTACAATAAGCAAAAGTAAATTAATGAAATACAAGACTTTATACCGACACTTAAATGGATCAAAAGGTAGTTGCGGAGTCTCGGAAGATAGCCTTGTTGTGGAAGGAGAATTTTAGTGGATAGTAGAAATTTCAGCAGTACTTCGATGTAGATTCAATTTCATACTTGGATCTAGTCGACACAACTTTTATAAACTTTTTCCAGTCGACTGGAATGCCTTCCAGTCGACTCCACATCAGTCCATTGATATGGAATTCGTGGTCTTCCAGTCGACTGAAATCTCTCCAGTCGACTCCACGTCACTTGGCTCCACATTGGGAAATTTCCCTCTTCAGTCGACTCAAACTCTTCAGTCGACTGAAGTCCTTTCCATCTTCGTCGCACGATCTCTGATCGATCACTAACTGATCCTGTCAAATAGGTATCCAGTCGACTGATACACTTCCAGTCGACTTGAAACCATTCAGCCGACTGATCCCTACAAAACAAGATTAGCACAAATAGATAATATGAAATGCGATAACAGTAGTAATATTGCTCGATCTCGACTACTAAGTCCCACACGGACTTTTTGTCAGAACGACGCCTAGCTTTGTCCTCCTATAGAGGACTCGATCTCACCTCTTCACTCGAGGCTTACCTGCTGACTACCTACCGGACTTACCACTCTTGACATCTGATCTGACCCACCAGGGCTTCCACCAGCTGTCCGATCTACCTGACCCAGCTGGACTTTTTGATGATTGTCCGGTCTCCTAACCCAACCGGTCTTCATGCCAAATGTCCGGTCCACGAGACCCATCTAGACTTCATGCCTGGTGTCTGGTCCTCCTGATTTGTCAAGATACATGCCTAGTATCCAGTCAACACGACCTACTAAGACTTCCTATTAAGCCTGCATACTTAACACTGATATTAGAACACAAGTGAATCCTAACATTTAACTGTGGTTCATACATCAAAACTAAGGAGTGATGCTCACTGCATCAACATTTTTTAGATCTGAATTTTGATTCGGATTGTGATCGTCTCTTGGATCACAAGGTCTTCGACACAAGGCTAGTAACTCTTGCGAAGACGGGGCTCATGGATTTGTAAAGCTATCCCGATGATACTCGATGTGGATACAGATAGAGGCGAGACTTGCAAGTGTCGCTCGGTTGATGTCATTCCCGCTACACGTGATCCGTCAGGTATACCTAGTATAAGTTTTCTTTTATTGCAAAATTTGAAATATCGATTATGTCTACACATGTTGTATCCTAGCATGCGTGTGGTGTGTGTGTCATAATAAATAGTTTATTACTAGTTTTTGCTTCCACTGTGTGCATGTTTACGAAACGTGTTTGAACACAACACCCAAGTCGGTGCCGGGAAAACCCAACAGTGGTATCAGAGCCCCCATTTTGTTTCGATATAATTGTAAAATTATTTTGCGATAGTCAAAATTATATTTATGGAAATATTCTACTTTTGGAAAGTTTAGAAGTATTTATGGAAATTTTAATTTGTTAAGAAATTCAAATTGGAAGTTTCCTAATATGATTAGGAAATTACAATTTAGGAAATTTGTTTCCTAAATTAGATTTGACTTTCCTTAATTAACACTTTCCATAAATAAAATATGTGATTAGATTTGGAAATTTATTTCCTAATTTAATCATGATTTGATTTGAGAAATCAAATCTAAAACATATTTTATTTCCAAAATAGTTATGACAAATAAGAAAACTATTTGTACATGCCATATATAATTGTATGTCATGTATTTTCATTAGATGCATATCATTATGTCATGCGTGTCTTACCATATAGATGTATGCCATGTGTGTCATGCCATGTAGATAATAGTTATTTGCATGCTAAGAGGATGAGACATTAAAACCCTTACACAATATTAAAGCCTACACCTTCCATTAATATGGTTAAAACCGGAGTTATGTTTCTTGTTTGGGTTGTTGGACTCACTCCAAGCCCGGCTCGAACCTGAACATGTTCAAATCATTGGAATAGTTTAATACTAATATGGTAAGAGTCAGAAGTCAATCATTAGTTTGGGTTGTTAGACTCACTCCAAGCCTGGCTAATTGGTTGAATGCGCTCTAACCATATTAAAACTATTTCGCGATTAATGGGTCGGTTATAACTTGGAGCATCGATTTTTTGGAGTCACTCTAAGGTCGATGTGAAGAGAGGTGAAGTTGGGTGTTATGCATATGATGCATACTTGTTAATGTGTTAACAACCCAATGTATGTATGAACATTCAATTAGTTGATAGCACATTGTGATAGTTACATATACGTGATATGTAATCGGTATACTTGATACCTACCATCATAGCTAAGAATGGCTTGTTAGACTCACTCCAAGGTTGTTCTTATCTATGTTGGATATCAATCCATTCAGAGATGAACCTACGATCTCCCAAATTAATTTTGAGGGTTTTTTATTTCGAAAATGAATAGGATTTTGTAAATGTATGTGGATGCATTTTAAATCATCTTTCTCATATATGCTCAGTTTGTATTTCTAGGTTAATTGCTTGATCATGTTGTCTTTGAATTTGCGCTCTATTTTGGATTTGAATAAATTGATTGGGTCGAACTTCTTGGATTGGCTTAGAAACTTAAGAATTGTTCTCAAGGCTGAAAAGCTTGTGTATGTCCTCGAAGCGCCTCTTTCCGCCCGTCCTAGTGAGACCGCAACTCCGGACCAATTGTTGGCCCATCAGAAACATGTGAGTGATTCTGAACTAGTGAGTTGCATCATGCTAGTCGTGATGGTACTCGAGCTACAGAAGCAGCATGAACATATGGATGCTCATACCATAGTCTTTCATCATTATGAGTTGTTTGATGAGCAAGTGAGATCTGAAAGGTTCAAAGTCTCCAAGCTCCTCTTCACCTTTGAGATGCAAGAAGGTTCATCTGTAGTACTGCTCAACATGTTAAAGACTGTGGAGTCTTCTGTGAAGAATGAGCAGGGGACGGTGTTGTTAGTTGATTCCTCAAAGAAAGGTTCTAGGAGAAAATCAAAGAAACAACACAAGAGAAAGAAGAAGGCAGAACCAGCTCAAAAGGGCACTTGCCATCATTGTGGCAAGGAGGGTCATTGGCGAAGAAACTGTAAGATTTATCTTGAGTCCATGAAGAAGAATAAGGCATCTGATGCCCCATCTTCTTCAGATATCTTCGTTATTGATTATCATTCTATTTCCTCAGACACTTGGGTATTGGAAACTGAGTGTGGCTCACATATATGTAATGACATACATGGGCTAAGGAATAGAAGAAGACTCGTCAAGGGAGAGTCAAATTTACGTGTTGGGAATGAAGCAAAGGTTGCTTCACTCGCCATCGGAATGTATTTGTTGAAACTCCCTACAGGACTTATCTTAGAACTGGACAATTGCTTTTATGTTCCTTCGTTGATAAAGAACATCATTTCTATTTCTTGTTTGAATAGAAATGGGTACAATTTAACTTTTAGTAACAATTGTTGTTACATAACTTTGAATGGAGTTCTTTATGAGACTGGAGCTTTAAGCAATGATATTTATATGTTGGACATATCCAGTGACATTTTCAATATCGAAGTGAGCAACAAACGTGCTCGAAAAGATAATCAATTAGACTCCTATATGTGGCATTGTCGTCTTGGCCATGTGAGCAAGAAACGCATGTCCGAATTACACCGATATGGAATTCTGGAATCGTTTGAATTAGATTCATATGATACATGTGAATCATGCTTAAAGGGCAAGATGACCAAGTTACCTTTTACTGGAAAAGGTGAACCGGTGGGAGAGTTGCTTGGTCTAATACATACTGATGTATGTGAACCTGTGTCAACTCAAGCTCTAGGTGGCTATAGCTACTTCATTACCTTCACTGATGATCACTCACAGTTTGGGTATGTGTTCTTGATGAAACACAAGTCTGAAGCCTTTGAAAGGTTCAAAGAATTCAAAAATGAAGTAGAGAAACAACTTGGCAAGAGTATTAAAATACTTCGATCGGATCGAGGTGGTGAATACTTGAGTCAAGAGTTTCTAGATTATCTGAGAGACAATGGTATATTGTCTCAATGGACTCCGTCGTATACACCACAAATTAATGGTGTATCTGAGAGGCAAAATTGGACCTTGTTTTACATGGTTAGGTCAATGATGAATCACGCGAATCTTCCCAAGTTCTTTTGGGGATATGCACTTCAGACAGTTGTTTACTTGTTAAACAGAGTCCCGACCAAGGTAGTCTCTACTACTCTATATAAGATATGGGCTAGTAAGAAACCTCATTTATCTTACTTGAAGATATGGGGTTGTCTTGCTTATGTGAAGCGGACTATGTCAGACAAATTGGATGCTAAGTCTGATAAATGTCTATTTATTGGATAGCCTAACGAAACGAGGGGTTATCAATTCTATCATCCCTTGGAACAAAAAGTGTTTGTTTCAAGGAATGCTGTGTTTCTAGAGAAAGAGTTTCTCTTGCAAGAAAACAGTGGGAGTGTCGTTGAACTTGAGGAGGTTCAAGAGACTCCAGTAGACATTGAGGAGATACATAGTCAAGCACCTCAACTGATAACTCATAGTGATGAGACATCGGCTGAACCTATTATGACACCACATCTTCGAAGATCTAGTAGGACACACAACATTCCTGAGAGATATGGATTTCTCGTAAGTGAATCGAACGACGTGTTACTCATTGACAATAAGGAGCCTACCAATTATGAAGAAGTTCTGAAAAGTTTAGAAAGGGACAAATGGCTTGAAGCCATGAAGTCGAAAATGGATTCCATGTATGAAAATCAAGTTTGGAACTTGGTGGACCCACCTGAGCCTACCAATAGGGTGCAAGTGGATTTTCAAGAAGAAAATCGACATGGATGGTAATGTGATTACCTTTAAGGCTAGATTAGTGGCAAAAAACTATCATCAAAAACAAGGTGTTGATTATAACGAGACCTATTCACCGATAGCTATGCTTAAATCCATTCGGATGCTCCTGGCCATAGCGGCTCATTATGATTATGAGATTTGGAAGATGGATGTGAAAACGGCTTTCCTTAACGGAAACCTACTCGAGGATGTGTATATGATACAACTCGAGGGTTTCACATCAGTTGATAAAACCAAGGTATGCAAGCTTCGACGGTCCATATATGGACTGAAGTAAGCATCCAGGAGCTAGAATATCTGTTTTGATGAGACAATCAAAAGATTTGATTTCTCACAAAATCCAGACGAACCCTGTGTGTACAAGAAGGTTAGTGAGAGTACAGTCGTGTTCCTAGTATTGTATGTCGATGACATATTACTTATAGGAAATGATATATCTGTCTTACAGTTAGTCAAAATTTAGTTATCCAAAACATTCTCCATGAAAGACATAGGAGAAGCGACCTACATCCTCGGGATTAAGATCTATAGAGATAGATCGAAACGGTTGCTTGGTCTTTTGCAGTCTACATATATAGACCGAGTGCTAAAGAGGTTTCCTTCCCATCAGGCATGGGATGCACCTTTCGAAGTCTATGTGTCCGCGCACAGAAGATGAAAGAATTTGCATGAGTAAGATTCCCTATGCATCCGCAATAGGATCTATCATGTATGTTATAATATGTACGAGGCCCGATGTATCGTATGCTCTGAGTGTCACGAGCAGATATCAGTCTGATCCAAGAATGGATCATTGGGCGATTGTTAAGGCAATCCTTAAGTACTTAAGAAGAACTAAGGATGTGTTCCTAATATATGGAGAAGGTGATATGGTAATACGCGGATATACATATGCCAGCTTCCAGACATACAAGGATGATTCCAGGTCTCAGTCTGGGTATGTATTTACCTTGAATGGAGGCGCAATAAGTTGGAAAAGTTCCAAACAAGACACTATAGCAGATTCTGCCACTGAGGCAGAATACATTGTAGCTTCGGAAGCAGCAAAGGAAGTGGTTTGGATCAAGAAGTTCATCTCTGAACTTGATGTGGTCTCATCAATGATCCAAACATGTACTTCGCCGCTATCATCTGATCAAAGAGATCATTAGTAGGAAGAAAATACAAATCGAGAAGATTCCCAATGAAAGGAACTTAGCGGATCCTTTAACTAAGGTCTTACCTCAAAGTAAGTTTAAGGGTCATGTTAGGGCCTATGGTATTGGATACCGTGGTGATTGGCATTAGGCCAAGTTGGAGTTTGTTAGTAATATATGAGAGGCGTCCTAAGGCAATCGCCTTATGGTTGTACCATTTATTTGATAAATAAAGATTCACTATTTGAGTATACATGTTTTCATGTATTTGATTGGATCTTAAACTCATTTACTGAATGTCCGTAATATGATTCACATCATGAAAGAATTTGTGATTGGATCACAACTAGTGAGTATCTCTACATGTGTAATTGTGATGTATTGGAATTATCCCTAGCCGATGAATTGATGGATTCGGATGCCATCGATTCTGTTGAGACTAGCATGAGGTATACTATTTGGTTTATCCAAGCAGCTGTTCCTCACTGGCTGGAGACATTGGGATGTCCGGAGTTAATCGTTGATGCTAGTTATAGTAACTAGTTCATTGGAGTGAGAAACTATAAGACTTCATATGGTTCTCTGCATATATGGATATGTCAATGAAGTTCTTACAGCAGCTTAAGTGCGATGTTCCTTCGACTTACGGTATTCAAGTCATCTTGGTCATGAAGACTTATGCTTTGACATCTTAAGCAAGCATCTCCGAGGAGATGTGGACCCGGGATGATTGGGTATAAGTCGAAGTGGCCGAAGGTGTTTGAATAGTCTACAGAGGATTCACCACTCTTTCCGAGGAGATGTATACCCTATGGCCTCTCGTCGGATTATTACTAAAGTCTTTGACCAAAGCATTACATGTTTAGAGTATGGTACTCTTGGATACATGTGCAGTAACTAGAATTCGGAGGACAAGGAAGTAATACTTAGGTTAGGTGTGACGTAATCAGCCTAGAGGGGACTGACATAATAGACCATGTCCTGAACCAAATGGGTATAAGATGAGTGAAGGAAATGGGGTACGATTCATTGTAGCTGCTGAAGGGTTTCAAAAATGGTTTTGGGATCAACCATTGATTTTTCTGTTACTTGGGGATCATGATGTACTACTAGGTTCCACTCATGATCGTTCTATAATTAATGGTTAATTATAGACGACCAACATAAATCGGGAACCTATTTGGTCGCATACACAACGAGCATAATCCGAAGGATTTAAAACGAGTTTGAGAATAGGATTCTCAGATCGAGAGAGACTAGGTTTGGTTGGACCAAACAAAGAGCGAGCATGAAATGGTTTCAGTCGCATCGGAAGCATGGATGGGCCATTTCTTTTGATGACATGATGGATGAACAAAATTGGTTTGGTTCTAATCCAATGGTGGAAAATAAACCAAAGTGGTTTGGTTTGTTTTAAACGAATAAACCAAAGTTGGTTCGGTTCGTTTTAACTTAAAATAGACCAACGCGGTTTGATTTATTTTAACTTAAGTTATTGGAGTGGGTTAACGGGTTTTGATTGTGAACCAATAACCACTAGGAGAAGGCTTCTTGATGGTCAAGAAACACGCGCTCTATAAAATATAGCTTAAGGGTTTTGGAAACCCTAATGAAGCCCTAAGAGTTAATTTTGGAAATAGCTAGCCTCCTCTTCTCCTCTTTGCTCTTGCCGCCCAACCATAAGGGGGACTCCTTGCCACCCAAAAGGTTGTTGTTGTCCAACCTTCTGCAGCAGCTCCTCCTCCATGTCGTCGGCCACCCACTAGCCGCCGGCGACTCCGCCAGCCATCCTCCCTTTGCCGCCGGCGACCAAGGAGCAACCGACCATTGATTGGCCGGTTATCTTCTCCACCAACACAAGCTGTCTAATTTTTGACAGCTTGTTTCTCTCTTCGTAGAGAGGTCATTTGGTCGGCATTTTGCGCTCTGACTTACTTGCCGGGGATTGAATCTCCAGCAATCCTCATAGGTGGAGGACCAAGGTTTCGTCAATTGGTTGACAAAAACCGCTTCCGAGAACCGAGTCCGTGGAGCTCATTTTTTTATTCGAATTTTGATTTGGATTATGATCGTCTCTTGGATCACAAGGTCTTCGACACGAGGCTAATAACTCTTGCGAAGACGGGGCTTGTGGCTTTGTGAATCTATCCCGATGATACTCGGTGTGGATAGAGATAGAGGCGAGACTTGCAAGTGTCGCTCGGTTGATGACATTCCCGCTACATGTGATCCGTCAGGTATATCTAGTATAAGTTTCTTTTTATTGCAAAATTTGAAATATCGATTATGTCTACACATGTTGTATCCTAGCATGCATGTGGTGTGTGTGTTGTAATAAATAGTTTATTACTAGTTTTTGCTTCCGTTGTGTGCATGTTTACGAAACGTGTTCGAACACAACACTTACGTCGGTGCCGAGGAAACCCAACAGGTGATGTAATTCTTGTTGATTTCAATGAGCCTACAACCTATCAAGAAGCTATAATGAGCCTAGATTTTGAGAAATGGCTAGAGGCCATGAGGTCTGAAATGGAATCCATGTACACTAACCAAGTATGGACTTTGGTTGATCCATCTGAAGGGGTCAAACCCATGGCAAATCCAAGTGAAAGTCACTGGATAGCAGTCAAGAATATTCTTAAGTACTTGAGAAGAATAAAAGATTTTTTTTTTTTGATATTTGGAGGTGAGGAGGATCTCATTGTAAAGGGTTACAATGATGCAAGCTTTCAAACAGACAAGGACAATTCCAGATCGTAGTCAGAATATGTATTTTACTTAAATGGTGGTGTTATGAGATGGAAGAGTTCAAAGCAAGATACAGTAGATGATTCTACTATAGAGGTCAAGTATATTACTGCTTCAGCTACAGCAAAAGAGGTTGTTTGGATCAAGAAGTTTATTTTTGAGCTTGGTGTTGTTCCTAGCATACTGAGCCCCATAGACCTCTATTGTGATAATAATTGAGCTATTGCATAGGCTAAGGAACCTCTCTCTCATCAGCGATCCAAACACATACTACGGTGGTTCCATCTCATTCGAGAGATCATCAATAGAGGAGATGTGAGGATATGTAGAATATCGACCGATGCTAACATTGCGGACCCTATGACCAAGGCTTTGGCACAGAGGAAGCATGATGGTCACACTAGGTCATTGGGTATTAGATATTTCAGTGATTGGCATTAGTACTGGTGGGAGATTATTAGTATTAGCCCTAAGTGCCAATTATGAGCTGATTGGTAAGGAAACTTTTGTATCTTATTTCATATTAAAGGCAAAGTTTATGGTTATTGTATTTACTTCATTAATGTGTCATTTGAATAAATATGATAATATCCTAGGGTAGTTGGTTCTAGTCTATGACATATCAAGTTGGTGACTTGATAGTGGGATACTGTAGATATATAGAACACTACTCATAACTGTTCCTAGTCAAGTATTAATATACAAGGATAATATTAATACGTTGAGACTAGCATGTAGGTCAACTGATGACTTAATCTCACAAGTCATGGATATAGGATATCAAGTTGACACATGGGTATATATTAGAGAATATGTACTGAATTGACTCGCCATGAGAATGTTTCATTGATCGTCATATGAATGTCATAAACATTCCCATAGTGACTATTGGTATGAATAGTCCTTAGATCAGAAATCACTACGGTTTCCTACATAAGAAGTTGTATACTTTGGTTTCGACAAACGTCACCTATAATAAGGTGGACTATAAAGTCGATCACTGGATATGCAATGAATTATGAGGAGGGATGTGAGTGATAGAGATGCGATTAATCCCTTCTATATGACGGAAGTGATATCTATGGGCCCCTTGATAAAGTAGGACTACTAAAATGCATGGTCATGCTCAAATAAGTCAATATGAGATATTGAGCTCATTTGATTGGGGTAGTCTACTTGGGGATCAAGAAACACAAAGATTGATAAGAGGATAACACGAGTTATGTCTCTTTAATCAATCTAGATATCAAGGATAGAAGGATTGAGTCATACAAGATAATAGTCACAGACAGGTTATGTCGAATCTCGACATTCTCATTACTTGGGTAGCAATAATGCATTGCTAGATGTCACTCATTGCTTATGTTTCTAAAAGGGGTTTTAGAGACATTGTCAACGTTACAAGAACCCATTGGGTCACACACAAAGAAGATGTTATTTTGGAGATGGGTTCATTTTAGTTTGACTAAATGAACCATTAGGCTATTGAATTGCAATCATTGAGTTAGACTCATTGAAAGGGTTGGATTTGAGTTAGACTCAAATATGATTGGCCGAATTTGAGTTAGACTCAAATTGGTTTAATTTTAAGAAGACGAATTATATGGATTCATCATGCATGATTAATGTGAATTAATCATGCATGGAAGAGGGAAAACCAAAGGTTGGAAGAAACATCTTATCATGCATGATTAATGTGGATTAATCTTGCATTGAAGAGGGAGTACAAAAGGATGCAAAACCTTTCATATTCATAGGATGAATATAAAAAGGGGGTTTTGGATCATGATGCTTGGTAGAGATTGCCTTTGTTCTTCTTCTTTCTCTTCTTGGCCAAAACTCCTTCTTGGCCTAGACCCCTTTTGTGGTGTTGCTAGCATAACTTTGATTCTCCAAAGTGTGTGTTCATGTGGATACCATAGAGGTGCGACCATCCTGATCGCGCTGAGATCCTTTAAAGAAAAGTTGCTGTCGGGATTGCGAAGGGCTACGCATCAAGGGTAATTTCTCAATTAGATGTAGTTGTAAGAACGATTAGTTTTATGTATACACATGGATCTCTGGAGGGATCCAATTTTTCCGTTGCATTTTGTGATTATTTTTTACACAAAGATCCCTACAGGATCAGCTGAGCCACCTAGGAGAAATAGTAGCTCCGACAAGCAGTTGACTGTTGTGGTAGAGTAGTCGACTAGAGGCTTTCAAGAGCAGCATAAGACAGGCTCGACCAAAGACCGATTGGGGTGGCAATCAGCGACAACTCAGGCGTATCGTTGAGTAGCAATGGTCAAAAATCAACCCGACGCGAAGTCTACAAGAGGGGGAGCTCGTGGAGGTTTCGATAGCATCTCTTGGACGATTTTGAGGCAAAGTACTACTGCATTTCAAGGTCCTCCAGGCTCTTCCAAAGAAACCAAAGTGCAAGCGATCAAAGCAATCTTTGGTAAAGTGTTCTTTACTTGTATTCCATTTTTTGTTGTATCTTGTTGTTTATTGTTGTAAACACTCATTGTACGAGGTTTCTTCACCTCCGGATTGTTTCCGAGAAGGAGAAGAGTTGTTAGTGGTGCAGATACTAGATCTCATTGTGGAGTAGAAATCGCAAGTTCTAAACTACGTAAATATTCATGTTGTGATTATGTGTGTTTGTCTTTATTTTTATTGTGCATTTTATTTCTATATTTCGCTGCACACTAACATATTGTAGACAAGCGCGCGATCCATCGGATCGAAAGTGAAAGACGCTATTCAACCCCCCCCCCCCCTCTAGCACACGTCCAACGGTCCAACAAGTGATATCAGAGTGGGTTGCTCTTCAAGGATTAACATTCGAGGGAGCACAGTGCTAGAAGAAAATGGAGGTTCAAGATAGATTGGCCGATGACATCAATGCTCAACCCTTCTTTGACCGCAAAGATTTTGGGTATTGAAAAGGTAGGATTAAATATTTTCTTATATGTAATTTAGAAAATTTGCTTATTTTGGTAAAAGGGTTTGAAGCTCTAATGGACAAGAAGGGAAGGATCCTCAAGAATAAAAAATGGATGGAGGATCAAATTCAAGATTTCGAGACCAATGAAAAGGTAACCAAAATGCTAATAAATTTGGTACCAAATGATATCTTGTCTAAGTTAGGTAACTATAGGGATGCTAAAGAGTCATGGAGAAAGTTGATTAAGCTCCATGAGAATCCCTCATCGACCCAAGAAGTAGAGGAGAAAGCTGAAGAAGAATCAAGTTGCTCATCAGCTCAAGAATGTGAGGATTCGAAAGTTGAGAGATGCTCAACATCCGAATCGGTAGAGGAGATTGAAGAAGTTTCCACCTCTAGGATTGAGAGGAAGAGAGACCATCCTCAATGTCGGAGCAAGAGCATGCAAGAGGAACCATCAACCTCCGGAAGAAGTGAAGAACCTTCCCAAGCTTCCTTACCATCAAAGAAGGTAACTCAAGTGCATGTATTAAGAATAAAAATCATATAACACGTTTTGAGTGAGTGTAGGGAAGTAGGACACTACAAGAGCAAGTGTTCAAGTAAGGTCAAGAAGAAGGCACAAGTGGTGCCAAAGGGGAAGGAGAAGGCCAAGGAGATCGGAGGCCCAGTATGGAAAGGAAGGAGCTTATAGTGTGCTTCAAATGCAATCAAAAGGGGCATTATGTTAGGGCAATCTCTTGCCATGATAAGGTTTTGATGTTTGTGGCAAAGTGTTTAAGTTAGGATGATATTGGTATTTGATATGTGCATTGGAGTCTTGCAGGACTTAGTAATTCGCACATGGAGCCTTGGCGGGTTCACCCTCACAACCTCGGTCCTTGAGTCGGTGAAGGATGACTTTGCGGAAGCCGTGCGCTTGGAGCATCCGAGGGACCGCCGGACGAGATGACTTGAAGTGAAGCCAAGGAAGCAGACTTCGGAGGCAAGAGACGCGAAGGAGCATTGCAGAGCCGTGTGCCTGATGCTGCCGAGGGACGTGGCCGCGAACGAAGAGAGCTTCGGCGAGGGACTTCAAGTGAGATGAGAGAATGAGTGAAATGTAAGTAGCTCATTAGGTGAACTTGGCCGAATGGCTGAGTGTCGGAGACTTGACCGCAAGGGTTAAGGTTTACCCGACCACTGGAAGCTCAAACTTATGTTAAGTTTGAGTTTCACACGGCACCAGTCGACTGCCATGGAATGGCAGTCGACTGCTCTAAGTCGAGTGTGTTCGACTGGTATCCGACTGATGGGTTTATGCATGGCAGTCGACTGCCAGAGGATATCGCGGGCACAGAACCGCTCGTAGCCGACTGGGCAATCGACTACGAAGGCAGCAGTCGACTAGTGAGGTCCATCAGTCGACTGCCAAGAGTTCCGTTGGACTACAACAGTCGGGATCTGACGTGTTCGGAGGCCGTTGTAGTGACGGCAGTCGACTGCCAAGGGCAGCAGTTGACTGGTGGCGGCCAACGGGAAGAAATCAGCCCTCTCTATAAAAAGAGAGGGTGTGAGCCTTTGAGAGGCTAATGCTTATGCTCTAAGTGATCTTCCTAGTTCCCCACAAGCTCTAAACTCTTCTTACTTGTTTTTACTCATTTCTTATTGTAAGAAGAGTGATCTTGATTGTAAAGGTTACCTCCACCTAGCTTGGTGCAAAGGAGAGACCAATAGTGATTGGCTTTGGAGGAGTGATTCACCTCAGATGAATCGGGATCCTGGATTAGCGGCGTAGTCGTGAACCATGTTACATCTTCTTTGTTAGCGTTTGTATTTTCATTTATTGCTTTGTCTTTATTGTTTATGCTTCCGCTTGCGCTAACGATTGTGTAGACGAGCAAACGAACGAGAGAATTCCGACATCCATCGTAAGAGGGCTATTCACCCCCCCCTCTAGCCAGCCAATCGATCCCCTACAAGTGGTATCAGAGCCGAGGAAAGCTTGTCGAGGACTAACCACCACAATAAGCAACTTTCAAAATGGCCGGCTCCAACATCCATCCTCCAAAGTTTGAAGGAGAATTCGCTTGGTGGAAGAAGCGAATGGAGGTATTTTTCGAAACAGATTTTGATATTATGATTACAATGGAATCCGGTTTTGTTTTGCCTAGGGATGAAGAGGGGAAGCCAATAGAGAAATCTAGGTGGACCAAAAGGCAAAGAGAAGAGCACCTTGCAAATTCAAAAGTCAAGCATCATCTCTTCAATGTGCTCCCCCAACAAGAAATCAACCGAATAGGAGAATGCCTAAGCACCAAGGAGATGTGGGAGAAGCTAATTGAGCTTCATAAAGGCACATCCGAGGCGAAGCTAGCAAGGAGAGATCTCCTTCACTCCCAACTATCCAACATTAAATTAGAAAAGGGAGAAAAGGTAACTTCTTCGCATTCTAGATTTAAAGAAATTTTAATTGGACTAACAAGTGTAGGAGAAAGGCTCTCCAATCGCAATATGATAATGAAGGCCATAGATGCTTTCCCCCGATCATCCAAGTGGAGTTCAATGGTGGACTCATTTTACATTTCAAAGAATCTAGAGGTAAGTATTCTAGATGAATTTTTCTCCACTATGGAATTACATGAATCTAGGCTTGAAGGAATACAAGAAGATCCAAAAATACAACCTTCAAGGGGAGTAGCATTGTTGGCAAATAAGGGGAAGAAGAAGATAGAGATCTCTTCCTCCTACGATGATGAAGCGTCTTCCTCCTCCATGGATAGCACAGAAGAAGCCTATATGGTAAGGAGGGTAAGATGTGCTTTAAAAGGTTTTTATTTTCATAAATCAAATGATAGGAATAGAAGACCAAGGGGGAAGGACATATGCTACAATTGCCAAGGAGAGGGGCACATAAGGGATAATTGTCCCCTCCTAAACAGGAGCAAGGAAGAGAAGAAAAAGGGGAGCAAGAAAAAGAAGGAAGAGGAGAAGAAGACAAAAGAAAAAGGAAAGACCAAAGCTCTAAAGGCAAGGACTTGGGATGACCCATCCTCATCCTCCTCATCATCATCGGATGAGGAGAATGCCTTTGTCACCAATTTGGCCTTGATGGCCTTTGATGATTTGGATTTCTCCTCCACCGAAAATGAAGAATCAAGCTCAAGTGGGGAGAGCTCAAATGAAGGGGGAGCTTCTACATCCTCATCATCTGAAGAAGAAGAGGACATGGAAACTATGGTAACGAATCTTTCACCCCATAAGATAGTTTCCATGATTTCTAGCTTAACTAAGGATCTATTTAGAACCAAGAAAAAGAACAAAAGCATGCTTGACCAAATTAAGGAATTAGAGCAAAAATTAGAAAATGCATGTTTTAATGATAATAATGATGATGCTTGCTCACATGATAATTATATGCCATTAGATGTAAGTGATGCATGCATAGAAGAAAATAGGGCCTTAAGGGAAAAGGCAGATTATTTAACAAAAGCCCTAGAAAAATTCACAATTGGCTCCAACACATTAAATATGATCATAGGAAGCCAAAGAGCTAGCTTCAACAAAAAGGGCCTAGGTTATAAAGAAAAGAAAAATGAAAAGGCCTATAAATGCCTAATTGCTAGGGGACAAGATAAAAAGAAGGTAATAGCTAAGAAATGGATCCCCAAGGAGTATCTAGTGAACCCAATAGGCAAGAACTTATTTTGAGTTCCAAAATCCATTCTTAAGGGTTAGGAAAACCCTAGGGTAGTCAACCATATGGAATTGACCTATATCATATTTTGGTTGACTTAGGATGGCGGGACAACATTTTTAGAATAGTGTTGGGTGATGATAACGTGCCCATAAATAGATAATAATTCTTAAATCATGATGATTAATGTAATTGCTATGTATATGTGCAATCATGATTTATGATTTTGATATTTGGCACATCATCATAAGAAATAGGGTTTAAATCATGTTTTAGGTGATAATTTGTTTGTTATCATGACATAATACCTAATGCATGATAAAAATTCAATGAATACATGTATTTAATGATCATAATGTGAAATTAAGTCATATATATCTTTATGATCATGAGGATTGTTAGGTTGATACTTAACCTTGATAGAATTGTATGAATATGATGGTTAAGTATATACAAATACCCCCTAGGATGCATCTCACACTCACCATAGGCTACTTTGATTGAAAACTTAGCATGGGTGAGATGTTAGGATGATACAAATGTCCACTGATGCCTATGGCATTTATATGGTCATTTAAGGTATCAAAATAGCAATAATAGACCAATCATGGGGAAGGCTTATATTTAATTCATAGACATATTGCCCAAATATCATGGTTGGATATTTCATATGTTTTCAAAACAATTTCTTACCCTAAAATCTATGTATTCATATTTTGAAACAATCCTAAGCAAACTAGGTAGTTAACTTGATACTAGAATGATCAAAAACCTAGTGGTTTTTAAAGCTTTTGGATTTTTGGCAAAAACAAGAAAATCTAATGAATTTTCATGAAAACTTATTTTTCATTGATAGATATACTTAAAAGAAATATGTTCCTCAAATTTCATGATTTTTTGAATTTTCTGGAATTTATAATGTATTTCTGAATTTCACCCAGAAAATCAGAATTTCGGAATCCTTTGTGCCAGTCGACTACCATACTGATAGCAGTCGACTGCTCACTTGAAAAATAGCCCAATATTTTTTGATTTCATATTTTAATCATATTTTTGGTATTTTCCTTCTATTTAACTTGATGCCATGGATTTATAACTTAGTGTTAATCTTTTTGATGGTGTCAAAGGGGGAGAAGTAATTATGTTTAAGTAAATTATGATAGGGGGAGAAAATTTGAAAACTTGTATGGGGAGTTTCATGGATTAAGGGGGAGTTGCATGTTGCTATATCATGTTTATGTTTACATGCTTTCTTACCTTAGAATTTTCATCAAATATTTTTACCTAACTTAAACGGATTGCCACACATCAAAAAGGGGGAGATTGTTAGGGCAATCTCTTGCCATGATAAGGTTTTGATGTGTGTGGCAAAGGGTTTAAGTTAGGATGATATTGGTATTTGATATGTGCGTTGGAGTCTTGCAGGACTTAGTAATTCACACATGAAGCCTTGGCGGGTTCACCCTCACAACCTCGGTCCTTGAGTCGGTGAAGGATGACTTTGCGGAAGCCGTGCGCTTGGAGCATCCGAGGGACCGCCGGACGAGATGACTTGAAGTGAAGCCAAGGAAGCAGACTTCGGAGGCAAGAGACGCGAAGGAGCATTGCAGAGTCGTGCGCCTGATGCTGCCGAGGGACGTGGCCGCGAACGAAGAGAGCTTCGGCGAGGGACTTCGAGTGAGATGAGAGAATGAGTGAAATGTAAGTAGCTCATTAGGTGAACTTGGCCGAATGGCTGAGTGTCAGAGACTTGACCGTAAGGGTTAAGGTTTACCCGATCACTTAAGCTCAAACTTACGTTAAGCTCGAAGCTCACACGGCACCGATCGCGCCATGGAATGGCGTCGATTGCTCAGTCGAGTGTGTTTGATCGTATCCGATCGATGGGTTTTATGCCCAGTGAGCCGATCGCCATGGAATGGCGATCGACTACGAGGATATCGCGGCACAGAACCGCTCGTGACTAGGCGATCGACTACGGAGCGATGATCGGCGTGAGGTCCATCACGATCGCCAAGAGTTCCGTTGGACTACAGCGGTCGGGATCCGACGTGTTCGAGGCCGTTGTAGTGACGGCAATGATCGCTAAGGGCGCATGATCGGGTGGCGCCAACGGGAAGAAATCAGCCCTCTCTATAAAAAGAGAGGGTGTGAGCCTTTGAGAGGCTAATGCTTATGCTCTAAGTGATCTTCCTAGTGCCCCATAAGCTCTAAACTCTTCTTACTTGTTTTTACTCCATTCTTATTGTAAGAAGAGTGATCTTGATTGTAAAGGTTACCTCCACCTAGCTTGGTGCAAAGGAGAGACCAATAGTGATTGGCTTTGGAGGAGTGATTCACCTCGGACGAATCGGGATCGTGGATTAGCGGCGTAGCCGTGAACCACGTTACATCTTCTTTGTTAGCGTTTGTATTTTCATTTATTGCTTTGTCTTTATTGTTTATGCTTCCGCTTGCGCTAACGATTGTGTAGACGAGCAAACGAATGAGAGAATTCCGACATCCATCGTAAGAGGGCTATTCACCCCCCTCTAGCCGGCCAATCGATCCCCTACACATTATATAAGTCAATGTCCTAGGGGGAGTCACCCTAAGAAAGGAAAAGGAGAGAGTTCATATGTAGGGGGAGCTAAGGCAAAACTTAAGGTATATTTCAATAATGCTCTTTCCTTATGTAAGGATAAAAAACATGCTAGAATGATTTTAATGCACTTACTATTGTTAATCATGAAAAACATGCTAGAAGTATGTATTTTTGCTTATGTGCAAAATCCTATGAATTTAAATCTAAGGACAAATCTAGACCCATTAACTCTAAGACTATCACACCTAAGGATAGGAAGGTAGAGAGCCTAAGCATTAATCCTAAGAAGGGTAGGCATATGCCTAGAAGGAAGAACAACTCCCAAAAGATAAATGAAGATTCAAAAATCGAGAAATTAGAAAAGGAAAATCAAGCTTTAAGGTTTAAGCTTGAGAAATTAGAAAGGACCCTTAGGAAGATGGAAGATTCAATTAAAGGGTAAAATGGTTAAAACCTAAGTTTTAGGGGGCAAGAGCAGTCTAAGGGCAATAAAGGCTTGGGTCACAAGCCTAAGTCCAAGGAGGTTATGTCAACCTACCATAATGCTCCATTTAACTATGGAATAAGCTCTAGGTCTAGGAAAACCATGGTCACAAGGGAAGTCATCTCTAGTGTTGACCATAGTAGATGTCTAGTGGCTAAGGTTTCAAAGAAACCTAGGAAACCCACTAACAAGGTTACAAGGGAAGGTATCCCTAGGATTAACCTTGAAAAGACCACTATGACCAAGCCTTCCAAGCCTAGGAGGGTCATTAGAAAGGTATCAAGGGAAGTCATCCCTAGTGAATACCTTGTAAACCCAAGGAGCTCTAATAGGTATTGGGTTCCTAGGAGCATGATTCCCTCACGCTAGATGGGTTTAGGGTGTGTCAACTCAAGATGGAAAGGTAGTTAGCCTAACCATAGTGAAGTTGACACTTTAGGCATTTTCAAGGTATTGTTATACTTTGAAAATGAAATTAGAATTACATCCTAAAAGAATTTAGGATGTGCCAATGGATTTAATGGAAAACAAAATTAATCAAAAATTGGCAAAAATAGTTTAGAGTCAAAAGTGTGCCAAATTTGGGGTTATGGCACACTTAAGGGAAATTAGACATTATGACAAATTGGTATAAGTCTTTGCAAATGACAATTGAGCTTAAAACTTAGGTGTTCTATACCTTTGTATTTTATACTTGTCATGTTTTGTTTGTCATATGTCATGTCATGACATCATATATTCACATGATCATTTTATAATGTCATGATAAGACTTAGGTTAATTATGTCATGCTTATACTTAGAATCATTTTTATGCCATGACATAATACATCATTGGCACATGCTTTAAATTATGCAATCTCTTATGCCACGATTATTTCATGCATTAAAATTAATCAAAATGAATTTAAAGACAAATGGCATGATTTGATGTCCTAAATAAAGGGATCAAATTGGAATGCCTAGATAAAATGCATGAACCCCTTAGATTAGGGAAAAAAATGTAAGCCCACATCTCACAAAAACTATAAGAATTACTTGTGTGTGTTTTCATACACACTAGACACCTATGAGATGTTAGGACATGAGTCAAGTTCAATGTGCTTATATGGTGCATCAAAGTGAACTTAAGACTCATTAAATCATAAGGATGAATTATGAGAAAAGCTAGTATACAAGTCATATGTACTTAGCCCATTAATCATGATTCAAAATAAGGTTTGAAAAAAAATTCAAAATCATTTTGAAAAAAAACTTGGTGAAGTCTATCTTTTGATAGGAACCACCATTGAGAAGATTGACACAAAGTTAGACAAATGAATAAAGTTTTCTATGCTTTTGAAATTTGTATCATTCTTTGAATTTAAAAATTATTTTCATAGAAAATTATTTTTCCCCAATTGTACTTACCATAAGTAATATACGTATGAAATTTCAAGATTTTATAAAATTATTAGATCGAAAGCACGCTAGAGGGGGGGATTAATAGCGAGCATAAAAATCTTTCTTTTAGTTCGATAAAACTCGAGTGGCACAGTGGAAATTAAGTTGCAATAAAAGTAAATGACTCAATTTGTCTTTACTTTGTTCGCAACCGAAAGGTTGCTACTCCATGGCCCCGCGATCCTAGACCGCGTACGATGGGGCAATCCACTAACAATCTCCTCATCGTTGGAGGTAGGAGACAATGGTTACAATAAATAAAAGATTGAGGAAGAGGAGCAATCCCACCTCTCCTCTTTACAACGAAAACAAGATAAAGGAAGATCGAATACAAAAGGTAAGACAACTAAAATAGAAGACTACCGACGTTAGAAGTGTGAAACTCGGTGTGACATCGGCGTAGTGGTGGCGTAGCGTGTTATAGACCTTCGGTGTTGTGAGAGCACTTTCAGAGAAATTGAGATGCCCTAAAGGGGTGATACCCCCCTTCTTTTATAGCCCTCCAAGCCCTTGAACGTTGAGATTCATATCTGATCCAAATGGACACCTCACCCCCAAGATAAGGGGATCTTGTTTGACCTTTATCGAAGTGGACAGTTTGAATAGTAGTGTGCCATCAGTCAACTGATGCTACTAGCAGTCGACTGCCAACAACCAGCAGTCGACTGCCAGCTTTGTTATTCAACTATAACAAAGAGTTAGCACAAACACAAGAGTAAAGATAAATTTGATGGTCACTTACTGTCTGATCTCGACCTAGACCTTCCACTGGAAGTTTTAGTCGGATCACTACCTAAAGTCATCCCCGTATAAAGGACTCGACCTCACCTTTACTCCACACTCGTGCTTACCTCCGGTCCTTTGCGACTTGTTACTTAGCTTCCGATCTTCACCTGGGTTCTTCGACTCCATCCGAAGTTCTCCCGGTGCCGCCCGACCACCACGGTTTCTCGACTCAAGATTCTCCGAGTGTCGCCGACCTTCAACTCAGCTTAAACATTTCTGCACACTCAAGAGTAGCTTATGAGATAAATATAACACCTTAACTTTGAGTCTTTGCCATGATCAAAACCTAAGTTCGATTATCTGGTGCCCCTACACCAACAAAAATTTGTATATTTACTTATGCATTTCTGAAAGTCATCTGAAAAACTCTAATTTCTGCACAATCAGAGTCCAGTCGACTGCTGAAGGTAGCTAGTCGACTGGTGGTGTTGGTAGTCGATTGTTTACTAACACAATCGACTATTGGGTTTGATTTCGACTGCACAAGGTCTCTTCAGCCATTTATCAGCACCCTTAGGATACCCTAACTACTTCTAGCCCTAGGATATGCTTTGGAAAGCATTAGAAGGGTAAGAATTTTAGTGAAACTTAATAGGACATTGTTGGTGCAATGGTCTAGGGGGAGTAAGCCTTTAGGGGGAGTGTGCCCATAAAGGGATGATGGATGCATTTTTGACCAAAGGGGGAGAAGTGAAGGTCAAGTAAATCTTTATTATGGATTGTCTCTCATTTAGTGATAAGAATGTTAGTGTTAGCCCTTAGTGTCAATCATGAGATGATTGATTAGGGATCATATGTATCATATTTCATTGTCCCCACGGGGATGGCGCGGTGGTAAGGTAGTGTGGTTGCTTTGGATACGGAGTGGGGTCGATTCCGGAGGGGGTCTAAAATCCCCCCTGGGCTCAGATGACCCCCCCCCACTGCCTTGCCACTGTGTTAAGGGACATAGTCCCCCCCCTCCCCCCCCCCCCCCCCCGCGATTTACCTCCCTCTCGCCGCAGCCCTGGGACGGGTGGCAGGGGGCTGCTAGTTGGGCAGATTCCCAACTTTTTGGATATTTCATTAATAATAGGCAAAGATTGATTATTATATTTACTTTATGCGTGTGCCAACCAAATAAATATAATAATTCCCTTGAATAGTAGGTTTAATCTATAGTATATCAATTGGTAGAATTGATTATGAGAAGTTGTAGAGAACACTATTCTTAAACATTCCTATTCAAGTATTGTATTAATAGACAAAGGGATATATTAATACATTGAGACTAGCCTGTAGGTCAATGGATGACTTGATCTCACATTCCATGGATATGTGATATCACATTGACACATGGGTATATATATTGGAGAATATATGTACTGAATTGACCCGCCATGAGAAAGTTTCATGGATCGTTATATGAGTGTCATAAACTTTCTCATGTGACTATTAGTGTGAATAGTTGTTAGACTAAAATCACTATTGTTCCCTACATATGGAGTTATGTACTTTGGTATCGTCAAATGTCACTCGTAACAGGGTGGACTATAAAGGCGATCACTGGATATGTAATAAATTATGCGGAGGGATGTGAGTGATGTAGATGGGATCTATCCCTCCCATATGATAGGAGTGATATCTTTGGCCTCTTGATAAAGTATGACCACGAAATGCATGGTCATGCTCAAATGAGTCAATATGAGATATTGAGCTCATTTGTTTGAGTCTACTTGGGGATCAAGAAACATAAAGATCGATAAGGGGATGCCACGGTCTATGCCTCATTGATCGATCTAAGATATCAAGGATAGAAGGACACCGTCATACAAAGATAATAGTCACAGAAAGGTTTTGTCGGATCTTGACATTTTCGTAACTTGGGTAGCAATGATGCATTGCTAGATGTCGCTCATTGCTTATGTGTCTAAAGTGGTTTAGAGACATTGCCAACGTTATAAAAACCTATAAGGTCACACACAAAGAACATGTTGTTTTGGAGATGACATTCATTTTAGTTTGACTAAATGAACCATTAGGCATTGAATTGGATTCATTGAAAGGATTGGATTTGAGTTAGACTCAAATTAAATGGCCGAATTTGGGTTGGACTCAAATTGATTTGATTTGAGTTGGACTCAAATCAATTTGGATGGAATAAATTCATCATGCATGATTAATGTGGATTAATCATGTATTGAAGAGGGAAAATCAAAAGTTGGATGAATGGACTCAAATTGATTTGACTTGAGTTGGACTCAAATCAATTTGGATGGTATAAATTCATCATGCATGATTAATGTGGATTAATCATGCATTGAAGAGGGAAAACCAAGATTTGGATGAAACCTCTTTTCATGCATGATTAATGTGGATTAATCATGCATTGAAGAGGGAAAACCAAGGGTTGGATGAAACCTTTCATATTCATGGGATGAATATAAAAAGGGGGCCTTGGATCATGATGTTTTTGGTTGAAAAATTGCCTTTGTTTTTCCCCTCTTCTTCCCTTGGCCGAAATCTTCTCTTGGCCTAGCATCTTTTGTGGTGTTGCTAGCACAACCTTTCTCTAAAGAGTGTTCGTGTGGATACCATAGAGGCACGTACACTTGAACATGCAAGAGATCCGACGGACCGTGGACAAGTGGGATAAACAAAGGGCATGCATCAAAGGTATACCCTATAGGATAGGGCTTTATAGATCTATTCTTTAGTATGAGTTTTCTTTCGCATGGATCGCTCGAGGGATCCTTTTTCTGCTATGATTTTCTTATTTATCACATAGGATTTCCATCAAAGAGTTGTATCATTAAGAAGAATGAAGGCATCCAAGATGATTTTGAACCAAGGGGGAGAATGTAGGATCTCATTAGGAGATGAAATATTGAAAGCCTTGGTAGGCCTTTTTGATGTATGCCAAAGGAAGAGAAGTGAAGGTTTAAGTTAGGAAAACCTTCATTGTGCTTTGGCATAGGAAGATTAAGTTGGGCTTATTGGTTAGCCTAACTTAAATATATTGTCAAACATCAAAAAAGGAGAGATTGTTTGTGTTATAGGCTCCATATCAATATTGACTAGACTCGAGTGGGACTCGAGTAGTGTTTTGATGTTTGGCAATACGGTTGGATATGATTTGATCATATGTTGACTATATGACTAGTGGATGATTGGAATATCTAAAATCATATGGGGGAGATTATTTGGGGAAGAATGTTTGAGCAATCAAACCTCAGGTCAAGGTTGACCAGACTCGAGTGAAACTCGAGGGGAAGTCTAAGTTTGGATACTTGACATGGAAAGTCCAAGTATGGATACTTGGCAATGGAGAAGTTCAAGTTTAGATACTTGGTAAGGGAAAGTCCAAGAATGATCTTGGCACTCATCAAGCTTGGAAGCATGGAGAAGTCCAAGTATGGATACTTGGCAAAGGGAAAACCCAAGGGTGGAGCATTGGCAATGGAAGTCCCGGAGGCGCGACCTCTTGGCAAAGGTAGACCCTAGAGCATGATGATAGCCAATGGAAGCACTTCAAGGCTAGAGAAAGGATGAACGAGTCGTGTAGGACTCGGATGGATCCTGAAGGCATGAGGCTAATAGAAGTGGCTTGAAGGCTTAGGTCTAGGCTAAGGGTAACCAATGGCATGACAGCCGATGGAAGCACATGAAGGCTAGCGCGAAGGGTGAATAAGTCATGGAGGACTTAGATGGGCCTTGAGGGCATGAGGTTGATGGAGGTGGCTAGAAGGCTTTGGTCTAGGCCTAGGGTAAGTATCAAGTATGAAGAGATCATACTTGAGTTAAATCTCATGTTTGAGGTGCTTCAGTCGACTGGAGGATTTGTCCAACCAACTGGTCTAGTGTGACCAACTCCCGGTGTGGGACTCAATTTTCAGACTGGGTGGTCTGCAATCGACTACTGTAGGGAGAGAAATCGGCTGGTCCTATAGAAAGCTGACTTCCACTATGGGGCTCGGCATTCAGGCTAAGTGCTCGACATTGTGTGGCTCAGCAAATGAGCTAGGTGCTTGGTAGTTGACTATTGTTGGAGAGTAGTCGACATGCCACTGTGAACTCGGGAAAGTTGAATGGTGCTCGATGGTTGACTAGGAGTATAAGGCAGTCGACTGGCCACAGGGATCAGCTAAGCCGCCTAGGAGAAACAGTAGCTCCGACAAGCAGTTGACTGTTGTGGTAGAGCAAAAGAAAGACATGCTCGACCAACACCTCGGCTGGGCTAGCAGTTGAGGTCGCGATTCGACTGGAAAAGTTATCATTGAGCAGCAACGGTAAAAAATCATCCCAGCACGAAGCCTAGAAGAGAGGGAGCTCGTGGAGATTTCAGTAGTGACTCTTGGACAATTTTGAGGGGAATTGCTGATGCATTTCACGATCCTCCAAGCTCTTCCAAAGCAACCAAAGTGCAAGCGATCAAAGCAATCTTTTGTAAAGTGTTCTTTACTTGTATTTACTTTTGTATTTCATTTTTGTGTTATCTTGTTGTTTATTTTTGTAAACACACATTGTACGAGGTTTCTTCAGCTCAAGATTGTTTCCGAGAAGGAAAAGAGTTGTTAGTGGTGTGGACACTAGATCTTGTCATGGAGTAGGAATCGTACGTTCCAAACCACGTAAATCTTCATGTTGTGATTGTGTGTATTTGTCTTTATTTTTATTGTGCATTTTATTTCTATATTCTAATGCACACTAGCATATTGTAAACAAGCACACGATCCTTCGAAGCCAAAGCGAAAGATGTTATTAACCCCCTCTAGCGCACGTCCAACGGTCTAACATGATTTCTGAAACTGCATAAACCAGTCGAATGCCTCATGGAGCAGTCGACTAGTCACTGACATAGTCAACTAATGATTCCTGATGGTGCTTGCTTCTTTGGATCCCTAAGATCCCCTCCCTTTCCTTGCACAATTCTGGATCTATCGCCAAGAAAGAAAATGGGAGAAGAAGGATCAACCAGAAGAATTATTTGTGATCTTTGAGAGTAAGCTGGATCTGCTAGACCGAGAAATGTTAAGGGTTGGTCGGCTTCCCGGCATAGCCACTCCGACGATCAAGTCAGTACAAGTATGAGAAGAAAAGTAATGGATTGGAAAAGAAGAGAGATCTCAGAGATACCAAATGGGGAAGAAAACAACCATCCCCGGTTCCGTTATCTCCTGCCCCTTTTATAGGCAAAGCCCCCCGCCCTCTCTTAATGGTGAATGTACGCAAATGCCCCTTTGCCCAGCTGTCCTCTTAACCGCTTTTCCTGCTCCTGATTCAAAAATATCTCCTGCCACGTGTTAACCTTAAAAAGAATATAAATATACATGTGATTATATTTACCTAACCACCTTCAACCTTTCACTGTTACTTGGCACCCTTTTCCCCCCTATTTCTTACTGCAAACAGCATCCCGCTCGGAAGATGTGCTAATTGCCCTGGCAACGATTCAAGCCACTCTAGAACTATACTAATTGCTCTAGAATTATCCTACCCAGGAAGCTCTTACATTACCCTGGAAACCCCGTGCAGATATGGAATTAATTATTGACCCGAAATTACACAAACTGCCCTGGCGTAGCTCATACATCCCTGGCACTACTCACACTGCCCTGGAAATACACCCACTGGCCTGGAGTTGCACATCCTGCTCTGGCACTACCCTGAACTTGCTTACACTGCCCTGGAACTACACATAGTGCTCTGGAAATGCTTATACCATTCTGAAAATATACTTACTGCCCTAGAACTGCACTGGACTTACTTAGCCTGTCCTGGAATCACTTATACCACACTGGAACTGTACTGACCTTACTTAGGTTGTCCTGGAATTGCTTATACTGCACTGGACTTACTTAGCCTGTCCTGGAATCACTTATACCACACTAGAACTGTACTGACCTTACTTAGGCTGTCCTGGAATTGCTTATACTGCACTGGACTTACTTAGTCTGTCCTGGAATCGCTTATACCGCACTGGAACTGTACTGACCTTACTTAGACTATCCTGGAATTGCTTATATTGTCCTAGAGTTGCACTGGCTTTACTTAGACTATCCTGGAATCGCTTATACTCCACTGGACTTACTTAGCCTGCCCTGGAACCGCTTATACCGCACTAGAACTATACTGACCTTACTTAGACTATCCTGGAATTGTTTATACTGTCCTGGAGGTGCACTGGCCTTATTAGACTGTTCTGGAATTGCTTATACTGCACTGGACTTACTTAGCCTGCCCTGGAACTACATTGGAACTCCTTATATCGCCCTAGAACTGCTTATACTGTCTTGAAAATCCCGACTCCATCATAAGTTCCCCCTCTTTAGTAAAATTGAAGAGCAAAGTTGAATGAAGTTTCACAAGTGTCCACAACAAAAAATTTCCTCCATCTCAACTGTAAAAAGACCCCCTATCCATCATAAGTTCCCCATCTTTAGCAAAACTGAAGAGCGAAGTCGAATGAAGTTTTACAAGTTCCCATGAATATACAAACATTACCATATAAATCCTTCCCTCGCCCTATCCACCATACTGATATACCCCATAAACTTCCCTACATATCATACGAAGCACCGCACCACGACCAATCATGTGTAATATTCCACCTTCAAGATATTGCATGTGTATTTTTCTTAAAACACTGCAGGAGGCATTCATGCCTTAGAATACTATAAAAGGCGTTTATGCCTTAGAATACTATAAGAGACGTTTATGCCTTAGAATACTGTAAGAGGCATTTATGCCTTAGAATACTATAAGAGGCGTTTATGCCTTAAAATACTGTAAGAGGTCGTGTTAGCATATTACCTGCCCATTATATCTAGCGTTATAGCTCCCCGTGGGGGTATAAAACTATCTAGCTCTTAGGCCGTTATAGTAGACCACAAAAACTTTTTACATATGCCATATAGAGGCGTTATAGTTCTCCATGGGAGAAAATAGCTTATTTAGCTTTTAAGCTTTTATAGGTGAGCCATTAGAACCTTTTACATATGCCCTATAGAGGCATTATAGTTCTCCGCGGGAGAAAGTAGTTATTTAGCCTTTAAGTTGTTATAGTAGGCACGGAGCCTGAATTAGTTTTCCATACTTTAAAAGAAATAACACAAAAATTATCATACCTTAGAAATAATACTATTGAGACAAGAAGGAACTCCCCCCGAGTATAACAACTGCTCACATCAATACCGTCAAACATTGCCAAAAAAGAATATGAATATCCATACCAAGATACCAATGAGTTTTTTGTATAACACATGCCACAACCCCAGATTATAGTCACATCATGCTCCCCTACCAAAAATCATCAGATAACCTAAAATTTTCCAAAAAAATAATAACAATCCTCCAAAATCACCCCCATAAACTTCCTCATGTTGGGTTTCCGACACCGCGGCGAGTGTGTGTTCGAACATATTTCGTAAACATGTACACAGCGGAAGAAATAAAAATAATAAATCTAATTTATTACAACACACACACCACACGCATGCATAGTACAACATGTGTAGACATAACCGCAATTTCAAATTTTACAATAAAAGGAAATTTATATTACGTATACCTGACGTTTCACGTGTAGCGGGAAAGGCATCAACCGGAGCAATCCTTGCTAGAATCGCCTCTATCTGTATCCACGCCAAGTATCTTCGGGATGACTTCAAAAAGTCACGAGCCTCATCTTCGTATGAGTTATTAGCCTCGTGTTGAAGACGATGTGATCGAGAGAAGATCACCATCCGAATCAAAATTCGGATCCAAAATGAGTCCTCAAAAACTCGCTTCTCCGAAGAGGTATTCGTCAACCGTTTGACGAATCCTTCATCCTCCACCTATGAGGATTACCGGAGATCGAATCCCCGGCAAGGAAGCCGCTGTCGGAGCTCCAAACATCATCCAAATGACGCTCCGACACGAAGTAAATAAGCTGTCCAGAAAACTGGACAGCTTTGGTGGAGGATTAGCGCCGGCCAAATAAGGAAGCTAGACGCTCACCTTGTCGCCGGAGACAAGGAAGATCACCGGAGCTCCTCTGGCAGCAGCTCGATGCCGGCAAGAGGGGAGGACGGCAGCTTCTGGACACGGGCAAGAGGGGCTTGGGCAGTGGTGGGCGGCGGCAAGGAGTTGGCGCCGACTACACAAGGAGAAGGAGGGGTGGCAACTTTAGGATTGCTTGGATTAGGTTTTCACAAAACCCTTATGCCCTATTTTATAGAGAACAAATTCTCCTAATGGTTATCGGATCATAACCAAAAGCCCATTAACCCACTCCATTAATTTAAGTTAAAATAAACAAAACCAATTTGGTCTATTTTAAGTTAAAATGAACCAAACCAACTTTGGTTCATTCGTTTAAAACAAACCAAACCCCTTTGGTTTATTCTCCACCATTGGATTAGAACCAAACCAATTTGGTTCATCCATCATGTCTTCATAAGACATGGCCCATCCATGCTTCCATTGCGACTGAAACAATTTCATGCTCGCTCCTTGTTTGGTCCAACCAAACCTAGTTTCTCTCAGTCTGAGAATCTCATTCTCAAGCTTGTTTTAAATCCTTACACATGTAGAGATACTCACTAGTTGTGATCCAATCACAAATTCTCTCATGCTGTGAATCGTATCGTGGACATTCAGTAAATGAGTTTAAGATCTAATCAAATACATGAAAACATGTATACTCAAATAGTGAATCTTCATTTATCATATAAATGGTTCAAACATAAGGTAATTGCCTTAGGACATCTCTCATATATTACTAACAAACTCCCACTTGGTCTAATGCCAATCGCTACGGTATCCAATACCATAAGCTCTAACATGACCCTCAAACTTACTTTGAGGTAATGCCTTAGTCAAAGGATCCGCTAAGTTCCTTTCAGAGGGGATTTTCTCGATTTGTATTACCTTCCTACTAATGATCTCTCTGATCAGATGATAGCGGAAAAGCACATGTTTGGATCGTTGATGAGACCTTGGCTCTTTTGCCTGTGCAATTGCTCCATTTTTGTCGCAGTAGATCGGTATTGCTTCAATAATGGCTAGAACCACACCAAGTTCATAAATGAACTTCTTGATTCAAATCGCCTTCGCGCTCAAGCCGCAATGTATTCTCGCCTCGCTGGTAGAATCCACTACGTTGTCTTGTTTGAACTTTTCCAACTCACCGCTACCTCTATCTCAAGGTGAACACATATCCGCATCGAGACCCAGAATCATCCTTTATGCATGGAAGCCGCATCTGTATACCCGCGTATCACCATGTCCCCTTCTCCATATATTAGGAACACATCCTTAGTTCTTCTCAAGTACTTAAGGATTGTCTTAACAGCCGCCCAATGATCCATTCCTGGATCAGACTGGTATCTACTCATGACACTCAGAGCATACGATACATCGAGCCTCGTACATAACATGACATACATGATAGATCCTATTGCGGATGCATAGGGAATCTTACTCATGCAAATCCTCTCGTCTTCTATGCACGGACACATAGACTTCGAAAGGTGTATCCCATGCCTGATGGGTAGGAAACCTTTCTTGGATTCCGACATGCTAAACCTCTTTATTACTCAATCTATATATGTAGACTGCGAAAGACCAAGCAACCATTTTGATCTATCTCTATAGATCTTAATCCCAAGGATGTAGGTTGCTTCTCCCAGGTCTTTCATGGAGAATGTCTTGGACAACCAAATCTTAACTGACTGTAAGACTGAAACATCGTTTCCTATAAGTAATATGTCATCGACATACAATACTAGGAACACGACTGCACTCCAACTAACCTTCTTGTACACACAAGGTTCGTCTAGATTTTGTGGGAAATCAAACTTTTTTATTGTCTCATCAAAATGGATATTCCAGCTCCTGGATGCTTGCTTCAATCCATATATGGACCGTCGTAATTTGCATACCTTGGTTTTATCAACCGATGTGAAACCCTCAGGTTGTATCATATACACGTCCTCGAGCAGGTTTCCATTAAGGAAAGTTATTTTCACATCCATTTGTCATATCTCATAATCATAATGAGCTGCTATGGCCAGGAGCATCCGAATGGATTTAAGAATAGCTACAGGCGAATAGGTCTCGTCATAATCAACACCTTGCTTTTGACGATATCCTTTCGCCACCAATCTAGCCTTATAGGTAATCACATTACCATCCATGTCGGTTTTCTTCTTGAAAACCCACTTGCACCCTATAGGCTTTACGCCTTCAGGTGGGTCAACCAAGTTCCAAACTTGGGTTTCATACATGGAATCCATTTTCGACTTCATGGCTTCAAGCCACTTATCCCTTTCTGAACTTGTCAGAACTTCTTCATAACTGGTAAGCTCCTCATCATCAATGAATAACACGTGATTCGATTCACTTACGAGAAATCCATATCTCTTAGGAATATTGCGTGTTCTACCAGATCTACGAAGATGTGGTGTTTCAATAGGTCCAGCCGATTGCTCATCACTATGAGTTATCGGCTGTTGTGTTTCACCAGGTATCTCATCAATGTCTATTTAAGTCTCTCGAGCCTCCTCAAGCTCGACGACACTCCCACTGTTTTCTTACAAGAGAAACTCTTTCTCTAGAAACACAGCATACCTTGAAACAAACATCTTTTGTTCCACAGGATGATAGAATTGGTAACCCCTTGTTTCCTTAGGGTATCCAATAAATAGACATTTATCAGACTTAGCATCCAATTTGTATGATACAGTCCGCTTCACATAAGCAGGACAACCCCATATCTTCAAGTAAGATACATGAGGTTTCTTACTATTCCATATCTCATATGGAGTAGTAGAGACTACCTTGGTTGGCATTCTGTTTAACAAGTAAACAGTTGTCTGAAGTGCATAGCCCCAAAAGGACTTAGGAAGATTCGCATGATTCATCATTGACCTGACCATGTCCAACAAGGTCCGGTTACACCTCTCAGATACACCATTATGCTGTGGTGTATATGGCGGAGTCCATTGAGACAATATCCCATTGTCTCTTAGATAATCAAGAAACTCTTGACTTAAGTATTCACCACCTCGATCCGATCGAAGTATTTTAATACTCTTGTCATGTTGTTTCTCTACTTCATTTCTGAATTCTTTGAACCTTTCAAAGGATTCAGACTTGTGTTTCATCAAGAACACATACACAAACCGTGAGTGATCATCGGTGAAGGTAATGAAGTAGTTATAGCCTCCTAAATCTTGAGTTGACATAGGTCCACATACATCAGTATGTATTAGACCTAGCAACTCTCACACTCGTTCACCTTTTCCTGTAAAAGGTAACTTAGTCATCCTGCCTTTTAAGCATGATTCGCATGTATCGTATGAATCCAATTCAAACGATTCTAGAATTCCACATCGGTGTAATTCGGACATGCGTTTCTTGCTTGCATAGACAAGACGACAATGTCACATGTAGGAGTATAATTGATTATCCTTTCGAGCATGCTTGTTGCTCGCTTTGATATTGAAAATGTCACTGGATACGTCCAACGTATAAATACCATTGCTCAAAGTTCAATTTCCATAAAGTATGTCATTCAAAGTTATATAACAACAATTGTTACTAAACGTCAAATGGTAACCATTTCTATTTAAGCAGGAAATAGAAACAATGTTCTTTATTAGAGAAGGAACACAATAGCAATTGTCCAGTTCCAAGACTAGTCCACTAGGGAGCTTCAGCAAATAAGTTCCGATAGCGACCGCAGCAACCTTTGCTCCATTGCCAACTCGCAAATTTGACTCCCCTTTGACGAGTCTTCTTCTATTCCTTAGCCCCTGTATGTCATTACATATATGTGAGACACACCCAGTATCCAATACCCAAGTGTCTAAGAAAATAGAATGACAATCAATAACAAAGATACCTGAAGAGGATGGGGCATCAGATGTCTTCTTCTTCATGGACTCAAGATAAATCTTGCAGTTTCTTCGCCAGTGGCCTTCCTTGCCACAATGATGTCAAGTGCCCTTTTGTGCTAGTTCTGCCTTCTTAGCCTTCTTGTTCTTCCCTTTCTTTTATTCCTTTGCCTTCATCTTAGAACCTTTCTTTGAGGAATCAACTAACAGAACCGCCTTCTCCTCATGCTTCACAGAAGGCTCCACAGTCTTCAGCATATTGAGGAGCTCAGGAATAGTGGATTCTAATTTGTTCATCCGATAGTTCATCACAAATTGTGAGAAACTCTTGGGAAAACAATACAGAATTAAGTCAATACTTAATTCATGATCCATCACAAACCTGAGGGTGGCCAGCCGCTCGATGTACCCGTTCATCTTTAGCACAAACTGCACTACAGACGAACCTTCTTGCATCTTAGAGGTGAAGAGGAGCCTGGAGACTTCGAACCTTTCGGATCTCGCTTGCTCATCAAACAACTCATGAAGATGGAAGACTATGGTATTAGCATCCATATGCTCATTCTGCTTTTGCAACTCAGGTACCATCGCAGCTAGCATGATGCAACTCGCCAGTTCAGAATCTGCCACATGTTTCTGATAGGCCAATATTTGGTCTGGAGTTGCATCGTCCCTAGGACGGTTGGAAAGAGGCTCTTCAAGGACATATGCTAGTTTTTCCGCCTTGAGAGCAATTCTCAAGTTTCTAAGCCAGTCCAGAAAGTTAGGCCCAGTCAATTTGTTTGAATCCAAAATAGTGCACAAATTCAAAGACGTCATGATCAATCGATTAATCTAGAAATACAAAATGAGCATATATGAGAAAATGATTTTAAAATGAATCAATATACATTCATAAATCCCATTCATTTTTCGAATTTCAAAAACCCCAAAATCACTTCGGGAGATCGTAGGTCCATCTCAGAATGGGTTGATATCCAACATAGATATGAACAACCTTGGAGAGAGTCCAACAAGCCATTTATAACTACGATGGTAGGTATCAAATATACCGATTGCATATCACGTATATGCAACTATCACAATGTGTTATCAACTAATTGAATGTTCACACATACATTGGGTTGTTAACACATTAACAAGTATGCATCATATGCATAGCACCCAACTTCACCTCTCTTCACATCGACCTTGGAGAGAGTCCAACAAGTTGATACTCCAGGTTAAAGCCAACCCATTAATCGAGAAATAGTTTTAATATGGTTAGAGCGCATTCAACCAATTAGCCCGGCTTGGAGAGAGTCCAACAACCAAAGCTAACGATTGACCCCTGACTCTTACCATATTAGTATTAAACTATTCCATGGTTTGAACATGTTCGGGTTCGAGCCAGGCTTGGAGAGAGTCCAACAACCCAAACAAGAAACGAAACTCTGGTTCTAACCATATTAATGGAAGGTGTAGGCTTTAATATTAAGTAAGGGTTTTTATGTCTCATCCTCTTTGCATGCAAATAACTATTATCTACATGGCATGACATACATGGCATACATCTACATGTCACGACATGCATGACATAATGATATGCATCTAATGCAATTACATGGCATACAATTATGACATGTACAAAATTTCCTTATATGTCATAACTATTTATGGAAATAAAATATGTTTGAGATTTGATTCTCCAAATCAAATCATGATTAAATTAGGAAACAAATTTCCAAATCTAATCACATATTTTATTTATGGAAATTATTGATTAAGGAAAGTCAATTTAGGAAATAAATTTCCTAAATCATCAAAACTATTTATGGAAATAAAATATTTTAAGATCTGATTTCCCAAATCAAATCATGATTAAATTAGGAAACAAATTTCCAAATCTAATCAAATATTTTATTTATGGAAAATATTAATTTCCATAAATACTTCTAACTTTCCAAAAGTAGATGATTTCCATAAATACTTCTAGACTTTCCAAAATTAAAAATTTCCATAAATACTTCTAACTTTCCAAAAGTAGAAAATTTCCATAAATACCATTACGATTATCGCAAAATAATTTTACAATTATGTCGAAACACAACCTGGGCTCTGATACCATTGTTGGGTTTCAGGCACCGCGGCGAGTGTGCATTCGAACATGTTTCGTAAGCATGTGCACAGCGGAAGAAATAAAAATAATAAATCTAATTTATTACAACACACACACCATACGCATGCATAGTATAACATGTGTAGACATAACCACAATTTCAAATTTTTCAATAAAAGGAAATTTATACTATGTATACGTGACATATCATGTGTAGCGGGAAAGGCATCAACCGGAGCGATCCTTGCTAGAATCGCCTCTATCCGTATCCACGCCGAGTATCTTCGGGATGACTTCACAAAGTCATGAGCCTCGTCTTCGTACGAGTTACTAGCCTCGTGTTGAAGACGATGTGATCGAGAGAAGATCACGATCCGAATCAAAATTCGGATCCAAAACGAGTCCTCAAAAACTCGCTTCTCCGGAGAGGTATTCGTCAACCGTTTGACGAATCCTTCATCCTCCACCTATGAGGATTACCGGAGATCGAATCCTAGGCAAGGAAGCCTCTGTCAGAGCTCCAAACGTCGTCCAAACGATGCTTTGACATGAAGTAAACAAGCTGTCCAGAAAACTGGACAGCTTTGGTGGAGGATTAGCGCCGGCCAAATAAGGAAGCTAGACGCTCACCTTGTCGCCGGAGCCAAGGAAGATCACCGGAGCTCCTCCGGCAGCAGCTCGACACCAGTAAGAGGGGAGGACGGTAGCTGCTGGACACCGGCAAGAGGGGCTTGGGTGTGTTAGGTTGATCCGTGAGGGGAAACTTCACTTCCCACTTCAACCCGGTCGCTTGTTCATGGCGATCCCATCGATGTCCCCGGATTAAAAATTTTAATCCTAGACAAAAGGAAACACCCAAGCAACCTTGTCATCGTCGTGCTATTCGTTTAGAGTAGTCACTTGAACAAACTTGTTGTTCAAGCGACTAACCTCTTTTCCACGAATAGCCGCGGAATAGTCGATGTATGGATCGCCGGCTTTTGTGTTTATGTTCGGGATCCAAGTATTATTTAGCCACATACATAAAGTAAACATGCATATAATTGAAAAGCAATTGTAAACATAATACAAAGGAAGACTAATCAAAATAAACAAGACTATACCTCTTGATCTTCTATTGTATGTCCTTCCTCCTTTTGGACGTCGTGTGGGCGACGATCTTCCAAAAGTCGAAGCCTCCTAGATCACCAATCTTCCTTTCCTTGTTCGCTCCGAACAAAGGAAGATCATAAAACAAAACTCTTCTTCCTATCTAGAACCGGCCACCAAGTCAATAGACTCGATGTTGCCGCCGGCCAAGGAAGAGAACATGGAGTATAGGAACCGGCCAAAGGAGAATCAATGAGGGCATGGGCGCCGGCCAACACTTGGAGAAGAGAAAGGAAAGCAATCCTTCTCCTTGTTGCCGCCCAAACCCTAAACCTAGCTCTCCTAATTTCCGGCCAAGGATGAAGGGAAAAAGAATAGGTTGAGCTCTGGCCAAGGTAGAGGGAAGAAGGATAGGTGTCGGCCAAACCTTGGAAGAAGAAGAAAAAGCCTTCTCCTCATGTTTCCGCCCACAACCAACACCCAAACCCTAACCCTAGCCGCCCACTCCTAATCCTAATCAAACTAGGATTACTTGCCGCCCAAGGGAAGCAAACCCTATTCTCATCCATCAAGTAGCCGCCCAAGCCATAGCCCTATATTTATAGAGTTGGGCTCAAGCCTCCTTTTAATCTCCACCATTGGTTCTAGGGATTTAATCTCAACCGTCGGATCTAGAGATTTAATCTCAACTGTCGGATCTAGAGATTTTAATCTCTACCTTTGGATCTAGAGTTTTTTTTTCAGCCATTGGATCCAAGCTTCATGAGGTGTTAATAGGCTACAATAGGGACCATGAGGAGGAGTTGGATCTTGGCCACCCAATGGATCAAGCCCACATAAAGTCCGATCCATTAATGATTATCCATTCCACTAGAGGATTATCATTGATCTATCTCACCAACCCCCATAAGTTAATATGGGCTCCATATATTATATGTACATTTTCTTCCCGTGTTTAAGATCTCGAATGTCCGTCGATTAATTAATTTACTGACCATTAATTAATCAACATCTAACTCCATGAGTAGTACCACTCAACCTTTTCATCATGTCGGACCAAGTCCACCTGCAGGGTTTACATGATGAACCTTATGAGCTCCTCAAGGGGACATCATCATCCTAATATATAGGACACGGTTTTCTTCTATAATCAACGGCACACCATATAAATAATATCATCTCCCAACTTACCGAGCCTATCGATTTAATCTATAAATCTCGCCCATTGGTAAATCAAAGAGATGAATACTAAGTATATGTGCCCGTTATTGTATCGGGATTAAGAGTATGTACAATATAATATCTGAGGTCTGATTCGATTATGTAGTCAGCAATAAATTGAATCACCTCTAAGTCAGTCCTGCTCAATACACACAAAGTGCACTAGTGTGATTCTATGTTCAAGACAAACCAATCCCAAATCACACTACAACCATTCCAATGGTTTGTCCAAAGTCATCTCGGTTGTGAGCCTTTACTTATACTTTACAAGGAACTGATAACATGATCTCCCGTGTTACACCACACACCATGTTATCTACAATGTAATGTATTAGACAATATGCATAGCCATAAAAATATGCAAACAATGATCATGTGATTATTATTTCAAAATAAAGATGTTCATACAAAAGATAGACTTTTCAGTATACATCCCAACAGGGCGGTGGTGGGCGGCGGCAAGGAGTTGGCGCCGACTACACAAGGAGAAGGAGGGGCGACAACTTTAGGGTTACTTGGATTAGGTTTTCACAAAACCCTTAAGCCCTATTTTATAGAGAACAAATTCTCTTAATGGTTATCGGATCATAACCAAAAGCTCATTAACCCACTCCATTAATTTAAGTTAAAATAAACCAAACCGATTTGGTCTATTTTAAGTTAAAACGAACCCAACCAACTTTGGTTTATTCGTTTAAAACAAACCAAACCCCTTTGGTTTATTCTCCACCATTGGATTAAAACCAAACCAATTTGGTTCATCCATCATGTCTTCATAAGACACGACCCATCCACGCTTCCATTGCGACTGAAATGATTTCATGCTCGCTCCTTGTTTGGTCCAACCAAACCTAGTTTCTCTCGGTCTGAGAATCTCATTCTCAAGCTCGTTTTAAATCCTTCGGATTACGTTCGTTGTGCGTGTGACCAAATAGGTTTTCGGTTTATGTTGGTCATCTATAATTAACCATTAATTATAGAATGATCATGAGTGGCACCTAGTAGTACATCATGATCCCCAATTAATCGAAAAGATCAACGGTTGATCCAGAACTATTTCTGAAACCCTTCAGCAGCTACAATGAACCGTGCCCCATTCGCTTCACTCATCTTATACCCACTTGGTTCAGGACATGGTCTATAGTGTAAGTCCCCACTAGGTTGACTACATCACACCTAGCCCAAGTATCATTTCCTCGTCCAAAGAATTCTAGTTACTGCACATGTATCCAAGAGTACCTTACTCTAATCATGTAATGCTTTGGCCAAAGACTTTAGTAACAATCCGACGAGAGGCCATGGGTATACATCTCCTCGCAAGGAGTGGTGAATCCTTTATAGGCTATTCAAACACCTTCGATCACTTCGACTTATACCCAATCATCCCGGGTCCACATCTCCTCAGAGATGCTTGCTTAAGATGTCAAAGCATAAGTCTTTATGATCAAGATGACTTGAATACCGCAAGTCAAAGGAACATCGCACTTAAGCTGCAATAAGAACTTCATTGACATATCTATATATGCAGAGAACCATATGAAGTCTTACGGCTGGTCACTCCAATGATCTAGTTACCATAACTAGCATCCACGATTAACTCCGGACATCACAATGTCTCCAGCCAGTGAGAATCAGCTGCTTGGATACACCAAGGAGTATACCTCGTGCTAGTCTCGACAGAATCGATGGTGTCCAAATCCATCAATTCATCGACTAAGGATAATTTCGATACATCACAATTACACATGTAGAGATACTCACTAGTTGTGATCCAATCACAAATTCTCTCATACTGTGAATCGTATCGTGGACATTCAGTAAATGAGTTTAAGATCTAATCAAATACATGAAAACATGTATACTCAAATAGTGAATCTTCATTTATCATATAAATGGTTCAAACATAAGGCGATTGCCTTAGGACCTCTCTCGTATATTACTAACACCTCATACCCTATTAAACATCAAAAACAAGAAAACATTCTTCCAAAATTACCCATTAAAATACTTTAAAGCACCGCATGCTTTAATTAACACCTACACCTCTTACTTCCGCTAACTTCCCATCGCTCCCCTACGGTTCTTCTCTAAAACCCTAACCCCTTCCCCCAAAACTCTCATTTCTCCGACAACTCCTTTTCCGCCATGGCCTCCTCATCCTCCATCTCTCCTTGGTACGAAACTACAGCCAGCCAACTCACCCTCAACCATTCTTTCTTCCGCCGTGATCCCTAATACCTCCCCGAAAATTCCACCATCGTCATCCCCAATCGAACCCAGCACCCTCATCTACCTCCGGTCGGAACCAGTACTCTATTCACGAGGCAATTATAGGGAGGTCTCCGTCTCCCCCTACCAAAAACCCTCTACCACATTCTCTTTTTCTACGATATACCGGTCAATCAACTAACCCCCAACTCCCTCCGCATTCTAGTTGGCACCATTATTGTTTTTCATCATCTCAACATTCCCCAGATACCTCATATATTCCACTGCCTCTATCAGATGAAGATAGCCGACCACGACATCTTCTACTTCATGGCCCACCAATGCTACCAGTTCCTTACCGACATTCCCTCTTCTAACAAGGGCTGGAAAGAGCACTATTTCTTTATCATTGCAGATCCTCCTCTTCCCTTCTCTTCCCGTTGGAAAACTACCCTTCCAGATCTCCCTGACCTCAAAATTTTCAAAACTACTATCGACTTTCCTTCCGTCGAAGCCAAGTTGAAGAATAAATATTTCAGCGTTGCATAACTCATAAAGGAGCCTATTTTATCCTACTATGGGCTATCTCCCATTCCTTCACTGGACGCTCACCCTATCGATAAAATTTTCTTTATTTTTTTACAGTAACTGTCCTTATAGAAAATACTGTCATTCTATTCCTTAGCCTGTAAACTAACAACTTATCATATTTTCTTATCATACCTTTTTAACACCATGTATTAAAACCTCCCACTTAAAACCTGTAAAAAAAACATTGTCATTCCGTACCAAAAATTGATCTGCCACTATCAGACTTTACATTCTTTATTGATAATTCACAACCACCTTTTATCTTTGCAGAAGACATGATGGGCACATCCATTGCGAAAACCTTAGCTCTCAAACAGAAGAAAAGAAAAAGGTCAAATGCTACATCCTCCCCCACCCCTGAACCACTTACCTCAGTAAGCAACCTCCACTCAATCTCTATTTATAACCAATATGTTCACAACTCCTATCAGCATGACATATTTCTTTGGTACAGGCTCCCCCCACATTAACACAAGTCCCTATTATCACTTCAGATGACCCAAATCAACCCCCCCCCCCCCCACACACACACACACATTCATTAACATTACCCTTCTTCCTCAAACAGACCCAATCCCCAATCTTTTCCCCTTTATCTTCCCCGCATTTTCCTCTGATCCTATTTCCATTGTTCCCCCCTTAAATCCTCTTCGATCCTCTAACTCACATACACCCAGTCCCCCCTTTGATTCCCCCATTGATCCCATTAATGTGTCCTCCTCGCCCTCTTCCTCTTCAGCAAACGATCGTCCTCTGATCTCCTTATTTCCCCACAAACCACGAAAACCCTTATCTTCCACCAGCCACCCTCCTCCTGAACCTACAACCTCCACCCCTCTTGACTTACTTGTTCAGGCCGTATCAGACTCTTACCCTCAACAACCACTTTCCACCCTCCCCATTATACCAGCCTCAACCCCTCTTTCTTCCATTCCTTCCCTTAGCATTCCTCCAGATAACATCCCCCCCCCCACAGCAGATACACATCTCCAACAGCCTCTTCATTTCCCCCCTCCAAGAGCTGACATTCCAACATTTATTCAAGGGCTGAAAGAAAGTCTCCAAATAGTAAGTTTCTCACTTAATGTCCCAACTTCATATGTTTAATAGCTTGTTTTATATATCCCTTTCCCATTTTCAGAGTACCCGGAGACTTCAAGCTTTCGAGCAATGGTATACCGACCCTCAAAACCAGCCCAACCAACCTTCCAGCTCTGCTTCAGGGCCCCCTCCACATGTGACTACGCCCCCAAGCATTTCAAATAATACTACAGAAGCCATACACCACTTAGGTATACAAATTGATCCTCCTTCCTCCCCCGACCAAGCAACCAGGGAGAACGAACTTCAACAACAAGTAAAGCCGCAACCTGTGTCACATCTACAAATGAAAAAGACCTAAACCTAAAGGCATCCCATATCAATGACTACAGGAGCAACTCCAGATATTAAAGAAAACCATATCACCCCAATAAGCTGAGCTCTCCCTGTGGAAACAAAAGGAGAGCAATTGGCACCTTCTTTCCGGTGAGCTGTTTCAACCCCTAGAAGACATCATAGATGCTCACCAGAGCCTAAAAGCAACTGTCTATGGTAGCCTGGATGAATTTAACTTCAAATTCGACATTCTGAAGCAACACTTTAACGTATTAGCTACCACCGCCCACGACCACCTTACCAGAGCCAACCAACTTCACCAAGAGATATCTGATTTAAAGGAAACAGAAGGCGAGCGATATGTAAGAGAATAGACCAGACTTCTGAAAAGATTCTCTAAGCAATTAAGAAAATATTTCCAAAGAGGTTTCAAAGGTGCTCTTCATCAAGCCAACGAAAAGAAATATTTCATCCCTGGCGCCCCTTACCGTGAGATCGACCTAGAAGAAACGTACAACAACATTACCCCAGAAGCCCTCATGACTGATTCTGACACTGATTCAGAACAATAGACTTTTCTTCTTGTAATATTTCTGAAAAATTACATTTCGTCTTTCAAACCAACTCTATATATATTATAAATAGCCTTGCCAATGAATGTCTACATTTTTAAACATACTCATATCTACCTTATTTTGCATTGATCTTATTCAGACTCATTGACCCTCTAAAAAATACATCCTATATTAATTAAACTGTTGACTTGCATAAAATGGAGCATTTTCACTATATCCTCCATTTATCTGAACAGCAACACCAAACAATCCATCTTCTATCCATTCTATCTCAAAAACCCTCCTTTATCATTCAAAAATTATTCCTCCACATTATGTTATAATAGAAATTATTATACCCCCACCTTACCCTATTAACCTCTGAATTTTTCATCTACCCAGCATTTATACCTTAACAAACTTATGCCATCACCTCCCAAATTTCCCCCTTAAACACATTCAGCGGGAAAATTTGTTATTTCCCTCCCATTTATCCCTTAACTTTCTTCTATAAATACAAACATTTCTTCCTCCCTCAATCCTGCCAAGAACCCCTTCCAGCTTCACTATCCCGTAAATTCCAAAAAATGCAGCCTACTACATCAATTCCCCACCCATGGTTCGCTTCTACACACTCTAAAATGATAGGAGAACAATGTCGATCTCTCTCCTCTCACCTACAACTCCCCTCCGGTTATCACCTTGTCGCATCCAATTTAACTGAACACCCTCACCATCCTCCTGGGCGCACCAAAGATTTTTTCTTGGAACAGATGGAAGCTGGTTTATTTTTTTCCCTTCATCCCTTTCTTCTTGAAGTGTCAGAATACTTTTCCATTCCTTTAAATCAACTAAGCCCCAATACTTTTCGATTTATGCTAGGTTTTTACCTTACCAACTCCTTCTTATCAATTACTCCCTCAACCTTCCTTTTCCATTGCTTTTTGCAAATAAAATCATCTGAGATAGGCATATTTTACTTTCAAGCCCGATCACACTTCTAATTTCTCATAAGTGTTCCCTCCTCCCATAAAGGTTGGAAAGAACATTACTTCTTCGTGCACTCCACCTCTCCTTTCCCTTTTTCCTCCGCCTGGCTAAGGGCCCTTCCTCCTCGACCCCTCCTAGGCTCCTATCAAGACAATGAAGAATATCAAATCTGATTTAACTCACCTTTTTCCTCCTTATCCTTCTCAGAAGAGCAATTTGATTTAACTCACCTTTTGACCAAATCTGCAATATCACTTATCCGAAACAGCTACCTCTTGTAGTCGACTGGCATGCTCGGTAAGCTTCCCAACCTTTACATTTTTATATACTATTTTTATATCTGCACATTTTAACTCCATTTCCTATTCCAGAGTCTCTCCTACTGTGAGCTGCTAACAAAAACTCCCCATTACCCCCCCCCAACAATGTTTCTCCCCCTTCTTATCAACTAACACTTCCTCAACCACCTTTTTGCCAAACTCCTCCGACAGCCATTTCTTATTTTTCCATACCCAATCTCCCAGATTCTCTAATCTTCAATATTAATGAGGTTAGTATATTACTTTCCTACAGCTCGCTCTCCTTTCTACTAATACTTTCTTTTTTCAGGGCATCAGCAACATAAGCCATTTAAATAATCAGTGGATTCAATATACCGACATTCTTAAAAAAGGAAATATAGGAGTGTCACACCAGAGAATCATCACTTCAATAAGCCTACTATCGACTCAAAAGAGAATTGCAAGCCTCCCTAATAAAAGCCCAAGGTAGTCGAGCAGAATTATCAGCCCTTCAATTCCAGACCACCTTCTTACAAAACATGCTGGATATCATAACATCCTGACCGCTTTCCGAAAGAAACAGTACTGCTCCAGAACCCTTCTGGACTTTATCTGCCATCAATGATATATTTCTAGATAGAGGATTTGCTTTCCTATAATGGGGCTTTCAAGATTGCACCGCCCAATTCAAGGCAGCCAGCTATCCTCCTCCCGGGCATTCTCTTAGTTTTTTAGACATGGGCAGTACCATCGATCGTACTCCCCCTGAATTACTATCCTTCCCCTTTCATGCTGATAATAAAATGTGACTTGTACCCCTTTAGCTTGGTTTTATTCCTTTGCACTATAAATTATTAAAGCATATTTCTTATGTTCAAATCCAGGACACCAGTGAATCATCCCATATTTTATTAACAAACATTCCCCAATCCATTCTTAAACGCAAAAATAATCAAAACTCTAGTTGACCATGCTTTATAACATTCTAATTGGAATAAAACCTCCCAGAAAATAACTACTCATTAAAACTGTCCGGGAAATAAACACCCCTTCAAACAAGCTTTATTACCAAAACACCCCTTCTCTGCTAACGTCACCAGGAAACAAGTCGTTACTTTCGCAAACACCCCTTCTCTTCCCGCCAACCATCAATCTCATATTCCTATATTGCAACAGAGAGCTCAACCAGATCCCGTGCCAACTTCCGAAGAAAACACTCACAACCATCGGGGAAAACCCATCTGTGGGCTCATCCTCCCTCTAATTTCCTTTACATGCAAAGATGCTCCGGGCATTTTTCTCTTTATGCAAGACTATGTATTTTCCTTTTGATATATATATATATATATATATATATATATATATATATATATATATATATATATATATATATATATATATATATATATATTAAGTGTTATGTAATGCATGACAGCAAAATTTTTCCCTATGAGCATATCCTCTCAAAATTTACATGATGCTCTGGTCTCACCAATAACACAACATCCTTTTCTAAAACAAAGTCACATTTTCCTGAAGTTACTGATAAAGCTAACCGATACAATTACACAACAATTAAATGTCCACGACACCTTTTCTTTCTCCAAAAAAAATTAAAAATGCAAATCTCACAACATTTTATCTACTAAAATAGAATCGCAAATGATATACATTCCAAGGCCTCGACAGTACCCTTCCTTGTGCATCCTTCAAATAATAGGCCCCCATTCCTGCTCGGTTTTCAACTTGAAAAGGCCCCTCCCACTTAGGTCCCAACTTGCCCTTGGAACCTTCAGGCAGCACTTTCCTCAGCACCAAATCTCCCACCTGAAAAGAGAGAGGCATTACCTTTTTATTATAGGATTTCATTACCTGTGACCTATACCTTTCAGTATTATACACAGCCATATCCCTCCTTTCTTGAATCAAATCAAGTTCCATACTTCTAACTGCGCTATTATCATTCGGGAGATAGTTCAATACCCGTGCATATTCTAATCCAACTTCTGCGGGTAACATAGCCTCTAACCCATACACCATACTGAATGAAGTGGCTCCTATAGCTCTCCTGACAGTAGTTCGAAAAGACCACAAAACACTAGGTAATTCTTCCACCCAGCCTCCGCCAACATGCTCCAACTTGGTTTTTAATCCATGTACCAATTCCCTATTAGTCACTTCCACTTGTCCATTACTCTGGGGATAAGCCACAGATGTAAATGCCTGTTCAATTTTAAAATCTTGGCACCACTTTGCTAATTTCTTACCTTAAAACTGCCGCCCATTGTCAGATATCAACCTCCTTGGGATACCAAAGCAACATACGATATTTTTCCATAAGAATTTTAACACCATTTGCTCAATGATACGGGCCAAAGGCTCAGCTTCCACCCACAGAGAAAAATAATCTATAGCCACCAACAAGAACTTCTTCTGACCAGTCCCGACCGGAAAGGGTTCTACTATATCCATACCCCATTGATCAAAAGGATAAGCCGCCACCACTTCCTTCATACATTCAAATTCTACCGATGCCAATTATGGTGCCTCCGATACTCGACTGTCATTACTAATCGACGAATCTCTCATCAAGGTAGGCCAAAAGAACCCAGCCAATAACACTTTTCGAGCTAATTCTTGCCCCCCTATATGGCTGCCACAGGCCCCTTCATGAACTTCCTTCAATACATAATCTACTTCTGTCTTTCCCAAACATCGTAGTAGAGGCCCAACACAAGTTCTTTTATATAAAATTCCTTTTATCATGCAAAAGTGACTAATTTTCTACTTAAATTGTTGTTCTTTTACAAGGTCATTTGGCACCTTTTTATCCATAAAAAATGAAATTATTTCTCTCTTCCAATCATCTCCAATCACTTCTCTTACTCCTTCGTTCTGTGGCAATAGCTTGATCTATGCAATTATGTCATGAGTATTCCAATTCCCCATTGAGCTAGCCAATTGAGCCAATTCATCAGCTTTCTGGTTTTCTACTCTTGTTATTTTTTTTATCAATACCTCCGAAAAGTGTCCTTTAGCTTTTTCTACCAACTCACAGTATTTTCGGCACTTATCATCCTTAACTTCAAATCCTCCCGCAGTTTGTTGTACCACTAACTGAGAGTCCATATGCACCATTACCCGCTCTGCTCCGACATTTCTAGCAGCTTGCAAAGCTATCAACAAAGCCTCGTATTCAGCTTCATTATTAGAGGCTCTAAAATGCAATCTAATGGCTAGCTTGACCTCTTCCCCCTGAGGTGAAATCAGAATTACTCCTACCCCGCAGCCCTCCTTTTTAGAAGATCCATCTGTATATATCCTCCATGGCTCACATTCTTCTTTATGCATGGTCTCCACTAAGAAATCAGCCAAGGTCTGTGCCTTGATAGAGGTACAAGGCTGATATGCGATATCATACCCACTGAGCTCTATTGCCCACTTAATAAGCTTACCCGTAGCCTCTGGATGTGTAAGTATTCTTTCCATAGGCGTATCAGTGAGTACCACTAAAGGATGAGATAAAAAATAGGGTCGCAATCTTCAAGCAATCAGAACCAAACCCCAAGTCAACTTCTCTAAATTAGTATAGCCAACTCCCTTTAACAAATAACTAATATAATAGATCGGATGTTGCTGCCCCTTATCTTATCGAATTAATACTGAACTTACAGCAATTTCTGAAAGAGCCAGATAAACTCATAACACCTCTCCAGGTTGAGGCTTAGCTAAAAAAGGTGGTTCCACTAAATATTCCTTCAAAGATTGGAAGGCTCTATCACAATGTTCATCCCACTAGAACCGTGAAACCCTTTTTATTATCTTAAAGAAAGGGAGGCTAGCCCCCAGGGCAAATCCAGATGGCTAGCGCAACCGTGTTAAGGCTTCAAAGAGCAAGGGGTCGATTCCTGGAGGTGACGACCAGGCTACCGATGATTCCGTATTTCTGCGCTAGCCACCTGGGACCTGATTTACCCCCTCCACACGTAGGGGCAACGGTGGGGGCCGCTAATGTGGCGATTCCATATTTTTTAAAGAAAGGGAGGATCCTATCTGCCTATCGGGATATAAATCTGGACAGGGCAGTAATTCTACCCAACAACCTTTGTACCTCCTTTAAATTTTTGGTGGTTGCATCTGCTGAATAGCCTCAATCTTAATAGGATTAGCTTTTATACCTTGCTCAGTCACCACATAACCTAAAAACCGACCCTATGTCACCCCAAACACACACTTCTCTGGGTTCAATTTCATTCTATATTGCTGCAAAGTATCAAAGGTTTCCTCTAAATCAGATATTAACTGCTCAAAATGCGAAGTTTTAACCAAAATATCATCTACATATACCTCCACATTTCTTCTCAACTGCTTTTCAAAGATCTTATCCATTAGTCTTTGGTAAGTGGCCCCAACCTTTTTTAACCCGAAAGGCATGACTACATAGCAGAAAGTTCCTTCGGCCGTAATAAAACTGACCTTATTCTGATCCTCCCTAGCTAATGGTATTTAATGATACCCCTGATAAGCATCCATCATCGAGATAAACTGATGCTCAGCGGTTGAGTCTACCAATTGATCAATGCGGGGCAAAGGATAACAATCCTTAGGACAAGCCTTGTTGAGATCTCTAAAATCCACACACATTCTCCACTTCTCTGATGGCTTAGGCACCAACACCACATTAGATAACCAAGTTGGATACTGTATTTCTCTGATATGCCCAGCCCTTAGCAATTTACCCACTTCTTCCTTAATAATAGCATCCTTTCCTGCTCTGAAATGTCGACGCTTCTGTTTTACAGGAACTACCGTAGGTAAGATATACAATTTATGTTCCATAATGTTAGGCTCAATTCCTGACAAGTCTTGCGGGAACCATGCGAAAATATCCCTATTTTTAATAAGACATTGTATTAGATTTGCTTTAAGCTGCACAGGAAGATCTCGAGCTATAAAGGTAAGATGTTCAACACACTTATCGTCCAATACAACTGCCTCTTTATCAGATTCTCCTATCTCCTCTGCAGCCCCCTTTTGAATGAAACACACCGTATCTCCATACTTAGACTGCTGCAAAGACTTACTGATGAATTTCCCATTTTGTCCTGTCCTAATGGCATCCACATAGCAGCGACGAGAAAGTTGTTGATCACCTCTTACCTCCCCTACTTCACTTCCCACAAGAAACTTAAGCTTCTGATGGTAAGGAGAGGCTACAACCCGTAAATTTCTCAAAATAGGTCTTCCTAGAATAGCATTGTAGGAAGAAGGCATATCCACTACAGTAAAGTTGATAAGCACTATCTTTCTCCTGGGCTCTTCCCCCAGGGATAAAGGTAACTTAATCTAGCTCATCGGCTGCACTTCATGCCCAGAAAATCCAAATAAATGAAGTTCCCACCGGCTATAGGTCAACAACGGCAACTCCCATCTTCTCTAAAGCTGCCCAATACAGAATATCCACTGAACTGCCCGGGTCTACAAAAACTCTTCCCACATCGAAATTAGCAATAAAAGCTCGAATGACCAGAGCATCAGTGTGAGGACTTATTACTCCCCCTAGATCATTATCATCAAAACCTATTACGGGTCCTCGGGCCTGAGCAGAATAGCAACAGCTACGCATTCTTCCCTACTATGTCTTTGTCGTGACCTATTAGAATCCCTGTTAGTGGAACCTCCAGATATCATGTTGATGGACCCCCTTACAGGGGATTGATTAGCAGGATCAACCCGATCAGGCACTATCTACCTTATCTGTACCTGCTGCACTAGTCTATTCATAAGAGGCATGGGATTACCTCTTCCATAATTTCTTCCTCCAAACCCCTACTGATAAGGGGCCGAATTCATGACTAAATTTCGAATATGAGGGTGAGCTCCCATAATCCTCTGCAATTCCAAGTCCAACTGTTGACAATTCTGAGTTTTGTGCCCATACTCTTGATGAAAAGCACAGAAAGTAGGAGATGGCAATCTCCTAGGCCCTCTATCAGCCCCAAAGGGTCTCCGCAACAACCTCTGCTCTATACAAATATTCATAGCCCTTTCCCTAGAGAACTGGGGTAGGGGAGCATACAAAGTTCTGTCTCCTACAGGTTGTATAGGCCTTACCCATTCAATTCTTCCCTCTGGTCTTTCCACTATCCTGAAATCCTATGAAGTTCGCCGAGATTTCTGAGCATCTTCTAAATTAATGAACTTCTTAGCCTAGGATAGCAGATCTTCGAAGCTTACAAGAGGCTTCTTAGCCAAAGATTTAAAGAAGTCCCCTTCCTTAAGCCCCTGGGTAAAAGCCCCTATCATCATACCTGGCTCTACGACAGGAATCTCACGAGCAGCTTGCGTGAATCTGTGCACATATTGTCGCAGACTTTCTGGCTCCTTTTGCTTAAGATCAAATAGGCTCAAAGGCTTAGGCAAATATTTCTTAGCACTGGAAAAATGCCTTACAAATAGTGTGGAGAAATCCTTAAAAGATGCAACACTGTTCGGCTTCAAATCACTAAACCATTGCTTTGTCGTCCCTGTTAAAGTAGTGAGGAATACCCGACATTTGACCACATCAGTATAGCGATATAACAAAGTGGAATTCTCAAATTTTCTTAGATGATCTTTAGGATCAGAAGAACTGGCATATTCAGATATCTAAGGAAGTCGCAATCATCGAGGTAATTCATCATTTAAAATACTTTCGACAAAAGAAGTTTCCTCATCTATTTGTACAATAGTCCCTATAGTGGGAGCCTCCTCTTCCAAGGTTACACCTCCCAAAGGGGCCACACATTTCTCCTTCCCCTTTCCTTTTTTATAAGCATCAGAACCATTCTTTAATTGAGACAATTTACCTCCCTCTCCCTCAGATTCAGTATCAGAGATATCTTCTTTAACCTTCTTCGAGGTAGCCCTTTGCGACATCTGGTCCACCATCTCCGCCATAATCTGCATAAGCTCTTCCTTATACAGAGGTTCCCATCGCCTTTTACTAGTACCCCTAGGAAGTACTGGAAACAGATTTCTCTCCTTCTGCTGGCTCCTTTATTGTCCTTCTAGTATTGACCATCATGACTTTTTGTTCAGGTTCCCACAGACAGCGCCAATTTGATGGTGCTTGTTTCTTTGGATCCCTAAGATCCCCCTCCCTTTCCTTGTGCACTGCTGGATCTATCGCCAAGAAAGAATATGGGAGAAGAAGGATCAACCAGAAGAGTTATTTGCGATCTTCGAGAGTAAGTTGGATCTGCTACACCGAGAAATGTTAAGGGTTGGCTGGCTTCCCGGTGCAGCCACTCCGACGATCAAGTCAGTATAAGTATAAGAAGAAAAGTAATGGATTGGAAAATAAGAGAGATCTCAGAGATACCAAATAGGGAAGAAAACAACCATCCCCGGTTCCGTTATCTCCTGCCCCTTTTATAGGCGAAGCTCCCCGCCCTCTCTTAATGGTGAATGTACACAAATGCCCCTTTGCCTAGCTGTCCTCTTAACCGCTTTTCCCGCTCCTGATTCAAAAATATCTCCTACCACGTGTTAACCTTAAAAAGAATATAAATATACATGTGATTATACTAACCTAACCACCTTCAACCTTTCACCAATATCTGGCACCCTTTTTCCCCCTATTTCATACTACAAATAGCGTCCCGCTCGGAAGATGTGCTAATTGCCCTGGCAACGATTCAAGCCACTCTGGAACTATGCTAATTGCTCTGGAATTATGCTAATTGCTCTGGAATTATCCTGCCCAGGAAGTGCTTACATTACCCTGGAAACCTCGTGCAGATCTAGAATTAATTATTGACCTGAAATTACACAAACTGCCCTGGCGCAGCTCATACATCCCTGGCACTACTCACACTGCCTTGGAAATACACCCACTGGCCTAGAGTTGCACATCCTGCTCTGGCACTACCCTGAACTTGCTTACACTGCCCTGGAACTGCACATAGTGCTCTGCAAATGCTTATACCATTCTGGAAATATACTTACTGCCCTAGAACTGGACTTACTTAGCCTACCTTGGAATAGCTTATACCACACTGGAACTGTACTGACCTTATTTAGACTGTCCTGGAATTGCTTATACTGCACTGGACTTACTTAGCCTGCCCTGGAATCGCTTATACCGCACTGGAATTGTATTGACCTTACTTAGACTATCCTAAAATTGCTTATACTATCCTGGAGTTGCACTGGTCTTACTTAGACTGCCCTAGAATCGTTTATACTGCACTGGACTTACTTAGCCTGCCCTGGAACCGCTTATACCGCACTGGAACTGTACTGACCTTACTTAGACTTTCCTGGAATTGCTTATACTATTCTGGAGTTGCACTGACCTTATTTAGACTATTCTGGAATTGTTTATACTGCATTGGACTTACTTAGCCTGCCCTGGAACTGCACTGGAATTCCTTATACCGCCCTAGAACTTCTTATACTGTCTTGAAAATCCCGACCCCATCAATTCCGATTTTGGTTGAACAAGATTTATTAAGTAATTTATCAGGACAGTTAAGTACCCTAATCACTCCTAACCCTATAATATGCTTAGAGAGGCATTGGAAGGATGATATTTTCATTGAAAATGATTAGGAGAGTTAATTAGAGTGAAAATAAAATTTTAAGGAATGTTTGTTAGTATTAGGCCTAAGTGTCAATTATGAGATGATTGGTAAAGGAACTTTTATATCATATTTCATAATAAATGAAAACTTTATGGTTATTGTATTTACTTCATTGATGTGTGATGTGAGCAAAATATATAGGGTTTTAGGAGTAGTTTTCGCTCACATCTCATTACATTTTTATGTTAGTTTCATGCATATGTCACTCTATTTTGCATGTATTTCCTATTTCCTAGTTCGGAGGTCTGCTCTTTGTACTTTTGTATGCAGGATAGCATTTCGAGGGAAAAAGGTGCACTTTCGGAGCAAAAGAAAGACATTTTGCAGCTAGACGCAGAATGGGACACGGCCAGGGCGTGTGGCTACACACGTCCATGTCTAATGGGAGAGATAAACCACCCCAGGGCCGCACACGGTCTGGCTGTGTGTTTCCATATGGTCATGTGGCGGCCCGCCAGATTTGCACGACTAGGATTTTTTCGGATTTTGCAGCGGTCCGAGGTGATGTCTATATAAGGATGACTCCGCCCAAACCCTAGGGGGGAGGCACGACGGCTAGGACGGCATGCCGAAGCCCTAAAAAGCTTCGGGAACTCCCAACGGGGAGGAGGAACGCCATCGAAGGTCCACGCCTTGCACTTCAACGCCGGAGAGAAGACCACGAAAGCATTGTAATCCTTTGTTCCTGTGTTTTATTCCTTATGTATGCGAACATAAACATGTTTTGTGATTCTTCCATCATATACATGGAGTAGTACTTTCGATTCTAGGATTAGGGAGTAGCTTGTGTGCACATTACAATGTTGGTTCATGTTAAATTCTGCCTTTGAGTTTGATTTGACAATTGGTAGTTGTTTTTACTATATCTATGCATGTTTGGTTTTCTATCTACTGTGCTTAGGCGATGCGAGGTGTGACAGCCCTCGTATTTAAGATTTAGGGGATTTTATACAAGGAACCTAGGGGTAAACCTGATCTCTTGTAACTGTGGGTAGAAGGGTGCAGTGGAATCAGAAACGGTTCATCGTAGGGATTGATTTGGCATCCTCGTACCCTCTATCTCGTCCTTTTAAGTGGAGATAGCTCCCGGTAGATGCGGCAGCTCATCGGGAGAGTGTATGATGTGCCTTCCACAAAACCATAAATAAATGTCTAGACAATAATAATTGACAGCATTATTTTGTGATACACAAGTGAAATCGAAGTCCTAGAATCACCTTTGAAGACCTCGGCACACTCCCTTCCTCCTCCGTGTGACACCGTATAGAGTAAAGTCCACCGACAACCCTCACCAATCGAAACCTCTTAGAGTTACATCTGAACAATTACAACCACTGAATATATTGATATTTGAATCCCAATCCCTGTGGGATCGATAATCTTTATTACTTGACGATATCCGTGCACTTGCGGGCATTGAGCGCGAGCGCGTGCTTTGAGTCTTCGACGGTCTCCATCGTGAGATTTGAGGTCATGTTCATGTGCATCAAGTTTTTGGCGTCGTTGCCGGGGACTGATCGATTCGATATCAAATCGAACAGTGGTAAATTGGATCAGATTTAGGATTAGATTTATTTACTTGCTTTATTTTCTTTTTAGTTTGCTTCATTTTCTTTAGTTCTATATTTTTCATATTTAGATTTAGTTTTTACTTTTAGCAGTAGTTTCCTATTTCTTTATTGCATCTTAGATTTTGCTTAGCTAGATTGTTTTATTTTCTGCTCTTAGAATAGGGTAGCACTCCTAATTTTTGTGACTCGGTTCTTCGTATGCTTAGACGCTTAGGATTGGGAGGCCTAATTCTTATCGATGTAGAAATTAAACGAACCTTTCATCGCTAGAAAGCAGAGCAGCGAAGGATGGAGGATCAAGCCGCATCCGAAGTGAACATAGGTAGCCGACCTCTGCGGGATTACGTAGCTCCTAACGCTAGAGAATTTAGGCCGAGTATAGCTGGACCATCTATTTCAGCAAATAACTTTGAACTTAAACCAACACTTATACATATGGTCCAGCAGAGTCAATTCGGGGGAGCTGCAATTGAAGACCCAAACCGACACCTAGAGACATTTTTAGAAATCTACTTAACAATGAAAATGAATGGAGTCCCTGCGGATGTGATCCGCCTGAGCCTATTCCCGTTCTCATTGTGGGATAAGGCTTAGGCATGGCTTCACTCCCTACCTTCTGGAAGCATCACTACATGGGAGTAATGCGAGCAGCAGTTTTTGAACAAATACTTCCTATTGGTGCAATCGGCCCAGGTCACGATTGACCAGACTCGAGTTTGACTCGAGTGATGTTTTGATGTTTGACAAAGTGGTTTGACATTGATGTCGGTTAGTGTGTTGGGGAGATTGTTTATACAATCGATCCAGGTTATAATTGACTAGACTCGAGTTTGACTCGAGGGAGACTTTGATGGTTGACCAGGGTTAACCATGTGATTATGGGAAAGTCCAAGCATGGGTCTTGGCAAGGTAAAGTCCAAGTCATGGGTACTTGGCATGGAAAGTCCAAGTGGGACACTTGGCAATTGGGAAAGTCCAAGTCTTGAGAACTTGGCATGAGAAGTCCAAGCATGGGTCTTGGCAAATGGAAAGTCCAAGCATGGGTCTTGGCATGGGAAGTCCAAGGGGATTGATATTGGCAGCGTAAAGTCCAAGCGGAGTCTTGGCGGCGTAAGTCCAATGTGCCTTGGCGGTGTAGACACCGTTAGCATGACATAGCCGAGGGAAGCACCTGGAGGCTAGCGCGATGGATGAACAAGTCATGGATGACTTGGAGGGATCCGAGAGGTGTGAGGCTGATGGAGGTGGCTAGAAGGCTTAGGTCTAGGCTAAGGGTGATCTAGCAAGTATGGGGGCACCATACTTGGGTTAAAACCTCATGGTGGAATTGCTCGCGGCGATCATTGCTCATTAGAGCGATCGATCGTGATGTCGGCAAGCCGATCGGCGCAATGTCGGCGGTCGATCGCTAGTTCTGCGGTCGAGCGAAGCGCTCCGTAGCCGCCACGATCGACTACGGATTAGCGATCGGCCGCCAATGTTGGCAGTCGACTGCCAAGAGTCCTGTTGGAACTTGTCCAACGTGGAAGGAGCCGTTGTCTCACATCTACAGTGTTGGCAGTCGACTGGTGATTTATGGCAGTCGACTGTCAGGCGAAAATCCAACCCGACGCGAGATAAAAGGGAGCTGTTCATGGAGATTGCGGTATCAGATTTTTGGGAGCTTTGGTGAGGCGATTTGAAGGCGATTTGCAGGTGCATTTCAGGGTCCTTCAAGCTCATCCAAGCAACCAACAAGCTAGCGCTCAAAACCCTAGTTTGTAAAGTGTTCTTTACATTTCCTTTGTATTTGCTTGTATTTCTTTCGTTTATTATTGTAAACGTTTGTACGAGGTTTCTCCGCCTCTGACTTGTTGTCGAGAAGGAGTTTATTGATTAGTGATTGCATTGGCATCGCTAGAGCTCGATCCGTGGAGTAGGAATCGTTCGGTTCCGAACCACGTTATATCCTCATGTTGTGCTTGTGCTCGTGATTGTATCTTTTCGTTATTGCTTTTATTATTTCTATTCCGCTGCGCATAACAAGTTTTGTAGAGACGATCGCGAACGATTTCCATCCACGCACGGGCAACCCGCTATTCACCCCCCCCCCTCTAGCGGCGTCAATTTTTCTACAATTGGTATTAGAGCCCGGGGCTCTTCTACGGACTAACTGTCGGGAGCTAGGACAAAGAAGCTAGAGGGTGAAGATGGAAGAACCATTGGGATGGGATATCAACACCCCAATTCCCTATTCATTCTATGGACGAGAAGGCTTCAATTCTTGGAAGGCGAGAATTGAAGATTTTTTGATGATGAGAGACCTTGAGGAGTGGTCCGCATTGATGGAAGGATTTGAATATCCTAAGGGACCAAAGGGAGGGTTTCTCAAGAAGAAGAAGTGGAGTGAGGAGCAACTCCAACAATTCGATAAAAATAAGAAGGTAATCAAATTCATTTTTGATTTAATTCCTAAGGACCTCTTGTGTAGCCTAGGTGACTATGTGGATGCCAAGGAGCTATGGAGCGATTTGGCCAAACTTCATGAAAATCCATCATCAATCCAAGAAGAAGAAGAAGAAGAAGAAGAAGAAGAAGAAGGACCATCGCCCTCTCAAGCTCAAGAAGAAACATCCAAAGATCTAGAGGATTCGAAGGTTGATAGAGAATCAACATCCGGATCGGAGAAGGAAGTAGAGGAGGAAGTGGAAGAAGCATCCACCTCAAGGACCGAAGGGGAGGAGAGAACTTCCACACCGGAACATCAAGAAGAAGCTTCGACATTCGGTCAAGATGAAGAACCCCAACGTCAAATTCTGGTCTCCATTAACCTAGGTAACTCAAACATATGTGTTAATAATAAAATGCATATAATATGTTTTGAGTGTAGGGAAACCGGGCACTATAAGAGCAAGTGCCCAAAGAAGGTTAGGAAAGCTCCACCGGCACCAAAAGTCAAGGATGCCGGTGCCCCAAGTCAAAAGAGCAAGGAGCACATCATATGTTTCAAGTGCAATTCAAAGGGGCATTATCGGAGTCAATGCCCTAGGGGGAAGAAGAAGGGGCAAGAAGGAGCATCACATGTAGGGGGAGCTAAGGCTAACCCTAAGGTATATTTTAGTAATGTTCTTTCTAATTCTTATAATCAAAAGCATGCTAGAAATAATTTTAATAGTCTTTCTATTTATCATTAAAAGCATGCTAGAAGTAAGGAATTTTGCTTAGGAGCCAAGAGGGTAAATTTTTCAAGAAAGGAGAAATTTGGGACTAATGTCCCTAGAAAAACTCTTCCTAAGGAAAGCATTAGGAAAATAGAAAACCACTTAGGCATTAACCCTAAGAAGGGTAGGCATATGCCTAGAGAAAATGGAAATGCCCAAAAATTTAATCAAAAATCATTTGGGCAATTAGAGGTTGAAAATCAAGTCTTGAGGTCAAGACTTGAAAAACTAGAAAAGACCCTTAGGAATATACAAAACCAATTTAAAGGGTCAAATGATCAAAAGTCTAGGTCCAAATCTCAAAGTCAACACTTAGGACATAAGAGTCAAAAGTCAACTAAGGGCAAGCAAGGTTTGGGTCACAAACCTAAGCCCAAGGTGACTTACCATAGTATTCCATTAGATTATGGAACACTAACTAGGTCTAGGAAGACCAAGGTCAATAGGGAAGTCATCCCTAGAGTTGACCAAAGGTTGTGCCTAGTGGCTAGGGTTTCTAGGAAACCTAGGGTAGCCACTAAGAAGGTTGCAAGGGGAGTTACCCCTAAAGTCAACCTAGGTAAGACCACAATGACCAAGGCTACCAAGCCTAGAAAGGTCATTAGGAAGGTATCTAGGGAGGTTATCCCTAAAGAATACCTAATTAACCCTAGGAGCTCAAATCGGTTTTGGGTTCCTAAGAGCGTGATTGATTCACGCTAGATGGGTTTAGGGTGTGTCAACCTTGATTGGATGGGTAGTTAACTCAACCATGGCAAAGGTGGCACTTTAGGTTATTTTCAAGGTTATGGATACTTTGGAAATAGGTTTGAATTGTAATCCTAAAAGATTTTAGGATGTGCCAATATTACTTGAGAAGTTTGATAAAATGATCAAATTGGCACAATTTAGGTTTAGAGGTTTTAATGTGACATTTTGGGGTTTTGGCACATTTGGGAGAATTTAGGTTTTATGACAAAATAAACTTAATCCCAACAAATGACAACTAATACTAAAATTTGGGTATTACTATACCTATATATTTTATATGTCATGCCTTTATTGTCATATGACATGTTATGACATCATATCTATTTTAAATCATTGGAAATGTCATGTTCATGTTTTTAGGATTAAAGTTTAAATGTCATGTGTTTTTTAGATTTCATATTATGCCATGACATCATGATTATGAGCATATGCTTATTTATATCATCATTAATGTCATAATCATTCATGCATTTAAGAAAATTTCGATTGAAATTGATTTAAGGACTATGGCATGACTTGAAGTCCCATTTATAAGGGAATCAGGTAGGGTTGCTTAGGAAATGCATGAAACCCTAGATTAGGGAGAACAAAACCCACATCTCACATCACATTGATATGTATGTGTATTTATACACCCTAGATACATGTGAGATGCTAGGATATGAGTTAAGTTCAAGGTGCATAGTTTTTGCATCTAGTTAAACCCAAACTCATTTTAACTCAACTTGTGGATTATTGGGAGAGCATGTGTACAAGTCATGTACATAGAGCCCAAGGAATATGATCCAAAATAAGGTTTTGAAAATATTTTAAAATCATTTTGAAAAACTTTGGTGAAGCCTATCTTTTGATAGCAATCACCATTGATGAGATTGATACAAAGTGATCTAAAACATTGAAGTTTTTCTTCATTTTTGGATTTTGTATCAATTTTGATATTTTATGGGTAAAATAATTTTCAAATATTTTTCACCCATTGTATGTGTCATAAGTATTATACGTATGAATTTTCATGATTTTTAGAATTACGTATAATTATTTATGAATTTCCAAAATTCATTTCTGATAGCTGAAAATTGAGATTAAGATCACGATCGCCATGTGTGGCAATGATCGATGTGAGTGGCAATGATCGACATCGTCAGAGTCGACTGCCAGGTCTAATTTCGGGTTAACAAGGTTTGTTTAGCCCATTTTCAACCATGGTAAAGGTACCTAACCACTCCTAACCCTAGAATATGCTTTGGGAAGCATTATAATGGATGAAAATCCATTGGATATGGATTAGGAGAAGTGTTAGGTTAAAGTATCAAATTTAGGGTGTGGAAAGTTCTTTGTTGAACTTAGAACCTTAATTTTGATGGTTTAGAGTTCCTATTGGCTTAGGGGCTTCCCAAGGACATTGTTGGTGCAATGGTCAAGGGGAAGCAAGCCTTTAGGGGGAGGCATCCATCTTGGGATGATGGATGTGTCTTTCTACTTGAAGAGGAGAAGTTATTGGGAGAGTATCATCAATTGAGAAAATTGATGGGTTTTTGGTACCCAATTTGGAAATTGGGAGAGAGTATAGGATTGCCTCTCTTGAGTGATATGTGAATTATCACTAGGAAGATGGTAGGCATCCTAGGTATTTATTTTTGGATCAAAGGAGATATTGTAAGATCTCATTGGGACATGAGACATTGACCTCCTTGGAGAGAAAACCTTTTTGATGTTAGTCAAAAAGGGGGAGAATGTTTGGGGGAGAAGTTTTGGGAGAGTATTTGGGATTACCAATTTGGGATAATTGGTAAGGAAATTTGAGTTAGTGGCCTAACTCAAGGTTTGTTTTGTCAAACATCAAAAAGGGGGAGATTGTTGGTGCAATCGGCCCAGGTCACGATTGACCAGACTCGAGTTTGACTCGAGTGATGTTTTGATGTTTGACAAAATGGTTTGACAAAGTGGTTTGACATTGATGTTTGACATTGATGTCGGTTAGTGTGTTGGGGAGATTGTTTATACAATCGATCCAGGTTATAATTGACTAGACTCGAGTTTGACTCGAGGGAGACTTTGATGGTTGACCAGGGTTGACCATGTGATTATGGGAAAGTCCAAGCATGGGTCTTGGCAAGGTAAAGTCCAAGTCATGGGTACTTGGCATGGAAAGTCCAAGTGGGACACTTGGCAATTGGGAAAGTCCAAGTCTTGAGAACTTGGCATGAGAAGTCCAAGCATGGGTCTTGGCAAATGGAAAGTCCAAGCATGGGTCTTGGCATGGGAAGTCCAAGGGGATTGATATTAGCAGCGTAAAGTCCAAGCGGAGTCTTGGCGGCGTAAGTCCAATGTGCCTTGGCGATGTAGACACCGTTAGCATGACATAGCCGAGGGAAGCACCTAGAGGCTAGCGCGATGGATGAACAAGTCATGGATGACTTGGAGGGATTCGAGAGGCGTGAGGCTGATGGAGGTGTCTAGAAGGCTTAGGTCTAGGCTAAGGGTGGTCTAGCAAGTATGGGGGCACCATACTTGAGTTAATGATCGGATGTCGACGGCAGCCGATCGCCAAGGGTCACAATGACCGATCGCTACGTTCGAGCCGAGCAGAACGCCCATAGCCGATCGCCGTTTGACACGCGCCGGCAAATGATCGCCAATGTTGGCCGATCGCTAAGAGTCCCGTTGGAACTTGTCCAACGTGGAAGGAGTCGTTGTCTCACATCTACAGTGTTGGCAGTCGACTGGTGATTTATGGCAGTCAACTGCCAGGCGGAAATCCAGCCCGACGCGAGATAAAAGGGAGCTGTTCATGGAGATTGCGGTATCAGATTTTTGGGAGCTTTGGTGAGGCGATTTGCAGGTGCATTTCAGGGTCCTTCAAGCTCATCCAAGCAACCAACAAGCAAGCGCTCAAAACCCTAGTTTGTAAAGTGTTCTTTACATTTCCTTTGTATTTGCTTGTATTTCTTTCGTTTATTGTTGTAAACGTTTGTACGAGGTTTCTCCGCCTCCGACTTGTTGTCGAGAAGGAGTTTATTGATTAGTGATTGCATTGGCGTCGCTAGAGCTCGTTAGAGCTCGATCCGTGGAGTATGAACCATTCGGTTCCGAACCACGTTATATCCTCGTGTTGTGCTTGTGCTCGTGATTGTATCTTTTCGTTATTGCTTTTATTATTTCTATTCCGCTGCGCATAACAAGTTTTGTAGAGACGATCGCGAACGATTTCCATCCACGCACGGGCAACCCGCTATTCACCCCCCCCCCTCTAGCGGCGTCAATTTTTCTACACTTCCCACCAAGCAAGACTACTCACATGCGCCATCTTATCACGAGCTTCCGCCAGAAGGAGGGGGAGTCCTTATTCGAGGCTTGGGATCGCTAAAAGGGGCTACTCTACCAATGCCCCCACCATGGACTGGAAAGGTGGCTGGTGATCCACATTTTCTACAATGGGATCGCTTACGCCATGAAGATGTCCATAGATTTTGTCACAGAAGGAGCACTGATGAATAAGACCATAGAGGAAGCGGAAGAGATGATTGAAGAAGTGGCTCAGAACCACCATCAATAGGCTTCCGAACGTGGTCAACCAACACCTGTAGCGGGACAATACACTGTCAACTCCATGGACCACCTAGCAGTAAGGATGGACGTGCCCAGTAGATGATTTGAATCTATGAATCATTCATCTGCATGCGCTTCCATTGACTTCGGAGAGGGAGCGGCAGCATATCGATAGGACCACCATAGAGGGCAAGGAACCCTAGACGAGTAGATCGAGCACTGCGTGTAGGGAATTCTTTATGCCAAATAGCATATGCGCAACGGAAAAATTAGGATCCCTTCCTAGTGATCCTTGCGAAAGAAAACCTCGTACAAAATAAATTTCTCTAAAACCAAACCTATCTTATAGGAGAGGATTACCTTTGTTGCGTGCCCTTGTTAATCCCGCTTTTCCTTTTGGTTTGTTGGATCTTTAGCACGTTCAAATGTCCGTGCCTCTATATGTATCCACACGAGCAAGCTCTTGTCTCACAAAAGAAACTAGAAGAGCTCTCCTTTCCTTCTTGCTAGAGAAGTCCCTAAAGGAGAGGAAGCTAGGGAAAAAGAGAAAAGAAGAAGAAGACTATTCTTCTTGCTAGCCTACACTCACAAAACCACACAACAAAGCTTCCACCAAGCTCTCAAGCTTCACACAACAACCAAAATTCTTGCTTTGGCCGGCCACTCCATGGAGTCTTTTATAGGGTTGGAAAAACCCTTTCACCTCCTAACATTCAATGCAATCCATTGCATTGAGACACAATCAAACAAGGAGTTGGCTTCCTTGTTTGGCCGGCCACTTAAGGAGACAAAAACCACTTTGTCTCCTTCCACCTCATCTAGCTTAGGTGGCATGCTTATGTGGCATGCTTGTGTGGCATTCATGCATGTTGAATTAATCTTATTAATTCAATAAGCTTATGTTATCATATTGAATTAATCTCATTAAATCAATAAGGTAACATATTGAATTAATCTCATTAAATCAATAAGCTATTATTAAGCTTAAAGTCCAAAAACCATTTTGTACTTAAGCTTATTCCCAAATTATTCTAGTCAAACTAGAATGCACTAATTCTTCTAATCATCATGCTCTTTGTGTGTGACCCTATAGGCTCTCATAACGTTGGCATTGGATCTAAACTCTTTTAGATACACAAGCAATGAGCGGCATCTAGCAATACATCATTGCTACCCAAGTTACGAAATAAGTCAAGATCCGACTAACCTTTCCGTGACTACTATAATGTATGACTGTGTCCTTCTATCCTTGATATCAGATTGACCAATGAGGCATAGACCGTGTCATCCTCGATCAATCTATGTGTTTCTTGATCCCTGAGTAAACTAACTCAAACAAATGAGCTCAATATCTCATATTGACTCATTTGAGCATGGCCATGCGTTTTAGTAGTTCTACTCAATCAAGGGGCCCATCGATATCACTCTCGTCATATGAGAGGGATAGATCCCATCTACATCACTCACATCCCTCCGCATAATTTGTTATATACCCAGTAATCGCCTTTATGGTCCACCCTGTTACGGGTGACGTTTGACGATACCAAAGTACATAATTCCTTATGTAGGGAACCGTAGTGACTTCAGGTTCGAGGACTATTCATACCAATAGTCACATGAGAAAGTTTATGACACTCATATAACGATCCATGAAACTTTCTCATGGCGGGTCGGGCCAAGATATATTCTCTAATATATATCCATGTGTCAACTTGATATCATATATCCATGACTTGTGAGATCAAGTCATCAATCGACCTACATGCTAGTCTTTATGTATTAATATTGCCCTTGCATATTAATACTTGACTAGGAACATTTAGGAAAGTATTCTCTACAGCCTCTCATAATCAATTCTGCCAATTGATGTGCTGTAGATAAGAACCTACTTTTCTAGGGCATTATTATATTTAATTTAGCTGGCACAAGCAAGATGTAAATATAATAACCAATCCTTTGCCTTTATTGAATATGATACAAAATGTTCCCTTTTCAACCATCACATGATTGGCTCTAGGGCTATAACTAACACTGCGATGCGGTTGGGGGCTACGACCAAAGGCCCAACAACCCATACTCTAATACCTACAATCCCAGATGGAGGAATCACCTGAATTTCTCCTATAAGAATAACTCGGGAACCTCCCAACCATCAGGGGGGTATGGGTAGCAGCAGGGCAATGGGCAACGACCACAGAAGTCCATACTAGAACTGATGATGGAGGACTTTATTGCTACCCAGACTAAGGTCAATGAGGAATTTCGTCGCCAACATCATAAATCTGAAGAATCACTCAGAGACTTGAAGGCCACCATTGACGGCCTTGTAAGTCACACAAGGATGTTGGAGACACAAGTGGCCCAGATAGTCCAATCCGTGTCACAACCTGTGAAGAGCTCTCCGTTATCACCCGAGCGGAGTCAAGCTAAAGAGGAAGTAGTGGGGCAGAGTAACAAATTCGCCAAGGGGTGTGCAGCCATGATTACCACCCTACCTGATCAAGCTGAAATTAAAGATAAGATTTCACTACAGCTTGAGGACCACGGTGAATTTGTTATCCCCTGCTCAATTTATTGGGAGAGCTTCGATGAAGTGTTATGCGACTTGGGGTCATCAGTTAGTGTGATGCCCTACGCATACTATCTGAAGATGGGACTGAATGGCCTCCAACCAGCAAATCTTGGTATTCATATGGGGGATGACTCAGTCAAGGAGCCCGTCGGCTTGCTGGCACATGTGCCTGTGGTGATTGAGGATTTCGTGATACCCATAGACTTCATCATACTGGACATAGGACCGGATCCCCAGAATTCTATCATTCTGGGAAGGCCTTTTCTAGCGACTGCAGGGGCATGCATAGATATGAAGGCACACCAGATCTCCCTAGAGGTAGATGGGGAGATCATCCTCTTCAGCCTTTCGGAGCATAGGGCTCCCTACCTCGACGGCTTCACATTTAGCAGAATGAAGCCAGGGCCACCGGATGAAGATCCTGAGATGGATGAATGGAGGTTCACTGAACCTCCAGAGCCAAGTTGATAGTGGAGTGCAGTCGGGCTAAATGACCTTAAATAAAGCGCTTCTTGGGAGGCAACCCAAGTTTAGTTTTAGATTTTCCCTTGATTATATTTCATGCATTTGTTAGATTTTATTTTTGATATCCATCTCATTTAGAGTTAGGACTAGAAAATAACTTTGCTAGGTAAAAATAAAATCCATATTAGCCTACACGGTGAAGTGTATGAGAAAATTTGGACCGTGGTGCATAAATGGACGAAAAATGGGGACACACGGCCTGTCCGTGTGTTTTCCCACGGTCGTACCCGACCAACCCGAGGCGCACATGGCCTAGCCATGTGTTTTCACACGGCCGTGTCGCACGACGTTAAAAGGGTCGAGTCGTGTGTTTTCGCCCCATTTGTGTCGTGTGCTTCGAAAGCTCTTGCCCTAGCCGTGTGGTTTTGTCTTCCCCACCATCTAGAAGCACTTTTAACCTCTAAGGAAGCCAAAAGAAACAAGGATGAGGAGGACCAAGCATGTAGCACCTCGATCCGACGCCTCAGAGCGACGAACAAGGAGAGCCGATGCCCCTCAAGCTCCGAAGGAGGGTAACACCCTACCCACTCTTCTTTTTCGCAACAATGAATATAGAGATAGATATAATATGCTTTCTACTCATAAACTCACTGCTACTAGGTACTTAGATGAAGATTTTCTAGAGTCTTTAGGGTTGTTGGGTGATATTCAAGATCTATTTGCAAAAGTGGGGTGGGAAGAGATGATGGGAATAAGGCACCCAACCTACCCTAGGATAGTTCTAGAGTTTTTGAGTTCCTTAGAGGTGGAAATTTTAATGGGTAGAGAGAGCGAAGAGGGTAGGATTACTTTTAAGATATTTAACATTGAGCACGAATGGACCCTTCACCAATGGAATTCATGTTTTGGCTTGCCAAGTGGGGGAGAGAAAAGAACCCCTATTGGGTTTAACTCTCGGATAGTTTGGACTGAGTTGATGGGGGAGCATGCTTATGACCCATCTAGGGTCAAAGCGTCACGCCTCCAAAACCCCATTTTCCTATACCTCCATCGCATCATGGTCAGTACTATATTTGGTCATGGGTAGAGTGACGGTCTAGTTAGAGCTAGCGAGTTGCTTTGCCTCTGGGACATGCTACAAGAAAGGAGTAGCATCGATATAGCGTCCCACTTCATCAGACACTTAGTGAAGATGGGCAAAGCAGCACGAGGAGAGATTAATGTGGGAGGCCTACTTACCCACATTTGCCATAGGATGGGAATGCGATTACAACATTAGAGAATATAGAGGGGAGCCCTAGGATCGACCTAGGAGTGTGCATGGCCATGAAAATGATTGTGAGAGAAGGAGACTCCTTATGCTTTGTAAGGAAAAATCTGATGGCCCTTAGGCTCCCCGACCTGGATCATACCATCATCGCTATATGCGCCAACTGGCATTTGGACCTGATAGTGGAGTCCCCTCCACATGAGGGACCATCCACAGCGGCACCTATCTCTCCACCTTTATATCACTCTCCCTCTAGTTCACACATGCATAGGAGCCCACCTAGTCCACGCCGACATGAGCCTGCACCTACACCACCACCTTTTTCTACTTTTGAGTAGGATGCAGGTATGTCGGCCTATGATTTCTCAGAGTTCTGATTGCGCCTCGACGATACATACGCTGAGCAGCAGACGCAGAGGTAGTGATGGGAGGAGCAGAGTGCCTACACACAGGCGGAGTTCCAGGGTTTCCGGGAGCACTTCTAGCGGGCTGAGGAGTTCTACGACGAGGCCCGCATATACTTCTAGGAGGAGGTTGTTTGTCGCCAGGATGAAGTCGTCTATCGCAGGGAGATGCGGCAGCACATGCATGCCCAGCATGCGCAGTGGGCTAGGGAGGAGGAGCACCGAGCAACCGCTGCATCCACCAGCTCCCAGATTGACCACATGTACATGTGGCATCAGCGGCTCAGCAGTAGGTTCTCCCAGGATCCAGAGATGCCGAGGCTCCCAGACTTTCCACCTCGTCCATCATACTAGAGGTATATTTTCATTTAAGTCTGGGGGGGCCCAAAGTCTATTTTGTTTTGTTTCCTAGCAGTAGTTTCTTTTCTGGTGTTTTCATTCATTTATTCATGCATGGGTTGTTGAGTTTCTTTCAGTAATTAGTTTTTGTTATCTGTAAAGCTACCTCAGTAGTATTTTTAAAAGTCTTCTTCATGAGTTGCTTCCATGAGTAGTGTAACTTCATTTATCTCGTGGTATTTTATTTTATTTGCTCTAATGAATGTTCTAGAATTACACTGGTCAGCTTCTATTTTTACACCTACACATGTTGAACACTCTGAAAGGGAAAATCTAGTACATACCTAGTTATGATTCATCTCAGTAGTCCAGTACTTTAGAATCCATAAGTGACTCTAGGTTTAGCATTTTAGTTACTGAAGATGCTCAGATTGTGTAAGCCTATTCGAAAAAATCAAAATCTCGATGAGTAGAAAAAAAAGAGAGAAAGGAAAGAAGGAAAAGAGATTATGAGGGATAAAAAAAACAGTTGTCGTGAGTGGAAATGGTTATGTACCCCTTTGAGACTGAGTTAGATTATTGGGGAAACACCTATTAATTTCTCTCAATACTGAGCACGCCTTTGAGACTTTGTGTTAGATCTAGGGAATGACCCTCGCTTTGGGCAGGTAAGTGCCTAAGAGCCGAAGACCTTAGGAAAGCTATAGGATGACGATTTAACTTACCATGGAATGAGTATCCCCTAAGAAGATTCGTTTAGCACGTTCACGAGAAGCTAACTTAGTGAATTTCGTAGAACATATCTATTTTTCTTTGATTGAAAATATCACTTGATAAATTTAGTTAACATGCTAATTATGGAACAATATCTTTTTAAAATTTCATGACACTGAGATTTGCTTGAGGATAAGGAAAGATTTAAGTCTGGGGGAAGTGATGTGAACAAAACATAGAGAGTTTTAGGAGTAGTTTTCGCTCACATCTCATTATATTTTTATGTTAGTTTCATGCATACGTCACTCTATTTTGCATGCATTTCCTATTTCCTAGTTCGGAGGTCTGCTCTTTGTACTTTTGTGTGCAGGATAGCATTTCGGGGGGAAAGGTACACTTTCGGAGCAAAAGAATGACATTTTGCAACTAGACGTAGAATGGGACATGGCCAGGGCGTGTGGCTACACACGGTCATGTCTAATGGGCGAGATCAACCACCCCAGGGCCACACACGGCCTGGCCGTGTGTTTCCACACGGTCGTGTGGCGGCCCAGCAGATTTGTGCGACTAGAGTTTTTTCGGATTTTACAACGGTCCAAGGTGATGTCTATATAAGGATGGCTCCGCCCAAACCCTAGGGGGGAGGCATGATGGCTAGGACGGCATGTTGAAGCCCTAAAAAGCTTCGGGAACTCGCAACAGGGAGGAGGAACGCCGTCGGAGGTCCATGCCTTACACTTCAACGTCAGAGAGAAGACCACGAAAGCATTGTAATCCTTTGTTCCTGCATTTTATTCCTTATGTATGCGAACATAAACATGCTTTGTGATTCTTCCTTCATATACATGGAGTAGTACTTTCGATTCTAGGATTAGGGAGTAGCTTGTGTGCACATTACAATGTTGGTTCATGTTAAATTCTGCCTTTGAGTTTGATTTGACAATTGATAGTTGTTTTCACTATATCTATGCGTGTTTGGTTTTCTATCTGTTGTGCTTAGGCGATACGAGGTGTGACAGCCCTTGTATTTAAGATTTAGGGGATTTTATACAAGGAATCTAGAAGTAAACTTGATCTCCTGTAAATGTGGGTAGAAGGGTGCGGTGGAATCGGAAACGGTTCATCGTAGGGATTGATTTGGCATCCTCGTACCGTCTATCCCATCCTTTTAGGCGGAGATAGCTCCCGGTAGATGCGGCGGCTCATCGGGAGAGTGTATGGTGTCCCTTTTACAAAATCATAGATAAACATCTAGACAACACCAATTGACAGCATTGTTTTGTGATACACAAGCGAAATCGAAGTCCTAGAATCACCTTTGAAGACCTCGGCACACTCCCTTCCTCCTCCGTGTGACACCGTATAGAGTAAAGTCCACCGATAGCCCTCACCAATCGAAACCTCTTAGAGTTACGTCTGAACAATTACAACCACTAAATATATTGATATTCAAATCCCAGTCCCTGTGGGATCGATAATCTTTATTACTTGATGACATCCGTGCACTTGCGGGCGTTGAGCGCGAGCGCGCGCTTTGAGTCTTCGATGGTCTCCGTCGTGAGATTTGAGGTCGCGTTCGTGCGCATCAATGTGTCATTTGAATAAATATAATAATATCCTAGGGTAGTTGGTTCTAATCTATAGTATATCAAGTTGGTGACTTGATAGTGGGATATTGTAAATATATATAGAACACTACTCGTAATTTTTCCTAGTCAAGTATTAATATACAAGAATAATATTAATATGTTGAGACTAGCATGTAGGTCAACTAATGACTTAATCTCACAAGTCATGGATATAGAATATCAAGTTGACACATGGGTATATATTAGAAAATATGTATTGAACTGACCCGCCATGAGAATGTTTCATAGATTGTCATATGAGTATCATAAACATTCTCATAGTGACTATAGGTATGAATAGTCCTTAGACCTGAAATCACTATGGTTCCCTACACAAGGAGTTATATTGGTATCGACAAATGTCACCTGTAACAAGGTGGACTATAAAATCGATCACTGGTATGCAATTATATTTGCGGAGGGATGTGAGTGATGTAGATGGGATCTATCTCTCTCATATAACGGAAGTGATATCTATGGGCCCCTTGATAAAGTAGGACTACTAAAATGCATAGCAATGCTCAAATAAGTCAATATGAGATATTGAGCTCATTTGATTGGGGTAGTCTACTTAAGGATCAAGAAACATAAAGATTGATAAGAGGATGACACGAGCTATGCCTCATTGATCAATCTAAATATCTAGAAGGATTGAGTCATATAAGATAATAGTCACAGATAGGTTATGTAAGATCTCAACATTCTCGTCACTTGGGCAGCAATGATGCATTGCTAGATGTCACTCATTGCTTATGTTTCTAAAAGGGATTTTTGAAACATTGCCAACGTTACGAGAACCTATTGGGTCACACACAAAGAACATATTATTTTGGAGATGGGTTTATTTTAGTTTGACTAAATGAACCATTAGGCTATTGAATTGGAATCATTGAGTTAGACTCATTGAAAGGGTTGGATTTGAGTTAGACTCAAATATGATTAGCCGAATTTGAGTTAGACTCAAATTGGTTTAATTTGAGTTGGACTAAAATTAATTTGAAGAAGATGAATGATATGGATTCATCATGCATGATTAATGAGAATTAATCATGCATGGAAGAGGAAAAACCAAAGGTTGGAAGAAACCACTTATCACACATGATTAATGTGGATTAATCATGCATTGAAGAGGGAATGCAAAAGGATACAAAACCTTTCATATTCATAGGATGAATATAAAAAGGGAGCTTTGGATCATGATGCTTAGTAGTTATTGCTTTTGTTCTTCTTCTTTATCTTTTTGGCCGAAACTCCTTCTTGGCCTAGACCCCTTGTGTGGTGTTGCTAACACAATTTTGATTCTCCAAAGTGTGTGTTTGTGTGGATACCATAAAGGTGCGACCATTCTGATCGCGCTGAGATCCTTTGAAGAAAAGTTACTGCTGGGATTGTGAAGGGTTACGCATCAAGGGTAATCTCTCAACTAGATGTAGTTGTAAGAACAATTAGTTTTATGTATATACATGAATCTCCGGAGGGATCCAATTTTTTTCGCTGCGTTTTGTGACTATTTTTCGCACAAGATCCCTACAATGTTAAAGTTCAAGGTTAAACTTTTACCTTTATTTTTTATTGTTTAGATTTCCTGTAGGCTTATGAACTCTCTAAGGACATTGTTAGTACAATGGTTAAGGGGGAGCAAGCCTTTAGGGGGAGTTTGTCCATCAAGGCATGATGGATGAAGTTTAGTAAGGGAAAGAGTGAAGAATTGTCTTTCATTTAGTGATAAGGGATTTATCACTAAAGAGAATGAAGGCATTTAAGATGAATTTGAACAAAGAGAGAGAATGAAAGATCTCATTGGAATATGAGAGACTTTTTAATGTATGTCAATGGGCGAGAAATGAAGGGTTTAAGTTAGGAAACCTTTATTATGTCTTAGCATAAAAAAAGAGTCAAGTTGGGCTTATGTGATAGCCTAACTTAAAGGTATTGTCAAACATCAAAAAGGGAGAGATTGTTTGTGCAATCAGTCTCAGGTCAATGTTGACCAAGCTGGAGTGAGACTCGAGTAATATTTTGATATTTGACAATATGTTTAACAATATATATAATAGTATGACTAGTGGATGGTTTGGAACATCCAAGGTCATATGAGGGAGATCGTTAGAAGGAGATTGTTGGAGCAATCAACTTCAGGTCAAGGTTGACTAAGCTCGAGTAAGACTCGAGTGAATGTCTAAGTATGGATACTTGGAAATGGAGAAGTCCAAGAATGAAATCTTGGCAAGGGAAGGTCCAAGTATGGATACTTGGCAATGGAAAAGCCCAAGAATGGATTCTTGGTAAGGGAAAGTTCAAGTATGAATACTTGGCAATGGAGAAGTCTAAGAATGGATTCTTAGAAAGGAAAAGTCCAAGTGTGTAGTATTAGTCGTGTAAGTCCAAGTGTGTAGTATTGGCGGCGAAAGTCTAAGTATGAAGACTTGGTAGTGTAAGCCTCTGAGGAACGACCTCTTGGCAAAGGAAGACTTGGTAGCATGACAAAATCGATGAAAGCACTTGAAGGCAAATGCAAGGATGATGAGTCGTGGACTTAAACCAAAGGCGTGAGGCTTATTGAAGTGGCTTGAAGGCTTAGGTCTAAACAAAGGGTACCCGATGGCATGATGAAGAGGAAGGAAGCACTTGATGACTAACACAAGGGTGAGGAGTCGTGGATTCAAACCAAAGGTGTGAGACTAATGGAAGTGGATTGAAAGCTTAGGTCTAGGTTAAAGGTAAGTGTCAAGTATGAGGGGATTATACTTAGGTCTTAAACCTCAGTTTTGAGATTTATCAGTCGATTGAGACTTGGTTCACCGACCGTCGAGTGCTCTGTGACTCGTGGAGCTCGTAAGACTTGAGCAATCAATCAAGCATGAACCGCTTGATCGGTCGAGTGGTCGACTCGAAGCCGTGCTCAGTCGATTGCGACTAGGAAAACTGACTAGTGCTTAGGCAATCGACTAGTAGTTTGGGCCAGTCAACTGGATACTAGCAGTCGATTATTAGGATTGAGCAATCAATCGCTTCGTGAGACAAGAGCGCAATATTTCGAAGTTGATCACGCTCATGGCGGGCCAATCGATGGTTATTGGTAGTCGATCAGCCGTTAGAGCAATGATCGACACAAAATCTGATGTGGATTAATTCGTTGTGAGGCAATGATATTGTGATCAATCCACTGAGAGGTAAGGCCAATCGATTGATCGGAAGAAAATCAACCCGATGATGGTTATAAAAGATAGCTTTATGGAGGATTTTCATAGCTAGTTTAAGGGAACTTTTGGAGAAGAATTGTTGCTACATTTAAGGTCTTCAAAAGCTTTTCAAAGCAACCAAATCAACAAGCCTCAAAAGCTCACTTTGTAAAGTATTGTAGTTTCATTTATTTCATTTGTTTGTATTTGGTTGTTGTTTCTTGTATTATAAGGTCCATTGTAAGTGGTTTCTGTACCTCCGAATTATTTTCGGAGCTCGACCGTAGAGTAGGAACTAGGATTCTGAACCACATAAAATCTCTTGTATAGTGTTTGTACTTTGTATCTTGCATTATGTTTATGTTATATTTGTTTCCACTGTGCACTAATAACTTATAGAAAAGCACGCAATCGAAAGAAATCGAACGATCGTTATTCACCCTCCTCTCTAGTGTGTCACAAGATCCTCGACAAATTGGAGGACAACAAGCAATCGACTAATCAACCGATTCAAGTCACAAATAAAAACTCTACAAAAGGAGTTGTATGGAGGTTTTGGTTAAGAGTTTTGTAGATCTATTCTAGGAGGTGCCCAACATGAATGCTAATAGATTCGAAGGCTTTCAAAAAGCATTTTGAAGCAATCGAGTACATCTTTTATTTACTAGATTTATATTTTTGTTGCTTATATATATTTTATACTTGTGTATTGTTCAAAGAACATAGCCATTGTAAGAGATTTTTACACTTTTGGAAGAAATCCAAAGAAGAAAAAAATAACAATGTTATCGAGGTTAACACATCGAAAGGTCATAGATCGTGGAGTGTGAATCAGGGTTTTTGAATCATATAAAATAGTTTGAGTTTGTTTTTCATTTGTATCATTTTTATTTATATTTTTTATATATTAACACTTCATAGAAAAGCAGTAGAACGATAAAAATGAAACAAAAAAGAAAATGCACTATTTGCTCCCTCTAGCCATGCATGCCGATCTTATAAGGACTTTTATTTGCCCAACTTCATATTAATATTGAGCTATCAAAACTTTCAGTCGCTTAGAGGCCACATCTTTAGGACTTCCCCATGCTCATAATCTTGTCAACTCTAATTTATTAGGACTTTAGTCATTATCAAACATCTAGTCTTTCTTGATCTCCTTAAACTTCCATCACTTATCAAGTTTCTAAGCCACTTTTACCTAGACTTTTACTATCAACACCACTTGGATGTTGCTTACAAATTCTTTATTGGTCTTCCATTTGCTAACACTTGTTAAACTTCTCATCGTCAATTTTTTGTTGAACTTTCCATTTGCTAACTACATGTTGGTTTTTCCCAAATGCCAAAACCTATTGGGCTTTTCTTTTTTGCCAAATGTTTGATCAACTTTAGTGTATTTAGACTTTATTCAATGTCAAGTGTCTAGTCACCTTTAAACTACTTAATATATCACTACAAAAATAAATCAAAATAGCAACAAAATTTACCAACGAAGAAAATTTATTGCAAATCTTCAACGAATTTTGCGACGATTTATCATATCGTCGTAAATTAGTAACAAAATTTACAATAAAAAATAATTTTATACAAATATAGAAACATTTGTAATAAATTAAATTTCGTCGCAAATATCATCATTGTTTTGCAACAAATTTCATTTTTCATCATAAATTTACAACGAAAAATCAAATTCGTTGCAAAATTTACCATGAAATCTAGATTCATTGCAAACTTTGCAACAAATTCTAGATTTCATTGCAAATTTTGGGATAAAAATGGAATTCGTCGCTAAATTTTGTAATGAATTCTATTTTCATTGTAAAATTTCCAATGAATTATCAGTTTCGTTGCAAAGTTTGCAACGAATCTAGCTTTCGTTGCAAATTTTGCCACGAAAATGGAATTCATCGCTAAATTTTGCAACGAATAATATTTTCGTTGCAAAACTTCCAATGAATTCAGAATTTGTTGCAAATTTCGCGATATATTTCGCAACGAAAAAATTTCGTTGGATTTTTTTAGATTATCCCAGTAAAAAATGCGGCAATGTATGAAACGTGAAGTTTGCGACGAATTTCATATTCATCGCAGAATTGACGACAAATTTAAAATTTGTCGTCAATTTGCAACGAAAACCAAATATCGTTGCAAAATTTTGCAACGAATTCAATTTTTGTCATCAATTTGCAACTAATTTCTTTTTTGTCACAAACTTTCCGATGAATTTCGCAACAAATCTATTTCGTCGATATTTTTCACAATGCGTTCATTTTCATACCAAACGTATATTTTATGATGAATTAAAATTCAATATAATTTATCGGCGAATATAAAATTCATCGTAAATTTTACAATAAATATAAAATTAATTACAAAATTTACAACGAGATTTAATTTCGTCACAAATTTTACAATAATTTTAATAATTCATTATAAATTTTACCACAAATACTCTTATAAATTTTACGATAAAATTTAATTCGATCGGTTGTGGTCGCGGAGAAAGGTATTCTCCCTCCTCTCTCTTTCAAAATCCGACAATCCACCGTTGGATCTGCGCAGATTCGGTGATGGATTGCCAGTTGGGGAACTCGCCGCGCGGAGGGGGCGATGTCCGCCATGCGGAGGGGGCGATGCCCGCTGCGCGGAGGGGGCGACGACCCCCGCGCGGAGGGGGCGACGACCCCCACCATGCGGAGGGGGCGATGCCCTCCGCGTGGAGGGGGCGACGCCCCCCGCGCGGAGGGGGCGACGACCCCTGCACGTCGAAGACGACACTCTTCGGTGCTGTTGGAGATCCTGTGTTCGGGCTTGTGCTTGGACTTGGCATCGGAGGATAACTCAGCCGACCACTTCCCCCTCTTCCACCGCCACCATGCCCATATCAACCGTCAATATTCTTCTCCTTCGCCTTTTTCCTTACCATGGGCGAAGGAGTCTTCCTCTGCCTCCAATGCATTTTCCCTTCACAGCCATCAAAATTTGAGCACGCCAAGAGCAGGACAAGGAAAAGGAGCACCCCAAAGCACCTCCTCATCCTAACCACACTCGATGAGCTAGTTGGGACAAGAGTGAAGAAGGAAGCTTAGAGGTTTAAATAGCAGAGATCAGCCTGGAATATCTTGGTAATTAATGAAGGAATTTTAATGGCTGATGCCCCGATGTGGTATATGGTATCTTCCCACCGCTATTGATACATTATATGGTCTGTTAGTTTATATGGATTAAAATGGCTTCTTCCCTTGAATTTGTACAATTGCATTGTTTAAATATTTTGTAACATTTGTTAAGCAGAGTTCTAACTTGTATATCATGTGTTTCAAGGTCTATGAGTTATTGAGGACAAAACCTAATCCGATGGTGCCTGTGTATGATTCTTCCAATTCCCCTGTTATATACTTACATTCTATGTAAAAATACATAACATCCATGTTTTTCTGTCAACTAGAAATACGAAGATTCACAGATCTTGTTGCTTGTGGAGATGGCTTCGGTACTTTCTCAGTTCTTTTAAAATTTATCAGTCCTTCATGCAATTAATATATGTTGTTAGTTTACAGTTCCCAATCATAGGTTGCCTATGTTACCCAAACAACTGAAAATAAACCTATGTTAGTACGCAAAGTGAGAGATTGGTCTTCTCCTATGTTACTAGATAGTTTAAAATACTATGACTCCTTGTTAATTATTGAGGCATCAACATTCTATATTGGATTTTTCTTTTTTTTGTTCTTTGTATTACTATCAGTGAGAATCATAATTTTTTTTACATGTATTTCCTTTTTTTTCCAACATTTGTGTGTGTGTGTGTATTTCATTTTACTTATTTTCAACATATTAATTCTTTTGTTTTGTCTAACAGTGTTCATTTGGACAATACATTCGAGCTACTCTTCCCTATATCCAAGCTGATATCCCTATAATATATAATTATCTTCCGTGCATTAGGTTTCATTGCTAATCAAGATATACTTGAACATATACGCTATGACATCTCTGATTCTCAAATGAGCATGAAATCTGACATTTCATTCTTCATAAATTATCTAGACACTTGCAAATCTTATTAAAGTATTTGTTTTTCATTCAAAATAAACAGTTACCTTTCTTGAAGGGTTATCTAAACAACCAACCAACATATATTACATTGTTTCAAGAGTTTTTCTTGTGGGACTTTCTTTTGCTATACTAACTGCCCTTGGTTACAGGTGCATGCCTTGGATTGACTGGAAAAAGAATATCCTCTCCTGCTGATAGTCTGTATATAGGTCTTGGAATTCATTTTCTTCTCTCTAGTAGCATAGTTGCACTCAAGGAAACCCTGCAAAATATCAATTTGTATGTTATCAATATCTCTAGTATACTTTTCTTAATATATTGTTTGGGGGAGTGCACTAGTTGTGCATTCTGATAGACAACCATTCACTTCTAATTTATTGCAACTTTTGCTGGTCTTTTAAAGAGAGTCCTGGAAACTATGAAAATTGCATGCTAAGTTTATTGATAAGCCTTTATTCTTCTTTTCTTGCTACTGATTTTGTATTTAACAGACAGAACTAAAATGTAAAACTTGGTGCTTCTTATGATGAATATACTAAACTCTAGTTGTTTGTTATTCCTTTGCTTCTGTTCTAAGAGTAAGCTGTTTTTCAGTGAAGTTCTTTAAAAATGAGGGGGAAATATAATTTAAATATCATTTTGACATACAATATTTTCTTTTGCCAGCTCCAATGAGCCTCACAAAGATATTGAAGTTGTGTTAGTGGACTACAGTAGAGAACCTGGTTCAGAGTCTCAACTGAAAACGCTTTTGCCTCATATTGTTTCATCTTTAGGTGTAAATGGATCACTCTTTGAGACAATAGAGGAGCTGAAAAGGCACTAAACAAGTGTTGGAGATTCCGGGATCATGTGCAGCAGAATAAAGCAAATAAAATAATTTTTATTCCATCCCAGACATTTTCTGGGAGGCAGAAAAACTTGCTTTGGCATAATCACATGAAAACACAAGGAGAAGAAGAAATTATACCTTCGAGATTCTTTTGAATCCGTTGAAACCACAAGAAAGACCAACAAGCCTTACCTCTATCAGTGTCCACGCTGAGATCACCTGAGACGACTCCTAGAGCAGCAAGCCTTTGTTTTTGATTGGTGTTGGCCAACCAACGGAGACAAGAGAAGAGGAGAGAGTAAAAATGGTTACCAAGGGAAAACTTAAACCAATTCTTAGCCAAAGATTATCAAGGGATTTATTTATAGATCTCTTGATTAGGTCATTTTATGAGGCTTAAACGAAACATATCTTACCATAATTATCCCATAATTAAGGTAAAAACAATCCAGGAAATTTCTATAAAGAGAAATCTTTAAAATCGACGGAACCGCGACACGATTGTGTGGATTCACACGGCCCCGCCGTGCCAGGACACATGACCTGGTCGTGTGTTCTTCTGGGCACAACCTAGTTTAGCTATTTTTTCGGCCAGAGCCAGGCACGACCCTTGCCAAGTTAGGCACAACCGTGAGGCTCTGTATGACCCATTTGACTTCGTTTAAGTGCGATATGGTCGTGTCATGTCCAACAAAGCCATAAGAGGTTCCATAGCCTCCGTTTCGCACCCCTTTTGGTCTGGTCCAACCAGATGTATCCTCTCTCAATGAGAATCTCATTTTCAGACTTGTTTAACATCTCGAGATCACCTGTAGTGCGTGTGACCCAATAGGTTCCCGATTATCTTGGTCATTCATAATTAATCTCTCAATTATGAATATATCATGAGTGACACCTAGCAGTATATCATGATCTCTAATTGACCGGAAAGTCTAAATCGACTTTAAAACATTTTCTGAACCCTTCAGAACCTTCAGTTGTTCGTGCCTTGTTACTTTCACTCATCCTATACTCACTTGGTTCATGACATGGTCTCTGTGTTCGTCCCCACTAGGCTGACTACGTCACACCTAGCCTAAGTTATTTTCCTTGTCCTATGGATTTAAGTTACTCTTACATGTTCCCAAGAAGACCATCTTCTTAACATGTTTGCTCTGGCCAGAGACTTCTGAGTAATAATCCTGACAAGAGGCCTAGGGTATACATCTCGCTTATCAAGAGTGGTGAATCCTCTGTGGGCTATTCAAACACCTTCGATCACTTTGGCTTATACTCAATAATTCTGGAGTTACACCTACTATGTAGTTGGCTGCGAAGAAGTCAAAGTACAAGGCGTCATGATCAAGGTGATTTGAATACCTCAAGTCTAAGGAAGCTCGCACTCAAGCTGCAATGAGATTTTCAACGACATATAGAATCATATAAAGTCTCATAGCAAGCCACTCCAATGAACTAATTACCATAATTGACATCCACATATTCACTCTCATCATCCTTATGTTTCCATTCAGTGAGTACCGAATACTTGGATAAACCAAGGAGCTTAACATGTGCTACTCTCACAGAATTGATGATGTTCAATCTCATCAATTTATTAACTAGGGATAATTTCAATACTTGCATATTTACACATGATGAGATACCCATTGATTGTGATTCAATCACAATTTCTCTCATGTTATGCATCGTATTGTGGACTTCAATATATGAGTTTAAGATCCAATCAAATACATAGATAATGTATACTCAAATAGTAAATTCTATTAATAACTTCTAAGACGATTGCCTTAGGACACCTCTCAATTACATCAAACTCCCACTTAGCCTACAGCCAATCGCCTTGATATCTAATACCATAGGCTTTTATATACTTCTCGAACTTTTCTTGGGGAAGAGACTTTGTCAAGGGATCTACTAGATTCCTATCAGTGAAACTTTCTCTATTTGTACGTCTCTTCTACCAATGATCTCTCTGATCAGATGGTAACGGCATAGCACGTGTTTAGATCGATGATGAGACTGTGGTTCCTCGCCTGTGTAATGACGCCATTTGTTGTCGCAGTAAACTAGTAAAGCTTCAACAATGCTCGGAACTACTCCAAGTTCATTAATGAACTTCTTGATCCAAACCGCCTCCTTTGCTGCTTCAGAAGCTGCAATGTACTTTGCCTCTGTAGTAGAATCAGCAATGGTGTCTTGCTTGGAACTTTTTCAATTCACCACACCTCCATTCAAGATGAATATGTATCCAAACTGAGATTTGGAATCATCCTTATATGTCTGGAAGTTGACATCAGTATATCCACTTACTACCATATTACCTTCATATACCAAGAACAAATCTGTAGTCCTTCTCAAGTACTTAAGGATTGTCTTGACAGTCACCCAATGATCCATATCAGGATCCGACTGGTATCTACTCGTAACGCTCAAAGCGTATGATACATCGCGCCTCGTACATAATATAACATACATGATCGATCCTATAGCTGACGCATATGAGATCTGACTCATGCAAATCCTCTCGTCTTCCATACGTGGACACATAGACTTCGAAAGGTGAATCTCATGTCTCATGGGAATAAAATCTTTTTTGGATTCTTCCGTGCTAAACTGTTTTAGCACTTTGTCTATGTATGTAGACTGTGAAAGACCAAGCAATTAATTCGATCTATCTCTATAGACCTTAATCTCCAAAATATAGGTTACTTCTCCCATGTCTTTCATGGAGAAAATTTTGGACAACTAGACCTTAATTATTTGCAAAACAGGAATATTATTTTCTATAATTAATATGTCATCGACATACAATACTAGGAACACGACCACACTCCCACTAACCTTCTTATACACACAAGGCTCCTCAGGATTTTGTGATAAATCAAACTGTTTGATTGCCTCATCAAAACAGATATTTCAACTCTTGGATGCTTGCTTCAATCCATAAATGGAACGTTGAAGCTTGCTTACTTTGTTCTTGTCAATGGATGTGAAATCCTCAGGTTGTATCATATATACATTCTCAAACAGGTTTCCATTAAGGAAAGTTGCTTTCACATCCATGTGACATATCTCATAATCAAAATGAGCCGCTATGGCTAGGAGTATCCGAATGGATTTAAGCATAGCTACTGGTGAAAATGTTTCGTCATAGTCAACACCTTGTTTTTGATGATAGCCTTTTGCCACTAATCTAGCTTTATAGGTAATAATGTTACCATCCATGTCGGTTTTCTTCTTGAAAACTCATTTGCAACCTATAGGGGTTATGCCTTCGGGTGGGTCTATCAGGTTCCAAATTTGATTTTCATACATGGAATTCATTTCTGATTTCATGGCTATTTTCCATCTTTCCCTGTCTGAACTATTCAGTGCCTCTTCGTAACTAGTAGGTTCCTCATCATCTATGAGCAATACATCATTAGATTCACTTATGAGAAATTCATATCTCTCAGGAATCCTACGTGTCCTACTAGATCTACGAGGAGGTGGTGTATTTTCAGGTTCAGCTATTACCTCATCCAAATGAGTAATCAGCTGTCGTTCTTGACTAGACATCTCTTTTGTGTCTATCGGAGCCTCTTGAACTACACTTAGTTCAACCTCACTCTCACTGTTTTCCTGTAAGAGAAACTCCTTCTGTCACGCCCCGAGGGAGTCCTCGCCAGACGAAAATCCGACAGCATCTCCCCTGTACGGGTGACAAAGCCAATTTACATACAAGGCCTACACGGTCGGAATCCAAACACACACGCAAATAATAAAAATAGGCCTCTGGCCATCAACCAAAATAAATGAGTAACATCTATCACAACTAGACTTACCCCTTCTGCCATCTGGTAGGAATACTCAACTAAAACCAATCCAAACAAAACCGAATAAAGGTCCATAAGGACACCAAAAATCCACGGATATAAATATCCAACTCCAATCCTAAACATGTCCTCTAATCAAAATATCCAAACCAAAGAAACAAATAACAAATAAAAACTTTCATGAGTGGGGTTTGGCAGCTGCACTCTCTTGACAGCTTCATCCTGAAATAGATATAAATCAATGGGGTAAGTTCAAAGAACTCAGCGGGTATAGTCGATATGCAAGTAAGATATAGCTAACAATAAAAATCATGTCGGTACAGTCTCACATATAGGGTAAGCAAGAAATAAATGCAAAATGACTGTACTCACCTGAATCTCCTACCATGATATAGGAGCATGTGCCCTACTATAAGAGTCATCACCACATACAAATATGTATCATGTATGCATGACAATCATATGCAACATCCAAGGCATCAATACAATAATGCAGCAACCACAATACAAATGTGATCCGTGCAAAGTGCATGCCGTGCAAATGACATGGTCACCCCTAACGCCAGTCAGCCGCCTCACACGCGATGGTGAAGCCGAGTGGGTAGGGCTATGACAACTGTGCACTCTGCCATCACTTCTCCTGAGTGACCGAGTGGACAGGATGCTATCGGAGTACACCTATCCTCCTGCCCCAAACAGAGTGGGGGAGCTAAGCTCTCATCTCCCGGTGTCATAGACCAGAGGAGGGATCCCTGCCCGCTACCACGCTGCCTCATCGCTACCCATGAGCGGACCAGCGGAGCCTGACAGAGCAACTGCACACACCCTCCTGATATACCACTAACCCATAAGTGACAGTGTGTGCAGGCCATGTAACTGGCTGCGAGCTCAACTATAAAGGAACCCCGTCCAGCCAGCATGCAATCATGCAAGATGGTGCATGATACTAAAGCATGTAAATCCAACTAAAAATGCCTATTCGAATAATATGCACAATCAATATGTACATATCCATAAACCAAGTAACTATGATCCAAATAAAACAGGGAAGATATAATCATATCCTATCACATGCATGTATCAAGTAGGCACCAACAATATACTAGGCATATAAACATGAAAATTATTGCATGCTATCCTAACTAGCATATCAACAATGACTATATCTAAAAGATAAGTCAAAATATCCGCCTGAATATAAATATTCACAAGAATGAAAACGTCACAATCGGGGACCTGCCTCGTGACCGAAACCTGCATATAACATAACTATAGTTAAACACAAAAAATGCAATTCACCGACAAATCGAATACTTAATCGATTTCCTTCATAACCCAATTAACCCAAACTATTTCCAATTTTCACTAATTTTCCAACCATCTTATTAATCTTTTCCTATCACAAATATCCATACAATTAATTTAGCCCACTAAATCAATTGATAAAAATTTTGATTAATTAATGATAAGCTAATTAATCAATTAAACCTGGATTAACCCGCATTTTAACAACCTAAGCCAAATAAATAAAATTTAATGACTTTTAATTTATCCAATAATTGTACCAATCAATTTACCCAATTAATTCCTAATCAATTAACCTAATTCATCAACTCACTGGGACCTCATAGCTTTGATTCACTCTACCGACCCATATCCTCCGAATACAATACGATCAACCGAATAACACCAAAATCATACTTACCAGCCCCAGGATCCCACCGACAGCCCTTTACAGCCCACCGTTGCACGAAATTAGGGATCTAATGAACCCTAATTGTAACCCAACATAACCCACAGCCATTTACAACCGACCCCTTCCCTTGTCTCACCACCCGACAACAACCCACATGCTGGATAGCAAAGGAAAAAAAATGAAACAAAGTGATTACCATGAATTTCTCTTCACTGGCGACACTTCCCTCCCAGCCGCTCGGTTCACCGGAGACGAGGACCTGCCGATGCCCTAATAGTCTACTCCGGCAACCTCCGGCCAAAAATCACAGCGAAGGGGAAGGGGAGGCTCGGGCGGTCCTGTGGCAGAGGAGCCGACGACCTGGGCACCGGAAAGGCGACGCCGGCTGCTGTGGAGAAGGCGACGACCGCAAGTCTCGACCGCGAGAGAAAGAAGGCTCGGCAGAAGATAGGCGTCGCGTTTGCCGGCGCTTGCAGAGAAACGACCCGATCTCGGCGTCGGGCAGCGAAGGGGAGCACAGCGCGTGCGGCGGTGGACGGTGAACTCGCGTCGCATTGGGCGGCGGTGCTTGCGGGAGCGCAAATTTCTTGCTGTCGCGCGGTGGGGGAAAACTCGGTGGCTTCGGCCGCGATCAAGAAACCGCTCGGGATAAAAGAACTGCGGCGAGAAGGAGATCACGAGAGGAAATGCCGAGGGGAATAAGAGTCGCGGCGGGGAAAAAGAAAAACAAAATTTAGGTTTTCATCGCGGATTAATCCCCTTAAATAGACCCCACCTAAAATCTATTTATTTTATCCCCGTAATTATCTCGTACGACCTCCGTTTAAATCTAGAAAAATTCCTAAAAATCCCAAAAAATTTACAGGATTATTTTCTTATTTATTTGACCATTTAATTTAATATTTTAAATTTTTCAGTATTTAACATTCTCCCCCTCTAATAAAAATATTATCCCCAAATTTCCTACTCAGACGCATAACGAGTAAGAAATACCACAAGTACTGAAAATATACCTCACGTATCTTAAGTAAACAAGTGGGGGTATTGAGCTCGGATCTTTTCCTCGAGCTCCCAAGTAGCCTCCTCGTCGGTGTGGTAACTCCACCCGACCTTGACGAGTCGCACAACCTTGTTCCACAACTGTCGTTCCTTATGATCCAAAATCCGTACCGGAACCTCTGCGTAAGTAGTATCAGGTTGAATGGAACCTGACACATTTGACAGAATATGTGTAGAGTCTGGCACATACTTCCTCAGCATAGACACATGGAACACATCATGTATATTCGTCAAAGATGGTGGTAGCGCTAGACGATAAGCCACTGCTCCGATCCTCTCCAAAATCTCAAACGGACCAATATATCTAGGAGCTAGCTTACCACGGAGGTCAAATCTCTTCACCCCTTTTGTAGGTGAGACTCGCAGAAATACATGATCACCAACAAAGAACTCCAAAGGTCTCCGTCTACGATCTGTTTAACTCTTCTAGCGATCCTGCGCCTCTGTCATCCTAGGTCTGATAGTACGGACCAACTCTGCCTCATGCTGAGCTCTCTAGGGTCCTAGCAACTGTGCCTCCCCAACCTCCTCCTAGAGGGTGGGTGTACGACATTGTCTACCATACAATGCCTCATACGCGGCCATTTGGATAGCCGAATGATAACTGTTATTGTAGGCGAATTCCACTAACGACAAATGATCCTCCCAGTTGCCTCCGAAATCTATAACACAGGACCTCAGCAAATCCTCTAGTGTCCGAATGGTCCGCTCAGACTGTCCATCTATCTGCGGATGGAATGCAGTACTAAACTGAAGCTGTGTGCCTAAAGCCTGCTGTAGACTCTGCCAGAACCTAGACGTGAACCGGGGATCTCTATCTGATATAATGCTCAAAGAAACACCATGCAATCTGATGATCTCCCGACAATATAGCTCTGCCAACCGATCCAGAGAGTTGGTCTTCCGAATCGATAAGAAGTGCGCGGATTTGGTTAGTCAGTCTACGACTACCCAAATCGCGTCATGGCCTTGACGTGTCCTAGGCAAACCCATCACAAAATCCATAGTAATATGATCCCACTTCCACTCAGGAATAGGAATCCTTTGAAGTAATCCAGTTGGTCTCTGGTGCTCAGCCTTTACCTGCTGACAAATCAAACATCGAGCTACAAAATCCGCGATGTCTTTCTTCATACGATTCCACCAATACAAACACTTTAAATCTCGATACATGCGGTTTTCGCCTGGGTGGATCGCAAATCGAGAGCGATGAGCCTCCTGTAGTAACTCCTCCATAATCGGGTGAGGCTGAGGTACACATAATTTGCCTCGGAAATATATAATACCCTCATCATCTCGGGTGAACTCAGTCTGCTGTCTAGAAGTTATCTGACTGCCAATGAACTGTAAATGCTGATCACTGGCCTGAGCCTCCCGGACTCTCGTCCGGATAGACGACTGAGCAACCATAGTAAACAGAACGCCCTTCTCTGTCGGTCCCTGCTCCTCAAGGCTCAACTCAGAGAAACCCTGAATCAAATCCGTGACCAAAACTCGGAAGGAAGCTAAAGTCCCTCGGGACTTCCGGCTAAGTGCATCGGCAACCACATTGGCTTTCCCTGGGTGGTAGCTGATGGTACAGTCATAATCCTTCAGGAACTCCATCCATCTCCTCTGTCGGAGATTGAGTTCCTTCTGTGTAAACAGATATTTGAGACTCTTATGATCAGTAAGAATCTCAAACGTAATATCATATAAATGATGCCTCCAAATTTTTAAGGCAAAAATAATAGCGGCTAACTCTAAATCATGAACTGGGTAGTTTTTCTCATGATCCTTCAACTGGCGAGAAGCATAAGAGACTACCCTGCCGTGCTGCATCAATACTGCGCCTAAACCCTGTAGAGACGCATCTGTATAAAGAACGAAACCATCGTCCCCTGATGGTAATACCGTCGTCGACACCAATCTCCTCTTCAACTCCTGAAAACTAGTCTTGCACGCCTCTGTCCACGTGAACTTCACGCCCTTCCTAGTAAGGCGTGTCAATGGCATAGCAATGCTCGAGAAACCCTCAACAAACCGTCTGTAATAACCGGCCAAGCCTAGAAAACTGTGAACCTCTGAATCGATTTTTGTTCCCTAATTGGTGACAGCCTCGATCTTCTGGGGGTCAACTGAAATACCTCTACTCGAAACAACATGTCCCAGAAAACCGACTGAGTGTAACCAAAATGCACACTTATTGAACTTCGCATATAGCCGCTTCTGTCGGAGCCTATCGAGAACAAGACGAAGATGTTGCGCGTGTTCCTCCTCGGAACGAGAATAGACCAGAATGTCATCGATAAAAACAATAACGAACCGATCTAGGAAATCCATAAATTCACGGTTCATTAAATCCATGAATACCGCTGGAGCATTGGTAAGCCCAAATGGCATTACCAAAAACTCATAGTGTCCATATCTGGTACGGAACGCTGTCTTCTGAATGTCAAAATCTCTAACCCTTAATTGATGATATCCGGACCGCAGATCAATCTTAGAATAGACCGATGTACCTCTGAGCTGATCAAACAAGTCCTCAATACGTGGTAGGGGATATTTATTCTTGATAGTGATGGCGTTCAACTGTCTGTAGTTGATGCACAGTCTCATCGAACCATCTTTCTTCTTCACGAAGAGAACCGGAGAACCCCAGGGTGATACACTAGGGCGAATAAAACCTCTGTCCAAAAGTTCCTAGAGCTCAACCTTTAACTCGTCCAACTCTCTCGGGGCCATACGATAAGGAGCTTTCGATGTCGGCGACGTCCCAGGTATTAACTCAATCATGAACTCCACTTGCCTTCTGGGAGGCAGACCCGGTAACTCCTCTGGAAAGACATCTGAATACTCTCGGACAATAGGGATGTCTGTGATCTGAGAGTCACCACTGTCTTCTACATTGATCATAGATAATAGAAAACCCTGGCAACCGTGCAATAAAAGCTTCTGAGCCTGAATCGCAGAAATGGTCGCTATACCGTCATCCCGGATGCCAGTGAAATCCCATGAGGGTTGGTTCGGAGGTCGGAATGTGACCACCCTCGTCTGGCAATCAACTGTGGCATGATATGCTGACAGCCAATTCATGTCAAGGATAATGTCGAACTCGACTATGTCCAGTACCAATAAATCTACTGTAAGAATGATGTTACCGAAATCTAAGGGACAACCTCGGACCTCCTGGGTAATGTCCAACGTATCACCAGATGGTAGGGAGATGATTAACCGCTGTGCTCTAATAGTGGGTAATCTACCAATCTCTCTCATAAAAGTACGAGAAATAAACGAATGCGAACTACCAGTATCAACTAGCATAATAGCTGAAAATGCATAAAGTGAAATCGTACCGCAAAATATGGATTCGTTGGCTCGCTGTGCATCCTCTCTATAATCGCATGAATCCGCCTAGTCTCCGGTGGAGGTGGAGGTGGTCCTACGATCGATACATACGAGGCCGATAGGAAGGCTGGTATATCGGGTCCCAACCGACGGGCTACAACCGACATCAGACGTCGCCGCTGCAAATGGTACTACAAAGGCCGGATCGATTCGCATCGTAGTCCTAAAATCAACTCCTCGTGACACCGTGACGGCACCGTGTACTCGCCCATGAATGTCATAGTACTCAAGGGGAGCTGCCCTCGCGGGCGCGCGGCTGTCCGGCCGTCTCGCCCTCTCTCGAGTCCTGCATCGACGCAATGGTCCTCCTTGGATAGAAACCCCGGAAGCCACATGTTGAGCCTTCAACGAACAATCTCGGCTCAGGTGTCCAGGCAGTTTGCAATAATAACAAACTGACTGTCCCAAGGTGCAGGCTGAGACGATATGCTCTCTCGATCCACAACGAGTACAGTGGGTGTCACTAGTGGGCGGCCTCCGACTCTGCTGAGAAGACCGGGAGGGCCCAGCTGAAGATCGTCCTGATTTCTGAGGCCGGCTAGATGCCCCAGAATGACTCTGACCCGATCGATCGCGACACTTTGTCGCCGCTCGAGTCTGTGGCTACCGGTCCGACTGTGGTTCTTCTCTGGCTCGCTTCTTTCGTCGATTGACCCTCTGTTGAGCCTGTTAGTGCATATAAGATCCACATATCTCCACAATGGTATGATATTGTCCACTTTGGGCCCAAGCCCTCATGGTTTTGTTTTTGGGCTTTACCCAAAAGGCCTCATTCCAATGGAGATATCTTTTTTCTTATAAGCACATGATCTTTTCCATGTCTTACCAATGTGGGACTTTGATTGTATTCCCCATACTCCCAACAATCCCCCCCTCAAACGAAGGACCACATTGGGCCCCCCCTCAAGCCTATCCCTCCTCGAAGGATTTTCTCTGCTTGATGTCCGATCTTCAACCCACCAGGACTTCCTGTCAGTTGTTCGGTCCCCCCGACCCAACTAGACTTCCTTCCTGATGTCTGGTTCTCTTGATCCGGACGTGGGAGCTCAACTTCCTTCGTTCGAGGTTCATGGCTTGACATGGACCACGGCTCTGATACCAATTGTTAGTGCATATAAGATCCACATATCTCCACAATGGTATGATATTGTCCACTTTGGGCCCAAGCCCTCATGGTTTTATTTTTGGGCTTTACCCAAAAGGCCTCATACCAATGGAGATATCTTTTTTCTTATAAGCACATGATCTTTTCAATGTCTTACCAATGTGGGACTTTGATTGTATTCCCCATACTCCCAACAGAGCCGACTCGATCAACAAAGCTCTATCCAATGCTTCTCGGTAGGAAGAACTGCTAAATCCTGCCATCTTGACCTGGAGATGTCCATCTAGTCCCTGAACAAACTGCATCATCCGTGACCTATCCTCAGCAACTAATTCTGGACAAAACCTGTCTAACCTATTAAATTCTGTATTATACTCGATCACTGAGTGATTATTCTGTCGTAGACTCAGAAAATTCTGACGTCGCATCATCTGATATGCCCGTGGGAAATACTGACTCTCAAAAGCCTCTCTAAATCTCGCCCAGGTAACCTGCTGCTCGCCAATAATCGAGCGTTGCATATCCCACCAGATCTCTGTTAGGGCAATCTCTTGCCGTAATATGGTTTTGATGGTGTGGCAAAGGGTTTAAGTTATTGTGTTATGTTGATTTGATATGTGCATTGAAGTCGTGCAGGACTTAGTAATTCGCACATGGAGCCGTGGCGAGTTTCACATCTCATGACTCGTGCCTTGAGTCAGTGAAGGATAGCTTTGCGGAAGCCGTGCACTTGGAGCATCCGAGGGACCGCCGGACGAGAAGCTTGGAGTGAAGCCGGAGGAAGTAGACTTCGAGGCAAGAGACGCGAAGGAGCATTGCAGAGTCGTGCGCCTGATGCTGCCGAGGGACGTGGCCGAGAACGAAGAGAACTTCGAAGGCGAGGGACTCCGAGAGATGAGAGTGAGCGATTGTAACCCGGGGAGGGGTAGCTCTTAGGTGAAACTTGGCCATTTGGCCAAGTGTCGGATGGGTTTTCCCGACACCGCCGATCGTGCATGTCATGCGATCGCCCGAGTCGAGTGAGTTCGACCGTATCCGATCGATGGGTTTATGCAGTCGATTGCCATGGAATGACAGTCGACTGCCAGAGGATATCGCGGGCACAGAACCGCTCGTAGCCGACTGGGCAGTCGACTACGGAGGCAGCAGTCGACTGGTGAGGTCCATCAGTCGACTGCCAAGAGTTCCGTTGGACTACAACGGTCGGGATCCGACGTGTTCGGAGGCCGTTGTAGTGACGGCAGTCGACTGCCAAGGGCAGTAGTCGACTGGTGGCGGCCAACGGGAAGAAATCAGCCCTCTCTATAAAAAGAGAGGGTGTGAGCCTTTGAGAGGCTAATGCTTATGCTCCAAGTGATCTTCCTAGTGCCCCACAAGCTCTAAACTCTTCTTACTTGTTTTTACTCCATTCTATTTGTAAGAAGAGTGATCTTGATTGTAAAGGTTACCTCCACCTAGCTTGGTGCAAAGGAGAGACCAATAGTGATTGGCTTTGGAGGAGTGATTCACCTCGGACGAATCGGGATCGTGGATTAGCGGCGTAGCCGTGAACCACGTTACATTCTTTGTTAGCGTTTGTATTTTCATTTATTGCTTTGTCTTTATTGTTTATGCTTCCGCTTGCGCTAACGATTGTGTAGACGAGCAAACGAACGAGAGAATTCCGACATCCATCTGAAGAGGGCTATTCACCCCCCTCTAGCTGGCCATATCGATCCCCTACAATCTCGACCTCGCCTCGTAAATGGAAGGCCGCCAACTCTGCCTTCTCCCACTCGGAGCAGACCATATAGTAGAAGGTACGCTCCATCGTCTCGATCCAAGACTGAGCCACGACCGGATCAGTCTCTCCGCTGAATAAAGTGAACCGACTTTTCATTGACTTTGCTAATCCTGGAATCCGAGCTCGTGCCGCAGCCACATCAATAGGATGGGTAGGGGTCGTCGCAGGAGCTGGCGAAACAACTGTAGATGGTGCCGCTGTCTGAGCAGGGGCAGATACCGAATGAGGGTCGACCGGCTCCACTAATGGGCCTGTCGGGTCTGTAGTAGCAAGTCCTACTGGTGGGGGTGTCTGATGTGTAGCAGCAGGGTCTCCCGCTGGTACATCGGATACTCCAGAAGTGGGTATCTCTGGAGGAGGAACCGCCGAGGACTGAGGATCCACGACTCCCGCAGCACCATGTGGAACCTGACCCTGATCAACATGCTCACCCTCAGTAGATCTCTCTGGCGACTCAGTCGCCAAAGATCTCAATGTCCTCTGTCGTGGCCGCCCCGCACAGCGTCTCGGCACAGGAGCACGCCCACCTCATCTCATATCTGATAAATTAATACAGATGTTACCAGAAGTAAAAAATAGATAAAATTTATCATCATACCTATCTCACCGTCAGGAGAGGTCTCGTTGCTGCCAAAACCCCATATTGATCTCATCAAAAATCCTCAAATCTCCAAAAAATAAAAATCGTCGGAAATTCATACCAATCCAAAATTTTCCAAATTGCCTCGTAAAACCTGCCAAATGTGGCGAACTCCGAAAAATCCAAAAACCCCTAGGAACTCGTAAACCTAGGCGCTCTGATACCAAATAAATTGTCACGCCCCGAGGGAATCCCCGCCAGACGAAAATCCGGCAGCATCTCCCCTGTACGGGTGACAAAGCCAATTTACATACAAGGCCTACACGGCCGGAATCCAAACACACACGCAGATAATAAAAATAGGCCTCTGGCCATCAACCAAAAGAAATGAGTAACATCTATCACAACTAGACTTACCCCTTCTGCCATCTGGCAGGAATACTCAACCAAAACCAATCCAAACAAAACCGAATAAAGGTCCATAAGGACACCAAAAATCCACGGATACAAATATCCAACACCAATCCTAAACATGTCCTCTAATCAAAATATCCAAACCAAAGAAACAAATAACAAATAAAAACTTTCACGAGTGGGGTTTGGTAGCTGCACTCTCCTGACAGCTTCATCCTGAAATAGATATAAATCAACGGGGTAAGTTCAAAGAACTCAGCGGGTATAGTCGATATGCAAGTAAGATATAGCTAACAATAAAAATCATGTCAGTGCAGTCTCACATATAGGGTAAGCAAGAAATAAATGCAAAAGGACTGTACTCACCTGAATCTCCTACCCTGATATAGGAGCATGTGCCCTACTATAAGAGTCATCACCATATACAAATATGTATCCTGTATGCATGACAATCATATGCAACATCCAAGGCATCAATACAATAATACAGCAACCACAATACAAATGCGATCCGTGCAAAGTACATGTCATGCAAATGACATGGTCACCCCTGACGCCAGTCAGCCGCCTCACACGCGATGGTGAAGCCGAGTGGGTAGGGCTATGAAAACTGTGCACTCTACCATCACTGCTCCTGAGTGACCGAGTGGACAGGATGCTATCGGAGTACACCTATTTTCCTGCCCCAAACAGAGTGGGGGAGCTAAGCTCTCATCTCCCGGTGTCATAGACCAGAGGAGGGATCTCTGCCCGCTACCACGCTGCCTCATCGCTACCCATGAGCGGACCAGCGGAGCCTGACAGAGCAACTGCACACACCCTCTTGATGTACCACTAACCCATGAGTGGCAGTGTGTGCAGGCCATGTAACTGGCTGCGGGCTCAACTATAAAGGAACCCCGTCCAGCCAGCATGCAATCATGCAAGATGGTGCATGATACTAAAGCATGTAAATCCAACTAAAAATACCTTTCTGAATAATATGCACAATCAATATGTACATATCCATAAACCAAGTAACTATGATCCAAATAAAACAGGGAAGATATAATCATATCCTATCACATGCATGTATCAAGTAGGCACCAACAATATACTAGGCATATAAACATCAAAATTATTGTATGTTATCCTAACTAGCATATCAACAATGACTATATCTAAAAGATAAGTCAAAATACCCGCCTGAATATAAATATCCGCAAGAATGAAAACGTCACGACCGGAGACCTGCCTCGTGACCGAAACCTGCATATAGCATAACTATAGTTAAGCACAAAAAATGCAATTCACCGACAAATCGAATACTTAATCGATTTCCTTCATAACCCAATTAACCCAAACTATTTCCAATTTTCACTAATTTTCCAACCATCTTATTAATCTTTTCCTACCACAAATATCCATACAATTAATTTAGCCCACTAAATCAATTGATAAAAATTTTGATTAATTAATGATAAGCTAATTAATCAATTAAACCTGGATTAACCCTCATTTTAACAACCTAAGCCAAATAAATAAAATTTAATGGCTTTTAATTTATCCAATAATTGTACCAATCAATTTACCCAATTAATTCCTAATCAATTAACCTAATTCATCAACTCACCGGGACCTCATAGCTTTGATTCACCCTACCGACCCATATCCTCCGAATACAATACGATCAACCGAATAACACCAAAATCATACTTACGGCCCTGTGATCCCACCGCCCTTTACACACTGTTGCCTAAATTAGGGATCTAATGAACCCTAATTGTAACCCAACATAACCCATAGCCATTTACAGCCGACCCCTTCCCTTGTCTCACCACCCGACAACAACCCACACGCTGGACAACAAAGGAAAAAAAATGAAACAAAGTGATTACCGTGAATTTCTCTTCACTGGCGACACTTCCCTCCCAGCCGCTCGGTTCACCGGAGACGAGGACCTACCGATGCCCTAATAGTCTGCTCCGGCAACCTCCGGCCAGAAATCACAGCGAAGGGGAAGGGGAGGCTCGGGCGATCCTGTGGCAGAGGAGCCGACGGCCTGGGCATCGGAAAGGCGACGCCGGCTGCTGTGGAGAAGGCGATGACCGCAAGTCTCGACCGCGAGAGAAAGAAGGCTCGGCGGAAGACATGCGTTGCGTTTGCCGGTGCTTGCAGAGAAACAACCCGATCTCGGCGTCGGGCACCGAAGGGGAGCACAGTGCGTGCGGCGGTGGACGCCGAACTCGCGTCGCGTCGGGCGGCGGTGCTCGCGGGAGCGCAAATTTCTTGCTGCCGCGCGATGGGGGAAAACTCGGTGGCTTCGGCCGCGATCAAGGAACCGCTCGGGATAAAAGAACTACGGCGAGAAGGAGATCGCGAGAGGAACTGCCGAGGGGAATAAGAGTCACGGCGGGGAAAAAGAAAAATGAAATTTAGGTTTTCATCGTGGATTAATCCCCTTAAATAGACCCCACCTAAAACCTATTTATTTTATCCCCGTAATTATCTCGTACGACCTCCGTTTAAATCCAGAAAATTTTTGGAAAAATTCCTAAAATTCCCTAAAAAATCCCAAAAAATTTCTAGGATTATTTTCTTATTTATTTGGCTATTTAATTTAATATTTTAAAATTTTCAGTATTTAACACATTCTCTAGGAATACAATATGCCTTGAAATAAACACCTTTTGTTCCAAGGAATGATAGAATTGGTAACCTCTCGTTTCCTTAGGATAACCAATAAATAGACACTTATTAGACTTAGCCTCTAGCTTGTCCGATATATTATCCTCTTCACATAAGTAGGATACCTCCATATCTTCAAATAAGATAAATGAGATTTTCTACTATTCTACATCTCATATGGAGTAGTAGAGATTGCCTTAGTCGGGATTTTATTTAACAAGTAAATAGCGGTCTCGAGTGCGTAACTCCAAAAGTTTTTTGGAAGACTTGCATGATGTATCATTGACCTAACCATGTCCAACAAGATTCAGTTTCGCCTTTCTGCCACACCATTATGTTGTGGCGTGTAAGGTGGAGTCCTTATGGACAAGATGTCATTGTCCCTTAGATAATCTTGAAACCCTTGGCTTAGGTATTCATCACCTCGATCCGATCGAAGTATTTTAATACTTTTCCCAAGTTGTTTCTTTACTTCCTTTCTAAAATCTTTAAACCTTTAAAAGACTTCAGACTTGTATCTTAACAGATACAAATACCCATATCATGAATAATCATTGATAAAGGTAACAAAATAGTTATAACCTCCTATGACATAAGTTGGCATTGGTCCGCATACATCGGTATGTATAAGGCCCAATACCTCAACTACTCGTTCACCCTTTCCTCTGAAAGGTAGTTTAGTCATCTTTCCTTTTAAGCATTAAATATATATGTCTAATGAATCTGATTCATAAGACTCTAAAATGTCAAGCCTCTGCAGTTTGGACATGTGTTCATTGCTTATATGGCCAAGAAGACAATGCCATAATTGTGAGGTTAATTGATTATCTAACTTAACACATTTGCTATTTGATTCGATATTGAATATCTCGTTGGATGTATCTAACGTGTAGATTTCATTATTTAATATCCCAGTAGCATAAAGAGCACTATTTAACGTAATATAACAATAATTATTACTAAACGTCAAATGATAACCTTTCTTATTCAAACATGAAATAGAAACAATGTTATTTATTAATGCAAGAATATAAAAACAATCATTCAACTCTAAGACTAGTCCCGTAGGAAGTCGCAACATATAAGTACCCTTGGCTACTGTAACAACTTTTGCTCCATTGCCAACCCTTAGATCTGCTTCTCCCTTATCCAGTCTTCTTCTGTTCCTAAGCCCCTATATGTCATTACATATATGAGAGCCACACCCGCTATCCAATACTTAAGTGCTAGAAGAAATAGTATGACATTCAATAACAAATATACCTAAAGTAGATTGGACATCAAATGCCTTTTTCTGCTTCAGTGACTCCAGATATTGCTTACATTTTCTCTTCCAATGACCATCCTTGCCACAATGATGGCAGGTGCCCTTGGGAGTTATTTCTTCCTTCTTTGCCTTCTTCTTCCCTTTAGCTTTTGTTTTTGACTTCCTCTTAGAACCTTTCTTTGAGGAGTCTACCAGCATCACCGCCTTCTGTTCTTTCGCAACAGATGACTCCACTGTTTTGAGCATATTGATCAATTCAGGAATCATGGACTCAATATTATTCATTTGATAGTTCATCACAAATTGTGAATAGCTACCGATCAGATTGTGAAGAATTAAGTCAATACTTAATTCATGGTCCATGAAAAACCCTAATCATCCCAATCGCTCAATATAGTTATTCATCTTTAGTGCAAACTGCACTGCAGATGAACCCTCTTGTATCTTCGAGCGAAAGAGGAGTTGGGTGACCTCGAACCTTTCAGATCGCGCCTGCTCATCGAACAACTCTCGAAGATGAAAGACATTTGTATTAGCATCCATATGCTCATATTGCTTCTGTAACTTAGGAGACATCGATGCTGGCATAATGCAACTCGTCATCTCATAGTCATCAACATGTTTCTGGTAAGCCAACTTTTGGTCACTAGACGCATTGTCTTTAGGAGGTTTGGGAAGAACTTCTTCAAGGACATAAACTAGCTTTTCAGCCTTGAGAACAATTCTCATATTGCGAAGCCAGTCCAAGAAGTTTGACCCAGTCAATTTGTTGTTGTCTAAAATCGAACGTAAATTAATGGAGGTTGACATTGTTGTTCTAATTAGTACCTAGATATACAAAAAGAGGTATATAAGAGAGATGAATTTATAGTAATGTAAACAATTTACATTAACAAGAAACTACCACTATTTTTATCAAATTCAATAGCCCTCACTTTGAATTCGAGAGATGGTAGGTGATCTCTTAGTGGGTTGATATCCATTTTGAGAGAGTCCAACAAGTCATTCATAGTCATAATATTAGGTGTCAACAGTACCCATTATATATCAAATATATAACTATCACTTTATGCTATCAACTAATTGAATGTTCACATATACATTAGGTTGTTAACTCATTAACATATATACATCCAATGCATATCACTTTATTGCACCTTTGTCCACATTGACCTTAGAGAGAGTCTAACAAATTAATGCTTTCAGTTAAGGTCGGCCCATTAATCGTGAGATCGAATTTAAATGTTTTGAACAAATCCAATTTACAAGCCAGGCTTGGAGAGAGTTCAACAATCCAAACTTGAAATTGACCTCTGGTCATTACCATTTAAAATAAACATCGAATCTCGTATGAATTGAACATGCTCGATGTCATGTCGGGCTTAGAGAGAGTCCAACAATCCAAATACGAAAAAGAACTCTGGTTCAACCATATTAATGGAAGGTGTTAGCCTTAATATTTGCACGAGTGATTTCAGGTTATTATGAGTCTTATCTATAAAAGGAAATAAATCTAAATATAGAAAAACCAAGGTCACATTAGGAAATAAATTTTTCGATGTGAACGTGAGTCTATGCTTAGGCTCTAACGATGCGGTTAACACCTTCGGTGTTTCTAGGCGCATCCTCGGTATTTTCTTTTTGGGTTACAAACATATTCTATATGTAAAATCAAGAATACTTTAATCTATCATATAGATAAACATGACACAGGTATATTAAAACATCAAACATACTTTAAATCTTCTCCTACAACATGTAATATATGCCAAACAAATAAGGTGACTCTGACACCACTTGTTGGAGATTTTGGGATCATGCGCAGTGGAATAAAGCGAATAAAATAATTTTTATTCCATCTCAAACATCCCCTGGGGGCCGGAAAAATTTGCTTTGGCATTATCATATGAAAACACACAAGAAGAAGGAGAAGTTATACCTTCGAGATTCTTTTGAATCCATCAAAACCACAAGTAAGACCAACGGGCCTTGCCTCTATCAGTATCCACATCGGGATCACCTGAGACAATTCTTAGAGTAGCAAGTCTTTGTCTTCGATTGGTGTTAGTCAACCGGTGGTGACAAGAGAAGAGGAGAGAGTAAAAACAGCTACCAAGGGAAAACCTAAACCAATTCTTAGCCAAAGATTATCAAGGGATATATTAATCGGTCTCTTGATTAGGTCATCTTATGAGGCTTAAACGGAACATATCTTATCATAATTATTCCATAATTAAGGTAAGAACAACCCAGGAAATTTCTATAAAGAGAAATCTCCAAATTCAATGGAACCGTGACATGGTCGTGTGGATTCACATGGCACGGCTGTGCCAGGACACATGACCTGGCTGTGTGTCCTTCTGGGCACAACCCAGTTCAGCTATTTTTCTGACCAGAGCTAGGCACGACCCTTGCCAAGTTAGGCACGACCATGTAAGGCTCTGTATGGTCCGTTCTCTGTATGGTCCGTTTGACTTCGTTTAAGTGTGATATGGTCGTGTCATGTCCAACAAAGCCATTGGAGGTTTCATAGCCTCCGTTTTCCACCCCCTTTGGTCTAGTTCAACCAGACATATCCTCTCTCAACGAGAATCTCATTCTCAGATTTGTTTTGCATTTCGAGATCACTTGTAGTGCGTGTGACCCAATAGGTTCTCGGTTATCTTGGTCATTCATAATTAACCCATTAATTATGAATAGATCGTGAGTGACACCTAGCAGTACATCATAATCCCGAATTGACCGGAAAGTCTAAATCGACTTCAGAACATTTTCTGAACCCTTCAGCAGCTTCAGTTGTTCGTGTCTTGTTACTTTCACTCATCCTATACCCACTTGGTTCATGACATAGTCTCTGTCTTCATCCCCACTAGGCTGACTACGTCACATCTAGCCCAAGTTATTTTTCTTATCTTGTGGATTCAAGTTACTCCTACATGTTCCCAAGAAGATCATCTTCTCAACATGCTTATTCTGGCCAGAGACTTCTAAATAACAATCCTGACAAGAGGCCCAGGGTATACATCTCCTTTATCAGGAGTGGTGAATCCTCTGTGGGCTATTCAAACACTTTCGATTACTTTAGCTTATACTCAATCATCTCGGAGTTACACCTACTATGTAGTTGGCTCCGAAGAAGTCAAAGTACAAGGCGCCATGATCAAGGTGACTTGAATACCTCAAGTCTAAGGAAGCTCGCACTCAAGCTGCAATGAGATCTTCAACGATATATAGAACCATATGAAGTCTCATAGCAGGTCACTCCAATGAACTAGTTACCATAACTAGCACCACATGTTCACTCTTAGCATCCCTATGTTTCTATTCAGTGAGTACCAAATGCTTGGATAAATCAAGGAACATAACATGTGCTAGTCTTACAGAATTGATGATATCCAATCTCGTCAATTCTTCGACTAGGGATAATTTTAATTCTTGCATATTTACACATAATGAGATACTCACTAATTGTGATCCAATCATAATTTCTCTCATGTTATGTATCGTATTGTTGACTTCAGTATATGAGTTTAAGATCCAATCAAATACATAGATAATGTATACTCAAATAGTAAATTCTATTAATAACTTTTAAAACGATTACCTTAGGACACCTCTCAATTACATCAACAAGTATTGACACTGCAGGTATGTTATCGTTAAACAAAGTTAAAGATAATATAAATTACTATGCTTTCCCAAACATATAGTTAGTATGTTCTCGATATGCATTTGTTATTCAGAACCAATAGGTAATTTGTCAAGTATATGTCTCTTTTTGTTTGTTTTGGTAATTGATTTTGTGTTTCTGCTTTATTAGATCAATGTTAGATTTTTTTTATCCACGTATATGCTAAACTTAGGTATTTGGTTACTAATGATGGACTGCTACAGTACCATCAGTCGACTGATGACTATAGACAGTCGATTGATGGACTAGAATTTACAATGAAAATAAAATTTGTCGTAGATTTGGCGACGAAAAAAATATTCGTCGCAAAATCTGATTATTCCACAGCAAGAGATCGTGAGTTCGGTGCTTATTGTTTTTCTGGATTTGGTAACGAAATTAATTATTCGTCGTAGATTTGGCTACGAAATATTTTTTTGTTGCATATTTGACAACAAAAATTTAGCGACAAAATTATTTTTCATTGTAGATTTGACGACGAAAAATATTTTCGTCCCTAAATCCGCTACAATAAGCATCACAATTTTGTGACGAAAATATTTTTCGTCGCTAAATTCATGACGAAATATATTTTTCGTGGCAAATATTTGTGACGAAAATTGATTTTCATAGCAAATATATGCACGAAAAATTATTTTATCACAGATATTTGCGATGAAAATTAATTTTCGTTGTAATTTTTTTAAACGAATTTATATTAGTCGCAAAGTTAGTCGCTAATTTGCAATAAATTTTGTGACAAAATATTTATTTGTCGAAAAAATTGTGATGAATTTCTATTTTTCATCGCAAAATTTTGCACCGAATTATTTGCAACGAAATTTTTTCCGTTGAAAATTCTATTGAAAAATATTTTTGGAACGAATTTGTATTCAAAATTCGTCGTAAAATTTATTGCAAAATTATTATATTTTTTAGTGTATCCAAAAAATAAACATGTTACTCAAATATCAAAACACAAACTTTGGTCTATCAAAACTAGGATGGGTTTGATTTCACCAATATACTCAATTTGATATGACCAATCAAACTCAAACACAAAGAACCTTATGCATATCTAGTATTTGAATTCTTTGTGTTTTAATTTTTAGGATCTCGAATAGTCACCAAAATTCCTCTCTAGTGAGACGACTCAAGCCTTTTTGGATTGAGTCATCTATCTTAACGACGTGTTCAAGAGGAGAAGGGTAAAGCAATAGAAAGTAGTTGAATCTATAGACGAGTAAGAAACACACATGACAATCAAGCATCACTGGTGCATCATGCAATGCAAATAAAGAAATAAATATTTGAAAAAAAAAATAATAATAAAATAAAATTGATATAATTTTCATATTGGTTCATTTGTGATAAAAGAAAAGAAATTAAAAATTTTAAGAATTTTTGTTTAAGATTGACACTCTTGTAATAAATTAAGATAAATAAAAAAAATATTTGAAATTGATGCATCTATAATAAATCAGAAATTCAATTTTTATTATTTGATAATCAATATTTTCATTTTAATAATAAATAGAAAATAATTATCATCTTCAATAAGATTAAACTATTTACTTTATTCAATTTTTTTTACTGTTGCATCAAGTCTGTAAAATTAAGTTGTCTATAAAATTAATATAGAGTGTTGTACTATAATTTTTTTTAATTAATATATTTTTCCATTTAATTTTTTCGTACAAACGTTTTTCCTCTGGGTGAAGTTTTCCTTAATTATCAATTTCATGGCACTACAAAAAAAAAAAAAAAAAAATAGTGACGAATTACTATTTCATCGTTAAAACTGCATATTTACGACGAAATAATCTATCGTCGCAAAATAATCTTATATTTGTGACGAAATATAACATTTCGTTGCCAATATATTATATATTGACGATGATATAAATATATTTGTCGTAAAATAATATTTAGTGACGAATAAATATAGAATCGTCGTAAATTATTTAGCGACGAACTATTAACATTCGTCGCAAATTATTCAGTTGAGCCGTCAGTCGAGTAAACTGGATTCTATGGCCGACTGAATGTCAGACAGTCGAGTCGTCAATCCTGTTAGTCGATTGAATATTAGAGACGATATATTTAAATTTCGTCGCAAACATATCAGTCGAGCCGCCAGTCGAGTTAACTCGATTCTGTGATCGCGACCAAATTACTGGCAGTCGACTGATGATAAATATTAGAGATGAATTTTAAATAATCGTCGCTAATAGTTATTATATTAGTGACGAAAATTTAAAATTCGTCGCTAACCTTTCAGTCGAGTTGCCAATCGAGCGGACTCGATGCACGACAATTTTGGCTTAGCGACGATAATGTAAAGATTCTTCGTTAAGATCATAAATATTAGTGACGAATAATTCATATTTCATCGCAAAAAAACACGAGAAAACCCTATCCCGCCCTGAATCTCCCATTTTCTCCACGCGACTTCCTCTCCTCCGGCGATTTTCTTCTCTACGGTGACTCCCCGCGCCAGTGTTCGGCGACTAGCTCCGGCGACAAGCTCTGGTGCCATAGCTTCCTCTGGCACATGACTCCTTCTCGGCCATCTCCCGGCTGTGCAACAAGCTCCGGCGACAAGTCCGGTGCCCTAGCTTGCGCGCGACTTCTTCTCGGAGCCTATCTCTCGGTTGTGCGGCTCCAGTGAGACCTCCGACCTCCTTCTCCAACTCCAGCCTCCTTTGACTCCGGCGGATTAACTCTCCAACGTCCAGTGGAAATCTTGTTCGGTAATAACTATATGTTCTTTATTGATAGTAGTAATGTTGATGGAAACTTATTCAAATACATATTTGGTGTTGGTGATGTGGAGTGGACAATGATTTCATTATCACTTGGACAGTGGTTTTGTTGGTCATTGTAATCCCAATTAGATTAAACATTTAGATAAAAAATAGATTTTCTTCGTAATTATTTTTGGGTCAAACAACTTGTATGGTTTATCAAAAGCTACGAATAACACAACTTGTAAGACATATTCCTAATTCTTTGACTTTTTTGTTTTGGCAACTATGCGCTTAATTATATTACTAATTAATGGTGACACGAAGACTTAAACAATATGCAACAACTACATAATTTACAAGATCTTGTATTGCCTTTTCATCCTTTCGAGAGTTATTGTGCAAAATAAATTCATTTTCTAACGATATTAATTGAATTGTTTATGTTGTTCATACATTGTACTCCTTTGTTTGAATGCAAGCTGATTTATACACTTTAAGTTTTCTTGTTTGAAAGCTTTCTACTTTTAGATATATCTCATTTACTACTAGATGAATGTTTGACGCATTTATCAGGTACTAACATAGACTTGATGTTGGAGATTCAGTTTGTCGAATTATAATGTTATTACTAGTTTTAGGATTGCCCTTGGTTATTTCTGCATGTTTCTTATGGAAATCTTGATTGGTAACAACTTTAATTTTAATATCTAGTTGTCAATGCATGCACATGAAATTGCATCTGTAAATTTCTCAAAATCATGATTTGAGCATTAGAAATTTGTTTAGTTTAGGAGATTTTTATTTCTTGCATAATGAAAAAAATATTGATAGTTGAATCGTTACTTAATTCTCTTTGTTTGAACATGATGATTCTATTTTTAGCCTGAGTGACTATACCACAACTTAAACTTGGCTAGCCATAGGTTTTTTGAAGCACATTTATAGTTATATCATGCAATTAAGTAATAGTCATTGAAACTAAATTTGTTGCATATATACCCATATGCAATTGTGATGTAGTGAATTTATTGTGCAACGGAACAGTAATGTTAAGAAATTCTCCCATTCGATAATGCTATCAACTAAATTAAGTGTTATTTATACCCATATACATCGATCTATATATAATGCTTATGTCACAGCTATGCCGCCTAAGAGAATTGAGCACCCCCCAATTGTACCTACGCCTAACGATCAGTCTTAGAAAAAAGATCGGATTACTGTTTTTAATACAACCCACTGTACTTCGTCAAAAGGATGGAGTGGGCGAGAGAGTCGAGGCTGTATACGTAAGATATAATCCATAAAATTTAGTAAAGTTATTTTTAAATATTAGTAATTCTTTGTAAACATATTAATAATGTGTTTTGTTATTCTTAGGGTGAAATGGTGAGACTATGAGATGAACACATCCAGTCATAAGAAATCGGAGATGACATCGATGCAGTTCAGATTGCAGATCAGGTGTTTGATCAAGTACTCGATTTTCGCTCTGGATATATTAGAGGACTTGGAAGTGGGTCAAAACCAGTTAAATCCACTTCTTCATATGCTAGCTCCTCCTCTAGAACAACTAATGCAGCACTGCGTGAACAACTTCTGTCCACCCAAGAGGAGCTAGCAAACACTCAAGCTCGATTAGCTAGCACCCAAGATGAGTTGACATCAATGAGATCAAGACAAGATATGTCTGAAGCAATTCTAAATCGGCTTGCACCTGGAGCATTACAATCATTGATGCATGAGTCATCTTCAGCTCTACCTCCTCCTCCACTTTAGAGTTTGTGAACATTTATATTTTGAGCTAGTAAAATTGTACTCAATTTGAATGTATTTGCATTTTAATACTATGAATTTGTGAAAATGGATGTTTTGGACTTTAAATTTGATGTTATGTTGGTTGTTTTTAAATATATATGTTGGTTTTATTATTTCAGTTGTATGTTTTAAAGTTAAATTGTGTGGTTGATATTGTATTACAGAATTTTGAATACAAATAAAATGATTTTTAGAAATCTGTATTTTCATGGTTAGCGATGATTTTTTAATATTTTGTCGCTAACGGTCGATATACGACTCCAGATTTTGAGGGTTAGCGACGATTTTTATAGTTTCGTCGCTAAATTTGGGGTATCAGTCGAGTCGTCAGCCAACGCATTCGACTGTTATAGGACTTTAGCAACGAAATTTATACATTTCGTCACAAAAGTATCTCCAGTCGAGGCGCCAGTCAAGGTTCTTCTGCTTCTGTGGCTGGTCAAAAAATAGATGTTAGCGACGAAATAAGGTGTTTTCGTCGTTAATTACCAGTCGAGTTGCGAACGACTGATGTTTAGCGACGATTATTTATATTTCGTCACTAATATCGGTGATTTTTCTATTTTCCGGTATCGAGAATTTGCGACGAAATCTTTATTTTTGGCGACGTTTCTATTTCTGTCGATAATATTAATGACGAAAATATTTTAATTCGTCGCTAACTTATCTTAGCGACAAGCTTATTACGACGACTCTAGCGACGAAAATTTTTCATCGTAAAATGTATTTAGCGGCGAATATTTGATATTAGCGACGAAAATAATTCGTCGCTAATTTTTCTTTTTCTTGTAGTGTGGGTAGAGAGAAAGATTCCAATCAACGAAGGTTAGCTTAGACAATAGATTTTCTTTTAAGATCATTATGATTTTTTATTCAAAACCTTAACATATTTGTTGCCAAAGTCTTTACTAACAAGCTAGCTGTCAACGCCAAGACAATATATAGAGCTTACGTTCTTTTCTAATTCGGCCACTAACTATAATTCCACTTCAAACCAGAAGACATACACCAGTTACACTATGTTCCATTGTCTTTGGTAATCACTTGCTCCTCTCTATCATTCATTATCCTTGAACAACTTGACCGAATTAAACTGACAAATTGATAATCTTAGTCCTTCCTTTTGGTCTCGCCCAAACTAATTAATTCCAAGTATTATGAACCTATTTCACACAACTTAATAAAATTCCATCCACTTCCTCTGCTTATGTTTCCTATTCAGAAGATAATAGATTAATTTGTAACTATTGACAGATCAATTACAACACGTTCTGAAAATACTAGAACGTACCACTTGAGATATTCATATTGTGTTTGGAACTGGAAGACCTCCTCATCCACCATTGAATCCATGCCATAAAACAACATCCACATAGGCATACCCAAGGAGCAACCTCTCGGATAAGGATAAGATTGAGAGCATCGCAGCCACCCAATATGAACCACAGACCTTGACACCTCATCCCAAACTAGATTCTACTTTCTCGCCATGTAGATGCATGTTTCAGATATAGCAAGCAAGCTTCTCTCTTCTCCGCTCTTGTGCTTGGGAAGAAGAAGAAGACGACAACGACGACGACGCCGACAATGGCAGTAGCCTCAGCCCCCTCCATGGCCAGCCAACTGAAGACGAACCTTCTCTGTTCCAGCACTAGCAGACCCCTCGTCAACCCCAAGGGAATCTCAGGGCCATCACTCACCAGGAAGAGGCTTTGCCTCACTGTTAGAGCCATCCAGGCAGAGAAGGTATAGCGATCAAATTGATGAACTTTTCCTCCATCTAAATTGTAATATAATTTATATTTCTGATTTGCCATTTGTGTAGCCAACGTATCAAGTGATTCAACCCATCAACGGCGACCCATTCGTCGGCAGCCTGGAGACGCCGATTACTTCAAGTCCACTCATTGCCTGGTACCTCTCCAACCTGCCGGCCTACCGCACCGCCGTCAGCCCGCTCCTCCGCGGCATCGAGGTCGGCCTCGCGCATGGGTACCTCCTCGTGGGGCCCTTCGTGAAGACGGGCCCGCTCCGTAACACCGAGGTGGCGGGCGCCGCCGGATCCCTGGCCGCCGCTGGTCTCGTCGTCATACTCAGCGTCTGCCTCACCATGTACGGGGTGGCGTCGTTCAACGAGGGGGAGCCGTCGACCGCGCCGACGCTGACGCTGACGGGGCGGAAGAAGGAAGCGGACAAGCTGCTGACGGCGGAGGGCTGGTCGCAGTTCTCGGGTGGGTTTTTCTTCGGAGGGATCTCCGGCGTGCTCTGGGCTTACTTCCTCCTCTACGTCCTCGACCTCCCTTACTACATCAAATAAAAGATCATGCATGTTACTTACTATATCTGTTTAAGAGTGGGCTTCGATTTGTATATTTGACTTCAAATGGTTCTTATCGGTTGTTTAATTGCCTCGTCGAAAATGCAATTTTTGGGCAAAAATGCTTCCAATTAGTTTAAGTAAAATGTTTTGGTAAAAAACAATCAGTTTAACCCGCACCTTTGCTGCGGTTTCTAAACTATGGAAAATAATTATTAACAAATGGAAAATATATCTAAGGCTTGTATTTTCATACAATTAAAAATTATATATTATTTTTTAGGGGAAATATCTATTAGCACCCTGAATGACTGAGAGGGCAATTACTAAGAATTCCAAACGATGTGAATCACAATTTCGATGTGTTGCCAATTTTATATATATATATATATATATTTTTATTTTTTATTTTTTATTTTTTTTTTAAAATGTTAATTTTTCTACAATTAGATTAACTATATTTTCATTTTAAGGGGGCATATCTTATACTCATTTAGTATGAATGAAGTGATCACATTTTTAGAAATCCAATATTGATTGGAGTTCTTTGGCTTTACTAGATATTTACTAGAAATAATTTCCTTATATATCTTCTTAACGAGTCTTCTAAACTTAGAATCCTTAGTCAGATTAGTTTCATCAAAGTCAATACTAGAAATGACTTTCTTAGTAACCTTGACTCCACTTGATCTTCACTAGCTTTCTACATTATAAGTATTTATGTAAATAAGACTAAACTCAAACAATCAAAATTTCCCGCCTTAACTTTGAAATGTAAGATAATTTCTCTACACCGAAGCCAAGTTAGCATTGAACTTTAACTGAATCAGAGATGCGCAAAATTAAAAAGTACTCAACGGCAAAAGAACTATGGTAACCAGTAATCAAGATCCTTGAAAGATCAACAAAAGAAAAATCTACTACAGTCAAGGCTCAATGCATTCACAATGACGAAGGGGGAGAAATAAACTAACTTATTTTCAAACTAACAAGTGTGGGTAACGATATGTCAAATAGGGATATCATTCAGACAACTTTGAATGCCTCGGTATTGGCAAAATAATGAATCTAGATTACTTTTATTCAAGTCTTGAGCAATGAGGTAGCTCTTGACCATGACACTCCAATAGTGAGGGATATCATTCGGATGACTTCAATACCAACGACTCATTATTGGAATTCCATGTCAATAGTTACCAAATTGCTTGAGACCTAAATGTAAGTAGTCTATTGGTGCAATCAACCAATAATCAAGATTGACGAAACTCGAATTGAATTTTGATATGTGAATAATATGTGACAGAGTTTGAATGATATGTAACCAAGTGAGACTTCTCAAAAAGAAGATTATTGGTCAAGGATAATAAAACTCAAGGTGATCGTGATGGAGAATGTTGAACAGGAAGATTAATGGATAAATCAATCTTGGATTAAGATGACCATAAAGGATATAGTGTTCAATGGCAGTTGCTCAAGTGAGATATTAAATAGGCCAAGGTTGACCAAATACTTACTAGGTAGAAAAGACTAAGTGGGTCATAGAGAACTAAATACTTGATGGTCGAAAGTTTTAATAGGTAGTTGGCAAGAGGTGAAGTTCAAGTGGGACATAGAGGACTTGACACTTTGTTGGGGATCTTGTTAAGGCTAGAGGGGGATGAATAACTTTTCTTAGATTCTTTCTATAACTTTGTTAGCAGAAGTAAGTATATTAAAAGCTAGAATGGAAAATAAGATAAATAATGCTAACATAAAGATGTAATATGGTTTAGAGATCTACTCCTACTCCACAACAATCCTTAAGGCGGATTACTCCCCTTGCAAACTTTCATTATTTTCTCCTTTGGATGAACACCATGGTAGAGGAAACCTTCTGACAACAGTGATCTCTTCTCCTTACAAGATTTGATGAATGAACTTTGGAAGAAGAGATTGTGCAGAGAAAGTCTTAGAAAATTTTTGGAGAGCTTTAGGATGTTTCTTTAACAAATTCAGACTTCTCTACAAGCTTGAAGACTCCTCTTATATAGAGTTTTGAAGCCCAATTTCGTGGTCACCATTTTCTCTTTCGCCAGTCGACTGCTCAACATTAGCAGTCGATTGGTGCTTTAATGGTTTCTAACACGTCGTGATTTTCGAGATTTCGAACGTTATAACTCAATGATCATTTAACCAGTCGACTGGTCTTTAGACCAGTCATTGGTCTCAACTCATTCGACTGACTAGTTGACTCAAACTCTTTCTGTTCGCTATTTACTTCAGCCAGCTGACTGCTCTACCACAACTGATGACTGCTATGTCGCAGATCTCCCGAGCACCAATTTCTCATTTTTCTAAGCACCTGTGATCGAGCCCCACTCGTCCTAACTACTTGGCCAGTTGACTACTTCACCACAATAGTTTACTGCCTGAGCATCGAGTCCCCCGAGTACCTCTTGATGCCTCACCTGCCCGAGTGCCGAGTGCCGAGCCCTGCTCGGGACTTGCCGAGCACTGCTCGGGACTTCTCGAGCACTCAAATCTCTCATTGTTTGAGCACTTGATCAGTCTATAGGGAATGATTTGGTCACGCTAGAGGGAGGTGAATAGCAATTCGTTGATTTCATCATTTCGATCGTATTCCTGCTTGTCTATAATTTGTTGGCACAGCGGAATATATAAAATAGCATAAACAAAAACAAAGACAAAACATAGTCACAAGACAAGAAGATTTAACGCGGTTCAGATCCCTAGTTCTTACTCCATAAGTCGAGCTCTAGTCGAGCTCCAGTGATGCACACCAAAACTATCAAGCATCTCCTTCTCGGAAAACACTTCGGAGGTAAAAAATACATCTTACAAAAAAGATTACAAAAGTAATACACCAAGCAAATACAAGTATATAAATGAAATGCAAAGAAAATTTTACAAGAGTGCTTTTGATTGCTTGCTTGTTGCTTGCTTTGGATTGCTCTTGAAGATTTGGAATGCAACTGCACTTCCCCTTCAAAATTGCCCCAAAAATTGCTGGTGGAAAGCCTCCCTTCGAGTTCCATTTAAATCCTCAGTCGGGCTATTTTCCATCTTCCAATCAATTGCTCTTACCTAGCAGTTGAATGGACGCTTAGCCATTATCTCACAACGGACTAATCCACGTTAGATTTGAGGTCACCAGTCAACTCCCCTAACCTAGCAGTCGACTACCATAGGCACTAGTCAACTATTGAAGAATTTGTGCCCTTAATTCTAGTCAACTACTCTACCCTAGCAGTCGACTGTTGTGGACCAATCGATTGATCAAACCTAGTAGTCAACTGCCAGAGTCACAGATTAGTAGTCGAGCCTCAGTCGACTACTTGACTAGTCGACTGGAGAATAATCTTAGTTGACTGCTCCGAGTCAACTAGGCTTCCGAGTGTCAAACACTCGGCCAGTTGACTAGCGAAAGCCATCAGTCGACTAATAAACTTCAAACATGAGATTTAACTCAAGTATGATCCCCTCAACCTTGATACACACCCATAGCTTAGACCTAAGCCTGCTAGCCACCTCCATCAGCCTCACGCCTCTCGGATCCCTCTGAGTCCTCCACGACTCGTTTATCCTTTGCGCTAGCCTTCAGGTGCTTCTATCGACTATTGTCATGCTAACCGAGTCCTTTGCCAAGGTACATTTGGACTTATGCTGGCAAGACTCTATTGTTGGACTTTACGCTATCAAATATTGGACTTATGTTGTCAAGACTACATGCTTAGATTTTACGCTACCAATATCACACCCTTTGACTTCCCAATTACCAAGTATCTATACTTGGACTTTCACTGCCAAAGTTCACTTGTACTTTACGCCGCTAAGACTACACACTTGGACTTATGCCACCAAGACTATACCTTTGGACTTTCCTTGCCAAGTACCCATGACTTGGACTTTACCATTGCCAAGACCCATGCTTGGACTTTTCATGCCAAGTACCTAAGACTTGAACTTTCTATGCCAAGTATTCATGACTTGGGCTTTCCAATTGCCAAGACCCAAGCTTGGACTTTCATTGTCAAGTACCCATGACTTGGACTTTTCCATGACAATCACATTGTCAATCCATTTGTCAAACATTAATACACTGCTCGAGTCCCACTCGAGTCTGGTCAATTGTGACCTAGGTCGATTGACTAACATAGTCAACTAGTCAAGACCACCAATCGACTGCTCGAGTATGATGGTGCAATTGTCCTAGGTCACGATTGACCAGACTCGAGTGGGACTCGAGTAGGGTTTTGATGTTTGACAATGTGATTGTCAATGTGTTTATCAATATGGTTTGACCATATGACTAGTGGATGATTGAGATATCCAAGATCATATAAGAAAGATTATTATGAGGTGATTGTTGGAGCAAATGACTTTAGGTCAAAGGTTGACCAAGCTCGAGTGAGACTCGAGTAGAAGTCCAATATTGGATTCTTGGTAATAGAGAAGTCTAAGTATGAATACTTGGCAAGGAAAAGTCCAATGGTGAAGTCTTGGCAAGGGAAAGTCTAAGTATGGATACTTGACAAAGGAAAAGTCCAAGGGTGTAGTCTTGGTCTGTAAGTCCAAGTGTGTAGTCTTGGCAGTGAAAGTTCAAATATGAATATTTGGAAAAGGAAAAGTCCAAGGGTTTAGTCTTGGCCACGTAAGCTCAAGGGTATAGTCTTGGCGGTGAAAGTCCAAGTTTGGAGACTTGGTAAAGTAGACTCGTTAACATGACATGGCTGACAAAAGCACTTGAAGGCTAGGGCCAAGGGTGAGGAGTCATGGACTCGAACCAAGGGCTTGAGGCTAATGGAAGTGACTTGAAGGCTTTTGTCTAAACTAAGGGTACACAATAGCATGACATAATCGATGGAAGCACTTGAAGGCTAACACGAAGGGTAAATGAGTCGTGGATGAGTCGTGGATGACTCGGACGGACCCTGAGGGCATGAGACTGATGGAAGTGGCTAGAAGGCTTAGGTCTAGGCTATGGGTGAGTGACAAGTATGAAGGGATCATCTTTGGGTTAAACTTCATTTTTGAGGTTTACCAGTCAAGTGATGACTTTGGCCAATTGACTGGTCGAGTGTTCAACACTTAGAGACCTAGTTGACTTGAGCAATTGACTGTGGTATGACCCAGTTGATTGATCGAGTAGTCGACTAAGTGTCGACTGTCGACCTGTGGATCTGACAGTCGACTATCGACTTGTGGATCTGGCAGTCGACTGGTGGCTTGCTGTGGATGGGCAGTCGATTGGACATAAATGGACAGGCCATAGAAGGTCTCGTAGTTAAAAGGTAAGTTGACTAATGGCTTGGTAGTTGACTGATGATAATGACGCTCGACTGCTCAGGTGTCCGTTGAGCAGAATCCTATGTGGATTAGTCCATTGTGAGACAACGAATATGCGACCAGTCGACTGAGTCTTTTGCCAGTCGACTGGAAGGTAAAAAATCAGCCTGATGCATGATATAAAGGAGGTTGCGATGGAGGGTTGAAGGAAGCTGGTTCTTGAGCATTTGGGAGGGGCTTTGCTATTGCATTCCATACCTTCCAAGGCGTTCAAAGCAACCAAATAAGCAAGTAATCAAGAGATCATTATTGTAAAGTGGTTTTCACTTGTTCTTGTATTTACTTTTGTATTTCTTGTATTTGGTTGTTGTAATCTCATTGTAAAAGGTTTTCTCCACCTCCGACGTGTTGTCGAGAAGGAGACAAGATTTAGTGGAGTAGACACTAAAGCTCGTCCGTGGAGTAGGAATTGTAGTTTTTGAACCACATAAAAATTGTTGTCTTGTGTTTGTGTTTTTGTGTTTCGTATTTGTTTGTTTTTGTATTTTGTATTCTGATGCAGACCAACATGTTATAGATGAGAACGAACATTTTCAAATGAAGAAATCGTAAAGATGCTATTCACCCCCTCTAGTGTTGGAACGTTGATGATCGCTAGAGGGGGGAGGGGGGGGGTGAATAGCACATTCGTTTCGTCGATGGAATTTATTCGCGTTTGATCATCTACACTCTTTGTTAGCACAGTGGAATAATAATGACAAATACAAATAACAAGATGCACAATCACAATGTACAAATATAACGTGGCTCGAAACCTCAAGGTTCATACTCCACGAGTTGGGCTCGAATGAGCCCTAGCGATGCAAACACCACCAAAAAAATAAAACACTCCTTCTCGACAACAAGTTACAGGCAGAGAAACCTCTTACAAGTGATTACACAAGTAATACAAAAATACAACAAGTAAACAAATGAAATATAAAGAAAACTTTACAAACTAGAGCTTTGAATGCTTGTCGATATGGTTGCTTGAATGAGCTTGAAGGACCCTGAAATGCATCCACAATTCGCCTTCAAATCGCCTCAAGGAACCTCTCAAAGAACCATGGCAAAAACCTCCACGAGCTGCTCTTTTTATGCCTGCATGGGTTGATTTCACGCCTGGCAGTCGACTGCCATAAGACCCCAGTCGACTGCCAACAGTACCATTGTGAGACAACGACTTAATCCACGTTGGGATTCAAGCCAATGGTTACACTGGCAGTCGACTGCCATTACCCAGCAGTCGACTGCCAGGGCCTAGCCGACTGACCAGTCGGCTATTGACCATTCTTCTCCCGCAACCTCGACCAGCAGTCGATTGCCATCCATGGCGGCCGATCATTATCATCATCGATCGCTTGCCATCAAGCCATCGATCATTGCATTTCTACAATGAACATCAGTTGACTCTGATTAGTTCGACTGACCATAATCCTAGTTGACTGCCAAGAGTCAACTCGGCTGCCAAGTGTCAAAACACTTGACCAATCGACTGGTCCAAAGCCCCAGTCGACTGATAACCTCAACCATGAGGTTTGATCCCAACTATGATGCTCTCATACTTGCTAGACCACCCTTAGTCTAGACCTAAGCCTTCTAACCACCTCCGTCAGCCTCACGGCTATCGGATCCCTCCAAGTCATCCAGGACTTGTTCATTCATACGCTACCCTTCAGGTGCTTCCATCGGCTATTGTCATGCTAAGATGGTCTATACCGCCAAGGCACATTTGGGCTTACGCTGCCAAGACTATCACTTGGACTTACGCCGCCAAACCATTGGACTTATGCTGCCAATACTCCACCCTTGGACTTTATGCCACCAATATCAACCCTTGAACTTTTCTTGCCAACCCATGTTGGACTTTCTAATTGCCAAGACTCAAGCTTAGATTTTCTATGTCAACCTATGTTGGACTTTCCCATTGCCAAGTGTCCCACTTGGACTTTCCATGCCAAGTACCAATGACTTGGACTTTCCATTGCCAAGTATTCAAGACTTGGACCTTTCCATTGACAATCACAATGTCCTACATTTTGTCGAACATCCAAATACCGCTCGAGTCAAACTCGAGTCTGGTCAATCATGACCTGGGCCGATTGCACTAACAATCTTCCCATTTTTGATGTTTGACAAAAACCACAAACACCTTTGAGTTAGGCCACCTAACTCAAATCTCCTTACCAATTCTCCCAAATTGGTAATTCCCAAATTCATCCATCAATTCTCCCATAACTTCTCTCGTTAATTCTCCTCCTTTTTGACATACATAAAAAAGGTTCTCCCCAAGGGTGTCAATGTCTCATATCCCAATGAGATCTTACAATCTCTCCCTTGGTCCAAAAACATCTATGATGTCTTCACTCTTCCTAGTGATAAGTCTCATATCACTCAAGAGAGGCACTCCTTAAAACTCTCCCAATTTCCAAATTGGGCATCTCACATTCCCATTTCTCTAAAATTCTCCCCCTTATGAGGAATAACATATCCATCATCCCATGATGGATAACTTCCCCTAAAGGCTTGCTCTCCCTTGACCATTGCACCAACAATATCCTTAGAGAGTCCCTATGCCTATAACAACACTAAACCATCAAAATTAAGGTCAAAAGTTCATCCTTGAACTTTCACACATCTTAAAATTGATACACACCCTAAACAACTCTCCTAATCCATATTCAATGGATTTTCACCATTTCCAATGCTTTCTAAAGCATATCCTAGGGTTAGAAGCAGTTAGGGTAGCCTACCATAATTGAAATCAGGATAAACAAACCTTGTTTACCCGAAATCAAGCCTGACAGTCGACTCTGACGATCGCAATGATCGCTTGGCGCCGACGCGGCGCGTAAGCTGACGATCGATTTCTCGAAATGGAATTTTAAAAATCATAAGTAATTATACGTAATTTGAAAAATCTTGAAACTTCATATGTATAATACTTAAGTCAATCATTATGAGTGAAAAATATTTGAAAAATAAAATATCCATAAAATAATGAGATTGACACAAAGTTCAAAACCATTGAAAAGTTCAATGTTTTGACTCTACTTTGTATCAACTCCATCAATAGTGATTGCTATCAAAAAATTGACTTCACCAAGGTTTTCTAAAATTATTTTAAAATATTTTTGAAAACCTATATTGGATCATGATTAATGGGCTCAATGCCCATGATTTGCACATTAGCTTTCCCTATGATCCACCATGGTATAAGATGAGTTTAAGTTCATGTAGATGAAACAACTATGCACCTTGAACTTAACTCATTTCCTAGCATTTCACATGTGTCTAGGGTGTTTGAAAACACACACATGTCAATGTAATATGAGATGTGAGTTTTATTCATCCTAATCTATGAGTTCATGCATTTTCTAGGGCAACACTACTTGATTCCCTTATACATGGGACTTCAAGTCATGCCAATTGTCCTTAAATCAATTTTAATTAATGCATGAATGATCATGACATAAATGATAACATAAATAATCATGGACAATGACCATGATGTTATGGCATAAAATATAACCTAAGTATACATAACATAAAAACTAAAACCTAAGCATAATCATGACATATTATATATAAAAATAAATATGATGTCATGACATGACATATTGTTGGATCGAGCGGATCGTTAGAGGGGGCGTGAATAGCGATAAAAACTTTTCTTTTGTTTCGTTTGTTAAAACCCGAGTAGACAATTAATTACAGCGGAAAGATAAATGACAAATAAAGAGAGACAAATGGTTTTTTACTTGGTTTGTAGCCTTCGACTACTATTCTAAGGCCCTAGCGGTCCTTGACCACGCACGGAGGGGAAAACACTAAAGAACTCCTCCTCGTTGGAGGTAGGAGTTAATTGAATACAGGAAAACACTAAAAGCTTGAGGTAGAGGGACACTCCCCCTCTCCTCGTTACGATAAAACTCCGAGACAATAAAAAGATGAACTGAATTGAAGCTTATACCGAAAAAGAAAAATATAAACAATTTAAACCTAGAGCGTCGGAGAAGTAGAACTTTGTTTTCGGAGAGTTGTAGCATTGTAGAGGCTTTTGGAAGCTTAGAATTGATTAGAAAATCCTAGGATAGGCCCTCCTTTTATAGCCTTTGAGCCCCTTTTCGAGAGGAACTTCAGCCAATCAAATTTGAGCACCACTCCCCTTGAAATGAGGTGATAAGACTTGACTCCTCGAAGCTGATCCTTGACTATCAGTCGAATGTTAACCGCAGATAGTCGACTGATGGACAGCAGTCGAGTCCTCCAAGCTGGCAGTCGACTGATGCTAGCTGAAATCAAAAGTTAGCTAAAAAAAAACATTATTTCGACGGCCTCCGACCGTCCGATCTTGACCTAGACCACCGATGGGATATCTTGGGTCGGATCTACGCTTAAGACTATCCCCGTAAGGAGGATACGACCGCACTTACGCTCGCACACACGAGCTTACCTCGATACTTACTGTGTCGCTTTCGCTTATGGCTTTTCACTCGATTACTTCGGCTTCCTCCAAAATCACTCAAGTGTCGCCCGACCACCGTGGCTTTCTCCGGGTGTCGCTAGCCTTCAGCTCCAGCATTGACACTTTTCTACACACTCGATTTAGCTCGTGAGATAATAATATGAGCTTAACTTTATATTGTTTGCTATAATCAAAACTCAGGTTCGACTTAGGTGCCTACTGCACTAACAATCTTCCCCTTTTTGATCTATGGCAAACCCACATACAAAGTTAAGAAAATAGCATGCATGAAGAATAATAATGTGCATGAGAAACAATAATAAAAGGATTAAGTAGGAGTAGTAAGGATTTTCTTCAAGTACTCCCCCTTCGGGAAACCTCCCCCTTGACTGAGGGTGAGTCTTGAAAGAAAACCTTAATCCTCTCCCTTGAGGATTGCTATTTAGGAAGAGTTTAAGTAATTAACATTACTTAAAGTTGGCCTTAGTGAAACGTTTAAGTTAAGAAGACTTCTTAACTTGGCCCTTTCTCCCCCTTTCTTAAGTAAAGCGTTAGCGTTTGGCCATAGTGTTTAAAAATAAGTTTAAGTTAAGAATTCTTTTAACTTGACCTTTACTTCCTTTTTGTTAACAAAAACAAGTTAAGTAAACATTTACTTAACTTTAAATATGAAGTGAGTTAAGTTATCAAAAAATTTGATCAGTTATAAGTTATCAAAAATTTTGATCCCTCAACTTTATCCCTTAACTTAACTTTGGCCATTTTTTCTCCCCCTTTTGCCATATATCGAAAAGAGTGGGTGTGTGTGAAAAACAAATATAGATATTAATTTTAAAGTCCAAGCATGTTCCATATTATTTTGAAAATAATATACTAAAAATAATCTCATCTATAAAATGCTCGACTCATATTTGACTTGATTGATATGAAAGATCAACCAGTCCTGGTCAGAGTCGATTAAAATGTATGATTATACTCCGTGGTTCATGGCGATGCACTAGCTCTACATCTGGAACCAGGAGTAAGGTCCTAACATCTCACACCCATCTACGTGGCTAAGTACACACACACATTAGTCCTATGTGTTGTGAGATGTATTGACTCCTTAAATCTATAAGTACATGATATCTAAGGTATGTCCTATGCTAATTCCATGAAAATGAGAAGTAAGAAATAGTAGTAAGAAAATATAATTTGTAAGTTCCTATTCTACTATGCACATGCCCAATTTTAGTCTTAATAGACTGAATTCGTCTTTGGGTAGGGGTTTAGTAAATAGGTCTGCCAAGTTGGACTTTGATTCGACGTATTCGAGTTGTATGGCTCCGTTGGCAACATGTTCTCAAATGAAATGATGTTCGACCTCTATATGTTTGGTCCTAGAATGACATATTGGATTCTTAGTTAGGTTAATTGAGCTAATGTTATCTACGTGAAGTTTAGTGTTTGTAAAATCTAAATTAAAGTCTCAGAGAGTGTGCTTCATCCAAAGAAGTTGAGTAACACACTCACCCATCGTGATATATTTGGCTTCGGTGGTAGATAAGGCAACATAGTGTTGCTTCCTACTGCACCAACTCACTAGACTCGAGCTGAGAAGTTGACAACAACCACTCGTACTCTTTCTATCGAGCTTACTACCAGCATAGTACGAATCAGAGTAGCCGGTTAGTTCGAACTCGGTATATCTAGGGTACAAAATACCGACATTAAGTGTACCCTTTAGATATCTAAGGATACGCTTGACTAGAGTTAGGTGAGACTCCTTGGCACAGGTTTGAAACCTTGCGCACATACTTACTGCAAATAGGATATCAGGTCGACTCGCAGTTAAGTAAAGGAGACTCCCTATTATGCTCCTATAGTATTTTAAATTAATTAAATTTCAGATTACATCTTCTTCTATATTTACATTAGTTTCCATTGGGGTATTAATAATATTAGCGTCTTGCATTCCAAAGCGTTTAATTAATTCCTTAGTATATTTGCGTTGATGTAGATATATTCCATCTTTAGTTTTTTTTAATTTGTAGACCTAAGAAGAAACTTAACTCACCTACTAAATTCATTTCAAATTCACTCTCCATAAGTGAAAAGAATTCATTCAGTAGGATCGAGTTGGTGGTTCCGAAAATAATATCATCTACGTAGATTTAGGCTATGAATATGTCTTTACCTACGATTTTTACGAAAAGAGTTGGGTCAACTACACCTTGGTTAAATCCTTTGGACTTAAGATAAATCGAAAGCCTCTCGTATCAAGCTCGAGGAGCTTGTTTAAGTCCATAAAGGGCTTTCTTTAACCTAAGAACATGGTCAGGTTTATCCAGACTTTCGAAATCGGGGGGTTGACTAAGATAAACCTCTTCTTTAATGTATCCATTTAAGAATGCTGACTTTATATCCATTTGAAATAACTTAAATCCTCGATGTACAACATATGCTAATAACATTCAAATGGACTCTAACCTAGCTACTGGAGCATAGGTCTCGTCGTAATCTAAACCTTCAACTTGACTAAACCCTTTAGCAACTAATCTAGCTTTATTTCTAACTACTTCACCTTTATCATCAAGTTTATTCCTAAACACCCACCTTGTTCCAATTGTTGGAGATTTGAGCCCACTAGAGGGGGGGGGGTGAATAGCGTCGTGCTATGTGCGTCGATGGAATTCGTTGCGTTTGTCTCTACAATTTTGTTAGCACAGCGGAAATAGAAATAATACAATAACAAAACACGACAAACACAAACACAAACACAACACAAGCATATAACGTGGTTCGAAACCGAACGGTTCCTACTCCACGGATCGAGCTCTAAAGATCTCTAGTGATGCACACACACTCACTAATCAATAAACTCCTTCTCGACAATAAGTCGAAGGCGGAGAAACCTCGTACAAATGATTACAACAATAATCTAAATGGATACAAGCAAATACAATAGTGAAATACAATGCAAGTAAAGAAAACTACTTTACAAGAGCACTTTGGTTGCTTGATCTTTGGTTGCCTTGGACTAGCCTTGAAGGACTGGAAGAACACCAACAATTCCCCTTCAAATCGCCCAAGAAAAAACCTTTTTACAATCCTCCATGAATAGCTGCTTTTAACCTGCATCGGGCTGGATTTCCGCCTATCAGTCGACTACCATAAGTCACCAGTCGACTGATGCCACTGTTGTCGTGAGACAACGGCTCGATCCACGCTGGAAAAACTCCAATGGATCTCTTGGCAGTCAACTGCCAACATTGGTAATCGACTTCCATCGCCCGTAGATGACTGGCCAGTCGACTACGGAGCATTCTGTGCTCGACATTGAACTGGCAATGATCAATGACTTGAAGTCGATCGCTGTCGACACTAATGCCGATCGCCAATGAGCAGAATGAGATTTTAACCCAAGTATGGTGCCCCCCATACTTGCTAGACCACCCTTAGCCTAGACCTAACCTTCTAGCCACCTCCATCAGCCTCACGCCTCTTGGATCCCTCCAAGTCATCCATGGTTTGTTCATCCATCGCGCTAGCCTTTAGGTGCTTCCATCGGCTATGTCATGCTAACGGTGTCTACACCGCCAAGGCACATTGGACTTACGCCGCCAAGACTCCGCTTGGACTTTATGCCGCCAATATCAAACCCCTTGGACTTCTCAAATGCCAAGACTCAAGCTTGGACTTCCCTTGCCAACCCATGTTGGAATTTCCATGCCAAGACCCATGCTTGGACTTTCCTTGTGCCAAGTACTCAAGACTTGGACTTTCCCAAATGCCAAGTGTCCCACTTGGACTTTCCTGTTAGGGCAATCTCTTGCCGTAATATGGTTTTGATGGTGTGGCAAAGGGTTTAAGTTAGTTTGATATGTTGATGTGATATGTGCGTTGAAGTCGTGCAGGACTTAGTAATTCGCACATGGAGCCGTGGCAAGTTTCACATCTCATGACTCGTGCCTTGAGTCGGTGAAGGATAGCTTTGCGGAAGCCGTGCGCTTGGAGCATCCGAGGGACCGCCGGACGAGAAGCTTGGAGTGAAGCCGGAGGAAGTAGACTTCGAGGTAAGAGACGCGAAGGAGCATTGCAGAGCCGTGCGCCTGATGCTGCCGAGGGACGTGGCCGAGAACGAAGAGAACTTCGAAGGCGAGGGACTCCGAGAAATGAGAGTGAGCGATTGTAACCCGGGGAAGGGTAGCTCTTAGGTGAAACTTGGCCATTTGGCCAAGTGTCGGATGGGTTTTCTCGACACCACCGATCGCCATGTCATGGCGGCGATCGCTCAGTCGAGTGAGTTCGACCGTATACGATCGATCGGATTGTGGGCGGCGCCATCGTGGGCGATCAAGCCGAACCATCGATCGGCTGGCGTGATCGGTCATCAATAGGGTTTCGGCCACAGAACCGTTCGTAGCCGACTGGGCAGTCGACTACGGAGGCATCAGTCGACTGATGAGGTCCATCAGTCGACTGCCAAGAGTTCCGTTGGACTACAACGGTCGGGATCCGACGTGTTCGGAGGCCGTTGTATGCCGATCGATTGCCAAGGGCGGCGATCGTAGTGGCGGCCAACGGGAAGAAAACAGCCCTCTCTATAAAAAGAGAGGGTGTAAGCCTTTGAGAGGCTAATGCTCATACTCCAAACGATCTTCCTAGTGCCCCACAAGCTCTAAACTCTTCTTACTTGTCTTTACTTCAATCCTATTGTAAGAAGAGTGATCTTGGTTGTAAAGGTTACCTCCACCTAGCTTGGTGCAAAGGAGAGACCATTTAGTGGATTGGTTTAACGGAGTGATTCACCGAGGACGAATCGGGGACCGTAGATTAGCGGCGTAGCCGTGAACCATGTTATACCATCGTGTTAGCGGTTGTTTTATTGTTTGTCTTTTGCTTTGTATTTGTATATTCCGCTTGCGCTAATCTTTTGTAGACGAGCAATTTACGACGTCAAACGTACGAGGGCTATTCACCCCCCTCTAGCCGGCCATACCGATCCCCTACATTTCCATGCCAAGTACCCATGACTCGGACTTTACCTTGCCAAGACCCATGCTTGGACTTTCCCTTAATCACATGGTCAACCCTAGTCAACCATCAAGATCTCCCTCGAGTCAAACTCGAGTCTGGTCAATTATAACCTAGGTCGATTGCTCCAACAATCTCCCCAACATATTAACCGACATCAATGTCCAACATCAATGTCAAACCACTTTGTTAATCATCCTATGTCAAACATCAAAACATCACTCGAGTCAAACTCGAGTATGGTCAATCGTGACCTTGGCCGATTGCACCAACAATCTCCCCCTTTTTGATGTTTGACAAAACAAACCTTGAGTTATTCCCCTAACTCAAATTCCCCTACCAATTTTCCAAATTGGTAATTTAATCTTCTTCCCCTTTTTGACATACATCAAAAAGGTTATCCCTCCAAGGAGGTCAATGTCTCATGTCCCAATGAGATCTTACAATCTCCCCCTTGATCCAAAAATACCTAGGATGCCTACTATCTTCCTAGTGATAAGTTCCATATCACTCAAGAGAGGCAATCCTATACTCTCTCCCAATTTCCAAATTGGGTCTCTCAAAATCCCATCAATTTTCCCAATTGATGATATTCTCCCAATAACTTCTCCCCCTTCAAGAGGAGAAACACATCCATCATCCCAAGATGGATAACTCCCCCTAAAAGCTTGCTCCCCCTTGACCATTGCACCAACAATGTCCTTGGAAAGTCCCTAAGCCAATAGAAACTCTAAACCATCAAAATTAAGGTTCCAAGTTCAAACTTGAACTTTCCATACCCTAAATTTTATAATTTGACCTAACACTTCTCCTAATCAATATCCAATGGATTTTCACCCTTTATAATGCTTCCCAAAGCATATCCTAGGGTTAGAAGTGGTTAGGGACCTTTACCATGGCTGAAAATGGGCTAAACAAGCCTTGTTAACCCAAAATCAGACACAGCAATCGACTCTATCGATAACGATCATTGCCACTCTCATCAATCGCGCCACAAAGGCGATCGGTGATAAACTGAAATTTTCGAATTTCAACTATCAGAATAGAGTTTTGAAAAGTCATAAGTAATTCTACGTATTTTGAAAAATCACGAAACTTGATACGTATATTACTTATAGTCAATACAATGGGTGAAAAATATTTGAAAATTATTTTACCCATAAAATAGTGAGTTTGATACAAAACTCAAAACCATTGAAATTTTCAATGTTTTGGCCCTATTTTGTATCAACTCTATCAATGGTGATTGCTATCAAAAGATAGACTTCACCAAGGTTTTTCAAAATGATTTTAAAATGTTTTCAAAACCTTATTTTGGATCATATTCCTTGGGATCTATGTACATGACTTGTACACATGCTCTCCCAATGATCCACAATTGAAATTAGATGAGTTTTAGTTCATCTAGATGCAAAGACTATGCACCTTGAACTTAACTCATATCCTAACATCTCACATGTATCTAGGGTGTATAAATACACATACATGTCAATTGGATGTAAGATGTGAGTTTTGGTTCATTTAAACTAGGGTTTCATGCATCTTCTAAGGCAACCCTACTTAATTCCCTTATGAATGGGACTCCAAGTCATGCCATAGTCCTTAAATCAATTTCAATCGAAATTTTCTTAAATGCATGAATGATTATGGCATTAATGATGATATGAATAAGCATATGCTCATAATCATGATGTCATGGCATAAGATGAAATCTAAAAACACATGACATTTAAAACCTTAATCCTAAAACATGAACATGACATATAAAATGATTAAAAGTAAGCATGATGTCATGGGATGTTATATGGCAAACAAAGCATGACATATAAAATATATAGGTATAATAATACCTAAATTTTAATATTAATTTCCATTTGTTGGGATTAATCATATTTTGCCATATTAACCTAATCTCCCTAGTGTGCCAAAAACCCAAAATGGCACACTAACCTCTAAACCCAACTTGTGCCAATTTGATCATTTTATCAAAACTTCTCAATTAATATTGGCACATCCTAAAATCCTTTAGAATTCAAATCTAACCACATCCCAAGGTAACTATAACCTTGAAAATGATCTAAAATGTCACCTTTGCCATGGTTGAGTTAACTACTCATCCAATCAAGGTTGACACACCCTAAACCCATCTAGCGTGAATCAATCACGCTCTTAGGAACCCAAAATCGATTTGAGCTCCTAGGGTTAATTAGGTATTCCTTAGGGATAACCTCCCTAAATACCTTCCTAATGACCCTCCTAGGCTTGTTAGCCTTGGTCATTTGGGTCTTACCTAGGTTGACTCTAGGGGTAACTCCCCTTGCAACCTTCTTAGTGGCCACCCTAAGTTTCCTAGAAACCCTAGCCACTAGGCACAACCTTTGGTCAACCTTAGGGATGACTTCCCTATTGACCTTGGTCTTCCTAGACCTAGTTTGTGTTCCATAGTCAAATGGAACACTATGATAAGCCACCTTAGGCTTAGGTTTGTGACCCAAACCTTGCTTGCCCTTGGTTGACTTTTGACTCTTAGGTCCTAGATGTTGACTTTGAGATATTGACCTAGAAGTTTGACTAATTGACCCTTGCATTTGATTTTGCATAAACTTAAGGGTCTTTTCAAGTTTTTCAAGCCTTGACCTCATGGCTTGGTTCTCTAATTCTAATTGCCCAATTTTAGAATTTTTATTTAATCCTTGGGCATGGTTCTTCCTAGGCATATGCCTAGTCCATTTGGGATTAAGACCTAGGTGCTCTTGCACCTTTCTAATGGTCTCCCTAGGTAAAGTTTTTCTAGAGTTATTTGACCTAGGTTTGTCCTTAGATAAGTTGTTTTTAGGGACATTAGTCCCAAATTTCTCCCTTTTAGAAAGGTAGATATTTTTGGCTCCTAGACAAAATTCCTTATGTCTAACATGCTCTTTGTGATAAATAGCAAGATTGCTAAAATTATTTCTAGCATGCTGTTTACTATAAGAATTTGAAAGAGCATTACCGAAATATACCTTAGGGTTAGCCTTAGCTCCCCCTACAAGTAATGCTCCTCCTTGCCCCTTCTTCTTCCCCCTAGGGCATTGACTCCGATAATGCCCCTTTGAATTCCACTTGAAGCATATGATGTGCTCCTTGCTCTTTTGACTTGGGGCACCGACATCCTTGACTTTTGGTGCCGGTGGAGCTTTCCTAACCTTCTTTGGGCAATTGCTCTTGTAGTGCCCATACTCCCTACACTCAAAATACATTATATGGATTTTATTTGAAATTAGAGTGTTTGAGTTACCTAGTTCGGTGGTAGATGCCGGAGTTGTATTTTGAGCTTCTTCATCTTGACCGGATGTCGAAGCTTCTTCTTGTTGCTCCGGTATTGAGGATGGTCTCTCCTCCTCAATCCTAGAAGTGGATGCTTCTTCCACTTCCTCTACTTCCTTCTCCGATCCGGAAGTTGACTCCATCTCAACTTCCGACTCCTCACTTTCACTTGAGGATGAGCTCTCTTCTTCATCCTCCTTATCTTCTTGAATTGATGGTGAATTTTCATGAAGCTTGGCCAAATCGCTCCATAGCTTCTTGGCATCCATGCATTCACCTAGGCTACATAAGAATTCATTAGGAATTAAATCAAAAATGAATTTGATTACCTTCTTGTTTTTATCAAATCTTTGGAGTTGATCTTCACTCCATTTCTTCTTCTTGAGAAAACCACCTTTTGGTCCTCTTGGATACTCAAATCCTTCCATTAACAAGGACCATTCCTCAAGGTCTCTCATCATCAAAAAATCTTCAATTCTCGCCTTCCAAGAATTGAAGCCTTCTCGTCCGTATAGGGTGTAGGGCACCGGTGTGTTGATGTCCCAACCTAATTGATCTTGGACTTCCATCTTTTACCCTCTAGCGTCTTGCTCTTGGTTGTTAATCCGTTGAAGAGCAACCTGGCTCTGATACCACTTGTTGGAGATTTGAGCCCGCTTGAGGGGGGGGGGTGAATAGCGTCGTGCTATGTGCGTCGATGGAATTCGTTGCGTTTGTCTCTACAATTTCGTTAGCATAGCGGAAATAAAAATAATACAATAACGAAACAAGACAAACACAAACACAACACAAGCATATAATGTGGTTCGGAACAGAACGATTTCTACTCCATAGATCGAGCTCTAAAGAGCTCTAGTGATGCACACACACTCACTAATCAATAAACTCCTTCTCGACAACAAGTCGGAGGCGGAGAAACCTCGTACAAATGATTACAATAATAATCTAAATGGATACAAGCAAATACAATAGTGAAATATAATGCAAGTAAAGAAAACTACTTTACAAGAGCACTTTGGTTGCTTGATCTTTGGTTGCCTTGGACTAGCCTTGAAGGACTGGAAGAGCACTAACAATTCCCCTTCAAATCGCCCAAGAAAAAACCTTTTTACAATCCTCCATGAATAGCTGCTTTTAACCTGCATCGGGCTGGATTTCCGCCTATCAGTCAACTGCCATAAGTCACCAGTCGACTGATGCCACTGTTGTCGTGAGACAACGGCTCGATCCACGCTGGAAAAACTCCAACGGATCTCTTGCGCCGATCGCCAACATTGGATCGGGCATTGAATCGCGATCGCCAACCCTAGGCGTTACGTGCTCGACATTGAATCGCAAGACGCTAGAGCGCTCGGCTCGACGTAACCGCAATGATCGCTAATCCTAGGCACGATCGCTGCGCCGACACTCGATCATGTTGCTCCAATGAGCATTGGATCGAGCATTTCGACTCTAAACAAAGAATGAACTCTAGTCGACTCTTGGCAGTCGAACCGGCCATAATGCCAGTCGACTGCCAACCTCAAGAATGAGGTTTTAACCCAAGTATGGTGCCCCCCATACTTGCTAGACCACTCTTAGCCTAGACCTAAACCTTCTAGCCACCTCCATCAGCCTCACACCCCTTGGATCCCTCCAAGTCATCCATGATTTGTTCATCCATCGCGCTAGCCTTCAGGTGCTTCCATCGGCTATGTCATGCTAACGGTGTCTACACCGCCAAGGCACATTGGACTTACGCCGCCAAGACTCCTCTTGGACTTTACGCCGCCAATATCAAACCCCTTGGACTTCTCAAATGCCAAGACTCAAGCTTGGACTTCCCTTGCCAACCCATGTTGGACTTTCCATGCCAAGACCCATGCTTGGACTTTCCTTGTGCCAAGTACTCAAGACTTGGACTTTCCCAAATGCCAAGTGTCCCACTTGGACTTTCCATGCCAAGTACCCATGACTCGGACTTCACCTTGCCAAGACCCATGCTTGGACTTTCCCTTAATCATATGGTCAACCCTAGTCAACCATCAAGATCTCCCTCGAGTCAAACTCGAGTCTGGTCAATTATAACCTGGGTTGATTGCTCCAAAAATCTCCCCAACATATTAACCGACATCAATGTCAAACCACTTTGTTAATCATCCTATGTCAAACATCAAAACATCACTCGAGTCAAACTCGAGTATGGTCAATCGTGACCTGGGCCGATTGCACCAACACCAATGATTGTTTTATCTTTAATTAGGTGGTGGTACTAATTTCCATACTTCATTCCTAGTGAATTGAGCCAGCTCTTCTTGCATTGCAATAATCCAATCAGGATCAAGAAGAGCTTGGTCAATAGTTTTGGTTTCAATTTTGGAAATCAAGGAGATTTGACTAAGGTTTCTGTATGAGGCTCTAGTTAGAACTTTTACGCTTGGATCACCTATCACTTGGTCGATAGGATGATTCGTTTGAGTCCTAGTTTGGTTTGGGTTTGGGTTTGGGTCATCTACAACTTGATCAATAAAATGACTCGTTTGAGTCCTAGTTTGGTTAGAGTCATCTACCACTTGGTCAATAGAATGACTTGGTTGACTTAGGTCAGGATTAATACTAGACTTGATCTCTGGATTGGAGTTGAGTCTGGTATGAATAGGCTCGCTAATTGGGGTTACTGGGGGGTTTTGTAGGTTCATGTCCTTCATCAAATACTACATTGATAGTTTCCTCGACTCTAAGGGTGTCATGGTTATATACTCTATAAGCTCTACTTATAGTCGAGTATCCTAGAAAGATTTCGATCGAGGTTTTGGATGTAAAGTTCTCTAGGTAATCCTTAGTGTTTAGGATATGTACCTTACACCCAAATACCCTAAAGTACATGATGTTAGGTATTTTATCATGATAAATCTCGTATGAGGTCTTAAAGTGCCTCTTTACTATAAGGATCCTATTTTGTGTTGAAGATTTGAGGCCGCTAGAGGGGGGTGAATAGCGTTGACCGTACGTAGATGGAATTCGTTCGTGATCGTCTCTACAAAACTCATTATGCGCAGCAGAATAGAAATAATAAAAGCAATAACGAAAAGATACAATCACGAACACAAGGATATAACGTGGTTCGGAACCAAAACGGTTCCTACTCCACGGATTGGGTTCGTACGAACCCTAGCGATGCCAATCACACACCACTATGATAAATACTCCTTCTCGACACAAGTCGGAGGTGGAGAAACCTCTTACAATAAGATTACAACAATAATCTAAATACAACAAGCAAATATAAGAAGAAATACAACAAGAGAAGTAAAGAACACTTTACAAAAACTCTTTAGAAGCTTGCTTGTTGATTGCCTTGGACTAGCACTTGAAAGCCCTGATTTGCAGCAGCAAATCGCTTCAAAACGTCCAAGAAAATCGGTTGCAAAAACCCTCCCGTCGAGCTCCTTTTATCCTTGCACGACACGGATTTCCGCCCATCACCGACCGCCATAAGCCACCGATCGTGATGCCTTGTTGTCGTGAGACAACGGCTCGATCCATGCTGGAAAAACTCCAACGGATCTCTTGGCGATCGGCGCCAACATTGTGATCGGCCGCGGTAGCGTAATCGCCCCGCGATCGGCTTCTGAGCATACGTGCTCGCGGTTGAACTAGCGATCATTGCCGTCCCTTAGCGATCATTGCTGTCGCCGATCATTGCTCGATGAGCGATCGCCGAGCGATTTTCGGCTCCCAAACTCCGGTCGAACTCAAGTCGACTCACGACAGTCGAATCGGCCATAATGCCAGTCGATTGCCAACCTCAAACATGAGGTTTAAACCCAAATATGGTGCCCCCATACTTGCTAGACCACCCTTAGCCTAGACCTAAGCCTTCTAGCCACCTCCATCAGCCTCACGCCTCTCGGATCCCTCCAAGTCATCCATGACTTGTTCATCCATCGCGCTAGCCTCCAGGTGCTTCCCTCGGCTATGTCATGCTAACGGTGTCTACACCGCCAAGGCACATTGGACTTACGCCGCCAAGACTCCGCTTGGACTTTACGCTGCCAACCATTGGACTTATGCTGCCAAGACTCTCGCTTGGACTTTACGCAGCCAATATCAAACCCCTTGGACTTCTCATGCCAAGACTCAAGCTTGGACTTTCCCTTGCTAACCCATGTTGGACTTCTCAAATGCCAAGACCATGCTTGGACTTTCCCTTGCCAACCCATGTTGGACTTTTACATTGCTAAGACCCATGCTTGGACTTTTCATACCAAGTACTCAAGACTTGGACTTTACCAAATGCCATGTGTTCCACTTGGACTTTCCATACCAAGTATCCATGACTTGGACTTTACCTTGCCAAGACCCATGCTTGGACTTTTCCAAATGCCAAGTGTCCCACTTGGACTTTCCATGCCAAGTACACAAGACTTGGACTTTCCCATGACAATTACATTGTCATATGTTTTTGTCGAAACATCAAAACATCACTCGAGTCAAACTCGAGTCCTGGTCAATCGTGACCTGGGCCGATTGCACCAACAATCTCCCCCTTTTTGATGTTTGACAAAAACCAAACAAATCATTTGAGTTAGACCACTAACTCAAATCCCTTACCAATTATCCCAAATTGGTAAAAACTCTCCAAATGTTCTCCCCCAAACATTCTCCCCCTTTTTGACTAACATCAAAAAGGTTTTCTCTCCAAGGAGGTCAATGTCTCATGTCCCAATGAGATCTTACAATCTCCCCCTTGATCCAAAAATAAATACCTAGGATGCCTACCATCTTCCTAGTGATAATTCACATATCACTCAAGAGAGACAATCCTATACTCTCTCCCAATTTCAAAATTGGGTATCAAAAACCCATCAATTTTCCCAATTGATGATACTCTCCCAATAACTTCTCCTCTTCAAGGAGAAAAACACATCCATCATCCCAAGATGGATACCTCCCCCTAAAGGCTTGCTCCCCCTTGATCATTGCACCAACAATGTCCTTGGGAAGCCCCTAAGCCAATAGGAACTCTAAACCATCAAAATTAAGGTTCTAAGTTTAAACTTGAACTTTCCATAACCTAAATTTGATACTTTGACCTAACACTTCTCCTAATCCATATCCAATGGATTTTCACCCTTTATAATGCTTCCCAAAGTATATCCTAGGGTTAGAAGTGGTTAGGGACCTTTACCATGGCTGAAAATGGGCTAAACAAACCTTGTTAACCCAAAATCAGACTGTGATCGACTCTGTGATGTCGATCATTGCGCCACTCACATCGATCGCCACATAGGCGATCGATAATCAAAATCTCGATTTTCAACTATCAGAAATAAATTTTGAAAATTCATAAATAATTATACGTAATTCGAAAAATCATGAAAATTCATACGTATAATACTTATGACACACACAATGGGTGAAAAATATTTTAAAATTATTTTACCCATAAAATAGTGAGTTTGATATAAAACTCAAAACCATTGAAATTTTCAATATTTTGGCCCTATTTTGTATCAACTCTATCAATGGTGATTGCTATCAAAAGATAGACTTCACCAAGGTTTTTCAAAATGATTTTAAAATGTTTTCAAAACCTTATTTTGGATCATATTCCTTGGGCTCTATGTACATGACTTGTACACATGCTCTCCCAATGATCCACGAATGAAACAAGATGAGTTTTAGTTCATCTAGATGCAAAAACTATGCACCTTGAACTCAACTCATATCCTAGCATCTCACATGTATCTAGGGTGTATAAATACACATACATGTCAATTTGATGTGAGATGTGAGTTTTGTTCATCCTAATCTAGGGTTTCATGCATTCTCTAAGGCAACCCTACTTGATTCCCTTATAAATGAGACTTCAAGTCATGCCATAGTCCTTAATTCAATTTCAACCAAATTGTCTTAAATGCATGAATGATTATGGCATTAGAAATGTTATAAATAAGCACATGCTCATAATCATGATGTCATGGCATAAGATGAAATTTAAAAACACATGACATTTGAAACCTTAATCCTAAACATGAACATGACATATAAAATCATAGAACTAGGCATGATGTCATGACATGACATATGACAATCAAAGCATGACATATAAAATATATATGTATAGTAATACCTAAATTTTAATATTAATTGTCATTTGATATAGTTAGATATATTTTGCCATATTGTCATTAATCTCCTTAGTGTGCCAAAAACCCAAAATGATACACTAACACTCTAAACCCTAATTGTGCCAATTTGATCATTTTATCAAAACTTCTCAATTAATATTGGCACATCCTAAAATCCTTTAGAATTCAAATCTAACCACATCCCAAGGTAACCAAAACCTTGAAAATGACCTAACATGCCACCTTTGCCATGGTTGAGTTAACTACCTATCCAATCAAGGTTGGCACACCCTAAACCTATCTTAGCGTGAATCAATCACGCTCTTAGGAACCCAAAACTGATTTGAGCTCCTAGGGTTAATTAGGTATTCCTTAGGGATAACCTCCCTAGATACCTTCCTAATGACCCTCCTAGGCTTGTTAGCCTTGGTCATTTGGGTATTATCTAGGTTGACTTTAGGGGTAACTCCCCTTGCAACCTTCTTAGTGGCCACCCTAGGTTTCCTAGAAACCCTAGCCACTAGGCATACCCTTTGGTCAACTCTAGGGATAACCTCCCTATTGACCTTGGTCTTCCTAGACCTAGTCAGTGTTCCATAATCTAATGGAACACTATGGTAAGCTACCTTAGGCTTAGGTTTGTGACTCAAACCTTGCTTGCCCTTGGTTGACTTTTGACTCTTAGGTCCTTGGTGTTGACTTTGACTTTTGGACCTTTTAAATTGATTTTGTATATTCCTAAGGGTCTTTTCTAGTTTTTCAAGCCTTTACCTCAAGGCTTGATTTTCAACCTCTAATTGCCCAATTGATTTTTGATTAAGTTTTTTGGGCATTACCATTTTTTCTAGGCATATGCCTACCCTTCTTAGGGTTAATGCCTAAGTGGTTTTCTATTTTCCTAATGCTTTCCTTAGGAAGAGTTTTTCTAGGGACATTAGTCCCAAATTTCTCCTTTCTTGAAACATTTTCCCTCTTGGCTCCTAAGCAAAAATATTTATCTCTAGCATGCTTTTCATGGTGAATTGCAAGAGAATTAAAATTTCTAGCATGCTTTTGACTTTTAAATTTGGAAGGTGCATTATTAAAATATACCTTAAGGTTAGCTATAGAAGCTCCCCCTACTTGTGATGCTCCTCCTTGCCCCTTCTTCTTCCCCCTAGGGCATTGACTCTGATAATGCCCCTTTGAATTGCACTTGAAGCATATGATGTGCTCCTTGCCTTTAGGTGTTGGGGAACCGGCATCCTTGACTTTTGGTGCCGGTGGAACTTTCCTAATCTTCTTTGGGCACTTGCTCTTATAGTGCCCAAATTCCCTACACTCAAAACACATAATATTATTTTTATTACAAATTGACATGTTTGAGTTACCTATGGTGGTGGAAGGTGTTGGAATTGAAACTTCTTCATCTTGACCGGATGTGGAAGCTTCTTCTTGATGCTCCAATGTTGAGGGAACTCTAATATCCTCCTCAATCCTAGAAGTGGATGCTTCTTCCACTTCCTCCACCTCTTCCGATCCAGATGTTGATTCCCTATCAACCTCCGAATCCTCAAGCTCTTTGGATGAAGATGTACTTGCTTCTTTTTGAGCTTGAGAGGATGAGCACTCTTCTTCTTCTTCTTCTTGGACCAATGATGAGTTTTCATGGAGCTTTGCCACTTGGCTCCACAACTCCTTAGCGTCCATATAGTCCCCTACCATACACACAATCTCATTAGGGACCAAATCAAGAATAAATTTTACTACCTTCATGTTTTTCTCGAAGGCTTGGAGTTGATCTTCACTCCACTTCTTCTTCTTGAGGAATCCTCCCTTTGGTCCTATTGGATAGCTAAAACCCTCCATCAAGATAGACCATTCTTCGAAGTCCCTCATCATTAGGAAGTCTTCAATTCTTGACTTCCATTGCTTAAACCCTTCTTGTCCATAGAAGGAGTAAGGGATTGGTGTGTTAATGTTCCATCCCAATTGTTCTTCCATCTTCACCCTCTAGCTTCTTTGTCCTAGCTCCCGGTGGTTAGTCCGTAGAAGAGGGCTCTGATACCAATTGTTGGAGATTTGAGGCCGCTAGAGGGGGGGGGGTGAATAGCGTTGACCGTACGTAGATGGAATTCGTTCAGGATCGTCTCTACAAAACTCGTTATGCGCAGCGGAATAGAAATAATAAAAGCAATAACAAAAAGATACAATCACGAACACACGAAAGCAGTTCCTACTCCATGGATTGGGTTCGTACGAACCCTAGCGATGCCAATCACACACCACTATGATAAATACTCCTTCTCGACACAAGTCGGAGGTGGAGAAACCTCTTACAATAAGATTACAACAATAATCTAAATACAACAAGCAAATATAAGAAGAAATACAACAAAAGAAGTAAAGAACACTTTACAAAAACTCTTTAGAAGCTTGCTTGTTGATTGCCTTGGACTAGCACTTGAAAGCCCTGATTTGCAGCAGCAAATCGCTTCAAAACGTCCAAGAAAATCGGTTGCAAAAACCCTCCCATCGAGCTCCTTTTATCCTTGCGTGCGACCTGGATTTCCGCCCATCAGTCGACTGCCATAAGCCACCAGTCGACTGATGCCACTGTTGTCATGAGACAATGACTCGATCCACGCTGGAAAAACTCCAACGGATCTCTTGGCAGTCGACTGCGAGCCGCATAGTCAACTGCCCAGTCGGCTACGGAGCATTCTGTTCTCATGGCTGAACTAGCGATGATTGTCGACACCGATGGCTGCTTCCAATGAGCAATGATCGCGAGAGCGATTTTACTCAAAGCGTCGGTCGAACTCAAGTCGACTCACGGCAGTCGAACCGGCCATAATGCCAGTCGATTTCCAACCTTAAACATGAGGTTTAAACCCAAATATGGTGCCCCCATACTTGCTAGACCACCCTTAGCCTAGACCTAAGCCTTCTAGCCACCTCCATCAGCCTCACGCCTCTCGGATCCCTCCAAGTCATCCATGACTTGTTCATCCATCGCGCTAGCCTCCAGGTGCTTCCCTCGGCTATATCATGCTAACGATGTCTACACCGCTAAGGCACATTGGACTTACGCCGCCAAGACTCTGCTTGGACTTTACGCTGTCAACCATTGGACTTATGCTGCCAAGACTCTCACTTGGACTTTACGCAGCCAATATTAAACCCCTTGGACTTCTCATGCCAAGACTCAAGCTTGGACTTTCCCTTGCCAACCCATGTTGGACTTCTCAAATGCCAAGACCATGCTTGGACTTTCCCTTGCCAACCCATGTTGGACTTTTACATTGCCAAGATCCATGCTTGGAATTTTCATACCAAGTACTCAAGACTTGGACTTTACCAAATGCCAAGTGTTTCACTTGGACTTTCCATGCCAAGTATCCATGACTTGGACTTTACCTTGCCAAGACCCATGCTTGGACTTTTCCAAATGCCAAGTGTTCCACTTGGACTTTCCATGCCAAGTACACAAGACTTGGACTTTCCCATGACAATTACATTGTCATATGTTTTTGTCGAAACATCAAAACATCACTCGAGTCAAACTCGAGTCCTGGTCAATCGTGACCTGGGCCGATTGCACCAACATTTTGGACATAGCATGCCGTACTCACGGCTTTCGCCCAAAACCTATCGGGTAGGTTATACTCGTTTAAGATTGTCCTAGTGGCTTCTTGTAGGGTTCTATTTTTACGTTCTACTAGGCCATTTTATTGTGGGGTTCTAGGGTAAGAGAACTCATGGTGGTATCCATTTAGGTTACAGAATTCTTTAAACCTGTGGTTCTCGAATTCACCACCATGATCAGTCCTAAGTCTTTTGATTTTAAGGTTTTGTTGATTTTCTATTAGTTTAAATAGGTTGATTAATTGATCTAGAGTATCACTTTTGTGTTTGATGAACCTAACCCAAGTAAATCTAGAATAGTCATCAATTATAACTAAGCAGAATTTACTCCCATTAAGTGACTTAGCTCTGTGTGAATCAAATAGATCCATGTGTAGGAGCTCAAGAACACTTTTGGTTCGATCTTGATTAGTTAGTTGATGTTGTGTCCTAGATAGTTTACCTTGTTGACAAGCATTATATATTTTATTGTTCAAGTTATTGAGGTTAGGCAAACCTCTGACTAAGTCACTCTGACTCATCTTGTGGATGAGTCTTGGGTGTGAGTGACCGAGTCGTCGGTGCCACAACCATGATTCCTCTTGCCATGTCATAAGACACTTGGTTGAGGAGTTAGTTAGATTAATAGTGTAAATATTGTTATTTCTGGTTCCCTTAAGGATTGTTTTAGAAGTTTCATTTGTATTAATTGTGCATTCATTTTCTAGAAATATGACCTTATAGTTATTATCACACAATTGGCTTACACTAAGTAAATTATATTGAAAATTTTCTACCAATAAGACATTTTGAATAATAAAGTTAGAGTTGAGCTCAATATCACCTGATCCGATGATTTTGAGCATGTCATTGTTTCCGAAGGCTACCGATCCTTGTCGTTTTAATCGAAGCTTCGAAAACTTGAGTTGATCCCCGGTCATGTGTCGGGAGCAACCACTGTCCACATCCATTGATCATACATGCAAGGTAGTCGGATCGGATATTGGATTTATTAAAGATTGGTTGAAAATTATTAACCTAAATCATCTCACCCATGTCTACATGATCAAACATGTTAACCCTATATGTTCTTGTGAGATGACTTCCAATTTTACTTGAATTAAATTTAATGATTTGAACACTTGTCAACCTTGCGTTAGATTCAGATTTGACCTTAGGCTCATCAAGTCACCTTTTCAAGATCATGGCTTCCAGGTCCTGGCGAGGCACAGAGGCCTTCTTTGATCGGAACAACGACCACTTCCTTAGACAAAGCCATTTTCAAGAAAATAGAGACTTGACTCACCTAAGACCACTTCCTAGTCTAACTAGTCTAGGATACGGTGAGGTAGCTTCAGCTAGTTCCTCTTGATCAAGTGCACCGAACTAGATACGCCTTATCTAGCCCGAATATACAAGACTCCGCTTTCCTAGTGTACTATCATCTCGCCGTGTCCTGGTACTATGTTATCAAGTATTGACGAGTTATAGTCCTATCTAACCATTCTAAAAAGAAAAATCAAACTAAATAAAGAACCTAAGCATGCAATTTCTAAGTTAAAATACAAACAAGTTTTGTACTGGCTCCCCCTTGACTGTTGAATTGGTTCGGTCTCTCCACATAGTGGATTTGGTCCTTGGAAACCCAGTACTGGTTCGATCCTAAGTTTGAAATCAAGGCGGTCTTAGGGATCCATGCTTGGACACATTTTTTATGTCGACTTACAATCGACATATACGACTTGTTGGTCGTATTTGAGCTAAACCCTAGTCCGACCTTGTTGTACACGGCCCTTTGCGATCCAAGTAGGAGGTCAAGTCCTTTGGATCCTAAAGTAAACCTTTCCAACGTGTTCCTAAGATCTTCGACTTGACTTTTCAAGAGTGAGTTCTCAACTTCGAGCTTTTCAACCCGAGTTGAGTCCTCCTCTCAAACTCAACTAGTCAAAGAGGTTAGGGAGACCTCGTGGTTGAGGAGTTTAACTTCCTCAACCAGGGTCTCGACCTTGGACTCGGACTTAGCTAATTTCCTAGTTAAGAACTTAATTGCACTATAAAGCATACTAATAAGGGATCGACTTACCTTGAGTGTATCTTTTGAACCGAATACGTATCCGTGGCTTGTCTTGAATAGTGCTTCGTAGTCCGACTCGTCTTTGATTTTCGATTCGTGTTCAGGTTCCGACTCCATCTCCGATTCCACCAGTTTAGCCATGAGGACACGATCATCATCTTCTTCCTCAGATGCTTCTTCCCATGTAGCGTTGAGTGCCTTTTTGTGTTTTGGTGCTTTGCTCTTGAGTTTTGGGCATTCGGACTTGATGTGTCCAAACTTGTTGCATTCGTAACACCTAATATTAGAACTTTTAGGCTTACCTTCATTGGGTCGAGTGACAGTTCGCTTTTGGCCTTTGACTATCCTTCGAACTAGGTTGACTAATTCGGCCTCCATTTCCGGGTCGACCTCCGAATCAGACTCATCTTCTTCTTCCTTCGGGGGTGGCTTGCTCGCGGTTTTCTTCCTTGAACCTGTAAAAAGTGCTATACCCTTCTCGGGTTCCGAGTTAGACTGCTCATGAAGTTCGAAATCGGAAAATAACTCATCTAACCTAAGTTTTGAAAGATCCTTGGAGACCTTGTAGGCATCGACCATGGATGCCCACAAGGTAGTCCTAGGAAAAGAGTTAAGAACATACCTAATAAGGTCGCGATTTTCGACCTTTTGCCCGATCGCATGTAGGTTATTGACTATGTCTTGAACGCGAGTGTGAAGTCACGTCGCCATTTTGTATTCCTGCATTTTTAGATTATATAATTTATTAAACAAAAGATCGCACTTACATACCTTGGCTTCATCGGTCCCTTCGTGTAGCTCCACTAATTTTGTCTAAAGATCCTTTGCGCTGATGAAGGGGCCGATGCGATTAAGCTCCTCCTTGGACAAGCCACATTGGAGGATTTGAGCTGCCTTGGCGTCGGCTTTGACTTGTCTTTTTGTAGCATTGGTCCATTGATCATAATCCAAAGATTCACTCACTTCGTTAGTCGGAAGTGTGAATCCCATTTGGATTATGATCCACATCTCGATTTGGGTCTTAAGAAAGCACTCTATCTGACCCTTCCAATAACGAAAGTCATCTCCATTGTAAAATGGAGGTCGGACAGTGCTAAAACCCTCGAGATTGGCCATTGATACAAAAACAAACAAGAGAATGAAGACGAAAAAACCTAACAACAACACAAACAATCGAAATGTACGAAGACTCGCGTCTTGGATTAGTAGTGCGGGAGAAAAACTAAGCGAATGAAATAAATAGAATAAAAAAGAAAAAAAATCTGTAAAGAAGCTAGATTGGTGGTTTCACCAAATCTTAGCACCCCGGCTCTGATACCAATTGTTGGATCGAGTGGATCGGTAGAGGTGGGGTGAATAGCGATAAAAACTTTTCTTTTGTTTCGTTCGTTAAAACCCGAGTAGACAATTAATTACAGTGGAAAGATAAATGACAAATAAAGAGAGACAAATGGTTTTTTACTTAGTTTGTAGCCTTCGGCTACTACTCCAAGGCCCTAGCGGTTCTTGACCACGCACGAAGGGCAAAACACTAAAGAACTCCTCCTCGTTGGAAGTAGGAGTTAATCGAATACAGGAAAACACTAAAAGCTTGAGGTAGAGGGACACTCCCCCTCTCCTCGTTATGATAAAACTCTGAGACAATAAAAAGATGAACTGAATTGAAGCTTATACCGACAAAGAAAAATATAAACAATTTAAACCTAGAGCGTTGGAGAAGTAGAACTTCGTTGTCGGAGAGTTATAGCATTGCGGAGGCTTTTGGAAGCTTAGAATTGATTAGAAAAACCTAGGACAGGCCCTCCTTTTATAGCCTTTGGGCCCCTTTTCAAGAGAAACTTTAGCCAATCAAATTTGAGCACCACTCCCCTTGAAATGAGGTGATAAGCCTTGACTCCTCGAAGCTGATCCTTGACCATCAGTCGAATGATGGCCATCATCAGTCGACTGATGGCAACATCAGTCAAATGCTGACCGCAGATAGTCGACTGATGGACAGCAGTCGAGTCCTCCAAGCTGGCAGTCGACTGATGCTAGCTAAAATCAAAAGTTAGCTAAACAAAAATATTATTTCGACGGCCTCCGACCATTCGATCTAGACCTAGACCACTGATGGTATGTCTTGGGTCGGATCTACGCTTAAGACTATCCCCGTAAGGAGGATACGACCTCACTTACACTCGCACACATGAGCTTACCTCAATACTTACTATGCCCCTTTCGCTTCCGGCCTTCCACTCGATTACTTCGGCTTCCTCCAAAATCACTCGAGTGTCGCCCGACCACCGCGACTTCCTCCGAGTGTCGCTAGCCTTCAGCTCCAGCGTTGACACTTTTTTGCACACTCGATTTAGCTCGTGAGATAACAATATGAGCTTAACTTTGTATCGTTTGCTATAATCAAAACTCAGGTTCGACTTAGGTGCCTACTGCACCAACACATATGACAAATAAAGCATGACAAATAAAATATAAAGGTATAACAATACCTAAGTTTTAGTATTAATTTCCATTTGTTGGGATTAAGTTCATTTTGCATTATAATCACTTATCTCCCAAGTGTGCCAAAAATCCAAAATGACACACTATAACCTCTAGACCTAATTTGTGCCAATTTGATTAAATTATCAAACTTCTCAAATAATATTGGCACATCCTAAAATACTTTAGGATTATGATCAAACTTATTTCCAAAGTACCCATAATCTTGGAAATGACCTAAAGTGCGACCTTTACCATGGTTAGGTTAACTACATATCCATTTAAGGTTGGCGCACCCTAACCCATTTAGCGTGAATCAATCACGCTCCTAGGAACCCAATACCTATTGGAGCTCCTTGGGTTTACTAGGTATTCCTTAGGGATAACTTCCCTAGATACCCTCCTAATGACCCTCCTAGGCTTGGAAGCCTTGGTCATTTGGGTCTTGCCTTGGTTGACCTTAGGGATTGCCTCCCTAGTAACATTTTTAGTGGTCTTCCTAGGTTTCATGGAAACCTTGGCCACTAGACACTTACCATGGTCAACTCTAGGGATGACTTCCCTTGTGACCTTGGTTTTCCTAGACCTAGGTCGAGTTCCATAATCGAATGGAACATTATGATAGGTCTTCTTGGGCTTAGGTTTGTGATCCAAACACTTCTTGCCCTTGGATGACTCTTGTCTCCTAGGCACTTGAATTTGACTCCTAGATCCCATATTTTGAACATTTGACCCTCGCATTTGATTTTGCATAATCCTAAAGGTCTTTTCTAATTTCTCAAGTTTTGACCTCAAAACATGATTTTCTAGCTCTAATTGCCCAATTTTTGACTTCTCATTTATTCTTTGGGCATTGTTCCATTTCTTAAGCATATGCCTACCCTTCTTAGGTTTAATGCTTAGATGACCTTCTATTTTCTTAATACTTGCCTTAGTTAGAATTTTTTTAGGAACATTAGTCCCAAATTTCTCCTTAGTTAAAAAATTACATGATTTTGCACCTAGGCAATAAAATCTATTTCTAGTATGCTTTTGTTCATGAGAAATAGAAATAAAATTCCTAGCATGCTTTTGCCTATTAATTAAGGAAGGAACATGATTAAAGGTTACCTTAGGATTTGCCTTAGCTCCCCCTACATGTGATGCTCCTTCATTTTGTTAGTTATATATGAGAGGTGTCCTAAGGCAATCTCCTTATGTTTAAATCATTTATATGATAAATGAAGATTTACTATTTGAGTATACATGTTTTTATGTATTTGATTAGATCTTAAACTCATTTAATGAATGTCCACAATACGATTCACAGCATGAGAGAATTTGTGATTGGATCACAACTAGTGAGTATCTCTACATGTGTAATTGTGATATATTGGAATTATCCCTAGTCGATGAATTGATGGATTTGGACACCATTAATTCTATCGAGACTAGCATGAGGTATACTCTTTGGTGTATCCAAGCAGTTGATTCTCACTGGCTGGAGATAATGTGATGTCCGGAGTTAATCATGGATGCTAGTTAAAGCAACTAGTTCATTGGAGTGACCAGCTGTAAGACTTCATATGGTTCTCTGCATATATGGATATGTTAATGAAGTTCTTACTGCAGCTTAAGTGCGATGTTCCTTTGACTTGTGGTATTCAAGTCATCTTGGTCATGGAGACTTTTGCTTTGACATCTTAAGCAAGCATCTCCAAGGAGATGTGGACCCGGGATGATTGGATATAAGTCAAAATGTTCGAAGGTGTTTGAATAGCCTATAAAGGATTCACCACTTTTTGCGAGGAGATGTATACCATTGGCCTTTCGTCGGATTATTACTAAAGTCTTTGGCCAAAACATTATATGTTTAGAGTAAGGTACTCTAGGATACATGTGCAATAACTAGAATCTGTAGGATGAGGAAATGATACTTGGGCTAGGTGTGACATAGTCAACCTAGTGGGGACTGACACTATAGACCATGTCCTGAACCAAGTGGGTATAAGATGAGTGAAGGGAACGAGACATGATTCATTGTAGTTGTTGAAGGGTTTCAGAAATGGTTCTGGGATCAACCGTTAATTTTTCGATTAATTGGGGATCATTATGTACTACTAGGTGTCACTCATGATCATTCTATAATTAATGATTAATTATAGACAACCAACATAAATCGGGAACCTATTTGGTTACATGCACAACGAGCATAATCCGAAAGGATTTAAAACGAGCTTGAGAATGAGATTCTCAGATCGAGAGAAACTAGGTTTGGTTGGACCAAACAAGGAGCGAGCATAAAATCATTTCAGTCGCAATGGAAGCATGGATGGACCGAGTCTTATGAAGATATGATGGATGAACCAAATTGGTTTGGTTCTAATCCAATGGTGGAAAATAAACCAAAGTGGTTTGGTTTGTTTTAAACGAATGAACCAAAGTTGGTTCGATTCATTTTAACTTAAAATAGACCAACTCGGTTCAGTTTATTTTAACTTAAGTTATTGGAGCAGGTTAATGGGTTTTGGTTAAGAACCAATAACTCTAAGGAGAAGGTTTCTTGATGGTTAAGAAACACGAGCTCTATAAAAGCGCGACTAGAGGTTTGGAGAGCCCTAAGTTTTTTTTTTTGGAAACTTCTCTTCCTCTCCTCTCCCTCTCTTCTCCTTGCCGCCGCCCAAGGAAGCCATGCCCAAGCTTGTGCCGTCGGCATCCAGCTGCAGTTGGCCACCCTCCGGCGATCCTCCGGTGACCCTCCTCGGCTCCGGTGACCAAGGACCAGCCGACCCTCTTCCTTTGGCTAGCGCCAAGTCCTCCACCAAGCTATCCAGTTTTTGGACAGCTTGTTTCCTTCTTGTCAGAGCATCATTTGAACGACGTTTGGAGCTCCGACAGTGACTTCCTTTCCAGGGATTGGATCTCCTGTAATCCTCATAGGTGGAGGACCAAGAATTCGTCAATCGGTTGACGAATGCCTCTTCGGAGAAGCGAGTTTTGGGGACTCATTTTTGCATCCGAATTTTGATTCGGATTGTGATCTTCTCTCGATCACATCATCTTCAACACGAGGCTAGTGACTGGTTCAAGATAGGCTCAATTAGCAATACGTAACCGAACGGATGGTACTCGGCGTGGATACGAATAGAGGCAACTCTAGCGTGAGTTGCTCTAGTTGATGTCATTCCCATTGCATGTGATACGTAAGGTTTAACTAGCGTAATTTTCTTTTATTGCAAAATTTGAAACTGCGATTATGTCTACATATATTGTTGGTGCAATCGGCCTAGGACTCGAGTTTAACTCGAACTGTATTTTGATGTTAGACAAAACACATGACATTGGATTGTCATGGAAAGTCCAAGCATGGGGATTGGCATGGAAAATTCAAGCATGAGGCTTGGTGTTGGCCACGTAAGTCCAAGTGTGTAGCCTTGGCGGTGAAAGTCCAAGCATGGGGCTTGGCATGGAAAATCCAAGCATGAGGCTTGGTTTGGAAAGTCTTGAGGACTTGGCAAGTTCACTAGGCTCAGGGTCATTGAGTCGGTGAAGAATGGCATTGCGAAGCCGTGCACTTGGTGCATCCGAGGGACCGCCGGACGAGGAGCGAATGGAGTGAGGCCCAAGGGAAGCATACTTCGAGGGCAAGAGACATGAAGGATGACATTGCGAAGCCGTGCGCTTGGTGCATTCGAGGGACGTAGGCCGAGGGAAGAGAGCTTCGGTGGGAAACTCCATGAGAGGATAAGGTGGACTTGGCCAAGTGGCTAAGACTGAGTGTCGGAGGCTCAAACGTGATGTTTGAGGATTTACCCGACGGTCGGATGCTCAAATAACTTGGTTTTTGAGGTTTTACCCGACATCAATCAACTAGCATAGGTGCCAGTCGACTGCTCCAAGTCGACTAGGGTTCGACTGACCAGGGTATGGCCGAGCAGTCAACTGCTGAGGGATGACAGTCGACTGATCGGGGTGTTTTTAGCCACAGAAGGTCTTCCAGTCGAGTGATCGTGGCGACCACTCGACTAATGGGATCATCAGTCGACTGATGGGCATGATCAGTCGACTGATGATGGATCCGTTGGCTTTTGGCTAGCGTGGATCGAGTCGTTGTGAGACAACGACTACAGGACCAGTCGACTGATGGTCATGATCAGTCGACTGATGGGCGCGGAATCAACTCGATGCAGGTTATAAATGGAGCTCGAGATGGATGATTTCGCCAAGACTTTTGGAAAGATTTTGAAGGAGAATTGCTACTACATTCAGTCCTTCAAGAGAAAACAAAAGAAAGCAACAAGCAAGCGTTCAAATTCATTGTTGTAAATTTTTCTTTACGTATTTCATTGTTGTATTTGTATTTTCTTGTATTACATTTGTGTATTTGCTTGTACGAGGTTTCTCCACCTCCGACGTGTTGTCGAGGAGTTGTTGTTAGTGTTGTGCGCATAACATGAGCTTTTTGAGCTCACCCGTGGAGTAGGAACCATTCGGTTCCGAACCACGTATATCTTGTGTATGCTTGTATGTGTTGTTAGTATTTTCATTTGTATTACTATTCTGCTGCGCTAACGACAATCGTAGACAAGTGACACAAGAAGAATGACCAATTTCCATCGTCTACGATAAAGGGTTATTAACCCCCTCTAGCCGGCCACCGACATTCCAACAAGTGGTATCAGAGCGGGGTGCTTGTCGAGGACTAACCGTCAACACGAGCATGACAAGATGACCGGCTACAACATCCATCCACCGAAATTCGATGGATACTTTTCTTGGTGGAAGAAAAGGATGGAGGTATATTTCGAAACCGATTTCGATATTATGATTATTATAGAAAATGGTTTCGAAATGCCTAGGGATGAAGAAAATAAGCCAATAGTGAAGTCAAGATGGACCAAGGACCAAATCAAGGAATTCAAGACAAATCTTGAGGTAATCAAATTGCTAAATGATTTGATTCCTAACCATATTTGGTCTAGATTAGGTAATTATAGGGACACAAAGGAATTATGGAATAAGGTAATAAAATTCCATGAAAATTCTGAACCGGCACAAGTAGAAGAGGAGGGCGAGGAAGAACGTCCATCTATATTTGAAGATGTGGATGACTTGGTGGAAACCTCCACCTCTAGCATTGAGGGGGAGGAGAGGTCTTCCATCCCGGAACAAGTTCAAGAAGAAGCTTCAACATCCGGGAGAAGCGAAAATTCCCTAGGTAACTCAAGTACTATGATTATTAATAAAAATCATATAACATGCTTTGAGTGTATGGAACAAGGGCACTATAAAAGTAAGTGTCCCAAGAAGGTGAAGAAGGCTCAACCGGCACCAAAAGCCAAAAATACCGGAGTCCCCACAATTAGAAGCAAGGAGCACATTGTGTGCTTCAAATGCAACCAAAGGGGGCATTATAGAAGCCAATGCCCTAGGGGGAGGAAGAAGGGGCAAGAAGGTGTATTTCATATAGGGAGAGCTTCCAAAGCTAACCCTAAGTTAAATTTAGTTAATGCACCTTTAATTCCTAAGGTTAATAAGCATGCTAGGAATTATTTTAGCTCTCTTGCAATTATTAATGAAAAACATGCTAGTAGAAATAAATATTTTTGCCTAGGTGCTAAGCATGTTAGTTTACTTAAGGAAAAACCTAGGACCAATAACATTAGACCAATCCTATCTAGGGAGTCCATAAGGAGAATAGAAGAAAATTTGGACATTAACCCCAAGAAATCTAGGCATATGCCTAAGAAGAAAAATAATTCCCAAAAATCTTATGATAAATCAAAATTGGGAAGGTTAGAGGTGGAAAACCAAGCCTTGAGGTCAAGGCTTGAAAAATTGGAGAAGACCCTAGCAATAATTACAAAATCATTTAAGGGGTCAAAAGTTCAAAATCTAGGTCCTAGAAAACAAGAAATGTCCAAGGGCAAGAGAGGTTTGGGTCACAAACCTATGTCCTTTCACATTGTTCCATTTAATTATGGAACAATTTCTATGTCTAGGAAAACCAAGGCTAATAGGGAAGCTATCTCTAAGACTAGCCATGGTGTGTATTTAGTGGCTAAGGACTTAAGAAAAACCAAGAAAGCCACTAAGAAGATCAAAGGAGGAGTCACCTTTAAAGTTGACCTAGGAAAGATCCATTTGACTAAAGTGTCAAAACCAAAAAGGGTCATTAGGAAGGTATCTAGGAAAGTTATCCCTAGTGAATACCTACTTAACCCAAGGAGCTCCAATAGGTATTGGGTTCCTAGAAGCGTGATCGATTCACCCTAGATAGGTTAGGGTGTGTCAACCCTAAGTGGATAGGTAGTTAACCTAGCCATGGTGAGTTGACACTTTAGGATGTGCCAATGTGGTTTGAGAAGTTGAAAATTGATTAAATTGGCACAATTAGGTCTTAGAAGTAATGGTGTGCCATTTTGGGTCTTTGGCACACTAGGGGGATAATTGGCATTAAGGTAAAAATAGATTTGATTATAGAAATGACAATTTGGGCTTAACACTTAGGTATTCTATACCTTAGTATTTTATAATTGCCATGCTTTGTTTACCTTGCCATGACATGAAATCATATTTATTTTTATCATATAAAATGTCATGATCATTTTTAGGGTTATGTTTATATGTCATGTATGCTTAGATTTCATTCACATGCCATGACATCATGATTTTGACACATGCCATGACATCATGATTTTGGCACATGCTTTTATTCTTGTATCATTATGCCATAATCATCATTCATGCATAGATAAAATGGATTTAAGAACTATGACATGATTTGAAGTCTCATGCATAAGGGAGTCAAATAGTGTTGCCTAGATATATGCATGAAACCCTAAATAACAAATCCCCACATCTCACTAAAGAACTTGACTTGTATGTGTTTTACACATTTAGATACAAGTGAGATGTTTAAGAAAAAGGAATTAAAGGTTTTAAAAATATTTCAAAAATATTTTAAAAAACCTTGGTGAAGTCTATCTTTTGATAGCAATCACCATTGAATGAGTTGATACAAAGAGGGCTCAATATTGAAGCTTTTCTCAATTTTTGAACTTTGTATCAATCTCACTATTTTGTGGGTAAAATAATTTTCTAATATTTTTCACCCATAGTGTTTGTTATAAGTATTATATGTATGAATTTTCAAGATTTTTCAACTTATGTATATTTACTTATCATTTTTGAAATTTAGTTTCTGATAGTTGCAAAACTGCATTTTGTAGTTATCAGTCGACTGCCAAGGATGGCAGTCGACTGATGTGGGAAGGAGTCGACTGGTAGCTAAGAGAGTCGACTGATACTGTTGATTTCGGGTAAACCATGATGGTTAGGCCCATGTTCAGCTATGTTTTGGTACCCTAACCACTCCTAACCCTAGGGCATGCTTGGGAGAGAATTAGAAAGGGTGGAAATCCATTGGATATGGATTAGAAGAGATGTTTAGGGTAAGTATCAATTTTAAGGTGGATGAGAGTTCATTGTTGAACTTTGCCTTAATTTTGATTGCTTAAATGTTCCTATTGGCATAGGGACTCTCTAAGGACATTGTTGGTGCAATGGTTAAGGGGGAGCAAGCCTTTAGGGGGAGGTATCCATCATGGGAAGATGGATGTGTATTTTTCCTCATGGGAGGAAAATTGGGTTGCCTCTCTTAAGTGATATGGGAATTATCACTAGAAAGATTGTAGGCGTGTGTTCCTTCAAGGGAGAGATTGTAAGATCTTATTGGGATATGAGACATTCATACCCTTGGAGAGGACCTTTTTGATGTATGTCAAAAAGGGGGAGAAGTTACCAATTGAGATAGTTGGAATTCTCATTGGGATGTGAGAATTGCCAATTGGGGATAATTGGTAGACTTGGATTTGAGGTTTTATCGAACATCAAAATGGGAGAGATTATTGGTGCAATCGGCCCAGGACTCGAGTTTAACTCAAACTGTATTTTGATGTTAGACAAAACGCATGACATTGGATTGTCATGGAAAGTCCAAGCATGGGGCTTGGCATGGAAAATCCAAGCATGAGGCTTGGTGTTGGCCACGTAAGTCCAAGTGTGTAGCCTTGGCGGTGAAAGTCCAAGCATGGGGCTTGATATGGAAAATCCAAGCATGAGGTTTGGTGTGGAAAGTCTTGAAGACTGTTGGTGCAATCGGCCCAGGTTGACTCGAGTTTGACTCGAGCAGTACTTTGATAGTATTTTGATGATAGACAAAACTCATGACATGGGATTGTCATGGGAAAGTCCAACATGGTGTTGGCATGGAAAATCCAAGCATGGAGCTTGGTGTGGGAAAGTCCAACATGGTGTTGGCATGGAAAATCCAAGCATGGAGCTTGGTGTGGAAAAGTACAAAGCATTGCGAAGCTGTGCGCTTGGTGCTTGGTGAGAAATACATTGTGAAGCCGTGCGCTTGGTGCATGTGGGAAGTCTTGAGGACTTGGCAAGTTCACTAGGCTCGGGGTCCTTGAGTCGGTGAAGGATGACATTGCGAAGCCATGCACTTGGTGCATCCGAGGGACCGCCGAACTGGGAGCGAATGGAGTGAGACCAAAGGGAAGCATACTTCGAGGGCAAGAGACGCGAAGGATGGCGTTGTGAAGCCGTGTGCTTGGCACATCCGAGGGACGTAGGCCGAGGGAAGAGAGCTTTAGTGGGGAACTACATGAGGGATAAGGTGGACTTTGCCAAGTGGCTAAGACTGAGTGTCAGAGGCTCAAACTTGATGTTTTAGGGTTTACCCGACGGTCGGATGCTCAAACAACTTGGTGTTTGAGGTTTTGCCCGACAGCAGTCGACTGACATAGGTGCCGGTTCAACTGATCCAATTTGACTAGGGTTCGACTGGTGTTAGATTACTGTTTTGTGGCTGGCAGTCGACTGCCATGGATTGACAGTCGACTGATGTCGACAACAGTCGACTGATGTCGACAATAGTCGACTGCCGAGGGATGGCAATCGACTGATGAAAATGTCGCGAGCACAGAATGCTCCATAGTCGACTGAGCAGTCGACTACTAAGTCACCAGTCGACTGCCATGGATTGGCAGTCGACTGGTAGGTGATCCGTTGGAACTTATCCAACGTGGATATGGCTGTTGTGAGACAACGACTACAGGGGCAGTCAACTGGGGCCTTTTGGCAGTCGACTGCTAGGCGCAAAAATAGCTTGATGCAGGTTATAAATGGAGCTCAAGTGGGAGGATTTCACCAAGACTTTAAGGAAGCGATTGGAGGGGAATTGCTGCTGCATTCCAGTCCTTCAAGAGCCATCCAAAGCAAGCAACAAGAAAGGCTTCAAAGCAAAGAGTTGTAAAGCGTTCTTTACTTGTATTTCTTGCGTCTTTGTATTTCTTGTAGTATTACTATTGTAATAGCTTATACGAGGTTTCTCCACCTTCGACGTGTAGTCGAGAAGGAGTTTAGTTAGTACCGTCCGCATAACTAGAGCTTGGAGAGCTCGCCCGTGGAGTAGGAACCATTCGGTTCCGAACCATGTATATCGTGTGTGTTTGCGTATGCTTGTATTGTTGTTATTATTATTATTGTTTCTATTGTTTCCGCTGCACTAACGTCATAGGAAAGCAATGCAACGAGAACGAACGAATTCCACCATCGAACGAAAGAGGGTTATTCACCCCCTGTAGCTGGCCAACCACATACACATCAATCCCCTACAAAGACTTGCCAAGTTCACTAGGCTCAAGGTCCTTGAGTCGGTGAAGGATGACATTGTGAAGTCGTGTGCTTGGTGCATCCGAGGGACCACCGGATGGAGAGCGAATGGAGTGAATCCCAAGGGAAGCATACTTCGAGGGCAAGAGACGTGAAGGATGGCATTGCGAAGCCGTGCGCTTGGTGCATCCGAGGGACATAGGCCGAGGGAAGAGAGCTTCGGTGGGAAACTCCATGAGAGGATAAGGTGGACTTGGCCAAGTGGCTAAGACTGAGTGTCGGAGGCTCAAACGTGATGTTTGAGGGTTTACCCGATGGTCAGATGCTCAAACAACTTAGTGTTTGAGGTTTTACCTGACATCAGTCGACTGACATAGGTGCCAGTCGACTGCTCCAAGTCGACTAGGGTTCGGCTGGTGTTCTACTGACCAGGGTTTGGTTGAGCAATCGACTGTCAAGGGAAGGCAGTCGACTGACAACACCATCAGTCGACTGATGAGAGAGATCAGTCGACTGATCGGGGTGTTTTTGGCCACAGAAGGTCTTCCAGTCGAGTGATCACGGCGATCACTCGACTGATGGGATCATCAGTCGACTGATGGGCATGATCAGTCGATTGATGATGGATCCATTGGCTTTTGGCCAACATGGATTGAGTCGTTGTGAGATAATAGCTACAATATCAGTCGACTGATGGTCACGATCAGTCGACTGATGGGCGCAGAATCAACTCAATGTAGGTTATAAATGAAGCTCGAGATGGAGGATTTCGCCAAGACTTTTGGGAAGATTTTGAAGGGGAATTGCTGTTGCATTCCAGTCATTCAATAGCAAACAAAAGCAAGCAACAAGCAAGCGTTCAAATTCATTATTGTAAAGTTTTCTTTATGTATTTCATTGTTGTATTTGTATTTGCTTATATTACATTTGTGTATTTGCTTGTATGAGGTTTCTCCACCTCCGACGTGTTGTCGAGAAGGAGTTGTTGTTAGTGTCGTGCACATAACACGAGCTCGTTGAGCTCACCCGTGGAGTAGGAACCATTCGGTTCCGAACCACATATATCTTGTGTATGCTTGTATGTGTTGTTAGTATTTTCATTTATATTACTATTCCGCTGCACTAACTACAATCGTAAACAAGTGACACAAGAAGAACGATCGATTTCCATCATCTACGATAAAGGGCTATCCACCCCCCTCTAGCCGGCCACTGACGTTCCAACATATATTGTATCTTGCATGCGTGTGGTGTGTGTGTTGTAATAAATTAGATTTATTACTTTTAATTCTTCCACTGTGCACATGTTTACGAAATATGTTCGAACACACACTCGTCCCGGTCCCAGAGAAACCCAACAGTGGTAACAGAGCCAAGTTGTGTTTCGATATAATCGTAAAATTATTTTGCGATAGTCATAATTGTATTTATGGAAATTTTCTACTTTTGGAAAGTTTAGAAGTATTTATGAAAATTTTCTAATTTTGGAAAGTTTAGAAGTATTTATGGAAATTTTTTACTTTTGGAAAGTTTAGAAGTATTTATGGAAATTTACACTTTCCATAAATAATATATGTGATTAGATTTGGAAATTTATTTCCTAATTTAATCATGATTTGATTTGGGGAATGAAATCTAAAACATATTTTATTTCCATAAATAGCTTTGACAATTTAAGAAAATTGTTTTCTAAATTAAATTTGACTTTCCTTAATTAACACTTTCCATAAATAAAATATGTGATTAGATTTGGAAATTTGTTTCCTAATTTAATCATGATTTGATTTGAGGAATCAAATCTTAAACATATTTTATTTCCATAAATTGTTATGACATATAAGAAAATTTTTGTACATGCCATAATTGTATGCCATGTAATTGCATTAGATGCATATCATTATATCATGTGTGTCGTGACATGTAGATGTATGCCATGCCATGTAGATAATAGTTATTTGCATGCAAAGAGGATGAGACATTAAAACCCTTGCACAATATTAAAGCCTATACCTTCCATTAATATGGTTAGAACCAGAGTTCTGTTTCTTGTTTGGGTTGTTGGACTCTCTCCAAGCCCGACTCGAACCTGAACATGTTCAAACCATGGAATAGTTTAATACTAATATGGTAAGAGTCAGAGGTCAATCGTTAACTTTGATTGTTGGACTCTCTCCAAGCCGGGCTAATTGGTTGAATGCGCTCTAACCATATTAAAACTATTTCTTGATTAATGGGTTGACTTTAACCTGGAGCATCGGCTTGTTGGACTCTCTCCAAGGTCAATGTGAAGGGAGGTGAAGTTGGGTGCTATGCGTATGATGCATACTTGTTAATGAGTTAACAACCCGATGTATGTGTGAACATTCAATTAGTTGATAGCACATTGTGATAGTTGCATATATGTGATATGCAATCGGTATACTTGATACCTACCATTGTAGCTATGAATGATTTGTTGGACTCTCTCCAAGGTTGTTCATATTTATGTTGGATATCAGCCCATTCGAAGATGGACCTACGATCTCCCGAAGTGATTTTAGGGTTTTAAAATTCGAAAAATGAATGGGATTTGTAAATGTATGTTGATGCATTTTTCTATCTTTCTAATATATACTCGATTTTGTATTTCTAGGTTAATCGATTAATCATGACGTCTTTGAATTTATCTTATATTTTGGATTCAAATAAATTGACTGGGCCTAACTTCTTGGACTAGCTTAGAAACTTGAGAATTGTTCTAAAGACAGAAAAGCTCACGTATGTCCTCGAAGAGCCTCTTCCCAACCATCCTAAAGACGATGCAACTCCAGACTAAATGTTGGCCTATCAGAAACATGTAGCTGATTCTGAACTGGCGAGTTGCATCATGCTAGCTGCGATGGTAACCGAGCTACAAAAGTAGCATGAGAATATGGATGCTAATACCATAGTCTTCCATCTTCATGAGTTGTTTGATGAGCAAGCGAGATCCGAAAGGTTCAAAATCTCTAGGCTCCTCTTCACCTCTAAGATGCAAGAAGGTTCATCTATAATGCAATTTGTGCTAAAGATGAATGGGTACATCAAGCAGCTGGCTACCCTCGGGTTTGTGATGGATCATGAATTAAGTATTGACTTAATTCTGCATTATTTGCCCAAGAGTTTCTCACAATTTGTGATGAACTACCGGATGAACAAACTTGAATCCACTATTCCTGAACTCCTCAATATGCTGAAGACTGTAGAGCCTTCTATAATGCATGAGGAGAAGGAAGAAAGGTTATAAGAGGAAGTCAAAGGAACAGACGAAAGGGAAGAAGAAAATGTAGAGGATTTGTTGACCGCTAGAGGGGGGGATGAATAGCATTTCGATGCTCGATGGAATTCATTTCGTGTTCGTCTATAAATCTCGTTAGCACAGCAGAAATAAAAATAATAACAATAACGAAAGTGAAGGCAAACACAAATACACAAGTATGTAACGTGGTTAGGAACCGAATGGTTCATACTCCACGGATCGAGCTCTAAAGAGCTCTAGTGATGCATACGCAATCACTAATCACTAAACTCCTTCTCGACAACACGTCGGAGGCGGAGAAACCTCGTACAAAGATTACACTAAGTAAAATAAAGTAAAACAAGCAAATAAAAAAGGAATACAACAATCTATGTAAAGAAAAACTTTACAGATGCTCTTTTAATCGCTTGCTTGTTGATTGCTTGAACTGTGGTTGAAGACCCTGATTTATAGTTGACTGATCGGGACCATCAATCGACTGATGACACTGTTGCTGTGAGACAACAGTGTGATCCATGCTGGAAAAAAATCCAATGGATAGGACATCAGTCGACTGATCATGCCGATCAGTCGACTGATGGAGCCTTCACTCGATTGCTAACCCTAGTGGTCGAGTTCGACTTCATTTTGTGTCCGAAATATCGAGCACCAATTGACTGATCACATGATCAGTCGACTGATCGGTCCAGCAATCGACTACTAGGGCACTTCTCGCAGTCAAACCCTAATTGACTCATACCAGTCGACTGACCCATGGTCCCAGTCGACTGATACACCTCAAACATGAGGTTTTACCCCAAGTATGGTTACCCCATACTTGCTAGACCACCCTGTTGGGGATCGAAACGGCCGGCTAGAGGGGGGTGAATAGCCCTCAATCGATGGATGTCGTAATTCGCTCGTTCTCATTGCGTTGCTTGTCTACGATTGTTGTTAGCGCAACGGAATAACAATAATAATGAAACTAACAACAATACACAATCACACAACACAAGATATATATGGTTCGGAACCAAATGGTTCCTAGTCCACGGGCGAGCTCACCGAGCTCTAGTTATGCGCACGACACTAACTAAACTCCTTCTCGACTACACGTCGGAGGTGGAGAAACCTCTCACAAGCAATTACAACAGTAATATACAAATATAAACAAGAATACAAATACAATACAAAAGAAACAATTTTCACCGATTGCTTTTGATCACTTGTTTGTTGCTTGCTTTGATTGGCTCTTGAATGACTGGAATGCAGCAGCAATTCCCCTCCAATAGCTCCACAAAAACCATGGTAAAAACCTCCATCTCGAGCTCCTTTTATAACCTGCATCGAGCTATTTTTGCGCCTAGCAGTCGACTTCCAAAAGTCCCGATCGCTCGTAGTCGTTGTCTCACAACGGCGGATCCACGCCGACAAGTTCCAACGGATCACCTACCCGATCGATGATGCCCATCACCGACCGGGTGACCTAGTAGTCAACTACCCACCGGCTACGAGCGTTCGCGTGCTCGCGACACTTCCCATCCGATCGCCATCCTCGGCGATCATCTCGACATCGATCCGATCACGGTCCATGGCCGATCGCCAAGCATAAAACCCTAGCCTTACACCCGAACCTAGTCGACTTGGATCACCGAACCAAAGACCTATGCGGTCGACTGATGTCGGGCAAAACCTCAAACACCAAGTTGTTTAAGCATCCGACCGTCGGGTAAACCCTCAAACATCAAGTTTGAGCCTCCGACACTCAGTCTTAGCCACTTGGCCAAGTCCACCTTATCCCTCATGGAGTTCCCCACCGAAGCTCTCTTCCCTCGGCCTACGTCCCTCGAATGCGCCAAGCGCACGGCTTCGCAACGCCATCCTTCACGTCTCATACCCTAGAAGTATGCTTCCCTTTGGGCTCACTCCATTTGCTCCCCGTCCGGCGGTCCCTCGGATGCACCAAGCGCACGACTTCGCAATGCCATCCTTCACCGGCTCAAGGACCCGAGCCTAGTGAACTTGCCAAGTTCTCAAGACTTCCCAAATGCACCAAGCGTACAGCTTCGCAATGCATTTCTCACCAAGCACCAAGCGCACGGCTTCGCAATGCTTTGGATTTCCCATGCCAAGCACCAAGCGCACGGCTTCGCAATGCTTTGGATCTTTCCCATGCCAAGCACCAAGCGCACTGCTTCGCAATGCTTTGGACTTTCCCATGCCAGGGTTTCTCCCTTGGACTTCCACACCAAGCTCCATGCTTGGATTTTCCATGCCAATCCCATGTTGGACTTTCCCATGACAATCCCATGTCATGAGTTTTGTCTATCATCAAAATACTATCAAGGTACTGCTCGAGTCAAACTCGAGTCAACCTGGGCCGATTGCACCAACAATCTCCCCCTTTTTGATGATTGACAAAACTACCATCTCAAGTCTACCAATTCTCCCATATTGGCAATTCTCATATCCCAATGAGAATTCCAACGAACCCTAATTGGTAACTTGGTAACTTCTCCCCCTTTTTGACATTACATCAAAAAGGTCCTCCCCAAGGGTATGAATGTCTCATATCCCAATGAGATCTTACAATCTCTCCCTTGGAGGAACACAAGCCTACAATCTTTCTAATGATCTCATATCACTTAAAGAGAGGCAACCCAATTGTTCTCCTATGAGGAAATACACATCCATCTTCCCATGATGGATACCTCCCCCTAGAGGCTTGCTCCCCCTTGACCATTGCACCAACAATGTCCTTGGAGAGTCCCTAAGCCAATAGGAACATTAAACCAAACAAAATTAAGGCAAAGTTCAACAATGAACTCTCATCTACCTTAAAATTGATACTCACCCTCAACCCAACTCCTAATCCATATCCAATGGATTTCCACCCTCTTTAATTCTCTCCCAAGCATATCCTAGGGTTAGGAGTGGTTAGGAGACCAAAACACAGCTGAACATGGGCCTAACCAACAAGATTTACCCGAAATCAGCATTTTCGATCATTGCGTCGAAACCGATCCTCGACACACTCATCGATCGTGGCCTCCTGGCGATCGTGATACTTCATTCTTGATTTAATTCAGAAATGACTTTCCGAAATTCATAAGTAAATATACATAAGTAGATAAATCTTGAAATTTGGTATGTATACTACTTATCACAAACATTATGGGTGAAAAATATCGAAAAATTATTTTACCCATTAAATTAGGAGATTGATACAAAGTCCAAAATTTAAGAAAAGCTTCAATAAAGAGCCCTCTTTGTATCATCCCATTCAATGGTGATAGCTATCAAAAGATAGGCTTCACCAAGGTTTTTAAAAATGTTTTCAAAATGTTTTTCAAACCTTTATTTTCTTTTTCCTAAACATCTCACCAATATCTAGATGTGTAAAACACATACAAGTCAAATTTTTTGTGAGATGTGGGTTTTGTTTTGTTTATGTTCTCATGCATATTTCTAGGCAACATTAATTTGATTCCCTTCAAGTTGTGCCATAGTCCTTAACTCCATTTTAAACTATGCATGATATGATTATGGCATAAATATGATTTAGATAAAAACATATGCCAATATCATGATGTCATGGCATGTGAATGAGAACTAAGCATACATGACATCTAAAGATAATTCTAAACATGATCATGACATTTTATAGATAAAAATGAAAATGATGTCATGACATGGTAAGGCAAACAAATCATGGCAAGTAAAATATACTAAGGTATAGAATACCTAAGTGTGAAAATCAATTTGCCATTTTTAGGGATTAAATACATTTTGCCTTAATGCCATCATTCCCCCTAGTGTGCCAAAAACCCAAAATGGCACACCAATACCTCTAAGACATAATTGTGCCAATTTAATCATTTTTAACTTCTCAAACCATATTGGCACACCCTAATGTGTCAACTCACAATGGCTAGGTTAACCACCCATCCACTTAGGGTTGACACACCCTAACCCATTTAGCGTGAATCAATCACGCTCTTAGGAACCCAATATCTATTGGAGCTCCTTGGGTTAACAAGGTATTCCCTAGGGATAACTTCCCTAGATACCTTCCTAATGACCCTTTTAGGCTTTGAAGCCATAGTCTTTTGGGTCTTTCCTAGGTCAACTCTAGAGGTAACTCCCCTAATGACCTTCTTAGTGGCCTTCTTGGTTTTCCTTAGGTCCTTAGCCACTAAGCACACACCATGACTAGTCTTAGGGATGACTTCCCTATTAGCCTTGGTTTTCCTAGACCTAGAAATAGTTCCATAATTAAATGAAACATTATGATAAGTCTTCTTGGGCTTAGGTTTGTGACCCAAACCTTCCTTTCCCTTAGACCGTTTTTGAACCTTAGGTCTTGACTTTTGGGCATTTGACCATAGAATTGAATTTTCTATGATTCTAAGGGCTTTCTCCATTCTCTCAAGTCTTGACCTCAAGACTTGGTTCTCTAGCTCTAATTTTCCCATTTTTGAATTTTCATTAGGTTTTTGGGAAGGCCTCTTCTTCTTAGGCATGTGCCTAGACTTTTTGGGATTAATACCCAAATTTTCTTCTACTCTCCTAATTGACTCCCTAGGCAAGATATTTCTAGAATTATGAGTCCTAGGTTTGTCTTTAGTCATATGAACATGCTTGGCACCTAAGCAATAAACCTCATTATTTCTCTTAGCATGTTTTTCATTTATAATGGCAAGAGAACTAAAGTAATTCTTAGCATGCTTTTTGACTTTAGGAATTAAAGGTGCATTAAAAGAATTTACCTTAAGGTTAGCTTTAGAAGCTCCCCCTACATGAGTCACACCTTTCTTCCTCCCCCTAGGGCATTGGCTTCGGTAGTGTCCCCGTTGGTTGCACTTGAAGCATATAATGTGCTCTTTGCTCTTAATTGAGGAAACACCGGCATCGTTTGACTTTGGGTTGACTTTTGGTGTCGATGCCTTCTTCTTAGCTAATTTAGGGCATTTGCTCTTGTAATGCCCTTTCTCCCTACACTCAAAGCATATTATGTGATTTTTATTTAAAATAATAACACTTGAGTTACCTAGGGAGTTGGTGGAGGCCTCTTCCTAATCTTCACTTCTCCCGGATGTGGATGCTTCTTGTTCTTGCTCCGGGATGGAAGATTGCCTCTCCTCCCTCTCAATGCTAGAGGTGGAGGTCTCCACCAAGTCATCAACATCTTCAAATGTTGTGAGTTCTTCTTCCTCGGCATTTTCTTCTACTTGTGCCGGTTGGGAATTTTCTTGGAAATTTATTATTTTATTCTATAGTTCCCTTGCATCCCTATAATCACCCAATCTAGACAAAATAGTGTTAGGTAACAAATCACTAATCAATTTAATTACCTCGAGATTTGTCTTGAAGTTCTTGATTTGGTCTTGGGTCCACTTTGATTTTTCAATGGGCTTGTTGTGTTTATCCCTAGGCATCTCAAAACCATTTTCTATAATAATTATATAATCAAAATCGGTTTCGAGATATACCTCCATCCATTTCCTCCACCAAGAAAAATTTCCATCGAATTTCGGTGGATGGATGAAGCCGACCATTTTGTAGTGCTCTCGCGGCGGTTAGTCCTTGAAGAGCGACCTCGGCTCTGATACCACTTGTTGGGGATCGAAACGGCCGGCTAGAGGGGGTGAATAGCCCTCAATTGATGGATGTCGTAATTCGCTCGTTCTCGTTGCGTTGCTTGTCTACGATTGTTGTTAGCGCAGTGGAATAACAATAATAATGAAACTAACAATAATACACAATCACACAACACAAGATATACGTGGTTCGGAATCAAATGGTTCCTACTCCACGGGCGAGCTCACCGAGCTCTAATTATGCGCATGACACTAACTAAACTCCTTCTCAACTACACGTCGGAGGTGGAGAAACCTCTCACAAGCAATTACAACAATAATATACAAATACAAACAAGAATACAAATACAATACAAAAGAAACACTTTTCACCGATTGCTTTTGATCACTTGTTTGTTGCTTGCTTTGATTGACTCTTGAAGGACTGGAATGCAGCAGCAATTCCCCTCTAATAGCTCCACAAAAACCATGGCAAAAACCTCCATCTCGAGCTCCTTTTATAACCTGTATCGAGCTATTTTTGCGCCTAGCAGTTGACCGCCAAAAGGCCCTAGTCGACTGCCCCTGTAGCCGTTGTCTCACAACGGCCAGATCCACGTCAGACAAGTTCCAACGGATCACCTACCAGTTGACTGATGATGCCCATTAGTCGACTGGTGACCTAGTAGTCGGCCCGCCCGATGGGCTATGGAGAGCGCGTTGTGCTCGCGACACTCCCATCACCGATCGCCGCCATCCCTCGGACGATCATTCATTGCTGACATAAGTCGATCGATCCATGGCGATCCAAAACCTCAAACACCAAGTTGTTTGAGCATCCGACCGTCGGGTAAACCCTCAAACATCAAGTTTGAGCCTCCGACACTCAATCTTAGCCACTTGGCCAAGTCCACCTTATCCCTCATGGAGTTCCCCACCGAAGCTCTCTTCCCTCGGCCTACGTCCCTCGAATGCGCCAAGCGCACGGCTTCGCAACGCCATCCTTCGTGTCTCATATCCTAGAAGTATGCTTCTCTTTGGGCTCACTCCATTCGCTCCCCGTCCGGTGGTCCCTCGGATGCACCAAGCGCACGACTTCGCAATGCCATCCTTCACCGACTCAAGGACCCCAGCCTAGTGAACTTGCCAAGTTCTTAAGACTTCCCAAATGCACTAAGCGCACGACTTTGCAATGCATTTCTCACCAAGCACCAAGCGCACGGCTTCGCAATGCTTTGGATTTCCCATGCCAAGCACCAAGCGCATGACTTCGCAATGCTTTGGATCTTTCCCATGCCAAGCACCAAGCGCACAGCTTCGCAATGCTTTGGACTTTCCCATGCCAGGGCTTCCCCCTTGGACTTCCACACCAAGCTCCATGCTTGGATTTTCCATGCCAACCCCATGTTGGACTTTCCCATGACAATCCCATGTCATAAGTTTTGTCTATCATCAAAATACTATCAAGGTACTGCTCGAGTCAAACTCGAGTTAACCTGGGCCGATTGCACCAACACACCCTTAGCCAAGACCTAAGCCTTCTAGCCGCCTCCGTCAGCCTTGCACCTATCAGATCCCTCCAAGTCATCCATGACTTGTTCATCCATACGCTAGCCTTCAAGTGCTTCCATCGGCTATGTCATGCTAACGGTGTCTACACCGCCAAGACACATTGAACTTACGCTGAAAAGACTCCCGCTTAGACTTTTCACCGCCAACCATTGGACTTATGCTGCCAAGGCTACACCCTTGGACTTTACGCCACCAATATTAAACTCCTTGGACTTCTTGTTGGAACGTTGGTGGCCAGCTAGAGGGGGATGAATAGCCCTTAATTATCGTACGGTGGAATACAATCGTTCATCGTGCATCGCTTGTCTACAATTGTCGTTAGCGTAGCGGAAACAATATAAACAAATAGAAATACTAACAACAATACAAGCACACTCAATACACCGAGATATACGTGGATCGGAACCAAATGGTTCCTACTCCATGGGCGAGCTCACCGAGCTCTAGTTATGCGCATGACACTAACTAAACTCCTTCTCGACAACACGTCGAAGGTGGAGAAACCTCGTACAAGCAATTACATCAGTAATATAGAAATAAAAATAAGAATACAAATACAATACAAAAGAACACTTTTCACCGATTGCTTTTGATCACTTATTTGTTGCTTGCTTTGGTTGACTCTTGAAGGATTGGAATGCAGTAGCAATTCCCCTTCAAAGTCTCCCTTAAAGTCATAGCAAAATCCTCCATCTTGAGCTTCATTTATAACCTGCATCAAGCTGATTTCGCGCCCATCAGTTGACTGATCGTGACCATCAGTCAACTGGTCCTGTAGCCATTGTCTCACAATGACTTGATCCATGTTGGAAAAACTCCAACGGATCCATCATCAGTCGACTGATCATGCCCATCAGTCGATTGATGATCCCATCAGTTGAGTGCTGACATGAGCACTCGACTGGAAAGCCTTTTGTGGCTGAAAACACCCCGATCAGTCGACTAATCTCCCTCATCAATCAACTGATGGTGTTATCAGTCGACTGCCATCCCTTGGCAGTCGACTGATCAGCTAGACCCTGTTCAGTCGAACACCAGTCCAACCCTAGTCGACTTGGAGCAGTCAACTGGCACCTATGCCAGTCGACTGATGTCGGGTAAAACCTCAAACGCCAAGTTGTTTGAGCATCCGACACTCAGTCTTAGCCACTTGGCCAAGTCCACCTCATCCCTCATGGAGTTCCCACCGAAGCTCTCTTCTCTCGGCCTACGTCCCTCGGATGCGCCAAGCGCACGGCTTCGCAACGCCATCCTTTCCGTCTCTTGCCCTCGAAGTATGCTTCCCTTGGGCCTCACTCCATTCACTCCCCGTCCGGTGGTCCCTCGGATGCACCAAGCACCCGACTTCGCAATGCCATCCTTCACCGACTCAAGGACCCCGAGCCTAGTGAACTTGCCAAGTCCTCAAGACTTCCCAAATGCACCAAGCGCACGACTTCGCAATGCATTTCTCACCAAGCACTAAAGCACGGCTTCACAATGCTTTGGACTTTTCCACACCAAGCCCCATGCTTGGATTTTCCATGCCAACTCCATGTTGGACTTTCCTATGACAATCCCATGTCATAAGTTTTGTCTTTCAACAAAATACTGCTCGAGTCAAACTCGAGTCAACCCGAGCCGATTGCACCAACAATCTCCCCCTTTTTGATGATTGCCAAAACTATCCCTCAAGTCTACCAATTATCCCTAATTGGCAATTCTCACATCCCAATGAGAATTCCAAACCCAATTATAACTTGGTAACTTCTTCCCCTTTTTGACATACATCAAAAAGGTCCTCCCCAAAGGTATGAATGTCTCATATCCCAATGAGATCTTACAATATCTCCCTTGGAGGAACACACGCCTACAATATTTCTAGTGATAAGTCCCATATCACTTAAAGAGAGGAAACCCAATTTTCCTCCCATGAGGAAAAGTATACATCCATCTCCCCATGATGAATACCTCCCCCTAGAGACTTGCTCCCCCTTGACCATTGCACCAACAATGTCATTGGAGAGTCCCTAAGCTAATAGGAACATTAAAACACTCAAAATTAAGGCAAAGTTTAACAATGAACTCTCATCCACCTTAAAATTGATACTCTCCCTAAACACTTCTCCTAATCCATATCCAATGGATTTCCACCCTTTCTAATGCTCTCCATAGCATGTCTTAGGGTTATGAGTGGTTAGGGGACCAAAACATAGCTGAACATGAGCCTAACCACAAAGGTTTACCCAAAATTAGCAGTATCAGTCGACTGAATCAGATACCAGTCGACTCCTTCCCACATCAGTCGACTGGCCTTCCTGGCAGTCGACTGATAACCGCATTTTACAATTTTCTGATTTTCAGAAATGAATTTATGAAATTCGTAAGTAAATATACATAAGTTGAAAAATCTTGAAATTTTGTATGTATATTACTTAGTACAATCATAATGGGTGAAAAATATTTGAAAATTATTTTACCTAAAAAATAGTGAGATTGATACAAAGTTCAAAAGTTAAGAAAATCTTCAATATTGAGCTCTCTTTGTATCACCTATTCAATGGTGAATGCTATCAAAAGATAGACTTCACCAAGGTTTTTTAAAATATTTTTGAAACCTTTAATTCCTTTTTCCTAAATATTTCACTTGTATCTAGATGTGTATAACACATACAAGTCAAATATTCTAGTGAGATGTGGGTTTTTGTTCTTTAATGGTCTCATGCATATTATAAGGCAACTCTACTTAATTCCCTTATGTATGGGACTTCAAGTCATGCAAATGGTCCTTAAATAAATTTTATTTTATGCATGATATGATTATGACATATATATGATATAACTAAGCATGTGCCAAAATCATGATGTCATGGCATGTGAATGAAATTTTAGCATACATGACATACAAAACTAAGTCTAAAACATGATCATGACATTTTTGGAGATAAAAATGAAAATGATGTCATGTCATGGCAAGGCAAATAAAGCTTGGCAATTATAAGATACTAAGGTATAAAATACCTAAGTGTTAAATCCAAATTGCCATTTCTAAGAATTTATTCTATTTTGCCTTAATACCATTACCTCCCAAGTGTGCCATAAACCCAAAATGACACACCAATACCTCTAAGACCTAATCATGCCAATTTAATCATTTTTCAACTTCTCAAGTACATTGGCACATCCTAATGTGTCAACTCACCATGGCTAGGTTAACTACCAATCCACTTAGGGTTGACAAACCCTAACCCATCTAGCGTGAATCGATCTTGCTCATAGGAACCCAATACCTATCGGAGCTGTAAGATACAAAAAAAAAAATTAAAATTAAATACAATAAAATAATAGCCCTTGCTAATTGAGAATTAGCTCATGGAAATTTTTGGAATTTTTAGAAATTTTTTCCAGATTAAAAAGGAGTTCATACGAGGATTTAAGCCTAAATGAGTATTTGGGTTAAACCTAGGTTAGCTTGGGTTCAATTTAGGCTAGGTTTAACCTAGGTTCGGTTCAAGTTCTAGGTAGAATGGCTTATAAGAACCCAATCCCGATTTCCCTCTGATCGCAATTTCTTCTTCTCCACCATTTCTCCCGATTCGAGCAGTTCCCCATCGCGACCTTCACCGAGCTCGATTGTAGCCCTCCGCTGCCAGCTGAGCTCGACTCAGTGGTCACCAGCCCTGTCGGATCTCTCCGTTGTCGCCCTCCAATCGGCGTGCATCCCTGTCTTTCTGCTCGTCGATCACTGCGACCTCCAGCTGATGCGCAATCGCCTTTTCGTCACTGAAGCCTAGCTTGTTGTCGCCATCGGCCCTGCTCGTCGCGAGGATGATCTGCCATCGCCGACGCTCGAGATCAGCTTGCCGTCGCCTCTCCTCTTTCGTCGATTCATCATCAATGCAGGTGCTGCGATCTGTTTGATTTGGGTTAAATTGCTGATTTCCTTAGAGCTAGCTATGGATTCTTTATTTTAGCTAGGATCGGTGGTTTGAGTAGTGGTTGGGAGCTTGGATTTCTCCGGTGAATAGAGGACGAGGGAAGGTGTTGTCGGTGAAGAGCCGATCGATGAGTTTTGGTTATCTCTATTATTTGTCTATAATCACAATTCTGATTGAGATGTTGTGATGTGGTAAGATTTTTATTGATCTGGGTGATTGTTTGGGCAGAGGTTTGAGGGAGGAAATAGATGGTTGTTGTAGAGCAACTATGACGATCGGAGGTTCTGTGGTTGTGTGAGCTGAGGAGCAGAGTTGGGGATTCGTGTTGATTTTACTGTGTTGGTTGATCGAGGTTGAGGTAAGATTTGGATTGATCTATGGTTCAGTTAGATTGCTATTTTTTGCATAGTTTGTTATAGCGATTGTGATGTGGGATGGGTTGTATGTGCTTTGTTGTGGAGCTATGAACGATGAGTTTGAGTTGAGTTGGGAATTGGTTTGGTTATGGGTTGATTGAAGCTGTGGATAGAGCGGTGAACAACTTGTGTATGTGATTAGTTTGATGTTAAGTTGATATAGATTTGTTTTGGGTTGTTGTGATTGATTCAATGATCAGTAGAGCTGTGAATGATGAAGTATTGAGATTTGGTTTGGATTTTGGAGATGATAGGTTTAGGGTTACAAGAGGTGTGTGTGTTCGAGGTTATAACTCGTAGGTGAGCAAAGGATGCGAGTATAGGAATGATGTAGTGTTTAGTTCCTACGTTTGTCGGATACTTGTACTTAATCATTATTTGCTATTATATGCAGGTTTGGGATACGAAGCAGGTCCACGACCGTGAGGATTATTCGAGCTTCGTATCAGGTGGGTAATATCTACCCTTGTTAGGTAGTTTTGATCTGAATCTGGTGCATGAATTTGGACTTATGCTATTGCTTTAATCTTATATCCACTCTTATTTAATCATATGCTTGTACTGCCTTGACCTTTGAGATATATTGCTGTTACTTCATTGATTATCTAGCACGAATAGGAACTATAAACCCTATTATGTGTTAGTTGATGGATGTTCAGTAAGTAATGGTGGTTAGGGTTATCTTTGACCTCAGATTGGGTTACTGTGTTACATTACTAGGGTTAGGTGATGGATTAGATTATGAAGTCGATTATTGTATCGTACACCTATTAGTTGTGTATCTATGGTGGATCTAGTTGTTTGTGCATAGATAAGTGTGTGTTGGTCAATATGTGACTAAGGACTAGGGGTCCTAGCGAGATGGTATATCCATTATGGATTGTGTGCATGTGTATGGTTATATGGACGGTCGATAGTATCTCGCTACTGACTAGAGGTCTTAGTGTGGTTGACCGTCAGATGTGTATGACTCTTTGTGCGATAAAGAGAGTCTTATGGATTGTAGTCCTTGCATAGTTAACTTTTGATTAACCAGAACTCCCTGTGGGATGAGGAGTGTGGCGAGGATACATGTATGGAGCTATGCATCATTACATTGCATGCATGCTGTTAACTGGGTCTCCCTTGTGGTTGAGACGGGTCGTCAGTCATCCTTCCTCTCCGGCCACTCGGGGTAGCGGTAGCAGGGTTGAGGGCAGAGCATTGTTGTGCGTGCCGTTCTTGGCCACTATGAATGGTGGTAGCTAGAGATCCGCACTTGGCCACTGTGCAGAGTGGTAGTTAGCGCACTCACCCACTATAGACGGTGGTCATGTGATGTGCAGTTGTCCTGGGTGCGATGCTCGTCTACTCATGGGCAGGGATGGAGCGACTAGCTGTAGGGACCCCCGTGTGAGTAGCATATAACTCTATGACAGCTAGCTACTATTTCATACTACCCAACTCGATCACTCAAGAGTGGCGGCGGCTGGAGTCAGGATAGTAGTCATGTCGTGCCACCCGGGCCATACTGGGGTCGTGGTTGGACGGGTCCGCAGACATGACCATGCATATGCATTGCTGATATATATGTATGCATTTATTTGATATATGTTTTAGATATGCCTGTGAGATACTACATTTGATTGCTGGATATGTTTGTACATCATGATACATGCCATTTGCATATTTTATACTGCTATGTGTTGAGCATGATATATATGTTGGTCCAGACTGTTGTATGTATTTGATTAGCATCATGTCATAGTCTAGTATGGACCGGGATGTTATTACATGTGATTATATATTGTTCATATGTCTGAGTGATGGTCAGGTATGGAATTGACCTTGTACGTTATATGGGTTATTGTATATCTGTTTAGGATGATATAGCTTATGGTGTTGCAGACCGTCAGGTATGTTGGTACATTACTTCATGTTCAGTTGATCAGTTTAGTATATGCATTGAGTATGACTATATTGTGGTTACTTGTTATTAGATTTGGATAGGACTGTATGTCTATTGGACTCATGTTGTATACCTGTAGATCTTCACATGTATACTAGTAGATCTCGTTATCTTATATGTTGTTCATCCACTTTCTATATATTATCCCTGAGTTTATACTCACCACCTCGGACCATGGGTTTCCTATCGCCCATGTAATAGGTAGAAGATTTCCTTGGACGTTTGCAGCTCCGCCAGCTGATCCCATCTAACATCGGATGGATGGATATTTAATCCATAATGTTGTATTTGTGTGGATTGCCGTTTTGAGGTTTTAGCCTGTATTGTTTCCGTATTTGTGATATACGGATGTGTTGTATGTATTTGGCCTTTGATGTGGTTTCTATTATATTTCTTGTCGTGTCAAGTCACTCCGGAGTGCACAGTTGGGTCTTTGTATCTTTTTAACTGTCAGTATGTTTCCGCTGTGTTTGGTATGTTGATATCTTTATATTATATTATTGTTGTGGGCCTACGGGCCTTGTATTAATCCGATATGTTGCCACGTACAGAAGAGATGCTGTCCGTTTGCTTTTCAGCACGGCATACTCTCGGGGCGTGACAATTTTATTGGTATCAGAGCCCTAGGTTGCGAAGTCCATTTTCAGATTTTATTTCATTTGGACATCGAGTTTTGCTTTACTCGATTTTGGTTTTGTGAGTTCTGGGATCTGGCTATTGCGGACATCTCCGAGCTATAAGGTTTAAGGTATGTTAACTGTGATTACATATATCCTTCTGTTGGCTATGCATTTAGTTGCTTATAACAGGGATGACTTGTAGTGTGTTAGTTGCTATTCGTAATCGTGGTTTGAGTTGACCACGGGAATGACATGTTGAGGTTATTAGACATGCACCTGCAATCGAAAAGGTAATTACCTTTGAGAGCCGACTGATACCGAGTCGGAAAGCAGGGGTTAGGTAGTCACATTTCATGTGGAAATCAAAGATTATAGTCCTAAGGATTTTCACTAATTATACTTGTCAGATTGTTACCTTACGGGTAATAGACTAAGCGAGTATACTATGGATGATGCAGATAGTAAAAAATTAGTGGATGATATTCATGGGAATTTTGACCCCTGAGATGGTCGTTCTAGGTTGTATAACTTTGAGAGTACTTTTGAGTACTTAACTCGTGTTATACAGAGAAAGTAGAGTTGGTTGCATACCATTATCGGGATCAAGCTGATACTTAGTGGAAGATATAGGAAATAACCTACGGGAAATAATATATCCCTTGGTCACAGTTCAGTGATGCTGTGGGATAGTATTTCCCCACGTCATCTTCTTTGACTCATTGTCAGAGAATTCTTGGGCATCGAGTAGGGTGATCGTTTGGTAATGGGAGTACCGTGCAGAGTCGTTAGACTTGTGAAGGTTACAACCATTTAATAGCCCAAGAATGTGATTGGGTTGGTTTTGGCCACCCACGGGTTATCAGTTGACATCTTGATCATGATGTTTGGGTCTCCTATCAGATCCTACCGAAAGTCCTTAGACCGAGTCATGTGTATAGAAATGACTCCGTAGCAAGTGTTTTAAGAGTTGGAGATTTGATAAGTAGATATTGTAAGTCAAATTATTGGAATCAGAAGTATCCATATGTTGGATAAAAGGAACAAGATTGGAGTCATGAGTCACGAGCGACTATTGGAGGGTTTTCTGACCATAGAAGACCGACAGCATCTTCTCATGTTTATCAACGAACTCATAAGAAAGACTCTGAAGGGATTATGGGCGTGCAGTGTGGATCACGATGATACAAAGTCAGATTATTCGATGGATCATTTCATCCGTTTATATTATAAGCAGCCAGTACCTACCAGTGGAGTATGTACCTTGAAAACTCAGCTGAAGACTATGGATGTTGCTTTTGAGAGGATGATCCACAACCTCGAAAGCTGAGATCATTACAGAAGATTGGGTTATCACATCAGCAACGATCTTATCTCAGACAAAGTGGAGTTCTTTGATACTTCCAGCTAGGAGAAGCAAGCTACTCAGCAGTATCAGCAAAAGACATCTCAGAAGATTCAGACATCCAGACGACAACAACTGTTATCTCCCCAGGTGTAGTTATGCTTTGTACAGAGGAGAGAGTTTATGACGATGGTCGTATCTATGCTGTATTCTCCAGTTGCAGCTATACCATTTGCAGAGTTGGAGCGTGCTACGATGTTGACAGTTCTTCAGTACCTTACAGCCAGTTGTATATTCTCTACTAGTACAACAGTGTTTACCATCACCATTGTAGACATTTTGGGTATTGTATCTCAGTTCAGCAGTTGATTTCAGGTCCTTCATGGCAGACTTTTGCAGCTACATGAGCTCAGCTGTCTAGAACAGATGTTGGGTGAGTTTACATGATTACTTGAGAAGAGTTATAGAAGACCAAAGAATTGGTCATTTGGGGGTATTACTTTAGGTTACCCTATTTGCGGATGTATCGAGAGATACTGGTAGTTATAGGTAGCTAGGTATAGAATATTATTAGATAGGATTAGAAGGGTTCCTATCGACTTGTGGGTTGGTGATTTTTCTCTACATTCAGGTGAGATGTTGATCAACAACCATGAAGTCAAGGGATACCCTTATCCTTTGATAGACATACCTCTACTATAGAGATATTCTTACGGATAGTTAATTGTTGGAATGTTGGTATACTAGGTCTCTCAGATGTGCATATAATCCGAGGGTGTTTGGATGTAGTTTCGGATGAACTTTGGGACCTGCCATTGCATAGGCAAGTGGAATGTGTGATTGAGGGTGATTTCGGGAATAGTTCCGATATTAAAGACCTCATCCCGGGAGATGATTTTATTGGTATCAGTGTTGCTAAATACTATGGGAGATTTATCTGCCTCAGTGTTTCTTCTTGAGAAGACTTGTAACTCTTTATTAAAAGAGAGATGAACCTTTGGGGTTATACATCGATTATTGATGATGGAATGCAGTAGTGGTTGAGGATGAATATCCGTAGTTGTGGATAGATGATCTATTTAGATCAGTTAAAGAACACCTGTGTATACTCTAGGGTTGATCTATTATTGGAGTGTTGATATTGTAGTGACTTGGTGTCATACAGTTATCAATATCGGTGTGATGATTGAGCTATCATCAGCTTAGAGTAAAAGCATGCAGGTGTGTAGAAGACGACATTTCATACTTAGTATGAATTTTATGAGTTGTTGATAATGTCGTTAGACTTATTAATGATTTAGTCATTCATGAAGCGACTGGACCCGTTAGTGGTTGCCTTCTTAGATGACTTGTTGGACCAAGAAGGCGATGGAAATCACCTGGTCAGAAGTTTGTGAAGCTAGGTTTTAGGGCCAAAATGATGACTGACTTTTGCATCAGTGTTAGTTAGTCCTTCCATTGGGGATGGAAGGGTACTACACATAGATGCAACATTTCAAGGATTGGAGCGATTCCGATGAAGTTGTTTGAGACGTGTCTTATGCCTACTGTTGGAGATTTGAGGGCGCTAGAGGGGGGGGGGTGAATAGCGTTGACCGTACGTCGATGGAATTCGTTTGCGATCGTCTCTACAAAATTCGTTATGCGCAGTGGAATAGAAATAATAAAAGCAATAACGAAGTATACAATCATGAACACAAGTATATAACATGGTTCGGAACCGAACGGTTCCTACTCCACGAATCGAGCTCTAAAGAGCCCTAGTGATGCACACACACTCACTAATCAATAATACTCCTTCTCGACACAAGTCGGAGGAGGAGAAACCTCGTACAAAAGATTACAACAATAATCTAAACGGATGCAAGCAAATACAATAGTGAAATACAATGCAAGTAAAGAAAACTACTCTACAAGAGCACTTTGGTTGCTTGATCTTTGGTTGCCTTGGACTAGCCTTGAAGGACTGGAAGAGCACCAACAATTCCCCTTCAAATCGCCCAAGAGAAACCTTTCTTCAATCCTCCCACGAACAGCTCCTTTTAACCTGCGTCGGGCTGGATTTCCGCCTATCAGTCGACTGCCATAAGTCACCAGTCGACTGATGCCACTGTTGTCATAAGACAACGGCTGAAATAACGATCATTGCGGTCCCTTGGCGATCATTGCACCGCTACCTGATCGCTTGCTCAATGAGCGATCGCCGAGCGGCGATTCCAGCTCTTAAACGGCAGTCGAACTCAAGTCGACTCACGGCAGTCGAACCGGCCATAATGCCAGTCGACTGCCAACCTCAAAGATGAGGCTTTAACCCAAGTATGGTGCCCCCATACTTGCTAGACCACCCTTAGCCTAGACCTAAACCTTCTAGCCACCTCCATCAGCCTCACGCCTCTCGGATCCCTCCAAGTCATCCATGACTTGTTCATCCATCGCGCTAGCCTCTAGGTGCTTCCCTCGGCTATGTCATGCTAACGGTGTCTATACCGCCGAGGCACATTGGACTTACGCCACCAAGACTCCGCTTGGACTTTACGCTGCCAAAATCAATCCCCTTGGACTTTCCAAATGCCAAGACTCAAGCTTGGACTTTCCCTTGCCAACCCATGTTGGACTTTCCATGCCAAGACCCATGCTTGGACTTTCCATTTGCCAAGACCCATGCTTGGACTTCTCATTTGCCAAGACCCATGCTTGGACTTCTCATGCCAAGTACTCAAGACTTGGACTTTCCCAAATGCCAAGTACCCATGACTTGGACTTTCCATGCGCCAAGTGTCCCACTTGGACTTTTCATGCCAAGTACTCAAGACTTGGACTTTACCAAATGCCAAGTGTCCCACTTGGACTCTCCATGCCAAGTACCCATGACTTGGACTTTACCTTGCCAAGACCCATTCTTGGACTTTCCCATAATCACATGGTCAAACCCAGTCAACCATCAAGGTCTTCCTCGAGTCAAACTCGAGTCCGATCAAACATGACCCGGGTCGATTGCTCCAACAATCTCCCCAACATATTAACCGACATTAATGTCAAACATCAATGCCAAACCACTTTGTCAAATCCCTTTGTCAAACATCAAAACATCACTCGAGTCAAACTCGAGTCTGGTCAATCGTGACCTGGGCCGATTGCACCAACAATCTCCCCCTTTTTGATGTTTGACAAAAACCAAAAAAATCATCTGAGTTAGACCACTAACTCAAATCCCTTACCAATTATCCCAAATTGGTAAACACTCTCCAAATGTTCTCCCCAAACATTCTCCCCCTTTTTGACTAACATCAAAAAGGTTTTCTCTCCAAGGAGGTCAATGTCTCATGTCCCAATGAGATCTTACAATCTCCCCCTTGATCCAAAAATAAATACCTAGGATGTCTACCATCTTTCTAGTGATAATTCACATATCACTCAAGAGAGACAATCCTATACTCTCTCCCAATTTCCAAATTGGGTATCAAAAACCCATCAATTTTCCTAATTGATGATACTCTCCCAATTAACTTCTCCTCTTCAAGGAGAAAAACACATCCATCATCCCAAGATGGATACCTCCCCCTAAAGGCTTGCTCCCCCTTGATCATTGCACCAACAATGTCCTTGGGAAGCCCCTAAGCCAATAGGAACTCTAAACCATCAAAATTAAGGTTCTAAGTTCAAACTTGAACTTTCCATACCCTAAATTTGATACTTTGACCTGACACAGCTCCTAATCCATATCCAATGGATTTTTACCCTTTATAATGCTTCCCAAAGCATATCCTAGGGCTAGGAGTGATTAGGAACTTTTTCCATAGCTGAACACGGGCTAAATAAACCTTGTTAAATCAATCGATCACATCACATCGATCGCCACACATGATCGAGCAATCAAAATCTCGATTTTCAGCTATCAGAAATGAATTTTGAAAATTCATAAATAATTATACGTAATTCGAAAAATCGTGAAAATCCATACGTATAATACTTATGACACACACAATGGGTGAAAAATATTTTAAAATTATTTTACCCATAAAATAGTGAGTTTGATACAAAACTCAAAACCATTAAACTTTTCAATGTTTTGACCCTATTTTGTATCAACTCTATCAATGGTGATTGCTATCAAAAAATAGACTTCACCAAGTTTTTTCAAAATGATTTTAAAATGTTTTCAAAACCTTATTTTGGATCATATTCCTTGGGCTCTATGTACATGACTTGTACACATGCTCTCCCAATGATCCACATGTTGAGTTAAAATGAGTTTGGGTTCAAATAGATGCAACAACTATGCACCTTGAACTTAACTCATATCCTAGCATCTCACATGTATCTAGGGTGTATAAATACACATACATGTCAATGCGATGTGAGATGTGAGTTTTGTTCATCTTAATCTAGGATTTCATGCATTCTCTAAGGCAACCCTACTTGATTCCCTTATAAATGGGACTTCAAGTCATGCCATAGTCCTTAATTCAATTTCAACCAAATTGTCTTAAATGCATGAATGATTATGGCATTAGAAATGTTATAAATAAGCATATGCTCATAATCATGATGTCATGGCATAATATGAAATCTAAAAACACATGACATTTGAGACCTTAATCCTAAACATGAACATGACATATAAAATGATTGAAATAAACATGATGTCATGACATGTTATATGGCAAACAAAGTATGGCATATAAAATATATAGGTATAGTAATACCTAAATTTTAATATTAATTGCCATTTGATATAGTTAGATATATCTTGCCATATTATCATTAATCTCCCTAGTGTGCCAAAAACCCAAAATGGCACACTAACACTCTAAACCCTAATTGTGCCAATTTGATCATTTTATCAAACTTCATAACTAATATTGGCACATCCTAAAATATTTTAGGATTATAATTCAACCCTATTTCCAAGGTATCCATAACCTTGAAAATAACCTAAAATGCCACCTTTATCATGGTTGAGTTAACTACCCATCCACTCAAGGTTGGCACATCCTAAACCCACCTAGTGTGAATCAATCACGCTCTTAGGAACCCAAAATCGATTTGAGCTCCTAGGGTTAATTAGGTATTCCTTAGGGATAACCTCCCTAGATACCTTCCTAATGACCCTCCTAGGCTTGTTAGCCTTGGTCATTTGGGTCTTACTTAGGTTGACTCTAGGGGTAACTCCCCTTGCAACCTTCTTAGTGGCCACCCTAGGTTTCCTAGAAACCCTAGCCACTAGGCACACCCTTTGGTCAACTTTAGGGATAACCTCCCTATTGACCTTGGTCTTCCTAGACCTAGTTAGTGTTCCATAATCTAATGGAACACTATGGTAAGTCACCTTGGGCTTAGGTTTGTGACCCAAACCTTGCTTGCCTTTGGTTGACTTTTGACTCTTAGGTCCTTGGTGTTGACTTTGACTTTTGGACCTTTGACTTTGACCATTAGACCCTTTAAATTGATTTTGTATATTCCTAAGGGTCTTTTCAAGTTTCTCAAGTCTTGACCTCAAGACTTGATTTTCCTTTTCTAATTGCCCAATTTTAGAATTTTGATTTAAATCTTGGGCATGAGACTTTCTAGGCATATGCCTAGTCCATTTAGGATTTAGACCTAGGTGCTCTTGCACCTTTCTAATTGTCTCCCTAGGTAAAATTGATCTAGAGTTATTTGACCTAGGTTTGTCCTTAGATAAGTTGTTTTTAGGGACATTAGTCCCAAATTTCTCCCTATTATCTAAGTAGACATTCTTAGCTCCTAAGCAAAAATACTTGTTCCTATTAGCATGTTTTTCATAAATTGCAAGTGAATTGAAATCCCTAGCATGCTTTTGCTTGTAAATTGAAGAAGGAGCAAAATTAGAAGTTACCCTAGGGTTTGCCTTAGCTCCCCCTACATATGATGATCCATTTTGAGTCTTCTTGCTCCCCCTAGGACATTGATTCCTATAATGTCCTTTTGAATTGCACTTGAAGCATATGATGTGCTCCTTGCCTTTAGGTGTTGGGGAACCAACATCCTTGACTTTTGGTGCCGGTGGAGCTTTCCTAATCTTCTTTGGGCACTTGCTCTTATAGTGCCCAAATTCTCTACACTCAAAACACATTATATGCATTTTATTATTAATACATATGTTTGAGTTACCTAGGTTAATGGAGACCGGAATTGGACTTTGGGCTTCTTCATCTTGACCGGATGTCAAAACTTCTTCTTGATGTTCCGGTGTGGAAGTTCTCTCCTCCCCCTCGGTCCTTGAGGTGGATGCTTCTTTCACTTCCTCCTCTACTTCCTTCTCCGATCCGAATGTTGATTCCCTATCAACTTCCGAATTCTCAAGCTCTTTAGATGTTTCTTCTTGATCTTGAGAGGGTGATGGTCCTTCTTCTTGGACCGATGATAGGCTTTCATGGAGCTTGGCCAAATCGCTCCATAGCTCCTTAGCATCCACATAGTCACCTAGGCTACCCAAGAGGTCATTAGGAATTAAATCAAAAATGAATTTGATTACCTTCTTGTTTTTATCGAATTGTTGGAGTTGCTCCTCACTCCATTTCTTCTTCTTGAGAAACCCTCCCTTTGGTCCCTTAGGATATTCAAATCCTTCCATCAATGCGGACCACTCCTCAAGGTCTCTCATCATCAAAAAATCTTCAATTCTCGCCTTCCAAGAATTGAAACCTTCTCGTCCATAGAAGACATACGGAATTGGGGTGTTGATATCCCATCCCAATTGATCTTGGACTTCCATCTTTTACCCTCTAGCATCTTGCTCCCGGTTGTTAATCCGTTTAAGAGCCCCGGGCTCTGATACCACTTGTTGGAGATTTGAGGGCGCTAGAGGGGGGGGGGTGAATAGCGTTGACCGTACGTCGATGGAATTCGTTCACGATCGTCTCTACAAAATTCGTTATGCGTAGCGGAATATAAATAATAAAAGCAATAACGAAGTATACAATCACGAACACAAGTATATAACGTGGTTCAGAACCGAACAGTTCCTACTCCACGGATCGAGCTCTAAAGAGCCCTAGTGATGCACACGCACTCACTAATCAGTAATACTCCTTCTCGACACAAGTCGGAGGCGGAGAAACCTCGTACAAAAGATTACAACAATAATCTAAACGGATGCAAGCAAATACAATAGTGAAATACAATGCAAGTAAAGAAAACTACTTTACAAGAGCACTTTGGTTGCTTGATCTTTGGTTGCCTTGGACTAGCCTTGAAGGATTGGAAGAGCACCAACAATTCCCCTTCAAATCGCCCAAGAGAAACCTTTCTTCAATCCTCCCATGAACAGCTCCTTTTAACCTGCGTCGGGCTGGATTTTCACCTATCAGTCGACTGCCATAAGTCACCAGTCGACTGATGCCACTGTTGTCGTAAGACAAAGGCTCAATCCACGTTGGACAAACTCCAACGGATCTCTTGGCATTCGACTGCCAACATTGGCGATCACGGCCGCGCCAGTCGATCGCCCTTCGACTACGAGCATTCTGCTCATGGTCAACTAGCAATGATCACTATCGACACCGATCATTGCTCGATGAGCAATGAGCGAGTAGTTCCAGCTCTTAAACGGCAGTCGAACTCAAGTTGACTCACGACAGTCGAACCGACCATAATGTCAGTCGACTGCCAACCTCAAAGATGAGGCTTTAACCCAAGTATGGTGCCCCCATACTTGCTAGACCACCCTTAGCCTAGACCTAAACCTTCTAGCCACCTCCATCAGCCTCACGCCTCTCGGATCCCTCCAAGTCATCCATGACTTGTTCATCCATCGCGCTAGCCTCCAGGTGCTTCCCTCGGCTATGTCATGCAAACGGTGTCTACACCGCCAAGGCACATTGGACTTACGCCGCCAAGACTCCGCTTGGACTCTACGCTGCCAAAATCAATCCCCTTGGACTTCCCAAATGCCAAGACTCAAGCTTGGACTTTCCCTTGCCAACCCATGTTGGACTTTCCATGCCAAGACCCATGCTTGGACTTTCCATTTGCCAAGACCCATGCTTGGACTTCTCATTTGCCAAGTACTCAAGACTTGGACTTTCCCAAATGCCAAGTACCCATGACTTGGACTTTCCATGCGCCAAGTGTCCCACTTGGACTTTTCATGCCAAGTACTCAAGACTTGGACTTTACCAAATGCCAAGTGTCCCACTTGGACTCTCCATGCCAAGTACCCATGACTTGGACTTTACCTTGCCAAGACCCATGCTTGGACTTTCCCATAATCACATGGTCAACCCCAGTCAACCATCAAGGTCTTCCTCGAGTCAAACTCGAGTCCGGTCAAACATGACCCGGGTCGATTGCTCCAACAATCTCCCCAACATATTAACCGACATTAATGTCAAACATCAATGCCAAACCACTTTGTCAAATCCCTTTGTCAAACATCAAAACATCACTCGAGTCAAACTCGAGTCTGGTCAATCATGACCTGGGCCGATTGCACCAACACCTACGTCAACTAAGGAACTGCGAGATAAGAAGTTAGTATCTTGATTGCAAATGTATGGAGCGGAAGTGCTTATATAGTTTTGGCTAGCTACTGTGTAGCTGCTATAGGGTTACGTATCGAGATGGATGTGGGAGCCTAGTACGTTAGATTGTTTTGGGAGATTATCTAGAATTCGGAAAGGACTTGATAGGATTTGGGTAGTCGATGATCGATTAGCTAGGTTCGCTCATTTTCTTCCGAGCCGTAAGATGAGTTTCGTTGGATCACTTGATGGAATTATATCCATGGAGTAACCTTGAGTATCATTACTGATAGTGATTCATGATTCACCTTGCGATTCTGGAAAAGTTTCCCATCGGTTATGAGTATAGAGCTCCACTCTGGTACAGTTATTGACCTCTTAATAGGTTGATTGAGAGTGTATATAAGAACTGGAATGTAATATTCGAGCTTAGTACCCCACTTAGTCACTGGAGGTGTGTGACTTTTCTCCGGATACTTGAGATGATTATTGTGACCTCTCGTACTCGTACATGAGTCAGAAATTTGAGGAATAAATTTTTATTAGTGGGGGAGAATGTAAGATATGAAAAAAAAATAAAATAAAATAAAATAAAATAATAGCCCTTGAGCTCATGGAATTTTTAGAAATTATTTCTAGATTAAAAAGGAGTTCATATGAGGATTTAAGCCTAAATGGGTATTTGGGTTAAACCTAGGTTAGCTTGGGTTCAACTTAGGCTAGGTTTGACCTAGGTTCGGTTCAAGTTCTAGGCAGAATGGCTTATAAGAACCCAATCCCAATTTCCCTATGATCGCAATTTCTTCTTCTCCACCATTTCTTCCAATTCGAGCAGTTCCCCATCGCGACCTTCACCGCGCTCAATCCCAACCCTCCACCGCCAGCTGAGCTCGACTAAGTGGTCACCAACCCTACCGGAGCTCTCCGTTGTCGCCCTCTAGTCGATGTGCATCCCTGTCTTTCCGCTTGTCGACTATCGCAAGGCCTCCAGCCGATGCGGAGCCGCCTTTTCGTCGCCGAAGCCTAGCTTGCTTTCGCCGTCGACCCTGCTCGTCGCGAGGACAATCTGCCATCGCCGACGCTCGAGATCAGCTTGCCGTCTCCTCTCCTCTTTCGTCGATTCATCATCAATGTAGGTGCTGCGATCTGTTTGATTTGGGTTAAATTGTTGATTTCCTTAGAGCTAGATGTGGATTCTTTATTTTAGCTAGGATCGGTGGTTTGAGTAGTGGTTGGGAGCTTGGATTTCTCCGGTGAACAGAGGACGAGGGAAGGTGCTGTCGGTGAAGAGCCGATCGATGAGTTTTGGTTATCTCTATTATTTGTCTGTAATCACAATTCATATTGAGATGTTGTTATGTGGTAAGATTTTTATTGATCTGGGTGATTGTTTGGGCAGAGGTTTGAGGGAGGAAATAGATGGTTGTTGTAGAGCAACTATGGCGATCGGAGGTTCTGTGGTTGTGTGAGATGAGGAGCAGAGTTGGGGATTCATGTTGATTTTACTGTGTTGGTGGATCGAGGTTGAGGTAAGATTTGGATTGATCTATGGTTCAGTCAGATTGCTATTTTCTGCATAGTTTGTTATAGCGATTGCGATGTGGGATGGGTTGTATGTGCTCTATTGTGGAGCTATGAACGATGAGTTTGAGTTGAGTTGGGAATTGGTTTGGTTATGGGATGATTGAAGCTGTGGATAGAGCGGTGAACAACTTGTGTATGTGATTAGTTTGATGTTAAGTTGATATAGATTTGTGTTGGGTTGCTGTGATTGATTCAATGATCAGTAGAGCTGTGAATGATGAAGTATTGAGATTTGGTTTGGATTTTGGAGATGATAGGTTTAGGGTTATGAGAGGTGTGTGTGTGTTCGAGGTTATAACTCGTAGGTGAGCAAAGGATGCGAGTATAGGAACGATGTAGTGTTTAGTTCCTACGTTTGTTGGATACTTGTACTTAATCATTGTTTGCTATTATGTGCAGGTTTGAGATACGAAGCAGGTCCACGACCGTGAGGATTATTCGAGCTTCGTATCAGGTGGGTAATATCTACCCTGGTCAGGTAGTTTTGATCTGAATCTGGTGCATGAATTTGGACTTATGCTATTGCTTTGATCTTAGATCCACTCTTATTTAATCATATGCTTGTACTGCCTTGACCTTTGAGATATATTGTTGTTACTTCATTAATTATCTAGCACAAATAGGAACTATAAACCCTATTATGTGTTAGTTGATGGATGTTCAGTAAGTACAGGTGGTTAGGATTATCTTTGTGACCTCAGATTAGGTTACTATGTTACATCACTAGGGTTAGGTGATGGATTTGATTATGAAGCCGATTGTTGTATCGTACACCTATTAGTTGTGTATCTATGGTGGATCTAGTTGTCTGTGCATAGATAAGTTTGTGTTGGTCAGTATGTGACTAAGGACTAGGGGTCTTAGCGTGATGGTATATCCATTATGGATTGTGTGCCTGTGTAAGGTTATATGGATGGTCGATAGTATTTCGCTACTGACTAGAGGTCTTAGTGTGGTTGACTGTCAGATGTGTATGACTCTTTGTGCGATAGAGAGAGTCTTGTGGATTGTAGTCCTTGCATAGTTGACTTTTGGTTGACCAGGACTCCTCGTGGGATAGGGAGTGTGGCGAGGATACATGTATGGAGCTATGCATCATTACATTGCATACATGATGTTGACTGGGTCTCCCTTGCGGTTGAGACGGATCGTCAGTCATCCTGCCTCCCCGGCCACTCGGGGTAGTGGTAGCAGGGTTGAGGGCAGAGCATTGTTGTGTGTGCCGTTCTCAGTCACTATGGATGGTGGTAGCTGGAGATGCGCACTTGGCCACTGTGCGGAGTGGTAGTTAACGCACTCACCCACTATAGACGGTGGTCGTGTGATGTGTAGTTGTCCTGGGTGCGGTGCTCGTCTACTCATGGGTAGGGATGGAGCGACTAGCAGTAGAGACCCCCGTGTGAGTAGCATATATCCCTATGACGGCTAGCTACTGTTTCATACTACCCAACTCGGTCACTTGAGAGTGGTGGCGGCTGGAGTCGGGATAGTAGTCATGTCGTGCCACCCGTGTCATACTGGGGTCGTGGTTGGACGGGTCCGCAGACATGACCATGCATATGCATTGCTGATATATATGTATGCATGTATTTGATATATGTTTTACATATGCCTGTGAGATGCTGCATTTGATTGCTGCATATGTTTGTACATCATGATACATACCATTTGCATATTTTATACTGCTATATATTGAGCATGATATATATGTTGGTCCAGACTGTTGTATGTATTTGATTAGCATCATGTCATAGTCTAGTATGGACCGGGATGTTATTACATGTGATTATATATTGTTCATATGTCTGAGTGATGGTCAGGTATGGAATTGACCTTGTACGTTATATGTGTTATGTTATTATATATCTGTTTAGGATGATATAGCTTATGGTGTTGCAGACCGTCAGATACGTTGGTACATTACTTCATGTTTAGTCGATCAGTTTAGCATATGCATTGAGTATGATTATATTGTGGTTACTTGTTATTAGATTTGGATAGGACTGTATGTCTATTGGACTCATGATGTATACCTGTAGATCTTCACATGTATACTAGTAGATCTCGTTATCTTATATGTTGTTCATGCACTTTTTATATATTACCCCTGAGTTTATACTCACCACCCCGGACCCTGGGTTTCCTGTCACCCAGGTAATAGGTAGAAGATTTCCTTGGACGTTCGGAGCTTAGCCAGCTGATCCCATCTCACATCGAACTGATGGATATTTAATCCGTAATGTTGTATTTGTGTGGATTATCGTTTTGAGGTTTTAGCCTGTATTGTTTTCGTATTTGTGATATACGGATGTGTTGTATGTATTTGGCCATTGATGTGGTTTCTATTATGTTTCTTGTCGTGTCAAGTCACTCTGGAGTGCACAGTTGGGTCTTTGTATCTTTTTAACTGTCAGTATGTTTCCGCTGTGTTTGGTATGTTGATATCATTATATTATATTATTGTTGTGGGTCTACGGGCCTTGTATTAACTCGATATGTGGGCTCTTCATGGACCAATGTGGGCTCTTCATGAAATCTTATCACCTTGTCCCATAGGTCCTTAGCATCCCTAAAATTACCTAGCCTAGACCAAATGTTGTTAGGAATCAAATCACTAAGTAATTCGATTACCTTGAGATTTGTCTTGAAGTCTTTGATTTGGTCTTGGGTCCACCTTGACTTCTCAATTTACCTATTGCTTTCATCCCTAGGCAATTCGAAACCATTTTATAAGATTAGCATAAAGTCAAAATCGGTTTTTATATATACCTCCATTTTTCTTCTCCACCATTGAAAATATCCTTCGAATTTTGATGGTTGGAGGTTGTAGCCGGCCATCTTGTAGTGCTTGTGTCGGCGGTTAGTCCTCGACAAGCTCCTAACTATGATACCACTTGTTGGAACGTTGGTGGCCGGCTAGAGGGGGTGAATAGCTTTCAATCGTCTTACGGTGGAATACGATCGTTCGTCGTGCATCACTTGTCTACAATTGTCGTTAGCGCAGCAGAAAAAATAGAAACAAATAGAAATATTAACTACAACACAAGCACACACAATATACCGAAATATACATGGTTCGGAATCGAATGGTTCCTACTCCACGGGCGAGCTCACCGAGCCCTAGTTGTGTGCACGACATTAACTAAACTCCTTCTCGACAACACGTCGGAGGTGGAGAAACCTCGTACAAGCAATTACAACAGTAATATAGAAATACAAACAAGAATACAAATACAATACAAAAGAACACTTGTCACCGATTGCTTTTGATCACTTGTTTTTTGCTTGCTTTGGTTGGCTCTTGAAGAACTGGAATGCAACAACAATTCCCCTTCAAAGTCTCCCTTAAAGTCTTGGCGAAATCCTCCATCTTGAGCTCCATTTATAACCTGCATCAAGATGATTTCACGCCCATCAGTCGACTGGTCATGTAGCCGTTGTCTCACAACGACTTGATCCACGTTGGCAAAACTCCAACAGATCCATCATCAGTTGACTGATCATGCCCATCGATCGATGATCCCATCGATTGAGTCTTTGGCGTGGCGCTCGGACCGAAAGCCTTCTGGCGAAACACCCGATCGATCGGTGATCTCCTCATCGATCGGCCGATGGTGTTATCGATCGACTACCATCCCTCGGCGGTCGTGATCGGCGGACCTGTTGATCGAATACTAGTCGAACCCTAGTCGACTTGGAGCAATCGACTGGCACCTATGCCAGTCGACTAATGTCAGGTAAAACCTCAAACACCAAGTTGTTGAGCATCCGACACTCAGTCTTAGCCACTTGGCCAAGTCCACCTCATCCCTCATGGAGTTCCCACCGAATCTCTCTTCCCTCGGCCTACATCCCTCGGATGCGCCAAGCGCACGGCTTCGCAACGCCATCCTTCCCGTCTCTTGCCCTCGAAGTATGCTTCCCTTGGGCCTCACTCCATTCGCTCCCTGTCCGACAGTCCCTCGAATGCACCAAGCGCACGGCTTCACAATGCCATCCTTCACCGACTCAAGGACCCCGAGCCTAGTGAACTTGCCAAGTCCTCAAGACTTCCCAAATGCACCAAGCGCACGGCTTCATAATGCATTTCTCACCAAGCACCAAGCGCACGGCTTCGCAATGCTTTGGACTTTTCCACACCAAGCCCCATGCTTGAATTTTCCATGCCAACTCCATGTTGCACTCTCCTATGACAATCCCATGTCATAAGTTTTGTCTATCATCAAAATACTGCTCGAGTCAACCCGGGTCGATTGCACCAACAATCTCCCCCTTTTTGATGATTGACAAAACTATCCCTCAAGTCTACCAATTATCCCTAATTGGCAATTCTCACGTCCCAATGAGAATTCCAAACCCAATTGGTAGCTTGATAACTTCTCCCCCTTTTTGACATACATCAAAAAGGTCCTCCCCAAGGGTATGAATGTCTCATATCCCAATGAGATCTTACAATCTCTCCCTTGGAGGAACACACGCCTACAATCTTTTTGGTGATAAGTCCCATATCACTTAAAGAGAGGCAACCCAATTTTCCTCCCATGAGGAAAAGCACACATCCATCTTCCCATGATGGATACCTCCCCCTAGAGACTTGCTCTCCCTTGACCATTGCACCAACAATGTCTTTAGAGAGTCTCTAAGTCAATAGGAACATTAAAACACTAAAAATTAAGGCAAAGTTCAACAATGAACTCTCATCCACATTAAAATTGATACTCTCCCTAAACACTTCTCCTAATCTATATCCAATGGATTTCCACCCTTTCTAATGCTCTCCATAGCATGTCCTAGGATTAAGATTGGTTAGGGGACCAAAACATAACTGAACATGGGCCTAACCACCAAGGTTTACCCAAAATCAGCAGTATCAGTCGACTGAATCAGATACCAGTCGACTCCTTCCCACATCAGTCGATTGGCCTCTCTGGCAGTCGACTGATAACTACATTTCGCAGTTTTCTGATTTTTAGAAATGAACTTCTAAAATTCGTAATTAAATATACATAAGTTGAAAAATCTTGAAATTTTATATGTATATTACTTATTAAAATCATAATGGGTGAAAAATATTGAAAAATTATTTTACTCACAAAATAGTGAGATTGATACAAAGTTCAAAAGTTAAGAAAAGCTTCAATATTGAGCCCTCTTTGTATTATCCCATTCAATGGTGATTGCTATCAAAAGATAGACTTTACCAAGGTTTTTCAAAATATTTTCAAAATGTTTTTGAAACCTTTAATTCATTTTTCCTAAACATCTCACTTGTATCTAGATGTGTTAAACAAATACAAGTCAAATATTCTAGTGAGATGTGAGTTTTTGTTCTTTAATGGTCTCATGCATATTATAAGGCAACTCTACTTGATTCCTTTATGCATGGGACTTCAAGTCATGCCAATGGTCCTTAAATCAATTTTATTTTATGCATGGTATTATTATGGCATATATATGATATAACTAAGCATGTGGCAAAATCATGATGTCATGGCATGTGAATGAAATTTTAGCATACATGACATACAAAACTAAGTCTAAAACATGATCATGACATTTTTGGAGATAAAAATGAAAATGATGTCATGTCATGGTAAGGTAAATAAAGCATGACAATTATAAGATACTAAGGTATAAAATACCTAAGTGTTAAATCCAAATTGTCATTTCTAGGAATTTATTCTATTTTTCTTTAATACCATTACCTCCCAAGTGTGCCATAAACCCAAAATGACACACCAATACCTCTAAGACCTAATCGTGCTAATTTAATGATTTTTCAACTTCTCAAGCACATTGACACATCCTAATGTGTCAACTCACCATGGCTAGGTTAACTACCCATCCACTTAGGGTTGACACACCCTAACCCATCTAGCGTGAATCGATCACACTCCTAGGAACCCAATACCTAATGAAGCTCCTTGGGTTTACAAGGTATTCACTAGGGATAACTTCCCTAGATACCTTCCTAATGACCCTTTTTGGCTTTGAAGCCTAAGTCAAATGGGTCTTCCCTAGGTCAACTCTAGAGGTGACTCCCCCAATGACCTTCTTAGTGGCTTTCTTGTTTTTTCTTAAGTCCTTGGCCACTAAGCAAACACTATGGTTAGTCTTAGGGATAACTTCCCTATTAACCTTGGTTTTTCTAGACCTAGATATTGTTCCATAATTAAATGTAACATTGTGATAAGTCATCTTGGGCTTAGATTTATGATCCAAACCTTCCATGCCCTTAGACCGTTCTAGAACCCTAGGTCTTGACTTTTGGGCATTTGACCCTTGAATAGAATTTTCTATAATCTTAAGAGTCTTTTCCATTCTCTCAAGTCTTGATCTCAAGACTTGATTTTCTAATTCTAATTTTCCCAATTTTGATTGTTCATTAGGTTTTTGGGAAGGCCTTTTCTTCTTAGGCATGTGCCTAGACTTTTTGGGATCAATACCCAAATTTTCTTCTATTCTTCTAATTGATTCCCTAGGTAAAATGGTTCTAACGTTATTGGTCCTAGGTTTATCCTTAGATAAATTTACATGCTTAGCACCTAAACAATAAACCTTATTATTTCTACTAGCATGCTTTTCATTAATAATTGCAAGAGAACTAAAATAATTCCTAGCATGCTTGTTAACCTTAGAAATTGAAGGTGTATTAACTAAATTTACCTTAGGGTTAGCTTTGGAAGCTCCCCCAACATAAGATGCCCCTTCTTGCATTTTCTTCCTTCCCTTAGGGCATCGACTATGGTAGTGCCCCTTTTGGTTGCATTTGAAGCACACTATGTGCTCTTTACTCTTGATTGTGGGGACTCCGGCATCCATTGACTTTTGGTGCTGGTGTTTTCTTTTTGGGCATTTGCTCTTGTAATGCTCTTTCTCCCTACACTCAAAGAAAATTATATGATCTATATTTAAAATCAATATGCTTGAGTTACCTATGGAATTTTCGCTTCTCCCGAATGTGGAAGCTTCTTCTTGAACTTATTCCGGGATAGAAGGCCTCTCCTCCCCCTCAATGCTAGAGGTGGAGGTCTCCACCAAATCATCAACATCTTCGAATGTGGTGGGCAATTCTTCAACATCCTCGGATCCGGATGTTGATGGGCATTCTTCCTCTTCATGGACCAATGTGGGCTCTTCATGAAATCTTATCACCTTGTCCCATAGGTCCTTAGCATCCCTAAAATTACCTAGCCTAGACCAAATGTTGTTAGGAATCAAATCACTAAGTAATTCGATTACCTTGAGATTTGTCTTGAAGTCTTTGATTTGGTCTTGGGTCCACCTTGACTTCTCAATTTACCTATTGCTTTCATCCCTAGGCAGTTCGAAATCATTTTCTAAGATTAGCATAAAGTCAAAATCGGTTTTTAGATATACCTCCATTTTTCTTCTCCACCATTGAAAATATCCTTCGAATTTTGGTGGTTAGAGGTTGTAGCCGGCCATCTTGTAGTGCTTGTGTCGGCGGTTAGTCCTCGACAAGCTCCTAGCTATGATACCACTTGTTGGAACGTTGGTGGCCGGCTAGAGGGGGTGAATAGCTTTCAATCATCGTACGGTGGAATACAATCGTTCATCATGCATCACTTGTCTACAATTGTCGTTAGCGCAGCAGAAACAATAGAAATAAATAGAAATACTAACAACAACACAAGCACACACAATACACCGAAATATACGTGGTTCGGAACCGAATGGTTCCTACTCCACGGGCGAGCTCACCGAGCTCTAGTTATGTGCACGACATTAACTAAACTCTTTCTCGACAACATGTCGGAGGTGGAGAAACCTCGTACAATCAATTACAACAGTAATATAGAAATACAAACAAGAATAAAAATACAATACAAAAGAACACTTTTTCACGCCAAGACTTTCAATATCGAAGCGAGCAACAAGCGTGCTCGAAAGGATAATCAATTAGACTCCTACATGTGGCATTGTCGTCTTGGCCATGCAAGCAAGAAACGCATGTCCGAATTACACTGATGTGGAATTCTGGAATCTTTTGAATCTTATTCATTCGATACGTGTGAATCATGCTTAAAAGGCAAGATGACCAAGTTACCTTTTACTGGAAAAGGTGAACCGGTGGGAGAGTTACTTGGTCTAATACATACGGATGTATGCAGACCTATGACAACTCATGCTCTAGGAGACTATAGTTACTTCATTACCTTCACCGATGATCACTCACGGTTTGGATATGTGTTCTTGATGAAATACAAGTCTGAAGCCTTTGAAAGGTTCAATGAATTCAGAAATGAAGTAGAGAAATAACTTGGCAAGAGTATTAAAATACTTCGATCAGATCGAGGTGGTGAATACTTGAGTCAAGAGTTTCTAGATTATCTAAGGGACAATGACATATTGTCTCAATGGACTCCGCCGTATACACCGTAGCATAATGGTGTATCTGATAGGCGTAACTGGACCTTGTTGGACATGGTCAGGTCGATGATGAATCATGCGAATCTTCCCAAGTCTTTTTGGGGATGCATTTCAGACAGCTGTTTACTTGCTAAACAGAATGTCGACCAAATTAGTCTCAACTACTCCATATGAAATATGAAATAGTAAAAAACCTCATTTATCTTACTTGAAGATATGGGGTTATCCTGCTTATGTGAAGTGGACTGTATCAGACAAATTGGATGCTAAGTCTGATAAATGTCTATTTATTGGATACCCCAAGGAAACGAGGGGTTACCAATTCTATCATCCTGTGGAACAAAAGGTGTTTGTTTCAAGGCATGCTGTGTTTCTAGAGAAAGAGTTTCTCTTGCAAGAAAATAGTGGGAGTGTCATTGAGCTTGAGGAGGCTCAAGAGACTCCAATAGACATTGATGAGATACCTAGTGAAGCACCACAATCGATAACTCATAGTGATGAGCCATCGGCTGGATCTATTGTGACACCACATCTTCGTAGATCTGGTAGAACACGTAACATTCCTGAGAGATATGGATTTTTCGTAAGTGAATCGAATGATGTGTTACTCATTGATGATTAGGAGCCTACCAATTATGAAGATGTTCTGAAAAGTTCAGAAAGGGATAAATGACTTAATGTCATGAAGTCGAAAATGGATTCCATGTATGAAAATCAAGTTTGGAACTTGGTTGACCCACCCGAAGGCATAAAGCCTATAGGGTGCAAGTGGGTTTTCAAGAAGAAAAATGACATGGATGGTAATGTGATTACCTATAAGGCTAGATTGGTGGTAAAAAGGTATCGTCAAAAGTAAGGTGTTGATTATGATGAGACCTATTCACCTGTTGCTATGCTTAAATTCATTCGGATGCTCCTGGCCATAGTGACTCATTATGATTATGAGATATGGCAGATGGATGTAAAAGCAGCTTTCCTTAATGAAAACCTACTCGAGGACGTGTATATGATACAGCCTGAGGGTTTCACATCGGTTGATAAACCAAGGTATGCAAACTGCGATGGTCCATATATGGACTGAAGCAAGCATCCAGGAGATGGAATATCTATTTTGATGAGACAATCAAAAGGTTTGATTTCTCACAAAATCCGGACGAACCATGTGTGTACAAGAAGGTTAGTGGGAGTGCAGTCGTGTTCCTAGTATTGTATGTCGATGACATATTACTTATAGGAAACGATGTTTCTGTCTTACAGTCAATTAAAATTTGGTTGTCCAAGACATTCTCCATGAAAGACCTAGGAGAAGCGACCTACATCCTCGGGATCAAGATCTATAGAGATAGATTGAAATAGTTGCTTGGTCTTTCGCAGTCTACATATATAGACCGAGTGCTAAAGAGGTTTACTATGTCGGAATCCAAGAAAAGTTTCCTTCGCATCAGGCATGGGATACACCTTTCGAAGTCTATGTGTCTGTGCACATAAGACGAGAGGATTTGCATGAGTAAGATTCCCTATGCATCCGCAATAGGATCTATCATGTATGCTATGTTATGTACGAGGCCCGATGTATCGTATGCTCTGAGTGTCACGAGAAGATATCAGTCTGATCCAGGAATGGATCATTGGGCGGCTGTTAAGACAATCCTTAAGTACTTAAGAAGAACTAAGGATGTGTTCCTAATATATGGAGAAGGTTATATGGTAATACGCGGGTATATGAATGCCAGCTTCCAGACAGACAAGGATGATTTCAGGTCTCAGTCTGGTTAGGTATTTACCTTGAATGGAGGCACAATAAGTTGGAAAGGTTCCAAGCAAGACACTATAGTGGATTCTGCCACTGAGGTAGAATATATTACAGCTTTGGAAGCAGCAAAGGAAGCGGTTTGGATCAAGAAGCTCGTCTCTGAACTTGATGTGGTCTCATCAGTGATCCAAACATATGCTTCACCGCTATTATTTGATCAGAGAGATCATAAGTAGGAAGGAAATATAAATCGAGAAGATTCTCATTGAAAGGAACTTAGCGGACCCTTTAACTAAGGCCTTATCTGAAAGTAAGTTTGAGGGTCATGTTAGAGCTTATGGTATTGGATACCGTGGCGATTGACATTAGGCCAAGTGGAAGTTTGTTAGTTATATATGAGAGGTGTCCTAAGGCAATCGCCTTATATTTAAACCATTTATATGATAAATGAAGAGTCACTATTTGAGCATACATATTTTCATGTATTTGATTAGATTTTAAACTCATTTACTGAATGTCCACAATAAGATTCATAGCATGAGAGAATTTGTGATTGGATCACAACTAGTGAGTATCTCTACATGTGTAATTGTGATGTATTGGAATTATCCCTAGTCGATGAATTGATGGATTTGGACACCATCAATTTTGTCGAGACTAGCACGAGGTATACTCTTTGGTGTATCCAAGTAGCTGATTCTCACTGGCTGGAGACATTGTGATGTCTAGAGTTAATCGTAATGCTAGTTAAGGTAACTTGTTCATTGGAGTGACCAACTGTAAGACTTCATATGGTTCTCTGCATATATGGATATGTCAATGAAGTTCTTACTACAACTTAAGTGCGATGTTCCTTTGACTTGAGGTATTCAAGTCATCTTGGTCATGGAGGCTTATGCTTTGACATCTTAAGCAATCATCTCCAAGGAGATGTGGACCCGAGATGATTGGGTATAAGTCAAAATGCCTGAAGGTGTTTGAATAGCCTATAAAGGATTCACCACTCCTTGTGGGGAGATGTATACCTTGGCATCTCATCGGATTGTTACTAAAGTCTTTGGCCAAATTATTACATGTTTAGAGTAAGGTACTCTAGAAAACATGTGCAGTAACTAGAATTCGTAGGACGAGAAAATGATACTTGGGCTAGGTGTGACGTAGTCAGCCTAGTGGGGACTGACACTATAGACCATGTCTTGAACCAAGTGGGTATAAGATGAGTGAAGGGAATGGGGAACGATTCATTGTAGCTGCTGAAAGGTTTCAGAAATTGTTCTGGGATCAAACGTTGATTTTCTGGTTAATTGGGGATCATGATGTACTACTAGGTTCCACTCATGATCATTCTATAATTAATGGTTAATTATAGATGGCTAAAATAAATTGGGAACCTATTTGGTCACACGCACAACGAGCGTAATACGAAGGATTTAAAACTAGCTTGAAAATGAGATTCTCAGATCGAGAGAAACTAGGTTTGGTTGGACCAAACAAGAAGCGAGCATAAAATTATTTCAGTCACAACGGAAGCATGGATGGGCCGAGTCTTATGAAGACATGATGGATGAACCAAATTGGTTTAGTTCTAATCCAATGGTGGAAAATAAACCAAAGTGGTTTGGTTTGTTTTAAACGAATGAACCAAAGTTGGTTTGATTCGTTTTAACTTAAAATAGATCAACTCGGTTCGGTTTATTTTAACTTATGTTATTGGAGCGAGTTAATGGGTTTTGGTTAGGAACCAATAACTCTAAGGAGAAGGTTTTTGATGGTTAAGAAACACGCGCTCTATAAAAGCGCGGCTAGAGGTTTGGAGAGCCCTAAGTTTTTTTTTTTTTTGGAAACTTCTCTTCCTCTCCTCTCCCTCTCTTCTCCTTGCCCCCGCCCAAGGAAGCTATGCCCAAGCTTGTGCCGCAGTCCAACCTTGTGCCGCGGATGTCCAGCTACAGTCGATCACCCTCCGGTGATCCTCCGGCGACCCTCCTTGGCTCCGGTGACCAAGGACCAGCTGGCCCTCTTCCTTTGGCCGGCGCCAAGTCCTCCACCAAGTTGTCCAGTTTTTGGACAGCTTGTTTCCTTCTTGTCGGAGCATCATTTGGACGACGTTTGGAGCTCCGACAGTGACTTCCTTGCCGGGGATTGGATCTCCGGTAATCCTCATAGGTAGAGGACCAAGGATTCGTCAATCGGTTGACGAATACCTCTTCGGAGAAGCGAGTTTTGGGGACTCATTTTTGCATCCGAATTTTGATTCGGATTGTGACCTTCTCTCGATTACATCGTCTTCGACACAAGGCTAGTGACTCCTATGAAGACGAGGTTCATAGCTTGATGAAGCTATCCTGACGGTACTCGGCGTGGATACGGATAGAGGCAACTCTAGCGTGAGTTGCTCTGGTTGATGTCATTCCCATTGCACGTGATACGTTAGGTATAACTAGCGTAATTTCCTTTTATTGCAAAATTTGAAACTGTGATTATGTCTATACATATTGTATCTTGCATGTGTGTGGTGTGTGTGTTGTAATAAATTAGATTTATTCTTTTTAATTTTTCCGCTGTGCACATGTTTATGAAATATGTTCGAACACACACTCGCCACGGTGCCGGGGAAACCCAACACTTTTCTTCTAGGGCATTGGCTTCTATAGTGCCCCTTTTGATGACATTTCAAACAAATGACATGCTCCTTGCTCTTTTATCTTTGGGCACCGGTTTCCTTGGTCTTTGGCAATACTTGTATCGTCTTCTTGACCTTTTTCAGAAACTTGTTCTTATAGTGTCCGGCTTCCCTACACTCAAAGCATATAATATGGATTTTATTTTTAATTGAAATGCTCGAGTTACCTAGGGTGGTGGTGGAATTTTGATCTTGTCCTTGACTCTCGGAGGTAGAGGCTTCCTCTTTCTCTTGCGATCTAATCTCCTCCCCCTCAATCCTAGAGGTGGAGGCTTCCTCTAATTCTTCTTCTACCTTGGATGTTGATGACATCTCAATCTCCAAATCGTCACTTTCTTGTGAGGAAGATGAACTTTCTTTTTTGGCCTTCTCTTCTTGAGACGATGAACATTCTTCGACTTCTTGTGATTGTTCTTCACTTGAAGTCGGTGATGGTTCTTCATGGAGCTTTGCCAACTTGCTCCAAAGCTCCTTGACATCTTAATATTCACCTAGGCTAGAAAAAATATCATTAGGTATCAAATCTTCTAAAACTTTTGTTACCTTAACTTCGGTCTTGAACTTTAGGCGTTGCTCTTGAGTCCACTTCTTTAATTTGAGGACATCTCCCTTCTTATCCCTCGGGGGTTTGAAGCCTTCCATCAAGATGACCCATTCTTCAAAGTCCCTCATCATGATGAAGTCTTCAATCCTTCCTTTCAATTGATTGAAGCCTTCTCGTCCATAGAGCGTGTATAGAATTGGGGTGTTGATGTCCCATCTCAATTTCTCTTCAAACTCCATATTCTTCCCTCTAGCCTGCTCCCTTGGCGGTTAGTCCAAATGAAGAGAGACCTTGCTCTGATACCACTTGTTGGAACGTTGATGACCGCTAGAGGGGGGGGGGGTGAATAGCACGTTCGTTGCGTCGATGGAATTTATTTGCGTTTGATCGTCTACCTCTTGTTAGCACAATGGAATAATAATGACAAATACAAATAACAAGATACACAATCACAACACACAAATATAATGTTGTTCGGAATCTCAAGGTTCCTACTCCACGGGTTGGGCTCGAATGAGCCCTAGCGTTGCAAACACCACCACTAAACCAAAACACTCCTTCTCGACAACAAGTTGGAGGCGGAGAAACCTCTTACAAGCGATTACACAAGTAATACAAAAATACAACAAGTAAACAAATGAAATGTAAAGAAAACTTTACAAACTAGGGCTTTGAATGCTTGTTGATGTGGTTGCTTGAATGAGCTTGAAGGACCCTAAAATGCACCTGCAATTTGCCTTCAAATCGCCTCAAGAAACGCCTCAAAGAACCATGGCGAAAACCTCCACGAGTTGCTCCTTTTTATGCCTGCATCGAGCTGATTTCATGCCTAGCAGTCGACTTCCATAAGGCCCTATTCGACTTCCAATAGTACCGTTGTGAGACAACGACTTAATCCACGTTGGCATTCAAGCCAACGGTTACACTGACAGTCAACTTCCATTACAGAGCAGTTGACTGCCAGGGTAGTAGCTGACTGACCAATCGGTTATCAAGCATTCTGCTCCAGCAACCCCGACCAACAATCAACTATCAAGCCATCGATCGATTGCCCAATCTGGCGATCATGATCGTCGGCCATGTTTATGATTGAACACTAGTCGACTCTGATCATTTCGACTGGTCATAATCCCAGTCGACTGTCAAGAGTCAAATCAGCTACCAAGTGTCAAAACACTTGATCAATCGACTGGTCTAAAGCCTCAGTCGACTGATAACCTTAACCATGAGGTTTAACCTAAAGTATGATACCCTCATACTTTCTAGACCACCCTTAGTCTATACCTAAGCCTTCTAGCCACCTTCATCAGCTGTTGGGTTTCCCCGGCACCGCGGTGAGTGTGTGTTCGAACACATTTCATAAACATGCACACAGCAGAAGCAAAATAAGTAATAAACTAATTTTATTACAACACACACATCACACAAATGCAGGATACAACATGTGTAGACATAATCGGTATTTAAAATTTTGCAATAAAAGGAAATTTATTCTAGTTATACCTGACGTATCACGTGTAGCGGGAATGACATCATTCATAGCGACCCTCGCTAGAATCGCCTCTATCTGTATCCATGCCAAGTATCATCGTGATAGCTTCACAAAGCCACGAGCCTCATCTTCGCAAAAGTCACTAGCCTTGAGTCGAAGATGATGTGATCCGAGAGACGATCACAATCCGAATCAAATTCATATCTAAAACCGAGCTCCACGAACTCGCTTCTCGGAAGTGGTTTTCATCAACCAATTGACGAAACCTTGGTCCTCCACCTATGAGAATTGCCAGAGATCCAATCCCCGGCAAGTAGGTCGCTGTCGGAGTGCAAAACGCCAACCAAACGACCTCTCCACGAAGAGAGAAACAAGCTGTCCAAAACTGGATAGCTTGTGTTGGTGGAGAAGATAACCGGGCAAAGGCTTGGCTGGTTGCTCCTTGGTCGGCGGCGGCCAAGGGTGGTTGGCTGGAGGCTGAGGGTGGCCCAAGGGTGGCAGCAACAAACTTGGGCGGCAACTCCAAGTGGGCGACAAGGGCAAGGAGGAAGAAGAGGAGGCTAGCTATTTCCAAAAAATAACTCTTAGGGTTTTTCAAAACCCTTAAGCTGCGTTTTTATAGAGTGCGTGTTTCTTGACCATCAAGAAATCTTCTCCTAGGAGTTATTGGTTCATAACCAAAACCTGTTAACCTGCTCTAATAACTTAAGTTAAAATAAACCAAACCGCATTGGTCTATTTTAAGTTAAAATGAACCGAACCAATTTTGGTTCATTCATTTAAAACAAACCAAACCACTTTGGTTTATTTTCCACCATTGGATTAGAACCAAACCAATTTGATTCATCCATCATGTCTTCATAAGACTCGGCCCATCCATACTTCCGATGCGACTAAAACCATTTTATACTCACTCTTTGTTTGGTCCAACCAAACCATGTCTCTCTCGATCTGAGAATCCTATTCTCAAGCTCATTTTAAATCCTTTGGATAACACTCATAGTGCGTGTGACCAAATAAGTTCCCAGTTTATGTTGGCTGTCTATAATTAACCATTAATTATAGAATGATCATGAGTGACACCTAGTAGTACATCATGATCTCCAATTAACCGGAAAATCAACGGTTGATCCTAGAACGCTTTTGAAATCCTTCAGCAGCTATAGTAAATCGTACCCCATTCCCTTCACTCATCTTATACCCACTTGGTTTAGGACATGGTCTGTAGTGTCAGTCCCCACTAGGCTGACTACGTCACACCTAGCCCAAGTATTACTTTCTCATTATGCGAATTCTGGTTACTGCACATGTATCCAAGAGTACCATATGTTAGTTATATATGAGAGGTGTCCTAAGGCAATCGCCTTATGTTTAAACCATTTATATGATAAATGAAGATTCACTATTTGAGTATACATATTTTCATGTATTTGATTAGATCTTAAACTCATTTACTGATTGTCCACAATACGATTCACAACATGAGATAATTTGTGATTGGATCACAACTAGTGAGTATCTCTACATGTGTAATTGTGATATATTAGAATAATCCCTAGTCGATGAATTGATGGATTTGGACACCATCAATTCTGTCGAGACTAGCACGAGGTATACTCTTTGGTGTATCCAAGCAGCTGATTCTCACTGGCTGGAGACATTGTGATGTCCGGAGTTAATCGTGGATGTTAGTTATGGTAATTAGTTGATTGGAGTGACCAGTTGTAAGACTTCATATGGTTCTCTGCATATATGAATATGTCAATGAAGTTTTTACTACAGCTTAAGTTCAATGTTCCTTTGACTTGTGGTATTCAAGTCATCTTGGTCATGGAGACTTATGCTTTGACATCTTAAGCAAGCATCTCCAAGGAGATGTGGACCCCAGATGATTGGGTATAAGTCGAAGTGCTCGAAGGTGTTTGAATAGCCTATAAAGGATTCACCACTCCTTATGGGGAGATGTATACCTAGGGCCTCTCGTTGGATTGTTATTAAAGTCTTTGGCCAAAGCATTACATGTTTAAAGTAATGTACTCTTTTTTTTTTTATGAAAGGTAAATATATATCATCAAGAAAAGCACAATCATACAAAATCCTGGAACGCACACTCATGTCATGTCTAACGATGTGTCAGATCTGAGATGCATCTAGGGGGGTGTATATGTGCTCTCATGGGTACCTGAACTCTCATGCATACTAACTCTCTCATGGGTACATACCCTCATACATGTCCCGCACTTGTACAGTGCAAGAGCTTCTTCCGTATTTCCTTAGCTCATGCCTACTATCCCTCTGCGTCCATTTCTCCATGTGTACCTCCTCATACTGTCTATCCGTGTCCATCTTCTCTGCCAATCCTGTGTGGTGATCATCCAACGTTTTCCACTTTTGGTAAGTGACCAACCGTCAACGGATTTGCCTTGTCTTTACCGTAGCCGTTTGCTACGGACTAGATAGACCATTCGGGTGGGCCTATTCACCTCTACTAGGCTTATTGGTTAAGCCTCAACTATAAACGGATTTAGAGTGTCTTTATCGTAGCCGTTTGCTACGGACTAGATAGGCCATTATAGGTTGGCCTATTCACCTCTCGGTTTTTTTTTTGACAAACTGCCCTGGCGCATTGGAGCCTTAGAGACGAGTACCACTCTGAGACTGGTCTGGTCTGGAGATCTCAGAACCCTGATGGACCGACCTTTCTTGAGATACGCCCTTAGTGAATCTGAACTGCCCTGAGTCTTTACTAATTGTCCTGGCTAGCCTGCGCTTGGGAAGACTGGTCTGAGGCAAACCACCCTGGATTTGAGAGAGCCATTCTCGTTGTGTAAACCACCCTGGATTTGGGAGTAAAACTGCCCTGGCAAGCCATTCCTTACACTACACCACCCTCAACTTGGGAGCAAACTGCCCTGACCGCCCTGGATTTGAGAGAAAGGCGCGGTCCAAAACCGTCTTGGTGGACTTGGGAGAAAACCACCCTGGCAATCGCTCCTTATGGTAAAACCGCCCTGGGTGGGCAAAACCGCCCTGATCGGCCTGGATTTGTGTGCGAGGAGCACGTGAAAACCACCCTGGCTTGGGAGCAAAACCACCCTGCCCTACCGCCCTAGCAAATCTGTCCTGGCAAAAACTGCCCTGGTAGACCACCCTAGCAAATCCTCCCTGTCCAAAACCGCCCTGGCAAATCCGCCTGTAATGTACTCTTGGATACATGTGGAGTAACTAGAATCCGAAGGGCGAGGAAATCATATTTGGGCTAGGTGTGACGTAGTCAGCCTGGTGGGGACTGACACAATAGACCATGTCCTGAACCAAGTGGGTATATGATGCATGAAGGGAATGTGGCATGATTCGCTGTGGCTGCTGAAAGGTTTCAGAAGTCGTTCTGGAGTCAACCGTTGATTTTTCGATTAATTGGGGATCATGATGTACTACTACTTGCCACTCATGATCATTCTATAATTAATGGTTAATTATAGACGACCAACATAAATCGGGAACCTATTTGGTCACATGCACAATGAGCGTAATCCGAAGGATTTAAAACGAGCTTGAGAATGAGATTCTCAGAATGAGAGAAACTAGATTTGGTTGGACCAAACAAGGAGTGAGCATGAAATCGTTTCAGTCACAACGGAAGCATGGATGGGTCATGTCTTTTGAAGACATGATGGATAAACCAAATTGGTTTGGTTCTAATCCAATGGTGGAAAATAAACCAAAGGGGTTTGGTTTATTTTAAACGAATGAACCAAAGTTGGTTCGGTTCGTTTTAACTTAAATAGACCAACGCGGTTTGGTTTATTTTAAATTAAGTTATTGGAGTGGGTTAACGGGTTTTGATTATGAACCAATAACCGTTAGGAGAATGTGTTCTCTATAAAAACATGGCTAGAGGTTTGGAGAGCCATAAGAGTTTTATTTTTGGAAAACCTCTCTTCCTCTCCTCCCTCTCTTCTCCTTGCCACTGCCGCCCAAGGGGGTCTTGCCGCTGACGCCAGCTACTGCCACTGACGCCACCTACTGCCGTTGGCCTCCTCCTACTGCCGGTGATCCTCCGGTGACCCTCCTTGGCTCCGGTGACCAAGGACCAGCCGACCCTTTTCCTTTGGCCGGCGCCAAGTCCTCCACCAAGTTGTCCAATTTTTGGACAGCTTGCTTCCTTATTGTCGGAGCATCGTTTGGACGACGTTTGGAGCTCCGACAGCAACTTTCTTGCTGGGGATTGGATTTCTGACAATCCTCATAGGTGGAGGACCAAGGATTCATCAATTAGTTGATGACTACCTCTTCGAAGAAGCGAGTTTTGGGGACTCATTTTTGCATCCGAATTTTGATTCGGATTGTGATCTTCTCTCGATCACATCGTCTTCGACACAAGGCTAGTGACTCCTATGAAGACGAGGCTCGTAGCTTGGCGAAGCTATCCCGATGGTACTCGGTGTGGATATGGATAGAGGCAATTCTAGCGTGAGTTGCTCCGGTTGATGTCATTCCCGCTGCATGTGGTACGTCAGGTATAACTAGCATAATTTCCTTTTATTGCAAAATTTGAAACTGCAATTATGTACACACATGATTGTATCTTGAATGCATGTGGTGTGTGTATTGTAATAAATTAGATTTATTGCTTTTATTTTTTCCGCTGTGCACATGTTTATGAAACATGTTCGAACACACACCGGCCGCGGTGCCGGGGAAACCCAACACCATACTCTAAACATGTAATACTTTGGCCAAAGACTTTAGTAACAATCCGATGATAGGCCATAGGGTATACATCTCCTCGCAAGGAGCGGTGAATCCTCTGTAGGCTATTCAAACACCTTCAGCCACTTCGACTTATACCCAATCATCCCGGGTCCACATCTCCTCGGAGATGCTTGCTTAAGATGTCAAAGCATAAGTCTTCATGACCAAGATGACTTGAATACCGTAAGTCGAAGGAACATCGCACTTAAGCTGCAGTAAGAACTTCATTGACATATCCATATATGCAGAGAACCATATGAAGTATTACAGCTAGTCAGTCCAATGAACTAGTTACCATAACAAGCATCCACGATTAACTCTGGACATCCCAATGTCTCCAGCCAGTGAGGAACAACTTCGTGGATAAACCAAAGAGTACACCTCGTGCTAGTCTCAACAGAATCGATGGCGTCCGAATGTATCAATTCATCGACTAGGGATAATTCCAATACATCACAATTACACATGTAGAGATACTCACTAGTTGTCATCCAATCACAAATTCTCTCATGCCGTGAATCGTATTGCGAACATTCAGTAAATGAGTTTAAGATCCAATCAAACACATGAAAATATGTATACTCAAATAGTGAATCTTCATTTATCAAATAAATGGTACAACCATAAGGCGATTGCCTTAAGACCCCTCTCATATATTACTAACAAACTCCCACTTGACCTAATGCCAATTTCCACGGTATCCAATACCATAAGCTTTAACATGACCCTCAAACTTACTCTGAGGTAAGGCCTTAGTTAAAGGGTCCGCTAAGTTCTTTTCAGTGGGAATCTTCTCGATTTGTATTTCCTTCCTACTGATGATCTCTCTGATCAGATGATAGCGCTGAAGCACATGTTTGGATCGTTGATGAGACCACATCAAGATCAGAGATGAACTTCTTAGTCCAAACCACTTTCTTTACTTCTTCCGAAGCTGCAATGTATTCTGCCTCAGTGGCAGAATCCGCTATAGTGTCTTGTTTGGAACCTTTCTAACTTATTGTGCCTCCATTTAAGGTAAATACGTAACCAGACTAAAACCTAAAATCATCCTTGTCTGTCTGGAAGTTGACATCCATATACCCATGTATTACCATATCACCCTCTCCATATATTAGGAACACATCCTTAGTTCTTCTTAAGTACTTAAGGATTATCTTAACAGCCACCCAGTGATCCATTCGTGGATCAGACTGATATCTTCTCGTGACACTCAGAGCATAAGATACATCGGGTCTCGTACATAATATAGCATACATGATAGATCCTATTGCGGATGCATAGAGAATCTGACTCATGCAAATCCTCTCGTCTTCTGTGCGTGGACACATAGACTTCGAAAGGTGTATCCCATGCCTGATGGGAAGGTAACCTTTCTTGGATTCTGACATGCTAAACCTCTTTAGCATTCGGTCTATATATGTAGACTGTGAAAGACCAAGTAACCATTTTGATCTATCTCTATAAATCTTAATCCTGAGGATGTAGGTCACTTCTCTCAGGTCTTTCATGGAGAATATTTTGGATAACTAAATTTTAACTGACTGTAAGACAGATATATCATTTCCTATAAGTAATATGTCATCGTCATACAACACTAGGAACACGACTGCACTCCCAATAATCTTCTTTTACACATAGGGTTCGTCTGGATTTTGTGAGAAATCAAACCTTTTGACTGTCTCATCAAAATGGATATTCTAGCTCCTGGATGCTTGCTTCAGTCCATATATGAACTGTCGAAGCTTGCATACCTTGGTTTTATCAAGCGATGTGAAACCTTGGGGTTGTATCATATACACATCCTCGAGTAGGTTTATGTTAAGGAAAGTCGTTTTTACATCCATCTGCCATATCTCATAATCATAATCAGTCGCTATGGCCAAGAGCATCCGAATGGATTTAAGCATAGCTACTGGTTAATAGGTCTCGTCATAATCAACACCTTGCATTTGATGATAGTCTTTGTTGGATCGAGCGGATCGCTAGAGGGGGGGGTGAATAGCGATAAAACTTTTTGTACGAATTCGTTGAGTAGACAAATTAAAACACAGCGGAAGATAAATGATAAATAAAAGAGACAAGTGGATTTTTTTACTTGGTTCGTAGCCTTCGGCTACAACTCCAAGGCCCTAGTGGTCCTTGACCACGCACGGAGGGCAAAACACTAAATGAACTCCTCCTCGTTGGAGGTAGGAGTTGATCAAATACAAGAAATCTCAAAAGCTTGAGGTAGAGGGACACTCCCCCTCTCCTCGTTACGATAAAAACTCCGAGACAATATATGAAAAGAAATAAACTAAATTGAAACTTATATTGACGAAAAATATAAACACTTAAATTTAGAGCATCGGAGAAGTAGCACTTCATCGTCAGAGAGTTGCAATGTTGTGGAGGCTTTTAGAAACTTAGAATTGATGAGAAAACCATAGGAGAGGCCCTCCTTTTATAGCCTTTGAGTCCCTTCTCGAGAGGAACTTCAACCAATGAGATTTGAGCACCAATCCCCTTGAAATGAGGTGATAGCCATCTGATGGCCATCATCGATCTCATCGATGACATCGATCGAATCTTGACCGCAGTGAGTCGATCGATTGACATGATCGTCCGAAGGTGGCGGTCGTCGATGCTAGCTGCAAGTCAAAGTTAGCTTAACAAAAACATTATTTTGACGACCTCTGATCGTCCGATCTCGACCTAGACCATCCATGGGATGTCTTGGGTCGGATCTACGCTTAAGACCATCCCCGTAAGGAGGATACGACCTCACTTACGCTTACACACATGAGCTTACCTCGATACTTACTGTGTCACTTTCGCTTTCGACCTTCCACTAAATTCCTTCGGCTCCATCCGAAATCACTCGAGTGTCGCCCGACACCACTGTGGCTTCCTCCAAGTGTCGCTAGCCTAGCCTTCAGCTCCAGCTTTAGCACTTTTCTACACACTCGATTTATCTTGTGAGATAACAATATGAGCATAACTTTGTATCGTTTGCTATAATCAAAACTCAGGTTCGACTTAGGTGCCTACTGCACCAACAATCTCCCCCTTTTTGATCTATGGCAAACCCACATACAAAGTTAAGAAAATAATATGCATGAAGAAAAACAATATGCACAGGAATAATATAGATTAAGTAGGAGTAGTAAAGATTTTTCTTTCAAGTACTGCCCCTTGAGGAAACCTCCCCCTTGATGGTTGCTATTTAGGAAGAATTTAAGTAATTTACATTACTTAAAGTTGCCCTTAGTAAAATGTTTAAGTTAAGAGGACTTCTTAACTTGGCCCTTTCTCCCCCTTTCTCAAGTGAGGCATTAACGTTTGGCCATAGTATTAAAAATAAGTTTAAGTTAAGAATTCTCTTAACTTGGCCTTTATTTCTTTTTGTTAACTCAAACAAGTTAAGATGCACAAATTAAAGTTAAGTAAATTTTCAAAATTTAAAGTAAAGTAAACATTTACTTAACTTCTGGCCATGTGAATAATAACATTTCTTTTTGATTTTGATTGATCCCTTAACTTTGGCCCTTTTCTCCCCCTTTTGCCATATATCAAAAAGAGTGGGGGGTGTTTGAAAAAAATATTTAAATTCCAAGCATGTTCCACATTATTTTGAAAATAATATACCGAAAATAAGCTCATCTATAAAATGTTCGACTCTTATTTAACTTGATTGATATGAAAGATCAACAAGTCCTGGTCAGAATCGGTTAATATATATGATTATACTCCGTGGTTCATGGCGATGCACTAACTCTACATCTCGAACCAGGAGTAAGGTCCTAACATCTCACGCCCATCTACGTGGCTAAGTACACAAGAACATTAGTCCTATGTGTTGTGAGATGTATTGACTCCTTAAATCTATGATATCTAAGGTATGTCCTATGCTAGTTCCATGAAAATGAAAAGTAAGAAATAGTAATAAGAAAATATAATTTGTATGTTCCTATTCTACTACGCACATGCCCAATTTTCATTTTAATAGACTGAATTCGGCTTCGGGTAGGGGTTTAGTAAATAGGTCTGTCAAGTTGGACTTCGATTCGACGTATTCGAGTTGTATGGCTCCGTTGGCCACATGTTCTCGAATGAAATGGTGTTTGACCTCTATATGTTTGGTCCTAGAATGACATATCGGATTCTTAGTTAGGTTAATTGAGCTAATGTTATCTATGTGGAGTTTAGTGTTCATAAAGTCTAACTTAAAGTCTCGGAGAGTGTGCTTCATCGAAAGAAGCTGAGTGACACACTCACCCATTGCTATGTATTCGGGTTCGGTGGTAGATAAGGCAACACAGTGTTGCTTCTTATTGCACCAACTCACTAGACTCGAGCCGAGAAGTTGACAACAACCACTCGTACTCTTTCTATTGAGCTTACTACCGGCATAGTCCGAGTCAGAGTATCCGATTAGTTCGAACTCGGTAGATCTAGGGTACCAAATATCGACATTAAGTGTACCTTTTAGATATCTAAGGATACACTTGACTAGAGTTAGGTGTGACTTCTTGGCACATGTTTGGAACCTTGCGCACATACTTACTGCAAATAAGATATCAGGTCGGCCCACAGTTAAGTAAAGGAGACTTCCTATTACGCTCCTATAGTATTTTAAATCAATTGAATTTCCGATTACATCTTCTTCTATATTTATATTCATTGCCATTGGGGTATTAATAATTTTAGCGTCTTGCATTCCAAAGCGTTTAATTAATTCCCTAGTATATTTACGTTGATGTAGGTATATTCCATCTTTAGTTTGTTTAATTTGTAGACCTAAGAAGAAACTCAACTCACCTACTAAATTCTTTCAAATTCACTTTCCATAAGTGAAATGAACTCATTTAGTAGGATCGAGTTGGTGGTTCCGAAGATGATATCATCTACGTAGATTTGGGCTATGAATATGTCTTTACCTATGGTTTTTACGAAAAGGGTTGGGTCAACTACACCTTGATTAAATCCTTTGGACTTAAGATAAACCGAAAGCCTCTCGTTCTTTAACCTAAGGACATGGTTGGGTTTATCTAGGCTTTCGAAACTGGGGGGTTGACTAACATAAACCTCCTCTTTAATATATCCATTCAAGAATGCTGAATTCACATCCATTTGAAACAACTTAAATCCTCGATGTGCAACATATGCTAATAACATTCGAATGGACTCTAATCTAGCTACTGGGGCATAGGTCTCATCGTAATCTAAACCTTCGACTTGACTAAACCCTTTAGTGACTAATCTAGCTTTATTTCTAACTACTTCACCTTTATCATCAAGTTTATTTCTAAACACCCACCTTGTTCCAACGATTGTTTTATCTTTAGGTGGTGGTACTAATTCCCAAACTTCGTTTCTAGTGAATTGAGCCAGCTCTTCTTGCATTGCAATAATCCAATCGGGATCAAGAAGATCTTAGTCAATAGTTTTGGGTTCAATTTTGGAAATCAAGGAGATTTGACTAAGGTTTCTATATGAGGCTCTAGTTTGAACTCCTAGGCTTCGATCACCTATCACTTGGTCGATAGGATGATTCATTTGAGTCCTAGTTTGATTTGGGTTTGAGTCATCTACCACTTGGTCAATAGGATGACTCGTTTGAGTCCTAGTTTGGTTAGAGTCATCCACCACTTGGTCGATAGAATGACTTGGTTGACTTAGGTTAGGATTAATACTAGACTTGATCTCCGGATCAGAGTTGAGTCTGGTATGAATCGGCTCGCTAATTGGGGTTGTCGAGGGTTTTGTAGGTTCGTGTCCTTCATCAAACACTGCATTGATAGTCTCCTCGACTCTAAGGGTGTCATGGTTATATACTCTATAAGCTCTACTTGTAGTCGAATATCCTAGAAATATTTCGGTCGAGGTTTTGGATGTAAATTTTCCTAGGTAATCCTTAGTGTTTAGGGTATGTACCTTACACCCAAATACCCTAAAGTACTTGATGTTAGGTATTTTATCGTGATAAATCTCGTACGAGGTCTTAAGTTGTCTCTTTACCATAAGGATTCTATTTTGGACATAGCACGCCGTACTAACGGCTTCCACCCAAAACCTATCGGGAAGGTTATACTCGTTTAACATTGTCCTAGCAGCTTCTTGTAGGGTTCTATTTTTACGTTCTACCAGGTCATTCTGTTGTGGAGTTCTAGGGCATGAGAACTCATGGTGCTATCCATTTAGGTTACAGAATTCTGTAAACTTGTGGTTCTCGAATTCACCACCATGATCACTCCTAAGTCTTTTGATTTTAAGGTTTTGTTGATTTTCTATTAGTTTAAATAGGTTGATTAATTGATCTAGGGTATCACTTTTGTGTTTGACGAACCTAACCCAAGTAAATCTAGAATAGTCGTCAATTATGACTAAGTAGAATTTACTCCCATTAAGTGACTTAGCTCCGTGTGAATCAAATAGATCCATGTGTAGGAGCTCAAGAACACTTTTGGTTCGTTCTTGATTAGTTAGTTGATGTTGTGTCCTAGATTGTTTACCTTGTTGACAAGCATTACATATTTTATTATTCAAGTTATTGAGGTTAGGCAGACCTCTAACTAAGTCACTCTGACTCATCTTGTGGATGAGTCTTGGGTGTGAGTGACCGAGTCATCGGTGCCACAACCATGATTCCTCTTGCCGTATCATAAGATACTTGGTTGAGGAGTTAGTTAAATTAATAGTATAAATATTATTATTTCTAGTTCCCTTAAGGATTGTTTTAGAAGTTTCATTTGTATTAATTATGCATTCATTTTCTAGAAATATGACCTTATAGTTATTATCACACAATTGGCTTACACTAAGTAAATTATATTGAAAAATTTCTACCAATAAGATATTTTGAATAATAAAGTTAGAGTTGAGCTCAATATCACCTGATCCGATGATTTTGATCTTGTCGTTGTTTCTGAAGGCTACCGATCCCTGTTGTTTGAATCGAAGCTTCGAAAACTTGAGTTGATCCCTGGTCATGTGTTGGGAGCAACCACTGTCCAACATCCATTGATCCTACATGCAAGGTAGTTGGATCGGATATTAGATTTATTAAAGGTTGATTGAAAATTATTAACCTAAATCATCTCACCCATGTCTACATGATCAAGCATGTTAACCCTATATGTTCTTGTGAGACTTCCAATTTTACTTGATTTAAATTTAATGATTTGAACACTTGTCAACCTTGCAATAGATTCGAATTTGACCTTAGGCTCATCAAGTCACCTTTTCAAGATCATGACTTCCAGGTCGTGGCGAGGAATAGATGCCTTCTTTGATCAGAAAAATGACCACTTCCTTAGACAAAGCCAGTTTCAAGAAAATAGAGACTTGACTCACTTAAGACCACTTCCTAGTCTAACTAGTCTAGGATATGGCGAGGTAGCTTCAGCTAGTTCCACTCGGTCAAGTGCACCGAACTAGATATGCCTTATGTAGCCCGAATACACAAGACTCCACTTTCCTAGTGTACTATCATCTCGCCACGTCCTAGTACTATGTTACCAAGTATTGATGATTTATAGTCCTATCTAACCATTCTAAAAAGAAAATTCAAAATAAATAACTAACCTAAGCATGCAATTTCTAAGTTAAAACACAAACAAGTTTTGTACTGGCTCTCCCTGGACCGTTGAATTGGTTCGGTCTCTCTACATAGTGGATTTGGTCCTTAGGAACCCAGTACTGGTTCGACCCTAAGTTTGAAATCAAAGCGGTCTTAGGGACCCATGCTTGGACACATTTTTTATGTCGACTTACAATCGACATATATGACTTGTTGGTCGTATCTGAGCTAAACCCTAGTCTAGCCTTGTTGTACATGGCCCGTTGCGATCCAAGTAGGAGGTCAAGTCCTTTGGATCCCAAAGTAAACCTTTCTAACGTGTTCCTAAGATCTTCGACTTGACTCTTCAAGAGTGAGTTCTCAACTTCGAGCTTTTCAACCCGAGTTGAGTCCTCCTCTCGAACTATACTAGTCGAAGAGGTTAGGGAGACCTCATGTTTGAGAAGTTTAACTTCCTCAACCAGGGTCTCGACCTTGGACTCAGACTTAGCTAATTTCCTAGTTAAGAATTTAATTGCACTATAAAGCATACTAATAAGGGCTTGACTTACCTTGAGTGTATCTTTTGAACCAGATGCGTATCAGTGGCTTGTCTTGAATAGCGCTTCGCAATCCGATTCGTCTTCAGTTTCAGATTCGTGTTCTGGTTCTGACTCCGTCTTCGATTCAATCGGTTTAGCCATGAGGATGCGATCATCGTCTTCTTCCTCGGACGCTTCTTCCCACGTAGCGTTGAGTGCCTTTTTGTGTTTCGGTGCTTTGTTCTTGACCTTCGGACATTCGGACTTGATGTGTCCAAACCTATTGCATTCGTAACACCTAATATTAGAATTTTTAGGCTTACCTTCGTTGGGTCGAGTGACGGTTCATTTTCGGCCCTTGACTATCCTCCAAACTAGGTTGACTAGTTCGGCCTCCATTTCCGGGTCGACCTCCGAATCGGATTCATCTTCTTCCTCCTTTGGGGGTGGCTTGCTCACGGTTTTCTTCCTCGAACCTGCAAAAAGTGCTATACCCTTCTCGAGTTCCGAGTTAGACTGCTCATGAAGTTCGAAATCAAAAAACAACTCATCTAATCTAAGTTTTGAAAGATCCTTGGAGACCTTGTAGGCATCGACCATGGATGCCCACAAGGTAGTCCTAGGAAATGAGTTAAGTACATACCTAATAAGGGCGCGGTTTTCGACCTTTGGTCCGATCACGTGTAGGTTATTGACGATATCTTGAATGCGAGAGTGAAGTTGCATCGCTGTCTCGTGTTCCTGCATTTTTAGATTATATAACTTATTGAATAGGAGATCACGCTTACATACCTTTGCTTCATCGGTACCTTCGTATAGCTCCACTAGTTTTGTCCAAAGGTCCTTTGCGCTGATGAAGGGGCCGACGCGATTAAGCTCCTCCTTGGACAAGCCGCATTGGAGGATTTGAGTTGCCTTGGCGTCGGCTTCAACTTGTCTTTTTGTCCCATTGGTCCATTGGTCATAATCCAAGGATTCACCTACTTCGTTAGTCGGAAGTGTGAATCCCATTTGGATTATGATCCACATCTCGATTTGGGTTTTAAGAAAGCATTCCATCTGACCCTTCCAATAACGGAAGTCATCTCCGTTGTAAAATGGAGGTCAGGCGGTGCCAAAACCCTCGAGATGGGCCATTGAAACAAAAATAAACAAGAGGATGAAGCGAAAGAAACCTAAAAACACAAACGATGGAAATGTCCTAAGACTCGCATCTTGGATTAGTAGTGCGGGAGAAGAAAAAACTACACGAATGAAAAAGAAAAAAAAATCGAAATAAACATAAAAAAATCAAAAAAAAAATCCGTAGAAAGCTAGATTGGTGGTTTCACCAAATCTTAGCACCCCCGGCTCTGATACCAATTGTTGGATCGAGCGGATCGCTAGAGGGGGGAGGTGAATAGCGATAAAACTTTTCGTACGAATTCGTTGAGTAGACAAATTAAAATGCAGCGGAAGATAAATGATAAATAAAAGAGACAAGTGAATTTTTTACTTGGTTCGTAGCCTTCGACTACTACTCCAAGGCCCTAGTGGTCCTTGACCACGCACGGAGGGAAAAACACTAAATGAACTCCTCCTCGTTGGAGGTAGGAGTTGATCGAATACAAGAAATCTCAAAAGTTTGGGGTAGAGGGACACTCCCCCTCTCCTCGTTACGATAAAAACTCTGAGACAATATATGAAAAAAAAAATAAACTGAATTGAAACTTATACCGACGAAAAATATAAACAGTTAAACTTAGAGCGTCGGAGAAGTAGCACTTCGTCGTCGGAGAGTTGCAACGTTACGGAGGCTTTTGGAAACTTAGAATTGATGAGAAAACCCTAGGAGAGGCCCTCCTTTTATAGCCTTTGAGCCCCTTCTCGAGAGGAACTTCAGCCAATGAGATTTGAGCACCAATCCCCTTGAAATGAGGTGATAAGCCTTGACTCCTCGAAGCTGATCCTTGACCATCAGTCGACTGATGGCCATCATCGATCGGTGATGGCAAGATTAGTCGAATCTTGACCGCAGTAGTCGGTGATTGACGGTCGAGTCCTCCAATTTGTGATCGTGATGCTAGCTGCAAGTCAAAGTTAGCTTAACAAAAATATTATTTTGACGGCCTCCGACTGTCCGATCTCAACCTAGACCATTCATGGGATGTCTTGGGTCGAATCTACGCTTAAGACCATCCCCGTAAGGAGTATACAATCTCACTTACGCATACACATACGAGCTTACCTCGATACTTACTGTGTCACTTTCACTTTCGACCTTCCACTCGATTCCTTCGGCTCCCTCCGAAGTCACTCGAGTGTCGCCCGACCACGGTGGCTTCTTCCGAGTGTCGCTAGCCTTCAGCTCCAGCTTTAGCACTTTTCTGCACACTCGATTTAGCTCGTGAGATAACAATATGAGCTTAACTTTGTATCGTTTGCTATAATCAAAACTCAGGTTCGACTTAGGTGCCTACTGCACCAACAATCTTTCGCCACTAATCTAGCCTTATAGGTAATCACATTACCATCCATGTCGGTTTTCTTCTTGAAAACCCACTTGCACCCTATAGGCTTAATACCTTCAGGTGGGTCCACCAAGTTCCAAACTTGATTTTCATACATGGAATCCATTTCCGACTTCATGGCTTCAAGCCATTTGGCCCTTTCTGAATTTTTCAGAACTTCTTCATAACTGGTAGGCTCCTCATCGTCAATGAGTAACATGTCTTTCGATTCACTTACGAGAAATCCATATCTCTCGGGAATGTTGCGTGTTCTACCAGATCTACGAAGATGTGGTGTCACAATAGGTTCAACCGATGTCTCATCACTATGAGTTATCAGTTAAGGTGCTTGACCAGGTATCTCATCAATGTATATTGGAGTCTCTTGAACCTCCTCAAGTTCAACAACACTCCCACTATTTTCTTGCAAGAGAAACTCTTTCTCTAGAAATATAGCATGCCTTGAAACAAACACCTTTTGTTCCATATGATGATAGAATTGGTAACCCCTCGTTTCCTTAGGGTATCTAATAAATAGACATTTATTAGACATAGCATCCAACTCTTCTGACATAGTCCGCTTCACATAAGCAGGACAACCCCATATCTTCAAGTAAGATAAATGAGGTTTCTTACTATTCCATATCTCATATGGAGTAGTAGAGACTACCTTGGTCGGAACTCTGTTTAGTAAGTAAACAACAGTCTGAAGTGTATAGCCCCAAAAGGACTTGGGAAGATTCGCGTGATTCATCATTGACCTAACCATGTCCAACAAGGTTCGGTTTCACCTCTCAGATACACCATTAAGCTTTGGTGTATACGGCGAAGTCCATTGAGACAATATACCATTGTCCCTCAGATAATCTAGAAACTCTTGACTCAAGTATTCACCACCTCGATCCGATCGAAGTATTTTAATACTCTTGTCAAGTTGTTTCTCTACTTCATTTCTGAATTCTTTGAACCTTTCAAAGGCTTTAGACTTGTGTTTCATCAAGAACACATACCGAAACCGTGAGTGATCATCGGTGAAGGTAATGAAGTCGCTATAACCTCCTAGAGCTTGAGTTGACATAGATCCACATACATCAGTATGTATTAGACCAAGCGTCTCACCCACCGTTTCACCTTTTTCCAGTAAAAGGTAACTTGGTCATCTTGCATTTTAAGCATGATTCACATGTATCGAATGAATAAGATTCAAACGATTCCAGAATTCCACATCGGTGTAATTCGGACATGCATTTCTTGCTCACATGGCTAAGACGACAATGTCACATATAGGAGACTAATTGATTATCTTTTTGAGCACACTTGTTGCTCGCTTCGATATTGAAAATGTCACTGGATACGTCCAATGTATAAATACCTTTGCTTAAAGTTTCAGTCCCATAAAGAACGTCATTCAAAGTTCTGTAACAACAATTGTTACTAAAAGTTAAATGGTACCCATTTCTATTTAAACAAGAAATAGAAATGATGTTCTTTATCAATGAAGGAATATAAAAGCAATTGTCCAGTTCTAAGATAAGTCTTGTAGGGAGTTTCAACAAATACGTTCCGATGGTGAGTGCAGCAGCTTTGCTCCATTCCCAACATGTAAATTTGACTCTCCCTTGACGAGTCTTCTTCTATTCCTTAGCCTATGTATGTCATTACATATATGTAAGCCACACCCAGTATCCAATACCCAAGTGTTTGAGGAAATAGAATGACAATCAATAATGAAGAAATCTGAAGAGGATGGGGCATCAGATGCTTTCTTCTTCTTCACGGACTCAAGATAAATCTTGTAGTTTCTTCGCCAATGACCTTCCTTACCACAATGATGGCAAGTGCCCTTTTGAGCTAGTTCTACCTTTTTTGCCTTCTTCTTCTTCCCCTTTTTTTGTTCCTTTGATTTCCTCTTATAACCTTTCTTTGAGGAATCAACTAACAGTGTCGTATTATCCTCATGATTTACAGAAGGTTCCACAGTCTTCAACATATTGAGTAGTACCACAGATGAACATTCTTGCATCTCAGAGGTGAAGAGGAGCTTGGAGACTTCGAACCTTTCGGATCTTACTTGCTCATCAAACAACTCATAGAGATGAAAGACTACCGTATGAGCATCCATATGCTCATGCTGCTTCTGCAGCTCGGGTGCCATCGCGGCTAGCATGATGCAACTCGTCAACTCAGAATCAGTCACATGTTTCTGATAGGCCAACAATTGGTCCGGAGTTGCATCATCCTTAGGACGGGTGGGAAGAGGATCTTTGAGGACATACGCAAGTTTTTCAGCCTTGAGAACAATTCTCAAGTTTCTATGCCAGTCCAAGAAGTTTGGCCCAGTCAATTTATTTGAATCCAAAATCGAGCACAAATTCAAAGACGTCATGATTAATCGATTAACCTAGAAATACAAATCAAGCATATATGAGAAAATAATTTTAAAATGCATCAACATACATTTACAAAATCCCATTCATTTTTTGAATTTAAAAAACCCTCAAAATCAATTCGGGAGATCATAGGTCCATCTCCGAATGGGTTGATATCCAACATAGATAAGAACAACCTTGGAGAGAGTACAATAAGCCATTCTTAGCTACGATGGTAAGTATCAAGTATACCAATTGCATATCACATATATGCAACTATCACAATGTGCTATCAACTAATTGAATGTTCACACATACATCGGGTTGTTAACTCATTAACAAGTATGCATCATATGCATAGCACCCAACTTCACCTCCCTTCACATCGACCTTGGAGAGAGTCCAACAAATCGATGCTCCAAGTTAAAGCCGACCCATTAATTGCGAAATAGTTTTAATGTGGTTAGAGCGCATTCAACCAATTAGCCAGGCTTGGAGAGAGTCCAACAACCCAAACTAACGATTGACCTCTGACACTTACCATATTAGTAATAAACTATTCCAATGGTTTGAACATGTTCAGGTTCGAGCCGAGCTTGGAGAGAGTCCAACAACCCAAACAAGAAATGGAACTCTGGTTCTAACCATATTAATGGAAGGTGTAGGCTTTAATATTGTATAAGGGTGTTAAAGTCTCATCCTATTTTCCATGCAAATAACTATTATCTACATGACATGACACACATGACATACATCTACATGTCACAACACGCATGACATAATGATATGCATCTAATGCAATTACATGACATATAATTATGACATGTACAAATAGTTTTCTTATTTGTCATAACTATTTTGGAAATAAAATATGTTTTAGATTTGATTTTTCAAATCAAATCATGATTAAATTAGCAAATAAATTTCCAAATCTAATCACATATTTTTATTTATTGAAAGTGTTAATTAAGGAAAGTCAAATCTAATTTAGAAAAAAAATTACTAAATTGTAATTTCCTAATCATATTAGGAAACTTCCAATTTGAATTTCTTTACAAATTAAAATTTCCATAAATATTTCTAAACTTTCCAAAAGTAGAATATTTCCATAAATATAATTATGACTATCGCAAAATAATTTTATGATTATATCGAAACACAATGGGGCCCTGATACCACTTTTGGATTTCCCCCACACCACGGAGAGTGTGTGTTTGAACACGTTTCGTAAACATGCACACTGCAGAAGCAAAATAAGTAATAGACTAATTTTATTACAACACACACATCACATGTAACGCCCATAAAATTCTAAAGCTGTTCAAAGTAATTATATGGATTTTAACGCCCATAAAAGGTTTAAAACAAAATAAAATAAAATAAAAAGTATGGTTCACTATAGCTAGGATTTGAACCATGAACCTCCTAATAGGGAAGTAGCTTTGCTACCACAAGGCCATAGGATAATTCTTGGCTAGAATAGATAAGGAATATACAAAGAAGATAAATGAGAAGATGAGAGGGTGAAGAGTTGTTTCATGTCCCCATGAGAAGATGAAGAGTTTTTCTTTTCTTTTCATCTTCCTAGCCATTCACGTTGAGATTAAAGGGAGATTAAAAAAAGAAAGAAAGAAAACCCACTTCATCTTCCTTTTTCTTCCTCCTCCCTCATTCTTGGCCAAAACCTATCTCCTTCTTCTTCCTCCCTCTTACATCCAAGCTTTAGGACTCCTTGTGTTGGGATTCTCAAGAGGTTTTCAAGGAGAGAGTCTTGGTATTGCTAGAAGATCCAACTCCACCGAACTCCTCCTCCTTCCTCCAACTCCATCCGAAACCCTAAAGCCTTGTTTGGTGTTCTTGAGAGGGTTTCAAGGGGATACAAAGGCTTAGTATATGCTAGAGGATCACTCCTAAGGCTAAGGAACAAGGGAAGGTCTTCATCTCATAAAAACCCTAGCGGTATACTAGTACGATAGCAAGAGGATATAAGTATCTCTCACATGCAGTATAAGTAGTTCTTCGATTGTTTTATATAACTTATTTTCCTATGTTTTGATAGATTATATGTTTGGATCAGATGATATATGTGTGTGTTCAGATTTATAGTTAAGGTATATGTGTTTTTAAGCAAGATCTAAGATCACAAAGATGCTATCTTTCAACTATAGCATAAGTAACTCTTTGATATGCCCATCTAGCTGTTGGGATGTATACTGAAAAGTCTATCTTTTGTATGAACATCTTTATTTTTGAAATAAGAATCATATGATCATTATTTGTATATTTATGGCTATGCATATTGTCTAATATATTACATTGTAGATAACATTGTGTGTGGTGTCACACGGGAGATCATGTTATCGGCTCCTTGTAAAGTATAAGTAAAGGCTCACAACCTAGATGGCTTTGGACAAACCATTGGTATGGTTGTAGTGTGATTTGGTATTGGTTTGTCTTGACCATAGAATCACACTAGTGCACTTTGTGTGTATTGAGCAGGACCGACTTAGAGGTGATTCGATTTATTGCTGACTACATTATCGAATCGGACCTCAGATATTATTTTGTACATGCTCTTAATCCCGATATAATAACGGGCACATATACTTAGTATTCATTTCTTTGATTTACCAATGGGCGAGATTTATAGATTAAATCGATAGGCTCGGTAAGTTGGGAAATGATATTATTTATATGGTGTGCCGTTGATTATAGGAGGAAATCGTGTCCTATATATTAGGATGATGATGTCCCCTTGAGGATTTCATAAGGTTCATCATGTAAACCCTGCAGGTGGACTTGGTTCGGCATGATGATAAGGTTGAGTGGTACTACTCATGGAGTTAGATGTTGATTAATTAATGGTCAGTAAATTAATTAATTGACGGACATTCGAGATCTTAAACACGGGGAGAAAATGTACAAATAATATTTGGAGCCCATATTAACTTATGGGGGTTGGTGAGGTAGATCAATGATAATCCTCTAGTGGAATGGATAATCATTAATGGATCGAACTTTATGTGGGCTTGTCCATTGGGTGGCCAAGATCCAACTCCTCCTCATGGTCCCTATTGTAGCTTATTAATACCTCATGAAGCTTAGATCCAATGGTAGAGATTAAATCTCTAGATCCGACGGTTGAGATTAAAGCTCTAGATCCGACGATTGAAATTAAATCCCTAGAACCAATGGTGGAGATTAAAAGGAGGGATGAACCTAACTCTATAAATATGGGATGATGGCTTGGGCGGCAATACAATGGATGGCATTAGGGTTTGCTTCCCTTGGGTGGCAAGCAATCCCATTAGGGTTAGGATTAGGAGTGGGCGGCTAGGGTTTTGGGTGTTGGTTGTGGGCGGCAACAAGAGGGGAAGGCCTTTTCTTCTTCTTCCAAGGTTTGGCCGGCAACCTATCCTTCTTCCATATACTTTGGCCGGTGCTCATCCTATTCTTCTTCCCCTCTTCCTTGGCCGGCAATTTGTAGAGCTAGGGTTAGGGTTTTGGGCAGCTACAAGGTGAAGATTGGTTTTCTTTTTCTTCTCCAAGTGGTGGCCGGTGCCCATGCTCTCATTGTTTCTTCTTTGGCCAGTTCCCATACTCCATGTTCTCTTCCTTGGCCGGCGGCAACATTGAGTCTATTGATTTGGTGGCCGGTTCTAGATAGGAAGACGAGTTTTGTTTTATGATCTTCCTTTGTTTGGAGTGAACAAGGAAAGGAAGATTGGTGATCTAGGAGGCTTCGACTTTTGGAAGATCGTCGCCCACACGACGTCCAAAAGGAGGAAGGACATACAATAGAAGATCAAGAGGTATAACAAGAGGTATAATCTTGTTTATTTTGATTAGTGTTCTTTTGTATTATGTCTATAATTGTTTTTCAATTATATGCATGTTGTATGTGGTTGTTTACTTTATGTATGTGGCTAATATAACTTGGACCCCGAACATAAATACAAAAACCGGCAATCCGTACATCGTCTATTCCACGGCTATTCGTAGAATAGAGGTTGGTCGCTTGAAGAACAAGTTTGTTCAAGTGAACACTCTAATCGAATAGCATGATGATGACAAGGTTACTTGGGCAATCCCTCTTGTCAAGGATAAATTTTTTTTATCCGGGGACGTAGAAGGGATCGCCATGAACTAGCGATCTTGTTGAAAAGGGAAGCGAAGTTTCCCCTCCCAACACTAGCTTCTATCACCATGTTTTATTTGGATTTATATGTTCTTTCCAGATTATGTTCGTTTGGATTTTTAGGTATTTTAAGTATATTTTATTGGAAGCAAGAGGTAAAGATCACAAAGATGCTTCCCCTATAAGTTTTGGGGACAAAGAGCATGATCGAATGTCTTGAAAGGCTTCCTATATGAGTTTTTAGGAGTATGATCATGTTAAATGTTTGATAAATGATAAAAATATGTTTTGATCAGTTTATATAGGTGTGTTTAGATTTATAGGTAAGGTATATGTTGTTTTTAAGCAAGACATAAGATCACTAAGATGCTATCTCTCACCTATAGCATAAGTAACTCTTTGATTTGCACATCTAGCTTCTAGTATCATATTTTTATTCGGATTTATAGATTCTGTCCAGATTATGGTTGTTTGTATTTTTAGGTATTTTAATTATATTTTATTGGAAGCAAGATGTAAAGATCACAAAGATGCTTCCCCTACGAGTTTTGAGGACAAAGAACATGATTATATGTCTTGAAAGGCTTCCTATATGAGTTTTGGGAGTATGATCATGTTAAGTGTTTAATAAATGACAAAGATCAGTAAGTCATATATAAAGGAAGTATTTTACTTTGAACATTTCATTGGAAGCAAGATGTAAAGATCACAAGATGCTTCCCTTACGAGTTTTGGGGACAAAGAGCATGATCAAATGTCTTGAAAGGCTTCCTATATGGGTTTTGAGTATGATCATGTAAAATACTTGTTAAATGACAAAAATAATTAAGTCATATATAAAGGAAGTATTTTACTTTGAAGTGGCATGTACCGGGCTCTTAGATCGCCCACGGGCCCCTAAATAGCCCTTGAAAGATAAGTTGCCTTAATAAGTTCGGTGGCTAGCTACCCCGAATTCTATTAGGGTTGCGCGCAAAATGGTACAATGTCAAGCTGCCCAAACAAGGATGTTTACTGATTTTAAAGTATATATGTATATATGATTTCAAAAGTTAACCGAAGCATAATGTTTACAAGTTTAAGTATAGTATGTCTCATGTATATGTTTCTACAAGCGAAGCATATTTCAAGCATGTATTGCAAGTTGCGTATGTTAAGTTCATGCATTTCAAGTTGAGCCATTGTGTTATGTACAAGTGTCTCTATATGTCTAATACAGAAAGTTCATGCATGTCAGGTGGAACCATTGTATTATGTGCAAGTATTTCCAAATGTTAAATGCAGAATTTTCCTAAATGCAAGTATGAGCATGTGTTGCATGCAAGTATTCTAATAGCATGTTTTCCTAATGTGAAGTTTTGTGAGAATAGGAAGTACTTACTAAGCTCCATTGCTTATAGTTTGCATTCCTTATACTGCAGATAAGGGTAAAGCAAGATTGGAGTAAGAGGGGGCAGCGGATGAAGTGCTTGGTGTGTGTGGCGGCGGAACAGTGGATTATGATCTTGGACTTGCTAGTATTCTATTATGTTAAGACCTTCGAACTTGTTCATGTGGTAGTGTGCATATTATATGTTTGATCATGTTGTGTCTAAGAATGTTGAACTTGCTAGTATTATGCTATGCTAAGAACTTTGAACTATGTGCTAGTCTTCATGTTAGGTGCTAGGGTTGATGTTATGTATTGTTGATTACGTTGATGTTCATGTCAAGGATGCATATATCACTATCACCATGCATGAGGTTGAGTTACTTAAGAATGTGTTATATTAGAACCCTAGTGAAGGTGCATGCTTAGATAGGTTAAGAACTTGTGTAATATCCTAGTGTCAACATGTCAATGTAGTTGGGTTCATTATTTATCTTCCGCTGTTAAAAGTTAAGAGTTTGAATTATGATACTCATTTAGAAACTAGGTTTAGATCTTGGTACGATTTGTTGATACTCTTCAATTTAAATCAGGTATTAGTTAACTTACAAATAGTGTATGTGAGTTTATGGAATGATTGAGTCATGATATACCTGATCTATACAAGAGTAAGATGAAGTATGGCAGTAACACCTCCCTCACTAGTGTAAGGATAGGGGGGTGTTATAGTATGGTATCAGAACGAGTTCCGCCCTTCCACCACACGCACATCGAGCATCAATCCTGCCGCTTCCAAGTAAGAAAGTACATATATATTTTACTTTCTTCTATGCTTAGTAAAGAATGTTTTTTTTTGTTAAACATGCTTACATATGTAGGTGATGATGATAGAAAGTAAGTAATAGTAGTAATCTTATATTTGTCCTACTTTATGATGAAAAATGGTTAGAACATGGACCAATGGAAAATAGAGGACAAATGAAGTAGTACCACCACCTGACTTGATGCGGGTAGTCACTCAACTTTAGCATCAAGTTGCAGAGCAGCAACAGGTTATCAATACCTTGATGATGAACCAACTAGATAATCTTGTCACTCCACCAGCTGCTCAGAATGTCATACCGGCTGCACCCCTTGGCCCACCAGTTCCCCCAAGAGCCCTAGCAGGGGGAGTGAGGCAAGAGGCGTACTTAATTCAATGGCAGAAGCTGAAGCCAGAGAGTTTTGCTGGTATGAGTGAACCGTGGGATGTTGAGGCCTGGTTCAAGATGTTAGAAAGCATTGTAGAACTGCTGGATTGGCCTGAAAATGAAAAAGTCAAATGTGCATCATTCTGCTTGACTAGAGATGCCAAAATTTGGTGGGAACGAGTAAAGGCAAAAAGAGTGATTAATCAAATAACTTGGGCCAACTTTGAAACGGAGTTCTTTGAGGAGTTTTTCCATATGCGAGTCACGAATAGGCACTACGATGAGTTCACAGAATTCCAATAGGGGGACCTGTTAGTTAATGAAGCCATGAATAAATTCAATAGACTAGCTTGCTTATGTCCAGAGCTAGTCAGCACTGAACGAGAAAGGGTGAGACTTATGCTCAAAATGCTGAGACAGGAGATAGCTCTGAATGTGGCCAGCGGAATTAATAGACTGCAGACTGCAGAAGAGTTAGTTAGTAGTGCTTTAATCACAGAGCATTACCTGAACAACATCAAGCAACAGAAATAGGCCTCGATTGAAAATAGAAGTCATGGAAGTTCTGGAGGTTCGAAGTCTCAGAGCAATAATTCTAACTGAAAGGGAAATAACAACGACAAGAGGAAGCAATGGAATAACCCAAAGGGGGGTTCAACAAGCAGGCGACTTAAGTATCCTACATGTTCTAAATGTGAGAAGATTCATCCAGGAGTTTGCCGCCAGGGCACGAGCGAGTGTTATATATGTGACTTAGAGGGACACTTGGCCAGAAATTTCCCTACCAAGACCACTTCACCTCCACCATAGTCAAATCAGTATGGGGGTAAACCTGCTCAGTTGCACCAAATGCAAGCAGCACTGGAGGATCCTCACATTAGTCAAGGAAGATTGGAGGCCCCACCAGTTACACCGAATGCTCGGATCTTCTCTCTCACTAAAGAAGAGGTAGCAAATGCTTCTACGGTTGTCACAGGTTAGATACTTATCTTTAATCAGTATGCTACTGTGCTATTTGATACTGAGGCAACCAATTCATTTATTTCCATGATATTTGCTAAGAAGATAATTATACCTCCGGATGTCCTGGATCTTAAGTTTGTAACGACATTGCCTTCAGGAGAGGTAATGACATCTACACATTGGTTACGTGTCGCGCTAGTCAAAATTTTAGAAAGAGAACTTTATAGTGATCTGATAATGCTGGACATACATGATTATGATGTCATCTTGGGAATGGACTTTCTGAGCAAGTACGGTGCTTCCATTGAGTGTCGTAAGTGAAGAGTCGTATTCCAACCTGAGGCAGAGTCTAAGTTTGAGTTTATAGGAGAACCAAAGAAAAGAACTAAGAAGTTCTTATCTGCTGTAAAAGCTCAAAAGATGTTAGTCAATGGATGCGCTGGGTATCTAGCGTATGTGGTTGATACAAAGCAAGAAAGAGGCCAAAAGCTCGAAGAAGTCCGAGTTGTATGTGACTACCCAGAAGTATTCCCTGATGAGTTGCCTGGGCTGGCTCCTAACAGAGAAATTGAATTTGAGATTGAACTTATTCCTGGTACCAAACCAATCTCAAAAGCACCCTATCATATGGCCCCGACAGAATTGAAAGAGCTTCAGGAACAATTACAGGAGTTACTCGACAAGGGATTCATTCGCCCTAGTCAGTCACCATGGGGAGCTCTAGTATTATTCGTGAAGAAGAAAGATGGGTCTATGAGAATGTGCATAGATTATCGAGCACTCAATAAGGTGACAATCAAAAATAGATATCCCTTGCCAAGGATTGATTATCTATTTGATCAATTGAGGGGAGCCACAGTTTTCTCCAAGATTGACTTGCAGTCCGGTTATCATCAAGTAAAAGTTAAAGAGGATGATGTACCGAAAACAGCTTTTCGAACAAGGTATGGACACTATGAGTTCGTGGTCATTCCCTTCAGAGTGACAAATGCTCCAGCAACCTTTATGGACCTAATGAATCGAGTATTCAAGACATTCCTTGACAAGTTTGTGATCATCTTCATTGACGATATCCTTATTTACTCGAGGACTCGGGAAGAACATGCTGAACATTTGAAGACAGTGTTACAAACCCTTCAGCAGAGATAGTTGTATGCCAAGTTCTCCAAGTGTGAATTTTGGCTTGATCGAGTGTCTTTCTTGGGTCACATTATTTCAAAAGATGGGGTTATGGTGGATCCGACGAAGATAGAAGCTGTTAGTAACTGGAGTCGACCAAAGAATGTCAGTGAAATCAGAAGTTTCCTTGGATTAGCAGGGTACTATAGAAAATTTGTAGAAAACTTCTCAAGGATAGCTTCACCACTGATGATTCTTACCAGAAAGAACCGAAAGTTTGAATGGATCGAGGATTGTGAGGGAAGTTTCCTTGAACTAAAGAGGAGATTAACTAGTGCTCCAATTTTTACCCTCCTAGAAAGTAATGCAAGTTTTGATATGTATAGTGATGCATCCAAAATAGGACTCAGAGCTGTGCTTATGCAGAATGGTAAGGTCATTGCCTATGCATCTAGACAACTCAAGGATTATGAAAAGAATTATCCCACTCATGACCTTGAGTTGGCAGCAGTAGTCTTCGCTCTCAAAATTTGGAGACATTACTTGTATGGAGTCCAGTGCAAGATTTATACAGATCACCAGAGTCTGAAATATTTCTTCACTCAGAAAGATTTAAACATGAGACAACGTAGATGGCTTGAGCTGGTCAAAGACTATGACTGTGAAATCTTCTACCATCCTAGAAAGGCAAACAAAGTAGCAGACACACTGAGTAGGAAATCCTGTGCCACCTTAATGTCCTTATCTTCATTATCCTAACCATTGGAGAAAGAGATGTTGAACCTTGGGGTTGAGATTATTTCTAGATAGCTTTCTACCTTGATAATAGCACCAATACTGTTTGATGATATACTAGCAAAGCAAGACGAAGATCCAAGCATCCAAAGGATCAAGCAAGAGATCCGAGAAGGAAAGGATGAAGGATTTCATGTCTCTAACAGTGGGGTACTATATCTTGGTGAACGTTTATGTATTCCCAATGATCCAGAATTGAGAAAGAGAATTTTAGAAGAAGCTCATGGGACCCCATATTCAATGCATCCTGGATCTACCAAGATGTATCAAGATTTGAAAAGAAAAGTTCTGGTGGTTCGGTATGAAAAGGGATGTGGCTAAATATGTCAGCACCTGTTTGATGTGTCAAAGAGTCAAAGTAGAACATCAGAGACCTGGAGGAGTTCTGCAGCCTATTCAGATCCCAGAATGGAAGTGGGAAGATATAGCTATGGATTTCATAGTAGGACTACCCAAAACAACTAATGGTTATAATGCTATTTGGGTGATTGTTGATAGATTGACAAAATCTACGCATTTTCTGGCAATCAAAATATCGTACTCAATGGAACAACTAGCTCAGTTGTATGTTAAGGAGGTGATCAGATTGCATGGAGTTCCTAAGACCATCATTTCTGATAGGGATAGTCGATTTACTTCACTTTTGGGAGTGTATTCAGAAGGCCCTTGGCACTAAGCAATGATTTAGCACAACATTTTATCCTCAAACAGACGGGCAAACTGAACGAGTAAATCAAATTCTAGAGGATATGCTACAAGCTTGTGCCTTAGATTTTAAAGGAAGTTGGTGCAAATACCTATGTTTGGCAGAGTTTGCTTACAATAATAGCTACCAAGCTACAATTGGAATGACACCCTATGAAGCTTTATATAGAAGGAAGTGTAGGTCTCCTATTTGTCGGTATGAAGGTGGTGAGAAGAAACAAATGTGGCTTAAGACAGACTTTATAGATGACACCACCAAAGCTATGCCGATGTACGACAGACTGCTCAGAGTCGACAGAAGAGTTATGCCGATGTACAACGTAGACTGCTTGAATTCGAAGTTGGGGAATCTGTATTTCTTAAAGTAGCTTCTATGAAAGGGGTAATGAGATTTGGGAAGAAAGACAAGCTGAGTCCACGCTATGTAGGACCTTACCGGATCACAAAAAGAATTGGCAAAGTAGCTTATGAGTTACAGCTACCTCAAGAAATGTCAGCTATTCACAACGTATTTCATGTCTCAATGCTGAAAAAGTGCGTTCTTAATGCGGACCATGTGATTGAGCCACAGACGGTACAAGTTCAAGAAGATTTAAGTTATGAAAGTCGACCTATTCAGATAATAGATCGAGAAATCAAGAAAATGAGAAACAAAGAAGTACTCTTAGTGAAAGTCATGTGGCAAAATCAAAAGATCGAAGAAGCAACTTGGGAAAGCGAGGATGACATGAAACAAAAGTATCCGGAGTTGTTCTAAGTTTCGAGGATGAAACTTTTATAATGTATGAAGGATTGTAACGCCCGTAAAATTCTAAAACTGTTCAAAGTAATTATATGGATTTTAACGCCCATAAAAGTTTTAAAACAAAATAAAATAAAATAAAAAGTATGGTTCGCTATAGCTAGGATTTGAACCATGAACCTCCTAATAGGGAAGTTGCTTTGCTACCACTAGGCCATAGGATAATTCTTGGCTAGAATAGATAAGGAATATACAAAGAAGATAAATGAGAAGATGAGAGGGTGAAGAGTTGTTTCATCTCCCCATGAGAAGATGGAGAGTTTTTCTTTTCTTTTCATCTTCCTAGCCATTCACGTTGAGATTAAAGGGAGATTAAAGGGAGAAAGAAAGAAAACCCACTTCATCTTCCTTTTTCTTCCTCCTCCCTCATTCTTGGCCGAAACCTATCTCCTTCTTCTTCCTCCCTCTTCCATCCAAGCTTTAGGACTCCTTGTGTTGGGATTCTCAAGAGGGTTTTTCAAGGAGAGAGTCTTGGTATTGCTAGAAGATCCAACTCCACCGAACTCCTCCTCCTTCCTCCAACACCATCCGAAACCCTAAAGCCTTGTTTGGTGTTCTTGAGAGGGTTTCAAGGGGATACAAAGGCTTAGTATATGCTAGAGGATCACTCCTAAGGCTAAGGAACAAGGGAAGGTCTTCATCTCATAAAAACTCTAGTGGTATACTAGTACGATAGCGAGAGGATGTAAGTATCTCTCACCTACAGTATAAGTAGTTCTTCGATTGTTTTATATAGCTTATTTTCCTATGTTTTGATAGATTATATGTTTGGATCAGATGATATATGTGTGTGTTCAGATTTATAGTTAAGGTATATGTGTTTTTAAGCAAGATCTAAGATCACAAAGATGCTATCTCTCACCTATAGCATAAGTAACTCTTTGATATGCCCATCTAGCTTCTATCACCATGTTTTATTTGGATTTATATGTTCTGTTCAGATTATTTTTTTTGGATTTTTAGGTATTTTAAGTATATTTCATTGGAAGCAAGAGGTAAAGATCGCAAAGATGCTTCCCCTATAAGTTTTGGGGACAAAGAGCATGATCGAATGTCTTGAAAGGCTTCCTATATGAGTTTTTAGGAGTATGATCATGTTAAATGTTTGATAAATGATAAAAATATGTTTTGATAAGTTTATATAGGTGTGTTTAGATTTATAGGTAAGGTATATGTTATTTTTAAGCAAGACATAAGATCACTAAGATGCTATCTCTCACCTATAGCATAAGTAACTCTTTGATTTGCACATCTAGCTTCTAGTATCATGTTTTTATTCGGATTTATAGATTCTGTCCAGATTATGGTTGTTTGTATTTTTAGGTATTTTAAGTATATTTTATTGGAATCAAGATGTAAAGATCGCAAAGATGCTTCCCCTACGAGTTTTGGGGACAAAGAGCATGATTATATGTCTTGAAAGGCTTCCTATATGAGTTTTGGGAGTATGATCATATTAAGTGTTTGATAAATGACAAAGATCAGTAAGTCATATATAAAGAAAGTATTTTACTTTGAACATTTCATTGGAAGCAAGATGTAAAGATCACAAGATGCTTCCCCTACGAGTTTTAGGGACAAAGTGCATGATCAAATATCTTGAAAGGCTTCCTATATGGGTTTTGAGTATGATCATTTAAAATACTTGTTAAATGAAAAAAATAAGTAAGTCATATATAAAGGAAGTATTTTACTTTGAAGTGGCATGTACCGGGCTCTTAGATCGCCCATGGGCCCCTAGACGGCCCTTGAAAGTTAAGTTGCCCTAATAAGTTCGGTGGCTAGCTACCCCGAATTCTATTAGGGTTGCGTGCAAAATGGTACAATGTCGGGCTGCCCAAACAAGGATGTTTACTGATTTTAAAGTGTATATGTATATATGGTTTCGAAAGTTAACCAAAGCATAATGTTTACAAGTTTAAGTATAGTATGTCTCATGTATATGTTTCTACAAGTGAAATATATTTCAAGCATGTATTGCAAGTTGCGTATGTTAAGTTCATGTATTTCAAGTTGAGCCATTGTGTTATGTACAAGTGTCTCTATATGTCTAATACAGAAAGTTCATGCATGTAAGGTGGAACCATTGTTTTATGTGCAAGTATTTCTAAATGTTAAATGCAGAATTTTCCTAAATGCAAGTATGAGCATGTGTTGCATGCAAGTATTCTAATAGCATGTTTTCCTAATGCGAAGTTTTGTGAGAATGGGAAGTACTTACTAAGCTCCATTTCTTATAGTTTGCATTCCTTATACTGCAGATAAGGGTAAAGCAAGATTGGAGTAAGAGGGGGCAGCGGATGAAGTGCTTGGCGTGTGTGGCGGTGGAACAGTGGATTATGATCCTAGACTTGCTAGTATTCTATTATGTTAAGACCTTTGAACTTGTTCGTGTGGTAGTGTGCATCTTATATGTTTGATCATGTTGTGTCTAAAAATGTTGAACTTGCTAGTATTATGCTATGCTAAGAACTTTGAACTATGTGCTAGTCTTCATGTTAGGTGCTAGGGTTGATGTTATGTATTATTGATTACGTTGATGTTCATGTCAAGGATGCATATATCACTATCACCATGCATGAGGTTGAGTTACTTAAGAATGTGTTATATTAGAACCCTAGTGAAGGTGCATGCTTAGAGAGGTTAAGAACTTGTGTAATATCCTAGTATCAACATGTCAATGTAGTTGCGTTCATTATTTATCTTCCGCTGTTAAAAGTTAAGAGTTTGAATTATGATACTCATTTAGAAACCAGGTTTAGATCTTGGTATGAGTTGTTGATACTCTTCGATTTAAATTAGGTATTAGTTAACTTACAAATAGTGTATGTGAGTTTATGGAATGATTGAGTCATGAAATACCTGGATAATACAAGAGTAAGATGAAGTATGGCAGTAACACCTCCCTTACTAGTGTAAGGATGGGGGGGGGGGTGTTACATCACAGGCATACATGATACAACATTTGTAGACATAATCGATATTTAAAATTTTGTAATAAAATGAAATTTATTCTAGTTATACCTGACATATCACGTGTAGCAGGAATGACATCAACTGTAGCTTCACAAAGTCACGAGCCTTGTCTTCGCAAAAGTCACTAGCCTCGAGTCAAAGATGATGTGATCCGAGAGACGATCACAATCCAAATCAAATTCGGATCTAAAATCGAGCTCCACGAACTTGCTTCTCGGAAGCGGTTTTCGTCAACCAATTGACAAAACCTTGGTCCTCCACCTATGATGATTGCCAGAGATCTAATCCCCGGCAAGTAGGTCACTGTTGGAGTGCAAAACGCCGACCAAATGACCTCTCCACGAAGAGAGAAACAAGCTGTCCAAAACTGGACAGTTTGTGTTGGTGGAGAAGATAACCGGCCAAAGGCTTGGCCGGTTGCTCCTTGGCCGCCGGCGGCCAAGGGTGGTTGGCCGGAGGCTGAGGGTGGCCCAAGGGTGGCCGGCGGTTGGTGGTTGGCCGATGACAAGGAGGTGGCAACAACAAACTTGGGCGGCAACTCCAAGTGGGTGGCAAGGGCAAGGAGGAAAAAGAGGAGGCTAGCTATTTCCAAAAAATAACTCTTAGGGTTTTTCAAAACCCTTAAGACGCATTTTTATAGAATGTGTGTTTCTTGACCATCAAGAAACCTTCTCCTAGGAGTTATTGGTTCATAACCAAAACCCGTTAACCCGCTCCAATAACTTAAGTTAAAATAAATCAAACTGCGTTTGTATATTTTAAGTTAAAACGAACCGAACCAACTTTGGTTCATTCGTTTAAAACAAACCAAACCACTTTGATTTATTTTCCACCATTAGATTAGAACCAAACCAATTTGGTTCATCCATCATGTCTTCATAAGACTTGGTCCATCCATGCTTCCGATGTGACTGAAACCATTTCATACTCGCTCTTTGTTTGGTCCAACCAAACCATGTCTCTCTCAATCTGAGAATCCTATTCTTAAGCTCATTTTAAATCCTTTGGATAACACTCGTAGTGCGTGCGACCAAATAAGTTCCCGGTTTATGTTGGTCGTCTATAATTAACCATTAATAATAGAACAATCATGAGTGGCACCTAGTAGTACATCATGATCCCCAATTAATCGGAAAATCAATGGTTGATCCCAAAACACTTATGAAACCCTTCAGCAGCTATAGTAAATCATGCCCCATCCCTTCACTCATCTTATACCCACTTTGTTCAGGACATGTTCTGTAGTGTCAGTCCCCACTAGGCTGATTACGTCACACCTAGCCCAAGTATTACTTCCTCATCCTACGACTTCTAGTTACTGCACATGTATCCAATAGTACGTACCATACTCTAAACATGTAATTCTTTGGCCAAAGACTTTAGTAACAATCCAACGAGAGACCATAGGGTATACATCTCCTCGCAAGGAACGGTGAATCCTGTGTAGGCTATTCAAACACCTTCGGCCACTTCGATTTATACCCAATCATCCCGGGTCCACATCTCCTCGGAGATGCTTGCTTAAGATGTCAAAGCATAAGTCTTCATGACTAAGATGACTTGAATACCGCAAGTCGAAGGAACATCACACTTAAGCTGCAGTAAGAACTTCATTGACATATCCATATATGTAGAGAACCATATGAAGTCTTACAGCTAGTCACTCCAATGAACTAGTTACCATAACTAGCATCCACGATTAACTCCGGACATCCCAATGTCTCCGGCCAGTGAGAATCAGCTGCTTGGATACACCAAAGAGTACACCTCTTGCTAGTCTCAATAGAATCGATGGTGTCTGAATGCATCAATTCATCGACTAGGAATAATTCCAATACATCACAATTACACATGGAGAGATACTCACTAGTTGTGATCCTATCACAAATTCTCTCATACTGTGAATCGTATTGTGGACATTCAATAAATGAGTTTAAGATCCAATCAAACACATGAAAACATGTATACTCAAATAGTGAACCTTCATTTATCAAATAAATGGTACAACTGCAAGACGATTGCCTTAGGACACCTCTCATATATTACCAACATCAGCCTCACGCCTATCGAATCCCTCCAAGTAATCTATAACTTGTTCATCCATATGCTAGCCTTCAAGTGCTTCCATCGGCTATTGTCATACTAAGATGGTCTATACCGTCAAGGCACATTTGGGCTTATGCTTTCAAGACTTCCGCATGGATTTTACGCTTCTAAACCATTGGACTTATATTGCCAAGACTCCACCCTTGGACTTAACGCCGCCAATATCAACTCTTGGACTTTCCTTGCCAACCCATGTTGGACTTTCCAATTGCCAAGACTCAAGCTTGGACTTTCCATGCCAACCCATGTTGGACTTTCCCATTGCCAAATGTCCCACTTGGACTTTCCTTGCCAAGTACCCATGACTTGGATTTTCTATTGTCCAGTACTCAAGACTTGGACTTTCCCATTGACAACACATTGTCATATATTTTGTTGAAAATCAAAATATCGCTCGAGTCAAATTCGAGTCTAGTTAATCATGATCTGGGCTGATTGCACCAACATCTAGCATATCCAATAGTCCCCAACAAGTAGTATTAGACTAAGGACACTCTTCAAGGACTGATTGTTGCGAGAACACAAGCGCTAGAGGAGTAGAAGAGGAAAATGGAGCTAAGTGACGAATTCAAATATGATATCCGTATTCCTCCATTATTCAACCGAGAAGATTTCTCGGCATGGAGTGAGAGGATAGAAATGTTCCTTATCATGGATATCTAGCAATGGTTCATCTTAATGGACGGGTTCGAGGCTCCCATGGACAAGAAGGGGAGGATTCTCAAGAAAAAGAAGTGGACGGAGGAACTAGTCCAAAAATCTGACACAAACAACAAGGTAACAAAGATGATAGTAAATTTATTACATAATGATATCTTGTCCAAGATAGGTAGCCTTAAGGAAGCTAAGGAGTTATGAAGAAAGTTGATTGAGCTCCATGAAAAGTCCTCACTGACCCAAGATGATAAGGAAAAATCCAAGGAAGAGGAAGCAAGCGCATCATCTCAAGAGCTTGAGATGCTGGAAGTTGAGAGATGCTCAACATCCAAGGAAGAAGAGGAGGTTGAAGAACTCTCTACCTCTAGAATTGAGGGGGAGGAGATTAGATCCTCAACACTAGAACAAGAAGAAACTTCTACATACCTAAGGGATGAAGAGAAAGCTCACGGTTACCCTACCGAGCTAGGTAACTCAAATGCATGTATTAAAAATAAAAATCATGTTGTGTATTTTGAGTGTAGGGAACAAGGGCACTATAAGAGAAAGTGTCCAAAAAGAGTCAAGAATACGACTTAAAGCACCTAAGACCAAGGAGAAGGTAAAGGAGGCTGGAGCCCCGATATGAAAGGCAAGGAGCATATAGTATGCTTCAGTGCCAACAAAAAGGGTACTTTAGAAGCAAATGTCCGAGGGGGAGTCGTCCTACGAAGGACAAAGGAGAAAGTCCACATGTAGGGGGAGCTCCCAAGGCTAAGGTAACATTTAATAATACACCTTCAATATTTCACAATGAAAATCATGCTAATAATTTACTTGCAATTATTCATAAGGTGCATGCTAGCAATAAATATTTTTGCTTAGGTGCTAAATATCATGAATTTAAATCTAAGGACAAATCTAGAACCATTAACTCTAGAATCCCACCTAAGGATAGGAAGAATGATAAAAATCTAAGCAATAACCCTAAGAAGGGTAGACATATGCCTAGAAAAAAGGGGAATGCCCAAAAGAAAAATGAAACATCAAAAATTGGGAAATTAGGGTTAGAAAATCATGCTTTATGGTCAATGCTTGAGAAAATGGAAAAGACCCTAAAAAGAATAGAGAGTGCATTGATCAGATTGGTAAGACTCTCTGTAGAATAGAGAGTCTGTGGTTGATGTCTATATATGTGACTATGCATTCATGTCATTTACATGCATGTTGGCGATTAAGCCTCTCTTGTGGTTGAGAGGGTCGTCAGTCATCCTGCCTCCACGGTTACTCATAGGAGGAGTAACTAGTGTAAGGGAAGAGCATTTGATGTGTCGCACTCTACCACTATAGACGCTGGTAGTTGGATTTGCGTGTCGTTGTTTTGCATGTGTGACACTCGATCACTCATAGGTAGTGACTGTCAGAGTGGCCAATAGCAGGGACCCCCTTCGAGTAGCTTACCTTTTACGCTTATATGCTACTCGATCATACTGCCCACTCGACCACTCGAGAGTAGTGGTTGGTGTTGAGTTGGGATAGTTGTCATGTCGAGCCACCGAGGCCACACTAGGGTCATGGTAGCTTTAGGGTGAGCCGGCATGACCATGCATTTTGCATTGCCATGTCTTATGGCATTATATATATATATATAAGGATGATTGTGATTAGTATATTTATAGATGCAGTCTATATGTATACTTACTGTGATGTTGCATTTGTTTGTACTATGCTTGTTGCATTTGTTTGTACATCATCATACATGCTACTCCATTTTCTATATGATAGTGTATGGGATACTGAGTATGAGTTGGTTAGACTATTGCATATCTTAGACCAGATTTCTTGTTATATATTGTGGATATATGCTCTGGTTGGATAAGTGTAGCGTAGCAGACTTTTAGGTAATTCTGCATTTTACGTTGTTCATTTGGTTAGAAGGTATATGCATGTATAGGTTTATTATGCTGGTGTTTACCTGATATACATGAATATTGTTGAATTACATGTGATATTTGATTTATACATGTTCTTTCCTATTACCGCTGAGTTATACTCACCACCACAGACCCTGGGTTTTTCTGTGGCCCAGGTAACAGGTAGAAATCTTCGTGACGGCTTAGAGCATCGCCAGCGATCCATCCCATCTCATTCTCCGAGCCACCCATGGATTTTGGTTTCTTTTTGTGTACTTTAGTTTGTGTTTGAAGTTTTATATACTGTTTGATATTGTGGACTTGTTCTGTGGGTGTACACCCGTGTTTGTTCGGATTTTGTGTCGGTATGGGTTGTTGAACATCTGTTATTATGTTGTGATGTCTTCTACTGTTGTTTTGATGTAGATATGTTTATTATGTCATGATTGTGGGCCCAAGGGTCTTGTATTAACAGGATATGTTGCCATGTACAGGAGAGATGTCATCTATTTACTTTTCGGCTCGTCATACTCTCGGAGTGTGACAACTTTATTGATATCAAAGCTGAAGGTTCTACGATTCCATACAATGATTTTATTTTTGAGTCTTGGATTCTCAGGAGTCGATTTATTTTTAGGTTTGGGTTTCCTGAGATGAGATGGACAGCGGCACAAGCTCCGGGCATCACGAAGTAAGAATTCCTGATAACTTATATTTTAGTAGATACTTATCTGGACTTGTTCAACAGGTGTATACAGTCAGAGTTATGATACCTATGCAGACTCATAGTAGAGGTCGTCCATCAAGGCGATCAGCTAGAGTTGAGGGACATGAGGCTGCTACGACTGAGCCCGTTATTCAGAAACAACCTCAGCATTCCCCTATCGGTGGTTTGGAGCCATAGAATCTGAATATATCACCGACTAGGCCAGAACCTATGGAGTCTAGTTGGCTCAATGATAAAGAACGAATACTCGCATTAGCACGTTCGACCAAGGATAAATTTACCTTGTTCCGATGGGAGTCCGATCCATGGATTGCCCGTGCTTGGCTGGAAAATTTAGAGGACACTTTCGAGTACATGAACTGTAAGGACGAGGAGAAGGTGGATCTTGCTGCATACTACCTTAGAGATCAGGCTGTTACTTGGTGGAAAATGCAGAAGACCCTACTCGGGGAGTGTGGGATTACTTGGGCAGTCTTTCGAGATGCTTTCTGGAGACAGTATTTCCCTTCCGCATTTGCTACGACACGTCGTCAGGAGTTCCTAAGTTTGAAGCAAGGGGACCGATCCATTATGGAATATAATGTGGAGTTTACCAGACTTGCAGAGTTTTTCCCTTGTCTGGTAACTCAGAATGAAGACCGGATGTTCCAATTCACTCAGGGCCAAACTGCTTATATTTGAGTCAGGATGTCAGGATCTTCTATTGCCTCTTACAGGGAGGCATTGGATCGGGCCATCTGCATTGAAATGACTTCCCAACAGATTTCCAAGGAAAAGGATATCGAGAAGCAGATGTCCCAGAGTAAGCAGCAGAAGCAAAATTCAAGGAATCAGACTCAGAAGAAGCAGGATCAGAAGGGAAATACTCGAGGTACTATAGAGGGATCATCTAGGATGCAAAAAGGGAAGCACCCAGCTTCTGAACAGTCGGGAGGTTCTCAGAAGAATCATAAGAGTCAGAACAGAATTGGATGTTATAAATGTGGATCTATAAGCCATAGAACCCCAAAGTGTCCCTTGGAGCAGCCTGTTTGCTATTATTGCAAGCATCCTAGGCATACCAGTCGGGAGTGTACTCTGAGAGCACAATTGGAGTATTCAGATAATTCCAACAGGGGAAAGAACCCTAGCTAGCATCGACAGTAGAGGACAACACCGTGAACGTAGTCTTATGGTCAGAGGCAGCCAGTACCTCCACAAGCATAGTTGTATCATGAAGGGTTTTGCATATCGAGTCTGTGAGGGGAAACTTCGCTTCTCACTTCACCTTGGTTGTTTGTTCATGGCGATCCCATCGATGTCCACGGATAAAAAAAATTTAATCCTAGACAAAAGGGATTGCCCAAACAATCAAGTCATCGTCGTGCTATTCGTTTAGAGAGGTCACTTGAACAAACTTGTTGTTCAAGCGTCCAACCTCTATTCTACGAGTAGCCGCGGAATAGACGATGTTAGGATCACCGACTTTTGTGTTTATGTTCGGGATCCAAGTATTATTTAGCCACAAACAGAATTTATCATGCTCATAATTGGAAAATCAAATACAAGCAAGTAACAAAAGAGAATAGAGAATAGATATACCTCTCGATCTTCTAATGTATGACCTTCCTCCTTTCGAACGTCGTGTGGGCGACGATCTACCAAAAGTTGAAGCTCCTAGATCGCCAATCTTCCTTCCTTGCTCGTTCTGAGCAAGAGGAAGAATAGAAACAAAGCTCTATTCCTTCTTTCAACCAACCAACAACCTCCAAGGATGGAGCTTTGCCGCCGGCCAAGAAGGAAGAAGAGATTAAGGGTTGCCGGCCAAAAGCTTCAAGGGAGGACCCTAAACCTTTGTTCCACCGGCCAAGGAGAAGGAGAAGAGGGAGTTTGGATGCCGACCAAGGGTTGGAAGGAGCTCAAGGGGCGCCGGCAGCTTGAGGAAGAAGAAGAAGGCAAGGAAATCTTTCCTTATTAGGTGTCGCCCAAGCCCAAACCCTAGCTCCTCTTCTTACGGCCAACTCCAAAACCCTAGCTTCTCTTGATTTATCCTCCACGCCAACCCCTCAAACTCCTTTTATAGAGTTAGGGATAAGCCTCCTTTTAATCTCCACCATTGGTTCTAGGGATTTAATCTCAACCGTCAGATCTAGAGATTTAATCTCAACCGTCGGATCTTAGAGATTTAATCTCTATCTTTGGATCTAGAGTTTTGTTTCTATCCATTGGATCTAAGCTTCATGAGGTGTTAATAGGCTACATTAGAAACCATGAGGAGGAGTTGGATCTTGGCCGCCCATCGATCAAGCCCACATAAAGTCCGATCCATAAATGATAATCCAATCCACTAAAGGATTATCATTGATCTACCTCACCAACCCCCATACGATAATATGTGCTCCATATATTATTTGTACATTTTCTCCCCGTGTTTAAGATCTCGAATGTCCATCGATTAATTAATTTACTGACCATTAATTAATCAACATCTAACTCCATGAGTAGTACCACTCAACCTTTTCATCATGCCGGACCAAGTCCACCTGCAGGGTTTATATGATGAACCTTATGAGCTCCTCAAGGGGACATCATCATCCTATATATAGGACACGATTTCCTCCTATAATCAACGGCACACCATATAAATAATATCATCTCCCAACTTACCGAGCCTATCGATTTAATTTATAAATCTCGCTTATTGGTAAATCAAAGAGATGAATACTAAGTATATGTGCCCGTTATTATATCGGGATTAAGAGCATGTACAAAATAATATCTGAGGTCCGATTTAATTATGTAGTCAGCAATAAATCGAATCACCTCTAAGTCGGTCCTGCTCAATACACACAAAGTGCACTAGTGTGATTCTATGGTCAAGACAAACCAATACCAAATCACACTACAACCATTCCGATGGTTTGTCCAAAGCCATCTCGATTGTGAGCCTTTACTTATACTTTACAAGGAGCTGATAACATGATCTCCTGTGTGACACCACACACTATGTTATCTACAATGTAATGTATTAGACAATATGCATAGTCATAAAAATATGCAAACAATGATCATGTGATTCTTATTTCAAAATAAACATCTTCATACAAAAGATAAACTTTTCAGTATACATCCCAACATATCATATATAGGGGGTGCATCTTCAGTGATGCCGACGGCTATCCAGTATCCTACATCTCCAGTAATCTACTATCCAGGGGTATCTACACCGCATATGTTACCAACCAACTCTCAGGGTTATCTTATGCCTGCACCAGCGACTCAGTCTCCAATACCACAGAGTCAGACTCAGCCTGAGTGGAGGCACACTACTACTTCATCCGGGATGCAATCGACAAAGGTGGAGACTGGACGTGTTTATGCCATCACTAGAGATGACGCACAGTGGGCTGAGGGATCAGCCATATAGGGTATGGTTTCAGTTTATTCTATATATGCTAATACTTTGATTGATACTGGTAGTTCACATTCATTCGTATCTAGAATATTTATGGGTAGAATTGGAAGGATCCCAATGGTTCGTTCTTGTGGGTTAGCAGTATCCTTGCCATCAGGAGAGGTTCTGACTAGACACCAAGAAATCAAATGTTTCCCATTAGATTTTGACGGGCATAACCTTACGGTGGACCTCCAGGTGTTAGAGATGGTGGAATTTGACATCATCCTTGGTATGGACTGGTTGGCCACTTATTACGCTACAGTGGATTGTAGGGTGAGAATAGTGACTTTTCGACCACCGGATCAACCTGCATGGAAATTCGTTGGCACTAGAGATGATGAGCTATCTATTATATCGGCTTTACAGGCTCAGAAGTTATTGGCCCAGGGTTGTTAGAGTTATTTACTATCTCTAGTCAAAGTTGAGAACGAAGGACTACAACCCCTCTCTGATGTGTGGGTAGTCCGAGAGTATCCAGATGTATTTCCAGATGAACTTTCGGGCTTACCACCTCCTAGGCAAGTGGAATTTGCGATAGAGGTGATTCCAAGAACCGCTCTGGTATCGAAAGCTCCTTATCAGATGGCACCAAAGGAGTTGAACGAACTTAAAGTTCAACTGCAGGAGTTGTTGGATAATGGATTCATTCATCCTAGTATTTCACCATGGGGAGCTCCGGTACTTTTTGTCAAAAAGAAGGATGGATCGTTGCGGTTATGTATTGAATATCGACAACTGAATACAGTCACAGTTAAGAACAAATATCTATTGTCGAGGATAGAGGATTTGTTTGATCAGCTTAAGAACACATGTGTGTATTCTAAAATTGATCTGCGCTTAGAATATCATCAGGTTTGGATAAGAGATGTGGATGTGCAGAAAATAGCATTTTGCCCTCGTTATGGGCATTACGAGTTTCTGGTGATGCCTTTTGGTCTCACGAATGCCCCAGTTGTATTTATGGACTTGATGAACCGGGTATTCTTGAGGTATATAAATCAGTTTGTGATAGTATTCATCGATGATATTTTGATATATTCCCGGTCTGAAGAGGACCATGAACAACATCTTCGAATAGTGTTGTAGACGCTACGACGGGAGCAGTTGTATGCCAAGTTTAGCAAGTGTGTATTCTGGTTATCCTCAATGGGTTTTTGTTGGACATGTAGTGTCCAATAGAGGTATTTTTGTAGATCCCCAAAAAATCGAGGCAATTACCAGTTGGGAGTAGCCAAAGTCAGTTTAGGAGGTCCATAGTTTCCTTGTTCTGGCGGGGTATTATCGAAGATTCGTGGAGGGATGGGAGTAGCCAAAGTCAGTTCAGGAGGTCCATAGTTTCCTTGGTCTGGCTGGGTATTATCGGAGATTCGTGGAGGGATTCTGAAGTATTCCCATGCCACTCACTCGTCTGATCCGGAAAGGGGTCAAGTTCACCTAGTCAGAGGCTTGTGAAACTAGCTTCCAGGAGCTTAAGCAACGGCTAGTTTCCGCACCAATCTTAGTGATTCCTTCTAGTGTTGATGGGATGGTTCTATATACGGATGCTTCTATCCAAGGATTAGGTGCAGTTCTGATGCAGTCCAACCGTGTAGTATCTTATGCCTCCCGTCAACTAAAGGATCACGAGAGAAATTATCCAGTGCACGATCTGGAGTTGGCAACCATCATTTTCGCATTGAAGATATAGAGGCACTACTTGTATGGGATTACTTTTGAGATCTACACAAACCATAAAAGGCTGAAGTATCTATTCACACAGCAAGAACTGAATCTGAGGCAGAGATGGTTGATGGAATATCTGAAGGATTATGATTTCACAATCCATTATCATCTAGGAAAAGCTAATGTGGTAGCAGATGCGCTGAGTAGGAAATCTCGTGGGATTCTGGCCAGTCACCTGACAGCAGTTACCGATATAGTTCGATAGTTCTCAGAGTTTGGATTATCTAAACACGGTCAAACATCCTAGGGGATATTAGTTTCTATGGTTGCCCAGTCCACTATTGCTGAGAAGATCAAGGAAGCACAAGTTAGTGATCAACATCTGTAGTTCTTGCACAACACAATAGACTCAGAACGACAGATGGATTTCTCGAGCAACGAGAATGGAATACTTCATTTTTGGGGATGATTATGTATTTCGGACACGCATCCAGTTAAGGAAGAATTACTACAGGAAGCACATCATTCGAGATTTGCTATACATTTTGGTGGCACTCGGATGTACCGAGATTTGAAACGTTTATATTGGTGGAACGGTATGAAGAAAGATATTGTAGACTTTGTTGCTAGATGTTTAGTATTACAGCAGGTGAAGGCTGAACATCAGAAATCCACTGGATTGTTGCAGGAAATTTCGATCCCAGAATGGAAGTGGGAGCATATCACGATGGATTTCGTTACGGGATTGCCTAGAACTCGTAATGGTCATGATGCGATTTGGGTGATCGTGGATCGATTAACCAAATCCATCCACTTCCTATTCACGGGACAGACTCATTAGATCATCTTGCATAGTTATACTACCGAGAGATTATCAGATTGCATGGAGTGCCTTTGAGTATTATATCTGATAGAGACCCAGGATTTACCTCGCAATTCTAGTAGAGTCTGCAGTAGGCCGTGGGCACAGAACTTCGACTCAGTACAACATTTCATCCATAGACAGATGGACAATTTGAATGTACTATTCATATATTGGAGGATTTGCTGAGATCTTGTATTATGGATTTCGGAGGCAGTTGGGAGGACCATGTTCATTTAGTGGAATTTGCCTATAATAACAACTACCACTCTTTTATTCAGATGACTCCTTTCAAGGCTTTATACAGCAGACCTTGCAGATCTCCTATGTTATGAGAGGAAGTTGGGGAACGACAGTTGTAGGGGCCACAGAGTATTCAGCATGATGCAGAGTTGGTGCAAGTCATCAGACGACGATTATCCTGTAGGGATGTATACTGAAAAGTCTATCTTTTGTATGAACATCTTTATTTTGAAATAAGAATCACATGATCATTGTTTGCATATTTTTATGGTTATGCATATTATCTAATACATTACATTGTAGATAACATGGTGTGTGGTGTCACACGGGAGATCATGTTATCGGCTCCTTGTAAAGTATAAGTAAAGGCTCACAACCGAGATGACTTTGGACAAACCATCGGAATGGTTGTAGTGTGACTTGGTATTAGTTTGTCTTGACCATAGAATCACACTAGTGCACTTTGTGTGTATTGAGCGGACCGATTTAGAGGTGATTCGATTTATTACTGACTACATAATTGAATCGGACCTCAGATATTATATTGTACATACTCTTAATCCCGATATAATAACGGGCACATATACTTAGTATTCATCTCTTTGATTTACTAATGGGCGAGATTTATAGATTAAATCGATAGGCTCGGTAAGTTGGGAGATGATATTATTTATATGGTGTGTTGTTGATTATAGGAGAAAACCGTGTCCTATATATTTGGATGATGATGTCCCCATGAGGAGCTCATAAGGTTCATCATGTAAACCCTGCAGGTGGACTTGGTCCGGCATGATGAAAAGGTTGAGTGGTACTACTCATGGAGTTAGATGTTGATCAATTAATGGTCAGTAAATTAATTAATCGACGGACATTGGAGATCTTAAACAAGGAAAGAAAATGTACAAATAATATATGGAGCCCATATTATCTTATGGGGGTTGATGAGGTAAATCAATGATAATCCTTTAGTGGATTGGATTATCATTAATGGATCGGACTTTATGTGGGCTTGATCCATGGGTGGCCAAGATCCAACTCCTCCTCATGATCCCTAATGTAGCCTATTAACACCTCATGAAGCTTATATCCAATGGATAGAAACAAAACTCTAGATCCATAGGTAAAGATTAAATCTTTAAGATCCGACAGTTGAGATTAAATCTCTAGATCCAACGGTTGAGATTAAATCCCTAGAACCAATGGTAGAGATTAAAAGGAGGCTTATCCCTAACTCTATAAAAGGAGCTTGAGGGGTTGGCATGGACAAATCATCAAGAGAGGCTAAGGTTTTGGAGTTGGTGGCAAAACTAGGGTTAGGGTTTTTGAGGCTTGGGCAGCACCAAATAAGGAAGGTAATTCCTTTCTTCTTCTTCCTTCAAGGTTGCCGGCATCCAGCTTGTTTTCCCAGCCTTTTCCAGCCATTGTCCAGCGTCCAAACCTCTCCTCTCCTTCTCCTTGAGTGGTGGAAACAAGACTTAGGGGTTTCCCTTGGTGTCTTGGTTGGTTTCCATCATCATCTCCTTCTCCATGTTGGCCGGCGGCAAGGATTTTCTTTATTCCTTGTTGGTTGGTTTTAGGAAGGAGAAGAACCTTATTTCTATTCTTCCTCTTGCTTTGGAAGAGCAAGGAAGGAAGATTTGTGATCTAGGAGCTTCAACTTTTGGTAGATCGTCGCCCACACGACGTCCGAAAGGAGGAAGGTCATACATTAGAAGATCGAGAGGTATATCTATTCTCTTTTCTCTTTTGTTACTTGCTTGTTTTTGTTTTTCAATTATGAGCATGTAATATTCTGTTTGTGGCTAAATAATACTTGGATCCCGATCATAAATACAAAAGTCGGCGATCCGTACATCATCTATTCCATGGCTACTCGTAGAATAGAGGATGGTTGCTTGAACAACGAGTTTGTTCAAGTGACCTCTCTAAACGAATAGCACGATGATGACTTGGTTGTTTGGGCAATCTCTTGTGTCTAGGATTAAATTTTTTAATCCGGGGACATCGATGGGATCACCATAAACAAACGACCGAGGTGAAGTGGGAAGCGAAGTTTCCCCTCACGGACTCGATAAGCAAAACCCTTCATATCCGAGGCACAGGATCGACAGAAGAGTTATGCGGACCGAAGGTGAAGGCCTCTAAAATTCTCAGTTGGGGACCATGTATTTCTACGAGTTTCACCCACCAAAGGAGTCAAAAGATTCGAGTTAAAAGGAAAGTTAGCTCCACGCTACATTAGTCCATTTGAGATATTGGAGCAGATTGGAGGTGTAGCTTACCGGTTGCCTTTACCTCCAACACTTGCGAGTGTTCACAACATATTTCATGTTTCTATGCTGAGGAAATACATGCCGCATTCTGATCATGTTCTGAAAGAGGTTTCGATTCCACTCCAGGCGAATGTGACCTATGAGGAGATTCCAGAACGAATTCTGGGTCGCAAGGAGCGACAATTGCGGAACAAAACCATCCGACTCATAAAGGTTGGATGACAGCATCATACGGATGAGAAGGCTACATGGGAGCAAGAAGATATTATCCGATCTCGATACCCTCATCTGTTTACCTGATGTATTTGGTCATTTTGGAAATTTTTGGTATTGGTTCTTACATTTATAGCACGAAATTTGGGGACCAAATTTTATTAAGTGGGAGAGAATGTAAAATACCGAAAATAAATGGCTAAAGAGTGATAATAATATCGGAATATATATATATATATATATATATATATATATATATATATATATATATATATATATATATATATATATATATATATATATATATATATATATATAGATATATATAAGTATTCGGATTAAATACCTTAGTAGCCTTTGGGGGTTTAAATAGGTGGTTGGGTCAATTTGGGCTAGCATGGATTTAGCCTAGGTTAGCTTAACCACAAGTGAATGGCTTATATTAGTCTTAAACTGAAGGGTTTTGCTTATCGAGTCCGTGAGGGGAAACTTCGCTTCCCACTTCACCTCGGTAGCTTGTCCATGGCGATCCCTTCGATGTCCCCGGATTAAAAAAAATTTAATCCTAGCCAAAAGGGATTGCTCAAATCACCAAGCCATCGTCGTTATATTCGTTTAGAGAGGTCACTTGAACAAACTAGTTGTTTAAGCGACCATCCTCTATTCTATGAGTAGCCGCGGAATAGACGATGTCCGGATCACCGGTTTTTGTGTTTATGCTCGGGATCCAAGTATTATTTAGCCATTTACAGATTTATAAAATGCTTATAATTGAAAAACAAAAACAAGCAAGTAACAAAAGGAGAAAGAAGAATAGGTATACCTCTCGATCTTCTAATGTATGACCTTCCTCCTTTTGGACGTCGTGTGGGCAACGATCTACCAAAAGTCGAAGCTCCTAGATCACAAATCATCCTTCCTTGCTCTTCCAAAGCAAGAGGAAGAGTAGAAACAAGGTTTTTCTCCTCCCTAAAACCAACCAACAAGGAGCATACAATCTCCTTGCCGCCGGCCAACTAGAAGGTGGAGAAGATGATGAAAAACAATCAAGACACCAAGGGAAACCCTATATCTTGTTTCCACCACCTAAGGAGAAGAAAGTAGGGCCTTTTGGGTGCCGGCCAAGGGCTGGAAGGGGCTGGAAACCAATCTGGACACCGGCCAATAGAAGGATGAAGAAGAAACAATCACCTTCCTTATTTGGTGCCGCCCTAGCCTCCAAACCCTAACCCTAATCCTATCTCAACTAGGATTCCTTCTTGCCGCCCAAACCCTAGCTCTCCTTGATGATCATCCACGCCAACTCCCATGCCCTCCTTTTATAGAGTTAGGGATAAGTCATGAATTAATCTCCTCCATTGGTTCTAGGGATTTAATCTCAACCGTCGGATCTAGAGATTTAATATCAACCGTCGGATCTTAGAGATTTAATCTCTACCTATGGATCTTAGAGTTTTGTTTCTATCCATTGGATCTAAGCATCATGAGGTGTTAATAGGCTACATTAGGGACCATGAGGAGGAGTTGGATCTTGGCTACCCATGGATCAAGCCCACATAAAGTTCGATCCATTAATGATGATTCAATCCACTAAAGGATCATCATTGATCTACCTCACCAACCCCCATATTATAATATGGGCTCCATATATTATTTGTACATTTTCTCCCCGTGTTTAAGATCTCGAATGTCCATCGATTAATTAATTTACTGACCATTAATTAATCAACATCTAACTCCTTGAGTAGTACCACTCAACCTTTTCATCATGTCGGACCAAGTCAACCTGCAGGGTTTACATGATGAACCTTATGAGCTCCTCAAGGGGACATCATCATCCTAATATATAGGACACGGTTTCCTCCTATAATCAACGACACACCATATAAATAATATCATCTCCCAACTTACCGAGCCTATCGATTTAATCTATAAATCTCGCCCATTGGTAAATCAAAGAGATGAGGACTAAGTATATGTGCCCTTTATTATATCGGAATTAAGAGAATGTAATAAATAATATCTGAGGTCTGATTCGATTATGTAGTCAGCAATAAATCGAATCACCTCTAAGTCAGTCCTGCTCAATACACACAAAGTGCACTAGTATTATTCTGTGGTCAAGACAAACCAATACCAAATCACACTACAACCATTCCGATGTTATGTCCAAAGCCATCTCGGTTGTGAGCCTTTACATATACTTTTCAAGGAGCCGATAACATGATCTCCCGTGTGACACCACTCACCATGTTATCTACAATGTAAAGTATTAGACAATATTGCATAACCATAAAAATATGCAAATAATGATCATGTGATTCTTATTTCAAAATAAAGATGTTCATACAAAAGATAGACTTTTCAGTATACATCCCTACAATCTCCCACTTATACTAAAAGACTATGCTGTCTTCAAACTGCCATACATCTGATTATCCTTCCCTCCACATGCCTATCAAAGCTCTCACTAGAAGGGCCTTAATGAAAGGGTCTACTAGGTCATCCTCTGATGCAATCTAGGCGACAACAACTTCTACTTCCTTTACGATTTCTCATATCAGGTGGTACTTGTGCTCTATGTATTTACTTACCTTATGGGCTCATGGTTCCTTCGAGTTTGCAACTGCACCATTATTATCACAATAAATTGTGATAGTTCTGTGCAAACCAGGAATCACATCCAAGTCCATCAGGAAGTTCCTGAGCCACACAGCTTCTTTGGCCGCCTCAGAGGCTACCACATACTCAGCTTCCATGGTAGAGTCCGCCATGCATTTCTGCTTGACACTCCTCCATACAATGGCTCCACCTCCCAAAGTAAACACAAAACCTGAGGTAGACTTACTGTTATCCCTATCTGATTGGAAGTCGCAATCCATGTAATCCACAGGGAGTAATTGGTCTGCCCGGTAAACTAGCATATAATCCCTAGTCCTTCTCAGGCACTTCAATATATGCTTTACCGCAGTCCAATGTCCCTGTCCTGGATTACTCTGATATCTACTGACCATGCCCACGACAAAGCAGATATCTGGTCTCATACAGAGCATCGCATACATGAGGCTTCCTACTGCCGAAGCATAAGGAACCGCCTTCATCTCCTCTATCTCCTCAGATGATCTAGGACACATCTCCTTAGATAAAGGAACTCCATGCCTGAAATGTAGAAAACCATTCTTGGAGTTCTGCATGCTAAAACGCTCCATAATCGTGTCTATATATGAAGTTTTGGATAAGCACAACATCTTTTTCCTGCGATCCCTTATAACCTTGATCCCAAGGATGTGTCCCACCTCTCCCAAGTCCTTCATATCAAATTGTTTGGACAACCATACCCTTACGTCCGATAACACCTTGATATTGTTGCCAATCAACAAAATGTCATCTACGTATAGTACAAGAAATACCACTACGTTTCCGTCACATCTCTTGTATGCACAAGACTCATCCGGACTTTGAATAAATCTATAAGACTGGATCACCTCATCAAAGCAGATGTTCCAAGACCACGAAGCTTGTTTCAATCCATAAATGGACCGATTAAGCTTACATACAAGATGCTCTTTGCCCTTAGCAATGAATCCCTCTGGTTGCTTCATGTAGATGTTTTCCTCAAGACTTCCATTAAGGAAAGTTGTCTTGACATCCATCTGCCACACCTCATAATCCATATGAGCTGCTATGCATAAGAGAATCGGGATAGACTTAAGCATGGCTACCGGTGAAAAGGTCTCCTCATAATCGATACCCTCTTTCTGAGTATATCCCTTCGCAACAAGCCTCGCTTTGAAGGTCTCAACCTTCCCATCTATTCCTCTCTTTCTCTTGTAGATCCACTTGCATCCAATGGTTTTTACACCATCGGGTGGTTCTACTAGCTCCCAGACCTGATTTGAATCCATAGATTCAATCTCAGCATTCATTGCACTTTGCCAAGATACTGCATCTTTATCTTGGATCGCCTCATCATATGTCTAGGGATCAGGTTCATGTTCGCCAGGGACCAAATCAGAAGATTCTCCCAAGAACATGAATCTATCAGGCTGTCTCACAACCCTCCCACTACGACGAGGTATCACCTGTGTATCCTTTGTGACACGCGGTGCAGTGACATGTGGTATATCCTCTTGTACCGGTGGTACTAAAGAAGTGACTTCCCCTTTTAACTCCTCCAGAACAATTTCACTCTTGGGCTTGTGGCTCATCACATAGTCTTCCTCTAGAAATTTGGCGTTCGTGCTAACGATCACCCTCTGATCTCTAGGACTATAAAACAATCCACCCTTCGTTCCCCTGAGATAGCCAACGAACAAGCGTACTTCTGTACGAGGTTCCAACTTACCAGTATCTGCCTTCAGCACATGTGCTGGACTCTCCCATATCCGAATATGTCTTAGACTAGGCTTTCACCCAGTCCACAACTCTGTGGGAGTAGAAGGCACTAATTTAGACGGTACTAAGTTTAGAATGTACACCACCGTATCTAGAGCATATCCCCAGAACGAATCTGGCAAGTCAGAATAACTCATCATCGATCTAACCATCTCCATAAGAGTCCTATTCCTTCGCTCTACTACACCATTCTGTTGGGGTGTGCCAGGTGCAGTCAATTGGGATTGAATCCCAGCCTCTAATAAGTAGTTCCTAAACTCTCCTAAGAGGTACTCACCACCACGATCAGATCGTAGTGTCTTGATACTTTTACCTTGACGTTTCTCTACATCAGCCTTGAATTCTTTGAACTTGTCAAAGCATTCAGACTTGCGGCGCATCAGGTAAATGTATCCATATCTTGAATAATCGTCTATAAAAGAGACGAAATACTCAAAACCACCTCTAGCCTGGATAGACATAGGACCACACAAATCAGAATGAACTAATTCTAACACATCTTTGGCTTTATACCCCTTGGCCTTAAAAGGCCTCTTGGTCATCTTACCCTCCAAGCAAGATTCACAGGTTGGGAGATCCTCCACCACTAATGAACCCAAAGGTCCATCAGCTATCAACCTTTGAATTCTGCTTAGGTTAATGTGACCAAGCCTAAGATGCCAAAGATATGTTTGGTTCATCTTCGAAGGTTCTTTTCTCTTATTGGAAGAAGATGAGTTATTAACTTCTATTTGCATCGTGGGAGGTTTGGTTCAAGTGTGTACACATTTCCTATCAATGCACCCGAACAAATAATGTCCCTATTCCTTCTTATAACAACTCTGTCATTAAAAGAAATAGAATATCCATCCATAAACAATTTAGAAACTGAAATTAAATTCTTTCTAAACAAGGGTACATAAAGGCAATTCTCCAGAACCATAGTTTTATTTTTCTCAAAAGATAAATAAAACGTCTCCAACTGCAATAGCCGCCACCTTCATGACATTGCCCAAGTAAATGGTAATCTCCCTTTTAGCTAGTCGTCGGGTTTCCTGGAACCCCTGCAAAGTGTTACAGACATGATTAGTGGCTTTTGTATCTACACACAAGGTGCCGGTAGATAACACCGCTAATCATGTATCAATGACTAGTCCAAAGGATATACCTTTGTTCTGCTTTGGATTGGGACAGTCCTTCTTCTAATGTCCATCCTGCTTATAAGTGAAGTACTTGCCTTTCGGCTTCTTCACTCCTCCCTGAGATCCTCCCACCACCTTTGCTTCACCTTGTTTCTTCTTCTTCTTGCCTTTCGTCTTAGAAATAGAAACCTTTTTGAGCAACCATGGCTTGAGGACACTCTTCGAAAAGTGCATACTTGTACTCCTTAGCAGATAAGACAATATCTAGATTCTTTTCCATTCAACATTATTTGGGTACAGTAAGTTTATTTCCTTTAGTATCATAGTAAGTGGACTGAAAGTCATTTTGAAAATCCTAAGAATCACATAGATCATTACTTTGGATTTCAAAAAATTATTGATTCCTCAAACAATAAAATTTTAAAATCAACCAACACCTCAAAACACCGAGAATATCGTATGCCACGATCGTGTGGATGTATACGAATTCTACATTTGTAAGAGGAGGTTTTACCCATTAATTTTACTATCTTGTCAACCTAACTTTTTGACAAGTAAAATTAATAGTTGGTTTCTCTTCGGCCCTACAAATAAAAGCAGTGACTCCGATGGGGAGGATACTTATATTTGTATCTAAGTGTTCACCATTACTCGGTACCAAGGTAATTATCTCGGGTTATATGCCTTACGATGGGCAAGTACACACGCTCCTTAATAATTACCTATAACCATATTCGACCCTGTGATCCACAAACAAACTCATCCGATGGGGAGGAAGGCACTCAGAGTCGAAGCGCAAGTTTGTTTGCATCACATGTCAAATCGTAATGGAGGCCGTGGGAATTTATAAAAAATATCCCTCTCCCACTTAGTAATTTGAAAATAAGGAATTTTCTAGACTACGACATGCATATCAAACAATAAGCAATAAATATGAAAAATAAATTATTTTCCAACTATTATGATTTTTGTCTTCAATATGTCTCCCGTCACATCGCCTTCTCATCCGCTCCTCCTACGCCATGTACAAGTCATCCGGAGATCCGAGCCGAGACTAAAACCTATTTTAATTTACATCTATCGATCCTATACTCCACGAGGGAGTGTACATGAAATCTAGATCGAAAGTAAAATAAAATAAAGAGTGGATAAACATTGCCATATTTAATTTACAAAAACTAAATACTAGCCTCGTCAACCCCGAGGATTCAACAAAATAAATATTTACACAAATACAATCACATACACACATATGGCAATAATAGTCTGATCTTATGCCTGCAACCAAAGAGTTAAAATACGCATATCCTACTATTATCTGACACATATAATATATGAAAAAGTGCAAAAAAATTAACCGAATCCTAAACACACAAAATCGAAAACCTTGGCTCTGATACCAATTGAAGGGTTTTGCTTATCGAGTCCGTGAGGGGAAACTTCGCTTCCCACTTCACCTCGGTAGCTTGTCCATGGCGATCCCTTCGATGTCCCCGGATTAAAAAAAATTTAATCCTAGACAAAAGGGATTGCCCAAACCACCAAGCCATCGTCGTGCTATTCGTTTAGAGAGGTCATTTGAACAAACCAGTTGTTCAAGCGACCATCCTCTATTCTACGAGTAGCCGCGGAATATACGATGTCCGTATCGTCGATTTTTGTGTTTATGCTCAGGATCCAAGTATTATTTAGCCATTTACAGATTTATAACATGCTTATAATTGAAAAACAAAAATAATCAAGTAACAAATGGAGAAAGAAGAATAGGTATACCTCTCGATCTTCTAATGTATGACCTTCCTCCTTTTGGACGTCGTGTGGGCGACGATCTACCAAAAGTCGAAGCTCCTAGATCACAAATCTTCCTTCCTTGCTCTTCCAAAGCAAGAGAAAGAGTAGAAACAAGGTTTTTCTCCTCCCTAAAACCAACCAACAAGGAGCATATAATCTCCTTGCCGCCGGCCAACTAGAAGGTGGAGAAGATGATGGAAAACAATCAAGACACCAAGGGAAACCCTATATCTTGTTTCCACCACCTAAGGAGAAGAAAGTAGGGCATTTTGGGTGCCAGCCAAGGGTTGGAAGGGGCTGGAAACCAATCTGAACGTCGGCCAATAGAAGGATGAAGAAGAAACAATCACCTTCCTTATTTGGTGCCGCCCTAGCCTCCAAACCCTAACCCTAATCCTATCTCAACTAGGATTCCATCTTGCCGCCCAAACCCTAGCTCTCCTTGATGATCATCCACATCAACTCCCATGACCTCCTTTTATAGAGTTAGGGATAAGTCAAGAATTAATCTCTTCCATTGGTTCTAGGGATTTAATCTCAACCGTCGGATTTAGAGATTTAATCTCAACCGTCGGATCTTAGAGATTTAATCTCTACCTATGGATCTTAGAGTTTTGTTTCTATCCATTGGATCTAAGCATCATGAGGTGTTAATAGGCTACATTAGGGACCATGAGGAGGAGTTGGATCTTGGCCACCCATGAATCAAGCCCACATAAAGTCTAATCCACTAATGATGATCCAATCCACTAAAGGATCATCATTGATCTACCTCACCAACCCCCATATGATAATATGGGCTCCATATATTATTTGTATATTTTCTCCCCGTGTTTAAGATCTCGAATGTCCATTGATTAATTAATTTACTGACCATTAATTAATCATCATCTAACTCCTTGAGTAGTACCACTCAACCTTTTCATCATGCCGGACCAAGTCCACCTGCAGAGTTTACATGATGAACCTTATGAGCTCCTCAAGGGGACATCATCATCCTAATATATAGAACACGGTTTACTCCTATAATCAACAACACACCATATAAATAATATCATCTCCCAACTTACCAAGCCTATTGATTTAATCTATAAATCTCGCCCATTGGTAAATCAAATAGATGAGTACTAAGTATATGTGTCCGTTATTATATCGGGATTAAGAGCATGTACTAAATAATATCTGAGGTCTGATTCGATTATGTAGTTAGCAATAAATCGAATCACCTCTAAGTCGGTCCTGCTCAATACACACAAAGTGCACTAGTGTGATTCTATGGTCAAGACAAACCAATACCAAATCACACTATAACCATTCCAATGGTTTGTCTAAAACCATCTCGGTTGTGAGCCTTTACTTATACTTTTCAAGGAGCCGATAATATGATCTCCCATGTGACACCACTCACCATGTTATCTACAATGTAAAGTATTAGACAATATTGCATAACCATAAAAATATACAAACAATGATCATGTGATTCTTATTTCAAAATAAAGATGTTCATTCAAAAGATAGACTTTTCAGTATACATCCCTACATAAACCTGACCCGGTTGTTTTCCAAACCCAACCCGATATGAAAGAAAACCCGATCCACTTCCTCCCCATTAATGCACGCCGTCTGACATTTACCTCACCGCCGAATACTTTATTTTCCCGAGCGTTACCCCATCGTAGATCTCTCTTCTTCTTCACCACGACTTCTCCTTTTCCTTCACTCGCGACAACTTCTTCTTCCTCACCGTGTGACCCCTGACGATCATTTTCGCTTCTACGTCGAAGCAAACTGCGGGCAAAGCTCTCCCTCTCCTCCTCGCTATCTTTTTCGGGAGCCTTTACTCTCGCAACCTCTTCGACGCTAGGCCGTTCCCTTCTCTACGAGTGTCGATCTTCTTCCTCGCGGCAGGCGGTGGCCGTCGTCTTGGACGACCTTGGTGGATGGGCTAGAAACCGGGAGGGTAGGAGTGGCTGGAAGCTAGGGTAGCTACATTATCGTTGGATTTTTCGGCGAACCAAGAAGATTAGGGGGAGGTTCCAACTGTCGGTAAGCTTGATCTCTCTTTCATTTACTTTGCTGTTCTGTTTCCTTGGTTGAGGTGATTTGTGATTTGGGCAGAAATTATGAGCGCTAGTGGTGCCGGTGAACATAGGTTAGGGGAGGAACCGTTGGTGAATCCCAAGGGCAGGTATATCTCGAACTATACCTTTTCTGTCATCTGCTGTTTGGTTGATTCGGGTGATGGTCATGGAGTTGGATTTTTGTTGGCTGTCGTGTGTCCTATGGGGTTGTGAGTTGAAATTCTAGTCGGTTATGGGCTGTTGGTGGCTGTGTGAGGAGCTATATGGCTGGAATTGAGTTGTAAATGGGTTGTTGTGTTGTTGTAATGGCTGTGAGTGAGAGGAGGAGACGTGTGTGGCCTGTTCCGGTGAATAGAACAGGTTGTGAAGGTTGTTCACGGGGTGTGCAGGCTGTGCGTGATCTGTGGAGTTGGTTGTGAGGCTTTGTTTGGGTGTTTGGCTGGCTATGAAGTAGTAATTTTGTTTGGGCTACGAATAGAGATGTGTATTAGTGTGAATACGGATTAGATTTATACCTAATTTTGTTGGTGATATTATTACATCAGAATAAGTGTAAAAGGTTGAAATCTTCACAAGATGGCCTTTGTTAAGATGGATATGGAATTGAATGTGTAGGTTAGCACTTTTGATAATTGGAAATGGTGGGTTTAAATTAAGTGGTTAAGTTGCCTATTTGGGTTGCATTCGGTGAAGGTTGGTTATAGTGAATCGACTATGAATGATTGGGGAATTTCCTAAATCATATTCGATAAAAAGAATGCGACTATAGGAATGATATAGTAGTAAATAATATGTTGTCATGTGTTTGAACTTAATGCGTATTATTATTTATGCATGACGTGGATAAGAGACAGGACCACGGTCGTGAAGACATTTATTTCGAGCATTATATCAGGTGGGTAATTTCTTACCCTTGTCAGGTAGTTGTTGATGCATACAGATTTAGATATATGATCATGTTATATAATCATATTACCTTGACTCCGCTCTTATTTATTCTTGTTCTTGATACTTTGTCTTTGGCCTTATATGCTCTATTGTTGTTATCATATTTTCCTTCATCATGATTAGGAGTTACAGATGTGATGTAAGTAAACCTAGAATTGCTTAGTTATGTGCAAATAGTGGAGTACGGATGATGACCTGATTTGTAAATTGGATAAAAGGTCATCCGTGGGTAGGTAATGTCCTGAACGTAGGGTTGATTCCAATACCCTTAGGTTGCATATTCACTATCGATCCTGTATTGTATAAATGGTCATGTGAATCGTGAATAGTGTGTCACTACGGACCGATGGTCCTAGCGTGTTATGATCAGTTGAGTACAACTCTCTGCAGGATAGAGAGTGCGTTGATCAGGTTGATATGACTCTATGTAGAATAGAGAGTCCGTGGTGGATGTCTATATGTGTAACTATGCATTCATGTCATTTACATGCATGTTGGCGATTAGGTCTCCCTTGTGGTTGAGAGGGTCGTCAGTCATCCTGCCTCCACGGTTACTCATAGGAGGAGTAACTGGTGTGAGGGCAGAGCATTTGATGTACCACACTCTACCACTATAGATGGTGGTAGTTAGATTTGCATGCCGTTGTTCTGCGTGTGTGGCACTCGACCACTTATGGGTAGTGACTGTCGGAGTGGCCAACAGCAGGGACCCCCGTCTGGTAGCTTGCTCTTTATGCTTATATGCTACTCGATCATACTGCCCGACCACTCAAGAGTAGTAGTTGGTGTTGAGTTGGGACAGTTGTCATGACGAGCCACCGAGGCCACACTGGGGTCGTGGTAGCTTTAGGGTGAGCCGGCATGACAATGCATTTTGCATTGCCATGTCTTATGGCGTTTTGCATATTGCCATATATATACATATATGCATTTGTGTGTGTGTGTATATATATATATATATATATATATATATATATATATATATATATATATATATAGAGGATTATGATAGGTATATTTATAGATGCAGTATATATGTATGCTTACTGTGATGTTGCATTTGTTTGTACTATGCTTGTTGCATTTGTTTGTACATCATCATACATGCTACTGTATTTGCTATATGATAGTGTATGGGATACCGAGTACGAGTTGGTTAGACTATTGCATATTTTAGACCAGATTTCTCGTTATATATTATGGATATATGCTCAGGATGGATAAGTGTAGCGTAGTAGACTTTCAAATATGCCTGCATTTTACGTTGTTCATTTGGTTAGAAGGTATATGCATGTATAGGTTTATTATGCTGGTGTTTACCTGATGTACATGAATATTGTTGAATTACATGTGATATTTGATATATACATGTTCTTGAAGGGTTTTGCCCGGAAGCAAGCACTCCCACTAATTGTAGGGTTTTTCTTATCGAGCCCGTGAGGGGAAACTTTGTTTCCCACTTCACCTCGGTAGCTTGTTCATGGCGATCCCATCGATGTCCCCGGATTAAAAAAAATTTAATTCTAGACAAAAGGGATTGCCCAAACAACAAAGCCATCGTCGTTCTATTCGTTTAGAGAGGTCACTTGAACAAACTAGTTGTTCAAGCGACCATCCTCTATTCTACGAGTAGCCGCGGAATAGACGATGTCCGGATCGCCGGTTTTTTTATTTATGCTCGGGATCCAAGTGTTATTTAGCCATATACAGATTTATATCATGCTCATAATTGTAAAACAAATACAAGCAAGTAACCATCCACACAAAACATGCATATAATTGAAAAGCAATTATAAACATAATACAAAAGAACACTAATCAAAATAAACAAGATTATACCTCTTGTTATATCTCTTGATCTTCTATTGTATGTCCTTCCTCCTTTCGGACGTCGTGTGGGCGACGATCTACCAAAAGTTGAAGCCTCCTAGATCACCAATCTTCCTTTCCTTGTTCACTACGAACAAAGGAAGATCCTAAAACAAAACTCATCTTCCTATCTAGAACCGACCACCAAGTCAATAAATTCGATGTTGCCACCGGCCAAGGAAGAGAACATGGAGTATGGAAACCAACCAAAAGAGAAACAACAAGGGCATGGGCGTCGGCCAACACTTGGAGAAGAGAAAGGAAAACACTCCTTCTCCTTGTTGCCACCCAAACCCTAAACTAAGCTCTCCTAATTTCCGGCCAAGGATGAAGGGGAGAAGAATAGATTGAGCTTTGGCTAAGGTAGAGGGAAGAAGGAAGAGGGGCCGGCCAACCTTAGGAAGAGGAAGGAGAAGCTTCCTCCCCTTGTTGCCGCCCAACACCAACACCCAAACCCTAACCCTAGCCCCACTCCTATTCCTATCCCAACTAGGATTGGTTGCCGCCCATGGGAAGCAACCCTAAACACATCCATCACAAGCCATAGATCAAGGGAAGAAGCTTGGGCGCCAACCAAACCAAGGAGAGAAGAAGGAGGAAGGGTTTCGGCCACCAAAGGAAGATGAAGAAAAAAAACTTTCCTTAATTGTGGCCACCTAAAACCCTAACCTCCTTTGCTCTTGCCGCCCAAACCCTAGCCCCCTTTCCTCTCCATTATCTTGCCACCCACCCCTAGTCCACCCTTTTATAGAGTTAGGGATAAGCCTCGGTTTAATCTCCACCATTGGTTCTAGGGATTTAATCTCAACTATTGGATCTACAGATTTAATCTTAATCGTCGGATCTTAGAGATTTAATCTCTACCTTTCAATCTAGAGTTTTGCTTCTATCCATTAGATATAAGCTTCATGAGGTGTTAATAGGGTACAATAGGGACCATGAGGAGGAGTTGGATCTTGGCCACCCATGGATCAAGCCCACATAAAGTCCGATCCACTAATGATAATCCAATCTACTAAAGGATTATCATTGATCTACCTCACCAACCCCCATATGATAATATGGGTTCCATATATTATATGTACATTTTCTCTCCGTGTTTAAGATCTCGAATGTCCATCGATTAATTAATTTACTGACCATTAATTAATCAACATCTAACTCCTTGAGTAGTACCACTCAACCTTTTCATCATGCCGGACCAAGTCCACCTGCAGGGTTTACATGATGAACCTTATGAGCTCCTCAAGGGACATCATCATCCTAATATATAGGACACGGTTTCCTCCTATAATCAACGACACACCATATAAATAATATCATCTCCCAACTTACCGAGCCTATCGATTTAATCTATAAATCTCGCCCATTGGTAAATCAAAGAGATGACTACTAAGTATATGTGCCCGTTATTATATCGAGATTAAGAGCATGTACAAAATAATATCTGAGGTCTGATTCGATTATGTAGTCAGCAATAAATCGAATCACCTCTATATCAGTCCTGCTCAATAAACACAAAGTGCACTAGTGTGATTCTATGGTCAAGACAAACCAATACCAAATCACACTACAACCATTCCGATGGTTTATCCAAAGCCATCTCAGTTGTGAGCCTTTACTTATACTTTACAAGGAGCCGATAACATGATCTCCCGTGTGACACCACACACCATGTTATCTACAATATAATGTATTAGACAATATTGTATAACTTTGCAAACAATGATCATGTGATTCTTATTTCAAAATAATGATGTTCATACAAAAGATAGACTTTTCAGTATACATCCCAATAATCTCCCACTTATACTAAAAGACTATGTTGTCCTCATAATGCCATACATCTGATTCCCCTTCCCTCCACAGTCCTATCAAAACTCTCGCTAGAAGGGCCTTAGTGAAAGGGGTCTACCAAGTCATCCTCTTATGCAATCTAGGCGACAACAACTTCTACCTCCTTTACGATTTCTCGTATCAGGTAGTACTTGTGCTCTATGTGTTTACTTTCCTTATGAGCTCGTGTTTCCTTCGAGTTTGCAACTGCACCATTATTATCACAATAAATTGTGATAGTTCTGGGCAAACCAGGAATCACATCAAAGTCCATCAGGAAGTTAATGAGTCACACAACTTCTTTGGCCGCCTCAGAGGCTGCCATATACTCAGCTTCCATGGTGGAGTCCGCCGCATTTCTGCTGGACACTCCTTCATACAATGGCTCCACCTCCCAAAGGAAACACAAAACTTGAGGTAGACTTACTGTTATCCCTATCTGATTAGAAGTCGCAATCCATGTAACCCACAGGGAGTAATTGGTCTGCATGGTAAACTAGCATATAATCCCTAGTCCTTCTCAAGCACTTCAATATATGCTTTACCACAGTCCAATGTCCCTGTCCTGGATTACTCTGATATTTGCTGACCATGCCCACGACATAGCAGATATCTGGTCTCGTGCATTGCATACATAAGGCTTCCTACTGCCGAAGTATAATGAACCGCCTTCATCTCCTCTATCTCCTTAGATAAAGGAACTCAATGCCTGAAAGGTAGAAAACCTTTCTTGGAGTTCTGCATGCTAAAACGATCCATAATCGTGTCTATGTATGAAGCTTGGGATAAGCACAACATCCTTTTCCTGTGATCCCTTATAACCTTGATCCCAAGGATGTGTCCCACCTCTCCAAAGTCCTTCATATCAAACTATTTGGACAACCATACCCTTACGTCTGATAACACCTTGATATTGTTGCCAATCACCAAAATATTATCTACGTATAGTACAAGAAATACCACTATGTTTCCGTCACATCTCTTGTATACACAAAACTCATCCGGACTTTGAATAAATCCATAAGACTGGATTATCTCATCAAAGCGGATGTTCCAAGACCTTGAAGCTTGCTTCAATCCATGAATGGACCGATTAAGCTTACATACAAGATGCTCTTTGCTAAGATACTGTATCTTTATCTTGGATTGCCTCGTCATATGTCTAGGGATCAGGTTCATGTTTGCCATGAAGCAAATCAGAAGATTCTCCCAAGAACATGAATCTATCAGGCTGTCTCACAACCCTCCCACTACGACGAGGTATTACCTGTGTATCCTCTGTGACACGTGGTGCAGTGACTTGTGGTATATCCTCTTGTACCGATTGTACTAAAGAAGTGACTTCCCCTTTTAATTCCTCCAGAATAATTTTACTCTTGGGCTTGTGGCTCATCATATAGTCTTCCTCTAAAAATCTGGCGTTCGTGCTAATGATCACCCTCTGATCTCTAGGACTATAAAACAAGCCACCCTTCGTTCTTCTAGGATAGCCAACGAACATGCGTACTTCTGTATGAGGTTCAAACTTATCAGCATCTGCCTTCAGCACATGTGCTGGACTCCCCCATATCTGAATATGTCTTAGACTGGGCTTTCGCCCAGTTCACAATTCTGTGGGAGTAGGAGGCACTGATTTAGATGGAACTAAGTTCAGAATGTACACCGTTGTATCTAGAGCATATCTCCAGAACGAATCTGGCAACTCAGAATAACTCATCATCGATCTAACCATCTCCATAAGAGTCATATTCCTTCGCTCTGCTACACCATTCTGCTGGGGTGTGTCAGGTGCAGTCAATTGGGATTGAATCCCAACCTCTGATAAGTAGTTCCTAAACTCTCCCAAGAGGTACTCATCACCACGATCAGATCGTAGTGTCATCCATATCTTGAATAATCGTCTATGAAAGAGACGAAATATTCAAGACCACCTCTTGTCTGGATAGTCATAGGACCACACAAATCAGAATAAACCATTTCTAACACATCTTTGTCTCTATACCCCTTGGCCTTAAAAGGCCTCTTGGTCATTTTATCCTCCAAGCAAGATTTGCAGGATGGGAAATCTTCCACCACTAATGAACCCAAAGGTCTATCAACTATCAACCTTTGAATTATGCTTAGGTTAAAATGACTAAGCCTAAGATGCCAAAGATATGTTTGGTTCATCTTCAAAGGTTCTTTTCTCTTATTGGAATTAGAAGATGAGTTATAAACTTCAATTTGCATCGTGGGAGGTTTTAGTTCAAGTGTATACAAAATTCCTATCAATATACCTGAATAGATATTCTTCTGATTCCTTTTTATAACAACTCTGTCATTAAAAGAAATAGAATATCCATCCATAAACAATTTAGAAACTGAAATTAAATTCTTTCTAAATAAAGGTACATAAAGGGAATTTTCTAGAACTAAAGTTTTATTTTTCTAAAAGATAAATAAAACTTCTCCCACTGCAATAGCCGCCACCTTCATGGCATTGCCCAAGTAAATGGTAATCTCTCCCTCAACTTGTCATTGGGTTTCCTGGAACCCCTACAAAGTATTGCAAACATGATTAGTGGCTCCCGTATCTACACACCAGGTGCTGGTAGATAATACCACTAATCATGTTTCAACGACTAGTCCAAAGGATATATCTTTGTTCTGCTTGGATTGGAACAGTCCTTCTTCCAATGTCCATCTTGCTTGTAAGTGAAGTACTTGTCTTTCGGCTTCTTCACTCCTCCCTAAGATCCTCCCACCACCTTTGCTCCACCTTGTTTCTCCTTCTTCTTGCCTTTCGGCTTAGAAGTAGAAACCTTTTTGAGCAACCATGGCTTGAGGACACTCTTCGAAGAGTGCATACTTGTACTCCTTAGCAGATAAGACAATATCTAGATTCTTTTCCTATCATCATAATTATGTACAGTAAGTTTATTTTCCTTTAGTATCAAAGCAAGTGGACTGAAAGTCAATTTTGAAAATCCTCAGAATCACATAGATCATTACTGTAGATTTCAAGAAATTATTGATTCCTCAAACAATAAAATTTTGAAATCAACCAACACCTCAAAACACCGAGAATATCGTATGCCACGATAGTGTGGACGTATACGAATTATACATTTGCAAGAGGAGGTTTTACCCATTAATTTTACTATCTTGTCAACCTAACTTTTTGACAAGTAAAATTAATAGTTGGTTTCTCTTCGGTCGTACAAATAAAAGCAGTGACTCCGATGGGGAGGATACTTATATTTGTATCTAAGTGTTCACCATTACTCGGTACCAAGGTAATTATCTCGGGTTATGTGCCTTGCGATGGGGAAGTACACACGCTCTTTGATAATTCCCTATAACCATATTTGACCTTGTGATCCGTAAACAAACTCATCCGATGGGGAGGAAGGCACTCAGAGCCGACGCACAAGTTTGTTTGCATCACATGTCAAATCATAATGGAGGCCGTGGGAATTTATAAAAATATCCCTCTCCCACTTAGTAATTTGAAAATGAGGAATTTTCTAGCCTACGACATGCATATCAAACAAAAAGCAATAAATATGAAAAATAAATTATTTTCCAACTATTATGGCTTTTGTCTTCAATATGTCTCCTGTCGTATCGCCATCTCGTCCGCTCCTCCTACGCCATGTACAAGCCATCCGGAGATCCGAGCCGAGACTAAAACCTATTTTAATTTACACCCATCAATCCTATACACCACGAGGGAGTGTACATGAAATCTAGATCGAAAGTATAATAAAATAAAGAGTGGCTAAACAATGTCATATCTAATTTACAAAAAATCAAATACTAGCCTCGACAACCCCGAGGATTCAACAAAATATACACATACAATCACATACACACATATGGCCATAATAGTCGGATCTTATGCCTGCAACCAAAGAGTTAAACTACGCATATCCTACTATTATCCGGCACATATAATATATGAAAAGTGCATAAAAAATTAATCGAATCCTAAACACACAAAACTGGAAACCTTGGCTCTGATACCGATTGAAGGGTTTTGCCCGGAAGCAAGCACTCCCACTAATTGTAGGGTTTTTCTTATCGAGTCCGTGAGGGAAAACTTCGCTTCCCACTTCACCTTGGTAGCTTGTTCATGGCGATCCCATCGATGTCCCCGGATTAAAAAAAATTAATCCTAGATAAAAGGGATTGCCCAAACAACCAAACCATCGTCGTGCTATTCGTTTAGAGAGGTCACTTGAACAAACTAGTTGTTCAAGCGACCATCCTCTATTCTACGAGTAGCCACAGAATAGACGATGTCCGGATCGCCGATTTTTATGTTTATGCTCGGGAACCAAGTGTTATTTAGCCATATACAGATTTATATCATGCTCATAATTGAAAAACAAATACAAGCAAGTAACCATCCACACAAAACATGCATATAATTGAAAAGCAATTATAAACATAATACAAAAGAACACTAATCAAAATAAACAAGATTATACCTCTTGTTATACCTCTTGATCTTCTATTGTATGTCCTTCCTCCTTTCGGACGTCGTGTGGGCGACGATCTACCAAAAGTTGAAACCTCCTAGATCACCAATCTTCCTTTCCTTGTTCACTCCGAACAAAGGAAGATCCTAAAACAAAACTCATCTTCCTATCTAGAACCGGCCACCAAGTCAATAAACTCGATGTTGCCGCCAGCCAAGGAAGAGAACATGGAGTATGGAGACCAACCAAAAGAGAAACAACAAGTGCATGGGCGCCGGCCAACACTTGGAGAAGAGAATGGAAAACACTCCTTCTCCTTGTTGCCACCCAAACCCTAAACTAAGCTCTCTTAATTTCCAGCCAAGGATGAAGGGGAGAAGAATAGATTGAGCTTTGGCCAAAGTACAGGGAAGAAGGAAGAGGGCCCGGCCAACCTTAGGAAGAGGAAGGAGAAGCTTCCTCCCCTTGTTGCCGCCCAACACAAACACCAACACCCAAACCCTAACCCTAGCCCCACTCCTATTCCTATCCCAACTAGGATTGGTTGCCACCCATGGGAAGCAACCCTAAACTCATCCATCACAAGCCATAGATCAAGGGGAGAAGCTTGGGCACTAGCCAAACCAAGGAGAGAAGAAGGAGGAAGGGTTTCGGCCACCAAAGGAAGAAGAAGAAAAAAAACTTTCCTTAATTGTGGCCACCCAAAACCCTATCCTCCTTTGCTCTTGCCGCCCAAACCCTAGCCCCCTTTCCTCTCCATTATCTTGCCACCCACCCCTAGTCCACCCTTTTATAGAGTTAGGGATAAGCCTTAGTTTAATCTCCACCATTGGTTCTAGGGATTTAATCTCATCCGTCGAATCTAGAGATTTAATCTCAATCATCGGATCTTAGAGATTTAATCTCTACCTTTGGATCTAGAGTTTTGTTTCTATCCATTAGATCTAAGCTTCATGAGGTGTTAATAGGCTACAATAGGGACCTTGAGGAGGAGTTGGATCTTGGCCACCCATGGATCAAGCCCACATAAAGTCCGATCCACTAATGATAATCCAATCCACTAAAGGATTATCATTGATCTACCTCACCAACCCCCATATGATAATATGGGCTCCATATATTATATGTACATTTTCTCCCCGTGTTTAAGATCTCGAATGTCTGTCGATTAATTAATTTACTGACCTTTAATTAATCAACATCTAACTCCTTGAGTAGTACCACTCAACCTTTTCATCATGCCGGACCAAGTCCACCTGCAGGGTTTACATGATGAACCTTATGAGCTCCTCAAGGGGACAACATCATCCTAATATATAGGACACGGTTTTCTCCTATAATCAACGTCACACCATATAAATAATATCATCTCCCAACTTACTGAGCCTATCGATTTAATCTATAAATGTCACCCATTGGTAAATCAAAGAGATGACTACTAAGTATATATGCCCGTTATTATATCGGGATTAAGAGCATGTACAAAATAATATTTGAGGCCAGATTCGATTATGTAGTCAGCAATAAATCGAATCACCTCTATGTCGGTCCTGCTCAATACACACAAAGTGTACTAGTGTGATTCTATGGTCAAGACAAACCAATACCAAATCACACTACAACCATTCCGATGGTTTGTCCAAAGCCATCTCGGTTGTGAGCTTTTACTTATACTTTACAATGAGCCGATAACATGATCTCCCGTGTGACACCACACACCATGTTATCTACAATGTAATGTATTAGACAATATTGCATAACTATGCAAACAATGATAATGTGATTCTTATTTCAAAATAAAGATGTTCATACAAAGATAGACTTTTCAGTATACATCCCTACAGTTCTTTCCTATTACCGCTGAGTTATACTCACCACCTTAGACCCTGGGTTTTTCTGTTGCCCAGGTAACAGGTAGAAGTCTTCGTGACAGCTTGGAGCATCGCCAACGATCCATCCCATCTCATTCTCTGAGCCTCCCATGGATTTTGGTTTCTTTTTGTGTACTTCAATTTGTGTTTGGAGTTTTATGTACAGTTTGATATTGTGGACTTGTTCTGTGGGTGTACACCCATGTTTGCTCTGATTTTATGTCGGTATGGGTTGTTGAACGTTTGCTATTATGTTGTGATATATTCCTTTATTGTTTTGATGTAGATATGTTTATTATGTCATGATTGTGGGCCCAAGGGCCTTGTATTAACAGGATATGTTTGTTGGGATCGAGGCTCGCTAGAGGGGGGGTGAATATATAGTGAGTTGGAAAAAAAATTATAATTCAAATTTCATTACATAACAAAGGATTACGTAGCGGAAATAGAAAGCAAAGAAAAGAGCACAAACACAACCAATACGTAGGTATTTACGTTGTTCGGAATTCAACAGTTCCTACTCCACGTGCAGCTCAAAAGGAAAGTCTACTATGAATGGATTGGAAAGTTTCTGGAGGTGAAAAACTTCACCTCTTACAAGCTTACAATGCAATAAGATAATCGAGAACAGTAAGTTAAGAAGTTATAACAGGTTACAGATTTGCTATTTAGCTTCTTGTGTTGAAGATGGAGTTGTAGCGCTTGCAAGAAGGTGATCGACAGCAGTTGTGAGCACTTGTTGGAGAGAAGGCGAGATGAGAGCAAGACTTTTACACTTCTTCTCATTTAGAATGATTCAAAGAAAGCTTGTTGATGCGCATGGATGCGACCTCAAATCTCACGATGGATATTGTCAAGGACTCAAAGCGCGCGTTTGTGCTCAACGCCCGCAAGTGCACGGATGTCGTCAAGTAATAAAGATTATCGATCCCACAGGGACTGGGATTCGAATACCAATGTACTCAGTGGTTGTAATTGTTTGGACGTGATCTCTAAGAGGATTCTATTGGTGAGGGCTGTCGGTGGACTCTACTTTGTACGGTGTCACACGGAGGAGGAAAAGAGTGTGCCTAGGTCTTCAAAGGTGATTCTAGGACTTCGGTTTCGCTTGTGTATCACAAAATAATGTTGTCAATTGGCATTGTCTAGATGTTTACCTATGGTTTTGTGGAAGGGACATCATACACTCTCCCACAGAGCCACCGCATTCCCTAGGAGCTATCTCTGCCTAAAAGGACGGGATAGACGGTATGAGGATGTCAAATCAATCCCTACAGTGGATCGTTTCCGATTCCACTGCACCCTTTTCCCCGCAGTTGCAGGAGATCAAGTTTACCCCTAGGTTCCTTTATCAAATCTCATAAATTCTAGATTACGAGGGTTGTCACCGCCTCGTATCGCCTAAGCACAGCGAAAAGAAAGCCAAACACGCATAGATATAATACAGAGCAACTACCAATTGTCAAATCAAACTCATGGCTAGAATTTAACATGAACCAACATTGTTTATGTACACAAGCTACTCCCTAATCCTAGAATCGAAAGTACTACTCCATGTATATGAAGGAAGAATCACAAAGCATGTCTAAGATTGAATACATAATGAATGAAACACAGAAATAGAGATATACAATGCTTCCGTGATCTTCTCTCCGACGTTGTGTTGCAAGGTGTGGACCTCCGGCGGCGTTCCTCCTCCCCGTTGTAAGTTACCGAAGCTTTTTAGGGCTTCGACATGCCATCCTAGTCGTCATGACTCCTCCCTAGGTTTTGGGAGCCCTAGGGCGGCTCCGTTGTGATCCCTCGCCTCTTGGATGAGTTTCCTATATATAGAGGCGGCTCTTACTTTTCATAAATGCTTGAAAAACCCTATTTTCTTGAATTTGCGGTGCCACCACACGACCGTGTGAATTTCACACGGCCTGGCCATGTGCAAGGCTGGAAAACAGGTGAAATCTCGGTTGAAAATTGAGCTAGAAAAAAGGCACGGTCGTGTGTTTTCACACGGCCTGCCCATGTGTTTTTCTGGAGCCTCCATTTTGATCCATTTTGCTTCGAAAACATGCCCAAGTCTTGGGACATGGCCAGTGCGTGTTCCCTAAGGTTCGTGCTCCATAAATTACTCCATTTTGCTCCAAAAATGCGCCATTTTCCCATGAAATGCTATCCTACACATAAAAGTACAAAGAGCAGACCTCCGAACTAGAAAATAGGAAATGCATGCAAAATAGAGTGACATATGCATGAAACTAACATAAAATGTAATGAGATGTGAGCGAAAACTACTCCTAAAATACTATATGTTTTGCTCACATCACTTCCCCTAGACTTAAATCTTTGCTTGTCCTCAAGCAAATCTCAGTGCATTGAAATTTTTTTAAAAAGATATTGTTCCATACTTAGCATGTTAACTAAATTTATCAAGTGATATTTGCAATCAAAGCAAAATAAATATGTTCTAGAAATTCACTAGGTTAGCTCCTCGTGCTCGTGCTAAGCGAATCATTCTTAGGGAATACTCGTTTCATGGTGAGTTAAATCGTCATCCTATAGCTTTTCTAAGGTCTCTGGCTCTTAAGCACTTACCTACCCAAAGCGAGGGTTGTTCCCTAGATCTAGCACAAAGTCTCAAAGGCGTGCTCAATATTGAGAGAAATTGGTAGGTGTTTCCCCAGTAACCTAACTTCGTCTCAAAGGGGCACCTAGCCATTTCTACCCACGACAACTATTTTTTTATCCCTTATAATCTTCTCTCTTTTTTTTCTTTATTTTCTTTTTCATTTCTTTTTTCTTTTTCTTTCTCTTTTATTTCTCTTTTCTTTTCTCTCTTTTATTTTTTGGCTCACTGGGATTTTAATTTTTCCGAATGGGCTTACACAATCCGAGCATCTCCAATAACTAAAATGCTAAACCTAGAGTCACCTATGGATTCTAAAGTACTAGACTACTGAGATGAATCATAACTAGGTATGTACTAGATTCTCCCTTTCAGAGTGGTTCGACATGTGTAGGTGTAAAAATGAAAACTAACTAGTGTAAGTCTAGAACATTCATTAGAGCAAAACAATAAAATACCATGAGATAAATGAAGTTAAGCTACCTATGAGAACAACTCATGTAAGTAACTTTAACAAAAATACTACTGAGGTAGCTTTACAGATAACAAAAACTAAGTGTTGAAAGAAACTCAACAACCTATGCATGAACAAATGAATGCTAACAATAATGCAAATACCAAGAAAGAAACTACTGCTAAAAATAAAATAAATAAAAACTTGGGGTCTCCCCCCCAGACTTATATGAGACTGTACCTCTAATATGATGGCTAAGGTGGGAAGTCTGGTAGTCTTGGCATGTCAGGCTCCTGGAAAAATATGGTGATAAGCCGCTGATACGAAATGTACATGTGGTCGATGTAGGGATGTATACTGAAAAGTATACCTTTTGTATGAACATCTTTATTTTGAAATAAGAATCACATGATCATTGTTTGCATTTTTATGGTTATGCAATATTGTCTAATACATTACATTGTAGATAACATGGTGTGTAGTGTCACATGGGAGATCATGTTATCGGCTCCTTCTAAAGTATAAGTAAAGGCTCACAACCGAGATGGCTTTGGATAAACCATCGGAATGGTTGTAGTATGATTTGGTATTGATTTGTCTTGACCATAGAATCACACTAGTGCACTTTGAGTGTATTGAGCAGGACCGACTTAGAGGTGATTCAATTTATTGCTGACTACATAATCGAATCGGACCTCAGATATTATTATGTACATGCTCTTAATCCTGATATAATAACGGACACATATACTTAGTATTCATCTCTTTAATTTACCAATGGGAGAGATTTATAGATTAAATCGATAGGCTCGGTAAGTTGGGAGATGATATTATTTATATGGTGTGCTGTTGATTATAGGAGGAAACCGTGTCCTATATATTAGGATGATGATGTCCCCTTGAGGAGCTCATAAGGTTCATCATGTAAACCCTGCAGGTGGATTTGGTCCGACATGATGAAAAGGTTCAGTGGTACTACTCAAGTAGTTAGATGTTGATTAATTAATGGTCAGTAAATTAATTAATCGACGGACATTCGAGATCTTAAACACGGGGAGAAAATGTACAAATAATATATGGAGCCCATATTATCATATGGGGGTTGGTGAGGTAGATCGATGATGATCCTTTAGTTGATTGGATTATCATTAGTGGATCGGACTTTATGTGGGCTTGATCCATGGGTGGCCAAGATCCAACTCCTCCTCATGGTCCCTAATGTAGCCTATTAACACCTCATGAAGCTTAGATCCAATGGATGAAAAAAAAACTCTAGATCCAAAGGTAGAGATTAAATCTCTAGATCCGACGGTTGAGATTAAATCTCTAGATCCAACGGTTGAGATTAAATCCCTAGAACCAATGGAGGAGATTAAATCATGGCTTGGGCCCAACTCTATAAATAGAGATCATAAAGTGGGCGACAAGATGAATGATGGCTTAAGGGGATTAGGGTTTGCTTCCTTTGGAGGCTAGGAATCCTAGTTGGTTTAGGATTAGGTTTGGGTGGCTAGGGTTTTTGGGAGCTAGGGGTGGGCGGCAACAAGTGGAGGAGTTTTTCTTCTTCTTCCTAAGGTTTGGCTGGTTCCTTCCTTCTTCCCTCTACCTTGGCCGGTGCTCATCCTAATCTTCTTCCCCACTTCCATGGCCGGCCATTAGGAGAGCTAGGATTAGGGTTTGGAAGCTTAGGGTTTAGGAGGCTTGGGCGGTACCAAATAAAGAAGTAGTTTGCTTTCTTCTTCCTTTCCCTTGGTGGCCGGCGCCCACAACCCTCCTTCCAGCCCTTGGACGGCATCCAAAGACCCTATTCTCCTTCTCCTTGGGTGGTGGAAACAAGGCTTAGGGGTTTCCCTTGGTGTCTTGGCCGATTTCCACCATTATCACCTTCTCCTTGTTGGCCGGCGGCAAGCATTCTCCTTGTTGCTTGTTGGTTGGCTATAGGAAGGAGATGAGCCTTGTTTCTATTCTTCCTCTTGCTTTGGAAAAGCAAGGAAGGAAGATTTGCGATCTAGGAGCTTCAACTTTTGGTAGATCGTCGCCCACACGACGTCCGAATGGAGGAAGGTCATACATTAGAAGATCGAGAGGTATATCGATTCTCTAATTTTTTAAATGTTACATGTTGTATTTGTTTTTCAAATATGAGCATGATATAAATCTGTATATGGCTAAATAATACTTGGATCCCGAGCATAAACACAAAAACTGGCGATCCGGACGTCGTCTATTCCGCGGCTACTCGTAGAATAGAGGATGGTCGCTTGAACAACGAGTTTGTTCAAATGACCTCTCTAAACGAATAGCATGACGATGACTTGGTTGTTTGAGCAATCCTTTTTGTCTAGGATTAAATTTTTAATCTGGGGACATCGATGGGATCGCCATGAACAAACGACCGAGGTGAAGTGGGAAGCGAAGTTTCCCCTCACGGACTCGATAAGCAAAACCCTACAGTCGATCTGAGAGCTGGTGGATGCAGCGGTCGCTCTGTGCTCCTCCTCTCGGGCCCACTATGCCTGCTGGGCACGCATATGCTGCCGCATCTCCTGGAGGTAGGTGGCCTCCTCCCAGTGTTGGGCATCCTCCTCCTGAAAGTAAATACAGGCCTCATCGTAGAAGTCCTTGGCCCACTGGAAGTGCTCCCGTAAGCCTGTAAACTTCGCCTACGTATAGGAGCTATGATCATCCCATCGCTGCCCCTGCGTCTGCTGCTCGGTGTATATGTCATTGAGGCACAATTGGAACTCCAAGAAATCATAGGCAGAAGTACCTTCGTCCTGCTCAAAAGTAGGAAAAGAAAACGGTGCAGGTGTAAGCTTTTCATGTGGACTAGGGGGCGCGACGCGACCGTGTGAAATCACATGGCCTGACTGTGTGCGCCTCTAGAAATCAGGGCACGACCGTGTGAAAACACACTGCCTGGCCATGCGCCCTTTGTTTCTTTTCTCGTAGTGCACAATGGTCTGATTTCTCTCACTCAGTTCACCGCATAAACTTAAATGACTTTTGTTTTTACCTAGCAAGTTCCTTCCTTACCTACAAATGCTAAATACCATAAATCAAAGTTAGAATTACAAAAAAAAAAATTGGATGCAATAAAAAGAATTCCTAAAAACTAAACTTGGGTTACCTTCCAAGAAGTGATTTGTTTAAGGTCTTTTAGCTCGACCTTATTCCTATGTTTCATTTAAGGTGTTTGAATCTTGCTCGTGGGGGAGCAAGATATTTGCTCACCTTACACCTCCTCCCTTGTGGTCCCTTATCACCATATCGCTTAAATCTTGCTCGTGGAGGGGAAAGGTATTTATTAGCTGCCTTCCTTGGTTCAAGATTGAACATGCTTAGCCTCAAGAAATCATTAGGAGTTTGATCATAATATTCTATTTTTTCCAAATGTTGTAAATAACATAACTCACCACGAACATCCTCAACAAAAGATTGGTTAGCAGATTCTATTATGTCAAATGAAATTTTATCATTACAAATCGCTAAATGAGCTTCGTTATTGGTAGCTAAAGCTTCGGTGAGGGTTATGGTAGGCTCTTCTAGATCCTTGAGGTTAGGAGGTGTTTGAATTGAAGCAATGCTCTCCTCGATTAAAGTATCAATTATATAATCCTCAAGTTCTTCTTCTAGTGGTGATTGAATTGATTGTCCTTCTTCACTTCCTATGTCATCTACGCCCTCCTCATTCATTCGCTCAAAGTGAGTCTGTCACGCCCGCCCTTTCCAGGGGTTGGAAGGGTGGCGCGACGCGATCATACATACATGCATTTACAGCGGAAGACTATATACTTCTTACAGCAGAAGACTTTAAACTTCTTTTTTTTTCTTTATTTTAAACATAAGCATGCATCATCATTTCATAAGTACTTGGTTCAAGTTCATGACATTCAACTTAAAAGAAAACATGCATAAGTATGGGAAACATAAACAGATCTCCTCCACCATGCCACTACCACACACACTTTGCCCCTCCTGTTGCTCCCTTTAGTTTAGCCATTCTTTACCCTTATCTGCAGTAGAAGGAAACATAAAACTATAAGCACATAGGCTTAGTAAGATCATTTCCTACTCACAAAAACCATACATCGAGAATTAGACATAGAGTAGTGACATGATCTTTTAAGGACATATGAGCATAGCATGCATATAAACATACAAGAACATGACAACATAGCATTCATATGAACATACAAGAACATATAATCATAGCATTCATATAAACATACAAGAACATATAAGCATAACATTTATATAAACATACAAGAACATATAAGCATAGCATTCATATAAACATCATAATCACCTAGACATGAAATAAGGGTATATGCAAGATGCTCTTTTAAAACATATATCTTATAGGTACTTAAACATAATCTCAACATATTGGGCCCGACATTGTACCACATACATTATCATCATAGCGTGCATCCCTAATAGACCCGAGGTAGCTAATCCCGAACCTACAAGAGTACTAGGCCCGTACTATATCCGTCGGCCTAGGGGCAACATAATATAGAAGCCCATCCTAAGTCTGTACTTATGACCGTCGGCCTAGGGAATCTGGGAACCCATCCCGTACTGGGTTCGTACTACGACGTCGACCCAGGGGCACGTAGGAGCCCATCCCTTGGACCTTATTAGGGCCCGGTACAAGCCATGCAAAAAGTAAAATAGCATATCATGTTCCTTATCATAACATATCACATTTCTTTTCATAACATATCGTGTTCCTTCTTCATAACATATCATATTTCTTTTCATAACATCTCATGTTCCTTCTTTATAACATATCATGTTTCCTTCTTCATAACATATCATATTTCTTTTCATATCATATCATGTTCCTTCTTTATAACATATCATATTTCTTTACACAACATATCATGTTCCTTCTTTATGACATATCATACACTCATACAATTAACATGACAATGAGCATAACATAATCATACATTCATACAATTAACATGACAATAAGCATAACATAATCATACATTCATACAATTAACATGGACATAAGGTAGTGACATCAACCAATCATGCTACCATAAAATCTAACTAACATCATATTTTTCATCTTTTTCTACATGTAGCATGGCATGGAGGACTTAGTAGAGGGCATGTACATGGGCTGGCCGAAACCCTAAGGGAGGGTTCTTAGGAGTTTACATGCTAAACAACTTGTGCAAGGTCTATTTTACATCATACTAACATCACACACATATAGAGTATGACATAAACATCATGAACAAGAATAACATGGTGTGATCTAAACATCATGGGGTTCTCACAAAATTTTAAACCCTAAACAACTTGTACAAGATCTAACTAACCACATGTTAATTACATCACATATAGATCATGGCATGGAAGGCCCTTAGGGTCCTAAATAGGTCTTGGCCGAGAGTTTCAAGAGGCTTAAAGATCCAACACTTGAATCTAGCTTAGCTATCAACATAATATCTTCATCTACATTCAAAACATAACATAACTACATATAGATCATAGCATAGAAATCCATTAGGAGCCTAAATGGTTATTGGCCGAAAGTTTCAAGAGGCTTAAAGATCAAAAACCTAAACCAAGCCTATCTAGAAACCTATTATCATCATATTCCTACAAAACATAGCATGGACAATCATGGGAAGCATGTATAGGGTGTTGGCCGAAAGTTTCATGAAGCTTGAAGATCAAACCCTTAAACCAAGCCTATCTAAAAACATGTTATCATCATATTCATACAAAACAAAGCATGGACAATCATGGGAAGCATGTATAGGGTGTTGGCCGAAAGTTTCATGAAGCTTGAAGATCAAACCCTTAAACCAAGCCTATCTAGAAACATGTTATTATCATATTCATACAAAACAAAGCATGGACAATCATGGGAAGCATGTATAGGGTGTTGGCCGAAAGTTTCATGAAGCTTGAAGATCAAACCCTTAAACCAAGCCTATCTAGAAACATGTTATCATCATATTCATACAAAACAAAGCATGGACAATCATGGGAAGCATGTATAGGGTGTTGGCCGAAAGTTTCATGAAGCTTGAAGATCAAACCCTTAAACCAAGCCTATCTAGAAACATGTTATCATCATATTCATACAAAACAAAGCATGGACAATCATGGGAAGCATGTATAGGGTGTTTAAAAGTTTCATGAAGCTTGAAGATCAAACCCTTAAACCAAGCCTATCTAGAAACATGTTATCATCATATTCATACAAAACAAAGCATGGACAATCATGGGAAGCATGTATAGGGTGTTGGCCGAAAGTTTCATGAAGCTTGAAGATCAAACCCTTAAACCAAGCCTATCTAGAAACATGTTATCATCATATTCATACAAAACAAAGCATGGACAATCATGGGAATCATGTATGGGGTGTTGGCCGAAAGTTTCATGAAGAAATTTCTTAACAACCATCAACCGAAGCAACTTGACTGCAGGTGAGGGGATACTTACATCCTTCGCTTTGTTTAGTAGTAGAAAATAGCCTATGTGATGCCAAGACTAGAGCCCTCTTCTTGCTTGGTTGGTTTTCGGAAAATGGAAGAGGGGGAGCTTAGGGTTTCAGTGAGGAAGAAGAAGAGAAGTGGAGAATGGCAATTGTGGTTTCTCTTGTCTCCTCATTCCCCTATTTATTCACTTGAAGGTGTCCCTTAGCCTCCCTTACCCTTATCTATCATTTCCCATATCCTTCTAATAGCACAACCCTGCTGGGCTTCTGGTTATTGGGTGTATCTTAAGGTTTAGCTATCTACTTGGGGTTTAGGGTTCAAACCCTGGGCCATGTATCCTTTTTGGCTCTATTTCTTTTATTTTTTTTTAAAGAGCCCACATAAAGCCCATTATAATCATGCAAAAATTCTTGTAAAATTGCTAGGAATTTTATGGGCGTTATAGAGTCTCCACTCTATTAGGTGTGATCCAGTCATTAAACCCACCTTCTAGTCGTTTGGTTTATATTCTAGCTAGATCTCGTTCCATCATCTCTGCAAATTGTTGGCTATGCTCTTTGCATTCCCTAGTAAAATTATCTAGCGGGGCTTCTAAGTGGGGGCTTGGTTCTGGATAAAATTTGCATGGTGACTCATAGCTCTCGTTCTCATTTTGGAAACGATATTGAGTCTCTGTCTGCGAATGTCGTCGTCGGAATTCATCGTTCGTCGCTTGTTCTGTTCGAATGAAATCTTCCATCATCTGCTCAAGTCAGGATTTAGGCGGACAGTATTGAGGGTTTAAGTAGTCAGGGTCATAACTATATAAATAGGAATCATCTTGTGGGCACTGGTTGTAATTGTAGCTGACATCTTCTCGTTCAAATTGTGAAGGTTCAAATATATCAGGACAATCATTTATGGTATGCCATGTTTCGCTACAATGCTCACACTAAATGTTACCAAAACTCACAGCACTAACTTGATCATAATCATGAGTAAAAGCATGCATCATTATACATAGGAAATTATAGGTAAGGAATACCAGTGGCTTGGCAAGAGTCTACTTTTTTTTTTTAGATATTAAACTAAAGAAATAAAAAAAAACTAAAAATTGAAAGAAAGATAGATGTAATTAATCAAAACTGAAAATTGAAAAGAAAATAACTAAAATAAAACAAGAAAATAAATCTAGCCTAAGTCCGATCCAATTATCCATTGTTCGATTTGATATCGAATCGATCAGTCCCCGGCAACAGTGCCAAAAACTTGATGCGCACGGATGCGACCTCAAATCTCGTGACGGATACAGTCGAGGACTCAAAGAGCATGCTCGCGCTCAACGCCTGCAAGTGCACGAATGTCGTCAAGTAATAAAGATTATCGATCCCACAGGGACTGGGATTCGAATACTAATGTATCAGTGGTTGTAATTGTTCGGACGTGATCTCTAAGAGGATTCGATTGGTGAGGGCTGTCGATGGACTCTACTATGTACGGTGTCACACGGAGGAAGAAAAGAGTGTGCCTAGGTCTTCAAAGGTGATTCTAGGACTTCGGTTTCGCTTGTGTGTCACAGAACAATGTTGTCAATTGTCGTTGTCTAGATGTTTACCTACGGTTTTGTGGAAGAGACATCATACACTCTCCAGCAGAGCCGCCGCATTCATCGAGAGCTATCTCTGCCTAAAAGGACGGGATAGACGGTATGAGGATGCCAAATCAATCCCTACAGTGGACTGTTTCCGATTCCACTGCACCCTTTTCCCTGCAGTTGCGGAAGATCAGGTTTACCCCTAGGTTCCTTAATCAAATCTCCTAAATTTTAGATTGCGAGGGCTGTCACCACCTCGTATCGCCTAAGCATAGCGGAAAGAAAGCCAAACATGCGTAGATATAATAAAGAGCAACTACCAATTGTCAAATCAAACTCATGGCCAGAACTTAACATGAACCAACATTGTTTATGTACACAGACTACTCCCTAATCCTAGAATCAAAAGTACTACTCCATGTATACGAAGGAAGAATCACAAAGCATGTATAAGATTGAATACATAATCAATGAAATGTAGAAATAGAGATATACAATGCTTCCGTGATCTTCTCTCCGGCATTGTGTTGCAAGGTGTGGACCTCCAGCGGCGTTCCTCCTCCCCGTTGCGAGTTACCGAAGGTTTTTAGGGCTTCGGCATGCCGTCGTAGCCGTCGTGCCTCCTCCCTAGGGTGGCTCCCTCGTGATCCCTCACCTCTTGGATGAGTTTCCTATATATAGAGGCAGCTCTGGCTTTTCATAAATGCTTGAAAAACCCTATTTCCTTGAATTTGCTATGCCGCCACACGGCCGTGTGAATTTCACATAGCCTGGTCGTGTGCAAGGCTGGAAAATAGGTGAAATCTGGGCTGGAAATTGAGCTGGAAAAAATGCACGGTCGTGTGTTTTCACACGGCCTGGATGTGTGTTTTTCTGGAGCCTCTGTTTTGATCCGTTTCACTTCGGAAACATGCCTAAGTCTTGGGACATGGCCAGTGTGTGTTCCCTAAGGTCCGTGCTCCACAAATTACTCGATTTTTGCTTTAAAAATGCATCGTTTTCCCATGAAATGCTATCCTGCACACAAAAGTACAAAGTGCATACCTCTGAATCAGAAAATAGAGTGACATATGCATGAAACTAACATAAAATGTAATGAGATGTGGGCGAAAACTACTCCTAAAACATTATATGTTTTGCTCACATCACTTGTCTAACTCAAATCAAAAACTAAAGCTAAAAAAAACTGCTTCTCTTCTTCTTCAACAAGCATTTTATCTTCCTCCATTGGAACCCTAGAAGTCATGCCCGACCATAACCTGACCACCTGGGCTTGTCCCCATAACCACCTCCAACCTCGTGTGGTTTGCCAGGAAAGGAACCTGCTCCTCCAATCGAAAATCAGCGCATTTGAATCTTTACTCGAAACAGAAGCATCCCATTGCCACCTTCGCAATCGAGCTCGCAGTTGAGTCTGACTCGCGTCTGTGCTAAAAAAACACGTATCAGTCGAGCCCGCAGTCAAGCCAGGCTCGGTTATGTGACTGAATTTTGTAACTACCAGTCGAGCCGCTACCAAACCGACTCGACTGGTATAGGATTTAGAGTTTGGTGATCAGAGTATACAGTCAAGCCGCTACCAAATTGACTCAACTGGTAGAGGATTTAGAGTTTGACAATCAAAGTATACAGTCGAGCCCATAGTTGAGCTGGGTTCGGTTCTGTGTTGTTCCACGTAGTGAGCAGTTGAGCTGGGAGTCGAGCCAGCTCAATTTTGTGCTATACCAAATGATAAGTAGTCGAGCTGGCAATCGAGTCAGCTCGATTCTGTGCCTTTGTGCAAGAGTGCCAGTCGAGCTGACCCCCATGGTGGCTCAACTGATACGGTAAATATTTGAAGCACGTGAGTATCTTTCCTAGTAAGCTGCCACTCCTAAATTTTCAAGCACCGTAGTAAGAGACCAAGCACATTACGGTGCCTTCTCCAACTAACGAATGCTCTGAGTACCTTAGACAAAACCGAGTGTGCTACGATGCCTCCTTGCCTAACGAGTACTCCATGTACCCTTGCCAAAGAACGAGCACGTTACGGTGCCCTATTTGTCTAACGAGTACTCCCAGTATTCTAGCCAAAGAATGAGCACATTACGGTGCCCTCTTTGTCTAACGAGTATTGGGCCCATGTACCCTAATAAGAGAACAAGCACGTTACTGTGCCCTCTCTTACTAACGAGTACACTAGCTAGAGACCGAGCACTCCCTTGTGCCCTCTCTAACTCCAATGGAGAACAAGCACGTTACTATGCCCTCTCCATCACCAAGCTTCCGGACCTCCGACCAGCTTATATTCTTCCCAATAGAGAATGAGCACGTTACTATGCCCTCTCCATCACCAAGCTTCCGGACCTCCAACCAGCTTGTACTCTTCCCAATACCAAGGTTCTTCTTTATATTTCCATCCATACCAAGGCTTATCCTTGGATTTCTCCCAAGGTCTAGTATCGCTCTAAACATCTAACTTAGTGACCTTAGGTTTGTTTCCGTCGAAGTAATTTCTTGACTATACTCTAGCTCAAACTAGATTTCTATTTCCTTGACTTAAACCTTATTGTTAAACATTGAAACATTACTTGGGCTTGAATGCACTAACAATCTCCCCCTTTTTGATGTTTGACAACATGGTTTAAGTTTAGGTGATATAAATACAGTTCATCTCAATTTCTGAAATATAGAATGAAGTGCATAAATATTTCATATTAGAAATTTATTATGAAGTTGAAATATATCAGAAATTTAGCATTCATGCAATAGGGATGATATAACTTGAAGTGCAGAAATTTCACATGTAATAGAGATGGGCAAAAATTTTAATTTAACTTAACTCCATTTGAATAATATCACAAATATTACAATAACTTGAACCCATACTCTCCCCCTTTGGCAAACAACAAAAAAAAACATGGGGAATAAGTTCCTCCCCCTAAAACTCATCCTCCCGAATCCGCTGCTTGCTTTTCGCCGATAGTGAATCATCCAATCGATCGAGTCCTTCACAGCGCCGAGTGAAGTGCTCATCACCAATCCGGCACCAAGCATCGATTGGCCGATCGCACGCAGCTTACTGCAAGGGTAGTTTACGCGAGGCAATTTACGCTGGGGCGGTTTCGCCAGCGGTTTCGCCAGTGGTGGTTTTTGCAAGGGTAGTTACGCGAATAGGTCTGCGGTCGCTGCGGGGGTTGTTTGCGAGGAGGTTTCGCGCGGCGATTTCGCGAGCAATTTACGCGAGGCGTTGGCGCCCCATCGATCATCATGCCATGCGATCGATAACTGAAAACTCTATTTTTCAGTTATCAGATATCGACTTTGAAAATTGATAAGTAATTATACGTAACTTTAAAAATCATGAAATTTAATTCATATAATACTTATGTCACAACCAGTTGGTGAAAAATGTTGGAAAAATATTTTACCCATTAAGATATCAAAAAGGTTGATACTTCACTTCAGTTGATACTTATGACATTAGGTTGATACTTCACTTCACATTAGGTTATATGAACTGAAGAAAAGTCCTCACACACTTTCTAAACACACCTAGATCTTTGCTAGGATTGGGGTATAAAATATAGGAGCTCCTACTAATACTGTGGACTTCCCAAACCGTAGCTCCCCCTCAAACACACATTCTTTTAGGGTGGATTAGGTGTACACTTAATGATTGCACTAACAATGGTGGGATGGAGTCAAGGCTTGGGTTGTTCGGGTGGCGCTAACACACAAAAAGAAGTGTGATAGACACTAACCAACTCAACCATACACAACTAATAACAGATCACACAATAAAAATAGAATTAACAAAAAGTTGACATTTCAAAAGAAAACTGTTTCACAAAAACTGTTTCACAAGGACAACCATAGTTTGAAGTCTAAACACAAAGACAAATATCCATAGTGCAACCATCCTAGTTGGATTGACACAATTGGAGATCTTAACATGATTCTATTTGTCGGGGGATGGTGTAGAAGGTTCCTCCGAACTACTTGTCCAATTGATCAACATATTTTTGATTTCCATCTGCTCTCGAAGGATTTGATCTTGAGTGTCTTGGATTTGAGTCAATCGCTGGTTGGTTTGTAGATGGAAATCTGATATTGTCGTGGTGATTGTGTTTACAAAAGACTCATGGGCTTCACGAAGTTGAGATAGCTGCTCCATGATAGTGGTCAAGTGTTCAGCTTGATTAGGAGCGGGGTGGTGTGGTTCTTCAGCAGGAAGAGCAGGTTCTTCCTCAACATCCATATGCTCCTCAACTTGATGATCATCCTTCCACTGAATCTCTCCTGTAGGGGTGTGTATCATGCCAGCTAGAGATAAATTTCTCCAATGGATATAGTCCATCCTTTTCACCTCCCTCACTTTTCCCTTGGATGTGTTTATGCCTAGGGACTCTAACCAGAAAGTGAGTATGTGACCAAAAGGCATATAAACCTTTTTCTTGACTGGAATGGAGAAATGGACAATGCACAAAAACATGTTCAAAGCTATGTTAAAATCAAGGTGATTTTTGAGAAGGTGGAGAGACAATAAATGATGTGGCCTAACTTTGGCTTGCCCTTTGGTGACTATGGGTAAAATGCATCCGACAATGACTTTGTATAAGATGTTGTCAGGAGCCGTTAGTGTCATGACTGACACCAAATTAACTCCTTTATCTCTAGGATGTCTAAATAAGGATTCATGGATGGAATTGAGGTCAAAGCCTACTAAATTTTCAGGAAGAGTTGGATAGCATTCTAGGTTAGAGGAGGACTCTCTACATCCTAGAAATGATCTTCAGATGGCTGGAGTAAGAGTGATATCAGTTTTGGCTACCCTTGACTTATAGATAAGCCTATTTTCAGTGGGTTGTAGGTTGTTATAGAATTCGACAAGTAAGTCTTCATTGATATTGTGATCGCAGTAGACTAACTTATCGAGTCTATAGTGCTCAACCATCTCTCTAACATATGGTGCATTATTGGATAAGAAATGACCATCTATGGACCGGATGCTTAAGAGTTCAAACTCGTGGGTCCTAAAGGTGTGCAAATGATATTCCGAGGGGAAACAATGGTCCAAGCAAGGCCTCTCTCGTGAGGGCCTAGTGGTGGAGGACTCAGGTTCCTTTCTTTTTAGTCTAAAATGTCATGTGTCAAATATGTCATGCGCACAAGATTGACCCATGAATGAATGCAAGGAATGAAATGATGCATGTCAAGTGGGGAAAGTGATTAGCTGCTTAGAAATCCTCTAAAATCATAAGGAGAGTAAGGAAAAAGTCTTACTTGGGTGCCATAGAACCAAGAACAAGAGCTTGCTGCAAAAGATGAATTTTTCTTGCTGGAACCCTAGTTGTGGTCGGGTGGTCAGAGATTAGGGTTAGGGTTAAGAGAAAATGGCAAGGAGAGGGAAGAAGATCCTTACCTAAGACTAGAGAAGGCTTGTCTTGAGGTTGTAAGGCTTGGACGGAGATGTAGAGCTCAATTGGCACTCGTCGCAGTCGGGAGGGGATGATTGTGGGGAAGAAAAAAATCGTGGAATGAAGGGTTTCTATTTAAATCTGCGAGACATCAGTCAAGGCGATGAGTAGGTCAGCTCGACTGGTAACATCAGTCGAGGCGACGATTGAGGTGTACTTGGTTCTGAGTGTGATCGAAATTGGTCGGTCGAGGCTCCAGTCGAATCGCACTCGGTTCTGAGTGTGATTGATATTGGCTAGTCGAGGCTCCAGTCGAAGCGCACTCGATTCTGAGTGTGATCAGTATTGGCCAGTCAAGGCTCTAGTCGAAGCACACTTGATTCTTAGTGCTGAAAACTCATACCAGTTGGGGCGCCGGTTGAGTCTGTCTCGGTTGATAGGCTTAAAAAAACTGGGTTTTGATATCCGAACACTCCAACTGAGTTTTTTGTAATTTCTAAGGCTTAGGTAAGTGTTAAAAACACTTGATATGATAACCTTACACACTTTTGATTGTTTTAAACAATTGGTATCTATGTTCTTGGTCTCAAAGAGGATCCAACCAATTTTACTTGGTTGGAATGTCTAGTTATGATCTTGGAACCACAAACACAAGAATGTGTAATGGTCTTCCCCATAACTAGTCACATTAGTGATTTTTGTCTCGTCAACCTCTCTATCTCAGGGATGCAATGAGCATGTGAAATAGAGTGATTGATCCTATCATCTCACTCCATTTCTAGCAATACAAAAATAGTTTTGTGATCCTTATTGTTTTTGTGAGATGATCCTAGGTCTTCCCAATTTAAATTCCCATTTCTCTTGTTAAATGGAATTTTTTTTTATATTTACCTAAGATCATGGAGGGGTCCTCCTTCATTGGGCAGCATACATGCACAACTCTCTTCTCAAATGGCTAAACTCATTTTTGGGAAGTGGTTTTGTGAATATGTCGGCTAGGTTAGACTTGGACTCAAAATGGCTGAGTTCAATGTCTCCCCTAGCTACATGATCTATAATGAAGTGATGTCTCACTTCAATGTGCTTGGTCCTTGAGTGATGAACTGGATTTTTGGTGAGATGTATAATGCTAATGTTGTCACATAGCACTTGTACATTCCTATAGGTCAGTCCATAATCTTCTAAGGTGCGTGTTAGCCATAGAAAATGTGATACACATTCTCCCATAGCTACATATTCAGCTTCGGTTGTGGAAAGTGCTACACAATGTTGTTTACAGCTTGACCAACTAACCAAGGCCGATCCTAAGAAATGACAGCCCCACTAGTGCTTTTCCTATCCAACTTACATCCGACATAGTCAGAATCGGTATAGCCAACTAAATCAAAAGATTCAGTCCAGGGGTACCACAATCCTACATTGATAGTGCCTTTTAAGTATCTCATAATTCTTTTTACAGCAATCATGTGAGTCTCCTTAGCACAAATTTGAAATCTAGCACACATACCAATAGCGAATAAAATATCTGGTCGACTCGCTGTTAAGTACAATTAACTCCCTATGATACTCCTATAATTTTTCAAATCCACTGCCTTCCCTTTCTCATCACTATCTAAACGAGTATTGACAGCTATAGGTGTGCCTACTTCCTTAGCTTCCTCCATATGAAACTTTTTCAGTAACTCCATTGCGTATTTAGATTGATGTATAAAAATCCCTTCCTTGGTTTGTTTTATCTTAAGTCCTAGAAAGAAGGTCAATTCTCCTACTAGACTCATCTCAAATTCACTTTCCATGTGACTAATAAACTCATTGAGATAATCCCTATTGTTTGAGCCACAGATTATGTCATCAACATAAACCTGGGCTACAAATATGTATTCACCATCCCTTTTCAAGAATAGTGTGGGATCTATCTGTCCTCTCCTAAAACCTTTCTCAATTAGGAAGGTTGACAACTGCTCATACCAAGCACGAGGTGCTTGTTTAATCCCATAAAGAGCCTTTTTTAGTTTGTACACGTGGTCTGGGAATTGTGCATTCTCAAACCCTGGGGGTTGTTCAACATAGACTTCCTCCTTGATGACTCTATTCAAGAAGGATGACTTCATATCCATTTGATATAGTTTGAACCCTTTGTATGCTTCATAAGCAAGCATTAGTCTTATGGATTCTAACTTTGCTATAGGGGCATAAGTCTCATCATAGTCTAACCCCTCAATTTGGTTGTAGCCTTTTTCTACTAACCTTGCCTTATTTCTAACTATTTTTCTTCTATGATTTCTCTTATTCTTAAACACCCATTTAGTCCCAATAATAGAGGTTTGACCAGGTCTAGGGATTAAATCCCAAGCTTGATTTCTCTTAAACTGGCCTAACTCATCTTGCATTGCAATGATCCATTCTGGATCAAGCAAAGCTTCATCCACTAACTTGGGCTCAATCTCAGAAATCAAGGCAACTTAATTTCCTTCATTTCTAAAAAATGATCTAGTCCTCACCCCATGTTGGACGCCTCCAATAATTTGGTTTTGGGGATGACTAGTAGCATTCCTAGTGGATCTTGTTACTTGAGGTGGTTCGGGTACTACTGAAATCTGTTCAGATTCTCTAACCTCAAGTGATGACCCTTGAGCTCTCACTCTATCTTCATCAGAATCCACTCTTGCTTCCCTTATAAGGTTTCTATCTTCCAATTCCAGCTTCCTCAATTCCATCTCAAACTACACCGATTTTCTGTCCAAATCAATATTCATTCCTTTTTCTTTAAACACAATATTAGTTGACTCTTCTACTAGCTTAGTCCTGTGGTTATAGACTCTATAATCTTTGCTAGTGAGGGAATATCCAACAAGGATACCCTCATCAACTTTTGCAGAAAATTTTCCTAAATGATCCTTGGTATTTAGGATATACATCGTACATCCAAAAACCCTAAGGTGCTTGATTGTTGGTGGCTTTACAAACCAAAGTTCATGTGGTGTTTTTCCTAAGAATCTATGTATCAAAACCCAGTTTTGAACATAACATGTAGTGCTAACTGCTTCAGCTCATAGGAAGTTTGGTAATTGGTATTCATTTAGCATACTCCTAGCTACCTCTTGCAAGGCTCTATTTCTCTTTTCTACAACACCATTTTGTTGTGGTGTTCTAGGTGTGGAGAATTCATGTTTGTATCCTTTCACTAAACAAAAGTCCTTAAGTTTAGCATTTTCAAACTCTCCTCCATGATCACTTCTAATGATTTTAATTGTTGAGTTTTTCTCATTCTCAACTCTTCTACAAAAGAAAATGAAGGTTTCTACTGTTTGGTCCTTATGTTTAAGAAAATAGGTCCAAGTATATCTAGTGTAATCATCCACAATAACCAAGCAATATCTACTACCATTGATAGATCTAATAGTGCTAGTATCAAACAAATCCATGTGTAGTAAATCTAATGCTTGTAAAGAACTTACAGAATTCTTCCCTTTGTGGTAAGATCTCACTTGCTTTCCTTTTTGGCACGCCCCACAAACCCTATCCTTCTCATAGGTGATTGAGGGCAGTCCTCTTACAAGTTCCTTCTTGGCCAAATTCTTGATGTTCTTCATGTTGACATGGGCCAATCTCCTATGCCATAACCAAGACTCTTCTTCCTTGAATATGTAACACTTAAAAGACATGTTAGTAGCACTACTAAATCTAACTTGATAAATATTTTCCTTCCTAGATCCTATTATCATGGTTTCATTAGTGTCATTGTGGATCACAAGGCATTGAGTTGAGTGAAACTCAACTCTATACCCTGCATCACACAATTGATTTACACTCAACAAGTTAAATGTCATCCCTTTAACTAACAATACATTTCTAATTATAAATTTTTCAGAAATGTTAATGTTACCTACTCCTACAACCTTCAATTTACCATTATTACCAAAGGAAACTGTACCTCGGTCTTTGGCATGAATTGAGGAAAACAAAGAGGAGTTCCCTGTCATATGTTTGGAGCACCCGCTGTCCACAAACCATGTAGTTGGATGCTCCCTCTTGACGGGTCCCTGATCATCATCCGAAGATGATGATGAAAAGTCTGAATTTAATTGCTCCCCATCAGAATGCCTCAGCTCTCCATCCAAATCTGAATTTTCAGAATTCTCCAATGCCATGAGAGCCTTTTGCTTTGCTCCCTTGTGCTCATTTTCTTCTTCCGATGAGGAGGATGAAGATGAAGTATCATCCCAAGTAGCCTTCAATGCTTTCTTCGTCTTGGCCTTTTCTTCCTTATTTTTGTACTTAGGGCATTCACTTTTGAAGTGACCTTTCCTATGACAATGAAAGCACTCTACATCAGCTTTATTCTGATTAATTTTAGAACTTTTACCTTTCTTTTTGTTGGTGAAGTATTTCTTCACATCCTTCTTGTTGTATTTTTGGCTTCTTCTCATCAATCTCCTCACAAAGTTAGCCATCTCGCTAGAGGATGACTCATCATCTCCATCCGAATTTGATGATGAAGAGGAGGAAGAAACTTCTTTCTTCTCCTTCTCCTTCTTGCTCTCCTTGCTGCGATCTCTTGCAATAAAAGCTAGACCCTTCTCCTTTGGGCTTCGATTAGCTTGTTCATGCAATTCCAATTCACAAAATAGTTCATCAATCTTAATTGTTGAAAGATCCCTTGATACTTTGTAGGCATCCACCATAGATGACCACAAAGTATTCCTAGGGAAAGATTTGAGTACATACCTGGCTAAATCTCTATTCTCAATAGCCTCTCCAACCGAATGGAGGCCATTGAGTATTTCTTTAAACCTACCATGCAGTTCACTTACAGTTTCAGTCTCCTTCATGCTGAAATTCTGAAGTTGGTTCAAGTAGAGATCCCTCTTCGCTGTCCTTGAATCTCTGGTTCCTTCATGTAACTCCATCAACTTCCTCCAAAGTTCTTGAACACTACTGAAGGGGCCAACTTTGTTGAGTTGGTCCTTGGCTACACCGCACTGCAAAGTTACGGTTGTTTTGGCATTGGCCAGAGCTCTTCTTCTCTGTTTTGCCGACCACAGAGAAGACACCAAAACCCTTCCTTCGTTGTCGGTTGGTGGTGTGAATCCCTCTGAGATGGAAAACCACATATCCATGTCCATCATCAAGTAGTATTCCATCCGGCTCTTCCAATATTGGAAGTTTTGGCCATCGAAATACGGTGGTCGAGTTGTGTTGAATCCCTCTTGTGCTGCCATTCCTTGATACTCTGGTGGAGGTGAATCCGGTGCAGAGACCTTCCTCTGATACCACTTGTTGGGATCGAGGCTCGCTAGAGGGGGGGTGAATAGCGAGTTGAAAAAAAAATCTAACTCAAATTTCACTACAAAACAGAGGATTACACAGCTGAAATAGAAAGCAAAGCAAAGAGCACAAACACAACCAATACACAGGTATTTACATGGTTCGGAACTCAGCTGTTCCTACTCCACGGGCATCTCAAAAGGAAAGTCTACTATGAATGGATCGTAAAGTTTCTGGAGGTGAAAAACGTCACCTCTTACAAGCTTACAATACAATAAGATAATCAAGAACAGTAAGCTAAGAAGTTATAACAGGTTACAGATTTGTTGTTCATCTTCTTGCGTTGAAGATGGAGTTGTAGCGCTTGCAAGAAGGTGATTGACAACAGTTGTGAGCACTTCTTGGAGAGAAGGCGAGATGAGAGCAAGGCTTTTACACTTCTTCTCCTTCAGAATGATTCACAGGAAGCTTGTCTAACTCAAATCGAAAACTGAAGCTCAAAAAAACTGCTTCTCTTCTTCTTCAGCAAGCTTTTTATCTTTCTCCATTGGAACTCTAGAAGTCATGCCTGACCATAACATGACACCTGAGCTTGTCCCCGTAACCACCTCCAACCTCTAGTGGTTTGCCAGGAAAGGAACCTGTTCCACCAACTGGAAATCGGCGCGTTTGAAGCTTTACTCGAAACAGAAGCATCCCGTTGCCACCTTCGCAGTCGAGCCCACAGTTGAGTCTGACTCGCATCTGTGCTCGAAAAACACCTGTCAGTCGAGCCCGCAGTCAAGCCGGGCTCAATTTTCTGACCGAATTCTGTAACTACCAGTCGAGCTGCTACCAAATCGACTCGACTGGTATAGGATTTAGAGTTTGGCGATCATAGTGTATAGTCGAGCCGCTACCAAATTGACTCAACTGGTATAGGATTTAGAGTTTGGCAATCAGAGTATACAGTCGAGCCCGCAGTTGAGCTGGGCTCGGTTCTGTGTTGTTCCACGTAGTGAGCAATCGAGCTGGTAGTCGAGCCAGCTCAATTCTGTGCTATACCAAACGATAAGTAGTTGAGCTGGCAATCGAGCCAGCTTGATTCTATGCCTTTGTGCAAGAGTGCCAGTCGAGCTGACCCCCATGGTGGCTCGACTGATACGGTAAATATTTGAAGCACATGAGTATCTTTCCTAGTAAGCTGCCACTCCTAGATTTTCAAGCACCCTAGTAAGAGACCAAGCACGTTACAATGCCTTCTCCAACTAACGAATGCTCTGAGTACCTTAGACAAAGATCGAGCACGCTACGACGCCCTCCTTGCCTAATGAGTACTCCATGTACCCTAGCCAAAGAATGAGCATGTTACAGTTCTCTCTTTGTCTAATGAGTACTCCCAATACCCTAGCAAAAGAACGAGTATGTTACGGTGCCCTCTTTTTCTAACGAGTATTGGTCTCATGTACCCTAGTAAGAGAACGAGAACATTACTGTGCCCTCTCTTACTAACGAGTACACTAGCTAGAGACCGAGCAATCCCTTGTGCCCTCTCTAACTCCAATGAAGAACGATCACGTTACTATGCCCTCTCCATCACCAAGCTTTCGGACCTCTAGCCATCTTATATTCTTCCCAAAGAAGAACGAGAAAGTTACTATGCCCTCTCCATCACCAAGCTTCCAGACCTCCGGCCAGCTTGTACTCTTCCCAATACCAAGGTTCTCCTTTGGATTTCCATCCATACCAAGGCTTATCCTTGGATTTCTCCCAAGGTCTAATGTCACTCTAAACATCTAACTTAGTGACCTTAGGTTTTGTATTCGTCAAAGTAATATCTTGACTATACTCTAGCTCAAACTAGATTTCTATTTCCTTGACTTAAACCTTGTTGTTAAACATTGAAACATTACATGAGCTTGAATGGACTAACAATGTTTCCAGGAACAGGGGATATGTCATCCATTTGCTTTTTGGCTTGGCATACTCTCGGGGCGTTACAAAGGTGAAGGTGGGAAACTTCACTTCCCACTTCAACTCGGTCGCTTGTTCATGGTGATCCTTTCTACGTCCCTGGATAAACAAAATTTATCCTTGACAAGGAGGGATTACTCAAGCTACCGTTTCATCATCGTGATATTCGATTAGAGTAGTCACTTGAACAAACTTGTTATTCAAGCCACCAACCTCTATTCTACGAATAGCCGCGGAATAGACGATGTACGGATCGCCGGTTTTTGTGTTTGTATTCGGGGTCCAAGTAAATTAGCCACATAACAAAACATACAACATGCATATAATTGAAAAAAAATTATAGACATAATACAAAAGAATATAAACAAGCATTATACCTCTCGATCTTCTATGTATGTCCTTCCTCCTTTTGGACGTCGTGTGGGCGACGATCTTCCAAAAGTCGAAGCCTCCTAGATCACCAATCTTCCTTTCCTTGTTCACTCCGAACAAAAGAAGATCATAAAATAAAACTCTACTTCTCCTTACTTGCGCCAACCACCAAGCACCAACTTGGTGTCCGCCAGCCAAAGCAGTGGATGAAGGAGATGGGTGCCGGCCAAGAGCTCCAAAGGAAGAACCTTCACCCTTGTTGCCGTCGGCCAAGGAGAAGAATAGGAAAAGGTTGGGCACCGGCCAAAGAAAGGAGGAAGGCGATGGGCGCCGGCTACATTTGGAGGAGAAGGAAACAAACCCTAAAAACCTCCAATTGTTGCCACCCAACTCCCTTTCATAAACCCTAGCCGCCCAACTCAAAACCCTAATCTCCAATTGTTGTCTTGCCGCCCAAGCCTAAGCCCTTATTTATAGAGTTAGGCATAAGCCTCCTTTTAATCTCCACCGTCGGATATAGGGAATTAATCACAACCATCGGATTTAGAGATTTAATCTCAACCGTCGGATCTAGAGATTTAATCTCCATCGTCGGATCTAAAGATTTAATCTCCACCTTTGGATCTAGAGATTTGATCTCCACTGTCGGATCTAGAGTTTCATTTTCAACCATCGGATCTAGGCTCCATGAGGTTTTAATAGGATACAATAGGGACCATGAGGAGGAGTTGGATCTTGGCCACCCAATGGATCAAACCCACATAAAGTCTGATCCATTAATGATAGTTCATTCCATTAGAGGATTATCATTGATCTACCTCACCAACCCCCATAAGTTAATATGGGCTCCATATATTATTTGTACATTTATCTCCCCGTGTTTAAGATCTCGAATGTCCGTCAATTAATTAATTTACTGACAATTAATTAATCAACATCTAACTCCATGAGCAGTACCACTCAACCTTATCATCATACCGGACCTAGTCCACATATAGAGTTTAGATGATGAACCTTATGAGCTCCTCAAGGGGACATCATCATCCTAATATATAGGACACAGTTTCCTCCTATAATCAATGACACAAAATATAAATAATAACATTTCCCAACTTACCGAGCCTATCGATTTACTCTATAAATCTCGCCCATTGGTAAATCAAAGAAATAAATACTAAGTATATGTGTCCGTTATTATATCGGGATTAAGAGCATGTACAACATAATATCTGAGGTCCGATTCGATTATATAGTCAGCAATAAATCGAATCACCTCTTTGTCGATCCTGCTCAATACACACAAAGTGTACTAGTGTAATTCTATGGTCAAGACAAACCAATACCAAATTACACTACAACCATACCAATGGTTTGTCCAAAACTATCTCGGTTGTGAGCCTTTACTTATACTTTACAAGAAACTGATAACATGATCTCCCGTGTGACACTACACACCATGTTATCTACAATGTAATGTATTAGATAATATGCATAACCATAAATAACCATAAATATGAAAACAATGATCATGTGATTCTTATTTCAAAATAAAGATGTTCTTACAAAAGATATACTTTTCAATATACATCTCAACAATCTCCCACTTATACTAAAAGACTATGCTGTCCTCAAACTGCCATACATCTGATTCCCATTCCCTCCACATGCCTATCAAGAGCTCTCTCTTGAAGGGTGATTGTGAAAGGATCTACCAGGTCATCCTCTGATGCAATCTAGGCAACAACAACTTCTACTCTCTTTACGATTTCTCGTATCAGGTGGTACTTGCGCTCTATGTGTTTACTTGCCTTATGGGCTCGTGGTTCCTTCGAGTTTGCAACTGTACAACTATTATCACAATAAATTGTGATAGTTCTGGGCAAACCAGGAATCACATCCAAGTCCATCAAGAAGTTCCTGAGCCACACAGCTTCTTTGGCCACCTCAGAGGCCGCCACATACTCAGCTTCCATGGTGGAGTCCGCCACACATTTCTGCTTGAAACTCCTCCATACAATGGCTCCACCTCCCAAAGTAAACACAAAACCTGAGGTAGATTTACTGTTATCCCTATCTGATCAGAAGTCAGAATCTGTGTAACCCACAGGAAGTAATTGGTCTACCTAGTAAACTAGCATATAATCCCTAGTCCTTCTCAGGTACTTCAATATATGATTTACTGCAGTCCAATGTCCTTATCCTGGATTACTCTGATATCTACTGACCATGCCCACAACAAAGCAGATATCTGGTCTCGTACATAGCATCGCATACATGAGGCTTCTTACTGCCGAAGCATAAGGAACCATCTTCATCTCCTCTATCTCCTCAGATATTCTAGGACACATCTCCTTAGATAAAGGAACTCCATGCCTGAAAGGTAGAAAACCTTTCTTGGAGTTTTGCATGCTAAAACGATCCATAATGGTGTCTATGTATGAAGCTTGAGATAAACACAACACCCTTTTCCTGCAATCCCTTATAACCTTGATCCCAAGGATGTGTCCCGCTTCTCCCAAGTCCTTCATATCAAACTGTTTGGACAACCATACCCTTATGTCCGATAACACCTTGACATTGTTACCAATTAACAAAATGTCATCTACGTATAGTACAAGAAATACCACTACATTTTTGTCACATCTTTTGTATACAGAAGACTCATCCGGACTTTGAATAAATTCATAAGAATGGATTACCTCATCAAAGCGGATGTTCCAAGACCCGAAGCTTGCTTCAATCTATAAATGGACCGATTAAGTTTGCACACAAGATGTTCTTTGCCCTTCGCAATGAATCCCTCTGGTTGCTTCATGTAGATGTTCTCCTCAAGACTTCCATTAAGGAAAGCTGTCTTGACATCCATCTGTCATACCTCATAATCCATATGAGCAACAATACACAACAGAATCCGGATAGACTTAAGCATGACTACCGGCGAAAAAGTCTCCTCATAATTGATACCCTCTTTCTGAGTATACCCCTTCGCAACAAGCCTCGCTTTGAAGGTTTCAACCTTCCCATCTATTCCTCTCTTTCTTTTTGTAGATCCACTTGCATCCAATGATTTTTACACCATTAGGTGGTTCTACTAGCTCCCAGACCTGATTTGAATCCATAGATTCAATCTCAGCATTCATTGCACTTTGCCAAGATACCGCATCTTTATCTTGGATTGCCTCATCATATGTCCAAGGATCAGGTTCATGTTCACTAGGGACCAAATCAAAAGATTCTCCCAAGAACATGAATCTATCAGACTGTCTCACAACCCTCCCACTACGACGAGGTATCACCTGTGTATCCTTTGTGACATGCAGTGTAGTGACTTATGGTATATCCTCTTGTACCGGTGGTACCGAAGTAGTGACTTCCCTGTTGGTGCAATAATGCCCCAAGAATTTATATGTTTTGATGTTTGGATAATCATCTAAGTTAGGCAACAAATTGTGATCTAATGGTGAACATGATTAAGTGACAGGTAAAGGCAAAGTCTAAGTATGTTCTTGGCAAGAGAAGTCCAAAGGCAAGTTTTGGCAGCGTAAGTCCAAGCATGTAGACTTGGCGGCGTAAAGTCCAAGCATGCTTTGGCAAAGGAAACCCAAGACATGACTAAACCAAAGGAAGCTCTTGGAAGCAAAGCGCAAAGGATGAACAAGTCGCGAACTCGGAGGGATCCTGGAGGCGCAAGGCTTAAAGAAGAGCTAGAAGGTTAAGTCTAGGTCTAAGGGGTAAAATCAAGTATGAATTACTCATACTTGATGAGTATCAGTCGACTGATACGATGTATCAGTCCACTGGTCAGGTGCTCGACTGAGTCAGGATGAAACCCTGACCATCGATCATCGCTGGTCGTTCGATCGATTGATGTTGCAATCCGATCGCGCCAGCGGGCGATCGATCAAGTTAAATACGGGCACAGAATGGAGTCACACTCGACTACGGCCTGTGATCACTCGACTGATCACTCCATCAATCGACTGATGGATGGATCAGTCGGCTGATGAGAATGTCGTTGGACGAAACGACTATAAATCCCATAAATCCGACTATTCAGAAGCCGTTAATCGTGCCGGTAGTCCACTGATGTTGTGCATCAGTCGACTGATCGTGCTCCAACGGGAAAATCAGCCTTCTCTCTATAAAAAGAGGGCCGGTGGAGGTTTTTGGGGTTAATGCTTATTCTCTGATTCTTCTCCAAAGCCTCCACGAGTTTTTAAGCTTTCCAAGTGATCTTAAATACCCTCCTCCCCTCTCTAAGCTCAAGTTTCATTCTTTGTAAAGAAGAGGAGGTTTTGTTGTAAAGGAGAGCTTCTTAGTGGAATTGCTTGGGTTGATCCACCTTAAGGATCGCCGTGGAGTAGGAGCGTTATCTCCGAACCACGTAAAGGCTTTGTTAGCATTGTTCTTTCATTTTTACTTATATTATTTTTGTTTGCTTCCGCTAATCATTCTTGTAGAAATGAAAATGCTATTCACCCCCCATCTAGCTTCCAAACGATCTCCAACAAGTGGTATCAGAGCCCGGTTTGTATCGGAAGATCTAGCAATTAACCGGAGCAAAGATGACATTTCAAGAGGGGTATAGCACGGCGAGGCCTCTGTTCTTCGACGGCAATGACTTCGGCTATTGGAAAGGTAGGATGGAGTATTACTTAATGAATGACATTGAGAATTGATTTAGTGTTGTAGATGGTTTCGAGAAGCCGGTGGACGAATTCGGAGCGCCACTACCGACAAAAGATTGGACAAGAGAGATGGCCAAGAAAGCACAAGCTAATGCAAAAGCAACGACCACACTTCAATGTGGTCTATCCAAGGAGCAATTTTCCAAAGTCAGGCCTTTCAACTCCGCAAAAGAGCTTTGGGAGAAACTCATTGAATTGAATGAAGGTTCAAAGGAGACTAGAAGAGCCAAAAGAGACCTATTGATAGGTCAACTCCAAAGCTTCACCATGAAGACCAACGAGACCGTGAGCCAAATGCACGGTCGCTTCAAAGAAGTGGTCAACGGACTACATGTTATAGGTGAGAAGGTCGACAACCGAGACCTTGTAAGGTATGTATTACAAGCTTTCCCTAGAACAACCTTATGGGCCTCAATGGTAGATGCTTATAAGTTCTCTAGGGATCTTTCATTAGTTAAGTTAGATGAGCTATTTTGTGAATTTCAATTACATGAACAAGCTAACACTTCATCCAAAGAGAAGGGTATAACTCTTTTTGTAGGAAAGAAGGACAAAAAGAAGAAGGAGAAGAAAGAAGTGTTCTCCTCATCCGAATCCGAGGAAGACTCATCAAGTAGTGAAGATGAGTTATCGGCAAGCGAGGTGGCACACTACGTCAAAAAGTTTGGTGGGAAATCAAGGAAACTCACCAAGAAAGATGTGAAGAGGATGTTCCAATCCTCAAGAGGTAAATCTTCAAATAGTTCAAATTCTACCTCTAACGTGACTTGTTTTGGTTGCAACAAGAAAGGGCACATAAAGCCAAATTGCCCGGAACTAAAGAAGAAGGAGGAGAAGGAAAAGAAAAAGAAAGAAAAGAAGGAGAAGAAGAAGAAGGAGGCAATGGTGGCTCAAACATGGGACACGCTAAGCATGGAGGATTCTTCCGACGATGAAGAAGTATGTCATGCCACCCGGAATCTAGCCCTCATGGCATTAGAGGAAGAAGCCAGGAGCTCAAGCAAGGAGTCCTCTTCTTCTTCAAGCGACGAATCATCATCAAGTGATGATGATGAGGTAAACAACTCACCTAAAGTAGATTTACTTTACAAGACTATTGCATGTTTACAAAATGCTTTGAATAGATCGAAAACTAGGATTAAGGATTTAAAAATAGAGATTAAATCACTTAAAAGTGTAGAATCATCATGTGGTAAATTATCTAGTGATGACGATGAATGTACCCTTAGGGATGAAAATGATGAATTAAGAAAAGAAATAGGTAACTTAAGAGCATGCTTAGAAAAATTTACCAATGGCTCAAAATACCTAGACATGATTATTAAGGATCAAAGGGCTATCTACAACAAGGCCGGATTAGGATATAGACCTAAGGAAAAGGAGGTAGCATTTACATCCCTTAGTAGAAAAACCATTATTAAAAGCAAGGGTAGAAAGGCTTGGGTACCTAAGAAATTTATAATTGATGCTAGTGGTCCTAAGATTTGGGTACTTAAGGATTGTGTTTTTCATGTGATATAGGTAGAAGAACCAAGCTTGTGGATAGTTGATAGTGGGTGCTCAAAGCATATGACCGGGGATGAGAGAAAATTCTCCACTATCAACCACACAAGCAAAGGAAAGGTCTCATTTGGTAATAGCGACAAACTTAAGATTCTAGGAAAGGGCACAATTGAGGTATCCCTCAATCTTGCCATTCATAAAGTGCTATTAGTTAAAAATATGAAATTTAATTTACTTAGTGTAAGCCAACTATGTGATGCAAACTTTGATGTTAAATTTGATTCCTCAAAATGTTTTATAAGACACAAAACTCTAAATGATTGCATGTTAGTAGGTTTTAGGAAATCAAATATATATTATGTTGATTTATCCTATGCTACTAATGCTTCCACTAAGTGTCTTATTACAAAAGAGGAAGAAAGTTGGCTTTGGCATAGGAGGCTAGGACACATAAACATGAAGAATATAGCCAAAATAGCAAAATTGAAGTTAGTTAAAGGATTGCCTAAAGTCAAATTTCTCAAGGACAAAATGTGTGATGCATGCCAAGAAGGGAAACAATCAAAAACATCACACAAAGGTAAAAATTTACTTAGTACCGCTTTACCGTTAGAACTCTTACACATGGATTTATTTGATTGCCATAGTACCCTCTCTATAATTGGTAGTAAATATTGCTTGGTAATAGTAGATGATTTCTCTAGGTTTACTTGGGTATTTTTCTTGAAAAATAAAGATGAAACCTTAGGAATAATCATAGGGTACAAGCATGAGTTTTCTTGTCCTAGAACACCCCAACAAAATGGGGTTGTGGAAAGGAAAAATCGTGCCCTACAAGAAGCGGCTAGGACAATGCTTAATGCATACTCCTTACCTAGCTACTTGTGGGCGGAAGCGGTAAATACCGCTTGCTATATCCAAAATAGGGTATTGATTCATAGGTTTTTAGGAAAAACTCCATTTGAATTGTGGAATGGTACAATTCTAACAATTCATTATTTTAAGGTCTTTGGATGTAAAGTCTATATTTTAAATACCAAAGACAACCTAGGTAAGTTTGAGTCCAAAGCGGATGAGGGAATCCTAGTTGGATATTCATCCACTAGTGTGGGGTATAGAGTTTACAATAAAAGGACTCAAAAGATTGAAGAATCTTCAAATGTCCAATTTGATGAAACTTCTAATACATACCCTAGGAAATCCCCTATTGATGGTGATATTAATAATGAAAATCAAGAAATTACCCAACAATTTCAAGATTCAACCTTAGGGGGTAATGATCAAGGGGGAGGATTGAATCAAGGGGGAGTAAGAGGTGATTCCGATGATGAGCAAAGGATTGAGGTTAATCATGATCAAACTCAAATTAATACACCTCCTAGAACCATAAGAGTTCATCAAAATCACCCCTTAGATCACATTGTGGGAGAATTATCTCAAGGTGTTAGGACTAGGTCATTTCATAGGGATCCTACTAGTCATATAGCTTTAATTTCTCAAATTGAGCCCAAAACAATCAAAGATGCATTACTTGATCCGGATTGGATCTTAGCAATGCAAGATGAATTGTCTCAATTTGAAAGGAGTCAAGTATGGGAGTTAGTTCCTAGACCTAATGAAAACACCATCATTACTACAAGATGGGTTTTTAGGAACAAACTAGATGACCAATGAAATATCACTAGAAATAAAGCAAGATTAGTTGCAAGGGGTTTCAATCAAGTTGAAGGACTTGACTATGATGAAACATATGCCCCGGTTGCTAGATTAGAGTCTATTAGAATACTATTAGGGTATGCCTCCTATATGGGTTTCAAACTCCACCAAATGGATGTCAAATCGGCATTCCTAAATGGGTTTATTAAGGAAGAGGTATATGTAGAACAACCTCCCGGGTTTGAGAATATGGACTATCCAAACCATGTATACAAGCTTAGGAAAGCTTTGTATGGTTTGAAACAAGCTCCCCGGGCTTGGTATGAAAGATTATCATCTTTCTTAATCTCTAAGGACTTTAAGAGGGGTAGTGTAGATCAAACTCTATTTATAAAGTCAACATCAATGGACATCTTTGTAGCCCAAGTATATGTTGATGACATTATTTTTGGGTCAACAAATGATGAACTTCTCCAAGACTTTATTAAAAATATGGAAAAAGAGTTTGAAATGAGTCTAGTTGGGGAATTAAATTTCTTCCTAGGATTGCAAGTCAAACAAACTAGTGAAGGTATTTATATTTATCAAACCAAATATGCTAAGGAAATGATTAAGAAATTTGGTTTGGAAAATGCTAAAGTAGTTTCAACTCCAATGGCAACCAATATTAAAATAGATAGTGATAATGAAGGAAAACAAATTGATCCTACACTTTATAGGAGCATGATTGGTAGTCTTTTGTACTTAACCGCTAGTAGGCCCGACATATTATTTGCGGTTGGTATGTGTGCTAGATATCAATCATGTGCTAAAGAATCTCATTTAATTGCCGTTAAGAGAATCTTAAGATATGTTAAAGGCACACTAAATGTAGGATTATGGTACCCTAGGACTAGGTCTTTTGATTTGATTGGGTACACCGATTCCAATTATGCCGGTTGCAAATTGGATCGGAAGAGTACTAGTAGTGGATGCTAATTTCTTGGGTCCTCCCTAGTTAGTTGGAGTAGTAGGAAGCAACCTTGTGTTGCCCTATCCACCACCGAAGCCGAGTATGTGGCTATGGGTGGTTGTGTAGCTCAACTACTATGGATGAAATATACCTTAGAAGATTATGAGCTATTCTACTCCAATATGAAAGTATTTTGTGACAATGTGAGCACCATAAACTTGACCAAAAATCCGGTGCATCACTCTAGGACCAAGCACATTGAAGTGAAACATCACTTCATTAGAGATCATGTGGCTAAGGGGGACATTGAGCTTAATTACATTGAATCCAAGTCCAACCTAGCCGACATATTCACCAAGGCTCTCCCCGAGGTAGAATTTTCATCACTTAGGAGAGAACTTGGAATGTGCTTGGTTGAGTAAAGGTATAGGTTTGCATGATCCTATAGAAATACTAGGATTTATACCTTTAAGCATCTCACAAAATACCTAAGAAACCATGATTTTTGTATTGAACCACTTAGACAACATGTGAGATGTTAGGAAGATGCACTTGGTTCATCATGCTTGTTATGATGCATTACTATGGACCAAAGTGTTATTTAGAGACATTAATCCTTCATTGGACCAATCATTGGGAAGACTTATACACAATTGATGTGCATATAGCTCCAAGTACATGCTTGAAAATGTCAAATAAAATATATTTTAAACTATGTTTATCATATTTTGAAAAACAGTTTTCAAGTGAAACATAAAAGTGATACAAAGTTTGCAAAAACATTAGAACTTTTGTTAGTTTCCAAGTTTGTATCAATCTCGAAATCTGAAAAACATATATTTTTCAAAATATTTTTCCTTGATAAATTATGATTCTAGAAATGTGTACACAAAATTTCGTGATTTTTTGAGGTTTCTGGAATTTTTAACGCATTTCTGAATTTGGGTTGAAAAGACTGAAATTCGAATTCGAATTTAGCTTAGTGATCGTTCGAAAAACCATCGATACAATCGTGTTTTCTGATTAATAGCTCTATTTTCTGATATTTAGTGTATCTTTGATCTCCTAAAACTTTAGCATGATAATACTAAGTGTAAACCAATTCTTTGAACTGTTTAATGCGGTGTTTTAGGGGGAGTTTTCATAAAATGTATCCTTTTCAAATTTACATTGTTGGTGCAAAGTTAGGGCATTTTACTCATCATGAATTATATCTTGGATTAAGGGGGAGCTAAATTTCAATTCTATTCCTTAGTTCAAGATAACAATACTTCAATTCTTCTATGAGATATATGATTTCTTCACTTTTCGATGTATGTCAAAGGGAGAGAAGAAATATTTAAGTTAGAATTGGATATATGATTATGTGATATGATTATGTGTATCTTTAAAAGACCTAACTTAAATGATTGCCAAACATCAAAAAGGAGGAGATTGTTGGTGCAATAATGCCCCAAGCATTTATATGTTTTGATGTTTGGATAATCATCTAAGTTAGGCAACAAATTGTGATCTAATGGTGAACATGATTAAGTGACAGGTACAGGCAAAGTCCAAGTATGATCTTGGCAAGAGAAGTCCAAAGGCAAGTCTTGGCAGCGTAAGTCCAAGCATGTAGACTTGGCGGCGTAAAGTCCAAGCACGCTTTGGCAAAGGAAACCCAAGACATGACTAAACCAAAGAAAGCTCTTGGAAGCAAAGCGCAAAGGATGAATAAGTCGCGGACTCAGAGGGATCCTGGAGGCGCAAGGCTTAAAGAAGAGCTAGAAGGTTAAGTCTAGGTCTAAGGGGTAAAATCAAGTATGAATTACTCATACTTGATGAGTATCAGTCGACTGATACGATGTATCAGTCGACTGGTCAGGTGCTCGACTGAGTCAGGATGAAACCCTGACTATCAGTCGACTGATGTTGCGATCAGTCGACTGTCAACAGTGTCAGTCGACTGATAAAGTTAAATACGGGCACAGAATGGAGTCACACTCGACTACGGCCTATGATCACTCGACTGATCACTCCATCAGTCGACTGATGGATGGATCAATCGACTGATGAGAATGTCGTTGGACGAAACGACTCTAAATCCTGCGAATCCGGCTGTTCAGAAGCCATTAATCGCACAAGCAGTCAACTGATGTTGTGCATCAGTCGACTGATCGTGCTCCAATGGGAAAATCAGCCTTCTCTCTATAAAAAGAGGGCTGGTGGAGGTTTTTGGGGTTAATGCCTATTCTCTGATTCTTCTCCAAAGCCTCCACGAGTTTTCAAGCTTTCCAAGTGATCTTAAATCCCCTCCTCTCTCTAAGCTCAAGTTTCATTCTTTGTAAAGAAGAGGAGGTTTTGTTGTAAAGGAGAGCTTCTTAGTGGAATTGCTTGGGTTGATCCACCTTAAGGATCGCCGTGGAGTAGGAGCGTTATCTCCGAATCACGTAAAGGCTTTGTTAGCATTGTTCTTTCGTTTTTACTTATATTATTTTTGTTTGCTTCCGCTAATCATTCTTGTAGAAACGAAAATGCTATTCACCCCCCTCCCCCTCTAGCTTCTAAACGATCTCCAACACTCCCCTCTCAATTCCTCTAGAACAATCTTACTCATGGGCTTGTGGTTCATTACATAGTCTTCCTCTAGAAATTTGGCGTTCGTGCTGACGATCACCCTTTGATCTCTATGACTATAAAACAAACCACCTTTCATTCCTCTAGGATAGCCAACGAACATGCGCACTTATGTACGAGGTTCCAACTTACCAGCATCTGCCTTCAGCACATGTGTTGGACTCCCCTAAGTCCAAGTATGTCTCATACTAGGCTTTCGCCCAGTCCACAATTCTGTGGGAGTAGAAGACACTGATTTAGATGGAACCAAGTTCAAAATATACACTGTCATATCTAGAGCATATCCCAAGAACGAATCTGGCAACTCAGAATAACTCATCATCGATCTAATCATCTTCATAAGAGTCCTATTCCTTTGCTCTGCTACACCATTCTGTTGGGGTGTGCCAGGTGCAGACAATTGGTATTGAATCCCAGCCTCTGATAAGTAATTCCTAAACTCTCCCAAGAGGTACTCACCACCACGATCAGATCACAGTGTCTTGATACTTTTACCCTGATATTTCTCCACATCAGCCTTGATTTCTTTGAACTTGTCAAAGCATTCAGACTTGCGGCGCATCAAGTAAATGTATCCATATCTTGAATAATCGTCTACAAAGGAGATGAAATATTCAAAACCGCCTCTTGCCTGGATAGACATAGGATCACACAAATCAGAATGAACCATCTCCAACACATCTTTGGCTCTATACCCCTTGGCCTTGAAAGGCCTCTTGGTCATTTTACCCTCCAAGCAAGATTCGCAGGTTGGGAAATCTTCCACCACTAATGAACCCAGAGGTCCATCAGCTATCAACCTTTGAATTCTGCTTAGGTTAATATGACCATGTCTTAGATGCCAAAGATATGTTTGGTTCATCTTCGAAGGTTCTTTTCTCTTATTGGAATTAGAAGATGAGTTATTCACTTCTATTTGCATCGTGGGAGTTTTTTGTTCGAGTGTATACAAATTTCCTATCAATGCACCAGAACAGATAGTCTCCCTATTCTTTTTTATAACAACTCTGTCATTAAAAGAAATAGAATATCCATCCATAAACAATTTAGAAATCGAAATCAAATTCTTTCTAAATAAAGGTACATAAAGGCAATTTTTAAGAACCAAAACTTTATTCCTCTCAAAAGACAAATAAACATCTCCCACTGCAACAGCCGCCACCTTCGTGGCATCGTCCAAGTATACGGTAATCTCTCCCTGAGCTAGTCGTCTGGTTTCCTGGAACCCCTATAAAGTATTGCAGACATGATCAGTGGCTCCCGTATCTACACACCATGTGCCGGTAGATAACACCGCTAAACATGTTTCAACGACAAGACCAAAAGATATACCTTTGTTCTGATTCTGATTGGGATAGTCCTTCTTCCAATGCCCAGTCTACTTGCAAGTGAAGCACTTGCCTTTCAGCTTCTTCACTTGTCCCTGAGATCCTCCCACCACCTTTGCTCCACCTTGTTTCTTCTTCTTCTTTCCTTTCAGCTTAGAAGTAGAAACCTTCTGAGCAACCATGGCCTGAGCCTGAGCAAGCCCTTCTGCAGCCTGGAGTTCTGTCAGAAGCTTCGCCAACGAATACAACCTCCTATTCATGTTGTAATTCCGACGAAACTGCTCAAAACTCCTAGGTAGGGACTGGAGAATGATATCGACTTGGGTTTCCCCATCGATCTCAGCTTCAAGGACTTCCAACTCATTTTCCGGCTTAGAAGGATACTCTTCAAAGAGTACATAATTGTACTCCTCAGCAGTTAAGACAATATCTAAATTCCAATCAACATAATTTGGTACAATAAATTTATTTTCCTTTAGTATCATAGCAAGTGGGTTGAAGGTCATTTTTTGAAAAACCTAAGAATCACATAGATCAAAACTTTAGATTTCAAAAATTTATTGATTCCTCAAACAATAAAATTTCAAAATCAACCAACACCTCAAAACACCGAGAATATCATATGCCACGATCATATGGACGTATACGAATTCTACATTTGTAAGAGGAGGTTTTACCCATTAATCTTATTATCTTGTCAACCTAACTTTTTGACAAATAAAATTAATAGTTGGTTCCTCTTCGGCCCTACAAATAAAAGCAATGACTCCGATGGGGAGGATACTCCTATTTGCATCTAAGTGTTCACCATTACTCAATACCAAGGAAATTATCTCGGGTTATGTGCCTTCCGATGGGAAAGTACATATGCTCCTTAATAATTTCTTATAATCATATTCGACCCTGTGATCCGCAAACAAACTCATCTGATGGGGAGGAAGGCACTCAGAGCATCACATGTCAAATCGTAATGGAGGCTGTGGGAATTTATAAAAATATCCCTCTCCCACTTAGTAATTTAAAATTGAGGAATTTTCTAGCCTGCGACATGCATATCAAACAATAAGCAATAAATATGAAAAAGAAATATTTTCCAACTATTATGGCTTTTGTCTCCAATATGCCTCCCGTCGTATCGCCATCTCCTCCGCTCCTCCCTACGCCATGTACAAGCCATCCGGAGATCCGAGCCGAGAAAAAAAACTATTTTAATTTACATCCATTGATCCTATACTCCACGAAGGAGTGTACATGAAATCTAGATCAAAAGTAAACTAAAATAAAAAGAGTGGCTAAACAATGCCATATTTAAATACAAAATTAAATACTAGCCTCGTCAACCACGAGGATTCAAATAATATACAATTACACACATACAATCACATATAAACATATGGCCATAATAGTTGGATCTTATGCCTGAAACCAAAAAGTTAACCTACGCACATCCTACTATTATCCGACACATACAATATATGAAAAGTGCATAAAAGTAACCGAATCCTAAACACACAAAACCAGAAACCATGGCTCTGATACCAATTGAAGGTGGGAAACTTCGCTTCCCACTTCAACTCGATCGCTTGTTCATGGTGATCCCTTCTACATCCCCGGATAAAAAATATTTATCCTTGACAAGGAGGGATTACCCAAGCTACCGTTTCATCATCGTGCTATTCGATTAGAGTAGTCACTTGAACAAACTTGTTGTTCAAGCCACCAACCTCTATTCTACGAATAGCCACGGAATAGACGATGTACGGATCGCCGGTTTTTGTGTTTGTATTCGGGGTCCAAGTAAATTAGCCACATAACAAAACATACAACATGCATATAATTGAAAAACAATTATAGACATAATACAAAAGAATATAAACAAGCATTATACCTCTCGATCTTCTATTGTATGTCCTTCCTCCTTTTGGACGTCGTGTGGGCGACGATCTTCCAAAAGTCGAAGCCTCCTAGATCACCAATCTTCCTTTTCTTGTTCACTCCAAACAAAAGAAGATCATAAAATAAAACTCTAATTCTCCTTACTTGTGCCAACCACCAAGAACCAACTTGGTGTCCGCCGGCCAAAGGAGTGGATGAAGGAGATGGGTGCCGGCCAAGAGCTCCAAAGGAAGAACCTTCACCCTTGTTGTCGCCGGCCAAGGAGAAGAATAGGAAAAGGTTGGGCACCGGCCAAAGAAAGGAGGAAGAAGATGGGTGCCGGCTACCTTTGGAGGAGAAGGAAACAAACCCTAAAAACCTCCAATTGTTGCCGCCCAACTCCCTTTCCTAAACCCTAGCCGCCCAACTCAAAACCCTAATCTCCAATTGTTGTCTTGCCGCCCAAGCCTAAGCCCTTATTTATAGAGTTAGGCTTAAGCCTCCTTTTAATCTCCACCCTCAGATCTAGGGATATAATCTCAACCGTCAGATCTAGAGATTTAATATCAACCGTCGGATCTAGAGATTTAATCTCCACCATCGGATCTAAAGATTTAATCTCCACCTTTGGATCTAGAGATTTGATCTCCACCGTCGGATCTAGAGTTTCATTTTCAACCATCGGATCTAGGCTCCATGAGGTTTTAATAGGCTACAATAGGGACCATGAGGAGGAGTAGGATCTTGGCCACCCAATGGATCAAGCCCACGTAAAGTCTGATCCATTAATGATAGTCCATTCCACTAGAGGATTATCATTGATCTACCTCACCAACCCCCATAAGTTAATATGGGCTCCATATATTATTTGTACATTTATCTCCCCGTGTTTAAGATCTCGAATGTCCGTCAATTAATTAATTTACTGACAATTAATTAATCAACATCTAACTCCATGAGCAGTACCACTCAACTTTATCATCATGCCGGACCAAGTCCACCTATAGGGTTTACATGATGAACCTTATGAGAATATGACATGAGTAGGCTCCTTGGATTATGTATGGTTGTGCTATTTTGATGATATATATATTTACCTTCATCAAAAAAAAAATGATGAACCTTATGAGCTCCTCAAGGGGACATCATCATCCTAATATATAGGACACGGTTTCCTCCTATAATAAATGGCACACCATATAAATAATATCATTTTCCAACTTACCGAGCCTATCGATTTACTCTATAAATCTCGCCCATTGGTAAATCAAAGAAATGAGTACTAAGTATATGTGCCCATTATTATATCGGGATTAAGAGCATGTACAACATAATATTTGAGGTCCGATTCGATTATGTAGTCAGCAATAAATCGAATTACCTCTATGTCGGTCCTGTTCAATACACACAAAGTGTACTAGTGTAATTCTATGGTCAAGACAAACTAAAACCAAATTACTCTACAACCATACCAATGGTTTATTCATAACCATCTCGGTTGTGAGCCTTTACTTATACTTTACAAGGAACTGATAACATGATCTCTCGTGTGACACTACACACTATGTTATCTACAATGTAATGTATTAGACAATATGCATAACCATAAATATGCAAACAATGATCATGTGATTCTTATTTCAAAATAAAGATGTTCATACAAAAGATATACTTTTCAGTATACATCCCAACAAAAGGAACTGTCATATTTACTATCTTTCATTTGTCTTGTGCTAACTCTTTATTACAGTTGAATAACCAAGCTGGCAGTCGACTGCTGGCTATTGGCAGTCGACTGCTGTTGGCATCAATCGACTGATGAAGGCCATCGATCAACTGCTATTGAAATTGTCCATCTCGATGAAGGTCAAGATAAGAACCCCTTTTCTTGGGGTGAGGTGTCCTTTTTGATAGGATCAGGATCTCAATGTCTAGGGGGTTGAAGGGATATAAAAGAAGGAGGGTTTCACCCCTTTAGGTCATCTAATTTGCTCTCAAAGTTCTCCCACAATGCCGAAGTTCTACGACAATGCTACGCTGCCACTACGCCGATGTGACGCCTATCTTCCACCTTCTAAACGTCGGTAGTCTTTAATTTTTGTTGTCTTACATTTGTATTCGAGCCTTTCTTTTTCCGTGCTTTCATTGTAAAGAGGAGGGATGGGATTGTCCCTCTTCCTCAAGCTTTTGTTCCTTGTATTCATCGTCTCCTACCTTCAACGAGGAGGAGAATTAGTTAGTGAATTGTCTCTTCGTATGTGGTCATGGACTATGGGGCCTTGGAGTAGCAACCCTTTGGTTACGAACCAAGTAAAAAATAAATTCAGTCTTTTACTTTTATTGCATCTTACTTTCTGCTGCGTTACTTTTGTATTGTCGAATCGAATGTAAAGAAAGTTTTTTTTAACACTCGCTATTAACCCCCCTTCTAGCGTGCTTTCGATCCAACAATTGGTATCAAAGCGGGGGCGCTACAATTTGGTGATGTTGGGATTTATACTGAAAAGTCTATCTTTTGTATGAACATCTTTATTTTAGAAATAAGAATCACATGATCATGGGCAACCACATAAACATGCATATAATTGAAAAACAATTATAGACATAATACAAAAGAACACTAATCAAAATAAACAAGATTATACCTCTTGATCTTCTATTGTATGTCCTTCCTCCTTTTGGACGTCGTGTGGGCGACGATCTTCCAAAAGTCGAAGCCTCCTAGATCACCAATCTTCCTTTCCTTGTTCACTCCGAACAAAAGAAGATCATAAAATAAAACTCTTCTTCCTATCTAGAACCGGCCACCAAGTCAATAGACTCGATGTTGCCACTGGCCAAGGAAGAGAACGTGGAGTATGGGAACCGGCCAAAGGAGAATCAATGAGGGTGATGGGCGCCGGCCAACACTTGGAGAAGAGAAAGGAAACCAATCTTCACCTTGTAGCTGCCCAAAACCCTAACCCTAACTTTCCTAGACCACCGGCCAAAGAAGAGGGGAAGAGGAATAGATTGAGCACCGGCCAAAGTAGAGGGAAGAAGAATATGTGTCGGCAACACCTTAGGAAGAAGAAGAAAGCAACTTCTCCTTATGTTGCCACCCACTCCAACACCCAAACCCTAGCCGCCCAAACACAATCCTAACCTAATTAGGATTCCTTGCCACCCAAGGGAAGCAAACCCTAATCTTCCTACCATCAAGTTGCCGCCCACCCCTTGCTCTCCTTTTATAGAGTTAGGGATAAGCCTTGTTTTAATCTCCACCATTGGTTCTAGGGATTTAATCTCAACCGTTGGATCTAGAGATTTAATCTCAACCATCGGATCTAGAGATTTAATCCCTACCTTTGGATCTAGAGTTTTGTTTTCATCCATTGGATCTAAAGCTTCATGAGGTATTAATAGGCTACAATAGGGACCATGAGGAGGAGTTGGATCTTGTCCACCCAATGGATCAAGCCCACATAAAGTCCGATCCATTAATGATTATCCATTCCACTAGAGGATTATCATTGATCTACCTCGCCAACCCCCATAAGTTAATATGGGCTCCATATATTATTTGTACATTTTTCTCCCCGTGTTTAAGATCTCGAATGTCGGTCAATTAATTAATTTACTGACCATTAATTAATCAACATCTAACTCCATGATTAGTACCACTCAACCTTTTCATCATTCCAGACCAAGTCCACCTGCAAGGTTTACATGATGAACCTTATGAGCTCCTCAAGGGGACATCATCATCTTAATATATAGGACATGGTTTCCTTCTATAATCAATGACACACCATATAAATAATATCATTTCCCAACTTACCGAGCCTATTGATTTAATCTATAAATCTCGGCCATTGGTAAATCAAAGAAATGAATACTAAGTATATGTGCCCGTTATTATATCGGGATTAACAGCATGTACAATATAATATCTGAGGTCCGATTCGATTATGTAGTCAGCAATAAATTGAATCACCTCTAAGTCGGTCCTTCTCAATACACACAAAGTGCACTAGCGTGATTCTATGGTCAAGACAAACCAATACCAAATCACACTACAACCATACCAATGGTTTGTCCAAAGCCATCTTGGTTGTGAGCCTATACTTATACTTTACAAGGAGCCGATAACATGATCTCCCGTGTGACACCACACACCATTTTATCTACAATGTAATGTATTAGACAACATGCATAACCATAAATATGCAAACAATGATCATGTGATTCTTATTTCAAAAATAAAGATGTTCATACAAAAGATAGACTTTTCAGTATACATCCCAACAATCTCCCACTTATACTAAAAGACTATGCTGTCATTTAACTGTCATACATCTGATTCCCATTCCCTCCACTTGCCTATCGAAAGTTCTCGCCAGAAATGCCTTAGTGAAAGGATCTACTAGGGTATCCTCTTATGCAATCTAGGCGACAGCACCTTCTACCTCCTTTAAAATTTCTCGTATCAGGTGGTACTTGCGCTCTATGTGTTTACTTGCCTTATGGGCTCGTGGTTCCTTCGAGTTTGCAACTGCACCATTATTATCACAATAAATTGTGATAGTTCTGGGCAAACTAGGAATCACATCCAAGTCCACCAAGAAGTTCCTGAGCCACACAGCTTCTTTGGCCGCCTCAGAGGCCGCCACATACTTAGCTTCCATGGTGGAGTCCGCCACGCATTTCTGCTTGACACTCCTCCATACAATGGCTCCACCTCCCAAAGTAAACACAAAACCTGAGGTAGACTTACTGTTATCCCTATCTGATTTGAAGTCAAAATCTGTATAACCCACAGGGAGTAATTGGTCTGCCTGGTAAACTAGCATATAATCCCTAGTCCTTCTCAAGTACTTCAATATATGCTTTACCGTAGTCCAATGTCCCTGTCCTGGATTACTCTGATATCTGCTGACCATGCCCACGATAAAGCAGATATCTGGTCTCGTACATAGCATCGCATACATGAGGCTTCCTACCATCGAAGCATAAGGAACCGTCTTCATCTCCTCTATCTCCTAAGATGTTCTAGGACACATCTCCTTAGATAAAGGAACTCCATGCCTGAAAGGTAGAAAACCTTTCTTGGAGTTTTGCATGCTAAAATGATCCATAATTGTGTCTATGTATGAAGTTTGAGATAAGCACAACATCCTTTTCCTGCGATCCCTTATAACCTTGATCCCAAGGATGTGTCCCACTTCTCCCAAGTCCTTCATATCAAACTATTTGGACAACCATACCCTTACATCCGATAACACCTTGACATTGTTGCCAATTAACAAAATGTCATCTACGTATAGTACAAGAAATACCACTATGTTTCCGTCACATCTCTTGTACACACAAGACTCATCCGGACTTTGAATAAATCCATAAGACTGGATTACCTCATCAAAGCGGATGTTCCAAGACCTCGAAGCTTTCTTCAATCCATAAATGGACCGATTAAGCTTACACACAAGATGCTCTTTGCCCTTTGCAATGAATCCCTCTGGTTGCTTCATATAGATGTTTTCCTCAAGACTTCCATTAAGGAAAGTTGTCTTGACATCCATCTGCCACACCTCATAATCCATATGAGCTGCAATGCATAAGAGAATCCGGATAGACTTAAGCATGGCTACCGGCGAAAAGGTTTCCTCATAATCGATAACCTCTTTCTGAGTATACCCCTTCGCAACAAGCCTTGCTTTGAAGGTCTCAACCTTCCCATCTATTCCTCTCTTTCTTTTGTAGATCGACTTGCATCCAATGGTTTTTACACCATCGGGTGGTTCTACTAGCTCCCAGACCTGATTTGAATCTATAGATTCAATCTCAGCATTCATTGCACTTCGCCAAGATACTGCATCTTTATCTTGGATTGCCTCGTCATATGTCCAGGGATCAGGTTCATGTTCACCAAGGACCAAATCAAAAGATTCTCCCAAGAACATGAATCTATCAGGCTGTCTCACAACCCTCCCACTACGACGAGGTATCACTTGTGTATCCTCTATGACACGCGGTGCAGTGACTTGTGGTATATCCTCTTGTACTGGTGGTACTGAAGAAGTGACTTCCCCTTTTATTTCCTCCAGAACAATCTTACTCATGGGCTTGTGGTTCATCACATAGTATTCCTCTAGAAATCTGGCATTCGTGCTAACGATCACCCTCTGATCTCTAGGACTATAAAATAAACCACCTTTCATTCCTCTAGGATAGCCAATGAACATGCATACTTCTGTACGAGGTTCCAACTTACCAGCATCTGCCTTCAGCACATGTGCTGGACTCCCCCATATCCGAATATGTCTTAGACTAGACTTTCGCCCGTTCCACAATTCTGTGGGAGTAGAAGGCACTGATTTAGATGGAACCAAGTTCAGAATGTACACCGTCGTATCTTGAGCATATCCCCAGAACGAATATGTCAACTCAGAATAACTCATCATCGATCTAACCATCTCCAAAAGATTCCTATTCCTTCACTCTGCTACACCATTCTGCTGGGGTGTGCCAGGTGCAGACAATTGGGATTGAATCCCAGCCTCTGATAAGTAATTCCTAAACTCTCCCAAGAGGTACTCACCACCACGATCAGATCGTAGTGTCTTGATACTTTTACCTTGATGTTTCTCCACATCAACCTTGAATTCTTTGAACTTGTCAAAGCATTCAGACATGGGGCGCATCAAGTAAATGTATCCATATCTCGAATAATTGTCTATAAAAGAGACGAAATACTCAAAACCACCTCTAGCCTAGATAGACATAGGACCACAGAAATCAGAATGAACCAATTATAACACATCTTTGGCTCTATACCGGTTGGCCTTAAAAGGCCTCTTGGTCATTTTACCCTCCAAGCAAGATTCACAGGTTGGGAAATCTTCCACCACTAATGAACCCAGAGGTCCATCAGCTATCAACCTTTGAATTCTGCTTGGGTTAATATGACCAAGCCTAAGATGCCAAAGATATGTTTGGTTCATCTTCGAAGGTTCTTTTCTCTTATTGGAATTAGAAGATGAGTTATTAACTGTTGGATCGAAGCGGATCGCTAGAGGGGGGGGGTGAATAGCGATAAAACCTTTTTCTTTTCTTTTCATTCGTTAAAACTCGAGAGATAATTAATTACAGCGGAAATATAAATGTAAAGTAAAAAGAAACAAAGGAGTTTTACTTGGTTTGTAGCCTTCGGCTACTACTCCAAGGCCCTAGCAGTCCTCGACCACATACGGAGGTTAAAAACACTAAAGAACTCCTCCCCTTTAGAGGTAGGAGTTTAATCGATACAAGTAAAGCACAAAGCTTGAGGTAGAGGGACACTCCCCCTCTCCTCGTTACAATAAAAGTTCCGAAAATGAAAGTACTAAACTGAAATAAAACTCTAACCGACGTAATAAAATGAAAACAAATAAACCTAGACGTCGGAGAAGAAGCACTTCATTGTCGGAGAAGTTGTAGCTTTGCGGAGGCTTTTGGAGGCTTAGAATTGATAATAAAACTCTAGGTTAGGACCTCATTTTATAGCCTTTAAGCCCCTCATCGAATGGGTCTTCAACCAATAGGAATTGGGCACAAAACTCCTTGAAAAATGGTGATAAAGCTTGACTCCTCGAGGCTGATTTTTGACCATCAGTTGAACTGATTTCTTGGCCGGTTGAACTGATGGCTCAGCAGTTGAACTGATCCTTGGCCGGTTGAACTGATGGCTTAGCATTTGAACTGATTTTTGGCCGGTTGAACTGATTTTTAGACTTTTCGACTGTAATAAAGAGTTAGCTCGAAATATAAGTGAATTCGACGGCCACTTGCCATCCGATCTCAACATAGACCTTCCATGGGAAGTCTTGGTCGGATCGTCACCTAAGGATGTCCCCGTATGGAGGACTCGACCTTACTTACGCTCACTCACACGAGCTTACCTCAACATTTACCTTTGAAGTCTTGCTTTCAGTCTCCACCTGATTCCTTCGGCTCCCTCCGAAGTCCTCCCGGTGTCGCCCGACCACCGCGGCTTCCTCCAGGTGTCGCTAGCCTTTAGCTCCAGCTATAGCAATCTTCTGCACACTCGATTCAGCTCGTGAGATAACGACATGAGCTTAACTTTGTATCGTTTGCTATAATCAAAACTCAGGTTCGACTTAGGTGCCTACTGCACCAACAATCTCCCCCTTTTTGTTTATGGCAAACCCACATACAAAGTTAAGTAAATAGCAAGCATGAAGAATAATGTGCATTAGAAACAAGAAATAAAGAAGATTAAGTTGGAGTAGTAAGGATTTTCTTCAAGTACTCCCCCTTGACCGAGGGTGAGTCTTGAAGAAAGACCTTAATCCTCCCCTTTGAGGGTTTCTTTAAGTAATTAACATTACTTAAAGTTGGCCTTAGTAAAACGTTTAAGTTAAGAGTTCTTCTTAACTTGGCCCTTTCTCCCCCTTAAGTAAAACGTTGACGCCACAAATAAGTTTAAGTTAAGAATTCTCTTAACTTGGCCTTTAATAAGTTTTCAAAACTTAAAGTTAACTTTTGGTTTAAATATAAAGTAAGAGTTAAGTTATCAAAAAAAATTTTGACCCCTTAACTTTGGCCTTTTTCTCCCCCTTTTGCCATATATCGAAAAGAGTGAGTGTGTGTGTGGAAAACAAAAATAAGTGTTAAATTTAAAGTCCAAGCATGTTCCACATTATTTTGAAAATAATATACTGAAAATAAGTTCATCTATAAGATGTTCGACACATATTTGGCTTGATTGATATGAAAGATCAACTAGTCCTGGTCAGAGTCGGTTAGTATGTATGATTATACTCCGTGGTTCATAGCGATGCACTAGCTCTACATCTGGAACCAGGAGTAAGGTCCTAACATCTCACGCCCATCTACGTGGCTAAGTACACAAACACATTAGTCCTATGTGTTGTGAGATGTATTGGCTCCTTAAATCTATAGGTGCATGATATCTAAGGTATGTCCTATACTAGTTCCATAAAAAATGAAAGTTAAGAAATAGTAGTAAGAAAATATAATTTGCAAGTTCCTATTCTACTATGCACATGCCCAATTTTTGTCTTAATAGACTAAATTTGGCTTCAGGTAGGGGTTTAGTAAATAGGTCTGCTAAGTTAGACTTTGATTCGACGTATTCGAGTTGTATGGCTCCGTTGGCCACATGTTCTCGAATGAAATGGTGTTTGACCTCTATATGTTTGGTCCTAGAGTGACATATCGGATTCTTTGTAAGATTAATTGAACTAATGTTATCTACGTGAAGTTTAGTATTCGTAAAGTCTAACTTAAAGTCGCGGAGAGTGTGCTTCATCCAAAGAAGCTGCGTGACACACTCACCCATCGCAATGTATTCGGCTTCGGTGGTAGATAAAGCAACACAGTGTTGCTTCCTACTGCACCAACTCACTAGACTCGAGCCGAGAAGTTGACAACAACCACTCGTACTCTTTCTATCGAGCTTACTACCGGCATAGTCCGAATCGGAGTAGCCGGTTAGTTCGAACTCGGTAGATCTAGGATACCAAATACCGACATTAAGTGTACCCTTTAGATATCTAAGGATACGCTTGACTAGAGTTAGGTGAGACTCCTTGGCACAGGTTTGAAACCTTGCGCACATACTTACTGCAAATAAGATATCAAGTCGGCTTGCAGTTAAGTAAAGGAGACTCCCTATTATGCTTCTATAGTATTTTAAATCAATTGAGTTTCCGATTAAATCTTCTTCTATATTCACATTAGTTGCCATTGGGGTATTAATAATTTTAGCGTCTTGCATTCCAAAACGTTTAATTAATTCCCTAGTATATTTGCGTTGATGTAGGTATATTCCATCTTTAGTTTGTTTAATTTGTAGACCTAAGAAGAAACTTAACTCGCCTACTAAATTCATTTCAAATTCACTTTCCATAAGTGAAATGAACTCATTTAGTAGGATTGAGTTGGTGGTTCTGAAAATAATATCATCTACGTAGATTTGGGCTATGAATATGTCTTTACCTAAGGTTTTTACGAAAAGGGTTGGGTCAACTACACCTTGGTTAAAGCCTTTGGACTTAAGATAAATCGAAAGTCTCTCGTACCAAGCTCAAGGAGCTTGTTTAAGTCCATAAAGAGCTTTCTTTAACCTAAGGACATGATCGGGTTTGTCTAAACTTTCGAAACCGGGGGGTTGACTAACGTAAACTTCTTCTTTAATGTATCCATTTAAGAATGCAGATTTCACATCCATTTGAAACAATTTAAATCCTCGATGTGCTGCATATGCTAATAGCATTCGAATAGACTCTAATCTAGCTACTGGGGCATAGGTCTCGTCGTAATCTAAACCTTCGACTTGACTAAACCCTTTAGCAACTAGTCTAGCTTTATTTCTAACTACTTCACCTCTATCATCAATTTTATTTCTAAACACCCACCTTGTTCCAATGATTGTTTTATCTTTAGGTGGTGGTACTAATTCCCATACTTCGTTCCTAGTGAATTGAGCCAACTCTTCTTGCATTGCAATAATCTAATCGGGATCAAGAAGAGCTTGGTCAATAGTTTTGGGTTCAATTTTAGAAATCAAGGATATTTGACTAAGGTTTCTGTATGAGGCTCTAGTTCGAACTCCTAGACTTGGATCACCTATCACTTGGTCGATAGGATGATTCGTTTGAGTCCTAGTTGGATTTGGGTTTGAGTCTACAACTTGATCCATAGGATGACTCGTTTGAGTTCTAGTTTGGTTGGAGTCATCTATCACTTGGTCAATAGAGTGACTTGGTTGACTTAGGTTAGGATTAACACTAGACCTGATCTCTGGATCAGAGTTAGGTCTAGTATGAGTCGGTTCGCTAATTGGGGTTGCCGGGGGTTTTGTAGGTTCGTGTCCTTCATCAAATACTACATTGATAGTCTCCTCGACTCTAAGGGTGTCGTGGTTATATACTCTATAAGCTCTGCTTGTAGTCGAGTATCCTAGAAAGATTCCGGTCGTGGTTTTGGATGTAAATTTCCCTAGGTAATCCTTAGTGTTTAGGATATGTACCTTACACTCAAATACCCTAAAGTACTTGATGTTAGGTATTTTATCGTGATAAATCTCGTATGAGGTCTTAAGGTGCCTCTTTACCATAAGGATTCTATTTTGGACATAGCATGTCGTATTCATGGCTTCAGCCCAAAACCTATCAGGTAGGTTATACTCATTAAGCATTGTCCTAGCGGCTTCTTGTAGGGTTTTATTTTTGCGTTCTACTAGGCCATTTTGTTGTGGAGTTCTAGGGCAAGAGAACTCATGGTGGTATCCATTTAGGTTACAGAATTCTGTAAACTATGGTTTTCGAATTCACCACCATGATCAGTCCTAAGTCTTTTGATTTTAATGCTTTGTTGATTTTCTATTAATTTAAATAGATTGATTAATTGATCTAGGGTATCACTTTTGTGTTTGATGAACCTAACCCAAGTAAATCTAGAATAGTCATCAATTATGACTAAGCAGAATTTACTTCCGTTAAGTAACTTAGCTCCGTGTGAATCAAATAGATCCATGTGTAGGAGCTCAAGCACACTTTTGGTTCGTTCTTGACTAGTTAGTTGATGTTGTGTCCTAGATTGTTTACCTTGTTGACAAGCATTACATATTTTATTATCCAAGTTATTGAGGTTAGGCAAACCTCTAACTAAGTCACTCTGACTCATCTTGTGGATGAATCTTGGGTGTGAGTGACCGAGTCGTCGGTGCCACAACCATGATTCCTCTTGCCGTGTCATAAGACACTTAGTTGAGGAGTTAGTTAAGTTAATAGTGTAAATGTTGTTATTTCTAGTTCTCTTAAGAATTGTTTTAGAGGTTTTGTTTGTATTAATTACGCATTCGTTTTCTAGAAATATGACCTTATAGTTATTATCACACAATTGGCTTACACTGAGAAGATTATATTGAAAATTTTCTACTAATAAACCGTTTTGAATGACAAAATTTGATTTAAGCTCAATATCACCTGATCCGATGATTTTGAGCTTGCCGTTATTTTCGAAGGCTACCGATCCTTGTCGTTTGAATCGAAGCTTCGAAAACTTGAGTTGATCCCCGGTCATGTGTCGGGAGCAACTACTGTCCAACATCCATTGATCCTACATGCAAGGTAGTTGGATCGGATATTGGATTTATTAAAAATTGGTTGAAAATTATTAACCTAAATCATCTCACCCATGTCTACATGATCAAACATGTTAATCCTATATTTTCTTGTGAGATGACTTCCAATTTTAGTTGAATTAAATTTAATGACTTAAACACTTGTCAACCTTGCGTTAGATTCGGATTTGACCTTAGGCTCATCAAGTCACCTTTTCAAGATCATGGCTTCCAGGTCGTGGCGAGGCACAGAGACCTTCTTTGATCGGAACAACGATCACTTCCTTAGACAAAGCCATTTTCAAGAAAATAGAGACTTGACTCACCTAATACCACTTCCTGGTCTAACTAGTCTAGGATACGGCGAGGTAGCTTCAGCTAGTTCCACTCGGTCAAGTGCACCGAACTAGATACGCCTTATCTAGCCCGAATACACAAGACTCCACTTTCCTAGCGTACTATCATCTCGCCGCATCCTGGTACTATGTTATCAAGTATTGACGAGTTATAGTCCTATCTAACCATTCTAAAAAGAAAAATAAAACCTAAGCATGCAATTTCTAAGTTAAAACACAAACAAATTTCGTACTAGCTCCCCTTGGACCGTTGAATCGATTCGGTCTCTCCACATAGTGGATTTGGTCCTTGGGAACCCAGTACTGGTTTGATCCTAAGTTTGAAATTAAGGTGGTCTTAGGGACCCATGCTTGGACACGTTTTTTATGTCTACTTACGATTGACATATATGACTTATTGGTCGTGTTTGAGCTAAACCCTAGCCCGGCCTTGTTGTACACGGCCCTTTGCGATCCAAGTAGGAGGTCAAGTCCTTTGGATCCCAAAGTAAACCTTTCCAACGTATTCCTAAGATCTTCGACTTGACTTTTCAAGAGTGAGTTCTCAACTTCGAGTTTTTCAACCCGAGTTGAGTCCTTCTCTTGAACTCGACTAGTCGAAGAGGTTAGGGAGACCTCGTGTTTGAGGAGTTTAACTTCCTCAACCAGGGTCTCGACCTTGGACTCGGACTTAGCTAACTTTCTATTTAAAAACTTAATTGCACTATAAAGTGTGGTAATAAGAGAGCGACTTACCTTGAGTTTATCTTTTGAACCGGATGCGTATCCGTGGCTTGTCTTGAATAGTGCTTCACAGTCTGACTCATCTTCGGTTTCCGATTCAAGTTCCGGTTCCGACTCTGTCTCCGATTCCACCGGTTTAGCCATAAGAACTCGATCGTTGTCTTCTTCCTTGGAAGATTCTTCCCAAGTAGCGTTGAGTGCCTTTTTGTATTTTGGTGCCTTGCTCTTGAGTTTTGGGCATTCGGACTTAATGTGTCCAAACCTGTTGCATTCATAACATCTTATGTTTGAACTTTTAGGCTTACCTTCGTTGGGTCGAGTGACGGCTCATTTTCGGCCCTTGACTATCCTCCGAACTAGGTTTACTAGTTCGGCTTCCATTTCCGAGTTGACCTCCGAATCCGACTCATCCTCTTCTTCCTTCGGAGGTGGCTTGCTAGCGATTTTCTTCTTTGAACCTGCAAATAAAGCTATACCTTTCTCGGGTTCCGAATTAGGCTGCTCATGAAGTTCAAAATCAGAAAAAAGTTCATCTAATCTAAGTTTAGAAAGATCCTTGGAGACCATGTAGGCATCGACAATGGATGCCCACAAGGTAGTCCTTGGAAAGGAGTTTAGGACATACCTTATAAGATCGCGGTTTTTGACCTTTTGCCCGATTGCGTGTAGGTTGTTGACTATGTCCTGGACTCGGGCGTGAAGTTGCGTCGCGGACTCGTGTTCCTGCATTTTTAGGTTATATAGTTTATTGAATAGAAGATCACGCTTACATACCTTGGCTTCATCGGTCCCTTCGTGTAGCTCCACTAGTTTTGTCCAAAGGTCCTTTGCGCTTATGAAGGGGCCGACTCTTCCTTGGATAAGCCGCATTGGAGGATTTGTGTTGCCTTGGCGTCGGCTTCGACTTGTCGTTTTGTCGCAATGGTCCATTGATCATAATCCAAGGAGTCACCCACTTCATTAGTCGGAAGTGTGAAACCCGTTTGGATTATGATCCACATCTCGATTTGGGTTTTGAGAAAGCATTCCATCCGACCCTTCCAATAACGGAAGTCATCTCCGTTGTAAAACAGAGGTCGGACAGTGCTAAAACCCTCGAGATGGAACATTAGAACAAAAGACACAAGGAGACGAAGACGAAGAAACTAGCAACGACAAAAACACAAAAAAAAGTACCAAGACTCGCGTCTTGGATTAGTAGTGCGGGAGAAAAAATAACAAAGCAAAATAAATCTGAAATAAACAGAATTAAAAAGAAAAAAAATCTGTAAAATGGCTAGATTGGTGGTTTCACAAAATCTTAGCAGCCCCCGGCTCTGATACCAATTGTTGGATCGAAGTGGATCGCTAGAGGGGGGGTGAATAGCGATAAAACCTTTTTCTTTTCTTTTCGTTCGTTAAAACTCGAGAGATAATTAATTGCAGTGGAAATGTAAATGTAAAGTAAAAAGAGACAAAGGAGTTTTACTTGGTTCGTAGCCTTCGGCTACTACTCCAAGGCCCTAGCAGTCCTCGACCACGTACGGAGGGTAAAAACACTAAAGAACTCCTCCCCTTTAGAGGTAGGAGTTTAATCGAAACAAGTAAAGCACAAAACTTGAGGTAGAGGGACACTCCCCCTCTCCTCGTTACGATAAAAGCTCTGAAAATGAAAGTACTAAACTGAAATAAAACTCTAACCGACGTAATAAAATGAAAACAAATAAACCTAGATGTCAGAGAAGAAGCACTTCGTTGTCGGAGAAGTTGTAGCTTTGCGGAGGCTTTTGGAGGCTTAGAATTGATAATAAAACCCTAGGTTAGGACCTCCTTTTATAGCCTTTAAGCCCCTCATCGAATGGGTCTTCAACCAATAGGAATTGGGCACAAAAATCCTTGAAAAATGATGATAAAGCTTGACTCCTCGAGGCTGATTTTTGACCATCGGTTGAACTGATTTCTTGGCCGGTTGAACTGATGGCTCAGCAGTTGAACTGATTTTTGGCCGGTTGAACTGATTTTTAGACTTTCTGACTGTAATAAAGAGTTAGCTCGAAATATAAGTGAATTCGACGGCCACTTGCCATCCGATCTCAACATAGACCTTCCATGGGAAGTCTTGGTCGGATCGTCACCTAAGGATGTCCCCGTATGGAGGACTCGACCTTACTTACGCTCACTCACACGAGCTTACCTCAACATTTATCTTTGAAGCCTTGCTTTCGGTCTCCACTTGATTCCTTCGGCTCCCTCCGAAGTCCTCCCGGTGTCGCCCGACCACCGCGGCTTCCTCCGGGTGTCGCTAGCCTTTAGCTCCAGCTATAGCAATCTTCTGCACACTCGATTCAGCTCGTGAGATAACGACATGAGCTTAACTTTGTATCGTTTTCTATAATCAAAACTCAGGTTCGACTTAGGTGCCTACTGCACCAACATTAACTTCTATTTGCATCGTGGGAGCTTTTGGTTCAAGTGTGTATAGATTTCCTATCAATGCACAGGAACAGATAATGTCCCTATTCCTTTTTATAATAATTCTATCATTAAAAGAAATAGAATATCCATCCATAAACAATTTAGAAACATAAATTAAATTCTTTCTAAATAAAGGTACATAAAGGCAATTCTTAAGAACCAAAACTTTATTTTTCTCAAAAGACAAATAAACATCTCCCACTACAACAGCTGCCACCTTCGTGGCATTGCCTAAGTAAACGGTAATCTCCCCTTTAGCTAGTCGTCGGGTTTTCTGAAACCCCTGCAAAGTATTGCAGACATGATTAGTGGCTCCCATATCTATACACCAAGTGCCGGTAGATAACACCGCTAAACATGTTTCAACGACTAGACCAAAGGATATACCTTTGTTCTGTTTCAGATTGGGACAATCCTTCTTCTAATGTCCAGTCTGCTTGCAAGTGAAGCACTTGCCTTTCAGCTTCTTCACTCCTCCCTGAGATCCTCCCACCAGCTTTGCTCCTTTCGGCTTAGAAGTAGAAACCTTCTGAGCAACAATGGCCTGAGCCTGAGCAAGCCTTTCTATCGACTGGAGAATGATATCGACCTGGGTTTCCCCATCGATCTCAGCTCCAAGGACTTCCAGCTCATTCGCAGGCTTAGGAGGACACTCTTTAAAGAGTACATACTTGTACTCCTCAGCAGTTGAGACAATATCAAGATTCCTTTTTCCAATCAACATAATTATGTACAGTAAGTTTATTCTCCTTTAGTATCACAGCAAGTGGACTAAAAGTTATTTTTGAAAAACCTAAGAATCACATATATCATTAATTTAGATTCCAAAAAATTATTTATTCCTCAAACAATAAAATTTTAAAATCAACCAACACCTCAAAACACCGAGAATATCGTATGCCACGATCGTGTGGACGTATATGAATTCTACATTTGTAAGAGGAGGTTTTACCCATTAATTTTACTATCTTGTCAACCTAACTTTTTGATAAATAAAATTAATAGTTGGTTTCTCTTCGGCCCTACAAATAAAAGCAGTGACTCCGATGGGGAGTATACTTATATTTGCATCTAAGTGTTCACCATTACTCGATACTAAGGAAATTATCTCGGGTTATGTGCCTTCCGATGGAGAAGTACACACGCTCCTTAATAATTTCCTATAACCATATTCGACCCTGTGATTTGCAAACAAACTCATCCGATGGGGAGGAAGGCACTCAGAGCTGACGCGCAAGTTTGGTTGCATCACATGTCAAATCGTAATGGAGGCCGTGGGAATTTAAAAAAAATATCCCTCTCCCACTTAGTAATTTGAAATTGAGGAATTTTCTAGCCTACGACATGCATATCAAACAATAAGCAATAAATATGAAAAATAAATATTTTCCAACTATTATGGCTTTTGTCTTCAATATGTCTCCCGTCGTATCGCCATCTCGTCCGCACCTCCTACACCATGTACGAGCCATCCGGAGATCCGAGCCGAGAACAAAAATATTTTAATTTACATCTATCGATCCTATACTCCACGAGGGAGTGTACATGAAATCTAGATCGAAAGTAAACTAAAATAGAAAGAGTGGCTAAACAATGTCGTATCAAATTTACAAAAATTAAATACTAGCCTCGTCAACCCTGAGGATTCAACAAAATATACAATTACACACATACAATCACATACACACATATGGCCATAATAGTTGGATCCTATGCCTGCAACCAAAGAGTTAACCTACGCATATCCTACTATTATCCGACACATATAATATATGAAAAGTGCATAAAAGTAACTGAATCCTAAACTCACAAAACCGGAAACCGTGGCTCTGATACAACTTGAAGGGTTTTGCCCAGAACCAAAGCTCTTATTCCACATGAAGGTGGAGAAACTTCGCTTCCCACTTCAACTCGGTCTCTTGTTCATGGCGATCCCATCAACGTCCCCGGATAAAAAAAATTTAATCCTAGACAAAAGGGATCATCCAAGCAACCGTTTCATCGTCGTGCTATTCGATTAGAGTAGTCACTTGAACAAACTTGTTGTTCAAGCAACCAACCTCTATTCTACAAATAGCCACAGAATAGACGATGTACAGATCGCCGGCTTTTATGTTTATGTTCGGGGTTCATGTTATATTAGCCACATACATAAATTAACAACCACATACAACATGCATATAATTGAAAAACAATTATAGACATAATACAAAAGAACACTAATCAAAATAAACAAGATTATACCTCTTGTTATACCTCTTGATCTTCTATTGTATGTCCTCCCTCCTTTTAGACGTCGTGTGGGCGACGATCTTCCAAAAGTCGAAGCCTCCTAGATCACCAATCTTCCTTTCCTTGTTCACTCCGAACAAAAGAAGATCATAAAACAAAACTCTTCTTCCTATCTAGAATCGGCCACCAAGTCAATAGACTCGATGTTGCCGCCGGCTAAGGAAGAGAACGTGGAGTATAGGAACCAGCCAAAGGAGAATCAAATGAGGGTGATGGGCATCAGCTAACACTTGGAGAAGAGAAAGGAACCCAATCTTCACCTTGTAGCCGCCCAAAACCCTAACCATAACTTTCCTAGACCACCGGCTAAAGAAGAGGGGAAGAGGAATAGATTGAGCACCGGCCAAAGTAGAGGGAAGAAGAATAGGTGCCGGCAACACCTTAGGAAGAAGAAGAAAGCAACTTCTCCTTATGTTGCCGCCCACTCCAACACCCAAACCCTATCCGCCCAAACACAATCCTAACCTAATTAGGATTCCTTGCCACCCAAGGGAAGTAAACCCTAATCTCCCTTCCATCAAGTTGCCGCCAACCCCTTGCCCTCCTTTTATAGAGTTAGGGATAAGCCTTATTTTAATCTCCACCATTGGTTCTAGGGATTTAATCTCAACCGTCGGATCTAGAGATTTAATCTCAACCGTCGGATCTAGAGATTTAATCTCTACCTTTGGATCTAGAGTTTTGTTTTCATCCATTGGATCTAAAGCTTCATGAGGTATTAATAGGCTACAATAGGGACCATGAGGAGGAGTTGGATCTTGGCCACCCAATGGATCAAGCCCACATAAAGTCCGTGTTGGGTTTCCGGCACCGCGGCGTGTGTGTGTTCGATCACGTTTCGTAAACATGAACACAACGGAAGCAATAAAAATAATAAATCTACATTTATTACAACACACACAATACACGCATGCATATTACAACAAGTGTAGACATAACCGTAAATTTAAATTTGCAATAAAAGGAAATTTATCTACGTTATACCTTTCGTATTACGTGTAGCGGGAACGGCATCAACCGGAACGATCCTCGCTAGAATCGTCTCTATCCGTATCCACGCCGAGTATCCTTAGGATGACTTCGCTAAGCCACGAGCTTCGTCTTCGTACGGGTTACTAGCCTCGTGTTGAAGACGACGTGATCGAGAGATGATCACGATCCGAATCCAAATTCGGATCCAAAACTGAGTTCTCAAAACTCGCTTCTCCGGAGAGGTATTCGTCAACCGATTGACGAATCCTTCGTCCTCCACCTCAGAGGATTACTGGAGATCGAATCCCTCGTAAGTTAGCCACTGTCGGAGCTCTAACCGTCATCCAAACGATGCTCCAACGAGAGGAGAACAAGCTGTCCAGAAAACTGGACAGCTTTGGTGGAGGTGATAGGCGCCGGCCAACCAAGGAAGATAGAGCTCACCTTGATGCCAAACCTGAAGGAGATCTCCGGAGAACTAACCGGCAGCAGCTCGATGCTGGCGAGGGGGAAGGAAGCTACCTTCTGGACGCCGGTTGGAGGAGCTATGGGCGGCGGCAAGAGGTTGGCGCCGAAAACTCCAATAAGGAGGTGGGCGGCAACTTTAACCTAGGGGTTTTGGATTAGGGCTTAATTATCCCTTAAGCCCTCTTTTATAGAGAACTAATTCTCTTAATGGTTATTGGATCATAACCATTAGGCCCGTTAACCAGCTCCATTAAGAAAAGTTAAAATAAACCAAACCATGATGGTTTATTTTAAGTTAAAACGAACCAAACCAACTTTTGGTTCATTCGTTTAAAATAAACCAAACCCTTTGGTTTATTCTCCTCCATTGGATCAGAACCAAACCATTTTGGTTCATCCATTACGTCTTCATAAGACTCGGCCCATCCACGCTTCCATTGCGACTGAAACGATTTCATGCTCGCTTTATGTTTGGTCCAACCAAACCTTGTTTCTCTCGGTCTGAGAATCCCATTCTCAAGCTTGTTTTAAATCCTTCGGATTACACTCGTTGTGCGTGTGACCAAATAGGTTCTCGGTTTATGTTGGTCGTCTATAATTTACCATTAATTATAGAACGATCATGAGTGGCACCTAGTAGTGTATCATGATCCCCAATTAACCGAAAAGATCAACGGTTGATCCAGAACTATTTCTGAAACCCTTCAGCAGCTCGAATGATTTGTGCCCCATTCCCTTCACTCATCTTATACCCACTTGGTTCAGGACATGGTCTATAGTGTCAGTCCCCACTAGGCTGACTACGTCACACCTAGCCCAAGTATCATTTTCTCGTCCTACGGATTCTAGTTACTCCACATGTATCGAAGAGTACCTTACTCTAAACATGTAATGCTTTGGCCAAAGACTTTAGTAACAATCCGACGAGAGCCATGGGTATACATCTCCTCGCAAGGAGTGGTGAATCCTTTATAGGCTATTCAAACACCTTCGATCATTTCGACTTATATCCAATCATCCCGGGTCCACATCTCCTTAGAGATGTTTGCTTAAGATGTCAAAGCATAAGTCTCCATGATCAAGATGACTTGAATACCGCAAGTCAAAGGAACATCGCACTTAAGCTACAGTAAGAACTTCATTGACATATCTATATATGCAGAGAACCATATGAAGTCTTACGGCTGGTCACTCCAATGAACTAGTTACCATAACTAGCATCCACGATCAACTCCGAACATCACAATGTCTCCAGCCAGTGAGAATCAGCTGCTTGGATACACCAAGGAGTATACCTCGTGCTAGTCTCGACAGAATTGATGGTGTCCAAATTCATCAATTCATCGACTAGGGATAATTCCGATACATCACAATTACACATGTAGAGATACTCACTAGTTGTGATCCAATCACAAATTCTCTCATGCTTTGAATCGCATCGTGGACATTCAGTAAATGAGTTTAAGATCCAATCAAATACATAAAACATGTATACTCAAATAGTGAATCTTCATTTATCATATAAATGGTTCATACATAAGGCGATTGCTTTAGGACATCTCTCATATATTACTAACAGACTCCCACTTGGCCTAATGCCAATCGCTATGGTATCCAATACCATAAGCTCTAACATGACCCTCAAACTTACTTTGAGGTAATGCCTTAGTCAAAGGATCCGCTAAGTTCCTTTCAGTGGGAATTTTCTCGATTTGTATTTCGTTCCTACTGATGATCTCTCTGATAAGATGATAGCGGCGAAGCACATGTTTGGATCATTGATGAGACCACATCAAGTTCAGAGATGAACTTCTTGATCCAAACCGCTTCCTATGCTGCTTCCAAAGCTGCAATGTATTCTTCCTTAGTGGCAGAATCCGCTATAGCGTCAAGCTAGGAACCTTTCCAACTTATTGCGCCTCCATTCTAGGTGAATACATACCCAGACTGAGACATGGAATCATCCTTGTCTGTCTGGAGCTGGCATCCGTATACCCACGTATCACCATGTACCCTTCTCCATATATTAGGAACACATCCTTAGTTCTTCTCAAGTACTTAAGGATCGTCTTAACATCCACCCAATAATCCATTCCTGGATCAGACTAGTATCTGCTCGTGACACTCAGAGCATACGATACATCGGGCCTCGTACATAACATAGCATACATGATAGATCCTATTGCGGATGCATAGGGAATCTTACTCATGCAAATCCTCTCGTCTTCTGTGCGCGGACACATAGACTTCGAAAGGTGTACCCCATGCCTGATGGGTAAGAAACCTTTCTTGGATTCCGACATGCTAAACCTCTTTAGCACTCGGTCTATATATGTAGACTGCGAAAGACCAAGCAACCGTTTCAATCTATCTCTATAGATCTTAATCCTGAGGATGTAGGTTGCTTCTCCCAGGTCTTTCATGGAGAATGTCTTGGATAACCAAACCTTAACTGACTGTAAGACTGAAACATCGTTTTCCTATAAGTAATATGTCATCGACATATAATACTAGGAACACGATTGCACTCCCACTAACCTTCTTGTACACACAAGGTTCGTTTGGATTTTGTGAGAAATCAAACCTTTTGATCGTCTCATCAAAACGGATATTCTAGCTTCTGGATGCTTGCTTCAATCCATAAATGGACCGTCGCAATTTGCATACCTTGGTTTTTTCAACCGATGTGAAACCCTCAGGTTGTATCATATACACGTCCTCGAGCAGGTTTCCATTAAGGAAAGTTGTTTTCACATCCATCTGTCATATCTCATAATCATAATGAGCCGCTATGGCCAGGAGCATCCGAATGGATTTAAGCATAGCTACAGGCGAATAGGTTTCGTCATAATCAACACCTTGCTTTTGACGATATCCTTTCGCCACCAATCTAGCCTTATAGGTAATCACATTACCATCCATGTCGGTTTTCTTCTTGAAAACCCACTTGCACCCTATAGGCTTTATGCCTTCAGGTTGGTCAACCAAGTTCCAAACTTGGTTTTCATACATGGAATCCATTTCCGACTTCATGGCACCAAGCCACTTATCCCTTTCTGTAATTGTCAGCACTTCTTCATAACTGGTAGGCTTCTCATCATCAATGAGTAACACATCGCTCGATTCACTTACGAAATCCATATCTCTCAGAATATTGTGTTCTACCAGGATCTACGAAGATGTGGTGTTACAATAGGTCCAAATTGATTGCTCATCACTATGAGTTGCTCTGTGCTTCACCTGTATCTCATTAATGTCTATTTGAGTCTCTTGAGCCTCCTCAAGCTCGACAACACTCCCACTGTTTTCTTGCAAGAGAAACTCTTTCTCTAGAAACACAGCATGCCTTGAAACAAACACCTTTTGTTCCACAGGATGATAGAATTGGTAACCCCTTGTTTCCTTAGGGTATCCAACAAATAGACATTTATCAGACTTAGCATCTAATTTGTCTGATACAGTCCGCTTCACATAAGTAGGACAACCCCATATCTTCAAGTAAGATACATGAGGTTTCTTACCATTCCATATCTCATATGGAGTAGTTGAGACTACCTTGGTAGGCATTCTGTTTAACAAGTAAACAAATGTCAAGTGCATAGCCCCAAAAGGACTTGGGAAGAGTCGCATGATTCATCATTGACCTGACCATGTCCAACAAGGTCCGGTTACGCCTCTCAGATACACCATTATGCTGTGGTGTATATGGCGGAGTCCATTGAGACAATATGCCATTGTCTCTTAGATAATCAAGAAACTCTTGACTTAAGTATTCACTACCTCGATCCGATCGAAGTATTTTAATACTCTTGTCATGTTGTTTCTCTACTTCATTTCTGAATTCTTTGAACCTTTCAAAGGCTTCAGACTTGTGTTTCATCAAGAACACATACCCAAACCGTGAGTGATCATCGGTGAAGGTAATGAAGTAGCTATAGCCTCCTAATGCTTGAGTTGACATAGGTCCACATACATCAGTATGTATTAGACCTAGTAACTCTCCCACTCATTCACCCTTTCCAGTAAAAGGTAACTTAGTCATCTTGCCTTTTAAGCATGATTCGCATGTATCGTATGAATCCAATTCAAACGATTCTAGAATTCCACATTGGTGTAATTCGGACATGCGTTTCTTGCTTACATGGCCAAGACGACAATACCACATGTAGGAGTCTAATTGATTATCTTTTCGAGAACGCTTGTTGCTCGCTTCGATATTGAAAACATCACTGGATACGTCCAACGTATAAACACCATTGCTTAAAGTTCCAGTCCCATAAAGAACTCTATTCAAAGTTATGTAACAACAATTGTTACTAAAAGTCAAATGGTACCCATTTCTATTTAAACAAGAAATAGAAATGATGTTCTTTATCAACAAAGGAACATAAAAGCAATTGTCCAGTTCTAAGACAAGTCCTACAGGGAGTTCCAACAAATACGTTCCGATGGCGAGTGCAGCAACCGTTTCTCCATTCCCAACACGTAAATTTAACTCTCCCTTGACGAGTCTTCTTCTATTCCTTAGCCCATGTATGTCATTACATATATGTGAGCCACACCCAGTATCAAATACCCAAGTGTCTGAGGAAATAGAATGACAATCAATAAAAAAAATTTCTGAAGAAGATGGGGCATCTAATGCCTTATCCTTCTTCACGGACTCAAGATAAATCTTGCACTTTCTTCGCAAATGGCCTTACTTGCCATAATGATGGCAAGTGCCCTTTTGAGCTGGTTCTGCCTTTTTAGCCTTTTTTCTTCTTCCCCTTCTGTTGTTCCTTTGACTCCCTCTTAGAACCTTTCTTCGAGGAATCAACTAACAACACCGTCCCCTGCTCATGCTTCTTAGAAGGCTCCACAGTCTTCAGCATGTTGAGTAGTACCACAGATGAACCTTCTTGAATCTCAGAGGTGAAGAGGAGCTTGGAGACTTCGAACCTTTCGAATCTCACTTGCTTATCAAACAACTCATAAAGATGAAGGACTACGATATGAGCATCCATATGCTCATGCTGCTTTCGTAGCTTGGGTTCCATCGCGGCTAGCATGATGCAACTTGTCAGTTTAGAATCAGTCACATATTTCTGATAGACCAACAATTGGTCCGGAGTTGCATCGTCACTAGGATGGGCGAGAAGAGGCGCTTCGAGGACATACGCAAGCTTTTCACCTTGAGAACAATTCTCAAGTTTCTAAGTCAGTCCAAGAAGTTTGGCCCAGTCAATTTATTCGAATCCAAAATGGAACACAAATTCAAAGACATCATGATCAATCTTAGAAATACAAACGAGCATATATGAGAAAATGATTTTTAAAATGCATCAATATACATTTATAAATCCCATTCATTTTTCGAATTTCAAAAACCCCAAAATCACTTCGGGAGATCGTAGGTCCATCTCCGAATGGGATGATATCCATCATAATTATGAACAACCTTGGAGAGAGTCCAACAAGCCATTCATAACTACGACGGTAGATATCATCTATACCGATTGCATATCACGTATATGCAACTATCACAATGTGCTATCAACTAATTGAATGTTCACACATACGTTGGGTTGTTAACACATTAACAAGTATGCATCATATGCATAGCACCCAACTTCACCTCCCTTTACATCGACCTTGGAGAGAGTCCAACAAGCCGATGCTCCAGGTTAAAGCCAACCCATTAATCGAGAAATAGTTTTAATATGGTTAGAGCGCATTCAACCAATTAGCCCAGCTTGGAGAGAGTCCAACAACCAAAGCTAACGATTGACCTCGACTCTTACCATATTAGTATTAAACTATTCCATGGTTTGAACATGTTCGGGTTCGAGCCGGGCTTGGAGAGAGTCCAACAACCCAAACAAGAAACGGAACTCTGGTTCTAACCATATTAATGGAAGGTGTAGGCTTTAATATTGTTTAAGGGTTTTATGTCTCATCCTCTTTGTATGCAAATAACTATTATCTACATGGCATGACATACATGGCATACATCTACATGTCACGACACGCATGGCATAATGTTATGCATCTAATGCAATTACATGGCATACAATTATGTCATGTATATATTTCCTTATATGTCATAACTATTTATGGAAATAAAATATGTTTAAGATTTGATTCTCCAAATCAAATCATAATTAAATTAGGAAACAAATTTCCAAATCTAATCACATATTTTATTCATGGAATTATTTGATTAACGAAAATCTATTTAGGAAACCAATTTCCTAAATCATTAAAACTACTTATGGAAATAGACAACTTTCCAAAAGTGGAAGATTTCCATAAATACTTCTAGACTTTCCAAAATTGAAAAATTTCCATAAATACTTCTAAATTTCCAAAATTAGAAAATTTCCAGAAATAACATTATGACTATCGCAAAACCATTTTACGATTATGTCGAAACACAACTTGGGCTCTGATACCACTGTTGGGTTTCCGGCACCGCGGCGTGTGTGTGTTCGATCACGTTTCGTAAACATGAACACAGCGGAAGCAATAAAAATAATAAATCTACATTTATTACAACACACACAACACACGCATGCATATTACAACAAGTGTAGACATAACCATAAATTTAAATTTGCAATAAAAGGAAATTTATCTACGTTATACCTTTCGCATTACGTGTAGCGGGAACGGCATCAACCGGAACGATCCTCGCTAGAATCGTCTCTATCCGTATCCACGCCGAGTATCCTTAGGATGACTTTGCTAAGTCACGAGCTTCGTCTTCGTACGGGTTACTAGCCTCGTGTTGAAGACGACGTGATCGAGAGATGATCACGATCCGAATCCAAATTCGCATCCAAAACCGAGTTCTCAAAACTCGCTTCTCCGGAGAGGTATTCGTCAACCGATTGACGAATCCTTCATCCTCCACCTCAGAGGATTATCGGAGATCAAATCCCCGGTAAGTTAGCCACTGTCGGAGCTCTAACCGTTGTCCAAACGATGCTCCGACGAGAGGAGAACAAGCTGTCCAGAAAACTGGACAGCTTTGGTGGAGGTGATAGGCGCCGGCCAACCAAGGAAGATAGAGCTCACCTTGATGCCAAACCTGAAGGAGATCTCCGGACCACTAACCGGTAGCAGCTCGACGCCGGCGAGGGGGAAGGAAGCTACCTTCTGGACGCCGGTTGGAGGAGCTAAGGGCGGCGGCAAGAGGTTGGCGCCGAAAACTCCAATAAGGAGGTGGGCGGCAACTTTAACCTAGGGGTTTTGGATTAGGGCTTAATTATCCCTTAAGCCCTCTTTTATAGAGAACTAATTCTCTTAATGGTTATTGGATCATAACCATTAGGCCCGTTAACCCGCTCCATTAAGATAAGTTAAAATAAACCAAACCATGATGGTTTATTTTAAGTTAAAACGAACCGAACCAACTTTTGGTTCATTCGTTTAAAATAAACCAAACCCTTTGGTTTATTCACCTCCATTGGATCAGAACCAAACCATTTTGGTTCATCCATTACGTCTTCATAAGACTCGGCCCATCCGCGCTTCCATTGCGACTGAAACGATTTCATGCTCGCTTTATGTTTGGTCCAACCAAACCTTGTTTCTCTCGGTCTGAGAATCCCATTCTCAAGCTCGTTTTAAATCCTTCGGATTACGCTCATTGTACGTGTGACCAAATAGGTTCTCGGTTTATGTTGGTCGTCTATAATTAACCATTAATTATAGAACGATCATGAGTGGCACCTAGTAGTGCATCATGATCCCCAATTAACCGAAAAGATCAACTGTTGATCCAGAACTATTTCTGAAACCCTTCAGCAGCTCGAATGATTCGTGCCCCATTCCCTTCACTCATCTTATACCCACTTGGTTCAGGACATGGTCTATAGTGTCAGTCCCCACTAGGCTGACTACGTCACACCTAGCCCAAGTATCATTTCCTCGTCCTACTGATTCTAGTTACTCCACATGTATCGAAGAGTACCTTACTCTAAACATGTAATGTTTTAGCCAAAGACTTTAGTAACAATTCGACGAGAGGCCATGGGTATACATCTCCTCGCAAGGAGTGGTGAATCCTTTATAGGCTATTCAAACACCTTCGATCATTTCGACTTATACCCAATCATCCCGGGTCCACATCTCCTTAGAGATGTTTGCTTAAGATGTCAAAGCATAAGTCTCCATGATCAAGATGACTTGAATACCGCAAGTCAAAGGAACATCGCACTTAAGCTACAGTAAGAACTTCATTGACATATCTATATATGCAGAGAACCATATGAAGTCTTACGGCTGGTCACTCCAATGAACTAGTTACCATAACTAGCATCCACGATCAACTCCGGACATCACAATGTCTCCAGCCAGTGAGAATCAGCTGCTTGGATACACCAAGGAGTATACCTCGTGCTAGTCTCGATAGAATTGATGGTGTCCAAATTCATCAATTCATCGACTAGGGATAATTCCGATACATCACAATTACACATGTAGAGATACTCACTAGTTGTGATCCAATCACAAATTCTCTCATGCTGTGAATCACATCGTGGACATTCAGTAAATGAGTTTAAGATCCAATCAAATACATGAAACATGTATACTCAAATAGTGAATCTTCATTTATCATATAAATGGTTCATACATAAGGCGATTGCCTTAGGACATCTCTCATATATTACTAAAAGTCCGATCCATTAATGATTATCCATTCCACTAGAGGATTACCATTGATCTACCTCACCAACCCCCATAAGTTAATATGGGCTCCATATATTATTTGTACATTTTTTTCCCCGTGTTTAAGATCTCGAATGTTCGTCGATTAATTAATTTACTGACCATTTATTAATCAACATCTAACTCCATGATTAGTACCACTCAACCTTTTCATCATGCCAGACCAAGTCCACTTGCAGGGTTTACATGATAAACCTTATAAGCTCCTCAAGGGGACATCATCATCCTAATATATAGGGCATGGTTTCCTCCTATAATCAACGGAACACCATATAAATAATTTCATTTCCCAACTTACCGAGCCTATCAATTTAATCTATAAATCTCGCCCATTGGTAAATCAAAGAAATGAATACTAAGTATATGTGCTCGTTATTATATCGGGATTAAGAGCATGTACAATATAATATCTGAGGTCCGATTCGATTATGTAGTCAGCAATAAATCGAATCATCTCTAAGTCGGTCCTGCTCAATACACACAAAGTGCACTAGCGTAATTCTATGGTCAAGACAAACCAATACCAAATCACACTACAACCATACCAATGGTTTGTCCAAAGCCATCTCGGTTGTGAGCCTATACTTATACTTTACAAGGAGCCAATAACATGATCTTGTTGGGATGTCGCTTCGGAGGCTCATTGGCTCCCATGTCCCCGGATTAAAATTTTCACTAATGAAAGACTTAATCCGGATGGGATGAGCTTCCTTGGCACAACCTATTCGTCGTCGTGCTAACAACTTGAGTGGTCGCTTGAACAAACTAGTTGTTCAAGCAACACAACTCTTCTAGTTGGTTAGCCGCGGAAAAGACGACGGATGGATCGCCGGTTTTTGTGTTTGTCTTCGGGGTCCATGATTATACAATATATATCCATTCATACACATGCATAATCAAAATATTAAAGAACATATTCAGATCTGTAAATAAAGTTAAAAACAACTTTATACCTTACGATCTTCTATCGTATGTCCTATCCTTCTCGTGGACGACGTGTGGACGAAGATCCTCCACGAGTTGAAGCCTTCTTGATCACTTTCTTCTCTACCTTGTCCGCTGCGAACAAAGAGAAGCAATCACAAATACCTTTCCTATCTAGAACCGACCACCAAATTAGGGAATTTGGTGCAACCGCCGGCCAAGGAGCAAGTGGATGATGCGCCGGCCACCAAATGAATGGAAACCGCCGGCCACCTTGGAGAGATTGGAGGAAGATGATTTCCGGCCACCAATGGATGGAGAACCGCCGGCCAAGGAGCAAGGAAAAAGGGAAGAGTGCCGCCCAAAACCAAGGAGGAGAAGAGAGGGATGACCGGCGAAACCCTAGCTTGCCGGCCAAGCTTGTAGCCGCCCAAACCCTAGCCGCCCAATGGAAGATGAGCCAAACCCTAACCCTAATTCGAAAACAAATCTCCTTCTCTTATCCTTGCCGCCCAACCCTAAGCACCTATTTATAGAATAGGGCTTAAGCCTCCTTTAATTTCATCCGTCGGATCTAGGGATTTAACCTCCACCGTCGGATCTAGGGTTTTATCCCAACTGTCGGATCTAGGGTTTCATCTCAACCGTTGGATCTAGGATTTCATCCTAATCGTCGGATCTAGGATTTCATCCCAACCGTCGGATCTAGGGTTTTATCCCAACCGTCGGATCTAGGGATTTAATCTCAACCGTCGATTCTAGGGTTTCATCCTAACCATCGGATCTTAGGGATTTAATCCCAACCGTTGGTTCTAGGGTTTCATCCTAACCATCAGATCTTAGGGATTTAATCCCAACCGTTGGTTCTAGGTTTTGTTTTACATTCTTGGATCTAGACTTCACAAGGATTATATTAGGCTACGATAGGGACCATAAGGAGGAGTTGGGTCTTGGCCACCCGATGGATCGGAACCACACATACTTGATCCATCAATGATGTTCCATTCCACTAGAGGATCATCATTGAACTACCTCACCAACCCCCATAAATTAATATGGGCTCCATATATTATTTGTACATTAATCTCCCCATGTTTAAGATATCGAATGTCCGTCAATTAATTGATTTACTGACCATCAATTAATTAACATCTAACTCCTCGAGTAGTACCACTCAACTTTATCATCATGTTGACTAAGTCAACCAGCTGGGTTTACATGATGAACCTTATGAGCTCCTCAAGGGGACATCATCAACCTAATATATAGGACACGGTTTCCTCCTATAATCAATGGCACACCATGTAAATAATATTATTTCCCAACTTACCGGGCATATTGATTTAATCCATCTAAATCTCACCCTCTGGTAAATTAAAGAAATAAATACTAAGTACATGTGCCCGTTATTATATCGGGATTAAGAGCATGTACAACATAATATCCGAGGTCTGATTCAATTATGTAGTCAGCACTAAATTGAATCACCTCTATGTCGGTCCTACTCAATACACCTAAGTGTACTAGTGTAACTCTATGTTCAAGATAAAACAATACCAAGCTACACTACAACCATGCCAATGGTTTGTCCAAAATCATCTTGGTTGTGAGCCTCTACTTATATTTTACAAGGTACTGATAACATGATCTTCTGTGCCACACCAAGCACCATGTTATCTACAATGTAGAATATTAGACAATATGCACACATATATAATGAATATATAAAATGCAAACAATAATCATGTGATTCTTATTTCAAAATAAAATGTTCATACAGAAAAGAGCTAGGCTTTCAGTATACATTCTAACAATCTCCCACTTATACTAAAAGACTATGCTGTCATCACTCTGCCATACATCCCAGTCCCCATGTCCTCCACATGCCTATCAAGCGCTTTATTGGAAGGGCCTTAGTGAATGGATCCGCGGTTATCCTCGATGCAATCTTGGCGCAAGCTTCTCCTCGCTTTCTGATCTCTCGTATGAGGTGAGTACTTCGCTATGTGTTTACTCGCCTTATGGGCTCGTGGTTCCTTCGAGTTTGCAATCATCATGCTTGTTATCACAATAAATTGTGATAGTTCTGGGCAAACCAGGAATCACATCCAAGTCCATCAAGAAGTTCCTGAGCCATACAGCTTCCTTGGCTGCCTTAGAGGCTGCCACATACTTAGCTTCCATGGTAGAGTCCGCCACGCATTTCTGCTTGACACTCCTCCATACTATGGCTCCACCTCCAAAAGTAAACACAAACCCCGAGGTAGACTTACTCTTGTCCCTATCTGATTAGAAATCTGAATCCATGTAACCCATGGACTAATTGATCCGCCTGATAAACCAGATATAATCCCTAGTCCTTCTCGTGTACTTCAATATATGCTTTACTGCATCGATGTCCCCGTCAGATTACTCGATATTCGCTAACCATGCCCACGGGCAGCGGATATCCGGTCTCGTACATAGCATAGCATACATAAGGCTTCCTACTGCCGAAGCATAAGGAACCGCCTTCATGTCCTCTATCTCCTTTGATGTTTTGGGACACATCTCTTTAGATAAAGGAACTCCATGCCTAAAAGGTAGAAAACCTTTCTTGGAGTTCTGCATGCTAAAACAAGCAAGGATAGTGTCAATATATGAAGCTTGAGATAAGCATAACATCCTTTTCTTGCGATCCCTTATAACTTTGATCCCAAGGATGTGTCCCACTTCTCCCAAGTCCTTCATGTCAAACTGTTTGGACAACCATACCCTTACGTCTGATAACACTTTGATATTGTTGCCAACTAACAAAATGTCATCTATGTATAGTACAAGAAACACCACTACGTTTCCGTCACATCTCTTGTATACACAAGGTTCATCCGGACTTTGAATAAATCCATATGACTGGATTACCTCATCAAAGCGGATGTTCCAAGATCTAGAAGCTTGCTTCAATCCATAAATGGACCGATTAAGCTTACATACAAGATGCTCTTTGCCTTTAGCAATGAATCCCTCTGGTTGCCGCATATAGATGTTCTCCTCAAGACTTCCGTTAAGGAAAGCTGTCTTGACATCCATCTGCCATATCTCATAATCCATATGAGCAGCTATAGATAAGAGAATCCGGATAGACTTAAGCATAGCTACTGGCGAAAAGGTCTCCTCATAGTCGATACCCTCTTTCTGAGTATACCCTTTTGTAACAAGCCTAGCTTTGAAGGTCTCAACCTTCCCATCTACCCCTCTCTTTCTCTTGTAGATCCACTTGCATCCAATATTTTTTACACCATCGGGTGGCTCTACTAGCTCCCAGACCTGATTAGAATCCATAGATTCTATCTCTGAATTCATCGTTCTTTGCCAAGATACCGCATCTCTATCTTGGATTGCCTCGTCATATGTCCAGGGATCAGGTTCATGTTCACCAGGGACTAAGTCCGAAGACTCTCCCAAAAACATGAATCTATCGGGTTGTCTAACAACCCTCCCACTACGACGAGGTACCTCCCGTGTATGCTCTGTGACACGCCGCGGTGCGATGACTTGTGGGTATCCTCTTTGACTCTCAAGAACAATCCTACTCTTGGGCTTGTGGTTCATTACATAATCCTCCTCTAGAAATCAGCGGCGTTCGTGCTAACGATCACCCTCGATCTCTAGGATTATAAAATAAACCACCTTTCATTCCTTAGGGTAGCCAACAAACATGCATACTGAGGTTCCAACTTACCGTCACCTTGACAGGTCTTTGGACTCCCCCATATCCGAATATGTCTCAGACTAGGCTTTTGCCCAATCCACAATTCTATAGGGGTAGAAGGTACTGATTTAGATGGAACCAAGTTCAGAGTATACATTGCCGTATCCAGTGCATACCCCCAGAACGAAACAGGTAACTCAGAATAACTCATCATCGATCTGACCATCTCCATAAGAGTCATATTCCTTCGCTCCGCTACACCATTCTGCTGGGGTGTGCCAGGTGCAGACAATTGGGATTGAATCCCAGCCTCTAATAAGTAACTCCTAAACTCTCCCAAGAGGTACTCGACACCACGATCAGATCGTAATGTCTTGATACTTTTACCTTGACGGTTCTCCACATCAGCCTTGAATTCTTTGAACTTGTCAAAGCATTCCGACTTGCGGCGCATCAAGTAAATGTATCCATACCTTGAATAATCGTCTATAAAAGAGACGAAGTATTCAAAGCCACCTCTTGCCTGGATAGACATAGGACCGCACAAATCAGAATGAACCATTTCCAACACATCTTTGGCTCTATACCCCTTGGCCTTGAAAGGCCTCTTGGTCATTTTACCTTCCAAGCAAGATTCGCAGGTTGGGAGATCCTCCACCACTAATGAACCCAAAGGTCCATCAGCTATCAACCTTTGAATTCTACTTAGGTTAATATGACCAAGCCTTAGATGCCAAAGATATGTTTGGTTCATTTGCGAAGGTTCTTTTCTCTTATTAGATTTAGAAGATGAGTTATTTACTTCTATATGCATCGTGGGAGTTTTTGGTTCAAGAGTATATAAATTGCCAACCAATGTACCAGAACAGATAATCTCCCTATTCCTTTTTATAACCACCTTGTCATTAAAAGAAACAGAATATCCATCCAAAAACAATTTAGAAACTGAAATTAAATTCTTTCTAAAAGTAGGTACATAAAGACAATTTCTCAACTCCAAAAATTTATTCCTATCAAAAGATAAATAAATGTCTCCAACTGCAATAGCTTCCACCTTTGAAGCATTGCCCATGAAGACGGTGATTTCTCCCTCAGCTAGTCGTTGGGTTTCCTGGAACCCCTGCAAAGTATTGTAGACATGATCAGTGGCTCCTGTATCTACACACCAGGTACTGGTAGATAACACCGCTAAACATGTTTCAACAACTAAACAAGAAGATATACCGTTATTCTTTCGGCGAGGACAGTCCGCCTTCCAATGTCCAGTCTGCTTGCAAGTGAAGCACTTGCCTTTCGGCTTCTTCACTCCTGCCTGAGGTCCTCCTGCCACTTTCTTCGCTCCACCTTGCTTCTTCTTCTTCTTACCTTTCGGTTTAGAGGAAGAAACCTTCTGAGTGACCATGGCTTGAGAACTCTGACGAAAAAGCCCCTCTGCCCCCTGGAGTTCTGTCAGAAGCTCCGCCAATGAATACAACCTCTTGTTCATGTTGTAGTTGAGGCGGAACTGCTCAAAACTCCTAGGCAGAGACTGGAGAATGATATCGACATGGGTTTCCCCATCGATCTCAGCTCCGAGGACTTCCATCTCATTAAGATGAGCCATCATCTTGAGAACATGATCCCTAACGGGTGTTCCCTCGACCATGGTGATCGTCATCAAGTTTCTAATTGCCTCTTGCCTAGCCGCCCTACTCTGATGTCCGAAAAGTTCCTTGAGATTGAACATCATGTCATAAGCTGTGGCTATGGCCTGATGCTGATGTTGCAGCACATTTGACATAGATGCCAAAATGTAACACCGCGCCATCTCATCTGCCTTAACCCATTTCTTATAATGTTCTTTCTCCTTTTCATCAGAGTCATCGGTGGGCTTAGGAGGACAGACCTCGAAGAGTACAAATTTGTACTCCTCCGCAGTTAAGACAATATCCAGGTTTCTTTTCCAATCAATGTAGTTTGGACCAGTAAGTTTGTTTTCTTTTAAAATCACAGCAAGTGGGTTGAAAGCCATTTGAAATTCCTAAAAATCACAATAATCAAAAATATTAGATTTCAAATATTATTGATTCCTCAAAACAATAAAATCAATCAACCAACACCTCAAAACAAGAATTTCGTATGCCACATTTGTGTGGGCGTATCTGAAACCTACATTTGTAAGAGGAGGTTTTACCCATTAATTTTATTATCTTGTCAACCTTACTTTTTGACAAATAAAATTAATAGTTGGTTCCTCTTTGGCCCTACAAATAAAAGCAGTGACTCCGATGGGGAGGATACTTTCATTTGCATCTAAGTGTGCACCATTACACGATACTAAGGGAATTATTTCGGATTATGTGCCTTACCGCTGTGGAAGTACACATGCTCCTAGATAATTTCCTATAACCATTATTTGACCTAGTGATCCGCAAACAAACCCGTCCACGGGGAGGAAGGCACTCAGAGCCAACACACAAGTTTGTTCGCATCACACGTCAAATTGTAATGGAGGCCGCGGGAATTAATTAAAATATCCCTCTCCCACTTAGTAAATTGCAAATGAGGAATTTTAAATCACACACAACATGCATATAAAACAAATAAGCAATAAATATGGAAAAAATAGAATTTTTTCAACTATTATGGCATTGTCCTCCAATATGCATCCCGTCGTGTGGCCACCTCGTCCGCTCTATCTTTTCCCGTGCGCAAGTCACCAAAGAGTTCCGAGCCGAGATAAAACATTTTAATTTACATCCATCGATCCTATACTCCACGAAGGAGTGTACAAATAATCTAGATCGAAAGTAAACTAAAATGAGCGGCTAAACAATGCCGTATTTAATTACAAAAATTAAATACTAATCTAGCCTCGTCAACCCCGAGGATTCAAATAATAAATTTTTACACACATCCATTCACATACACACACATGGCCATAATAGTCGGATCTTATGCCTGCAACCAAAAAGTTAAACTACGCATATCCTACTATTATCCGGCACATATAATATATGAAAAATGCATAAAAAATTAACCGAATCCAAAACACAAAATCGGAAACCGTGGCTCTGATACCAATTGTTGGGATGTCGCTTCGGAGGCTCATTGGCTCCCATGTCCCCGGATTAAAATTTTCACTAATGAAAGACTTAATCCGGATGGGATGAGCTTCCTTGGCACAACCTATTCGTCGTCGTGCTAACAACTTGAGTGGTCGCTTGAACAAACTAGTTGTTCAAGCAACACAACTCTTCTAGTTGGTTAGCCGCGGAAAAGACGACGGATGGATCGCCGGTTTTTGTGTTTGTCTTCGGGGTCCATGATTATACAATATATATCCATTCATACACATGCATAATCAAAATATTAAAGAACATATTCAGATCTGTAAATAAAGTTAAAAACAACTTTATACCTTACGATCTTCTATCATTATGTCTATCCTTCTCGTGGACGACGTGTGACGAAGATCCTCCACGAGTTGAAGCCTTCTTGATCACTTTCTTCTCTACCTTGTCCGCCAAGTAACAAAGAGAAGCAATCACAAATACCTTTACTATCTAGAACCGACCACCAAATTAGGGAATTTGGTGCAACCACGCCAAGGAGCAAGTGGATGATGCGCGGCCACCAAATGAATGGAAACCGCCACCTTGGAGAGATTGGAGGAAGATGATTGCCGCCACCAATGGATGGAGAACCCGCCAAGGAGCAAGGAAAAAGGGAAGAGTGCCACCCAAAACCAAGGAGGAGAAGAGAGGATGACTGCCAAACCCTAGCTTGCGCCTAAGCTTAGTGCCAATGGAAGACGAGAGCCAAACCCTAACCCTAATTCGAAAACCAATCTCCTTCTCTTATCCTTGCCGCCCAACCCTAAGCACCTATTTATAGAATAGGGCTTAAGCCTCCTTTAATCTCATCCGTCGGATCTAGGGATTTAACCTCCACCGTCGGATCTTGGGTTTCATCTCAACCGTCGGATCTAGGATTTCATCCTAATCGTCGGATCTAGGATTTCATCCCAACCGTCGGATCTAGGGTTTTATCCCAACCGTCGGATCTAGGGATTTAATCTCAACCATCGATTCTAGGGTTTCATCCTAACCATCGGATCTTAGGGATTTAATGCCAACCGTTTGTTCTAGGGTTTCATCCTAACCATCGGATCTTAGGGATTTAATCCCAACCGTTGGTTCTAGGTTTTGTTTTACATTCTTGGATCTAGACTTCACAAGGATTATATTAGGCTACGATAGGGACCATAAGGAGGAGTTGGGTCTTGGCCACCCGATGGATCGGAACCACACATACTTGATCCATCAATGATGTTCCATTCCACTAGAGGATCATCATTGAACTACCTCACCAACCCCCATAAATTAATATGGGCTCCATATATTATTTGTACATTAATCTCCCCGTGTTTAAGATATCGAATGCTCGGTCAATTAATTGATTTACTGACCATCAATTAATTAACATCTAACTCCTCGAGTAGTACCACTCAACCTTATCATCATGTTGACTAAGTCAACCAGCTGGGTTTACATGATGAACCTTATGAGATCCTCAAGGGGACATCATCAACCTAATATATAGGACACAGTTTCCTCCTATAATCAACGGCACACCATGTAAATAATATTATTTCCCAACTTACCGGGCATATTGATTTAATCCATCTAAATCTCACCCACTGGTAAATTAAAGAAATAAATACTAAGTATATGTGCCCGTTATTATATCGGGATTAAGAGCATGTACAACATAATATCCGAGGTCCGATTCAATTATGTAGTCAGTACTAAATTGAATCACCTCTATGTCGGTCCTACTCAATACACCTAAGTGTACTAGTGTAACTCTATGTTCAAGATAAAACAATACCAAGCTACACTACAACCATGCCAATGGTTTGTCCAAAACCATCTTGGTTGTGAGCCTCTACTTATATTTTACAAGGGACTGATAACATGATCTTCTATGCCACACCAAGCACCATGTTATCTACAATGTAGAATATTAGACAATATGCACACATATATAATGAATATATAAAATGCAAACAATGATCATGTGATTCTTATTTCAAAATAAAATGTTCATACAGAAAAGAGCTAGGCTTTCAGTATACATTCTAACAGATCTCCCGTGTGACACCACACACCATGTTATCTACAATGTAATGTATTAGACAATATGCATAACCATAAATATGCAAACAATGATCATGTGATTTTTATTTCAAAAATAAAGATGTTCATACAAAAGATACACTTTTTAGTATACATCCCAACACCTTCTTCTCCTCTTGGCCAGTGGCAAGCATCAAGGTTGGTGCTTGGTGGTTGGTTAAAGGAAGGAGAAGAGTTTTGTTTCTATACTTCCTCTTGTTCGGAGCAAGCAAGGAAGGAAGATTGGTGATCTAGGAGGCTTTGAATTTTGGAAGATCGTCGCCCACACGACGTCCAAAAGGAGAAAGGACATACAATAGAAGATCAAGAGGTATAACGCTTTGTTTATTTTCTTTTGTAACATGTCTATAATTGTTTTTCAATCATATACATGTTGTATATTCTGTTTTGTGTCTAAATTAACTTGGGCCCCGAATACAAACACAAAAGCCGACGATCCGTACATCGTCTATTCCGCGGCTATTCGTAGAATAGAGGTTGCACTACAAAAAAACATGAAATTGGCGACAAATTTTGGCAACGGAAAAAATTTGTTGCAAATATGCAAAGATTTTTGCGACGAATTTTATGTTTCGTCGCAAATTTGTAACGAAATTTCTGACAAAAAAAATTATTACAAAAATTTTAAAATTTCCAACATTTAATTTTCGTTGCAAAATTAGTCGCAAATTGGCGACGAAAATCATTTTTCGTTGTAGATGTCTACAACGATTTTTTTTCATTGCAGAATCTACAACGAATTTTGAATTCATTACAGAATCTACAATGTTATTTTTTTCCGTTGTAGATGTCTACAACGAATTTATTTTTTCGTTGCAGAATTCTGCAATGAATTTATTTTTTCGTTGCAGAATTCTGCAACGAATTTATTTTTTCATTGCAGAATTCTACAACGAATTATTTTTCATTGCAGAATCTGCAACGAATTTTAATTCCTTGCAGAATTCTACAACGAATTTATTTTTTCATTGCAGAATATAGGATTCATCCCCAAATTGGCGACGAATATAAGATTCGTCGCCAATTTGGCGACGAAATTAGCGACGAAAAAATATTCGTCGCTAAATTTCCTCTAATTATCCCGCCGCACCCAATTTCTCTCCATTTCCTCCGCTCGATCGCGCTCGTCTTCCTCCCGCTACCCCGTCCGTATGTCTCCCTTCTCTCCCTCCCGTCTTCCCTTCCAATCTCCCTTCCGATGTCGTCGCCAGAGCAGCGATGGTGCTGCCGCTCGCGCCACAAGACGGCCAGTACATGGCCGCGGCCGGCAGTCCGTCGCTTCTTGCTGGCAGCACGCCGTGACCGACGCCGGCGTAATGCCGCTGCCGCGCATACATGCGGCAGGGCTACTACCGCGTGCTCGCGGCAGGGCTGCTGCCGCATGCTCATGGCAGTGCTGTCGCGAGCTCGCGCGGTGATCCTGTCATGCACAAGCTCCTGGAAGACCATGTTGCGAGCACACGACGGCATCGACCACCGCGAGCTTGCGGGTCCGCCCGCGAGCTCGCGTAAGCACTCGCCGCGAGCTCGCAGCGACTGCCGGTGGTGGCGGCACGGCGTCGTCGCGAGATCACGCATGGCAGCAACCGTCGGCGTGCATGCTCGTGGTGGCGCCTCGCTGCGCGCGGCCACGTGGCGGCATCGCCGGTGTGGCGCCTAGCGCGCTAGCGCGGCGGCATTATACGAGTCGTCAGACGTTGTTCGCCCACGCAAGTGGCCTTCGCGATCACGCGATGCTTTCCCACGCACGTGTCCTCTGTCGCGTGTGTGCCCTCGCTCGCGCTTATTGTAGCATAAGTCACGCCCTACGTACTTGCTGCGTATTGCGCGTGCTTGGCAGTTATCGCATTATCGATTTCGATCGTGAATTCAAATGTTATTTAAAGTAATTATATAAATCAATATATATATATATATATATATATATATATATATATATATATATATATATATATATATATATATATATATATATATATATATATATATATATAATACTATGTCGTAATCTAAATACAATAATTTTTTTCATAGGTTGTCCTACTTTGAAGGAGTTCGTCAAGTGTTCATCTAGCCGTGAGCTCATCCGCACGTTGTTTCCATTTGGACAGGTACGCGTAAAAATATTGTTTATAACATTAATTATAGTATTATTAATTCTTTTATAATTTTTATTCTTAATGTTTGATTTTAATTAAGTAATTTAATTACTGTTAATAGATCATAATTGTTCGAAATAATGATATTATAATTTGTAATTAAATATCACACAAAATCATATTTAGTATTAGAAAAATTTAATTAATGTTGAGTATAAATTTATGGTTAGATTGATATATATATGGATGAAGTTAATTTGGAAGAAATGAAAATTAATCGTTGTTGATATAATTTCGAATACAGGATCGATGGAGAGAGAACGAAGTTGGATGTATAAAAAGAATTTATCAGAACGTCGTGGTTTAACCGATGAATTTATAATTGGGTTGGAAATTTTTTTGAGATTTGCTAATAATAATGTTGAGTTTATGGATGGAAATAAATTAAGGTGTCCATGAAAAAAATGTCATAATGGTAAATTTTTTCAATGTGATAAAGTTCGAGAACATCTTTGTAGATTTGGTTTTACGCCAAATTATTATAATTGGACTTGTCGTGGTGAACCGTTTATATCCGATGAAGAGGTTGGATGAAACATACAAAGGACAGTTAGTGGAGAGCAAGTATATTACGATCAATTCAATCCGTACCAGAGGATGATAGTTGATGCAGTTGGTCATAATTTGAATAACGAACCAAACACGGCAAGTTCTAGTTATCCTCAGGCATTTGAACACATGGATAATAATTATTCAACATCGTTGGAGGAGGTAGAAATTACTGGTGGTAATGAAAATGTGTACAATGAGCCATATATAAAATTTCAAGAAGTATTGAGAGTTGCAGATGAACTCGTGTGGTCTGGTTGTGAGAGTCACACAAAATTATCTCTCACCGCAAGATTGTTGAATGTTAAAGCTGAGCATAATGTGTCCGAAGAATGTTTTAATGATTTTTTTCAAGTTATTGGAGAAGTATTTCCGCGTGATCACATAATGTCGAATGATTTTTACAATATGAAAAAACTTGTGAAAGATTTGGGTCTTCCGGTGCAAAAAATTGATGTTTGCAGAAATGGTTGCATGCTATATTGGGGAGATAATGCAGATTTAGATACTTGCAAATTCTGTAGTCAATGCAGGTACAAGAGTACCACGAGATCAAATCGTAATAACTGATTAAAATCATTCAGACAAATGTTTTATTTGCCTTTAACTCCTAGATTGCAAAGGCTTTATGCTTCGAAGGTGACTGTTGAACACATGACTTGGCATGCAAATCATGAAATAGAGAATGGGCTAATGTCATCCATCTGATGCAGAGGCATGGAAAAATTTTGATCAAACATATCCTGAGTTTGTAAATGAGACCCGAAACATTAGGTTGGGGTTATGTGCTGATGGATTTTCTCCATTTGGCAAATCAGGAAGAATGTATTCTTGCTGGCCAATTATCGTAACTCCGTACAATCTTCCTCCCGGTATGTGTATGAAAACACCTTTTATGTTTTTAACATTGATTGTGCCTGGCCCTCATAATCCAAAGAAGTTAATGGATGTTACATGCAACCGTTGATTGCCGAGTTGATCCAACTATGGGACATGGGTGTTTCCACGTATGATGTCCATACTAATCAGTTGTTCACAATGAGAGTTGCACTTCTTTAGACAATAAATGATTTTCCTGCTTATGGGATGTTATCGGGTTGGAGTACTGCGGGGATTTAGGATGTCCAATATGTATGGAGAGATCAAAGTCATTCAGATTGAAACACAGAAAGAAACCGAGTTATTTTGATTGTCATAGACAATTTTTACCGCCAAATCATAAATTCAAAAGAAATAAAGAAGAATTTACTAATAATAGAATTGAAAGAACACCTCCACCATTGAGATTCACCGGTCAAATTTTATGGCAAAGAGTGCTTAACTTTCCATCTATTATTGAAGACCCAAATGTCACAACATATGACTATGGAATTATGCATAAATGGACAAAACGGAGTATCTTTTGGGATTTACCGTATTGGCAGAGTAATTTGATTCGTCACAATCTTGATTTAATGCATATTGAGAAGAATGTTTTTGAAAATCTGATAAATACGACGATGGATATAACTGGAAAAACAAAAGACAATCTGAATGCAAGAAAAGATTTGCATCTCATATGTAAACGACCCACCCTTGATGTTGATGCAAATAGTAGGGGACCAAAACCAAAAGCAATGTATACATTGAATAAGGATCAGAAACGGATTGTTTGTGAATGGTTGAAATCATTGAGATTTCCTGATGGTTATGTCTCAAATCTTGGTAGATGCGTTGATTTGAAGGAATGCAAATTTATGGCTTTTAAAAGTCATGACTGTCATATATTCATGGAAAGATTAATTCCTATTTCTTTGAAAGAACTGTTACCAAATTTTGTCTGGGTGCAATTACGGAATTAAGCATTTTCTTTCATGATATTTGCTCGACAGTACTGAGTCATTCACACATGGAGACATTAGAGAGAGACATTCCGATTATTATGTGTAACTTAGAAAGGATATTTCCACCGGTATTTTTTGATTCAATGGAATATCTTTTGGTTCACTTGCCATATGAGGCTAAAGTTGGAGGTCCGGTTCAATTTCGATGGATGTATCCGTTTGAAAGGTGATTTTTTTTTACTTTTTTCTCATTGTTATTTCATTTGGTCAAATCTAGTCTAATTTATTTTCTAATAAATTTTATTGTATTACTCTTAGATTCCTCTATCACTTGAAAAAAAAGTGAAAAATAAGGCTCATGTTGAAGCTTCTATTGTTAATGCATATATTGTAGAGGAAGTTACAACTTTTGCATCATATTACTTTGAACCTCACGTTCAATGCAAGAGTCGAAAAGCAAAAAGAAACGATGAGGGTCCTGTTGATCCAAATTTGAGGGCATTCTCAATTTTTAATTACCTTGGTCGACCAAGTGGATCTTGTACAAGTAAATACCTAACTGGTCCGGAGTGGCGAGCAACCCATACATATATTTTATTGAACTGTCCAGAAGTAACACCGTATTTTGAGTAAGTATATAATAGTTATATTAAACATCTTGTATATCATAAAATATTATTCATGTTTTATTTAATTATATTGTAGGATTTTTCAAACTCTATATTCTGAGCTTCCGGAGCATGAGTTTAATAATTTCTGTGATGAAGAATTTGCACAATGGTTCAAAAATTATGTAAGTAGTATATGATAGTAAATTTGATAAATCTTGTCTGATGACAATATTTATTTTACTTTAGGTTCTTGATAATCATGGTCACATTGAGCAAGACCTAATAAACAATCTGTCATGGGGTCCAAATTCAATGGTTAAAACTTGGCCCGCATATTTTATAAACGGATATAATTTTCATACTCAAGCTTATGGAACTGGGAAAACTACAATGAATAGCGGAGTTTGTGTTCAGTCATCTATTGATGGGGGTGCAAGGAATGAATTTTACGGTTTACTAGATGAAATTTTAGAGGTAGTGTATCCAAGCTCAAATTTGCGAGTTATTTTATTTATGTGTCGTTGGTTTGACCCTATCAAAGGCATGAGGGTGCATCCACAGTTTAATTTGGTTGAAATTAACTACAAAAAATTATACAAGAGGTACGAACCATTTGTATTAGAACAGCAAGTGATTCAAGTATTTTATGCTTCATATCCTAGTCTGAGACGAGACAAAATTGATTGGTGGGCAGTTTGTAAAACAAAAGCACGTAATAAAATTGAGGAACATTGGGAGGACATAGCATATCAACAAGATGAAGTTGTCAATACATTTCATATCGAAGAGTATAATATTTCAACGTTACGAGATCCCAGTGGCATAGTAATAAACGTTGATGTAAGTGAACTGAATGAGTATGAAGATGAAGATTTCAATGATGAGGATGAGGATGAGGATGATGATGACGATCACGATCACGATCACGATGAAGATGATGATGACGATGATGATTAGATGCATTATTAGGCCAAAAATTTTATTGCAGACTTTGATTTCTAATTATTGGTAATTTACCTTTTAATTTATTGAATACCAACTATGTTTTAATTGACTGTGTTATTCAAAATTTCATATATTTGATATGCTAATGAATTTTTTTTTATTTAGGGTCATCCAGTTGCTATGAATATGGTAATATTTTTATATTTTTCATATTAATAGTTCGATATGCAACTGTATTTTTTTTTCCTATAATATTCTTTTAATAATCATGATTGTTAGTTTCGACGTGGCGGTCATAGATGTAGTAGTGATGGAAGATCACAGTCTTCCTCTGCTTCAGCACCCGCACATTCTGATTCTCTTGCAGGAAATGTGCCCTCCACCTCTTCCCTAGTTGCAGGATCCTCTGATTCTCAACATATACCTGGTAATGTTTCTTTCCCGGTACAACAATCACTCGTGGAGAGGGAAGATACGAGAGAGTTTATATCTCCACACGGAGATTCGTAAGTATTCAAGTTTTAGAATATCTATATTTAAATTTTAATACACTATTTTTTTTAAAAGTATATAACGGGGTTTGTTTTTGGTTTATGTTAGATTTACAAATTCTGTACATGTTATTCATGAGGTGAATAAAATAGTGAATAACCATTGGGATGACGCTTCTATGACTTATACAAGCACGCCGGAAGAAATTAAAGTTCTGTGGTGGAATGAGTTTAAGGTAACTTATTTCAATCATTTAGTATATGAAATTGCAGTTAATATAATCAATTTTTATTTTCCTCTACTATAGTAGGTATTTATTTGGGAGAAGAGTGAAACACTAGAGATTAGGAGGATTTTTAAGAAAAAGTGTGGTGATCATATTAGAAACATACTAAATCATGCCAAAACTAGAAATAAGAAACCGCACAGTATAACCGAGGAGAATTGGAATAAAATTATTGCGCATTGGGGATCAGATGAAAGTAAGCGGAGGAGTGAACTGAATAAGCAAAATCAGAATTATAACTCCTGCATATGTCATGCATACGATGGAGGATCCATAAATATCGATGAGCATAGACATCGATTGATTGGTGAGTATTTTCAATTTATGGTTTTATAATCTAATACTCAATAATTTATAAATATTAACTGTTTAATTTATTTAGGCCAAGGAGACGGGAACTGAGCCATTATTTATTGACACTTTCACCCATACATTCTAAAAAAAGGATAAAACATGGAGTGGGGAAAAAGCTAGAACAATAAAGGTGTGTGATTGTAAAATTTTAATTTCTTATGTTACTATTTAATTTTTTTCTCTTTCACAATAGGAGAAATACGATGAACTTTCACAAATAAATTCGGGAGCAAGTGATGATGGAGTTTAATCGGCTATAATTAGCAACATGTAACTGAATATGGCTCGAAGCATCTGGAGGACCAAAAAGTGGAAGAATACTTGGACTCGGCTCTTTGAGCTGATCCTATAGAGTCCCTGGTGCTTCTTCTTCATCCTCTCCAGCATCAAAATCTCAAGTTATTCAATTAACCGAAGAGGTTAATCGTTTGAGAGAGTTACTAGCACAGAAGGAAACTTAATCGAGAGAGAACGCTCAGAAAGTTCAAGACTTGAATGAAAAGATGAACAAATTTCAAAGGCAACAAATGTTTATTATGCAACATCTTCAGTTAACGTCTAGCTCAAAACAACTTCCTCCTTCTGGCTATGCTCCTCCTCCGCCTGATCCCTGTCATGGAGATAATGATGATGTATTTTTTGATGACGATGGTGATGATGGTGGTTATCTTTGACTGTATTGGTAAAAGTTTAATTGTTAGCTACTTGACTTATGTCATATACGATATTTATGTTTTTATAAGTTTGTTGTATTTAAATGTTACCAGATGATAATGGCACGGTAGACCTTTGGATGTATTTGTTATATGTATAAATTTGTTTGATGTCCATATTATTGTTTGTTGTATAAGTGTGCTAATATTGTTGTGTGTTTGTTGTAAAACAGGAAAAAAAGATTAATTTAATTTTTTTTTTTTCATTTTTCTCCATATTTGCAACGAAAATACATTTTTCGTTGCAAAATTATATGTATCAGTCGACTGATGTAAACATTCAGTCGACTGATACGTGAGAAACTGTGCAATCCAAAAATATTTTGGCCATCACGATCGTAAACATTATCCCGATCGTCGATGCAAAGATTTATAGAACGCTTCGTAGCCGATCAATCGACTCCGACCATCAATCGGCAATGATCGATGGATCGATCATCGCCATCAGAAACTCATAGAATGTCCGTAGCCGATCGTCGGGCCGACTAGTTAGACGATCACCAATCGATGAATACATCAGTCGACTGATAGTGAAATTATTTGCGACAAATTTTTATTTTCGTCGCCAAATTTAATTTAATTTGTTAATCTCGTTCATTAGATTTTGGCGATGAATATTGTTTTCATTGTAAATTTGGCGACGAAAATAAAAATTCATCGCAAAAGTTGTGACAAAAAATATATTCATCACCAAATTTCATTATATTGGGGTGAAGATGCTTGAGAGAGTTTGCGACGAATAAATATTTCGTCGCAAATTTGGCGACGAAAAAATTTATTCGTCGCTAATTTGGCATCAAAAGTATAATTCGTCGCCGAATTCGGCGATGAAAATAATTATTCATCGCAGAATTCAGCGACGAAAATAATTATTCGTCACAAAATTCAGCGATGAAAAATATTATTTGTGGCAAAAATTTGCAACGAATCTTATTTTCGTCGCCAAATTAGCAACGAAACATTTATTCGTCGCCAAATTTGGCGACAAATTTTGCAACGAAATAATTATTCATTGTAATTTGGCGAAGAATTTTATTTTTTCGTTGCAAAATTTAGCGATGAATTATTTGCAACAGAAAATTTTTCATTGCAAATTCCATTGTAAAAAAATTTTGCAACGAATTTTTTTGCAAATTTCGTTGCAAAATTCGTCGCCAAAAATCAGTTTTTTTGTAGTGTTGGTGGCTTGAACAACAAGTTTGTTCAAGTGACTACTCTAATCGAATAGCACAACGATGAAACGGTAGCTTGGGTAATCCCTCTTTTCAAGGATAAATTTTTTTTATCCTGGGACGTAGAAGGGATCGCCATGAACAAGCGACCGAGTTGAAGTGGGAAGCGAAGTTCCCCTCCCTTCAAGTGGTATCAGAGCTTCGGTTCCTAAACCTTCAAGTGGTATTAGAGCCATGGTTTTCGGTTTTGTGTGTTTAGGATTCAGTTACTTTTATGCACTTTTCATATATTATATGTGTCGGATAATAGTAGGATGTACGTAGGTTAACTTTTTGGTTACAGGCATAGGATCCAACTATTATGGTCATATGTGTGTATGTGATTGTATGTGTGTAATTGTATATTGTGTTGAATCCTCAGGGTTGACGAGGCTAGTATTTAATTTTTGTAATTAGATATGACATTGTTTAGCCACTCTTTTTATTTTAGTTTACTTTCGATCTAGATTTCATGTACACTCCTTCGTGGAGTATAGGATCGATGGATGTAAATTAAAATAATTTTTTTTTCTCGGCTCGGATCTCCGGATGGCTTGTACATGGCGTAGGGAGGAGCGGACGAGATGGCGATACGACGGGAGACATATTGAAGACAAAAGCCATAATAGTTGGAAAATATTTATTTTTCATATTTATTGCTTATTGTTTGATATGCATGCCGTAGGCTAGAAAATTCCTCAATCTTAAATTACTAAGTGAGAGAGGGATATTTTTATAAATTCCCACGGCCTCCATTACAATTTGACATGTGATGCAAACAAAATTGTGCGTCGGCTCTGAGTGCCTTCCTCCCCATCGGATGAGTTTGTTTGCGGATCACAGGGTCGAATATGGTTATAGAAAATTATTAAGGAACGTGTGTACTTCCCCATCAGAAGGCACATAACCCGAGATAATTACCTTGATACCGAGTAATGGTGAGCACTTAGATACAAATATAAGTATTCTCCTCATCAGAGTCACTGCTTTTATTTGTAGGACCAAAGAGGAACTAACTATTAATTTTATTTGTCAAAAAGTTAGGTTGACAAGATAATAAAATTAATGGGTAAAACCTCCTCTTACAAATGTAGAATTCGTATATGTCCACACGATCGTGGTATTCTCGGTATTTTGAGGTGTTGGTTGATTTTAAAATTTTATTGTTTGAGGAATCAATAAATTTTTGAAATCTAAAGTTTTGATCTATGTGATTCTTAGGTTTTTCAAAAATGACCTTCAACCCACTTGCTGTGATACTAAAGGAAAATAAACTTCCTGTATCCAATTATGTTGAATAGAAAAGAAATCTAGATATTGTCTTAACTGCTGAGGAGTACAAGTGTGTACTCTTCGAAGAGTATCCTCCTAAGTCGACAAATGACCTGGAAGTCCTTGGAGCTAAGATCGATGGGGAAACCCATGTCGATATCATTCTCCAATCTCTACCTAGGAGTTTTGAGCAGTTTCGCCTGAATTACAACATGAATAAGAGGTTGTATTCATTGGCGAAGCTTTTGACAGAACTCTAGGCTGCAAAAGGGCTTGCTCAGGCTCAGGCCATGGTTGCTCAAAAGTTTCTACTTCTAAGCCGAAAGGCAAGAAGAAGAAGAAACAAGCTAGGGCAAAGGTGGTGGGACGATCTCAGGGAGGAGTGAAGAAGTTGAAAGGCAAGTGCTTCACTTGTAAGCAGACTAGACATTGGAAGAAAGACTGCCCCAATCGAAAGCAGAACAAAGGTATATCCTTTGGTCTAATCGTTGAAACATGGTTAGCAGTGTTATCTACCGGGACCTGGTGTGTAGATACGGGAGTCACTGATCATGTCTGTAATACTTTACAGGGGTTCCAGGAAACCCGACGACTAGCTGAGGGGAAGATTACCGTTTACTTGGGCAATGCCACGAAGGTGACGGCTATTGTAGTGGGAGATGTTTATTTATCTTTTGATAGGAATAAAACTTTGGTTCTGAAAAATTGCCTTTATGTACCTTTATTTAGAAAGAATTATATTTCGGTTTCTAAATTGTTTATGGATGGATATTCTATTTCTTTTAATGACAGAGTTGTTATAAAAAGGAATAGAGAGATTATCTGTTCTGGTGCATTGATAGGGAATTTGTATACACTTGAACCAAAAGCTCCCACGATGCAAATAGAAGTTAATAACTCATCTTCTAATTCAAATAAGAGAAAAGAACCTTCGAAGATGAACCAAATATATCTTTGGCATCTAAGACTTGGTCATATTAACCTAAGCAGAATTCAAAGGTTGATAGCTGATGGACCTTTGGGTTCGTTAGTGGTGGAAGATTTCCCAACCTGCGAATCTTGCTTGCAGGGTAAAATGACCAAGAGGCCTTTTAAGGCCAAGGGGTATAGAGCCAAAGATGTGTTGGAGTTGGTTCATTCTGATTTGTGTGGTCCTATGTCTATCCAGGCAAGAGGTGGTTTTGAATATTTCATCTCCTTTATAGATGATTATTCGAGATATGGATACATTTACTTGATGCATCGCAAGTCTGAGTGCTTTGACAAGTTTAAAGAATTCAAGGTTGATGTGGAGAAACATCAAGGTAAAAGTATCAAGACATTACGATCTGATCGTGGTGGTGAGTACCTCTTGGGAGAGTTTAGGAATTACTTATCAGAGGCTGGGATTCAATCCCAATTGTCTGCACCTGGCACACCCCAGTAGAATGGTGTAGCAGAGCGAAGGAATAGGACTCTTATGGAGATGGTTAGATCGATGAGGAGTTATTCTGAGTTGCCAGATTCATTCTGGGGATATGCTCTAGATACGGCAGTGTATATTCTAAACTTAGTACCATCTAAATCAGTGCCTTCTACTCCCACAGAATTGTGGACTGGACGAAAGCCTAGTCTAAGATATATTCGGATTTGGGGGAGTCCAGCACATATGCTGAAGGCAGATACTGGTAAATTTAAACCTCGTACAGAAGTGCGCATGTTCGTTGGCTATCCTAGAGGAACAAAAGGTGGTTTGTTTTATAGTCCTAGAGATCAGAGGGTGATGGTTCGCACGAATGCCAGATTTCCAGAGGAAGACTACGTTTTGAACCACAATCCCATGAGTAAGATTATTCTGGAGGAATTGAAAGGGGAAGTCACTTCTTTAGTACCATCGGTACAAGAGGATATACCAAAAGTCACTGCACCGCGTGTCACAGAGGATACACAAGTGATACCTCATCGTAGTGGGAGGGTTGTGAGACAGCCTGATAGATTCATGTTCTTGGGAGAATCTTCCAATTTGGTCCCTGACAAACATGAACCTGATCCCTGGACATATGAAGAGACAATCCAAGATAAAGATGCGGTATCTTGGCAAAGTGTAATGAATACTGAGATTGAATCTATGGATTCAAATTAGGTCTGGGAGCTAGTAGAACCATCCGATGGTGTAAAAAATATTGGATGCAAGTGGATCTACAAAAGAAAGAGAGGAATAGATGGGAAGGTTGAGACCTTCAAAGCGAGTCTTGTTGCGAAAGGGTATACTCAGAAAGAGGGTATCGATTATGAGGAGACTTTTTCGCCGGTAGCCATGCTTAAGTCTATCCAGATTCTCTTATGCATTGCTGCTCATATGGATTATGAGGTATGGCAAATGGATGTCAAGACAGCTTTCCTTAATGGAAGTCTTGAGAAAAACATCTATATGAAGCAACCAGAAGGATTCATTGCAAAGGGCAAAGAGCATCTTGTGTGTAAGCTTAATCGATTCATTTATGGATTGAAGCAAGCTTCGAGGTCTTGGAACATCCGCTTTGATGAGGTAATCCAGTCTTATGGATTTATTCAAAGTTTGGATGAGTCTTGTGTATACAAGAGATGTGACGGAAAAGTAGTGGTATTTCTTGTACTATACGTAGATGACATTTTGTTAATTGGCAACAATGTCAAGGTATTATCGGACGTAAGGGTATGGTTGTCCAAACTATTTGATATGAAGGACTTGGGAGAAGTAGGACACATCCTTATAATCAAAGTTATAAGGGATCGCAAGAAAAGGATGTTGTGCTTATCTCAAGCTTCATACATAGACACAATTATGGATCGTTTTAGCATGCAAAACTCCAAGAAAGGTTTTCTACCTTTCAGGCATGGAGTTCTTTTATCTAAGGAGATGTGTCCTAGAACATCTGAGGAGATAGAGGAGATGAAGGCGGTTCCTTATTCTTCAGCAGTAGGAAGCCTCATGTATGCGATGCTATGTACGAGACCAGATATCTGCTTTGTCATGGGCATGGTCAGTAGATATCAGAGTAATCTAGGATAGGGACATTGGACTGCGGTAAAGCATATATTGAAGTACCTGAGAAGGACTAGGGATTATATGCTAGTTTACTAGGCAGACCAATTACTCCCCGTGGGTTACACAGATTTTGACTTCCAATCAGACAGGGATAACAGTAAGTCTACCTCAGGTTTTGTGTTTACTTTGGGAGGTGGAGCCATTGTATGGAGGAGTGTCAAGCAGAAATGCGTGACGGACTCCACCATGGAAGCCTAGTATGTGGCATCCTCTGAGGCGGCCAAAGAAGTTGTGTGGCTCAGGAACTTCTTGATGGACTTGGATGTGATTCCTAGTTTGCCCAGAACTATCACAATTTATTGTGATAATAGTGGTGCAGTTGCAAACTCGAAGAAACCACGAGCCCATAAGGCAAGTAAACACATAGAGCGTAAGTACCACCTGATACGAGAAATCATAAAGAGGGGAGAAGTTGTTTTGGCCAAGATTGCATCCGAGGATAACCTGGCAGATCCTTTTACTAAGTCCTTTCCAGCAAGAGCTTTAGATAGGCATGTGGAGGGAATAGGAATCAGATGTATGGCAGTTTGAGAACAGTATAGTCTTTTAGTATAAGTGGGAGATTGTTGGGATGTATACTGAAAAGTCTATCTTTTGTATGAACATCTTTATTTTTGAAATAAAAATCACATGATCATTGTTTGCATATTTATGGTTATGCATATTGTCTGATACATTACATTGTAGATAACATGGTGTGTAGTGTCACACAGGAGATCATGTTATCGGTTCATTGTAAAGTATAAGTAAAGGCTCACAACCGAGATGGTTATGGACAAACCATTAGAATGGTTTTAGAGTGATTTAGTATTGGTTTGTCTTGACCATAGAATCACACTAGTACACTTTGTGTGTATTGAGCAGGACCGACATAGAGGTGATTCGATTTATTGCTGACTACATAATCGAATCGGACCTCAGATATTATGTTGTACATGCTCTTAATCCAAATATAATAACGGGCACATATACTTAGTATTCATTTCTTTGATTTACCAAAGGGCAAGATTTATAGAGTAAATCGATAGGCTCGGTAAGTTGGGAAATGGTATTATTTATATGGTGTGCCATTGATTATAGGAGGAAACCGTGTCCTATATATTAGGATGATGATGTCCCCTTGAGGAGCTCATAAGGTTCATCATGTAAACCCTGCAGGTAGACTTGGTCTGGCATGATGATAAGGTTGAGTGGTACTACTCATGGAGTTAGATGTTGATTAATTAATTGTCATTAAATTAATTAATCGACGAACATTCGAGATCTTAAACACGGGGAGAAAAATATACAAATAATATATGGAGCCCATATTAACTTATGGGGGTTGGTGAGGTAGATCAATGATAATCCTCTAGTGGATTGGATTATCATTAATGGATCGGACTTTATGTGGGCTTGATCCATTGAGTGGCCAATATCCAACTCCTCCTCATGGTCCTTATTGTAGCCTATTAAAACCTCATGAAGCCTAGATCCAATGGTTAAAAACAAAACTCTAGATCCGACAGTGGAGATTAAATCTCTAGATCTGACGGTTGTGATTAAATCTCTAGATCCGACGGTTGAGATTAAATCCCTAGAACCGATGGTGGAGATTAAAGGAGGCTTAGGCCTAACTCTATAAAAGGAGGAAAGGGGGTGGGCGGCAAGAGCAATTGAAGAGGGGCTAGGGGTTTGTGCGGCAAGGGCAAAGAGGTTGGGCGGCCACAAATAAGGAAACTTCTTTCCTTCTTCTTCCTTAGGTGGCTGGCGCCTATTCTCCTCTTTTCTCTCTTTTGCCGGCGTCCAACCTCCTCATCTTTTCTCCTTGGCCGGTGGAAACAAATCCTAGGGTATCTTCCCTTGGAGTTTTGGCCGACGTCCACCATCCTTCTTCTCCTCTTGGCCGGCGACAAGCATCAAGGTTGGTGCTTGGTGGTTGGTTAAAGGAAGGAGAAGAGTTTTGTTTCTATACTTCCTCTTGTTCGGAGCGAGCAAGGAAGGAAGATTGGTGATCTAGGAGGCTTCGACTTTTGGAAGATCGTTGCCCACACGACGTCCAAAAGGAGGAAGGACATACAATAGAAAATCAAGAGGTATAATGCTTGTTTATTTTCTTTTGTAACATGTCTATAATTGTTTTTCAATCATATACATGTTGTATATTCTGTTTTGTGGCTAAATTAACTTGGACCCCGAATACAAACACAAAAGCTAGCGATCCGTACATCGTCTATTCCACGGCTATTCGTAGAATAGAGGTTGGTGGCTTGAACAACAAGTTTGTTCAAGTGACTACTCTAATCGAATAACACGACGATGAAATGGTAGCTTGGGTAATCCCTCTTGTCAAGGATAAATTTTTTTTATCCAGGGACGTAGAAGGAATCGCCATGAACAAGCGACCGAGTTAAAGTGGGAAGCGAAGTTCCCCTCCCTTCAAGTGGTATCAGAGCTTCGATTCCAAAACCTTCAGGTGCAACCCCCAATCTAGCGATTTTATTTTATTTTCGTATTGTTTTTCGTTTCATTTTTCTTTACTATTTTTCCTGCACTACTTATCCACGGCGAAGTCTTGGAACTTTTTTTTGTGTCTTTTTGTTTGTGTGCAATATTTGGTTTAGATGGCCCATCTCGAAGGGTTTAGCACTACCCAACCTTCGTTTGACAACGAAGATGACTTCATTTACTGAAAGGGTCGGATGGAGTGCTACTTAAAAACCCAAGTAGAGATGTGGATCGTGATTCAAACCGGATTCTCGCTACCTACCAACGAAGACGGCGATTTCCTAGATTGTGACAAGTGGACCAATGCCATGAAGCCTCAAGTGGAGGCCGATGCAAAGGCAACCCAAATCCTACAATGCGGTCATTCCAAGTAGGAGCTCAACTGGGACGAACCATTCATTAGTGCGAAGGACTTATGGAATAAGCTCACTGAGCTACACGAAGGAACGACCGACACGAAGGTATGTAAGTGTGATTTATTATTAAATAAATTATTTAATTTGAAAATGCAGGAACACGAGACCGCTATGTAATTACATGCAATGATCCAAGATATTATGAACGACCTTCATTCGATCGGACAAAAGGTCAAAAATAGAGATCTTATCAGGTATGCCTTAAATTCTTTTCCTAGGACCACCTTGTGGGCATCCATGGTTGATGCCTACAAGTTATCTAGAGATCTATCTAAGATTAGGTTAGACAAACTTTTTTCAGAATTTGAATTACACAAACAGTCTAATGCGGTCTCGACCAAGAAAGGTATTTCATTGGTTGCATGTCGAAAGAAGAAGGCGAAGAGCAAACTACCTCTCGAAGAAGAAGAAGAGGAGTACGAATCGGAGGTGAATGACGAAATGGAGACCAAACTAGTGGATCTAGTTCAAAATATGATCAAGAGTCAAAAACGCCCGATCAAGCAATCCAAGGAAAAGCAAAGTTCCAACTATAGATGCTACGAATGCAACAAGATGGGCCACATCAAATCGGATTGCCCAAGACTAAAGAACAAACCATCTCAATTCAAGAAGAAGGCACTCAACGCAACATGGGAGGAGTCATCGGAGGAAGAAGATGAGCTCAACAATCTCACGTTCATGGTCAAGCCGATCGAGCCCAAAGACGAGTCCAAACCCGAAGCAAGCGACGAGTCCGAGACCGAGTCCGACTCCAGATCCGAAGATGAACTTCAGTTCAAGATAAGCGACGGATCCGTATCCAATTCAAGAGATTCAATCAAGGTAAGTCGGTCTTTAATTGATATGCTTTACAATGCAATTAAATATTTAACTAAAAAGTTAGCTAAGTCCGAGTCCAAGGTCAAGACCTTAGTTGAAAAGGTGAAACTCCTTAAACATGAGGTCTCCCTAATCTCTTCGACTAGTCGAGTTCAAGAGGAGAACTCAACACGAGTTGAAAAACTCGAAGAACAGAACTCTCTCTTGAAAGGACAAGTCAAAGATCTTAGACAAACATTGGAAAGGTTTACTTTGGGGTCCAAGAGTCTTGACCTACTACTTGGATCACAAAGGGTCGTGTACAATAAGGTCGGACTCGGGTTTAGATCAAACACAACAAATAAATCATATATGTCAATTGTTAATCGAAATAGACAGATAGTCCAAGCATGGGTCCCTAAGACCACTTTGATTTCACAATTAGGATCCACTAATTACTGGGTTCCTAAGGACCAAATCCGCTACGAGGAAAGACTGAATCGATTCAATGGTCCAGGGGGAGCTAGTACTAAACTTGTTTGTTTTATTTCTTGAGTTAGACTTGCATGCTTAGTTAATTTTTGTTTTAATATTTAGAATGGCTTGATAGGGTTAATAACCAATCAATCTTGACAACATAGTATCAGGATGCGATGAGATGATAGTATATTAGGGAAACGAAGTCCTGTGTGCCCAAGTTAGATAAGACATATCTAGCTTGGTGCACTCGACTAAGTTGAACTAGCTGAAGCTACCTCGCCGTATCCTAAACTAGTTAGACCAGGAAGTAATCTTAAATGACTCAAGTAATCAATTTCTTGAATTTGGCTTTGTCTAAGGAAGTGGTCATTGTTCCGATCAAAGAAGGCCTTTGTGCCTTGCCACAACCTGGAAGCCAATTTCTCAAAAAGTTTACTTGACGAGCTAAGGGTTAAATCCGAATCTAATCCAAGGTTGATTAGTTTCAAAACACTAAATTTAATCAAGTAAAATTGAAGTCATCTCACAGAACACATAAGGTTAACATGTTTGATCATGTAGAAAGGGTGAGATGATTCCTAGGATTAATAACCTACAACCAATTCTTAAAATTCCAATGTCCGATCTAACTACTATATGTGTAGGATCAATAGATGTTGGATAGTGGGTGCTCCCGACACATGACCGGAGACCGATTAAAACTTTTGAAGCTTAGATTCAAAAGTCAAGGATCGGTAGCCTTCGGAAACAATAGGAAGCTCAAAATCATCGATTCAGGTGATATTGAGCTGAACTCCAACTTTATAATTCGTAATGTACTTTTAGTTGAGAATTTCGATTTTAATTTACTTAGCGTAAGCCAATTGTGTGACAACAACTATAAGATTACCTTCTTACAAAATGAATGTTTAATTAAAACTAATGATACCTCAATAATACTTAAAGAAACTAGGAATAGCAACATTTACACAATCAACCTACCCAACTCCTCAACCAAGTGTCTTATGACACAACAAGAGGAATCCTGGTTGTGGCACCGACGACTCGGCCACTCTCACCCAAGACTCATACATAAAATGAGTTAGAGTAGTTTAGTCAGAGGTCTACCCAACCTTAATCACTTGGAAAATAAAATTTATAATGCGTGTTAACAAGGTAAACAAACAAGGACCTCACATCAACTAACCAACCAAGAAAGAACCAAAAGTGTACTTGAACTCCTACATTTAGACCTATTTGATTCTCATGGAGCCAAGTCACTAAATGGAAGTCAATATTGTCTAGTCATAGTCGATGATTTCTCTAGGTTCACTTGGGTTAGATTTCTAAAATATAAAAGTGAAACATTAGAGTAACTCACAAACTTATGTAAATTAATAGAAAATGAAAAGAATCTTAAGGTAAAAAGACGTAGAAGTGATCATGGTGGTGATTTCGAAAATTATAGGTTTATTGATTTTTGTAACCAAAACAGATACCACCATGAGTTTTCTTGGCCACGACTCCTCAACAAAACGGTCTAGTCGAATGTAAAAATCGAACATTATAAGAAGCCGCTAGAACCATGTTGAGTGAGTATAACTTACCTAATAGATTTTGGGCAGAAGCGGTCAATACGGTCTGCTATGTTCAAAATAGGATCCTCCTAGTTAGAAGACACCTTAAAACCTATTATGAAATCTATTACAAAAAATTACCAAACACTAAGTATTTTAGGGTCTTTGGTTGTAGGGTGCACATATTGATCCCTAAGGATTACTTAGGGAAATTCACCCCTAAAACAATTACCGGAACATTCCTAGGATACTCAACCACTAGTAAGGCCTATAGGGTGTATAACAATGAAATCCTAAAAATCGAAGAAATAATTAATGTAGTATTTGATGAAGGAAACGAAACTACAAAACCAGGATTAGAGGTGATTAATGAACCTAACTCTAGACCAGAACCAAACTCTAAACCTAAACCTAACTCTAGACCCGAATCTAACTCACAAAACGAATCTAGTGTAAATCCTAACCCAAATCAATCTAGGGTATAATCAAACCACCTTATTGATCAAGTAATAGGTGATCCCAATTTAGGAGTTCGAACTAGAGCATCCTATAGAAACCTAAGCCAAATTTCACTAATCTCAAAAATCGAACCCAAAATAATTGAACAAACTCTTCTTGATCCCGATTGGATTATAGCTATGCAATAAGAGTTAGCTCAATTTACTAGGAGTCAAGTTTGGGAATTAGTTCCCCCACCTAAAGGAAAAACAATAATTGGAACAAGGTGGGTATTTCGAAACAAACTTGATAATAAAGGAGAAGTAGTTAGGAATAAGGCTAGGTTAGTCACTAAAGGATTTAGCCAAGTTGAGGGGTTAGACTACGATGAAACATATGGCCCCATAGCTAGACTTGAATCAATTAGAATGTTGTTAGCCTACGCTACACATCGAGGATTTAAACTATTTCAAATAGATGTTAAGTCAGCGTTCTTAAATAGAATTATCAAGGAAGAGGTTTACGTTAGCCAACCACCTGGATTTGAAAGTCTAGACAAACCCGACCACGTCTTTAGACTTAGAAAAGCCTTATATGGACTAAAACAAGCTCCTAGAGCTTGGTATGAAAGACTTTCGATTTACCTTAAGTCTAAGGGGTTTAGTCAAGGCTTAGTCGACCCAACCTTATTTGTAAAATCCGTAGGAAAGGTGATTTTTATTGCCCAACTATATGTAGATGACATAATCTTTAGAACAACTAATACAATATTACTAAATGAGTTCATTTCACTAATGGAAAGTTAATTCGAAATGAACTTAGTAGGCGAATTGACATTTTTCTTAGGCTTACAAATTAAACAAACTAGAGAAGGTATCTACCTACACCAACGATAATATGCTAAGGAATTAATTAATAGATTTGGAATGCAAAACTCTAAGGTAATTAACACACTAATGGCAACTAATGTGAATATAGGAGAAGACTTAGAAAGAAAACCAATTGATTTAAAATACTATAGGAGTGTGATAGGTAGCCTCCTTTACTTAACTGCGAGTCGACCCGATATACTTTTCGCAGTAAGTATGTGTGCGAGATTTCAATCTTGTGCCAAGGAGTCACACCTAACGTTGGTCAAGCGTATTTTTAGATACCTAAAGGGTAAACTAAATGTAGGAATTTGGTACCCTAGATCTATCGAGTTCGAACTAATCTGCTACTCCGACTCGGATTATGCCTATAGTAAACTTGATATAAAGAGCATGAGTGGGTGTTGACAACTCCTCGGCTCGAGTCTAGTTAGCTGGTGTAGTAGGAAGCAACCACTACAAGAAAATTAGAAAATAGCGACGAATTATTTTCGCTGCTAATACAAATAATTCGCTGCTAAATAAATTTTACGATGAAACAATTTCATCACTAGAGTCGTCGTAATAAGCTTGTCATAAAGAAACATTAGTGATAAATTAAAAGTATTTTCATCGTTAATATTACTGACAGAAAAAGAATGTCGCTAACAGAAAACATTTTGTCACGAAATCTTGAATGACGGAAAGAGGAAAATCACTGATATTAGCAATGAAATATACAATACTCATTGCTAACTATCAGTCGAGTGACACAATAAAGCAGTCGACTGTCTAATTTTTTGCCCCGTCACAGAATCGAAAAACACTCGACTAGCGCCTCGACTGTCAGGTTAACGATGAAAATAACTTATTTTGTCACTAACATCACTCGACTGATGTAAGAAAGCAGTCGCCTATCTAATTTTGGCCAGCCACAAAATCGAGAGACCCTTGACTGGAGACACTTTTGTGACAAAATAGATAAATTTCGTTGCTAACATCCTATAGCAGTCGAACGTGTCAACTGTCGACTTGACTGATATGCCAAACTCTAGCGACAAAATTAAAAATTTCGTCACTAAACCTCAAAATCCTGATGTCGTATATCGACAGTTAGAGACGAAATTGAAAAAAATCATCGCTAACCATGAAAATATAGATTTCCAAAATCCATTTTATTTGTATTCGAAATCCTATAATACAATATCAACCACACAATTTAACTTAATAACATACAACCAAAACAATAAAACCAATATATGCATTTAAAAACAACTAACATAACATCAAATTTAAAGTCCAAAAATATCCAATTTCACAAATTCATAGTATTAAAATGCAAACACATTCAAATTCACTAGCTCAAAATATAAATGTTCACAAACTCTAAGATGGAGGAGGAGGTGGAACTGAAGATGACTCATGCATCAATGATTGTAATGCTCCAGGTGCAAGCTGATTCAGAATTGCTTCAAACAAATCTTGTCTTGATCTCATTGATGCCAACTCATCTTGGGTGCTAGCTAATTGAGCCCGAGTGTTTGCTAGCTCCTCTTGCATCTCTTCTAATCTTTGCTCGGTGGATTGAAGTTGTTCATGCAGTGCTGAGTTAGTTGTTCTGGAGGAGGAGTTGGCATCTGAAGAAGTGGACCTAACTGGTTTTGGCCCACTTTCAAGTCCTCTAATATATCTAGAGCGAACACCGAGGACTTGATCACAAATTTGATCTGCAATCTGAACAACATCAATGTCATCTCTAGTTTCTTGTGATTGGATATGTTCATCTCGCAGTCTCACCATATTACCCTATGAATAACAAATATATTATTAATATATTTACAAATAATTATGCTAATTTAAAAATAATTTTACTAAATTTTATCGATTATATCTTACGTATGCAGCCTCGGCTCTCTCCCCACTCCACCCTTTTGATAAGCTACAATGTGTTGTATTGAAGACAATAATCTGATCTTTTCTCTGAGACTGATCGGTCTAAAAAATATTATAATGTGTTAATATTAAAAATATCAAACAATATACTGTAACTATAAAGTTTGTACTTACACCGTCGTAACTGTATTGGATGAATGATTTAGAGCCACCTCGATGGGTAAATGGTAGTTGTGCTCGATTTTGGGCATTTGTTGCTGATCGTGTCTACAATATAAAAATTTATTAAGATAAAACGTAAAACATGAGTTATAGAACAAATATTTTAATTTGTATAGATTTAGTTATCTGAAATTTCTTTGATTCAAACAAATCGCACATATAGTTCCAATCTTCATGTGTCTCACAATACTCGATCGACATATGATGTCGATGCTCGGTAGGGGGAAGATGAAGTAGGCTCTTATAATGAGTGTGCATCTTATTTCTATTGTCTCTATTCCTTGCACTCATTAACCTGTCAGTCTCCTTTCTTACCGACGTTGCCTCCTCGACAAAACTGATATCGAAAGCAGCCTGAAAAAATACCAATATTAAAATTTATTAACGAATGATGGTTGATTATATAAATATCAAAATACTCGTACTTACTGATAATTGATCATAGATCATCTGTTTATTATCTATGGGGATATGCTTTCAGCTCTTAGCTTGTAGGGAGCAAACTTCTTAATTGACAGACCTAACTCTATCATAAAAGTAGCTGCATTTGTCCCGATAGGGTGACCATCGCTCTTATGGAAGGTAATGGATAATCTACCCTGTTCCTCAATTTGCCATCGGAACCGATCAGAGTGTGTGCCTCATGTCTCTCTATGTGCCATATGAACTGTAAATCAAAGAATATTAACAATTAACAAGTTAAATATATAGGAAACAAAATATACATACTTAAAACCACATAACTAACCAGTAGGAGCAGGAGCACTGTCATCGTCAGGCATAGCCACAATTGGGGGGTGCTCAATTCTCTTAGGCGGCATAGCTATGACATTAGCATTATATACAGATCGATGTATAATAAAAGATTATATTAAATACATGAAATATAAATAAAGAACAATATAAATACCGTGTAAATATATCTAATCACTATCATCATCTGAAAAGGATAAATAATTATCCGCCTCACTGTCACTTTCACTATCTTCACCATCAACAATACAATTACTTTGAGCACCCATATCCAGATCCACTTGTGCATTTGCCATATTTATTTAGTGATGTTCAACATCTAATCGACAAAGTTGAGTTATTGCTAAGTCTTCACCGACTACTGAAGTTGAATCATTGGAAGAAATTTCTTGGCTTGGTTCCATTATCAAGATATTACCACCTTCAAAATCTTCAGATACTTCATCAACTTCAGTTACTTCATATATATCTCGGTGGTGAACCCTTTACATGACCTTCCAATGACCTCCATGTTGGTGCAACAATGCCCCAAGCATTTATATGTTTTGATGTTTGGATAATCATCTAAGTTAGGCAACAAATTGTGATCTAATTGTGAACGTGTTCAAGTGACAGGGAAATCCAAGTATGAAGACTTGGTAAAAGCAAAGTCCAAGTATGATCTTGGCAAGAGAAGTCCAAGGTAAAGGTTTGGCGGCATAAGACCAAGCATGTTGTCTTGGCGACATTAAGTCCAAACAAACTTTGGCAAAGGAAGTCCAAGGGCAAGTCTTGGCAGCATAAGTCCAAGCATGTAGACTTGGCGGCGTAAAGTCCAAGCACGCTTTGGCAAAGGAAAACCCTAGACATGACAAAACCGAAGGAAGCTCTTGGAAGCAAAGCGCAAAGGATGAATAAGTCACGGAATCGGAGGGATCCTAGAGGCGCAAAGCTTAAGGAAGAGCTAGGAGGTTAAGTCTAGGTCTAGGGGGTGAAATCAAGTGTGAATTACTCACACTTTCGATACAATGTATCGATCGTCTTTCGGCCGAGTCGAGGATGAAACCCCGACCATCGGTTGAGCTGTTTTGATCAAGGTAGTCGGTGATGTTGTGATCGATCCGAGCGCCAAGCGGGCGATCGATCGATAAACGTAAATCTGAGCAGAATAGAGTCACACTCATTGCGGCGACGATCACTCGTGATCACTCCATCGATCCGATGATGGAGGATCGATCGATGATGAAAGTGTCGTTGGATGAAACGACTCCGAATCCCGTGAATCCGGCTATTCAGAAACCGTTAACCATGCCAGCAGTCGACTGATGCTGTACATCAGTCGACTGATCGTGTTCCAACGGGAAAATCAACCTCTTCTCTATAAAAAGAGGGCTGGTGGAGGTTTTTGGGGTTAATGCTTATTCTCTAATCCTTCTCAAAAGCCTCCACGAATTCTCTAGCTTTCTAAGTGATTTAAATCTCCTCCTCTTCTCTTTAAGCTTAAATCTTCATTCTTTGTAAAGAAGAGGAGTTGTGTTGTAAAGAAAGCTTCTTAGTGGATTTGCTTGGATTGATCCACCTTAAGGATCGCCGTGGAGTAGGAGCGCTATCTCCGAACCATATAAAAGGCTTTGTTTGCATTGTTATTGTTTTTACATATATTATTTGTGTTCCGCTAATCATTTTTGTAGAAATAGAAAAACACTATTCACCCCCCCCCTCTAGCTTCCAAACGATCCCTAACAAGTGGTATCAGAGCCCGGATCGCATCGGAAGATCTAGCAATCAACCGGAGCAAAGATGGCATTTCAAGAGGGGTATAGCACGGCAAGGCTTCCGTTCTTCGACGGCAACGATTTCAGATATTAGAAAGGTAGGATGGAGTATTATTTAATGAACGATATTGAGAATTGGTTTAGTGTTGTAGATGGTTTTGAGAAGCCGATCGACGAATTCAGAGCACCACTACCAACAAAAGATTGGACAAGAGAGATGGCCAAGAAAGCACAAGCCAATGCAAAAGTGACGACCACACTTCAATGTGGTCTATCCAAGGAGCAACTCTCTAAAGTCAAGCCTTTCAACTCCGCAAAAGAGCTTTGGGAGAAGCTCATCGAACTCAATGAAGGATCCAAAGAGACAAGAAGGTCCAAGAGGGATCTTTTGATTGGCCAACTCCAAAGCTTCACTATGAAGACAAACGAGACCGTGAGCCAAATGCACGGGCGTTTCAAGGAAGTAGTCAACAGACTACACGTTATAGGTGAAAAGGTCGATAACCGAGACCTTGTAAGGTATGTATTACAAGCTTTCCCTAGGACCACCTTATGGGCCTCAATGGTAGATGCCTATAAGGTCTCTAGGGATCTTTCATTAGTCAAGTTAGATGAACTTTTTTGTGAATTTCAATTACATGAACAAGCTAACACTTCATCCAAAGAGAAGGGTATAGCTCTTTTTGTAGGAAAGAAGGAGAAGAAGGAAGTGTCCTCCTCATCCGAATCCGAGGAAGACTCATCAAGTAGTGAAGATGAGTTGTCGGCAAGTGAGGTGGCACATTACGTCAAGAAGTTCGGTGGGAAGTCAAGGAGACTCACCAAGAAAGACGTGAAGAGGATGTTCCAATCCTCAAGAGGTAAATCTTCAAGTAATTCAAATTCTATCTCTAACGTGACGTGTTTTGGTTGCAACAAGAAAGGGCATATAAAGCCAAATTGCCCGGAACTAAAAAAGAAGGAGGAGAAGGAAAAGAAAAAGAAGGAAAAGAAGGAGAAGAAGAAGAAGGAGGCAATGGTGGCACAAACGTGGGACACTCTAAGTATGGAGGAGTCTTCCGACAATGAGGAAGTATGCCATGCCACCCGGAACCTAGCCCTTATGGCACTAGAGGAAGAAGCCAGGAGCTCAAGCGGGGAGTCCTCTTCCTCTTCAAGTGATGAATCATCATCAAGTTATGATGATGAGGTAAATAACTCACCTAAAGTAGATTTACTTTATAAAACTATTGCATGTTTACAAAATGCTTTAAATAGATCAAAAATTAGGGTTAAGGATCTAAAATTAGAAATCAAATCACTTAAGAGTGTAGCTTCATCATGTTGCAAACCATCTAGTGATATTGATGAATGTACTCTTAGGGATGAAAATGATGAGTTAAGAAAAGAAATAGGTAAATTAAGAGCATGCCTAGAAAAGTTCACTAATGGTTCTAAATATCTAGATATGATTATTAAGGATCAAAGAGCAATTTACAATAAGGCAGGATTAGGATATAGACCTAAGGAGAAAGAGGTAGCATTTTCATCCCTTGTTAGTAGAAAATCAATGATTAAAAGCAAGGGGAGAAAGGCATGGGTACCTAAGAAATTTATAATTGATGCTAGTTGTCCTAAGATTTGGGTACCTAAGGATTGTATTTTTTATGTGATATAAGTAGAAGAACCAAGCTTGTGGATAGTTGATAGTGGATGCTCAAAGCTGTTAGGGCAATCTCTTGCCATGATAAGGTTTTGATGTGTGTGGCAAAGGGTTTAAGTTAGTGTGTTATGTTGATTTGATATGTGCGTTGAAGTCATGCAGGACTTAGTAATTCGTACATGGAGCCGTGGTGAGTTTCACATCTCATGACTCATGCCTTGAGTCGGTGAAGGATAGCTTTGCGGAAGCCGTGCGCTTGGAGCATCCGAGGGACCGCCGGACGAGAAGCTTGGAGTGAAGCCGGAGGAAGTAGACTTTGAGGCAAGAGACGCGAAGGAGCATTGCAGAGTCGTGCGCCTAATGCTGTCGAGGGACGTGGCCGAGAACGAAGAGAACTTCGAAGGCGAGGGACTCCGAGAGATGAGAGTGAGTGAATGTAACCCAGGAAGGGGTAGCTCTTAGGTGAAACTTGGCCATTTGGCCAAGTGTCGGATGGGTTTTCTCAACACCAGTCGACTGCCAGGGATGGCAGTCGACTAATCTGAGTCGATGGGTCGATCGACTGGTATAATACCGACAGTTGGCCGATCATTGCCATGGATTGGCGCCGATCGATGTCGAAATGATCGCCGACCGCGTGGAATGGCTGATCGATGGCACTGTGCACGGGCATAGAATGGAGTCAACTCAGTTGAGCACTCGACTGATCGAGCATCAGTCGACTGATAGTAGGATCAGTCGACTGATTCCAGTACCGTTGGATGGTATCCAACGTGGAAAGCGGCCGTTATTGGGCAACGGCTACAGGACCAGTCGATTGATCGAGGGCATCAGTCGACTGATCCTGTGTCAACGGGAAGAAACCCTCTTCCTCTATAAAAAGGAAGGGGATGGGGCTTTGGGAGGTTAATGCTTGAACGCCCAACTACTCCCAAAGTGCCCTAAACGATTTCCCACTCTTCTACTTGCTCTAATCTTCATTCCATTGTAGAAGAGTGATCTTTGTGTAAAAGAGGTTACCTCCACCTAGCTTTGTGCAAAGGAGAGATCTAGTGGATAGATTGCGGAGTGATTCACCGTGGATGAATCGAACCGTGGATTAGCAGCGTAGCCATGAACCACATTACATCTCGTGTTTGTATTGCTTGTCTATCTTTTGTGTTGTCTTTATTTGTATTTGTATATTCCGCTTGCGCTAACATTTTGTAGACGAGTAAAATACGACATCAAACTAACGAGGGCTATTCACCCCCCTCTAGCCGGCCAATCGATCCCCCAACAAGTGGTATTAGAGCAAGGAAAGCTTGTCACCGGACTAACCGCCGCAACAAGCTCTACATCAAAAATGGCTGGCTCAAACATCCACCCACCGAAGTTAGACGGTGAATTCTCTTGGTGGAAAAAGAGAATGGAGGTATTCTTCGAAACCGACTTTGAAATTCTATTAATAATGGAAAACGGTTTCGAGTTGCCTAGGAACGAAAATGGGGAGCCATTGGAGAAATCAAGGTGGAGCAAGAGGCAAAGAGAAGAATATTTGGCAAATTCAAAGGCCAAGCACCACCTATACAATGTACTCCCCCAACAAGAAGTCAATAGGATAGGGGAATGTTCTAGTGCTAAGGAGATGTGGGAGAAGCTAGTTGAACTTCATGAAGGCACTTCGGAAGCCAAGCTAGCAAGAAGGGATCTCCTCCGCTCCCAACTATCAAATATTAAGCTTGAAAAGGGAGAAAAGGTAACTTCCCTATATTCTAGATTTAAAGAAATATTAATTGGGCTAACAAGTGTAGGAGAAAAGGTCTCCAACCGGGATATGGTAATGAAGGCCATAGATGCCTTTCCTCGGTCCTCAAGATGGAGCTCCATGGTGGATTCGTTTTACATCTCCAAGAACATGGAAGTAAGTACCTTGGAGGAATTTTTCTCAATAATGGAGCTCCACGAAACTAGGATTGAAGGAATACAAGAAGAGCCTAGAATTCAACCCTCAAGAGGAGTAGCCTTGATGGCAAATAAGGGGAAGAAGAAGATAGATATCCCCTCCTCCTCCGATGATGAAGCCTCTACCTCTTCCATGGATAGCACAGAAGAAGCCTACATGGTAAGGAAGGTAAGGCATGCATTTAAGAATTTTAGATTTGATAAATCTCATGATAGGAATAGAAGACCAAGGGAGAAGATCATTTGTTACAATTGTCAAGGGGAGGGACACATAAGGGACAATTGTCCCCTCCTAAACAAGAGCAAAGAGGAAAAGAAAAAGAAGGAAGAAAAGAAGAAGAAGAAGGGGAGCAAGAAGAAAAAGGAAGAAGAAAAGAAGGCCAAGGCAAGAGGAAAAGTCATGGCTCTCAAAGCAAAGACATGGGATGACCTTGCTTCCTCATCCTCATCCGAAGAAGAAGAGCATGTCTATTCCAACCTAGCACTAATGGCTCTTCATGACTCGGATTGCTCCTCCTCCTCCTCAAATGAAGAATCAAGCTCAAGTGGAGAGAGCTCAAGTGAAGGGGGAGCTTCTACATCCTCCTCATCCGAAGAAGAAGAAGAAGACATGGAAACTATGGTAACGAATGCCTCTCCTAAGAAAATAGTTTCCATAATCTCTAGTTTAACTAAGGACTTATTTGGAATGAAAAAGAAAAATAAAAGCATGCTAGATCAAATTAAGGCATTAGAAAATAAGCTAGAAAATGCATGCTTAAATAATAATGATATTTCTTCTAGCTTAAATGATGCATGTTCACATGACTATATGCCTTTGGATGTTAATGATGCATGCATAGAGGAAAATAGGGCTTTAAGGGAAAAGGTAGACTATTTGACAAAAGCCCTAGAGAAATTCACTATTGGCTCCAACACATTGAACATGATTATAGGGAGCCAAAGGGCAAGCTTCAACAAAAAGGGCCTAGGATACAAAGAAAAGAAAAATGAAAAGGCCTATAAATGCCTAATTTCTAAGGTACAAGATAAGAAGAAAGTAATAGCTAGGAAATGGATCCCAAAGGAATACTTAGTGAACCCAATAGGAAAGAACTTATTTTGGGTTCAAAAATCCATCCTTAAGGGTTAGGAAAACCCTAGGGTAGTCAACCATATGGAATTGACCTATATCATATTTTGGTTGACTTAGGATGGCGGGACAACATTTTTAGAATAGTGTTGGGTGATGATAACGTGCCCATAAATAGATAATAATGCTTAAATCATGATGATTAATGTAATTTCTATGTATGTTTGAAATCATGATTTATGATTTTAATATTTGGCACGTAATCATGAGAAATAGGGTTGAATCATGCTTTAGGTGATACTTTGTTTATTATCATCATATAATACCTAATGCATGATTATTATTTAATGAATACATGTATTTCATGATCATAATGTGAAATTAATTCATATATGTCATTATGATCATGTAGGTTGTTGGGTTGATACTTAACCATGATAGAATTGCATGAATACAAGGGTTAAGTATATACAAATACCCCCTAGGATGCATCTCACACTCGCTATAGGCTAACTTGATTGCAAACTTAGCATGGGTGAGATGTTAGGATGATACAAATGTCCACTAGTGCCTATAGCATTTAGATGGTCATTTAAAGTATCAAAATAGCAATAATAGACTAATCATGAGGAAGGCTTATGTTTAATTCATAGACATATTGCCCAAAGATCATGGTTGGATATTTCATATGTTTTCAAAACAATTTCTTAATCTAAAATCTATGTATTCATGTTTTGAAACAATTCAAAGCAAGACTAGGTGTTAAAATGGATACTCTTATGATAAAAAACCTAGTAGTTTTTAAAGCTTATGGATTTTTGGCAAATACGTGGAAATATAATGATTTTTCATGAAAACCTATTTTTCACTGATAGATATACTTAAAAGAAATGTGTTCCCCAAATTTCATGATTTTTTCGAATTTTCTGGAATTTTTAACGCATTTAAATTCGATCAAATCGAAATTCCAAAACAATAAGTGCGATCATCGTAGTCTGAACTAGTCAACTGATGACCTGAATATCAGACCAGTAAAGGCTGAATTCCGATTTTAAATCAACTTGTGGTATTTTCTTTCTATTAGACTTGATGTCATGTGTTTTTAACTTAGTGTTAATCTTTTTGATGGTGTCAAAGGGGGAGAAATAATTATGTTTAAGTAAATTGTGATAGGGGGAGAAAATTTATATGAGGAGTTTCATGGGTTAAGGGGGAGTTGCATGTTGCTATATCATGTTTATGTTTACATGCTTTCTTTCCTTTAAAATTTATATCAAATATTTTTACCTAACTTAAACGGATTGCCACACATCAAAAAGGGGGAGATTGTTAGGGCAATCTCTTGCCATGATAAGGTTTTGATGTGTGTGGCAAAGGGTTTAAGTTAGTGTGTTATGTTGATTTGATATGTGCGTTGAAGTCGTGCAGGACTTAGTAATTCGCACATGGAGCCGTGGCGAGTTTCACATCTCATGACTCGTGCCTTGAGTCGGTGAAGGATAGCTTTGCGGAAGCCGTGCGCTTGGAGCATCCGAGGGACCGTCGGACGAGAAGCTTGGAGTGAAGCCGGAGGAAGTAGACTTCGAGGCAAGAGACGCGAAGGAGCATTGCAGAGTCGTGCGCCTGATGCTGCCGAGGGACGTGGCCGAGAACGAAGAGAACTTCGAAGGCGAGGGACTCCGAGAGATGAGAGTGAGCGAATGTAACCCGGGAAGGGGTAGCTCTTAGGTGAAACTTGGCCATTTGGCCAAGTGTCGGATGGGTTTTCCCGACACCAGTCGACTGCCAGGGAATGGCAGTCGACTGATCTGAGTCGATGGTTCGATCGACTGGTATAATCTGATTTAATGCTTGGCGATCAGCCATGGTGGATCGGCAATGATCGATGTCGACAGCGATCGGCTACCGAGGAATGGCGATGGGCGATGGCAGCGTGGGCGAGACGCGAATGGAGTCGACTCGATTGAGCACTCGGTGATCGAGCATCATCGTGATGGTAGGATCGATCGTGATGCGATCTGCATGGATGGTATCCAACGTGGAAAGCGGTCGTTATTGGGCAACGGCTACAGGGCTAGTCGACTGATCGAGGGCATCAGTCGACTGATCCTGTGTCAACGGGAAGAAACCCTCTTCCTCTATAAAAAGGAAGGGGATGGGGCTTTGGGAGGTTAATGCTTGAACGCCCAACTACTCCCAAAGTGCCCTAAACGATTTCCCACTCTTCTACTTGCTCTAATCTTCATTCCATTGTAGAAGAGTGATCTTTGTGTAAAAGAGGTTACCTCCACCTAGCTTTGTGCAAAGGAGAGATCTAGTGGATAGATTGCGGAGTGATTCACCGTGGATGAATCGGACCGTGGATTAGCGGCGTAGCCGTGAACCACGTTACATCTCATGTTTGTATTGCTTGTCTATCTTTTGTGTTGTCTTTATTTGTATTTGTATATTCCGCTTGCGCTAACATTTTGTAGACGAATAAAATATGACATCAAACGAACGAGGGCTATTCACCCCCCTCTAGCCGGCCAATCGATCCCCCAACAAAAGCATATGACCAGGGATGAGAGAAAATTCTCCACTATCAACTATACTAGTAAAGGAAAAGTGTCATTTGGTAATAGCGGTAAACTTAAAATTCTAGGAAAGGGCACCATTGAGGTATCTCCCAATCTTGCCATTCATAAAGTTCTATTAGTTAAAAATATGAAATTTAATTTACTTAGTGTAAGCCAATTATGTGATGCAAACTTTGATGTTAAATTTGATTCCTCAAAATGTTTTATAAGACACAAAACTATAAGTGATTGCATGTTAGTAGGCTTTAGGAAATCAAATATATATTATGTTGATTTATCCTATGCTACTAATCCTTCCACTAAGTGTCTCATTGCAAAAGAGGAAGAAAGTTGGCTTTGGCATAGGAGGCTAGGACACATAAACATGAAGAATATAGCCAAAATAGCAAAATTGAAGCTAGTCAAAGGATTGCCTAGAGTCAAATTTCTCTAGGACAAGATGTGTGATACTTGCCAAGAAGGGAAACAATCAAAAACATCACACAAAGGTAAAAATTTACTTAGTACCGCTTTACCATTAGAATTACTACATATGGATTTATTTGATTGCCATAGTACCCCATCTATAATTGGTAGTAAATATTGCTTGGTAATAGTAGATGATTTTTCTAGGTTTACTTGGGTGTTTTTCTTGAAAAATAAAGATGAAACCTTAGGAATAATCATAGGATTTAGCAAAAGAGTAGAAAATGAAAGAAAACTCAAAATCAACCGGATCCGTAGTGATCATGGTGGAGAATTTGAGAATTCTAATTTTTCAAATTTTTTCTTAGAACAAGGGTACAAGCATGAATTTTCTTGTCCTAGAACACCTCAACAAAATGGGATTGTGGAAAGGAAAAATCGTGCCCTACAAGAAGCGGCTAGGACAATGCTTAATGCATACTCCTTACCTAGCTACTTGTGGGCGGAAGCGGTTAATACCGCTTGCTATATCCAAAATAGGGTATTGATTCATAGGTTTTTATGAAAAACTCCATTTGAATTGTGGAATGGTGCAATTCCAACAATTCATTATTTTAAGGTCTTTGGATGTAAAGTTTATATTTTAAATACCAAAGACAACCTAGGTAAGTTTGATTCCAAAGCGGATGAGGGAATCCTAGTTGGATACTCATCCACTAGTGTAGGGTATAGAGTGTACAATAAAAGGACTCAAAAGATTGAAGAATCTTCAAATGTCCAATTTGATGAAGCTTCCAATACTTACCCTAGAAAATCCCCTATTGATGATGATATTAATAATGAAAATCAAGAAATTACCCAACAATTGCAAGATTTAACCTTAAGGGGTAATGATCAAGGGGGAGGATTGGATCAAGGGGGAGTAAGGAATGATTCTGATGATGAGCGTACGATTGAAGTTGATCATGATCAAAATCAAATTTATACACCTCCTAGAACCATAATAGTTCATCAAAGTCACCCCTTAGATCAAATTGTGGGTGAATTATCTCAAGGAGTTAGGACTAGGTCATTCCATAGGGATCCTACTAGTCATATAGCTCTAATTTCTCAAATTGAGCCTAAAACAATTAAAGATGCATTACTTGATCCGGATTGGATCTTAGCAATGCAAGATGAATTGGCTCAATTTGAAAGGAGTCAAGTATGGGAGTTAGTTCCTAGACCAAGTGAAAACACTATTGTTACTACAAGATGGGTCTTTAGGAACAAACTAGATGACCAAGGGAATATCACTAGAAATAAAGCACGATTAGTTGAAAGGGGTTTTAATCAAGTTGAAGGACTTGATTATGATGAAACATATGCCCCGGTTGCTAGGTTAGAGACCATTAGAATACTTTTAGCATATGCCTCCTATATGGGTTTCAAACTCCATCAAATGGATGTCAAATCAGCATTCCTAAATAGGTTTATTAAGGAAGAGGTGTATGTAGAACAACCTCCCGGGTTTGAAAATACGGACTACCCAAACCATGTATACAAGCTTAGGAAAGCCTTATATGGTTTGAAACAAGCTCCCCGGGCTTGGTATGAAAGATTATCATCTTTCCTAATCTCTAAGGATTTCAAAAGGGGTAGTATAGATCAAACTCTCTTTATAAAGTCAACATCTAATGACATCTTTGTAGCCCAAGTGTATGTTGATGACATTATCTTTGGGTCAACAAATGATGAACTTCTTCAAGACTTTATTCAAAATATGGAAAAAGAGTTTGAGATGAGTCTAGTTGGAGAGTTAAATTTCTTCCTAGGATTGCAAGTTAAACAAACAAGTGAAGGAATTTACATTTATCAAACCAAATATGCTAAGGAAATGATTAAGAAATTTGGTTTGGAAAATGCTAAGGTAGTGTCAACTCCAATGGCAACCAATACTAAAATAGATAGTGATAGTGAAGGAAAACAAATAGATCTTACCCTTTATAGGAGCATGATTGGTAGCCTCTTGTATTTAACCGCTAGTAGACCCGACATATTATTTGCGGTTGGTATGTGTGCTAGGTATCAATCATGTGCTAAGGAATCTCATTTAGTTGTCATTAAGAGAATTTTAAGATATGTTAAAGGCACACAAAATGTAGGTCTATGGTACCCTAGAACTAGGTCCTTTGAATTGATTGGGTACACCGATTCCGATTATGCCGGTTGCAAATTGGATCGGAAGAGTACTAGTGGTGGATGCCAATTCCTTGGGTCCTCCCTAGTGAGTTGGAGTAGTATGAAGCAACCTTGTGTTGCTTTATCCACCACCGAGGCCGAATATGTGGCTATGGGTGGTTGTGTAGCTCAACTCTTATGGATGAAACATATCTTAGAAGATTATGAGCTATCTTACTCTAACATGAGAGTATTTTGTGATAATGTGAGCACCATTAACTTGACTAAAAATCCGATGCATCACTCTAGGACCAAGCACATTGAAGTGAAGCATCACTTCATTAGAGACCATGTGGCTAAGGGGGACATTGAGCTCAATTACATTGAATCCAAGTCCAACCTAGCCGACATATTTACCAAGGCTCTCCCCGAGGTAGAATTTTCATCACTTAGGAGAGAACTTGGAATGTGCTTGGTTGAGTAAAGGTGTAGGTTTGCATGATCCTATAGAAATACTAGGATTTATCCCTTTAACCATCTCACAAAATACTTAGGAAACCATGATTTTTGTATTGAGCCACCTAGACAATATGTGAGATGTTAGGAAGATGCACTTGGTTCATCATGCTTGTTATGATGCATTACTATGAACCAAAGTGTCATCTAGAGACATTAATCCTTCATTGGACCAATCATTGGGAAGGCTTATTCACAATTGATGTGCATATAGCTCCAAGAACATGATTGGAAATTTCAAATAAAACATATTTTAAACTATGTTTATTATGTTTTGAAAAACAGTTTTCAAGTGAAACACAAAAGTGATACAAAGTTTGCAAAATTTTAGAACTTTTGCTAGTTTCCAAGTTTGTATCAAAATTGAAATCTGGAAAATATATATTTTTCAAAATATTTTTCCTTGATAAATTATAATTTCAGAAATGTGTACACAAAATTTCGTGATTTTTCGAGGTTTCTGGAATTTCTGATGCATTTCTAAATTTCGACTGAAAAGGCTGAATTTTGCATTACAGATGTAGCAGTCGACTGGTTCATAAACCAGTCGACTGATACACTGTGTTTTCGGAAAAATGGCTTCATTTTCTGATATTTAGTGTATCTTTGATGTCCTAAAACTCTAGTTTGACAATATTGGGTATAAACAACTTGTGTAACTGGTTAATGTGGCGTTTTAGGGGGAGTTTCACAATTTTATCTTTTTCATCCTAAATGAACATTGTTGGTGCAAAGTTAGGATTTAAATCTTCAAATTGTCTGATAGATTTTTGCTCCACATGTTTTTGTTACTCATCATGAACTATATCTTGGATTAAGGGGGAGCTAATTTTCAATTCTATACTTAGTTCAAGATTTCAATATTTTCAACTCTTCTATGGTATATATGATTTCTTCTCTTTTTGATGTATGTCAAAGGGGGAGAAGAAATGTTTAAGTTATAATTGGATATATGATCATATGATTATGTGTGTATCTTTAAAAGACCTAACTTAAATGATTGCCAAATATCAAAAAGGGGGAGATTGTTGGTGCAACAATGCCCCAAGCATTTATATGTTTTGATGTTTGGATAATCATCTAAGTTAGGCAACAAATTGTGATCTAATTGTGAACGTGTTTAAGTGACAAGGAAATTCAAGTATGAAGACTTGGTAAAAGCAAAGTCCAAGTATGATCTTGGCAAGAGAAGTCCAAGGTAAAGGTTTGGCGGCATAAGACCAAGCATGTTGTCTTGGCGGCATTAAGTCCAAACAAACTTTGGCAAAGGAAGTCCAAGGGAAAGTCTTGGCAGCATAAGTCCAAGCATGTAGACTTGGCGGCATAAAGTCCAAGCACGCTTTGGCAAAGGAAAACCCTAGACATGACAAAATCGAAGGAAGCTCTTGGAAGCAAAGAGCAAAGGATGAACAAGTCGTGGACTCGGAGGGATCTGAGCGCAAGCTTAGGAAGAGCGAGGAGGTTTAGTCTATGTCTAGGGTGTGTATTCAAGTTTGAATTATTCACACTTGATGAGTATCGATCGGCGATACAATGTATCGGTCGATCGGTCATCTTTCGGTAGTCGAGGATGAAACCACGACCCATTCTTACTATTTTGATCAAGCGATCGTGATGTTGCGATCGATCGATTGCCAGCGATGTGATCGGTGATAAAGCGTAAATCTGAGCATAGAATGGAGTCGCGCTCATTGCGGCCGTGATCACTCGTGATCACTCCATCGATCGGTGATGGAGGATCGGTCGGTGATGAAAATGCGTTGGATGAAATGACTACGAATCACGAATCAGGCTATTCGAGCCGTTAACCATGATGCAATGATCGATGTCTTTGTACATCAGTCGACTGATCATGCTCCAACGGGAAAATCAGCCTCTTCTCTATAAAAAGAGGGATGGTGGAGGTTTTTGGGGTTAATGCTTATTCTCTAATCCTTCTAAAAAGCCTCCACGAATTCTCTAGCTTTCTAAGTGATTTAAATCTCCTCCTCTTCTCTTTAAGCTTAAATCTTCATTCTTTGTAAAGAAGAGGAGTTGTGTTGTAAAGAAAGCTTCTTAGTGGATTTGCTTGGATTGATCCACCTTAAGGATCGCCGTGGAGTAGGAGCGCTATCTCCGAACCACGTAAAAGGCTTTGTTTGCATTGTTATTGTTTTTACATATATTATTTGTGTTTGCTTCCGCTAATCATTTTTGTAGAAATCGAAAAACGCTATTCACCCCCCCCCTCTAGCTTCCAAACGATCCCTAACACTCCACATTTGATATCATTCAAATAATACACTTGATTTTCTTGGTTAGCCAAAATGAATGGGTCATCATCATACCATGTTTTAGAAGTTTCAATACACAAGAGATTATACTCTTCCACCAATGATTTTTTTTTGGATTACATAGTAACCATTCACATGAAAATAATTAAAATTTATACCTGAAAGAGTAAAATATTTGAACCACATCCTTTAACACACCAAAAAAATCCAAATTATCCCCATCGTCAGAGGATGGTACACTGACCCCACTATTCTGAGTAGTTCTGCATGAATCACGGGATGTCATATAATATCAAATTCCATTTACTATGCATGCATCATACAGTTGAACTTCAGCATCAGATCCCATTGCTAAATAATACAACTCATCTGTGATCTCTGAATTTGTAAAAAAATTTAGCGCTACAATTTTATCCCTAAAATCACAGTGGAAAATCTCACTCGTGATATTGCATCACTTGATCAACATGAATCTTTTGGGACACAAGTTGTAGATGCTCACTATATAAAACTTAATCAATTTAAACTCTGTTAATGAAATAGAATTAAAGTGACAACTTTATGTAAACACTTACTTTCGATATCGGTCGACTTCTTTACAATTGTTCAAAATGTACCAATGTGCTTTCTTAAACAACAACAATGGAAATTTCAGACTTTGTTGGCTGCCAAAGCCTCTTGTTTCCTGTGAGAAAACACTTAATTTTCATATTGATGGTTGGACATCTTTATTCCATTCCGGCCTAGAAAAACTTGTCTCAATCTGATTCATATATAACGAACTGAAAGTCAAGGTTTCATTTACAATATACCCCTTTGTATTAATAGATCCTTCAGATCGTGCTTTATTATGAATATATTTTTTTAGCCTTATCAAATATTTCTCAAAGGGATACTTCCATCGTGATGAAATTGGCCTAGCCAACATAGCTTCACAAGGTAAATGAACTATCAAATGGACCATAATGTCAAAAAATGTCGGAGAAAATATCCGTTCCATCTTACACAATATCAGGACTATTTTCTCCTCCATTTTACATATGTCCGTTGTGTGTAAAGATCTTGCAGTGATCTTTTTGAAGAAATCACATAGCTCAATCAGTGGGCTGCATATGTCTTTTGGGAAAAATTTAGGTACAACAACTGGAAGTATTCTTTGAAACAATACATGACAATCATGTGATTTTAGTCCATATATCTTACCTTCATTTGCATTTACATGTCTAGATATATTAGCAGCATAACCATCTAAAAACTTAACATATTTCAAAAATTGATAAAATTCACGCCTTTCTTCCAATGTCAATGTGTAGCTTGCATACGACTTTCTGAATTTGTCTCCTACCGGCTGTAAATGCAACTCACTCCTTATCCCCATATCTTGCAAGTCTAATCTTGCTTTGAGAGTGTCCTTTGATTTTCCGTCTATATTTAATAATGTGTCAATTAAAGCATCATAGACATTCTTTTCAATATGCATAACATCTAAATTGTGTCTCAACTTTAAACCTGACCAATATGGTAACTCAAAAAATATAGACTTCTTTATCCAATTTGTATCATCCAAAGATCGCTGTCGTTTTTTACTGAATAAAGGATGCTTACTGAATGTCACTTGGGGCAACGTGTCTAACTGTGCTAAGATCTCATATCCATTCATTACTCGTGGTGATCCTTCTTTTTCAACCTTTTCATTGAAATCTTTATTTCTACGCCATGGGTGTTGCACATCCAAGAATCGACGGTGACATGTGTAGCATATTTTACTCCTTAATCCTTGAGATTTGGTTTCATTCAGACATACTGGACATGCCTTATAACCCTGTGTTCCATCCAGAAACTGCTCCATATACTGGAAAGTCGTGAATGGTCCACATCACAACAGCATGTAATTGAAATACTTGTTCAGTTGATGCATCATATGCTTCCACTCCATCATTCCATATCTCCTTCAATTCGCTTATCAGAGGTCGTAGGTATACATCTATTTCTTTGCTAGGTGATTTAGGCCCAGGAATTAATAGAGACATAATCATATATGGTGGCTTCATCATTTTCCATGGTGGTAAATCATAATTCACAAGTATAACAGGCCACATACTATAAGCATTTGACATGTTTCCAAATGGATTAAACCCATCAGTAGCCAACCCTAAGTGAATATTTCGTGAATCACCTACAAATATTTCATGTGCTTTGGCAAATTCTTTCCAAGCTTCACTATCAGCTGGGTGTCTTAATACACCATATGTGTCAACTCGCTTTTCTTTATGTCATCTCATCTCTTTGGTTGTATGCTTCAAAATAAACAACCTCTTAAGTCTCGGTTTCAGAGGAAAATATTGAAGAATTTTGTAAGAATTCTTTTTCTTATTCATCCCTTCGTACTTGTATCTGGGCTCCTTGCACACTGGGCATACATCCTTATTCTCATGCTCATCCCAAAATAATATACAATCATTCTTACAGACATGTATCTTCTCATATGTCAATCCTAACTCTTTTAATATTTTTTTGGCTTCATAATAAGAGTTTGGAATCATATTCGATTTAGGAAATGCCTCTTGCAATAACTGAAGTAACATATCAAAAGATTTATTGCTCCATCCATTTAACACCTTCACATGCATTAGCTTCACCACAAAATTGAAAACCGAAAAAGTAGTACAATTGGGATAGAGTTCTTTTTGTGCTTCTTCCAACATTGAAATATAACTTCATCTACAATCATTTGTATTTGTGTTTACATTTATATCATCTGATTGAGGCTCATTGTTGGTTATATTTTCTACATTTTGTAAATCAGTAAACATGTCTTCAAAATCATTCTCATATTGATTGACAATATTTATACTACCGGATGATGTAGAAGCTTCTCAATGAAAGTTTCAGATTTTATATAGTCTATCGAATCTCCATCTATACAGATGTCCTCACACATAATCCAATTCATACTGAAACAAATTGCTACACCATCAAAATGGGCAACGAATTTTCGATAAATTCAAACTAATTATGTAATTTTCTGCAATATTTATAAATTGATTCAACCCATTGATATATTCATGACTAATCCGATTCTGAATCGTTATCCAACTTTTATCCATATTTTAAAACCCTGGTTAAACATATATAAAATAATTTTAATGTTAATTTTCAATAAAAGCAATTTAGCAACTAAAATTTAGTTGTCACATACAAAATAATCAAACAATTTATAACCTACAATTTGCATTGTAACCCTATGTTTATCATCGAACATTATAATATAAAAATAAAAAAACCCTAACCTTATCCTCTAATCGCAAAATAATCCTAAAATCATCTAATTGACAACAAATCAAAGAATGTATCATCTAGGCAATAAGTTATTGCTTGATTACCATGAATACGTCCAAATCTAGATGATAAAAAAACCCTAAATTCACCGTCTAATCGCTAACAAAACCCTAACAACCGTATATATAATCTACAATAACCTTAAACCCTAACAAAATCCTAAATTCACCGTCTGAGTATAATAAATCCCTAAATTTATCATCTAATCATAACAATAATATAAAAAAACCCTAAATTTATTGTAAAACTTTGAAGAAAGAATTTGTATAAACCTACGTCGGAGCTGAAGGATGAGTTTGAGATGGTGCCGAGAAGAAGTCAGAGCTGGAGATCGGACCTGGAGAAGAAGCCGCCGGAGCTTCTGCCGGAGCCGGAGAATCGTTAGAGCCGGAGAAATCGCACGCGCCGGAGAAGAGAAGCCGGAGCATGGAGAAATTGGAGCCGGAGGCCAAGCACGGAGATGAAGGAAGATTCGCGCAGAGCTTGTCACTGGAGAATTGTCGGAGAATCGCCGGAGAGAAGGAGAATCGCTGGAAGAGGAAGTCGCGCCAAGAAAATGGGGGAATCGACGTGGACGAGGGTTTTTTCACAAAAATTAGCGAAGAATTAACTATATTCATCGCTAATATTTACTACTTTAGCGACGATTTTTATATTTTTGTTGCTAATATTTGATCATCAGTCGACTGGCGGGATTGACGACTCGACTACTAGACATTTGGCCAGCCACAAAGTCAAGCAAACTCGACTGGTAGCTCGACTGAATCTTTGCCGATAAAATTTAAATATTTCATCGCCAACAGTCAGTTGACTGGCGGGATTGATGACTCGACTGCTAGACATTTGACCGACCACAGAATTGAGTAAACTCGACTGGAGGCTCGACTGAATCTTTCGCGATGAAATTTAAATATTTCGTCGCTAATAGTCAGTCGACTGGCGGGATTAATGACTCGACTGCCAGACATTTAGCCAGCCACAGAATCGAGTTAAGTCGACTGGCGGCTCGACTAAAGGTTTTGCGACAAAATGTCATTGGTCATCGCTAAGTTATTTACGATGAATATTTATGTATTCCGTCGCTAAGTATCAATTTATGACAAATATGTTTATATCGTCATAAATATATATTATGTTAGCGATGAAAAACTAAATTTTCATCGCAAATATAAGATTATTTGCGACGATAAAAAAAATTTGTCGTAAATGTTTATTTTTGCGATGAATAAATAAATTGTCGCTATTTTCCATTTTTTTATAGTGGACATTGTATTGTCTTATCTACCACCGAAGCTGAGTATGTTGCGATGGGTGAGTGTGTGGCTCAACTTCTTTGAATGAAGTACACTCTCCAAGATTTTCAATTAAACTTTAATCACACTAAACTTTTCATCGACAACATTAGTTCCATTAACCTAACTAAGAACCCAATTTGTCACTATAGGACTAAACACATAGAGGTTAAATACCATTTCATTCGAGAACACATAGCAAATGGAACAATTCAACTCGAATATGTTGAGTCCAAATCAAACCTAGCATATATCTTCACCAAACCCTTACCCGAAGCAGAGTTTAGTCTGCTTAGACGAAAATTAGGAATGTGCGTAATAGAGTAGGACTCAACTCTTATATTTTTCTTGTATACTCTATTTTTGTTTTTCATGCTACATGGAACTAGCTTAGGGTTTACCTTAGCAAGCATGCACCTATAGATTCAAGGATCCAACACATCTCACAACACATAGGATCAATGTGTTTGTGTACTTAGCCACGTAGATGGGCATGAGATGTTAGGACCTTACTCCTGGTTCCAGATGTAGATCCAGTGCATCAATATGAACCATGGAGTATAATTATTTAAAATAACCAACTCTATACATGACTTATTGATCATTTTATATCAATTAAGTCACAAAGAGTTGAACAAACTATTAGTTAAGATTATTTTGAAATTATTTATTTTCAAAATCTATACGGGATATGCTTGGACTTACAAATTATAATCGCTTATTTTATAAAGTTTTTTTTACAAACCCCCATATTTTTCGATTTATGGCAAAAGGAGGAGAAAAAGGCCAAAGTTAAGGGATAAAAAATTATTTTTTGATTGATAACTTAACTTAAAACGTTCAGGCTAAAGTTAAGTAATCTTGATTACTTAACTTACTTAACCTTTTTAGTGGCAAACATTAAGGGGGAGAGCTAAGATTCTTTTTCAAGTACTCACCTATGGTCAAGGGGGAGGTTACCTCAAGGGGGAGGACTTGAAAAAGAAATTTTACTCTTACTTATGCTAATTTACTAAGTTACTTATACTAACTTACTAAGTTATGAATTCTTTTATATATATGCTTCTTTTATGTTCATGCTTCTTTCACATTTACTACTCGTCTGGTTTTACACTTAATTTTCCCTTAACTTTGTGTTGGTTTGCCATAGATAGAAAAGGGGGAGATTTTTAGTGCAGGGGCACTAGATAATCGAACCTAGGTTTTGTTTTTGGCAAAGGCCTAAAGTTAAGGTCTTATAGTTAAGTGTGCAGGAAATTGTTAAGCTAAGCCAAAGGTCAGCAACACCTGGAAATTCTCGAGTCGAGAAACCGTGGTGGTCGAGTGACACCGAGAGAACTTCATGGGAGTCGAAGAACCTAGGTGGAGATCGGAATCTAAGCAAATGGTCAAAAAGGACCAAAGGTGAGCACAAGTGCGAAGAGAGATGGTAAGGTCATGTCCTCTGTACGGGGACGATTGTAGGTGGCGATCCAACTAAGACTTCCAGTGAAAGGTCTAGGTCGAGATCAGACGATAAGGAACCATCATATTTACTATCTTTCATTTGTCTTGTGCTAACTTTTTGTTGCAGTTGAATAACCAAGCTGACAGTCGACTGATAGCTATTGGTAGTCAACTGCTGCTGGCATCAGTCGACTGATGAAGGTCATCAGTCAACTGCTATTCAAACTATCCAACTCGATGAACGTCAAGATAAGAACCCCTTTTCTTGGGGTGAGGTGTCCTTTTGATAGGATTAGGATCTCAATGTTGTTGGAATGTATACTGAAAGCCTAGCTCTTTTTGTATGAACATTTTATTTTGGAATAAGAATCACATGATCATTGTTTGCACTTTATATATTTATTATATGTGTGTGCATATTGTCTAATATTTTACATTATAGATAACATGGTGCTTGGTGTGGCACAGAAGATCATGTTATCAGTCCCTTGTAAAATATAAGTAGAGGCTCACAACCAAGATGGTTTTGGACAAACCATTGGCATGGTTGTAGTGTAGCTTGGTATTGTTTTGTCTTGAACATGGAGTTACACTAGTACACTTAGGTGTATTGAGCAAGACCGACATAGAGGCGATTCAATTATTTACTGACTACATAATTGAATCGCACCTCGGATATTATGTTGTACATGCTCTTAATCCCGATATAATAACGGGCACATGTACTTAGTATTTATTTCTTTAATTTACCAGAGGGTGAGATTTAGATGGATTAAATCAATATGCCCGGTAAGTTGGGAAATAATATTATTTACATGGTCTGTCGTTGATTATAGGAGGAAACCGTGTCCTATATACTAGGTTGATGATGTCCCCTTGAGGAGCTCATAAGGTTCATCATGTAAACCCAGCTGGTTGACTTAGTCAACATGATGATAAGGTTGAGTGGTACTACATGAGGAATTAGATGTTAATTAATTGATGGTCAGTAAATCAATTAATTGACGGACATTCGATATCTTAAACACGGAGAGATGAATGTACAAATAATATATGGAGCCCATATTAATTTATGGGGGTTGGTGAGGTAGTTCAATGATGATCCTCTAGTGGAATGGAACATCATTGATGGATCAAGTTTGTGTGGTTCCGATCCATCGGGTGGCCAAGATCCAACTCCTCCTTATGGTCCCTATCGTAGCCTAATATAATCCTAAAGAAGTCTAGATCCAAGGATGTAAAACAAAACTCTAAGAACCAACGGTTGAGATTAAATCCCTAGATCCGATGGTTGGGATGAAACCCTAGAACCAACGGTTGGGATTAAATCCCTAGATCCGATGGTTAGGATGAAACCCTAAAATCGACGGTTGGGATTAAATCCCTAGATTCGACGGTTGGGATGAAACCCTAGATCCGACGGTTGGTATGAAAACCTAGATCCGACGGTTGGGATGAAATCCTAGATCCGACGGTTGGGATAAAACCCTAGATCCGACGGTGGAGATTAAATCCCTAGATCCGACGGTGGAGATTAAAGGAGGCTTAGGCCCAACTCTATATATAGATGGCTAAGGCTTGGGCGGCAAGATTGAGAGATTGGAAATTAGGGTTTGGCTCATCTCAAAGTGGGCGGCAACAAACCCTAAAGGAGCTAGGGTTTTGGGCGGCTAGAAGTGGGCGACAAGCTTGTTCTCCCTAGGGTTTTGGCCGGCGCCCCTCATCCTATTCTCATCCATTGTCGGTGTTCATCTCTTCCTCCTCCTTTTCTCATTGGTGGCCGGCGGTTCTCCAACTCCTTGGTGGCCGGCACTTCTCCAACCTCTAGGTGGCCGGCGGCAACACTTCAACAAGTTGGTCGGCGCTCATCCACTCGTTCCTTAGCCGGCGGTTGCATCAAACTCCCTTGCTTGGTGGCCGGTTCTAGAAAGGAAAGGTTTTGTTGGTTCTTCTCTTTGTTCGCAGCGGACAAGGAAGGGAAGAACGCGATCTAGAAGGCTTCTACTCATGGAGGATCTTCGCCCACACGTCGTCCACGAGGAGAATATGACATACGGTAGAAGATCGTGAGGTATAAAAGTTTTACAACTTTATATTCTGATCTAAGCATGTTCTTTTATGTGTTGATTATACAAGTGTGCATTAGTATATATTTTGTATAATCGTGGACCCCGAAGACAAACACAAAAACCGGCGATCCGTCCGACGTCTCTTCCGCGGCTAACCAACTATAAGAGTTGTGTTGCTTAAACAACTAGTTTGTTCAAGCGATCACTCAAGTTGTTAGCACGACGATGAATTGGTTGTGCTAAAGAAACTAATCCCATCCGGATTAATTCTTTCATTAGTGAAAATTTTAATCCGGGGACATGGGAGCCAATGAGTCTCCGAAGCAACTCCCTACAAACGTCTAGGGGGTTAAAGGGCTATAAAAGAAGGAGGGTTTCACCCCTTTAGGTCATCTAATTTGCTCTCAAAGTGCTCCCACAACGGCGAAGTTCTACGACAATGCTACGCCGCCACTACGCTGACGTCACACCTATCTTCTACCTTCTAAACGTCAGTAGTCTTTAATTTTTGTTGTCTTACATTTGTATTCGAGCCTTTCTTTTTCCGTGCTTTCATTGTAAAGAGGAGAGGTGGGATTGTCCCTCTTCCTCAAGCTTTTGTTCCTTGTATTCGTCGTCTCCTACCTCCAATGAGGAGGAGACTTAGTTAGTGAATTGCCCCTTCATACACACTCAAGGACCGCGGGGCCTTGAAGTAGCAACCCTTTGGTTGCGAACCAAGTAAAAATAAAATTGAGTCTTTTACTTTTATTGCATCTTACTTTCCGCTACGTTACTTTTGTATTGTCGAATCGAATGAAAAGAAAGTTTTTTTTAACACTCGCTATTCACCCCCCCCCCTCCTCTAGCGTGCTTTCGATCCAACAACAGGTTACGATTGACAAGACTCGAGTGGGACTTAAGTAGGATTTTGATGTTTGACAATGGGTTTGACAATTGGATTGTCAATATGTTTATCAATATGGTTTGACCATATGACTAGTAGATGATTGGAATATCCAAGGTCATATGGGGGAGATTGTTCAGAGGCAATTGTTGGAGCAATCGACCTTAGGTCAAAGGTTGACCAAGCTTGAGAGAGACTCTAGTAGAAGTCCAAGATTGAATTCTTGGCAATGAAGAAGTTCAATTATGGATACTTGGCAAGGAAAAGTCCAAGGGTGAAGCCTTGGCAAGGGAAAGTCTAAGTATGGATACTTGGCAAAGGAAAAGTCCAAGGGTATAGTCTTGGTCATGTAAGTCCAAGTGTGTATCCTTTGCGATGAAAGTCCAAATTTGGATATTTGCCAAAGGGAAAGTTCAAGAGTATAGTCTAGGCCACATAAGTCCAAGTGTGTAGTCTTGGCAGTGAAAGTCCAAGTTTGGAGACTAGGCAAAGTAGACCCGTTAGCATGACATGGATGACCGAAGCACTTGAAGGCTAGGCCCAAGGGTGAGGAGTCGTGGACTCGAACCAAGAGCTTGAGGATAATGGAAGTGGCTTGAAGGCTTAGGTCTAGGTTAAGGGTACTCAATAGCAAGACATAGCAGATGGAAGCACTTAAATGCTAGCGTGAAGGGTGAATGAGTTATGGAGGACTCAGATGGACCCTGAGGGCATGAGGCTGATGGAAGTGGCTAGAAGGCTTATGTCTAGGCTATGGGTGAGTGACATGTATGAAGGGATCATACTTGAGTTATACCTCAGTTTTGAGATTTACCAGTCCACTGATGGCTTTGGTTGCTCACCTAGTTGAGTGTTTAACACTTGGAGACCTAGTTGACTTGAGCAGTCAACTGGGGTTATGACCCAGTCGACTGCCAACCTATGTCTCTAGCAATCAACTGGTGGCTTACACCAATCGACTGACCACTGATAGTCGATTGTCGTGGATGGGTAGTTGACTGGTCGTAAGTGTATAGGGAACAGGAGGTCTCATAGTCAAATGGTCAGTCGATTAATGGCTTGGAAGTTGACTGATGGTAATGGAAGTCGATTGCTTAAGTGTCCATTGAGCAGAATCCTATGTGGATTAGTCCATTGTGAGACAACGGATTTGTGTCCAGTCGTTTGGGATTTTTGGCAATCGACTGGAAGATGAAAAATCAGCTTGATGCAGGATATAAAAGAGGTTGCGATGGAGGGTTGAAGGAAACCGATTCTTGAGATTTTAGGAGGGGTTTTACTATTTTATTCCATACCTTCTAAGGCATTCAAAGCAACCAAACAAGAAAGAAATTAATAGATCATTATTGCAAAGTGTTTTTTCACTTGTTCTTGTATTTGGTTGTTGTAATCTCATTGTAAGAGGGTTTCTCCACCTCCGGTGTGTTACTGAGAAGGAGACAAGATTTAGTGGAGTATACACTAAAGCCTAGCCGTGGAGTAGGAACCGTAGGTTCCGAATCACATAAAAATTATTGTCTTGTGCATGTGTTTTTGTGTTTCGTATTTATATTTTGTATTCCTCTGCATACTAACAAGTTGTAGACAAGCACGATCACGATCGAATGAAGAAATCGCAAAGAAGCTATTCACCCCTCTCTAGTACATCCAATGGTCCCCAATAGAGTATTCATCCGAGCAACAACTTTCCATCGCCAGCCGACTACCCTCAACAAGCAGTCGACTAGTATACCTCAAAACTAAGGTTTAACACATCAAGTATGATCCTCTCATACTTGACACTAACCCTTAGCGCCTCGCGCCTTTAGGATGCATCTGAGTTCATGACTCCTCACCCTTTGTACTTGCCTTCAAGTGTTTCCTTCGACTTTGTCATGCTATCGGGTCTTCCTTTTCCAAGAGGCTGCACTCTTAGACTTTTCCGCCAAGAGCCATTCTTCAGAACTTCCATTGCCAAGTTACACTTGGACTTACACTTTCAAGACTACATACTTAGACTTACACTGCCAAGTCTTCATACTTGGATTTTCCTTGCCAAGTCTCCATACTTGGAATTTCCTTGCCAAGTCTATATACTGGGACTTCCCTTGTACCTATCACTCAATATTCATATTAGGTCACTAACATTGCCTAACATAAACTTGATTGTCCAAACATCAAAAGTAATTAATGCTTGGAACAAGATTGCACCAACAATCTCTCCCTTTTTGATGTTTGATAAACATTTAAGTTAGGTCTTTAAATATGCAATAAGACATAATATGAAAGCACAATATGTCTTTTTCCTTAACATGATGGTTTTAACTTAAATGTTTATTCCTCCCCTTTTGGCATACATCAAAAAGAGAAAGAAATGTCACTTAGTTACTAAACCAACACATTTAACGGTGACAACAAAAGATATGTCAAAATGCCAAGTTGACATAATCTTGTACCAATAAAGAATTATACTTTGAATTAAGGAAGAAAATACACTTAAGGCTCCCCCTTAATCCAAGACACTTTCTAAGGTTAAGATGATGAATCAATCAACCTTTGAAAGACAACCTCATCATGGTAGGGAAAAGTATTGAAACATGAATGAAATCATTGGCTAACTTTGCACCAAACATAAACCATTCAAACTTATGCCTTAACCTCCATTGAAAGTTTGATTCTCACCCTAATTAACTCTCCTATTTCTTTTCACCAAAAAATCTTACCCTTTTAATGCTTCTCTAAGTATATCATAGGGTTAGGAGTAGTTAAACTACCTAGGGTTGTTATTAGATGGCTAAATCAGACCTATTTAGCCAAAATCAATCCTAAAAATCGACTAAGAGGAAAACCAGTCGACTGATATCTGTTGAATTTGACAGTTGAATTTTCAGACAACGTTTAGAAATGCATAACTAAATATATGGATGTCAAAAATTCATAAAAATTTATAAACACATTTATCAATCCATTATCTATCAAGGAAAAAAAATTGAAAAATAAATATTTTCTAGATTGACACAAACTTGGAAACCAACAAAAACTTTAGTGATTTTAAAAAAATTTTATCATGCTTTCTTGACTAATAAGAATTGTTTTTTCAAGCATAATAAATACATTTTGAAAACTATTTTGTTTGACATTTTCAACTATATTCTAAGAGCTATATGCACATTAGTTATACACAAGCCTTCCTAATGGTTGGTTTAATTAAGAATTCATGTCTCTAGATGTTATTTTGGCTCAAAGTAATGCATCATAACAAGCATGATGAACCAAAAGTATCTTCCCAACATCTCATATGATGTCAAAGTGGCAAAATACAAAAATCAATGGTTTCTAAGTCTTTTGTGATATGTTTTGAGGTATAATCCTAAGTTTTAGCTATGGGATCATTCAAGACTATGCCCATTACTCTACAAAGCACATTCCATGTTCTCTCCTAAGTAATGTAAATTCTGCTTTGGGTAGAACTTTGGTGAAGATGGTGGCAAGGTTAGACTTAGATTCAATATGATTAAGTTTAATGTTTCCATTTTCCACATGGTCTCTAACGAAGTGATGCTTCACCTCAATGTGTTTTGTCCTAGAGTGATGTACCGAATTTTTTTTGTCAAATTTATGGTACTTACATTATCACAATAAACTTTGACTTTGGAATAATGGAGCACATAATCCTCTAAGGTATGTCTCATCCAAAGTAATTGAGTCACACAACCACCCATGACCACATTTTCAGCCTTGATTGTGGACAAGGTTGCTTTCTACTACTCCAACTTACTAGGGAGAATCCAAGAAATGACATCCACCACTCGTACTTTTTGATCAAATTTGCAATCCGCATAATCAGAATTGGTGTACCCAAACAAATGAAAATTTTAAGATCTAGGATACCAAAGACCTACATTAATTAAGAGTACTCTTGATATATCTCAAGATCCTCTTGGCCGCTATTAAATGAGACTCTTTATCACAAGATTGGTATCTTGCACACATGCCTACCACAAAGATTATATCTGGTCTACTAGTAGTTAGGTATAATAAACTACCAATTATACTCTTATGATGTTATGGATCTATTAATTTTCCATCTAGATCACTATCTATCTTAGTATTGGTTCCCATAGGAGTAAACACTATTTTAGCATTCTCTAAACCAAATTTATTAATAATTTCTATAGGATCGAGATGCTCCGAGAGAGGGGGGTAAATCTCGGAAGTTATAATTTTCTTAAGATTTTTTAAACTTATTTTATATTATCAATTAGAGTATGAAGCAGAAATGAAATCAAGACACAATCTATTTACTTGGTTCACAACCCTAATAGGGTTGCTACTTCAAGGCCCGTAACTCTTCCAAGAGCTACCTCGATGGGCAATCACTATATGCCCTCCGACTCGAGAACTTTCGACTTCGGAGGGATTCGCTTTTTACAAATAATAAGAGGTAGGTAACACTCTACCTTCTCTTTTGAAATTAAGTACACAAAGAGAAAATAAATACAAACCAAATTAAAACTAAGTTATACCGACACTAATTGAAATATGGAGGTAGGCACGGAGTGTCGGATGTGCGTCTTTGCGAGGAGTTGAAGCTCTAGTAGACGAGAATGAATTTTTGCAGCATTTTTACGCAGTAGTAGTAGTCTTGTCAAAGTTGGTCGAGCACTTATTTTATAAAGATTTTCTAGTCGACTGAAATGCCATCTAATCGACTCCACATCAGCTCGTCGATATGGAACTTCTGGTCTTCCAGTCGACTGAGAATGCTCTAGTCAACTCTAGGTCATCTGGCTCCACATCGAGAAGTTTGGCTCTCCAGTCGATTGAACCTCCCCCAGTCGACTGAAACTCTTTCCATCTGTGATGCCAGATCTTCGATCGATCACTAGCTAATCCTGCCAAGTGTGAATCTAGTCGACTGAACTAAACTGAGTAGACTGAACTTCAGTCGACTGGAATCCATTCAGTCGACTGATCTCTGCAAAATGAGATTAGCACAAATAGATAATACAAAACAGGATAGCAGTAGTAATACTGCTCGATCTCGACTTCTAAGTCTCACGTGGACTATCCATCGGATCGACTCCTATCTTTGTCCCCCTATAGAGGACTCAGCCTCATCTCTCCACTCGAGGCTTACCTGTCGGCTGCCTGCCGGACTTACCACTCTTGACATTCGATCTGACCCACCAGGGCTTCCATCAACTGTCTGGTATGCCTAACCCAGCTGAACTTTTTGTTGATTGTCTGATCTCCTGACCCAATCGATCTTCATGCCAAATGTCTGGTCCACATGACCCATCTGGACTTCATGCCTGGTGTTCGGTCCTCCTAATCTGTCAAGTCAGCTGCCTAGTATCCAGTCAACACAACCTACTAGGACTTCATGTTAAATCTACACACTTAACACTGATATTAGAATATAAGTAAGTCCTAACTTTAACTATGGTTCATACATCAAAACCAAGGAGTGATACTCTCTGCATCAACAATCTTCCTCTTTTTGATGTATGAAAATACATCAGTTAAAGTTAGGAGAATCAAACTGCAATATCCAATTAAAGCATATATCATAAACGCATTGAGTTAAAGATGTATGTCCATGAAATGCTCATATGCATAAAGAACTTTAAATCTCCCTCTTTTCTTCTCTCTAACTTTAAATCTCCTCTCTCACCCTTTGGCATACATCAAAATCAACTTTAAGTTCAAAATGCCATAAGATGAGAATTAAAGCTTTCAAACTATAGATCAAGCTCTAACAAAAATGCTTAAGTTTTGGAAATAATTTATCAATACTCCCCTTAAATAAAATTTTCTTTTAAAGATGGGATCTCTCCCTATATTTTTTTGGATTCAAAATTTTCAAAAGAATAAATTTCTAAAATTTTCAAAACTCTTAATGTCTCAATTTTCAAAATTTATGAATGCTTCCCTTAAAATGTTTTTGAAATTTTCAAAAATATTTGAAACTCCACCTTAAAATTCTTTAAAGGTCTAGTTTTCAAAAATTACCCTCAATAAAAAATATTTTTTAAAATTTTCAAAAATTCTTACTCCCCCTTAATAAAAATATTTTTTAGATTCTAAAATTTTCAAAAATTCTAACTCCCCCTCAATAAAAACATTTTTTAGATTCTAAATTTTTTTTATTTTTTAAAATTTCAAAATTTTCTAACTCCCCCTCAATAAAAATATTTTTCAAATTCTAAAATTTTTCATTTTTTTTTAAATTTCAAAATTTTCTAACTCCCCCTCAATAAAAATATTTTTCAAAATTTACAAGATGATGCTGATGTGATAGAAAAATATGTCCAAGCATGAATTCCTAGATATTATTTATACTTAAAAATACACATCTAAAAATAGTCCTTAAAGAAAATGTCCAACTCTTTACTAGCTCAAGTGATATAGAATTATCATCAAGCTTTGAAATAGAATTAGTCACTGAAGTGATTGATATGCTCTTATAAACTCCATGTTGGTTCATGTCGATGCACTGAATCTACATTTGGAACCAGGGGTACAGTTCTAACATCTCACGCCCATCTTTATGGATCAATACAAAAACAGGTAATCCAAGGTGTTTGTGAGATGCGAAGGCTTATCTAGGCCTATAGGGTCATGAAATATAAATTGACCTAGGCTAGATTGATTTTTAAATTTCCTTTTAAATATAATATTACTTTTCAAAATAAATTTTGAGTAATGAACATGAAAACATCCTAGTCTACCAAGCATAATCCAAGTTGTCTTCTAAGCATACTAAATTCAACTTTCGAAAGTGGTTTAGTGAAGATGTCTGCAAGGTTAGATTTGGACTCAACATAGTTGAGTTCAATACTACCCTTTGCCACATGATCTCTTACAAATGATGTTTAACATCAATATATTTAGTATGTGAGTGATGGATTGGATTTTCAGTTTAATTTATTGAACTTATGTTATCAACTAATGTTTTGACCTTTATGTAATCTAATTCAAAATCTTTAAGTGTGTCCATCATCTATAATAATTCTTCTTCAGTTGTGGAAAGAGCAACACAATGTTGCTTCCTATTGAACTAGCTTACTAAGCATGATCTTAAGAGTTGACACCCTCCACTAGTACTTTTTCTATCTAGTTTGCACCCTGCATAATCTGAGTCAGAGTATCCTACTAACTAAAAGATACTAGATCTTGGGTACCACATACCTACATTAATTGTTCTTTTAATGTATCTTAGGATTCTTTTGACATGTGTCAAATGTGATTCCTTAGCACAAGTTTGATACCTATCATACATACTTACTACAAATAGTATGTCGGGTCTACTTGCAGTTATATATAGTAAACTACTTATGACACTCCTATAGTACTTTAGATCTACAGATTTTCCTTCTTTGTCTTCATTTAATATAACATTTGTTGTCATTGGTGTTATAATGTCTTTTGCATTTTCCATGCCAAATTTTTAATTAATTCTCTTGCATACTTGTTTTAGTATATATAGTTACCGTCTCTTGTTTGTTTTATTTGTAAACCTAAGAAGAAGTTTAACTCACCTACTAAACTCATTCCGAATTCTTGTTCCATTAGGTTTGTAAATTCTTTTAAGAAGTTTGAATTTGTTGATCCAAAGACTATATCATCTACGTATATTTGAGCAATAAAAATTTCTTGGTTCAAGGTTTTTACAAAAAGAGTTGAGTCAATTTGACCTTGTCTGAATCCTTTTGAGATTAAGTATGAAGATAGTCTCTCATACCAGGCTCTAGGAGCTTATTTTAATCCATATAAGGCCTTTTTAAATTTATATACGTGATTAGGATATTCTAAGCTCTCAAAACCTAGGGGTTGACTTATGTATACTTCTTCTTTTATTACTCAATTTAAAAATGAGGATTTGACATTCATTTGGTATAACTTGAATCCTTTATGTGCCACATAAGCTAGCAACATCCTAACTGACTCAAGTCTAGCTACTGGGGCATAAGTCTCACCATAGTCTAACCCTTCTACTTGACTAAACCCCTTAGCTACTAATCGAGCTTTATTCCTTATGATTTCTCCTTGATCGTTTAATTTGTTTCTAAATACCCACTTAGTATCTATTATTTATTTATCTAAAGGTGGAGGTACTAAGTCTCACACTTCATTTCTATCGAATTGCGCTAGTTCTTCTTGCATAGCTATTATCCAATCAGTGTCGGGTAAGGCCTCATCTATTGATTTAGGTTCTATTTTTGATATTAATGCAATTTGACTCAAGTTTCTTAGGGATGATCTAGTTTGAACTCCTAAAGTTGGATTTCCTAATACTTGTTCAAGAGGATGGTAAGGATTAATTCTAGATGTCTTTAAGTTTTCTTCACATTGGGTTTGTTCCTCTTCATCATGTATAATTTCATTTAGCTCATTTTGATTATCTTTTAATGTGTTTATTTGATTATTGGTAATTTCCTCTTCATCAAATTTTACATTAGTTATTTTTTAAATTTTTAGAGTTTTCTTATTATAAATCCTATAGGCCCTACAAGTGGTCGAATATCCAAGAAATATCCCTTCATCGGTTTTTGAAGAGAATTTTTCGAGATGGTCTTTTGTATTTAAGATAAATACTTTGCATCCAAATACTTTTAGATATTTTATTGAAGGTATTTTATTATTAAAAATTTCATAAGATGTTTTATTATGTAATTTATTAATTATTACTCTATTTTGCACATAACATGCAGTGTTTGTAGCTTTGACCCATAAGTAACTAGGTATGTTATATTCATTTAGCATTGACCTAGCGACTTCTTGTAGGGTTCTATTTTTTCTTTCTACTATTCCGTTTTGTTGGGGTGTTCTAGGGCATGAATATTCATGGTGATATCCATTTTCTAGACACATTGTTGTAAATTTTTCATTTTTAAATTCTCCTCCATTATCACTTCGTATTCTTTTTATCTTAAGGTCTTTTTCATTTTCTATTTGTTTACTAAAGTTTTTAACTACTTCAAATTGTTTCATCTTTTTGTTTTAGGAATTTTATCCATGTAAACCTAGAGTAATCGTCTATTATCACTAAACAATATAAATTTCCACTTAGTGATTTTACCCCATGTGAATCGAACAAGTCTAAGTGAATTAACTAAAGTATTGAACTTGTTCGACCTTGATTAGTTAATTCAAGTTGAGACTTAGTTTGTTTTCCTTGTTGGCAAGCATTACAAACTTTGTTTTCAATATTTTTAAGTGTGGGCAAACCTCTAAATAAGTTAGTTTCACTTAACTTCATTATATTCCTAAAGTTGATGTGAGCAAGTCATCTATGCCACATCCAACTTTCCTCTTGCTGTGTTATATGACACTTAATTGAGGATCTTTCTAAATTTATTGAATATATATTTTTATTCCTGACCCCATTAAGTAATATTTTTGAGTTTTCAATATTATTAATCAAATATTTATTCGATAAAAATTTCACTTCATAACCAGCATCACATAACTGACTTATACTAAGCAAATTAAATTTGAAATTCTCTACAAGAAAAACTTTTTGTATAATAAAATTTGACTCTAATTCAATGTTACCTGATCCAATTACCTTAAGTTTGTCATTGTTTCCAAAGGTGACTGAACCTAAATTCTTATAGCTTAATTTCGAGAACTTTTGACTATCTCCAGTCATATGTCTGGAGCAGCCACAATCCAGAATCCATTGGTCCATTCTGGAGTCCTACATGAATTAAAACATTTTAAGATAATTCACACCTTGAGTATGATGAATTATCTTGAATTGATTTGTGTTGTAAGTTTGTTAAGTTTAGTTAAAGTAAGTTTGTTTAGTTTAAGTTAAGTTGAGTTTAGTTTAAGTATATTTATTAAGATAGGTTTAGTAAGTTTGTTTAGTTTAAATTTGTTAAGTTATGTAAATTGTATTAAGCTAATTAAGCTTGATTAAATTTTAAATCATCTCACCCAAGCTAGGTTTTCAATACACGTTACTCCTATGGCTTTTGTGAGATGAGGGTTTATTTTTATCTTAATTAAATTTAATGATCATTTTCAAAGTTTTTAAACTTGTGTTAGATTCAAGCTTAGCTTGAGCTAGTCAAGTAGGTTTTTTCAGCATTGAATTCCAGGTCGTGGCAAGGCATACAACCTTCTTGGATATCGGAGCAACGACCACTTCCTAGACAAAGTCAATGAAGGAATCAAGTACTTGATTCACTTTGGACTAAGCCTTGGTCTAACTAGTCAAAGACTTAGTGAGTTAGCTTCGATCAGTTCCACTCAACTTAGTGCACCAGGTCGTGGCGAGGCACATGTCTTGTTGGATCGAGAAGTGTCGCTAGAGGGGGGGTGAATAGCGAGCGTAAATCTTTTCGTTCATTCGTTCGATACACGAGTAAGCACAGCAAAAAAATAAAAAGACACGTTTATTTTTACTTGGTTCACAACCCAACGGTTGCTACTCCAAGGCCCTAACAGTCCTAGACCGCATACGGAGGGCAAAGCACTATAACGTCTCCTCCTCATTGGAGGTAGGAGACAACGATTACAAAATCGAAAGTATGAGGATGAGGTAACAAGCCTACCTCACCTCATTATGAATAAAAATAAAGAATACAATAACAAAATATGTTACTTGTTGCTGTTGCCGACGAAGAGGATTAGAACTTATCGTTGGGTCGGCGTTATGATAGTGTTGGAGCTTTGCCGTTGTAGGAGCACTTGAGAATAACCTTGATGATGCTTTGGGTTGGAATCCTCCCCTCCTTTTATAGAGTTTGTCCTCAGAATATGTCTCCTCATCTTTCAGAACAGATCACGAAGTGGTAACAAATTTTATTTCGAAGTGGCCGCATCAAACGTTATCCGTTTTGACCTAGCACAAAGGCTGATTCATCGCCATCATTCAACTGATGCCTCCCATCAGTTGACTGATGAGCATCAGTCGACTGCCCAATGTCCAGCAGTCGACTGCCAACCTAGCCACTTCCCTACAGTAAGAGGTTAGTACGAAAAATGGTAAATGCGACGGTTTCTAACCGTCCGATCTCGACCTAGACCTTCCACATGAAGTCTTAGTCGGATCGCCACCTACGGTCGTCCCCGTACAGAGGACATTCCCTTACTATCTCTCACTCACACGAACTTACCTCGATACCTACTTTGTAGCTCTCGCTTCCGGCCTTCCACTCGATTCCTTCGACTCCCTCCGAAGTCACTCGAGTGTCGCCCGACCATCGCGGCTTCCTCCGGGTGTCGCTAGCCTTCAGCTCCAGCTTTATTACTTTTCTGCACACTTGATTTAGCTCGTGAGATAATGATGTAAACTTAACTTTGTGTCTTTTCCATAATAAAAACACAGGTTCGATTATCTGGTGCCCTTGCACCAACAATCTCCCCCTTTTTGATCTATGGCAAACCAACACAAAGTTAAGGAAAATTAAAGCATAAAATAAGTATAGTAAATGATGAATGTCATTTCCAAAAACTCCCCCTTAACCAAAACTCCCCCTTAACCCTAGGTGAGTTTTGAAAGAGATAATTTACTTTTCAAAAATAAATTTTGTGTTACTCCCCCTTAACTTTCGCTCTTCTCCCCCTTTTGCCATAAATAAAAAAAATATTGGGGTTTTTGTATAAAATAGGGGTTTAAAAATAATATCGTATATGCATGCATCAAGATAAATCAGCTATGAGTCCAAGCATGCGTCTAGCAATAGTTAGATAGATTGGTTCGAGGTGTGTCCCTCTGCACCAATAATCTAAAGGTTTATAATATAACCCTTAGGGTTAGTTTGCTCTCCCCCTTAGTCAAATATATGAAGTATAAGAGATGTAGGGGGCGCTAAACTTTGGCCTAAGGAGTTGTAAATAGTCATTAAGTACAATAGTTGAGAAAATAAGTAGCATTTTGAAGAGGTTGTATTTTAAGTATATTTCAATTGTCCTTAACATCTCACTCATTCTATGTGTCTCAGAATTTGTTCACCTTATATGTTTTGTGAGATAATTTTAGGTTGATTAAAGATAGTCAACCTTGGGTTAGATTAGGATTTAACCTTTAGATCGTTAAGTAACTTTTCGAGAAACTAGCTTCCAGGTCGTGGCGAGGCACAGGGGCCTTCTTTGATCGGAACAACGACCACTTCCTTAGACAAAGCCAAATTCAAGAAAATATCACTTAAGTCACTTAGGATTACTTCTTGGTCTAACTAGTTTAGGATATGGTGAGGTAGCTTCAGCTAGTTCCACTCTGTTAAGTGCACTAAGCTAGATACGCCTTATCTAGTTTGAATACACGAGACTTTGTTTCCCTAATGTACTATCATCTCGCCGCGTCCTGATACTATGTTGTCAAGAGTTGACTAACTATTTTCCCTATCTAGCCATTCTAAAAATTAAAATAAAATATGCAATGGTTTCGTTAAGTAAGCGGGTATACTATTTTAGCGTTAGCTCCCCCTGGACCATTAAACCAATATGATCTATTCAAATAATAAACTTGATCCTGGGGAATCCAAAACTTATTAGTCCTTATATGTGATTTCAATAAAACCTTTAGGACCCATGCTTGGACTCTTTTATGACTACGATTCACAATAGACATGTAAGATCTATTCGTAGTCGTTGACTTAAATCCGAGTTCGGCTTTGTTGTACATGGCACTTTGGGTTCCAAGTAGTCGGTTAAGGCTATTAGATCCCAACGTGAACCTTTCCAACCTAGGCTCGACCTCTTGAACTCGGTCTTTCAAGAGAGAATTTTCCTCCTCAAGTTTTTCAACTTGGGTTGAGTTTCCCTCTTGAACTTGACTAGTTGAAGATGTTAGAGTAGCCTCTTGCTTGAGGGTTTCAACCTCCTCAAGTAACGACTCAACCCTAGACTCGGACTTAGTTAATTTCCTATTAAGCATTTTAATTGTAAGGTAAAGTGTACTAATTAAAGATCGGCTAACCTTGACTTTCCCTTTTGGTCCGGCTTTGAGTTTCCTCTCAAAGTAATCTTCGGGGTCGGAGTCGGAGTCGGAGTTGTAGTTGGACTCGGCTTCGGATTTTGATTCGAACTCCTCCGGTCTTTCCAAGTAAGCTATGTCTTCTTTGTTGTCCCAAGTTGCATGGAAGGCCTTCTTTTGATTTGATTTGAATTGTGCCCTCTTTTGGTTTTTTAGTAGCCTCCTTTCCCTCCGAACGATCTTCCGCACTACATTCACTATTGCTTCCACCTCTTCGGATTCGGACTCTGATTCGTCTTCGGGTTCGGGTCCATCTTCTTGCCTAGTAGATGGCTTGCTTTTTTATCCTGCAAGTAGAGCAATACCTCTCTCGGCCCGGACCATGTTAGTCTGCTCGTGAAGTTCAAACTCGGAAAATAATTCATCTAACCTAAGCTTCCGAAAGGTTGTTAGAGACCTTGTAGGCATCGACCATGGATGCCCACAAGGTAGTCTAAGGAAAGCATTTAAAGCATACCTTATAAGATCCCGGTTCTCTACGGCTTGCCCGATCGAGTGAAGACCGTTGACGATGTCTTGGATCCACGCATGTAGTTGGGTGGCGGTCTCGCGATCATGCATCTTTAGATTGTACAATTTATTTAAAAGAAAATCTCTTTTACATACCTTAGCATCGGATATCCCTTCGTGTAGATCAATCAATTTGTTCCAGAGGTCCTTGGCGCTAATAAATGGTCCGATGCGGTTGAGTTCCTCCTTGGACAAGCCGTATTACAATATTTGGGTTGCTCTTGCATCGGCTTCGATTTGCCTTTTGGTTGCATTTGTCCACTTGTTAAAGTCCAAGGGCTCGTCTTGATCATTGGTGGGTAGAGAAAAGCCGGTTTGGATTATTATCCAAGTCTCGACTTGTGTTTTCAAGAAACACTCTATCCGATCTTTCCAATAACGGAAATCATTTCCGTTAAAGAACGAAGGTCGGGTGGTGCTATACCCCTCAATGTGAGCCATTAAGTATCTTGTAAAACATGAATAAAAACCAAAGGGAATTCCAAGACTTGGTCTTGGATTAGTAGTGTGGGAAATAATAGGAAATAAACAGAAATAAATGAGAAGAATAAGAAACTAACAAAAACTAACAACTTACGACCTTCGATGTCCCCGAAAGGGTACTAAACGTTGGTTTTTGGAGCTGGAAATAGCTTGTTACGAGGGTAAACCTTTATAATAAATGTAGATCTCTCAGAGAGCTTTGATTTGGTAGGTAGATCGTTTTGTGAATCCACTTTTGTGAAAAGTTATGGTCATTTTACCGTCGACTACTCCAAAAGAGAATAATTGCAAACACACAACCAAAAGAAGTGTACCAAGACTTCGTCTTGGATTAGTAGTGCGGGAGAAAAAAAACCCAAAAAAAAAAATGTGACTCAAACAATACGAAAAGAAAACTAAAAAGTGTTAGATTGGTGGTTTCACCAAATCTTAGCGCCCCCGCTCTGATACCAATTGTTGGATCGAGAAGCGTCGCTAGAGGGGGGTGAATAGCGAGAGTAAATCTTTTCGTTCGTTCGTTCAATACACGAGTAAGCACAGCGGAAAAATAAAAAGAAACATTTATTTTTACTTGGTTCACAACCCAGCGGTTGCTACTCCAAGTCCCTAACGGTCCTAGACCGCGTACGGAGGGCAAAGCACTATAACGTCTCCTCCTCGTTGGAGGTAGGAGACAACGATCATAAAATCGAAAGTACGAGGAGAGGCAACAAGCCTACCTCACCTTGTTAAGAATAAAAACAAAGAATACAATAACAAAATATGTTACTTGTTGCTTCTACCGACGAAGAGGATTAGAACTTATCGTCGCATCGGCGTTATGATGGTGTTGGAGCTTTGGCATTGTAGGAGCACTTGAGAATAATCTTGATGATGCTTTGGGTTGGAATCCTCCCCTCCTTTTATAGAGTTTGCCCTCATAATATGTCTCCTCATCTTTTGGAACAAATCACGAAGTGGTAACAAATTTTATCGCAAAGTGGTTGCGTCAAACGTTATCCATTTTGACCTAGCACAAAGGTTGATTCGTCGCCATCAGTCGACTGATGCCTCACATGAGTCGACTGATGAGCATCAGTCGACTGCCCAATTTTCAGCAGTCGACTGCCAGCCTGCCCACTTCCCTGCAGTAAGAGGTTAGTATAGAAAATGGTAAATATGATGGTTTCTAACCGTTCGATCTCGACCTAGACCTTCCACATGAAGTCTTAGTCGGATCGCCGCCTACGGTCGTCCCTGTACAGAGGATACGACCTTACCATCTCTCACTCACACGAGCTTACCTCGATACTTACTTTGTAGCTCTTGCTTTCGGCCTTCCACTCGATTCCTTCAGCTCCCTCCGAAGTCACTCAAGTATCGCCCGACCACCGCGGCTTCCTCCGAGTGTCGCTAGCCTTCAGCTCCAGCTTTAGTACTTTTCTACACACTCGATTTAGCTCGTGAGATAACGATGTAAACTTAACTTTGTGTCTTTGCCATAATCAAAACACAGGTTCGATTATCTGGTGCCCCTACACTAACATGTCCTTCTTGGATATCGAAGCAACGACCACTTCATAGACATGCACTTCGAAGAGCTTTCCTAACTTACTATGAGTTCACTTCGTCTTAGTACTAGGTTTTTCAAGTTTAAATTACTTTGTTTCCTATCTAGTCCATTCTAAATTAAGCAAGTAAAGTAAACTAAAGCATGCAAGAGTTTAACTAAACAAGGAGACAAGCAAAGTGTTAGCTCTCCCTATGTGATAGCTAGGTTGAGTTTTGTTCACTAAGTGAACTTGACTCTTGGGAACCCAAAATTAATATGGTCCAACTTGGTTGATTAAGATAGACTTAGGAACCCATGCTTGGACTCGATTCTTAGTGTTTCAGCTAAGTAATGACATGTATGATTTATAGGAGGATTTAGCTTTGTGTCCGAGTCCGGATTTGTTGTACACAGCTCACTGAGATACAAGCATCATGTTGAGATATTTGGAGCCTGAAGTGAACCTTTCCAACAATCCAGTTAGATTTTCTATTTGCCTTTTCAGGATCGAGTTCTCTTCCTCAAGCTTCACAACTTGAGTTGAGTCTCTATCCTTACTTTGGCAAGTCGAAGTCTTCGAGTTGACTTGCTCCTTAAGTACTTGGACTTCCTTAAGTACTTGGACTTCCTTAAGCAGCGAGTCGACTCGATTCTCGAACTTAGCTAACTTCCAACCTAGGCATGCAATTATATTGTACAACTTATCTTCTAAGGGAGAAGTTACCTCATCTAGTCCTTCAGAAATGGATGCGGATCCGTGGCTTCTCTCGGACTCGGAATCAGACTCATACTCGGAATTTGATTCAGCTCCAGAGCTTGATTCGGTCATGAATGCCACAGCTTCTCTTTGTCTCTTCTGCATCCGACTCTTCCGAGGATGATTCATCCCAAGTTGCCTTAAGTGCTTTCTTCTTCTTTTCCTTTTTCGGGTTTTCTTCCTTTTTTAGATTCGCACACTCCGACTTGTAATGTCCTATCCATTGCACTCGTAGCATGTCACTTCCGATCAGGGTCTCAGCTTGTTGTTGACGACTTTCTTGGCATCCTTCTTCGTAAACCTTTTTCTCCGATTGAACATCTTTCGGACCATGTTTACAATTTCCTCTTCTCTGTTTGGGTCTGACTTTGACTCGTCTTCGGACTCACTTCTCGCTTTTCTTTCCTTTTTGGTCGAACCTGCCACTAAAGCAATACCATTCTCAGTTTGACCCGAGTTAGCTTGTTCGTGTAGTTCAAGTTCACAAAATAATTTGTCTAGTCTAAATGTGGAAAGATCCCTAGAAACCTTATAGGCATCGACAATGGATGTCCATAAGGCATTCCTTTATGTCCCTATTTTCTATTTGGTGTCCGATTAAATGTAAACCATTTAAAATGTCTTTTATTCTCATGTGAAGTTGACTAGCATTTTCATTTTCATTCATTTTACAATTAAATAGTTTATTAAGTAACATGTATCATTTAGCTATCCTAGTGTCATTTATACTTTCATGTAATTCAATTAATTTGTCCCATAATTTCTTAGAGTTTTCGAATGGACCCAGCCTATTGAGCTCTTCTTTGGTAAGTCCTCATTGTAAGGTATTAAGTGCCTTGTAATCGACTTGAACCCGTTTCCTAACGTCTGTGATCCATTTCTCTAGTTCAACAACTCACCCGAGTCGTCTACCGGCGAGACGAAACATTTTCTAATCGAAAACTAGACCTCTAGGTCGGTTTTCAGGTAGCACTTCATTTGTCTTTTCCAATAGGAAAAGTCCTCTCCATTGAAGAGAGGAAGACGAACAGTGTTATGCCCTTCTAAGTGCGACATTATTAAATTTTATTTAATTTAATTAAAATTCAGAATTATTTCTAGATTTATAAAAAAAATAATTCTAAATGTAATAATTATTAAAAATTATTTTAAATGACAAAATTAAATAAAATTGTCCTGAATATAGAAAATTAAATAGAATATTTTCTCAATGTAGAAAATTAAAGAAATATTTTCTAAATGCAGAAAATTAAAGAAATATTTTCTAAATATAGAATATTAAATAAAATATTTCATAATGCATAAAATTAATGAAATGTTTTCTAAATGCAGAATATTAAATAAAATATTTCTTAAATGGGGAAAATTAATGAAATATTTTCTAAATACAGAATATTAAATAAAATATTTTCTAAATGCAGAAAATTAATGAAATATTTTCTAAATGTAGAGTATTAAATAAAAATTTTCCTAAATGCAGAAAATTAAAGAAATATTTTCTAAATGCAGAATATTAAATAAAAAGCAAGAAAATTTATAAAAATTATTCTAAAGTAAGAAAATTAGTAAAAATTATTCTAAAGTTTTCGATGGTGGTTGCACCAAATTCGTAGGACCGCCGCTCTGATGCCAATTGTAGGATTGAGATGCTCCGAGAGAGAAGGGTGAATCTCGGAAGTTATAATTTTCTTAAGATTTTTTAAACTTATTTTATATTATCAATTAGAGTATGCAGCAGATATAAAATCACGACACAATCTATTTACTTGGTTCACAACCCTAACGGGGTTGCTACTCCAAGGCTCGTAGCTCTTCTAAGAGCTACCTCGATGGACAATCACTATATGCCCTCCGACTTGAGAACTCTCGACTTCATAGGGATTCGCTTTTTACAAATAATAAGAGATAGATAACACTCTATATTCTCTTTTGAAATTAAGTACACAAAGCAAAAATAAATACAAACAAAATTAGAGCTAAGTTATACCGACACTAATTGAAATCTGGAGGTAGGCACGGAGTGTCGGATGTGCATCTTTGCGAGGAATTGAAGCTCTAATGGATGAGAATGAATTTTTGCAGCACTTCGACGTAGTAGTAGTCTTGTCGGAGCTGATCGAGCACTTATTTTATAAAGCTTTTCCAGTCAATTGGAATGTCATCCAGTCGACTCCACATCAGCTCGTCGATATAGAACTTCTGGTCTTCTAGTCGACTAAAAACTCTCCAGTTGACTCCAGGTCATCTGGCTCTGCATCGGGAAGTTTGGCCCTCCAATCGATTGAAACTCTTTCCGTCTGCGATGTCAGATCTTCGATCGATCACTAGCTAATCTTGCCAAGTGTAAATCCAGTCGACTGAACTAAACCAAGTCGACTGAACTTCAATCAATTGGAATCCATTCAATCGACTGATCCTTGCAAAACGAGATTAGCACAAATAGATAATACAAAACAGGATAGCAGTACCAATACTGCTCGATCTCGACTTCTAAGTCCCACGCGAACTATCCGTCAGATTGATGCCTAGCTTTGTCCTCCTACAAAGGACTAAACCTCACCTCTCCACTCGAGGCTTACCTACCGACTGCCTACCAGACTTACCACTCTTGACATCCGATCTAATCCACTAGGGCTTCCACTAGCTGTTTGGTCTGCCTGACCTAGTTGGGCTTTTTGCTGATTGTCTGATCTCCTGACCCAATCGGTCTTCATGCCAAATGTCTAGTCCACATGACCCATCTGGACTTCATGTCTAGTGTCTGTTCCTCCTGATCTGTCAAGTCATCTACTTAGTATTTGGTCAACATGACCTACTAGGACTTCATGTTAAGTATGCATATTTAACACTGATATTAGAACATAAGTAAGTCCTAACTTTAACTATGGTTCATACATCAAAACCAAGGAGTGATTCTCTCTGCATCAACAATTTCCTTAGAATTTTTGGTTTGGTAGACATGGGTTTCTTCACTAGCTTGTTTGACTTGCAATCCTAAGAAGAAAGTTAATTCTCCTACTAGACTTATTTCAAACTTATTTTTGATGTGTTTGATGAAGTCTTGAAGAAATTCATCATTTATTGATTCAAATATGATGTCATCAATATAAACTTGAGCAATAAATATGTCTTTTTTCTTAGACTTTATAAATAAAGTTTGGTCAATTTGGCCTCTTCTAAAGTTCTTAGAAATTAAGAATGATGAGAGTCTTTCATACCAAGCTCGGGGAACTTGTTTTAACCCATACAAAGCTTTCTTATGTCTATAAACATGGTTTGAGTAAACTACATTTTCAAATCTGGGTGGTTGCTCCACATAAACTTCTTCCTTAATGAACCCATCTAGGAATGTCAATTTCACATCTATTTGATAGAGTTTAAAGCTCATGTGAGCAGCATATCCTAATAAGATTTGGATAGACTCTAACCGAGCTACTGGAGCATTGGTCTCATCATAATCGAGTCCTTCAACTTGATTGAACCCTCGAGCTATCAACCTAGCCTTTTTTCTTGTGACTCTAAATTGATCATCTAATTTGTTTCTAAAGACCCATTTTGTTGTAATAATTGTGCCATCATTGAGTCTAGAGACTAACTCTCATACTTGAATTCTCTCAAATTGGGCTAACGCTTCTTGTATTTCTAGTATCCAATCCGGATCAAGCAAGATATCATTAATCGATTTTGGCTCAATTAGAGAAATTAGGGCAACTTGACTAGTAGGATCTAGTCCTTACTCCTTGTGAGAGTTCTTCTACTACTTGGTCTAGAGGATGATTTTGATGAATTCTTAAGGGCCTATGAGGTGTGGGTGAATCGCATTCAAAATGATCATCGTTATCCTTCCTCCTTTCATCATCATAATTGTTAGGGCAATCTCTTGCCGTGATATGGTTTTGATTGTGTGGCAAAGGGTTTAAGTTAGTTTGATATGTTGATTTGATATGTGCGTTGAATTCGTGCAGGACTTAGTAATTCGCACATGGAGCCATGGCGAGTTTCACATCTCATGACTCGTGCCTTGAGTCGGTGAAGGATAGCGGAAGTCGTGCGCTTGGAGCATCCGAGGGACCGCCGGACGAGGAGCTTGGAGTGAAGCCGGAGGAAGTAGACTTCGAGGCAAGAGACGCGAAGGAGTATTGCAGAGCCGTGCGCCTGATGCTGCTGAGGGACGTGGCCCCGAACGAAGAGAACTTCAAAGGCGAGGGACTCCGAGGGATGAGAGTGAGCGATTGTAACTCGGGAAGGGTAGCTCTTAGGTGAAACTTGGCCATTTGGCCAAGTGTCGGATGAGTTTTCCCGACACCAGTCGACTGCCATGTCATGGCAGTCGACTGCTCTGAGTCGATGGTTCGATCGACTAGTCTAATGTGGCTGAATCAAGTTGATCAGTCGATCATTGCCCGGCATGGGCGATCGGCGATCAATCGATCGGCGCCGACCTCGTTGAGGACTCGACTAGTTGACATCAGTAGATTGATGGGTGCCATCAGTCGACTGATGCCAGTGCCGTTGGATAGTATCCAACGTGGAAAGCGGTCGTTATTGGGCAACGGCTACAACACCAGTCGACTGATGGGTGCCATCAATCGACTGCTCCTGTGTCAACGGGAAGAAACCCTCTTCCTCTATAAAAAGGAAGGGGGTAAGGGTTTGGGAGGAAAATGCTTACACTCTAACAATCTCCCAAAGTTCCCTAAAGCTTTCCATCCTCTTACCCAAGCTTATTTTCATTATACTTGTAAGAGGAGTGTTGATTGTAAAGAGGTTACCTCCACCTAGCTTTGTGCAAAGGAGAGATCTAGTGGATAGATTGCGGAGTGATTCACCGTGGACGAATCGGACCGTGGATTAGCGGCGTAGCCGTGAACCACGTTATATCTCGGTGTTTGTATTGCTTGCTTATATTTTGTTTGTCTTTGTTTGTATTTGTATATTCCGCTTGCGCTAACATTTTTGTAGACGAGCAAAATACGATGACCATCGAAAAGGGCTATTCACCCCCCTCTAGCCGGCCATTCGTACCGATTCGATCCCAAACAAGTGGTATCAGAGCCAAGGTTGCTTGTCACCGGACTAACCGCCGCAACAAGCTCTACATCTAAAGATGGCCGGCTCAAACATCCACCCACTGAAGTTCGATGGCGAATTCGCTTGGTGGAAGAAGCGAATGGAGGTATTCTTCGAAACCGACTTTGAAATTCTATTAATAATGGAAAACGGTTTCGAGTTGCCTAGGAACGAGGATGGGGAGCCATTGGAGAAATCGAGGTGGAGCAAGAGGCAAAGAGAAGAATACTTGGCAAACTCAAAGGCCAAGCACCACCTATACAATGTCCTCCCTCAACAAGAAGTAAATAGAATAGGGGAGTGCTCAAGTGCCAAAGAGATGTGGGAGAGATTGGTTGAACTTCATGAAGGCACTTCAGAAGCCAAGCTAGCGAGAAGAGATCTCCTCCGCTCCCAACTATCAAATATTAAGCTTGAAAAGGGAGAAAAGGTAACTTCTCTACATTCTAGAATTAAAGAAATATTAATTGGGCTAACAAGTGTAGGTGAGAAGCTATCAAACCGGGATATGGTAATGAAGGTCATAGATGCCTTTCCCCGGTCCTCAAAATGGAGCTCCATGGTGGACTCATTTTATATCTCCAAGAACTTAGAAGTAAGTACCTTGGAGGAATTTTTCTCAACAATGGAGCTTCATGAGACAAGGCTTGAAGGTATACAAGAAGAGCCTAGAGTCCAAAACTCAAGAGGAGTTGCCTTGATGGCGAACAAGGGGAAGAAGAAGATGGAAGTCCCCTCCTCCTCATCCGATGAAGCCTCTACCTCCTCCATGGATAGCACGGAAGAAGCCTACATGGTAAAGAAGGTAAGGCGTGCATTTAAGAATCTTAGATTTGATAAATCTCATGATAGGAATAGAAGACAAAGGGGGAAGGTCATATGCTATAATTGCCAAGGAGAGGGGCACATAAGGGACAATTGTCCCCTCCTAAACAAGAGCAAGGAAGAGAAGAAAAAGAAGGAAGAAGAAGAAGAAAGGGAGCAAGAGAAAGGAAGAAGAGAAGAAGGCAAAAGGAAAAGGGAAGGCCATGGCACTCAAAGCCAAGACATGGGATGACGTTGCCCCATCCTCCTCATCCGAAGAAGAGGAGCATGTCTACTCCAACCTAGCACTAATGGCTCTTCATGACTCGGATTGCTCCTCCTCCACCGAAAATGAAGGATCAAGCTCAAGTGGAGAGAGCTCAAATGAAGGGGGAGCTTCTACATCCTCATCATCCGAAGAAGAAGAAGAAGATATGGAAACTATGGTAACAAATGCTTCTCCTAAGAAAATAGTTTCTATAATCTCTAGTTTAACTAAGGACTTATTTGGCATGAAAAAGAAAAATAAGAGCATGCTAGATAAAATTAAGGATTTGGAAAATAAGCTAGAAAATACATGCTTAAATGATAATGTTTCTTCTTGCCATGATGATGCATGCTCACATGAATATATGTCATTTAATGTTAGTGATGCATGTATGGATGAAAATAGGGCCTTAAGGGAAAAGGTAGATTATTTAACCAAAGCCCTAGAGAAATTCACAATAGGCTCCAACACATTAAATATGATTATTGGGAGCCAAAGAGCTAGCTTCAATAAAAAAGGCCTAGGATATAAGGAAAAGAAAAATGAAAAGGCCTACAAATGCCTAATAGCTAGGGGACAAGATAAAAAGAAAGTAATTGCTAGAAAATGGATCCCCAAGGAATATCTAGTGAACCCAATAGGAAAGAACTTATTTTGGGTTCCAAAATCCATCCTTAAGGGTTAGAATAACCCTAGGGTAGTCAACCATATGGAATTAACCTATATCATATTTTGGTTGACTTAGGATGACGGGACAACATTTTTTAGATAGTGTTGGGTGATGATAACGTACCCATAAATAGATAACATTGCTTAAATCATGATGATTGATGAAATTCCTATGTATATTTGTAATCATGATTTATGTTTTTTGAAATTTGGCACGTTATCATGAGAAATAGGTTTGAATCATGTTTTAGGTGATACTTTGGTTATTATCATCATACATTACCTAATGCATGATTATAATTCATATATGTCATTATGATCATGTTAATTGTTAGGTTGATACTTAACCATGATAGAATTACATGAACATATTGGTTAAGTATATACAAATACCCCCTAGGATGCATCTCACACTCACTATAGGCTAACTTGATTGAAAACTTAGCATGAGTGAGATGTTAGGCTGATACAAATGTTCACTAATGCCTATGGCATTTAGATGGTCATTTAAAGTATCAAAATAGCAATAATAGACCAATCATGGGGAAGGCTTATGTTTAATTCATAGACATATTGCCCAAAGATCATGGTTGGATATTTCATATGTTTTCAAAATAATTTCTTACTTTAAAATATATGTATTCATGTTTTGAAACAATTGGATGCAAGACTAGGTGTTAAAATGGATACTCTTATGATCAAAAACCTAGTAGTTTTTAAAGCTTTTGGATTTTTGGAAAATACGTGGAAATATAATTATTTTTCATGAAAACATATTTTTCACATATAGATATACTTAAAAGAAATGTGTTCCCCAAATTTCATGATTTTTTGAATTTTCTGGAATTTTTAATGCATTTCTGAAATTTGGTCTGAAAATCAGAAAATCCCGAAATTCACGTGCTACCGATCGTATCTGAATCCGACGATCGATGGTGAATTCTGAATATCGCAAGGCTGAATTCCGATTTTAAATCAACTTGTGGCATTTTCTTTCTATTAGACTTGATGTCATGTGTTTTTAACTTAGTAATAATCTTTTTCATGGTGTCAAAGGGGGAGAAATGATTATGTTTAAGTTAATTATGATAGGGGGAGAAATTAAGGGGGAATTTCATGGATTAAGAGGGAGTTGCATGTTGCTATATCATGATTATGTGTTTACATGCTTTCTTTCCTTTAAAATTTATATCAAATGTTTTTACCTAACTTAAACGGATTGCCACACATCAAAAAAGGGGAGATTGTTAGGGCAATCTCTTGTCGTGATATGGTTTTGATTGTGTGGCAAAGGGTTTAAGTTAGTTTGATATGTTGATTTGATATGTGCGTTGAAGTCGTGCAGGACTTAGTAATTCGCACATGGAGCCATGGCGAGTTTCACATCTCATGACTCGTACCTTGAGTCGGTGAAGGATAGCTTTGCGGAAGCCGTGCGCTTGGAGCATCCGAGGGATCGCCGGACGAGGAGCTTGGAGTGAAGCCGGAGGAAGTAGACTTCGAGGCAAGAGACGCGAAGGAGCATTGCGAGCCGTCGCTGATCTTGGAGGGCGTGGCCGTGAGCGAAAGAGAACTTCAAAGGCGAGGACTCCGAGGGATGAGAGTGGCGATTGTAACCCGGAAGGGTAGCTCTTAGGTGAAACTTGGCCATTTGGCCAAGTGTGTCGGATGAGTTTTCCGACACCGCCGGTCATTGTCATGTCATGGCGGTCGCTTGCTCTAATCGATGGTTCGATCGATGGTCTAATGTAATTTGAATCAAGTTGATCGATCATTGCCGGCATGGCGGTCGGTGATAACAATCGATCGGCGACCTCGTTGAGGACTCGATTGGTTGACATCGATCGGTGATGGGTGCCATCGATCGATGCGGTCTTGGTTGGATAGTATCCAACATGGAAAGCGGCCGTTATTGGGCAACGGCTACAGCACCAGTCGACTGATGGGTGCCATCAGTCGACTGCTCCTATGTCAACAGGAAGAAACCCTCTTCCTCTATAAAAAGGAAGGGGGTAAGGGTTTGGGAGGAAAATGCTTACACTCTAACACTCTCCCAAAGTTCCCTAAAGCTTTCCATCCTCTTACCCAAGCTTATTTTCATTATACTTGTAAGAGGAGTGTTGATTGTAAAGAGGTTACCTCCACCTAGCTTTGTGCAAAGGAGAGATCTAGTGGATAGATTGCGGAGTGATTCACCGTGGACGAATCGGACCGTGGATTAGCGGCGTAGCCGTGAACCACGTTATATCTCGGTGTTTGTATTGCTTGCTTATATTTTGTTTGTCTTTGTTTGTATTTGTATATTCCGCTTGCGCTAACGTTTTTGTAGACGAGCAAAATACGATGACCATCGAAAAGGGCTATTCACCCCCCTCTAGCCAGCCATTTGTACCGATTCGATCCCCAACAATAATTTCCTCTTTCTCCCCCTTGATCATTTTCCCCTAAATTTAAATTTTGAATCCCTTGGGTAATGTCTTGATTTCTTGCATTGATATCCTTATCAATGGAGGATTTCCTAGGGTTGGTACTAGTAGACTCATCAAATTCAACATTAGAGAATCCCTTAACCTTTTGAGTCCTCTTGTTGTATACTATATATCCCCTACTATTAGATGAGTATCCAATCAAGATTCCTTCATTCGCCTTAGACTCAAATTTTTCTAAATTATCTTTGGTATTTAAGATATAAACTTTGCAACCAAAGACTTTGAAATAATGAATTATAGGAATTGTGTCATTCCATAATTCAAAAGGTATTTTTCCTAAAAACCTATGGATGAGGATGCGATTTTGGATATAACCAGTGATTAACCGCTTCCGTCCACATATAACTAGATAAAGAGTATGCATTAAGTATAGTCTTAGTTGCTTCTTGTAGGGCACAATTTTTTCTTTCCACTATTCCATTTTGTTAGGGTGTTCTTGGACAAGAAAAATCATGCTTATATCCTTATTTTAAACAAAATTTAGAGAACTTGGAAATTTTTAATTCTCCACTGTGATCATTTCGAATCTGATTGATTTTGAGATTCTTTTTGTTTTCTACCCTTTTGCTAATTCCTATCATTATTTCTGTTGGATCGAAAGCACGCTAGAGGGGGGGGGTGAATAGTGAGCGTAAAATTTTCTTTTCGTTCGATAAAACTAAAGCAACACAGAAAAAAAAGTAAATGACACAATTTTATTTTTACTTGGTTTACAACCTAATGGTTGCTACTCCAAGGCCCCGCAATCCTATACTGCTTACGATGGGGTAATCCACTAACTAAGTCTCCTCCTCGTTGGAGGTAGGAGATGATGAATACAAGGAACAAAAGCTTGAGGAAGAGGGTGTTGGGTTTTTGGCACCGCGGCGTGTGTGTGTTCGATCACGTTTCGTAAACATGAACACAGCGGAAGCAATAAAAATAATAAATCTACATTTATTACAACACACACAACACACGCATGCATATTACAACAAGTGTAGACATAACCGTAAATTTAAATTTGCAATAAAAGGAAATTTATCTACGTTATACCTTTCGTATGACGTGTAGCAGGAACGGCATCAACCGGAACGATCCTCGTTAGAATCGTCTCTATCCGTATCCACGCCGAGTTCCTCGGGATTACTTCGTTAAGCCACGAGCTTCGTCTTCGTATGGGTTACTAGCCTCGTGTTGAAGACGACGTGATCGAGAGATGATCACGATCCGAATCCAAATTCAGATCCTAATACGAGTTCTCAAAACTCGCTTCTCCGGAGAGGTATTCGTCAACCAATTGACGAATCCTTCGTCCTCCACCTCAGAGGATTACTGGAGATCGAATTCCCGGTAAGTTAGCCACTGTCGGAGCTCTAACCATCGTCCAAACGATGCTTCGACGAGAGGAGAACAAGCTGTCCAGAAAACTGGACAGCTTTGGTGGAGGTGATAGGCGCCGGCCAACCAAGAGAGATAGAGCTCACCTTGATGCCAAACTTGAAGGAGATCACCGGAGCACTAACCGGCAGCAGCTCGACACTGGCGAGGGGGAAGGAAGCAGCCTTCTGGACACCGGTTGGAGGAGCTTTGGGCGGCGGCAATAGGTTGGCGCCGAGAGCTCCAAGAAGGAGGTGGGCGGCAACCTTAGGGCTAGGGGTTTTTTTGGATTAGGGCTTAATTATCCCTTAAGCCCTCTTTTATAGAGAACTAATTCTCTTAATGGTTATTGGATCATAACCATTAGGCCCGTTAACCCGCTCTATTAAGATAAGTTAAAATAAACCAAACCATGATAGTTTATTTTAAGTTAAAACGAACCGAACCAACTTTTGGTTCATTAGTTTAAAATAAACCAAACCCTTTGGTTTATTCTCCTCCATTGGATTAGAACCAAACCATTTTGGTTCATCCATTATGTCTTCATAAGACACGGCCCATCCACGCTTCCATTGCGACTGAAACGATTTCATGCTCGCTTCATGTTTGGTCCAACCAAACCTTGTTTCTCTCGGTCTGACAATCTCATTCTCAAGCTCGTTTTAAATCCTTTGGATTACGCTCGTTGTGCGTGTGACCAAATAGGTTCTCGGTTTATGTTGGCCGTCTATAATTAACCATTAATTATAGAACGATCATGAGTGGCACCTAGTAGTACATCATGATCCCCAATTAACCGAAAAGATCAACGGTTGATCCAGAACTATTTCTGAAACCCTTCAGCAGCTCGAATGAATCGTGCCCCATTCCCTTCACTCATCTTATACCCACTTGGTCTATAGTGTCAGTCCCTACTAGGCTGACTACGTCACACCTAGCCCAAGTATCATTTCCTCGTCCTACGGATTCTAGTTACTCCACATGTATCGAAGAGTACCTTACTCTAAACATGTAATGCTTTGGCCAAAGACTTTAGTAACAATCCGATGAGAGGCCATGGGTATACATCTCCTCGCAAGGAGTGGTGAATCCTTTATAGGCTATTCAAACACCTTCGATCACTTCGACTTATACCCAATCATCTCGGGTCCACATCTCCTCAGAGATGCTTGCTTAAGATGTCAAAGCATAAGTCTCTACGATCAAGATGACTTGAATACCGCAAGTCAAAGAAACATCGCACTTAAGCCACAGTAAGAACTTCATTGACATATCTATATATGCAGAGAACCATATGAAGTCTTAGGCTGGTCACTCCAATGAACTAGTTACCATAACTAGCATCCACGATTAACTCCGGACATCACTATGTCTCCAGCCAGTGAGAATCAGCTGCTTGGATACACCAAGGAGTATACCTCGTGCTAGTCTCGGCGAATTGATGGTGTCCAAATCCATCAATTCATCGACTAGGATAATTCGATACATCACAATTACACATGTAGAGATACTCACTAGTTGTGATCCAATCACAAATTCTCTCATCTTGTAGAATCGTATCGTGGACATTGAAATGAGTTTAAGATCCAATCAAATACATAAAACATGTATACTCAAATAGTGAATCTTCATTTATCATATAAATGGTTCATACATAAGGCGATTGCCTTAGGACATCTCTCATATATTACTAACAGACTCCCACTTGGCCTAATGCCAATAGCTACGGTATCCAATACCATAAGCTCGAACATGACCCTCAAACTTATTTTTAGGTAATGCCTTAGTCAAGGGATCCGCTAAGTTCCTTTCAGTGGAAATTTTCTCAATTTGTATTTCGTTCCTACTGATGATCTCTCTGATAAGATGATAGCGGCGAAGCACATGTTTGGATCGTTGATGAGACCTTGGCTCTTTCACCTGTGCAATTGCTCCATTGTTGTCGCAGTAGACCGGTATTGCTTCAACAATGGTCGAAATCACACCAAGTTCATGAACGAACTTCTTGATCCAAACCGCTTCCTTTGCTGCTTCCGAAGCTGCAATGTATTCTGCCTCAGTGGTAGAATCCGCTATAGTCTCTTGTTTGGAACTTTTCCAACTCACTGCGCCCCTATTCAAGGTGAACACGTATCCAGACTGAGACCTGGAATCATCCTTGTCTGTCTGGAAGCTGGCATCCGTATACCCGCGTATCACCATGTCCCCTTCTCCATATATTAGGAACACATCCTTAGTTCTTCTCAAGTACTTAAGGATCGTCTTAACAGCCGCCCAATGATCTATTCCCGGATCGGACTGGTATCTGCTCGTGACACTCAGAGTGTACGATACGTCGGGCCTTGTACATAACATAGCATACATGATAGATCCTATTGCGGATGCATAGAGAATCTTACTCATGCAAATCCTCTCGTCTTCTATGCGCGGACACATAGACTTCGAAAGGTGTACCCCATGCCTGATGGGTAAGAAACCTTTCTTGGATTCCGACATGCTAAAGCTCTTTAGCACTCGGTCTATATATGTAGACTGCGAAAGACCAAGCAACTGTTTCGATCTATCTCTATAGATCTTAATCCCGAGGATATAGGTTGCTTCTCCAAGGTCTTTCATGGAGAATGTCTTGGATAACCAAACCTTCACTGACTGTAAGATTGAAACATCGTTTCCTATAAGTAGTATGTCATCGACATACAATACTAGGAAAACGACTACACTCCCACTAACCTTCTTGTACACACAAGGTTCGTCTGGATTTTGTGAGAAATCAAACTTTTTGATTGTCTCATCAAAACGGATATTCCAGCTCCTGGATGCTTGCTTCAATCCATAAATGGACCGTCGTAATTTGCATACCTTGGTTTTATCAACCGATGTGAAACCCTCAGGTTGTATCATATACACATCCTCGAGCAGGTTTCCATTAAGGAAAGTTGTTTTCACATCCATCTGTCATATCTCATAATCATAATGAGCCGCTATGGCCAGGAGCATCCGAATGGATTTAAGCATAGCTACAGGCGAATAGGTTTCGTCATAATCAACATCTTGCTTTTGACGATATCCTTTCGCCACCAATCTAGCCTTATAGGTAATCACATTACCATCCATGTCGGTTTTCTTCTTGAAAACCCACTTGCACCCTATAGGCTTTATGCCTTCAAATGGGTCAACCAAGTTCCAAACTTGGTTTTCATACATGGAATCTATCTCCGACTTCATGGCACCAAGCCATTTATCCCTTTTTGAACTTGTCAGCACTTCTTCATAACTGGTAGGCTCCTCATCATCAATGAGTAACACGTCGTTCGATTCACTTACGAGAAATCCATATCTCTCAGGAATATTACGTGTTCTACCAGATCTACGAAGATGTGGTGTTACAATAGGTCCAGTCGATTGCTCATCACTATGAGTTGTCGGCTGTTGTGCTTCACCAAGTATCTCATTAATGTCTATTTGAGTCTCTCGAGCCTCCTCAAGCTCGACGACACTCCCACTGTTTTCTTGCAAGAGAAACTCTTTCTCTAGAAACACAACATGCCTTGAAACAAACACCTTTTGTTCCACAGGATGATAGAATTGGTAACCCCTTGTTTCCTTAGGGTATCCAACAAATAGACATTTATCAGACTTAGCATTCAATTTGTCTGACATACCTGATCTTCACATAAGCGAGACAACCCCATATCTTCAAGTAAGATACATGAGGTTTCTTACCATTCCATATCTCATGGAGTAGTTGAGACTACCTTGGTAGGCATTCTGTTTAACAAGTAAACAGCTATCTGAAGTGCATAGCCCCAAAAGGACTTGGGAAGAGTCGCATGATTCATCATTGACCTGACCATGTCCAACAAGGTCCGATTACGCCTCTCAGATACACCATTATGCTGTGGTGTATATGGCGGAGTCCATTGAGACAATATACCATTGTCTCTTAGATAATCAAGAAACTCTTGACTTAAGTATTCACCACCTCGATCCGATCAAAGTATTTTAATACTCTTATCATGTTGTTTCTCTACTTCATTTCTGAATTCTTTGAACCTTTCAAAGGCTTCAGACTTGTGTTTCATCAAGAACACATACCCAAACCGTGAGTGATCATCAGTGAAGGTAATGAAGTAGCTATAGCCTCCTAATACTTGAGTTGACATAGGTCCACATACATCAGTATGTATTAGACCTAGTAACTCTCCCACTCGTTCACCTTTTCCAGTAAAAGGTAACTTAGTCATCTTGCCTTTTAAGCATGATTCGCATGTATCGTATGAATCCAATTCAAACGATTCCAGAATTCCACATCGGTGTAATTCGGACATGCGTTTCTTGCTTATATGGCCAAGACGACAATGCCACATATAGGAGTCTATTTGATTATCCTTTCGAGCACGCGTGTTACTCACTTCGATATTGAAAATGTCACTGGATACGTCCAACGTATAAATGCCATTACTCAAGGTTCCAGTTCCATAAAGTACGCCATTTAAAGTTATATAACAACAATTGTTACTAAACGTCAAATGGAAACCATTTCTATTTAAACAGGAAATAGAAACAATGTTCTTTATTAGAGAAGGAACATAATAGCAATTGTCCAGTTCTAAGACTAGTCCACTAGGGAGCTTCAGCAAATAAGTTCCGATGGCGACCGCAGCAACCTTTGCTCCATTGCCAACTCGCAAATTAGACTCCCCTCTGACAAATCTTCTTCTATTCCTTAGCCCCTGTATGTCATTACATATATGTGAGCCACACCCAGTATCCATGTAACGCCCGTAAAAAGTCTCCAACAATTTTACGAGAATTTTTGGCTTTACGACAATGGGCTTTATGTGGGTTTTCCGAAAATAAAAGGAAATAGCCAAAAAGAGATGCAAGGCCTAGGAATTGAACCCCAAACCTCTAGAGATAGCCAAGCCCTATAGATGGACCCACTAACCATATGCCCAATAGGATTATATCATTAGGAGAAGAGGGGAATTATAGATAAGGGTGATGAGGGTAAATGAAGGGGCATGGAAAAGAAAAGAGAAACTTCTCTTCCTCCCTTTATAAAGAAGAAGGAAGTTCCCATTTGGCCACTTCTTCCTCTCCTCTTCATCCTCACCGAAACCATCTTGCTCCCCCTCTCCATTTGCACCTTTGGCCGAAATTCCTCCAAGCAAGAAGAAGGCTAGGGTTGGCTTCCATTAGGTCATCTTCCAACTAAAAAGCAAAGCGAAGGATGTAAGATTTCCTCACCTGCAGTATATTAGTTTTGTAGGATAAATTACATGAAAGAAATATGAAGTTTGGAGCTTTATATGTTTCGGCCAACTAAGTTTTGGGCTAGGATTCATGAAAATGCTATTAGGGAAACCTTTTATAGGTTGTATGCTCCAAGTAGGGATCTTTAGGTAACAAAAGTCCAAAGGTTTTAACCCTATATGTTTCGGCCACCAAGGGTTTAGGGTTAGGGTTTCATGAAGAGCTCCCCCTTATGAAGTTAGGTTATGATATATGCCTACATGAATAGATTTAGGTGACAAAAGTCCAAAGATCTTAACCTCACAAGTTTCGGCCAACCCATGAAATTAGGGTTAGGGTTGCATGAAAAATATTTCTAATGATACTATGATAGGTTATAAGGCTTCATGAATGAATTTTAGGGGACAAACCCAAGCTTGAGCCCCTCACAAGTTTCGGCCAACCCATGGAATTAGGGTTACGGCTGTATGAAAAATATTTCTAATGATACTATGATAGGTTATAAGGCTTCATGAATGAATTGTAGGGGACAAACCCAAGCTTGAGCCCCTCACAATTTTCGGCCAACCAATGAAACTAGGGTTAGGGTTGCAAGAAAAAGGCTTCTAAGGGAACTAGGGGATGTTGTATGCCTCATGTAGGAGTTTTAGGTGATGAACATGCTTTGTGATTTAATATGCCATGAATATGCCAAAGAAATAGGCTTCATGTTATGATGTAATGTGCCATGAAATATGCTTAGGTGATGAACATGTTTTTATGATTTAATATGTCATGAATATGCCTAGGAAATATGCTTCATGTTTATGATGTAATGTGCCATGAAATATGCTTAGTTGATGAACATGTTTTTATAATTTAATATGCCATGAATATGCCTAGGAAATATGCTTCATGTTTATGATGTAATGTGCCATGAAATATGCTTAGGTGATGAACATGTTTTTGTGATTTAATATGCCATGAATATGCCAAGGAAATATGCTTCATGTTTATGATGTAATGTGCCACGAAATATGCTTATGTGATGAACATGTTTATACCTTAGGACCCCTTTAGGGTACTCTTATGTTATGAATGCATGTGTCCTTGAGATAAGATGGAGATGCTTCCCTTTCAAGTAGGGATCAAGAGCTCTCCTTATGATAAGATGGAGATGCTTCCCTTTCAAGTAGGGATCAAGAGCTCTCCTTAAGATAAGATAAAATGGAGATGCTTCCCTTTCAAGTAGGGATCAAGAGCTCCCCTTATGATAAGATAAGATTAAGATGCTTCCCTTTTTATGTTGGGGATCAAGAGCATTCTTTATAATATGACAAGAAAAGAAAGGAATTAAGTATTTTACTTTGTAAGAGGTTAAGTACCCGACCCGTCAGGTGGTCGTTAATCAAATCCATAGGGACATAAGAAGACGTAAGAGGTCTTGCCCTGGTAAGACGTAAGAGGTCTTGCTCTGGTAGGTTTGGTGGCTCGCTACCCCAGCCTATTAGGGAACGCGCATTATGTGGTACTTAACCTGGGGCCCCTCAAACAAGTTATGATGATGTTGAAGTATCTATATGTATATGTTTTGAAAAGAAAAGACTTTTATGAAATTGTGTATGCTTATATTAAAGATTATGAATGCTTACGAACTCGTCCTTTATGCATTTTAGATGTTATGAAGTTATGATGTTTAGAGTTAAGTTTAAGAATGTGGTGACTATGTACCATATGCATGTTTAGGATTGATGTTATTATAAATGTTTATGCTCATGTTAAAAATGCTTATGATTATGTCCTTTATGCATGTTAGACTCTATGAAGTTATGATGCTTACAGTAGTTTAAGAATACTTGTGATTATGTACCTTATGCATGTTTAGGATTTATGTCATTATAAATGTTTATGCTCAAGTTAAAAATGCTTATGATTATGTCCTTTTTGCATGTTAGACTCTATGAAGTTATGATGCTTACAGTAGTTTAAGAATACTTGTGATTATGTACCTTATGCATGTCTAGGATTTATGTCTTTATAAATGTTTATGCTCAAGTAAAAAAATGCTTATGATTATGTCCTTTATGCATGTTAGACTCTATGAAGTTATGATGCTTACAGTAGTTTAAGAATACTTGTGATTATGTACCTTATGCATGTTTAGGATTTATGTCATTATAACTGTTATGCTCAAGTTAAAAATGCTTATGATTATGTCCTTTAAGCATGTTAGATTTTACTAAGTTATGATATAGTAAGAACATTTGGGTTTATGTACTTCCTGCATGTCTAAGATTTATATCATGAATGCTTATGTTTAGATTATGCCCTGCTTGGTTTTAATTATGCTTAGCATGCTGATGTAAACTCTATGCCATGCTTAGGTTTCATTACGTGGTATGTTGTTGATTAGTGTTACTATGGAATACTTAGGCCATTTATGCTAGCATGCTTATGTTTCTAATTGCTTGAGGAAGTTCGTGGTTTTTTTGTGAGTAGGCAAGAATCTTACTAAGCTATATGCTTATAGTTTATGTTGTCCATATACTGCAGATAAAGGAAACCTGAACTAGAGGAAGTAGCAGGAAGGGCCCAGTGTGTGTGATAGTGGCATGGTGGAGAAAGACCCTATTACTATCTGCTTATATTTATATGATCAATTAACAACTTAAGACATTGCTTCCACTTATAAGACTTGTGAATTATTAGCACCATGCTGGATGTTGCTTAGTTATGTTATTGTTCAATTACTTAAGAAAGTTGATATGATAGAACTCACAAATGGATCCTTATGATGGGCATGTTATGAAATGAGATAAGATATGGTAACATGCTAACTATGAATAAGATAGGTGATGCATGTAGAAAAGAAGGTTTATGCCATGATAACATGCTTAAGTATGATGGTGGAAGGATCCATGTGTATTATGTTTTAAAAGAAAAAAAAAAGAAAGGGGTACAAGTAGCGCCATACGAGAGCAGATAAGGCGGCGAGCGCAGTGGTATCGAGCGGTTCACCTTTACACTATCACACATCAAGCCTCCATCCTGCTATTTCCAAGTAAGTAATTTTATGCATACTTAAGTTTCCTTTATAATGAAGAATGTCTTCTATCTAGAATGAAATAATACCTCCTCATGCTTTAGTAGAATGGACTCATACTTGAGATTTAGATAGAAATAATACCTCGTCCTGTTTAGTATAATAGAATCATAGTTGTGACTTAGATAGTATACCTGACCAAGCTTTATACGATGGAAACATGACTCTAACTTAGAAGTATCACAAGAAAGGATACCTTACCTTGCGAGAATAAGAATTGTTCTTTTTTGGTTTTAGCTTAAATATGCATGAATTCATGTAGGGTAATCTTATGCTAGCCTTAGTTTAATTACACTCCAAAAAAAAAGAAAACTCCTAAAATTACGAAGATTTGATTTTCGTAATTAGTTGTGTAAGGTCTATGTTCATCTGAATTGAATTAAGCCAGGTTTAAATGCGGGTTAGTCGGGTTTTATCTTGACTTCATTTATTTCACTTTCAGATGGCACGGACGATGACTACCATGACCCGTCATGATGTGTCACGAAACCGATTAAGGGAAGCTATTGAAGAGATAGTCTACAAACCAGATGGTGGGGTCATCGGACACATGAGAAGGCTCGATGGTCTTTTTAGGAGACTCGAGCGGCAGGAGTTTCCGTTACTAGACAATTATAGGATATGGGCCTTGGTCCGCTCCCTGCCAAATGAGTTCATGGTAGTTGCACATCACGTGTGGGGCCGTTATGAAGGGCTGATAACCTATGCGGAGTTGTGCTGGGAACTGCTGGAGCACAAGGTTCAAGAGAAGCCTGTGGTAGAGAATCCGGTGGTAGCTGGCCGCGAGAGGAAGGAAGAGGGTTCTATAAACAGTCAACTTATTGGCCAGCCGAAGACCACCCTAGTGAGGCCGAGGAAGATAGGACTAAAAATAATTACAACCGCACTAGGGTTTGTCCTAGTGGGAGTCATAATGAACTATCTTCTCAAATAGTTTCTGTGGTAAATTAGAAATAAGGAATGTTATATTTTAACATTTTTCCTTCTGGTCGGAAAATATGAATAAGAGATGATAAGTCGTTTTCTTTTTGAAATGGATAATGAGTTCATTGCCTGGGATGTGTATGGTATAGTTGAACAATGTTGGGTAGACTAGAACATACAAATAAGGAGTGGAAACAAAATGGCCGCTTTGATGTCCTTATCAATGCTATCGCATCCCCTGAAAAGGGATATAATGAATTACGGAATAGAGATTATTTCTGGACAGCTTTCCACCATGGCTATAGCGCCGACGTTGTTCGACGATATATTGGGAAAGCAAGATGGTGATTCAGACCTCCAAAAATCAAAACAGAAGTCCGGAAGGAAGGGATAATGGATTCCGACGCCATAAGCGGAGTATTATACTTCCAGGACCGCCTATGCATTTCGAACGATCCGGAATTACGGAAGAAGATACTCGAGGAATCCCATGGAACACCTTATACCATGCATCATGGATCTAACAAAATGTATCAGGACTTAAGGGATAAATTTTGGTGGTTCGGCATGAAATGGGATGTGGCTCGATCGTCGGCACTTGTCGACTGCGGAAGGTGAAGCGGAACACCAAAACACAGGGGATTCTGCAATTGAGTGGAAATGGAAAGAAATATCTATGGATTTTATCTCGGGATTGCCCAGAACAACAAATGGTTACGATGCTATATGGGTAATCATAGACCGGTTGACAAAGTCTGCCCATTTCCTGGCAATTAAGATGACCTATTCGGTCGAGCAGCTAGCTCAATTATATGTCAAGGAAATTATCAAATTACACGGAGTGCCTAAGGCTATTATTTCTGACTGTGATGGCCGTTTTACCTCCCATTTCTGGGAATGTGTTCAGAAGGCTCTTGGCACTAAGTTGAGATTCAGCACTGTGTTTCATCCTCAGACCGACGGTCAGACAGAAAGAGTGAACCAGGTGTTGGAAGATATGTTGCGGGCTTGTGCCCTAGACTTTAAGGGGAGCTGGTGCCGATATTTGTGCTTGGCAGAACTTGCTTACAACAACAGTTACCAGGCTACTATTGGAATGGCACCATATGAAGCTCTATACGGGAGGAGATCACGAGTCTCCTATCTGTTAGTACGAGGGTGGTGAAAGGAGGAAATGGGTTTTGGATTATTAACAATACCACCCGCGCTATATAGAATATCCGTCAGAGAATCGAAACTGCTCAGAGCCGACAAAAGAGCTATGCGGATATGCTGCGTAGACCGTTAGAATTCGAAGTCGGGGACCTGGTATTTCTCAAAGTGACCCCTATGAAGGGAGTGATGAGATTCGAAAGGAAGGGTAAACTGAATCCACGCTACGTAGGACCGTATCCGATATTGTAAAGAGTGGGCAAGGTAGCTTACAAGCTGGAGCTGCCACAAGAGATGTCGGCTATACACGACGTGTTCCATGTCTCTGTGCTCAAGAAATGCTTATCCAGTGTGGACCAAGTGATCGAGCCCTGGTGTACTAGTTCAAGAGGACCTGAGTATGAAAAGTCGGCCTATCCAGATACTAGACCGAGAAGTCAAGAGGCTAAGGAACAAAGAGGTGCCCTTAGTAAAGGTCCTGTGGCAGAATCAACGATACGAGGAAGCTACCTGGGAACGAGAGGAGGACATGAAGCAAAAGTACCCAGAATTGTTTTAAGTTTCGAGGACGAAACTTTTACAAGGTATGAGGGATTGTAACGCGCGTAAAAAGTCTTCAGCAATTTTACGAGAATTTTTGGCTTTACGATAATGGGCTTTATGTGGGTTTTCCGAAAATAAAAGGAAATAGCCAAAAAGAGATGCAAGGCCTAGGAATTGAACCCCAAACCTCTAGAGATAGCCAAGCCCTATAGATGCACCCACTAACCATAAGCCCAATAGGATTATATCATTAGGAGAAGAGGGGAATTATAGATAAGGGTGATGAGGGTAAATGAAGGGGCATGGAAAAGAAAAGAGAAACTTCTCTTCCTCCCTTTATAAAGAAGAAGGAAGTTCCCATTTGGCCAATTCTTCCTCTCCTCTTCATCCTCACCGAAACCATCTTGCTCCCCCTCTCCATTTGCACCTTTGGCCAAAATTCCTCCAAGCAAGAAGAAGGCTAGGGTTGGCTTTCATTAGGTCATCTTCCAACTAAAAAGCAAAGCGAAGGATGTAAGATTTCCTCACCTGCAGTATATTAGTTTTGTAGGATAAATTACATGAAAGAAATATGAAGTTTGGAGCTTTATATGTTTCGGCCAACTAAGTTTTGGGCTAGGATTCATGAAAATGCTATTAGGGAAAACTTTTATAGGTTGTATGCTCCAAGTAGGGATCTTTAGGTAACAAAAGTCCAAAGGTTTTAACCCTATATGTTTCGGCCACCAAGGGTTTAGGGTTAGGGTTTCATGAAGAGCTCCCCCTTATGAAGTTAGGTTATGATATATGCCTACATGAATAGATTTAGGTGACAAAAGTCTAAAGATCTTAACCTCACAAGTTTTGGCCAACCCATGAAATTAGGGTTAGGGTTGCATGAAAAATATTTCTAATGATACTATGATAGGTTATAAGGCTTCATGAATGAATTTTAGGGGACAAACCCAAGCTTGAGCCCCTCACAAGTTTCGGCCAACCCATGGAATTAGGGTTAGGGCTGCATGAAAAATATTTCTAATGATACTATGATAGGTTATAAGGCTTCATGAATGAATTGTAGGGGACAAACCCAAGCTTGAGCCCCTAACAAGTTTCGGCCAACCAATGAAACTAGGGTTAGGGTTGCAAGAAAAAGGCTTCTAAGGGAACTAGGGGATGTTGTATGCCTCATGTAGGAGTTTTAGGTGATGAACATGCTTTGTGATTTAATATGCCATGAATATGCCAAAGAAATAGGCTTCATGTTATGATGTAATGTGCCATGAAATATGCTTAGGTGATGAACATGTTTTTATGATTTAATATGCCATGAATATGCCTAGGAAATATGCTTCATGTTTATGATGTAATGTGCCATGAAATATGCATAGGTGAAGAACATGTTTTTATGATTTAATATGCCATGAATATGTCTAGGAAATATGCTTCATGTTTATGATGTAATGTGCCATGAAATATGCTTAGGTGATGAACATGTTTTTGTGATTTAATATGCCATGAATATGCCAAGGAAATATGCTTCATGTTTATGATGTAATGTGCCACGAAATATGCTTATGTGATGAACATGTTTATACCTTAGGACCCCTTTAGGGTACTCTTATGTTATGAATGCATGTGTCCTTGAGATAAGATGGAGATGCTTCCCTTTCAAGTAGGGATCAAGAGCTCTCCTTATGATAAGATGGAGATGCTTCCCTTTCAAGTAGGGATCAAGAGCTCTCCTTAAGATAAGATAAAATGGAGATGCTTCCCTTTCAAGTAGGGATCAAGAGCTCTCCTTATGATAAGATAAGATTAAGATACTTCCCTTTTTATGTTGGGGATCAAGAGCATTCTTTATAATATGACAAGAAAAGAAAGGAATTAAGTATTTTACTTTGTAAGAGGTTAAGTACCCGACCCGTCAGGTGGTCGTTAATCAAATCCATAGGGACATAAGAAGACGTAAGAGGTCTTGCCACGGTAAGGCGAAAGAGGTCTTGCTCTGTAGGTCTAGTGGCTCGCTACCCCGACCTATTAGGAACGCGCATTATGTGGTACTTAACACAGGGCCCCCAAACAAGTTATGATGATGTTGAAGTATCTATATGTATATGTTTTGAAAAGAAAAGACTTTTATGAAATTGTGTATGCTTATGTTAAAGATTATGAATGCTTACGAACTCGTCCTTTATGCATTTTAGATGTTATGAAGTTATGATGTTTAGAGTTAAGTTTAAGAATGTGGTGACTATGTACCTTATGCATGTTTAGGATTGATGTTATTATAAATGTTTATGCTCAAGTTAAAAATGCTTATGATTATGCCCTTTATGCATGTTAGACTCTATGAAGTTATGATGCTTACAGTAGTTTAAGAATACTTGTGATTATGTACCTTATGCATGTTTAGGATTTATGTCATTATAAATGTTTATGCTCAAGTTAAAAATGCTTATGATTATGTCCTTTATGCATGTTAGACTCTATGAAGTTATGATGCTTACAGTAGTTTAAGAATACTTGTGATTATGTACCTTATGCATGTCTAGGATTTATGTCATTATAAATGTTTATGCTCAAGTAAAAAAATGCTTATGATTATGTCCTTTATGCATGTTAGACTCTATGAAGTTATGATGCTTACAGTAGTTTAAGAATACTTGTGATTATGTACCTTATGCATGTTTAGGATTTATGTCATTATAACTGTTATGCTCAAGTTAAAAATGCTTATGATTATGTTATTTAAGCATGTTAGATTTTACTAAGTTATGATGCTTATAGTAAGAACATTTGGGTTTATGTACTTCCTGCATGTCTAAGATTTATATCATGAATGCTTATGTTTAGATTATGCCCTGCTTGGTTTTAATTATGCTTAGCATGCTGATGTAAACTCTATGCCATGCTTAGGTTTCATTACGTGGTATGTTGTTGATTAGTGTTACTATGGAATACTTAGGCCATTTATGCTAGCATGCTTATGTTTCTAATTGCTTGAGGAAGTTCGTGGGTTTTTTGTTAGTAGGCAAGAATCTTACTAAGCTATATGCTTATAGTTTATGTTGTCCATATACTGCAGATCAAGGAAACCTGAACTAGAGGAAGTAGCAGGAAGGGCCCAGTGTGTGTGATAGTGGCATGGTGGAGAAAGACCCTATTACTATCTGCTTATATTTATATGCTCAATTAACAACTTAATACATTGCTTCCGCTTATAAGACTTGTGAATTATTAGCACCATGCTGGATGTTGCTTAGTTATGTTATTGTTCAATTACTTAAGAAAGTTGATATGATAGAACTCACGAATGGATCCTTATGATGGGCATGTTATGAAATGAGATAAGATATGGTAACATGCTAACTATGAATAAGATAGGTGATGCATGTAGAAAAGAAGGTTTATGCCATGATAACATGCTTAAGTATGATGGTGGAAGGATCCATGTGTATTATGTTTAAAAGGAAAAAAAAAAGAAAGGGGTACAAGTAGCGCCGCCCTCAGAGCAGATAAGGGCGGGCATTACACGTGGTATCAGAGCGGGTTCACCTTTCCACTATCACACATCAAGCCTCCATCCTGCTATTTCCAAGTAAGTAATTTTATGCATACTTAAGTTTCCTTTATAATGAAGAATGTCTTCTATCTAGAATGAAATAATACCTCCTCATGCTTTAGTAGAATGGACTCACACTTGAGATTTAGATAGAAATAATATCTCGTCCTGTTTAGTATAATAGAATCATAGTTGTGACTTAGATAGTATACCTGACCAAGCTTTATACGATGGAAACATGACTCTAACTTAGAAGTATCACAAGAAAGGATACCTTACCTTGCGAGAATAAGAATTGTTCGTTTTTTGTTTTAGCTTAAATATGCATGAATTCATGTAGGGTAATCTTATGCTAGCCTTAGTTTAATTACACTCCAAAAAAAAAAGAAAACTCCTAAAATTACGAAGATTTGATTTTCGTAATTAGTTGTGTAAGGTCTATGTTCATCTGAATTGAATTAAGTCGGTTTCGTACGGGTTAGTCGATTTTGTACTGACTTCATTTATTTCACTTTCAGATGGCACGGACGATGACTACCATGACCCGTTGTGATGTGTCACGAAACCGATTAAGGGAAGCTATTGAAGAGATAGTCTATAAACCAGATGGTGGGGTCATCGGACACATGAGAAGGCTCGATGGTCTTTTTAGGAGACTCGAGCGGCAGGAGTTTCTGTTACTAGACAATTATAGGTTATGGGCCTTGGTCCGCTCCCTGCCAAATGAGTTCATGGTAGTTGCACATCACGTGTGGGGCCGTTATGAAGGGCGGATAACCTATGCGGAGTTGTGCTGGGAACTGCTGGAGCACAAGGTTCAAGAGAAGCCTGTGGTAGAGAATCCGGTGGTAGCTGGCCGCGAGAGGAAGGAAGAGGGTTCTGTAAACAGTCAACTTATTGGCCAGCCGAAGACCACCCTAGTGAGGCCGAGGAAGATAGGACTAAAAATAATTACAACCGCACTAGGGTTTGTCCTAGTGGGAGTCATAATGAACTATCTTCTCAAATAGTTTCTGTGGTAAATTAGAAATAAGGAATGTTATATTTTAACATTTTTCCTTCTGGTCGGAAAATATGAATAAGAGATGATAAGTCGTTTTCTTTTTGAAATGGATAATGAGTTCATTGCCTGGGATGTGTATGGTATAGTTGAACAATGTTGGGTAGACTGGAACATACGAATAAGGAGTGGAAACAAAATGGTCGCTTTAATGTCCTTATCAATGCTATCGCATCCCCTGAAAAGGGATATAATGAATTACGGAATAGAGATTATTTCTGGACAGCTTTCCACCATGGCTATAGCGCCGACGTTGTTCGACGATATATTGGGAAAGCAAGATGGTGATTCAGACCTCCAGAAAATCAAACAGGAAGTCCGCGAAGGAAGGGATAATGGATTCCGCATCGCCAATGGCGGAGTATTATACTTCCAGGACCGCCTATGCATTCTGAATGATCCGGAATTACGGAAGAAGATACTCGAGGAATCCCATGGAACACCTTATACCATGCATCCTGGATCTAACAAAATGTATCAGGACTTAAGGGATAAATTTTGGTGGTCCGGCATGAAAAGGGATGTGGCTCAAGATCGTCGGCATATGCGACTGCGTAAGGTGAAGGCGAGAACACCGTAAACCTAGGGATTATGTATAGATTCCAGAGTGGAAATGGGAAGAAATATCTATGGATTTTATCTCGGGATTGCCCAGAACAACAAATGGTTACGATGCTATATGGGTAATCATAGACCGGTTGACAAAGTCTGCCCATTTCCTGGCAATTAAGATGACCTATTCGGTCGAGCAGCTAGCTCAATTATATGTCAAGGAAATTATCAAATTACATGGAGTGCCTAAGGCTATTATTTCTGACCGTGATGGCCATTTTACCTCCCATTTCTGGGAATGTGTTCAGAAGGCTCTTGGCACTAAGTTGAGATTCAGCACTGCGTTTCATCCTCAGACCGACGGTCAGACAGAAAGAGTGAACCAGGTGTTGGAAGATATGTTGCGGGCTTGTGCCCTAGACTTTAAGGGGAGCTGGTGCCGATATTTGTGCTTGGCAGAATTTGCTTACAACAACAGTTACCAGGCTACTATTGGAATGGCACCATATGAAGCTCTATACGGGAGGAGATGCAGGTCTCCTATCTGTTGGTACGAGGGTGGTGAAAGGAGGGAAATGGGTTTTCGGGCCAATATTATTGACAATACCACCCGCGCTATACAGAATATCAATTAGAGAATCGAAACTGCTCAGAGCCGACAAAAGAGCTATGCGGATATGCGGCGTAGACCGTTAGAATTCGAAGTCGGGGACCTGGTATTCCTCAAAGTGACCCCTATGAAGGGAGTGATGAGATTCGGAAGGAAGGGTAAACTGAATCCATGCTACGTAGGACCGTATCCGATATTGCAAAGAGTGGGCAAGGTAGCTTACAAGCTGGAGCTGCCACAAGAGATGTCGGCTATACACGACGTGTTCCATGTCTCTGTGCTCAAGAAATGCTTATCCAGTGTGGACCAAGTGATCGAGCCACAAACTGTACCAGTTCAAGAGGACCTGAGTATGAAAAGTCGGCCTATCCAGATACTAGACCGAGAAGTCAAGAGGCTAAGGAACAAAGAGGTGCCCTTAGTAAAGGTCCTGTGGCAGAATCAACGATACGAGGAAGCTACCTGGGAACGAGAGGAGGACATGAAGCAGAAGAACCCAGAATTGTTTGAAGTTTCGAGGATGAAACTTTTACAAGGTATGAGGGATTGTAATGCGCGTAAAAAGTCTCCAGCAATTTTACGAGAATTTTTGGCTTTACGATAATGGGCTTTATGTGGGTTTTCCGAAAATAAAAGGAAATAGCCAAAAAGAGATGCAAGGCCTAGGAATTGAACCCCAAACCTCTAGAGATAGCCAAGCCCTATAGATGCACCCACTAACCATAAGCCCAATAGGATTATATCATTAGGAGAAGAGGGGAATTATAGATAAGGGTGATGAGGGTAAATGAAGGGGCATGGAAAAGAAAAGAGAAACTTCTCTTCCTCCCTTTATAAAGAAGAAAGAAGTTCCCATTTGGCCACTTCTTCCTCTCCTCTTCATCCTCACCGAAACCATCTTGCTCCCCCTCTCCATTTGCACCTTTGGCCGAAATTCCTCCAAGCAAGAAGAAGGCTAGGGTTGGCTTCCATTAGGTCATCTTCCAACTAAAAAGCAAAGCGAAGGATGTAAGATTTCCTCACCTGCAGTATATTAGTTTTGTAGGATAAATTACATGAAAGGAATATGAAGTTTGGAGCTTTATATGTTTCGGCCAACTAAGTTTTGGGCTAGGATTCATGAAAATGCTATTAGGGAAACCTTTTATAGGTTGTATGCTCCAAGTAGGGATCTTTAGGTAACAAAAGTCCAAAGGTTTTAACCCTATATGTTTTGGCCACCAAGGGTTTAGGTTTAGGGTTTCATGAAGAGCTCCCCCTTATGAAGTTAGGTTATGATATATGCCTACATGAATAGATTTAGGTGACAAAAGTCCAAAGATCTTAACCTCACAAGTTTCGGCCAACCCAAGAAATTAGGGTTAGGGTTGCATGAAAAATATTTCTAATGATACTATGATAGGTTATAAGGCTTCATGAATGAATTTTAGGGGACAAACCCAAGCTTGAGCCCCTCACAAGTTTCGGTCAACCCATGGAATTAGGGTTAGGGCTGCATGAAAAATATTTCTAATGATACTATGATAGGTTATAAGGCTTCATGAATGAATTGTAGGGGACAAACCCAAGCTTGAGCCCCTCACAAGTTTCGGCCAACCAATGAAACTAGGGTTAGGGTTGCAAGAAAAAGGCTTCTAAGGGAACTAGGGGATGTTGTATGCCTCATGTAGGAGTTTTAGGTGATGAACATGCTTTGTGATTTAATATGCCAAAGAAATAGGCTTCATGTTATGATGTAATGTGCCATGAAATATGCTTAGGTGATGAACATGTTTTTATGATTTAATATGCCATGAATATGCATAGGAAATATGCTTCATGTTTATGATGTAATGTGCCATGAAATATGCTTAGGTGATGAACATGTTTTTATGATTTAATATGCCTAGGAAATATGCTTCATGTTTATGATGTAATGTGCCATGAAATATGCTTAGGTGATGAACATGTTTTTGTGATTTAATATGCCATGAATATGCCAAGGAAATATGCTTCATGTTTATGATGTAATGTGCCACGAAATATGCTTATGTGATGAACATGTTTATACCTTAGGACCCCTTTAGGGTACTCTTATGTTATGAATGCATGTGTCCTTGAGATAAGATGGAGATGCTTCCCTTTCAAGTAGGGATCAAGAGCTCTCCTTATGATAAGATGGAGATGCTTCCCTTTCAAGTAGGGATCAAGAGCTCTCCTTAAGATAAGATAAAATGGAGATGCTTCCCTTTCAAGTAGGGATCAAGAGCTCCCCTTATGATAAGATAAGATTAAGATGCTTCCCTTTTTATGTTGGGGATCAAGAGCATTCTTTATAATATGACAAGAAAAGAAAGGAATTAAGTATTTTACTTTGTAAGAGGTTAAGTACCCACCGTCGGTGATGGTCGTTAATCAAATCCATAGGGACATAAGAAGACGTAAGAGGTCTTGCCCTGGTAAGGACGTAAGAGGTCTTGCTCTGGTAGGTCTGTGGCTCGCTACCCCTGACCTATTAGGAACGCGCATTATGTGGTACTTAACAGGGCCCCCAAACAAGTTATGATGATGTTGAAGTATCTATATGTATATGTTTTGAAAAGAAAAGACTTTTATGAAATTGTGTATGCTTATGTTAAAGATTATGAATGCTTACGAACTCGTCCTTTATGCATTTTAGATGTTATGAAGTTATGATGTTTAGAGTTAAGTTTAAGAATGTGGTGACTATGTACCTTATGCATGTTTAGGATTGATGTTATTATAAGTGTTTATGCTCAAGTTAAAAATGCTTATGATTATGTCTTTTATGCATGTTAGACTCTATGAAGTTATGATGCTTACAGTAGTTTAAGAATACTTGTGATTATGTACCTTATGCATGTTTAGGATTTATGTCATTATAAATGTTTATGCTCAAGTTAAAAATGCTTATGATTATGTCCTTTATGCATGTTAGACTCTATGAAGTTATGATGCTTCTGAGTTTAAGAATACTTGTGATTATGTACCTTATGCATGTCTAGGATTTATGTCATTATAAATGTTTATGCTCAAGTAAAAAAATGCTTATGATTATGTCCTTTATGCATGTTAGACTCTATGAAGTTATGATGCTTACAGTAGTTTAAGAATACTTGTGATTATGTACCTTATGCATGTTTAGGATTTATGTCATTATAACTGTTATGCTCAAGTTAAAAATGCTTATGATTATGTCCTTTAAGCATGTTAGATTTTACTAAGTTATGATGCTTATAGTAAGAACATTTGGGTTTATGTACTTCCTGCATGTCTAAGATTTATATCATGAATGCTTATGTTTAGATTATGCCCTGCTTGGTTTTAATTATGCTTAGCATGCTGATGTAAACTCTATGTCATGCTTAGGTTTCATTACGTGGTATGTTGTTGATTAGTGTTACTATGGAATACTTAGGCCATTTATGCTAGCATGCTTATGTTTCTAATTGCTTGAGGAAGTTCGTGGTTTTTTTGTTAGTAGGCAAGAATCTTACTAAGCTATATGCTTATAGTTTATGTTGTCCATATACTGCAGATCAAGGAAACCTGAACTAGAGGAAGTAGCAGGAAGGGCCCAGTGTGTGTGATAGTGGCATGGTGGAGAAAGACCCTATTACTATCTGCTTATATTTATATGCTCAATTAACAACTTAAGACATTGCTTCCGCTTATAAGACTTGTGAATTATTAGCACCATGCTGGATGTTGCTTAGTTATGTTATTGTTCAATTACTTAAGAAAGTTGATATGATAGAACTCACGAATGGATCCTTATGATGGGCATGTTATGAAATGAGATAAGATATGGTAACATGCTAACTATGAATAAGATAGGTGATGCATGTAGAAAAGAAGGTTTATGCCATGATAACATGCTTAAGTATGATGGTGGATGGATCCATGTGTATTATGTTTTAAAAGAAAAAAAAAAGAAAGGGGTACAAGTAGCGCCGCCCTGAGAGCAGATAAGGGCGGGCGTTACAATCCAATACCCAAGTGTCTAAGGAAATAGAATGACAATCAATAACGAAGATACCTGAAGAGGATGGGGCATCGGATGCCTTCTTCTTCTTCATGGACTCAAGATAAATCTTGCAGTTTCTTCGCCAGTGGCCTTCCTTGCCTCAGTGATGGCAAGTGCCCTTTTGCGCTGGTTCTGCCTTCTTTGCCTTTTTCTTCTTTCCTTTCTTCTGTTCTTTTGCCTTCCTCTTAGAACCTTTCTTTGAGGAATCAACTAACAGAACCGCCTTCTCCTCATGCTTCACAGAAGGCTCCACAGTCTTCAGCATATTGAGGAGCTCGGGAATGGTGGATTCTAATTTGTTCATCCGATAGTTCATCACAAATTGTGAGAAACTCTTGGTCAAACAATGCAGAATTAAGTCAATACTTAACTCATGATCCATCAGAAAACCGAGGGTTGCTAGCCGCTCGATGTACCCGTTCATCTTTAGAACAAACTGCACTACAGATGAACCTTCTTGCATCTTCGTGGTGAAGAGGAGCCTAGAGACCTCGAACCTTTCAGATCTCGCTTGCTCATCGAACAACTCATGAAGATGGAAGACTATAGTATTAGCATCCATATTCTCATCTTTGCTTTGCGGCTCGGTACCATCGCCCGCTAGCATGATGCAACTCGCCCATTTCGAGAATCACGCCACATGCCGATAGACCAACATTTTAGTGCAGGTTGATCGTCCTTAAGACGGTCAGGAAGAGGCTCTTCAAGGACATATGCAAGCTTTTCTGCCTTGAGAACAATTCTCAGGTTTCTAAGCCAGTCCAGTAAGTTAGGCCCAGTCAGTTTGTTCGAATCCAAAATAGTGCGTAAATTCAAAGACGTCATGATCAATTTATTGACCTAGAAATACAAAACGAGCATATATGAGAAAATGATTTTAAAATGCATCAATATACATTTATAAATCCCATTCATTTTTTGAATTTTCAAAAACCCCAAAATCAAATCGGGAGATCGTAGGTCCATCTCCGAATGGGCTGATATCCATCATAGTTATGAATAACCTTGGAGAGAGTCCAACAAGCCTTTCATAACTACGACGGTAGGTATCATCTATACCGATTGCATATCACATATATGCAACTATCACAATGTGCTATCAACTAATTGAATGTTCACACATACGTTGGGTTGTTAACACATTAACAAGTATGCATCATATGCATAGCACCCAACTTCACCTCCCTTTACATCGACCTTGGGGAGAGTCCAACAAGCCGATGCTCCAGGTTAAAGCCAACCCATTAATCGAGAAATAGTTTTAATATGGTTAGAGCGCATTCAACCAATTAGCCCAGCTTGGAGAGAGTCCAACAACCAAAGCTAACGATTGACCTCTGACTCTTACCATATTAGTATTAAACTATTCCATGGTTTGAACATGTTCGGGTTCGAGCCGGGCTTGGAGAGAGTCCAACAACCCAAACAAGAAACGAAACTCTGGTTCTAACCATATCAATGGAAGGTGTAGGCTTTAATATTGTTTAAGGGTTTTATGTCTCATCCTCTTTTCATGCAAATAACTATTATCTACATGGCATGGCATACATGGCATACATCTACATGTCACGACACGCATGGCATAATGTTATGCATCTAATGCAATTACATGGCATACAATTATGTCACGTATATATTTTCTTATATGTCATAACTATTTATGGAAATAAAATATGTTTAAGATTTATTAAGGAAAATCTATTTAGGAAACCAATTTCCTAAATCATTAAAACTACTTATTGAAATAAAATATTTTAAGATTTTATTTTCCAAATCAAATCAAGATTAAATTAGGAAACAAATTTCCAAAATCTAATCAAATATTTTATTTATGGAAAATATCAATTTCCATAAATACTTCCAACTTTCCAAAAGTGGAAGATTTCCATAAATACTTCTAAACTTTCCAAAATTGAAAAATTTTCATAAATACTTCTAAATTTCCAGAAATAACATTATGACTATCGTAAAACCATTTTACGATTATGTCGAAACACAACCTGGGCTCTGATACCACTGTTGGGTTTCCGGCACCGCGGCGTGTGTGTGTTCGATCACGTTTCGTAAACATGAACACAGCGGAAGTAATCAAAATAATAAATCTATATTTATTACAACATACGCATGCATATTACAATAAGTGTAGACATAACCATAAATTTAAATTTGCAATAAAAGGAAATTTATCTACGTTATACCTTTCGTATGACGTGTAGCGAGAACGACATTAACCGGAACGATCCTCGCTAGAATCGTCTCAATCCGTATCCACGCCGAGTTCCTCGGGATAACTTCGCTAAGCCACGAGCTTCGTCTTCGTACGGGTTACTAGCCTCGTGTTGAAGATGACGTGATCGAGAGATGATCACGATCCGAATCCAAATTCGGATCCTAATACGAGTTCTCAAAACTCGCTTCTCCGGAGAGGTATTCGTCAACCAATTGACGAATCCTTCGTCCTCCACCTCAGAGGATTACCGGAGATCGAATCCCCGGTAAGTTAGCCACTGTCGGAGCTCTAACCGTCGTCCAAACGACGCTCCGACAAGAGGAGAACAAGCTGTCCAGAAAACTGGACAGCTTTGGTGGAGGTGATAGGCGCCGGCCAACCAAGGGAGATAGAGCTCACCTTGATGCCAAACTTGAAGGAGATCACCGGAGCACTAACCGGCAGCAGCTCGACACCGACGAGGGGGAAGGAAGCAGCCTTCTGGACGCCAGTTGGAGGAGCTTTGGGCGGCGACAATAGGTTGGCGCCGAGAGCTCCAAGGAGGAGGTGGGCGGCAACCTTAGGGCTAGGGGTTTTTTTGGATTAGGGCTTAATTATCCCTTAAGCCCTCTTTTATAGAGAACTAATTCTCTTAATGGTTATTGGATCATAACCATTAGGCCCGTTAACCCGCTCCATTAAGATAAGTTAAAATAAACCAAACCATGATGGTTTATTTTAAGTTAAAACGAACCGAACCAACTTTTGGTTCATTCGTTTAAAATAAACCAAACCCTTTGGTTTATTCTCCTCCATTGGATTAGAACCAAACCATTTTGGTTCATCCATTATGTCTTCATAAGACACGGCCCATCCACGCTTCCATTGCGACTGAAACGATTTCATGCTTGCTTCATGTTTGGTCCAACCAAACCTTCTTTCTCTCGGTCTGACAATCCCATTCTCAAGCTCGTTTTAAATCCTTTGGATTACACTCATTGTGCGTGTGACCTAATAGGTTCTCGGTTTATGTTGGCCATCTATAATTAACCATTAATTATAGAACGATCATGAGTGGCACCTAGTAGTACATCATGATCCCCAATTAACCGAAAAGATAAACGGTTGATCCAGAACTATTTCTGAAACCCTTCAGCAGCTCGAATGAATCGTGCCCCATTCCCTTCACTCATCTTATACCCACTTGGTTTAGGACATGGTCTATAGTGTCAGTCCCCACTAGGCTGACTACGTCACACCTATCCCAAGTATCATTTCCTCGTCCTACGGATTCTAGTTACTCCACATGTATCGAAGAGTACCTTACTCTAAACATGTAATGCTTTGGCCAAAGACTTTAGTAACAATCCGACGAGAGGCCATGGGTATACATCTCCTCGCAAGGAGTGGTGAATCCTTTATAGGCTATTCAAACACCTTCGATCACTTCGACTTATACCCAATCATCCCGGGTTCACATCTCCTTAGAGATGCTTGCTTAAGATGTCAAAGCATAAGTCTCTACGATCAAGATGACTTGAATACCGCAAGTCAAAGGAACATCGCACTTAAGCCACAGTAAGAACTTCATTGACATATCTATATATGCAGAGAACCATATGAAGTCTTACGGCTGGTCACTCCAATGAACTAGTTACCATAACTAGCATCCACGATTAACTCCGGACATCACTATGTCTCCAGCCAGTGAGAATCAGCTGCTTGGATACACCAAGGAGTATACCTCGTGCTAGTCTTGACAGAATTGATGGTGTCCAAATCCATCAATTCATCGACTAGGGATAATTCCGATACATCACAATTACACATGTAGAGATACTCACTAGTTGTGATCTAATCACAAATTCTCTCATGCTGTGAATCGTATCGTGGACATTCAGTAAATGAGTTTAAGATCCAATCAAATACATAAAACATATATACTCAAATAGTGAATCTTCATTTATCATATAAATAGTTCATACATAAGGCGATTGCCTTAGGACATCTCTCATATATTACTAACAGAGGGACAATCCCACCTCAATCTATCAGGGCAATTGATTGAAAGCTAACTTAACATGCCTGAGCAATTCAACCATGCACAATATTGTCACTATACAATACAATTATTAAATAAGTCTAATTAATGGACATGACAATAACCATGTATTCAATCAAGCTAATGACAATTAAGCTAATGAACAATGAAGCAAAGGAACAATTAAGCTAAGTTTGTAATTAACCAACAATAATCAACAATAACTAGTTGAACTCATTAAACTACAAATTAAACTCCAAATTGAACTCCAAATCAAAATACAAATTAAATTACAAATTAAACTCCAAACTAAAATTCAAATTGAACTTCAAACTGAACTTCAAATTAAACTATAAATTGAACTACGATGATCAATTTAATTCATGAGCTCAAAATAAAAAGTTAATCGACAATCCACAACACACTGAGAAGGAACCACCCTTTCTGGCGGACGGCGGTGACACTGAACAACTTTCCTAGCGACTATCAATGAAGAGAATCCTTTGTCAGAAAATCCCTCCGGCAAGGGCTGAACAGGGGATGAGGATCGCCCTGCTCGCTGTGATGAAAGGAGTTGCCAAACCACACTGTTGAAGTGAAGGAAATCAGAACAGTGGTTGTCGAAGAGCTTCACAAGCGCTGGAATGAAGAATCTGCTGTCGGAATTGGAATAGAAATGTCGCCAGAGCTAAAAAAAATAGATGTTGTTGAACCACAACAGCTAGAAAATGACCTCAGCCTTCCGAACCACATCCAGTTGAGGTGCATCTCAGCTTCGGTGGCCAAGCGCATGAAGCTCATCAGTGAAGATGGCCAGACCTCCTCTGCCTGCTACAAACTTGCCGCTCGCTGAAGCTGCTGAAGCCTCGCAGCCGACAGAGGAGAGGAGTTAGGCCGAAGAGACCTTCAGCTGAATGGAAGGAGAAGACCACCGCTCGATCGCTGTTTGAACTCGTCACCTCCGCTGTGTTGTGAAAGTCGCTGCTCGTGATTTGGAGAAGAAGAAAGTTGCACGGCTTGTGGTCTCTTCTATATGTGGAGGAAAGAAAGCCGTTTAGTGAAGGATCGTTGGCATTGCTAGAGGGGGGGTTGAATAGCGTCGATCGTCATCACTTGAACTTTTATAGAGAAATGAGCTTGTTCGACGATAAGCAACGGAAATAGAAAGAAAGAAAACAACACACACAAGAACACAATTTTTTTACTTGGTTCACAGTTTCCCCATGAATTGCTATGTCCAAGGCCTACCTCTACTCTTTCTCCTTCTCGAAAAAACTCCGAAGGTGGAGAAACCTCTTAATACAAGCTTACAAGAGTTATGCAAGAACTTATAGCTGAAAATGTTTGAGAAGAGTAGGATTACAATGTGCTGTAATAGCTAGGGCTTCTTCTCTTCACTCCCTTGATTGCCTTTGAGGATGTTTGGAGCTTGGAGGATGAAGGCAAAACACTAGAGAATCACTTCAAAGAGTATAGTGAACAGTAGAGTCGGTAAGTGGCAAAAGGAGCCTGAGAAAACCTTTATAACGAACGTGATTAGGGCTTTTTTTGCCCGCGCAGTCGAGTCACCTTGACTGTCGTTTGATTACCATAGCTAATGATAACTTTTCCCCCTCTTTTTTGACTTTATCACCCATTGTACCAAAGGTACAGTGGAGGCGATGGTTCATTGCCTCGACTGGTAACCTTAGTCGAGCTTCCAGTCAAACCTACCTCGCTTCTGTTTCAGTAGAACAAAGCATCAGTCGAGGTGGCGCCTCGACTATGATGGATTTCTGCTCAAGTTATGCTACTCCAGTCGAGGTTGCAATCAACATCACCTTGCTTATGTTTGATTGAACAAAGCACCAGTCGAGGTGCCACCTCGATTGGTATGGGTCTCCACTCAAAGCATGCTACTCCAGTCGAGGTGGCAATCGACTTTGCCTTGCTTCTGTTCGATTGAAAAAAGCACCAGTCGAGGCGTCACCTCGATTGACGTTGCTTCCTCAGCAACCGTGAGGCCAGTCGAGCTGATTCTTAAAACCTTACTAACCACGTCCAGTCGAGGTGACGCCTCGACTAGGAAAGCTTTAGACCAGTCCTGAGCTCTGAGCTCAGCTACTCATCCAGGATATCAGGTACTAGTCGAGGTGTCGCCTCGACTGATAAAGCAATCAGTCAAGGTGCCGCCTCGACTGATAAGGCAATCAGTCGAGGTGCTGCCTCAACTGATAAGGCAATCAGTCAAGGTGCTACCTCGACTACTTCTCTAACTCTTGAACGCTTCAACTCGTCTATAGCTGAAACCATGCCTAGTAAGAAATCTACCCTATACCCTTTACCTGATGCCTGTGAACCACTGTTCATAGGTCTTTCGTGCCAAGAATTGCTTCCGGGACTTCATCCGCCAAGACTTCTTGTCCGGGTATTCACTTGCCAAGAATCCTCGTCCGGGTCTTCACTTGCCAGGACTCCTCGTCTGGGTCTTCACTTGCCAGGACTTCTCATTTGGGACTTCACTTCCCAGGACTCCTCGTCCGAGACTTCATTTTCCAAGACTCCTCGTCTGGGACTTCACTTGTCAAGACTCTTCGTTCGGGACTTCATTTGCCAAGACTCCTCATCCGGGACTTCATCACCTTGCCGATCCTTGACCTACAAGGACTTTCTTGGAAATACATCTCAACCAACCGCGTGAGATAACACATGATTATCACCTTGACTTAAACCCTTGTCAAACACCAAAACATCATTTGGGCCTGATTGCACCATCAATCTCCCCTTTTTTGATGTTTGACAACATGGTTTAAGTTTAGGTGATGCAATTATAGCATAATATAATATTCTCAGAATTTATACAGAATTTGCAGTAAAAGATATTGCACAGAAAATTTTGAACTTTCAGAACTTCATCGAATTACGACATCGAATCAAGATATGCAATAGGATTGTCATGCCATATTCGAATAAGATAGATTTGCAATAAGATTGTCATGATTTTCATAACTTCACTATAGTTTAAGCCCCACTTTAACCTTTAAAACTTAAACTTAAACTCCACTTATTTCTCCCCCTTTGGCAAACACACAAAAAGATCATAAGGATGTTGGGAGTATAGGGAATACAATAACCCAAAAAAAAAATTAGAATTAAATTGACCAATTTATAGGATCCTCCCCTTGAATCCTCATCCCTAGTTATTTAATGCCAATTTTGACTTTTGAATGGAACATATTGAGAAGCATGGAAAACTCTACTAGAAAAAAAAAATTGACAGAGTTTCCCCTTAAAGTAATTGTGAAAACACCTGCTAACAGTATATAAACACATATAGATAGTGGAAAAATATCAACATCATATTCATAAGTGAGAAAAGGCCATAAACATTCAACATTCAAAACATTTTTACATAAGATTCACTACTTTCCATTAATAGTGTCCATTTAATAGAATTCCTAAATTTTCTACACTTTTCTAGAATTCTAAAATTTAAATACACACAAAAAAAATGTCAAAGCTACATGGCTGGCGAAGAAGGACCCAAAGAATCAGTCGCCAATGAGAGTAGGAAATTGAGTATTTCCGTTTGTTGGTCCAAAATTTGCATCTGTCTGGCAGAAACTTCTGAGAGACACGTATGCATAGTCATTTAAACCCCTCAAATCTAGTATCGATAGTCATATGGAGCTCATCGAATCAAGTATCAACTATCTTCGTGAACTCAACATAATCGCAGCGCAAGCTATCTCTGCTCGGATATGGAAGAATAGGGTTCTTCAGCTAGAGCTAGAAGTTCTTCTTCTTCTTCTTGTGCGCCCATGTCCCATCTCTCACCAGCCTGATGTCCATCTACCCACTCAACACTCCTATATGCTTGGGACATGTCAACCAAGGAAAAGTTTCACCATTTTATGAAATCAAAGTCCGAGATTTGCTTGACCTTGACCCTACTCGTATTTATGCCTATGGACTCTAACCAAAATATAATGATATGTCTAAATGACATGTAGATCTTCTTCTAGACAGGGACTGTGAAGTTGGCGATGCAAAGAAAAATGTTTAATGCAACATTGAAGTCAAGACGATTCTTTAGGAGATGGAGGGTGAGTAAATGATGGAGCCTTACTTTAGCTTGCCCCCGTGTGATAATAGGGAGAATGCAACCTACAATGACCTTGTATAGGAAATTGTCAGGGGCAACTAATGCCATGGCTAGAAATAAATTTAGACCAGGTTGACGTGGTCTTCTAAAAAAGTATTTATGAATGGCATTTATGGAATAACCTTCAACAGGTTCTTGAATGCTCAAATAACATTTAAGAACTGACTATGACTCTCTACACTCTAGGAATGCCCCAAGAATGTCATGAGTGAATGAGATATCTCTCTTGGCTATCCTACTTTTATATATTAGTCTATCTCCTGTAGGTTGTAGATTATTATAGAACTCAGAAACTAAGTCTATATTAATATCATGGTCACAATAGACTAGTTTACTAAGCCTATAAAAATCAATCACACCTATTACATTTTGAGCATATGTGGAGAAGAACTCCCTATCGAGGGAGCGAGTAGGCATCAACTGGAATTTATGGTTCATGAATGAATGCTAATAAAATTCGGAAGGAAATCGGGAGTCCGTAGAAGGTTTCTCCCTAGATGTTTCCTTCCTACTATCCTCATTTTCTTTCCTTTTTTGTCTAGAGATGCAAAATTATGTCCAAGGTGTAAGATTAATGCAGTATGATGAATGACACAGATAAAAGATTGATTAGTGATTAAACCTAAACTATGAACTGTGAAAACGGAAGAAAAGGAGGAAGAAGTTTATACTTGGGTGTCATCGGTGTCGTTGAATCTGTTCAAGAGGATTAGAGCAGGAGAGACCTCAGAGCCGGAGAGGCCTCAGTCAAAGATCAATTTCTCAAGCGGGAATGATAGTCGAGCGAACCCTAGAGGTGGAGAAATGGTGGATTAGGGTAAGGGCTTTGACCTAGAAATGGAAGGAGATGCAAAGAAGACTTATCCTAGGTTAGATAGGGTCCGAGGGAGGTAGTCTAGGGTTATTCAGCATCGATTATTGGCCGAAGAGATGAATGACACCAATGGAGCAAAGGAAGAACGAAGGAGAAAATCACAGATAGGGAGAACGGGAAAAGGGATTTACTTATATAGTCCCACGTTCAACAATCGAGACGATAAGTAGAGCGCCTCGACTGATTATTCAGTCGAGATGCTGGTCGAGGCAGACTCGATTCTATGCCTTCGTCAGAACGCTTAGTCGAGGTATTGGTCGAGGCGGTCTCGATTCTGTGGCTCCATCAGAATGCCAGTCGAGGCGCTAGTCGAGGTGGATGCAATTCTGTTCACTGGCGGCTATAACCGATAGGTGCCAATCGAGGCGCCAGTCGAGGCGCCAGTCGAGTGTGCCTCGATTTTGTTTGCCTGCAATAGCTATTAGTCGAGGCGCCAGTCAAGGGCTCCTCGATTATGTTCGCCTATTGCTATTATCAGTCGAGGCGATTACTGTAGTGACTCGACTGTTAATCTGATATTTCATTTTCCTAAGTATTTTAAGTCCTAATTTTATTGCACTTAAGTCCCTAAACCATTTTGCAAGTGTCAATACACTTGATAGGCAATTTCTAACATATTTTTAAAGTTTTACTTGAGTTTTGTGGTTGTTTAGGATGTCCAACCAATTTGACTTGGTTGGAATTTCCAATCATGATTTTAGAACCAAATACACATGAATTATGTATTGGTCAACTTAATAATTTGTTTTATTTCTAACATCATTACTCAAGTTGATGCATCATGATAAGAATTTTGAGTAAATTGGTTGCTCCTAACATCTCACCCCTATCTAGCAATACACAAACTTTGTTATTCCTAACATTTGTGTGAGATGTTCTCCCAAGGTATCCCAAAAACATTTTCCCATTTCTCTTGTACTTATGGATTAGTCCTTAAGAGCATGGAGAGGTTTTACTCAGCAACACACATTTCTAACTCTCTTCTTAAATAGCTCAATTCATTTTCTGGAAGAGGTTTTGTGAAAATATCAGCAAGATTAGCTTCTGACTCAACATAATTGAGTATGATGTCTCCTCTTGCTACATGATCCCTAATGAAGTGATGTCTTACTACAATGTGTTTTGTCCTAGAGTGATGGACTGGGTTTTTAGTCAAATTTATCGAGCTAATGTTATTACAAAGCAATTGCATATTTTTACACTAAAAACCATAATCTTCCACAATTGCGATACACTCTCTCCCATCGCTATATACTCAGCCTCAGTCGTGGAAAGGGGGACACAATGTTTCTTTCAACTCGACTAACTAACTAATGTTGAACCTAGAAATTGGCAGCCCTCGCTAGTGCTTTTCCTATCTAGTTTGCATCCTGCATAATCAGAATCGGTATAGCCTACTAAATCAAAAGATTCAGTTCGGGGATACTACAATTCAATTATTATGGTTGCTTTAAGATATCTCATAATTCCTTTAACCGCAACCCAATGAGACTCTTTAGCACACGATTGATATCATGCACACATTTTCACAACAAATACTATATCAGATCTACTCATTGTAAGGTATAAAAGACTACCTATGGCACTCCTATAAAGTTTCAAATCAATAGATTTTCCATCTACATCACTATCTAAACGAGTGTTTTATGCCATTGGGGTTAAAACCTCCTTTACATTTTCAATGTTAAATCTTTTTAGCAACTCCATGGCATATTTTGATTGATGGATATGAATTCCTTCTTTGGTTTGTTTGATTTGTAGTCCAAGGAAAAAATGTCAATTCTCCTACTAGACTCATCTCAAACTCACTCTCCATGTGTTCTATGAATTCATTGAGGTAATCCCTATTGTTTGAGCCACAAATTATGTCATCAACATAAATTTGAGCTACAAATATACTTTTACCATTTCTTTTCAGAAAAGTGTGGGATCAATTTGACCTCTTCTAAAACCCCTTTCAACTAGAAAAGTTGACAACCTTTCATACCAAGCACAAGGTGCTTGTTTCAGCCCGTAAAGAGCCTTCTTAAGTTTATACACGTGATTTGGAAATTCAGAATTTTCAAACCCCAGTGGTTGTTCAACATAGACTCTTCCTTAATAGACCATTCAAAAATGCAGACTTCACATCCATTTGGTATAATTTGAAGCCTTTATATGCTGAAAATGCTAGCATAAGTCTTATGAAGTCTAATCTAGCTACGGACGCATAGGTTTCATCATAATCCAGTCCCTCAACTTGATTGTAACCTTTGGAAACCAACCTAGCCTTGTTTCTAACAATCTCTCCCTTATCATTCATTTTATTCTTAAATACCCATTTTGTGTCGATTATAGTAGCTTGATCAGGTCTTGGGACTAAATCCCAAACTTGACTTCTCTCAAATTATCCCAATTCATCTTGCATTGCTATGATCCATTCTGGATAAAGCAAGGCTTCATCAATTACTTTTGGCTCAATTTCAGAGATCAATGCTACTTGATTCACTTCATTCCTAAAGAATGATCTAGGTGCTAGAGCATGCAGAAAGTTGTACAAATTGACAATGGGTCAATCCCTCGCAAAAGCAAGTTTCGTCCCTCCATGCGCTGGTTACTAGTCTCAAGGGACAAAAGCCCACCGTGATTTACCTCCCTTACGATGGCCCGGGGGCAGGCTGGTGGGGGTCGCTAGGTTGGCGGTTCCAACCTTTTGTACAAATGATCTAGTCCTCACCTCATGATGGATGTCTCCAACAACTTGGTCTAGGGGATGACTAGTGACCGTTCTAGTGGATCTTGGTACTTGAGATGTTTCTTGAACCTCACAATTTGACACAAGCTCAAGTGATGCCCTTCTGACCTAGGTCTTTCATTATCGGAGTCAAATCTAACTCCCCCTACATTAGTGTTCTCATTCAAACTCAATTTCTTGAGTTCGAATAGAACTTCATTGCTCTCATCCTTAGAATCAATTTGCATTTTACTTTCTTCAAAAACTACATTTGACGATTCCCCCACCAAATTTGTTCTTTTGTTAAAAACTCGATAAGCCTTATTTGTGAGGAAATATCCTACAAGGATACCTTCATCCGCTTTAGCGGTGAATTTCCCTAGATGATCCTTAGTGTTTAAAATGAACACCTTGCAACCAAATACCCTAAGGTGTTTGATTGTTGGTGGTTTTCCAAACCATAGTTCATGAGGTGTTTTTCTTAAGAATCTAAGTATCAAAACTCTATTTTGAATATAGCATGGGGTATTAAGAGCCTCAGCCCACAAATAACTAGGAAGAGCATACTCATTTAGCATACTCCTTGCAGCTTCTTGTAAGACTCAATTCCTCCTCTCTACCACACCATTTTGTTGTGGTGTCTTAGGAGTGGATAATTTGTGTTTATAACCTTTTTCTAGACAAAAATCCTTAAACCTCATGTTTTTGAATTCTCCTCCATGATCGCTTCTAATTGTTTTAATTGTTGTATTTTTCTCATTCTCAATTCTTCTATAAAAAGAGATAAAAATTTCTAGTGTTTTATCCTTATGTTTGAGAAAGAAAGTCCATGTATACATAGTATAATCATCTACTACTACCAAGCTATATCTACTACCATTCAAGGATTTAGTTGAGCTACTATCAAACAAATCCATGTGCAATAAATCTAAAGCACTTGACGTACTTACAATGTTTTTGCTTTTGTATGATGCTTTTACTTGTTTACCTTTTTGACATGAATCACATAGTTTGTCCTCGTACTTGAGCAATGGTAGTCCTCGCACAAGTTCTTTCTTGGCTAATCTCTTAATGTTCTTCATGTTGACGTGTGCGAGTCTTTGATGCCATAGCCATGAGTCATCTTCTTTAGACAAAAGACACTTCACATGCATGCTAGTAGCACTACTAAAATGAATTTGATAGATAATCTCCTTCCTACTTCCTACTAACATGGTAGTGTTGGATTCATTATGTTTAATTAGGCATTGAGTTGAATAAAATTCTACTCTATACCCTTCATCACATAATTGACTAACACTCAAAAGATTAAAAGTCATTCCTTTAACTAGCAGGACATCCTTAATCATAAATTATTTAGAAATAAAAATGTCTCATACTCTTATGATCTTTAGTTTACAACTATTACCAAAAGAAACAATACCTTTACTTCTGTTCTTAATTGTAGCAAACTTTGAAGGATCCCTGGTCATGTTCTTGGAGCATCCACTATCCACAAACCATATCATTGGACACTCCCCCTTGACCGGTACCTATTCAAACACGAAATATAAGATCTTTTGGAACCCAGATTTTGGGTCCATTAGCATTCACAACATACAATTTAGGAATCCATGTTTAGTTACCTTAGCTTTAACACAATGAGTTCTATTAACTAAAGACATGAAACTAAATTCCTTTTGCTTCGGTTTATACCCTATTCCATCTTTGTTATAGACTACCCTTTGGGCATCTAGGATCATGTTAAGGGTTTTGGAGCTCGTTGTGAATTTCTCAAGTGTGCACTTGAGATCATCAACCTGTGCTCTCAAAGAGTTGTTCTCTTCTCTAAGTTCTTCAACCTGAGAAGTATTAGTCTTATTTTTTTCAAAAATTGAGTTAAGGTTTCTAAGTTCCTCCACCTCAGATTTCAAAACCTTAACCTTATTATTTGATCTACTTAAGGCATTAGTTAAACATGCTATCATTTCATATAACTTGTCAAGTTCAAGAGAAGTTACCTCATCATCATCAGATGATGATGTGTCTTCCGGTGATGTTCCGGTCTTACTTTCATCTCCCTCTGAATCTGAATTGTTAAGGGCCATTAAAGCAGCATGCTTGATCCCTTTTTCCTTAACTTCCTCCTTTGAAGAGCTAGAAGAAGACTCATCCCACATCGCCTTCAATGCTTTCTTCCTCCTTGATTTGTCCTCTTTCTTTGTGAGGTTAGGACACTCACTTTTGATGTTCTACTTCCTATTACATTCAAAGCATACAACATCAGTTTTGCCTCTGAATTTTGTCGATGTCCTACCCTTCTTCTTGTCCGCAAAAATTTTCTTCACATCCTTCTTGTTGTATTTTCTACTTCTCCTCATCATTCTCCTCACAAAATTTGTTATCTCACTGAAAGAGGATTCATCATCGCCATCGCTGCTTGACTCAGATGAAGATGAAGATGACTCCCTCTTCTTTTGCTTTTTCTTGTCCTCCTTGTATCGTTCACCTGTAATAAAAGCAATACCTTTCTATTTCGAACCCTTATTAGCTTGTTCATGCAGTTCCATTTCACAAAATAATTCATCTAGTTTTACCGTTGATAAATCCCTTGACACTTTATAGGCATTTACCATAGATGACCACAAAGCATTTCGGGGGAATGATTTCAGAACATACCTTATCGTATGTCGGTTTTCTAGACCTTCTCTAACCGAATGAAGACCATTTAATAGTTCCTTGAACCTCCCGTGCAGTTCACCAATAGTCTCGCCATCCCTCATAGCAAAATTCTGTAGCTTGTTCATATAGAGATCTTGTTTCGCTATTCTTGAGTCTCTTGGATTTCTCACCAATGCCCACCCTTGGATTTCTCACCTGCCAAGGAATTACCCATCTTGGACTTTTCACCAAGGTCCACCCTTGGATTTCTCACCTGCCAAGGAATTACCCATCTTAGACTTTTCACCAAGGGCCACCCTTGGATTTCTCACACTTACTTAAACCTTTGTCAAACACCAAAACATACCTTGGAGCTTTCAACTCCAACAGACATCCATCATCCCATGATGGATGACCTCCCCCTAAAGGTTTGCTCCCCCTTGACCATTGCACCAACAATGTCCTTGGAGAGTCTCTGAGCCTATAAGAATACTAAAAAAATCAAAATTAAGGGTAAAAATTCAACATTGAACTTTCACCTCCCTTAAAATTGATACATCACCCAAAATAACTCTCCTAATTCATTTACAATGAATTTTCACCCTTCCAATGCTTTCCAAAGCATATCTTAGAGTTAGAAAATGTTAGTGTAGACTAAAGTAACTGATACAAGGCTAAACAACCCTTATCTAGTCGAAATTAGCTTCAACAGTAGACTTGGTCAAAGACCAGTTGACTACCATCAACACTAGTCAACTGCCCAAAATGATAGTCGACTGGTTTTTGAAATGTGCAGAGATCAGGTTCAGAATTCAAATTTTTAAAAATCATAAGTAAATATACATAATTTGAAAAATAATAAAACTTCATATGTATAATACTTATGTCAATCATTATGAGTGAAAAATATTTAAAAAAAAATACCCATTAAATAGTGAGATTTTTACAAAGTTCAAAAACAAAGATAACTTTAATATTTTGAGTCTACTTTGTATCAACTTCATCAATGGTAATTTCTTTCAAAAGATAGGCTTCACCAAGATTTTTCAAAATGATTTTAAAACCTTATATTGGACCATGATCTATGGGCTCAATGCATATGACTTGCACATTAGCTTTCCCCATGATCCATCATTATTATTTAATGAGTATTATTTAATGAGTTCTAAGTTCATTATGATGTACTAAGTAAGCACATGAACTTAACTCATTTCCTAGCATCTCACATGTGTCTAGAATGTATAAAAATATACACAAGTCAATTTAATGTGAGATGTGGGTTTTAGTTCTTAGGGTTTCGTGTAATTTTCTAGGAAACTCTATTTGATTCCCTTATACATGAGACTTCAAATCATGTCATTGTCCTTAAATTTATTTTAATTAATCTTAAATGCATGAATGATGATTATGACATATAAGATAGCATAAATAAAATATGTATAAATAATCATGATGTCATGACATAAACACAAACCTAAATACACACATGACATTAAAAGTAAAACTAAACATTATCATGACATTTTATATGATTAATATAATCATGATGTCATGACACGTCAAGGTAAGTAAAACCATGGTAAGTATAAAATACCTAAGTTTTCCTTGAACACAAATCTCCTAAGTGTGCCAAAAATCCAAAATGACACACTATGACTCTAAAACCTAACTCATGCCAATTTGATCAATTTTTTAAATTTCTCAAATTTAATTGTCACATCCTAATATCCTTTAGGATTAAAATTCTAACATCATTTCCAAAGTATCCCATAACATTGGAAATGACCTAAAGTGTCAACTTTGCTATGGTTAGGTTAACTACCCATTCATTAAAGTTTGACGCAACCTAACCCATCTAACGTGAAGGGATCACGCTCCTCGGAACTCAATACCTATTAGAGCTCTTTGGGTTTAGTAGGTACTTACTAGGGATATCCTCCCTTAGTACCTTTCTAATGACCCTCTTAAGCTTGGAAGCCTTAGCCAATTGGGTCTTGCCTAGGTCAATTCTAGGGGTAACTCCCCTTGTAACCTTCTTAGTGACTTCTCTAGGTTTCTTTGAAACCTTAGCTACTAGACACCTACCACGGTTAACCTTAGGGATGACTTCCCTCGTAACCTTGGTTTTCCTAATCCTATGGATGGTTCCATAATCGAATGGGGCTTAGGTTTGTGACCCAAACCTTTCTTGCCCCTAGATGGTTCTTGCCTCCTAGACCCTAATTTTTTTATCATTAGACCCAATAATCATGTTTTCTATTTTCGTAAGAGTCTTCTCTATTTTCTCAAGTTTTGACCTCAAAACTTGATTTTCTAACTCTAATTTCCCAATTTTTTAATTTTCATTTATTCTTTGAGCATTGTTCTTCCTTTTTGGCATATGTCTATCCTTCTTAGGGTTAATGCCTAAATGATTTTCTACCTTCCTAATAGCTTCCTTAGGTAGAATTATTTTAGGGTTAATTGTTCTAGGCTTGTCCTTAACCCTAATATTGCAAGATTTAGCACCTAGGCAATAAGATATATTTCTAGCATGCTACTTAAGATTATGTACAATTGCAAGTGAATTAAAAGCATGCTTTTTAATATTAAGATTTGAAGGTGCATTACAAAAATATGCCTTAGGATTTCCTTTAGAAGCTCCCCCTACATGTGATGCTCCTTCTTTGCCCTTGGTTTCCTTCCTCCCCCTAAGGTATTGAGTCTTATAGTGCACCTTTTGATTGCACATGAAGCACACAATGTGGTCTTTGCTCTTAATTGTTGGGGCTCCGACCTCCTTAGTCTTTGGCACCACTTGTGTCGTCTTCTTGATCTGTTTCAGACATTTACTTTTGCAATGTCCTACTTCCCTACACTCAAAAAAATATTATATGATCTTTATTATTAATAAATGTATTTGAGTTACCTAGGTCAGAATTTTGAATTTGCTCTTCATCTCTCCCAGATGTCGAAGCTTTTTTTTATTCTTCCTCCAGTATGAAAAGTCTCTCCTTCACCTCAATCCTTGAAAGTGGAGACTTTTTCAATCTCTTCTTCCTCCTCGGATGTCGAACACCTCTCAACGTCCAAATTCTCATATTCTTGAGCCGATGAGCATTCTTCGGCTTCTTGGGATTTTTCTTCACTTGAGGTCGGTGAGGGATTTTTTGTAGAAGTCGACCAACTTATTCCACAATTCCTTAGCATCCCTATAATCTCTTAATCTAGAAAAGATATTATTAGGAATAAAATTTAATAGCATGCTTGTTACCTTGTCATTTGTTTCGAATTTTTCTAGTTGCTTCTCCATCCACTTCTTCATCTTAAGAATTTTACTCTTCTTGTCCATTGGGACTTCAAATCCTTGCATCAAAATAAACCAATTTTCTATTTCACACATTAGAAAATGTTCAATCCTTACCTTCCAATGATCAAATTCTTTAGCTCCATAGAGTTCATATGGAGGAGGCACATCGATGTCCTATCCCAATCTAAGACTTGGCTCCTCCATCTTCCTTTTTCCCTCTAGCACTTGCTCCCTAGGTGGTTAGTCCTTTTGAAGAGCGCCTAGCTATGATACTACTTGTTGGATATCGATTGACGTCGCTAGAAGGGGTGAATAGAGTTTCTTGTTGTCGCTTGATGGATTCGTTCGTGTTCGTCTACAAAGCTTATTATGTGTAGTGGAAATAATAAAATATAAACTAAAAACAAAAACAAACACTCACATGCAATACACAAGAATATAATATGGTTCGGAACCTAGGGTTCCTACTCCATGGGTTGAGCTAAAAGTGAGCTCTAGTGATGCACACCACCACTAATAAACTCCTTCTTGAAACAATCCAGAGGTGGGAAAACCTCATACAATGTTTACAACAATAAACAAGATAAATACAAACAAATACAATGAAATACAATGAAATACAAGTAAAGAAAACTTTACAAAGAAGATCGCTTTTGCTTGCTTGTTTGGTTGCTTGGACTGCTCTTGAAAATCCTGAAATGCACCAGCACTTCACCTCAAATTGCCCCAAGAAACCTGGCTAAAATCCTCCTCCTCGTGCTCCTTATAAAGCTGCAACTCGGATTGATTTTCACCTTCCAAACGACTGGCCTTCATGTTGTTTTCTCACAACGGCTATATTTACATTGAAAAATTTTCAACGGATACCTAACAGTCGACTGCTCATACCATCAGTCACTGCTGCCTCAGTAGTCTACTGATCAGTCGACTACCCAAGCTTCTGTGCTTACGACAACTTACAGCAGTCGACTTCCCTTTATGGTTGTCGACTGCCCAAAGCTAGTAGTCGACTACCAAAGCTTCATCCGAGGAGTTCGAAGCTCAATTGACTACTTGACCAGTTGATTGGTCATAATCCCAGTCGACTGATGCAAGTTGACTAGGCTGCAAAGTGTCAAACACTTGGCCAGTCGACTGGTCCATAACCCCATTCGATTGATAAACCTCAAACATGAGGTTTAACCTAAGTATGATTCCCTCATACTTAATAGACCACCCTTAGCCGAGACCTAAGCCTTCTAGTCACCTCTATCAGTCTCACACCTATCGGATCCCTCCAAGTCATCCATAACTTATTTATCCATACGCTAACCTTCAGGTGCTTCCATCGACTATTGTCATGCTAACCAAGTCTACTTTGCCAAGGTACATTTGGACTTACACCACCAAGATAAACGTTTAGATTTTACACCGCCAAACATGGGACTTATGTCGCCAAGACTACAACTTGGACTTTACACCACCAATATCACACCCTTGGACTTCTCAAATGCCAAGATCCATTTAGACTTATGCCGCCAAGACTCCATGCTTGAACTTTACACTGTCAAACATTGGACTTTATGCCTCTAATATCACACTTGTGGACTTCCCTTGCCAACTCCATGTTGGCCTTTCCAAATGCCAAGACCCATGCTTGGACTTTTTAAATGCCAAGACTCATGCTTGGACTTTTCAAATGCCAAGACCCATGCTTAGACTTTCCATGCCAAGTACCCAAGATTTGGACTTTCCATGATAATCAAATTGTCATACGTTTTATTGAACATCAAAATACTGCTCGAGTCAAACTCGAGTCTGGTCAATCATGACTTGGGCTGATTGCACCAACAAGAACCCTAGAGTTAACCATGACATGAATAATCTAGGTAATAACCCAAAAAAGAATAGACACATGCCTAGGAAGAAGAACCATGTCCAAAATAACAATGGACAAACAAGGATTGAAAAATTAGAGGTTGAAAATCAAGCTTTAAGGTCTAAGCTTGTCAAAATGAAAAAGACCCTTAGGAATGGAAAACATTTTTCTAGGGTTAAATGGGCAAGGTTTAGGTCTTAGGAGGCAAGACCTAACTAAGGAAAAAAATGTTTGGGCTAAAATCAAAGTCCAAGGAATCAACACGATCCTACCATAATGTTTCATTTAACTATGGAACAAGTCTTAGGTCTAGGAAAATCAAAGTCACAAGGGAAGTCATCCCTAGAGTTGACCATGGTAAGTGTCTAGTGGCTAAGGTTTCCAAGAAATGTAGGAAAGTCAATAAGAAGGATACAAGAGAGGAAATCCCTAGGATTAACCAAGAAAAGACCAAAATGACTAAGGCTTCTTAGAAGCCTAAGAGAGTCATTAAGAAAGTATCAAGGGAGGCCTTCCCTAGTGAATACTTGCAAAACCCAAGGAGCTCCAGTTGACACTTTAGGGCATTTTCAAGGTATTATTATCCTTTGGAAATGAAATTAGAATTATATCCTAAAAGAGTTTATGATATGTCAATGGATTTAATGGAAAACTAAAAATTGATCAAAAATTGGCACAAATAGTTTAGAGTCAAAAGTGTGTCAAATTTGAGGTATTGGCATACTTAAGGGATTTGGATAAGTATTATGACAAATTGGGTATAGTTTTAGCAAAAGACAATTAGGTTTAAACTTAGGTATTTCTATACCTTATGTTATAAAGTTGACATGCTTTGTTTGTAATATGTCATGTTATGACATCATGATTAATATGATCATTTTAAATGTCATGATAATGCTTAGATTGATTTATGTCATGCTTACACTTAGGTTTATCTTTATGTCATAACATCATGAATCATTGGCACATGCTTTAATTAATGCACATCATATGTGTCATGATCATATTCATGCATTATGATCATTAAAATTGAATTTAAGAACAAATGATATTATTTGATGTCCTAGATAAAGGAATCAAATGGATATGCCTATATATAATGAATGAACTCTTAGATTTAGGAAAAATCCAAACCCACATCTCACAAAGACTATAAGGATAACATGTATTTGTATTGATACACCCTAGACACATGTGAAATGTTAGAATCATGAGTCAAGTTCATTTGTTTGCAATGGTACATCAATATGTACTAGAACTCATTAAATCATAGGTATGAATCATGAGGAGAGCTAATGTATAAGTCATGTGCATTGAGTCTATTGACCATGATTCAATATAAGGTTTCAAAATATTTTAGAAATCATTTTGAAAAACCTTGGTAAAGTTTGTCTTTTGATATCAACCTTCATTGAGAAGATCGATACAAATTAGGCAAAAACATTGAAGGTTTCAATTCTTTTGAACTTTGTATCATTCTTTGAATTTAAAAGCTATTTTTCCCCTATAAGTGTTTGACATAAGTAATGTGTGCATGAAATATCATGATTTTTTGAAAATCATAGAATTACTTATGCATTTCCAAAATCCAATCTGAAAAATTGCAAAATCTAAAAATTCTGGGAATCAGATTTCAGTTGACTGTGAGGTCTTCCAGTCGATTGTCCAAGCTATTTTTGGATGATTTAGTTTGAATTATCTGTTAAACTTCAACCCTAGGTTAGTTAACTTCTCCTAACCCTATGAAATGCTTGGACAAGCATTGGAAGGGTGAGACTTTCATTGAAAATGAAAAGGAGAGTTGATTAGGGTAAGAATCGAAACTTAAGGAAGGTTAAAATTCAAGTTCGAACTTTTACCCTTAATTTTGATTGTTGAGACATCCTATGGGCTTAGGACCTCTCCAAAGACATTATTGGTGCAATGATCAAGGGGGAACAAGCCTTTAGGGGGAGTTTGTCTATCAAGGCATGATGGATGACTCTTTGACAAAAAGGGGGAGAATTGAGAATTGTTATCATTTAGTGTTAAGGGTTTTATCACTAGGGAGAATGAAGGTATGTAGGATGAATTTTGACACGAGGGAGAGAATGAAGGATCTCATTGGAAGATAAGAAACTTTTTGATGTATATCAAAGGAGGAGAAATGGAAGGGTTTAAGTTAGGCTCAAGATACTTAGTGCATAAAGATGACCTATAAACTCGAATATACACTAAATCCCAAAATTTCAAAATTTAAAATTCTGAAGTTGGAAACTCTTCATTATGCTTGGGCATAAGAAGAAGGAAGTTGGGCTTATGGGTTAGCTTAACTTAAAGGTATTGTTAAACATAAAAAAGGGAGAGATTATTGGTACAATCGACCGAGATCATGATTGATCAGACTCGAGTGAGACTCGACTAGGATTTTAATGTTTGACAATGGGATTTGAGTATGGAGGATAATATAACTATGGGATGATATAGGACATCCATAGTCATATGGAAGTTGAGTATAGAAAGTCCAACTGGGAGTTAGCAAGGGAGAAATCTAAGTCGGTCAAGGGTGACCGGACATATGGTGTTGGAAAGTCCAACTGAAAATTGGCAAGGGAAGTCCAAGTCGGTCAAGGTTGACCGGACATCTAGCATAAGGAAAGTGAAGTCTCGACAGGTCAAGGAGACCGTGCTTAGCAATGGTAAGGTCTAGTTGATCAGAGAGATCAAGCATGACAGTGGAAGTCCTAGTAGGTCACGGTTGACTGGATGCTAGGCAAGCGAGGAAAGTCTAAGTATGGATACTTGGAAAAGGAAAAGTCTAAGGATAGAGCCTTGGCAATGGAAGTCTCTGAGGCGTGGCCTCTTGGCAATGAAAGTCCCGGAGGCGCAGCCTCTTGGCAACGGAGAAATCCTGGAGGAGCGACTTCTTGGCAATGGAGAAGTCCCGAAGGTGCAATCTCTTGGCAAAGGTAGACCCGTTAGCATGACGAAGCCTACGGAAGCACTTGAAGGATAGTCCAAGGGTGAATGAGTCGTGGAGGACTCAGATGGATCCTAGAGGCATGAGGATGATAGAAGTGGCTTGAAGGCTTAGGTCTAGGCTAAGGGTACTCAGTAGCATGGCTAAGTCGATGGAAGCACTTGAAGGCTACCGCAAAGGGTGAAAGTGTTGGGATCTTTTGGGAAAAACCCATCGCAAAATGCAACGGAAATTGGATCCCTCTAGAGATCCATGTGTATACATAATAGAGATCGTTCTCACAATTACATCTAGTTGAGAGATTACCCTTGATGCGTAGCCCTTCGCAATCCCACAGCAACTTTTCAAATGGATCTCAACATGATCAGGATGGTCGCGGCACTATGGTATACACACGAACACTCTTTTTGGAGAAGAAGAAGCCTTTGGTTGTGCTAGCAACTCCACAAAAGGTTTTGCCCAAAAGGAGAGGAAAAAGTTTCGGCCAAGAAGACTAGAAGATGAACAAAAAGCACCCCATTAATCATTATAATCCAAAGACCTTTTATATTCATCCTATGAATACGAAAGGTTTTACATCTCTTTGTATTCCATCTTTAATGCATGATTTGTTGGATCGAAGCGGATCGCTAGAGGGGGGGGGTGAATAGCGATAAACCTTTTTTTCTAATTCGTTCGTTAAAACTCGAGTAGACAGTTAATTGTAGCGGAAAGATAAACTATAAATAAATGAGATAAATATATTTTTACTTGGTTCGTAGCCTTCGGCTACTACTCCAAGACCCTAGTGATTCTTGATCACGCACGGAGGGCAATTCACTAAAAACACTCCTCCTCGTTGGAGGTAGGAGTTTGACGATTACAAAAAAAACTTCGAAAGAAAAGATAGAGAGACAAACCCTCTCTTCTATTAATGTAAAGTGCAACGATAGAAAACCTCGATTAATAAAATGAATTGCAATATTTAAAGAGACGACAAAATAAGAATATCAACAACTAAAAGAGTAGAAAGTAAACTAGGGTTGTTGACAGCACTTCGTCGTAGAGTCGTCGAAAAATCGCAGAGTTGTGGAGGTTTGTGAGCACTTAGAGATGATGAAAAACCCTAGGAGAAGCCCTCCTTTTATAGCCTTTAAGCCCCTCATCGAATGGGTCTTCAACCAATAGGAATTGGGCACAGAACTCCTTGAAAAATGTTGATAAAGCTTGACTCCTTGAGGCTGATTTTTGACCATCGGTTGAACTGGCCGGTTGAACTGGCTCGGTTGAACTGGCCGGTTGAACTGATGGCTAGGATTTTTGACTACAATAAAGAGTTAGCTCAAAATATAAGTGAATTCGACGGTCACTTGTCGTCCGATCTCAACATAGACCTTCCATGGGAAGTCTTGGGTCGGATCGTCGCCTAAGGACGTTCCCGTACAAAGGACACGACCTCACTTCACTTTACTCACTCGAGCTTACCTTGATACTTACTATGACGCTTTTGCTTCCGGCCTTCCACTTGATTCCTTCGGCTCCCTCCGAAGTCACTCGAGTGTCGTCCGACCACCGCGGCTTCCTCCAGGTGTCGCTAGCCTTCAGCTCCAGCTATAGCAATTTTCTGCACACTCGATTCAGCTCGTGAGATAACGACATGAGCTTAACTTTGTATCGTTTGCTATAATCAAAACTCAGGTTCGACTTAGGTGCCTACTGCACCAACAATCTCCCCCTTTTTAATTTATGGCAAACCCACATACAAAGTTAAGAAAAATAAATTAAGTGCATTAAGCAAAATGAGCAAGAGATATGCATGAATGAGCAGGAGTATAAAAAAGCATGAATGAGCAGGAGTATATAAAAACTTTTTTTTCAAGTGCTCCCCCTTGAGGAATCCTCCCCCTTTACCGAGGGTGAGTACTTGAGAAAGAGTTTTAACTCTCCCCCTTGATGTTTGCTACTAAACAAAAGAATTAAGTAACCGCAATTACTTAATATTGGCTATAGTGTTTAAAATAAGTTTTAAGTTAAGAAATCAAAAAACTGATTTCTTAACCTTGGCCTTTACTTTCGTATTTCTTAACCTTGGCCTTTACTTCCGTTTTGTTAACAAGTTAACTTAAAGTTAAGTAAACCTTTCCGTTTTGTTAACACGAACAAGTTAACTAAGCCTTGGCCATAAAAAAAATTAAAAAAAATTTATCCCTTAACTTAAAAAAATTATCCCTTAACTTTGGCCTTTTTCTCCCCCTTTTGCCATATATCGAAAAGAGTGAGGGTGTGTGTGGAATAAAAAAATAAGTATTAATTTGAAAATGTTCCACATTATTTTGAAAATAATATACTGAAAATAAGTTCATCTATAAAATGTTCGACTCATATTTGGCTTGATTGATATGAAAGATCAACCAATCCTGGTCAGAGTCGGTTAGTATGTATGATTATACTCCGTGGTTCATGGCGATACACTAGCTCTACATCTGGAACTAGGAGTAAGGTCCTAACATCTCACGCCCATCTACGTGGCTAAGTACACAAACACATTAGTCCTATGTGTTGTGAGATATATTGGCTCCTTAAATCTATAGGTGCATGATATCTAAGGTATGTCCTATACTAGTTCCATGAAAAATGAAAAGTATGAAATAGTAGCAATATAATTTGCAAAGTCCTATTCTACTATGCACATGCCCAATTTTCATCTTAATAGACTAAATTCGACTTCGGGTAGGGGTTTAGTAAATAAGTCTGCCAAGTTAGACTTCGATTCGACGTATTCGAGTTGTATGGCTCCGTTGGCCACATGTTCTCGAATGAAATGGTGTTTGACCTCTATATGTTTAGTCCTAGAGTGACATATCGAATTCTTAGTAAGATTAATTGAACTAATGTTATCTACATGGAGTTTCGTGTTCGTAAAGTCTAACTTAAAGTCGTGGAGAGTGTGCTTCATCCAAAGAAGCTGAGTGACACACTCACCCATCGCGATGTATTCGGCTTCGGTGGTAGATAAGGCAACACAGTGTTGCTTCCTACTGCACCAACTCACTAGACTCGAGCCGAGAAGTTGACAACAACCACTCGTACTCTTTCTATCGAGCTTACTACCAGCATAGTCCGAATCAGAGTAGCCGGTTAGTTCGAACTCGGTAGATCTAGGGTACCAAATACCGACATTAAGTGTACCCTTTAGATATCTAAGGAAACGCTTGACTAGAGTTAGGTGAGACTCCTTGGCACAGGTTTGGAACCTTGCGCACATACTTACTGCAAATAGGATATCAGGTTGGCTTGCAGTTAAGTAAAGGAGACTCCCTATTATGCTCCTATAGTATTTTAAATCAATTGAGTTTCCGATTAAATCTTCTTCTATATTAACATTAGTTGCCATTGGGGTATTAATAATTTTAGCGTCTTGCATTCCAAAGCGTTTAATTAATTCCCTAGTATATTTGCGTTGATGTAGGTATATTCCATCTTTAGTTTGTTTAATTTGTAGACCTAAGAAGAAACTTAACTCGCCTACTAAATTCATTTCAAATTCACTTTCCATAAGTGAAATGAACTCATTTAGTAGGATTGAGTTGGTGGTTCTGAAAATAATATCATCTACGTATATTTGGGCTATGAATATGTCTTTACCTAAGGTTTTTACGAAAAGGGTTGGGTCAACTACACCTTGGTTAAAATCTTTGGACTTAAGATAAATCGAAAGTCTCTCGTACCAAGCTCGAGGAGCTTGTTTAAGTCCATAGAGAGCTTTCTTTAACCTAAGGACATGATCGGGTTTGTCTAAACTTTCGAAGCCGGGGGTTGACTAACATAAACTTCTTCTTTAATGTATCCATTTAAGAATGCAGATTTCACATCCATTTGAAACAACTTAAATCCTCGATGTGCTGCATATGCTAATAGCATTCGAATGGACTCTAATCTAGCTACTGGGGCATAGATCTCGTCGTAATCTAAACCTTCGACTTGACTAAACCCTTTAGCAACTAGTCTAGCTTTATTTCTAACTACTTCACCTTTATCATCAATTTTATTTCTAAACACCCACCTTGTTCCAATGATTGTTTTATCTTTAGGTGGTGGTACTAATTCCCATACTTCGTTCCTAGTGAATTGAGCCAACTCTTCTTGCATTGCAATAATTCAATCGGGATCAAGAAGAGCTTGGTCAATAGTTTTGGGTTCAATTTTAGAAATCAAGGAGATTTGACTAAGGTTTCTGTATGAGGCTCTAGTTCGAACTCCTAGACTTGGATCACCTATCACTTGGTCGATAGGATGATTCGTTTGAGTCCTAGTTGGATTTGGGTTTGAGTCTACAACTTGATCCATAGGATGACTCGTTTGAGTTCTAGTTTGGTTGGAGTCATCTATCACTTGGTCGATAGAGTGACTTGGTTGACTTAGGTTAGGATTAACACTAGATCTGATCTCCGGATCAGAGTTAGGTCTAGTATGAGTCGGCTCGCTAATTGGGGTTGCCGGGGGTTTTGTAGGTTCGTGTCCTTCATCAAATACTACATTGATAGTCTCCTCGACTCTAAGGGTGTCGTGGTTATATACTCTATAAGCTCTGCTTGTAGTCGAGTATCCTAGAAAGATTCCGGTCGTGGTTTTGGATGTAAATTTCCCTAGGTAATTCTTAGTGTTTAGGATATGTACCTTACACCCAAATACCCTAAAGTACTTGATGTTAGGTATTTTATCGTGATAAATCTCGTATAAGGTCTTAAGGTGTCTCTTTACCATAAGGATCCTATTTTGGACATAGCATGTCATACTCATGGCTTCCGCCCAAAACCTATCGGGTAGGTTATACTCATTTAACATTGTCCTAGCGGCTTCTTGTAGGGTTCTATTTTTGCGTTCTACTAGGCCATTTTGTTGTGGAGTTCTAGGGCAAGAGAACTCATGGTGGTATCCATTTAGGTTACAGAATTCTGTAAACCTATAGTTTTCGAATTCACCACCATGATCAGTCCTAAGTCTTTTGATTTTAATGTTTTGTTGATTTTCTATTAACTTAAATAGGTTGATTAATTGATCTAGGGTATCACTTTTGTGTTTGATGAACCTAACCCAAGTAAATCTAGAGTCGTCTTCAATAATGACTAAATAGAATTTACTTCCATTAAGTGACTTAGCTCCATGTGAATCAAATAGATCCATGTGTAGGAGCTCAAGCACACTTTTGGTTCGTTCTTGATTAGTTAATTGATGTTGTGTCCTAGATTGTTTACCTTGTTGACAAGCATTACATATTTTATTATCCAAATTATTGAGGTTAGGCAAACCTCTGACTAAGTCACTCTGACTCATCTTGTGGATGAGTCTTGGGTGTGAGTGACCGAGTCATCAGTGCCACAACCATGATTCCTCTTGTCGTGTCATAAGACACTTAGTTGAGGAGTTAGTTAAGTTAATAGTGTAAATGTTGTTATTTCTAGTTCCCTTAAGAATTGTTTTAGAGGTTTCGTTTGTATTAATTACGCATTCATTTTCTAGAAATATGACCTTATAGTTATTATCACACAATTGGCTTACACTAAGTAGATTATATTGAAAATTTTCTACTAATAAAACGTTTTGAATAACAAAATTTGAGTTAAGCTCAATATCACCTGATCCGATGATTTTGAGCTTGCCGTTATTTCCGAATGCTACTGATCCCTGTCGTTTGAATTGAAGCTTCGAAAACTTGAGTTGATCCCCGGTCATGTGTTGGGAGCAACCACTGTCCAACATCCATTGATCCTACACGCAAGGTAGTTGGATCGGATATTGGATTTATTAAAGATTGGTTGTAAATTATTAACCTAAATCATCTCACCCATGTCTACATGATCAAACACGTTAACTCTATATGTTCTTGTGAGATGACTTCCAATTTTACTTGATTTAAATTTAATGACTTAAACACTTGTCAACCTTGCGTTAGATTCGGATTTGACCTTAGGCTTATCAAGTCACCTTTTCAAGATCATGGCTTCCAGATCGTGGCGAGGCACAGAGGCCTTCTTTGATCGGAACAACGACCACTTCCTTAGACAAAGCCATTTTCAAGAAAATAGTAACTTGACTCACCTAAGACCACTTCCTGGTCTAACTAGTCTAGGATACGGCGAGGTAGCTTCAGCTAGTTCCACTCGGTCAAGTGAACCGAACTAGATACGCCTTATCTAGCTCGAATACACGAGACTCCATTTTCCTAGCGTACTATCATCTCGCCGCATCCTGGTACTATGTTATCAAGTGTTGACGAGTTATAGTCCTATCTAACCATTCTAAAAAGAAAAATCCAACTAAATAAAAACCTAAGCATGCAATTTCTAAGTTAAAACATAAACAAGTTTCGTACTAGCTCCCCCTGGACCATTGAATCGATTCGGTCTTTCCACATAGTGAATTTGGTCCTTGGGAACCCAGTACTGGTTTGATCCTAAGTTTGAAATCAAGGTGGTCTTAGGGACCCATGCTTTGACACATTTTTTATGTCGACTTACAATCGACATATACGACTTATTGGTCGTGTTTGAGCTAAACCCTAGCCCAGCCTTGTTGTACACGGCCCTTTGCAATCCAAGTGGGAGGTCAAGTCCTTTGGATCCCAAAGTAAACCTTTCCAACGTATTCCTAATATCTTCGACTTGACTCTTCAAGAGTGAGTTCTCAACTTCGAGTTTTTCAACCCGAGTTGAGTCCTTCTCTTGAACTCGACTAGTCGAAGAGGTTAGGGAGACCTCGTGTTTGAGGAGTTTAACTTCCTCAACCAGGATCTCGACCTTGGACTCGGACTTAGCTAACTTTCTATTTAAAAACTTAATTGCACTATAAAGTGTAGTAATGAGAGACCGACTTACCTTGAGTGTATCTTTTGAACCGGATGCGTATCCATGGCTTGTCTTGAATAGTGCTTCGCAATCCGACTCGTCTTCGATTTCCAATTCAAGTTCCGGTTCCGACTCCGTCTCCGATTCCACCAGTTTAGCCATGAGGACTCGATCATCATCTTCTTCCTCGGAAGCTTCTTCCCAAGTAGCGTTGAGTGCCTTTTTGTGTTTTGGTGCCTTGCTCTTGAGTTTTGGGCATTCAGACTTGATGTGTCCAAACCTGTTGCATTCATAACACCTAATATTAGAACTTTTAGGATTACCTTCATTGGGTCGAGTGATGGTTCGCTTTCGACCCTTGACTATCCTCCGAACTAGGTTGACTAGTTCGGCCTCCATTTCCGAGTCAACCTCCGAATCAGACTCATCCTCTTCTTCCTTCGGGGGTGACTTGCTAGCGGTTTTCTTCTTTGAACCTACAAATAGTGCTATACCTTTCTCGGGTTCCGAGTTAGACTGCTCATGAAGTTCGAAATCAGAAAAAAGTTCATCTAACCTAAGTTTAGAAAGATCCTTGGAGACCTTGTAGGCATCAACCATGGATGCCCACAAGGTAGTCCTCGGAAAGGAGTTTAGGACATACCTTATAAGGTCACGGTTTTCGACCTTTTGCCCGATTATGTGTAGATTGTTGACTATGTCCTGGACGCGGGCGTGGAGTTGCGTCGTCGTTTCATGTTCCTGCATTTTTAGATTATATAATTTATTAAATAAAAGGTCGCGCTTACATACCTTGGCTTCATCAGTCCCTTCGTGTAGCTCCACTAGCTTTGTCCAAAGGTCCTTTGCGCTTATGAAGGAGCCGACGTGATTTAACTCCTCCTTGGACAAGCCGCATTGGAGGATTTGTGTTGCCTTGGCGTCGGCTTCGACTTGTCGTTTTGTCGCAATGGTCAATTGGTCATAACCCAAGGATTCACCCACTTCGTTAGTCAGAAGTGTGAAACCCGTTTGGATTATGATCCACATCTCGATTTGGGTTTTGAGAAAGCATTCCATCCGACCTTTCCAGTAACGGAAATCATCTCCGTTGTAAAATGGAGGTCGGACGGTGCTAAAACCCTCGAGATGGGCCATTTGGAAGGGAAACCTTGCACAAAAAATACCAAAAAAAATACGAAAAAATGGTTCCAAGACTTCGCCTTGGATTAGTAATGTAGGAAATGAAAAGAAACAAAAGGAATAAATGAGAAATAACAAACTAAAATAAAAGATGAGCACTTACAACCTTTGATGTCCCGGAAATGGTACTAAACGATGGTTTTTCGGGATGAATACAGCTTGTTACGAGGGTTTACCCTGGTAAGAAGTGTAGATCTTTCTGAGAGCTTCGTTTTGGTAGGTAGACCGTTTCATGGGTCAACTTGTACGAAAAGTTATGCCCGTTTTACCGTCGGCTACTCCAAAAGTGAATACTTGCAAAACAAAATCAAATGAAAAGTACCAAGACTTCGTCTTGGATTAGTAGTGCAGGAGAAAAATTTAAATGAACGAAAAATAAATCTGTAAAAAATGCTAGATTGGTGGTTTCACCAAATCTAAGCTCCCCCGGCTCTGATATCAATTGTTGGATTGAAGCGGATCGCTAGAGGGGGGTGAATAGCGATAAACCTTTTTTTCTAATTCGTTCGTTAAAACTCGAGTAGACAGTTAATTGCAGCGGAAAGATAAACTATAAATAAATGAGACAAATGTTTTTTTACTTGGTTCGTAGCCTTCGGCTACTACTCCAAGACCCTAGTGATCCTTGATCACGCACGGAGGGCAATTCACTAAAAACACTCCTCGTTGGAGGTAGGAGTTTGACGATTACAAAAAAAACTTCGAAAGAAAAGATAGAGAGACAAACCCTCTCTTCTATTAATGTAAAGTGCAACGATAGAAAACCTCGATTAATAAAAGGAATTGTAATATTTAAAGAGACGACAAAATAAGAATATCAACAACTAAAAGAGTAGAAAGTAAACTAGGGTTGTTGACAGCACTTCGTCGTAGAGTCGTCGGAAAATCGCAGAGTTGTGGAGGTTTGTGAGCACTTAGAGATGATGAAAAACCCTAGGAGAAGCCCTCCTTTTATAGCCTTTAAGCCCCTCATCGAATGGGTCTTCAACCAATAGGAATTGGGCACAGAACTCCTTGAAAAATGGTGATAAAGCTTGACTCCTCGAGGCTGATTTTTGACCATCGATTGAACTGGCCCGGTTGAACTGGCCGGTTGAACTGGCCCGGTTGAACTGGCCGGTTGAATTGATGGCCAGGATTTTTGACTACAATAAAGAGTTAGCTCAAAATATAAGTGAATTCGACGACCACTTGTCGTCCGATCTCAACATAGACCTTCCATGGGAAGTCTTGGGTCAGATCGTCGCCTAAGGACGTCCCCATACAAAGGACACGACCTCACTTCACTTTACTCACTCGAGCTTACCTCGATACTTACTATGTCGCTTTTTCTTCTGGCCTTCCACTTGATTCCTTCGGCTCCCTCCAAAGTCACTCGAGTGTCGCCCGACCACCGCGGCTTCCTCCGGGTGTCACTAGCCTTCAGCTCCAGCTATAGCAATTTTCTGCACACTCGATTCAGCTCGTGAGATAACGACATGAGCTTAACTTTGTATCGTTTGCTATAATCAAAACTCAAGTTCGACTTAGGTGCCTACTACACCAACATGATTAATCCACAATAATCATGCGTGATGAATCCAAATCCATTTATCTTCTTCTATTCATGATTAATCCATAATAATCATGCATGATGAATCCATATCCAATCATCTTCTTCAATTAGTTTAATGTGAGTCTAACTCAAGTTTCGACCAAGCAATGAGTCTAACTCAATCTAGTCTATCCAATGAGCTTAATGGTTCCTTTTAGTCAAACTAAAATGAACCCATCTCCAAAATAACATGTTCTTTGTGTGTGACCCAATAGGTTCTCGTAACGTTGACAATGTCTCAAAAATCCCTTTTAAAAATATAAGAAATGAGTAGCATCTAGCAATGCATCATTGCTATCCAAGTGACAAGAATGTTGAGATCTGACATAACCTTTTTGTGGCTATTATCTTATATTACTCAATCCTTCTATCTTTGATATCCAGATTAATTAATAAGGCATAGACCGTGTCATCCTCTTATCAATTTTGTATTTCTTAATCTCCAAGTAGACTACCTTAATTAAATTAGCTCAATATCTCATATTGACTTATTTGAGCATGATCATGCATTTTAGTAGTCCTACTATCAAGAGGCTCACAGATATCACTTCTATTATATGGAAGGGATAGATCTCATCTCTATCATTCACATCCTGCCGCATAATTCATTGCATACCCAGTAATCGACTTTATAGTCCACCTTGTTATAGGTGACATTTGTCGATACCAAAGTATACAACTCCTTATGTAGGGAACCGTAGTGATTTCAGGTATAAGGAATATTCATACCAATAATCACTATGAGAATGTTTATGACACTCATATGACAATCCATAAAATATTCTCATGGCGGGTAAATTCGGTACGTATTCTCTAATACATACCCATGTGCCAACTTGATATCCTATATTCATGACTTGTGATATTAAGTTATCAGTTGGCCTACATGCTAGTCTCAACATCTTAATATTATCCTGATATATTAATACTTGACTAGAAACAGTTATTATATATATATATATATATATATATATATATATATATATACATACTGTTGGTGATCGATTGGAAGCTAGAGGGGGGGTGAATAGCTTGTTGTTCGTTTCTACAAAAAGATTAGCGGAAGCACAACAAAAATAATAATAACACAAATGAAAACAATGCTAACACAATTCTTTTAAGTGGTTCGGAGATAGCGCTCCTACTCCACGGTGATCCTTGAGGTGGATCAACCCTAATCAATATCACTATGAAGCTTTCCTTTACAACAATCCTCCTCTTCTTACAAAGGATGAAGATGGAGCTTAGAGAGGAGGAGAGGATTTAAAATCACTAGAAAGATTGGAAAAATCATGGAGGCTTGAGAGTATTATCAAAGAATAAGCATTGGCCATCAAAGCCACCACAAGCCCTCTTTTTATAGAGAGAGAGCTGATTTTCCCGTTGGAGCACCATCAGTCGACTATCGGCGTGGTTAATGGCTTCTGAATAGCTGGATTCATGGGATTCAGAGTCGTTACCTCCAATGGCACTCTCATCAGTCGACTGATCCCTCCATCAGTCAACTGATGGAGTGATCAGTCGAGTGATCACAGGCCGCAGTCGAGTGAAACTCCATTCTGTGCCCGTGTTTAACTTGATCGATCATTGCCACTATATTTGGCGGTCGGTGATCGCAACATCGATCGTGATCGTCGGGGTTTCATCGACTCGATCGAGCACTTCACGATCGATACATCATATCGGTGTATGAATAATTCATACTTGATTTCACCCCCTAGACCTAGACTCAACCTTCTAGCTCTTCCTTAAGCCTTGCACCTTCAGGATCCCTCCGAGTCCGCGACTTGTTCATCCTTTGCACTTTGTTTCCAAGAGCTTCCTTCGGTTTTGTCATGTCTTGGGTTTCCCTTTGCCAAAGCGTGCTTGGACTTTATGCCGCCAAGTCTACATGCTTGTGTTGGTGCAGTGGGCACCTAAGTCGAACCTATGTTTTGATTATAGCAAACGATACAAAGTTAAGCTTATATTGTTATCTCACGAGCTAAATCAAGTGTGCAGAAAAGTCTCAATGCTGGAGCTGAAGGCTAGCGACACCCGGAGGAAGCCGCGGTGGTCGGGCGACACTCGAGTTACTTCGGAGGGAGCTGAAGGAATCGAGTGGAAGGCCGGAAGCAAAAGCGACAAGTAAGTATCGAGGTAAGCTCGTGTGTGCAAGCGTAAGTGAGGTCGTGTCCTTTGTACGGGGACGTCCTTAGGCGACGATCCAACCCAAGACTTCCCATGGAAGGTCTATGTTGAGATCGGACGGCAAGTGGCCGTCGAATTCACTTGTATTTTGAGCTAAACTCCTTTTTTAGTCAAAAATCGTGGCTGCCAGTTCAACCGGCGGCAGTTCAACCGGCCAGTTCAACCGGCGGCAGTTCAACCGGCCAGTTCAACCGGTGGTCAAAAATCAGCCTCGAGGAGTCAAGCTTTATCACCATTTTTCAAGGAGTTTTGTGCCCATTTGTGATTGGTTGAAGACCCATTCGTTGAGGGGCTTAAAGGCTATAAAAGGAGGGCCAAACCTAAGGTTTTTCATCAATTCAAAAGCTTCCAAGTGCTTCCGATACGCTCCGACTCTCCGACATCCCTCATCCCTACGGCCTCCAATCCTTGAAGTCGTCGGTATAATCTTTAATTTTGTATAAGTTGTCTTTATTTTCAAGCTTTAAATCATATCAAGGAGAGGGGGAGTGTCCCTCTACCTTGAATCTTTATTGAGTTTTTGTATTCGCTTAACTCCTATCTCTATCGAGAAGGAGTTCGTTTAATATTTGCCCTCCGTGCGTGGTCAAGGACCATTAGGGCCTTGGAGTAGTAGCCGTAGGCTACGAACCAAGTAAAAACCCCTCGTGTTTTTATTTATTTATTGCTATCTTTCCGCTGCGTTTACTCGTGCCAATTCGAACGATTACGAAAAGTTTTTTCTTATCGCTATTCACCCCCCCCTCTAGCGCTCAAATCGATCCAACAATTGGTATCAGAGCCGGGGGTTGCTAAGATTTGGTGAAACCACCAATCTAGCTTTTTTTTACAGATTTATTTTCTTTTAATTCTGTTTATTTCTATTTATTTTGTTTGTTAAATTCTCTCACTTTTCTACTAATCCAAGATGCGAGTCTTGGTACTTGTTTTTGAGTTTTTGTCTTTGCTAGCTTTTCGGTCTTCGTCTCTTTTTGTCTTTTTGTTTCAATGGCCCATCTCGAGGGTTTTAGCACCGTCCGACCTCCGTTTTATAACGGAGATGACTTCCGTTATTGGAAGGGTCGGATGGAATGCTTTCTCAAAACCCAACTCGAGATGTGGATCATAATCCAAACGGGTTTCACACTTCCGACTAATGAAGTGGGTGACTCATTGGATTATGATCAATGGACCGTTGCAACAAAACGACAAGTCGAAGCCGACGCCAAGGCAACACAAATCCTCCAATGCGGCCTATCCAAGGAGGAGTTAAATCGCGTCGGCCCCTTCATAAGCGCAAAGGATCTTTGGACTAAACTAATCGAGTTACACGAAGGATCGGATCAAGCCAAGGTATGTAGCGTGATTTGTTATTCAATAAATTGTACACACTAAAAATGCAGGAACACAAATCCGCGCAACTCCACGCCCGTGTCCAAGACATAGTCAACACCCGCCACGCAATCGGGCAAAAGGTCGAAAACCGCAACCTTATAAGGTATGTTCTAAACTCTTTTCCGAGGACTACCTTGTGGGCATCCATGGTCGATGCCTACAAGGTCTCCAAGGATCTTTCTAAAATTAGGTTAGATGAACTCTTTTCCGATTTGAATTACATGAACAATCCAACTTTCGGAACCCGAGAGGGGTATAGCTTTATTTAGGATCAAAGAAGAAGAAAATCGCAAGCAAGCCACCACCAACAGAGGAGTAAGACGAGTCCGAAGAAGTAGTTGACCTGGAATTGACTGCCGAAATAATGAACCTAGCTAGAAGAATATCCAAGGGACGAAAGCGAACCACGACTCGACCCAACCAAGGTAAACCTAAAAGTTCTAATATTAGGTGTTATGAGTGTAACAGGTTTGGACATATCAAGTCCGAGTGCCCCAAGCTCAACCACCAAGGACCTAAGCACAAGAAGGCCCTCAACGCGACATGGGAAGAAGCGTCATCCGAAGAAGACGAAGACAACGTCTTCATGGCGAAATCAATTGAGTCGACACGAGACCGAACCCAACTTGAGTCGAGCAGGAGGATGATTGGACTACGAAGCAACCTTCAAGTCAAGCCACGGATACGCATCCGGTTCAAAAGATACCCTTAAGGTGAGTCGTACTTTATTTAATACTTTACATAATACGGTTAGGTTTTTGTCTAGGAAGTTAGCTAAGTCCGAGTCCAAGGTCGAGACCACTGGTTGAGGAAGTTAAACTCCTCAAACACGAGGTCTCCTAACCTCTTCGACTAGTCGAGTTCAAGAGAAGGACTCAACTCGGGTTGAAAAACTCGGGTTGAGAACTCACTCTTGAAAAGTCAAGTCGAAGATCTTAGGAATACGTTGGAAAGGTTTACTTTGGGATCCAAAGGACTTGACCTCCTACTTGGATCGCAAAGGGCCGTGTACAACAAGGCGGACTAGGGTTTAGCTCAAACACGACCAATAAGTCGTATATGTCAATCGTAAGTAGACATAAAAATGTGTCCAAGCATGGGTCCCTAAGACCACTTAGATTTCAACTCTAGGATCTAACTCGTACTGGGTACCCAAGGACCAAATCCACTATGTGGATAGACCGAACAGATTCAACCGTCTAGGTGGAGCCAGTACAAAACATGATTGTGATTTAACTTAGAAATTGCATGCTTAGTATTTTTTTTTTGTTTTGTTTTAACTCACTTGGAATACACAAATAACCAACTAAAAATCCTTGAAAAGATTGAGCCTCGGGAGCCTCTTTTCAAATAACCAACTAAAATCCTTGAAAGATTGAGCCTCGGGGAGCCTCTTTTCAAAAATAACTAGTTAGACTAGGAAATAGTCTTAGGTGAGTCAAGTCATCATTTTCTTGAACATGGCTTTGTCTAAGGAAGTGGTCGATGATCCGATAAAAGAAGGCCCCTGTGCCTCGCCACGACCTGGAAGCCATGATCTTGAAAAGGTAAACTTGACAAGCCTTGGGTTAAATCCTAATTACTTGAACCTAAATCCACTTAATCAAACTTAATTGAAAATCATCTCAACATAAAATTACTTGAACCTAAATCCACTTAATCAACTTAATTGAAAATCATCTCAATATAAAATTACTTGAACCTAAATCCTAATTACTTGAACCTAAATCCACTTAATCAATTTAATTTAAAATCATCTCAACATAAAATCACTTAAACCTAAATCCACTTAATAAATTTAATTGGGAGTCATCTCACAAAAAACACATAAGTATAACATGCTTGATCATATAGACTCGGGTGAGATGACCTAGGTTTAACAACTTACAACCAATTTAAAAATAAAAATCTAACATCCAATCCAACCACCTTGTGTGTAGGATCAATGGATGTTGGGCGATGGTTGCTCGACACATGGCCAGGATCAACTCAAATTCACAAAGCTTCGATTCAAACGACAAGGATCGGTAGCCTTTGGGAATAACGGCAAGCTCAAAATCATCGGATCAGGTGATATCGAGCTTAACTCGAATTTTGTTATTAAAAATGTATTACTTGTAGAGAATTTTGAATATAACCTGCTTAGCGTAAGTCAATTGTGTGACAATAACTATAAGGTCGTATTTTTAGAAAATGAATGTGTAATTAAAACAAATGAAACAGCTAAAACAATACTCAAAGGAACTAGGACAAATAACATTTATACAATGAACTTAATCAAATCCTCAGCCAAATGTCTTATGACACAGGAAGAGGAATCATGGTTGTGGCACCGATGACTCGGTCACTCGCACCCAAGACTCGTCCACAAGATGAGTCAGAGTGGCTTAGTCAGAGGTTTACCCAACTTCAACAACTTGGTTAATAAAATCTGTAATGCTTGTCAACAAGGAAAACAACCTAGGACACAACACAAGTTAACTAACCAAGAACGAACCTCAAGTGTACTTGAGCTCCTGCATATGGATCTATTCGATTCACATGGAGCCAAGTCACTCAATAAAAGTCAATATTGCTTAGTCATAATTGACGACTACTCCAGGTTTACCTGGGTTAGGTTCATCAAACATAAAAATGATACCCTAGATCAATTAATCAATCTATTCAAATTAATCGAGAATCAAAAAGACCTTAAGGTTAAAAGACTTAGAAGCGATCATGGTGGTGAATTCGAAAATCAAAGGTTCACCGACTTACGTAACCTAAGCGGATACCACCATGAATTCTCTTGCCCTAGGACCCTCAACAAAATGGCCTAGTGGGCGGAAAAACCGAACTCTACAAGAAGCCGCTAGGACCATGTTAGCGAATATAACCTACGATGGGTTTTGGCGTGAAGCTAGCACGCTTGCTATGTCCAAAATAGGATCCTTATGGTAAAGAGGCACCTTAAGACCTCGTATGAGATTTATCACGATAAAATACCTAACATCAAGTACTTTAGGGTATTTGGGTGTAAGGTACATATCCTAAACACTAAGGATTACCTAGGGAAATTTACATCAAAACCACAATAGGAATATTTCTAGGATACTCACTACAAGCCGAGCTTATAGAGTATATAACCACGACACCCTTAGAGTCGAGGAGACTATCAATGTAGTGTTCGATGAAGGACATGAACCTACAAAACCCCCGACAACCCCAATTAGCGAGCCTACTCATACTAGACCTAACTCTGACCCTGAGATCGAGTCTAATCCACATCAACCAACTTCTCTTGTCGACCAAGTGACAAGTGATCCGAGTCAAACTAGTGTTCAACCAAGTCACCCCATTGATCAAGCATTAGGTGACACAAACCCAACCCAATCTAGGATTCAGACTAACCACCCTATCGATCAAGTGATAGGAGATCCTAATCTAGGAGTTCGAACTAGAGCATCCTATAGGAACCTTAGTCAAATTTCCTTAATTTCAAAGATAGAACCCAAATCAATTGAACAAGCTCTTCTTGATCCCGATTGGATTATTGCAATGCAAGAAGAGCTAGCTCAATTTACTAGGAATGAAGTGTGGGAATTAGTACCACCACCTAAAGACAAAACGACAATTGGAACAAGGTGGGTGTTTAGAAATAAGCTTGATGATAAAGGTGAAGTAGTTAGAAACAAGGCTAGGTTAGTCGCCAAAGGGTTCAGTCAAGTCGAAGGCTTAGATTACAGAAACCTATGCCCCGATGGCTAGACTCGAATCCATTCGAATGTTGCTAGCTTATGCCCATCGAGGATTTAAGCTATTTCAAATGGATGTTAAGTCGGCATTCCTAAATGGATACATTAAAGAAGAAGTTTATGTTAGCCAACCCCGGATTCAAAATCTAGATAAACCCGACCATGTTCTAAAACTTAAGAAAGCTCTCTATGGACTTAAACAAGCTCCTCGAGCTTGGTACACGAGACTTTCAATCCATCTCAAGTCAAAAGGGTTTAACCAAGGCTTAGTTGACCCAACTCTCTTCGTAAAAACCTTAGGTAAAGAAATATTCATAGCTCAAATTTACGTAGACGATATAATTTTTGGAACCTCTAACTCAGCCTTACTAAACGAGTTCGTTTCACTCATGGAAAGTGAGTTTGAAATGAACTTAGTAGGCGAGTTAAGTTTCTTTTTAGGTCTACAAATTAAACAAACTAAGGATGGTATATACCTATATCAACAAAAATACACTAAGGAGTTAATTAAAAGATTTGGAATGCAAGACGCTAAGATAATAAACACCCCAATGGCGATTAATGTTAACATAGGAGAAGACCTAGAAAGTAAGTCCATTGACTTAAAGTACTATAGGAGCGCGATAGGAAGTCTCTATACTTAATCGCGAGTCGACCCGACATCCTATTCATGAGAAGTATGTGCGCCAGGTTTCAAACCTGTGCTAAGGAGTCTCACCTAACCCTAGTTAAGCGTATCCTTAGATATCTTAAGGGTACACTTAACGTTGGTATTTGGTACCCTAGATCTACGGAGTTCGAACTAATCGGCTACTCCGATTCGGATTATGCTGGTAGTAAACTCGATAGAAAGAGCATGAGTGGTTGTTGTCAACTACTCGGCTCAAGTCTAGTGAGTTGGTGCAGTAGGAAGCAACATTGTGTTGCCTTATCTACCACCGAAGCCGAATACGTTGCGATGGGTGAGTGTGTAACTCAGCTTCTTTGGATGAAGCACACTCTCCGAGACTTTAGGTTGGACTTCACCAAAACTAAAATTTTTGTAGACAACATAAGTTCGATAAATCTAACTAAGAACCCTATATGTCATTCAAGAACAAAGCATATAGAGGTAAAACACCATTTCATTCGAGAACATGTAGCCAACGGCTCCATACAACTCGAATATGTTGACTCGAAGTCTAACCTAGCAGACATATTTACTAAACCACTACCCGAAGCCGAATTTAGTCTCTTGAGACGAAAATTAGGCATGTGCGTAATAGAATAGGTTTTGCAAATTATATTACTACTATTTCTTACTTTTTCATGAAACTAGCATAGGTCATACCTTAGATATCATGCACCTATAGATTTAAGGAGCCAATACATCTCACAACACATAGGACTAATGTGTTTGTGTACTTAGCCACGTAGATGGGCGTGAGATGTTAGGACCTTACTCACAGTTCCGATGTAGAGCTAGTGCATCGCTATGAACCATGGAGTATAATCATACATACTAACCGATCTACCAGATCGGGTGATCCTTCATATCAATCAAGCCAAATATGAGTCGAACATTTCATAGATGAGCTTATTTTCAATATACTATTTTTTTAATAAAAAATGTGGAACATGCTTGGACTTTAAATTTAGCAATTATTTTCCACACACCCCTTACTCTTTTCGATATACGGCAAAAGGGGGAGAAAAAGGCCAAAGTTAAGGGGTCAAATTTTTTCAAATTTTTTGATAACTTAACTCTTACTTCATGTTTAAACCAAAAGTTAACTTTAGGTTTTGAGAACTTATTTAACTTTTGACAAAAGGCCAAGTTAAGAGAATTCTTAACTTATTTATGTCGTTAGTGTTTTACTTAAGGGGGAGAAAGGGCTTAACTAAAACGTTTTACTAAAGCTAATTTTAAAACATTTTACTAAAGCTAATTTTAAGTAATGTTAATTACTTAAAGCAACCCTCAAGGGGAGGATTAAGGTCTTTCTTCAAAGACTCACCCTCGGTCAAGGGAGGTTTCCTCAAGAGTACTTGAAGAAAATCCTTACTACTCCAACTTAATCTTCATTTTTTTTCTCTCTCATGCACATTATTATTCTTCATGCTTGCTTAACTTTGTATGTGGGTTTGCCATAAATCAAAAAGGGGGAGATTGTTGGTGCAGTGGGCACCTAAGTCGAACCTATGTTTTGATTATAGCAAACGATACAAAGTTAAGCTTATATTGTTATCTCACGAGCTAAATCAAGTGTGCAGAAAAGTCTCAATGCTGGAGCTGAAGGCTAGCGACACCCGGAGGAAGCCGCGGTGGTCGGGCGACACTCGAGTTACTTAGGAGGGAGCCGAAGGAATCGAGTGGAAGGCCGGAAGCAAAAGCGACAAGTAAGTATCGAGGTAAGCTCGTGTGTGCAAGCGTAAGTGAGGTCGTGTCCTTTGTACGGGGACGTCCTTAGGCGACGATCCAACCCAAGACTTCCCATGGAAGGTCTATGTTGAGATCGGACGGCAAGTGGCCGTCGAATTCACTTGTATTTTGAGCTAAACTCCTTTTTTAGTCAAAAATCGTGGTCGCCATTCAACCGCCAGTTCAACCGGCGATTCAGCTCAACCGCCAGGTCAAAAATCAGCCTCGAGGAGTCAAGCTTTATCACCATTTTTCAAGGAGTTTTGTGCCCATTTGTGATTGGTTGAAGACCCATTCGTTGAGGGGCTTAAAGGCTATAAAAGGAGGGCCAAACCTAGGGTTTTTCATCAATTCAAAAGCTTCCAAGTGCTTCCGATACGCTCCGACTCTCCGACATCCCTACGACGGAAGTTCAACCTCCAATCCTTGAAGTCGTCGGTATAATCTTTAATTTTGTATAAGTTGTCTTTATTTTCAAGCTTTAAATCATATCAAGGAGAGGGGGAGTGTCCCTCTACCTTGAATCTTTATTGAGTTTTTGTATTCGCTTAACTCCTATCTCTATCGAGAAGGAGTTCGTTTAATATTTGCCCTCCGTGCGTGGTCAAGGACCATTAGGGCCTTGGAGTAGTAGCCGTAGGCTACGAACCAAGTAAAAACCCCTCGTGTTTTTATTTATTTATTGCTATCTTTCCGCTGCGTTTACTCGTGCCAATTCGAACGATTACGAAAAGTTTTTTCTTATCGCTATTCCCCCCCCCTCTAGCGCTCAAATCGATCCAACAGCTTGGACTTACATTGTCAAGACTTGCCTTTGGACTTCCTTTGCCAAAGTCCGTTTGGACTTATTGCCACCAAGACAACATACTTGATCTTATGCCACCAAACCTTTACCTTGGACTTCTCTTGCCAAGATCATACTTGGACATTGCCTTTACCAAGTCTTCATACTTGGATTTCCCTGTCACTTGAACATAATCACAATTAGATCTTAAATTGTTGCTTAACTTAGATGATTATCCAAACATCAAAACATATAAATTCTTGGGGCATTATTGCACCTACAATCTCCCCCTTTTTAATGTTTGACAATCATTTAAGTTAGGTCTTTTTTTAAAAATACGCACATAATCATATCACATAATCATATATCCAATTCTAACTTAAACATTTCTTCTCCCCCTTTGACATACATCAAAAAGAGAAGAAGTCATATATTTCATAAAAGAATTGAATGTATTGTAATCTTGAACTAAGGTATAGAATTTAAATTTAGCTCCCCCTTAATCCAAGATATAGTTCATGATGAGTAAAAGACATGTGGAGCAAAAGCCTAACAAACAATTTGAAGGTTAAATCCTAACTTTGCACCAACAATGTAAGTTTAGGGATGAAAAAGATATATTTTATGAAACTCCCCCTGAAATACCGCATTAAACAGTCCTAAAAATTTATTTATACTCAATATTATCGTGCTATAGTTTTAGGACATCAAAGATACACTAAATATCAGAAAATGGAGCTATTTTTCAGAAAACACGAAGTATCGGTAGTTTTCGATGCAATGATCACACTGAAATCCAATTCAAACCTTTTCAGGCCAACTTCAAAAATGCGTTAGAAATTGTAGAAACCTCGAAAAATCATGAAATTTTGTGTACACATTTCTGAAATCATACTTTATCAAGGAAAAATAATTTGAAAAATATATATTTTCCATATTTCAAGATTGATACAAACATGGAAACCAACAAAAGTTCTAATGTTTTTGCAAACTTTGTATCACTTTTGTGTTCCACTTGAAAATTGTTTTTCAAGATATGATAAATATAGTTTAAAATATATTTTATTTTACATTTCCAATCATGTTCTTGGAGCTATATGCACATCAATTGTGTATAAGTCTTCCCAATGATTGGTCCAATGAAGGATTAATGTCTCTAGATGACACTTTGGTCCATAGTAATGCATCATAATAAGCATGATGAACCAAGTGCATCTTCCTAACATCTCACATGTTGTCTAAGTGGCTCAATACAAAAATTATGGTTTCTTAGGTATTTTGTGAGATGCTTAAAGGTATAAATCCTAGTATTTCTATAGGATCATGCAAACCTACACCTTTATTCAACCAAGCACATCCCAAGTTCTCTCCTAAGTGAGAAAAATTCTACCTCGGGGAGAGCCTTGGTAAATATGTCGGCTAGGTTGTACTTGGATTCAATGTAATTAAGCTTAATGTCCCCCTTAGCCACATAATCTCTAATGAAGTGATGTTTCACTTCAATGTGCTTGGTCCTAGAGTGATGCACCAAATTTTTGATCAAATTTATGGTGCTCACATTATCACAAAATACTTTCATGTTGGAGTAAGATAGCTCATAATCTTCTAAGGTATGTTTCATCCATAGTAGTTGAGCTACACAACCACCCATAGCCACATACTTGGCCTCTATGGTGGATAGGGCAACACAAGGTTGCTTCCTGTTGGTGCAACAATGCCCCAAGCATTTATATGTTTTGATGTTTGAATAATCATTCAAGTTAGGCAACAAATTGTGATCTAATGGTGAACAATGTTTAAGTGACAGGTAAAGGCAAAGTCCAAATATGATCTTGGCAAGAGAAGTCTAAGGTAAAGGTTTGGCGGCGTAAGACCAAGCATGTTGTCTTGGCGGCATTAAGTCCAAATGGTTTTTGGCAAAGGAAGTCCAAAGGCAAGTCTTGGCAGCGTAAGTGCAAGCATGTAGACTTGGCGGCGTAAAGTCCAAGCACGCCTTGGCAAAGGAAAAACCCAAGACATGACAAAACCGAAGGAAGCTCTTGGAAGCAAAGCGCAAAGGATGAACAAGTCACGGACTCGGAGGGATCCTCGAGGCGCAAGGCTTAATGAAGAGCTAGAAGGTTGAGTCTAGGCCTAGGGGGTGAAATCAAGTATGAATTACTCATACTTGATGAGTATCAGTCGACTGATACGATGTATCAGTCAACTGGTTAAGTCCTCGACTGAGTCAGGATGAAACCCTATCCATCAGTCGACTGCTTTGGTCATGGCAGTTGACTGATGTTGCGATCAGTCGACTGCCAACAGTAGCAGTCGACTGATCGAGTTAAATACGGGAACAGAGTGGAGTCACACTCGACTGCGGCCTGTGATCACTCGACTGATGACTCCATCAGTCGACTGATGGATGGATCAGTCGACTGATGAGAATGTCGTTGGAGGAAACGACTCTGAATCTCACGAATCCGGCTATTCAGAAGTCGTTAACCGCGCCGACAGTCGACTGATGTTGTGCATCAGTCGACTGATGGTGCTCCAACGGGAAAATCAGCCTTCTCTCTATAAAAAGAGGGCTGGTGGAGGTTTTTGGGATTAATGCTCATTCTGTGATTATTCTCTCAAGCCTCCACGAATTTTCAAGCTTTCTAGTGATTTTAAATCTCCTCCTCCTCTCTCTAAGCTCAAGTTTCATTCTTTGTAAGAAGAGGAGGATTGTTGTAAAGGAAAGCTTCATAGTGATTTGATTAGGGTTGATCCACCTCAAGGATCACCGTGGAGTAGGAGCGTCATCTCTGAACCACGTAAAAGAATCGTGTTAGCGTGTGTTTCATTTGTGTTATTATTATTTTTGTTGTGCTTCCACTAATATTTTTGTAGAGAAGAAAAATAAGTTATTCACCCCCCCCCTCTAGCTTCAAATCAATCTCCAACAAGTGGTATCAGAGCCCGGATGGCATCGAAAAATCTAACAATCAACCGGAGCAAAAATGGCTTTCCAAGAGGGGTATAGCACGGCGAGGCCTCCGTTCTTCGACGGCAACGACTTCAGCTATTGGAAAGGTAGGATAGAGTATTACTTAATGAATGATATTGAGAATTGGTTTAGTGTTGTAGATGGTTTCGAGAAGCCGGTGGACGAACACGGAGTGCCCATACTGACAAAGGATTGGACGAGAGACATGGCCAAGAAGGCTCAAGCAAACGCCAAGGCAACAACCACACTTCAATGTGGTTTGTCAAAAGAGCAATTAAGCAAGGTGGAGTCATTTGAATCGGCTAAGGAGCTTTGGGAGAAGTTGATCGAGCTCAACGAAGGATCCAAAGAAACAAGAAGGGCCAAGAGAGATATTCTAATTGGCCAACTTCAAAGCTTCTCAATGAAGACCAATGAGACTGTGAGCCAAATGCACGGTCGCTTCAAAGAAGTAGTCAACGGACTACATGTAATAGGTGAAAAGGTCGACAACCGAGACCTTGTAAGTTATGTGCTACAAGCTTTCCCTAGAACAACCTTATGGGCCTCAATGGTAGATGCCTATAAGGTCTCTAGGGATCTTTCATTGGTTAAGTTAGATGAGCTATTTTGTGAATTTCAATTACAAGAACAAGCTAACACTTCATCCAAAGAGAAGGGTATAGCTCTTTTTGTAGGAAAGAAGGACAAAAAGAAGAAGGAGAAGAAGGAAGTGTTCTCCTCATCCGAATCCGAGGAAGACTCATCAAGTAGTGAAGATGAGTTATCGGCAAGCGAGGTGGCACATTATGTCAAGAAGTTTGGTGGGAAGTCAAGGAAACTCACCAAGAAAGATGTGAAGAGGATGTTCCAATCCTCAAGAGGTAAGTCTTCAAATAGTTCAAATTCTACCTCTAACGTGACTTGTTTTGGATGCAACAAGAAAGGGCATATAAAGTCAAATTGCCCGGAACTAAAGAATTAGGAGGAGAAAGAAAAGAAAAAGAAGAAGAAGAAGGAGAAGAAGAAGAAGAAGGCAATTGTGGCACAAACATGGGACACCCTAAGCATGGAGGACTCTTCCGACGATGAAGAAGTATGTCATGCCACCCGGAATCTAGCCCTCATGGCATTGGAGGAAGAAGCCGGGAGCTCAAGCGAGGAGTCCTCTTCTTCTTCAAGCGACGAATCATCATCAAGTAATGATGATGAGGTAAACAACTCACCTAAGGTAGATTTACTTTACAAGACTATTGCATGTCTTCAAAATGCTTTGAATAAATCGAAAACTAGGATTAAGGATTTAAAAATAGAGATTAAATCACTTAAGAGTGTAGAATCATCTTGTGGTAAATTATCTAGTGATGACGATGAATGTACCCTTGGGGATGAAAATGATGAATTAAGAAAAGAAATAGGTAACTTAAGAGCATGCTTAGAAAAATTTACTAATGACTCTAAATACCTAGACATGATTATTAAGGATCAAAGGGCTATTTACAACAAGGCCGGATTAGGATATAGGCCTAAGGAAAAGGAGGTAGCATTTACATCTCTTGTTAGTAGAAAATCCATAATTAAAAGCAAGGGTAGAAAGGCTTGGGTACCTAAGAAATTTCTAATTGATGCTAGTGGTCCTAAGATTTGGGTACCTAAGGATTATATTTTTCATGTGATATAGGTAGAAGAACCAAGCTTGTGGATATTTGATAGTGGGTGCTCAAAGCACATGACCGGTGATGAGAGAAAATTCTCCACTATCAACCACACTAGCAAAGGAAAAGTATCTTTTGGTAATAGCGGCAAACTTAAGATTCTAGGAAAGGGCACAATTGAGGTATCCCCCAACCTTGCCATTCATAAAGTATTATTAGTTAAAAATATAAAATTTAATTTACTTAGTGTAAGCCAACTATGTGATGCAAACTTTGATGTTAAATTTGATTCCTCAAAATGTTTTATAAAACACAAAACTCTAAATGATTGCATGTTAGTAGGTTTTAGGAAATCAAATATATATTATGTTGATTTATCCTATGCTACTAATGCTTCTACTAAGTGTCTTATTGCAAAAGAGGAAGAAAGTTGGCTTTGGCATAGGAGGCTAGGACACATAAACATGAAGAACATAGTCAAAATAGCAAAAATGAAGTTAGTCAAAGGGTTGCCTAAAGTCAAATTTCTCAAGTACAAAATGTGTGATGCATGCCAAGAAGAGAAACAATCAAAAACATCACACAAAGGTAAAAATTTACTTAGTACCGCTTTACCTTTAGAACTTTTACATATGAACTTATTTGATTGTCATAGTACCCCCTCTATGATTGGTAGTAAATATTGCCTAGTAATAGTAGATTATTTCTCTAGGTTTACTTGGGTATTTTTCTTGAAAAATAAAGATGAAGCCTTAGGAATAATCATAGGATTTAGCAAAAGAGTAGAAAATGAAAGAAAACTCAAAATCAACCCGATCCGTAGTGATCATGGTGGAGAATTTGAGAATTCTAATTTCTCAACCTTTTGCTTAGAACAAGGGTACAAGCATGAGTTTTCTTGTCCTAGAACACCCCAACAAAATGGGGTTGTGAAAAGAAAAAATCGTGCCCTACAAGAAGCGGCTAGGACAACGCTTAATGCATATTCCTTACCTAGCTACTTGTGAGCGGAAGCGGTTAACACCGCTTGCTATATCCAAAATAGGGTATTAATTTATAGGTTTTTTGGAAAAACTCCATTTGAATTGCGGAATGGTACAATTCCAACAATTCATTATTTTAAGGTCTATGGATGCAAAGTCTATATTTTAAATACCAAAGACAACCTAGGTAAGTTTGAGTCCAAAGCGGATGAGGAAATCCTAGTTGGATACTCATCCACTAGTGTAGGGTATAGAGTTTACAATAAAAGGACTCAAAAGATTGAAGAATCTTCAAATATCCAATTTGATGAAACTTCCAATACATATCCTAGGAAATCTCTTATTGATGATGATATTAATAATGAAAATCAAGAAATTACCCAACAATTTCAAGATTTAACCTTATGGGGTAATGATCAAGGGGGAGGATTAAATCAAGGGGGAGTAAGAGGTGATTCCGATGATGAGCAAAGGATTGAGATTAATTATGATCAAACACAAATTAATACACCTCCTAGAACCATAAGAATTCATCAAAATCGCCCCTTAGATCAAATTGTGGGTGAATCATCTCAAGGTGTTAGGACTAGGTCATTTCATAGGGATCCCACTAGTCATATAGCTCTAATTTCTCAAATTGAGCCCAAAATAATCAAAGATGCATTACTTGATCCGGATTAGATCTTAGCAATGCAAGATGAATTTGCTCAATTTGAAAGGAGTCAAGTATGGGAGTTAGTTCCTAAACCTAATGAAAACACCATCATTACTACAAGATGGGTCTTTAGGAACAAACTAGATGACCAAGGGAATATTACTAGAAATAAGGCAAGATTAGTTGCAAGGGGCTTTAATCAAGTTGAAGGACTTGACTATGATGAAACATATGCCCCGGTTGCTAGGTTAGAGTCTATTAGAATACTATTAGGGTATGCCTCCTATATGGGTTTCAAACTCCATCAAATGGATATCAAATCGGCATTCCTAAATGGGTTTATTAAGGAAGAGGTATATGTAGAACAACCTCCCGGGTTTGAGAATATGGATTATCCAAACCATGTATACAAGCTTAGAAAAGCTTTGTATGGTTTGAAACAAGCTCCCCGAGCTTGGTATGAAAGGTTATCATCTTTCTTAATTTCTAAGGACTTTAAAATGGGTAGTATAGATCAAACTCTATTTATAAAGTCAACATCAACGGACATCTTTGTAGCCCAAGTATATGTTGATGACATTATTTTTGGATCAACAAATGATGAACTTCTCCAAGACTTTATTAAGAATATGGAAAAAGAGTTTGAAATGAGTCTAGTTGGGGAATTAAATTTCTTCCTAGGATTACAAGTTAAACAAACAAGTGAAGGAATTTATATTTACCAAACCAAATATGCTAAGAAAATTATTAAGAAATTTGGTTTGGAAAATGCTAAGGTAGTTTCAACTCCATTGGCATCAAATACAAAAATAGATAGTGATAGTGAAGGCAAACAAATTGATCTTACACTCTATAGGAGCATGATTGGTAGCCTTTTTTACTTAACCACTAGTAGACCCGACATATTATTTGCGGTTGGTATATGTGCTAGATATCAATCTTGTGCAAAAGAATCTCATTTAGTTGCCGTAAAGAGAATATTAAGATATGTTAAAGGCACACTAAATGTAGAATTATGGTACCCTATGACTAGGTCTTTTGATTTGGTTGGGTACACCGATTCCGATTATGTCGGTTGTAAATTGAATCGGAAGAGTACTAGTGGTGGATATCAATTCCTTGGGTCCTCCCTAGTTAGTTAGAGTAGTAGGAAGCAACCTTGTGTTGCCCTATCCACCACCGAGGCCGAGTATGTGGCTATGGGTGGTTGTGTAGCTCAATTACTATGGATGAAACATACCTTAGAAGATTATGAGCTATCTTACTCCAACATGAAAATATTTTGTGATAATGTGAGCACCATAAACTTGACCAAAAATCCGGTGCATCACTCTATGGCCAAGCACATTGAAGTGAAACATCACTTCATTAGAGATCATGTGGCTAAGGAGGACATTGAGCTTAATTACATTGAATCCAAGTCCAACCTAGCCAACATATTTACCAAGGCTCTCCCCGAGGTAAAATTTTCATCACTTAGGAGAGAACTTGGAATGTGCTTGGTTGAGTAAAGGTGTAGGTTTGCATGATCCTATAGAAATACTAGGATTTATACCTTTAAGCATCTCACAAAATACCTAAGAAACCATGATTTCTATATTGAGCCACTTAGACAACATATGAAATGTTAGGAAGATGCACTTGGTTCATCATGCTTGTTATGATGCATTACTATGGACCAAAGTGTCATCTAGAGACATTAATCCTTCATTGGACCAATCATTGGGAAGGCTTATACACAATTGATGTGCATATAGTTCTAAGAACATGATTGGAAATGTCAAATAAAACATATTTTAAACTATGTTTATCGTATTTTGAAAAACAGTTTTCAAGTGAAATACAAAAGTGATACAAAGTTTGCAAAAACATTAGAACTTTTGTTAGCTTTTAAGTTTGTATCAATCTCGAAATCTGGAAAACATATATTTTTCAAAATATTTTTCCTTGATAAAGTATGATTTAAGAAATGTGTACGCAAAATTTTGTGATTTTTCGAGATTTTTGGAATTTCTAACGCATTTTTGAATTTGGACTAAAATGGTTGAATTTTAGATTTCAGGCGTAGCAACCGACTGGTTCAGAAACCAGTCGACCGATACACTGTATTTTCTAAAAAATAGCTCCATTTTCTGATATTTAGTATATCTTTGATCTCCTAAAAACTTTAGCATGATAATATTGAGTATAAACAAACTTTTAGGACTGTTTAATGCGGTGTTTTAGGGGGAGTTTCATAAGATGTATCTTTTTCATTCCCAAATTTACATTGTTGGTGCAAAGTTAGGATTTAAACCTTCAAATTGTTTGATAGACTTTTGCTTCACATGTATTTTACTCATCATGAACTATATCTTGGATTAAGGGGGAGCTAAATTTCAATTTTATACCTTAGTTCAAGATTACAACGCATTCAATTCTTCTATGAAATATATGATTTCTTCTCTTTTTGATGTATGTCAAAGGGGGAGAAGAAATGTTTAAGTTAGAATTGGATATATGATTATGTGATATGATTATATCTTTAAAAGACCTAACTTAAATGATTGTCAAACATCAAAAAGGAGGAGATTGTTGGTGCAACAATGCCCCAAGTATTTATATGTTTTGATGTTTGAATAATCATCCAAGTTAGGCAACAAATTGTGATCTAATTGTGAACAATGTTTAAGTGACAGGTAAAGGCAAAGTCCAAGTATGATCTTGGCAAGAGAAGTCCAAGGTAAAGGTTTGGCGACGTAAGACCAAGCATGTTGTCTTTGCAGCATTAAGTCTAAACGGTTTTTGGCAAAGGAAGTCCAAAGGCAAGTCTTGGCAGCGTAAGTCAAAGCATGTAGACTTGGCGGCGTAAAGTCCAAGCACGCCTTGGCAAAGGAAAAACCCAAGACATGACAAAACCGAAGGAAGCTCTTGGAAGCAAAGCACAAAGGATGAACAAGTCGCGGACTCAGAGGGATCCTGGAGGTGCAAGGCTTAATGAAGAGCTAGAAGGTTGAGTCTAGGGGGTGAAATCAAGTATGAATTACTCATACTTGATGAGTATCAGTCGACTAATATGATGTATCAGTCAACTGATTAAGTGCTCGACTGAGTCAGGATGAAACCCTATCCATCAGTCGACTGCTTTGGTCATGGCAGTCGACTGATGTTGTGATCGATCGCCAAGTGGCGATGGCGGTCGCGATCAAGTTAAATACGGGCACAGAGTGGAGTCACACTCGACTGTGGCCTGTGATCACTCGACTGATCACTCCATCAGTCGACTGATGGATGGATCAGTCGACTGATGAGAATGTCGTTGGAGGAAACGACTCTGAATCCCGCGAATCCGGCTATTCGTGGTCGTTAACCCACCGCAATCGATCGATGTTGTGTGTATCGATTGGTGATGGTGCTCCAATGGGAAAATCAGCCTTCTCTCTATAAAAAGAGGGCTAGTGAAGGTTTTTGGGGTTAATGCTCATTCTCTGATTATTCTCTCAAGCCTCCATGAATTTTCAAGCTTTCTAGTGATTTTAAATCTCCTCCTCTCTCTAAGCTCAAGTTTCATTCTTTGTAAGAAGAGGAGGATTGTTGTAAAGGAAAGCTTTATAGTGATTTGATTAGGGTTGATCCACCTCAAGGATCACCGTGGAGTAGGAGCATTATCTTCGAACCACGTAAAAGAATCGTGTTAGTGTGTTTTTCATTTGTGTTATTATTATTTTTGTTGTGCTTCCGCTAATATTTTTGTAGAGAAGAAAAACAAGCTATTCACCCCCCCCCCTCTAGCTTCAAATTGATCTCCAACACTTCCTACTACTCCAACTAACTAGGGAGGACCCAAGGAATTGACATCCATCACTAGTACTCTTCTGATCCAATTTGCAACCGACATAATCAGAATCGGTGTACCCAACCAAATCAAAAGACCTAGTCCTAGGGTACCATAGTCCTACATTTAGTGTGCCTTTAATATATCTTAAGATTCTCTTAACATCAACTAAACGAGATTCTTTTGCACATGATTGATACCTAGCACACATACCAACCGTAAATAATATGTCGAGTCTACTAGCGGTTAGGTACAAAAGGCTACCAATCATGCTCCTATAGAGTGTAAGATCAATTTGTTTTCCTTCATTATCACTATCTATTTTTGTATTGGTTGTCATTGGAGTTGAAACTACCTTAACGTTTTCCAAACCAAATTTCTTAATCATTTTCTTAGCATATTTGGTTTGGTAAATATAAATTCTTTCACTTGTTTGTTTGACTTGTAATCCTAGGAAGAAATTTAATTCCCCAACTAGACTCATTTCAAACTCTTTTTCCATATTTTTAATAAAGTCTTGAAGAAGTTCATCATTTGTTGACCCAAAGATAATGTCATCAACATATACTTGGGCTACAAAGATATCCTTTAATGTTGACTTTATAAATAGAGTTTGATCTACACTACCCCTTTTAAAATCCTTAGAAATTAAGAAAGATGATAATATTTCATACCAAGCCCGAGGAGCTTGTTTCAAATCATACAAAGCTTTCCTAAGCTTGTATACATGGTTTGGATAGTCCATATTCTCAAACCCGGGAGGTTGCTCTACATATACATCTTCCTTAATAAACCCATTTAGGAATGCCGATTTAACATCCATTTGATGGAGTTTGAAACCCATATAGGAGGCATACCCTAATAGTATATGTTTCATCATAGTCAAGTCCTTCAACTTGATTAAAACCCCTTGCAACTAATTTTACTTTATTTCTAGTAATATTCCCTTGGTCATCTAGTTTGTTCCTAAAAACCCATCTTGTAGTGATAATGGTGTTTTCATTTGGTATAGGAACTAACTCCCATACTTGACTCCTTTTAAATTGAGCCAATTCATCTTGCATTGCTAAGATCCAATCCGGATCAAGTAATGCATCTTTGATTGTTTTGGACTCAATTTGAGAAATTAGAGCTATATAACTAGTGGGATCCCTATAAAATGACCTAGTCCTAACACCTTGAGATAATTCACCCACAATTTGATCTAAGGGGTGATTTTGATGAACTCTTATGGTTCTAGGAGGTGTATTAATTTGAGTTTGATCATAATTAACCTCAATCCTATACTCATCATCGGAATCACCTCTTACTCCCCCTTGATTCAAACCTCCCCCTTGATCATTACCCCCTAAGGTTAGATCTTAAAATTGTTGGGTAATTTCTTGATTTTTATTATTTATATCATCATCAATAGGGGATTTCCTAGGGTATGTATTGGAAGTTATATCAAATTGGACATTTAAAGATTCCTCAATCTTTTAAGTCCTTTTATTATAAACTCTATATCCTACACTAGTGGATGAGTATCCAACTAGGATTCTCTCATCCGCTTTGGACTCAAATTTACTTAGGTTGTCTTTGGTATTTAAAATATAAACTTTGCATCCAAAAACCTTAAAATAACGAATTGTTGGAATTGTACCATTCCACAATTCAAATAGAATTTTTCCTAAAAACCTATGAATTAACACCCTATTTTGGATATAGCAAGCGGTATTAACCGCTTCCTCCCACAAGTAGCTAGGTAAAGAATATGCATTTAGCATAGTTCTAGCCGCTTCTTGTAGGGCACGATTTTTCCTTTCCACAACCCCATTTTGTTGGGGTGTTCTAAGACAAGAAAACTCATGCTTGTACCCTTATTCTAAGCAAAAGGTTGAGAAACTAGAATTCTCAAATTCTCCATCATGATCACTACGGATCCGGTTGATTTTGAGTTTTCTTTCATTCTCTACTCTCTTGCTAAATCCTATGATTATTCCTAGGGTTTCATCTTTATTTTTCATGAAAAATACCCAAGTAAACCTAGAGAAATCATCTACTATTACTAAGCAATATCTACTACCAATCATAGAAGGGGTACTATGACAATCAAATAAGTCCATATGTAAAAGTTCTAAAGGTAAAGCGGTACTAAGTAAAGTTTTACCTTTGTGTGATGTTTTTGATTGTTTCCCTTCTTGGCATGCATCACACATTTTGTCCTTGAGAAATTTGACTTTAGGCAACCCTTTGACTAACTTCATTTTTTCTATTTTGGCTATGTTCTTCATGTTTATGTATCCTAGCCTCCTATGTCAAAGCCAACTCTCCTCTTCTTTTGCAATAAGACACTTAGTAGAGACATTAGTAGCATAGGATAAATCAACATAGTATATATTTGATTTCCTAAAACCTACTAGCATGTAATCATCTAAGGTTTTGTGTTTTATAAAACATTTTGAAGAGTAAAATTTAACAACAAAATTTGCATCACATAGTTGACTTACACTAAGTAAATTAAATTTCATATCTTTAACTAATAACACTTTATGAATGGCAAGGTTGGAGGATACCTCAATTGTACCCTTTCCTAGAATCTTAAGTTTGTCACTATTACCAAATGATACCTTTCCCTTGCTAGTGTGGTTGATAGTGGAGAATTTTCTCTCATCACCGGTCATGTGTTTTGAACACCCACTATCAACAATCCACAAGCTTGGTTCTTCTACCTATATCACATGAAAAACACAATCCTTAGGTACCCAAATTTTAGGACCACTAGCATCAATTAGAAATTTCTTAGGGACCCAAGCCTTTCTACCCTTGCTTCTAATTATGGATTTTCTACCAACAAGAGATGTAAATGCTACCTCCTTTTCCTTAGGCCTATATCCTAGTCCGGCCTTATTATAAATAGTCCTTTGATCCTTAATTATCATGTCTAGGTATTTAGAGCCATTAGTAAAAATTTTTAAGCATGCTCTTAAGTTACCTATTTCTTTTCTCAATTCATCATTTTCATCTCTAAGGGTACATGCATCATCATCACAAGATAATTTATCACAAGATGGTTCTACATTCTTATGTGATTTAATCTCTACTTTTAAGTCCTTAATCATAGTTTTCGATCTATTCAATGCATTTTGAAGGCATGCAATTATCTTGTAAAGTAAATCTATCATAGGGGAGTTGTTTACCTCATCATCATCACTTGATGATGATTCGTCGCTTGAAGAAGAAGATGAGGATTCCTCACTTGAGCTCCCGGTTTCTTCCTCCAAGGCCATGAGGGCTAGATTCCGGGTGGCATGACATACTTCTTCATCATCGGAAGAGTCCTCCATGCTTAGGGTGTCCCATGTTTGTGCCACCATTGCCTCCTTCTTCTTCTCCTTCTTTTCCTTCTTTTTCTTTTCCTTCTCCTCCTTCTTCTTTAGTTCCGGGCAATTTGGCTTGATATGCCCTTTCTTGTTGCAACCATAGCAAGTTACATTAGGTGTAGAATTTGAAATATTTGAAGACTTACCTCTTGAGGATTGGAACATCCTCCTCACATCTTTCTTGGCGAGTTTCCTTGACTTCCCACCAAGCTTCTTGACATAATGAGCCACCTTGCTTGTCGATAGCTCATCTTCACTACTTGATGAGTCTTCCTCGGATAAGGAGGACACTTCTTTCTTCTCCTTCTTCTTTTTGTCCTTCTTTCCTACAAAAAGAGTTATACCCTTCTCTTTGGATGAAGTGTTAGCTTGTTCATGTAATTGAAATTCACAAAATAACTCATCTAACTTAACCAAAGAGAGATCCCTAGAGACCTTATAAGCATCTACCATTGAAGCTCATAAGGTTGTTCTAGGGAAGGCTTGGAGAACATACCTTATAAGGTCTCGGTTGTCGACCTTCTCACCTATTACATGTAGTCCGTTGACTACTCCTTTGAAGCGACCGTGCATTTGGCTCACGGTCTCATTGGTCTTTATGGAGAAACTTTGAAGTTGGCCAATTAGGAGATCTCTCTTGGCTCTTCTTGTTTCCTTGGATCCCTCGTTGAGCTCTATCAACTTCTCCCAAAGCTCCTTCGCCGATTCAAATGGCCCCACCTTGCTTAGTTGCTCTTTTGACAACCCACATTGAAGTGTGGTTGTTGCCTTGGCATTGGCTTGAGCCTTCTTGGCCATGTCTCTCTCGATCCTTGTGGTATATGGGCGCTCCGTGTTCATCGATCGACTTCTCGAAACCATCTACAATGCTAAACTAATTTTCAATATCATTCATTAAATAATACTCCATCATACCTTTCCAGTAGCCGAAGTCATTACCATCGAAGAACGGAGTCCTCGCCGTGCTATACCCCTCTTGGAAAGCCATTTTGCTACGGTTGATTGTTAGATCTTCCAATGCGATCCGGGCTCTGATACCACTTGTTGGTGATCGATTGGAAGCTAGAGGGGGGTGAATAGCTTGTTGTTCGTTTCTACAAAGAGATTAGCGGAAGAACAACAAAAATAATAATAACACAAATGAAAACAATGCTAACACAATTCTTTTAAGTGGTTCGGAGATAGTGCTCCTACTCCACGGTGATCCTTGAGGTGGATCAACCCTAATCAATATCACTATGAAGCTTTCCTTTACAACAATCCTCCTCTTCTTACAAAGGATGAAGATGGAGCTTAGAGAGGAGGAGAGGATTTAAAATCACTAGAAAGCTTGGAAAATCGTGGAGGCTTGAGAGTATTATCAGAGAATAAGAATTAGCCCTCAAAGCCACCACAAGCCCTCTTTTTATAGAGAGAGGGTTGATTTTTCCATTGGAGCACCATCAGTCGAATGATGCACAATCGATCGATTCGTTTGCGTAACGAATAGCCACGAATAGCGGATTCGCGGGATTGATCGTTTTCAACTCCAACGGCACTCTCATCGGATCGGATGGGTGATCGATCAGTGATCACGCAGCGCGATCGGTCGAGTGAGACTCCATTACGTGCGTGTTTACTTGATCGATTTGATTGTGCTACTATTGCTACCAATCGACTAATCGCAACATCGATCGAGCCGCGATCAATCGACTAATCGTCATCATCGAATTTCATCATAGACTCAACCTTCTAGCTCTTCCTTAAGCCTTGCGCCTCGGGATCCCTCACGTCCGCGACTTGTTCATCCTTTGCGCTTTGCTTCAGAAAAACCTTCTAGCTCTTCCTTAAGCCTTGCACCTCCAGGATCCCTCCGAGTCCGTGACTTGTTCATCCTTTGCGCTTTGCTTCCAAGAGCTTCCTTCGGTTTTGTCATGTCTTGGGTTTCCCTTTGCCAAAGCGTGCTTAGACTTTATGCCGCCAAGTCTACATGCTTGGACTTACGCTGCCAAGACTTTCCTTTGGACTTCCTTTGCCAAAGTCTGTTTGGACTTAATGCCGCCAAGACAACATGCTTGGTCTTATGCCGACAAACCTTTACCTTGAACTTCTCTTGCCAAGATCATACTTGGACTTTGTCTTTACCAAGTCTTTATACTTGAATTTCCCTGTCACTTGAACATAATCATAATTAGATCACAAATTGTTGCCTAACTTAGATGATTATCCAAACATCAAAACATATAAATGCTTGGGGCATTGTTGCACCAACATATACAGTATCCCATAATCAAGTCATCAACTTGATATGCCATAGACTAGAACCAACTATCCTAGGATATTATTATATTTATTCAAATGTCACATCAATGAAGTAAATACAACAACCATAAACTTTGTTTTTATTATGAAATATGAGTTTCCCTTACCAATCATCTCATAATTGATTGACACTATGGATTAATACTAACAGAAGGAGTCATGGGGGACTCGGATGGACTCTAAGGGCGTGAGGCTGATGGAAATGTCTTGATGACTTAGGTCTAGACTAAGGGTGAGTGTCAAGTATGAAGGAATCATACTTGATGTGTTAAACTTCAGTTCTTATATTTAACAGTCGATTGGAGGATTTGCCTAGTCGACTGGTCCAATGTGGCCGACTCTCGTTATGGGGATCAGATTTCAGACTGGGTGCTCGATACTGTGCGGTTTGAGAAACAACCATGGTGCTCAGCAGTCGACTGCTGTTGGAGAGTAATCAACTGGTCGATGTGTGCTTGGGAAGTCCAATGCGGTGCTTGGGAAACCCGAGTGGTGGTCGATAGTCGATTGCTATGGAAGAGCAGTCGACTGACCTGTACTAGGGAAGTCTGAAGGGTGGTCAAGCGACTTGAGAAATAGTAGCTCCAACCCACAATCGACTGTTGTGGTAGAACAGTCGACTGAACACGACTGGTCGACGAGAAAGCAGCTCGACACGGAGCTTATAAAAGGAGCTCGATGGGGAGATTTCCAAAGCGGTTTTTTTAGGAAGTTGAAAGGGAATTGCTACTGCATTCCAGACCTTCAAGGCATTCCAAAAGCAACCAACAAGAAATCAAGCAAAATCATTCTCGTGTAAAGCATTTCTTGTTTTCGTATTTCATTCTTACACTTGTATTTATTTATATTGTTGTTGTATAAGCTCCAGGTGATTGTAAGAAGGTTTTCTCCACCTTCGTGTTCATCCAAAAGAGAAGATAGTGGAATCTTGCAATATGAGTGATCTGCCTTAAGGATTACCGTAGAGTAGGAGTTTTATCTCCGAACTATGTTAAACCTTATGTCATGAGTATTTGTCATTATTTTTATTTTATGCTTTATTATTTCAACTGCTCATAATGAGTTTTGTAGATGAACATGAATGAAATTGAGTGACGTTATTCACCCCCTCTAGTGCACCAATCGGTCCCAATGGAGTCTGAATTGTTGTGCACTATTCGTTGCGATCCAAGTATCATGTCAAGATACTTGGAGCCCAAGGTGAACTTTTCCAACAATTCTTTGAGGTCTTCTACTTGACTTTTCAAGGTAGAATTCTCTTCCTCAAGCTTAGTAACTTGAGTTGAGTTTCTATCTTAAATGGCAAGTTGAAGAGTTTGAGTTGATTTGTTCCTTAAGTACTTGTACTTCCTTAAGGAGTAACTCAATTTGATCCTTTGATTTAACTAATTTCCTACTTAAGCATGCTATAATTTTAAAAATTTTATTATTTATGGAAGAAGTTACCTTATTGGGACCTTTTGAACCGAATACAAATTTGTGGCTCGACTCGGATTCTAACTCAGACTCAGACTTTGATTCGACTCCTCGGCTTGATCCAGAATCGAACTTGTCTGCTAACATAAAGGCGACAAAGCTTATCTTCGGCATTTTCGTGTCTAACTCTTCCGAAGATGATTCATCCCAAGTTACTTTTAGAGCATTTTTCTTCTTTTTCCTTTTTTGACTTTTCTTCCTTTAGATTTGAACATTCATATTTGTAATGTCCTTCAAAATAGGTAATCTTGGATCTTGGTCTGCTCGTCTTATTATCAATGACTTTCTTATGTACTTTCTTTGAAAATTTCTTTTTCCTCTTGTTGATATTTTTCGGACCATATTTACAATCTCTTCTTCTCCATTTGGATCCAATTCTAATTCATCTTCAGATTCATGCTTTGATTTGGACTTTAACTTTCCTTCTCTACTCTTATTTGAACCTACAATCAGAGCTATATCATTCTTGATTAGATCCAAGTTAGCATGTTCATGCAGTTCTAATTCATAGAATAGTTCGTCTAATTTAATTATTGAAAGATCTCTAGATACTTTATAGGCATCTACCATTAAAGCTCATAAAGCATTTCTGGAGAAAATCTTAAGTGTATATCTAATTATGTCCCGATTTTCTATTTGGTGGCCAATCAAGTGGAGCCCATTCAGGATATCCTTAATTCTGGTGTGGAGTTGGCTCACAGTTCTCCGTCTGACATCTTGCAATTAAATAGTTTATTTAAAAGCATATCTCTTTTTGCTACCTTATAGTCACTTGTTCCCTCATGCAACTCAATCAGTTTTTCCCATAATTCCTTAGAATTTTCAAATGATCGAACTCGATTCAATTCTTCTTTGGCAAGTCCCCATTGCAAGGTATTTAATGCATTGTAATTGACTTAGGCCTTCTTTCTTATATCTACAGTCCATTTCTCTAGATTTAATAACTCTCCCAAGTCATCTACCGGAGTCATGTAACCTTTTCTTATACTAAACCATATGTCTAAATATGTTTTGAGAAAAAATTACATCCGTCTTGTTCAGTAATTGAAATCCTCTCCACAAAAGATAGAAGGACGGATGGTATTGTATCCCTCTTGATGGGACATAGACATATTTGAAAATAATTTTTTGTAAAATTAAACTAAGATTAAAATTTTTGCAAAATAAAGGATTGCTCTATTCAATGATTATACCAAATTTTAGAGCACCTCCGGCTCTATGATCGAATATACCGAGAGAGAGAGAGAGAGAGAGGAGGGGAGGGGGTGAATCTCGGTATTAATATTTTCCTTTATTTATTAAAAAAATTAACATAAAAAATTAGAGATTAAGAAATGAAAATAAATGAGACAAAAAATATTTTTACTTGGTTCACAATCTGCGTCAGATTACTACTCCAAGGTCGGTAACCCTTCTAGGGTTATCTCGTAGGGCATTCCACTAAAATCCCTCCAATTGAAAATCTTCTGACCTCAAAGGGTTATCATTTACACATGATAAGGTCAAGGTAGTATTCTACCTTTCCTTACAATATTTAGCACAAAAACTTGATGCAAATACAAAGTTTTATCAACAATACTAAAGTAGTAAGATGATGCGTGGTTGTCAGTAATGTGTCGGAATGCCGCAGTGGAGTTCTTTGGATTGCGAATGAAAATTAAGAACTTGAGAGATGATTGAATGTATTTTTCTTTGAGGCTACATCAACCCTACTTTTATATCGTTTTTACAAGCATCTGGACTACCTCCCAAGCGGCTCCACACACTAGAAAATTTATAGGATTTGGCGACGACTTTTGAATAAAAATTCGTTGCAAAAATTTTTTGCAACGAATTTTTTTTCGTTGAATATAATTCACCGCTAAATACTGCAATGAAAAAAAAAATTGTCGCTAATATTGCAACGAATAAACTTTTCGTTGCAAAATTCGTCTCCAAAATTGGCAACGAATAAATATTTTAGTCGCAAAATTTGGCAATGAAACATTGTTCGTCGTCAAATTTGCGACGAAAAAATAGTTCGTCGTCAAATTTGGCGATGAAACTAACTATTCGTCACCAAATTTGGCGATGAAAATAACTATTCGTCACCAAATTTGACAACAAAAATAACTATTATCACTAAATTTGGCAGGTGTCGCGGCAAGTGCTGCGATTGCCACGACCTCGTGGCAGGTGCCGCGTGTTAGTAATATATGAGAGATGTCCTAAGGCAATCACCTTATGTATGAACAATTTATATGATAAATGAAGATTCACTATTTGAGTATACATGTTTCATGTATTTAATTGGATCTTAAACTCATTTACTGAATGTCCTCGATACGATTCACAACATGAGAGAATTTGTGATTGGATCACAACTAGTGAGTATCTCTACATGTGTAATTGTGATGTATCGGAATTATCCCTAGTCGATGAATTGATGGATTTGGACACCATCAATTCTGTCGAGACTAGCACGAGGTATACTCCTTGGTGTATCCAAGCAGCTGATTCTCACTGGCTGGAGATATTGTGATGTCCGGAGTTGATCGTGGATGCTAGTTATAGTAACTAGTTCATTGGAGTGACCAGCCGTAAGACTTCATATGGTTCTCTGCATATATAGATATGTCAATGAAGTTCTTACTGTAGCTTAAGTGCGATGTTCCTTTGACTTGCGGTATTCAAGTCATCTTGATCATGGATGTTAGGGCAATCTCTTGCCTTAATATGGTTTTGATGGTGTGGCAAAGGGTTTAAGTTAGTGTGTTATGTTGATTTGATATGTGCGTTGGAGTCATGCAGGACTTAGTAATTCGCACATGGAGCCGTGGCGAGTTTCACATCTCATGACTCGTGCCTTGAGTCGGTGAAGGATAGCTTTGCGGAAGCCGTGCGCTTGGAGCATCCGAGGGACCGCCGGACGAGAAGCTTGGAGTGAAGCCGAGGAAGTAGACTTGAGGCAAGAGACGCGAAGCGAGCATTGCAGTCGCGCTCGATCGCCGAGGACGTGGCCGAGAACGGCGAAGAAGGCGAGGACTCGAGAGATGAGAGTGAGCGATTGTAACCCGGGAGGGGTAGCTCTTAGGTGAAACTTGGCCATTTGGCCAAGTGTCGGATGGGTTTTCGACACCGATCGCGCCATGTCATGGCCGATCGCTCAAGTCGAATGTAGTTCAACCGTATCCGACTAATCGATTGTGGCCATCGGCCGATCGCCATATACGTGGCGATCATGATCGCAAGACATCGATCGATCGGCAAGCCGATCGGGTCAATAGGGTTTTAGCCCGCCGTTAATGTGCCGATCGCGATCGATTACGAGGAAGCAGCCGATCGGATGAGGTCCATCACCGACGCCAAGTGTTCCTGACTACAACGGCCGGGATTCGACGTGTTCGGAGGCCGTTGAGGTGGCGATCGCGCCAAGAATGATCGTGGGGACCAACGGGAAGAAATCAGCCCTCTCTATAAAAAGAGAGGGTGTGAGCCTTTGAGAGGCTAATGCTTATGCTCCAAGTGATCTTCCTAGTGCCCCACAAGCTCTAAACTCTTCTTACTTGCTTTTACTCCATTCTATTTGTAAGAAGAGTGATCTTGATTGTAAAGGTTACCTCCACCTAGCTTGGTGCAAAGGAGAGACCATTTAGTGGATTGGTTTAGCAGAGTGATTCACCGAGGACGAATCGGGGACCGTGGATTAGCGGTGTAGCCGTGAACCACGTTACATCCATTGTTAGCGTTTGTATTTTCGTTTATCGCTTTGTCTTTTTTGTTTATGATTCCGCTTGCGCTAACGATTGTGTAGACGAGCAAACGAACGAGAAAATTCCGACATCCATAGTAAGAGGGCTATTCACCCCCCTCTAGCCGGCTGTTCGATCCCCTACAAGTGGTATCAGAGCCGAGGAAAGCTTGTCGAGGACTAACCGCCACAACAAGCAACTTTCAAAATGGCCGGCTCTAACATCCATCCTCCGAAGTTTGAAGGAGAATTCGCTTGGTGGAAGAAGCGAATGGAGGTATTTTTCGAAACGGATTTTGACATTATGATTACAATGGAATCCGGTTTCGTTTTGCCTAGGGATGAAGAGGGGAAGCCAATAGAGAAATCTAGGTGGACCAAAAGGCAAAGGGAAGAGCACCTTGCAAATTCAAAAGCCAAGCATCATCTCTTCAATGTGCTCCCCCAACAAGAAATCAACCGAATAGGAGAATGCCTAAGCGCCAAGGAGATGTGGGAGAAGCTAATTGAGCTTCATGAAGGCACATCCGAGGCAAAGCTAGCAAGGAGAGATCTCCTCCGCTCCCAACTATCCAACATTAAATTAGAAAAGGGAGAAAAGGTAACTTCTTTACATTCTAGATTCAAAGAAATTTTAAATGGACTAACAAGTGTAGGAGAAAGGCTCTCCAATCGCGATATGATAATGAAGGTCATAGATGCTTTCCCCCGATCATCCAAGTGGAGTTCAATGGTGGACTCATTTTACATTTCAAAGAATCTAGAGGTAAGTACTCTAGATGAATTTGTCTCCACTAGGGAATTACATGAATCTAGGCTTGAAGGAATACAAGAAGAGCCAAAAATACAACCTTCAAGGGGAGTAGCATTGTTGGCAAATAAGGGAAAGAAGAAGATAGAGATCTCCTCCTCCGATGATGATGAAGCGTCTTCCTCATCCTCCTCCATGGATAGCACGGAAGAAGCGTATATGGTAAGGAGGGTAAGACGTGCATTAAAAGGTTTTAGATTTAACAAATCAAATGATAGGAATAGGAGACCAAGAGGAAAGATCATATGCTACAATTGTCAAAGAGAGGGGCACATAAGGGACAATTGTCCTCTCTTAAACAAGAGCAAGGAAGAGAGGAAAAAGAAAGAAGAAAAGAAAAAGAAAAAGGGGAGCAAGAAAAAGAAGGAAGAGGAGAAGAAGTCAAAAGAAAAGGGGAAGACCAAAGCTCTAAAGGCAAGGACTTGGGATGACCCATCCTCCTCATCATCATCGGATGAGGAGAATGCCTTTGTCACCAATTTGGCCTTGATGGCCTTTGATGACTTGGATTGCTCTTCATCCGAAAATGAAGGATCAAGCTCAAGAGGAGAGAGCTCAAGTGAAGGGGGAGCTTCTACATCCTCCTCATCCGAAGAAGAAGAAGAGGATATGGAAACTATGGTAACGAATGCCTCTCCTAAGAAAATAGTTTCTATAATTTCTAGTTTAACCAAGGACTTATTTGGAATGAAAAAGAAAAATAAAAGCATGCTTAATCAAATTAAGGCATTGGAAAATAAGCTAGAAAATGCATGCTTAAATGATAATATTTCTTCTAGCTTAAATGATGCATGCTCACATGACCTTTATGTGTCATTAGATGTTAGTGATGCATGTATAAATGAAAATAGGGCCCTAAGGGAAAAGGTAGACTATTTAACCAAAGCCCTAGAAAAATTCACTATTGGCTCCAACACATTGAACATGATCTTAGGGAGCCAAAGAGCTAGCTTCAACAAAAAGGGCCTAGGCTACAAGGAAAAGAAAAATGAAAAGGCCTACAAATGCCTAATAGCTAGGGGACAAGATAAGAAGAAGGTAATAGCTAGGAAATGGATCCCCAAGGAGTATCTAGTGAACCCAATAGGCAAGAACTTATTTTGGGTTCCAAAATCCATCCTTAAGGGTTAGAAAACCCCTAGGGTAGTCAACCATATGCAATTGACCTATATCATATTTTGGTTGACTTAGGATGGCGGGACAACATTTTTAGAATAGTGTTGGGTGATGATAACGTGTCCATAAATAGATAATAATGTTTAAATCATGATGATTAATGTAATTGTTATGTATGTTAGAAATCATGACTTATTTGGCACGTAATCATGAGAAATAGGGTTGAATCATGCTTTAGGTGATACTTTGTTTATTATCATCATATAATACCTAATGCATGATTTGTATTTAATGAATACATGTATTTCATGATCATAATGTAAAATTAATTCATATATGTCTTTGTGATCATGTAGAGTGTTAGGATGATACTTAACCATGATAGAATTGCATGAATACAAAGGTTAAGTATATACAAATACCCCCTAGGATGCATCTCACACTCACTATAGGCTAACTTGATTGCAAACTTAGCATGGGTGAGATGTTAGGATGATACAAATGTCCACTAATGCCTATGGCATTTAGATGGTCATTTAAAGTATCAAAATAGCAATAATAGACCAATCATGGGGAAGGCTTATGTTTAATTCATAGACATATTGTCCAAAGATCATGGTTGGATATTTCATATGTTTTCAAAACAATTTCTTAATCTAAAATCTATGTATTCATGTTTTGAAACAATTCAAAACAATACTAGGTGTTAAAATGGATACTCTTATGATCAAAAACCTAGTAGTTTTTAAAGCTTAAGGATTTTTGGCAAATACGTGGAAATATAATGATTTTTTATGAAAACCTATTTTTCACTGATAGATATACTTAAAAGAAATGTGTTCCCTAAATTTCATGATTTTTCAAATTTTCTGGAATTTTTAATACATTTCTGAAATTCACCCCAGAAATCAGAAATCCCGAAAATAGTGTGCCAGTCGACTGGTAGTCTGAACCAGTCGACTGATGACCTGAACATCAGACCAGTAAAGGTTGAATTCCGATTTTAAATCAACTTGTGGTATTTTCTTTCTATTAGACTTGATGTCATGTGCTTTTAACTTAGTGATAATTTTTTTGATGGTGTCAAAGGGGGAGAAATAATTATGTTTAAGTTAATTATTTTAGGGGGAGAAATATATGATAGGGGAGAAAATTTGTATAGAGAGTGTCATGGATTAAGGGGGAGTTGTATGTTGCTATATCATGTTTATCTTTACATGCTTTCTTACCTTAGAATTTATATCAAATATTTTTACCTAACTTAAACGGATTGCCACACATCAAAAAGGAGGAGATTGTTAGGGCAATCTCTTGTCGTAATATGGTTTTGATGGTGTGGCAAAGGGTTTAAGTTAGTGTGTTATGTTGATTTGATATGTGCGTTGGAGTCATGCAGGACTTAGTAATTCGCACATGGAACCGTGGCGAGTTTCACATCTCATGACTCGTGCCTTGAGTCGGTGAAGGATAGCTTTGCGGAAGCCGTGCGCTTGGAGCATCCGATGGACCGCCGGATGAGAAGCTTGGAGTAAAGCCGGAGGAAGTAGACTTCGAGGCAAGAGACGCGAAGGAGCATTGCAGAGTCGTGCGCCTGATGCTGCCGAGGGACGTAGCCGAGAACGAAGAGAACTTCGAAGGCGAGGGACTCCGAGAGATGAGAGTGAGCGATTGTAACCCGGGGAGGGGTAGCTCTTAGGTGAAACTTGGCCATTTGGCCAAGTGTCGGATGGGTTTTCCCGACACCGCCGATCGCTATGTCATGGCGATCGCTTCAGTCGAATGTAGTTCGACCGTATCCGATCGATCGATTGTGGCCATCACGATCATTACATCGCAAGGCGGTCGATCGCCAGACATCACGATCGGAAGGCGGCATGATCGGGTCAATAGGGTTTTGGCCAGAACCGCTCGATTCGAGGCGCGACTACGAGGCGGCGATCGATGAGGTCACCGACCGTCAAGTGTTCCGTTGGACTACAACGGTCGGGATCCGACGTGTTCGGAGGCCGATGGAGTGGCGGCAGTCGACTGCCAAGGGCAGCAGTCGACTGGTGGCAGCCAACGGGAAGAAATCAGCCCTCTCTATAAAAAGAGAGGGTGTGAGTCTTTGAGAGGCTAATGCTTATGCTCCAAGTGATCTTCCTAGTGCCCCACAAGCTCTAAACTCTTCTTACTTGCTTTTACTCCATTCTATTTGTAAGAAGAGTGATCTTGATTGTAAAGGTTACCTCCACCTAGCTTGGTGCAAAGGAGAGACCATTTAGTGGATTGGTTTAGCGGAGTGATTCACCGAGGATGAATCGGGGACCGTGGATTAGCGGCGTAGCCGTGAACCACGTTACATCCTTTGTTAGCGTTTGTATTTTCGTTTATCGCTTTGTCTTTATTGTTTATGCTTCCGCTTGCACTAACGATTGTGTAGACGAGCAAACGAACGAGAAAATTCCGACATCCATAGTAAGAGGGCTATTCACCCCCCTCTAGCCGGCCGTTCGATCCCCTACAATGGAGACTTATGCTTTGACATCTTAAGCAAGCATCTCTAAGGAGATGTGGACCCGGGATGATTGGGTATAAGTCGAAGTGATCGAAGGTGTTTGAATAGCCTATAAAGGATTCACCACTCCTTGCGAGGAGATGTATACCCATGGCCTCTCGTCGGATTGTTACTAAAGTCTTTGGCCAAAGCATTACATGTTAAGAGTAAGGTACTCTTCGATACATGTGTAGTAACTAGAATCCGTAGGACGATGAAATGATACTTGGGCTAGGTGTGACGTAGTCAGCATAGTGGGGACTGACACTATAGACCATGTCCTGAACCAAGTGGGTATAAGATGAGTGAAGGGAATGAGGCACGAATCATTCGAGCTGCTGAAGGGTTCCAGAAATAGTTCTGGATCAACCGTTGATCTTTTCGGTTAATTGGGGATCATGATGTACTACTAGGTGCCACTCATGATCGTTCTATAATTAATAGTTAATTATAGATGGCCAACATAAACCGAGAACCTATTTGGCCACACGCACAACGAGCGTAATCCGAAGGATTTAAAACGAGCTTGAGAATGGGATTCTCAGACCGAGAGAAACTAGGTTTGGTTGGACCAAACAAAAAGCGAGCATGAAATCGTTTCAGTCGCAATAGAAGCGTGGATGGGTCGTGTCTTATGAAGACATAATGGATAAACCAAAATGGTTTGGTTCTAATCCAATGGAGGAGAATAAACCAAAGGGTTTGGTTTATTTTAAACGAATGAACCAAAAGTTGGTTCAGTTCATTTTAACTTAAAATAAACCATCATGGTTTGGTTTATTTTAACTTATATTAATGGAACGGGTTAACGGGCCTCATGGTTATGATCCAATAACCATTAAGAGAATTAGTTCTCTATAAAAGAGGGTCTAAGGGATAGTTAAGCCCTAATCCAAAACCCTAGCAATAGTTGCCGCCCACCTCTCCTTGGAGACTCTCGGCGCCAACCCCCGTTGCCGCCCAGCCCCTTGTGCTGCCGTCCAGCTCCTTGCCGGCATCCAAGCTTCATCCGGTGATCCTCCGGCAACCCTCCGGTGATCTTCCTAGGCTTCGGTGATAAAGTGAGCACTTGGCTTCCCTTGTTTGGCCGGCGCCTACTCCTCCACCAAAGCTGTCCAGTTTTCTGGACAGCTTGTTCTCTTCTTGTCGGAGCATCGTTTGGACGACAGTTAGAGCTCCGACAGCGCCTAACTTACCGGGGATTCGATCTCCGGTAATCCTCTGAGGTGGAGGACGAAGGATTCGTCAATCGGTTGACGAATACCTCTCCGGAGAAGCGAGTTTTGAGGACTCGTTTTGGATCCGAATTTGGATTCGGATCGTGATCATCTCTCGATCACGTCGTCTTCAACACGAGGCTAGTAACCCGTACGAAGACGAAGCTCGTGGCTTAGCAAAGTCATCCTAAGGATACTCGGCGTGGATACGGATAGAGACGATTCTAGCGAGGATCGTTCCAGTTGATGTCGTTCCCGCTACACGTAATACGAAAGGTATAACGTAGTTAAATTTCCTTTTATTGCAAATTTAAATTTATGGTTATGTCTGTTGGAATGTATACTGAAAGTCTAGCTCTTTTTGTATGAACATTTTATTTTGAAATAAGAATCACATGATCATTGTTTGCACTTTATATATTTATTATATATGTGTGCATATTGTCTAATATTTTACATTGTAGATAACATGGTGCTTGGTGTGGCACAGAAGATCATGTTATCAGTCCCTTGTAAAATATAAGTAGAGGCTCACAACCAAGATGATTTTGGACAAACCATTGGTATGGTTGTAGTGTAGCTTGGTATTGTTTTGTCTTGAACATAGAGTTGCACTAGTACACTTAGGTGTATTGAGCAGGACCGAAATAGAGGTGATTCAATTTATTGCTGACTACATAATTGAATTGGACCTCGGATATTATGTTGTATATGCTCTTAATCCCGATATAATAACGGGCACATGTACTTAGTATTTATTTCTTTGATTTACTAGAGGGTGAGATTTAGATGGATTAAATCAATATGTCCGGTAAGTTGGGAAATAATATTATTTACATGGTGTGCCGTTGATTATAGGAGGAAACCGTGTCCTATATACTAGGTTGATGATGTCCCCTTGAGGAGCTCATAAGGTTCATCATGTAAACCCAGCTGGTTGACTTAGTCAACATGATGATAAGGTTGAGTGGTACTACTCGAGGAGTTAGATGTTAATTAATTGATGGTCAGTAAATCGATTAATTGACGGACATTCGATATCTTAAACACGGGGAGATGAATATACAAATAATATATGGAGCCCATATTGATTTATGGGGGTTGGTGAGGTAGTTTAATGATGATCCTCTAGTGGAATGGAACATCATTGATGGATCAAGAGTGTGTGGTTCCGATCCATCGGGTGGCCAAGATCCAACTCCTTCTTATGGTCCCTATCGTAGCCTAATATAATCCTCGTGAAGTCTAGATCCAAGGATGTAAAACAAAACCTAGAACCGACGGTTGGGATGAATCCCTAGATCCGATGGTTGGGATGAAACCCTAGAACCAACGGTTGGGATTAAATCCCTAGATCCGATGGTTAGGATGAAATCCTAGAACCAACGGTTGGGATTAAATCCCTAGATCCGATGGTTAGGATGAAATCCTAGAATCAACGGTTGGGATGAAACCCTAGATCCGACGGTTGGGATGAAATCCTAGATTCGATGGTTGGGATGAAACCCTAGATCCGACGGTTGGGATAAAACCCTAGATCCGACGGTGGAGATTAAATCCCTAGATCCGACGATGGAGAATAAAGGAGGCTTAAGCCCTATTCTATAAATAGAGGCTTAGGCTTGGGCGGCAAGAAGGGATTGGAAATTAGGGTTTGGCTCTTCTTAAAGTGGGCGGCAAACATAAACCCAAGAGGCGGCTAGGGTTTTTGGGCGGCTAGAAGTTGGGCGGCAAGTTTGTTCTCCCTAGGGTTTTGGCCGGCGCCCATCTTCCTCTTCTCATCCTTGGCCAGTTCTCTTCTTTCTCCTCCCTTGCTCCTTGGTGGCCGACGGCTCTCCAACACTTGGTGGCCAAAACCCTAAGTAGAGGCTCACAACCAAGATGATTTTGGACAAACCATTGGTATGGTTGTAGTGTAGCTTGGTATTGTTTTGTCTTGAACATAGAGTTGCACTAGTACACTTAGGTGTATTGAGCAGGACCGAAATAGAGGTGATTCAATTTATTGCTGACTACATAATTGAATTGGACCTCGGATATTATGTTGTATATGCTCTTAATCCCGATATAATAACGGGCACATGTACTTAGTATTTATTTCTTTGATTTACTAGAGGGTGAGATTTAGATGGATTAAATCAATATGTCCGGTAAGTTGGGAAATAATATTATTTACATGGTGTGCCGTTGATTATAGGAGGAAACCGTGTCCTATATACTAGGTTAATGATGTCCCCTTGAGGAGCTCATAAGGTTCATCATGTAAATCCAGCTGGTTGACTTAGTCAACATGATGATAAGGTTGAGTGGTACTACTCGAGGAGTTAGATGTTAATTAATTGATGGTCAGTAAATCGATTAATTGACGGACATTCGATATCTTAAACACGGGGAGATGAATATACAAATAATATATGGAGCCCATATTGATTTATGGGGGTTGGTGAGGTAGTTCAATGATGTTCCTCTAGTGGAATGGAACATCATTGATGGATCAAGTTTGTGTGGTTCCGATCCATCGGGTGGCCAAGATCCAACTCCTTCTTATGGTCCCTATCGTAGCCTAATATAATCCTCGTGAAGTCTAGATCCAAGGATGTAAAACAAAACCTAGAACCGACGGTTGGGATGAATCCCTAGATCCGATGGTTGGGATGAAACCCTAGAACCAACGGTTGGGATTAAATCCCTAGATCCGATGGTTAGGATGAAATCCTAGAACCAACGGTTGGGATTAAATCCCTAGATCCGATGGTTAGGATGAAATCCTAGAATCAACGGTTGGGATGAAACCCTAGATCCGACGGTTGGGATGAAATCCTAGATTCGATGGTTGGGATGAAACCCTAGATCCGACGGTTGGGATAAAACCCTAGATCCGACGGTGGAGATTAAATCCCTAGATCCGATGGTGGAGAATAAAGGAGGCTTAAGCCCTATTCTATAAATAGAGGCTTAGGCTTGGGCGGCAGGAAGGGATTGGAAATTAGGGTTTGGCTCTTCTTAAAGTGGGCGGCAAACATAAACCCAAGAGGCGGCTAGGGTTTTTGGGCGGCTAGAAGTTGGGCGGCAAGTTTGTTCTCCCTAGGGTTTTGGCCGGCGCCCATCTTCCTCTTCTCATCCTTGGCCAGTTCTCTTCTTTCTCCTCCCTTGCTCCTTGGTGGCCGGCGGCTCTCCAACACTTGGTGGCCGGCGCTTCTCCTACCTCTAGGTGGCCGCCGGCAACAATGCATTGGTGGCCGACGCTTCATCCAATTGTTCCTTGGTCGGCGGTTGCATCAAACTTCCTAGTTTGGTGGCCGGTTCTAGAAAGGAAAGGTATTGTTGGTTCTCGTCCACACGTCAAGGAAGGTAAGAACGCGATCTAGAAGGCTTCTACTCGTGGAGGATCTTCGTCCACACGTCGTCCACGAGGAGGATAGGACATACGGTAGAAGATCGTAAGGTATAAAGTTTTACAACTTTATTTTCAGATCTGAGCATGTTCTTTTATGCGTTGATTATACATGTGTGCGTATGTATATATTTTGTATAATCATGGACCCCGAAGACAAACACAAAACTGGCGATCCGTTCATCGTCTCTTCCGCGGCTAACCAACTAGAAGAGTTGTGTTGCTTGAACAACTAGTTTGTTCAAGCGACCACTCAAGTTGTTAGCACGACGACGAATTGGTTGTGCTAAGGAAACTCATCCCATCCGGATTAATTTTTTCATTAGTGAAAATTTTAATCCAGGAACATGGGAGCCAATGAGCCTCCGAAGCAACCACCAACAATGTCTACACTTGTTGTACTATGCATGCATGTGATGTGTGTGTTGTAATAAATGTAGATTTATTATTTTTATTTCTTCCGCTGTGCACATGTTTACAAAACATGTACGAACACACACTCGTCGCGGTGCCGGAAACCCAACAGTGGTATCAGAGCCCAGGTTGTGTTTCGACATAATCGTAAAATGGTTTTGCGATAGTCATAATGATATTTCTGGAAATTTTCTACTTTTGGAAAGTTAGAAGTATTTATGGAAATTTTCAATTTTGGAAAGTCTAGAAGTATTTATGGAAATCTTCCACTTTTGGAAAGTTGGAAGTATTTATGGAAATTGATATTTTCCATAAATAAAATATTTGATTAGATTTTGGAAATTTGTTTCCTAATTTAATCTTGATTTGATTTGGGAAATCAAATCTTAAAATATTTTATTTCCATAAGTAGCTTTGATGATTTAGGAAATTGGTTTCCTAAATTGACTTTCCTTAATCAACTATTTCCATAAATAAAATATGTGATTAGATTTGAAAATTTGTTTCCTAATTTAATCATGATTTGATTTGGAGAATCAAATCTTAAACATATTTTATTTCCATAAATAGTTATGACAAATAAGAAAATTATGTACATGACATAATCGTATGTCATGTAATTGCATTAGATGCATATCATTATGTCATGCGTGTCGTGACATGTAGATGTATATCATGTATGTCATGCCATGTAGATAATAGTTATTTGCATGCAAAGAGGATGAGACATAAACCCTAACTCAATATTAAAGCTTACACCTTCCATTAATATGGTTAGAACCAGAGTTCCGTTTCTTGTTTGGGTTGTTGGACTCTCTCCAAGCCCGGCTCGAACCCGAACATGTTCAAACCATGGAATAGTTTAATACTAATATGGTAAAAGTCAGAGGTCAATCGTTAGCTTTGGTTGTTGGACTCTCTCCAAGCCGGGCTAATTGGTTGAATGCGCTCTAACCATATTAAAACTATTTCTCGATTAATGGGTTGGCTTTAACCTGGAGCATCGGCTTGTTGGACTCTCTCCAAGGTCGATGTAAAGGGAGGTGAAGTTGGGTGCTATGCATATGATGCATACTTGTTAATGTGTTAACAACCCGATGTATGTGTGAACATTCAATTAGTTGATAGCACATTGTGATAGTTGCATATACGTGATATGCAATCGGTATAGTTGATACCTATCGTCGTAGTTATGAATGGCTTGTTGGACTCTCTCCAAGGTTGTTCATATCTATGATGGATATCATCCCATTCGGAGATGGACCTACGATCTCCCGAAGTGATTTTAGGGTTTTTGAAATTCGAAAAATGAATGGGATTTATAAATGTATATTGATGCATTTTAAAATCATTTTCTCATATATGCTCGTTTTGTATTTCTAGGTCAATAAATTGATCATGACGTCTTTGAATTTGAGCACTATTTTGGATTCGAACAAACTGACTGGGCCTAACTTCCTGGACTGGCTTAGAAACCTGAGAATTGTTCTCAAGGCGGAAAAGCTTGCATATGTCTTTGAAGAGCCTCTTCCCAACCGTCCTAAGGACGATGCAACTCCAGACCAAATGTTGGTCTATCAGAAGCATGTGGCAGATTCTGAGCTGGCGAGTTGCATCATGCTAGCGGCGATGGTACATGAGCTGCAAAAGCAGCATGAGCATATGGATGCTAATACTATGGTCTTTCATCTTCATGAGTTGTTCGATGAGCAAGCGAGATCCGAAAGGTTCGAGGTCTCTAGGCTCCTCTTCACCACGAAGATGCAAGAAGGTTCGTCTGTAGTACAGATTGTGCTAAAGATGAACGGGTACATCGAGCGGCTAGCCACCCTCGGGTTTGTGATGGATCATGAGTTAAGTATTGATTTAATTCTGCATTATTTGTCTAAGAGTTTCTCACAATTTGTGATGAACTATCGGATGAACAAATTGTAATCCACTATTCCCGAGCTCCTCAATATGCTGAAGACTGTGGAGCCTTCTGTGAAGTATGAGGAGAAGGCGGTTCTGTTAGTTGATTCCTCAAAGAAAGGTTCTAAGAGGAAGGCAAAAGAACAGAAGAAATGGAAGAACAAAAAGGCGAAGAAGGCAGAACCAGCGCAAAAGGGCACTTGCCATCATTGTGGCAAGGAAGGCCACTGGCGAAGAAACTGCAAGATTTATCTTGAGTCCATGAAGAAGAAGAAGGCATCTGATGCCCCATCCTCTTCAGGTATCTTCGTTATTGATTGTCATTCTATTTCCTTAGACACTTGGGTATTGGATACTGGGTGTGGCTCACATATATGTAATGACATACATGGCTAAGGAATAGAAGAAGACTTGTCAGAGGAGAGTCAAATTTGCGAGTTGGCAATGGAGCAAAGGTTGCTGCGGTCGCCATCGGAACTTATTTGCTGAAACTCCCTAGTGGACTAGTCTTGGAACTGGACAATTGCTATTATGTTCCTTCTCTAATAAAGAACATTGTTTCTATTTCCTGTTTAAATAGAAATGATTTCCATTTAACATTTAGTAACAATTGTTGTTATATAACTTTGAATGGCGTACTTTATGGAACTGGAACTTTGAGTAATGGCATTTATACGTTGGACGTATCCAGTGACATTTTCAATATCGAAGCGAGCAATACGCGTGCTCGAAAAGATAATCAATTAGACTCCTACATGTGGCATTGTCGTCTTGGCCATGTAAGCAAGAAATGCATGTCCGAATTACACAGACGTGGAATTCTGGAATCGTTTGAATTGGATTCATACGATACATGCGAATCATGCTTAAAAGGCAAGATGACTAAGTTACCTTTTACTGAAAAAGGTGAACGAGTGGGAGAGTTACTAGGTCTAGTACATATTGAGGTATGTGGACCTATGTCAACTCAAACTTTAGGAGGCTATAGCTACTTCATTACCTTCACCGATGATCACTCACGGTTTGGGTATGTGTTCTTGATGAAACACAAGTCTGAAGCCTTTGAAAGGTTCAAAGAATTCAGAAATGAAGTAGAGAAACAACATGACAAGAGTATTAAAATATTTCGATTGGATCGAGGTGGTGAATACTTAAGTCAAGAGTTTCTTGATTATCTAAGAGACAATGACATATTGTCTCAATGGACTCCGCCATATACACCACAGCATAATGGTGTATCTGAGAGGCGTAACCAGACCTTGTTGGACATGGTCAGGTCAATGATGAATCATGCGAATCTTCCCAAGTCCTTTTGGGGCTATGCACTTCAGACAGCTGTTTACTTGATAAACAGAATGTCTACCAAGGTAGTCTCTACTACTCCATATGAGATATGGAATAGTAAGAAACCTCATGTATCTTACTTGAAGATATGTGGTTGTCCTGCTTATGTGAAGCGGACTGCATTAGACAAATTGGATGCTAAGTCTGATAAATGTCTATTTATTGGATACCCTAAGGAAACAAGGGGTTACCAATTCTATCATCCTGTGGAACAAAAGGTGTTTGTTTCAAGGCATGCTGTGTTTCTAGAGAAAGAGTTTCTCTTGCAAGAAAACAGTGGGAGTGTTGTCGAGCTTGAGGAGGCTCGAGAGACTCAAATAGACATTGATGAGATACCTAGTGAAGCACAACAGCCGATAACTCATAGTGATGAGCAATCGGCTGGACCTATTGTAACACCACATATTCGTAGATCTGGTAGAACACACAATATTCCTGAGAAATATGGATTTTTCGTAAGTGAATCAAACGACGTGTTACTCATTGATGATGAGGAGCCTACCAATTATGAAGAAGTGTTGACAAGTTCAGAAAGGGATAAGTGGCTTGGTGCCATGAAGTCGGAAATGGATTCCATGTATAAAAACCAAGTTTGGAACTTGGTAGACCCACCTGAAGGCATAAAGCCTATAGGGTGCAAGTGGGTTTTCAAGAAGAAAACCGACATGGATGGTAATGTGATTACCTATAAGGCTAGATTGGTGGCGAAAGGATATCATCAAAAGCAAGGTGTTGATTATGACGAAACCTATTCGCCTGTAGCTATGCTTAAATCCATTCGGATGCTCCTGGCCATAACGGCTCATTATGATTATGAGATATGACAGATGGATGTGAAGACAGCTTTCCTTAATAGGAAACCTGCTCGAGGACGTGTATATGATACAGCCTGAGGGTTTCACATAGGTTGATAAAACCAAGGTATGCAAATTGCGACGATCCATTTATGGATTGAATCAAGCATCCAGGAGCTGGAATATCCGTTTTGATGAGACAATCAAAAGGTTTGATTTCTCACAAAATCCAGACGAACCTTGTGTGTACAAGAAGGTTAGTGGGAGTGCAGTCGTATTCCTAGTATTGTATGTCAATGACATATTACTTATAGGAAACGATGTTTCAATCTTATAGTCAGTTAAGGTTTGGTCATCCAAGACATTCTCTATGAAAGACCTGGGAGAAGCAACCTACATCCTCGGGATTAAGATCTATAGAGATAGATCGAAACGGTTGCTTGGTCTTTCGCAGTCTACATATATAGACCGAGTGCTAAAGAGGTTTAGCATGTCGGAATCCAAGAAAGGCTTTCTACCCATCAGGTATGGGGTACACCTTTCGAAGTCTATGTGTCCGTGCACAGAAGACGAGAGGATTTGCATGAGTAAGATTCCCTATGCATCCGCAATAGGATCTATCATGTATGCTATGTTATGTACGAGGCCCGATGTATCGTATGCTCTGAGTGTCACGAGCAGATACTAGTCTGATCCAGGAATGGATCATTGGGTGACTGTTAAGACGATCCTTAAGTACTTAAGAAGAACTAAGGATGCGTTCCTAATATATGGAGAAGGGTACATGGTGATACGTGGGTATACGGATGTCAGATCTAGACAGACAAGGATGATTCCATGTCTTAGTCTGGGTATGTATTCACCTGGAATGGAGGCGCAATAAGTTGGAAAGGTTCCAAGCTTGATACTATAGTGGATTCTGCCACTAAGGCAGAATACATTGCAGCTTTGGAAGCAGCAAAGGAAGCGGTTTGGATCAAGAAGTTCATCTCTGAACTTGATGTGGTCTCATCAATGATCCAAACATGTGCTTCGCCGCTATCATCTTATCAGAGAGATCATCAGTAGGAACGAAATACAAATCAAGAAAATTCCCACTGAAAGGAACTTAGCGGATCCTTTGGCTAAAGCATTACCTCAAAGTAAGTTTGAGGGTCATGTTAGTGCTTATGGTATTGGATACCGTAGCGATTGGCATTAGGCCAAGTGGGAGTCTGTTAGTAATATATGAGAGATGTCCTAAGGCAATCGCCTTATGTATGAACCATTTATATGATAAATGAAGATTCACTATTTGAGTATACATGTTTCATGTATTTGATTGGATCTTAAACTCATTTATCGAATGTCCTCGATACGATTCACGATGAGAGAATTTGTGATTGGATCACAACTAGTGAGTATCTCTACATGTGTAATTGTGATGTATCGGAATTATCCCTAGTCGATGAATTGATGGATTTGGACACCATCAATTCTGTCGAGACTAGCACGAGGAATACTCCTTGGTGTATCCAAGCAGCTGATTCTCACTGGCTGGAAACATTGTGATGTCCGGAGTTGATCGTGGATGCTAGTTATGGTAACTAGTTCATTGGAGTGACCAGCCGTAAGACTTCATATGGTTCTCTGCATATATAGATATGTCAATGAAGTTCTTACTGTAGTTTAAGTGCGATGTTCCTTTGACTTGCGGTATTCAAGTCATCTTGATCTTGGAGACTTATGCTTTGACATCTTAAGCAAGCATCTCTAAGGAGATGTGGACCCGGGATGATTGGGTATAAGTCGAAGTGATCGAAGGTGTTTGAATAGCCTATAAAGGATTCACCACTCCTTGCGAGGAGATGTATACCCATGGCCTCTCGTCGGATTGTTACTAAAGTCTTTGGTCAAAGCATTACATGTTAAGAGTAAGGTACTCTTCGATACATGTGTAGTAACTAGAATCCGTAGGACGAGGAAATGATACTGGGCTAGGTGTGACGTAGTCAGCCTAGTGGGGACTGACACTATAGGTCATGTCCTGAAACAAGTGGGTATAAGATGAGTGAAGGGAATGGGGCACGAATCATTCGAGCTGCTGAAGGGTTTCAGAAATAGTTCTGGATCAACCGTTTATCTTTTCGGTTAATTGGGGATCATGATGTACTACTAGGTGCCACTTATGATCGTTCTATAATTAATGGTTAATTATAGACGGCCAACATAAACCGAGAACATATTTGGTCACACGCACAACGAGCGTAATCCGAAGGATTTAAAACGAGCTTAAGAATGGGATTCTCAGACCGAGAGAAACTAGGTTTGGTTGGACCAAACAAGAAGCGAGCATGAAATCGTTTCAGTGGCAATGGAAGCGTGGATGGGCCGTGTCTTATGAAGACATAATGGATGAACCAAAATGGTTTGGTTCTAATCCATTGGAGGAGAATAAACCAAAGGGTTTGGTTTATTTTAAACGAATGAACCAAAAGTTGGTTCGGTTCGTTTTAACTTAAAATAAACCATCATGGTTTGGTTTATTTTAACTTATATTAATGGAGCGGGTTAACGGGCCTCATGGTTATGATCCAATAACCATTAAGAGAATTAGTTCTCTATAAAAGAGGGCTTAAGGGATAGTTAAGCCCTAATCCAAAACCCTAGCAATAGTTGTCGCCCACCTCTCCTTGGAGACTCTCGGTGCCAACCCCCATTGCCGCCCAGCCCTTTGTGTCGCCGTCCAGCTCCTTGCCGGCGTCCAAGCTTCATCCGGTGATCCTCTGGCGACCCTCCGGTGATCTTCCTAGGCTTCGGTGATAAGGTGAGCACTTGGCTTCCCTTGTTTGGCCGGCGCCTACTCCTCCACCAAAGTTGTCCAGTTTTCTGGACAACTTGTTCTCTTCTCGTCGGAGCATCATTTGGACGACGGTTAGAGCTCCGACAGCGCCTAACTTACCGGGGATTCGATCTCCGATAATCCTCTGAGGTGGAGGACGAAGGATTCATCAATCAGTTGACGAATACCTCTCCAAAGAAGCGAGTTTTGAGGACTCGTTTTGGATCCGAATTTGGATTCGGATCGTGATCATCTCTCGATCACGTCGTCTTCAACACGAGGCTAGTAACCCGTACAAAGACGAAGCTCGTGGCTTAGCGAATTCATCCTAAGGATACTCGGCGTGGATACGGATAGAGACGATTCTAGCGAGGATCGTTCCGGTTGATGCCGTTCCCGCTACACGTAATACGAAAGGTATAACGTAGTTAAATTTCCTTTTATTGCAAATTTAAATTTACGGTTATATCTACACTTGTTGTACTATGCATGCGGGTGATGTGTGTGTTGTAATAAATATAGATTTATTATTTTTATTTCTTCCGCTGTGCACATGTTTACGAAACATGTACGAACACACACTCGCCGCGGTACCGAAAACCCAACACCGCGAGGATGAATCGCGACACCTGCTGCAACCTCGCGGAAGGTGCCGCGAGGATGCTCCAGCGGCGGCGATGGAAGAGGGAGGGGAGAAGGAATCGTACCGGATTGGGGGAGAAGCGCCGCGTGAAGAGGAATCGAGGAAAGGAGGGAAGCGCTAATTAGGGGAAAATCAGTGACGAATTCTATTTCGTTGCAATACTCGTCGCCAATTTGGCGATGAATCATGTATTCGTCGTCAAATTTGCGACGAATTTATATGTCGTCACAAAATCCTGCGACGAACTTTTTTTTCGTTGCTAAATTGGCGTCGAAAAATAAATTCGTCACCAATTTAGCGATAACTTTTATGTTCGTCACCAAATTTGTTGGAAAATTTGCAACGAAATCATATTTCGTTGTTAATTTTCGCAACGAATTAAATTTTCGTTGCCAATTTGCAATGAAATTATAATTCTTTGCAAAATTTGCAACGAAAATGTAATTCATTGCAAAAATTTGCAACAAATTTGATTTTTCGTCGCAAATTTGCGACGAAAAATCATTTTCCTCGCAAATTTTCAACGATATTTGCGACGAAAATAAATTTGTTAGAAATGTAAATAATTTTGCAATAAAAAAATTTTTGTTGAAAATTTTGTTACTAATTTACGACGAAATTTGAAATTCGTCACTAATTTTATTGCAGATTTCCAACAAATTATTTTTGTTGCAAAATTTCTTCGCTAAATTGATGTTTTTTTGTAGTGACATTGGTCTATCGAATAGGCAACTCGATCTTTTCAGGTGCTCAGATCCGGTCCAGGCGACTCCATCTTAGCCTTATCCACTTCGACACTTTTTGAAAAAATTTTGATCCTAGGCACCCGGACCTAGTCCAGTCGCCTACCTGTATCTGCCATCTGAGGCTAACTCCTAGTCGCCTCGGAACAATCCAATCTCTTGTTGGTGCAATCGGCCCAAGTCACGATTGACCAGAACTCAAGTTTGACTCGAGTGATGTTTTGATGTTCGACAAAAATATATGACAATGTAATTGTCATGGGAAAGTCCAAGTCTTGTGTACTTGGCATAGAAAGTCCAAGTGGGACACTTGGCATTTGGCAAAGTCCAAGCATGGGTCTTGGCAAGGTAAAGTCCAAGTCATGGGTACTTGGCATGGAAAGTCCAAGTGGGACACTTGGCATTTGGGAAAGTCCAAGTCTTGAGTACTTGGCACAAGGAAAGTCCAAGCATGGTCTTGGCATGGAAAGTCCAACATGGGTTGGCAAGGAAAAGTCCAAGCATGGGTCTTGACATGGAAAGTCCAACATGGGTTGGCAAGGGAAAGTCCAAGCTTGTGTCTTGACATTTGAGAAGTCCAAGGGTTTGATATTGGCTGTGTAAAGTCCAAGCGGGAGTCTTGGCAGCATAAGTCCAATGGTTGGTGGCGTAAAGTCCAAGCGGAGTCTTGGCGGCGTAAGTCCAATGTGCCTTGGCGGTGTAGACACTATTAGCATGACATAGCCGACGGAAGCACCTGGAGGCTAGCGCAATGGATGAACAAGTCATGGATGACTTGGAGGGATCCGAGAGGCGTGAGGCTGATGGAGGTGGCTAGAAGGCTTAGGTCTAGGCTAAGGATGGTCTAGCAAGTATGGGGGCACCATACTTGGGTTAAAACCTCATTTTTGAGGTTGGCAGTCGACTGGTATTATGGCCGGTTCGACTGCCGTGAGTCGACTTGAGTTCGACTGCCAGTTTAGAGCTGGAAATGCTCTGGCAGTCGACTGCTCATTGGAGCAGTCGACTGGTGTCGACGACAGTCGACTGCCAAGGGTCGGCAGTCGACTGCCAGTCCAATGTCGAGCACAGAACGCTCCGTAGCCGACTGGGCAGTCGACTACGGGCGCTGGCAGTCGACTGCCAAGAGTCCCATTGGAACTTGTCCAACGTGGATTGAGCCGTTGTCTCACGACACAGGCATCATCGACCGGGTGACTTATGGCGGTCGATCGATAAAGTAAAATCCGATTTCATCATCAGTTCTTGGGGAGCTTTCTTGAGGCTATTTGAAGGCGATTTGCAGGTGCATTTTAGGGCCCTTCAACCTCATCCAAGCAACCAACAAGAAAAGCCCTCAAACCCTAATTTTTGTAAAGTGTTCTTTACATTTCCTTTGTATTTGCTTGTATTTCTTTCGTTTATTGTTGTAAATATTTGTACGAGGTTTCTCCGCCTCCGACTTGTTGTCGAGAAGGAGTTTATTGATTAGTCATTGCATTGGCGTCGCTAGAGCTCGTTAGAGCTCGATCCGTGGAGTAGGAACCGTGTGGTTCCGAACCACGTTAAATCTTCGTGTTATTGTGTTTGTGATTGTGTTTCGTTATTGTTATCATATATATATTTCGTTGTGCTAACGAAACTTGTAGACATGAACACGCGAACGAATTCCATCTACAAACGATCAAACGCTATTCACCCCCCTCTAGCGGTGTCAAATTTCCTACAATTGGTATCAGAGCCCGGGGCTCTTCTACGGACTAACCGCCGGGAGCTAAGACAAAGAGGCTAGAGGGTGAAGATGGAAGAACCATTGGGATGGGACATCAACACCCCAATTCCCTATTCCTTCTATGGACGAGAAGGTTTCAATTCTTGGAAGGCGAGAATTGAAGATTTTTTGATGATGAGAGACCTTGAGGAGTGGTCCGCGTTGATGGAAGGATTTGAATATCCTAAGGGACCAAAGGGAGGGTTTCTCAAGAAGAAGAAGTGGAGTGAAGAGCAACTCCAACAATTCGATAAAAACAAGAAGGTAATCAAATTCATTTTTGATTTAATTCCTAATGACCTTTTGTGTAGTCTAGGTGACTATGTGGATGCCAAGGAGCTATGGAGCGATTTGGCCAAGCTCCATGAAAGTCTATCATCGATCCAAGAAGAAGGACCATCACCCTCTCAAGCTTAAGCAAGCACATCCCCATCTAAAGAGCTTGAGGAGTCGGAAGTTGATAGGGAGTCGACTTCCGGATCGGAGAAAGAAGAGGTGGAAGAGGTGGAAGAAGCATCCACCTCAAGGATTGAGGGGGAGGAGAGAACTTCCACACCGGAGCCGGAACAAATTCAAGAAGAAGTCTCAACCTCCGGGAGGAATGAAGAATCCACTCCAATCACCACATCCACCATAGGTAACTCAAACATATCAATTTGTAATAAAAATCATATCATATGTTTTGAGTGTAGAGAAGCCGGGCACTACAAGAGCAAGTGCCCAAAGAAGATCAGAAAAGCTCCTCCGGCACCAAAACCTCAAGAAAGATCAAAAGATGCCGGTGCCACCACTAGAAGAAGCAAAGAGCACGTCATTTGCTTCAAGTGTCAACAACCGGGGCATTTTAGGAATTCATGCCCTAGGGGGAGCAAGAAAGTCAAAAAGGAAGCTATACATGTAGGGGGAGCCTCCAAGGCAAACCCTAAGGTATATTTCAATAATGCACCTTCTAGATTTAATAGTCAAAAGCATGCTAGGAATTTTAATTCCCTTGTAATTCATAAAGAGCATGCTAGAAGTAAGGAATTTTGCTTAGGTGCTAAAAATGATTACCTTAGGAGTAAGGAGAAATTTGGGACTAATGTCCCTAAAAATATTTTACCTAAGGAATCAATTAGGAAAATAGGAGAACATCTAGATCTAAATCCTAAATGGACTAGGCATATGCCTAGAAAGTCTCATGCCCATAGTTCAAATCAAAATTCTAAAATTGGGCAATTAGAAGTAGAGAATCAAGTCTTGAGGTCAAGGCTTGAAAAACTTGAGAAGACCCTTAAAATTATACAAAATCAATTTAAAGGGTCAAATGATCAAAAGTCTAGGTCCAAATCTCAAAATCAACACTTAGGACCTAAGAGTCAAAAGTCAACCAAGGGCAAGCAAGGTTTGGGTCACAAACCTAAGCCTAAGGTAGCTTATCATAGTGTTCCATTTGATTATGGAACACAAACTAGGTCTAGGAAGACCAAGGTCAATAGGAAAGTCATCCCTAAGGTTGACCAAAGGTTGTGCCTAGTGGCTAGGGTTTCTAGGAAACCTAGGGTGGCCACTAAGAAGGTTGTAAGGGGATTTACCCCTAGAGTCAACCTAGGTAAGACCCAAATGACCAAGGCTAACAAGCCTAGGAGGGTCATTAGGAAGGTATCTAAGGAGGTTATCCCTAAGGAATACCTAATTAACCCTAGGAGCTCAAATCGATTTTGGGTTCCTAAGAGCGTGATTGATTCACGCTAGATGGGGTTAGGGTGTGCCAACCTTGATTGGATGGGTAGTTAACTCAACCATGATAAAGGTGGCATTTTAGGTCATTTTCAAGGTTATGGTTATCTTGGGAATGTGGTTTGATTTGAATCCTAAAGGTTTTTAGGATGTGCCAATATTAATTAAGAAGTTTGATAATTTGATCAAATTGGCACAATTTAGTTATAGAGGTTTTAATGTGTCAATTTGGGTTTTTGACACACTAGGGAGATTAATGATAATATGGCAAAATATATCTAATTATATCAAATGACAATTAATATTAAAATTTAGGTATTACTATATCTATATATTTTATATGTCATGTTTTGTTTTTCATATAACATGTCATGACATTATGTTTATTTTAATCATTTATATGTCATGTTCATATTTAGGATTAAGGTTTCAAATGTCATGTGTTTTTAGATTTCATCTTATGCCATGACATCATAATTATGAGCATATGCTTATTTATATCATTTCTAATGTCATAATCATTCATGTATTTAAGAAAAATTGCGATTGAAATTGATTTAAGGACTATGGCATGACTTGGAGTCTCATTCATAAGGGAATCAAGTAGAGTTGCCTTAAAAGATGCATGAAACCCTAGTTTAAATGAACCAAAACCCACATCTCACATCCAATTGATATGTATGTGTATTTATACACCCTAGATACATGTGAGATGCTAGGATATGAGTTAAGTTCAAGGTGCATAGTTTTTGCATCTAGGTGAACTAAAACTCATCTAATTTCAAAAGTGGATCATTGGGAGAACATGTGTACAAGTCATGTACATAGAGTCCAAGGAATATGATCCAAAATAAGGTTTTGAAAATATTTTAAAATTATTTTGAAAAACCTTGGTGAAGTCTATCTTTTGATAGCAATCACCATTGATAGAGTTGATACAAAATAGGGTCAAAACATTAAAAATTTCAATGGTTTTGAGTTTTGTATCAAACTCACTATTTTATGGGTAAAATAATTTTCAAATATTTTTCACCCATTGTATTGACTATAAGTAATATACGTATCAAATTTTATGATTTTTCAAATTACGTAGAATTACTTATGCTTCTCCAAATCTCGATTCTGATAGCTGAAATTCGGAAATTTCAGCTATCGATCGCCTTGGTGGCGATTGGATCGATATGGGTGGCAATCGTGATTACTATCGAGTCAATCGCCAGTCGATTCGGGAAAACAAGGTTGTTTATCCCGTGTTCAACCATTGTAAAGGTCCCTAATCTCTCCTAACCCTAGGATATGCTTTGGGAAGCATTATAAAGGGTGAAAATCCATTGGATATGGATTAGGAGATGTGTTAGGTCAAAGTATCAAATTTAGGGTAAGTGAAAGTTCTATGTTGAACTTAGAACCTTAATTTTGATGGTTTAGAGTTTCTATTGGCTTAGGGGCTTCCCAAGGACATTGTTGGTGCAATGGTCAAGGGGGAGCAAGCATTTAGGGGGAGTTATCCATCTTGGGATGATGGATGAGTTTTTCTCCTTGAAGAGGAGAAGTTATTAGGAGAGTATCATCAATTGGGAAAATTGATGGGTTTTTGATACCCAATTTGGAAATTGGGAGAGAGAGTATAGGATTGCCTCTCTTGAGTGATATGTGACTTATCACTAGGAAGATGATAGGCATCCTAGGTATTTTTGGGTCAAGGGGGAGATTGTAAGATCTCATTGGGACATGAGACATTGACCTCCTTGGAGAGAAGACCTTTTTGATGTATGTCAAAAAGGGGTAGAAGATTAAATTACCAATTTGGAAAATTGGTAAGGGGTTTGAGTTAGTGTTCTAACTCAATGATTTGTTTGTTTTTTGTCAAACATCAAAAAGGGGGAGATTGTTGGTGCAATCGGCCCAGGTCACCATTGACCAGGACTCGAGTTTGACTCGAGTGATGTTTTGATGTTCGACAAAAATATATGACAATGTAATTGTCATGGGAAAGTCCAAGTCTTGTGTACTTGGCATAGAAAGTGTTGGGTCGGATCGATTGAATGGCCGGCTAGAGGGGGGTGAATAGCCCTCTTTCGTTGGATGTCGTAATTCACTCGTCTACAAAACATTAGCGAAAGTGGAAGCAATAAACTAAGACAAGAAAATAGAAATAAAACAAAGACAATACAAACACCGAGATGTAATGTGGTTCACGGCTACGCCGCTAATCCACGGTCCGATTCGTCCACGGTGAATCACTCCGCAATCTATCCACTAGATCTCTCCTTTGCACAAAGCTAGGTGGAGGTAACCTCTTTACAATCTCTCTTCTTACAATAGAATGGAAATAAAACTAGTAAGAAGAGTGGAAGAACACTTAGAGTACTTTGGGAGCAATTTGGAGCATAAGCATTAGCCTCTCAAAGGCTCACACCCTCTCTTTTTATAGAGAGGGCTATTTTCTTCCCGTTGGCCGCCATCACGATCATTGGCCCTTGGCGATCGCGCTACAACGGCCTCCGAACACGTCGGATCCCGACCGTTGTAGTCCAACGAAACTCTTGGCAGTCGACTGCTGGACCTCACCAGTCGACTACTGCCTCCGTAGTCGGCGCCATCGGCTACAAACGGTCTGGCGAAACCCTATTGACGATCACGCCTTCGATGATCATTCGTCTTGCGATCGACTCCCCGTATGGCGATCAGCGCCACAATCCAACACGATCGTATACGGTCGAAACTCACTCGACTGGAAGCGTCATTGCCATGACATGGCAGTCGACTAGTGTCGGGAAAACCCATCCGACACTTGGCCAAATGGCCAAGTTTCACCTAAGAGCTACCCTTCCCCGGGTTACAATCGCTCACTCTCATCTCTCGAAGTCCCTCGCCTTCAAAGTTCTCTTCGTTCTCGGCCACGTCCCTCGGCAGCATCAGGCGCATGGCTCTGCAATGCTCCTTCGCGTCTCTTGCCTCGAAGTCTACTTCCTCCGGCTTTACTCCAAGCTTCTCGTCCGGCGGTCCATCGGATGCTCCAAGCGCACGGCTTCCGCAAAGCTATCCTTCACCGACTCAAGGCACGAGTCATGAGATGTGAAACTCGCCACGGCTCCATGTGCGAATTACTAAGTCCTGCACGACTCCAACGCACATATCAAATCAACATAACACACTAACTTAAACCCTTTGCCACACCATCAAAACCATATTACGACAAGAGATTGCCCTAACAATCTCCCCCTTTTTTATGTGTGGCAATCCGTTTAAGTTAGGTAAAAATATTTGATATAAATTCTAAGGTAAGAAAGCATGTAAAGATAAACATGATATAGCAACATGCAACTCCCCCTTAATCCATGAAACTCTCTATACAAATTTTCTCCCCCTATCATATATTTCTCCCCCTAAAATAATTAACTTAAACATAATTATTTCTCCCCCTTTGACACCATCAAAAAGATTAACACTAAGTTATAAGCTCATGGCATCAAGTATAAAGAGAAACATACATTAAAATCAGTCAAAACCTGATAAATTCAGGTTACTGTACTTGTTCATCGATCCATCGATCATTCATCGGTATAGCGATCGGCACAAAGGAATCCGAATTTCTGATTTTCTGGATGAATTTCAGAAATGCATTATTAATTCCAGAAAATTCTAAAAATTCGAAAATTTGGGGAACATATTTCTTTTAAGTATATCTATCAGTAAAAAATAGGTTTCCATGAAAAATCATTATATTTCCACGTATTTGCCAAAAATCAAAAAGCTTTAAAAACTATTAGGTTTTTGATCATAAGAGTATCCATTTTAACACCTAGTCTTGCATCCAATTGTTTCAAAACATGAATACATGTATTTTAAAGTAAGAAATTATTTTGAAAACATATGAAATATCCAACCATGATCTTTGGGCAATATGTCTATGAATTAAACATAAGCTTTCCCCATGATTGGTCTATTATTGCTATTTTGATACTTTAAATGACCATCTAAATGTCATAGGCATTAGTGGACATTTGTATCATCCTAACATCTCACCCATGCTAAGTTTGCAATCAAGTTAGCCTATAGTGAGTGTGAGATGCATCCTAGGGGGTATTTGTATATACTTAACCAATATATTCATGCAATTCTATCAAGGTTAAGTATCACCCTAATAATCCTCATGATCATAAGAGCATATATGAATTAATTTTACATTATGATCATGAAATACATGTATTCATTAAATAATAATCATGCATTAGGTATTGTATGATGATAATAAACAAGGTATCACCTAAAGCATGATTCAAACCTATTTCTCATGATAACGTGCCAAATTTCAAAAACATACATCATGATTGCAAATAAACATAGGAATTACATCAATCATCATGATTTAAGCATTATTATCTATTTATGGGCACGTTATCATCACCCAACACTATTCTAAAAATGTTGTCCCGCCATCCTAAGTCAACCAAAATATGATATAGGTTTATTCCATATGGTTGACTACCCTAGGGTTATCCTAACCCTTAAGGATGGATTTTGGAACCCAAAATAAGTTCTTTCCTATTGGGTTCACTAAGTATTCCTTGGGGATCCATTTCCTAGCTATTACTTTCTTCTTATCTTGTCCCCTAGCTATAAGGCATTTGTAGGCCTTTTCATTTTCCTTTTCCTTGTAGCCTAGGCTCTTTTTGTTGAAACTAGCTCTTTGGCTCCCTAAGATCATGTTCAATGTGTTGGAGCCAATTGTGAATTTTTCTAGGGCTTTTGTTAAATAATCTACCTTTTCCCTTAATGCCCTATTTTTATCCATGCATGCATCACTAATATTAAGTGGCATATAGTTATCATGTGAGCATGCTTCATCATGGCAAGAAGAATTATTTTCATTTAAGCATGCATTTTCTAGCTTATGCTCTAAATCCTTAATTTGAACAAGCATGCTTTTATTTTTCTTTTTCATTCCAAATAAGTCCTTAGTTAAACTAGAAATTATGGAAACTATTTTCTTAGGAGAAGCTTTCGTTACCATAGTTTCCATATCCTCTTCTTCTTCGGATGATGAGGATGTAGAAGCTCCCCCTTCATTTGAGCTCTCCCCTCTTGAGCTTAATCCTCCATTTTCGGATGAAGAGCAATCCAAGTCATCAAAGGCCATCAAGGCCAAATTGGTGACAAAGGCATTCTCCTCATCCGATGATGATGAGGAGGATGAGGATGGATCATCCCAAGTCCTTGCCTTGAGAGCTTTAGCCTTTCCCTTTTCCTTTGTCTTCTTCTCCTCTTCCTTCTTTTTCTTGCTCCCCTTTTTCTTCTTCTTTTCTTCTTTCTTTTTCCTCTCTTCCTTGCTCTTGTTTAGGAGAGGACAATTGTCCCTTATGTGCCCCTCTCCTTGGCAATTGTAGCATATGATCTTCCCCCTTGGTCTTCTATTCCTATCATGAGATTTATCAAATCTAAAATTATTAAATGTACGTCTTACCTTCCTTACCATGTAGGCTTCTTCCGTGCTATCCATGGAGGAGGTAGAGGCTTCATCATCGGAGGAGGAGGGGATCTCTATCTTCTTCTTCCCCTTATTTGCCAACAATGCTACTCCCCTTGAAGGTTGTATTTTTGGCTCTTCTTGTATTCCTTCAAGCCTAGATTCATGTAATTCTATAGTGGAGAAAAATTCATCTAGAGTACTTACCTCTAGATTCTTTGAGATGTAAAATGAGTCCACCATTGAACTCCACTTGGATGATCAGGGGAAAGCATCTATGACCTTCATTATCATATCGCGATTGGAGAGCCTTTCTCCTACACTTGTTAGTCCATTTAAAATTTCTTTGAATCTAGAATGCAAAGAAGTTACCTTTTCTCCCTTTTCTAATTTAATGTTGGATAGTTGGGAGCGGAGGAGATCTCTCCTTGCTAGCTTTGCCTCGGATGTGCCTTCATGAAGCTCAATTAGCTTCTCCCACATCTCCTTGGCGCTTAGGCATTCTCCTATTCGGTTGATTTCTTGTTGGGGGAGCATATTGAAGAGATGATGCTTGGCTTTTGAATTTGCAAGGTGCTCTTCCCTTTGCCTTTTGGTCCACCTAGATTTCTCTATTGGCTTCCCCTCTTCATCCCTAGGCAAAACGAAACCGGATTCCATTGTAATCATAATGTCAAAATCCGTTTCGAAAAATACCTCCATTCGCTTCTTCCACCAAGCGAATTCTCCTTCAAACTTCGGAGGATGGATGTTGGAGCCGGCCATTTTAAAAGTTGCTTGTTGTGGCGGTTAGTCCTCGACAAGCTTTCCTCGGCTCTGATACCACTTGTTGGGTCGGATCGATTGAATGGCCGGCTAGAGGGGGGTGAATAGCCCTCTTTCGTTGGATGTCGTAATTCACTCGTCTACAAAATGTTAGCACAAGCGGAAGCAATAAACTAAGACAAGAAAATAGAAATAAAACAAAGACAATACAAACACCGAGATGTAACGTGGTTCACGGCTACGCCGCTAATCCACGGTCCGATTCGTCCACGGTGAATCACTCCGCAATCTATCCACTAGATCTCTCCTTTGTACAAAGCTAGGTGGAGGTAACCTCTTTACAATCTCTCTTCTTACAATAGAATGGAAATAAAACTAGTAAGAAGAGTGGAAGAACACTTAGAGTACTTTGGGAGCAATTTGGAGCATAAGCATTAGCCTCTCAAAGGCTCACACCCTCTCTTTTTATAGAGAGAGATGTTTTCTTCCCGTTGGCCGCCATCAGTCGACTGCCACCCTTGGCAGTCGACTGCCGTCACTACAACGGCCTCCGAACACGTCGGATCCCGACCGTTGTAGTCTAACGGAACTCTTGGCGATCGATCATCGGACCTCACACGATCGGCCGCCTCCGTAGTCGATCGCCCCGATCGGCTCGACGGTTCTGGCTAAAACCCTATTGACCACCGATCACGCCTTCAACAATCGACCATCGTCTTAGCGATCGCCGCGCACGTATGGTAGTCGTCACGTGGCCACAATCCGGCCGATAATACGGTCGAACTCACTCGACTCGGAAGCGATCACGCCATGACATGGCAGTCGACTAGTGTCGGGAAAACCCATCCGACACTTGGCCAAATGGCCAAGTTTCACCTAAGAGCTACCCTTCCCCGGGTTACAATCGCTCACTCTCATCTCTCGAAGTCCCTCGCCTTCGAAGTTCTATTCGTTCTCGGCCACGTCCCTCGGCAGCATCAGGCGCACGGCTCTGCAATGCTCCTTCGCGTCTCTTGCCTCGAAGTCTACTTCCTCCGGCTTCACTCCAAGCTTCTCGTCCGGCGGTCCCTCAGATGCTCCAAGCGCACGGCTTCCGCAAAGCTATCCTTCACCGACTCAAGGCACGAGTCATGAGATGTGAAACTCGCCACGGCTCCATGTGCGAATTACTAAGTCCTGCACGACTTTAACGCACATATCAAATCAACATAACACACTAACTTAAACCCTTTGCCACACCATCAAAACCATATTACGGCACGAGATTGCCCTAACAAAAAGTCCAAGTGGGACACTTGACATTTGGCAAAGTCCAAGCATGGGTCTTGGCAAGGTAAAGTCCAAGTCATGGATACTTGACATGGAAAGTCCAAGTGGGACACTTGGCATTTGGGAAAGTCCAAGTCTTGAGTACTTGGCACAAGGAAAGTCGAAGCATGGTCTTGGCATGGAAAGTCCAACATGGGTTGGCAAGGAAAAGTCCAAGCATGGGTCTTGGCATGGAAAGTCCAACATGGGTTGGCAAGGGAAAGTCCAAGCTTGTGTCTTGGCATTTGAGAAGTCCAAAGGTTTGATATTGGCTGCGTAAAGTCCAAGCGGGAGTCTTGGCAGCATAAGTCTAATGGTTGGCAGCGTAAAGTCTAAGCGGAGTCTTGGCGGCGTAAGTCCAATGTGTCTTGGCGGTGTAGACACCGTTAGCATGACATAGCCGACGGAAGCACCTGGAGGCTAGCGCGATGGATGAATAAGTCATTGATGACTTGGAGGGATTCGAGAGGCATGAGGCTGATGGAGGTGACTAGAAGGCTTAGGTCTAGGCTAAGGGTGGTCTAGCAAGTATGGGGGCACCATACTTGGGTTAAAACCTCATTTTTGAGGTTGGTCGTAGCATTATGGCGGGTTCATTGAAATCGACGAGTTCTTATTGCGGTTTAGAAGTCAAAATACTCTGACGATCATTGCTCATTGGAAGCGATCGACTAGTCTTGACAACGGCTGCCAATTCGGCGATCATTGCGATCCAATGTCGAGCCTGAAGCGCTCCGTGGCCGTGGGCCGACTACGGCGGCGATCGACTACCAATGTTGGCAGTCGACTGCCAAGAGTCTCGTTGGAACTTGTCCAACGTGGATTGAGCCGTTGTCTCACGCGACAGCGATGGCATCGTCATCGGTGACTTATGATGGATAGCGAAAATCCATCTCGATCACGAGTTAAAAAGGGCTCGTGGAGGATTTCATCATCAGTTCTTGGGGAGTTTTCTTGAGGCGATTTGAAGGCGATTTGCAGGTGCATTTCAGGGCCCTTCAACCTCATCTAAGCAACCAACAAGCAAAGCGCTCAAACCCTAGTTTTGTAAAGTGTTCTTTACATTTCCTTTGTATTTACTTGTATATCTTTCGTTTATTGTTGTAAACATTTGTACGAGATTTCTTCGCCTCCGACTTGTTGTCGAGAAGGAGTTTATTGATTAGTGATTGCATTGGCGTCGCTAGAGCTCGATCCGTGGAGTAGGAACCGTGTGGTTCCGAACCACATTAAATCTTCGTGTTATTGTGTTTGTGATTGTGTTTCATTATTGTTATCATATATATATTTTACTGTGCTAACGAAACTTGTAGACACGAACACGTGAACGAATTCCATCTATGAACGGTCAAACGCTATTCACCCCCCCTCTAGCGGCGTCAAATTTCCTACATCTCTTTGAGTATGACCTAGCCATATCCGCATCCTAGGCACCTAGACTCCCTAGTCGTCTAGGTCATGCCAAGTCACCTAGAACTCTCCATCATAGATTTTGTTGGGAGTATTCGGAATACAATCAAAGTCCCACATTGGTAAGATATGGAAAAGATCATATGCTTATAAGATGAAAAGATATCTCCATTAGTATGAGATATTTTGGGTATAATTAAAAAATAAAACTATGAGGGCTTAGTTTCAAAATGGACAATATCATGTCATTATGAAGATATATGAATTTTATAGGTACTAATTATTAGTATCAAAGTCATAGTTCATGTTAAGCTATGCACCTTGAACGAAAGAAGTGGGACTCTCATGTTAAAATCAAGAGAACCAGACACCGGACAGGAAGTCCAGTTGGGTCAAGAGGATCAGATAATTGCTAGGAAGTCTAGTTGGATCAGAAGGACTGAACAACTAGCATATGTTTATAAGATGAAAAAATATCTCCATTGGTATGAGGCCTTTTGGGTATAGTTCAAAAACAAAATCATGAGAATTTTTATCCAAAGTGGGCAATATCATATCATTGTGGAGATATATGAATCTTATAAGCACTAACAATTGGTATCAGAGTCATGGTCTATGTCAAGCCATGCACCTCGATCGAAGGAAGTGAGACTTTCATGTCCAGATTAAGAGAATCAGACACCAAACAGGAAATCCTGTTGGGTTAGGAGGACCAAATAATTGATAGGAAGTCCTGTTGGATCAAAAAGATCGGACAACTGATAGGAAGTCCAGCTGGGTCAGGAGGACCAGATAGTTGGCAGGAAGATTTGGTGGGTGGAGGATCAGACATCAACCAGAAAAAGTCATTTGAGGACAGATTAGACTTGAGGGGGGATAGGTGGGAGTATTGGAAGTACAATCAAAGTCTCACATTGGTAAGATATGGAAAAGATCATATGCTTATAAGATGAAAAGATATCTCCATTGATATGAGACATTAAGGGTATAATCCAAAAATAAAATCATAAGGGCTTAGGTTCAAAGTGGACAATATCATGTCATTGTGAAGATATATGAATCTTATAGGTACTAACAGATCTAGCACAAGAAAAATATATAAACTATATTAGTAATAGTAATACTGTTCGATCTCGACTTCGGAGTCCAAGTCGAACCTTTAGTTGGTTCAATGCCTATCTTTATTCTCAATCAAGGATTCGATTTCACCTTTCCACTCAGGAGCTTCCCTACCAAACATCTGATCTTCATGATCTATTTGGAATTTCTCTACTTGACGTCTGATATTGACCCACCAAGTCTTCTTGTCAGTTGTCTGATTTTCTTGACTCAACTGGACTTCTCACCATATGTTTGGTCCTCCTAACTCATCTGAATTTTTTGCTAGTTGTCTGGTTCCCTAGACCGAATTGAACTTCTGCCTGGTGTCTGGTCCTCCCGATCCGTCAAGCTTTTTGCCTAGTATCTGGTCTACATACCTACTAGGACTTACCTGTTAAGCATGCACACTTAACATTCACATCAGTTTAGAAGCATATCCTAACTTTAAACCTTGGCTCATACATTAAAACATAGGAGTGGTGCTCCTTGCACCAACCGTGAAGCTAACAATGAAACTTTTGAATGTTTATATTGACAACTAGATATAAAAAAGGAGAAAGGGATATTTATAGAATAACTAAAATTAGAGATAAAATAACTAGAGATCTTACTTAAATAAGATGCATTAAAGATGACTGCAATAAAGAAGATTTGGTTAATAATGATAAAACAAGATAAAAATTATTTAAATATAAATGATGATATAATAGAAGATAGAGCCAAATGGCACAGAAGGATCTATATAACCGATTTTATCTAGTGAAATAAAGTTTGGTTGTTGTTGTGTACTTTGTTGGAAACTATGATTCTATGCTGCCAAACTATTTGACAAATAGGGAAAAGAACTAGTTCTTGGCCTCAAGAGATGCTCTTGTTTAGCTGACAACAAGAAGATTAGATAAAGTGATGATACAAAACTACCAAGATTCAGAAGCATAGTACTTGGAAAACAGTATTTTTTTTTCAATATTATGAATATTGAAAAAATTCCAAACATTCAATCTTCATAATTAAAAAAGCAATTCTTTTCAATCAATGGGCATTCCACCTAGCTTTAGTTTGTCAGGTGAGATAAACATACAGCATACAGGTAAGTTCTAAGTTATTGCTTGTATGGGAGTTTATCCAAGAAATTGACAAGATCTTCGACAAGCTCTAAGCCATAATGCTCCAGATGTAGCAAATAGAAAAAAAAAAAAAAAAAAAAAAAGACAAGCACAGAAAATTGAGTGACAGAAAAGCCAATAACATTTTGTTAATCATTGGAAGCGGTGAGTCTGCAACTATATTTAATAAAAACTTCACAAGTATATATTTGATTGGGATGAAAAGGCAAGTTGGTGCCAAAAGGCATCAGACTCAAAGAATGGTTTCTCTCTGGAGCTACAAGAGTAGCCCCACCAAATCAATCGATAAAACTAAAAGAAATGAAGAATCCAAAATATTCCACCAGAACAAGATTTCTCAGGTGTAAACTTATATGGCCAGCCTTTTATGTTAGAAAAATTTTAATGTCTCACTGGAATGTGCACCAATGTTGCGAAAAAGGGAAGTTATCTACTCAACCTTTGGTTCTTAGAATAGTAATGCTTCCTTTTCCCCCTTCGGTGAGAATCTTAGTCTTCACAATAACAGGCTTCCCAGAAAAAGCTGAGGTTGGATAACTGACTGAAGGATCATCAACCGTCTCATTTCTAGGTCTTGATGATGGTGGAGAATTTATCCGTTGATTTATGTCCTTCAAAGTCATGTGTCCTTGAATTTGTGATGGTTTGACGAGGGTAAAAGGATAAGCTACAGAGGTAGTTAACTTTGTCGGAGAATTGATATGAGATTTTCTGCCTGAAAAGCAAAGTAAGAAATGATTATAGACAGTGAAGAGCTTTAAGCATTACTTCGCCTTGAATCAAATAGGACGTTTAGCAGTACCACAAGATAATACCTTTGAATATCCTAAGAGTAGCAGATTTATGGGGGTTCGGCAGAACCTTAGTCTTTTTATCAGGTTCTCCAGTGAGAAAATCTATGAAAAACAAAGGAGAGGTTTGCTGAGATAATACTCTCATATGTTGACAACAGAAAAAATTATAATGTAAACAAGTTACTGTGTTTAAAGCTTCTCTTCATTTGTCTACAAACCTGAAACATCAGTTGGACTATTGAGTTTGATTGGATCGTTTATACTGGAAGACCTATTATGAGATTCAACATCAGATTACCAACAGAATATAGAAATTCTGTAAATTCAACCATGAAACGTGGAAAGGAAAAGATGCGTATTTAGAGTTGCAATACATCTCACTATCATTGAAGTAGTTGTCCATCCATTCATCTGAGGACGGATCCAAGACTTCATTACTAAAAAGAAACCTACCATCTATCACAAATTCTTTGATTAGGATAGCTGGAAATCGACATCTGCAGCTAGAAATTTTCTGTCCAAGGTACGAAAATAAAAACCTGAACACGTGAGATTCGGCTGTAAATTTTGGGTCCAAATTTTTGCTGATGTCGAGTCCTCCTGAACCTAAAGTGAAATCAAACACACCAATTGGATGCTTTAGCCTAATTTGAATAAAGTATTAAGATGAATCTGATTTATACGTTTGAAGAAATAGTATTAGAACAAACTACTTCAGAGGACAAATACTCATTGACGGCTGTGGCACCATCATCGTCAGAAAAAAAGTTTAGAACACGACGCCTTTTCACTCTTGATGCCTCTTTTGCTTCCTCCACGCCCTTCTCGGCCTCATCTGCTACCACTTATCTCACTTAAGATTTAAAGGGACTCGAAGCAGTCTGAAGAGCAGGCAAAGTTGAAAAACATACCTCCAAAATCCAGTACGTCTAAGTCAAAATCACCAAAACCTCGAAGTGGAGTTTGACTTCCCATCGTATAAGGCAGACTCTCACCTTTTTCGTTGTTATCATCCCATAGAGGTAAACCTGTGAATTTAAGAAATAAGTACTAAAGCGTAAATTCCCTGGAAAACAAATAAGAAGAAGAAGAAGAATTAATTGTAGAAAATTAAAGATGAGCAGGAAAACAAACCAAATTGGGAATATGTTGACAGGCAATATTCTTCTTCTTGCTTCCATTGCCACATATCGCTGCTACAAATTCGACAGGACATTAGTATCATAGTATGAAGTTTCAAAATTTATTTTAACTGAGCACTCAAAATCTCGAGTTCCGGCAGATCATCAAACAACAAGCTGCTTCAGTCAAGAATCGTAATGGATGCGATACCATCCGTGATCCAAGACTACCGTCTTCTTCAACAAATCCAAAAGGAAAGGGAACCAGAGAGGTTTAACCGACATAGATGGTGAGAAAATCCATAAAAAAATTGGAATGAATCAATAAAAAAACGGAAAATAGGATCCAAGATCATTTGGATACAGGAATAAATCGTCTGAATCGGATCATTCGTAGACGAAACGATCGGGGAAATGATCTCACGTGCTGTTGATATTGCCGCCACCGTTGCTACGGAAATCCATCTTTCAGTGAAGGGAAAGGAAATCAAAGTGCAGAGATAGCCGTTGAGAGTGTGGGAGATGTAGCAAAGTTTGACTCCTTTATCTGTCTGTCACTGTGGCTGCCTCTTTGTTCATCGACTACTATCGATGCCATTGTAATTGTATTTTCCAAAACGAAATGAAATGAAATGCGATTTTCACGGTCGGATGGAAACGAAAACTCCCGATCGTACATCAATGAACCAACGGTCATGATCCAAGTTCTATTATTTTATTTATTTATTTATTTTACAAATACATATTCACCCTTCCCACTAGAAATATATCGTAAATAAATATCATTATTTTGAACAACACTAGCATTAATAATATTTCACTAAAGTTATATATTAAAATGTCAAATAATTTAGCAGTTTCTAGTTTCAGTTTGTTCTTCTCTTTCTTTTATATTTTATTTCAATTTTATTTTCTCACATTTACATGTCATTTTAAAGTATATAATTGTCTATTTAAAATTATAAAGAAATATAACATATCTGAATATTTAGTTAAATTGTTAATAAATAAAATATCAAATTCATGGTATTATGTTTAAAAGTACAAATTGCCCATTAATATTAGTTATTACTATTTTAAGAAAGAAAAAAGTATCGAGAAAGAAAAAAATATCGATATTAATATAAGATTTTAAATTTGACGATGAGACATTATGTTTATATATGCATGCACATGCATACATGTTGGATCGAGAAACGCTAGAGGGGGATGAATAGAGTTCAAAAATCTTTTCATTTCGTCGTTTAAAACCAAAGTATGTAGTGGAAAACTCGAATACAAAATAAGAGAGACAACTTTGTTTTTACTTGGTTTACAACCAAACAGTTGCTAGTCTAAGACCCCGTGATCCTAGGTCGCTTCCGATGGACAATCCACTAAAAGATCTCTTCTTCGTTGGAGGTGAGAGATAATGATTACACAAGAAATGTAGAGGAAGAGACAATAAGTCTATCTCTCCTCTTAACAACAATAAGTACAAAAGAAAGAGTAACTTAACAATAGTATCGACTTAAGGAAATGGAGTTGCACGTGTGGTCGGTGTTACGACGGCGTAGCATTGTCGAAGAGCACTTGGATTGTCAAAGCATTTTGGGAGCCTTTCTAGATGATAGAAAGAGGTGAAATGCTTCTCCTTTTATAGTCATTTGAACCATATCTCATTGAGATCCAGATATGAGTTAAACTTCTACATCACCCCACTTTTGATGGATCTTATCTTGACTCTCCTTGAAGTGATCAGCTTGACCAATAGTCGACTAATGCCCTATAGCAGTCGACTGATAGTAGGTTCAGTCGACTGTCAGCTTAATCACTCACCTGCAATACAAGGTTAGCACAGAAGTTGTTCATTAATGGTAAATCCGACGGTCCCTTACAGTCTGACCTCGACCTAAACCTTCCTTCGAAAGTCCTAGTCGGATCGCCGCCTGCAGTCGTCCCCGTACGGAGGATACGTCCTTACCATCACTTCGCACCCGGAGCTTACCTTTGGTCCTCTTGACCCATCACTTAGCTTTTGGTCACCACCAAGGTTCCTCGACTCCCCGAGGTTCTCTTGGTGTCACCCGACCACCGAGGTTTGTCGTCCCGAGACTCTCCTAGTGTCAGCATAGCTTAATACACTACTTGCACACTCAACATAATATGTGAGATAACAAGAATTACTTAACTTTGAATTTTTGCCATTATCAAAACCTAAGTTCGATTATTTGGTGCCCTTGCACCAACAATGCATGCGAATGTTTTTCTAATTATTTTTAAAAGTACAAATTATATTGTTCCTATAATCATTGTTTCATTGCTAAGCTTATATTTTTTCTAACACATTTCTAAATTGGGTTTGTATCATGTACTCCTTCGACAAGCTATTCAATTTAGTCTAAACCATTTCAAAAGGATTTCTTCTGGCCAAGTGAATAATGTAGAGGATTCGTTGACCGCTAGAGGGGGGGGGTGAATAGCTCGTTTCGATACTCGATTAAATTTGTTCGCGATGCTTGATACAAATGATTAGTGCGCAGTGCAAATAAATCAATAATAATATACAAACACACAAACACAACTATGTAACGTGGTTCAGAACCGAATGGTTTCTACTTCACGGATCAAGCTCAAATGAACTCTAACGATGCCACAAACACCACTAAACAATAAAACTCCTTTTCAGAACAATCCGAAGGTGGATAAACCTCGTAAAATGATTAAAAACTGTTAATAATATATGAGAGATGTCCTAAGGCAATCGCCTTATGTATGAACCATTTATATGATAAATAAAGATTCACTATTTGAGTATACATGTTTCATGTATTTGATTGGATCTTAAACTCATTTACTGAATGTCCACGATACGATTCACAGCATGAGAGAATTTGTGATTGGATCACAACTAGTGAGTATCTCTACATGTGTAATTGTGATGTATCGGAATTATCCCTAGTCGATGAGTTGATGGATTTGGACACCATCAATTCTGTCGAGACTAGCACGAGGTATACTCCTTGGTGTATCCAAGCAGCTGATTCTCACTGGCTGGAGACATTGTGATGTCCGGAGTTAATCGTGGATGCTAGTTATGGTAACTAGTTCATTGAGTGACCACCGTAAGACTTCATATGGTTCTCTCGCATATATAGATATGTCAATGAAGTTCTCGTGGCTTAAGTGCGATGTTCGACTTACGATTCAAGTCATCTTGATCATGGAGACTTATGCTTTGACATCTTAAGCAAACATCTCGAGGAGATGTGGACCCGGATGATTGGGTATAAGTCGAAGTGATCGAAGGTGTTTGAATAGCCTATAAAGGATTCACCACTCCTTGCGAGGAGATGTATACCCATGGCCTCTCGTCGGATTGTTACTAAAGTCTTTGGCCAAAGCATTACATGTTTAAAGTAAGGTACTCTTCGATACATGTGGAGTAACTAGAACTGTGAGGACGAGGAAATGATACTTCACTTAGTGGGATCGACACATAGACCATGTCCTGAACCAAGTGGGTATAAGATGAGTGAAGGGAATGGGGCACGATTCATTCAAGCTATCAAGGGTTTCGTAAATAGTTCTCGATCAACCGCTGATCTTTTCTTAATTGGGGATCATGATGTACTACTAGGTGTCACTCATGATCGTTCTATAATTAATGGTTAATTATAGACGGCCAACATAAACCGAGAACCTATTTGGTCACACGCACAACGAGTGTAATCCAAAGGATTTAAAACGAGCTTGAGAATGGGATTCTCAGACCGAGAGAAACTATGTTTGGTTGGACCAAACATAAAGCGAGCATGAAATTGTTTCAGTCGCAATGGAAGCGTGGATGGGCCGTGTCTTATGAAGACATAATGGATGGACCAAAATGGTTTGGTTCTAATCCAATGGATGAGAATAAACCAAAGGGTTTGGTTTATATTAAACGAATGAACCAAAGGTTGGTTCGGTTCGTTTTAACTTAAAATAAACCATCATGGTTTGGTTTATTTTAACTTATCTTAATGGAGCGGGTTAACGGGCTTTATGGATATGATCCATTAACCATTAAGAGAATTAGTTCTCTATAAAAGAGGGCTTAATGGATAATTAAACCCTAATCCAAACCCTAGCCCTTGGAGTTGCCGCCCACCCCTTGAAGGAGGATTTCGGCGCCAACCCTAGTGTGTCGCCGCCCAACCTCTTGTGCCGCCGTCCAACTTGTTGTCGGTGACCAAGCTTCAGCCGGTGAACCTCCGGCGACCCTCCGGTGATCTCCTCTAGGTTCGGTGATAAGGTGAGCTTCCATCTCTCCTTGGCCGGCCTCTATTCCTCCACCAAAAGCTGTCCAGTTTTTTTGGACAGCTTGTTTCTTTGTTGTCGGAGCATTGTTTGGATGACGGTTAGTGCTCCGATAGCGCCTAACTTACCGGGGATTTGATCTCCGGTAATCCTCTGAGGTGGAGGACGAAGGATTCGTCAAACGGTTGACGAATACCTCTCCGGAGAAGCGAGTTTTGAGAACTCGTTTTAGGATCCGAATTTGGATTCGGATCGTGATCATCTCTCGATCACGTCGTCTTCAACACGAGGCTAGTAACCCGCATTTAAGACGGCTCGTGACTTAGCGGGTCATCCCGAGGATCTCGGCGTGATACGATAGAGACGATTCTTACGAGGATCGCTCCGCTGATGTCGTTTCGCTACACGCCATACGAAAGGTATAACGAGATAATTTCTTTTATTGCAAATTTTAATTGACGGTTATGTCTACACTTGTTGTAATATGCATGCGTGTGTTGTGTGTGTTGTAATAAATATAGATTTATTATTTTTAATTGCTTCCGCTGTGCTCATGTTTATGAAACATGATCGAACACACACACGCCGCGGTGCCGGAAACCCAACAGTGGTATCAGAGCCCAGGTTGTGTTTCGACATAATCGTAAAATGGTTTTGCGATAGTCATAATGTATTTCTGGAAATTTTCTAAATTTTGGAAATTTAGAAGTATTTATGGAAATTTTTCAATTTTGGAAAGTCTAGAAGTATTTATGGAAATCTTCCACTTTTGGAAAGTTGGAAGTATTTATGGAAATTGATATTTTCCATAAATAAAATATTTGATTAGATTCTGGAAATTTGTTTCCTAATTTAATTATGATTTGATTTGGGAAATCAAATCTTAAAATATTTTATTTCCCTAAGTAGTTTTAATGATTTAGGAAATTGGTTTCCTAAATAGATTTTTCTTAATCAAATAATTCCATGAATAAAATATGTGATTAGATTTGGAAATTTGTTTCCTAATTTAATTATGATTTGATTTGGAGAATCAAATCTTAAATATATTTTATTTCCATAAATAGTTATGACATATAAGGAAATTATAAACATGACATAAGTGTATGCCATGTAATTGCATTAGATGCATAACATTATGTCATGCGTGTCGTGACATGTAGATGTATGTCATGTATGCCATGCCATGTAGATAATAGTTATTTGCATGCAAAGAGGATGAGACATAAAAACCCTTATTCAATATTAAAGCCTACACCTTCCATTAATATGGTTAGAACCAGAGTTCTGTTTCTTGTTTGGGTTGTTGGACTCTCTCCAAGCCCGGCTCGAACCTGAATATGTTCAAACCATGGAATAGTTTAATACTAATATGGTAAGAGTCAGAGGTCAATCGTTAGCTTTGGTTGTTGGACTCTCTCCAAGCTGGGCTAATTGGTTGAATGCGCTCTAACCATATTAAAATTATGTCCTGATTAATGGGTTAGCTTTAACCTGGAGCATACGCTTGTTGGACTCTCTCCAAGGTCGATGTAAAGGGAGGTGAAGTTGGGTGCTATGCATATGATGCATACTTGTTAATGTGTTAACAACCCGATGTATGTGTGAACATTCAATTAGTTGATAGCACATTGTGATAGTTGCATATACGGATATGCAATCGTATAGATGATACCTACCGTCAGATTATGAATGGCTTGTTGGACTCTTCCAAGGTTGTTCATAACTATGATGGATATCACCCATTCGGAGATGGACCTACAATCTCCAAGTGATTTTGGGGTTTTTGAAATTCAAAAATGAATGGGATTTATAAATGTATATTGATGCATTTTAAAATCATTTTCTCATATATGCTCGCTTTGTATTTCTAGGTCAATAAATTGATCATGACGCCTTTGAATTTGCGCACTATTTTGGATTCAACAAACCGATCGGGCCTAACTTCTTGGATCGCTTAGAAACTCGAGAATTGTTCTCAAGGCGGAAAAGCTTGCATATGTCCTTGAAGAGCCTCTTCCGATCGTTCTAAGGATGATGCAACCTGCATCAAATGTTGGTCTATCGTAAACATGTGGCGCATTCTCGAAATGGGCGAAGTTGCATCATGCTAGCGGCGATGGTACCGAGCCGCAAAGCAAAGCATGAGCATATGGATGCTAATACTATGGTCTTCCATCTTCATGAGTTGTTCGATGAGCAAGCGAGATCCGAAAGGTTCGAGGTCTCTAGGCTCCTCTTCACTACGAAGATGCAAGAAGGTTCGTCTGTAGTGCAGTTTGTGCTAAAGATGAACGGGTACATCGAGCGGCTAGCTACCCTCGGTTTTGTGATGGATCATGAGTTAAGTATTGACTTAATTCTGCAATGTTTGCCCAAGAGAATCTCACAATTTGTGATGAAATATCGGATGAAAAAATTATAATCCACCAATCCCGAGCTCCTCAATATGTCAAGACCGTGGAACCTTCAGAAGCATGAGGAGAAGGCGGTTCTGTTAGTTGATTCCTCAAAGAAAGGTTCTAAGAGGAAGTCAAAAGAACAGAAGAAAGGAAAGAAAAAGGCAAAGAAGGCGGAACCAGCGCAAAAGGGCACTTGCCATCACTGTGGCAAGGAAGGCCACTGGCGAAGAAACTGCAAGATTTATCTTGAGTCCATGAAGAAGAAGAAGGCATCCACGCCCCATCCTCTTCGTATCTTCGTTATTGATTGTCATTCTATTTCCTTAGACACTTGGGTATTGGATATCGGGTGTAGCTCACATATATGTAATGACATACAGGGCTAAGGAATAGAAGAAGACTTGTCGAGGGGAGTCAAATTTGCGAGTTGGCAATGGAGCAAAGGTCACGCCGCCATCGAACTTATTTGTCAAGCTCCCTAGTGGACTAGTCTTGGAATCGGACAATTGCTATTATGTTCCTTCTCTAATAAAGAACATTGTTTCTATTTCGCTTAAATAGAAATGGTTTCCATTTAACGCTTAGTAACAATTGTTGTTATATAACTTTGAATGGCGACTTTATGGAACCGAACTTTGAGTAATGACATTTATACGCTGGACGATTCAAAGACATTTTCAATATCGGCGAGCAACACGTGCTCGAAAGGATAATCACATAGACTCCTATATGTGGCATTGTCGTTTGGCCATATAAGCAAGAAACGCATGTCCAATTACACCGATGTGGAATTCGAATCGCTTGAATTGGATTCATACGATACATGCGAATCATGCTTAAAAGGCAAGATGACTAAGTTACCTTTTACCGAAAAGGTGAACGAGTGGGAGAGTTACTAGGTCTAGTACATACGATGTATGTGGACCTATGTCAACTCAAGCATTAGGAGGCTATAGCTACTTCATTACCTTCACCGATGATCACTCACGGTTTGGGTATGTGTTCTTGATGAAACACAAGTCTGAAGCCTTTGAAAGGTTCAAAGAATTCAGAAATGAAGTAGAGAAACAACATGACAAAAGTAGTAAAATACTTTGATCGGATCGAGGTGGTGAATACTTAAGTCAAGAGTTTCTTGATTATCTAAGAGACAATGGTATATTGTCTCAATGGACTCGCCTATACACCACAAAGATAATGGTGTATCCGAGAGGCGAATCGACTCTTGTTGGACATGGTCAGTCAATGATGAATCATGCAACTCTTCCCAAGTCCTTTTGGGGTTATGCACTCGCATAAATTGCATTTGTTAAATGTAATGCCTACTAAGGTAGTCTCAACTACTCCATATGAGATATGGAATGGTAAGAAACCTCATGTATCTTACTTGAAGATATGGGGTTGTCTCGCTTATGTGAAGCTTGATCAGACGTATAAACCGGATGCTAAGTCCGATAAATGTCTATTTATTGATACCCTAAGGAAACAAGGTTACCAATTCTATCATCCTGTGGAACAAAAGGTGTTTGTTTCAAGGCATGCTGTGTTTCTAGAGAAAGAGTTTCTCTTGCAAGAAAACAGTGGGAGTATCGTCGAGCTTGAGGAGGCTCGAGAGACTCAAATAGACATTGATGAGATACCTGGTGAAGCACAACAAACGACAACTCATAGTGATGAGCAATCCTACTGACCTATTGTAACACCACATCCACATCCGTAGAACACGCAATATTCCTGAGAGATATGGATTTCTCGTAAGTGAATCGAACGACGTGTTACTCATTGATGATGAGGAGCCTACCAGTTATGAAGAAGTGCTGACAAGTTCAGAAAGGGATAAGTGGCTTGGTGCCTTGAAGTCGGAAATGGATTCCATGTATGAAAACCAAGTTTGGAACTTGGTTGACCCACCTGAAGGCATAAAGCCTTTAGGGTGCAAGTGGGTTTTCAAGAAGAAAACCGACATGGATGGTAATGTGATTACCTATAAGGCTAGATTGGTGGCGAAAGGATATCGTCAAAAACAAGGTGTTGATTATGACGAAACCTATTCATCAGAGCTATGCTTAAATCCATTCGGATGCTCCCGCCATAGCGGCTCATTATGATTATGAGATATGGCGATGGATGTGAAAAACTTTCCTTAATGGAAACTCGCCGAGGACGGTATATGATACAACCGAGGGTTTCACATCATGATAAAACCAAGGTATGCAAATTGCGGCGATCCATTTATGGATTGAAGCAAGCATCCAGAGTCGAATATCCGTTTTGATGAGACGATCAAAAAGTTTGATTTCTCACAAAATCCAGACGAACCTTGTGTGTACAAGAAGGTTAGTGGGAGTGCAGTCGTGTTCCTAGTATTGTATGTCGATGACATATTACTTATAGGAAATGATGTGTCAATCTTACAGTCAGTTAAGGTTTGGTTATCCAAGACATTCTCCATGAAAGACCTGGGAGAAGCAACCTACATCCTTGGGATTAAGATCTATAGAGATAGATCGAAATTGTTGCTTGGTCTTTCGCAGTCTACATATATAGACCGTGTGCTAAAGAGGTTTAGCATGTCGGAATCCAAGAAAGGTTATCTGCCCATCAGGCATGGGGTACACCTTTCGAAGTCTATGTGTCCGCGCACAGAAGACGAGAGGATTTGCATGAGTAAGATTCCCTATGCATCCGCAATAGGATCTATCATGTATGCTATGTTATGTACGAGGCCCGATGTATCGTACGCTCTGAGTGTCACGAGCAGATACCAGTCCGATCCAGGAATGGATCATTGGGCGGCTGTTAAGACGATCCTTAAGTACTTGAGAAGAACTAAGGATGTGTTCCTAATATATGGAGAAGGGGACATGGTGATACGCGGGTATACGGATGCGGCTTCGAGCATGACAAGGATGATTCCGGTCTCGATCGGATACGTGTTCACCTTGAATGGGGGCGCAGTGAGTTGGAAAAGTTCCAAACAAGAGACTGTAGCGGATTCTACCACTGAGGCAGAATATATTGCAGCTTCGGAAGCAGCAAAGGAAGCGGTTTGGATCAAGAAGTTCGTTCATGAACTTGGTGTGATTCCGGCCATTGTTGAAGCAATACCGGTCTACTGCGACAACAATGGAGCAATTGCACAGGCGAAAGAGCCAAGGTCTCATCAACGATCCAAACATGTGCTTCGCCGCTATCATCTTATCAGAGAGATCATCAGTAGGAACGAAATACAAATCGAGAAAATTCCCACTGAAAGGAACTTAGCGGATCCTTTGACTAAAGCATTACCTCAAAGTAAGTTTGAGGGTCATGTTAGAGCTTATGATATTGGATACCGTAGCGATTGGCATTAGGCCAAGTGGGAGTCTGTTAATAATATATGAGAGATGTCCTAAGGCAATCGCCTTATGTATGAACCATTTATATGATAAATGAAGATTCACTATTTGAGTATACATGTTTAATGTATTTGATTGGATCTTAAACTCATTTACTGAATGTCCACGATACGATTCACAGCATGATAGAATTTGTGATTGGATCACAACTAGTGAGTATCTCTACATGTGTAATTGTGATGTATCGGAATTATCCCTAGTCGATGAGTTGATGGATTTGGACACCATCAATTCTGTCGAGACTAGCACGAGGTATACTCCTTGGTGTATCCAAGCAGCTGATTCTCACTGGCTGGAGACATTGTGATGTCCTGAGTTAATCGTGGATGCTAGTTATGGTAACTAGTTCATTGGAGTGACCAGCCGTAAGACTTCATATGGTTCTCTGCATATATAGATATGTCAATGAAGTTCTTACTGTGGCTTAAGTGCGATGTTCCTTTGACTTGCGGTATTCAAGTCATCTTGATCATGGAGACTTATGCTTTGACATCTTAAGCAAACATCTCTAAGGAGATGTGGACCCGGGATGATTGGGTATAAGTCGAAGTGATCGAAGGTGTTTGAATAGCCTATAAAGGATTCACCACTCCTTGCGAGGAGATGTATACCCATGGCCTCTCGTCGGATTGTTACTAAAGTCTTTGGCCAAAGAATTACATGTTTAGAGTAAGGTACTCTTCGATACATGTGGAGTAACTAGAATTCGTAGGACGAGGAAATGATACTTGGGCTAGGTGTGACGTAGTCAGCCTAGTGGGGACTGACACAATAGACCATGTCCTGAACCAAGTGGGTATAAGATGAGTGAAGGGAATGGGGCACGATTCATTCAAGCTATTGAAGGGTTTCAGAAATAGTTCTGGATCAACCGTTGATCTTTTTAGTTAATTGGGGATCATGATGTACTACTAGGTGCCACTCATGATCGTTCTATAATTAATGGTTAATTATAGACGGCCAACATAAACCGAGAACCTATTTGGTCACACGCATAACGAGTGTAATCCAAAGGATTTAAAACGAGCTTGAGAATGAGATTCTCAGACCGAGAGAAACTATGTTTGGTTGGACCAAACATAAAGCGAGCATGAAATTGTTTCAGTCGCAATGGAAGCGTGGATGGGCCGTGTCTTATGAAGACATAATGGATGGACCAAAATGGTTTGGTTCTAATCCAATGGATGAGAATAAACCAAAGGGTTTGGTTTATATTAAACGAATGAACCAAAGGTTGGTTCGGTTCGTTTTAACTTAAAATAAACCATCATGGTTTGGTTTATTTTAACTTATCTTAATGGAGCGGGTTAACGGGCTTTATGGAAATGATCCATTAACCATTAAGAGAATTAGTTCTCTATAAAAGAGGGCTTAATGGATAATTAAACCCTAATCCAAACCCTAGCCCTTGGAGTTGCCGCCCACCCCTTGAAGGAGGATTTCGGCGCCAACCCTAGTGTGCCGCCGCCCAACCTCTTGTGCCGCCGTCCAACTTGTTGCCGGCGACCAAGCTTCAGCCGGTGAACCTCCGGAGACCCTCCGGTGATCTCCTCTATGTTCGGTGATAAGGTGAGCTTCCATCTCTCCTTGGCCGGCCTCTATTCCTCCACCAAAAGCTGTCCAGTTTTTCTGGACAGCTTGTTTCTTTGTTGTCGGAGCATCGTTTGGATGACGGTTAGTGCTCCGATAGCGCCTAACTTACCGGGGATTTGATCTCCGGTAATCCTCTGAGGTGGAGGACGAAGGATTCGTCAAACGGTTGACGAATACCTCTCCGGAGAAGCGAGTTTTGAGAACTCGTTTTAGGATCCGAATTTGGATTCGGATCGTGATCATCTCTCGATCACGTCGTCTTCAACACGAGGCTAGTAACCCGTACGAAGACGAAGCTCGTGACTTAGCGAAGTCATCCCGAGGAGCTCGGCGTGGATACGGATAGAGACGATTCTTACGAGGATCGTTCCGGTTGATGCCGTTCCCGCTACACGTCATACGAAAGGTATAACGTAGATAATTTCTTTTATTGCAAATTTTAATTTACGGTTATGTCTACACTTGTTGTAATATGCATGCGTGTGTTGTGTGTGTTGTAATAAATATAGATTTATTATTTTTAATTGCTTCCACTGTGCTCATATTTACGAAACATGATCGAACACACACACGCCGCGGTGCCGGAAACCCAACAAAAACGTAATACAATAAGAATACAAGTAAGATATAAATGAAATACACAAGAACACGTAAAGAACACTTTACAAATTTGCTTTAGGATGCTTGATTCTTTGGTTGCTTGAAATGCACTTGGAGACCCTGAATTACACCAGCAATTTGCCCCAAAAGCTCCCAAGAACCGGTACTCTAAACCTCCTCCACGAGCTCCATTTAAAGCTGCTGCCTGGGCTAGAAATCACCTATCAGTCGACTAGTCGGGACCATCAATCGACTGATGACACTGTTGTTGTGAGACAACGGTGCAATTCACGGTGGAAAAATCCAATGGATAGGACATCAATCGACTGATCATGTCCATCAGTCGACTGATCGAGCCTTCACTCGACTGCTAACCCTAGCAGTCAAGTCAGACTCCATTCTGTGTCCGAAATACCAAGCACTAGTTGACTGATCACAAGATCAGTCGACTGATCGGTCCAACAGTCAACTGCCCACCTTTGGTAGTCGACTGCTAGGGCACTCCCCACAGTCAAACCCTAGTTGACTCATACCAGTCGATTGCCACATGGTCTCAGTCGACTGATGCACCTCAAACATGAGGTTTAACCCAAGTATGGTGCCCCCATACTTGCTAGACCACCCGTAGCCTAGACCTAAGCCTTCTAGCCACCTCCATCAGTCTCGCGCCTATCGGATCCCTCCAAGTCATCCATGACTTGTTCATCCATACGCTAGCCTTCAGGTGCTTCCATCGACTATGTCATGCTAACGGTGTCTACACCGCCAAGGCACATTGGACTTACGCTGCCAAGACTCCGCTTGGACTTTACACCTTCAACCATTGGACTTATGCTGCCAAGATTCCCGTTTGGACTTTACGCCGCCAATATTAAACCCCTTGGACTTCTCAAATGCCAAGACTCAAAAAAAAAATATGGAGCCGCCACATTAGCGACCCCCCACCGCTGCCCCTACGTTTGGAGGGGGGTAAATCAGGTCCTAGGTGGCTAGCACAGAAATGTGGAGTCATCGGTAGTCTGGTCGTCACCTCCAGGAATCGACCCCTTGCCCTTTCAAGCCTTAACACGGCTGCACTAGCCATCTGGGTTTGCCCTGGGGGCTACAAATGCCAAGACTCAAGCTTGGACTTTCCCTTGCCAACCCATGTTGAACTTTCCATGCCAAGACCCATGCTTGGACTTTACATGTCAAGTACTCATGACTTGGACTTTCTATGACATGGTCAACTTTAGTCAACCATCAAAATCCCCCTCGAGTCAAACTCGAGTCTGGTCAATCATGATCCGGGTCGATTGCTCCAACAATCTCCCCAAAAAAATTATTAGACATCAATATCAAACATCAATGTCAAATCTCCATGTCAAACATCAAAACATTGCTCGAGTCAAACTCGAGTTCGGTCAATCGTGACTTGGGTCGATTGCACCAACAATCTCCCCCTTTTTGATGTTTGACAAAACCACATACCTTTGAGTTAGAACACTAACTCAAATCTTCTTACCAATTATCCCAAATTGGTAATCCAATAAATTTTCCCAAACATTCTCCCCATTTTTGACTAACATCAAAAAGGTTCTCTCCAAGGAGGTCAATGTTTCATGTCCCAATGAGATCTTATAATCTCCCCTTGGTCCAAAAATACCTAGGATGTCTACAATCTTCCTAGTGATAAGTCTCATATCACTCAAGAGAGGCAATCCTACAAACTCTCCCAATTTCCAAATTGGGTATCTCCTAATTCCATTTTTCCCCTCATGAGGAAAAATACCATCCATCATCCCATGGTGGATAACTCCCCCTAAAAGCTTGCTCCCCCTTGACCATTGCACCAACAGTGTCCTTGGGAAGTCCCTAAGCCAATAGGAATTCTAAACCATCAAAAATAAGGTTCATAGTTCAACATTGAACTTTTCAACCCCTTAAATTTGATAAATCACCCTAACAACTCTCTTAATCCATGTCCAATGGATTTTCACCCTTTATAATGCTTCCCAAAGCATATCCTAGGGGTAGGAGTGGTTAGGGAACTTTGTCGTAACTGAAAACGGGCTAAACAACCTTGCTTTTCTCGAAATTAGCTTATCGACATGTCTCGGATATCACGATCATATTTGCCATCGATCGCCATGAGGTGAGATCGATAACTAATTTCAATTTCATCGAAATAAATTTTAGAAATTCATAAATAATTATACGTAATTCAAAAAATCATGAAACTTCATACGTATAATACTTATGACCAATAAAATGGGTGAAAATTGTTTGAAAAATATTTTACCCATTAAAATAGGAGATTGATACAAAGTTCAAAAACCATTAAAACTTTAATATTTTTGATCTACTTTGTATCAACTTCTTCAATGGTGATTGCTATCAAAAGATAGACTTCACCAAGGTTTTCTAAAGTGATTTTAATTTTTTTTTGAAAACCTATTTTGAACCATGGACTATTGGCTAGATGTACATGACTTGTACATTAGCTTTCCTCATGATTCATATTGATGATTGAGATAAGTTTAAGTTCATCTAGATGTATTATCTATGCACCTTGAACTTAACTTATTTTCCTAACATCTCACATGTATCTAAGATGTATTAAGCACATACAAGTCAATGTAATTGTGAGTTGTGGGATTAGGGTTATTATGGCCTCATGCATTTTCTAGGCAACTCTATTTGACTCCCTTATAGATGGGACTTCAAATCATGCCATAATCCTTAACTCAATTTTAATTAATGCATGAATAATCATGGCATAAATGATAGCAATAATTAAGCATGACCAATGATCATGATATCATGACATATGAATAAGCTCTAAAAATGAACATGACATATAAAATAATTCTAAACAATATCATGACATGTCATATGATAAAATAAAATGTGATGTCATGACATGTCAAATTTGAATATATAAACTCATTAACACACACATAATCAGATAAAAACACATGATTTTTGATAAACAAAATATTTCATTCAAATATAACTTCAATTTTTACAAGAAAAATAGATGTCTAACACTCTCAACCTCACTACGAAACCAAAAAAGAAAAAACAAGACCCCTAATCTATGCCTAGCTATCATCCCTGGTAGATGGTGGAGGCGGTGGAGGCTGCTGGTTCAGCGTCCAGGTCTGCATCATCTCATATATATCCATCTAGTGCTGCTCCATCCGGCTGAGCTACTGACCCATGGAGGATTGCCCCGATATGATCTCCGCCAGTCGTGAGTCAACCGTCTGCTGGTAGTCCTCGAATCTGACCTCCAGCTGTGCAACACGATCTGAGAGACCTGCTGCTGGTGCATCTACTGGCACAAGGTCATCCTCCACAGCATCAGGCCCCTCATACTATCCTACAGGCTTTCCAGGCTCTAGAGGTGGCTCCCCATGTGCCATGGGCTGAGGCTGAGGTACCAGCTCCATCTATCCAGCTCCAGTCCATAGCCCAGCCAATGTGAAGTTACATACTAAGATGTAGTCGTATACTTCGGATAGCACCCTCAGCGATCCCCTGGATATGTTAATGCCAATGGACTCTAACCATACAGTGATAATATGTCCAAAAGACATATGAACATTCCCTTGTACATGGGATATGAAATGGACAATGCAATGAAAAATGTTCAATGCAATGTTCACGTCTAACCGATGGCGCATGACATACATGAGAAAGAGATGGGGAGGCCGGATCTTGGCCTGACCCCGAGTCACAATCGGAAGGAAGCCCCCAACAATGACTTTGTAAAGAACATTGTTAGGTGTAGACAATTCATTGATAGGGAAGAGGTTTCGAGTTGGTGGGCGAGGATGACGAAAGAAGTGCTCATGCATGGAATCTAATGAGATGTGGTCAAAAGGATCAGGAAGAGGTGCATCAAAAGTAGGATAAAAAATGAAGGTGTCATCCAATGCCCTACACTCCAAGAACTCCTGCAAGATCATAGGAGTGAACTCCAGGTCGCGTTTTGTAACGCGAGTAGTGTAGGTTGGGCTATCGTCTACCTTCCTCAAGTTTTGGTAAAATTCCTTGAGGAGGTCATAATTGATGGCATGATTGCAAAGGGCGATCTTCATCAGCTGATAATACAGTAAGATCTCAATGACGTCACCACAGTAGTATCTAAAGAATCGCTCGTCAATGTACCTAACCGCCATCGGTTGGTACAAATGTGATGCACCCTCATTTGGGTCATTCCTACGTTGTCTTCTACATGATTATATGATGAATGCAATGCAATGCAATGTGATGACACAAATACCATGATTAGATCAAAATGTGGTGTAAAAAAAATTAGGGTTTAAGGGTTTAGAGCTATACTTTGGTGTCATTACTAGACTGATGGTTGTGAGGGCCTAACTGGGCAACCTACTTGCCGGAGAGAACGTCGGAAGATCACCGGAAAGAGGATCTCGCCGGAACCCTAGCGCTGGAGGAAAAATAAAGGCTGTGAGATGCCATTTTAGCTATAGAGCGATCAAAAACATGAATGGGAGAGATAGCTTCCAAACCTAGGGCTTTTGGTCGCCGATGTGGACGAGGGAAGGCTGGTTAGAGAGGTTTGGAGGCGATCGGAGAGGAGAAGTCACGTGAAGAAGGCGGTTCGGTGTTATAAAATTGCGACGTCAGTCGACTGCTGTGTGACATCAATCGACTGATAGCGGGTTAGTGAATGGTTGACCGAATCGGCAGTCGATTGCTTCGACTCGGCACTCGACTACCGAACGTTCTGTGCCGAGCTATAGTAACATCAGTCGATTGATAGTGGTCGTCAGTCGACTGATGTGACCAGCACTCGATTGTTGTATGAGCCACTCAACTGTTGGCTCTTCTGCCCAGATGAACAGTATCAACAGTCGACTGATGTAGATGTCCAGTTGGCTGATGGACAAATTAGTCGAGTCCTAGAAGTAGCACTCGACTACTGGGCTCGCGGTGTCATGCTACAGTGTTATCAGTCGACTGATATACTGCATCAGTCAACTGATATCTGATTTTCAGTTCTAAAATTAAGTGAATTTTGATTTCTTCACTCAATTTATTTCATTTTACCATGTTTATTCATGTATATCGAATATATTAGTGTTATACCTATGTTCATGTATTTGTTATTGTATTTTGATATTTTATTTCATTTTCACAAGCATTAACATCCAATAGTTTCAAATCCTAGCATCTCACCCTTTCTAAGTGTTGAAATGCACAATCAAGGTGAATGATCTATTTTGTGAGATTCAATACACCATAAACATTCCTTCCATGCAAACATATGATAAAACACATGAAGCATGGTAAGTATGAGGCATCAAGATGTGTAGTACTTGAGTATCAATCTTAAATGCAATTTCTAAGCCTTAAAACAATTTTCTTGATACACTAATTCCCAAAGTGTACCAAAACCCCAAATTGCACACTAATACCTCTAATTCTACATGTGCCAAGTTTAATCAATTTTTCACAATTCTCAAGGCATATTGACACATCCTAAAATCCTTTAGGATTAAAATTCAAACTTATTTTCAAGGTATCATATAACCTTGAAAAAGCTATAAAGTGTTAACTTTACAATGGTTAGGTTAACTACCCACCAATTCAAGTTAACACCCCAACCCACTTAGCGTGATGGAATCACGCTTCTAGGAACCCAATACTTATTTGAGCTCCTTGGATTAACTAGGTATTCCTTAGGGATATCTTCCCTAGATACCTTCCTAATGACCCTCTTAGGCTTAGGAGCTTTGGTCATTTGGGTCCTATCATGGTTAACCTTAAAGATTGCCTCCCTAGTAACCTTGTTAGTGGTCTTGGTTTCATAGAAACCTTGGTCACTAGACATTTGCCTTGGTTAACCTTAGGAATAGCTTCCCTAGTAATCATGGCCTTCCTAGACCTAGGTTGTGTTCCATAATCGAATGGAACACTATGATAGGTCTCCTTGGGCTTAGGTTTGTGACCTAAACTTTCCTTTCCTTTGGATGACTCTTGTCTTCTAAACTCTAGGTTTTGACTTTGACTTCTAGACCTTAGAGTTTGACTATTTGACCTTTGCATTTGATTTGTCATTTTTGCAATGGTATTTTAAAGTTTCTCAAGCCTTGATCTCAAGGCTTGATTTTCCTTTTCTAATTGCCTAATTTTTGATTTTTCATTATCTCTTGAGATATTCTTATTTCTAGGCATGTGTCTAGTCCATTTAGGATTGATACCTAGGTGATTTTTTATTTTCCTAATAGATTCCTTAGGTAATGTTTTTCTAGGGACATTACTCCAAAATTTCTCCTTATTTTTAACCTTATAGCTCTTAGCCCCTAAACAATAAAATTTATTATTCTTAGCATGCTCTTTATAAAACATAGAGAAATTACTTTTAGCATGCTTGTTCTTATTACTTAAAGAATGAACATTGTTTAAATGTACCTTAGGGTTTGCCTTAAAGGCCCCCCTACATTTAATGCTCCTTCTTGACCTCTCTTCTTCCCATTAGGGCATTGACTTCGGTAGTGCCCTCTTTGGTGACACTTGAAGCATACCACATGATCCTTGTTCTTAGGAATGGTGACTCCGGCATCCTTGGTCTTTTCTTGAGATTTCGGTGTCGGTTGACTTTTCTTGACTTTCCTAGGGCACTTGCTCTTATAGTGCTCATGTTCCCTACACTCAAAATATATAATATGATTTTTATTTAAAATTGAAGTGTTTGAGTTACCTAGGTCAATGGTGGTGGCCGAAGTGAGAGCTTCTTCATCTTGACCGGATGTTGAAGATTCTTCTTCTTGCTCCGGTGTGGAAATTCTCTCCTCCCCCTCAATCCTAGAGGTGGAGGCTTCTTCCACTTCTTCTTCTTCCACCGATCCGGAAGTTGACTCCATCTCAACCTCCGAATCCTCACTTGCTTGTGAGGATGATGATGGTTCTTCCTCGGCTTCCTCCTCTTCTTGAGCTGATGAACATTCTTCTTCTTCTACTTGTGCCAAGTGATGCTTCTCATGGAACTTGGCCAATTTGTCCCATAGCTCCTTGACATCTTGAAATTCACCTAAGCTAGACAAAATGTCATTAGGTATCAAATCTTCTAAAAGCTTTGTTACCTTGACTTCGATCTTGAATTTTAGGCGTTGCTCTTGGATCCACCTTTTTAACTTGAGGACTTCTCCCTTCTTATCCCTAGGAGGTTCAAAGCCTTCCATGACAATGAACCAATTCTCTATGTCCATCATCAAGAAGGTCTCCATTCTTGCCCTCCACACCGGAAAATCTTCTTGGTCATATGGTGGCGGTGTGTTGATGTTCCATCCAAGCTTTTCTTGAAATTCCATCTTCTTCCCTCTAGCGTGCTCCCTTAGTTGTTAAACTTGAAGAGCGGCCTAGCTCTTATACCAATTGTAGAGGATTCATTGACCGCTAGAGGGGGGGGGGTGAATAGCTCATTTCGATACTCAATGGAATTTGTTCGCGATGCTTGCTACAAATGATTAGTGCGCAGTGGAAATAAAGCAATAACAATATACAAACACGCAAACACAACTATGTAACATGGTTCGGAACTGAATGGTTCCTACTTCACAGATCGAGCTCAAACGAGCTCTAGCGATGCCACAAACACCACTAAATAATAAAACTTCTTTTCGGAACAATCCGGAGGTGGAGAAACCTTGTACAATGATTACAAATGTAATATAATAAGAATACAAGCAAGATATAAATGAAATACACAAGAACACATAAAGAACACATTACAAATTCGCTTTTGGATGCTTGATTCTTTGGTTGCTTGAAATGCACTTGGAGACCCTGAATTACACCAGCAATTCGCCCCAAAAGCTCCTAAGAACTGGTGCTCCAAACCTCGTCCATGAGCTCTATTTAAAGCTGCTGCCTGGGCTGGAAATCGCCTATCAATCGACTGGTCGGGACCATCAGTCGACTGATGACACTGTTGCTGTGAGACAACGGTGCAATCCACGCTGAAAAAATACAATGGATAATACATTAGTCGACTGATCATGTCCATCAATCGACTGATCGAGCCTTCACTTGACTACTAACCTCAGCAGTCGAGTCAGACTCCATTCTATGCCTGTAATACCGAGCACCAGTCGACTGATCACAAGATCAGTCGACTGATCGGTCCAACAATCGACTGCCCACCTCTGGCAGTCGACTTCTAGGGCACTCCCCACAATCAAACCCTAGTTGACTCACACCAGTCGACTGCCACATGGTCCCAATTGACTGATACACCTCAAACATGAGGTTTAACCTAAGTATGGTGCCCCCATACTTGCTAGACCACCCGTAGCCTAGACCTAAGCCTTCTAGCCACCTCTGTCAGTCTCGTGCCTATCGGATCCCTCCAAGTCATCCATGACTTGTTCATCCATACACTAGCCTTCAGGTGCTTCCATCGTCTATGTCATGCTAACGGTGTCTACACCGCCAAGGCACATTGGACTTACGCTGCCAAGACTCCGCTTGGACTTTACGCCACCAACCATTGGACTTATGCTGCCAAGACTCCCGCTTGGACTTTACGCCGCCAATATCAAACCCCTTCAAATGCCAAGACTCAAGCTTGGACTTTCCCTTGCCAACCCATGTTGAACTTTCCATGCCAAGACCCATGCTTGGACTTTTCCTTGTCAAGACCCATGCTTGGACTTTACATGCTAAGTACTCAAGACTTGGACTTTCCATGACATGGTCAACTTCAGTCAACTATCAAAATCCCCCTCGAGTCAAACTCGAGTCCGGTCAATCATGACCCGGGTCGATTGCTCAAACAATCTCCCCAAAATATTATCAGACATCAATGTCAAACATGAATGTCAAATCTCCATGTCAAACATTAAAACATCGCTTGAGTCAAACTCGAGTCCGGTCAATCATGACCTGGGCCGATTGCACCAACAAATAATTAAACTTTATTCAACTTATGACATCATAAATGTACTTAAAGCCTCGGCATCAAATTTGACCGACTATAATAAAGAATCATCTATTTCTTATTTGATGCGGCATGAATTTTCTATCTCCTTTGGAGCGAAGAGATCAAAGAGGTTTGGGAGTCCTCTCCGGCAGCAATAGTAACAAATAATGAAAGAGTGATGAGAATGATGATAAGAGATTTAATGTGGTTTAGAATTCCAATTCCTACTCCACGGGTGAGCTCTAGAGTAAGCTCCGGTGGTAGACACCTTTACTATAATCCCTCCTTCTCGGAAGTACTTCCGGAGGTGGAGAAACTCCTTATAAATATAAGCTTATGCAAGGTAACAGAGAATGAAACTTGCAGAATTCCCCTCCTTCTTCCTTTGTCCGGGATCATTCCTCCCTTCCAACGATGAGTCTCTGTTGAGAAAGCTAATTCCTCAGAGAGAGAGAGAGAGAGAGAGAGAGAGAAAGAGAGAGAGCAAAGAGTCCTAGAGTCTAGAAGTCCAAGTTTCCCTCTTCTTCCTTCCTTTCTTCCTTTCTTTTATACTTGTCACCCCTAGAGCCAGCTGTTGCATAACAAATCACCCGGATCACCATCTACGTGGAGGGCCCTTCCAACCTGAAGAATAATATTGTTATGATATTAGTGCGTAAAGGTTACTAAGAATCTTCTATGGGATCCTCTAAGTGCCTTAGTTTGTTATACTGCGTAACAAACTCTCATGAGAGAGTATGAAAAGGAGCATCTTCCTATTCTTCTTTACCCTCACTTTATCACGGGGCCCTTATTTCTTCTTATCCCTCCCTCAAGTTGTCTTTGTTTCCCAAGTTGCCCTATTACTGACTTGGCTCATTTTCCCAACTTGCTTTCCTACACCATTATAGTCGTTTAAGCCGAGGTGCATATAACTCAACTCGGCTCTCCGAGTTACTATTTGGCTTTGTTTTGGCCATCGGGTGCATGCAGTTATACCCCACCTTGATTTCCCGAGTTGCTCTTGCTCATCCTGGCTCACTTTCCCGAGTCACTATCTAGTTTCATTCTGACCAACGGACTTCTTCTCCCTTCCCCAAGTTGCAACATCATCAACTTGACATATTTTCCGAGTCGGGTCTTGCTCAACTAGAGCATATATCCCACATTATGATCCTTCCCTCCGATTTCATCCTACCAACCATATTTCCTTTTTCTAGCTCCTAAGTCATATTATAGTAGTATCATTAGCCACCCCTCCAAAATAGTCAAACGAAATCTTGAATTTGACTTTCTAAGTGAGGAACCGCTTTTAATTACCCTTCCTAGGTCATACCTTAACCACCTTCTCATCTTTTACCAATCTTATTTAACTTATTGGGTTAGGATTTTCCTCTTCATTACTTACCCTAAGCATATTACTCCTCTTACTGGGCTGATGGGTCCCACTTTTGTATCTTAGGAAGAAGTTTAAAAACTAGAAATGGCCGAAACCCTTGTCTCCACACACCCACTTCTTCTGTTTCGATTTTAACTCTTCCTCTCAATAGTTTTCACTGGTGACTGTCCCATGCCTAAACCTTCGGCACCTAGGAGTCTCTTTTCCTCCAACAACGACCTCCTTTCAACCACAAGTAAGTGCCCCTGCCTTCCCTAGTATGGTTCCTTTTGTTGGGATGTATACTGAAAGCCTAGCCTTTGTATGTAAATCTTCATTTTGAAATAAGAATCACATGATCATTGTTTACATTTTTGTATATTGTCTGATACTTTACATTATAGATAACATGGTGTGTGGTGTCGCACAGAAGATCATGTTATCAGTTCCTTGTAGAGTATAAGTAGAGGCTCACAACCAAGATGATTTTGGACAAACCAATGGCATGGTTGTAGTGTGATTTGGAATTGGTTTATCTTGACCATAGAATTATACTAGTACACTTTGTGTGCATTGAGCAGGACCAATTTAGAGGTGATTCAATTTATACTGACTATATAATTGAATCGGACCTCAGATATTATGATGTACATACTCTTAATTCCGAAATAATAACGGGCACATGTACTTAGTATTTATTTCTTTGATTTACCAATGGGCAAGATTTATGTGTTAAATCGATAGGCCTGGTAAGTTGGAAAATAATATTATTTACATGGTGTGTCGTTGATTATAGGAGAAAACAATATCCTATATACTTGGATGATGATGTCCCCTTGAGGAGCTCATAAGGTTCATCATGTAAATCCTACAGGTGGACATGGTCCAACATGATGATAAGGATGAGTAGTACTACTCATGGAGCTAGATATTAATTAATTAAATTTTCAATAATTTAATTAATTAATGGACATTCGATATCTTAAACACGGGGAGATATTTTATACAAATAATATGTGGAGCCCATATTTAATTATGGGGGTTGGTGAGATAGATCAATGATAATCCTCTAGTGGAATGGATCATCATTAATGGGTCGGGTTTTATGTGGTTTGGATCTATTGGGTGGCTAAGATCCAACTCCTCCTAATGGTTCCTATTGTAGTCTATTATAAATACCTCGTGAAGCCTAGATCTATAAAAGGGTTGGAGAGGCTTGGGCGGCAAAAGTAGTTCTTCTAGGGTTTTTGGAGTTGGCATTGGAGGCTTGGGTGGCAAGGAATAGAAGAGGTGTGCTAGGGTTTTGGTTGGTTCATCTCTTCTTGGCCGACGACAACAAGACAAGGAAGCTAGGGTCTTTCCTTCCTTTCCCACTCTTGGCCGGCGCCACCCTCTTCCTTTTCCATTACCGGTGCCTCCCTTTCCTTCTCCAAGGGCCGGCGGCAACAAAGGTGAGGGTACCTCCTTCCTTTGTCTTAGCCAGCACACCCTCTCCCTCTCCTTAGGGCCGGCGGACACCAAGCTTGGTGGTCGGCGCAAGCAAGGAGAAGAAGGGAGCTTTTGTTCTTCCCTTGTTCGGAGTGAGCAAGGAAGGGAAGACGCGATCTAGGAGGCTTCGACTCTTGGAAGATCGTCGCCCACACGACGTCCAAGAGGAGGATAGGAATACAATAGAAGATCAAGAGGTAAAACAAGAGGTATAATCTTGTTTAGTTTTGATTCTAGTTCTTTTGTATTTTGTATGTTATTGATTAACATGGACCCCAATGATAAACAAAAAAAACCGATGATCCGTTCATCATCTATTCCGCGGCTAATCGAGGAAAAGAGTTAGGTTGCTTGAGCAACAAGTTTGTTCAAGCATCTACTCAAATCGAATAGCATGATGATAGATTGATTGCTTGGGTAATCCATCTCCGTCCAAATTAGTTTTAGTTGATAAAATTTTAATCCGGGGACGTGTGATAGGATCGCTATGCACAAGCGACCGAAGTGAGAAGCAATTCCCTTCAAGTGGTATCAGAGCCACAATTTTCGGTTTTGTATGTTTGGGATTCGATTACTTTCATGCATTTATCATATATTTTATGCCGGATAATAGTAGGATGTGCGTAGGCTAACTTTTTGCTTGCAGGCATAAGATCCAATTATTATGGCTATATGGATGTATGTGATTGTATGTGTGTGATTGTAATTATTTATTTGAATCCTCGGGGTTTATGAGGCTAATTAGTATTTAATTTTTTGTAATTAAATACGGCACTGTTTAGCCGCTCATTTTAATTTACTTTCGATCTAGATATGTTTTACACTCCTTCGTGGAGTATAGGATCGATGGATGTAAATTAAAATAGTTTATCTCGGCTTGGATCCCCTTATGGCTAGAGCATGGTAAAGGGAGGAGCGGATGAGGTGGCGACACAACGGGAAACATATTGGAAAAAAAAGCCATAATAGTTGGAAAATATTTTTTTCATATTTATTGCTTATTGTTCGATATGCATGTTGTGTGTTTGAGAAAATTCCTCAATTTTAAATTACTAAGTGGGAGAGGGATATTTTTAATTCCTGGGCCTCCATTACAATTTGACATATGATGCGAACAAACTTGCGCGTTGGTTCTGAGTGTCTTCCTCCATATCGAATGAGTTTGTTTTACAGATCACTAGGTCAAATATGGTTTTAGAAAATTATTTAGGAGCGTGTGTACTTCCCCATCAGAAGGCACATAATCCGAGGTAATTGCCTTAGTATCGGGTAATGGTAAACTCTTAGATGCAAATAAAAGTATCCTCCCCATCGGAGTCACTACTTTTATTTGTAGGGTCGAAGAGGAACCAACTATTAATTTTGTTTGTCAAAAAGTAAGGTTGACAGGATAATAAAATTAATGGGTAAAACCTCCTCTTACAAATGTAGAATTCGTATATGTCCACATTATCGTGGCATACGATATTCTCGGTGTTTTGAGGTGTTGGTTGATTTTAAAATTTTATTGTTTGAGGAATCAATACATTTTTGAAATCTAATGTTTTGATTTATGTGATTCTTAGGTTTTTCAAAATGACTTTCAACCCACTTGCTGTGATTCTGAAAGAAAATAAACTTACTGGACCTAACTATGTTGATTGGAAAAGGAATCTGGACATTATCTTAACTGCTGAGGAGTACAAATATGTACTCTTCGAAGAGTGTCCTCCTAAGCCTACGGATGATTCTGGTGAAAAGGAGAAAGAGAGTTATAAGAAGTGGATCAAGGCTGATGAGATGGCGCGGTGTTACATTTTGGCTTCTATGTCAAATGTATTGCAACATCAACATCAAGCCATGGCTACTGCCTATGACATGATGCTCAATCTCAAGGAACTTTTCGGACACCAGAATCAGACTGCTAGGCAGGAAGCTATGAGGAACTTGATGACAACCACCATGGTTGAGGGAACACCCGTGAGGGATCATGTTCTCAAGATGATGACTCATTTAAATGAGCTGGAAGTCCTTGGAGCGGAGATCGATAGGGAAACCCAGGTCGATATCATTCTCCAATCTCTACCTAGGAGTTTTGAGTAGTTTCGCCTGAACTACAACATGAATAAAAGGTTGTATTCGTTGGTGGAGTCTGACAAAACTCTAGGCGGCAGAGGGACTTTTTCGTCAGAGTTCTCAGGCTTTGGTTGCTCAGAAGGTTTCTACTTCTAAGCCGAAAGACAAGAAGAAGAAGAAACAAGGTGTAGCAAAGATGGCGACAGGACCTCAGGCAGGAGTGAAGAAGCCAAAAGACAAGTGCTTCACTTGCAAGCAGACTGGACATTGGAAGGCGAACTGTCCCAACCGGAAACAGAACAAAGGTATATCTTTTAGTTTAGTCATTGAAACATATTTAGCGGTGTTATCTACCGGTACCTGGTGTGTAGATACGGGAGCCACTGATCATGTCTACAACTCTTTGCAGCGGTTCCAGGAAACTAGACGACTAGCTGAGGGAGAGATTACCGTCTACATGGGCAATGCTACGAAGGTGGTGGCTATTATAGTGGGAGATGTTTATTTATCTTTTGATAGAAATAAAACTTTTGCTCTGAGAAATTGCCTTTATGTACCTTCATTTAGAAAGAATTTAATTTCAATTTCTAAATTATTTTTGGATGGATATTCTATTTCTTTTATTGACAGAGTTGTTATAAAAGGGAATAGGGAGATTATCTGTTCTGGTGCATTGGTAGGAAATTTATACACTCTTGAACCAAAAACTCCTACGATGCAAATAGAAATAAATAACTCATCTTCTAAATCTAATAAGAGAAAAGAACCTTCGAAAATGAACCAAACATATCTTTGGCATCTAAGGTTAGGTCATATTAACCTAAGTAGAATTCAAAAGTTGATAGCTAATGGACCTTTGGGTTCATTAGTGATGGAAGATTTTTTAACCTGCGAAGCTTGCTTAGAAGGTAAAATGACCAAGAGGCCTTTTAAGGCCAAGGGGTATAGAGCCAAAGATGTGTTAGAATTGGTTCATTCTGATTTGTATGGTCCTATGTCTATCGAGGCTAGAGGTGGTTTTGAATATTTTGTCTCTTTTATAGACGATTATTCAAGATATGGATATATTTACTTAATGCACCGCAAGTCTGAATGCTTTGATAGGTTCAAAGAATTCAAGGCTAATGTGGAGAAACATCAAGGTAAAAGTATCAAGACACTACGATCTGATCGTGGTGGTGAGTACCTCTTTGGAGAGTTTAGGAGTTACTTATCAGAGGCTGGGATTCAATCCCAACTTTCTGCACCTGATACACCCCATCAGAATGGTGTGGCAGAGCGAAGGAATAGGACTCTTATAGAGATGGTTAGATCGATAATGAGTTATTCTGAGTTACCAGATTCATTCTGGGGGTATGCTCTGGATACGGCAGTGTATATTCTAAACTTGGTACCATCTAAATCAGTACCTTCTACTCCCACAGAATTGTGGACTGGGCGAAAGCCTAGTCTAAAATATATTCGGATTTGGGGTAGTCCAGCATATGTGCTGAAGGGAGATGCTGGTAAGTTGGAATCTCGTACAGAAGTGCGCCTGTTCGTAGGCTATCCTTGAGGAACGAAAGGTGATTTGTTCTATAGTCCTAGAGATCAAAGGGTGATCATTAGCACGAACGGCCGATTTTTAGAGGAAGACTATGTGATGAACCACAATCCCATGAGCAGGATTATTTTGGAGGAATTAAGAGGGGAAGTCACTACTTCAGTACCAATGGTACAAGAGGACATACCATAAGTGATTGCACCACGTGTCATAGAGGATACACAAGTGATACCTCGTCGTAGTGGGAGGGTTGTTAGATAACCTGGGAGAATCTTCTGATTTGGTCCTTAGCGAACATGAACCTGATCCCTGGACATATGACGAGGCAATCCAAGATAAAGATGCAGTATCTTGACAAAGGGCGATGAATTCTGAGATAGAATCTATGGATTCAAATCAGGTATGAGAGCTAGTAGAACCACCCAATGGTGTAAAAGCCATTGGATGCAAGTGGATCTACAAAAGAAAGAGAGGATCAGATGGGAAGGTGGAGACCTTCAAAGCAAGGCTTGTTGCGAAAGGGTATACTCAGAAAGAGGGTATCGATTATGAGGAGACCTTTTCGCCGGTAGCCATGCTTAAGTCTATCCGGATTCTCTTATCTATTGCTACTCATATGGATTATAAGGTTTGGCAGATGGATGTCAAGATAGCTTTCCTTAATGGAAGTCTTGAAGAAATCATCTATATGGAGCAATCAGAGGGATTCATTTCAAAGGGCAAAGAGCATCTTGTGTGCAAGCTTAATCGGTCCATTTATGGATTGAAGCAAGCTTCGAGATCTTGGAACATCCGCTTTGATGAGGTAATCCAGTCATATGGATTTATTCAAAGTCCGAATAAGTCTTGTGTATACAAGAGATGTGACAGAAACGTAGTGGTATTTCTTGTACTATACATAGATGACATTTTTCTCATTGGCAACAATGTTAAAGTGTTATCAGACGTAAGGGTATGGTTGTCCAAACAATTTGATATGAAGGACTTGGGAGAAGTGAAACACATCCTTGGGATCAAGGTTATAAGGGATCGCAAGAAAAGGATGTTGTGCTTATCTCAAGCTTCATACATAGACACTATTTTAGCTTGTTTTAGCATACAGAACTCCAAGAAAGGTTTTCTACCTTTTCGACATGGAGTACCTTTATCTAAAGAGATGTGTCCTAGAACATCAAAGGAGATAAAGGAGATGAAGGCAGTTCCTTATGCTTTGGTGGTAGGAAGCCTCATGTATGCTATGTTATGTATGAGGCCGGATATCTATTTTGTCATGGGCATGGTTAGCAGATATCAGAGTAATCCAGAACAGAGACATTGGACTATGGTAAAGCATATATTGAAGTACCTAAGAAGGACTAGGGATTATATGATGATATACTTGGCAGATCAATTACTCTCTGTGGGTTATATAGATTCTGACTTCCAATCAGATAGGGATAACAGTAAGTCTACCTCGGGTTTTATATTTACTTTGGGAGGTGGAGCCATTGTATGGAGAAGTGCCAAGCAGAAATGCATGGCGGACTCCACAATGGAAGCTGAGTATATGACAGCTTCTGAGGCAGCCAAAGAAGTTGTATGGATCAGGAACTTCTTGTTGGACTTGGATGTGATTCCTGGTTTTCCCAAAACTATCACAATTTATTGTGATAACAGTGGTGAAGTTGCAAACTCTAAAGAACCACGAGCCCATAAGGCAAGTAAACACATAGAGCGCAAGTACCACCTGATATGAGAGATCGTAAAGCGAGGAGAAGTTGATGTCGCCAAGATTGCACCCGAGGATAACCTGGTAGATCCTTTAACTAAGGCCCTTCGAGTAAGAGTTTTTGATAGGCATGTGGAGGGAATGAGAATCAGATGTATGGCAGTTTGATGGCAGCATAGTCTTTTAGTCTAAGTGGGAGATTGTTGGGATGTATACTGAAAGTCTAGCCTTTGTATGAACATCTTCATTTTGAAATAAGAATCACATTATCATTGTTTGCATTTTTGCATATTGTCTGATACTTTACATTGTAGATAACATGGTGTGTGGTGTCGCATAGAAGATCATGTTATCAGTTCCTTGTAGAGTATAAGTAGAGGCTCACGACCAAGATAGTTTTGGACAAACCATTGGCATGGGTGTAGTGTGTATTGGTTTATTTTGACCATAGAATTACACTAGTACATTTTGTGTGTATTGAGCAGGACCGATTTAGAGGTGATTCAATTTATACTGACTATATAATTGAATCAGACCTCAAATATTATGATGTACATGCTCTTAATCCCGATATAATAACGGGCATATGTACTTAGTATTTATTTCTTTGATTTACCAATGGACGAGATTTATGTGTTAAATCGATAGGCCTGGTAAGTTGGAAAATAATATTATTTATATGGTGTGCCCTTGATTATAGGAGAAAACCGTGTCCTATATACTAGGATGATGATGTCCTCTTGAGGAGCTCATAAGGTTCATCATGTAAATCCTACATGTGGACTTGGTCCAACATGATGATAAGGATGATTGGTACTACTCATGGAGTTAGATATTAATTAATTAAATTGTCAGTAATTTAATTAATTAATGGACATTCGATATCTTAAACACGGAGAGATATTTTATACAAATAATATGTCGAGCCCATATTTAATTATGGGGGTTGGTAAGGTAGATCAATGATAATCCTCTAGCGGAATAGATCATCATTAATGGATCAGGTTTTATGTGGTTCGGATCCATTGGGTGGCCAAGATCCAACTCCTCCTCATGGTCCCTATTATAGCCTATTATAAATACCTTGTAAAGCCTAGATCTATAAAAGGGTTAGAGAGGCCTGGGCGGAAAAAGTAGTTCTTCTAGGGTTTTTGGATTTGGCGTTGGAGGCTTAGGCAGCAAGGAATAGAAGAGGTGTGCTAGGGTTTTGGTTGGTTCATCTCTTCTTGGCCGGCGACAACAAGACAAGGAAGCTAGGGTCTTTCCTTCCTTTCCCACTCTTCACCGGTGCCACCCTCTTCCTTCTCCATTGGCAACGCCTCCCTTTCTTTCTCCAAGGGTCGGCGACAACAAAGGTGAGGGTACCTCCTTCCTTTGTCTTGGTCGGCACACCCTCTCCCTCTCCTTAGGGTCGGCGGACACCAAGCTTGGTGGTTGGTGGTCGGCGCAAGCAAGGAGAAGAAGGGAGCTTTTGTTCTTCCCTTGTTCGGAGCGAGCAATGAAGGGAAGACGGGATCTAGGAGGCTTCGACTCTTGGAAGATCATCGCCCATACGACGTCCAAGAGAAGGATAGGAATACAATAGAAGATTAAGAGGTAAATCAAGAGGTATAATCTTGTTTAATTTTGATTCTAGTTCTTTTGTATTTTGTATGTTATTGATTAACATGGACCCCGATGATAAATGCAAAAACCGGCGATCCGTTAATCATCTATTCCGCGGCTAATCAAGGAAAAGTGTTAGGTTGCTTAAACAACAAGTTTGTTCAAGCGACTACTCAAATCGAATAGCATGATGATGGATCGGTTGCTTGGGTAATCCATCTCCGTCCAGATTAGTTTTAGTTGATAAAATTTTAATCCGGGGACATGTGATAGGATCACCATGCACAAGCGACTGAAGCGAGAAGCAATTCCCTTCACCTTCTCGACAAACCCTAGCTCGACCGACCCCTTGGTACGAAGATACTTTTTCTCTCATAAACGGTAACCATTACTTCCTTAATGTTAAGGACTTGTTTATAGATTCCACTGTAAAATGCCTTTTTACTTCCACCTCTTACCGACCACATCTTTCCCCTCCCAACCATCATTGTTACTTTTCAGAACAACTAATAAATGGTCTTCGGCTACCTATACCCTCGATTTACTTTGAATTGTTAGATTTTTATAAGCTAACTATTAACCAGTTAGCCCCCAATGCCTTCCAACTATTGGCAGGCACCATTGTAGTTTTTAAACATCTAGAACTCCCTTTGTCCCCCCTAATGTTCCACTGCCTTTTTCAACTAAAATCTTTAAAGCTAGATATTTTTTATTTTGCTAGTTGCCCAGATTGCCAATTCCTTACCAATAAGCCATCTTCCTATAAAGGTTGGAGGGAACTATATTTCTTTACCCAACACCCTACCCCACTCCCTTACTCTAATACTTGGAAGACTGCTCTTCCATAACTACCCCCTTTCTAAGATTGTAGGCTTAAATGTCATTTTTCCAAGGTCTATAAGGTGTTGAAGAAACATCACTGTTGGTGCAATCGGCCAAGGTCACGATTGACCAGACTCGAGTTTGACTCGAGTAGTGTTTTGATGTTTGACATTGATGTCTGACAATGTGTTGGGGATATTGTTGGTGCAATTGACCCAAGTTATGATTTTGATGTTTGACGATGGTTTGACCATTGTCATGGGAGAAGTTCAAGTCTTGTGTACTTGGCATGGAAAGTCCAAGCATGAGTCTTGGCATGGAAAGTCCAATATGGGTTGGCAAGGAAAGTCCAAGCATAGGTCTTGGCAAGGGAAAGTCCAAGCATGGGTCTTGGCATGGAAAGTCCAACATGGGTTGGCAAGGGAAAGTCCAAGCTTGAGTCTTGGCAATTGGAAAGTCCAAGGGGAATATTGGCGGTGTAAAGTTCAAGCAGGAGTCTTGGCAGCGTAAGTCCAATGTGCTTTGGCGGTGTAGACCACATTAGCATGACAATAGCTGATGGAAGCACCTGAAGGCTAGCGTATGGATGAACAAGTCATGGATGACTTGGAGAGATCCAAAAGGCGTGAGGCTGATGGAGGTGGCTAGAAGGCTTAGGTCTAGGCTAAGGGTGGTTTAGCAAATATGGGGACACCATACTTGGGGTTAAAACATCATGTTTGAGGTATATCAATCGACTGAGACTATGGTCAGTCGACTGATGTGAGTCGACTAGAGTTCCACTGCAAGAACTTGCCTAGCACGAGATTGACGATCGATCGATGACCGAGCAATGATCGATTCGAAGATCACGATCGCCGTCAGCACAGTACAAAGATTCCCAAGTTAATTGTTAGGGTTTGACAGTCGAGTGATGACTTGATCAGTCGACTGATGGTCATGATCAATCGACTGATGGTCTATCCGTTAGAACTTATCCAACGTGGCTCATGCCATTGTGAGACAATGACTACAGGAGCAGTGGACTGATGGTCTCGATCAGTCGACTGCTAGGCGAAAATTAGCCCGAGTTACAGGTTTAAAAGGAGAACGAAGGGAAGATTTTGGCTAAGATTTCTTGAGGAGTTTTGGAGCGATTTGCTACTACAATTCGGGGTCTCCAAGTGTAACTCAAGTAACCAAACAAGCAAGCTTCCAAAAGATCGATTGTAAAATTTTCTTTGCATTCTTTTGTTGTATTTCATTTGTAATTGTTTGTATTTCATTCTTATTATTGTAAAAACTATTGTAAGAGGTTTTCTCCACCTCTGGATTGTTCCAAGAAGGAGTTATTGATTAGTGGTTGCGTGTGCATCACTAGAGCTCATTTGAGCTCAATCCGTAGAGTAGGAACCATACGGTTACGAACCATGTTATATTTGGTGGTGTGCTTGTGTTCTTGTTGTATTTGTTTTATTGTTATTATTTTCGTTGCGTATAACAAGTGTTGTAGACAAGCACGTGATCGAGTTCCATCAAGCAATGTCGAAACACTATTCACCCCCCCCTCTAGCGGGCGCACAAGTCCTAACAAGTGGTATCAGAGCGAGGTCGCTCTTCAAGAATTAACAACCAAGAGAGCACCGCCAAAGGAAGAAGATGGAATTTGAAGATAAATTGGGATGAGACATCAACACCCCAATTCCGTACAATTTCTATGGACAAGAAGGATTCAACCAATGGAAGGCAAGAATTGAAGACTTCTTGATGGTGAGGGACCTTGAGGAGTGGTCGACTTTGATGGAAGGATTTGAATATCCTAGAGGACCAAAGGGAGGTTTCCTCAAGATGAAGAAATGGACCGAGGAACAACTCCAAGGTTTTGAGAAAAACAAGAAGGCAGTAAAATTTATTATTGATTTGATCCCTAATGACATTTTGTGCAAGCTAGGGTATTACATGGATGCCAAGGAGCTATGGAGCAAGTTGGCAAGATTCCATGAGGAGTCTCACTCGGCACAAGAGGAAGAAAGCTCATCCTCACAAGAAAGTGAGGAGTCGGAAGTTGAGAAGGAGTCAACATCCAAACCGGTGGAAGAAGTAGAAGTAGAAGAAGTCTCCACCTCTAGAATTGAAGGGGAGGAAGTTAGATCACCTTCCATGCCGGAGCAAGAAGCGTCAAATACCTCCGGTCAAGGAGATGAAGAATCAACTCCGGATCCCACCATTGACCTAGGTAACTCAAGTATTTCGATTAATATTAAAAATCATATTATATGCTTCGAGTGTAGGGAAGTAGGACACTACAAGAGCAATATCCTAAGAAAGTCAAGAAAAGTCAACTGACACCCAAACCTCAAGAAAAGACTAAGGATGTCGGTCCCCCAACACATAAAAGCAAGGAGCACATCATTTGCTTCAAGTGCCAACAACCGGGGTATTTTAGGAGTCAATGCCCTAGGGGGAAGAAGAAGGTCCAAGAAGGAGCATCACATGTAAGGGGAGCCTCTAAGGCAAACCCTAAGATATATTTTAATGCACCTTCTAGTTCTAGGATCAAAAAACATGCTTTTAATTCACTTGTAATTACTCATGAAAAGCATGCTAGTAAAAATAGGTTTTATTGCTTAGGAGATAAAAATGTCAACTTTAGGAATAAGGAGAAATTTGGGACTAATGTCCCTAAAACAATTTTACCTAAGGACAAACCTAGATCAAACAATTCTAGACCTATCCTTCCTAGGGAGACCATTAGGAAGATAGAGGATCACCTAGGTTTTAACCCTAAATGGACTAGGCATATGCCTAGGAAAAACAATTTCCAAAGAACATATGAAAATTCAAAATTGGGAAGATTAGAATTAGAAAATCAAGCCTTGAGGTCAAGGCTTGAGAAACTAGAAAAGACCCTTGCAAAAATACAAAATCAAATACAAGGGTCAAAGGATAAAAAATCTAGGTCTAAGAGTCAAAACCTAGGTTTTAAAAAGTAAGGTTCAACCAAGGGCAAGAAAGGTTTGGGTCATAAACCTAAGCCCAAGAAGACCTATCATAATGTTTCATTCCATTATGGAACTCAAGTTAGGTCTAGGAAAACCAAGGTCAATAGGAAAGTCATCCCTAAGGTTGACCAAGGTAGGTGCTTAGTGGCTAAGGTTTCAAGGAAACCTAGGGAAGTCATTAAGAAGGTTACAAGGGGAATTACATCTAGAGCTAACCTAGGCAAGACCTAAATGACCAAGGCTTCTAAGCCTAGGAGGGTCATTAGGAGGGTATCTAGGGAAGTTATCCCTAGCGAATACCTAGTAAACCCAAGGAGCTCAAATAGGTATTGGGTTCCTAGGAGCATGATCGATTCACGCTAAATGGGTTTAGGTGTGTCAACTTTGAATGGATAGGTAGTTAATCTAACTATGGTAAAGGTGACACTTTAGGTCATTTTCAAGGTAATGGGGTACTTTGGAAATAAGAATGATTCATAATCCTAAAAGATTTTAGGATGTGCCAATATTATTTAAGAAGTTTGATAAATTGATCAAATTGACACAATTTAGGTCTTAAATTCATAGTGTGTCATTTTAGGTTTTGGGCACACTTGGGGGATTAGTAGTAATATGGAAAAATAAATTTAATTCTAACAAATGGAAATTAATATTAAAATTTAGGTATTATATACCTTTATATTTTATTTGCCATGTCTTGATTGTCATATACCATATCATGACATCATATTCATTTAAATCATATAAATATCATGATTATGCTTAGGGCGTATTTTTATGTCATGTGTATTTAAATTTATTCTTATGATATGACATCATGATCATTGGCCATGCTTATTCATGTTATCTTTTATGCCATGATCATGTTGGATCGATGCAGTTCGCTAGAGGGGGGGGGGTGAATAGCGATAAAAACTTTTTTGTAATCGTTCGTTAAGGTACGAGTAAAACGCAGCGGAAAGATAACAATAAATAAATAAAAACACGAGGGTTTTTACTTGGTTCGTAGCCTACGGCTACTACTCCAAGGCCCTAGTGGTCCTTGACCACGCACGGAGGGCAAAATACTAACCAAACTCCTCCTCGTTAGAGATAGGAGTTAAACGAATACAAAACTCGATAAAGACTCAAGGTAGAGGGACACTCCCCCTCTCCTTGATATGATTTAAAGCTTTACTAAAAGAAATAACTGAAATACAATTTAGAACTTTTGTTACCGACGACTTTAAAGGTTGGAGGTTGAAGCTCTAGTCGTCGTCTCGGCAGGGCTTCGTCGTAGGGATGTCGGAGAGTCAGAGCGTATCGGAAGCACTTGGAAGCTTTTGAATTGATGAAAAACCCTAGGTTTGGCCCTCATTTTATAGCCTTTGAGCCCCTCATCAAATGGGTCTTTAGCCAATCATAAATAGGCACAAAACCCCTTGAAAAATGATGATAACTCTTGACTACTCGAGGGATTGATTTCGACCTTGAATGATCATTTGATGGTGATCGAGTCCTCCAAGTTGGCAGTCGACTGATGCTAGCTGCAAGGCAAGGTTAGCTCAACAAAAACATAATTTCGATGGTCGTCGACCATCCGATCTCGACCTAGACCATCTATAAGAAGTCTTTGGTCGACCCACGCTAAGATCATCCCCGTAAAGAGGATACGACCTACTTACGCCGCACACACGAGCTTACCTCAAGATTTACGTGTTGCTTTTGCTTCCGGCCTTCCACTCAATTCCTTCGGCTCCCTCCGAAGTCTCTTGAGTGTCGCCCGACCACCGCGGCTTCCTCCGGGTGTCGCTAGCCTTCAGCTCCAGCGTTGAGACTTTTCTGTACACTTGATTTAGCTCATGAGATAACAATATATGCTTAACTTTGTATCGTTTGCTATAATCAAAACTTAGGTTCGACTTAGGTGCCTACTGCACCAACAATCTCCCCCTTTTTGATTTATGGCAAACCCACATACAAAGTTAAGTAAATAGCAAGCATGAAGAGTAATAATGTGCATGAGAAACAAAAAATATGAAGATTAAGTTGGAGTAGTAAGGATTTTCTTCAAGTACTCCCCCTTGAGGAAACCTCCCCCTTGACCGAGGGTGAGTCTTGAAGAAAGACCTTAATCCTCCCCCTTGAGGGTTGCTTTAAGTAATTAACATTACTTAAAGTTGGCCTTAGTAAAACGTTTTAGTTAAGCCCTTTCTCCCCCTTAAGTAAAACATTAACGACATAAAGTTTAAAAAATAAGTTTAAGTAAAACGTAGACTACACAAATAAGTTTAAGTTAAGAATTCTTTGGCCTATTGGTAAAAGTTAACTAAGTTTTAACTTTTGGTTTAAATATGAAGTAAGAGTTAAGTTATCAAAAAATTTTGACCCCTTAACTTTGGCCTTTTTCTCCCCCTTTTGCCGTATATTGAAAAGAGTAAGGGGTGTGTGGAAAACAAAATAGGTGTTAAATTTAAAGTCCAAGCATGTTCCCCATTTTTTATAAAAAAATATACTGAAAATAAGCTCATCTATAAAATGTTCGACTCATATTTGGCTTGATTGATATGTAAGATCAACCAGTCCTGGTCAGAGTCGGTTAGTATGTATGATTATACTCCGTGGTTTATAGCGATGCACTAGCTCTACATCTGGAACCAGGAGTAAGGTCCTAACATCTCACGCCCATCTACGTGGCTAAGTACACAAACACATTAGTCCTATGTGTTGTGAGATGTACTGGCTCCTTAAATCTATAGGTGCATGATATCTAAGGTATGTCCTATGCTAGTTCCATAAAAATGAAATTAAAGAAATAGTAGTAAGAACATATAATTTGCATGTACCTATTCTATTACGCACATGCCCAATTTTTGTCTTAATAGACTAAATTCGGCTTCGGGTAGGGGTTTAGTAAATAGATCTGCCAAGTTAGACTTCGATTCGACGTATTCGAGGTGTATGGCTCCATTGGCTACATGTTCTCGAATGAAATGGTGTTTGACCTCTATATGTTTGGTCCTAGAGTGACATATCGGATTCTTTGTAAGATTAATTGAACTAATGTTGTCTACGTGAAGTTTAGTATTCGTAAAGTCTAACTTAAAGTCGCGGAGAGTGTGCTTCATCCAAAGAAGTTGAGTGACACACTCACCCATCGCAATGTATTCGGCTTCGGTGGTAGATAAAGCGACACAGTGTTGTTTCCTACTGCACCAACTCACTAGACTCGAGCCGAGGAGTTGACAACAACCACTCGTGCTCTTTCTATCGAGCTTACTACCGGCATAATCCGAATCAGAGTAGCCGATTAGTTCGAACTCCGTAGATCTAGGGTACCAAATACCAACGTTAAGTGTACCCTTAAGATATCTAAGGAACGCTTAACTAGGGTTAGGTGAGACTCCTTAGCACAGGTTTGAAACCTGGCGCACATACTTACTGTGAATAGGATGTCGGGTCGACTCGCAGTTAAGTATAGGAGACTCCCTATTACGCTCCTATAGTATTTTAAGTCAATGGACTTACTTTCTAGGTCTTCTCCTATGTTAACATTTATCGCCATTGGGGTGTTTATTACCTTAGCGTCTTGCATTCCAAATCTTTTAATTAACTCCTTAGTGTATTTTTGTTGATATAGGTATATACCATCCTTAGTTTGTTTAATTTGTAGACCTAAAAAGAAACTTAACTCGCCTACTAAGTTCATTTCGAACTCACTTTCCATGAGTGAAACGAACTCGTTTAGTAAGGCTGAGTTAGAGGTTCCAAAAATTATATCGTCTACGTAAATTTGAGCTATGAATATTTCTTTACCTAAGGTTTTTACGAAGAGAGTTGGGTCAACTAAGCCTTGGTTAAACCCTTTTGACTTAAGATGGATTGAAAGTCTCTCGTACCAAGCTCGAGGAGCTTGTTTAAGTCCATAGAGAGCTTTCTTAAGTTTTAGAACTTGGTCGGGTTTATCTAGATTTTCGAATCTGGGGGGTTGGCTGACATAAACTTCTTCTTTAATGTATCCATTTAGGAATGCCGACTTAACATCCATTTGAAACAGCTTAAATCCTCGATGTGCGGCATAAGCTAGCAACATTCGAATGGATTCGAGTCTAGCTACTGGGGCATAGGTTTCATCGTAATCTAAGCCTTCAACTTGGCTAAACCCTTTGGCGACTAACCTAGCCTTGTTTCTAACTACTTCACCTTTATCATCAAGCTTATTTCGAAACACCCACCTTGTTCCAATTATCGTTTTGTCTTTAGGTGGTGGTACTAATTCCCACACTTCATTCCTAGTAAATTGAGCTAGCTCTTCTTGCATTGCAATAATCCAATCGGGATCAAGAAGAGCTTGTTCAATTGATTTGGGTTCTATCTTTGAAATTAATGAAATTTGACTAAGGTTCCTATAGGATGCTCTAGTTCGAACTCCTAGATTAGGATCTCCTATCACTTGATCGATAGGGTGGTTAGTCTGAATCCTAGATTGGGTTGGGTTTGTGTCACCTAATGCTTGATCAATGGGGTGACTTGGTTGAACACTAGTTTGGTTGGAGTCATCTATCACTTGATCAATAGAGTGACTTGGTTGACTTAGGTTAGAATTAACACTAGACCTGATCTCCGGATCAGAGTTAGGTTTAGTATGAATCGGCTCACTAATTGGGGTTACTGGGGGTTTTGTAGGTTCATGTCCTTCATCAAATACTACATTGATAGTCTCCTCGACTCTAAGGGTGTCGTGGTTATATACTCTAAAATCTCGACTTGTAGTCGAGTATCCTAGAAAGATTCCGGTCGTGGTTTTGGATGTAAATTTCCCTAGGTAATCCTTAGTGTTTAGGATATGTACCTTACACCCAAATACCCTAAAGTACTTGATGTTAGGTATTTTATCGTGATAAATCTCGTATGAGGTCTTAAGGTGCCTTTTTACCATAAGGATCCTATTTTGGACATAGCATGCCGTACTCACGGCTTCTGCCCAAAACCTATCGGGTAGGTCGTATTCGTTCAACATGGTCTTAGCGGCTTCTTGTAGAGTTTGGTTTTTCCGCTCCACTAGGCCATTTTGCTGAGGGGTCCTAGGGCAAGAGAATTCATGGTGGTATCCATTTAGGTTACAGAAGTCGGTGAACCTTTGATTTTTGAATTCACCACCATGATCGCTTCTAAGTCTTTTAACCTTAAGGTCTTTTTGATTCTCGATTAATTTGAATAGATTGATTAATTGATCTAGGGTATCATTTTTATGTTTGATGAACCTAACCCAGGTAAACCTGGAGTAGTCGTCAATTATGACTAAGCAATATTGACTTCTATTGAGTGACTTGGCTCCATGTGAATCGAATAGATCCATATGTAGGAGCTCAAGTACACTTGAGGTTCGTTCTTGGTTAGTTAACTTGTGTTGTGTCCTAGGTTGTTTTCCTTGTTGACAAGCATTACAAATTTTATTAACCAAGTTGTTGAGGTTGGGTAAGCCTCTGACTAAGCCACTCTGACTCATCTTGTGGATGAGTCTTGGGTGTGAGTGACCGAGTCGTCGGTGCCACAACCATGATTCCTCTTGCCGTGTCATAAGACATTTGGCTGAGGATTTGATTAAGTTAATTGTATAAATGTTATTTGTCCTAGTTCCTTTGAGTATTGTTTTAGCTGTTTTATTTGTTTTAATTACACATTCATTTTCTAAAAATACGACCTTATAGTTATTGTCACATAATTGGCTTACGCTAAGGTGTTATATTCAAAATTCTCTACAAGTAATACATTTTTAATAACAAAATTTGAGTTAAGCTCGATATCACCCGATCCGATGATTTTGAGCTTGCTGCTATTCCCAAAGGCTACCGATCCTTGTCGCTTGAATCAAGCTTTGTGAATTTGAGTTGATCCCTGGCCATGTGCTCCGAGAGTAATCACGTCCAACATCCATTGATCCTACACACAAGGTGGTTGGATTGGATGTTAGATTTTTTTAAAAAAAATTGGTTGTAAGTTGTTAAACCTAGGTCATCTCGGTCTATATAATCATATTATACTTATGTGTTTTTTGTGAGATGATTTCCAATTGTTGATTAAGTGCATTTAGGTTCAAGTAATTTTATGTTAGATTTGATTTGATAGGCTTGTCAAGTTTACCTTTTCAAGATCATGGCTTCCAGTGTGTCGGCGAGGCAGTGGGCCTTCTTTATCGGATCATCGACCACTTCCTTAGACAAAGCCATGTTCAAGAAAATGATGACTTGACTCACCTAAGATTATTTCCTAGTCTAATCTGGTTATTTTTGAAAAGAGGCTCCCGAGGCTCAATCTTTCAAGAATTTTAGTTGGTTATGTTTTTGAAAAGAGGCTCCCGAGGCTCAATCTTTCAAAGTTGATTATGTTCATGTTCTAAGTGAGTTCACAAGTTTTAAAGTACAAACTTTCTAAGTTAAAGCATGCAATTTCTAAGTTAAAGCACAAACATTCTAAGTTAAACATGCAATTTCTAAGTTAAAGCACAAACATTCTAAGTTAAAACATGCAATTTCTAAGTTAAAGCACAAACATGTTTTGTACTCGCTCCCTAGACCATGAATCGGTTCGGTCTATCCACATAGTGGATTTGGTCCTTGGGAACCCAAAGACGGGTTGGATCCTAGAGTTGAAATCAAAAGTTCTTAGGGACCCATGCTTGACATGTTTCCTATGTCGACTTACAATCCATATATACGACCTATTAGTCGTGTTTGAGTTAAACCCTAGTCCAAATTTTTGTTGTATACACGCCTTTGAGATCCAAGTAGGAGGTCAAGTCCTTTGATCCCGGCGAACCTTTCCAACGGTTCTAAGATCTTCTAATTTGACTTTTCAAGAGAGAGTTCTCAACTTCGAGCTTTTCAACTCGAGTTGAGTCCTTCTCTTGAACTCGACTAGTCGAAGAGGTTAGGGAGACCTCGTGTTTGAGGAGTTTAACCTCCTCAACAAGGGTCTCGACCTTGGACTCGGACTTAGCTAACTTCCTAGACAAAAACCTAACCGTATTATGTAAAGTATTAAATAAAGTTCGACTTACTTTAAGGGTATCTTTTGAACCAGATGCGTATCCGTGGCTTGACTTGAAGGTAGCTTCGTAGTTCGAGTCATCCTCAGGTTCCGACTCAAGTTCAGGTTCGGTCTCCGTGTCTGACTCAATCGATTTCGCCATGAAGACGTGGTCTTCGTCTTCTTCGGATGACGCTTCCTCCTTGGTTGGTGGTGGCTTGCTTGTGATTTTCTTCTTCTTTGATCCTGCAAACAAGGCTATACCCCTCTCGGGTTCCGAGTTGGACTGCTCATGTAATTCAAAATCAGAAAAGAGTTCATCTAACCTAATTTTAGAAAGATCCTTGGAGACCTTGTAGGCATCGACCATGGATGCCCACAAGGTAGTCCTCGAAAACGAGTTTAGAACATACCTTATAAGGTCGCGGTTTTCGACCTTTTACCCGATTGCGTGTAGGTTGTTGACTATGTCCTGGACTCGGGCGTGAAGTTGGGTCACGGACTCGTGTTCCTGCATTTTTAGGTTATATAGTTTATTGAAAAGAAGATCACGCTTACATACCTTGGCTTCATCGGTCCCTTCATGTAGCTCCACTAGTTTCGTCCAAAGATCTTTTGCGCTTATGAAGGGGCCGACGCGATTTAGCTCCTCCTTGGATAGGCCGCATTGAAGGATTTGCGTTGCCTTAGCATCGGCTTCGACTTGTCATTTTGTTGCAATGGTCCATTGATCATAATCCAAGGAGTCACCCACTTCATTAGTCGGAAGTGTGAAACCCGTTTGGATTATGATCCACATCTCGATTTGGGTTTTGAGAAAGCATTCCATCCGACCCTTCCAATAACGGAAGTCATCTCCGTTGTAAAACGGAGGTCGAACGGTGCTAAAACCCTCGAGATGGGCCATTAGAACAAAAGACACAAATAGACAGAGACGAAGAAACTAACAACGACAAAAACACGAAAACAAGTACCAAGACTCGCGTCTTGGATTAGTAGTGCGGGAGAAAAACTTAACAAGGTGAATTAAATAAAAAAAACAGAATTAAAAGAAAAATAAATCTGTAAAAAGGCTAGATTGGTGGTTTCACCAAATCTTAGCAACCCCCGGCTCTGATACCAATTGTTGGATCGATGCGGTTCGCTAGAGGGGGGGGGGTGAATAGCGATAAAAACTTTTTCGTAATCGTTCATTAAGGTACGAGTAAAATGCAGCGGAGAGATAACAATAAATAAATAAAAACACGAGGGTTTTTACTTGGTTCGTAGCCTACGGCTACTACTCCAAGGCCCTAGTGGTCCTTGACCACGCACGGAGGGCAAAATACTAACCAAACTCCTCCTCGTTGGAGATAGGAGTTAAACGAATACAAAACTCGATAAAGACTCAAGGTAGAGGGACACTCTCCTTGATATGATTTAAAGCTTTACTAAAAGAAATAACTGAAATACAATTTAGAACTTTCGTTACCGATGACTTTAAAGGTTGGAGGTTGAAGCTCTAGTCGTCGTCTCGGCAGCGCTTCATCGTAGGGATGTCAGAGAGTCGGAGTGTATCGGAAGCACTTGGAAGCTTTTGAATTGATGAAAAACCCTAGGTTTGGCCCTCCTTTTATAGCCTTTGAGCCCCTCATCGAATGGGTCTTTAGCCAATCACAAATGGGCACAAAACCCTTGAAAAATGGTGATCCTGACCAAAGAATGATCCGATGGTGATCATCATCGATCCGATGACAAAGATATCGATCCGATTGCGACCTTCTAGCATCAACTATTTGATGGCAATGAGTCCTCCAAGCCGGGCAAATGATCGATGCTAGCTGCAAGGCAAGGTTAGCTCAACAAAAACATAATTTCGATGGTCGTCGACCATCCGATCTCGACCTAGACCATCTATAAGAAGTCTTTGGTCAGATCTACGCTTAAGATCATCCCCGTAAAGAGGATATGACCTTACTTACGCTCGCACACACGAGCTTACCTCAGTACTTACGTGTTGCTTTTGCTTCTGGCCTTCCACTCAATTCCTTCGGCTCCCTCCGAAGTCTCTTGAGTGTCGCCCGACCACCGCGGCTTCCTCTGGGTGTCGCTAGCCTTCAGCTCCAGCGTTGAGACTTTTCTGTACACTTGATTTAGCTCATGAGATAACAATATATGCTTAACTTTGTATCGTTTGCTATAATCAAAACTTAGGTTCGACTTAGGTGCCTACTGCACCAACAGATCATTCATGCATTTAAAGTAATTAAAATTGATTTAAGGACTATGACATGACTTGAAGTCCCATGTATAAGGGAATTAAGTAGAGTTGCCCTAGAAAATGCATGAAACCCTAGTTTATGATGAACAAAACCCATATCTCATATTACATTGACATGTATGTGTATTGATACACCCTAGATACATGTGAGATGCTAGGATATGAGTTGAGTTCAAGGTGCATAGTTTTTGCATTTAGATGGACTCAAACTCATCTTATATTATTGATGGATCATTGGGAAAGCTAATGTACAAGTCATGTGCATTGAGGCCAAAGAACATGATCCAATATAATATTTTGAAACAATTTGAAAATGATTTTGAAAAACTTTGGTGCAATCTATCTTTTGATAGAAGTCACCATTGATGATGTTGATACAAAGAGGGCTCAAACAATGAAGTTTTTCTTCACTTTTAAACTTTGTATCAATTTCACTATGTTATGGGTAAATTATTTTTCCAATATTTTTCACCCATTGTATTGGTTATAAGTAATGTACGTGTGAATTTTCATGATTTTTTAAAATACATAGAATTATGCTTTTTCAAAACTCATTTCTGATAACTAAAATTCAGAAATTTCAGTTATCAGTTGACTGTTGCTTGATGGCAGTCGACTAATTACTGTCAGAGTTGACTGCCAGAGCTGATTTCGGGTAAACAAGGATGTTTAGCCCATGTTTCAGTTTTGGTAAGGTTCCCTAACCACTCCTAACCCTAGGATATGCTTTGGAAAGCATTAAAATGGGTGAAAATCCATTGGATATGGATTAGGAGAGTTGTTAGGGTGTGTATCAATTTTAAGGTGTGGGAAAGTTCAATGTTGAACTTTTAACCTTAATTTTGATGGTTTAGAGTGCTTATAGGCTTAGGGACTTCCCAAGGACATTGTTGGTGAAATGGTCAAGGGGGAGCAAGCCTTTAGGGAGAGGTATCCATCATGGGATGATGGATGTTATTTTTCCTTATGAGGGGGAGAAATGGGAATTTGAGATGGCCAATTTGGAAATTGGGAGACTTCATAGGAGTGCCTCTCTTGAGTGATATGAGACTTATCACTAGGAAGATTGTAGGCATCCTAGATATTTTTAAACCAAGGGAGAGATTATTGATGTGAGCGAAACATATAGGATTTTAGGAGTAATTTTCGCTAACATCTCATTACATTTTATGTCAGTTTCATGCGTATGTCACTCTATTTTGCATGCATTTCCTATTTTCTGGTTCGGAGGTTTGCTCTTTGTACTTTTATGTGTAGGATAGCATTTTGGGAGAAAAGGCACACTTTCGGAGCAAAAGAAGGACATTTTGCAGCTAGACGCAGAATGGGACACGGCCAGGGCGTGTGGCTACACACGACTATGTCTAATGGGCGAGATCAGACACCCCAAGGCCGCACACGGCCTAGCTGTGTGTTTCCACACAACCGTGTGGTGACCCGCCAGATTTCTGCGACTAGTTTTTTTTCGGATTTTGCAGCGGTCTGAGGTGATGTCTATATAAGGATGGCTCCGCCCAAACCCTAGGAGGGAGGCACGATGGCTAGGACGGCACACCGAAACCCTAAAAAGCTTCAGGAACTCGCAACGGGGAGGAGGAACACCGCCGGAGGTTCACGCCTTGCACTTCAACGCCAGAGAGAAGACCACGAAAGCATTGTAATCCTTTGTTCCTGCATTTTATTCCTTATGTATTCGAACATAAACATGCTATGTGATTCTTCCTTCATATACATGGAGTAGTACTTTTGATTCTAGGATTAGGGAGTAGCTTGTGTGCACATTACAATGTTGGTTCATGTTAAATTCTACCTTTGAGTTTGATTTGACAATTGATATTTGTTTTTACTATATCTATGCATGTTTGGTTTTCTATCTGTTGTGCTTAGGCGATACGAGGTGTGACAACCCTTGTATTTAAGATTTAGGGGATTTTATATAAGGAACCTAGGAGTAAACCTGATCTCTTATAACTGTGGGTAGAAGGGTGTGGTGGAATCGGAAACGGTTCATCGTAGGGATTGATTTGGCATCCTCGTACCGTCTATCCCGTCCTTTTAGGCGGAGATAGCTCCTGGTATATGCGGCGGCTCTGCGAGATAGTGTATGATGTCTCTTCCACAAAACCATAGATAAACGTCTAGACAACACCAATTGACAATATTATTTTGTGATACACAAGAGAAACCGAAGTCCTAGAATCACCTTTGAAGACCCCGGCACACTCCCTTCCTCCTCCGTGTGACACCGTATAGAGTAAAAGTCTATCGACAACCCTCACCAATCGAAACCTCTTAGAGTAACGTCCGAACAATTACAACTACTGAATATATTGATATTCGAATCCCAGTCTCTGTGGGATCAATAATCTTTATTACTTGATGACATCCATGCACTTGCGGGCGTTGAGTGCGAGCGCGCACTTTGAGTCTTCGACGGTCTCCGTCGCGAGATTTGAGGTCGCATTCGTGCGCATCAAGTTTTTGTCGCCTTTGTCGGGGACTGATCGATTCGATATCAAATCGAACAGTGGTAAATTGGATCAGATTTAAGATTAGATTTATTTACTTGATTTATTTTCTTTTTAGTTTGCTTTATTTGCTTTAGTTCTATATTTCCTATATTTAGATTTAGTTTTTACTTTTAGCAGTAGTTTCCTATTTATTTATTGCATCTTAGATTTTGATTTGCTAGATTGTTTTATTTTCTACTATTAGAATTAGATTAGCACTCCTAACTTTGTGGCTTGGTTCGTCGTATGCTTAGACGTTTAGGATCGGAAGGTCTTATTCTGATCGACTTAAGAAATTGAGTGAACCTTTCATCGTCGGAGAGTAGACCAGCGAAGGATGGAGGATCAAGCCGCATCCGAGGTGAACATATGTAGCTGACCTCTGTGGGACTACGCAGCTCCTAGCGCTAGAGGATTCAGGTCGAGTATAGCTGGACCATCTATTTCGGCAAATAACTTTGAGCTGAAGCCGACACTTATACATATGGTCCAGCAGAGCCAATTTGGGGGAGCTACGACTGAAGACCCGAACTGGCACCTATAGGCATTTTTAGAAATCTTCTCAACAATGAAGATGAATGGAGTCCCTGCTGATATGATCCACCTGAGCCTATTCCCCTTCTCATTGCGGGATAAAGCTAAGGCATGGCTACACTCTCTACCTTCGGGAAGCATCACTACATGGGAGCAATGTGAGCATCAATTCCTAAACAAATACTTCCCACCAAGCAAGATTGCTCACATGCGCCATCTTATCACGAGCTTCTACCAGAAGGAGGGGGAGTCCTTATTCGAGGCTTGGGATCGCTACAAGGGGCTACTCTACTAATGCCCCCACCACGAATTGGAAAGGTGGCTGATGATCCACATTTTCTACAATGGGATCGCTTACGCCATGAAGATGTCCCTAGATTCTGTCGCAGAAGGAGCACTGATGAATAAGACCATAGAGGAAGCAGAAGAGCTTATTGAAGAAGTGGCTCAGAACCACCATCAATGGGCTTCCGAACGTGGTCAACCTACACCTGCAGCGGGACGATACACTGTCAAATCCATGGACCACCTTGTAGCAAGGATGGACGCGCTCAGTAGATGGTTTAAATCTTTGAATCCTTCATCTGCATGCACAACCATTGATTCTGGAGAGGGAGCGACAGTGTATCGAGAGGACAACTATGGAGGATCGGGGACCCTAGACGAGCAGATCGAGCACTGTGATGCAGTTGGGGACTACGACCAAAGGCCCAACAACCCATATTCCAATACCTACAATCCCGGATGGAAGAATCACCCAAATTTCTCCTATAAGAATAACTCCGGAACCTCCCAACCATCAGGGGGGTATGGGCAGTAGCAGGGCAATGGGAAGCGACCACAGAAGTCTAGACTGGAACTGATGATGGAGGATTTCATTGCTACCCAGACTAAGGCTAATGAGGAATTTCATCACCAACATCAGATATCTGAAGAATCACTCAAAGACTTGAAGGCCACTGTTGACGGCCTTGCAAGTCACACAAGGATGTTGGAGACACAAGTGGCCCAGATAGACCAATCCGTGTCGCAACCTATGAAGAGCTCTCCGATGAGTCAAGGAAAAGAGGAAGGAGTGGGGAAAAGTAGCCAATTCACTAAGGGGTGTGCAACCATGATTACCACCCTACCTGACCAAGCTGAGTTTGAAGAGAAGATTCCATTATAGCTTGAGGAGCCCGGTGAATTTGTTATCCCTTGCTCAATTTATGGGGAGAGCTTCAATGAAGTGCTATGCGACTTGGGGTCATCAGTCAGTGTGATGCCCTACGCATACTATCTGAAGATGGGACTAAGCGGGCTCCAACCAGCGAATCTTGGTATTCGTATGGGGGATGATTCGGTCAAGGAGCCCGTTGGCCTACTACCACACGTTCCTATGGTGATTGAGGATTTTGTGATACCCACGGACTTCATCATACTAGACACAGGACTAAATCCCCAGAATCCCATCATTTTAGGAAGGCCTTTTCTAGAGATTGCATGGGTGTGCATAGATGTGAAGGCACACCAGATCTCCCTGGAGGTAGATAGGGAGATCATCCTCTTCAACCTTTCAGAGCATAGAGCCCCCTACCTCGACGGCTTCACATTTAGTAGAATGAAGCCAGGGCCACCGGATGATGATCCTAAGATGGATGAATGGAAGTTCACTGAACTTCCAGAGCCGAGTTGATAGTGGAGTGCAGTCGAGCTAAACGACCTTAAATAAAGTGCTTCTTGGGAGGCAACCCAAGTTTAGTTTTAAATTTCCCCTTGATTGTATTGCATGCATTTTTTAGATTTTAGTTTTTATATTCATCTCATTTAGAGTTAGGACTAGAAAAGAACTTTGCTAGGCAAAAATGAAATCCATATTAGCCTACACGGCGAAGTGTATGAGAAAATTTGGACCGTGGTGCATAAATGGGCGAAAAATGTGGATACACGGCCTGGCCATGTGTTTTCCCATGACCATGCCCGATCGACCCGAGGCGCACATGGCCTGGCCATGTGTTTTCACATGACCGTGTCGCGCGAGGTTAAAAGGGGCGATCTGTGTGTTTTCACCCCATTTGCGCCATGTGCTTCGAAAGCTCTTGCCCTAGCCGTGTGATTTTGTCTTCCCCACCATCTAGAAGCACATTTAACCTCTAAGGAAGCCAAAAGGAGCAAGGATGAGCAGGACCAAGCAAGTAGCACCTTGATCCGGCATTTCAGAGCGACGACTAAGGAGAGCTGATGCCCCTCAAGCTCCGGAGGAGGGTAACACCCTACCCACTCTTCTTTTTCGCAATAATGAACATAGAGATAGATATAATGTTCTCTCTACTCGTAAGCTCACTGCTACTAGGTACTTAGATGAAGATTTTCTAGAGTCTTTAGGGTTATTGGGTGATATTCAAGCCCTATTTGTAAAAATGGGGTGAAAAGAGATGATAGGAATAAGGCACCCAACATACCCTAGGATAGTTCTAGAATTTTTAAGCTCCTTAGAGGTGGAAATTTTAACGGGTAGAGAGAGCGAGGAGGGTAGGATAACTTTTAGGCTTTTTAACATTGAGCATGAGTGGACCCTTCACCAATGGAACTCATGCTTTGGCTTGCCGAGTGGGGGAGAGAGAAGACTCCCTATTGGGTTCAACTCTCGAATAGGGTGGACTGAGTTGACGGGGGAGCACACTTATGATTCATCTAGGGCCAAAGCGTCGCGCCTCTAAAACCCCATTTTTCGATACCTCCACCGCATCATGGCCAATACTATATTTGGTCATGGGGAGAGTGACGGTGTAGTTAGGGATAGCGAGTTGCTTTTCCTCTGGGACATGATACAAGAAAGGAGTAGCATCGATGTAGGGTCTCACTTCATCAGACACTTAGTGAAGATGGGCAAAGCAACACGAGGAGAGATTAATGTGGGAGGCCTACTTACCCACATTTGCCATAGGATGGGGTACCATTACACTACATTAGAGAGTATAGAGGGGAGCCCTAGGATCGACCTAAGAGTGTGCATGACCATGAAGATGATTGTGAGAGAAGGAGGCTCCTTATGCTTTGTAAGGAAAAATCTGACGGCCCTTAGGCTCCCCAACCCTGATCGTACCACCATCACTATATGCGCCAACTGGCGCTTGGACCTGATAGTGGAGTCCCCTCTGCATGAGGGACCATCCACATCGGCGCCCATCTCTCCACCTTTATATCACTCTCCCTCTAGTTCACACATACATAGGAGCCCACCTAGTCCGCGCTGACATGAGCCTGCACCTGCACCACCACCTTTTTCTACTTTTGAGCAGGATGTAGGTATGTCAGCTTATGATTTCTCGGAGTTTCGATCGCTCCTCGACGACATTTACACTGAACAGCAGACACAGAGGCAGCGATGGAAGGAGCAGAGCGCTTATCAGCAGGCAAAGTTCCAGGGATTCCGGGAGCATTTCCAGCGAGCTGAGAAGTTCTACGACGAGGCCCGCATATACTTCCAGGACGAGGTTGTTCATCGCCAGGATGAAGCCGCCTACCGCAGGGAGATACGGCAACACATGCATGCCCAGCAGGCGCAGTGAGCTAGGGAGGAGGAGCACCGAGCAGCCGCTGCATCCACCAGCTCCCAGATCGACCACATGTACATGTGGCATCAGTGACTCAGCAGTAAGTTCTCCCAGAATCTAGAGATGCTGAGGCTCCCAGACTTTCCACCTCGTTAACCATACTAGAGGTATATTTTCATTTAAGCCTGGGGGGGGGGGGGAGACCCCAAAGTTTATTTTGTTTTTTTTCCTAGCAGTAGTTTCTTTTCTGGTATTTTCATTTATTTATTCATGCATGGGTTGTTGAACTTCTTTCAGTACTTAGTTTTTGTTATCTATAAAGCTGCTTCAGTAGTATTTATAAAAAATTGCTTATATGTGTTATTCCCATAGGTGGCTTAACTTCATTTATCTCATGATATTTTATTTTATTTGCTTTAATGAATATTCTAGACTTACACTGGTTAGCTTTATTTCTTTACACTTCCATATGTTGAACATTCTGAAGGGGATAATCTAGTACATACCTAGTTATGATTCATCTCAGTAGTCTAGTACTTTGGAATCCATAGGTGACTCTAGGTTTAGTATTTTAGTTACTGGAGATGCTCAGATTGTGTAAGCTCATTTGGAAAAATCAAAATCCCAGTGAGAAGAAAAAAAAAGATAAAAGGATGAAAAAGAAAACAAGAAAAAAAAAGAGAAAAAAAAGGGGAAAAAAGAGAGAGATAGATTATTATGAGGGATAAAAAAATAGTTGTCATGGGTGGAAATGGCTAGTGCCCCTTTGAGACCGAGTTAGATTATTGGGGAAGCACCTACCGATTTCTCTCAATACCGAGCACGCCTTTGAGACTTTATGCTAGATCTAGGGAACAACCCTCACTTTGGGCATGTAAGTGCCTAAGAGCCTGAAACCTTAGGAAAGCTATGGGGTGATGACTTAACTCACCATGGAACGGGCATCCCCTAAGAATAGTTCGCTTAGCACGAGCATGAGGAGCTAACTGATGGGTTTTGGTTTTGCCCCAGAAGCTCTCCTTCTAATTGTAGGGTTTTTCTTATCGAGTCCGTGAGGGGAAACTTCGCTTCTCACTTCACCTCGGTAGCTTCCTTCATGGCGATCCCTTCTATGTCCCCGGATTAATAAATTTAATCCTAGACAAAAGGGATTGCCAAAGCAACCAAGCCATCGCCGTGCTATTCGTTTAGAGAGGTCACTTGAACAAATTAGTTGTTCAAGCAACCATCCTCTATTTTACGAGTAGCCGCGGAATAGACGATGTCCGGATCGCCGGTTTTTGTATTTATGCTCGGGATCCAAGTATTATTTAGCCATATACAAATTTATATCATGCTCATAAATGAAAAACAAATACAAACATGTAACATATAAAAATTAGAGAATCGATATACCTCTCGATCTTCTAATGTATGTCCTTCCTCTTTTCGGACGTCATGTGGGTGACGCTATACCAAAAGTCGAAGCTCCTAGATCGCAAATCTTCCTTCCTTGCTCTTCCAAAGCAAGAGGAAGCATAGAAACAAGGCTCATCTCCTTCCTATAGCCAACCAACAAGAAACAAAAGAAATGCTTGCCGCCGGCCAACAAGGAGAAGGAGATAATGGTGGAAACCGGCCAAGACACCAAGGGAAAGCCCTATATCTTGTTTTCACCACCTAAGGAGAAGGAGAAGGGGTCTTTGGATGCCACCCAAGTGCTGGGATAGGGCTGTGGGCGCCGACCACCAAAGGATGAAGAAGAAAGAAAACTTTCCTTATTTGGTGCCACCCAAGCCTCCTAAACCCTAAGCCTCCAAACCCTAATCCTAGCTCTCCTTATGGCCGGCCATGGAAGTGGGGAAGAAGATTAGGATAAGCTCAAGCCAAGGTAGAGAGGAGAAGAATAGTGGCCGGCCAACCTTAGGAAGAAGAAGGAAACCCTCCTTGAGTTGCCGCCCACCCCTAGCTCCCAAAACCCTAACCCTAGCCACCACTCCCAATCTTAATCTAATTAGGATTGGTTGCCGCCCAAGGGACAAACCCTAATCCCCTCATCCATCCTTTTTCTTGCCGCCCACTTCATGACTCTATTTATAGAGTTGGGCTCAAGCCATGATTTAATCTCCTCCATTGATTCTAGGGATTTAATCTCAACCGTCGGATCTAGAGATTTAATCTCAACCGTCGGATCTAGAGATTTAATCTCTACCTTTGGATCTAGAGTTTTGTTTTCATCCATTAGATCTAAGATTCATGAGGTGTTAATAGGCTACATTAGGGACCATGAGGAGGAGTTGGATCTTGGCCACCCATGGATCAAGCCCACATAAAGTCCGATCCACTAATGATGATCCAATCCACTAAAGGATCATCATTGATCTACCTCACCAACCCCCATATGATAATATGGGCTCCATATATTATTTGTACATTTTCTCCCCGTGTTTAAGATCTCGAATGTCCATCGATTAATTAATTTACTGACCATTAATTAATCAACATCTAACTCCTTGAGTAGTATCACTCAACCTTTTCATCATGCCGGACCAAGTCCACCTGCAAGGTTTACATGATGAACCTTATGAGCTCCTCAAGGGGACATCATTATCCTAATATATAGGACACGATTTCCTCCTATAATCAACGACACACCATATAAATAATATCATTTCCCAACTTACCGAGCCTATCAATTTAATCTATAAATCTCGCCCATTGGTAAATCAAAGAGATGAATACTAAGTATATGTGCCCATTATTATTTCGGGATTAAGAGCATGTACATAATAATATCTGAGGTCCGATTCGATTATGTAGTCAGCAATAAATCGAATCACCTCTATGTCGATCCTGCTCAATACACACAAAGTGCACTAGTGTGATTCTATGGTCAAGACAAACCAATACCAAATCACACTACAACCATTCTGATGGTTTGTCCAAAGTCATCTCGGTTGTGAGCCTTTACTTATACTTTTCAAGGGGCCGATAACATGATCTCCCATGTGACACCACACACCATGTTATCTACAATGTAAAGTATTAGACAATATTGCATAACCATAAAAATATACAAACAATGATCATGTGATTCTTATTTCAAAATAAAGATGTTCATATAAAAGATAGACTTTTCAGTATACATCCTAACACTAACTTAGTGAATTTCTAGAATATATTTATTCTGCTTTGATTGTAAATACCACTTGATAAATTTAGTTGTCATGCTAAGTATGGAACAATGTCTTTTAAATTTCATGGTACTGAGGTTTGCTTGAGGACAAGCAAAGATTTAAGTCTGGGGAAAGTGATGTGAGCGAAATATATAGGGTTTTAGGAGTAGTTTTCACTCACATCTCATTACATTTTATGTTAATTTCATGCGTATGTCACTCTATTTTGCATGAATTTCCTATTTTCTAGTTCGGAGGTATGCTCTTTGTACTTTTATGTGAAGGATAGCATTTCAGGAGAAAAGGCGCACTTTCGGAGCAAAAGAAGGATATTTTGCAGCTAGACGTAGAATGGGACACGACCAGGGCATGTGGCTACGCACTGCCGTGTCCAATGGGCGAGATCAGACACCCTAGAGCCACACACGGTCGTGTGGCGGCCCGCCAGATTTGCGCGACTAGGGTTTTTCCAGATTTTGCAGCGGTCCGAAGTGATGTCTATATAAGGATGGCTCCGCCCAAACCCTAGGAGGGAGGAACAATGGCTAGGACGGCACGCTGAAGCCCTAAAAAGCTTCGGGAACTCACAACGGGGAGGAGGAACACCGTCGGCGGTCCACGCCTTGCACTTCAACGCCGGAGAGAAGACCACGAAAGCATTGTAATCCTTTGTTCCTGCATTTTATTCCTTATGTATTCGAACATAAACAAGCTTTGTGATTCTTCCCTCATATACATGGAGTAGTACTTTCGATTTTAGGATTAGGGAGTAGCTTGTGTGCACATTACAATGTTGGTTCATGTTAAATTCTGCCTTTGAGTTTGATTTGACAATTGGTAGTTTTTTTTTACTATATCTATGCGTGTTTGGTTTTCTATCTACTATGCTTAGGCGATACGAGGTGTGACATCCCTCGTATTTAAGATTTAGGAGATTTTATATAAGGAACCTAGGGGTAAACCTGATCTCCTGTAACTGTGGGTAGAAGGGTGCGGTGGAATCGGAAATGGTTCATCGTAGGGATTGATTTGGCATCCTCGTACCGTCTATCCCATCCTTTTAGATGGAGATAGCTCCCGGTAGATGCGGTGGCTCTGTGGGAGAGTGTATGATGTCCCTTCCACAAAACCATAGATAAACGCCTAGACAACACCAATTGACAGCATTGTTTTGTGATACACAAGTGAAATCGAAGTCCTAGAATCACCTTTGAAGACCCCGACACACTCCCTTCCTCCTCCGTGTGACACCGTATAGAGTAAAAGTCCACCGACAACCCTCACCAATCGAAACCTCTTAGAGTAATGTCCGAACAATTACAACCATTGAATATATTGATATTTGAATCCCAGTCCCTGTGGGATCGATAATCTTTATTACTTGATGACATCCGTGCACTTGCGGGCGTTGAGCGCGAGCACGAACTTTGAGTCTTCGACGGTCTCTGTCACGAGATTTGAGGTCGCGTTCGTGCACATCAACTATAAGATCTCATTGGGATATGAGACATTGACCTCCTTGGGGAGAACCTTTTTGATTATGTCAAAAAGGGGGAGAAGGTGAAACTACCAATTTGGGATAATTGGTAAGAAAATTTGAGTTAGGGTTTAGGTCTAACTCAAAGGTGTTTGGTTTTTGTCAAACATCAAAAAGGGGGAGACTGTTGGTGCAATCATCCCAGGTCACGATTGACCAGACTCGAGTTTGACTCGAGTAGTGTTTTGATATTTGACATTGATGTCTGACAATGTGTTGGGGAGATTGTTGGTGCAATCGACCCAGGTTATGTTTTTGATGTTTGATGATGGTTTGACCATTGTCATGGGAGAAGTCCAAGTCTTGTGTACTTGGCATGAAAAGTCCAAGCATGAGTCTTGGCATGGAAAGTCCAACATGGGTTGGAAAGGAAAGTCCAAGCATGGGTCTTGGCAAGGGAAAGTCCAAGCATGGGTCTTGGCATGAAAAGTCCAACATGGGTTGGCAAGGGAAAGTCCAAGCTTGAGTCTTGGCAATTGGAAAGTCCAAGCGGAATATTGGCGGTGTAAAGTCCAAGCGGAAGTCTTGGCAGCATAAGTCTAATGTGCCTTGACGGTGTAGACCACATTAGCATGACAATAGCTGATGGAAGCACCTGAAGGCTAGCGCATGGATGAACAAGTTATGGATGACTTGGAGGGATCCGATAGACGTGAGGCTGATGGAGGTGGCTAGAAGGCTTAGGTCTAGGCTAAGGGTGGTCTAGCAAGTATGGGGACACCATACATGGGGTTAAAACCTCAAGTTTGAGGTGTATCAGTCGACTGAGACTATGATCAGTTGACTGATGTGAGTCGACTAGAGTTCGACTACAGGAACTGGCTTAGCAGTCGACTACCAGCATTGGGCAGTCGACTGATGGCCTGAGCAGTCTACTAATTTAGAGATCAGTCGACTTCTAGTCGAGTATTCAAGCACAAAAGATTCCCGAGTTGACTGTTAGGGTTTGACAGTTGAGTGATGACTCGATTAGTCGACTAATGGTCATGATCAGTCGACTGATGGTTGATGTGAGAAAAACATATAGGGTTTTAGGAGTAGTTTTCGCTCACATCTCATTACATTTTATGTTAGTTTCATGCATATGTCACTTTGTTTTGCATGCATTTCCTATTTTCTAGTTTGAAGGTCTGCTATTTGTACTTTTGTGTGCAAGATAGCATTTCGTGGGGAAAAGACGCACTTTCAGAGCAAAAGAAAGGCATTTTGCAGCTAGACGTAGAAAGGGACATGACCAAGGCATGTGGCTATACACGACCGTGTCCAAGGGGAGAAATCGACCACCCCAACGCCACACACGGCCTAGCCATGTGGAAACACACGGCCTAGCCGTGTTGAAATACATGGCCATGTGGCGCTGCGCGATTCTGACGCGAGTCAGTTATTTTCTAGGTTTCACAACGATCCAGTGTGATGTCTATATAAGGAAATCTCCGCCCAAACCCTAGGGAGGAGGCAAGACGACTGGGATGGCACCCTGAAGCCCTAAAAAGCTTAGGAAACTCGTAATGGGGAGGAAGAACGCCGCCGGAGGACAAGATTCTGCACTTCAACGCCAGAGAGAAGGGCACATTGGCATTGTAAATTTCTATTCTTGCACTTTATATTTTATTTATTCGAACATGAACATGCTTTGTGTTTCTCCTCTCCTATCTATGGAGTAGTTACTTCGATTCTAGGATTAGAGAGTAGTTTGTGTGCGTAGGATATGTTGCTTCAAATTGAATTCTGGTATTGAGTTTGAATTTGCAATTAGAATTAGTTTAGACCGATATCTAAGTGTATTTGGTTTTCTATCTACTATGCTTAGCCAATACGAGGGGTGAGCCCTCGTATCTAAGATTTGGGGGATTTATATGATAAACCTAGGGGTTGGGCTCATCTCCTGTAACCGTGGATAGAAGGATGTGATAGAACTAGAAACGATTTTTTACAGGGATTGATTCGGCATCCTCGTACCGCCTATCCAGTCCTTGTAAGGCAGAGATAGCTCCCGATATATATGGTGGCTCATCGGGAGAGTGTATGATGTCCCTTCCACAAAACCATAGTTAGACGTTTAGACAACACCCAGTTGATAGCATGTTTTACGACACACAAGCAAAATCAAAATCCTATAATCCCTTTAAAAAGATCTCGTGGCAAACTCTTTTCTTCCTCCGTGTGACACCGTATTGAGTAGGACCACCGATAACCCTCACATTCACAACCCTTAGAGTCTAGTCCCGAACAATTACATCCACCGAACAAATTGATACTCAAATCTCAGTCCCTGTGGGATCGATAATCTTTTTATTACTTGACGATATCCGTGCACTTGAGGGCATTGAGCACGAGCGCATGCTTCGAGTACTCGATGGTCTCCGTCGTGAGATTTGAGGTCGTATTCGCTTGTATCAAATTTTTGGTGTCGTTGCCGGGGACTGATCAATTCGATATCAAATCAAGAAGTGGATAATTGGATCGGACTTAGGATTAGATTTACTTACTTGCTTTATTTTCTTTTTATTTATTTTACTTCAGTTTTAGATTTTCCATATCTAGATTTAGTTTTTATTTTATTTTAGCAGTAGTTTTCTATTTCCTTATTGGCTCTTTGATTTTGTTAGCTAGATTTGTTTATTTCCTGTTTCTTAGTATTAGGTAGTACTCCTAATTTTTGTGGCTCGGTTCTTCGTATGCTTAGACACTTAGGATCGGAAGGCCTGATTCCAATTGATTTAGAAATCAAATGAACCTATCATCGTCAGAGAGCTAAACAAAAGAGGATGGAGGACCAAGTTGCATCCGAAGTAAATATAGGTAGCCGACCTCTACAGGATTATGCATCTCCTAGCACTAGAGGATTTAGGTCGAGTATAGCTAGACCATCCATTTCGGCAAACAACTTTGAACTGAAACCAGCACTCATCCATATGGTCCAGCAGAGTCAATTCGGGGGAGCTGCGACTGGAGTCCCGAACCGGCACCTAAAGACATTCTTGGAAATCTGTTCAACGATGAAGATAAATAGAGTCCATGCGGACGCAATTTGCCTGAGCTTATTCCCGTTATCATTGTGGGATAAAGCTAAGGCATGGCTTCACTCCCTATCTTCGGAAAGTATTACTACATGGGAGTAATGTGAGCATCAGTTTTTGAACAAATATTTCCCACCAAGCAAGACTGCTCACATGTGCCATCTAATTACAAGTTTTCGTTAGAAAGAAGGGGAGTCCCTATTTGAAGCTTGGGATCACTACAAGAGGCTACTCTACCAATGCCCCCACCATAGATTGGAAAGGTGGATGGTGATCCACATCTTCTACAATGGGATCACGTACGCCACGAAGATGTCCCTTGATTCTGCTATAGGAGGAGCACTTATGAACAAGACTATCGAGGAAGCAGAGAAGCTAATAGAAGAGGTGGCCCATAACCACCATCAATGGGCTTCCGAACGTGGTCAACCAGCTCCTACAGTGGGACAATATACTGTCAACTCCGTTGACCACCTAACAGCGAGGATGGACCCACTCGGCAGATGGTTTGACTCTTTAAATCCTACATCTGCATGTGTGACCATTGATTTTAGAGAAAGAGCGACAGCATATCTGGAAGACCACTATGGAGCGCAGGGAACCTCAGAAGAGTAGATTGAGCATGTTGATGCGGTTGGGGACTATAATCAAAGGCCCAACAACCCATACTCCAGTACCTACAATCTTGGATGGAGGAATCACCTGAATTTCTCCTATAAGAATAACTCGGGGAACTTCCAACCATCAGGAGGGTATGGGCAGCAGCAGGGCAATGGGCAACAGCAACAACAGAAATCTAGACTGGAACTGATGATGGAAGACTTCATTGCTACCCAAACTAAGGCCAATGCAGAATTTCATCGCCAACATCAGAAATCTGAAGAGTCACTCAGAGACTTGAAGGCCACTGTTGACGGTCTTGCAAGTCACACAAAGATGTTGGAGACACAAGTGGCCCAGATAGCCCTATTCGTGTCGCAACCTATGAAGAGCTCTCTGTTACTACCCGAGCTGAGTCAAGCTAAGAAGGAAGGAGTATACAATGAGGGAGTGGGGCAGAGTAGCAGATTCGCCAAGGGGTGTGCAACCATGATTTCCACCCTACCTGACCAAGCTGAAATTGAAGATAAGATTCCACCACAGCTTGAGGACCCTAGTGAATTTGTTATCCCCTGCTCGATTTATGGGAAAAGCTTCAATGAAGCACTGTGCGACTTGGGGTCATCAGTAAGTGTGATGCCCTATGCATACTATCTGAAGATGGGACTAAATGGGGGATGACTAAGTTAAGGAACCCGTCGGCATGCTAGCACAGGTGCCTGTGGTGATTGAAAATTTCGTTAAACACACAGATTTCATCATACTCGATATAGGACCAGATTCCCAGAATCCCATCATCTTGGGAAGGCCCTTTTTGGCAACTGCGGGGGCATGCATAGACGTAAAGGTACACCAGATCTCCTTGGAGGTAGATGGGGAGATCATCCTCTTCAGCCTATCCGATTATAGATCTCCCTTCCTAGACGACCTCACTTTCAGCAGAATGAAGTCGGGCCCTCCAGATGTCGATTCCGAGATGGATGAATGGAGGTTCACTGAACCTCTAGAGCCAAGTTGATAATGAAGTTTGGTCGAGCTAAACGACCTTAAACAAAGCGCTTCTTGGGAGGCAACCCAAGTTTAGTTTTTAGGTTTTCCTTTGATTGTATTGCATGCATTTAGGCTAATTTGAACTTTGATTTCCATTTCATTTAGCATTAGGATCAGAAAATAACTTTTCTTGGTAAAAATAAATCAATTTTTAGCTTACACAGCGAAGCGTGTGAGAAAATTCAGACCGTTGTGCATAAAAGGAGAGAAAAAGGGGACACACGGCCTGGTCGTGTGTTTTACCACGGCTGTGCCCAGCCAACCCGAGGCACACACGACCTGGCCGTGTGTTTTCACATGACCGTGTCGTACGAGGTTAAAAAGGGCATGCCGTGCATTTTCACCCCATTTGCGCCATGTGTTTTGATTTTTTTCCCTAACCGTGTGGATCCTTCATCCTCACCACCTAGAAGCATTTTCAACCTTCAAAGAATCCAAATTAAGCAAGGATGAGGAGGACCAAGCAAGTGGTATCTGTTGAACTTTTCGAGCCACAAAAATAGTTTTTTGCGTTGCGAAAACCCCGGAAGTCCGGCCACGGATCCGTGCAAAGATATATTAAAATAAAACATGTATGTGCTTAAGTAAACCTAGATCTACCTTAGATCTAGAAGGTGAGAGCATTACCCTTGAAGCGATGCCCTTCGCTTATCCCGCTCGTCCAAATGGAATGCTGGAACTCGAGAGTGTCAAGTGCACACTGTTAGGGCAATCTCTTGCCGTAATATGGTTTTGATGGTGTGGCAAAGAGTTTAAGTTAGTGTGTTATGTTGATTTGATATGTGCGTTGAAGTCGTGCAGGACTTAGTAATTCGCACATAGAGCCTTGGCGGGTTCACCCTCACAACCTCGGTCCTTGAGTCGGTGAAGGATGACTTTGCGGAAGCCGTGCGCTTAGAGCATCCGAGGGACCGCCGGACGAGATGACTTGAAGTGAAGCCAAGGAAGCAGACTTCGGAGGCAAGAGACGCGAAGGAGCATTGCAGAGCCGTGCGCCTGATGCTGCCGAGGGACGTGGCCGCGAACGAAGAGAGCTTCGGCGAGGGACTTCGAGTGAGATGAGAGAATTAGTGAAATGTAAGTAGCTCATTAGGTGAACTTGGCCGAATGGCTGAGTGTCGGAGACTTGACCGCAAGGGTTAAGGTTTACCCGACCGTCGAAAGCTCAAACTTATGTTAAGATCGAAGCGCGCAGCCGATCGGTAGTCAATAGGGTTTTAGCCGACGAACCGCTCGTAGCCGATCGGGCGATCGACTACGAGGCAGAAGGGCCGATCGGGTGAGGTCCAGTGATGATCGCCAAGAGTTTCGTTGGACTACAACGGTCGGGATCCGACGTGTTCGGAGGCCGTTGTAGTGACGGCAGTCGACTGCCAAGGGCGGCAGTCGACTGATGGCGGCCAACGGGAAGAAAACAGCCCTCTCTATAAAAAGAGAGGGTGTAAGCCTTTGAGAGGTTAATGCTTATGCTCCAAGTGATCTTCCTAGTGCCCCACAAGCTCTAAACTCTTCTTACTTGCTTTTACTCCATTCTATTTGTAAGAAGAGTGATCTTGATTGTAAAGGTTACCTCCACCTAGCTTGGTGCAAAGGAGAGACCAATAGTGATTGGCTTTGGAGGAGTGATTCACCTCGGACGAATCGGGATCGTGGATTAGCGGCGTAGCCGTGAACCACGTTACATTCTTTGTTAGCGATTGTTTTCTCGTATTTCTATTTGTTTGTCTTTATTAGTCTTCTGCTTGCGCTAATTAGTTTTGTAGACGAGCAAATACTGGCATCCAAACGAAAAGGGCTATTCACCCCCCTCTAGCCGGCCGTACCGATCCCCTACAAGTGGTATCAGAGCCAAGTCGTTTGTCGAGGACTAACCGCCGCAACAAACACTTCATCTAAAGATGGCCGGCTCAAACATCCACCCACTGAAGTTCAACGGCGAATTCTCTCGGTGGAAAAAGAGAATGGAGGTATTCTTTGAAACCGACTTTGAAATCCTTTTAATAATGGAAAACGGTTTCGAGTTGCCTAGGAACAAAGATGGGGAGCCATTGGAAAAATCAAGGTGGAGCAAAAGGCAAAAAGAAGAATACTTGGCAAATTCAAAGGCCAAGCACCACTTATACAATGTCCTCCCCCAACAAGAAGTCAATAGGATAGGAGAATGTGCTAGCGCCAAGGAGATGTGGGAGAAACTAATAGAAATCCATGAAGGCACATCCGAGGCAAAGCTAGCAAGGAGAGACGTTTTTCGCTCCCAATTGTCCAATATCAAACTTGAAAAGGGAGAAAAGGTAAAATCCCTACACTCTAGATTTAAGGAAATACTAACCGGTTTAACAAGTGTAGGTGAAAAACTCTCCAACCGGGATATGGTAATGAAGGCCATAGATGCCTTTCCCCGGTCCTCAAAATGGAGCTCCATGGTGGACTCATTTTACATCTCCAAGAATCTAGAAGTGAGCACCTTGGAAGAATTCTTTTCAACCATGGAGCTTCATGAGACAAGGCTTGAAGGTATACAAGAAGAGCCTAGAGTCCAAAATTCAAGGGGAGTAGCCTTGTTGGCAAATAAGGGGAAGAAGAAGATGGAAGTTCCCTCCTCCTCATCCGATGAAGCCTCTACCTCCTCCATGGATAGCATGGAAGAAGTCTACATGGTAAGGAAGGTAAGGCGTGCATTTAAGAATCTTAGATTTGATAAATCTCATGATAGGAATAGAAGACCAAGGGGGAAGGTCATATGCTACAATTGCCAAGGAGAGGGGCACATAAGGGATAATTGTCCCCTCCTAAACAAGAGCAAGGAAGATACGAAAAAGGAAGAAGAAAAGAAGGCAAAAGGAAGAGGGAAGACCATGGCACTCAAAGCCAAGACATGGGATGACCTTGCCTCTTCATCCTCATCCGAAGAAGAAGAGCATGTCTACTCCAACCTAGCACTAATGGCTCTTCATGACTCAGATTGCTCCTCCTCCTCCTCAAATGAAGAATCAAGCTCAAGTGGGGAAAGCTCAAGTGAAGGGGGAGCCTCCACATCCTCATCATCCGAAGAAGAAGAAGAAGACATGGAAACTATGGTAACGAATGCTTCTCCTAAGAAAATAGTTTCCATAATCTCTAGTTTAACTAAAGACTTATTTGGAATGAAAAAGAAAAATAAAAGCATGCTTAATCAAATTAAGGCTTTGGAATATAAGCTAGAAAATGCATGTTTAAATAATAATGATACCTCTTCTTGCCATGATGATGCATGCTCACATGATTATATGCCTTTGGATGTTAATGATGCATGCATAGAGGAAAATAGGGCATTAAGGGAAAAGGTAGATTATTTAACCAAAGCCCTAGAGAAATTCACAATTGGCTCCAACACCTTAAATATGATCTTAGGGAGCCAAAGAGCTAGTTTCAACAAGAAAGGCCTAGGATACAAAGAAAAGAAAAATGAAAAGGCCTATAAATGCCTAATAGCTAGGGGACAAGATAAAAAGAAAGTAATTGCTAGGAAATAGATCCCCAAGGAGTATTTAGTGAACCCAATAGAAAAGAATTTATTTTGGGTTCCAAAATCCATCCTTAAGGGTTAGAAAACCCCTAGGGTAGTCAACCATATGAACTTGACCTATATCATATTTTGGTTGACTTAGGATGACGGGACAACATTTTTTAGATAGTGTTGGGTGATGATAACGCGCCCATAAATAGGTAATAATGCTTAAATCATGTTGATTAATGTAATTGCTATGTATATGTGTAATCATGATTTATGATATTGGGCACATCATCATGAGAAATAGATTTGAATCATGCTTTAGGTGATACTTTGTTCATTATCATCATATAATACCTAATGCATGATTATAATTTGATGAAAACATGTATTTCATGATCATAATGTAAAATTCATTCATATATGCCTTTATGATCATGATGGATGTTAGGTTGATACTTAACCATAATAGAATTGCATGAATATAAGGGTTAAGTATATACAAATACCCCCTAGGATGCATCTCACACTCATTATAGGCTACCTTGATTGAAAACTTAGCATGAGTGAGATGTTAGGATGATACAAATGTCCACTAATGCCTATGGCATTTAGATGGTCATTTAAAGTATCAACATAGTAATAATAGACCAATCATGGGGAAGGCTTATGTTTAATTCATAGACATATTGCCCAAAGATCATGGTTGGATATTTCATATGTTTTCAAAACAATTTCTTAATCTAAAATCTATGTATTCATGTTTTGAAACAATTCAAAGCAAGACTAGGTGTTAAAATGGATACTCTTATGATCAAAAACCTAGTAGTTTTTAAAGCTTTTGGATTTTTGGCAAATACGTGGAAATATAATGATTTTTCATGAAAACCTATTTTTCACTGATAGATATACTTAAAAGAAATATGTTCCCCAAATTTCCGAATTTTTAGAATTTTCTGGAATTAATAATGCATTTTTGAAATTCATCCGTAAAATCGAAATTGATTCTTATGCTCGACCGATATAATCGATATCACGATCGATGGATCATGAACAAGTACAGTAACATGATTTTATCAGGTTTTGACTGATTTTAATGTATGTTTCTCTTTATACTTGATGCCATGAGCTTATAACTTAGTGTTAATCTTTTTGATGGTGTCAAAGGGGGAGAAATAATTATGTTTAAGTTAATTATTTTAGGGGGAGAAATATATGATAAGGGAGAAAATTTGTATAGAGAGTTTCATGGATTAAGGGGGAGTTGCATGTTGTTATATCATGTTTATCTTTACATGCTTTCTTACCTTAAAATTTATATCAAATGTTTTTACCTAACTTAAACGGATTGCCACACATCAAAAAGGGGGAGATTGTTAGGGCAATCTCTTGCCGTAATATGGTTTTGATGGTGTGGCAAAGGGTTTAAGTTAGTGTGTTATGTTGATTTGATATGTGCGTTGAAGTCGTGCAGGACTTAGTAATTCGCACATGGAGCCTTGGCGGGTTCACCCTCACAACCTCGGTCCTTGAGTCGGTGAAGGATGACTTTGTGGAAGCCGTGAGCTTGGAGCATCCGAGGGACCGCCGGACGAGATGACTTGAAGTGAAGCCAAGGAAGCAGACTTCGGAGGCAAGAGACGCGAAGGAGCATTGCAGAGCCGTGCGCCTGATGCTGCCGAGGGACATGGCCGCGAACGAAGAGAGCTTCGGCGAGGGACTTCGAGTGAGATGAGAGAATTAGTGAAATGTAAGTAGCTCATTAGGTGAACTTGGTCGAATGGCTGAGTGTCGGAGACTTGACCGCAAGGGTTAAGGTTTACCCGACCGCCGGAAGCTCAAACTTATGTTAAGTTTGAGTTTCACGATCGCTTCCAGTCGAGTGAGTTCACCGTATACGATCGACTAGATTGTGGCGCAGCCGATCATTATACGTGGGCCGATCAAGCCAAGACCATCGATCGATCACAAGGCGCAGCCGTGATCGTAGTCAATAGGGTTTTAGCCACAGAACCGTTCGTAGTCGATTGGGCAGTCGACGATTACGGAGCTGATCGGGGTGAGGTCCAAAGTGATCGCGCCAAGAGTTCCGTTGGACTACAACGGTCGGGATCCGACGTGTTCGGAGGCCGCTAGGAGTCGCATGATCGCCAAGGGCGGCGTGATCGATGGCGGCCAACGGGAAGAAAACAGCCCTCTCTATAAAAAGAGAGGGTGTAAGCCTTTGAGAGGCTAATGCTTATGCTCCAAGTGATCTTCCTAGTGCCCCACAAGCTCTAAACTCTTCTTACTTGCTTTTACTCCATTCTATTTGTAAGAAGAGTGATCTTGATTGTAAAGGTTACCTCCACCTAGCTTGGTGCAAAGGAGAGACCAATAGTGATTGGCTTTGGAGGAGTGATTCACCTCGGACGAATCGGGATCGTGGATTAGCGGCGTAGCCGTGAACCACGTTACATTCTTTGTTAGCGATTATTTTCTCGTATTTCTATTTGTTTGTCTTTATTAGTCTTCCGCTTGCGCTAATTAGTTTTGTAGACGAGCAAATACCGGCATCCAAACGAAAAGGGCTATTCACCCCCCTCTAGCCGGCCGTACCGATCCCCTACACACACTCCTCTATTGGTATCCACACAAGCAATAGGTGGAGAAAACACAACCTTGAGTGTGCTAGCACCCTTTGGATGGTTCGGCCAAGATGAGGATTGGGAGATCTTGAGAGAGTAATCCAAGGAAGAAGATCAAGTTAGAGTAACTCAGCAAAATCAATTCTCATCTAATGAGAATAGTGGCCAGCCACTTCATGTCTTGGGGGGTTACATGCATGCATGTAACTCCAAGAGCCAATGGCTCTTGGTCTCCCTCATGAGGTGGCACCACATGTTAAGTCAATGATGATGTGGAACATCATCATTGGTCGGCCTCCATGCCATGTCACCATGACATGGCAATTGGTCAAGTCAAAATTGATCATTCATCTTCCCTCTCAAGTCAAGTCAAACTTGGCCTCTTATCTCCCATGGTTGATCAAATCTAACCACTTGATTCAAGTCAATTTGATTTAATGAATCTCTATTCATTAATTTAAATTGACTAAATGAATCAAATCTAAATTAGACTCATTCAACACTTGAATCAACTTGAGTTTAACTCAATTAGTCTAATTAGGATTACTCTTAATCCAATTTGGTTCATCCCATGAACCTAATCCTCATGGTTCATCATATGAACCTAATCTCCATCTAATTTCCCTTTGTGTGTGACCCTATAGGTTCTTGTAACATTGGCAATGTCCCTAAACCGATTTAGGAACATAAGCAATGAGAAGTATCTAGCAACACATCATTGCTACCCAAGTTACAAGAATGTTGAGCTCCAACATCACCTTTGTGACTACTAATTGTGACTCTCATAATATGTGACAATGTCCCTCTATCCTTGACATCTAGATTGACCAATTGAGGAATAGACCGTGTCATCCTCGGTACAATCTATATCTTGAACTCCAAGTAGATTCACTCTAATCAAATGAGCTCAATATCTCATATTGACTCATTTGGGCATGGTCATGCACTTCGTGGTCTCACTCTATCAAGAATATCGATGTCACCCCCGTCATATAGGAGGGATAGATCTCATCTACATCACTCACATCCCTCCGCATAATTTGTCACATACCCAGTAATCACCTTTATAGTCCACCCATTTACGGGTGACGTTTGACGAAGCCAAAGTATGCAACTCCTTATGTAGGTAACCATGGTGACTTCAGGTTTAAGGACTAATAGTCATACTAATAGCCACATGAGAAAGTATATGACACTCATTTAACGATCCACGATACTTTCTCATGGCGGGTCATTCAGTATACATTCTCTAATGTATACCCATGTGACAACTTGATATCTCATATCCATGACTTGTGAGATCAAGTCATCGAGTTGACCTACATGCTAGTCTCTACGCATTAACATTGCCCCTGAATGTTAATACTTGACTATGAATGATTAAGAGTAGTGTTCTCTATATCATCTCATTATCGATTCAACCAATCGATTGATATAGATAAAAACCTACTACTCAAGGACGTTATTATATTTAGTTATTTGGCACCAATACAAGTAAATATAATAACCATGCCTTTATAAATAGGAATATGATACAATAAAGTCCATACAACAATCATCACATGATTGGCTCTAGGGCTTTCACTAACAATCTTTTACTAGCACTAGTGTCAATCACCATAGTATCTAATACCCAATGACCTAGTGTGACCATCATACTTTTTCTGTGCCAAAGCCTTGGTCAAGGGATCTGCGATGTTAGCCTCTGTGGGTACTCTGCAAATCTTCACATCTCCTTTATCGATAATCTCTCGAATGAGATGGAAGCACTGATATATTCGACCTCTGTTGTAGAATCAGCAACTGTGTCTTGCTTGGAACTCTTCCATCTCACAGCGCCACCATTCAAGAAAAACACGAACCCTGACTGCGATATATAATCATCCTGGTCAGTTTGGAAGCTGGCATTGCTGTAACCCTTTACAGCTAGCTCCTCATCGCCTCCAAATATCAAGAAATATTCTTTAGTCCTTCTCAAGTACATAAGAATATTCTTGACTGTTATCCAGTGACGCTCACCTGGATCTGACTAGTATCTACTTGTCATGCTCAAAGCATACGAAACATCAAGACGAGTACATAGCATGGCGTACATGATAGATCCTATAGCAGATGCATAAGGGATCTTATCCATGTAGTCTCTCTCCTCTCTAGAAGAGGGACTTTGAGTCTTCGAAAGACTCACACCATGTGACATTGGCAGAAGTCCCTTCTTGGAATTCTGCATGGCAAATCGTAGTAATACCGTGTCAATTTATGTACTCTAACTTAGGCCAAGCAATCTCTTAGATCTATCTCTATAGATCTTGATGCCTAGAATACATGCTGCTTCACCTAAGTCCTTCATTGAGAAGCACGTCCCCAGCCAAGTCTTCATAGACTGTAGTGAAGGGATGTCATTCCCAATGAGTAGTATGTCATCCACATACAATATAAGGAAGACAACTATATTCTCATTAACCCTCTTGTAGACATAAGGTTCATCTTCATTCTTGATGAAACCAAACTGTTTGATCGCATCATCGAATCGAAGATTCCAGCTCCGAGAAGCTTGCTTTAGGCCATAAATGGACCTATGTAGCTTGCATACTTTCCCAGTATGCTGTGGATCTACAAAAACCCTCAGGTTGTGTCATGTACACATCCTCGAGTAAGTTTCCATTCAGAAATGCAGTTTTGACATTCATCTGCCAGATCTCAAAATCGAGGTATGCTGCAAAAGCAAGCATGATCCGAATGGACTTAAACATCACCACTGGAGAAAAAGTTTCATCATAGTCAATACCATGAATTTGCTTGAAACCTTTAGCCACCAATCGACCCTTATAGGTATGCGTAAGTCCATCCATGTCAGTCTTTCTCCTAAAGACCCACTTACACCCAATGGGTTTGACCCCTTCAGGTGGATCAACCAAAGTCCATACTTGGTTGGTGTACATGGATTCCATCTCGGATCTCATGGCCTCTAGCCATTTCTCATAATCTGGGCTCATCACAGCTTCCTGATAGGAGGAAGGCTCATTCTCAATGAGCATAACGTCATCATGGTTAAACAAGAGAAATGAGTATCTCTTAGGCTGACGACGTACCCTATCAGACCTGCGAAGAGGTAGGTCTACCTGAATAGGTGGTTGTTCCACAACTCTTTGTGCAACAACCTCATCACCCACAACACTTTGTGGTTCATGTTCAACCTCCATCAAGGCCTCAGTGCTATGGTCCTTATCTTGAATTTCTTCAAGATCGAACATACTCCCACTAATTTTTCTAGAAACAAAATTCCTTTCTAGAAAAACCCCAGTCTTTGCCACAAACACTTTGTGCTGACTGGGAATGTAGAAGTAATATCCCTTTGTATCCTTGGGATATCCAACAAAATAGAACCTATCGGATTTGGGTCCCAGTTTGTCTGAGACTTGACGTCGAACGTAAGCCTCACAACCCCAAATCCTCATGAAAGACATCTTGGGATTTCTCCCTGTCCATATCGTATATGGTGTCTTTATCACAGCCTTGGATGGTACATGGTTAAGGGTAAAGGCTACTATGTCTAGAGCATATCCCCAAAAGGATATAGGAAGATCTGTGTGACTCATCATAGATCGTACCATATCTAATAGGGTACGATTCCTCCTTTCGGATACACCATTCCACTGTTGTGTTCCAGGAGGAGTGAGTTGGAATAGGATCCCACACTCAGCTAGATAGTCACGAAACTCATGGCTAAGGTATTCACCACCTCGATCTGATCAAAGTATCTTAATACTCTTGCCAAGCTGGTTTTGTACTTCATTCTTGAATTCTTTGAACTTTTCAAAGGATTATGATTTATGTGTCATGAGATACACATAACCATATCTGCTGAAGTCATCAGTAAATGTAATGAAGTACCTCTAACCGCCTCTAGCAACAACATTGAAAGGGCCACATACATCACTATGTATAAGTCCTAACAAGTCCATTGCTCTTTCGCTGTGTCCACTAAAGAGAGTCTTGGTCATCTTGCCTAGAAGGCAAGACTCGCATGTCTATATGATTCAAAATCAAATGAGTCTAGCAACCCATCCTTATGGAGCTGGGATAAGCGACTCTCATTTATGTGACCTAAGCGACAATGCCAGAGATAGGTTTGGTTCAACTCATTTGACTTGAACCTTTTGGTACTTATGTTATAGATGGGGCTCTCTAAGTCTAGAAAGTAGAGTCCGTTCATTAGAGGTGCACTACAATAGAACATATCATTTAAATAAACTGAACAACATTTGTTCTTTATTATAAATGTAAATCCTTTCTTGTCCAAACAAGAAACCAAAATTATGTTCTTAGTTAAAGCAAGCACATAACAACATTCATCAAGTTCTAGTACAAGCCCAGTGAGAAGAGATAGATCATAAGTTCCTACAGCAACAGTAGCAACTCTTGCTCCATTGCCTACTCGTAGGTCCACCTCGCCCTTTGTCAATGCCCTGCTATATCTCAGTGCCTGCACATTGGTACAAATGTGAGATGCACATCCGGTATCTAATACCCATGATGAAGAAATAGATAGATTGACTTCTATAACATTTATACCTGAAGTATAAGTCTCACTTCTCTTCTTCTTAAGATCTTCCAGGTATGCCTTGCAGTTACGCTTCTAGTGTCCAACTTCCTTGTAGTGGAAGCAAGCCCCTTCCTTGGCTACCCCTCCTTTGGGTTTCAGTTCCTTGCCTTTGTCCTTGGCTTGGGACTTTCCCTTACCTTTAGGCTTTCCCTTGCCTTTCTTCTTTTGCACCATCAAAATGGAGTCAGATTTTACCTTCTTAAGGTTGAGCTCAGCAGTTCTCAACATGCTGAACATCTCAGGCAGTGGCTTATCAATTTCATTCATGTTGTAATTCATGACAAATTGATTGTAGCTTTGCGGCAAAGACTGCAAGATCAAGTCAGTGGCCAACTCTTGGCCAAGGGGGAATCTCAATCTCTGTAGGTTTTCTACGTACCCAATGATCTTGAGTACATATGGACCTACGGGAGTCCAATCTTGTATTTTAGAACCAAACAATGCCTTAGAGACTTTATATCTCTCGTGTCTTGCTTGTCCTTGATATAGTTGACGAAGATGTTCAACCATATCATAAGCATTCATGAACTCATGTTGCTTCTGAAGCTCAGAGTTCATGGTCGCGAGCATTAGACATGACACATCTAATGCATCATCTTGATGCTTCTTGTAAGCATCTTTGTCAGCTCGCGAGGCAGTGGCAGGAGGTGCCTCCGGAATAGGCTGCTCTAGGACATACAGTTTCCTTTCTTGGGTGAGAATGATTCTCAGGTTTCTGTACCAGTCCAGAAAATTTGCTCCATTGAGCTTGTCCTTCTCAAGGACAGAACACAGAGAGAGAGTGTTCGTGTTTGTCGACATAGTAATCTACAACATACAATGCAGAGAATTAATATCATATTCCTTTTATCATTTAATTAGGCCTTTAATCAAATGATGCTCCCACTGAATTATAAGAATTTTGTAGAATCGAGTTATGGATGTGGTCAAACCACTTTACTAAATTCATACAAACTAGCTATAATTCCTGCGGGACAAGATCCACATCATACTAAGCCTTGAGTTAGCTTTGGCTAAATCACCCAAGACTTAGTACAATCGGTGGGTAACACATTACCAATTACATCTCTATGCAACTCTTATTTATAAGATCAAGACCCACATTTACAAAAGACCTTGAGTTAGCTTTGGCTAAATCGCCCAAGATTTAGTGTAAATACGATCTTATCCTATCTTTCCAACGGTTGGAATATGCCTATAGTTCTACTCGATCCAATTGAGTTAACTAGTTTTACTCAATCTAATTGAGCTTACTCTAACCCAAGCCGTGATAGGCAGGACCAAGATTGTCCCTCCGCATCCTACCAAGATAATATGCGTTGCTCTGCTTTGGCAGATTCAACAACTACAAATGATCGAGGTAGTGATGGGTATCAAGGACTTGGTAGGCATTTTTCGAGTTGATTCGATTAAGATCTAATCTAATCGTAATGTGTATCATATACGCATTGAGGCCTTTATTATCCTATATTAGCATGCATCATATACATACAAGAAAAATATCCTAGCATGCATCATATACATACAAGCATTATTCTATTAGCATGCATCACATACATACAAGCATAACAAATATATATATATATATATATACATATAAAATTAACTGTGATGTTGTCATGACCCTACTACGATCTTCTCAAGCCAATGAGAAGATCGGACGGTCAACCTAGGGCTAGTGGCTTCTCCAAGCGCTTCCTTTGACCGCCATGTATTGTCGGCACCCTTCTCGTAACTTCGTCTACAAGTGGACTTTCCACCGCTCCATTTTGTACATTACAAATATGAAACTCGAGTTACATTCGAGTCTAAAACTATTTACAACTAGAATTTCAAAAGAAGAGGTACAACGCGCTAGTCGCATACACTATACAACACGCACAACCACAAAAATGGCACACAGGCCGTATTATGAATTACAACACATCATCATCCAATCATATTGGAGTTCTTGGGCCATGACCATTAAAAAATTATACATAATTCTAAATTATGTATTTTTACATAAAATTTCTATAATTTTTCCTTTTTTTTCAATTTTATGAGTCATCTCTTCGTAACGGTCCCGCTAAGCGGTTTCCAGGTGCGATCGCGGGACAAGGCCCCTTTCGGGGATAGGGGCAGCGCCCCTACTCGCAAAATAAACTTTGCGAGTGTCCCTACAATGATCTTACAGTGACTTAAGTCGCTGTCCCAAAAACCTAAAGCGAGAACTCGCCGTTTCGGAGAATTTTTCTCGATGGTTGAAGCCTACAAGTGTCCCAACACTCGTTGCTTCGACTCTTCGAGAAAAATACCCAAAAATTCGATAAAAATAGGAAATTTACAGAAACATAAAAATCTATAATTTTTATATCTAATACAAAAACTATAAAAATTAAACACACACATGCTTCGCACGTGGCTCTGATACCACTGTTAGACTTTCCGAGCCTCAAAAATCGCTTTTTGCGTTGCGGAAACCCCGGAAGTCCAACCACGGATCTGTGCGAAGATATATTAAAAAAAAATATGTATGTTCATAAGTAAACCTAGATCTACCATAGATCTAGAAGATGAGAGCATTACCCTTGAAGCGATGCCCTTCGCTTATCCCGCTCGTCCAAATGGATTGCCAGAACTCGAGAGTGTCAAGTGCACACTCCTCTATTGGTATCCACACAAGCAATAGGTGGAGAAAACACAACCTTGAGTGTGCTAGCACCCTTTGGATGGTTCGGCCAAGATGAGGATTGGGAGATCTTGAGAGAGTAATCCAAGGAAGAAGATGAAGTTAGAGTAACTCACCAAAATCAATTCTCATCTAATGAGAATAGTGGCCGGCCAATTCATGTCTTGGGGGGTTACATGCATGAATGTAACTCCAAGAGCCAATGGCTCTTGGTCTCCATCATGAGGTGGCACCACATGTTAAGTCAATGATGATGTGGAACATCATCATTGGCCGGCCTCCATGCCATGTCACCATGACATGGCAATTGGTCAAGTCAAAATTAACCATTCATCTTCCCTCTCAAGTCAAGTTAAACTTGACCTCTTATCTCCCATGGTTGATCAAATCTAACCACTTGATTCAAATCAATTTGATTTAATGAATCTCTATTCATTAATTTAAATTGACTAAATGAATCAAATCTAAATTAGACTCATTCAACACTTGAATCAACTTGAGTCTAACTCAATTAGTCTAATTTGGATTACTCTTAATCCAATTTGGTTCATCCCATGAACCTAATCCTCATGGTTCATCATATGAACCTAATCTCCATCTAATTGCCCTTTGTGTGTGACCCTATAGGTTCTTGTAACGTTGGCAATGTCCCTAAACCAATTTAGGAACATAAGCAATGAGCGGTATCTAGCAACACATCATTGCTACCCAAGTTACAAGAATGTTGAGCTCCAACATCACCTTTGTGACTACTAATTGTGACTCTCACAATATGTGACAATGTCCCTCTATCCTTGACATCTAGATTGACCAATTGAGGCATAGACCGTGTCATCCCTGCACAATCTATATCTTGAACTCCAAGTAGACTCACTCTAATCAAATGAGCTCAATATCTCATATTGACTCATTTGGGCATGGCCATGCACTTCGTGGTCTCACTCTATCAAGAATATCGATGTCACCCCCGTCATATAGGAGGGATAGATCCCATCTACATCACTCACATCCCTCCGCATAATTTGTCACATACCCAGTAATCACCTTTATAGTCCACCCATTTACGGGTGACGTTTGACGAAGCTAAAGTATGCAACTCCTTATGTAGGGAACCATGGTGACTTCAGATCTAAGGACTAATAGTCATACTAATAGCCACATGAGAAAGTATATGACACTCATATAATGATCCACGATACTTTCTCATGACGGGTCATTCAGTATATATTCTCTAATGTATACCCATGTGTCAACTTGATATCTCATATCCATGACTTGTGAGATCAAGTCATCGAGTTGACCTACATGCTAGTCTCTACACATTAACATTGTCCTTGAATGTTAATACTTGACTAGGAATGATTAAGAGTAGTGTTGTCTATATCATCTCATTATCGATTCAACCAATCGATTGATATAGATAAGAACCTACTACTCAAGGACGTTATTATATTTAGTTATTTGGCACCAATACAAGTAAATATAATAACCATGCCTTTATAAATAGGAATATGATACAATAAAGTCCATACAATAATCTTCACATGATTGACTCTAGGGCTTTCACTAACAGTATCTCGATTCGGTGTTTCAGAGCGGCGAGCAAGGAGAACCGACGTATCTCAAGCTCTGGAGGAAGGTAACACTCTTCCAACCCTTCTTTTTCGCAACAATGAGCATAGGGATAGATATAACATGCTTTCTACTCGTAAAATCACTGCAACTAGGTATCTTGATGAATACTTACTAGAATCTCTAGGGTTGTTGGGTGACATTCAAGCCCTATTTACAAAAATAGGATGGGGAGAGATAATGGGGATAAGACACCCAACCTACCCTAGGATAGTTTTAGAGTTTTTAAGTTCTTTAGAAATCGAAGTTTTAACGGTTTGAGAGAGCGAAGAGGGTAGGATTACCTTTAGAATATTTAACATTGAGGATGAATGGACATTACACCAATGGAACTCATGTTTTGGCTTGCCAAGTGGGGGAGAGAAAAGAACTCCTATTGGGTTCAACTCTCGAATCTTTTGGACTGAATTGATGGGAGAGCACACTTACGACCCTTCTAGGGACAAAGCATCGCGCCTCCAAAACTTCATTTTTCGATACCTCCACCGAATCATGGCAAGTACTATATTTGTTCGTGGGGAGAGTGACGATGTAGTGAGAGCTAGCGAGCTGCTTCGCCTCTGGGACATGCTACAAGAAAGGAGTAGCATCGATGTAGGGTCCCATTTCATTAGACACTTAGTGAAGATGGGCAAAGCAGCGAGAGGAGAGATTAATGTGGGAGGCTTACTTACGCACATTTGCCATCAGATGGTATGACTACACCACGCTAGATAGTATAGAGGGTAGCCCTAGGATCGACCTAGGAGTGTGTATAACCATGAAGATGATTGTAAGAGAGGAACACTCCTTATGCTTTGTAAGGAAAAACCTGACGACCCTTAGGCTCCCCGACCCTGATCCTACCACCATCACCACATGTGCCAACTAGCGCTTAGACCTGATAGTGGAGTCCCCGCCATGTGAGGGACCATCCACAGCGGCACCCATCTCTCCACCTTTACATCACTCTCCCTCCAGTTCACACATGTATAGGAGCCCACCTAGTCCACGTCAACATGAGCCTGCACCTACACCACCACCTTTTTCTACTTTTGAGCAAGATGCAGGTACATCGGCCTATGATTTTTCAGAGTTTCGATCGTGCCTCGACGATATATATGTCGAACAACAGACACAAAGGTAGCGATTGGAGGGGCAGAGTGCCTACACCCAGGTGGAGTTTCAGGGCTTCCGGGAGCACTTTTAGCGAGCCAAGGAGTTCTACGATGAGGCTCACATTTACTTCCAGGAGGAGGCTGCTCGTCGCCAGGATGAGGCCACCTACCGCCAGGAGATGCGGCAGCACATGCATGCCCAGTAGGCACAGTGGGCTAGGGAGGAGGATCACCAAGTAGCTGCTGCATCCACCAGCTCTCAGATCGACCACATGTACATGTGGCATCAACAGCTCAGCAGCAGATTCTCCCAGGATCCTGAGATGCCGAGGCTTCCAGACTTTCCATCTCGTCCACCATACTAGAGGTATACTTTCATTTAAGTCTGGGGGGGGGACCTCAAGTTTTATTTTTTTTCTAGCAGTAGTTTCTTTCCTGATGTTTGCATTTTAGTTAGCATTCATTTATTCATGCATTAGATGTTTAGTTTCTTTCAGCACTTAGTTTTTGCTACCTATATGCTGCCTCAGTAGTATTTGTAAAAGTTTTCTTCATGAGTTGTTTCCATGGGTAGCTTAACTTCATTTACCTCCTGGTATTTTATTTTATTTGCTCTGAATGAATGTTCTAGACTTACACTGGTTAGTTTTTATTTTACACATACACATGATGAACTTTCTGAAAGGGAGAGTCTAGTACATACCTAGTTATGATTCATCTCAGTAGTCTAGTACTTTGGAATCCATAGGTGACTCTAGATTTAGCATTTTTGTTACTGGAGATGCTCGGATTGTGTAAGCCTATTTGAAAAAAAATCAAAATCCTAGTGAGCCGAAAATATAAAAGAGAGAAAAGAAAAAAAAAGAGAGAGAGAAAAAGAAATGAAAAAGAAATGAAAAAGAAAAGAAAGAAGAAAAAGAGATTACGAGGGATAAAAAAAACAATTGTCGTGGGTGGAAATGGTTAGGTGCCCCTTTAAGACCCAGTTAGGTTACTAGGGAAACACCTACCAATTTCTCTCAATACCGAGCACGCCTTTGAGACTTTATGCTAGATCTAGGGAACGACCCTCGCTTTGGGTAGGTAAGTGCCTAAGAGCCGGAGACCTTAGGAAAGCTATAAGATGACGACTTAACTTACCATGGAACAAGTATCCCCTAAGAAGATTCGCTTAGCACGAGCACGTGGAGCTAACTTAGTGAATTTCTAGAACATATCTATTTTTGCTTTGATTCCAAATACCACTTGATAAATTTAGTTAACATGCTAAGTATGGAAAAATATCTTCTTAAAATTTCATGGCACTGAGGTTTGCTTGAGAACAAGCAAAGACTTAAGTCTGGGGGAATTAATGTCAGCAAAACATATAAGGTTTTAGGAGTAATTTTCGCTCACATCTCATTACATTTTATGTTAGTTTCATGCATATGTCACTTTGTTTTGCATGCATTTCCTAATTTCTAGTTCGGAGGTCTGCTCTTTGTACTTTTGTGTGCAAGATAGCATTTCGTGGGGAAAAGGTGCACTTTCGGAGCAAAAGAAGGGCATTTTGTAGCTAGATGTAGAAGGGGACACAACCAGGGCATGTGGCTACACACGGCCGTGTCCAAGGGGCGAAATCAGCCACCCCAGCGCCACACATAGCCTGGTCATGTGGAAACACACGGTCGTGTGGCGCTACGCGATTCTAACGTGAGTCGGTTATTTTCCATGTTTCAGAGCGATCCAGCATGATGTCTATATAAGGAAAGCACCGCCCAAACCCTAGGGAGGAGGCAAGATGGCTGGGATGACACCCCGAAGCCCTAAAAAGCTTAGGGAACTCACAATGGGGAGGAAGAACGCCGCCGGAAGTCAAGATTCTGCACTTCAATGCCAGAGAGAAGGCCACATTGGCATTGTAAATTTTTGTTCTTGCACTTTATCTTTTATTTATTCGAACATGAACATTTCTTGTGTTTCTCCTTTCCTATCTATGGAGTAGTTACTTCGATTCTAGGATTAGGGAGTAGTTTGTATGCGTAGGATATGTTACTTCAAATTAAATTCTGGTATTGAGTTTGAATTTGCAATTGGTATTAGTTTAGACCAATATTTATGTGTATTTGGTTTTCTATCTACTATGCTTAGCCGATACGAGGGGTGATAACCCTCGTATCTAAGATTTAGGGGATTTATACGAGGAACCTAGGGGTTGGTCTCATATCCTATAACCGTGGGTAGAAGGATGCGATAGAACTGGAAACAGTTCGTCATAGGGATTGATTCGGCATCCTCGTACCGCCTATCCAGTCCTTGTAAGGCAGAGATAGCTCCCGATAGATGCGGTGGCTCATCTGGAGAGTGTATGATGTCCCTTCCACAAGACCATAGTTAGACGTTTAGACAATGCCCAGTTGATAGCATGTTTTATGACACACAAGCGAAATCAAAATCCTAGAATCCCTTTAAAAAGATCTCATGGCAAACTCTTTTCTTCCTCCGTGTGACACCGTATTGAGTAGGACCACTGATAACCCTCACATTCACAACCCTTAGAGTCTAGTCCCAAACAATTACATCCACCGAACAAATCGGTACTCGAATCTCAGTCCCTGTGGGATCGATAATCATTTTATTACTTGATAACATCCGTGCACTTGCAAGCATTGAGCGCGAGCGTGCGCTTCGAGTCCTCGACGGTCTCCATCATGAGATTTGAGGTTGCATTCGTGTGCATCAATGGTCTATCCATTGGAACTTATCCAACGTGGCTCATGTCATTGTGAGACAACAGCTACAGGAGCAGTTGACTGATGGTCTCAATCAGTCTACTGCTAGGCGAAAATCAGCCAGAGTTGTAGGTTTAAAAGGAGCACAAAGGAAAGAATTTGGCTAAGGTTTCTTGAGGAGTTTTGGGGCGATTTTCTGCTGCAATTCGGGGTCTCCAAGTGCAACTCAAGCAACCAAACAAGCAAGCTTCCAAAAGATCGATTGTAAAGTTTTCTTTGCATTCTTTTATTGTATTTCATTTGTAATTGCTTGTATTTCATTCTTATTGTTGTAAGAACTATTGTAAGAGGTTTTCTCCACCTTCGGATTGTTCCAAGAAAGAGTTATTGATTAGTGGTTGCGTGTGCATCACTAGAGCTCATTTGAGCTCAATCCGTGGAGTAAGAACCATACGGTTCCGAACCACGTTATATTTGGTGTTGTGCTTGTGTTCTTGTTGTATTTATTTTATTGTTATTATTTCCGCTGCGTATAACAAGTGTTACTTGTTATAGACAAGAACGCGATCGAGTTCTATCAAGCAACCTCGAAACGCTATTCACCCCTTCTCTAGCGAGCGCACAAGTCCTAACAATCACTATAATTTTGACCTTTTATTAGATGCCCACATCTTGAGCAATTATGAGTTGTCCTCCTTCCACCTGGACGATCCCGTCGTCATAGGTAGGGTACTACCAACACTTTATATATAATATCTGCTAATTCTTGTTACTGCTATCTATTATTCTGGATGTCTTCCATTGCAGATGACCTGATGTAGAGGGCTAGGGATAGCACCGAGAAATCTATGGCCACAAAGCCTCAAGGAAAATGTGCAAGGGAAAAATCCCCTATTTTCCCCCTTCGCCTCCCAAGAAACTCCGTTTGTGCAAGGGGGTTCTATCAGCTCCTCAACTCTTCCAGCAACTTCATCCTCTCATTCCCCTAGCCCACCTCCTCTCCTGCTCCGCTGACGCCGCCACCTTATTACCTCTAGTCTCATTGAGTAAGACATCCAATCTCCTAACCACCTTCCCCCCATTCCCGGAGAGCATCTTCCCCTTTTATGTACCCCTTCACTTCCTTCTTCTTCAGGCATGGAAATTGACCCTCCCATGTCTCCTCCTTCTCTGACTGCATCCCTAGAGTTACCTCATCCCACTTCCCCATGTCATGATTCTGCTTCTCTTGATCTTGCCTCCCTCAGGGAAGAACCCCCACTTCCTATGGGGGATATTCTTCCTCTTACCCCTCGGACAACTACCCTCGGGTCCCTACTTAAAATTTGTACTCCCCAAGAAGTAAAGCTCTTCAATCAATCAAGAGTACAATGCCCCTTTGAATGATTGCAGAAGAATTTATCAGAGGAATCTTCCCTTAACCTTACTATACTTGCAATATCTTAGTATTTATCTCTGAAATATTTGTTCCCCTTACACAGGAAGCCACCAATTATAATGAGGCGGCCCAACATTTGGCCGACTATCAATCTACCATGGCGTCTCACCATAATGCCTCCCAAGTCCAACAGAAAAAGATAGCTTAGCAGCTAGCTGAAAGCAAATAGCGAGAGGCTAATTTAGCTGCTCATTGTGAAGAATTGAAGACCTAGTTAATGACAGCAGGGCGTGCGAAAGAGGAAGCCCTCAAAAAGGTTGATTTCCTTCAAGTCCAACTATTCTTACAATATGAGAAGATGCAACATGTTAATGCACTAGCCCAAGAATTGTCAGAGTGTCAGGTTCAGCTCCGGGAAACACAAGTAAGAAAATCTGAGTCCTCGACTAACTACTGAAGGCTCAATCAGTGATCAATACTTTGGAGGTTTCTCGAGAATCAAGTCGGACACAACTAAAGGGCCTTTCCTCCAAAGTATCTACACTATCGGGGGCTCTAACAGAGATAATAGAACAGATGCAGGCATTACAGCTGGAGCATGCCTAGGCCCTGAACTTTATGAGCCAACATACCATGGTCGTCTTCTAAGAGAGAGATGAGCTGAAAACTACTCTTGCTACTCAGATATCTACTGAAGAAGCTCAATGGAAAGAGCAAGAGCAAGAGTTGCTAACAAAACTAGCCGACAAACCAGCTGAAAACTACTCTTGCTACTCAGATAGCTACTGAAGAAGCTCAATGGCAAGAGCAAGAGCAAGAGCAAGAGCTCAATGGACATCCTCTTCCGGGTACAGATACCAGCTACTTGAGTGTGGAAGCTACCATAGATGAATATCCGGACGATGTCTTTGATTTATGAGGTTTCCCTTTTTTGGATTGTAAGGAATGAACAAAACATGTATAAAGTACCAAATTTTTATTAAGTGGCCTACTTTCTTTCTTCCTCTAAATTGTTAAACCATTACTACTTTGATAATTATATTATTCTTGTCGAGTGAATACCTTCCTCTTTCATGCTTAACTACCTCTGATTAGACACTTTCTTAGTGTCAGTCGACTGATACTCTACTACCATAGGAGTGACTCTGATAAATTCGAAAATAATATATCTTCAAATTATCCCAAACCATTCCCCTAGTAAGCAAGACCCACTTCTTCTAGGCCACCTTGTATCGCAATCGGCTCATGCCTGATTAGTTCTTATCCCCTTTGACGGGAATTTGATCAGTCACCTCTTTGTCAATACCTTTACCATTCCCCATACTAACCCTTCAATTACCCTTTTTATTATTCCGTATTCTTCTTCTTTTTCAAGAAAATGAATTAATACTCCTTCCCTTTCTACAAATACCTCCCATGAAACCTTCTGTCTTCATACTACTTCCATGGCCTCCCCCTTGCGCCTGATTCACATAAGCTCTGATACAAACCAGACTGCCAAGTCAGATACTCGTTCTATAGTAACCTCAACATAACAACCTCTACCCCTCAGAGGCCCCGTTGACACAGTGGCTCCAAGCTCAAGGGGGCCCTTCCAATCTCCCTTCCCCTCCTTCGGCAATCGCTTATGGAATCCTCCCGCACTTCGGCAGCAACTCCAAATGGATCTCCTTCTTCCACCGACTAACATTCCTCTTCCTCCCATAGTTCCACCACCCTACTTAGAAGGAGAATCTTTTGCTGATTCCTCTAGTAATTCTCGGTAAACGAGAATGTCTTTATTTGCAGTATCACTTAGATATAGAAAAGAACATTATATTCAACATAACTACCATAGTCATCAAAAACATCTCATGTATGATGACAACTTTAATTCTTGATCCCTCACAGAATACTAGCAGCGTATAGCAGAATTAGAAAGTATCACAAGAAAACCACTGTACCATAGTTGAATTATACTCGCCAAATATTTACTTCTTCTGTAGGATATGATTGGTCATCTCTCCATTAATGCATCAACTACTCCCAACACTACCCCTTCATCTTCCCATCTTAACAACCCTTACGTTCCTTATTTTCCAAGAAGACGAATTAATGCTCCCTTCTCTTCTATAAAAACTTCCTGCAATGTCTTTTGCCCTTATACTCCTCCCTTCTTCTACCTTCTAAATGGCTGGCTCTTCAGAGCAAGAAAATAAACTCCTTTCCCCTGAGCCCCTTACAGTAGACTAGCAGCGAATACGGGAGTTAGAAGACTTAGTGAGTGATCTGAGGAGTCGACTATAGTTGTCTTCCACTCGCAACTACTCCCTACGCCAGGAACTGGTAGTGACTCAAAGAGCCTTATCAAGACTCAAGCTCACTTACCAGTCTCATGTCAGGTAGCTTATTGCCACGTCAGATCGTTGCACGACTCTATCTTTACCTCCAGAGAGATTATCCACGAAGCACCCTAGTTTTTATTTTGCTAGAGTGTATTTCCTTTTTTTACTTTAAGAAGTAACAAATGTAACCCTACTTTGAAGAAATATAACTTTGAATTTGGGGAATGAGAAAGTGTACCTCTCTTGGGGTCTTGATCCCCATTTTTTTTCCTTTGTTTTCTTAAGCAATATTTACAACCCATTGACAAACGACACTTTGAGATAGGCAAGATATCATAACATCACCCTTCAAGGAAAAATGTGCAACAGAAGATCATCAGTCCCATGTTCGACGTCCCCCACTTCCTCCTGGGTGTCTTTGACTTTTCTATTTTTCAAAAAATAACTTTTGACTCAAGTACAACTCCTTCCTTCCTTACCTTCCCCTTTGTCAGTCATAGAAACCCGACTCCTCCGATCCACCACCATATGAGGATAAGAGCTTCGGTTGAGGCCAAGCTATAAAAAAGTGTGGCGATCTGACCTAGGGCTTTGACTAGTCAAATTAGAATAATTTTTTGCTTCTATCATCTTCAACAGTGGATCTACCTTGAACCCAACTCCTCCGATCCGCCACCGCACTGGGATAAGAGCTTCCACTGAGACCAAGTTGTTAAAATAGTGACGATCTGACCTAGGGTTTTGCCTGGTTACATCGGAATGATTTTTTTTTACTTCCGTCATCTTCAACAGTGCATCTACCTTGAACCCAACTTCTCTGATCCACCACCGTACGGGATAAGAGATTCGACTGAGGCCAAGCTTTAAAAATAGTGACGATTTGACCTAAGGCTTCACCTAGTCATATCGAAATAAATTTTTTACTTCTGTCATCTTCAACATTGCATCTTCCATGAACCCAACTCATTCGATCCATCACCGCACGGGGATAAGAGCTTCGGCTGAGGCCAAACTGTAAAAATAGTGACGATCTTACCTAGGGCTTTGCCTGGTCAGATCGAAATGATTTTTTTTTTTACTTCTGTCATCTTCAATAGTGCATCTACCTTGAGCCCAAATCCTCCAATCCACCACCATACCGGGATAAGAGCTTTGGTTGAGGCCAAGTTGTAAAAATAATGACAATCTGACCTAGGGCTTTGCCTGGTCAGATCGGAATGAATTTTTTTACTTCTGTCATATTCAACAGTGCATCTACCTTGAATCCAACTCCTCCGATCCACCACCGTAAGGGGATAAGAGCTTCGGTTGTGGCCAAGTTGTAAAAATAGTGACGATTTGACCTAGGGCTTCGACTAGTCATATCGGAATGAATTTTTTTACTTCCGTTATCTTCAATAGTGCTCCTACCTTGAACCTAACTCCTCCGATCTGCCACCACATGGGGATAAGAGCTTTGGATGAGGCCAAGTTGTAAAAATAGTGACGATCTGACATAGGGCTTTGCCTAGCCAGATCGGATTGAATTTTTTACTTCCGTCATCTTCAACAGTGCATCTATCTTGAACCCAACTCCTCCGATCCTCCACCGCATGGGGATAAGGACTTCGGCTGAGGCCAAGATATAAAAAATAGTGATGATTTGACCTAGGGCTTCACTTGGTCAGATCGGAATAAGTTTTTACTTTCGTCATCTTCAACAGTGCATCTACCTTGAACCCAAATTCTCCGATCCACCACCGCACGGGGATAAGAGCTTTGACTATGGCCAAGCTATAAAAATAGTGATGATCTGACCTAGGGCTTTGCCTGGTCAGATTGGAATAATTTTTTACTTCTATCATCTTCAATAGTACATCTACCTTTAACCCAACTCCTCCAATCCGCCACCGTACGGGGATAAGAGCTTCAGCTGATGTCAAGCTGTAAAAATAGTGACGATCTAACTTAGAGCTTTGCTAGTCATATCAGAATAATTTTTTTACTTCCGTCATCTTAGACCGTGCATCTACCTTGAACCCAACTCCTCCGATCCGCCACCGCACAAGGATAAGAACTTCGGCTATCGCCGAGCTATAAGAATAGTGACAATCTGATCTAAGGCCTTGCCTTGTCAGGTTGGAATGATTTTTTGCTTCTGTCATCTTTCATAGTGTATTTACCTTAAACCCTACTCCTTCAATCTGCCTGCACACAGAGATAAAAACTTCAGTTATCGTCAAGTTTTAAGAATAGTGACGATCTGATCTAAGGCCTTGCCTTCTCAGATCAGAATAATTTTTTACTTTCATCATCTTCTATAGTGTATTTATCTTAAACCCTACTCCTTCGATCCGCCACCACACGGTGATAAAAGCTTCGATTATCGCTGAGTTGTAAAAATAGTGACGATCTGATTTAAGGCCTTGCCTTCTCAGATTGAAATAATTTTTTACTTCTGTCATCTTCCACAGTGTATTTACCTTAAATCCTACTCCTCTAATCCGTCACCACACGGGGATAAAAACTTCAGCTATCGCCGATCTGTAAGAATAGTGATGATATGATCTATGGCCTTTCCTTCTCATATCGGAATAATTTTTTGCTTCCATCATCTTCCATAGTGTATTTACTTTAAATCATACTCCTCTGATCCGCCACCACACGGGGATAAAAACTTCGTCTATCGCCGAGCTGTAAGAATAAACGAAGGCCCAACCCACCAATAAATCATGCCTAAACCTTCTTTAAGGCTCATATCCTCGACCACCGACCCCGTTACCTTACGTAACAAAGATACCTTGACCTTCTTTAAATTTGACTCCTCGCCTTCCCCTTCTTCATCCTCTTCTCTTCCTGTCTTCAAAACCCTTCAAATCGCTTCTGCTCAACACGAAGATTCTCGTTTTTCCTTGCATCACCCCCAGACCTTCCTTCCTTTTGATAAGATGAAAGCTCGCCTAAGGAATGTAGCTCTTCAAAAACTATGAGATGAATAGATGAACTCCTTTCAGATGCCTGCCAACCCCACACCATCGCCCACTGCTTCAGCTCCAGTGGGGCCTTCGTCTGTCGCTTCCTTCTTAGCATTGCCTCCCTCTCCATTGATGATATCTCCCACTGTTGCCCCACAACCTTCTACCACCCATCTTCCGCATGTATTGCCATCTTCCTCTCTCCCGACTGTATTACCATCAAATCCTAGTTTTTCTTCTTCTTCACCTCCACTTCTATGTGGCCCTGTGTCACCTCCAACCTTCCTAAATATCAACACCAAACTGCGAGGAGATGCTCGTCGGTGAGTTCAAGAAGAAGATCCCTCTACCATTTGCCCCTCTTCTTTTCTTGTTTCGATTGCAGCCACTAAATCGACTCTTGTTATGCTCTCCTCTTTTCTCATTTCATCCTCCCCATCAGAATCATTACCTCTCCCTTCAAACACCCCTCTTTTTGCCATTCCTCCCATAGTTTCAGACGGCCTACATCAATGGTCTAGTCCCAATTCCCCTTCTGGGGCTCCTTCCCTGGCTGAAGAGGAGCTTCTAATTGTCACATCCCCTCTGGCTACCTTCACACCTTTCACCGTAGCCTCCATCTCGATGTCTGTATCACCTGTATAGCTGAATTCCCCTCTTCCTACTTCCCCTCCCTCTTCAAAGCATACCCACTCTTCCTCTTCGACCCCCAACTCCCATCCATCACCTTATCCTTTTTCCCCAGATAGGGGAGCCATTCATTCTAAACTTGATACATACATCAGTCCTTCGATATCAATGCCATCGTCCCTCCCATCTTTATCTGATCTTGCCCACAATCCCCCCTCGGCTTCCTTCCCTCATAACCTCTCTCCTCTGCCTTTTGAGACTTCACCCTTCCTTCCTGCAAGGGCCATTGCTTCTTCATCTGTTGTAATATCGGATGAACCGACCCCCTTTCTCACGTCTCTTTCTTCCTCACTGTCAAAGAGGGACTTACGCATTCTCCATCAAGATGAGCTACTTCCACAGATGGAAGGTTTACAACATGCTTTGGAACTGGTAAGATTTTCTATCTCATCTTGGTACTTGCCTTTGGGGTTGCATCCGACTTCCAACTTGTTGTATGCAGGCCATGACAAACTTCCAAGAGCTAAAGTGCTCCCTTTCTTGCTATCAGATGCAGCTTCAACAACAATCCTCACAGCAATCCCTTATTGCTCAGTAATTCAAGCAAAATTTTAGGAGAGGGAAAATTCTCTGCTTCAGGAATTAGCTCTATGTCGGGCCCAATTAGGAGAATCGCAACAGCAACAACAGAAAGACACAGAGACGATAGCCACCTTACGAGCCCATGTAAGTAGGGAGATTTGTCACAAATAGGCTTTAATATCAGAGAGGAATCATGCCCTTTCTCAAGTGCACCAGCATGAAGTTTCCGCAAGTGAGGCATGAATTTGCCCGTACCAGGGCATATACTACAGTTGTGGGGGATATTTCAGCTTCGATGTGCCAAGACTTGATAGATATGTCAAGGGTCATTCAACAAGACTACGCCTCTCAATCTCAAGGCATATATATCTTGACTGATACTATAACTCAAACATCACGCCAATATCACCAAATCTGTCAAGACTTTCTGGGGCACAGAGAGCATTGTATAAAGTTTCGCCAAGATGTGTATGCTGCTGACAAACGTCGATAAGAACGCTTGAAGCCCTTGATGTAGGCCATATTCAAGGATGGTTTCAACGAGGTAGTCAGACAGTATGTTGCTCAAGGGTTCCCTTCGGCACATCAACCAACTCCTTTTTTGAACTGGGAAATCGGATTTAAGCGCTATCCCCCTAATCATTTCAGGCTGTTACATTTCCGTTTTTCTTCTTCTTTTGATTGTAAATAGTTACTGATTTCAATGATATGGAACTGTATTTGAGTGACATTTCTCCTTTTTAATGATTAATACCAAACTTGTAATTGGCAACTCTTCTCATTGACGTCTTTCAATTACATGGTATAAAAATATTTCAAATGCAATACATTCTCAACATCTTTCAAGTGATACGTCGATCTGGCAACCAGACTTGATTGTATAAGGTTCTTCCCAATTAGTGGCTAGCTTTTCAAGATCTCTGGCAGGATTGACTTTGCGCAAAACTAGGTTGCTCTCTTGAAATCTCCTTGGTATCACCCTCTTTTTGAAGACTTGTTGTATTCTTCGCTTGCATGCTTCAGCTCGGATCCTGGCATGCTTCCGCCTTTCTTCCAACAAATCTAGTTTTGTACATCTCAAGATTTGGTTTTACTCTGGCTCGTAAGCTTCAACTCGGACACTATTCAGAATGGCTTCACTAGGATGACTGCTTCAGTTCCATACACCAGACTGAATGGGGTCTCTCCAGTGGCAGTTTTGGGGGTGGTCCGATAAGCCCATAGTATCCCAGGCAACTCGTCTACCTAATTTTCTCGCTTAGCCCCCAACTTAGTTTTTAACCCTCGAATGAGAATTCTGTTAACTACTTCCACTTGACCGTTAGCCTAAGGATAAGCTACCGAAGTGAAGGCTTATTGAATATTGAGACTTTGACACCATTCCCTAATCTTTCGACCTCGGCATCCATTGTCATGCGACCAACTTTCGAGAAACTCCATAACGGTATATAATATTCTTCCAAAGAAATTGTTTCACTACACTCTCTGTGATCTTGGATAAAGGTTCAACTTCCACCCATTTTTGAAAAGTAATCCACCACTACTAGCAAGAATTTCTTCTGCAAAGGGGCTATAGGCATTGGGCTGACATATCTATCCCCCACAAGTCAAAGGAGCAAGAAGCAACTACAACCTTCATCAACTCGGTGGGCCGCTCTGACCTGATGTTATGCTTTTGACAGGCTGGACAATTCTGCATTAGGCGTGTTGCATCTTGATGAAGATTTGGCCAAAAGTATCTAGCCAATGACACTTTTCGAGTCAGCACCCTTCCTCCTAAATGGTTGCTACAACATCCTTCATGTATTTCTCTGAGTACCCACTCGGCGTCCTCTTTCATGAGACACTTCAATAGAGGTCGGCCAAAAGACGTCTTATATAGAATTTCATCAATAATCATAAATCGCTTCACTCTTCTCATCAAAGCTGATGTTGCCCTACCTTCGACTGAAATACTCCCATGCTGCAAATAAGTCAAAATGTCGGTTCTCCAATCGGATACGCCATTACTTTCCAGCACTCCTGTTGATGCAATCGGCCCAGGTCACGATTGACCAGGACTCGAGTTTGACTCGAGTGATGTTTTGATGTTCGACAAAAATATATGACAATGTAATTGTCAAGGTAAAGTCCAAGTCATGGGTACTTGGCCTGAAAAGTCCAAGTGGAACACTTGGCATTTGGTAAAGTCCAAATCTTGAGTACTTGGCATGAAAAGTCCAAGTGGGACACTTGGCACATGAAAAGTCCAAGCATGGGTCTTGGCAATGTAAAAGTCCAACATGGGTTGGCAAGGGAAAGTCCAAGCATGGTCTTGGCATTTGAGAAGTCCAACATGGGTTGGCAAGGGAAAGTCCAAGCTTGAGTCTTGGCATGAGAAGTCCAAGGGGGTTTGATATTGGCTGCGTAAAGTCCAAGTGGGAGTCTTGGCAGCATAAGTCCAATGGTTGGCAGCGTAAAGTCCAAGCGGAGTCTTGGCGGCGTAAGTCCAATGTGCCTTGGCGGTGTAGACACCGTTAGCATGACATAGTTGATGGAAGCACCTGAAGGCTAACACGATGGATGAACAAGTCATGGATGACTTGGAGGGATCCGAAAGGCGTGAGGCTGATGGAGGTAGCTAGAAGGCTTAGGTCTAGGCTAAGGGTGGTCTAGCAAGTATGGGGGCACCATACTTGGGCTAAAACCTTATGTTTGAGGTGTGCCAGTCGACTGGTGCCATGTGGCAGTCGACTGGACCGAGTCAACTAGGGTTTGACTGCGGGAAGTAGCCTAGCAGTCGACTGCCATAGGTGGGCAGTCGACTGATGCCTCGAGCAGTCGACTGATTGCATGATCAGTCGATTGATGCTCGGGAATTCGGCCACAAAGTGTAGTCTCACTCGACCGCTGGGACCAGCAGTTGAGTGAGGACACAATCAATCGACTGATGGGTTTGATCAGTCGACTGATGGTAGATCCGTTGGACTTATCCAACGTGGATCTAGCCATTGTCTCACGACAACAGTGGCATCAGTCGACTGATGGTCCCGAGCAGTCGACTGATCGACTTTTTCCAGCACAGGTTGAAGCTTTATAAGGAGCTCGTGATGGTGGAATTTGGCATGGTTCTTTGAGGCGATTTGGGGCGAGTTGCTGCTGCAATTCAGGGTCTCCAAGTGCTACTCGATCAACCTAGCGATCAAGCATTCAAGAGCATTTGTAAAGTGTTTTTCTTTACTAGTCTTGCTTTGTATTTCATTGTATTTGCTTGTAGCTTTTGATTATTGTTGTAATCATCTTGTACGAGGTTTCTCCTCCTCCGGATTGTTCCGAGAAGGAGTGTTTTATAGTGGTGTGTGATTGGCATCGCTAGGGTTCGTACGAACCCGATCCGTGGAGTAGAAACCGTACAGTTCCAAACCACGTTAAATAATTGTGTTCGTGTGTGATTGTTTATTTCGTTATTGTATTATTTCTATTTCCGCTGCATACTAACGAAATTGTAGAGACGATCACAATCAAATTCTATCAACGAACCAACATGCGCTATTCACCCCCCCCCCCCTCTAGCCATTACAAAGATCCCAAAAAGTGGTATCAGAGCGAGGCTGCTCTTCTGAGTTTAACAACCAAGGGAGCACGCTAGAGGAAGAAGATGGAATTCCAAGCCAAGCTTGGATGGACCATCAACACTCCACCGCCATATGATCGAGAAGACTTTTGGGCGTGGAGATCAAGAATGGAGACGTTCTTGATGATGGATATAGAGGATTGGTTCATCCTCGTAGAAGGCTTTGAACCTCCTCGGGATAAAACTAAAGCGCTTGAAATTGAAGAAGTGGACACGAGAGCAACGTCTCAAGTTCAAGACCGAAATCAAGGTAATAAAGCTCTTAGAAGATTTAATACCTAATGACATTTTGTTTATTTTAGGTGAATTTCAAGGCGCCAAGGAGCTATGGGAAAATTTAGCCAAGCTCCATGAAGAACCATCCATGGCTCAAGAAGGAGAAAACTCATCCTCACAAGAAAGTGGGGATTCGGAGGTTGATAGGGAATCAACTTCTGAATTAGTGGAAGAGGAGGTGAAAGAATTGGAGGAGACCTCCACCTCTAGGATTGAGGGGGAGAAAGTTAGACCATCCACTTCGGAGCAAGAGTCAAGTCAAGAAGAAGCCTCTACTTCTGGTCAAGAGGAAGAGCAAGCTCGAGTTTCTGCCACGGCCCTAGGTAACTCAAACACATCAATTTCTAATAAAAATCATATCATGTGTTTTGAGTGTAGGGAATTTGGGCATTACAAGAGCAAATGCCCAAAGAAGATTAGGAAAGCTCCACCGGCACCAAAAGTCAAGGATGCCGGTTCCCCAACATCTAAAGGCAAGGAGCACATCATATGCTTCAAGTGAAATTCAAAAGGATATTATAGGAATCAATGTCCTAGGGGGAGCAAAAAGACCAAAGAGGGAGCTACACATGTAGGGGGAGCATCCAAGGCAAACCCTAAGGTATATTTCAATAATGCACCTTCCTTAGTTAATAGGCAAAAGCATGCTAGAAGATTTAATTCTCTTGCTATTGTATATGAAAAGTATGCTAGAAGTAATAGACATATTTGTTTAGGTGCTAAAAAGGTCCACTTAGGAAATAAGGAGAAATTTGGGACTAATGTCCCTAGAAAAACCTTACCTAAGGAATCTATTAGGAAAATACAAGAACATTTAAATTTTAACCCTAAATGGACTAGGCATATGCCTAGAAATAGCAAGAGACATCTCATGTATGATGACAACTTTAATTCTTGATCCCTCACAGAATTCTAGCAGCGTATAGCAGAATTAGAAAGTATCACAAGAAAACCACTGTACCACAGTTGAATTATACTCGCCAAATATTTACTTCTTCTGTAGGATATGATTGGTCATCTCTCCATTAATGCATCAACTACTCCCAACACTACCCCTTCATCTTCCCATCTTAACAACCCTTACGTTCCTTATTTTCCAAGAAGACGAATTAATGCTCCCTTCTATTCTATAAAAACTTCCTGCAATGTCTTTTTCCCTTATACTCCTCCCTTCTAAATGGCTGGCTCTTCAGAGCAAGAAAATAAACTCCTTTCCCCTGAGCCCCTTACAGTAGACTAGCAGCGAATACGGGAGTTAGAAGACTTAGTGAGTGATCTGAGGAGTCGACTATAGTTGTCTTCCACTCACAACTACTCCCTACGCCAGGAACTGGTAGTGACTCAAAGAGCCTTATCAAGACTCAAGCTCACTTACCAGTCTCATGTCAGGCAGCTTATTGCCACGTCAGATCGTTGCACGACTCTATCTTTACCTCCAGAGAGATTATCCACGAAGCACCCTAGTTTTTATTTTGCTAGAGTGTATTTCCTTTTTTTACTTTAAGAAGTAACAAATGTAACCCTACTTTGCAGAAATATAACTTTGATTTTGGGGAATGAGAAAGTGTACCTCTCTTGGGGTCTTGATCCCCATTTTTTTCCTTTGTTTTCTTAAGCAATATTTACAACCCATTGACAAACAACACTTTGAGATAGGCAAGATATCATAACATCACCCTTCAAGGCAAAATGTGCAACAGAAGATCATCAGTCCCATGTTGACGTCCCCCACTTCCTCCTGGGTGTCTTTGACTTTTCTGTTTTTCAAAAAATAACTTTTGACTCAAGTACAACTCCTTCCTTCCTTACCTTCCCCTTTGTCAGTCATAGAAACCCGACTCCTCCGATCCACCACCATATGAGGATAATGTTGGATCGAAAGTGTCGCTAGAGGGGGGGGGGTGAATAGCGATACAGTGTCGTTAAAAAACTTTTGCAATAAGTAAAAAGCAAGTAGAGAGTGCACAGCGGAAATATAAAGTAGACAAGATATTTTTACGTGGTTCACAATCTTTCGATTGCTAATCCACGGCCCTAGTGATCCTTGATCACGTACGGAGGGCAATTCACTAAAACCACTCCTCCTCGTTGGAGGTAGGAGCAACGATTACAAAAAGAAATCAAGGCAAAGGGACACTCCCCCTTTCCTTGTTACGATTAAAGCACAAAGACAATTTAAAGAAGTAGAACTTAAATAAATATACCGACAACTCTTATAAGTAGAAGATGTAGCTTTCGTTGTCGGCGGCACTTCGTCGTAGCAAATGTGAGTAGTAGTAGCGGCGTTACGACGGCGTGTTGAGAGCTCTTGAATTCTTGTTATTTGCTTGGCTTGAACATGTCTATTTATGGATATTGATCTATGAATTTAGACATAGGTAGTGTCCAAGGTGAGGTTCTTATCCCCCAAGACTTGTTCATCCACATCCTTTGCGCCAACTCAAGGATGAGGTGTTTCATCCAACCACCTTGTGCCACCTCCAACCTCCTTGGGCGCCAACTCAAGGATGAGGTGTTTCATCCAACCACCTTGTGCCACCTCCAACCTCCTTGGGCGCCAACTTGAGGATGAGGTGTTTCATCCAACCACCTTGTGCCACCTCCAACCTCCTTGGGCGTCCACCACAAGGAAGCTTGGTGATGGTTTGGATGTCCACCTTGATGCCACATCACCCTTTGTACCAAAACACGAGTCAAGTCCAAATTCACCCCCTTGAAATTCGAGCTCTTCTCGAGGCTGGAACTTGACTAGCTTGCTTGTAGTCAAAGGGTTTTGACCGATACAAGTTAGCTTAAAATATAAAGTACGATGGTTCTAACCATTTGATCTCGACCTAGACCTTCCATTGGAGGTATTGGGTCGGATCTACGCTTAACGACCTTGCTTCGCTTTCACACGAGCTTACCTTGTAGCCTCGCTTCCGGTCTTCACCCGAGTACCTCGGCTTCCTCCGAAGTCCCTCTGGCGTTGCCCGACCACCTCGGTTCCCACCGGGTGTCGCAGACCTTCCGCTCAACTTTAGCATTTCTGCACACTTAATTGAGCTCGTAAGATAACAAATATACCCTTAACTATTGAGCCTTTTGCCATAATCAAAATACCGGTTCGACTTTGGTGCCCACTGCACCAACAATCTCCCCCTTTTTGATTCATGGCAAACCGACACAAAAGTTAAGGAAAATTTAAGCATAACAGTAAGCTAGCATAATGATTAAGCATGAATGAGCTAGCATAAAGATTAAATATGAATGAGCTAGCATAATGATTAAGCATGAATGAGCTAGCATAATGATTAAGCATGAATGAGCTAGCATAAAGATTAAATATGAATGAGCTAGCATAAAGATTAAATATGAATGAGCTAGCATAATGATTAAATATGAATGAGCTAGCATAATGATTAAGTATGAATGAGCTAGCATAAAGATTAAGCATGAGTGAGCTAGCATAAAGATTAAGCATGAGTGAGAAATATTATTGTTTCAAGTTCTCCCCTTTGAGGTAACCTCCCCCTTGACCGAAGGTGAGTTCTTGAAAAATAATTTTTACTCCCCCTTAATAGTTGCTTAAGTAAACGGAATTACTTAATATAAAAGGTAATAATTTTGTTTACTTTCTTCCTTACTTTTGTGACTTTCTCCCCCTTTTGCCTTAACTCAAAAAGTTTGTAAATATATTTTAAGGTTTGTAAGTCCAAGCAAGTTCCCAATATAAATATATATATATATATATATATATATATATATATATATATATATATATATATATATATATATATATATTTATATATATATAAATAATAATAAGCTTGAAAATATATGAAAATATCTAAAAATGTACAACTCCATTGATATAGAATGATCAATAAGTCTTGAAGGAGTTGATTAATTTTAAATAATTATACTCCATGGTTCATGTCGATGCACAATCTACATCTGAACTGTGAGTAAGGTCCTAACATCTCACGCCCGTCTACGTGGCTAAGTACACAAACACATTAGTCCTATGTGTTGTGAGATGTGTTGGCTCCTTAAATCTATAGGTATATGATTTCTAAGGTAAGACTTAGGCTAATTTCATAAAAAGAAGCAAAAGTAGAGTACATATATAGAAAAATTTAAATCCTACTCTATTACACACATACCTAACTTTCGTCTTAATAAACTAAATTCGGCTTCGGGTAGTGGTTTGGTGAAGATGTCCGCTAGGTTTGATTTGGACTCAACATACTCTAGTTGTATAGTTCCATTAGTTACATGTTCCCTAATGAAGTGGTGTTTAACTTCTATATGTTTTGTCCTAGAATGACATATTGGATTTTTAGTTAAGTTAATTGAACTAATGTTATCTATGTAGGTTTTAATGTTGTTAAAGATTAAGCTAAAGTCTTGGAGAGTGTGCTTCATCCACGATGAGAGACACACTCACCCATCGCATACGTATTCGGCCGGTGGTAGATAAGGCAACGCAATCGCTTCCTCAGCCAACTTACTAGACTCGGCGAGGATTTGACAACAACCACTCGTGCTCTTTCTATCGAGTTTACTACCGGCATAGTCGAGTCGGAGTAGCCGATTAGATTAAACTCGGTAGATCTAGGGTACCAAATACCTACGCTTAGCGTGCCCTTTAGATATCTAAGGATACGCTTGACTAGGGTTAGGTGAGACTCCTTGGCACAGGTTTGTAACCTTGCGCACATACTTACCACGAATAAAATGTCGGGTCGGCTCGCGGTTAAGTATAGGAGACTTCCTATTGCGCTCCTATAGTATTTTAGGTCAACGGGTTTTCCTTCTACATCTTCGTTTATATTAACATTAGTTGCCATAGGTGTATTGATTATTTTAGCATCTTGCATTCCAAATCGATTTATTAAGTCCTTAGTATATTTTTGTTGATGTAAATATATTCCATCTTTAGTTTGTTTAATTTGTAAACCTAAGAAAAAACTTAACTCTCCCACTAAATTCATTTCAAATTCACTTTCCATAAGTGAGATGAATTCGTTTAGCAGGATCGAGTTGGTAGTTCCAAAAATTATATCATCTACATAGATTTGGGCTATAAAGATTTCTTTTCCTACGGTTTTAACGAATAAGGTTGGGTCGACTAAACCTTGGTTGAATCCTTTGGACTTAAGATAGATCGAAAGCCTTCGTACCAAGCTCTTGGGGCTTGTTTGAGTCCATATAGGGCTTTCTTAAGTCTAAGGACATGGTCAGTTTATCTAGATTTTCGAATCCGGAGGTTGGTAGCGTAAACTTCTTCCTTAATGTATCCATTCAAAAATGCTGACTTGACATCCATTTGAAACAATTTAAAACCTCGATGTGCAAGATATGCTAACAACATTCGGATGGACTCTAGTCCGCTACGGGGCGTAGGTCTCATCGTAATCTAAACCTTCGACTTGACTAAACCCTTTTACTAACCTAGCTTTATTTCTAACTACTTCACCTTTATCATCAAGTTTATTTCGAAATACCCACCTTGTTCCAATAATTGATTTTTCTTTAGGTGGTGGTACTAATTCCCAGACTTCATTTCTAGTGAATTGAGCTAGCTCTTCTTGCATAGCAATAATCCAGTCGGGATCAAGAAGTGCGTGTTCAATAGTTTTGGGTTCGATTTTGGAAATTAACGAGATTTGACTAAGGTTTCGATATGAAGCTCTAGTTCGAACCCCTAAATTTGGATCACCTATAACTTGATTGATAGGATGATTTGTTTGAGTCTTAGTGTGACTCGGGTTAGGGTCATCTATCACTTGGTCGATAGGATGACTTGGGTGAGTTCTAGTTTGACTTGGGTTAGAGTCATCTATCACTTGTTCGTTAGGATTAGTTGTGTTAGGAAGAGATTAAAGTTCAAGATCAGATTCGTGTTAGATATAAGTTGATTTGCTAGTTGGTTTTGTTAAGGATTGAACGGGTTCGTGTCCTTCGTCGAAAACTATATTAATGGTTTCTTCGACTCTAAGAGTGTCGTGATTGTATACCCTATAAGCTCTACTGGTGGTTGAGTATCCTAGAAAGGTTCCAGTAGAGGTTTTGGATTTGAATTTCCCTAGGTAATCCTTAGTGTTTAAGATATGTACCTTGCATCCAAATACCCTAAAGTACTTGATGTTCGGTATTTTATCTTGATAAATCTTGTACTAGGTCTTTTGGTGCCTCTTTACCATAAGGATCCTATTTTGGACATAGCAAGCCGTACTAACTCCTCGCCAAAATCTATCGGGTAGGTTATACTCGTTTAACATTGTCCTAGCGGCTTCTTGTAGGGTTCTATTTTTCCGCTCGACTAACCCATTTTGTTGTGGGGTTCTAGGACATGAAAACTCATGGTGGTATCCGCTTAGGTTACGTAAATCTGTAAACTGTGGTTTTCGAATTCACCACCATGATCGCTTCTAAGTCTTTTAATCTTAAGGTTCTTTTGATTTTCGATTAACCTACAAAGATTGATTAGTTGGTCTAGGGTATCATTTTTATGTTTGATAAACCTAACCCAAGTAAATCTAGAATAGTCGTCAATTATGACTAAGCAAAATTGACTACCATTGAGTGACTTAGCTCCATGTGAATCAAATAGATCCATGTGTAGGAGCTCAAGAACACTTTTGGTTCGGTCTTGATTAGTTAATTGATGTTGTGTCCTAGATTGTTTACCTTGTTGACAAGCATTACATATTTTATTATCCAAGTTGTTTAGTTTAGGCAAACCTATAACCAAGCCACTCGACTCATCTTGTGGGCCGAGTCTTGAGTGCAGTGTCAAGTCTTGGTGCCATAACCAAGATTCCTCTTGGTGTCATAAGACACTTGGTTGAGGAGTTGGGTAAATTTATTGTGTAGATGTTGCTACTCCTAGTTCCTTTAAGTATTATTTTAGATGTTGCATTTATTTTGATTACGCATTCATTTTCTAGAAATATGACCTTATAATTGTTATCACACAATTGGCTTACACTAAGTAAATTATATTGAAAGTTTTCTACTAATAAGACATTTTGAATTGTAAAGTTAGAGTTGAGCTCAATATCACGATCCGATGATTTTGAGCTTGTTGCTATTCGGCTACCGATCCTTGTCGTTTGAATCGTAACCGAAAATTTGAGTTGATCCCGGTCATGTGTCGAGTAACAACCGAACATCCATTGATCCTACACATAAGGTAGTTGGATCGGATATTGGAATTACTAAAGGGTTGTTTGTAAGTTTTAAACCTAAATCATCTCACCAATATCTACATGATCAAAACATGTTATTCCTATGTGTTATTGTGAGATGACTTTCAATTTTACTTGATTAATTTTAATGAATTTAAATTAACCAACATTAGGTTAGATTCGATTTAGTCTAAGCTCATCAAGTAATCTTTTCAAGAGATTAGCTTCAGTGTCGTGGCGAGGCACAGAGGCCTTCTTTGATCGGAACAACGACCACTTCCTTAGACAAAGCTAATTTCAAGAAATTGATAACTCGACTTACTTGAGACTACGTCTTGGTCTAACTAGTTATTTTTGAAAAGAGGCTCCCGAGGCTCAATCTTTTCGAGGATTTTAGTTGGTTTATTTTTGAAAAGAGGCTCCCGAGGCTCAATCTTTTCGCAGGATTTTAGTTGGTTATGAGTCCTATCTAACCATTCTAAAAATAAAGGAAAAACTAAGCATGCAATTTCTAAGACTTAACAAAATACATTTTGTATTGGCTCCCCTGGACCATTGAATCGAGTGGGTCTATTCACATAGTGAATTTGGTCCTTGGGAACCCAATACATGTTAGATCCTAAAGTTGAAATCAAAGTGGTCTTAGGGACCCATGCTTGGACATTTTTCTTATGTTGGTTTACTATAGACATATATGACTTATTGGTTGTATTTGAGTTAAACCAGTCGCCTTGTTGTACACGGCCCTTTGTGATCCAAGTAAGAGGTCAAGTCCCTTGGATCCCAAAGTGAACCTTTCAACGTGTTCCTAAGGTCTTCGACTTGTGTTTTCAAAAGCGAGTTCTCAACTTCAAGCTTTTCAACTTGAGTTGAGTCCTCCTCTTGAATCTGAGTAGTCGAAGAGGTTAGGGACCTCATGTTTGAGAAGGTTAACCTCCTCAATTAGGGTCTCGACCTTGGACTCGGACTTAGCTAGTTTCTTATTTAAAAATTTAATTGCACCATACAAAGTATTAAGTAACGACCGACTTACCCTTAATGATTCTTTTGAACCGGATACGGATCCGTGGCTTGTCTTGAATGGAAGCTCATCATCGGATTCGGACTCGGACTCTTCTTGGTTTGAGTCGTGCTCGGTCGGCTTATTAGAGCTTGGATATCGCCTTCTTCCTCCGACAACTCCTCCCAAGTAGCGTTTAGCGCTTTCTTGGTCTTTGATGCGTTATTCTTTAGCTTTGGGCACTCGGACTTGATGTGACCGAACTCAAGCACTCATAGCATCTAAAATTAGAAGTATTTGAATTAGGTTTAGGCTTACCTTGAGTTGTTGGTCGTTTTAGTCTCTTGATCATCTTAGAACTAGATTGACTAGTTCGGATTCTATTCGAGTCTACTTCCGATTCGACTCGTCTTCTTCCTTCGGGGTGGCTTGCTTGCGGGCTTCTTCTTCTTGGAACCTGCAACTAACGCAATACTCTTCTCGGCCTGGACCACGTTAGTTTGCTCATGTAATTCAAGTTCCGAAAACAATTCATCTAACCTAATTTTAGAAAGGTCCTTGGAGACCTTGTAGGCATCGACCATGGATGCCCACAAGGTGGTCCTAGGAAACGAGTTAAGAGAATACCTGATAAGGTCGCGATTCTCGACCTTTTGTCCGATGGCATGGAGTTGGTTGACGATGTCTTGGATACGAGCATGTAGTTGAGTTGCGGTCTCGTTTTCCTGCATTTTCAAGTTATACAATTTATTTAAAAGTAAATCTCTTTTACATACCTTCGTGTCGCTCGGTGCCTTCGTAGTTCCACTAGCTTGGTCCATAAGTCCTTTGCACTAATGAAGGGGCCGACGCGGTTGAGCTCTTCCTTGGACAACCCACATTGCAAGATTTGAGTTGCCTTGGCATCGGCTTCTACTTGTTTTTTCATGGAATTTGACCATTGATCGTAACCCAAAGATTCATCATCTTCATTAATAGGAAGTGTGAAACCGGTTTGGATTACGATCCACATCTCGATTTGGGTTTTAAGAAAGCATTCCATCCGACCCTTCCAATAACGAAAGTCATTACCGTTGTAAAACGGGGGTCGGGCGGTGCTAAACCCTTCGAGATGGGCCATTTAAAAACAAGAAGAAGAACGAAAAGAATCTTGCAAAACACACCGAAAGAATATTCCAAGACTTTCGTCTTGGATTAGTAATCTTGAAGTAAAAAAATATATAAAATGTAACTTGCAAAAAGAAATAAACAATCAAATGCGAATGTCGTTGAAGTTCCGGAGGACAACCTTACTCGGGATCTAACCCGAAGGACAACCTTATCCGGATCCTAAAGCCTCTAATGCAATTCTATATGTAGGAGAAGATAAGCAAGTGAAATAATTATACGAAAACAGAAATAAATAAATAAAAAATCTGTAAAAAAAAGAAAAACAAAGCTAGATTGGTGGTTTCACCGAATCTTAGCGCCCCCGGCTCTGATACCAATTGTTGGATCGAAAGTGTCGCTAGAGGGGGGGGGTGAATAGCGATACGGTGTCGTTAAAAAACTTTTGCAATAAGTAAAAAGCAAGTAGAGAGTGCACAGCGGAAATATAAAGTAGACAAGATATTTTTACGTGGTTCACAATCTTTCGATTGCTAATCCACGGCCCTAGTGATCCTTGATCACGTACGGAGGGCAATTCACTAAAACCACTCCTCCTCGTTGGAGGTAGGAGCAACGATTACAAAAAGAAATCAAGGCAAAGGGACACTCCCCTTTCCTTGTTACGATTAAAGCACAAAGACAATTTAAAGAAGTAGAACTTAAATAAATATACCGACAACTCTTATAAGTAGAAGATGTAGCTTTCGTTGTCGACGGCACTTCGTCGTAGCAAATGTGAGTAGTAGTAGCGGCGTTACGACGGCGTGTTGAGCGCTCTTGAATTCTTGTTATTTGCTTGGCTTGAACATGTCTATTTATGGATATTGATCTATGAATTTAGACATAGGTAGTGTCCAAGGTGAGGTTCTTATCCCCCAAGACTTGTTCATCCACATCCTTTGCGCCAACTCAAGGATGAGGTGTTTCATCCAACCACCTTGTGCCACCTCCAACCTCCTTGTGCGCCAACTCAAGGATGAGGTGTTTCATCCAACCACCTTGTGCCACCTCCAACCTCCTTGGGCGCCAACTTGAGGATGAGGTGTTTCATCCAACCACCTTGTGCCACCTCCAACCTCCTTGGGCGCCAACTTGTTGGAGCCATTCAACTTGTGCCACATCATGGGAGCCAACCATCTTGTGCCAACTCACCTTATCTTGGGCGTCCACCACAAGGAAGCTTGGTGATGGTTTGGATGTCCACCTTGATGCCACATCACCCTTTGTACCAAAACACGAGTCAAGTCCAAATTCACCCCCTTGAAATTCGAGCTCTTCTCGAGGCTGGAACTTGACTAGCAGTTGACTGTAGTCAAAGGGTTTTGGACTGCAGTACAAGTTAGCTTAAAATATAAAGTACGATGGTTCTAACCATTTGATCTCGACCTAGACCTTCCATTGGAGGTATTGGGTCGGATCTACGCTTAACGACCTTGCTTCGCTTTCACACGAGCTTACCTTGTAGCCTCGCTTCCGGTCTTCACCCGAGTACCTCGGCTTCCTCCGAAGTCCCTCTGGCGGTGCCCGACCACCTCGGTTCCCACCGGGTGTCGCAGACCTTCCGCTCAACTTTAGCATTTCTGCACACTTAATTGAGCTCGTAAGATAACAAATATACCCTTAACTATTGAGCCTTTTGCCATAATCAAAATACCGGTTCGACTTTGGTGCCCACTGCACCAACAGATAAGAGCTTCAGTTGAGGCCAAGCTATAAAAAAGTGTGGCGATCTGACCTAGGGCTTTGACTAGTCAAATTAGAATAATTTTTTGCTTCTATCATCTTCAACAGTGGATCTACCTTGAACCCAACTCCTCCGATCCGCCACCGCACTGAGATAAGAGCTTCCACTGAGACCAAGTTGTTAAAATAGTGACGATCTGACCTAGGGTTTTGCCTGGTTACATCGGAATGATTTTTTTTTACTTCCGTCATCTTCAACAGTGCATTTACCTTGAACCCAACTTCTCTGATCCACCACCGTACGCGATAAGAGCTTCGACTGAGGCCAAGCTTTAAAAATAGTGACGATTTGACCTAAGGCTTCACCTAGTCATATCGAAATAAATTTTTTACTTCTGTCATCTTCAACATTGCATCTTCCATGAACCCAACTCATTCGATCCATCACCGCACGGGGATAAGAGCTTCGGCTGAGGCCAAACTGTAAAAATAGTGACGATCTTACCTAGGGCTTTGCCTTGTCAGATCGAAATGATTTTTTTTTTCTTCTGTCATCTTCAACAGTGCATCTACCTTGAGCCCAAATCCTCCAATCCACCACCATACCGGGATAAGAGCTTTGGTTGAGGCCAAGTTGTAAAAATAATGACAATCTGACCTAGGGCTTTGCCTGGTCAGATCGGAATGAATTTTTTTACTTCTGTCATATTCAACAGTGCATCTACCTTGAATCCAACTCCTCCGATCCACCACCGTAAGGGGATAAGAGCTTCGGTTGTGGCCAAGTTGTAAAAATAGTGACGATTTGACCTAGGGCTTCGACTAGTCATATCGGAATGAATTTTTTTACTTCCGTTATCTTCAATAGTGCTCCTACCTTGAACCTAACTCCTCCGATCCACCACCACATGGGGATAAGAGATTTGGATGAGGCCAAGTTGTAAAAATAGTGACGATCTGACATAGGGCTTTGCCTAGCCAGATCGGATTGAATTTTTTACTTCCGTCATCTTCAACAGTGCATCTATCTTGAACCCAACTCCTCCGATCCTCCACCGCATGGGGATAAGGACTTCAGCTGAGGCCAAGATATAAAAAATAGTGATGATTTGACCTAGGGCTTCACTTGGTCAGATCGGAATAAGTTTTTACTTTCGTCATCTTCCACAGTGCATCTACCTTAAACCCAAATTCTCCGATCCACCACCGCACGGGGATAAGAGCTTTGACTATGGCCAAGCTGTAAAAATAGTGATGATCTGAACTAGGGCTTTGCCTGATCAGATTGGAATAATTTTTTACTTATATCATCTTCAATAGTACATCTACCTTCAACCCAACTCCTCCAATCCGCCACCGTACGGGGATAAGAGCTTCAGCTGATGCCAAGCTGTAAAAATAGTGACGATCTAACTTAGAGCTTTGCTAGTCAGATCAGAATAATTTTTTTACTTCTGTCATCTTAGACCGTGCATCTACCTTGAACCCAACTCCTCCGATCCGCCACCGCACAAGGATAAGAACTTCGGCTATCGCCGAGCTATAAGAATAGTGACAATCTGATCTAAGGCCTTGCCTTGTCAGGTTGGAATGATTTTTTGCTTCTGTCATCTTTCATAGTGTATTTACCTTAAACCCTACTCCTTCAATCTTCCAGCACACAGAGATAAAAACTTCAATTATCGTCAAGTTTTAAGAATAGTGATGATCTGATCTAAGGCCTTGCCTTCTCAGATCAGAATAATTTTTTACTTTCATCATCTTCTATAGTGTATTTATCTTAAACCCTACTCCTTCGATCCGCCACCACACGGGGATAAAAGCTTCGATTATCGCTGAGCTGTAAAAATAGTGACGATCTGATTTAAGGCCTTGCCTTCTCAGATTGAAATAATTTTTTACTTCTGTCATCTTCCACAGTGTATTTACCTTAAACCCTACTCCTCTAATCCGCCACCACACGGGGATAAAAACTTCAGCTATCGCCGATCTGTAATAATAGTGATGATATGATCTATGGCCTTTCCTTCTCATATCGGAATAATTTTTTGCTTCCATCATCTTCCATAGTGTATTTACTCTAAATCATACTCCTCTGATCCGCCACCACACGGGGATAAAAACTTCGGCTATCGCCGAGCTGTAAGAATAAACGAAGGCCCAACCCACCAATAAATCATGCCTAAACCTTCTTTAAGGCTCATATCCTCGACCACCGACCCCGTTACCTTACGTAACAAAGATACCATGACCTTCTTTAAATTTGACTCCTCGCCTTCCCCTTCTTCATCCTCTTCTCTTCCTGTCTTCAAAACCCTTCAAATCGCTTCTGCTCAACATGAAGATTCTCGTTTTTCCTTGCATCACCCCCAAACCTTCCTTCCTTTTGATAAGATGAAAGCTCGCCTAAGGAATGTAGCTCTTCAAAAACTACGAGATGAATAGATGAACTCCTTTCAGATGCCTGCCAACCCCACACCATCGCCACCGCCTTTGCTTGGCTCTTAGCATTGCCTCCCTCTCCATTGATGATATCTCCCACTGTTGCCCCACAACCTTCTACCACCCATCTTCCGCATGTATTGCCATCTTCCTCTCTCCCGACTGTATTACCATCAAATCCTAGTTTTTCTTCTTCTTCACCTCCACTTCTATGTGGCCCTGTGTCACCTCCAACCTTCCTAAATATCAACACCAAACTGCGAGGAGCTGCTCGTCGGTGAGTTCAAGAAGAAGATCCCTCTGCCATTTGCCCCTCTTCTTTTCTTGTTTCGATTGCAGCCACTAAATCGACTCCTGTTATGCTCTCCTCTTTTCTCATTTCATCCTCCCCATCAGAATCATTACCTCTCCCTTCAAACACCCCTCTTTTTGCTATTCCTCCCATAGTTTCAGACGACCTACATCAATGGTCTAGCCCCAATTCCCCTTCTGGGGCTCCTTCCCTGGCTGAAGAGGAGCTTCTAATTGTCACATCCCCTCTGGCTACCTTCACACCTTTCACCGTAGCCTCCATCTCGATGTCTGTATCACCTGTATAGCCGAATTCCCCTCTTCCTACTTCCCCTCCCTCTTCAAAGCATACCCACTCTTCCTCTTCGACCCCCAACTCCCATCCATCACCTTATCCTTTTTCCCCAGATAGGGGAGCCATTCATTCTAAACTTGATACATACATCAGTCCTTCGATATCAATGCCATCGTCCCTCCCATCTTTATCTGATCTTGCCCACAATCCCCCCTCGGCTTCCTTCCCTCATAACCTCTCTCCTCTGCCTTTTGAGACTTCACCCTTCCATCCTACAAGGGCTATTGCTTCTTCGTCTGTTGTAATATCGGATGAACCGACCCCCTTTCTCACGTCTCTTTCTTCCTCACTGTCAAAGAGGGACTTACGCATTCTCCATCAAGATGAGCTACTTCCACAGATGGAAGGTTTACAACATGCTTTGGAACTGGTAAGATTTTCTATCTCATCTTGGTACTTGCCTTTGGGGTTGCATCCGACTTCCAACTTGTTGTATGCAGGCCATGACAAACTTCCAAGAGCTAAAGTGCTCCCTTTCTTGCTATCAGATGCAGCTTCAACAACAATCCTCACAGCAATCCCTTATTGCTCAGTAATTCAAGCAAAATTTTAGGAGAGGGAAAATTCTCTGCTTCAGGAATTAGCTCTATGTCGGGCCCAATTAGGAGAATCGCAACAGCAACAACAGAAAGACACAGAGACGATAGCCACCTTACGAGCCCATGTAAGTAGGGAGATTTGTCACAAATAGGCTTTAATATCAGAGAGGAATCATGCCCTTTCTCAAGTGCACCAGCATGAAGTTTCCGCAAGTGAGGCATGAATTTGCCCGTACCAGGGCATATACTACAGCTGTGGGGTATATTTCAGCTTCGATGTGCCAAGACTTGATAGATATGTCAAGGGTCATTCAACAAGACTACGCCTCTCAATCTCAAAGCATATATATCTTGACTGATACTATAACTGAAACATCATGCCAATATCACCAAATCCGTCAAGACTTTCTGGGGCACAGAGAGCGTTGTATAAAGTTTCGCCAAGATGTGTATGCTGCTGACAAACGTCGATAAGAACGCTTGAAGCCCTTGATGTAGGCCATATTCAAGGATGGTTTCAACGAGGTAGTCAGACAGTATGTTGCTCAAGGGTTCCCTTCGGCACATCAACCAACTCCTTTTTTGAACTGGGAAATCGGATTTAGGCGCTATCCCCCTAATCATTTCAAGCTGTTACATTTCCGTTTTTCTTCTTCTTTTGATTGTAAATAGTTACTGATTTCAATGATATGGAACTGTATTTGAGTGACATTTCTCCGTTTTAATGATTAATACCAAACTTGTAATTGACAACTCTTCTCATTGACGTCTTTCAATTACATGGTATAAAAATATTTCAAATGCAATACATTCTCAACATCTTTCAAGTGATACGTCGATCTGGCAACCAGACTTGATTGTATAAGGTCCTTCCCAATTAGTGGCTAGCTTTTCAAGATCTCTGGCAGGATTAACTTTGCGCAAAACTAGGTTGCTCTCTTGAAATCTCCTTGGTATCACCCTCTTTTTGAAGACTTGTTGTATTCTTCGTTTGCATGCTTCAGCTCGGATCCTGGCATGCTTCCGCCTTTCTTCCAACAAATCTAGTTTTGTACATCTCAAGATTTGGTTTTACTCTGGCTCGTAAGCTTCAACTCGGACACTATTCAGAATGGCTTCACTAGGATGACTGCTTCAGTTCCATACACCAGACTGAATGGGGTCTCTCCAGTGGCAGTTTTGGGGGTGGTCCGATAAGCCCATAGTATCCCAGGCAACTCGTCTACCTAATTTTTTCGCTTAGCCCCCAACTTAGTTTTTAACCCTCGAATGAGAATTCGGTTAACTACTTCCACTTGACCGTTAGCCTAAGGATAAGCTACCGAAGTGAAGGCTTATTGAATATTGAGACTTTGACACCATTCCCTAATCTTTCGACCCTGGAATTGACATCCATTATCACTGACCAACTTTCGAGAAACTCCATAACGGTATATAATATTCTTCCAAAGAAATTGTTTCACTACACTCTCTGTGATCTTGGATAAAGGTTCAACTTCCACCCATTTTGAAAAGTAATCCACCGCTACTAGCAAGAATTTCTTCTGCAAAGGGGCTATAGGCATTGGGCCGACATATCTATCCCCCACAAGTCAAAGGGGCAAGAAGCATCTACAACCTTCATCAACTCGGTGGGCCGCTCTGACCTGATGTTATGCTTTTGACAGGCTGGACAATTCTGCATTAGGCGTGTTGCATCTTGATGAAGATTTGGCCAAAAGTATCTAGCCAATGACACTTTTCGAGTCAGCACCCTTCCTCCTAAATGGTTGCTACAACATCCTTCATGTATTTCTCTGAGTACCCACTCGGCGTCCTCTTTCATGAGACACTTCAATAGAGGTCAGCCAAAAGACGTCTTGTATAGAATTTCATCAATAATCATAAATCGCTTCACTCTTCTCATCAAAGCTGATGTTGCCCTACCTTCGACTGAAATACTCCCATGCTGCAAATAAGTCAAAATGTCGGTTCTCCAATCGGATACGCCATTACTTTCCAGCACTCCTATTGATGCAATCGGCCCAGGTCACGATTGACCAGGACTCGAGTTTGACTCAAGTGATGTTTTGATGTTCGACAAAAATATATGACAATGTAATTGTCAAGGTAAAGTCCAAGTCATGGGTACTTGGCCTGAAAAGTCCAAGTGGAACACTTGGCATCTGGTAAAGTCCAAATCTTGAGTACTTGGCATGAAAAGTCCAAGTGGGACACTTGGCACATGAAAAGTCCAAGCATGGGTCTTGGCAATGTAAAAGTCCAACATGGGTTGGCAAGGGAAAGTCCAAGCATGGTCTTGGCATTTGAGAAGTCCAACATGGGTTGGCAAGGGAAAGTCCAAGCTTGAGTCTTGGCATGAGAAGTCCAAGGGGGTTTGATATTGGCTGCGTAAAGTCCAAGTGGGAGTCTTGGCAGCATAAGTCCAATGGTTGGCAGCGTAAAGTCCAAGCGGAGTCTTGGCGGCGTAAGTCCAATGTGCCTTGGCGGTGTAGACACCGTTAGCATGACATAGTCGATGGAAGCACCTGAAGGCTAACGCGATGGATGAACAAGTCATGGATGGCTTGGAGGGATCCGAAAGGCGTGAGGCTGATAGAGGTAACTAGAAGGCTTAGGTCTAGGCTAAGGGTGGTCTAGCAAGTATGGGGGCACCATACTTGGGCCAAAACCTTATGTTTGAGGTGCGGCCGATCGGTGTCATGTGGCTGATCGACCGAAAGTCAACTAGGGTTTGATCGCGGAAGTAGCCTAGCGCGATCGCCATAGGTGGGCAATGATCGATGCTCGAGCAATGATCGATTGCATGATCAGTCGATTGATGCTCGGGAATTCAGCCACAAAGTGTAGTCTCACTCGACCGCTGGGACCAGCAGTTGAGTGAGGACACCATCAGTCGACTGATGGGTTTGATCAGTCGACTGATGGTAGATCCGTTGGACTTATCCAACGTGGATCTAGCCATTGTCTCATGACAACAGTGGCATCAGTCGACTGATGGTCCCAAGCAGTCGACTGATCGACTTTTTCCAGCACAGGTTGAAGCTTTATAAGGAGCTCGTGATGGAGGAATTTGGCATGGTTCTTTGAGGCGATTTGGGGCGAGTTGCTGCTGCAATTCAGGGTCTCCAAGTGCTACTCGATCAACCTAGCGATCAAGCATTCAAGAGCATTTGTAAAGTGTTTTTCTTTACTAGTCTTGCTTTGTATTTCATTGTATTTGCTTGTAGTTTTTGATTATTGTTGTAATCATCTTGTACGAGGTTTCTCCGCCTCCGGATTGTTCCGAGAAGGAGTGTTTTATAGTGGTGTGTGATTGGCATCGCTAGGGTTCGTACGAACCCGATCCGTGGAGTAGAAACCGTACAGTTCCAAACCACGTTAAATAATTGTGTTCGTGTGTGATTGTTTATTTCGTTATTGTATTATTTCTATTTCCGCTGCGTACTAACGAAATTGTAGAGACGATCACGATCAAATTCTATCAACGAACCAACATGCGCTATTCACCCCCCCCCCTTTAGTCATTACAAAGATCCCAAAAAGTGGTATCAGAGCGAGGCTGCTCTTCTGAGTTTAAAAACCAAGGGAGCACGCTAGAGGAAGAAGATGGAATTCCAAGACAAGCTTGGATGGGCCATCAACACTCCACCGCCATATGATCGAGAAGACTTTTGGGCGTGGAGATCAAGAATGGAGACGTTCTTGATGATGGATATAGAGGATTGGTTCATCCTCGTAGAAGGCTTTGAACCTCCTCGGGATAAAAACGGAAACGTCTTGAAATTGAAGAAGTGGACACGAGAGCAACGTCTCAAGTTCAAAACCGAAATCAAGGTAATAAAGCTCTTAGAAGATTTAATACCTAATGACATTTTGTCTATTTTAGGTGAATTTCAAGGCGTCAAGGAGCTATGGGAAAATTTATCCAAGCTCCATGAAGAACCATCCATGGCTCAAGAAGGAGAAAACTCATCCTCACAAGAAAGTGGGGATTCGGAGGTTGATAGGGAATCAACTTCTGAATCAGTGGAAGAGGAGGTGAAAGAATTGGAGGAGACCTCCACCTCTAGGATTGAGGGGGAGAAAGTTAGACCATCCACTTCGGAGCAAGAGTCAAGTCAAGAAGAAGCCTCTACTTCCGGTCAAGAGGAAGAGCAAGCTCGAGTTTCCGCCACGGCCCTAGGTAACTCAAACACATCAATTTCTAATAAAAATCATATCATGTGTTTTGAGTGTAGGGAATTTGGGCATTACAAGAGCAAATGCCCAAAGAAGATTAGGAAAGCTCCACCGGCACCAAAAGTCAAGGATGCCGGTTCCCCAACATCTAAAGGCAAGGAGCACATCATATGCTTCAAGTGCAATTCAAAAGGACATTATAGGAATCAATGTCCTAGGGGGAGCAAAAAGACCAAAGAGGGAGCTACACATGTAGGGGGAGCATCCAAGGCAAACCCTAAGGTATATTTCAATAATGCACCTTCCTTAGTTAATAGGCAAAAGCATGCTAGAAGATTTAATTCTCTTTCTATTGTACATGAAAAGTATGCTAGAAGTAATAGACATATTTGTTTAGGTGCTAAAAAGGTCAACTTAGGAAATAAGGAGAAATTTGGGACTAATGTCCCTAGAAAAACCTTACCTAAGGAATCTATTAGGAAAATACAAGAACACTTAAATTTTAACCCTAAATGGACTAGGCATATGCCTAGAAATAGCAAGAGACATCTCATGTATGATGACAACTTTAATTCTTGATCCCTCACAGAATTCTAGCAGCGTATAGCAGAATTAGAAAGTATCACAAGAAAACCACTGTACCACAGTTGAATTATACTCGCCAAATATTTACTTCTTCTGTAGGATATGATTGGTCATCTCTCCATTAATGCATCAACTACTCCCAACACTACCCCTTCATCTTCCCATCTTAACAACCCTTACGTTCCTTATTTTCCAAGAAGACGAATTAATGCTCCCTTCTCTTCTATAAAAACTTCCTGCAATGTCTTTTGCACTTATACTCCTCCCTTCTTCTACCTTCTAAATGGCTGGCTCTTCAGAGCAAGAAAATAAACTCCTTTCCCCTGAGCCCCTTACAGTAGACTAGCAGCGAATACGGGAGTTAGAAGACTTAGTGAGTGATCTAAGGAGTCGACTATAGTTGTCTTCCACTCGCAACTACTCCCTACGCCAGGAACTGGTAGTGACTCAAAGAGCCTTATCAAGACTCAAGCTCACTTACCAGTCTCATGTCAGGCAGCTTATTGCCATGTCAGATCGTTGCACGACTCTATCTTTACCTCCAGAGAGATTATCCACGAAGCACCTTAGTTTTTATTTTGCTAGAGTGTATTTCCTTTTTTTACTTTAAGAAGTAACAAATGTAACCCTACTTTGCAGAAATATAACTTTGATTTTGGGGAATGAGAAAGTGTACCTCTCTTGGGGTCTTGATCCCCATTTTTTTTCCTTTGTTTTCTTAAGCAATATTTACAACCCATTGACAAACGACACTTTGAGATAGGCAAGATATCATAACATCACCCTTCAAGGAAAAATGTGCAACAGAAGATCATCAGTCCCATGTTGACGTCCCCCACTTCCTCCTGGGTGTCTTTGACTTTTCTATTTTTCAAAAAATAACTTTTGACTCAAGTACAACCCCTTCCTTCCTTACCTTCCCCTTTGTCAGTCATAGAAACCCGACTCCTCCGATCCACCACCATATGAGGATAAGAGCTTCAGTTGAGGCCAATCTATAAAAAAGTGTGGCGATCTGACCTAGGGCTTTGACTAGTCAAATTAGAATAATTTTTTGCTTCTATCATCTTCAACAGTGGATCTACCTTGAACCTAACTCCTCCGATCCGCCACCGCACTAGGATAAGAGCTTCCACTGAGACCAAGTTGTTAAAATAGTGACGATCTGACCTAGGGTTTTGCCTGGTTACATCGGAATGATTTTTTTTTACTTCCGTCATCTTCAACAGTGCATCTACCTTGAACCCAACTTCTCTGATCCACCACCGTACGCGATAAGAGCTTCGACTGAGGCCAAGCTTTAAAAATAGTGACGATTTGACCTAAGGCTTCACCTAGTCATATCGAAATAAATTTTTTACTTCTGTCATCTTCAACATTGCATCTTCCATGAACCCAACTCATTCGATCCATCACCGCACGGGGATAAGAGCTTCGGCTGAGGCCAAATTGTAAAAATAGTGACGATCTTACCTAGGGCTTTGCCTGGTCAGATCGAAATGATTTTTTTTTTACTTCTGTCATCTTCAACAGTGCATCTACCTTGAGCCCAAATCCTCCAATCCACCACCATACCGGAATAAGAGCTTTGGTTGAGGCCAAGTTGTAAAAATAATGACAATCTGACCTAGGGCTTTGCCTGGTCAGATCGGAATGAATTTTTTTACTTCTGTCATATTCAACAGTGCATCTACCTTGAATCCAACTCCTCCGATCCGCCACCGTAAGGGGATAAGAGCTTCGGTTGTGGCCAAGTTGTAAAAATAGTGACGATTTGACCTAGGGCTTCGACTAGTCATATCGGAATGAATTTTTTTACTTCCGTTATCTTCAATAGTGCTCCTACCTTGAACCTAACTCCTCCGATCCGCCACCACATGGGGATAAGAGCTTTGGATGAGGCCAAGTTGTAAAAATAGTGACGATCTGACATAGGGCTTTGCCTAGCCAGATCGGATTGAATTTTTTACTTCCGTCATCTTCAACAGTGCATCTATCTTGAACCCAACTCCTCCGATCCTCCACCGCATGGGGATAAGGACTTCGGCTGAGGCCAAGATATAAAAAATAGTGATGATTTAACCTAGGGCTTCACTTGGTCAGATCGGAATAAGTTTTTTACTTTCGTCATCTTCAATAGTGCATCTACCTTGAACCCAAATTCTCCGATCCACCACCGCACGGGGATAAGAGCTTTGACTATGGCCAAGCTGTAAAAATAGTGATGATCTGACCTAGGGCTTTGCCTGGTCAGATTGGAATAATTTTTTACTTCTATCATCTTCAATAGTACATCTACCTTCAACCCAAATCCTCCAATCCGCCACCGTACGGGGATAAGAGCTTCAGCTAATGCCAAGCTGTAAAAATAGTGACGATCTAACTTAGAGCTTTTCTAGTCAGATCAGAATAATTTTTTTACTTCCGTCATCTTAGACCGTGCATCTACCTTGAACCCAACTCCTCCGATCCGCCACCGCACAAGGATAAGAACTTCGGCTATCGCCGAGCTATAAGAATAGTGACAATCTGATCTAAGGCCTTGCCTTGTCAGGTTGGAATGATTTTTTGCTTCTGTCATCTTTCATAGTGTATTTACCTTAAACCCTACTCCTTCAATCTGCCAGCACACAGAGATAAAAACTTCAGTTATCGTCAAGTTTTAAGAATAGTGACGATCTGATCTAAGGCCTTGCCTTCTCAGATCAGAATAATTTTTTACTTTCATCATCTTCTATAGTGTATTTATCTTAAACCCTACTCCTTCGATCCGCCACCACACGGGGATAAAAGCTTCGATTATCGCTGAGCTGTAAAAATAGTGACGATCTGATTTAAGTCCTTGCCTTCTCAGATTGAAATAATTTTTTACTTCTGTCATCTTCCACAGTGTATTTACCTTAAACCCTACTCCTCTAATCCGCCACCACACGGGGATAAAAACTTCAGCTATTGCCGATCTGTAAGAATAGTGATGATATGATCTATGGCCTTTCCTTCTCATATCGGAATAATTTTTTGCTTCCATCATCTTCCATAGTGTATTTACTTTAAATCATACTCCTCTGATCCGCCACCACACGGGGATAAAACTTGCTATCGTAGAAAGTAAGAATAAACGAAGGCCCAACCCACCAATAAATCATGCCTAAACCTTCTTTAAGGCTCATATCCTCGACCATCGACCCCGTTACCTTACGTAACAAAGATACCTTGACCTTCTTTAAATTTGACTCCTCGCCTTCCCCTTCTTCATCCTCTTCTCTTCCTGTCTTCAAAACCCTTCAAATCGCTTCTGCTCAAAACGAAGATTCTCGTTTTTCCTTGCATCACCCCCAGACCTTCCTTCCTTTTGATAAGATGAAAGCTTGCCTAAGGAATGTAGCTCTTCAAAAACTACGAGATGAATAGATGAACTCCTTTCAAATGCCTGCCAACCCCACACCATCGCCCACTGCTTCAGCTCCAGTGGGGCCTTCGTCTGTCGCTTCCTTCTTAGCATTGCCTCCCTCTCCATTGATGATATCTCCCACTGTTGCCCCACAACCTTCTACCACCCATCTTCCGCATGTATTGCCATCTTCCTCTCTCCCGACTGTATTACCATTAAATCCTAGTTTTTCTTCTTCTTCACCTCCACTTCTATGTGGCCCTGTGTCACCTCCAACCTTCCTAAATATCAACACCAAACTGCGAGGAGATGCTCGTCGGTGAGTTCAAGAAGAAGATCCCTCTGCCATTTGCCCCTCTTCTTTTCTTGTTTCGATTGCAGCCACTAAATCGACTCCTGTTATGCTCTCCTCTTTTCTCATTTCATCCTCCCCATCAGAATCATTACCTCTCCCTTCAAACACCCCTCTTTTTGCCATTCCTCCCATAGTTTCAGACGACCTACATCAATGGTCTAGCCCCAATTCCCCTTCTAGGGCTCCTTCCCTGGCTGAAGAGGAGCTTCTAATTATCACATCCCCTCTGGCTACCTTCACACCTTTCACTGTAGCCTCCATCTCGATGTCTCAGATCACACCAGATAGCCGAATTCCTCTATTCCTACTTCCCCTCCCTCTTCAAAGCATACCCACTCTTCCTCTTCGACCCCCAACTCCCATCCATCACCTTATCCTTTTTCCCCAGATAGGGGAGCCATTCATTCTAAACTTGATACATACATCAGTCCTTCGATATCAATGCCATCGTCCCTCCCATCTTTATCTGATCTTGCCCACAATCCCCCCTCGGCTTCCTTCCCTCATAACCTCTCTCCTCTGCCTTTTGAGACTTCACCCTTCCTTCCTGCAAGGGCCATTGCTTCTTCATCTGTTGTAATATCGGATGAACCGACCCCCTTTCTCACGTCTCTTTCTTCCTCACTGTCAAAGAGGGACTTACGCATTCTCCATCAAGATGAGCTACTTCCACATATGGAAGGTTTACAACATGCTTTGGAACTGGTAAGATTTTCTATCTCATCTTGGTACTTGCCTTTGGGGTTGCATCCGACTTCCAACTTGTTGTATGCAGGCCATGACAAACTTCCAAGAGCTAAAGTGCTCCCTTTCTTGCTATCAGATGCAGCTTCAACAACAATCCTCATAGCAATCCCTTATTGCTCAGTAATTCAAGCAAAATTTTAGGAGAGGGAAAATTCTCTGCTTCAGGAATTAGCTCTATGTCGGGCCCAATTAGGAGAATCGCAACAGCAACAACAGAAAGACACAGAGACGATAGCCACCTTACGAGCCCATGTAAGTAGGGAGATTTGTCACAAATAGGCTTTAATATCAGAGAGGAATCATGCCCTTTCTCAAGTGCACCAGCATGAAGTTTCCGCAAGTGAGGCATGAATTTGCCCGTACCAGGGCATATACTACAGCTGTGGGGGATATTTCAGCTTCGATGTGCCAAGACTTGATAGATATGTCAAGGGTCATTCAACAAGACTACGCCTCTCAATCTCAAGTCATATATATCTTGACTGATACTATAACTCAAACATCACACCAATATCACCAAATCCGTCAAGACTTTCTGGGGCACAGAGAGCGTTGTATAAAGTTTTGCCAAGATGTGTATGCTGCTGACAAACGTCGATAAGAACGCTTGAAGCCCTTGATGTAGGCCATATTCAAGGATGGTTTCAACGAGGTAGTCAGACAGTATGTTGCTCAAGGGTTCCCTTCGGCACATCAACCAACTCCTTTTTTGAACTGGGAAATCGAATTTAGGCGCTATCCCCCTAATCATTTCAGGCTGTTACATTTTCGTTTTTCTTCTTCTTTTGATTGTAAATAGTTACTGATTTCAATGATATGGAATTGTATTTGAGTGACATTTCTCCTTTTTAATGATTAATACAAAACTTGTAATTGACAACTCTTCTCATTGACGTCTTTCAATTACATGGTATAAAAATATTTCAAATGCAATACATTCTCAACATCTTTCAAGTGATACGTCGATCTGGCAACCAGACTTGATTGTATAAGGTCCTTCCCAATTAGTGGCTAGCTTTTCAAGATCTCTGGCAGGATTGACTTTGCGCAAAACTAGGTTGCTCTCTTGAAATCTCCTTGGTATCACCCTCTTTTTGAAGACTTGTTGTATTCTTCGCTTGCATGCTTCAGCTCGGATCCTGGCATGCTTCCGCCTTTCTTCCAACAAATCTAGTTTTGTACATCTCAAGATTTGGTTTTACTCTGGCTCGTAAGCTTCAACTCGGACACTATTCAGAATGGCTTCACTAGGATGACTGCTTCAGTTCCATACACCAGACTGAATGGGGTCTCTCCAGTGGCAGTTTTGGGGGTGGTCCGATAAGCCCATAGTATCCCAGGCAACTCGTCTACCTAATTTTCTCGCTTAGCCCCCAACTTAGTTTTTAACCCTCAAATGAGAATTCTGTTAACTACTTCCACTTGACCGTTAGCCTAAGGATAAGCTACCGAAGTGAAGGCTTATTGAATATTGAGACTTTGACACCATTCCCTAATCTTTCGACCCTGGAACTGACATCCATTGTCACTGACCAACTTTCGAGAAACTCCATAACGGTATATAATATTCTTCCAAAGAAATTGTTTCACTACACTCTCTGTGATCTTGGATAAAGGTTCAACTTCCACCCATTTTGAAAAGTAATCCACCGCTACTAGCAAGAATTTCTTCTGCAAAGGGGCTATAGGCATTGGGCCGACATATCTATCCCCCACAAGTCAAAGGGGCAAGAAGCAACTACAACCTTCATCAACTCGGTGGGTCGCTCTGACCTGATGTTATGCTTTTGACAGGATGGACAATTCTGCATTAGGCGTGTTGCATCTTGATGAAGATTTGGCCAAAAGTATCTAGCCAATGACACTTTTCGAGTCAACACCCTTCCTCCTAAATGGTTGCTACAACATCCTTCATGTATTTCTCTGAGTACCCACTCGGCGTCCTCTTTCATGAGACACTTCAATAGAGGTCGGCCAAAAGACGTCTTGTATAGAATTTCATCAATAATCATAAATCGCTTCACTCTTCTCATCAAAGCTGATGTTGCCCTACCTTCGACTGAAATACTCCCATGCTGCAAATAAGTCAAAATGTCGGTTCTCCAATCAGATACGCCATTACTTTCCAGCACTCCTATTGATGCAATCGGCCCAGGTCACGATTGACCAGGACTCGAGTTTGACTCAAGTGATGTTTTGATGTTCGACAAAAATATATGACAATGTAATTGTCAAGGTAAAGTCCAAGTCATGGGTACTTGGCCTGAAAAGTCCAAGTGGAACACTTGGCATTTGGTAAAGTCCAAATCTTGAGTACTTGGCATGAAAAGTCCAAGTGGGACACTTGGCACATGAAAAGTCCAAGCATGGGTCTTGGCAATGTAAAAGTCCAACATGGGTTGGCAAGGGAAAGTCCAAGCATGGTCTTGGCATTTGAGAAGTCCAACATGGGTTGGCAAGGGAAAGTCTAAGCTTGAGTCTTGGCATGAGAAGTCCAAGGGGGTTTGATATTGGCTGCGTAAAGTCCAAGTGGGAGTCTTGGCAGCATAAGTCCAATGGTTGGCAGCGTAAAGTCCAAGCGGAGTCTTGGCGGCATAAGTCCAATGTGCCTTGGCGGTGTAGACACCGTTAGCATGACATAGTCTATGGAAGCACCTGAAGGCTAACGCGATGGATGAACAAGTCATGGATGACTTGGAGGGATCTGAAAGGCGTGAGGCTGATGGAGGTAGCTAGAAGGCTTAGGTCTAGGCTAAGGGTGGTCTAGCAAGTATGGGGGCACCATACTTGGGCTAAAACCTTATGTTTGAGGTGTGCCAGTCGACTGGTGCCATGTGGCAGTCGATTGGACCGAGTCAACTAGGGTTTGACTGTGGGAAGTAGCTTAGCGATCATTTGTCATAGGTGGGCGATCGTGATGCTCAGCGATCGGTGATTGCATGATCGATCGATTGATGCTCGAATTCGACCATTAAAGTGTAGTCTCACTCGACCGCTGGGACCAGCAGTTGAGTGAGGACACCATCAGTCGACTGATGGGTTTGATCAGTCGACTGATGGTAGATCCGTTGGACTTATCCAGCGTGGATCTAGCCATTGTCTCACGACAACAGTGGCATCAGTCGACTGATGGTCCCGAGCAGTCGACTGATCGACTTTTTCCAGCACAGGTTGAAGCTTTATAAGGAGCTCGTGATGGAGGAATTTGGCATGGTTCTTTGAGGCGATTTGGGGCGAGTTGTCTTTTGCTACTCAATCAACCTAGCGATCAAGCATTCAAGAGCATTTGTAAAGTGTTTTTCTTTACTAGTCTTGCTTTGTATTTCATTGTATTTGCTTGTAGCTTTTGATTATTCTTTGTATCATCTTGTCTTACGAGGTTTCTCCGCCTCCGGATTGTTCCGAGAAGGAGTGTTTTATAGTGGTGTGTGATTGGCATCGCTAGGGTTCGTACGAACCCGATCCGTGGAGTAGAAACCGTACAGTTCCAAACCACGTTAAATAATTGTGTTCGTGTGTGATTGTTTATTTCGTTATTGTATTATTTCTATTTCCGCTGCGTACTAACGAAATTGTAGAGACGATCACGATCAAATTCTATCAACGAACCAACATGCGCTATTCACCCCCCCCCCCCCCCTCTAGCCATTACAAAGATCCCAAAAAGTGGTATCAGAGCGAGGCTGCTCTTCTGAGTTTAACAACCAAGGGAGCACGCTAGAGGAAGAAGATGGAATTCCAAGACAAGCTTGGATAGGCCATCAACACTCCACCGCCATATGATCGAGAAGACTTTTGGGCGTGGAGATCAAGAATGGAGACGTTCTTAATGATGGATATAGAGGATTGGTTCATCCTCGTAGAAGGCTTTGGACCTCCTCGGGATAAAAATGGAAACGTCTTGAAATTGAAGAAGTGGACACGAGAGCAACGTCTCAAGGTCAAGACCGAAATCAAGGTAATAAAGCTCTTAGAAGATTTAATACCTAATGACATTTTGTCTATTTTAGGTGAATTTCAAGGCGCCAAGGAGCTATGGGAAAATTTAGCCAAGCTCCATGAAGAACCATCCATGGCTCAAGAAGGAGAAAACTCATCCTCACAAGAAAGTGGGGATTCGGAGGTTGATAGGGAATCAACTTCTGAATCAGTGGAAGAGGAGGTGAAAGAATTGGAGGAGACCTCCACCTCTAGGATTGAGGGGGAGAAAGTTAGACCATCCACTTCGGAGCAAGAGTCAAGTCAAGAAGAAGCCTCTACTTCCGGTCAAGAGGAAGAGCAAGCTCGAGTTTCCGCCACGGCCCTAGGTAACTCAAACACATCAATTTCTAATAAAAATCATATCATGTGTTTTGAGTGTAGGGAATTTGGGCATTACAAGAGCAAATGCCCAAAGAAGATTAGGAAAGCTCCACCGGCACCAAAAGTCAAGGATGTCGGTTCCCCAACATCTAAAGGCAAGGAGCACATCATATGCTTCAAGTGCAATTCAAAAGGACATTATAGGAATCAATGTTCTAGGGGGAGCAAAAAGACCAAAGAGGGAGCTACACATGTAGGGGGAGCATCCAAGGCAAACCCTAAGGTGTATTTCAATAATGCACCTTCCTTAGTTAATAGGCAAAAGCATGCTAGAAGATTTAATTCTCTTGCTATTGTACATGAAAAGTATGCTAGAAGTAATAGACATATTTGTTTAGGTGCTAAAAAGGTCCACTTAGGAAATAAGGAGAAATTTGGGACTAATGTCCCTAGAAAAACCTTACCTAAGGAATCTATTAGGAAAATACAAGATCACTTAAATTTTAACCCTAAATGGACTAGGCATATGCCTAGAAAGGACAATGCCCATGGTTTAAATCAAAACTCAAAAATTGGGCAATTAGAATTGGAGAACAAAGCCTTGAGGTCAAGACTTGAGAAACTAGAAAAGACCCTTAGGAATATACAAACTCAATTTAAAGGGTCAAATGATCAAAAGTATAGGTCCAAATCTCAAAGTCAACACCTAGGATCTAAGAGCCAAAAGTCAACCAAGGGCAAGCAAGGTTTGGGTCACAAACCTAAGCCTAAGGTGGCTTACCATAGTGTTCCATTCGATTATGGAACACAATCTAGGTCTAGGAAGACCAAGGTTACTAGGGAAGTTATCCCTAAGAGTAACCAAGGTTTGTGCCTAGTGGCTAGAGTTTCTAGGAAACCTAGGGTAGCCACTAAGAAGGTTACAAGGGGAGTCACCCATAGAGTTAACCATGGCAAGACTCAATTGACCAAGGCTTCTAAGCCTAGGAGGGTCATTAGGAAGGTATCTAGGGAGGTTATCCCTAAGGAATACCTAATTAACCCGAGGAGCTCAAATCGGTTTTGGGTTCCTAAGAGCGTGATTGATTCACGCTAGGTGGGTTTAGGATGTGCCAATCTTGATTGGATGGATAGTTAACCCAACCATCATAAAGGTGGCATTTTAGGTCATTTTCAAGGTTGTGGTTACCTTGGGAATGTGGTTTGATTTGAATCCTAAAGGCTTTTAGGATGTGCCAATATTAATTGAGAAGTTTGATAAAATGATCAAAATTGGCACAATTTAGGTTTAGAGGTTAGTGTGCCATTTTGGGTTTTTGGCACACTTGGGAGAAAAATAGAAATATGGCAAAATATAATTAATTATATGAAATGGCAATTAATATTAAAATTTAGGTATTACTATACCTATATATTTTATATGTCATGCTTTGTTTGTCATATAACATGTCATGACATCATGCTTATTTTTAATCATTCTATATGTCATGTTCATGTTTTAGGATTAAGGTTTTAAATGTCATGTGTTTTTAGATTTTCTCATATGCCATGACATCATGATCATTGGCCATGCTTAATTATTGTTGTCTTTATGTCATGATCATTTCATGCATTTAATTGATTAAAATTAAACTAAGGACAATGACATGATTTAAAGTCCCATTTATAAGGGAATCAAGTAGGGTTGCCTAGGAAATGCATGAAACCCTAGATTAAATGAACCAAAACCCACATCTCACATCCAATTGACATGTATGTGTATTTATACACTTTAGATACATGTGAGATGCTAGGATATGAGTTAAGTTCAAGGTGCCTAGTTTTTGCATCTAGTTGAACCCAAACTCATCTTAACTCAACATATGGATCATTGGGAAAGCTTGTGCACAAGTCATGTACATAGAGCCCAAGGAATATGATCCAAAATAAGGTTTTGAAAACATTTTAAAATCATTTTAGAAAACCTTGGTGAAGCCTATCTTTTGATAGCAATCACCATTGATGGAGTTGATACAAGATAGGGCCAAAACATTGAAAATTTCAATGGTTTTGAGGTTTGTATTAAACTCACTATTTTATGGGTAAAATAATTTTCAAATATTTTTCACCCATTGCATTGACTATAAGTAATATACGTATCAAATTTCGTGATTTTTCAAAATACGTAAAATTACTTATGATTTTCTAAAACTCGTTTCTGATAACTGAAAATCGAATTTTATGTTATCGATCATTCCAGGTATGGATCGTGATAATGTCGATTCGGTCGACTGATTTTTGAATCACTCGACTGATAGCCTGATTTCGGGGTAACCAAGGTTGTTTAACCCGATTTCAGCTGCGGTTAAGGTCCCTAACCACTCCTGACCCTAGGATATGCTTTGGGAAGCATGATAAAGGGTGAAAATCCATTAGATATAGATTAGAAGAGGTGTTTAGGGTTTGTATCAATTTTAAGGTGTTGGAAAGTTCAATGTTGAATTTCTAACCTTAATTTTGATGGCTTAGAGTTTCTATTGGCTTAGGGACTTCCCAAGGACATTGTTGGTGCAATGGTCAAGGGGGAGCAAGCCTTTAGGGGGAGGTATCCATCTTGGGATGATGGATGTGTTTTTCTCCTTGAAGAGGAGAAGTTATTGGAAGAGTATCATCAATTTGGGAAAATTGATGGATTTTTTATACCCAATTTGGAAATTGGGAATGTGAATAGAATTGTCTTTCTTGAGTGATATGGGACTTATCACTAGGAAGATGGTAGGCATCCTAGGTATTTTTGGACCAAGGGGAAGATTGGAAGATCTCATTGGGACATGAGACTTTGACCTCCTTGGAGAGATAACGTTTTTGATGTTAGTCAAAAAGGGGGAGAATGTTTAAGATTACCAATTTGGGATAATTGGTAAGGGATTTGAGTTAGTGTTCTAACTCAATGATTTGTTTGGTTTTTGTCAAACATCAAAAAGGGGGAGATTGTTGGTGCAATCGGCCCAGGTCATGATTGACCAGGACTCGAGTTTGACTCGAGTGATGTTTTGATGTTCGACAAAAATATATGACAATGTATTTGTCAAGGTAAAGTCCAAGTCATGGGTACTTGGCCTGGAAAGTCCAAGTGGAACACTTGGCATTTGGTAAAGTCCAAGTCTTGAGTACTTGGCATGAAAAGTCCAAGTGGGACACTTGGCACATGAAAAGTCCAAGCATGGGTCTTGGCAATGTAAAAGTCCAACATGGGTTGGCAAGGGAAAGTCCAAGCTTGAGTCTTGGCATGAGAAGTCCAAGGGGGTTTGATATTGGCTACGTAAAGTCCAAGCGGGAGTCTTGGCAGCATAAGTCCAATGGTTGGCGGCGTAAAGTCCAAGCGGAGTCTTGGCGGCGTAAGTCCAATGTGTTTTGGCGGTGTAGACACCGTTAGCATGACATAGCCGATGGAAGCACCTGAAGGCTAATGCGATGGATGAACAAGTCATGGATGACTTGGAGGGATCCGAAAGGCGTGAGGCTGATGGAGGTGGCTAGAAGGCTTAGGTCTAGGCTAAGGGTGGTCTAGCAAGTATGGGGGCACCATACTTGGGCTAAAACCTCATGTTTGAGGTGTGCCAGTCGACTGGTGTCATGTGGCGCTGACCGACCGAGTAAACTAGGGTTTGATCATGAAGTGGCCTGGCGGCAGCCATCGCCATAGGTGGGCGGTCGATCGATGCCTCAGCAATCGGATCGATTGCATGATCATCGGTCGATGCTCGAATTCGACCCAGAGTGTAGTCTCACTCGGACCACCGACCAGAATGAGTGAGGACACCATCAGTCGACTGATGGGTTTGATCAGTCAACTGATGGTAGATCCGTTGGACTTGTCCAGCGTGGATCTAGCCGTTGTATCACGACAACAGTGGCATCAGTCGACTGATGGTCCCGAGCAGTCGACTGATCGACTTTTTCCAGCACAGGTTGAAGCTTTATAAGGAGCTCGTGATGGAGGAATTTGGCATGGTTCTTTGAGGCGATTTGGGGCGAGTTGCTGCTGCAATTCAGGGTCTCCAAGTGCTACTCGATCAACCTAGCAATCAAGCATTCAAGGGCATTTGTAAAGTGTTTTTTTTTACTAGTCTTGCTTTGTATTTCATTGTATTTGCTTGTAGCTTTTGATTATTATTGTAATCATCTTGTATGAGGTTTTTCCGCCTCCGGATTGTTCTGAGAAGGAGTGTTTTATAGTGGTGTGTGATTGGCATCGCTAGGGTTCGTACGAACCCGATCCGTGGAGTAGGAACCATGCGATTCCGAACCACGTTAAACAATTGTGTTCGTGTGTGATTGTTTATTTCGTTATTGTATTATTTCTATTTTCGCTGCGTACTAATGAAATTGTAGAGACGATCATGATCAAATTCCATCAACGAACCAACACGCGCTATTCACCCCCCCCCCCTCTAGCCATTACAAAGATCCCAACAACTCCATCTTCCATGCTATGTACCATCAAGGAATTAGGGACTTCTGTACAAATAGAGTTCTGAAGCCTCCATCCAATTCATCTACCTTTCGATTCTCCCCTCTCTCGGGATTTGTTGTAGGGTTACCTCCTAAAAATGAGTCTTTCCTTTTTCAAAAGCCATGAAGTATTTCTATAACCTATCCTCCCGAATGGCAAAAGAACTCTTGAGTTACGACACTTCTAGTTGAGAATCCAAATAGATTATGATCGAAGTGGCCCCCACTGTCCGAGCTACCTGTAATCCAACCAAAATAGCTTCGTACTCCACCTTATTGTTAAAGGCTTTATATCCCAAATGAATGGCTATACAAGTCTCTTCATCTATTGAAGATATGAGGACTACTCCGACTTCGCTTCCTCCGGCTCCTGAAGATCCATCTACAAAGATGTTCTATGCACTCTTCCCCCCTTTTTCTTTTGCCGAACTGTTCTCCACACCCATTGGTACATCAGCAAGGAAATTAGCTAGTGCTTGAGCCTTGATGGCAGTTCGGGGATGGTATGCATGTCATACTCACTTAGCTCCACAACCCACTTGGCTAATCTCCCTGAAGAATTTGGTTTAGTGACTACCCGACCCAATTCACTATTTGTCAACCCATTGATTGGATATGCCAGGAAATATGGTCTCAATTTGTGGGCAGTTAGGATTAGTATATATGTCAACTTCTCTAATTTAGTATATCTCAACTCAATCCCCTTCAATATGTGACTTGTATAATAAATAGGTTGTTGTTGTGCATCTTCTTGTCTTAATAAAACTGAACTGATAGCTCCCTTAGATATGACTAGGTATACCCGCAATGGTTCTCCCGCAATAGGTTTAGCTAGTAATGGGAGTCCTGCTAGGTATTTTTCAAATCTTGGAAAGCTTGTTTACACTTCTCATCCCATTGAAACCGAGTGGCCTTTCTCAGAATCTAGAAAAAGGGTAAATCTCGATCTGTCAACCTGACAATGAACCGAGACAATGAAACAATCCTCCCAACCAACTTCTAGGTTTTCCACAAGTTGGTGGGGGACTTCATATTACACAAGGCCTGAACTTTTTTCGGGTTAGCCTGCAATCCTTTTTCAGTCATGATATATCTCAGAAATTTTCCACTCTTTACCCCAAACAAACAATTCTTTGGATTCAACATCATGTTATAACGTCCAAGGGTAGCAAAGGTTTCCTTTAAGTCTTGCACCAAACTCTGAGTGAGTTATGATTTTACCAAAATATCATCAACATATACCTCCACATTCCTGCCTTTTTTTCAACGAATGTCTTGTCCATTATTAACCTCTGATAAGTGGCTCCAGCATTCTTTAGCCCGAAGGGCATTACCACAGAGGCATACAACTTGTTAGTGAAATCAAGCCCATCTAATGTTTCAATGTTTAACAACAAGGTTTATGTCAAGGAAATAGAAATCTAGTTTGAGCTAGAGTGTAGTCAAGACATTACCTCGACTGATACAAACCTAAGTTCACTAAGTTAGATGTTTAGAGTGACATTAGACCTATGGATGGGAATCCAAAAGGGAACCTTGGTAGAGGAAGAGTACAAGCTGGCCGGAGGTCCGGAAGCTTGGTGATGGAGAGGGCATAGTAACGTGCTCGTTCTCCATTGGGAAGAGTACAAGTTGGCTGGAGGTCCGGAAGCTTGGTGATGGAGAGGGCATAGTAACGTGCTCGTTCTCTATTGGAGTTAGAGAGGGCACAAGGGAGTGCTCGATCTCTAGCTAGTGTACTTGTTAGTAAGAGAGGGCACAGTAACGTGCTTGTTCTCTTACTAGGGTACATGGGTCCAATACTCGTTAGACAAAGAGGGCACCGTAACATGCTCGTTCTTTGGCTAGGGTACTAGAAGTACTCATTAGACAAAGAGGGCATCGTAACGTGCTCGTTCTTTGGCTAGGGTACTGGGAGTACTCGTTAGACAAAGAGGGCACCGTAACATGCTCGTTCTTTGCCTAGGGTACATGGAGTACTCGTTAGGCATGGAGGGCGTTGTAGCGTGCTCGGTCTTTGTCTAAGGTACTTAGAGCATTCGTTAGTTGGAGAAGGCACCGTAATGTGCTTGGTCTCTTACTAGGATGCTTGAAACTTTAGGAGTGGCAGCTTACTAGGGAAGATACTCATGTGCTTCAAATATTTACTGCATCAGTCGAGCCACCATGGGGGTCAGCTCGACTGGCACTCTTGTACAAAGGAACAGAATCGAGCTGGCTCGACTACTAGCTTGACTACTTATCATTTGGTATAGTACAGAATCGAGTTGGCTCGACTACCAGCTCGACTGCTCACTACGTGGAACAACACAGAATCAAACCCAGCTCAACTGCGGGCTCGACTGTATACTCTGATCGCCAAACTCTAAACCCTATACCAGTCGAGTCGATTTGGTAAGCGGCTCGACTGGTAGCTATAGATTCGGTCACAGAATCGAGCCCGATTTGGTTGTGGACTCGACTGACAGGTGTTTTTCAAGCACAGACACAAGTTAGACTCAACTGCGGGCTCGATTGCGGAGGCGGCAACGGTATGCTTCTGTTTCGAGTAAAGATTCAAACACGATGATTTCCGACTGGAAGAGTAGGTTCCTTTCCTAGCAAACCACCGGAGGTTGGAGGTGGTTACCGGGACAAGCTCAGGTGGTCAGATTTTGGTCGGGCATGATTTCTAGGGTTCCAATGGAGGAAGATAAAAGGCTTGCTGGAAAACAAGAGAGGCAGTTCTTGGGCTCTAGTTTTCAGTTTTGAGTGATACAAGCTTCCTGTGATTCATTCTGAAGGAGAAGAAGGAAAAGCCTTGCTCTCATCTTGCCTCCTCTCCAACAAGTGCTCACAACTGCTGTCAATCATCTTCTTGCAAGTGCAACAACTTCATCCTCAACGCAAGAAGTCGAACAACAATCTGTAACTGGTTTTAACTTCTTAGCTTACTGTTCTTGATTATCTTCATTGCATTGTAAGCTTGTAAGAGGTAAAGTTTTTCACCTCCGAAAACATTTCGATCCATTCATAGTATACTTTCCTTTTGAGCTGCCTGTGGAGTAGGAACTACTGAGTTCCGAACCACGTAAATACCTGTGTATTGGTTGTGTTTGTGTTTTGTGCTTTGTTTTCTATTTTTGCTGCGTAATCCGCTATTTTGTAGTAGAAGTTGAGCTAGATTTTTTAACTCGCTATTCGCCCCCCCCCTCTAGCGAGCCTCGATCCCAACATAACCCTCCTACTACTACAAATCTAACCCTCCTTATATCCTCTCGAGCTAATGGAATTTGATGATACCCCTGGTAAGCATCCATAAGCGATACAACTTCATATCCCACAGTAGAATCCACTAACTGATCAATACAAGGCAAGGGGCAGCAGTCTTTAGGGTATGCTTTATTTAAATCATGAAAGTCAATACACATTCTCCACTGCCCAAAAGGCTTGGGGACCAATACTACATTTGAAACTCACTCGAGGAATTGAATTTTTTTAATGTGACCAGCTTTCAGCAGTTTATCCACCTCTTCAACAATGACCTTGTCCTTCTCCGGCCCGAAGTGTCATCTCTTTTGTTGGACAGGTCATGCTCTAGGGAGGATGTTCAGATAGTGCTCTGCAACTCGGAGGTCAATTCCAGTCAGATCATGCACGTCTTTGGTGGATATATCTTCATTCCTCCGCAAACAAGCAATGAGTTATTCCTTCACCCCTAGCTGTTGTGCTATTCGAGTCACCTTCCCAATAGCTATTTCCATAGCTTCCCCTTCCTCTAATTTCTCCTTGTTGGGCAGGGTTTCTTCTAGTACATATTCTTCTAGAGAGACAATGGCCTTCCCCTTGGTGTCTTCTACTCTAGCCTTCTTCTTGTCGTCCCTGACCATTTGCACATCACAGCTCCGAGCTGTTTTCTTTTCACCTTAGACTTCCCCAATGAGTTGCCCCATCGGAAACTTTATTTTCTAATGATAAGGGGAAGCCACCGCCGGAAAAGTTGATAAAAAAGGATGACCCAAAATAGCATTATACGCAGAAGGAGCATCCACCACTAGGAAGGAGGTAATGTTGGTCTTCTGACTCGGCCTCGTTCCCAAAGTAATGGGCAGAGTTATTTGCCCTAAAGGGTGCCCCACATGCCTAGCAAACCCAAACAAAGGGGTTGATATATCCTCCAACTAGTCATTCTCGAGTTGCATCTGGTTAAAAGCATCCTGAAAGAGAATGTTAACCGAACTCCTCGAGTCCACCAGGACTCGAGCCACCTCATAATTTGCTAATGAAATCCTAACTACCAAGGTATCAGTGTGGGGGCAACATAATACCTTGAAGGTCCTTAGGCCCAAAATTGTTAGTAATATATGAGAGGTGTCCTAAGGCAATCACCTTATGGTTGTACTATTTATTTGATAAATGAAGATTCACTATTTGAGTATACATATTTATCATGTATTTGATTGGATCTTAAACTCATTTACTGAATGTCCACAATACGATTCATAGCATGAGAGAATTTATGATTGGATCATAATTAGTAAGTATTTCTACATGTGTAATTGTGATGTATTGGAATTATCCCTAGTCGATGAATTGATGCATTTGGACGTCATCGATTTTGTTGAGACTAGCACGAGGTGTACTCTTTAGTTTATCCAAGCAGTTGTTTCTCACTGGCTGGAGACATTGGGATGTCCAGAGTTGATCGTGGATGCTAGTTATGGTAACTAGTTCATTGGAGTGCCCAACTATAAGACTTCATATGGTTATCTGCATATATGGACATGTCAATTAAGTTCTTACAGCAGCTTAAGTGCGATGTTCCTTCGACTTGCGGTATTCAAGTCATCTTGGTCATGAAGACTTATGCTTTGACATCTTAAGCAAGCATCTTTGAGGAGATGTGGACCCGGGATGATTGGGTATAAGTCGAAGTGGCCGAAGATGTTTGAATAGCCTACAGAGGATTCACTGCTCCTTGCGAGGAGATGTATACCCTATGGCCTCTCGTCGGATTGTTACTAAAGTCTTTGGCCAAAGCATTACATGTTTAGAGTATGATACTCTTGGATACATGTGCAATAACTAGAATCTGGAGGACGAGGAAGTAACACTTGGGCTAGGTGTGACATAGTCAACCTAGTGGGGACTAACACAATAGACCATGTTCTGAACCAAGTGGGTATAAGATGAGTGAAAGGAATGGGGGACGATTCATTGTAGCTGCTGAAGTGTTTCAGAAATGGTTCTGGGATCAACCATTGATTTTTCGGTTAATTAGGGGATCATGATATACTACTAGGTGCCACTCATGATCGTTCTATAATTAATGGTTAATTATAGACGACCAACATAAATTGGGAACCTATTTGGTCACACGCACAACGAGCATAATCCAAAGGATTTAAAATGAGTTTGAGAATAGGATTCTCAGATCGAGAGAGACTAGGTTTGGTTGGACCAAACAAAGAGCGAGTATGAAATGGTTTCAGTCGCATCAGAAGTATGGATGGGTCGTGTCTTTTGAAGACATGATGGATGAACCAAATTTGTTTGTTTCTAATCCAATGGTAGAAAATAAACCAAAGTGGTTTGGTTTGTTTTAAACGAATGAACCAAAGTTGGTTCGGTTCATTTTAACTTAAAATAGACCAATGCGGTTTGGTTTATTTTAACTTAAGTTATTGGAGCGGGTTAACGGATTTTAGTTTTGAACAAATAACCATTAAGAGAATGTATTCTCTATAAAAATATGGCTTAAGGGTTTTGTGGATTATTGATACAACTTTCCATTGGAAAACCCTAGCCTCCTTTCCTTCTCCTCCTCTTCTCCTTGTCGTCGCCCAAGTTGTTGTCGTCGCCCACCGTTGTGCCACCACCGCCCAAAGGAGCTCCTGCCTCTCCTTGCCACTCCATCTAGCCGTTGGCCCTCGGGTAGCCAACCTCCCTTGGCGAGGAACAGTGCCAAGCCTTTGGATTTGTTGGATTCCACATGGCGTGTGTGTGTTCGATCACGTTTCATAAACATGAACACAGCGGAAGCAATAAAAATAATAAATCTACATTTATTACAACACACGCATGCATATTACAACAAGTGTAGACATAACCGTAAATTTAAATTTGCAATAAAAAGAAATTTATCTACGTTATACCTTTCGTATGACGTGTAGCGGGAACGGCATCAACCGGAACGATCCTCGCTAGAATCGTCTCTATCCGTATCCACGCCGAGTTCCTCGGGATGACTTCGCTAAGCCACGAGCTTCGTCTTCGTGCGGGTTACTAGCCTCGTGTTGAAGACGACGTGATCGAGAGATGATCACGATCCGAATCCAAATTCGGATCCAAACGAAGTCCTCAAAACTTCGCTTCTCCGGAGAGGTGATACGTCAACGATTGGCCGAATCGCCGTCCTCCACCTCAGAGGATTACCGGAGATCGAATCCCCAGTAAGTTAGCTGCTGTCGGAGCTCTAACCGTCGTCCAAACGACGCTCCGACGAGAGGAGAAGAAGCTGTCCAGAAAACTGGACAGCTTGGTGGAGGAGTAGGCGCCGGCCAAAACAAGGAAGCCAAGTGCTCACCTTTTCACCGAGGCCTAGGAAGATCACGAGGAGTCGCCGGAGGTTCACCGGCTGAAGCTTGGGCCTGGCAAAGATGGACGGCGGCACAACAAGCTGGCACACCTAGGGTTGGTTGAAATCTCCAAGGATGAGGTGGGCGGCAACCTTAGGGCAAGGGTTTTGGATTAGGGCTTAATTATCCATTAAGCCCTCTTTTATAGAGAACTAATTCTCTTAATGGTTATTGGATCATAACCATTAGGCCCGTTAACCCGCTCCATTAAGATAAGTTAAAATAAACCAAACCATGATGGTTTATTTTAAGTTAAAACGAACCGAACCAACTTTTGGTTCATTCGTTTAAAATAAACCAAACCCTTTGGTTTATTCTCCTCCATTGGATTAGAACCAAACCGTTTTGGTTCATCCATTATGTCTTCATAAGACACGGCCCATCCACGCTTCCATTGCGACTGAAACGATTTCATGCTCGATTCATGTTTGGTCCAACCAAACCTTGTTTCTCTCGGTCTGAGAATCCCATTCTCAAGCTCGTTTTAAATCCTTTGGATTACGCTCGTTGTGCGTGTGACCAAATAGGTTCTCGGTTTATGTTGGCCATCTATAATTAAGCATTAATTATAGAACGATCATGAGTGGCACCTAGTAGTACATCATGATCCCCAATTAACCGAAAAGATCAACGGTTGATCCAGAACTATTTCTGGAACCCTTCAGTAGCTCGAATGAATCGTGCCTCATTCCCTTCACTCATCTTATACCCACTTGGTTCAGGACATGGTCTATTGTGTCAGTCCCCACTAGGCTGACTACATCACACCTAGCCCAAGTATCATTTCCTCGTCCTACGGATTCTAGTTACTCCACATGTATCGAAGAGTACCTTACTCTAAACATGTAATGCTTTGGCCAAAGACTTTAGTAAAAATCCGACGAGAGGCCATGGGTATACATCTCCTCGCAAGGAGTGGTGAATCCTTTATAGGCTATTCAAACGCCTTCGATCACTTCGGCTTATACCCAATCATCCCGGGTCCACATCTCCTTAGAGATGTTTGCTTAAGATGTCAAAGCATAAGTCTCCATGATCAAGATGACTTGAATACCGCAAGTCAAAGGAACATCGCACTTAAGCCACAGTAAGAATTTCATTGACATATCTATATATGCAGAGAACCATATGAAGTCTTACGGCTGGTCACTCCAATGAACTAGTTACCATAACTAGCATCCACGATTAACTCCGGACATCACTATGTCTCCAGCCAGTGAGAATCAGCTGCTTGGATACACCAAGGAGTATACCTCGTGCTAGTCTCGACAGAATTGATGGTGTCCAAATCCATCAATTCATCGACTAGGGATAATTCTGATACATCACAATTACACATGTAGAGATACTCACTAGTTGTGATCCAATCACAAATTCTCTCATGTTGTAAATCGTATCGTCGACATTCAGTAAATGAGTTTAAGATCCAATCAAATACATAAAACATGTATACTCAAATAGTGAATCTTCATTTATCATATAAATGGTTCATACATAAGGCGATTGCCTTAGGACATCTCTCATATATTAGTAACAGACTCCCACTTGGCCTAATGCCAATCGCTACGGTATCCAATACCATAAGCTCGAACATGACCCTCAAACTTATTTTGAGGTAATGCCTTAGTCAAGGGATCCGCTAAGTCCCTTTCAGTGGGAATTTTCTCGATTTGTATTTCGTTCCTACTGATGATCTCTCTGATAAGATGATAGCGGCGAAGCACATATTTGGATCATTGATGAGACCACATCAAGTTCAGAGATGAACCTGATCGCTTGATCCAAAGCCGCTTGCTTCGCTTAGCTGCAATGTATTACGCTTAGTGGTGAATCAAGCTTGAACCAACCTTTCCAACTTATTCTAGGTGAATAGGTGAATACATACCCAGACTAAGACATGGAATCATCCTTTTCTGTCTGGATCTGGCATCCGTATACCCACGTATCAACATGTACCCTTCTCCATATATTAGGAACGCATCCTTAGTTCTTCTTAAGTACTTAAGGATCGTCTTAACAGTCACCCAATGATCCATTCCTGGATCAGACTGGTATCTGCTCGTGACACTCAGAGCATACGATACATCGGGCCTTGTACATAACATAGCATACATGATAGATCCTATTGCGGATGCATAGGGAATCTTACTCATGCAAATCTTCTCGTCTTCTGTGCACGGACACATAGACTAAGAAAGGTGTATCCCATGCCTGATGGGTAGGAAACCTTTCTTGGATATCGACATGCTAAACCTCTTTAGCACTCGATCTATATATGTAGACTGCGAAAGACCAAGCAACTGTTTCGATCTATCTCTATAGATCTTGATCCCAAGGATGTAGGTCGCTTCTCCCAGGTCTTTCATGGAGAATGTCTTGGATAACCAAACCTTCACTGACTGTAAGATTGAAACATCATTTCCTATAAGTAGTATGTCATCGACATACAATACTAGGAACACGACTGGACTCCCACTAACCTTCTTGTACACACAAGGTTCGTCTGGATTTTGTGAGAAATCAAACTTTTTGATGGTCTCATCAAAATGGATATTCCAGCTCCTGGATGCTTGCTTCAATCCATAAATGGACCGTCGTAATTTGCATACCTTGGTTTTATCAACCGATGTGAAACCCTCAGACTGTATCATATACACGTCCTCGAGCAGGTTTCCATTAAGGAAAGCTGTTTTCACATCCATTTGTCATATCTCATAATCATAATGAGCCGCTATGGCCAGGAGCATCCGAATGGATTTAAGCATAGCTACAGGCGAATAGGTTTCATCATAATCAACACCTTGTTTTTGACGATATCCTTTCACCACCAATCTAGCCTTATAGGTAATCACATTACCATCCATGACGGTTTTATTCTTGAAAACCCACTTGCACCCTATAGGCTTTATCCCTTCAGGTGGGTCAACCAAGTTCCAAACTTGGTTTTCATACATGGAATCCATTTCCGACTTCATGGCACCAAGCCACTTATCCCTTTCTGAACTTGTCAGCACTTCTTCATAACTGGTAGGCTCCTCATCATCAATGAGTAACACGTCGTTCGATTCACTTATGAGAAATCCATATCTCTCAGGAATATTGCGTGTTCTATCAGATCTACGAAGATGTGGTGTTACAATAGGTTCAGCCGATTGCTCATCACTATGAGTTGTCGGCTGTTGTGCTTCACCAGGTATCTCATTAATGTCTATTTGAGTCTCTCGAGCCTCCTCAAGCTCGACGACACTCTCACTATTTTCTTGCAAGAGAAACTCTTTCTCTAGAAACACAGCATGCCTTGAAACAAACACCTTTTGTTCCACAGGATGATAGAATTGGTAACCCCTAGTTTCCTTAGGGTATCCAATAAATAGACATTTATCAGACTTAGCATCCAATTTGTCTGATACATTCCGCTTCACATAAGCAGGACAACCCCATATCTTCAAGTAAGATACATGAGGTTTCTTAATATTTCATATCTCATATGGAGTAGTTAAGACTACCTTGGTAGGCATTCTGTTTAACAAGTAAGGACTTGGGAAGAGTCTTCATCATTGATAAAGCTTGAGTTGACATAGGTCCACATACATCAGTATGTATTAGACCTAATAACTCTCCCACTCGTTCACCTTTTCCAGTAAAAGGTAACTTAGTCATCTTACCTTTTAAGCATGATTCGCATGTATCGTATGAATCCAATTTAAACGATTCCAGAATTCCACATCGGTGTAATTCGGACATGCGTTTCTTGCTTACATGGCCAAGACAACAATGCCACATATAGGAGTCTATTTGATTATCCTTTCGAGCGCACTTGTTGCTCGCTTCGATATTGCAAATGTCACTGGATACGTCCAACGTATAAACACCATTGCTTAAAGTTCCAGTCCCATAAAGAACTCCATTTAAAGTTATGTAACAACAATTGTTACTAAAAGTCAAATGGTACCCATTTCTATTTAAACAAGAAATAGAAATGATGTTCTTTATCAACGAAGGAATATAAAAGCAATTGTCCAGTTCTAAGACAAGTCCTGTAGGGAGTTTCAACAAATACGTTCCGATGGCGAGTGAAGCAACCTTTGCTCCATTCCCAACACATAAATTTGACTCTCCCTTGACGAGTCTTCTTCTATTCCTTAGCCCATGTATGTCATTACATATATGTGAGCCACACTCAGTATCCAATACCCAAGTGTTTGAGGAAATAGAATGACAATCAATAATGAAGATATCTGAAGAAGATGGGGCATCCGATGCCTTATTCTTCTTCACGGACTCAAGATAAATCTTGCACTTTCTTCGTAAATGGCTCTCCTTGCCATAATGATGGCAAGTTTCCTTTTGTGCTAGTTCTACCTTCTTAGCCTTTCTCTTCTTTCCCTTCTGCTGTTCCTTTGACTTTCTCTTAGAACCTTTCTTCGAGGAATCAACTAATAGCACCGTCCCCTGCTCATGCTTCTCAGAAGACTCCACAGTCTTCAGCATATTGAGCAGTACCACAGATGAACCTTCTAGCATCTCAGAGGTGAAGAGGAGCTTTGAGACTTCGAACCTTTCGAATCTCACTTGCTCATCAACCAACTCACAAAGATGAAGGACTACGATATGAGCATCCATATGCTCATGCTGCTTTCGTAGCTTGGGTCCCATCGCGGCTAACATGATGCAACTCATTTGTTCAGAATCACTCACATGTTTCTGATAGGCCAACAATTGGTCCAGAGTTGCATCGTCACTAGGACGGGCGGGAAGAGGCGCTTCGAGGACATTTGCAAGTTTTTCAACCTTGAGAACAATTCTCAAGCTTCTAAGCCAGTCCAAGAAGCTCGGCCCAGTCAATTTATTCGAATCCAAAATGGAACGCAAATTCAAAGACATCATGATCAATCTTAGAAATACAAAACGAGCATATATGAGAAAATGATTTTTAAAATGCATCAATATACATTTATAAATCCCATTCATTTTTTGAATTTCAGAAAACCCCAAAATCACTTCGGGAGATTGTAGGTCCATCTCCGAATGGGTTGATATCTATCATAGTTATGAACAACCTTGGAGAGAGTCCAACAAGCCATTCATAACTACGACGGTAGGTATCATCTATACCGATTGCATATCACGTATATGCAACTATCACAATGTGCTATCAACTAATTGAATGTTCACACATACATCGGGTTGTTAACACATTAACAAGTATGCATCATATGCATAGCACCCAACTTCACCTCCCTTTACATCGACCTTGGAGAGAGTCTAACAAGACGATGCTCCAGGTTAAAGCCAACCCATTAATCGGAAATAGTTTTAATATGGTTAGAGCGCATTCAACCAATTAGCCCAGCTTAGAGAGAGTCCAACAACCAAAGCTAACGATTGACCTCTGACTCTTACCATATTAGTATTAAACTATTCCATGGTTTGAACATGTTCGGGTTCGAGCCGGGCTTGGAGAGAGTCCAACAACCCAAACAAGAAACGGAACTCTGGTTCTAACCATATTAATGGAAGGTGTAGGCTTTAATATTGTTTAAGGGTTTTTATGTCTCATCCTCTTTGCATGCAAATAACTATTATCTACATGGCATGACATACATGGCATACATCTACATGTCACGACACGCATGGCATAATATTATGCATCTAATGCAATTACATGGCATACAATTATGTCATGTATATGTTTCCTTATATGTCATAACTATTTATGGAAATAAAATATGTTTAAGATTTGATTCTCCAAATCAAATCATAATTAAATTAGAAAACAAATTTCCAAATCTAATCACATATTTTATTTATGGAATTATTTGATTAAGGAAAATCTATTTAGGAAACCAATTTCCTAAATCATTAAAACTACTTATGGAAATAAAATATTTTAAGATTTGATTTCCCAAATCAAATCATGATTAAATTAGGAAACAAATTTCCAGAATCTAATCAAATATTTTATTTATGAAAATATCAATTTCCATAAATACTTCCAACTTTCCAAAAGTGGAAGATTTCCATAAATACTTCTAGACTTTCCAAAATTGAAAAATTTCCATAAATACTTCTAAATTTCCAAAATTAGAAAATTTCTAGAAATACATTATGACTATCGCAAAACCATTTTTACGATTATGTCGAAACACAACGGGCTCACGATACCCTTTGTTGGATTTCGGCCTTATGGCGTGTGTGTTCGATCGCGTTTCGTAAACATGAACACGTGAAGCAATAAAATAATAAATCTACATTTATTACAATACACACAACACTGCGCATGCATATTACAACAAGTGTAGACATAACCGTAAATTTAAATTTGCAATAAAGGAAATTTATCTCGTTATACCTTTCGTATGGCGTGTAGCGAGCGGCATCAGCGGAGCGATCCTCGCTAGAATCGTCTCTATCCGTATCCACGCCGAGTTCCTCGGGATGACTTCGCTAAGCCACGAGCTTCGTCTTCGTACGGGTTACTAGCCTCGTGTTGAAGACGACGTGATCGAGAGATGATCACGATCCGAATCCAAATTCGGATCCAAAACGAGTCCTCAAAACTCGCTTCTCCAGAGAGGTATTCGTCAACCGATTGACGAATCCTTCGTCCTCCACCTCAGAGGATTACCGGAGATCGAATCTCCGGTAAGTTAGCCACTGTCGGAGCTCTAACCGTCATCCAAACGACGCTCCGACGAGAGGAGAAGAAGCTGTCCAGAAAACTGGACAGCTTGGTGGAGGAGTAGGCGCCGGCCAAAACAAGGAAGCCAAGTGCTCACCTTTTCACCGAGGCCTAGGAAGATCACCGGAGGGTCGCCGGAGGGTTCACTGCTGAAGCTTGGACGCCGGCAAGGAGATGGACGGCGGCACAACAAGCTGGGCGGCACACCTAGGGTTGGCGCCGAAATCTCCAAGGATGAGGTGGGCGGCAACCTTAGGGCAAGGGTTTTGGATTATGACTTAATTATCCATTAAGCCCTATTTTATAGAGAACTAATTCTCTTAATGGTTATTGGATCATAATCATTAGGCCCGTTAACCCGCTCCATTAAGATAAGTTAAAATAAACTAAACCATGATGGTTTATTTTAAGTTAAAACGAACCGAACCAACTTTTGGTTCATTCGTTTAAAATAAACCAAACCCTTTGGTTTATTCTCCTCCATTGGATTAGAACCAAACCATTTTGGTTCATCCATTATGTCTTCATAAGACACGGCCCATCCACGCTTCCATTGCGACTGAAACGATTTCATGCTCGGTTCATGTTTGGTCCAACCAAACCTTATTTCTCTCGGTCTGAGAATCCCATTCTCAAGCTCGTTTTAAATCCTTTGGATTACGCTCGTTGTGCGTGTGACCAAATAGGTTCTCGGTTTATGTTGGCCGTCTATAATTAAGCATTAATTATAGAACGATCATGAGTGGCACCTAGTAGTACATCATGATCCCCAATTAACCGAAAAGATCAACGGTTGATCCAGAACTATTTCTGGAACCCTTCAGTAGCTCGAATGAATCGTGCCCCATTCCCTTCACTCATCTTATACCCACTTGGTTCAGGACATGGTCTATTGTGTCAGTCCCCACTAGGCTGACTACGTCACACCTAGCCCAAGTATCATTTCCTCGTCCTCACGGATTCTAGTTACTCCACATGTATCGAAGAGTACCTTACTCTAAACATGTAATGCTTTGGCCAAAGACTTTAGTAACAATCCAGCGAGAGGCCATGGGTATACATCTCCTCGCAAGGAGTGGTGAATCCTTTATAGGCTATTCAAACACCTTCGATCACTTCGACTTATACCCAATCATCCGGGTCCACATCTCCTTAGAGATGTTTGCTTAAGATGTCAAAGCATAAGTCTCCATGATCAAGATGACTTGAATACATAAGTCAAAGGAACATCGCACTTAAGCCACGTAAGAACTTCATTGACATATCTATATATGCAGAGAACCATATGAAGTCTTACGGTCACTCCAATGAACTAGTTACCATAACTAGCATCCACGATTAACTCGGACATCACTATGTCTCCGGCCCGGTGAGAATCGGCTACTTGGATACACCAAGGGTATACCTCGTGCTAGTCTCGGCGAATTGATGGTGTCCAAATCCATCAATTCATCGACTAGGATAATTCCGATACATCACAATTACACATGTAGAGATACTCACTAGTTGTGATCCAATCACAAATTCTCTCATCTTTGTAAGCGTATCGTGGACATTCAAATGAGTTTAAGATCCAATCAAATACATAAAACATGTATACTCAAATAGTGAATCTTCATTTATCATATAAATGGTTCATACATAAGGCGATTGCCTTAGGACATCTCTCATATATTACTAACACCGGCCACTTCTTCCACCTATACAAGCTGTCCAGTTTTGGACAGCTTGTTCTCCTTTGTGTGGAGAGGCTGTTTGGTCGGTGTTTTGTGCTTCGACAGCGGTCTACTTGCCGAGGATTGGATCTTCGGCAATCCTCATAGGTGGAGGGTTAAGTTTTCGTCAAACGGTTGACAAAAACTGCTTCCGACAAGTGAGTTTGTGAAACTCATTTTTGGGATCCGAATTTATTTCGGATTGTGATTGTCTCTCGGATCACATCGTCTTCGACTCGAGGCTAGTGACTTTTGCGAAGATGAGGCTCATGGCTTGTTGAAGCTATCCCGACGATACTCACCGTGGATACGGATAGAGGCGATTCTAGTGAGAGTCGCTACGGTTGATGTCATTCCCATTACACGTGATCCGTTAGGTATACCTAGTATAAGTTTCCTTTTATTGCAAAATTTTAAATAGCGATTATATCTACACATCTTGTATCCTACATGCGTGTGATGTGTGTATTGCAATAAATTAGATTTATTGCTTTTATTGCTTCCGCTGTGTGCATGTTTATGAAACGTGTTTGAACACACACTCGCCGCGGTGCCGGGGAAACCCAACAAAAATGTCTTTGAGTGGTATTTTGAGCAGCTCAGTCTTCTCCAATGACTAAACTCTCCAACATATGAGCATAGGATTTTCGAGCTTTGTTGGAGTCTCTATCAGTAGGTCCTCCTGTAATAACATTAATAACCCCAATAGTGGGGGCCTCACTTGTAGTGGCCAAGGTCCTTCATTTGCTAATCCTTCTTGAGGGACCATTTCAGCATTGGGTGGTACCTGCCTTGGTGGAGGAAGGACTTGAGGCCTTCTATTGTAAGGTCTAGGACAGGCAGCATTAAATTGGCATCCTCTCCTCGCTTGTCCTCTGAACTGCTGCTGCAAGTGCGGATGGTTAGCTCTGATACACTCCAATTCACTCTGTAGCTTGAAGCACCGATCGCTAACATGCCCATAATCCATGTGGTATTGACAAAAATAAGGGGTTGGGGGATTACGAGGATCTCCTCTATACCCTGTCGGGCATTCTAGAACACCCTGCTGATCATAGATTTCCATCTTCCATTCTTTCTAGATCCCGGGCAGGGGCAGAGCTTCAATAGCCATGACTCGAAGGGGATGGTGAGAATGACCTTCTATCCTGAGGGGTCTAGGATGAGGCACTTCAGGCAGGAAAGGCCTGACATTCTCCCTTCTAGGAGGTCTGATAGCTTCATTTTATTGAGCTATTTTAACTTATGTATTAGACATTTTGGACTCTTTGATGATGGTAATTTTTGGTATTCAATATGTTTTTACATATTGAATTTATTTGCGATTAATTGTGTAATTCCTATAATTTTAGTATTATTTCTCATGAGTTGAATGTGATGTTGTAGGGAACACGAGGAGAGCCAAAATGGAGAGATCAGAGTTGTCCATTTAGATTTGGATCGAGCACAACCGTTGGATTAATTGGAGCAGCCTACTCAATCAAAGCTTCAATTAAGGTATCAAAACCTAGCTCTAATCAAGGGCTAGGATCTGTTGGACATGTGATCGGACGACCACAACAACATCACTTAAAGCCACCTTTTCCTCCATGCAGAATAGAATCGCGATTGAGAAACCCACGTCATGCGACTCCACCTTCTTCCTCATCGTGCAATCAGCGACGTCTCCACGGTGCAGTGTTCAGCGACGGTGTTCTGGCAGGTGATCAGTGGTGGATCTCCTCCCTCTTCCATCCATCCGAAGCTTCTTTATTTCCGGTGGAGCTTGGTTCTGAGGTTAGGCAGACAACTTCATCGACAGAGAGGTTTCCAGTCACTCTTCACCAGTGACATTCCAACGCCTGCGACCGGAGCTGAGACGCCTCAGCTGGACATGGTTCGAAAGGCTGAGGTCAACTCCTACTACGGTGGTTCGACAACATCATTTCCCAGCTCTGACAGCCTATTTGATTGTCAAATTTTGGCGGTAGTCCATCATTCCAACGCTGGTGAAAAGCACGCGACAACCACTGTGTTAGTGTTTATAAGATTCATATATCTCCACAATGGCATGATATTGTCCACTTTGGGCCTAAGTCCTCATGGTTTTATTTTTGGACTTTACCCAAAAGGCCTCATACTAATGAAGATATCTTTTCATCTTATGAGCACATGATCTTTTTCATATCTTACCAATGTGGGACTTTGATTGTATTCCCAATACTCCAATAATCCCCCCTCAAACGAAGGACCACATTGACCCCCCTCAAGCTTATCTATCCTCGAAGGACATCCTCTGCTTGATGTCTGATCCTCAACCCACCAGGCCTTCCTGCAAACTGTCTGGTCCTCCTGACCCAGCTGGACTTCCTACCAGTTGTCCAACCCTTCTGACCCAACTGGACTTCCTGCCAGTGTTTGGTCCTCCCCACCCAACTGGAGTTCCTGCCTGGTGTCTGGTTCTCTTGATATGAACATGAGAGCTCAACTTCCTTCGTTCGAGGTTCATGGTTTGATATGGACCATGACTCTGATATCAATTGTTAGTATTTATAAGATTCATATATCTCCACAATGACATGATATTGTCCACTTTGGGTCTAAGCCCTCATGGTTTTGTTTTTGGGTTTTACCCAAAAGGTCTCATACCAATGAAGATATCTTTTTATCTTATAAGCACATGATCTTTTCCATGTCTTATCAATGTGGGACTTTGATTGTATTCCCAATACTCCAACACACTGTTCCGGCTCCATCCTTCCAGCTCCATCCCTTAGCTGCTGTGGTTCGATAGCTCCATATTCCATCGCCGAAGCAGTGAGCAGTCATCAACTTGTTTCGCCCTTGCCGGAGAGACTTTTCAGTAAGGGATCCGCTTCATCGATCACCGTTAGGAAGCTTTTCAACAACGTCGTTGTTCGCCGGAGAGGGTGGTTCTTACTCCAAGTGTTATGGATGATAGTTGGCTAATTTTTATTTCGATGTTTGTTGTTTGATTTGTAATTTTACTTGGATGATTAGCTGTAATTTGAATTTAATGTTTAATTGAGTGTTGCATTTGATGTTTAATTTGGTAGTTTATTTTGGAGTTTAATTAGTGGCTTCATATGGATGTTTAGTTCATAGTTTAATTGGAATGTTTAGCTTTGAGTTTGATTTGTAGTTATTGAGTTGAACTGGTTGTTGTTGATCATTTACTTAGCTTAATTGGTAGTTAGGTTGATTTTCTGCATGGTTAATTGTCATATCAGTTAATTAGAATTATTTAATCATTGTATCGTATAGTGATAGTACGATGCATGGTTGAATTGTTATTGCATAATAGGTTAGCTTTCAATTATCTATTTTGATGAATGTAGGAACCCCCAGTTGTACTATTGTTTAGAAACAAATGTCCAACCATTGAGTTCACATGAGAGATGACCCAAGTTACCCTATACTACATTAGTGTAGTTAGGGGGTTAAATAATTAATTTGGAACGGTACTGTGACAAAGACATCGTTGATCAAATTTTGGCACCATTGCCAGGGACACTCATAATGGTGTTCGTTTATCTTTAAATTGTTATCAGTTATTGTGCTTTTCTTTTGTTATTATTGCCTATCTTATCATTTTTATTTGTTACTTATCGTGTTGTTTTTGATAATGATTAGGTCTTCAAGCGATAAGCTACTTGAGCTGGATCCTAAGATTGATAGGACTTTTCACGCATTGCAGAGAGCACAGGGAAGGTCAGCTGATATATCTGACTGTAGTCCATTAGAGTTGCAGATAGTCATGGTAGACAACAACAAAACTCTGAAGGAACTTGCAGCCCCTGATGTGACTTACCAAAATTCTTGCATCAGTTGCCCAACTTTAGAGAGTGATTTTGAGCTCTGATCAAGTATAGTTGATTTGCATCCTAAGTTCCATGGATTATCTGGTGAAGATCCCAATAGGCATTTGCACGAGTTCCATGTGGTATGATCTACTATGAAGCCACATGACATTTCAGAGGAGGATATCAAACTCTAAGCTTTCCCTTAGCAGGAGTAGCTAAGGGTTGGTTATATTATCTTCCACCGGGATGCATTACTAGTTGGCTTGAGTTGAAGAAAGTATTTATGGAAAAATTCTTCCCAGTATCTAGGACTGTCACCATCAGGAAAAGCATCTGTAGTATTCAGCAAATCAATGGAGAGACATTGTTTGAGTACTGGGAGAGATTCAAGAAGTTGTGTTCCTGTTTCCCCCAGCATTATATTAGTGATCAATTGCTTGTTCAATACTTCTATGAGGGATTGCTTCCCATGGACAAAAGCATGATTGATGCAGCAAGTGGAGGAGCATTAGTGAACAAGACTTCGGATGAGGCTCGAGAGCTTATTGCAAACATGGCAAAGAATTCACAGCAATTTGGGAGCAGAGCGATTATGACTAGAGGGGTGAGTGAGGCTCACCTGGCTTCTACTGATCAGGCGGAGATGAAGAATTCTTTGCAGGAGCTTACATCATTAGTCAGGCAAATGGCTCTGAATCAAGCAAGCCAATCTTCTACAATACCTGTGCATTCTATAAGGGTTTGTGGTATTTGTTCGAGTACAAAGCATCCTTCTGATTCATGTCCTTCTCTCTAGTAGGATGAAGAAGTAGCGGCAGCAAATCAGTTTCCTTCCAAACCTTAGTATCATCAGCAATATCAGCCTTAATATCAGCAGCAGCAGCATCCTAGGAATGATCCGATGTTTGCTACTTATAATCCAGGATGGAGAGATCACCCTAATTTGAGGTATGGGAATTCATTTTATGAGTAGCCATTTCAACCAGGGCCAACATTCCAGAGGCCCCTAGCCATTCAGAGTAATACAGTTCATATCAAACCACCTATCCAGCCGATCAGAGCGGAGTCTTCCAGTTCAAGTTCAAATTCAAAATTGGAGGATCTTATGCAACAGTTTTTGGTACAGCAACAACAGTATCAATAGAATACAGATGCATCCATTCAGAGCATAGAGAGAGAGATTAGCTAGCTTGCATCTAACCTTAATCATCTACAGTCTCAGGGGTCTAGTCTGCTACCATCTCAGACCATTCCAAATCCTAAGGGAAACATCAGTGCGATTACATTGCGGAGTGGCAGAGTTACTTTGAACCCTGTAGCACCAGTTTCAGATCCAGTTGTTGTTTCTACTAGTGTAGAGCAGAGACGACCAGAGCTAGATCCATAGTCGCGACGATAAGAGTCTCTAGTTCCATTACCCTTCCCTCAGAGGCTAGTGTAGCCTAGGAAGAAGATTGTTAAAGGAAAGGCTAGGGAATTCTAGGAGCTAGTAGATTTGTTCAGCAAGGTGGAAGTCAATGTCCCTTTGTTGACAATGATTGAGCAGATTCCCAAGAATGCCAAGTTTCTTAAAGATCTATGTGTTCACAAGAACAAGCTGAAAGGTAATGAGTTGATCAGTGTAGGAAAGAATGTGTCAGCACTTATTCAGCCTTTGCCCCAGAAATATGAGGATCCAAGTGTTTTTATTGTACCTTGTGTTATTGGGAGCTATGTCTTCGAGGATGCGATGTTAGATTTAGGACCTTCAATTAATGTGATGCCAAGTTCAGTCTTTCGTTCACTTAGTATTGGACCCTTGTAGCCTACATGTGTAGTGATTTAGTTAGCCAACCGCAGTCAGACCCACCCAGCTGGGGTGATAGAGGATGTGTTGGTTAAGGTGAGAGAGCTTATATTTCCTATAGATTTTTATATTCTTGATATGGAGGGTGATACACAACATAGCAGAGATCCACTTATCTTGGGCAGACCTTTCCTCAAGACTGCCAAGACCAAGATTGATGTGTATGCAGGTACTCTTTCTATGGAGGTAGAAGATACTATAGTTTGGTTCAGTATTTTGGATGCTATGAAGCACCCGATGGAGGATCATTCCATTCTTAGCATGGATATAGCTGATGAGTTAGACTGCATGGACTTTATTTCTGAGTCTGTTTTTCATTTGGATATCACTGCACCTTCTATATTTTGTCATGATTTTGTTGATTCTGATGATTTTGATGTTAATGATGATATGTTATTAGGACCTATCTGTGGGCCCTTTTATGTGGACAGGGATATAGAATGTGTAGGGACTTGCACTCTTGAGGTGACGCCCCAAGAATCACTTCCATCAGATGTACAACCACTGAAGCTTGAATTGAAATCTCTTCCTGAGCATTTGAAGTATGTGTACTTAGATGAGGATGAACAGCGACCTGCCATTATTGCCCAAGATCTGGAGCTAGATCAGGAGTACATATTAGTAGATCTTCTGAGGCAGCACAGAAAAGCGATTGGGTGGACACTTACAGATATCCCTGGTATCAGTCCTTCTATCTGTATGCATAGGATCCATTTGGAAGAGGATGTAAAACCAGTCAGACAACCACAGTGACGGCTTAACCCACTGATTCTTGAAGTGGTGAAGAAGGAAGTGACGGGTCTTTTACAGGCTAGCATCATTTATCCTATTTCAGACAGCAAATGGGTAAGCCCTGTTCAGGTGGTTCCGAAGAAGTCTGGTATTACAATGGTTGCCAATGCAGAGAATGAGTTGATTCCCACCAGAGTTCAGAATTCTTGGAGAGTTTGTGTGGATTACAGGAAGCTTAATCAGGCCAGTAGGAAAGACCACTACCCATTTCCTTTTATTGATCATATGTTAGAGAGGTTGGCGGGCAAGTCACATTATTGCTTCCTAGACGATTACACTAGTTATTTTTAGATTTGTATTGCTCCAGAGGATCTGGAGAAGACTACTCTTACTTGCCCCTTCGGGATGTTTGCGTATCGGCGTATGCCCTTCGGACTTTGTAATGCTCCCGGGACATTCCAGCGATGCATGGCGAGTATTTTTGGTGATTTATTAGAACATTGCATGAAGGTCTTTATGGATGGTTTTTCTATGTATGGTTCTTCTTTTGATTCATGTCTGGATAATTTGTCGAGAGTTTTGCATAGATGCATTGAGACTGATTTGGTTTTGAATTTTGAGAAATGTCATTTCATGGTTGAGCATGGGATAGTCTTAGGTCATATCATCTCTGTGAATGGCATTGAAGTAGATCTTGCTAAAATTCATGCTATATCTTCTTTATCTTACCCCGCTTATGTGCGGGATGTTCGTGCTTTTCTGGGTCATGCAGGTTTCTACAGACATTTTATCAGAGACTTCAGCAAGATTGCCCTTCCCTTAACTAACTTGTTGCAAAAAGATGTGGTTTTTCAGTTTGACCAGTGGTGCAAGGACTCATTTGATCAGCTTAGGCAGACTTTGATATCAACACCGATCCTTAGACCACCAGATTGGACTCTCCCATTCGAGTTGATGTGCGACGCTTCGAATTATGCAGTGGGAGCTGTCTTGGCACAGAGAGTGGATATATTATCTCATGTGATCTGCTACGCCTCAAGAACTTTGGATGCTGCACAATCGAACTACACCACGACGGAAAAAGAGCTTTTATCGATTGTTTTTGCTTTAGATAAATTTAGATCATTTTTTCTCTGTTCTCATGTGGTTATTTTTTCTGATCGTGCAACTTTGAAATTCCTCCTGAAGAAGCCCGATGCGAAATCGAGACTGATTAGATGGATGCTTATGCTTCAAGAATTTGACGTAGAGATACGTGATAGGAACGGGAGGGAGAACTTGGTAGTAGACCACTTGAGCAGGATCGTAAGGGAGACCGAGCCCACCCCCATAGCAGATTCTTTTCCAGATGAGCAACTTTGTCACCTGCAGGGTGTGTCACGATGGTATGTAGATCTTGCTAATTATTTAGTTGCCCGTGCTATACCTTCACACTTTACTCATTCACAAGTCCACAAAATTGAAAAGTGATGCTAAGTATTATGTATGGGATGATCCTTACCTTTGGAAATTTTATAGTGATCATATCATTAGATGATGTGTACCTGATTATGAGTTTCATTCCATACTTACTTTTGTCATTCTCTGGCTTGTGGGGGGCATTTTGGATCCCAAAGGACTGCTAGGAAAGTTTTAGAGACGGGTTTGTATTGGCCCACCTTATTTCATGATGCCTATGAATTTTACAAATCTTGTGAACGATGTTAACGAACATGAACCATAAGACGTAGAAATTAAATGCCTCAACAATCCATGCTATTCTGTGAGATTTTTAATGTTTGGGGTATTGATTTTATGGGTCCATTTCGTGTATCTTTTGAATTTTCATATATTCTATTGGCAGTTGATTATGTTTCCAAATGGGTGGAGGTCATCCCTACCAAGACTGATGATTCTCTAGTTGTTGTGAATTTTGTTAGGTCTCACATATTTTGCAAATTTGGGGTACCTAGGGCGATCATCAATAATCAAGGGTCTCACTTTTGCAACAGACACATGAAGGCCATGTTAAGCAAGTATGGGGCGTTGCACAAAATTTCTACTCCTTACCATCCTCAGACAAATGGGCAGGTTGAAGCATCGTACAGAGAGATCAAATCTATACTAGAGAAGATAGTGGGGCAAGACAAGAAAGATTGGATCAAGAGACCTGAGGATGCTCTGTGGGCTTACAGGACTGCCTATAAGACTCCCATAGGCATGTCTCCTTACAGGATTATTTATGAAAAAGCTTGTCACTTGCCAGTGGAGATTGAGCATAGGGCTTATTGGGCAATGAAATCTTGCAACATGGATGCTGACAGAGCTGGGAGAGAAAGAAAACTTCAACTTCAAAAACTTAAGGAAATACAATTAGAAGCCTATGAGAACTCCCGCATTTACAAGGACAAGACTAAGAATTTTCATGACAAAAGGATTTTGAGGAAGGAGTTCCATATTGGTGATAGAGTTTTATTGTATCATTCTCATCTCAGGTTGATTAGAGGTAAGTTGAAATCCAATGGGACGGTCCTTTTTGTGTTACTAATGTGTTTCCCTATGGTGTTGTTGAGGTGCAGGAAACTTCTTCAGGGAAAACCTTCAGAGTGAATGGACACTGTCTCAAGATATATTTCATGAGGGGATGAGAGGAGCTACAGTGGAGGAAGTGGACCTTGATGATGCTTCTTCTCCGACTTGAAAGGGGAGTGTATTTTTTTATTTACTGCATTTAGTTCCTTCCTTTCATATTCGGAATAATTTGCTTTGGTTGGTTGTTTGTTCGCCTGTTTACCTAGGTTTAGTTGTTTGTAGTTGAGTTCAAATAATATTCTCTATGCTTGCCTTAGTATCATTTCAGAGGTGGTAAAAATTAGTTAAGTTTGATCATCAAATTATGGATTTTTGTGTATGATAGGAGACTTCACTTGCATGTAGTCAACTGTTAGGATGGTGAACTTTTTATTGATAGACCAAGCTTGATGTTTGATTCACCTAGTGAGGTTGTAAGTCATTCTTATCATTTACCCATTTTTGTGTGATAACACATGTGATACTTGTTGCTTTAGAATTTGCTTTGATTCTTTTCAAAACTGCAATAACATTTACTTGCATGAATATGATGAAGGATTTCACTCTTGGTTTTTTTTCTTACTTGATTTCCTTGTTTAATCCACTTGATACTTCCATGATGTCTTACTTGTCATATCTCTACATTTGCCATTTATTGTCTTTTTTTGTGGATTATCTTTTCCCGTATCTATTGTTTCCATATTGGAGGAATAGCTTGATGAGTTGCATTGTCCGAGATGGACAAAAATTTTAAGTGTGGGGGAGGAGATATTGTATTGTTGGAAATTGACATGGACGACATAGTTTTCAGCAGCTTTGAATTTATTTTCTACCCGGTGCTATTGATTAAAAAAAAAAGATCTACAACCTTTAAGACTTCATCGAGAGCTTGCTTTACTATTAGAAGAGGAGTCATCGAAGGGGAACTACTATTGTTCCTGCTGGTGAAGTTGGTAAATGGAAGGGCCTGAAGGAGGCAACTGACCATGAAATAATTTAGCCCCAATGGTGGTTATCATGAGTACTATTCTTGAACAAGATGATAATGACAAGTGGCTAGGTATGGAGAACCAAGAGCTACTTGATATTTCAGTACATATGCAGCAAGAATCCTCAATTCTCTCGAGGAATAAGCGCTTCATTGATTGGTTTTGATTTTTGAAGCTACTGAAATGGGCTATTTGGAAGCTGAAAGTCTGTTTAAGCATTTTGTAGAGCTAGGAACCAATAGAGATGCAGAATCAATGCTAGATCAACTGAGCTTTCTAGGAAAAACACTAACAACTACTCTTGTAAATGATTTTGTTGGAGTTGTTCCCAATGATAAGTTGCTTGATCTCCTAGAGATATCTATGTCATCAGACAATGCTGAAACTGTTAGAAGGGCTAGAGAATTGTTGGATTCTGGTATTGATTCGATTGCTTTGTGAATCTTAGTTTTGTCAGATCCAACTGAATCTGAAAAGGACAAGGGAGCAACTCAATTCATCTGAAATATGTAAGAAACAAGTCCAGCTGGTTTGTACACCTGCATGAACTCTGAAAAAAATTTCACAAGAGATATCCCGAGCATGGCAGTCAGAGTTAGAAGCAATCCAGAAACAGCAGTCCATCGATGCAACAGCTTTGGGCTCATTTATGAATGTGATACGGAGGTTTAAATTGCAGCTTGAAATGGTTCTTAAATCTGAGGTTTCCCAGTTACAGCAATATGATTTGGCATGCTCTGAACTTCAAGTTTTGAAGCAAGATATGGATGAAAAAAAAAACAGAAATTCTTCTTATCAAAAGCGTCAAAAGAAGGTTAACATATAGAAGCCACATTCAATTCCAAAGCTGAAACCTCAAAGGAAACTTAGGCCTGTGCATTACTGCAATGAAGAAAAAAACACGAGATCGAAACTGGAAACAATCTTACCATGTTCTTGTTTGCCTGCCACGAGAAGATGCACGTGCAAGCTTAGATGAGCTAGATACGATCCGGACAAGATGCTGTGATTAATGTCATTCACAAACCTTGAAGCAATTGCAGTAAAACAAATGGAAGAACATAACAAATCTCTAACTGTCAGTCAAAAAAGATCTAGCGCTTTCATCAATTTAATCTTCATTGGAAGAGTAGTCAGAAATTTTTTATGGTCAATTCACAAGAGATAACTGCTGCTTCTTTGAACTCTGATTGCAGATTGTTTCGGATTGCATAGAGCTCCCAAAACATCCATGATTTAATGCTACATTTGCAGAACTATGCAAGTGAAGTTTGTGTGTAGATATTTCTACTAATTTGAGCGGATTCAAATGTGTTGTCTATCATTCATGTTTACTACATGTTCAGATGGAAAATATTTTTTTTTTAGATGTCCTCAGTTTGGTGATCACCCCAGCTAGCTAAAGTTGTGGCTTACGAGAATAGATTGTAGATGCTATTGAGTGATATTTTCTTAGATCGTTATTGGAATATCTTCCTACACACTCCTAGTTGCAACTGATCAGGTTTATTCTTCCAATTATTCTATTATTTTCCTGTTCATTGTATCTTTATCTTATACCTCTTTGTATGTTTCATCTGCATTCATTTGATTCTTGATAAATCTTTTGATTCATGTATGAAATGTATTGATAGAAGTGGAGAAGTAGATGATAAGCAAGCATATGGTAGTGCAAGATTACATATTGTTTTGAGCGCGCTCCATTACTATGTTTATTATGTGAGCATCAGTGCATTTATCCACCTTGGGAGGTTTTCTATCAGGCTTGATCTATTTGATTTGATTGAAAACCATCATACATGTTGAGTATTTTAGGAGTCGGATCTTGTGATTAACTTGAATTCGGATCGATTTGGTGATCATAATTAACTAATTATTTCTATCTTTGAATTTTTGATCTGGGTATTGTTTGGGGAATGTGTGAGTCAATCATTTTCTTTATTTTCATTATTGCTCAGGACGTGCAAAAATAAGTGTGGGGGAATTTGATATCTTCAATTTATTGCGCTATTTTGACTTATGGATTATACATTTTGGGCTTTTTGATGGGGGTAATTATTGGTATTCGGTATATTTTTACATATTGAATTTATTTACGATTCATTGTATAATTTCTATAATTTCAGTTTTATTTCTCATGAGTTGAATGTGATGTTGTAGGGAACACGAGGAGAAGTATTATTTCTCATGAGTTGAATGTGATGTTGTAGGGAACATGAGGAGAGCCAAAATTGAGAGATCAGAGCTGTCCATTTAGATCTGGATTGAGCACAACCGTTGGATTAATTAGATCAACCTACTCAATCAAAGCTTCAATTAAGGCATCAAAACCTAGCTCTAATCAAGGGCTAGGATCTGTTGGACATGTGATTAGACGGCCACAACAACGTCACTTAAAACCACCTTTTCCTCCGTGCAGAATAAAATCAGGATTGAGAAACCCACGCTGTGCGACTCCACCTTCTTCCTCATCGCGCAATCGATGACTTCTCCACGGTGCAGTGTTTGGCGACGATGTTCCGACAGCTGATCAGTGGCGGATCTCCCCCTCTTCCATCCATCCGAAGCTTCTTTGTTTTCGACAGCGCTTGGTTCTGAGGTTGGGCAGACAGCTTCATCAGCAGAGAGGTTTCCGGTCACTCTTCACCGATGATGTTAAATACTAAAATTTAAAATACTAAATTTAAATGACCAAATAATTTAGGGAATAATCCTGAAATTTTTTCGGGATTTTTAGAAAATTTTAGGAATTTTTTCGGATTTAAACGGGGCTTGTACGGGATATTTGGGGGGATAATAAAAACAGGCTTTTAAAGGGCCTGTTTGGATGAGTTACTAGGATTAATTAACTTATGTTTTTCTATTTTTCCCGATTTTTCTTTCCCCTCCGCACCCGACGCCCACTTCCTTGCGGTTCCTTCTTCTCCTCGCGTCGCAGACAGTAGCCGCCGCATCTTGCCGTTCCTTCTTCCCTCATCGCACCGCAGCCAGCGACCGTCGCAGCCCGCAGCCACCGACGTCATCGTCCGAGCTCTTGCGGTCGGCTACTCCTCCGCGCCGGCATCTCCGTCGGTCTTCCACGCGCACACACTGCGTGCCTTTGCCGCTTCCTTCCATAGGCGATCGTCGGCGGTAGTGCCCGCGAACACGGCCCGGCGCGCGTTCGCCGCCCCCATCCGCGATCGTCCTCCGCCGAACAACCAACTGCCGACGGCCCCATATGGTGGGAGAGCCAGCGGAAGGGAGGATCGACGATTGGGGATCCATCGGACGTCCTCGACCTCGAGATCTTGGGATTGACAGCGGTTTCACGCTGTCGGATTGGGGAGCTGCCTTGTGGTCGACGCTTGGCCGATGGGAGGGAAGGATTTGTCGGTGGTCGCTGTAGCCAGGTAAGGACCGATTGAACTTCTAGTCGTGGTTCCCCTTTCTTAGCTTGTTTTGTTGACTTGTGGCTGTAAGGGGAAACACTCTTGTGACTGCTCTGTTGGTGGTTATCGGAGTGAGGTAAGAACCATTTTCTTCTTACTTTGGACAAATTGTGGTTTTACTTGGTTTAATCGATTGATGATTTAGAACAGCAATAATTTTCGGCGGACTGAGCGATTGGGGGGAGAGCTGTCGAGGGGAGGTTCTGTTGTAGGTATATATCGCAATTTCCTCTATTTTCTTGCAGTCCATTTCGATTCTATGTGGTGGGTGTTGTTTGTTTGCTGTGAGAATTAATAATTAAGATGGAAATTGGTAAGTTCATATATGGATGTTTATAAATGCATAATAGGTTGTTAATTGGTTAAATGATCGATGGGGATTGATGTGTAGAATGTGTTATTCGGTTAATTGTAATTATATTCAGTGGAGATAGGTTGTTAGTTGATTTCGGATAAATTCTGGGTTGTGAGATGGATAATATTTTCATATGATGAGTATTGATCATGGTGAGATTAATTGCAAGGATATGTTCTTGAATTGAAGAGTTAATCACAATTTGTGATCTACGGGTTGAGGGTCTACTTGGGGATACATAGTAGTAATTTAGCACGTTGTCATGTGCTTGGATTTGGATTTCATTTTTTAATGCTTAACAATAGTTATGCTATATGCAGGTTTCGATCACGATGCAGGTTCACGGTCGTGACAATTTGGTTGTTTTCTCGAGCAATTTATCAGGCGGGTATTTTGACTTATCTCCTAGATATAGTCAAATGTTGATATGCTAGTTAGGATAGCTTGCAATAATTTTCATGTTTATATGCCTAGTATGTTTTTGGTGCCTACTTGATACATGCATGGGATAGGTTATGATTATATCTTCCCTATTTTATTTGGATCATAATTACTTGGATTAGGGATATGTACATATTGATTGCGCATATTATTCGGATAGGTATATTTGGTTGGATTTACATGCTTTAGTATCATGCACCATCTTTGCATGATTGCATGCTGGCTGGACGGGGTTCCATTATTGTTGAGCCCGCAGCCAGTTACATGGCCTGCACACACTGCCACTAATGGGTTAGTGGTACATCAGGAGGGTGTGTGCAGTTGCTCTGTTAGGCTCCGCTGGTCCGCTCATGGGTAGCGATGAGGCAGCGTGGTAGTGGGCAGGGATCCCTCCTCTGGTCTATGACACCGGGAGATGAGAGCTTAGCTCCCCCACTCTGTTTGGGGCAAGAGGATAGGTGTACTCCGACAGCATCCTGTCCACTCGGTCACTCAGGAGCAGTGATGGCAGAGTGCACAGTTGTCATAGCCCTACCCACTCGGCTTCACCATCGCGTGTGAGGCGGCTGACTGGGGTCAGGGGTGACCATGTCATTGGCATGACATGCATTTTGCACGGATTGCATTTGTATTGTGTTTGCTGCATTATTGTATTGATGCCTTGGATGTTGCATATGATTGTCATGCATACAGGATACATGTTTGTATAGGGTGATGACTCTTATTGTAGGGCACTTGCTCCTATATCGGGGTAGAAGATTCAGGTGAGTACAGTCCTTTTGTATTTATTTCTTGCTTACTATATATATGAGACTGTACTGGCATGATTAGTATTGTTAGCTATATCTTGCTATTCATATCGACTAATATTCGCTAAGTTCTTTGAACTTACCCCGTGGTTTTATATTTATTTCAGGATGAAGCTGTCAGGAGAGTCCAGTTGCCAATCCCCCTCGTCGAAGTGGATAGGGTTTATTGGTCTTATGGTTTTGGTTATTAGTTTTATGGATTGGGATTTTAGTAGAGGATATGTTTAGGATTTATGTTTGGATTGTATACCGGTGGATGTTTTGGTTATATTTGTTATGTCCTTGTGGACTTATATTCGGTTCGTTTTGGTTGTATGTTCCTGCTTAGATGGCAGAAGGGGTAGGTCTTGATGTTTTAGATATTTTACTTATTTTGGTTGATGGCCTGAGGCCGCATATTATGTATATTGTGTTGTGGTATGTTCTGGTCGTGTTGACCGATGTATAGTGGTCGTGTAGGCCTTGTATTAAAAATTTGTATTGTCACCCGTACAGGGGAGGTGCTGTCGGATTTTCATCTAGCGGAGACTCCCTCGGGGCATGAAAATTTATTGGTATCAGAGCCAGGTTCCGAGTTCCTTAGGGTCTTTGGGTTTTGGAGTTTGCCACGTTTGGTAGGTTAACTGGGGTATTTTTGGATTGGTACAAATTTCCGATGATTTTTATGTTTCGGAAATTCGAGGTATTATTGACGAGGTCAATTTGGGGATTTAGCGGCGACGGGACATCTCCAGACGGCTAACAGGTAAATAAATTCTAAAAAATTTTCTAGATTTGGTACATAATTGTATTGGTTATATTTGGTTATGCGGTGATATCATGTTTTATCTAGTATTATTTTAACCTGATATCTGTTGGACTGTTAGATTTTTAGGTTGCTGGTTTATAGATAGCATTTGGTTATAAATTGCTATTACTGCTATACGTAGCTTGTGATCATTGTGATAAAAATGATTAGATATTATTGGTAGATGTTTACCTCTTACTTTTTGGACTGGTATTGAGATTAGACTAGTTGAATGATATGACCAAGATGGATAAATTCGTAGAAGGCATGATGACATGATTACATTGCTTACATAGTTTAGGGTATATATAGGCATATGATGCATTATTTAGTATTGCCTTGACTTTGTTCTGGCATGACCTTTTAGTTATACCCTAATTAATTTCAGCCATTGATTCCCATTAGGACTATGCTGTCGTTTATTAGACAGCTTGTTATATGTTTATATGGTTCCGTGTTTTTGCGGTGGACACCATGATTAAGACTAGTAGAGATAGAATAACTTAGATAAGGTTATTCGGTAGGAGCAGATCTTAGGAATGAAACAATATTAGTAGAACCCTAGGTGTGGAAACCCTAGGTGTAATAACCCGGATGTGCATATTGGTATAGGTTTATACATTTACTATTTCAGCTGATATGGTGATCGGATTAGTAGAGGTCATATGATTAGGATGCGATTAATCCTTAGAGGGTATATAATGTTGTTCATATTTATCGGCTGCCAACAATATCACCCATTCGTGGTTGAGGAAAGTTACAGTAGAGTTTCCCTAAAGGGGCTTTTGTGTATTTGAGGTCGAATAGGTCTCCCATGTATGGTTGAGATAATCTACTGTAAGGTTATACTCTTGCGTTATTCGTACAGAGTTGGTGATAATCGGATTCGTATGACGCTGGTAGCTAGATAGCTACTTTACGTCTTAAGTACCCATGAGATATGTTCGTGGTAGCATGTTGGGGCATGCATGATTGAACTGGTAGGATGGTATAATTTAGGCTTAACCCTCTTGCCGGGCTTGATAGTAGATTTGTGGTCCTTATTGGCCTTGATAGGCGTTTCTTGTTAGTTGGGACGAAACCTTATGATTAATCGTCTCGACGGGATTATTAGTGGGCTTATGGTTTTGATCGACCTTGATAACCGATCATGTTAGAAGGGTTGGAACGCTAGACTTAACCATCTCGATTTATTTATCTATAAGTCGATGATCTTTACCGGCTTTGGTAAACATTTTGGTATTAGAGGTGTTGAAACCCTCACTTGACTGTCTCAATGGGTTTAATTGTAGATCGGTGATCTTTATCGATTTTGATAGTCGTTCTATGCTGGATGTATTGGATAACCCTAGGCTTAACAACCTAGGATAATCGACTGCTCACACGACCTATTGGTGGTAGTACGCTAGTGCGTACAGTCAATAACTAGATATCTATATACGCGGTCTGCCCATGAGACCCATTTGTGGTAGCATGTCGTTGTCGCAGACACCGAGTCTTTCTACTGTCTGTCTACCCACGAGTTTCATTCGTGGTAGCATGTAGTTTCACGTAGACAGTGCTTAGCATATTGATTGTCGACCCATGAGTACCGTTCGCGGTAGTTCATAGACAGTTCCCTTTGTGTGCGAGAGCCACGAGGCTTTGTCGTGGTATCCAAACGAGCATTGCTTGTTGCAGTGGTTGTGTATGTTGCAGGTATATTTGTTATACCACTGATCAGGATAGTTGTAGACTGATATTGGTACTCTGAGGGTTGTGTTACTCTAGTTGTTTCCTTTGACTTTCATTATGTGCATTATGAGTATGCACTATTGTCTATACATCCACAGAGTGGTTGTACTTATTCCCTCCTCACTTATCCTCTAGGTTAACTGATGGAGGACGTGTCATGTTGACCTACCTTGGTGTCGCTCAGAGAGTTCCTTGCCGTGCTTGTCTCCCTGCATCGTCGGGATGCCGCTTTATTTACTTTATCGGTATTGCATTTTATTTATGCACTTTGGATTTTTGGTCACAATTTGATTTGGTGCCACAAAACTATTTTACTTTAAGTGATATATGTTTAGTCGTGCATGCATGCAGTTAATAAAATATTGGTATTTCTATAATTATTTTGAGGTTTTTACCATATCTGGTCCATGGATTTCGGAATATTGTCACTAAGGGGCTCCTCTGTCATTTGGATGACGGATATGCCCCCAGGACGTGACAATTTTATTGGTTTGCGGTTTTTGGTTTGTGGGTTTTGTGTTTCGAGGATTTCCTTCCTTTGAATATTTGGGAGTTCTCGTGTTTTGGGATCAGGCAAGCTGAAGGATATCTCTGAGCTATAGGAAAAGTATTGTCTTTAGTGGTTAGGGTACTTTTGTGGTTAGGAAAACTATTGACTTAGTGAAATTGCCCCTACTCATGGTCGAGGACGAGGTCGATGATGTATTGATCTTGCGGAACCTAACGATGATTTCAAAAGTACGGACTCTTAGAGGTGCCGACTGATGTTGAATTAGGAAGCTAGGGATTTGGCCTATAGCCACTAATTTGAAGGGCAAGGAGTAAACCCTCAGAAAATATCAGTCCCTACTATTAGTGATTTGGTTATGAATAAGGCGTGTATGCCTACACTAGTTAAGACGATGAAAGATCGTTTTACCTTATTATAGGAGGTGTTGGATGGGATATTTATCTGTCCTAGTATTTCTTCCAGAGAAGATCCGGAACTCTTTGTTAAAAGAGAGATAGACCTTTTAGATTTATGTGTCGATTTTCAATGATAGAATGCGGTAGTTGTGGAAGGAAATGAATATCCTTCATTATGGATAGAGGATCTATTTAGATCAGCTATAGGGCATCGATGTATGCTCTAGGATTGATTTATGACTGATGGGTTGATATTGTAGTGACATGGTGTCATACAATTATCATGGTCGTTGTGATGATTGTTATATCATCAACCTAGAGTAAAGAGAATGCAGGTGTGTAGCGACGACAATTTCATACTTGGTATGAATTGTATGAGCGTTTGATTATCTTATTAGACTTATTGACGAATTAGTCATCCAGGGATTTGGAAAGTCGTGTATTCTGGACACGATTGGCTCAGTTGTGGTTGTTGGAGTTGCGCACTCGGCCATCGTAGATGGTGGTTTTTCAGGTATTGATATGATTATTACCATAGATATGGATAGGATGCTCTAGCGGTACTACATTGCTGACTGGTTGGACTAGGAAGGTGATGGAATTTACTTGGTCTGCAGCTTGTGAAACTAGTTTCAGGGCTCAGACGATGGTTGGCTTTTACGCCGGTGTTGATTAATCATGCTGGTGTGGAAGGAAGGGTAGAGTACATGGACGTATCATTTCAGGGATCGAAGTGATTCCGATGCTATAGAATAAGACGTATCCTAAGCTTACGGCAGATAAAGGACTGCGAAATAAGCCGTTATATATATGACGTGGACTTCGCAATTATTATATTGTTTAGAAGAGGTGAGGAGCATAAATTCTCATGGAATTTTGGCTAGCTACTGGATAGCTACTATAGAGTAGCTGAAACACGAATGGTAGTAACAAGGAAGTTTGGTTGCTATAGCCTCCCATGCACTTACAGAGTGTGTGGTGGAGTGGATGTTGGACGGTAGATGGACTACTGTCTCTGACTCCGAGGAGGATAATGGTTTCCGGTAGTGGCATTAGTTTAAGGAACAGATACTTCAGGAAATTCCGATTCCGGAATAGAAGTGGAAGCGTATTATTATGGATTTTGTGGTGGGTTTGCCTAGGACACATCAAGGCCATGACGTGATTTGGGTAGTCGTTGACCGACTAACCAAATTCGTGCACTTCTTAGCAATTCGGAAGACCGACTCTCGAGATCGATTGGCAGAGTTATATTGTCGAGAGATCATCAGATTGCATGATGTTCCTTTGAGCATTATATCAGATAGAGATCCCTGGTTTACATTCCAGTTCTGGCAGAGTCTGCAGCAGACCTTAGGCACACAGTTTCATTTTGGTATTGCATTCCATCCACATACAGATGGACAGTCTGAGCGGACCATTTAGACACTAGAGGACTTGCTGAGGTCCTGTGTTATGGATTTCGGGGGCAACTGGGAGGACCCGTTGCTAGGACCTATAGAGCTCAGCATGAGGCAGAGTTGGTCCGTACTATCAGACATAGGATGACAAGGGCGCAGGATCATCAGAAGAGTTATGCAGATCGGAGATAGAGACCTCTAGAGTTCTCTATTGGTGATCATGTATTCTTGCGAGTCTCACCCATGAAAGGGGTGAAGATATTTGACCTCCGTGGTAAGCTAGCTCCTAGATATATTGGTTCATTTGAGATTTTGGAGAGGATCGGAGCAGTCGTTTACCGACTAGCGCTACCACCATCCTTGGCTGGTATTCATGATGTGTTTCATGTGTCCATGCTAAGGAAGTATGTGCCAGACTCTACACATATTCTATTAGATGTGTCAGGTTCCATTCAACCTGATGCTACTTACGCAGAGGTTCCGGCACGGATTCTGGATTACCAGAAATGATAATTGCGGAACAAGATTGTGCGATTTGTCAAGGTCGGGTAGAGGCACCTCACAGCCAACCTTGCTAGAGGAAAAGATCAGAGCTCAATACCCCACTTAGTCACTTGAGGTGTGTGACTTGTCTCCAGATATCTGAGATGGTTGTTGTGACATCTCGTACTCATACATGAGCGGGAAATTTGGGGACCAAATTTTTATTAGTGGGGAGAATGTTAAATACTGAAATTTAAAATACTAAATTTAAATGGACAAATAATTTAGGGAATAATCCTGGAATTTTTTCGAGATTTTTAGGAAATTTTAGGAATTTTTACGGATTTAAACGGGGCTTGTACGGGATATTTGCGGGGATAAGAAAGACAGGCTTTTAAAGGGCCTGTTTGGATGAGTTACTAGGATTAATTAACTTAGGTTTTTCTATTTTTCCTGATTTTTCTTTCCCCTCCGCGCCCGACACCCACTTCCTTGCGGTTCCTTCTTCTCCTCGCGCCGCAGACAGTAGCCGCCGCATCTTGCCGTTCCTTCTTCCCTCACCGCGCCGCAGCCAGCGACCGTCACAGCCCGCAGCCACCGACGCCGCCGTCCGAGCTCTTGCGGTCGGCTACTCCTCCACGCCGACATCTCCGCCGATCTTCCACGTGCACACACCGCGTGCCTTTGACACCGCCGCCACCGCGATCGAGCTATCGCCGCTTCCTTCCACGGGCGATCGTCGGCCAGTCGTCGCCCCACGCACACAGCCAGCAGTCGCGGCCTCTGTGCGCTCATCGCCCCCATCCATGGTCGTCCTCCACCGAACAGCCAACTGCCGATGGCCCCATATGGTGGGAGAGCCAGCAGAAGGAAGGATCGACGATTGGGGCTCCGTCGGACGTCCTCGACCTTGAGATCTTGGGATCGACAGCGATTTCACGCTGTCGGATTGGGGAGCTGCCTTGTGGTCGACGCTTGGCCGACGAGAGGGAAGGATTTTCCGGTGGTCGTTGTAGCTAGGTAAGGACTGATTGAACTTCTAGCCGTGGTTCCCCTTTCTTAGCTTGTTTTGTTGACTTGTGGCAGAAAGGGGGGAAACGCGGGCTGCGCGACCGTGAGGGGAGGGATGTTGGAGTAGGTTGCTCTGTTGGTGGTTATCAGAGTGAGGTAAGAACCATTTTCTTCTTACTTTGGACAAATTGTGGTTTTACTTGGTTTAATCGATTGATGATTTAGAACAGCGATAATTTTTGGTGGACTGAGCGATTGGGGGGAGACCTGTCGAGGGGAGGTTATGTTGTAGGTATATATCATAATTTCCTCTGTTTTCTTGCAGTCCATTTCGATTCTATGTGGTGGGTGTTGTTTGTTGGCTGTGAGAATTAATAATTAAGATGGAAATTGGTAAGTTCATATATGGATGTTTATAAATGCATAATAGGTTGTTAATTGGTTAAATGATCGATGGGGATTGATGTGAAGAATGTGTTATTTGGTTAATTGTAATTATATTCAGTGGAGATAGGTTGTTAGTTAATTTCGGATAAATTCTGGGTTGTGAGATGGATAATATTTTCATATGATGAGTATTGATCATGGTGAGATTAATTGCAAGGATATGTTCTTGAATTGAAGAGTTAATCACAATTTGTGATCTACGGGTTGAGGGTCTACTTGGGGATACATAGTAGTAATTTATCACGTTGTCGTGTGCTTGGATTTGGATTTCATTTTTTAGTGCTTAACAATAGTTATGTTATATGTAGGTTTCGGTCACGAGGCAGGTTCACGGTCGTGACGATTTGGTTGTTTTCTCGAGCAATTTATCAGGCGGGTATTTTGACTTATCTCCTAGATATAGTCAAATGTTGATATGCTAGTTAGGATAGCTTGCAATAATTTTCATGTTTATATGCCTAGTATGTTTTTGGTGCCTACTTGATACATGCATGGGATAGGTTATGATTATATCTTCCCTGTTTTAGTTGGATCATAGTTACTTGGATTAGGGATATGTACATATTGATTGTGCATATTATTCGGATAGGTATATTTGGTTGGATTTACATGCTTTAGTATCATGCACCATCTTTGCATGATTGCATGCTGACTGGACGGGGTTCCATTATTGTTGAGTCCGCAGCCAGTTACATGGCCTGCACACACTGCCACTCATGGGTTAGTGGTACATCAGGAGGGTGTGTGCAGTTGCTCTGTCAGGCTCCACTGGTCCGCTCATGGGTAGCGATGAGGCAGCGTGGTAGCGGGCAGGGATCCCTCCTCTGGTCTATGACACCGGGAGATGAGAGCTTAGCTCTCCCACTCTGTTTGGGGCAGGAGGATAGGTGTACTCCGACAGCATCCTATCCACTCGGTCACTTAGGAGCAATGATGGCAGAGTGCACAGTTGTCATAGCCCTACCCACTCGGCTTCACCATCGCGTGTGAGGTGGCTAACTGGCGTCAGGGGTCACCATGTCATTGGCACGACATGCATTTTGCACGGATTGCATTTGTATTGTGTTTGCTGCATTATTGTATTGATGCCTTGGATGTTGCATATGATTGTCATGCATACAGGATACATGTTTGTATAGGGTGATGACTCTTATTGTAGGGCACTTGCTCCTATATCAGGGTAGGAGATTCAGGTGAGTACAGTCCTTTTGCATTTATTTCTTGCTTACCATATATATGAGACTGTACTGGCATGATTAGTATTGTTAGCTATATCTTGCTATTCATATCGACTAATATCCGCTAAGTTCTTTGAACTGACCCCGTGGTTTTATATTTATTTCAGGATGAAGCTGTCAGGAGAGTCCAGTTGCCAAACCCCCTCGTCGAAGTGGATAGGTTTTATTGGTCTTATCGTTTTGGTTATTAGTTTTATGGATTGGGATTTTAGTAGAGGATATGTTTAGGATTTATGTTTGGATTGTATACCGGTGGATGTTTTGGTTATATTTGTTATGTCCTTGTGGACTTATATTCGGTTCGTTTTGGTTATATGTTCCTGCTCAGATGGCAGAAGGGGTAGGTCTTGATGTTTTAGATCTTTTACTTATTTTGGTTGATGGCCTGAGGCCGCATATTATGTATATTGTGTTGTGGTATGTTCCGGTCGTGTTGACCGATGTATAGTGGTCGTGTAGGTCTTGTATTAAAAATTGGCGGAGACTCCTCGGGGCATGATAGTGAGCATTCGGTGCACGTGGCCGAGTGAGACGCCTCAGCTAGACGTGGTTTGAAAGGCTGAAGTCAACTCCTACTACGGTGGTTTGACAACATCATTTCTCAACTCTGGCAACCTGTTTGATTGTCAAATTTTGGTGGCAGTCCATCATTCCAACGCTGGTGAAGAGCACGCGATAGCCACTATTTTGGCTCCATCCTTCCAGCTCCATCCCTTAGCTACTGTGGTTCAGCAGCTCCGCATTCCATTGCTAAAGCAGTGAGCATTCGTCATCTTGGTCCGCCATTGCCGGAGGGACTTTTCGGTAAGGGATCCGCTTCATCAACCACCGTTAAGCTGTTCAGCAATGTTGTTGTTCATCAGAGAGGGCGGTTCCAACTCCGGGTGTTGTGGATGATAGTCGATTAATTTTTATTTCGATGTTTGTTGTTTGATTTGTACTTTTACTTGGACGATTAGCTGTAATTTGAATTTAATGTTTAATTGAGTGTTGTATTTGATGTTTAATTTGGTAGTTTGTTTTTGAATTTAATTAGTGGCTTCATATGGATGTTTGGTTTATAGTTTAATTGGAATGTTTAGCTTTGAGTTTGATTTGTAATTAATCAGTTGAACTGGTTGTTGTTGATCATTTACTTAGCTTAATTTGTAGTTAGGTTGATTTTCTACATGGTTAATTGTCATGTATGTTAATTAGAATTGTTTAATCATTGTATCGTATAGTGACAGTACGGTGCATGGTTGAATTGTTATTACACATTAGGTTAGCTTTCAATTATTTATTTTGATGAATGTAGGAACCCCCAGTTGTACTATTGTTTAGAAACAAACGTCCAACCATTGAGTTCATGTGAGAGATGACCCGAGTTACCCTATACTGCATTAGTGTAGTTAGAGAGTTTGATAATTAATTTGGAATGACACCATTACAAGGACATCGTTGATCAAGGTCCCCGCTGAATAAGGGGAGGATTTCTTTCTGCTAGGGTGGAGGTGGACTTTTTCTCAGCTCTCCTTACTTGTAACCCCTCTTCTTCATTAATATACTCTTATGCACGACCAAGCAATTCTTCATAACCAGTAGCTGGTTTCCACAACAGAGAGCTGAGGAACGATCCTTGCTTAAGACCATGAGGAATAACAAGTCTTAAGAAGTCAGGTGTTGCTGAGGGTATTTCTTGGGCAGCAGTAGTGAAGCGATGTATATAACCTTTTAAATATTCAGCTAGCTCTTGCTTTACCTCTAGTCCTTTATAACCTGTCACTTTGCTTCCGGTCTTCACCTGGGTTCTTCGACTCCCTCCGAAGTTCTCCCGGTGTCGCCCGACCACCACAGTTTCTCGACTCTAGATTCTTCGGGTGTCACTGACCTTCAGCTCAACTTAATCATTCCTGCACACTTAGTTCAGCTCATGAGATAATGATATGACCTTAACTTTGGGTCTTCGCCATAATCAAAACCTAAGTTCAATTATCTGGTGCCCCTGCACCAACAAAATTCGTTGTAAATTTTACCTCATTTTTTATCCAAATAATTTTAATAATCCTACGAAATTTTTTCATCGCTAAATTTATTGCAAATTTTGTAACGAATTATTAAATCATTGTAAATTCTACGATGAATTTGATTTTTCATCGCAAATTTGGCGACGAAATATAAATTCGTTGCAAAATTTACGACAAATATGAAATTCATCATAGAATTTCCTAATCCCGCCAAATCGATCGCGACTGTATTTTTCTGCCAAACAATTTAAAATGTTTGACGAAAATTTTTGTCGTGAAATTTGTCAGAGTATTTGCAACAAAATTCTAGATTCGTTGCAAAATTGGCAACGAAAATAGAATATGTCATAGATTTTGCATTGAATTCCAATTTTGTTGGATATTTGGCAACAAAATATAAATTCGTCACAAAAATTACCGCTTTTTCCCAAATAATTTTAAAAAATCAAAAATTTTGCAACGAATTCCAAAAATCGTTGTAAATTTTAGCGACAAATATGAAAATCATCGCAGATTTGCGATGAATTTATATTTTCATCGAGAATCGACATTCGGACAATCAATCGACTAAAATGCATTGGTCGACTGGTCAGTCATCTAAAAAATAATCTGTGCAATGATACAGTAACACCAGTCGGCTAGATAGTCCATCAGTCGACTGGTGACCATTATTTTACAACGAATATATTTTTTTATCGCAGTTTTTGCGACGAAAATAACTTTCATTGCAAAAATTAATCTATTAGTCGACTAATATGCAATTGTGTGAATGCTCGTCAAAAAGCAGTCGATTGGGTGTTGTTTCCTATCGATTGGTATTGCAAATTTGACAACAAAAATATGTTTTCGTCAGAAAAATAGTGACGATTAAATTTTTTCACCGCTAAATCTAAAAAAGAATGAATACAGTACACCCCAATACAACCTACTATTTTTACCTATTTTAAAATTTTTCACACCAAACACATATAACAATATATAATAATTCAAATATCGTATTAAACTTATAATACAAAGATATCGAGTGTAACAAGTCAAGTAACATTTAGATATAAATTTTCAAACATTAACCACCATCATAACAACGACATTTAGACATATTATGGGCATCAACTTTTAGAGACCAAGAGGATCTGTCTTGTATTCTAACTTATTGTGTCATCCGGAATTGACATTCGTTGTTCGTGTGTTCATTAACTTATCTTCGAATTTTTTTCTGCACTATTTTGATCATCGATCGCTTAGAGTCAATATTTGTTAGACAAGCCAACCTGATATTATGTAACCAGTCTATTGCATTAAAAAGTCATATACTTTAGTCGTCGACTCTGTGGCATCTTCTGAGTCACTGCTAGGGGATTTATCCTTGTCTATTTTACAAGTGACATGGAATCACTTAGCAGTGACTCGAAAGAAGCCACAGAGTAGAAAAATAAAGCATGCGACTTATTTAGGCAATAGACTGATTACATAATATCAGGTTGGCTTGCCCGAGAAATATTGACCCTAAGCGATCAATGAGCAAGATAGTGCAGAATACAACCCGAAGATAAGTGTTGGTGCAATCGGCCCAGGTCACGATTGACCAAGACTCGAACTTGGCTCGAGAGATGTTTTGATGTTAGACAAAAACATATGACAATGTAATTGTCATGGTAAAGTCCAAGTCATGAGTACTTGGCATGGAAAGTCCAAGTGGGACACTTGGCATTTGGGAAAGTCCAAGCATGAGTCTTGGCAAGGTAAAGTCCAAGTCATGGGTACTTGGCATGGAAAGTCCAAGTGGGACACTTGGCACAAGGGAAGTCCAAGAATGTGTCTTGGCATGGAAAGTCCAACATGGGTTGGCAAGGGAAAGTCCAAGCTTGAGTCTTGGCGTTTGAGAAGTCCAAGGGGTTTGATATTGGCGGCGTAAAGTCCAAGCGGGAGTCTTGGCAGCATAAGTTTAATGGTTGGCGACGTAAAGTCCAAGCGGAGTCTTGGCGGCGTAAGTCCAATGTGCCTTGGCGGTGTAGACACCGTTACCATGACATAGCCGATGGAAGCACCTGAAGGCTAGTGCGATGGATGAACAAGTCATGGATGACTTGGTGGGATCCGAGAGGTGTGAGGCTGATGGAGGTGGCTAGAAGGCTTAGGTCTAGGCTAAGGGTGGTCTAGCAAATATGGGGGAACCATACTTAGGCTAAAACCTCATGGTTGAGGTGTGCCAGTCGACTGGTGTCATGTGGCAGTCGACTGGACTGAGTCAACTAAGGTTTGACTGTGAGAATTGCTCTAGCAGTCGACTGCCATAGGTGGGCAGTCGACTGATGGGCTCAGCAGTTGACTGATCTTGTAATCAGTCGACTAGTGCTCGTGAAATTGGGCACAGAATGGAGTTGAGGCTCGACTGGTCGAGTAAGGCTCCATCAGTTGGCTGATGGGTATCATCAGTTGACTGATGATGGATCCGTTGGACTTATCCAGTGTGGATCTAGCCGTTGTCTCACGACAACAGTGGCATCAGTCGACTGATAATCCCGATCAGTCGACTGATCGACTTTTTCCAGCACAGGTTGAAGCTTTATAAGGAGCTCGTGATGGAGGAAAATAGCATGGTTTCTTGAGAGCTTTTGGGGCGATTTGCTGCTGCAAATCAGGGTCTCCAAGTTGATATCAAGCAACCAAGCGATCAAGCATTCAAGAGCATTTGTAAAGTGTTTTCTTTACTTGTATTGCTTTGTATTTCATTGTATTTGCTTGTAGCATTTTGATTATTGTTGTAATTATATTGTACGAGGTTTCTCCACCTCCGGATTGTTCCGAGAAAGAGTGTTTATTAGTGGTTGTGTGTGCATCACTAGAGCTCATAGAGCTCGATCCGTGGAGTAAGAACCTTGAGGTTCCGAACCACGTTAAACAATTGTGTTTGCGTGTTTGTCTTGCTTTTCATTATTACTATTATTATTCCGCTGTGCATAACGAGTTTCATAGAGACGAACGACAACGAATTCCATCATCGTACGAATACGATGCTATTCACCCCCCTCTAGTGGCCTCAAATATCCTACAATTGGTATCAGAGCCCGGGGCTCTTCTACGGATTAAACGCCGGGAGCTAAAAGGCTAGAGGGAAGATGGAATTCCAAGAACAACTTGGATGGGATATCAACACACTTATCCCCTATACCTTTTATGGACAAGAAGGGTTTAGACAATGGAAGGCGAGAATTGAAGACTTCCTAATGATGAGGGACTTCAAAGAATGGTCTATCTTGATGGAGGGTTTTAGCTATCCAATAAGACCAAAGGGAGGGTTCCTTAAGAAGAAGAGATGGACCGAAGAGCAAGTCCAAGCATCCGAGAAAAATGATAAGGTGATAAATTTTTTAATTGATTTAATACCTAACAATATCTTGTGTATGTTAGGTAATTATGTAGATGCTAAAGAGTTATGGAGCCCAGTGGCAAAGCTCCATCAAAACTCATCATCGGTCCAAGAAGAAGAAGAAGAAGAGGAGTGCTCACCCTCTCAAGCTCAAGCAAGTACACCGTCATCTAAAGAGTTGAGGATTTGGAAGTTGATAGGGAATCAATTTCCGGATCGGTGGAAGAAGTGGAAGAAGTATCCACTACTAGGATTGAGGAGGAGAGGCCATCCTCCACACCGGAGCAATCTCAAGAGGAGCCATCCACCTCCGGAAGAGATAAAGAATCCACTCCGGCGCCTACAACCACTCTAGGTAACTCAAGCAATTCGGTTTTAAACAAAAATCATATAACTTGCTTTAAGTGTAGGGAATCCGGGCACTACAAGAGTAAGTGCCCAAAAAGGGTAAAGAAGGCTCAACCGGCTCCAAAAGTCAAGGATGTCGGTCCCTCAACGCATAAAATCAAGGAGGAAGTCGTTTGCTTCAAATGCCGACAACCGGGACATTACCGGAATCAATGCTCGAAGGGGAAAAAGAAGAGGCAAAATGGAGCATCACAAGTAGGGGGAGCTACTAAGGCAAACCCTAAGGTATATCATGTTAATAATGCTTTTTCTTTAGTTAAAAGTCAAAAAGCATGCTAGGAAATTTAATTCTCTTGCAATTCACCATGAAAAGCATGCTAGAAATAAATATTTGTGTTTAGGAGATAAAAGTGTCCACTTAGGAAATAAGGAGAAATTTGGGACTAATGTCCCTAAAAATACCTTACCTAGGGAATCTATTAAGAAAATACAAGAGCACCTAGGTTTGAATCCCAAGTGGACTAGGCATATGCCTAGGAAGTCCCATGCCCAAAGACCAAATCAAAATTCTAAAATTGGGCAATTAGAATTAGAGAACCAAGCCTTAATGTCAAGGCTTGAAAAACTAGAAAATACCCTCAAGATTATGCAAAATCAAATGCAAGGGTCTAATGGTCAAAGTCAAGGGTCAAAACCTCAAAGTCAACATCTAGGACCCAAGAAACAAAAGTCAACCAAGGGCAAGAATGGTTTGGGTCACAAACCTAAGCCTAAGGTGGATTACCATAGTGTTCCATTTGATTATGGAACACAAACTAGGTCTAGGAAGACCAAGGTCAATAGGGAAGTCATCCCTAAGGTTGACCAAAGGTTGTGCCTAGTGGCTAGGGTTTCTAGGAAACCTAGGGTGGCCACTAAGAAGGTTGCAAGGGGAGTTACCCCTAGAGTCAACCTAGGTAAGACCCAAATGACCAAGGATAACAAGCCTAGGAGGGTCATTAGGAGGGAATCTAGGGAGGTTATCCCTAAGGAATACCTAATTAACCCTAGGAGCTCAAATAGGTTTGGGGTTCCTAAGAGCGTGATTGACTCACGCTAGATGGGTTAGGGTGTGCCAACCTTGAGTGGATGGGTAGTTAACTCAATTATGGTAAAGGTGGCACTTTAGGTCATTTTCAAGGTTATGGTTACCTTGTGAATGTGGTTTGTTTTTAATCCTAAAAGATTGTAGGATGTACCAATATTATTTGAGAAGTTTGATAAATTGATCAAATTGGCACAATTTAGGTTTAGAGGTTAGTGTGCCAATTTTGGGTTTTTGGTATACTAGGGAGAAAAGTAGTAATATGACAAAATAAATCTAATTATATCAAATGGCAACTAATATTGAAAATTTAGGTATTATATACCTTTATTTTTTATTTGCCATGCCTTGTTTGCTATATAACATGCCATGACATCATGCTTATTTTTTTAATCACTTTATATGTCATGATAATGTTTAGGATTAAGGACTAAATGTCATGTGTTTTTAGATTTCATCTTATGCCATGACATCATGATTATGAGCATATTCTTATTTATATCATCATTAATGTCATAATCATTCATGCATTTGATTAAAATTTAGTTAAGGACAATTGGCATGACTTGAAGTCTCATGTATAAGGGAATCAAGTAGGGTTGCCTTAGAAAATGCATGAAACCCTAGATTAAATGAACCAAAACCCACATCTCACATTAAATTGACTTGTATGTGTATTTATACACCCTAGATACATGTGAGATGCTAGGATATGAGTTAAGTTCAAGGTGCATAGTTTTTGCATCTAGATGAACTCAAATTCATCCTATATGAGTAGTGGATCATTGGGAAAGCTTGTGTATAAGTCATGTACATTGAGCCCAAGTAATATGATCCAAAATAAGATTTTGAAAACATTTTAAAATCATTTTAGAAAACCTTGGTGAAGTCTATCTTTTGATAGCAATCACCATTGATGAAGTTGATACAAAGTGAGCCAAAACTTATAAGTTTTCTTCACTTTTGAATTTTGTATCAATTTCAGTATTTTATGGGTAAAATATTTTCTATTATTTTTCACCCATTGTATTGACTATAAGTAATATGCGTATCAAATTTCGTGATTTTTCGATATACGTAGAATTACTTATGATTTTCTAAAATTCGACTTTGATAACTGAAATTCGGAAATTTGATTATCGATCCACGCTTAATTGGCGATTGGTGATGTAGTGTGATTATTGTGTGATGGAGTCGACTGCCAATGCTGATTTCGAGAAAACTAGGTTTGTTTAGCCCGTGTTCATCTACGGTTAAGGTCCCTAACCACTCCTAACCCTAGAATATGCTTTGGGAAGCATTATAAAGGGTGAAAATCCATTGGATATGGATTAGAAGAGTTGTTTAGGGTTTGTATCAAATTTAAGGTGGGGAGAGTTCATGTTTGAACTTTTAACTTTATTTTTGATGGTTTAGAGTTCCTATTGGCTTAGGGATTTCCCAAGGACATTGTTGGTGCAATGGTCAAGGGGGAGCAAGCCTTTAGGGGGAGTTATCCATCTTGGGATGATGAATGTGTTTTCTCTTCTTGAAGGGGGAGAAGTTATTGGGAGAGTATCATCAATTCGGAAAATTGATGGGATTTTGAGAACCCAATTTGGAAATTGGGAGAGAGTAAAGGATTGCCTCTCTTGAGTGATATAGGACTTATCACGAGGAAGATGGTAGACATCCTAGGTATTGTTGGATCAAGGGAGAGATTGTAAGATCTCATTGGGACATGAGACATTGACCTCCTTGGAGAGATAACCTTTTTGATGTTAGTCAAAAAGGGGGAGAATATTTGGGAAAAGGTTAAATTACCGATTTGGGATAATTGGTAAGGAGTTTTTGAGTTAGATGGTCAAACTCAAATGGTTTGAAATGTTTTGTTTGGTTTTTGTCAAACATCAAAAAGGGAGAGATTGTTGGTACAATCGGCCCAGGTCACGATTGACCAGGACTCGAGCTTGGCTCGAGAGATATTTTGATGTTAGACAAAAACATATGACAATGTAATTGTCAAGGTAAAGTCCAAGTCATGGGTACTTGGCATGGAAAGTCCAAGTGGGACACTTGGCATTTGGGAAAGTCCAAGCAAAAGTCCAAGCTTGAGTCTTGGCATTTGAGAAGTCCAAGGGTTTTGGCAGAAAGTCCAAGCTGAGTCTTGGCAGATAAGTCCAATGGTTATTGGCAAGAAAGTCCAAGCGAGTCTTAGGGCGTAAGTCCAATGTGCTCAAGTGTAGACACCGCTAGCATGACATAGCCGATGGAAGCACCAAGGCTAGCGTGGATGGATGAACAAGTCATGGATGACTTGGAGGGATCCGAGAGGCGGAGGTCGATGGAGGTGGCTAGAAGGCTTAGGTCAGGCTAAGGGTGGTCTAGCAAGTATGGGGAACCATACTTGGGCTAAAACCTCATGTTGAGGTGTGCCACGACCGGTGCCATGTGGCAGGCCGACCGCGAAGTCAACTAGGGCTCGATCGCGGAAGTGGCCTAGCAATGATCGCCATAGGTGGCCGCCGATCGATTCGGTGATCGCGATCGGGTGCTCGAGAAATCGCCATGTATCGGAGTCTCACTTGGGCCGTCGAGTCGAGCTCCATCACCGATCGATGGGTATGATCACGATCGATGATGGATCCGCTGGACTTATCCAACGTGGATCTAGCCGATTGTCTCACGACAAAAGGACATCACGATCGATGGTCCCATCACCGATCGATCGACTTTTCCAAAGACAGTGAAGCTTTATAAGGAGCTCGTGATGGAGGAAAAGGCATGGTTTCGAGGGTTTTTGGGGCGATTTGTCGCAAATCAGGGTCTCCAAGTTGATATCAAGCAACCAAGTGATCAAACATTCAAGAGCATTTGTAAAGTGTTTTCTTTACTTGTATTGCTTTGTATTTCATTGTATTTGCTTGTAGCATTTTGATTATTGTTGTAATCATATTGTACGAGGTTTCTCCGCCTCCGGATTGTTCTGAGAAGGAGTGTTTATTAGTAGTTGCGTGTGCATCACTAGAGCTCGTAGAGCTCGATCCGTGGAGTAGGAACCTTGAGGTTCCGAACCACATTAAACAATTATATTTGCGTGTTTGTCTTGCTTTTCGTTATTACTATTATTATTCCACTGCGCATAACGAGTTTCGTAGAGACGAACGGCAACGAATTCAATCATTGTACAAACACGACGCTATTCACCCCCCCCCCCTCTAGCGGCCTCAAATATCCTATAATAAGTTAATGAACGCATGAACCACGGATGTCAATTTTGGACAATACAATAAGTTAGAAGACATGATAGATCCTAATCATGTCATGTTACTAGACATTATTTAAAGTCGTAGAGAGGAAACTTTTAGGCAAGCATTATATTATGAGCGTAGCAATAATCGTTTGCATATGTGTCGATCACCTAATCAAAAACAAAAAACCATGTCATAAATTAAACATTTAGAAGATAAAAATTTAAATTTTGTACATTTTATATAAACCACTAAAGAGGGACAACACGACCGTGATAAGAAGACCATGAAATACCCTAGAATGGTGAAGGCGAGAGACCCCCGCGTTGCCCGTCATTAGAAACTCAACCCATGTAGCCTGTGAGCACGCAATGGGGATCGCTGGTCCAGCAGGAGGCCTCTCGCCAGGCAGCAAGGGCCCTCATCGGTGCACGGGTATGCCCCCCATAGGGGCCATCCTTGGTCGTTAGACGCGCGACGGTCGGCGTCGACCCACTTGTGTCGATGACACCGCCGATCCGTCGGAGCCGGTGGTTTATCGAGCTAGATTCGGCGATCCACCACCAGATCCATCGTAGATCGCCGAATCTACGCAGATCGGGCGATCCACCACTGGGTCTACACAAATCCTCGGATCTGCACAAATCATCAGATCTGCAGATCCGATGATCCGTCGTCGGATCTGAGTAGATCTAGCAATCCACCATATCTGAGTAGATCCGGCGATCCGCCACCGGATCTATGCAGATCCGACGATCCAATGTGGGATCTGTGTATATCCGAAGATTTATCGTCAGATCTGCATAAATCTGGTGATCCATCGTTGGATCTGTGTAAATCTAAAGATTTGTCGTCAGACCTGGTCAGATCCGGTGATCCATCGTGGGATCTGACCAGATTCAACTGTCACGCCCCGAGAGTATGTCGTGCCGAAAAGCAAACGGACGGCATCTCCCCTGTATGTGGCAACATATCGGGTTAATACAAGACCCGTAGGCCCACAACAACAATATGATATACACAGATATCAACATATCAAACGCAGCGGAAACATACAACAGATAAAACAATATACAATGACCCAACTGTGCACTCCGGAGTGACTTGACACAACGAGAAACATAATAGAAGCCACATCGAAAGCCAAATATATACAACACATCCGTATATCACAGATACGGAAACAATACGACTAAAATCACAAAACGACAATCCCCACAAATACCACAATGCGGATTAAATATCCATCCGTCCGGTGTGAGATGGGATCACCGCGAGCTCCTAACGCCCAGGAATCTTCTACGCTATCCGGCGACGAAGCCCTGTGGTCCTGTGTGGTGAGTATAAACTCAGGGGTAATATATATAGAAAGTGCATGAACAACATATAAGGATAGATCTACAAGTATACATGTGAAGATCTACAGGTATACAGCATGAGTCCAATAGACATACAGTCCTATCCAACTCTAATAACAAGTAACTACACTAAAGTCATACTCAGTGTATATACTAAACTGATCAACTGAACATGAAGTAATGTACCAACGTACCTGACGATCTGTAACACCAGATGCTAGATCATCCTGAATAGATTTACAATAACATAACTCATATAACGTACCAAGTCAATCCCATACCTGACCAATACTCCAACATATGAACAGTATATGATCACCTGTAATAACAACCCGGTCCGTACCACACAATGACATGATGCTAATCAAATGCATATAACAGTCTGAATCAACGCATGTATCATGCTCAACACATAGTAGTAAATAAAATGCAAATGGCATGTATCATGATGTACAAGCATGTGCAACAATCATAGCTCAATCAAATGCAGCATCTCACAGGCATATGTAAAACATATATCAAATACATGGATACATATATATCAGCAATGCATATGCATGGTCACTGTCTGCGGACCCGTCCAACCACAACCCCAGAGTGGCCAGGGTGGCACGACAAATGACAACTAGCCCGACTCCAGCTGCCACCACTCTCGAGTGACCGAGTTAGGTAGTATGACTGAGTAGCGTATAAGCATAAAAAGCTAACTACTCCTAGGGGCCTCTGCTGCAAGCCACGCTGTCCCTACCCATGAGTAGACAAACGCCACACACAGGACAACTGCACGTCACATAACCACCATCTATAGTGGGCGAGTGCTAACACCACTTTGCACAGTGGCCAGGTGCGCATCTCCAGCTACCACCATCCATAGTGGCTGAGCGCGGCACATCCAATGCTCTGCCCTCAACCCTGCTACCACTACCCCGAGTGGCCGGGGAGGCAGGATGACTGACGACCCGTCTCATCCATAAGGGAGACCCAGTCGTCAGCATGCATGCAAATGTAATGATGCATAGATCCACACAAGTATCCTCGCAACACTCCCTATCTCACGGGGAGTCCTGGTCAACCAAAAGTCAAACAATGTAAGGACTATAATCCACAAGACTCTCTCTATCACACAAAGAGTCATACTCATCTGACAGTCAACCACGCTGAGACCTCTAGTCAGTAGCGATACACAATCGACCGTCCACATAACCATACACAGGCAGACAATCCATAATGGATATACCATCACGCTAGGACCTCTAGTCCATGGTCACATACTGACAACCATACAATTATCTATGCACAGACAACTAGATCCGTCATAAATGCACCACTAATACGGATATGATATAACAATCGACTCCATAATCCAAACCATCACCTAACCCTAGTGATGTAATACAGTAACCCAATCTGAAGTCACAAAGATAACCCTAACCACATGTACTTACTGAACATCTATCAGCTAATACATAATAGGGTTTATAGTTCCTATCCGTGCTAGATAATCAATGAGTAACAGAGTATATATCTCAAAGGTCAAGGCAGTACAAGCATATGATTAAACATGAGTGGATTTAAGGTAAACAGATATAAACATAAATCCAAGATCATGCACTAGAATTTGATCAAAACTACCGGACCAGGTAGATATTACCCACCTGATATGAAATCCATGCTATCCATCTCCACGTCCATGTATTTATGACAATTAAAGTCCTGTAACAATAGGTTACAGTTAAGTATCATCACACATCTAATGATCGAATCAAATCCTACATCATCCTAGTATCTCGATCAACTAATCAATATTAACAATCGAGTAATACTAAATCTAAGCTATAGCAGTAGCTTACCATCCAGTCTCACACACCGATCGGATCAGACCATAGGAAAAACATCTCAGTGACCCCAATTGCTGCCGGAAAGTCCAAGCTCTGTTGCAAACAGAGTTATCCAAGTTTAATGTTACTATGAACAATAATAATAATCATATGCATTCATAACTTACCCGGATCCATCTCACCTAGCGCGCTTACGGATCCATGGTAACTTAGCCCTGTACAATTCTTCAACCAACTGTAATTCTAATGCCAATTCAATAACACTAAAATCCAAGCTTACCTCGTGATATTACCATTGTCCAAAGCCTATCTTGAAGCATAAACTTCTGTCCAAACGACTGAACCCTAGATCAATTCAAATCTTACCTCAACTGTTCAGCTTGCATAACCCATCCAAAAAAAATCCAATGCATAATTACAACACATCCAACTAGTATAGCTTCAATTCCAGATTCCCCAAACTGTGTCGATGATGAACAATAGAAGAGCAGAGGCGACGGTGAGCTGAGCTCGAGTGTCACCTGTGGCAGATCTGAGCTCGAGTGTCACCTGTGGTAGATCTGAGCTCGAGCGACGGTGACAACGAGAAACTCCGGTCGGGCCGGCAACGATCTGAGCTTCAACAGTGAAAACGTCGTCGAGCTAGCCTCTTGAATAAACAGTCGACGATGGCAGATGGGGGGTCGACAATGGATTGAACTCGAGGCGGCTGAAGGCGGAAGAGAGGGGATCTGCCCCGCCGACGCTTCATGAAGCCAAGCTCGCAGCGATCCAAAGGAGACTGCAGATCCAAAATCAACTTCGGACGAGATCAGCTGCGGCGGCGAAGATCCAGAAATGGCAGATCAGGATCAAAGGGAAGTGAGGTCACCCTCGATCCAACTCTCGACGAGGGTGAGCTCGCTGTGATCGAGCTCACGGTGAGAACTCAAAGACGGCGATAACGCCACAAGGCACAGGAAAAGGATGGGCTGCGGTGACCAGTCGAGCTCAGGTGGCAGCGGCGATGAAGACGAAATCAGAAGAGATGACGGTCAGAAACCGCTGAGCTCGCGACGGCGCCGGCGGTAGCAGCTCCAGCTCACGGTGGTCAACAATTGATGGTCTTCTGCTCGAGGCGACCTCCAACGACCTCCGGCGACCCGGTGGCGGCAGCGAGATCGTTGCTTGCGACGGAGAAGGCGGCGATCGGGAAAGGCATCGCGTCGGAGAAGAGAAACGGAGAGATCGCGGAAGAAGGAATAAGGTCGATCACGAGTTTCCGACCCCTTTTTAAACGCCGTTCAAGCGGCCCGGTTAGACCAACCCAAGTTCAACCTAACTTCAGTTCAAGCCAACCCAAGCTCAAACCAATTGGATTTAGCCCAACCGGTTCAGACCCATTCCAGTCCAATAATTTGGCCCAACGGATTCAGCCCAATAGCTTCAGCCCAATTTCAGCCCAAGCCCCCAAATCCAGCCCAAGCCCAATAGATTTAACCCAACTAGATAACTAACCCATTAGCCCACTAATTAAGCCCAATTAATCCCAATTAATTAAAGGGTTTAATCCATATATATAAAAAAAAATTTCGTATTTTACATCAACGATTCGTAGTCGGATCTGACCAGATCTGGCGATCTACCGCTAGATCTACATAGATTCGATGATCTATATAGATCCAACAATCCACTGCTCGATCTGTGCATATCCGACAATCCACTGCTAGATCTGCTTAGATCACCGGATCTGCATAGATCGTCGGATCTGCGCAGATCACCAGATTTGAGCAGATTCGGTGATCTCTCGAATCTGAGCAAATCCGGTGATCTACCACCGAATCTGGCGATCTGTCGTTGGATCTGGCCAAATCCGGCAATTTGCCGTCGGATCTGTGTACATCCGAAGATTTTCCATCGGATTTGCGCAGATTCGATGATCCGTCGCCAGATCTGTGTAGATCCAAAGATTCGTTGTCGGATCTCGTCAGATCCGATGAGCGATCCACCACCGGATCTGACCAGATCCAACAATCCATCGCTAGATCTGTGCAGATCTGATGATCCATCACCGGATATGTGCAAATTCGACTATCTGCCGCCATATTTAGAGAGAGGGAGGAGGTCAAAGATGTACTAATAGCGATCCATTATTTTTTTTGACTGTGGATGGCTATATTTAGAGAGAGAGAGGAAGTAAAGAGAGAGAAAGGGAAAGTAGAGGAGGTTATGAGCGAGGAAAGGGGATGCTAGAAATTAAAGGACAGTTTGCGATGAAAGTTTTTTTGTCGCAGAATTCGTTGCAAATTTGTAACGAATTTTATATTTGTCACAGATTTTGCGACGAATTTAACTTTTGTCCTAAAATCTACGACAAATTTAAAATTCATCGCAGATTCTACGACCAAAAATTAATTCATCGTAATTTTGAAGAAAAATTTACGACGAATTGAATTTTCATCGTAAAATATGTGACTAATTTAGTTTTTTTGTCATAGATTTGGCAACGAAAATTATATTTGTCGTAAATATTTGGATGGATATAGCCACAATTTTTTTTTCTTTTCAAAATCTGTGATGAATTTATAATTTATTGCTAAATTTGAGATAAATTATTTTTTGTTGCAAAACTCATTGTTGATTTGCGACGACTTTGATTTTTGTGGCAAAAATTGTTCCAAATTAGCAACGAATAAATTTCATCGCTAAAACATCCTTTTTTGTAGTGAATATGTGTGACTCATTGAATGGACTTCAGACATTATTTCTCAGAGATTGTTCAAATGCATAATATGTCCACTGTTTTGCTCATCAATTACAATTGACATTGATTTCTACCGCTAAGGATGTTAGTGTCATTTGGGAATTCTTTCCTCATTCAGATAATATTGTTACTATTGTCACTTCTTCTACTAAACGCATTGTTGAGTTGCATACTACACAAAGAAATGAAATTGAGCATATGTTGGCAATTGGAGAATGTGATTTTGAAAGTAGGGTCAATCAAATTGGTAATCTATAGTGAATAGGAGCTACTCGTTGGAGTTCTCACTATGACTTAGTAAAAAGATTGATAGGTATATACGTTGCAACTTGTAAAGTTTTTGAAATTTTTAGTAAACATTCTCCAAATGGAAGAGCTAAAGCTGAAGTTTGAGGGATTTACAGAAACATAACAAACTTTGAATTTGGGTTCATTTTGCACTTAATGCATAAAATTATGAGAATAATAGATACTCTTTGTCAAATTCTTCAAAGAAAATCTCAAAATATTTTTACTGCTATTACATTTATCTCTACTACAAAACTATCCTTCAAGAACTTAGAGAATGCGAGTGGGAAGAATTTCTATGAAGTGAAAATATTTTGTTCGAGGAGATTGATGTGTCTGAACCTGATTGTATATATAAGATCGATCGTTCTCGTCAGTAAACTACAGTTGAGTATCATTACCACTTTGAAGTTTTTAATGCAACAATAGATTTCATTTTGATGGAGTTAATTATCCGATTTAATGAATCATCAGTAGAACTTCTTTCTCTTAGTACAACTTTAGATCCAAAAAGTTCATTTGCTTCAATTAATAATGATGATATTTGCAAGCTTATAACAAAGTTTTATCCTGAAGATTTCACAAATCAAGACGTCACTGCTTTGGAGTATGAATTGGTACATTATAAACTTGATGTGATGTAGAATTTGAAGGTTTCTATGCTTGTTGAGTCATATTAGCAATTGACTGAGAGTGGACAATCAAAGGTTTATGTTATATTGACTAGATTGATTCATCTAATTTTCACATTTTCTATTTAGTGAGCCTTTTCAACAATGAAACATGTGAAAATGACATTTCGCAATAAAATGAAGGGTGTCTTTTTTACTGATTGTATGACATTTTATATTGAACGAGATTTAACTAAAGATATAGATGTTAATTAAATAAATTTTATATTTCAAAATCTCATAGAGTACACTTTTATTGATCAATATAATGTAATGACTTTTCTTTTTGCTAAGATAATAATATATAATCTATTGCGTGCATTATGTTCAAAACTCCCCCAATTTTAATTCCCAGATCTCTCCCTGACAACTAACTTAATTAGTTGTGATTAAAAACAAATTAAAATAAAATAATAATAATAATAATAATGAAATTAATATTGCTATATAAATACATTTTATTATTGCTTTTTGAAATATTTTATAAAGAAAAATTTTAAGGACAAGATCAAGATAAATTCGATTAGGTTTTAACCACGTCTATTTATCATATCCTTGGGCAAAAAGGTTGGTGTAATTATATATATATATATATATATAATAAATAATAATAAGGTAATTTAAAAATAAATAAATAGATAAAACAAATTTTATTTATTTATATTAAAAAGGAATTTAATATTTAATTATTTATAATTACTAGAAAATTTTTGGATAAAAATTAGTCTAAATCCAATCGTTATTAATTATAAGGTTAATTAAGTCAATTAGTCTAAGTATATAATTAAGTCCTAGGTTATGATTTTTCCTAACTTTAATTTGGGAATTTAAAATCTCGTTCTTTTTCCCCTTTTCCTCTTCTCGCGTCGGCAACCCACGCAGTTGTCGTCGCCTGTTGTCCACGAGCATGCACTGCGTGCTCGCCGCCACGGTCATCGTTGCCAGCGGCTAGCACCGATCGCCTGCCGATCCGCCTCCACTGCTGTGACCTGTCCCACCCCTCATCGTGTGCTATTGTCTGACTCGTGTCGACAACAGCTACTGTCACTGCCGCCTTCGTCGCATTCAACATTCAGCGCAACCATCCTCGCCTTCGACCACTGCCAATCGAGCTCCACTCTTGTAGATGTTGTTGCGACCGCCATGTCAGCTCCTGCGTACACCGCCGATGCAAGCCCATAGCACCCCTCCGCTTTTGTTTCTGTGGTGTTCCCGCCGCCGACTTCCAGCCCGGATGCGAGTGGAATTTGGCGATCGTCGACTCTGCACTGTCGATGTCCAAAGGTTCGGTTGATTAGATTAATTAAATCGATTAATCCTTTAATCGATCTAGGTTTAATTAATTTTGTTTCGGTTTAAATGATTAATTAATTTAATTGATTAGATTATTTAGATTAATCCGTCAATTGAGTTAATTAAATAAGATTAAGTCTTTAATTAATCTAGGTTTAACTAATGAATTGGTATTAGATTAATCTGATTTTTTATTTAATTAATTAATCTGTTAATTAACCTTATTAAAGTTAATTAATTAATTAGAATTTGTATAATTAATTAATTAAGTTAATTGAATAAAGTTTTGAATATTACGTGGTTTATTTTAATTTATTAGATTAATTAATTAAGTTAATTAATGAGGTTTGGAATTAATCAATTAATTAGATGAGTAATTATTAATAATGAAAGAATTAGATTAAGGGTTAATTAAACAAAAAAGACTCATAATTTATTAGATAATCAGTTTAGAAATTAGTTCATAGTTGAGTTAATAATGGATTAATTATAACAGAGTTGGGAGCTGAAACATCTTCAGATTGAAAGATAGTTATGATGCTCTGCAGTCAGAGAGGTAGGTTGTTCCTTCTTTGACCTCTTTAGATCTTTTAATCTTGGTGCATGATTATTTTAGTTACGATGTTTATTTAGGTTACAATACCTTTCCACTCTATGTTCTTTTTGGATTACTTTGACCTTATATTTGCTTGACCGTTTTATACTCTACTTGGTTTCTAGGTTCCTTGCTCATCATTAACATGTAGTTATTTATTCTAGTATTTGGTTGATATTACTGTTATGTGTTTTTTTTATTGCTTTAGTATAAATTGGTAGATGCTACTGGTATATGCTTATCTATTTATTGTTTCGGTTGATATTGTGATTGGATTAGTAGAGATAGTATGATTAAGATGAGATTAATCCTTAGAAAGTATATAACGTTTCTCATATATCAACAACCAACTATGTCTTCCATTCGTGGTTGAGAGAGTCTATAGTAGAGTTTTCTTACTTTTGAATTATGGTTGCTTTGTATATCTATGGTCGATCATATCTTCCATTCATGGTTGAGAGAATCTACTGTAGAGTTGTACTCTTGGACTACCCGTTCGGAGTTAGTGATAGTTGGATTCGTGTGTCGTCTATAGCTAGATAGCTACCTTACATCTTGACTGCCCACGAGACCCGTTCATGGTAGCATGTTATTGTATGCAGTCCATAGTTAGATAACTATATACTCTGTTTGCCCACGAGACTTGTTCGTGGTAGCATGTCATTGCCCGCAGACATTGAGTCTTTGTATTGCTTGTCTGCCCATGAGACCCATTCGTGGTAGCATATGGTTGCATGCAGATAGTGCTCTGTATATTGCTTATCTACCCCATGAGTTCTGTTCGTGGTAGCATGTTGTCGCTCACAGATGGTGCCCTTGGTATTACCACGAGAGTCATGAGATTTTTGTTATGATATCTTGATATTTATTTCTTATAGGTTTATAGTTGGTTGTGTATGTTATAAGTGCATTTGTTATATTACTGACCAGGTTAGTTGCATATTGATATTAGTACTCTAAGGTTTGAGTTACTTGGGTTTACTTTCCTTTGACCTCCATTATGTTTATATTATCATGCACTATCTTTCTATACACCTACTGAGTGATTTGTACTCACTCACTCTTTTCTTTGGCCTCTAGTTTAGCTAATAGAGGGCATGTCCTATTGACCTACCTTCGCATCGCTCAAAGAGTCTCTTGTCGTGCTAGTCCCACTGCATCGTCGAGATGCTGATTTATTTTCTTTATTGTTATCGCATTTTGTTTATGCACTTTGGATTTTGTCGCAATTTGTTTGGATGTCATAAACCTGTTTACTTTTACTGACTAATTTTTTAGTCATGCATGCATATAGTTAATAAAATAATTATATTTTATATTTTAATTACTTCAAAGTTTGTACCATATTTGGTTCTAGTAATGTATTTTGGAATATTGTCACTAAGGGGCTCCTCCGTCATTTGGATGACGAATATACCTCCAGGGCATGACAATTTTATTGGTATCAAAGCTAGGTTTGCAATTTCGATTTGTAGGTTTTGTGCTTTGAGTTTTTCTTTATCTTTGTTTTTGGAGTTTTTATGTTTTGGGATCAAGAAAGTTGAAGGACATCTTTAAGTTATAGAAAAAGTAGTTATCTGTAGTAGTCACTGTACTTTCTTTATGTAATTGGAAGTTATCATTATGTTTTTTGCTAGATACTTACATATTTGGTCATAGTAGGAAATGTTAAATAGTGAGACTGCCCCTACACATGGTCATGGATGAGGTCACCCTCGAAAGTGACCTGCTGATACTGTGGGACCTAACTCTGATATCGAAAATGTAGACTCTTTGGAGGTGTCAACTGATGTCGAGTTAGGAAGCCGGGGTTAGGCATGCCAACCACCCATTGGAGGTCAAGGAGTAACGCCTCAGAATGTACCAGTCCCTACTACTACTGATTTGGTCATAGATAAGACGCATATACTTACACTGGCCAAGATTATGAAAGACCAGTTTACCTTATTTCAGGGGGACACCAATCCATGGATTGCTCGTGCATGGATGGACAATCTAGATGACTTATTTGGATATATAACCTGCATGGATGCAGAGAAGGTGGAGCTTGCTGCATATCACTTATGAGGCCAGATCATCACATGGTGAAAAATAACATTAGACGATTTTTGAGGAACAGAGCATCACTTGGAAACTATTCCTAGAGGCTTTTGAGAGATAGTATTTTCTGACCTCTTTCGATATAAGTTGTCGTCAGGAGTTTCTGAATCTTAAACAAGGCGATCGAAGCATCATGGATTACAATGTAGAATTTAGTTGACTTGTAGAATTTTACCCCACTTAGGAGCTCATGACTATGATCGTATGCTCCAGTTCGTCCAAGGTCTTATAGCTTATATCCGAATTAGAATGTCTGAATCCCTCATTGGTACTTATTGAAAGGTGTTAGACCAAGCTATATTGATCGAGATGACCCAACAAGTAACTCGGGAGAAGGAATCAGAGAGACAGATATTACAGATAGTCTCAGACGGAGGACAAGCAGCTCGATGGTCAAAAAGTGCAAAGGCATACTCAAAGGTCACGATCTAGAATTGGAGGAATCTCTCAACTAGTGAAGTTAGCTCAAACATCCTCCAAGTCTACCAGCAGAAGCGATCATATGACACTAGTTTGGTAAGATGTCATTATTATAGATTAGTTTTAATGATACTATCACACTACAAAAATAAGAGTATTTGGCGACGAATTTTGCAACGAATTTTGTAAAAAAAATTCGTTGCAATAAAATTTTGCAACGAAAAAAATTTTGTTGCAAATAATTCGCCGCCAAATTCTGCAATGAAAAAAAATCGTCGCCAAATTGCAACGAATAAAATTTTCGTTGCAAAATTCGTCGCAAAATTTGGCGACGAATAATTATTTTCATCGCAAATTTGGCGACGAAAAATATATTCGTCGCCAAATTTGGCGATGAATAATACTTTTTGTTGCCAAATTTAGCGACGAAAATAAATATTCATCACCAAAGTCTAATAAACATATTTCCATGAATAAAATTCAATTTGGCAACGAATATTTTTTCGTCGCCAAATCTGCGACGAAAAAAAAAATTCGTTGCAAAATTTTCAAGATCAGTCGACTGACGAATACAATCAGTCGACTGAATATACGATCAGTTCGACTGATCGGTCGGCTACTAAAAGTTCTATAATGTGCTACAGTAATGGCAGTCGACTGTCAAGTGAATAGTTAACTGCTCAGTCGGCTATGAATGTTCTATAAGATGCTATAGTACCATCAGTCGACTGATCATATTGATCAGTCGACTGATGATGAAAATTTATTTTGTCGACGCATTTTTCATGTATCAGTCGACTGATGGTTTACATCAGTCGACTGATACATCAATTTTTGCAACGAAAATAATTTTTTCATTGCAAATCTAGAAATTTTTTTTTTAATAGATTATACTTTTTTCCCTATTTTGCAACAAACACATACAACAATATAAACAAATTTAGACATCAAAATTTAATACTGAATTAATATATATATAACAAACCTAAACAAACTTACAATACATAGATATCATATGTGATAAGTCAAGTAACATTTAAATACAAAAAATAAATTCAAAGGTAACCACCATCATCACCATTATCATCAAAAAATACATCATCATTGTCATTATGACAGGGATCAGGAGGAGGAGCAGATCCAGAAGAAAGAAGTTGACTTGAACTTGACGTTAATTGAAGATGTTGCATAATGAACATTTGTTTCCTTCGAAATTCATTCATCTGTTCATTTAAGTCTTTTACTTGCCGAGCATTTTCTCTCGATTCAGTTTCCTTCTGCACTAGTAACTCCCTCAAATGATTAACCTCTTTGGTTAATTGATTTACTTGTGCTTTTGATGCGGGGGAGGATGAAGAAAAGACATCAGGGACTCTATAGGATCGGCTCAAAGATCCGAGTCCAATTATTCTTCCACTTTTCGGCCCTCCAGTTGCTTCAAGCCATAAATTTATATTGCTAACAGAAGGCTCGGATTCAACTGCATCATCGCTTGCACTCGAATTTCTCTGTGAAAGTTCATCGTGTTTCTCCTGTTGTGAAATAAAAAAAAATTAAATACTAACATAAGAATTTAAATTTTTAAAATTACAAACCTTCATTGTTCTAGCTCTTTCCCCACTCCACGTCTTATCTTTCTTTTGGAATGTACGGGTGAAAGTGTCTATAAATAATGGCTCAGTCCTCGTCTCCTGGGCCTAAACAAACAGTTAAAATTTATAAATTAGTGAGTATTAGATTACAAAATTATAATTTGAAAAAACTCACCAATCAATGTCTATGCTCATCGATATTTATTGATCCTCCCACATACGTGGCAAACATAACGCCGGAATTACAATGCTGATTTTACTTATTCTGCTCACTCCTCCATTTGCTATCCTCAGATCCCCAATGTGCAACAATTTTATTCCAATTCTCCTCGGTTATACAGTGTGATTTTTTATTTCTAGTTTTCACATGATTGAGTATGTTTCTGATATGATCGCCACACTTTTTCTTAAAAATCCCCCTAATCTCTAGTGTTTCACTCTCCTCCCAAGTAAATATCCGCTGCAGTAGAGAAAAATTAAATTGATTATATTAACTGCAATTTTATATACAAAATGATTTAAATAAGTTACCTTGAACTCATTCCACCACAGAATTTTTATTTCTTTCAGCGTGCTCGTATAAGTCATAGAAGCTCCGCCCCAATGGTTATTCACTATTTTATTCACCTCGTGAATAACATGTACAAAATTTATAAATATACCATAAAATAAAAAACAAACCTCATTAGATACTTATAAAAATAATATCGTATTAAAAATTAAACATAGATAATCTAAAACTTGAATACTTATGAATCTCCGCGTGGAGATATCAACTCTCTCATATCTTCCCTCTCAATGAGTGATTATTGTATCGGGGAAGATACATTAGCAGGTATCTACTGAGAACCAGAAGATCCTGCAACTGGAGAAGAGGTGGAGGGCACATTTTCTGCAAGAGCATCAGAATGTGCAGGGGCTGAAGCAGAGGAAGACTGTGATCTTCCGTCGCTACTCCGTCTATGATCGCCACGTCGAAACTAATAATAATAATTATTAGAAGAATATGATAGTAAAAAAAATTACATTTTCATATCGAATTTATAATATGAAAAATATGAAAAAATTACCATATTCATAGCAACTGGATGAACTACAAAAAAACAGTTCATTAATATATTAAATATATGAAGTTTTGAATTAGATAGTAAATTAAAACATAATTGGTACTCAATAAAAGTTACCCACAATTAGAAATCAAAGCCCGCATTATAATTTTCATCCTGGTCATGCGTCTATTCATCATCGTCATCGTCATCTTCATCGTCATCCTCTTCCTCATCCTCATCCTCATAATTAAATTCCTCATCTTCATCCTCATTCAGTTCACTTGCATCAACAACTACTACTACGCCGCTGGGATCTCATAACGTTGAAATATTATATTCTTCGATATGAAATGTATTGACAACTTCATCTTGTTGATTTTCTATGTCTTCCCAATGTTCTTCAATTTTATTACATGCTTTTGTTTTACAAACAGCTCACCAATCACTTTTGTCTCGTCTCAGACTAGGATATGAAGCATAAAATACTTGAATCGCTTGCTGTGCTAACACAAATGGTTCATACCTCTTGTATATTTTTTTTATAATTAATTTAAACCAAATTAAACTGTGGATGCACCCTCATGCCTTTGATAGGGTTAAACCAATGACACATAAATAAAATAACTCACAAATCTGAGCCTGGGTACGCTACCTCTAAAATTTCATCTAGCAAGCCATAAAATTCATTCCTTGCACCTCCATCATTAGATGACTGAACACAAACTCCACTATTCATTGTAGTTTTCCCAGTTCCATAATCTTGAGTATAAAAATTATATCCGTTTATGAAATATGTCGGCCAAGTTTTCACTATTGAATTTGAACCCCATGACAGATGTTTTACTAGGTCTTGCTCAATGTGAGCGTGATTATCAAGAACTTAAAGTCAAATAAATATGTGTTAAAGTCAAGATTTATCAAATTTATTATCATAGACTACTTACATATTTTTTTGAACCATTGTGCAAATTCTTCATCGCAGAAACGATCAAACTCATGCTCCGGAAGCTCAGAATATAGAGTTTGGAAAATCCTACCATAAAATTAAATATAACACGAACAATAATTTACGATATATGAAATATATAATATAACATTTATATACTCACTCGAAATATGACATTACTTTTGGATAGTTCAGTAAAATATATGTGTGGGTTGCTCGTCATTCCTGACCAGTTAAGTATCTACTTGTACAAGATCCACTTGGTCGATCAAGGTAGTTAAAAATTGAGAATGCCCTCAAATTTGGATCAACAAGAGCCTCATCGTTTCCTCCTGCTTTCCGACTCTTGCATTGAACGTGAGGTTCAAAATAATATGATGCAAAAGTTGTAACTTGCTCCACAATATATGCATTAACAATAGAAGCTTCAACATGAGCCTATTTTTCACTTTTTTTTTCAAGTGATAGAGGAATCTAAGAGTAATACAATAAAATGTATTAGAAAATAAATTATACTAAATTTGATCAAATGAAATAACAATGATAAAAAAAAGTAAAAAATTCACCTTTCAAACGGATACATCCATCGAATTTGAACAGGACCTCCAACTTTAGCCTCATATGGCAAGTGAACCAAAAGATGTTCCATGGAATCAAAAATGCCGGTGGAAATATTCTTTCTAAGTTACACAAAATGATCGGAATGTCTCTCTCTAATGTCTCCATGTGTGAATGACTCAATACTGTCGAGCAGATATCATGAAGGAAAATGCTTAATTCCGTAATTGCACCCTAAACAAAATTTGGTAACAGTTCCTTCAAAGCAATAGGAATTAGTCTTTCCATGAATATATGACAGTCATGACTTTTCCAACCAATCAATTTGCATTCCTTCAAATCAACGCATCTGCCAAGATTAGAGACATAACCATAAGGAAATCTCAATTATTTCAACCATTCACAAACAATCTGTCTCTGATCCTTATTCAATGTATAAACTGCTTTCAGTTTTGGTCCCCTACTATTTTCATCAACATCAAAGGCGAGTCGTTTATAGATGAGACACATATTTTCTTGCATTCAGATTGTCTTTTGTTTTTCTAGTAATATCCATTGAAGGGTGGAAACTTCGCTTCCCACTTCAACTCAGTCGCTTGTTCATGGCGATTCCGTCTTCGTCCCCGGATAAAAACAAATAATCCTTGACAAATAGGGATTACCCAAGCTACCGTTCCATCGTCGTGCTATTCGATTAGAGTGGTCACTTGAACAAACTTGTTGTTCAAACAACCTACCTCTATTCTTCGAATAGTCGTGGAATAGACGATGTACGGATCGCCGGTTTTTGTGTTTGTATTTGGGGTCCAAGTACATTAGCCACAAACACAATATACAACATGCATATAATAAGAAAAGATCATAAACAAGAATTATACCTCTTGTTATACCTCTTGATCTTCTATCGTATGTCCTATCCTCCTCTTGGACGTTGTGTGGGCAATGACCCTCCAAGAGATAAAGCCTCCTAGATCACGATCTTCCTTTCCTTGCTCGCTCCGAACAAAAGGAAGAAGAAAAGCACCCTTCTTCTCCTTACTTGCGCCAACCACCAAGGACAAGCTCCTTGGTGTCCGTCGGCCCTAAGGAGAGGGAGAGGTTTGAGCGCCGGCCAACTTCAATGGATGAACGCCAGCCAAGAGCTCCAATGGAAGAAGAAGGAGCTGCCTTAGGGAAAGGAGAAGCCGACCAACATTAAAGGAGAAGAGGAAACCCTAGTCCTTCTCTTGAGTTGTCGTTGGCCCTAAAGGAGAAGCCAACCAATGTTACCGCCCACCCCTTAACCTAAACCCTAGCTCTCCAAGGTTTCTTGCTGCCCAAGCCAAGGGAAACAAAAACCCTAATCTCCCAAAGTATATCCACGCCCAAGCCTTGGCCACCCTTTTATAGAGTTAGGCTTAAGCCTCCTTTCAATCTCCACCATCGGATCTAGGAATTTAATCTCAACCGTCAGATCTAGAGATTTAATCTCAACCGTCGGATCTAGAGATTTAATCTCCACTGTCGGATCTAGAGATTTAATCTCCATCGTCGGATCTAGAGTTTCATTTTCCATCATCGGATCTAGGCTTCATGAGGGTTTTAATAGGCTACAATAGGGACCATGAGGAGGAGTTGGATCTTGGCCACCCAATGGATCAAGCTCACATAAAGTCCGATCCATTAATGATAATCCATTCCACTAGAGGATTATCATTAATCTACCTCACCAACCCCCATAAGTCAATATTGGCTCCATATATTATTTGTACAAATATCTCCCCGTGTTTAAGATCTCGAATGTCCATCAATTAATTAATTTATTGACAATTATTTAATCAACATCTAACTCCATGAGTAGTACCACTCAACCTTATTATCATGCCGGACCAAGTCCACCTGCAGAGTTTACATGATGAACCTTATGAGCTCCTTAAGGGGACATCATCATCCTAATATATAGGATACAGTTTCTTCCTATAATCAACGACACACCATATAAATAATATCATTTTCCAACTTACCGAGCCTATCGATTTACTCTATAAATCTCGCTCATTGGTAAATCAAAGAAATAAATACTAAGTATATGTGTCCATTATTATATCGGGATTAAGAGCATGTACAACAAAATATCTGAGGTCCGATTCAATTATATAGTCAGCAATAAATCGAATCACCTCTAAGTCGGTCCTACTCAATACACACAAAGTGTACTAGTGTAATTCTATGGTTAAGACAAACCAATACGAAATCACACTACAACCATACCAATGGTTTGTCCAAAACCATCTCGGTTGTGAGCCTTTACTTATACTTCACAAGGAACTGATAACATGATCTCCCGTGTGACACTACACACTATGTTATCTACAATGTAATGTATTAGACAATATGCATAACCATAAATATGATAACAATGATCATGTGATTCTTATTTCAAAAATAAAGATGTTCATACAAAAGATAGACTTTTCAGTATACATCCTAACAATCTCCCACTTATACTAAAAGACTATGTTGTCCTCATACTGCCATACATCTGATTCCCATTCCCTCCACATGCCTATCAAAAGCTCTCGCTTGAAGGGCCTTAGTGAAAGGATCTATCAGTTCATCCTCTGATGCAATCTAGGCGACAACAATTTCTACCCACTTTACGATCTCTCGTATCAGGTGGTACTTGCGCTATATGTGTTTACTTGCCTTATGGGCTCGTGGTTCCTTCGAGTTTGCAACTGCACCACTGTTATCACAATAAATTATGATAGTACTGGGAAAACCAGGAATCACATCCAAGTCCATCAAGAAGTTCCTGAGCCATACAACTTCTTTGGCCGCCTCAGAGGCTGCCACATACTTAGCTTCCATGGTAGAGTCTGCCACACATTTCTGCTTGACACTCCTCCATACAATGGCTCCACCTCCCAAAGTAAACACAAAACCTGAGGTAGACTTATTGTTATCCCTATCTGATTGGAAGTCAGAATCTGTGTAACCCACAGGGAGTAATTGATCTGCCTGGTATACCAGCATATAATCCCTAGTCCTTCTCAGGTACTTCAATATATGTTTTATCGTAGTCCAATGTCCCTGTTGTGGATTACTCTGATATCTGCTAACCATGCCAACGACAAAGCAGATATCCGGTCTTGTACATAGCATAGTATAGATGAGGCTTCCTACTGTCGAAGCATAAGGAACCGCCTTCATCTCCTCTACCTCCTTAGATGGTCTAGGACACATCTCTTTAGATAAAGGTACTCCATGCCTAAAAGGTAGAAAACCTTTCTTGGAGTTCTGCATGCTAAAATGATCCACAATGGTGTCTATGTATGAAGATTGAGATAAGCACAACATCCTTCTCCTGCGATCACTTATAACCTTGATCCCAAGGATGTGTCCCACTTCTCCCAAGTCTTTCATATCAAACTGTTTGGACAACCATACCCTTACGTCCGATAACACCTTGACATTGTTGCCAATTAACAAAATGCCATCTACGTATAGTACAAGAAATACCACTACGTTTCCGTCACATCTCTTGTATACACAAGACTCATCCGGACTTTGAATAAATCCATAAGACTGGATCACCTCATCAAAGCGAATGTTCTAAGATCTCGAAGTTTGCTTCAATCCATAAATGGACCGACTAAGCTTGCACACAAGATGCTCTTTGCCCTTTGCAATGAATCCCTCTGGTTGCTTCATATAGATGTTCTCCTCAAGACTTCCATTAAGGAAAGTTATCTTGACATCCATCTGTCATACCTCATAATCCATATGAGCAGCAATACATAAGAGAATCTGGAGACTTAAGCATGGCTACCAGCGAAAAGGTCTCCACATAATCGATGCCCTCTTTCTGAGTATACCCCTTCGCAACAAGCCTCGCTTTGAAGGTCTCAACCTTCTCGTCTATTACTCTCTTTCTTTTGTAGATCCACTTGCATCCAATGACTTTTACACCATTGGGTGGTTCTACTAGCTCCCAGACCTGATTTAAATCCATAGATTCTATCTTAGAATTCATCGCACTTTGCCAAGATGTCGCATCTTTATCTTGGATTGCCTCATCATATGTCCAGGGATCAGGTTCATGTTCGCCATGGATCAAATCAGAAGATTCTCCCAAGAACATGAATCTATCAGGTTGTCTAACAACCCTCCCACTATGACAAGGTATCACCTGTGTATCCTCTGTGACACGCGGTGCAGTGACTTGTGGTATATCCTCTTGTACGGGTGGTACTGAAGCAGTGACTTCCCCTCTCAATTCATCCAGAACAATCTTACTCATGGGATTGTGGTTCATCACATAGTCTTCCTCTAAAAATCTGACATTCATGCTAACGATCACCCTCTGATCTCTAGGACTATAAAACAAACTACCCTTTGTTCCTCTAGGATAGCCAACGAACATGCATACTTCTATACGAGGTTTCAACTTACCAGCATCTGCCTTCAGCACATGTGTTGGACTCCCCAAATCTAAATATGTCTTAGACTAGGCTTTCGCCCAGTCCACAATTCTGTGGGAGTAGAAGGCACTGATTTAGATGGTACCAAGTTCAGAATATACACTGTCGTATCTAGAGCATACCCCCAGAACGAATCTGACAACTTAGAATAACTCATCATCGATCTAACCATCTCCATAAGAGTCCTATTCCTTCGCTCTGCTACACCATTCTGCTGAGGTGTGCCAGGTGCAGACAATTGGGATTGAATCCCAGCCTCTGATAAGTAATTCCTAAAGTCTCCCAAGAGGTACTCACCACCACGATCAGATCGTAGTGTCTTGATACTTTTACCTTGACGTTTCTCCACATCAACCTTGAATTCTTTGAACTTGTCAAAGCATTCAGACTTGCGGTGCATCAAGTAAATGTATCCATATCTTGAATAATTGTCTATAAAGAGATGAAATATTCAAAATCACCTCTTGCCTGGATAGACATAGGACCACACAAATCAGAATGAACCAACTCCAACACATCTTTAGCTCTATACCCCTTGGCCTTGAAAGGCCTCTTGGTCATTTTACCCTCCAAGCAATATTCGTAGGTTGGGAAATCTTCCACCACTAATGAACCAGAGGTCCATCAGCTATCAACCTTTGAATTCTACTTAGGTTAATATGACCTAGCCTTAAATGCCAAAGATATTTTTGGTTCATCTTTGAAGGTTCTTTTCTCTTATTGGAATTAGAAGATGAGTTATTTACTTCTATTTGCATCGTGGGAGCTTTTGGTTCAAGTGTATATTGTTGGATCGATGGGGTTCGCTAGAGGGGGGGTGAATAGCGATAAAAACTTTTTCTCATTTCTTTCGTTAAAACTCGAGAGAAGATTAATTGCAGCGGAAATGTAAAGTAAATAGAGACAAATAGGTTTTACTTGGTTCGTAGCCTTCGGCTACTACTCCAAGGCCCTAATGGTCCTTGACCACGCACGGAGGGCAAATACTAAACGAACTCCTTCTCGATGGAGATAGGAGTTAAACGAATACAAAAACTCAAGAAAGACTCAAGGTAGAGGGATACTCCCCCTCTCCTTGATATGATTTAAAGCTCGAAATAAAAACAACTTATACAAATTTAAAGATTATACCGACGACTTCAAAGATTGGAGGTTGAAGCTCTAGTCGTCGTGTCGGCAGCGCTTCGTCGTAGGGATGTCGGAGAGTCGGAGCGTATCGGAAGCACTTGGAAGCTTTTGAATTAATGAAAAACCCTAGGTTTGGCCCTCCTTTTATATCCTTTGAGCCCCTCATCGAATGGGTCTTTAGCCAATCACAAATGGGCACAAAACCCCTTGAAAAATGGTGATAACTCTTGACTACTCGAGGCTGATCCTTTGACCAGCAGTCGACTGATGGCCATCATCGATCGTGATGGCAATCGATCGATTCGCGACCTTCGGCGGTTGGTGATTGGCGATGAGTCCTCCAAGCTGGCAGTCGACTGATGCTAGCTGCAAGGCAAGGTTAGCTCAACAAAAACATAATTTCGATGGTCGTCGACCATCCGATCTCGACCTAGACCATCTATAAGAAGTCTTTGGTCGGATCTACGCTTAAGATCATCCCCGTAAAGAGGATACGACCTTACTTACGCTCGCACACACGAGCTTACCTCAGTACTTACGTGTTGCTTTTGCTTCCGGCCTTCCACTCAATTCCTTCGGCTCCCTCCGAAGTCTCTTGAGTGTCGTCCGACCACCGCGGCTTCCTCCGGGTGTCGCTAGCCTTCAGCTCTAGCGTTGAGACTTTTCTGCACACTTGATTTAGCTCATGAGATAACAATATATGCTTAACTTTGTATCGTTTGCTATAATCAAAACTTAGGTTCGACTTAGGTGCCTACTGCACCAACAATCTCCCCCTTTTTGATTTATGGCAAACCCACATACAAAGTTAAGTAAATAGCAAGCATGAAGAGTAATAATGTGCATGAGAAACAAAAAAATATGAAGATTAAGTTGGAGTAGTAAGGATTTTCTTCAAGTACTCCCCCTTGAGGAAACCTCCCCCTTGACCGAGGGTGAGTCTTGAAGAAAGACCTTAATCCTCCCCCTTGAGGGTTGCTTTAAGTAATTAACATTACTTAAAGTTGGCCTTAGTAAAACGTTTTAGTTAAGCCCTTTCTCCCCCTTAGGTAAAACATTAACGACATAAAGTTTAAAAAATAGGTTTAAGTAAAACGTAGACGGCACAAATAAGTTTAAGTTAAGAATTCTTTGGCCTTTTGGTAAAAGTTAACTAAGTTTTAACTTTTGGTTTAAATATGAAGTAAGAGTTAAGTTATCAAAAAATTTTGACCCCTTAACTTTGGCCTTTTTCTCCCCCTTTTGCCGTATATCGAAAAGGGTAAGGAGTGTGTGGAAAACAAAATAAGTGTTAAAGTCCAAGCATGTTCCCTATTTTTATATATAAAAAAAAATATACTGAAAATAAGCTCATCTATAAAATGTTCGACTCATATTTGGCTTGATTGATATGTAAGATCAACCAGTCCTGGTCAGAGTCGGTTAGTATGTATGATTATACTCCGTGGCTCATAGCGATTCACTAGCTCTACATCTGGAACCAGGAGTAAGGTCCTAACATCTCACGCCCATCTACGTGGCTAAGTACACAAACACATTAGTCCTATGTGTTGTGAGATGTACTAGCTCCTTAAATCTATAGGTGCATGATATCTAAGGTATGTCCTATGCTAGTTCCATAAAAATGAAATAGTAGTAAGAACATATAATTTGCATGTACCTATTCTATTACGCACATGCCCAATTTTCGTCTTAATAGACTAAATTCGGCTTCGGGTAGGGGTTTAGTAAATAGGTCTGCTAAGTTAGACTTCGATTCGATGTATTCGAGTTGTATGGCTCCGTTGGCCACATGTTCTCGAATGAAATGGTGTTTAACTTCTATATGTTTGGTCCTAGAGTGACATATCAGATTCTTTGTAAGATTAATTGAACTAATGTTGTCTACGTGAAGTTTAGTATTCGTAAAGTCTAACTTAAAGTCGCGGAGAGTGTGCTTCATCCAAAGAAGTTGAGTGACACACTCACCCATCGCAATGTATTCGGCTTCGGTGGTAGATAAAGCGACACAGTGTTGCTTCCTACTGCACCAACTTACTAGACTCGAGCCGAGTAGTTGACAACAACCACTCGTGCTCTTTCTATCGAGTTTACTACCGGCATAATCCGAATCGGAGTAGCCGATTAGTTCGAACTCCGTAGATCTAGGGTACCAAATACCAACGTTAAGTGTACCCTTTAGATATCTAAGGATACGCTTAACTAGGGTTAGGTGAGACTCCTTAGCACAGGTTTGAAACCTGGCGCACATACTTACTGCGAATAGGATGTCGGGTCGACTCGCAGTTAAGTATAGGAGACTCCCTATTACGCTCCTATAGTATTTTAAGTCAATGGACTTACTTTCTAGGTCTTCTCCTATGTTAACATTTATCGCCATTGGGGTGTTTATTACCTTAGCGTCTTGCATTCCAAATCTTTTAATTAACTCCTTAGTGTATTTTTGTTGATATAGGTATATACCATCCTTAGTTTGTTTAATTTGTAGACCTAAAAAGAAACTTAACTCGCCTACCAAGTTCATTTCGAACTCACTTTCCATGAGTGAAACGAACTCGTTTAGTAAGGCTGAGTTAGAGGTTCCAAAAATTATATCGTCTACGTAAATTTGAGCTATGAATATTTCTTTACCTAAGGTTTTTACGAAGAGAGTTGGGTCAACTAAGCCTTGGTTAAACCCTTTTGACTTAAGATGGATTGAAAGTCTCTCGTACCAAGCTCGAGGAGCTTGTTTAAGTCCATAGAGAGCTTTCTTAAGTTTTAGAACATGGTCGGGTTTATCTAGATTTTCGAATCTGGGGGGTTGGCTAACATAAACTTCTTCTTTAATGTATCCATTTAGGAATGCCGACTTAACATCCATTTGAAACAGCTTAAATCCTCGATGTGCGGCATAAGCTAGCAACATTCGAATGGATTCGAGTCTAGCTACTAGGGCATAGATTTCGTCGTAATCTAAGCCTTCGACTTGGCTAAACCCTTTGGCGACTAACCTAGCCTTGTTTCTAACTACTTCACCTTTATCATCAAGCTTATTTCGAAATACCCCCTTGTTCCAATTATCGTTTTGTCTTTAGGTGGTGGTACTAATTCCCACACTTCATTCCTAGTAAATTGAGCTAGCTCTTCTTGCATTGTAATAATCCAATCGGGATCAAGAAGAGCTTGTTCAATTGATTTGGGTTCTATCTTTGAAATTAAGGAAATTTGACTAAGGTTCCTATAGGATTCTCTAGTTCGAACTCCTAGATTAGGATCTCCTATCACTTGATCGATAGGGTGGTTAGTCTAAATCCTAGATTGGGTTGGGTTTGTGTCACCTAATGCTTGATCAATGGGGTGACTTGGTTGAACACTAGTTTGGTTGGAGTCATCTATCACTTGATCAATAGAGTGACTTGGTTGACTTAGGTTAGGATTAACACTAGACCTGATCTCCGGATCAGAGTTAGATCTAGTATGAATCAGTTCGCTAATTGGGGTTGCTGGGGGTTTTGTAGGTTCATGTCCTTCATCAAATACTACATTGATAGTCTCCTCGACTCTAAGGGTGTCGTGGTTATATACTCTATAAGCTCGACTTGTAGTCGAGTATCCTAGAAAGATTCCTACGTGGTTTTGGATGTAAATTTCCCTAGGTAATCCTTAGTGTTTAGGATATGTACCTTACACCCAAATACCCTAAAGTACTTGATGTTGGGTACTTTATCGTGATAAATCTCGTATGAGGTCTTAAGGTGCCTTTTTACCATAAGGATCCTATTTTGGACATAGCATGCCGTACTCACGGCTTCTGCCCAAAACCTATCGGGTAGGTCGTATTCGTTCAACATGGTCCTAGCGGCTTCTTGTAGAGTTCGGTTTTTCCGCTCCACTAGGCCATTTTGTTGAGGGGTCCTAGGGCAAGAGAATTCATGGTGGTATCCGTTTAGGTTACAGAAGTTGGTGAACCTTTGATTTTCGAATTCACCACCATGATCGCTTCTAAGTCTTTTAACCTTAAGGTCTTTTTGATTCTCGATTAATTTGAATAGATTGATTAATTGATCTAGGGTATCATTTTTATGTTTGATGAACCTAACCCAGGTAAACATGGATAGTCGTCAATTATGACTAAGCAATATTGACTTCTATTGAGTGACTTGGCTCCATGTGAATCGAATAGATCCATATGCAGGAGCTCAAGTACACTTGAGGTTCGTTCTTGGTTAGTTAACTTGTGTTGTGTCCTAGGTTGTTTTCCTTGTTGACAAGCATTACAGATTTTATTAACCAAGTTGTTGAGGTCGGGTAAGCCTCTGACTAAGCCACTCTGACTCATCTTGTGGACGAGTCTTGGGTGCGAGTGACCGAGTCGTCGGTGCCACAACCATGATTCCTCTTCCTGTGTCATAAGACATTTGGCTGAGGATTTGATTAAGTTAATTGTATAAATGTTATTTATCCTAGTTCCTTTGAGTATTGTTTTAGCTGTTTTATTTGTTTTAATTACACATTCATTTTCTAAAAATACGACCTTATAGTTATTGTCACATAATTGGCTTACGCTAAGCAGGTTATATTCAAAATTCTCTACAAGTAATATATTTTTAATAACAAAATTCGAGTTAAGCTCGATATCACCTGATCCGATGATTTTGAGCTTGCCGTTATTCCCAAAGGCTACCGTTCCTTGTCGTTTGAATCGAAGTTTTGTGAATTTGATTTGATCCCCGGTCATGTGTCGGGAGCAACCGCTGTCCAACATCCATTGATCTTTAAGGGTATCTTTTGAACCGGATGCGTATTCGTGGCTTGACTTGAAGGTAGCTTCGTAGTCCGAGTCATCCTCAGGTTCTGACTCAAGTTCAGGCTCGATCTCCGTGTCCGACTCAATTGATTTCGCCATGTAGACGTGGTCTTCGTCTTCTTCGGATGACGCTTCTTCCTCGGTTGGTGGTGGCTTGCTTGCGATTTTCTTCTTCTTTGAACCTGCAAACAAGGCTATACCCCTCTCGGGCTCCGAGTTAGACTGCTCATGAAGTTCAAAATCCGAAAAGAGTTCATCTAACCTAATTTTAGAAAGCTCCTTGGAGACCTTATAGGCATCGACCATGGATGCCCATAAGGTAGTCCTCGGAAAAGAGTTTAGGACATACCTTATAAGGTCGCGGTTTTTGACCTTTTGCCCGATTGTGTGTAGGTTGTTGACGATGTCCTGGACTCGGGCGTGAAGTTGTGTCACGGACTCATGTTTCTGCATTTTTAGATTATACAATTTATTGAAAAGAAGATCATGCTTACATACCTTGGCTTCGTCGGTTCCTTCGTGTAGCTCCACTAGTTTTGTCCAAAGATCTTTTGCGCTTATGAAGGGGCCGACGTGATTTAGCTCCTCCTTGGATAGGCCGCATTGAAGGATTTGCGTTGCCTTAGCATCAGCTTCGACTTGTTTTTTTGTCGCAATGGTCCATTGGTCATAATCCAAGGAGTCACCCACTTCATTAGTCGGAAGTGTGAAACCCGTTTGGATTATGATCCACATCTCGATTTGGGTTTTAAGAAAGCATTCCATCCGACCCTTCCAATAACGGAAGTCATCTCCGTTGTAAAACGGAGGTCGGACAGTGCTAAACCCTTCGAGATGGGCCATTAGAACAAAGAACACAAGGAGACGAAGGAAAAAAAACTAGCAATGACAAAAACACACAAAAAGTACCAAGACTCGCGTCTTGGATTAGTAGTGCGGGAGTAAATTTAACAAAGTGAAATAAATCTGAAATAAATAGAAATAAAAGAAAAATAAATCTGTGAAAAATGGCTAGACTGGTGGTTTCACCAAATCTTAGCAACCCCCGGCTTTGATACCAATTGTTGGATCGATGCGGTTCGCTAGAGGGGGGGGTGAATAGCGATAAAAACTTTTTCTCGTTTCTTTCGTTAAAACTTGAGAGAAGATTAATTGCAGCGGAAATGTAAAGTAAATAGAGACAAATAGGTTTTACTTGGTTCGTAGCCTTCGGCTACTACTCCAAGGCCCTAATGGTCCTTGACCACGCACGGAGGGCAAATACTAAACGAACTCCTTCTCGATGGAGATAGGAGTTAAACGAATACAAAAACTCAAGAAAGACTCAAGGTAGAGGGACACTCCCCCTCTCCTTGATATGATTTAAAGCTCAAAATAAAAACAACTTATACAAATTTAAAGATTATACCGACGACTTCAAAGATTGGAGGTTGAAGCTCTAGTCGTCGTCTCGGCAGCGCTTCGTCGTAGGGATGTCGGAGAGTCGGAGCGTATCGGAAGCACTTGGAAGCTTTTGAATTAATGAAAAACCCTAGGTTTGGCCCTCCTTTTATAGCCTTTGAGCCCCTCATCGAATGGGTCTTTAGCCAATCACAAATGGGCACAAAACCCCTTGAAAAATGGTGATAACTCTTGACTACTCGAGGCTGATCCTTTGACCATCGATCGATGGCCATCATCGGCCGATCGATGGCGAGATCGATCGATTGCTGACCTTCGGCAGTCGACTGATTGACGGCAGTCGAGTCCTCCAAGCTGGCAGTCGACTGATGCTAGCTGCAAGGCAAGGTTAGCTCAACAAAAACATAATTTCGATGGTCGTCGACCATCCGATCTCGACCTAGACCATCTATAAGAAGTCTTTGGTCGGATCTACGCTTAAGATCATCCCCGTAAAGAAGATACGACCTTACTTACGCTCGCACACACGAGCTTACCTCAGTACTTACGTGTTGCTTTTGCTTCCGGCCTTCCACTCAATTCCTTCGGCTCCCTTCGAAGTCTCTTGAGTGTCGTCCGACCACCGCGGCTTCCTCCGGGTGTCGCTAGCCTTCAGCTCCAGCGTTGAGACTTTTCTGCACACTTGATTTAGCTCATGAGATAACAATATATGCTTAACTTTGTATCATTTGCTATAATCAAAACTTAGGTTCGACTTAGGTGCCTACTGCACCAACATATATAAATTTCCTATCAATGCATCAGAACAGATAATCTCTTTATTTCTTTTTATAACAACTCTACCATTAAAAGAAATAGAATATCCATCCATAAACAATTTAGAAATTGAAATCAAATTCTTTCTAAATAAAGGTACATAAAGGCAATTTTTCAAAATCAAAACTTTATTCCTCTCAAAAGACAAATAAACATCTCCCACTGCAACAGCCGCCACCTTCGTGGCATTGCCCAAGTAAACGGTAATCTCCCCCTTAGCTAGTCGTCTGGTTTCCTGGAACCTCTGCAAAGTATTGTAGACATGATCAGTGGCTCCCGTATCTACACACCAGGTGCCGGTAGATAACACCGCTAAACATGTTTCAACGACTAGACCAAAGGATATACCTTTGTTCTGCTTTCGGTTGGGACAATCCTTCTTCTAATGCCCAGTCTACTTGCAAGTGAAGCATTTGCCTTTCGACTTCTTCACTCCTCCCTGAGGTCCTCTCGCCACCTTTGTCCCACCTTGTTTCTTCTTCTTCTTGCCTTTCGGCTTAGAAGCAGAAACCTTTTGGGTAACCATGGCCTTAGCCTGAGCACTCTGATGAAAAAGCCCCTCTGTCGCTTGGAGTTCTGTCAGAAGCTCCGCCAACAAATACAACCTCTTGTTCATGTTGAAATTCAGGCGAAACTGCTCAAAACTCCTAGGTAGAGACTGGAGAATGATATCGATCTGGGTTTCCCCATCAATCTCAGCTCCGAGAACTTTCAGCTCATTCAAATGAGCCATCATCTTGAGAACATGATCGCTCACGGGTGTTCCCTCGATCATGGTGGTCGTCATCAAGTTCCTCATGGCTTCCTGCCTTGCAGCCCAATTCTGGTGTTCGAAAAGCTCTTTGAGATTGAGCATCATGTCATAAGCAGTGGGCATGGCTTGATGCTGATGTTGCAATACATTTGACATAGAAGCCAAAATGTAACACCATGCCATCTCATCAGCCTTAATCCACTTCTTATAACTCTCCTTCTCCTTTTCCCCAGAATCATCTACAGGCTTAGGAGGGCACTCTTCGAAGAGTACATATTTGTACTCCTCGGCAGTCAAGACAATATCAAGATTCCTCTTCCAATCAATATAATTGGGTCCAGTAAGTTTATTTTCTTTCAGTATCACAGCAAGCGGGTTGAAAGTCATTTTTGAAAAACCTAAGAATCACATAGATCAAAATATTAGATTTCAAGAAATTATTGATTCCTCAAATAATAAAATTTTAAAATCAACCAACACCTCAAAACACCGAGAATATCGTATGCCACGATTGTGTGGACGTATACGAATTCTACATTTGTAAGAGGAAGTTTTATCCATTAATTTTACTATCTTGTCAACTTAACTTTTTGACAAATAAAATTAATAGTTGGTTCCTCTTCGGCCCTACAAATAAAAGCAGTGACTCCGATGGGGAGGATACTCCTATTTGCATCTAAGTGTTCACCATTACTCGGTACCAAGGCAATTATCTCGGGTTATGTGCCTTCCGATGGGCAAGTACACACGCTCCTTAATAATTTCCTATAACCATATTCGACCCTGTGATCCGCAAAACAAACTCATCCGATATGGAGGAAGGCACTCAGAACCGCCGCGCAAGTTTCTTTGCATCACATGTCAAATCATAATGGAGGCTGTGGGAATTTATAAAAATATCCCTCTCCCACTTAGTAATTTAAAATTGAGGAATTTTCCTAGCACATGACATGCATATCAAACAATAAGCAATAAATATGAAAAAGAAATATTTTCCAACTATTATGGCTTTTGTTCTCCAATATGCCTTCCGTCGTATCGCCATCTCGTCGCCATGTACAAGCCATCCGGAGATCCGAGCCGAGAAAAACTATTTTAATTTACATCCATCGATCCTATACTCCACGAAGGAGTGTACATGAAATCTAGATCGAAAGTAAACTAAAATAAAAAGAGTGGCTAAACAATGTCGTACTTAATTACAAAAATTAAATACTAGCCTCGTTAACCCCGAGGATTCAAATAATATATAATTACACACATACAATCACATACACACATATGGCCATAATAGTTGGATCCTATGCCTACAACCAAAAAGTTAACCTACGCACATCCTACTATTATCCGGCACATACAATATATGATAAGTGCATAAAATTAACCGAATCCTAAACACACAAAATCGAAAACCATGGCTCTGATACCAATTGAAGGTTTTGTGGAACCGAAGCTCTGATGCCACTTGAAGGGTGAAACTTCGCTTCCCACTTCAACTCGGTCGCTTGTTCATGGCGATCCCATCTTCGTCCCCAGATAAAAAAAATTAATTCTTGACAAATAGGGATTACCTAAGCTACCGTTCCATCGTCGTGCTATTCGATTAGAGTGGTCACTTGTACAAACTTATTGTTCAAACAACCTACCTCTATTCTTCAAATAGCTGTGGAATAGACGATGTACGGATCATCGATTTTTGTGTTTGTATTCGGGGTCCAAGTACATTAGCCACAAACACAATATACAACATGCATAGAATAAGAAAAGATCATAAACAAGAATTATACCTCTTGTTATACCTCTTGATCTTCTATCGTATGTCCTATCCTCCTCTTGGACGTTGTGTGAGCAATGACCCTCCGAGAGATAAAGCCTCCTAGATCACGATCTTCCTTTCCTTGCTCACTCCGAACAAAAGGAAGAAGAAAATGTTGGGTTTCCGGCACCGCGGCGTGTGTGTGTTCGATCATGTTTCGTAAACATGAGCACAGCGGAAGCAACAAAAATAATAAATACTCCTATTTATTACAACACACACAACACACGCATGCTATTACAACAAGTGTAGACATAACCGTAAATTAAAATTGCAATAAAAGAAATTAAACTACGTTATACCTTCCGTATGACGTGTAGCGGGAACGGCATCAACCGGAACGATCCTCGTAAGAATCGTCTCTATCCGTATCCACGCCGAGCTCCTCGGGATGACTTCGCCAAGCCACGAGCTTCGTCTTCGTACGGGTTACTAGCCTCGTGTTGAAGACGACGTGATCGAGAGATGATCACGATCCGAATCCAAATTCGGACCTAAAACAAGTCCTCAAGACTTGCTTCTCCGGAGAGGTATTCGCCAACCGATTGACGAATCCTTCATCCTCCACCTCAGAGGATTACCGGAGATCAAATCCCCGGTATGTTAGCCGCTGTCGGAGCACTAACCGTCGTCCAAACGACGCTCCGACGAGAGGAGAAGAAGCTGTCCAGAAAACTGGACAGCTTGGTGGAGGAGATAGGCGCCGGCCAACAAAGGAAGCCAAGTGCTTACCTTGATGCCAAACCTAAGGAGGATCGCCGGAACTCTTCCGGCAGCAGCTCGACGCCGGCGAGGAGGAAGGAAGCCGCCTTCTGGACGCCGGTTGGAGGAGCTATGGGTTGGGCGGCAACACAAGCTGGGCGGCAACTATGTGTTGGGCGGCTAGTAGGTGTTGGGCGGCAACTAGATGATTAGCTTTAGGGTTAGGGTTTAATCCCTATTTTATAGAGAACTAATTCTCTTAATGGTTAATGGATCATATCCATAAAGCCCGTTAACCCGCTCCATTAAGATAAGTTAAAATAAACCAAACCATGATGGTTTATTTTAAGTTAAAACGAACCGAACCAACTTTTGGTTTATTCGTTTAAAATAAACCAAACCCTTTGGTTTATTCTTATCCATTGGATTAGAACCAAACCATTTTGGTCCATCCATTATGTCTTCATAAGACACTGCCCATCCACGCTTCCATTGCGACTGAAACAATTTCATGCTCGCTTTATGTTTGGTCCAACCAAACATAGTTTCTCTCGGTCTGAGAATCCTATTCTCAAGCTCGTTTTAAATCCTTTGGATTACACTCGTTGTGCGTGTGACCAAATAGGTTCTCGGTTTATGTTGGCCGTCTATAATTAACCATTAATTATAGAACGATCATGAGTGGCACCTAGTAGTACATCATGATCCCCAATTAATCTGAAAAGATCAGCGGTTGATCGAACTATTTACGAAACCCTTGAGCTCGAATGAATCGTGCCCCATTCCCTTCACTCATCTTATACCCACTTGGTTGAGGACATGGTCTATTGTGTATCCCACTAAGTGTGACTACGTCACACCTAGCCCAAGTATCATTTCCTCATCCTCACAGATTCTAGTTACTCCACATGTATCGAAAGTACCTTACTCTAAACATGTATTGCTTTGGCAAAGACTTTAGTAACAATCCGACGAGAGGCCATGGGTATACATCTCCTCGCAAGGAGTGGTGAATCCTTTATAGGCTATTCAAACACCTTCGATCACTTCGACTTATACCCAATCATCCCGGGTCCACATCTCCTTAGAGATATTTGCTTAAGATGTCAAAGCATAAGTCTCCATGATCAAGATGACTTGAATACCGCAAGTCAAAGGAACATCGCACTTAAGCCACAGTAAGAACTTCATTGACATATCTATATATGCAGAGAACCATATGAAGTCTTACTACCGGTCACTCCAATGAACTAGTTACCATAACTAGCATCCACGATCAACTCGGACATCACTATGTCTCGGAGGTGAGAATCGGTGCTTGGATACACCAAGGAGTATACCTCGTGCTAGTCTCGAGAATTGATGGTGTCCAAATCCATCAATTCATCGACTAGGGATAATTAGATACATCACAATTACACATGTAGAGATACTCACTAGTTGTGATCCAATCACAAATTCTCTCATCTTTGTGAATCGTATCGTGGACATTGATAAATGAGTTTAAGATCCAATCAAATACATTAAACATGTATACTCAAATAGTGAATCTTCATTTATCATATAAATGGTTCATACATAAGGCGATTGCCTTAGGACATCTCTCATATATTACTAACAGACTCCCACTTGGCCTAATGCCAATCGCTACGGTATCCAATACCATAAGCACCAACATGACCCTCAAACTTACTTTGAGGTAATGCTTTAGTCAAAGGATCCGCTAAGTTCCTTTCAGTGGGAATTTTCTCGATTTGTATTTCAATCCTACTGATGATCTCTCTGATAAGATGATAGCGGCGAAGCACATGTTTGGATCGTTGATGAGACCTTGGCTCTTTCGCCTGTGCAATTGCTCCATTGTTGTCGCGATGAGACCGGTATTGCTTCAACAATGGTGGAATCACACCAAGTTCATGAACGAACTTCTTGATCCAAACCGCTTCCTTTGCTTCGCAGCGCAATATATTCGCCTCGATGGTAGAATCCGCTCTGATCTCTTGTTTGGAACTTTTCCAACTCATGCGCCCCATTCAAGGTGAACACGTATCCGGTGAGACATGGAATCATCCTTATGCATCTCGAAGCGCATCTGTATACCCGTCACCATGTCCCCTTCTCCATATATTAGGAACACATCCTTAGTTCTTCTCAAGTACTTAAGGATCGTCTTATACGCCCAATGATCCATTCTGGATCGGTGAGTATCTGCTCGTGACACTTTCAGGCATACGATACATCGGGCCTCGTACATAACATAGCATACATGATAGATCCTATTGCGGATGCATAGGGAATCTTACTCATGCAAATCCTCTCGTCTTCTGTGCACGGACACATAGACTTCGAAAGGTGCCTGATGGGCAGATAACCTTTCTTGGATTCTGACATGCTAAACCTCTTTAGCACTCGGTCTATATATGTAGACTGCGAAAGACCAAGCAACCGTTTCGATCTATCTCTATAGATCTTAATCCCAAGGATGTAGGTTGCTTCTCCCAGGTCTTTCATGGAGAATGTCTTGGATAACCAAACCTTAATCGATCAGTAAGATTGACACATCGTTTCCTATAAGTAATATGTCATCGACATACAATACTAGGAACACGATTGCACTCCCACTAACCTTCTTGTACACACAAGGTTCGTCTGGATTTTGTGAGAAATCAAACTTTTTGATCGTCTCATCAAAACGGATATTCCAGCTCCTGGATGCTTGCTTCAATCCATAAATGGATCGTCGCAATTTGCATACCTTGGTTTTATCAACCGATGTGAAACCCTCAGGCTGTATCATATACACGTCCTCGAGCAGGTTTCCATTAAGGAAAGTTGTTTTCACATCCATCTGCCATATCTCATAATCATAATGAGCCGCTATGGCCAGGAGCATCCGAATGGATTTAAGCATAGCTACAGGCGAATAGGTTTCGTCATAATCAACACCTTGCTTTTGACGATATCCTTTTGCCACCAATCTAGCCTTATAGGTAATCACATTACCATCCATGTCGGTTTTCTTCTTGAAAACCCACTTGCACCCTATAGGCTTTATGCCTTCAGGTGGGTCAACCAAGTTCCAAACTTGGTTTTCGTACATGGAATCCATTTCCGACTTCATGGCACCAAGCCACTTATCCCTTTCTGAACTTGTCAGCACTTCTTCATAACTGGTAGGCTCCTCATCATCAATGAGTAACACGTCGTTCGATTCACTTACGAGAAATCCATATCTCTCAGGAATGTTGCGTGTTCTACCAGATCTACGAAGATGTGGTGTTACAATAGGTCCAGCCGATTGCTCATCACTATGAGTTGTCGGCTGTTGTGCTTCACCAGGTATCTCATTAATGTCTATTTGAGTCTCTCGAGCCTCCTCAAGCTCGACGACACTCCCACTATTTTCTTGCAAGAGAAACTCTTTCTCTAGAAACACAGCATGCCTTGAAACAAACACCTTTTGTTCCACAGGATGATAGAATTGGTAACCCCTTGTTTCCTTAGGGTATCCAATAAATAGACATTTATCAGACTTAGCATTCAATTTGTCTGATACAGTTTGCTTCACATAAGCAGGACAATCCCATATCTTCAAGTAAGATACATGAGGTTTCTTACCATTCCATATCTCATATGGAGTAGTAGAGACTACCTTGGTTGGCATTACATTTAACAAGTAAACAAATTGCGAGTGCATAACCCCAAAGGACTTGGGAAGAGTTGCATGATTCATCATTGACTGACCATGTCCAACAAGGTCGATTCGCCTCTCGGATACACCATTATCTTTGTGGTGTATAGGTGAGTCCATTGAGACAATATGCCATTGTCTCTTAGATAATCAAGAAACTCTTGACTTAAGTATTCACCACCTCGATCCGATCGAAGTATTTTAAGACTCTTGTCATGTTGTTTCTCTACTTCATTTCTGAATTCTTTGAACCTTTCAAAGGCTTCAGACTTGTGTTTCATCAAGAACACATACCCAAACCGTGAGTGATCATCGGTGAAGGTAATGAAGTAGTTATAGCCTCCTAAAGCTTGAGTTGACATAGGTCCACATACATCAGTATGTACTAGACCTAGTAACTCTCCCACTCGTTCACCTTTTCCAGTAAAAGGTAACTTAGTCATCTTGCCTTTTAAGCATGATTATCGTATGAATCCAATTCAAGCGATTCAATTCCACATCGGTGTAATTCGGACATGCGTTTCTTGCTTATATGGCCAAAACGACAATGCCACATATAAGTCTAATTGATTATCTTTTGAGCACGCTTGTTGCTCGCCGATATTGAAAATGTCCTTTGGATCGTCCAACGTATAAATACCATTGCTTAAAGTTCCAGTCCCATAAAGAACCCCATTCAAAGTTATGTAACAACAATTGTTACTAAAAGTCAAATGGAACCCATTTCTATTTAGACAAGAAATAGAAATGATGTTCTTTATCAACTAAGGAACATAAAAGCAATTGTCCAGTTCTAAGACAAGTCCTACAGGGAGTTCCAACAAATCGTTAGATGGCGAGTCGACAGCGTTTGCTCCATTCCCAACACATAAATTTGACTCTCCTTGGCGAGTCTTCTTCTATTCCTTAGCCCATGTATGTCATTACATATATGTGAGCCACACCCAGTATCAAATACCCAAATTATGCGAGGAAATAGAATGACAATCAATAAAGAAGATTTCTGAAGAAGATGGGGCATCCGATGCCTTATCCTTCTTCACGGACTCAAGATGAATCTTACATTTTCTTCGCAAATGGCTCTCCTTGCCATAATGATGGCAAGTTTCCTTTTGTGCTAGTTCTACCTTCTTAGCCCTTCTCTTCTTTCCCTTCTGCTATTCCTTTGACTTCCTCTTAGAACCTTTCTTCGAGGAATCAACTACGACTTCCTGCTCATGCTTCTCGAGAAGACTCCACAGTCTTGGACATGTTGAGCGATACCCTCCTTGCATCTCAGAGGTGAAGAGCTTGGAGACTTCGAACCTTTCGAATCTCACTTGCTCATCAACCAACTCACAGAGATGAAGGACTACGATATGAGCATCCATATGCTCATGCTGCTTTCGTAGCTTGGGTTCCATCGCGGCTAGCATGATGCAACTCATTTGTTCAGAATCACTCACATGTTTCTGATAGGCCAACAATTGGTCCAGAGTTGCATAAATCACTAGACTAGCGGAAGAGGCGCTTCAAGGACATTTACAAGCTTTTCAACCTTGAGAACAATTCTCAAGCTTCTAAGCTAGTCGATGAAGCTCGGCCCAGTCAATTTATTCGAATCCAAAATGGAACGCAATTCAAAAAACATCATGATCAATTTTAGAAATACAAAACGAGCATATATGAGAAAGATGATTTTAAAATGCATCAATATACATTTATAAATCCCATTCATTTTTCGAATTTCAAAAACCCCAAAATCACTGCGGGAGATTGTAGGTCCATCTCCGAATGGGTGATATCCATCATAGTTATGAACAACCTTGGAAGAGTCAACAAGCCATTCATAACTCTGACGGTAGGTATCATCTATACGATTGCATATCACGTATATGCAACTATCACAATGTGCTATCAACTAATTGAATGTTCACACATACATCGGGTTGTTAACACATTAACAAGTATGCATCATATGCATAGCACCCAACTTCACCTCCCTTTACATCGACCTTGGAGAGAGTCCAACAAGCCGATGCTCGAGTTAAAGCCAACCCATTAATCGGGACATAGTTTTAATATGGTTAGGCGCATTCAACCAATTAGCCCAGCTTGGAGAGAGTCCAACAACCAAAGCTAACGATTGACCTCGACTCTTACCATATTAGTATTAAACTATTCCATGGTTTGAACATGTTGGGTTGGTAGGGCTTGGAGAGAGTCCAACAACCCAAACAAAAGCGGAACTCTGGTTCTAACCATATTAATGGAAGGTGTAGGCTTTAATATTGATTAAGGGTTTTATGTCTCATCCTCTTTTGCATGCAAATAACTATTATCTACATGGCATGGCATACATGGCATACATCTACATGTCACGACGCATGGCATAATGTTATGCATCTAATGCAATTACATGGCATACAATTATGTCATGTATATAATTTCCTTATATGTCATAACTATTTATGGAAATAAAATATGTTTAAGATTTGATTCTCCAAATCAAATCATAATTAAATTAGGAAACAAATTTCCAAATCTAATCACATATTTTATTCATGGAATTATTTGATTAAGGAAAATCTATTTAGGAAACCAATTTCCTAAATCATTAAAACTACTTATGGAAATAAAATATTTTAAGATTTGATTTCCCAAATCAAATCATGATTAAATTAGGAAATAAATTTCCAGAATCTAATCAAATATTTTATTTAAGGAAAATATCAATTTCCATAAATACTTCCAACTTTCCAAAAGTGGAAGATTTCCATAAATACTTCTAGACTTTCCAAAATTAAAAATTTCCATAAATACTTCTAAATTTCCAAAATTCAGAAAATTTCCAGAAATACATTATGACTATCGCAAAACTATTTTACGATTATGTCGAAACACAACCTGGGCTCTGATACCACTGTTAGGTTTCCTGCACCAAGGCGTGTGTGTGTTCGATCATGTTTCGTAAACATGAGCACAGCGGAAGCAACAAAAATAATAAATACTCCTATTTATTACAACACACACAACACACGCATGCTATTACAACAAGTGTAGACATAACCGTAAATTAAAATTGCAATAAAAGAAATTAAACTACGTTATACCTTCCGTATGACGTGTAGCGGGAACGGCATCAACCGGAACGATCCTCGTAAGAATCGTCTCTATCCGTATCCACGCCGAGCTCCTCGGGATGACTTCGCCAAGCCACGAGCTTCGTCTTCGTACGGGTTACTAGCCTCGTGTTGAAGACGACGTGATCGAGAGATGATCACGATCCGAATCCAAATTCGGACCTAAAACAAGTCCTCAAGACTTGCTTCTCCGGAGAGGTATTCGCCAACCGATTGACGAATCCTTCGTCCTCCACCTCAGAGGATTACCGGAGATCAAATCCCCGGTATGTTAGCCGCTGTCGGAGCACTAACCGTCGTCCAAACGACGCTCCGACGAGAGGAAAAGAAGCTGTCCAGAAAACTGGACAGCTTGGTGGAGGAGATAGGCGCCGGCCAACAAAGGAAGCCAAGTGCTTACCTTGATGCCAAACCTAAGGAGGATCGCCGGAACTCTTCGGGCAGCCCGCGAGGAGGAAGGAAGCCGCCTTCTGGACGCTGGTTGGAGGAGCTATGGGTTGGGCGGCAACACAAGCTGGGCGGCAACTATGTGTTGGGCGGCTAGTAGGTGTTGGGCGGCAACTAGATGATTAGCTTTAGGGTTAGGGTTTAATCCCTATTTTATAGAGAACTAATTCTCTTAATGGTTAATGGATCATATCCATAAAGCCCGTTAACCCGCTCCATTAAGATAAGTTAAAATAAACCAAACCATGATGGTTTATTTTAAGTTAAAACGAACCTAACCAACTTTGGTTTATTCGCTTAAAATAAACCAAACCCTTTGGTTTATTCTTATCCATTGGATTAGAACCAAACCATTTTGGTCCATCCATTATGTCTTCATAAGACACCGCCCATCCACGCTTCCATTGCGACTGAAACAATTTCATGCTCGCTTTATGTTTGGTCCAACCAAACATAGTTTCTCTCGGTCTGAGAATCCCATTCTCAAGCTCGTTTTAAATCCTTTGGATTACACTCGCCAGCGTGTGACCAAATAGGTTCTCGGTTTATGTTGGCCGCCTATAATTAACCATTAATTATAGAACGATCATGAGTGGCACCTAGTAGTACATCATGATCCCCAATTAATCAAAAGATCAACGTTGATCCGTAACTATTTCAAACCCTTCGAGAGCTCGAATGAATCGTGCCCCATTCCCTTCACTCATCTTATACCCACTTGGTTCAGGACATGGTCTATTGTGTCAGTCCCCACTAGGCTGACTACGTCACACCTAGCCCAAGTATCATTTCCTCGTCCTACGGATTCTAGTTACTCTACATGTATCGAAGAGTACCTTACTCTAAACATGTATTGCTTTGGCCAAAGACTTTAGTAACAATCCGACGAGAGGCCATGGGTATACATCTCCTCGCAAGGAGTGGTGAATCCTTTATAGGCTATTCAAACACCTTCGATCACTTCGACTTATACCCAATCATCCCGGTCCACATCTCCTTAGAGATGCTTGCTTAAGATGTCAAAGCATAAGTCTCCATGATCAAGATGACTTGAATACCGCAAGTCAAAGGAACATCGCACTTAAGCCACAAGAAGAACTTCATTGACATATCTATATATGCAGAGAACCATATGAAGTCTTACTACTGGTCACTCCAATGAACTAGTTACCATAACTAGCATCCACGATCAACTCGACATCACTATGTCTCCACCAAAGGAGAATCACCGCTTGGATACACCAAGGAGTATACCTCGTAGTCTCATGTAATCTGATGGTGTCCAAATCCATCAATTCATCGACTAGGATAATTCCGATACATCACAATTACACATGTAGAGATACTCACTAGTTGTGATCCAATCACAAATTCTCTCATGCTGTGAATCGTATCGTGGACATTCAGTAAATGAGTTTAAGATCCAATCAAATACATTAAACATGTATACTCAAATAGTGAATCTTCATTTATCATATAAATGGTTCATACATAAGGCGATTACCTTAGGACATCTCTCATATATTACTAACAGAAAAGCACCCTTCTTCTCCTTACTTGTGCCAACCACCAAGGACATGCTCCTTGGTGTCCGCCGACCCTAAGGAGAGGGAGAGGTTTGAGCGCCGGCCAACTTTAATGGATGAACGCCGACCAAGAGCTCCAATGGAAGAAGGATCTGCCCTAGGGATAGGAGAAGCCGACCAAGATTAAAGGAGAAGAGGAAACCCTAGTCCTTCTCTTGAGTTGCTGCCGGCCCTAAAGGAGAAGCCAACCAATGTTGCTGCCCACCCCTTAAACTAAACCCTAGCTCTCCAAGGTTTCTTGCCGCCCAAGCCAAGGGAAACAAAAACCCTAATCTCCCAAAGTATATCCACGCCCAAGCCTTGGCCACCCTTTTATAGAGTTAGGCTTAAGCCTCCTTTTAATCTCCACCGTCGGATCTAGGGATTTAATCTCAACCGTCAGATCTAGAGATTTAATCTCAACCGTCGGATCTAGAGATTTAATTTCCACCATCGGATCTAGAGTTTCATTTTCCATCATCGGATCTAGGCTTCATGAGGGTTTTAATAGGCTACAATAGGGACCATGAGGAGGAGTTGGATCTTGGCCACCCAATGGACCAAGCCCACATAAAGTCCAATCCATTAATGATAATCCATTCCACTAGAGGATTATCATTAATCTACCTCACCAACCCCCATAAGTCAATATGGGCTCCATATATTATTTGTATAAATGTCTCCCCGTGTTTAAGATTTCGAATGTCTGTCAATTAATTAATTTACTGACAATTAATTAATCAACATCTAACTCCATGAGTAGTATCACTCAACCTTATCATCATGTCAGACCAAGTCCACCTGTAGAGTTTTACATGATGAACCTTATAAGCTCCTAAAGGGGACATCATCATCCTAATATATAGGACACGGTTTCCTCCTATAATCAACGACACACCATATAAATAATATCATTTCCCAACTTATCGAGCCTATCGATTTACTCTATAAATCTCGCCCATTGGTAAATCAAAGAAATAAATACTAAGTATATGTGCCCGTTATTATATCGGGATTAAGAGCATGTACAATAAAATATCCGAGGTCCGATTCAATTATGTAGTCAGCAATAAATTAAATCACCTATAAGTCGGTCCTACTCAATACACACAAAGTGTACTAGTGTAATTCTATGGTCAAGACAAACCAATACCAAATCACACTACAACCATACCAATGGTTTGTCCAAAACCATCTCGATTGTGAGCCTTTACTTATACTTCACAAGGAACTGATAACATGATCTCCCGTGTGACACTACACACCATGTTATCTACAATGTAATATATTAGATAATATGCATAACCATAAATATGCAAACAATGATCATGTGATTCTTATTTAAAAAATAAAGATGTTCATACAAAAGATAGACTTTTCAGTATACATCCCAACATCCATCACCGTATTTATCATATTATCAAAAACATTCTTCTCAAAATGCATTAATTCAAGATTGTGATGAATCAAATTACTCTGTCAATACGGTAAATCCCAAAATATGCTCCATTTAGTCCATTTATGTGTAATTTCATAGTCATATGTTGTAACATTTGGTTCTTCAATAACAGATGGAAAGTTAAGCACTCTATGCCATAAAAATTGATCGGTGAATCTCAATGGTGGAGGTGTTCTTTCAATTCTATTCTTAGTGAATTCTTCTTTATTTCTTCTGAATTTATGAGTTGGCGATAAAAATTGTCTATGAAAATCAAAATAACTCGGTTTATTTCCGTGTTTTAATCTGAATGACTTTGATCTCTCCATACATATTGGACATCCTAAAATCCCTGCGGTACTCCAGTCCGATAATATCCCATAAGCAGGAAAATCATTTATGGTCCAAAGAAGCGCAGCTCTCATTGTGAACATCTGATTAGTATGGACATCATATGTAGAAACACCCTCGTCCCATAGTTGGTTCAGCTCGGCAATCAACGGTTGCATGAAAACATCTATTAACTTCTTCGGATTATGAGGGTCAGGCACATTCAATGTTAAAAACATATAAGGTGTTTTCATACACATACCGGGTGGAAGATTATACGGAGTTATGATAATTGGCCAGCAAGAATAAGTACTTCATGATTTGCCAAATTGAGCAAATCCATCAGCACATAGACCCAACATAATGTTTCGAGTCTCATTCGCAAACTCAGGATATGTTCTATCAAAAATTTTCCATGCCTCTGCATCTGATGGATGACACATTAGCCCATCCTCTGTTTTATAATTTGCATGCCAAGTCATGTATTTAGCAGTGACCTTTGATGCATAAAACCTTTGTAATCTAGGATTTAAAGGCAAATAGAACATTTGTCTGAATGATTTAAATCACTTATTACGATTTGATCTCGTGGTACTCTTGTACCTGCATTGACTACAGAATTTACAAGTCTCTAAATCTGTATTATCTCTCCAATATAGCTTACAACCATCTCTGCAAACATCAATTCTTTGCACCAGAAAACCTAAAACTTTCACAAGTTTTTTCATACTGTAAAAATCGTTCGGCATTATGTGATCACGCGACAATACTTCTCCAATAACTTGAACAAAATCATTAAAATAATCTTCGGACACATTATGCTCATCTTTAACATTTAACAATCTTGCAGTGAGAGATAATTTAGTGTGACTGTCACAACCAGACCACATGGGTTCATCTGCAGCTCTCAACACTTCTTGAAATTTGAGATATGACTCATTGTATACATTTTCATGAACACCAGTTACTTCTACCTCCTCCAACGACGTTGAATAACTAGTATCCATGTGTTCAAATGTTTGAGGATAACTAGAACTTGCAGCGTTTGGTTCGTTATTCAAATTATGGCCAACTGCATCAACTATCATCCTCTAGTATGGATTGAATTGATCGTAATATATTTGCTCTCCACTAACTGTCCTTTGTATGTTTTGTCCAACTTCTTCATCGGATATAAACGGTTCACCATGACAAGTCCAATTATAATAATTTGGCATAAAACCAAATCTATAAAGATGTTCTCGAACTTTATCACAATGAAAAAATTTACCATTATGATTTTTTTTGCACGGACACCTTAATTTATTCTCATCCATAAACTCAACATTGCTATTAGCAAAAGTCAAAAATTGTTCCAACCCAATAATAAATTCATCGGGTAAACCACAACGTTCTGGTAAATTCTTTTTATACATCCAACTTCGTTCTCTCTCCATTTATCCTGTTTTCAAATTTATATCAAGGATTAATTTTTTTTTTTTTCATATTTCATCCATATATATTAATCTAACAATAAATTTATACTCAAAATAAATTCTTCTAGTACTAAATGTGATTTTGTGTGATATTTAATTGCAAAATATAATATCATTTCGAACAAATATAATATATATTTATAGTAATAAAATTACTTAAAATCAAACATTAATTATATATAATATAAAATAATAATACTACAAATTTATGAATATACAATATTTATACCTGTCCTGATGGAAACAACGGATGAGCTCATAGCTGAAGACTTTACGAACACACCGAACACCTTAATGACGAAGTATGATAAATATATGAAAAATAAAACATTAATTATGTATTTATATTACACATTATATTGATTTATATAATTTGAATAACATTTTAACTATATTGTTACGGCGATGAACGACCCAATTTGATTGTGCATGTGGCATCTGGAACAAATGCTCCAGTTGGGACGACGATTAACCACCCAAATCATGCCCCCATGCCAAATTACACGGCAGCTGTCCGCAAAGTGCGATAGCTACTTGCAAAGTGTGATCGCCCCAACCTCGCGGCAGCTGCCACGAGGCCATGCGATAGCTGGCCGCAAGGTGCGGTACTTGCAATGAGCTCGCAGCCGCAGCCGCAACCGTGAGGCCGCGAGGGCACAACATGCCTTGAAACAAACACCTTTTGTTCCATAGGGTGATAGAATTGGTAACCCCTCATTTCCTTAGGGTATCCAATAAATAGACATCTATCAGACTTAGCATCCAATTTATCTGATATAGTTCACTTCATATAAGCAGGACAACCTCATATCTTCAAGTAAGATAAATGAGGTTTCTTACTATTTCATATCTCATATGGAGTAGTAGAGAATATCTTGGTCGGGACTCTGTTTAGCAAGTAAACAGTTGTCTGAAGTGCATATTCCCAAAAGGACTTGGAAAGATTCGCATGATTCATCATAGACCTAACCATGTCCAACAAGGTTCAGTTTTGCCTCTTAGATACACCATTAAGTTGTGGTGTATACGGCAGAGTCCATTGAGATAATATATCATTGTCCCTTAGATAATCCAGAAACTTTTGACTCAAGTATTCACCACCTCGACCAGATCGAAGTATTTTAATACTTTTGCCAAGTTGCTTCTCTACTTCATTTCTGAATTCTTTGAACTTTTCAAAGGCTTCAGACTTGTGTTTCATCAAGAAAACATACCCAAATCGTGAGTGATCATCGATAAAGGTAATGAAGTAGCTATAGCCTCCAAGAGCATGAGTTGACATAGGTCCACATACATCAGTATGTATTAGACCAAGCAACTCTCCCACCGGTTCACCTTTTCCAGTAAAAAGTAACTTAGTCATTTTTCCTTTTAAGCATGATTCACATGTATTGAATGAATCAAATTCAAACGATTCCAGAATTCTATTGGTGCAATCAGCCTAGGTCACGATTGACCGGACTCAAGTTTGACTCGAATAGTATTTTGATGTTTGACATTGATGTTTGACATTAATGTTCGACAAAATGTATTGTCATGGGAAAGTCCAAGTCTTGAGTACTTGTCAATGGAAAGTCCAAGTCATGGGTACTTGGCAATTGGAAAGTCCAAGTCATGGGTACTTGGCATGGAAAGTCCAAGCATGAGTCTTGGCAAGGGAAAGTCCAAGCTTGAGTCTTGGCAATTGGAATGTCCAACATGGGTTGGCAAGGAAAGTCCAAGGGGTGATATTGGCAGTGTAAAGTCCAAGGGTGGAGTCTTGGCAGCATAAGTCCAATGGTTGGCGGCTTAAAGTGTTGGATTGAGCGGATCACTAGAGGGGGGGTGAATAGCGATAAAACTTTTCGTACAAATTCGTTCAAGTAGACAATTAAATGCAGCGGAAAGATAAATGACAAATAAAAGAGACAAGTGGATTTTTTTACTTGGTTCGTAGCCTCGGCCACTACTCTAAGGCTCTAGTGGTCCTTGACCACACACGGAGGGAAAAACACTAAACGAACTCCTCCTCGTTGGAGGTAGGAGTTAAACGAATACAAAACTCAAGAAGGACTCAAGGTAGAGGGATACTCCCCCTCTCCTTGATACGATCTAAAGCTCGAAATAAAAAGAATAACTTATACAAATTAAAGCTTATACCGATGACTTTTGAAGACTTGAATCTTGGAGCTTGAGTCATCGTCTCGGCAGCGCTTCGTCGTAGGGATGTTGGAGACTTGTAGCGTATCGGAAGCACTTGGAAGCTTTTTAATTAATGAAAAACCCTAGGACAAGCCCTCCTTTTATAGCCTTTAAGCCCCTCATTGAATGGGTCTTCAACCAATCACAAATGGGCACAAAGCTCCTTGGAATGTGGTGATAAGGCTTGACTCCTCGAAGCTGATCCTTGACCATCAGTCGACTGATAGCCATCATCAGTCGACTAATGGAAGCATCAGTCGAGTGTTGATTGTGGGCAGTCGACTAATGGACGACAGTCGAGTGCTCCAAGCTGGCAGTTGACTGATGCTTGCTACAAGTCAAAGTTAGCTCAACAAAAATATAATTTCGACGGTCACCGACTGTCCGATCTTGACCTAGACCATCCATGGGATATATTTGGTCGGATCTACGCTTAAGACCATCCCCGTAAGGAGGATACGACCTCACTTACGCTCACACACATGAGCTTACCTCGATACTTACTTTGTATCTTTCGCTTCCGGCCTTCCACTCGATTCCTTCGGCTCCCTCCGAAGTCACTCGAGTGTCGCCCGACCACCGCGGCTTCCTCCGGGTGTCGCTAGCCTTCAGCTCCAACTTTAGCACTTTTCTGCACACTCGATTTAGCTCGTGAGATAATGATGTAATCTTAACTTTGCATTTTTTCATAATCAAAACACAGGTTCGATCATCTGGTGCCCCTGCACCAACATAAAGTCCAAGCGGTAGTCTTGGTAGCGTAAGCCCAATGTGCCTTGGCGGTATAGACCAGCTTAGCATGACAATAGCCGATGGAAGCACCTGAAGGCTAGCGTATGGATGAACAAGTCATGGATGACTTGGAGGGATCCGATAGGCATGAGGCTGACAGAGGTGGCTAGAAGGCTTAAGTCTAGGCTAAGGGTGGTCTAGCAAGTATGAGGGTATCATACTTGGGATTAAACCTCATGTTTGAGGTTATCAGTCGACTGGGGCTTTGGACCAGTCGATTGGTCAAGTGTTTTGACACTTGGCAGCCGAGTTGACTCGTGGCAGTCGACTGAGATTATGGCCAGTCGAACTGCTCAGAGTCGACTGGTGTTCGACTGCAGGAAATAGCCTGGTAGTCGATTGCCATGGATGGCAGTCGACTATTGGTCGGGGTTACAAGAGCAGAATGCTCAGTAGTCGATTGGTCAGTCAGCTACGGCCCTGGCAGTCGACTGCCAGTGTATCCAATGGAACTTATCCAACATGGACCGAGTCATTGTCTCACAATGGCTACAGGAGCAGTCGACTGATGGTCGCGATCAGTCGACTGCTAGGCAGAATCCAACTCGAGGTGAAGCTTTAAAAGGAGCTCGTGGAGAAGGATTTGGCTATGGTTCTTTAAAGCGATTTGGAGGGGATTTGTTGTTGCAATCCAGACCTTCAAGGCTCTTCTCAAGCAACCAAAAGCAAGCACTCAAGTTCACATTGTGTAAAGTTTTCTTTACTTATCTTTGTGTAGTTTACTTGTATTAGCTTGTATTTGATTCTTATTGTTGTAAGAATTGTTGTAAGAGGTTTCCTCCACCTCCAGATTGTTCCAAGAAGGAGTGTTTTGATTATTAGTGGTGATTGACATTGCTAGGGCTCATTCGAGCCCAACCCGTGGAGTAGGAACCTGTTAGGACCTATACGCCCGCTAGAGGGGGTGAATAGCGTTTCGTCGTTCGATGGATCTTGATCGCATGCTTGCTACAAAACTTGTTATACACTGCGGAATATATAATAATAAAATAAATACAACAAGAGCACAATATGACAATATAATGTGGTTCGGAACCGTACGATTCCTACTCCACGGATTGGGCTCGAAGGAGCCCTAGCGATGCAAACACCACCACTAATCACAAATACTCCTTCTCGACAACAAGTCGGAGGCGAAGAAACCTCGTACAAGTATTCTTACAACAATAAGAAACAAATACAAGCAAATACAAAGTGAAATGTAAAGAACACTTTACAAACTAGGGTTTTGAGCTCTTGCTTGTTGGTTGCTTGGATGAGCTTGAAGGACCCTGAAATGCACCTGCACTTTACCTTCAAATCACCTCAAGAAAGCTCCCAAAGAACTAATGTCGAAATCTCCCACGAGCTACTCCTTTTAACCTACAACGGGAAGATTTCGTGCCTAGTAGTCGACTGCCAACAGTATCATTGTGAGACAACAACTTGATCCACGCTGGAAAAGCTCTAACGGATCACTTGGCAGTCGACTGCCAACATCGACAATCGATCGCTAACGCTGTAGTGATCGCCTACTACCGAGCTTCGCGGCTCATGATTAAACCAAAGAATGATCGCCATCCATGTCGATCGATCGCTGTGCTTTTTCGGCCTTAAACCATAGTCGAGCACTAGTCGACTCACAATGTTCAAACTGGTCATAATCTCAGTCGACTGCTAAGTGTCGACTCGGTTGCCAAGTGTCAAACACTTGACCATCCGACTGGTGTAAAGCTCCGGTCAACTGATAACCTCAAACATGAGATTTAACCCCAAGTATAGTGCCACCATACTTGCCAGACCACCCTTAGCCTAAACCTAAGCCTTCTAGCCACCTCTGTCAGCCTCGCTCCTATCGGATCTCTCCAAGTTATCCATGATTTGTTCATCCATACGCTAGCCTTCAGGTGCTTCTATCGTCTATTGTCATGCTAACTGTGTCTACACCACCAAGGCTGTCACGCCCCGAAGGAGACCCCGCCAGACAAAAATCCGACAGCATCTCCCCTGTACGGGTGACAATTCCCAATTTACATACAAGGCCTACACGACCACAATACATCGGTCAACACGACCGGAATCCAAATACACACACAATTATATAATTTGGCCTCAGGCCATCTACCAAGATAAATGATAAATAACTATCACAACTATACTTACCCCTTCTGCCATCTGGGCAGGAATACTCACCAAAACTAATCCAACAAAACCGAAATAGAAGTCCATAAGAACACCAAAAATCCACAAATACAACCATCAATCTCCAATCCTATACATGTCCTCTAATCAAAATCCAGATACCATAAAACAAAAATCCAAAACAGACATTTACGACGAGTGGGGTCTGGCAGCTGCACTCTCCTGACAGCTTCATCCTGAAATAGATATAAATCAACGGGATAAGTTCAAAGAACTTAGCGGATATAGTCGATATGCAAGTAAGGTATATCTAACAATAAAAATCATGCCAGTACAGTCTCACATAAAGGGTAAGCAAGAAATAAATGCAAAAGGACTGTACTCACCTGAATCTCCTACCCTGATATAGGAGCATGTGCCCTACTATAAGAGTCATCACCATATACAAACATGTATCCTGTATGCATGGCAATCATATGAAACATCCAAGGCATAAATAAAAATGCAACAAACACAATACAAATGCAATCCGTGCAAAGTGCATGTCGTGCAAATGACATGGTCACCCCTGACGCCAGTCAGCCGCCTCACACGCGATGGTGAAGCCGAGTGGGTAGGGCTATGACAACTGTGCACTCTGCCATCACTGCTTCTTATTGACCGAGTGGACAGGATGCTGTCGGAGTACACCTATCCTCCTGCCCCAAACAGAGTGGGGGAGCTAAGCTCTCATCTCCCAGTGTCATAGACCAGAGGAGGGATCCCTGCCCGCTACCCACCACGCCTCATCGCTACCCATGGAGCTCGAGCTCGACAGAGCAATCGCACACACCTCCCGATGTACCACTAACCCGTGGCGAGAGTTATAACTATGTAACTGCGGGTTTAACAATAATGGAACCCCGTCCAGCCAGCATGCAATCATGCAAAAATGGTGCATGATACTAAAACATGTAAATCCTACTCAAAATACCTATCCGAATAATATGTACAATCAGTATGTACATATCCCTAATCCAAGTACTATGATCCAAATCAAACAGGGAAATATAATCATATCCTATCACATGCATGTATCAAGTAGGCACCAAAAGCATACCAGGCATATAAACATGAAAAATTATTGTAAGCTATCCTAACTAGCATATCAACAATGGCTATATCTAAAAGATAAGTCAAAATACCCGCCTGAATATATATCCGCAAAAAGAACCAAATCGTCACGACTGGGGACCTGCCTCGTGACCGAAACCTGCATATAGCATAATTATAGTTAAGCACAAAATATAATTCAACGACAAATCGAATAATTAATCGATTTCCTTCATAACCCAATTAACCCAAACTATTTCCAATTTTCCTTATCCACAAATATCCATACAATTAATTTAGCCCACTAAATCAATTGATAAAAATTTTGATTAATTAATGATAAGCTAATTAATCAATTAAACCTGGTTTAACCTGCATTTTAACAACCTAAGCCAAATAAATAAAATTTACTGGCTTTTAATTTATCCAACTATTGTTCCAACCAATGTACCAAAATAAATTCCTAATCACCTAACCTAATTCATCACCTTCAAAAATCCTCAAAACCAAACAATATCACCCAAATCCCATATCCTCCGAATACCATACCGATCAACCGAATAACACCAGAATCAGCCCAAATCGACCACAACTCTGACTCAACCCTTTCACAGTCGTTCTTTCACAACTACCTCCAACCCTAACCGCACAACACCCTCCAAATAAAACCCTCACAACCCCTCTCAGCCGACCCCAATTCCTTCCCTACTGCCCTATTCAATTAATTTAATTAATCCGATTAATCCACAAATCCAAATTAATTTAACTCTTAATTAATCCAATACATAATTACAGTTATCTCACCGTGTAAACAGGGGTGATCCTTTCGCTGTCGATCACAGAGAAGACACAGGGACGAGAAGAAGAAGCTGCCGAGAAGGAGAAACGGCGAGCCGAGGCGACGGCGCTGGGGTGAGGCGCACTGTCCAGAGACGAGAAGAAAGGGTCGACGCTCATCGTTTAGGGCAGAGGAGGTCGACGGCTGCGGCGAACAACGGGGAAGAGGGCACCCGTGGCGACTGTCCTGTGGCTGTGGACGCGTCGCAACGGCTGGGGTCAGCGCGTGCAGAGAAGAGGCGTCGGCAGAAGAAAGGCATCATCGGCGAAGAAGAGGGTGCTGGCGGCAGACACGAAGAGAAGGCGGCGATCGCACGAAAGAAGAGAACGAGAGGAAGAAGGGATGGCTTCGGCGCGTGAAGGAACTGCCGAAGGAGAGTGTCGCGGCGGGGAAATAAAAAGAAAAATAGAAATTAGGTTTTCCGGTTTAGGTTAATACACCTTAAATAAAGCCTATCTATTTTATCCCCGTAAAAATCTCGTACGGACTCCGTTTAAATCCAGAAAAATTCCGAAAAAATTCCTAAAATTCCCTAAAAAAATCCTGAAAAATTCCCAGGATTATTTCCTTAATTCTTTGGCCTTTAATTTTAGATTTTTTTTAAATTTTCCTGTATTTAACATTCTCCCCCACTAATAAAAATTTGGTCCCCAAATTTCCTACTCAGATGCACAATGAGTAAGAAATACCACAAGTACTGAAAATATACCTCACGTACCTTAAGCAAACAAATGGGGGTATTGAGCTCGGATCTTTTCCTCGAGCTCCCAAGTAGCCTCCTCGTCGGTATGGTGACTCCACCCGACCTTGACAAGTCGCACAACCTTGTTCCGCAACTGTCGTTCCTTGAAATCCAAAATCCGTATCGGAACCTCTACGTATGTAGCATCAGGTTGAATGGAACCTGACACATCTGATAGAATATGTGTAGAGTCTAGTACATACTTCCTCATCATGGACACATGGAACACATCATGTATACTCGTCAAAGATGGTGGTAGCGCTAGACGGTAAGCGACTGCTCCGATCCTCTCCAAAATCTCAAACGGACCAATATATCTAGGAGCTAGCTTACCATGGAGGCCAAATCTCTTCACCCCTTTTGTGGGTGAAACTCGCAAGAATACATGATCACCAACAGATAACTCCAGAGGTCTCCGTCTACGATCTGCATAACTCTTCTGGCGATCCTGCGCCTCTGTCATCCTACGTCTGATAGTACGGACCAACTCTGCCTCATGTTGTGCTCTCTAGGGTCCTAGCAACTGGGCCTCCCCAACCTCCTCCCAAAGGGTGGGTGTACGACACTGTCTACCATACAATGCCTCATACAGGGCCATTTGGATAGTCGAATGATAACTATTATTGTAGGCGAATTCCACTAACGGCAAATGATCCTCCCAGTTGCCTCCGAAATCTATAACACAGGACCTCAGCAAATCCTCTAATGTCTGAATGGTCCGCCAGATCGCCCCATCTGCTCATGGATGGAATGCAAGATTAAACCAAGTTGTGTGCCTAAAGCTCGTGCAGACTGCTGTAACCTAGACGTGAAACGGGGATCTCTATCTGATATAATGCTCAAAGGAACACCATGCAATCTGATGATCTCCTGACAATATAGCTCTGCCAACCGATCCAGAGAGTCGGTCTTTCAAATCGATAAGAAGTGCGCGGATTTGGTTAGTCGGTCTACGACTACCCAAATCGCATCATGGCCTTGACGTGTCCTAGGCAAACCCATCACAAAATCCATAGTAATATGATCCCACTTCCACTCAGGAATAGGAATCCTCTAAAGTAATCCAAATTGGTCTCGTGCTCACCTGACTGACTGACAAATCAGACATCTAGCTACAAAATCCGCGATGTCTTTCTTCATACCATTCCACCAATACAAACGCTTTAAATCTCGATACATGCGGGTTCCGCCTGGGTGGATCACAAATCGAGAGCGATGAGCCTCCTGAAGTAACTCCTCCATGACCGGGTGAGGCTGAGGTACACATAATTTGCCTCGGAAATATATAATGCCCTCATCATCGCGGGTGAACTCATCACGCCCGTGTTATCCGACTACCAATGAATCGTAAATGTTGATCATCGCTCGAGCCTCCTGACTCGTCCCGGATAGACGATCGAGCAACCATGGTAACTAGAACACTTCTCGCTGATCCTCGCCTCAAGGCTCAACTCGAGAAACCCCGAATCAAATCCGTGACTAAAACTCTGGAGGAAGCTAAAGTCCCTGACTTCCGGCTATGCATCGCAACCACATTGGCTTTCCCGGTGGTAGCCGATGGTACAATATAATCCTTCAGAACTCCATCCATCTCCTCCGCCGAGATTGAGTTCCTTCAAGTAAATTTGAGACTCTTATGATCAAGAGAATCTCAAACATAATACCATATAAATGATGCCTCCAAATCTTCAAGGCATAGATAATAGCGCTAACTCTAAATCATGAATCGGTAGTTTTTTCATGAATCCTTCAAGCGGCGAGAAGCATAAGAGACTACCTGCCGTCTTTGCATCAATCTTGCACCTAAACCACAGCAGAGATGCATCTGTATAAAGAAACGAAACCATCGTCCCCGATGGTAATACGAGAATCGGTCTTGACACCAATCTCCTCTTCAACTCCACGAAAACTAGTCTCTTGCGCCTCTGTCATGTGAACTTCACCCTTCCCGTAAAGGCATGTCAATGGCATAGCAATGCTCGAGAAACCCTCAACGAACCGTCGTAATAACTGCCAAGCCTAGGAAGCTGAACCTCTGACGATTTTGGTTGCTCCCAGGTAATGACCTCGATCTTCTAGGGGTCAACTGAAATACCTCTACTCGAAACCACATGTCCCAGAAAACCGACTGAAGGTAACCAGAACGTGTATTTATTAAACTTCGCATATAGTCGCTTCTTTCGGAGCCTATCGAGAACAAGACGAAGATGCTGCGCGTGTTCCTCCTCGGAATGAGAATAGACCAGAATGTCATCGATAAAAACAATGACGAACCGATCTAGGAAATCAATAAATTCACAGTTCATCAAATCCATGAATACCGCTGGAGCATTGGTAAGCCCAAATGGCATTACCAAAAACTCATAATGTTCATATCTGGTACGGAACGTTGTCTTCTGAATATCAGAATCTCTAACCCTTAATTGATGATATCCGGACCGCAGATCAATCTTAGAATAGGCGATGTACCTACGGTGATCAAACAAGTCCTTAATACGTGGCAGGGGATATTTATTTTTGATAGTGATAGCGTTCAACTGCCTGTAGTCGATGCACAGTCTCATCGAACCATCTTTCTTCTTCACGAAGAGAACCGGAGAACCCCAGGGTGATACACTAGGGTGAATAAAACCTCTGTCCAAAAGTTCCTGGAGCTGAACCTTTAACTCGTCCAACTCTCTCGGGGCCATATGATAAGGAGCTTTCGATGCCAGCGATGTCCCAGGTATTAACTCAATCATGAACTCCACTTGCCTTCTGAGAAGCAGGCCTGGTAACTCCTCTGGAAAGACATCTGAATACTCTCGGACAATCGGGATGTCCGCGATCTAAGAGTCACCGCTATCCTCTACATTGATCATAGATAATAGAAAACCTTGGCAACCGTGAAATAAAAGCTTCTGAGCCTGAATCGCAGAAATGGTTGCTATACCATCGTCCCGGATGCCAGTGAAATCCCATGAGGGTTGGTTCGGAGGTCGAAATGTGACCACCCTCGTCTGGCAATCAACTGTGGCATGATATGCTGACAGCCAATCCATGCCAAGGATAATATCGAACTCGACTATGTCCAGTACCAATAAATCTACTGTAAGAATGATGTTACCAAAATCTAAGGGACAACCTCGGACCTCCTGGGTAACATCCAATGTATCGCCAGATGGTAGGGAGATGACTAATCTCTGTGATCTACTAGTAGGTAGTCTACCGATCTCTCTCATAAAAGTACGAGAAATAAACGAATGCGAACTACAAGTATCAACTAGTATAATAGCTGAAAATGCATAAAGTGAAACTGTACCATGAAATACGGATTCGTTGGCTCGCTGCGCATCCTCTCTGGTAATCGCATGAATCCGCCCAGTCTCCGGCGGCGGTGGAGGTGGTATCACTGCCAAAGGTGGCTGTGCCTGGGCCTGAGACTGATACGAAGGCTGGTACGTAGGCTGATAGGAAGGCTGGTATGCAGGCTACGATCGGTATTATGCAGTAGCTACGATCGTCTGAACGATGGCGAGGGCTGCATATCATCGATTGCTGCTGCTGGATAATCTTTATCAGTGGTGCGGGACTGCATCTGTCGTGGTCCTAAACTGAACCTGTGACACCGTGCACCGTGTACTCTCCATGAATACCATAGGCGACTCCTGCAGGGGGGCGCCTCTGCGGCGTTGCGAAGGTCGTTTAGCCCCCCTCTGAGTCCTGCGGTCGACGCCAACGGTCCTCCCTGAATAGAAACCCTGGAAGCTACATGCTGAGCCTTCAACGAACAATCTCGGCTCATGTGTCCAGGCAGCTTGCAATAATAGCAAACTGACTGTCCCAAGGTGCAGGCTGAGACGATATGCTCTCTCGATCCACAACGAGTACAGTGGCTATCACTAGTGGCGGCCTCCGCTCTGAGAAGGCGGAGGGCCCTGAAGATCGATCTGATTTACGAGGCCGCTAGATGCCCCCGAATGACTCGACCCGATGCGGACACTTTCTTTGTCCCGGTGGTCTGGTCGTTGTCGACTGTGGTTCTATCGGTCTGTTTCCTCTTCCTATCTGTATTAACTCTCTGTTGAGCCAACTCGATCAACAAAGCTCTATCCAATGCCTCTCGGTAGGAAGAACTACCAAATCCTGCCATCTTGACCTGTAGATGCCCATCTAGTCCCTGAACAAACTGCATCATCTGTGACCTATCCTCAGCAACTAACTCTGGACAAAACCTGGCTAACCGATTAAATTCTGTATTATACTCCATCACTGAGTGATTATTACGCTCGTTGACTCGAGAAAATCACGTCGCGTCATCATCCGATATGCCCGTGGAAAATATCGACTCTCAAAGCCTCTCTAAATCTCGCCGGGTAACTCCGCTGCCGATAATCGGTAGCATATCCCACCAGATCTCGGCCTCGCCTCGTAAATGGAAGGCCGCCAACTCTGCCTTCTCCCACTCGGAGCAAACCATATAATAGAAGGTACACTCCATCGTCTTGATCCAAGACTGAGCTACACTCGGATCAGTCTCTCCACTGAATAAAGTGAACTGGCTTTTCATTGACTTTGCCAATCCTGGAATCCGAGTTCGTGCCGTAGCTACATCAGTAGGATAAGTAGTGGCCGATACTAAGTGAGGGCCGACCGGCTCCACTGATGGGTCTGTCGGGTCTGTAGTAGAAGGTCCTACTGGCGGGGGTGTCTAATGTGTAGCAGCAGGGTCTCCCGCTGGTACATCGAATACCCCAGCAGTGGGTATCTCGGGAGGAGGATCCGCCGAGGACTGAGGATCCACAACTCCCGCAGCACCATGTGGAACCTAACCCTGATCAATATGCTCACCCTCAGTAGATCTCTCTGGCAAGTCAGTCGCCAAAGATCTCAATGCCCTCTATCGTGGTCGTCCCACACCACGTCTCGGCGCAGAAGCACGCCCACCTCGTCTCATATCTGTTAAATGAATACAGATATTACCACAAATAAAAACATATCAAATTAATCATCATACCTATTTCACCGTAAGGAGAGGTCCCGTAGCCGCCAAAACCCCATATTGATCTCGTCAAAAATTCATACCAATCCAAAAATTTTCCAAATTGCCTCATAAAACCTGCCAAAACATGGCGAACTCCGAAAAAATCCAAAAACCCCTAGGAACTCGTAAACCTAGGTGCTCTGATACCAAATAAATTGTCACGCCCCGAAGGAGACCCCGCCAGACGAAAATCCAGTAGCATCTCCCCTGTACGGGTGACAATTCCATATTTACATACAAGGCCTACACGACCACAATACATCGGTCAACACGATCGGAATCCAAATACACACGCAATTATATAATTTGGCCTCAGGCCATCTACCAAGATAAATGATAAATAACTATCACAACTATACTTACCCCTTCTGCCATCTGGGTAGGAATACTCACCAAAACTAATCCAACAAAACCGAAATAGAAGTCCATAAGAACACTAAAAATCCACAAATACAACCATCAATCTCCAATCCTATACATGTCCTCTAATCAAAATCCAGATACCATAAAACAAAAATCTAAAATAGACATTTACGACGAGTGGGGTCCGGCAGCTGCACTCTCCTGACAGCTTCATCCTGAAATAGATATAAATCAACGGGATAAGCTCAAAGAACTTAGTGGATATAGTCGATATGCAAGTAAGGTATATCTAACAATAAAAATCATGTCAGTACAGTCTCACATAAAGGGTAAGCAAGAAATAAATGCAAAAGGACTGTACTCACCTGAATCTCCTACCCTGATATAGGAGCATGTGCCCTACTATAAGAGTCATCACCATATACAAACATGTATCCTGTATGCATGGCAATCATATGCAACATCCAAGGCATAAATAAAAATGCAACAAACACAATACAAATGCAATCCGTGCAAAGTGCATGTCGTGCAAATGACATGGTCACCCCTGACGCCAGTCAGCCGCCTCACACGCGATGGTGAAGCCGAGTGGGTAGGGCTATGACAACTGTGCACTCTGCCATCACTGCTCCTGAGTGACTGAGTGGACAGGATGCTGTCGGAGTACACCTATCCTCCTGCCCCAAACAGAGTGGGGAGCTAAGCTCTCATCTCCCGGTGTCATAGACCAGAGGAGGGATCCCTGCCCGCTACCACGCTGCCTCATCGCTACCCATGAGCGGACCAGCGGAGCCTGACAGAGGAACTGCACACACCCTCCTGATGTACCACTAACCCATGAGTGGCAGTGTGTGCAGGCCATGTAACTAGCTGCAGGCTCAACAATAATGGAACCCCGCCCAGCCATCATGCAATCATGCAAAAATGGTGCATGATACTAAAACATGTAAATCCTACTCAAAATACCTATCCGAATAATATGTACAATCAGTATGTACATATCCCTAATCCAAGTACTATGATCCAAATCAAAAAGAGAAATATAATCATATTCTATCACATGCATGTATCAAGTAGGCACCAAAAGAGCATATCAACAATGACTATATCTAAAAGATAAGTCAAAATACCCGCCTGAATATATATCCGCAAAAAGAACCAAATCGTCACGACTGGGGACCTGCCTCGTGACCGAAACCTGCATATAGCATAACTATAGTTAGGCACAAAATACAATTCAACGACAAATCGAATAATTAATCGATTTCCTTTATAACCCAATTAACCCAAACTATTTCCAATTTTCCTTGTCCACAAATATCCATACAATTAATTTAGCCCACTAAATCAATTGATAAAAATTTTGATTAATTAATGATAAGCTAATTAATCAATTAAACCTGGTTTAACCTACATTTTAACAACCTAAGACAAATAAATAAAATTTACTGGCTTTTAATTTATCCAACTATTGTTCCAACCAATGTACCCAAATAAATTCCTAATCACCTAACCTAATTCATCACCTTCAAAAATCCTCAAAACCAAACAATATCACCCAAATCTCATATCCTCCGAATACCATACTGATCAACCGAATAACACCAGAATCAGCCCAAATCGACCACAACTCCAACTCAACCCTTTCACAGTCATTCTTTCACGACTACCTCCAACCCTAACCGCACAACACACCCTCCAAATAAAACCCTCACAGCCCCTCTCAGCCGGCCCCAATTCCTTCCCTACTGCCCTATTCAATTAATTTAATTAATCCGATTAATCCACAAATCCAAATTAATTAAACTCTTAATTAATCCAATACATAATTACAGTTATCTCACCGTGTAAACAGGGGTGATCCTTTCGCTGCCGATCGCAGAGAAGACGCAGGGACGAGAAGAAGAAGATGACGAGAAGGAGAAACGACGAGCCGAGGCGACGGCGTTGGTGTCACGCCCGCCCTTTTCGGACCCAGAACCCGGAGGGGCGGCGCGTGACGCGACCGTACATACATACATTACATACAGCGGAAGACTTTATACATACTTCTTAATTCTTACAGCGGAAGACTTTAGACCTATATTTTTTTTTCTTTTAAGACATAAACATGCATTGACATATATATATATATATATATATATATATATATATATATATATATATATATATATATATACTTCTTCTTAACATAGAGTATGCATCATAACATGTATAGATACTTCTTCTTACTTCTTCTTTACTTCTTCTTATTAACATAGAGCATGCATCATAACATATATAGATACTTCTTCTTTACTTCTTCTTATTAACATAGAGCATGCATCATAACATATATAGATACCTAGTTCTTAGTTCAGGTTCATAAACATCGTCGTCATACGGAGACATAAGTAAGGACATCCATAAACGTCATCATCATAGGTAAACATATATATATAAACCTAACGGATCTTCTCCACCATGCCACTGCCACACACATTTGGCCCCTCCTGCTGCTCCCTTTAGTTTATCCATCCCTTACCCTTATCTGCAGTACGAGGGAAAGATAAACTATAAGCACATAGGCTTAGTAAGATCCAGTCCTACTCACAAAAATCATATATCGACATAAATCATGACATGTGACATTCATAACATATAAGCAATATCACATGTAACATAACATATAACATACGTAACATAGCAAATCAACATATCATACGACAAATATGACATAGTGGCATAAACATGGCATATCAAGCATAGCACACTTCATATGTAACATATCAACACAACCATGGCATATCAAACATAACATACTTCATATGTAACATATCAACACAAACATGGCATATCAAACATAACATACTTCATATGTAACATATCAATCATAACATACTTCATATGTAACATATCAACATAAACATGGCATATCAATCATAACATATGAACATAACAATCAATCAGATAAACTTATGCAAGATGCTTTTGAAAACATATATTATAGGTACGTAAATATAAATCTCAACATATTTGGGCCCGGCATTGTACCACTTCTTCATTATCATAGCGTGCATCCCTAAATAGGCCCGAGGTAGCAAGTCTCGAACCTAATAGGTTATTAGGCCCGATCTTAGTCCGTCGACCTAGGGCAATCGTCATAGCGTAGAAGCCCATCCTAGGCCCGAGTCTTACTCCATCGACCTAGGGCATCTTGGAGCCCATCCCGTACTAGGCCCGAGTCTTATTCCATCGACCTAGGGAATCTTAGGAGCCCATCCCTTCTTGGACCCTGTTAGGGTCTTGGTACAAGCCATGCAGAAGGTAAAATACTTATATGCTTATTTTATAACATAGCTTATTTCATTTTGCAAACATAGCATGCTTCATTTCATAACACATCATGCTTCCCTTCATGAACATATCATCTTTCATTTCGTAAACATACCATTCTTCATTTCATAACATATCATTCTTCATTTCATCATCATGTCGTGAACATATCGTTTGTTTCATTTCATAATCTTATCTTCTTCCATTTCATAACATATTTTAAATATCGCATACACATAGACATGGCAAAAGGCATGGCATCAAAAGTAAGTAAACACTAACCTAAGGCAGGTTATCTTCATCTAGCATTATTTAATGTCACAAGTCAACATGAATACACCCAACATAAAACACATGTTAACCTATTCATTTAACTTAACAACAACTTCATATGCACATAAGACTTGTATTAAAACTTCATCTAATCCCCAAAAAATGCATGATGGCCGAATGGTCCATAGGGGTTTCTAGGGCTATCCTTCATCCTAATTCATTTAACACAACCATAACTTCATTTGCACCTAGAACATGAACTAGACTTCATTTAGTCACCCAAAATTCATGGTGGCCGAATGATCCATAGGGTTTTCTAGGGTTATCTTTTAACCTAATTCATTTAACATAACCCAACAACTTCATTTGCATATAAAACAAGAACTAGACTTCATTTAATCACCCAAAAGTCATGGTGGCTGAATGATCCATAGGGTTTTCTAGGGTTATCTTTTAACCTAATTCATTTAACATAACACAACAACTTCATTTGCATATAAAACAAGAACTAGACTTCATTTAATCACCCAAAACATAGGTTGGCCGAATGATCCATGTAGGGTTTTTAGGGTTAACCTTTAACCTAATTCATTTAACATAATAACAACATCATAATCCTACAAAAACATGGATTAAACTTCATTGAATCATCAAGATCTAGGGGTGGCCGAATGGTCCATGTAGGTCTTTAGGGTTAACCTTTAACCTAATCCATTTTAAATCCTAGCATCATCATATAGCTACCAAAAAAAAAAACATAGCATGGAACTTCATTGAAACCTAAAATCATGGCTTGGCCGAATAGGCTTTAGTGGCTATTAGGGTTAGCTTTTAACCTAATCCCTTTTTCCATCTTAACATCATCATCTACTTCCTAAACATAGCATACAACTTCATTGATAAACCAAAACCTAGCTTGGCCGGATATAACATATAGGTTTCTTTTACAAACATCAATCGAAGCTACTCGTATGCAGGTGATGGATACTTACATCCTTCGCTTTGCTTGTAGTGTGAGATAACCTAAGGAACACAAAACCTAGCCCTTGCTTCTTGCTTGAAGGAGTTTCGGCCAAGAGTGGAAATGGAGAGGAAATGGAGAGGGAGAGCTTTAGGATTTCGGTGAGAAGAAGAAGAGAAGTGGAGAAAGTGAAGTTGCTCACTCATGCCTCCTCATCCCCCCCTATTTATTCACCTAAAGAGTCCCTTAATCTCCCTTACACTTAACCATAATTTCCCTTATTCCTCTAATGATATAGTCCTATTGGGCTTCTGGTTAGTGGGTGCATCTATAGGGCTTGGCTATCTCTAGAGGTTTGGGGTTCAATTCCTAGGCCTTGCACCCCTTTTTGGCTTATTTTCTTTTATTTTTGAAAAGGCCCACATAAAGCCCATGATCATCAAGCCAAAAATTCTTGTAAAATTGCTAGGAATTTTACGGGCGTTACAATCCTTCATACCTTTTAAAAGTTTCGTCCTCGAAACTTAGAACAATTGTGGGTACTTCTGCTTCATGTCCTCCTCGCGTTCCCAGGTAGCTTCCTCGTACCGTTGATTCTGTTGGGTTTCTGGCACCGCGGCGTGTGTGTGTTCGATCATGTTTCATAAATATGAGCACAGCGGAAGCAATTAAAATTAATAAATCTATATTTATTACAACACACACAACACACGCATGCTATTACAACAAGTGTAGACATAACCGTAAATTAAAATTTGCAATAAAAGGAAATTAAACTACGTTATACCTTCTGTATGACGTGTAGCGGGAACGGCATCAACCGGAACGATCCTCGTAAGAATCGTCTCTATCCGTATCCACGCCGAGCTCCTCGGGATGACTTCGCTAAGTCACGAGCTTCGTCTTCGTACGGGTTACTAGCCTCGTGTTGAAGACTGCGTGATCGAGAGATGATCACGATCCGAATCCAAATTCGGATCCTAATACGAGTTCTCAAAACTCGCTTCTCCGGAGAGGTATTCGTCAACCGTTTGGCAGAATCGCCGTCCTCCACCTCAGAGGATTACCGGAGATCAAATCCCCGGTAAGTTAGCCGCTGTCGGAGCACTAACCGTCGTCCAAACGACGCTCCGACGAGAGGAGGAGAAGCTGTCCAGAAAACTGGACAGCTTGGTGGAGGAGTAGGCGCCGGCCAAAACAAGGAGAGGAAAAACCCACCTTGATGCCGAACCTATAGGAGATCACCGGAGAGTCGCCGGAGGTTCACCGGCTGGAGCTTGGACACCGGCAAGGGTCTTGGACGGCAGCACAAAGCTGGGCGGTGGCAGCTTGTAGTTGGGCGCCGAAATCACCAACAAGGGGTGGGCGGCAACTAGGTTGGGCGGCCAAAATAGATTAGGGTTTTGGATTAGGGTTTAAGCCCTATTTTATAGAGAACTAATTCTCTTAATGGTTAATGGATCATATCCATAAAGCCCGTTAACCCACTCCATTAAGATAAGTTAAAATAAACCAAACCATGATGGTTTATTTTAAGTTAAAACGAACCGAACCAACCTTTGGTTCATTCGTTTAATATAAACCAAACCCTTTGGTTTATTCTCATCCATTGGATTAGAACCAAACCATTTTGGTCCATCCATTATGTCTTCATAAGACACGGCCCATCCACGCTTCCTCTGCGACTGAAACAATTTCATGCTCGCTTTATGTTTGGTCCAACCAAACATAGTTTCTCTCGGTCTGAGAATCCCATTCTCAAGCTCGTTTTAAATCCTTTGGATTACACTCGTTGTGCGTGTTACCAAATAGGTTCTCGGTTTATGTTGGCCGTCTATAATTAACCATTAATTATAGAACGATCATGAGTGGCACCTAGTAGTACATCATGATCCCCAATTAACCGAAAAGATCAACGGTTGATCCAGAACTATTTCTGAAACCCTTCAGTAGCTCGAATGAATCATGCCACATTCCCTTCACTCATCTTATACCCACTTGGTTCAGGACATGGTCTATTGTGTCAGTCCCCACTAGGCTGACTACGTCACACCTAGCCCAAGTATCATTTCCTCGTCCTACGGATTCTAGTTACTCCACATGTATCGAAGAGTACCTTACTCTAAACATGTAATGCTTTGGCCAAAGACTTTAGTAACAATCCGACGAGAGGCCATGGGTATACATCTCCTGCAAGGAGTGGTGAATCCTTTATAGGCTATTCAAACACCTTCGATCACTTCGACTTATACCCAATCATCCCGGGTCCACATCTCCTTAGAGATGTTTGCTTAAGATGTCAAAGCATAAGTCTCCATGATCAAGATGGCTTGAATACCGCAAGTCAAAGGAACATCGCACTTAAGCCACAGTAAGAACTTCATTGACATATCTATATATGCAAAGAACCATATGATGTCTTACGGCTGGTCACTTCAATGAACTAGTTACCATAACTAGCATCCACGATTAACTCTGGACATCACTATGTCTCCAGCCAGTGAGAATCAGCTGCTTGGATACACCAAGGAGTATACCTCGTGCTAGTCTCAACAGAATTGATGGTGTCCAGATCCATCAATTCATCGACTAGGGATAATTCCGATACATCACAATTACACATGTAGAGATACTCACTAGTTGTGATCCAATCACAAATTCTCTCATCTTTGTGAATCGTATCGTGGACATTGATAAATGAGTTTAAGATCAATCAAATACATAAAACATGTATACTCAAATAGTGAATCTTCATTTATCATATAAATGGTTCATACATAAGGCGATTGCCTTAGGACATCTCTCATATATTACTAACAGACTCCCACTTGGCCTAATGCCAATCGCTACGGTATCCAATACCATAAGCACCAACATGACCCTCAAACTTACTTTGAGGTAATGCTTTAGTCAAAGGATCCGCTAAGTTCCTTTCAGTGGGAATTTTCTCGATTTGTATTTCGTTCCTCGATGATCTCTCTGATAAGATGATAGCGAAGCACATGTTTGGATCGTTGATGAGACCTTGGCTCTTTCGCCTGTGCAATTGCTCCATTGTTGTCGCAGTAGACCGGTATTGCTTCAACAATGGCCAGAATCACACCAAGTTCATGAACGAACTTCTTGATCCAAACCGCTTCCTTTCTTTGCTTCGAAGGCGCAATATATTACTGCCTCGATGGTAGAATCCGCTCTGATCTCTTGTTTGGAACTTTTCCAACTCACTGCGCCCCCATTCAAGGTGAACATTATCGGTGAGACACGGAATCATCCTTGTTTATGCTGGAAGTGGCATCTGTATGCACCGCGTATCACCATGTCCCCTTCTCCATATATTAGGAACACATCCTTAGTTCTTCTCAAGTACTTAAGGATCGTCTTAACCGCCTAATGATCCATTCTGGATCGGTGGTATCTGCTCGTGACACTCGAGCATACGATACATCGGGCCTCGTACATAACATAGCATACATGATAGATCCTATTGCGGATGCATAGGGAATCTTACTCATGCAAATCCTCTCGTCTTAAACGTGCGCGGACACATAAACTTGAAAGGTGTACCCCATGCCCGATGGAGATAACCTTTCTTGGATTCCGACATGCTAAACCTCTTTGCACTTTTCGGTCTATATATGTAGACCTGCGAAGACCAAGCAACCGCTTTGATCTATCTCTATAGATCTTAATCCCAAGGATGTAGGTTGCTTCTCCCGTGTCTTTCATGGAGAATGTCTTGGATAACCAAACCTTAATCGATCAGTAAGATTGACACATCGTTTCCTATAAGTAATATGTCATCGACATACAATACTAGGAACACATTTGCCTCCCACTAACCTTCTTGTACACACAAGGTTAAATGCGGATTTTGTGAGAAATCAAACTTTTGATCGTCTCATCAAAAACGGATATTCCAGCTCCTGGATGCTTGCTTCAATCCATAAATGGATCGTCGCAACTTGCATACCTTGGTTTTATCAACCGATGTGAAACCCTCAGGTTGTATCATATACACGTCCTCGAGCAAGTTTTCATTAAGGAAAGCTGTTTTCATATCCATCTGCCATATCTCATAATCATAATGAGCTGTTATGGCCAGGAGCATCCGAATGGATTTAAGCATAGCTACAAGCGAATAGGTTTCGTCATAATCAACACCTTGTTTTTTGACGATATCCTTTCGCCACCAATCTAGCCATATAGGTAATCACATTACCATCCATGTCGGTTTTCTTCTTGAAAACCCACTTGCACCCTATAGGCTTTATGCCTTCAGGTGGGTCAACCAAGTTCCAAACTTGGTTTTCGTACATGGAATCCATTTCCGACTTCATGGCACCAAGCCACTTATCTCTTCTCAACTTATCGTCACTTCTTCATAACTGTAGGCTCCTCATCATCAATGAGTAACACGTCGTTCGATTAAACTACGAGAAATCCATATCTCTCGGGAATATTACGTGTTCTACCGGATCTCTGAAGATGTGGTGTTACAATAAGTCGACCGATTGCTCATCACTATGAGTTATCATTTTTGTGCTTCACCGGTATCTCATTAATGTCTATTTGAGTCTCTCGAGCCTCCTCTCAAGCTCGGCGACACTCCCCCTTGGTTTCTTGCAAGAGAAACTCTTTCTCTAGAAACACAGCATGCCTTGAAACAAACACCTTTTGTTCCACAGGATGATAGAATTGGTAACCCCTTGTTTCCTTAGGGTATCCAATAAATAGACATTTATCAGACTTAGCATCCATTTATGCGTCTGATCAGCTTCACATAAGCAGACAACCCCATATCTTCAAGTAAGATACATGAGGTTTCTTACCATTCCATATCTCATATGGAGTAGTTGAGACTACCTTGGTAGGCATTACATTTAACAAGTAAACAGTTTATGCAAGTGCATAACCCCAAAAGGACTTGGGAAGAGTTGCATGATTCATCATTGACTGACCATGTCCAACAAGGTCGATTACACCTCTCATACACCATTATGCTATGGTGTATAGGCGGAGTCCATTGAGACAATATGCCATTGTCTCTTAGATAATCAAGAAACTCTTGACTTAAGTATTCACCACCTCGATCCGATCAGTATTTTAATACTCTTGTCATGTTGTTTCTCTACTTCATTTCTGAATTCTTTGAACCTTTCAAAGGCTTGGACTTGTGTTTCATCAAGAACACATACCCAAACCGTGAGTGATCATCGGTGAAGGTAATGAAGTAGCTATAGCCTCCTAATGCTTGAGTTGACATAGGTCCACATACATCAGTATGTACTAAACCTAGTAACTCTCCCACTCGTTCACCTTTTCCAGTAAAAGGTAACTTAGTCATCTTGCCTTTTAAGCATGATTCGCATGTATCGTATGAATCCAATTCAAACGATTCCAGAATTCCACATCGGTGTAATTCGGACATGCGTTTCTTGCTTATATGGCCAAGACGACAATGCCACATATAGGAGTCTATGTGATTATCCTTTCGAGCACGCGTGTTGCTCGCCGATATTGAAAATGTCACTTTGAATCGTCCAACTATAAATACCATTACTCAAAGTTCCGGTTCCATAAAGTACGCCATTCAAAGTTATATAACAACAATTGTTACTAAACGTTAAATGGAAACCATTTCTATTTAAGCAGGAAATAGAAACAATGTTCTTTATTAGAGAAGGAACATAATAGCAATTGTCCAGTTCCAAGACTAGTCCACTAGGGAGCTTCAGCAAATAAGTTCCGATGGCGACCGCAGCAACCTTTGCTCCATTGCCAACTCGCAAATTTGACTCCCCTCTGACAAGTCTTCTTCTATTCCTTAGCCCCTGTATGTCATTACATATATGTGAGCTACACCCAGTATCCAATACCCAAGTGTCTAAGGAAATAGAATGACAATCAATAACGAAGATACCTGAAGAGGATGGGGCATCGGATGCCTTCTTCTTCTTCATGGACTCAAGATAAATCTTGCAGTTTCTTCGCGGTGGCCTTCCTTGCCCGATGATGGCAAGTGCCCTTTTGCGCTGGTTCCGCCTTCTTTGCCTTTTTCTTTCCTTTCTTCTGTTCTTTTGCCTTCCTCTTAGAACCTTTCTTTGAGGAATCAACTAACAGAACCGCCTTCTCCTCATGCTTCACAGAAGGCTCCACAGTCTTCAGCATATTGAGGAGCTCGGGAATGGTGGATTCCAATTTGTTCATCCGATAGTTCATCACAAATTGCGAGAAACTCTTGGGCAAACAATGCAGAATTAAGTCAATACTTAACTCATGATCCATCACAAAACCGAGGGTAGCTAGCCGCTCGATGTACCCGTTCATCTTTAGCACAAACTGTACTACAGACGAACCTTCTTGCATCTTCGTGGTGAAGAGGAGCCTAGAGACCTCGAACCTTTCGGATCTCGCTTGCTCATCGAACAACTCATGAAGATGGAAGACCATAGTGTTAGCATCCATATGCTCGCACTCGGTACCATCGCCGCTAGCATGATGCAACTCACTCGAATCGCCACATGCTTACGATAGACCAACATTTGATGCAGGTTGCATAGATCCTTAGTAGATCGGGGAAGAGGCTCTTCAAGGACATATGCAAGCTTTTCCGCCTTGAGAACAATTCTCAGGTTTCTAAGCCAGTCCAGGAAGTTAGGCCCAGTCAGTTTGTTCGAATCCAAAATAGTGCACAAATTCAAAGACGTCATGATCAATTTATTGACCTAGAAATACAAAACGAGCATATATGAGAAAATGATTTTAAAATGCATCAATATACATTTATAAATCCCATTCATTTTTCGAATTTCAAAAACCCCAAAATCACTTCGGGAGATCGTAGGTCCATCTCCGAATGGGCTGATATCCATCATAGTTATGAACAACCTTGGAGAGAGTCCAACAAGCCATTCATAACTACGACGGTAGGTATCATCTATACCGATTGCATATCCCGTATATGCAACTATCACAATGTGCTATCAACTAATTGAATGTTCACACATACATCGGGTTGTTAACACATTAACAAGTATGCATCATATGCATAGCACCCAACTTCACCTCCCTTTACATCGACCTTGGAGAGAGTCCAACAAACCGATGCTCCAAGTTAAAGCCAGCCCATTAATCAGGACATAGTTTTAATATGGTTAGAGCGCATTCAACCAATTAGCCCAGCTTAGAGAGAGTCCAACAACCAAAGCTAACGATTGACCTCTGACTCTTACCATATTAGTATTAAACTATTCCATGGTTTGAACATATTCAGGTTCGAGCCGGGCTTGGAGAGAGTCCAACAACCCAAACAAGAAACAGAACTCTGGTTCTAACCATATTAATGGAAGGTGTAGGCTTTAATATTGATTAAGGGTTTTTATGTCTCATCCTCTTTGCATGCAAATAACTATTATCTACATGGCATGACATACATGGCATACATCTACATGTCACGACACGCATGGCATAATGTTATGCATCTAATGCAATTACATGGCATACAATTATGTCATGTATATAATTTCCTTATATGTCATAACTATTTATGGAAATAAAATATGTTTAAGATTTGATTCTCCAAATCAAATCATAATTAAATTAGGAAACAAATTTCCAAATCTAATCACATATTTTATTCATGGAATTATTTGATTAAGGAAAATCTATTTAGGAAACCAATTTCCTAAATCTTTAAAACTACTTATGGAAATTAAATATTTTAAGATTTGATTTCCCAAATCAAATCATGATTAAATTAGGAAACAAATTTCCAGAATCTAATCAAATATTTTATTTATGGAAAATATAAATTTCCATAAATACTTCCAACTTTCCAAAAGTGGAAGATTTCCATAAATACTTCTAGACTTTCCAAAATTGAAAAATTTCCATAAATACTTCTAAATTTCCAAAATTTAGAAAACTTCCAGAAATACATTATGACTATCGCAAAACCATTTTTACGATTATGTCGAAACACAACCTGGGCTCTGATACCACTGTTGGGTTTCCGGCACCGCGGCGTGTGTGTGTTCGATCATGTTTCGTAAACATGAGCACAGCGGAAGCAATTAAAATTAATAAATCTATATTTATTACAACACACACAACACACGCATGCTATTACAACAAGTGTAGACATAACCGTAAATTAAAATTTACAATAAAAGGAAATTAAACTACGTTATACCTTCCGTATGACGTGTAGCGGGAACGGCATCAACCGGAACGATCCTCGTAAGAATCGTCTCTATCCGTATCCACGCCGAGCTCCTCGGGATGACTTCGCTAAGTCACGAGCTTCGTCTTCGTACGGGTTACTAGCCTCGTGTTGAAGACGACGTGATCGAGAGATGATCACGATCCGAATCCAAATTCGGATCCTAAAATGAGTTCTCAAAACTCGCTTCTCCGGAGAGGTATTCGTCAACCGTTTGACGAATCCTTCGTCCTCCACCTCAGAGGATTACCAGAGATCAAATCCCCGGCAAGTTAGCCGCTGTCGGAGCACTAACCGTCGTCCAAACGACGCTCCGACGAGAGGAGAAGCTGTCCAGAAAACTGGACAGCTTGGTGGAGGAGTAGGCGCCGGCCAAAACAAGGAGAGGAAAAACCCACCTTGATGCCGAACCTATAGGAGATCACCGGAGGGTCGCCGGAGGTTCACCGGCTGGAGCTTGGACGCCGGCAAGGGTCTTGGACGGCGGCACAAAGCTGGGCGGTGGCAGCTTGTAGTTGGGCGCCGAAATCACCAACAAGGGGTGGGCGGCAACTAGGTTGGGCGGCCAAAATAGATTAGGGTTTTGGATTAGGGTTTAAGCCCTATTTTATAGAGAACTAATTCTCTTAATGGTTAATGGATCATATCCATAAAGCCCGTTAACCCGCTCCATTAAGATAAGTTAAAATAAACCAAACCATGATGGTTTATTTTAAGTTAAAACGAACCGAACCAACCTTTGGTTCATTCGTTTAATATAAACCAAACCCTTTGGTTTATTCTCATCCATTGGATTAGAACCAAACCATTTTGGTCCATCCATTATGTCTTCATAAGACACGAGCCATCCACGCTTCCTCTGCGACTGAAACAATTTCATGCTCGCTTTATTTTTGGTCCAACCAAACATAGTTTCTCTCGGTCTGAGAATCCCATTCTCAAGCTCGTTTTAAATCCTTTGGATTACACTCGTTGTGCGTGTGACCAAATAGGTTCTCGGTTTATGTTGGTCGTCTATAATTAACCATTAATTATAGAACGATCATGAGTGGCACCTAGTAGTACATCATGATCCCCAATTAACCGAAAAGATCAACGGTTGATCCAGAACTATTTCTGAAACCCTTCAGTAGCTCGAATGAATCGTGCCCCATTCCCTTCACTCATCTTATACCCACTTGGTTCAGGACATGGTCTATTGTGTCAGTCCCCACTAGGTCGACTCGTCACACCTAGCCCAAGTATCATTTCCTGCGTCCCACGGATTCTAGTTACTCCACATGTATCGAAGAGTACCTTACTCTAAACATGTAATGCTTTGGCCAAAGACTTTAGTAACAATCCGACGAGAGGCCATGGGTATACATCTCCTCGCAAGGAGTGGTGAATCCTTTATAGGCTATTCAAACACCTTCGATCACTTCGACTTATACCCAATCATCCCGGGTCCACATCTCCTTAGAGATGTTTGCTTAAGATGTCAAAGCATAAGTCTCCATGATCAAGATGGCTTGAATACCGCAAGTCAAAGGAACATCGCACTTAAGCCACAGTAAGAACTTCATTGACATATCTATATATGCAAAGAACCATATGAAGTCTTACGGCTGGTCACTCCAATGAACTAGTTACCATAACTAGCATCCACGATTAACTCCGGACATCACTATGTCTCCAGCCAGTGAGAATCAGCTGCTTGGATACACCAAGGAGTATACCTCGTGCTAGTCTCAACAGAATTGATGGTGTCCAGATCCATCAATTCATCGACTAGGGATAATTCCGATACATCACAATTACACATGTAGAGATACTCACTAGTTGTGATCCAATCACAAATTCTCTCATGCTGTGAATCGTATTGTGGACATTCAGTAAATGAGTTTAAGATCCAATCAAATACATAAAACATGTATACTCAAATAGTGAATCTTCATTTATCATATAAATGGTTCATACATAAGGCGATTGCCTTAGGACATCTCTCATATATTACTAACAGATTCTGCCACAGGACCTTTACTAAGGGCACCTCTTTGTTCCTTAGCCTCTTGATTTCTCGGTCTAGTATCTGGATAGGCCGACTTTCAATACTCAGGTCCTCTTGAACTTGTACTGTTTGTGGCTCGATCACTTGGTCCGTACTGGAAATGCATTTCTTGAGCACAGAGACATGGAACACATTGTGAATAGCCGACATCTCTTGAGGCAACTCTAGCTTGTAAGCTACCTTGCCAATCCTCTGCAATATCTGATACGGTCCCACGTAGCGTGGACTCAGTTTACCCTTCCTTCCGAATCTCATCACTCCCTTCATAGGAGCCACTTTGAGGAATACTAGGTCCCCAACTTCGAATTCTAACTGTCTACGTCGCATATCCGCATAGCTCTTTTGTCGGCTCTGAGCAATTTCAATTCTCTGACGGATGCTCCGTATAGCTCGGGTGGTGTCGTCGATGAAATCCGCCTGGAGTCCCATCCTCTTCTTTTCACCACCCTCGTACCAGCATATGGGAGATCTACATTTCCTCCCGTATAGAGCTTCGTAGGGTGTCATTCCAATAGTAGCTTGGTAGCTATTATTGTAGGCGACTCGCTAAACATAAGTATCGGCACCACTACCTTTGAAATCCAGGCAGCTCGTAGCATATCCTCGATTTGATTTACTCTTTCTGCATCCCGTCTGCGGGATGGAAGGCGATCAACAATAGCTTCGTGCCTAGGGCCTTCTGAACACATTCCCAGAAATGGGAAATAAAGCGACCATCTCTATCAGAAATGATGGTCTTATGGATTCCATGTAGTCTGATAATTTCCCTAGCATATAACTGAGCCAGTTGCTCCGTCGAATAGGTCATCTTGATTGCTAAGAAATGGGCGGACTTCGTCAATCTGTCCACAATTACCCATATAGCATCATAACCATTTGTCGTCTTGGGCAATCCTGAGATGAAATCCATAGAAATGTCCTCCCATTTCCATTCGAATCTGGATCATTGCAGTGCTCCTCCAGGTCTCTGGTGTTCTGCCTTAACCCTCTGGCAGGTTAGGCAGGTACTGACATACTGAGCCACATCTCTTTTCATTCCGAACCACCAGAACTTTCGTTTCAGGTCTTGGTACATCTTGGTGGTTTCAGGATGCATCGCATAAGGAGTTCTGTGAGCTTCCTCAAATATCTCCTTCCGTAATTCTGGATCGTCGGGAATACATAAGCGATCCCTGAGGTAGAGTACTCCACTATCAGAGATCCGAAACCCATCGTCCTTTCCTTCTAAGACCTCTTGCTTGATCCTCTGAAGGCTTGGGTCATGGGCTTGCTTTTCGATATCATGCTATCGTCATGGTCGAGAGCTGCCCGGAAATGATTTCGACCCCGTAACGCATAATCTCTCTTTCTAAGGGCCGAGATAACACTGATAGAGACATCAAGGTGGCGCAGGACTTCCTGCTGAGTGCATCAGCTACCTTGTTAGCTTTCCCCGGATGGTAGAGAATCTCGAACTCGAGCCATCTCTCACGCCTGTAATGCTCTGTGAATCGTGGCACTATCAACAGCCTCCTCGCGGCTGCGGTCTATGAGCTCCACGCCACATTCCGAAGTTATTTACGGTGAGCATCCTCGATGAGTCCGCCTTTCTCTTTCCGTGCTGACCAACTCTGGGTATAGGCATGCGAGTCGACTGAATCTCTTCACGGCTTCGCTGACCGATAGGTCACATGCAGTCTCTGATTGACTCAATGTCAAATTGAATTGGGTTACAACATCAAGCGGCAACTTCGTTTCCACTCATCATTCGTATGTCCCCAATCCAATCAACTATACCACATACATCCCATGCAATAAACCAATCACTAATTTCAAAGGAAACGAGCTCATAGGAAATGAGCTCATCATTTCTTATTCATACGTTCAGAAAAGAAAAATGTTAATATATAACATTTCTTATTTCTAATCGGAACAAAACTACTTGAGAAGATAGTTTATTACGACTCCCACTAGGACAAACCCTAGTGCAGTTGTAATTATGTTTAGTCCTATCTTCCTTGGCCTCATTAGGGTAGTCTCAGGCTGGCCAATAAGTTGATTGTTTGTGGAGCTCTCTTCATTCTTTTCGAGGCCAGCTACCACAGGATTCTCTTGAACCTTGTGCTCCAGTAGTTCCCAGCACAACTCAACATATGTTATCCGCCCTTCATAGCGGCCCCATACGTGATGCGCAACTACCATGAAATCATTTGGAAGAGAGCGTACCAAGGCCCATATCCAATAATTGTCTAGTAACGGAAACTCCTGCTGCTCGAGTCTCCTAAAAAGACCATCGAGCCTTTTTATGTGTCTGATGACCCCACCATTAGGTTTATAAACTATCTCTTCAATAGCTTCCCTTAATTTGTTTCGTAACACATCACGACGGGTCATTGTAGTCATCGATCGTGCCATCTGAAATTGAAATAAATGAAGTCAGTACGAAACCGACTAACCAGTGCAAAACCGGCTTAATTCAATTTATATGAGCATAGACCTCACACAATTGATTACGAAAATCAACTCTTCATAATAATTTTTTTTTTTTTTTTAAGTTTTCGTTCGTTGACCTACGCATACTTAGGCTAAAGCTAGCATAAGGTCATTTTAAGCTTAAGGCATCATTCATGTTCTCATGCATAGTTTAAGCTTAAGGTATTTTATATCATACAAGAATAAGCATAAGGGTATCATACCTATTTTCATGCATATTTAAGCTAGAAGCATTTCCTATCATACATGGAAAATTTTTAACAAAATTAGAGTAGACATAGAATTCTTACTTGGAGCGGCAGAATTTGGAGCTTGATGTGTGTGTAGTGGAAAGGCAGATCCGCTCTGATACCAACCTGTCACGCCTGCCCTTTTCGGACCCATAACCCGGAGGGGCGGCGCGTGACGCGACCGTACATACATACATTACATACAGCGGAAGACTTTAGACCTATATTTTTTTTTCTTTTAAGACATAAACATGCATTGACATATATATATATATATATATATATATACTTCTTCTTCTTAACATAGAGTATGCATCATAACATGTATAGATACTTCTTCTTACTTCTTCTTTACTTCTTCTTATTAACATAGAGCATGCATCATAACATATATAGATACTTCTTCTTTACTTCTTCTTATTAACATAGAGCATGTATCATAACATATATAGATACCTAGTTCTTAGTTCAGGTTCATAAACATCGTCGTCATACGGAGACATAAGTAAGGACATCCATAAACGTCATCATCATAGGTAAACATATATATATAAACCTAACGGATCTTCTCCACCATGCCACACACATTTGGCCCCTCCTGCTGCTCCCTTTAGTTTATCCATCCCTTACCCTTATCTGCAGTACGAGGGAAAGATAAACTATAAGCACATAGGCTTAGTAAGATCCAGTCCTACTCACAAAAACCATATATCGACATAAATCATGACATGTGACATTCATAACATATAAGCAATATCACATGTAACATAACATATAACATACGTAACATAGCAAATCAACATATCATACGACAAATATGACATAGTGGCATAAACATGGCATATCAAGCATAGCACACTTCATATGTAACATATCAACACAACCATGGCATATCAAACATAACATACTTCATATGTAACATATCAACACAAACATGGCATATCAAACATAACATACTTCACATGTAACATATCAATCATAACATACTTCATATGTAACATATCAACATAAACATGGCATATCAATCATAACATATGAACATAACAATCAATCAGATAAACTTATGCAAGATGCTTTTGAAAACATATATTATAGGTACGTAAATATAAATCTCAACATATTTGGGCCCGGCATTGTACCACTTCTTCATTATCATAGCGTGCATCCCTAAATAGGCCCGAGGTAGCAAGTCTCGAACCTAATAGGTTATTAGGCCCGATCTTAGTCCGTCGACCTAGGGCAATCGTCATAGCGTAGAAGCCCATCCTAGGCCCGAGTCTTACTCCATCGACCTAGGGCATCTTGGAGCCCATCCCGTACTAGGCCCGAGTCTTATTCCATCGACCTAGGGGCAATCATACATAGAAGCCCATCCTAGGCCCGAGTCTTATTCCATCGACCTAGGGCATCTTAGGAGTCCATCCCTTCTTGGACCCTGTTAGGGTCTTGGTACAAGCCATGCAGAAGGTAAAATACTTATATGCTTATTTTATAACATAGCTTATTTCATTTTGCAAACATAGCATGCTTCATTTCATAACACATCATGCTTCCCTTCATGAACATATCATCTTTCATTTCGTAAACATACCATTCTTCATTTCATCATCATGTCATATTCATGTCGTGAACATATCGTTTGTTTAATTTCATAATCTTATCTTCTTCCATTTCATAACATATTTTAAATATCGCATACACATAGACATGGCAAAAGGCATGGCATCAAAAGTAAGTAAACACTAACCTAAGGCAGGTTATCTTCATCTAGCATTATTTAATGTCACAAGTCAACATGAATACACCCAACATAAAACACATGTTAACCTATTCATTTAACTTAACAACAACTTCATATGCACATAAGACTTGTATTAAAACTTCATCTAATCCCCAAAAAATGCATGATGGCCGAATGGTCCATAGGGGTTTCTAGGGCTATACTTCATCCTAATTCATTTAACACAACCACAACTTCATTTGCACCTAGAACATGAACTAGACTTCATTTAGTCACCCAAAATTCATGGTGGCCGAATGATCCATAGGGTTTTCTAGGGTTATCTTTTAACCTAATTCATTTAACATAACCCAACAACTTCATTTGCATATAAAACAAGAACTAGACTTCATTTAATCACCCAAAAGTCATGGTGGCCGAATGATCCATAGGGTTTTCTAGGGTTATCTTTTAACCTAATTCATTTAACATAACACAACAACTTCATTAGCATATAAAACAAGAACTAGACTTCATTTAATCACCCAAAACATAGGTTGGCCGAATGATCCATGTAGGGTTTTTAGGGTTAACCTTTAACCTAATTCATTTAACATAATAACAACATCATAATCCTACAAAAACATGGATTAAACTTCATTGAATCATCAAGATCTAGGGGTGGCCGAATGGTCCATGTAGGTCTTTAGGGTTAACCTTTAACCTAATCCATTTTAAATCCTAGCATCATCATATAGCTACCAAAAAAAAAACATAGCATGGAACTTCATTGAAACCTAAAATCATGGCTTGGCCGAATAGGCTTTAGTGGCTATTAGGGTTAGCTTTTAACCTAATCCCTTTTTCCATCTTAACATCATCATCTACTTCCTAAACATAGCATACAACTTCATTTATAAACCAAAACCTAGCTTGGCCGGATATAACATATAGGTTTCTTTTACAAACATCAATCGAAGCTACTCGTATGCAGGTGAGGGATACTTACATCCTTCGCTTTGCTTGTAGTGTGAGATAACCTAAGGAACACAAAACCTAGCCCTTGCTTCTTGCTTGAAGGAGTTTCGGCCAAGATTGGAAATGGAGAGGAAATGGAGAGGGAGAGCTTTAGGATTTCGGTGAGAAGAAGAAGAGAAGTGGAGAAAGTGAAGTTGCTCACTCATGCCTCCTCATCCCCCCCCTATTTATTCACCTAAAGAGTCCCTTAATCTCCCTTACACTTAACCATAATTTCCCTTATTCCTCTAATGATATAGTCCTATTGGGCTTCTGGTTAGTGGGTGCATCTATAGGGCTTGGCTATCTCTAGAGGTTTAGGGTTTAATTCCTAGGCCTTGCACCCCTTTTTGGCTTATTTTCTTTTATTTTTGAAATGGCCCACATAAAGCCCATGATCATCAAGCCAAAAATTCTTGTAAAATTGCTAGGAATTTTACGGGCATTACAGCTGGGGTGAGGCGCACTGTCCGAAGATGAGAAGAAAGGGTCGGCGCTCGTCATTTAGGGCAGAGGAGGTTGACAGCTGCGGCGAACAACGGGGAAGAGGGCACCCGCGGCGACTGTCCTGTGGTTGTGGACGCGTCGTGACGGCTGGGTTCAGCGCGTGCGGAGAAGAGGCATCGGCAGAAGAAAGGCGTCGCCGGCGAAGAAGAGGGCGCTGGCGTCGGGTTGCTGGCGGCAGACGCGAAGAAAAGGCGGCGATCGCGCGAAAGAAGAGAACGAGAGGAAGAAGGGATGGCTTCGGCGCGTGAAGGAACTGCCGAAGGAGAGTGTTGCGGTGGGGAAATAAAAAGAAAAATAGAAATTAGGTTTTCTGGTTTAGGTTAATACCCCTTAAATAAAGCCTATCTATTTTATCCCTGTAAAAATCTCGTACGGACTTCGTTTAAATCCATAAAAATTCCGAAAAAATTCCTAAAATTCTCTAAAAAAATCCCGAAAAATTTCCAGGATTATTTCCTTAATTCTTTGGCCTTTAATTTTACATTTTTTTAAAAAAAAATTCCAGTATTTAACAAAGGCACATTGGGCTTGTGCTGCCAAGACTCTCACTTGGATTTTACGCCACCAACCATTAGACTTAGACTGCCAAGACTCCACCCTTGGACTTTACGCCACCAATATTCCCCTTGGACTTTCACCGCCAAGACTACACCCTTGGACTTATATGGCCAAGACTACACCCTTGGACTTTCCATGCCAACCCAATGTTGGACTTTCCAAATGCCAAATACTCAAGCTTGGACTTTCCCTTGCCAAGACCCATGCTTGGACTTCCCTTGCCAAGACCCATGCTTGGACTTTCCCTTGACAATCACATTGTCATACGTTTTGTCGAACATCAAAATATCGCTCGAGTCAAACTCGAGTCTGGTCAATCATGACCTGGGTCGATTGTACCAACAATCTCCCCCTTTTTGATGTTTGACAAAATCACATACCTTTGAGTTAGAACACTAACTCAATCCAATTATCCCAAATGTTCAAATTGGGAATCTTAACTTCTCCTCCTTTTTGACATACATCAAAAAGGTTCTCCCCAAGGAGGTCAATGTCTCATATCCCAATGAGATCTTACAATCTCCCCCTTGGTCCAAAAACATCTAGAATGCCTACAATATTCCTAGTAATAAGTCTCATATCACTTAAGAGAGACAATCCTAACTTCTCCAAAATTCTCTACATTCTCCCCCTTACAAGGAAGAATATATATCCATCATCCTAAGATGGATAACCTCCCCCTAAAGGCTTGCTCCCCCTTGACCATTGCACCAACAATATCTTTGGGAAGTCCCTAAGCCTATAGGCACTCTAAGCCATCAAAATTAAGGTTGAAAGTTCAAACTTGAACTTTCACTCACCTTAAATTGATATACACCCTAAACAACTCTCCTAATCCATATCCAATGGATTTTCACACTTTCTAATGCTTCCTAAAATATATCCTAGGGTTAGGAGTGGTTAGGGAACCTTACCATAGCTGAAATCAGGCTAAATCAACCTTGTTTACTCGAAATTAGACCTGGCAGTCGACTTCTGACAATTATCAGTCGACTGCCGTTGATGCCAATCGACTGCCAATAATGGAAATCGACTGATAACTGCAAAATGCAGTTTTCGGCTTTCAGAAACGAGATTTAAAAATTCATAAGTAAAAATATGTATTTTGAAAAATAGGGAAACTTCATACGTACATTACTTATAACAAATACAATGGGTGAGAATATTTGAAAAATATTTTACCAATAAAATAGTGAAATTGATACAAAGTTCAAAAATGAGAAAAACTTCATTGTTTTGAGCTCACTTTGTATCAACATCAACAATAGTGACTTCTATCAAAAGATAGACTACACCAAGGTTTTTCAAAATGATTTTGAAATAGTTTTTAAACCTTATATTAAACTATGGTCTATGGGCTTAATGCACATGACTTGTATACAAGCTTTCCTCATGATTCATCCATGGTATAAGTTGAGTTTAAGTTCATCTAGATGCAAAAACTATGCACCTTGACTCATCTCCTAGCATCTCACATGTGTCTAGGGTGTTTGAAAACACACACATGTCAATTTGATGTGAGATGTGGGTTTTGGTTATCCTAATCTAAGGTCTCATGCATTTTCTAAGACAACACTACTTGATTCCCTTATACATGAGACTTCAAGTCATGTCATAGTCCTTAAATCAATTTTAATTAATGCATGAATGATCATGACATAAATGATAGCATAAATAAACATGACTAATGATCATGATGTCATGATATAAAGATGAAATCTAAGCATACATGACCTTTAGGGATGAAATAGACTATAGGGATGTACCCCAAAAAAAGTTCATTTCATTAATCACGAAGTTAAAAAGGCAGCACCTTACACATGTAAAGGAAAACAAACAAAAGAAAGTCAAAATACAATGGACGACTATCTAAGATGTAGGGTTATCAGTGTTCATGGCTGTCGACTGTGAACCGCCAACAGCAAGCGGATGTCTGGGTGCAGGAGGGCAGAGAAGCACTAGGAGCTCCTGCTACTACCGGTCCAATGTACCCAGCAAGGAGATGACCAAAGACTAGAACTCTCGGTGCTCCTGGAGAAATGCCTAGTGCTCCAGACGAAGCTCCTCGTACTCCAAATGAAGCTTTGCAAAATGGGTATCTATCACCTCCTCAAATGCATCGAGGCACACTGCAAAGACAGAGTCTGGCACAGTGCCATCCTCTACATCAGCACCCACTACAGTGTGACCCTCTGGTGCTGGAGCGTCGCCTGCCTACTGTCGTCTAGTGGCCCAGGTCATGGATCCCTCGAAGGGCCTCAAGCCCTCTAAAAAAAAACTCCGTGCATTCATGCGGTCATACTTGGTGGATATGGGCTTGATGACCCCTTTGGTTACGTCGATGCCGACGGAACCAAGCCACTCAGTGAGCACGTGGCTAAAGTGCATGTGGACTTTGCCACTGTTTGGATTAATGAAATGAATGATGCAATGGAATGTGTTCAGACTAATATTCATATCTAACCTTTGGCAGAATGCATGCATAAGAAACAGATGTGGGGGCCGAACCAAATCCAACCCACGAGTGACTATGGGAAGGATGCAATGAGCAATGACCTTATAAAGGACATTGTCAGGAGCAGAAATATCATTTGAGGAGGAAAAAATTAGCATTTAATGGACAGGGGCTGTGATAGAATTGATCATGAAGGGAGTCTAGGAAAATGTCCTCAAAAGGGAACAGAAGAGGCTCACCCAAAGAAGGATAGAAAAGAAACTCACTCTCAGATGGGCGACATCCGAGAAAGTCGGCCCAGATTTGGGGACTGAAGTCCAAATCGCGTTGAGCAACGCAAGCCCGATACCTCCCCTCTCCAACCGATTGCAAGTTATTGAAAAAATCTGAAAGCAAAGTAGAATTGACCGAGTATTCACAAAACACCAAAGACTCGAGGTTGTAGAAACGAATGATCTGGATAATATCAAAGCAGTGGTCTTGAAAGAATTTGGGGTCCAATGCTCGAGGAGGAATGAGTTGAAATTTGTTTTTGTGAAATGCAAGCTCATGGACCAAAGTGGGAAACCGATCATCAGTAGATGGTTGAGGGTTCGACGAGCCCTCAATGACAGGTGGTGGACGGGTACATTTAGATGCAAAATGCTTAGTTCTAAGTATGCATATTGAAAGAAAGGGAGAATGCAGATCAAAAATGCATGATGATGATGAATGCATCACAAAAACAAACAAAGACAATAGTGGTTAGTGAATCAAGAGTAGATAAACAAAGAATCCAAGAGTAGGGGTGAGGGTTTACCTAAGAGGCATGGTGGAAAGCTTCTAATGACCAAAAACGGTGTCGGAGTCGAGGTTCCATGAAGCCCTAACCAAAAGGGCAGGCTGCAGTGGAGACAAGGGCTTGGAAACGTTGAGAGGAAAAGGTTCTCAAGTTGAAAAGGACTCGAAGCATGAGAATGGCCGGTGGGAGTGCCAGAAAGAGAGAAAAGGGCGAGAAGAACTCGGCGGAGGAACATAGCGGAGGAGGAAATAGGAAAGGCTTTGGGTTTTTCGCGAGTCGAATCGGGTCGATTTACCCTAATATCTACGACATCAGTCGAACTGACAAAATACGCCAGTCGACTAATGGAGATCATTTGAACTGGCCAGTTGACTACGAAGCATTCTGTGGGCGCAGTAGTCGACTGATGTAGATCAGTCGAACTGGTCGATCAGCTACGGAGCATTCTGTGGGCGCGATAGTGGACTGCTCAGTGAATCGGGATGACCTAGTTTGGGACACACTTATCAGTCGAACTAGTGACAAATGTCAGTTGACTAATATCAGACTGATAGGTTTTTCAGCTAGGTTGGTAAATGCGTAACTAATTCAAGAAAGGTCAAAAATTCACGATACTTTGTGGACACCCTTTTGAAGTCATTTACTATCAAGGAAAAATAAGTTGAAAAATATATCTTTTTCAGATTTTAATATTGACACAAACTTGAAATCTAGCAAAAGCTTTAAAGTTTTTCACAAATTTGTACCACTTTTGTTGATCAAGTACAAACTGTTTTTCAAAGTATGTTTAAAATAAACATGATGTCATTGTTGGAACGAGAAGTGTTGCTAGAGGGGGGGGGTGAATAGCGATCGTAAATCTTTTTCGTTCGTTCGATACACAAAGTAAGAGCAGCAGAAAGTAAAGAAGACAAGTTTATTTTACTTGGTTCACAACCCAGCGGTTGCTACTCCAAGGCCCTATCAGTCCTAGACCACGTACGGAGGGCAAAACACTATAACGTCTCCTCCTCGTTGGAGGTAGGAGACAACGATCACAAAACCGAAATTACAAGGATGAGGCAACAAGCCTACCTCACCTCGTTACAAAAAAAAACAAAGAATACAATATCAAAATCTATTACTTGATTCTGCTGCCGACGAAGAAGATCGAAACTTGTCGTCGCGTCGGCGTTTTGATGGTGTTGGAGCACTGGCATTGTAGGAGCACTTGAGAATAAACTTGATGTTATATGGAGTTGGAATCCACCCCTCCTTTTATAGATTTTGCCCTCTGAATATGTCTCCTCTTTTTTTGAAACTGATCACGAAGTTGTATAATTTTTATCGCGAAGTGGCCACGTCAAACCTTATCCGTTTTGACCTAGCGCAAAGGCTGATTCGTCGTCATCACGATCGATCCTCTAGCAAACGCCTTGATCGACCATCGACATCTCCAGCTGATCACGACTTGAGAATTCCTACAATATAAGATTAGCACAATAGATGCATAATGCCATGCAGTGTGACAGTCCTTTGACTGTCCGATCTCGACTTCGGCATTCCTCTAGAAGCCTTAGTCGGATCAACGCCTAGGATTGTCCTCTAACCGAGGACGCATCCTTACCACCGCTCCACACACGGAGCTTACCTTTGGTCCTCTTGACCTGTCGCTTAGCTTTCGATCACCATCGAGGTTCCTCGACTCCCCAATGTTCTCCTGGTGTCGCCCGACCACCACGGTTTCTCAACTTGAGATTCTCCGGATGTCGCTAGACCTTTGGCTTAGCTTAAACACTTCCTGCACACTTAGCATATCACATGAGATAACAAAATAGCTTAACTTTGAATCTTTGCCATCATCAAAACCAAGGTTCGTTATCTAGTGCCCCTGCACCAACAATCTCCCCCTTTTTGATCTATGACAAACTAATTCAAAGTTAAGAGAAAATAAGCAGTAAGCATTGAACAATCATTTTTCAAAACCTCCCCCTTAAGGGTACCTCCCCCTTAACCCTAGGTGAGTTTTGAAAAACAATTACTTTTTGGGAAAGAAAAAGTAAGTACCCTCTTAACTTTATTCTCTCTCCCCCTTTGACATATATCAAAAATAACTTTATATTGGGTACATTGCCAAGAAATAGAATTTTTAAACATGCTAATCAAGTTGATTTAATATGTTCAACTCCCTTTAATACTTAAGAGTTTAGGAGTTTAGGTTTCTAGATACTGCACCAACAATGTATATCCTAGGTTAGAATGTGACCCCCTAACCTTTAACATTGTTATAAAATTTTGAGAAAGAATTAAAAAAAACATTTTAAAGGCTCATGTCTATTGGTTTTTATGCCAAACTGGAGGTAGCTAGATACTAAGTTTGTCCAACTTAAGTCTTCTCTCCCCCTTGGCATATTATCAAAAGAAGGATTTAAATTTAGAAAGTATTGGTGATTTTTTTAAACAAAATATTTTTTAACAATTTCTATGATGATTATCCAATTAGAACCTCCCCCTTAACTTAACATCCTTGTTAGCCACAAGGAAGGCATATCTAAAGGGTCTCCCCTTTTGTCTGACAAACTCTTAGGACATCCTTGTTGGCCATAAGGAAGGTTCACCTAAGTGTCCAGAGGGTCTAGGTATCTAAAGTTGACCTAAGGATTTATACGTTCAGTATTGGTCAACTAACCATCATTTTAAAAAGTATAGTTGTCTTGAAAACTACGTATAACTACACACAATAATCATGGCAACCAATAAAAATAGTTTTAAGAATCTATTTATGTGTATATAAATTTTGAAATCATTTTCAAAATCATTTTTAATTTGTTGTCCTTACCATCTCACCCATTCTACATGATCAACCAAGTTATTCTTATAGGTATTGTGAGATGAATTTAATTTAATACCTTAGAAATTAATTAATCTTGGGTTAGATTCGGATTTCACCTTTAGTTAGTTAAGTGAACATTTCAAAAGAGGGCTTCCAGGTTGTGGCGAGGCACAGGGGCCTTCTTTGATCGAAACAACGACTACTTCCTTAGACAAAGCCAACTTAGGAAATTACACACTTAATTCACTTAGGATTACGTCCTGGTCTAACTAGTTTAGGATGTGGTGAGGTAGCTTCAGTTAGTTCCACTTAGTTAAATGCACCAAGCTAGATACTCCTTATCCAACTCGGATACACTTGACTTCGTTTCCTTAACGTACTATGTTAAATACGAAAAATTTAAAATACTAAAATAAAATGGCCAAAGAATTAAGAAAATAATCCTGGAAATTTTTCAGGATTTTTAGGGAATTTTAGGAATTTTTTCGGATTTTATTTTTGATTTAAACGGAGTCCGTACGAGATAATTACGGAGATAAGAAAAACAGGCTTTTAAAGGGGTTTGTTTAGACTAGTTAATGGGGTTAATTAACCTAGGTTATAGATCTAGGTTTTAACTTCCTAATTTCCTCGATTTTTCTTTCCCCTCCGCGCCGACACCTTCCTTGTGATTTCCATCTCTTTGCGACACCTTTTCTTCGCCACAGCCAGTAGCCCGCCCACGCCAAGACCACCGCCGCCCCTCCTTCCCATCAGTCGCCGTTCCTCTCACAATTTTTTCCCTGCGGCGCCCTTCACTCGCGGCCTCTTCTTCCTCGCGCCTACCTCCTTGGCCACAAGACACCGTTGTTTCTTCTTCCCCAACGTGCCTGCAGCCACCGGACCATCGCCGGCAACTCCCTCTCATTTTTCTTCCTCGCGGTAGCCTGCGGCCACAGCGAGGGTGATGGCTGGGAGGCTTGGGTCGGCAACATTGGCATCGTACTCTACCGGTGGTCGCCGGAGCAAAGGTAAGGCTGCTCTTTCCCTCAATTTTAGGACAGGATTGAAATCCCTGTTGTGGTCTTCCATTGGTTGAACAGGGATGGTGTTTGAGCAGTGGTTCTCCGGTGAACAGGGTGGATTTTGGAGGGGAGTTACTGCCAGCGAGGTTTCAACCGTGGGTATGCTCGATCTGCTTCTTTTCTTTGTGCATACGGTGGTAAATTTTGGTTATATGCGGTTGGACTATTGATCTGTGGAGTTGGCTATGAGTTTGAGTTGGTTTGGTCGTTTAAGTTGGCTGTGAGTGAGAGGAGAGGACACATTTGGGTTGTTTCGATGAATAGAACAGGCGGTGCGATTTTGTTTTGATATGGTACACATGATAATTGGGGTTGTAAAAATCATATTTGATTAATTGGATGAAACGATAGTTATATTAGGTGGGATGTGACCGGGATTTTATTAAGCATTTGGGTTAATTGGTTATGATCGAAATCGGCTTAGTATTCGACTTGACGGTGGATTTCATTTTTGGTGCTTAACAATAGTTATGCTATATGCAGGTTTCGGTCACGAGGCGGGTCCCCGGTCGTGACATTTTCATTCTTGTGGATATTTATATTCAGGCGGGTATTTTGACTTATCTCCTAGATATAGTCAAATGTTGATATGCTAGTTAGGATAGCTTGCAATAATTTTCATGTTTATATGCCTAGTATGTTTTCTGTGCCTACTAGATACATGCATGTGATAGGTTATGATTATATCTTCCCTGTTTTATTTGGATCATAGTTACTTAGATTTTGGATATGTACATATTGATTGTACATATTATTCGGATAGGTATTTTGAGTAGGATTTACATGCTTTAGTATCATGCATCATTTTTGCATGATTGTATGCTGGCTGGACGGGGTTCCATTATTGTTGAGCCCGCAGCCAGTTACATGGCCTGCACACACTGCCACTCATGGGTTAGTGGTACATCAGGAGGGTGTGTGCAGTTGCTCTGTCAGGCTCCGTTGGTTCGCTCATGGATAGCGATGAGGCAGCGTTGTAGCGGGCAGGAATCCCTCCTCTGGTCTATGACACCGGGAGATGAGAGCTTAGCTCCTCCACTCTGTTTGGGGCAGGAGGATAGGTGTACTCCGACAGCATCCTGTCCACTCGGTCACTCAGGAGCAGTGATGGCAGAGTGCACAGTTGTCATACCCCTACCCACTCGACTTCACCATCGCGTGTGAGGCGGCTGACTGGCGTCAGGGGTGACCATGTCATTAGCACGGCATGCACTTTGCACGGATTGCATTTGTATTGTGTTTGCTGCATTATTGTATTGATGCCTTGGATGTTGCATATGATTGCCATGCATACAGGATACATGTTTGTATATGGTGATGACTCTTATTGTAGGGCACTTACTCCTATATCAGGGTAGGAGATTCAGGTGAGTACAGTCCTTTTGCATTTATTTCTTGCTTATCATATATATGAGACTGTACTGGCATGATTAGTATTGTTAGCTATATCTTGCTATTCATATCGACTAATATCCGCTAAGTTCTTTAAACTTACCCCGTGGTTTTATATTTATTTCAGGATGAAAGGCATCGGGAGAGTCGGTTACAACCCCTCGTCGAAGTGGATAGGTTTTATTGGTCTTATGGTTTTGGTTATTAGTTTTATGGATTGGGATTTTATTAGAGGATATGTTTAGGATTTACGTTTGGATTGTATACCGGTGGATGTTTTGGTTATATTTGTTATGTCCTTGTGGACTTATATTCGATTCGTTTTGGTTGTATGTTCCTACGCAGATGGCAGAAGGGGTAGGTCTTGTTGTTTTAGATCTTTTACTTATTTTGGTTGATGGGCTGAGGCCGTATATTATGTATATTGTGTTGTGGTATGTTCCGGTCGTGTTGATCGATGTATAGTGGTCGTGTAGGCCTTGTATTAAAAATTGGTATTGTCACCCGTACAGGGGAGGTGCTGCCGGATTTTTGTCTGGCGGAGACTCCCTCGGGGCGTGACAATTTATTTGGTATCAGAGCTAGGTTTTCGAGTTCCTTAGGGTCTTTGGGTTTTTGGAGTTCGCCAAGTTTGATAGGTTAACTAGGTATTTTCGGAGTTGCACTGATTTCCGACGATTTTTATGTTTCGGAAATTTGAGGTATTATTGACGAGGTCAATATGGGGGATTTGGCAGCAACAAGACATCTCCAGACGGCTAATAGGTAAATAAATTCTAGAAAATTTTTTAGATTAAGTACATATTTGTATTGGCTATATTCATAATGCGGTTTACTTAGGTGGTATCATGTTTTGTCTAGTATTGTTCTAACATTATATCTGTTAGACTGTTAGATTTTTAGGATTGTTGGTTTATCGTTAGCATATGGTTATTAACTGCTATTACTGCTATACGTAAATAGTTATCATTGTGATATAAATGATTAGATATCATTGTTAGATGTTTACCTCTTAATTTTTGGACTAGTATTAGGATGAGACTAGTTGAATATGACTGAGGTGGATAAATTCGTAGAAGGTATATGTTGAGGTTCTTTGACTCTCTACATCCTAGTGCCTGATGACATGATTACATTGCTTACGTAGTTTAGGGTATATATAGGCACCTGATGGTTTATTTAGTATTGCCTTGACTTTGTTCTGGTATGACCCTTTAGTTATACCCTAATTAATTTCAGCCATTGATTCCCGTTAGTATGACTATGCTGTCGTTTATTAGACAGCGTGTTATGTGATTATATGGTTATGTGTTATTGAGGTGGATACCATGACGGAAATTTGTAGAGGTAGAATAACTTAGATGAGGTTATTCTGTAGGAGCGGATCTCAGGAATGAAACAACATTAGTGGAACCCTAGGTATTGGAACCCTAGGCGTAATAACCCGAATGTGCTTAATGATATATGGTTATCCATTTACTGTTTCAGTGATATGGTGATCGGACTAGTAGAGTTTGTATGGTTAGGATGCGATTAATCCTTACTATATCTCCCATTATTAGTTGAGAGAGAGAGAGTCAGCAGTAGAGTCTCTCTATGGTTGCTTTTGTATACATGTGGTTAATCATGCCTCCCAATCATGGTTGAGATGACCTACTATAAGGTTATATTCTTGCATTATTCGTTCGGAGTTGGTAATAATCGGATTCGTATGACGTTGGTAGCTAGATAGCTACTTTACGTCTTAAGTACCCACGAGATATGATCGTGGTAGCAGGTTGGGGCATGCATGATTGAATTGGTAGGATGATATCACTTAGGCTTAACCCTCTTGCCGGGCTTGTTAGTAGATTTGTTGTCTTTATTGGCCTTGATAGGCATTTCCTGTTAGTTGGGATGAACCCTATGATTAATCGTCTCGACGTGATTATTAGTGGACTTATGATTTTGATCGACCTTGATAACCGATCATGTTAGAAGGGTTGGAGCTCTAGAATTAACCATCTCGAGGTATTTATTTATAAGTCGATGATCTTTACCGGCTTTGGTAGAACTTTCGTATTAGAGGTGTTGAAACCCTCGCTTGATCGCCTCAATGAGTTTAATTGTAGATCGAGGATCTTTGTCGATGTTGAAAGTCGATTTATGCTGGATGTATTGGATAACCATAGGCTTAACAACCTAGGATAATCGACTGCTCACGTGACCTATTGGTAGTAGTACGCTAGTGCGTGCAGTCAATAATTAGATATCTATATACGCTGTCTGCCCACGAGACCCATTCGTGGTAGCATGTAGTTGCGCGTAGACCATGCTATTGATTATCAACCCATGGGTTACCATTCCCGGTAGCTCATAGACAGTTTCCTTTTTGTGCGAGAGCCACGAGGCTTTGTCGTGGTATCCGGATGTACACTGCTTGTTGCAGTGGTTGTGTATGTTGCGGAATATTTGTTATACTGCTGATCAGGATAGTTGCAGACTGATATAGGTACTCTAAGGGTTGGGTTACTCTAGTTGTTTCCTTTGACTTCCATTATGTGCATTATGAGTATGCACTATTGTCTATACATCCACAGAGTGGTTGTACTCATCCCCTCCTCACTTATCCTCTAGGTTAACTAATGGAGGACATGTCATATTGACCTACCTTTGAGTCACTCAGAGAGTTCGTTGCTGTGCTTGTTCTACTGCATCGTCGAGATGCTGCTTTGTTTACTTTATCGGTATTGCATTTTGGTTATGCACTTTGGATTTTGTCGCAATTTATTTTGGTGTCATAAAAACTATTTTACTTCAATGGATATATGTTTAGTCGTGCATGCATGCAGTTAATAAAATACTTGTATTTCTATTATTATTTTGAGGTTTTTACCAGATCTGATCCAGGTATTTCTGAATATTATCACTAAGGGGCTCCTTTGTCATTTGGATGACGGATATGCCCCCAGGACGTGACAATTTTATTGGTTTACAGTTTTGGTTCGTGAGTTTTGTGTTTCGAGGATTATCTTTTCCTTGGATTTTTGGGAGTTCTCGGGTTTTGGGACCAGGCGAGCTGAAGGATATCTCTGAGCTATAGGAAAAGTGTTGTCTTTAGTGGTTACTATACTTTAGTGGTTAGGAAGAGTATTGACTTAGTGAAATTGTCCCTACTCATGGACGGGGACGAGGTCAAGGACGTAGTGACCTTGCGAAACCTAACGATGGTTTCAGAAGTACGGACTCTTTAGAGGTGCCGACTGATGACGAATTAGGAACTAGGGATTTGGCTTGCTAGCCACCAATTTGAAGGACAAGGAGTAAACCCTCAGAAAATATCAATCCCTACTAATAGTGATTTGGTTATGGATAAGGCGTGTATGCCTACATTGGTCAAGACGATGAAAGATCGTTTTACCTTATTATAGGAGGTGTTGGATGGGATATTTATCTGTCCTAGAATTTCTTCCAGAGAAGATCCGGAACTCTTTGTTAAAAGAGAGATGGACCTTTGAGGTTATGCATCAATTATCGATGATAGAATATGGTAGTTGTAGAAGGAAATGAATATCCTTCATTGTGGATAGAGGATCTGTTTGGATCAGCTTAGGACACATGTGTGTACTTTAGGATTGATTTATGACTGGTGTGATGATATTGTAGTGACAGAGTGTCATACAATCATCATTGTTGTTGTGATGATTGTTATATCATCAGTCTAGAGTAAAGAGAATGCAGGTGTGTAGCAACGATAATGTCATACCTGGTAGGAATTGTAGGAGCTTTTGATTATCTTATTAGACTTATTAACGACTTAGTCGTCCAGGGATTTGGGAAACCGTGTATTCTGGACACGATTGGCTCAGTTGTGGTCGTTGGATTGCGTAACTTGGCCACTGTTGAGGGTGGTAGTTGGAGTTGCACACTCGGTCACTGTTGATGGTAGTTTTCTTGGTATTGTTTTGATTATTATCATATATGTGGATAGGATGCTCTAGCGGTACTACATCGCTGACTGGTTGGATCAGGAAGGTGTTGAAATTTACTTGGTCTGCAGCTTGTGAAACTAGTTTCAGGGCTCAGATGATGGTTGATTTTTTTTCGCCAGGGTTGATTAATCATTTTAGTGTGGATGGAAGGGTAGTGTATATGGATGCATCATTTCGGAGATCGGAGCGATTCCGATGTTATTGAATAAGACGTATCCTAAGCTTACGGCAGTTAAAGAACTGCGAGATAAGCCGTCATATATATGACGTGGACTTAGCACTGATTATGTTGTTTTGTAGAGGTGAGGAGCAGGAATGCTCATGGAGTTTTGGCTAGCTACTGGATAGCTACTATAGGGTAGCTGGAACACAAACGGTTGTAACAAGGCAATTTGGTCACGATAGCCTCCCATGCACTTACAGGGTGTGTGGTAGAGTGGATTTTAGACGGTAGATGGACTATCGTCTCTGACTCCGAGGAGGATAATGGTTTCCAGAGTTGCATTAGTTTAAGGAACAGATGCTTCAAGAAATTCCGATTTCGGAATGGAAGTGGAAGCGAAATTATTATAGATTTTTGTGGTGGGTTTGCCTAGGACACACGTCAAGGCCATGACTCGATTTGGGTAGTTGTTGACCAACTAACCAAATCCACGCACTTCTTAGCGATTCGGAAGACCGACTCTCTAGATTGTTTGGCAGAGCTATATTGTCGGGATATCATCAGATTGCATGGTGTTCCTTTGAACATTATATCAGATAGAGATCCCCGATCCACGTCTCGATTCTGGCAGAGTCTGCAGCAGGCCTTAGGCACGCAGCTTCGTTTTAGTACTGCATTCCATCCGCAGACTGGTGGACAGTCTGAGCGGACCATTCAGACTCTAAAGGATTTGCTGAGGTTCTATGTTATGGTTTTCGGGGGCAACTGGGAGGACCACTTACCAATAGTGGAATTCACCTACAATAACAGTTATCATTCGACTATCCAAATGGCCCCGTATGAGGCATTGTATGGTAGACAGTGTCGTACACCCACCCTCTGGGAGGAGGTTGGGAAGGCCCAGTTACTAGGACCCCAGAGAGCTCAGCATGAGGCAGAGTTGGTCTGTACTATCAGACGTAGGATGGTAGAGGCGCAGGATCGTCGGAAGAGTTATGCAGATCGTAGACGGAGACCTTTGGAGTTCTCTATTGGTGTTCATGTATTCCTGTGAGTCTCACCCGCAAAAGGGGTGAAGAGATTTGGACTCCGTGGTAAGCTGACTCCTAGATATATTGGTCTGTTTGAGATATTGGAGAGGATTGGAGCAGTCGCTTACCGTCTAGCGCTGCCACCATCTCTGACGAGTATTCATGATGTGTTCCATGTGTCCATGCTGAGGAAGTATGTGTCAGACTCTACACATTCTGTTAGATGTGTCAGGTTCCATTCAACCTGATGCTACTTATGCAGAGGTTCCGATGCGGATTGTTGGATCACAAAGAACGACAGTTACGGAACAAGATCATGCGACTTGTCAAGGTCGGGTGGAGTCACCACACCGATGAGGAGGGTACTTGAGAGCTTGAGGAAAAGATTCAAGCTCAGTACCCCACTTAGTTACTTGATGTGTGGTTTTCCCCAAGTACTTGAGTTGAGCAGTGTGACATTGCTTGTTAGTACTTGAGTAGGAAATTTGGGGACCAAATTTTTATTAGTGGGGGAGAATATTAAATACGGAAAATTTAAAATACTAAAATAAAATGGCCAAAGAATTAAGAAAATAATCCTGGAAATTTTTCGGGAATTTTAGGGAATTTTAGGGATTTTTTCAGAATTTTTCTAGATTTAAACGGAGTCCGTACGAGATAATTACGGAGATAAGAAAAACATGCTTTTAAAGAGGCTTGTTTAGACTAGTTAATGGGGTTAATTAACCTAGGTTATAGATCTAGGTTTTAACTTCCTAATTTCCTCAATTTTTCTTTCCCCTCCGCGCCGACACTTTCCTTGCAGTTTCCTTCTCTTCGCGACACCTTTTCTTCGCCGCAGCCAGTAGCTTGCCCACGCCAAGACCACCGCCGCCCCTCCTTCCCATCAGTCGCCGTTCCTCTCACAATTTTTTCCCCGCAGCGCCCTTCACTCGCGGCCTCTTCTTCCTCACGTCGCTCAAGCCCTCGACTGCTTTCTCCACTCGCCCCGTCGCCGTGGTTCGCTCTTCCTCGCGCCGGCCTCCTCGGCCATAGGACCCCGCTGTTTCTTCTTCCCTAACGCGCCTGCAGCCACCAGACCGCCGCCGGCAACTCCCTCTCATTTTTCTTCCTCGTGGTATCCCTCGGCCATAGCGAGGGTGATGGCTGGGAGGCTTGGGTCGGCGACATTGGCATCGTACTCTACCGGTGGTCGCCGGAGCAAAGGTAAGGTTGCTCTTTCCCTGAATTTTAGGACAGGATTGAAATCCCGGCTGTGGTCATCCTTTGGTTGAACAGGGATGGTGTTTGAGCAGTGGTTCTCCGGTCAACAGGGTGGATTTTGGGGGGGGGTTACTGCCGGCGAGGTTTCAACCGCGGGTAAGCTCAATCTGCTTCTTTTCTTTGTGCATACGGTGGTAAATTTTGGTTATATGCGGTTAGACTTTTGATCTATGGAGTTGGCTACGAGTTTGAGTTGGTTTGGTCATTTAAGTTGGCTGTGAGTGAGAGGAGAGGACTCGTTTGGGTTGTTTCGGTGAATAGAACAGGCGGTGCGATTTTGTTTGGATATGGTACACATGATAATTGGGGTTGTAAAAATCATATTTGATTAATTGTATGAAACGATAGTTATATTAGGTGGGATGTGACCGGGATTTTATTAAGCATTTGGGTTAATTGGTTATGACCGAAATCGGCTTAGTATTCGATTTGACGGTGGATTTCATTTTTGGTGCTTAACAATAGTTATGCTATATGCAGGTTTCGGTCACGAGGCAGGTCCCCGGTCGTGACATTTTCATTCTTGTGGATATTTATATTCAGGCGGGTATTTTGACTTATCTCCTAGATATAGTCAAATGTTGATATGTTAGTTAGGATAGCTTGCAATAATTTTCATGTTTATATGCCTAGTATGTTTTCTGTGCCTACTAGATACATGCATGTGATAGGTTATGATTATATCTTCCCTGTTTTTTTGGATCATAGTTATTTGGATTTTGGATATGTACATATTGATTGTACATATTATTCGGATAGGTATTTTGAGTAGGATTTACATGCTTTAGTATCATGCATCATTTTTGCATGATTGCATGCTGGCTGGACGGGGTTCCATTATTGTTGAGCCCGCAGCCAGTTACATAACTGGCTCGCACTTAGTGGTACATCGAGGAGGTGTGTGCATTGCTCTATCGAGCTCATTGGTCCGCTCATGGGTAGGATGAGGCAGCGTGGTAGTGGGCAGGGATCCCTCCTCTGGTCTATGACACCGGGAGATGAGAGCTTAGCTCCCCCACTCTGTTTGGGGCAGGAGGATAGGTGTACTCCGACAACATCCTGTCCACTCGGTCACTCAGGAGCAGTGATGGCAGAGTGCACAGTTGTCATAGCCCTACCCACTCGGCTTCACCATCGCGTGTGAGGCGGCTAACTGGCGTCAGGGGTGACCATGTCATTGGTACGGCATGCACTTTGCACGGATTGCATTTGTTTTGTGTTTGCTGCATTATTGTATTGATGCCTTGGATGTTGCATATGATTGCCATGCATACAGGATACATGTTTGTATATGGTGATGACTCTTATTGTAGGGCACTTGCTCCTATATCAGGGTAGGAGATTCAGGTGAGTACAGTCCTTTTGTATTTATTTCTTGCTTACCATATATATGAGACTGTACTGGTATGATTAGTATTGTTAGCTATATCTTGCTATTCATATCGACTAATATCCGCTAAGTTCTTTGAACTTACCCCGTGGTTTTATATTTATTTCAGGATGAAGCTGTCAGGAGAGTTCAGTTGCCAACCCCCCTCGTCGAAGTGGATAGGTTTTATTGGTCTTATGGTTTTGGTTATTAGTTTTATGGATTGGGATTTTATTAGAGGATATGTTTAGGATTTATGTTTGGATTGTATATCGGTGGATGTCTTGGTTATATTTGTTATGTCCTTGTGGACTTATATTCGGTTCGTTTTGGTTGTATGTTCCTGTGCAGATGGCAGAAGGGGTAGGTCTTGATGTTTTAGATCTTTTACTTATTTTGGTTGTTGGCCTGAGGCCGTATATTATGTATATTGTGTTGTGGTATGTTCCGGTCGTGTTGACCGATGTATAGTGGTCGTGTAGGCCTTGTATTAAAAATTGGTATTGTCACCCGTACAGGGGAGGTGCTGCCGGATTTTCGTCTGGCGGAGACTCCCTCGGGGCATGACATACTATCATCTCACCGCATTCTGATACTATATTGTCAAGATTAATTAATTATTTCCTATCTAACCATTCTATGAGAGTGAATTTAAAACTAGTATGTATGACATGACAAAATAAGCATGATAATGATATGTATGCATGAGCAAGCTACATTCAATAAATTTAAAGAAATAGTTGTTTTCTTGGGTAGACTTTTATTTTTTCTATAGTTATAAGATACTTTATTATAATTAGGTTTACAAATTTTAGTGTCTTGATTTTTGGTTAGCTTAGACTTGTAACCCAAGTCTACATATTTATTAGTTGAATTTTTAAAAGTTGAAGGTTTAATTACTAGATTATTAATTTGTGTATAATCAAATGGTACTCTATTATAATTAATTTTATTGGTTTGATTATCTAATTTTGAATTTTTAATTAAGTTAGATTTTGAATTATTTAAAATAGGATTATTAGAATTTTTTAAAATAATATTATTAGACTTTTTCAAGATATTATTAGACTTTTTAAAAGTAGAATTATTAAATTTTTTTAAGATAAGATTATTAGACTTTTTAAAGGTAGAATTATTATTAGAATTATTTAAGATAAGATTGTTAGAATTTTTAAAGTTAGAATTATTATTAGAATTATTTAAAATAAGATTGTTAGAGTTTTTAAAGGTAGAATTATTTAAGATAAAATTGTTAGAGTTTTTAAAGGTAGAATTGTTATTAGAATTATTTAAATTATCTTTGGAATTTTTTAAAGTTAATTTCGATTTTTTTATGGTTGAATTTTTCAAAACAGAATTTTTTAATTCAGAATTATCTAGATTAATCAGATCTAGGATTTGATGATTCTGTCCTATTGTTTGATTATTCTGATCAAGGGTTTGATTATTCTGATTAAGTCCTAGGTTGGTTTTATCTTTGACTTGATCTAGATCTATGTTGATTAAACTAAATATTTGATTAATCTCTTTGTTAATTTTATCAAATGTTAGATTAATTTGATCATTTTCTTCCATGATATTATTATTATTATTATTTAAACTAATTAAATCTAAATTAATTATTTTTTTTATTAGTTGAATTATTAATTGTATTAATTAATTGACAATGATTACACAATTTATCTAAATTATCAACTATTCTAAAACTCAACTTTTCAAAATTATTAACTTTACTAACCTTTTTTTCTGGACACTGATTCTTGTAGTGACCGAATCTTCCGCACCCGAAGCATTTGATGTGCTCCTTGTTCTTCCAGATTCCTGGCAATGGTGTCTCCTTTGCCGTCGGTTGCGTCGTTCGAGTCTTACGAGTAGGACACTTTTTTTTATAGTGTCCTCTCTCCCTACACTTAAAGCAAATAATATGAAATTTAAAATTTAAATTGACATTGTTACCTTTATGCCTTGTGGGAGACTCTTCCATGGTTTGCTCGGTCAATGATTTTCTGAAACTCACAAAAAAAAAACATAAACCAAAAAGTCCCAAGACTTGGTCTTGGATTAGTAGTGCGGGAGATATTTAAAAATAAAAAAAAATAAAGAAAAGAAAATGCTCGACCGGTGGTTGCACCGAATCTGAGCACCCCCGCTCTGATACCAATTGTTGGATCGAGAAGTGTCGCTAGAGGGTGGGGTGAATAGCGATCGTAAATCTTTTTCGTTCGTTCGATACACAAAGTAAGAGCAGCGGAAAGTAAAGAAGACAAGTTTATTTTACTTGGTTCACAACCCAGCGATTGCTACTCCAAGGCCCTATCGGTCCTAGACCGCGTATGGAGGGCAAAATACTATAACGTCTCCTCCTCGTTGGAGGTAGGAGACAACGATCACAAAACCGAAATTACGAGGATGAGGCAACAAACCTACCTCACCTCGTTACAAATAAAAACAAAGAATACAATATCAAAATCTATTACTTGATTCTGCTACCGACGAAGAAGATCGGAACTTGTCATCGCGTCGGCGTTATGACGGTGTTGGAGCGCTGGCATTGTAGGAGCACTTGAGAATAAACTTGATGTTATATGGAGTTGGAATCCACCCCTCCATTTATAGATTTTGCCCTCTGAATATGTCTCCTCTTTTTTTGGAATAGATCACAAAGTTGTATAATTTTTATCGTGAAGTGGCCACGTCAAACCTTATCCATTTTGACCTTGCGCAAAGGCTGATTCGTCGCCATCAGTCGACTGATCCTCTTAGTAGTCGACTGGCTTCAGTCGACTACTGACATCTCCAGTTGACTGCTGCACTTGAGAATTCCTGCAATATAAGATTAGCACAATAGATGCATAATGCCATGCAGTGTGACAGTCCTTTGACTGTCCGATCTCGACTTCAGCATTCCTCTGGAAGCCTTAGTCGGATCAATGCCTAGGATTTTCCTCTAACCGAGGATGCGTCCTTACCACCGCTCCACACATGGAGCTTACCTTTGGTCCTCTTGACCTGTCGCTTAGCTTTCGGTCACCATCGAGGTTCCTCAACTCCCCGAGGTTCTCCTGGTGTCGCCCGACCACCACGGTTTCTCAACTTGAGATTCTCCGGATGTCGCTAGACCTTTGGCTTAGCTTAAACACTTCCTGCACACTTAGCATATCACATGAGATAACAAAATAGCTTAACTTTGAATCTTTGCCATCATCAAAACCAAGGTTCGATTATCTAGTGCCCCTGCACCAACAGTCATGACATGGCAAGGCAAACAAAACATAGCAAGTATAAATACTAAGGTATTAAATACCTAAGTTTTAATATTAATTGTCATTTGTTATTATTTAGTCCATTTTTTCATATTATTACTTATCCCCTAAGTGTGCCAAAAACCCAAAATGGCACACCTCAACCTCTAAACCTAAATTGTGCCAATTTGATTGATTTTTCACTTTCATAAACGACATTGGCACATCCTAAAAACCTCTAGGATTAAAAATCATCCTTTTTTACAAAGTACCCCATTACCTTGGAAATGACCTAAAGTGACACCTTTACCATGGTTAGGTTAACTACCCATCCATTTAAAGTTGACACACTCTAACCCATTTAGCGTGAATCGATCATACTCCTAGGAACCCAATACCTATTGGAGCTCCTTGGATTTACTAGGTATTCCTTAGGGATAACTTCCCTAGATACCCTCCTAATGACCCTCCTAGGCTTAGAAGCCTTGGCTATTTGGGTCTTGCCTAGGTTAACTCTAGGGGTAACTCCCTTTGTAATCTTCTTAGTGTCTTCCCTAGGTTTCCTTGAAACCCTAGCCACTAGGCATCTACCTTGGTCAATCTTAGGGATGACTTTCCTATTGACCTTGGTTTTCCTAGACCTAGATTGAGTTCCATAATCGAATGGAACATTGTGATAGATCTTTTTGGGCTTAAGCTTGCCCTTGGATGCTTCTTGTTTCCTAGGCCTTTGACTTTGACTCCTAGACCCTAGGCTTTGACTATTTGACTCTTGCATTTGATTTTGCATTTTCCTAAGGGTCTTTTCTAGTTTCTCAAGCCTTGACCTCAAGGCTTGGTTCTCTAACTCTAATTTCTCTAATTTGGTGGTCCCATGGTTTCTTTGATCATTTTTGCCCTTCCTAGGCATATGTCTAGTCCATTTAGATTGATGCCTAGGTGGTTCTCAATTTTCCTAATACTTTTCTTAGGTAAAATTGTTTTAGGAACATTAGTCCCAAATTTCTCTTTATTCCTAAGGTTGACATGTTTCACTCCTAAACAATAAAATCTATTATTTCTAGCATGCCTTTCATGAATCATAGAAAGATTACTTCTAGCATACTTTTTCTTATTACTTAAAGAATGAACATTATTTAAATGTACCTTAGGGTTTGCCTTAGAGGCTCCCCCTACATTTGATGCTCCTTCTTGGACCTTCTTCTTCCTCCTAGGGCATTGACTCCTATAATGCCCCGGTTGTTGGCACTTGAAGTATATCACATGCTTCTTGCTCTTAATGGTTGAGGCACCGGGTTCCTTGGTCTTTTCTTGAGGTTTTGGTGTCGATTGATTTTTCTTGACTTTCTTAGGGCACTTGCTCTTATAGTACCCATATTCCCTACACTCAAAATACATAATATGATTTTTATTTTGAATTGATGTGCTTGAGTTACCTAGGTCAAATGGTGGTCGGAATTGGTTCTTCATCTTCTCAACCGGAGGTAGATGGTTCCTCTTGAGTTGGCTCCGGTATTGAAGATGGCCTAGTCTCCTCCCCCTCAATCCAAGAGGTGGAGGTTTCTTTTACTTCTTCCTTCTCTCCCGATTCGGATGTTGATTCTCTATCACCCTCTGAATCATCAAGCTCTTGTGATGAAGATGTACTTGCTTCTTCTTGAGCTTGAGAGGATGAGCACTCCTCTTCTTCTTGGACTGGTGATGGGTGATATGCACGGTATTTATGTCATGGTACCATTTCAAATTAATTACCGAACCCCCTAACTACACTAATATAGCATAGTGGATGGCTCGGATCGTTTTCCAACGAGTGTAATCGATAGAATAGTAAACTTCGGATTTCTAATTATTGCTTTGAGTTTTCTAATGAAGATGGGGATTTGGATTTTGATGCTCTAACCTATGGTTGCAAGGTAATTAAAACTCTAAACTAACATGCAACAACAAAATCAAACAATACAGAAATTAAAGCAATAAAAACTAGAAGATAAACTAATATGATCAACCCAAGATAGGCCTGATGACTGAACAAGGTCCTCCGGCTAAGTCCAACGAAGCTCGATCGAGACTCCGCAAACGGCAGTGGATGTGGGATGGTTCAAACTCCTGAATCCAGTAGTTTGATGGATGCTCCGAACTCTCACAGATCCAGTTGAGCTCGAAGAAGTGTCGTCGGGGCAGATTCCTCCTCGAATCTGAAGGAGAAGGTGGATGTTGTGGAGATGGAGGACATCGTCGAATTCTCTCGATGAAGCGGTTCCTCCTCGAATCCGTGGAGGATAGTGGGTGGAGGCAAGGTGGACACGGCTGCTAAGACTCAAGGGAAGAAAAGATTTAACTAACAACCAATTGAAAACATGATTAAAAGAAAGCAACTTAAGTAATGCATGAAACTAAATCTAACCTAATGAACTACAATCTAATTACTCTAAGAGACATTTAATCGAACACTACGTAAGCAATAACCAAATTCAACCAAGCGTATGTCATTCTAAGTGTGGAAAATTGAGTCTAATACAAACATTCAACAAACAAAAACAAAGATGCAATTAAAACACATGAAACTTGCATAGGACACTGGAAAATGCAGGGAAGCAAGCTGAATGGTCTTGTCGGAGTGTTGGGCTCTGGAGAGTCTTTGTAAAGCTTCGATCGAGGTGTTGTGGAATCTTGATGGTCGCAAGAGCTGGCCGGACCGATCGGCGCAATTGAAACCCTTCAGTCGGCGGTGAGGATGGGATCTAACCGGTGATTGAATGGTGGGTAGAAGCAGCTGAGGTGGCATCGGGTAGAAATGATGGTTGTCGGCGCTCAAGCGGAGATGATGGGCTGCTGGCCGGATGGAGGAGGAGATGGGTGGACCACCGATCATCGGAGATTGGAGGGGATCCCCTTCCCTCTCCGGCGACCAGCGAGGAAGGGGCTGAGCGCGATCGAAGGAGGTGCGTCGGGCGATTGTTGCGAAGTGAAGAGGCGAAGCCGGCTAATCCATGCGTCGGGCGATGAAAAAGATTAAATGGATTATCTCCACTATCCGATCAAAGCAAGATCCAATCCGCAGTCCATTAAACCTAGGGTTAAATGAATCTGATTAATCTATTTTAGACCTGTGATCCAACGGTTGAGAGTTCTCCAACTTTGAATGGATGGATCTGATAAATCTGAAGGGATAAACATGATCGATCGAATCTAGATGAACGGTCAAGATGTCCAGATCTAAATATATGGACCGGATCGCTCCAGATGTAGATGGATGGCTCAGATCAATCAAATCTCATTGGACGGTCAGGATTAAACAGATCTGAACCCTTGATTAAATTTTCTCTGATCTTGATGAAGGGCTCAGATTCTTCCAACTTAAAATGCCTATTATGACCCTTCGATGAAGCCATATTTGATCCAACTTGAGTCTAGTCAGTGGCTCATCTCGATCTTCTACAAACAAAGATAAAATTCGCATATAATTCCAAAATTTAAGAGAATTTACACTAAGGTCCAAAAATATATCCAACTCATAAAATATGCAAATAATCAATAATTAAACACATGAGAAGATTAAAACAGTGATATTAAGGACCAAAATAACCTGACAAAATGGTAGTTATCAATTCCCCCACACTTATTCTTGCACGTCCCGAGCAAATAAAGAAAACTAAAAATAAACTGAAAGTATATTTCCCTAGTAATTCCCAATCATACATAGAAAATCATGAAAGAAAGTTACCTAAGATTGTCAAATCTCAAAGACTCAAGCAATCATGGACTCAAATCTTACACAGGTTAACAAACATGGTGATTTCAATCCATCATGAATAGACTAAGAATGATTAAGCCTCACAAGGTAAGTGATGGTTTCTCTCGCTCTCATAAGCATGTAATAGTGGAGTTCACTCAAGCTACTCATGGTTTATGAACTACCATATGCTTACTTTTCTTCTACCTTCACCACTATATACATATAAGAATGCACAATCACTGAAGGCTTATTAAGAATGTAAGGGAAACATGAGTACAAGAAAAATAACAAGATATGTGAAAGAAAATAAAGATAAGAAATGAAATAGCTAAAAAAATGCAAGAAGAAGATATGGAAATACTGGAATGCTACATAGATGAGTACAAGAAGCATTGCCCTAAAATTTTTCTTCCATCCCAATAAACATGTAAACAACCTTTATCACATTCTTCAATACAAATCTACTCAAGATATATAATAAATCTCTCAATAACTGCAACAAGGGATGTCGTTAACAAAAATACTATCACACATAAATAAAAATGAATGGCACCACATGTCAAAATTTTCACAATACTTTTTTTTTATTTCATGGGCACCCAATTTATTTTTTTTTTCAACTTTTTTTTCAGCCTTTTTTTTCCGAAATGTAGTGCACTTCCCTATGCTCCAAGAAAGAAAACATCAAGCTCAACTAAAAAGATAAAGAGCATGGCTAGCTCATGGTGATCAAGCACGATTTGCCTATGCTTACACTAAATTCTCCTAAGCTACTCTCTCCCCCACACTTAAACTTTTATCCATCCTGGGAAAAACACTCATCATGAAATATCCAAGTATTCCACATCCAGAAATAGAAATGGAGAAGAAAGTAAGGAAAGAAAAATGTAAGGATGAATGACTAGAATGTTATTCAATAAGCATGTGATGATAAAAGAAGTAAAGGGAAACATGTGAGATTGCCTTCAAAGTAATCATGCAAACCTATGGTTGTGTGGTCTCGAAAGAATCAAAGCAAGTTCTAGAGTTACAATAACCACAAGTGCACCACACACAAGCAATAAAAATAGGCTCAATCCTCACTGGGTAAACAAAAATAATCAACTCAGTCTATCAACATAGAATCCATCACCAAGTAGTAACCACATGCAATCAAATAATTCATTCATAACAATAAATCCCCAAAACTCGACAATCAAATTTAACTAGTTTTCATGACTTCTAAGATGATATAAAGGAATGCATAGGAAATTTATTTGGAAATCCCAACAAAATAAAAACTCAACAAACAAAACATAACAACTAAAACAAAAACAAATGAATAAAGAGACATATATACAAGGAAAAAGAAAAGAGATAAGATGGAGCAAACTCCCCTGAGGTCCTGGTGGTTGAAGAAGGTTCAGTAGAAGAAGCCACGCAGACCGTGGAGTGCTCCTAAAGAAATCCCGTCCTAGTGGTTGAAGAAGATTCAGCTTTAACATCCATGCCGGGAGTGGGATGGACTAAATGGGGGTGAGTGCCTTCATGGTATGATCATGACAGTACTGTGCTGCTCCCTCCAATAGGATTTCCTTCTTATATGTTTTCTCTGGTGGTCGGAGGTGATTCAAGAAAAGTGTCCAGCCTTGGGGCTGGATTATTGCATTTGTTGTCAGGGCTTTCATCAGCAAAATTCTTGGAGACTCTGGCTAAGATGGAAGTGTCCAGTCTGGGGGCCTCCAGCTATCCATCACTTCCATGGGAATCAGCTCGTCAGAATTGCTTGTCGCCACTGTCTCACTTGTCTTCTGGTCTGGCTGGCAAGTCTGGGCCCTGGCTTCTGGAAGCTGCTCCATTTCTTCAGTATAATCTGGGGCACAAATAAAATCACAGAGTAAATCTAAGCTGCTAGTATCATCATCCACATCATCTGCCATAATAGCAACTTCATTTACAAATCCACATCCATCAATATTCACAATAGCATCACAGCATGAAGAGTCATAGGAGTCCTATGGAGTAGCTGCATCATAGACATCCCTGTCACTCACTCCACAATCCATCTCCCTAAGCATGTCGATATCCATATAAATGGTCTCTGACGAAGGCTGAATGAACTCTTGTGCTTGTGTTTGGTTGATGGATGATGCAATTAGATCCAGCTGGATTTGCATGTTATGTATCCGTTGTTGCTGTTATTGATGTCTATCACTAATTTGTTGATGCATCTGTTATTGCATCTGTTGCTGCATCAATGATCCTAGCTGTAAAAGCTTTTCTAGTGTCTCTGTAGTTGACTCAGCTTGTTGCAATGGTTGTAGTCCATCGCACACTATGTCGTCTTGAAATCCCAATGGACTCTGATAAGCTGAAAAATTCTGAGCCTCTTCCTGATGTGCTTCTCCATAACTATTACTTGATTGATCACCCCATCTGGGCATGTACATATCGATAGATAGTGGGGGTGGATAGAGTGGCATGTGCCCATACTTGAAATCTGAATCAAAATTATGAAAAGATGTACCAGAAATTGAATTATACCTATCCTGCTGATACGGTTGATGATACTGAGAATGTTGAGGATCAGGTTGATGATATTGAGGCTGGTACTGATAATACTCCTATTGTCCAGTGCCTGAATAGTAAGCATCACTGAGATCTCCAAATGACTGATAATATGGATCCATGTTGCAAGAGATTCCTAGTCTTTCCTAAAAAACTAACAAACACAATCAAAAGTCATAGGAAATAGACATGATCAAGCACATGAATATGCAAGAAATAAAAGAATGTAGCCCTAAAAAAAAGTTTTTGAATTTTTTTGAATTTTTTTTTTCAAAAAAATGGGTAAGCAATCCTAAGTATACCAAGCATCATTACACTCCCCGGCAACGGTGCCAAAATTTATATGCATGGTATTTGTGTCGTGGTATCATTTCAAATTAATTACTGAACCCCCTAACTACACTAATATAGCATAGTGGATGACCCGGATCGTTTCCCAACGAGTGTAATCGACAAAATATTAAACTTAGGATTTCTAATTATTGCTTTGAGTTTTCTAATGAAGATGGGGATTTGGATTTTGATGCTCTATCCTACGGTTGCAAGGTAATTAAAACTCTAAACTAACATGCAATAACAAAATCAAACAATGTAGAAATTAAAGCAATAAAAACTCGAAGATAAACTAATCTGATCAACATGCTTAGCCCCTAAGCAATAAAGCCTATTATTCCTAGCATGCTTTTGTTCATGAGTAATAGCAATAAAATTCCTAGAATGTTTTTGTCCATTAATTAAGGAGGGAACATAATTAGAGGTTACCTTAGGGTTTGCCTTAGCTCCCCCTATATGTGTAGCTCCTCCTTGCCCTTTCTTCCTCCCCCTAGGGCATTAACTCCTATAATGCCCTCTTTGGTGGCACTTGAAGCACATCACGTGATCCTTGATCTTAATGGTTAGGGCTCCGGTCTCCTTGACCTTTGGCACCAGTGGAGCCTTCTTAACCTTCTTAGGACACTTACTCTTGTAGTGCCCATATTCCCTACACTCAAAACACATAATATGTTTTTTTTATTTTGAATTAATGTGCTTGATTTACCTAGGGTGGTGGTGGAAGCCTCTTGAGCTTGCTCATCTTCTCGACCGGAGGTTGATGGTCCCTCTTGAGGTTTCTCTTGTTCCGGAGTAGATGACCTCTCCTTCCCCTCAAACCTTGAAGTGGAGGCTTCCTCCAATTCTTCCTCTTCCACCGCCTCTTCCTCCTCGGATGTCGAACACTCCTTGACTTCCGAATCCTCACTTTCTTGTGAGGATGATGATGCTTCTTCTTCGGGCTCTCTTTCTACTTGATCCATGAATGGTTCTTCATGGAGCTTGGCCAATTCGCTCCAAAATTCCTTTGCATCCTTGTATTCACCTAACTTGGACACAACATCATTAGGAATTAAATCAATCAAGAATTTTATTACCTTATTACTTCTCTCAAATTCTTGATGTTGTTCCTCGGTTTACTTTTTCATTTTGAGGAATCCTCCCTTATGCCCTCTTGGAAACTTGAATCCTTCCATCAAGGTGGCCCATTCTTTAAAGTCCCTCATCATGATGAAGTCTTCAATCCTTGTCTTCCATTGATTGAAGCCTTCTCATCCATAGAGTGCATACAGGACTGGCATGTTGATATCCCATCCCAATGTTTCTTGGAAATTCATCTTCTTCATCACCTTCTAGCGATGCTCTCTTGGCGGTTAGTCCAAATAAAGAGTGACCTCGCTCTGATACCACTTATTGGGAAATTGACCGTCGCTAGAGGGGGGGTGAATAGCGATTCGACATAGCATGATGGAATTCGTTCGCGTGCTTGCCTATGATTATTAGTACGCAACAAAAATAGAAATTACAATACAAACACAAGCACAATACGCAAGATATAACGTGGTTCGGAACCTCAAGGTTCCTACTCCATGGGTTGGGCTCGAATGAGCCCTAGCGATGCCAAAACACCACTAAACAATAAACACTCCTTCTCGAAACAATCCAGAGGTGGAGGAAACCTCTTACAACATTTCTTACAACAATAAGAAATGAATACAAACTAATACAAGTAAACTACACAAATATAAGTAAAGAAAACTTTACACAATGTGAACTTGAGTGCTTGCTTTTGGTTGCTTGAGAGTAGCCTTGAAGGTGTGGATTGTAGCAGCAAATCCCCTCCAAATTGCCTCAAAGAACCATGGCAAAAACCTCCTCCATGAGCTCCTTTTAAAGCTTCACCTCGGGCTGGATTCCGCTTAGCAGTTAACTGATCGAGACCATCAATCGACTGCTCCTATAGCCATTGTCTCACAATGGCCCGAGCCACGTTGGATAAGTTCCAATGAATAGACCATCAGTCGACTGATCATACACATCAGTCCACTGATCATGCCTCCACTCGACTGCCAAACCCTAATGGTCAACTGTGGGACCTTATGTGCCTGCGACATCGACCATCAGTCAACTGCCATCCATAGAAGTCAACTGATCAAGATGGTAGTCGACTATTAAGCCATTTCCTATAGTCAAACTCCAGTCGACTCCCATCAATCGACTAGTCATAATCCCAATCGACTTATACAAGTCGACTCGACTGCCAAGTGTCAAAACACTTGACCAATCGACTGGTCCAAAGCCCCAATCGACTAATAACCTCAGTCATGAGGTTTATACCCAAGTATGATGTCCTCATACTTGCTAGACCACCCTTAGCCTAGACCTAAGCCTTCTAGCCACCTCCGTCAGCCTCACACCTATTGGATCCCTCTAAGTCATCCATGACTTGTTCATCCATATGCTAGCCTTTAGGTGCTTCCATCGGCTATTGTGATGCTGAGCTAGTCTATACCGCCAAGGCACATTGTGCTTACGCTACCAAAGACTATTGCTTGGACTTTACGCTGCCAACTATTGGACTTATGCTGCCAAGACTTCACCCTTGGACTTTACACCACCAATATCACCCCTTGGACTTTCCTTGCCAATCCATGTTAGACTTTCCAATTGCCAAGACTCAAGCTTGGACTTTCCCTTGTCAAGACCCATGCTTGGACTTTCCATGCCAACCCATGTTGGACTTTCCCATTGCCAAGTATCCCACTTGGACTTTTCATGCCAAGTACCCATGACTTGGACTTTCCATCATATTGTCAACCCCATGTCAACCATATAGTCAAACCATCGTCAAACATCAAAATACCACTCGAGTCAAACTCTAGTCCGATTGATCATGACCCGGTTGATTGCACCAACAATTTTCCCAAAACATTTTCAAACATCAAAACACTACTTGAGTCCAACTCGAGTCTGGTCAATCGTGACCTGGGCCGATTGCACCAACAAATGTGTTATCAACTAATTAAATGTTCACACATACATTGGGTTATTAACACATTAATAAGTATGTCTCATATGCATAGAACTCAACTTCACCTCCCTTCCCATTGACCTTGGAGAGAGCCCAACAAATCGATGCTCCAAGTTAAAGCCGACCCATTAATCGTGAAATAGTTTTAATATGGTTAGAGCGCATTCAACCAATTAGCTAGGCTTGGAGAGAGTCCAACAACCCAAAATAACGATTGACCTCTGACTCTTACCATATTAGTAATAAACTATTTCAATGGTTTGAACATGTTCAGGTTTGAGCTGGGCTTGGAGAGAGTCCAACAACCCAAACAAGAAACAGAACTTCGATTCTAACCATATTAATGGAAGGTGTAGGCTTTAATATTGTGTAAGGGTTTTAAGGTCTCATCCTCTTTTCATGCAAATAACTATTATCTACATGGCATGACACGCATGACATACATATGTGCAACTAATGCATCTACATTTCATGACATGCATGTCATAATAATATGCATCTAATGCAATTACATGACATACAATTATGACATGAACAAATAGTTTCTTTATTTGTCATAACTAATTTTGGAAATAAAATATGTTTGAGATTTGATTTCTCAAATCAAATATTGATTAAATTAGGAAATAAATTTCCAAATCTAATCACATATTTTATTTATGAAAAATATTAATTAAGGAAATTCAAATTTAATTTAGGAAATAAATTTCCTAAATTGTAATTTCCTAATCACATTAGAAAATTTTCAATTTGAATTTCTTTACTAATTAAAATTTCAATAATTATTTATAAACTTTTAAAAAGTAGAAAATTTCCAAAAATACAATTATGACTATCGCAAAATAATTTTATGATTACGTCGGAACACAGTCGGGCTATGATACCACTGTTGGGTTTCCCCAACACCGACATGGGTGTGTGTTCGAATACGTTTCGTAAACATGCACACAGAGGGAGGAAAAATAAGCAATAAACTAATTTATTACAACACACACACCACACACATGCAAGGATACAACAAGTGTAGACATAATCGTCATTTCAAATTTTACAATAAAAGGAAACTCATACTTGGTATACCTGACGAATTATATGAAGCGGAAATGACATCAACCGAAGCGACCCTCGCTAGTATCGCCTCTATCCGTATCCACGTCGAGTATCATCGGGATAACTTCACCAAGCTACGAGCCCCATCTTCGCGAGAGTTACTAGCCTCACGTCGAAGACGTTGTGATCCGAGAGACAATCACAATTCGAATCCAATTCGAATCCAAAAATGAGTTTCGTAAACTCGCTTCTCGAAAGCGGTTTTCGTCAACCAATTGATAATATCTCAACCCTCCACCTATGAGTATTACTGGAGATCCAATCCTCAACAAATAGATCACTGTCGGAGCGCAAAATGTCAACCAAACGACCTCTCCACAAAGAGGGCAGCAAGCTATCCAAAACTGGACAACTTGTTTTGGTGGAGGAGATGGTCAACCAAACAAGTTAGCTAGCTGCTCCTTGGTCACCAACGGCCAAGGGAGGTTGGCCGGCGGCTAAGGATGGCCCGAGGACTATCAACGAATGATGGTTGGCCGACAACAAGGAGGAGGTGGCATCACAACAAGCTTGGGCGGCACCAAGGGGTTGGGCGGCTAGGGTTTCCAACTCTAAAAGTTGTTTTCGAAAAACCCTTAACCTCTATCTTATAGAGAGCGTGTTTCTTGACCATTAAAAAACCTTCTCCTAGCGGTTATTGGTTCATAACTAAAAACCCGTTAACCCGCTCCAATAACTTAAGTTAAAATAAACCAAACTGTGTTAGTCTATTTTAAGTTAACATGAACCGAATCAATTTTGGTTCATTCGTTTAAAAAAACCAAACCACTTTGGTTTATTTTCCACCATTGGATTAGAACCAAACCAATTTGGTTCATCCATGCTTCCGATGCGACTGAAACAATTTCATACTCGCTCTTTGTTTGGTCCAAACAAACCAAGTCTCTCTTGATATGAGAATCCTATTCTCAAGCTCGTTTTAAATCCTTCAGATTGTTGGTACAACAATGCCCCAAGCATTTATATGTTTTGATGTTTGGATAATCACCTAAGTTAGGCAATACCTTGTGATCTAATTGTGATCATGTTTAAGTGACAGGAAAATCTAAGTATGAAGACTTGGTAAAGGCAAAGTCCAAGTGTGATCTTGGCAAAGGAAGTCCAAAGGCAAGTCTTGGCAGCGTAAGTCCAAGCATGTAGTCATGGCGGCGTAAAGTCCAAGCACGCTTTGGCAAAGGGAAACCCAAGACATGACAAAATCGAAGGAAACTCTTGGAAGCAGGCACAAAGGATGAACAAATCGCAGACTCGGAGGGATCCTGGAGGTGCAAGGCTTAAGGAAGAGCTAGAAGGTTGAGTCTAGGTCTAGGGAGTCATTTCAAGTATGAATTATTCATACTTGACGAGTATCAGTCGACTGATATGATGTATCAATCGACTGTTAAGGTGCTCGCTGAGTCAGGTTGAAAAGCTGACGAACAGTCGACTGCCTAGTCGTGATAGTCGACTGATGTCGCCATCAGTCGACTGCCAAATAGTGGCAATCGACTGTTCAAGTTAAATACGGGCACAGAATGGAGTCTCACTCGACTGCGCTCCGTGATCACTCGACTGATCACTCCATCAGTCGACTGATGAGAGTGTCGTTGGAAGATGACGATTATGAATCCCATGAATCTGGCTATTTAGAAGTCGTTAACCGCGATAGCAGTCGACTGATGTTGTACATCAGTCGACTGATCATGCTCCAACGGGAAAATCATCTCTCTCTCTATAAAAAGAGGGCTTGTGGTGGTTGAGAGGGTTAATGCTTACTTTCTGATCATCTTCTCAAGCCTCTACGATTTTTCCAAGCCTTCTAGTGTTTTAATTCCCCTCCTCCTCTCTAAACTTCATATTCATCCTTTGTAAGAAGAGGAGGGTTGTTGTAAAAGAAAGCTTCTTAGTGAGATTGATTAGGGTTGATCCACCTTAAGGATCGCCATGGAGTAGGAGCGTTATCTCCGAACCATATAAAGGATTTGTGTTAGCATTGTGTTTTTATTTTCTTTTACTATTGTTTTTGTTGTGCTTCCGCTAATCATTTTTGTAGAAATGAAAATAAGCTATTCACCCCCCTCTCTAGCTTCTAAAGATTCTCTACAAGTGGTATCAGAGCCCGGATCGCATCGGAATATCTAACAATCAACCGGAGCAAGATGGCTTTCCAAGAGGGGTATAGCATGGCGAGGCCTCCATTCTTCGACGACAATGACTTTGACTACTGGAAAAGTAGGATGAAATACTACCTTATGAACGATATTGAAAATTGGTTTAGCATTGTAGACGGATTCGAGAAGCCAGTCGATGAACATAGAGCACTCATACCGACCAAGAATTGGACGACGGACATGGCCAAGAAGGCTTAAGCCAACGCCAAAGCAACAACCACACTTCAATGTGGGTTGTCAAAAGAGTAACTAAGCAAGGTGGAGCCTTTTGAATCAGCGAAGGAGCTTTGGGAGAAGTTAATTGAGCTCAACGAGGGATCCAAGGAAACAAGAAGAGCCAAGAGAGATCTCTTAATAGGCCAACTCCAAAGTTTCGCCATGAAGACCAATGAGACCGTGAGCTAAATGCACGGTCGCTTCAAGGAAGTAGTCAACGGACTACATGTGATAGGTGAGAAGGTCGACAACCGAGACCTTGTAAGGTATGTGCTCCAAGTCTTTCCTAGAACAACCTTATGGGCTTCAATGGTAGATGCCTATAAGGTCTCTAGGGATCTTTCTTTGGTTAAATTAGATGAGCTCTTTTGTGAATTTGAGTTGCACGAGCAAGCTAACACTTCATCCAAAGAGAAAGGTGTAGCTCTTTTTGTAGGAAAGAAGGACAAGAGGAAGAAGGAGAAGAAAGAAGTGTCTTCCTTATCCGAATTCGAGGAAGATTCATCTAGTAGTGAAGATGAGTTATCGGCAAGCGAGGTGGCTCATTATGTCAAGAAGTTTGATGGGAGGTCAAGGAAACTCACCAAGAAGATGTGAGGAGGATGTTCCAATCCTCAAGAGGTAAGTCTTCTAGTAGTTCAACTCCTTCATCTAATGTTGTTTGCTATGGTTGCAATAAGAAGGGGCACATCAAGCCAAATTGCCCGGACTTAAAGAAGGAGGAGAAAGAAAAGAAGCATAAGGAGAAGAAGGAAAAGAAGGAGGAGAAGAAGAAGGAGGCAATGGTGGCACAAACATGGGACACACTAAGCTTGGAGGACTCTTCCGATGATGAAGAAGTGTGTCATGCCACCCGGAACCTAGCTCTCATGGCCTTGGACAAGGAAGCCGAAAGCTCAAGTGAGGAGTCTTCATCCTCTTCTTCAAGTGATGAATCATCATCTAGTGATGATGAGGTAAGCAACTCCCCTATGGTAGATTTACTTTATAAAACTATCGCATGCCTTCAAAATGCCTTAAATAGATCAAAAACTAGGATTAAGGACTTAAAAGTAGAAATTAAATCACTTAAAAATGTAGAACCACCTTGTGATGATACATGTACACTTAGAAATGAAAATGATGAATTGAGAAAAGAAATAGGTGAACTAAGAGCATGCTTAGAAAAATTTACAAATGGCTTTAAATACCTAGATATGATAATTAAGGATCAAAGGGCTATCTACAACAAGGCCGGAATAGGATATAGGCCTAAGGAAAAGTAGGTAGCATTTACATCTCTTGTTAGTAGAAAATCCACTGTTAGGAGCAAGGTTAAAAAGGCTTGGGTCCTTAAGAAATTTTTAATTGATGCTAGTGGTCCTAAGATTTGGGTACCTAAGGCTTGTATTTTTCATGTTGTATAGGTAGAAGAACCAAGCTTATGGATTGTTGATAGTGGGTGCTCAAAACACATGACCGGTGATGAGAGAAAATTTTCCACTATCAACCACACTAGCAAGGGGAAGGTGTCTTTTGGAAATAGTGGCAAACTTAAAGATTCTAGGAAAAGACACAATTGAGGTATCCCCCAACCTTGCCATTCATAAAGTGTTGTTAGTTAAAAATATAAAATTTAATTTACTTAGTGTAAGTCAACTATGTGATGCAAATTTTGATGTTCAATTTGACTCTTCAAAATGTTTCATAAGACACAAAACTTTAAATGATTGAATGTTAGAAGGTTTTAGGAAATCAAATATATATTATGTTGATTTATCCTATGCTACTAATGCTTCTACTAAGTGTCTTGTTGCAAAAGAAGAAGAGAGTTGGCTTTGGCATAGGAGGCTAGGGCACATAAATATGAAGAACATTGCCAAAATAGCCAAAATGAAGTTAGTCAAAGGGTTGCCAAAAGTCAAGTATCTCAATGACAAAATGTGTGATGCATGCCAAGAAGCGAAACAATCAAGAACATCACACAAAGGTAAAACTTTACTTAGTACCGCTTTACTTTTAGAACTATTGCATATGGACTTATTTGATTGTCATAGTACCCCTTCCATGATTGGTAGTAAGTATTGCTTAGTGATTGTAGATGATTTTTCTAGATTTACTTGGGTATTTTTCATAAAAAATAAGGATGAAACTCTAGGAATAATCATAGGATTTAGCAAGAGAGTAGAGAATGAAAGGAAACTCAAAATAAACCGGATCCGTAGTGATCATGGTGGAGAATTTGAGAGTTCCAACTTCTCAACCTTTTGCCTAGAACAAGGGTGCAGCACGAATTTTCTTGTCCTAGAACACCCCAACAAAATGGGGTTGTGGAAAGGAAACAATCATGCTCTACAAGAAGCGGCTATGACTATGCTTAATGCATATTCTTTACCTAGCTACTTGTGGGTGGAAGCGGTTAACACCGCTTGCTATATCCAAAATAGGGTTTTAATTCATAGGTTTTTAGGAAAAATCTCATTTGAATTATGGAATGGTACAATTCCAACAATTCACTATTTTAAGGTTTTTGGATTCAAAGTTTATATTTTAAACACCAAAGATAACCTAGGTAAATTTGAGTCCAAAGCGGATGAGGGAATCCTAGTTGGATACTCATCCACTAGTGTAGGGTATAGAGTTTATAATAAAAGAACTCAAAAGATTGAGGAATCTTCAAATATCCAATTTGATGAAACCTCTAATACATACCCTAGGAAATCCCCCATTGATGATGATATCAATGAGAAAAATCAAGAAATTACCCAAAAATTTCAAGATTTAACTTTAGAGGATAATGATCAAGGGGGAGAGTTGAATCAAGGGGGAGTAAGAGGTGATTCCGATGATGAAAGAAGAATTGAGGATAATCATGATCAAAATCAAGTTAATACACCTCCTAGAACAATAAGAGTTCATCAAAATCACCCTCTAGATCAAATTGAAGGTGAATTATCTCAAGGAGTTAGGACTATGTCATTTCATAGAGATCCCTCTAGTCATATAGCCCTAATCTCACAAATTAAGCCCAAATCAATAAATGATGCATTACTTGATCTGGATTGGATCTTAGCAATGCAAGATGAATTGACCCAATTTGAAAGGAGTCAAGTATGAGAGTTAGTTCCTAGACCAAATGACAACACCATCATTATTACAAGATGGGTCTTTAGGAACAAACTAGATGACCAAAGAAATATTACTAGGAATAAGGCAAGGTCAGCTGCAAGGGGCTTTAATCAAGTTGAAGGACTTGACTATGATGAAACATATGCCCCGATTGCTAGGTTAGAGTCTATTAGGATCCTATTAGGGTATGCATCTTATATGGGTTTCAAACTCCATCAAATGGATGTTAAATCAACATTCCTAAATGGGTTCATTAAGGAAGAGGTATATGTAGAACAACCTCCTGGGTTTGAGAATATGGACTATCCAAACCATGTATACAAGCTTAGAAAAGCATTGTATGGTTTGAAACAAGCTCCCCGGGCTTGGTATGAAAGATTATCATCTTTCTTAATCTCTAAGGACTTTAAGAGGGGTAGTGTAGATCAAATTTTATTTATAAAGTCAACATCAAAGGACATCTTTGTAGCCCAAGTATATGTTGATGATATTATCTTTAGGTCAACAAATGATGAACTCCTTCAAGACTTTATTAAGAATATAGAAAATGAGTTTGAGATGAGTCTAGTTGATGAACTAAATTTCTTCCTAGGATTACAAGTCAAACAAACAAGTGAAGGAATTTATATTTACCAAACCAAATATGTTAAGGAAATGATTAAGAAATTTGGTTTGAAAAATGCTAAGGTAGTTTCAACTCCAATGGCAACCAATACAAAAATAGATAGTGATCATGAAGGAAAACAAATTGACCTTACACTCTATAGGAGTATGATTGGTCGCCTTTTGTACCTAACCGCTAGTAGACCCAATATATTATTTACGGTGGGTATGTGTGCTAGGTACCAATCATGTGCCAAAGAATCACATTTAGTTGTCGTTAAGAGAATATTAAGATATATTAAAGGCACACTAAATGTAGGACTATGGTACCCTAGGACTAGGTCTTTTGATTTGGTTGGGTACACCGATTCCGATTATGCCGATTGCAAATTGGATCGGAAGAGTACTAGTGGTGGATGTCAATTCCTTGGGTCCTCCCTAGTTAGTTGGAGTAGTAGGAAGCAACCTTGTGTTGCCCTATCCACCACCGAGGCCGAGTATGTGGCTATGGGTGGTTGTGTAGCTCAATTATTATGGATGAAACATACTTTAGAGGACTATGAGCTATCTTACTCCAACATGAAAGTATTTTGTGATAATGTGAGCACCATAAATTTGACCAAAAATTCGGTGCATCACTCTAGGACCAAGCACATTGAAGTGAAACATCACTTCATTAGAGATCATGTGACTAAGGGGGACATTGAGCTTAATTACATTGAATCTAAGTCCAACCTAGCCGACATCTTTACCAAGGCTCTCCCTGAAGTAGAATTTTCATCACTTAGGAGAGAACTTGGGATGTGCTTAGTTGAATAAAGGTGTAGGTTGGCATGATCCTATAGAAATCCTAGGATTTATACCTTTAAGCATCTCATAAAATACCTAAGAAACCATGATTTGTGTATTGAGCCACTTAGACAACATGTGAGATGTTAGGAAGATGCATTTGGTTCATCATGATTGTTATGATGCATTACTATGAACCAAAGTGTCATCTAGAGATATTAATCCTTCATTGGACCAATCATTGGGAAAGCTTATGCACAACTAATGTGCATATAGCTCCAAGAATATGATTGAAAATGTCAAATAAAACATACTTTAAACTATGTTTATCAAACTTTGAAAAATAATTTTCAAGTGGAATACAAAAGTGATACAAAGTTTGCAAAATACTTAGAGTTTTTGCTAGGTTTCAAAATTGTATCATTTTCGAAATCTGAAAAACATATATTTTTTAAATTATTTTTCCTAGATAGAAAATGATTTCAGAAATGTGTACACAAAATTTCGTGATTTTTTGATGTTTTTAGAATTTTTGGCGTATTTCTGAAGTTGGGCTAAAAAATCAGAAAAATGGCATTCAGCATTGATCGATCATTGATCGAAACCAATGATCGATACGTGTTTTCTGATAAAAAAGCCCTATTTCTTGGATTTAAGTGTATCTTTGAATGTCCTAAAACTATGGCATGATAATCTTCATTATAGAAAAGTTTTAGGACTGTTTGATGCAATATTTTAGGGGGAGTTTCCTCATATAAAATTTTTTCATCCTCTTAACTTATATTGTTGGTGCAAAGTTAGGATTTAACCTCTAATCTTTTGTTAGACTTTGCTCCACATGTTTTTTCATTCATCATTAACCATATCTTGGATTAAGGGGGAGCTTAATTTCAATTTTATACCTTAGTTCAAGATACAATAAATTTCACTCTTTCATGCAAATTTATGTATTCTTCTCTTTTTGATGTATGTCAAAGGGGGAGAAGGAATGTTTAAGTTAAAATTCATATTGGAAATATGATTATGTGCATGAATGTTTAAGTTTGAATTCATATTGGAAATATGTTGGAAATATGATTATGTGCATGTGTTAAAGACCTAACTTAAATGATTGTCAAACATCAAAAAGGGGGAGATTGTTGGTGCAACAATGCCCCAAGCATTTATATGTTTTGATGTTTGGATAATCACCTAAGTTAGGCAATACCTTGTGATCTAATTGTAAACTTGTTTAAGTGACAGAAAAATCCAAGTATGAGTATTACTTCCTCATCCTTCGGATTCAAGTTACTGCACATGTATCCAAGAGTATCATACTCTAAACATGTAATGCTTTGGCCAAAGACTTTAATAACAATCCGATAAGAGGCCATAGGGTATACATCACTACCAAAATAAGCAAATTTGGCGACGAATTTTGGAAAAAAATTCATTGCAAAAATTTTTTGCAACGAAATTTACAATGAAAAAATTTTTGTTGCAAATAATTCGTCGCCAAATTCTGCAATGAAAAATAAAAATTCATCGCCAAATTACAACAAATAAAATTTTTTTTGCAAAATTTGTTGTCAAATTTGGCGACGAAAAATATATTCGTCGCCAAATTTGCGACGAAAAATAAATTCGTCACCAAAGTCTAATAGATATATTTCCACGAATAAAATTCAATTTGGCAATGATTATTTTTTCGTCGCCAAATCTGCGACGAAAAAAAAATTCGTTGTAAAATTTTCAAGATCAGTCGACTGAATATACGACCAGTTCGACTGATCGGTCGGCTACCAAAGGTTTTATAATATGCTACAGTAATGGTAGTCAACTGGTCATTTCCATCAGTCGACTACCAAGTGAGTAGTCGATTGCTCAGTCGGCTACGAAACGTTCTGTAAGGTGTTACAGTACCATCAGTCGACTAATGTTGAAAATCTATTTTGTTGACGCATTTTTTCATGTATCAGTCGACTGATACATCAATTTTTGCAATGAAAATAGTTTTTTCATTGCAAATCTGGAAAAAATATATATTTTTTTATAGATTATACTTTTTTCCCTATTTTACAACAAACACATACAACAATATAAACAAATTTAGACATCAAACTTTAATACGGAATTAATATATATATATATAACAAACCTAAACAAACTTACAAATACATAGATATTGTTGGATCGAAGCGGATCGCTAGAGGGGGGGTGAATACCGATAAAAACTTTTCTTTTAAATCGTTCGATAGACAATTAAATGCAGCGGAAATGTAAATAAAAACTAAATGAGACAAATAGTTTTTTTACTTGGTTCGTAGCCTTCGGCTACTACTCCAAGGCCCTAACGGTCCTAGACCGTGTACGGAGGGCAATTCACTAAAACACTCCTCCTCGTTGGAGGTAGGAGTTTTACGATTACAAAAGCCTTCGAAGCAAAAAGATAGAGAGACAAACCCTCTCTTCTATTAAAGTAAAATGCAACGAAAAGCCTCGATTAAAAAGAATTGCAATATTGAAAGCAATAACAAATTAAGATTATACCAACAACTAAACAAAAGAAACTTTAAGCTAGGGTTGTTGGCAGCACTTCGTTGTTGTAGAGTCGTCGGAGAGTTGCAGCATAACGGAGGCTTTTGAGCACTTAGAATTGAGAATGAAACCCTAGGTTTGGCCCTCCTTTTATAGCCTTTAAGCCCCTCAACGAATGGGTCTTCAACCAATCACAAATGGGCACAAAACTCCTTGAAAAATGGTTATAAAGCTTGACTCCTCGAGGCTGATTTTTGACCACCGGTTGAACTGGCGGTTGAGCGTGGATACGGCTACAATAAAGAGTTAGCTCAAAATATAAGTGGATTCGACGGCCACTTGCCGTCCGATCTCAACATAGACCTTCCATGGGAAGTCTTGGGTCGGATCGTCACCTAAGATCATCCCCGTAAAGAGGATACAACCTCACTTACGCTCGCACACACGAGCTTACCTCGATACTTACATGTCACTTTTGCTTCCGGCCTTCCACTCGATTCCTTCGGCTCCCTCCGAAGTAACTCGAGTGTCGCCCGACCACCGCGGCTTCCTCCGGGTGTCGCTAGCCTTCAGCTCCAGCATTGAGACTTTTCTGCACACTTGATTTAGCTCGTAAGATAACAATATAAGCTTAACTTTATATCGTTTTCTATAATCAAAACTTAGGCTCGACTTAGGTGCCCACTACCCCAACAATCTCCCCCTTTTTGATTTATGGCAAACCCACATACAAAGTTAAGACAAAAATAAGTATGAGATTATGCATGAATGAGTAGGAGTATATAAAAATTCTTTTTCAAGTGCTCCCCCTTGACCGAGGGTGAGTACTTGAGAAAGGGTTTTAACTCTCCCCCTTGATATGTGCTACTAAGAAAAAGAATTAAGTAACCGAAATTACTTAATATTGGCCATAGTGTTTAAAATAAGTTTTAAGTTAAGAAACCAAATGATTTCTTAACCTTGGCCTTTTGTTAAAAGTTAAATAAGTTTTCAAAACTTAAAGTTAACTTTTGGTTTAATTATGAAGTAAGAGTTAAGTTATCAAAAAAAAAAAATTTGACCCCTTAACTTTTGTCCTTTTTCTCCTTTTTATCTCACGAGCTGAATCGAGTGTGCAGTAAATTGCTATAGCTGGAGCTGAAGGCTAGCGACACCCGGAGGAAGCCGCGGTGGTCGGGCGACACTCGAGTTACTTCGGAGGGAGCCGAAGGAATCGAGTGGAAGGCCGGAAGCAAAAGCGACACGTAAGTATCGAGGTAAGCTCGTGTGTACGAGCGTAAGTGAGGTCGTATCCTCTATACGGGGATGATCTTAGGCGACGATCCGACCCAAGACTTCCCATGGAAGGTCTATGTTGAGATCGGACGGCAAGTGGCCGTCGAATCCACTTATATTTTGAGCTAACTCTTTATTGTAGTCAAAAATCCTGGCCATCAGTTCAACCGGCCAGTTCAACCGGTGGTCAAAAATCAGCCTCGAGGAGTCAAGCTTTATCACCATTTTCAAGGAGTTTTGTGCCCATTTGTGATTGGTTGAAGACCCATTCGTTGAGGGGCTTAAAGGCTATAAAAGGAGGGCCAAACCTAGGGTTTCATCCTTAATTCTAAGTGCTCAAAAGCCTCCGTTACGCTGCAACTCTCCGACGACTCTACAACAACGAAGTGCTGCCAACAACCCTAGCTTAAAGTTTCTTTTGTTTAGTTGTTGGTATAATCTTAATTTGTTATTGCTTTCAATATTGCAATTCTTTTTAATCGAGGCTTTTCGTTGCATTTTACTTTAATAGAAGAGAGGGTTTGTCTCTCTATCTTTTTGCTTCGAAGGCTTTTGTAATCGTAAAACTTCTACCTCCAACGAGGAGGAGTGTTTTAGTGAATTGCCCTCCGTACACGGTCTAGGACCGTTAGGGACTTGGAGTAGTAGCCGAAGGCTACGAACCAAGTAAAAAAACTATTTGTCTCATTTAGTTTTTATTTACATTTCCACTGCATTTAATTGTCTATCGAACGATTTAAAAGAAAAGTTTTTATCGCTATTCACCCCCCCTCTAGCGATCCGCTTCGATCCAACAATTGGTATCAGAGCCGGGGGTTGCTAAGATTTGGTGAAACCACCAATCTAGCCATTTTTCACAGATTTATTTTTCTTTTATTTCTGTTTATTTCTAATTTATTTCGCTTTGTTAAATTTACTCCCTTTTACTAATCCAAGGCGAGTCTTGGTACCTTATTTTGTGTTTTTTGTAGCGTTGCTAGTTTCTTCGTCTTCGTCCCTTTTTGTCTTTTGTTCTAATGGCCCATCTCGAGGTTTTAGCACCGTCAGGCCTCCGTTTTACAAGCGGAGATGACTTCCGTTATTGGAAGGTCGGATGGAATGCTTTCTCAAAACCCAAATCGAGATGTGGATCATAATCAAGCGGGTTTCACACTTCCGACTAATGAAGTGGGTGACTCCTTGGATTATGATCAATGGACCGATGCGACAAAATGACAAGTCGGCCGGCGCCAAGGCAACACAAATCCTCAATGCGGCTTGTCGGAGGAGTTAAATCGCGTCGGCCCCTTCATTAGCGCAAAGGACCTTTGGACAAAGGCGTCGAGTTACGAAGGATTGGATCAAGCTAAGGTTTGCAAATGTGATTTGTTGTTCAATCAATTGTACACACTAAAAATGCAGGAACACGAGTCCGTGGCGCAACTCCACGCCCGTGTCCAAGACATAGTCAACAACCTACGCATAATCGAGGCAAAGGTGAAAACGCGACCTTATAAGGTATGTTCTAAACTCTTTTCGAGGACTACCTTGTGGGCATCCATAGTCGATGCCTACAAGGTCTCCAGAACCTTTCTAAACTTAGATTAGATGAACTCTTTTGGATTTTGAATTACATGGCAGTCAACTCGGAACCCGAGAGGGTATAGCCTTGTTTGCGAGTTCAAAGAAGAAGAAAATGCAAACAAGCCACCACCAGAGGAGGAAGATGAGTCAGAAGAAGAAGTTGACCGGAATTGTTGTGAACTAATGAACCTGGCTCGAAGGATAGCCAAGGGACCAGCGAACCACAACTCGACCCAACCAAGGTAAGACTAAAAGTTCTAATATTAGGTGTTATGAGTGTAGCGAGTTTGGACATATAAAGTCCGAGTGCCCCAAGCTCAACCACCAAGCACCTAAGCACAAGAGAGAGGCCCTCAATCGAGCATAGAAGCGTCATCCGAAGAAGACGAAGACCACGTCTTCATGGAGAAATCGATTGAGTCCGACACGGAGACCGAACCTGAACTTGAGTCAGAACCTGAGGATGACTCGAACTACGAAGCTACCTTCAAGTCAAGCCACAGATACGCATCCGGTTCAAAAGATACCCTTAAGGTGAGTCGAACCTTATTTAATACTTTACATAATACAGTTAGGTTTTTGTCTAGGAAGTTAGCTAAGTCCGAGTCCAAGGTCGAGACCCTGATTGAGGAAGTTAAACTCCTCAAACACGAGGTCTCCCTAACCTCTTCGATTAGTCGAGTTCAAGAGAAGGACTCAACTCGGGTTGAAAAACTCGAAGTTGAGAACTCACTCTTGAAAAGTCAAGTCGAAGATCTTAGGAATACGTTGGAAAGGTTTACTTTGGGATCCAAAGGACTTGACCTCCTACTTGGATCGCAAAGGGCCGTGTACAACAAGGTCGGACTAGGGTTTAGCTCAAACATGACCAATAAGTCGTATATGTCAATCGTAAGTAGACATAAAAAATGTGTCCAAGCATGGGTCCCTAAGACCACTTTGATTTCAACTCTAGGATCCAACTCGTACTGGGTTCCCAAGGACCAAATCTACTATGTGGATAGACCGAACCGATTCAACGATCTAGGGGGAGCCAGTACAAAACATGTTTGTGTTTTAACTTAGAAATTGCATGCTTAGATTTTTTTTTTCTTTCGTGAACACACTTAGAACACATAAATAATCAACTAAAATCCTTCGAAAAGATTGAGCCTCAGGGAGCCTCTTTTCAAATAACCAACTAAAATCCTTCGAAAAGATTGAGCCTCGGGGAGCCTCTTTTCAAATAATCAACTAAAATCCTTCGAAAAGATTGAGCCTCGGGGAGCCTCTTTTCAAAAATAACTAGTTAGACGAGGAAATAATTTTAGGTGAGTCAAGTCATCATTTTCTTGAAAATGGCTTTGTCTAAGGAAGTGGTCGATGATCCGATAAAAGAAGGCCCCTGTGCCTCGCCACGACCTGGAAGCCATGATCTTGAAAAGGTAAACTTGACAAGCCTAGGGTCAAATCCAAATCTAACATTACTTAAACATAAATGCACTTAATCAACTTAATTGGAAGTCATCTCACAAAGAACACATAAGTATAACATGCTTGATCATATAGACTCCGGTGAGATGACCTAGGTTTAACAACTTACAACCAATTTTTTTTTTAAAAAAAAATATAATAATCTAACATCCAATCCAACCACCTTGTGTGTAGGATCAATGGATGTTAGACAGCGGTTGCTCCCGACACATGACCGGGGATCAACTCAAATTCGCGAAGCTTCGATTCAAACGACAATGATCGGTAGCCTTTGGGAATAACGGCAAGCTCAAAATCATCGGATCAGGTGATATCGAGCTTAACTCGAATTTTGTTATTAAAAATGTATTACTTGTAGAGAATTTTGAATATAACCTGCTTAGCGTAAGCCAATTATGTGACAATAATTATAAGGCCGTATTTTTAGAAAATGAATGTGTAATTAAAACAAATGAAACAGCTAAAACAATACTCAAAGGAACTAGGACAAATAACATTTATACAATTAACTTAATCAAATCCTCAGCCAAATGTCTTATGACACAGGAAGAGGAATCATGGTTGTGGCACCGACGACTCGGTCACTCGCACCCAAGACTCGTCCACAAGATGAGTCAGAGTGGCTTAGTCAGAGGCTTACCCAACCTCAACAACTTGGTTAATAAAATCTGTAATGCTTGTCAACAAGGAAAACAACCTAGGACACAACACAAGTTAACTAACCAAGAACGAACCTCAAGTGTACTTGAGCTCCTGCATATGAATCTATTCGATTCACATGGAGCCAAGTCACTCAATAGAAGTCAATATTGCTTAGTCATAATTGACGACTACTCCAGGTTTACCTGGGTTAGGTTCATCAAACATAAAAATGATACCCTAGATCAATTAATCAATCTATTCAAATTAATCGAGAATCAAAAAGACCTTAAGGTTAAAAGACTTAGAAGCGATCATGGTGGTGAATTCGAAAATCAAAGGTTCACCGACTTCTGTAACCTAAACGGATACCACCATGAATTCTCTTGCCCTAGGACCCCTCAAGAAAATGGCCTAGTGGAGCGGAAAAACCGAACTCTACAAGGAGCCGCTAGGACCATGTTGAACGAATACGACCTACCCGATAGGTTTTGGGCAGAAGCTGTGAGTACAGCATGCTATGTCCAAAATAGGATCCTTATGGTAAAAAGGCACCTTAAGACCTCATACGAGATTCATCACGATAAAGTACCCAACATCAAGTACTTTAGGGTATTTGGGTGTAAGGTACATATCCTAAACACTAAGGATTTCCTAGGGAAATTTACATCCAAAACCACGACCAGAATCTTTCTAGGATACTCGACTACAAGTCGAGCTTATAGAGTATATAACCACGACACCCTTAGAGTCGAGGAGACTATCAATGTAGTATTTGATGAAGGACATGAACCTACAAAACCCCCAACAACCCCAATTAGCGAGCCGATTCATACTAGACCTAACTCTGATCCGGAGATCAGGTCTAGTGTTAATCCTAACCTAAGTCAACCAAGTCACTCTATTGATCAAGTGATAGATGACTCCAACCAAACTAATGTTCAACCAAGTCACCCCATTGATCAAGCATTAGGTGACACAAACCCAACCCAATCTAGGATTCAGACTAACCACCCTATCGGTCAAGTGATAGGAGATCCTAATCTAGGAGTTCGAACTAGAGCATCCTATAGGAACCTTAGTCAAATTTCCTTAATTTCAAAGATAGAAACCAAATCAATTGAACAAGCTCTTCTTGATCCCGATTGGATTATTGCAATGCAAGAAGAGCTAGCTCAATTTACTAGGAATGAAGTGTGGGAATTAGTACCACCACCTAAAGACAAAACGATAATTGGAACAAGGTGGGTGTTTCGAAATAAGCTTGATGATAAAGGTGAAGTAGTTAGAAACAAGGCTAGGTTAGTCGCCAAAGGGTTTAGTCAAGTCGAAGGCTTAGATTACGACGAAACCTATGCCCCAGTAGCTAGACTCGAATCCATTCGAATGTTTCTAGCTTATGCCGCACATCGAGGATTTAAGCTGTTTCAAATGGATGTTAAGTCGGCATTCTTAAATGGATACATTAAAGAAGAAGTTTATGTTAGCCAACCCCTCGGGTTCGAAAATCTAGATAAACCCGACCATGTTCTAAAACTTAAGAAAGCTCTCTATCGACTTAAACAAGCTCCTCGAGCTTGGTACGAGAGACTTTCAATCCATCTTAAGTCAAAAGGGTTTAACCAAGGCTTAGTTGACCCAACTCTCTTCGTAAAAACCTTAGGTAAAGAAATATTCATAGCTCAAATTTACGTAGACGATATAATTTTTGGAACCTCTAACTTAGCCTTACTAAACGAGTTCGTTTCACTCATGGAAAGTGAGTTTGAAATGAACTTGGTAGGCGAGTTAAGTTTCTTTTTAGGTCTACAAATTAAACAAACTAAGGATGGTATATACCTATATCAACAAAAATACACTAAGGAGTTAATTAAAAGATTTGGAATGCAAGATGCTAAGATAATAAACACCCCAATGGCGATTAATGTTAACATAGGAGAAGACCTAGAAAGTAAGTCCATTGACTTAAAGTACTATAGGAGCGCGATAGGAAGTCTCCTATACTTAACTGCGAGTCGACCCGACATCCTATTCGCAGTAAGTATGTGCGCCAGGTTTCAAACCTGTGCTAAGGAGTCTCACCTAACCCTAGTTAAGCGTATCCTTAGATATCTTAAGGGTACACTTAACGTTGGTATTTGGTACCCTAGATCTACAGAGTTCAAACTAATCGGCTACTCCGATTCAGATTATGCCGGTAGTAAACTCGATAGAAAGAGCACGAGTGGTTGTTGTCAACTACTCGGCTCAAGTCTAGTGAGTTGGTGCAGTAGGAAGCAACATTGTGTTGCCTTATCTACCACCGAAGCCGAATACGTTGCGATGGGTGAGTGTGTAACTCAGCTTCTTTGGATGAAGCACACTCTCCGAGACTTTAGGTTGGACTTCACCAAAACTAAAATTTTTGTAGACAACATAAGTTCGATAAATCTAACTAAGAACCCTATATGCCATTCAAGGACAAAGCATATAGAGGTAAAACACCATTTCATTCGAGAACATGTAGCCAACGGCTCCATACAACTCGAATATGTTGACTCGAAGTCTAACCTAGCAGACATATTTACTAAACCACTACCCGAAGCCGAATTTAGTCTCTTGAGACGAAGATTAGGCATGTGTGTAATAGAATAGGAACTTGCAAATTATATTTTCTTACTACTATTTCTTACTTTTTTTTTCATGGAACTAGCATAGGACATACCTTAGATATCATGCACCTATAGATTTAAGGAGCCAATACATCTCACAACACATAGGACTAATGTGTTTGTGTACTTAGCCACGTAGATAGGCGCGAGATGTTAGGACCTTACTCCTGGTTCCAGATGTAGAGCTAGTGCATCGCTATGAACCACGGAGTATAATCATACCAGGCTACGACTAGGGTGGTTGATCCTTCATATCAATCAAGCCAAATATGAGTCGAACATTTTATAGATGAACTTATTTTCAGTATATTATTTTTAAAAATAAAAATGTGGAACATGCTTGGACTTTAAATTTAACATTTATTTTGTTTTCTACACACCCCTTACTCTTTTCGATATACGGCAAAAGGGGGAGAAAAGGAGAAAAGGACAAAGTTAAGGGTCAAAAAAAAATTTTTTGATAACTTAACTCTTACTTCATAATTAAACCAAAAGTTAACTTTAAGTTTTGAAAACTTATTTAACTTTTAACAAAAGGCCAAGGTTAAGAAATCATTTGGTTTCTTAACTTAAAACTTATTTTAAACACTATGGCCAATATTAAGTAATTTCGGTTACTTAATTCTTTTTCTTAGTAGCACATATCAAGGGGGAGAGTTAAAACCCTTTCTCAAGTACTCACCCTCGGTCGCTTAACTTTGTATGTGGGTTTGCCATAAATCAAAAAGGGGGAGATTGTTGGTGCAGTGGGCACCTAAGTCGAACCTAAGTTTTGATTATAGCAAACGATATAAAGTTAAGCTTATATCATTATCTCACGAGCTGAATCGAGTGTGCAGTAAATTGCTATAGCTGGAGCTGAAGGCTAGCGACACCCGGAGGAAGCCGCGGTGGTCGGGCGACACTCGAGTTACTTCGGAGGGAGCCGAATGAATCGAGTGGAAGGCCGGAAGCCAAAGTGACACGTAAGTATCGAGGTAAGCTCGTGTGTGCGAGCGTAAGTGAGGTCGTATCCTCTTTACGGGGATGATCTTGGGCGATGATCCGACCCAAGACTTCCCATGGAAGGTCTATGTTGAGATCGGATGAAAAGTGGCCGTCGAATCCACTTATATTTTGAGCTAACTCTTTATTGTAGTCAAAAATCCTGGCCATCAGTTCAACCGGCCAGTTCAACCGGCGCCAATTCAACCGGCCAGTTCAACCGGTGGTCAAAAAATAGCCTCGAGGAGTCAAGCTTTATCACCATTTTTCAAGGAGTTTTGTGCCCATTTGTGATTGGTTGAATATTTCTTTACCTAAGGTTTTTACGAAGAGAGTTGGGTCAACTAAGCCTTGGTTAAACCCTTTTGACTTAAGATGGATTGAAAGTCTCTCGTACCAAGCTCGAGGAGCTTGTTTAAGTCCATAGAGAGCTTTCTTAAGTTTTAGAACATGGTCGGGTTTATCTAGATTTTCGAATCCGGGGGGTTGGCTAACATAAACTTCTTTGTTAATGTATCCATTTAAGAATGCTGACTTAACATCCATTTGAAACAGCTTAAATCCTCGATGTGCGACATAAGCTAGCAACATTCGAATGGATTCGAGTCTAGCTACTGGGGCATAGGTTTCGTCGTAATCTAAGCCTTCGACTTGACTAAACCCTTTAGCGACTAACCTAGCCTTGTTTCTAACTACTTCACCTTTATCATCAAGCTTATTTCGAAACACCCACCTTGTTCCAATTATCGTTTTGTCTTTAGGTGGTGGTACTAATTCCCACACTTCATTCCTAGTAAATTGAGCTAGCTCTTCTTACATTGCAATAATCCAATCGGGATCAAGAAGAGCTTGTTCAATTGATTTAGGTTCTATCTTTGAAATTAAGGAAATTTGACTAAGGTTCCTATAGGATGCTCTAGTTCGAACTCCTAGATTAGGATCTCCTATCACTTGATCGATAGGGTGGTTAGTCTGAATCCTAGATTGGGTTGGGTTTGTGTCACCTAATGTTTGATCAATGGGGTGACTTGGTTGAACATTTGTTTGGTTGGAGTCATCTATCACTTGATCAATAGAGTGACTTGGTTGACTTAGGTTAGGATTAACACTAGACCTAATCTCCGGATCAGAGTTAGGTCTAGTATGAATCGGCTCGCTAATTGGGGTTGCCGGGGGTTTTGTAGGTTCATGTCCTTCATCAAATACTACATTGATAGTCTCCTCGACTCTAAGGGTGTCGTGGTTATATACTCTATAAGCTCGACTTGTAGTCGAGTATCCTAGAAAGATTCCGGTCGTGGTCTTGGATGTAAATTTCCCTAGGTAATCCTTAGTGTTTAGAATATGTACCTTACACCCAAATACCCTAAAGTACTTGATGTTAGGTATTTTATCGTGATAAATCTTGTATGAGGTCTTAAGGTGCCTCTTTACCATAAGGATTCTATTTTGGACATAGCATGCCGTACTCACGGCTTCTGCCCAAAACCTATCGGGTAGGTCATATTCGTTCAACATGGTCCTAGCGGCTTCTTGTAGAGTTCGGTTTTTCCGCTCCACTAGGCCATTTTGTTGAGGGGTCCTAGGGCAAGAGAATTCATGGTGGTATCCATTTAGGTTACAGAAGTCGGTGAACCTTTGATTTTCGAATTCACCACCATGATCGCTTCTAATTCTTTTAACCTTAAGGTTTTTTTTTATTCTCGATTAATTTGAATAAATTGATTAATTGATCTAGGGTATCATTTTTATGTTTGATGAACCTAACCCAAGTAAACCTGGAGTAGTCGACAATTATGACTAAGCAATATTGACTTTTATTGAGTGACTTGGCTCCATGTGAATCGAATTGATCCATATGCAGGAGCTCAAGTACACTTGAGGTTCGTTCTTGGTTAGTTAACTTGTGTTGTGTCCTAGGTGGTTTTCCTTGTTGACAAGCATTACAGATTTTATTAACCAAATTGTTAAGGTTGGGTAAGCCTCTGACTAGGCCACTCTGACTCATCTTGTGGACGAGTCTTGGGTGCGAGTGACCGAGTCGTCGGTGCCACAACCATGATTCCTCTTCCTGTGTCATAAGACATTTGGCTGAGGATTTGATTAAGTTAATTGTTTAAATGTTATTTGTCCTAGTTCCTTTGAGTATTATTTTAGCTGTTTCATTTGTTTTAATTACACATTCATTTTCTAAAAATACGACCTTATAATTATTGTCACATAATTGGCTTACGCTAAGCAGGTTATATTCAAAATTCTCTACAAGTAATACATTTTTAATAACAAAATTCGAGTTAAGCTCGATATCACCTGATCCGATGATTTTGAGTTTGCCGTTATTCCCAAAGGCTACCGATCCTTGTCGTTTGAATCGAAGCTTCGCGAATTTGAGTTGATCCCCGGTCATGTGTCGGGAGCAACCGCTGTCTAACATCCATTGATCCTACACACAAGGTGGTTGGATTGGATGTTAGATTATTATATTTTTTTAAAAAAAAAAATTGGTTGTAAGTTGTTAAACCTAGGTCATCTCACCGGAGTCTATATGATCAAGCATGTTATACTTATGTGTTCTTTGTGAGATGACTTCCAATTAAGTTGATTAAGTGCATTTATGTTTAAGTAATGTTAGATTTGGATTTGACCCTAGGCTTGTCAAGTTTACCTTTTCAAGATCATGGCTTCCAGGTCGTGGCGAGGCACAGGGGCCTTCTTTTATCGGATCATCGACCACTTCCTTAGACAAAGCCATTTTCAAGAAAATGATGACTTGACTCACCTAAAATTATTTCCTCGTCTAACTAGTTATTTTTGAAAAGAGGCTCCCCGAGGCTCAATCTTTTCGAAGGATTTTAGTTGATTATTTGAAAAGAGGCTCCCCGAGGCTCAATCTTTTCGAAGGATTTTAGTTGGTTATTTGAAAAGAGGCTTTCCGAGGCTCAATCTTTTCGAAGGATTTTAGTTGGTTATTTACGTGTTCTAAGTGAGTTCACGAAAAAAAAAATAAATCTAAGCATGCAATTTCTAAGTTAAAACACAAACATATTTTTTACTGGCTCCCCCTAGACCGTTGAATTGGTTCGGTCTATCCACATAGTGGATTTGGTCCTTGGGAACCCAGTACGAGTTGGATCCTAGAGTTGAAATCAAAGTGGTCTTAGGGACCCATGCTTGGACACATTTTTTATGTCTACTTACGATTGACATATACGACTTATTGGTCGTGTTTGAGCTAAACCCTAGTCCGGCCTTGTTGTACACGGCCCTTTGCGATCCAAGTAGGAGGTCAAGTCCTTTGGATCCTAAAGTAAACCTTTCCAACGTATTCCTAAGATCTTCGACTTGACTTTTCAAGAGTGAGTTCTCAACTTCGAGTTTTTCAACCCGAGTTGAGTCCTTCTCTTGAACTCGACTAGTCGAAGAGGTTAGGGAGACCTCGTGTTTGAGGAGTTTAACTTCCTCAACCAGGGTCTCGACCTTGGACTCGGACTTAGCTAACTTCCTAGACAAAAACCTAACCGTATTATGTAAAGTATTAAATAAGGTTCGACTCACCTTAAGGGTATCTTTTGAACCGGATGCGTATCCGTGGCTTGACTTGAAGGTAGCCGTGAGTCCGAGTCATCCTCGTGTTCGACTCAAGTTCAGGTTCGGTCTCCGTGTCGGACTCAATCGATTTCGCCATGAAGACGTGGTCTTCGTCTTCTTTGGATGACGCTTCTTCCCATGTCGCATTGAGGGCCTTCTTGTGCTTAGGTGCTTGGTGGTTGAGCTTGGGGCACTCGGACTTTATATGTCCAAACCTGTTACACTCATAACACCTAATATTAGAACTTTTAGGCTTACCTTGGTTGGGTCGAGTTGTGGTTCGCTTTCGTCCCTTGGCTATCCTTTGAGCTAGGTTCATTAGTTCGGCAGTCAATTCTGGGTCAACTTCTTCTTCGGACTCATCTTCCTCCTCGGTTGGTGGTGGCTTGCTTGCGATTTTCTTCTTCTTTGAACCTGCAAACAAGGCTATACCCCTCTCGGGTTCCGAGTTGGACTGCTCATGTAATTCAAAATCCGAAAAGAGTTCATCTAATCTAAGTTTAGAAAGGTCCTTGGAGACCTTGTAGGCATCGACCATGGATGCCCACAAGGTAATCCTCGGAAAAGAGTTTAGAACATACCTTATAAGGTCGCTGTTTTTGACCTTTTGCCCATTGCGTGTAGGTTGTTGACTATGTCTTGGACACGGGCGTGGAGTTGCGTCGCGGACTCGTGTTCCTGCATTTTTAGTGTGTACAATTTATTGAACAACAAATCACGTTTGCAAACCTTAGCTTGATCCGATCCTTCGTGTAACTCCTCCTTAGACAAGCCTCATTGGAGGATTTGTGTTGCCTTGGTGTCGGCTTCGACTTGTCGTTTTGTCGCAATGGTCCATTGATCATAATCCAAGGAGTCACCCACTTCATTAGTCGGAAGTGTGAAACCCGTTTGGATTATGATCCACATCTCGATTTGGGTTTTGAGAAAGCATTTCATCCGACCCTTCCAATAACGGAAGTCATCTCCATTGTAAAACGGAGGTCGGACGGTGCTAAAACCCTCGAGATGGGCCATTAGAACAAAAGACAAAAAGGGACGAAGACGAAGAAACTAGCAACGACAAAAACACAAAACAAGGTACCAAGACTCGCGTCTTGGATTAGTAGTGCGGGAGTAAATTTAACAAAGCGAAATAAATCAGAAATAAACAGAAATAAAAGAAAAATAAATCTATGAAAAATGACTAGATTGGTGGTTTCACCAAATCTTAGCAACCCCCGGCTCTGATACCAATTGTTGGATCGAAGCGGATCGCTAGAGGGGGGGGTGAATAGCGATAAAAACTTTTCTTTTAAATCGTTCGATAGACAATTAAACGCAGCGGAAATATAAATAAAAACTAAATGAGACAAATGGTTTTTTTACTTGGTTCGTAGCCTTCGGCTACTACTCCAAGGCCCTAACGGTCCTAGACCGTGTACGGAGGGCAATTCACTAAAACACTCCTCCTCGTTGGAGGTAGGAGTTTTACGATTACAAAAGCCTTCGAAGAAAAAAGATAGAGAGACAAACCCTCTCTTCTATTAAAGTAAAATGCAACGAAAAGCCTCGATTAAAAAGAATTGCAATATTGAAAGCAATAACAAATTAAGATTATACCAACAACTAAACAAAAGAAACTTTAAGCTAGGGTTGTTGGCAGCACTTCGTTGTTGTAGAGTCGTCGGAGAGTTGCAGCGTAATGGAGGCTTTTGAGCACTTAGAATTGAGAATGAAACCCTAGGTTTGGCCCTCCTTTTATAGCCTTTAAGCCCCTCAACGAATGGGTCTTCAACCAATCACAAATGGGCACAAAACTCCTTGAAAAATGGTGATAAAGCTTGACTCCTCGAGGCTGATTTTTAACCACCGGTTGAACTGGCTGGTTGAACTGGCGCCGGTTGAACTGGCGCCGGTTGAACTGGCCGGTTGAACTGATGGCTAGGATTTTTGACTACAATAAAGAGTTAGCTCAAAATATAAGTGGATTCGACGGCCACTTGTCGTCCGATCTCAACATAGACCTTCCATGGGAAGTTTTGGGTCGGATCGTCGCCTAAGATCATCCCCGTAAAGAGGATACGACCTCACTTACGCTCGCACACACGATCTTACCTCGATACTTACGTGTCGCTTTTGCTTTCGGCCTTCCACTCGATTCCTTCAGCTCCCTTCGAAGTAACTCGAGTGTCGCCCGACCACCACGGCTTCCTCCGGGTGTCGCTAGCCTTCAGCTCCAGCATTGAGACTTTTCTGTACACTTGATTTAGCTCGTGAGATACAATATAAGCTTAACTTTATATCGTTTGCTATAATCAAAACTTAGGTTCGACTTAGGTGCCCACTGCCCCAACAGATATCGTATGTGATAAGTCAAGTAACATTAAAATACAACAAATAAATTCAAAGGTAACCACCATGATCACCATCATCATCAAAAAATACATCATCATTGTTATTATAATAGGGATCAGGAGGAGGAGCAGATCTAGAAGGAGGAAGTTGACTTGAACTAGACGTTAATTGAAGATGTTGCATAATGAACATTTGTTGCATTTGAAATTCGTTCATCTTTTCATTTAAATCTTTTACTTGCTGAGCATTTTCTCTCGTTTTAGTTTCCTTCTGCGTTAGTAACTCCCTCAAATGATTAACCTCTTCGGTTAATTGAATTACTTGTGCTTTTGATGCCGGGGAGGATGAAGAAGAAGCACCAGGGACTCTATAGGATTGGCTCAAAAAATCGAGTCCAATTATTCTTCCACTTTTTGGCCCTCCAGTTGCTTTGAGTCATAAATTTATATTGCTAACAGAAGGCTCATATTCGACTGCATCATTGCTTGCACTCAAATTTCTCTGTGAAAGTTTATCGTATTTCTCCTGTTGTGAAAGAAAAAAAATTAAATACTAACATAAGAATTTAAATTTTTAAAATTATAAATCTTCATTGTTCTAGCTCTTTCCCCACTCCACGTCTTATCTTTCTTTTGGAATGTACGGGTGAAAGTGTCTATAAATAATGGCTCAGTCCCCGTCTCCTGGGCCTAAACAAATAGTTAAAATTTATAAATTAGTGAGCATTAGATTACAAAATTATAATTTGAAAACACTCACCAATCGATGTCTATGCTCATCGATATTTATTGATCCTTCCGCATACTTGGCAGACATAACGCCGGAATTACAATGTTAATTTTGCTTATTCTGCTCACTCCTCCGTTTGCTATCCTTAGATCCCCAATGTGCAACAATTTTATTCCAATTCTCCTCGGTTATACAGTGTAGTTTTTTATTTCTAGTTTTCGCATGATTGAGTTTGTTTCTCATATGATCACCACACTTTTTCTTAAAAATCCGTCTAATCTCTAGTGTTTCACTCTCCTCCCAAGTAAATACTCGTTGTAGTAGAGAAAAATTAAATTAATTATATTAACTACAATTTTATATACAAAATGATTTAAATAAGTTACCTTGAACTCATTTCACCACAGAATTTTTATTTCTTCCGACGTGCTCGTATAAGTCATAGAAGCTCTGCCCCAATGGTTATTCACTATTTTATTCACCTCGTGAATAACATGTACAAAATTTATAAATCTAACATAAAATAAAAACAAACCTCATTAGATACTTATAAAAATACATATCGTATTAAAATTTAAACATAGATAATCTAAAATTTGAATACTTACGAATCTCCGCGCAAAGATATCAACTCTCTCGTATCTTCCCTCTCCATGAGTGATTGTTGTACCGGAGAAGATACATTAGCAGGTATCTACTGAGAACCAGAAGATCTTGCAACTGGAGAAGAGGTGGAGGGCACATTTTCTGCAAGAGCATCAAAATGTGCAGGGGATGAAAAAGAGGAAGACTGTGATCTTCCATCGCTACTCCGTCTATGACCGCCACATCGAAACTAACAATCATAATTATTAGAAGAATATGACAGTAAAAAAATACATTTGCATATCAAATTTATAATATGAACAATATGAAAAAATTACCATATTAATAGCAACTGGATGACCTACAAAAACACAGTTCATTAATATATCAAATATATGAAATTTCAAATTAGACAGTAAATCAAAACATAATTGGTACTCAATAAAAGTTACCCACAATTAGAAATCGAAGTCCTCATTATAATTTTCATCCTGGTCATGCGTCTATTCATCATCGTCTTCATCATCGTCATTGTCATCCTCATAATTAAATTTCTCATCTTCATCCTCATTCAGTTCACTTGCATCAACGACTACTACTACGCTGCTGGGATCTCGTAACATTGAAATATTATATTCTTCGATATGAAATGTATTGACAACTTCATCTTGTTGATATGCTATGTCTTCCCAATGTTCCTCAATTTTATTACGTGTTTTTGTTTTACAAATAGCCCACCAATCACTTTTGTCTCGTCTCAGACTAGAATATGAAGCATAAAATACTTGAATCGCTTGCTATGCTAACATAAATGGTTTATATCTCTTGTATATTTTTTTTGTAATTAATTTCAACCAAATTAAACTGTGGATGCACCCTCATGCCTTTGATAGAGTCAAACTAATAACACATAAATAAAATAACTCGCAAATCTGAGCTTGGGTATGCTACCTCTAAAATTTCATCTAGCAAGCCATAAAATTCATTCCTTGCACCTCCATCATTAGATGACTAAACACAAACTCCACTATTCATTGTAGTTTTCTCAGTTCCATAATCTTGAGTATGAAAATTATATCCATTTATGAAATATGTCGACCAAGTTTTCACCATTGAGTTTGGACCCCATGACAGATGTTTTACTAGGTCTTGCTCAATGTGAGCATGATTATCAAGAACCTAAAGTCAAATAAATATGTGTTAAAGTCAAGATTTATCAAATTTATTATCATAGACTACTTACATATTTTTTGAACCATTGTGCAAAATCTTCATTGTAGAAACGATCAAACTCATGCTCCGGAAGCTCAGAATATAGAGTTTGGAAAATCCTACCATAAAATTAAATATAACACGAACAATAATTTACGATATATGAAATATATAATATAACATTTATATACTCACTCGAAATACGACATTATTTCTGGACAGTTAAATAAAATATATGTGTGGGCTGCTCACCACTCCTGACCAGTTAAGTATCTACTTATATAAGATCCACTTGGTCGACCAAGGTAGTTAAAAATTGAGAATGCTCTTAAATTTCGATCAACGGGACCCTCATCGTTTCTTCCTACTTTTCGACTCTTGCATTGAATGTGAGGTTCAAAATAATATGATGCAAAAGTTGTAACTTCCTCCATAATATATGCATTAACAATAGAAGCTTCAACATGAGCCTTATTTTTCACTTTTTTTTCAAGTGATAGAGGAATCTAAGAGTAATATAATAAAATTTATTAGAAAATAAATTATACTAAATTTGATCAAATGAAATAACAATGATAAAAAAAATCAAAAAATTCACCTTTCAAATGGATACATCCATCGAAATTGAACAGGATCTCCAACTTTAGCCTCATATGGCAAGTGAACCAAAAGATGTTCCATGGAATCAAAAAATATCAGTGGAAATATCTTTTCTAAGTTACACAAAATGATCGGAATGTCTCTCTCTAATGTCTCCATATGTGAATGACTCAACACTGTCGAGCAGATATCATGAAGGAAAATGCTTAATTCCGTAATTTCACCCCAGACAAAATTAGATAACAGTTCCTTCAAAGAAATAGGAATTAGTCTTTCCATGAATATATGACAGTCATGACTTTTCAAACCAATCAATTTGTATTCCTTCAAAACAATGCATCTTCCAAGATTAGAGACATAACCATCAAAAAATCTCAATGATTTCAACCATTCACAAATAATCCGTCTCTGATCCTTATTCAATATATAAACTACTTTCGATTTTGGTCCCCTACTATTTTCATCAACATCAAGGGCGGGTCGTCTACAGATGAGACACAAATCTTTTCTTGCATTCAGATTGTCTTTTGTTTTTCTGGTAATATCCATCACCATATTTATCAGATTATCAAAAACATTCTTCTCAATATGCATTAAATTAAGATTGTGATGAATCAAATTACTCTGCCAATACGGTAAATCCCAAAATATACTTCGTTTAGTCCATTTATGCGTAATTCCATAGTCATATGTTGTAACATTTGGTTCTTCAATAACAGATGGAAAGTTAAGCGCTCTATGCCATAAAAATTGATCGGTGAATCTCAATTGTGGAGGTGTTCTTTCAATTCTATTCTTAGTGAATTATTCTTTATTTCTTCTGAATTTCTGATTTAGCGGTAAAAATTATCTATGACAATCAAAATAACTCGGTTTCTTTTCGTGTTTCAATCTGAATGACTTTGATCTCTCCATACATATTGGACCCTAAAATCTCCACGGTACTCCAGCCCGATAACATCCCATAAGCAGGAAAATCATTTATGGTCCAAAGAAGTGCAGCTCTCATTGTGAACATCTGATTAGTATGGAAATCATATGTAGAAACACCCTCGTCCCATAGTTGGATCAACTCGGCAATCAACGGTTGCATGTAAACATCTATTAACTTCTTCGGATTATGAGGGTTAAGCACAATCAATGTTAAAAACATATAAGGTGTTTTCATACACATACCGAGTGAAAGATTATACAGAGTTACGATAATTGGCCAGCAAGAATAAGTTCTTCCTGATTTATCAAATGGAGCAAATCCATCAGCACATAGACCCAACCTGATGTTTCGAGTCTCATTCGCAAACTCAAGATATGTTCTATCAAAAATTTTCCATGCCTTTGCATCTGATGGATGACACATTAGCCCATCCTCTATTTCATGATTTGCATGCCAAGTCATGTGTTCAGCAGTGACCTTTGATGCATAAAGTCTTTGCAATCTAGGAGTTAAAGGCAAATAAAACATTTGTCTGAATGATTTAAATCGCTTATTACGATTTGATCTCGTGGTACTCTTGTACCTGCATTGACTACAGAATTTACAAGTCTCTAAATTTGCATTATCTCTCTAATATAACATACAACCATCTCTGCAAACATCAATTCTTTGCACCGGAAGGCCTAAATCTTTCATAAGTATTTTCATACTGTAAAAATCATTCGGTATTATGTGATCACGCAGAAATACTTCTCCAATAACTTGAACAAAATCATTAAAATAATCTTCGAACACATTATGCTCATCTTTAACATTCAACAATCTTGCGGTGAGAGATAATTTATTGTGATTGTCACAACCAGACCACACAGGTTCATCTGCAGCTCTCAACACTTCTTGAAATTTGAGATATGGGTTATTGTATACATTGTCATGAACACCAGTTACTTCTACCTCCTCCAACGACGTTAAATAACTAGTATATATGTGTTCAAATGTTTGAGGATAACTTGAATTTGCAGCGTTTGGTTCATTATTCAAATTATGACCAACTACATCAACTATCATCCTTTGGTATGGATTGAATTGATCGTAATATATTTTCTCTCCACTAACTGTCCTTTGTATGTTTCATCCAACCTTTTCATCGGATATAAACGGTTCACCATGACAAGTCCAATTATAATAATTTGACATAAAACCAAATCTACAAAGATGTTCTCAAACTTTATCACACTGGAAAAATTTACCATTATGATATTTTTTGCACGGACACATTAATTTATTCCCATCCATAAACTCAACATTGCTATTAGCAAAAATAAAAAATTATTCCAACCCAATAATAAATTCATCGGTTAAACCACGACATTCTAGTAAATTCTTTTTATACATCCAACTTCGTTCTCTCTCCATTTATCCTGTTTTCAAATTTATATCAAGGATTAATTTTATTTTTTTCCAAATTTCATCCATATATATTAATCTAACAATAAAATTATACTCAAAATAAATTCTTCTAGTACTAAATATGATTTTGTGTGATATTTAATTGCAAACTATAATATCATTTCGAAAAAATATTATATATTTACAGTAATAAAATTACTTAAAATCAAACATTAATTATATATAATATAAAAAAATAATACTACAAATTTATGAATATACAATATTTATACCTATCCTAATGGAAACAACGGATGATCTCACAGCTAGCTGAAGACTTCACGAACACACCAAACACCTTAATGACGAAGTATGACAAACCTATGAAAAATAAAATATTAATTTTGTATTTATAGTACACAATATACTGATTTATATAATTTGAATAATATTTTAACTCTATTGTTACGGCGATAAACAACCCAATTTGATTGTGCATGCGGCGTTTGGAACAAATGCTCTAGTTGGGATGACAATTAACCACCCAAACCACGCTCCCATATCAAATTACACGAATGCTCTGCGCATGAAGTCGCCGACTCGCTGAGCTCGCTGCGAGGCCACACGTCAACTGTCGCGTGGTGTGGCCTGGCGACAACAGCCGCGAGGTGCGGCAGCGGCTGCGACCCCATGCGACAGTAGCCGCGAGGTGCGGCAGCTATCGCGACCCCACGCGGCGTACCGCCGCGAGGTCGCGATCACGCGGCGAGCCGCCGCGCGATGGCGGCAGCTGAGCCGCGAGGCGCGAGGGGAGGAAGAGGGAGAACGCATCGTGCATTGGGATCGGGGAAGCCGAGGAAGAAGTCGTGAGATTCGATTGGGGAAACGAAGTGGGGAGAATAATTAGGAAGAAATTGGCGACGAATCCTATTTCATTGCTAAATTTATCGGAAAATTTGTGACTAATACTAAATTCGTCGCAAATTTGGCGACGAAATTTATTATTCGTCGCCAAATTGGCGACGAATTTATTTTGCGACGAAATTTATTTTTCGTCGTAAAATCGGCGACCAATTTATTTTTCGTCGCCAATTTAGCGACGAATATTATATTCGTTACAAAATATATAATTCCATCCCGACAAAATAATTGAAATTTTCTATCGAAAATTTTTCGTCGCCAAATTTGATGGGAAATTTCCAATGAATTCATGAATTCGTTGCTAATTTTGGCAACAAATTTTAGATTCGTTGCTAATTTGCAACGAAAAAAATTTCGTTACAAAAATTTGCAATGATTTCATAAATTCGTTGCAAATTTTTGCAACGAATTTTGAATTCGTTGCAAAATTTGCAACGAAAATGTTGTTTTGTCTCAAATTGACGACGAAAAATCATTTTCGTCGCTAATTTGCAATGAATTTTGCGACGAAAAATAAATGTTGGAAATTTAAATAATTTTGCAACAAAAAAATTTTGTTGGAAATTTCGTTACTAATTTGCGCCGAAATTTAAAATTTGTGGTAAATTTTGTTGCAGATTTGCAACAAATTTTTTTTGTTGCCAAATTTCATCGCCAATTTGATATTTTTTCATCTCCTCGCAAAGAGTGGTGAATCCTTTGTAGGTTATTCAAACACCTTCACCCACTTCGACTTATATCCAATTATCCCGAGTCCACATCTCCTCGAAGATGCTTACTTAAGATGTCAAAGCATAAGTCTTCATGACTAAGATGACTTGAATACCGCTAGTCGAAGGAACATCACACTTAAGCTACAGTAAAAACTTCATTGACATATACATATATGTAGAGAATCATATGAAGTCTTATAGTTAGTCACTCCAATGAACTAGTTACCATAACTAGCATCCACGGTTAACTTTGGATATCCCAATGTCTCCAGCTAGTGAGAAACAACTGCTTGGATAAACCAAAGAGTATATAACTCGTGCTAGTCTCAACAAAATTGATGGTGTCCGAATACATCGATTAATTCATCGACTAGGGATAATTCCAATACATCACAATTACACATGTAGAGATACTCACTAGTTGTGATCCAATCACAAACTCTCTCATGTTGTGAATCGTATTGCGGATATTCAGTAAATGAGTTTATGATCCAATCAAATACATGAAAATATATATACTCAAATAATGAATCTTCATTTATCGAATAAATGATACAACCATAAGGCGATTGCCTTAGTACACCTCTCATATATAACTAACAGTTGTTGTACACAATCCATAGTTAGATAACTATATACTCTGTCTGCCCAGGAGATCCATTCGTGGTAGCATGTTGTTGCCCGCAGACGTTGAGTCTTTGTATTGCTTGTCTGCCCACGAGATCCATTCGTGGTAGTATGTGGTTGCGCGCAGACAGTGCTCTGTATATTGCCTATCTGCCCATGAGTTCCGTTCGTGGTAGCATGTTGTTGCCCGCAAATAGTGCCCCTTGGTATTGCCACAAGAGCCATGAGACTTTGTTGTGGTATCTTGATATTTATTTCTTATAGATTTGCAGTTGGCTGTGTATGTTACACGTGCATTTGTTATATTACTGACCAGGTTAGTTGCGGATTGATATTAGTACTCTGAGATTTGGGTTACTCGGGTTTACTTTTCTTTGACCTCCATTATGTTTATATTATCATGCACTATCTTTCTATACACCTACTGAGTGATTTGTACTCACTCCCTCTATTCTTTGGCCACCGGGTTAGCTGATAGAGGACGTGTCATATTGACCTACCTTCGCGTCGCTCAGAGAGTCCCTTGTCGTGCTGGTCTCATTGCATCGTCGAGATGCCGATTTGTTTTCTTTATTGTTATAGCATTTTGTTTTTGCACTTTGGATTTTGTCGCAATTTGATTTGGATGTCATAAACCTCTTTTACTTTTACTGACTTATGTTTTAGTCATGCATGCATATAGTTAATAAAATAATTATATTTTATATTTTAATTATTTCAAAGTTTTTAGTATATCTGGTTCCAATAATGTATGTTGAAATATTATCACTAAGGGGCTTCTCCATCATTTGGATGACAAATATGCCTCCGGGGGCATGACAGTTGGAATCCGCCAACCTAATGTCCCCTACTAGCCCGCTCCCCCCGGCCATTATAAGAGAGGTAAATCATGGGGAGTCTTTGTGTCAAAGCCCGTCGGTAAATCGCATGGAGAGTCGACACCCCCGCAGAAGCGGAGGATTGACCCTTGCTAATTTCTTGGGAAAATTCTACACGTGTTTACCATCCGAGCTAGCCTGCGAGGGCTTATTTATCTTATCCCAACTATAGTTAAGAATTGATTGAATCGATTAACTTAGGTTTTCATTTAAAAATCTAAGGTTGTGTTTGGTTTTGTTTCCATTTTTCCATTTTTTGTATTTTCTTATTTTCTAGAAAATGACTTCTTCACGTTTTTCCATTTTCTAGAAAATGCCCTCTCATTTTCTAAAAAATAGAGGTGGAAAACGCCAACCAAATATATTTTTTTATTTTCTCAGAAAATAAAATAGAAAATGAAATATGTTCCACATACCATACCAAACGGTCTCTAAGTTTTAATCATCTTCTCTTCTCTCCACAATTGCTCAGCATGAGTATGTCAGATAGTCACCGCCCTCGACCATGGTCACCAATGACTCCGCATACTTGCCATTTTCTCCACTGCCTCCCTCGCATGTTGTTGCCATCAGTCGTGCTCACATGGTGGTTGGTGTGTTGCGGTGACACTATTGCCCCACATCATATCTTCGTCGTGTCATCTCACCTTCAACACCACACCCAACTCGTGAGCATGACAACCACAAGCTTGTTGATCGTTGATCGTCGTAGTCGCCACTTCACCACTTGCTAGTGTTTGGTTGCGACTTGATGACCACGCCCACAATGTCATCTTCCTCCAACGACAGTACCCATAGGTGATGTAGTCACTCCAACATTCTCTTGCCACTCCTTGGGTTATCAACGCTTACATTAAAAAAATTATCATTCAGTTAATCGGGGTAATTAATCAAATGATGATTTTTCTAAATTGATAGTTAATTAAATTAGTTGATGAGTTAGGCAGTACGTAGTTGGTTTTCAATAGATCAATAAAATGATGATAGTATGTTATTGATACTTTGATATTTATAGATTCGAATTTGAGACAAAGCCTGATTTGACTCTATCGAGAGTTTGTGACAATTTGAAGTGGGTAGTATTTATCCTTGATCTCTTAAACTCTATCATGGTACATGATGTATTTAAATTCAACTTACATAGGCTATGAAATTGCATGATGTTCTATTCTCCTGCTTGATTACTTATATATTCACTTGCTTGTCCTTTTTATATCAGTTGCTATCTAAATATCCTATTGATTATCTATAGTTGAACCCTTACTTATTGATTCAGATATATTATTGTTAATTCATGTTGCCTTATATTAGTAGGGATCTTATCAGATAAATATTCATAGATAAATACGTTTAAGATTAAATTATTTGATTGTGCTATTTAGTAATTATTAGAGATTTATTTAATGAATTTAGGGTTAACATTATAACAATTGATTAGAATATAAATATTAAATATTGATAATTATTGTGTTTGATTAGGTTGATTAAAAATTGATCATCAAGTTAATTAATCAAATTGTAAATCAATAATTTATGTAAAATAATAGATTAATCTTACTAATTAATCAGTGACAACTTGGAGCAATTGACCGAGTTATTTGATAATTTAGTCAACAAAGTAATTGCTAATTTATCATTTTAATTAAACAGTAAATGAAACAATTACTTAAATAAATTAGTAAATGTATTAATCAATGATAAATGCTGATTATTTATTCAATAGTTAATAAATAAATGTTAATCAAACTAATAAGTAATAATTATTTGATTAATTTATTTGTTGATTATTAAAATTTTTAATAGTAAAGAATTGATGAATTAATTTGTTGATCAATTAAATTTTTAATAGCAAGCATTTTCATCAGCAAAGACTCTGCCTGCCTAGATTCTCCACAACCACAAAACTCATTTACCATCACGCTGTAGGTATACAAGTTAGGCAAGAGTTTCCCATTTTTCATAAGTTCAAATTATTTCAAGTGCTAATTGGGAATTACGCACCTTGAGGAACCCTCCTTCTATGACTACATGGTAAGTCCATGTATCTGGCTTAAAACCTATTCGAGCCATTTCATCTAGAAGTTCATGGGCCTTGTCCATATTTCCTACCCCACCCACGAATGGCAATGGTAGGTAATCATATTAGGTTGCATCCCTACTTCTACCAACTCCTTGAAAAAAGAATCATCAATTTAGCGCTGTATCAAGATCATTATAAGAGAGATAAATCATGGAAAATTTATAATCATGAAGGTAGTGATCAATACACGTGAGAATTATCTAAATTCAGAAAAAAAATTTATATCTTCTCCGGAATCGATCCATGTCTTATCCGTAAACTCCGCTTTAGTCACTATGTCATCCCCGTGAAAACTACTTCTACCCTCTCATCCTTTACTCCGAAGGGCCCATCTATTTTATTTTCTATAATAAGACTAGTAATTAAGGTAGAGCACACGACAATAGAAGGATTTATTCTAATCACTAATATCTCATCAAATAATTTATTTTTTTATTTTTTTCTATTAACTGTGGAATCAATTGAGACTGAACGAATCACCTTTTTTTTGTAACCGGTCATTTTTGGATAAACCATCGAGGACAAGGAGAACCCTCTATAGAAATCAGAGATCATCGTGTTGTGTTGTATGTGATCGCACTTGGAATACATGATTTCTGCTCCCATCTCCATGAAAATATTTTTAGCTGCATCAACATTTCCATTTCCTAACTTACAATAGGCATCAATAAGCTTCCCTGAGCATTCCAGTCTTCTTGTGAATATCGACCAGAACGCTGAACACTGCCGGATTAGACAGCGCATCCTGAGAAAAGTTGCCATTGTTAGAACTCAAGACTGCAGCAGGAGAGGGATAGATCTTGATCATCCGCTCGAGAAGCAATTTTACGAAGAAAAGAAAATCAAAAAGGTATATCAGCTGTTGAGGAAGTAGCTAACCCGACGCCCACTTCCTCTTCTGCTCTTCCATTTCATGCGTTCACTGTTTCCCAAATTCCCGTCCCTCGTTCTCAGATTCAAATCCCATGACTTAAATCCAAACCCTAACTTCTCCCTCAATTGTCCGCTTCTCTTCTCCGTCAACCTTTCCACCCCTCGCCACCTCGGTCAATGCCTCGCCCACGCCTTCACCGCCGGCCTACTCGGCAACACTCACCTCCATCTTTGGAACTCTCTCCTCCACTCCCTCTCCCGCAGCCCCAATCTCCACGTTTCCGTGCCTCTCTTCCATCTTCTGCGAGCAGCCGGCCTCCCAGTCGATGACTACACCTTCACCGCCGTTCTCAAAGCCCTCGCCTCCCTTGCCCTACTTCGAGAGGGCGAGAACATTCATTCTTTGACTCTGAAACTTGGTTTCGAACGCCACACCTTCGTGCTCAACTCACTGATCCATATGTACTTTTCCTGCGGCTTCAACGCCAGCGCAAAGCTGGTTTTTGACTCGGCTGAGGATTCCACCCGAGACGTGGTGTCTTGGAATAGTTTGATCTCGGGGTGCTTGCAGAGTGGCATGTGCCATGAAGGTTTGATGGTCTTTAGGAGTATGATAAGTAAATCAATTGCTATGGATGCAGTTACTCCAGTTAGTGCTTTGATTGGTTGTGGGAAGATTGGAGCAATTGGCCTTGGAAGGCAGATTCATAATTTGGTTCTCGTATATGGTTTTGATCTGAACTTCTATTTGGGCTCGTCATTGGTCAACATGTATGCAAGGTGTGGTTATGTGGAGGATGCTCGCAAGTTGTTTGATCGAATTCCTGAAAAGAATGTTGTTTGTTGGACTTCAATAATTTCAGGGTACGTCCAGTCAGGCCAGTTCAGGGAGTCAATTGAGCTATTCAGAAAAATGCAAATTGAGGGAGTGAGAGCGGATGATCCTGCATTAGCTTCTATTCTTTCTTCATGTGCAGAATTGGGTGCGCTTGCACAGGGAAGATATATCCACAAGTACTGTGATGTGAACAATACAGGAAAACTCCTTTCAGTGAAGAATGCTCTAATTGACATGTATTCAAAATGTGGAGACATTCAGAGAGCTTTACAAGTTTTTCAAGGAATAGGTCAGCGAGATGTAATTTCATGGACAGTGATGATATCTGGTCTTGCAATCAATGGATATTCACAAGAGGCTTTGGATTTGTTCTCAAGGATGGAACTCTCAGAGGGCATCATGCCAAATGAAATAACATTCCTTGGTGTTTTAACTGCTTGTAACCATGGAGGACTGGTTGAGAAAGGATACCATTACTTTAAACAAATGGTAGATCACTATGGACTCATTCCTCAAATTGAGCATTATGGGTGTATGGTTGATCTTTTAGGGCGTGCTAACCTTTTGGAGAAAGCATACGAATTCATCATGAAAATGCCAATTCAACCTGATGTAGTAATTTGGCGATCATTGCTTTTTGCTTGCCGGGCTAATGGGATTGTTGATATGGCAGAATATGCTGCAGAAAGAATTCTGGAACTTGAACCAAGGAAGTGTGGGGTACATGTTTTGCTCTCAAATGTATATGCTGTTTCATCAAGATGGAGTGATGTGAAGAGGGTTAGGGGAGCTATGTGGGATTGGGACATACAAAAGCTGCCTGGATTCTCCTCCATTGAATTGAATGGTGTAGTGCATGAGTTTTTAGCTACAGACAGATCACATCGTGATTCAGGTATCATTTATGAGTTGCTTTGGATGGTCAATAGACACATATTATCAGAAACATATAATGGGTCTTGTTATCTGATGTAGATGCCAATATAATTCAAGATTTGTCAAAAGAAATGGATTTCCTAGCATTGCTTCGGCTTAGCTAGACAAATGTTGTATTGCCTCTTTAATGTTTCGAGCATGCCTAAGGCTTGGATCTATCCTTTATGCTCTAACTAATCCTGATTGGATCTAATTTTGCACTACCCAAACTATGCCACGATGCTTGTGCCCTTCCACTCTAGTTCTTATAATCAGTGCATGGTAGCTTTCTTTTTTTTTTTGCCAAACAACATAAGAATTGCATCCATCAGCCAACTTGCTTTAATCAAATGTTCTTCACTCGGTATCAAACAAAACGTACAATGAAGTGCTCAAAGTTTGGATTGGGGCGATAAGGATTGCATGGTGGTAAATGAAATTTAGTTATAGGATCTTTAACATTTGTGGCTCACAACAAGAGGATCGAAAGTGAAAGCCCCTTGAGGGGTTGCAACATTCCTCGTTTGATTTTAGACGGTGTACCCTTATTCACTTCCTCTTCCTCCCGCCCATTTCAACTTATGACCTCTTTAACATGCTTCAACCAGGGATGAACATACTCAACAACCCAGACTCTTGCCTCTTCATAGGTTAAGCAGGATTATTGTGACCAAGCCTCCAGAGTTTCCAGTGTCAAAGACACACATGCATGATAGAGATGAAGATCTATATAATAACATGGCAATCCTTGGAGAAGGGAGGAGGATCTACATAAAGCTAAGCCTCTGGAGTTTCCTTGTCATTCAAGTAGGGAGGTGATCCTTATGTTCTCATAACATGATCTGTTTGGAATGAGATTAGAACTCACTTATAGCTGGGACAGATGCATTCTGTTACTTTCGTTTTGAGGGATTGGTGATGCAGTGGAGCAACAGCCTTGTTGCACCATCACTTGATGATCATGTGCAACTTTTAGATCTAGGAGTGTATGATGGAACTAGTGAGGTGGCCAACATCCGAAATGCTAACAAAATATTGTAGGTGTCACTTGATTGGAGTGGCCAGTCACCTTTCTCCTAACCATTTTGTCTCTCACTCCTTTCTGGATTAACTGGCATCCACACTTCATTGCCCTCTCGCAGAAACAATTCATCACCAAGCCTGATTTCCAACGCTAAGTAAACCTCCATAATTTATGGACTTTGTAAGGTTTGACCATCAATCTCATCCCTTTAGACTCTTAAATGCAAGACTATTCCCTGCACCATGGATCTACTCATCATTGCTGGATGATTTCATTTGTTAGGTTGGCTTCTTGATGATTGTTGACCTTGCAAGTGCACATAGATCTGGACTTAGATGTCAACAATTTCCCTGCATTTTGATGTGGATGGTATTGATTGTTCTCATTCATCTTCTCATTTTAAGCTTTACTGGCCGTTTGCTAAGCTTGATAGCCATAATGATTATTTGAGTTGTTTTTCTCTTGTGCCTTGAAGTTCTCTGTGTTGTGGATGCTTATTTTTTCAAGAAAATCGCTAATTACCAACTTATGTGCTGGAATGTTGACTATCAACAATATAATCCAAGCGTCCTTTGAGGAATGTCATCTAATTCCATGGAGTGAGAATTGTGTCTTGAAGAGACCAAGCTGCAAAAATCTTTTCATCGCAACTTATCAGTGTTAGGGGATCCTTCATTGATGCCTTTAAGAATATCCTTGTTGCATGTTAGAAGTGACATTCTCATGAGGTGGATCGAGAATTTATGGTCACCAATTAGGATGGGTAAAAAGAATATATGTGCTGCATTTCACCCTAATGCATTAATGTCTCAAATAACTATCTATTTAGCACACGTTAGCAAGAACATAAAATAGCTTTCCTTGCCCTAGGGGCACGGTACAATGGTAAAAATAAAGAGACATTCTATAGAAGAATGCAGTTCGATCCTCTGCTACGATATCGTTCGATAGCGAATTTAGAAAAAATTTATTCGGATGCTCTTAGAATCCAGGATGATGCAGTGTGGAGAAGAGTTTTCTGGCTTCCTTTCAACGCTGGGGAGCGTGCGGGAAGCTTGAGGGTTATCTCTGACCGCAACAGTAATGATGTACGAAGAAGAGAAATGCACGCAACACAAGTAATGAACAAAGACACAGGATGTAACGTGATTCGGAATAAGGATTCCTACTCCACGGGGGTGAGCTCTTCGACGAGCTACGGTGCCAAAACACTTTCACTATAAACTTCCTCCTTCAAGGAAAGAACTTCCGGAGGTAGAGGAGAAAACCTCTTACAATTAGCTTAATACACAGAAAAGTATCGGAGAGATGGAGCTCACTACTCTCCTCGTCTCCTTCTCCGGCGATGTGGTCGCTCTCCCCTTCGGATGTGCCTTCGTCTATCGTTTGTTGGAATAATGCGGATTTCCTTTCCTCTTGCCTTGCTTCTCCCTTTTATCTTCCTTTCTTTGGTCAGCTGTTGCACCATGAACCTCCTCCATCGTACATGTGGCCACCTTGTCTATCTGGAGAATCATTCTGTTACATACACGAAGAGCGAAGGCTCCTCGGAATATTATGTGGGGGGCCCCCTTTTGTTGTGTAATAGCTTTTTATCTACATTTCGGACAATATTCTAGCTCATCCCTTTCGGTCACTTACCTTCGATAAAGCTAACATAAACCTACCGCTCACGTGTAGCATAACTCTTAGGCTTTTCTCGGTAGCCCGAACCAATTCCTATTCTTTCCGTACTGAACCATTTCCAGACCCGCTAAACCGAGCCGATTCTTATCCGTCTCGTATCGGATCAATCTTCAAATTCACCCGGCAGTGCCAACTCCTTCAAATTGTCCTCCCGTGCCAATTGCCCCAAATTGACATGCTCGAACCGTTCTTCTCAGACTTCTCCTGCCAAACCAGCTACTTGGTTCGGACAGCATCCTACGCGCGGGTCTTTCTACCTTATTCACAGAAAAGAGGTAGCAACAATATCATTAGCCAACCCCTAAAAATAGTCAAGCGAAGTCATAAGCTTGACTTTTTAAATGTATAGGGCCTCCGACTCATCCTTTCTTTACCAATTCAAATCTACTTTTTCCCATTGTCTTACCCCATATGTTCGAAACGGCTTAATGGGCCCATGGGCCCCGCTTTTCTTTTTTCTTTTAGGTAGTCGAAAAGTCACAAAATCCTATATAAATCTCTGCCCTTCCCCTTTATGCATAACTTAACATGCCTATCAATCCATCTTTTCCCCTTTTCCCATCCAACAGTTTTTTCCGGCAGTGTTCCAGCGCCCCTAGCCTCTTCTTTTGCAAGCGTTCCTTCTTCAACCTTCAAGTAAGTGTTCTTCCTCGTTCCATACCTATGACCCCGAAGACTCCACCTTCACTTCCTTGGTATGAGCACACCGTCACCCAGTTAGATAGCAAGCATTATTTCTTTAATCTTAGGAATCAATTCATAGACCCTTCCGTGTCATGCCGTTTCAACACCACTGCTTACCGACCACATCGTCCTCCTCCCGGCCTAACCTGCTTCTTTTCAGAACAATTGCTCAACGGTTTGTATTTGCCCGTGCCCTCTCCCTATCTAGAAATCCTGGACTTTTATAAACTGTCCCTCAATCAATTTACCCTCAATTCCTTTCGCATTTTATCGGGAGCTATCATAGTATTTTGGCACCTAGACCTCCCTTTGCCCCCCTAACTATTTCACTGCTTCTTCCAATTAAAAATTTCTAAGGAGGGTCTTTTCTATCTCTCCAGCCGCTCGGACTGCCAGTTTCTAGTGAACATGTCATCTTCTCACATAAGATGAGAAGAACTATACTTCTTCGCTCAACTTCCGACACCCCTCCCCTATTCAGATACCTGGAAGTTAGATCTTCTAGAGCTACCCTCCTTTCGCAAAATGAAGACCTAATGTCCTTTTTCGGAGGTCCATAGAGTGTTGAGAGAATCTCACTATTGTTCCGACCATTTGATGAAACCTCCTCTCCTCAGTCACCACGAGCTATACCCTTTTCCTTTAACTGCCCCGGACGCCAAAGGTAGGACATTATTCATATTTTGATGTAACCAATTGTCTGGATCAACATACCTTTTTTAACAATGGATTTCGCAGATAATCTAATGCAGGACGCCTTCATAAAAGGTGAGGAGATTGCTGCAGCCAAGAAAAAGAAGACCTCCACGAAGTGAGGTAAAGGCAAATCTGCAGCTGCTCCCTCTTCACCTCGGAAGAGGTTGCGCCCTGTCGGGGAAGGGGTCCCCAGCTCTTTCGTCCATCCTCGCATCCCCTTCTTCCCATTCCTCTCCTTTATCATCCCCCTACAAACTGAATAAGCACCAACGCTTAGTCATATATGAACCCAGGGTGAGGGATACCACGTTAGTCATCCCACCCTCTTCCCCCCAAGGGGAAAGGTTTCCTTCTCACTCTCCTGTTTCATCTCCCATTCCACTCGACTCTCCAACTCGTTCTCCAACCAAATCTCCCCTTGTGAATATTCCCACCGATGTACATCTTTCTCCTATTCCTTCCCAGACTATGGGTCCCTCTCCCCCTCCGGAAGGGAGAGATCTTCCCCTCCCGAATCCTCCACTAGCCACTCTAGGGGCTTCCCTCAAGATCCGCCACCTGGGAGAAGTAAAATTCTTCAATCAGTCGGGTGTGCAGGGCCCCTACGATCACATGGGCAAACTTTTGGCCGAGGTAATTACTCTCTTTCTTTATCCTTAGTATGTATGTGCCTATGCTTACCATTTGTAATATCTGCCTCTTTTTCCTCAGGTATCGACCACTTATAATAAGATAACGTCCCACATGGTTAAATAACAATCCAACGTGGAGACTCGCCATTTTGCCTCCCTAACCCACCAAAAGAAGCTCACACAGTAGCTAAAAGAAGGTGAGCAGAAGGAATCTGATATAATCGCTCGGTGCGAAGATTCCATGACTCAACTGGCTCTGGCCCAGAGTGAGAAGGAGGAACTCCAAAGAAAAAATGAAGCCCTCTAGCAGCAAATATTTTTGCAATCCAGCCAACTTCAGCAAGTTGACCTTTTGACCCATGAGCTAGACGGGTATAAAAGGCAACTTGCGGATACATATATTCAGGCTGCAGACTCTTTAGCCACTATCCATCAATTGCAGCGGGAACGCCAGACATGGGAGGCTACCTATAAATCCTGCTTGGAGAAGTGTAGAGAACTCTCCTCCATAGTGGTTACTTTCCCTGAAATTCTGTCCTCCATGACCCAACAACAACAAGAGTTTCGCAAAGAATATACTGAAGTCTTATCTTCTCTGGGTCAGTGAGCAGTGACGGCAGCAACAGAGAGGGATGCTTTGGCGACCCAATTAGTCGCTTGCCAGGCTCAACTAGCTGCTTGTCAGTCCCAATTGAAGGAGTAGGAGGCAGATTTGAAAGGGCGATACGTGCAGAAGGGAGTAGACTTGTTCATGTTCGGCTTCGACGGTCTTCCTCTTTAAACGCCGAACGGGGATACCCTCCTCCTGACACTGACACCAATTACTTGGACCCTGAAATAGCTTTGGCTAGATGCCCCCCCCCCCCCGAACTTTTTGAATTATGACTTGTCATATTTTCTTCCTTGTACTGACTGATTCTTTGTCATTAAAGAATGTTTGAACTGGCACAACCCCGTGCTGATTCTTATGTATGTATTGGTAGAGATCTGGAATTTTAAGTCTGCTCTTGATTTTTTTCTTTTCAAAGTGACTGCCTATTCTCTGCTTTCCATAGCGTTAAATGAGTGATGACATTCCTTGCCCGGGAATCCATTCGGGACATCCCCGGCATGATCTTCCTCCGGCCCGAGCCAATTTTGGCTCGGCCAACAATTAATTTACTTTTGCCTCTTGATCTTCTCAAGCTAATTGGCTGCTCAAGAAATGACGTCTCGATGATTTCCTATGCTGACGCCATTATGATATTAGTCCTTCCATCTTCTTTTCCTTCCCAAGAACAAATGCAGTTCTTCCTCCCTCGATTATAAATTGTCACCACGAGCGTCTTCTGCCTTCTATCCCACCTTCATGGCTTCCACAGAACACCCCATTGAGATCTCCTCAGACTCTGATTCTTTTGAATTGCACGACTGGGTCACGAAGAATGCCGAAGAATCTGTGACAAAATCAACTGCAACTTCGGCATTTCGTCCGTTTCCTCCATCATCAACCACCGCTCCAACCCCTAACACGGGGAGATCCTTCCGAGCCCTCTTCCCTTCATTCCGTAACTGGGTTTGGAATCCTCCCCTGACATGGGAATACACTGTAGGAGATTCTCGGGCCTCCGTCGAACTCCCTCCGCTTTCGTCAGCCCTAGCTTTCGCTCCAGTCCCTTCAGCGGGGATTCACCTGCCCCCTTTTGATGAAGCTCCACCAGCTGCACCTCCGGCCCAAGGCGATCTCTATAGAGTCATCTTGGCGCCTTCCCCTCCGGAGGAGTCCTTTGATAGTTCCCCTATTAATGATAACCATAAAAAGATTGTATAGCTATTAGCTTAAATAATGTAACTGTTGTCGAGTATGTTAATAAAAAGAAATGGGGATACTGATACTTATTTTTGTCGCTTTCGAAACGACTAATAGGATAGGGCCTTTTTGATCTATACTTTGTATGAGTTTTCTTTTGCATGGATCGCTCAAGGGATTCTTTTTCCGCTGCGATTTCTTTATTTATCTCATAGGATCCCCAACAGTGGTATCAGAAGAACTTGCAAAAGATCATACATAAAGATCGTCATCGTTCATTTTATATGTGATATAAAATTTTGTATAAGAAGCTTATTATGAGTGCATGCATGATTGTTTGGGTGATTTTGTGCAACAATATTTGCATGACATATTTGTTGATCGAACACCATGTTTGTCGTTTGGATCTATCACCCAAAATTGCTACAAACAGTGGCAAGCAAGGGTCTTGGGTTCATTATAATGGACTAAGGATAGTGACTCATTCAAAGAGTTAAAATAAAATTTTGCTCCGGGGGCACTGCCCCCTGCAAACCCCACAAGGGTCGCTGCCCCTTAACCCTGACCACTAACTGGCTAGCGGGACTACCATGTCGTAGCGGCTTATAAGTTGTGCATAACATCATAATAAAATCTACATGTCATATATCTTTGTGAACGTTGTATGCCCTGGTGTATGGTTATGACCCTTAACTTTAATGTAATTGTGGTTGTGTTGTGTGTGCATGTTGTAATTCATAATACGACCTGCAAGTCGTGCATCTCTCTCTATGTTTCTAATTGTAAAATAGATCTAGACTCAAATTTAACTCGATTATTCTTATTTTGTAATGTACAAAATGATGAGTGGAAAGTTCATTGGAGGATGAAGTTACAAGAATGATGCCGACGACACAACAACCAAAGGATGCACTTGGAGAAGATACGATCCCTAGGTTGACCCATCTCTCTTCTCATTGGCTTGAGGAGATCGTAGATTCGGGTCATAACCATGTCACGTTTAAGCTTATATGTTGATATATGCTATGTGTGTATGTGATGCATGTTAGATAATAATTTTATCTTAATTAAGTCTAATTGATATGCCTACCAAAGTTTGGTACTCATAAACTATTTCGATCATTTGTTGTTAAGTTTGCCGAAGTAAAGTGACACATTTTATCTTGGTAGAGTGCGAGAGGGCAATTGTGATGTCCCACTATCGAACTTTGGGTGAGACTTAACTAAGTTATCTCAATTAGATTGAGAACGTAAAGGCATATCCCAAAAGTTGGGAAGATTGGGTATGAAAATAATTATACTAAGTCATGGGTGATTAGCCAAAGCTAACTCAAGATGATGTGTAATGTGGATCTTGACCCTTTGTTTCCAAGAGTTGCATAAGATGTAAATGGTAAAATATTGCCTATCTAATCATACTAAAACTTGGGTGATTAGCCAAAGCTAACTCAAGGTGAGGTATGATGTGGATCTTGTCCTACATGAATTTGTGGCTGTTGGGTTGGGAGCTAGCATTGTGGGCAAAAGCATTTGCCTACATCAATGACTATGCCCTACCGAAGCTCTGCGATTCAGTGGGAGCATCATTTAATTAAAGGCCTAATTAAATGATTTAGATATGATATTTATTTCTGTATTTTACTGTTGTAGATCACCATGTCGTCCAAATCGTCAAATACTCTCTCTCTGCGATCTGTCCTTGAGAAGGACAAGCTCAACGAAGCTAATTTCCTGGACTGGTACTGAAACTTGAAGATCGTCCTCAAGCAAAAATGAAAATTATCCGTCCTAGAGCAACTTCTTCCTGAAGCACCTGTCACTATAGCACTCGTGCGGAGAAAGATGTATATAAGAAGCATCAAGATGATGCATTAGATGGATCATGCCTAATGCTTGCCACCATGAATTCTGAGCTTCAGAAGCAACATGAAAATATAGATGCACATGATATAGTTGAGCACCTGAAACAACTATATCAAGGGCAAGCTAGACACGAAGGGTATGAGGTGTCTAAGGCCCTATTTACATGTAAGATACAAGAAGGAACTCCCTTAGGAACTCACACACTCAAGATGATTGGGTGTGTAGAGAACATTGAGAGACTAGGATTTCCATTGGGTCAAGAATTGACCACTAATCTTATCCTACAATCATTGCCAGAAAGGTATAGTCAATTTGTCATGAACTATAACATGAATGAAATTGACAAGCCATTGCTTGAGTTGGTAAGCATGTTGAGAATTGCTGAAACCAATCTTAAGAAGATCCAACCTGGTAATGTACTCATGGTTAAAAAGGGCAAAGGCAAAAAGAAGACCAAAAGAAAGGGTAAGACCCAAGACAAGGGCAAGGCCAAAGCATTGAAACCTAAAGGAGGGGTGTCTATGGAAGGGGACTGCTTCCACTGCGGTGAGATCGGACATTGGAAGAGAAACTGCAAATTATACCTAGAGGAAGTTAAGAAAAAGAGAAGTAAGACTTCTGCCTCAGGTATATATGTTATAGAAGTCAATTTATCTATTTCTTCTTCATGGGTATTAGATATCGATTGTGCATCATGTTGGGTTTCCGGCACCGCGGCGAGTGTGTGTTCGATCATGTTTCGTAAACATGTGCACAGCGGAAGCAATAAAAATAATAAATCTATATTTATTACAACACACACATCACACGCATGCATAGTACAACATGTGTAGACATAAACGTAAATTTAAATTTGCAATAAAAGGAAATTTAACTACGTTATACCTTTCGTATCACGTGTAGCGGGAACGGCATCAACCGGAACGATCCTCGCTAGAATCGTCTCTATCCGTATCCACGCCGAGTATCCTCGGGATGACTTCGCTAAGTCACGAGCTTCGTCTTCGTACGGGTTACTAGCCTCGTGTTGAAGACGATGTGATCGAGAGATGATCACGATCCGAATCCAAATTCGGATCCAAAATCGAGTCCTCAAAACTTGCTTCTCCGGAGAGGTATTCATCAACCGTTTGACGAATCCTTCGTCCTCCACCTCAGAGGATTATCGGAGATCGAATCCCCGGTAAGTTAGGTGTTGTCGGAGCTCTAACCGTCGTCCAAACGACACTCCGACGAGAGAAGAACAAGCTGTCTAGAAAAACTGGACAGCTTTGGTGGAGTAGGCGCCGACCAACCAAGGGAAGCCAAGTGCTCACCTTATCGCCGAAGCCTAGGAAGATCACTGGAGGGTCGCCGGAGGATGACTGGCTGAAGCTTGGACGCCGGCAAGGAGTTGGACGGCGGCACAAGGGGCTGGGCGGCAATCCTAGGGTTGGCGCCGAAAATCCAAGGAGAGGATGGAGAGGTGGGCGGCAACCACAAGCTAGGGTTTTGGATTAGGGCTTAACTATCCCTTAAGCCCTCTTTTATAGAGAACTAATTCTCTTAATGGTTATTGGATCATAACCATGAGGCCCGTTAACCCGCTCCATTAATATAAGTTAAAATAAACCAAACCATGATGGTTTATTTTAAGTTAAAATGAACCGAACCAACTTTTGGTTCATTCGTTTAAAATAAACCAAACCCTTTGGTTTATTCTCCTCCATTGGATTAGAACCAAACCATTTTGGTTCATCCATTATGTCTTCATAAGACACGACCCATCCACGCTTCCATTGCGATTGAAACGATTTCATGCTCGCTTCTTGTTTGGTCCAACCAAACCTTGTTTCTCTCGGTCTGAGAATTCCATTCTCAAGCTCGTTTTAAATCCTTCGTATTACGCTCGTTGTGCGTGTGACCAAATAGGTTCTCGGTTTATGTTGGTCGTCTATAATTAACCATTAATTATAGAACGATCATGAGTGGCACCTAGTAGTGTTGGATCGATGTGGTTCGCTAGAGGGGGGGGGGGTGAATAGCGAAAAACCTTTTCTTTTTCTTTCGTTAAAACTCGAGAGATAATTAGTTAATTGCAACGGAAATGTAAAAAAAAAAAAAAACAATCGACACAAGGGTTTTACTTGGTTCGTAGCCGAAGGCTACTACTCTAAGGCCCTAGTGGTCCTTGACCACGTACGGAGGGCAAAAGCACTAAAGGAACTCCTCCTCGTTAGAGGTAGGAGTTAATCGATACAAGAAGGAACCACAAAAACTTGAGGTAGAGGGACACTCCCCCTCTCCTCGTATACGATAAAAGCTCCGAAAATGTAAATGACAAGAAAAACTAATACCGACGTACAAGAATAATAAGAGTTAAACCTAGACGCTTGAATGGAAGGACTTCGCTGTCGAGAGTCAAAGCAGAATCTGAGACTTTTCGAGGCTTAGAATTGTTGTTAAAACCCTAGGTTTGACCCTCCTTTATAGCCTTGAGCCCCTTTCGAGTGGGTCTTCAACCAATCACAAATGGACACCAAACCGCTGAGGTGGAGTGATAAGCCTTGACTCCTCGAATCGATCATTGATCATCACGATCGGATGGCCATCATCGATTGGTGATGGCGATCATCGATTGATGACCTTCGATCGGTGATACACGCGATCGAGTCCTCAGTGGCGGTTGATCGATGCTTGCAAGTCAAAGTTAGCTCAACAAAACATACTTCCGACGGTCTCGACCGTCCGATCTCGACCTAGACCACCTATGAGATGTCTTGGGTCGGATCTACGCTAAGATCATCCCGTAAAGAGGATACGACCTCACTTACGCTCACACACGAGCTTACCTCGATACTTACGTGTTGCTTTTGCTTCCGGCCTTCCACTCGATTCCATCGGCTCCTCCAAATCACTCGAGTGTCGCCCGACCACCGCGGCTTCCTCCGGGTGTCGCTAGCCTTCAGCTCCAGCTATAGCAATCTTCTGCACACTTGATTCAGCTCGTGAGATAACGACATGAGCTTAACTTTGTATCGTTTGCTATAATCAAAACTCAGGTTCGACTTAGGTGCCTACTGCACCAACAATCTCCCCCTTTTTGATTTATGGCAAACCCACATACAAAGTTAAGTAAATAGCAAGCAAGCATAAAGAATAATGTGCATTAGAAACAAACGAAGATTAAGTTGGAGTAGTAAGAATTTTCTTCAAGTACTCCCCATTTTCTTCAAGTACTCCCCCTTGAGGAAACCTCCCCCTTGACCGAGGGTGAGTACTTGAAAAAGACTTTTAGTTCTCCAAACACAAAAGGTAATGAGTTAAGTAAATGGCATTACTTGACTCCAAACACAAAAGATAACGAGTTAAGTAAATGGCATTACTTAACTTAGGCCTTTAAAGTTTTCAATTCCGAAGAGTTGAAACCTAAACCTTACTCCCCCTTAACTTAGGCCAGAATCAAAGTTAAAATTTGAAATTGAACCCTAACTTTGGCCCTTAACTTTGGCTCTTTCTCCCCCTTTTGACATAAATCAGGAAAAAGTGGGGGGGGGGGGGTTTAAGAAAACCTTAAGTCCAAGCATGATGATTTTGAAAATAGTATGTGAAAATAATTCATCTAAATGTTCAACTCTAGTTTGACTTGATTGAAATGATATTATCAACAAGTCCTGATTAGAGTTGGTTAATATTAGTTGCATATTTATACTCCGAGGTTCATATTGACGCACTTGATCTACATCTTGGAACCTGGAGTAGGGTCCTAACATCTCACGCCCATCTACATGGCTAAGTATACAAACACATTAGTCCTATGTGTTGTGAGATGTACTGGCTCCTTAAATCTATAAGTGCATGATATCTAAGGTATGTCCTATGCTAGTTCCATCAAAATGAAAAATAAGAAATAGTAGTAAGAAAATATAGTTTGCAAGTTCTTATTCTATTACACACATGCCCAATTTTCGTCTTAATAGACTAAATTCGGCTTCGGGTAGGGGTTTAGTAAATAGGTCTGCTAGGTTAGATTTCGATTCGACGTACTCGAGTTGTATGACTCCGTTGGCCACATGTTCTCGAATGAAATGGTGTTTGACTTCTATATGTTTGGTCCTAGAGTGACATATTAGATTCTTGGTAAGATTAATTGAACTAATGTTATCTACGTGAAGTTTAGTATTCGTAAAGTCTAACTTAAAGTCGTGGAGAGTGTGCTTCATCCAAAGAAGTTGAGTGACACACTCACCCATCGCGATGTATTCGGCTTCGGTGGTAGATAAGGCAACACAATGTTGCTTCCTACTGCACCAACTCACTAGACTCGAGCCGAGTAGTTGACAACAACCACTCGTGCTCTTTCTATCGAGTTTACTACCGGCATAATCCGAATCGGAGTAGCCGATTAGTTCGAACTCGGTAGATCTAGGATACCAAATACCGACATTAAGTGTACCCTTTAGATATCTAAGGATACGCTTAACTAGGGTTAGGTGAGACTCCTTAGCACAGGTTTGAAACCTGGCGCACATACTTACTGCGAATAGGATGTCGGGTCGACTCGCAGTTAAGTATAGAAGACTTCCTATTGCGCTCCTATAGTACTTTAAGTCAATGGACTTACTTTCTAGGTTTTCTCCTATGTTAACATTTATCGCCATTGGGGTGTTTATTACCTTAGCGTCTTGCATTCCAAATCTTTTAATTAACTCCTTAGTGTACTTTTGTTGATATAGGTATATACCATCCTTAGTTTGTTTAATTTGTAGACCTAAAAAGAAACTTAACTCGCCTACCAAGTTCATTTCGAACTCACTTTCCATGAGCGAAACGAACTCGCTTAGTAAGGCCGAGTTAGAGGTTCCAAAAATTATATCGCCTACGTAAATTCGAGCTATGAATATTTCTTTACCTAAGGTTTTTAAGAGAGTTGGGTCAATCTAAGCCTTGGTTAAACCCTTTGACTTAAGATGGATTGAAAGTCTTCGCATCAAGCCCGAGGAGCTTGTTTAAGTCCATAGAGAGCTTTCTTAAGTTTTAGAACATGGTCGGGTTTATCTAGATTTTCAATCCGGCTAACATAAACTTCTTCTTTAATGTATCCATTTAGGAATGCCGACTTAACATCCATTTGAAACAGCTTAAATCCTCGATGTGCGGCATAAGCTAGCAACATTCGAATGGATTCAAGTCTAGCTACTGGGGCATAGGTTTCGTCGTAATCTAAGCCTTCGACTTGGCTAAATCCTTTGGCGACTAACCGAGCCTTGTTTCTAACTACTTCACCTTTATCATCAAGCTTATTTCGAAACACCCACCTTGTTCCAATTATCGTTTTGTCTTTAGGTGGTGATACTAATTCCCACACTTCGTTCCTAGTAAATTGAGCTAGCTCTTCTTGCATTGCAATAATCCAATCGGGATCAAGAAGAGCTTGTTCAATTGATTTGGGTTCTATCTTTGAAATTAAGGAAATTTGACTAAGGTTCCTATAGGATGCTCTAGTTCGAACTCCTAGATTAGGATCTCCTATCACTTGATCGATAGGGTGGTTAGTCTGAGTCCTAGATTGGGTTGGGTTTGTGTCACCTAATGCTTGATCAATGGGGTGACTTGGTTGAACACTAGTTTGGTTGGAGTCATCTATCACTTGATCAATAGAGTGACTAGGTTGACTTAGGTTAGGATTAACACTAGACCTGATCTCCGGATCAGAGTAAGGTCTAGTATGAATCGGCTCGCTAATTGGGGTTGCCGAGGGTTTTGTAGGTTCATGTCCTTCATCGAATACTACATTGATAGTCTCCTCGACTCTAAGGGTGTCGTGGTTATATACTCTATAAGCTCTACTTGTAGTTGAGTATCCTAGAAAGATTCCTATGGTTTTGGATGTAAATTTCCTAGGTAATCCTTAGTGTTTAGGATATGTACCTTACACCCAAATACCCTAAAGTACTTGATGTTAGGTATTTTATCGTGATAAATCTCGTACGAGGTCTTAAGGTGCCTCTTTACCATAAGGATCCTATTTTGGACATAGCAAGCCGTGCTAACGGCTTCTGCCCAAAACCTATCGGGTAGGTCGTATTCGTTCAACATGGTCCTAGCGGCTTCGTGTAGAGTTCGGTTTTTCCGCTCCACTAGGCCATTTTGCTGAGGGGTCCTAGGGCAAGAGAATTCATGGTGGTATCCGTTTAGGTTACAGAAGTAGGTGAACCCTTGATTTTTGAATTCACCACCATGATCGCTTCTAAGTCTTTTAACCTTAAGGTCTTTTTGATTCTCGATTAATTTGAATAGATTGATTAATTGATCTAGGGTATCACTTTTATGCTTGATGAACCTAACCCAGGTAAACCTGGAGTAGTCGTCAATTATGACTAAGCAATATTGACTTCTATTGAGTGACTTGGCTCCATGTGAATCGAATAGATCCATATGCAGGAGCTCAAGTACATTTGAGGTTCGTTCTTGGTTAGTTAACTTGTGTTGTGTCCTAGGTTGTTTTCCTTATTGACAAGCATTACAGATTTTATTAACCAAGTTGTTGAGGTTGGGTAAGCCTCTGACTAATCCACTCTGACTCATCTTGTGGACGAGTCTTGGGTGCGAGTGACCGAGTCGTCGGTGCCACAACCATGATTCCTCTTGTCGTGTCATAAGACACTTAGTTGAGGAGTTGGTTAAGTTGATCGTATAAATGTTGTTATTTCTAGTTCCTTTAAGAATTGTTTTAGAGGTTTCGTTGGTATTAATTACGCATTCATTTTCTAGAAATATAACCTTATAGTTATTATCACACAATTGGCTTACACTTAGTAAGTTATATTCAAAATTCTCTACAAGTAATACATTTTTAATAACAAAATTCGTGTTAAGCTCGATATCACCTAATCCGATGATTTTGAGCTTGCCGTTATTCCCAAAGGCTACCGATCCTTGTCGTTTGAATCGAAGCTTTGCGAATTTGAGTTGATCCCCGGTCATGTGTCGGGAGCAACCGCTGTCCAACATCCATTGATCCTACACACAAGGTGGTTGGATTGGATGTTAGATTTTTTTGTTAAGAAAATTGGTTGTAAGTTGTTAACCCTAGATCATCTCACCGGAGTCTATATGATCAAGCATGTTATACTTATGTGTTTTTTGAGATGACTTCCAATTAAGTTGATTAAGTGGATTTAGGTACAAGTAATTTTATGTTAGATTTGGATTTAACCCTAGGCTTGTCAATTTTACCTTTTCAAGATCATGGCTTCCAGGTCGTGGCGAGGCCTGAGGGCCTTCTTTTATCGGATCATCGACCACTTCCTTAGACAAAGCCATTTTCAAGAAAATGATGACTTGACTCACCTAAAATTATTTCCTCGTCTAACTAGTTATTTTTGAAAAGAGGCTCCCCGAGGCTCAATCTTTTCGAAGGATTTTAGTTGGTTATTTGAAAAGAGGCTCCCCAAGGCTCAATCTTTTCGAAGGCTTTTAGTTGGTTATTTACGTGTTCTAAGTGAGTTCACGAAAAAAAACAAAAAAAATCTAAGCATGCAATTTCTAAGTTAAAACACAAACATGTTTTGTACTTGGCTCCCCTAGACCGTTGAATCGGTTCGGTCTATCCACATAGTGGATTTGGTCCTTGGGAACCAATTACGAGTTGGATCCTAGAGTTGAAATCAAAGTGGTCTTAGGGACCCATGCTTGGACACATTTTTTATGTCTACTTACGATTGACATATACGACTTATTGGTCGTGTTTGAGCTAAACCCTAGTCCGGCCTTGTTGTACACGACCCTTTGCGATCCAAGTAGGAGGTCAAGTCCTTTGGATCACAAAGTAAACCTTTCCAACGTATTCCTAAGATCTTCGACTTGACTTTTCAAGAGTGAGTTCTCAACTTCGAGTTTTTCAACCCGAGTTGAGTCCTTCTCTTGAACTCGACTAGTCGAAGAGGTTAGGGAGACCTCATGTTTGAGGAGTTTAACTTCCTCAACCAGGGTCTCGACCTTGGACTCGGACTTAGCTAACTTCCTAGACAAAAACCTAACCGTATTATGTAAAGTATTAAATAAGGTTCGACTCACCTTAAGGGTATCTTTTGAACCGGATGCGTATCCGTGGCTTGACTTGAAGGTAGCTTCGTAGTCCGAGTCATCCTCGTGTTACGACTCAAGTTCGGTCTCCGTGTCTGACTCAATTGATTTCGCCATGAAGACGTGATCTTCGTCTTCTTCGGATGACGCTTCTTCCCATGTCGCGTTGAGGGCCTTCTTATGCTTAGGTGCTTGGTGGTTGAGCTTGGGGCACTCGGACTTGATATGTCCAAACCTGTTGCACTCATAACACCTAATGTTAGAACTTTTAGGTTTACCTTGGTTGGGTCGAGTCGTAGTTCGCTTTCGTCCCTTGGCTATCCTTCGAGCTAGGTTCATTAGTTCGGCAGTCAACTCCGGGTCAACTTCTTCTTCGGACTCATCTTCCTCCTCGGGTGGTGGTGGCTTGCTTGCGATTTTCTTCTTCTTTGAACCTGCAAACAAGGCTATACCCCTCTCGGGTTCTGAGTTGGATTGTTCATGTAATTCGAAATCCGAAAAGAGTTCGTCTAACCTAATTTTAGAAAGGTCCTTGGAGACCTTATAGGCATCAACCATGGATGCCCATAAGGTAGTCCTCGGAAAAGAGTTTAGGACATACCTAATAAGGTCACGGTTTTCGACCTTTTGCCCGATTGCGTGTAGGTTGTTGACTATATCTTGGACACGGGCGTGGAGTTGCGTCGCGGACTCATGTTCCTGCATTTTTAGTGTGTACAATTTATTGAATAACAAATCACGTTTGCAAACCTTACCTTGATCCGATCCTTCGTGTAACTCGATTAGTTTTGTCCAAAGATCCTTTGCGCTTATGAAGGGGCCGACGCGATTTAGCTCCTCCTTGGACAAGCCGCATTGGAGGATTTGTGTTGCCTTGGCATCGGCTTCGACTTGTCGTTTTGTTGCAACGGTCCATTGATCATAATCCAAGGAGTCACCCACTTCATTAGTCGGAAGTGTGAAACCCGTTTGGATTATGATCCACATCTCGATTTGGGTTTTGAGAAAGCATTCCATCCGACCTTTCCAGTAACGGAAATCATCTCCGTTGTAAAATGGAGGTCGAACGGTGCTAAAACCCTCGAGATGGGCCATTAGAAAAAAAACAAGGAGACTAAAAAGACGACCTAGCAACGAAAAAAAAACACACGAAAGTACCAAGACTTGCGTCTTGGATTAGTAGTGTGGGAAATAAAAAGAAACAAACGAAAAATAGAAAGTTAAGCAACGAAATAAGAAACTAAATAAAAAGTAAGTACTCACAACCTTCGATGTCCCCGAAAGGCTACTAAACGTCGATTTTTGAGGACGAAAACAACTTGTTACGGGGGTAAACCCTCGGTAAGAAGTGTAGATCTCTGCGAGGGCTTCGATTTGGTAGGTAGACCGTGTCGTGGGTCAACTTGTACAAAAAGTTATGCCCGTTTGACCGTCGGCTACTCCAAAAGCGAATGCTTGCAAAACAAAATCAAACGAAGAGTACCAAGACTTCGTCTTGGATTAGTAGTGCGGGAGAAAAATTTAAACGAACGAAAAACAAATCTGTAAAAAAAAATGTTAGATTGGTGGTTTCACCAAATCTAAGCGCCCCCGGCTCTGATACCAATTGTTGGATCGATATGGTTCGCTAGAGGGGGGGGGTGAATAGCGAAAAACCTTTTCTTTTTCTTTCGTTAAAACTCGAGAGATAATTAGTTAATTGCAACGGAAATGTAAAAATAAAAAAAAAAACAATTGACACAAGGGTTTTACTTGGTTCGTAGCCGAAGGCTACTACTCCAAGGCCCTAGTGGTCCTTGACCACGTACGGAGGGAAAAAGCACTAAAGGAACTCCTCCTCGTTAGAGGTAGGAGTTAATCGATACAAGAAGGAACCATAAAAACTTGAGGTAGAGGGACACTCCCCCTCTCCTCGTATACGATAAAAGCTCCGGAAATGTAAATGACAAGAAAAACTAATACCGACGTACAAGAATAATAAGAGTTAAACCTAGACGTCGGAATGGAAGGACTTCGTTGTCGGAGAGTTGCAGCGTAACGGAGACTTTTTGGAGGCTTAGAATTGTTGTTAAAACCCTAGGTTTGACCCTCCTTTTATAGCCTTTGAGCCCCTTTTCGAGTGGGTCTTCAACCAATCACAAATGGACACCAAACCGCTTTGAGGTGGAGTGATAAGCCTTGACTCCTCGAATCTGATCATTGACCATCAGTCGACTGATGGCCATCATCGATCGATCGATGGCGGATCGATCGATTGATGACCTTCAGCGATCGTGATACAGCGGTCGAGTCCTCCAGCCGGTGTGATGCTTCGCAAGTCAAAGTTAGCTCAACAAAAACATACTTCCGACGGTCTTCGACCGTCCGATCTCGACCTAGACCACCTATGAGATGTCTTGGGTCGGATTTACGCTTAAGATCATCCCCGTAAAGAGGATACGACCTCACTTACGCTCACACACACGAGCTTACCTCGATACTTACGTGTTGCTTTTGCTTCCGGCCTTCCACTCGATTCCATCGGCTCCCTCCGAAATCACTCGAGTGTCGCCCGACCACCGCGGCTTCCTCCGGGTGTCGCTAGCCTTCAGCTCCAGCTATAGCAATCTTCTGCACACTTGATTCAGCTCGTGAGATAACGACATGAGCTTAACTTTGTATCGTTTGCTATAATCAAAACTCAGGTTCGACTTAGGTGCCTGCTGCACCAACAAGTAGTACGTCATGATCCCCAATTAATCGAAAAGATCAACGGTTGATCCAGAACTATTTCTGAAACCCTTCAGCAGCTCGAATGATTCGTGCCCCATTCCCTTCACTCATCTTATACCCACTTGGTTCAGGACATGGTCTATAGTGTCAGTCCCCACTAGGCTGACTACGTCACACCTAGCCCAAGTATCATTTCCTCGTCCTACGGATTCTAGTTACTCCACATGTATCGAAGAGTACCTTACTCTAAACATGTAATGCTTTGGCCAAAGACTTTAATAACAATCCGACGAGAGGCCATGGGTATACATCTCCTCGCAAGGAGTGGTGAATCCTTTATAGGCTATTCAAACACCTTCGATCATTTCGACTTATACCCAATCATCCCGGGTCCACATCTCCTTAGAGATGTTTGCTTAAGATGTCAAAGCATAAGTCTCCATGATCAAGATGACTTGAATACCGCAAGTCAAAGGAACATCGCACTTAAGCTACAGTAAGAACTTCATTGACATATCTATATATGCAGAGAACCATATGAAGTCTTACGGCTGGTCACTCCAATAAACTAGTTACCATAACTAGCATCCACGATTAACTCCGGACATCACAATGTCTCCAGCCAGTGAGAATCAGCTGCTTGGATACACCAAGGAGTATACCTCGTGCTAATCTCGACAGAATCGATGGTGTCCAAATCCATCAATTCATCGACTAGGGATAATTCTGATACATCACAATTACACATGTAGAGATACTCACTAGTTGTGATCCAATCACAAATTCTCTCATGCTGTGAATCGTATCGTGGACATTCAGTAAATGAGTTTAAGATCCAATCAAATACATCAAAACATGTATACTTAAATAGTGAATCTTCATTTATCATATTAATGGTTCATACATAAGGCGATTGCCTTAGGACATCTCTCATATATTGCTAACAGACTCCCACTTGGCCTAATGTCAATCGCTACGGTATCCAATACCATAAGCTCTAACATGACCCTTAAACTTATTTTGAGGTAATGCTTTAGTCAAAGGATCCGCTAAGTTCCTTTCAGTAGGAATTTTCCTGATTTGTATTTCGTCCCTACTGATGATCTCTTTGATAAGATGATAGAGGCGAAGCACATGTTTGGATCGTTGATGAGACCTTGGCTCTTTCGCCTGTGCAATTGCTCCATTGTTGTCGCAGTAGACCGGTATTGCTTCAACAATGGCTGGAATCACACCAAGTTCATAAACGAACTTCTTGATCCAAACCGCTTCCTTTGCTGCTTCCGAAGCTACAATGTATTCTGCCTCAGTGGTAGAATCCGCTATAGTGTCTTGTTTGGAACTTTTCCAACTCACTGCGCCCCCATTCAAGGTGAACATGTATCTAGACTGAGACCTGGAATCATCCTTGTCTGTCTGGAAGCTGGCATCCGTATACCCGCGTATCACCATGTCCCCTTCTCCATATATTAGGAACACATCCTTAGTTCTTCTTAAGTACTTAAGGATCGTCTTAACAGCCACCCAATGATCCATTCCTGGATCAGACTAGTATCTGCTCGTGACACTCAAAGCATGCGATACATCGGGCCTCGTACATAACATAGCATACATGATAGATCCTATTGCGGATGCATAGGGAATCTTACTCATGCAAATCCTCTCGTCTTCTGTGCGCGGACACATAGACTTCGAAAGGTGTACCCCATGCACGATGGGTAGGAAACCTTTCTTGGATTCGACATGCTAAACCTCTTTGCTTTTCGGTCTATATATGTAGACTGCGAAAGACCAAGCAACCGTTTCGATCTATCTCTATAGATCTTAATCCCAAGGATGTAGGTTGCTTCTCCCAGGTCTTTCATGGAGAATGTCTTGGATAACCAAACCTTAACTGACTGTAAGATTGAAACATCGTTTCCTATAAGTAATATGTCATCGACATACAATACTAGGAACACGACTGCACTCCCACTAACCTTCTTGTACACGCAAGGTTCGTCTGGATTTTATGAGAAATCAAACTTTTTGATTGTCTCATCAAAACGGATATTCCAGCTCCTGGATGCTTGCTTCAATCCATAAATGGACCGTCGCAATTTGCATACCTTGGTTTTATCAACCGATGTGAAACCCTCAGGCTGTATCATATACACGTCCTCGAGCAGGTTTCCATTAAGGAAAGTTGTTTTCACATTCATATGTCATATCTCATAATTATAATGAGCCGCTATGGCCAGGAGCATCCGAATGGATTTAAGCTTAGCTACAGGCGAATAGGTTTCGTCATAATCAACACCTTGCTTTTGACGATATCCTTTCGCTACTAATCTAGCCTTATAGGTAATCACATTGCCATCCATGTCGGTTTTCTTCTTGAAACCCCACTTGCACCCTATAGGCTTTATGCCTTCAGGTGGGTCAACCAAGTTCCAAACTTAGTTTTCATACATGGAATCCATTTCCGACTTCATGGCACCAAGCCACTTATCCCTTTCTAAACTTGTCAACACTTCTTCATAACTGGTAGACTCATCATCATCAATGAGTAACACGTCGTTCGATTCACTTATGAGAAATTCATATCTCTCAGGAATATTGCGTGTTCTACCAGATCTACGAAGATGTGGTGTTACAATAGGTCCAGCCAATTGCTCATCACTATGAGTTGTCGGCTGTTGTGCTTCACCAGGTATCTCATCAATGTCTATTTGAGTCTCTCGAGCCTCCTCAAGCTCGACGACACTTCCACTGTTTTCTTGCAAGAGAAACTCTTTCTCTAGAAACACAGCATGCCTTGAAACAAACACCTTTTGTTCCATAGGATGATAGAATTGGTAACCCCTTGTTTCCTTAGGGTATCCAATAAATAGACATTTATCAGACTTAGCATCCAATTTGTCTGATATAGTCCGCTTCACATAAGTAGGACAACCCCATATCTTCAAGTAAGATACATGAGGTTTCTTACTATTCCATATCTCATATGGAGTAGTAGAGACTACCTTGGTTGACATTCTGTTTAACAAGTAAACAGCTGTCTGAAGTGCATAGCCCCAAAAGGACTTGGAAAGATTCGCATGATTCATCATTGACCTGACCATGTCCAACAAGGTCCGGTTACGCCTCTCAGATACACCATTATGCTGTGGTGTATATGGCGGAGTCCATTGAGACAATATGCCATTGTCTCTTAGATAATCAAGAAACTCTTGACTTAAGTATTCACCACCTCGATCCGATCGAAGTATTTTAATACTCTTGTCATGTTGTTTCTCTACTTCATTTCTAAATTCTTTGAACCTTTTAAAGGCTTCAGACTTGTGTTTCATCAAGAACACATACCCAAACCGTGAGTGATCATCGGTGAAAGTAATGAAGTAGCTATAGCCTCCTAAAGCTTGAGTTGACATAGGTCCACATACATCAGTATGTACTAGACCTAGTAACTCTCCCACTCGTTCACCTTTTCCAGTAAAAGGTAACTTAGTCATCTTGCCTTTTAAGCATGATTCGCATGTATCGTATGAATCCAATTCAAATGATTCCAGAATTCCACGTCTGTATAATTCGGACATGCGTTTCTTGCTTACATGGCCAAGACGACAATGCCACATGTAGGAGTCTAATTGATTATCTTTTCGAGCACGCGTATTGCTCGCTTCGATATTGAAAATGTCACTGGATACGTCCAACGTATAAATTGTTAGTTATAGCCCTAGAACCAATCATGTGATGGTTGAATAGGGAACATTTTGTATCATATTCTATAAAGGCAAAGGATTGGTTATTATATTTACGTCTTGCTTGTGCCAGCTAAATTAAATATAATAATGCCCTAGAAAAGTAGGTTCTTATCTACAGCACATCAATTGACAGAATTGATTATGAGAGGCTGTAGAGAATGTTAGTGCATATAAGATCCACATATCTCCACAATGGTATGATATTGTCCACTTTGGGTCTAAGCCCTCATGGTTTTATTTTTGGGCTTTACCCAAAAGGCCTCTTACCAATGGAGATATCTTTTTTCTTATAAGCACATGATCTTTTCCATGTCTTACCAATGTGGGACTTTGATTGTATTCCCCATACTCCCAACAATCCCCCCCTCAAACGAAGGACCACATTGGGCCCCCCCTCAAGCCTATCCCTCCTCGAAGGATTTTCTCTGTTTGATGTCCGATCTTCAACCCACCAGGACTTCCTGCCAGTTGTTCGGTCCCCCCGACCCAACTAGACTTCCTTCCTAATGTCTGGTTCTCTTGATCCGGACGTGGGAGCTCAACTTCCTTCGTTCGAGGTTCATGGCTTGACATGGACCATGGCTCTGATACCAATTGTTAGTGCATATAAGATCCACATATCTCCACAATGGTATGATATTGTCCACTTTGGGTCTAAGCCCTCATGGTTTTATTTTTGGGCTTTACCCAAAAGGCCTCTTACCAATGGAGATATCTTTTTTCTTATAAGCACATGATCTTTTCCATGTCTTACCAATGTGGGACTTTGATTGTATTCCCCATACTCCCAACAGAGAACACTTTCCTAAATGTTCCTAGTCAAGTATTAATATGCAAGAGCAATATTAATACATAAAGACTAGCATGTAGGTCAATTGATGACTTGATCTCACAAGTCATGGATATATGATATCAAGTTGACACATGGGTATATATTAGAGAATATATACTGAATTGACCCGCCATGAGAAAGTTTCATGGATCGTCATATGAGTGTCATAAACTTTCTCATGTGACTATTGGTATGAATAATCCTCAAACTTGAAGTTACTACGGTTCCCTACATAAGGAGTTATGTACTTTGGTATCGTCAAACGTCACCCGTAACAGGGTGGACCATAAAGGCGATTACTGGGTATATAACAAATTATGCGGAGGGATGTGAGTGATGTAGATGGGATCTATCCCTCCCATATGACGGGAGTGATATCTGTGGGCCCCTTGATTGAGTAGAACTACTAAAACGCATGACCATGCTCGAATGAGTCAATATGAGATATTGAGCTCATTTGTTTGAGTTAGTTTACTCAGGGATCAAGAAACACATAGATTGATCGAGGATGACACGGTCTATGCCTCATTGGTCAATCTGATATCAAGGATAGAAGGACACGGTCATACATTATAGTAGTCACGGAAAGGTTAGTCGGATCTTGACTTATTTCGTAACTTGGGTAGCAATGATGTATTGCTAGATGCCACTCATTGCTTGTGTATCTAAAAGAGTTTAGATCCACTGCCAACGTTATGAGAGCCTATAGGGTCACACACAAAGAGCATGATGATTAGAAGAATTAGTGCATTCTAGTTTGACTAGAATAATTAGGGAATGAGCTTAAGTACAAAATAGTTTTTGGACTTTAAGCTTAATGAGAATTTTAGCTTATTGATTTAATGAGATTAATTCAATATGCTAAGCTTATTAATTTAATAAGATTAAATAAATATGTTATCATGATAGCCTAAGCTTAATTGATTTAATAAGATTAATTCAATATGTTACCTTATTTATTTAATGAGATTAATTCAATATGATAACACAAGCTTATTGAATTAATAAGATTAATTCAACATGCATGAATGCCACATAAGCATGCCACATAAGCATGCCACCTAAGCTTGATGAGGTGGAAGGAGACAAAGGGTTTTGACCTTTGGAATTTCTCCACATGTGGCCGGCCAAACAAGGAGTGTTGATTATTTTTCAATGCAATTGATTGCATTGAATGTGATAGGAGGTGAAAGGTTTTTTCAATCCTATAAAACACTCCATGGGGTGGCCGACCAAACTAGGTGAAGCTTGAGGCTTGGAGAGAGCTTGGTGGTGAGAGGCTTTGGTTGTGTGGCTTTTGTGAGTGTAGGCTAGCAAGAAGAGTGGTCTTCTTCTTCCTTTCTCTTTTTCCCTACCTTCCTCTCCTTTAGGGACTTCTCTAGCAAGAAGTAAAGAAGAGCTCTTCTAGTTTCTTTTGTGAGACAAGATCTTGCTCGTGTGGATACATATAGAGGCACGGACATTTGAACGTGCTAAAAGATCCAACAAATCCAAGGAGAAGCGGGATTAAAAAGGGCACGCAACAAAGGTAATATTCTCCTATAAGATAGGTTTTGAGAAATTTATTTTTGTACGAGGTTTTCTTTCGTAAGGATCACTTGGAAGGGATCCTATTTTTCCGTTGCGCATATGCTATTTTGCATAATAAATCTCTACAGTGGTATCAGAGCCACTTGCGAAAGATCGTATAAAAAATAGGTTTTCTCTATTTTATATATGATATAGAAGTAGGATAAATTTTATTATGAGTTGATAATTGCATTAGCAATTTTTCAAACATAATAAAATATCCGATGTCTTTTAAAAGTTAAAATTGACATGGTGCATGGTTATGACCTAGTCCCAAAAAGTTTGTGAATGTGTGTGTTGTAATTCTTAATACGGCCTGCGTGTCGTGCCTTTCTCCTAAAATTCTTGTTGTAAAATTAGTTTTAGACTCGAATGTAACTCGAGTATTTCTCCTTTTGTAATATACAAAATAAAGATGGAGGGTCCATTGGAAGATGACGTTACAAGGAGGAAGTCAACAACACAAGACAACCAAAAGGAAGCACTTGGGAGAAGATGTTATCCCTAGGTTGACCAATCAATATTTTCATTGGCTTGAGAAGATTGTAGAATAAGGGTCATAACCATGACACGCTTAGTTTAATATGTATGTGATGCATATTAATTTAGCTTATATGTGATGTATGATAATATGTATGTGATGCATGTTTATTTCTTAATAAGTCAAAAACGATATGCCTACCAAAGTTTGGTACTCACTACTTCCTCGATCATTTGTTGTTGGGTTTGCCAAAGCAAAGCAATGCATTTTATCTTGGAAGAGTGCAAGTGGACAATCGTGATGTCCTGCTATCAAACTTGGTTAAGACTTAATTAAGTTTTTCTTAATTAATTAAGAAAGTAGAGGCATATATTAGATTTGAACATAAGTTTTAAAAATTAGTTTTGTGTGATTTTCGAACATCAGCTTTGTCTTAGAAAGTGGTCGTTGCTCCGATATCAAAGAAGGCCTCTGTGCCTCGCCACTACCGAAGTCGGTTTAGGAATAAGCACTAAACTAATCTAAACTTAACCAAAGCTATTAAAGAGTTACATCAGATGTAATTGGCAAAAGATTGCCTACCTAATCATACTACGTCTTGGGCGATTAGCCAAAGCTAACTCAAGACAAAGTATGATGTGGATCTTTATCCCATATAAATTTATAGCTAAATAGAAGATAATGATGTAAGCAAAATGTGTTTACCTACATCAATGATTAGCTCATATCAAAGCTATGAGAATTTAGTGGGAGCCTCATTTAATTAAAGGCCTAATTAAATGACTTAGGTATGATACTTAATTTTGCATTTTAATGTTGTAGATCACCATGTCATCTAACACGACACACCCCCTCAACTTGCGATCTGTCCTTGAGAAAGACAAGCTCAATGGAGCTAACTTTCTAGACTAGTATAGGAACTTGAGAATTATCCTCAAGCAAGAACGTAAACTGTATGTCCTAGAGCAGTCTACCCCTGAAACACCCGCCCCTGCGGCCACTCGTGCTGAAAAGGATGCTTATAAGAAGCATCAAGATTACACATTAGATGTGTCATGTCTTATGCTTGCCACCATGAACTCTGAGCTTCAGAAGCAACATGAGAACATGGATGCCTATGGTATGGTTGAGCATTTGAAACAACTATATCAAGGACAAGCTAGGCACGAGCGTTTTGAAGTGTTTAAGGCTCTTTTTGCATGCAAGATGCAAGAAGGAACACCTGTAAGAACTCACGTACTTAAAATGATAGGATATGTTGAGAACCTTGAAAGACTAGGTTTTCCACTGAACCAAGAATTGACAACCGATGTTATCCTGCAATCATTGCCGGAAGCATATAATCAATTCGTCATGAATTATAACATGAATGAAATTGATAAGCCTTTGCCTGAGATTCTCAGCATGTTAAGAACTGCTGAACCGAATCTCAAGAAGAAAGTTAGTAACGTACTAATGGTCAAGAAGGGCAAAGGTAAGCGCAAAGGCAAGGGTAAGACCCAAGCCAAAGGCCAGGCCAATTCATCCACTTCAAAGGGTAAAGGTAAAGTACCTAAGGAAGGGGACTGTTTCCATTACGGTGAGACTGGACACTGGAAGCGGAACTGCAAAGTCTACCTTGAGGAAGTAAAGAAGAAAAGAAGTGTGACTTCTGCCTCAGGTATACACGTTATAGAAGTTAATCTATCTATTTCTTCTACATGGGTATTAGATACCGGATGTGCATCTCACATTTGTACTAATGTGCAGGGACTGAGAAATAGTAGACTAATGGCAAAAGGCGAAGTGGACCTACGAGTAGGCAATGGCGCAAAAGTTGCTGTTGTAGCTGTAGGAACATATTCTTTGTCTTTGCTCACTGGGCTTATCTTAGAACTAGAGGAGTGCTTTTATGTATCTGCATTAACGAAGAACATGTTGGTGCAATCGGCCCAGCAGTACCTTGATGGTATTTTGATGATAGACAAAACTCATGACATGAGATTGTCATGGGAAAGTCCAACATGGGGTTGGCATGGAAAATCCAAGCATGGAGCTTGGTGTGGAAGTCCAAAGGGGAAGCCTTGGCATGGTAAAGTCCAAAGCATTGCGAAGCTGTGCGCTTGATGCTTGGCATGAGAAATCCAAAGCATTGCGAAGCCGTGCGCTTGGTGCTTGGTGAGAAATACATTGCGAAGCCGTGCACTTGGTGCATATGGAAAGTCTTAAGGACTTGGTAAGTTCACTAGGCTCAGGGTTCTTGAGTCGGTGAAGGATGGCATTGCGAAGTCGTGCGCTTGGTGCATCCGAGGGACCGCCGAACGGAGAACGAATGGAGTGAGCCCAAAGGGAAGCATACTTCTAGGGTATGAGACGCGAAGGATGGCGTTGCGAAGCCATGTGCTTGGCGCATCCGAGGGACGTAGGCCGAGGGAAGAGAGCTTCGGTGGGGAACTCCATGAGGGATAAGGTGGACTTGGCCAAGTGGCTAAAATTGAGTGTCGGAGGCTCAAACTTGATGTTTGAGGGTTTACCCGACGGTCGGATGCTCAAATAACTTGGTGTTTAAGGTTTTGCCCAACGTCAGTCGACTGACATAGGTGCCGGTTCGATTGGTCTAAGTCGACTAGAGTTCGACTGGTGTAAGGCTAGGGTTTTGTGCTTGGCAGTCGACTGCCATGAACTGGCAGTCGACTGAAGTCAATAGCAGTCGACTGCCGAGGGATGACAGTCGACTGATGGGAGTGTCGCGAGCACAGAACGCTCCGTAGTCGACTGGGCAGTCGACTACTGGGTCACCAGTCGACTGATGGGCATCATCAGTCGACTGGTAGGTGATCCGTTGGAACTTGTCCAACGTGGATCTGGCCGTTGTGAGACAACGGCTACAGGGGCAGTCGACTGGGGCCTTTTGGCAGTCGACTGCTAGGCGCGAAAATAGCTCGATGCAGGTTATAAAAGGAGCTCGAGATGGAGGTTTTTGCCATGGTTTTTGTGGAGTTATTGGAGGGGAATTGCTGCTGCATTCCAATCCTTCAAGAGCCAATCAAAGCAAGCAACAAGCAAAGTGATCAAAGCAATCGGTGAAAGTTTTCTTTTGTATTGTATTTGTGTATTTGCTTGTATTTCTATATTACATTGTAATTGCTTGTGAGAGGTTTCTCCACCTCCGACGTGTTGTTGAGAAGGAGTGTTATAGTTAGTGTCGTGCGCATAACTAGAGCTCGGTGAGCTCGCCCGTGGAGTAGGAACCATTCGGTTCCGAACCACGTATATCTTGTGTTGTGTGATTGTGTATTGTTGTTAGTTTCATTATTATTGTTATTCCGCTACGCTAACGACGATCGTAGACAAGCAACGCAAGAAGAACGAATGAATTACGACATCCATCGTACGAGGGCTATTCACCCCCCTTTAGCCGGCCGTTCGATCCCCTACAAGTGGTATCAGAGCCGAGGTCGCTCTTCAAGGATTAACCGCCGCGAGAGCACTACAAGATGACCGGCTTCATCCATCCACCGAAATTCGATGGAGATTTTTCTTGGTGGAGGAAACGGATGGAGGTATACCTAGAAACCGATTTTGATTTTATGATTATTATAGAAAACAGTTTTGAAATGCCTAGGGACAAACACAACAAGCCCATTGAGAAGTCAAAATGGACCCAAGACCAAATCAAAGACTTCAAGACAAATCTCAAGGTAATCAAGTTGATTAGTGATTTGTTACCTAACACTATTTGGTCTAGATTGGGTGATTATAGGGATGCAAGGGAATTATGGAATAAGGTAATGAAATTCCAAGAAAATTCCCAATCGGCACAAGAAGAGGAGAATGCCGAAGAAGCACCCACAACATTTGAAGATGTTGATGACTTGGTGGAGACCTCCACCTCTAGCATTGAGGGGGAGGAGAGGCAATCTTCCATCCCAGAGCAAGAACAAGAAGCATCCACATCTGGGAGAAGTGAAGATCGAGAAGAGGCCTCTGTCACCTCCCTAGGTAACTCAAGTGTTATTATTTTAAATAAAAATCACATAATATGCTTTGAGTGTAGGGAGAAAGGGCATTACAAGAGCAAATGCCCTAAATTGGCTAAGAAGAAGGCATCGACACCAAAAGTCAACCCAAAGTCAAACGATGCCGGTGTTCCCAAAATCAAGAGCAAAGAGCACATTGTGTGCTTCAAATGCAATCAAAAGGGATACTACCGAAGTCAATGCTCTAAGGGGAGGAAGAAAGGGCAAGAAGGTGCAACTCATGTAGGGGGAGCTCCTAAAGCTAACCCTAAGGTACATTTAGTTAATGCACCTTTGATTCCTAGAGTTAAAAAGCATGCTAAGAATTATTTTAGCTCTCTTGCTATTATCAATGAAAAGCATACTAAGAGAAATAATAAGATTTATTTCTTAGGTGCCAAGCATGTTCATATAACTAAGGACAAACCTAGGACTCAAAACACTAGATCTATTTTACCTAGGGAGTCAATTAGGAGAATTGAAGAAAACTTGGGTGTTAATCCCAAGAAATCTAGGCACATGCCTAAAAAGAAAATCATTCCTCAAAAATCTAATGAAAATTCAAAATTGAGGAAATTAGAGCTAGAAAACCAAGCCTTGAGGTTAAGGCTAGAAAAATTGGAGAAGACCTTAGAAATAATATCAAATTCGGTTAAGGGGTCAAATGTCCAAAAGTCAAGACCTAGAAAGCAAGAAATATCTAAGGACAAGAAGGGTTTGGGTCACAAACTTATGTCCTACCATAATGTTCCATTTAATTATGGAACAACATCTAGGTCTAGAAAAACCAAGGCTAATAGGGAAGTCATCCCTAAGTCTAGCCATGGTGTGTGTTTAGTGGCTAAGGACTTAAGAAAAATCAAGAAAGCCACTAAGAAGGTCAATGGAGGAGTCACCTTTAGAGTTGACCTAGGAAAGACCCAAAAGACTATGACTTCAAAGTCTAAAAGGGTCATTAGGAAGGTATCTAGGGAAGTTATCCCTAAAGAATACCTGGTTAACCCAAGGAGCTCCAATAGATATTGGGTTCCTAAAAGCGTGATCAATTCATGCTAAATGGGTTAGGGTGTGTCAACCCTAAGTGGATGGGTAGTTAACCTAACCATAGTAGAGTTGACACATTAGGGTGTGCCAATGTGCTTGAGAAGTTAAAAATGATTTAAATTGGCACATTTAGGTCTTAGAGGTATTGGTGTGCCATTTTGGGTTTTTGGCACACTAGGGAAATGAATGACATTCAGGCAAAATGAATTTAATTCCTAGAAATGACAATTTAATTTTAACACTTAGGTATTCTATACCTTAGTATATTTTACTTGCCATGCTTTATTTGCCTTGCCATGTCATGACATCATTTTCATTTTCATCTATAAAAATGTCATGATCATGTTTAGATTTATGTTTAGATGTCATGTATGCTTAAGTTTCATTCACATGTCATGACATCATGATATTGACATATGTTTTTATCTATATCATATCTATGTCATAATCATATCATGCATGAATTAAAATGGAGTTAAGGACTATGACATGATTTGATGGGAATCAAAGAATATTGCCTTAGAAATATGCATGAGAACATAAACAAAACAAAAACCCACATCTCACAAAAATTTGACTTGTATGTGTTTTACACATCTAGATATTGGTGAGATGTTTAGGAAAAAGAAAATAAAGGTTTGAAAAACATTTTGAAAACATTTTGAAAAACCTTGATGAAGTCTATCTTTTGATAGCTATCACCATTGAATGGGATGATACAAAGAGGGCTCTTTATTGAAGCTTTTCTAAACTTTTGAACTTTATATCAATCTCCTAATTTAGTGGGTAAAATAATTTTTCAATATTTTTCACCCATAGTGTTTAGGATAAGTATTATACGTATGAATTTTCAAGATTTTTAAAATTACGTATATTTACTTATGGATTTCGGAAATCCATTTCTGAAATGTTGAAAACTGTAAATCACGATTATCGATCATTGCCATGGAATGATCATTGATAATAGAAATGTAATTGAGATTTCGATTTGATCGACTGCCCAAGCTGATTTCGGGTAAATCTTGTTGGTTAGGCCCATGTTCAGCTAGGTTAAGGTCCCCTAACCACTCCTAACCCTAGGATATGCTTGGGAGAGCATTAAAGAGGGTGGAAATCCATTGGATATGGATTAGGAGTTGGGTTGAGGGTGAGTATCAATTTTAAGGTGGATGTGAGTTCATTGTTGAACTTTGCCTTAATTTTGTTTGGTTTAATGTTCCTATTGGCTTAGGGACTCTCCAAGGACATTGTTGGTGCAATGGTCAAGGGGGAGCAAGCCTCTAGGGGGAGGTATCCATCATGGGAAGATGGATGTGTATTTCCTCATGGGAGGAAAATTGGGTTGCCTCTCTTTAAGTGATATGGGATCACTAGAAAGATGGTAGGCATGTGTTCCTCCAAGGGAGAGATTGTAAGATCTCATTGGGATATGAGACATTCATGCCCTTGGGGAGGACCTTTTTGATGTAATATCAAAAAGGGGGAGAAGTTACCAAGTTACCAATTAGGGTTCGTTGGAATTCTCATTGGGATATGAGAATTTCCAATATGGGAGAATTGGTAGACTTGAGATGGTAGTTTTGTCAATCATCAAAAAGGGGGAGATTGTTGGTGCAATCGGCCCAGCAGTACCTTGATGGTATTTTGATGATAGACAAAACTCATGACATGGGATTGTCATGGGAAAGTCCAACATGGGGTTGACATGGAAAATCCAAGCATGGAGCTTGGTGTGGAAGTCCAAGGGGGAAGCCTTGGCATGGTAAAGTCCAAAGCATTGCGAAGCCGTGCGCTTGGTGCTTGGTGAGAAATGCATTGCGAAGCCGTGCGCTTGGTGCATATGGGAAGTCTTAAGGACTTGTAAGTTCACTAGGCTCGGGGTCCTTGAGTCGGTGAAGGATGGCATTGCGAAGCTGTGCGCTTGGTGCATCCGAGGGACCGCCGGACGGGGAGCGAATGGAGTGAGCCCAAAGGGAAGTATACTTCTAGGGTATGAGACGCGAAGGATGGCGTTGCGAAGTCGTGCGCTTGGCGCATCCGAGGGACGTAAGCCGAGGGAAGCGAGCTTCGGTGGGGAACTCCATGAGGGATAAGGTGGACTTGGCCAAGTGGCTAAGACTGAGTGTCGGAGGCTCAAACTTGATGTTTGAGGGTTTATTCGACGGTCGGATGCTCAAACAACTTGGTGTTTGAGGTTTTGCCCAACGTCAGTCGACTGGCATAGGTGCCGGTTCGACTGGTCTATGTCGACTAGAGTTCGACTGGTGTAAGGCTAGGGTTTTGTGCTTGGCGATCATCGCCATGGATCGCTGATCGAAGTCGACAGCAATCGACCGAGGGATGGCGGTCGGTGATGGGAGTGTCGCGAGCACGAGGCAGCCGTAGCCGACTAGGCAGTCGACTACTGGGTCACCAGTCGACTGATGGGCATCATCAGTCGACTGGTAGGTGATCCGTTGGAACTTGTCCAACGTGGATCTGGCCGTTGTGAGACAACGGCTACAGGGGCAGTCGACTGGGGCCTTTTGGCAGTCGACTGCTAGGCGCGAAAATAGCTCGATGCAGGTTATAAAAGAAGCTCGAGATGGAGTTTTTTGCCATGGTTTTTGTGGAGCTATTGGAGGAGAATTGCTGCTGCATTCCAGTCCTTCAAGAGCCAATCAAAGCAAGCAACAAGCAAAGCGATCAAAGCAATCGGTGAAAGTTTTCTTTTGTATTGTATTCGTGTATTTGCTTGTATTTCTATATTACATTGTAATTGCTTCTGAGAGGTTTCTCCACCTCCGACGTGTTGTCGAGGAGTGTTATAGTTAGTGTCGTGCGCATAACTAGAGCTCGGTGAGCTCGCCCGTGGAGTAGGAACCATTCGATTCCGAACCACGTATATCTTGTGTTGTGTGATTGTGTATTATTGTTAGTTTCATTATTATTGTTATTCCGCTGCACTAACGACGATCGTAGACAAGCAACGCAAGAAGAACGAACGAATTACGACATCCATTGTACGAGGGCTATTCACCCCCCTCTAGCCGGCCGTTCGATCCCCTACAGAACATAATTTATGTATCTTGTTTAGACAAGAAAAACTTTTCTTTTATAATAAAGGACAAATATTGTTCCATTTATTTGAATGAAATGTTCTATTGTAATGCACCACTTATGAATGGTCTCTATGTTCTAGATTTAGAAAACCCAATTTATAACGTAAATACCAAATGGTTCAAATCGAATAATTTGAACCAAACATATCTCTAGCACTGTCGCCTAGGTCACATAAATGAAAAACGCATATCCCAACTCCATAAAGATGGATTATTGGACTCATTTGATTTTGAATCATATGAGGTATGCGAATCTTGTCTTTTAGGAAAGATGACTAAAACTCCATTTAGTGGACATGGTGAGAGAGCGACGGACTTGTTAGGACTCATACATACTGATGTATGTGGCCCTTTCAATGTCGAAGTCAGAGGAGGCTATAAGTACTTTATTACTTTCACTGATGATATGAGTAGATTTGGCTACTTATATTTGATGAGACATAAGTCAGAATCCTTTGAAAAGTTTAAAGAATTCAAGAATGAAGTACAAAACCAACTTGGTAAGCGTATAAAGCTACTTCGATCAGATCGAGGTGGTGAATACCTTAGTCAATAGTTTCGTAATCACCTGGCTGAGTGTGGGATAATATCCCAACTCACTCCACCTGGAACACCACAATGGAATGGTGTATCTGAGAGGAGAAATCATACTCTATTAGATATGGTACGATCAATGATGAGCCAGACTGATCTACCTACTTCCTTTTGGGGTTTATCTCTAGAGACAGCCGCTTTCACACTTAATCGCGTCCCATCAAAAGCCGTAGAAAAGACACCATATACGTTATGGACTGGGAAGAGTCCCAAAATGTCTTTTATAAAGATTTGGGGTTGTGAAGCTTATGTTAGACGTCAAGTCTCAGATAAACTAGGACCCAAATCAGATAAGTGTTATTTTGTAGGATATCCCAAGGAAACTAAGGGATATTACTTTTACAATCCCACACTTGGCAAGGTGTTTGTTGCGGAAATCTCTTTCTAGAAAGAGAATTTATTTCTAGAAAAACTAGTGGGAGTAAAATTCATCTTGAAGAAATTCAAGATGAAGATAACACTAAGGCTTCGATGGAAAATGAACAGGCACCACAAAGTGTTGTGGATGAGGAAAATGCTGCCCAAAGAGTTGTGGAGCAAACACCTGTTCAAGTAGACCAACCTCTTCGTAGATCTGATAGGATCCGTCGTCAACCCGAGAGATATTCTTTTCTCTTGACTGACAACGGTGATGTATTGCTTGTCGATCTTGACGAGCCTACATCCTATCAAGAAGCTATGATGAGCCCAGATTCCGAGAAATGGCTAGAGGCTATGAGATCCGAAATGGAATCCATGTACACTAATCAAGTATGGACTTTGGTTGATCAACCTGAAGGGGTAAAACCCATTGGGTGTAAGTGGGTCTTTAAAGTAAAGACTGACATGGATGGTAATAAGCATACCTATAAAGGTAGATTGGTGGCTAAAGGATTCAAACAAATTCATGGTATTGACTATGATGAAACCTTTTCACCAGTTGCGATACTTAAATCCATTCGGATCATACTTGCTATTGCAGCCTACCACGATTATGAGATCTGGCAGATGGATGTCAAAATCGCTTTTCTGAATGGAAAGCTACTCGAGGATGTGTACATGACACAGCCTGAGGGTTTTGAAGATCAAAGCATCTGAAAGGTATGCAAGCGCAAAGGTCCATTTATGGACTAAAGCAAGCCTCTCGCTGGAATCTTGATTCGATGATGCAATCAAGGAGTTTGGTTTCATCAAGAATGAAGATGAACCTTGTGTCTACAAGAGAAATAGTAGAATCAGTTGTATTTCTTATCTTGTATGTAGATGACATACTTCTCATAGGAAATGATATTCCCTCACTCCGTCTGTGAAGATGTGGTTAGGGAATTATTTCTTGATGAAAGACTTAGGTGGCCTATATTCTAGGCATCAAGATCTATAGAGATAGATCTAAAAGATTACTTGGCCTAAGTCGAGTCATACATTGATAAAGTGCTAGATCGTTTTGCTATGCAAAATTCCAAGAAAGGATTTACGCCTTTATCACATGGTGTGAGTCTTTGAAGACTCAATGTCCCTCTTCTAAGGAGAGAGAGATCGCATGGATAAGATCCCTTATGCATCTGCTATAGTCTATCATATGCGCCATGCTTTTGTACTCGTCACGGCGTCTCGTATGCTTTGAGCATGAGTAGATACCCGATCGGATCGGTGAAAGTCAGATGGCAGGTCAAAAATATTTTCTTAAATACTTACGAAGAACGAAAGAATATTTCACGATATTTGGAGGCAATGAGGAGCTAAGCGTAAAGGGTTATAGTGATGCAAGCTTCCAAAGCGGACAAGGATGACTATAGATCGCAATCAGTCGTGTTTTGCACGAATGGTGGAGCGTGAGTGGAAGAGTTCAAGCGGGACACGATTCTTGATTCTACAATGGCGAGTATATTGCTGCGTGTGATGCAGCAAAGGAGGTTGTTTGGCTCCGCAAGTTCATCAGTGAACTTGGGGTAGTTCCTAGCATTGCAGATCCAATAGACCTCTATTGTGACAACAATAGGGATATTGCACAGGCTAAGGAACCTCGATCACATCAGCGGACCAAACACATACTGCGGCGCGTCCATCTCATTCGAGAGATCATCGATAGAGGGGATGTGAGGATATGCAGAGTACCGACAGAAGCTAACATCGCAGATCCATTGACCAAGGCTTTGGCACAGAGGAAGCATAATGGTCACACTAGGTCACTAGGTATCAGATATTATAGTGATTAGTACTAGTGCTAGTGGGAGATTGTTAGTTATAGCCCTAGAACCAATCATGTGATGGTTGAATAGGGAACATTTTGTATCATATTCTATAAAGGCAAAGGATTGGTTATTATATTTACGTCTTGCTTGTGCCAGCTAAATTAAATATAATAATGCCCTAGAAAAGTAGGTTCTTATCTACAGCACATCAATTGACAGAATTGATTATGAGAGGCTATAGAGAACACTTTCCTAAATGTTCCTAGTCAAGTATTAATATGCAAGAGCAATATTAATACATAAAGACTAGCATGTAGGTCAATTGATGACTTGATCTCACAAGTCATGGATATATGATATCAAGTTGACACATGGGTATATATTAGAGAATATATACTGAATTGACCCGCCATGAGAAAGTTTCATGGATCGTCATATGAGTGTCATAAACTTTCTCATGTGACTATTGGTATGAATAATCCTCAAACTTGAAGTCACTACGGTTCCCTACATAAGGAGTTATGTACTTTGGTATCGTCAAACGTCACCCGTAACAGGGTGGACCATAAAGGCGATTACTGGGTATATAACAAATTATGCGGAGGGATGTGAGTGATGTAGATGGGATCTATCCCTCCCATATGACGGGAGTGATATCTGTGGGCCCCTTGATTGAGTAGAACTACTAAAACGCATGACCATGCTCGAATGAGTCAATATGAGATATTGAGCTCATTTATTTTGAGTTAGTTTACTCAGGGATCAAGAAACACATAGATTGATCGAGGATGACACGGTCTATGCCTTATTGGTCAATCTGATATGAAGGATAGAAGGACACGGTCATACATTATAGTAGTCACGGAAAGGTTAGTCGAATCTTGACTTATTTCGTAACTTGGATAGCAATGATGTATTGCTAGATGCCACTCATTGCTTGTGTATCTAAAAGAATTTAGATCCACTGCCAACGTTATGAGAGCCTATAGGGTCACACACAAAGAGCATGATGATTAGAAGAATTAGTGCATTCTAGTTTGACTAGAATAATTAGGGAATGAGCTTAAGTACAAAATGGTTTTTGGACTTTAAGCTTAATGAGAATTTTAGCTTATTGATTTAATGAGATTAATTCAATATGCTAAGCTTATTAATTTAATAAGATTAAATAAATATGTTATCATGATAGCCTAAGCTTAATTGATTTAATAAGATTAATTCAATATGTTACCTTATTGATTTAATGAGATTAATTCAATATGATAACATAAGCTTATTGAATTAATAAGATTAATTCAACATGCATGAATGCCACATAAGCATGCCACCTAAGCTTGATGAGGTGGAAGGAGACAAAGGATTTTGACCTTTGGAATTTTTCCACATGTGGCCGGCCAAACAAGGAGTGTTTGATTATTTTTCAATGCAATTGATTGCATTGAATGTGATAGGAGGTGAAAGGTTTTTTCAATCCTATAAAACACTCCATGGGGTGGCCGGCCAAACTAGGTGAAGCTTAAGGCTTGGAGAGAGCTTGGTGGTGAGAGGCTTTGGTTGTGTGGCTTTTGTGAGTGTAGGCTAGCAAGAAGAGTGGTCTTCTTCTTCCTTTCTCTTTTTCCCTACCTTCCTCTCCTTTAGGGACTTCTCTAGCAAGAAGTAAAGGAGAGCTCTTCTAGTTTCTTTTGTGAGACAAGAGCTTGCTCGTGTGGATACATATAGAGGCACGGACATTTGAACGTGCTAAAAGATCCAACAAACCCAAGGAGAAGCGGGATTAAAAAGGGCACGCAACAAAGATAATATTCTCCTATAAGATAGGTTTTGAGAAATTTATTTTTGTACGAGGTTTTCTTTCGCAAGGATCACTTGGAAGGGATCCTATTTTTCCGTTGCACATATGCTATTTTGCATAATAAATCCCTACATAAATGCCATTACTCAAAGTTCCAGTTCCATAAAGTACGCCATTCACAGTTATATAACAACAATTGTTACTAAACGTCAAATGGAAACCATTTCTATTTAAATAGGAAATAGAAACAATGTTCTTTATTAGAGAAGGAACATAATAACAATTGTCCAGTTCCAAGACTAGTCCACTAGGGAGTTTCAGCAAATAAGTTCCGATGGCGACCGCAGCAACCTTTGCTCCATTGCCAACTCGCAAATTTGACTCCCCTCTGACAATTCTTCTTCTATTCCTTAGCCCCTGTATGTCATTACATATATGTGAGCCACACCCAGTATCCAATACCCAAGTGTCTAAGGAAATAGAATGACAATCAATAACGAAGATACCTGAAGAGGATGGGGCATCGGATGCCTTCTTCTTCTTCATGGACTCAAGATAAATCTTGCAGTTTCTTCGCTAGTGGCCTTCCTTGCCACAATGATGGCAAGTGCCCTTTTGCGCTGGTTCTGCCTTCTTCGCCTTTTTGTTCTTCCCTTTCTTCTGTTCTTTTGCCTTCCTCTTAGAACCTTTCTTTGAGGAATCAACTAACAGAACCGCCTTCTCCTCATGCTTCACAGAAGGCTCCACAGTCTTCAGCATATTGAGGAGCTCGAGAATAGTGGATTCCAATTTGTTCATCCGATAGTTCATCACAAATTGTGAGAAACTCTTGGGCAAACAATGCAGAATTAAGTCAATACTTAACTCATGATCCATCACAAACCCGAGGGTGGCTAGCCGCTCGATGTACCCGTTCATCTTTAGCACAAACTGTACTATAGACGAACCTTCTTGCATCTTCGTGGTGAAGAGGAGCCTAGAGACCTCGAACCTTTCGGATCTCGCTTGCTCATCGAACAACTCATGAAGATGAAAGACCATAGTATTAGCATCCATATGTTCATGCTGCTTTTGCAGCTCAGGTACCATCGCCGCTAGCATGATGCAACTCGCCAGCTCAGAATCTGCTACATGCTTCTGATAGACCAACATTTGGTCTGGAGTTGCATCGTCCTTAGGACGGTTGGGAAGAGGCTCTCCAAGGACATATGCAAGCTTTTCCGCCTTGAGAACAATTCTCAAGTTTCTAAGCCAGTCCAGGAAGTTAGGCCCAGTCAGTTTGTTCGAATCCAAAATAGTGCGCAAATTCAAAGACGTCATGATCAATTTATTGACCTAGAAATACAAAACGAGCATATATGAGAAAATGATTTTAAAATGCATCAATATACATTTATAAATCCCATTCATTTTTCGAATTTCAAAAAACCCCAAAATCACTTCGGGAGATCGTAGGTCCATCTCCGAATGGACTGATATCCATCATAGTTATGAACAACCTTGGAGAGAGTCCAACAAGCCATTCATAACTACGACGGTAGGTATCAACTATACCGATTGCATATCACGTATATGCAACTATCACAATGTGCTATCAACTAATTGAATGTTCACACATACATCGGGTTGTTAACACATTAACAAGTATGCATCATATGCATAGCACCCAACTTCACCTCCCTTTACATCGACCTTGGAGAGAATCCAACAAGCCGATGCTCCAGGTTAAAGCCAACCCATTAATCGAGAAATAGTTTTAATATGGTTAGAGCGCATTCAACCAATTAGCCCAGCTTGGAGAGAGTCCAACAACCAAAGCTAACGATTGACCTCTGACTCTTACCATATTAGTATTAAACTATTCCATGGTTTGAACATGTTCGAGTTCGAGCCGGGCTTGGAGAGAGTCCAACAACCCAAACAAGAAACGGAACTCTGGTTCTAACCATATTAATAGAAGGTGTAGGCTTTAATATTGTTTAAAGGTTTTTATGTCTCATCCTCTTTGCATGCAAATAACTATTATCTACATGGCATGACATACATGACATACATCTACAAGTCACGACACACATGACATAATGATATGCATCTAATGCAATTACATGACATACAATTATGTCATGTAAATAATTTCCTTATATGTCATAACTATTTATGGAAATAAAATATGTTTAAGATTTGATTCTCCAAATCAAATCATGATTAAATTAGGAAACAAATTTTCAAATCTAATCACATATTTTATTTATGGAAATAGTTGATTAAGGAAAGTCAATTTAGGAAACCAATTTCCTAAATCATCAAAACTACTTATGGAAATAAAATATTTTAAGATTTAATTTCCCAAATCAAATCAAGATTAAATTAGAAAACAAATTTCCAAAATCTAATCAAATATTTTATTTATGGAAAATATCAATTTCCATAAATACTTCCAACTTTCCAAAAGTGAAAGATTTCCATAAATACTTTTAGACTTTCCAAAATTGAAAAATTTCCATAAATAATATTATGACTATCGCAAAACCATTTTACGATTATGTCGAAACACAACCTGGGCTTTGATACCACTGTTGGGTTTCCGGCACCGCGGCGAGTGTGTGTTCGATCATGTTTCGTAAACATGTGCACAGCGGAAGCAATAAAAATAATAAATCTATATTTATTACAATACACACATCACACGCATACATAGTACAACATATGTAGACATAACCGTAAATTTAAATTTGCAATAAAAGGAAATTTAACTACGTTATACCTTTCGTATCACGTGTAGCGGGAACGACATCAACCGGAACGATCCTCGCTAGAATCGTCTCTATCCGTATCCACGCTGAGTATCCTCGGGATGACTTCGCTAAGTCATGAGCTTCGTCTTCGTACGGGTTACTAGCCTCGTGTTGAAGACGACGTGATCGAGAGATGATCACGATCCGAATCCAAATTCGTATCCAAAACCAAGTCCTCAAAACTTGCTTCTCCGGAGAGGTATTCGTCAACCGTTTGACGAATCCTTCGTCCTCCACCTCAGAGGATTACCGGAGATCGAATCCCCGGTAAGTTAGACGTTGTCGGAGCTCTAACCGTCGTCCAAATGACGCTCCGACGAGAGAAGAACAAGCTGTCCAGAAAAAGGCGCCGCCAACCAAGGGAAGCCAAGTGCTCACCTTATCGCCAAGCCTAGGAAGATCACCGAGGGTCGCGAGGATGACTGGCCGTGAAGCTTGGATGCCGACAAGGAGTTGGACGGCACAAGGGGTCAAGGCAATCCTAGGGTTGGCGCCGAAAATCCAAGGAGAGGATGGAGAGGTGGGCGGCAACCACAAGCTAGGGTTTTGGATTAGGGCTTAACTATCCCTTAAGCCCTCTTTTATAGAGAACTAATTCTCTTAATGGTTATTGGATCATAACCATGAGGTTCGTTAACCCGCTCCATTAATATAAGTTAAAATAAACCAAACCATGATGGTTTATTTTAAGTTAAAATGAATCGAACCAACTTTTGGTTCATTCGTTTAAAATAAACCAAACCCTTTGGTTTATTCTCCTCCATTGGATTAGAACCAAACCATTTTGGTTCATCTATTATGTCTTCATAAGACACGGCCCATCCACGCTTCCATTGCGACTGAAACGATTTCATGCTCGCTTCTTGTTTGGTCCAACCAAACCTTGTTTCTCTTGGTCTGAGAATCTCATTCTCAAGCTCGTTTTAAATCCTTCGGATTATGCTCGTTGTGCGTGTGACCAAATAAGTTCTCGATTTATGTTGGCCGTCTATAATTAACCATTAATTATAGAACGATCATGAGTGGCACCTAGTAGTACATCATGATCCCCAATTAACCAAAAAGATCAACGGTTGATCCAGAACTATTTCTGAAACCCTTCAGCAGCTCGAATGATTCGTGCCCCATTCCCTTCACTCATCTTATACCCACTTGGTTCAGGACATGGTCTATAGTGTCAGTCCCCACTAGGCTGACTATGTCACACCTAGCTCAAGTATCATTTCCTCGTCCTACGGATTCTAGTTACTCCACATGTATTGAAGAGTACCTTACTCTAAACATGTAATGCTTTGGCCAAAGACTTTAGTAACAATCTGACGAGAGGCCATGGGTATACATCTCCTCGCAAGGAGTGGTGAATTCTTTATAGGCTATTCAAACACCTTCGATCATTTTGACTTATACCCAATCATCCCGGGTCCACATCTCCTTAGAGATGTTTGCTTAAGATGTCAAAGCATAAGTCTCCATGATCAAGATGACTTGAATACTGCAAGTCAAAGGAACATCGCACTTAAGCTACAGTAAGAACTTCATTGACATATCTATATATGTAGAGAACCATATGAAGTCTTACGGCTGGTCACTCCAATGAACTAGTTACCATAACTAGCATCCACGATTAACTCCGGACATCACAATGTCTCCAGCCAGTGAGAATCAGCTGCTTGGATACACCAAGGAGTATACCTCGTGCTAATCTCGACAGAATCGATGGTGTCCAAATCCATCAATTCATCGACTAGGGATAATTCCGATACATCACAATTACACATGTAGAGATACTCACTTGTTGTGATCCAATCACAAATTCTCTCATGCTGTGAATCGTATCGTGGACATTCAGTAAATGAGTTTAAGATCCAATCAAATACATCAAAACATGTATACTCAAATAGTGAATCTTCATTTATCATATAAATGGTTCATACATACGGCGATTGCCTTAGGACATATCTCATATATTACTAACACATCACACATTTGTACTAATGTACAGGGCCTGAGAAAGAGCAGATGATTGACAAAGGGCGAAGTGGACCTACGAGTAGGCAATGGTTCAAGATTTGCTGCCATAGTTGTAGGAATATACTCTTTATTTTTGCCTACTGGGCTTATCTTAGAACTAGAAGAATGCTATTATGTACCTGTCATAACTAAGAACATTATCTCTATTTCTTGTTTGGATAAGAGAGGTTTCTCATTTATAATAAAGGACAAAAGTTGTTCTGTTTATTTAAATGAAATGTTCTATTGCAGTGCACATCTAGTGAATGAACTCTATGTTCTAGATTTTGATAACCCAATCTATAACATAAATACCAAACGGTTCAAATCGAATGATTTGAACCAAATATATCTCTGGCATTGTCGCATGGGTCATATAAATGAGAATTGCATATCCCAACTCCATAAAGATGGATTACTTGACTCATTTGATTTTGAATCACATGAGACGTGCGAATCCTGTCTTCTAGGCAAGATGACCAAGACTCCATTTAGTGGACATGGCAAAAGAGAGATAGACTTGTTAGGACTCATATATACTGATGTATGTGGCCCTTTCAATATCACTGCTAGAGGAGGCTATCAGTACTTCATCACTTTTACTGATGATGTCAGTAGATACGACTATGTGTATCTCATGAAATACAAGTCAGAATCCTTTTAAAAGTTCAAAGAATTCAAGAGTGAAGTACAAAACCAACTTATCAAAAGTATTAAGATGCTTCGATCAGTTCGAGGTGGTGAATACCTTAGCCAATGGTTTTGTGACTATCTGACTGAGTGTGGGATCATATCTCAACTCACTCCACCTGGAACACCACAATGGAATGGTGTATGTGAACGGAGAAATCATACATTATTAGATATGGTACGATCGATGATGAGTCAAACCAATCTACCTACTTCCTTCTGGGGATTCGCTCTAGAGACAGTTGTCTTTATACTTAACCGCGTTCTATCTAAAGTTGTCATAAAGATACCATATACGATATGGATTGGGAAAAGTCTCAAAATGTCTTTTATGAAGATTTGGAGTTGTGAGGCTTATGTTCGATGTCAAGTCTCTGACAAACTAGACCCCAAATCAGATAAGTGCTACTTTGTAGGATATCCCAAGGAAACGAAGGGATATTACTTTTACAATCCCACACAAGGCAAAGTGTTTGTCGCTAGAAGTGGCGTATTTCTAGAAAGAGAGTTCATTTTTAGAAGAACAAGTGAGAGTAAAATCCATCTTGAGGAAGTTCAAGATATAGATAGCATTGAGGCTTTGATGGAAATTGAACAGACACCACAAAGTATTATGGATGATGAGATTTTTGCACAATAAGTTGTAGAGCAACAACCTGTTCAAGTAGACCAAGCTCTTCGCAGGTCTAATAGGATACGTCATCAGCTTAAGAGATATTCATTTCTCTTGTCTTACGATGATGATGTTATGCTTGTTGAGTTGAACGAGCCTACATTTTATCAGGAAGCTGTGATGATCCCAGATTCTGAGAAATGTCTAGAAGCCTTGAGGTCCGAAATGGAATCCATGTACACTAATCAAGTATAGACTTTGGTTGATCCATCTGAAGGGGTCAAATCCATTGGGTGTAAGTGGGTCATTTAGAGAAAGACTGACATAGATGGTCTTATACATACCTATAAAGGGTGATTGGTAGCTAAAGGTTTCAAGCAGATTCTGTTAGGACCCTTGGAACGGCTAGAGGGGGGGGGGTGAATAACGTTTCGCCCGATCGTGGATGGAATTCAATCTCGTTCGTGTCTACAATTTCGTTAGCGCAGCGGAATATATATAATGATAAAAGCAATAACGAAATGGACACAACACAAATCACAACAAGAGCATATAACGTGGTTCGGAACCGAACCGGTTCCTACTCCACGGATTGGGTTCGTACGAACCCTAGCAATGCCACAAACACCACTAACCAATAAAACTCCTTCTTGACACAAGTCAAGGGTGGAGAAACCCCTTATAAGTAATCTTACAACAATAAGATACAAATACAAGCAATTACAATAATGAATATGAAATACAAGTAAAGAAAAGACTTTACAACACTTGTTTTGATTGCTTGAATGCTTGGTTGCTTGCTTGCACTTGGAGACCTGATTTGCACCAACAAATCGCCCCAATAGCCCTCAAGAACCGATTGCTTTTTCCTCCATCACGAGCTCCATATATAGCTTCAACCTGTGCTGGAAAAAGTCGATCAGTCGACTGATCGGGACCATCAGTCGATTGATGCCACTGTTGTCGTGAGACAACGGCTAGTTCCACGTTGGATAAGTCCAACGGAACTACCATCAGTCGACTGATTGTGACCATCAGTCGACTGATGGAGTCCTCACTCGACCAGTCGAGTCTCGACTCCATTCTGTGGCCGAATTCTCGAGCACCAGTCGACTGATCACACGATCAGTCGACTGCCAACCTATGGCAGTCGACTGCTAGGCCATAACCCGCAGTCAAACCCTAGTTGACTCGGTCCAGTCGACTGCCACATGGCACCAGTCGACTGGCACACCTCAAACATGAGGTTTTAACTCAAGTATGGTTCCCCCATACTTGCTAGACCACCCTTAGCCTAGACCTAAGCCTTCTAGCCACCTCCATCAGCCTCACGCCTCTCGGATCCCTCCAAGTCATCCATGACTTGTTCATCCATCGCGCTAGCCTTCAGGTGCTTCCATCGGCTATGTCATGCTAACGGTGTCTACACCGCCAAGGCACATTGGACTTACGCCGCCAAGACTCCGCTTGGACTTTACGCCGCCAACCATTGGACTTATGCTGCCAAGACTACCGCTTGGACTTTACGCCGCCAATATCAATCCCCTTGGACTTCAAATGCCAACCCATGTTGGACTTTCCATGCCAAGACCATGCTTGGACTTTCCTTGCCAACTCATGTTGGACTTTCCATTTGCCAAGACCCATGCTTGGACTTTCCTTGCCAACACATGTTGGACTTTCCATTTGCCAAGACCCATGCTTGGACTTTCCTTGCCAACACATGTTGAACTTTTCATTTGCCAAGTACTCAAGACTTGGACTTTCCCAAATGTCAAGTGTCCAACTTGGACTTTCCATGACAATTATATTGTCATATGTTTTTGTCGAAACATCAAAACATTACTCGAGCCAAACTCGAGTCCTGGTCAATCGTGACCTGGGCCGATTGCACCAACAATCTCCCCCTTTTTGATGTTTGACAAAAACCAAACAAATGATTGAGCTAGAATACTAACTCCAATCCTTTACCAATTATCCCAAATTGGTAAATACTCTCCAAATGTTCTCCCCCAAACATTCTCCCCCTTTTTGACTAACAACAAAAAGTTGTCTCCCCAAGAGGGTCAATGTCTCATGTCCCAATGAGATCTTACAATCTCCCCCGTAGTCTAAAAATATCTAGGATGCCTACCATCTTCCTAGTGATAAGTCCCATATCACTCAAGAGAGGCAATCCTATTCACTCTCCCATTTTTCAAATTGGGTATCAAAAACCCATCAATTTTCCCAAATTGATGTCATATTCTCCCAATACCTTCTCCTTTTCAAGGAGAAAAACACATCCATCATCCCAAGATGGATACCTCCCCCTAAAGGCTTACTCCCCCTTGACCATTGCACCAACAATGTCCTTGGGAAGTCCCTAAGCCAATAGGAACTCTAAACCATCAAAATTAAGGTTAGAGATTCAACATTGAACTTTCCACACCTTAAAATTGATACAAACCCCAAATACTTCTCCTAATCCATATTCAATGGATTTACACCCTTTATAATGCTTCCCAAAGCATATCCTAGGGTTATGAGTGATTAGGGACCATAACCATAGCTGAAATCGGGTTAAACAACCTTGTTTACCCCGAAATCAGGCTACCAGTCGAGTGATTCAGAAATTAGTCGATATTGGTACATCATCGATCCGCCACCCAGGCTGATCGATAACAAAAATCCCGATTTTCAGTTATCAGAAATGAGTTTTGAAAAATCATAACTAATTATACGTATATCGAAAAATCACGAAATTTGATACGTATAATACTTATGACTAATACAATGGGTGAAAAATATTTGAAAATTATTTTACCCATTAAATAGTGAAATTGGTACAAAGTTCAAAGCCATTGAAATTTTCAATGTTTTGGCCCTACTTTGTATCAACTTTATCAATGATGATTGCTATCAAAAGATAGACTTCACCAAGATTTTTCAAAATGATTTTAAAATGTTTTCAAAACCTTATCTTGGATCATATTCCTTGGGCTCTATGTACGTGACTTGTACTCAAGCTCTCCCAATGATCCACAACTAAAATTAGATGAGTTTTAGTTCATCTAGATGCAAAAACTATGCACCTTGAACTTAACTCATATCCTATCATCTCACATGTATCTAGGGTGTATAAATACACATACATGTCAATTAGATGTGAGATGTGAGTTTTGTTCTCCCTAAACTAGGGTTTCATGCATTTTCTAAAGCAACTCTACTTGATTCCCTTATAACTGGGACTCCAAGTCATGCCATAGTCCTTAAATCAATTTTAATCAAGTTAATGCATGAATGTATGATCATGGCATAAATAATAGCATTATTAAAACATGGCCAATGATCATGATGTCATGACATATGATGAAATTTAAGAACACATGACATCTAAAATAACCCTAAACAATGTCATGACATGGTATATGATAGGATGCAATACAATTCTACAAATATTCATCCATACACACAAGTTTTTTAGAAATAAAGATTTCATTTAACTTAAAACTTGTCTTTTACATTCAAAATGGAGATTGGCTATGCTCAATCTCACTACAAAAACTGACAACCACAAAAAAAAATCTAATATCCTCTAATCGTCCGCAGGAGGTGGCGGTGGAGGAGGCTGCTGACTCAGGGTCCAGGCCCGCATCATCTCTAGCATATCGAGCTGATGCTGCTCTATGCGACCCTGGGTCTCCTCCATCCTATCGAGACGTGCGCCGGCAGGAAGCTCGCTCGCCAATAGCTCGACCTAGCGCCAACCGATCGCTAATAGTCTGAAATCGACTCAAATGGCCACGACGATCCGATGGACCGGCCACGATGTGTTCCGCCAAGATCTGATCATCCTCATCAGTGGCATCTACATCTTCGTAGTCCTCTGTCGCCTCTCTGGGTACCGGAGGAGGCTCTCTACGTGCCCTAGGGGGTGGTCGAGGCGCCAACTCCATCTGTCCAGCGCCCATCCGTAGCTTTGCTAACGAGAAGTTACGAACTGATATACAGTCGTACACCTCCGATAGCGCTCTCAGAGAACCCCTGTGGATGTTGACGCCTACGGAGTCGAGCCATGCTGTGATGATATGACCAAATGACATATGCACTTTCCCTTGTACAGGGGAGGTGAAATGCACAATGCAATAAAACATGTTTAGTGCAAAGTTAATGTCTAACCTATGACGCATGACATATAGAAGAAAGAGATGGGGAGGCCGAATCTTGGCGGACTCGAGTGACGATGGGAAGAAAACACCCAACAATGACCTTGTAAAGGACATTGTCAGGTGCAGATAACTCAGTGATAGGAAATAGATTCTGGGCCGGTGGACGAGGATGACCAAAGATATGCTCATGCATGAACTCCATAGAGATATGGTCAAAAGGCTCAGGTAAAGGAAAATCCATGGTAGGGTAAAAGATAAAGGTGTCATCTGAGGGCCTACACTCGAGAAACTCCTGCAGTATCGCAGGAGTGAACTCTAACTCGCGTTTTGCAATGCGAGTAGTGTAGGTAGGGCCGTTATCCACCTTTTTTAGATTTTGATAAAATTCCTTAACAATGTCATCATTAATTGGATGCGTGCATAAGACAATTTTCATCAGATTGTAGTATGCAATTAATTCCATGACATCACTACAATACCGATTGAAAAAGTCCCTATCGATGTACCTAACCAATATAGGTTGGTACAATCGAGATTCACCCTCGGGTGGATCATTCCTACGGGCTCTCCTATTATGAATGCAATGTGATGATATGACATGCAATGGCAACAATACACGATTAGATAAAACTAAATTGTAATGGAAATGAAAATTAGGGCTCGGAAAGAAAAATCGTTACTTAGGCGCCATTTGAAGGTGTGGCCGGAGGGAAGACTCAAATGTTGCTGGGGGTCGTCGGAAAAGTCACCGGAGAGCTTCTGACGCTGGAACCCTAATCGGAACAAGGAAAAAGAAGCCCTAAATCACGTGAACTAGGGCTCGAAATAAATGAAAAACGGAAGAAGAGAGGCTTGCCTAACACGTTGGGAGGTTGGCATGGCCGGAAGAGTCGGTCGGAGAGGGAGACGACGATCGGAGAAGGAAAGGAGAAGAAAGGTTCGTCGCGTGAAGACGCCGAACCCTAGCGGTTCAGCGTTATAAAAACGCGATGCAGTCGACTGATGTGGAGCATCAGTCGACTGATAGCGGTTTATTATCGGGTTCTGCCGGCCGGCAATGATCGATCCGCTCGGCGTCGATCGAACCTTACGTAACATTCTGATAGAGCATCACCGATCGATGTTGCTCATCGATCGTGATGTGCACATCACTCGGCCTTTCGTCGAGCACTTTCGGTGATGGCCTTCGGCCTCGGTGAAACGATACCATCGATCGGTGATGGACCTCATCACCGATCGATGTTCAATCGTCCGAGTCATGAAGCTAGCACTCGGTGATGGTCGTATCGTATCGTACAGTGTTATCGATCCGATAATGTATCATTATTGATATCGATTTCCGATTTCGAAAATCAGAGGATCTCGATTTCATCATCTTAATTATTCAATTTTGTCACGTTAGATCTTGTATATCGAATGTATTGAAGTTATACTTTTATTCATGTATTTGTTAATGTATTTTAATGTTTTATTTCATTTTTGCAAACATTAACATTCAATGATTTCCAAAACCTAACATCTCACCCTTTCTAAGTGTTAAAATACACAATCAAGGTAAAAGACTTATTTTGTGAGATGTAATCTATCCTAGACATTCCTTCCATGCAAACATATGGTAAAACATATGAAGCATGGTGAGTACAAGACATCAAGTTGTGTGGCACTTGAGTATCACTCTAGATGTTACCTTTACATCTTAACCACACATCTCTTGATACATGACCTTCCAAAGTGTGTCAATAATCAAAGTTACACACTATGACCTCTAAATCTAGATCGTGTCAATTTTATTGATTTTCATGTTTTCAAGATATATATTGACACAACCTAAAATTCTTTGAAATTAAGGCTCAAGGATATTTCCAAGGTAACCATAACCTTGAAAGTAACCTAAGGTGTCACCTTTATCATGGTTGAGTTAGCTACTCATCCAATCAAGGTTGGCACACCCTAAACCCATTTAGTGTGAATCAATCACGCTCTTAGGAACCCAAAACCGATTTGAGCTCCTAGGGTTAATTAGGTATTCCTTAGGGATAACCTCCCTAGATACCTTCCTAATGACCCTCCTAGGCTTATTAGCCTTGGTCATTTTGGTCTTGCCTAGGTTAACCTTAGGGATTGCCTCCCTAATAACCTTCTTAGTGGCCATCCTAGGTTTCTTCGAAACCTTGGCCAATAGGCACAAACCTTGGTCAACTCTAGGAATGACTTCCCCATTGACCTTGGTCTTCCTAGACCTAGTTAGTGTTCCATAGTCAAATGGAACACTATGGTAAGCCACCTTAGGCTTAGGTTTTTGACCCAAACCCTTCTTGCCTTTGGTTGACTTTTGTCTTTTAGATCCTACTTGTTGACTTTGATTATTTGACCTAAAAGTTTGACCAATTGACCCTTGCATTTGATTTTGCATAATGTTGAGGGTCTTTTCAAGTTTTTCAAGCCTTGACCTCAAGGCTTGATTTTCCTTTTCTAATATCTCAATTTTTGATTTTTTATTTTCTCTTGAGATATTTCAATTTCTAGGCATATGTCTAGATTCCTTAGCATTAAAGCCTAGATGTTCTCCTATTTTCTTAATGCTTTCCTTAGGTAATATATTTTTAGGGACATTAGTCCCAAATTTCTCCTTATTCTTAAGGTGAACATTCTTAGCTCCTAAACAAATATGTTTGTTATTTCTAGCATGCTCTTTATGATACATAACAAAATTGCTAAAATTAGTTCTAGCATGCTTTTTAATATTTAAATTAGACGGAGCATTATTTAAATATACCTTAGGGTTTGCCTTAGTGGCTCCCCCTACTTGTGATGCTCCCCTTTGCCCCTTCTTCTTCTTCTTTGGGCATTGACTCCGGTAATGACCCGGTAGTCGGCATTTGAAGCAAATGACATGCTCCTTGCTCTTTTGACTTGGAGAACCGGTGTTCGTTGACTTTTGTTGACTTTTAGGCGCCGGAGGAACTTTCTTGATCCTCTTTGGGCATTTGCTCTTGTAATGCCCATACTCCCTACACTCAAAGAACATAATATGATTTTTATTTGACAATAACGTGTTTGAGTTACCTAGAGTGGTGGTAGGTGTCGGAGTTGAATTTTGAGCTTCCTCATCTTGATCAGATGTTGAAGGCTCTTCTTGAGGTTGCTCCGGTGTAGAGGATGGTCTCTCCTCCTCAATCCTAGAAGTAGATGCTTCTTCCACCTCTTCTACTTCTTCTTTCTCCGATTCGGAAGTTGACTCCATCTCAACTTCCGATTCCTCACTTTCACTTGAGGATGAACTCTCCTCATGGAATCTTGCCAATTTTCTCCATAGCTCCTTGGCATACATGTAATCCCCTAGCTTGCACAAAACATCATTAGGGATTAAATCTTCCAAAAGTTTCGTTACCTTAACTTCAGTTTTGAGCTTTTGGCGTTGCTCTTGGGTCCACTTTTTCAATTTTAGGACATTCCCCTTCTTATCCCTAGGGGGTTCAAGGCCTTCAATGAGGATGAACCAATCCTCTATATTTATCATCAAGAATGTTTTCATTCTTGCTCTCCATGCCGGAAAATCTTCTGGATCATATGGAGGTGGAGTGTTGATTTCCCATCCAAGCTTGTCTTGGAATTCCATCTTCACCCTCTAGCCTTTTGCCTTAGCTCCCGGTTGTTAATCCGTAGAAGAGCCCCGGGCTCTGATACCACTTGTTAGGACCCTTGGAACGGCTAGAGGGGGGGGGTGAATAACGTTTCGCCCGATCGTGGATGGAATTCAATCTCGTTCGTGTCTACAATTTCGTTAGTGCAGCGGAATATATATAATGATAAAAACAATAACGAAATGGACACAACACAAATCACAACAAGAGCATATAACGTGGTTCGGAACCGAACCGGTTTCTACTCCACGGATTGGGTTCGTACGAACCCTAACGATGCCACAAACACCACTAACCAATAAAACTCCTTCTTGACACAAGTCAAGGGTGGAGAAACCCCTTACAAGTAATCTTACAACAATAAGATACAAATACAAGCAATTACAATAATGAATATGAAATACAAGTAAAGAAAAGACTTTATAACACTTGTTTTGATTGCTTGAATGCTTGGTTGCTTGCTTGCACTTGGAGACCTGATTTGCACCAACAAATCGCCCCAATAGCCCTCAAGAACCGATTGCTTTTTCCTCCATCACGAGCTCCATATATGATCGATCGACCATCACGATCGATGCGTGAGACAACGCTAGTTCCACGCTGATAAGTCCAATACCACATCACCGACCGACAGACCATCACCGATCGATGGAGTCCTCACTCGACCATGAGTCTCGACTCCATTCTCGCGTGGCCAATTCGAGCACCATCGACCGATCACACGATCACGATCGCTGAGCCATCACCGATCGCCAACCTATGGCACGATCGCTAGGCCATAACCCGCAAATAAACCCTAGTTGACTGGCCAATGATCGCCACATGGCACTGGGCCGGGCACACCTCAAACATGAGGTTTTAACTCAAGTATGGTTCCCCATACTTGCTAGACCACCCTTAGCCTAGACCTAAGCCTTCTAGCCACCTCCATCACCTCACGCCTCTCGGATCCCTCCAAGTCATCCATGACTTGTTCATCCATCGGCTATGTCATGCTAACAGTGTCTACACCGCCAAGGCACATTGGACTTACGCCGCCAAGACTCCGCTTGGACTTTACGCCGCCAACCATTGGACTTATGCTGCCAAGACTACCGCTTGGACTTTACGCCGCCAAATGCCAACCCATGTTGGACTTTCCATGCCAAGACCATGCTTGGACTTTCCTTGCCAACACATGTTGGACTTTCCATTTGCCAAGACTCATGCTTGGACTTTCCTTGCCAACACATGTTGGACTTTCCATTTGCCAAGACTCTGTCCAACTTGGACTTTCCATGACAATTATATTGTCATATGTTTTTGTCGAAACATCAAAACACATCAAAACATCACTCGAGCCAAACTCGAGTCCTGGTCAATTGTGACCTGGGCCGATTGCACCAACAGATTCATGGTATTGACTATGATGAAACTTTTTCACCAGTTGCGATACTTAAGTCTATTTGGATCATACTTGCTATTGCAACTTACCATGATTATGAGATCTGGCAAATGGATGTCAAAACTGCGTTTCTGAATGGAAACCTATTCGAGGATGTATACATGACACAACCTGAGGGGCTTATAGATCCAAAGCATACTAGAAAGGTATGCAAGTTGCAAAGGTCTATTTATGGTTTAAAGCAAGCATCTAGAAGTTGGAATCTTCGATTTGATGATGTGATAAAAAAGTTTGGTTTCATAAAGAATGAAGATGAACCCTGTGTCTACAAGTGGGTTAGTGGGAGCACAGTGATTTTTCTCATCTTGTATGTAGATGACATACTACTCATTGAAAATGATATTCCTATGCTGGAGTCTGTAAAGACTTGGCTTGGGAACTGTTTCTCAATGAAAGACTTAGTAGAAACAATCTATATATTAGGCATCAAGATCTATAGAGATAGATCTAAGAGACTTCTTGGCCTAAGTTAGAGTACATATATTGACAAGGTTCTTAAACGTTTTGTCATACAGAATTCCAAGAAGGGAGTTCTATCAATGTCACATGGTGTGAGACTTTCGAAGACTCAATGTCTCTCTTCTAAGGAGGAGAGAGACCGCATGGATCAGATCCCTTATGCATATGCTATAGGGTCTATCATGTACGCTATGCTTTGTACTCACCCCGATGTCTCGTATGCTCTGAGCATGACGAGAAGATACCAGTCAGATCCAGGTGAAAGTCATTGGACAGTTGTCAAGAACATGCTTAAGTACTAGCGAACGACGAAAGAATATTTTTTGATATTTGAAGGCGATGAGGAGATATCTGTAAAGGGTTATAATGATGCAAGCTTCCAAACTGACAGGGATGATTTAGGTCGCAATCAGGGTATGTATTTTGCCTAAATGGTGGCACTGTGAGCTGGAAGAGTTCGAAGCAAGACAGTCGCAGATTCTACAATAGAAGCCGAGTATATTGCTGCGTCTGATGCAGCAAAGGAGGATGTTTGGATTCGAAAGTTCATCACTGAACTTGGGGTGGTTCCTAGCATAGTGGACCCTATAGACCTCTATTATGATAATAATGAGGCTATTGAACAGGCTAAAGAACCTCGCTCTCATCAGCGGATCAAAAACATACTGCGGCGCTTCCATCTCATTCGAGAGATCATCGATAGAGGAGATGTGAGGATATGCAGAGTACTGATGGATGCTAACATTGCAGATCCTTTGACCAAGGCTTTGACACAGAGAAAGCATGATGGTCGTACTAGGTCACTGGGTTTAGATATTACAGTGATTGACACTAGTGCTAGTGGGAGATTGTTAGTAATAAGCCCTAGAGTCAATTATGTAATGATTGACTAGGGACTTTTAGTATCATATTCTATTAATAATAAAGGCAAAATTTGGTTATTATATTTACTTCGTACTTGTGCCAGCTGAATAAATATAATAATGTTCTAGAAAGTAGATTTTTATCTACAATATATCAATTGGTAGAATTGATTGTTAGAAGCTGTGGAGAACACTATTCTTAAATATTCCTAGTCATGTATTAATATACAAAGACAATATTAATGCATTGAGATTAGCATGTAGGTCAATTGATGATTTGATCTCACAAGTCATGGATATGTGATATTACGTTGACACATGGGTATATATTAGAGAATATATATTGAATTGACCCGCCATGAGAAAGTTTCATGGATCGTTATATGAGTGTCATAAATTTTTTCATGTGACTATTAGTATGAATAGTCCTTAGACCTGAAATCACTACAGTTCCCTACATAAGGAGTTATGTACTTTGGTATCGTCAAACGTCACCCTAACAGGGTGGACTATAAAGGTGATCACTGTGTATGTAACAAATTATGCACAGGGATTTGAGTGATGTAGATGAGATCTATCCCTCCCATATGACGAGAGTGATATCTTTAGGCCTCTGGATATAGTAGGACCACTAAATGCATGACCATGCTCAAATGAGTCAATATGAGATATTGAGCTCATTTGTTTGAGTGAGTCTACTTGGGGATCAAGAAATACAAAGATTGATAAGAGGATGACACGGTCTATGCCTCATTGATCAATCTAGATATCGAGGATAGAAGGACAAGGTTCTACAAGATTGTAGTCATAGAAAGGTTTTGTAGGATCTTGACATTTTCATAGCTTGGGTAGCAATGATGTATTGCTAGATGCCGCTCATTGCTTATGTATCTAAAGTGGTTTAGAGACATTGCCAACGTTATGAAAACCTATAGGGTCACACACAAAGAACGTGTTATTTTGGAGATAGGATCATTTTAGTTCAAGTAAATGAATCATTAGTTAATTGAATGGACTATGATGAGTTAGACTCATTGCTTGGCCTAATTTGAGTTGGACTCAAATTAGTTTAATTTGAGTTAGACTCAAGTGAAACCAATTGAAGAAGGTTAGCATGATTAATGATGATTAATCATGCATGCAAATGAAAAATAAAATTTAACTCCACTCATGAACATTGCATGCAATTGGAATTTGAGAAGTCTTTTGCATGCAATGGAATTATGGGATTAATTGCATGAAATGGAATTTGAAAGGATTCCTCAACGTTGCATGCAATGGGAGTTAATTTCATGCAATGGGATTAATTGACTCCTAAACGTTGCATGAAAATAAATGGTGCATGTAATTGAATCAATGGATGAAATGAGATTTTAATGCATGGGAAAAATGGGATTTAAGCTCGTCTTCAACGTGAGCCTTGAGATAATTGGATTTTTGGTGTCGTGGATTCTATTTTTCCCTTCTCCCTTCTTCTTGGCCAAAGTCTTGTGTGGAGAGCCTTGTTTTTGGTTGCTAGCATAACCAAAGGTTTTGTCTCCTTTCTCCAAAAGAGTGTTCGTATGGATACCATAGAGGCACGAACACTTGAATATGCAAGAGATCCGGCGAACCGTGGACGAGCGGGATAGACAAAGTGCACACATCCAAGGTATACCATATAGGATAGGGCCTTTTTGATCTATACTTTGTATGAGTTTTCTTTCGCATGGATCACTCAAGGGATCCTTTTTCCACAGCGATTTCATTATTTATCGCATAGGATCCCCAACACTCTTATCTTGACTATCTTCGAAGTGATTGGCTTGACCAGCAGTCGACTGATGCCCCTTAGCAGTCGACTGATGGTAGGATCAGTCGACTGCCATTAGCTTTCAATCGACTGTCAGCTTGATCACTTACCTGCAATATAGAAGTAGCACAGAAATGTTGAGCAATGGTAATTACGACAATTCCTTACCGTCCAACTTCGACCTAGACATTCCTTCAGAAGTCTTAGTCGAATCGCCACCTATGGTTGTCCCCGTATGGAGGACACAACCTTACCATCACTTCGCACTCGGTGCTTACCTCAGTCCTCCTGACCTGTCGCTTAGCTTCCGTTCACCAACAAGGTTCCTCGACTCCCCGAGGTTCTCCTGGTGCCACGCGACCACCGCGGTTTCTCGTCCCGAGATTCTCCTAGTGTCGTTGACCTTTAGCTTATCTTAATACATTTTCTGCACACTTAACACAACATGTGAGATAACCATAATAACTTAACTTTGAACCTTTTCCATTATCAAAATCTAGGTTCGATTATCTGGTGCCCCTGCACCAACAATCTCTCCATTTTTTATCAATGGCAATCCGATTCAAAGTTAAAGAAAAATTAAGCATAAAATGAATAGTAGTAGTAGTAGTAGTAAGCATGAGTAAGTAAATATGTAGTAAGCATGTGTTGGGGATCGTTGTAACGCTAGAGGGGGGTGAATAGTGTTATGCTATACGTCGATGGAATTCTTTCGCGTTTGATCGTCTACAATCTTGTTAGCACAGCGGAATAGTAATAACAAAGAAATATAACAAGATACACAATTACAACATGGTCATATAACGTGGTTCGGAACCGCACGGTTCCTACTCCATGGATCAGGCTCAAACGAGTCCTACCGATGCCACAAACACTACTAAGCAATAAACTCCTTCTCGACAATACATCGGAGGTGGAGAAACCTCTTACAACAGTTTACAACAATAAACTAAATACAACAAGCAATTATAATGAAATACAATGCAATACAAGTAAAGAAAATACTTTACAAATGTCTTTGGATTGTTTGCTTGTTGATCGCTTGAACCGTGGTTGAAGACCCTGATTTACAGCAGCAAATCGCCTCAAGAACATCCAAGAAATCGCTGGCTTTTCCTCCTTCATGAGCTCCATTTAAAGCTTCAACCTGTGCTGGAAAAAGCCAATCAGTCAAATGTTCGGGGCTATCAGTCGACTGATGCCACTGTTGTTGTGAGACAACGACTAGATCCACGCTGGAAAAATCCAACGGATCCATCATTAGTTTACTGATTATGACCATCAGTCGATTGATCAAGTCATCATTCGACTGCTAACCGCAGCGGTCGAGTGAGACTCCATTTTGTGCTCCAAAACCCGATCGGGCCGATTGATCCGATCGACGATTGGATCATTGCTAGGCCAATTCCCTTGATCAAACCCTAGTTGACTCAATTGATCGCAATACATTGCACCAATCGATTGCACGATCACACACCTCAAACATGAGGTTTTAACCCAAGTATGGTTCCCCCATACTTGCTAGACCACCCTTAGTCTATACCTAAGCCTTCTAGCCACCTCCATCAGCCTCACGCCTCTCAGATCCCTCCAAGTCATCCATGACTTGTTCATCCATCGCGCTAGCCTTCAGGTGCTTCCATCGGCTATGTCATGCTAACGGTGTCTACACCGCCAAGACATATTGGACTTACGTCGCCAAGACTCCGCTTGGACTTTACGCCGCCAACCATTGGACTTATACTACCAAGAATCCCGCTTGGACTTTACGCCGCCAATATCAAACCCCTTGGACTTCTCAAATGCCAAGACTCAAGCTTGGACTTTTCCTTGCCAACCCATGTTGGACTTTCCATGCCAAGACTCATGCTTGAACTTTTCCTTGCCAACCCATGTTGGACTTTCCATTGCCAAGACTCATGCTTGGACTTTCCCAAATGTCAAGTGTCCCACTTGGACTTTCCATGCCAAGTACTCAAGACTTAGACTTTCTCGAATGCCAAGTGTCCCACTTGGACTTTCCATGCCAAGTACCCATGACTTGGACTTTCCCATGACAATCACATTGTCATATATTTTTGTCGAACATCAAAACATCACTCAAGTCAAACTCGAGTCCTGGTCAATCGCGACCTAGGCCGATTGAACCAATAATTTCTCCCTTTTTGATGTTTGACAAAAACCAAACATACCATTGAGTTAGAACACTAACTCACATCCCTTACCAATTATCCCAAATTGGTAATTCTAACTTCTCCCCATAACATTCTCCCCATTTTTTACTAACATCAAAAAAGGTTCTCTCTCTCCAAGGAGGTCAATGTCTCATATTCCAATGAGATCTTACAATCTCTCCTTGGTCCAAACATACCTAGGATGCCTACCATCTTCCTAGTGATAAGTCTCATATCACTCAAGAGAGGCAATCCTATACACTCTCTCAATTTCCAAATTAGGTATCTCAAAATCCCATTTTTCTCCCATGAGGAAAAATACCATCTATCATCCCATGATGGATACCTCCCCCTAAAGGCTTGCTCCCCCTTGACCATTGCACCAACAATGTCCTTGGGAAATTCCTAAGCCAATAAGAACTCTAAACCATCAAAAATAAGATTAAAAGTTCAAACATAAACTCTCCACACCTTAAAATTGATATATCATCCTAACACCTCTCCTAATCCATATCCAATAAATTTTCACCCTTTCTAATGCTTCCCAAAGCATATCCTAGGGTTAGGAGTGGTTAAGGACCTTTACCATAGCTGAAAATGGGCTAACAAACCTTGTTTTTTTGAATTCAGCATTGGCAGTCGACTTGATCAGAGATCAGTCGACTGCCGTCTCCATCAGTCGACTTCCACCCAGGGCAGTCGACTGATAACTGAAATATCAGAATTTCAGTTATCAGAAATGGAATTCGAAAAATCATAAGTAATTCTATGTATATCAAAAAATCATGAAAATTCATACGTATATTAGTTATAGTTAATACAATGGGTGAAAAATATTTGAAAATTATTTTACCCATAAAATATCAAAATTGATACAAAATCCAAAAGTGAATAAAAACTTCAAAGTTTTAGCTCACTTTGTATCAATCTCATCAATGGTGATTGCTATAAAAAGATAGACTTCACCAAGGTATTTCAAAAGGATTTTAAAATATTTTCAAAACCTTATTTTGGATCATATTCCTTGGGCTCAATGTACATGACTTGTACACAAGCTTTTCCAATGATCCACCAATGAAATTAGATGAGTTTTAGTTCATCTAGATGCAAAAACTATGCACCTTGAACTTAACTCATATCCTAGCATCTCACATGTATCTAGGGTGTATAAATACACATACATGTCAGTGTGATGTGAAATGTGAGTTTTGTTTTCCTAATCTAAGGCCTCATGCATTTTTCTAAGGAAACACTACTTGATTCCCTTATAAATGGGACTCCAAGTCATGCCAAAGTCCTTAACTCAATTTTAATCAACTTAAATGCATGAATGATCATGACATAGATGATAACATAATAAAACATGGCCAATGATCATGATGTCATGACATATGATATAATCTAAAAACACATGATATTAATTCTTAATCCTAAACATGATCATGACATATAAATGATTAAAAATAGATATGATGTCATGACATGTTATATGACAAATCAAGCATGACATATAAAATGTATAGGTATAATAATACCTAAATTTTAATATTAATTGTCATTTGATATAATTAAATATATTTTGCCACATTATCAATTTTCTTCCAAGTGTACCAAAAACCCAAAATGACACACTATGACCTCTAAACCTAAATTGTGTCAATTTGATCATTTTATCAAACTTCTCAAGATATATTGGCACATCCTAAGATCTTTTAGGATTATAAATCAAAACTATTTTCAAGGTATCCATAACCTTGAAAATATCCTAAAGTGCCACCTTTACCATGGTTGAGTTAACTACCTATCCAATCAAGGTTGGCACACCCTAAACCCATCTAGCGTGAATCAATCACGCTCTTAGGAATCCAAAACTTATTTGAGCTCCTAGGGTAACTAGGTATTCCTTAGGGATAACCTCCCTAGATACCCTCCTAATGACCCTTCTAGGCTTATTAGCCTTGGTCATTTGGGTCTTACCTAGGTTGACTTTAGGGATAACTCTCCTTGTAACCTTCTTAGTGACTTCCCTAGGTTTTCTTGAAACCCTAGCCACTAGGCACATACCTTGGTCAATTCTAGGGATGACTTCCCTATTGACCTTGGTCTTCCTAGACCTAGTTTGTGTTCCATAATCAAATGGAACACTATGATAAGCCACCTTAGGCTTAGGTTTGTGACTCAAACCCTTCTTGCCCTTGGTTGACTTTTCTCTCTTTTGCCCTAGGTGTTGACTTTGAGTTCTAGACCTAGAAGTTTGACCATTTGACCCTTTAAATTGATTTTGCATACTTGCAAGGGTCTTTTCCAATTTCTCAAGCCTTGACCTCAAGGCTTGATTTTCTAATTCTAATTGCTCAATTTTTGAATTTTGATTTGGTCTTTGGGCATGAGACTTCCTAGGCATATGCCTAGTCCATTTAGGGTTAAAACCTAGGTGTTCTCCTATTTTCTTGATAGATTCCCTAGGTAAAATATTTTTAGGGACATTAGTCCTAAATTTCTCTTTATTACTAAAATGGACACTTTTTGCACCTAAACACAAATATTTATCTCTAGCATGCTTTTCATGATGAATTGCAAGAGAATTAAAATTTTTAGCATGCTTTTGACTTTTAAATTTAGACGGTGCATTATTGAAATATACCTTAGGGTTAGCCTTAGCTCCCCCTACATGAGTTGCTCCTTCTTGCCCCTTCTTCTTCCCCATAGGGCATTGACTTCGGTAGTGTCCCGATTGTAGGCATTTGAAGCAAATGACTTGCTCCTTGCTTTTGATATTTGGGGAACCGACATCCTTGATCTTTGGCGCCGATGGAGCTTTCTTGATCCTTTTAGGACACTTACTCTTGTAGTGTCCTTGCTCCTTACACTCAAAGTAAATTATATGTTTTTTATTTAAAACCGAATTGCTTGAGTTACCTAGTTCGGCGGTGGTGATCGGAGTGGGTTCTTCATCCCTCCCGGAGGTGGATGGCTCCTCTTGAGGTTGCTCCGGTGTGGATAGTCTCTCCTCCCCCTCAATCCTAGAGGTGGAGGCTTCTTCCACTTCTTTCATCGATTCGAAAATTGATTCCCTATCAACTTTCGAATCCTCAAGCTCTTTAGATGATGATGTACTTGCTTGAGCTTGAGAGGGTGAGCACTCTTCTTCTTCTTCTTCTTCTTGAATTGATGATGAATTTTCATGAAGCTTGGCCAAATCGCTCCATAGCTCCTTGGCATCCATACACTCACCTAGGCTACATAAGAAGTAATTAGGAATTAAATAAAAAATGAATTTGATTATCTTCTTGTTTTTCTCAAATCTTTGGAGTTGATCTTCACTCCATTTCTTCTTCTTGAGGAAGCCACCCTTTGGTCCTTTTGGATATTCGAATTCTTCCATCAAAACAGACCACTCCTCAAGGTCTCTCATCATAAAAAAGTTTTCAATTCTCGCCTTTCAAGAATTGAAGCCTTCTCGTCCATAAAAGCATAGGGAATTGGCGTGTTGATATCTCATCCCAATTATTCTTCCAACTCCATCTTCACCCTCTAGCATGCTCCCTTTATTGTTAAACTTAGAAGAGCGGCATCGCTCTGATACTACTTGTTGGGGATCATTGTAACGCTAGAGAGGGGGTGAATAGCGTCGTGTTATACATCGATGGAATTCTTTCGCATTTGATCGTCTACAATCTTGTTAGCACAGTGGAATAGTAATAACAAAGAAATATAATAAGATACACAATCACAACATGGTCATATAACGTGGTTCGAAACCGCACGGTTCCTACTCCACGGATCGGGCTCAAATGAGCCCTAGCGATGCCACAAATACCACTAAGCAATAAACTCCTTCTCGACAACACGTCGGAGGTGGAGAAACCTCTTACAACAGTTTACAATGATAAACTAAATACAACAAGCAATTATAATGAAATACAATGCAATACAAGTAAAGAAAACACTTTATAAATGCCTTTGGATTGTTTGCTTGTTGATCGCTTGAACCGTGGTTGAAGACCTTGATTTGCAGCAGAAAATCGCCTCAAGAACGTCCAAGAAATTGCTGGCTTTTTCCTCCTTCACGAGCTCCATTTAAAGCTTCAACCTATGCTGGAAAAATCCAATCAGTCGACTGCTCGGGGCCATCAGTCAACTGATGCCACTATTGTTGTGAGACAACAGCTAGATCCACGCTGGAAAAATCCAACTGATCCATCATCAGTCGACTGATCAAGTCATCACTCGACTGCTAACCGTAGCGGTCGAGTGAGACTCTATTCTGTGCTCCAAAACTCGAGCACCGGGCCGATCGATCACACGATCACGATCGGCCGATCACGATCGATCACGATCGCCACCTTTGGCATCATCGCTAGGCCAATTCCCGCAGTCAAACCCTAATTGACTCATCCAGTCGACTGTCACATTGTACAAGTCGACTGACACACCTCAAACATGAGGTTTTAACCCAAGTATGGTTCCCCCATACTTGCTAGATCACCCTTAGCCTAGACCTAAGCCTTCTAGCCACCTCTATCAGCCTCACGCCTCTCGGATCCCTCCAAGTCATCCATGACTTGTTCATCCATCGCGTTAGCCTTCAGGTGCTTCCATCGGCTATGTCATGCTAACGGTGTCTACACCGCTAAGGCATATTGGACTTACGCCGCCAAGACTCCGCTTGGACTTTACGCCGTCAACCATTGGACTTATGCTGCCAAGACTCCCGCTTAGACTTTACGCCGCCAATATCAAACCCCTTGGACTTCTCAAATGCCAAGACTCAAGCTTGGACTTTCCCTTGCCAACCTATGTTGGACTTTCCATGCCAAGACCCATGCTTGGACTTTTTCTTGCTAACCCATGTTGGACTTTCCATTGCTAAGACCCATGCTTGGACTTTTTCAAATGTCAAGTGTCCCACTTGGACTTTCCATGCCAAGTACTCAAGACTTGGACTTTCCCGAATGCCAAGTATCCCACTTGAACTTTCCATGCCAAGTACTCATGACTTGGACTTTCCCATGACAATCACATTGTCATATATTTTTGTCGAACATCAAAACATCACTCGAGTCAAACTCGAGTCTTGGTCAATCGTGACCTGGGCCGATTGCACCAACACCATGTAGTAGTAAGCATGAGTGAGTAAGCATGTAGTAGTAAGCATGAATAAGTAAGCATGTAGTAAGCATGTAGTAGAAAGCATGAGTAAGTTCTTTTTCAAATCCTCCCCCTCAAGGTTACTTCCCCTTAATCCTAGGTGAGTTTTTGAAAAAGAGACTTATTTCTCCCCTTAGTTTTTGAAAAAAAGACTTATTTCTCCCCCTTAACTTTGGCCTCTCTTCTCCCCCTTTTGTCATATATCGAAAAAACACTTCGGGGTGTATAATGTCTAAAATGTTTGTAAAGAAAAACAAGGAAACTTTAAAAAAGAATTTCATATAAAGATTTAATATGTGTTTGTAGGTCCAAGCATGTCTCCTTTTTACTTTGGAAAATAATAATTTCAATATACTTCATCTAATAAATATGTTCAACTCTTTTTGACTCAATCGATATAAAATGATCAATAAGTCTTGATTAGAGTTGGTTATTTTGAATAATTATACTCTATGGTTCATATCGATGCACTTGATCTACATATGGAATCAGGAGTAAGGTCCTAACATTTCACGTCCATTTACATGGCTTAGTACACAAACACATTGAACCAATGTGTTGTGAGATGTGTTGGCTCCTTAAATCTATAAGTGCATGCTTTCTAAGGTAAGACCTAAGCTAGTTCCTTGTAACATGAAAGAAAGAAAGATACCTTATAAGTAAAATATAGGTCCTACTCTACTACGCACATTCCTAATCTTCGTCTGAGCAGACAGAATCCTGCTTCGAGTAAGGGTTTTGTAAAAATGTCTGCTAGGTTCGATTTTGATTCAACATACTCATGTTTTATGTTTCCATTAGCTTCATGTTCTCGTATGAAGTGATGTTTAACTTCTATGTGTTTAGTTATAGAATGATATATTGGGTTCTTAGTTAAGTTAATAGAGCTAATGTTATCAATTAAAATTTTAGTATTACTAAAGTTCAATTGAAAGTCTTGGAGAGTGTGCTTCATCCAAAGAAGTTGAGCTACACACTCACCCATGGCTACGTATTCGGCTTCGGTGGTAGATAAGGAAACACAATGTTGCTTTCTACTACACCAGCTACTAAACTCGAGCCTAGGAGTTGGCAACATCCACTCGTGCTCTTCCTATCAAGTTTACTACCGACAAAATCCGAGTTAGAGTAGCCGATTAGTTTAAACTCGCTTGACCTAGGGTACCAAATTCCTACATTTTGTGTTCCTTTTAAATATTTAAAAATCTGTTTAACTAGTGTTAGGTGCGATTCTTTAGCGCAAGATTGAAATCTCACACACATACTTACTACGAAGAGTATATCAGGTCGACTCGTAGTTAAGTATAGAAGGCTACCTATTGCGCTCCTATAGTATTTTAAATCTCTCGCTTTTTCCTCTAAGTCTTCTCTTATGTTACGTTTGTAGCCATCGGTGTATTAATTTCCTTAGCATTTTACATTCTAAATCTACTAATTAATTCGTTAGCATATTTATGTTGATGTAAATAAATTCCTTCTCTAGTTTATTTTATTTGTAAACCTAAAAAGAAAGTGAGTTCACCTACTAAGCTCATTTCAAATTCACTTTCCTTTAGTGAAATGAGCTCATTTAGAAGTGTTGTATTAGTTGTTCCAAAGATTATATCATCTATGTAAATTTGCACAATAAAAATTTCTTTTCCTATGAATTTTACAAAAAGAGTTGGGTCAACTAAACCTTGATTAAATCCCTTAGACTTAAGGTAGATTGAAAGTCTTTCTTACCAAGCTCTAGGAGATTACTTTAATCCATATAGGACTTTTCTATGTTTGAGTACATGGTTAGGTTTGTCTAGGCTTTCAAATCCTGGTGGTTGACTAACATAAACTTCTTCCTTGATAATTCCATTTAGAAACGCTGACTTGACATCCATTTGAAATAATTTGAAACCTTGATGCACAACGTAGGCTAATAACATTCTAATTGATTCGAGTCTAGCTATGGGGTGCTATGTCTCATCATAGTCTAACTCTCTACTTGACTAAACCCTTTAGCAACTAACCTAGCTTTATTCCTAATAACTTCTCCTTTGTCATCAAGTTTGTTTCAAAATACCCACCTTGTTCCAATCATCATTTTTCCTTTAGGTGGGGGTACTAATTCCCAAACTTGACTTCAAGTAAATTGAGATAACTCTTCTTGCATAGCTATAATTCAATCGGGGTCAAGAAGAACTTGTTCAATTATTTTGGGTTCGATTTTAGAGATGAGTGAGATTTGGCTTAGGTTCCTATAGGACACTCTAGTTCGAACCCCTAAATTCGGATCACCTATCACTTGGTCAATAGGATGGCTTGCTTGTAATCTAGATTGATTTGGGTTAGGATCTACACTAGATTCGTTTTGTGAGTTAGGTTCAAGTCTATTTTCAATTATTTCATTGTTCACTTTTACTTCGGATTCTGTAGTTTTGTTTTCTTCATCAAATACTACATTGACTGTTTCTTCTATTTTTAGGGTTTCATTGTTATATACCCTATAGGCTTTACTAGTGGTTGAGTAACCCAGAAATGTTCCAGTGGTTATTTTAGAGGTGAATTTTCATAAGTAATCTTTAGTGTTTAGTATGTGTACCATACATTCAAAAGCTCTAAAGTACATAATGTTTGGTAACTTTTCGTAATAAATTTCATATGATGTTTTTTGGTGTCATCTAACTAGTAAAATCCTATTTTGGATATAGCAGGCAGTATTGACCGCTTGTGCCCAAAATCTATTAGGTAAATTGTACTCATTTAACATGGTTCTAGCGGCTTATTATAGGGTTCTATTTTTACGTTCGACTAGTCCATTTTGTTGAGGGGTCCTAGGACAAAAGAACTCATGGTGGTATCCATTTTGGTTACAAAACTCGATGAACTTATGGTTTTCGAATTCACCACCATGATCACTTCTAATTCTCTTAATCTTGAGGCTCTTTCATTTTCTATTAGTTTGCATAAATTAGTGAGTTGGTCTAAAGTTTCACTCTTATGTTTTAAAAACCTAACGCGTGAGAACCTAGAGTAGTCATCAATTATTACCAGGCAATATTGACTTTTATTTAGTGACTTGGCTCCATGAGAGCCAAAAAGGTCTAAGTGTAGGAGCTCAAGTACACTTTTAGTCCTTTCTTGATTAGTTAGTTTATGTGAAGTCCTAGTTTGTTTACCTTGTTGACAAGCATTACATATTTTATTTTCTAGGTTATTTAGGTTGGGTAGACCTCTAACTAAACCATTTTGACTCATCTTATGTACGAGTCTTGGATGGGAGTGGCCGAGTCGTCGGTGCCACAACCACGATTCCTCTTGCTGTGTCATTAGACACTTGGTTGAGGAGTTAGGTAAATCGATTGTATAAATGTTGTTATTCCTAGTTTCCTTAAGTATAGTTTTTGAACAATCACTATTTTTAATTAAGCATTCATTTGATAAGAAAATGACCTTATAATGATTATCACATAATTGACTAACACTTAGAAGATTAAATTCAAAGTTTTCAACTAAAAGTACTTGGCGGATTATGAAATTCTAGTTTAGCTCAATATCACCTCATCCGATGATTTTGAGCTTTCTATTGTTTCCGAAGGCTATCGATCCTTGGTTTTTGAATCTGAGCTTCGTAAACTTAAGTTGGTCTCCGGTCATATATTGGGAGCATCCACTGTCCAACATTCATTGATCCTACACATATAGTAGTTGGATCGGATATCGAAATTTTAAATTTGTTTGAAACTTTTAACCTAGGAATCATCTCACCCTTTCTACATGATCAAACATGTTAACCTTATATGTTTTGTGAGATGACTTCAATTTTACTTGATTAAGCTTAATTATTTGAAGATTAATCAACCTTCGGATAGATTCAGATTTAACCTTTAGATCGCTAAGTGAACCATTCGAAAAAGTGGTTTCCAAGTCGTGGCGAGGCACAGAGTGTTAGTATTATATAAGAGATGTCCTAAGGCAATCACCTTATATTTGAACTATTTATATGATAAATGAAGATTCACTATTTGAGTATACATATTTTCATTTATTTGATTAGATCTTAAACTCATTTACTGAATGCCCACGATAAGATTCACAGCATGAGAAAATTTGTGATTGGATCACAACTAGTGAGTATCTCTACATGTGTAATTGTGATGTATCAGAATTATCCCTAGTTGATGAATTGATGGATTTGGACAACATCAATTCTGTCGAGACTAGCACGAGGTATACTCCTTGGTGTATCCAAGCAGCTAATTCTCACTGGCTGGAGACATTGTGATGTCCGGAGTTAATCGTGGATGCTAGTTATGGTAACTAGTTCATTGGAGTGACCAACCGTAAGACTTCATATGGTTCTCTTCATATATGGATATGTCAATGAAGTTCTTACTGCAGCTTAAGTGCGATGTTCCTTTGATTTGCGGTATTCAAGTCATCTTGATCATGAAGACTTATGCTTTGACATCTTAAGCAAGCATCTCTGAGGAGATGTGGACCCGGGATGATTGGGTATAAGTCGAAGTGATCGAAGGTGTTTGAATAGCCTATAAAGGATTCATCACTCCTTGCGAGGAGATGTATACCCATGGCCTCTTGTCGGATTGTTACTAAGTCTTTGGCCAAAGCATCACATGTTTAGAGTAAGGTACTCTTGGATACATGTGTAGTAACTAGAATCCGTAGGACGAGGAATTGATACTTAGGCTAGGTGTGACATAGTCAACCTAGTGGGGACTGACACTATAGACCATGTCCTGAACCAAGTGGGTATAAGATGAGTGAAGGGAATGGGACATGATTTATAGCTACTGAAGGGTTTCAGAAATAGTTCTGGATCAACCGTTGATCTTTTTGGTTAATTCGGGATCATGATGTACTACTAGGTGTCACTCATGATCGTTCTATAATTAATGATTAATTATAGACGACCAACATAAACTGAGAACCTATTTGGTCACACGCACAACGAGCGTAATCCGAAGGATTTAAAACGAGCTTGAGAATGAGATTCTCAGACCGAGAGAAACTAGGTTTGGTTGGACCAAACAAGGAGCGAGCATGAAATCATTTTAGTCGCAATGGAAGCGTGGATGGGCCGTGTCTTATGAAGACATGATGGATGAACTAAATTGGTTTGGTTCTAATCCAATGGTGGATAATAAACCAAAGGGGTTTGGTTTGTTTTAAACGAATGAACCAAAGTTGGTTCGGTTCGTTTTAACTTAAAATAGACCTAATCGGTTTGATTTATTTTAACTTAAATTAATGGAGCGGGTTAACGGACTTATGGTTATGATCCGATAACCATTCGGAGAATTTGTTCTCTATAAAATAGGGCTTAAGGGTTTTGTGAAAACCTAATCCAAGAAATCCCAAAGTTGCCGCCCACCCTTTCCTTCTCCTCTTGTGGTCGGCGCCCAAACCCTACCTGCCGCCCACCCTTGTGCCGCCGTCCAAGCTTGTTGTCGGCGTCCAAGCTTCAGCCGATGATCCTCCGGCGACCCTCCGGTGATCCTCCTTGGCTCCGGTGACCAAGGACTTGCTGGCCCTCTTCTCTTTGGCCGGCGCAAGCTCCTCCACCAAGCTGTCCAGTTTTCTGGACAGCTTGTTTCCTTTCATGTCGGAGCATCATTTGGACGACGTTTGGAGCTTCGACAGCGGCTACTTTTCCGGGGATTCGATCTCCGGTAATCCTCATAGGTGGAGGATGAAGGATTCGTCAAACGGTTGACGAATACCTATCCGGAGAAGCGAGTTTTTGAGGACTCATTTTGAATCCGAATTTTGATTCGGATTGTGATCTTCTCTGGATCACATCGTCTTCGACATGAGGCTAGTGACTCATACGAAGACGAGGCTCGTGACTTTGTGAAGTCATCCCGAAGATACTCGGCGTGGATACAGATAGAGGCGATTCTAGCGAGGATCGCTCTGGTTGATGCCTTTCCCGCTACACGTGATACGTCAGATATACGTAGAGTAAATTTCTTTTTATTGCAAAATTTGAAACTACGATTATGTATACACATGTTGTACTATGCATGCGTGTGGTGTGTGTGTTGTAATAAATTAGATTTATTATTTTATTTCTTCCGCTGTGCACATATTTACGAAACATGTTCGAATACATACTCGCCGCGGTGCCGAAAACCCAACAGTGGTATTAGAGCCCAGCTTGTGTTTCGACATAATCGTAAAATTGTTTTACGATAGTCGTAATGGTATTTATGAAAATTTTCTACTTTTGGAAAGTTAGAAGTATTTATTGAAATTTTTAATTTTGGAAAGTCTAGAAGTATTTATGGAAATCTTCTACTTTTGGAAAGTTAGAAATATTTATGGAAATTGATATTTTCCATAAATAAAATATTTGATTAGATTTGGAAATTTATTTCTTAATTTAATCATGATTTGATTTGGAAAATCAAATCTTAAAATATTTTATTTCCATAAGTAGTTTTGATGATTTAGAAAATTTGTTTCCTAAATTGACTTTCCTTAATCAATACTTTCCACAAATAAAATATGTGATTAGATTTGAAAATTTATTTTCTAATATAATCATGATTTGATTTGGAGAATCAAATCTCAAACATATTTTATTTCCATAAATAGTTATGACATATAAGGAAATTTTGTACATGTCATAATTATATGTCATGTAATTGTATTAGATGCATATCATTATGTCATGCGTGTCGTGACATGTAGATGTATGTCATGTATGTCATGTCATGTAGATAATTGTTATTTACATGCAAAGAGGATGAGACATAAAAACCCTTACTCAATATTAAAGCCTACACCTTCCATTAATATGGTTTGAACCAGAGTTCCGTTTCTTGTTTGGGTTGTTGGACTCTCTCCAAGTCCGGCTCGAACCTGAACATGTTCAAACCATGGAATAGTTTAATACTAATATGGTAAGAGTCAGAGGTCAATCGTTAGTTTTGGTTGTTGGACTCTCTCCAAGCCGGGCTAATTGATTGAATGCGCTCTAACCATATTAAAACTATGTCTTGATTATTGGGTTGGCTTTAACCTGGAGCATCGGCTTGTTGGACTCTCTCCAAGGTCGATGTGAAGGGAGGTGAAGTTGGGTGCTATGAATATGATGCATACTTGTTAATGTGTTAACAACCCGATGCATGTGTGAACATTCAATTAGTTGATAACACATTGTGATAGTTGCATATATGTGATATGCAATCGGTATATTTGATACCTACCATCGTAGTTATGAATGGCTTGTTGGAGTCTCTCCAAGGTTGTTCATATCTATGTTGGATATCAGCTCATTTGGAGATGGACTTACGATCTCCCGAAGTGATTTTGGGGTTTTTGAAATTCGAAAAATGAATGGAATTTATAAATGTATATTGATGCATTTTAAATCATCTTTCTCATATATGCTCGTTTTGTATTTCTAAGTTAATCTATTGATCATGATGTCTTTGAATTTGCGTTCCATTTTGGATTCGAATAAATTGACTGGGCCGAACTTCTTGGACTGACTTAGAAACTTGAGAATTGTTCTCAAGGTTGAAAAGCTTGCGAATGTCCTCGAAGCGCCTCTTCCCGCCCGTCCTAGTGACAATGCAACTCTGGACCAATTGTTGGCCTATCAGAAACATGTGACTGATTCTGAAATGGTGAGTTGCATCATGCTAGCCATGATGGTACCTGAGCTGTGGAAGCTGCATGATCATATGGATGCTCATACCATAGTCTTTCATCTTTATGAGTTAGTTGATGAGCAAGTGAGATTTGAAAGGTTCGAAGTCTCCAAGATCCTCTTCACCTCTGAGAGGCAAGAAGGTTCATCTGTGGTATTGCTCAACATGCTGAAGACTATGGAGCCTTCTGTGAAGCATGAGCAGGGGACGGTGCTGTAAGTTGATTCCTCGAAGAAAGGTTCTAAGAGGAAGTCAAAGAAATAGCAGAAGGGGAAGAAAAAGGCTAAAAAGGTAGAACCAGCTCAAAAGGGCACTTGCCATCATTATGGCAAGGAGGGACATTGGCGAAGAAATTGCAAGATTTATCTTGAGTTCGTGAAGAAGAATAAGGCATCAGATGCCCCATCTTCTTCAGATATCTTCGTTATTGATTGTCATTCTATTTCCTCAAATACTTGGGTATTGGATACTGGGTGTGACTCACATATATGTAATGACATACATGGGCTAAGGAATAGAAGAAGACTCGTCAAGGGAGAGTCAAATTTACGTGTTGGGAATGGAGCAAAGGTTTCTGCACTCGCCATCAGAATATATTTGTTGAAACTCCTTCCAGGACTTGTCTTAGAACTGGACAATTGCTTTTATGTTCCTTCGTTGATAAAGAACATCATTTCTATTTCTTGTTTAAATAGAAATGGGTATCATTTGACTTTTAGTAACAATTATTGTTACATAACTTTGAATGGAATTCTTTATGGGACTGGAACTTTAAGCAATGATATTTATACGTTGGATGTATCCAGTGACATTTTCAATATCGAAGCGAGCAACAAGCGTGCTCGAAAGGATAATCAATTAGACTCCTACATGTGGCATTGTCGTCTTGGCCATGCAAGCAAGAAACGCATGTCTGAATTACACCGATGTGGAATTCTGGAATCGTTTGAATTGGATTCATACGATACATGCGAATCATGCTTAAAGGGCAAGATGACTAAGTTACCTTTTATAGGAAAAGGTGAACGAGTGGGAGAGTTGCTAGGTCTAATACATACTGATGTATGTGGACCTATGTCAACTCAAGCTTTAAGAGGCTATAGCTACTTCATTACCTTCACCGATAATCACTCACGGTTTGGGTATGTGTTCCTGATGAAACACAAGTCTGAAGCCTTTGAAAGGTTCAAAGAATTTAGAAATGAAGTAGAGAAACAACATGACAAGAGTATTAAAATACTTCGATTGGATCGAGGTGGTGAATACTTAAGTCAAGAGTTTCTAGATTTTCTAAGAGACAATGGTATATTGTCTTAATAGACTCCGCCATATACACCACAGCATAATGGTGTATCTGAGAGGCGTAACCAGACCTTGTTGGACATGGTCAGGTCAATGATGAATCATGCGAATCTTTCCAAGTCCTTTTGGGTTTATGCACTCCAGACAGTTGTTTACTTGTTAAACAGAATGTCAACCAAGGTAGTCTCTACTACTCCATATGAGATATGGAATAGTAAGAAACCTCATGTATCTTACTTGAAGATATGGGATTGTCCTGCTTATGTGAAGCGGACTGTATCAGACAAATTGGATGCTAAGTCTGATAAATGTCTATTTATTGGATACCCTAAGGAAACAAGGGGTTACTAATTCTATCATCCTGTGGAATAAAAGGTGTTTGCTTTAAGGCATGCTATGTTTCTAGAGAAAGAGTTTCTCTTGCAAGAAAATAGTGGGAGTGTCATTGAGCTTGAGGAGGCTTGAGAGACTCAAATAGACATTGAAGAGATACCTGGTGAAGCACAACAGCCAATAACTCATAGTGATGAGCCATCGGCTGGACCTATTGTGACACCATATCTTCGTAGATCTGGTAGAACACGTAATATTCCTGAGAGATATAGATTTCTCGTAAGTGAATCGAACGACGTGTTACTCATTAATGATGAGGAGCCTACCAGTTATGAAGAAGTTCTGACAAGTTCAGAAAGGGATAAGTGGCTTGAAGCCATGAAGTCGGAAATGGATTCCATGTATGAAAACCAAGTTTGGAACTTGGTTGACCCACCTGAAGGCATAAAGCCTATAGGGTGTAAGTGAGTTTTCAAGAAGAAAACTGACATGGATGGTAATGTGATTACCTATAAGGCTAGATTGGTGGCGAAAGGATATTGTCAAAAGTAAGGTGTTGATTATGACGAAACTTATTCGCCTATTGCTATGCTTAAATCCATTCGGATGCTCCTGTCCATAGCGGCTCATTATGATTATGAGATATAACAGATGGATGTGAAAATAGCTTTTCTTAATGGAAATCTGCTCGAGGACGTGTATATGATACAGCCTGAGGGTTTCACATCGGTTGATAAAACCAAGGTATGCAAATTGCGACGGTCCATATATGGATTGAAGCAAGCATCCAGGAGATGGAATATTCGTTTTGATGAGACAATCAAAAGGTTTGATTTCTCACAAAATCCAGATGAACCTTGTGTGTACAAGAAGGTTAGTGGGAGTGTAGTCGTGTTCCTAGTATTGTATGTCGATAACATATTACTTATAGGAAATGATGTTTCAGTCTTACAGTCAGTTAAGATTTAGTTGTCCAAGACATTCTCCATGAAAGACCTGAGAGAAGCAACATACATCCTCGGGATTAAGATCTATAGAGATAGATCAAAACGGTTGCTTGGTCTTTCGCAGTCTACATATATAGACCGAGTGCTAAAGAGGTTTAGCATGTCGGAATCCAAGAAAGGTTTCCTTCCCATCAGGCATGGGATACACCTTTCGAAGTTTATGTGTCCGTGCACAGAAGACGAGAGGATTTGCATGAGTAAGATTCCCTATGCATCCGCAATAGGATCTATCATGTATGTTATGTTATGTATGAGGCCCGATGTATCGTATGCTCTGATTGTCATGAGAAGATACCAGTCTGATCCAGGAATGGATCATTGGGCGGATGTTAAGATGATACTTAAGTACTTGAGAAGAACTAAGGATGCGTTCCTAATATATGGAGAAGGGGACATGGTGATACGTGGGCATACGGATGTCAGCTTCCAGGCAGACAAGGATGATTCCAAGTCTCAGTCTGGGTATGTATTCACCTGGAATGGAGGTGCAATAAGTTGGAAAGGTTCCAAGCTTGACACTATAGCGGATTCTATCATTAAGACAGAATACATTGCAGCTTCGGAAGCAGCAAAGGAAGCGGTTTGGATCAAGAAGTTCATCTTTGAACTTGATGTGGTCTCATCAATGATCCAAATATGTGCTTCGCCGCTATCATCTGATCAAAGAGATCATTAGTAGGAAGGAAATACAAATCGAGTAAATTCCCACTCAAAGGAACTTAGCGGATCCTTTAACTAAGGCATTACCTCAAAGTAAATTTAAGGGTCATGTTAGAGCCTATGGTATTGGATACCGTAGCGATTGACATTAGGCCAAGTGGGAGTTTGTTAGTAATATATGAGAGATATCCTAAGGCAATCGCCTTATGTTTGAACCATTTATATGATAAATGAAGATTCACTATTTGAGTATACATGTTTTCATGTATTTGATTAGATCTTAAACTCATTTACTGAATGCCCACGATACGATTCACAGCATGAGAAAATTTATGATTGGATCACAACTAGTGAGTATCTCTACATGTGTAATTGTGATGTATCAAAATTATCCCTAGTCGATGAATTGATGGATTTGAACAACATCAATTCTGTCGAGACTAGCACGAGGTATACTCCTTGGTGTATCCAAGCAGCTGATTCTCATTGGCTGGAGACATTGTGATGTCCGGAGTTAATCGTGGATGCTAGTTATGGTAACTAGTTCATTGAAGTGACCAGCCGTAAGACTTCATATGGTTCTCTACATATATGGATATGTCAATGAAGTTCTTACTGCAGCTTAAGTGCGATGTTCCTTTGACTTGCGGTATTCAAGTCATCTTGATTATGAAGACTTATGCTTTGACATCTTAAGCAAGCATCTCTGAGGAGATGTGGACCCGGGATGATTGGGTATAAGTTGAAGTGATCGAAGGTGTTTGAATAACCTATAAAGGATTCACCACTCCTTGTGAGGAGATGTATACCCATGGCCTCTCGTCGGATTGTTACCAAAGTCTTTGGCCAAAGTATTACATGTTTAGAGTAAGGTACTCTTGGATACATGTGCAGTAACTAGAATCCGTAGGACAAGGAATTGATACTTGGGCTAGGTGTGACGTAGTCAACCTAGTGGGGACTGAACTATAGACCATGTCCTGAACCAAGTGGGTATAAGATGAGTGAAGGGAATGTGACACTATTCATTGTAGCTGCTGAAGGGTTTCAGAAATAGTTCTGGATCAACCGTTCATCTTTTCGATTAATTGGGGATCATGATGTACTACTAGGTGCCACTCATGATCGTTCTATAATTAATGGTTAATTATAGACGGCCAACATAAACCGAGAATCTATTTGGTCACACACACAACGAGCATAATCCGAAGGATTTAAAACGAGCTTGAGAATGAGATTCTCAGACCGAGAGAAACTAGGTTTGGTTGAACCAAACAAGGAGCAAGCATGAAATCGTTTCAGTCGCAATGGAAGCGTGGATGAGCCGTGTCTTATGAAGACATGATGGATGAACCAAATTGGTTTGGTTCTAATCCAATGATGGAGAATAAACCAAAGGGGTTTGGTTTGTTTTAAACGAATGAACCAAAGTTGGTTCGGTTCGTTTTAACTTAAAATAGACCAAATCGGTTTGGTTTATTTTAACTTAAATTAATGGAGTGGGGCTTATGGTTATGATCTGATAACCATTAGGAGAATTTGTTCTCTATAAAATAGGACTTAAGGGTTTTGTGAAAACCTAATCCAACCAACCCCAAAGTTGCCGCCCACCCTCTCCTTCTCCTCTTGTGGTTGGCGCCCAAACCCTAGCCGTCGCCCACCCTTGTGCCGCCGTCCAAGCTTGTTGCCAGCGTCCAAGCTTCAACCGGTGATCCTCCGGCGACCCTCCGGTGATCCTCCGGCAACCCTCCGGTGATCCTTCTTGGCTCCGATGACCAAGGACTTGCTGGCCCTCTTCTCTTTGGCCGGCGCAAGCTCCTCCACCAAGCTGTCCAGTTTTCTGGACAGCTTGTTTCCTTTCATGTCGGAGCGTCATTTGGACGACGTTTGGAGCTCCGACAGTGGCTACTTTGCCAGGGATTCAATCTCTGGTAATCCTCATAGGTGGAGGACGAAGGATTCGTCAAACGGTTGACGAATACCTCTCCAGAGAAGCGAGTTTTTGAGGACTCGTTTTGAATCCGAATTTTGATTCGGATTGTAATCTTCTCTCGATCACATCATCTTCGACACGAAGCTAGTGAATCATACGAAGACGAGGCTCGTGACTTTATGAAGTCATCCCGAAGATACTCGGCATGGATACGGATAAAGGCGATTCTAGCGAGGATTGCTCCGGTTGATGTCTTTCCCGCTACACGTGATATGTTAGGAATACGTAGAATAAATTTCCTTTTATTGAAAAATTTGAAACTATGGTTATGTCTACACATATTGTACTATGAATGCGTGTAGTGTGTGTGTTGTAATAAATTAGATTTATTATTTTATTTCTTCCGTTGTGCACATATTTATGAAACATGTTCGAACACACACTCGCCGCGGTGCCGGAAACCCAACACAGAGGCCTTCTTTGATCGGAACAACGACCACTTCCTTAGACAAAATAAATTTTAAGAAAATGCTTACTTAACTAACTTAGGGTTACTTTCTGGTCTAACTAGTTTAGGATGTAGCGAGGTAGCTTCAGCTAGTTCAACTTAGTCGAATGCACCAAGCTAGATACGCCTTATCTAGCTCGGATACACAAGACCTCATTTCCCTAACGTACTATAATCTCATCGTGTCCTGATAATATGTTGTCAAGGTTGACTAACTATGGCCCTATCTAGCCATTCTAAAAATTAAAATAAAAAGAAACTAAGCATGAAAAGATAGATTAAGAGGTAGAACATACAAGTTTAGTATTAGCTCCCCTTGGATCATTGAACTGTTGCTGTCTCTCCACATAGTGGATTTGATCCTTGGGAACCCAATACTTGTTTGATCCTATTTGTGAAATCAAAAAGGTCTTAGGGACCCATGCTTGTAATTTTTGATTATTTTGATCGACAATTGACATATACGATTTATTTGTAGTTGTTGACTTAAACCCGAGTCCGACCTTGTTGTACACGGCTCTTTGCGATCCAAGTAGTAGGTAAAGACCCTTGGACCCCAAAGTACACCTTTCCAATGACCTCCTAAGCTCTTTAATTTGTCCTTTCAAGAGAGAATTCTCTTCCTCAAGTTTTTCAACTTGAGTTGAGTTTCCTTCTCAAACTTGACTAGTCGAAGAGGTTAGGGTGGCCTCATGCTTAAGGAGTTTAACCTCCTTATGCAAGGACTCGACCTTAGATTCGGACTTAGCTAACTTATTATTAAGTATTTGATTGCATTATACAAAGTATTTATTAAGTATTGACTTACCTTGATAGAATCTTTTGAACCAGATGCGGATCCGTGGCTTGTCTTGAATTGGAACTCGGTGTCGGATTCGGAGGTGGACTCGGTCATGGACTCGTAATTGGTCTCGGGTTCGGATTCGGACCCGGACTCAGACTCGGTTGGGTTCCCCATGAAAGCCAAGTTGTTAAGTTCATCTTCTTTCTCCGAGGACTCTTCCCAAGTTGCGTTGAGGGCTCTCTTACTTTGTGGTTGCTTGTTCTTTAGCCTTGGACACTCAGATTTGATGTGGCATCTCTTGTTGCATTTGTAGCACTTGTAATTTGAATTTTGATCGAGTCTCTTCTCCTTGGATTGCTTGATAGGTCACCTTCTACTCTTGATCATCTTCCGAACTAGGTTCACTAGCTCAATCTCCATTTCATCGTCTACCTTCGATTCATACTCTTCTTCTTCAGGAGGTGGCTTGCTCTTTCCCTTCCTTCTTTTACATGCAACCAAGGCAACACTTTTCTCGACCGGGGCCTGTTAGTTATATATGAGAGGTGTCCTAAGGCAATTGCCTTATGATTAAACCATTTATATGATAAATGAAGATTCACTATTTGAGTATATATGTTTTCATGTATTTGATTAGATCTTAAACTCATTTACTGAATGTCCACAATATGATACACAACATGAGAGAATTTGTAATTGGATCACAATTAGTGAGTATCTCTACATGTGTAATTGTGATGTATTGGAATTATCCCTAGTCGATGAATTGATGGATTTGGACACCATCAATTCTGTCGAGACTAGCACGAGGTATACTCTTTGGTGTAACCAAGCAGCTGATTCTCACTGGTTGGAGATATTATGATGTCCGGAGTTAATCGTGGATGCTAGTTATGATAACTAGTTCATTGGAGTGACCAGTTGTAAGACTTCATATGGTTCTCTGCATATAAAGATATGTCAATAAAGTTCTTACTGCAGCTTAAGTGCGATGTTCCTTTGACTTGCGGTATTCAAGTCATCTTGGTCATGGAGACTTATGCTTTGAAAACTTAAGTAAACATATCCAAGGAGATGTGAATCCGAGATGATTGGGTATAAGTCGAAATGTCCGAAGGTGTTTGAATAGCCTATAAAGGATTCACCACTCCTTGCGAGGAGATGTATACCCTTAGTCTCTCGTCAGATTATTACTAAAGTCTTTGGCCAAAGCATTACATGTTTAGAGTAAGGTACTCTTGGATACATGTGCAGTAACTAGAATCCGTAGGACTAGGAAATGATACTTGGGCTAGGTATGACATAGTCAGCTTAGTGGGACTGACACTATAGACCATGTGCCTACAAGAGCAAATATCCTAAGAAAGTCAAGAAGGCTCCACCCGTTCCAAAGGTCAAGGAGACAGGTGCCTCAACATAAAAGAGAAAGGAGCATAACATATGCTTCAAATGTAATCAAAGAGGGCATTATAGAAGTCAATGCCCTAGGGGGAGCAAGAAAGTCAAAGAAGGAGTTACATGTGTAGGGGGAGCCTCTAAGGCAAACCCTAAGGTACATTTTAATACACCTTCTAGCTCTAATTTAAATGTCAAAAATCATGTTAGGAATAATTTTAACAATCTTGCTATTGTAAATGAAAAGCATGCTAGAAACAATAAATATTTTTGTCTAGGTGCTAAGAGTGTTAATTTTTCAAATAGGGAGAAATTTGGGATTAATGTCCCTAGAAAAACTCTTCCTAAGGAAAGCATTAGGAAAATAGAAAATCATTTAGGTATTAACCCTAAGAAGGGTAGGCATATGCCTAGGAAGAACAATGCCCCAAGATTAAATCAAAATTCAAAAATTAGATAATTAGAGTTGGAAAATCAAGCCTTGAGGTCAAGGCTTGAGAAATTAGAAAAGACCCTTAAAATTATGCAAAACCAATTTAAAGGGTCAAATAGTCAAAACCTAGGGTCTAATGGTCAAAGTCAAAAACCTAGAAAACAAGAACCATCCAAGGGCAAGCCTAAGCCTAAAAAGACCTACCACAATGTTTCATTTGATTATGGAACTCAAACTAGGTCTAGGAAGGCCAAGGTCACAAGAGAAGTCATCCCTAGAGTTGACCAAGGTATGTGCCTAGCGGCTAGGATTTCAAGGAAATCTAGGGAAGCCACTAAGAAGGTTACAAGGGGAGTCACCCCTAGAGTTAACTATGGCAAGACCCAAATGACCAAGGCTAACAAGTCTAGAAAGGTCATTAGGAAGGTATCTAGGGAGGTTATCCCTAAGGAATACCTAATTAATCCTAGGAGCTCAAATAGGTTTTGGGTTCCTAAGAGCGTGATTGATTCATGCTAGATGGGTTTAGGGTGTGCCAACTTTAAATGGAATGGTAGTTAACCTAACCATGGTAAAGGTGGTACTTTAGGATATTTTCAAGGTTATGGATGCCTTGGAAATAGATTTGAATTTAAATCCTAAATGTTTTTAGGATGTGCCAATACTACTTGAGAAGTTTGAAAAATAAATCAAATTGGCACAATTTAAGTTTAGAGGTATTGGTGTGCCATTTTGGGTTTTTGGCACACTTGGGAAATTTTGGGTAATATGGTAAAATATATTTAACTGTATCAAATGACAATAAATATTAAAAGTAAGGTATTATTATACCTATACCTTTTATCTTCCATGTCTTGTTTGTTATATAACATGTCATGACATCATGCTTATTTTTAATCATTTAATATGTTATGATCATGTTTAGGATTAAGGCTTAATGTCATGTGTTTTTAGATTATATCATATGTCATGACATCATGATCATTGGCCATGCTTAATTTTGCTATCATTTATGCCATGATCATTCATGCATTTAATTTGATTAAAATCGAGTTAAGGTCAATGGCATGACTTGAAGTCTCATTTATAAGAGAATCAAATAGTGTTGCCTTAGAAAATGCATGAGGCCTTAGATTAAGAAAACAAAACTCACATCTCACATCTAAATTGACATGTATGTGTATTTGTACACCCTAGATACATGTGAGATGCTAGGATGTGAGTTAAGTTCAAGGTGCATAGCTTTTGTATCTAGATGAACTTAAACTCATCTTATTGTATTGGTGGATCATTGGGAAAGCTTATATTCAAGTCATGTACATTAAGCCCAAAGAATATGATCCAATATAGGTTTTCAAAAATATTTCAAAATCATTTTAGAAAACCTTGGTGAAGTCTATCTTTTGATAGCAATCACTATTGATGAATTTGATACAAAGTGAGCTAAAACATTGAAGTTTTTCTTCACTTTTGAACTTTGTATCAATTTCGATATTTTATGGGTAAATTATATTTTTTACCCATTGTATGTGTTATAAGTATTATATGTATGAATTTTTATGATTTTTCGAATTACATATAATTACTTATGCTTTTTGCAATTTCATTTCTAATAACTAAAAATAAGATTTTTCAGTTATCAGTCGACTGCCCCTGTTGGCAGTCGATTGATTTCTGAGAGACTCGACTGTCGAGTTGATTTCAGGAAAAACAAGGTTGTTTAGCCCATTTTTAGCTACGGTAAAGTAACCTAACCATTCATAACCCTAGGATATGCTTTGGGAAACATTATAAAGGGTAAAAATCCATTGGATATGGATTAGGAGAGGTGTTAGGGTGATGTATCAAATTTAAGGTATGGGAAAGCTCAATGTTGAACTTTAGACCTTTTTTTTTGATGGTTTTAGAGTTCCTATTGGCTTAGGGACTTCCCAAGGACATTGTTAGTGCAATGGTCAAGGGGGAGCAAGCCTTTAGGGGGAGGTATCCATCATGGGATAATGATGGTATTTTTCCTCTCGGGAGAAAAAATGGGACTTTGAGATACCCAATTTAGAAATTGAGAGAGTGAGTAGGATTGCCTCTCTTGAGTGATATGAGACTTATCACTAGGAAGATTGTAGGCATCCTAGGTATTGTTGGACCAAGGGGGAGATTGTAAGATCTCATTGGGACATGAGACATTGACCTCCTTGGAGAGAGAACATTTTTGATGTATGTCAAAAAGGGGGAGAAAGTGAAATTACCAATTTGGGATAATTGGTAAGGAAATTTGAGTTAGTGTTCTAACTCAAAGGTATGTGTTTTTGTCAAACATCAAAAAGGGGAAGATTGTTGGTGCAATCGGCCCAGGTCACAATTGACCGAACTCGAGTTTGACTCGAGTGATGTTTTGATGTTTGACATAGAGATTTGACATTGATGTCTGATAATATTTTTGGGAGATTGTTGATGCAATCGACCCGGGTCATGATTGACCGAACTTGAGTTTGACTCGAGGGGAATTTTGATGGTTGACTGAAGTTGACCATGTCATGGAAAGTCCAAGTCTTGAGTACTTGGCATGTAAATTCCAAGCATGGGTCTTGGCAAGGAAAAGTCTAAGCATGGGTCTTGGCATGGAAAGTCCAACATGGGTTGGCAAGGGAAAGTCCAAGCTTGAGTCTTGGCATTTGAGAAGTCCAAGGGGTTTGATATTGGCGGCGTAAAGTCCAAGCGGGAGTCTTGGCAGCATAAGTCCAATAGTTGGCGGCGTAAAGTCTAAGCGGAGTCTTGGCAGCGTAAGTCCTTGGAGGTGTAGACACCGTTAGCATGACATAGCTGATGGAAGCACCTGAAGGCTAGCGTATGGATAAACAAGTCATGGATGACTTGGAGGGATTCGATAGGCGCGAGGCTGACGGAGGTGGCTAGAATGCTTAGTTCTAGGTTACGGGTGGTCTAGCAAGTATGGGGGCACCATACTTGGGTTAAACCTCATGTTTGAGGTTAAAACCTCACGTTTAAGGTGTATCAGTCGATTGGGACCATGTGGCAGTCGACTGGTGTGAGTCAATTACAGTTTGACTACGGGGAGTACCCTAACAGTCGACTGTCAGAGGTGGGCAATCGACTGTTGGTCGAGCAGTCCACTGATCTTTCGGGCATAAAATGCAGTCGAACTCGACTGCTGGGATTAGCATTTGAGTGAAGGCTCGATCATTCGACTGATGGACATGATCAGTTGACTGATGTCCTATCCGTTTGGATTTTTCCAACGTTGATCACACCGTTGTCTTACAACAACAATGCCATCAGTTGACTGATGGTCTCGATCAGTCGACTGATAGGCGATTTCTAGCCCAGGCAGCAGCTTTAAATGGAGCTCATGGAGGAGGTTTGGAGCAGCGATTTCTTGAGCATTGTTGAGGCAATTTGCTGGTGCAAATCAGGGTCTTCAACCACAATTCAAGCAATCAAAGATCAAGCAATCAAGTTCACATTTGTAAAGGTTTTCCTTACTTATATTTATGTAGTTTACTTATATTTGCTTGTATTTCATTCTTATTGTTGTAAAAATATTTGTACAAGGTTTCTCCACCTCTGGATTGTTCCGAGAAGGAGTTTATCTAGTAGTGGTGTGTGATTGGCATCGCTAGGGCTCTTACGAGTCCAATCCATGGAGTAGGAACCATTCGGTTTCGAACCACATTACATAGTTATATTTGCGTATTTGTATATTGTTATTACTTTATTTCCACTGCACACTAACAAAATTTATAGACGAAATGAATTCCATCGAGCATCGAAACACTATTCACCCCCCTCTAGCGGTCAACGAATGCTCTACAAAAAGTTCCTTGAGATTGAGCATCATGTCATAGGTAGTAGTCATGGCCTGATGCTGATGTTGCAATACATTTGACATAAAAGCCAAAATGTAACACCGCACCTTCTCGTCTACCTTGATCCACTTCCTATAACTCTCTTTCTCCTTTTCACTAGAATAATCCATAGGCTTAGGAGGACACTCTTCGAAGAGTACATATTTGTTCTCCTCAGTAGTCAAGATTGTTTGGTTGATCCGTGAGGGGAAACTTCGCTTCCCACTTCAACTCGGTCGCTTGTTCATGGCGATCCCATCGATGTCCCCGGATTAAAAATTTAATCCTAGACAAAAGGGAACACCCAAGCAACCTTGTCATCGTCGTACTATTCGTTTAGAGTGGTCACTTGAACAAACTTGTTGTTCAAGCGACCTACCTCTATTCTACGAGTATCCGCAGAATAGACGATGTACGGATCGCCGTCTTTTGGGTTTATGTTCGAGATCCAAGTATTATAGAGCTACAAAATAGAATATATCATGCACATAATTGAAAAACAAATATAAACATGATACAAGAGAAAATAGAGAATCGATATACCTCTCGATCTTCTATTGTATGACTTTCCTCCTTTCGGACGTCGTGTGGGCGATGATCTACTAAAAGTTGAAGCTCCTAGATCACCAATCTTCCTTCCTTGCTCGTTCCGAGCAAGAGGAAGAATAGAAACAAGCCTCTTTTCCTTCTTTCAACCAACCACCAATCTCCAAGGTTGGAGCTTGCCGCCGGCCAAGAGGGAAGAGGAGATTAGGGTGGAAACCGGCCAAGACACCAAGGGAAAGTCCTAAATCTTGTTTCCACCGGCCAAGGAGAAGGAAAAGGGAAGCTTTGGCCGCCGGCCAAGGTGAGGAAGGAGCTATTTGGGCGCTGACAAGATTGAAGAAGAAGGAGATAAGGAAACTATTTCCTTATTTGGTGCCGCCAAGCTCCAAAACCCTAGCCCTTGCTTCTTGCCGCCAAGCTCCAAAACCCTTGCTTCTCTTGATTGTCCTCCACGCCAACCCTAAGCCTCCTTTTATAGAGTTTAGGGATAAGCCTTGTTTTAATCTCCACCATTGGTTCTAGGGATTTAATCTCAACCGTCGGATCTAGAGATTTAATCTCAACCGTCGGATCTAGAGATTTAATCTCTACCTTTGGATCTAGAGATTTGTTTCTATCCATTGGATCTAAGCTTCATGAGGTGTTAATAGGATACAATAGGGACCATGAGGAGGAGTTGGATCTTGGCCACCCATGGATCAAGCCCATATAAAGTCTGATCCATCAATGATAATCCAATCCACTAAAGAATTATCATTGATCTACCTCACCAACCCCCATAAGTTAATATGGGCTCTATATATTATATGTACATTTTCTCTCCGTGTTTAAGATCTCGAATGTCCGTCGATTAATTAATTTATTGACCATTAATTAATCAACATCTAACTCCATGAGTAGTATCACTCAACCTTTTCATCATGTCGGACCAAGTCCACCTGCAGGGTTTACATGATGAACCTTATGAGCTCCTCAAGGGGACATCATCATCATAATATATAGGACATGATTTCCTCCTATAATCAACGGCACACCATATAGATAATATCATCTCCCAACTTACCGAGCCTATCGATTTAATCTATAAATCTCGCCCATTGGTAAATCAAAGAGATGAATACTAAGTATATGTGCTCGTTATTATATTGGGATTAAGAGTATGTACAATATAATATCTGAGGTCTGATTCGATTATGTATCCAGCAATAAATCAAATCACCTCTAAGTCGGTCCTGCTCAATACACATAAAGTGCACCAGTGTGATTCTATGATCAAGACAAACCAATCCCAAATCACACTACAACCATTCCAATGGTTTGTTCAAAGTCATCTCGGTTGTGAGCCTTTACTTATACTTTACAAGGAACCGATAACATGATCTCTCGTGTGACACCACACACCATATTATCTACAATGTAATGTATTAGAAAATATGCATAGCCATAAAAATATGCAAACAATGATCATGTGATTCTTATTTCAAAATAAAGATGTTCATACAAAAGATAGAGTTTTCAGTATACATCCCAACAATCTCCCACTTATAATAAAAGACTATATTGTCCTCAAACTGTCATACATCTGATCCCCATTCCCTCCACATGCCTATCAAAAGCTCTCGCCGGAAGGGCCTTAGTGAAAGGATCTACCAGGTTATCCTCCGATGCAATCTTGGCCACAGCAACTTCTTCTCTCTTTACGATTTCTCGTATCATGTGGTACTTGCGCTCTATGTGTTTACTTGCCTTATGGGCTCGTGGTTCCTTCGAGTTTGCAACTACACCACTATTATCACAATAAATTGTGATAGTTCTGGGCAAACCAGGAATCACATCCAAGTCCATCAGGAATTTCCTGAGCCACACAGCTTCTTTGGCCGCCTCAGAGGCTGCCACATACTCAGCTTCCATGGTAGAGTCCGCCACGCATTTCTGCTTGCCACTCCTCCATACAATGGCTCCACCTCCCAAAGTAAACACAAAACCTGAGGTAGACTTACTGTTATCCCTATCTGATTGGAAGTCGAAATCCGTGTAATCCACAGGGAGTAATTGGTCTGCCTGATAAACTAGCATATAATCCCTAGTCCTTCTCAGGTACTTCAATATATATTTAACCGCAGTCCAATGTCCCTGTCCTGGATTACTCTGATATCTGTTGACCATGCCCATGACATAGCAGATATCTAGTCTCGTACATAGCATCGCATACATGAGGCTTCATACCACCGAAGCATAAGGAACCTCCTTCATCTCCTCTATCTCCTCAGATGTTCTAGGACACATCTCCTGACGTGTTATTTTCCGCAAGTGCACGGTTGTCGTCAAGTAATAAAAATATCGATCCCACAGGGATTGGAAAAATTACCGAATGATCGTGATACCAAGTTATCTAGTAAATCGATTATTGGTTTAAGCAAAGAAACTGAGTAGTCAATAACAACGAATGAGAAGAACGAGCTAAAAGTCAAGAGTTGAGGAAAATCTCAGGATATGGGTTTCACCACGTCAACGATTTATAAGGTGATTTAATTCTTTCCTACCCCTAGTAGAGTTGTTTTGATGGAACCTATCCTAAGGTAAATCAACGGCCCCTTTCGAGGTCTACGCTAACTGTACCTATCAAACTCAACTTACCTGTCACGGTGTTCGAGCATAAGGGATCATAATCAGCTAAGGGGACCTGTCACGAGACCCCCGCAAACCTCCCTAGTCTTGCCTCCGTTACCTGGTAAAAACTGGATTTGATAGATCCATTAAGTCCATAAGAGTTCCATTAGAGTCAAATTTCCTTTTCACGGTAGGTTTGCACACGGGACCATAATCAGCTAAGGGGACCTGTCACGAGACCCCCGCAAGCCCTCATAGATACACTACCGCTACTTGACAGGAGTTATTCTCTAGTTGATTCTGGGTTTCGGGAACTCGGGTTCACCGTTAGGTACTTCCCCTTAGCTCCTTAGGTTTATCAATAAGAATCCAAAAGAACCAGATCAAAACAAACAATAGTTCGAGTAGTATAGATTATATCATCCATCATAAATCGTCAAGGGCTACTCCCCCATCCTAAGATTACAAGACACTACTCCATAGTCTGACAAGAGTTGCTAGAGAAAGAAAATACAATACTGGATGTCATCTGCGTTCCTCTGCCGACTCCTTCTCTTTTGCTTCTTCTGTTGTCGATCCCTTTGTCGTCTTCTGTCCTCCTTTTTGACCATCCGCCGTCCCCCTTCTAGGGTTAGAATATCTTCTCTTTTATAGCTTTGGCCACCTCCTCAATTAAGGCAATAGATTTCCCTTTAATTCAGACAAAGATCCTGATTGCTCACAGAAAAGGAATCCTGGAGTCAGGCCAACACGCCCGTGCCACATGAGGGCACAGGCGTGTCGCTGGTTTCCCACAGGGCATGTTACGGTTTGAACTGGGGCGTGTCGCGGCTGCACTAGGGCGTGTCGGCTGCTGGAATCACTAACACGGGCGTGTTGTTCTTTGACTCGGGCGTGTCGTCCGCTGGTTCTCATGACACAGGCGTGTCGATTCCCAACACGGCTGTGTTGTTTTGATACGCCTTCTTCTTTGCCCTGTTAACACAAAAACACCCAAAAGCAGTCTCTTCTTCCCAAAATATGCTAAACTTAACTGAATCATGATAAAATACATGCCTAGGATATGAAATGAGATAAAATGCACATATATAAAGTAGTGAAAACATAGCATGATTTACACACATCAAAATCCCCTAGTCTTAAACTTTTGCTTGTCCTCAAGCAAAGAAAACTCAAAAGACAACTTATTTGTGGGAATACTAGACACCATCCAGAAGTATACAATCTGATCTTAATCTTTTCAAATCATTTCTAGTTGCCAAGTTTGAAAGATCCCTATATAGTGCACATGAAAAGTTGGACTAAAGTCATTGGACACCAATCCGGATTTGCCATTCCTTCTATCGTAGAGCATTCTTATTTCCGGCGTAGAGGCACTTACCTGCCTTAATGCATGGATCATTCTTACCTATCATCAAAAGGTCTCAAAGGAGCACTTTCTAAGAAGAGAGAAGGAAAGGAATTATAGAGGGCATTTCCCCAGTAACTAGTTAGTCTCAAAGGGGCACCTTTTAGGTGTTTCCCCAATAACTACTTGGTCTCAAAGGGGTGCTTGAAAACAATTCCAGTCATTCATTTTTTTTTTTTTTACCATACTTCTAGTGAAAGTGTTTCTCCAGTAACCAAGTTGCGCAGGTAAGTCTCCAATGGAAAATCGGGTACTCGTCCGATATGGGGGGTTTAAATCTTTTCTTTGGATACCTCAGACCTATAGACCGTGTTAGAAGTGAAATAGGGTTCTTATCAAATAGGCAAAAAGGAATTTCATGATCCGACCAATGTTCAGTTGTATTACGCTAGATGATATAAAAAATGCACTGTTATGATATATGAAAAGATGCAAATAAAATAGCAATAACCAAACTAAAAATCTAAGTAGAAATGGCATAAGCAGTAAAGGATGTGCATCAAAACTCACAAAATAGTTGAAGGTGGTCAATGGTCATCGTCTTCGCTACTAGCATCCTCCTCTGCCCACCTACGTCGCTGCTCCTGGTAAAACTCCTGGGACTCTTGTCGAAATCTATCATCATCTTCCCTCCGGGCGGACTCAGCAGTGAAAAACTCATCAGCTCTCCTGTAAAAATCAGCTGCCCTATCCAAATGTTGTGTCACCATGCGATGGTGCTCCTCTGTAGCTTGGGCATACCGATCCCACACACCAATGTGCGAGGTATGCTCGACCTAAATACTTGAATGATGATCGGAATCTGAAAAATCAAAGAAGAGTACCTGAAACATTGTCGATGAGGAAACCGTGGGGTTGAGTCGAATGTGATGGCTCAGGGGCTATGTGAGATGGCTCCCTAGCAGGGGGTGATGGAGCATGGGCAGTGGGGGTAGGAAAGGGTTCCTGAACATCTCTAAAAAGCCAATTGGATGAATTACGTACAGTCATCCGCTCAGGGTTCGGAAGAGGGATTTTAATTCCATTTCTTAACACCAAACGATATCCCTCGTCACATGCCTCAATCATCTTCATATTTATACAAGCATCCAAATCCAATCTAGGGCTAGCAGGACAATATTCAAGGTCATCCAAATCACATCCTAAGGCTACAATCCTAGTGATAATACCCCTATGACTATGACTCGGATGGGCTATTACTAACCTTAACTAAATGCCTAACCATATGGGCTCCGAATCAATCTTAACTTCATTTAGCATGGCCCATAAAAATTGTAACTCACTCCGCTAGCCACCCTGCACTATCATATCTCCGAGATTGTATTAGCCATGAATCTAAGGAGATAACGGAAAGTAGGATTAGGGATGTTAAATGATTTAGATCTAGATGCATCGTAAGGGCGAGGTCATCAATTAATCTCAAAATTGATGATCAATAAAATGTCTATGAATTTGCCTCTCCCCTCCGCTAGGAAAATCAAATATCATATTAAAATCACTTAGAGAAAGGGTAAATTCATGGTTCATTAATCTAAATTTTATTTTTCCTTCCTCACAATCCTTTCCTTGCAGTATTTCAGCGGACAGGGAGCTAAGGAATTCAAGAGTGATGCTAGGGTAAGTAAGGTGATGGTGTGTGATAAACTCGGTCCAGCCTATCCTATTTGTTAACCAAGTTATGTCATCTCTTAACCCTAAGGTGGTCAACGTGTAGAAGTCTATAGTTCTCGTAGATACTAACTTCCTTTTTTCAAGCTTACTGAATTTAGTCTTCATAATATCATCCCTAAAAACAATTCCATAAGGATGGCTAGAGGTCGGAGGAGGTTCGTTACCCAAATCCTGAGCTTTTCTTTTCCCCTTGTCCTTTGCCGCAGAGGAAGAAGCTCCTCCTCTAGTCTTCACTCGCTTGCTCATGGCGTTGGGAATGGAGGCAATGAGTTTGCTCCTCATTTGCTTGAGAGAGAGATCGGTGCTTCAACCTTGTATCGCGAGTGGAAGATTAGGCGTGCTCGGGCTAGTTTTAGAGGGCTATCGCGCGACATAGGCGTGTCGGGCATGCTCTTACATAAATGCAGGCCCGTTTAGGTGCGACATAGGCGTGCTCCGTCGCTCCCCAGGCGTGTCGCAGTCCAGCCCAGGCGTGCCTAGGTTGAGAAGTGTGCGACACGGGCGTGCTAGTCAGCACGCCCTGCCTATGTTGTCTTCGGGTACCAACAACACGCCTGTCGCTCTAGAGCGGCGTCGTCGGTCAACTTGGCACGCAGGGCACGACGTATCCTGAAAACCTGAAAAAATAAAAATAGAATAAAGAATAAAATAAAATAAAATAAAATGACTAAAAAAAATGAAAATAGCATGGGTTGCCTCCCAAGAAGCGCTTGTTTAAGGTCGTTAGCTTGACCCCTCAGTTACTCCTTAGTTTTGGGGATATGGCTTGAGTATGCTCTGCCTCTCCTCATCTCCAATCAGCTCAACAGAATTATTTGTGAAGTATCTCTTAAGTCTTTGACCATTTACTTTGAAAATTCCCGTAGACTCACTAGATATATCAATAGCTCCATGAGGATAAACCTTTTCAATTTGATATGGCCCCGACCATCTGGATTTTAGCTTCCCAGGAAAGAGTTTCAATCTGGAGTTGAATAGTAATACCAAGTCTCCTTGATGGAATTCTCTGTGCATGATATTCTTGTCATGCCACCTCTTCGTTTTCTCCTTATAAGACCTCGCATGTTCATAAGCATCAAGGCGTAGTTCTTCAATTTCGTTTAGCTGTAGTTTTCTTTTCTCTCCGGCTTTCTTCAGGTCAAAATTAAGCCATTTAATTGCCCAATATGCCCTATGCTCTATTTCAACTGGAAGATGACATGGTTTTCCATAAACTAATCGAAACGGATTCATTCCAATGGGTGTCTTATAGGCAGTTCGATAGGCCCATAGAGCATCATCAAGTCTTAAAGACCAATCCTTCCTTGATCTTGATACTGTTTTTTCCAAGATAGTCTTGATCTCCTATTCAAACTTCTACTTGCCCACTGCTTGTGGATGATATGGTGAGGCTAGTTTATGGGTTACTCCATACTTCTTGAGAAGACTTTCAAATTGTCTTTCGATAAAGTGTGAGCCTCCATCACTTATTATCGCTTCCTGTATTCCAAATCTTGGAAATATTATACTCTTAAAGAGCTTAATGACTGCTTTTGCATCACAAGAGGGGATGGTAGAGCCTCAACCCATTTAGACACATAGTCCACTGCTACCAAGATATAGGTGTTTTTATAGGAAGTAGGAAGGGTCCCATATAGTCAATTCCCATACGTCGAACAATTCGACTTCCAATATCGAATTTTGAGGCATCTCATGTCTCCTTGATACGTTCCCGGTCCTTTGACAGCGGTCACAAGTCGTCACATAATTCCGAGAGTCTCTAAAAATGTGAGGCCAATAAAATCCCGCTTGCAAAACCTTTGCAGTAGTCTTGTCTGTGCTCGCATGACCTCCATATGCAAAAGAATGACAGTGGTACAATATATCCTCAATCTCTTCTTCGGATACGCATCTTCGATATATAGCATCCGCCCCTTGCTTGAAAAGGAATGGTTCGTCCCACACATAATGCTTTACATCCGAAAGGAACTTCTTCCTCTGATGATAACTCATGTTAGAAGGTATTATCCCGCAAGCTAGGTAGTTGGCAAAATCAGCATACCACGGAGCCTTGATTGTTCGAACTGCTAGTAGCTGCTCATCCGAAAAGAAATCATTTATAGCAAGATCGTCGGCTCTTCCAGCATTTGGTTCTAGATGAAGCCTCGATAGATGGTCTGCAACTACGTTCTCCGTTCCTTGCTTGTCTCGAATTTCTAAGTCAAACTCTTGTAGGAGAAGTATCCACCGGATAAGTCTTGGCTTAGATTCTTTTTTACTCAAAGAAGTATCTTATGGTCGCATGATCCGTATAAACTATCACCTTGGTCCCTATGATATAAGATCCGAACTTGTCGAAAGCAAATACTATAGCCAAGAGTTCCTTCTCTGGTAGCATAATTCATTTGTGCTTCATCCAATGTCTTACTAGCGTAGTAGATTGCATACACCTTGATCCTTTCTTTGTCCTAACACCGCGCCTACAAAGAAAATCACTTGCATCACACATAATTTCAAAGGAGACTCAACTGAGGTTGCATTATTTTGTTAATGCTTCCTTTAACTCGAAAATGCATCAAGACAAGGGTTATCAAAGTGAAACACAACATCTTTAGCAAGCAAATTAGTTAATGGCCTCAAATTTTTGAGAAGTCCTTGATGAACCGTTCAGAACCCTCGCATGTCCTAAGAAACTACGCACTCCCTTGACATCATTGAGGTGGCAACTTCTTGATCACTTGATTTAGCAATATCCACCTCGATACCACGGTGTGAAATTAGGTGTCCAAGTACTATGCCTTCTCGCACCATGAAGTGACACTTCTCCCAATTAAGCATTAAATTCATTTCTCGCATCTCGCAATACCTTGACCAAATTAGATAAACATATATCAAAATCTGCACCATATACGTAAAAATCATCCATGAATACTTCCATTATATTCTCGATCATATCGTAAAAATTGTCATACACTCAAAAGTGGCGTGCATTGCATAATCCAAAAGGCATTCATTCAAAGGTACCATAGGGGCAGGTGAAAGTGTTTTCTCTTGGTCATTAGGAGAGATAGGGATTTGATAGAAACACAGTATCCATCTAAGTAATGTAAATGCAGTGTTTTCCAACCGGTCTAACATTTGGTCAATAAATGGGATGGGAAAATGGTCCTTTCTAGTTTCCTTATTCAATTTCCTATAGTCAATACACATTCTCCATCCCAATAATCTCTAGTGGGGATTAACTCATTCGTAGCATTCCTTATTACCGTTATCCCCTTTCTTTGGCACAACATGGACAGGACTTACCCATTCGCCATCGGATATTGATAGATAATTCCTGCATCTAGCAATTTCATAACCTCTTTCTTGACTATCTCTTTCATGGTCGGGTTCAATCTTCTTTGATGCTCTATAGAGGTTTTAAAATTGTCTTCTAATAAAATCTGTGCATGCAAACCGATGGACTAATTCCTCTAATGTCATCAATCTTGTATCCAATGACATTCTTATATATTTTCAATACCTCAATCGCTTTTTCGGTCTCTGCATTACTCAGATTAGCATTAATAATCACAGGTAAGTAGAATTTTCGCCAAGAAACTCGTACTGAGTGTCGATGGAAGAGGCTTAAGTTCTACCCGGCGGTGAGATTGGAATCGAAATCTCCGGTTCTTTATCTTCAAAATCCCCTCCGAGCTTATTAAGATGAGTTTGTTGTGCTCCTTTTAGTGCTTTGTTGAAAACTGTCCAATCCTACAACAAACATCAAAAGAGGGTTGTTTAACGACTTTTGAAAGGTCAAATTCAATTTTTCGTCTCCAAATGCAAGTGAAAGTTTGTGATTTTTGACATCTATCATTGCTCCCGCAGAGCCAAGAAAGGTCTCCCAAAATAAGTGGGATACATGGGTCTTCATCCATGTCTAGTACTACAAAATCACCGAACAATAAAATTTCCCACCTGCACTGGTACATCTTCTAAGATTCCCAAAGGATATCTAATGGAACGATCGGCTAACTACAAAGCCATAGTAGTTAGTTTCATTTCTCCCAAATCCAATTTCTTGCATATGGAAAGAGGTATCAGATTTACACCGCGCCAAATCGCAAAAAGCCTTATCAAAATTTGAGTCATTAATTATGCAAGGTATAGAAAAGCTACCGGATCATTTAGTTTGGGAGGTACCAGTTCTTAATTAAAACGCACTCCTCAAGAAGAGCCATTACATGCTCTCGACTTTTCTTTTATTGGTTAAGATGTCCTTCAAGAACTTGGAGTATGTAGGCATTTGTTGAAGAGCTTATGTAAAAGGTATATTGATATACAACTTCCTAATTACCTCAAGGAACTTACCAAATTGTTCATCCAATTTTTCCTTAATCAGCCTTTGAGGGAACGGGATAGGGGCTTATATGTTCTTGGTTCCTATTCGACATGCGGTTGTTTGGTACGGGCGTGTTGTCTGCGGAATGACTCGACACGGGTGTGTTTACCGACACGCGTGGGCCTCAGCGTGTTGAACAACACGCCTGGTCGAGTGTGCGTTCCTTTCATTGCTCAACCCAGCGTCTTGTCTTTCTTCCAACTCCGACACGCCGTGTCCCTTCTTTCTCCTTCTAAAATCCTTCCGCTTCTCAAACTTATGGAATTACAATGCTCACCGGTTTTCCGAATTTCCAGGAAATCGCCGTTGTTCTTTGGCCGAAATGCAATTTGGGAAATTTGATTTTCCAAAGATTCTAGTGTGATTAGTCAAATTATCAACCTTGCCTCCCAATTGCTTGATTGCCTGGTATTATTTTGATGTTGACTATTTGATTCTACAATATGCTGCCGAAATTCATCATTTATCTTCCCCTGACACATAATAAAATTTACAATCATATTTTCTAAGCTCGACTTTGGTCCTTGAAATCCGAAGGTGCTCCAAAGTTGTTACATCGTAAGAATTTTGATGGGCTCTATACGAAAAGTTGGGATGATTTCTCCAACCGGATTATGCGTGTTTGAGTAAGGGTTGCCACCATTAGGCTTCGATTAAAATTATTCAACGATCAACTTGCTCAATCCCTTCCGATGATGGTGCGTGTAGGATTTGTGATTCATCGCCACGTGTCCTGTTACACCAGATCTCGCAAGTGACATTAGATGAGTTTACACCGATACATTAAAATGTTCGAGCTTTTGAGTTAATGCATCGACTTTTGCACCGAGTAGATCAATGGTACTTACCTCAAACTTACTCGCATTTTAGTTTGATATCCTCGCTCAGAGCCCATTGGTGAGAATTCATTGCCACATTCTCGATGATCTCAAAAGCTTCATCCAATGTTTTGTTCATAAGAGCTCCTCCGCAGCAGAATCAAGAGAAACCTTAGTAGCATACGAGATTCCATTGTAGAAAGTATGAACAATGAGCCACTTCTCCAAATTTCATGATGAGGGCATTGTAGTAATCCCTTAACTGGCCCTGTGCTTCAAATAATGTTTCTCCATCCTTTGCGCAAAATTAGTGATTTGATGGCGAAGACTTGCGCTTTGGCCGGTGGAAAATACTTGTCTAAAAATCTGCTCCACTGATCCTGTAGTTATACAATCCGGAAGAGAGTGTAGCCAAGCTCCGCTTTTGTCCCGCAATGAGAAAGGAAACAAGCGCAATCTAATAGCATCAGCTGAGGCTCCATTCAGTTTTAAAGTCTCGCAAAATTCCAAAAATACTTCCAAGTGCAGATTTGGATCTTCAGTAGGTGCTCCTCCGAATTGATGCTGTTGGACCATAGATAGTAGCGCCGGTTTTAATTCGAAATTGTTTGCTTCAATAGGGGGTCTTCTAATACTCGATCTCAATCCCCTTGTACTAGGTGCTGCATAATCCCTTAAAGGTTTATTTTATTCGTCACCATGTGGAGGTCGATTGTTTTCCGAGGTCACGAAATCGTCTTCTAGCAAGGAAAGTTCTCTCTATCTCAGGATCAATATCGAGAATTTCCCTATTAAGTCTGTGCATGCAACAACAAGAGAGGCTCCCAAAACAAGAATTCAGAATAGATACAAAAGAAAAATAGGAACAATCAATATTCAGAACAAGAATTCAGAACAGAAATCTAGATTAACTAAATCACGCTCAATTCAATATTGAGTGTCAATCCCCGGCAACGGCGCCAAAAACTTGATGTGTTATTTTCCGCAAGTGCACGGTTGTCGTCAAGTAATAAAAATATCGATCCCACAGGGATTGGAACAATTACCGAATGATCGTGATATCAAGTTATTTAGTAAATCGATTATTGGTTTAAGCAAAGAAACTGAGTAGTCAATAACAACGAATGAGAAGAACGAGCTAAAAGTCAAGAGTTGAGGAAAATCTCAGGATATGGGTTTCACCACGTCAACGATTTATAAGGTGATTTAATTCTTTCCTACCCCTAGTAGAGTTGTTTTGATGGAACCTATCCTAAGGTAAATCAACGGCCCCTTTCGAGGTCTACGCTAACTGTACCTATCAAACTCAACTTACCTGTCACGGTGTTCGAGCATAGGGGATCATAATCAGCTAAGGGGACCTGTCACGAGACCCTCGCAAACCTCCTCCCTAGTCTTGCCTCCTACTGGTAAAACTGGATTTGATAGATCCATTAAGTCCATAAGAGTTCCACTAGAGTCAAATTTCCTTTTCACGGTAGGTTTGCACACAGGACCATAATCACTAAGGGGACTCACACAAACCCCGCAAGCCCTCATAGATACACTACCGCTACTTGACAGAGTTATTCCTAGTTGATTCTGGGTTTCGAACTCGGGTTCACTGCTAGGTACTTCCCTTAGCTCCTTAGGTTTATCAATAAGAATCCAAAAGAACTGATCAAAACAAACAATAGTTCGAGTAGTATAGATTATATCATCCATCATAAATCGTCAAGGGCTACTCCCCCATCCTAAGATTACAAGACACTACTCCATAGTCTGACAAGAGTTGCTAGAGAAAGAAAATACAATCGATGTCATCTGCCTCGCCACTTCTTCTCTTTGCTTCTTCCATGATCCTTTGCCGCCTTCTCGCCCTTCTTCACTCATCCGCCGCCCCTTCTAGGGTTAGAATATCTTCTCTTTTATAGCTTTGGCCACCTCCTCAATTAAGGCAATAGATTTCCCTTTAATTCAGACGAAGATCTTGATTGCTCGCAAAAAGGAATCTCGAGTCAGTTAACACGCCTGCCACATGAGGGCACAGCGTGTCGGGTTTCCCAGGCGTGTTACGGTTTGAATCGGGCGTGTCGCGGCTGCACTAGGGCGTGTCGGCTGCTGGAATCACTGACACGGGCGTGTTGTTCTTTGACTCGGGCGTGTCGTCCGCTGGTTCTCATGACACAGGCGTGTTGATTCCCAACACGGCTGTGTTGTTTTGATACGCCTTCTTCTTTGCCCTGTTAACACAAAAACACCCAAAAGCAGTCTCTTCTTCCCAAAATATGCTAAACTTAACTGAATCATGATAAAATACATGCCTAGGATATGAAATGAGATAAAATGCACATATATAAAGTAGTGAAAACATAGCGCTTCTAGAACACATCTCTAGATAAAGGAACTCCACTAAAAGGTAGAAAACCCTTCTTGAGTTCTGTGATGCTAAAACGATCCATATTGTCTATGTATGAAGCCTTGAGATAAGCACAACAGTATCCTTTCCTACTGCATCCCTTTATAACCTTACACAGATCCCGGACGGTCTCACTCTGTCCGCAAGTCCTTCATATCAAACTGTTTGGACAACCATACCCTTACGTCCGATAACACCTTGATATTGTTGTCAATCAACAAAATGTCATCTACGTATAGTACAAGAAATACCACTACGTTTCCGTCACATCTCTTGTATACACAAGACTCATCCGGACTTTGAATAAATCTATAAGACTGGATTACCTCATCAAAGCAGATGTTCCAAGACCTCGAAGCTTGCTTCAATCCATAAATGGACCGATTAAGCTTACATACAAGATGCTCTTTGCCCTTCACAATGAATCCCTCTGGTTGCTTCATATAGATGTTTTCCTCAAGACTTCCATTAAGGAAAGCTGTCTTGACATCCATCTGCTACACCTCATAATCCATATGACCTGTTATGCATAAGAGAATCCAGATAGACTTAAGCATGGCTACCGGCGAAAAGGTCTCCTCATAATCGATACCCTCTTTCTGAGTATACCCCTTCGCAACAAGTCTCGCTTTGAAGGTCTCAACCTTCCCATCTATTCTTCTCTTTCTTTTGTAGATCCACTTGCATCCAATGGTTTTTACACCATCGGGTGGTTCTACTAGCTCCCAGACCTGATTTGAATCCATAGATTCAATCTCAGTATGTTGGATCGAAAGTGTCGCTAAAGGGGGGGGGGGGTGAATAGCGATACGATGTCGTTAAAAAACTTTTGCAATAAGTAAAAAGCAAGTAGAGAGTGCACAGCGGAAATATAAAGTAGACAAGATATTTTTACGTGGTTCACAATCTTTCGATTGCTAATCCACGGCCCTAGTGATCCTTGATCACGTACGGAGGGCAATTCACTAAAACCACTCCTCCTCGTTGGAGGTAGGAGCAACGATTACAAAAAGAAATCAAGGCAAAGGGACACTCCCCCTTTCCTTGTTACGATTAAAGCACAAAGACAATTTAAAGAAGTAGAACTTAAATAAATATACCGACAACTCTTATAAGTAGAAGATGTCGGCTTCGTCAGAGCAAATGTGAGTAGTAGTAGCGGAGTTACGGCGTGTTGAGAGCTCTTGAATTCTTGTTATTTGCTTGGCTTGAACATGTCTATTTATGGATATTGATCTATGAATTTAGACATAGGTAGTGTCCAAGGTGAGGTTCTTATCCCAACACAAGGATGAGGTGTTTCAACCAACCACCTTGTGCCACCTCAAGGAAGCCTTCACGCCAAGAAGAAGAAGCCATCCAACTTGTGCCACATCATGGGAGCCAACCATCTTGTGCCACCTCAAGGAGGCCTTCACGCCAAGAAGAAGAAGCCATCCAACTTGTGCCACATCAAGGGAGCCAACCATCTTGTGCCACCTCAAGGAGGCCTTCACGCCAAGAAGAAGAAGCCATCCAACTTGTGCCACATCATGGGAGCCAACCATCTTGTGCCACCTCAAGGAGGCCTTCACGCCAACTCAAGGATGAGGTCCAAGCTTGGTGATGGTTTGGATGTCCACCTTGATGCCACATCACCCTTTGTACCAAAACACGAGTCAAGTCTGATTCTCGATTTGGAACTAGACTAGCAGATTGATGAGTAGACGCATGGTCAAAGGGTTTTGGACTGCAGTACAAGTTAGCTTAAAATATAAAGTACGATGGTTCTAACCATCTGATCTCAACCTAGACCTTCCATTGGAGGTATTGGGTCGGATCTACGCTTAACGACCTTGCTTCGCTTTCACACGAGCTTACCTTGTAGCCTCGCTTCCGGTCTTCACCCGAGTACCTCGGCTTCCTCCAAGTCCCTCTGGCGTTGCGACCACCTCGGTTCCCACCGGGTGTCGCAGACCTTCCGCCTCAACTTTAGCATTTACGCACACTTAATCGAGCTCGTAAGATAACAAATATACCCTTAACTATTGAGCCTTTTGCCATAATCAAAATACGGTTCGACTTTGGTGCCCACTCACCAACAATCTCCCTTTGATTCATGGCAAACCGACACAAAAGTTAAGGAAAAATTAAGCATAACAAAGAAGCTAGCATAATGATTAAGCATGAATGAGCTAGCATAAAGATTAAATATGAATGAGCTAGCATAATGATTAAGCATGAATGAGCTAGCATAATGATTAAATATGAATGAGCTAGCATAATGATTAAATATGAATGAGCTAGCATAATGATTAAGTATGAATGAGCTAGCATAATGATTAAGTATGAGTGAGAAATATTATTGTTCCAAGTTCTCCCTTTGAGGTAACCTCCTCGACCGAAGGTGAGTTCTTGAAAAATAATTTTTACTCCCCTTAATAGTTGCTTAAGTAAACGGAATTACTTAATATAAAAGGTAATAATTTTGTTTACTTTCTTCCCTTTAATTTTGGTTAATTTTGGTTACTTTTGTGACTTTCTCCCCTTTTGCCTTAACTCAAAAAGTTTGTAAATATATTTTAGGGTTTGTAAGTCCAAGCAAGTTCCCAATATGATTTCTAAGGTAAGACTTAGGCTAATTTCAAAAAGAAGCAAAAATAGAGTACATATATAGAAAAATTTAAATCCTACTCTATTACGCACATACCTAACTTTTAATGTTGTTAAAGATTAAGCTAAAGTCTTGGAGAGTGTGCTTCATCCACAGTGAGCCGAGAGACACACTCACCCATCGCAACGTATTCGGTGGTAGATAAGGCAACGCAATGTCTTTCCTCCGCACTCAACCATCGCATACTAAACATCGAGCAAAGAAAATCTACTATATCTCTCTTTACACTGTTTCTACCAAAGATAAATGTTTCAAATCTTAAGTCTAAGGACATGGTCAGTTTATCTAGATTTTCAATCCGGGAGGTTGATCGTACGAACTTCTTCCTTAATGTATCCATTCAAAAATGCCGACTTGACATCCATTTGAAACAATTTAAAACCTCGATGCGATATGCTAACAACATTCGGATGGACTCTAGTCTTGCTACGGGCGTAGGTCTCATCGTAATCTAAACCTTCGACTTGACTAAACCCTTTTGCGACTAACCTGGCTTTATTTCTAACTACTTCACCTTTATCATCAAGTTTATTTCGAAATACCCACCAATAATTGATTTTTCTTTAGGTGGTGGTACTAATTCCCAGACTTCATTTCTAGTGAATTGAGCTAGCTCTTCTTGCATAGCAATAATCCAGTCGGGATCAAGAAGTGCTTGTTCAATAGTTTTGGGTTCGATTTTGGAAATTAACGAGATTTGACTAATGTTTCGATATGAAGCTCTAGTTCGAACCCCTAAATTTGGATCACCTATAACTTGATTGATAGGATGACTTGGGTGAGTTCTAGTTTGACTTGGGTTAGAGTCATCTATCACTTGGTCGATAGGATGACTTGGGTTAGGACGAGATTCAAGTTCAAGATCAGAGTCGGGTTCGCTATAAGTTGATTTGCTAGTTGGTTTTGTTAAGGATTGAACGGGTTCGTGTCCTTCGTCGAAAACTATATTAATGGTTTCTTCGACTCTTATGTGTAGGATCAATGGAATTACTAAAGGGTTGTTTGTAAGTTTTTAAACCTAAATCATCTCACTAATATCTACATGATCAAAACATGTTATTCCTATGTGTTACTGTGAGATGACTTTCAATTTTACTTGATTAATTTTAATGAATTTAAATTAACCAACATTAGGTTAGATTCGGATTTAGTCTAAGCTCATCAAGTAATCTTTTCAAGAGATTAGCTTCCAGGTCGTGGCGAGGCACAGAGGCCTTCTTTGATCGGAACAACGACCACTTCCTTAGACAAAGCTAATTTCAAGAAATTGATAACTCGACTTACTTGAGACTACGTCTTGGTCTAACTAGTTATTTTTGAAAAGAGGCTCCCCGAGGCTCAATCATTTCGTAGGATTTTTGTTGGTTTATTTTTGAAAAGAGGCTCCCGAGGCTCAATCTTTCGAGGATTTTAGTTGGTTATGAGTCCTATCTAACCATTCTAAAAATAAAGGAAAAACTAAGCATGCAATTTCTAAGACTTAACAAAATACATTTTGTATTGGCTCCCCCTTGACCATTGAATCGAGTGGGTCTATTCACATAGTGAATTTGGTCCTTGGGAACCCAATACATGTTAGATCCTAAAGTTGAAATCAAAGTGGTCTTAGGGACCCATGCTTGGACATTTTTCTTATGTTGGTTTACTATAGACATATATGACTTATTGGTTGTATTTGAGTTAAACCCGAGTCCGCCTTGTTGTACACGGCCCTTTGTGATCCAAGTAAGAGGTCAAGTCCCTTGATCCCAAAGTGAACCTTTCCAACGTGTTCCTAAGGTCTTCGACTTGTGTTTTCAAAAGCGAGTTCTCAACTTCAAGCTTTTCAACTTGAGTTGAGTCCTCCTCTTGAATACGAGTAGTCGAAGAGGTTAGGAGACCTCATGTTTGAGAAGGTTAACCTCCTCAATTAGGGTCTCGACCTTGACTCGGACTTAGCTAGTTTCTTATTTAAAAATTTAATTGCACCATACAAAGTATTAAGTAACGACCGACTTACCCTTAATGATTCTTTTGAACCTGATACGGATCCGTGGCTTGTCTTGAATGGAAGCTCATCATCGGATTCGACTGACTCTTCTTCGGTTTCGTGAGTCGTCTCGGCTTGGCCATTAGAGCTTGGATATCGCCTTCTTCCTCCGATAACTCCTCCCAAGTAGCGTTAGCGCTTAGTCATCTTCCAACTAGATTGACTAGTTCGGATTCTATTTCGAGTCTACTTCCGATTCGACTCGCCTTCTTCCTTCGGGGTGGCTTGCTCATGGGCTTCTTCTTCTTGGAACTCGCAACTAACGCAATACTCTTCTCGGCCCGACCACGTTAGTTTGCTCATGTAATTCAAGTTCAAAACAATTCGCCTAACCTAATTTTAGAAAGGTCTGGAGACCTTGTAGGCATCGACCATGGATGCCCACAAGGTGGTCCTAGGAAACGAGTTAAGAGAATACCGATAAGGTCGCGATTCTCGACCTTTGTCCGATGGCATGGAGTTGGTTGACGATGTCTTGGATACGAGCATGTAGTTGAGTTGTGGTCTCGCTTTCCTGCATTTTCAAGTTATACAATTTATTTAAAAGTAAATCTCTTTTACATACCTTCGTGTCGTCGGTGCCTTCGTGTAGTTCCACTAGCTTGGTCCATAAGTCATTTGCACTAATGAAGGGGCCGACGCGGTTGAGCTCTTCCTTGGACAACCCACAATGCAAGATTTGAGTTGCCTTGGCATCGCTTCTACTTGTTTTTTCATGGAATTTGACCATTGATCGTGAACCCAAAGATTCACCATCTTCATTAATAGGAAGTGTGAAACCGGTTTGGATTATTTGATCCACATCTCTATTTGGGTTTTAAGAAAGCATTCCATCCTTCCCTTCAAATAATGAAAGTCATTACCGTTGTAAAACGGGGGTCTGGCGGTGCTAAACCCTTCGAGATTGGCCATTTAAAAACAAGAAGAAGAACGATTTAAAAGAATCTTGCAAAACACACACGAAGAATATTCCAAGACTTTCGCCTTGGATTAGTAAAAGTGGGGAAGTAAAAAGATATATAAAATGTAACTTGCAAAAAGAAATAAACAATCAAATGCGAATGTCGCTGAAGTTCCGAGGACAACCTTACTCGGGATCTAACCCGAAGGACAACCTTATCCGGATCCTAAAGCCTCTAATGCAATTCTATATGTAGGAGAAGATAAGCAAGTGAAATAATTATACGAAAACAGAAATAAATAAATAAAAAAATCTGTAAAAAAAAAAGAAAAACAAAGCTAGATTGGTGGTTTCACCGAATCTTAGCGCCCCCGGCTCTGATACCAATTGTTGGATCGAAAGTGTCGCTAGAGGGGGGGGTGAATAGCGATACGATGTCGTTAAAAAACTTTTGCAATAAGTAAAAAGCAAGTAGAGAGTGCACAGCGGAAATATAAAGTAGACAAGATATTTTTACGTGGTTCACAATCTTTCGATTGCTAATCCACGGCCCTAGTGATCCTTGATCACGTACGGAGGGCAATTCACTAAAACCACTCCTCGCTGAGGTAGGAGCAACGATTACAAAAAGAAATCAAGGCAAAGGGACACTCCCCCTTTCCTTGTTACGATTAAAGCACAAAGACAATTTAAAGAAGTAGAACTTAAATAAATATACCGACAACTCTTATAAGTAGAAGATGTAGCTTTCGTTGTCGGCGGCACTTCGTCGTAGCAAATGTGAGTAGTAGTAGCGGAGTTACGACGGCGTGTTGAGAGCTCTTGAATTCTTGTTATTTGCTTGGCTTGAACATGTCTATTTATGGATATTGATCTATGAATTTAGACATAGGTAGTGTCCAAGGTGAGGTTCTTATCCCAACACAAGGATGAGGTGTTTCAACCAACCACCTTGTGCCACCTCAAGGAAGCCTTCACGCCAAGAAGAAGAAGCCATCCAACTTGTGCCACATCATGGGAGCCAACCATCTTGTGCCACCTCAAGGAGGCCTTCACGCCAAGAAGAAGAAGCCATCCAACTTGTGCCACCTCAAGGAGGCCTTCACGCCAAGAAGAAGAAGGCTAACTCAAGGATGAGGTCCAAGCTTGGTGATGGTTTGGATGTCCACCTTGATGCCACATCACCCTTTGTACCAAAACACGAGTCAAGTCCAAATTCACCCCCCCAAATGAATTCTCGATTTGGAACTAGACTAGCAGTTGACTGTAGTAGACGACTGGTCAAAGGGTTTTGGACTGCAGTACAAGTTAGCTTAAAATATAAAGTACGATGGTTCTAACCATCTGATCTCGACCTAGACCTTCCATTGGAGGTATTGGGTCGGATCTACGCTTAACGACCTTGCTTCGCTTTCACACGAGCTTACCTTGTAGCCTCGCTTTCGGTCTTCACCCGAGTACCTCGGCTTCCTCCGAAGTCCCTCTGGCGTTGCCCGACCACCTCGGTTCCCACCGGGTGTCGCAGACCTTCCGCTCAACTTTAGCATTTCTGCACACTTAATTGAGCTCGTAAGATAACAAATATACCCTTAACTATTGAGCCTTTTGCCATAATCAAAATACCGGTTCGACTTTGGTGCCCACTGCACCAACAATCTCCCCCTTTTTGATTCATGGCAAACCGACACAAAAGTTAAGGAAAAATTAAGCATAACAGTAAGCTAGCATAATGATTAAGCATGAATGAGCTAGCATAAAGATTAAATATGAATGAGCTAGCATAATGATTAAGCATGAATGAGCTAGCATAATGATTAAATATGAATGAGCTAGCATAATGATTAAATATGAATGAGCTAGCATAATGATTAAGTATGAATGAGCTAGCATAATGATTAAGTATGAGTGAGAAATATTATTGTTCCAAGTTCTCCCCTTTGAGGTAACCTCCCCCTTGACCGAAGGTGAGTTCTTGAAAAATAATTTTTACTCCCTTAATAGTTGCTTAAGTAAACGGAATTACTTAATATAAAAGGTAATAATTTTGTTTACTTTCTTCCCTTTAATTTTGGTTAATTTTGGTTACTTTTGTGACTTTCTCCCCTTTGCCTTAACTCAAAAAGTTTGTAAATATATTTTAGGGTTTGTAAGTCCAAGCAAGTTCCCAATATGATTTCTAAGGTAAGACTTAGGCTAATTTCATAAAAGAAGCAAAAATAGAGTACATATATAGAAAAATTTAAATCCTACTCTATTACGCATACCTAACTTTTAATGTTGTTAAAGATTAAGCTAAAGTCTTGGAGAGTGTGCTTCATCCACAGATTTGAGAGACACACTCACCCATCGCAACATATTCGGTGGTAGATAAGGCAACCAATGCTTCCTCGCACAACCATCGGCATACTAAACATCGAGCAAAGAAAAATCTACTATATCTCTCTTTACATGTTTCTACCAAGATAAATGTTTCAAATCTTAAGTCTAAGGACATGGTCAGTTTATCTAGATTTTCAATCCGGAGGTTGATCGACGTAAACTTCTTCCTTAATGTATCCATTCAAAAATGCTGACTTGACATCCATTTGAAACAATTTAAAACCTCGATGTGCAAGATATGCTAACAACATTCGGATGGACTCTAGTCTTGCTACGGGCGTAGGGTCTCATCGTAATCTAAACCTTCGACTTGACTAAACCCTTTGCGACTAACCTGGCTTTATTTCTAACTACTTCACCTTTATCATCAAGTTTATTTCAAATACCCACCAATAATTGATTTTTCTTTAGGTGGTGGTACTAATTCCTGACTTCATTTCTAGTGAATTGAGCTAGCTCTTCTTGCATAGCAATAATCCAATGGGATCAAGAAGTGCTTGTTCAATAGTTTTGGGTTCGATTTTGAAATTAACGAGATTTGACTAAGGTTTGATGAAGCTCTAGTTCGAACCCCTAAATTTGGATCACCTATAACTTGATTGATAGGATGACTTGGGTGAGTTCTAGTTTGACTTGTTAGAGTCATCTATCACTTGGTCGATAGGATGACTTGGGTTAGGACGAGATTCAAGTTCAAGATCAGTCGGGTTCGCTATAAGTTGATTTGCTAGTTGGTTTTGTTAAGGATTGAACGGGTTCGTGTCCTTCGAAAAACTATATTAATGGTTTCTTCGACTCTTATGTGTAGGATCAATGGAATTACTAAAGGGTTGTTTGTAAGTTTTAAACCTAAATCATCTCACTAATATCTACATGATCAAAACATGTTATTCCTATGTGTTCTTGTGAGATGACTTTCAATTTTACTTGATTAATTTTAATGAATTTAAATTAACCAACATTAGGTTAGATTCGATTTAGTCTAAGCTCATCAAGTAATCTTTTCAAGAGATTAGCTTCCGTGTCGTGGCAGGCACGTGAGGCCTTCTTTGATCGGAACAACGACCACTTCCTTAGACAAAGCTAATTTCAAGAAATTGATAACTCGACTTACTTGAGACTACGTCTTGGTCTAACTAGTTATTTTTGAAAAGAGGCTCGAGGCTCAATCGTAGGATTTTAGTTGGTTTATTTTTGAAAAGAGGCTCCCGAGGCTCAATCTTTCGTAGGATTTTAGTTGGTTATGAGTCCTATCTAACCATTCTAAAAATAAAGGAAAACTAAGCATGCAATTTCTAAGACTTAACAAAATACATTTTGTATCCCCTGGACCATTGAATCGAGTGGGTCTATTCACATAGTGAATTTGGTCCTTGGGAACCCAATACATGTTAGATCCTAAAGTTGAAATCAAAGTGGTCTTAGGGACCCATGCTTGGACATTTTTCTTATGTTGGTTTACTATAGACATATATGACTTATTGGTTGTATTTGAGTTAAACCCGAGTCCGGCCTTGTTGTACACGGCCCTTTGTGATCCAAGTAAGAGGTCAAGTCCCTTGGATCCCAAAGTGAACCTTTCCAACGTGTTCCTAAGGTCTTCGACTTGTGTTTTCAAAAGCGAGTTCTCAACTTCAAGCTTTTCAACTTGAGTTGAGTCCTCCTCTTGAATACGAGTAGTCGAAGAGGTTAGGGAGACCTCATGTTTGAGAAGGTTAACCTCCTCAATTAGGGTCTCGACCTTGGACTCGGACTTAGCTAGTTTCTTATTTAAAAATTTAATTGCACCATACAAAGTATTAAGTAACGACCGACTTACCCTTAATGATTCTTTTGAACCGGATACGGACTCGGACTCTTCTTCGGTTTCGGAGTCGTGCTCGGTCGGCTTGGCCATTAGAGCTTGGATATCGTCTTCTTCCTCCGACAACTCCTCCCAAGTAGCGTTTAGCGCTTTCTTGGTCATCTTCCGAACTAGATTGACTAGTTCGGATTCTATTTCGGAGTCTACTTCCGATTCGACTCGCCTTCTTCCTTCGGGGTGGCTTGCTTGCGGGCTTCTTCTTCTTGGAACTCGCAACTAACGCAATACTCTTTCTCGGCCCGACCACGTTAGTTTGCTCATGTAATTCAAGTTCAAAACAATTGCCTAACCTAATTTTAGAAAGGTCCTTGGAGACCTTGTAGGCATCGACCATGGATGCCCACAAGGTGGTCCTAGGAAACGAGTTAAGAGAATACCTGATAAGGTCGCGATTCTCGACCTTTTGTCCGATGGCATGGAGTTGGTTGACGATGTCTTGGATACGAGCATGTAGTTGAGTTGCGGTCTCGTTTTCCTGCATTTTCAAGTTATACAATTTATTTAAAAGTAAATCTCTGTTACATACATTCGTGTCGCCGGTGCCTTCGTAGTTCCACTAGCTTGGTCCATAAGTCCTTTGCACTAATGAAGGGGCCGACGCGGTTGAGCTCGTCCTTGGACAACCCACATTGCAAGATTTGAGTTGCCTTGGCATCGGCTTCTACTTGTTTTTTCATGGAATTTGACCATTGATCGTAACCCAAAGATTCACCATCTTCATTAATAGGAAGTGTGAAACCGGTTTGATTACGATCCACATCTCGATTTGGTTTTAAGAAAGCATTCCATCCGACCCTTCCAATAACGAAAGTCATTACCGTTGTAAACGGGTCAGCGGTGCTAAACCCTTCGAGATGGGCCATTTAAAAACAAGAAGAAGAACGAAAAAAGAATCTTGCAAAACACACACGAAAGAATATTCCAAGACTTTCGCCTTGGATTAGTAAGGAAGTAAAAAGATATATAAAATGTAACTTGCAAAAGAAATAAACAATCAAATGCGAATGTCGCTGAAGTTCCGAGGACAACCTTACTCGGATCTAACCCAAGGACAACCTTATCCGGATCCTAAAGCCTCTAATGCAATTCTATATGTAGGAGAAGATAAGCAAGTGAAATAATTATACGAAAACAGAAATAAATAAATAAAAAATCTGTAAAAAAAGAAAAACAAAGCTAGATTGGTGGTTTCACCAATCTTAGCGCCTACCTGATACCAATTGTTGGATCGAAAGTGTCGCTAGAGGGGGTGAATAGCGATACGATGTCGTTAAAAACTTTTGCAATAAGTAAAAGCAAGTAGAGAGTGCACAGGAAATATAAAGTAGACAAGATATTTTTACGTGGTTCACAATCTTCGATTGTTAATCCACGGCCCTAGTGATCCTTGATCACGACGGAGGGCAATTCACTAAAACCACTCCTCCTCGCTGGAGGTAGGAGCAACGATTACAAAAAGAAATCAAGGCAAAGGACACTCCTTTCCTTGTTACGATTAAAGCACAAAGACAATTTAAAGAAGTAGAACTTAAATAAATATACCGACAACTCTTATAAGTAGAAGATGTAGCTGTCATGTCATGACTCGTAGCAAATGTGAGTAGTAGTAGCAGTTACGACAGTGTTGAGAGCTCTTGAATTCTTGTTATTTGCTTGGCTTGAACATGTCTATTTATGGATATTGATCTATGAATTTAGACATAGGTAGTGTCCAAGGTGAGGTTCTTATCCCAACACAAGGATGAGGTGTTTCAACCAACCACCTTGTGCCACCTCAAGGAAGCCTTCACGCCAAGAAGAAGAAGCCATCCAACTTGTGCCACATCATGGGAGCCAACCATCTTGTGCCACCTCAAGGAGGCCTTCACGCCAAGAAGAAGAAGCCATCCAACTTGTGCCACATCAAGGAGCCAACCATCTTGTGCCACCTCAAGGAGGCCTTCACGCCAAGAAGAAGAAGCCATCCAACTTGTGCCACATCATGGGAGCCAACTATCTTGTGCCACCTCAAGGAGGCCTTCACGCCAACTCAAGGATGAGGTCCAAGCTTGGTGATGGTTTGATGTCCACCTTGATGCCACATCACCCTTTGTACCAAAACACGAGTCAAGTCCAAATTCACCCCGGCCCAAATGATTCTCGAGGTCGAACTAGACTAGCAAATGACTGTAGTAGACGATCGGGTCAAAGGGTTTTGGAACAGCAAGTTAGCTTAAAATATAAAGTACGATGGTTCTAACCATCTGATCTCGACCTAGACCTTCCATTGGAGGTATTGGGTCGGATCTACGCTTAACGACCTTGCTTCGCTTTCACACGAGCTTACCTTGTAGCCTCGCTTCCGGTCTTCACCCGAGTACCTCGGCTTCCTCCGAAGTCCCTCTGGCGTTGCCCGACCACCTCGGTTCCCACCGGGTGTCGCAGACCTTCCGCTCAACTTTAGCATTTCTGCACACTTAATTGAGCTCGTAAGATAACAAATATACCCTTAACTATTGAGCCTTTTGCCATAATCAAAATACCGGTTCGACTTTGGTGCCCACTGCACCAACACAGTATTCATCGCATTTTGCCAAGATGTTGCATCTTTATCTTGGATTGCCTCGTCATATGTCCAGGGATCAGTTCATGTTCGCCAGGGACCAAATCAGAAGATTCTCCCAAGAACATGAATCTATCAGGCTGTCTCACAACCCTCCCACTACGATGAGGTATCTCCTATGTATCCTCTATGACATGCGGTGCAGTGACTTGTGGTATATCCTCTTGTACCGGTGGTACTGAAGAAGTGACTTCCCCTTTTAATTCCTCCAGAACAATTTTACTCTTGGGCTTGTGGCTCATCACATAGTCTTCCTCTAGAAATCTGGCGTTCGTGCTAACGATCACCCTCTGATCTCTAGGACTATAAAACAAACCACCCTTCGTTCCTCTAGGATAGCCAACGAACATGCGTACTTCTGTACGAGGTTCCAACTTACCAGCATCTGCCTTCAGCAGATGTGCTAGACTCCCCCAAATCCGAATATGTCTTAGACTAGGCTTTCGCCCAGTCCACAATTCTGTGGGAGTAGAAGGCACTGATTTAGATGGAACCAAGTTCAGAATGTACACCGCCGTATCTAGAGCATATCCCCATAACGAATCTGGCAACTCAGAATAACTCATCATCGATCTAACCATCTCCATAAGAGTCCTATTCCTTCGCTCTGCTACACCGTTCTACTGGGGTGTGTCAGGTGCAGACAATTGGGATTGAATCCCAGCCTCTGATAAGTAGTTCCTAAACTCTCCCAAGAGGTACTCATCACCATGATCAGATCGTAGTATCTTGATACTTTTACCTTGACGTTTCTCCACATTAGCCTTGAATTCTTTGAACTTGTCAAAGCATTCAGACTTGTGGCGCATCAAGTAAATGTATCCATATCTTGAATAATCGTCTATAAAAGAGATGAAATACTCAAAACCACCTCTAGCCTGGATAGACATAGGACCACACAAATCAGAATGAACCAATTCTAACACATCTTTAGCTCTATACCCCTTGGCCTTAAAAGACCTCTTGGTCATTTTACCCTCCAAGCAAGATTCACAGGTTGGGAAATCCTCCACCACTAATGAACCCAGAGGTCCATCAGCTATCAACCTTTGAATTCTGCTTAGGTTAATATGACCAAGCCTAAGATGCCAAAGATATGTTTGGTTCATCTTCGAAGGTTCTTTTCTCTTATTGGAATTAGAAGATGAGTTATTAACTTCTATTTGCATTGTGGGAGGTTTTGGTTCAAGTGTGTATAGATTTCCTATCAATGCACCTGAACAGATAATGTCCCTATTCATTTTTATAACAACTCTGGCATTAAAAGAAATAGAATATCCATCCATAAAAAATTTAGAAATCGAAATTAAATTCTTTCTAAATAAAGGTACATAAAGATAATTTTTAAGAACCAAAAGTATATTTTTCTCAAAAGATAAATGAACATCTCCCACTGCAACAGCCGCCACCTTCGTGGCATCGCCCAAGTACACGGTAATCTCCCCCTCAGCTAGTCGTCTAGTTTCCTGAAACCCCTGCAAAGTATTGCAGACATGATCAGTGGCTCCCGTATCTACACACCAGGTGCCGGTAGATAACACCGCTAAACATGTTTCAACGACTAGACCAAAAGATATACCTTTGTTCTGCTTGCGGTTGGGGCAGTCCTTCTTCCAGTGTCCAGTCTGCTTACAAGTGAAGCACTTGCTTTTCGGCTTCTTCACTCCTCCCTGAGTACCTCCCACCGCCTTCGCCTCAGTTTGTTTCTTCTTCTTCTTGCCTTTCATCTTAGAAGTAGAAACCTTTTGGGTCACCATGGCATGTGCCTGAGCACTCTGACGAAATAGCCCCTCTGCTGCCTGGAGTTCTGTCAGAAGTTCCGCCAACGAATACTACCTCTTGTTCATGTTGTAGTTCAGGCGAAACTGCTCAAAACTCCTAGGTAGAGACTAGAGAATGATATCGACTTAGGTTTCCCCATCGATCTCAGCTCCAAGGACCTCCAGCTCATTCAAATGAGCCATCATCTTGAGAACATGATCCCTTACGGGTGTCCCCTCGATCATGGTGGTCGTCATCAAGTTTCTCATGGCTTCTTGCCTCGCAGCCCAATTTTGGTGTCCAAAAAGTTCTTTGAGATTGAGCATCATGTCATAAGCAGTGGGCATGACTTGATGCTGATGTTACAGCACATTTGACATAGATGCCAAAATGTAACACCGCGCTATCTCATCGGCCTTGATCCACTTCTTATAACTCTCTCTCTCCTTTTCCCCAGAATCATCTGCAGGCTTAGGAGGGCACTCTTCGAGGAGTACATATTTGTATTCCTCAGTAGTCAAGACAATGTCAAGATTCCTCTTCCAATCAACATAGTTGGGTCCAGTAAGTTTATTCTCTTCGATCACGAAGTGGGTTGAAAGTCATTTTGAAAGAAAACCTAAGAATCACATAGATCAAAACATTAGATTTCAAAAAATTATTGATTCCTCAAACAATAAAATTTTAAAATCAACCAACACCTCAAAACACCGAGAATATCGTATGCCACGATAGTATGGACGTATACGAATTCTACATTTGTAAGAGGAGGTTTTACCCATTAATTTTACTATCTTGTCAACCTAACTTTTTGACAAGTAAAATTAATAGTTGGTTCCTCTTTGGCCCTACAAATAAAAGCAGTGACTCCGATGGGGAGGATACTTATATTTGTATCTAAGTGTTCACCATTACTCGGTACCAAGTTAATTATCTCGGGTTATGTGCCTTCCGATGGAGAAGTACACACACTCCTTAATAATTTCCTATAACCATATTTGACCTTGTGATCCGCAAACAAACTCATCCGATGGGGAGGAAGGCACTCAGAGCCAACGCGCAAGTTTGTTTGCATCACTTGTCAAATCGTAATGGAGGCCATGGGAATTTATAAAAATATCCCTCTCCCACTTAGTAATTTGAAAATGAGGAATTTTCTAGCCTATGACATGCATATCAAACAATAAGCAATAAATATGAAAAATAAATTATTTTCTAACTATTATGACTTTTGTCTTCAATATGTCTCCCGTCGCATTGCCTTCTCGTCCGCTCCTCCTACGCCATGTACGAGCCATCCGAAGATCTGAGCCGAGACTAAAATCTATTTTAATTTACATTCATCGATCCTATACTCCATGAGGGAGTGTACATGAAATATAGACCGAAAGTAAACTAAAATAAAAGGAGTGGCTAAACAATACCGTATCTAATTTACAAAAAATTAAATACTAGTCTCGTCAACCCCGAGGATTCAACAAAATAAACATTTACACACATACAATCACATACACACATATGGCCATAATAGTTGGATCTTATGCCTACAATCAAAGAGTTAACCTACGCATATCCTACTATTATCCGGCACATATAATATATGAAAAGTGCATAAAAATTAACCAAATCCTAAACACACAAAATCGGAAACTTTGGCTCTGATACCAATTGTTGGGTTGATCCGTGAGGGAAAACTTCGCTTCCCACTTCAACTCGGTCGCTTGTTCATGGCGATCCCATCGATGTCCACGGATTAAAAATTTAATCCTAGACAAAAGGAAACACCCAAGCAACCTTGTCATCGTCGTACTATTTGTTGGTGCAATCGGCCCAGGTTGACTCGAGTTTGACTCGAGCAGTACCTTGATAGTATTTTGATGATAGACAAAACTCATGACATGGGATTGTCATGGGAAAGTCCAACATGGGGTTGGCATGGAAAATCCAAGCATGGAGCTCGTGAAGTCCATAAAGCCTGGCATGGGAAAGTCCAGCATTGAACCAAGCAGCAATACGTAAATCAGAAATGCATTGCGAAGCCGTGCGCTTGGTGCATTTGGGAAGTCTTGAGGACTTGGTAAGTTCACTAGGCTCGGGGTCCTTGAGTCGGTGAAGGATGACATTGTGAAGTCGTGCACTTGGTGCATTCGAGGGACCGCCGGACGGGGAGCGAATGGAGTGAGCCCAAGGGGAAGCATACTTCTAGGGTATGAGACGCGAAGGATGGCGTTGCGAAGCCGTGCGCTTGGTGCATCCGAGGGACGTAGGCCGAGGGAAGAGAGCTTCAGTGGGGAACTCCATGAGGGATAAGGTGGACTTGGCCAAGTGGCTAAGACTGAGTGTCGGAGGCTTAAACTTGATGTTTGAGGGTTTACCCGACGGTCGGATGCTCAAACAACTTGGTGTTTAAGGTTTTGCCCGACATCAGTCGACTGGCATAGGTGCCAGTTCGACTGGTCCAAGTCAACTAGGGTTCGACTGGTGTAAGGCTAGGGTTTTGTGCTTGATGATCCGCCATGGGTGGCGGTCGTGATCGATAGCCGAAAGGATCGGCCGCGGGATGGCAATGATCGGATGGGAGTGTCGTGAGCACCTGAAGCGCCCGTAGCCGAACGCAGCGATTACTAGTCACCCGATCGATGGGCATCATCGATCGTAGGTGATCCGTTGGAACTTGTCTAACGTGGATCTGGCCGTTGTGAGACAACGGCTACAGCGGGGCCTTTTGGTAGTCGCATAATATAGCTCGATAGGAGCTCGAGATGGAGGTTTTTGCAATGGTTTTTGTGGAGCTATTGGAGGGGAATTGTTGCTGCATTCCAGTCCTTCAAGAGCCAATCAAAGCAAGCAACAAACAAGTGATCAAAAGCAATCGGTGAAAAGTGTTTCTTTTGTATTGTATTTGTATTCTTGTTTGTATTTGTATATTACTGTTGTAATTGTTTGTGAGAGGTTTCTCCACCTCCGACGTGTAGTCGAGAAGGAGTTTAGTTAGTACCGTGCGCATAACTAGAGCTCGGTGAGCTCGCCCGTGGAGTAGGAACCATTTGGTTCCGAATCACGTATATCTTGTGTTGTGTGATTGTGTATTGTTGTTAGTTTCATTATTATTGTTATTCCGCTGCGCTAACAACAATCGTAGACAAGCAACGCAACGAGAACGAGCGAATTCCGACATCCATCGATTGAGGGCTATTCACCCCCCTCTAGCCGGTCGTCCCGATCTCACAACAAGTGGTATCAGAGCCGAGGTCGCTCTTCAAGGACTAACCGCTGCGAGAGCACTACAAGATGGCCGGCTACAACCTTCAACCACCCAAATTCGAAGGAGACTTTCTATGGTGGAGAAGAAAAATGGAGGTATACCTAGAAACCGATTTTGATTTTATGATTATTATAGAAAACGGTTTTGAAATGCCTAGGGACAAGTACAACAAGCCAATTGAGAAGTCAAAATGGACCCAAGACCAAATCAAAGACTTCAAGACAAATCTCAAGGTAATCAAGTTGATTAGTGATTTGTTACCTAACACTATTTGGTCTAGATTGGGTGATTATAGGGATGCAAGGGAATTATGGAATAAGGTAATGAAATTCCAAGAAAATTTCCAATCGGCACAAGTAGAGGAGAATGTCGAAGAAGAATCACCATCCATTTTTGAAGATGTGGATGACTTGGTGGAGACCTCCACCTCTAGCGTTGAGGGGGAGGAAAGGATTTCGATTCCGGAGCAAGATCAAAATGAAGCTTCTACCTCCGGAAGAAGTGAAGAGGCCTCCACCAACTCCCTAGGTTACTCAAGTGTTGTAATTTTAAATAAAAATCACATAATATGCTTTGAGTGTAGGGAGAAGGGGCATTACAAGAGCAAATGCCCTAAATTGGCTAAGGAAAAGGCATCAACATCAAAAGTCAATCCAAAGTCAAAGGATGTCGGTGTTCCCAAAATCAAGAGCAAAGAGCACATTGTGTGCTTTAAATGCAACCAAAAGGGACACTATCGAAGCCAATGCCCTATGGGGAGGAAGAAAGGGCAAGAAGGTGCAACTCATGTAGGGGGAGCTCCTAAAGCTAACCCTAAGGTAAATTTATTTAATGCACCTTTAATTCCTAGAGTTAAAAAGCATGCTAAGAATTATTTTAGCTCTCTTGCTATTGTTAATGAAAAGCATGCTAGGAGAAACAATAAGGTTTATTGCTTAGGTGCCAAGCATGTTCATATGACTAAAGACAAACCTAGGACTCATAATTCTAGAAATATCTTGCCTAGGGAGTCAATTAGGAGAGTAGAAGAAAATTTGGGTATTAATCCCAAAAAGTCTAGGCACATGCCTAAGAAGAAGAGGCCTTCCCAAAAACCTAATGAAAATTCAAAAATGGGAAAATTAGATCTAGAGAACCAAGTCTTGAGGTCAAGACTTGAGAGAATAGAGAAAGCCCTTAGAATCATAGAAAATTCAATTCTAGGTTCTAATGCCCAAAAGTCAAGACCTAAGGTTCAAAAACGGTCTAAGGGCAATGAAGGTTTGGGTCACAAACCTAAGCCCAAGAATACTTATCATAATGTTCCATTTAATTATGGAACTATTTCTAGGTCTAGGAAAACCAAGGCTAATAGGGAAGTCATCCCTAAGACTAGTCATGGTGTGTGCTTAGTGGCTAAGGACTTAAGGAAAACCAAGAAAGCCACTAAGAAGGTCAATGGAGGAGTCACCTCTAGAGTTGACCTAAGTAAGACCCATTTGACTAAGGTTTCAAAGCCAAAAAGGGTCATTAGAAAGGTATCTAGGGAAGTTATCCCTAGGGAATACCTTGTTAACCCAAGGAGCTCCAATAGATATTGGGTTCCTAAGAGCGTGATTGATTCACGCTAAATGGGTTAGGGTGTGTCAACCCTAAGTGGATGGGTGGTTAACCTAGCCATTGTGAGTTGACACATTAGGGTGTGCCAATATGGTTTGAGAAGTTAAAAATGATTTAAATTGGCACAATTAGGTCATAGAAGTCATGGTGTGCCATTTTGGGTTTTTGGCACACTAGGGAGATGAATGGCATTAAGGCAAAATTGGTTTAATCTCTAGAAATGGCAAATTGATTTTAACGCTTAGGTATTCTATACCTTAGTATATTTTGGTTGCCATGATTTATTTGCCTTGCCATGTCATGACATCATCTTCATTCTTATCTATAAAAATGTCATGATCATGTTTAGATTTATATTTAGATGTCATGTATGCCTAGATCTCATTCACATGCCATGACATCATCATATTGGCATATGGTTTTACTTATATCATATCTATGCCATAATCATCATCATGCATAAATTAAAATGAAATTAAGGACTATGGCATGATTTGATGGGAATCAAATAATATTGCCTAGAAATATGCATGAGAACATAAACAAAACAAAACCCACATCTCACAAAAATTTGACTTGTATGTGTTTTTACACATCTAGATATTGGTAAGATGTTTAGGAAAAAGAAAATAAAGGTTTGAAAAACATTTTAAAAACATTTTTAAAAACCTTGGTGAAGCCTATCTTTTGATAGCTATCACCATTGAATGCGATGATACAAAGAGGGCTCTTTATTGAAGCTTTTCTTAAATTTTGGACTTTGTATCAATCTCCTAATTTAATGGGTAAAATAATTTTCCAATATTTTTCACCCATAGTGTTTATGATAAGTAATATACACACCAAATTTCAAGAATTTTAAACTTATGTATATTTACTTATGGATTTCGGTAATCCATTTTTGAAATCAAATCCAAATGAGATTATCGATCGCCATGGATGAATGATCGATGATGAGGGTGGAAGCCGTGATTTCCGATTTTGATCATTGTAAGCTGATTTCGGGTAAATCTTATTGGTTAGGCCCATGTTCAGCTAGGTTAAGGTCCCCTAACCACTCCTAACCCTAGGATATGCTTGGGAGAGCATTAGAGAGGGTGGAAATCCATTGGATATGGATTAGGAGTTGGGTTGAGGGTGAGTATCAATTTTAAGGTGGATGAGTGTTCATTGTTGAACTTTGCCTTAATTTTGTTTTGGTTTAATGTTCCTATTGGCTTAGGGACTCTTCAAGGACATTGTTGGTGCAATGATCAAGGGGGAGCAAGCCTCTAGGGGGAGGTATCCATCATGGGAAGATGGATGTGTATTTCCTCATGGGAGGAAAATTGGGTTGCCTCTCTTTAAGTGATATGGGATCACTAGAAAGATTGTAGGCATGTGTTCCTCCAAGGGAGATATTGTAAGATCTCATTGGGATATGAGACATTCATACCCTTGGGGAGGACCTTTTTTGATGTAATGTCAAAAATAGGGAGAAGTTACCAAGTTACCAATTAGGTTTGGAATTCTCATTTGGGATATGAGAATTGCCAATATGGGAGAATTGGTAGATTTGAGATGGTAGTTTTGTCAATCATCAAAAAGGGGGAGATTGTTGGTGCAATCGGCCCAGGTTGACTCGAGCAGTACCTTGATAGTATTTTGATGATAGACAAAACTCATGACATGGGATTGTCATGGGAAAGTCCAACATAGGGTTGGCATGGAAAATCCAAGCATGGAGCTTGGTGTGGAAGTCCAAGGGGGAAGCCTTGGCATGGGAAAGTCCAAAGCATTGCGAAGCCGTGCGCTTGGTGCTTGGTGAGAAATGCATTGCGAAGCCGTGTGCTTGGTGCATTTGGGAAGTCTTGAGGACTTGGTAAGTTCACTAGGCTCGGGGTCCTTGAGTCGGTGAAGGATGGCATTGCGAAGCCGTGCGCTTGGTGCATCCGAGGGACCGTCGGACGGGGAGCGAATGGAGTGAGCCCAAGGGGAAGCATACTTCTAGGGTATGAGACGCAAAGGATGGCGTTGTGAAGCCGTGCGCTTGGCGCATCCGAGGGACATAGGCCGAGGGAAGAGAGCTTCGATGGGGAACTCCATGAGGGATAAGGTGGACTTGGCCAAGTGGCTAAGACTGAGTGTCGGAGGCTCAAACTTAATGTTTGAGGGTTTACCCGACGGTCGGATGCTCAAACAACTTGGTGTTTGAGGTTTTGCCCGACATCAGTCGACTGGCATAGGTGCCGGTTCAACTGGTCCAAGTCGACTAGGGTTCGACTGGTGTAAGGCTAGGGTTTTGTGCTTGGCCGATCGCATGGGATCGGCAATGATCGATGCGATGTGATGATCACGAGGATGGCAATCGACTAATGGGAGTGTCGCGAGCAGACGCTCCGTAGCCGACCGGGCGATCGACTACTAGGTCACCACCAAGCGATGGGCATCATCGACCGATCGTAGGTGATCCGTTGGAACTTGTCTCGACGTGGATCCGCCATTGTGAGACAACGACTACGAGGGGCAATGATCGGGCCTTTTGGCAATGATCGCTAGGCACGAAAATAGCTCGATGCAGGTTATAAAAGGAGCTCGAGATGGAGGTTTTTGCAATGGTTTTTGTGGAGCTATTGGAGGGGAATTGCTGCTGCATTCCAGTCCTTCAAGAGCCAATCAAAGCAAGCAACAAACAAGTGATCAAAAGCAATCGGTGAAAAGTGTTTCTTTTGTATTGTATTTGTATTCTTGTTTGTATTTGTATATTACTATTGTAATTGTTTGTGAGAGGTTTCTCCACCTCCGACGTGTAGTCGAGAAGGAGTTTAGTTAGTGTCGTGCGCATAACTAGAGCTCGGTGAGCTCGCCCGTGGAGTAGGAACCATTTGGTTCTGAACCACGTATATCTTGTGTTGTGTGATTGTGTATTGTTGTTAGTTTCATTATTATTGTTATTCCGCTGCGCTAACAACAATCGTAGACAAGCAACGCAACGAGAACGAGCGAATTCCGACATCCATCGATTGAGGGCTATTCACCCCCCTCTAGCCGGCCGTCCCGATCTCCCAACACTATTCGTTTAGAGTGGTCACTTAAACAAACTTATTGTTCAAGCAACCTACCTCTATTCTACGAGTAGTCGCGGAATAGATGATGTACGGATCACCGACTTTTGTGTTTATGTTTGGGATCCAAGTATTATTTAGCCACAAAACAGAATATATCATGCACATAATTGAAAAACAAATATAAACATGATACAAGAGAAAATAGAGAATCGATATACCTCTCGATCTTCTATTGTATGACCTTCCTCCTTTCGGACATCGTGTGGGCGACGATCTACCAAAAGTTGAAGCTCCTAGATCACCAATCTTCCTTCCTTGCTCATTCCGAGCAAGAGGAAGAATAGAAACAAGCCTCTTTTCCTTCTTTCAACCAACCACCAACCACCAAGGTTGGAGCTTGCCACCGGCCAAGAGGGAAGAGGAGATTAGGGTGGAAACCGGCCAAGACACCAAGGGAAAGCCCTAAATCTTGTTTCCACCAGCCAAGGAGAAGGAAAAGGGAAGCTTTGGCCACCGGCCAAGGTGAGGAAGTAGCTGTTTGGACACCGACAAGATTGAAGAAGGAGATAAGAAAACTATTTCCTTATTTGGTGTCGCCAAGCTCCAAAACCCTAGCCCTTGCTTCTTGCCGCCAAGTTCCAAAACCCTTGCTTCTCTTGATTGTCCTCCACACCAACCCTAAGCCTCCTTTTATAGAGTTTAGGGATAAGCCTTGTTTTAATCTCCACCATTGGTTCTAGGGATTTAATCTCAACCGTCGGATCTAGAGATTTAATCTCAACCGTCGGATCTAGATATTTAATCTCTACCTTTGGATATAGAGATTTGTTTCTATCCATTGGATCTAAGCTTCATGAGGTGTTAATAGGCTACAATAGGGACCATGAGGAGGAGTTGGATCTTGGCCACCCATGGATCAAGCCCACATAAAGTCCGATCCATTAATGATAATCCAATCCACTAAAGGATAATCATTGATCTACCTCACCAACCCCCATAAGTTAATATGGGCTCCATATATTATATGTACATTTTCTCTCCGTGTTTAAGATCTCGAATGTCCATCGATTAATTAATTTACTGACCATTAATTAATCAACATCTAACTCCATGAGTAGTACCACTCAACCTTTTCATCATGTCAGACCATGTCCACCTGCAGGGTTTACATGATGAACCTTATGAGCTCCTCAAGGGGACATCATCATCCTAATATATAGGACACGGTTTCCTCCTATAATCAACGGCACACCATATAGATAATATCATCTCCCAACTTACCGAGCCTATCAATTTAATCTATAAATCTCGCCCATTGGTAAATCAAAGAGATGAATACTAAGTATATGTGCCCGTTATTATATCGGGATTAAGAGTATGTACAATATAATATCTGAGGTCCGATTCGATTATGTAGTCAGCAATAAATCGAATCACCTCTAAGTCGGTCCTACTCAATACACACAAAGTGCACTAGTGTGATTCTATGATCAAGACAAACCAATCCCAAATCACACTACAACCATTCCAATATTTTGTCCAAAGTTATCTCGGTTGTGAGTCTTTACTTATACTTTATAAGGAATCGATAACATGATCTCCCGTGTGACACCACACACCATGTTATCTACAATGTTATGTATTAGACAATATGCATAGCCATAAAAATATGCAAACAATGATCATGTGATTCTTATTTCAAAATAAAGATATTCATACAAAAGATAGACATTTCAGCATACATCCCAACAAAGACAATGTCCAGATTCCATTTCCAATCAACATAATTAGGTCCAGTAAGTTTGTTTTCTTTTACAATCACAGCAAGTGAGTTGAAAGCCATTTTGAAAAACCTAAGAATCACAGTGATCAAAACATTAGATTTCAAAATTTTATTGATTCCTGAAACAATAAAATTTTAAAATCAACCAACACCTCAAAACACCGAGAATATCGTATGCCACGATAGTGTGGATGTATACGAATTCTACATTTGTAAGAGGAGGTTTTATCCATTAATTTTATTATCATGTCAACCTTACTTTTTGACAAATAAAATTAATAGTTGGTTCCTCTTTAGCCCAATAAATAAAAGCAGTGACTCCGATGGGGAGGATATTTTTATTTGCATCTAAGTGTTTACCATTACCCGATACTAAGGCAATTATCTCAGATTATGTGCCTTCCGATGGGGAAGTACACACGCTCCTAAATAATTTCCTATAACCATATTTGACCTAGTGATCCGCAAAACAAACTCATCCAATATGGAGGAAGGCACTCAGAGCCAACGCGCAAGTTTGTTCGCATCACATGTCAAATTGTAATGGAGGCCCCGAGAATTAAAAAATATCCCTCTCCACTTAGTAATTTAAAATTGAGGAATTTTCAAACACACAACATGCATATCAAAAAATAAGCAATAAATATGAAAAAATAAATTTTCCAACTATTATGGCTTTTGTTTTCCAATATGCTTCCCGTCGTGTCGCCACCTCATCCGCTCCTCCCTTTACCATGCGCAAGCCACAAGGGGATCCGAGCCAAGATAAAATATTTTAATTTACATCCATCGATCCTATACTCCACGAAGGAGTGTGCAACATATCTAGATCGAAAGTAAATTAAAATGAGCGACTAAACAATATTGTATTTAATTACAAAAATTAAATACTAATTAGCCTTGTCAACCTCGAGGATTCAAATAATCAATTACAATCATACACACACAATCACATACATTCACATAGCCATAATAGTTGGATCTTATGCCTGCAAGCAAAAAGTTAGCCTACACACATCCTACTATTATCCAGCATAAACAATATATGATAAATGCGTGAAAGTAACCGAATCCAAACACACAAAACTGGAAATCATGGCTCTGATACCACTTGAAGGGAAGTGTTTCGCTTCGCTTCAGTTGCTTGTGCATGGCAATCCTATCTTGCATCCTCGGATTAAAATTTTATTAATTAAAACTAATCCGGACAGAGATGGATTACCCAAGCAATCAATTCATCATTGTGCTATTTGATTTGAGTGGTCGCTTGAACAAGATTGTTGTTCAAGAAACCTAACCCATTTCCTCGATTAGCCACGGAATAGATTATGAACGGATCACCGGTTTTTGTGTTTATAATCGGGGTCCATGTCAATTAACAACATGCAAAATACAAAAGAAAAAGAATTAAAATTAAACAAGATTATACCTCTTGTTTTACCTCTTGATCTTCTATTGTATTCCTATCCTCTTCTTGGACATCGTGTGGGCGGCGATCTTCCAAGAATTGAAGCCTCCAAGACCATGTATCTTCCCTTTCTTGCTCACTCCGAACAAGGGAAGAAAACCCTCCCTTCTTCTCCTATCTTGTGCCAAACACAAAGCCTTCTCCTCTTCTCCTTGCTTGTACCGACCACCAAACTCCAAGTGTGGTGTTCGCCGACCCTAAGAAGAGGAGAGGAGATTGAGGAAGAGAGAACCCTCTTCCTCCTCGCTTGTTGCCACCGGCCCTAGGAGAGGGAGAGGAGGCATTGGCCCTTGGAAAGGGGGAAGGAGGCATCGACCCTAGGAGAGGGAGAGGAGGCGCCGACCAAGAGAAAAGAAGAGGAAGAAAAAACCCTAACCCTAACCTCTCTTGTCGTTGGCCAAAAAGAAGCAAAAACCTTAACCCACTTTCCGCCCCCCCCCCCTTTTCCTCCTTTTATAGATCTAGGCTTCATGAGGTATTTATAATAGGCTACAATAGGGACCATGAGGAGGAGTTGGATCTTGGCCACCCAATGGATCCGAACCACATATAACTCGATCCATTAATGATGATCCATTCCACTAGAGGATCATAATTGATCTACCTCACCAACCCCCATAATTAAATATGGGCTCCACATATTATTTGTACAATATATCTTCCTGTGTTTAAGATATCGAATGTCCATTAATTAATTAAATTATTAAAAATTTAATTAATCAATATCTAACTCTATGAGTAGTACCAATCATCCTTATCATCATGTTGGACCAAGTCCACCTGCAGGATTTACATGATGAACTTTATGAGCTCCTCAAGGGGACATCATCATCCTAGTGTATAGGACACGGTTTCCTCCTATAATCAACGACACACTATTTAAACAATATTATTTCCCAACTTACCAGGCCTATGATTTAACACATAAATCCCGCCCATTGGTAAATCAAAGAAATAAATACTAAGTACATGTGCCCGTTATTATATTGGGATTAAGAGCATGTACACTATAATATCTGATGTCTGATTCAATTATATAGTCAGTATAAATTGAATCACCTCTAAATCGGTCCTGCTCAATACACACAAAGTGTACTAGTGTAATTCTATGGTCAAGATAAATCAATACCAAATTACACTACAATCATGCCAATGATTTGTCCAAAACCATCTTGGTTGTGAGCCTCTGCTTCTACTCTACAAGGAACTGATAACACAATCTTCTGTGCGACACCACACACCATGTTATCTATAATGTAAAGTATCAGACAATACGCATAAATATAAAATGCAAACAATGATCATGTGATTCTTATTTCAAAATGAAGATATTCATACAAAAGCCAAGCTTTTAGTATACATCCCAACACCTTGGACTTTTCCTTGCCATTTATCCATACTTGGACTTCTCCATTGCCAAGACTCCAATCTTGGACTTCCACTCGAGTCTCACTCGAGCTGGTCAACCTTGACTTGAGGCTAATTGCTTCAACAATCTCCTCCTCACAATCTCCTCCATATGACCTTGGATATCTCAATCATCCACTAGTCATATGGTCAACATATGGTCAAACCATATTATCAAACCCATTGACAAACAATTGTCAAATATCAAAATCCTACTCGAGTCCTACTCAAGTTTGGTCAATCATGACCTGGGTCAATTACACCAACACTTTAGAGTTCGTATAGTTCTAGGTGAATTATAACACCTTTAAAGAGAAGTGAAACTTTCAAAAAATTAAGGCTATATTGGTTCAGGAGTAAGGGTGGTTAAAGAAAATGAAGGATCACTCCATCCAATGGAAGTAAGGCTAAACCATGCCCCCAGGGGCACGACGTGGTGGTTCCGAGCGAAGGGCTCCTCTGAACTGGCCTGGGGTCGATTCCGCCTACCAGCAGCGCGCGCTGGGCGGGTGGAGGTGCTCGATGCCCCCCTGTCCCAACGTGGTCGGTCCATCAGGCGCCCACGAGCTCGTACGCCACGGGCCACCCGTCACCCTGATTTACTCTCGTCAATTGGTGGGGACTCTAGTTGAAGGCCTTGGGGCGGGGTCGGTTGGCCCTGTGGATTAGTGGGCGCAAGCCCGACACCACAGGTTAATCAAAAAAAAAAAAGGCTAAACCAAGTAAAAAAAGGTAAGACCCTTTTAAAAGTTAAAGAGGGTGGTGGACTCTATAAAGAAAGGAAGTGCTATTTTTATAATAAAAGTGGTCACTTCATGAAGGATTGTCTGAAAAGAAAGATTTGGTTCGAAAATAAAGGTAAATATTATGTTTTAATAAATTTCGAATCAAATCTTATTGAAGTACCTAATAATACCTGGTGGTTGGATTTTCGTGCAACTACTCATGTGTCACATATTATGCAGGGATTTCTTTCTATCCAAACCATAAACGGAACATAAAATTTTATGTATATGGGGAACAAAATAAAGACATGCACGAATAGAAGGAATTGGGATATACAGATTGATCTTGGACACTAGCTGTTCTTTAGATCTAGAAAATTGCCTATATGTTCCTGTATATGCTAGAAATTTAATTTTTGTTGGAAAGTTGGATGTTATAGGATTTAACTTTAAGATTGGAGATGGTATAGTTTCTATATATAAACATGAGTACTATTACGGTTTTGGTACTTTAATAGATGGTTTATACCATTTAAATCTTGATGTTAACTTTACCAAATCTCTATTTCATGTTGAACATGTTATTGGTACTAAATGTAGTGCACATAATGAGAGTTCTGCTTATTTGTGGCATCAAAGATTAGGTCACATATCCAAAGAAAGGATAATGAGACTAATGAAAAGTGAAATATTACCTCAATTGGATTTTGATGATTGAGATATATGTTTGGGTTGCATTAAAGGAAATCAAACTAAACATATATCAAGAAAGCCAACCACAAGAAGCGGTCAACTACTTGAATTGATACACACTGATATCTTTGGTCCTTTTGATGTTCCGTCTTGGAATAGTTAAAAGTATTTTATCACTTTTATTGATGACTTTTCACATTATTGCTATTTATACTTACTGCATGAAAAATCTCAAGAGTGGGCATCTTTGAGGTGTTTGTTAATTGTTAGGGCAATCTCTTGCCATGATAAGGTTTTGATGTGTGTGGCAAAGTGTTTAAGTTAGTTTGTAATTGTGATTTGATATTTACGTTGAAGTCGTGCAAGACTTAGTAATTCGCACATGGAGCCTAGGCGAGTTTCACATCTCATGACTCAGTCTTTGAGTCGGAGAAGGATAGCTTTGCGGAAGCCGTGCGCATGGAGCATCCAAGGGACCGCCGGACGAGGAGCTTGGAGTGAAGCCAGAGGAAGTAGACTTCAGGGCGAGACACGAAGGATGGCGCTGCAGAGCCGTGCGCTTGGCGCATCCGAGGGACGTGGCCGGACGAAGACAACTTCGTAGGCGAGGGACTCCAAGGGATGAGAGTGAGCGAATATAACCCGGGAAGGGGTAGTAGCTCCTAGGTGAAACTTGGTCATTTGGCTAAGTGTCGTATGAGTTTTCCCAACATCAGCCGACTGTCATGGAATGGCAGTCGATTGCTCTGAGTCGAATGGGTTCGACTAGTATCCGACTCATGGGCATTTGAGCGTCATGGATCATGCGGATCGGCGATGTTGTGATCACCGATCGCTAAGGGATGGCGGTGACGATGACATTGCACGGTAGTGGAGTCGAGCTCACGGAGCACTCGACTGATGGTACATCAGTCGATTGATGGCAAGATCAGTCAACTGATGATGATACCATTGGATGAAATCCAACGTGGAAAGTGGTTGTTATTGGGCAATGGCTACAGGACCAGTCGACTGATCGGGGCATCAGTCGACTACTCCTGTGTCAACAGGAAGAAACCCTCTTTCTCTATAAAAAGAAAGGGGATGAGGCTTTGGGAGGCTAATGCTTGAACTCCAATCTTCTCCCAAAGTGTCATAAACATCTTCCCACTCTTCTTACTTGCTTTTACTTCATTCTTATTGTAAGAAGAGTGATCTTGGTTGTAAAGGTTACCTCCACCTAGCTTGGTACAAAGGAGAGACCAATAGTGATTGGCTTTGGAGGAGTGATTCACCTTGGACGAATCGGACCGTGGATTAGCGGCGTAGCCGTGAACCACGTTACATTTTGTGTTAGTGTTTGTATTCTTCTTTGTTTGTTTGTTTGTCTTATTTTTGTTAATTCCGCTTGCGCTAATTAGTTTTGTAGATGAGAAAATACCGTCATCCATCGATAGAGGGTTATTCACCCCCCTCTAGCCGACCGTTCGATCCCCTACAAGTGGTATCAGAGCAAGGTTGCTTGTCAAGGACTAACCGCCGCAACAAGCACTTCATCAAAAGATGGTCGGCTCCAACATTCATCCACCGAAGTTTGAAGGAGAATTCGCTTGGTGGAAGAAGAGAATGGAGGTATTTTTCGAAACGGATTTTGATATTATGATTACAATGGAATCCGATTTAGTTTTGCCTAGGGATGAAGAGGGGAAGCCAATAGAGAAGTCAAGGTGGACCAAGAGGCAAAGAGAGGAGCACCTTGCAAATTCAAAAGCCAAGCACCATCTCTACAATGTGCTTCCTCAACAAGAAATAAATAGAATTGGAGAATGCCTAAGTGCCAAGGAGATGTGGGAGAAGCTAGTAGAGCTTCATGAAGGTACCTCGGAGGCTAAACTTGCAAGAAGAGATCTCTTTCTCTCCCAACTATCCAACATAAAATTAGAAAAGGGAGAAAAGGTAACTTCATTGCATTCTAGGTTTAAAGAGATTTTAATTGGGCTAACAAGTGTAGGAGAAAAGCTCTCCAACCGAGATATGATAATGAAGGTCATAGATGCTTTTCCCCGATCATCCAAGTGGAGTTCAATGGTGGACTCATTCTATATTTCAAAGAATCTAGAGGTAAGTACTCTAGATGAATTTTTCTCCACTATGGAATTGCATGAATCTAGGCTTGAAGGAATACAAGAAGAGCCAAAAATCCAACCTTCAAGAGGAGTAGTATTTTTGGCAAACAAGGGGAAGAAGAAGATAGAAATCCCCTCCTCCTCCGATGATGAAGCATCCTCATCCTCCTCCATGGATAGCACGGAAGAAGCCTATATGGTAAGGAGGGTAAGACGTGCATTAAAAGGTTTTAGATTTAATAAATCCAATGATAGGAGTAGAAGACCAAGGGGGAAGGTCATTTGTTACAATTGCCAAGGAGAGGGACACATAAGGGACAATTGCCCCCTCCTAAACAAGAGCAAGGAAGAAAGGAAAAAGAAGGAAGAAAAGAAGAAGAAAAAGGGGAGCAAGAAGAAAAAGGAAGAAGAGAAGAAAACAAAGGAAAAGGGAAAGGCCAAGGCATTCAAAGCAAAGACATGGGATGACCCTTCCTCCTCCTCTTCATCATCATCCGAGGAAGAAAACGCATTTGTCACCAACTTAGCATTGATGGCATTTGATGACTTGGATTGTTCCTCCACCGAAAATGAAGAATCAAGTTCAAGTGGAGGGAGCTCAAGTGAAGGGGGAGCCTCCTTTACATCCTCATCCGAAGAAGAAGAGGACATGGAAACTATGGTAACTAATCTTTCACCTAGTAAAATAGTTTCTATGATTTCTAGTCTCACTAAGGACCTATTTAGAGCAAAGAAAAAGAATAAAAATATGCTTGATCAAATTAAGGAATTAGAACAAAAATTAGAAAAAGCATGTTTTAATGATAATGATAATGATGCATGCTCACATGATAACTATATGCCTTTGGATGTTAATGATGCATGCATAGAGAAAAATAGGGCTTTAAGAGAGAAAGTAGATTATCTAACCAAAGCCCTAGAAAAATTCACTATTGGCTCAAATACATTGAACATGATAATTGGGAGCCAAAGAGCTAGCTTTAACAAGAAAGGCCTAGGATATAAAGAAAAGAAAAATGAAAAGGCCTATAAATGTCTAATTGCTAGGGGACAAGATAAGAAGAAGGTAATAGATAGAGAATGGATTCCTAAGGAATTTCTAGTGAACCCCATAGGCAAGAATTTGTATTGGGTTCCAAAATCCATCTTTAAGGGTTAGAAAAACCCTAGGATAGTCAACCATATGGACTTGACCTATATCATATTTTGGTTGACTTAGGATGGCGGGACAATATTTTTGAAATAGTGTTAGGTGATGATAATGTGCCTATAAATAGATAATAATGCTTAAATCATGATAATTAATGAAATTCCTATGTATGTTTGCAATCATGATTTATGATTTTGATATTTGGCACATAATCATGAGAAATAGGACTTAAATCATGCTTTAGGTGATACTTGCTTATTATCATGATATAATACCTAATGCATGATTATAAATTGATAAACACATGTGTTTCATGTTCATAATGTGAAATTAGTCATATATGCCTTTATGATCATGAGGATTGTTAGGTTGATACTTAACCTTGATAGAATTGCTTGAATATAATGGTTAAGTATATACAAATACCTCTAGGATGCATCTCACACTCACCATAGGCTACCATGATTGAAAACTTAGCATGGGTGAGATGTTAGGATGATACAAATGTCCACTAATGCCTATGGCATTTAGATGGTCATTTAAGGTATCAAAATAGCAATAATAGACCAATCATGGGGAAGGCTTATGTTTAATTCATAGACATATTTCCCAAAGATCATGGTTGGATATTTCACATGTTTTCAAAACAATTTCTTACCCTAAAATCTATGTATTCGTGTTTTGAAACAATTGGATGCAAAACTAGGTAGTAAACTTGATACTAGAATGATCAAAAACCTAGTGGTTTTTAAAGCTTTTGGATTTTTGGCAAAAATAAGAAAATCTAATGATTTTTCATGAAAAACTATTTTCTGAAATTTTTAATGCATTTCTGAATTTCACCCGGGAAATCAAAAATCCTGAAATGCACGTGCTCGACCGTAGTAATATACACGGTGGTGGTGGCCCAAAATAATAAAGGTTGAATTCGGTTCTTAAACAAGTCCTTGGTATTTCCCTCTATTAGACTTGATGCCATGGGTTTATAACTTAGTATTGATCTTTTTGATGGTGTCAAAGGGGGAGAAATAATTATGTTTAAGTAAATTATGATAGGGGGAGAAATATGTATGGGGAGTATCATGGATTAAGGGGGAGTTGTATGTTGCTATATCATGTTTATGTTTACATGCTTTCTTACCTTATAAATTTCTATGAAATGTTTGTACCTAACTTAAACGGATTGCCACACATCAAAAAGGGGGAGATTGTTAGGGAAATCTCTTGCCATGATAAGGTTTTGATGTGTGTGGCAAAGGGTTTAAGTTAGTTTGTAATTGTGATTTGATATGTGCGTTGAAGTCGTGCAGGACTTAGTAATTCGCACATGGAGCCTAGGCGAGTTTCCCATCTCATGACTCAGTCTTTGAGTCGGTGAAGGATAGCTTTGCGGAAGTCATGCGCTTGGAGCATCCGAGGGACCGCCGGACGAGGAGCTTAGAGTGAAGCCGGAGGAAGTAGACTTCAGGGCGAGACGCGAAGGATGGCGCTGTAGAGTCGTGCGCTTGGCGCATCCGAGGGACGTGGCCGGACGAAGACAACTTCGTAGGCGAGGGACTTCGAGGGATGAGAGTGAGCGAATGTAACCCGGGAAGGGGTAGTAGCTCCTAGGTGAAACTTGGCCATTTGGCTAAGTGTCGGATGAGTTTTCCCGACATCAGTCAACTGCCATGGAATGGCAGTCGACTGCTTTGAGTCGAATGGATTCGACTAGTGTCCGACTCATGGGCATTTGGCCCAAGCGATCATTTATCATAAATAGCGATCGGCTTCTTGTCGACCGATTATTGCCAAGGGGCGCCGATCGTGATGGCATGCATGGGCGCGAGAATGGAGTCGAGCTCACGAGCACTTTCGGTGATGGTACATCGATCGTGATGCAAGATTAGTCGACTGATGATGATACCGTTGGATGAAATCCAACGTGGAAAGTGGCCGTTATTGGGCAACGGCTATAGGACCAGTCGACTGATCGGGGCATCAGTCGACTACTCCTGTGTCAACGGGAAGAAACCCTCTTCCTCTATAAAAAGAAAGGGGATGAGGCTTTGGGAGGCTAATGCTTGAACTCCAATCTTCTCCCAAAGTGCCATAAACGTCTTCCCACTCTTCTTACTTGTTTTTACTTCATTCTTATTGTAAGAAGAGTGATCTTGGTTGTAAAGGTTACCTCCACCTAGCTTGGTGCAAAGGAGAGACCAATAGTGATTGGCTTTGGAGGAGTGATTCACCTTGGAGGAATCGGACCGTGGATTAGCGACGTAGCCGTGAACCACGTTATATTTTGTGTTAGCGTTTGTATTCTTCTTTGTTTGTTTGCTTGTCTTGTTTTTGTTAATTCCGCTTGCGCTAATTAGTTTTGTAGACGAGCAAATACCGTCATCCATCGATAGAGGGTTATTCACCCCCTCTAGCCGGTCGTTCGATTCCCTACATTAATTAGGTTGAAAGACAGTTGAATAGAAAAGTGAAAGTCATAAGGTCTGATAGAGGTGGTTAATATTATGAAAATTTTAATGAGAGTAGACAGTGTCTAAGTCCATTTGCAAAATTTCTTCAAAGTTGAGGCATATGTGCACAATATACTATGCCTGGTACACTGCAACAAAATAGTGTAGCCAAACGACGAAATCATACTCTTATGGGCATGGTTAGAAGTATGTTAAGTTATAGTATTGTACCTTTATCATTATGGATGCATTTTAAACTTTGTTGAATATCTACTTAATAGAGTTCCCAGTAAGGCAGTTCCTAAGACTCATTATGAACTATGGATGGGAAGGAAAACTAGTTTAATGCACCTTCATATCTGGGGTTGTCCAGCAGAAATAAAAGTATATAATCCACATGAAAGAAAACTTGATGCAAGAACCATTAGTGGTCATTTTATCGATTATCCTAAAAAGTCAAAAGGGTATATGTTTTACTTGTTGATGCAGGGAGCATCACTCCTATATTTTGATGTATGAGCAAGGTTTAAAGTTAAGATAATCATGTGATTTGATATATGTGTTAAGTGTGCAGGCTTAACAAGAAATTCCTAGTAGGTCATGTTGACCGGATACTAGACAGGAGTCTTGACATATTAGGAGGACCAGACACTAGGCATAAAGTCCAAATGGGTCGAGTGGACCAGACATCTGGAAGAAGATTGATTGGGTCAGGAGACTGGACAACCGATAGGAATCCCAACAGGGTTAGCGAGATTGGATAGCTGGAATGAAGACCTGGTGAGTCAGATCGGATGTCAAGAAAGGTAAGTCCAGTAGGAAAGCCGACAGGTAAGCCTCGAGTGAAGAGGTGAGGCCGAGTCCTCAAGTGGGGACAAAGCTAGGCATCGATCCGACGAAGGGTTCATGGTGAACTCGGAAGTCGAGACGGGCACTCTTACTACTGTCATGTTGTATTATACTGTGTATTGTGTTCATCTATTTTTGTAGGTCTCCAGGAGACTGAGAAAATTCTAGGCGTCTCAGATTAAGTCGACTGAGTATGGTGCAATCAACTGGGATGCCGAGTTGGCAAGGTAGGTTGTCGATCAACTGGAGATTACGTTACTGAGATGATAGGTACTCCAGATGATTGGTGAGGTCTAATTGACTGGGATAGGAAATTTTCCAAACAGCAGAGGATCAACAAACCAAATTGGAGTCGACTAGACCAAGTCCATGTTGGAGATTCCGGGATCATGCGCAGTGGAATAAAGCAAATAAAAATAATTTGTATTACATCCTAGACATCCCCTAGGGGCCAGATAAACTTGCTTTGGCATAATCGCATGAAAACACACAAGTAGAAAGAGAAATTATACCTTCGAGATTCTTTTGAATCCATTGAAACCACAAGCAAGACTAATAGGCCTTGCCTCTATCAGTATCCATGCCGGGATCACCTGAGACCACTCCTAGAGTAGCAAGCCTTTGTCTCCAATTGGTGCTAGCCAACCGGTGGAGACAAAGAAAGAGGAGAGAGCAAAGATGGCTACCAAGGGAAAACCTAAAACGAAAAGCCCTAGCTAAAGATTATCAAGGGATCCTTTTATAGATCTCTTAATTAGGTCATCTTATGAGGCTTAAATGGAAGATATCTTACCATAATTATCCCATAATTAAGGTAAGAACAACCCAAGAAATTTCCATAAGAGAAAATCTTCAAAATCGGTGGAGATGCGACACAGCCGTATGGATTCACTGTTGGATCGAGAAGCGTCGCTAGAGGGGGGGGTGAATAGCGAGCGTAAATCTTTTCATTTCGATCATTCGATATAAGAGAAAGCACAGCGGAAAAATAAAAAGATAAGTTTATTTTCACTTGGTTCACAACCTAGCGGTTGCTACTCCAAGGCCCTAACGGTCCTAGACCGCGTACGGAGGGCAAAACACTATAAGATCTCCTCCTCGTTGGGGAAGAAGATAACAATCACAAAACTGGAAGTACGAGGATGAGGCAACAAGCCTACCTCACCTCGTTACGATTAAAATAAAGAATACAAAAGATATTACTTGCTGTTGCTGCTGCCGACGAAGAAGATGGAAGCTTGGCATCGCATCGGCGTTATGACGATGTTAGAACTTTGGCGTTGTAGGAGCACTTGAGAATAATATTGAATAAATGTTTGGGTTGGAATCCTCCCCTCCTTTTATAGAGTTTGGTCTCAGAATAAGTCTCCTCATCTTTTGGAACAGATCACGATGTGGTACCAAATTTTATCGCGAAGTGGCCGCATCAAATGTTAGTCGACTGCCCAATGACCAGTAATCGACTGCCAACCTGACCACTTCTCTGCAATAAGAGGTTAGCACGGAAAATGGTAAATGAGACGGTTTCTTACCGTCCGATCTCGATCTCAACCTAGACCTTCCACAGGAAGTTTTAGTCGGATCGTCGCCTACGGTCATCCCCGTATAGAGGACACGACCTTACCATCTCTCACTCACACGAGCTTACCTCTGGTCCTTTAAGATCTATCGCTTTTCTTCCGGTCTTCCACCAAGGTTCTTCGACTACCACGAAGTTCCCTCGGTGTTGCCCGACCACCACAACTCCTTCTGGGTGTCGCTGACCTTTGGCTTAGCTTAGCCTTTATGCACATTTGATTTAGCTCGTGATACAATGATGTAAACTTAACTTTGTATCTTTTCCATAATCAAAACACAGGCTCAATTATCTGGTGCCCCTGCACCAATATTCACATGGCCTGACCGTGTGGATTCACATGGCCTGGTCGTGTGTCTCTCTGGGCGCATCCCAAACTTTGCCAATTTGCGGTCAGAGCCAGGCACGACCCGTACCAAGTTAGGCACGACCTTGTGAGCCTCTGTATGGTCAGTTTGACTTCATTTAAGTGAGATATAGCCATGCTAAGTCCGACAAATCCATAGGAGGTTCCATAGCCTCCGTTTCACACCCCCTTGGTCTGGTCCAACCAGACATATCCTCTCTCAATGAGAATCTCATTCTCAGACTTGTTTTACATCTCGAGATCACCCGTAGTGTATGTGACCCAATAGGTTCCCTGTTATGTTGGCCATTCTTAATTAACGCCTTAATTATGAATAGATCATGAGTGACACCTAGCAGTACATCATTGTTGGTGCAATCGACCCAGGTTGACTCGAGTTTGACTCGAGCAGTACCTTGATAGGATTTTGATGATAGACAAAACTCATGACATGGGATTGTCATGAGAAAGTCCAACATGGAGTTGGCATGGAAAATCTAAGCATGGAGCTTGGTGTGGGAAAGAAATCCAAGCATGGAGCTTGGTGTGTGAAAAGTCCAAAGCATTGCGAAGTCGTGCGCTTGGTGCTTGGTGAGAAATGCATTGCGAAGTCATGCGCTTGGTGCATGTGGGAAGTCTTGAGGACTTGGTAAGTTCACTAGGCTCGGGTCCTTGAGTCAGTGAAGGATGGCATTGCGAAGCCGTGCGTTTGGTGCATCCGAGGGACTGCCGGACGGGGAGCGAATGGAGTGAGCCCAAAGGGAAGCATACTTCGAGGGTATGAGACGCGAAGGATGACGTTGCGAAGCCGTGCGCTTGGCGCATCCGAGGGACGTAGGCCGAGGGAAGAGAGCTTCGGTGGGAAACTCCATGAGGGATGGTGTGGACTTGGCCAAGTGGCTAAGACTGAGTGTTGGAGGCTCAAACTTGATGTTTGAGGGTTTACCCGATGGTCGGATGCTCAAACAACTTGTGTTTGAGGTTTTGACGATATCGCATAGGTGCCGTTCGACCGTGTTAGACTTGTGGTTTTCGCTTGGCCGCCATGGGTAGCGATCGGCCCGATGTCGACAATAATGATCATCGAGGGATGGCAGTCGACTGATGGGAGTGTTGCGAGCATAGAACGCTCCGTAGTCGACTGGACAGTCAGCTACTAGATCACCAGTCAACTGACATAGACTGGCAATCGACTGGTAGGTGATCCATTGGAACTTATCCGACGTGGATCTGGCCGTTGTGAGACAACGACTACGGCGGCAATCGACTGGGACCTTTTTGGCAGTCGACTAATGGGCACGAAAATAGCTTGATGCAGGTTATAAATGGAACTCAAGTTGGAGGATTTCGCCAAGACTTTTGTGAAGCTATTGGAGGGGAATTGCTGCTGCATTCTAGACCTTCAAGAGCCATCTAAAGCAAGCTACAAGCAAAGGGTTCAAAGCAAGCATTGTAAAGTGTTCTTTACGTGTATTTCGTATTTGTCTTTGTATTTCTTGTATTTCATATATTACTTGTTGTAATAGCTTGTGAGAGATTTCTCCACCTCTGACGTGTAGTCGAGAAGGAGTTTAGTTAGTGTCGTGCGCATCACTAAAGCTCGGTGAGCTCGCCCATGGAGTAGGAACCATTCGGTTCCGAACCACGTATATGCTTGTGTATTGCTTGTGATTGTTATGTGTTGTTAGTATTGTTATTATCATTGTTATTCCGCTGCGCTAACAACAATCGTAGACAAGCGACGCAACAAGAACGAGCAAATTACGTCATCGAACGAAAGAGGGCTATTCACCCCTCTCTAGCCGGCCACATCCACACTACTTCGATCTTACAAGTGGTATCAGAGCCAAGGTCGCTCTTCAAGGACTAACCACCGTGAGAGCACTACAAAATGGCCGGCTACAACCTTCAACCACCAAAGTTCGAAGGAGATTTTCTATTGTGGAGAAGAAAAATGGAGGTATATCTAGAAATCGATTTTGATTTTATGCTAATCTTAGAAAACGGTTTCAAATTTCCTAGGGATGAAAGAAATAGGCAAATTGAGAAGTCAAGGTGGACCCAAGACCAAATAAAGAACTTCAAGACAAATCTCGAGGTAATAAAATTACTTGGTGATTTGTTACCTAATCATATTTGGTCTAGATTGGGTGACTATAGGTATGCAAAGGAATTATGGGAAAAGATAATGAAATTTCAAAAAAATTCCCAACCGACACAAGTAGAGGAAGATGTCGTGGAAGAAAGCCCATCCACATTTGAAGATGTTGTTGATTTGGTGGAGACCTCCACCTCTAGCATTGAGGGGGAGGAAAGGATTTCCATTCTGGAGCAAGATCAAAATGAAGCTTCTACCTCCGGAAGAAGTGAAGAGGCCTCCACCAACTCCCTAGGTAACTCGTGTATTATAATTAATCGTAAAGATTATATAATTTGTTTTGAGTGTAGGGAGAAAGGGAATTACAAAAGTAAGTGCCCAAAATTGGCTAAGGAGAAGGTATCGGCACCAAAAACTCAAAAATCAAAAGATGTCGGAGTTCCCACAACTAGAAGCAAAGAGCACATTGTGTGCTTTAAATGCAATCAAAAGGGACACTACTGAAGCCAATGCCCTAATGGGAGGAAGAAAGGGCAAGAAGGTGTATCTCATGTAGGGGGAGCTCCAAAAGCTAACCCTAAGGTACATTTAGTTAATGCACCTTCAATTCCTAAAGTCAAAAAGCATGCTAAGAATTATTTTAGTTCTCTTGCTATTATCAATGAAAAGCATGCTAGGAGAAACAATAAGGTTTATTGCTTAGATGCCAAGCATGTTCATATAACTAAGGATAAACCTAGGACTCATAATTCTAGAAATATTTTGCTTGGGGAATCAATTAGGACAGTAGAAGAAAATTTGGGTATAAATCCCAAAAAGTCTAGGCACATGCCTAAGAACAAGAGGTCTTCCCAAAAATCTAATGAAAATTCAAAATTGAAGAAATTAGAGCTAGAAAACCAAGTCTTGAGGTCAAGACTTGAGAGAATGGAGAAAACCCTTAGAATCATAGAAAATTCAATTCTAGGGTCAAATGTCCAAAAGTCAAGACCTAAGGCTCAAAAATAGTCTAAGGGCAATGAAGGTTTGGGTCACAAATCTAAGCCCAAGAAGACTTATCATAACGTTCCTTTTGATTATGGAACTATTTCTAGGTCTAGAAAAACCAAGGCTAATAGGGAAGCTATCCCTAAGTCTAGCCATGGTGTTTGCTTAGTGGCTAAGACCTCAAAGAAATCAAATATAGCCACTAGGAAGGTCAAAGGAGGAGTCACCTCTAGAGTTGACCTAGGAAAGACCCAAAAGACTATGGCTCTAAAGCCTAAAAGGGTCATTAGGAAGGTATCTAGGGAAGTTATCCCTAGGGAATACCTTGTTAACCCAAGGAGCTCCAATAGGTATTGGGTTCCTAAGAGCGTGATCGATTCACGCTAAATGAGTTAGGGTGTGTCAACCCTAAGTGGATGGGTAGTTAACCTAGTAGAGTTGACACATTAGGATGTGCCAATGTGCTTGAGAAGTTAAAAATAATTAAATTGGCACAAATAGGTTTTAGAGGTATTGGTGTGCCATTTTGGGTTTATGGCACACTTGGGGGATAAATGACATTAAGGCAAAAATGGACTTAACCCTAGAAATGGCAATTTGGATTTAACACTTAGGTATTTTATACCTTAGTATATTTTACTTGCCATAATTTGTTTGCCTTGCCATGTCATGACATCATTTTCATTTTTATCTATAAAAATGTCATGACCATGTTTAAAATTATTTTTAGATGTCATGTATGCTTAAATGTCTCTCACATGCCATGACATCATGATTTTGGCATATGCATTTATCTATATCATATTTATGCCATAATCATCATCATGCACATAACTAAAAATAGATTTAAGGACTATGGCATGGTTTGATAGGAATCAAATAATATTGCCTGGAAATATGCATGAAACCATTAAAAGGACAAAAACCCACATCTCACTAAAAACTTGACTTGTATGTGTTTTACACATCTAGATATAAGTGAGATGTTTAGGAAAAAGAAATTAAAGGTTTCAAAAACATTTTGAAAACTTTTTGAAAAACCTTGATGAAGCCTATCTTTTGATAGCTATCACCATTGAATGGGATGATACAAAGAGGGCTCTTTATTGAAGCTTTTCTTAACTTTTGGATTTTGTGTCAATCTCTTAATTTAGTGGGTAAAATAATTTTCTAATATTTTTCACCCATAATGATTGTGATAAGTAATATACATACCAAATTTCAAGATTTTTAAACCTATGTATATCTACTTATGAATTTCGGAAAGTCATTTCTGAAATTCAGAAAATTGCAAATGCAATTATCAGTCGACTGTCATGGTGGATAGTCGACTGATGGAGGTGGCAGCAGATTGATTTCTGAATTCAGTCGACTGCCCAAGCTGATTTTGGGTAAATCTTGTTGATTAGGCCCATGTTCAGCTAGGTTAAGGTTCCCTAACCACTCCTAACCCTAGGATATGCTTGGGAGATCATTAGAAAGGGTGGAAATCCATTGGACATGGATTAGGAGAAGGGTTTAGGGAGAGTATCAATTTTAAGGTGGAAGAGAGTTCATTGTTAAACTTTGCCTTAATTTTGATTGGTTAAATGTTTCTATTGGCTTAGGGACTCTCCAAGGACATTGTTGGTGCAATGGTCAAGGGGGAGCAAGCCTCTAGGGGGAGGTATCCATCATGGGAAGATGGATGTGTATTTCCTCATGGGAGGAAAATTGGGTTGCCTCTCTTTAGGTGATATGGGATAACTAGAAGGATTGTAGACATGTGTTCCTCCAAGGGAGAGATTGTAAGATCTCATTGGGACAATGAGACATTCATACCCTTGGGGAGGACCTTTTTGATGTAATGTCAAAAAGGGGAAGAAGTTACCAAGTTACCAATTAGGTTTGGAATTCTCATTTTGGATGTGAGAATTGCCAATATGGGAGAATTGGTAGACTTGAGATGGTAGTTTTGTCAATCATCAAAAAGGGAGAGATTGTTGGTGCAATCGGCCCAAGTTGACTCGAGTTTGACTCAAGCAATACCTTGATAGGATTTTGATGATAGATAAAACTCATGACATGGGATTGTAATGGGAAAGTCCAACATGGAGTTGGCATGGAAAATCCAAGCATGGAGCTTGGTGTAGGAAAGAAATCCAAGCATGGAGCTTGGTGTGTGAAAAGTCCAAAGCATTGCGAAGCCATGCACTTGGTTGTTGGTGAGAAATGCATTGCGAAGTCGTGCACTTAGTGCATGTGGGAAGTCTTGAGGACTTAGTAAGTTCACTAGGCTCGGGGTCCTTGAGTCGGTGAAGGATGGCATTGCGAAGTCGTGCGCTTGGTGCATCCGAGGGACCGTCGGACGGGGAGCGAATGGAGTGAGCCCAAAGGGAAGCATACTTCGAGGGCATGAGACGCGAAGGATGGCGTTGCGAAGCCGTGTGCTTGGCGCATCCGAGGGACGTAGGCCGAGGGAAGAGAGCTTCGGTGGGAAACTCCATGAGGGATGGTGTGGACTTGGCCAAGTGGCTAAGACTGAGTGTCGGAGGCTCAAACTTGATGTTTGAGGGTTTACCCGACGGTCGGATGCTCAAACAACTTGGTGTTTGAGGTTTTGCCCAACAGCAGTCGACTGGCATAGGTGCCGGTTCGACTAGTCCAAGTCGACTAGGGTTCGACTGGTGTTAGACTTGCGGTTTTGTGCTTGTGATCATCGCCATGGACTAGCAAGATCGATGTGATCATCGACAACGATCAAGCTAGAAGGATAGCGATCGATGGGAGTATCGCGAGCATGAGAATGCTCAGAGCCCAGGCGATCGGCTATTAGGTCACCGATCCAATCGACATGGGTGGCAATGATCGGTAGGTGATCCGTTAGAACTTATCCGACGTGGATCTGGCCGTTGTGAGACAACGGCTACAGCGGCAGTCGACTGGGGCCTCTTTGGCAGTCGACTGATGGGCACGAAAACATCTTGATGCAGGTTATAAATGGAGCTCAAGTTGGAGGATTTCGCCAAGACTTTTGTGAAGCTATTGGAGGGGAATTGCTGCTGCATTCCAGACCTTCAAGAACCATCTAAAGCAAGCTACAAGCAAAGGGTTCCAAGCAAGCGTTGTAAAGTGCTCTTTACGTGTATTTCGTATTTGTCTTTCTATTGCTTGTATTTCATATATTACTTGTTGTAATAGCTTGTGAGAGGTTTCTCCACCTCCGACGTGTAGTCGAGAAGGAGTTTAGTTAGTGTCGTGTGCATAACTAGAGCTCGCCCATGGAGTAGGAACCATTCGGTTCTGAACCACGTATATGGTTGTGTATTGCTTGTGATTGTTATGTGTTGTTAGTATTGTTATTATCATTGTTATTCCGCTGCGCTAACAACAATCGTAGACAAGCGACGCAACGAGAATGAGCAAATTACGTCATCGAACGAAAGAGGGCTATTCACCCCCCTCTAGCCGGCCACATCCACACTACTTTGATCCTACAATCATGACCCCCAATTGACCGGAAAGTATAAATCGACTTCAGAACATTTTTTGAACCCTTCAACAGCTTCAGTTGTTTGTGCCTTGTTCCTTTCAATCATCTTATACTCACTTGGTTCAGGACATGATCTTTGTGTTCCTCCTCACTAGGCTGACTACGTCACACCTAGCCCAAGTTATTTTTCTTGTCCTGTGGATTCAAGTTACTCCTACATATTCCCAAGAAGACCATCTTCTTAACATGCTTGCTCTGGCCAGAGACTTCTGAGTAACAATCCTGACAAGAGGCCTAGGGTATACATCTCCTTTATTAGGAGTGGTGAATCCTCTGTTGGCTATTCAAACACCTTCGATCACTTTGGCTTATACCCAATCATCCCGAAGTTACACCTACTATGTAGATGGTTGTGAAGAACTCAAAGTACAAGGCGCCATGATCAAGGTGACTTGAATACCTCAAGTCTAAGGAAGCTCACACTCAAGCTGCAATGAGATCTTCAACGACATATAGAACCATATGAAGTCTCATAGCAAGTCACTCCAATGAATTAGTTACCATAACTATCATCCACATATTCACTCTCAGCATCCCTATGCCTCCATTCAGTGAGTACCGAATGCTTGAATAAACCAAGGAGCATAACATGTGCTAGTCTCACAGAATTGATGATGTCCAATCTCTTCAATTCATCGACTAGGGATAGTTTCAATACTTGTATATTTACAGATGATGAGATACCCACTAATTGTGATCCAATCACAATTTCTCTCATGCTATGTATCGTATTGTGGACTTTAGTATATGAGTTTAAGATCCAATCAAATACATAAATAATATATACTCAAATAGTGAATTTTATTAATAACTTCTAAGGCGATTGCCTTAGGACACCTCTCGATTACATCAAACTCCCACTTGGCCTACAGCCAATCGCCTTGGTATCTAATACCATTGACCTCTATATGCCTCTTGAACTTTTCTTGGGGAAGAGTCTTTGTCAAGGGATCTACTAGATTCCTATCAATGGAAACTTTCTCTATTTGTACGTCTCTTCTACCAATGATCTCTCTGATCAGATGGTAATGATGTAGTACGTGTTTGGATTGCTGATGAGACCGTGGTTCCTTCGCCTGTGTAATGGCATCATTGTTATCGTAGTAAACTAGTAATGCTTCAACAATGCTCGGAACTACTCCAAGTTCAGTAATAAACTTCTTAATCCAGACTGCCTCCTTTGTTACTTCAGAAGCTGCAATGTACTCTGTCTCTGTAGTAGAATCAGCAATGGTATCTTGCTTGGACTCTTCCAACTCACCACACCTCCATTCAAGATGAATATGTATCTAGACTGAGATTTGGAATCATCCTTATCTGTTTGGAAGTAGGTATAAGTATACCCACTTACTACCATATCACCTCCTCCATATACCAAGAACAAATCCTTAGTCCTTCTCAAGTACTTAAGGATTGTCTTGACAGACACCCAATGGTCCATACCAGAATCCGACTGATATCTACTAGTAACGCTCAAAGTGTATGATACATCAGACCTCGTACATAATATAGCATACATGATTGATTCTATAGATGACACATATGGTATCTAACTCAGGTGAATCCTCTCGTCTTCAGTGTGTGGACACATAGACTTCGAAAGGTGAATCTCATGCCTCATGGGAATAAAACCTTTCTTGGATTCTTCCATACTAAACCGTTTTAGCACTTTGTCTATGTATATAGACTGTGAAAGACCAAGCAACCGATTCGATCTATCTCTATAGATCTTAATCCCCAAAATATAGGTTGCTTCTCCCATATCTTTCATGGAGAACATTTTGGACAACCAGACCTTGACTGTTTGCAAAACAAGAATATCGTTTCCTATAATTAATATGTCATCGACATACAATACAAGGAACATGACCGCACTCCCACTAACCTTCTTATGCACACAGGGCTCCTCAGGATTTTGTGAGAAATCAAACTGTTTGATTGCCTCATCAAAATGGATATTCCAACTCCTTGATGCTTGCTTCAATCCATAAATGGAATGTTGAAGCTTGCATACTTTGTTCTTATCAATGGATGTGAAACCCTCAGGTTGTATCATATATACATCCTCAGACAGGTTTCCATTAAGGAAAGTTATTTTTGCATCCATCTGCCATATCTCATAATCAAAATGAGCCGCCATGGCTAGGAGTATCCAAATGGATTTAAGCATAGATACTGATGAAAAGGTTTCGTCATAGTCAACACCTTGCCTTTGACGATAGCCTTTTGTCACTAATCTAGCTTTATAGGTAATAATATTACCATCCATGTCGGTTTTTTTCTTGAAAACCCACTTGCACCCTATAGGTGTTATGCCTTCGGGTGGGTCTACCAAGTTCCAAACCTAGTTTTCATACATGAATTCCATTTCTGATTTCATGGCTATTAGCCATCTATCCCTATCTAAACTATTCAGTGCATCATCGTAACTAGTAGGTTCCTCATCATCTATGAGCAATATGTCATTATATTCACTTATGATAAATCCATATCTCTCAGAATGCTACGTGTCCTACTAGATCTACGAGGAGGTGGTGTATTATTAGGTTCAGCTATTACCTCATCCGAATGAGTAACCAGCTGTAGTTCTTGACTAGGCATCTCTTATGTGTCTATCAGAGCCTCTTGAACTACACTTATTTCAACCTCACTCCCACTATTTTTATGTAAGAGAAACTCCATCTCTAGGAATACAGCATGCCTTAAAATAAACACCTTTTATTCCAAGGGATGATAGAATTGGTAACCCCTCATTTCCTTAGGATAACCAATAAATAGACACTTATCAGACTTAGCCTCCAGCTTGTCTGATACTGTCCTCTTCACATAAGCAGGACAATCCCATATCTTCAAATAAGATAAATGAGGTTTTCTACTTTTTCATATCTCATATGGAGTAGTAGAGATTGCCTTAGTCGGGACTCTAGTTAACAAGTAAACAACGGTCTCGAGTGCGAAACTCCAAAAGGTTTTTGGAAGACTTGCATGCTGCATCAATGACCTAACCATGTCCAACAAGGTTCGGTTTCGCCTTTCAGCCACACCATTATACTGTGGCGTGTAAGGTTGAGTCCTTTGGGACAAGATGCCATTATCCCTTGATAATTTTGAAACTCTTGGGTTAAGTATTCACCACCTCGATCCGATCGAAGTATTTTAATACTTTTACCAAGTTGTTTCTCTATTTCCTTTCTAAAATCTTTAAACCTTTCAAAGACTTCAGACTTATATCTTAACAGATACAAATACTCATATCGTGAATAATCATTGATAAAGGTAACGAAGTAGCTATAACCTCCTATGGCTTGAGTTGACATTGGTCCGCATACATCGGTATGTATAAGGCCCAATACCTCAACTGCTCATTCACCCTTTCCTCTGAAAGGTAGTTTAGTCATCTTTCCTTTTAATCATAAAACACATGTGTCTAATGAATCTGATTCATAAGACTCCAAAATGCTAAGCCTCTACGATTTGGACATGCGTTCATTGCTTATATGGCCAAGACGACAATGTCATAATTGCAAGGTTAATTGATTATCTAACTTAGCGTGTTTGCTATTTGATTCTATATTGAATATCTCGTTGGATGTATCTAATGTGTAGATCCCATTATTTAATATCCCAGTAGCATAAAGAACATCATTCAACGTAATATAATAACAATTATTACTAAACGTCAAATAATAACCTTTCTTATTCAAATATGAAATAAAAACAATGTTCTTTATTAATGCAGGAATATAAAAATAATCATCCAACTCTAAGATTAGTCCTATAGGAAGTCACAACATATAAGTGTTAGGACCTTGGAGGCCGCTAGAAGGGGGAGAATAGCATCGACGTTGCTTGATGGATAACGATCACGTGCTTGCTACAATTCGGTTAGTGCGCAGCGGAATAATAATAGTAAAAACAATAACACAAATACAAGCACAAGCACAACACCAAATATAACGTGGTTCGTAACCGAATAGTTCATACTCCACGAATTGGGCTCGTAAGAGCCCTAGCGATGCCAATCACACACCACTACTAAATAACTCCTTCTCGGAACAATCCGGAGGTGGAGAAACCTCGTACAAAGATTACACTAAATAATACAAGAGATACAAGCAACTATGAATATGAAATACAATACAAGTAAAGGAAAACACTTTATAAAGAGCTTTTGATTCCTTGATCTTTGATTGCCTTGGATTAGCCTTGAAGGACTGGAAAACACCAACTATTCCCCTTCAAATCGCCCAAGAGAACCATGGCAAAAACCTCCTCCACGAGCTACTTTTATAATCTACATTCGGGCTAATTTTCGCCTAGCAGTCGACTGATCGGGACCATCAGTCGACTACCCCTGTAGCCGTTGTCTCACAACGACATGAGCCACATTGGATAAGTTTCAACGGATAGACCATCAGTCGACTGATCATGCCCATCAGTCGACTGATAACTCAATCAGTCGACTAATAACTCAATCAGTCGAGTGCTCAGGCTAATCACTCGACTAGAGAGCTTTCTGTGCCCAAAAAACTTGACCCGTGATCGATCTCGGATCGATCATTGCATCAGCCATCGATCGCCCAATGCGGCGATCATTGCTAGGCTAATTCCAACAGTCGAACTCTAGTCGACTCCCATCAGTCGATTGACCATTGTCCCAGTCGATTGATACACCTCAAATAAGAGGTTTTGACCCAAGTATGGTGCCCCCATACTTGCTAGACCACCCTTAGCCAAGACCTAAGCCTTCTAGCCACCTCTATCAGCCTCATGCCTATCAGATCCCTCCAAGTCATCCATGACTTGTTCATCCATACGCTAGCCTTCAGGTGCTTCCATCAGCTATTGTCATGCTAATGTGGTCTACACCGCCAAGGCACATTGGGCTTATGCTGCCAAGACTCCGCTTGGACTTTACGCCGCCAACCATTGGACTTATGCTACCAAGACTCCACCCTTGTACTTTACGCCGCCAATATTCCCCTTGAACTTTCCAATTGCCAAGACCCATACTTGAACTTTCCTTGCCAAGACTCAATCTTGGACTTTCCTTGCCAACCCATGTTAGACTTTCCATGCCAAGGCTCAAGCTTGGACTTTTCATGCCAAGTACACAAGACTTGGACTTCTCCCATGACAATGGTCAAACCATCGTCAAACATCAAATACTAACCTTGGTCGATTGCACCAACAATCTCCCCAACACTTGTCAGACATCAATATCAGACATCAATGTCAAACATCAAAACACTACTCGAATCAAACTCGAGTCTGGTCAATCGTGACCTGGGCCGATTGCACCAACAATCTCTCCCTTTTTTATGTTTGACAAAAACACCCTTGAGTTAGGCCCCTAACTCAAATTCCCTTATCAATTTTCCCAAATTGGTAATTTCACTTTCTCCCCCTTTTTGACATACATCAAAAAGGTTCTCCCCAATGAGGTCAATGTCTCATATTCCAATGAGATCTTACAATCTCCCCCTTGGTCCAAAAACACCTAGGATGCCTACAATCTTCCTAGTGATAAGTCCCATATCACTCAAGAGAGGCACTCCTATGAACTCTCCCAATTTCCCAATTGAGTATCTCAAATTCCCATTTCTCCTTCTCATGAAGAAAAATAACATTCATCATTCCATGATGAATACCTCCCCTTAAAGGCTTGCTCCCACTTGACCATTGCACCAACAATGTCCTTGGAAAGTCCCTAAGCCTATAGGAACTCTTAAACCATCAAAATTAAGGTCCAAAGTTTAACATTGAACTTTCCCACACCTTAAAATTGATACATCACCCTAACAACTCTCCTAATCCATATCCAATGGATTTTCACCCTTTCTAATGCTTTCCAAAGCATATCCTAGAGTTAGGAGTGGTTAGGAAACCTTACCATAGCTGAAATTGGACTAAACAAACCTTGTTTACTCGAAATCACCCTAGTAGTCATCTTTATCAGTCATCAGTCGACTGCCTCTCATCATCAGTCGATTGCCATCCATGGCAGTTGACTGATAACTGAAAATTTCAATTTTCAATTATCAAAAATGAATTTCAAAAATGCATAAGTAATTATACGTAACTTGAAAAATCGTGAAACTTCATACATATAATACTTATTACCAATACAATGGGTGAAAAATATTTGAAAAATATTTTATCCATAAAATAGCGAAATTGACACAAAGATTAAAAGTGAAGAAAAACTTCAATGTTTTAGCTCACTTTGTATCAACATCATCAATGGTGATGGCTATCAAAAGATAGACTTCACCAAGGTTTTTCAAAATGATTTTAAAATGCTTTTAAAACCTTATATTGGATCATATTCTTTGGGATTAATGTACATGACTTGAACATAAACTTTCCCAATGATCCATCAATAATATAAGATGAATTAGAGTTCATCAAGATGCAAAAACTATGCACCTTGAACTTAACTCATATCCTAGCATCTCACATGTATCTAGAGTGTATCAATATAGATACATGTCAATGTAATGTGAGATGTAGGTTTTGTTCATCCTAATTTAGGGTTTCATGCATTTTTCTAAGGCAACACTACTTGATTCCCTTATACATGGGACTTCAAGTCATGTCATAGTCCTTAACTCAATTTTAATTAATGCATGAATGATTATGGAATTAATGATGATATAAATAAACATGTGCTCATAATCATGATGTCATGGCATAAAATGGAATCTAAGCATACATGACATAACCTTAATCCTAAGCATGATCATGACATATTAAAGTATTAAAAGTAGATATGATATCATGACTTGTTATATGGCAAATCAAGCATGACAAATAAAATATAAAGGTATATAATACCTAAATTTTAACATTTGTTGCCATTTGTTAGAATTAAATCCATTTTGCCATATTAATATTAATCCCCCAAGCGTGCCAAAAATCCAAAATAACACACCATGACTTTAAGACCTAAATTATGCCAATTTGATCAATTTATTAAACTTCTTAAATAATATTGGCACATCCTAAAATCCTTTAGGATTAAAATTCAAACCACATTTCCAAGGTACCCATAACCTTGAAAATGACCTAAAGTGCCACCTTTACTATGGTTAGGTTAACTACCCATCCATTCAAGGTTGGCACACCTAAGCCCATCTAGCGTGAATCGATCACGCTCCTAGGAATCCAATACCTATTGGAGCTCCTTGGGTTTACTAGGTATTCGCTAGAGTTAACTTCCCTAGATACCCTCCTAATGACCCTCCTAGGCTTAGAAGCCTTGGTCATTGTAGTCTTAACTAGGTTAACTCTAGGGGTAACTCCCCTTGTAACCTTCTTAGTGGCCTCCCTAGGTTTCCTTGAAACCCTAGCCACTAGGCATCTACCTCGGTCAACCTTAGGGATGACTTCTCTAGTGACCTTAGTTTTCCTAGACCTAGGTTTAGTTCCATAGTCAAATGGAACACTATGATAGGTCTCCTTAGGCTTAGGTTTGTGACTCAAACCTTTCTTGCCCTTGGGTGGACCTTGCTTTCTAAACCCTAGGTTTTGACTCCTTGACCTAGATTTTTGTTCATTCGACCCTATAATTGAATTTTACATCTTTGCAAGGGTCTTTTCAAGTTTTTCAAGCCTTGACCTCAAGGCTTGATTTTCTAACTCTAATTGCCCAATTTTTTATTTTTCATCTATTCTTTAGACATGAGACTTCCTAGGTATATGCCTAGTCCATTTAGGGTTAAAACCTAGGTGGTCCTCAATTTTCCTAATACTTGCCTTAGGTAAAATATTTTTAGGAATATTAGTCCCAAATTTCTCCTTATTCCTAAGGTTGACACTCTTAGCACCTAGACAATAAAATCAATTATTTCTACTAGCATGCTTTTCATGATGAATTGCAAGTGAATTAAAAGCATGCTTTTGCCTATAAATTAAAGAAGGTGCATTAATAAATTTTAATTTAGGGTTAGCTTTCAAGGCTCCCTCTACTTGTGATGCTCCCTTTTGAGTCTTCTTCTCCCCCTTTGGGCATTGCCTCTGGTAGTACCCCGGTTGTTGGCATTTGAAGCAAATGGCATGCTCCTTGCTTTTAGTTGTTGGGGGACCGACATCCTTGACCTTTGACACCGATTAAGACTTCTTGACCCGTTTAGGATACTTACTCTTGTAGTGTACTTGCTCCCTACACTCAAAGCATATAATGTGATTTTTAATATTAACCAAAATTGTCACGCCCCGGGAGTATGCCGTGCCGAAAAGCAAACGGACGACATCTCCCCTGTACATGGCAACATATCGGGTTAATACAAGGCCCGTAGGCCCACAACAACAATATGATATACACAGATATCAACATATCAAACGCAGCGGAAACATACAACAGATAAAACAATATACAATGACCCAACTATGCACTCCGGAGTGACTTGACACAACAAGAAACATAATAGAAGCCACATTGAAAGCCAAATATATATAACACGTCCGTATATCACAGATACGGAAACCATACGGCTAAAACCACAAAACGACAATCCACAAATACCACAATGCGGATTAAATATCCATCCGTCCGGTGTGAGATGGGATCAGCTGGCAGAGCTCCGAACGTCCAAGGAATCTTCTACCTGTTATCTGGGCGACAAGAAGCCCAGGGTCCCGGGGTGGTGAGTATAAACTCAGGGGTAATATAAAGAAAGTGCATGAACAACATATAAGGATAGATCTACAAGTATACATGTGAAGATCTACAGGTATACAGCATGAGTCCAATGGACATACAGTCCTATCCGACTCTAATAACAAATAACTACAAAAAAGTCTTACCCAATGTATATACTAAACTGATCAACTGAATATAAAGTAATGTACCAACGTACCTGACGGTCTGCAACACCATAAGCTATATCATCCTGACATATATACAATAACATAACCCATATAATGTACCAAGTCAATCCCATACCTGACCAATACTCCAATATATGAACAGTATATGATCACCTGTAATAACAACCTGATCCGTACCACACAATGACATGATGCTAATCAAATGCATATAACAGTCTGAAACAACGCATGTATCATGCTCAACACATTGCAGTAAATAAAATGCAAATGGCATGTATCATGATGTACAAGCATGTGCAACAATCATAGCTCAATAAAATGTAGCATCTCACAGGCATATGTAAAACATATATCAAATACATGCATACATATATATCAGCAATGCATATGCATGGTCACTGTCATGGACCTCAACCACGACCCCGAGTGGCGGGTGGTACGACAATGACAACTAGCCCGACTCACCTGCCACCACTCTCGAGTGGCCGAGTTGGGTAGTATGACTGAGTAGCGTATAAGCGTAAAAAGCTAACTACTCCTAGGGGCCCCTGCTGCAAGCCACGCTGTCCCTACCCATGAGTAGACAAACGCCGCACACAGGACAACTGCACGTCACACAACCACCATCTATAGTGGGCGAGTGCTAACACCACTCTGCACAGTGGCCAGGTGCGCATCTCCAGCTACCACCATCCATAGTAGCTAAGTGCGGCACATCCAATGCTCTGCCCTCAACCCTGCTACCACTACCCCGAGTGGCCGGGGAGGCAGGATGACTGACGACCCGTCTCATCCATAAGGGAGACCCAGTCGTCAGCATGCATGCAAATGTAATGATGCATAGATCCACACAAGTATCCTCGCAACACTCCCTATCTCACGGGGAGTCCTGGTCAACCAAAAGTCAACTATGCAAGGACTACAATCCACAAGACTCTCTCTATCGTACAAAGAGTCATACTCATCTGACAGTCAACCACGCTAAGACCTCTAGTCAGTAGCGAGATACTATCGACCATCCATATAACCATACACAGATATACGATCCATAATGGATATACAATCATGCTAGGACCTCTAGTCCGTAACCACATACTGACAACCACACACATTTATCTATGCACAGACAACTAAATCCACCATAGATGCACAACTAATATGTGTACGATACAACTATCGACTCCATAACCCAATTCATCACCTAACCCTAGTGATGTAACATAGTAACCCAATCTGAGGTCACAAAGATAACCCTAACCACCTGTACTTACTGAACATCCATCAGCTAATACATAATAGGGTTTATAGTTCCTATCCGAGCTAGATAATCAATGCAGTACCAGAGTTTATATCTCAAAGGTCAAGGCAGTACAAGCATATGATTAAATAAGAGTGGATTTAAGGTAAACATGTATAAACATAAATCCAAGATCATGCACTGGAATTGATCAAACTACCGGACCAGGTAGATATTACCCACCTGATATGCAATCCGTGCTATCCATCTCCACGTCCATGTATTTATGACAATTAAAGTCCTGTAACAATAGGTTACAGTTAAGTATCATCACACATCTAATGATCGAATCAAATCCTACATCATCCTAGTATCTCGATCAACTAAATCAATATTAACAATCGAGTAATACTAAATCTAAGCTATAGCAGTAGCTTACCATCCAGTCTCACACACCGATCAGATCAGACCATAGGAAAAACATCTCAGTGACCCCAATTGCTGCCGGAAAGTCCAAGCTCTATTGCAAACAGAGTTATCCAAGTTTAATGTTACTATGAACAATAATAATAATCATATGCATTCATAACTTACCCGGATCCATCTCACCTAGCCTAGCATTCGTTAAGCAGCTTCTGGATCCATGGTAACTTAGCCCTGTACAATTCTTCAACCAACTGTAATTCTAATGTCAATTCAATAACACTAAAATCCAAGCTTACCTCATGATATTACCATTGTCCACAGCCTATCTTGAAGCATAAACTTCTGTCCAAACGACTGAACCCTAGATCAATTCAAATCTTACCTCAACTGTTCAGCTTGCATAACCCATCCAAAAAAAATCCAATGCATAATTACAACACATCCAACTAATATAGCTTCAATTCCAGATTCCCCAAACTGTGCCGATGATGAACAAGGAAGAAGCGAGGCGATGGTGGTGAGCTTGAGTGTCACACTGTGGCGGATCGAGCTCGAGTGTCACTGTGGTAGATCTGAGCTCGAGCGACGGTGATGACGAGAAACTTCGGTCGGGCCGACAACGATCTGAGCTTCAACAGTGAAAACGTCATCGAGCTAGCCTCTCGAATAAGCGATCGGCGGCGGCGGATGGTCGGCGGTGGATTGAACTGGCGGTGAAGCGGAAGAGAGGGGATCTGCCCCGCCGACGCTTCATGAAGCCAAGCTCGCAGCGATCTAAAGGAGACTGCAGATCCAAAATCAACTTCGGACGAGATCAGCTGCGGCGGCGAAGATCCAAAAATGGCAGATCAGGATCAAAGGGAAGTGAGGTCACCCTCGATCCAACTCTCGACGAGGGTGAGCTCGCTGTGATCGAGCTCACGATGAGAACTCAAAGACGGCGATAACGCCACAAGGCACAGGAAAAGGATGGGCTGCGGCGACCAGTCGAGCTCAGGTGGCAGCGGTGATGAAGACGAAATCAGGAGAGATGACGGTCGAAAATCGAGCTCGCGGCCGTGATGCGACTCCGACTCACGATGGTCAACAATTGATGGTCTTATCCGGCGACCCGGTGGCGATAGCGAGATCGTTGCTTGCGACAGAGAAGGCGGCGATCGGGAAAGGTATCGCATCGGAGAAGAGAAACGGAGAGATCGCGGAAGAAGAAATAAGGTCGATCGCGAGTTTCCGACCCCTTTTTAAACGCCGTTTAAGCGACCCGGTTAGACCAACCCAAGTTCAACCCAACTTCAGTTCAAGCCAACCTAAGCTCAAACCAATTGGATTTAGCCCAACCGGTTCAGACCCATTCCAGTCCAATAATTTGGCCCAACGGATTCAGCCCAATAGCTTCAGCCCAATTTCAGCCCAAGCCCCCAAATCCAGCCCAAGCCCAATAGATTTAACCCAACTAGATAACTAACCCATTAGCCCACTAATTAAGCCCAATTAATCCCCTAATTAATCCCAATTAATTAAAGGGTTTAATCCATATATATAATTTTTTTTTTCCGTATTTTACAGAAATGCTTGAGTTACCTTCCATGGTAGGGGAGTTCCGAGCCTCCTCTTCCTCTCGACCGGAGGTGGATGGTTCTTCTTGAGGTTGCTCCGGTGTGGAAGGTGATCTAATATCCTCCCCCTTCAACCCTAGAGGTGGAGGCTTCTTCCAACTCCACCTCTTCTATCGATTCAGATGTCGACTCTCTATCACCATCCGAATTCTCAAGCTCTTGTGATGAAGATGTGCTTGCTTCTTCTTGAGCTTGAGAGGATGAGCACTCATCCTCTTCCTCTTCTTGGACCAGTTTGGATTTTTCATGAAGCATTTCTAATTTTCTCCATAGATTCTTGGCATCTTAAAATTCACCTATTTTTTATAATAGTTCATTATTAATTAAATCAACTACCATATCGATTACCTTATTACTTGTTTTGGATTTTTGTAGTTGATCTTGAGTCCATCTCTTCTTCTTGAGATATCCTCCCTTGGGCCCTCTTGGATATTCGAATCCTTCCATTAGGACAGACCAATTCTCAAGGTCCCTCATCATCAAGAAGTTTTCGATTCTTGCCTTCCATTGCCTAAACCCTTCTTGTCCATAGAAATTGTAAGGCACTGGTGTGTTGATGTCCCATCCTAGTTGTTCTTCAAACTCCATCTTCTTCCTCTAGCGGTGCTCCCTTGGTTGTTAATCCTTGAAGAACAGCCTTGCTCTGATACCAATTGTTAGGATCTCGGTGGGCGCTAGAGGGGGGGTGAATAGCGTTGGCGTTGCTTGATGAATTACGATCGCGTACTTGCTACAATTCGGTTAGTGCGCAGTGGAATAATAATAGTAAAAATAATAACACGAATACAAGCACACGCACAACACCAAATATAATGTGGTTCGGAACCGAATGGTTCATACTCCACGGATTGGGCTCGTAAGAGCCCTAGCGATGTCAATCACACACCACTACTAAATAACTCCTTCTCGGAACAATCCCGAGATGGAGAAACCTCGTACAAAAATTACACTAAGTAATACAAGAGATACAAGCAATTATGAATATGAAATGCAATATAAGTAAAGGAAAACACTTTACAAAGAGATTTTGATTCCTTGATCTTTGATTGCCTTGGACTAGCCTTGAAGGACTGGAAAGCACCAACTATTCCCCTTCAAATCGCCCAAGAGAACCATGGCAAAAACCTCATCCACGAGCTGCTTTTATAACCTACATTCGAGCTGATTTTTGCCTAGCAGTCGACTGATCGGGACCATCAGTCGACTGCCCCTATAGTCGTTGTCTCACAATGGCATGAGCTACGTTGGATAAGTTCCAACGGATTGACCATCAATCGACTAATCATGCCCATCACCGATCGATAGCTCAATCACCGAGTGCTCAGTTGATCATACCGACCGAGAGCTCAGGTTCGAAAACTCCGATCGAGTCGATCGATCTCCGCATCACCGATCGCTAGGCCAATCTGCAATAAAACTCTAGTCGACTCCCATCAATCGACTGATCATAGTCCCAGTCGACTAATACACCTCAAACATGAGGTTTTAACCCAAGTATGGTGCTCCCATACTTGCTAGACCACCTTTAGCCTAGACCAATGCCTTCTTGCCACCTCCATCAGCCTCACGCCTATCAGATCCCTCCAAGTCATCCATGACTTGTTCATCCATATGCTAGCCTTCAGGTGCTTCCATCAACTATTTTCATTCTAATGTGGTATACACTGCCAAGGCATATTGGACTTACGCTGCCAAGACTCCGCTTGGACTTTACGCTGCCAACCATTGGACTTATTCTACCAAGACTCCACCCTTGGACTTTACGCCGCCAATATTCCCCTTGGACTTTCCAATTGCCAAGACCCATGCTTGGACTTTCCTTGCCAAGACCCATGCTTGGACTTTCCTTGTCAACCCATGTTGGACTTTCCATGCCAAGACTCAAGCTTAGACTTTTCATGCCAAGTACACAAGACTTAGACTTCTCCCATGACAATGGTCAAACCATCGTCAAACATCAAATACTAACCTAGGTCGATTGCACCAACAATCTCCCTAACACTTGTCAGACATCAATGTCACACATCAAAACACTACTCGAGTCAAACTCGAGTCTGGTCAATCGTGACCTGGGCCGATTGTACCAACAATAAGTACCCTTGACTACTGTAGCAACTTTTGCTCCATTGGCAACCCTTAGATCTACTTCTCCCTTAATCAGTTTTCTTCTGTTCCTAAGCTCCTTTATGTCATTACATATATGTGAGCCACACCCAGTATCTAATACCCAAGTGTTAGAAGAAATAGTATGGCATTCAATAACAAATATACCTGAAGTAGATTGGGCATCAGATGCCTTTTTCTACTTTAGTGACTCCAGATACTGCTTGCAGTTTCTCTTCCAATGCCCATCCTTGCCACAATGATGGTAGGTGCCCTTGAGAGTTATTTCTTCCTTCTTTGCCTTCTTCTACCCTTTAGCTTTGGGGTTTGACTTCCTCTTAGAACCTTTCTTTAAGGAGTCAATCAGCATCACTGCCTTCTGTTCTTTCGCAATAAATGACTCCACTGTTTTGAGCATATTGATCAATTAATGAATGGTGGACTCAATCTTATTCATCTGATAGTTCATCACAAATTGTGAATAGCTACCAGTCAGATTGTGAAGAATTAAGTCAATACTTAATTCATGGTCCATGAAAAACCCTAATGACCCTAATCGATCAATATAGCTATTCATCTTTAGCGCAAATTGCACTGCAGATGAACCCTCCTGCATCTTCGAGCGAAAGAGAAGCTGGATGACCTCAAACTTTTCAGATTGCTCCTGCTCATCGAACAATTCTCGAAGATGAAAGACAATCATATTAGCATCCATATGCTCATGTTGCTTCTGTAACTCAGGAGACATCGACGCTAGCATAATGCAACTCGCCATCTCAGAGTCAGTAACATGTTTCTGGTAAGCCAACTTTTAGTCACCAGATACATTGTTTGTAGAAGGTTTGGGAAGAACCTCTTCAAGGACATAAGCTAGCTTTTCAGCCTTGAGAACAATTGTCAAGTTGCGAAGCCAGTCCAAGAAATTTGACCCAGTCAATTTGTTGTCGTCCAAAATCGAATGTAAATTAATCGAGGTTGACATGTTGTTCTAATTAGTACCTAGACATACAAAAAGAGGTGTATAAGAGAGATGAATTTATAGTAATGTAAATAATTTACATTACCAAGAAACTCCCACTATTTTATCAAATTCAATAGCCCTCACTTTAAATTCGAGAGATGGTAGGTGATCTCTTAGTGGTTGATATCCATTATGACTAAGAACAACCTTGGAGAGAGTACAACAAGTCATTCATAGTCATAATATTAGGTATCAACAGTACTCATTATATATCAAATATATAACTATCACTTTATGCTATCAACTAATTGAATGTTCACATATACATTAGGTTCTTAACTCATTAACATATATACATCCAATGCATATCACCAAATTGCACCTCTGTCCACATTGACTTTGGAGAGAGTCCAACAAATCAATTCTTTCAGTTATGATCGGCCCATTAATTGTGAGATCAAATTTAAATGATTTAAACACATCCAACTTACAAGCCAGGCTTGGAGAGAGTCCAACAACCCAAACTTGAAATTGATCTCTGGTCCTTACCATTTAAAATAAACATCGAATCTCATATGAATTGAACATGCTCGATGTCATGTTAGGCTTGGAGAGAGTCCAACAACCCAAACACGAAAAAGAGCTCTGGTTCAACCATATTAATGGAAGGTGTTAGCCCTAATATTTGCATAAGGGATTTCATATTATTATGGGTATCATCTAAAAAGAAAATAAATCTAAATATGGAAAAACCAAGGTCACATTAGGAAATAAATTTTCCGATGTGAACATGAGTCTATGCTTAGGCTCTAACGATGCGGCCAACACCTTTGGTGTTATATCCTCGGTATTTCCTTTTTAGGTTACAAATATATCCTATATGTAAAACAAGCATACTCTAATCTATCATATAGATAAACATTGTACAGGTATATTAAAACATTAAACATGCTTTAAATATTCTTCTACAACATGCAATCTATGTCAAAACGAACAAGGTGGCTCTGATACCACTTGTTAGAGATTTCAGGATCATGTGCAGCGGAATAAAGAGAATAAAAACAATTTTTATTACATCCCATATATCCCCTGGGGGCTAGGAAAACTTGCTTTGGCATAATCGCATGAAAACACACAAGTAGAAGGAGAAATTATACCTTCGAGATTCTTTTGAATCCGTCAAAACCACAAGCAAGACCAACGAGTCTTGCCTCTATCAGTATCCATGCTGGGATCACCTGAGACAACTCCTAGAGCAGCAAGCCTTTATCTCAAATTGGTTCTTGAGGAGAGAGGAGAGAGCAAAGATGGCTACCAAGGGAAAACCTAAAATGAAAAACCCTAGCCAAAGATTATCAAGAGATCCTTTTATAGATCTCTTGATTAGGTCATCTTATGAGGCTTAAACGGAATATATCTTACCATAATTATCTCATAATTAAGGTAAGAACAACCCAAGAAATTTCCATAAGAGAAAATCTCCAAAATCGGCGGAGACGCAACACAGCCATGTGGATTCACATGGTCGTGTGGATTCACATGGCCTGACCGTGTGTCTCTCTGGGAGTAGCCCAGACTTTGCCAATTTGTGGCCAGAGCTAGGCACGGCCCGTGCCAATTTAGGCACGACCGTGTGAGGCTCTATATGGTCCATTTGACTTCGTTCAAGTGTGATATAGTCGTGCTAAGTCTGACAAGGCCATAGGAGGTTCCATAGCCTTCATTTCGCACCCCTTTGGTCTGGTCCAACCAGACATATCCTCTCTCAATGAGAATCTCATTCTTAGACTTGTTTTACATCTCGAGATCACCCGTATTGCGTGTAACCCAATAGGTTCCCGGTTATGTTGGTAATTCATAATTAACGCCGTAATTATGAATAGATCATGAGTGACACCTAGCAGTACATCATGACGCCCAATTGACCGAAAAGTCTAAATCGACTTAAGAACATTTTCTGAACCCTTCAATAGCTTCAGTTGTTTGTGTCTTGTTCTTTTCATTCATCCTATACCCACTTGGTTCAGGACATGGTCTCTGTGTTCGTCTCCACTAGGCTGACTACGTTACACCTAGCCAAAGTTATTTTCCTTGTCCTGTGGATTCAAGTTACTCCTACATGTTCCCAAGAAGACCATTTTCTTAATATGCTTGCTCTGGCCAGAGACTTCTGAGTAACAATCCTGACAAGAGGCCTAGGGTATACATCTCCTTTATCAGGAGTGGTGAATCCTCTGTGGGCTATTCAAACACCTTCGATAACTTTGGCTTATACCCAATCATTCTGGAGTTACACCTACTATGTAGATGGCTGCGAAGAAGTCAAAGTACAAGGCGGCATGATTAAGGTGACTTGAATACCTCAAGTCTAAGGAAGCTCGCACTCAAGCTACAATGAGATCTTCAACGACATATAAAATCATATGAAGTTTCATAGCAGGTCAGTCCAATGAACTAGTTACCATAACTAGCATCCACATGTTCACTCTTAGCATCCCTATGCTTCCATTCAGTGAGTACCGAATGCTTGGATAAACCAAGGAGCATAACATGTGCTAGTCTCACAGAATTGATGATGTCCAATCTCATCGATTCATCGACTAGGGTTAGTTTCAATACTTGCATATTACACATGATGAGATACCCACTAATTGTGATTCAATCACAATTTCTCTCATGCTATGCATCATATTGTGGGCATCAGTATATGAGTTTAAGATCCAATCAAATAGATAGATAAAGTATACTCAAATAGTGAATTTTATTAATAACTTCTAAGGTGATTTCCTTAGGACACCTCTCAATTACATCAGTCCAGTCGATTTAAAAGCCAAAAATGATAAATCGACAGGCTAATTTGGAGTCTACTATAGGGTGTTCCAATAAATTGGAAAAGGCTTATATAAGAAATGGAGAGCTAGCTCCGAGCACAAGGAATTCTACCACTCCGAAGTGTTGTCACCATCATCCCTCATTTGCAGAAGTTTCGACATGCTACAACTTCGCAACTCCGACACTACGAGCTCCAAGTTCAATCTTCTAAGTGTTGGTATAACTTTAGTTTTGTATTTCTATTTCGCTTTGTGTACTTAAACTTTATGAGGAAAAGGTAAGGTGTTACTTGTTGGGGAATTGATCGTAGTTAGAGGGGGGCGGGGTGAAAAGCATTTTTCATACGATGATGGAATTCGATCGTGCTTGTCTATGATTGTTAGTACGCAGCGGAATATAGAAATAATACACACAAATACACAAGACAAAACACAAAATATATAAAGATATAACATGGTTCGGACCTCAAGGTTCCTACACCATGGGTTGGGCTCGAACGAGCCCTAACAATGCAAATACCACCACTAAACCAATAAACTCCTTCTCGACAATAAGTCGGAGGCGAAGAAACCTCGTACAAGGATTACAACAGTAATACAACAAAAATACAAGCAAATACAATAGAATGCAAGTAAAGAAAACTTTACAAAGAGCTTTTAGATGCTTGTTTGTTTGGTTACTTGAGCTGCACTTGGATACCCTGAATTGCACTAGCAAATCGCCCCAAATCACCCTAAGAAACCATGGAAAAAACCTCCTCCACAAGCTGCTTTTATAACCTGCATTCGGGCTGAATTTCGCCTAGCAGTCGACTGGTCGAGACCATCAGTCAACTTCTCCTATAGCCGTTGTCTCACAACGGCTCGAGCCACGTTGGATAAGTTTCAACGGATAGATCATCAGTCGACTGATCATGCCCATCAGTCGACTGATCGAGCCATCACTCGACTATGAAACCCTAGCAATCAACTCAGGAACCTTCTGTGGCCATGACATTGACCATCAGTTGACTGCTAGCCATAGCAGTCGACTACTCAGGCCATCAGTCGACTGCCCAACGCTGGTAGTCGAATGCCAGGCCATTTCTTGCAGTCGAACTCCAGTCGACTCCCATCAGTCGACTGAGCATAATATCAGTCAACTAATAACCTCATCCATAAGGTTTTAACCCCAAGTATGATGCCCTCATACTTGTTAGACCACCCTTAGCCTAGATCTAAGCCTTCTAGCCACCTCCGTCAGCCTCATGCCTATTGGATCCCTCCAAGTCATCCATGACTTGTTCATCCATACGCTAGCCTTCAGGTGCTTCCATCGGCTATTGTCATGCTAAGCTGGTCTATACCGCCAAGGCACATTGGACTTACGATGCCAAGACTACCGCTTGGACTTTACGCCGTCAACCATTTGACTCATGCTGCCAAGACTCCACCCTTGGACTTTACGCTGCCAATATCACCCCTTGGACTTTCCTTGCCAACCCATGTTGGACTTTCCATTTTCCAAGACTCAAGCTTGGACTTTCCATGCCAAGTACCCAAGACTTGGACTTTCCATGCCAAGTATCCATGATTTGGACTTCTCCATCATATGGTCAATCCCATGTCAATCATATAGTCAAATAATGGTCAAACCATCATCAAACATCAAAATACCCCTCGAATCAAACTCGAGTTCGGTCAATCATGACCCGGGTCGATTGTATCAACAATCTCCCCAAAACATTGTCAAACATCAAAACACTACTCGAGTCAAACTTGAGTTCGGTCAATCATGGCATGGGTCGATTGCACCAACAATCTCCCCCTTTTTGATGTTTGACAAAAACCACAAAACCATCGAGTTAGGCTACTGATAGTTGCATTTTTATTGTGTTGTTTTTATTTATAGATTGGACATTTTAGGCTCTTTGTTAGGGTAATTATTATTATTCAGTATGTTTTTACATATTGAATTCATTTATGATTAATTGCGTTAATTCCTATAATTTAAGTACTTTTCACGAATTGCATGTGATTTTGTAGGAAACATTTAAAGAAGGCCTAATTGGAGCATTCACAGCCGTTAATCTAGATCAGATCGATCGAACTGTCAGATTTGATTGATCAACTTACTTAGGGTGAAATTAATTGGATTCATTAAACCCTAGATCTAATTGGGTGGCTGGGATGAAAGGGGCTCAGATTGGATGGCTCATGAAAATAACTTAAAAATCCAACAATTTCCCCATCGTGAGAAAAATAGAACAGAGATCGCGAGATAGAAACACGAGCGCGTCTTCTTCCCCATTTTCACGCGCTCATCGGCAATCATCCACAACCCTTCCGACGATAGTTTCGTCAACTCCAGCGGCATCCTCTCTATCTCCCTCTATCCGAATCTTCCTTGGCGAGCGGCGGAGTTGAGTCTGAGATTGGGCAGACGACAGCTTGACCGAGCGGCTGGGATTTTCGGCCATCTTCACCGGCGTTCCTTTCACGCCTGGCGATCGGAGCTAAGCGACCTAGTTGGATGTGATTTTAGAAGGCTGGGGTTATCTTCTACTGTCGTGGTCATGGCAGAAGGCCTTTCCAGCTCCGACAACCCTTGATTCTTCCGATTTTGATGGCAGCATCCATTTTCCAGTGGTGGTGAAGATCCTTTAACGTTCACAGCTTCGGTCCCTTCCATTTTCACGACCGTGATTCGTGCTGCTTCACCTCTGTAAATCCACCCATCGACTGACGTGATTTCGCAGCCCCGAAGTCCATCACCGAAGCAATGATCCGTTACCATCGATCCAACTTTCGTTGGATTCTGACGAAAGATCCATGCACTGAAGTCGTAGGAGTTGTTCAGCACTGTCGTGGGTCACCGGAGAGTGTGGTTCCTTTCCGATGGTTGTGGATAATTATTGGTTAATTTTTACACTATTGTTTCAGTATTTTTATTCTATTATTTCACTACTGTTTCACTATTTTTTTAGTATTGTTTCAGTATTGTTTCACCAGTGTTCAATTGTGTTTCAATTGTGTTCCCATCGTGTTTCATTTGTGTTGTGTGGTGTTGCATGTGGTAATTTGTTTTGGTAGTTTAGTTAGTGTGTTTGGTTTTATTTTCTGCCGTGTTAATTGTACTTTTTAGTTTTCAGTTAATCTTTGACCATTGTGTCGTATAGTGACCGTGCGGTGCTTGGTTGAATTGCTTAAGTTTATTCCATTTAGTTTTAAGTTTATCTTTGACCATTATGTCATATAGTGACAGTGCAGTGCGTGGTTGAATTGTTTAAGTTTGTTAGTTTAGTTTTCAGTTGATCTTTGACCATGTGTCGTATAGTGACAGTGCGGTGCTTGGTTGAATTGTTTAGTTTTTAGTTAATCTTTGACCACTGTGTCGTATAGTAACAGTGTGGTGCTTGGTTGAATTATTTATGTTTGTTAGTTTAGTTTTCAGTTACTATTTGATCACTGTGTCATATAGTGACAATGCGGTGCTTGGTTGAATTGTTTAAGTTTGTTCAGTTAATCTTTCATCATTGTATCGTATAGTGACAGTGCGGTGCGTGATTTACTTGCTTTTACACATTAAGTTAGTTTCTCGGGAATTGTTAATCGGTAGTTAGGTTTATTTCTTGCAAGTTTAATTTCAGGCGGTGCATGGTTGAATCATTCTTGCATTAGAGTGGCTTTTAAATAATTGTTTTGATAAGTTGTAGGAACCCCCAGTGATAATAATGTTTAGAAACAAACGTTCAACCATTAGGTTCATTGGGAGACGATCCGAGTCATTCCTATACTGCATTAGTGTAGTTAGGGGGTTCGGTAAATAATTTGAGAACGGTACTGCGACATTAAAATCGTTCACATCAAATTTTGGCGTCGTTGCTGGGGAACTATAATGGTGTTCGTTTGTTTTTTAACTGTAGTTTGTTAGTTTGTTTTTCTTTCTTTTGTTATTAGTGTCTTTCTTATAATTTTTATTTGTTACTTATTGTGTTAGTTGTTTGTGGTGATGACTAGGTCTTCAAGCGATAATCTATTTGAGTCTTATGCAACCCTTCCCTTAGAGGCCGGTGCAACCTAGGAAGAGGGTTGTTGAAGAAAAGGCTAGGGAATTCCAGGAGCTAGTAGATTTGTTCAGCAAGGTGGAAGTTAATGTCCGTTTGTTGACAATGATCGAGCAGATTCCCAAGTATGCCAAGTTTCTTAAAGATTTGGGTGTTCACAATGAGAAGCTAAAAGATAATGAGTTGATTGGAGTAGGGAAGAATGTATCGACACTCACCCAGTTGGGGTGATAGAGGATGTGTTGGTTAAGGTACCCTTTCTATGAAGGTAGGAGATACTGTAGTTCAGTTCAGTATTTTGGACGCTATGAAGCACCCGATGGAGGATTATTCTATTCTTAGCGTGGATATAACTGATGAGCTGGACTGCATGAATTTTATTTCTTAGTCTATTTTTCATTTGGATATCTCTGCACCTTCTACATTTTGTTGTGAATTTATTTATTCTGATGATTCTAATATTGATGATGATTTGTCATTAGGACCTATCTGTGGGCCCTTGTATGCGGACAGAGATTTGGAATGTGTAGGGACTTGCGCTCTTCAGGCGACGCCCCAAGAATCACTGCCATCAAATATTTTTGAGAAATATCATTTCATGGTCGAGCATGGGATAGTCTTAGGTCATATTATCTCTGTGAATGGTATTGAAGAAGATCCTGCTAAAATTCATACTATGTCTTCTTTATCTTACCCCACTTCTGTGTAGGAAGTTCGTGCTTTTCTGAGTCATGCAGGTTTCTACAGACGTTTTATCAGAGACTTTAGCAAGATTGCCCTACCCTTGACCAATTTGTTATAGAAGGAGGTGGTATTTCAGTTTGACCAGCGATGCAAGGACTCATTTGATCAGCTTAGGCAGGCTTTGATATCAGCACCGATCCTTAGACCACTTGAGCAGGAATGTGGTGGAGATCGAGCCCACCCCCATAGCAGATTCTTTTCCAGATGAGCAGCTTTTTCACCTACAGGGTAAGGCACCATGGTATGCAGATCTTGCTAATTATTTAGTTGCTCGTGCTATACCTTCACATTTTACTCATACACAAGTCCAGAAATTGAAAAGTGATGCTAAGTATTATATATGGGATGATCCTTATCTTTGGAAATTTTGTAGTGATCAGATCATTAGATGATGTGTACCTGATTATGAGTTTCATTCTGTACTTACTTTTTGTTATTCTCTGGCTTGTGGGGGGCATTTTGGACCCCAAAGGACCGTTAGAGAAGTTTTAGAGTCTGGTTTGTATTGGCCCACCTTATTCCATGATGCCTATGAACTTTACAAAACTTGTGAGTGATGTCAATGAACAGGGAACATAGGACGTAGAAATGAAATGCCTCAACAATCCTTGTTATTCTGTGAGATTTTTGATGTTTGGGGTATTGATTTTATGGGTCTGTTTCCTGTATTGTTTGGATTTTCATATATTCTTTTGGCAGTTGATTATATTTCTAAATAGGTGGAGGTCATCCCCACCAGGACTAATGATTCTCTAGTTGTTATGAATTTTGTTAGATCTCACATATTTTGCAGATTTGTGTACCCAAGGCGATCAAGGGTCTCACTTTTGTAACATACTCATGAAGTGTCAAACAGAGAGTTCAAGTCTATACTGGAGAAGATAGTGGGGTCAGACAGAAAAGATTGAAGCTATAGTGGAGGAAGTGGACCTTGAGGATGCTTCTTCTCTGACTTGAAAGGGGAGTGTGTTCTTTTATTTACTGTATTTATTTTCTTCCTTTCATATTCGGAATAAGTTGTTATGATTGATTGTTTGTTTGTCTGTTTACCTAGGTTTGTTTGTCTGTTGTTGAGTTCAAATAATATTCCCTATGCATGCTTTAGTATCATTTCAGAGGTGGTAAAAATTAGTTAAGTTTGATCATTAAGTTATGGATTTTTGGTGTATGATAAGAGACCTCACTTGCATGCAGTCACTTGTTAGAATGGTGAATTTTTGTCAATAGATCAAGCTTGATTTTGATTTACCTAGTGAAGTTGTAAGTCATTCTTATCATTTACCCACGTTTGAGTGATAACATATGTGATACTTGTTGCTCTAGAACTTGCTTTGAGTCTTTTCAAAACTACAATAACATTTTCTTGCATGAGTATGACGAAGGATTTCACTCCTGTTTCTGTTCTTACTTGACTTGTTTGTCTAATCCACCTGATACTCCATGATGTCTTTCTCGTCGTATCTTTGTATTGGTCATTTATTGTCCTTTAACTTGCTTGTTTGATTCATGTTGTCTTCATGGATTATCTTTTTTTCGTATATTTTGTTTCTATATTGGAGGAATAATACGATAAGTTGCTTTGTCCGAGGCGGACAAAATTCTTAAGTGTGGGGGAGGAGATATTGTTTTGTTGAGCAGCTGGGAATTTGACATAGAAGTAAACATTGAGCAGCTGGGAATTTGACACAGAAGTAAACATCAAGCATGTTCTGAGCTGAGTTTTAAGACTTTTCTTATGCTTCTGGATTTTTTTTTAACTCAGTGAAACTGTACGAAGGAGGGAGGACTCTATTCCACAAGTTATTATGTTTCTTGAAGCTGCTATTGAGCGATGCACTAATTTCAATGGTGGTTCAGAGGTCCATTAGCTTATTTTGGTGCTTGATGACATAATGCTGCAATATCTTTCGAACCTTCAAGATACACTAAAATCTGTGCGTTCCATATATGGGGTTGATAATATTTCACAAAGTGATCAAAAGAAGGAAGGAGCAGCACACATTGTAAATATGGTCTCTGAGGAGGAGGAATGGTCTGTTTTTCAAGGAGTTTTGCAGATTCTTATAGTAGCTGACTGTCTAACTAGTCGTACATCTGTTTTTGAAGCTTCATTATGAGCAACTCTGGCTAGAATTGGCACAACTCTATCTGTTGCACTGAAGCATCTACTCCAGCAGCACCTTCTGTTGCAGTTGCTGCTGCTTCTCAACGCCAAACCTAATCCCATATAACTGCAGCATCAGCAGCAATTTTAGAATGGTATCAGTATCAGTAACCACGTGAGGAAAAAAAATGGTTGATGCTAGTATGCTGCCAAAGGATGGAAGAAGAAAAAAAATTCTGATAAGTATCTTAACGTGTTGGAGCAGTATCTACTTCCATGAAATCCCTCCTAACTGTTATTATATGTGGACTTTGGATAGTGCTGTCAAACTGTTTAGCAAGCTGCAGTTCTAGCTCCTAATGTGTGTTTGCATTCAATACATTGATCAATAAGTTTTTGCTGTCATGAATCTCGTGTGTGCCAAATCAGAGATCCTGAGAGAAAATATCATGGTTTTTAATGAAGTTAGAACAAGCAGAGAAAAGAAAAAAAATGGAGAATACCAAGGCGAAATAGTTCTGAATCTGAAAATCTAGCTCACTTCCAGTTACTCATCTAACAGAAACATCCAAATTGAAAAACAAAATCTGATAAGATGATAGATGCAGTCTGGGTTTAGAGACTGCAGATTTTGTTTCTGCTGAAAACACCATAAAAAAAAAGTTGGTTCTGCTTGGAGTTCGCAACCTGGACAAGTAAAGATCTCAAAGTGGAAAGGAACCACCCTCTTAGCTACCATTGGCATTGAAGAAAGTTCTCCCTCTTAGCTACATTGCAAGCAGCTCAACTGGAAGGTTTTTTTTTTTGTTTCAGATTACAAAACTACTGATGACCTTGAGCTTGCTTCTGGTGGGTTTGAACACTGTGACATCGGAATTTAGTACAACACAACTAACATGGTCCTAGGAATTAGTTCAATTGCAGAAGTGGGTGCAGCATTAAGTAATGAACATTCTGAATAACTCCATTATCAGACCTTGGAATTAGCTAGGAAAAAAAAGAGTCTTCTGGGTCTGAAAAATCTCAATATGACTCTCCCATAGAAGAGGCATTGATAGGGTCAGATGCCAGGCAGCGTATCTGAAGTTATTTCTGTGGATGCTGTAGCTGGGGAATCTGTTCGTCGCCAAGAAGTTGATTTTCAGAAAATTGTTCGTTGGGAAATTGCTATCACATGGAGGAAATAGAAACTGCACAAGTTGCTCCTTTACCGGCTTCTGTACCTAGCAAACCACTCAAATATGAAATGGGAATTGAGTTTTGATTTGCTGGTAGTTCCGGAATCTGATCATTCTACAACTCCTTCTGATGGTATTGCAATTTAGTTGAAGACCATATAGAATCGTTGCCTAAAGATGCTGCAAAACTTGTTTCTGATGAAAACAACATAGAAAATTTTTTGTCTGTATCAAAGAAGCAACTGCCACAGCAATTACAGCAAGTATCAGAAAAAGCAGGCTTGGAAGAAGGGAGGAAAGTGGTATCGCCTCGCAATTGTCCACAGAAAATCTAATGCATCAGCTGGACTACTCACTGTTTGTTGGTGGAAGCTGCCGAAACTGATTTTTTGTATGCAAGATTTGCTACCCATGGAGCTAGAGTTAATTTCATGTCCTCGTGATAAAAATCTGCAGAATGCCAAGGATATACAGACTTTGGAAGGATATAAATTGCTAGCATATTTTTTTTCGGCTACACGATGCTGCATTCCTGCATAGGTTTGAATGTTAGATAAATTAAGAGTATCAAATGATTCCTTAAAGATTAGCTGGAATTCGAGAGAAAGGATGCAAGTGCAGCTTGAATTTAAATCTGAACAGGTTTCGAACAAGTTGCATCAATTATACAAATGGACAAGATTGCAGTAGCATTTTGATCAGCACGTCTTCAGAATGGAGAAACTGGAGTATACTAAGGAGGAAATTGACCTGAGTGAATTGAGAAGCTTGTATTTTTCTGAAGTCAACATTTGAAACAGTTGTATCAGAAGTTGTATGCTGTTGAGAGTTATTTCATTGGACCGTTATTGGAATATCTCCCCCTACACTACTATTACAACTACTCAGGTTTATTCTTCCAATTCTTCTATTATTATCTTGTTCATTGTATTTGGATCTCCTTTGTATTTCTCTATTGTAGTCCATTTCTAATCTTATTTGATTTTCGATAAATCCTTTTGATTCATGTATGGGATGTATTGATAGTAGTAGAAAAGTAGATGATAAGCAAGCATAAAGTAGGACAAGATTACATGTCATTTTGAGGGCGCCCCACTCCTATGGTTATTATGTGAGCATTAGTGCAATTATCCATTTTGGGAGGTTTTGTATCAGGATTGGTTTATTTGATTGGATTGGAGCTCATCATATATGTTGACTGTTGTAGGAGTCGGATCTTTTAATTACCTGAGATCCGGATCGATTTGGTGTTCCTAAGTAACTTATTTTTTCTGTCTCTGAATTATTGATGTGGGTATTGTTTGGGGAATGGGCTAGTGAGTCAGTGTTCTTTGTTTTTATTATTGCTCGGGACGCGCAAAAATAAGTGTGGGGGAATTTGATAGTTGCATTTTTATTGTGCTATTTTTACTTATAGATTGGACATTTTAGGCTTTTTGTTAGGGTAATTATTGTTATTCAGTATGTTTTTACATATTGAATTCATTTGTGATTAATTGCGTTAATTCCTATAATTTCAGTACTTTTCACGAATTGCATGTGATTTTGTAGGAAACATTTAAAGAGGGCCTAATTGGAGCATTCACAGTCGTTGATCCAGATCAGATCGATCGCGCCGTCAGATTTGATTGATCAGCTTACCTAGGGTGATATTAACTGGATTCATTAAACCCTAGATCTAATTGGGTGGCTGGGATGAAAGGGGCTCAGATCGGACGGCTCATGAAAATAACTTAAAAATCCAACAATTTCCCCATCGCGAGAAAAATAGAACAGAGATCGTGAGACAGAAATGCGAGCGTGTCTTCTTCCCCGTTTTCACGCGTGGCATTGGCGATCATCCACAGCCCTTCCGGCGACAGTTCCGACAACTCCAGCAACGTCCTCTCCATCTCCCTCCATCCGAATCTTCCTTGGCGAGTGGCGGAGCTGAGTCTGAGATTGGGCAGACGACAACTTCACTGAGCGGCTGGGATTTTCGGCTATCTTCACCGGCGTTCATTTCACGCCTGCGATCAGAGCTGAGCAACCCAGTTGGACGTGATTTCAGAAGGCTGGGGTTATCTTCTACTGTCGTGGTCGCGGCAACATGGCTTTCCATCTCCGACAACCCTTGATTCTTCCGATTCTAGTGGCAGCATCCAGTTTCCAGTGGTGGTGAAGATCCTTTAATGTTCACAACTTCGGTCCCTTCCATTTTTGCGACCGTGATTCATGCTGCTTCACCTCCGTAAATCCATCCATTGGCTGACGTGATTTCGTATCCCCAAAGTCCATCACCGGAGCAGTGATTCATTACCATCGATCCAGCTTTCGTCGGATTTTGACAAAAGATTCGTGCACTGAAGTCGTAGGAGTTGTTCAGCACTATCGTGGGTCATCGGATAGGGTGGTTCCTTTCCGGTGGTTGTGGATAATTATTGGTTAATTTTTACACTATTGTTTCAGTATTTTTATTCTATTGTTTCACTACTATTTCACTATTTTTTAGTATTGTTTCACCAGTGTTCAGTTGTGTTTCAATTGTGTTCCCGTCGTGTTTCATTTGTGTTGTGTGGTGTTGCATGTGGTAATTTGTTTTGGTAGTTTAGTTAGTGTGGTTAGTTTTATTTTCTGCAGTGTTAATTGTACTTTTTAGTTTTCAGTTAATCATTGACCACTGTGTCATATAGTGACAGTGCGATGCTTAGTTGAATTGCTTAAGTTTATTCCATTTAGTTTTCAATTTATCTTTGACCATTGTGCCGTATAGTGACAGTACGATGCGTGGTTGAATTGTTTAAGTTTGTTAGTTTAGTTTTCAATTGATCTTTGACCATTGTGTCGTATAGTGACAGTGCGGTGCTTGGTTGAATTATTTAGTTTTCAGTTAATCTTTGACCACTGTGTCATATAGTGACAGTGCGGTGCTTGGTTGAATTATTTACGTTTGTTAGTTTAGTTTTCAATTATTGTTTGACTATTGTGTCGTATAGTGATAGTGCGGTGTTTGGTTGAATTATTTAAGTTTGTTCAGTTAATCTTTCATCATTGTACCGTATAGTGACAGTGCGGTGCGTGATTTACTTGCTTTTGCACATTAGGTTAGTTTCCCAGGAATTGTTAATTGGTAGTTAGGTTTATTTCTTGCAGGTTTAATTTTCATGTCTATTAACCAGAATTATTTGACTATTGTATCGTATAGTGATAGTGCGGTGCATGGTTGAATCGTTCTTGCATTAGAGTGGCTTTCAAATAATTGTTTTGATAAGTTGTAGGAACCCCCAGTGTTAATAATGTTTAGAAACAAACATTCAGCCATTAGGTTCGTTGGGAGACGATCCAAGTCATTCCTATACTGCATTAGTGTAGTTAGGGGGTTCGGTAAATAATTTAGGAACGGCACTGCGACATTAAAATCGTTCACATCAGCTACTAACTCAAATCTCCTTAGCAATTGTCCCAAATTGATAATCCCAACAATTCTCCCCCTTTTTGACATACATCAAAAAGGTTCTCTTCAAGGAAGTCAATGTCTCATATCCCAATGAGATCTTACAATCTACCCTTTGGTCCAAAGACATCTAGGATGCCTTCACTCTTCCTAGTGATAAGTCTCATATCACTTAAGAGAGACTTCCTATAAACTCTCCCAATTTTTAAATTGGGCATCTCACATTCCCATTTCTCCCCCTCATGAGGAAGAAAACATCCATCATCTCATGATGAATACCTCCTCCTAAAGGCTTGCTCCCCCTTGACCATTGCACCAACAATGTCCTTAGAGAGTCCCTAAGCCTATAGGAATACTAAACCATCAAAATTAGGGGAAAAAGTTCAAACATGAACTCTCACACACCTTAAAAATTGATACACACCCTAAACAACTCTCCTAATCCATATCCAATGGATTTTCACCCTTTCTAATGCTTTCCAAAGCATATCCTAGGGTTAGGAGCAGTTAGGGTAACCTAACATAGCTGAAATATGAGCTAAACATCCTTTTACTCGAAATCAACTCTGACAGTTGACTCCTACAATCACCAGTCGACTGCCCTATGCATCAGTCGACTGCCATCAAGAAGCAGTCGACTGATATTTGCAAAATGCAAAAATAAAAAATCAGAAATGAATTTCAGAAATTCATAAGTAATTATACATAATATAAAAAATCATGAAAATTCATATGTATAATACTTATGACAAATAGAATGGGTGAAAAATATTTGAAAATTAATTTGCCCACAAAATAATGAGATTGACACAAAGTTCAAAACCATTGAAAAGTTCAATGTTTTGGCCCTACTTTGTATCAACTCTCTCAATAGTGATTGCTATCAAAAGATAGACTTCACCAAGGTTTTCTAAAATGATTTTAAAATATTTTTGAAAACCTATATTGGATCATGATCAATGGGCTCAATGCACATGACTTACACATTAGCTTTCCCTATGATCCACCTTGGTATAAGATGAGTTTGAGTTCATCTAGATGCAAGAACTATGCACCTTGAACTTAACTCATTTCCTAGCATCTCACATATGTCTAAGGTGTATGAAAACACATACAAGTCAATTTGATGTGAGATGTGAGTTTTGGTTCATCTTAAACTAAGGCCTCATGCATTTTCTAAGGCAACACTACTTGATTCCCTTATACATGATACTTCAAGTCATGTCATAGTCCTTAAATCAATTTTAATTATCTGCATGAAATGATCATGGCATAAATGATAGCATAAATAAGCATGGCCAATGATCATGATGTCATGGCATATGATTAAATTTAAATATACATGACATAAACTTAAGCATGATCATGATATATAAATGATAAAAATAAATATGATGTCATGACATGATATATGACAAACAAAGCATGAAAAATAAGATGTATAGGTATAACAATACCTAAATTTTAGTGTTAATTGTCATTTTTTAGAATTAAACACATTTTGTCATATCATCACTAATCCCTAAAATGTGCCAAAAATCTAAAATGACACACTATTGTTGGAATGTATACTGAAAAGTCTATCTTTTATATGAACATCTTTATTTTGAAATAAGAATCACATGATCATTGTTTGCACATTTTTATGGTTATGCATATTGTCTAATACATTACATTGTAGATAACATGGTGTGTGGTGTCACACGGGAGATCATGTTATCGGCTCCTTGTAAAGTATAAGTATAGGCTCACAACTGAGATGACTTTGGACAAACCATTGGTATGGTTGTAGTGTGATTTGGTATTGGTTTGTCTTGACCATAAAATCACACTAGTACACTTTGTGTGTATTGAGCAGGACCGACTTAGAGGTGATTCGATTTATTGCTGACTACATAATCGAATCAGACCTCAGATATTATATTGTACATACTCTTAATCCCGATATAATACCGGGCACATATACTTAGTAGTCATTTCTTTGATTTACCAATGGGCGAGATTTATAGATTAAATCGATAGGCTCGGTAAGTTGGGAAATTATATTATTTATATGGTGTGTCATTAATTATAGGAGGAAACCGTGTCCTATATATTAGGATGATGATGTCCCCTTGAGGAGCTCATAAGGTTCATCATGTAAACCCTGCAAGTGGACTTGGTCTGGCATGATGAAAAGGTTGAGTGGTACTACTCATAGAGTTAGATGTTGATTAATTAATGGTCAGTAAATTAATTAATCGACGGACATTCGAGATCTTAAACACGGAGAGAAAATGTACATATAATATATTGAGCACATATTAACTTATGGGGGTTGGTGAGGTAGATCAATGATAATCCTTTAGTGGATTGGATTATCATTAATGGATCAGACTTTATGTGGGCTTGATCCATTGGGTGGCCAAGATCTAACTCCTCCTCATGGTCCCTATTGTAGTCTATTAATACCTCATAAAGCCTAGATCCAAAGGATAGAAACAAAACTCTAGATCCAAAGGTAGAGATTAAATCTCTAGATCCGACGGTTGAGATTAAATCTCTAGATCCGACGGTTGAGATTAAATCCCTAAAATCAATGGTGGAGATTAAAACAAGGCTTATCCCTAAACTCTATAAAAGGAGCCTTTAGGGTTGGCATGGAGATCAATCAAGGGAAGCAAGGGTGTTAGGAGTTGGCGGCAAGAGGTAGGAGTTAGGGTTTGGAGCTTAGCGGCACCAAATAAGGAAATACTTTCCTTCTCTTCTTCTTCTCCATTGGTGGCCGACGTCCATATAGCCCCTCTCCCCTCTTGGTCGGCATCCAAACCTAGCTCTCTTCTCCTTGGCCAGTGGAACCAAGGCTTAGGGTCCTCCCTTGGAGCTTTTGGCCGGCAACCATTCTTTCTCCTTCTCCTTGTTGGCCGACGACAAGTAACTTCCTTGTTGCTTGTTGGTTGGCTAAAGGAAGGAGAAGGGTCTTGTTTCTATTTTTCCTTTCGCTCGGAATGAGCAAGGAAGGAAGATTGGTGATCTAGGAGCTTCAACTTTTGGTAGATCGTCACCCACATGACGTCTGAAAGGAGGAAGGTCATACAATAGAAGATCGAGAGGTATATCGATTCTCTATTTTCATTTGTTACATGTTTATATTTTCTTTTCAATTATATGCATGATATATATTCTGTTTTATGGATAAATATACTTGGACCCCGAAGATAAACACAAAAGTCAGCGATCCGTACATCGTCTATTCTGCGGCTACTCGTAGAATAGAGGTTAGTCGCTTGAACAACAAGTTTGTTCAAGTGACTACTCTAATCGAATAGCACGACGATGACAAGGTTGCTTGGGCAATCCCTCTTATCAAGGATAAATTTTTTATCCGGGGACGTAGAAGGGATCGCCATGAACAAGCGACCGAGTTGAAGTGGAAAGCGAAGTTTCCCCTACCAACAATTGGTATCAGAGCCACGGTTTCCGGCTTTGTGTGTTTAGGATTCGGTTACTCTTATGCGTTTTTCATATATTATATGTGCCGGATAATAGTAGGATATGCGTAGGTTAACTCTTTAGTTGCAGGCATAAGATCCGACTATTATAGCCATATGTGTGTATGTGATTGTATGTGTGTAATAGTATATTTTGTTGAATCCTCGGGATTGACGAGGCTAGTATTTATTTTTTTGTAAATTAGATACGACATTGTTTATCCACTCTTTTTATTTTAGTTTACTTTCGATCTAGATTTCATGTACACTCCCTCGTGGAGTATAGGATCGATGGATGTAAATTAAAATAGTTTTAGTCTCGGCTTGGATCTCCGGATGGCTCGTACATGGCGTAGGAGGAGTGGACGAGAAGGCGATACGACGGGAGACATATTGAAGACAAAAGCCATAATAGTTGGAAAATTTTTATTTTTCATATTTATTGCTTATTGTTTGATATGCATGTCGTAGGCTAGAAAAATTCCTCAATTTCAAATTACTAAGTGGGAGAGGGAAATTTTTATAAATTCCCACGGCCTCCATTACGATTTGACAAGTGATGCAAACAAACTTGGGCGTCGGCTCTGAGTGCCTTCCTCCCCATCGGATGAGTTTGTTTGCGAATCACAAGGTCGAATATGGTTATAGGAAATTATTAAGGAGCGTGTGTACTTCCCCATCGGAAGGCACATAACCCGAGATAATTACCTTGGTACCGAGTAATGGTGAATACTTAGATACAAATATAAGTATCCTCCCCATCGAAGTCACTGCTTTTATTTGTAGGGCCAAAGAGGAACCAACTATTAATTTTACTTGTCAAAAAGTTATGTTGACAAGATAGTAAAATTAATGGGTAAAATCTCCTCTTACAAATGTAGAATTCGTATACGTCCACACTATCGTGGCATACGATATTCTCAGTGTTTTGAGGTGTTGGTTGATTTTAAAATTTTATCGTTTGAGGAATCAATAATTTTTTTGAAATCTAATGTTTTGATCTATGTGATTCTTAGGTTTTCTTTCAAAATGACTTTCAACCCACTTGTTGTGATACTGAAAGAGAATAAACTTACTTGACCTAACTATGTTGATTGGAAGAGGAAGCTTGACATTGTCTTGACTGTTGAGGAATACAAATATGTACTTCTCGAAGAGTGTCCTCCTAAGCCAGCGGATGATTCTGGGGAAAAGGAGAGAGAGAGTTATAAGAAGTCGATAAAGGCTGATGAGATGGCGCAGTGTTACATTTTGGCATCTATGTCAAATGTACTGCAACATCAGCATCAAGCCATGCCCACTGCTTATGACATGATGCTCAATCTCAAAGAGCTTTTGGACACTGTAATCAGCCGCAAAGGCAGGAAGCCATGAGGAACTTGATGACGACCACCATGATCGAGGGAACACCCGTGAGGGATCATGTTCTCAAGATGATGGCTCATTTGAATGAGTTGGAAGTCCTCGGAGCTGAGATCGATGGGGAAACCCAGGTCAATATCATTCTCTAGTCTCTACCTAGGAGTTTTGAGCAGTTTCGCCTGAACTACAACATGAACAAGAGGTTGTATTCGTTGGCGGAGCTTTTGACATAACTCCAAAGCTGTAGAGGGCTATTTCGTCGAGTGCTCAGAAGATGCCATGGTGACCCAAAAGGTTTCTACTTCTAAGCCGAAAGGCAAGAAGAAGAAGAAACAAACTGGGGCGAAGGCGGTGGGAGGAACTCAAGGAGGAGTGAAGAAGCCGAAAGGCAAGTGCTTCACTTGTAAGTAGACTGGACACTGGAAGAAGGACTGCCCCAACCGCAAGCAGAACAAAGGTATATCTTTTGGTCTAGTTGTTGAAACATGTTTAGCGGTGTTATCTACCAAGCACTGTGTGTAGATACGGAGCCATCGATCATGTCTAGAAACTGACGACTGGCTGAGGGGGAGATTACCGTATACTTGGGCGATGCCACGAAGGTGGCGGCTATTGCAGTGGGAGATGTTCATTTATCTTTTGAGAAAAATAAAGTTTTGGTTCTTAAGAATTGCCTTTATGTACCTTTATTTAGAAAGAATTTAATTTCGGTTTCTAAATTATTTATGGATGGATATTCTATTTCTTTTAATGACAGAGTTGTTATAAAAAGGAATAGGGACATTATCTGTTCAGGTGCATTGATAGGAAATCTATACAACTTGAACCAAAACCTCCCACGATGCAAATTGAAGTTAATAACTCATCTTCTAATTCCAATAAGAGAAAAGAACCTTCGAAGATGAACCAAACATATCTTTGGCATCTTAGGCTTGGTCATATTAACCTAAGCAGAATTCAAAGGTTGATAGCTGATGGACCTTTGGGTTCATTAGTGGTGGAAGATTTCCCAACCTGTGAATCTTGCTTGGAGGGTAAAATGACCAAGATGTCTTTTAAGGCCAAGGGGTATAGAGCCAAAGATGTGTTAGAATTGGTTCATTCTGATTTGTATGGTCCTATGACTATCCAGGCTAGAGGTGGTTTTGAGTATTTCGTCTCTTTTATAGACGATTATTCGAGATATGGATACATTTACTTGATGTGCCGCAAGTCTGAATGCTTTGACAAGTTCAAAGAATTCAAGACTGATGTAGAGAAACGTCAAGGTAAAAGTATCAAGACACTACGATCTGATCGTGGTGGTGAGTACCTCTTGGGAGAGTTTAGGAATTACTTATCAGAGGTTGGGATTCAATCCCAATTGTCTGCACTTGGCACACCCCAGCAGAATGGTGTAGCAGAGCGAAGGAATAGGACTCTTATGGAGATGGTTAAATCGATGATGAGTTATTCTGAGTTGCCAGATTCGTTCTGGAGATATGATCTAGATACAGCAGTGTACATTCTGAACTTGGTTCCATCTAAATCAGTGCCTTCTACTCCCACAGAATTATGGACTGGGCGAAAGCCTAGTCTAAGACATATTCGGATTTGGGGGAGTCCAGCACATGTGCTGAAGGCAGATGCTAGTAAGTTGGAACCTCGTACAGAAGTACGCATGTTCGTTGGCTATCCTAGAGGAACGAAGGGTGGTTTGTTTTATAGTCCTAGAGATCAGAGGGTGATCATTAGCACGAACGCCAGATTTCTAGAGGAAGACTATGTGATGAGCCACAAGCCCAAGAGTAAAATTGTTCTGGAGGAATTAAAAGGGGAAGTCACTTCTTCAGTACCACCGGTACAAGAGGATATACCACAAGTCACTGCACCGCGTGTCATAGAGGATACACAGGTGATACCTCGTCGTAGTGGGAGGGTTGTGAAATAGTCTGATAGATTCATGTTCTTGGGAGAATCTTCTGATTTGGTCCTTGGTGAACATGAACCTGATCCCTGGACATATGACGAGGCAATCCAAGATAAAGATGCAGCATCTTGGCAAAGTGCAATGAATACTGAGATTGAATCTATGGATTCAAATCAGGTCTGGGAGCTAGTAGAACCACTCGATGGTGTAAAAACCATTGGATGCAAGTGGATCTACAAAAGAAAGAGAGGAATAGATGGGAAGGTTGAGACCTTCAAAGTGAGGCTTGTTGCGAAGGGGTATACTCAGAAAGAGGGTATCGATTATGAGGAGACCTTTTCACCGGTAGCCATGCTTAAGTCTATCCGGATTCTCTTATGCATAGCAGCTCATATGGATTATGAGGTGTGGCAGATAGATGTCAAGACAACTTTTCTTAATGGAAGTCTTGAGGAAAACATCTATATGAAGCAACCAGAGGGATTCATTGCTAAAGGTAAAGAGCATCTTTTATGTAAGCTTAATCGGTCCATTTATGGATTGAAGCAAGCTTCGAGGTCTTGGAACATCCGCTTTGATGAGGTAATCCAGTCTTATGAATTTATTCAAAGTTCGGATGAGTCTTGTGTATACAAGAGATGTGACGAAAACGTAGTGGTATTTCTTATACTATATGTAGATGACATTTTATTGATTGACAACAATATCAAGGTGTTATCGGACGTAAGGGTATGGTTGTCCAAATAGTTTGATATGAAGGACTTGGGAGAGGTGGGACACATCCTTGGGATCATGGTTATAAGGGATCACAGGAAAAGGATGTTGTGCTTATCCTAAGCTTCATACATAGACACGATTATGGATCGTTTTAGCATGCATAACTCCAAGAAGGGTTTTTTACCTTTTAGGCATGGAGTTCCTTTATCTAAGGAGATGTGTCTTAGAACATCTGAGGAGATAGAGGAGATGAAGGTGGTTCCTTATGCTTCGGTGGTAGGAAGCCTCATGTATGCGATGCTATGTACGAGACCAGATATCTGTTATGCCGTGGGCATGGTCAACAGATATCAGAGTAATCCAGGACAGGGACATTGGACTGCGGTAAAGCATATATTGAAGTATCTGAGAAGGACTAGGGATTATATGTTAGTTTACCATGCAGACCAATTACTTCCTGTGGGTTACATGAATTCCGACTTCCAATCTGATAGGGATAATAGTAAGTCTACCTCAAGTTTTGTGTTTACTTTGGGAGGTAGAGTCATTGTATGGAGGAGTGTCAAGCAGAAATGCATGGCGGACTCCACCATGGAAGCTGAGTATGTGGCAGCCTCTGAGGTGGCCAAAGAAGTTGTATGGCTCAGGAATTTCCTGATGGACTTGGATGTGATTCCTGGTTTGCCCAGAACTATCACAATTTATTGTGATAATAGTGGTGCAGTTGCAAACTCGAAAAAACCACGAGCCCATAAGGCTAGTAAACACATAGAGCGCAAGTACCACCTGATACAAGAAATCATAAAGAGAGGAGAAGTTGTTGTGGCCAAGATTGTATCGGAGGATAACCTGACAGATCCTTTCACTAAGGCCCTTCCGACGAGAGCTTTTGATAGGCATGTGGAGGGAATGGGGATCAGATGTATGAAAGTTTGAGGACAGCATAGTCTTTTAGTATAAGTGGGAGATTGTTGGGATGTATACTGAAAAGTCTATCTTTTATATGAACATCTTTATTTTGAAATAAGAATCACATGATCATTGTTTGCACATTTTTATGGTTATGCATATTGTCTAATACATTACATTGTAGATAACATGGTGTGTGGTGTCACATGGGAGATCATGTTATCGGCTCCATGTAAAGTATAAGTATAGGCTCACAATCGAGATGGCTTTGGACAAACCATTGGTATGGTTGTAGTGTGATTTGGTATTGGTTTGTCTTGACCATAAAATTACACTAGTACACTTTGTGTGTATTGAGCAGGACCAACTTAGAGGTGATTCGATTTATTGCTGACTACATAATTGAATCAGACCAAAGATATTATATTGTACATACTCTTAATCCCGATATAATACCGGGCACATATACTTAGTAGTCATTTCTTTGATTTACCAATGGGAAAGATTTATAGATTAAATCGATAGGCTCGGTAAGTTGGGAAATGATATTATTTATATGGTGTGTTGTTGATTATAGGAGGAAACCGTGTCCTATATATTAGGATGATGATGTCCCCTTGAGGAGCTCATAAGGTTCATCATGTAAACCCTGCAGGTGGACTTGGTCCGGCATGATGAAAAGGTTGAGTGGTACTACTCATGGAGTTAGATGTTGATTAATTAATGGTCAGTAAATTAATTAATCGACGGACATTCGAGATCTTAAATACGGGGAGAAAATGTACATATAATATATGGAGCCCATATTAACTTATGGGGGTTGGTGAGGTAGATCAATGATAATCCTTTAGTGGATTAGATTATCATTAATGGATCGGACTTTATGTGGGCTTGATCCATTGGGTGGCCAAGATCTAACTCCTCCTCATGGTCCCTATTGTAGCCTATTAATACCTCATGAAGCCTAGATCCAAAGGATAGAAACAAAACTCTAGATCCAAAGGTAGAGATTAAATCTCTAGATCCGATGGTTGAGATTAAATCTCTAGATCCGACGGTTGAGATTAAATCCCTAGAACCAATGGTGGAGATTAAAACAAGGCTTATCCCTAAACTCTATAAAAGGAGCCTTTAGGGTTGCCGTGGAGATCAATCAAAGGAAGCAAGGGTGTTAGGAGTTGGCAGCAAGAGGTAGGAGTTAGGGTTGATCTTGGCGGCACCAAATAAGGAAATACTTTCCTTCTCTTCTTCTTCTCCATTGGTGGCCAGCGTCCATACAGCCCCTCTCCCCTCTTGGCCAACATCTAAACCTAGCTCTCCTCTTTTCCTTGGCCGGTGGAACAAGGCTTAGGGTCCTCCCTTGGAGCTTTTGGCCGGCAACCATTCTTTCTCCTTCTCCTTGTTGGCCGACGACAAGTAACTTCCTTGTTGCTTGTTGGTTGGTTAATGGAAGGAGAAGGGTCTTGTTTCTATTCTTCCTTTCCCTCGAAACGAGCAAGGAAGGAAGATTGGTGATCTAGGAGCTTCAACTTTTGGTAGATCGTCACCCACACGACGTCCGAAAGGAGGAAGGTCATACAATAGAAGATCGAGAGGTATATCGATTCTCTATTTTCATTTGTTACATGTTTATATTTGCTTTTCAATTATATGCATGATATATATTGTGTTTTATGGCTAAATATACTTGGACCCCGAAGATAAACATAAAAGCCGGCGATCCGTACATCGTATATTCCGCGGCTACTCGTAGAATAGAGGTTGGTCGCTTGAACAACAAGTTTGTTCAAGTGACTACTCTAATCGAATAGCACGATGATGACAAGGTTGCTTGGTCAATCCCTCTTGTCAAGGATAAATTTTTTATCCGGGGACGTAGAAGGGATCGCCATGAACAAGTGACCGAGTTGAAGTGGGAAGCGAAGTTTCCCCTACCAACAACTATGACCTCTACACCTAATTTGTGCCAATTTGATTGATTTTTCATAATTCTCAAAATATATTGGCACATCCTAAAATCCTTTAGGATTTAAAATTCAAACATATTTCCAAGGTATCCATAACCTTGAAGATGACCTAAAGTGCCACCTTTACCATGGTTAGGTTAACTACCCATCCATTTAAAGTTGGCACACTCTAACCTATTTAGCATGAGTCGATCATGCTCCTTGGAACACAAAACATATTGGAGCTCATTGGGTTTACTAGGTATTCCTTAGGGATAAAATTTTTTGTTTGTTTCCTTCAACACAATTTGTTTGGTTGTTCTCTTAGTCAATACTTATCATCGACATTGGTTTGTTTTTGAGCCAATATGGTTAACTGAATCGACTGATGGTCTATCTATTAGAACTTATCTAACGTGGCTCGGGCCATTGTGAGACAACGACTACAGGAGCAGTCGACTGATGGTCTCGATCAGTGGACTGCTAGGCGAAATCCAGCCCAAATGCATGTTATAAAAGCAGCTCGTGGAGAAAGTTTTTGCCATGGTTTCTTAGGGTGATTTGGGGCGATTTGCTGGTGCAATTCAGGGTCTCCAAGTGCAGCTCAAGCATCCAGACAAGCAAGCATCTAAAATCTCTTTGTAAAGTTTTCTTTACTTGAATTCTATTGTATTTACTTGTATTTTTTGTATTACAGTTGTAATCCTTGTATGAGGTTTCTCCACCTCCAACTTATTGTCGAGAAGGAGTTTATTGGTTTAGTGGTGGTATTTGCATCGCTAGGGCTCGTTCGAGCCCAACCTGTGGAGTAGGAACCTTGTGGTTCTGAACAACGTTATATCTTGGTGTATTGATCTTGTGATTATCGTGTTTTATTTGTGTTATTATTATTTTCACTACGCTAACATGATTTATAGAAACGAACGATCAAATTCCATCATCCGACGAAAAATGTTATTCGGGCTCTTGCGACAATCAATATCCCAACAAGTGGTATCAGAGCGAGGCCGCTATTCAAGGTTTAACAACTAAGGGACCATCACTAGAGGGTGAAGAAGAAGATGGATTTCCAAGAAACATTGGGATGGGATATCAACATGCCGGTCCCGTATATGCTTTATGGATGAGAAGGCTTCAATCAGTGGAAGGCAAGGATTGAAGACTTCATCATGATGAGGGATTTTGAAGAATGGTCTGTCTTGATGGAAGGATTCGAGTATCCGAGAGGGCCAAAGGGTGGTTTTTTCAAAATGAAGAATTGGACTGAGCAACAAATCCAAGAATTCGAGAAAAACAAGAATATAATAAAAATCTTGGTTGAATTGATTCCTAACAATATTTTATGTAGTTTAGGTGATTACATGGATGCCAAGGAGCTATGGAGCCAAGTGGCAAGATTCCATGAGAACCCATAACCGGTCCAAGAAAAAAAGGAAGAGGAGGAGTGCTCATCCACTCAAGCTCAAGAAGAAGCAAGCACATCTTCATCCCAAGAGCTTGAGGATTCAAAGGTTGATAGGGAATCAACGTCCGGATCAGAAGAGGTGGAAGAAGTGGAAGAGGGCTCCGCCTCTAAGATTGAGGGGGAGGAGAGACCATCCACTCTGGAGCATCAAGAAGAAGCTTCTACTTCTGGTCAAGAAGAAGAGGAAGCTCAAAATTCCACCGCCATTGACCTAGGTAACTCAAGAAATTTAGCTAAAAATAAAAATCATATAATTTCTTTGAGTGTAGAGAATATGAGCACTACAAGAGCAAGTGCCCTAAGAAGGTCAAGAAAATTCAACCGGCACCAAAACCTCAAGAAATCTCAAAGGATGATGGAGCCCCAACCATTAAGAGCAAGGAGCATGTGGTGTGCTTCAAGTGCCACCAAAGAGGGCATTATAGGAGTCAATGCCCTAAGGGGAAGAAGAAGGGGCAAGGAGGAGCTACACATGTAAGGGGAGCTAAGGCAAACTGATGTGAGCAAAACATATAGGATTTTAAGAGTAGTTTTCGCTCACATATCACTACATTTCATGTTTGTTTTATGCATCTTTTACTTTGTTTTGCACACATTTTCTATTTTCTAGTTCGGAGATCTGCTCTTTGTACTTTTGTGTGCAGGATAGGATTCCATGGGGAAAACGACATGCTTTCAGAGAAAAGGAGGCATTTGGCAGCTGGACATAGAGTGGGACACGACCTGGGCATGTGGCTACACACGGCCGTGTCCAGGGTTTGAAAATGGCCGCCACAGCCTCACACACGGCCTGGCCGTGTGTTTTCACATGGTCGTGTGGCAGCCAAACAACTTGACGCGATTAGGGGTTTTTCCAGATTTCGCGAAGATCCGACCTCATGTCTATATAAAGGAGGCTACGCCTAAACCCAAGGGAGGAGGCCCGACGGCCGGGATGGCACACCGGTGCCCTAAAAAGCACCGAAAACTTGCAACGGGGAAGAAGAAAGTCGCCAGAGATCCAAATTCTGCACTTTAACGCTGGAGAGAAGGGTCACATTGCATTGTAATTTTTGTTCCTTGCTTAATTTCTATTTTTTATACGAACATGATCGTATTTTGTGTTTCCCTTCTCCTATCTATGGAGTAGACATTCCGATTCTAGGATTAGGGAGTAGTTTGTGTGCGTGGACATGTTATTCTAAATTTGAATTTTGTTCTTGAATTTCTATTTGCAATTAGTGTTTCGTTTTAGCGCTATAGTTATTGTTTTGGTTTTCTATCTATTGTGCTAGTCGATACAAGGCGTGACAGCCCGTGTATCTAAGATTTAGGAGAATCAAGGAGGCACCTAGGGGTTGACCTCATCTCCCGTAACCGTGGGTAGAAGGATGCGATAGAGTAGAAAACACGCCCCATTTTTGACTCGTAGCAGGGATCGATTCGGCATCCTCATACCGATTATCCCATCCTAAGTCCAGGGGTCGACCTGGTAATAGCAGAGGTAGCTTCCGATAGATGTGAAGGCTCATCGGGGGAGTGTATGATGTCCTTTCCACAAAACTGTAGCTAGAACCCTAGACGAAACCTAATTGACAACGTCTTCTGCGACACACAAACGAAATCCAAATCCTAGAATCCCTCCCAAAATCTCGCAACATAGTTTCTTTCTTCTTCCGTGTGACACCGTATTTAGTTGGGACCGCCGTCAAGCCTCACATTTACAACCCTTAAATTTGAATTCTGAGCAATAACCTGCACTTACCAAATCGATACTTGAATCTCAGTCCCTGTGGGATCGATAATTTTTTTTATTACTTGACGACATCCGTGCAATTGCAGACATTGAGCGCGAACACACTCCTCGAGTCCTCGACGGTCTCCGTCATGAGATTTGAGGTCGCATTCGCATACATCAAGTTTTTGGCGTCGTTGTCGGGGACTGATTGATTCGATATCGAATCGAAAGTGGACAGTTGGATCGGACTTAGGCTAGATTTATTTTCTTGTTTTATTTTATATTATTTCAGTTTTATTTCATTTTAGATTTTTGCTATTCAATTTTCAGTTTAGATTAATTACATCTTTCTTTCTTTCAGTTTTTAGTAGTGCTTGTTAGGGCAATCTCTTGCCATAATATGGTTTTGATGGTGTGGCAAAGGGTTTAAGTTAGTTTGATATGTTGATTTGATATGTGCGTTGAAGTCGTGCAGGACTTAGTAATTCGCACATAGAGCCGTGGCGAGTTTCACATCTCATGACTCGTGCCTTGAGTCGGTGAAGGATAGCTTTGCGGAAGCCGTGCGCTTGGAGCATCCGAGGGACCGCCGGACGAGAAGCTTGGAGTGAAGCCGGAGGAAGTAGACTTCGAGGCAAGAGACGCGAAGGAGCATTGCAGAGCCGTGCGCCTGATGCTGCCGAGGGACGTGGCCGAGAACGAAGAGAACTTCGAAGGCGAGGGACTTCGAGAGATGAGAGTGAGCGATTGTAACCCCGGGAAGGGTAGCTCTTAGGTGAAACTTGGCCATTTGGCCAAGTGTCGGATGGGTTTTCCCGACACCAGTCGACTGCCATGTCATGGCGATCGCTTCCTGGTCGAGTGAGTTCGACCGTATACGATCGATCGGATTGTGGCCGCGATCGCCATACGTGGCGATCAAGACAGATATCGATCACGGGCGGCGTGACCGGTCAATAGGGTTTTGGCCAGAACCGTCGAATGGCGATCGGCGGCCGACTACGGAGCGGATGATCGATGAGGTCCATCAGTCGATTGCCAAGAGTTCCGTTGGACTACAACGGTCGGGATCCGACGTGTTCGGAGGCCGTTGTAGGTGGCATGATCGCCAAGGGCGGCAATGATCGATGGCGGCCAACGGAAGAAGTTAGCCCTCTATAAAAAGAGAGGTGTGGAGCCTTTGAGAGGCTAATGCTCATACTCCAAACGATCTTCCTAGTGCCCCACAAGCTTTAAACTCTTCTTACTTGTCTTTACTTCAATCCTATTGTAAGAAGAGTGATCTTGGTTGTAAAGGTTACCTCCACCTAGCTTGGTGCAAAGGAGAGACCATTTAGTGGATTGGTTTAACGGAGTGATTCACCGAGGACGAATCGGGGACCGTGGATTAGCGGCGTAGCCGTGAACCACGTTATACCATCGTGTTAGCGTTTGTTTTATTGTTTGTCTTTTGCTTTGTATTTGTATATTCCGCTTGCGCTAATCTTTTGTAGACGAGCAATTTACAACGTCCAACGTACGAGGGCTATTCACCCCCCTCTAGCCGGCCAATAGATCCCCTACAAGTGGTATCAGAGCCGAGGAAAGTTTGTCGAGGACTAACCGCCACAACAAGCAATTTTCAAAATGGCCGGCTCCAACATTCATCCTCCGAAGTTTGAAGGAGAATTCGCTTGGTGGAAGAAGCGAATGGAGGTATTTTTCGAAACGGATTTTGATATAATGATTACAATGGAATCCGGTTTCGTTTTGCCTAGGGATGAAGAGGGGAAGCCAATAGAGAAATCTAGGTGGACCAAAAGGCAAAGGGAAGAGCACCTTGCAAATTCAAAAGCCAAGCATCATCTCTTCAATGTGCTCCCCCAACAAGAAATCAACCGAATAGGAGAATGCCTAAGCGCCAAGGAGATGTGGGAGAAGCTAATTGAGCTTCATGAAGGCACATCCGAGGCAAAGCTAGCAAGGAGAGATCTCCTCCGCTCCCAATTATCCAACATTAAATTAGAAAAGGGAGAAAAGGTAATTTCCTTACATTCTCGTTTCAAGGAAATTATAACCGGTTTGTCAAGTGTAGGTGAAAAACTCTCCAACCGGGATATGGTAATGAAGGCCATAGATGCTTTTCCCCGGTCCTCAAAGTGGAGCTCCATGGTGGATTCGTTCTACATCTCCAAGAACTTGGAAGTAAGTACCTTGGAGGAATTTTTCTCAACAATGGAGCTCCACGAAACTAGGCTTGAAGGAATACAAGAGGAGCCTAGAATTCAACCCTCAAGAGGAGTAGCCTTGATGGCAAACAAGGGGAAGAAGAAGATAGAAGTCCCCTCCTCCTCATCTGATGAAGCCTCCTCCTCCTCCATGGATAGCACCGAAGAAGCCTACATGGTAAGGAAGGTGAGGCATGTATTTAAGAATTTTAGATTTGATAAATCTAATTATAGGAATAGAAGACCAAGGGGGAAGGTCATATGCTACAATTGCCAAGGAGAAGGGCACATAAGGGACAATTGTCCTCTCCTAAACAAGAGCAAGGAAGAGAGGAAAAAGAAAGAAGAAGAAAAAGGGGAGCAAGAAGAAAAAGGAAGAGGAGAAGAAGACAAAGGAAAAGGGAAAGGCCAAAGCTCTCAAGGCAAGGATTTGGGATGACCCATCTTCATCCTCCTCATCATCATCGGATGAGGAGAATGCCTTTGTCACCAATTTGGCCTTGATGGCTTTTGATGACTTGGATTGCTCTTCATCCGAAAATGAAAGATCAAGCTCAAGTGGAGAGAGCTCAAGTGAAGGGGGAGCTTCTACATCCTCATCATCCGAAGAAGAAGAAGAAGACATGGAAATTATGGTAACAAATGCTTCTCCTAAGAAAATAGTTTCCATAATCTCTAGTTTAACTAAGGACTTATTTGGCATGAAAAAGAAAAATAAGAGCATGCTAGATAAAATTAAGGATTTAGAAAATAAGCTAGAAAATGCATGCTTAAATGATAATATTTCTTCTAGCTTAGATGATGCATGTTCACATGATTATATGCCTTTGGATGTTAATGATGCATGCATAGAGGAAAATAGGGCATTAAGGGAAAAGGTAGATTATTTAACCAAAGCCCTAGAGAAATTCACAATTGGCTCCAACACCTTAAATATGATCCTAGGGAGCCAAAGGGCAAGTTTTAACAAGAAGGGCCTAGGTTACAAGGAAAAGAAAAATGAAAAGGCCTACAAATGCCTTATAGCTAGGGGACAAGATAAGAAGAAGGTAATAGCTAGAAAATGGATCCCCAAGGAATATTTAGTGAACCCAATAGGAAAGAATTTATTTTGGGTTCCAAAATCCATCCTTAAGGGTTAGAAAACCCCTAGGGTAGTCAACCATATGGAATTGACCTATATCATATTTTGGTTGACTTAGGATGACGGGACAATATTTTTTAGATAGTGTTGGGTGATGATAACGTACCCATAAATAGGTAATAATGCTTAAATCATGATGATTAATGTAATCCCTATGTATGTTTGCAATCATGATTTATGTTTTTAAAATTTGGCACGTTATCATGAGAAATAGGTTTTAATCATGCTTTAGGTGATACTTTGTTTATTATCATTATATAATACCTAATGCATGGTTATAAATTGATGAAAACATGCATTTCATGATCATAATGTGAAATTAAATCATATATGTCATTATGATCATGTTAATTGTTAGGTTAATACTTAACCATGATAGAATTGCATGAATATATTGGTTAAGTATATACAAATACCCCCTAGGACGCATCTCACACTCACTATAGGCTAACTTGATTGCAAAATTAGCATGGGTGAGATGTTAGGATGATACAAATGTCCACTAATGTCTATGGCATTTAGATGGTCATTTAAAGTATCAACATAGCAATAATAGACCAATCATGGGGAAGGCTTATGTTTAATTCATAGACATATTGCCCAAAGATCATGGTTGGATATTTCATATGTTTTAAAAACAATTCCTTAATCTAAAATCTATGTATTCATGTTTTGGGACAATTCAATGCAAGACTAGGTGTTAAAATGGATACTCTTATGATCAAAAACCTAGTAGTTTTTAAAGCTTTTGGATTTTTGGCAAATATGTGGAAATATAATGATTTTTCATGAAAACATATTTTTCACTGATAGATATACTTAAAAGAAATATGTTCCCCAAATTTCATGATTTTTCAAATTTTTTGGAATTTTTAATGCATTTATGAAATTCGCCCAGAAAATCAGAATTTCGGAATCAATTGTGCCAGTCGACTGCCATATTGATAGCAGTCGACTGCTCACCTGAAAATCAGCTTGCAATTTTCTGATTTTTGATTTTATTCATGTTTTTGGTATTTTCCCTCCATTATACTTGATGCCATGAGTTTATAACTTTGTGTTAATCTTTTTGATGGTGTCAAAGGGGGAGAAATAATTATGTTTAAGTTAATTATTTTAGGGGGAGAAATATATGATAGGAGGAGAAAATTTGTATAGAGAGTTTCATAGATTAAGGGGGAGTTGTATGTTGTTATATCATGTTTATCTTTACATGCTTTCTTACCTTAGAATTTATATCAAATGTTTTTACCTAACTTAAACGGATTGCCACACATCAAAAAGGGGGAGATTGTTAGGGCAATCTCTTGCCATAATATAGTTTTGATGGTGTGGCAAAGGGTTTAAGTTAGTTTGATATGTTGATTTGATATGTGCGTTGAAGTCGTGCAGGACTTAGTAATTCGCACATAGAGCCGTGGCGAGTTTCACATCTCATGACTCGTGCCTTGAGTCGGTGAAGGATAGCTTTGCGGAAGCCGTGCGCTTGGAGCATCCGAGGGACCGCCGGACGAGAAGCTTAGAGTGAAGCCGGAGGAAGTAGACTTCGAGGCAAGAGACGCGAAGGAGCATTGCAGAGTCGTGCGCCTGATGCTGCCGAGGGACGTGGCCGAGAACGAAGAGAACTTCGAAGGCGAGGGACTCCGAGAGATGAGAGTGAGCGATTGTTACCCGTTAATGGTAGCTCTTAGGTGAAACTTGGCCATTTGGCCAAGTGTCGGATGGGTTTTCCGACACCGCCGGTCATTGCCATGTCTCGACTTCTCCAGTCGAGTGAGTTCATTGGTATACGATCGATCGATCGTGGCCGCAGCCGATCGCCATACGTGGGCGATCGATTGCCAAGACCATCGATCACCAACTGAAGGCATCGATCGATTAGTCAATAGGGTTTTGGCCAGAACCGTTCGTAGCCGAGGCGTCGACTATGAGGCGTGATCGTGATGAGGTCCATCATTCATTGCCAAGAGTTCCGTTGGACTACTGGCGGTCGGGATCCGACGTGTTCGGAGGCCGTTGTAGTCGGCAGCGATCATTGCCAATCGTGATCGATGGCGACCAACAGGAAGAAGTTAGCCCTCTCTATAAAAAGAGAGGGTGTGAGCCTTTGAGAGGCTAATTCTCATACTCCAAACGATCTTCCTAGTGCCCCACAAGCTTTAAACTCTTCTTACTTGTCTTTACTTCAATCCTATTGTAAGAAGAGTGATCTTGGTTGTAAAGGTTACCTCCACCTAGCTTGGTGCAAAGGAGAGACCATTTAGTGGATTGGTTTAACGGAGTGATTCACCGAGGACGAATCGGGGACCGTGGATTAGCGGCGTAGCCGTGAACCACGTTATACCATCGTGTTAGCGTTTGTTTTATTGTTTGTCTTTTGCTTTGTATTTGTATATTCCGCTTGCGCTAATCTTTTGTAGATGAGCAATTTACAACGTCCAACGTATGAGGGCTATTCACCCCCCTCTAGCCGGCCAATAGATCCCCTACAGTGCTCCAGTAAATAAAAAAAAAAGGGGGACTCTTGCCAACCCACTGTTGTTGCTCTTTCCTTATTTATAATTTCCTGTATATAACAATGCATGCTTTTACACATGATTATGGTCAATTTAATGCTGTAAGTTTTGGTAACCTTTATTGTGAGCATTGTGGTGAAACAATGCTTACCATTAACAATTGTCTGAATATATTCGAACCTTCACAATTTGAACAAGAAGATGTCACCTACAATTACAACCAGTGGCCACAAGATGATTCCTATTCATATAGTTATGACCCTGGCTACTTAAATCCTCAATATTGTCCGCCTAAATCCCGACTTGAGCAGATGATAGAAGATTTCATTCAAACGCAACAAGCGGCGAACGATGAATTCCGACGGTGGCATTCGCAGACAAAGACTCAATATTGTTTCCCAAGAGAGAACGAGTGCTATGAATCGCCATGCAAATTTTATCCAGAACTAAGTCTCCACCCAGAAGCCTTGCAAGATAAAGTTACTAGGGAATGCAAGGAGCATAGTCAACAATTCATGGAGTTTATTCGACAAAATCTAGTAGATGAAGAAACCTAATGACTAGAAGGTGGCTTTGATGACTAGATTACACCTAATATGGTAGAGACTCACCTTGAGCAAATGAATGAGGAGGACGTAGATGACATAGAAAGTGAAGAAGGACAATCTATTCAATCACAACTGGAAGAAGAACTTGAGGATTATATAATTGGTACGTTAATCGAAGAGTGCATTGCTTTAATCCAAACACCTCCTAACCTTAAGGATCTAGAAGATCCTACCTTAACCCTCACCGAAACTTTAGCTACTAATAACGAAGCCCATTTAGTGATTTGTAATGATAAAATTTCATTCGGCATAATAAAATCTGCTAATCAATCTTTTGTTGAGGATGTCCGTGGTGAGTTATGTTATTTACAGCATTTGGACAAAATACAATATTATGATCAAACTCCTAATGATTACTTAAAGATAAGCATGTTCACTCTCGAACCAAGGAAGACAGCCAAAAAATATCTTGCCCCTCCACGAGCAAGATTTAAGAGATATGATGATAAGGGACCACAAGGGAGGAGGCGTAAGGTGAACAAATATCTTGTTCCCCCACGAGTAAGATTCAAACACATCAAATAAAACGTAGGATTAAGGTCGTGCTAAAAGACCTTAAACAAAGCACTTCTTGGGAGGCAACCCAAGTTTAGATTTTGCGTTTATATCTTATTAGTTTGTTGCATTCATTTGTTTTGAACTTTGATTTCTGTTCATTTAGCATTTTAACATGAATTAGGACTAGAAATAACTTGCTAGGTAAAAGTAAAATCACTGAGCGAGTAAGAAGAATGCAGACCGTTGTGCATCGTGAGAAGGAAACGGGGGACACACGACTTGGTCATGTGTTTTCACACGGTCATGTCCCTTCTTCCAACGGCGCACACGGCCTGGCCATGTGTTTTCACACGGCTGTGTCGCACAAGGTTTAAATGGCTAAGCCGTGTGTGTTCACCCCAAATGCACCGTGTGCTTTGGTTCCTCTTGTCCTAGCCGTGTGAATCCTTCTTCCCCACCACCTAGAAGCCTTTCCAACCTTCAAGGAAGCTCAAAAGAAGTAAGGATGAGGAGAACCAAGAAAGTGACATCTCGATTCAGTGCTTCGGAGTGAAGGACAAGGAGAATGGACGCCCCTCAAGCTCAGGAGGAAGGTAATGTTCTTCTAACCCTTCTTTTTCGAAATAATGAACATAGGGATAGGTATAACATGCTTGCTACTAGAAGAATCACCGCAACTAGATACCTTGATGAAGATTTACTAGAATCCCTAGGTTTATTTGGTGATATTCAAGCCCTATTTGTAAAAATGGGGTGGGGAGAGATAATGGGGATAAGACACTCAACCTACCCTAGGAAAGTTTTAGAGTTTTTTAAGTTCTTTAAAAGCTGAGGTTTTAACGGGTAGAGAGATAGAAGAGGGTAGGATTACCTTTAGGTTATTTAACATTGAGCATGAATGGACACTACACCAATGGAACACAGCATGCGTACGACCCTTCTAGGACCAAAGCGTCGCGCCTCCAAAACCCTATTTTTCGGTACCTACACCGAATCATGGCAAGTACTATTTTTGGTCGTGGGAAGAGTGACGGTGTAGTGCGAGCTAGTGAGCTGCTTTGCTTGTGAGACATGCTACAAGAAAGGAGTAGCATTGATGTAGGGTCTCATTTCATTAGACACCTAGTCAAAATGGGCAAAGCAGCGAGAGGAGAGATCATTGTGGGGGGCCTACTTACCCACATTTGTCATAGGATGAGGTACGACTACACTGCAATCGATAGGGGAGCCCTAGGATCGACCTAGGAGTGTGTATGGCCATGAAGATGATAGTGAGAGAGGGACACTCCTTATGCTTTGTAAGGAAAAACCTATCATCTCTTAGGCTCCCCGACCCTGATTGTACCACCATCACTACACGCACCAACTGGCACTTAGACCTGATAGTGGAGTCCCCGCCATATGAGGGACCATCCACCTCGGCACCAATCTCTCCCCCCTTTATATCACTCTCCCTCCAGGCCACGCATGCATAGGAGCCCACCTAGTCCACGTCGACATGAGCCTGCACCTACACCACCACCTTTTTCTATGTTTGAGAAGGATGCAGGTACATCTGGCTATGATTTGTCGGAGTTCTATGGCGAGGCCCGCGTCTACTTCCAAGAGGAGGCTGCCCGTCACCAAGAGGAGGACACCTACCACAAGGAGATGCGGTAGCACATGCGTGCCCAGGAGGCGCAGTGGGCTAGGGAGGTGGAGCACCGAGCAGCCGCTGCATCTACCAGCTCTCAGATCAACCACATGTACATGTGGCATCAGCGGCTCAACAGCAGGTTCTCCCAGAATCTCGAGATGCCGAGGCTACCAGACTTTCCACCTCGTCCACCATACTAGAGGTATGCTTCGCTTAGTCTTGGGGGGACCAAGTCTTGATTTATTGTGTTTCTAGCAGTAGTATTTGCATTTTAGTTTTAGTTAGCATAAATTTATTCATGCATAGTGTGTTTAGTTTCTTTCTGCACTTAGTTTTTACTATCTTTAAGCTGCCTCAGTAGTATTTTTAAAGTTACTTACATGAGTTGTTCCCATAGGTAGCTTAACTTCATTTATCTTGTGGTATATTATTTTATTTACTCAAATGAATGTTCTAGACTTACACTGGTTAGCTTTTATTTTTACACCTACACATGTCGAATATTCTGAAAGGGAGAATCTAATACGTACCTAGTTATGATTCATCTCAGTAGTCTAGTACTTTGGAATCCATAAGTGACTCTAGATTTAGCATTTTGGTTACTGGAGATGCTCGGATCATGGAAGCCCATTTGGAAAAATCAAAATCTCAAGAGAGAAAAAAAAAGGGAAAGGAAAAGATAGTGAAAAAAAATTGAAAAAGATTATGAGGGATAAAAAAATAGTTGTCGTGGGTGGAAATGGTTAGGTGCCCCTTTGGGACCGAGTTAGGTTACTGGGGAAACACCAACTAATTTTTCTCAATACCGAGCATGCCTTTGAGACTTTGTGCTAGATCTAGGGAACGACCCTCACTTTGGGCAAGTAAGTGCCTAAGAGTCGGAGACCTTAGGAAAGCTATAGGATGGCGACTTAACTTACTATGGAACGAGTATGCCCTAAGGAGATTCACTTAGCACGTGCACGAGAAGCTAACTTAGTGAATTTTTAGAACATATCTATTTTGCTTTGATTGAAAATACCACTTGATAAATCTAGTTTTTAAAATTTTATGGCACTAAGGTTTGCTTGAGGACAAGCAAAGACTTATGTTTGGGGGAATTGATGTGAGCAAAATATATAGGGTTTTAGGAGTAGTTTTTGCTCACATCTCACTGCATTTCATGTTTGTTTCATGCATCTTTTACTTTGTTTTGCACACATTTCCTATTTTCTCGTTCGGATATTTGCTCTTTGCACTTTTATGTGCAGGATAGCATTCCATAGGGAAAATGGCACGCTTTCGGAGCAAAAGGAGGCATTTGGCAGCTGGACGCAGAGTGGGACATGGTCTAGGCGTGTGGCTACACACAGCCGTGTCCAGGGTTCAAAAATGGTCACCACAGCCTCACACATGGCCTAGCCGTGTGTTTTCACACGGCCGTGTGGCGGCCAGACAACTTGACGCGATCATGTTTTTTTTTCAAGATTTTGCGAAGATTCGGCCTCATGTCTATATAAAGGAGGCTACACCCAAACCCTAGGGAGGAGGCCCGACGGTCGGGACGGCACACCGATGCTCTAAAAAGCATCGAAAACTCACAACGGGGAGAAAGAAAATCACTGAAGATCTAAATCTGGAACTTCAACACCGGAGAGAAGAGTCACATTGCATTGTAATTTCTGTTCCTTACTTAATTTCTATTGTTTATATGAACATGATCGTGTTTTGTGTTTCTCCTCTCCTATCTATGGAGTAGACTTTCTGATTCTAGGATTAGGGAGTAGTTTGTGTGCGTAGAAGATGAGATTCCAAATTTGAATTCTAATTTTGAATTTCTGTTTGCAATTGGCATTTGGTTTTATCGCTATAGTTATTGTTTTGGTTTCTATCTACTATGCTAGCCGATACGAGGGGTGATAGCCCTTGTATCTAAGATTTAGGGAAATCAAGGAGGCACCTAGGGGTTGACCTCATCTCCCGTAACCGTGGGTAGAAGGATGCAATAGAGTAGGAAATGCGCCCCATTTTCGACTCGTAGCAGGGATCGATTCGGCATCCTCGTACCAACTATCCCGTCCTATATCTAGGGGTCATCCTGGTAATGGCAGAGGTAGCTTTCGATAGATGCGAAGGATCATCGGGGGAGTGTATGATGTCCTTTCCACAAAACCGTAGCTAGAACTCTAGATGAAACCCAATTGACAACGTGTTCAATGACACACAAACAAAACCAAAATCCTAGAATCCCTTCCAAAATCTCGCAACTTAGTTTCTTTCTTCTTCCGTGTGACACCGTATTGAGTTGGGACTGCCATCAAGCCTCGCATTTACAACCCTTCAATCTGAATTCTAAACAATAACCTCCACTTACCAAATCGGTACTCGAATCTCAGTCCTTGTGGGATCGATAATTTTTTTATTACTTGACGACATCCGTGCAATTGCGGACGTTGAGCACGAGCGCACGCTTCGAGTCCTCGACGGTCTCCATCGCGAGATTTGAGGTCGCGTTCACGTATATCAAGTTTTTGGCGCCGTTGCTGGGGACTGATTGATTCGATATCGAATCGAAAGTGGACAGTTGGATCGGACTTAGGCTAGATTTATTTTCTTGTTTTATTTTATATTATTTCAATTTTATTTCATTTTAGATTTTTTCTATTCAATTTTTAGTTTAGATTAATTACATCTTTCTTTCTTTGAGTTTTTAGTAGTGCTCCAATAAATAAAAAAAAAGGGGGGGGACTCTTGCCAACCCACTACTGTTGCTCTTTCCTTATTTATAATTTCCTGCATATAACAATGAATGCTTTTACTCATGATTATGGTCAATTTAATGATGTAAGTTTTGGTAACATTTATTGTGAGCATTGTGGTGAAACATGGCATACCATTAACGATTGTCCGGATATATTCGAACATTCACAATTTGAACAAGAAGATGTCACCTACAATTACAACCAGTGGCCACAAGATGATTCTTATTCATATAGTTATGACCTTGGCTACTTAAATCCTCAATATTGTCCACCTAAATCCTAACTTGAGCAGATGATGGAAGATTTCATTCAAACGCAACAAGCGACGAACGATGAATTCCGACGGCGGCATTCACAGACAAAGACTCAATATTGTTTCCCAAGCGAGAACGAGTGCTATGAATCGCCATGCAAATTGTATCCAGAACTAAGTCTCCACCCAGAAGCCTTGCAAGATAAAGCTACTAGAGAATGGAAGAAGCATAGTCAACAATTCATGGAGTTTATGCGACAAAATCTAGTAGATGAAGAAACCTAATGACTAGAAGGTGGCTTTGATGACTGGATTACACCTAATATGGCAGAGACTCACGTTGAGCAAATGAATGAAGAGGACGTAGATGACATATGAAGTGTAGAAGGACAATCTATTCAATCACCACTGGAAGAAGAACTTGAGGATTATATAATTGATACGTTAATCGAGGAGTGCATTGCTTCAATCCAAACACCTCATAACCTCAAGGATCTAGAAGAGCCTACCTTAACCCTCACCGGAAATTTAGCTACCAATAACGAATCCCATTTAGTGATTTGTAATGATAAAATTTCATTCGACATAATAGAATTTTCTAATCAATCTTTTATTGAGGATGTCCGTGGTGAGTTATGTTATTTACAGCATTTGGACAAAATACAATATTATGATTAAACTCCTAATGATTACTTAAAGATAAGCATGTTCACTCTTGAACCAAGGAAGGCAGCCAATAAATATTTTGCCCCTCCATGAGCAAGATTTAAGAGATATGGTGATAAGGGACCACAAGGGAGGAGGCGTAAGGTGAACAAATATCTTGCTCTCCCACGAGCAAGATTCAAACACATCAAATGAAACGTAGGAATAAGGTCGAGCTAAAAGACCTAAACACAGTGCTTCTTGGGAGGCAACCCAAGTTTAGATTTTGTGTTTATTTCTTATTAGTTTGTTTCATTCATTTGTTTTGAACTTTGATTTCCGTTCATTTAGCATTTTAACTTGAATTAGGACTAGAAAGAACTTGATAGGTTAAAGTAAAATCACTTTGAACCCACACCACTGAGCGAGTAAGAAGAATGCAGACCATTGTGCACTGTGAGAAGGAAACAGGGGACACACGGCCTGGCCGTGTGTTTTCACACGGTTGTGTCCCTTCTTCCAGCGACGCACTTGGCTTGGCTGCGTGTTTTCACACGGCCGTGTCGCGCAAGGTTTAAATGGACAAGCCGTGCATTTTCACTCCAAATGCGCCGTGTGCTTTGGTTTCTCTTGCTCTAGTCGTGTGAATCCTTCTTCCCCACCACCTATAAGCCTTTCCAACCTTCAAGGAAGCTCAAAAGAAGTAAGGATGAGGAGAACCAAGCAAGTGACATCTCGATCCGGTGCTTCGGAGCGAAGGACAAGGATAATGAACACCCCTCATGCTCCGGAAGAAGGTAATGTTCTTCCAACTCTCCTTTTTCGAAATAATGAGCATAGGGATAGATATAACATGCTTGCTACTAGAAGAATCACCGCAACTAGATATCTTGATGAAGATTTACTAGAATCCCTAGGTTTATTTGTTGATATTCAAGCCCTATTTGTAAAAATGGGGTGGGGAGAGATAATGGGGATAAGACACCAAACCTACCCTAGGATAGTTTTAGAGTTTTTTAAATTCTTTAGAAGCTGAGGTTTTAACGGGTAGAGAGAGTGAAGAGGGTAGGATTACCTTTAGGTTATTTAACATTGAGCATGAATGGACACTACACCAATGGAACACATGCTTTGGCTTGCCTAGTGGGGGAGAGAGAAGAACCCCTATTGGGTTCAACTCTCGGATCTTTTGGACTAAATTGATAGGAGAGCACGCGTACGACCCTTCTAGGGCCAAAGCGTCGTGCCTCCAAAACCCCAGTTTTCGGTACCTACACCGAATCATGGCAAGTACTATTTTTGGTCGTGGGGAGAGTGACGGTGTAGTGAGAGCTAGTGAGCTTCTTTGCTTGTGGGACATGCTACAAGAAAGGAGTAGCATTGATGTAGGGTCCCATTTCATTAGACACCTAGTCAAAATGGGCAAAGCAGCGAGAGGAGAGATCATTATGGGGGGCCTACTTACCCACATTTGCCATAGGATGAGGTACGACTACACTGCACTAGATAGCATAGAGGGGAGCCCTAGGATCGACCTAGGAGTATGTATGGCCATGAAGATGATAGTGAGAGAGGGACACTCCTTATGCTTTGTAAGGGAAAACCTATCATCCCTTAGGCTCCCCGAATCTGATCGTACCACCATCACCACACGCTCCAACTGGCGCTTAGACTTGATAGTGGAGTCCCCTCCATTTGAGGGACCATCCACATCGGCACCCATCTCTTCCCCTTTACATCACTTTCCCTCGAGTCCACACATGCATAAAAGTCCACCTAGTCCATGTCGACATGAGCCTGCACCTGCACCACCACCTTTTTCTATGTTTGAGCAGGATGCAGGTACATCTGGCTATGATTTATCAGAGTTCTACGGCGAGGCACGCGTCTACTTCCAGGAGGAGGTTGCCCATCGCTAGGAGGAGGCCACCTACCGCCAGGAGATGCGACAGCACATGCATGCCCAAGAGGCACAGTGGGCTAGGGAGGAGGAGCACCGAGTAGCCACTGCATCTACCAGCTCTCAAATTGACCACATGTACATGTGGCATCAGCGACTCAACAACAGATTCTCCCATGATACCAAGATGCCGAGGCTACCAGACTTTCCACCTCGTCCACCATTCTAGAGGTATTCTTCGCTTAAGTCTGGGGGGCCCAAGTCTTGATTTATTGTGTTTCTAGCAATAGTATTTGCATCTTAGTTTTAGTTAGCATAAATTTATTCATGCATAGTGTGTTTAGTTTCTTTCTGCACTTAGTTTTTGCTATCTTTAAGCTGCCTCAGCAGTATTTTTAAAGTTACTTATATGAGTTGTTCCCATAGGTAGCTTAACTTCACTTATCTCGTGGTACTTTATTTTATTTTCTCTAATGAATGTTCTAGACATACATTGGTTAGCTTTTATTTTTCCACCTACACCTGTCGAACATTCTGAAAGGAGAATCTAGTACGTACCTAGTTATGATTCATCTCAGTGGTCTAGTACTTTGGAATCCATAGGTGACTCTAGATTTAGCATTTTGGTTACTGGAGATGCTCAGATCGTGGAAGCCCATTCAAAAAAATCAAAATCCCAAGAGAGAAAAAAAAAGGAAAGGAAAAGATAGTGAGAAAAAAATTGAAAAAGATTATGAGGGATAAAATAACAGTTGTCGTGGATGGAAATGGTTAGGTGCACCTTTGAGACCGAGTTAGGTTACTGGGGAAACACCAACCAATTTTTCTCAATACCGAGCACACCTTTGAGACTTTGTGCTAGATCTAGGAAATGACCCTCGCTTTGGGCAGGTAAGTGGCTAAGAGCCGGAGACCATAGGAAAACTATAGGATTGCGACTTAACTTACTATGGAACGAGTATACCCTAAGAAGATTCGCTTAGCACGTGCACGAGAAGCTAACTTAGTGAATTTTTAGAACATATCAATTTTGCTTTGATTAAAAATACCACTTGATAAATCTAGTTAACATGCTAAGTATGGAACAATACCTTTTTAAAATTTTATGGCACTGAGGTTTGCTTGAGAACAAGCAAAGACTTATATCTGAGGGAATTGATGTGAGCAAAACATATAGGATTTTATGAGTAGTTTTCGCTCACATCTCACTGCATTTCTTGTTTGTTTCATGCTTCTTTTACTTTGTTTTGCACACATTTCCTATTTTCTGGTTTAGAGATCTGCTCTTTGTACTTTTGTGTGCAGGATATCATTCTATGGGGAAAACGGCGCACTTTCGGACCAAAAGGAGGCATTTGGCAGCTGGACACATAGTGGGACACGGCCTGGGAGTGTGGCTACACATGGTCGTGTCCAGGGTTCGAAAATGGCCACCACAACCTCACACACGGCCTGGCCGTGTGTTTTCACATGGTCGTGTGGCGGCCAGACAACTTGATGCGTTCTGGGTTTTTTCTAGATTTTGCGAAGATCTGACATCATGTCTATATAAAGGAGGCTACGCCCAAACCCTAGGGAGGAGGCCCGACGACCGGGACGACACACCGGTGCCCTAAAAAGCACCGAAAACTCACAACAGGGAGGAAGAAAGTCGCTAGAGATCCAAATTCTGCACTTCAACGCCAGAGAAAAGAGTCACATTGCATTGTAATTTCTGTTCCTTGCTTAATTTCTATTGTTTATACAAACATGATCGTGTTTTTTGATTCTCCTCTCCTCTCTATGGAGTAGACTTTTCGATTCTAGGATTAAGGAGTAGTTTGTGTGCGTAGAACATGTTATTCCAAATTGGAATTCTGTTCTTGAATTTCTATTTGCAATTGGTGTTTGGTTTTAGCACTATAGTTATTGTTTTGGTTTTCTATCTACTGTGCTAGCTGATACGACGGATGACATCCCTTGTATCTAAGATTTAGGAGAATCAAGGAGGCACCTAGGGGTTGACCTCATCTCCCGTAACCATGGGTTGAAGGATGCGATAAAGTAGGAAATGCGCCCCATTTTTGACTCGTCGCAGGGATTGATTCGGCATCCTCGTACCGACTATCCCATCCTAAGTTCAGGGGTCGACCTGGTAATGGCAGAGGTAGCTTCCGATAGATGTGAAGGCTCATTGGGGGAGTGTATGATGTCCTTTCCACAAAACCGTAGCTAGAACCCTAGACGAAACCCAATTGACAACGTGTTCTGCGACACACAAACGAAACTGAAATCCTAGAATCCCTTCCAAAATCTCGCAACATAGTTTCTTTCTTCTTCCGTGTGACATCGTATTGAGTTGGGACCGCTGTCAACCCTCGTATTTACAACCCTTAAATCTGAATTTCGAATAATAACCTCCACTTACAAAATCGATACTCAAATCTCAGTCCCTGTGGGATCGATAATCTTTTTTTTACTTGACGACATCCATGCACTTGCAGGTGTTGAGTGTGAGCGCGCATTTCGAGTCCTCGACGGTCTCCATCATGAGATTTGAGGTCGCATTCGTGTGCATCACAAACCCTAAGGTAACCTCTAATTGGGTTCCCTCCTTAATTTATAGACAAAAGCATGCTAGGAATTTTATTGCTATTACTCATGAACAAAAGCATGCTAGGAATAATAGGCTTTATTGCTTAGGTGCTAAGCATATTAATGTATCTAAGGACAAATCTAGGAACAATAACTCTAGACCTATTTTATCTAGGGAGTCCATTAAAATGGTAGAAAATCATTTAGGCATTAACCCTAAGATGGGTAGGCATATGCCTAAGAAATGGAACAATGCCCAAAGACTAAATTAAAATCCAAAAATTGGACAATTAGAGCTAGAAAATCAAGTTTTGAGGTCAAAACTTGAGAAGATGGAGAAGACCCTTAGAAAGATACAAAATCAAATGCAATGGTCAAATAGTCAAAGCCTAGGGTCTAGAAGTCAGAATCAAGGTTGTAAGAGGTAAAGACCATCTAGGAGGCAAGGTTTGGGTCACAAGCCTATGTATAAGATGGTAATGTCTACTTACCACAATATTCCATTTGATTATGGAACTAAACCTAGGTCTAGGAAGATCAAGGTTAATAGGGAAGTCATCCCTAAGGTTAACCAAGGCAAGTGCCTAGTGGTTAAGGTTTCGAAGAAACCTAGGGAGGCCACTAAGAAGGTGATGTGACCAAAACATATAGGATTTTAGGAGTAGTTTTCGCTCACATCTTGTTACATTTTGTATTAGTTTCATGAATATGTTACTCTATTTTTGCATGCATTTCCTATTTTCTAGTTCGGAGGTCTGCTCGTGTACTTTTGTGTGTAGGTTAGCTTTTCTGGTGATAAAGATGTGTTTTCGGAGCGAAAGAAGGACATTTGATGCTAGACGCAGAGTGGGACATGGCCAGGGCATGTGGATTCACACGACCATATCCGATGGGCGAAGATCAGCACACCAGGGCCGCACACGACCTGACCGTGTGGCGGCCCGATAGAATTGCGCGACTAGGGTTTTTTCCTAATTTCGCAGCGGTCTGAGGCGATGTTTATATAAGGATGGCTCCGCCCAAACCCTAGAGGGGAGGCACGATGGCTAGGATGGAACACCGAAGCCCTAAAAAGCTTCGGTAACTCGCAGCGAGGAGGAGGAACGCCGCCGGAGGTCCGCAACTTGTAATACAATGCCGAAGAGAATATCACAACGCATTGTAATCTCTATTTCTGTGCTTTATCTTTATTGTATTCGAACTTAACCATGTTTTGTGATTCTTCCTTCGTATTTATGGAGTAGTACTTTTGATTCTAGGATTAGGGAGTAGCTTTAGTTCATATACAATGTTGGTTCATATTAAATTCTGACCAAAAGTTTGATATTGACAGTTGGTAGTTGTTCTCTATTATACTTTCGTGAATTAGGCTTTCTTTCCGCTATGCTTAGGCAATACGAGGTGGTGACAGCCCTCGCAATCTATATTTAGTAGGTTTGATCAAGGAACCTAGGGGTAAACCTGACCTCCCGTAACTGCGGGGAGAAGGGAGCGGTGAAATCGGAAACGGTCCACCGCAAGGATTGATTTGGCATCCTCGTACCCTCTATCCCGTCCTTTTGGGCGAGGATAGCTCCCGATGAATGCGGCGACTCTGTAGGAGAGTGTATGATGTCCCTGTTGGGTGGATGTTGCTTCGGAGGCTCATTGGCTCCCATGTCCCCGGATTAAAATTTTCACTGATGAAAGAATTAATCCGGATGAGATGAGCTTCCTTAGCAACACCATTTCGTCGTCGTGCTAACAACTTGAGTGGTCGCTCGAACAAACTAGTTGTTCAAGCAACTCTACTCTTCTAGTTGATTAGCCGCGGAAGAGACGACGGACGGATCGCCGGTTTTTGTGTTTGTCTTCGGGGTCCATGATTATACAATATATTTGCACACACACACATGCATAATCAAAACAAATAAGAACATGCTCAGATCTGTACATAAAGTTAAAATAACTTTATACCTCACGATCTTCTACCGTATGTCCTATCCTTCTCGTGGACGACGTGTGGACGAAGATCCTCCACGAGTAGAAGCCTTCTAGATCGAGTTCTCCTCTACCTTGTCCGCTGTGAACAAAGAGAAAAATGAACAAATACCTCTCCTATCTAGAACCGACCACCAAATTGGAGAATTTGGTGCAACCGCCGGTCAAGGAGCAATGGATGATGCGCCGGCCAACTTCAAGAAGAGTTGCCGCCGGCCACTTGGAGAATAGGGAGGAGGAGATAACCGGCCACCTATGGAAGGAGAACCGCCGGCCAAGGAAGAAGGTAGAGGCTTAGATGATGGGCGCCGGCCAAGGGAAGAATGAAGGAAGTGGGCGCCGGCAACAACCTTGGATGAAGATGATTGCCGCCACCCTAGCTCCAAACCCTAGCCGCCCAACTTCTTTCCAAACCCTAATTCCAATTCAAATCACTTAGTTGCCGCCCAACCCTAAGCCATCTATATATAGAGTAGGGCCTAAACCTCCTTTAATCTCCACCGTCGGATCTAGGGATTTAATCTCCACCGTCGGATCTAGGGTTTTATCCCAACCGTCGTATCTAGGGTTTAATCCCAACCGTCGGATCTAGGATTTCATCCCAACCGTCGGATCTAGGGTTTCATCCCAACCGTCGGATCTAGGGTTTTATCCCAACCGTCGGATCTAGGAATTTAATCCTAACCGTCGAATCTAGGGTTTCATCCCAACCGTCAGATCTAGGGTTTTATCCCAACCGTCGGATCTAGGGATTTAATCCTAACCGTCGATTCTAGGGTTTCATCCTAACCATCGGATCTTAGGGATTTAATCCCAACCGTTGGTTCTAGGGTTTCATCCTAACCATCGGATCTTAGGGATTTAATCTCAACCGTTGGTTCTAGGTTTTGTTTTACATTCTTGGATCTAGACTTCATAAGGATTATATTAGGCTACGATAGGGACCATAAGGAGGAGTTGGGTCTTGGCCACCCGATGGATCAGAACCACACAAACTTGATCCATCAATGATGTTCCATTCCACTAGAGGATCATCATTGAACTACCTCACCAACCCCCATAAATTAATATGGGCTCCATATATTATTTGTACATTTATCTCCCCGTGTTTAAGATATCGAATGTCCGTCAATTAATTGATTTACTGACCATCAATTAATTAACATCTAATTCCTCGAGTAGTACCACTCAACCTTATCATCATGTTGACTAAGTCAACCAGTTGGGTTTACATGATGAACCTTATGAGCTCCTCAAGGGGACATCATCAACCTAATATATAGGACACGGTTTCCTCCTATAATCAACGGCACACCATGTAAATAATATTATTTCCCAACTTACCGGGCATATTGATTTAATCCATCTAAATCTCACCCACTGGTAAATCAAAGAAATAAATACTAAGTACATGTGCCCGTTATTATATCGGGATTAAGAGCATGTGCAACATAATATCCGAGGTCCGATTCAATTATGTAGTCAGTACTAAATTGAATCACCTCTATGTCGGTCCTACTCAATACACCTAAGTGTACTAGTGTAACTCTATGTTCAAGATAAAACAATACCAAGCTACACTACAACCATGCCAATGGTTTGTCCAAAACCATCTTGGTTGTGAGCCTTTACTTATATTTTACAAGGTACTGATAACATGATCTTCTGTGCCACACCAAGCACCATGTTATCTACAATGTAAAATATTAGACAATATGCACACATATATAATGAATATATAAAATGCAAACAATGATCATGTGATTCTTATTTCAAAATAAAATGTTCATACAAAAAGAGCTAGGCTTTCAGGATACATTCTAACAATCTCCCACTTATACTAACAGACTAAGCTGTCATCACAGTGCCATACATCTAATCCCCATGTCCTCCACATGCCTATCAAACGCTTTCGCTGGAAGGGCCTTAGTGAATGGATCCAGTTCTCCTCGATGCAATCTTGGCGGCATGAACTTCTCCTCGCTTTACGATCTCTCGTATAAGGTGGTACTTGCGCTCTATGTGTTTACTCGCCTTATGGGCTCGTGGTTCCTTCGAGTTTGCAACTGCACCACTATTATCACAATAAATTGTGATAGTTCTGGGCAAACCAGGAATCACATCTAAGTCCATCAAGAAGTTCCTGAGCCATACAGCTTCCTTGGCTGCCTCAGAGGCTGCCACATACTCAGCTTCCATGGTAGAGTCCGCATTTACGCTGACACTCCTCCATACTATGGCTCCACCTCCAAAAGTAAACACAAACCCCGAGGTAGACTTACTCTTGTCCCTATCTCGATTGGAAATCCGAATGTGTAACCCACAGGGGACTAATTGATACGCCGGTAAACGATATAATCCCTAGTCCTTCTCAGGTACTTCAATATATGCTTTACCGCAGTCCAATGTCCCTGTCCAGGATTACTCTGATATCTGCTAACCATGCCCACGGCAAAGCAGATATCCGGTCTCGTACATAGCATAGCATACATAAGGCTTCCTACTGCCGAAGCATAAGGAACCGCCTTCATTTCCTCTATCTCCTTTGATGTTCTGGGACACATCTCTTTAGATAAAGGAACTCCATGCCTAAAAGGTAAAAAACCTTTCTTGGAGTTTTGCATGCTAAAACGAGCAAGGATAGTGTCAATGTATGAAGCTTGAGACAAGCACAACATCCTTTTCTTGCGATCCCTTATAACTTTGATCCCAAGGATGTGTCCCACTTCTCCCAAGTCCTTCATATCAAACTGTTTGGACAACCATACCCTTACATCTGATAACACTTTGATATTGTTTCCAACTAACAAAATGTCATCTACGTATAGTACAAGAAACACCACTACGTTTCCGTCACATCTCTTGTATACACAAGGCTCATCCGGACTTTGAATAAATCCATATGACTGGATTACCTCATCAAAGCGGATGTTCCAAGATCTAGAAGCTTGCTTCAATCCATAAATGGACCGATTAAGCTTACATACAAGATGCTCTTTGCCTTTAGCAATGAATCCCTCTGGTTGCCGCATATAGATGTTTTCCTCAAGACTTCCGTTAAGGAAAGCTGTCTTGACATCCATCTGCCAAATCTCATAATCCATATGAGCAGCTATAGATAAGAGAATCCGGATAGACTTAAGCATAGCTACCGGCGAAAAGGTCTCCTCATAATCGATACCCTCTTTCTGAGTATACCCTTTCGCAACAAGCCTAGCTTTGAAGGTCTCAACCGTCCCGTCTACTCCTCTCTTTCTCTTGTAGATCCACTTGCATCCAATGGTTTTTACACCATCGGGTGGCTCTACTAGCTCCCAGACCTGATTAGAATCCATAGATTCTATCTCTGAATTCATCGCTCTTTGCCAAGATACCGCATCTCTATCTTGGATTGCCTCGTCATATGTCCAGGGATCAGGTTCATGCTCACCAGGGACTAAGTCCGAAGACTCTCCCAAAAACATGAATCTATCGGGTTGTCTAACAACCCTCCCACTACGACGAGGTACCTCCCGTGTATGCTCTGTGACACGCGGTGCAGTGACTTGTGGGGTATCCTCTTGTACCGGTGGTACTGAAGTCGGAACTTCCCCTGCCAACTCCTCAAGAACAATCCTACTCTTGGGCTTGTGGTTCATTACATAATCCTCTTCTAGAAATCTGGCGTTCGTGCTAACGATCACCCTCTGATCTCTAGGATTATAAAATAAACTACCTTTCGTTCCCTTAGGGTAGCCAACAAACACGCATACTTCTGTACGAGGTTCCAACTTACCAGCATCAGCCTTCAGCACATGTGCTGGACTCCCCCATATCCGAATATGTCTCAGACTAGGCTTTTGCCCAGTCCACAATTCTACAGGGGTAGAAGGTACTCGCCACCACGATCAGATCGTAATGTCTTGATACTTTTACCTTGACGGTTCTCTACATCAGCCTTGAATTCTTTGAACTTGTCAAAGCATTCAGACTTGTGGCGCATCAAGTAAATATATCCATACCATGAATAATCGTCTATAAAAGAGACGAAGTATTCAAAGCCACCTCTTGTCTGGATAGACATAGGACCGCACAAATCAGAATGAACCATTTCCAACACATCTTTGGCTCTATACCCCTTGGCCTTGAAAGGCCTCTTGGTCATTTTACCTTCCAAGCAAGATTCGCAGGTTGGGAGATCCTCCACCACTAATGAACCCAAAGGTCCATCAGCTATCAACCTTTGAATTCTACTTAGGTTAATATGACCAAGCCTTAGATGCCAAAGATATGTTTGGTTCATTTGCGAAGGTTCTTTTCTCTTATTAGATTTAGAAGATGAGTTATTTACTTCTATATGCATCGTGGGAGTTTTTGGTTCAAGAGTATATAAATTGCCAACCAATGTACCAGAACAGATAATCTCCCTATTCCTTTTTATAACCACCTTGTCATTAAAAGAAACAGAATATCCATCCAAAAACAATTTAGAAACTGAAATTAAATTCTTTCTAAAAGTAGGTACATAAAGACAATTTCTCAACACCAAAAATTTATTCCTATCAAAAGATAAATAAACGTCTCCCACTGCAATAGCTGCCACCTTTGAAGCATTGCCCATGAAGACGGTGATTTCTCCCTCAGCTAGTCGTCGGGTTTCCTGGAACCCCTACAAAGTATTGCAGACATGATCAGTGTCTCGTGTATCTACACACCAGGTACTGGTAGATAACACCGCAAAACATGTTTCAACAACTAAACAAGAAGATATATCTTTATTCTTTCGGTGAGGACAGTCCGCCTTCCAATGTCCAGTCTGCTTGCAAGTGAAGCACTTGCCTTTCGGCTTCTTCACTCCTGCCTGAGGTCCTCCTGCCACTTTCTTCGCTCCACCTTGCTTCTTCTTCTTCTTACCTTTCGGTTTAGAGGAAGAAACCTTCTGAGCGACCATGGCTTGAGAACTCTGACGAAAAAGCCCCTCTGCCGCCTGGAGTTCTGTTAGAAGCTCCGCCAACGAATACAACCTCTTGTTCATGTTGTAGTTGAGGCGGAACTACTCAAAACTCCTAGGCAGAGACTGGAGAATGATATCAACCTGGGTTTCCCCATCGATCTCAGCTCCGAGGACTTCCATCTCATTAAGATGAGCCATCATCTTGAGAACATGGTCCCTAACGAGTGTTCCCTCGACCATGGTGGTCGTCATCAAGTTTCTCATTGCCTCCTGCCTAGACGCCCTACTCTGATGTCCGAAAAGTTCCTTGAGATTGAACATCATGTCATAAGCTGTGGCTATGGCCTGATGCTGATGTTGCAGCACATTTGACATAGATGCCAAAATGTAACACCGCGCCATCTCATCTGCCTTAACCCATTTCTTATAATGTTCTTTCTCCTTTTCATCAGAGTCATTGGTGGGCTTAGGAGGACAGACCTCGAAGAGTACAAATTTGTACTCCTCCGCAGTTAAGACAATATCCAGGTTTCTTTTCCAATCAATGTAGTTTTGACCAGTAAGTTTGTTTTCTTTTAAAATCACAGCAAGTGGGTTGAAAGCCATTTGAAATTCCTAAAAATCACAATGATCAAAATATTAGATTTCAAATATTATTGATTCCTCAAAACAATAAAATCCCGAAATCAACCAACACCTCAAAGCACCGAGAATTTCGTATGCCACGCTGTGTGGACGTATACGAAACCTACATTTGTAAGAGGAGGTTTTACCCATTAATTTTATTATCTTGTCAACCTTACTTTTTGACAAATAAAATTAATAGTTGGTTCCTCTTTGGCCCTACAAATAAAAGCAGTGACTCCGATGGGGAGGATACTTTCATTTGCATCTAAGTGTGCACCATTACACGATACTAAGGGAATTATTTCGGATTATGTGCCTTACCGTTGTGGAAGTACACATGCTCCTAGATAATTTCCTATAACCATTATTTGACCTAGTGATCCGCAAACAAACCCATCCGCAGGGAGGAAGGCACTCAGAGCCAACACACAAGTTTGTTCGCATCACACGTCAAATTGTAATGGAGGCCGCGGGAATTAATTAAAATATCCCTCTCCCACTTAGTAAATTGCAAATGAGGAATTTTAAATCACACACAACATGCATATAAAACAAATAAGCAATAAATATGGAAAAAACAGAATTTTTCCAACTATTATGGCATTGTCCTCCAATATGCATCCCGTCGTGTGGCCACCTCGTCCGCTCCATCTTTTCCCGTGCGCAAGTCACCAAAGAGTTCCGAACCGAGATAAATCATTTTATTTACATCCATCGATCCTATACTCCATGAAGGAGTGTACAAATAATCTAGATCGAAAGTAAACTAAAATGATCGGCTAAACAATGCCGTATTTAATTACAAAAATTAAATACTAATCTAGCCTCGTCAACCCCGAGGATTCAAATAATAAATTTTTACACACATCCATTCACATACACACACATGGCCATAATAGTCGGATCTTATGCCTGCAACCAAAGAGTTAAACTACGCATATCCTACTATTATCCGGCACATATAATATATGAAAAATGCATAAAAAATTAACCGAATCCAAAACACACAAAATCGAAAACCATGGCTCTGATACCAAATGTTGGGTGGATGTCGCTTCGGAGGCTCATTGGCTCCCATGTCCCCGGATTAAAATTTTCACTGATGAAAGGATTAATCCGGATGAGATGAGCTTCCTTAGCAACACCATTTCGTCGTCGTGCTAACAACTTGAGTGGTCGCTCGAACAAACTAGTTGTTCAAGCAACTCTACTCTTCTAGTTGATTAGCCGTGGAAGAGACGACGGACGGATCACCGGTTTTTGTGTTTGTCTTCGGGGTCCATGATTATACAATATATTTGCACACACACACATGCATAATCAAAACAAATAAGAACATGCTCAGATCTGTACATAAAGTTAAAATAACTTTATACCTCACGATCTTCTACCGTATGTCCTATCCTTCTCGTGGACGACGTGTGGACGAAGATCCTCCACGAGTAGAAGCCTTCTAGATCGAGTTCTCCTCTACCTTGTCCGCTGTGAACAAAGAGAAAAATGAACAAATACCTCTCCTATCTAGAACCGACCACCAAATTGGAGAATTTGGTGCAACCGTGATCAAGGAGCAATGGATGATCGTCGGCCAACTTCAAGAGTTGCATACTTGGAGAATAGGGAGGAGGAGATAACCGGCCACCTATGGAAGGAGAACCGCACCAAGGAAGAAGGTAGAGGCTTAGATGATGGGCGCGGCCAAGGGAAGAATGAAGGAAGTGGCGTGGCAAGCAACCTTGGATGAAGATGATTCGCCACCCTAGCTCCAAACCCTAGCCAACTTCTTTCCAAACCCTAATTCCAATTCAAATCACTTAGTTGCCGCCCAACCCTAAGCCATCTATATATAGAGTAGGGCCTAAACCTCCTTTAATCTCCACCGTCGGATCTAGGGATTTAATCTCCACCGTCGGATCTAGGGTTTTATCCCAACCGTCGAATCTAGGGTTTAATCCCAACCGTCGGATCTAGGATTTCATCCCAACCGTCGGATCTAGGGTTTCATCCCAACCGTCGGATCTAGGGTTTTATCCCAACCGTCGGATCTAGGGATTTAATCCTAACCGTCGAATCTAGGGTTTCATCCCAACCGTCGGATCTAGGGTTTTATCCCAACCGTCGGATCTAGGGATTTAATCCTAACCGTCGATTCTAGGGTTTCATCCTAACCATCGGATCTTAGGGATTTAATCCCAACCATTGGTTCTAGGGTTTCATCCTAACCATCGGATCTTAGGGATTTAATCCCAACCGTTGGTTCTAGGTTTTGTTTTACATTCTTGGATCTAGACTTCATAAGGATTATATTAGGCTACGATAGGGACCATAAGGAGGAGTTGGGTCTTGGCCACCCGATGGATCGGAACCACACAAACTTGATCCATCAATGATGTTCCATTCCACTAGAGGATCATCATTGAACTACCTCACCAACCCCCATAAATTAATATGGGCTCCATATATTATTTGTACATTTATCTCCCCGTGTTTAAGATATCGAATGTCCGTCAATTAATTGATTTACTGACCATCAATTAATTAACATCTAATTCCTCGAGTAGTACCACTCAACCTTATCATCATGTTGACTAAGTCAACCAGCTGGGTTTACATGATGAACCTTATGAGCTCCTCAAGGGGACATCATCAACCTAATATATAGGACACGGTTTCCTCCTATAATCAACGGCACACCATGTAAATAATATTATTTCCCAACTTACCTGGCATATTGATTTAATCCATCTAAATCTCACCTTTGGTAAATCAAAAAAATAAATACTAAGTACATGTGCCCGTTATTATATCGGGATTAAGAGCATGTGCAACATAATATCCGAGGTCCGATTCAATTATGTAGTCAGTACTAAATTGAATCACCTCTATGTCGGTCCTACTCAATACACCTAAGTGTACTAGTGTAACTCTATGTTCAAGATAAAACAATACCAAGCTACACTACAACCATGCCAATGGTTTGTCCAAAACCATCTTGGTTGTGAGCCTTTACTTATATTTTACAAGGTACTGATAACATGATCTTCTGTGCCACACCAAGCACCATGTTATCTACAATGTAAAATATTAGACAATATGCACACATATATAATGAATATATAAAATGCAAACAATGATCATGTGATTCTTATTTCAAAATAAAATGTTCATACAAAAAGAGCTAGGCTTTCAGTATACATTCTAACAGTCCCTTCCCCAAAACCGTAGGTAGACATTTAGACGACGTCAATTGACAACATTGTTATATGGTACACAAGCGAAACCGAAGTCCTAGAATCATCTTTTCAAGACTCCGGAACACTCTTTTCCTCCTCCGTGTGATACCGTACTGAGTAGGGTCCTCCAATAGTCCTCACCAACTGACTCTCTCTGAGATTCCGTCCGAACAATCGCAACCACTTAGCATATTGGTACTCGAATCCCCGTCCCTGTGGGATCGATAATCTTTATTACTTGACGGCATCCATACACTTGCGGGTGTTGAGCGTGAGCGCGCACTTTGAGTCTTCGACGGTCTCTATCGCGGGATTTAAGGTCGCGACCGTGCGCATCAAGTTTTTGGCGTTGTTGCTGGGGACTGTCGATTCGATATCAAATCGAACGGTGGTAGATTGGATCGGACTTAGGATTAGACTATTTTATTGCTTTATTTTCTTATTAGTTTACTTTATTTTCTTTAGTTTTATTTTCCATATTTAGATTTAGTTCTTATTTTCAGTAGTAGCTTCCTATTTACTTATTGCATCTTAGGTTTTTTATTTGCTAGATTTATTTATTTTCTACTTTTATCATTAGGTTAGCACTCTTACTTTTGAGTGTTGGTTCGTCGTATGCTTAGAAGACTAGGATCGGAAGGTCTAATTCCGATCGATTTTGAGATTGAGCGAACCTTTCACCGTCGGAGAGCAGTGCAGCGAAAGATAGAAGATCAAGCTGCATCCGAGGTGAATATAGGCAGTCGACCTCTGCGAGACTACGCAGCTCCTAGCGCTAGAGGATTCAGGCCGAGCATAGCTGGACCATCAATTTTGGCTAATAACTTTGAGCTGAAGCCGACACTTATACATATGGTCCAGCAAAGCCAATTCGGGGGAGCTGCAACTGAAGACCCGAACCGGAATCTTGAGGCTTTTCTAGAAATCTGCTCAACTATAAAACTGAACGGAGTCCCTTCTGACGCGATCCGCCTGAGCCTGTTCCCATTTTCACTGTGGAATAAGGCTAAGGCGTGGCTTCACTCCTTACCTTCTGAAAGCATCACCACATGGGAGCAGTGTGAGCAGCAGTTTCTGAATAAATACTTCCCACCAAGTAAGACTGCTCACATGCGCCACCTTATCACTAGCTTTCGCCAGAAGGAGGGGGAGTCCTTATTCAAAGCATGGGATTGATACAAGGGGCTACTTTATCAATGCCCACACCATGGACTGGAGAGGTGGTTGGTGATCCACATTTTCTATAATGGGATCGCTTACGCCACAAAGATGTCCCTGGATTCTGCTGCAGGAAGAGCTTTAATGAACAAGACCATAGAGGAGGCAGAGGAGCTTATCGAAGAGGTGGCCCAAAACCACCATCAATGGGCCTCCGAACATGGTCAACCCACGCCTGCAGTGGGATGTTACACTGTCAATTCCATGGACTACTATGGAGGGCAAGGGACCCAGGATGAGCAGATTGAGCACTGCGATGCGGTTGGGGACTACAACCCAAGACCCAACAACCAACACTCCAGTACTTCTCATCCGCAATGGAGGAATCACCAAAATTTTCCCTTTAAGAATACCTTAGAAAGGTTCCAACCGCCGGGAGAGAATGGGTAGCCACGTCCCTCTAACACCCGGTCGGAGAGTATGCTAGAGAATTTCATTCGAACGCAACGGGAGGCAAACACTGAATTTTAGCGATGGCATTCACAGACAGATACGATGATCGAGGGGTTGAGGTCATCTGTAAGAGATCTTGCCACCAGGCAGAAGTCACTAGAGATTCAAGTAGCTCGGATCATGAACCAAATCTTCAGGATACCAGGGAAGCTACCAGGAAGGGCAGAGGCCAATTCGGTAGAGCAGTGCCAGGCAGTGACACTGCGAAGCGGAAGGATCCTAAAAGAAATGTCAGGATGGTCGGTTACCGAAAAGGACAAGGGATCTGAACCGCTAGAGCCTCTGGGGGAGGCAGAGAATGAAAAAGAAAGTGAGACGAACCGAGAGCCTGTTGTGAGGGCTAAACCACCCCTTACTGTACCATTCCCACAGCGGTTGACGAATGCAAAGAAAGACGCCGAGTTTGGTAAATTCCCGGATATGCTGAAGACGATCTTAGTAGAAGTACCGATACTCGAAGCGTTGCACCAAATGCCCCAGTTCGCTAGGTTCATGAAAGATATTCTAGCACATCGTAAGAAGGTAGCGGAGTCGGAAACAGTAGCCCTCACGGAGGAGTCAAGCGCTTATCTTCGAAACGAAGCTACTCAGAAATTAAAAGATCTAGGGAGCTTCTATATCCCGTGCTATATAGGGACGACACTGATTAGTAAAGCCTTTTGTGACTTGGGAGCGAGTGTAAGTCTTATGCCCTATACCTTATGTAAAAAGCTAGGGTTAGGAAATTTAAAATTCACTACTATGACACTACAACTAGCTGACCACACATACCGCTACCCATTGGGGATTTTAGAAGACGTTCCTGTTAAGGTGGGGAAGTTTACATTGCCAACTGACTTTGTGGTGATGGAGATGGAAGAAGATCCCAAGATACCCGTCATCCTGGGGCGACCGTTTTTAGCGACTGCAGGAATGGTCATTGATGTTAAGAATCACAAGCTGACCCTAAAAGTGGGAGAGCACAAGATTGAATTTGAGCCCACTGGGACAAGAAGTCAGGAACCTACGTCAGAGAAATATGTGATTCCAGCGAGAGCCAGGAAGGAGGCGGCATACGTAGATCCCGAGATGGATGAATGGAGGTTCACTGAACCACCAGAGCCGAGTTGATAGAAGAGTGCGGTCGAGCTAAACGACCTTAAACAAAGCGCTTCTTGGGAGGCAACCCAAGTTTAGTTGTAGATTTTTCTTTTTTTCCTTTCTATTGCATTGCATACATGTGTTAGATTTTAGTTTTTATTTCCATCACATTTAGAGTTAGGAGTAGAAAAGAACTTTGCTAGGCAAAAATGAAACCCGTATTAGTCTACACGGCGAAGTGTATGAACAAATTCGGGCCATGGTGTATGAAAGGGGTGAAAAATAGGGGTACACGGCCTGGCCATGTGTTTTCCCACGGTCGTGCCTGCTTGACCAGAGGCGCACACGGCTTTGCCATGTGTTTTCACACGGTCGTGGCGCGCGAGGTTAAAAGGGGTGAGTCGTGTGTTTTTACCTCATTTGCACCGTGTGCTTCAAAAGTTCTTTCCCTAGCCGTGTGATTTTGCTTTCCCCTTACTCTAGAAGCATTTTCAACCTCTTTATAAGTCAAAAGGAGCAAGGATGAGGAGGACCAAGACCGTAGCATCCCGATCTGGTGCCTCAGAGCGACGAACAAGAAGAGTCGACGCTCCTCAAGCTCCGGAAGAGGGTAATGCCCTACCCCCTCTACTTTTTCACAATAATGAGCTTAGAGATAGGTTCAATATGCTCTCTACTCGTAAACTTACTGCTACTAGGTATTTAGATGAGGATTTGCTAGGATCTTTAGGTTTGTTGGGTGACATGCAAACCCTATTTGCAAAAATGGGGTGGGATGAGATTATGGGAATAAGACACCTAACCTACCCTAGGATAGTTTTGGAATTTTCGAGTTCTTTAGAGGCAGAAGTTTTAACGGGTAGAGAGAGCGAGGAGGGTAGGATAACTTTTAGACTTTTTAATATTGAGCATGAGTGGACCCTTCACCAATGGAACTCATGCTTTAGCTTGCCAAGTGGGGGAGAGAGAATAACCCCTAATGGTATAACTCTCGTTTGATTTGGACTGAGTTGACAGGGGAGCACGTTTATGACCCTTCTAGGGCCAAAGCGTCGCACCTCCAAAACCCCATCTTTCGATACCTTCACCGTGTCATGGTCAGTACTATATTTGGTCGTGGGGAGAGTGACGGTGTAGTGAGAGACAGTGAGCTTCTTTGCCTATGGGACATGCTACAAGAGAGGAGTAGCATCGATGTAGGGTCCCACTTCATCAGACACTTAGTGAAGATGGGCAAAGCAGCACGCGGAGAGATCCATGTGGGAGGCCTACTTACCCACATTTGTTATAGGATGGGGTACGACTACACAGCATTAGAAAATATAGAGGGGAGCCCAAGGATCGACCTAGGAGTATGCATGGCCATGAAGATGATTATAAGAGAAGGAGACTCCTTATGCTATGTAAGGAAAAATCTTACGACCCTTAGGCTCTCCGATCCGGATCGTACCACCATCGCTATACGCGCCAATTGGCGCTTAGACTTTATAGTGGAGTCCCCTCCTCATGAGGGACCATCCACATCAACGCCCATCTCTCCACCTTTGTACCACTCTCCCTCCAGTCCACACATACATAGGAGCCCACCTAGTCCACGTCGACACGAGCCTACACCTGTGCCACCATCTTTTTCTACTTTTGAACATGATGCAGGTACGTCAGCATATGATTTCTTGGATTTTGAATCGTGCCTCGATGACATCTACACTGAGCAACAGACGCAGAGGCAGCGATGGGAGCAACAAAGCGCCTACCAGCAGGCGGAGTTCTAGGGATTCCGAGAGCATTTTCAGTGGGCAGAGGAGTTCTACGATGAGACCCGCATATACTTCCAGGAGGAGGCTACTCGTCGCCAGGATGAAGCGACTTACGCGGGAGATCTGGCGCATATGCACGCCAGCGAGCCTGATGGGCTAGGGAGGAGGCAGAGCGACCATGCATCCACTAGCTATCAGATCGACCACATGTATATGTGGCATAAGCGGCTCAGCAGCAGGTTCTCCCAGGATCCAGAGATCCCTAAGCTCCCAGACTTTCCACCTCGTCCACCATATTAGAGGTATACTTTTGTTTAAGTCTGGGGGGGACCCACGAAATCTATTTTGTTTTGTTTTCCTAGTAGTAGTTTCTTTTCTGATATATTCATTTGTTCATGCATGCATGAGTTGTTTAGTTCCTTTCAGTACTAAATTTTTGGTGTCTTAAAAGCTACCTCAGTAGTATTTTTGAAAATTGCTTGCATGAGTTGTTCCCATAGGTAGCTTAACTCCATTTATCTTGTGGTATTTTATTCTATATGCTCTATTGAATGTTCTAGACTTGCACTGGTTAGCTCTATTTTTGCACTTACACATGTCGAACAGTCTGACAGGGAGGATCTAGTACACACCTAGTTATGATTCACTTCAATAGGCTAGTACTTTGGAATCCATATGTGACTCTAGGTTTAGCATTTTAGTTACTGGAGATGCTCGGATTGTGTAAGCCCATTCGGAAAAATCAAAATCCCTGTGAGCTAAAAAAAAAGAAGAAGAGAGATTTTATGGGATAAAAAACAGTTGTCGTGGGTGGAAATGGCTAGGTGCCCCTTTGAGACCGAGTTAGGTTACTGGGGAAACACCTCCCAATTTCTCTCAATACCGAGCACACCTTTGAGACTTTATGCTAGATCTAGGGAACGACCCTCGCTTTGGGCAGGTAAGTGCCTAAGAGCCGGAAACCTTAGGAAAGCTATGGGGTGACGACTTAACTCACCATGGAACGGGCATCCCCTAAGAATGATTCGCCTAGCACGAGCATGAGGAGTTAACTTAGTGAATTTTTAGAACATATATGTTTTGCTTTGATTGCAAATACCACCTGATAAATTTAGTTAGCATGCTAATTATGGAACAATATCTTTTAAAAAAAAAATTATGGCACTGAGGTTTGCTTGAGGACAAATAAAGATTTAAGTCTGGGGGAAGTGATGTGAGCAAAACATATAGGGTTTTAGGAGTAGTTTTCGCTCACATCTTGTTACATTTTGTGTTAGTTTCATGCATATGTTACTCTGTTTTTGCATGCATTTTCTATTTTCTAGTTCGGAGGTCTGCTCGTGTACTTTTGTGTGCAGGTTAGCTTTTCTGGTGATAAAGATGCATTTTTGGAGCGAAAGAAGGACATTTCATGCTAGACGCAGAGTGGGACACGGCCAGGGCGTGTGGATTCACACGGTCGTGTTCAATGTGTTGGGTTTTCGGCACCGCGGTGAGTGTGTGTTCAAACATGTTTCGTAAACATGTGCACAACGGAAGAAATAAAATTAATAAATCTAATTTATTACAACACACACACTACACGTATGCATAGTACAACATGTGTAGACATAATCGTAGTTTCAAATTTTGCAATAAAAGGAAATTTATTCTACGTATACCTTACGTATCACGTGTAGCGGGAAAGGCATCAACCAGAGCGATCCTCGCTAGAATCACCTCTATCCGTATCCATGCTGAGTATCTTCGAGATGACTTCACAAAGTCATGAGTCTCATCTTCGTATGAGTCACTAGCCTCGTGTCGAAGACGATGTGATCGAGAGAAGATCACAATCCGAATCAAAATTCGGATTCAAAACGAGTCCTCAAAAACTCGCTTCTTCGGAGAGGTATTCGTCAACCGTTTGACGAATCCTTCGTCCTCCACCTATGAGGATTACCGAAGATCGAATCCCCAGCAAAGTAGCCGCTGTCAGAGATCCATACGTCATCCAAATGACGTTCCGACACGAAGGAAACAAACTGTCTAGAAAATTGGACAGCTTGGTGGAGGAGTTAGCGCCGGCCAAAGGGAAGAGGGCCAGCTAGTCCTTGGTCACCAAAGCCAAGGAGGATCACTGGAGGGTCGCCGGTGGATTGCCAGTTGAAGCTTGGACACCGGCAACAACTTGGATGGCTGCACAAGGGTTGGCGGCGGCTAGGGTTTGGGCGCCGACCACAAGAGGAGAAGGAGAGGGGGCAGCAACTTGGATTAGAGCTCTCATTAAACCCTTGAGCTCTATTTTATAGAGAACAAATTCTCCTAATGGTTATTGGATCATAACCAAAACCCGTTAACCCGCTCCATTAATTTAAGTTAAAATAAACCAAACCAATTTGGTCAATTTTAAGTTAAAACGAACCGAACCAACTTTGGTTCATTCGTTTAAAACAAACCAAACCCCTTTGGTTTATTCTCCACCATTGGATTAGAACCAAACCAATTTGGTTCATCCATCATGTCTTCATAAGACACAGCTCATCCACACTTCCATTGCGACTGAAACGATTTCATGCTCGCTCCTTGTTTGGTCCAACCAAACCTAGTTTCTCTCGGTCTGAGAATCTCATTCTCAAGCTCGTTTTAAATCCTTCGGATTACGTTCGTTGTGCGTGTGACCAAATAGGTTCTCGGTTTATGTTGGTCATCTATAATTAACCATTAATTATAGAACGATCATGAGTGACACCTAGTAGTACATCATGATCCCCAATTAACCGAAAAGATCAACGGTTGATCCAGAACTATTTTTGAAACCCTTCAGCAGCTATAATGAATCGTGCCCCATTCCCTTCACTCATCTTATACCCACTTGGTTCAGGACATGGTCTATAGTGTCAGACCCCACTAGGTTGACTACGTCACACCTAGCCCAAGTATCATTTCCTCGTCCTACGGATTCTAGTTACTGCACATGTATCCAAGAGTACCTTACTCTAAACATGTAATGCTTTGGCCAAAGACTTTTGTAACAATCCGACGAGAGGCCATGGGTATACATCTCCTCGCAAGGAGTGGTGAATCCTTTATAGGCTATTCAAACACCTTCGATCACTTCGACTCATACCCAATCATTCCGGGTCCACATCTCCTCAGAGATGCTTGCTTAAGATGTCAAAGCATAAGTCTTCATGATCAAGATGACTTGAATACCGCAAGTCAAAGGAACATCGCACTTAAGCTGCAGTAAGAACTTCATTGACATATCTATATATGCATAGAACCATATGAAGTCTTACGGCTGGTCACTCCAATGAACTAGTTACCATAACTAGCATCCACGATTAACTCCGGACATCACAATGTCTCCAACCAATGAGAATCAGCTGCTTGGATACACCAAGGAGTATACCTCATGCTAGTCTCGACAGATTTGATGGTGTCCTAATCCATCAATTCATCGACTAGGAATAATTTTGATACATCATAATTACACATGTAGAGATACTCACTAGTTGTGATCCAATCACAAATTCTCTCATGCTGTGAATCGTATCGTGGATATTCAGTAAATGAGTTTAAGATCTAATCAAATACATGAGAACATGTATACTCAAATAGTGAATCTTCATTTATCATATAAATGGTTCAAACATAAGGCGAATGCCTTAGGACATCTCTCATATATTACTAACAAACTCCCACTTGGCCTAATGCCAATCGCTACGGTATCCAATACCATAGGCTCTAACATGACCCTCAAACTTACTTTGAGGTAATGCCTTAGTCAAAGGATCCGCTAAGTTCCTTTCAGTGGGGATTTTCTCGATTTGTATTTCCTTCCTACTAATGATCTCTCTTATCCGATGATAGCGGCGAAGCACATGTTTGTATCATTGATGAGACCTTGGCTCTTTCGCCTGTGCAATTGCTCCATTACTGTCGCAGTAGATCGGTATTGCTTCAACAATGGCTGGAACCACACCAAGTTCATAAATGAACTTCTTGATCCAAATCGCTTCCTTTGCTGCTTCTGAAGCTACAATGTATTCTGCCTCAGTGGTAGAATCCGCTAAAGTGTCTTGTTTGAAACTTTTCCAACTCACTGCGCCCCCATTCAAGGTGAACACGTATCCAGACTGAGACTTGGAATCATCCTTGTCTATCTGGAAGCTGGCATCCGTATACCCGCGTATCACCATGTCCCCTTCTCCATATATTAGGAACACATCCTTAGTTCTTCTCAAGTACTTAAGGATTGTCTTAACAGCTGCCCAATGATCCATTCCTGGATCAGACTGGTATCTACTCGTGACACTCAGAGCATATGATACATCGGGCCTCATACATAACATATCATACATGATAGATCCTATTGTGGATGCATAGGGAATCTTACTCATGCAAATCCTCTCGTCTTCTGTGCGCGGACACATAGACTTTGAAAGATATATCCCATGCCTGATGGGTAGGAAATCTTTCTTGGATTCCGACATGCTAAACCTCTTTAGAACTCAGTCTATATATGTAGACTGCGAAAGACCAAGCAATCATTTCGATCTATCTCTATAGATCTTAATCCCGAGAATGTAGGTTGCTTCTCCCAGGTCTTTCATGGAGAATGTCTTGGACAACCAAATCTTAACTGACTGTAAGACAGAAACATCATTTCCTATGAGTAATATGTGATCGACATACAATACTAGGAACATGACTGCCCTCCCACTAACCTTCTTGTACACACAAGGTTCGTCTGGATTTTGTGAGAAATCAAACCTTTTGATTGTCTCATCAAAACGGATATTCCAGCTCCTGGATGCTTGCTTTAATCCATATATGGACCGTCGCAATTTGCATACCTTGGTTTTATCAACCGATGTGAAACCCTCGGGTTGTATCATATACACGTCCTCGAGCAGGTTTCCATTAAGGAAAGTTGTTTTCACATCCATCTGTCATATCTCATAATCATAATGAGCCGCTATGGCCAGGAGCATCCGAATGGATTTAAGCATAGCAACAGGCGAATAAGTTTCATCATAATCAACACCTTGTTTTTGACGATATCCTTTCGCCACCAATCTAGCCTTATAGGTAATCACATTACCATCCATGTCGGTTTTCTTCTTGAAAACCCACTTGCACCCTATAGGCTTTATGCCTTCAGGTGGGTCAACCATGTTCCAAACTTGGTTTTCTTACATGGAATCCATTTCCGACTTCATGGCTTCAAGTCACTTATCCCTTTCTGAACTTGTCAAAACTTCTTCATAACTGGTAGACTTCTCATCATCAATGAGTAACACGTCGTTCGATTCACTTACGAGAAATCCATATCTCTCAGGAATATTGCGTGTTCTACCAGATATCTCATCAATGTCTATTTGAGTCTCTCGAGCCTCCTCAAGCTCGACGACACTCCCACTATTTTCTTGCAAGAGAAACTCTTTCTCTAGAAACACAGCATGCCTTGAAACAAACACCTTTTGTTCCACAGGATGATAGAATTGGTAACCCCTTGTTTCCTTAGGGTATCCAATAAATAGACATTTATCAGACTTAGCATCCAATTTGTTTGATACAGTCTGCTTCTCATAAGCAGAACAACCCCATATCTTCAAGTAAGATACATGAGATTTCTTACTATTCCATATCTCATATGGAGTAGTGGAGACTACCTTGGTTGGCATTCTGTTTAACAAGTAAACAGTTGTCTGAAGCGCATAGCCCCAAAAGGACTTGGGAAGATTCGCATGATTCATCATTGACCTAACCATGTCCAACAAGATCTGGTTACGCCTCTCAGATACACCATTATGCTATGGTGTATATGGCGGAGTCCATTGAGACAATATACCATTGTCTCTTAGATAATCTAGAAACTCTTGACTTAAGTATTCACCACCTCGATCCGATCGAAATATTTTAATACTCTTGTCATGTTGTTTCTCTACTTCATTTCTGAATTCTTTGAACCTTTCAAAGGCTTCAGACTTGTGTTTCATCAAGAACATATACCCAAACCATGAGTGATCATCGGTGAAGGTAATAAAGTAGCTATAGCCTCCTAAAGCTTGAGTTGACATAGGTCCACATACATCAGTATGTATTAGACCTAGCAACTCTCCCACTCGTTCACCTTTTTCTGTAAAAGGTAACTTAGTCATCTTGCCTTTTAAGCATGATTCACATGTATCGTATGAATCCAATTTAAACGATTCCAGAATTCCACATCGGTGTAATTCGGACATGTGTTTCTTGCTTGCATGGCCAAGACGACAATGCCACATGTAGGAGTCTAATTGATTATCCTTTCGAGCACGCTTGTTGCTCGCTTCAATATTAAAAATGTCACTGGATACGTCCAACGTATAAATACCATTGCTCAAAGTTCCAGTTTCATAAAGTACGCCATTCAAAGTTATATAACAACAATTGTTACTAAACATCAAATGGTAACCATTTCTATTTAAGCAGGAAATAGAAACAATGTTCTTTATTAGAGAAGGAACACAATAGCAATTGTCCAGTTCTAAGACTAGTCCACTAGGGAGCTTCAGTAAATAAGTTCCGATGGCGACCGCAGCAACCTTTGCTCCATTGACAACTCACAAATTTGACTCCCCTCTGACGAGTCTTCTTCTATTCCTTAGCCCCTGTATGTCATTACATATATATGAGTCACACCCAGTATCCAATACCCAAGTGTCTAAGGAAATAGAATAACAATCAATAACGAAGATACCTGAAGAGGATGGGGCATCGGATGCCTTCTTCTTCTTCATGGACTCAAGATAAATCTTGTAGTTTCTTCGCCAGTGGCCTTCCTTGCCACAATGATGGCAAGTGCCCTTTTGTGCTGGTTCTGCCTTCTTAGCCTTCTTTGTTCTTTCCTTTCTTCTGTTCCTTTGCCTTCCTCTTAGAACCTTTCTTTGAGGAATCAACTAACAGAACCGCCTTCTCCTCATGCTTCATAGAAGGCTCCACAGTCTTCAGTATATTGAGGAGCTCAGAAATAGTGGATTCTAATTTGTTCATCCGATAGTTCATCAAAAATTGTAAGAAACTCTTGGGAAAACAATGCAAAATTAAGTAAATACTTAATTCATGATCCATCACAAACCCAAGGGTGGCCAATCGCTCGATGTACCTGTTCATCTTTAGCACAAACTGCACTACAGATGAACCTTCTTGCATCTTAGAGGTGAAGAGGAGCCTGGAGACTTCGAACCTTTCGGATCTCGCTTGCTCATCAAACAACTCATGAAGATGGAAGACTATGGTATTAGCATCCATATGCTCATGTTGCTTTTGCAGCTCAGGTACCATCGCAGCTAGCATGATGCAACTCGCCAGTTTAGAATCTGCCACATGTTTCTGATAGGCCAACAATTGGTCTGGAGTTGCATCGTCCCTAGGACGGTTGGGAAGAGGCTCTTCAAGGACATAAGCTAGCTTTTCTGCCTTGAGAACAATTCTCAAGTTTCTAAGTCAGTCCAAGAAGTTAGGCCCAGTCAATTTGTTTGAATCCAAAATAGTGCGCAAATTCAAAGACGTCATGATCAATCGATTAACCTAGAAATACAAAATGAGCATATATGAGAAAATGATTTTAAAATGCATCAACATACATTTATAAATCCCATTCATTTTTTGAATTTCAAAAACCCCAAAATCACTTCGGGAGATCGTAGGTCCATCTCCGAATGGGCTGATATCCAACATAGATATGAACAACCTTGGAGAGAGTCCAACAAGTCATTCATAACTACGATGGTAGGTATCAAATATACCGATTGCATATCACATATATGCAACTATCACAATGTGCTATCAATTTATTGAATGTTCACACATACATCAGGTTGTTAACACATTTACAAGTATGCATCATATGCATAGCACCCAACTTCACCTCCCTTCGCATCGACCTTAAAGAGAGTCCAACAAGTCGATGCTCCAGGTTAAAGCCAACCCATTAATCGAGAAATAGTTTTAATATGGTTAGAGCGCATTCAACCAATTAGCCCAGCTTGGAGAGAGTCCAACAACCAAAGCTAACGATTGACCTCTGACTCTTACCATATTAGTATTAAACTATTCCATGGTTTGAACATGTTCGGGTTCGAGCCGAGCTTGGAGAGAGTCCAACAACCCAAACAAAAAAATGGAACTCTGGTTCTAACCATATTAATGGAAGATGTAGGCTTTAATATTGAGTAAGGGTTTTTATGTCTCATCCTCTTTGCATGCAAATAACTATTATCTACATGGCATGGCATACATGGCATACATCTACATGTCATGACACGCATGGCATAATGATATGCATCTAATGCAATTACATGGCATACAATTATGACATGTACAAAATTTCCTTATATGTCATAATTATTTATGGAAATAAAATATGTTTGAGATTTGATTCTCCAAATCAAATCATGATTAAATTAGGAAACAAATTTCCAAATCTAATCACATATTTTATTTGTGGAAAGTGTTGATTAAGGAAAGTCAATTTAGGAAATAAATTTCCTAAATCATCAAAACTACTTATGGAAATAAAATATTTTTAAGATTTGATTTCCCAAATCAAATTATGATTAAATTAGGAAAAAAATTCCAAATATAATCAAATATTTTATTTATGGAAAATATCAATTTCCATAAATACTTCCAACTTTCCAAAAGTAGAAGATTTCCATAAATACTTCTAGACTTTCCAAAATTAAAAATTTCCATAAATACTTCTAACTTTCCAAAAGTATAAAATTTCCATAAATATCTTTATGACTATCTCAAAATAATTTTACGATTATGTCGAAACACAACCTGGGCTCTGATACCACTGTTGGGTTTCTGGCACCGCGGCGAGTGTGTGTTCGAACATGTTTCGTAAACATGTGCACAGCGGAAGAAATAAAATTAATAAATCTAATTTATTACAACACACACACCGCACACATGCATAGTACAACATGTGTAGACATAATCATAGTTTCAAATTTTGCAATAAAAGGAAATTTATTCTACGTATACCTTACGTATCACGTGTAGCGGGAAAGACATCAACCGGAGCGATTCTCGCTAGAATCGCCTCTATTCGTATCCACGCCAAGTATCTTCGGGATGACTTCACAAAGTCACGAGCCTCATCTTCGTACGAGTCACTAGCCTCGTGTCGAAGACATTGTGATCGAGAGAATATCACAATCCGAATCAAAATTTGGATTCAAAACGAGTCCTCAAAAACTCGCTTCTCCGGAGAGGTATTCGTCAATCGTTTGACGAATACTTCGTCCTCCACCTATGAGGATTACCGGAGATCGAATCCCCGGCAAAGTAGCCGTTGTCGGATATCCAAACGTCGTCCAAATGACGTTCCGACACAAAGAAAACAAGCTGTCTAAAAAACTGGACAGCTTGGTGGAGGAGTTAGCGTCGGCCAAAGGGAAGAGGGCCAGCTAGTCCTTGGTCACCGGAGCCAAGGAGGATCACCGGAGGGTCGCCGGTGGATCGCCGGCTGAAGCTTGGATGCCAGCAACAACTTGGATGGCTGCACAAGGGTGGGCGGCGGCTAGGGTTTGGGCGCCGACCACAAGAGGAGAAGGAGAGGGGGCAGCAACTTGGATTAGAGCTCTCATTAAACCCTTGAGCTCTATTTTATAGAGAACAAATTCTCCTAATGGTTATTGGTTCATAACCAAAACCCGTTAACGTGCTCCATTAATTTAAGTTAAAATAAACCAAACCAATTTGGTCTATTTTAAGTTAAAATGAACCGAACCAACTTTGGTTCATTCGTTTAAAACAAACCAAACCCCTTTGGTTTATTCTCCACCATTGGATTAGAATCAAACTAATTTGGTTCATCCATCATGTCTTCATAAGACACGGCCCACCCACGCTTCCATTGCGACTGAAACGATTTCATGCTCGCTCCTTGTTTGGTCCAACCAAATCTAATTCTCTCGGTCTGAGAATCTCATTCTCAAGCTCGTTTTAAATCCTTCGGATTACGTTCATTGTGCATGTGACCAAATAGGTTCTCGGTTTATGTTGGTCGTCTATAATTAACCATTAATTATAGAATGATCATGAGTGGCACCTAGTAGTACATCATGATCCCCAATTAACCGAAAAGATCAACGGTTGATCCAGAACTATTTTTGAAACCCTTCAGCAGCTATAATGAATCGTGCCCCATTCCCTTCACTCATCTTATAACCACTTGGTTCAGGACATGGTCTATAGTGTCAGTCCCCACTAAGTTGACTACGTCACACCTAGCCCAAGTATCATTTCCTCGTCCTACGAATTCTAGTTACTGCACATGTATCCAAGAGTACCTTACTCTAAACATGTAATGTTTTGGCCAAAGACTTTAGTAACAATCCGACAAGTGGCCATGGGTATACATCTCCTCGCAAGGAGTGGTGAATCCTTTATAGGTTATTCAAATACCTTCGATCACTTCGACTTATACCCAATCATCCCGGGTCCACATCTCCTCAGAGATGCTTGCTTAAGATGTCAAAGCATAAGTCTTCATGATCAAGATGACTTGAATACCGCAAGTCAAAGGAACATCGCACTTAAGCTGCAGTAAGAACTTCATCGACATATCTATATATGTAGAGAACCATATGAAGTCTTACGGCTGGTCACTCCAATGAACTAGTTACCATAACTAGCATCCACGATTAACTCCGGACATCACAATGTCTCCAGCCAGTGAGAATCAGCTGCTTGGATACACTAAGGAGTATACCTTGTGCTAGTCTTGACAGATTTGATGGTGTTCTAATCCATCAATTCATCGACTAGGGATAATTTCGATACATCACAATTACACATGTAGAGATACTCACTAGTTATGATCCAATCACAAATTCTCTCATGTTGTGAATCGTATCGTGGACATTCAGTAAATGAGTTTAAGATCTAATCAAATACATGAAAACATGTATACTCAAATAGTGAATCTTCATTTATCATATAAATGGTTCAAACATAAGGCGATTGTCTTAGGACATCTCTCATATATTACTAACATGATGGGTGAAGATCAGCACACCAGGGCCGCACACAGCCTGGCCGTGTGGAAACACACGATCGTGTGGCGTCCCGATGGAGTTGCGCGACTAGGGTTTTTTCCCGATTTCGCAGCGGTCCGAGGCGACGTCTATATAAGAATGGCTCTGCCCAAACCCTAGAGGGGAGGACGATGGCTAGGACGGCACGCTGAAGCCCTAAAAAGCTTCGGTAACTCACAGCAGGGAGGAGGAACACCGCCAGAGGTCCATAACTTGCAATACAACGCCAGAGAGAAGATCACAATGCATTGTATATCTCTATTTCTGTGCTTTATCTCTATTGTATTCAAACTTAAACATGTTTTGTGATTCTTCCTTTGTATTTATGGAGTAGTACTTTTGATTCTAGGATTAGGGAGTAGCTTGAGTTCATATACAATGTTGGTTCATATTAAATTATGGCCAAAAGTTTGATATTGACAGTTGGTAGTTGTTCTCTATTATACTTTCGTGAATTTGGCTTTCTTTTCACTGTGCTTAGGTGATACGAGGTGATGACAGCCCTCGCAATCTGTATTTAGTAGGTTTGATCAAGGAACCTAGGGGTAAACCTGACCTCCCATAACTGCGGGGAGAAGGGAGCGGTGAAATCGGAAACGGTCCACCGCAAGGATTGATTTGGCATCCTTGTACCCTCTATTCTGTCCTTTTGGGCGAGGATAGCTCCCGGTAAATGCGGCGGCTCTGCAGAAGAGTGTATGATGTCCCTTCCTCCAAAACCATAAGTAGATGTTTAGACGACGCCAATTGATAACATTATTATATGTACACAAGCGAAACCGAAGTCCTAGAATCGCCTTTTTAAGACCCCCGACACACTCTTTTCCTCCTCCGTGTGACACCGCACTGAGTAGGTTCCTCCGATAGTCCTCACCAACCAACTCTCTCTGAGATTCCGTCCGAACAATCACAACCACTTAGCATATTGGTACTCGAATCCCAGTCCCTGTGGGATTGATAATCTTTGTTACTTGACGACATCCGTGCACTTGCGGGTGTTGAGCGCGAGCGCGCACTTTGAGTCTTCGACGGTCTTTGTTGCGGGATTTAAGGTCGCGACCGTGCACATCAGAAGGTTACAAGGGGAGTCACCCCTAGAGTTAACCAAGGCAAGACCCAAATTACCAAGGCTACCAAACCTAGAAGGGTCATTAGGAGGGTATCTAGAGAGCTTTCAAACCCTAGCAGTCGACTCAGAAACCTTATGTGGCTACAACATCGACCATCAGTCAACTGCCAGCCATAGCAGTCGACTGCTCAGGCCATCAGTCGACTGCCAGGCCATTTTCTACAGTCAAACTCCAATCGACTCCCATCAGTAGATTGAGCATAATATCAGTCGACTAAAAACCTCATCCATGAGGCTTTAACCCCAAGTATGATGCCTTCATACTTGCTAGACCACCCTTAGCATAGACCTAAGCCTTTTAGCCACTTTCGTCAGCCTCATGCCTATCAGAACCCTCCAAGTCATCCATGACTTGTTCATCCAAATGCTAGCCTTCATGTGCTTCCATCGGCTATTGTCATGCTAAGTTGGTCTATACCGCCAAGGCACATCGGACTTACGCTGCCAAGACTACTGCTTAGACTTTATGCCGTCAACTACTGGACTTATGCTACCAAGACTCCACTCTTGGACTTTACGCCGCCAATATCACCCCTTGGACTTTCCTTGCCAACCCATGTTGGACTTTCCATTTGCCAAGACTCAAGCTTGGACTTTCCATGCCAAGTACCCATGACTTGGACTTTCCCATTTCCAAGTGTCCCACTTGGACTTTCCATGTCAAGTACTGATGACTTGGACTTTTCCATCATATAGTCAACCCCATATCAACCATATAGTCAAACAATGGTCAAACCATCGCCAAACATCAAAATTCCCCCCGAGTCAAACTCGAGTTCGGTCAATCATGACCTGAGTCGATTGTACCAATAATCTCCCCAAAATATTATCAAACATCAAAACACTACTCGAGTCAAATTTAAGTCCGATAAATCGTGACCTGGGCCGATTGCACCAACATTACCTTGACCTCAACATTTTGTAAAAGCAAACCCCTCCGAGTTCGAGAGTTCTCAAGTCGGAGGGCTTTTAGTGATTGCCCGACGAGGTGACCCTAGGAAGGGTTACGGGCCTTGGAGTAGCAACCCGACTAGGGTTGTGAACCAAGTAAAAAACCTTGAGTACTTGTTATTACTATATTTCCATTGCACTACTCTAATATCTTTTAAAAAGTAAAAGAAAAGTTTTTAAATATAAAAGAAAATTTTGCTAACACCGAGATTCACCCCCCTCTCTCAATAGAATTTGATCCTATAATTAGTATCAGAGCACGGGGGCACTCTGATTTTGGTGAAACCACCAAAGTGAGCATTGAAAGTTTTCTTTATATCTTTTTCTTGATCTAATTTTAATTTTTGCATTAGATTAAGTTTTTCTTACACTTATCAAATTTGCTTTAGTTTAAATCTTGCACTAGTATAAGTTGTCTCTACATTTGTAATTCTAAAATTTTTTTGCCCAAAATAAATATTTTGTAAATTAATTTTTAAAATTAAAAAATATCACATTTAGAAGATATAACACCGTTTGCCCTCCTCTCTTTAACGGAGAGGACTTTAGTCATTGGAAGAGGCGGATGGAGTATTTCCTAAAAATAAATTTAGAAGTTTGGTTTTCTATTAGGAAACGATTCGTAGCTCCGGTCGACGACTTGGGAGAGTTGTTAGATCTGGAGAAATGGTCCTTAGAAACAAGGAAGAAAGCCCAAGTTAAGTACAAGGCATTAAATACCTTGCAATGCGGGCTTACCAATGATGAGTTAAACTGAGTTGGATTGATTGAAAATGCTAAAAATTGATGGGATAAACTAATAGATTTGCATGAACAGACTAACTTGAGTCAAATTAAGAATGGTATATCTTTGTAAGCAGTTTCGAACAAAAAGAAATCCAAGCCAAAAAGGAAGAAGAAGAAAAAGGCAAAGTTCACGCCATTTATGGTAAGAGAAAAATTATTTGAATCGGATGCCGAATGTGCTAACCAAAAGAAGGAAGAAGCAAAGCCAAAGAAAAAGAAGAAATTACTAAAGGCAACTTGGGATGAATCATCCTCGGAAGAGTCGGACATGACACTTATGGCAGCAGATGAGTCAAAGTCCAAATCAAGCCGAGAATCCGAGGCCATGCCAACCGAGTCTTAGTCCGAGTGTGAGAAAAGCCACGGATCCACATCCATTTCTAAAGGACTAGATCAGGTAGGAAATTAGCTACCTTAGAAGATAAGTTGTACAACATCATAGCATGCCTAGGTAGGAAATTAGCTAAGCCCGAGAATTGATTCGATTTACTTCTTAAGGAAATACAAGTACTTAAGGAGCAAGTCAACTCGAAGACTTCAACTTGCCAAGTTCAAGATAGAGACTCAACTCAAGTTTCAAAGCTTGAGGAAGAGAACTTCGTCCTGAAAAGGCAAGTAGAAGATATCACCGGAACGTTGGAAAGGTTCACTTCCAGCTCCAAATATCTCTAATGATGCTTGGGTCCAAACAAGTCATGTACAATCAGATACAAAGCTAAGACAACGAATATATCATATATGTCTTTGTTTAATAGAAACACTAAGAGTCAAGTTCAAGCTTGGGTCCCTAAGACTAGCTTAGTCAACCAAGTTGGACCAAACCAATTTTGGGTCCCCAAAAATCAAATTCACTTAGTGAATAAAACTCATATGAGCTATTACTCAGGGGGAGCTAAATCTATACTTGTTTCTACACTTAGTTAAACTCTTGCATGCTTAGTTTTATATAGGAAACAAGTAGTTTAAACTTGAACAACCTAATACTAAGATGAAGTGAACTGATAGTAAGTTAGGGAAGCTCTTTAAAGTGCTTGTCTTATAAAGTGGTCCACCTGATACACTACAAAAATTCATTGAAATATCAACAAATTTTAGCAACAAAAATAATATGTTGCAAATTTGCAACGAATTTGGCAACGAATTACCAAATCATCGCTAATTAGTAACGAAATTTGTAACAAAAAATATTTTGTCTCAAAATTAGCAACAAACTATGAAATTGTCACAAATTTTCTAACAAATAAATTTTTATTGTCAAATCCGTCACAAACTTTGCAACAAACATACCTTTCGTTGCCAAATCTGTGATAAAAAATTAAACTCGTTGCAAAATTTGCGATGAAATTAAAAATTCATTGCAAAATTCGAGATGAAAATGAATTAGTCACATGATTTGCGACGAAAAACAATTCATAGAAATTTTTGCAACAAAATCTCTAATGAAATATTTTAATCCCTTAATTGAATTTTTTTTGAAAAATTACAATGATTGTTAGAGACATCTTATCAGCAAATTTGCGATGAAAATATAAATTTATCGCAGGATTTGTGATGATTATAGAATTCATCGCAGAATTTGTGATGAATTTATATTTTCATCGTAAAATATGGAATTCGTCGCAAAATCTATGACGAATTCCATATTTTCGTCGCAGATTTGCAACGAAAAAGTTTTCATCACAAATGGCCATATAATTTTAATCCCTCTTCCTTCTTTACATTCTCGCTCTCGCGCTTGTGCTCTCCAGTATGCCTACTTCCCTTTTTTTGTGAAAATCTAGCCATCCAACGCTGATCCGGCGATAGATTACAAGATCTATTGGGGGGTGACAGTCGGCATCACCCCTACCGCGGGCTGACAGTCGACGTCGCCCCTACCGCAGGCCGACGGAACGGGGCGACGGGCAGTGTCGCCCCTGCCACGAGGCAACGGTCGACGTCGCCGTGCCACAGGGAAACGATCGGCGTCGCCCCTGCCGCGGGGCGACGGTCGATGTTGCCCCTACCGTGGGGTGATGGTCAGTGTCGCCCCTGCCAAGGGGCGACGGTCAGCGTCGCCCCTGCCGTGGGGTGACGGTCGGCGTTGCCTATGCCACGGGGCGACGATCGGCATCGCCCCTACCGCGGGGCAACGATCGACATCGCCCCTGCCGTAGGGCGACGCCCGAAGTTGCCCCTGTAGCAGGCGACGCTACGGGTCGACACCACCCCTTCTCAAGGGGATGCCACCCCTGTTGTGGGATGACGCCACCCCTGCTTCGGGGCGATGCCAACCCTACGACGGGGTGACACCACCCCTGCTTTGGGGCGACGCCGACCCTACGGCAGGGCGACGCCGACCCTGTGGCAGGGTGATGCCCAACGTCGCCCCTACTGTGGGGCGACACCCGACGTTTGCCCAACTATGGGGCGATGCCCGACGTCGCCCCTCCCCCCGCATGACACGACCACAAACTGGCTAGTAGATCTTGCGGTTAATCCAGTTAATGCGTTATTTTAATTTCTTAAATTGTTTAGTGTTTAATAAAATTTTAATATTTTGTCTCTTTTAGGTTTGTCGTGCATTTGGTCATACTTTTTGGTGATCGGTAAGTACAACATTCTACTGTCAGTTCATCGGTTGCTTCCACTAGTGAAGGTACTTTCAATTCAAAATTTTTACAATATAATATAATTTAATGTATTTCTTTTATTACAAATTTTGTTATTGATTTGATATTTTATAATTTATAATTCAATATCATACAAATGTTATAGTCTAATAAATATGTATTATAAGAATTTATTTTGAGTAGTGAGTTATTATTCACTTAATATTGATGCTAAATGATGAGAATATAACTAAACTTTGATATAAATTTGGAAACAAGAACAATGGAGAAATAAAGGAGTTGGATATATAAAAAAAATCTTTCCTGAACGTCGAGGTTTAACCGATGAATTTATTATTGGGCTGGAATAATTTTTGAATTTTTCTCGTAGTAATGTTGAGTTTATGGATGGGAACAAGTTAAGGTGTCCATGCAAGAAGTGTCATAATAGTAGATTTTTTCAATGTGATAAAGTTTGAGAACATCTTTGTAGATTTGGTTTTATCCCAAATTATTATAATTAGATATGTCATGGTGAACTGTTCATATCCGAAGAAGAGGTTGGACGAAACATACTAAGGTCAGTTAGTGGAGATCAAAGATATTAGGATCAATTCAATCCATATCATCGGATGATAGTTGATGCAATGGGTCATAGTTTGATTACCGAATCGAGCGCTGTAAGTTCTAGTTATTGTCAAACATTTGAACACATGTATACCAGTTATTCTTCACCATTGGATGATGCAGAAGCAATAGGTGTTGATGAAAATGTAAACAATGAATCATATCTTCAATTTCAAGAAGTGTTGAGAGCTATAGATGAACCTGTATGGTCTGGTTCTGACAGTCACACTAAATTATCTCTAACGGGAAGATTGTTGAATGTTAAAGTTGAGTAAAATGTGTCTGAAGATTGTTTTAATGATTTTGTTCAAGTTATTGGAGAATTATTGTCGTGTGATCACATAATTCCCAATGATTTTTATAGTATGAAAAAACTTGTGAAAGAATTAGGTCTTTTGGTGGAAAGAATTGATGTTTGTAGAAATAGTTATATTCTATATTGGGGAGATAATGCAGATGCAGAAATTTATAAATTTTGTAATTGTTGGTGTAGGGGCACCAGGTAATCGAACCTAGGGTTTTGATAATGGCAAAGATTCAAATTTAAGCTATTTTGTTATCTCATATGTTATGCTAAGTGTGCAGGTAATGTATTTGTTGGGATCTATTGCGAAAACAATCACAAACGCAGCGGAAAAAAACTTGATCCCTACAGAGATCCATGTGTATATATAAAGGAAATCATTTCTTTTAACTAAACCTTAGTTGAGAAGTTACCCTTGTAGCTTAGCCCTTAGTAATATCGGCAGCAACTCCTTGATGACGAATGTTAGCGCGATCAGAATGGGCATACCTCTACAGTATCCACACGAACACTTTCTTGGAGAAGGAGATGAAACCTTTGGTTGTGCTAGAAACCACACAAAGGCTCTCCTCCAAAGACAAGTTTTTGGCCAAGAAGAAGGGAGAAAGGGAAAAGAGAAAAGGATACACGACAAAGAAAGGATCACCCCACTCACTCACATTGAGGAGACTTCTCCAATCCCCTTTTTCATCCATTAATCCCATTTGCATGCAACGTTAAGAAAACTGTTAGTTCTATATGAGAGGTGTCCTAAGGCAATCGTCTTATGGTTGTACCATTTATTTGATAAATGAAGATTCACTTTTTGAGTATACAAGTTTTCATGTATTTGATTTGATCTTAAACTCATTTACTGAATGTCCGCAATACGATTTACAGCATAAGAGAATTTGTGATCGGATCACAATTAGTAATCATCTCTACATGTGTAATTGTGATGTATTGGAATTATCCCTAGTCGATGAATTGATGCATTCGGACACCATCAATTCTGTTGAGACTAGGACGAGTTGTACTCTTTGGTTTATCCAAGCAACATGTTCGAACACACGCCCACGTCGGTGCCCCAGAAACCCAACAAAAACTTCTCAAATCCCAATTGCATGCATTAATCCCATTTGCATGCAACATTAATGAGTCCTTTTAAATTCCATTGCATGCAATAAATCCCATTTGCATGCATTAAGTCCCATTTGCATGCAACGTTGAACCCCTTCTCATTTGCCATCTTCAATTGGTTTCATTTGAGTCTAACTCAAATTAAATCAATTTGAGTCCAACTCAAGTTTGTCCAAGCAATGAGTCTGACTCATTCTAGTCCATTTAAATAACTAATGATTCATTTAGTCAAACTAAGATGATCCTATCTCCAAAATAACATGTTCTTTGTGTGTGACCCAATACGTTCTTGCAACGTTGGCAATGTTTCTAAAGCCCTTTTAGAAACATAAGCAATGAGTGACATCTAGCAATGCATCATTGCTACACAAGTGGCAAGAATATCGAGATCCGACATAACCTTACTATGGCTACTATAATATATAACCTTGTCCTTCTATCCTCAATATCTAGATTGATCAATGAGACATAGATTGTGTCATCCTCTTATCAATCTTTGTGCTCTTGATCCCCAAGTAGACTCACTCAAACAAATGAGCTCAATATCTCATATTGACTCATTTGAGCATTGTCATGCATTTCATGGTCCTACTCTATCAAGAGACCTAAAGATATCACTACCGTCATATGGGAGGGATAGATCTCATCTACATCACTCACATCCCTCTGCATAATTTGTTACATACCCAGTGATCGCTTTTATAGTCCAGCCTGTTACGGATGACATTTGACGATACCAAAGTAAATAACTCCTTATGTAGGGAACCGTAGTGATTTTAGGTCTAAAGACTAATCATACCAATAGTCACTATGAGAAAGTTTATGATACTCATATGATGATCCATGAAACTTTCTCATGGCAGGTAAATTCAGTATATATTCTCTAATATATACCAATGTATCAACGAGATATCACATATCCATGACTTGTGAGATCAAGTCATCAATTGACCTACATGCTAGTCTCAATGCATTAATTTTGCCCTTGTATATTAATGCTTGACTAGGAATATTTAAGAATAGTGTTCTCTATAGCCTCTTACAATTAATTTTACCAATTGATGTGCTGTAGATAAGAACCTACTTTCTAGGGCATTATTATAATTATTCGGCTGACACAAGCATGAAATAAATATAATAACGAAACTTTGCTTTTATTATTAATAGAATATGATACATAAGACCCTAGTCAATCATCACATAATTTGCTCTAGGGCTTACTACTAACAGTATTAGACTTTGCTATGGTAAAAGATGCCTAGAGAATCTTGGGACGAGAAACCTCGATGGTTGGGTGATGCCAGGAGAATCTCGGAAAGAGAAACCTCGGTGGTCAAGTGACCGAAAGCTAAGCGACAGGACAAAATGACCAAAGGTAAGTAAGGTAAGAACTGTGTGTGGAGAGGATAGGTCGCGTCCTTAATACGGGGACAACCATAAGTCACAATCCAACTAAGGCTTCTTGAGGAAAGCCGAAGTCGAGATCGGATAGTCTAGGACTATCACACTATATGTCATTATGCATTTTTTTTGTGTTAATCTTGTATTGCAGGTGGCAGGTTGGATTCTCAAGTGTAGCAGTTGACTGGAGGTTTCAACAGTCGATTGGGGCAGTCGACTGCTAATAGGATCAGTCGACTGATGTGTGTGAGAATGACCAAGTGTCACCTCAAGGATAAGATTTGCAGATAAGGTTTTATGTGGATCTGGATCCAGATCTAGATCTGAACATGCTAGGGTTTAGAAAAGCTATAAAAGAACGGGTGAGACATCCCTTACTAATTAATCAAAAAGCCCTAAAGTGCTCCATCAATCCAAGTTCTCGCAACAACGTCGTAATGTCGGCAAAAGCTCCTCCTTCAAATTCTTAAGTCGGTACTTTGTTTAGTTTTGTTTCTTACTTATTACTTGCTAAGAGGAGAGGTTGGTTTGTTATCTCTTCGTCTACATCTCTTATAATCATCTTATCTTTTACCTCCAATAAGAAAGAGATTTTAGTATTTGCCCTTCGGAAGCGATCAAGTATCACACGACCTTGGATTAGCAGCCGGTTGGCTGTGAACCAAGTAAAAAAAGCCTTTGTGTATTTTGTTTATGTTTTCATGTTTCCCCTGTGAAGTTTTTTAAATAAAAAAAAAAATTTAAAATATGATATTCACCCCCCTCCCTCTAGCTTTTTTCTCGATCCAACATTTGGTATCAGAGCAGGGGTGCTCAAATTTGGTGCAACCACCGGTCAAGCACTTTTCTTTTCATATTTTTATTGTTTAAAGTTATTTTCTACATGACTAATCCAATACCAAGTCTTGGAATTTTCTTGTTGTTCATTTTTTCTGCGAGGTATTTAAATGCCCCCACTTTGAGGGATATACCACCGTCCGACCTCCGTTCTTTAACAGAGATTACTTCCGCTATTGGAAGGGTCAGTTGGGGTATTTTTTAAAAACACAAGTCGAGATGTGGATTATCATCCAAACCGGATTTTCTTTACTTACCAATGACCAACGGGAGCCATTGGACTATGACAAGTGGACCAACACAATGAAGCGTCAAATCAAAGCCGACGCAAAAGCAACTCATATCTTACAATGCGGATTGGACAAGGAGGAACTCAACCGCATCAGCCCCTTCATTAGTGCTAAGGACCTTTGGCATAGGCTCACCGAATTACATGAAGGAATTGTCGACACTAAGGTATGTAAATGGGACTTACTTCAGAATAAATTGTTTAATTTAAAAATGCAGGACAACGAGACGACCACCCAACTTCATGCTCGGATCCAAGACATCATGAACGACCTCCACTCTATTGGAAAAAAGGTAGAAAAGCTAGACATTATAAGGTATGCTCTTAAGGCTTTCCCTAGGATTACTAGTGTTAATCACTATAATATCTAATACCCAATGACCTAGTATGACCATCATCCTTTCTTTGTGCCAAAGCCTTCGTCAAAGGATCTGCGATGTTAGCATCCGTTGGTTTTTTTTGCATATCCTCACTTCTCCTCTATCAATGATCTCTCAAATGAGATGGAACCGCCGTAGTACGTGTTTGGATCGATGATGAGAGCGAGGTTCCTTAGCCTGTGCAATAGCTCCATTTTTTATCACAATAGAGGTCTATAGGGTCCGCTATGCTAGGAACCACCCCATGTTCAGTGATGAACTTCTGGATCCAAATAGCCTCCTTTTCCGCATCAGATGCAACAATATACTCGACTTATGTTGTAGAATTTGCGACTATGTCTTACTTTGAACTCTTCCAACACACAGTGCCACCATTCAGGCAAAATACATACCTTAACTGCGATCTAAAATCATCCCTATCGGTTTGAAAGCTTGTATCACTGTAACCCTTTACAGCTAGCTCCTCATCGCCTCTAAATATCAATAAATATTCTTTTATCCTTCGTAAGTACTTAAGAATGTTCTTGATAGTTTTCCAGTGACTTTCACCTAGATCTAACTGGTATCCATTCGTCATGCTCAAAGCATATGAGACATCGGGGCGAGTACAAAGCATGGTGCACATGATAGACCCTATAGTAGATGCATAAGGGATTTGATCCATGTGGTCTCTCTCCTCCTTAGAAGAGGGACATTGAGTCTTCGATGTTGGTGCAATCGGCCCGGGTTGACTCGAGTTTGATTCGAGTAGTATTTTGATGATAGAAAAAACTTATGATATGGGAAATCCAAGCATGGGGCTTGGTGTGGAAAAGTTTAAAGCATTGCGAAGCCGTGCGCTTGGTGCTTGGTGAGAAATGCATTGCGAAGTCATGCGCTTAGTGCATTTGGGAAGTCTTGAGGACTTGGCAAGTTCACTAGGATTGGGGTCCTTGAGTCAGTGAAGGATGGCATTGCGAAGTCGTGCGCTTGATGCATCCGAGGGACAGTCGAACGGGGAGCAAATGGAGTGAGGCCCAAGGGAAGTATACTTCGAGGGCAAGCGACACTAAGGATGGCGTTGTGAAGTCGTGCGCTTGGCGCATCTGAGGGACTTAGGTCGAGGGAAGAGAGCTTCGGTGGGGAACTCCATGAGGGATGAGGTGGACTTGGCCAAGTGGCTAAGACTAGTGTCGAATGCTCAAACAACTTGGTGTTTGAGGTTTTACCCGACATCAGTCGACTATCATTGCTGTCAGTCGACTGCTCCAAGTCGACTAGAGTTCGACTGGTGTTCGATTGAACAAGGTCTGGTTGATCAGTCGACTGTCGAGGGATGAAAATCGACTGATAACACCATCAGTCGACTGATGAGGGAGATCAATCGAATGATCAGGGTGTTTTCATCCACAGAAGGGTTTCCAGTCGAGTGCTCGTGCCAGCACTCGATTGATGGGAGCATCAGTCGACTGATGATGGATCCGTTGGAGTTTTGCCAACATGGATCAAGTCGTTGTGAGACAATGGATACAAGACCAGTCGACTAATAGTTACGATCATTCGACTGATGGGCACGAAATCAGCTTGATGCAGGTTATAAATGGAGCTCAAGATGGAGGATTTCGCCAAGACTTTAAGGGTGACTTTGGAGGAGAATTGCTGCTGCATTCTAGACCTTCAAGAGTCAACCAAAGCAAGCAACAAACAAGTGATCAAAAGCAATCGGTGAAAAGTGTTCTTTTTTTATTATATTTGTATTCTTGTTTATATTTCTATATTACTGTTGTAATTGCTTGTACGAGGTTTCTCCACCTCCGACGTGTTGTCGAGAAAGAGTTTAGTTAGTGTCGTGTGCATAACTAGAGCTCGGTGAGCTCACCCATGGAGTAGGAACCATTCGGTTCCGAACCACATATATCTTGGTGTATTGCGTGTGCTTGTGTTGTTGTTTGTATTTCTATTTGTTTCTATTGTTTCCTCTGCGCTAACGACAATTGTAGACAAGCGACGCACAACGAACGATCGTATTCCACCGTACGACGATTGAGAGCTATTCACCCCCCTCTAGTCAGCCACCTACATTCCAACAAGTGGTATCAGAGCCAAGGTAGCTTGTCAAGGTCTAATCGCCGACACAAGAACTACAAGATGGCCGGCTATAACCACCAAAATTCGAAGGAGATTTTCAACGGTGGAGAATAAAAATGGAGGTATATCTAGAAACCGATTTTGATATTATGTTAATTCTAGAAAATGGTTTCAAAATGCCTAGGGATGAAGAAAATAGGCAAATTGAGAAGTCAAGGTGGACCCAAGACCAAATGAAGGATTTCAAGACAAATCTCAAGATAATCACATTACTTAGTGATTTGATTCCTAACAACATTTGGTCTAGGCTAGGTGAATATAGGGATGCTAAGGACCTATGGGACAAGGTGATAAGATTTCATGAAGAGCCCACATTGGTCCATGAAGAGGAAGAATGCCCATCAACATCCGGATCCGAGGATGTTGAAGAATTGCCAACCACATTCGAAGATGTTAATGATTTGGTGGAGACCTCCACCTCTAGCATTGAGGGGGAGGAGAGGCTTTCTATCCCAGAACAAGTTCAAGAAGAAGCTTCAATATTTGGCAGAAGTGAAAATTCTCTAGGTAACTCAAGTGTTGTTATTATAAATAAAAATCATATAACATGCTTTGAGTGTAGGGAACAAGGGCACTATAAAAGTGTCCTAAGAAGGTGAAGAAGGTTCAACCGGCACCAAAATTCAATAATGTCGGAGTCCCCACAATTAGAAGCAAGGAGCACATTGTGTGCTTCAAATGCAACCAACGGGGACACTACCGAAGTCAATGCCCTAGGGGGAGGAAGAAGGGGCAAGAAGGTGTATCTCATGTAGGGGGAGCTTCCAAAGCTAACCCTAAGTTAAATTTAGTTAATGCACCTTCAATTCCTAAAGTTAACAAGCATGCTAGGAATTATTTTAGCTTTCTTGCAATTATTAATGAAAAGCATGCTAGTAGGAAGAAATATGTTTGTCTAGGTGCCAAGCATGTTAGTTTATCGAAGGACAAACCTAGACACCATAATTCAAGACCTATCTTGCCTAGGGAATCAATTAGGAGAATAGAAGAAAATTTAGGTATTAATCCCAAAAGGTCTAGGCACATGCCTAAGAAGAAGAGGCCTTCCCAAAAACCTAATGAACAATCAAAATTGGGAAAATTAGAATTAGAAAACCAAGTCTTGAGATCAAGACTTGAGAGAATGGAAAAGACCCTTAAGATTATAGAAAATTCTATTCAAGGGTCAAATGCCCAAAAGTCAAGACCTAGGGTTCAAGAACGGTCTAAGGGCAAGGAAGGTTTGGGTCACAAACCTAAGCCCACGAAGACTTATCATAATGTCCCATTTGATTATGGAACAACATCTAGGTCTAGGAAAACCAAGTCTAATAGGGAAGTTATCCCTAAGACTAGCCATGGTGTTTGCTTAGTGGCTAAGGACTTAAGAAAAACCAAAAAAGCCACTAAGAAGGTCAAAGGGGGAGTTGCCCCTAGGTTTGACTTAGGAAAGACCCAAAAGACTATGGCTTCAAAGCCTAAAAGGGTCATTAGGAAGGTATCTAGGGAAGTTATCCCTAGGGAATACCTTGTTAACCCAAGGAGCTCCAATAGGTATTGGGTTCCTAGGAGCGTGATCGATTCACGCTAGATGGGTTAGGGTATGTCAACCCTAAGTGGATGGGTGGTTAACCTAGCCATGGTGAGTTGACACACTAGGATGTGCCAATGTGCTTGAGAAGTTGAAAAATGATTAGATTGGCACACTTAGGTCTTAGAGGTATTGGTGTGTCATCTTGGGTTTATAGCACATTTGGGAGATAATGGTATTAAGGCAAAATAGAACAAATTCCTAGAAATGGCAATTTGGATTTAACACTTAGGTATTGTATACCTTAGTATATTTTACTTGCCATAATTTATTTGCCTTGCCATGACATGACATCATTTTCATTTTTATCTTTAAAAATGTCATGATCATATTTTTAGACCTAGTTTTATATGTCATGTATGCTAAAATCTCACTCACATGCCATGACATCATGATTTTGGCACATGTTTAGTTATATCATATATATGTGTCATAATCATATCATGAATAAAATAAAAATTATTTAATGACCATTGGCATGACTTGAAGTCTCATGCATAAGGGAATCAAGTAGAGTTGCCTTATAATATGCATGAGACCATTAAAGAACAAAAACCCATATCTCACTAGAATATTTGACTTGTATGTGTTTTACACATCTAGATACAAGTGAGATGTTTAGGAAAAAGGAATTAAAGGTTTCAAAAAAATTTTGAAAACATTTTGAAAAACCTTGGTGAAGTTTATCTTTTGATAGCTATCACCATTGAATGGGATGATACAAAGAGGGCTCAATATTGAAGTTTTTCTAAACTTTTGAACTTTGTGTCAATCTCACTAATTTATGGGTAAAATAATTTTTCAATATTTTTCACCCATTATGATTGTAATAAGTAATATACATACAAAATTTCAAGATTTTTCAACTTATGTATATTTACTTACGAATTTCAGAAATTCATTTTTGAAAATCAGAAAATTGCAAATGCAGTTATCAGTCGACTGCCAGAGAGGCCAGTCGACTGATGTGGGAAGGAGTCGACTGATATCTGATTTAGTCGACTGATATTGCTAATTTCGGGTAAACCTTGGTGGTTAGGCCCATGTTCAGCTATGTTTTGGTCCCCTAACCAGTCCTAACCCTAGGACATGCTATAGAGAGCATTAGAAAAGGTGGAAATCCATTGGATATGGATTAGGAGAAGTGTTTAGGGAGAGTATCAATTTTAAGGTGGATGAGAGTTCATTGTTGATCTTTGCCTTAATTTTGATTGTTTAATGTTCCTATTGGCTTAGGGACTCTCCAAGGACATTGTTGGTGCAATGGTTAAGGGGGAGCAAGCCTTTAGGGGGAGGTATCCATCATGGGAAGATGGATGTGTACTTTTCCTCATGGGAGGAAAATTGGATTGCCTCTCTTTAAGTGATATGGGACTTATCACTAGAAAGGTTGTAGGCGTGTGTTTCTCCAAGGGAGAGATTGTAAGATCTCATTGGGATATGAAACATTCATACCCTTGGGGAGGACCTTTTTGATGTATGTCAAAAAAGGGAAGAAGTTACCAAGTTACCAATAGGGTTTGGAATTCTCATTGGGATGTGAGAATTGTCAATTAGGGATAATTGGTAGACTTGAGGGATAGTTTTATTGATCATCAAAAAGGGGGAGATTGTTGGTGCAATCAGCCCGGGTTGACTTGAGTTTGACTCGAGTAGTATTTTGATGATAGACAAAACTTATGACATGGGAAATCCAAGCATGGGGCTTGGTGTGGAAAAGTCCAAAGCATTGCGAAGTCGTGCGCTTGGTGCTTGGTGAGAAATGCATTGCGAAGTCGTGTGCTTGGTGCATTTGGGAAGTCTTGAGGACTTGGCAAGTTTACTAGGCTTGGGGTCCTTGAGTCGGTGAAGGATGGCATTGCGAAGTCGTGCGCTTGATGCATCCGAGGGATCGTCGGATGGGGAGCGAATGGAGTGAGGCCCAAGGGAAGTATACTTTGAGGGCAAGAGACACGAAGGATGGCATTACGAAGTCGTGCGCTTGGCGCATCTGAGGGACGTAGGCCGAGGGAAGAGAGCTTCGGTGGGGAACTCCATGAGGGATGAGGTGGACTTAGCCAAGTGGCTAAGACTGAGTGTCGAATGATCAAACAACTTAGTGTTTGAGGTTTTACCCAACATTAGTCGACTGGCATAGGTGTCAGTCGACTGCTCCAAGTTGACTAGGGTTCGACTGGTGTTTGACTGAACAGGGTCTGGTTGATCAGTCGACTACCGAGGGATGACAGTCAATTGATAACACCATCAGTCGACTGATGAGGGAGATCAGTCAACTGATCGGGGTGTTTTCAGCCACAGAAGGTTTTTCAGTCGAGTTCTTGTGCCAGCACTCGACTGATGGGAGCATCAGTCGATTGATGATGGATTCGTTGGAGTTTTGCCAATGTGGATCAAGTCGTTGTGAGACAATGGCTACAAGATCAGTCGACTGATGGTCATAATCAATCAACTGATGGGCGCGAAATCAGCTTGATGCAGGTTATAAATGGATCTCAAGATGGAGGATTTCGCCAAGACTATAAGGGTGACATTGGAGGGGAATTGCTGCTGCATTCCAGACCTTCAAGGGTCAACCAAAGCAAGCAACAAACAAGTGATCAAAAGCAATTGGTGAAAAGTGTTCTTTTGTATTGTATTTGTATTCTTATTTATATTTCTATATTACTGTTGTAATTGCTTGTATGAGGTTTCTCCACCTCCGACGTGTTGTTGAGAAGGAGTTTAGTTTGTGTCGTGCGTATAACTAGAGCTAGATGAGCTCGCCCGTGGAGTAGGAACCATTCGGTTCCGAACCACGTATATCTTGGTGTATTGTGTGTGCTTGTGTTGTTGTTTGCATTTCTATTTGTTTCTATTGTTTCCGCTGCACTAATGAAAATTGTAGACAAGCGACTCACAACGAATGATCGTATTCCACCATACGACAATTGAGGGTTATTCACCCCCCTCTAGTCGGCCACCTACGTTCCAACATTCAAAAGACTCATGTGGGATCAAAATGAGCGCTAGAGGGGTGGGCGTGAATAGCTCACAAGAATCTTTCTTTTCGTTCGAATAAGACACAAGTAAATAGAGTAAAATGCAGCAGAAATAAAGGGACACAAGTTCATTTTTTACTTGGTTCACAGCCTACCGGCTGCTAATCCAAGGCCCTAGCGATCCAAGATCACGCACGGAGGGCAAATCACTAAAATAGTCTTCTCCTCGTTGGAGGTACAAGACAACGATTACAAAACTTCGAAAAGATTAGAGGAGAGAGACAAACACTCTCTCCTCATTATGATGAAAGCTCCAAAAAACAAAGTAAATACAACAACTAGAAAGGACAACTTAATAAACTTATACCGACGACTAATGAAGTAGGGGTTGAGATCTTGTCGTCGATGTTGCGACAGCACTTCGTTGTCGTAGGATCGTCGTAGAAGAGTAGCATTGCGGAGGCATTTGGAGAGCTTGGAATTGACGAAAATGGTGAAGAACACTCCTTCTTTTATAGCCTTTGAGAACCTCAAACGTTGAGCTCAATCCATATCACCAAAGGCCACCTCACCCTAAGATAAGGGGATGAAGTTTGAATCTCCTCGAAGCTAGAATTTGAATGGCAGTCGATTGTTCACCCTCATCAATCGACTGATTCACCATCAATCGACTGATATAAGCCATCAGTCGACTGTTGGCTAGGGTTTTAGACTGCATCAAGAGTTAGCTAAAAAATGATACTAAACTAAGTGTTTTCGACGACCACCAACAGTCCAATCTCAACATAGACCTTCCATGAGATGTCTTAGTCGGATCGTCACCTAATGACGTCCTCGTACCAAGAACTCAACCTTACTTACACTTACTCACACGAGCTTACCTCAAGCTTTACCTTTGTAGCTTTTTCTTCCGGTCTCCATTTGATTTCTTCTCGCTCCTCCAAGTCCTCCATGTCGACCACCACAGCTTTCACATAGGAGCACATGTAACTGGAAGGTGTCACCGGCCTTCAGCTTAGCTTAGCATTCCTACACACTTGATTCTGTTCATGAGATAACAATATGAGCTTAACTTTGTGTCTTTGCTATAATCAAAACTTATGTTCGATTCAAGTGCCTACTGCACCGATAATCTACCCCTTTTTTATCTATGGCAAATCAACACAAAGTTAAGGAAATAAATTAAATGCATTAAGTGAACTGAATATCATGAAGCATGGATATGAAATATGAAAGAGTATACTTAACTTAATAAGTTAAGTGGGAGTTTGAAAAACTCTTTTTCAAGTCCTCCCCTTGAGGTAACCTCCCCCTTGACCGAGGGTGAGTACTTGAAAAAGGGTCTTAACTCTCTCCTTTGATGTTTGCTACTTAAGAAGAGTTTAAGTAATCGAAATTACTTAACATTGGCCTTAGTGTTTAGAATAAGTTCAAGTTAAGTAATCAAAAACTAATTTTTGATTTCTTGACCTTGGCCTTTCTCCCCCTTTTTCAATTAAGAAGGTTTAACCATAAAGGTTAAGTTTAAAAAAATACATAATATGTATTAAGTTAAGTTATCAAAAAATTGATCCCTTAACTTTGGCCTTTTCTCCCCCTTTTTCCATAAATCGAAAAGAGCGAGGGGTTTTGAAAAACATAGTTTTTGAATTTTGTCGTAAATTAAGTTTTAAGTCAAAGCATGTTCCAAATAAATTTTGAAAATAGTAGTTTAAACATAAGCTCATCTATTTGTATGTTCAAATCTAGTTGACTTGATTGATATGGAATAATCAACAAGTCCTGATTACAGTTGGTTAATTTATGTAATTATACTCCGTGGTTCATGTTGATGCACTAGATCTACATCTGGAACCAGGAGTAAGGTCCTAACATCTCACGCCCATCTATGTGGCTAAGTACACAAATACATTAGTCCTATGTGTTGTGAGATGTGTCACGCCCGCCCTTTTTTTGGACCAGAAGTCCGGAGGGGCGGCGCGTGACGCGACCGTACATACATACATTACTTACAGCGGAAGACTTTAGACTTTTTTTTTCTTCTTTTAAAACATAAACATGCATTGACATATATAGATACTTCTTCTTCTTAACATAGAGCATGCATCATAATATATATAGATACTTCTTCTTACTTCTTCCTTACTTCTTCTTATTAACATAGAGCATGCATCATAACATATATAGATACTTAGTGCTTAGTTCAAGTTTATAAACATCATCGTTATAAGGAGACATAAATAAGGACATCCATAAACATCATCATCATAGGGAAACATATATATAAGGACATAACGGATCTTCTCCACCATGCCACTACCACACACATTTGGCCCATCCTGCTGCTCCCTTTAGTTTATCCATCCCTTACCCTTATCTGCAGTACGAGGGAAAGATAAACTATAAGCACATAGGCTTAGTAAGATCCTGTCCTACTCACAAAAATCATACATCGACATTAAACATGGCATGTAACATTCATAGCATATAAGCAACATAACATGTAACATACATGACGTAAGCAACTTAACATGTAGCATAAGTAACATAAGTAAACATAACATGAATCATCTATAACATAGCAGCATAACAGGTATCATCTATAACATAGTAGCATATCATGTAAATATAGGACTTAATCAAACATAACATACAACATATATAACATAGCAAATCAACATAACATACAACATATATAAACATAGAGGCATAAACATGACATTTCAAACATAACATGCAACATATATATAACATATCAAACATAACATACATCATATGTAACATAGAGGCATAAACATGACATTTCAAACATAACATGCAACATATATATAACATATCAAACATAACATACATCATATGTAACATAGAGGCATAAACATGACATATCAAACATAACATACATCATATGTAACATAGAGGCATAAACATGACATTTCAAACATAACATGCAACATATATATAACATATCAAACATAACATACATCATATGTAACATAGAGGCATAAACATGACATATCAAACATAGCATGTGAACATAGCAATCAAATCATGAAAACCTATGCAGGATGCTTTTGAAAACATATATTATAAGTACGTAAACATAATCTCAACATATTTGGGCCCGGCATTGTACCACTTCTTCATTATCATAGCGCGCATCCCTAAATAGACCCGAGGTAGCAAGTCTCGAACCTACTAGGTTACTAGGCCCGATCTTAGTCCGTCGACCTAGGGCAATCGTCATAGCGTAGAAGCCCATCCTAGGCCCGAGTCTTACTCCATCGACCTAGGGCATCTTGGAGCCCATCCCGTACTAGGCCCGATCTTAGTCCGTCGACCTAGGGGCAATCATACATAGAGGCCCATCCTAGGCCCGAGTCTTACTCCATCGACCTAGGGCATCTTAGGAGCTCATCCCTTTGGACCTTGTTAAGGTCTTGGTACAAGCCATGCAGAAGGTAAAATACTTATATGCCTTTATTATAACATAGCTTATTTCATTTTGCAAACATAGCATACTTCATTTCATAACATATCATATTTCACTTCATGAACATATCATCTTTCATTTCATAAACACATCATACTTCATTTCATAACATGTCATATTTCACTTCATGATCATATCATATTTCATTTCATAAACACATCATACTTCATTTCATAACATGTCATGTTTCACTTCATGAACATATCATATTTCATTTCATAAACACATCATACTTTATTTCATAACATGTCATATTCATTTCATGAACATATCGTTTTTCATTTTATAATCATATCGTATTTCATTTCAGAGCATATCTTAAATATCACATACACATAGGGCATGGCATAAGGCATAAACATCAAGAGTAAGTAAACACTAACCTAAAGCATGTTATCTTCATCTAGCATCATTTAATATCACAAGTCAACATGAATTCACCCAACATAAAACACATGTTAACCTAACCTAGAGCATGTTAAAGGACAATGGTTGGCCGAATGGTCCATGTAGGTTTTTAGGGATAGTCTTTTAACCTAATTCAATTAACATACTAACAACATCATATGCATACAAACATGGAATAAAACTTCATTGGAGCATCCATACAAGAGGGGTGGCCGAATGGTCCTTGTAGGTGTTTGGGGCTAGTCTTTTAACCTAATCCAATTAACACACTAACAACATCATATGCATATAAAACATGGATTAAAGCTTCATGGAGTCATCAAAATAGAGGGGTGGCCGAATGGTTCAAGGGCTTTTAGGGTTAAACCTTTAACTTAATCCATCTAACATACTAACATCATCATATGCATAAAAATCATTGTATAAAACTTCATTGAAACATAAAACCAAGGGTGGCCGAATGGTTCATGTAGGCTTTTAGGGTTAGACTTTTAAACTAATCCCTCTAACATACTAACATCACCATATGCATACCATACCTAGTATAGAACTTCAATTAATCACCAAAAATACATGATGGCCGAATGGTTCATAGAGGTGTTTCGGGTTAACTTTTAACCTAATTCATTCTACATCCTAACATCATCATTTGCATGTAAAACAAGATATAGAACTTCAATAAAACACTAAAAATCCATGTTGGCCGAATATATCATAGGGATTCCTAGGGTTAACTTTTAACCTAATTCATTCTACATCCTAACATCATCATTTACATGTAAAACAAGATATAGAACTTCAATAAAATACCAAAAATCCAAGTTGGCCGAATGGTTCATGGGGGTTCCTAGGGTTAACTTTTAACCTAATTCATTCTACTTCCTAACATCATTATTTGCATGTAAAACAAGATAAAGAACTTCAACAAAACACTAAAACTCATGTTGGTCGAATATATCATATGGATTTCTTTTACAAAACATCAATCGAAGCTACTCGTATCCAGGTGAGGGATACTTACATCCTTTGCTTTGCTTTTAGTGGGAAGATGACCTAAGGAAAAACAAAACCTAGCCTTCTCCTTGCTTGGATGGGGTTCGGCCAAAGGGTGAAAGTGGAGAGGGAGAGGAATAGATTTCGGTGAAGAAGAAGAAGAGAAGAGGAGAAAATGAATTGTGTAACTCATGCCCCCTCATTCCCCCTATTTATTCACTTGAAGAGTCCCTTGATCTCCCTTACACTTAACCATAATTTCCCCTATTCCTCTAATGATAAAATCCTATTGGGCTTCTGGTTAGTGGGTGCATCTATAGGGCTTGGCTATCTCTAGAGGTTTGGGGTTCAATTCCTAGACCTTGCATCCCTTTTTGGCTTATTTTCTTTCATTTTTGAAAAGGCCCACATAAAGCCCATTATCGTCAAGCCAAAAATTCTTGTAAAATTGCTAGAAATTTTACGGGCGTTACAAGATGTGTTGGCTCCTTAACTCTATAGGTGCATGATTTCTAGGGTAAGCCCTAAGCTAGTTTTATTTTGCATGAAAAGTAAATAATAGAGTATAGAAAAAATATAAGTGTAAGTCCTACTCTATTATGCACATGCCTAATTTATGTCTTAGTAGACCAAATTCGGCTTCAGGTAGAGGTTTGGTAAAAAGGTCTGCTATGTTCGATTTGGACTCCACGTATTCAAGTTGTATGGTTCCATTAGCTACATGTTCTCGAATAAAGTGGTGTTTGACCTCTATATGCTTGGTCCTAGAGTGGCATATGGGATTCTTGGTCAAGCGAATTGAACTAATGTTATCTATGTGAATTTTAGTATTGTTGAAGTTTAACTTAAAGTCTTGGAGAGTGTGCTTCATCTAAAGAAGCTGAGCTACACACTCACCCATTGCGACATATTCGGCTTCGGTGGTAGATAAGACAACACAGTGTTGCTTCCTACTGCATCAACTCACTAGACTCAAGCCGAGAAGTTGACAACAACCACTCGTGCTCTTTCTATCGAGTTCACTACCTGCATAATCCGAGTCGGAGTAGCCGATTAGTTCGAACTCAGTAGATCTAGGGTACCAAATACCTACGCTTAGCGTGCCCTTTAGATATCTAAGGACACGCTTAACTAATGTAAGGTGCGACTCCTTGGCACATGTTTGGAACCTTGCGCACATACTTACTACGAATAATATGTTAGGGCAATCTCTTGCCGTAATATGGTTTTGATGGTGTGGAAAAGGGTTTAAGTTAGTGTGTTATGTTGATTTGATATGTGCGTTGAAGTCGTGCAGGACTTAGTAATTCGCACATGGAGCCGTGGCAAGTTTCACATCTCATGACTCGTGCCTTGAGTCGGTGAAGGATAGCTTTATGGAAGTCATGCGCTTGGAGCATCCGAGGGACCGCCGGACGAGAAGCTTGGAGTGAAGCCGGAGGAAGTAGACTTCGAGGCAAGAGACGCGAAGGAGCATTGCAGAGTCGTGCGCCTGATGCTGCCGAGGGACGTGGCCGAGAACGAAGAGAACTTCGAAGGCGAGGGACTCCGAGAGATGAGAGTGAGCGATTGTAACCCGGGGAAGGGTAGCTCTTAGGTGAAACTTGGCCATTTAGCCAAGTGTCGGATGGGTTTTTCGACACCCGATCATTGCCATGGCATGGCGATCATCGCTCTAATCGAGTTAGTTCGACCGTATCCGATCGGAGGTGGTAGCATCGACTTTCATACATGGGCGTCATCGCCAAGACCATCGATCATTCTTGGCGTGATCGATCGTCAATAGGGTTTTAGCCAGAGCCGTTCATAGCCGATCGGCGATCAACTACAGGAGAAGCGTGAATGTCGATGAGGTCCATCGATCATTGCCAAGAGTTCCGTTGGACTACACGGGATCCGACGTGTTCGGAGGCCGTTAGTTGCAGCTGATCGGCCAAGGCCAGCGTGATCGGTGGCGGCCAACGGGAAGAAATCAGCCCTCTCTATAAAAAGAGAGGGTGTGAGCCTTTGGGAGGCTAATGCTTATGCTCCAAGTGATCTTCCTAGTGCCCCACAAGCTCTAAACTCTTCTTACTTGTTTTTACTTCATCCTATTTGTAAGAAGAGTGATCTTGATTGTAAAGGTTACCTCCATCTAGCTTGGTGCAAAGGAGAGACCAATAGTGATTGGCTTTGGAGGAGTGATTCACCTCGGACGAATCGGGATCGTGGATTAGCGGTGTAGCCGTGAACCACGTTACATTTCTTGTTAGCGTTTGTATTTTCATTTATTGCTTTGTCTTTATTGTTTATGCTTCCGCTTGCGCTAACGATTGTGTAGACGAGCAAAAGAACGAACGAATTACGACATCCAACGAACAAAGGCTATTCACCCCCCTCTAGTCGGTCGTACCGATCCCCTACAAGTGGTATCAGAGCCAAGGAAAGCTTGTCGAGGACTAACCGCCACAACAAGCAAATTTTCGAAATGGCCGGCTCCAACATCCATCCTCCGAAGTTCGACGGCGAATTCTCTTGGTGGAAAAAGAGAATGGAGGTATTCTTCGAGACCGATTTTGATATTATGCTTATAATGGAAAATGGTTTCGAGTTGCCTAGGGATGAAAGGGGTGACCCAATTGAAAAATCACGTTGGACTAAGAAGCAAAGAGAGGAGCCCCTTGCAAACTCAAAGGCAAAACATCATCTTCTCAATGTGCTCCCTCAACAAGAGATCAACCGGATCGGAGAGTGTGCTAGCGCCAAAGAGATGTGGGAAAAGCTTGTAGAACTCCATGAAGGCACATCCGAGGCCAAGCTAGCTAGGAGAGACCTCCTCCGCTCCCAACTTTCAAACATCAAATTAGAAAAGGGAGAAAAGGTAACTTCCCTACATTCTAGATTTAAAGAAATATTAATTGGGCTAACAAGTGTAGGAGAAAAGCTCTCCAACCGGGATATGGTAATGAAGGCCATAGATGTCTTTCCCCGGTCCTCAAGATGGAGCTCCATGGTGGATTCGTTTTACATCTCCAAGAACTTGGAAGTAAGTACCTTGGAAGAATTTTTCTCAACAATGGAGCTCCACGAAACTAGGCTTGAAGGAATACAAGAAGAGCCTAGAATTCAACCCTCAAGAGGAGTAGCTTTGATAGCGAACAAGCGGAAGAAGAAGATGGAAATTCCCTCCTCCTCCGATGACGAAGCGTCTTCCTCCTCCTCCTTGGATAGCACCGAAGAAGCCTATATGGTAAGGAAGGTAAGACGTGCATTTAAGAATTTTAGATTTAATAAATCTAATGATAGGAATAGAAGACCAAGGGGGAAGGTCATATGCTACAATTGCCAAGGAGAGGGGCACATAAGGGATAATTGTCCCCTCCTAAACAAGAGCAAGGAAGAGAAGAAAAAGAAAGAAGAAAAGAAGAAGAAAAAGGGGAGCAGGAAAAAGAAGGAAGAGGAGAAGAAGACAAAAGAAAAGGGGAAGACCAAAGCTCTAAAGGCAAGGACTTGGGATGACCCATCCTCATCCTCCTCATCATCATCGGATGAGGAGAATGCCTTTGTCACCAATTTGGCCTTGATGGCCTTTGATGACTTGGATTGCTCTTCATCCGAAAATGAAGGATCAAGCTCAAGTGGGGAGAGCTCAAATGAAGGGGGAGCTTCTACATCCTCAACATCTGAAGAAGAAGAGGACATGGAAACTATGGTAACGAAAGCCTCTCCTAAGAAAATAGTTTCCATAATTTCTAGTTTAACTAAGGACTTATTTGGAATGAAAAAGAAAAATAAAAGCATGCTTGTTCAAATTAAGGATTTAGAGCATAAGCTAGAAAATGCATTCTTAAATGATAATATTTCTTCTAGCTTAAATGATGCATGCTCACATGACCTTTATGTGCCATTAGATGTTAGTGATGCATGTATAAATGAAAATAGGGTCTTAAGGGAAAAGGTAGATTATTTAACAAAAGCCCTAGAAAAATTCACAATTGGCTCCAACACATTAAATATGATTATTGGGAGCCAAAGAGCTAGCTTCAACAAAAAGGGCCTAGGCTATAAGGAAAAGAAAAATGAAAAGGCCTACAAATGCCTAATAGCTAGGGGACAAGATAAGAAGAAAGTAATAGCTAGGAAATGGATCCCCAAGGAATACTTAGTGAACCCAATAGGAAAGAACTTATTTTGGGTTCCAAAATCCATCCTTAAGGGTTAGGAAAACCCTAGGGTAGTCAACCATATGGAATTAACCTATATCATATTTTGGTTGACTTAGGATGGCGGGACAACATTTTTAGAATAGTGTTGGGTGATGATAACGTGCCCATAAATAGATAATAATGCTTAAATCATGATGAATAATGTAATTGCTATGTATGTTTGAAATCATGATTTATGATTTTAATATTTGGCACGTAATCATAAGAAATAGGGTTGAATCATGCTTTAGGTGATACTTTGTTTATTATCATCTTATAATACCTAATGCATGACTATTATTTGATGAATACATGAGTTTCATGATCATAATGTAGAATTCATCCATATATGCCTTTATGATCATGAGGACTATTAGGTTGATACTTAACCTTGATAGAATTGCATGAATATATTGGTTAAGTATACACAAATACCCCCTAGGATGCATCTCACACTCACTATAGGCTAACTTGATTGAAAACTTATCATGAGTGAGATGTTAGGATGATACAAATGTCCACTAATGCCTATGGCATTTAGATGGTCATTTAAAGTATCAAAATAGCAATAATAGACCAATCATGGGGAAGGCTTATGTTTAATTCATAGACATATTGCCCAAAGATCATGGTTGGATATTTCATATGGTTTCAAAACAATTTCTTACTTTAAAATACATGTATTCATGTTTTGAAACAATTGGATGCAAGACTAGGTGTTAAAATGGATACTCTTATGATCAAAAACCTAGTAGTTTTTAAAGCTTTTGGATTTTTGGCAAATACATGGAAATATAATATTTTTTCATGAAAACATATTTTTCACTGATAGATATACTTAAAAGAAATATGTTCCCCAAATTTCATGATTTTTCAAATTTTTTGGAATTAATAATGCATTTCTGAAATTCATCCAGAAAATCAGAAATTGATTCTTTGCTACCGATCCATACCGAGATAGCAATGATCGATGGATCATGAACAAGTACAGTAACCTGATTTTATCAGTTTTTGACTGATTTTAATGTATGTTTCTCTTTATACTTGATTCCATGAGTTTATAACTTAGTATTAATATTTTTGATGGTGTCAAAGGGGGAGATATGATTATGTTTAAGTTAATTGTGATAGGGGGAGAAATTAAGGGGGAGTTTCATGGATTAAGGGGGAGTTGCATGTTGCTATATCATGTTTATCTTTACATGCTTTCTTACCTTTAAAAATTTATATCAAATGTTTTTTACCTAACTTAAACGGATTGCCACACATCAAAAAGGGGGAGATTGTTAAGGCAATCTCTTGCCGTAATATGGTTTGGATGGTGTGGCAAAGGGTTTAAGTTAGTGTGTTATGTTGATTTGATATGTGCGTTGAAGTCGTGCAGGACTTAGTAATTCGCACATTGAGTCGTGGCAAGTTTCACATCTCATGACTCGTGCCTTGAGTCGGTGAAGGATAGCTTTGCGGAAGCCGTGCGCTTGGAGCATCTGAGGGACCGCCGGACGAGAAGCTTGGAGTGAAGCCGTAGGAAGTAGACTTCGAGGCAAGAGACGCGAAGGAGCATTGCAGAGCCGTGCACCTGATGCTGCCGAGGGACGTGGCCGAGAACGAAGAGAACCTCGAAGGCGAGGGACTCCGAGAGATGAGAGTGAGCGATTGTAACCCGGGGAAGGGTAGCTCTTAGGTGAAACTTGGCCATTTGGCCAAGTGTCGGATGGGTTTTCCCAACACCCCGATCGCCATGGCATGGCAATGATCGCCCGAGTCGAGTTAGTTCGACCGTATCCGATCGATCGGAGTGGGGTGCAGCCGATCGCATACGGGGCAATGATCGCTAAGATTATCACGATCGCCAAGGCGCAATGATCGTCAATAGGGTTTTAGCCATTAACCGCTCAGAGCCGATCGGGCGCCGATTACGGAGCAGCAATGATCGATGAGGTCCATCGGCCGACCGTCAAGAGTTCCGTGACTACAACGGTCGATCCGACGCTGAGGCCGCTAGACGGCAATGATCGCCAAGGGCGACGATCGTGGCGGCCAACGGGAAGAAATCAGCCATCTCTATAAAAAGAGAGGATGTGAGCCTTTGGGAGGTTAATGCTTATGCTCCAAGTGATCTTCCTAGTGCCCCACAAGCTCTAAACTCTTCTTACTTGTTTTTACTTCATCCTATTTGTAAGAAGAGTGATCTTGATTGTAAAGGTTACCTCCACCTAGCTTGGTGCAAAGGAGAGACCAATAGTGATTGGCTTTGGAGGAGTGATTCACCTCGGACGAATCGGGATCGTGGATTAGCGGCGTAGCCGTGGACCACGTTACATTTCTTGTTAGCATTTGTATTTTCATTTATTGCTTTGTCTTTATTGTTTATGCTTCCACTTGCGCTAACGATTGTGTAGACGAGCAAAAGAATGAACGAATTACGACATCCAACGAACAAGGGCTATTCACCCCCCTCTAGCCGGCCGTACCGATCCCCTACATAATATATCGGGTCGACTCATAGTTAAGTAAAGGAGACTCCCTATCGCGCTCCTATAGTATTTTAAGTCAATTGGTTTTCCTTCTACATCTTCTGCTATATTAACGTTTGTTGCCATAGGTGTATTAATTATTTTAGCATTTTGCATCCCAAATCGGTTAATTAGCTCCTTAGCATATTTTTGTTGATGTAGATAGATTCCTTCTTTAGTTTGTTTAATTTGTAATCCTAGGAAGAAATTTAATTCTCCTACTAAGTTCATTTCAAATTCACTTTCCATTAGTGAAATGAACTCGTTTGGTAGGATTGAGTTAGTTGTTCCAAATATTATATCATCTACATAGATTTGGGCTATAAAAATTTCTTTGCCTATAAATTTTACGAAAAGGGTCGGGTCGACTAAGCCTTGGCTAAATCCTTTAGACTTAAGGTATACTGAAAGCTTCTCATACCAAGCTCTAGGAGCTTGTTTTAGTCCATATAATGATTTGTTGAGTTTAAAGACTTGGTTGGGTTTGTCTAGGCTTTCGAACCCTGGTGGTTGGCTAACGTACACCTCTTCCTTAATAATTCCATTCAAGAATGTTGACTTGACATTCATTTGAAATAATTTAAATTCTCGATGTGCAGTGTATGCTAATAACATTCGGATGGATTATAATCTAGCTACAGGAGCATAGGTCTCATCATAATCTAACCCTTCTACTTGACTAAAATCTTTCGCGACTAACATTGCTTTGTTTATAACTACTTCACCTTTGTCATCGTGTTTGTTTCCGAAGATCCACTTTATTCCAATAATTGATTTATCTTTAGGTGGTGATAGTAATTCCCAAACTTTTTTCCTAGTGAATTGAGCTAGCTCTTCTTGCATTGTAATAATCCAATCGGGATAAAGAAGAGCTTGTTCAATTGACTTGGGTTCGTTTTTCGAAATCAATGAGATTTAACTAAGGTTTCGATATGATGCTCTAGTTCAAACCCCTAGGTTAGGATCACCTATCACTTGGTCGATAGGATGATTTGATTGAATCCTAGACTGACTCGGGTTAGGATTAATACTAGACTCGATTTCATGATCAGAGTCGAGTCTGGTATGAGTTGGTTCGTCAGTTGATTTTACTATGGGTTTTGTAGCTTCATGTCCTTCGTCGAATACTACATTAATGGTTTCCTCAATCTTAAGGGTTTCATTATTGTAGACCCTATAGGCTCTACTCATAGTTGAGTATCCTAGGAGGATTCCAGTGGATATTTTGGATGTGAACTTTCCTAGGTAGTCTTTAGTGTTTAGGATATGTACCTTACATCCAAATACCCTAAAGTATTTAATGTTAGGTACTCTATCATGGTAGGTTTCGTATGAGGTCTTAAGGTGCCTCTTGACCAATAGGGTTCTATTTTAGACATAACAAGTCGTACTAATGGCTTCTGCCCAAAACCTATCGGGTAGTTTGTACTCGTTCAATATGGTTCTAGCGGCTTCTTGTAGGGTTCTATTTTTCTGCTCAACTAGACCATTTTGTTGTGGGGTTCTAAGACAGGAGAATTCATGGTGGTATCCGTTTAGGTTACAGAAGTCGATGAACCTATGATTTTCGAATTCACCACCATGATCGCTTCTAAGTCTTTTAATCTTAAGGCTCTTTTGATTAGTTTACATAAGTTGGTTAGTTGGTCTAAGGTATCATTTTTGTGTTTAAGGAATCTAACCCATGTAAACCTAGAATAGTCGTCAATTATGACTAAGCAAAATTGACTCCCATTAAGTGACTTGACTCCATGAGAATCAAATAGATCCAAATGTAGGAGCTCAAGCACACTTTTGGTTCATTCTTGGTTAGTTAGTTGATGTTGTTGGATCGATCGGATCGCTAGAGGGGGGGTGAATAGCGATAGAAATTTTTTCGTACGAATTTGTTTTTAAAAAAAACTTATATGCAGCGGAAAGATAAACAAAACAAAAAGTAAAGGAGACAATAGACACAAGAGATTTACTTGGTTCGTAGCCGAAGGCTACTACTCCAAGGCCCTAGTGGTCCTTGACCACGTACGGAGGGCAAACTACTAAAGAACTCCTCCTCGTTGGAGGTAGGAGTTAGATGGATACAAAAAGCCCGAGGTAGAAGGACACTCCCCCTCTCCTCGTTATAATGAAAGCTTTACTAAAAGGAATAAACTGAAATACAATTTAGAACTTTCATTACCGACGACTTTAAAGGTTGGAGGTTGAAGCTCTAGTCTCAGCATTCGGTCAGAGGGATGTCGGAGAGTCGAGCATATCAAGCACTTGGAAGCTTTTGAATTGATGAAAAACCCTAGGTTTGGCCCTCCTTTATAGCCTTTGAGCCCCTCATCGAATGGGTCTTTAGCCAATCACAAATGGGCACAAAACCCTTGAAAAATGGTGATAACTTGATCGATGGTTATCACCACCGATCACCGGCAAAGATCGGGCCGATGAGGCCGACCTTCTATAGCCGATTGTTTGACAGCGAAATGAGTCCTCCAAGTCGGCAATGATCGATGCTAGCTGCAGGGCAAAGTTAGCTCAAAGAAAACATTATTTCGACGACCTCCGACCGTCCGATCTCGACCTAGACCACCTATGAGATGTCTTGGGTCGGATCTACGCTTAAGTCTTTCCCCGTAACGAGGATATGACCTTACTTACACTCGCACACACGAGCTTACCTCGATACTTTACGTGTTGCTTTTGCTTCCGGCCTTCCACTCAATTCCTTCGGCTACCTCCGAAGTCACTTGAGTGTCGCCCGACAACCGTGGCTTCCTCCGGGTGTCGCTAGCCTTCAGCTCCAGCTATAGTAACTTTCTGCACACTCGATTCAGCTCGTGAGATAACAACATGAGCTTAACTTTGTATCATTTGCTATAATCAAAACTCAGGTTCGACTTAGGTGCCTACTGCACCAACAATCTCCCCCTTTTTGATTTATGGCAAACCCGCTTACAAAGTTAAGAAAAAATAAATTAAGTGCATTAAGTAAAATGAGTAAGAGATATGCACCCGCATACAAAGTTAAGAAAAATAAATTAAGTGCATTAAGTAAAATGAGTAAGAGATATGCATGAATGAGCAGGAGTATATAAAAACTCTTTTTCAAGTGCTCCCCCTTGAGGAATCCTCCCCCTTGACCGAGGGTGAGTACTTGAGAAACAGTTTTAACTCTCCCCCTTGATATTTGCTACTAAAAAAAGAATTAAGTAACCGAAATTACTTAATATCGGCCATAGTATTTAAAATTAGTTTTAAGTTAAGAAATTGAAAAATTGATTTCTTAACATTGGCCTTTCTCTCCCCCTTTTGCCATATATCGAAAAGAGTGAGAGTGTGTGTGGAAAAATAAGTTTTACTTTTAAAGTCCAAGCATGTTCCACATTATTTTGAAAGTAATATACTGAAAATAAGTTCATCTATAAAATGTTCGACTCATATTTGCTTGATTGATATGAAAGATCAACCAGTCCTGGTCAGAGTCGGTTAGTATGTACGATTATACTCCGTGGTTCATAGCGATGCACTAGCTCTACATTTGGAACCAGGAGTAGGGTCCTAACATCTCACGCCCATCTACGTGGCTAAGTACACAAACACATTAGTCCTATGTGTTGTGAGATGTACTGGCTCCTTAAATCTATAGGTGCATGATATCTAAGGTATGTCCTATGCTAGTTCCATGAAAATTAAGAAATAGTAGTAAGAAAATATAATTTGCAAGTTCCTATTCTACTACGCACATGCCCAATTTTCGTCTCAAGAGACTAAATTCGACTTCGGGTAGTGGTTTAGTAAACAGGTCTGCTATGTTAGACTTCGAGTCAACATATTCGAGTTGTATGGAGCCGTTGGCTACATGTTCTCGAATGAAATGGTGTTTTACCTCTATATGCTTTGTCCTTGAATGGCTTATAGGGTTCGTAGTTAGATTTATCGAACTTATGTTGTCTACAAAAATTTTAGTTTTGGTGAAGTCCAACCTAAAGTCTCGGAGAGTGTGCTTCATCCAAAGAAGCTGAGTTACACACTCACCCATCGCAACGTATTCGGCTTCGGTGGTAGATAAGGCAACACAATGTTGCTTCCTATGCACCAACTTACTAGACTTGAGCCGAGAAGTTGACAACAACCACTCGTACTCTTTCTATCGAGTTTACTACTGGCATAATCCGAATCGGAGTAGCCGATTAGTTCGAACTCGGTAGATCTAGGATACCAAATACCGACATTAAGTGTACCCTTTAGATATCTAAGGATACGCTTAACTAGGATTAGGTGAGACTCCTTGGCACAGGTTTGAAACCTAGCGCACATACTTACTGCGAATAGGATGTCGGGTCGACTCATAGTTAAGTATAGGAGACTTCCTATCGCGCTCCTATAGTACTTTAAGTCAATGGACTTACTTTCTAGGTCTTCTCCTATGTTAACATTAATCGCCATTGGGGTGTTTATTATCTTAGCGTCTTGCATTCCAAATCTTTTAATTAACTCCTTAGTGTATTTTTGTTGATATAGGTATATACCATCCTTAGTTTGTTTAATTTGTAGACCTAAAAAGAAACTTAACTCGCCTACCAAGTTCATTTCGAACTCACTTTCCATGAGTGAAACGAACTCGTTTAGTAAGGCTGAGTTAGAGGTTCCAAAAATTATATCGTCTACGTAAATTTGAGCTATGAATATTTCTTTACCTAAGGTTTTTACGAAGAGAGTTGGGTCAACTAAGCCTTGGTTAAACCCTTTTGACTTAAGATGGATTGAAAGTCTCTCGTACCAAGCTCGAGGAGCTTGTTTAAGTCCATAAAGCGCTTTCTTAAGTTTTAGAACATGGTCAGGTTTATATAGATTTTCGAATCTGGGGGGTTGGCTAACATAAATTTCTTCTTTAATGTATCCATTTAGGAATGCTGACTTAACATCCATTTGAAACAGCTTAAATCCTCGATGTGCGGCATAAGCTAGCAACATTCGAATGAATTCGAGTCTAGCTACTGGGGCATAGGTTTCGTCGTAATCTAAGCCTTCGACTTGACTAAACCCTTTGGCGACTAACCTAGCCTTGTTTCTAACTACTTCACCTTTATCATCAAGCTTATTTCGAAACACCCACCTTGTTCCAATTATCGTTTTATCTTTAGGTGGTGGTACTAATTCCCATACTTCATTCCTAGTAAATTGAGCTAGCTCTTCTTGCATTGCAATAATCCAATCAGGATCAAGAAGAGCTTGTTCAATTGATTTGGGTTCTATTTTTGAAATTAAGGAAATTTGACTAAGGTTCCTATAGGATGATCTAGTTCGAACTCCTAGATTAGGATCTCCTATCACTTGATCGATAGGGTGGTTAGTCTAAATCCTAGATTGGGTTGGGTTTGTGTCACCTAATGCTTGATCAATGGGGTGACTTGGTTGAACACTAGTTTGACTCGGATCACTTGTCACTTGGTCGACAAGAGAAGTTGGTTGATGTGGATTAGACTCGATCTCAGGGTCGGAGACGAGTTTGGTATCAGTGGGCTCAACACTTGGGGTCATTAAGAGTTTTGTAGGTTCGGGTACTTCATCAAATACTACATTGATAGTCTCCTCGACTCTAAGGGTGTCGTGGTTATATACTCTATAAGCTCGACTTGTAGTCGAGTATCCTAGAAAGATTCCGGTCGTGGTTTTGGATGTAAATTTTCCTAGGTAATCCTTAGTGTTTAGGATATGTACCTTACACCCAAATACCCTAAAGTACTTGATGTTAGGTATTTTATCGTGATAAATTTCGTACGAGGTCTTAAGGTGCCTTTTTACCATAAGGATCCTATTCTGGACATAGCAAGTCGTAACAAATTTCCGCCCAAAACCTATCAGGTAGGTCGTATTCGTTCAACATGGTCCTAGCGGCTTCTTGTAGAGTTCGGTTTTTCCGCTCCACTAGGCCATTTTGTTGAGGGGTCCTAGGGCAAGAGAATTCATGGTGGTATCCATTTAGGTTACAGAAGTTGGTGAACCTTTGATTTTCGAATTCACCACCATGATCGCTTCTAAGTCTTTTAACCTTAAGGTCTTTTTGATTCTCGATTAATTTGAATAGATTGATTAATTGATCTAGGGTATCATTTTTATGTTTGATGAACCTAACCCATGTAAACCTGGAGTAGTCGTCAATTATGACTAAGCAATATTGACTTCTATTGAGTGACTTGGCTCCATGTGAATCGAATAGATCCATATGCAGGAGCTCAAGTACACTTGAGGTTCGTTCTTGGTTAGTTAACTTGTGTTGTGTCCTAGGTTGTTTTCCTTGTTGACAAGCATTACAGATTTTATTAACCAAATTGTTGAGGTTGGGTAAGCCTCTGACTAAGCCACTCCGACTCATCTTGTGGACGAGTCTTGGGTGCGAGTGACCGAGTCGTCGGTGCCACAACCATGATTCCTCTTCCTGTGTCATAAGACATTTGGCTGAGGAATTGATTAAGTTAATTGTATAAATGTTATTTGTCCTAGTTCCTTTGAGTATTGTTTTATTTGTTTTAATTACACATTCATTTTCTAAAAATATGACCTTATAGTTATTGTCACATAATTGGCTTACGCTAAGCAGGTTATATTCGAAATTCTCTACAAGTAATACATTTTTAATAATAAAATTCGAGTTAAGCTCGATATCACCTGATCCGATGATTTTGAGCTTGCCGTTATTCCCAAAGGCTACCGATCCTTGTCGTTTGAATCGAAGCTTCGTGAATTTGGGAGCAACCGCTGTCCAACATCCATTGATCCTACACACAAGGTGGTTGGATTGGATGTTAGATTTTTTTTTTATATATATTTTTTAAGAAAATTGGTTGTAAGTTGTTAACCCTAGGTCATCTCACTTGTGTCTATATGATCAAGCATGTTATACTTATGTGTTTTTTTTGTGAGATGATATCTAATTAAGTTGATTAAGTGGATTTAGGTTCAAGTAATTTTTATGTTAGATTTGGATTTAACCCTAGGCTTGTCAAGTTTACCTTTTCAAGATCATGACTTCCAGGTCGTGGCGAGGCACAGGGGCCTTCTTTTATCGGATCATCGACCACTTCCTTAGACAAAGCCATGTTCAAGAAAATGATGACTTGACTCACCTAAGATTATTTCCTAGTCTAACTGGTTATTTTTGAAAAGAGGCTCCCCGAGGCTCAATCTTTTCGAAGAATTTTAGTTGGTTATGTTTTTGAAAAGAGGCTCCCCGAGGTTCAATCTTTTCGAAGAATTTTAGTTGGTTATGTTCATGTTCTAAGTGAGTTCACAAGCACAAACTTTCTAAGTTAAAGCATGCAATTTCTAAGTTAAAGCACAAACTTTCTAAGTTAAAACATGCAATTTCTAAGTTAAAGCACAAACTTTCTAAGTTAAAGCATGCAATTTCTAAGTTAAAGCGCAAACATGTTTTGTACTGGCTCCCCCTAGACGGTTGAATCGGTTCGGTTTATCCACATAGTGGATTTGGTCCTTGGGAATCCAGTACGGGTTGGATCCTAGAGTTGAAATCAAAAGGTTCTTAGGGACCCATGCTTGGACATGTTTCCTATGTCGACTTACAATCGACATATACGACCTATTAGTCGTGTTTGAGTTAAACCCTAGTCCAGCCTTGTTGTACACGGCCCTTTGAGATCCAAGTAGGAGGTCAAGTCCTTTGGATCCCGAAGTGAACCTTTCCAACGTGTTCCTAAGATCTTCGACTTGACTTTTCAAGAGTGAGTTCTCAACTTCGAGTTTTTCAACCCGAGTTGAGTCCTTCTCTTGAACTCGACTAGTCGAAGAGGTTAGGGAGACCTTGTGTTTGAGAAGTTTGACCTCCTCAACCAGGGTCTCGACCTTGGACTCGGATTTAACTAATTTCCTAGACAAAAACCTGACCGTATTTTGTAAAGTATTAAATAAAGTTCGACTTACTTTAAGGGTATCTTTTGAACCGGATGCGTATCCGTGGCTTGACTTGAAGATAGCTTCGTAGTCTGAGTCATCCTCAGGTTCTGACTCAAGTTCAGGTTCGATCTCCGTGTCTGACTCAATCGATTTCGCCATGAAGACGTGGTCTTCGTCTTCTTCGGATGACGCTTCTTCCCATGTCGCGTTGAGGGCCTTCTTGTGCTTAGGTGCTCGGTTGTTGAGCTTGGGGCACTCGGACTTGATATGTCCAAACCTGTTACACTCATAACACCTAATATTAGAACTTTTAGGCTTACCTTGGTTGGGTCGAGTCGTGGTTCGCTTTCGTCCCTTGGCTATCCTTCGAGCTAGGTTCATTAGTTCGGCAGTCAATTCCGGGTCAACTTATTCTTCGGACTCGTCTTCCTCCTCGGTTGGTGGTGGCTTGCTTGCGATTTTCTTCTTTGAACCTGCAAGCAAGGCTATACCCCTCTCGGGTTCCGAGTTGGACTGCTCATGTAATTCGAAATCGGAAAAGAGTTCATCTAACCTAATTTTAGAAAGATCCTTGGAGACCTTATAGGCATCGACCATGGATGCCCACAAGGTAGTCCTCGGAAACGAGTTTAAAACATACCTTATAAGGTCGCGGTTTTCGACCTTTTGCCCGATTGCGTGTAGGTTGTTGACTATGTCTTGGACACGGGCGTGGAGTTGCGTCGCGGACTCGTGTTCCTACATTTTTAGTGTGTACAATTTATTGAACAACAAATCGCGTTTGCAAACCTTAGCTTGATCCGATCCTTCGTGTAACTCGATTAGTTTTGTCCAAAGATCCTTTGCGCTTATGAAGGGGCCGATGCGATTTAGCTCCTCCTTGGATAGGCCGCATTGGAGGATTTGTGTTGCCTTGGCGTCGGCTTCGACTTGTCGTTTTGTCACAATGGTCCATTGATCATAATCCAAGGAGTCACCCGCTTCATTAGTCGAAAGTGTGAAACCCATTTGGATTATGATCCACATCTCGATTTGGGTTTTGAGAAAGCATTCCATCCGACCCTTCCAATAACAGAAGTCATCTCCGTTGTAAAACGAAGGTCGGACGGTGCTAAAACCCTCGAGATGGGCCATTAGAACAAAAGACACAAGGAGACGAAGACGAAGAAACTAGCAACGACAAAAACACAAAGAAGAGTACCAAGACTCGCGTCTTGGATTAGTAGTGCGGGAGAAAACTTAACAAAGCGAAATAAATAGAAATAAACAGAATTAAAAGAGCAATAAATCTGTAAAAATGGCTAGATTGGTGGTTTCACCAAATCTTAGCAACCCCCGGCTCTGATACCAATTGTTGGATCGATCGGATCGCTAGAGGGGGGGTGAATAGCGATAGAAATTTTTTCGTATGAATTCGTTTTAAAAAAAAACTTATATGCAGCGGAAAGATAAACAAAACAAAATGTAAAGGAGACAATAGACACAAGAGATTTACTTGGTTCATAGCCGAAGGCTACTACTCCAAGGCCCTAGTGGTCCTTGACCACGTACGGAGGGCAAACTACTAAAGAACTCCTCCTTGACCACGTACGGAGGGCAAACTACTAAAGAACTCCTCCTCGTTGGAGGTAGGAGTTAGACGGATACAAAAAGCCCGAGGTAGAAGGACACTCCCCCTCTCCTCGTTATAATGAAAGCTTTACTAAAAGGAATAAACTGAAATACAATTTTTAATTTTAAAGGTCGGAGGTTGAAGCTCTAGTATCATCAGCTCGTCGTAGGGATGTCGGAGAGTCGGAGCATATCGGAAGCACTTGGAAGCTTTTTGAATTGATGAAAAACCCTAGGTTTGGCCCTCCTTTTATAGCCTTTGAGCCCCTCATCGAATGGGTCTTTAGCCAATCACAAATGGGCACAAAACCCCTTGAAAAATGGTGATAACTCTTGACTACTCGAGGCTGATCCTTTGACCAAGAATGATCGATGGACATCACCCGATCACGCGGCATCGGATCGACCTTCAGCCGATCATGTTTGGCGGTCGAGTCCTCCAAGCCGGCAATGATCGATGCTAGCCGGCAAAGTTAGCTCAAAGAAAACATTATTTCGACGGCCTCCGACCGTCCGATCTCGACCTAGACCACCTATGAGATGTCTTGGGTCGGATCTACGCTTAAGTCTTTCCCCGTAACGAGGATACGACCTTACTTACACTCGCACACACGAGCTTACCTCGATACTTTACGTGTTGCTTTTGCTTCCGGCCTTCCACTCAATTCCTTCGGCTACCTCCGAAGTCACTTGAGTGTCGCCCGACAACCGCGGCTTCCTCCGGGTGTCGCTAGCCTTCAGCTCCAGCTATAGTAACTTTCTTCACACTCAATTCAGCTCGTGAGATAACAACATGAGCTTAACTTTGTATCGTTTGCTATAATCAAAACTCAGGTTCGACTTAGGTGCCTACTGCACCAACAGATGTTGTGCCCTATATTGTTTACCTTGTTGACAAGTATTACATATTTTATTGTCCAAGTTATTAAGGTTAGACAATCCTCTGACTAAACCACTCTGACTCGTCTTGTGAACGAGTCTTGGGTGCGAGTGACCGAGTCGTCGGTGTTACAACCAAGATTCCTCTTGCTGTGTCATTAGACACTTGGTTGAGGAATTGGGTAAGTTAATTGTCTAGATGTTTCTATTCCTAGTTCCTTTAAGTATTATTTTAGAGGTTTCATTATTTTTAATTAAGCATTCATTTTCAAGGAATATAACCTTATAGTTATTATCACACAACTGGCTTACACTAAGTTATATTCAAAATCTTCGACTAATAAAAAATTTTGAATCGTAAAATTGGAATTTAGCTCAATATCACCTGATCCGATGATTTTGAGCTTGTCGTTGTTTTTGAAAGCTACCGATCCTTGTCGTTTGAATCTAAGCTTCGAAAACTTCAGTTGGTCTCCGGTCATATGTCGGGAGCACCCACTATCCAATATCCATTGATCCTACACATATAGTAGTTGGATCGGATATTGGAATTTAAAAGTTGGTTAAAGATTATTAGTCCTAGAATCATCTCACCCTTTTCTACATGATTAAACACATTATCCTTATGTGTTCTTGTGAGATGACTTCAATTTTACTTGTTTAAATTTAATGAATTGAAACTAGTTAACCTTGGGTTAGATTTGGATTTAACCCTAAGCTTGTCAAGTCAACTTTTCAAGAAATTGGCTTCTAGGTCGTGGCGAGGCACAAAGACCTTCTTTGATCAGAACAACGACCACTTCCTTAGACAAAGCCAAGTTCGGGAAAATGATAACTTGATTCACTTAAGATTATTTCCTGGTCTAACTAGTTAAGGATACAGTGAGGTAGCTTCAGCTAGTTCCACTTAGTCGAGTGCACCAAGCTAGATACGTCTTATCTAACTTGGACACACGAGACTTCGCTTCCCTAGCGTACTATCATCGCTCCGCGTCCTAGTAATATGTTATCAAGAATTGAATAGTTATAGGTTGTATCTAACTGTTCTAAAAATAAAAAGAAAAATATCAAAGCATGCAAAATCTAATTTTAGGTAATAGCACAAACATATTTTGTACTAGCTCCCCTGGACCATTAAATCGGTTCGGTCTTTCCACGTAGTGGATTTGGTCCTTGGGAACCCAGTACTTGTTAGATCCTAATTGAGAAATCAAAGTGGTCTTAGGGACCCATGCTTGGACTTATTTTCTATTGCGATTAACTATTGACATATACGACTTGTTAGTCGTATTTGAGCTAAAACCTAGTTTGACCTTGTTGTACATGGCCCTTTGATCCAAGTAATAGGTCAAGTCCCTTGGATCCCAAAATAAACCTTTCCAACGTTTGCCTAAGATCTTTGACTTGTCCTTTCAAGAGTGAGTTCTTAACTTTGATCTTTTCAACTCGAGTTGAGTCCTCCTCTTGAACTTGACTAATCGAAGAGGTTAGGGAGACCTCATGTTTAAGGAGTTTAACCTCCTCAACTAAGGTCTCGACCTTGGACTCGGACTTAGCTAATTTTCTAGCTAGAAATTTGATTGTGCTATACAATGTACTAAGCAAAGACCGACTTACCTTAAGTGAACCTTTTGAACTGGATGCGGATCCGTGGCTTGACATCCTCGGGTTCAGACTCTTGCTCGGGTTCGGTCAGTTTGGCCATGAAGACGAGGTTGTCATCTTCCTCCTCCGATGATTCCTTCCGTGTGGCGTTAAATGCTTTCTTGAACTTAGGTGCTTTGTTCATGAGTTTCAGACATTCCGACTTGATGTGTCCAAACCTGTTACATTTATAGCATATAATATTAGAATTTACTTTGGACTTACCTTCTTTAGATTGGTTGATGGGTTGTCTTTGACTTTTGATCATCTTCCGAACTAGAATCACTAGTTCGGTTTCCATCTCACCATCTATTTCAGACTCATGCTCGTCTTCTTCCTCAGGAGGTGGTTTGCTTTTGGGCTTCCTTTTTGATCCTGCAAATAGAGCAATTCCTTTCTTGGCCTAGACCACATTAGTTTGTTCATGAAGTTCGAATTCCAAAAACATCTCATCTAATCTAATCTTAGAAAGGTCCTTAGAGACCTTGTAGTCATCAACCATGGATGCCCAAAAGGTAGTCCTAGGAAAAGCATGGAGAGCATACCTTATAAGGTCCTGGTTTTCGACCTTCTGTCCAATGGAGTGCAAGCTATTGACGATATTTTGTATGCGGGCGTGTAGTTGGGTTGTTGTCTCATGTTCCTGCATCTTAATTTATTAAACAAAAGATCTCTTTTGCATACCTTTGCGTCGTCGGTTCCTTCATGTAGCTCTACGAGCTTATTCCATAGGTCCTTCGCACTGATGAAGGGGTCGACGCGGTTGAGCTCCTCTTTGGACAAACCACATTGTAAAATTTGGGTAGCCTTGGCATCGATTTCCACTTGTCTTTTCATGGCATTCATCCATTGATCATAATCCAATGATTCACTAACTTCATTAGTAGGAAGTATGAATCCGATTTGGATTACGATCCACATCTCGATTTGGGTTTTTAGAAAGCATTACATCTGACCCTTCCAATAACTAAAGTCATCTCCATTGTAAAACGGAGGTCGGACGGTGCTAAACCCTTTGAGATGGGCCATTTAAGAAAAAGAAAGTACCTCGCAATGACAAAAATAAAAGAATATACCAAGACTTTCGTCATGGATTAGTAGTGCGGGAGAACGAGTTTAAATGGAATGAAAAAGTCTTAAAAACAAAAACGAAAAGAAAAACTTTAAAAAGTTGCTAGATTGGTGGTTTCACCAAATCATAGCGCCCCCGCTCTGTTACCACTTGTTGGATCGAAATGAGTGCTAGAGGGGGGGTGAATAGCACACAAGAATCTTTATTTTCGTTCGAATAAGACACAAGTAAATAGAGTAAAATGCAGCGAAAATAAAGAGACACAAGTTCATTTTTTACTTGGTTCATAGCCTACCGACTGCTAATCCAAGGCCCTAGCGATCCGAGATCGCGCACGGAGGCTAAATCACTAAAATAGTCTTCTGCTCGTTGGAGGTAGAAGACAACGATTACAAAACTTCGAAAAGCTTAGAGGTAGAGAGACAATCCCTCTCTCCTCGTTACGATGAAAGCTCCGAAAAATAAAGTAAATACAACAACTAGAAAGGACAACTTAATAAACTTATACCGACGACTAATGAAGTAGGGTTTAAGCTCTTGTCGTCAGTGTTATGACAGCACTTCGTTGTCGTAGGATCGTTGTAGAAGAGAAGCATTGCAGAGGCGTTTAGAGAGCTTGGAATTTATGAAAATGGTGAAGAACACTCCTTTTTTTTATAGCCTTTGAGAACCCTAAACGTTGAGCTCAATCCTTATCACCAAAGGCCACCTCACCCTAAGATAAGGGGATGAAGTTTGACTCTCCTCGAAGCTGGAATTTGAATGGCAGTCGACTATTCACCCTCATCAGTCGACTGATTCACCGTCAGTCGACAGATATAAGCCATCAGTCGAATGTTGGCTAGGGTTTTAGACTGCATCAGGAGTTAGCTCAAAAATGATACTAAACTAAGTGTTTTCGACGGCCTCCAACCATCCGATCTCGACATAGACCTTCCATGGTATGTCTTAGTCGGATCATCGCCTAAGGGCGTCCTTGTACTGAGAACTCAACCTTACTTACACTTACTCACACAAGCTTACCTTAAGCTTTACCTTTGTAGCTTTTGCTTCTGGTCTCCACTTGATTTCTTCGGCTCCCTCCGAAGTCCTTCCAGTGTCGCCCGACCACCACGGTTTCTCAACATGAGAACCTCCGGGTGTCACCAATCTTCAGGTTAGCTTAGCATTCCTACACATTTGATTCAGATCATGAGATAAAAATATAAGCTTAACTCTGTATCTTTGCTATAATCAAAACTTAGGTTCGAATAAGGTGCCTACTGCACCAACAACTCATACCATGTGACATTGGCAGAAATCCTTTCTTGGAATTCTGCATGGCAAAACGATTTAGCACCTTGTTAATGTATGTACTCTGACTTAGGCTAAGAAGCCTCTTAGATCTATCTCTATAGATCTTGATGTCTAATATATAGGCTGCTTCTCCTAAGTCTTTCATTGAGAAACAATTCCCAAGATAAATCTTCACAGACAGCTGCATAGGGATATCGTTTCCAATGAGAAGTATGTCATCAACATACAAGATAAGTAAGATAACTATGCTCCCACTAACCCTCTTGTAGACATAGGGTTCATATTCATTCTTGATGAAACCAAACTCTTTGATCGCAACATCGAATCGAAGATTCCAGCTTCTAGATGCTTGCTTTAAACCATAAATGGACCTTTGCAGCTTGCATACCATTTCAGCATGCTTTGGATCTATAAAACCCTCAGGTTGTGTCATGTACACATCCTCGAGAAGATTTCCATTCAGAAATGCCGTTTTGACATCCATTATCTAGATCTCATAATCATGGTAAGCTGTAATAACAAGCATGATCCGAATAGACTTAAGTATCACAACTGGTGAAAAGGTTTCATTATAGTCAATTCCATGAATCTGCTTGAAATCTTTAGCTACCAATCGGCCTTTATAGGTATGCATAAGACTGTCCATGTCAGTCTTTCTCTTAAAGACCCACTTACACCCAATGGGTTTGCCCCCTTCAGGTGGATCAACCAAATTCCATACTTGGTTAGTGTACATGGATTTCATTTCAAACTTCATGGCCTCTAGCCATTTCTCATAATTTGGCCTCATCACAGCTTCCTGATAGAATGTAGGCTCATTCAACTCAACAAGCATAACGTCATCATGGTTAGACAAGAGAAATGAATATCTCTCAGGCTGACGACGTATCCTATTAGTCCTATGAACAGGTTGTTGCTCCACAACTTCTTGTGCAATAATCTCATCATCCATAACACTTTGTGGTGCCTGTTCAATTTCCATCAAGGCCTCAGTGCTATCTATATCTTGAACTTCTTCAAGATGAATTTTACTCCCACTAGTTCTTCTAGAAATGAACTCTCTTTCTAGAAATACGTCATTTCTAGTGACAAACACTTTGCCTTGTGTGAGATTGTAAAAGTAATATCCCTTCGTTTCCTTGGGATATCCTACAAAGTAGCACTTGTCTGATTTGGGGCCTAGTTTGTCAGAGACTTGATGTCAAACATAAGCCTCACAACCCCAAATCTTCATAAAAGACATTTTGGGACTCTTCCCAGTCCATATCGTATATGGTATCTTTATGACAGCTTTAGATGGAATGCGATTAAGTGTAAAGATAGTCGTCTCTAGAGCGAATCCTCATAAGGAAGTAGGTAGATCAATCTGACTCATCATCGATCGTACCATATCTAATAAAGTATGATTTCTCCATTCGGATATACCATTCCACTGTGGTGTTCCAGGTGGAGTGAGTTGAGATATGATCCCACACTCAGTAAGATGGTCACGAAACTGTTGGCTAATGTATTCACCACCTCGATCTAATCGAAGCATCTTAATACTTTTGCCAAGTTGGTTTTGTACTTCACTCTTGAATTCTTTGAACTTTTCAAAGGATTCTGACTTGTGTTTCATGAGATACACATAGTCGTATCTACTGACATCATCAATAAAAGTGATGAAGTACTAAGGGTGCGTTTGGTTCAAGTAATCATACATAACCTTAGTTATGTGATTACCAGAGAATAAAACATAACCTTGGAATAAAGTATAACCTTAGATAAAAACCTTGTTTGGTTGGAGGTTTTAATATATAACTTAGTTTAATATTTTACTAAATTATCCTTTGTCTTTGCTTAATCAATTCGATCCCGGCGACGGCGGCGATAAGCGGCGACGACGGCCGCGACAGCGACGACGGCGGCGGCGTGGCGGCGATCGAGGCGGCGGCGATATCCGACGGCGGCGATGAGCGACGGCGGCGATGGTCGCGGCGATGGCAACGGTCGCGAGGGGCGGCGGCGGCGACGGAACGGCCCGGCATGTGGCGGCGGAACGGCCGACGATGATAGCCGATACCGGCGACGGGCAGCGTGGCCGACGACGGGCGACGACGGCGGGCCGCGATGGCGGCGGGCGGATGCGCGGCGCGACGGTAAGCGGCGGCGGCGGCGGCGGCGTGGCAAGCGGCGGCGGCGGCAAGGGCGGCGGCGGGCGGCGATGGCGGCGGCGGCGGGCGGGCGGCGGCGGCTTTGACAAATTATCATTTAATATATTGCTTGGGGTAATATTGGAAAAAAGTTTCCTTAACCCCAGGAATCAACAAAAACCTTGGTTCTCTAAGGTTTTTCGATTCCCCCTAAAAAGATTTTTGTTCATAACTTGGTAATGATCAATTACTAGGTAATTGTTTACAACCTAAACCAAACAAGGTTTTTGTTGATAACCTAACAAGGTTATCAACAAAAACCCCCAACCAAACGCACCCTAATAGTCTTCTCTAGTAGCGATATTGGAAGGGCCACATACATCAGTATGTATGAGTCCTAACAAGTTTGTCGATCTTTCACCATGTCCACTTAATGGAGTCTTGGTTATCTTGCCTAGAAGACAGGATTCACAAGTCTCATATGATTCAAAATCAAATGAGTCCAATAATTCATCCTTATGGAGCTAGGATATACGATTCTCATTTACGTGACCTAGGTGACAATGCCAGAGATATGTTTAGTTCAAATCATTCGATTTGAATCGTTTGATATTTATGTTATAGATTGGGTTTTCATTCATAAGAAATGCGCTGCAATAGAACATATCATTTAAATGAATAGAACAATATTTGTCTTTTATCATAAATGAGAAACCTCTCTTGTTCAAACAAGAAATAGAGATAATGTTCTTAGTTAAAGCAGACACACAATAGCACTCTTCTAGTTCCAAAATAAGCCTAGTGGAAAAAGATAAAGAGTATGTTCCTACAACTATGACAACAACTCTTGCACCATTTCCTACTCGTAGGTCCACTTCGCCATTTGTTAATGATCTACTCTTTCTTAGGCCTTTCACATTAGTACAAATGTATGATGCACAGTCGGTATCTAATACCCATGAAGAGGAAATAGATAAATTAACTTCTATAACATAAATACCTGAGGTAGAAGTCTCACTTCTCTTTTTCTTAACTTCCTCTAGGTATAACTTGTAGTTCCTCTTCCAATGCCTGGTCCCACCACAGTGTAAGTAGTCCCCTTCCTTAGACACCCTGCCTTTAGCCTTTGATGTAGTAGAGTTGGCCTTTTTTTGTCTTGGGTCTTACCCTTGCCTTTAGGCTTCCTTTTGCCTTTGGTCATTTTAACCATCAATACGTTACTAGTCTTGGTTTTCTTGAGATTGGGTTCAGCAGTTCTCAACATGTTGAGCATCTCAGGCAGAGGCTTGTCAATTTCGTTCATGTTATAGTTCATGACAAATTGACTATACCCCTCCGACAATGATTGCAGGATAAGGTCAGTGGCTAATTCTTGGCCCAGTGGAAATCCTAGTCTCTCAAGGTTCTCTACATACCCAATCATCTTGAGTACGTGAGTTCCTATAGGAGTTCCTTCTTGCATCTTGCATGCAAATAGGGCCTTAGACACCTCAAATCGTTTGTGCCTAGCTTTCCCTTGATATAGTTGTTTCAGGAGCTCAACCATATCATGTGCATCCATGTTCTCATGTTGCTTCTAAAGCTTAGAGTTCATGGTGGCAAGCATTAGGCAGGATACATCTAGTGCATCATCTTGATGCTTCTTGTAAGCATCTTTCTCCGCACGAGTGGCAGTAGTAGCTATTAGTGAAAGCCTTAGAGCTAATCATGTGATGATTGTTGTATGGACTTTATTGTATCATATTCCTATTTATAAAGGCATGGTTATTATATTTACTTGTATTGGTGCCAAATAACTAAGTATAATAACGTCCTTGAGTAGAAGGTTCTTATCTATATCAATCGATTGATTGAATCGATAATGAGATGATATAGAGAACACTACTCTTAATCATTCCTAGTCAAGTATTAACATTCAGGGACAATGTTAATGCGAAGAGACTAGCATGTAGGTCAACTCGATGACTTGATCTCACAAGTCATGGATATGAGATATCAAGTTGACACATGGGTATGCATTGGAGAATGTATACTGAATGACCCGCCATGAGAAAGTATCATGGATCGTTATATGAGTGTCATATACTTTCTCATGTGACTATTAGTATAACTATTAATCCTTGGATCTGAAGTCACCATAGTTCCCTACATAAGGAGTTTCATACTTTGGCTTCGTCAAACGTCACACGTAAATGAGTGGACTATAAAGGCGATTACTGGGTATGTAACAAATTATGAGGAGGGATGTGAGTAATGTAGATGGGATCTATCCCTCCTATATGACGAGAGTGACATCGTTATTCTTGATAGAGTGAGATCACTAAGTGTATGGTCATGCCCAAATGAGTCAATATGAGATATTGAGCTCATTTCATTAGAGTGAGTCTACTTGGAGTGCAAGATATAGATTGTACCGAGGATGACATGGTCTATGTCTCAATTGGTCAATCTAGATGTCAAGGATAGAAGGACATTGTCACATATTGTGAGAGTCGCAATTAGTAGTCACAAAGGTGATGTTGGATCTCAACATTCTTGTAACTTGGGTAGCAATGATGTGTTGCTAGATACCGTTCATTGTTTATGTTCCTAAATTGGTTTAGGAGCATTGCCAACATTACAAGAACCTATAGGGTCAAACACAAAGGGCAATTAGATGGAGATTAGGTTCATATGATGAACCATGAGGATTAGGTTCATGGGATGAACCAAATTGAATTAAGAGTAATCCAAATTAGACTAATTGAGTTGGACTCAAGTTGATCCAAGTGTTGAATGAGTCTAATTTAGATTTGATTCATCGAGTCAATTTAAACTAATGAATTGAGATTCATTAAATCAAATTGACTTGAATCAAATGGTTGGATTTGATCAACCATGGGAGATAAGAGGTCAAGTTTGACTTGACTTGAGAGGGAAGATGAATGGTCAATTTTGACTTGACCAATTGTCAGGTCATGGTGACTTGGCATGGGGTCGGCCAATGATGATGCTCCACATCATCATGGACACATCATGGGGTGCCACCTCATGAGGGAGACCAAGAGCCATTGGCTCTTGGAGTTACATGCATGCATGTAACCCCCTTATAGTGGGTTATGAAAGTGTGAAGTTAAGTTGTGTAACTTCATCATCTTCTTCCTTGCTGTTGGTGCAACAATGCTCCAAGCATTTATATATGTTTTGATGTTTGGATAATCATCTAAGTTAGGCAATGTTTTGTGATCTAATTACGAACATGTGTAAGTGACAAGAAAATTCAAGGATGAAGACTTGGTAAAAGAGAAGTCCAAGTATGATCTTGGCAAGGAAAGTCCAAGGGACGGACTTGGCAGCATAAGACCAAGCTTGTAGTATTGGCAGCGTAAAGTCCAAGTGAACCTTGGCAAAGGAAGACCAAGTATGATCTTGGCAAAGGAAGTCCAAGGGATGGACTTGGCAGCGTAAGACCAAGTTTGTAGTCTTGGCAGCGTAAAGTCCAAGTGAACCTTGGCAAAGGAAGACCAAGTATGATCTTGGCAAAGTAAGTCCAAGGGATGGACTTGGCAGCGTAAGACCAAGTTTGTAGTCTTGGCAGCGTAAAGTCCAAGTGAACCTTGGCAGAGGAAGTCCAAAGTAAGATCTTGGCAGCATAAGTCCAAGCTTGTAGTCTTGGCGGCGTAAAGTCCAAGCATTTGGCAACCCAAGACATGACGAAACCGAAGGAAGTTCTTGGAAGCAAAGCACAAATGATGAACAAGTCATGGACTCGGAGGGATCCTGGAGGTGCAAGGCTTAATGAGGAGCTAGAAGGTTGAGTCTAGGTCTAGGGTGTAAAATCAAGTATGAATTACTCATACTTGATGAGTATCAGTCGACTGATACGATGTATCACGATCGTCGTGCTCGACCGAGTTAGGTGAAACCCGACCATCGATCATTGCTTTGAGGGCGGATCGATCAACGCAAAACGAGCAGAATGTAGTCACACTCATCGCGCCTGCGATCACTGATCGATCGCTCTATCACGATATGGAGGGATCAGTCGACTGATCACTTGGCCGTTGGAAATTGTGGCTACGAATCTCTGCGGAGATCTCGGTTCAGAAGTCGTTGGCTTCGACGGCAGTCGACTGATGGTAAGCATCAGTCGACTTATCGAGGCCCAACAGGAAAAACAGCCCCTCTTCTATAAAAGGGGCCTTGGAGAGCTTGGTGAAGCTAGTGCTCTCATTTCTAACTACACCCTCGTGCTCACCAAGCTTTCCCAAGTGTTTTAGCAATTCAAAACCTTCTCTTCTCTAGTTCTTAATCATCCATCATTGTAAAGAAGAGGAGAGCATTGTAAGAAAGGTTTCTCCACCTTGGTTCATCCAAAGGAGAATATAGTGAAGATTGGCTAGGGCTAATCCACCTTACGGATTGCCGTGGAGTAGGAGCGTCATCTCCGAACCACGTACATCGGGTGTTAGCATTGTTTTCTTATTCGTATTCTTATTTGTATTTGTATTGCTTCCGCTAACGTATTTGTAGAAATGAAGAAAGGCTAATCACCCCCCTCTAGCCATTCCAAAGATCCTAACACTTGCTTCTTCCCTCAAGCTCTCTCTTCCTTATCTTGCCGTGAGCCTCTAAGGGGTGCTAGCACACTCTAGGTTGCTTTTCTTCACCTATTGCCTGTGTGGATACCAATAGAGGAGTGTACACTTGACACTCTCGAGTTCTAGCAAGCCATTTGGACGAGAGGGATAAGCAAAAGGCGTCGCATCAAGGGAAAAACTCTTAACATGTAGATCTAGAGTAGATCTAAGGTTTTAAACATGTACATGTAGTTTTTTGTTTATCTTCACATGGATCCGTGGCCGACTTTCAGGGTTTCCGCAACGCAAAAAGCGGTTTTTGCGGCTCGGATAATCCAACAGTGGTATCAGAGCCACGTGCGAAGCATGTATGTGGTTTAGTTTTGTAGTTTTTGTATTAGATATAAAAATTATAGATCTGTAAGTTTCTGTAAATTTCCTATTTTTATAGATTTTTTGGGTATTTTTCTCGAAGAGTCGAAGCAATAAGTGTTTGGACACTTGTAGGCTTCAACCACCGAGAAAAACTCTCCGGAACGGTGAATTCTCGCTTTAGGTTTTTGAGACAGCGACTTAAGTCACTGTAAGATCAATATGGGACACTCGCAAGGTTGATTTGCAAGTAGGGGTGCTGCCCCTAACCCTAAAAGGGGCATTGTCCCGCGATCGCGCCCGGAAATCGCTTAGCGGGACCGTTACAGAGATGTGACTCATAAAATTGAAAAAAAAAAATAGAAAAAATCATAGAAATTTCTGTAAAATACATAATTTAGAATTATGTATAATATTGTGATGGTCATGGCCCAAGAACCCCAATGTGATTGGATAAATATATTGTAATTTATAATACGGCTTGCGCGCCGTTTTTTTGGTTGTGCATGTTGTATAATGTATGCGACCTGTGCATCGTGCCTCTTCTTTTAATATTCCAGTTGTAAATAGTTTTAGACTCGAATGTAACTTGATTTTCATGATTGTAATGTACAAAAATGGAGAGATGGAAGGTCCACTAGTAGACGGAGTTACGAGAAGGGTGCCGACGACACATGGCGGTTAAAGGAGGCGCTTGGAGAAGCCGCTAACCCTAGGTTGACCGTCCGATCTTCTCATTTTCTTGAGAATATCGTAGTAGGGTCATGACCTCATCACAATATATATATATATATATATATATATATATATATATATATATATATATATATATATATATATATATATATATATATATTTGTTTTTGCTTGTATGTATGTGATGTATGCTAGTAAATTTTGCTTGTATGTATATGATGCATTCTAGGATATTTTGCTTGTATGTATATGATGCATGCTAGTAAATTTTGCTTGTATGTATGTGATGATGCTAGTGTAGGGTAATAAAGGCCTTAATGCTTATATGATACACATTTACGATTAGATTATATCTTAATCAAATCAACTCGAAAATGCCTACCAAGTTTTGATACCCATCACTACCTCGATCATTTGTTGTTGTTGAATCTGCCAAAGCAGAGCAACACATATTATCTTAGTAGGGTGCTGAGGGACAATCTTGGTCTCGCCTATCACGGCTTGGGTGGGAATAAGCTCAATTAGATTGAGTAAAACTAGTTAACTCAATTGGATCAAGTAAAATTATAGGCATATTCCAACCGTTGGAAAGATAGGATAAGATCGCATTTACACTAAAACTTGGGCGATTTAGCCAAATCTAACTCAAGGTCTTTTGTAAATGTTGATCTTGATCCTATAAACAAGAGTTGCATAGAGATGTAATTGGTAATTTGTTACCTACCGATCATACTAAGTCTTGGGCGATTTAACCAAAGCTAACTCAAGACGTAGTATGATGTGGATCTTGTCCCGCGAGAATTATAGCTAAATTTGTATGAATCTAGTAATGTGGTTTGACCACATCCATGACTCGATTCTACAAAAATCCTATAATTTAGTGGGAGCATCATTTAATTAAAGGCCTAATTTAATGATAAATGGAATATAATATTAATTTTTTGCATTGTGTATGTTGTAGAATAACCATGTCGACAAACACGAACACTCTCTCCCTGCATTCAGTCCTTGAGAAGGACAAGCTTAATGGAGCTAATTTCCTTGACTGGTACAGGAATCTGAGAATCATTCTCACCCAAGAAAGAAAAATGTACGTTCTGGAGCAGCCCATTCTGGAGGCACCTCCTGCCACTTCCTCGCGAGCTGACCGAGATGCTTACAAGAAGCATCAAGATGATGCATTAGATGTGTCATGCCTCATGCTCACGACCATGAACTCTGAGCTTCAGAAGCAACACGAGTTCATGAATGCTTTTGATATGATTGAACATCTTCGTCAACTGTATCAAGGACAAGCAAGGCACGAGAGATATGAGATCTCTAAGGCACTGTTTCAGTCCATGATGCAAGATAGGACTCTCGTAGGTCCATATGTACTCAAGATGATTGGGTACATAGAGAACCTACAGAGGTTGGGATTCCCACTTGGCCAAGAGCTGGCCACTGACTTGATCTTGCAATCTTTGCCACAAAGCTACAATCAATTTGTCATGAATTACAACATGAATGAAATTGATAAGTCACTGCCTGAGATGCTTAGCATGTTGAGAACTGCTGAGCTCAACCTTAAGAAGGAAAAAACCTGACTCCATTTTGATGGTGCAAAAGAAGAAAGGCAAGTGCAAGCCTAAAGGTAAGGGAAAGTCCCAAGCCAAGGGCAAAGGCAAGGCACTTAAATCGAAAGGAGGGGTGGCCAAGGAAGGGACTTGCTTCAACTGTAAGGAAGCTGGACACTGGAAGCGTAACTGCAAAGCATACCTGGAAGATCTTAAGAAGAAGAGAAGTGAGACTTCTACTTCATGTATAAATGTTATAGAAGTCAATCTATCTATTTCTTCATCATGGGTATTAGATACCGGATGTGCATCTCATATTTGTACCAATATGCAGGCGCTGAGAAATAGCAGGGCATTGACGAAGGGTGAGGTGGACCTACGAGTAAGTAATGGAACAAGGGTTGCTGCTATTGCTGTAGGAACTTATTTTCTATCTCTGCCCTCTGGGCTTGTACTAGAACTAGATTAATGTTGTTATGTGTCTGCTTTGACTAAAAACATAATTTCAGTTTCTTGTTTGGACAAGAAAAACTTTTCATTTATATTAAAGAACAAATATTGTTCAGTTTATTTAAATGATATGTTTTATTGTAGTGCACCTCTAATGAACGAACTCTACATTCTAGACTTAGAGAGCCCCATCTATAACATAAGTACCAAAAGGTTCAAGCCAAATGAGTTGAAATAAACTTATCTCTGGCATTGTCGCTTAGGTCACATAAATGAGGGTCGCTTATCCCAGCTCCATAAGAATGGGCTGCTGGACTCATTTGATTTTGAATCATATGAGACATGAGAGTCTTGCCTTTTAGGCAAGATGACCAAGACTCCCTTTAGTGGACACAACGAGAGAGCAACAGACTTGTTAGGACTTATACATAGTGATGTATGCGGCCCTTTCAATGTTGCTGCTAGAGATGGTTACAGGTACTTCATTACATTTACTAATGACTTCAGTAGATATGGTTATGTGTATCTGATGACATATAAGTCGGAATCCTTTGAAAAATTCAAAGAATTCAAAAATGAAGTACAAAATCATCTTGACAAGAGTATTAAGATACTTCGATCAGATCGAGGTGGTTAATACCTTAGCCATGAGTTTCGTGACTACCTTGCTGAGTGTGGGATTCTATCCCAACTCACTCCTCCTGAAACACCACAGTGGAATGGTGTATCCAAAAGGAGGAATCGTACCATATTAGATATGGTACGATTTATGATGAGTCACATAGATCTTCCTATATCCTTTTGGGGATATGCTCTAGACATAGCAGCCTTCACACTTAACCATGTACAATCCAAGGCTGTGATAAAGACACCATATACGATATGGACAGAGAGAAATCTCAAGATGTCTTTCATGAGGATTTGGGGTTGTGAGGCTTACGTTCGACGTCAAGTCTCAGATAAACTGGGACTCAAATCCGATAAGTGCTATTTTGTTGGATATCCCAAGGAAATGAAGGGATATTACTTCTACATTCCCCGTCAACACAAAGTGTTTGTGGCAAAGACTAGGGTATTTCTAGAAAGAGATTTTGTTTCTAGAAAAATTAGTGGGAGTATGTTCGATCTTGAAGAAATTCAAGATAATGACCATAGCACTGAGGCCTTGATGGAGGTTGAACAGGAACCACAAAGTATTGTGGGTGATGAGATTGTTGCACAAAGAGTTATGGAACAACAACCTGTTCAGGTAGACCTACCTCTTCGTAGGTCTGATAGGGTACGTCATCAGCCTGAGAGATACACATTTCTCTTGTCTGACCATGATGATGTTATGCTCATTGAGAATGAGCCTACCTCCTATCAAGAAGCTGTGATGAGCCCAGATTCTGTGAAATGGCTAGAGGCCATGAGATCCGAGATGGAATCCATGTACACCAACCAAGTATGGACTTTAGTTGATCCACCTGAAGGCGTCAAACCCATTGGGTGTAAGTGGGTCTTTAAGAGAGACTGACATGGATGGACTTATGCATACTTATAAGGGTCGATTGGTGGCTAAAGGTTTCAAGCAAATTCATGGTATTTACTATAATGAAACATTTTCTCCCGTGGCGATGTTTAAGTCCATTCGGATCATGCTTGCTATTGCAGCATACCACGATTATGAGATCTGGCAGATGGATGTCAAAATCGCATTTCCGAATAGAAACTTGCTTGAGGATGTGTACATGACATAACCTGAGAGTTTTGTAGATCTACAGCATACTGGGAAAGTATGCAAGCTGCAAAGGTCCATTTATGGGCTGAAGCAAGCTTCTCTGAGCTGGAATCTTCGATTTGATGATGCGATCAAACAGTTTGGTTTCATCAAGAATGAAGATGGACCCTGTGTCTACAAGAGGGTTAATGGAAATACAGTTGTCTTCTTAGTATTATATGTTAATGACATACTACTCATTGGGAATAATATCCCTTCGCTACAGTCTGTGAAGACTTGGGTAGGGACGTGCTTCTCAATGAAGGACTTAGGTGAAGCAGCCTGTATTCTAGGCATCAAGATCTATAGAGATAGATCTAAGAGATTGCTTGTCCTAAGTCAGAGTACATATATTGACACGGTATTACTACAGTTTACCATGTAGAATTCCAAGAAGGGACTTCTGTCGATGTCACATGGTGTGTGTCTTTCGAAGACTCAAAGTCCCTCTTCTAGAGAGGAGAGAGACCGCATGGATAAGATCACTTATGCAACGGCCATAGGAGCTATCATGTATGACATGCTATGTACTCGTCCTGATGTCTCATATACTTTGAGCATGATGAGTAGATACCAGTCAGATCTAGGTGAGCATCACTGGATAGCAGTCAAGAATATTGTTAAGTACTTGAGAAGGACTAAAGAATATTTCTTGATATTTGGAGGCAATGAGGAGCTAGCTGTAAAGGGTTATAGCAATGCCAGCTTCCAAACTGACCAGAATGATTTTAGATCGCAGTCAAAGTTCGTGTTTTGCTTGAATGGTGGCGCTGTGAGCTGGAAGAGTTCGAAGCAGGACACAGTTGTTGATTCTACAACAGAGGCCGAATATATTGTTGCATCAGAGACAGCAAAGGAGGCAATTTGGATCCGCAAGTTCATTACTGAGCTTGGGGTGGTTCCTAGCATATCATATCCTATAGAGCTCTATTGTGACAACAATGGAGCGATTGCACAGGCTAAGGAACCTCGCTAACACCAACGGACCAAACACATACTACGGCACTTTCATCTCATTCGACAGATTATCGATAGAGGAGATGTGAAGATTTGCATAGTACCCATAGAGGCTAACGTCACAGATCCCTTGACTAAGGCTTTGGCACATGAAAAGTATGATGGTCACACTAGGTCATTGGGTATTAGATATTACAGTGATTGGCACTAGTGCTAGTGGGAGATTGTTAGTGAAAGTCCTAGAGTCAATCATGTGATGATTGTTGTATGGACTTTGTTGTATCATATTCCTATTTATAAAGGCATGGTTATTATATTTACTTGTATTGGTGCCAAATAACTAAGTATAATAACGTCCTTGAGTAGAAGGTTCTTATCTATATCAATCGATTGGTTGAATCGATAATGAGATGATATAGAAAACACTGCTCTTAATCATTCCTAGTCAAGTATTAACATTCAGGGACAATGTTAATTCGAAGAGTCTAGCATGTAGGTCAACTCGATGACTTGATCTCACAAGTCATGGATATGAGATATCAAGTTGACACATGGGTATGCATTGGAGAATGTATACTGAATGACCTGTCATGAGAAAGTATCATGGATCGTTATATGAGTGTCATATACTTTCTCATGTGACTATTAGTATAACTATTAATCCTTGGATCTGAAGTCACCATAGTTCCCTACATAAGGAGTTTCATACTTTGGCTTCATCAAACGTCACACGTAAATGAGTGGACTATAAAGGCGATTACTGGGTATGTAACAAATTATGAGGAGGGATGTGAGTAATGTAGATGGGATCTACCCCTCCTATATGACGGGAGTGACATCGTTATTCTTGATAGAGTGAGATCACTAAGTGCATGGTCATGCCCAAATAAGTCAATATGAGATATTGAGCTCATTTAATTAGAGTGAGCCTACTTGGAGTTCAAGATATAGATTGTACCGAGGATGATACTATTTATGCCTCAATTGGTCAATCTAGATGTCAAGGATAGAAGGACATTGTCACATATTGTGAGAGTCACAATTAGTAGTCACAAAGGTGATGTTGGATCTCAACATTCTTATAACTTGGGTAGCAATGATGTGTTGCTAGATACCGCTTGTTGCTTATGTTCCTAAATCGGTTTAGGAGCATTGCCAATATTATAAGAACCTATAGGGTCACACACAAAGGGCAATTAGATGGAGATTAGGTTCATATGATGAACCATAAGGATTAGGTTCATGGGATGAACCAAATTGGATTAAAAGTAATCCAAATTAGACTAATTGAGTTGTACTCAAGTTGATTCAAGTGTTGAATAAGTCTAATTTAAATTTGATTCATCGAGTCAATTTAAACTAATGAATTGAGATTCATTAAATTAAATTGACTTGAATCAAAAGGTTGGATTTGATCAACCATGGGAGATAAGAGGTCAAGTTTGACTTGACTTGAGAGGGAAGATGAATGGTCAATTTTGACTTGACCAATTACCATGTCATGGTGACTTGGCATGGCGCCGCCCAATGATGATGCTCCACATCATCATGGACACATCATGGGGTGCCACCTCATGAGGGAGACCAAGAGTCATTGGCTCTTGGAGTTACATGCATGCATGTAACCCCCTTATAGTGGGTTATGAAAGTGTGAAGTTAAGTTGTGTAACTTCATCTTCTTCTTCCTTGCTTCTTCCCTCAAGCTCTCTCTTCCTCATCTTGCCGTGAGCCTCTAAGGGGTGCTAGCACACTCTAGGTTGCTTTTCTCCACCTATTTCTTGTGTGGATACCAATAGAGGAGTGTACACTTGACACTCTCGAGTTTCGGCAAGCCATTTGGACGAGCGGGATAAGCGAAGGGCGTCGCATCAAGGGTAAAACTCTTAACATTTAGATCTAGAGTAGATCTAAGGTTTTAAACATGTACATGTAGTTTTTTGTTTATCTTCGCACGGATCTGTGGCCGACTTCCAGGGTTTTCGCAACGCAAAAAGCATTTTTTGCGGCTCGGATAGTCCAACAGTAGCGGGTGCTTCAAGAAGAGGTTGCTCTAGGACATACAATTTTCGTTCTTGCTTGAGGATGATCCTCAAGTTTCTGTACCAATCTAGGAAATTAGCTCCATTGAGCTTGTCCTTCTCAAGGACAGATCGCAGAGAGAGAGAGTATTTGACGTGTTGGATGACGTGGTGATCTATAACAATAAAATGCAGAAATAAGTATCATATCTAAATCATTTAATTAGACATTTAATTAAATGATGCTCCCACTGAATCGCAAAGCTTTGGTAGGGTATAGTCATGGAAGTAGGCAAACACCTTTTGCTCACACTACTAGCTCCCAGCCCAACAGGTACAAATTCATGTGGGACAAGATCCACATCATACCTCACCTTGAGTTAGCTTTGGCTAATCACCCAAAATTTAGTATGATTAGGTAGTTAATATTTCACCAATTACATCTTATGCAACTCTTTAGAGAAGAAAGGGTCAAGATTCACATTACACATCATCTTGAGTTAGCTTTGGCTAATCACCCAAGACTTAGTATAATTGTTCTCTTATCCTATCTTCCTAACTTTTAGGATATGCCTCTAAGTTCTCAATCTAATTGAGATAACTTAGTTAAGTCACACCCAAAGTTCAATAGCGGGACATCACAATTGTCCACACGCACTCTAACAAGATAAAATGTGTCACTTTACTTTGGCAAATCCAACAACAAATGATCGAGGTAGCAGTGAGTATCAAAATTAATTTGGTAGGCATATCTATATTGACTTAACTAAGGTAAAATTATTATCTAACATGCATCATATACACAAAAATCATATATCAACAACATATAAGCTTAAGCGTAACATGGTTATGGCCTAAATCTACGATCTCCTCAAACCAATGAGAAGAGCGATGAGTCAACATAGGGATAACATCTTCTCCAAGTGCATTCTTTAGTTGTTGTGTGTTGTCGGCATCCTTCTTGTAACCTCATTCTCCAATGAATTTTTCACTCCTCATTTCGTACACTACAAAATAAGAATACTCGAGTTACATTCGAGTCTAAATCTAGTTTTATTTACAACTAGGAAAAATAGAGAGGAAGGCACGACACGCATGTCGTATTATGAATTACAACATGCACACACAACACAACCACAATCTCATCGAGGTTAAGATCCATAACCATGCATCATGGCATACATCATTCACAAAGATCTATGGCATACAGATTTTATTATGATGCTAAACATGACTTTTAAGCCACTACAACACTGCGGTCCCACTAGTCAGTTAGCGGGCGGGGTCAAGGGGCAGCGCCCCTTGCAGGGTGTAGGGGGTTGCGCCCCCGGAGCAAAATATTATTTTAACAACTCTTTGAATGAGTCGTTGCCCTTAGTCCATCATAATGAACCCAAGACCCTTGCTTTCCATTATTCATAGCAATTTTGTGTGATAAATCCAAACGACAAACATGTTGTTCGATCAACAAATATGGCATGCATATGTTGTTGCACAAAATCAACCAAACAATCGTGCATGCACTCATAATAAACTTCTTATTCAAATTTTATATCGCATATCAAATGACATACAACAATCTTTATGCATACACAAGTGGCTCTGTTACCACTGTTGGGATCTATTGCGAAAACAATTGCAAACGTAGCGGAAAAACAACTTGATCCCTCCAAAGATCCATATGTATACATAAAGGAAATCATTTCTTTTAACTACACCTTAGTTGAGAAGTTACCCTTGTATCGTAGTCCTTCTCAATCCCAACAACAACTCCTTGATGACGGATCTTAGTGCGATCAGAATGGTCGTGCCCCCTATGGTATCCACACGAACACTTTCTTGGAGAAGGAGATAAAACCTTTGGTTGTGCTAGCAACCACATAAAGGCTCTCCACCAAAGACAAGTTTTTGGTCAAGAAGAAGTGAGAAAGGGAAAAGGGAAAAGGATAAACGACAAAGAGAGGATCACCCCACTCACTCACACTGAGGAGACTTCTCCAATCCCCTTTTTCATCCATTAATCCCATTCGCATGCAATGTTAATGAGTCCTTTTAAATTCCATTACATGCAATAAATCCCATTTGCATCCATTAAGTCCCATTTGCATGCAACGTTGAACCCCTTCTCATTTACCATCTTCAATTGGTTTAATTTGAGTCTAACTCAAATTAAATCAATTTAAGTCCAACTCAAGTTTGGTCAAGCAATGAGTCTGACTCATTCTAGTCTATTCAATTAACTAATAATTCATTTAGTCAAACTAAGATGATCCTATCTCCAAAATAACATGTTCTTTGTGTGTGACCCAATAAGTTCTTGCAATGTTGGCAATGTTTTTAAAACCCTTTTAGAAACATAAGCAATGAGTTACATCTAACAATGCATCATTGCGACCCAAGTGGAAAGAATGTCGAGATCCGACTTAACCTTACTCTGGCTACTATAATATATAACCTTGTCCTTCTATCCTCGATATCTAGATCGATCAATGAGGCATAGATAGTGTCATCCTCTTATCAGTCTTTGTGCTCTTGATCCCCAAGTGGACTCACTCAAACAAATAAGCTCAATATCTCATATTGACTCATTTGAGCATGGTCATGCATTTCATGGTCCTACTCTATCAAAAGGCCTAAAGATATCACTCCCATCATATGGGAGGGATAGATCCCATCTACATCACTCACATCCCTCCGCATAATTTGTTACGTACCCAGTGATCGCCTTTATAGTCCACCCTGTTATGGGTGACGTTTGACGATACCAAAGTACATAATTCCTTATGTAGGAAATCATAGTGATTTCAGGTCTAAGGACTAATCATACCAAGATTCACTATGAGAAAGTTTTTGACACTTTTATAACGATCCATGAAACTTTCTCATGGTGGGTCAATTAAGTATATATTCTCTAATATATACTCATGTGTCAACATGATATCACATATTCATGACTTGTGAGATCAAGTCATCAATTGACCTATATGTTAGTCTCAATGCATTAATATTTCCCATGTATATTAATGCTTGACTAGGAATATTTAAGAATAGTGTTCTCTACAACCTCTCCCAATCAATTTTACCAATTGATGTTTTATAGATAAGAACCTACTTTCTAGGGCAGTATTATATTTATTCAGCTGGCACAAGCATGAAGTAAATATAATAATCAAACTTTGCCTTTATTATTAATAGAATATGATACATAAATCCCTAGTCAATCATCACATAATTGGCTCTAGGGCTTACTACTAACACTATTAGACTTTGCTAAGGTCAAAGACGCCTGTAGAATCTCGGGACGAGAAACCTCGGTGGTCGGGTGACGCCAGGAGAATCTCTGAAAGAGAAACCTTGGTGGTCAAGTGACTGAAAGTTAAGCGATAGGTCAAAAGGACCAAAGGTATGCAAGGTAAAAACTGTGTGTGGAGAGGATAGGTCGCGTCCTCAATACAGGGACAACTGTAAGTCACGATCCGACTAATGTTGGTTTTGAGGGTCCATCCGTGAGGGGAAACTTCGCTTCCCACTTCAACTCGGTCGCTTGTTCATGGCGATCCCATCAATGTCCCCGGATTAAAAAATTTAATCCTAGATAAAAGGAAACACCCAAGCAACCTTGTCATCATCGTGCTATTCATTTATAGTGGTCACTTGAACAAACTTGTTGTTCAAGTGACCTACCTCTATTCTACGAGTAGCCGCGAAATAGACGATGTACAGATCGCTGGCTTTTGTGTTTATGTTCGGGGTCCAAGTTATATTAACCACATCCATAAAGTAAACATTCACATAAAACATACATATAATTGAAAAGCAATTATAAACATAATACAAAGGAACACTAATCAAAATAAACAAGATTATACCTCTTGTTATACCTCTTGATCTTCTATTGTATGTCCTTCCTCCTTTTGGACGTCGTGTGGGTGACGATCTTCCAAAAGACGAAGCCTCCTAGATCACCAATCTTCCTTTCCTTGTTCACTCCGAACAAAGGAAGATCATAAAACAAAACTCTTCTTCCTATCTAGAACCGGCCACCAAGTCAATAGACTCGATGTTACCGCCGGCCAAGGAAGAGAACATGGAGTATAGGAACCGGCCAAAGGAGAATCAAAGAGGGCATGGGCGCCGGCCAACACTTGGAGAAGAGAAAGGAAAGCAATCCTCCTCCCTGTTGCCGCCCAAACCCTAAACTAAGCTCTCCTAATTTCCGGCCAAGGATGAAGGGAAGAAGAATAGGTTGATCTCCGGCCAAGGTAGAGGAAAGATGAATAGGTGCCGGCCAAACCTTAGGAAGAAGAAGAAGATCCCTCTTCCACTTGTTGCCGCCCACCCCAACACCAAAAACCTAACCCTAGCTGCCCACTCCCAATCCTAATCTAATTAGGATTGGTTGCTGCCCAAGGAACAAACCCTAATCCCCTCATCCATCATCTTGCCGCCCACCCCTAATCCACCCTTTTATAGAGTTAGGGATAAGCCTTGTTTTAATCTCCACCATTGGTTCTAAAGATTTAATCTCAACCGTCGGATCTAGACATTTAATCTCAACCGTCAGATCTAGAGATTTAATCTCTACCGTTGGATCTAGAGTTGTGTTTTCATCCATTGGATCTAAGCTTCATGAGGTGTTAATAGGCTACAATAGGGACCATGAGGAGGAGTTGGATCTTGGCCACCCATGGATCAAGCCCACATAAAGTCCGATCCATTAATGATTATCCATTCCACTAGAGGATTATCATTGATCTATCTCACCAACCCCCATAAGTTAATATGGGCTCCATATATTATTTGTACATTTTCTTCCCATGTTTAAGATCTCGAATGTCCGTCAATTAATTAATTTATTGACCATTAATTAATCAACATCTAACTCCATGAGTAGTACCACTCAACCTTTTCATCATGTCGGACCAAGTCCACCTACAGGGTTTACATGATGAACCTTATGAGCTCCTCAAGGGGACATCATCATCCTAATATATAGGACACGGTTTCCTCCTATAATCAATGGCACACCATATAAATAATACCATTTCCCAACTTACTAAGCCTATCGATTTAATCTATAAATCTCGCCCATTGGTAAATCAAAGAAATGAATACTAAGTATATGTGCCCGTTATTATATCGGGATTAAAAGCATGTACAATATAATATATGAGGTCCGATTCGATTATGTAGTCAGCAATAAATCGAATCACCTCTAAGTCGATCATGTTCAATACACACAAAGTGCAATAGTGTGATTCTATGGTCAAGACAAACCAATACCAAATCACACTACAACCATTCCAATGGTTTGTCCAAAGTCATCTCGGTTGTGAGCCTTTACTTATACTTTACAAGGAGCCGATAACATGATCTCCCGTGTGACACCACACACCATGTTATCTACAATGTAATGTATTAGACAATATGCATAACCATAAAAATATGCAAACAATGATCATGTGATTCTTATTTCAAAATAAAGATATTCATACAAAAGATAGACTTTTCAGTATACATCCCAACAACTAAGGCTTCCGGAGGAAGGCCAAAGTCAAGATCGGATTATCTAGGACTGTCACACTATATGTCATTATGCATTTTTTTTGCTAATCTTGTGTTCGATTCTCAAGTGTAGCAGTCAACTGGAGGTTTTAGAAGTCGATTGGGGCAGTCGACTGCAAATAGGAATAGTCGACTGATGTGTGAGAGAAGGATCATGTGCCACCTCAAGGATAAGATTTGAGGATAAGGTTTTATGTAGATCTGGATCCAGATCTAGATCTAAACATGCTAGGGTTTGGAAAAGCTATAAAAGAAGGGGTGAGGCATCCCTTACTAATTAATCAAAAAGCTCTCAAGTGCTCCATCAATCCAAGTTCTCGCAACAACGTCGTAACACTGACAAAAGCTCTTCTCCTTTAAATTCTTAAGTCGGTACTTTGTTTAGTTTTGTTTCTTACTTATTACTTGCGAAGAGAAGTGGTAGGTTTGTTACCTCTTCATCTACATCTCTTATAATCGTCTTATCTTTTACGTCCAATAAGGAAGAGATTTTAGTGTTTGCCCTTCGGAAGCGATCAAGGATCACAGGGCCTTAGACTAGCAGTTGGTTGACTGTGAACCAAGTAAAAAAACCTTAGTGTATTTTGTTTATGTTTTCGTGTTTCCGCTGTGAAGTTTTTTAAATAGAAAAGAAAGTTTTTCAAATATGTTATTCACTCCCCCTCTAGCTTCTTTCTCGATTGATGCACACGAATGCAACCTCAAATCTCGCGACGGACGCCGTCGAGGACTCAAAGCGCACGCTCAACGCCCGCAAGTGCACGGATGTCGTCAAGTAATAAAAGATTATCCATCCCACATGGACTGAGATTCGAATATCAATTTGTTCAGTGGGTGAAATTGTTCAGAAGTAAAATCTAGAGGTTTCGATTATGAGGGTTGTCGGTGGACTAAACTCTAGTACGGTGTCACACGGAGAAAGAAAGGAGCATGTCGAGATTTTTAAAAGTGATTCTAGGACTTCGGTTTCGCTTGTGTGTCGCAAAACATGTTATCAACTGGGTGTTGTCTAAATGTCTAACTATGGTTTTGTGGAAGGGACATCATACACTCTCCCGATAAGTTGCCGCATCTATCGGAAGCTATCTCTGCCTTACAAAGATGGGATAGGCGGTACGAGGATGCCAAATCAATCCCTACGACGAATCGTTTCCAGTTCCATCACATCCTTCTACCCACGATTACAGGAGATCAGGTTTACCCCTAGGTTCCTTTTATAAATCCCCTAAATCTTAGATACGAGGGCTATCACCCCTCGTATCACCTAAGCACAGTAGGTAGAAAACCAAACACGCATAGATATGGGTATAAACAATTTCCAATTGCAAATTCAAATTCAAAAGCAGAATTCAATTTGAAGCAACATGTCATGCGCACACAAGCTACTCCCTAATCCTAGAATTGAAGGAACTACTTTATATATATAAGAGGAGAATCACAAGGCATGTTCATGTTCGAATATATCAGAAATAAAATGCAAGAACAAGAGGTTACAATGTCGATGTTGCCTTTTCTCCGGCTTTGAAGTGCAGAACTTGGATCTCCGACGGCGTTCTTCTTCCCGGTTGCGAGTTCCCGAAGCTTTTTAGGGCTTCGGTGTGTCGTCCTAGCCATCGTGCCTCTCCCCTAGGGTTTGGGTGGAGCCATCCTTATATAGACATCACCTCGGACCGCTGTAAAATCCGAAAAAAGCCCTAGTCGCGTCAATCTGCTAGGCCTCCACACGGCCGTGTGTTTCCACACGGCCGTGTGTTTCCACATGGCTAGACCATGTGCGGCCCTGGGGTGGCTAATCTCGCCCATTGGACACGGTTGTGTGTAGCCACACGCCCTGGCCGTGTTGCATTCTGTGTCTAGCTGCAAAATGTCCTTCTTTTGCTCTGAAAGTGTGCTTTTTCCCCCCGAAATGCAATCCTACACACAAAAGTACAATGAGCAGACCTCCGAACCAGAAAATAGGAAATGCATGCAAAATAGAGTGACATATGCATGAAACTAACATAAAATGTAATGAGATGTGAGCGAAAACTACTCATAAAACACTATATGTTTTGCTCACATCACTTCCCCCAGACTTAAATCTTTGCTTATCCTCAAGCAAACCTCAGTGCCATAAAATTTTAAAAAGATATTGTTCCATACTTAGCATGTTAACTAAATTTATCAAGTCGTATTTGCAATCAAAGCAAAATAAATATGTTCTAGAAATTCACTAGGTTAGCTCCTCATGCTCGTGCTAAGCGAATCATTCTTAGGGGATACTCATTCCATGGTGAGTTAGTCATCATCCTATAGCTTTCCTAAGGTCTCCGGCTCTTAGGCACTTACCTGTCCAAAGCGAGGGTCGTTCCCTAGATGTAGCACAAAGTCTCAAAGGCGTGCTCGGTATTGAGAGAAATTGGTAGGTGTTTCCCCAGTAACCTAACTTGGTCTCAAACGGGCACCTAGCCATTTTCACCCACGACAACTATTTTTTTAACCCTCATAATCTCTCTCTCTCTCTTTTTCTTTTTTTTTCTTTTCTTTTTCATTTCTCTCTTTTATTTTTCGGCTCACTGGGATTTTGATTTTTTCGAATGGGCTTACACAATCCAAGTATCTCCAGTAACTAAAATGCTAGCCTAGAGTCACCTATGGATTCCAAAGTACTAGACTACTGAGATGAATCATAACTAGGTATGTACTAGATTCTCCCTTTCTGAGTGTTCGACATGTGTAGGTGTGCAAATAAAAGCTAATCAGTGTAAGTCTAGAACATTTATTAGAGCAAATAAAATAAAATACCACGAGATAAATGAAGTTACACTACTCATGGAAACAACTCATGAAGAAGACTTTTAAAAATACTACTGAGGTAGCTTTACATATAACAAAAACTAAGTGCTGAAAGAAACACAACAACCTATGCATGAATAAATAAATGCTAATGATAATGCAAATATCATGAAACAAACTACTGCTAATGATAATGAAAGTATACCTCTAGTATGGTGGATGAGGTGGAAAGTCTGGGAGCCTCGGCATCTCGGGATCCTGGGAGAACCTGTTGTTGAGCCGCTGATGCCACATGTACATGTGATCGATCTGAGAGCTGGTGGATGCAGCGGCTGCTCGGTGCTCCTCCTCCCTAGCCCACTGTGCCTGCTAAGCATGCATGTGATGCCGCATCTCCTAGCGGTAGGCGGCCTCATCCTGGCGACGGGCAGCCTCCTCCTGGAAGTAGATGCGGGCCTTGTCGTAGAACTCCTCAGCCCACTGGAAGTGCTCCAGGAAACCCTGGAACTCTGTCTGTGTGTAGGCGCTCTGCTCCTCCCATCGTTTCCTCTGCATCTGCTGCTCGGCGTATATATCGTCGAGGCATGATCATAACTCCGAGAAATCATAGGCCGACATACCTACATCCTGCTCAAAAGTGGAAAAAGGTGGTGGTGCAGGTGCAGGCTCATGTCGGTGTGGACTAGGTGGGCTCCTATGCATGTGTGGACTGAAGGGAGAGTGATGCAAAGGGGGAGAGATGGGTGCCGATGTGGATGGTCCCTCATATGGAGGGGACTCCACTATCAGGTCCAAGCGCTAGTTGGCGTGTGTAGTGATGGTGGTATGATCAGGGTCAGGGAGCCTAAGGGTTGTCAGATTTTTCCTTACAAAGCATAAGAAGTGTCCTTCTCTCATAATCATCTTCATAGCCATGCACACTCCTAAGTCGATCCTAGGGCTCTCCTCTATACTCTCTAACGTAGTGTAATCGTACCACATCCTATGGTAAATGTGGGTAAGTAGGCCCCCCACATTAATCTCTCCTCGTGCTGCTTTACCCATCTTCACTAAGTGTATGATGAAGTAGGACCCTACATCGATGCTACTCCTTTCTTGTAGCATGTCCCAGAGGCAAAGCAGCTCGCTAGCTCTAACCACACCATCACTCTCCCCACAACCAAATATAGTACTGGCCATGATGCGGTGGAGGTATCGAAAAACGGGGTTTTGGAGGTGCGATGCTTTGGCCCTTGAAGAGACATAAGCGTGCTCTCCCGTCAACTCAGTCCAAAATATCTTAGAGTTAAACCCAATAGGGGTTCTTCTCTCTCCCCCACTCGGCAAGCCAAAGCATGAATTCCATTAGTGAAGGGTCCATTCATGCTCAATGTTAAAAATCCTAAAAGTTTTCTTACCCTCTTCGCTCTTTCTACCCGTTAAAATTTCCGCCTCTAACGAACTCAGAAATTCTAGAACTATCCTAGGGTAGGTTAGGTGTCTTATTCCCATCATCTCTTCCCACCCTATTTTTGCAAATAGGGCTTGAATGACACCCAACAACCCTAAGGACTCTAGCAAATCTTCATCAAGGTACCTAGTAGCAGTGAGTTTATGAGTAGAAAGCATATTATATTTATCTATATGTTTATTATTGCAAAAAAGAAGGGTTGGTAGAGCATTACCCTCCTCTGGAGCTTGAGGGGTGTCGGTTCTCCTTGCTTCTTTTGGCTTCCTTGAAGGTTAGAAGAGTTTCTAGGTGGCGGGGAAGAAGAAACCACATGGCTAGGGCAAGGGAAATCGAAGCACACGACACAAATGGATGAAAACACATGGCTCGCCCTATTTAACCTTGCGCGACATGGCCGTGTGAAAACACACAGCCAAGCCATGCGCGCCTCGGGTCAGTCGAGCACGGTCGTGGGAAAACACACGGCTAGGCCGTGTGTCCCCCTTTTTCTCCCATTTTTATATAACGGTCTGAATTTCCTCATACACTTCGCCGTGTAAGCTAATATGGATTTTATTTTAACCTAGCAAAGTTCCTTTCTAGTCCTAATTCTAAATGAGATAGAAATCAAAATTCAAATTAACTAAATGCATGCAATACGATCAAAGGGAAATCTAAAAACCTAACTTGGGTTGCCTCCCAAGAAGCGCTTTGTTTAAGGTCGTTTAGCTCGACCGCACTCCACTATCAACTTGGCTCTAGAGGTTCAGTGAACCTCCATTCATCCGTCTCGGAATCTTTATCTGGTGGCCCCGGCTTCATTCTGCTAAAAGTGAAGCCGTCGAGGTAGGGGGCTCTATGCTCCGAAAGGATGAAGAGGATGATCTCCCCATCTACCTCAAGGGAGATCTGGTGTGCCTTCACATCTATGTACGCTCCCGTAGTTGCCAAAAAAGGCCTTCCCAGAATGATGGAATTCTAGGGATTGGGTCCTGTGTCTAGTATGATGAAGTCTGTGGGTATCACGAAATTCTCGACAACCACAAGCACGTGTGCTAGCAAGCCGACGGGTTCCTTGACTGAGTCATCCCCCATACGAAATCCAAGATTTGCTAGTTGGAGCCCATTCAGTCCCATCTTCAGATAGTATGCGTAGGGCATCACACTAACTGATGACCCCAAGTCACATAGCGCTTCATCGAAGCTCTCCCCATAAATTGAGCAGGGGATAACAAATGTATCGGGCTCCTCAAGCTGTGGTGGAATCTTATCTTCAATTTTAGCTTGGTCAGGTAGGGTGGAAATCATGGCCGCACACCCCTTGGCAAATTTGCTACTCTGCCCCACTCCTTCCTCTTTAGCTTGACTCCGCTCGGGTAATGACAGAGAGTTCTTCATTGGTTGCGACACGGTTTGAGCTATTGGGCCACTTGTGTCTATAAAATCCTTGTGTGACTTGCAAGGTCGTCAATGGTGGCCTTTAAGTCTCTGAGTGATTCTTCAGATTTCTGATGTTGGCGACGAAATTCCTCATTGGCCTTAGTTTGGGTATCAATGAAGTCTTCCATCATCAATTCCAGTCTAGACTTCTGTTGTTGCTGCCCATACCCCCCTGATGGTTGGGAGTTTCCTTAGTTATTCTTATAGGAGAAATTCGGGTTATTCCTCCATCTGGGATTGTATGTACTGGAGTATGGGTTGTTGGACCTTTGATTATAGTCCCCAACCGCATCAGCATGCTCAATCTGCTCTTCTGAGGTTCCCTGCCCTCCATAGTGGTCCTCTCGATACGCTACTGCTCCCTCTCCAAAGTCAATGGCCGAGCATGCAGATGAAGGATTCAAAGATTCGAACCGTCTGCTGAGAGCGTCCATCTTTACTGCTAGGTGGTCCATGGAGTTGACAGTGTATCGTCCTGTTGCAGGCGTTAGTTGACCATGTTCGGAAGCCCATTGATGGTGGTTCTAGGCCACCTCTTCTATCAGCTTCTCTGCTTCCTCTATGGTCTTATTCATAAGTGCTTCTCTTGCAATAGAATCCAAGGACATCTTCATGTCGTACGTGATCCCATTGTAGAAGATGTGGATCACCATCCACCTTTCCAGTCCGTGGTGGGAGCATTGGTAGAGTAGGCTCTTGTAGTGATCCCAGGCTTCGAATAGGGACTCCCCCTCCTTCTGACAGAATCTTGTGATAAGATGGCGCATGTGAGCAGTCTTGCTTGGTGGGAAATATTTATTCAGGAACTGCTGCTCACATTGCTCCCATGTGGTGATGCTTCCCGAAGGTAGGGAGTGAAGCCATACCTTAGTCTTATCCCGCAATGAGAACGGGAATAGGCTCAGGCGGATCGCGTCAGAAGGGACTCCGTTCATCTTCATTGTCGAGCAGATTTCTAGAAATGTCTCTAGGTGCCTGTTCGGGTCTTTAGTCGTAGCTCCCCTGAATTGACTTTGTTGGACCATATGTATAAGTGATGGTTTCAGTTCATAGTTGTTTGCTGAGATAGATGGTCCAGCTATACTCGGCCTAAATCCTCTAGCGCTAGAAGCTGCATAATCCCACAAAGGTCGGCTACCTATATGTACTTCGGATGCAGCTTGATCCTCCATCCTCTTCAATTCTACTCTCTAATGATGATAGGTTCATTCGATTTCTAAGTCGATCGGAATTAGGCCTTCTAATCCTAAGCGTCTAAGCATACGAAGAACCGATCCACAAAAATTAGGAGTGCTACCAAATTCTTAGAAGCAGGAAATAAAACAATATAACTAATAAAAGAAAAGATACAATAAGGAAATAAAAAACTACTGCTAAAAATAAAAATCAAAAACTAAATCTAAATATGGAAAACTTAGAACTAAAGTAAATAAGGCAAATTAAAAAGAAAATAAAGCAAGTAAATAAATCTAATCTTAAATTCGATCCAATTCTCGACTGCTCGATTCGATATCGAATCGATCAGTCCCCGGTAACGACGTCAAAAACTTGATGCACATGAACGCTACCTTAAATCTCGTGACGGAGGCCATCGAGGACTCAAAGTGCATGCTCACGCTCAATGCCTGCAAGTGCATGGATGTCGTCAAGTAATAAAAGATTATCCATTCCACAGGGATTAGGATTCAAATACCGATTTGTTCAGTGGGTGAAATTGTTCGGATGTAAAATCTAGAGGTTTCGATTGTGAGGGTTGTCAGTGGACTAAACTCTAGTACAGTGTCACACGAAGGAAGAAAGGAGCGTGCCGAGATCTTTAAAAGGGATTCTAGAACTTCGGTTTCGCTTGTGTGTCGCAAAACATGCTATCAACTGGACGTTGTCTAAACGTCTAACTATGGTTTTGTGGAAGGGACATCATACACTCTCCCGATGAGCCACCGCATCTATCGGGAGCTATCTCTGTCTTACAAGGACGGGATAGGTGGTACGAGGATGCCAAATCAATCCTTGTGATGAATCGTTTTCAGTTCCATCGCATCCTTTTACCCACGGTTACAGGAGATCAGGTTTACCCCTAGGTTCCTTTTATAAATCTCCTAAATCTTAGATACGAGGGATGTCATCCTCATATCGCCTAAGCACAGTAGGTAGAAAACCAAACACTCATAGATATTAGTATAAACAATTTCTAATTGCAAATTCAAATTCAAAAGCAGAATTCAATTTGAAGCAACATGTCATGCGCACACAAGCTACTCCTTAATCCTAAAATCGAAGGAACTAAGAGGAGAATCACAAGGCATGTTCATGTTCGAATATATCAGAAATAAAATGCAAGAACAAAAGATTACAATGTCGATGTGGCCTTCTCTCTGGCGCTGAAGTGCAGAACTTGGATCTCCGGCGGCATTCTTCCTCCCCGTTGTGAGTTCCCGAAGCTTTTTAGGGCTTCGGTGTGTCGTCCAAGCCGTCGTGCCTCTCCCCTAGGGTTTGGGCGAAGCCATCCTTATATAGACATCACCTCGTAATGCTACAAAATCCAAAAAAAACCCTAGTCACGTCAATCTGTTGGGCCGCCACACAACCGTGTGTTTCCACACTGCCAGGTCGTGTGCGGCCCTGGGGTGGCTGATCTCGTCCATTGGATATGGCCGTGTGTAGCCACATGCCCTGGCCATGTTCCATTCTGCGTCTAGCTACAAAATGTCCTTTTTCTCCGAAAGTGCGCCTTTTCCCCCGAAATGTTATCCTATACACAAAAGTACAAAGAGCAGACCTCCGAACCAGAAAATAGGAAATGCGTGCAAAATAGAGTGACATATGCATAAAACTAACATAAAATGTAATGAGATGTGAGCGAAAACTACTCCTAAAATCCTATATGTTTTGCTCACATCATCGATCCAACATTTGGTATCAGAGCGGGGGCGCTCAGATTCGGTGCAACCATCGGTCGAGCACTTTTCTTTTCGTGTTTGTATTGTTTAAAGCTATTTTCTACACTACTAATCCAAGACCAAGTCTTATAATTTTCTTATTGTTTGTGTTTTTTGCGAGGTATTTAAATGGTCCACCTTGAGGGATATAGTACCGCTCGACCTCCGTTCTTTAACGGAGATGACTTCAGCTATTGGAAGGGTCGATTGGAGTATTTTATTTAAAACACAAAAGATTGTCATCCAAATCGACTTTGCTTTACCTACCAATGACCAACGGGAACCATTGGACTATGACAAGTGGACCAACGCAACGAAACATCAAATCAAATCCAATACAAAAGCAACCCAGATCTTACAATGCGAATTGGCCAAAGAGAAACTCAACCGGGTCCCCTTCATTAGCATGCACCATGTAGCTTCGGGATAGGCTCACCAAATTACACGAAGGAACCGCTGACACTAAGATATGTAAACGGGACTTACTTCTCAATAAATAGTTTAATTTAAAAATGCAGGACAACGAGATGACCACTTAACTTCATGCTAGGATCCAAGACTTCATGAACGGCCTCCACTCTATTGGACAAAAGGTAGAAAACCGAGACATAGTAAGGTATTCTCTTAAGGCTTTCCCTAGGACTGCTTTGTGGGCATCCATGGATGATGCTTACAAAGTTTCTAGACATCTTTCTAAAATTAGGTTAGATGAATTATTTTCAGAATTTGAATTGCATGAACAGTCGAACTCAACCCCGGTCGAGAAAAGTATAGCCTTGATTGCAGGCCTCCACCCGAAGAAGACGAGTCTGAATCAAAGTTAGACGAAGAAGTGGAGACCGAACTAGTCAATCTAGTTCAAAAGATGATCAAGCATAGAAGGCGACCAACCAAGCCAACAACGGAGAAGAAACCCAACCCAAAGTCAAAGCTACAAGTGCTATGAGTGCAATAAGAAGGGGCACTTCAAGTTCAAATGTCCTCAGCTAAAGAACAAGAAACCGCAAATCAAGAAAGCACTGAACGCAACGTGGAAGGAATCATCGGAGGAAGAAGAAGACCAAGTCAACAACTTGGCTTTCATTGCAAGACCAACAGAGTCCGAGTCCAAGTCTGAGCCCGAAGCCAACAATGAGTCCAAATTCAAGACCGACAGAGTTCGAGTCCAAGTCCAAGCTCGAAGCCGACAATGATTCCGGATCCGACGCCAAGCCCAAATTCAAGACAAGCCACAGATTCGTATCCGTCTCAAAAGAATCAATCAAGGTGAGTCGCTCATTAATTAACACTCTATATGATGCCATTAAATTTTTCAATAAAAAATTAACTAAATCCAAAATTGAAAGTCGAGTTGTTGCTTAAGTAGGTTAAACTCCTTAAGCATAAGGCTACCCTAACCCCTTCAACTAGCCAAGTTCAGGAGGGAAACTCAACTCAAGTTAAAAAAAACTTGAGGAAGAGAATTCTCTCTTGAAAGGGCAAGTTCAAGGGCTTAGGAAGTCGTTGGAAAGATTCACGTTGGGATCTAAGAGTCTTGACCTACTTCTTGGATCGCAAAGAGCCATGTACAATAAGGCCGGACTCGGGTTTAAGATAACAAATACATCATTTATGTCAATCGTAAATTGTAATAGTAGAAGAATCCAAGAATGGGTCTCTAAGACCGTTTTAACATTGCAACTAGAATAAACTAAGTATTGGGTTCCCAAAGATCAAATCCACTATGTGGATAGACCATATCAATTCAATGATCTAGGGGGAGCCAATACTAAATTTGTGTGCTCAATTGCTTGATTAATTTAGTTTTGCATGCCTAGTTAGTTATTATTTGCTTAATTTAGAATGGTTAGATACGACTAATGGTTAATTAATCATGACAATATAGTATTAGGACGCGGTGAGATGATAGTACATTAGGAAAATGAAGTCACGTGTATCTAGGTTAGATAAGGAGTATCTAGATTATGCACTTGGCTAAGTGGAACTGACTAAAGCTATCTCACCACATCCTAAACTAGTTAGACCAGAATTTAACCCTAAATTAAATTAAGTGCACAATTTCTTAAGTTGGCTTTCTCTAAGGAAGTGGTCATTGTTTCGTTCAAAGAAGGCCTCTATGCCTCGCTACGACCTAGTAGCCCTCTTTTGAAATATTCACTTAACTAACTAAAGGTTAAATCCAAATCTAACCCAAGGTTAATAAATTTTCAAATCATTAAAATTAACTAAGTAAAATTGAAAGCCATCTCACAAAACATATAAGGTTAATATGATTGATCATGTAGAAAGGGTGAGATGAATCTTAGGTTAAAAACTTCTAAATCGATTTAAAATTCCAATATCCGATCCAACTACTATATGTGTAGGGTCAATGGATATTGGACAGTGGGTGCTCCAGATATATGATCGGAGACCAACTGAAGTTTATGAAGCTCAGATTCCAAAACATAGGATCGGTAGCCTTCAGAAACAACGAAAAACTCAAAATCATTGGATTAGGTGATATTGAGCTAAACTTAAATTTTATAATACATAAAGTCTTATTAGTAGAAAAATTTGAGTTTAATCTTTTAAGTGTTAGCCAATTATGTGATACTAGTTATAAATATATCTTTTTACCAAATGAATGTTTAATTAAAAATAATGATTGCTCAAAAATCATACGGGAATTAGGAATAATAATATTTACACAATAAATCTACGCAACTCCTCAACCAAGTGTCTAATGATATAGCAAGAGGAATCGTGGATGTGACACAGATGACTGGACCACTACCATCCAAGACTTATACGTAAAATAAGTCATAATGGTCCAGTTAGAGGTCTACCCAAATCAGATAACTTAGAAAATAAAATATGTAATGTGTTGGAGATTTGACGTCGCTAGAGGGGGGTGAATAGCGCGTGTTTGTTCGTTGATGGAATTCGATCGTGATCGTCTCTACAATTTCGTTAGTGCACAGCGGAAATAGAAATAATACAATAATGAAATAAACAATCACACACGAACACAATTGTTTAACGTGGTTCGGAACTGCACGGTTCCTACTCCACGGATCGGGTTCGTATGAACCTTAGCGATGTCAATCACACACCACTATAAAACACTCCTTCTCGGAACAATCCAGAGGCGGAGAAACCTCGTACAAGATGATTACAACAATAATCAAAAGCTACAAGCAAATATAATGAAATACAAAGCAAGACTAGTAAAGAAAAACACTTTACAAATGCTTTTGAATGCTTGATCGCTAGGTTGATCGAGTAGCACTTGGAGACCCTGAATTGCAGCAGCAACTCGCCCCAAATTGCCTCAAAGAACCATGCCAATTTCCTCCATCATGAGCTCCTTATAAAGCTTTAACCTATGCTGGAAAAAGTCGATCAGTCGACTGATGCCACTGTTATCGTGAGACAACGGCTAGATCCATGCTGGATAAGTCCAACGGATCTACCATCAGTCGACTGATGGTGTCCTCACTCGACTGCTGGTCCCAGCGGTCGAGTGAGACTACACTCTGTGGTCAAATTCCCGAGCACCAGTCAACTGATCATGTGATCAGTCGACTACTAGGCCACTTCCCACAATCAAACCCTAATTGACTCGGTCCAGTCACATGGCACCAGTCGACTGGCACACCTCAACCATGAGGTTTTTAGCCCAAGTATGGTTCCCCCATACTTGCTAGACCACCCTTAGCCTAGACCTAAGCCTTCTAGCCACCTCCATCAGCCTCACGCCTCTCGGATCCCTCCAAGTCATCCATGACTTGTTCATCCATCGTGCTAGCCTTTAAGTGTTTCCATCGGCTATGTCATGCTAACGGTGTCTACACCGCCAAGGCACATTGGACTTACACTGCCAACCATTGGACTTATGCTGCCAAGACTCCCGCTTGGACTTTACGCCGTCAATATCAAACCCTTGGACTTCTCAAATGCCAAGACTCAATCTTGGACTTTCCCTTGTCAACCCATGTTGGACTTTTTATGCCAAGACCCATGCTTGGACTTTCCCAAATTCCAAGTGTCCCACTTGGACTTTCCCAAATGCCAAGTGTCCCACTTGGACTTCTCTTGCCAACTCATGTTGGACTTTTCATTGCCAAGACTCATGCTTGGACTTTACCAAATGCCAAGTGTCCCACTTGGACTTTCCCATGACAATTACATTGTCATATATTTTTGTCGAACATCAGAACATCACTCGAGTCAAACTCAAGTCCTGGTCAATCATGACCTGGGCCGATTGCACCAATAATCTCCCCCTTTTTGATGTTTGACAAAAACCAAACAAAACATTGAGTTAGAACACTAACTCAAATCTCTTACCAATTATCCCAAAATGGTAATCTTAAAAATTCTCCCAATGTTCTCCCCCAAACATTACATTCTCTCCCTTTTTGACTAACATCAAAAAAGGTCTTCTCTCCAAGGAGGTCAAAGTCTCACGTCCCAATGAGATCTTACAATCTCCCTCTTGGTCTAAAAATACCTAGGATGCCTACCATCTTCCTAGTGATAAGTCCTATATCACTCAAGAGAGACAATCCTATTCACTCTCCCAATTTCCAAATTGGGTATCAAAAACCCATCAATTTTCCTAATTGATGATACTCTCCCAATAACTTCTCCCCTTCAAGGAGAAAAACACATCCATCATCCCAAGATGGATACCTCCCCCTAAAGGCTTACTCCCCCTTGACCATTGCACCAACAATGTCCTTGGGAAGTCCCTAAGCCAATAGGAACTCTAAGCCATCAAAATCAAGGTTAAAAATTCAACATTGAACTTTCCAACACCTTAAAATTGATACAAACCCTAAAAACCTCTCCTAATCCATATCCAATGGATTTTCACACTTCATCATGCTTCCCAAAGCATATCCTAGGGTTAGGAGTGGTTAGGGACCTTAACCGCAGCTGAAATTGAGTTAAACAACCTTGGTTACCCGAATCAGCTATCGAGTGATTCGAAATCATCGATCGACACGCATCATCGATCATTTCAATTATCAGAAACGAGTTTTGGAAAATCGTAACCAATTATACGTATACCGAAAAATCACGAAATTTGATACGTATAATACTTATGACCAATACAATGGGTGAAAAATGTTTGAAAAATATTTTACCCATAAAATAGCAAAATTGATACAAAATCCAAAAGTGACTAAAAACTTTAAAGTTTAAGCTCACTTTGTATCAATCTCATCAATGGTGATTGCTATCAAAAGATAGACTTCACCAAGATTTTTCAAAATGATTTTAAAATGTTTTCAAAACCCTATTTTGGATCATATTCCTTGGGCTCTATGTACATGACTTGTACACATGCTCTCCCAATGATCCACTAATAAAATTAGATGAGTTATAGTCCATCTAGATGCAAAAACTATGCACCTTGAACTCAACTCATCCTAGCATCTCACATATATCTAGGGTGTATAAATACACATACGTGTCAATTGGATGTGAGATGTGGGTTTTTGGTTCACTTAATCTAGGGTTTCATGCATCTTCTAAGGCAACCCTACTTGATTCCCTTATACATGGGACTCCAAGTCATGTCATAGTCCTTATATCAATTTTAATCAATTAAATGCATGAAATGTATGATCATGGCATAAATAATAGCATTATTAAAACATGGCCAATGATCATGATGTCATGGCATATGATAAAATCTAAAAACACATGACATTTAAAAAAAAATAATCCTAAAACATGATCATGACATTTAAATGATAAAAATAAATATGATGTCATGGCATGTTATATGGCAAACAGGACATGGCAAATAAAAGGTGTAGGTATAAGCATACCTAAATTTTAATATTAATTTCCATTTGATATAATTAATTATATTTTGCCATATTTCTACTTTTCTCCCAAATGTGTCAAAAACCCAAAATGGCACACTAACTTCTAATCCTAAATTGTGCCAATTTGATCATTTTATCAAACTTCTCAATTGATATTGGCACATCCTAAAATCTTTTAGGATTAAAGCTCAAATATATTCCCAAGGTAACCATAACCTTGAAAATAACCTAAAGTGCCACCTTTGCCATGGTTGAGTTAACTACCTATCCAATCAAGGTTGGCACATCCTAACCCCATCTAGCGTGAATCAATCACGCTCTTTGGAACCCAAAATCGATTTGAGCTCCTAGGGTTAATTAGGTATTCCTTAGGGATTACCTCCCTAGATACCTCCCTAATGACCCTCCTAGGATTGTTAGCCTTGGTCATTGTGGTCTTACCTAGGTTGACTCTAGGGGTAACTCCCCTTGCAGCCTTCTTAGTGGTCACCCTAGGTTTCCTAGAAACCCTAGCCACTATGCACAAACTATGGTTACTCTTAGGGATAGCTTCCCTAGTAACCTTGGTCTTCTTAGACCTAGTTTGTGTTCCATAATCAAATAGAACACTATGGTAAGCCACCTTAGGCTTAGGTTTGTGACCCAAACCTTGCTTGCCCTTGGTTGACTTTTGACTTTGAGGTCCTAGGTGTTGACTTTGAGATCTAGACCTAGACTTTTGATCATTAGACCCTTTAAATTGAGTTTGTATATTCCTAAGGGTTTTTTCTAGTTTCTTAAGCCTTGACCTCAAGGCTTGGTTTTCGAATTCTAATTGCCCAATTTTTGAGTTTTGATTTAAACCATGGGCATTGTCCTTTCTAGGCATATGCCTAGTCCATTTAGGGTTAAAACCTAAGTGTTCTTGTATTTTCCTAATAGATTCCTTAGGTAAGATTTTTCTAGGGACATTAGTCCCAAATTTCTCCTTATTTCCTAAGTGGACCTTTTTAGCACCTAAACAAATATGTCTATTACTTCTAGCATGCTTTTCATGTACAATAGCAAGAGAATTAAATCTTCTAGCATGCTTTTGCCTATTAACTAAGGAAGGTGCATTATTGAAATATACCTTAGGGTTTGCCTTGGATGCTCCCCCTACATGTGTAGCTCCCTCTTTGGTCTTTTTGCTCCCCCTAGGACATTGATTCCTATAATGTTCTTTTGAATTGCACTTGAAGCATATAATGTGCTCCTTGCCTTTAGATGTTGGGGAACCGGCATCCTTGACTTTTGGTGTCGGTGGAGCTTTCCTAACCTTCTTTGGGCATTTGCTCTTGTAATGCCCAAATTCCCTACACTCAAAACACATGATATGATTTTTATTAGAAATTGATATGTTTGAGTTACCTAGGGTCGTGGCGGAAACTCGAGCTTGCTCTTCCTCTTGACCGGAAGTAGAGGCTTCTTCTTGACTTGGCTCTTGCTCCGAAGTGGATGGTCTAACTTCCTTCCCCTCAATCCTAGAGGTGGAGGACTCCTCCAATTCTTTCACCTCCTCTTCCACCGATTCGGAAGTTGATTCCCTATCAACTTCCGAATCCCCACTTTTTTGTGAGGATGAGCTTTCTCCTTCTTGGGTCATGGATGGTTCTTCATGGAGCTTGGCTAATTTTTCCCATAGCTCCTTGGTGTCTTGAAATTCACCTAAACTAGACAAAATATCATTTGGTATTAAATCTTCTAAAAGCTTTATTACCTTGATTTCGATCTTGAACTTGAGACGTTGCTCTCGTATCCACTTCTTCAATTTCAAGATGTTTCCATTTTTATCCCGAGGAGGTTCAAAGCCTTCTACGAGGATGAACCAATCATCTATATCCATCATCAAGAACGTCTCCATTCTTGATCTCCACGCCCAAAAGTCTTCTTGATCATATGGCGGTGGAGTGTTGATGTCCGATCCAAGCTTGTCTTGGAATTCCATCTTGTTCCTCTAGCATCTTGACTCCGGGTTGTTAATCCGTAGAAGAGCCCCGGGCTCTGATACCACTTGTTGGAGATTTGACGCCGCTAGAGGGGGGGTGAATAGTGCATGTTTGTTCGTTGATGGAATTCGATCGTGATCGTCTCTACAATTTCGTTAGTACGCAGCGGAAATAGAAATAATACAATAATGAAATAAACAATCACACACGAACATAATTGTTTAACGTGGTTCGGAATCGCACGGTTCCTACTCCATGGATCGGGTTCGTATGAACCCTAGCGATGCCAATCACACACCACTATAAAACACTCCTTCTCGGAATAATCCGGAGGCGAAGAAACCTCGTACAAGATTATTACAACAATAATCAAAAGCTACAAGCAAATACAATGAAATACAAAGCAAGACTAGTAAAGAAAAACACTTTACAAATGCTCTTGAATGCTTGATCGCTAGGTTGATCGAGTAGCACTTGGAGACCCTGAATTGCAGCAGCAACTCGCCCCAAATTGCCTCAAAGAACCATGCCAATTTCCTCCATCACGAGCTCCTTATAAAGCTTTAACCTGTGCTGGAAAAAGTCGATCAGTCGATTGCTCGGGACCATCAGTCGACTGATGCCACTGTTGTCGTGAAACAACGGCTAGATCCACGTTGGATAAGTCCAACGGATCTACCATCAGTCGACTGATCATACCCATCAGTCGACTGATGGTGTCCTCACTCGACTGCTGGTCCCAGCGGTCGAGTGAGACTACACTTTGTGGCCGAATTCCCAAGCATCAGTCGACTGCTAGGCCACTTCCCGTAGTCAAACCCTAATTGACTCAGTCCAGTCGACTGCCACATGGCACCAGTCGACTGGCACACCTCAACCATGAGGTTTTTAGCCCAAGTATGGTTCCCCCATACTTGCTAGACCACCCTTAGCCTAGACCTAAGCCTTCTAGCCACCTCCATCAGCCTCACGCCTCTCGGATCCATCCAAGTCATCCATGACTTGTTCATCCATCGCACTAGCCTTCAGGTGTTTCCATCGGCTATGTCATTGAGTAGCACTTGGAGACCCTGAATTGCAGCAGCAACTCGCCCCAAATTGCCTCAAAGAACCATGCCAATTTCCTCCATCACGAGCTCTTTATAAAGCTTTAACCTATGCTGGAAAAAGTCGATCAGTCGACTGCTCGGGACCATCAGTCGACTGATGCCACTGTTGTCGTGAGACAATGGCTAGATCCACGCTGGATAAGTCCAACGGATCTACCATCAATCAACTGATCATACCCATCAGTCGACTGATGGTGTCCTCACTCGACTGCTGGTCCCAGCGGTCGAGTGAGACTACACTCTGTGGTCGAATTCCCGAGCACCAGTCAACTGCTAGGCCACTTCCCGTAGTCAAACCCTAATTAACTCAGTCCAGTCGACTGCCACATGGCACCAGTCGACTGGCACACCTCAACCATGAGGTTTTTAGCCCAAGTTTGGTTCCCCCATACTTGCTAGACCACCCTTAGCCTAGACCTAAGCCTTCTAGCCACCTCCATCAGCCTCACGCCTATCGGATCCCTCCAAGTCATCCATGACTTGTTCATCCATCACGCTAGCCTTCAGGTGTTTCCATCGGCTATGTCATGCTAACGGTGTCTACACCGCCAAGGCACATTGGACTTACACCGCCAAGACTCCGCTTGGACTTTACGCCGCCAACCATTGGACTTATGCTGCCAAGACTCCCGCTTGGACTTTACGCCGCTAATATCAAACCCTTGGACTTCTCAAATGCCAAGACTCAAGCTTGGACTTTCCCTTGCCAACCCATGTTGGACTTTTTATGCCAAGACCCATGCTTGGACTTTCCATGCCAAGACTCATGCTTGGACTTTCCCAAATTCCAAGTGTCCCACTTGGACTTCCCTTGCCAACTCATGTTGGACTTTCCATGTCCAAGACCCATGCTTGGACTTTCCCAAATGCCAAGTGTCCCACTTGGACTTCCCTTGCCAACTCATGTTGGACTTTCCATTGCCAAGACTCATGCTTGGACTTTACCAAATGCCAAGTGTCCCACTTGGACTTTCCCATGACAATTACATTGTCATATGTTTTTGTCAAACATCAAAACATCACTCGAGTCAAACTCGAGTCCTGGTCAATCGTAACCTGGGCCGATTGCACCAACATAATGCATGTCAACATGGAAAACAAATTAAAACTTCACATAAATTAACTAATTAAGAGAGAACTAAAAATGTGCTTGAGCTCCCACACTTGGACCTTTTTGACTCATATGGAGCCAAGTCACTAAATGGTAGTCAATATTGTTTAGTAATAGTAGATGACTACTCTAGGTTTACTTGGGTAAAATTCTTAAAACATAAAAAGGAAACCTTGGATCATTTTTCTAATCTATGCAAGCTACTAGAAAATGAATAGAACTTAAGGATTAAAAGAATTAGACGTGATCATAGTGGTGAATTCAAAAATTATAAATTTACCAAATTTTATAATCAAAATGGATACCACCATGAATTCTTTTACCCTAGGGCCCCTCAAAAAAATGGATTAGTTGAACGGAAAAATAGAACCCTATAAGAGGCTGCTAGGACCATGTTGAACGAATATAGTTTACCTAATGGGTTTTGGGAAGAGGCAGTTAATACTGCTTGCTATGTCCAATATAGAACTTTAATAATTAAACGACACCAGAAAACTTCGTATGAAATATACTACAAAAAATTACCCAACATTAAGTACTTTAGAGTCTTTGGATGTAGGGTATACATATTAAATATAAAATATTACTTAGGAAAATTTAGCTATAAAACAACTATCGGCATATTTCTAGGATATTCAACCACTAGTAGAGCCTATAGTGTATATAACAATGAATCCTTAAACATTGAAGAAACAATTAATGTAATATTTAATGAAGGAAACAATCCTACAAAATCCGAAGTAGACATTTAATTAAACAACAAAAACTTAGAAAATGAAATTATACCTGAACCTAACCCACAATATGAATCAAGCGTAAATCCGAATCCAAACCAACCTAGAGTACAAATTTATCATCCAATTAACCAAGTGTTAGGTGATCCAAATCTAAGAGTTCGAACTTGGGTATCCTATAGAAATGTAAGATAAATTTCACTCATATCTAAAATTGAACCTAAAACCATAGAACAAGCTCTTCTTGACCCAAATTGGATCATTGCTATGCAAGAAGAGTTAGCTCAATTCACTAGGAGTCAAGTTTGGGAATTAGTACCCCCACCTAAAGGAAAAATAATCGTAGGAACAAGATGAGTATTTCAGAATAAACTTAATGATAAAGGTGAAGTCATAAGGAATAAATCTAGATTAGCAGCAAAAGGATTTAGTCAAGTAGAGGGGTTAGATTATGAAGAAACCTATGCACCTGTAGCAAGACTTGAATGAATTAGAATGTTGCTAGCCTATGCTTCACATAGAGGATTTAAATTATTTCAAATGGATGTCAAGTCAGCATTTCTGAATGGATTTATCAAAGAATAGGTGTATGTTAGCCAACCACTAGGATTTGAAAACTTAAACCAACCTAACCAAGTACTTAAACTTAGGAAAGCCCTATATGGATTAAAGCAAGCACCTAGGGCTTCGTATGAAAGACTATCTATTTATATAAAATATAAAGGATTTAATCAAGTATTAATTGACCCAACTTTATTCGTAAAAACTACAGGAAAAGAAATATTTATAGCACAAATCTATGTAGACAATATAATATTTGGAACAACAAACACAACATTTCTAAATGAATTTATTTCACTAATGGAAAGTGAGTTTGAAATGAGTTTAGTAGGTGAACTCACTTTTTTCTTAGGCTTACAAATAAAACAAACAAGAGAAGGAATCTATATGCATTAAAATAAATACGCTAAGGAGTTAATTAGTAAGTTTGACATGCAAAATGCTAAAGAAATTAATACACCTATGGCAACTAATGTAAATATTGGAGAAGATTTAAAAGGAAAAACTATAGATTTAAGATACTATAGGAGTGCAATAGGTAGCCTTCTGTACTTAACTGCAAGCCGACCTGATATACTTTTTACAGTAAGTATGTGTGCAAGATTTCAGTCTTGTGCCAAAGAATCACACCTATCCTTAGTAAAAAGAATCTTTAGATATATAAAAGGAACACAAAATGAAGGGATTTGGTATCCTAGGTCAAATGAGTTTGAACTAATCAGCTACTCCGACTCGGATTATGTCAGTAGTAAACTCGATAGGAAAAGTACGAGTGATTGTTGCAAACTTCTAGGATCAAGTCTTGTTAGTTGGTGTAGTAGAAAATAACATTGTGTTGGTTTGTCTACTACTGAAACAGAATACATAGCAATAGGTGAGTGTGTAGCTCAACTTCTTTGGATGAAGCACACTAAAAGATTTCCAACTAAACTTTAGTAATACCAAAGTCATGATTGATAATATTAGTTCAATTAATTTAACTAAAAATTTTATATATCATTCTAGAACTAAACACATAGAAGTAAAACACCATTTTACAAGAGAACATGTAGCTAATAGAGACGTAAAACTTGAATATGTGGAATCTAAATCAACCCTAGCAAATATTTTTACTAAACCATTACCTGAAGCAGAGTTTAGTTTTCTTAGACGAAAACTAAGTGTGTGTGTGTAGTAGAGTAGGAATTATTTTTACTTACTATTTATCATTTTCTTTTATACTACATGGAACTAGCATATGACTAACCTTAGAAAGCATGAGCCTATAGTTTTAAGGAGCCAACACATCTCACAACACATAGGTTTAATGTGATTGTGTACTGAGTCACGTAAATGGGCGTGAGATGTTAAGACCTTACTCCTGATTCCAGATGTAGAACAAGTGCATGAGTCATGAAGTATAATTTTTCAAAGTAAACAAATCTAACCAAGACTTATTCCTTATCTAATATCAATTGAGTCAGGATAAAGTTGAACATGCTCTTAAGGACAATTTATTAGATGAGTTATTTTGAAAATATTATTTTACAAAAAGGACATTTTCTTGGATTCATAAAGGTATTTAGTTATTTTATTTTATCATGTGAACAAATGAAAATGAACTTAAGAAAATTTCACAAATTTTATGGTAAACATTCACCTTAAAAATGCACTCCTCATTAAATTATTTTTGATATATGACAAAAGGGGGAGAGAAAGGTTAAGGTTAAAGTTAAGAGGTTAACTAATTTTTTTCTAAAAGTTAAGAACTTAATATTTGTTTTTCAAAACACACCTAGGGTTAAGGGGGAGATTTTGAAAATTTTTAATGCTTACTATTCTCTTAACTTTGAATTGGTTTGTCATATATAAAAAAGGGAGAGATTGTTGGTGCAGGGGCACCAGATAATCGAACCTAGGGTTTTGATAATGTAAAAGATTCAAAGTCAAGCTATTTTGTTATCTTATATGTTATACTAAGTGTGCAGGTAATGTATTAGACTTTGCTAAGGTCAAAGATGCTAGGAGAATCTCGGGACGAGAAACCTCGGTGGTCGGGTGACGCTAGGAGAATCTCGGAAGGACCACTATGGGATAGTGGTACCTAGAGTTGCGTGCAGCACTTGGCCACTTGTCTATAGTGGTAGTTTAAGTGGCTAGCAGCAGGGACCCCTTATATGTGGCTAGATAGCTACTTACTCATATTTCCTATTGGTGCAATCGGCCCAGGTCATGATTGACCGGACTCGAGTTTGACTTGAGTGATGTTTTGATGTTTGACATAGAGAGTTAACATTGATGTTTGATATTAATATCTAATAATATTTTGGGAAGATTATTGGAACAATCGACCCGGGTCATGATTGACCGGACTCGAGTTTGACTTGAGGGAGACTTTAATGGTTGACTAGGGTTGACCATGTGATTATTGGAAAGTCCAAGCATGAGTCTTGGCAAGGTAAAGTCCAAGTCTTGAGTACTTGGCATGGAAAGTCCAACATGGGTTGGCAAGGGAAAGTCCAAGCTTGAGTCTTGGCATTTGAGAAGTCCAAGGGGTTTGATATTGGCGGCATAAAGTCCAAGCGGGAGTCTTGGCAGCATAAGTCCAATGGTTGGCAGCGTAAAGTCCAAGCGGAGTCTTGGCAGCGTAAGTCCAATGTGCCTTGGCAGTGTAGACACCGTTAGCATGACATAGCCGATGGAAGCACCTGAAGGCTAGCGCAATGGATGAACAAGTCATGGATGACTTGGAGGGATCCGAGAGGCGTGAGGCTGACGGAGGTGGCTAGAAGGCTTAGGTCTAGGTTACGGGTGGTCTAGCAAGTATAGGGGCACCATACTTGGGTTAAACCTCATGTTTGAGGTTAAAACCTCATGTTTGAGGTGTGTCAGTCAACTGGTGCCATATGACAGTCGATTGGTGTGAGTAAACTAGGATTTGACTGTGGGAAGTGTCGTGATTTGCCCGAAGGTGGGCGATCGGCTGGCAGCTCAGCCGATCGTGATCGTGTGATCAGTCGACTGATGCTTGAGAAATTCAGCACAGAATGGAGTCTCACTCGACTTCTGGAGCTAGCAGTCGAGTGAAGGCTCGATTAGTCGACTGATGTCCTATTCGTTGGATTTTTCCAGCGTGGATTACACCGTTATCTCACAGCAACAGTGTCATTAGTCAACTGATGGTCCCGATCAGTCGACTGATCGACGATTTCCAGCCCAGGCAGAAGCTTTAAATGGAGCTCGTGGAGGAAGAAATCAAAAACGGTTCTTGAGAGCTTTTGGAGGGATTTGTTGCTGCAAATCAGGGTCTCCAAGTGCAAGTCAAGCAACCAAGCATTCAAGCAATCAAAAGCAAAGTGTTGTAAAGTTTTCTTTACTTGTCTTTCGTATTTGTATTGTATATTATGTGTATTCATCTCTTACTATTGTAAGATGACTTGTAAGGGGTTTCTCCGCCTCCGACTTGTGTCGAGAAGGAGTATTTTATTAGTGGTGTGTGATTGGCATCACTAGAGCTCTATAGAGCTCGATCCATGGAGTAGAAACCATTCGGTTCTGAACCACGTTAAATACTTGTGCAATTGTGTGTTTGTCTATTTCGTTATTGCTATATTATTATTCCACTGCGCGCTAACGATTGTGTAGAGACAAACGCGAACGAATTCTATCAACGCATCCTACGACGCTATTCACCCCCCTCTAGCGGTCAACATTTCCTCTACAATTGGTATCAGAGCCCGGGGCTCTTCTATGGACTAACTGCCGAGAGCAAAACCCGCTAGAGGGAAGAAGATGGATCTTCAAGAAAGATGGGGCGATGACATAGCGATTCCACCCGCCTTCGACCGCGAAGATTTCACGTATTGGAAAGGTAGGATGGAATATTTTCTAATGTCAAATATAGAAAATTAGTTTGTCGTGATTATAGGATTTGATGCTCCGAGAGGAGAGAATGGAGAAATCTTCAAGATGAAGAGGTGGACCGAGGAGCAACGGTAAAAATTCAAGACAACCGTTAAGGTAACAAAAATGTTAGTTAATTTGATACCTAACGATATTTTGTCTAGATTAGGAAGCTATAGGGATGCCAAGGAATTGTGGAACAAGTTGGTCAAGTTCTATGACAATCCCGAATCGGTCCAAGAAGACTTGGAAGAGGGGGAGACCGAAGAAAAAGTTTCATCATCCTCACAAGAAAGTGAGGAGTCAACTTTCGGATCGAAGGAAGAAAAAGTAAAATGTTGGTGCAACAATGCTCCAAGCATTTATATGTTTTGATGTTTGGCTAATCATCTAAGTTAGGCAATATCTTGTGATCTAATTACGAATGTGTTTAAGTGACAGGGAAATCCAAGGATGAAGAACTTGGTAAAAGGAAGTCCAAGTATGATCTTGGCAAAGGAAGTCCAAGGGATGGACTTGGCGGCATAAGACCAAGCTTGTAGTCTTGGCAGCATAAAGTCCAAAGTGAACCTTGGCAAAGGAAGTCCAAAGTAAAGTCTTGGCAGCATAAGTCCAAGCTTGTAGTCTTGGCGGCGTAAAGTCCAAGCATTTGGCAACCCAAGACATGACGAAACCGAAGGAAGCTCTTGGAAGCGAAGCGCAAAGGATGAACAAGTCGCGGACTCGGAGGGATCCTGAAGGCGCAAGGCTTATTGAGGAGCTAGAAGGTTAAGTCTAGGTCTAGGGTATAAAATCAAGTATGAATTACTCATACTTGATGAGTATCAGTCGACTGATACGATGTATCAGTCGACCGTCGTCAGCGCTCGACCGAGTCGAATGAAATCGACCATCGATCGACCGCTTGATCGATCGATCGATCTGCGATCACCGATCAAAATGGCATCACCGATCGATCAAGGGAAATATCGTCACAAAATGCAGTCTCACTCGACTGCTGCCTTGATCACTCGACTGATCACCCCATCAGTCGACTGATGGAGGGATCAGTCGACTGATCACCTGACCGTTGGAAATTGTGGCTATGAATCTCCACGGAGATCGCGTTTCAGAAGCCGTTGGCTTCGGCGGCAGTCGACTGATGGCATGCATCAGTCGACTGCTCGACGCCCAACGGGAAAAATAGCCCCTCTTCTATAAAAAGGGGTCATGGGGAGCTTGGTGAAGCTAGTGCTCTTGCTCCTAACTATACTCTCGTGCTCACCAAGCCTTCCAAGTGTTTTTAGTGATTTAAATCCTCCTCTTCTCTTGTTCTTGATCATCCATCATTGTAAAGAAGAGGAGAGCATTGTAAGAAAGGTTTCTCCACCTTGGTTCATCCAAAGGAGGTTCTAGTGAAGGTTGATTAGGGCTAATCCACCTTACGGATTGCCGTGGAGTAGGAGCGTCATCTCCGAACCACGTACATCGGGTGTTAGCTTTGTTCTTGCTTTGATTTGTGTTTATATTTTGTATTGCTTCCGCTAACATTTTTGTAGAAAAGAAGAAAGGCTAATCACCCCCCCCCCTCTATCCATTCCAAGGGTCCTAACAAGTGGTATCAGAGCCTGGATAGCTTGGAAGATCTCACCATCAACCAAGACATCAATGGCTCTTCAAGAGGGATATAGCATCGCCAAGCCACCGCTCTTCGATGGGAGTCACTTTGCGTATTGGAAAGGTAGGATGAAGTACTATCTTATGAGTAATATTGAAATTTGGCATAGTGTTGTAGATGGCTTCGAGGAACCGGTGGATGAACATGGACATCCTATTCCAAGCAAGGATTGGACAAGAGAAATAAACAAGAAATTTGAATCAAATGCAAAGGTTGTCCTCACCATCCAATGCGGTGTCACAATGGAGCAACTCAACAAGGTGGGGCCTTTTGAATCCGCCAAGGAGCTATGGGAAAAGCTCATTGAGCTAAATGAAGGTTCCAAGGAGTCAAAGAGGGCCAAGAAGGACCTATTAATTGGACAACTTCAAGCCTTCCAAATGAAGATGCATGAAATCGTAAGTCAAATGCATGGAAGGTTCAAGGAAATTGTAAACGGACTCCATATCATAGGTGAGCGAGTCGACAACCGGGATTTGGTAAGGTATATCTTACAAGCATTTCCTAGAAATTCTTTATGGACGTCTATAGTTGATGCCATTAAGGTAACTAGGGATTTATCTCAAATTAAAATTGATGAATTATTTTGTGAGTTTGAATTACATGAGCAAACTAACATGTCCTCTAAGGAAAAGGGGTTAGCTCTATTTGTTGAAAAGAAGGACAAGAAAGAAAAGAAGAAGAAGGAAAGAAAAGAAGCATCATCATCATCCGAGTCGGAGGATGAGTCAAGTAGCGATGGGGACTCATCTAGTGAAATGGCAAATTTCGTCAAGAAGCTTTATAGAAAGTCAAGAGAGTTCAAGAATAGAGAAGCAAGAAAGGGGTCTCATTCCTCAAAAGGTAAATTTAATGGCAATTCAAGTTTTAGCAATAATGTGATTTGCCATGCTTGCAACAAGAAGGGGCATATAAAGCCGAATTGCCCGGAGCTAAAGAAGAAGGAAGAAAAGAAAAAGAAAAAGAAGGACAAGAAGGAAAAGAAGAAGAAGGAGGCCATGGTGGCTCAAACCACATGGGACACACCAAGTGTTGAAGACTCTTCATCCGATGATGAGCTTTGCCATATCACACGCCATGTGGCACTCATGGCATTAGAAGATGATTCCGGCACATCAAGTCAAGAAGATTCTTCAAGTGATGAATCGTCATCTAGTGACGATGAGGTAATGAATTCTCCCAAGGTTATGCTTCTCTATAAATCAATTGCGTATCTTAAAGAAGCTCTAGATAAGTCAAAATCTAAGGTTAAGAGCATGAAGGAAGAACTAAAGGCTATTAAAAATGAAAAACCTTCACATGTTGATTCTTGCATGCTTAAGGAAGAAAATGACAAACTTAAGGATGAAGTTAGTGAATTAAAAGCATGTTTAGAAAAATTTTCAAATGGCTCAAAGTGTCTTGATATGATTCTTAGTAGACAAAGGGCAGTTTATAACAAGGTCGGGTTAGGATATAAGCCAAAAGAAAAAGAAGTTGCTTATATTTCATTAATTAATAGGAAAGCAACCATTAAGGGTAAGGTTAAGAAAGCTTGGGTACCTAAGAAGTTTTTACTTAATGTTACCGGTCCAAATGTTTGGGTACCAAAAGCTTGTGTTTTTCATGTGATTTAGGTAGGAGAGCGAGGTATGTGGATTGTGGATAGCGGTTGCTCAACACATATGACCGGGGATGTGAGCAAGTTCTCCATAATTAAATATGTGAAGAAGGAAGCGGTGTCTTTTGGGAATAGTGGAAAACTCAAGATATTAGGTAGAGGTACAATTGAGGTATCCCCTAAAATTGTTATTCACAAAGTATTGCTAGTTGAAAATATGAAATTTAATTTATTAAGTGTTAGTCAACTTTGTGATGCAAACTATCATGTCTCTTTTGAATCCTCTAAATGCATGATTAGACACAAGGAATTAAATGATTGTATGTTAGTTGGATATAGGAAATCAAACATCTATTATGTTGATCTTTCATATGCTTCTAACATTTCTACTAAGTGTTTTGTTGAAAAAGAAGAGGAAAGTTGGCTATGGCATAGAAGATTGGGGCATATCAACATGAAAAACATAGCCAAGGTAGCCAAGATGGAGTTGGTCAAAGGGCTACCAAAGATCAAGTATGTCAAGAACAAATTGTGTGATGCATGCCAAGAAGGAAAACAAACAAAAGCATCACACAAAGGTAAAACCCTAACCAATACCTCTTTACCATTAGAATTATTGCATCTTGACTTATTTGATTGCCATAGTACTCCATCTTTAAATGGTAATAAATATTGTTTGGTTATAGTAGATGATTTTTCTAGGTATACTTGGGTCTATTTTATGAAACATAAGGATGATACCTTAGAAATAATCATAGGATTTAGTAAAAGGGTTGAAAATGAAAAGAGTCTCAAAATCAACCGGATCCGTAGTGATCATGGTGGTGAATTTGAAAATCTAAAATTTTCACAATTTTGTTTAGAGCAAGGGTACAAGCATGAGTTCTCTTGTCCTAGAACACCCCAACAAAATGGGGTGGTGGAAAGGAGAAATCGTGTCCTACAAGAGGCGGCTAGGACTATGCTTAATGCATATTCTCTACCTAGCTATTTGTGGGCGGAAGCGGTTAATACCGCTTGCTATATCCAAAATAGGGTTCAAATCCATAGGTTTTTAGGAAAAACACCATTTGAATTATGGAATGGGACTATACCCACAATTCATTATTTCAAAGTCTTTGGATGTAAAGTTTATATTCTAAACACCAAAGATAACTTAGGAAAATTTGAATCAAAAGCGGATGAGGAAATCCTAGTTGGATACTCATCCACAAGTAGAGGGTATAGAGTCTACAATAAGAGAACCAAAGGGATTGAGGAGTCTTCCAATGTTCAATTTGATGAAACTACTAGTACCTACCCTAGAAAGTCCTCCATTGATAAGGATATTAATGACAATAATCAAGACATTACCCAAAAACTTCAAAATTTGACCATTAGGGGTAATGATCAAGGGGGAGGAAGAGGAGACTCCGATGATGAAAGAAGGGTGGAAGATAACAATGATCAAATTGAAATCCCGTCTAGAAACCTAAGAATTCATCAAGACCATCCACTTGACCAAGTAGTAGGAGATCTATCTCAAGGAGTAAGAACTAGGTCATTTCATAGACCTCCTACTAGTCAAGTTGCTCTTATCTCACAAATTGAGCCCAAATCAATCAATGATGCATTACATGATCCGGATTGGATTTTGGCAATGCAAGATGAATTGGCTCAATTTGAGAGAAGTCAAGTGTGGGAATTAGTGCCTAGACCCAATGATAGCACCATAATTACTACAAGATGGGTCTTTAGGAATAAGCTAGATGATCAAGGAAATATCACTAGAAATAAGGCTAGGTTGGTTGCTAGGGGATTCAATCAAATTGAGGGGCTTGACTATGATGAAACTTATGCCCGGCAAGGTTAGAATCTATTAGGATACTCTTAGGGTATGCTTCCTTCATGGGATTTAAACTTTACCAAATGGATGTTAAATCGGCATTCTTAAATGGTTTTATTAAGGAGGAAGTATATGTAGAGCAACCACCGATTTGAGAACATAGATTATCCAAATCATGTATGTAAGCTTAGGAAAGCATTATATGGGTTAAAACAAGCTCCCCGGGCATGGTATGAAAGATTGTCATCCTTCTTAATTTCTAAGGATTTTAGAAGAGGCCAAGTAGATCAAACTTTGTTTATAAAGTCAACGTTAAAAGATATATTCATAGCTCAAGTATATGTTGATGATATCATCTTTGGGTCAACAAATGATGATCTTCTTCAAGACTTTATAAAAAATATGGAAAATGAATTTGAAATGAGTTTGGTTGGAGAGCTTACCTTTTTCCTAGGTTTACAAGTCAAACAAACCAATGAGGGTATTCATATTTATCAAACCAAATATGCAAATGAAATGATCAAGAAATTTGGTTTGGAAAATGCCAAAATTGTAACCACTCCTATGGCCACTAGCACTAGAATAGATAGTGATCATGAAGGTAAAACAATTGATCTTAAATTGTATAGGAGTATGATTGGTAGCTTACTATACTTAACCGCTAGTAGACCCGACATTTTATTTGCGGTAGGTATGTGTGCAAGATACCAATCTTGTGCCAAAGAATCACATTTGGTAGCCGTCAAAAGAATATTAAGATATATTAAAGGCACCCTAAATGTAGGACTTTGGTATCCTAGAACTAAGTCATTTGAATTGCTTGGTTATACCGATTCCGATTATGCCGGGTGCAAATTGGATAGGAAGAGTACTAGTGGTGGATGTCAATTTCTTGGGTCCTCCCTAGTTAGTTGGAGTAGTAGGAAGCAACATTGTGTTGCTTTATCAACCACCGAAGCCGAATATGTGGCTATGGGTGGTTGTGTAGCTCAATTACTTTGGATGAGACATACTCTTGTAGACTATGAGCTACTTCTCTAACATCAAAGTTTATTGTGATAATGTGAGTACCATCAACTTGACCAAAAATCCGGTACATCACTCTAGGACCAAGCACATTGAAGTGAAACATTACTTCATAAGAGATCATGTGGCAAGAGGGGACATTGAACTTAATTATGTAGAATCTAAGTCCAATCTTGCCGATATCTTCACCAAAGCTCTTCCCGAAAATGAATTTTCATTTTTAAGGAGAGAGCTTGGTATGTGCTTTGTAGAGTAAAATTCTAGGTTTGCATGATCCCATGTTTATATGTTATCTTTATACCTTGATACATCTCACAAAAAGCCTTAAGAAACCTTGATTTTTGTATTGAGACACTTAGAACCATGTGAGATGATAGGGAAGGTGTACTTGGCTCATCATGCTTGTTATGATGCATTACTATGAGTCAATGACACACCTAGAGACATAAATACCTTATGGACCAACCATTGGGAAGGCTTGTATTCAAGTAATGAGTACATAGCTCTAAGAACATGGTTGGAAATTCCAAATCATATATATTTTAAACTATGTTCATTATATTTTGGAAAACAGTTTTACAAAGGTTGAAAATTCTTTAGAACTTTTGTAAGTTTCCAAATTTGTATCAATCTTGAAATGTGGAAAACATATATTTTTCAAATTATTTTTCCTTAATAAAGTATGATTTCAGAAATGTGTACGCAAAATTTCGTGATTTTTCGAGATTTCTGGAATTTCTACCGCATTTCTGAAAATGGGCTGAAAAGGCTGAAATTTCGATTTCAGGCGTAGCAGTCGACTGGTTCAGATACCAGTCGACTGATACACTGGGTTTTCTGATAATAAGCTCCATTTTCTGATATTTGGTGTATTTTTGATGTCCTACCACTCTAGTATGATAATATTGCGTATAAACGAGTTTTAGGACTGCTTAATACAGTGGTTTAGGGGGAGTTTCAATAAATTCTATCCTTTTATCCCCAAAACCATTGTTGGTGCAAAGTTAGGATTTAACTTTTGAATTTTAGATTATGCTTTGCTTCAAATATAATTTACATCCTATCTTGGATTAAGGGGGAGCTTAATTTCGATCTAATACCTTAGTCCAAGATCCAACATTCTTAATTCTTTCATCCTTCTCTTTTTGATGTATGTCAAAGGGGGAGAAGGAATGCTTAAGTTAGATGATTATGTGTGTATCTTTAAAGACCTAACTTAAATGATTGTCAAACATCAAAAAGGGGGAGATTGTTGGTGCAACAATGCTCCAAGCATTTATATGTTTTGATGTTTGGCTAATCATCTAAGTTAGGCAATATCTTGTGATCTAATTACGAATGTGTTTAAGTGACAGGGAAATCCAAGGATGAAGAACTTGGTAAAAGGAAGTCCAAGTATGATCTTGGCAAAGGAAGTCCAAGGGATGGACTTGGCGGCATAAGACCAAGCTTGTAGTCTTGGCAGCATAAAGTCCAAAGTGAACCTTGGCAAAGGAAGTCCAAAGTAAAGTCTTGGCAGCATAAGTCCAAGCTTGTAGTCTTGGCGGCGTAAAGTCCAAGCATTTGGCAACCCAAGACATGACGAAACCGAAGGAAGCTCTTGGAAGCGAGCGCAAAGGATGAACAAGTCGCGGACTCGGAGGGATCCTGAAGGCGCAAGGCTTATTGAGGAGCTAGAAGGTTAAGTCTAGGTCTAGGGTATAAAATCAAGTATGAATTACTCATACTTGATGAGTATCAGTCGACTGATACGATGTATCAGTCGACGGTCGCGCTCGACCGAGTCGAATGAAACCTCGACCATCACCGACCGGGCTTGATCGATCCGGATCGATTCTCGCGATCGATCGATCAAAATGGCATCGATTGGATGATCAAGGAAATATCGCCACGCGAATGCGATCTCACTCATCGGCGCCTTGATCACTGATCGGTGATCACCCATCGATCGATCGATGGAGGATCGATTGATCACCTGGCCGTTGGAAATTGCGGCTACGAATCTTCGCGGAGATCGCGTTTGCCGTTGGCCGCGTTAAGCGCAATGATCGATGGCATGCATCGGCCGACCGATCGACGCCTAACGGAAAAACAACCCCTCTTCTATAAAAAGGGGTCATGGGGAGCTTGGTGAAGCTAGTGCTCTTGCTCCTAACTATACTCTCGTGCTCACCAAGCCTTCCAAGTGTTTTTAGTGATTTAAATCCTCCTCTTCTCTTGTTCTTGATCATCCATCATTGTAAAGAAGAGGAGAGCATTGTAAGAAAGGTTTCTCCACCTTGGTTCATCCAAAGGAGGTTCTAGTGAAGGTTGATTAGGGCTAATCCACCTTACGGATTGCCGTGGAGTAGGAGCGTCATCTCCGAACCACGTACATCGGGTGTTAGCTTTGTTCTTGCTTTGATTTGTGTTTATATTTTGTATTACTTCCGCTAACATTTTTGTAGAAAAGAAGAAAGGCTAATCACCCCCCCCCTCTAGCCATTCCAAGGGTCCTAACATAAAAGAGGTGGAAGAGACCTCCACCTCTAGGATTGAGGGGGAGGAGATTGGAGCATCCTCAACACCGGAGCAACAAGAAGAACCATCTACATCCGGTCGAGAGGAAGAGCAAGCCCAAGAGACCCTCACCACCGAATTAGGTAACTCAAGCAATTTGGTTTTAAATAAAAAATATATAATATACTTTGAGTGTAGGGAATCCGGGCACTACAAGAGCAAGTGCCCAAAAAAAGTCAAAAAAACTCCACCGACACCTAAAAGTCAAGAAAAGTCAAAGGAAGTCGGAGCCTCGACAATTAAAAGTAAGAAGCACGTGGTGTGCTTCAAGTGTCACCAAGAAGGATATTATAGGAGTCAATGTCCTATGGGGAAGAAAAAGGGGCAAGAAGGAGCAACTCATGTAGGGGGAGCTAAGGCTAACCCTAAGGTATACTTCAATAGTGCACCTTCTAGTTTTTGTAGTAAAAAGCATGCTAGAAATAATGTTAATTCACTTGTTATTGCCCATGAACATAAGCATGCTAATAGGAACGAGTATTTTTGTTTAGGAGCTAAAAATGTCCACTTTTCAAATAAGGAGAAATTTGGGACTAATGTCCCTAAAATAAATTTATCTCAAGACAAATCTAGGTCAAATAATTCTAGACCAATTCTACTTAGAGAGACAATTAGAAAGGTTCAAGAGCACCTAGGTCTTAACCCCAAATGAACTAGGTATATGCCTAGGAATAATAATGTCCAAGGATTAAATCAAAATTCTAAAATTGGGCAATTAGAGGTTGAAAATCAAGCCTTGAGGTCAAGGCTTGAGAAATTAGTAAAGACCCTTTGGAAGATGCAAAATCAATTTCAAGGGTCAAGTGATCAACACTTAGGATCTAAAAATCAAGTTAAGGGGTCAAATGATCAAAGTCAAGGGTCTAGATCTCAAAGTCAACACCTAGGACCTAAGAGACAAAAGTCAACCAAGGGCAAAAAAGGTTTGGGTCACAAACCTAAGCCCAAGGTGGCTTATCATAGTGTTACATTTGATTATGGAACACAAATTCGGTCTAGGAAGACCAAGGTCAATAGGGAAGTCATCCCTAGAGTTGACCATGGTGTGTGCCTAGTGGCTAGGGTTTCAAAGAAACCTAGGGAAGCCACCAAGAAGGTTGCAAGGGGAGTTACTCCTAGAGTCAACCTAGGTAAGACCCAAATGACCAAGGCTAACAAGCCTAGAAGGGTCATTAGGAAGGTATCTAGGGAGGTCATCCCTAAGGAATACCTAGTAAATCCTAGGAGCTCAAATAGGTTTTAGGTTCCTAAGAGCGTGATTGATTCACGCTAGATGGGTTTAGGGTATGCCAACTTTAAATGGAAGGGTAGTTAACCTAACCATGGTAAAGGTGGCACTTTAGGTTATTTTCAAGGTTATGGATACCTTAGAAATAGATTTGATATTATGATCCTAAAAGATTTTAGGATGTGCCAATATATTTTTGGAATTATGAAAAATTAATTAAATTGGCACAATTTAGAATTAGAGGTCATAGTGTGTCATTTTGGATTTTTGGCACACTTGGGAGAAAAGTAGCAATATGGCAAAATATACTTAATTATATCAAATGGCAATTAATATTAAAATTTAGGTATTATTATACCTATACATTTTATGTGACATGCTTGATTTGTCATATAACATGTCATGACATCATGTTTATTTTTAACATGTATATGTCATGATCATGTTTAGGATTAATGTTTTAATGTCATGTATTTTAGATTATATCATATGTCATGACATCATGATCATTGGTCATGCTTAATTATTGCTATCATTAATGTTATGATCATTCATGCATTTAATTTGATTTAAATTGATTTAAGGACAATGACACGACTTGAAGTCCCATTTATAAGGGAATCAAGTAAGGTTGCCTTAGAAAAATGCATGAAACCCTAGATTAGGAGAACAAAACCCACATCTCACATCACATTGACATATATGTGTATTTATACACCTTAGATACATGTGAGATGTTAGGATATGAGTTAAGTTTTAGGTGCATAGTTTTTACATCTAGATGAACTAAAACTCATCTTATCTTAATTGTGGATCATTGGGAAAATTCGTGTACAAGTCATGTACATTAAGCCCAAGGAATATGATCCAATATAAGTTTTCAAAAATATTTGAAAATCCTTTTAGAAAATCTTGGTGAAGTCTATCTTTGATAGCAATCACCATTGATGAAGTTGATACAAAGTAGGGCCAAAACATTGAAAATTTCAATGGTTTTGAACTTTGTGTCAATTTCACTATTTTATGGGTAAAATATTTTTCTATCATTTTTCACCCATTGTATTAGTCATAAGTATTATACGTATGAATTTTCATGATTTTTCGATATATATATAATTATTTATGAATTTTCAAATCTCATTTCTGATAATTGAAAATCGAGATTTTCGATTATCGATCGATATTGGTGGCGATCGGTGATGTGCACGATCGTGATTTCTGAAGGACTCGACTATCAGGCTGATTTCGGAAAAAACAAGGTTGTTTAGCCCATTTTCAGCCACGGTAAAGTTTCCTAACCACTCCTAACCCTAGGATATGCTTTGGGAAGCATTGTAAAGGGTGAAAATCCATTGGATATGGATTAGGAGAGTTGCTTAGGGTTTGTATCAAATTTAAGGATGGGAAAATTCTAGGTTTGAACTTTGAACCTTATTTTTGATGGTTTAGAGTTCCTATTAGCTTAGGGACTTCCCAAGGACATTGTTGGTGCAATGGTCAAGGGGGAGCAAGCCTTTAGAGGAAGGTATCTATCATAGGATGATGGATGGTATTTTTCCTCATGAAAGGGAAAATGGGATTTTGAGATACCCAATTTGGAAATTGGGAGAGTGTATAGGATTGCCTCTCTTGAGTGATATGGGACTTATCACTAGGAAGATGGTAGGCATCCTAGGTATTTTTGGACCAATGGGGAGATTGTAAGATCTCATTGGGACATGAGACATTGACCAACTTGGAGAGAACCTTTTTAATGTTAGTCAAAAAGGGAGAGAATGTTATGGAAATTGGTAATCTTATCTTTCTCCAAAATATTTTGGGAGAGAATGGTATGGAGAGTGTTATCAATTGATGTTATCAATTGTCAATTCGGAGAATTGGGAAGAATGTTTGGGATTACCAATTTGGGATAATTGGTAAGAAGATTTGAGTTAGTGTTCTAACTCAAACATCAAAAAGGGGGAGATTGTTGGTGCAATCGACCTAGGTCACGATTGATCGGACTCAAGTTTGACTCGAGTGATGTTTTGATGTTTGACATAGAGAGTTGACATTGATGTCTAATAATGTTTTGGGGAGATTATTGGAACAATCGACCCGGGTCATGATTGATCGGACTCGAGTTTGACCCGAGGGAGACTTTGATGGTTGACTAGGGTTGACCATGTGATTATTGGAAAGTTCAAGCATGGGTCTTGGCAAGGTAAAGTCCAAGTCTTGAGTACTTGGCATGGAAAGTGCAACATGGGTTGGCAAGGGAAAGTCCAAGCTTGAGTCTTGGCATTTGAGAAGTCCAAGGGGTTTGATATTGGCAGCGTAAAGTCCAAGCGGGAGTCTTGGCAGCATAAGTTCAATGGTTAGCGGTGTAAAATTCAAGCGGAGTCTTGGCAGCGTAAGTCTAATGTGTCTTAGCGGTGTAGACACTGTTAGCATGACATAGCCGATGGAAGCACCTGAAGGCTAGCGTAATGGATGAACAAGTCATGGATGATTTGGAGGGATCTGAGAGGTGTGAGACTGACGGAGGTGGCTAGAAGGCTTAGGTCAAGGCTACGAGTGGTCTAGCAAGTATGGGGGCACCATACTTGGGTTAAACCTCATGTTTGAGGTTAAAACCTCATGTTTGAGGTGTGTCAGTCGACTGGTGTCATATGGCAGTAGATTGGTGTGAGTCAACTAGGGTTTGACTGCAGAAAGTGTCCCAGCAGTCGACTGCCAGAGGTGGGCAGTCGACTACTGGCTCGAGCAGTCGACTGATCGCGTGATCAGTCCATTGATGCTCGAGAAATTCGGCACAGAATGGAGTCTCACTCAATTATTGGGGCTAGTAGTCGAGTGAAGGCTCGATCAGTCGACTGATGGACATAATCAATCGACTGATATCCTATCCGTTGGATTTTTCCAGCATGGATTACACCGTTGTCTCATAGCAACAGTGTCATCAGTCGACTGATGGTCCTGATCAGTCGACTGATCGGCGATTTCCAGCCCAGGCAGAAGCTTTAAATGGATCTCATGGAGAAAGAAATCAAAAACGGTTCTTGAGTGTTGGATCGAAGCGGATCGCTAGAGGGGGGGGTGAATAGCGATAAAACCTTTTTCTTTTCTTTTCGTTCGTTAAAACTCGAGAGATAATTAATTGCAGCGGAAATGTAAATGTAAAGTAAAAAGAGACAAAGGAGTTTTACTTGGTTCGTAGCCTTCGGCTACTACTCCAAGGCCCTAGCGGTCCTCGACCACGTACGGAGGGCAAAAACACTAAAGAACTCCTCCCCTTTAGAGGTACGAGTTTAATCAATACAAGTAAAGCACAAAGCTTGAGGTAGAGGGACACTCCCCCTCTCCTCGTTACGATAAAAGCTCCAAAAATGAAAGTACTAAACTGAAATAAAACTCTAACCGACGTAATAAAATGAAAACAAATAAACCTAGACGTCGGAGAAGAAGCACTTCGTTGTCGGAGAAGTTGTAGCTTTGCGGAGGCTTTTGGAGGCTTAGAATTGATGATGAAACCCTAGGTTAGGACCTCCTTTTATAGCCTTTAATCCCCTCATCGAATGGGTCTTCAACCAATAGGAATTGGGCACAAAACTCCTTGAAAAATGGTGATAAAGCTTGACTCCTCGAGGCTGATTTTTGACCATCGGTTGAACTGATTTCTTGGCCGGTTGAACTGATGGCTCAGCAGTTGAACTAATCCTTGGCCGGTTGAACTGATGGCTTAGCAGTTGAACTGATTTTTGGCTGGTTGAACTGATTTTTAGACTTTTCGACTGTAATAAAGAGTTAGCTCGAAATATAAGTGAATTCGACGGCCACTTGCCATCCGATCTCAACATAGACCTTCCATGGGAAGTTTTGGTCGGATCGTCGCCTAAGGATGTCCCCGTATGGAGGACTCGACCTTACTTACGCTCACTCACACGATCTTACCTCAACATTTACCTTTGAAGCCTTGCTTTCGGTCTCCACCTGATTCTTTCGGCTCCCTCCGAAGTCCTCCCGGTGTCGCCCGACCACCACAGCTTCCTCCGGGTGTCGCTAGCCTTTAGCTCCAGCTATAGCAATCTTCTGCACACTCGATTCAGCTCGTTAGAAAATGACATGAGCTTAACTTTGTATCGTTTGCTATAATCAAAACTCAGGTTCGACTTAGGTGCCTACTGCACCAACAATCTCCCCCTTTTTGATTTATGGCAAACTCACATACAAAGTTAAGTAAATAGCAAGCATGAAGAATAATGTGCATTAGAAACAAGAAATAAAGAAGATTAAGTTGAAGTAGTAAAGATTTTCTTCAAGTACTCCCCCTTGAGGAAACCTCCCCCTTGACCGAGGGTGAGTCTTGAAGAAAGATCTTAATCCTCCCCTTTGAGGGTTTCTTTAAGTAATTAACATTACTTAAAGTTGGCCTTAGTAAAACGTTTAAGTTAAGAGTTCTTCTTAACTTGGCCCTTTCTCCCCCTTAAGTAAAACATTAAGGGCATAATAAAAAATAAGTAAAACGTTGATGCCACAAATAAGTTTAAGTTAAGAATTCTCTTAACTTGGCCTTTAATAAGTTTTCAAAACTTAAAGTTAACTTTTGGTTTAAATATAAAGTAAGAGTTAAGTTATGAAAAAAAAGTTTGACCCCTTAACTTTGGCCTTTTTCTCCCCCTTTTGCCATATATCGAAAAGAGTGAGTGTGTGTGTGGAAAACAAAAATAAGTGTTAAATTTAAAGTCCAAGCATGTTCCACATTATTTTGATAATAATATAATGAATATAAGTTAATATATAAGATGTTAGACTCATATTTGGGTTGATTGATATGAAAGATCAACCATCTGAGTCGAGTCGGTTAGTATGTATGATTATACTCCGTGGTTCATAGCGATGCACTAGCTCTACATGGAACCGAGTAAGGTCCTAACATCTCACGCCCATCTACGTGGCTAAGTACACAAACACATTAGTCCTATGTGTTGTGAGATGTATTGGCTCCTTAAATCTATAGGTGCATGATATCTAAGGTATGTCCTATGCTAGTTCCATAAAAATGAAAATTTAAGAAATAGTAGTAAGAAAATATAATTTGTAAGTTCCTATTCTACTACGCACATGCCCAATTTTCGTCTTAATAGACTAAATTCGGCTTCGGGTAGGGGTTTAGTAAATAGGTCTGCTAAGTTAGACTTTGATTCGACGTATTCGAGTTGTATGGCTCCGTTGGCTACATGTTCTTGAATGAAATGGTGTTTGACCTCTATATGTTTGGTCCTAGAGTGACATATCGGATTCTTTGTAAGATTAATTGAACTAATGTTATCTACGTGAAGTTTAGTATTCGTAAAGTCTAACTTAAAGTCGCGGAGAGTGTGCTTCATCCAAAGAAGTTGCGTGACACACTCACCCATCGCGATGTATTCGGCTTCGGTGGTAGATAAAGCAACACAGTGTTGCTTCCTACTGCACCAACTCTCTAGACTCGAGCCGAGAAGTTGACAACAACCACTCGTACTCTTTCTATCGAGCTTACTACCGACATAGTCCGAATCGGAGTAGCCGGTTAGTTCGAACTCGGTAGATCTAGGATACCAAATACCGACATTAAGTGTACCCTTTAGATATCTAAGGATACGCTTGACTAGAGTTAGGTGAGACTCCTTGGCACAGGTTTGAAACCTTGCGCACATACTTCTTGCAAATAAGATATCAGTAAACTGCGGTTAAGTAAAGGAGACTCCCTATTATGCTCCTATAGTATTTTAAATCAATTGAATTTCCGATTACATCTTCTTCTATATTCACATTAGTTGCCATTGGGTATTAATAATTTTAGCGTCTTGCATTCCAAAGCGTTTAATTAATTCCCTAGTATATTTGCGTTGATGTTGGTATATTCCATCTTTAGTTTGTTTAATTTGTAGACCTAAAAAGAAACTTAACTCGCCTACTAAATTCATTTCAAATTCACTTTCCATAAGTGAAATGAACTCATTTAGTAGGATTGAGTTGGTGGTTCCGAAAATAATATCATCTACGTAGATTTGGGCTATGAATATGTCTTTACCTAAGGTTTTACGAAAGGGTTGGGTCAACTACACCTTGGTTAAAGCCTTTGGACTTAAGATAAATCGAAAGTCTCTCGTACCAAGCTCGAGGAGCTTGTTTAAGTCCATAAAGAGCTTTCTTTAACCTAAGGACATGATCGGGTTTGTCTAAACTTTCGAAATCGGGGGGTTGACTAACATAAACTTCTTCTTTAATGTATCCATTTAAGAATGCAGATTTCACATCCATTTGAAACAACTTAAATCCTCGATGTGCTACATATGCTAATAGCATTCGAATGGACTCTAATCTAGCTACTGGGGCATAGGTCTCGTCGTAATCTAAACCTTCGACTTGACTAAACCCTTTAGCAACTAGTCTAGCTTTATTTCTAACTACTTCACCTCTATCATTAATTTTATTTCTAAACACCCACCTTGTTCCAATGATTGTTTTATCTTTAGGTGGTGGTACTAATTCCCATACTTCGTTCCTAGTGAATTGAGCCAACTCTTCTTGCATTGCAATAATCCAATCGGGATCAAGAAGAGCTTGGTCAATAGTTTTGGGTTCAATTTTAGAAATCAAAGATATTTGACTAAGGTTTCTGTATGAGGCTCTAGTTCGAACTCCTAGACTTGGATCACCTATCACTTGGTCGATAGGATGATTCGTTTGAGTCCTAGTTGGATTTGAGTTTGAGTCTACAACTTGATTTATAGGATGACTCGTTTGAGTTCTAGTTTGGTTGGAGTCATCTATCACTTGGTCGATAGAGTGACTTGGTTGACTTAGGTTAGGATTAACACTAGACCTGATCTCCGAATCAGAGTTAGGTCTAGTATGAATCGGCTCGCTAATTGGGGTTGCCGGGGGTTTTGTAGGTTCGTATCCTTCATCAAAAACTACATTGATAGTGTCCTCGACTCTAAGGGTGTCGTGGTTATATACTCTATAAGCTCTGCTTGTAGTCGACTATCCTAGAAAGATTCCGATCGTGGTTTTGGATGTAAATTTCCCTAGGTAATCCTTAGTGTTTAGGATATGTACCTTACACCCAAATACCCTAAAGTACTTGATGTTAGGTATTTTATCGTGATAAATCTCGTATGAGGTCTTAAGGTGCCTCTTTACCATAAGGATTCTATTTTGGACATAGCATATCGTACTCACGGCTTTCGCCCAAAACCTATCGGGTAGGTTATACTCATTTAACATTGTCCTAGCGGCTTCTTGTAGGGTTCTATTTTTGCGTTCTACTAGGCCATTTTGTTGTGGAGTTCTAGGGCAAGAGAACTCGTGGTGGTATCCATTTAGGTTACAGAATTCTATAAACCTATGGTTTTCGAATTCACCACCATGATCAGTCCTAAGTCTTTTGATTTTAATGCTTTGTTGATTTTCTATTAACTTAAATAGATTAATTAATTGATCTAGGGTATCATTTTTGTGTTTGATGAACCTAACCCAAGTAAATCTAGAATAGTCATCAATTATGACTAAGCAGAGTTTACTTCCGTTAAGTGACTTAGTTCCATGTGAATCAAATAGATCCATGTGTAGGAGCTCAAGCACACTTTTGGTTCGTTCTTGACTAGTTAGTTGATGTTGTGTCCTAGATTGTTTACCTTGTTGACAAGCATTACATATTTTATTATCCAAGTTGTTGAGGTTAGGCAAACCTCTGACTAAATCACTCTGACTCATCTTGTGGATGAGTCTTGGGTGTGAGTGACCGAGTCGTCGGTGCCACAACCACGATTCCTCTTGCCGTGTCATAAGACACTTAGTTGAGGAGTTAGTTAAGTTGATAGTGTAAATGTTGTTATTTCTAGTCCCTTTAAGAATTGTTTTAGAGGTTTCGTTTGTATTAATTACGCATTCATTTTCTAGAAATATGACCTTATAGTTATTATCACACAATTGGCTTACACTAAGTAAATTATATTGAAAATTTTCTACTAATAAAACATTTTGAATAACAAAATTTGAATTGAGCTCAATATCACCTGATCCGATGATTTTGAGCTTGTCGTTATTTCCGAAGGCTACCGATCCTTGTCGTTTGAATCGAAGCTTCGAAAACTTGAGTTGATCCCCGGTCATGTGTCGGGAGCAACCACTGTCCAACATCCATTGATCCTACACGCAAGGTAGTTGGATCGGATATTGGATTTATTAAAAATTGGTTGAAGATTATTAACCTAAATCATCTCACCCATGTCTATATGATCAAACATGTTAATCCTATATGTTCTTGTGAGATGACTTCCAATTTTTTAGTTGAATTAAGTTTAATGACTTAAACACTTGTCAACCTTGCGTTAGATTCGGATTTGACCTTAGGCTCATCAAGTCACCTTTTCAAGATCATGGCTTCCAGGTCGTGGCGAGGCACAGATGCCTTCTTTGATCGGAACAACGACCACTTCCTCAGACAAAGTCATTTTCAAGAAAATAGATACTTGACTCACCTAAGACCACTTCCTGGTCTAACTAGTCTAGGATACGGCGAGGTAGCTTCAGCTAGTTCCGCTCGGTCAAGTGCACCGAACTAGATACGCCTTATCTAGCCCGAATACACAAGACTCCGCTTTCCTAGCGTACTATCATCTCGCCGCATCCTGGTACTATGTTATCAAGTATTGACGAGTTATAGTCCTTTCTAACCATTCTAAAAAGAAAAATAAAAACCTAAGCATGCAATTTCTAAGTTAAAACACAAATAAATTTCGTACTAGCTCCTCCTGGACCGTTGAATCGATTCGGTCTCTCCACATAGTGGATTTGGTCCTTGGGAACCCAGTACTGGTTTGATCCTAAGTTTGAAATTAAGGTGGTCTTAGGGACCCATGCTTGGACACGTTTTTTATGTCTACTTACGATTGACATATACGACTTATTGGTCATGTTTGACCTAAACCCTAGCCCGGCCTTGTTGTACACGGCCCTTTGCGATCCAAGTAGGAGGTCAAGTCCTTTGGATCCCAAAGTAAACCTTTCCAACGTATTCCTAAGATCTTCGACTTGACTTTTCAAGAGTGAGTTCTCAACTTCGAGTTTTTCAACCCGAGTTGAGTCCTTCTCTTGAACTCGACTAGTCGAAGAGGTTAGGGAGACCTAAATGTTTGAGGAGTTTAACTTCCTCAACCAGGGTCTCGACCTTGGACTCGGACTTAGCTAACTTTCTATTTAAAAACTTAATTGCACTATAAAGTGTGGTAATAAGAGAGCGACTTACCTTGAGTTTATCTTTTGAACCAGATGTGTATCCGTGGCTTGTCTTGAATAGTGCTTCACAGTCCGACTCATCTTCGGTTTCCGATTCAAGTTCCGGTTCTGACTCCATCTCCGATTCCACCGGTTTAGCCATAAGGACTCGATCGTTGTCTTCTTCCTCGGAAGCTTCTTCCCAAGTAGCGTTGAGTGCCTTTTTGTATTTTTGTGCCTTGCTCTTGAGTTTTGGGCATTCGGACTTAATGTGTCCAAACCTGTTGCATTCATAACATCTTATGTTTGAACTTTTAGGCTTACCTTCGTTGGGTCGAGTGACAGCTCATTTTCGGCCCTTGACTATCCTCCGAACTAGGTTGACTAGTTCGGCTTCCATTTCCGAGTCGACCTCCGAATCCGACTCATCCTCTTCTTCCTTCGGAGGTGGCTTGCTAGCGGTTTTCTTCTTTGAACCTGCAAATAAAGCTATACCTTTCTCGGGTTTTGAATTAGACTGCTCATGAAGTTCAAAATCAGAAAAAAGTTCATCTAATCTAAGTTTAGAAAGATCCTTGGAGACCTTATAGGCATCGACCATGGATGCCCACAAGGTAGTCCTTGGAAAGGAGTTTAGGACATACCTTATAAGATCGCGGTTTTCGACCTTTTGCCTGATTGCGTGTAGGTTGTTGACTATGTCCTGGACTCGGGCGTGAAGTTGCGTCGCGGACTCGTGTTCCTGCATTTTTAGGTTATATAGTTTATTGAATAGAAGATCACGCTTACATACCTTGGCTTCATCGGTCCCTTCGTGTAGCTCCACTAGTTTTGTCCAAAGGTCCTTTGCGCTTATGAAGGGGCCAATGCGATTTAGCTCTTCCTTGGATAAGCCGCATTGGAGGATTTGTGTTGCCTTGGCGTCGGCTTCGACTTGTCGTTTTGTCGCAATGGTCCATTGATCATAATCCAAGGAGTCACCCACTTCATTAGTCGGAAGTGTGAAACCCGTTTGGATTATGATCCACATCTCGATTTAGGTTTTGAGAAAGCATTCCATCTGACCCTTCCAATAACAGAAGTCATCTCCATTGTAAAACGGAGGTCGGGAGGTGCTAAAACCCTCGAGATGGGCCATTATAACAAAAGACACGAGGAGACGAAGACGAAGAAACTAGCAACGACAAAAACACAAAAAAAAGTACCAAGACTCGCATCTTGGATTAGTAGTGCGGGAGAAAAAATAACAAAGCGAAATAAATCTGAAATAAATAGAATTAAAAAGAAAAAAAATCTGTAAAATGGATAGATTGGTGGTTTCACCAAATCTTAGCAACCCCCGTCTCTGATACCAATTGTTGGATCGAAGCGGATCGCTAGAGGGGGGTGAATAGCGATAAAACCTTTTTCTTTTCTTTTCGTTCGTTAAAACTCGAGAGATAATTAATTGCAGCGGAAATGTAAATGTAAAGTAAAAAGAGACAAAGGAGTTTTACTTGGTTCGTAGCCTTCGGCTACTACTCCAAGGCCCTAGCGGTCCTCGACCACGTACGGAGGGCAAAAACACTAAAGAACTCCTCCCCTTTAGAGGTACGAGTTTAATCGATACAAGTAAAGCACAAAGCTTGAGGTAGAGGGACACTCCCCCTCTCCTCGTTACGATAAAAGCTCCGAAAATGAAAGTACTAAACTGAAATAAAACTCTAACCGACGTAATAAAATGAAAACAAATAAACCTAGACGTCGGAGAAGAAGCACTTCGTTGTCGGAGAAGTTGTAGCTTTGCGGAGGCTTTTGGAGGCTTAGAATTGATGATGAAACCCTAGGTTAGGACCTCCTTTTATAGCCTTTAAGCCCCTCATCGAATGGGTCTTCAACCAATAGGAATTGGGCACAAAACTCCTTGAAAAATGGTGATAAAGCTTGACTCCTCGAGGCTGATTTTTGACCATCGGTTGAACTGATTTCTTGGCCGGTTGAACTGATGGCTCAGCAGTTGAACTGGTCCTTGGCCGGTTGAACTGATGGCTTAGCAGTTGAACTGATTTTTTGCTGGTTGAACTGATTTTTATACTTTTCGACTGTAATAAAGAGTTAGCTCGAAATATAAGTGAATTCGACGGTCACTTGCCATCCGATCTCAACATAGACCTTCCATGGGAAGTCTTGGTCGGATCGTCGCCTAAGGATGTCCCCGTATGGAGGACTCGACCTTACTTACGCTCACTCACACGAGCTTACCTCAACATTTACCTTTGAAGCCTTGCTTTCGGTCTCCACCTGATTCCTTCGGCTCCCTCCGAAGTCCTCCCGGTGTCGCCCGACCACCGCGGCTTCCTCCGGGTGTCGCTAGCCTTTAGCTCCAGCTATAGCAATCTTCTGCACACTCGATTCAGCTCGTGAGATAACGATATGAGCTTAACTTTGTATCGTTTGCTATAATCAAAACTCAGGTTCGACTTAGGTGCCTACTGCACCAACATTGAGAGCTTTTGGGGCGATTTGTTGCTGCAAATCAGGGTCTCCAAGTGCAAGTCAAGCAACCAAGCATTCAAGCAATCAAAAGCAAAGTGTTGTAAAATTTTCTTTACTTATCTTTCATATTTGTATTGTATATTGCTTGTATTCATCTCTTACTGTTGTAAGGTCACTTGTAAGGGGTTTCTCCGCCTCCGACTTGTGTCGAGAAGGAGTGTTTTATTAGCGGTGTGTGATTGGCATCGCTAGAGCTCTTTAGAGCTCGATCCGTGGAGTATGAACCGTTCGATTCTGAACCACGTTAAATACTTGTGCAATTGTGTGTTTGTCTATTTCGTTATTGCTATATTATTTTTCCATTGTGCGCTAACGATTGTGTAGAGACAAACACGAACGAATTCCATCAACGCATCCTACGACGCTATTCACCCCCCCCCCCTCTAGTGGTCAACATTTCCTCTACATTTCCCATTCGACCACTCGAGAGTAGTGATAGTTAGAGTTGGGACTGTTGTCATGTTTTGTTCACCCAGACCACACGGGGTCATGGTAGCGAGGTGTGCAACCAATGACCATGCATATGCATTGCCATGTGGGGTGGTGAATATTTATGTGATGCATATTGCATATGCTTGTAATTTGTTGCATATGATTGAGCTATGATTATTGCATATGTTTGTACATCATCATACATCCCATTTTCATGTTATATACTATTATATGGGGTGCATTTGGCTATGAGTATGAATGGTGTGGATCCTTGTTAGTTTTATTCATTATACCTAATGGATCAGGTTGGTTATATGCATTTGATTATCATTATGATACTGCATTGGATGGATCAGGTTGGTATATAGCATTTGATTATCATTATGATTTTGCATCGGATGAACCCGGTTAGTTTACCTATTTGTTTATTATTAGACAATTTATGGATGATTTATTAGTGCTTGTGAGATTGTATATCTTTTGGAATTCTTATATGGTGTTCATACACTATCTATTCTCTACCACTGAGTTTTATACTCACCACCATAGAACCTGAATTTTTCTGTCGCCCAAGTAACAGGTAAAAGATTCATTTGAATGCTTGGAGCTCTGCCAGTTGATCTCATCTCATCTCACTCCCGAGGGTTATTGATGTTGGTCATCTTACATTTTGCATTTTGAATTTGAGTTCATGTGGTGAACTGTATTGTTAAACTTTTGTTTGGGTTTTCATTTACTTTTTAGGATTTGTTAGAGTATTCCTTTTACATATGGTCAGTCATATCAGTATGTAATTATGTTGAGTTTTATAACTCATATTGTGATAGTTTTCTGCTGTTATTTTACATATATTTCTTATATGATGTGTTTGACTATGGTTAAATAGCCTTGTATCGATTGTATCATATATTGTCACAAAGAGGGTACCGTCTAATCAACGGACAAGTATACTTTCGGAGCGTGACAAGGTTTACCTTACCCCCCAATTCTTGTAAGCGTTCAACCTCCGAAGTCGAAAGTTTTCGAATTCGGAGAGATTCTTAGTGATTGCCACCCTAGAAGGGTTAGAGTTCTGGAGTAGCAATCCGGTTCAAATTATGAACCAAGTAAAATTGCTTTGTCTCATTTATATTTCCCTTGTGTAATTTACTTTGATTTCAAAACAAAAGAACAAGTTTTTTTAAAGTATTAAAAGAAAAAAAAATTGAGATTCACCCCCCTCTCTCAGACACAATTGATCCTACAGTAACATCTCGCTCTATCATGACCAACTTTGTCAATGTGAATGGTTTTAATTGCACAATTCATAAATTATGCTCTTAATTGAGTTACTGAGTAAGCAATCTCTAAAATGTTAAGTTCTTTGTCGATAATAAGTTTGCATATAATCTTGGATGTATCAATTAAAACTATGGGCAATTTGGTACATAAAATTCTTGTCGATGTAGAGTCCTGAAGAAGGGGAGAAGTCTTGAAAAATGATCTATTATACACAATTTTATTCTGCTTTTGTAAGACATTATTTTTGTCACTAAATCCATGATCTTTATATTATATGATAATAATTTTACTGTTGCATCTAGGCATCCCTTCATGCATCAATTATAAATATGAAATATCTAAATGGTCTATAGGGTGAATTAATTGGTTCATATAGATCACCATGAATCCATTCTAAAAATTCAAAGGACTCAATCCTTTGAACATAAGATTGGAATCCATCAATCTAGCAGTCCCTACCAGCACACCCCCCAGTCATCATAAGGGAGATAAATCACAGAGATGCGCAGAAGTGGGGTTAGAGAGAGAAGCTCTGACTTCTTTCTAGAATCCTAGGTGACTAAGGAAGGAGTAGGAGGTTGTGGGCAGGACTTGTGGTGGATGGCCAATTTTTCCTCCATCTAGGAGGAAGAGGAAGCCTTGGAGGGACAGTTTAGTGCATTGGCCGGAGTAGGAAGTATTGGGAGGATTGACTCTAGTGTAAGAAGGGAGGGGAGGGGTTTTCAGGTTGGTTTTCTTGTTACTTTAAATTTCAGTTCTGAAGTTTGTGTGTCTAGAGGTGTTTTCCGGTGATCTTGTGGCCGAACCGGCGACTTTGGCCATCTTCTCCGGCCAAGCTTCGGTGCAAGAAGGATTGGGTGGTCAGCAAAGTTTGAAAAGAGCAAGAAAAGGAAAGTTGGCTGCGGGAGTTAGTGAAATAAGTGGTGAGTTAATTGCTTTCCTCTAGTGGATGGTGTGTTTCCAAGATTGGAGATACCATTCCATTTGTGGTGTGCATTTGAAATGACAAAGCAAAAGAAACGAAGGGCTGAAATTGAGGGAGGAGAGCAAAACATGCAAGATGATGAACATGTGGCAACCAATGGTAAATTGAAGCTTCAATCTGCACAACGTGGAGTACAGATGGCAACAACGGAGAGTCAACATGCTGAGGTAGATGTGGCAAGTGAAGACGACATGGAGATTTCATTTGCAAAGGTGGCGAACAAGGAGGTATAGGTGGACAAAAAGTTAGAGGTTGGATTGGGCGTGCAGAATGAGGTGGAAGATGTTGCTCATGGGATTGGTGGGGCGGGTGAAAAGATTACTGAATCAGTGCCAAAGGGGATCTCAACGAATTCTTCTCTACAAGCTAAGCTGGTCGATGAAGGTGTGGAGATACACAACCAACCGGTGGAAGGCAGTAAAGGAGGGGAAGAGGGCAACGCAAGGGAAGTCCATAAGGAAGACATGGGTCGGGCAAAACAAGGGAGGTCCTGGGTTAACCTTTTCAAAGACAATCGGAAGGTGCAAATGGCGATGAATCTGAACCAATATGAAGCAAAGGGTGGAAGGTTAGCTTTTGATTATGATGACATAGATAATGTTGAAGATGCAATAGGTTTTTGCCTTGTCGGATGTTTCATGGGAGGTCACCCCGGGAGGAATGGAGTTCGGATAATAGCAACGCGATGGAAGGTTCCCTACAAATTCTACATACATCAAAGTGGATGGGTGGTCTACAAATTTGAAAAGAAGGAGGATCGTGATAAAGTGTTACAAGGAGGGCCATACTTTGCTTTTGGGATACCGATGTTCTTAAAGGTTATGCCAAAGTGCTTTCTGTTTGAGAAGGATGGAAGATTTGTGCCGGCATGGATACAAATTCATGGGCTCCCACTGCATCGCTGGTCTCAAAAATCTTGAGTAAGATTGGCTCTGAAGTAGGGAAACCATTGTACACGGATAGATTGACAAGAACTAGGGAGCGAATGGACTATGCAAGACTAATGGTTGAGGTCCCGGCTATTGGGGATCGAATTCATGAGATCCCTATTACTTTGCCTACTAGGGTTCAAGTGGAATTAAAAATCATCTATGAAATGGTTCCAGAGTATTGCAAAAAGTGCATGAGAATGGGGCATAGTCAGGATGTATGTAATGAGGGGAAAGAGTCGACTGATCAACAAACTTATGAAGCAAGACCAAGGGAGCAATCGGGGCAGAATACAAATGCTAATGGCAAGCAAAGATCTCAATCAGCAAGGGGTAGAGGAAGAAGGAGATCCTGGAATGGAACGGGGCAACAACAACCGCAATGGAGACCGACGCGTGAAAGACAAGGGCTGAATAAGGAGCGAGTGGAGGTGCAGAGCGAACTTGCTATGATAACTATGGGAACGCCTCTCCCATTAGCCATTGAGATGCCAAGTGTAGAAGACATCGGTCCACAAGGAAAGCAACAAACGACCCAAGAGAAGGACCAGCATGCAGAGCAACAGGGGATAGAGAAGGAAGGAACAAATGAAATATTATCGGAGGAATGGACAGCTCCACAACAAGCTGGTCAGTCACCTATCAAAGTCGACATTTGTGAATCAGTTTCAACACCAAACATAGCTGGAATGGGAGTGATAGGAAGGCCATGTGCAGCAACCACATCATCTATTCCATCCGCCACAACCTCTAAAGTGAACAAGGGAAGGAGCGTGAATGGAACGAACCAGGCAAATGGACGAGTTCTACGGGCGCGAGCAGCCCGAGGAGGTGGACGATGAAGGTGGCCTCATGGAACATTAGGGGCATTCACAAGTCCCTAAAACAAGGGGGTGTCCAACACCTCTTGCGAAGCAAGGATATTCAAGTACTGGCACTAATGGAAACTAAACTCAAGGAGGACTCTATTGGGCCTATTATGGAGAGGAGATTTCCAGGTATGAAGTATGTGCATAATTTTGAGACTTCTAATCATGGTAGAATACTACTTCTTTGGGATAAACAGAAGGTTGATATGGATATCATTAACACTTCGGAGCAATTCATACATACCTACATTTGTTGCCAGATTTCTGGACGGGGTTTCTTTATCACTTTCATATATGGCCTTCACTCGGTGACTACTAGAAGACCGCTTTGGGAGAAACTCACGGATATGGAGGAAGCTATTACCAGACCCTGGATGATCATGGGGGATTTCAATGTCATACGAGACATTCATGATAAGCAAGGGGGTAATCCGGCTACAAACTATGAGATGAGGGATCTTCAAAGATTTATTCATATATGTGAGATGGTGGACTTGCGTTATATTGGATGTAGGCTCACTTGGTCAAATGGGGAGGTCGCTTGCAAATTGGATAGGGCAATGGTGAATGTCGCATGGCTTGTGGAAGAGTTTGATGCATATGCAGAATTTCTACCTCCGGGTTGCTTATCGAATCATTCTTGTATCATGGTGCGCATTCTTGACAAAGAGAGGGCAGCAACAAGACCTTTCAAGTTCTTGAATATGTGGACTCTACATCAAGATTATAAGAGGGTGGTGGAGCAATCATGGGAGACACCGACTAGTCGGAACGCTCAATACCGACTAAAGACCAAGCTATTTAGATTGAAGGCAACTTTGAGGGAGTTAAATAAAAAGGAGTTTGATCACATATCGGAGAAGGCAAAGAGAGCGAATTTGGAGTTGGAGGAGATGCAAAAGAGTATATTGGAAGGTGAAGCCATCCCTTCAAACTATTGTGAAATAAGAAAGCGGGCGATTCTACTATCGGAAGCGGAGAAGTAGTTCTACCAACAAAGGGCAAAACATGCATACTTAAGGGGAGCGGACAAATGCACAAAGTTCTTTCATGATGTGGTCAAGAGGAATAACAAGAGAAATGCAATCATCATGCTTACAAAAAGGAACGGCGAAAGAACAAATACCATTAAGGAAGTGGCAAATGAATTTATAGATTATTTCCATGAGATACTTGGTAAACCGGAGGTATGTGAACCGATGGATAGTGCTGCCCTCACGGGAAGAAAACTCAATGATGGACAAGCAAGTGACCTAACACAACCGGTTGGGGAGGAGGAGATCAAGAAGGCATTATTTGATATTGGGAGTGATAAAGCACCGGGTCCGGATGGTTATGGAGCCAAATTCTTCACCTCAACTTGGGAAATTGTGGGAAAGGACTTTGTGGAAGCAATACAAGAGTTCTTTGTGACGGGCAAACTTTTGAAGCAATGGAATCATTCTCTCATCTATCTTGTGGCAAAGAGTGATCATGCGGAAGGTGTCTTGGACTATAGGCCTATCTCTTGTTGTAATGTATTTTATAAAGTCATTGCCAAGATCTTGGCAACAAGGCTATCAAAGGTGATGGATTTCTTAATTGATCCGGCTCAAGCAGCTTTTGTGCAAGGGAGAAGCATAGGGGATAATATTTTCCTTACTCAAGATCTTCTAAGAAGATATGCTTGCAAAAGGGTTTCCCCGAGGTGCATGGCTAAAGTGGACTTGAAGAAGGCTTTTGATATGATAAATTGGGATTTCCTAATGGAGGTATTGGTTGGTTTTGGTTTTCCCCGACACTATCGAGATTGGATAAAGCAATGTGTGACAACGACAACCTTCTCTATATCTCTTAATGGAGGAGTTTATGGCTTCTTGGGGGGAGGGAGGGGCTTGAGACAAGGTGATCCATTATCTCCACTCCTATTTGGCTTATGTGTTGAGGTGCTATCAAGAAGGATAAAGGATATTTCGATGCTTCCATCCTATCATCATCATCCAAGGTGCAAAGAAATAGGCATCACACATCTCATTTATGCGGACGACCTAATGTTATTTGCAAGAGCGGATGAGACCTCCTTGAGGTTGCTTGCGGGATGCTTGGAGAAGTTTGGGAAGGAGGCGGGTTTAAGGGCAAATCCCATTAAATCGCAGCCATATATGGCCGGAGTTGATGATAATACAAAAGAGGAGTTGTTGAAGATTTTGGGTTTCCAAGAGGGGACTTTTCCCTTTAAGTACTTGGGTATTCCATTGGCGGCGGAGAAGCTACGTATTGCAAACTATGGTCCTTTAATAGATGCGATATCGAAAAGGATGAGTGGATGGCCAAAGAAGTCTTTGTCATATGTGGGAAGGCTAGAACTTATAAAGACGGTCATTCAAGGAATGGAATGCTATTGGTTCTCATTACTATCAAAACCGGGAGGAGTGATTGACAAAATAAAAGTCATATGCCGGATGTTTGTATGGGATTCTAAATATCCACCTATAGCATGGGACACTATTTGTATGCCAAAGGAGGATGGTGGTTATGGGCTTCGGAACTTACATGGGTGGAACAAAGCTTTGCTTACCAAAGTGTTATGGGACATCAAATCTAGTGTGAATACAATATGGACAAAATGGGTGAGACATCATTATGTGATGTGGGCAGAATTTTGGGAATGGAAAGCAAAGGATTCGGACTCCCCTTTAATTAAGAGGTTGGTAGATATCAAGGAAGAAATCAAGCAACGATCAAATGGAGTGGGGGTTGCAAATATGAAACTCATGGAATGGTTTGTTATGGAGAAGAAAGGGGTTTCAAAAGCATATGAATTCTTCCAAGGTACTAGTCAAAAACCTCCGTGGGTACCTACTATTTGGAGGTCCGAGATTATGCCAAAGCACCGATTCATTATGTGGCTACTAATACAAAAGAAACTTCGTACGGCGGATAGGATGCCTTATGAGGAGAACAAAATTTGTCCGGTATGTAAGCAAGAGGAAGAAACTATGGAGCATCTATTCTTCAAATGCCCCTTTGCTTGTGGCCTTTGGGATCGGATAAAACAATGGCTTGCCATCAAGTTTCGATTTAAAAAGGTGGAGGAGCTGCTGGACAGTTCAAAGAGGCAGTATAGAGGAGTGGAACCGAGGGCCAAAGCAAGGTTCCTTGGAATTTCATGCGGCATATATCAAATATGGGCAACTAGGAACAAATGCAAGTTTGAAGGCGTGCCATATAGCATTGATGGAGATTTTCGAAAGGTACAAATTCATGTTCACAGGTTTGCGGATCTTCGAGGAGAAGGATGATGGAAAGATTGGGAGCGGAAGATGATGATGGACGATGGACCTTGTATTGATTAGGGGTCTAGTTTGGTTTGTTTCTTTTCGGGTTAGATGTTGCAAATGTCTTTTGTGAGAAGCGGGATAGTTTGTAGTTGTGGCGTGAACCTTGTATTGCTCCATGGATGGAGAGTTGTATATCTCCTTGGGAGTTTGTGTTAGATGCTATGGTTGTGGAGAGAGTAGGAGTTGTGATGTGAACCCCCTGCGTGGGGTGGTATGGTTAATATGTGGGTCAATGATATTAAAAACTTATATTGTTGAGTCCTGTATTGTGATGATGCGTGGATTGAGGGAATTCCCCTCATGAAGCAAATTTATATATACATGTACCTTTTCAGGGAGATAAATCACAGAGAGCCTTTGGCCCAAAGCTTGTTGATAAATCACATGGAGAGTCGGTACCCCCATAGAAGTAGAGGGGGGGGGGGACTCAATCCCTTGTGCAAAAGGTTGGAACCAACAACCTAACAACCCCCTCATTCCGAGCCCACAAGTATAAGAGGGAGTAAATCACGGATAATCACTGCCCATGATAATGATTTGATAATTAATTTACATCGAGAACATGCAAACATGTAGGAACTCATCTGTCTCCACGGAAGGGTCTTGTGGCTAGCGCGACAACAGAGTTACACCAATGAATAAGGGTCACTCCCCCGGAGTTACAAGTCTTTCAGGGTGTTTGCCCTCTTGCCACGCTAGTCCTGGGTTGAGCAATATGCTCCTCCTGATTTACCTCCTTCGTGTTGGCTGTGAGATCAGTTGGTGGGGGCGATGAAGATGAGTGAATCACCTTTTACACCAATGTAGGAACTCATCTGAATGAAGAATCTTTTCGTTCTTCAATCAGTGTCCATGTAAATTTTCAAAAACTTTTCACATCATTATCTGCAAAAAGGTTGTAACCGCCAACCTAACGGTTGCCACTGGCCTGTCCCACCGCCGTTGTGAGGGAGATAAATCACGGAGAGCCCTATGGGTCTTGACATAGTAGCCAAGATACGTGAGGGTCATCTGAATCCAGGAAAGGACTTTAGACTTCCTCCAAAATCGATCCATGCCACTTTTGTAAGCACCGTTGTGCCTTAGTCACTACGTCATCCCTGTTAGTGAAAGCCCTAGAGTCAATCATGTGATGATTGTTGTATGGACTTTATTGTATCATATTCCTATTTATAAAGGCATGGTTATTATATTTACTTGTATTGGTGCCAAATAACTAAATATAATAATGTCCTTGAGTAGTAGGTTCTTATCTATATCAATCGATTGGTTGAATCGATAATGAGATGATATAGAGAACACTACTCTTAATCATTCCTAGTCGAGTATTAACATTCAGGGACAATGTTAATGCGTAGAGACTAGCATGTAGGTCAACATGATGACTTGATCTCACAAGTCATGGATATGAGATATCAAGTTGACACATGGGTATGCATTGGAGAATATATACTGAATGACCCGCCATGAGAAAGTATCATGGATCGTTATATGAGTGTCATATACTTTCTCATGTGGCTATTAGTATGACTATTAGTCCTTAGACCTGAAGTCACCATGGTTCCCTACATAAGGAGTTGCATACTTTGGCTTCGTTAAACGTCACCCGTAAATGGGTGGACTATAAAGGCGATTACTGGGTATGTAACAAATTATGCGGAGGGATGTGAGTGATGTAGATGAGATATATCCCTCCTATATGATTAGAGTGAGACCACGAAGTGCATGGTCATGCCCAAATGAGTCAATATGAGATATTAAGCTCATTTGATTAGAGTGAGTCTACTTGGAGTTCAAGATATAGATTGTACCGAGGATGACATGGTCTATGCCTTGATTGGTCAATCTAGATGTCAGGGATAGAGGGACATTGTCACATATTGTGAGTCACAATTAGTAGTCACAAAGGTGATGTTGGAGCTCGACATTCTTGTAACTTGGGTAGCAATGATGTGTTGCTAGATACCGCTCATTGCTTATGTTCCTAAATCGGTTTAGGGACATTGCCAACATTACAAGAACCTATAGGGTCACACACATAAGGGCAATTAGATGGAGATTAGGTTCATATGATGAACCATGAGGATTAGGTTCATGGGATAAACCAAATTGGATTAAGAGTAATCCAAATTAGACTAATTGAGTTAGACTCAAGTTGATTCAAGTGTTGAATGAGTATAATTTAGATTTGATTCATCAAATCAATTTAAATTAATGAATAGAGATTCATTAAATTAAATTGACTTGAATCAAATGGTTGGATTTGATCAACCATGGGAGATAAGAGGTCAAGTTTAACTTGACTTGAGAGGGAAGATAAAATGTCAAGTTTGACTTGACCAAATGTCATGTCATGATGATGACTTGGCATGGCCGGCCAATGATGATGCTCCACATTATCATTGACTTTGTCATATGGTGCCACCTCATGAGGGAGACCAAGGGTCATGGGAGTTACATGCATGCATGTAACCCCCTCTCCATAATGTGGCCGGCCACTTCTTGATGGGTGGGAATTGATTTTGGGTAACTCCATCTTCTTCTTCACAACTTCATCTTCTTCCTTGGATTATTCTCTCAAGCTCTCCCCCTCTCCCAACCTCCTTGGCCGAACCATCCATAGAGTGCTAGCACACTCAAGGGTGTGTTTTCTATTGAAGATCGATTGGTCGGCTAGAGGGGGGTGAATAGCCCTCTTACGATGGATGTCGGAATTCTCTCGTCTACAAAGCGTTAGCGCAAGCGAAATATACAAATACAAATAAAGACAACACAAAAGATAGACAAGCAATACAAACACGAGATGTAACGTGGTTCACGGCTACGTCGCTAATCCACGGTCCAATTCGTCCAAGGTGAATCACTCCTCCAAATCTATTCACTAGATCTCTCCTTTACACAAAGCTAGGTGGAAGTAACCTCTTTTACACAAGGATCACTCTTCTACAATAGAATACAGATTAGAATAAGTAGAGGAGTAGGGAATCGTGTATGGCACTTTGGGAGAAGTTTAGAGCTCAAGCATTAGCCTCCCAAAGCCCCACCCCCTTCCTTTTTATAGAGGAAGAGGGTTTCTTCCCGTTGACACAGGATCAGTCGACTGATTCCCTCAATCAGTCGACTGATCCCGTAGCCGTTGCCCAATAACGACCGCTTTCCACATTGGATTCCATCCAACGGTATTGGCATCAGTCGACTGATGGCACCCATCAGTCGACTGATGTCAAACAGTCGAGTGCTCAACGAGGTCGACTCCACTCTGTGCCCGTGCACAGTGACATCAGTCGACTGCCGTACTATTTACACTAAATCTTGGGTGATTTAGCCAAAGTTAACTCAAGGTCTTTTTTAAATGTGGGTCTTGATCCTATAAACAAGAGTTGCATAGATATGTAATCGGTAATGTGTTACCCACCGATCGTACTAAGTCTTATGCGATTTAGCCAAAGCTAACTCAAGGCTTAGTATGATGTGGATCTTGTCCCACAAGAATTATAGCTAGTTTATATGAATCTAGTAAAGTGGTTTGACCACATCCATAACTCGATTCTAAAAAATTCCTATAATTCAGTGGGAGCATCATTTGATTAAAGGTCTAATTAAATGATAAAAGAAATATGATATTAATTCTCTGCATTATATGTTGTAGATAACTATGTCGACAAACACGAATACTCTCTCTCTGTGTTCTGTCCTTGAGAAGGACAAGTTCAATAGAGCAAATTTCCTGGACTGGTACAGGAACCTGAGAATTGTTCTCACCCAAGAAAGAAAGTTGTACGTCCTGGAGCAGCCCATTCCAGAGGCACCTCCTGCCACTGCCTCGCGAGCTGACAAAGATGCTTACAAGAAGCATCAAGTTGATGCATTAGATGTGTCATGTCTAATGCTCGCGACCATGAACTCTGAGCTTCAGAAGCAACATGAGTTCATGAATGCTTATGATATGGTTGGACATCTTCGTCAATTATATCAAGGACAATCAAGGCATGAGAGATATGAAGTCTCTAAGGCATTATTTGGGTCCAAAATGCAAGATGGGACTCCCGTAGGTCCATATGTACTCAAGATGATTGGGTACGTAGAAAACCTACAAAGGCTGGGATTCCCACTTGGCCAAGAGCTGGCCATGGACCTAATCTTGCAATCTTTGCCACAAGCCTACAATCAATTTGTCATGAATTATAACATGAATGAAATTGATAAGTCACTGCCTGAGATGCTCAGTATGTTGAGAACTGTTGAGCTTAACCTTAAGAAGGGAAAATCTGACACCATTTTGATGGTGCACAAAAAGAAAGGCAAGGGCAAGCCTAAAGGTATGGGAAAGTCTCAAGCCAAGGGCAAAGGCAAAGAACTTAAACCCAAAGGAGGGGTAGCCAAGGAAGGGGCTTGCTTCCACTGCAAGGAAATTTGGACCTTTGGAAGCGAATAGCTATAAGCTTACTGAAGATCTTAAGAAGAAAAGAAGTGAGACTTCTACTTTAGGTATAAATGTTATAGAAGTCAATCTATCTATTTCTTCATCATGGGTATTAGATATACCAGATGTACATCTCACATTTGTACCAATGTGCAGGCACTGAGAAATAGCAGGGCATTGACAAAGGGCGAGGTGGACCTACGAGTAGGCAATGGAGCAAGGGTTGCTGCTGTTGCTGTAGGAACTTATGATCTATCTCTTCCCTCTGGGCTTGTACTAGAATTAGATGAATGTTGTTATGTGTCTGCCTTAACTAAGAACATCATTTCAGTTTCTTGTTTGGACAAGAAAGGTTTTTCATTTATAATAAAGAACAAATATTGTTCAGTTTATTTAAATGATATGTTCTATTGTAGTGCACCTCTAATGAACGAACTCTACTTTCTAGACTTAGAGAGCCTTATCTATAACATAAGTATCAAGAGGTTCAAGTCAAATGAGTTGAACCAAACCTATCTCTGGCATTGTCGCTTAGGTCACATAAATGAGAGTCGTTTATCTCAGCTCCATAAGAATGGGCTGCTAGACTCATTTGATTTTGAATCATATGAGACATGCGAATCTTGCCTTTTAGGCAAGATGACCAAGACTCCCTTTAGTGGACACAGCGAAAGAGCAACAGATTTGTTAGGACTTATACATAGTGATGTATATGGTCCTTTCAATATTGCTGCTAGAGGTGGTTACAGGTACTTTATTACATTTACTGATGACTTTAGTAGATATGGTTATGTGTATCTTATGACACATGAATCAGAATCCTTTGAAAAGTTCAAAGAATTCAAGAATGAAGTACAAAACCAGCTTGGCAAGAGTATTAAGATACTTCGATCAGATCGAGGTGGTGAATACCTTAGCCATGAGTTTCATGACTATCTAGCTGAGTGTGGGATTCTATCCCAACTCACTCCTCCTGGAACACCACAGTAGAATGGTGTATCCGAAAGAAGGAATCGTACCCTATTAGATATGGTATGATCTATGATGAGTCACATAGATCTTCCTATATCCTTTTGGGGATATGCTCTACACACAGCAGCCTTTACCCTTAACCGTGTATCATCCAAGGTTGTCATAAAGACACCATATACGATATGGACAGGGAGAAATCCCAAGATATCTTTTATGAGGATTTGGGGTTGTGAGGCTTACGTTCGACGTCAAGTCTCAGACAAACTGAGACCCAAATCCGATAGGTGCTATTTTGTTGGATATCCCAATGATACAAATGGATATTACTTCTACATTCCCAGTCGGCACAAAGTGTTTGTGGCAAAGACTGGAGTTTTTCTAGAAAGGGATTTTGTTTCTAGAAAAACTAGTGGGAGTACCTTCGATCTTGAAGAAATTCAAGATAAGGACCATAGCACTGAGGCCTTGATGCAGGTTGAACAGGAACCACAAAGTGTTGTGGGTGATGAGGTTGTTGCACAAAGAGTTGTGGAACAACCACCTGTTCAGGTAGACCTACCTCTTCGCAGGTCTGATAGGGTACGTCGTCAGCCTAAGAGATACTCATTTCTCTTGTCTGACCATGATGACGTTATGCTCATTGAGAATGAGCCTACCTCCTATCAGGAAGTTGTGATGAGCCCAGATTCTGAGAAATGGCTAGAGGCCATGAGATCCGAGATGGAATCCATGTACACCAACCAAGTATGGACTTTGGTTGATCCACCTGAAGGGGTCAAACTCATTGGGTGTAAGTGGGTCTTTAGGAGAAAGACTGACATGGATGGACTTACGCATACCTATAAGGGCCGATTGGTGGCTAAAGGTTTCAAGCAAATTCAAGGTATTGACTATGATGAAACCTTTTCTCCAGTGGCGATGTTTAAGTCCATTCGGATCTTGCTTGCTATTGCAGCATACCACGATTATGAGATCTAGCAGATGGATGTCAAAACTGCGTTTCTGAATGGAAACTTACTCGAGGATGTGTACATGACACAACCTGAGGGTTTTGTAGATCCACAGCATACTGGGAAGGTATGCAAGCTGCAAAGGTCTATTTATGGGCTAAAGCAAGCTTCTCGGAGCTGGAATCTTCTATTCGATGATGCGATCAAACAGTTTGGTTTCATCAAGAATAAAGATGAACCCTGTGTCTACAAAAGGGTTAATGGGAATACAGTTATCTTCCTTGTATTGTATATGGATGACATATTGCTCATTGGGAATGACATCCCTTCGCTACAGTCTGTGAAGACTTGGCTGGGGACGTGCTTCTCAATGAAGGACTTAGGTGAAGCAGCCTGTATTCTAGGCATCAACATCTATAGAGATAGATCTAAGAGATTGTTTGGCCTAAGTCGGAGTAGATATATTGACACAGTATTACTACGGTTTGCCATGCAGAATTCCAAGAAGGGACTTCTGCCGATGTCACATGGTGTGAGTCTTTCGAAGACTCAAAGTCCCTCTTCTAGAGAGGAGAGAGATCGCATGGATAAGATCCCTTATGCATCTGTTATAGGATCTATCATGTATGTCATGCTGTGTACTCGTCCTGATGTCTCGTATGCTTTGAGCATGACGAGTAGATACCAGTCAGATCCAGGTGAGCATCACTGGATAGCAGTCAAGAATATTCTTAAGTACTTGAGAAGGACTAAAGAATATTTCTTGATATTTGGAGGCGATGAGGAGCTAGCTATAAAGGGTTACAGTGATGTCAGCTTCCAAACTGACCAGGATGATTATAGATGGCAGTTAGGGTTCGTGTTTTGCTTAAATGGTGGCTGTGGTGGAAGAGTTGGCGGAGACACGATTCTTGATTCTACATGAAGGTAAGTATATCCGCATCACGAGGTAGCAAAGGAGGCAGTTTGGATCCGCAAGTTCATTACTGAGTTTGGGGTGGTTTCTAGCATTGCAGATCCTATAGAGCTCTATTGTGACAACAATGGAGTGATTGCACAGGCTAAGGAACCTCGCTCACATCAGCGGACCAAACACATACTACGGTGCTTCCATCTCATTCGAGAGATTATCGATAGAGGAGATGTGAAGATTTGCAGAGTACCCACAGAGGCTAACATCGTAGATCCCTTGACCAAGGCTTTAGCACAGAAAAAGCATGATGGTCACACTAGGTCATTGGGTATTAGATACTACGGTGATTGGCACTAGTGCTAGTGGGAGATTGTTAGTGAAAGCCCTAGAGTCAATCATGTGATGATTGTTGTATGGACTTTATTGTATCATATTCCTATTTATAAAGGCATGGATATTATATTTACTTGTATTGGTGCCAAATAACTAAATATAATAATGTCCTTGAGTAGTAGGTTCTTATCTATATCAATCGATTGGTTGAATCGATAATGAGATGATATAGAGAACACTACTCTTAATCATTCCTAGTCGAGTATTAACATTCAGGGACAATGTTAATGCGTAGAGACTAGCATGTAGATCAACATGATGACTTGATCTCACAAGTCATGAATATGAGATATCAAGTTGACACATGGGTATGCATTGGAGAATGTATACTGAATGACCCGCCATGAGAAAGTATCATGGATGTTATATGAGTGTCATATACTTTCTCATGTGGCTATTAGTATGACTATTAGTCCTTAGACCTGAAGTCATCATGGTTCCCTACATAAGGAGTTGCATACTTTGGCTTCGTCAAACGTCACCCGTAAATGGGTGGACTATAAAGGCGATTACTGGGTATGTAACAAATTATGCGGAGGGATGTGAGTGATGTAGATGGGATCTATCCCTCCTATATGATTAGAGTGAGACCACGAAGTGCATGGTCATGCCCAAATGAGTCAATATGAGATATTGAGCTCATTTAATTAGAGTGAGTCTACTTGGAGTTCAAGATTTAGATTGTACCGAGGATGACACGGTCTATGCCTCGATTGGTCAATCTAGATGTCAGGGATAGAGGGACATTGTCACATATTGTAAGAGTCACAATTAGTAGTCACAAAGGTAATGTTGGAGCTCAACATTCTTGTAACTTGGGTAGCAATGATGTGTTGCTAGATACCGCTCATTGCTTATGTTCTTAAATCGGTTTAGGGACATTGCCAATGTTACAAGAACCTATAGGGTCACACACATAAGGGCAATTAGATGGAGATTAGGTTCATATGATGAACCATGAGGATTAGGTTCATGGGATGAACCTAATTGGATTAAGAGTAATCCAAATTAGACTAATTGAGTTAGACTCAAGTTAATTCAAGTGTTAATGAGTCTAATTTAGATTTAATTCATCAAATCAATTTAAATTAATGAATAGAGATTCATTAAATTAAATTGACTTGAATCAAATGGTTGGATTTGATCAACCATGGGAGATAAGAGGTCAAGTTTGACTTGACTTGAGAGGGAAGATGAAATGTCAAGTTTGACTTGATCAAATGTCATGTCATGATGATGACTTGGCATGGCCGGCCAATGATGATGCTCTACATCATCATTGACTTTGTCATATGGTGCCACCTCATGAGGGAGACCAAGGGTCTGTAAGAGATCGGATGGCCGGCTAGAGGGGGGGTGAATAGCCCTTTTCGTTTGAATGGCGGTATTTTGCTCGTCTACAAAACGTTAGCGCAAGCGGAATATACAAATATAAATAAAGACAAGCAAAATAGAAACAAGCAATACAAACACCAAGATATAACGTGGTTCACGGCTACGCCGCTAATCCACGGTCCGATTCGTCCACGGTGAATCACTCCGCCAAAAACCAATCACTATCGGTCTCTCCTTTGCACAAAGCTAGGTGGAGGTAACCTTTACAACCAAGATCACTCTTCTTACAAATAGAATGGAGTAAAAGCGAGTAAGAAGAGTTTAGAGCTTGTGGGGCACTAGGAAGATTGTTTGGAACTTAAGCATTAGCCTCTCGAGGCTCACACCTCTCTTTTATAGAGAGGGCTAACTTCTTCCGTTGGCCGTCATCGATCGACCGCCCATGGCGGCTGCCGTCACTACAACGGCCTCCGAACACGTCGGATGCCGACCGTTGTTGTCCAATCGGAACTCTTGGCGATCACTCACCGATCTCGATCATGTCGACCGCCCCGGCGCGATCAGCGCTTGGCCAAAACCCTATCGACCCTATTGACGTCATTTGCGCCTTGTGATCGTTATCTTGGATCGTGCCAGCGTAACGATGGCTGCGCCTCACGCCACAAACCGGGTCGTATACCATCGAGCTACACTCGACTCGGAAGCGATCGGCCGCCATGACATGGGCGGATCGTGCCGAAAACCCATCCGACACTTGGCCAAATGGCGAAGTTTCACCTAAGAGCTACCCTTCCCGGGTTACAATCGCTCACTCTCATTTCTGAGTCCTCGCCTTGAAGTTCTCTTCGTTCTCGGCCACGTCCTCGGCGATCAAAGCGCGCACGGCTCTGCAATGCTCCTTCGCGTCTCTTGCCTCGAAGTCTACTTCCTCGGCTTCACTCCAAGCTTCTCGTCCGGCGGTCCCTCGGATGCTCCAAGCGCCGGCCGCAGCTATCCTTCACCGACTCAAGGCACGAGTCATGAGATGTGAAACTCGCCACGGCTCCATGTGCGAATTACTAAGTCCTGCACGACTTCAACGCACATATCAAATCAACATATCAAACTAACTTAAACCCTTTGCCATACCATCAAAACCATATCACGGCAAGAGATTGCCCTAACAATCTCCCCCTTTTTGATGTGTGGCAATCCGTTTAAGTTAGGTAAAAACATTTGATATAATTTCTAAGGTAAGAAAAGCATGTAAAGATAAACATGATATAACAACATGCAATTCCCCTTAATCCATGAAAGTCTCTCTGCACTGTCTCCCCCTATCATATATGTCTCCCCCTACATATATTTCTCCCCCTAATGTGATTAACTTAAACATACTTATTTCTCCCCCTTTGACACCATCAAAAAGATTAACACTAAGTTAAAAGCTCATGGCATCAATTATAATGGAGGAAAAAATATGTCAAGTTGATTTAAAAGCTAGGAGGCATCAAGTATATTTCTACCACTTGTAGGAGGTTTTATAAACTGAATTCGCCTTCAATATTCTGATTTATAGCTACCTGATCAGCTATCGTATGGCAATGATCGCACAAAGGAAGCAATTTCGATTTTCGATGAAATTCAGAAATGCATTAAAAATTCGAAAATTCTAAAATCATGAAATTCGAGGAACATATTTCTCTTAAGTATATCTATCAAGGAAAAATAGTTTTCATGAAAAATCATTATATTTTACAAGATTTGCCAAAAATCCAAACACTTGAAAAACCACTAGTTTTTGAGCATTCTAGTATCAAGTTAGCTACCTAGTTTTGCATCTAATTGTTTCAAAACATGAATGCATGTATTTTAAGGTAAGAAATTGTTTTGAAAACATTAGAAATATCCAACCATGATCTTTGGGCAATATGTCTATTAATTAAACATAAGCCTTCCCCATGATTGGTCTATTATTGATATTTTGATACTTTAAATGACCATCTAAATGCCATAGGCATTAGTGGACATTTGTATCCTCCTAATATCTCACCCATGCTAAGTTTGCAATCAAGTGAGCCTATAGTGAGTGTGAGATGTATCCTAGGGGGTATTTGTATATATATACTTAACCAATATATTCAAGCAATTCTATCATGGTTAAGTATCAACCTAACAACCTACATGATCATAATGACATATATCAATTAATTTCACATTATGATCATGAAATACATGTTTTCATCAAATTATAACCATGCATTAGGCATTATATGATGATAATAAATAAGTTATCACCTAAAGCATGATTTAAACCTATTTTTCATGATGATGTGCCCAAAATCAAAATCATAAACCATGATTACACATATGCATAGAAATTACATTAATCATCATGATTTAAGCATCATTACCTTTTTATGGGCACGTTATCATCACCCAACACTATCTAAAAATGTTGTCCCGTCATCCTAAGTCAACCAAAATATGATATAGGTCAAGTTCATATGGTTGACTACCCTAGGGGTTTTCTAACCCTTAAGGATGGATTTTGGAACCCAAAATAGATTTTTACCTATGGGGTTCACTAGAAATTCCTTGGGGATCCATTTCTTAGCTATTACTTTGTTTTTGTCTTGTCCCCTAGCTATTAGGCATCTATAGGCCTTCTCATTTTTCTTCTCTTTATATCCTAGGCCCTTTTTGTTGAAGCTAGCCCTTTGGCTCCCAATGATCATATTAAGGGTATTGGAGCCAATTGTGAATTTTCCTAGGGCTTTGGTTAAATAATCTACCTTTTCCCTTAATGCCCTATTTTCTTCTATGCATGCATCACTAACATCTAAAGGCACATAATTATCATGTGAGCATGCATCATCATGGCAAGAAGAAGTATCATTATTATTTAAGCATGCATTTTCTAGCTTATTTTCTAATGCCTTAATTTGTTCAAGCATGCATTTATTTTTCTTCTTTGCTCTAAACAAATCCCTAGTTAAACTAGAAATCATAGAAACTATTTTACTAGGTGAGAGATTGGTTACCATAGTTTCCATGTCCTCTTCTTCTTCTTCGGATGATGAGGAGGATGATGACGTGGAGGAGGCTCCCCCTTCACTTGAGCTCTCTCCTCTTGAGCTTGATCCTTCATTTTCGGAGGAGGAGCAATCCAAGTCGTCAAAGGCCATCAAGGCCAAATTAGCGACAAAGGCATTCTCCTCATCCGATGATGAGGAGGAGGATGAGGAAGGATCATCCCATGTCTTGGCCTTGAATGCTTTGGCCTTCCCCTTTTCTTTTGTCTTCTTCTCCTCTTCCTTCTTTTTCTTGCTTCCGTGTTGCTTCTTCTTTTCTTCTTTGTTTTGCCTCTCTTCCTTGCTTTTGTTTAGGAGAGGACAATTGTCCCTTATGTGTCCCTCTCCTTGGCAATTGTAGCATATCACCTTCCCTCGGTCTTCTATTCCTATCATTTGATTTATCAAATCTAAAATTCTTAAATACACCTTCCTTACCATGTAGGCTTCTCGGTGCTATCCATGGAGGAGGAGGAGGCTTCATCATCGGAGGAGGAGGGGACTTCCATCTTCTTCTTCCCCTTGTTTGCCAACAATGCTACTCCTCTTGAGGGTTGAATTCTTGGCTCTTCTTGAATTCCCTCAAGCCTAGTTTCGTGGAGTTCCATCGTTGAGAAGAACTCCTCCAAGGTACTCACTTCTAGGTTCTTGGACATGTAGAAGGAGTCCACCATGGAGCTCCACTTTGAGGACCGGGGAAAGGCATCTATAGCCTTCATGAGCATGTCCCGGTTCGATAGCTTCTCACCTACACTTGTTAGCCCAATTAAAATTTCCTTAAACCTAGAGTGTAAAGAGGTTACCTTTTCTCCCTTTTCTAGTTTTATATTGGATAGTTGGGAGCGGAGGAGGTCTCTCCTTGCTAGCTTTGCCTCGGTGCCTTCATGAAGTTCAACCAACTTCTCCCACATCTCCTTGGCACTTGAGCACTCCCCTATTCTATTTACTTCTTGTTGAGGGAGCACATTGTATAGATGGTGCTTGGCCTTTGAATTTGCCAAATACTCTTCTCTTTGTCTTTTGCTCCATCTCGATTTTTCCAAAGGCTCCCCATCTTCATTCCTAGGCAACTCGAAACCGTTTTCCATAATTAACAATATTTCAAAATCGGTTTCGAAGAATACCTCCATTCTCTTTTTCCACCAAGAGAATTCGCCGTCGAACTTCGGTGGGTGGATGTTGGAGCCGGCCATTTTTGATGTAGGGCTTGTTGCGGCGGTTAGTCCGGTGACAAGCAACCTCGGCTCTGATACCACTTGTAAGAGATCGGATGGCCGGCTAGAGGGGGGTGAATAGCCCTTTTCGTTTGGATGGCGGTATTTTGCTCGTCTACAAAACGTTAGCGCAAGCGGAATATACAAATATAAATAAAGACAAGCAAAATAGAAACAAGCAATACAAACACCAAGATATAACGTGGTTCACGGCTACGCCGCTAATCCACGGTCCGATTCGTCCACGGTGAATCACTCCGCCAAAAACCAATCACTATCGGTCTCTCCTTTGCACAAAGCTAGGTGGAGGTAACCTTTACAACCAAGATCACTCTTCTTACAAATAGAATGGAGTAAAAGCGAGTAAGAAGAGTTTAGAGCTTGTGGGGCACTAGGAAGATTGTTTGGAACTTAAGCATTAGCCTCTCAAAGGCTCACACCCTCTCTTTTTATAGAGAGGGCTAACTTCTTCCCGTTGGCCGCCATCGATCGGCATTGCCGCCCATGGCGATCATTGCCGCAACTCTAGCGGCCTCGAACACGTCGGATGCCGACCGTTGTTGTCAGCGGAACTCTTGGCGATCGGCGCTGGACCTCACCGATCTCGACCCGTAGTCGGCGCGATCGGCTACGAGCGGTCTTGGCAAAACCCTATTGACGATCATTCCGCCTTGATCGGTCAGCTAATCTTGATCGGCGCAGCGTATGGCGATCGGCTGCCGCCACAAACCGGATCGATCGTATACCAGTCGAGCTACACTCGACTCAGAGCAGTCGACTGCCATGACATGGCAGTCGACTGGTGTCGGGAAAACCCATCCGACACTTGGCCAAATGGCCAAGTTTCACCTAAGAGCTACCCTTCCCCGGGTTACAATCGCTCACTCTCATTTCTCGGAGTCCCTCGCCTTCGAAGTTCTCTTCGTTCTCGGCCACGTCCCTCGGCAGCATCAGGCGCACGGCTCTGCAATGCTCCTTCGCGTCTCTTGCCTCGAAGTCTACTTCCTCCGGCTTCACTCCAAGCTTCTCGTCCGGCGGTCCCTCGGATGCTCCAAGCGCACGGCTTCCGCAAAGCTATCCTTCACCGACTCAAGGCACGAGTCATGAGATGTGAAACTCGCCACGGCTCCATGTGCGAATTACTAAGTCCTGCACGACTTCAACGCACATATCAAATCAACATATCAAACTAACTTAAACCCTTTGCCATACCATCAAAACCATATCACGGCAAGAGATTGCCCTAACAGGGTCATGGGAGTTACATGCATGCATGTAACCCCCTCTCTATAATGTGGTCGGCCACTTCTTGATGGGTGGCAATTGATTTTGGGTAACTCCATCTTCTTCTTCACAACTTCATCTTCTTCCTTGGATTATTCTCTCAAGCTCTCCCCCTCTCCCAACCTCCTTGGCCGAACCATCCATAGAGTGCTAGCACACTCAAGGGTGTGTTTTCTCCACCTATTGCTTATGTGGATACCAATAGAGGAGTGTGCACTTGACACTCTCGAGTTCCGGCGAACCTTTTGGACGAGCGGGATTTGCGAAGGGCGTCGCATCGAGGGTAACGTCTTTATCATGTAGATCTAAGGTAGATCTAGGGTTTTATACAAGCACATACATGTTTTAGTTTTAATACATCTTCACACGAATCCGTGGCCGGACTTCTGGGGTTTCCGCAATGCAAAAAGCGGTTTTTGTGGCTCGGAAAGTCCAACAATCCCCGTGGAGACAACTTTACACATCATTATTGATCCTAGATGGCCTAAATGATCATGTCATATAATAAATTCATCCAAGCTAGTGGACTTCTGGTTGTCCCCCTAGGGATGGCTCGATGGTAAGCACAAGGTGACGCTTGAGAGGATGCCCGGGTTCGAAACCAGATGAGAGGTCTAAAACACCCCCCCTGGGATGAAATACTTTCCTTGTGCTTACCACCGAGTCAAGGGTCAAAGTGTTGGTGCAATCGGCCCAAGTTGACTTGAGTTTGACTCGAGCAGTATTTTGATGATAGACAAAACTTATGATATGAGATTGTCATAGGAAAGTCCAACATGGAGTTGGCATGGAAAATCCAAGCAAGGGGCTTGGTGTTGGGAAAGTCCAAAGCATTACGAAGCCGTGCACTTGGTGCTTCGTGAGAAATACATTGCGAAGTCATGCGCTTGGTGCATTTGAGAAGTCTTGAGGACTTGGCAAGTTCACTAGGCTCAGGGTCCTTAAGTCGGTGAAGGATGGCATTGTGAAGCTGTGCGCTTGGTGCATCCGAGGGACCGTCGGATGGGGAGCGAATGGAGTGAGGCCCAAGGGAAGCATACTTCGAGGGCAAGAGACGCGAAGAATGGCGTTGCAAAGTCGTGCACTTGGCACATCCGAGGGACGTAGGCCGAGGGAAGAGAGCTTCGGTGGGGAACTCCATGAGGGATGAGGTAGACTTGGCCAAGTGGCTAAGACTGACTGACAACAGTCGACTGGCATAGGTGTCAGTCGATTGCTCCAAGTCGACTAGGGTTCGACTGGTGTTCAACTGAACAGGGTCTGGCTGATTAGTCGACTGTCGAGGAATGACAGTCGACTGTTGACACCATCAGTCGACTGATGATGGAGATCAGTCGACTGATCTGGGTGTTTCAGCCACAGAATGGTTTCCAATCGAGTGCTCGCGCCAGCACTCGACTGATGGTGTTACCAGTCGACTAATGGGTGATCCGTTGGAACTTAACCAACGTGGATCTGGTCGTTGTGAGACAACGACTACAGGACCAGTCGACTGATGGTCACAATCAATCGACTGATGGGCATGAAATCAGCTTGATGCAGGTTATAAATGGAGCCCAAGAGGGAGGATTTCGCCAAGACTTTAAGAAAGACTTTGAAGGGGAATTGCTGCTGCATTCCAGTCCTTCAAGAGTCAACCAAAACAAGCAACAAGAAAGCATTCAAAGCAAAGAGTTGTAAAGCATTCTTTACTTGTATTTCTTAGTGTCTTTGTATTAGCTTTAATCTTGTTATATTACTGTTGTAATTGCTTGTGAGAGGTTTCTCCACCTCCGACGTGTTGTTGAGAAGGAGTGTTAGTTAGTGTCGTGCGCATAAATAGAGCTCGGTGAGCTCGCCCGTAGAGTAGGAACCATTCGGTTCCGAACCACGTATATCTTTGTATATTGCGTGTGATTGTATTGTTGTTATTATTTCTATTATTTCTGCTGCGTATATTAACGACAATTGTAGACAAGCACGCAAGAACGAACGACTTCCGCTCATACGACGAAAGAGGGCTATTCACCCCTCTCTAGTCGGCCAACATCAACCCTACAAGTGGTATCAGAGCCAAGGCGCTTGTAGAGGACTAACGCCAACACAAGCACTACAAGATGACCGGCTACAACATCCATCCATCGAAATTCGATGGAGACTTTTCATGGTGGAAGAAAAGGATAGAGGTATATTTCGAAACCAATTTCGATTTCATGTTAATTATAGAAAATAGTTTTGAAATGCCTAGGGATAAAGAAAACAAGCCCATTGAGAAATCAAGGTGCACCCAAGACCAAATCAAGGACTTCGAGACAAATCTCAAGGTAATCGAATTACTTAGTGATTTGATTCCTAACAACATTTGGTCTAGGCTAGGTAACTATAGGGATGCAAGGGAGTTATGGAATAAGGTAATCAAATTCCAAGAAATTCCCAAACCGGCACAAATAGAGGAAGATGTCATGGAAGAAAGCCCATCCACATTCGACTATGTAGATGTTTTGGTGGAGACCTCCACCTCTAGTATTGAGGGTGAGGAGAGGCAATCTTCCATCCTGGAGCAAGTTCAACAAGAAACATCCACATCTGGGAGAAATGAAGAGCAAGAAGAAAACTCCTTAGGCAACTCAAGTGTTGTGATTTTAAATAAAGATCATATAATATGCTTTGAGTGTAAGGAGAAAGAGCATTACAAGAGTAAATGCCCAAAATTGGCTAAGGAAAAGGCATCGGCACCAAAAGTCAAAGGATGCCGGAGTACCCACAACTAGAAGCAAAGAGCACATTGTGTACTTCAAATGCAACCAACGGGGACACTATCGAAGCTAATGCTCTAAGGGGAGGAAGAAAGGGCAAGAAGGTGTATCTCATGTAGAGGGAGCTTCCAAAGCTAACCCTAAGGTAAATTTAGTTAATGCACCTTTAATTTCTAGAACTAAGAAGCATGCAAAAAAACTATTTTAGTTCTCTTGCAATTATTAACGAAAAGCATGCTAGTAGAAATAATAAGGTTTATTGTTTAGGTGTTAAGCATGTAAATTTATCTAAGGATAAACCTAAGACCAATAATACTAGAACTATTTTACCTAGGGAATCAATTAAGAGAGTAGAGGAAAATTTGGGCATTAATCCCAAAAAGTCTAGGCACATGCCTAAGAAGAAGGGGTCTTCCCAAAAACCAAATGAACAATCAAAATTGGGAAAATTAGAATTAGAAAATGAAGTCTTGAGGTCAAGACTTGAGATAATGGAAAAGACCTTTAGGATTATAGAAAATTCTATTCGATGGTCAAATTCCCAAAAGTCAAGACCTAGGGTTCAAGAACGGTCTAAGGGCGAGGAAGGTTTGGGTCACAAACCTAAGCCCAAGAGGACTTGTCATAATGTTCCATTTGATTATGGAACAATTTCTAGGTCTAGGAAAACCAAGGCTAATAGGGAAGTTATCCCTAAGACTAGCCATGGTGTTTGCTTAGTGGCTAAGAACTTAAGAAAAACCAAGAAAGCCACTAAGAAGGTCATTGGGGGAGTTACCTCTAGAGTTGACCTAAGAAAGACCCAAAAGACTATGGCTTCAAAGCCTAAAAGGGTCATTAGGAAGGTATCTAGGAAAGTTATCCCTAGTGAATACCTTGTTAACCCAAGGAGCTCCAATAGGTATTGGGTTCCTAGGAGCGTGATCGATTCACGCTAGATGGGTTAGGGTGTGTCAACCCTAAGTGGATGAGTAGTTAACCTAGCCATAGTGAGTTGACACATTAGGATGTATCTATTAGTTATAGCCCTAGAACCAAACATGTGATGGTTGAATAGGGAACATTTTGTATCATATTCTATAAAGGCAAAGGATTGGTTATTATATATTTACGTCTTGCTTGTGCCAGCTAAATTAAATATATAATAATGCCCTAGAAAAGTAGGTTCTTATCTACAGCACATCAATTGGCAGAATTGATTATGAGAGGCTGTAGAGAACACTTTCCTAAATGTTCCTAGTCAAGTATTAATATGCAAGGGCAATATTAATACATAAAGACTAGCATGTAGGTCAATTGATGACTTGATCTCACAAGTCATGGATATATGATATCAAGTTGACATATGGGTATATATTAGAGAATATATACTGAACTAATCCGTCATGAGAAAGTTTCATGGATCGTCATATGAGTGTCATAAACTTTCTCATGTGACTATTGGTATGAATAGTCCTCAAACCTGAAGTCACTACGGTTCCCTACATAAGGAGTTATGTACTTTGGTATCGTCAAACGTCACCCGTAACAGGGTGGACCATAAAGGCGATTACTGGGTATATAACAAATTATGCGGAGGGATGTGAGTGATGTAGATGGGATCTATCCCTCCCATATGATGGGAGTGATATCTGTGGGCCCCTTGATTGGGTAGAACTACTAAAACGCATGGTCATGCTCGAATGAGTCAATATGAGATATTGAGCTCATTTGTTTGAGTTAGTTTACTCAGAGATCAAGAAACACATAGATTGATCGAGGATGACACGGTCTATGCCTCATTGGTCAATCTGATATCAAGGATAGAAGGACACGGTCATACATTTAGTAGTCACGGAAAGGTTAGTCGGATCTTGACTTATCTCGTAACTTGGGTAGCAATGATGTATTGCTAGATGTCGCTCATTGCTTGTGTATCTAAAAGAGTTTAGATCCCTTTGAGCGTTATGAGAGCCTATAAGTCACACAAAGAGCATGATGATTAGAAGAATTAGTGCATTCTAGTTTGACTAGAATAATTTGGGAATAAGCTTAAGTACAAAATGGTTTTTAGACTTTAAGCTTAATGAGAATTTTAGCTTATTGATTTAATGAGATTAATTCAATATGCTAAGCTTAATTGATTTAATAATATTAATTCAATATGTTACCTTATTGATTTAATGAGATTAATTCAATATGATAACATAAGCTTATTGAATTAATAAGATTAATTCAACATCCATGAATGCCACCTAAGCATGCCACCTAAGCTTGATGAGTTAGAAGGAGACAAAGGGTTTTGGCCCTTGGATTTCCTCCACATGTGGCCGGCCAAAACAAGGAGGATAACTCCTTGTTTAATTATCTTTCAATGCCATTGATTGCATTGAATGTGATAGGAGATGAAAGGTTTTTCAAATCCTATAAAACACCCCATGGGGTGGCCGGCCAAAGGAGTTGAGTTGGAGCTTAAGGCTTGGTGAGAGCTTGGTGGGAGAGGCTTTTGTTGTGTGGTTTTGTGAGTATAAGCTAGCAAGAAGAGTAGTCTTCTTCTTCCTTTCTCTTCTTCCCTACCTTCCTCTCCTTTAGGGACTTCTCTAGCAAGAAGTAAAGGAGAGATCTTCTAGTTTTCTTTTGTGAGACAAGAGCTTGCTCGTGTGGATACATATAGAACGCGGACATTTGAGCGTGCTAAAAGATCCAACACATCCAAGGAAAAGCGGGATTGCAAAGGGGCAGCATAACAAAGGTAGAATTCTCCTATAAGATAGGCTTTCTTTTGAGAAATTTATTTTTGTACGAGTTTTTCTTTCATAAGGATCACTTGGAAGGGATCCTAATTTTTCCGTTCTTGCATATGCTATCTTGCATAAAGAGATCCCAACAGGTATCAGAGCCACTTGCGAAGATCGTATAAAAATAGTTTTTCTCTATTTTATATATGATATAGAAGTAGGATAAATTTTATTATGAGTTGATAATTGCATTAGCAATTTTTCAAACATAATAAAATATCCGATGTCTTTTAAAAGTTAAAAATGACATGGTGCATGGTTATGGCCTAGTCCCAAAAAGTTTGTGAATGTGTGTTGTAATTCTTAATACGGCCTGCGAGTCGTGCCTTTCTCCTAAAAAAAATCTTGTTGTAAAATTAGTTTTAGACTAGAATGTAACTCGAGTATTTCTCCTTTTGTAATATACAAAATAAAGATGGAGGGTCCATTGGAAGATGATGTTACAAGGAGGAAGTCAACAACACACGACAACCAAAAGGAAGCACTTGGGAGAAGATGCTATCCCTAGGTTGACCAATCAATCTTCTCATTGGCTTGAGAAGATTGTAGAATAAGGGTCATAACCATGACACGCTTAGTATGCTAATATGTATGTGATGCATGTTAATTTAGCTTATATGTGATGTATCCTAATATGTATGTGATGCATGTTTAAGTTTATCTCTTAATAAGTCTAAACGATATGCCTACCAAAGTTTGGTACTCACTACTTCCTCGATCATTTATTATTGGGTTTGCCAAAGCAAAGCAATCCATTTTATCTTGGAAGAGTGCGAGTGGACAATCGTGATGTCCCGCTATCAAACTTGGTTAAGACTTAATTAAGAAAGTAGAGGCATATATTAGCTTTGAACATAAGTTTTAAAAAAAATTAGTTTTGTGTGATTTCTGAACATCAGCTTTGTCTTAGAAGTGGTCGTTGCTCCGATATCAAAGAAGGCCTCTGTGCCTCGCCACAGCCTGGAAGCTGGTTTAAGAATAAGCACTAAACTAATCTAAACTTAACCAAAGCTATTAAAGAGTTACATCAGATGTAATTGGCAAAAGATTGCCTACCTAATCATACTACGTCTTGGGCGATTAGCCAAAGCTAACTCAAGACGAATTATGATGTGGATCTTTATCCCATATAAATTTATAGCTAAATAGAAGCTAATGATGTAAGCAAAATGTGTTTGCCTACATCAATAATTAGCTCATATCAAAGCTATGAGAATTTAGTGGGAGCCTCATTTAATTAAAGGCCTAATTAAATGACTTAGGTATGATACTTAATTTTGCATTTTAATGTTGTAGATCACCATGTCATCTAACACGACACACCCCCTCAACTTGCGATCTGTCCTTGAGAAAGACAAGCTCAATGGAGCTAACTTTCTAGACTGGTATAGGAACTTGAGGATTATCCTCAAGCAAGAACGTAAGTTGTATGTCCTAGAGCAGTCTATCCCTGAAACACCCGCCCCTGCGGCCACTCGTGCTGAAAAGGATGCTTATAAGAAGCATCAAGATGACGCATTAGATGTGTCATGTCTTATGCTTGCCACCATGAACTACGAGCTTGAAGCAACATGAGAACATGGATGCCTATGATATGGTTGAGCATTTAAAACAACTATATCAAGGACAAGCTAGGCACGGCGTTTTGAAGTGTCTAAGGCTCTTTTTGCATGCAAGATGCAGAAGGAACACTGTAGGAACTCACGTACTTAAAATGATTAGATGCGTTGAGAACCTTGAAAGACTAGGTTTTCCATTGAGCGAGAATTGGCAGCGATGTTATCTGCAATCGTTCTTAGGAAGCATATAATCAATTAAGTCATGAATTATAACATGAATGAAATTGATAAACCTTTGCACGAGATTCTCGGCATGTTAGAAGCTAACTGAACCGAATCTCAAGAAGAGTTAAGTAATGTACTAATGGTCAAGAAGGGCAAAGGTAAGCGCAAAGGCAAGGGTAAGACCAAGCCAAAGGCAAGGCCAATTCATCCACTTCAAAGGGTAAAGGTAAAGTACCTAAGGAAGGGATTTGTTTCCATTGCGGTGAGGCCGGACCTTTGGAAGCGGGCTGGCTATGAAGTCTACCTTGAGGAAGTAAAGAATAAAAGAAGTGGGACTTACGCCTCGGTATACACGTTATAGAAGTTAATCTATCTATTTCTTCTACATGGGTATTAGATGGATGTGCATCTCACATTTGTACTAATGTGCGAGGGTGAAATAGTAGACTAATGGCAAAAGGCGAAGTGGACCTCAGTAGGCAATGGCATAAAAGTTCTTTCTTGTGTAGGAACATATTCTTTGTCTTTGCCCTTTGGGCTTATCTTAGAACTAGAGAGTGCTTTTATGTACTGCATTAACAAAGAACATAATCTACGTATCTTGTTTAGACAAGAAAAACTTCTCTTTTATAATAAAGGACAAATGTTGTTCCATTTATTTGAATGAAATGTTCTATTGTAATGCACCACTTATGAATGGTCTCTATGTTCTAGATTTAGAAAACCCAATTTATAACGTAAATACCAAACGGTTCAAATCGAATGATTTGAACCAGACATATCTCTGGCACTGTCGCCTAGGTCACATAAATGAAAAGCATATCTGACTCCGTAAGATGGATTATTGGACTCATTTGATTTTGAATCATATGAGGTATCGAATCTTGTCTTTAGGAAAGATGACTAAAACTCCATTTAGTGGACATAGGCGAGAGCAACGAACTTGTTAGGACTCATACATACTGATGTATGTGGCCCTTTCAATGTCGAAGCCAGAGGAGGCTATAAATACTTTATTACTTTCACTGATGATATGAGTAGATTTGGCTACTTATATTTGATGAGACATAAGTCAGAATCCTTTGAAAAGTTCAAAGAATTCAAGAATGAAGTACAAAACCAACTTGGTAAGCGTATTAAGCTACTTCGATCAGATCGAGGTGGTGAATACCTTAGTCAAGAATTTCGTGATCACCTGGCTGAGTGTGGGATAATATCCCAACTCACTCCACCTGGAACACCACAATGGAATGGTGTATCTGAAAGGAGAAATCGTACTCTATTAGATATGGTATGATCAATGATGAGCCAGACTGATCTACCTACTTCCTTTTGGGGTTTAGCTCTAGAGACAGCCGCTTTCACACTTAATCGCGTCCCATCAAAAGCCGTAGAAAAGACACCATATACGTTATGGACTGGGAAGAGTCCCAAAATGTCTTTTATAAAGATTTGGGGTTGTGAAGCTTATGTTAGATGTCAAGTCTCAGATAAACTAGGACCCAAATCAGATAAGTGTTATTTTATAGGATATCCCAAGGAAACTAAGGGATATTACTTTTACAATCCCACACATGGCAAGGTGTTTGTTGCCAGAAATGCTGTCTTTCTAGAAAGAGAATTTATTTCTAGAAAAACTAGTGGGAGTAAAATTCATCTTGAAGAAATTCAGGATGAAGATAACACTAAGGCTTCGATGGAAAATGAACAGGCACCACAAAGTGTTGTGGATGAGGAAATTGTTGCCCAAAGAGTTGTGGAGCAAACACCTGTTCAAGTAGACAAACCTCTTCGTAGATCTGATAGGATCCGTCGTCAACCCGAGAGATATTCTTTTCTCTTGACTGAAAACGGTGAAGTATTGCTTGTCGATCTTGATGAGCCTACATCCTATCAAGAAGCTATGATGAGCCCAGATTCTGAGAAATGGCTAGAGGCCATGAGATCCGAAATGGAATCCATGTACACTAACCAAGTATGGACTTTGGTTGATCCACCTGAAGGGGTAAAACCTATTGGGTGTAAGTGGGTCTTTAAAGTAAAGACTGACATGGATTGTAATAAGCATACCTATAAAGGTAGATTGGTGGCTAAAGGATTCAAACAAATTCATGGTATTGACTATGATGAAACTTTTTCACCAGTTGCGATGCTTAAATCCATTCGGATCATACTTGCTATTGCAGCCTACCACGATTATGAGATCTGGCAGATGGATGTCAAAACCGCTTTTCTGAATGGAAAGCTACTCGAGGATGTGTATATGACACAGCCTGAGGGTTTTGAAGATCCAAAGCATCCTGGAAAGGTATGCAAACTGCAAAGGTCCATTTATGGACTAAAGCAAGCCTCTCGAAGCTGGAATCTTCGATTTGATGATGCAATCAAGGAGTTTGGTTTCATCAAGAATGAAGATGAACCTTGTGTCTACAAGAGAAATAGTGGGAGCACAGTTGTATTTCTTGTCTTGTATGTAGATGACATACTTCTCATCGGAAATGATATTCCCTCACTCCAGTCTGTGAAGATGTGGTTAGAGAATTGTTTCTCGATGAAAGACTTAGGTGGCCTATATTTTAGGCATCAAGATCTATAGAGATAGATCTAAAAGATTACTTGGCCTAAGTCAGAGTACATACATTGATAAAGTGCTAGATCGTTTTGCTATGCAAAATTCCAAGAAAGGATTTCTGCCTTTATCACATGGTGTGAGTCTTTCGAAGACTCAATGTCCCCCTTCTAAGGAGGAGAGAGATCGCATGGATAAGATCCCTTATGCATCTGCTATAGGGTCTATCATGTACGCCATGCTTTGTACTCGTCCTGACGTCTCGTATGCTTTGAGCATGACGAGTAGATACCAGTCGGATCCAGGTGAAAGTCACTGGATAGCAGTCAAAAATATTCTTAAATACTTACAAAGAATGAAAGAATATTTTCTGATATTTGGAGGCAATGAGGAGCTAACTGTAAAGGGTTACAGTGATGCAAGCTTCCAAACAGACAAGGATGACTATAGATCGCAATCGATGCGTGTTTTGCACGAATGGTGGTGGTGGGAAAAGTTCAAGCGAGACCACGATTCTTGATTCTACAACATAAGCGAGTATATTCTTTCGCGTCGATGCAAAGAAAGGAGGATGTTTGGCTCCGCAAGTTCATCAGTGAACTTGGGGTAGTTCCTAGCATTGCAGATCCAATAGACCTCTATTGTGACAACAATGGGGCTATTGCAGAGGCTAAGGAACCTCGATCACATCAGCGGATCAAACACATACTGCGGCGCTTCCATCTCATTCGAGAGATCATCAATAGAGGAGATGTGAGGATATATAGAGTACCGACAGAAGCTAACATCGCAGATCCATTGACCAAGGCTTTGGCACAGAGGAAGCATGATGGTCACACTAGGTCACTAGGTATTAGATATCATAGTGATTGGTACTAGTGCTAGTGGGAGATTGTTAGTTATAGCCCTAGAACCAAACATGTGATGGTTGAATAGGGAACATTTTGTATCATATTCTATAAAGGCAAAGGATTGGTTATTATATATTTACGTCTTGCTTGTGCCAGCTAAATTAAATATATAATAATGCCCTAGAAAAGTAGGTTCTTATCTACAGCACATCAATTGGCAGAATTGATTATGAGAGGCTGTAGAGAACACTATCCTAAATGTTCCTAGTCAAGTATTAATATGCAAGGGCAATATTAATACATAAAGACTAGCATGTAGGTCAATTGATGACTTGATCTCACAAGTCATGGATATATGATATCAAGTTGACACATGGGTATATATTAGAGAATATATATCGAATCGACCATGAGAAAGTTTCATGGATCGTCATATGAGTGTCATAAACTTTCTCATGTGACTATTGGTATGAATAGTCCTCAAACCTGAAGTCACTACGGTTCCCTACATAAGGAGTTATGTACTTTGGTATCGTCAAACGTCACCCGTAACAGGGTGGACCATAAAGGCGATTACTGGGTATATAACAAATTATGCGGAGGGATGTGAGTGATGTAGATGGGATCTATCCCTCCCATATGATTGGAGTGATATCTGTGGGCCCCTTGATTGGGTAGAACTACTAAAACGCATGGTCATGCTCGAATGAGTCAATATGAGATATTGAGCTCATTTGTTTGAGTTAGTTTACTCAGAGATCAAGAAACACATAGATTGATCGAGGATGACACGGTCTATGCCTCATTGGTCAATCTGATATTAAGGATAGAAGGACACGGTCATACATTATAGTAGTCACGGAAAGGTTAGTCGGATCTTGACTTATCTCGTAACTTGGGTAGCAATGATGTATTGCTAGATGCCGCTCATTGCTTGTGTATCTAAAAGAGTTTAGATCCACTGCCAACGTTATGAGAGCCTATAGGGTCACACACAAAGAGCATGATGATTAGAAGAATTAGTGCATTCTAGTTTGACTAGAATAATTTGGGAATAAGCTTAAGTACAAAATGGTTTTTAGACTTTAAGCTTAATGAGAATTTTAGCTTATTGATTTAATGAGATTAATTCAATATGCTAAGCTTAATTGATTTAATAAGATTAATTCAATATGATAACATAAGTTTATTGAATTAATAAGATTAATTCAACATCCATGAATGCCACATAAGCATGCCACCTAAGCATGCCACATAAGCATGCCACCTAAGCTTGATGAGTTGGAAGGAGACAAAGGGTTTTGACCCTTGGATTTCCTCCACATGTGGCCGACCAAAACAAGGAGGATAACTCCTTGTTTAATTATCTTTCAATGACATTGATTGCATTGAATGTGATAGGAGATGAAAGGTTTTTCAAATCCTATAAAACACCCCATGGGGTGGCCGGCCAAAGGAGTTGAGTTGGAGCTTAAGGCTTGGTGAGAGCTTGGTGGGAGAGGCTTTTGTTGTGTGGTTTTATGAGTATAAGCTAGTAAGAAGAGTAGTCTTCTTCTTCCTTTCTCTTCTTCCCTACCTTCCTCTCCTTTAGGGACTTCTCTAGCAAGAAGTAAAGGAGAGATCTTCTAGTTTTCTTTTGTGAGACAAGAGCTTGCTCGTGTGGATACATATAGAGGCACGGACATTTGAACGTGCTAAAAGATCCAACACATCCAAGGAAAAGCGGGATTGCAAAGGGCACGCAACAAAGGTAGAATTCTCCTATAAGATAGGCTTTCTTTTGAGAAATTTATTTTTGTACGAGTTTTTCTTTCGCAAGGATCACTTGGAAGGGATCCTAATTTTTCCGTTGCGCATATGCTATCTTGCATAAAGAGATCCCAACAGTATCAATGTGCTTGAGAAGTTGAAAATGATTAAATTGGCACAATTAGGTCTTAGAGGTATGGGTGTGTCATTTTGGGTTTATGGCACACTTTGAAGATAATGGTATTAAGGCAAAATGGAATTAATTCCTAGAAATGACAATTTGAATTTAACACTTAGGTATCCCATACCTTAGTATATTATAATTGTCATGTTTTGTTTGTCTTATCGTGTTATGACATCATTTTCATTTTTATCTCTAAAAATGTCATGATCATGTTTAGACTTATTTTTATATGTCATGTATGCTAACATTTCATTCACATGTCATGACATCATGATTTTGGCACATGCTTAGTAATATCATATATATGTCGTAATCATATCATGCATAAAATAAAATCGATTTAAGGACCATTGGCATGACTTGAAGTCTCATGCATAAGGGAATCAAGTAGAGTTGCCTTAGAATATGCATGAGACCATTAAAGAACAAAAACTCACATCTCACTAGAATATTTTCCTTGAATGTGTTTTGCACATTTAGATACAAGTGAGATGTTTAGGAAAAAAGAATTAAAGGTTTTAAAAATATTTTGAAAAACCTTGGTGAAGTCTATCTTTTGATAGCTATCACCATTGAATGGGATGATACAAAAAGAGCTCAATATTGAAGCTTTTCTAAATTTTTGAACTTTGTATCAATCTCGCTAATTGGTGGGTAAAATTATTTTCTAATATTTTTAACCCATAATGATTATAATAAGTAATATACGTACAAAATTTCATGATTTATCAACGTATGTGTATTTACTTATGATTTTCAGAAATTCATTTCTGAAAATCAAAAAACTGCAAATGCAGTTATCAGTCAACTGTCAGGGAGGGCAGTCGACTGATGTGGGAAGGAGTCGACTGGTAGTTGAGAGAGTCGACTGATACTGCTGATTTCGGGTAAACCTTGGTGGTTAGGTCCATGTTCAGCTAGGTTTTGGTCCCCTAACCACTCCTAACCCTAGGATATGCTTGGGAGAGCATTAGAAAGGGTGAAAATCCATTGGATGTGGATTATGAGAAGTGTTTAGGAAGAGTATCAATTTTAAGGTGGATGAGAGTTCATTGTTGAATTTTGCCTTAATTTTGAGTGTTTTAATGTTCCTATTGGCTTAGGGACTCTCCAAGGACATTGTTGGTGTAATGGTCAAGGGGGAGCAAGCCTCTAGGGGGAGGTATCCATCATGGAAAGATGGATGTGTACTTTTTCTCATGGGAGAAAAATTGGGTTGCCTCTCTTAAGTGATATGGGATTATCACTAGAAAGATTGAGGGTATGTCAAGGGGGAGATTGTAAGATCTCATTGGGATATGAGACATTGACACCCTTGATGACCTTTTTGATGTAATGTCAAAAAGGGGGAGAAGTTACCAAGTTACCAATTAAGATTCGTTGGAATTCTCATTGGAATATGAGAATTGCTAATATGGGAGAATTGGTAGACTTGAGATGATAGTTTTGTCAATCATCAAAAAGGGGAAGATTGTTGGTGCAATCGGCCTAGGTTGACTCGAGTTTGACTAGAGCAGTATTTTAATGATAGACAAAACTTATGACATGGGATTGTCATAGGAAAGTCCAACATGGAGTTGGCATGGAAAATTCAAGCATGGGACTTGGTGTTGGGAAAGTCCAAAACATTGCGAAGCCATGCGCTTGGTGCTTCGTGAGAAATGCATTGCGAAGCCGTGCGCTTGGTGCATTTAGGAAGTCTTGAGGACTTGGTAAGTTCACTAGCCTCGGGGTCCTTGAGCCGGTGAAGGATGGCATTGCGAAGTCGTGCGCTTGGTGCATCCAAGGGACCGTCGGACGGGGAGCGAATGGAGTGAGGCCCAAGGAAAGCATACTTCGAGGGCAAGAGACGCGAAGGATGGCGTTGCGAAGCCGTGCGCTTGGCGCATCCGAGGGACATAGGCCGAGGGAAGAGAGCTTCGGTGGGGAACTCCATAAGGGATTAGGTGGACTTGGCCAAGTGGCTAAGTGACCGGCCGTCGGCCGAGCATAGGTGTCGATCGGTGCTCTAATCGACTAGGGTTCGGCCGGTGTTCGGTGAGCAGTCTGGTGATCGATCATTGGAGATAATGATCATTGTTGATGCCATCGATCGGTGATAATGGAGATCGATCGGTGATCGGGGTGTTCGACCACAAAATGGTTTCGATCAGTGCTCGCGCGGCCTTGGTGATGGTGTTACCCGGTCGGTGATGGTATCATCGGTCACTTAACCAGCGTGGATCGCGTTGTGAGACAATGGTTACATGATCAGTCGATTGATGGTCACGATTAGTCGACTGATGGGCACGAAATCAGCTTGATGCAAGTTATAAATGGAGCTCAAGAGAGAGAATTTCGCTAAGACTTTAAGGGAGACTTTGAAGGGGAATTGCTGCTGCATTCCAGTCCTTCAAGAGCCAATCAAAGCAAGCAACAAGAAAGCATTCAAAGCAAAGAGTTGTAAAGCGTTCTTTACTTGTATTTCTTAGTGTCTTTGTATTAGTTTTAATCTTGTTATATTACTGTTGTAATTGTTTGTGAGAGGTTTCTCCACTTCCGACGTGTTGTCGAGAAGGAGTGTTAGTTAGTATTGTATGCATAACTAGAGCTTGGTGAGCTCGGCCGTGGAGTAGGAACCATTTGATTCCGAACCACGTATATCTTTGTGTATTGCGTGTGATTGTATTGTTATTATTATTTCTATTGTTTTCGCTGCGTATATTAACGACAATTGTAGACAAGCACGCAAGAACGAATGACTTTCGCTCATACGACGAAAGAGGGCTATTCATCCTCCTCTAGTCGACCAACATCGACCCTACACAAAAGTCCACCCGCAATTTATCTCCCTTGTAATGACCGAGGAACCGATCGGTGAGAGCCGTTAGCTTGGCGATTCCAAGCTTTGAGAGGACTTCTGTTTTACTAGCATTTGCTTCAATGGTTTGAATATTTGCATAATAAAGCTCGTAAGAAAAAAATAAATAGTTTTTTCAATATATGTCTTTATTTAATTTAACAATTGTATAAATATTTGATGCCCCTCGTATTTTTTTTTTTTGTCTCTGAACGATATTCATGGAGACAAATATCTTATCTTTAAATTCAGTAACTCTCATCGGACTCACGGAAGAGTAATATATCATTTATCATAATTTTTTTTTTACGTAATAATACATACATTTTTATGGAGTCTTCAATTAAATTAATATTTCCAAATATATTATCATTTCCCCCATTTTTACATGCAAAAAAAATATCTAGATATAAATAAGGAAACACATACACCAGAAAGTTAACTATTTTTTTAAGAGTTGCATAAATGAGTATGCAATAGTGTGGATTAGTGTTTAATTCATAGTAATAACTAGGTTCGATTTGTGTTCTAAGCAAACTAATTTGAGGTAATGGTGTGGATTATTTTTTTTTATCACCTTCTTGCTATATCAAACTATGTTGGTAGAATCAATCTAGTAATAAATCATCTAAATATAATAATATTAAGAGAGGCATTTTCAAAATTAAAATGATCCAACTGGAAAATAGACTTGAGGATTCACTGTGAATCAAAGTTTCATAAATCGTTCCCAAAAGGATGGAATCCGTCAATCTAGCGGCTCCTACTAGTCTATCTCATAGTCATTGTGAGGGAGATAAATCACAGAGGGATTTATGAGTTTTGACGTGGTGACTAAGACACGTGGAAGTCATCTGAATCTAAAAAAAAGTTTTAGACCTCTTTCGGAATCGACTCTTGTCTTATTCGTAAGTTCCGTCGTATTTTAGTCACCATGTCATCTCCGTGGGAACAACGTTTCATAAATCGTAAAAAATAACATGGATACCAATCACTATTCAAGTGAAAGGAATATAACATAATAAAATATCAGAAGGAACAAATAAGTGGACGTGCCTAAATTATATTTTACATAGACGAGTTTGATATCCTAAGCGTCGTCCGCTATTCGACTCGTGCACGACGATTTTTCTACCGTCTGATCGATCGCGATTGCATAGTAAATGGGAAATACATAGTGTTTTCTCCATCGTGATTTCATCCACCCACATCTCGGATTCGTTGACGGCCGATTGGATTCTGACCGGTTGGATCACGGTCGGATTCCGGGCGCGATTGCGGCTGCCAGCGACCGCGCCACTGACGTCCGCAATCGCAGTTGGACTCCGGTGTTAGTCGGATCTCGACCTTTTTTGATTGTAATCCGGTTGGAATCTAACCGTGATCCGACCGGACTCCGGTGCCAGTCGGATCGCGGTAGAATTTCAACCGGATCGCGGCAGGATTTCAACTAGACCGCCGTCAGATTCCAACTTGATTGTGGTTGGAATCTGGCTTTCCGTCGGGCAGTTCGAGCGACGTCGTTGTATGATTACTGTACATTTCTCATTCGTCACACACGGACACATAATAACGGACGCTCATGATATCAAACCCCTCTCTCTGTATATATAAAAGAGATGGTGAATTGTATCTTTACGATCAAACTCATGATACCCTCTCCTTTTAAGTAGTATGCTGCATAAAATTTGACAATTTACTCAAAATTGAAAAATATCAAAATCGCATACGTAATTTTCATAATTATCAAATCGCATATCACTTTTTGAATTTACCCCTCCTCTCAATATTCTAATTTTTTTAATTAATGAAATAACTCTATTAGCCGGTTTCGGAGAAATCGGTTAATAGACCTAAACAGTTCGAAATCACATGATTCAAAGACTTTTGTGCTCTTCTCGCACTCCATAATATATACATGACTTTGGAAAGCATTATGATACACCATATTGGAAGCAGCGAATTTTTGAAACTTTGATTTTTTTTAATAGAATAGCTTCATAAGTCGGTTTGGTTCGAAATCGACTGATGGACCTAGATAGCTCGGAACCACGTGATTCAAAGATCCATGTGCTCCTCTCGCACTCCATAATACGTATATGATCTCGAAAAGCATTGTGATACACCGTGTCGGGAGCAACGATTTTTTGAAACTTCAAATTTTTTTAATGGAATAGCTCCATCAGCCGGTTTCGTCCGAAACTGACTGATGGACCTAGACAACTCGGAAGCACATAATTCAAAGACCCATGCACTACTCTCATACTCCATAATACGTATGTAATCTCAGAAAGCATTGTGATAAAACCATGTTGAGAGCAATGATTTTTATCACTCGTGCCCCATATGTGAATTGTGGTCAAAAGAAAATTTCAAATACTACGACGATGATACCCACCGAATGAAGTCGCCAATAAATTCCTCGGACTCCCTCACTCATATAGATATAAAACTTCAATTTTTTTTAATACAATAGCTCCATCAGTCGGTTTCATTCGAAATTGACAGATGGATCTAGATAACTCGGAATCACATGATTCGAAGACCTTTGTGCTCCTCTCGCACTCCATAATATGTACGTGTCACTTGGGTCAGTGGGTATCGTCGTCGTAACATTTGAAATGTTCTTTTGACCATACTTTATATGTTAGGCATGATTGACAAAAATTGCCGCTATCAACATGATTTATTGCAATGCTTTCCGAAATCACGCACGTATTATGAGAGTGCGAGAGAAACATATGAGTATTCGAATCATGTGATTCTGAGTTGTTAAAGTCCATCAGTCGATTTCGGACAAAACCCACTGATGAAGTTATTCCATTAAACAAATTCAAAGTTTAAAAAATCGCTGCTCCCGACATGATATATCATAATGCTTTCTGAGATCACATATGTATTATGGAGTGCGAGAGGAGCATATGGATCTTCGAATCACGTGATTCCGAGCTATCTAGGTCTATCAGTCGATTTTGAACGAAACTGACTAATTAAACTATTCTATTAAAAAAAATTAAAGTTTAAAAAATTCGCTGCTCCCAATATGGTGTGTCACAAATGATTTCCGAAATTACATACGTATTATGGAGTGCGAGAGGAGCACAAAGATCTTCGAATCATGTGATTCCGAACTATTTAGGTCCATCAGTTGATTTCATTCGAAATCGATTGAGGTAGCTATTTCATTAATTAAAAAAATAGAATATTAAATGGAGGGTAAATATGCAAAATTTAATAATTATAAAAATTACGTGATTTCGATATTTTTTAATTTTGAAAATATGAAACGACAGTTATTGCCACATAAAATTGATTTAGAGGGTGGATTTTTATTTTTCTCAGGACATAACGGTTGGACGGCGGAGGAGAGCCCACGAAGTTGTATGATTTTAGAAAAGTACAAACGGGCTTGTAGAGACTTGGCAATTTTACGATTCAAAATCTAGCAATGATAAAGATTTTTGAGAAATTTAGGGGCGTTTGGTTCACAGAGAATTTTCTATTTTTTATTTTTATTTTCTCTTTTTTTAGAAAATAGAAAATATTTTTTTTTTTATTTTCAAATTTTCCAAAAAATGCTCTTTTATTTTTTAGAAAACGAAAATAGAAACAGAAAACAATTATTTCTCATTTTTTCACTTTTTCAGAAAATGCTCTTTTATTTTCTGGAAAATGGAGATGAAAAAAACGAACCAAATACATTTTCTCATTTTCACAAAAAATAAAAATGAAAAAAAAATAAAAATACTTACCAAACGTCTCCATACTAATTACTAATTAGGTATCTATTTATTTCTTGTTCAAGGGGCCAAACCAAGGGATCCCCCGTCTCGGTTCGATCCTTTGTATATGGCGGGGCTCTCTCTTCGCTGCGGCGATTGCGGCGCCCTCCTCAAGAGCGTGCAGGAGGCGCAGGAGCATGCGGAGCTCACGAAACACTCCAACTTCTCTGAATCTACAGAAGCCGTTCTCAATCTCGTCTGCACCACCTGTCGCAAACCCTGCCGCTCCAGGACCGTACGGATTCCTCGCCCATTCCCCCCTACTTTTTGCTTTTTTTTGCACATCTGCTGTAGTCTGTTAACTTGCGGTGATCTGGGGTGCGAAGGAGTCCGATCTGCACACCAAGCGCACGGGACATGCAGATTTTGATGACAGAACTTTGGAGGCTGCGAAGCCAATCGAGTTGGAGGCCTCCCACAAAGCTGCTGCTGAATCAGTGGAGAGTGTCGGTGAGGAAAGTGTCCAGACTGAAGGTGATTATTGCTCGATTCGTGTTTTTAGGTGTTGTTTCTTTCTCCGAAGGTTGTGTTCTGTGGAATTCTGGTTTCAATGCAAGCAACAAATCAAGTAAATGGTATTCCTTGGTGGAATTTAGGACTTATTCTGGTTGCGGTGCTGATTTTGGTTAGGCTCCGTTGATCCGCTTGTGTTGCAACAGTATCTGGGATTTGATAGTTGAGAACCACTTTAAAGATTTGGAAGAATACGATAGTTGTAAAGAGGGATAGTTGGGAGAGTTGGAGAGAAGTTTGAGGAACAACCCCACTCAACAATTTACCTCTTAAAGCTAACGTTTCTTAAAGAAGTCAAGTTGTTTTAATGCTAAAAGGGACAGTTTAGGCAGTGTGTGATAATGGTTTTTATATGGTTTAGTTGGGGTAAATGTCCATCAATTTGATGAGTATACGTAGGTCTATATATGACTATCCAAAGTAAGTAAGTTGATATTTTCTTTTGATCAATTGTTTAGTTATGTTGCTTTCCCTCCCACTGCTCATCTCCTTACTAGTTATCTACCTGAGTAAACCAGGCTTACCTCTTCCTGGAAGGATCTTGTCCATCTTCTTATCTTCTCCAATCATTTCTTATGATGAGTTAAGTGAAGATATTACTCTTCAAAAGTAAACGATTTGGTCTATAATTGGGGTTCACATGTGGATATTGAACAAGTTACAATTGTTCAAAATATGACTGATTTTCCCTTGCTACAAACGTTGAGATGATGTTTCCATTTAGAAAAAAGGAACAAGATTGTGCATCAAAGATGATATAATTGGCTTAGAGTGAGGACTACCAAAATCTTATTTCATATAATTGTATATCACTCAAATAACAGACTTTGATGTCATATTAGATTGCTTGAAGATTTCATGAGGTTGTACAGAGCCAGTTGCTTGATAATTTACTTGGGAAAGCATTTTATGTTTCTAATGCTAGTATCCATTAGCATGGAGTAGTCTACACTCAATTTTTTTCCATCTTTATATTGTCTTATTCCTTTCTGACAATATTTTCGTTTGATGTTGTTCTGTTTCAGATATGATTGTTCCAGAAGTTGATAAAAATCTGCTTGAGCAACTTGAATCAATGGGATTTCCAACTGCTCGAGCAACCAGAGCACTTCACTTTTCTGGTATGGTTCTATAAGCTAATTAACCTATAAGCTTCCTAATTTTGGTTTAACAGTATGTGGTATTTATTCTTGCACTGTAGTGAAAAATATGTTGCTTCTTGCATGTTTTATTCATACGGTTGTTGCTTGAATTCTAACTATATAGAAATTTATTTTCTTATACTATTGAAGTTACTTTCTTTTCACTTTTTTGAGTTTCTTTGGGACTCAAAATTTGTACCTTTTGCTTCTGCCTCATGTTTCTTTATCTTTTATTTGATCTCATACAATATACAGATTATAGAATATATATATTGCCTCAGTCTGCTGGTTCTGAGACTATTTGATGATCCTAGTATATCAGACATGACATAACTCTCACCATTGTGCTAAACATTTTTCACTTATATGCTAATTTGTAGCACCTTGCAATCATAGCTAGAAGTCAAAGGAATCTAGTGGTGAGACCCGCTCATTTTTGTGTAATTTTTGATAAAGTTAAGATCATTATATTGTGAACTCTGCTTGTGTCGGTGCAGGCACTAATTGTCAGTATTTTCTACAAGAAAAATTAGAACATGATTCTGTGCTTCAAATGTATGAGACATTGTATTCTGGCCAACAACATGATTCTACAAGAAAATTAGTATTTTGGCCCAGGCATTAGGAATTGGGACATTGTGGATATTTTTTTAATTTAACCTAAGAAATAAGATTCTGTACTTCAAATATCTGAGAATCAAGCTTTCCTGTTTTCCCTGAGATCATAAACACTTGAAGATCTTTTGTTCTAGGTAATAGCAGTATTGAAGCTGCAATAAACTGGGTAGCGGAACATGAAGATGATTCAGATATTGATCAGATGCCTTTGGTATGCTATTTTTTTGCATATGTCCATGCCACTATGGTACTTTTTATTCAGATTGATTTACTAGTACATGTCTTTTTAGAATTTCTATGCAGAAACTAAAAATTCAAACATAATCTCCTATTGTTTTTTGATTACTCTAGGTTAGTAAAAACTTAGAAGAGACTACCATGGCATCTTATAATTATCAATCTGAATTATGCAACATTTACTTGCTCATTCTTAATAAATGGTTTTCACATTGAAAACCTTTTGTACATTCAATTTTATATGTACTATATGAGATGTCTTGCCCTGAGCATGTCAATGAATGGGAAAGTTGGTTATTTTCATCGCTGGTCCTACAACCCAAATTCAAAGTTGTATTTATTGCTGGTTCTACAACCCGAACTTAGTTTTATCTATGTTTTAGGTTTTTCACAGTGGCAGATTCTTTCTTCCATGATTCCTCGCATCCTAGCAGATATGATGACAACCTAAAACACCTTTAGTTCAAGGAATGATTAATTGACTTTTCTGACAGCAATCAGCAGGGATTTTGGTTAAATGTTTCAGTTGCAAGGTGATTATTGTTTAGGAATGAGCATAAAGTATCTTATATAATAATGATTTCTTTTGTTGTGGCAATACTCAGTGAAGTTCGTCAGACAGAATTCACACAAAATGGATGTCCATAACACAAGATCCTCAAGAAAGCTGCAACTGTCTACTCCATTCACTCTGGTTCACAGTGGACATATATTCTGTTGCTTGACTAATTGATCAGTCCACTAGCTTAGTAGTTGTAATACATTATAATTGACAATCTTCATGCTACCCATTACAAGCCCATTTATAGCCAAAGGCATCAATATTATTCTAAAAAGGATTAGTATATAGCTTTGATAGTTGTACATAAAGTTCCAATGCCTACAGAGATTTGAACGATGACTATCCCATCTATGAGCAACTGTTATGAGATTCAAATTATCAATTAGTGTTTCAATGCTTAATGGAAAAACGTAAAGTTTTTTTAGGTATCAATGAATATTCACTCCTGCAGTTAGGGAGGTTAAAACCAAGAAAAAAGGAGGTTGGTAGGATATATTCAATTTAACCGATGGTTCTATCAAGGTCTAATCTTGATTCAGCTATGAAACTGAGAAAATGTAGGCACCGCTTCCTACTTCGATCAATTATGTTGAACTCTATGATTGCATGATACTGTTTAGACCACTATCTTGTTTTGCTTGAATGGGGTATGCAGAAAAAAAGTTGATTAGAAGGGATTATAAAAATAAAAGTTGGTTGGATAAGCCACAGATTATGATCCTACTTGATGTTTGAATTTTGTTCCTTCTAATTATACTTTGACAGACACATGCATCAAAATTGCAATGGCTTTAAACAAGGGTCGAAGTGATGGAGCTAAGTGACAATCTTCTCTAAAAGTCCATATGCGAAAAATAAGCATTCCAAAGCCTAATTTTTAATTTGGGATATTTTGGATGATGATGAACGTGAGCCTATTTGGGAAATAATGTAAAGTCTGATCTATGTTTGAAAGTCAAAGTTTGAGAACTCGAAGATTTAGCCTAAAGAGTCAATATTCTTTGCTAGAAATTCTAAGTGTAGTCAAAATATAGTTTGCGGGTCATTTATGCTTTCTTTCTTATGTTCTAAGAGTCCACTTGCTAGTATAAACTGGAGTATGAAATAAAAGAGTGAAATTTTTTAATAAAATCTAAGCTGCTAGATTGTGTGATATAATCTACTTATGGTAGCGATGCCAAAATTTCTACATCCTTCAATAAATTTTAAATTTATATTTTAGTTCCCTACGCCATATATATCTTTAATCAGTCAAACCCTCCTCTTATATGGCACTATGAAGTTTTGGTGCTGGAATATTTTCCGAGCCTACCTTGAGACAAAAGTAAACTCGTGTCGAACTATGCTGATACAAGTTATGGGTCTACACTGAACAAGCATACTGATCTGCACTAGAAGAAGAGGGAGGAGGAGAAGGAAGAGGATAACATCATTTTGTTTGGTCACCTAGCATCATCAACAACAAGGACAACAAAATGGGCACATACCATAGTTGCCAAATTTCTGATTTTAATATAGATGGATCGAGTTGGATCACAATTTTAGCAAGGCTTGATATGATTTTGAGTGTTTTCTGAGACATGTTTTTGAGAGTGGTGAAAATTTTGAAAATATAAGTGGAAATTGTAAAGACTTTAGCAATCATTAAAGGAATCACATCAGATCTGCAATAAATTGTTTAATTCTACAAGAAATTGACAGATTCTGTAGAAATTGGCTGATTTCTTGCTGCTCTCATTTTGATGCATCGGAGAAAGAAAATAACCTTGAAGGATGAGAGATGTGGTCTACAGATTTATATATTAAGAAATCTTCTCTTTGTTCCGCTTGTTGCCCTAGTCACTAGATTTTATGAGAGAAGCTGACTTTAGAAGAGGGAGTGACGAAAAATCAGAGAAGCGATTAAATAGGTTTTTGGGTCGATCGTTTCTCACTGATAGAAAGACTTAGGGGGCGTTTGGCAAGTAAAGCCTTTTTCATTTTTCAGAAAACAGAAAATGATTTTTCTGTATTTTTCAGTTTTTCAAAAAATGCTCTCATTTTTTGGAAAACGAAGATGGAAAATGCTTAACCAAATATCATTTTCCATATTTTTTCATTTTCTTAGAAAATGAAAATAGAAAATAGAAAATATTTTGCAAACCAAACGCTACCTTAGTAGTTCATGTTTGACACCATGACCCAGATATAAGAAGGATATGTGGGCGGTGGCAAAAAATATTCAATATGGTAACTGTATAATTTAATTAGTCATATTTATATTATTATTATTATTTGATTAATGCAATGCTAACTAAACATCAGTTGATTTGTAATTATATAATTAATTTTATTATCCGACTATAATTATATCATCATATTTATTTATTATAATTATAAATGTTAACAAACATGTTTTTGTTCATAATTATAATAAAAAAATAACATCACTGATTGTATAGGATTGTTATCAATTGATATTTGATTCAATTATTAATAGTCAAATAATAATTAAATAATAGTTGAATTATTAAATTATTAATATCAGAAATTTTGAATTATTACGTGATTAATATCAGAAAAAATAATATCATTTATTTATCAAATAATTTTCCTTAGTATTTATTAGTAATTCAATGCTAATATGTTTATTATATAATGTTATATATATGCGAAACTAATGTTACACATATATTAATCGGTTACTATTATACATACTAATGTACATGTCAGATTAATGAAACTCGTCAATCTGATAATAAATATAAGATTATTATCATATAACCATATTAATAATAGCCTTTTAATTAATTTGATGCTATTATCAGATTAATATTAATATATATTTACTATGTTTTTAGTGTATTGGTATTGTCATCATGATGTGATCAACAATTAATAAGTTCTTTTGATAGCCTTTGTTATTGCATGTGTTAAACAAATTTTTTATGATATTTTTTTATTTGATTTTGTTTTTTATTTTTTTATCCATTTCAATCTGACCGATCCTACTGATCTGATATCAGATACTTTTTCCTCTAAATACCAACAACCATTAATTTAATACATATTTAAATCTAAAAGGGAGCCCATTCCGATATAAAATGCCAAGACACTTAAAGTGGGGAATATCTTGTTATCTAAGCATGTTTAATAAGTCTCATTTGTAGCATGGGACAAGGGTGGGTTTTCTGCCTCCCATTCCTTCCTCCTTTAACACGTCACTTTAAAAACCTTGATATGCATATGGCTTTTATGTATTTAACATTTCTGATATTATTCAATTTCCATCATATGGAATAATAAAACCTTGTGAGATATTTGTATTATGAAAAGATGCCTTTTGGTGATTGAGTACAAATTGAATAGCTTGTTAGTATGAGATCAATAGTAAAATAAAAGAAAAAAAGGAATTTAAGATTATTTAATGCACCAAAAGAATACTGTTAGGGATTAAAACAAGAATAGGAAAACACAGAATTTTATTAGGGTTAACAACAAAGAACACTAAAATCTGGTAAAGAAAACTCCTCCAAATAACACCCCCCACTCCTCCCCTCTCCCCCCCACCCCACACCCACCCCACCTTATAACCACACACATACTCTAAAACACACTAACATAACTGCCACAAACATATAACTGACTCTAAAACATAAACTGCCTGTGATATACTCTAAAACACACTAACATAACTGCCACAAACATATAACTGACTCTAAAACATAAACTGCCAATGATATTCTGTTCAAACCCCTTTTTCAAGTCCCCTTTTGTTTTGTCCCTCTCCTAGAATATACAAGCCATGTTTTAGGCTTGCTTCCCCCATGGTCCAGCACCTGGTCCACATCTAAACTTGGTTCCTATCATTACCACCTGCTGCAGCACTAGTCTTGTCCTCAAGGCTAAAATGAGAAAATTGAGTGCTCCTGCCCTTTCATTTGACTAGCCATTGATGAATCATGTTGCCATTTTGAACAATGTCTCTATGAGCAACCACATATTCCGATTCTACATCATCTTCTAGGGCCACCTCCAATCCACTGGGTAGATCTGCTTGCACATTATACTTGTCAATAGCTTTTTTAAGTAATGATACGTGAAAGATGGGAAGGACTCGAGAATGAGCTGGAAGTTGAAGCTTATATGCAACCTCTCCATATTTTGCAACAACTTGGAAAGGGCCATAATATCTTGTTGCCAATTTTTGATTAATTCTCTTGGAAACCATGTGCTGCCTATGGGGCCTTAATTTAAGGAACACCCATTCGCTGACAGCAAAGTGTAATGACTCTCTTTTTATCAGCATATCTCTTCATTAGTTCTTGCACCCTAGAGAGATTATATTTAAGTTGAAGGAGAGCTTCGTCCCTGTCAAATAACTCTCTTGCCACTGCCTCAACTTTAGTTTCATTTGTTAAGAAACGAGTTAAAGTAGGAGGCTTCTGACCATAAACTACTTCAAAAGGTGTTTTACCAATAGATATACGGAAAAAAGTATTATACCAAAATTCTGCCCATGGTATCCAATGAGCCCAATTTTTGAGTTGTTCAGAACATAAATATCCCTCCAAACATCTTTTCAAAACTTCAGTTCGTCCATCTGTTTCAGGATGGCAGGAAGAGCTCATCTTAAGCATAGTGCCCTGTAGCCAAAAGATTTCTTTCCAATAGTGACTGATGAATAAAGAATCTCGATCACTAATAATAGATTTAGGAACTCCATGGAGTCGTATAATTTCTCTAGCAAACGACTCAGCTATTATCTTGGCTGTATAAGGATGTTTCAACAAACTAAAATGTGCATATTTAGATAACCGATCCACTACAATGAAAACAGCTTCATGTCCTTTGGATCGAGGAAGTCCAGTGATAAAATCAATAGAAATGTCATCCCATATAAGATTTGGTATCAGCAATGGTTTGAGCAGTTCCCCTCGAGCGGTTGCAGCATATTTTTGTCTTTGACACACATCACAAGACTGCACAAAATCTCTTACACAATGCTTCATACCTATCCAATAAAGATTACCTGCCAACCTCCTATAAGTTTTCAAGAGACCAGAATGTCCCCTAAAGGGGAAGAATGAAATTTCTTTAGGAGTAATTGTATTGAAGGAGATGTAGCAGAAATAACCAATCTGTGGTAATACAGAACTCCTCGTTGCAGCCCAAATCCTGGATGAGAATCTTGATTATTGGACAAATCAGTCATAATTTTCTGCAATTGAGGGTCCTCTTTAGCTTCTTCAATAAGATCTACACTATCCTCCCATATAGGGTAAGACACCAAAGCACAACATTCACCTTTTTCATTATTCTAGATAATGAATCAACAGCTTTATTTTCCAAACCTGATTTGTAAATGACTTCAAATTGGTAACCCAATAACTTGGCCATCCAACATTGTTGATCTATGGTTGTGATCCTCTGTTGCAATAAATGCTCAAGGCTTTTTTGATCAGTGTACACTATAAAAGGTCACCCAAGAAGGAATGAACGCCAATGCTGCACAGATAAAACCAAAGCCATAAATTCTTTTTCATATGCATATTTTGACAAATTCCCTTCTAATAAAGCTTTACTAAAGTAAGCTATTGGTCTTCTATTCTGCATTAATACAGCATTAATTCCTCTTCCAGAGGCATCACACTCAATCTCGAAAGGCCTTGAAAAATCAGGAAGAGCAAGAACTGGGAGAGTGGTCAAGAGTCTTTTAAGTTCCAAAAAAGAGTCTAAAGAAGGTGATCCCCAGTGAAATTTTTCCTTCTTAGTTAACTCTGTCAAGGGCTTAGCTACTTTACCATAATTTTTGACAAATTTCTTGTAATAACTTGTCAAACCCCAAAAACCTCTTACTCCTTTGACATTCTTTGGAACCGGCCAATCCAAAATACATTGAATTTTAGAAGGATCAATTGAAACACCTTGTTTGGAAATGATATGACCCAAATATTCCACCGTTGTGGTGCCAAAACTACACTTCTTGGAGTTAGCCACAAATTGATTCTTGAGAAGAACTTCCAACACCATAGAAAGATGAGACAAATGTGTAGGCCAATCAGAACTGTACACTAAAATATCATCAAAGAAAACCAACATAAACTTACGAAGGGACGGTCAAAATAAATCATTCATTGCTACTTGAAAAGTTGTAGGGGCATTAGTAAGTCCGAAAGGCATAACTAAGGACTCATAATGCCCATTGTGAGTGTGAAAAGTAGTCGTATGAATGTCTTCCTCCTTCACTCTAATTTGATGATACTCCGACTTCAAATCAATTTTAGAAAAAATTGTAGCTCCAGATAACTCATCAAGCAATTCATCTTCCATAGGGATAGGGAACTTATTTGGAATTGCGACTTTATTTAATGCTCTATAATCAACACACATTCGCCATGATGAATATCTTTTCTTAACCAATAAGACAGGACTAGAAAAAGAATTTACACTTTTCCGAATAACACCTGATTGCAACATTTCTTGAACTTGTCTCTCAATTTCCTCTTTTTGGTGGTGTGGGTAACGATATGGACGCACACTAATAGGACTCTGCTCTTCCCGCAGCACTATAGCATGTTGTTGACTTCTTTTAGGTGGTAATCTGTTCTACTCTTGAAAACTGCAGAAAAATTTTCTAGTAGCTGTGATAATTCCTGCTGCTGCGCTGCATTTAATTCTGTTGGTAATGTTGTTTGAGAAGGAACTCTCTCTGCTACTCATAAAAGTCCATCAATACTAAGGGAGTGCCCTTTCAAAAGACTACAAGGAGCAAGATTCTGCCCGCCTTTTGGCTATTTGATTACTCTTCTTACTTGTCTCCAACCTACCTTGTAAGGTGACCACAAGATCTCCATGATGGAATTGCTTCGTCATTTCCTTCCAATCCATTATAACTTTTCCCAATGTTTTCAACCAGGAAACTCCCAAAATCTACATCTATCCCTCCCAATTCTAATACATATGCCTCTGTTTTCAACTCAAAAGCTCCCAAGCAAATGGACAACTCGGGACACTTCCCTTTAGTAAACACTTTGTGCCCATCCCCAAGTTTAATTCCCAATCTCTTTGTCTCTTGCACCTTCAATCCGAGAGCCAGAGTTAATTGAAGAGAAATGAAATTATGGCTAGCTCCACTGTCTATAAGCACTACAATATCAACACCCATATACTTGCCCTCTAGCTTCATTGTTCTATTTTCAATTATACTCTCTGAATTCATATCCAATAATCCCATAAGTTTACAATCCAACTCATCTTCTGAATTTTCTATCTCAAGACCCACTATCTCTCCATCATAATATAATGTAGGGATCGATTTGTACGCGTTAGAGGGGGGTGAATAACGATTTCTTCGATTTAATCGTGTTCATATGTTCTTGTCTACACAAGTTAGCACAGCGGAATACAAAAACAAATACAAATATACAACACATAACACAAGACAAAACCGATTTAATGTGGTTCGGAACCCTAGTTCCTACTCCACGGTCGAGCTCTAGAGTGAGCTCTAGTGATGCACACCACCACTAACAAACTTCTCCTCGGAAAACACTTCGGAGGTGGAGAAGCCTCTTACAAGATGTTTACAATAATAAACAATAAACTACAACCAAATACAAGAAGTAAATACAACAATAAGTAAAGAAAACTTTACAAAGAGAACTTTTGATTGATTGTTTGTTGGTTGCTTTGGATTGCTTTTGAAGGTCTGGAATGTAACAATACTTCCCCTTCAAAATTGCTTCAAAAATTGTTGTGAAATCCTCCAACTCGGGCTCCTTTTATAACCTACATCGGATTGGATTTCCGCCTAGCAGTCGACTGCCAAAAGACACCAGTCAATTGCTCGCCTATCCGTTGTCTCACAACGGACTAATCCACGTTAGCTTACTCCCAACGGATATCCTAGCAGTTGACTGCCCTTACCAACAGTCGATTGTCAAGCCAGTAGTCGACTGATCAGTTGACGATCAAACATTCTGTGCTCTGGCCACCTATTACCAATCGATTGCTTAACCCTAGCAGTCGATTGCTAGTGGCCAGTCGACTGCTAAGCCCTAGCAGTCGGTTGCCACAACCACAGATAGCAGTCAAGCTTCAGTCGGCTACACGATCAGTCGACTGATCATAATCCCAATCGATTGCTCGAGTCAAACTAGGCTCCAAAGTGTCGTGCACTTGGCCAGTCAACTGGTCCATAACCCCAGTCGATTGGTAAATCTCAAACATGAGGTTTAACCCAAGTATGATCCCCTCATACTTGATAACAGTGTTCTAAAAATCGTCGATTTTATCCGATTAGGCGGCGCGTAGGCGGTGGACGCTCGTCCACCGCCCCGACATTTACAGAGGCGATGCCGCGTGCGCCGCGATTAATCAGCGGCGTTGCGCTAATCGGCGCCAGGCGATTAATCGAGGCGGCCAGGCCGATTAGCCGACACGGCGAGTTCCGGTAGCTCGACCAACCGCAATCGACACGCCCTGAGAAATGTGCGACACGCCCATGCCAAATGAGGGCACAGGCGTGTCGCGCCGGTGAGAAATGTGCGACATGCCCATGCCAAATGAGGGCACAGGCGTGTCGCCCCTAATATATTAATTTTTTTATATATTATTATATTTAAAATATTAAAAAAATCAACCGCCTAGAAATCGCCTAGAAACCGCCTAGGCGGCCGCCTAGCCGCCTAGGCGCTAGGCGGCGAGTGACCGCCCGCCTATCGTCTAGCGCTTTTTAGAACATTGCTTGATAAACCATCCATAGCCTAGACTTAAGCCTTCTAGCCACTTCTATCAGCCTCACGCCCTCAGGGTTCATCCGAGTCCTCCAACACTCCTTCACCCTTCGTGTTAGTCTTCAAGTGCTCCCATCGGCTATGTCATGCTAATCGGATCTCCTTTGCTAAGGTTCATTTGGACTTATGCCGTCAAGACTAAATGCTTGGACTTTACGCTGCTAAAACTTCACCCTTGGACTTCCCCATTGCCAAGTCTCAATGCTTGGGCTTCCATCGCTAAGACTACACACTTGGACTTACGTGGCCAAGACTTCAAACTTGAACTTTTCTTGCCAACACTTCAAACTTGGACTTTCCATTCCAAGACTTCAAACTTGGACTTTCCATGTCAAGACCATTCGTAGACTTTCCCTTGCCAAGTCTTCAAACTTGGACTTCTCCATTGCCAAGTATCCAAACTTGGACTTCCCCTCGAGTCTCACTCGAGTCTGATCAACCTTGACCTGAGGTTTGATTGCTCCAATAATCTCCCCATATGACTTTGGATATCTCAATTATCCACTAGTCGTATGGTCAACATATAGTCAAACCATATCGTCAACCGTATTGGCAAACATCAAAACACTATTCGAGTCTCACTCGAGTCTGGTCAATCGTGACCTGGGTCGATTGCACCAATAATTTCCCCCTTTTTGATGTTTGACAATACATTTAAGTTTGACTAACCAATAAGCCCAACTTGCCTCTTCCTATGCCAACACATAATGAAGGTTTACCTAACTTAAACCATTTATTTCTCCCCCTTTGACATACATCAAAAAGCTTACCAAGGGTTTTCAATGTCTCATCTTCCAATGAGATCCCTCATTCTCCCTCTTGGTCCAAAATTATCTTAGATGCCTTCACTAAGGTTTAAAATCTCGACCCGTATCGAGATTTCGGTCAGCGACCAGAACGATACGGTTTCGGTATCGTATCATCCGTGCTAATGCTATTTCGGTATTTTTTTTCTTTTTTTAAACATTAATATTTAATTATTCGAATTTTTTTAAATTTTAGTTAAATTTTAAAAAAGAATTTAAGATTTAATTTTAAATAAATTATAAATTCGAATTTAGAATTTTAATTAAAATATCTTTTATTTTTAAAATTTTTATATTTTTAAATAAAAATATAAATTTATATAATTATATAAATTAATTAATAATTTATTTAATTAAATTTTACAGTTTAATTAGTCTATATTATATATATATATAATTTTAATTAATAGATTTTTTAATTATAATTTATATATTTTTTAATTTTAGAAAATTTCCCATCTGCGCGAACGCTTTCGCGATCGCATAGCATGATCGCGAACTTCCCACAGCACGATCGGGAATGCGATCGCTACTGTCATCGATCGCGTCGTCGTCGTCTCGTATGCGTCCCAGTGTCGGTTTCATGTCGGAATGAAAAATTTCGTCCGTTTCACGCGGAACGACTCGATATTTAATGCCTTGGCTTTCACTCTTTTTAGTGATACAACCCTTATCATAAAATGAGAGACAATCCACATTGAAGATTTACCTAACCCTCACTTCTCCTCCTTTGTAATCAAAATTTATCCATCAACCAAGATGGATGACCTCCTAAAGGCTTATTCCCCTTTGACCGTTGCACCAACATTGTTCTTGGAGAGATCCTAAGTCTATGGGAAATCTAAACAATCGAAATTAAGGGTGAACCTCCCTTAAAATTCGATACTCTACCCTAAATAACTCTCCTAATCATTTTCAATGATTGTTTTACCCTTCTAATGCTTTCCAAAGTATATCCTAGGGTCAGGAGACATTAGGGTACCTAGGGGTGCTGATAATTAGCTAAACAAATCTTGTTCAACCAATATCAGACACGGTAATCGATTGAAATCAATCGATCATTGCACTACCACTAGTCGATCGATTGGTTTTGATTTGAATTTTGAAAAATCATAAGTAAATATACGTAATTTGAAAAATCGTGAAAATTCATATGTACATTACTTATATGAAATACAATGGGTGAAAAATAATTTTATAATAAAATACCCATTAAATTAAGAGATTGATATAAAGTTCAAAAGCATTAAACACTTTCAATGTTATGTTTAACTTTGTGTCAATATTATCAATGGTGATTGTTATCAAAAGATAGACTTTATCAAGGTTTTCTAAAATGATTTTAAAATCTTTTTTTGAACCATGGTCTATGGACTAGATGTACATGACTTGTACATTAACTTTTCTCATGATTCCTCCATATTATATTATGAGTTTGTGTTCATCTAGATGTAACATCTATGCATATTAAACTTAACTCATTTTCCTAACATTCCACATTTGTTTAGGGTGTATGAAAACATACACAAGGCATCCTTATAGTTTTGTGAGATGTGGATTTTGTTCTTCCCTAAATCTAAAGGTTTATGCATATATCTAGATATATCCGATTTGATTCCCTTATATAGGACTTTAAATCATACCATTGTCCTTAATTTCAATCTAATTAACCTAAATGCATGAATTATGATCATGACGTAAATGATATGCATAAATTAAAACATTTGCCAATGATGCATGATTTCATAGCGTGATATACAATTAACTCTAAACATGATCATGACATTTAAAATAATCATATGAGAATAATGTTATGACATGATAAAGATAATCGAAGCATAAGCATGACATACATGGTCATGATATATAACAAAAACATGTTATGAACAATAGAGCACACAAATTGACAATGAAACAGTGGAAAGTAAATGATACACAATTTAACCATTGAAAAAGAGATCATTTCATTTATTTCAAGAACCATCCATACAAGTGATAGATAAAAAGTTTTGACCCTCAACATCGCCAAGAAATAAAGGAAAATACATGATCACAATTCTAGCTACTGGCCACCAGTGTCGTCAGCCGGAGGTGGTGGAGGATGCTGACTCATAGTCCAACTCCGCATCATCTCGTATATCTTGTGCTGACGCTGCTCGAATGTGTGAAGACGAGAGTCAATCTGTGTCAGGTGGTGAGTCATGGATGCATGCTCGAGACTGAGCTTCTCAAATCGTATATCGATAGTCTCATGGAGCTCTTCGAACTGGGACTCAAGACGTGTAAAATGGACAGAGAGATCCACGTCTGGTGCATCTAGTAACATAGGGATATCCTCCTCCGTAACTTCCCCTTCAGCCTTCCCAATCGGCTGAGGCTGCTCTGGCCATTCCATCTGTCCGTAGCCTTTAACCATCCCCGCCAGTGCGAAGTGCCTCAGGGTGATACGATTATACGTGTCTGATAGCTGCTTCACCGTACTCTTGGAGACATTTATGCCCCTAGATGCTAACCATACAGTAATGATGTAACCCAAGGGCATATGGATCTTCCCTTGGACATGGGACACAAAGTGGACTATGCAATGGAAAACATTCAATGCCAGATTGACATCTAATAAATTACGCATTACATACATCAAAAATAAATGGGGAGGGCGAATCATAGTTTGACCCCTAGTGACTATAGGTAATATGCATGCTATAATGACCTTATAGAGGACATTATCCTGAGCTGATAAGTCATTGATTGAAAATAGATTTTAACCTAAGCGACGGGTTCGGTGAAAGAAATGCTCAGGCATATGATCTATCGTGATATGATCAAAAGGTATGGGAGGTGACTCATCTAAAGTAGGATAAAACACAAAAGTGTAATCAGATGGTCGACAACCCAGAAATTCCCGTAGGATCTCCGGAGTAAATTCCAGATCGCGTTTGGCAACGCACATCTGATACGTCGGACAATCTTTGACTTTCTTAAGGTTTGTGTAAAATTCGGATAGAAGATCTATATTTATGGGATGAGTACAAAAGACTAAGTTTTCTAAATGATAATGTACGATGATCTGAATGACATCCCTGCAATAATTTCTAAAGAATGACTCGTCCAGGTAACGAACCGGTATAAGTTGGAATGTCTGAGATTGATGACGATCGTCACTTTGAGCCCTAGGATCCGAGGATCCTCGATTCCTCAAGGTTCCTTCATCCGACTCTAACCTACGTCTTTATCTAAAATGAATGCATATGAATGTCATGATCATGAATGCACAATCGATTTGGTTAGAAAATGAAAATGTAAGAATGAATCGGAGAAAGATGGGGGAGGATCATTACTTTGGTGCCATTGCTAGTGTGGGGTTGTAGAAGACAACGGAAGGGAAGAGCAGCGTCGGAAAGATGGCCGGAACCGAAGGTGAAGCTGGGACCCTAAAAAACGAGCGGAGTCAACCAAAACAAGAGGAAGAGAAAGCTCGGATTAACTCGATAGGGGTAGATTAACCTAAAATACCTAGATTTAGGGTTTTGGGGCTTACCGGAGAATGAGATTGCTGGAAGAGGCGACTGATGGGTTTCGTCAGTCGACTGCCAGACTTTCTGTGCATTGCTACAGTAGCTTTAGTCGACTGCTTGCCTGATACAGTCGACTGATAACTGAATATTTGGATAAATTTCTGAAGATTGATTTTTTCAACTCAATTTTGTTACATTTTGTGCGTTTATCGCATGTGTACTAATTATACTAGTATTATGCTTATATTTGTGTATTTATTAATGCGTTTTGATATTCTATTCTATTTCACAACCATTATTAGCCAAAAATTTTATTCCTAGCATCTCACTTTATCTAGATGTTGAAATGCACAATCAAGGTAAACCTTATGTTTTTGTGAGATGCGATACATCAAAGCATACTTTTCATGTAAACATACGATGTGACATATCAACCATGGCGAGTGTATGAAGTACAATAAGATTGTCTAAGCCATAATTCTAATTGTCATTATCTAGGATTATATCAAATATCAAATTTGACATAATTACAATTTAACCTCTTGAGTATGCCAAACCCCTAAATTTTGGCACACCATACATCTAACCTAATTGTGTTAATTTTGAACAATTTTTCAACCTTTATAATTTCTATTGGCACATCCTAAATTCCTTTAGGATTAATTTCTAAAACTCAATTCTAAGATATCATATAACTTTGAAAATGTCCTAAAGTGTCAACTCTACCATGGGTAGGTTAACTACCCATCCATTTAGAGTTGACACAGCCTAACCCATCTAGCGTGAGATAATCACGCTCTTAGGAACCCAAAACATATTTGAGCTCTTTGGATTAACAAGGTACTCATTAGGGATATCTTTCCTCAGTACCTTCCTAATGACCCTTCTAGGCTTGGAAGCCTTGGTCATTTGAGTCTTCTCTGATAGGATTGGTGACTATGCTAGGGGGGGGGGGGGAGAATACAGTTAAAAAAAAAAAAATTAACACAGCGGAAATACTAACAAGACATCACAACTAAAATCGGAGCACACAACCAAAACAACACGAACGACATGGTCGATTTTTACTTGGTTCACAACTCTCTCCTAGAGTTGCTAGTCCAAGGCCTACCTCTAACTTTTTTTCTTTTTGAAGAATATTTCAAAGGTGGAGAAACCTCTTAAACCACTTACAGTTTACAGATTCTAGAGATATGAATTAAGTGCAAGAATCTGAATAGAATGAAAAGGAAATGATAATCAAAGAAACGCACAATTAGAAGCGTTAGGATTTTTAGGCGGTAGATCGTCAGATTATGCGATTGAGGCGATCATGAGCACTGGCAATGGCACCCGGGATTTTGGACAACCAGCTTTTCCGAAACAGAGGAACAATGCAACTTTTCTCAAGATGATCGAGCAGAGAGTAAGGATTTTAGACGTCCAGGTTGAGAAGAAGTGCAGTCAAGAACACCGGTGTAGTGTTTTTCCTTTCTTCCGTGAGCGTGAGATCGATAGCCAGATTACTTCTTTCGTCTTCCCAAAAACCTTCTTGTTCGCCAAATTCAAACCTATGATCGAGATCTCGATCCAAAAAACTCGGTTAACCAATCAGATAATGTCACGTAAGTTGGATCAGATAAGATTTTATCAGAAATGCAAACTTGTCCCGCAACAGTCGAGGCGCCAGTCGAGCTCGCCTCGCTTCTACTCGCTTCTGCACAGGACTAGTCGAGGTGTCGCCTCGATTGCACCAGTCAAACTCGCTAACTTGTCCTGCAGCAGTCGAGGTGCTAGTCGGGCTCGGCTCGCTTCTGCACAGGACTAGTTGAGGCGCCGCCTCGACTGCACCTGTCAAACTTTGCTAACTTGTCCTGCAGTAGTCGAAGCATCAGTTGAACTGGACTTGCTTTTGCCCGATGCTGCACAGGGTCAGTCAAGGTGCCGCCTCGACTGTAACTTATCCTGCAGAGGTCGAGACACCAGTTGAGCTCGGCTTGCTTTTGCACAGGATCAATCGAGGTGCCGCCTCGACTACGACTTGTCCTGTAACGCCAGTCGAGCTTGGCTTGATTCTGCTCGACTTCGCATAGGAACAGTCGAGGTGCCGCCTCGACTGCGACTGACGGACGTCAACTCTCTACGCCCGATAAGTGCAGTAAGGACAACAGTTGAGGCGTCAACTCATTATAGTCCTTAAGACCCACTGGTTCAGTCAACTCTAAGACCGAACCATACCTAGTAAAGACTCTATCCAGAGACCATTTACTTGCCAAGACTCTGACCACCAGCCATTCTTGGACTTTTCACCTTGCCACTCCCGTAAGAAATTTTTCAACTGCCAAGGAATTGCCATTCTTGGACTTTTTACCTTGCCACTCCCACAAGGAATTTTCCAACTATTAAGGAATTATCCTTCTTAGACTTTTCACCTTGCCAGTCCCGTAAGGAATTTTTCAACTGCCAAGGAATTACCCTTCTTGGACTTTTCACTAAGGCTCATCCTTGGATTTCTCACACTACTTGAACCTTTGCCAAACACCAAAACATAACGTGGAGCATTCAACTCTAACAGTCGCCCCTTTTTTGATGTTTGACAATCCGTTTAAGTTTAGGTCACTCCCAGATGAGTAAACCAAGGTCACTCTACTCACTTGATTGATCACATATCAGAGAATAGTAAATCGAATATAGATCACGGACCATATCATTAGTTAAATCGGAGATCTAGTTAAATCAGATACAATAGATAGATCAAGATATTAATCTAAACTATAAACATTTCTCCCCCCCCCCCCCCTTTGGCAAACACCGAAAAGGATTTTAAAATCGAAGATATCACATCAGTTTATTAGGACACTGATGATGATCGGAAAAAGGTCAGTTCATAGTAAATTAGATGCATATCAGATCATGGTAAATCAAAGATACTGGTCAGAACATGGTAAATCAGATATAGATCAAGGTTATAGATATTTACTCACTTAAACTCCTCCCCCTCAATGTTATCTTCCCTCGTACTCTTATCTTTATTTTTTGTTTCCAGTTTAAGTTTCGAAATCAACTCCCTTTCCAACTTATTTTTACTGTAGGTTTACCCTCGTTAAACTTTTTCAAGCATTCTCTAGGGTTAGAAATGGTAAAGCAACCTAAAATGATCAAAACAGGCATGGTGAGATCGACAGACATATCCAGTCGAGCCTCTGGTCGAGGTTTACTTGCTTCTGGAGTCAGAAAATACGTTTGGTTGAGTCCCCAGTTGAGGTCCACTCGACTTTGTGAGATTGTGACACGAATAGTCGAGCCGCTGGTCGAGATCCATTCGACTCTGTGAGATAGCGACACGAATAGTCGAGCCGCTGGTCGAGTTCCACTTGATTCTGTGAGGTTGCGACAAGGCTAGTAAGGGTATCAATCGAGACCCTAGTCGACTCTCACTCAATTTTATTCACTGGGTTTTGGTATCAGTCGAAGCTGCGCCTTAACTAAATAGCCTAGTTGAGAACAACTCGAATCTGTTCGATCTCAAGCAAAACTCAGTTGAGTCATCGACTCGATTGTTCACTGATAAGTGAAACTGTGCAGTTTTTCAGACCGAACTTCAGAAACCCATATTTAATTCCAAAAAATTCAATAAATCTTGAGGTTTTTCATATACAATTCGTACATTATATTCTCAAAGAGAAAAATATGTGTAAATTAAAATACCTAAGATTTCTCTTGATACAATTCTCAAATTTCTGAAAATAGGTTTCTGTTAAGAACCTTTAGTGCTTTAATCTACTAGTATCAACATCTCCAATAGTGCTTCATATCACTAAAAATAATTCACCATGGTTAAAAAAATTTCTAAACCATACTAAGAAATTATCCTTTGGTTTGTAATTATTTTTAGGGATCCAACCAATTTTACTTGGTTGGAATGTCCAATTATGATCTTCGAACCAAATACACATGAATTATGCATTGATCTTCCCCATAACTGGTCAAATTAATGATCACTGTCTTGACAACCTCCTTACCCAAAGGATGCAATAAGCATTTCGGATAAGTTGTTCATACCTAAACATCTCACCCCGCCAACTAGCAATACAAAAACAGTTTTAGTTAAACCCATAGTTTGTGTGAGATGCTTCCCAAGGTATCCAGATTTCCCATTTCTTCTTAGTATGGTGAGTTCGTCCTTATAATCATGGAAAGGTTTACTCACTCAGTAAAATACATCCCCAATTCTCTTCTCAAGTGACTAAATTCTTTTTCAGGGAGTAGTTTAGTGAAGATGTCGGCTAGGTTTGATTTTGACTCAACATAATTGAGTACAACATCTCCTATAGCTACATGGTCTTTAATGAAGTGATGCCTCACTTCAATGTGCTTCGTCCTAGAATGGTGGACTGTATTTTTTATCAAATTAATAGTGCTCATGTTATCACAAAGCACTTGAACATTTTTATATGACAACCCATAGTCCTCTAACGTGTGAGTCATTTACAACAATTGTGATACACTTTTCCCCATGGCTATATACTCAGCCTCGGTGGTGGAGAGAACAACACAATGTTGCTTCCGATTCGACCAACTCACTAGTGAAGAACTTAGGAACTGGCATCCCTCACTCGTACTCTTTCTATCTAACTTACATCCAACATAGTCAGAGTTAGTATAGCCAACCAAATCAAATGATTCATTGCGAGGGTACCACAAGCCAACTTTAATAGTGCCTTTAAGATATCTCATTATTCTTTTCACAACACTTAAATGAGACTCCTTGGCACATGACTGATATCTAGCACACACACCCACAACATATAAAATATCAGGTCGACTACTGTGAGATAAAGTAGGCTACCTATCACACTTCTATAATATTTCAGATCCACAAATTTTCCTCCTTCGTCACTTCCAAGATTTGTATTTTGTGCCATGGGAGTAGATATTTCCTTTGAATTCTCCATGTTAAATTTCTTCAACACATTCATGGCATACCTAGACTGATGGACATATATACCCTCTTTTGTTTGTTTGATATCGAGTCTAAGAAAGAAGGTTAGCTCTCCCACTAGTCTCATCTCAAACTCACTCTCCATGTGCCCTATAAATTCATTCAAATAGTCCTTATTATTCGAGCCATAAATTATACATAAACCTGGGCCATAAATATGTTTGCACCATCCCTTTTCAAAAATAGGGTGGGATCTATCTGATCTCTTTTCAACCCTTTCTCTACAAGGAACGTGGATAGCCTTTCGTACCAAGCACGAGGTGCTTGTTTCAGCCCATAAAGAGCCTTTTTCAGTTTGTACATGTGGTTTGAAAATTCTATACTTTCAAACTCCGGTGGCTGTTCAACATATACCTCTTCCTTAATTACCCCATTTAAAAAGGCAGACTTCACATCCATTTGATAAAGTTTGAAGCCTTTGTATGCATCAAAAGCTAGCATAAGTCTTATGAACTATAATCGGGCTACTGGGGCATAAGTCTCTTCATAATCTAGTCCCTCAACTTGATTATATCCTTTGGCAACTAACCTTGTCTTATTTCTTATTATCTCTCCCTTATGATTCATCTTATTCTTAAACACCCATTTGGTACCAATTATGGAGATTTTTCTCGGTCTCGGAACTAAGTCCCATACTTGGGCTTCTTTCGAATTGTCCTAGCTTATTCTGCATTGCTAAGATCCAATCAGGATCAAGCAAAACTTCTTCTACTACCCTTGGTTCAATTTCAGAAATCAGTGCAACTTCAACCCCTTCATTTCTAAAGGATGATCTAGTCCTCACCCCTTGTTGAAGTTCTCCAATAATCTGATCTTGGGGATGACTAGTAATTGTCCTAATGGATCTTGGTGCTTGAGATGTTTCAAGTACTTGATCGTTTGATACATCTTCAAGTAATGACCCTTATAACCTAGACTTTCCTTCATCAGACTCGATCTTAACTCCCCCTACTTCAGTGTTTTCATGTAATCTAGTTTTCTCCGGTCCAAACTTGATTTCCTCATCAATTTTCCGAGTATCACTAGATTTTTCATTTTCCTCAAATACAACATTTTGTGACTCTTCTACCAATTTTGACCTTTTGTTGTACACTCTATATGCCTTGCTAATAGAAGAATACCCTACAAGGATACCTTTATCAACTTTTGCAGCGAACTTACCTAAATGATCTTTGGTATTTAGAATGAACACCTTGCAGCTGAACACCCTAAGATGCTTGACTGTAGGTGGTTTTCCAAATCATAGTTCATGTGAAGTTTTTCCTAGAAACCTATGTATCAATACCCTGTTCTGAACATAACATGCTGTGTTTACAGCTTCGGCCTACAAGTAGCTTGGAAGAGCATACTCATTGAGCATGCTTTTCGCTGCTTCTTGTAAGGCCCAGTTCTTCCTTTCTACAACACCATTTTTTTGGGGTGTTTTTGGAACAGAAAACTCATGTCTATATCCCCTTTTTAAACAATAGTCCTTAAATCGGATATTTTGAAACTCCCCTCCATGATCACTTCTAAGAGCCTTAATGGTAGTGTTTTTCTCATTTTTAACTCTTCTACTAAATGAAATAAAAATCTCTATTGTTTTATCCTTATGTTTTAAGAAAAATGTCCAAGCATATCTAGTGTAATCATCAATTATAACCAAACAATATCTACTGCCATTAAGTGATTTAACAGTGCTACAATCAAAAATATCTAGATGTAATAAATCCAAAGCAGTAAAGGTGCTCACAGTATTTTTGGACTTGTGTGATGCCTTTTTTGCTTACCTTTCTGACAGGCATTACACAACCTGTCTTTTTGAAACTTCAGCAGTGGTAGCCCCCTCACTAGTTCTTTTCCAGCTAGTCTTCTTAAAATTTTCAGATTGACATGTGCGAGCCTCCTATGCCACAGCCAGGATTCATCTGCTCTAGACATCATACACTTGGCAGATACATTAGTAGCATTATCAAAATACACATGATAAATATTTTCCTTTCTAACTCCTACTAATACAGTAACGTTCGACTCATTGTGTTTAACTAGATATTGAGTTGAATAGAATTCAACTCTATATCCAGCATTACACAGCTGACTTACACTTAACAGATTGAAGGACATGTTCTTAACAAGTAGAACATTTATAATCTTAAGATGTTCCGAGATACAAATGTCCCCTACTCCTACAACCTTTAACCTGCCACTATTACCAAACGAAACAGTACCTCTGCTCTTATTCTGTATGGAGGAAAATAATGATAGGTCTCTGGTCATGTGTTTTGAGCACCCATTGTCTACAAACCAGGTTGTTGGACACTCCCCCTTGACTGATGCCTGCTAGACACAAAAGATAGAAAGTTTTGGAACCTAAATCTCGGGTCCTTTAGCTTTCAAAACATATTTCCTAGGTATCTAAGCCTTAGTTGTCTTAGTCTTTCTACTAGAAATTCTAGAGATTAATAAAATGAAGCTATATTCTTGCTGTTTAGGTCTATAACCAATCCCAACCTTGTAATAAACAGCTTGTTGTGATTCTAATATCATGTTCAAGGTCTGAGAGCTAGAGGTGAATTTCTCAAGTGTGCATTTGAGATCATTCACTAGTGCTTTCATAGATTCGTTCTCATCCATGAGTTCATCAACTTGAGGAGTGTTAGCACTAATTTCTACCGCATGCTCCTTAAGGTTTTTAAATTGTCCTACTTCAGTTTTTAACATTTTAACCTTAAGCTTTGTTTTCTCTTACATATCAGTTAAATAGGCAATAGTTTTATAACAGTCTATAAGTTCAGAAGACTCATGTCTATATCCCCTTTTTAAACAATAGTCTTTAAATTGAATATTTTGGAACTCCCCTCCATGATCACTTCTAAGAGCCTTAATGGTAGGGATTTTCTCATTTTCAACTCTTCTACTAAATGAAATAAAAATCTCTATTGTTTTATCCTTATGTTTTAAGAAAAATGTCCAAGCATATCTAGTGTAATCATCAATTATAACCAAACAATATCTACTGTCATTAAGTGATTTAACAGTGCTACAATCAAAAAGATCTAGATGTAATAAATCCAAAGCAGTATAGGTGCTCACAGTGTTTTTGGACTTGTGTGATGCCCTCTTTTGCTTACCTTTCTGACAGGCATCACACAGCCTGTCTTTCTGAAACTTCAGCAGTGGCAGCCCCCTCACTAGTTCCTTTCCAGCTAGTCTTCTTAAATTTTTTAGGTTGACATGTGCGAGCCTCCTATGCCACAACTAGGATTCATCTGCTCTAGACATTAGACACTTGGCAGATACATTAGTAGCATTATCAAAATACACATGATAAATATTTTCCTTTCTAACTCCTAACATAGTAACGTTCGACTCATTGTGTTTAACTAGACATTGAGTTGAATAGAATTCAACTCTATATCCAGCATCACACAGCTGACTTACACTTAACAGATTGAAGGACATGTTCTTAACAAGTAGAACATTTATAATCTTAAGATGTTCCGAGATACAAATGTCCCCTACTCCTACACCCTTTAACCTACCACTATTACCAAATGAAACAGTATCTCTGCTCTTATTCTGTATGGAGGAAAATAATGATAGGTCTCCGGTCATGTGTTTTGAGCATTCACTGTCTACAAACTAGGTTATTGGATACTCCCCCTTGACCAATGCCTGCTAGACACGAAAGATAGAAAGTTTTGGAACCCAAATCTTGGGTCCTTTAGCTTCCAAAATATATTTCTTAGGTATCCAAGCCTTAGTTGTCTGAGTCTTTTTACCAGAAATTCTAGAGAATAATGAAATGAAGCTATGTTCTTGCTGTTTAGGTCTATAACCAATCCTAGCCTTGTAATAAACAGCTCGTTGTGATTCTAATATCATGTTCAAGGTCTGAGAGCTAGAGGTGAATTTCTCAAGTGTGCACTTGAGATCATTCACTTGTGCTTTTAGAGATTCGTTCTCACCAATGAGTTCATCAACTTGAGGAGTGTTAGCACTAGTTTCTATCGCATGCTTCTTAAGGTTTTTTAATTGTCCTACTTCAGTTTTTAACATTTCAACTTTAAGCTTTGTTTTCTCTAACATATCAGTTAAATAGGCAATAGTTTTATAACAGTCTATAAGTTCAGAAGATACCTGATCATCATCTAAAGATGATGAAGTTGAATCTGAGTCTGACTCTGCATGTCTGCTTCTGATTCTGTCTCAGAGTCCTCCAATGCCATCAAAGCAGTGTGCTGACTTGTCTTCTCTTCCTTGTCCTCTTCTGATGACCCGGATGAGGACTCATTCCACGTGGCTCTCAAGGCTTTCCTTCTCCTTCTCTTTTCTTCCTTATTCTTGAGCCGAGGACATTTATTTCTAAAATGCCCTTTCCTGCTGCACTCATAGCATACAACATTAGTCTTATCAACATAATTATCTACTTGTTTACATTTCTTTGCGTGGAACCTCCTGCTGCTACTCATCATCCTCCTCACGAAGTTGGCCACCTTGCTGGATGAGGACTCATCGTCTCCATCAGATTCTGAGTTGGAGGACGACGACTGTTCCTTCTTTTTCTTTCCTTCCTTATGTTGATCACCTGCAATCAAAGCCATACCTTTATCTTTTTGACCTCTATTAGCTTGTTCATGTAGCTCCATTTCACAAAATAATTCATCTATCTTAGCAGTTGACAAGTCCCTTGATACCTTATATGCATCCACCATGGACGACCATAAGATATTGCGGGGGAATGACTTAAGTACATACCTAACTAAATCCCGGTTCTTAACACTCTTCAATAGAGTGGAGACCATTTAATAATTCCTTGAATCTTCCATGAAGTTCACTGACAGATTCAGTGTCCTTCATAGAGAAATTCTGGAGTTGACTTAGGAATAAATCCCTCGTGGCTATACGAGAGTCCCTGGTACCCTCGTGCAACTCAAGTAGCTTATTCCATAAGTTATGCGCACTGCTGAAAGGACCAATCTTGTTTAGTTGTTCCTTTGCCAGGCCGCACTGTAAGGTTACAGTGGCTTTAGCATTAGCTTGTGCCTTGCGCTTTTGTTCATTTGTCCATTGAGCAGAAACCAAGACCTTACCATCTACATCTATTGGAGTGATGAAGCCCTCTGTGATGGAGAACCACATTTCTATCTCGGTCATGAGATAGTACTCCATCCGACTCTTCCAGTACTGGAAGTTTGTTCCATCAAAGAATGGGGGTTGGTTTGTGCTATACCCCTCTTGCATAATTATGACTCTAAGGTTGTTAGACCCGGTAAGTAGAGCCTTGGCTCTGATACCACTTGATAGGACCGGTGACTACGCTAGAGGGAGGGGGGGGGGGAGAATACAGTTTAAAAAAAAAACGAATTAACGCAGCGGAAATATATACAAGACAACACAACCAAAATTGGAGCACACAACCAAAACAACATGAACGACACGGTCGATTTTTACTTGGTTCACAGCTCTCTCCTAGAGCTGCTAGTCTAAGGCCTACCTCTATCTTTTCTCTTTTTTGAAGAATACTTCAAAGGTGGAGAAACCTCTTAAACCACTTACAGTTTACAGATTCTAGAGATGTGAATTAAGTGCAAGAATCTAAATAGAATGAAAAGGAAATGATAATCAAAGAAAACACTTTACAATTAGAGCAGTAGGATTTTTAGACAGCCGATCGTCCAGATTATGCAGTTGAGATGATCATGAGCACAAGCAGCACCCCAAAATTTTCAGACAGCTAACGTTTTCTTTCCGAAACAGAGGAACAACGCAACTTTTCTCAAGATGATCGAGGAGAGAGCAAGGATTTCAGACGTCCAGGTTGAGAAGAAGCGCAGTTAAGAACATCAGTGCAGTGTTTTTCCTTTCTTCCGTGAGCGTGAGATCGATAGCCAGATTACTTCTTCCGTTCGCCCAAAAACCTTTTTGTTCGCCAAATTCAAACCTATGATCGAGATCTCGATCCAAAAAACTCGGTCAACCAATCAAATAATGTCACGTAAGTCGGATCAGATAAGATTTTATCAAAAATGCAAACTCGTCCCGCAGCAGTCGAGGCGCCAGTCGAGCTTTCCTTGCTACGCGAGGAGTCGAGGCCGATCGACCGGCCAAACTCGCTTAACTTGTCCTCGCAATGAGGCGCTTAGTCGGGCTCGGCGCTCGCGACAGGGCTAGTTGAGGCGCCGCCTTGACTGCACTAGTCAAACTTGCTAACATGTCTTGCAGTAGTCGAAGCGTCAGTTGAGCTCGGCTTGCTTCTGCCCGTTGTTGCACAGGGTCAGTCGAGGTGTCGCCTCGACTGTAACTTATCCTACAGAGGTCGAGACACCGGGCCGAGCTCGGCTTAGACAGATCGCCGAGGTCAGCGCGACTACGACTTGTCTGCGGCGCCCGGTCGAGCAATGAGCTTGGCTTGATTCGCTCGACTGACAGAAACGAGAGTGCGCCTCGATTGCGATCGATCGCCAACTCTCTACGCCCGATAAGTGCAGTAAGGACAACAGTTGAGGTGTCAACTCATTGTAGTCCTTAAGACCCACTGGTTCAGTCAACTCTAAGACTGAACCACGCCTAATAAAGACTACCCAGAGACCCTTTACTTGCCAAGACTCCGACCACCAGCCATTCTTGGACTTTTCACCTTGCCACTCCCACAAAGAATTTTTCAACTGCCAAGGAATTACCCTTCTTGGACTTTTCACCTTACCACTCTCGTAAAGAATTTTTCAACTGCCAAGGAATTACCCTTCTTGGACTTTTCACCTTGTCACTCCCGCAAGGAATTTTCCAACTGCTAAGGAATTACCCTTTTTAGACTTTTCACCAAGGTTCACCGTTGGATTTCTCACACTACTTAAACCTTTGTTAAACACCAAAACATAACGTGGAGCATTCAGCTCCAACAGTAGTCTTTTCAAGGTTAATTTCAGGGATAACTTTCCTTGTAATTTTGTAAGTGACTTTCCTAGATTTCTTCGAAACCTTAGCCACTAGATATCTACCATGGTCAACTCTAGGAATGACCTCTCTTGTGACCTTGATTTTTTTAGATCTAGGAGTTGTTCCATAACTAAATGGAACATTGTGATAGGTAGGTTTATCTACCTTGGACTTAGCTTTGTGACCCAAACCTTTCCTATCCGTGGATAGTTGTTACCTCCTAACACCTAAATTTTGCTCATTTGAACCTTTTATTTAGTTTTCCATCTTCCTAAGGGTCCTTTCTAATTTCTCAAGCTTTGACCTCAAAGTTTTATTTTCTACCTCTAACTTATCCAATTTTAAACGTCCATTATATTTTTGGACATGGTTCTTCTTCCTAAGCATATGCTTACCCTTCTTAGAATTGATGCCTAGGTTCTCTACCTTTCTATCCTTAGGTGTGGTAGTCCTAGAGTTAATGGGTTTAGATTTGTCCTTAGATTTAAACTCTAGGATTTAGCTCTTAAGCAAAAAAAAATCTATTATTACTAGCATGCTTTTTATGATTAACAATTGCAAGAAAATTATTAGCATGCTTTTTATTATTGCATAAAGAATGAACATTATTGAAATATATCTTAGGGTTTGCCTTAGCTCCCTTACATGTGATGCTCCTCCTTTGCCCTTCTTAGGGTGACTCCCCCTAGGATATTGACTTCTATAATGTCCATTCTGATTGCATTTTGAAGTACACTATGTGCTCCTTGTCTTTCCGTATCGGGGCTCCGGTCTCCTTGGTCTTCTCCTTGCCCTTGGGTGCTTGAGTCATTTTCTTGACTCTTTTTGGACATTTGATCTTATAATGCCCTATTTCCTTACACTCGAAGCATGTTATATGATTTTTATTTCTAACAATTGCATTTGAGTTACCTAGCTCGGTGGTAGGTGAATTGTGGTCCAGTTCTTCATTTCTTCCGGAGGTAGATGATTCCTCTACTTGCTCTTGCTCCGGAGTTGAGGATCTAATCTCTTCCCCCTCAATCCTAGAGGTGGAAGCTTCCTTAATTTCTTCTTCGAATGTTGAACACCTATCAACCTTCGAATCTTCATGAGCTTGAGAGAATGAGCATTCCTTCTCTACTCCTTGGGCTGGTGAGGGATCTTCATGGAACTTGACCAAGTTGTTTCATTAATTTCTTGTGTCCTTATCACCATCTATCTTTGATAAAATATCGTTAAGTATTAATTTAACCAACATTTTGCCTACCTTATCATTAATATCGGATTTTCGACGTTGCTCCTCGGTCCATCTTTTCTTCTTGAGAAATCCACCCTTTGTACCCCTTGGTCATTCGAATCCGTCTACAGTAATAAACTAATCTTCTATGTTACACATAAGAAAATGTTTCCTCCTACCTTTCCAATATGCAAAGTCTTTGCGGTCAAAGGAAGGTGGAACCGTGATGTCATAGCCCAATCCATCATTGGACAACTCCATTCTTCTCTTCAACCTTTAGCTTTGCTCCCTCCGTTGTTAATCCTTGAAGAGCGTCATCGCTCTGATACCAATTGTAGAAATCAATTTGTGTGCTCTAGAGGGGGTGAATAACGATTTCTTGATTTCCTCGATTCGATCGTGTTCTTGTCTACACAAGTTAGCAGAGTGGAATACAAAAATAAATATAAATATACAACACACAACACAAGACAAAACTGATTTAACGTGGTTCGAAACCGTAGTTCCTACTCCACAGTCGAGCTCTAGAGTGAGCTCTAGTGATGCACACCACTACTAATAAACTTCTCCTTCTCGAAAAACACTATAGAGGTGGAGAAACCTCATACAAGATGTTTACAACAATAAACAATAAACTACAACCAAATATAAGAAGCAAATACAACAATAAATAAAAAAACTTTACAAAGAGAACTTTTGATTGTTTGCATGTTGGTTGCTTTGAATTCCTCTTGAAGGTTTGGAATGCAATAACACTTCCCCTTCAAAATCGCTCAAAAAATCACTGTGAAATCCTCTAACTTGAGCTCATTTTTTACCCTGTATCGGGTTGGATTCCTAGCAGTCGACTGTTTGCCTATCCGTTGCCTCACAACAGACTAATCCACATTGACTTACTCCCAACGGATACCTTAACAGTCGACTGCCCCAGTGTTATCAAAAGCGAGTGCTTCACTCGCTTAAGCGCGAAGCGACGAGAGGCATATACGCTGCGCTTTATAGAATGTGAAAGCGCACGAAGTTTAGGAAGCGCGCGCTTCATTGCGCTTCGCGATAAAACGCGAGGCGTTCGCTTTTGCGCTTCAACGAAGTTAAATTTTTTTTGAAGTTCTGCTGCCCTATATAAGTCCGCCTCTGTCTCTCGAGTCTAACCTCCTCCTCTCGCCGTCGCTACCTCGCCTCTCGTCTCTCTCTCGCCATATTTCGTCTGCTTGGCTGTTGGCGCCAAGGTCTCCATCGGTAAGAATCTTATTTTTTTTGTATTTTTTTGAAGCCTCTGCGGCGCCTCGTGTGGCCTCCGGTGCCATGGCGGCCTTTGAAATTTCTTTGGCCCCCCTCGGGGCGCGACCGTCGCGACTTATGTTAGAGGCGAGGCTATTGCGCGGCCTCATGGCGAGGCCATTCTTATGTTGTCAGGCGCGAGGACGATCGACAGTGATTCTGTCAACTTAAGGTTTAATAATCAACTTCCCAAACTATAATTCGAATAAAATTAATTAAAATTATCTTATTAATTTAAAAATATTTCATAAAATATTTTAAAATTTATTTTATTAATACATAAATTTCAATAGACAATTTTATTAGTATTAAAATTTATTTTAATTTTTTTAATTATATTTAATCAAAATTAATTAAATTATTTTTTTTATCGTTTAGTATTTTTTACTGTTTATTTTCTTTTTTACTGCTTAGTATTGTTTTTTTATTGATTCATTATTATTGATTTTAGTTATCTTAACCATGTCAAATACAACAATTCCATCAACTCGAAAGGATATTGCTTGGAATTATGCAACATGTTCAGATCCTAAAAATCCAAATATTGTCAATTGTATTTTTTGCAGTAAAATAACAAATGGGGGGGATTTATCGACACAAGTTACATTTTAATTGGAGGCAATAGAAATGTGAAAGCTTGTCCGAAATGTCCGATATTTTGATACTTGATATTTTGATATTTGGATACTTAATTTGTTCATTTTCTTTGTATCTTTATTGGATGTTGATATCTACTTTGATACTTTGATAAAATATTTTGTTTATTGTGCTTTTATCTATAAAGCGTGCGCTTCGCTTTGCGCTTTAAGCCCCAATACCCTTGAGCGCTTTTTTGCGCCTTGTGCTTTTGACAACTATGGATTGCCCCTACTAGCAGTTGATTGCCAAGTCAATAGTCGACAAACCAGTTGACTATCAGACATTCTGTGCTCTGGCCTCCTATGACCAATCGACTATTAGTGCCCAGTCGACTGGCAGAGCCACAGATAGCAGTCGAGCTTTAATCGACTACACGACCAGTCGTCTGGTCATAATCTCAGTTGACTGCTAGAGTCAAACTAGACTCCCAAGTGCCATGCACTTGGCCAGTCGACTGGTCCATGACCCCAGGCGACTGGTAAACCTCAAACATGAGGTTTAACCCAAGTATGATCCCCTCATACTTGATAAACCACCCATAGCCTAGACCTAAGCCTTCTAGCCACCTCTATCAGCCTCACGCCCTTAGAGTCCATTCGAGTCCCCCACGACTCCTTCGCCCTTCGCGTTAGCCTTCTGGTGTTCCATCGATTATGTCATGCTAATCGGGTCTCCTTTGCCAATGTTCATTTGGATTTATGCCGCCAAGACTACATGCTTGGATTTTACGCGGTCAAAACCTTACCCTTGGACTTCCCCATTGCCAAGCTTCAATGCTTGGGCTTTTACCTCCAAGACTATACACTTGGACTTACGTGGTCAAGACTTCAAACTTGGATTTCCTTGTCAAGATTTCGAATTTGGACTTTTCTTGCCAAGACTTCAAACTTGGACTTTTCATGCCAAGACCATTCTTAGATTTTCCTTTGTCAATTTTCCAAACTTGGACTTCTCCATTGCCAAGACCATTCTTGGACTTTCTATGCCAAGTATCCAAATTTGGACTTCTCCTCGAGTTTCACTTGAGTCCGGTCAACCTTGACCTGAGGTTTGATTGCTCCAACCATCTCCCTCAAATAATCTCCCCCATATGATTTTGGATATCTCAATCATCTATTAGTCATATGGTTAACATATGTTTAAACCATATCGTCAACCGTATTGGTAAAAATCAAAACACTATTCGAGTCCCACTCGAGTCTGATTAATCGTGATTGGGCCGATTGCACCACCATATAATTTTTCATTCTCTTCTAACACTAACAACTTTAATTGCTTCTCTGAACATTGGTGAAGTGGGCGGAATTTTTCACCACATTTGAAGCATACTCCCTTTGCTATGCATTCCATTAATTCTGGATAAGTAATGGAACGAATTCCTCTAAATTTTTCCATGAACCCTCGCTTCTCTATTTTCCTTGCTGTAGAGGGTAGGGATAAAGAGGGATCTCTATTTGATGTAGAACCCGTGTTACTAACTTCCTGAGAGTCACAAATTTTGTTAGAACCCCATCCTGTTGTTGTACTGGTTCTGCCTATTTGGAAAGACTGACTTAGTTTCTTCTTAATTGAATTGGGCTTTGTACATGGCTAAAAATTGCCCAAACTAGCACTTCCTTGACCGAAATTGCTCCATAACCTCTCCATCCCTAATGTCTTTTGTGGGATCTCCCTTTCCTTAAGCAATTCCTTTTCAACATCCTTTGCCATACGCATTAACTTCCCTCTAGATAATGGATTCAACTTTCGTACTCGTCTTCTAATATGAGGTTGTAATCCACTCATGAAATAGCCAATACATTGCTCTTCTGGAAGATGTGTAACTTGTGAAGAAATCAACTCAAAGACTTCAATAAATTCTTCCACATTGCCAGTTTGTTTTAATGCTGCCAATTCTTCAAAAGGATTCTCATGTCTACACCTACCATAATGTGCTATGAGAGCATGTTTAAGTTTTTCCCATGTTAGATTAACTTCAGTCTCCTTAAGAACATTAAACCAATGAATGGTTGTGCCTTCTATACTTGCATATGCCAACTTGACCTTAACTTTATCAGAAGTATTCTGGACTTCGAAATAAATCTTAGCCCTAGTAATCCACGCTACCGAATCCTAACAATCAAACATTGGTAATTCCACTTTCTTAATCGACATCCTATACTCTTCCAATTGATCGCCTTGTTCTTCTTGAGGCTCCGATTGAGATGACTGATTGTTAGAAGTGGTTGCTCCCTTCAATGCTGTTGCTTCAACCCTAGTTCCCAATTGTTTGCTGATCTTATGTAAAAAATAACCATTTTGTTGTATTTCAGTCATCAGTTGTTGCATAATTCCTCTCATTTCTCCCATATTTCCTTCTTATGTTGCCATCCTCTCTTCGAAAACATTAACCCTATCTAACATCTTTGGCATTCCTTCTAAGCATACAACCCTTCTTACATCCGGCAGGTTGGACCAATGTCAGGGATTAAAAACAAGAATAGGAAAACACAATTTTATTAGGGTTGGCAACAAAGAACACTCAAATCTGGTAAAGAAAACTCCTCCACCGGTCAAAGCCCATATTCTCTTCTAATAATAACCCTTCTACCTCTCCTTCTAACTTCCCCCCAACTTATAACCACACACATACTCTAAATCACACTAACATAACTGCCTCAAACATATAACCGACTCTAAAACATAAACTGCCTATTATATTCGGTTCAAACCCCTTTTTCAAGTCCCCTTGTCCCTCTCCTAGAATATACAAGCCATGTTTTAGGCTTGCTTCCTCCATGATCTAGCACCTGGTCCACATCTAAAACTTAGTTCCTATCTGTTAGAATATTATATATATGGCTAGGGATAATTATTCCCTAGGATAAGAGTTTGATTTATTCTTAGGATAGGGTTTGATTGAGTCCGTTGAATAGACCATAACTTTGTATATAAATTGGGCATCTTCTATGTAATAAGATATTCTTTTTTTATGAAATAATATGGTATGAGAGCATTAGATTTTCGATTTCCTCCTTTTGCGTTTTTTCCCCTCGCTGCTCGTGTTTTTTTTTCTGAACGCGATGTTCCAAGCCGCGTGTTCCTTTCCCGAACGCGACATCTTCTTCGCGCGGATGCCTCCCTCCGACGATTGGACGACAAGTGGATTGAAGACCTTCACCGTCGACAACCAGCTCGTCTTCTTCCCCATCGATCGATCTCCGGAAAATCCACCTCCCTCGCGACACGCGACGGCCTCCTCCCTCGCGGCTCGCGATCAGCTTCCCCGCTTCCGCGACATCCCTATAACCGCGAGGACCCTCCCGTCGGATGCAATCTCTCCGCTGCTCCTCTCCTCGCTCCGCTACTTACAACCTTCTTCCTCGCAGACGCCCGCACACTTCTGGACTTCCCTGATCCCGAAGTCACCGTGGCCACTGTATCCATTCTCTCCAGCCAGCTGTGCCACCGCGGTTGTGTCCCCAACTGCGATCAAGAAGTCCCTCCGTGGCGCACTAACTGCCCGCGTAGCTTCTTCCTCCTCTCCTCAGGCAACAACAACTCGCGGTCGATATCGCAAGTTAGAAGTTCTTCGCATCGCCCTGCAGACGTGTTTCCAACATCTGTTGGAGTCAATCTGTTGATACCACATCATCTGTTTCCAGCATCGATTTCGGCCAGCAACTTACAGATTCGACGGCCAACATCTGTTGGAGTTTCTCACAGTTCTGGACAGCCAGCCCCTTCTCTTCACTTGTACAACATCGTCTCCATCTGATCTGGACCTACTTCATTCGTCATGGCTAGCTCCAACACTTCGAAGTCCGATTTCCCAATCTTTACTAGCCACGTCATGGCACCGCTGTCATCTGAGCTCTTGGATGGTAAAAATTATTCCTCTTGGGCCTCCCACATTAAGCTTTGGCTTGTTGGACAGGGTTATGAGACACATCTAATCCAAACCGAGGAGAATATTCAAGTTGCCGATCGTCCTTTATGGAAAAAGGTTGACGCTCAGTTGTGTTGCATTATCTGAGCCACCATCCATCCATCTCTTAGGGATGTCTTTCGCATTCACATAACTTGTAAATTTGTTTGAACACAGGCTCAACAACTGTTTACTAATACTTCTCGGCGACTCTATCAAGTTTGTGAAGACCTCATGAATATCCTTAGTACTCATCAGATCAAGGATTCTATGTCAACCTATCTAGGATCAGTCTCTAGCCTTCTGTGCGAGTTCAATGACTTGCTCCCGCCTACGACCACTCCTATTGTATAGCTTGAAAATCGGAAGAAATTTTTTATGTCTTTGGTCTTATATGGTCTGCCTATAGATTACTCTCATATTCGTGATCAGATCCTAAGCAGCTCCATAGAGGCCACCATGGACTCTACTTAGGCGATTCTCCTCCGTATCCTTGCAAAAGTCTTGACGTTGCTATCCTCCATTCTTGTTGACTCTTCAGCTTTGGTCTCTCGAAACAATAGACCTCCACCTCGTAAGAATGGAAAAGGACGTCCTTGGTGTGATCATTGTCACCGACCAGGACACACGATTGATAAATGCTGGAGTCTCCATGGTTGACCTCCTCGTGCTGCTCAGATCACCCAGAGTTCTGTCACTTCTTCAGCTTCCACTTCACAGTCGACATCAAATCCAAATCCACCGTCTTTTTACGATGACTTTATGAAATGGTATGAGGATCGACGAGATTCTAATTCCACTGCTGCCGTTACACAAGCTGGTAATTCCTTTACTGGTATATCTCGCTCTTCGGATCCCTGGGTACTTGACTCTGGGGCCACCGATCATATCACGGGTAATAGATCTTTGTTTTCTTCATTATCTACTTCTGGTTATTTACCTTGTGTTACCATGACAAATGGTTCTCAAACTCAGTCCCAAGGTGTTGGTATTGTTCGTCCTTCCCTATTTCTTCCCATTCGTAATGTTCTTTATGTTCCCGGAGGTCCCTTTAATTTGTTATCAATAAGTCAGTTTACTCGATCTCTTGATTGTGTCATCTCATTTACTAAATATTCTGTTTCATTACAGGACCGGAGTACGGGGAGGATGATTGGCTTCGGATGTGAGTCTCATGACCTATATCGACTTCAACAAAACTCTCTTGTTGGTGCAGCGGTGACATCTCCACTTGTTATTCATGCTCAGTTGGGATATCCTGGTCTCGATAAGTTAAAACAGTTACATCCCAGTTTGTCTCACTTAGAGTCTTTGTCTTGTGAGTCGTGTCGCCAGTTAAGTGTTCGTAGTTCGCTTTTCCTCGTGATTATCACCGGTCAAGGCCCCCTTTTCTTTGGTTCATTCCGATGTCTGGGGGCCGAGTCGTGTTGCCTCTTCATTGGGGTCAAGATATTTTGTTACTTTTATAGACGATTTTTCCTGTTGTACTTGGTTATATATGATGAAGGATCGTTCGGAATTGTTTTCTATTTTCCAATTTTTTTTTAATGAAGTAAAAACATAATTTGGTATCTCCCTTCGATCCTTGCAGAGTGATAATACACCGTTTCGGACCTTCTTGGCATCTCATGGCATATTACATCGGACGTCTTGTCCTCATACTCCCTAACAGAATGGAGTTGCAAAACCCAAGAATCGTCATCTTCTCGAGACTACTCGGACTCTTCTCCTTCACCCTCACGTTCCTCTCCGGTTTTGGGGTGACGCCGTACTTATTGCATGTTATCTCATTAATCACACGCCTTCCTCCACTTTACAGGGTCAAATACCACATCATGTACTTTATCCGAAACAGTCCCTTCATCCTTTACCACCTAGGGTCTTTGGTTCTACATGTTTTGCTCATGCTCTTGATCCTGACATTGATAAACTCTCTCCTCGGTCGTATAAATGTGTTTTTCTTTGGTACCCACGGTCTCAGAAAGGGTATAAGTGTTACTGTCCTACACTCTGTCGGTATTTCATCTCTGCTGATGTTACATTCTTTGATTCAGTTCCTTTATTTGGGTCTTTAAAGTCGTCGTCCGAGGTTTATCCTTCTATGCCTGTACCAGTCTTTGATCCTCCGGAGGAGTCTCTATCACCCCCAGCCTCAATTCCTCCTCCTCAGAGGTTTATCGTGCCGCTCGCTTTATCACGCCAACAACGACTACGCCATGAGATCATCTCCGGAGCCAGATCCTCTGCTCCTTCCTCTGGTCCAATCTTCTGACTCTGATATTCCCATTGCACTTCGGAAAGGTATACGTTCCACTCGTAATCCTTCTCCTCATTATGTTTCTTTGAGTTACCATCGTCTTTCTCCTTCCTATTATTCTTGTCTTTCCTCCTTGTCGTTTGTTTCTCTTCCAAAGACTGCAGGAGATGCATTTGCCCTTCCAGGATGGAAACAGGCTATGCTGGACGAAATGAATGCCTTATGGAGCTGTGAGACTTGGGACCTCGTTCCTCTACCACCAGGAAAGACAGTTGTTGGTTGTCGATGACTATATACGGTGAAGGTTGGTCTAAACGGAATGGTTGATCGGTTTAAGGCTCGTCTCGTTGCTAAACGCTATACTCAGGTCTTCAGATTGGATTATGGGGACACGTTTTCTTCTGTTGCTAAGATGTCCTCTATACGCTTATTCATGTCCATTGCTGCGATTCAACACTGACCTCTATATCAGTTGGACATCAAGAATGCGTTCTTACATGGTGACCTACTCGAAGAAGTCTACATAGAGTAACCTCCGTGTTTTGTTGCTCAGGGGGAGTCTTCTGGTCTTGTGTGTCGCTTACGAAAATCTTTATATGGTCTCAAACAGTCACCCAGAGCATGGTTCGGTAGATTCAGTGTTGTAATTCAACGATTCGGCATGACTCGGAGCGAGGCTGACCATTCTGTCTTTTATCGCCACTCATCTATTGGTTGCATCTACCTAGTGATTTATGTTGATGATATTGTCATCACAGGTAGTGATCATCTCGGGATCTCATAGGTGAAACATTTTTTCAAACACTTCCAGACAAAGGATCTCGGCAGACTTAAATATTTCTTGGGGATAGAAGTAGCACAGTCCAGAAATGGGATCATTATATCCCAAAGGAAGTATGCAATGAATATTTTAGAAGAAACAAAAATGTTAAACTCAAAGATAGTTGACAACCCTATGGATCATAATGTCAAGCTCCTGCCAAATCAGGGGGAGCCTCTACCAGATCCTGAACGATACAGGCGATTAGTAGGGAGACTAAGTTACCTTACTGTTACTCGTCCAGATATCTCATTTGCAGTAAGTGTAGTAAGTCAGTTTCTCAACTCTCCATGTAAAGAACATTGGAATGCTGTGATTCGCATTGTTCGATATATCAGAAGCGCTTCAGGAAAGAGTCTTTTGTATGAAGACAAAGGAAATATTTGAGTCATAGGATATTCTAATGCAGACTGGGTAGGATCTCCCAATGATAGGAGATCTACTTTTGGTTTTTGTATATTTGTCGGAGGTAACCTTGTTTCTTAGAAAAGCAAAAAGCAGAATGTTGTGGCAAGATCCAGTACAGAGGCAGAATATCGAGCTATGGCCATAGTTAGTCAAGAGCTTATATGACTCAAACAGTTGCTTTAGGAGCTAAGGTTTGGAGATGTCACACAAATGTCACTTATATGTGATAACCAGGCCGCCATGTATATCGCCTCAAATCCAGTTTTTCATGAGAGGACAAAGCATATTGAAGTCGACTGTCACTTTGTCAGAGAGAAAGTCATATCTAGCGAAATATCTACTAGTTTTGTTAACTCACATGATTAACTAGCAGATATATTTACTATGTCACTGAGAGGTCTCTGAATTGACTACATATGTAACAAGCTGGGTGCATATAATTTATATTCTTCAGTTTGAGGAGGAGTGTTAGAATATTATATATATATGGCTAAGGATAATTATTTCCTAGGATAAGAGTTTGATTTATTCTTAGGATAGGATTTGATTGAGTCCGTTGAATAGGTCCTAACTTTGTATATAAATAGGACATCTTCTATGCAATAAGGTATTCTGTTTTTATGAAATAATACTATCAAATACTATTTGCATTTTGTAAATTTTAAAAATTTACATATCAATCACTTACTAAACAAATCTCATTTTACTTCTTTTTTATATTTAGACCAAAATAAGTGATGAATTTTTACATCAATTTTTGCTCAATTCTTTTGGTGTCATTCATAAATCATAAAATATATTATTTCATGCAAATAATTGAAAAATTATTTTCAGCAATATTATTAAATCCCAAATTTTTACATGACATCGCCAAACGAGCCTTAATATAAAACTGATAATTGTTCATTATTTTGTTAATAAAAATGAAATTGCAAGAATTTATAAAATGATATCTACTGGATTGATTATATTTGTATAATTGTTATCATAGAAACTAATAATAGTTATTATTAGCCTGGTTATATTTATTGTATTAGTGAAGAATAAAAGTTCTTATATTTATTTAACAAAATGGTATATTAAATATTGTTCTATATATGTTCTTTACAAAATTATTAATAAATTGTTAATTCATAATATAACCGATACTCGAATTAACAACATCAGGATATTTGAGAATGCTAAACTGTAAACTCTATTTTACTAATCAAATAATGGAAGATCAATTTAAGATTAAGTCTTTTATCCCACTTAGTAGGGTTAGCTATATGGATTTTGTTACGCCATTCAATTTGATTCTTTATTATATCATCACTTAAATGAATTTTATTATGATTTATCGTTGTTAATTAAGTTTTTTTTTTATCTCTCTTCCTCTACTAATGGATGTATTTATTATAGCCTCACGTTGTTTAATTGGAGCATTTATTGGATGCTTGAGTATATATTTATATTATCTTAAACACGTCTCTCGGAGTTTTTGTTCGATAGGCGATTTCAATTTTCTCTTTAATGGTTTTATTTTTTATTCTGTTCATTCTTATATGCTCGCACATCCATTTTAACATTTTCGCTTCTGCAACTCTCATCTTTTATTCGTGTGCTCATTTTATAGTTCAACATTCAACTATATATAACGAAACAGTTCTAACATTCAGCCCAACATTAAGTACTATTACTAGTATTCAAATTATCTTAGTGACAATTAACAAGAAGGATTGCTAACAGGAGTGATCATATAAGATTTATACTATTAATAATATGATTTTATTTAGTATTATACTCTGATTCCGAGTTATAATTATTTAAGTTATTTGCTTAAATTTTTAACCGCATGCTTGAGTACCACATCCATTGCCCGGCATGCAGCTTTTAATGATTTCTATTGTTTCTTTATCAATTTCTGTTAATTTCGGTGGTCTTTTCATGCTTGTGCTTATTTCTGTCCATTTCTTGCTGCACCTCTTTCGACTGAGATCTCAGAAAAAAATGGATCGGACTGCCAATCTCATTCCAATTTGGCAGATCGGAATCAGGATTAGCAATTTTTCTACCTATGAAGTATACTGTGGTAAGCATGTTTTTCAAATTTTGGTCTTATTTGCCATGCACTTTCAGGTTCATAAGGAAGATAAGACTGAAGCAAACAAGCCAGCTCTGACTCCTGAAGAAGTTAAGATGAAAGCACAAGAGCTTCGGTGTGTTAACAATTTTTATTCTGCATCATGTTCTAGTACAAAAAACTTTATAATTGATATGATTCTTGTTACTCAAATAGTCTTATATAAAGTTGCAATATATTGTTTTATTTTTCCATTAACAGTATGTTGGTTCTATTCTTTTAGTTAATTCAACCTTTCTCATCCAACACAATATGGCATTAAACCACTGTTTTTGTTATCGACAAACACCTATGGAGCTTTCTGCTAAATAGGTAAGATTGTGTAAGCTTGGCCATGTGATAGTGAAGGGATCGCCAACCTATCAATCCCCACCGGTCTGTTCCACGGTCATTGTGAGGGAGGTAAATCACGGAGGGTCCTATTGGCCTTGACGCAGTGGCCAAGATACGTGAGGGTCATCTGAATCCAAGAAAAAGTTTTAGACCTCCTCCGGAATCGACCTACGCCAAATCTACAAGCATCGCCGTGTCTTAGCCACCATGCCATCCTTGTGGGGACTTGTATGTGAAACATGATTCTTCAAAATGATGAGCTGGGATCTGTATTTGTCACACCACAAGGGTGTAATTTTTGATCTTAGTGGTACCCTACTTGGTGATGATATAATAAAAGGGAAAAGCTGTATGAACATAATAACCAAGGAATTCAACAAATTTTATTTATTTATGTAAATATTTTGCTTCTTCATGTACAAGATAACATCGGGTAGACAAACAATATACAACGAAATGAAAACCAAAATAAGAATCAACAGGTTGAGATTTTTAAGCAACTCTATGTACAAGTTGAGATCAATTATAGTATCAAAAGCTTGCAAAATTAGAGGTCAAGAACAATAGACAGTAAGTACAAATTGTTACGTTGGTAATAAAAAAAGATACGCTTATACAAATGTATGTAAGTTTTTGTGGATTTCTACTATTTTTATTTTGAATGTTTATCAATATTTAGAGTTAAAATAGGAGATCACGAATTGTCTGGAACTGAGAGCTTTAAATATTTAGGATCATTTTTGCAAGAGATGGAGGGATTGAGAGAGATGTCTTATATAGAATACAAGCAGGATGGTTGAAATGAAGGAAAGCGTCAGGTGTTTTATGTGATCGTAAAGTGCCTCTAAAACTTAAAGGGAAGTTCTACAAAACGGCGATTAGACCTGCTATGTTATATGGAGCTGAATGTTGGGCTACGACTCGAGCATATGAGCAAAAGATGAGAGTTACAGAGATGAAGATGTTAAGGTGGATGTGCGGACATACGAGGATGGACAGAATAAGAAATGAGAGTATTAGAGAAAAAGTTGGTATTGCATCTATTGAAGGAAAAGTTCCGAGAGACACGTTTAAGATGGTACAGACATGTACTTAGACGACCAATAAATGCTCCAGTTAGGCGATGTGAAACGATGCCAAATATACACATCAAACGAGGAAAAGGAAGACCAAAAAAGACTTGGATAGCAACAATAAAACAAGATAAAATTTATTTAAATATAGATGATGATATAGTAGGGGATAGAGTCCAATGGCGTAGAAGGATCCATATAGCCAACCCCACCTAGTAGGACAAGACTTTGTTATTGTATCAATATTTAGAGTTACAACTATCATTTTTAAATTATTATCATCGTTCATCATCAATTAAGATAACTTTCAATTATCATTATTTAGTCAACATTTGTAAATTGTATTAATAGTATAAATATCAACATGTATAAATGTTACCAATGATACAAGTCTGGTAAATCAATTAAGAAGTGAATCATCAGAGCCAAATTCCTCAGAGTAATAATATTGTTTGACGTATAGGCTAAATTCTTCATCGGTGGAATACAATAGTGTAGCACCATCGTATAAGTAAATAGTGACTGTGGTTGATAGTTCGGTGGTCAAGTACTCTAGTATAGAGTAAGGATTAGAGAGAGGAGGATGGAGGATGCAACTAACTATTTCTTTACACATCAACAAAAAGTGGATGAAGAAAGAAAGGATGAAATGAAATGAGGATAAAAGAAATCTTGGGAATAAATCTCTTGAGTGGATGTCTCCCTAAAGGGCACATATAGCAATATTCGATGGATCTAGGGAAAAGGAACTCATATAAGGTAATGGAGGAAAAATGGATAAACAACTTTACCCTTTATTGGACATAGTAAAATGAGAACATTTTCTCTATTCAATTCTTCCTTTTAGGTGGCACATATACATTGCACAAATATAATATAGTTGATTTATGATAAAATAGGAGGAAACTAAAAGGATCTGATCACAGAGAAGATTAGGCTATTGTATTGTTGTGAAAGAGGGAGAAGTGGTAGCTGGTGGGAAGACGCAAGAAGAACAAGGGAGGAGGATTAAATACTTCTACATGTTAATAGGTCTGCATAGAAGCAAGGGTGAATCAAAGCTGTGATGACTTTTGTCTGGCCTACCTCAAATTCGTAACAAAAGCAAGTAGTTGGGTAGCAAATATTCACAAGCGAAAGGCACTACTCTCACTTGTAATAATATGAGGAGACCTCATATGGTCCCCCCGGGGATGACTCGATGGTAAGTACAAGGTGACGCTTGCGAGGATGCCCGGGTTCGAAACCAGACGAGGGGTCTAAAATCCCCCCTGGAATGAAATACCCTTCCTTGTGCTTACCACCGAGCCAAGGGCCAAAGGCTCACCCGCGATTTACCTCCCTCACAATGGATGAGGGGCCGGTCGGTGGGGGCCGCTAGGTTGGCGGTTCCAACCTTTTTGCGATGAGGAGACCTCATATGAGACAAGTAGAAATGGGAATGAAGCCATGGTTTGGTATGACTGTTTTGTGGAAAATCATCCCTGGAGAAGAAACATTTGTGTTTCATCTGCAAGAAGATGCTTAGAAGGGTTTTTTGTGGGCATACAGATCAACTGGAATAAGAACTGAGAATTGATGAATTTGGGAAGTGAATATGTTATGCAATCATGAATATAAGTGATTGACCAAACTAATCCTTAACAATGAGTCTCATTATATCTACACTCGTGAGCATGTGAGTGGATTGTTCTATGCTTGCACTTGTTTGTTCTGCCTCAAAAACTGGAGGTCATTTTTGGAGTGAAGTAGGGCCACAAGACACTCTAAGATAGGGAGTGAAAGTATGAGAATCACTTTTTAGTGGCTGCTACATAGTTGAAGACTGGATGATAGAGAGGTCAATCTAGATTGTGTTGGGATCACAATCGAAGTCCCACATCGGGTCTAAGTTAAGATTAATGAGTTAATCTTATTGGATCCTAAACTCATTAGATTAATGGGTTAATTTATTTGGATCCTAAACTTATTAGATTATTGGATCCGAACTTATTGGATTAATGGATTAATCTAATATGCGTTTGAGTTTTTCAAACATGACCACGGATAAATCCCACGTTTAATAAAAATAAAGACAATATCATATTAGATATGATTTGGAGGTTAAGTAATAAACACGATCTTATCTGATAAGATCGCGTAAGATTATGTCAACCAAAAAGGTTAGGTCTTTTCGGTCTCTCCTTAAATAGTAGCTAGCACTACGACATGGGGTAATGAAAAACCATGATTTCTCCAATTGGGTTCGTGAGATGGACGACGACTGTGCTCGTGTGGATACCAAAGAGGTGTGAATGTACTGATCATGCTCAGATCAACTTAACCCTCCAGCTTTGAAAAGTTCACGCATCAAGGGTAACATTCTAAATCAACGTTCAATTAGAATCCGTATGGATCATCGCTGGGTTCTTTTTTTCACTGGGTATTTTTTGTTTTAATTTCGCTTTGGAACCCAACAGTAGTATCAGAGTCACTTGCGAATTCGATTGAATTGTTTTAATATTTGATTTTATATTTGATATAGGCAAACATATTTATTATGATTTTAATTAAATGATTTATGTTTATCTTTAATTAATTCGGTATAAAAAAGAAGCTGTTTAATTGGATTAAACATTATCGTTTGTTTAATTTGATTAAACAGTAGTGATTGTAGCATGCTCATAATTATATGAGCACTATAGCCTTGTTTCGTTCGACTAATCAAATATGGCGGTTCTCAATACGATTGATATAATGTGTTATAATCTGTTGTGGATAGATTATGAGATATTAATCATTTTGTTTAATTAATAATCAAAATTGTGAAATAATATGTTGTGAACAGTTTGTAATAATTTGATTGTTAATATTCAAGGGAAACAAGGCAGACTTATTTAATGAGTTAATAAAAAAACAAAATTGCTTTGTTGTTGTTTTTTTTTAGGGTCGTTGCCCCTAGCCCCCCGCAAGGGGCATTGCCCTCGACCCCCTGCAAGGGGTGCTGCCCCCTTGACCCCCACCCACTAACTGGAGAAGATGCAGTTATCTTAAGTTGACTTTTTTGATCTTCTCATTGGCTTGAGAAATTCGTAAAAGTTTAGGCCATAACCATGTCACGTTTATTTATTTATTTATTTTTTGCTTTGCCATATATGTTGATATATGCCATGATTGTGTCATGTATGTTGATATATGTCATGTTTATATGTGTATATGATGCATGTTAAATTAGTTAAGTCAATTTAAAATTCCTATTAAAGTTTGATACTCATTACTATCTTAATCAATAATAGATATATTTGCCAAAGTAGAGTGTCTTTATTTATCTTGGTAGAATGTGATATGATAATTGTGATATTTGACTTATCAAACATTGAGTATGATTTTACTAAGGTTAATAGACACGTTTGCCAAAGTAAAGTGTCAATCAGACCTTAGAAGCATACCATCAGATGGACAAAGAATAAATAGTTTTGTTCACCTAATTATCCAAGAGTTGTATTAGATGCAATTGGTAAATGTTACCTACCTAAATAGTCAAGTCTTGGGCGATTAGCCAAAGCTAACTCAAGATAAGGTAAAATATGGATCTTGTCCCACTAAAATATCGAGTTTGGGGCTAGTAGTGTGGGTAAACTATGTTTACCCACATCCATGACTTACTCCCATCCAACCTTATATTTTAGTGGGAGAATCATTTAATTAAAGTCCTAATTAAGTGAATCGTAAATATGATACTCATCTCTGCATTTATTATTGTTGTAGATTATTATGTCTGCAAACACATCAAATACCCTATCACTACGATCTGTCCTTGAGAAGAGCAAGCTCAATAGAGCAGTCTATTCCTTAACCACCCACTTCTAATGCCCCTCGTGCTGATAAAAAAAAACCCATCAAGATGATGCTTTGGATGTGTCATGCTTTATGCTTTCCAATTTTAACTCTAAGCTTCAGAAGCAACATGAAAATATGGATGCTTATGGTATGGTTGAACATTTAAAACGACTATATCAAGAGCAGGCAAAGTGCTCGGGCCAAGTACACGCAATGTTAGTACTTCGCTGAGGAGAGTTGTACTCAGTGCTCGGCTGAGTAAACATCATGCTAAGTACTCAAAAGAAGCACGAGGTGATCGGGATGCCATGTAATGGTGCTTGGAACCTCAGTGTTATGCTTGAGTTTTTGAGTAACAAAGTCGACATTGGCTGACTTGCTAAAGTTGACAATGGTCAACTAGTTTCATAACTAAAATGCCGAGTTGTTGTGAAAACAACTTGGACTCGAGTAAAACAACTCAAAATAGACTTGGTAAACTAGGGTTGGCAGCTCGGGATGTTAAGCAAACAAGATACCATGCACGAGGCTCAGATGCCTGGGGTGCTCGGAGCAGAACGTGCGGTATTCGGGTTCTCGAAAAACATTGCTGAGTTGAGTTTCCAAGGTATTAGTCGACTGGTCCGAGGTGACAGTCGATTGCTTAAGTGGCACTAATCGACTGATAAGAGTTTTAGTCGATTGAAAGAAGTGGTAAACGACCGATAGTTATTCCAGTCAACTGATAAAGAGGTCAGTCAACTAAGACTCCTGAAATCAAGAAGATTTGATTTTTCTTGATTTATTGTGTTGGTTTTGTGCATGTATAAATTGAATTAAGTTGGTTTTGTACTGGTTAGTCGGTTTTGTACGTACTTGATTAATTTCAATTTTCAGATGACACGGATGATTACTACCATGATTCGTCGCGATTTATTGCGAAATAAGCTAAGGGAAGCTATCCAGGGGATAGAGTATGTCCCAACTTATGAAGTCGGTGGACACATGGAGAGATTGGATCATCTATTCTGGAGACTTGAGATGCAGGAGTTTTCTATTTTGTATAACTAGAAGATCTGAGCATTGGTTCGTTCACCGTCGGAGAATCTAAGTGATGTTGCACATCAAATATGGGGGCGCTATGAGGGGTGCATCGCATATACATAGTTGTGCACAGAGCTGCTTCACTATGCAAATCAGGAGGATCATGTTGAGAGTGAAGAAAATCCAGAAGAAGAACCCGAAGAGGACCTTTATGTGGGTTCTATACAAGATTTTGTAACTGTTCAACTCAAGAGTGTCCTAACTGAAAATGTCATAGTTGAGCTTAGAAAGATAGGACATGTTATGATTATTATTGCACTAGTATTTGTACTAGTGGGAGTAATAATTGCTTATTTAATTTGTTCGAGTTGTTTAGGTTATGAGTAGTTTGTTATATGTTAACAAAACTCTTACATGTAAATGATTAAGTTTATTTATGTTATATCATGATCGAGGTGGTGAATGTCTAAGCCAAGAATTTCGTGGTCATCTTATTGGGTATGAGATTATATCTCAACTTACTCCACCTGGAACACTCCAATGGAATGGTGTATTAGAAAGGAGAAATCGTACTTTGTTAGACATGGTACGATCAATGATGAGTCATGCAGATCTTTCTTCTTTTTAGGGACATGCTCCAGAGACTGCTGCTTTCACACTTAATTGTGTTCCATCAAAGGCAGTAACAAAGATACCATATGAGATATGGACTGGGATGAGTCCCAAAATATCTTTTATGAAGATTTGGGGTTATGAGGCTTACGTTAGACGTCAAGTCTCAGACAAGTTAGGACCCAAATCAGATAAGTGCTATTTTGTAGGATATTCCAAAGAAACAAAGGGATATTACTTTTATAATCCCAGCAAAGTGTCTATTGCCAGAAATGGTGTTTTTATAGAAAGAGAATTTATTTCTAGAGGAACTAATGGGAGAAAAGTAGATCTTGAAGAATTTCGAGATACACAAATTAACATTGAGATTTTGATGGAACGTGAACAGGCACCATAAGGTGTTGTGGATTATGAACTTGTGACACCACAAGAAGTTGTGGAACAACAACCTATTCAAGTAGAACAAGCTCTACGAAGATCTGGTGGGTACGCCGTCAACCTGAGAAATTCTCTTCTCTTGTCTGACCACGGTGATGTAATGCTTGTTGACCAAAACGAGCCTACATCCTATCATGAAGCTATAATGAGTCCAGATTCTGAGAAATGGTTAGAGGTCATGAGATCTGAAATGAAATCCATGTATGCCAATCAAGTATGTATTATGGTTGACCCACCTAAAGGGATAAATCCCATTGGGTGCAAATGAATTTTTAAGAAGGAAATCTACATGGATGGAAATGTGCATGCCTTCAAAGGGCGATGGATAGCTAAAGGATTCAAGTAAATTTATGGTATCAACTATAATGAAACATTTTCACCAGTTGCGATGTTTAAATCCATTCGGATCTTACTTGTTATTGCGGCTTACCATGATTATGAGATCTGACAAATGGATATCTAAACTGCATTCCTTAATAGGAATCTACTTGAGGATGTATACATGATATAACTTGAGAGTTTTGTTGATTCAAAGAGTGCTAGAAAGGTATGTAAGTTGCAAAAGTCCATTTACGGATTAAAGCAAACTTCTAAAAGTTGGAATCTTTGATTCAATGATGTGATCAAAGAGTTTGATTTCATTAAGAACGAAGATGAACCTTGTATCTACAAAAGAATTAGTGGGAGCACAGTTGTCTTTCTTATTTTGTATGTAGATAACATACTTCTCATTGGAGATGATATCTCTATTCTAAAGTTTGTGAATACTTGGCGTGGAAATTGTTTTTCAATGAAAGATCTAGGTGAAGCTGCTTACATTTTAGACATTAAAATTTATAGAGATAGATCTAAGAAATTACTTGACCGGAGTCAGAGTACATATATTGACAAAGTGCTTAATTGTTTTGTCATGCAAAATTCTAAGAGAGGATTCTTGCTAATGTCATATGGTGTGAGTCTTTCTAAGGTTCAATGACCCTCTACTAAAAGAGGAGAGGGATCACATGGATAAGATTCTTTATGCATCTGCTATTGGATCTATCGTGTATGTCATATTATGTACGCGTCTTGATATCTCGTATGCATTAAATATGACAAGCAGGTATCAGTTAGATCCAGGTGAAAGTCACTGGACAACAATCAAGAATATTCTTAAGTACTTGAGAAGAACTAAAGATTATTTCTTGATATATGGTGGTGATGAGGAGCTCGTTGTAAGGGGTTACAATGATGCAAGCTTCCAAACTGACAAGGATGATTCAAGATCGCAGTCAGGGTATGTATTTTGCTTAACTGGTGGTGCTGTGAGCTGGAAGAGTTCAAAGCAAGACATAGTTACTGACTCTACTATAGAGGCGGAGTATATTATTGCTTCTAATGTAGCAAAAGAGGTTGTTTGGATCAAAAGTTCATTACAGAACTTGGTGTGGTTCCTAGCATAGTTAACCCAATAAACCTCTATTGTGATAACAATGAGGCTATTGCACAAGCTAAGGAACCCAAGTCTCATCAGCGATCCAAACACATATTTTGGCGGTTTCATCTTATTCGAGAGATTATCGATAGAGGAGATGTAAAAATATGTAGAGTACTAATAGATAATAATATTGCAGACTCATTGACCAAGGTTTTGACACAGAAGAAGCATGATGGTCACATTAAGTCACTAGGGATTAGATACTTTAGTGATTGACTTTAGTGCCCGTGGGAGATTCCCTAAGAGCCAATCATGAGATGATTGGTATGAGACTTTTGTATCATTTAAGTAAAAAGGCAACATTTTGTGTTTATTATATTTGCTTTATTTCTGTGCAAAGTTGAATAAATATAATAATGTCCAAGAGTATTGAGTTCTGTTCTATAACATATTAATTTTGAATTGATTGTGCGAAACTATAGTAAACATTATTCTTAATTATCCCTAGTCAAGTATTAATATACAAGGGCAATATTAATGCATTGAGACTAGCATATAGGTTAACTGATGACTTAATCTCACAAGTTATGAATATAAGATATCAAGTTAAGATATAGGTATATATTAGAGAATTTGTACTAGATTGACCCATTATGAGAATGTTTCATGGATTATTATATGAGTGTCGTAAACATTCTCATAGTGACTATTGGTATAAACGGTTCTTTGACCTGAAGTCTTTACGATTCTCTACATAAGAACTTGTGTACTTTAGTATCGACAAACGTCACATGTAACAAGGTCGATTATAAAGTCGTTCACTAGATATGCAATAAGTTATTCGGAGGGATGCTAATATAGATGGAATTTATCCCTTCCATATAACGGAAGTGATGTCTGTAGGCCTCTTGATTAAGTAGGACTACTAAAATGCATGATCATATTCAAATTAGTCAATATGAGATATTGAGCTTATTTGGTTAAGTTAGTCTACTTAGAGATCAAGAAACATATAGATTAATGAGAGTATGACACATTCTATGTCTCGTAAATCAATCTAGATATCATGCACAAAAGGTCTAAGTTATACAATATAATGGTCACAGACAGGTTAGGTCAGATCTATGACATTCTCGTCAATTGGGTAGCAATGATGCATTGCTAGATGCCACTCATTGCTTATGCCTTTAAAATGAGATTTAAAAGTCACTGTCAATGTTACGAGAATCTATTGGGTTATACACAGAGCGCATCGATTTTTGAGTTTGATGGTCCTTCGTTTGAGTGAGAGATTGTTGGGATCATAATTGAAGTCCCACATCGGGTCTAAGTTAAGATTAACGAGTTAATCTTATTAGATCCTAAACTCATTAGATTAATGGGTTAATCTAATCGGATCCTAAACTTCTTGGATTATTGGATCCGAACTTATTGGATTAATGAATTAATCTAATATGCGTTTGAGTTTTTCAAATATGACCACAGATAAATCCCACGTTTAATAAAAATAAAGACAATGTCATATTAGATATGACTTGGAGGTTAAGTAATAAACACGATCTTATCTTATAAGATCGTATAAGATTAGGTCAACTGAAAAGGCTAGGTTTTTTCGGTCTCTCCTTAAATAGTAGCTAGCACTATGGTGTGGGGTAATGAAAAATCGTGATTTCTCCAATTAGGGTTGTGAGACAGACGACGACTATGCTCGTGTGGATACCAAAGAGGCGCGAACTTACTGATCGCGCTCAGATCGACTTGACCCTCCAGCTTTGAAAAGTTTATGCATCAAGGGTAACATTCTAAACCAACGTTCAATTAGAATCTGCATGGATCGTCGCTGAGTTCTTTTTTTCGCTGTGTATTTTTTGTTTTAATTTCGCTTTGGAACCCAACAGATTGAATATGGAGAGGCTGGTGCAACTACCCTAAGGTGGTTATAGATTGTGCCAAAGGTTGCTGTTGGATCATAGGTCGTAGGCAACTTGAATGGCAGGAAGGTGGAGGGGCTTGTTGAGAACTGCTCACAATGAAGAAGCCGTGGATTATGTAGCTGGAAGTTTCTCATGTGATAGAGAAAAGGAAGTAGTAGGTGGAATTGATTAGGAGAAGAGAACTGCTCTAATTGGAAGATCGATGAGGTTGAGAAAGAGGGAGATTGTTGCCTATCACATGCTTACCTCCTTGGGAATAATTTTTTGGTTTTTGAAAGCTAAATGTGTGGCTCTCTGATTCATAAAGAATTTGGGGATAGGAAAATATCATAGTTGTCAAAATCATTGTGTTGATAGCAGGATAGAATGATAAAAAAAAAAATCTAAGAATGATGATGAAACGTTAGGAAAAAACAAAGAAGTGAAAATCAAAATAATTTGACAAAAAGATGAGAATGATGTTATTGCATAATATGGATATCCATTATGTTTCATGAAATAGCATATAGCATAATACAAATTTTGAATAGTAGTAATTAATTAGATTGGTTAGATTATTGATAATTTCATATTAGTGTTATTATTAGGTTAACAATATTAGATTATTAATATTATTTAAAAATGGTATTCTAGAAATATTAAAAATATTATATTATTAAACTAAATATATATATCAGATAATTGGTAAGTAACAAATCATATTTTTTTAATTTAGAACTGACTAATACATTTGTTAATCTAGGGTTATTAAATATATAAATAAAATTTTATTTAACATTCCATGTTGTTGAATTTTATTGAGGAGATTTTGTGGCAGTATTTATTGAGAGAGAAGTCTTATTATTCTCTCTCATTCAATGCTATTCTTTCATGATCAACATTCAATGAAGAAAAGATGGATAAGATGCTTGGTCTACTTAGTGGTAAATCACATGCAATAGTACAATTATTCTGTTAATCTTGCAACAAATATTAGGCAATGAGAAGGTAGAGTTGGCCAGATTGGTCAATTTTTAAATCAATTTTGTTTGACAAAGATTCAACCTGTTCTATCCTTTCATTCAGGATTTGACAAAACTTCAAATAAATTTAATCATTTTTCTGGCATTAACCGATCTTTACTTGCTTAAAATTTCTCCATTAATCAATATATGAGAAGATTGATTTCTTGGAGAGATCATATTGTCCTTTGCTGATATCGATCCAGCCCAATTGATGCATATCCATATTGACCAATTTTGGCAACCATGATATGTCTTACTTTTTTCCAAAAATTGTTGTCTGCTTCTCTCATTAATTCTTTGCCAAAGACATTGTGAACTTCCTCATTTGCCCTCTTTCAAACTCAGTAGTACATGGTCTGCATGTGGACTCTCTATCTAAATTAATGTCAAGGTATTGTTTGCCTGCCAAGGTTGTCCATTTTGGAGCATTTACTGATAGTGTTATTAGAAAACCTAAGAACCTGGCCCCACTAAAACTTCAGGCTTTCTACTCTTGAATTGGTTCCAGGTTCTGGTTTCCTTATTTTGAACAGACCCAATGTGACCCATTTACAAAGACACACCTTTGATCTTAAATTGGTCAGACCTGACCAACCTGACTTACATTAGGCTTTGATTGATTCTGCGTGGCCTCTTTGTTGCTTGATTAGAAATTGACGAAATTGTCCCATGAACACCTCTACTTATTTTCACAATGCAACTGTATTTTATTTGAGGTATAAGGGTCACTTTCTGTGGACTTCAAATGCACTAATACTTAAGGGAAAGATGCATCATTATTGGTGATAGTTCTAATTTGCTTTCTTACATGCAGGGAACGTGCAAGAAAGAAGAAAGAAGAAGAAGAAAGAAGAATGGAAAGAGAAAGAGAGAAGGTATCATCTGGTTATCTCAACTCTTTTCTCTTGGGACTACTTTGAACTAATAAGTACAACAACAACGATAACAACCAAGCCTTATCCCATTAGGCGGGGTCAGCTATATAGATCTTTCTACGCTATTGTTTCAGGCACGATGTCATTGGTCTAATATCACCTTAACTTTCTTTCTCAAAAATTCAGGTGTTCAGCTGTCCATTTGTTACTTTTTGATGCAAGCATATGCAGACCAGAAACAACTTTTGGGATCATCTAGCTATATTTATGCTTTATGAGTTGCATTATATGTTTGACCAGGTTTAAACCCTCATCCTATTTTTTTTGGGTGGTTTCCTTTTAGTTATAGATTTCTGAAAGGAGGAAGCATACATAGCTTTAGATGTCCAAATATAAAATAGGAGATGGACTATTGAAATAATAAAGCATATTTATTTATTTTTGGAAATGGGGTGGGGGGAGATAGGGATAAGAGGAGAGGCAGTGGTTAAAGAAGAAACAACTTGTTTCAAAGAAAATACAGTTATAAAAAAGGCTATATATTTTACAATTAGGATTTTAAATTGTTTATTATTGGCCAAGGTCCTATGTGCAAAATGTAAAGGATAAAAGACTCATTTGTAATATTTCTTTTTGTCATAATACATGCATAAACTGGCATGTTATTGTAATGGCTGCTGATTTAGGAATAACCTCCATTTATGTTGTTCCCAATCAACTATAGGCCTCACGTATCTTGGCTGATTGTCCTTGCTTATCTTAGTGTCGGTGTGTTCTCTTGTGTGACATCTCTCTCTAATCGTGCAATATAATTCCAATCCTGCTTTGTCACTCATGCACACCTCAACTGCATGACGGGTCTAGTGAGTCACGGGCATGAGTGTTATTGCCTTTTCTAATCCCAGTGGAAGATAGACCTAATCTTCCTTCTTAGCTTCCCAAGTTGAATCTCTCCTGTCTCTGACTACACCAAGACTACAGAAAAAGGAAACGCCACACCAAGAATGTGATAAGTTTCGGTTGTTGAACGCACGAGATAGACTCGATAAGTTCAGAAGTTCCTTCAAGAACCAAGAGAACACAAAATCTTCACAAGGATGTTTACTCAAACACAAGTTATCACAAATTCGGAATTCTCTCCCTTATATAATGGGAGCAAGCAAGTAAAAGACCTATATGCATGCATGCAAACAAGTAAGAGTACCAATGTTGCATGCAAGCAATTAGACACTTAGAAACCAAAAAAAATAATTCCAAGTCTCCACACTTTGCATGCGTGCAATTAAATAACTTTGAAAACCAAAATCCCAAGTTTTCATACTTCTTTACTCCCTTTTCAATCGTCATGCAAAGCTGCGTCATGGCTGGATAAGACCGATCACATGGGTTAAGCCTTGATCTGTACTCGGGTTTAACTTGGTTTCTCCTTTCTCATAGCCAGCCCATTGTTCTTGGATTAGCCCGTTTAGTGCTTCCTTGAAATGCTTTGCTTGAAGTCTTGTAATTGGCCACTCGGGAAGTGATAAATGTTCTTTCGCGGTTTTAACCCGGTCTTGACGAACCCCTCCTTGGTGTACATCATTCTCCCCCTCTTAAAAAGGATTTGTCCTCAAATCATCGCCTACATCAAATGAGGACAAATCAGCAACATTAAAAGTAGTATGCACACCGTACTCACCTGGCAATTCAAGTTTGTAGGCATTATCGTTGATGCGTTCTATCACTTGAAATGACCCATCGCCTCGAGGTAGGAGCTTAGAACGTCGTTATTTTGGAAATCGCTCCTTTCGTAAGTGCAACTAAACCCACTCTCCTGGTTCAAACACAACTTTCTGCCGCCCTTTGTTAGCTTGTTGGATATATTGCTTGGTTCTTCTTTCAATATTTAGGCATGCTTGTTCATGAATTTGCTTTACAAACTCAGCCTTCTTCTTACCATCTAAGTTGATATGTTCACTTAAAGGTAAAGGAATCAAATCTATTGGTGACAAAGGATTGAATCCATAAACAACTTCAAATGGAGAAAATTGAGTTGCAGAATGTATGCTTCTATTGTATACAAACTCGACATGCGGTAGACAATCCTCCCAGATTTTTAAATTCTTTTTGATAATGGCACGAAGTAAGAAGGATAAAGTTCGATTAACAACTTCAGTTTGTCCATCGGTCTGGGGATGACAAGTGGTAGAGAATAACAATTTAGTTTCCAATTTCCCTCACAGAGTCTTCCAAAAGTAACTCAAAAATTTTGCATCTCGATCAGAGACAATGGTCTTAGGCATGCCATGCAACCTAACAACCTCTTTAAAGAACAAATCAGCTATATGGGATGCATCATTGGTTTTATGACATGGAATGAAATGAGCCATCTTAGAAAACCTATCGACCACAACAAAAATCGAATCCTTTCCCCTCTTAGTCCAAGGTAATCTCAACACAAAGTCCATTGAAATATGAGTCCATGGTTCATGGGGTATAGGCAAAGGTGTATATAAGTCATGTGGTTTCAACTTAGATTTAACTTGTTTGCAAGTGATACACTTCTCACAAATTTTCTCTACATCGCATTTCATATGAGGCCAAAAAAAAATGATCTTGCAAAACCCTGAAAGTCTTAGTAATACCAAAATGCCCCATCAAACCACCACTATGGGCTTCCCTAGTAAACAATTCACATAATGAACATAAGGGTACACAGTCTATTTCCCCGAAATAAAAATCCATCAAGCCTATAGAATTTTCCAAATGCAACTTGCTCACATGCTTTGAACACATCAGAAAAATCAGTATCATTGGCATATAAGTCCTTGATATATTCAAATCCAAGTAATTTCACATCTAAAGTGGAAAGTAAAGCATACCTTCCGGATAGAGCATCAACTACCACATTCTCTTTGCCTTGCTTGTATTTGATCACATAAGGAAATGTCTCAGTGAACTCTACCCATTTTGCATGGTGTCGGTTCAACTTGTGCTGCCCCTTCAAATATCGTAGAGATTGATGATTCGTATGAATCACGAATTCCTTTGGCCTGCTGCCACGTTTCCAATGCCCTTACCAAGGCATACAACTTCTTGTCATACGTGGGATAATTGAGAGCTGCTCCACTCAACTTCTCGCTGAAGTAAGCTATGAGTCTCCTTTCTTGCATAAGCACAACACCTATACCAATACCAGAATCATCACATTCGATTTCAAATGTTTTAGAGAAGTCAGGTAGGATTAATAAAGGAGCTGAACTTAGCTTTTCTTTCAAGGTGTTAAATGCTTTCTCTTGTTCCTCTCCCCACTTGAATGACTCATTTTTCTTGATGACGTTAGTAAGAGGAGTTGTAATGTTACTAAAATCCGGTACAAATCGTCGATAGAAGCTGGCCAATCCATGGAAGCTCCTCACTTGACTGATTGTTGTAGGTGTTGGCCATACTTGGATTGCTTTCACCTTTTTTTCATCCATCTCAACCCCTTTAGCACTAACAACAAATCCAAGAAACACAAACCTCTCTGTACAAAAGGTGCACGTCTTGAGGTTGACAAAGAGCTTCTCTTCTTTTAGTACACTCAAAATAGATGTTAAATGCGTAACATGCTCTTCCAAATTTTTGCTATAAATCAAAATATCATCGAAATACACAACTACAAATCTTCCTAAGAAAGCACATAAAACATGGTTCATTAGACGCATAAAAGTGCTAGGAGTATTAGTTAAACCAAAAGACATTACTAACCATTCATATAGGCCATGCTTGGTCTTAAAGGCGGTCTTCCATTCATCACCTTCCTTCATCCTAATCTGATGATATCCACTTCTAAGATCCATCTTTGTAAACACACAAGAACCATGCAATTCATCAAGCATATCATCAAGTCTAGGAATAGGGTAACGATATTTTACCGTTTTGTTGTTGATGGCTCGGCAATCAACACACATCCTCCACGTGCCGTCCTTCTTAGGAACTAGTAACACCGGAACAGCACAAGGGCTTAAGCTCTCTCGAACATGCCCTTTCTCTAATAGTTCACCAATTTGCCTTTGGAGTTCCACCTGGGTTGCCTCCGATTCGAGGAATTGAACATCAAATTGACTTCATTCCCGGTGCATCCATCCAAATCGTCCTGCATATAGAAGCAACCCGAAGGAAACAAAGGATCAGGAAAAACATCTGTGAATTTTTGTAAAAGAGAAACAACACCACTTGGCAAAGAATTGTTAAGATCGTTAGTGTTGAAAAGTGTCACCTTATACAAAAGTATAAGAGGTAGCTGATTTGAAAATAAAACTTTTTTTTATCTCACTTTGTTTTGTATAAAAGCTATTTTCTTTTCTCTCTCTCTTTTTCATTGCTTTCTCAACTTCTTTTGATTCTTTCCTCACTTTTTTCTCCCTCATTTTCTTTTTCTCTCTTTTTCCCATTTTTTATTTCTCTCTTTTTTCAATTTTCTATCTCTTTCTTCTTTCCGTTTGCCTTTTGTAATTTCAGTTGATCCTCCCTAACTTGTCGTGGAGTCAAGGGTACAAGCATAATAGGTTGTCCTTTCTGAGTAAAAGAATATCTATTTGTGAACCCATCGTGAGTTACCTTCCGATCAAACTGCTAAGGTCTTCCCAACAAAAGATGACATACATGCATGGGGACCACATCACATAACAGCTGGTCTTCATATTTGCCAATAATAATTGCTACCAAGACTTGCTTTGTCACCTTGATTTCCCTACAATCGTTCAGCCACTGAAGCCGATAAGGACATGGATGTTTCAGGGTCGGTAAAGACAATTTTTCCACCAACTCCGTGCTTGCCACATTGGTGCAACTTCCTTCATCAATAATAACGCTGCAAACTTTATTATTCACAAAACAACGAGTATGAAATAAGTTTTCCCTTTGGTTACCTTCTTCCTCTTTAGCTTGCAAGTTGAGAACTCGTCTAGCCACCAATAAATCTCCAACAACAACATGTTGCTCATCATCACTGTCTTCTTGTGGTACTTCTTCAGCGACTTCATCCTCATCTTCTGACTCAAGCTCCCCTTGGGCATTTATCACCATCACCCTTTGGTTCACATTGGCTAGCAATGTGACCACACCCCTGACATTTAAAACACTTGATATCACGAGTTTTGAAGGTAGTGGACTTTTTAATACCTGGGGTTGTGGAGGTTGTTGGTTTGGGCTGTTTCAAGGGTTCAAATTTTGGCTTGCTTTGTAGTGGTTCCTCTCTTTTTGGGACTGCCCTCCATGGATGGTTACTAGTCACTGGTTGTCCCCTTTTAGTCGACCCCTTTCTCTTGAGTTATTCCTCCACTTTTATTGCTTGGTGTACCATGTCAGACAACTCAACATAATGCTGCAATTCGACAATATCAGCTATTTTTGGATTTAAACCATGCAAGAACCTAGCTATGGTGGCTTCTCGATCTTCATCCACATTAGCTCGTATCATGGACACTTCCATCTCCTTGAAATACTCATCCACACTTTTGGTGCCCTGAGACAACCTTTGCAGCTTTTGATATAAACTCCTATAGTAATGACTTGGTATAAATCTCTTTCTCATGAGCATCTTCATTTCCTCCCAAGTGGACACAGGTTGCTCTCCATTTCGTCGTCGATTCATCACCACTTGATCCCATCATACAATAGCATAATCAGTGAATTCAATGACAGCTAACTTAACCTTCTTATGCTCTGAAAATTCATGACAGTCAAACACCATCTCTATCTTGGTTTCCCATTCCAAATAAACTTCTGGATCTTTTTTACCTTGGAAGGATGGAATCTTCAACTTTACGCTTCCTAGGTCATTAACTCTTCTATTTCCACCGATTCAATCCTCCCTATGCCCATTTCAATCTCCTCTATAGCCAATCCTTTCTTCCCTATTACCAATCCAGCCCCAGTTGTAGTGTTGTTCACCAAATCCTTCCACCTCCTCTTCTTCTTCCATTTCATCCCTCGGAGCACGTCTTTATTGTGGCACATTAGGATACCCTTGCTGATGTCTCCTTGGTGTTTCCGCTTCCACTCGATCCAACCTCTCATGTATAAATTCTAACTCCACCCTCATCATACGCCGCATTTCTCCCATCAATGCTTGCAATTGAAGATTTGGAAGTGGTCTAGCGTCCTCAGGTACACCATCCTCGGGCAGGTTGGACATTTCTGCAAGATAGAAGAAATCTCACAAGCACTTTCTCTCGTATTTTCCCTCAAGATTTGGGAACTCACACTAGTAGTGGTCTCATACACACTCTTCTCTCTCTTTTTTTTTTTTGTTCACTCGATTGTGTCTCTTTAGTTCTTAATCAAACTTTAAGAACAAATCAGAATATCATGTGACAATTAAAATAAGGTAATCCAACCGAAACTCATCATGGCAGAAACTTTAAGAGAAAAATAAAAGAGTAGAAGATGATGGGTATAAAGAAAGATGACAGGTGTAAAGAAATGGAATGTGAAACTACTTTAAGGGTTCAAAGAAACTCGACTTGCACAATCAACTTTTTCTTCCTCTTTTGAATACTTTTTTTTTCTTTCATGATTTTTTTTTCTTTAAACAAATCCTTCTTCCACTTTTGTTTTTTTTTATTTTTTTTTGTTCCACAAATTTTTTTTCTTTAAACAAATCTTTCTTCCTCTTTTGTTTTTTTTTTCAATATAGCAAAAAGCAAGAAAAGATAGATTGAGCACTTGCCTTTTGAAACGAAGCTCTGATACTAGATGGTATGAACCCCACTAACAATTGTGATGAAACCCGAGACAAAGATGGAAAGAACCCCAGGAACAAGTCGACAAGAGTTTGAGCCTTTACCCGCAACCAAGACTGGCACGAACAAAGACTACGGAAAAAGGAAACGCCACACCAAGAAGGTGATAAGTTTCGGTTGTTGAATGCCACGAGATAGACTCGATAAGTTTAGAATTTCATTCAAGAACCAAGAGAACACAAACTCCTCACAAGGATGTTTACTCAAACCCAAGTTATCACAAATTCGGAATTCTCTCCCTTATATAATGGGAGCAAGCAAGTAAAAGACCTACATGCATGCATGCAAACAAGTAAGAGTACCAATGTTGCATGCAAGCAATTAAACACTTAGAAACAAAAAAAAAAAAACTCCAAGTCTCCACACTTTGCATGTGTGCAATTAAATAACTTTGAAAACCAAAATCTCAAGTTTTCATACTTCTTTACTCCCTTTTCAATCGTCATGCAAAGCTGCATCAGGGCTGGATAAGACCGATCACATGGGTTAAGCCTTGATCTGTACTCGGATTTAACTTGGTTTCTCCTTTCTCATAGCCAACCCATTGTTCTTGGATTAGTCCGTTTAGTGCTTCCTTGAAATGCTTTGCTTGAAGTCTTATAATTGGCCCCTCGGGAAGTGATAAATGTTTTTTCGCGGTTTTAACCCGGTCTTGACGAACCCCTCCTTAGTGTACATCAACTGATAACAATATTGATTTAACATGGTTTGGGATCTTTTTTCCTACTCAATTGCTTATGCTCTTCATTGATTTACTCTCGAATTCCATTATGCTTTTTCCTCGAATGCCTTTTAGAGGTGGAGAAGTCTCTTATAAGTCTTATGAGAAAATCAGAAAAATAGATTAAAGACAACAAATCTAGGCTATAGAGTAATAAAAGGAAGCTTAAGAGAATATCACAACATTTTCTCAAATTTATTGGCCTTCAAGGGCTCTCCTTGGTTCTCCTTATATAGTCTTCAAGTTGTCTTTGTTCTTTACTTTTCTATTCTATCGTTGATATGTCGACTAATCCCATTTCAGTTGAGTGATTTTGTGATTGCAAGAGAAAAATAAAAGAGTAGAAGATGATGGGTATAAAGAAAGATGACAGGTGTAAGGAAATGGAACGTGAAACTACTTTAAGGGTTCAAAGAAACTCGACTTGCACAATCAACTTTTTCTTCCTCTTTTGAATACTTTTTTTTTCTTTAAACAAATCTTTCTTCCTCTTTTGTTTTTTTTTTCAATATAGCAAAAAGCAAGAAAAGATAGATTGAGCACTTGCCTTTTGAAATGAAGCTCTGATACTAGATGATACGAACCCCACTAGCAATTGTGATGGAACCTGAGACAAAGATGGAAAGAACCCCAGGAACAAGTCGACAAGAGTTTGAGCCTTTACCCGCAACCAAGACTGGCACGAACAAAGACTACGGAAAAAGGAAACGCCACACCAAGAAGGTGATAAGTTTCGGTTATTGAATACCACGAGCTAGACTCGATAAGTTCAGAAGTTCCTTCAAGAACCAAGAGAACACAAACTCCTAACAAGGATGTTTACTCAAACCCAAGTTATCACAAATTCGGAATTCTCTCCCTTATATAATGGGAGCAAGCAAGTAAAAGACCTACATGCATGCATGCAAACAAGTAAGAGTACCAATGTTGCATGCAAGCAATTAGACACTTAGAAACAAAAAAAAAAAAACTCTAAGTCTCCACACTTTGCATGTGTGCAATTAAATAACTTTGAAAACCAAAATCCCAAGTTTTCATACTTCTTTACTCCCTTTTCAATCGTCATGCAAAGTCGTGATCGTAATCACATGGGTTAAGCCTTGATCTGTACTCGGATTTAACTTGGTTTCTCCTTTCTCATAGCCAACCCATTGTTCTTGGATTAGCCCGTTTAGTGCTTCCTTGAAATGCTTTGCTTGAAGTCTTATAATTGGCCCCTCGGGAAGTGATAAATATTTTTTCGCGGTTTTAACCCGGTCTTGACGAACCCCTCCTTGGTGTACATCAACTGATAACAGTATTGATATAACATGGTTTGGGATCTTTTTTCCTACTTAATTGCTTATGCTCTTCAATGACTTACTCTCGAATTCCATTATGCTTTTTTCTCGAATGCCTTTTAGAGGTGGAGAAGTCTCTTATAAGTCTTATGAGAAAATCAGAAAAATAGATTAAAGACAACAAATCTAGGCTATAGAGTAATAAAAGGAAGCTTAAGAGAATATCACAACATTTTCTCAAATTTATTGGCCTTCAAGGGCTCTCCTTGGTTCTCCTTATATAGTCTTCAAGTTGTCTTTGTTCTTTACTTTTCTATTCTATCGTTGATATGTCGACTAATCCCATTTCAGTTGAGTGATTTTGTGATTGCAAGAGAAAAATAAAAGAGTAGAAGATGATGGGTATAAAGAAAGATGACAGGTGCAAGGAAATGGAATGTGAAACTACTTTAAGGGTTCAAAGAAACTCGACTTGCACAATCAACTTTTTCTTACTCTTTTGAATACTTTTTTTTTCTTTCATGATTTTTTTTTCTTTAAACAAATCTTTCTTCCTCTTTTGTTTTTTTCTCTTTAAACAAATCTTTCTTCCTCTTTTGTTTTTTTTTCAATATAGCAAAAAGCAAGAAAAGATAGATTGAGCACTTGCCTTTTGAAACGAAGCTCTGATACCAGATGATACGAACTCCACCAACAATTGTGATGGAACCCGAGACAAAGATGGAAAGAACCCCAGGAACAATTCGACAAGAGTTTGAGCTTTTACCCACAACCAAGACTAGCACGAACAAAGACTACGGAAAAAGGAAACGCCACACCAAGAAGGTGATAAGTTTCGGTTGTTGAATGCCACGAGATAGACTCGATAAGTTCAGAAGTTCCTTCAAGAACCAAGATAACACAAACTCCTCACAAGGATGTTTACTTAAACCCAAGTTATCGCAAATTCGGAATTCTCTCCCTTATATAATGGGAGCAAGCAAGTAAAAGACCTATATGCATGCATGCAAACAAGTAAGAGTACCAATATTGCATGCAAGCAATTAGACACTTAGAAACAAAAAAAAAACTCCAAGTCTCCACACTTTGCATGTATGCAATTAAATAACTTTGAAAATCAAAATCCCAAGTTTTCATACTTCTTTACTCCCTTTTCAATCGTCATGCAAAGCTGCGTCATGACTGGATAAGACCGATCACATGGGTTAAGCCTTGATCTGTACTCGGATTTAACTTGATTTCTCCTTTCTCATAGCCAACCCATTGTTCTTGGATTAGTCCGTTTAGTGCTTCCTTAAAATGCTTTGTTTGAAGTCTTATAATTGGCCCCTCGGGAAGTGATAAATATTTTTTCGCGGTTTTAACCCGGTCTTGACGAACCCCTCCTTGGTGTACATCAATTGATAACAGTATTGATTTAACATGGTTTGGGATCTTTTTTCCTACTCAATTGCTTATGCTCTTCAATGATTTACTCTCGAATTCCATTATGCTTTTTCCTCGAATGCCTTTTAGAGGTGGAGAAGTCTCTTATAAGTCTCATGAGAAAATCAGAAAAATAGATTAAAGACAACAAATCTAGGCTATAGAGTAATAAAAGGAAGCTTAAGAGAATATCACAACATTTTCTCAAATTTATTGGCCTTCAAGGGCTCTCCTTGGTTCTCCTTATATAGTCTTCAAGTTGTCTTTGTTCTTTACTTTTCTATTCTATCGTTGATATGTCGACTAATCCCATTTCAGTTGAGTGATTTTGTGATTGCCTTAGTCTTAGTCTACTAATGAGTCTCTTGGTGGACTCAGTTCCGCACTAGTCGATTGTCCTTCCAACTACTTGAGTCGATTGATGCCAATCTCAATTGATTGTCTTTTAATGATCTTCTTTCAAAGTTTGTCAAGGGATCAGTGGATTGTCTGTTGTTCCCGCTAACTTAAAAATTCAATCTATTGCCTAGTCGACACAATTTCAAATATAAACATTTTATTTTCAAGTCATCAAGCCTGAGTTAACTCTTTGGTCAACTAGAACCTCAACTATGGTCAATTAATTTTCAAGTTTCGTCTAAATCTAGAGCTATTCTAAACCTAAAGTAGAGGTTTCTTGACTCTCATATAGAGTTTATTTCACACTTTGCCTATAAGGTCATTTCTCGTTAGGTCTTAAGTCCCTCAAATTTACTTAGTTCTCGGCTTGGTCCATTTGTTGTTCTTTACCTATATAGTTCACCTCCTTTTGGCTATTTGTCAATGCTGCCGCCTCAATGCTCCTTGTCTTGCAATCTTTCAAATATCCTATTTCATCATTCTTCATCTTTAGCAGATCTCAAGTCATCAAGCCAAGCAATTTGGCCGCACCAAGCACTATGAGCTTCTCCAATACCACTCAATGCTTTTTATCCTACGGTCCCTTAAATGCCAAGTCATCATATTAGTCAAGTCACTAGTTCCGAGCTTCGTGTTTGTCCTGCCTCTGCAAAGTTTTAAGCATATATCATAGATTGAACTTTTGCCTAATGCATCAAAATCCATGGTTGAGCTCGACCACTTAGGGCATAATTCTACCAGTATATGTTATCTCATTAAACATACGTATCTTTGTTTTCACAGGCAAATTCCCTTCACTATTCTTTTTCTATAAGAAGCTATATATACTTTTTTACCACAGGTGCATTATTTTAGGCTACGTTTGTCTTTAAAATGGTTACTGTTATTCTTTCGAGACACATCTAGTCTTTATCCCTCCGGATGTGATCTGTTTCAAGTCTACTTCTTTTCATCTACACATTCTTTATTTAAGACGGTGCTAGAACTTCTTGCTTTCCCAACCACTTGTTCTTGTGTTGTTGATTCTCCATCTGAGACACGCCTTGCAGGTGCACAGTCAACGATCACATCTTGAAGACACTCTAGTAGCTCCTTAAGTTTCCCACTTTGTAGTCATTAGTGATCGCCAAGATCCTCCTTTTGATTTCAACATTCCTATTGTCTTCTGCAAAGGTGCTTATTTTATATTTTATGTATCTATATCACCTAAATAATCGCCCTTTGTGTACTCCGTATACACACAATTGGTTATGTAATGTTTCAGAGGCAGATCCAAGGTGATCGATTATAATCGATGAAATAAATGCTCCCCACTTTAATAACACATGCGAGCTAGTCCTCTTCCTTTAGGGAAGTTCACCATGGCTTGTCCCTAGTTATTGTCTTTCACTAAGCTCTTCTTCATTAGCTTAATATCAAGAGTCTTTTCATTGATGTTCATCTTTTGAAGGAGCTATATATGAAGTAACATTTAGAGTTTTATTGCTCAAGGGAGATTGCTTTGATCTGTAAGCTAGAGAAGTCAAAGGACTAAAACAATCTTCGAGAGTTTGGTTTAGGAAATTTAGCTTAGCACTTTTTCAATATGATATAACTAGAAATACTATAGATCACTGAAGATCACTTAGTACCGTACCTCATTTTGTTGTCTGAAAAATATATTTTTATTATTGTATATGTAGATGATAATATTATCATCGATAACGAATCCGTTGGGATTGCAAAATTGAACAATTATCTTCATCAATACTTCTAAACTAAAGAATCGGTATCAAGTATTTCCTTGGTATAGTATATAGGTTGCTCACTCAAAAGAAGCTATTTATATCTCACAACAAAGTATGTATTAAATTTGCTTGAGGAGACTCACATGCTAAGGACTAAACTTGTAGATGCTCTTATAGATCCCAGTGTCGAATTAGTACTAGGACAAAGGTCACTAACCCGAGGAACTATAGAAGGTTGGTAGGAAAATTGAACTATCTCAGTCACCACACTCAACATTTAATAAGTAGGTAACCTGATCATGGTTTCAAGAGAGTTCATGTCATGACCATTGGGTAGCAATCATGTAGATTCTATATTACCTAAATGTTGTTGAAGTTCTTTTGGAAAAGGTATTTTAGTTCATAGTTGGAGTCATCTTTACATTGTGGTGATGCAAATTGGGTAGGCTCTCCTATAAATAGACAATCTACATCCATTTATTGCATTCTCTTATGAGACAAACTCATTTTTCAGAAGAGTAAGAATTTGGCAATACTGACCTTGCAACATATAAACTCATTTGAGTTAAGCATCTGATAATTGACTTATGATATGCCCATGTAGAGCTAGTGAAGCTTTACTTTGACAAATAAACTGCGATGTATATAGCTTCAAATCTCATATTTCAAGAAAGCACAAAGAGATTGATGCCATTTCATTGAAGAAAAGTTCAGTCTAATTAAATTATTACCTCTTTTGTTAGTGCCGACCAAATTAAAGAGGGTCTACAATTGTGTTAGAATATTATATATATGGCTAGGGAGAATTTATCTAAATATCATTAGGGATAATTATTTTCTAGGATAAAGTTTGAATTATTCCTAGGATAGGGTTTGATTTATTCCATTGACTAGGCCCTAATTTTTATTATAAATAGGGCTTCCTCTATGTAATAAGATATCTCATTTTTTATGAAATAACATGGTATCAGAGCCATAGATTAGGTTTCTTTGCGATTTTTTTTCGCGCCGCTCGTGTTCTTCCCAGCGATGCAGACTTCTTCCGCCGCTCGTGTCCTTCTTCCCAGCGACACAGACTTCTTCCGCCGCTCGCAAAAATCTTCCCGCGATGGATGTCGCGGCTTTCCTCGCTCACGCGATATTCTCCAGCGCGTCGAGCACTACCTCCAGCGTCAACGACCGCGTTCTTTTCCCGAGCGCACCGCACCTCGCAGACGCCTTCTTCTGGACGGATCCTCGACTTCCTTCGCTGTGTCACTGTTCACTGTTCCCTTCCGCCGCCTCCCCTCCTGCGCATTCGCGCGTCTCTGCCAGCCGGCTTCTTCCCTGTTGGCTTGCCTTTGCCCACCGCGGCAAACTCCGCAACCAACTTTGCGGCGATCGCCGACCACTAGGGAATACTAGTGAGCTCATCATCTCTGGCTTGCAGTTGCAGGCATCGTCCCAGTCTCGCGGCAATGCGGCCAACCAAGACCCCACAATCCCTGCTCGTCGGCGCCCATCACCTTCCACTCCCGTTGCCAAACAACACCTTGTCTGGAAGATCCCACGGGTCGAGCAAAGGCTACTTCTCCAGCACTTCCGGCAGCGATCGTCCAGCCTTCCTCTGTTATGACTACCTCCGGCACTTCAAAGTCAGATTTCTCAATTTTTACTAACCACGTTACGACACCGCTCTCGTCCGAGCTCTTGGATGGTAAGAACTACTCCTCTTGGGCCTCTCACATTGAACTTTGACTTGTTGGACAGGGTTATGAAACACATCTCATTCAAACTGAAGAGGATATTCAAGTCGCCGATCGTCCCTTATGGAAAAAGATTGATGCTCAATTGTGTTGCATTGTCTGAGCCACCATCTATCCATCTCTCAGGGATGTCTTCCGCACTCATAAGACCTGCAAGGATATTTGGACACAGGCTCAACAACTTTTTACGAACACTTCTCGGCGTCTCTATCAAGTCTGTGACGACCTCATGACCATTCTTAATGCCCATCAGATCAAGGATTATATGTCAACTTATTTGGGATCAGTCTCTAGCCTCCTATGTGAGTTCAATGACCTGCTTCCATCTGCGGCCACTCCTGTTGCAGAGCTTGAAAATTGGAAGAAATTTTTTATGTCTCTGGTATTATATGGTCTGCCCACAGATTACTCTCATATTCGTGATCAAATCCTGGGCAGCCCCATAAAGGCCACCATGGACTCTACCTGGGCGACTCTCCTCCGTATCCCTGTCAAAGTCTTGACATTGCCATCCTCCGTTCCTGTTGATTCTTCAGCTTTGGTCTCTCGAAACAACAACAAACCTCCACCTCGTAAGGGGGGCAAAGGATGCCCTTAGTGTGATCATTGTCACCGACCTGGACACACGATTGATAAATGTTGGAGTCTCCATGGTCGACCTCCTCGTGATGCTCAGGTCGCCTAGAGTTTTGTCACTTCTTTAGCTTCCACTTCACAGTCGACATCAGATCCAACTCCACCGCCTTCCTACAATGACTTTATGAAATGGTATGAGGATCGACGAGATTCTAATTCTACGACTGCAGTTACACAAGCTGGTAATTCCTTTACTGACATATCTCGCTCTTCGGGTCCATGGGTACTTAACTCTGGGGCCACCGATCATATCACGGGTAATAGATCTCTGTTTTCTTCACTATCTACTTCCGGTTATTTACCCTGTGTTACCATGGCAATGGGTTCTCAAACTCAGTCCCAATGTGTTGGTATTGTTCATCCTTCTCCATCTCTACCCATTAGTAATATTCTTTATGTTCCCGGAGCTCCCTTTAATTTGTTATCAATAAGTCAACTTACTCAATCTCTTGATTGTGTCATCTCGTTTACTAAATCTTCTGTTTCATTACAGGACCGGAATATGGGGAGGATGATTGGCTTCGGATGTGAGTCTCATGACCTATGTCGACTTCAACAAAACTCTCTTGTTGGTGCGGCGGCAGCGTCTCCACTCGTTATTCATGCTCAGTTGGGACATCCTGGTCTTGATAAGTTAAAATAGTTACATCCTAGTTTGTCTCACTTAGAATCTTTGTCTTATGAGTCATGTCAGTTAGGCAAGTATGTTCGTAGTTCGTTTTCTCCTCGCATTATAAGTCGGGCTACGTCCCCCTTTGCTTTGGTTCATTCCGATGTCTGGGGTCCGAGTCGTGTTGCCTCTTCATTGGGGTCAAGATATTTTGTTACTTTTATAGACGATTTTTCTCGTTGTACTTGGTTATATCTGATGAAGGATCAGTCCGAATTGTTTTTTATTTTTCAATCTTTTTTTAATGAAGTAAAAACACAATTTGGTATCCCTCTTCGATCCTTACAGAGTGATAATGCACGTGAGTATCTATCTACTCCGTTTCGGACCTTCTTGGTATCTCATGGCGTATTACATCGGATGTCTTGTCCTCATAGGCCCCAACAGAATGGAGTTGCGGAACGCAAGAATCGTCATCTTCTCGAGACCACCCGGACTCTTCTCCTTCACTCTCAAGTTCCTCTTTATTTTTGGGGTGACGCCATACTTACTGCATGTTATCTCATTAATCGCATGCCTTCCTCCACTTTACAAGGTTAAATACCACATCATGTACTTTATCCGAAGCAGTCCCTTTATCCTTTACCACCTAGGGTCTTTGGTTCTACATGTTTTGCTCATGCTCTTGATCCTGACATTGATAAACTCTCTCCTCGGTCGCATAAATGTGTTTTCCTTGGGTATCCACGGTCTCAGAAAGGGTATAAGTGTTACTCCCCTACACTCCATCGGTATTTCATCTCTGCTGATGTTACATTCTTTGATTCAGTTCATTTCTTTGGGTTTTCAGAGTCGTCGTCCGAGGTTCATCCTTCTATGTCTGTACCAATCTTTAATCCTCCGGAGGAGTCTCTATCACCCCCAGCCTCAATTCCTCCTCCTCAGAGGTTTATCTGCCCTCGTTCTTCTTCTTCGCCAACACCGACTCTGCCGTAGGATCATCTCCGAGCAGTGTCCTCTGCTCCTTCCTCTGGTCGATCTTGACTCGATATTCTATCAGCCGTAAAGATATACGTTCCACTCGTAATCCTTCTCCTCATTATGTTTCTTTGAGTTACCATCGTCTTTTTCCTTCCTATTATTCTTGTCTTTCCTCCTTGTCGTCTGTTTCTCTTCCGAAGACTGCAGATGCATTTGCCCATCCAGGATGGAAACAAGCTATGCTGGACGAAATGAGTGCCTTACGGAGCTGTGAGACTTGGGACCTTGTTCCTCTACCACCAGGAAAGTCAGTTGTTGATTGTCGATGGCTATATACGGTGAAGGTTGGTCCAGACGGAATGGTTGATCGACTTAAGGCTCATCTTGTTGCTAAAGGCTATACTCAGGTCTACGGACTGGATTATGGGGACACGTTTTCTCCTGTTGCCAAGATGTCCTCTATACGCTTATTCATGTCCATTGCTGCGATTCAACACTGGCCTCTATATTAGTTGGACATCAAGAATGCGTTCTTATATGGTGACCTACTCGAAGAAGTCTACATGGAGCAACCTCCGTGTTTTGTTGCTCAGGGGGAGTCTTCGGGTCTTGTGTGCCGCTTACGAAAATCTTTATATGGTCTCAAGCAGTCACCCAGAGCATGGTTCGGTAGATTCAGTATTCTAATTCAACAGTTCAGTATAACTCGGAGCGAGGCTGACCATTCTGTCTTTTATCGCCACTTATCTACTGGTTGTATCTACCTAGTGGTTTATGTTGATGATATTGTCATCACAGGTAGTGATCATCTCGGGATCTCACAGGTGAAACATTTTTTCAAACACTTCCAGACAAAGGATCTCGGCAGACTTAAATATTTCTTGGGGATAGAAGTAGCACAGTCCAGAAATGGGATCATTATATCCCAAAGGAAGTATGCAATGAATATTTTAGAAGAAACAAAAATGTTAAACTCAAAGATAGTTGACAACCCTATGGATCCTAATGTCAAGCTCCTGCCCAATTTGGGGGAGCCTCTACCAGATCCTGAATGATATAGGCGATTAGTAGGGAGACTAAGTTACCTTACTATTACTTGTCCAGATATCTCATTTGCAGTAAGTGTATTAAGTCAGTTTCTCAACTCTCCATGTAAAGAACATTGGAATGCTGTGATTCGCATTGTTCGATATATCAGAAGCGCTCCAGGAAAGAGTCTTTTGTATGAAAACAAAGGAAATACTTGAGTCATAGGATATTCTAATGTAGACTGGGTAGGATCTCCCAGTGATAGGAGATCTACTTCTGGTTTTTGTATATTTGTCGGAGGTAACCTTGTTTCTTGGAAAAGCAAAAAGCAGAATGTTGTGGCAAGATCCAGTACAGAGGCAGAATATCGAGCTATGACCATAGCTAGTCAAGAGCTTATATGGTTCGCTTCAGGAGCTAAGATTTGGAGATGTTACACAAATGTCATTTATATGTGATAATCAGGCCGTTATGCATATCACCTCAAATCCAGTTTTTCATGAGAGGACAAAGCATATTGAAGTCGATTGTCACTTTGTCAGAGAGAAAGTCATATATGGAGAAATATCTACTAATTTTGTTAACTCACATGATCAACTAGCAGATATATTTACTAAGTCACTGAGAGGTCCTCGAATTGACTACATATGTAATAAGCTGGGTGCATATAATTTATATTCTTCAGCTTGAGGGGGAGTGTTAGAATATTATATATATGGCTAGGGAGAATTTATCTAAATATCATTAGGGATAATTATTTCCTAGGATAAAATTTGAATTATGCCTAGGATAGGATTTGATTTATTCCATTGACTAGGCCCTAATTTTTATTATAAATAGGACTTCCTCTATGTAATAAGATTTCTCATTTTTTATGAAATAACAGAATAAATATGTAACAACTTAGATTTCTAGTATGTTTTCGAACTTGCTTGAGGGGTAGCATTATAGCCTATGCAAATATGCAAAAGACTCTTGTAATATATATATATATATATATATATATATATATATATATATATATATTGTCATAATGCATATATAAGGTAGAGGGGTTACTTAAAGGGCAGTGTGATGCACGAAGCTCCCGCTAATGTGGGTCTCAAAGAAGGGCCGAATCACATTGGGTCTATTGTATATAGTCTTATTTTGCATTATAAGAGGTTATTTCTATGACTTGAACTTGTGGTCATCAGGTCACACGATAACAATTTTATCATTGCGCCTACTTGATAAATAATAATTCCCCTTAACAATATCAATGCATCTTTGTCTCATGTTGGAGCATGATTTGAAATCTCATCTTGCGTCGGTCGAAATTGATCATTCCAATAAATTATCGAAACAAGAAACTACTTAGTATAATATAAGTAATTTATCTTGTGTTGTTGTGTTAATCATATTGACAAGTATAGTGTCATTCTAACATTCAACACTCATTCAACACTCTTTGACATGCTATAAATTGCATCAAGTTGAAGTGATGTTTATTATTATTTTGTAACTTTTATTTATGCAATACAGTGTGAAGCTTTTACGATTCTATATGGGAGTTAGAAATATAGATGTGTTCTTTTGTTATTCTTCTTTTTCATCTCTTTCTTCCATCCTATTCTCCACTGACACCATAAATTGAAATACTGATACGGTACTGAAACAGTATTGTTCCACTCAAAAGTCCAAGATTCCGACACAAGTTGACATTTTGAACCTTGTGTTGGAGTACACATTATAATTTCATTATCATTTTCCTTTGTCATTCCATATTTTCTGTGTTATTTGATGGGCTTTGTTTGATGGACTCTAAAAGAGATAGATTAAACTCTCTTCTAGTATTTACCGATTGATGCCATCTTTATGTGACAGCTTGTTTAGTCTCATTTGTAAAGTTGTGATCTAATGAAGGGGGTTTATGAGCTTAGATGAGCGAAAAATTTGAGTTTCAACATTTTGTGAGCTAATAAAGGTGGTTTAACTTGGGCATTTTGGGTTGATGGTTGGTCTAGAAAAATTAATGGTTCAATAGTTACATTTGAACAAGATGTGAGAATTAGTGTCCAAGAAAAATTAAATCTTAAATATGGAAAAATTTCAGAAAAGATAAGCTTGGGAGATGGAAAATTCAACTTTAGAAGTATAAGGCCTTGCATTCTGTCAAAATAGGGATGATTTTTTAGTTATTTGTTGAAATTTTGAGTCACTGTGACAATGAAACTGATTGATAAGTTTAAGGTGTTGGATCGAGAGAATCGTTAGAGGGGGAGGGGGGGAAGGTGAATAGCGATCGTAAAACTTTCTTTTCGTTTCGATAAAACCAAAGTATTGTAGCGGAAATAGAAATAAAGCTAGAGTAAATAGACACCTTTGTTTTTACTTGGTTCACAACCGAAAGGTTGCTATTCCAAGGCCCCGCGATCTTAGACCGCGTACGATGGGGCAATCCACTAAAAGTCTCCTCCTCGTTGGAGGTAGGAGACGACGGTTACAAAAATAAAAGTAGAGGAAGAGGCAACAAGCCTACCTCTCCTCTTAGTAAATGAAAGCACAATTAAAGTAACAACTATGAAATAAATCTACCGACTAAAGGTTTGGAAGTTCGGCGTCACGTCGGTATTACGACGGCGTAGCGTTGTCGTTGAAGCTTAGCGTTGGTGGAGTACTTTGGGAGCAAGAAGAGATGATCCAAAAGGGTGAAAACCCCCTTCTTTTATAGCTCTTCAAACCCTAGCTCGTAGAGGTCTGAATATGGGTCAAAGCTCCTTATCACCCTAAGATAAGAGGAGCTTATCTTGACTTTCTTCGAGCTGACCAGTTTGAATAGCAGTCGACTGATGACCCTTATCAATCGACTGATGGTAGGATCAGTCGACTGCCAATAGCCTTCAGTCGACTATTGGTTTGGTCATTCTCCTGCAATAAAGAGTTAGCACAGAAAACATGAACGATGGTAAATACGACGGTTCCTTACCGTTCGATCTCATCTTAGACCTTCCTCCGGAAGTCTTAGTCGGCTCGCCGCCTACGATTGTCCCCGTACGGAGGATACGACCTTACCATCGCTCCACACTCGTGCTTACCTCCGGTCCTTTCTGACCTGTCGCTTAGCTTCCGGTCTTCACCTAGGTTCTTCGACTCCAACAAAGTTCTCCTGGTGTCACCCGACTACCACGGTTTTTTGTCCCGAGATTCTCTGGGTGTCGCTGACCTTCAGCTTAGCTTAACCACTTCCTGCACACTTAACACAACACATGAGATAACAATAATAACTTAACTTTGAACCTTTGCCACAATCAAAATCTAGGTTCGATTATCTGGTGCCTTTGCACCAACAATCTCCTCCTTTTTGATCTATGGCAAACCGATTCAAAGTTAAGGAAAATTAAGCATGAAATGAATAGTAGTAATAAACATGAGTAGCATGTAGTAATGAAATATAAGTAAGCAAGTGTAAGTATGTAGTAAACATGTAATAAGCATGTATGAGTAAGTTAGTATGAAGCATGAGTAACATAGGTTCTTTTTCAAATCCTCTCCCTCAAGACTACCTCCCCCTTAACCCTAGGTAAAGCCCCCTTAAAAACTTTATTCCCCCTTAACTTTGCCCTCTTTTCCCCCTTTTGCCATATATCGAAAAAGTGAGGGGTGTATTTATAAGATAGGGGTGTACTTGAAAAGATGATAGATGAAATTTTATATGTAAGATCATTTAAAAGATAGAAAAATTAAGTCCAAGCATGTGTCTCTTTTGGAGTTTATTAATTTATATGGATTGTATAGCATCCTAACTAACGGTGTAGAATTAATTGAATTTTTTTTTTCGTTCCTCTGCACCAACAATGTTAAACTAGCTTTTTGAGAAAAATGTATAATAGCTAATTTTGGTAAAGTAAGTTTTTGAAACTACTTCAAACATAATTTTGATTTCAAAACACCCAGAAGTTATAAGCATAAGTACATTTTCAAAAACCTTAAAGAGTTTGTAAAATAACCCTTAAGATTAGTTTCTCCCCCTTAGTCAATCACATGGAGTCTAGAAGGTTGAGGGGGCTGAACTTGACCCTAAAGATTATATGTTTAGTATTGGCCAACTATTAAGTAACTATAGGTATTTAAAGATCAATCGTGAAAATAACCATTATTATAGATTTGAAAACATTTCGAGAGTATTATGTTTATTTTAATTGTCCTTAGCATCTCACCTAATTTATGTGTCTCAAGATATGTTAACCTTATATGTTTGTGTGAGATGATTTCAATTTTTACTTAGTTAAATTTAGTGATTTGAAAATTAATCAACCTTGGGTTAGATTTGGATTTAACCTTTAGATCGTTAAGTAAATTTTTCGAGAAAATGACTTCCAGGTCGTGACGAGGCACAGGGGCCTTTTTTGATCGGAACAACGACCACTTCCTTAGATAAAGCCAATTTCAAGAAAATATTCACTTAAGTCACTTAGGGTCACTTCCTGGTCTAACTAGTTTAGGATGTGGCGAGGTAGCTTCAGCTAGTTTAACTTAGCTGAGTGCACTAAGCTAGATACGCCTTATCTAGCTCGGATACACAAGACTTCGTTTTCCTAACGTACAATCATCTCGCCACGTCCTATCTAACCATTCTAGAAATTAAAAGAAAAATTTAAGCATATAAAGTTTTCACTAAGAGATCGGGTAACAATTTTAGTATTAGCTCTTCCTAGACCATTGAACCAATAAGGTTTATCCACATAGTGAACTTGATCCTTAGGAATCCAATACTTAGTAGTCCTTATATGTGAATTAAACAAAATCTTAGGGACCCATGCTTGGACTTTTTGATTACTACGATTAACGATTGACATATAAGACTTATTCGTAGTATTTGTCCTAAATCTGAGTCTGACTTTATTGTACACGGCTCTTTGAGTTCCAAGGAGTCGGTTAAGACCCTTAGATCCCAAAGTGAACTTTTCCAACCTAGCCTCGAGCTCTTGGACTTGCCCTTTCAAAAGAGAATTCTCTTCTTCAAGTTTTTTGATTTGAGTTGAGTTTCCCTCTTGAACTTGACTAGTCGAAGATGTTAGGGTGGCCTCATGCTTAAGGAGTTTAACCTCCTCAAGCAAGGGCTCGACTCTAAACTCGGACTTAGCTAACTTCTTATCTAATAACTTAATTGCATGATATAAATTTGCGATTAATGAATGACTTACCTTCGTCTTCTCCTTTGAGTCGGCTTTGAATCTTGACTTGAATTCATCCTTGGAGTCGGATTCGGGTTTGGATTCGTATTCATCGTTAGCTTCGGACTCGGACTCGGACTCTACCAGTCTCGCTATGAATGCTAAGTCGTCGCCTTGGTTTTCTTCTTCTTCCCACGTTGCTCGGAATACTTTTCTTGGTTGTCTTCTACTTCTTTCATTTTTGATCATCCTCCGAACTAGGTTGACTAGTTCGGTCTCCATCTCTTCCTCCGATTGGTAGTCGTCTTCTTTGGGATGTGGCTTGCTCTTTGCTTTTCGTTTTTGACCTGCAACCAACGCTATACTTTTCTTGACCGGGGCTGAGTTAGATTGTTCGTGCAATTCAAATTCGGAAAATAGCTCATCTAGTCTAATCTTAGATAAGTCTCTAGATACTTTGTAGGCATCAACCATCGATGCCCACAAAGTGGTCCTAGGAAATGCATTTAGAGCATACCTGATTACATCTTGATTCTCTACCTTTTGTCGGATTGAGTGAAGACCATTCATAATGTCTTGGATCCTTGCATGAAGTTGAGTCGTCATCTCGTGATCCTGCATTTTTAGATTGAATAACTTATTCAAAAGGTCTCTTTTACATATCTTTGTGTCTGCGGTTCCTTCGTGTAGCTCGGTGAGCTTGTTCCACAGATCCTTCGCGCTGATGAATGGGTCGACGCGGTTGATTTCTTCTTTGGAGAGCCTGCATTGTAGGATCTGTGTGGCTTTCGCATCGGCCTCCACTTGGCGCTTCATGCCGTTGGTCCACTTGTCGCAGTCCAAGTATTCACCATCTTCATTGGTTGGAAGGGTGAATCCGGTCTGGATGACTATCCACATCTCGACTTGGGTTTTTAGATAACACTCTATCCGACCCTTCCAATAACGGTAGTCGTTTCCGTTGTAAAACGGAGGTTGGGCGGTGCAAAACCCTCGAGATGGGTCATTTAATAATCTTGCACACAAAAAAGTAAAAGACACGAAAATTGCCAAGACTTTGTCTTGGATTAGTAGTGCGGGATAAAGAGAAAAACTTGAATTAAACTTCGAAACAAAAACAATACGAAAAGATTAAAACAAAACTTTGCTAGATCGGTGGTTGCACCGAATCTGAGCGCCCCCGCTTTGATACCAATTATTGGATCGAGAGAATCGCTAGAGGGGGAGGGGGGGTGAATAACGATCGTAAAATTTTCTTTTCGTTTCGATAAAATCAAAGTATTATAGCGGAAATAGAAATAAAGTTAAAGTAAATAGACACCTTTGTTTTTACTTGGTTCACAATCGAAAGGTTGCTACTCCAATGCCCTGCGATCCTAGACCGCGTACGATGGGGCAATCCACTAAAAGTCTCCTTGTTGGAGGTAGGAGACGACGGTTACAAAAACAAAAGTAGAGGAAGAGACAACAAGCCTACCTCTCCTCTTAGTAAATGAAAGCACAATTAAAGTAACAACAACTATGAAATAAATCTACCGACTAAAGGTTTAGAAGTTCGGCGTCACGTCGGTATTACGGCGGCGTAGCATTGTCGTTGAAGCTTAGCGTTGGTGGAGCACTTTGGGAGTAAGAAGAGATGATCCAAAAGGGTGAAAACTCCCTTCTTTTATAGCCCTTCAAACCTTAGCTCGTAGAGATCTGAATGTGGGTCAAAAACTCCTTATCACCCCAATATAAAGAGGAGCTTATCTTGATTTTCTTCGAGCGGAACAGTTTGAATAGCGATCGATGATTTTATCACCGATCGATGGTAGGATCCGATCGATTAGCCTTCAATAGCCTTGATCATGGCTTGGTCATTCTCCTGTAATAAAGAGTTAGCACAGAAAACATAAACGATGGTAAATACGACGGTTCCTTACCGTCCGATCTCGTCCTAGACCTTCCTCCGGAAGTCTTAGTCGGATCGCCGCCTACGGTTGTCCCCGTACGGAGGACACGACCTTATCATCGCTCCACACTCGTGCTTACCTCCGGTCCTTTCCGACCTGTCGCTTAGCTTCTGATCTTCACCTAGGTTCTTCGACTCCAACGAAGTTCTCCTAGTGTCGCCCGACTACCACGGTTTTTCGTCCAGAGATTCTCCGGGTGTCGCTGACTTTCAACTTAGCTTAATCACTTCTTGCACACTTAACACAACACATGAGATAACAATAATAGCTTAACTTTGAACCTTTGCCATAATCAAAACCCAGGTTCGATTATCTGGTGCCCTGCACCAACACAAGGTGCACACTATTATTAACTTGGACTTTAGGTGAAATTTGGAGTCATTTTGACCAATTGTTGAAAATGACAAGTTGATTTGTCACTTTGCTCATCAGATCGAGTTATATTAGCTTTACTCTGTATCTCCAGTATGTCTATGTTTAGTTACAATAGTTACTAATGAAACTTGCTATTTTCAGTGAGTTATTAAGATGCATTTTCTGCATATAATTCAACTACAAATGTTTCTTTCAGCTTAATCAGTAATATTTGTTCTTTCTGTAGGAAAGGATACGCATTGGTAAAGAGCTCTTAGAAGCCAAACGGATTGAAGAGGAAAATGAAAGGAAAAGGTTCATTTATTTAAGTTGGTTTTCTAGTCTTTGTATAATGGAAGCATTAGAAATGTCAGTATGTCCTGCACTCCCTGGTAAACTCCAAACATAGTTTACAGAATGCTGGCGTTACGCAAGGCAGAGAAAGAGGAAGAGAAAAGAGCAAGAGAAAAGATCCGTCAGAAATTAGAGGAGGATAAGGTCTGCAAAGCCTTATCATACTCTTCCTTGATATCAGTTTATTTTTTCATGTTTCTTTGGATGTAAATCATGTCATTTATTTATAATCTATTTGGGGGATTTAATGTCCTAAAAAATTGAGCTGATTCTTCTATTGTTTGTATTATGAATTAAGATTCCTAGTTTATTATCTTAGTTCTATGATGTATGAAATATTTGAAACTGTCGCATTTCATGAATCAATTACTTTTCATTTATCACCATGAGATTTTATCATGCTAGTAATACTTAAACCAGAGCGATCCAACAGCTATTTATATTAATTGCTGATTTCTGTTGAATATATTATATTTGATTGATGTGTTTCTTTTTTTTTTCTTTTGTTTTGTTGGTTTTTTCATTTTTTGCAGTGTGATTATCAATGGTAATGAAACTTAAGTGATTGTAGATTCATAAGGAGCTAAGACATTTTAAATACATCCTGTATGGTTGCCTTTAACTTGTAAGCTAGTAGGACACAGCAAACTGCAGATTGAATCCAACCATTCTCTAATGCTTGCATTTGTATAGCTTCTTCTGTAACCAGTGTCCTTTCCATCCATAGTGGTACGCAGGTGTACCAGTGGCAACATTATTATTTTGAATCAGGCCTTGACTCAGTTAAATCCTGAAAATTGCATGCAGAACAAACTACAGTTGATATCTGACAACTGCAAGTTCGTGTTATAAAAGAATTTGCCATTACTGTCGACAATAATTGCAATCAAATAATTAGGTATAAGAATTGGGTTTCAATATATGATATTGGGATGTAGATGAGCTTGGAAAGTACATTTTTGTATGATATCATGATTCATTTTCTTTCATTGGCATAAAAAACTAGCTTTATGACATCAAGCTGTTATGGATTTTCAAATGCAGGTAGAAAGGAGACGGAAACTTGGATTGCCACCTGAAAACCCTGAGACTGTGAAACCTAGTACAGCTCAAGTAGAGGAAAAAAAGGTATCTTCAAATAAATTGTCTTTACCATTTAACCATATTAATACGTTTGTTGTATTTACTGTAATCAAGAATTGGATATATCAGTGCCTTTTTACTGTACTATCCAGAGCTCATTACCTGTCAAACCTGCTACTAAGGCTGAATATATGAGAGATTGTTTACGGGCTCTCAAGCAACATCATAAGGTATTAATTTAGTCTCAAATTTGTAGCTTTTGCCTAAAATTTTGGCACTTGCACACTACCTCTTGACATTATAAATGATGATATTACATTACTCTTTCAGCTAAATTTGTTTATTGTGATATTTTGCACATGGGCACGTTGAATTCACTTAAATTTTCATCCCTAGCTATCAATTCTTTCATATCTCATCTTTGAATACTCATTTTACCAGCAAAATTTATTATGTGCTTTCGCTATTCTTGAAACTTTGATCATTGTGTTTATTGAAAGAAGATAATGCTGTTCTACTATTGATTATTTTGCTTTTTTAAAAAAAGTTGGCTATCTCTAGTTGCTCATCAATTCAGCAGTTTGTGGCATCTGTTGTCATATGATTCCCTTATTTATCTGTCATATAATTTCACAGGATGAGGATGCTAGAGTTAAAAGATCTTTCCAAACACTCGTTACTTACGTGGGCAATGTAGCAAAGAATCCAGATGAAGAGAAGTTTCGGAAGATCCGAGTAAACAATCCTACTTTTCAAGTAAGCATGAACTATGTTATTTTGCAAATTTTCTGTGGAGAAACTGAGAGTTCTTTCCTCTCCATCACGGAACAGGATAGAGTTGGAAGTCTGCATGGGGGCATAGATTTCCTTGAGATATGTGGATTTGAAAAGCTGCAGGATGGTGAGTTTTTGTTTCTACCTCGTGATAAAGTTGACATGGCTATCCTGAACACTGCTGGATCTGAGCTAAACTCTGCCATAGCGAATCCATTTTTTGGAGTTCTATAATTACTAGAGCTCCAAAACACTGGCCTATGTAGCGTTATTTTGCCTCCTGGTCGCCGTGTTTAAAAACTGAATCTTAAAATAATGATTATTTCTGTTCACTTTTGGGGTGCAACGAGGATGTCAACTACCAAAGAACTTTTAATGATGTGCTCTGTACTTCTTGAGAAAGCCATGTTGTCTTTTGACTTGCTAGTTGTTTGGTTCCTTGTTCTTGTTTCATATCTATTTAATAGCGTCAACGAGACAAATGCTGATTATTGAGTTGATACAACTTCAAGCTTCCTTTTGTATGGCGTTTGATCTATTGAGATCACTTCTCATAGATCTTTACATGGCCTGATGGTAGTTTGCAATTAATAATAAAATGCAAGGCAGTAATACGATTACTAAATAAGGCAGTAATGCAATTATTAAAAGAGAACTTCATTGTGCCCTTCACAGTTAGATTTTGTTGCTTTCAAACGTTTGCCAAAATGTTTTCTATTATATATATATATATATATATATATATATATATATATATATATATATATATATATATAAAATTTTCTGATTCTAAATTATTTTATGCCATTAGAATTTGCATATAATGCCGATCTATTAAATTTTAAATTAGCTTATTTGGTAGTTTTTTAGATTCCAGATTGATTTGCAAATTAATTTGTACCATTAGATATACCTACAAATGCTAAATTTTACATTAGTCAAGTTTGGATTTTTTTAATTACAATACTTAAAAAAAAATTGAAGCTAATAAAATCTTTAATTTTTAAACCATAGACTAATTTTTAAATAACATTGTGTAATTAAAAATAATGTAGAAGTACCATGATCTCATTTGTAAATAGCTTTTAAATGCTTTCTTCATAAAAAAAAATTGGGTAAAATACTTGATAAATTTTTCTAGCCATGTTTATAAATTAAAAATAATTAAAACGTTTGATTTTAGATTGTAGGTGAATTTAAAAAAAAAAATCGTCTGTGTTTTGGAAGGTAGAAGTGGAGAAGGGTAATTTAAAAAAAAAAGTAAAGGGGAAAATGGATTTTCAATGAAAAAACTATTAGAAGGCAACATGAGGAACATCTAAAATAGCAAACACGTGAGAAGTTGTGTTGTGATCAGAGATAATGCGTGTTTAATCTTGCGACATACTCATGCCAAGTCAGATATCTATCATCACACTCATACAAGACCGTAGGCTTAAATATGGTCTAAGAATAACATAAAAAAGGAATTCTAATCGGAGGAAATTCAATTTGGCATGTCAATTTCAAGAGCATTGACCAAGTTATTGGTTGGTCGACTAATGTATAACTTGGTCAACACTTGCATCTAGTCTAAATAAAAACCCAAGGTTTTGGTAATTTTTTTTACTAATTTTAATACTCTTCTATTTGATTCCTCTCTCTCTCTCTTAAACTCATTCTTTGCCTTAGGATTTAAAGATATTTCAATATTTCATCTTCTCACCATGAAATCAAAGTGTAGGGTTTTTTGTTTTTCTTTTTTTGCATTTACAGACATAACTGAGTTTGTACTCGGATGGTAGTTGTTGCAATTGATAAGAGTTGATTTCTCTAGAACGTATGCCACTTGAGATTAATATCTTTTCATTTAAAAGGTCACTTCTTCATCGTAATTTACCCCTCTCTAGGTACTATGGAACCGATTTAAAGGAATATTCGGGAGGAGTATTATCATCTTTTTATTACGATAGGTGTATATCCTTTTTCACTTTCCCCCTCCTTTTTTTTAGATAGAGGATTATTTTATTATATATATTTGTTTTGATTGTTTGGATATTCTCTTCGTTAACGTGGTAACTAAAAGATAATAACATATTCATTTTGCATTTCCCCCTGATTTTACATCTTTTTCAACAAATTCTCTAATTTTCTATGCATCCATGTGGAACTAGGCCTTGTTTGCTCCAAAAGATGGATGAAGGAATGAAAGAAATTTTAAATGGAAAATAATCTCCAGAAAAAGGAAAGAAAAAAAGAAAGAAAAACCAAAAAAAAATCTCTGGAAAAGGAAAAAAAAAATTGAGCAGTAACTATGAGTATCTATAAGCATGACAAGAAAAGTAAAGCTAGCCTACGATTGCAACCAAATTAACAATGAACTGCAACTCAATTAACTAAGAAGTGCAAAGAAACTGCTTAACAAGAAATGCATGGAAAAGTAATATTGCAGGAACTTAAACAAAAGAGAGCAGAAATTAAGCAAGAGAGACATTTCAACAAACAACTTGTAAACAGGAATTACTAAAGGAAAACCCTGCAGGGGGTACTTAAACAAGCAGTCTAGCAATTCCAACTACAAGCTATCCACAGAGGAGATTGGGATCCCGAATCTATTTGGTGATGAAATTCCTATTGTAGAGTGATGGAGCTTCGTGATCTTGAAGCTGCGGATGAAGATGAGCTTATCCCAATCGGGACGAAGCTGTGGACGAAGACGAATGAACTTCCTCTTCCAATTGGCAGGAGGAAGGTGGTCGTTGAAGATAAAGTGAGGTGGAGATAGAGATGGAGGCGGAATGGAGGTGGAGGCTCCGTGACAGCTCTTGGTTAAACTAGCCTCTTTCCTTTATAGTCATCACTTGAACCAACCCCAAGTTGAACCAAACCCAGATCGAACCCAATTCTAAGCCAGCTTCGTCTCCTTGATTAACTTATAGAAAAAACACATTTAGAATTCAGAAATAATGTATCATTTTGACAAAAAATTGAATTAAGATTCAAAATAAATCCTTGCTCGTAAAACATGATATAAATATGACTATAAGCGTACAAGAGGATTAAAAATGCTAAATAAGAACACAAAATAATATGTCAAATTATTGGTTATGAATTTCTCACACTTATTCTTCATATGTCTCCGAAAAATAAACAAAATATAAAAACACTAAAGCACTTGATACTGTTAGAATATAGCCCAAGCTAAATGATGATATTCGAGATTTTTGGATAGGCCTTCCCGAGTGATATGGGTTCCACTCGACCATTATTATCTTTTCCCAAGCAGCTCCTCCTGAGTAGCTCTTCCTAAGTAACTCTTTTTGAGTAGCTCTGTTGGGGATCGTTTGATGTGCTAGAAGGAGATGAATAATATTTTTCGCTTTCGTTGATTGTGTTCGTATGCTCGTCTACAAATGGTTAATAATATGCAACGGAAACACAAGCATACACAATATAAACACAAACAAACGAGTCACAACCACAAGACGAGATTTTTACGCGGTTCGAAAACTACGATTCCTACTTTACGGCTGAGCTTTAGTGTCTACTCCACAAAATCTTGTCTCCTTCTCGGAAACACTATGGAGGTGGAGAAATCTCTTACAAGTATTTACAACATTAAGAATACAACCAAAAATGAAATACAAAAGAAAATGAAGAAATACAAGTGAAAACACTTTACAAATGAGAGTTTTTTTGTTAGAGATCGGTTGACGTCGCTAGAGGGGGTGAATAGCAATTTCTCATCGTTTGATGGATTCGATCGCGTTCGTGTTACGCTCGTCTACAAAAGAATTATATGCAGCAGAATATACAATACAAAATACAAAAAGAAATACACAAGTACAATAAGACGATATAATGTGGTTTGGAACCTAGGGTTCCTGCTCCACGGGTTGAGCTCAAGTGATGCACACTATCACTAAATCTTCTCCTTCTCGACAACACGTTGGAGGTGGAGAAACCTCGTTCAAGTGCAGTAATACAACAATAAAATACAAGCAAATATAAGTATATAAATGTAATGCAAAAAAAAAACTTTATGAGTGTTTTTGATTGCTTGCTTGTTGCTTGCTTTGGATTGCTCTTAAAGGTCTGAAATGCAACAACAATTCCCCTTCAAGATCTCTCCAAAAACTGCTGCAAAATTCTCCATCTCAAGCTCCTTTTATAACCTACATCGAGTTGATTTTGTGTCTATCATTCGACTGCCAAAAGATCCCAGTCGGCTGCTTATAGTGCTATTGTCTCACAACGGCTCAATCCACATTGGAAAACTCCAACGGATATACTAGCAGTCGATTGCCCTTACCAGTAGTCAACTGCTGGCCGACAGTCGACTACCAAAGCTTCTGTGCTCGTGTCCACTTAAATTAGTCGATTGCCAAACCATAGCAGTCAACTTCTTGTGGACCAGTCGATTGCTAGACCCTAGCAGTCGATTTCCAAGGCCACAGATTAGCAGTCGAGCCTCAGTCGACCCCCGACTAGTCGACTGATCATAATCCCAGTCGACTGATCCAAGTTGACTAGGTTTCCAAGTGTCAAACACTCGAATAGTTGACTGATCCATAACCCCAATCAACTGATAAACCTTAAATGACAACACGTCTGAGGTGGAGAAATCTCATACAAGCAATTACACTAAGTAATATAAGCAAATACAAATACAAGAAGAAATACAAGTAAAGAACACTTTACAAAACTTCGCTTTGATCACTTGCTTTGGTTTGCTCTTGAAGGACTGGAATGCAGCAGCAATTCCCCTCCAAAATCTCCCCAAAAGTCTTGGCAAAATCCTCCATCTGGAGCTCCATTTATAACCTACATCGAGCTGATTCCACGCCCATCAGTCGACTGATCGTGACCATCAGTCGACTGGTCCTGTAGCCGTTGTCTCACAACGACTTGATCCACATTGGCCAAATTCCAACGGATCCATCATTAGTCGACTGATCATGCCCATCAGTCGACTGATGATTCCATCAGTCGAGTGATTGCCGCGATCACTTGACCGAAAAACTCGTGCCCGATTCATCGATCACCGATCGGTCATCCCTCGATCGATCGATGGTATCGATGACCGCCATCCCTTCGCAGCCGATCGCTTGGCTGAATCTGATCAGTCGAACACTGGTAGAGTCCATCGACCTGGAGCAGTCGATTGACACCTATACCAATCGACTGATGTCGGGAAAAACCTCAAACACCAAGTTGTTTGAGCATCCGACCATCGGGTAAACCCTCAAACATCACGTTTAAGCATCCGACACTCAGTCTTAGCCACTTAGCCAAGTCCACCTCATCTCTCATGGAGTTCCCCACCGAAGCTCTCTTCCCTCGGTCTACGTCCCTCGGATGCACCAAGCACACGACTTCGTAATGCCATCCTTCGCGTCTCTTGCCCTCGAATTCTGCTTCCCTTGGGCCTCACTCCATTCGCTCCCTGTCTGACGGTCCCTCGGATGCACCAAGGGGATGACTTCACAATGTCATCCTCCACCGACTCAAGGACCCTGAGCCTAGTGAACTTTCCAAGTCCTCAAGACTTCCCACACCAAGCCTCATGCTTGAATTTTACCAACACCAAGCCCCATGCTTGGACTTTTCACCACTAAGGCTACACACTTGGATTTATGTGGCCAACTCATGTTGGACTTCTCATGACAATCCCATGTCATAAATTTTGTCTAACATCAAAATACAATTCGAGTCAAAACTCGAGTCCGGTCAATCCCATGACCTGGGCCGATTGCACCAACAATCTCCCCCTTTTTGATGTTTGACAAAACCTCAAACTCAAGTCTACAAATTATCCCAAATTGACAATTCTCACATCCCAATGAAAATTCCAACTAACCCCAATTGGTAACTAACTTCTCTCCCTTTTTGACATACATCAAAAAGGTACTCCCCAAGGGTATGAATGTCTCATATCCCAATGAAATCTTACAATCTCTCCCTTGGAGGAAAACATGCCTTCAATCTTTCTAGTGATAAGTCCCATATCACTCAAGAGAGGCAATCCCTCAATTTTCTTCCCATGAGGAAAAGTACACATCCATCTTCCCATGATGGATACCTCCCCCTAAAGGCTTGCTCCCCCTTGACCATTGCACCAACAATGTCCTTGGAGAGTCCCTAAGCTAATAGAAACACTTAAACAATCAAAATTAAGACACAAGTTCAACATTGAACTTCCATACACCTTAAAATTGACACTCACCCTAAACACTTCTCCTAATCCATATCCAATGGATTTCCACCCTTTCTAATGCTCTCCAAAGTATGTCCTAGGGTTAGGAGTGGTTAGGGAACCGAAACATAGCTGAACATGGGCCAAACAAATATTGTTTACCCGAAATCAGCCTGACAGTCGACTCTGATAGAAATCAGTCGACTGCCACCCTCATCAGTCGACTACCATTGAGCGACAGTCGGCTGGTAACTAAAAAATCCAAATTTCAGTTATCAGAATTGGTTTTCAAAAATTCATAAGTAATTATACATACAGTGAAAAATTATGAAAATTCATATGCATAATACTTATAACAATCAATATGGGTGAAAAATATTTAAAAATTATTTTACCCATAAAATAGCGAGATTGATACAAAGTTCAAAAGTTGAGAAAAGCGTCAATATTGAGCCCTCTTTGTATCACCTCATTCAATGGTGATTGCTATCAAAAGATAGACTTCACCAAGATTTTTCAAAATGATTTTCAAATGATTTTAAAACCTTTAATTTCATTTTCCTAAACATCTCACTTGTATCTAAATGTGTGAAACACATACAAGTCAAGTTTTCTTGTGAGATGTGGGTGTTGGTTATTTAGGGTTTTATGCATATGCCAGGCAACACTATTTGACTCCTTTATGCATGAGACTTCAAATCATGCCATAGTCCTTAAATTCATTTTATTTATGCATGAATGATGATTATGACATAAATGATAATATAAGCAAGCATGTGCCAATAATCATGATGTCATGGCATGTGAATGAGTTCTAAGTATACATGACATATAAAAATAACCCTAAATATGATCATGACATTTTACATGATAAAGGTAAATATGATGTCATGTCATGACATATGGCAAGTAAATCATGGCAAGTAAAAGATAAAGGTGTAAATACCTAGATTTTAGTATTAATTGCCATTTGATATAATTAAATCCATTTTGCCATAATACAACCCATTTCCCTAGTGTGCCAAAAATCCAAAATGGCACACCATGACCTCTAAACCTAAAGTGCTAATTTAATCAATTTTCAACTTCTTAAAACACATTGACACATTCTAAAGTGTCAACTCACCATGGTTAAGCTAACTACCCATCCACTTAGGATTGACACACCCTAACCCATCTAGCGTGAATCGATCACGCTCCTAGGAACCCAATACCTATTAGAGCTCCTTTGATTAACTAGGTATTCGCTAGAGATAACTTCCCTAGATACCTTCCTAATGACCCTTTTTGGCTTTGAAGCCTTAGTCAATTGGATCTTTCCTAGGTCAACTCTAGAGGTAACTCCCCCTTTGACCTTCTTAGTGGCTACATTAGATTTTCTTGACTTTTTAGCCACTAGACATACACCATGGCTAACCTTAGGGATAACTTTCCTATTATCCTTGGTTTTCTTAGATCTAGAAATAGTTCCATAATTGAATGGAACATTATGATAGGACTTAGGTTTGTGACCCAAGTCATTCTTGCCCTTAACCGGTTCTTGTCTTCTAGGTCCCAAATTTTGACCATTAGACCCCTTAAATGAATTTGTCATTTTTGCTAGGGTCTTCTCAAGTTTCTCAAGCCTTGACCTTAAGGCTTGGTTTTCTAATTCTAACCTTTCCAATTTTGATTTTTCATTTATCTTTTGGGAATGACTCTTCTTAGGCATATACCTAGAATTTTTGGGGTTAATGCCTAAATTTTCTTCTATTCTTCTAATGGACACCCTAGGTAGAATTGGTCTAGAGTTATGATGTCTAGGTTTGTCATTAGGTAAATCAACATGCTTGACACCTAGGCAAAAATATCTATTCCTACTAGCATGCTTTTCATTAATAATAGCAAGTGCATTAAAATAATTTCTAGCATACTTCTTAGTCCTAGAGCTAGAAGGTGCATTAACTAAATTTACCTAAGGGTTAGTTTTAGAAGCTCCCCCTACATGAGATGCCCCTTCTTCCTCCCCTAGGGCATTGGCTTCAGTAGTGTCCTCTTTGGTTGCATTTGAAGCACACAATGTACTCTTTGCTCTTTTTAGCGAGGACTCTGACATCCTTTAACTTTTGGTGTCGGTATCTTCTTCTTAGCCAATTTTGAGCATTTGCTCTTGTAATGCCCAGTTTCCTTACACTCAAAGTATATGATGTGTTTTTTTATCTTTAATTACAATGCATGAGTTACCTAGGGTGGTGGAAGCTTCTTGATCTTCACTTCTCCTGGATGCAGATGCTTCTTCTCGTTCTTGTTCCGGGATGGAAGACCTCTCCTCCCCCTCAATACTAGAGGTGGAGGTTTCCTCCAAGTCATCCACATCTTCGAATGTTGATGGCGATTCTTCAATATCCTTAGATCCGGATGTTGATGGACATTCTTCCTCGACCTCCTTCTCATGGACCAATGTGGGCTCTTCATGAAATTTGACCACCTTGTCCCATAGGTCCTTAGCATCTCCATAATTACCTAATCTAGATCAAATATGGTTAGGAATCAAATCACTTAGCAATTTGATTACCTTGAGATTTGTCTTGAAATCCTTGATTTGATCCTTGTTCCATCTCGTCTTTTCAATTTGCCTATTGTCTTCATCCCTAGACATTTCGAAACTATTTTCTAGAATTAACATTATATCAAAATCAGTTTCGAGATATACCTCTATTTTTCTTTTTCACCATTGAAAATCCCCTTCGAATTTTGGTGGCTGGAGGTTTAAGCCGGCCATCTTGTCATGCTTGTGTTGGCGAAGAGTCGGCGATAAGCTCCTCGCTTTGATACCACTTGTTGGAAGATCGGTGGCCGACTAGAGGGGGGAGAATAGCCCAAATCACGTGTACGGTGAAAATCGTCCGTTCGTTGCGTGCTCGTCTACAATACTCGTTAATGCACAGCGAAAATAATAGTAATACGAATACAAAAGACACAAGCACAAATACAACACACGATATACATGGTTCGGAACCTTAGCATTCCTACTCCACGGGGTGAGCTCAATGAGCTCGTGTTATGTGCACGACACTAACAATACTCCTTCTTGACAACACGTCGGAGGTGGAGAAACCTCGTACAAGCAATTACACTAAGTAATACAAGCAAATACAAATACAAGTAAAGAACACTTTACAAAACTTTGTTTTGATCACTTGCTTGTTGCTTGCTTTGGTTTGCTCTTGAAGGACTGGAATGCAACAACAATTTCTCTTCAAAATCTCTCCAAAAGTCTTGGCAAAATCCTCCATCTTGAGCTCCATTTATAACCTGCATCGAGCTGATTCCGCGCCCATCAGTCGACTGATCGTGACCATCAATCGACTGGTCTTGTAATCGTTGTCTCACAACGACTTGATCCACGCTGGCCAAATTCCAATGGATCCATCATCAGTCGACTGATCATGCCCATCAGTCGACTGATGATCCCATCAGTCGAGTGATCATCGCAATCACTCGACTAGAAAAGCTTCTGCGTGTCTGACCACCGATCACCGATCACATCCTCGACAATGATCGCCATCCTTCGCAGTTGACTATTCGGCCAGAACCTGATTAGTCGAACACCGATCGAGTCCATCGACCTGGAGCAGTCGACTAGCACCTATACCAGTCGACTGATGTCGGGAAAAACCTCAAACACCAAGTTGTTTGAGCATCCGATCGTCGGACAAACCCTCAAACATCACGTTCGAGCATTCGACATTCAGTCTTAGCCACTTAGCCAAGTCCACCTCATCTCTCATGGAGTTCCCCATCAAATCTCTCTTCCCTCAGCCTACGTCCCTCGGATGGACCAAGGGCACGACTTCGCAATGCCATCCTTCACGTCTCTTTCCCTCGAAGTCTGCTTCCCTTGGGCCTCACTCCATTCGCTCCCCGTCCAGTGGTCCCTCGGATGCACCAAGCGCATGACTTCACAATGCCATCCTTCACCGACTCAAGGACCCCGAGCCTAGTGAACTTGCCAAGTCCTCAAGACTTCCCACACCAAGCCTCATGCTTGGATTTTACCAACATCAAGCCTCATGCTTGGACTTTTCACCACCAAGGCTACACACTTGGATTTACGTGGCCAATCCATGTTGGACTTCCCATGACAATCCCATGTCATAAGTTTTGTCTAACATCAAAATACAAATCGAGTTAAAACTCGAGTCCGGTCAATCCCATGACCTAGGCCGATTGCACCAACACCCTTGACCATTGCACCAACAATGTCCTTGGAGAGATCCTAAGCCAACAAGAACTCTAAACAATCGAAATTAAGGGTAAAGATTGAACATTGAGCTTTCACCTCCCTTAAAATTTGATTTTCACCCTAAACACATCTTCTAATTCATTTCCAATGAATTTTCACCCTTCCAATGCTTTCTAAAGCATATCCTATGGTTAGGAGATGTTAGGGAACCTAGGGATGGCTGAAAATGGGTTAAACAACCCTTGTTTACTCGAAATCAGCCCAACAGTCGACTTTATTAGCAATTAGTCGACTGCCAACAGTATTAGTTGACTGCCAGACTGAAGTAGTCAACTGCCATCATATTTTCAGAAATCAGATTTACAGAAATGAATTTTGAAAATATATAAGTAAATTTACGTATTTTGAAAAATCTTGAAAATTCATACATACATTACTTACATGAAATACAATGGGTGAAAAATAGTTTTGAATTAAAATACCCATTAAAATGAGAGATTGATACAAATTTCAAAGCCAAAGATAACTTCAATATTTTTGACCTACTTTGTATCAACTTCTTCAATGATGATTGCTATCGAAAGATAGACTTCACTAAGATTTTCTAAAATGATTTTAAAATATTTTTGAAAACCTATTTTTAACAATGGGCTATGGGCTAGATGTACATGACTTGTACATTAGCTTTCCTCATTATTCATCATTATCATTTAATGAGTTCTAAGTTCAATACTATATACTAAATAAGCACATGAACTTAATTCATTTCCTAGCATCTCACATGTGTTTAAGGTGTATGAAAACACACACAAGTCAATCTAATATTCTTGTGAGATGTGGGTTTAAGTTCTTAGTGTTAGGGCAATCTCTTGCCATGATTAGGTTTTGATGTGTGTGGCAAAGGGTTTAAGTTAGTTTGTTATGTTGATTTGATATGTGCGTTGAAGTCGTGCAGGACTTAGTAATTCGCACATGGAGCCGTGGCGAGTTTCACAACTCATGACTCGGTCCTTGAGTCGGTGAAGGATGACTTTGCGGAAGCTGTGCGCTTGGAGCATCCGAGGGATCGCCGGACGAGGAGCTTGGAGTGAAGCCGGAGGAAGTAGACTTCGAGGCAAGAGACGCGAAGGAGCATTGCAGAGCCGTGCGCTTGATGCTGCCGAGGGACGTAGCCGCGAACGAAGAGAACTTCGAAGGCGAGGGACTCTAAGAGATGAGAGTGAGCGAATGTAACCCGGGAAGGGGGTAGCTCTTAGGTGAAACTTGGCCATTTGGCTAAGTGTCGGATGAGATTTCCCGACACACCGATCGCCATGGAATGGCGATCGCTTTAATCGAACGTGGTTCGACCGGGTATTCGATCGCTATTTTGAGGCCAGCGGTTGATCGCCTTATGTGGGCGGGGCGATCGAAAGACCATCATCGATCGGCCAAGGCAACAATGATCGGTAGTCGAAAGGGTTTAGCCACGAACCACTCGTAGTTATCGGCCGATTACGGAGGCGCAATGACTAATGAGGTCCATCAGTCGACTGCCAAGTGTTCCGTTGGACTACAATGGTCGGGATCCGACGTGTTCGGAGACCGTTGTAGTGGCGGCAGTCGACTGCCAAGGGCAGCAGTCGACTGGTGGCGGCCAACGGGAAGAAAAGCCTCCTCTCTATAAAAAGAGAGGGTATGGAGCTTTGGGGGGTTAATGCTCTTACTCAAAATGACCATCCAAGTGCCCCACAAGCTCTAAACTCTTCTTACTTGCTTTTACTCCATTCTTGTTGTAAGAAGAGTGATCTTGATTGTAAAGGTTACCTCCACCTAGCTTGGTGCAAAGGAGAGACCATTAGTGGATTGGTTTTGGCGGAGTGATTCACCGTGGACGAATTAGACCGTGGATTAGCGGCGTAGCCATGAACCACGTTACATCTCAGTGTTTGTATTGTTTGTTTATCTTTTTCTTTGTCTTTATTTATATTTGCATATTCCGCTTGCGCTAATCCTTTGTAGACGAGCAATTTACGACATCCATCGTAAGAGGGCTATTCACCCCCCTCTAGCCAGCCGTTTCGATCCCCAACAAGTGGTATCAGAGCCAAGGAAAGCTTGTCGAGGACTAACCGCCACAACAAGCAACATTCAAAATGGCAGGCTCCAACATCCACCCACCGAAGTTTGACGGCGAATTCGCTTGGTGGAAGAAGCGAATGGAGGTATTCTTCGAAACCGACTTTGAAATTCTATTAATAATGGAAAACGGTTTCGAGTTGCCTAGGAATGAAAATGGGGAGCCATTGGAGAAATCAAGGTGGAGCAAGAGGCAAAGAGAAGAATACTTGGCAAATTCAAAGGCCAAGCACCACCTATACAATGTCCTCCCTCAACAAGAAGTCAATAGGATAGGAGAGTGTGCTAGCGCCAAGGAAATGTGGGAGAAACTAATAGAAATCCATGAAGGCACATCCGAGGCAAAGCTAGCAAGGAGAGATGTTCTTCGCTCCCAATTGTCCAATATCAAACTTGAAAAGGGAGAGAAGGTAAAATCCCTACACTCTAGATTTAAGGAAATACTAACCGGTTTAATAAGTGTAGGTGAAAAGCTCTCCAACCGGGATATGGTAATGAAGGCCATAGATGCCTTTCCCCGGTCCTCAAGATGGAGCTCTATGGTGGATTCGTTCTACATCTCCAAGAACTTGGAAGTAAGTACCTTGGAGGAGTTCTTCTCAACAATGGAGCTCCACGAAACGAGGCTTGAAGGAATACAAGAAGAGCCAAAAATCCAACCTTCAAGAGGAGTAGCATTCTTGGCAAACAAGGGGAAGAAGAAGATAGAGATCCCCTCCTCCTCCGATGATGATGAAGCATCCTCCTCCTCCTCCATGGATAGCACGGAAGAAGCGTATATGGTAAGGAGGGTAAGGCGTGCTTTAAAGGGTTTTCATTTTAATAAATCTAATGATAGGAATAGAAGACCAAGGGGGAAAATCATTTGCTACAATTGCCAAGGAGAGGGACACATAAGGGACAATTGTCCCCTCCTAAACAAGAGCAAGGAAGAGAAGAAAAAGAAAGAAGAAAAGAAGAAGAAAAAGGGGAGCAAGAAGAAAGAGGAGAAGAAAGCAAAAGAAAAGGAGAAGGCTAAGGCATTCAAAGCAAAGACATGGGATGATGTTTCTTCATCTTCCTCTTCCGAAGAAGAAGAACATGTCTACTCCAACCTTGCATTGATGGCCTTTGATGACTTGGATTGCTCCTCCACCGAAAATGAAGAATCAAGCTCAAATGGAGAGAGCTCAAGTGAAGGGGGAGCCTCCTCTACATCCTCATCCGAAGAAGAAGAAGAGGACATGGAGACTATGATAACAAATCTAACTCCCAAGAAAATAGTTTCCATGGTCTCTAGCTTAACTAGGGATTTATTTAGAGCTAAGAAGAAGAACAAAAGCATGCTAGATCAAATTAAGGACTTAGAAAATAAGTTAGAAAAAGCATGCTTAAATGAAAATGAAAATATTTCTTCTTGCCATGATAATGATGCATGCTCACATGAATATATGCCATTTAATGTTAGTGATGCATGCATGGATGAAAATAGGGCTTTAAGAAAGAAAGTAGATTATTTAACCAAAGCCCTAGAAAAGTTTACAATTGGCTCAAACACCTTGAACATGATTATAGGGAGCCAAAGAGCTAGCTTCAATAAAAAGGGCTTATGATATAAAGAAAAGAAAAATGAAAAGGCCTATAAATGCCTAATTGCTAGGGGACAAGATAAGAAGAAGGTAATAGCTAGAAAATGGATCCCCAAGGAGTTTTTAGTGAACCCTATAGGCAAGAATTTGTATTGGGTTCCAAAATCCATCCTTAAGGGTTAGAAAACCCCTAGGGTAGTCAACCATATGCAATTGACCTATATCATATTTTGGTTGACTTAGGATGGTGGGACAACATTTTTAAATAGTGTTAGGTGATGATAACGTGCCTATAAATAGTTAATAATGCTTAAATCATGATGATTAATGTAATTGCTATGTATGTTTGCAATCATGATTTATGATTTTGAAATTTGGCACATCATCATTAGAAATAGGGTTTAAATCATGCCTTAGGTGATATTTTGCTTATTATCATGATATACTACCTAATGCATGATTACAATTCAATGAATACATGTATTTCATGATCATAATGTAGAATTAATTGATATATGCCTTTATGATCATGAGGATTGTTAGGTTGATACTTAACCTTGATAGAATTGTATGAATATAATGGTTAAGTATATACAAATACCCCCTAGGATGCATCTCACACTCACCATAGGCTACTTTGATTGAAAACTTAGCATGGGTGAGATGTTAGGATGATACAAATGTCCACTAATGCCTGGTCATTTAAAGTATCAAAATAGCAATAATAGACCAATCATGGGGAAGGCTTATGTTTAATTCATAGACATATTGCTCAAAGATTATGGTTGGATATTTCATATGTTTTCAAAACAATTTCTTACTTTAAAATCTATGTATTCATGTTTTGAAACAATTGGATGCAAAACTAGGTGTTAAACTTGATACTAGAATGGTCAAAAACCTAGTGGTTTTTAATACTTTTGGATTTTTGGCAAATATGTGAAAATATAATGATTTTTCATGAAGACCTATTTTTCACTGATAAAGAATCTTACAAGAAATATGTTCCCCAAAATTTCATGATTTTTCGAATTTTCTAGAATTTTTAATGCATTTCTGAAATTCGCCCAGAAAATCAGAAAGTTCTGAAATTCGCGTGCCAGTCGACTGGTAGTCTGAACCAGTCGACTGGTGGCCTGTAAATCAGAATAGTAATGGCCGAATTCAGGTTTTAAACTAATTTTTGGTATTTTCCTTCTATTAGACTTGATGCCATGGGTTTATAACTTAGTGTTAATCTTTTTGATGGTGTCAAAGGGGGAGAAATAATTATGTTTTAAGTTAATTATGATAGGGGGAGAAATTTGTAGAGAGAGTTTCATGGATTAAGGGGGAGTTGCATGTGTTGGATCGAAGCGGATCGCTAGAGGGGGGGGGGGTGAATAGCGATAAAAACTTTTCTTTTAAATCGTTCGATAGACAATTAAACGCAGCGGAAATGTAAATAAAAACTAAATGAGACAAATAGTTTTTTTACTTGGTTCGTAGCCTTCGGCTACTACTCCAAGGCCCTAACGGTCCTAGACCGTGTACGGAGGGCAATTCACTAAAACACTCCTCCTCGTTGGAGGTAGGAGTTTTACGATTACAAAAGCCTTCGAAGCAAAAAGATAGAGAGACAAACCCTCTCTTCTATTAAAGTAAAATGCAACGAAAAGCCTCGATTAAAAAGAATTACAATATTGAAAGCAATAACAAATTAAGATTATACCAACAACTAAACAAAAGAAACTTTAAGCTAGGGTTGTTGGCAGCACTTCGTTGTTGTAGAGTCGTCGGAGAGTTGCAGCGTAACGGAGGCTTTTGAGCACTTAGAATTAAGGATGAAACCCTAGGTTTGACCCTCCTTTTATATCCTTTAAGCCCCTCAACAAATGGGTCTTCAACCAATCACAAATGGGCACAAAACTCCTTGAAAAATGGTGATAAAGCTTGACTCATCGAGGCTGATTTTTGACCACCGGTTGAACCGGCCGGTTGAACTGGCGCCGGTTGAACTGGCCGGTTGAACTGATGGCCAAGATTTTTGACTACAATAAAGAGTTAGCTCAAAATATAAGTGGATTCGACGGCCACTTGCCGTCCGATCTCAACATAGACCTTCCATGAGAAGTCTTGGGTCGGATTGTCGCCTAAGATCATCCCCGTAAAGAGGATACGACCTCACTTATGCTCGCACACACGAGCTTACCTCGATACTTACGTGTCGCTTTTGCTTCCGGCTTTCCACTCGATTCTTGGCTCCTCCAAGTAACTGAGTGTCGCCCACCGTGGCTTCCTCCGGTGTCGCTAGCCTTCACTCCAAAGTGAGACTTTTCTGCACACTTGATTTAGCTCGTGAGATAACAATATAAGCTTAACTTTATATCGTTTGCTATAATCAAAACTTAGGTTCGACTTAGGTGCCCACTGCACCAACAATCTCTCCCTTTTTGATTTATGACAAACCCACATACAAAGTTAAGACAAAAATAAGTATGAGATTATGCATGAATGAGTAGGAGTATATAAAAATTCTTTTTCAAGTGCTCCCCCTTGAGGAATCCTCCCCCTTGACCGAGGGTGAGTACTTGAGAAAGGGTTTTAACTCTCCCCTTTGATATGTGCTACTAAGAAAAAGAATTAAGTAACCGAAATTACTTAATATTGGCCATAGTGTTTAAAATAAGTTTTAAGTTAAGAAACCAAATGATTTCTTAACCTTGGCCTTTTGTTAAAAGTTAAATAAGTTTTCAAAACTTAAAGTTAACTTTTGGTTTAATTATGAAGTAAGAGTTAAGTTATCAAAAAAATTTTTTCAACCCCTTAACTTTGTCCTTTTCTCCTTTTTCTCCCCTTTGCAGTATATCAAAAGAGTAAGGGTGTGTGGAAAACAAAATAAATGTTAAATTTAAAGTCCAAGCATGTTCCACATTTTTATTTTTAAAAATAATATACTGAAAATAAGTTCATCTATAAAATGTTCGACTCATATTTGGCTTGATTGATATGAAGGATCAACCAGTCCTGGTCAGAGTCGGTATGATTATACTCTGTGGTTCATAGCGATGCACTAGCTCTACATCTGGAACCAGGAGTAAGGTCCTAACATCTCACGCCCATCTACGTGGCTAAGTACACAAACACATTAGTCCTATGTGTTGTGAGATGTATTGGCTCCTTAAATCTATAGGTGCATGATATCTAAGGTATGTCCTATGCTAGTTCCATGAAAAAAAAAAGTAAGAAATAGTAGTAAGAAAATATAATTTGTAAGTTCCTATTCTATTACGCACATGCCTAATCTTCATCTCAAGAGACTAAATTCGGCTTCGGGTAGTGGTTTAGTAAATATGTCTGCTAGGTTAGACTTCGAGTCAACATATTCGAGTTATATGGAGCCGTTGGCTACATGTTCTCGAATGAAATGGTGTTTTACCTCTATATGCTTTGTCCTTGAATGACATATAGGGTTCTTAGTTAGATTTATCGAACTTATGTTGTCTACAAAAATTTTAGTTTTGGTGAAGTCCAACCTAAAGTCTCGGAGAGTGTGCTTCATCCAAAGAAGCTGAGTTACACACTCACCCATCGCAACGTATTCGGCTTCGGTGGTGGATAAGGCAACACAATGTTGCTTTCTACTGCACCAACTCACTAGACTTGAGCCGAGTAGTTGACAACAATCACTCGTGCTCTTTCTATCGAGTTTACTACCGGCATAATCCGAATCGGAGTAGCCGATTAGTTCGAACTCCGTAGATCTAGGGTACCAAATACCAACATTAAGTGTACCCTTAAGATATCTAAGGATACGCTTAACTAGGGTTAGGTGAGACTCCTTAGCACATGTTTGAAACCTGGCGCACATACTTACTGTGAATAGGATGTCGGGTCGACTCGCAGTTAAGTATAGGAGACTTCCTATCGCGCTCCTATAGTACTTTAAGTCAATGGACTTACTTTCTAGGTCTTCTCCTATGTTAATATTAATCGCCATTGGGGTGTTTATTATCTTAGCGTCTTGCATTCCAAATCTTTTAATTAACTCCTTAGTGTATTTTTGTTGATATAGGTATATACCATCCTTAGTTTGTTTAATTTGTAGACCTAAAAAGAAACTTAACTCGCCTACCAAGTTCATTTCAAACTCACTTTCCATGAGTGAAATGAACTCGTTTAGTAAGGCTGAGTTAGAGGTTCCAAAAATTATATCGTCTACGTAAATTTGAGCTATGAATATTTCTTTACCTAAGGTTTTTACGAAGAGAGTTGGGTCAACTAAGCCTTGGTTAAACCCTTTTGACTTAAGATGGATTGAAAGTCTCTCGTACCAAGCTCGAGGAGCTTGTTTAAGTCCATAGAGAGCTTTCTTAAGTTTTAGAACATGGTTGGATTTATCTAGATTTTCGAACCCGGGGGGTTGGCTAACATAAACTTCTTCTTTAATGTATCCATTTAAGAATGCCGACTTAACATCCATTTGAAATAGCTTAAATCCTCGATGTGCGGCATAAGCTAGCAACATTCGAATGGATTCGAGTCTAGCTACTGGGGCATAGGTTTCGTCGTAATCTAAGCCTTCGACTTGACTAAACCCTTTGGCGACTAACCTAGCCTTGTTTCTAACTACTTCACCTTTATCATCAAGCTTATTTCGAAACACCCACCTTGTTCCAATTATCATTTTGTCTTTAGGTGGTGGTACTAATTCCCACACTTCATTCCTAGTAAATTGAGCTAGCTCTTCTTGCATTGAAATAATCCAATCGGGATCAAGAAGATCTTGTTCAATTGATTTGGGTTCTATCTTTGAAATTAAGGAAATTTGACTAAGGTTCCTATAGGATGCTCTAGTTCGAACTCCTAGATTAGGATCTCCTATCACTTGATCGATAGGGTGGTTAGTCTGAATCCTAGATTGGGTTGGGTTTGTGTCACCTAATGCTTGATCAATGGGGTGACTTGGTTGAACATTAGTTTGGTTGGAGTCATCTATCACTTGATCAATAGAGTGACTTGGTTGACTTAGGTTAGGATTAACACTAGACCTGATCTCCGGATCAGAGTTAGGTCTAGTATGAATCGGCTCGCTAATTGGGGTTGCCGGGGGTTTTGTAGGTTCATGTCCTTCATCAAATACTACATTGATAGTCTCCTCGACTCTAAGGGTGTCGTGGTTATATACTCTATAAGCTCGACTTGTAGTCGAGTATCCTAGAAAGATTCTGGTCGTGGTCTTGGATGTAAATTTCCCTAGGTAATTCTTAGTGTTTAGGATATGTACCTTACACCCAAATACCCTAAAGTACTTGATGTTAGGTATTTTATCGTGATAAATCTCGTATGAGGTCTTAAGGTGCCTCTTTACCATAAGGATTCTATTTTGGACATAGCATGCCGTACTCACGGCTTCTGCCCAAAACCTATAGGGTAGGTCATATTCGTTCTACATGGTCCTAGCGGCTTCTTGTAGAGTTCGGTTTTTCCGCTCCACTAGGCCATTTTGTTGAGGGGTCCTAGGGCAAGAGAATTCATGGTGGTATCCGTTTAGGTTACAGAAGTCGGTGAACCTTTGATTTTCGAATTCACCACCATGATCACTTCTAATTCTTTTAACCTTAAGGTTTTTTTGATTCTCGATTAATTTGAATAAATTGATTAATTGATCTAGGGTATCATTTTTATGTTTGATGAACCTAACCCAGGTAAACCTGGAGTAGTCGTCAATTATGACTAAGCAATATTGACTTTTATTGAGTGACTTGGCTCTATGTGAATCGAATAGATCCATATGCAGGAGCTCAAGTACACTTGAGGTTCGTTCTTGGTTAGTTAACTTGTGTTGTGTCCTAGGTTGTTTTCCTTGTTGACAAGCATTACAGATTTTATTAACCAAATTGTTAAGGTTGGGTAAGCCTCTGACTAGGCCACTCTGACTCATCTTGTGGACGAGTCTTGGGTGCGAGTGACCGAGTCGTCGGTGCCACAACCATGATTCCTCTTCCTGTGTCATAAGACATTTGGCTGAGGATTTGATTAAGTTAATTGTATAAATGTTATTTGTCCTAGTTCCTTTGAGTATTGTTTTAGCTGTTTCATTTGTTTTAATTACACATTCATTTTCTAAAAATACGACCTTATAATTATTGTCACATAATTGGCTTACGCTAAGCAGGTTATATTCAAAATTCTCTACAAGTAATACATTTTTAATAACAAAATTCGAGTTAAGCTCGATATCACCTGATCCGATGATTTTGAGCTTGCCGTTATTCCCAAAGGCTACCGATCCTTGTCGTTTGAATCGAAGCTTCGCGAATTTGAGTTGATCCCCGGTCATGTGTCGGGAGCAACCGCTGTCTAACATCCATTGATCCTACACACAAGGTGGTTGGATTGGATGTTAGATTATTATATTTTTTTAAAAAAAATTGGTTGTAAGTTGTTAAACCTAGGTCATCTCACCGGAGTCTATATGATCAAGCATGTTATACTTATGTGTTCTTTGTGAGATGACTTCCAATTAAGTTGATTAAGTGCATTTATGTTTAAGTAATGTTAGATTTGGATTTGACCCTAGGCTTGTCAAGTTTACCTTTTCAAGATCATGACTTTCAGGTCGTGGCGAGGCACAGGGGCCTTCTTTTATCGGATCATCGACCACTTCCTTAGACAAAGCCATTTTTAAGAAAATGATGACTTGACTCACCTAAAATTATTTCCTCGTCTAACTAGTTATTTTTAAAAAGAGGCTCCCCGAGGCTCAATCTTTTCGAAGGATTTTAGTTGATTATTTGAAAAGAGGCTCCCCGAGGCTCAATCTTTTCGACGGATTTTAGTTGGTTATTTGAAAAGAGGCTCCCCGAGGCTCAATCTTTTCGAAGGATTTTAGTTGGTTATTTACGTGTTCTAAGTGAGTTCACGAAAGAAAAAAAAATCTAAGCATGCAATTTCTAAGTTAAAACACAAACATGTTTTGTACTGGCTCCCCCTAGACCGTTGAATCGGTTCGGTCTATCCACATAGTGGATTTGGTCCTTGGGAACCCAAGATGCAGTTGGATCCTAGAGTTGAAATCAAAGTGGTCTTAGGGACCCATGCTTGGACACATTTTTTATGTCTACTTACGATTGACATATACGACTTATTGGTCGTGTTTGAGCTAAACCCTAGTCCGACCTTGTTGTACACGGCCCTTTGCGATCCAAGTAGGAGGTCAAGTCCTTTGGATCCCAAAGTAAACCTTTCCCACATATTCCTAAGATCTTCGACTTGACTTTTCAAGAGTGAGTTCTCAACTTCGAGTTTTTCAACCCGAGTTGAGTCCTTCTCTTGAACTCGACTAGTCGAAGAGGTTAGGGAGACCTCGTGTTTGAGGAGTTTAACTTCCTCAACCAGGGTCTCGACCTTGGACTCGGACTTAGCTAACTTCCTAGACAAAAACCTAACCGTATTATGTAAAGTATTAAATAAGGTTTGACTCACCTTAAGGGTATCTTTTGAACCGGATGCGTATCCGTGGCTTGACTTGAAGGTAGCTTCGTAGTCCGAGTCATCCTCAGGTTCTGACTCAAGTTCAGGTTCGGTCTCCATGTCAGACTCAATCAATTTCACCATGAAGACGTGGTCTTCGTCTTCTTCGGATGACGCTTCTTCCCATGTCGCATTGAGGGCCTTCTTGTGCTTAGGTGCTTGGTGGTTGAGCTTGGGGCACTCGGACTTTATATGTCCAAACCTGTTACACTCATAACACCTAATATTAGAACTTTTAGGCTTACCTTGGTTGGGTCGAGTTGTGGTTCGCTTTCATCCCTTGGCTATCCTTCGAGCTAGGTTCATTAGTTCGGCAATCAATTCCGGGTCAACTTCTTCTTTGGACTCATCTTCCTCCTCGGTTGGTGGTGGCTTGCTTGCGATTTTCTTCTTCTTTGAACCTGCAAACAAGGCTATACCCCTCTCGGGTTCCGAGTTGGACTGCTCATGTAATTCAAAATCCGAAAAGAGTTCATCTAATCTAAGTTTAGAAAGGTCCTTGGAGACCTTGTAGGCATCGACCATGGATGCCCACAAGGTAGTCCTCGGAAAAGAGTTTAGAACATACCTTATAAGGTCGCGGTTTTCGACCTTTTGCCCGATTGCGTGTAGGTTGTTGACTATGTCTTGGACACGGGCGTGGAGTTGCGTCGCGGACTCGTGTTCCTGCATTTTTAGTGTGTACAATTTATTGAACAACAAATCATGTTTGCAAACCTTAGCTTGATCCGATCCTTCGTGTAACTCGATCAGCTTTGTCCAAAGGTCCTTTGCGCTAATGAAGGGGCCGCTCCTCCTTGGACAAGCCGCATTGGAGGATTTGTGTTGCCTTGGCGTCGGCTTCGACTTGTCGTTTTGTCGCAATGGTCCATTGATCATAATCCAAGGAGTCACCCACTTCATTAGTCGAAAGTGTGAAACCCGTTTGGATTATGATCCACATCTCGATTTGGATTTTGAGAAAGCATTCCATCCGACCCTTCCAATAACGGAAGTCATCTCCGTTGTAAAACGGAGGTCGGACGGTGCTAAAACCCTCGAGATGGGCCATTAGAACAAAAGACAAAAAGGGACGAAGACGAAGAAACTAGCAACGACAAAAACACAAAACAAGGTACCAAGACTCGCGTCTTGGATTAGTAGTGCGGGAGTAAATTTAACAAAGCGAAATAAATCAGAAATAAACAGAAATAAAAGAAAAATATATCTGTGAAAAATGGCTAGATTGGTGGTTTCATCAAATCTTAGCAACCCCCGGCTCTGATACCAATTGTTGGATCGAAGCGGATCGCTAGAGGGGAGGGGGTGAATAGCGATAAAAACTTTTCTTTTAAATCGTTCGATAGACAATTAAACGCAGCGGAAATGTAAATAAAAACTAAATGAGACAAATAGTTTTTTTACTTGGTTCGTAGCCTTCGGCTACTACTCCAAGGCCCTAACGGTCCTAGACCGTGTACGGAGGGCAATCCACTAAAACACTCCTCCTCGTTGGAGGTAGGAGTTTTACGATTACAAAAGCCTTCGAAGCAAAAAGATAGAGAGACAAACCCTCTCTTCTATTAAAGTAAAATGCAACGAAAAGCCTCGATTAAAAAGAATTGCAATATTGAAAGCAATAACAAATTAAGATTATACCAACAACTAAACAAAAGAAACTTTAAGCTAGGGTTGTTGGCAGCACTTCGTTGTTGTAGAGTCGTCGGAGAGTTGCAGTGTAACGGAGGCTTTTGAGCACTTAGAATTAAGGATGAAACCCTAGGTTTGGCCCTCCTTTTATAGCCTTTAAGCCCCTCAACGAATGGGTCTTCAACCAATCACAAATGGGCACAAAACTCCTTGAAAAATGGTGATAAAGCTTGACTCCTCGAGGCTGATTTTTGACCACCGGTTGAGCTGGCCGGTTGAACTGGCCGGTTGAACTTATGGCCAAGATTTTTGACTACAATAAAGAGTTAGCTCAAAATATAAGTGGATTCGACGACCACTTGCCGTTCGATCTCAACATAGACCTTCCATGGGAAGTCTTGGGTCGGATTGTCGCCTAAGATCATCCCCGTAAAGAGGATACGACCTCACTTACGCTCGCACACACGAGCTTACCTCGATACTTACGTGTCACTTTTGCTTCCGGCCTTCCACTCGATTCCTTCGACTCCCTCCAAAGTAACTCGAGTGTCGCCCGACCACCGCGGCTTCCTCCGGGTGTCGCTAGCCTTCAGCTCCAGCATTGAGACTTTTCTGCACACTTGATTTAGCTCGTGAGATAACAATATAAGCTTAACTTTATATCGTTTGCTATAATCAAAACTTAGGTTCGACTTAGGTGCCCACTGCACCAACAGCATGTTGCTATATCATGTTTATGTTTACATGCTTTCTTACCTTAAAATTTATATCAAATGTTTTTACCTAACTTAAACAGATTGCCACACATCAAAAAGGGGGAGATTGTTAGGGCAATCTCTTGCCATGATTAGGTTTTGATGTGTGTGGTGAAGAGTTTAAGTTAGTTTGTTATGTTGATTTGATATGTGCGTTGAAGTCGTGCAGGACTTAGTAATTCGCACATGGAGCTGTGGTGAGTTTCACAACTCATGACTTGGTCCTTGAGTCGGTGAAGGATGGCTTTGTTGAAGCTGTGCGCTTGGAGCATCCGAGGGACTGCCAGACGAGGAGCTTGGAGTGAAGCTGGAGGAAGTAGACTTCGAGGCAAGAGACGCGAAGGAGCATTGCAGAGCCGTGCGCCTGATGCTGCCGAGGGACGTAGCCGCGAACGAAGAGAACTTCGAAGGTGAGGGACTTCGAGAGATGAGAGTGAGCGAATATAACCCGGGAAGGGGGTAGCTCTTAGGTGAAACTTGGCCATTTGGATAAGTGTCGGATGGGATTTCCCGACACCAGTCGACTGCCATGGAATGACAATCGACTGCTCTTAGTCGAATGTGGTTCGACTGGTATTCGACTGGATGTTTTGAGGCGGCCAGCGATCGCGCCTTATGTGGGCAAATCGCTAAGACTATCGATCATTTCAAGCGGCGATCCACGTCGAAAGGGTTTGGCCAGACCGCTTGTAGCCGTAGGCGCGTCGACTACGGAGGCGTGATCGGATGAGTCTGTCGATCGATCGCCGCCAAGTGTTCCGTTGGACTACAATGGTCGGGATCCGATGTGTTCGGAGACCGTTGTAGTGGCGGCAGTCGACTGCCAAGGGCAGCAGTCGACTGGTGGCGGCCAACGGGAAGAAAAGCCTCATCTCTATAAAAAGAGAGGGTATGGAGCTTTGGGGGGTTAATGCTCTTACTCAAAACGACCATCCAAGTGCCCCACAAGCTCTAAACTCTTCTTACTTGCTTTTACTCCATTCTTGTTGTAAGAAGAGTGATTTTGATTGTAAAGGTTACCTCCACCTAGCTTGGTGCAAAGGAGAGACCATTAGTGGATTGGTTTTGGCGGAGTGATTCACCGTGGATGAATCGGACCGTGGATTAGCGACGTAGCCGTGAACCATGTTACATCTCGGTGTTTGTATTGTTTGTTTATCTTTTGCTTTGTCTTTATTTATATTTGCATATTCCGCTTGCGCTAATCCTTTGTAGACGAGCAATTTACGACATCCATCGTAAGAGGGCTATTCACCCCCCTCTAGCCAGCCATTTCGATCCCCAACACTTAGGGTTTCATGCATTCTTCTAGGCAACTCTGTTTGATTCCCTTATACTTGGGACTTCAAATCATGTCATTTGCCTTAAATCAATTTGATTAACTAAAATGCATGAAATATGATCATGGCATAAAATGATAGCATAATTAAATCATGTGCCAATGATACATGATGTCATGACATAAAGATATAACTTGAATATAAACATGACATTTACAAAAATATAATCATGACATATTAAAATAACCATAACGAAGTATGATGTCATGATATATATATATATATATATGGACTTCATGGTTGAAAGAAAAGCTATGGCTTATACATGATGACATGGCATAATAGTAATGAATGAACATGCACATCAACACATGTAATAAGCAATACAACACACATTATCACAACCAAACAACATAGGTTAAATAATACACAGTTTTGTAAAAAAAAACATTTCATTCATTTTGAAGGTTATCCATACACGTGATAGACAAATGTTCGGACCCTAAACCTCGCTACAAAATAAAAGAAAAACACATAATCGCAGGCCTAGCTACCATCCACCAGTGTCGTCGACCGGAGGTGGTGGAGGAGGTGGAGGCTGCTGACTCAGAGTCCAACTCCGCATCATCTCGTACATCTCGAGCTGACGCTGCTCCATCTGAGTCAGCTACTGAGCCATGGAAGACTGCTCTCATTGGATTGAGGACACCTGGTAAGTAATTGAGGACTGCTCTGAGCTAAGCTCCTCAAAATGAGTGTTGATCTCCTCATGGAAGTCCTCAAATTTAGCCTCTAGTCATGCAAAGCGAGCAAAGAGACCCTCAGCTGGTGCATCTAGTAATACAGGGACATCTTCTTCCATAGCTTCCTCTCCATCCTCTCCAGCTGGCTGAAGCGGCTCTGCTGACCACTCCATCCATTCATAGCCCGTTCGCATCCCAGCTAATGTGAAGTTCCTTATGGTGATGCAATCATAGGAGTCAGATAGTGACCTCAAAGTCCCCCTGGAGATGTTTATGCCTCTAGATGCTAACCATGTAGTAATGATATGGACAAAGGGCATATGAATCTTCCCTTAGACAGGGGACACGAAGTGGACAATGAAATGAAAAACATTTAATGCTAGATTGACATATAATATATTACACATTGCATACATCAAAAATAAATGAGGAGGTCGGACCATGGCTTGACCCCTAGTGACTATAGGTAATATGCATGCAATAATGACCCTATAGAGGACATTATCTGGAGATGATAAGTCATTGATTGAAAATAAGTTTTGACCTAAGCGATGGGGTTGGTGAAAGAAATGCTGATGCATATGATCCAGAGTGATATGATTAAAAGTGCGGGAGGTGACTGGTCTAGGATAGGATAAAACACAAAAGTGTCATCCGATGGTTGACTCTCCAGAAATTTCTGTAGGATCTCCGGAGTAAAATCCAGATTGCATTTTTCAATGCAAGTCTGATACATCAAACCATCCCCAACTCTTCTAAGATTGGAGTAAAACTCCATGAGAATGTCAACATTTATAGGATGCGTGCAAAATACTAGCTTCACTAGCTGATAATGCATGATGATTTGGATTACATCCCCATAGTAGGACCTAAAGAATGACTCATCTAAATAATGCACAGCGATAGGTTGATACGTTCGAGACGGAGCCTGGGATCCATCACCGACCTCTACCCTACACTTTTGTCTAAATATATGCAATGTAATGCAATGAATGAACACAAAAATTTGATTAGATCAAGGAATTTCATGAAAAAATAGTTAGAGTTTAGGTTAGAAGTGTTACTTAGGTGCCATTTGGATGTGAAGTAGTAGAAGATAGCCGGAATAGGCGAATGCCGAAGGAGAACGACTGGAAGTGATCTCTAGAGCCTAGAACCCTAGTTTGCCTGGAATCGATGAAAATAGGAAGAGGAGAGGATTTCCATTAGAATGATAGAGAGAAGGAGCAATGTAAAAAGTCTAGGTTTGAAGATCTAGGGCTTACCGAGAGCAAAAGTTGTCGGTGAAAACTCGGACGAGGAAGAAACGAGGTCGTCGGAAGGAGTGCACGTGAAGAAGCTGAATCGCTAGGGTTCGGGCGTATAAAATTGCGGCTATCAGTCGACTGTTGTGCCGAAGCAGTCGACTAATCAGGGTTTTGTGATCGGGTTACAATGCTAGCAGTCGACTACTAGAGTTCGATAGTCGACTGCTCAACTCTCTATGTCATGCTACAGTAACTTCAGTCGACTACTCTACTGAAGCAGTCGACTGATATCTGATTATTTGGTTGAAATTTTTGAGGATTTGATTTGTTCAACCAATTTTGTTGCATTTGGTGTGTTTTTTGCACGTGTATCGATTATATCAGTATTATGCTTGTATTTATGTATTTGTTAATGTGTTTTGATATTTTTATTCTATTTTCACAAGCATTAATATCCAAGGATTTTATTCCTAGCATCTCACCCTTTCTAGATGTTGAAATACACAATCAAGGTAAGCCCTATATTCTTGTGAGATGCGATACATCATAAACACACCTTTCATGCAGACATACGATATGACATAGGAAGCATGACTGTTGGGGGATTGTGGCCCGACTAGTGGGGGGTGAATAGCTATCGATGTGTATGATGGAAATCGATCGCATCTTAATCGTCTACACTAAAAATTAGCGCAGTGGAAATACTAATAATAAAGACAATTTAGCAAATGCAATAAGTAAATAGACAAACGCTAACGCCGAGATGTAATGTGATACATGGCCCTTGCCGCTAGTCCACGGATGATTCGTTCGGTGAATCACTCCCTCAACAATCCACTAGTCTCTCCTTCAAGGTGGAGGTAAACCTTTCTTACAAAATCACTCCCTCTTACAATAAGATTGAAATAAACACAAGAAGAGGAGTGTTAAAATGTGTTGGGCACTTGGGAGAAGTTTAGGAGTTAAGCATTAACCTCCCAAGAGCACCCAAGGTCTCCTCTTTATTGGTGCAATCGGCCCAGGTCACGATTGACCGGACTCGAGTTTGACTCGAGCGATGTTTTGATGTTTGACATGGAAGTTTGACATTGATGTTTGACATTGATGTCTGATAATGTTTTGGGGAGATTATTGGCACAATCGACCCGGGTCATGATTGACTGGGCTCGAGTTTGACTCGAGGGGATTTTGATGGTTGACTGGAGTTGACCATGTCATTAAAAGTCCAAGTCTTGAATACTTGGCATGTAAAGTCCAAGCATGGGTCTTGGCATGGAAAGTCCAAGCATGGGTCTTGGCATGGAAAGTCCAACATGGGTTGGCAAGTAAAATCCAAGGGAGTAGTCTTGGCCATGTAAGTCCAAGGGTATAGTCTTGGCGGTGAAAGTCCAAGTCATGAGTACTTGGCATTTGGAAAGTCCAAGGGGTTTGTTATTGGCGGTGTAAAGTCCAAGGGTGAAGTCTTGGCAGCATAAGTTCAATGGTTGGCGGCGTAAAATCTAAGCGGAGTCTTGGCAGCGTAAGTCCAATGTGCCTTGGCGGTGTAGACACCGTTGCATGACATAGCCGATGGAAGCACCTGAAGGTTAGCATATGGATGAACAAGTCATGGATGACTTGGAGGGATCCGATAGGTGCGAGACTGACGGAGGTGGCTAGAAGGCTTAGGTCTAGGCTACGGGTGGTCTGGCAAGTATGGGGGCACCATACTTGGGTTAAACCTCATGTTTGAGGTGTATCAGTCAACTAATATCATGTGACAGTCAACTGGTGTGAGTCAACTATGGTTTGACTGCGGGGAGTGCCCTAGCAATCGACTGCAAGAGGTGGGTGGTCGACTGATTGGCCGAGCAGTCGACTGATCTTGTGATCAGTCGACTGGTGCTCGATATATCGAGCACAGAATGGAATCTAACTCGATTGCTGGGGTTAGTAGTCGAGTGAAGGCTCGATCAGTCGACTGATGGACAAGATCAGTCGACTGATGTCCTATCCGTTGGATTTTTTCAGTGTGGATTGCACTGTTGTCTCATAGCAATAGTGTCATCAGTCGACTGATGGTCCCGATCAGTCGACTGATAGGCGATTTCCAGCCCAGGAAGAAACTTTAAATGGAGCTCGTGGAGGAGGTTTGGAGCAGCGATTTCTTGGACGTTCTTAAGGTGATTTGCTGCTACAAATCAGGGTCTTCAACCATGGTTCAAGCGATCAACAAGCAAGCATTCAAAAGAGCATTTGTAAAGTTTTTCTTTGCATAGATTATTGTTTTCCTTTTGTATTTGCTTGTTTTACTTTGTATTACTTAGTGTAATCTTTGTACGAGGTTTCTTCGCCTCCGACGTATTGTCGAGAAGGAGTTTATTGTTTAGTGGTGTTTGTGGCATCACTGGAGCTCTTTGTTGGATCGAAGCGGATCGCTAGAGGGGGGGGGGTGAATAGCGATAAAAACTTTTTCTTTTAAATCGTTCGGTAGACAATTAAATGCAGCGGAAATGTAAATAAAAACTAAATGAGACAAATAGTTTTTTTACTTGGTTCGTAGCCTTCGGCTACTACTCCAAGGCCCTAACGGTCCTAGACCGTGTACGGAGGGCAATTCACTAAAACACTCCTCCTCGTTGGAGGTAGGAGTTTTACGATTACAAAAACATTCAAAGCACAAGATAGAGAGACAAACCCTCTCTTCTATTAAAATGAAATGCAAAGGTAGAAAGCCTCGATTAACAAACGAATTGCAAGATTAAAAGAAATGACAAAACAAGATTATACCAACAACTCGAAGATAGGACTTAAACTAGGGTTGTTTGCAGCACTTCGTTGTCGTAGAGTTATCGGAGAGTCACAGTGTTGTGGAGGCTTTTGAGCACTTAGAATTGATGAGAAAACCCTAGGTTAGGACCTCCTTTTATAGCCTTTGAGCCCCTTTTCGAGAGGTAGCCAATCATATTTGAGCACCACTCCCCTTGAAATTTGGTGATAAACCTTGACTCCTCAAAGCTGATCCTTTGACCATCAGTCGACTGATGGCCATCATCACCGATCGATGGCAAGATCGATCAGTCCGACCTCTGAATGATCGATTGACGGCAATGAGTCCTCTGCCGGCAATGATCCGATGCTAGCTGCAAGGCAAAGTTAGCTTAACAAAAACATTATTTTGACGGCCTCTGACCGTCCGATCTCGACCTAGACCATCTATAGGATGTCTTTGGTCGGATCTACGCTTAAGGTCATCCCTGTAAAGAGGATACGACCTCACTTACGCTCGCACACACGAGCTTACCTCGATACTTACGTGTTTCTTTTACTTCCGACCTTTCACTCGATTCCTTCGGCTCCCTCCGAAGTCACTCGAGTGTCGCCCGACCACCGCGGCTTCCTCCGGGTGTCGCTAGCCTTCAGCTCCAGCTATAGCAATCTTCTACACACTCGATTCAGCTTGTGAGATAATGGCATGAGTTTAACTTTGTATCGTTTGCTATAATCAAAACTCAGGTTCGACTTAGGTGCCTACTGCACCAACAATCTCCCCCTTTTTGATTTATGGCAAACCCACATACAAAGTTAAGTAAATAGTAAGCATGAAGAATAATGTGCATTAGAAACAAACAAGAAATAAAGAAGATTAAGTTGGAGTAGTAAGGATTTTCTTCAAGTACTCGCCCTTGAGGAAACCTCCCCCTTGACCGAGGGTGAGTCTTGAAGAAAGACCTTAATCCTCCCCCTTGAGGGTTGTTTTAAGTAATTACTTAAAGTTGGCCTTAGTAAAACGTTTAAGTTAAGATTTCTTCTTAACTTGGCCCTTTCTCCCCTTTAAGTAAAGCATTAAAAATGAGTAAAACGTTGATGGCACAAATAAGTTTAAGTTAAGAATTATCTTAACTTGGTCTTAATAAGTTTTCAAAACATAAAGTTAACTTTTGGTTTAAATATAAAGTAAGAGTTAAGTTATATAAAAAATATTTTGACCCCTTAACTTTGGCCTTTTTCTCCCCCTTTTGCCATATATCGAAAAGAGTGAGGGTGTGTGTGGAAAACAAAAATAAGTGTTAAATATAAAGTCCAAGCATGTTCCACATTATTTTGAAAAATAATATACTGAAAATAAGTTCATCTATAAAATGTTCGACTCATATTTGGCTTGATTGATATGAAAGATCAACCAGTCCTGGTTAGAGTCGGTTAGTATGTATGATTATACTTCGTGGTTCATAGCGATGCACTAGCTCTACATCTAGAACCAGGAGTAAGGTCCTAACATCTCACGCCCATCTACGTGGCTAAGTACACAAACACATTAGTCCTATGTGTTGTGAGATGTATTGGCTCCTTAAATCTATAGGTGCATGATATCTAAGGTATGTCCTATGCTAGTTCCATAAAAATGAAAATTTAAGAAATAGTAGTAAGAAAATATAATTTGCAAGTTCCTATTCTACTACGCACATGCCCAATTTTCGTCTTAATAGACTAAATTCGGCTTCGGGTAGGGGTTTAGTAAATAGGTCTGCTAAGTTAGACTTTGATTCGACGTATTCGAGTTGTATGGCTCCGTTGGCCACATGTTCTCGAATGAAATGGTGTTTGACCTCTATATGTTTGGTCCTAGAGTGACATATTGGATTCTTAGTAAGATTAATTGAACTAATGTTATCTACGTGAAGTTTTGTGTTCATAAAATCTAACTTGAAATCACGGAGAGTGTGCTTCATCCAAAGAAGCTGAGTGACACACTCACCCATCGCGATGTATTCGGCTTCGGTGGTAGATAAGACAACACAGTGTTGCTTCATACTGCACCAACTCACTAGACTTGAGCCGAGAAGTTGACAACAACCACTCATGCTCTTTCTATCGAGCTTACTACCGGCATAGTCCGAATCGGAGTAGCCGGTTAGTTCGAACTCGGTAGATCTAGGGTACCAAATACCGACATTAAGTGTACCCTTTAGATATCTAAGGATACACTTGACTAGAGTTAGGTGAGACTCCTTGGCACCGGTTTGGAACCTTGCGCACATACTTATTGCAAATAGGATATCAGGTCGGCTTGCAGTTAAGTAAAGGAGACTCCCTATTATGCTCCTATAGTATTTTAAATCAATTGAGTTTCCGATTAAATCTTCTTCTATATTCACATTAGTTGCCATTGGGGTATTAATAATTTTAGCGTCTTGCATTCCAAAGCATTTAATTAATTCCCTAGTATATTTGCGTTGATGTAGGTATATTCCATCTTTAGTTTGTTTAATTTGTAGACCTAAGAAGAAACTTAACTCGCCTACTAAATTTATTTCAAATTCACTTTCCATAAGTGAAATGAACTCATTTAGTAGGATTGAGTTGGTGGTTCCGAAAATAATATCATCTACGTAGATTTGGGCTATGAATATGTCTTTACCTAAGGTTTTTACGAAAAGGGTTGGGTCAACTACACCTTGGTTAAAGCCTTTGGACTTAAGATAAATCGAAAGTCTCTCGTACCAAGCTCGCGGAGCTTGTTTAAGTCCATAAAGAGCTTTCTAAGGACATGATCGGGTTTGTCTAAACTTTCGAAACCTGGGGGTTGACTTAATGTATCCATTTAAGAATGCAGATTTCACATCCATTTGAAACAATTTAAATCCTCGATGTGCTGCATATGCTAATAGCATTCGAATGGACTCTAATCTAGCTACTGGGGCATAGGTCTCGTCGTAATCTAAACCTTCGACTTGACTAAACCCTTTAGCGACTAGTCTAGCTTTATTTCTAACCACTTCACCTTTATCATCAATTTTATTTCTAAACACCCACCTTGTTCCAATGATTGTTTTATCTTTAGGTGGTGGTACTAATTCCCATACTTCGTCCTAGTGAATTGAGCCAACTCTTCTTGCATTGCAATAATCCAATCGGGATCAAGAAGAGCTTGGTCAATAGTTTTGGGTTTAATTTTAGAAATCAAAGATATTTGACTAAGGTTTCTGTATGAGGCTCTAGTTCGAACTCCTAGACTTGGATCACCTATCACTTGGTCGATAGGATGATTCATTTGGGTCCTAGTTGGATTTGGGTTTGAGTCTACAACTTGATCCATAGGATGGCTTGTTTGAGTTCTAGTTTGGTTGGAGTCATCTATCACTTGGTCGATAGAGTGACTTGGTTGACTTCGGTTAGGATTAACACTAGATCTGATCTCCGGATCAGAGTTAGGTCTAGTATGAGTCGGCTCGCTAATTGGGGTTGCTGGGGGTTTTGTAGGTTCGTGTCCTTCATCAAATACTACATTGATAGTCTCTTCGACTCTAAGGGTGTCGTGGTTATATACTCTATAAGCTCTGCTTGTAGTCGATTATCCTAGAAAGATTTTAGTCGTGGTTTTGGATGTAAATTTCCCTAGGTAATCCTTAGTGTTTAGGATATGTACCTTACATCCAAATACCCTAAAGTACTTGATGTTAGGTATTTTATCGTGATAAATCTCGTATGAGGTCTTAAGGTGCCTCTTTACCATAAGGATTCTATTTTGGACATAGCATGCCGTACTCACGGCTTCCGCCCAAAACCTATCGGGTAGGTTATACTCATTTAACATTGTCCTAGCGGCTTCTTGTAGGATTCTATTTTTGCGTTCTACTAGGCCATTTTGTTGTGGAGTTCTAGGGCAAGAGAACTCGTGGTGGTATCCATTTAGGTTATAGAATTCTGTAAACCTATGATTTTCGAATTCACCACCATCATCAGTCCTAAGTCTTTTGATTTTAATGCTTTGTTGATTTTTTATTAACTTAAATAGATTGATTAATTGATCTAGGGTATCATTTTTGTGTTTGATGAACCTAACCCAAGTAAATCTAGAATAGTCATCAATTATGACTAAGCAGAATTTACTTCCGTTAAGTGACTTAGCTCAGTGTGAATCAAATAGATCCATGTGTAGGAGCTCAAGCACACTTTTGGTTCATTCTTGACTAGTTAGTTGATGTTGTGCCCTAGATTGTTTATCTTGTTGACAAGCATTACATATTTTATTATCCAAGTTGTTGAGGTTAGGCAAACCTCTGACTAAATCACTCAGACTCATCTTGTGGATGAGTCTTGGGTGTGAGTGACCGAGTCGTCGGTGCCACAACCACGATTTCTCTTACCGTGTCATAAGACACTTAGTTGAGGAGTTAGTTAAGTTGATAGTGTAAATGTTGTTTTTTCTAGTCCCTTTAAGAATTGTTTTAGAGGTTTCGTTTGTATTAATTACGCATTCATTTTCTAGAAATATGACCTTATAGTTATTATCACACAATTGTCTTACACTAAGTAAATTATATTGAAAATTTTCTACTAATAAAACATTTTGAATAACAAAATTTGAATTGAGCTCAATATCACCTGATCCGATGATTTTGAGCTTGTCGTTATTTCTGAAGGCTACCGATCCTTGTCGTTTGAATCGAAGCTTCGAAAACTTGAGTTGATCCCCGGTCATGTGTCGGGAGCAACCACTGTCCAACATCCATTGATCCTACATGCAAGGTAGTTGGATCGGATATTGGATTTATTAAAAATTGGTTGAATATTATTAATCTAAATCATCTCACCCATGTCTATATGATCAAACATGTTAATCCTATATGTTATTGTGAGATGACTTCCAATTTTTTAGTTGAATTAAGTTTAATGACTTAAACACTTGTCAACCTTGCGTTAGATTCGGATTTGACCTTAGGCTCATCAAGTCACCTTTTCAAGATCATGGCTTCCAGGTCGTGGCGAGGCACAGAGGCCTTCTTTGATCGGAACAACGACCACTTCCTTAGACAAAGCCATTTTCAAGAAAATAGAGACTTGACTCACCTAAGACCACTTCCTGGTCTAAGTAGTCTAGGATACGGCGAGGTAGCTTCAGCTAGTTCCGCTCGGTCAAGTGCACCGAACTAGATATGCCTTATCTAGCCCGAATACACAAGACTCCGCTTTCCTAGCGTACTATCATCTCGCCGCATCCTGGTACTATATTATCAAGTATTGACGAGTTATAGTCCTATCTAACCATTCTAAAAAGAAAAATCAAACTAAATAAAAACCTAAGCATGCAATTTCTAAGTTAAGACACAAACAAATTTCGTACTAGCTCCCCCTGGACCGTTGAATCGATTCGGTCTCTCCACATAGTGGATTTGGTCCTTGGGAACCCAGTACTGGTTTGATCCTAAGTTTGAAATCAATGTGGTCTTAGGGACCCATGCTTGGACACATTTTCTATGTCTACTTACGATTGACATATACGACTTATTGGTCGTGTTTGAGCTAAACCCTAGCCCGACCTTATTGTACACGGCCCTTTGCGATCCAAGTAGGAGGTCAAGTCCTTTGGATCCCAAAGTAAACCTTTCCAACGTATTCCTAAGATCTTCGACTTGACTTTTCAAGAGTGAGTTCTCAACTTCGAGTTTTTCAACTCGAGTTGAGTCCTTCTCTTGAACTCGACTAGTCGAAGAGGTTAGGGAGACCTCATGTTTAAGGAGTTTAACTTCCTCAACCAGGGTCTCGACCTTGGACTCGGACTTAGCTAACTTTTTATTTAAAAACTTAATTGCACTATAAAGAGTAGTAATAAGAGACCGACTTACCTTGAGTGTATCTTTTGAACCGGATGCGTATCCGTGGCTTGTCTTGAATAGTGTTTCGTAGTCCGACTCGTCTTCGGTTTCGATTCTGTTCCGTTCGACTCGCCTCCGATTCCACCGGTTTAGCCATAAGGACTCGATCATTGTCTTCTTCCTCGAGGCTTCTTCCCAAGTAGCGCTGAGTGCCTTTTTATGTTTTGGTGCCTTGCTCTTGAGTTTTGGGCACTCGGACTTAATGTGTCCAAACTCGCTTGCATTCATAACATCTTATGTTTGAACTTTTAGGCTTACCTTCGTTGGGTCGAGTGACGGCTCATTTTCGCCCTTGACTATCCTCCGAACTAGGTTGACTAGTTCGCCTCCATTTCCGAGTCGACCTCAATCACTCATCCTCTTCTTCCTTCGGGGTGGCTTGCTTGTGTTTTCTTCTCAACTCGCAAAAAGTGCTATACCCTTCTCGGGTTCCGAGTTAGACTGCCATGAAGTTCAAATCGGAAAAAGTTCATCTAACCTAAGTTTAGAAAGATCCTTGGAGACCTTGTAGGCATCGACCATGGATGCCCACAAGGTAGTCCTCGGAAAAGAGTTTAGGACATACCTTATAAGGTCGCGGTTTTCGACCTTTTGCCCGATTGCATGTAGGTTGTTGACTATGTCTTGGACGTGGGCGTGGAGTTGCGTCGCGGACTCGTGTTCCTGCATTTTTAGGTTATATAGTTTATTGAACAAAAGGTCGCGCTTACATACCTTGGCTTCATCGGTCCCTTCGTGTAGCTCTACTAGCTTTGTCCATAGGTCCTTTGCGCTGATGAAGGGGCCGACGCGATTTAACTCCTCCTTGGACAAGCCGCATTGGAGGATTTGTGTTGCCTTGGCATCGGCTTCGACTTGTCGTTTTGTTGCAACGGTCCATTGATCATAATCCAAGGAGTCACCCACTTCATTAGTCGGAAGTGTGAAACCCGTTTGAATTATGATCCACATCTCGATTTGGGTTTTGAGAAAGCATTCCATCCGACCTTTCCAGTAACGGAAATCATCTCCGTTGTAAAACGGAGGTCGGACGGTGCTAAAACCCTCGAGATGGGCCATTAGAACAAAAAGACAAGGAGACTAAAACGAAAACCTACCAACAACAAAAACACATGAAAGTACCAAGACTTGCGTCTTGGATTAGTAGTGCGGGAAATAAAAAGAAACAAACGAAAAATAGAAAGTTAAGCAAAGAAATAAGAAACTAAATAAAAAGTAAGTACTCACAACCTTCGATGTCCCCGAAAGGCTACTAAATGTCGATTTTTGAGGATGAAAACAGCTTGTTATGGGGGTAAACCCCAATAAGAAGTGTAGATCTCTGCGAGAGCTTCGATTTGGTGGGTAGATCGTTTCGTGAGTCCACTTGTAGCAAAAGTTATGTTCATTTGATCGTGAGGTACTCCGAAGGCAATCAATACTTGCAAAACAAAACCAAACGAAGAGTACCAAGACTTCATCTTGGATTAGTAGTGCGGGAGAAAAATTTAAATGAACGAAAAATAAATCTGTAAAAAATGTTAGATTGGTGGTTTCACCAAATCTAAGCGCCCCCGGCTCTGATACCAATTGTTGGATCGAAGCAGATCGCTAGAGGGGGGGGTGAATAGCGATAAAAACTTTTTCTTTTAAATCGTTCGGTAGACAATTAAACGCAGCGGAAATGTAAATAAAAACTAAATGAGACAAATAGTTTTTTTACTTGGTTCGTAGCCTTCGGCTACTACTCCAAGGCCCTAACGGTCCTAGACTATGTACGGAGGACAATTCACTAAAACACTCCTCGTTGGAGGTAGGAGTTTTACGATTACAAAAACCTTCGAAGCACAAGATAGAGAGACAAACCCTCTCTTCTATTAAAATGAAATGCAAAGGTAGAAAGCCTCGATTAACAAACGAATTGCAAGATTAAAAGAAATGACAAAACAAGATTATACCAACAACTCGAAGATAGGACTTAAACTAGGGTTGTTGGCGACTTCGCTTGTCGAGAGTTATGGAGAGTCGCAGTGTTGTGGAGGCTTTTGAGCACTTAGAATTGATGAGAAAACCCTAGGTTAGACCTCCTTTATAGCCTTTGAGCCCCTTTCGAGAGGAACCCTAGCCAATCACAATTGAGCACCACTCCTTGAAATGGTGATAAACCTTGACTCCTCGGTCGATCATTGACCATCACGATCCGATGGCCATCATCACGATCGATGGCAAAGATCCGAAAGTGCCGACTCGCAAATGATCGATTGACGGCAATGAGTCCTCTAAGTCGGCAAATGAATCGATGCTAGCTGCAAGGCAAAGTTAGCTTAACAAAAACATTATTTTGACGGCCTCTGACCGTCCGATCTCGACCTAGACCATCTATAGGATGTCTTTGGTCGGATCTACGCTTAAGGTCATCCCCGTAAAGAGGATACGACCTCACTTACGCTCGCACACACGAGCTTACCTCGATACTTACGTGTTGCTTTTGCTTCCGGCCTTCCACTTGATTCCTTCGGCTCCCTCCGAAGTCACTCGAGTGTCGCCCGACCACCGCGGCTTCCTCCGGGTGTCGCTAGCCTTCAGCTCCAGCTATAGCAATCTTCTGCACACTCGATTCAGCTTGTGAGATAACGACATGAGTTTAACTTTGTATCGTTTACTATAATCAAAACTCAGGTTCGACTTAGGTGCCTACTGCACCAACACTCTTTAGAGCTCGATTCGTGGAGTAGGAACCGTTCGGTTCCGAACCACATTATATCTCGTGTTGTGGTTATGTATCTTGTTGTTTATATTTGTTATTATCATTCCTCTGCGCTATCAAGATTGTAGACAATCAAACGCGAACAAATTCCATCGAGCATCGAAATACTATTCACCCCCCTCTAGCGGTCAACGAATCCTCTACAATTGGTATCAGAGTCCGAGGCTCTTCTACGGACTAACCGCCAGGACCAAGATGCTAGAGGGTGAAGAGGAACAAGATGGAGTTCGAAGGTAAATTAGGATGAGACATCTACACACTGCCTCCATATGACCAAGAAGATTTTCTGGCATGGAGGGAAAGAATGGAGAACTTCTTGATGATGGACATAGAAGATTGGTTTATCATCATGGAAGGCTTTGAACCTCCGAGGGATAAGAAGGGAGAGGTCCTAAAATTGAAGAAGTGGACCCAAGAGCAATGCCAAAAGTTCAAGACTGAAGTTAAGGTAACAAAACTTTTGGAAGATTTAATCCCTAATGATATTTTGTGCAAGCTAGGGGATTACATGGATGCCAAGGAGCTATGGAGCAAATTGGAAAGATTCCATGAGGAGCCTCACTCAATCCAAGAAGAAAAGGAAGAGGAGGAAGAGAGCTCATCCTCACAAGCAAGTGAGGATTCAGAAGTTGAGGAGGAGTCAACTTCCGGGTCGGTGGAAGAGGAAGAGGGAGAATTGGAGGAGACCTCCACCTCTAGGATTGAGGGGGAGGAGATTAGAGCATCCTCAACACCGGAGTAACAAGAAGAACCATCTACATCCGGTCGAGAGGAAGAGCAAGCTCAAGAGACCCTCACCACCACCCTAGGTAACTCGAGCATGTTGATTAAAAATAAAAACCATATAATATGCTTTGAGTGTAGGGAATCTGGGCACTATAAGAGTAAGTGCCCAAAAAGAGTAAGGAAAGCTCCACCGACGCCTAAAAGTCAAGAAAAGTCAAAGGATGCCGATGTCCCCACCAAGAAGAGCAAGGAGCACGTGGTGTACTTCAAATGCCGACAACCGAGACACTATAGGAGCCAATGCCCTAGGAGGAAAGGAGAAGCTACACATGTAGGGGGAGCCTGTAAGGTAAACCCTAAGGAAAAATTCAATAATGCTTCTACTTTAAGTTATAGGCAAAAGCATGCTAGGAATTTTAATTCTCTTGCAATTTATCATAAAGAGCATGCTAGAAATAGGGAATATTATTTAGGAGCTAAGAAAGTCAACCTTAGGAATAAGGAAAAATTTGGGACTAATGTCCCTAAAAATATTTTACCTAAGGCATCTATTAGAAAAATTGAGGACCATCTAGGTTTTAATCCTAAATGGACTAGACATATGCCTAGAAAGAACAATGCCCAAAGATTAAATCAAAATTCTAAAATTGGGCAATTAGAGTTGGAAAATTAAGCCTTGAGGTCAAGGCTTGAGAAACTTGAAAAGACCCTTGCAAAAATGACAAATCAAGTGCAAAGGTCAAATGGTCAAACTCTAGGGTCTAGAAGTCAAAGTCAAAACCTAGGGCCTAAGAGACAAGAGTCAACCAAGGGCAAGAAAAGTTTGGATCACAAACCTAAGCCTAAGGTGACTTATCATAGTATTCCATTTGATTATGGAACACAAACTAGGTCTAGAAAAGCCAAGGTCAATAGGGAAGTCATCCCTAAGGTTGACCAAGGTAGGTGCCTAGTGGCTAGGGTTTTGAAGAAACCTAGGAAAGCCACTAAGAAGGTTGCAAGGGGAGTTACCCCTAGAGTCAACCTAGGTAAGACCCAAATGACCAAGGCTAACAAGCCTAGAAGGGTCATTAGGAGGGTATCTAGGGAGGTCATCTCTAAGGAATACCTAGTAAACCCTAGGAGCTCAAATAGGTTTTGGGTTCCTAAGAGCGTGATCGATTCACGCTAGATGGGTTTAGGTGTGCCAACTTTAAATGGATGAGGTAGTTAACCTAACCATGGTAAAGGTGACACTTTAGGTAATTTTCAAGGTTATGGATACCTTGGAAATAGATTTGAATAATAATCCTAAAATATTTTAGGATGTGCCAATATATTTTTGGGATCATGAAAAATCAATTAAAATTGACACATTTTAGGTTTAGAGGTTGTAGGGTGCCATTTTGGGTTTTTGGCACATTTTGGGAAATTTGGATAATATGACAAAATATACTTAATAATGACAAATGACAACCAATATTAAATTTTAGGTATTATTATACCTATACATTTTATGTGCCATATTTTGTTTGCTATATAACATGCCATGACATCATATTTTTTTTAACCATTTAAGATGTCATGATCATGTTTAGGATTAAGGTTTAATATCATGTGTTTTTAGATTACATCATATGCCATGACATCATGATCATTGGCCATGCTTAATTATGCTTTCATTTATGCCATGATCATTCATGCATTTAATTTGATTAAAATTGAGTTAAGGACAATGACTTGACTTGAAGTCCCATTTTTAAGGGAATCAAGTAGTGTTGCCTTAGAAAATGCATGAAACCCTAGATTAGGAGAACGAAACCCACATCTCACATCACATTGACATGTATGTGTATTTTATACACCCTAGATACATGTGAGATGCTAGGATATGAGTTAAGTTCAAGGTGCATAGTTTTTGCATCTAGATGAACTAAAACTCATTTTTTACTAAATGTGGATCATTGAGAAAGCGAGTGTACAAGTCATGTACATTAAGCCCAAGGAATATGATCCAATATAGGTTTTCAAAATCATTTTAAAATCCTTTTAGAAAACCTTTGTGAACTCTATCTTTTGATAGCAATCACCATTGATGAAGTTGATACAAAGTGAGCTAAAACATTGAAGTTTTTCTTCACTTTTGAACTTTGTATCAATTTCGATATTTTGTGGATAAAATATTTTTCCAACATTTTTCACCAATTGTATGTGTCATAAGTATCATACGTATGAATTTTCATGATTTTTCGATATACGTAGAATTACTTATGAATATCTGAATTTCATTTCTGATAATTGAAATTCTGATATTTCAGTTATCAGCCGACTGCCCTTGTTGGCAGTCGACTGATGGATACGATAGTCGACTGATCTCTGATAGAGTCGACTGCCAGGTTGATTTCGGGAAAAACAAGGTTATTTAGCTCGTTTTCAGCTACGATAAAGTTCCCTAACCACTCCTAACCCTAGGATGTGCTTTGGGAAGCATTATGAAGGGTGAAAATCCATTGGATATGGATTAGGAGAGTTGTTAGGGTGATGTATCAAATTTAAGGGGTTGGAAAGTTCAATGTTGAACTATGAACCTTATTTTTGATGGTTTAGAGTTCCTATTAGCTTAGAGACTTCCCAAAAACATTGTTGGTGCAATGTTCAAGGGGGAGCAAGCCTTTAGGGGGAGGTATCTATCATGGGATGTTGGATGGTATTTTTTCTCATGAGAAGGAAAATGGAATTTTGAGATACCCAATTTGGAAATTGGGAGAGTGTATAGGATTGCCTCTCTTGAGTGATATGAGACTTATCACTAGGAAGATTGTAGGCATCTGAGGTATTTTTGGACTAAGGGGAAGATTGTAAGATCTCATTGGGACATGAGACATTGACCTCATTGGAGAAGACCTTTTTGATGTTAGTCAAAAAGGGGGAGAATATTTGGGGGAATTTATGAAATTACCAATTTGGGATAATTGGTAAGAAGATTTGAGTTAGTGTTCTAACTCAAAGGTATGTGTTTTTGTCAAACATTAAAAAGGGGGAGATTGTTGGTGCAATCAACCCAGGTCACGATTGACCGGACTCGAGTTTGACTAGAGCGATGTTTTGATGTTTGACATGAAAGTTTGACATTGATGTCTGATAATGTTTTTGGGAGATTGTTGGCACAATCGACCCGGGCCATGATTGACCGAACTCGAGTTTGACTCGAGGGGATTTTGATGGTTGACTGGAGTTGACCATGTCATGAAAAGTCTAAGTCTTGAGTACTTGGCATGTAAAGTCCAAGCATGGGTCTTGGCATGGAAAGTCCAACATGGGTTGGCAAGTAAAGTCCAAGGGAGTAGTCTTGCCCATGTAAGTCCAAGTCATAAGTACTTGGCATTTGGAAAGTCCAAGGAGTTTGATATTGGCGGCGTAAAGTCCAAGGGTGAAGTCTTGGCAGTATAAGTCTAATGGTTGGCAACGTAAAGTCCAAGCGGAGTCTTGGCAGCGTAAGTCCAATGTGCTTTGGCGGTGTAGACACCGTTAGCATGACATAGCCGATGGAAGCACCTGAAGGCTAGCGTATGGATGGACAAGTCATGGATGACTTGGAGGGATCCGATAGGCGCGAGGCTGAAGGAGGTAGCTAGAAGGTTTAGGTCTAGGCTACGGGTGGTCTGGCAAGTATGGGGGCACCATACTTGGGTTAAACTTCATGTTTGAGATTAAAACCTCATGTTTGAGGTGTATCAGTCGATTGATATCATGTGGCAGTCGACTGGTGTGAGTCAACTATGGTTTGACTGCGGGGAGTGCCCTAGCGATCATTTGCTGAAGGTGGGCGATCGGTGATTGGCGATCGGCCCGATCTTGTGATCGGATCGGTGGTGCTCGGTATATCGATCACAGAATGGAGTCTGACTTGACTGCTGGGGTTAGCAGTCGAGTGAAGGCTCGATCAGTCAATTGATGGACATGATCAATCGACTGATATCATATCCGTTGGATTTTTCTAGCGTGGATTGCACTGTTGTCTCACAGCAATAGTGTCATCAGTCGACTGATGGATGATTTCTAGCCCAGGAAGCAACTTTAAATGGAGCTCATGGAGGAGGTTTGGAGCAATGATTTCTTGGATGTTCTTGAGGCAATTTGCTGCTGCAAATCAGGGTCTTCAACCACGGTTCAAGCTATCAACAAGCAAGCATTCAAAAGAGCATTTGTAAAGTTTTTCTTTGCATAGATTGTTGTATTCCTTTGTATTTGCTTGTTTTACTTTGTATTACTTAGTGTAATCTTTGTACGAGGTTTTTCCACCTCCGACATGTTGTCGAGAAGGAGTTTATTGTGGTGTTTGTGGCATCACTAGAGCTCTTTAGAGCTCGATCCGTGGAGTAGGAACCGTTCAGTTCCGAACCACGTTATATCTCGCGTTGTGGTTGTGTATCTTGTTGTTTATATTTCTTATTATCATTCCGCTGCACTAACAAGATTGTAGACAATTAAACGCGAACAAATTCCATCGAGCATCAAAACGTTATTCACCCCCCCTCTAGCGGTCAACGAATCCTCTACACTCTTATAGGGAGGAAGCCATTCTTCTCGTTGGGCACCGAGTAGTCGACTGATGCATGTCATCAGTCGACTGCGACTGTAGCTATTGCCTCACAGTGGCTTCATCCACGTTGGCATTTAGCCAATGGCTCCCCCATCAGTCGACTGATCAACCCTATCAGTTGACTGATAGAGCCATCAATCGAGTGATCCAGGTGATCAGTCGACTCTTAAACCCTCTGTGCCCGCGACCACCTTTAGTAGTCGACTGCTGTCCCTTGGCAATCGACTGATGGTGCAGCAGTCGACTGCTGGGCCAGAAGGCCATCAGTCGATCACCGATCGAGCACCAGTCGAGTGCCATCGACCCAAATCAGTCGATTGCTACCTATAGCAATCGACTGGTGTCAGGTAAAACCTCAAACAAACACTTGTTTGAGTATCCGACTGTCGGGTAAACCTCAAACCTGAGTTTGAGCATCCGACACTTGACTTATCCATTCGGCTAAGTTCACCTATGAGCTACCCCATCCGGGGTTACAATCGCTCAATCTCTCATCTCCCTTGGAGTCCCTCACCGAAGCTCTCTTCGTCTAGCCACGTCCGTTGGATGCACCAAGTGCACGACTTCACAATGTCATCCTTCGCATCTCGCCCTGAAGTCTGCTTCCTTTAGCTTCACTCCAATGCTCCTCGTCCGGCGATCCCTCGGATGCACCAAGCACATGGCTTCCGCAATGCCATCCTTCACCGACTCAAGGACCCGAGCCATGAGATGGTGAATCAACCAATACTAACATCAAGCTATCCCATGTGTGATTTACTAAGTCCTGCACAACTTAAACACACATATCAAATCATCATAACAATCTAACTTAAACCCTTTGTCATACACATCAAAACCACATCATACATGGGTTGATTGCCCTAACAATGACAAGTGTATGAAATACAAAGGTATATAATACCTAAGTGTTAGGCCAAAATTGCCATTTTCTAAAATTAAAATATTTTTTCATTAAACACAATTCTCCTAAGTGTGAAAAAAATCCAAAATGGTACACCATAACCTCTAAATTTAATTGTTCCAATTTTGATCAATTCTCCATACTTCTCAAATTTATTGGCACATCCTAAAATCCTTGAGGATTAAGTTTCAATTTCATTTCCAAAGTATTACATAACTTTGAAAATGTCCTAAAGTGCCAACTTTGCTATGGTTAGGTTAACTACTCATCCATTCAAGTTGACACACCCTAACTCATCTAGCATGGGGGAATTACACTCCTAGGAACCCAAAATCTATTTTAGCTCCTTGGGGTTACTAAGTACTCACTAGGAATATCCACCCTTAGTACCTTCCTAATGAACCTCTTAGGCTTAGAATCTTTGATCATTTGGGCCTTGTCAAGGTTAACCTTAGGGGTAACTCCCCTTGTAACCTTTTTAGTGACCTTCCTAGACTTCTTCGAAGCCTTAGTCACTTGACACTTACCATGATTAGCCTTAGGGATGACTTCTCTAGTAACCTTGGTTTTCCTAGACCTATGGGTAGTTCTATAGTCAAATGAAACACTATGGTAGGTCTCCTTGAGCTTAGGTTTATGACCCAAACCTTTCTTGCCCCTAGATGGTTCTTGCCTATTAACCCCTAGATTTTGTCCATTAGACCCCATAATTGATTTTTCATCTTTCTTAGGGTATTTTCTATTTTTTTTTAAGTTTTGACCTCAAAACTTGATTTTCTAATTCTAATTGCCCATTTTTTGAATTTTCATTGATTCTTTGGGAATTGTTCTTTCTTTTAGGCATATGCCTACCCCTCTTATGGTTAATACCTAAATAGTTCTCTACCTTCCTAATAGCTTCCTTAGGTAGAGTCGTCTTAGGGGTAGTGGTTCTAGAACTATCCTAAGTCCTAATTTCATGTGATTTAGCCCCTAAGCAATACGATTTATTTTTTGCATGCTTTTCATGATTATGCATAGTTGCGAGTGAATTGAAGGCATGTTTTTTGTTATAACATAAAGAAGGAGTATTATTTAAATTTACCTTAGGGTTTGCCTTAGCTCCCCCTACATGTGTAACTCCTCCCATGTTCTTGGTTTGCTTCCTCCCCCTAGGGCATTTAGTCCGATAATGACCATGTTGTTGACACTTGAAGCACACTACGTGTTCCTTGCTTTTCGGTCTTTGGGGTCTGACTACCTTGAGCTTCTCATCAGCCTTAGGTGGTACTTGTTGGTGCAATCGGCCCGGTCACGATTGACCAGACTCGAGTAGTGTTTTGATGTTTGACATTGATGTTTGATAATGTGTTGGGGAGATTGTTGGTGCAATCGACCCAGTTCATGATTTTGATGCTTGACGATAGTTTGACCATTGTCATGAGAGAAGTCCAAGTCTTGTGTACTTAGCATGGAAAGTCCAACATGGGTTAGCAAGGAAAGTCCAAGCTTGAGTCTTGGCATTTGGAAAGTCCAACATTGGGTTGACATGGAAAGTCCAAGGGTGTAGTCTTAGCCACGTAAGTCCAAGGGGGTAGTCTTGGCAGTGAAAGTCTAAGTCATGGGTACTTGGCATTTGGCAAGTCCAAGGGGTAATATTAGCGGCGTAAAGTCCAAGGGCAGAGTTTTGGCAGCATAAGTCCAATGGTTGGCGGTGTAAAGTCCAAGCGTGGTCTTGGCAGCGTAAGTCCAATGTGCCTTGGCGGTGTAGACATTGTTAGCATGACAATAGCCAATGGAAGCACTTGAAGGCTAGCGTATGGATGAACAAGTCAGGGATGACTTGGAGGGATCCGATAGGCATGAGGCAATGGAGGTGGCTAGAAGGCTTAGGTCTAGGCTAAGGGTAGTCTAGCAAGTATGAGGGCATCATACTTGGTGTTAAACCTCATCGATGAAGTTTTTTAGTCGATTGAGGTTATGGACCAGTCAACTGGTCAAGTGTTTTGACACTTAGCGGTAGAAGTCGACACTCAACGATCGGGACTATGACGGTGAGTCGACTAGGTTTGTTGTGGCAAAATGGCAGCCTAGATTATTGCCCGGCATTGGCGATTGGTGATCTGGCGATTGATCGCCATAGATGGCGATCGACCTCTTCGGGCCATTGCGAGCACAAAATGCTCCGTGGCGGCGAGTAATCGGCTACGCAAGCGGTGGCGATCGATGAGAGTCCCGTTGGACTTTTTCCAGCGTGGATCGAACCGTTGTCTCACAACAACAGTGTCATCAGTCGAACTGATATTTTTGGTAGTCGACTGCTAGGCGCGAAATCAGCCCGTTGCAAGTTAAAAGGAGCAGCTCGTGGAAGATTTCGGCATTGGTTCTTTGGGAGCTTTTTTGAGGCGATTTGAAGCCGAAGTGCAAGTGCATTTCAGGGTCCTTCAAGCTCATCCAAGCAACCAACAAGCAAGCGCTCAAAACCCTAGTTTGTAAAGTGTTCTTTACATTTCACTTTGTATTTGCTTGTATTTGTTTCTTATTATTGTAAGAATACTTGTACGAGGTTTCTCCGCCTCCGACTTGTTGTTGAGAAGGAGTATTTGTGATTAGTGGTGGTGTTTGCATCGCTAGGGCTCATTCGAGCCAAATCCGTAGAGTAGGAACCTTGAGGTTCTGAACCACGTTACATCTTCGTGTTGTGATTGTGTTTGTAAATTTTTTATTGTATTATTTCTATTTCCACTGCGTATAACAAGTTTTGTAGCAAGCACGATCGAGATCCATCTTCGATGAGGAAACACTATTCACCCCCCTCTAGCGGGTGCATAGGTCCTAACAGTACTTGCACTTTCTTCTTGGCCAATTTTGGGCACTTTCTTTTGTAATGCCCATTTTACCTACACTTGAAATACATAATATGATTTTTATCTTTAATCACTAGGTTTGAGTTACCTTCCTTGGTAGGGAAATTTTGGATTTCTTCTTCCTTTCTCTCGAATGTAAAAGCTTCTTCTTGCTCTTCCTCCGGTGTGGCAAGCCTCTCCTCCCCCTCAATCCTTGAAGTAGAGACTTCTTCAACCTTTTCTTCCTCCTCAGATGTCGAACACTCCTCAACCTCTGAATTCTCACATTCTTGAGCCGATGAGCATTCTTCGGCTTCATGGGATTTTTCTTCACTTGAGACCAGTGAGAGATTTTTGTGGAAGTCAACCAACTTATTCCATAATTCCTTAGCATTGTAGAGGATTCGGTGGCCGCTAGAGGGGGGTGAATAGCGTTGTCGTCGCTCGTTGATGGATCTCGAACGTGCTTGCTACAAGATGTTAATACGCAGTGGAAATACGAAATATACAAAATAAAAACACAAGCACAATCCACAACATGAGGATATAACGTGGTTCAGAACTGAATGATTCCTACTCAACGGATCGAGCTCAAACGAGCTCAAGCGATGCCAATCACACACCACTAAGACAATAACTCCTTCTCCGAACAATCCGAAGGTGGAGAAACCTCGTACAATAGTTCTTACAACAGTAAGAAATAAATACAAGTGATTACAATAATGAAATACAATGCAAGTAAAGAAAAATACTTTACAATTGCTCTTTTGGATGCTTTCTTTGTGGTTGCTTGAATTGCACTTGGAGACCCTGATTTGCAGTAACAAATCGCCTCAAAAGCTCTCAAGAAATGCTTGCAAAATCCTTCTCCACGAGCTTCCTTAATAGCTACTACCTGTGCTAGATTTTGCCTATCAGTCGACTGATCGGGACCATCAGTCGACTGATGACACTGTTGCTGTGAGACAACGGTGTGATCCACACTGGAAAAATACAACGGATAGGACATTAGTCGACTGATCATACACATCAATTGACTGATCGAGCCTTCACTTGACTGTTAACTCCAGAAGTCGAGTGAGACTCCATTATGTGCCTGAAATACTGAGCACCACTCGACTGATCACATATCAGTCGACTAATCGGTCCAGCAGTCGACTGCCCACCTTTGGCAGTCGACTGCTAGGGCACTCCCCGCAGTCAAACCCTAGTTGACTCACTCCAGTCGACTGCCCATAGGTCTTAGTCGACTGATACACCTCAAACATGAGGTTTTACCCCAAGTATGATGCCCCCATACTTGCTAGACCACCCGTAGCCTAGACCTAAGCCTTCTAGCCACCTCCGTCAGCCTCGCGCTTATCGCATCCCTCCAAGTCATCCATGACTTGTTCATCCATACGCTAGCCTTCAGCTGCTTCCATCGGCTATGTCATGCTAACGGTGTCCACACCGCCAAGGCACATTGGACTTACACTGCCAAGACTCCGCTTGGACTTTACGCTGCCAACCATTGGACTTATGCTGAAAAGACTTCACCCTTGGACTTTACGCCGCCAATATCAAACCCCTTGGACTTCTCAAATTCCAAGTACTCATGACTTGGACTTTCACTTGCCAAAACCCATGCTTGGACTTTACATGACAAGTACTCAAGATTTGGACTTTCCATGACATGGTCAACTCTAGTCAACCATCAAAATCCCCCTCGAGTCAAACTCGAGTCTGGTCAATAATGACCCGGGTCGATTGCACCAATAATCTCTCCCAAAACATTATTAGACATCAATGTCAAATATTAAAATATCACTCGAGTCAAACTCGAGTCCGGTCAATCGTGACCTGGGCCGATTGCACCAACAATCTCTCCCTTTTTGATGTTTGACAAAAACTCATACCTTTGAGTTAGAACACTAACTCAAATCTTCTTACCAATTATCCCAAATTGGCAATCCCATAAATTCTCCCAAACATTCTCCCCAAATATTCTCCCCCTTTTTGATTAACATAAAAAAGTTCTCTCCAAGGAGGTCAATATCTCATGTCCCAATGAGATCTTACAATCTCCCCCTTGGTCCAAAAATACCTAGGATGCCTACAATCTTCCTAGTGATAAGTCCCATATCACTTAAGAGAGACAATCCTACAAACTCTCTGAATTTCTAAATTGGGTATTTCAAAATTCCCATTTCTCCCCCTCATGAGAAAAAAATAACATCCATCATCCCATGATGGATACCTCCCCCTAAAGGCTTGCTCTCTCTTGACCATTGCACTAACAATGTCTTTGGGAAGTCCCTAAGCCAATAGGAGCTCTAAACCATAAAAAATAAGGTCTAAAGTAAGGTCTAAAGTTCAACATTGAACTTTCTCATACCTTAAATTTGATACATCACCTTAACAACTCTCCTAATCCATATCCAATGAATTTTCACCCTTTATAATGCTTCTTAAAGCATATCCTAGGGTTAGAAGTGGTTAAAGAATTTTAACGTAGCTGAAAATGGGCTAAACAACCTTGTTTTTCTCAAAATTATCTTGGCAGTCGACTTTATCAGGCATCAGTTGACTGCCATGCCCATCAGTCGACTGCCAACAAGGGTAGTCGACTGATAACTGAAAAATCTAATTTTCAGTTATCAGAATCGAATTTCAAAAAAGCATAAATAATTATATGTAATTTGAAAAATCATGAAACTTCATATGTATAATACTTATGACCAATACAATGGGTGAAAAATGTTAGAAAAATATTTTACCCATAAAATAACGAAATTGACACAAAGTTTAAAAGTGAAGAAAAATTTCAATGTTTTAGCTCACTTTGTATCAACTTCATCAATGGTGATTGCTATCAAAAGATAGACTTCCCCAAGGTTTTTCAAAATGATTTTAAAATAGTTTTAAAACCTTATATTGGATCATATTCTTTAGGCTTAATGTACATGGCTTGAACATAATCTTTCCCAATGATCCACCACATGATTTTAGATGAGTTTGAGTTCATCTAGATGCAAAAACTATGCACCTTGAACTTAACTCATATCCTAGCATCTCACATGTATCTAGAGTGTATCAATACACATACATGTCAATGTGATATGAGATGTGAGTTTTGTTCTCCTAATCTAGGGTTTCATGCATTTTCTAAGGCAACCCTACTTGATTCCCTTATAAATGGGACTTCAAGTCATGCCATTGTCCTTAAATCAATTTTCATCAAATTAAATGCATGAGATGATCATGACATAAATGATAGCATAATTAAGCATGAACAATGATCATGATGTCATGACATATGATTGAACTTAAGCATACATGACATTTAACCTTAATCCTACACATGATCATGACATATTAAATGATTAAAAGTAGATATGATATCATGACATGTTATATGACAAACAAAACATGACCAATAAAATATATAGGTATAATAATACCTAAATTTTAATATTAGTTGTCATTTGTTATAATTAGTCTCATTTTGCCATATTATCAATTATTCCCAAAGTGTGCCAAAAACCTAAAATGACACACTAAGACCTCTAAACCTAAATTGTGTCAATTTGATTGATTTTTCATAATCTTCAAAGTATATTGGCACATCCTAAAATCTTTTAGGATTAGAAATCAAACCTATTTCCAAGGTATCCATAACCTTGAAAATAACCTAAAGTGTCACCTTTACCATGGTTAGGTTAACTACCCATCCATTTAAAGTTGACACACCTAAACTCATTTAGCGTGAATCGATCACGCTCTTAGGAATCCAATACCTATTGGAGCTCCTAGGGTTTACTATAGGGATGACCTCCCTAGATACCCTCCTAATGACTCTTCTAGGCTTGTTAGCCTTGGTCATTGTGGTCTTGCCTAGGTTAACTCTAGGGGTGACTCCCCTTGTAACCTTCTTAGTGGCTTGCCTAAGTTTCCTTGAAACCCTAGCCACTAGGCACATACCTTGGTTAGCCTTAGGGATAGCTTCCCTAGTAACCTTGGTCTTCCTAGATCTAGTTTGAGTTCCATAATCGAATGGAACATTGTGGTAGGTCTTTTTGGGCTTAGGCTTGCCCTTGGATGGTTCTTGTTTTCTAGGTCTTTGACTTTGACTTCTAGACCCTAGAGTTTGACCATTTGACCTTTGCATTTGATTTATCATTTTTGCAAGGGTCTTTTCAAGTTTCTCAAGCCTTGACCTCAAGGCTTGAATTTCAACCTCTAATTGCTCAATTTTTGAATTTTGATTTAATCCTTGGGCATGGTTCTTCCTAGGCATATGCCTAGTCCATTTGGGATTAAAACCTAGGTGGTCTTCAATTTTTCTAATAGATTCCCTAGGTAAGGTTTTTCTAGGGACATTAGTCCCAAATTTCTTCTTATTTGAGAAATTAACATTCTTAGCACCTAGACAAAAGTATTTATTGTTTCTAGCATGCTTTTCATGTACAATTACAAGATTGTTAAAATTATTCCTAGCATGCTTTTTGACATTTAAATTAGAACTAGAAGGTGCATTGATGAAATATATCTTAGGGTTAGCCTTAGCTCCCCCTATATATGACGCTCCTTCCTTATCTTTGATTTCCTTCTTCCTAGGGCATTAACTTTGATAGTGCCCCTTCTTATGACACTTGAAGCATACTAAGAGCTCCTTGGTCTTCTTGGTGGGGACACCGACATCCTTTGACTTTTCTTGACTTTTAGGTGCCGGTGGACTTCTCTTGACCTTCTTTGGGCACTTGCTCTTATAGTGCCCAAACTCCCTACACTCAAAACACATTATATGAATTTTATTTGAAATTGAAGTGTTTGAGTCACCTAGGGTGGTGGTGATGGTCTCTTGAGCTTGCTCTTCCTCTCGATCGGATGCAGATGGTTCTTCTTGTTGCTCCGGTATTGAGGATGTCCTAATCTCCTCCCCCTAAATCCTAGAGGTGGAGACTTCTTCCACCGATCCGGAAGTTGACTCCTCTTCAACTTCCAAATCCTCACTTGCTTGTGAGGATGAGGATTCATCTTCGGCCTCCTCTTCTTGAGCCGGTGACGGGTCTTCATGGAGCTTGACCAATTCACTCCAAAGCTCCTTGGCATCCATTCAATCCCCTAGGCTACACACGATATCATTAGGAATTAGATCAAAAATAAATTTTACTACCTTCTTATTTTTATCAAATTGTTGGAGTTGCTCCTCGGTCCATCTCTTCTTCTTGAGGAAGCCTCCCTTTGGTCCTCTTAGATATTCAAATCCCTCATCATCAAAAAATCTTCAATCCTAGCTTTCCATTGGTTGAAGCCCTCTTGTCCATAGAAAGCATACGGGACCGGTGTATTGATGTCCCATCCAAGTTGTTCTTCAACTTTCATCTTTCCCTCTAGCATCTTTGCTCCCGGCAGTTAGTCCGTAGAAAAGCCCCAGGCTCTGATACCAAATGTAGAGGATTCGGTGACCGCTAGAGGGGGGGTGAATAGCGTGTTTCGAAGCTTGATGGAATTCGTTCGCATTTGATCATCTATAATCTTGTTAGCACAACAAAATGATAATAACAAATATAAACAACAAGATACACAACCACAACGCGAGATATAACATGGTTCAGAACCGAATGGTTCCTACTCCACGGATCGAGCTCAAACGTGCTCTAGCGATGCGTAGACACATCACTAATAACAATATCTCCTTCTCGACACAAATTGGAGGTGGAGAAACCTCTTACAACAATAAGAAGTAAATGCAAGCTAATACAAGTAAACTACACAAATACAAGCAAAGAAAACTTTACACGATGTGCACTTGAGCACTTGATTTTAGTTGCTTGAAGAGTAGCCTTGGAGACCCTGAATTGTTGGTGCAATCGGCCCAGGTCACGATTGACCAGAACTCGAGTTTGGCTCGAGTGATGTTTTGATGTTTCGACAAAAACATATGACAATGTAATTGTCATGGGAAAGTCCAAGTCTTGAGTACTTGGCACAAGGAAAGTCCAAGCATGGGTCTTGGCATGAAAAGTCCAACATGGGTTGGCAAGGAAAAGTCCAAGCTTGAGTCTTGGCATTTGAAGTCCAAGGGGTTTGGTATTGGCTACGTAAAGTCCAAGCGGGAGTCTTGGCGGCGTAAGTCCAATGTGCCTTGGCGGTGTAGACACCGTTAGCATGACATAGCCGATGGAAGCCCCTGAAGGCTAGCGCGATGGATGAACAAGTCATGGATGACTTGGAGGGATCCGAGAAGCGTAAGGCTGATGGAGGTGGTTAGAAGGTTTAGGTCTAAGCTAAGGGTGGTCTAGCAAGTATGGGGGTACCATATTTGGGCTAAAACCTCATGTTTGAGGTGTGCCAGTCGACTGGTGCCATGTGGCAGTCGACTGGAGTAGTCAACTAGGGTTTGACTGTGGGAATTGCCCTAGCAATGATCGCCCATAGATGAGCGAGTGATTGGTCGAGCGATTGATCGATCTTGTGATCGCTTGATCGATGCTCGATTTCAAGGCACGAATGGAGTCTCACTCGACCGTGGACGAGCTTGAGTGATGGCTTATCGATCGATGGTCATGATTGGATCGATGTCCTAGCCGCTGGATTTTTCAGCGTGATTACACCGTTGTCTCAAAGAACAGCAGTGATCGGGCCGATCGATGGTCCCGAGCAATGATCGATCGACCTTTCCAAAGAGTTTAAAGCTATAAAAGGAGCTCGTGATGGAGAAAAAGGCATCCGGTTTTTGAGAGCTTTAGGGGCGATTTGTTGTTGCAAATCAGGTCTCCAAGTGCTAATCAAATAACCAAGCAATCAAGCAATCAAAAGCAAGAGTTGTAAAGTTTTTCTTTACTTGTCTTTCATATAAATTGTTGTAATTGCTTGTTTTAGTTTCTTACTATTGTAAGATTACTTGTAAGGGGTTTCTCCGCCTCCGACTTGTGTCGAGAAGGAGTGTTTATTATAGTGGTGTGTGATTGGCATCGCTAGGATTCGTACGAACCCGATCCGTGGAGTAGGAACCGTTCGGTTCCGAACCACGTTAAATAATTGTGTTTGCGTGTGGTTAATTGTTTTGTTATTGCTTTCATTACTATTCCGCTGCGTACTAACGAAATTGTAGAGACGAACACGCGATCGAATTCCATCACACGTCGCTATTCACCCCCCTCTAGCGACCTCAAATCTCCTACAATTGGTATCAGAGCCCCGGGCTCTTCTACAGATTAACCGCTGGGAGCTAAAAGGCTAGAGGGAAGATGGAATTCCAAAACAAGCTTGGATGGGACATCAACACTCCACCGCCATATGATCAAGAAGACTTTTTGGCGTGGAGAACAAGAATGAAGACTTTCTTTATGATGGATATAGAGGATTGGTTCATCCTCGTAGAAGGTTTTGAACCCCCTCGGGATAGGAAGGGATAAGTCCTCAAGTTGAAGAAATGGACCCAAGAGCAACGACAAAAATTCAAAACCGAAGCTAAGGTAACAAAACATTTAGAAGATTTGATACCTAATGATGTTTTATCTAGGCTAGGTGAATATCTTGATGCCAAGGAGCTATGGGACAAATTAGTCAAGTTCAATGAGAAGCCTCAGTTGGTACAAGTAGAAGAAGACAAGGAAGAGGATGAAGAGAGTTCATCTTCCTCACGAGCAAGTGAGGAATCAGAAGTTGAAGAGGAGTCAACTTACGGATCGGTGGAAGAAGAAGTAGAAGACACCTCCACCTCTAGCATTGAGGGGGAGGAAAGAATATCCACTCCGGAGCAACAAGAGAAAGCTTCGACATATAGTCAAGATGAAGAAGCTCCAATTCCGGTCTCAATTAACCAAGGTAACTCAAACACTCTAATTTCAAATAAAATCCATATATCATGTTTTGAGTGTAGGGAGTATGGGCACTATAAGAGCAAGTGCCCAAAGAAGGTTAAGAAGACTCCTCCGGTGCCTAAAAGTCAACAAAAGTCAAAGGATGCCGGTTCCCCATCACCTAAAGACAAGGAGCACATCATTTGCTTTAGATGTCGGCAACCGGGGCATTACCGAAATCAATGTCCTAGGCGGAGCAAAAAGACCCAAGAAGGAGCATCACAAGTAGGGGGAGCTACTAAGGCAAACCCTAAGGTATATTTTCATAATGCTCATTCTTTAAATTCTAAGCAAAAGCATGCTAGAATTAATTCAAATAACTTTCCTATTACTCATGAATCAAAGCATGCTAGGAATGATAACTATAGATCTAGTTCAAAGAAGGAGAAATTTGGGACTAATGTCCCTAGAAATGTCATTCCTAAGAAAGCACTTAAGAAAATTGAAAACCATTTAGGTATCAATCCCAATAAGGGTAGATATATGTCTAAGGTGAATGGTAATGCCCAAAAACCTAATCAAAAATTATTTGGGCAATTAGAATTAGAGAACCAAGCCTTAAGGTCAAGGATTGAAAAACTAGAAAAGACCCTAAATAAGATACAAAATCAATTTCAAGGGTCTAATGGTCAAAGTGAAGAGTCAAGATCTCAAAGTCAACATCTAGGACCCAAAAGACAAAAGTCAACCAAGAGCAATCAAGGTTTGGGTCACAAACCTAAGCCTAAGGTGGCTTACCATAATGTTCCATTTGATTATGGAACACAAACTAGGTCTAGGAAGACCAAGGTCAATAGGGAAGTCATCCCTAGAGTTGACCAAAGTGTGTGCCTAGTGGCTAGGGTTTCCAGGAAACCTAAGGTAGCTACTAAGAAGGTTACTAGGGAGGCAATCCCTAAGGTTAACCATGGTAAGACCTCCATGACCAAGGCTAATAAGCCTAGGAGGGTCATTAGGAAGGTATCTAGGGAGGTTATCCATAAGGAATACCTAATTAATTCAATGAGCTTAAATAAATTTTGGGTTCCAAAGAGCGTGATTGATTCACGTTAAATGGGTTAGAATGTGTCAACCATGATTGGATGGGTAGTTAACTCAACCATGGTAAAGGTGGCACTTTAGGTTATTTTCAAGGTTATGGTTACCTTGGAAATACATTTGAGCTTTAATTCTAAAAGATCTTAGGATGTGCCAATATATTTTTGAAATCATGAAAATCAATAAAATTGGCACAATCTAGATTTAAAGGTCATAGTGTGTCACTTTGATCTTTGGCACACTCTAGGAATCAATGTATCAAGAGAAGTGTGTTTAAGGTATAGAAGTTACATGAAGAGTGATACTCAAGTACCACACACCTTGATGTCTTGTACTTACCATGCTTCATGTGTTTTACCATGTGTTTGTTGGTGCAATCGGCCTAGGTCATGATTGACCAGAACTCGAGTTTGACTCAAGTGATGTTTTGATGTTCGACAAAAACATATGACAATGTAATTGTCATGGGAAGTCCAAGTCTTGGGTACTTGGCATGGAAAGTCCAAGTGGGACACTTGACATTTGGTAAAGTCCAAGCATGGGTCTTGGCAATGGAAAGTCCAAGTGGGACACTTGGCATTTGGGAAAGTCCAAGCATGAGTCTTGGCATGAAAAGTCCAACATGGGTTGGCAAGGGAAAGTCCAAGCATGGGTCTTGGCATGGAAAGTCCAAGCATGGGTCTTGGCATAAAAAGTCCAACATGGGTTGGCAAGGGAAAGTCCAAGCTTGAGTCTTGGCATTTGAGAAGTCCAAGGGTTTGATATTGGCGGCGTAAAGTCCAAGCGGGAGTCTTGGCAGCATAAGTCCAATGGTTGGCGGCGTAAAGTCCAAGCGGAGTCTTGGCGGCGTAAGTCCAATGTGCCTTGGCGGTGTAGACATCGTTAGCATGACATAGCCGATGGAAGCACCTGAAGGCTAGCGCGATGGATGAACAAGTCATGGATGACTTGGAGGGATCCGAGAGGCGTGAGGCTGATGGAGGTGGCTAGAAGGCTTAGGTCTAGGCTAAGGGTGGTCTAGCAAGTATGGGGGAACCATACTTGGGCTAAAACCTCATGTTTGAGGTGTGTCGGTCGTGCCATGTGGCGGTCGGTGGGTCAACTAGGGTTTGGTATGGGAAGTGGCCTAGCGATCATGCCGGTGGGCGGTCGGTGATGGCTCAGCGATCGGCCCGATCGTGTGATCGGTCGGTGGTGCTCGAAATCGACCAGAATGGAGTTGAGACTCTGGTCGGTGAGGACTCCATCGATCGGTGACGATGAATCCGTTGGACTTATCCGGCGTGGATCTGGCCGTTGTCTCCGCGACAACATGGCATCGATCGTGATGGTCCGATCGATCGTGATCGACTTTTTGACCTGAGTTGAAGCTTTATAAGGAGCTCGTGATGGAGGAAATTGGCATGGTTCTTTGAGGCGATTTGGGGCGAGTTGCTGCTGCAATTTAGGGTCTCCAAGTGCTACTCGATCAACCTAGCGATCAAGCATTCAAGAGCATTTGTAAAGTATTTTTCTTTACTAGTCTTGCTTTGTATTTCATTGTATTTGCTTGTAGCTTTTGATTATTGTTGTAATCATCTTGTACGAGGTTTCTCAGCCTCCGGACTGTTCCGAGAAGGAGTGTTTATTATAGTGGTGTGTGATTGGCATCGCTAGGGTTCGTACGAACCCGATCCGTGGAGTAGGAACCGTTTGGTTCCGAACCACGTTAAATAATTGTGTTTGCATGTTGTTAATTGTTTCGTTATTGCTTTCATTACTATTCCGCTGCGCGCTAACGAAATTGTAGAGACAACCACGATCGTATTCCAACTACGAACGAACACTACGCTATTCACCCCCCCTCTAGCGGCCTCAAATATCCTACAATTGGTATCAGAGCCTGGAGCTCTTCTACGGACTAACCGCCGGGAGCTAAGACAAAAGGCTAGAGGGTGAAGATGGAAGAACCATTGGGATGGGATATCAACACCCCAATTCCCTATTCCTTCTATGGACAAGAAGGATTTAGACAATGGAAGGCAAGAATTGAGGACTTCCTAATGATGAGGGATTTCGAAGAATGGTCCATTTTAATTGAAGGATATAGCTATCCAAGAGGACCAAAAGGTGGATTCCTCAAGAAAAAGAGATGGACCGAAGAACAAGTTCAAGCCTTCGAGAAAATTGAGAAGGTAATGAAGTTTTTAATTGACTTAATGCCTAACAATATTTTGTGTATGTTAGGTAATTATGTAGATGCAAACGAGCTATGGAGCCAAGTGGCCAAGCTTCATGATAGCCCATCAACGGTCCAAGAGGAAGGGACCGAAGAGGCTAATGCATCATCTTCACAAGAAAGTGAGGATTCGGAGGTTGATAGGGAATCAACATCCGGATCTAAGGAGGAAGAAGAAGTGGAAAAAGCATCCAGCTCTTGGATTGAGGGGGAGGAAGTTAGACCATCCATTTCGGAGCAAGAGCAAAGTCAAGAAGAAGCTTCTACTTCCGGTCAAGAAGAAGAGCAAGCTCAAGCCTCCACCACGACCCTAGGTAACTCAAACATATCAATTTGTAATAAAAATCATATCATATGTTTTGAGTGTAGGAAGCAAGGACACTACAAGAGCAAGTGTTCTAAAAGAGTCAAGAAGACTCCATCCGTGCCAAGAGTCAATGTAGCCGGTGTCCCCACTAAGAAAAGCAAGGACCAAGTGATATGCTTCAAATGCTGACAACCGGGGCACTATAGGAGTCAATGCCCAAAGGGGGAAAAGAAGGGGGAAAAGAAGAGGCAAAAGGGAGCTTCACAAGTAGGGGGAGTCTCCAAGGCAAACCCTAAGGTATATTTCAATAATGCACCTTCTAAATTTAAAAGTCAAAAGTATGCTAGTAATTTTAATTCTCTTGCAATTCACCATGAAAAACATGCTAGAGATAAATATTTTTGCTTAGGTGCTAAAAATGTCCACTTAGATAATAAGAAGAAATTTGGGACTAATGTCCCTAAAAATAATTTATCCGAGGACAAAACTAGGTCAAATAACTCAAGACCAATTCTACCTAGGGAATCAATTAAGAAAATAGGGGATCATCTAGGTTTTAATCCCAAGTGGACTAGGCATATGCCTAGGAAGTCCCATGCCCATGGTTTAAATCAAAACTCTAAAATTGGGCAATTAGAAATTGAAAACCAAGCCTTGAGGTCAAGGCTTGAAAAACTTGAGAAGACCCTTAGGAACATACAAAACACATTTAAAGGGTCAAATGATCAAAAGTCTAGGTCCAAATCTCAAAGTCAACACTTAGGACCTAAGAGTCAAAAGTCAACCAAGGGAAAGCAAGGTTTGGGTCACAAACCTAAGCCTAAGGTGGCTTATCATAGTGTTCCATTTGATTATGGAACACTAACTAGGTCTAGGAAGACCAAGGTCAATGAGGAAGTCATCCCTAGGGTTGACCAAAGGTTGTGCCTAGTGGCTAGGGTTTCTAGGAAACCTAGGGTGGCCACTAAGAAGGTTGCAAGGGGAGTTACCCCTAGAGTCAACCTAGGTAAGACCACAATGACCAAGGTTAACAAGCCTAGGAGGGTCATTAGGAAGGTATCTAGGGAGGTTATCCCTAACGAATACCTAATTAACCCTAGGAGCTCAAATAGGTTTTGGGTTCCTAAGAACGTGATTGATTCACGCTAGATGGGGTTAGGGTGTGCCAACCTTGATTGGATGGGTAGTTAACTCAACCATGATAAAGGTGTCACTTTAGGTTATTTTCAAGGTTAGGGTCACCTTGGAAATACATTTGAGTCTTAATCCTAAAAGATTTTAGGATGTGCCAATATTATTTGAGAAGTTTGATAAAATGATCAAATTGGCACAATTTAGGTTTAGAGGTTGGTGTGCCATTTTGGGTTTTTGGCACACTTGGGAGAAAAGTAGAAATATGGCAAAATATGATGAATTATATCAAATGGCAATTAATATTAAGATTTAGGTATTATTATACCTATATATTTTATATGCCATGCTTTGTTTGCCATATAACATGTCATGACATCATGCTTACTTTTATTCATTGTATATGTCATGTTCATGTTTTAGGATTAAGGTTTTAAATGTCATGTGTTTTTAGATTTTATCATATGCCATGACATCATGATCATTGGTCATGCTTAATTATTGCTATCTTTATGCCATGATCATTTCATGCATTAAATTGATTAAAATTGAACTAAGGACAATGACATGACTTGAATTCCCATTCATAAGGGAATCAAGTAGGTTTGCCTTAAAAAATGCATGAAACCCTAGATTAGGGAGAACAAAACCCACATCTCACATCCAATTGACATGTATGTGTATTTATACACCCTAGATACATGTGAGATGCTAGGATATGAGTTAAGTTCAAGGTGCATAGTTTTTGCATCTAGATGAACTAAAACTCATCTTATTTCATTTGTGGATCATTGGGAAAGCTTGTGTACAAGTCATGTGCATAGAGCCCAAGAAATATGATCCAAAATAATATTTTGAAAATATTTTAAAATCATTTTGAAAAAACCTTGGTGAAGTCTATCTTTTGATAGCAATCACCATTAATGAGATTGATACAAAGTGAGTTTAAACTTTAAAGTTTTTAGTCACTTTTGGATTTTGTATCAATTTTGCTATTTTATGGCAAAATATTTTTCAAATATTTTTCACCCATTGTATTGGTCATAAGTATTATACGTATCAAATTTCATGATTTTTCGATATATGTATAATTAGTTATGATTTTCTAAAACTCATTTCTGATAACTGAAAATCGAGATTTTCAGTAATCAGTCGACTGATTTCTGAATCACATGACTGATAGCCTGATTTCGGGGTAACCAAGGTTGTTTAACCCGATTTCAGCTGCGGTTAAGGTCCCTAACCACTCCTAACCCTAGGATATACTTTGTGAAGCATGATGAAGGGTGAAAATCCATTGGATATGGATTGGGAGAGGTGTTTAGGGTTTGTATCAATTTTAAGGTGTTGGAAAGTTAAATGTTGGATTTCTAACCTTAATTTTGATGGCTTAGAGTTCCTATTGGCTTAGGGACTTCCCAAGGACATTGTTGGTGCAATGGTCAAGGGGGAGCAAGCCTTTAGGGGAGGTATCCATCTTGGGATGATGGATGTGTTTTTCTCCTTGAAGAGGAGAAGTTATTGGGAGAGTATCATCAATTGGGAAAATTGATGGATTTTTGATACCCAATTTGGAAATTGGGAGAGTGAATAGGATTGTCTCTCTTGAGTGATATGTGACTTATCACTAGGAAGATGGTAGGCATCCTAGGTATTTTTAGACCAAGGGGGAGATTGTAAGATCTCATTGGGACATGAGACATTGACCTCCTTGGAGAGAAGACCTTTTTGATGTTAGTCAAAAAGGGGGAGAATGTTTGGGGGAGAACATTTGGAGAATGTTTAAGATTACCAATTTGGGATAATTGGTAAGGGATTTGAGTTAGTGTTCTAACTCAATGTTTTGTTTGGTTTTTGTCAAACATCAAAAATGGGGAGATTGTTGGTGCAATCGGCCCAGGTCACGATTGACCAGGACTAGAGTTTGACTTGAGTGATGTTTTGATGTTCGACAAAAACATATGACAATGTAATTGTCATGGGAAGTCCAAGTCTTGGGTACTTGGCATGGAAAGTCCAAGTGGGACACTTGGTATTTGGTAAAGTCCAAGCATGGGTCTTGGCAATGGAAAGTCCAATATGAGTTGACAAGGGAAGTCCAAGTGGGACACTTGGCATTTGGGAAAGTCCAAGCATGAGTCTTGGCATGAAAAGTCCAACATGGGTTGGCAAGGGAAAGTCCAAGCATGGGTCTTGGCATGGAAAGTCCAAGCATGGGTCTTGGCATAAAAAGTCCAACATGGGTTGGCAAGGGAAAGTCCAAGCTTGAGTCTTGGCATTTGAGAAGTCCAAGGGTTTGATATTGGCGGCGTAAAGTCCAAGCGGGAGTCTTGGCAGCATAAGTCCAATGGTTGGCGGCGTAAAGTCCAAGCAGTGTCTTGGCAGCGTAAGTCCAATTTGCCTTGGCGGTGTAGACATCGTTAGCATGACATAGCCGATGGAAGAACCTAAAGGCTAGCGCGATGGATGAACAAGTCATGGATGACTTGGAGGGATCTGAGAGGCGTGAGGCTGATGGAGGTGGCTAGAAGGCTTCGGTCTAGGCTAAGGGTGGTCTAGCAAGTATGTGGGAACCATACTTTGGCTAAAACCTCATGTTTGAGGTGTGTCAGTCGACTGGTGCCATGTGGCAGTCGACTGGACCGAGTCAACTAGGGTTTGACTGTGGGAAGTGGCCTAGCAGTCGACTACCAGAGGTGGGCAGTCGACTGATGGCTCGAGCAGTCGACTGATCGTGTGATCAGTCGACTGGTGCTCGAGAAATCGACCACAGAATGGAGTCGAGACTCGACTGGTCGAGTGAGGACTCCATCAGTCGACTAATGGGTATGATCAGTTGACTGATAGTAGATCCATTGGACTTATCCAGCGTGGATCTAGCCGTTGTCTTACGACAATAGTGGCATCAGTCGATTGATGGTCCCGATCAGTTGACTGATCGACTTTTTCCAGCATAGGTTGAAGCTTTATAAGGAGCTCGTGATGGAGGAAATTGGCATGGTTCTTTGAGGCGATTTGGGGCGAGTTGCTGCTGCAATTCAGGGTCTCCAAGTGCTACTCGATCAACCTAGCGATCAAGCATTCAAGAGCATTTGTAAAGTGTTTTTATTTACTAGTCTTGCTTTGTATTTCATTGTATTGCTTGTAGCTTTTGATTATTGTTGTAATCATCTTGTACGAGGTTTCTCCGCCACCTCCGGACTGTTCCGAGAAGGAGTGTTTATTATAGTGGTGTGTGATTGGCATCGCTAGGGTTCGTACGAATCCGATCCGTGGAGTAGGAATCGTTCATTTTCGAACCACGTTAAATAATTGTGTTTGCGTGTTGTTAATTGTTTCGTTATTGCTTTCATTACTATTCCGCTGCGCGCTAACGAAATTGTAGAGACAACCACGATAGTATTCCAACTACGAACGAACACTACGCTATTCACCCCCCCTCTAGCGGTCTCAAATATCCTACAATGTTTGCATGGAAGGAATGTCTAGGGTGGATTGCATCTCACAAAACAAGTCTTTTACCTTGATTGTGTATTTCAACACTTAGAAAGGGTGAGATGTTAGAATTTTGAAACCATTGAATGTTAATGTTTGCTAAAATGAAATAAAATATCAAAATACATTAACGAATACATGAATATAAGCATAACATCAATATGTTCGATATACAAGATTAAACATGAGAAAATGGAATAAGTTAGATAAAGAAATCAAGATTTTCTAAATTTCAGAACTGGAAATCAGATATCAGTCGACTGATCACACTGTAGCACGATATCGTGAGTCAAGCGATGAGTGTCGCTTCAGACTCATTGTTTGCACATCGGGATCGATGGTGCTCACCGAGGTCGAGGGTCATCGGTCGAGTGCTCGCTAAGGCCGAGTGGTGATCGCACGATCGTGATGAGCAACATCGATCGGCGATGATATCGTAGTACGACCACGAGAAGACTCAATGCGATCATCGCCGCTCGGTAAACCCGCTAATAAACAGTGATCGCCGATCGTGATCACGTCGATCAGGCGTCACGATTTTATAACGCTGAACCGCTAGGGTTCGGTGTCTTCACGCGTCTACTTCCCGTTTTCCTTCTCCTCTCCGTTCTCCACTCCTTTCTCCGACGAGATTTTCCGACCGCTCCGGCCACCTAGGTCCTAGGTTTGATAGCCTAACTCTTCCTCTCACGTTTTCACTCATCTCACAACCCTAGTTCACTCATTTTTAGTAGTTGTTTCTTCTTTTTCGATTAGGGTTCCGGTGTCCAGTCCTCCGGCGAACTTTCCGGTGGCCCCTTTCAGCGATATCCGAATATTCTCTTATCATTCCTCCAAATGGCGCCAAAGTAAAATTTTCTTACTAAAAAAAAAACCTAATTTTTTCCTTTCCATTGTAATCTATTATATTTTAATCGTGTATTGGTGCCCTTGCATTTCATATCATTGCACTACATTCATATAGGAGATCCCGTAGAAATGATCCACCCGAGGGTGAATCACGATTTTACCATAGGGACTTCTTTGCACGCTACTGTAGTGACGTCATGGACATATTTGCATATTATCATCTTATGAAAATTGTCTTATGCACACATGCCATCAATGATGATCTCCTTAAGGAGTTCTATCAGAACTTAAAGAAGGTAGATGATGGCCCTACCTACACTACTCGCATTGCAAAATGCGATTTAGAGTTCACTCCTGCGATATTGCAGGAGTTTCTTGAGTGTAACCCATCGAATGACACCTTCATTTTCTACCCTACCTTTGATGCCCCGTTACCCGAGCCTTTTGACCATATCTCTTTGGACTCCATGCATGAGCATGTTTTTGGTCATCCTCATCCACCAGCCCAGAATTTATTTCCTATTACTGAGCTATCTGCACCTGACAATGTACTCTACAAGGTCATTGTTGGGTGTTTTCTATCGATCGTGACTCGGGGTCTGGCCAAGATTCGGCCTCCCCATCTCTTTCTACTGTACGCCATGCATAATAGATTAGACATAAACATTGCATTAAACATGTTTCATTGCATTGTGCATTTCATTTCCCCTGTACAAGGGAAAGTGTATATGCCTTATGGCCATATTATCACTGCATGGTTAGATTTAGTAGGCATCAACATTCACAGGGGATCACTGAGGGCGCTTTCTGAGGTGTACGACTGCATATCAGTTCGTAACTTCTCGTTAGCGAAGCTGTGGATGGGGCGTGGGCAGATGGAGTTGGCACGTCGACCACTGCCCAGGGCACGTGGAGAGCCGCCTCTGGTACCTAGAGAGGCGGCAGAGGACTATGAGGATGCAGACGCCGCTGATGAGGAGGATCAGATGCCAGCAGATGCATCAGCGGCGGGTCCATCAGATCGTCTTGGTCAGCTGGAGTCCAGATTCCAGGACTATCAACAGACCGTCGACTCTAGACTGTCAGAGCTCTTAGTAGGGCAAGCCTCCATGGGTGCACATCTTGGTCGGATGGAGGAGAGATACATTCAGATTGCAGAGTCCCAGAGCCGCATCGAGCAGCGTCAGCTCGATATGTATGAGATGATGCGGGCCTGGACTTTGAGCCAGTAGCCTCCTCCACCTCTACCTCCTGCAGACAACTAGATCTAGAGGATGTTAGAATTTTTTATTTTTCAGTTTTTTTTGTAGTGAGATTGAGCATATCAAATCTCTATTTTGGATGTAAAAAACTGAAATCTTTTTAAATTGAATGAAATTTCTGTTTATGAAAATCATGTGTGTTTGAGTGTGTATTTGTATTAATGTATTGGTTTATGAAAGTTGCTATATCATGACATGAAATTTCATTTTATCATATAACATGTATGTCATTGGTTATGATTATTTTAAATGTCATGTGTTTTTTTTGGATTTTATCATATGCCATGACATCATGATTATTGGCCATGCTTAATTATTGCTATCTTTATGCCATGATCATTTCATGCATTAAATTGATTAAAATTGAACAAAGGACAATGACATGACTTGAAGTCCCACTTATAAGAGAATCAAGTAGGGTTGCCTAGGAAATGCATGAAACCCTAGATTAAATGAACCAAAATCCACATCTCACATCCAATTGACATGTATGTGTATTTATACACCCTAGATACATGTGAGATGCTAGGATATGAGTTAAGTTCAAGGTGCATAGTTTTTGCATCTAGTTGAACCCAAACTCATCTTAACTCAACATGTGGATCATTAGGAAAGCTTGGGTACAAGTCATGTACATAGAGCCCAAGGAATATGATCCAAAATAGGGTTTTGAAAACATTTTAAAATTATTTTGAAAAACCTTGGTGAAGTTTATCTTTTGATAGCAATCACCATTGATGAGATTGATACAAAGTGAGCTTAAACTTTAATATTTTTAGTCACTTTTGGATTTTGTATCAATTTCGCTATTTTATGGGCAAAATATTTTTCAAACATTTTTCACCCATTGTATTGGTCATAAGTATTATACGTACCAAATTTTGTAATTTTTTGATATACGTATAATTAGTTATGATTTTCTAAAACTTCGTTCGATAATCAAAATCGAGATTTTTAATCGATCGGCCCTCGGTGGCGATCGATGATGGCGTCGATCGTGATTCTGAATCACTCGACTGATAGCCTGATTTCGGGGTAACTGATCGAACGATTTTTAGTGTCGCAATACCGTTCCCAAATTATTTACCGAACCCCCTAACTACACTAATGCAGTATAGGACTGACTCGGGTCATCTCCCAACGAACCTAATGGCTGGACGTTTGTTTTTAAACAGAAGTAAACACTGGGGGTTTTTACAATTTTCAAAACAATTATTCAAAGCTAACCTAATGCAAGAACGATTCAACCTTGCACCGCACTGTCACTATACGATGCAATGGTCAAACAATTCTGGTAAAAAGACATGGAAATTAAATCTGCAGGAAGTAAATCTAACTAATGCGCAAAAGTAAGTAATCACGCACCGCACTGTCACTATACGGTACAATGATCACGAAACAAAGGTGAACAATTTAACCATGTACCGCACTGTCACTATACGACACAGTAGTCAAACAGTCACTAAAAATTGCAATAAATGAAATGCAATAAACGAAAGCAATTCGACCAGACACCGCACTGTCACTATACGGCAACTGGTCGAATGTAAATGAAATCTAAGCTAATGATGAAAGCACTCCAACCAAACACCGCACTGTCACTATACGATGCCTGGATTGGACAATTTTAATTGATGGAGTTAGTATATCAGCAACAAGAAATTAAACTAAACTACAAATGCACAACGAACAAAATTAACCAACTAAACAACAATCAAACCTATAGAAATAGCATTGCAAGTAAACAAACAAACATAGCAAAACAAATATCCAATTAAATGGACTGAATGCAAAGATAAGTAATCGGTAACCCCACGATGGTGACAATAACCCGAACAACCCTCTCCGACGGTGAATGCGGCTAATCGGTGTCTGGCCGGGGAGGGACGGACATACGGCCGAATCGATCATCGCTCCGCGATCTTACGGATTCACCGGACGGTGGAGGGAATCTTCACCGGCGATGGAGATGGAAGCTATCGATCGGTGTAGGTGACTCGTGGCCAAACGGCCTATCCCCTTGCCGGAATGGAGTGGATTCGCGGAAAAGGGAATCACCGGAATCTGCCTCGCCCGCGGATCACCGCAACCGGTGCATCCAGTGCCGTCGGGTCGGATGGGATTGCCGCAGGATCTCGGAAGGAAGGTCGCCGGAAGAAGCTGCCGGATTGTCGCCGTCGGACGTGGGGAAGAAGACTGCCGCGCGTGGAAATGGGGGAAAAAAACGCTGTGGCTTGAGTTGCTGTTGCTCGTCGCGACATGGGAGGACCTCCTTCTGCGCGTCGCCGGCAAGCCCTGTTCAATCCCGCCGTCGCCGGTCGCGCGGCTGCGGAAGAAGCCGCCTGCGCCACGAGGAAGAAGGCACTGCGGTGAAGTTCTGCTGCGATCGCCTTCTACGACGCCGCCGGTACTGCGGCAATCCCGCCGCCGGATCGCCGCGTGCGAAGCCGCGCCTGCCTTCGCGAGGAAGAAGACCGTCGTCATCGAGTTCTGTCGAGCTCCTAGGTCTGGAGGTAAGGTTTAATTAAATGAAATTTGTGAACCGTCCGATCATTCCGCCCACTCAATCTCAGCCGTTCCTTAGATCTAGGGCTTAATTAATCGATTAAATAGGCTTCCTTTGGCTGCTCAATCCAACTACCAAATTAGTCTCGATTTGAAATGGGCCGGATCTAATCCGTCGAAGGTATAATCACGATCCAACGGTCCGGATGAGCGGCCAAGGACGTGTAGATCTTAATGTACGGGCGGATCGCTCCGGATCCGGATGGATGGCTCGGATCCAACCCTTGATTTAATTTGTCTTGATCCGATGAAGGGCTCAGATTAAATAATCTTGAAATGTCCATTATGACCCCAGATGAAGCCATATTTGATCCAACTTGAGTCTAGTCCAGTGGCTCATCTCGATCTCCTACAAATAAAGATAAAATTCGCAAATAAGTCCAAAATATAGGAGAATTTACAAAAAGGTCCAAAATGAATCCAAACTCATAAAACATGCAGATAATCAATAATAAATCACTCGAGAGGATAAAAATAGTGATATTAAGGACCAAAATAATACAACAAAATGACAGTTATCAATTCCCCCACACTTATTTTTGCGCGTCCCGAGCAATAATGAAAATAAAAAAACACTAACACCCTAACTCATTCCCCTAGCAATACCTAGATCAATAATTCAGAGACAGAAAAAATAAGTTACTTAGGATCACCAAATTCATCAGGATCTAGGGTATTCAAAAGATCCGACTCCTACAACAATCAACATGTATGATGATTTACAGTCAAATCAAATAGACTAAGCCTGATACAAAACCTCCCAAAATAGATATATGCACTGATGCTCACATAATAACGTAGGAGTGGGGCGCCCTCAAAACAACATGCAATTTTGTACTACCATATGCTTGCTTATCATCTACTTCTCTACTGCTATCAATACATCTCATACATGAATCAAAAGGATTTATCAGGAATCAGAATGAGATCAAAAGTAGAACAAGATAAAATATGCAAAGAGTAGTATAAGACAAAGGTACAAATGAATAGGAAACAAGAGAAGAATTGGAGAAATAAATCTGATGAGTTGCTCTGTGAAATGCTCAATAACCAGCAATATGGGAAGAGGCTAAGACAATTGGAAACTTTAGAATTGGATTCAGGATCAAATGGCTCTATCCAACACATTGCAATTCAATTTGCCTGCCTTACAATTGCACATTTTTTTTTTCTTCTTTTTTTTTTTTTTTTTTTTTTTACAAAAGAAACATCAATGGCGCCATTTTTTTTTCTTTTCCATTTTTTTTTTGGTGCAGAATTCAAGTACTAATCACAGACAAATATATCTCAGAACGAATGACCTCTGAAAACTATATCTTCCATATCATATTTCCAACAAAAATAATATAACTCGTCCCCCACACTTAAAATTTTGTCCGTCTCGGACAATACAACCCATCAAACTATTCCTCCAACATGGAAAGCAATAGATATGAAAAAGATAATCCACAAAGATACAAAGACAATGAATAACAAATGAAGAGATATGACAAGATATGGAATAAATAAGTATCACGTGGATTAGACAAGCAAACCAAGTCAGAAAAAGAGTCAAGAATGAAATCCTTCATCATATTCATGCAAGTAAATGTTACTGCAGTTTTGAAAAGACTCAAAGCAAGTTCTAGAGTAACAAGAATCACATGTGTTATCACACAAAAGTGGGTAAATGATAAGAATGGCTTATAACCTCACTAGGTGAATCAAAATCAAGCTTAATCTATCAATAAAAAGTTCACCATCATAACAAGTGACTGCATGCAAGTGAAGTCTCCTATCATACACAAAAATCCACAAGTTGATGATCAAACTTAACTAATTTTTACCACCTCTGAATTGATACTAAGGCATGCATAGAGAATATTATTTGACTCAACAATAGACAAACAAACCTAAGTAAACAGGCAAATAAGCAATTCCACACAAATTATTCCGAACATGAAAGGAAGAAAATAAATGCATTAAATAAAAGAACACACTCCCCTTTCAAGTCGGAGAAAAAGCATCATTATGTCTGGCCCCACCGCATTCTCCAGTATAGACTCGATCTCTCTGTTCAAACACATCATGAGTCTGTTGCAAAAGTGAGACCCTTGATCACTAATGATCGCCTTGGGTACTCCAAATCTGCAAAATATGTGAGACCTAACAAAATCCACAACAACTAGAGAATCATCAGTCCTGGTGGGGATGACCTCCACCCATTTAGAAATATAATCATATGCCAACAGAATATATGGAAATCCAAAAGATACAGGAAATGGACACATACAATCAATACCTCAACCATAAAAAATCTTACAGAATAACAAAAGTTGTTGAGGCATTTCATTTCTACATCCTATGTTCCCTGTTCATTGACATCGCTAACAAGACTTGTAGAATTCAGAGGCATCATGAGATAAGGTGGGTCAATATAAACTAGACTCTAAAACATTCCTAGCAGTTCTTTTGGGGTACACAGTGCCCCCCACAAGCCAGAGAATAACAAAAAGTAAATACATATGAAATGAAACTCATAATCAAGTGCACATCATCTAATAATCTGATCACTACAAAATTTTCAATGATAAAGATCATCCCATACATAATACTTAGCATCACTTTTCAATTTCTGGACTTGTGCATGAGTAAAATGTGAAGGTACAACACGGCAACTAAATAAATAGCAAGATCTGCATACCATGGTGTCTTACCCTACAGGTGAAAAAACTTCTCATCTGGAAAAGAATCTGCTATGGAGGTGGGCTCGATCTCCCTCACAATCCTGGTCAAACTGAAATACCACCTCCTTCTGCAACAAGCTGGTCAAGGGTAGGGCAAACTGAAGTCTCTGATAAAACGTCTGTAGAACTCTACATAACCCGAAGCACAAACTTCCCGCACAGAAGCGGGGTAAGATAAAAAAGATATAACATGAATTCTAGCAGGTTCTACTTCAATACCATACACAGAGATAATATAATCCAAGATATCCCATACTCGACCATGAAATTACATTTCTCACAAACATCTGATGGAAGTGATCCTTGGGGCAGTCCTACACATTCCATATCCTTGTCTATAATAAAGAGGGCCTGAGATAGGTCCTAACAACAAATCATCATCAACATAATCAATAAAATCACAATGAAATATAGAAGGTGTAGAGATATCCAAATGAAAAAAACTAAGAAATAAAGTACATGCAGTTCAACTCATCAACTATACCCACGCTAAGAATTTAATGATTCTCCATCGAGTGCTTCATAGCGTCTAAAATACCGAACTGAACTACAGTATCTCATACCTCCATATCAAGAGTACAACTTCTCGTGAACACACATATCTAAAAAAAAACTTGGCATGCTTGGGAATCTGCTTCCCTAGCCTTTCCTTCAACAACCCCCTTCCTAGGCTGGGCCTCTGAGGGAAGAGAAAACTGCTGCAAAATTCAAGTAGATTATCGCCTGAAGACCTAGTCATCCACACAAACAAATAAAATGAGAAACAAATATAAATGATAAGAAAGACAATAATAATAAAAGAAAAGAAAACAAACTGACTAACTACAGTTTAAAGACAAACGAACCCATTAGAGTTCCCCGGCAACGGTGCCAAAATTTGATCGAACGATTTTTAGTGTCGCAATACCGTTCCCAAATTATTTACCAAACCCCCTAACTACACTAATGCAGTATAGGACTGACTCGGGTCATCTCCCAACGAACCTAATGGCTGGACGTTTGTTTTTAAACAGAAGTAAACACTGGGGGTTTTTACAATTTTCAAAACAATTATTCAAAGCTAACCTAATGCAAGAACGATTCAACCTTGCACCGCACTGTCACTATACGATGCAATGGTCAAACAATTCTGGTAAAAAGACATGGAAATTAAATCTGCAGGAAGTAAATCTAACTAATGCGCAAAAGTAAGTAATCACGCACCGCACTGTCACTATACGGTACAATGATCACGAAACAAAGGTGAACAATTTAACCATGTACCTTTGTCACTACTATACGATGAAGAGTCAGTCACTAAAAATTGCAATAAATGAAATGTAATAAACGAAAGCAATTCGACCAGACACCGCACTGTCACTATACGACAACTGGTCGAATGTAAATGAAATCTAAGCTAATGATGAAAGCACTCCAACCAAACACCGCACTGTCACTATACGATGCCTGGATTGGACAATTTTAATTGATGGAGTTAGTATATCAGCAACAAGAAATTAAACTAAACTACAAATGCACAACGAACAAAATTAACCAACTAAACAACAATCAAACCTATAGAAATAGCATTGCAAGTAAACAAACAAACATAGCAAAACAAATATCCAATTAAATGGACTGAATGCAAAGATAAGTAATCGGTAACCCCACGATGGTGACAATAACCCGAACAACCCTCTCCGACGGTGAATGCGAAGCTGCCCCAATCGGTGTACAGCAGGGAGGACGGACATACGATCAATCGATCATCGCTCGGCGATCTTCTGGATTCACCGGACAGTGGAGGGAATCTTCACCGGCGATGGAGATGGAACTGTCCAATCGGCACAGCTAGTGGGTGACTCCGGCGAACTGAAACGACCTATCCCAGCCGCCGGAATGGAGTGGATTCGTCGGAAAAGGGAATCACCGAAATCCTGCCGCCTCGCCACGGATCACCGCAACGGCGCAATCGGTCTGCCGTCGAGGGTCGGATGGGATTGCCGCCGGATCTCGGCGAAGGAAGGTCGCTGGAAGAAGCTGCGGATTATCGCCACGACGTGGGGAAGAAGATCGCGCGTGGAAATGGGAAAAAACGCGTGGCTTGAGTTGCTTCGCCGCTCGTCGCGACATGGGAGGACCTCCTTCGCGCGTCGCCGGCAAGCCTGTTTCAATCCGCCGCGCCGGCCGACGGCCGCGAAGAAGCCGCTCACGCCCACGAGGAAGAAGACGCTGCTGGTGAAGTTCTCGCGATCGCCTTCTCTACGCCGGCCACGCCGCTGTGCAATCCGGCCGACGGGCCCGCAGTGCGAAGAAGCCGCCGCTGCGCCGCGAGGAAGAAGACCGCCGCCGCGCAACGAGTTCTGTCGAGCTCCTTCTGCCGATTCTGTCGATTCGATGAGGTAAGGTTTAATTAAATGAAATTTGTGAACCGTCCGATCATTCCGCCCACTCAATCTCAGCCGTTCCTTAGATCTAGGGCTTAATTAATCGATTAAATAGGCTTCATTTGGCTGCTCAATCCAACGGCTGAAATCAGTCTGATTTGAAATGGACGGATCTAATCCGTCTGAAGGTATAATCACGATCCAACGGTCCGGATGAACGGCCAAGACGTAGATCTTAATGTACGGGCCGGATCGCTCCAGATCCAGATGGATGGCTCAGATCTGAACCCTTGATTTAATTTGTCTTCTGATCTGGATGAAGGGCTCAGATTAAATAATCTTGAAATGTCCATTATGACCCCAGATGAAGCCATATTTGATCCAACTTGAGTCTAGTCCAGTGACTCATCTCGATCTCCTACAAATAAAGATAAAATTCGCAAATAAGTCCAAAATATAGGAGAATTTACAAAAAGGTCCAAAATGAATCCAAACTCATAAAACATGCAGATAATCAATAATAAATCACTCGAGAGGATAAAAACAGTGATATTAAGGACTAAAATAATACAACAAAATGACAGTTATCAATTCCCCCACACTTATTTTTGTGCGTCCCGAGCAATAATGAAAATAAAGAAACACTAACACCCTAACTCATTCCCCTAGCAATACCTAGATCAATAATTCAGAGACAGAAAAAATAAGTTACTTAGGATCACCAAATTCATCAGGATCTAGGGTATTCAAAAGATCCGACTCCTACAACAATCAACATGTATGATGATTTACAGTCAAATCAAATAGACTAAGCCTGATACAAAACCTCCCAAAATAGATATATGCACTGATGCTCACATAATAACGTAGGAGTGGGGCGCCCTCAAAACAACATGCAATTTTGTACTACCATATGCTTGCTTATCATCTACTTCTCTACTGCTATCAATACATCTCATACATGAATCAAAAGGATTTATCAGGAATCAGAATGAGATCAAAAGTAGACAACAGATAAAATATGCAAAGAGTAGTATAAGACAAAGGTACAAATGAATAGGAAACAAGAGAAGAATTGGAGAAATAAATCTGATGAGTTGCTCTGTGAAATGCTCAATAACCAGCAATATGGGAAGAGGCTAAGACAATTGGAAACTTTAGAATTGGATTCAGGATCAAATGGCTCTATCCAACACATTGCAATTCAATTTGCCTGCCTTACAATTGCACATTTTTTTTTTCTTCTTTTTTTTTTTTTTTTTTTACAAAAGAAACATCAATGGCGCCATTTTTTTTTCTTTTCCATTTTTTTTTTGGTGCAGAATTCAAGTACTAATCACAGACAAATATATCTCAGAACGAATGACCTCTGAAAACTATATCTTCCATATCATATTTCCAACAAAAATAATATAACTCGTCCCCCACACTTAAAATTTTGTCCGTCTCGGACAATACAACCCATCAAACTATTCCTCCAACATGGAAAGCAATAGATATGAAAAAGATAATCCACAAAGATACAAAGACAATGAATAACAAATGAAGAGATATGACAAGATATGGAATAAATAAGTATCACGTGGATTAGACAAGCAAACCAAGTCAGAAAAAGAGTCAAGAATGAAATCCTTCATCATATTCATGCAAGTAAATGTTATCATAGCTTTGAAAAGACTCAAAGCAAGTTCTAGAGTAACAAGAATCACATGTGTTATCACACAAAAGTGGGTAAATGATAAGAATGGCTTATAACCTCACTAGGTGAATCAAAATCAAGCTTAATCTATCAATAAAAAGTTCACCATCATAACAAGTGACTGCATGCAAGTGAAGTCTCCTATCATACACAAAAATCCACAAGTTGATCAAACTTAACTAATTTTTACCACCTCTAATTGATACTAAGGCATGCATAGAGAATATTATTTGACTCAACAATAGACAAACAAACCTAAGTAACAGCAAATAAGCAATTCCACACAAATTATTCAACATGAAAGGAAGAAAATAAATGCATTAAATAAAGAACACACTCCTTTCAAGTCGGAGAAAAGCATCATTATAACGCCCCACCGCATTCTCCAAGATAGACTCGATCTCTCAAACACATAACACATCATGAGTTTGTTGCAAAGTGAGACCCTTGATCACTAATGATCGCCTTTGGGTACTCCAAATCTGCAAAAATATGTGAGACCTAACAAAATCCACAACAACTAGAGAATCATCTGGTGGGATGACCTCCACCCATTTAGAAATATAATCATATGCCAATGTAATATATAAATCCAAAAGATACAGAAATGGACACATACAATCAATACCTCAACCATAAAAATCTTACTACGAATAACAAAAGTTGTTGAGGCATTTCATTTCTACATCCTATGTTCCCTGCTCATTGACATCGCTAACAAGACTTGTAGAATTCAGAGGCATCATGAGATAAGGTGGGTCAATATAAACTAGACTCTAAAACATTCCTAGCAGTTCTTTTTGGGGTACACAAAGGCCCCCACAAGCCGTAGAATAACAAAAAGTAAATACATATGAAATGAAACTCATAATCAAGTGCACATCATCTAATAATCGATCACTACAAAATTTTCAATGATAAAGATCATCCCATACATAATACTTAGCATCACTTTTCAATTTCGGACTTGTGCATGAGTAAAATGTGAAGGTACAACACTAAGAACTAAATAAATAGCAAGATCTCGCATACCATGGTGTCTTACCCTACAGGTGAAAAAACTTCTCATCCGGAAAGAATCGCTATGGAGGTGGGCTCGATCTCCCTCACAATCCTCGGGTCAAACCAAATACCACCTCCTTCTCGCAAAAAGTCGTCAAGGGTAGGGCAAACCAAGTCTCGATAAAACGTCTGTAGAACTCTACATAACCCTTAAAAGACAAACTTCCCGCATGTAAGCGGGGTAAGATAAAAAGATATAACATGAATTCTAGCAGTTCTACTTCAATACCATACAGAGATAATATAATCCAAGATATCCCATACTCGACCATGAAATTACATTTCTCACAAACATCTGATGGAAGTGATCCTTGGGGCAGTCCTACACATTCCATATCCTTGTCTATAATAAAGAGGGCCCACAGATAGGTCCTAACAACAAATCATCATCAACATCAGAATCAATAAAATCACAATGAAATATAGAAGGTGTAGAGATATCCAAATGAAAAAAACTAAGAAATAAAGTACATGCAGTTCAACTCATCAACTATACCCACGCTAAGAATTTAATGATTCTCCATCGAGTGCTTCATAGCGTCTAAAATACTGAACTGAACTACAGTATCTCATACCTCCATATCAAGAGTACAACTTCTCGTGAACACACATATCTAAAAAAAAACTTGGCATGCTTGGGAATCTGCTTCCCTAGCCTTTCCTTCAACAACCCCCTTCCTAGGTCGGGCCTCGAGGAAGAGAAAATCACGCAAAATTCAAGTAGATTATCGCCTGAAGACCTAGTCATCCACACAAACAAATAAAATGAGAAACAAATATAAATGATAAGAAAGACAATAATAATAAAAGAAAAGAAAACAAACTGACTAACTACAGTTTAAAGACAAACGAACCCATTAGAGTTCCCCGGCAACGGTGCCAAAATTTGATCGAACGATTTTTAGTGTCGTAATACCGTTCCCAAATTATTTACCAAACCCCCTAACTACACTAATGCAGTATAGGACTGACTCGGGTCATCTCCCAACGAACCTAATGGCTGGACGTTTGTTTTTAAACAGAAGTAAACACTGGGGTTTTTTACAATTTTCAAAACAATTATTCAAAGCTAACCTAATGCAAGAACGATTCAACCTTGCACCGCACTGTCACTATACGATGCAATGGTCAAACAATTCTGGTAAAAAGACATGGAAATTAAATCTGCAGGAAGTAAATCTAACTAATGCGCAAAAGTAAGTAATCACGCACCGCATCACTACTATATACTTACATAATGATCACGAAACAAAGGTGAACAATTTAACCATGTACCGATCACTTGTCACTATACGACGACAAGAGTCAACAAATACTAAAAATTGCAATAAATGAAATGCAATAAACGAAAGCAATTCGACCAGACACCGCACTGTCACTATACGGCAACTGGTCGAATGTAAATGAAATCTAAGCTAATGATGAAAGCACTCCAACCAAACACCGCACTGTCACTATACGATGCCTGGATTGGACAATTTTAATTGATGGAGTTAGTATATCAGCAACAAGAAATTAAACTAAACTACAAATGCACAACGAACAAAATTAACCAACTAAACAACAATCAAACCTATAGAAATAGCATTGCAAGTAAACAAACAAACATAGCAAAACAAATATCCAATTAAATGGACTGAATGCAAAGATAAGTAATCGGTAACCCCACGATGGTGACAATAACCCGAACAACCCTCTCCGACGGTGAATGCGAAGCTGCCCCAATCGGTGTACAGCAGGGAGGACGGACATACGACTGAATGCGATCACTGCTCCGGCGATCTTCTGGATTCACCGGACAGTGGAGGGAATCTTCACCGGCGATGGAGATGGAACTGTCCAATCGGCACAGCTAGTGGGTGACTCGTGGCCCAAACGGCCTATCCCTACCGGAATGGAGTGGATTCGCGGAAAAGGAATCACCGAACTCCCGCCTCGCCCGCCGGATCACCGCAACCGGCGCATCGGCTGCCGTCGAGGGTCGGATGGGATTGCCGGATCTCGTAAGGAAGGTCGCCGGAAGAAGTCCGGATTGCCGCCGGACGTGGGAAGAAGATCCGCGCGTGGAAATGGGGAAAAAAATGCTGTGGCTTGAGTTGCTGCTGCTCGTCGCGACATGGGAGGACCTCCTTCTGCGCGTCGCCGGCAAGCCCTGTTCAATCCCGCCGCCGCCGGTCGCACGGCTGCGGAAGAAGCCGCCTGCTGCCCACGAGGAAGAAGACGCCTGCGCTGGTGAAGTTCTGCTGCGATCTGCCTTCTACGCGACGCCGCCGGCTGCCTGTGCAATCCCGCCGCCGCCGGTCGCACGGCTGCGGAAGAAGCCGCCACGCGCGAGGAAGAAGAGGTAAGGTTTAATTAAATGAAATTTGTGAACCGTCCGATCATTCCGCCCACTCAATCTCAGCCGTTCCTTAGATCTAGGGCTTAATTAATCGATTAAATAGGCTTCATTTGGCTGCTCAATCCAACGGCTGAAATCAGTCTGATTTGAAATGGACGGATCTAATCCGTCTGAAGGTATAATCACGATCCAACGGTCCGGATGAACGGCCAAGACGTGTAGATCTTAATGTACGGGCCGGATCGCTCCAGATCCAGATGGATGGCTCAGATCTGAACCCTTGATTTAATTTGTCTTCTGATCTGGATGAAGGGCTCAGATTAAATAATCTTGAAATGTCCATTATGACCCCAGATGAAGCCATATTTGATCCAACTTGAGTCTAGTCCAGTGACTCATCTCGATCTCCTACAAATAAAGATAAAATTCGCAAATAAGTCCAAAATATAGGAGAATTTACAAAAAGGTCCAAAATGAATCCAAACTCATAAAACATGCAGATAATCAATAATAAATCACTCGAGAGGATAAAAACAGTGATATTAAGGACCAAAATAATACAACAAAATGACAGTTATCAATTCCCCCACACTTATTTTTGCGCGTCCCGAGCAATAATGAAAATAAAGAAACACTAACACCCTCATTCCCTAGCAATACCTAGATCAATAATTGAGACAGAAAAATAAGTTACTTAGGATCACCAAATTCATCAGATCTAGGGTATTCAAAAGATCCGACTCTACAACAATCAACATGTATGATGATTTACAACAAATCAAATAGACTAAGCGATACAAAACCTCCCAAAATAGATATATGCAGATGCTCACATAATAACGTAGGAGTGGGCGCCTCAAAACAACATGCAATTTTGTACTACCATATGCTTGCTTATCATCTACTTCTCTACTGCTATCAATACATCTCATACATGAATCAAAAGGATTTATCAGGAATCAGAATGAGATCAAAAGTAGACAACAGATAAAATATGCAAAGAGTAGTATAAGACAAAGGTACAAATGAATAGGAAACAAGAGAAGAATTGGAGAAATAAATCTGATGAGTTGCTCTGTGAAATGCTCAATAACCAGCAATATGGGAAGAGGCTAAGACAATTGGAAACTTTAGAATTGGATTCAGGATCAAATGGCTCTATCCAACACATTGCAATTCAATTTGCCAGCCTTACAATTGCACATTTTTTCTTCTTCTTTTTTTTTTTCCAAACGAAATATCAATGCCATTTTTTTCTTTTCCATTTTTTTTTCGTGCATTCAAGTACTAATCACGGCATAAATATATCTCGAGCAGAATGACCTCTAAAACTATATCTTCCATATCATATTTCCAACAAAAATAATATAACTCGTCCCCCACACTTAAAATTTTGTCCGTCTCGGACAATACAACCCATCAAACTATTCCTCCAACATGGAAAGCAATAGATATGAAAAAGATAATCCACAAAGATACAAAGACAATGAATAACAAATGAAGAGATATGACAAGATATGGAATAAATAAGTATCACGTGGATTAGACAAGCAAACCAAGTCGTAAAAGAGTCAAGAATGAAATCCTTCATCATATTCATGCAAGTAAATGTTATCAGCTTTGAAAAGACTCAAAGCAAGTTCGAGAGTAACAAGAATCACATGTGTTATCACACAAAAGTGGGTAAATGATAAGAATGGCTTATAACCTCACTAGGTGAATCAAAATCAAGCTTAATCTATCAATAAAAAGTTCACCATCATAACAAGTGACTGCATGCAAGTGAAGTCTCCTATCATACACAAAAATCCACAAGTTGATGATCAAACTTAACTAATTTTTACCACCTCTGAATTGATACTAAGGCATGCATAGAGAATATTATTTGACTCAACAATAGACAAACAAACCTAAGTAAACAAATAAGCAATTCCACACAAATTATTCCGAACATGAAAGGAAGAAAATAAATGCAGTAAATAAAAGAACACACTCCCCTTTCAAGTCGGAGAAAAAGCATCATTATGTCTGGCCCCACCGCATTCTCCAGTATAGACTCGATCTCTCTGTTCAAACACATCATGAGTCTGTTGCAAAAGTGAGACCCTTGATCACTAATGATCGCCTTGGGTACTCCAAATCTGCAAAATATGTGAGACCTAACAAAATCCACAACAACTAGAGAATCATCAGTCCTGGTGGGGATGACCTCCACCCATTTAGAAATATAATCATATGCCAACAGAATATATGGAAATCCAAAAGATACAGGAAATGGACACATACAATCAATACCTCAACCATAAAAAATCTTACAGAATAACAAAAGTTGTTGAGGCATTTCATTTCTACATCCTATGTTCCCTGTTCATTGACATCGCTAACAAGACTTGTAGAATTCAGAGGCATCATGAGATAAGGTGGGTCAATATAAACTAGACTCTAAAACATTCCTAGCAGTTCTTTTTGGGGTACAAAGGCTCTACAAGCCGTAGAATAACAAAAGTAAATACATATGAAATGAAACTCATAATCAAGTGCACATCATCTAATAATCTGATCACTACAAAATTTTCAATGATAAAGATCATCCCATACATAATACTTAGCATCACTTTTCAATTTCTGGACTTGTGCATGAGTAAAATGTGAAGGTACAACACGGCAACTAAATAAATAGCAAGATCTGCATACCATGGTGTCTTACCCTACAGGTGAAAAAACTTCTCATCTGGAAAAGAATCTGCTATGGAGGTGGGCTCGATCTCCCTCACAATCCTGGTCAAACTGAAATACCACCTCCTTCTGCAACAAGCTGGTCAAGGGTAGGGCAAATCAAGTCTCGATAAAGCGTCAGAGAACTCTACATAACCGAGAAAGCACAAACTTCCCGCCGCGGGGTAAGATAAAAAAGATATAACATGAATTCTAGCAGGTTCTACTTCAATACCATACACAGAGATAATATAATCCAAGATATCCCATACTCGACCATGAAATTACATTTCTCACAAACATCTGATGGAAGTGATCCTTGGGGCAGTCCTACACATTCCATATCCTTGTCTATAATAAAGAGGGCCCACAGATAGGTCCTAACAACAAATCATCATCAACATCAGAATCAATAAAATCACAATGAAATATAGAAGGTGTAGAGATATCCAAATGAAAAAAACTAAGAAATAAAGTACATGCAGTTCAACTCATCAACTATACCCACGCTAAGAATTTAATGATTCTCCATCGGGTGCTTCATAGCATCTAAAATACTGAACTGAACTACAGTATCTCATACCTCCATATCAAGAGTACAACTTCTCGTGAACACACATATCTAAAAAAAAACTTGGCATGCTTGGGAATCTGCTTCCCTAGCCTTTCCTTCAACAACCCCCTTCCTAGGCTGGGTCTCTGAGGGAAGAGAAAACTGCTGCAAAATTCAAGTAGATTATCGCCTGAAGACCTAGTCATCCACACAAACAAATAAAATGAGAAACAAATATAAATGATAAGAAAGACAATAATAATAAAAGAAAAGAAAACAAACTGACAAACTACAGTTTAAAGACAAACGAACCCATTAGAGTTCCCCGGCAACGGTGCCAAAATTTGATCGAACGATTTTTAGTGTCGCAATACCGTTCCCAAATTATTTACCAAACCCCCTAACTACACTAATGCAGTATAGGACTGACTCGGGTCATCTCCCAACGAACCTAATGGCTGGACGTTTGTTTTTAAAGCGTATAAACACCGGGTTTTTACAATTTTCAAAACAATTATTCAAAGCTAACCTAATGCAAGAACGATTCAACCTTGCACCGCACTGTCACTATACGATGCAATGGTCAAACAATTCTGGTAAAAAGACATGGAAATTAAATCTGCAGGAAGTAAATCTAACTAATGCGTTAAAGTAAGTAATCACGCACCGCATCACACTATCTACGGTAATGATCACGAAATAAAGGTGAACAATTTAACCATGTACCGCTCACTACTACGACACAAAGTCAAACAATACTAAAAATTGCAATAAATGAAATGCAATAACGAAAGCAATTCGACCGCACACATCGGACCGCACTATACTATCGGTCGAATGTAAATGAAATCTAAGCTAATGATGAAAGCACTCCAACCAAACACCGCTATCATTACTATACGATTGGACAATTTTAATTGATGGAGTTAGTATATCAAAGAACAAGAAATTAAACTAAACTACAAATGCACAACGAACAAAATTAACCAACTAAACAACAATCAAACCTATAGAAATAGCATTGCAAGTAAACAAACAAACATAGCAAAACAAATATCCAATTAAATGGATCAATGCAAAGATAAGTAATCAGAATCTAACGATGGTGACAATAACCCGAACAACCCTCTCCGACGGTGAATGCGAAGCCGCCCCAATCGGTGTGTACAAGCAGGAGGACGGACATACGATCAATGCGATCATCGCTCCACGATCTTCGATTCACCGGACGGAGGGAATCTTCACCGGCGATGGAGATGGAATCGTCTAATCCGCACTAGTGGGTGACTCGCGAATCAAACGGCCTATCCCAGCCGCCGAAATGGAGTGGATTCGCCGGAAAAGGGAATCACCGGAATCCCCTCGCCGCTTCGCCGGATCACCGCCGCAACCAAGCAGATCCGTCTCGCCGTCGAGGGTCGGATGGGATTGCCGCGGATCTCGGAAGGAAGGTCGCGGAAGAAGCCGCCGGATTTGCCGCCACGGACGTGGAAGAAGATCGCCAAGCGTGGAAATGGGGAAAACGCTATGGCTTGAGTTGTCGCTGCGTCGCGACATGGGAGGACCTCCTTCAGACGCCGCGGCAAGCCCCGCTCAATCCCGGCCGGCCGACGGCCGTGACGGCCGCGAAGAAGCCGCCACGCACGAGGAAGAAGACGCTGTTACTGTGAAGTTCTCACGCGACCGCTTTTCTACGACGCCGGGCCGCTCAGGTAATCCGGCGCCGGGCCGCACGGCCGGAACGCCGCTGGCCGCGAGGAAGAAGAGGTTTAATTAAATGAAATTTGTGAACCGTCCGATCATTCCGCCCACTCAATCTCAGCCGTTCCTTAGATCTAGGGCTTAATTAATCGATTAAATAGGCTTCATTTGGCTGCTCAATCCAACGGCTGAAATCAGTCTGATTTGAAATGGACGGATCTAATCCGCGTCAAGGTATAATCACGATCCAACGGTATGAACGGCCAAGACGTGTAGATCTTAATGTACGGGCCGGATCGCTCCAGATCCAGATGGATGGCTCAGATCTGAACCCTTGATTTAATTTGTCTTCTGATCTGGATGAAGGGCTCAGATTAAATAATCTTGAAATGTCCATTATGACCCCAGATGAAGCCATATTTGATCCAACTTGAGTCTAGTCCAGTGGCTCATCTCGATCTCCTACAAATAAAGATAAAATTCGCAAATAAGTCCAAAATATAGGAGAATTTACAAAAAGGTCCAAAATGAATCCAAACTCATAAAACATGCAGATAATCAATAATAAATCACTCGAGAGGATAAAAACAGTGATATTAAGGACTAAAATAATACAACAAAATGACAGTTATCAATTCCCCCACACTTATTTTTATGCGTCCCGAGCAATAATGAAAATAAAGAAACACTAACACCCTAACTCATTCCCCTAGCAATACCTAGATCAATAATTCAGAGACAGAAAAAATAAGTTACTTAGGATCACCAAATTCATCAGGATCTAGGGTATTCAAAAGATCCGACTCCTACAACAATCAACATGTATGATGATTTACAGTCAAATCAAATAGACTAAGCCTGATACAAAACCTCCAAAAATGGATATATGCACTGATGCTCACATAATAACGTAGGAGTGGGGCGCCCTCAAAACAACATGCAATTTTGTACTACCATATGCTTGCTTATCATCTACTTCTCTACTGCTATCAATACATCTCATACATGAATCAAAAGGATTTATCAGGAATCAGAATGAGATCAAAAGTAGACAACAGATAAAATATGCAAAGAGTAGTATAAGACAAAGGTACAAATGAATAGGAAACAAGAGAAGAATTGGAGAAATAAATCTGATGAGTTGCTCTGTGAAATGCTCAATAACCAGCAATATGGGAAGAGGCTAAGACAATTGGAAACTTTAGAATTGGATTCAGGATCAAATGGCTCTATCCAACACATTGCAATTCAATTTGCACCTTACTGATTGCACTTTTTTTTTCTTCTTTTTTTTTTTTTACAAAAGAAACATCAATGGCGCCATTTTTTTTTCTTTTCCTTTTTTTTTTTTGGTGCAGAATTCAAGTACTAATCACAGACAAATATATCTCAGAACGAATGACCTCTGAAAACTATATCTTCCATATCATATTTCCAACAAAAATAATATAACTCGTCCCCCACACTTAAAATTTTGTCCGTCTCGGACAATACAACCCATCAAACTATTCCTCCAACATGGAAAGCAATAGATATGAAAAAGATAATCCACAAAGATACAAAGACAATGAATAACAAATGAAGAGATATGACAAGATATGGAATAAATAAGTATCACGTGGATTAGACAAGCAAACCAAGTCAGAAAAAGAGTCAAGAATGAAATCCTTCATCATATTCATGCAAGTAAATGTTACTGCAGTTTTGAAAAGACTCAAAGCAAGTTCTAGAGTAACAAGAATCACATGTGTTATCACACAAAAGTGGGTAAATGATAAGAATGGCTTATAACCTCACTAGGTGAATCAAAATCAAGCTTAATCTATCAATAAAAGTTCACCATCATAACAAGTGACTGCATGCAAGTGAAGTCTCCTATCATACACAAAAATCCACAAGTTGATGATCAAACTTAACTAATTTTTACCACCTCTGAATTGATACTAAGGCATGCATAGAGAATATTATTTGACTCAACAATAGACAAACAAACCTAAGTAAACAGGCAAATAAGCAATTCCACACAAATTATTCCGAACATGAAAGGAAGAAAATAAATGCATTAAATAAAAGAACACACTCCCCTTTCAAGTCGGAGAAAAAGCATCATTATGTCTGGCCCCACCGCATTCTCCAGTATAGACTCGATCTCTCTGTTCAAACACATCATGAGTCTGTTGCAAAAGTGAGACCCTTGATCACTAATGATCGCCTTGGGTACTCCAAATCTGCAAAATATGTGAGACCTAACAAAATCCACAACAACTAGAGAATCATCAGTCCTGGTGGGGATGACCTCCACCCATTTAGAAATATAATCATATGCCAACAGAATATATGGAAATCCAAAAGATACAGGAAATGGACACATACAATCAATACCTCAACCATAAAAAATCTTACAGAATAACAAAAGTTGTTGAGGCATTTCATTTCTACATCCTATGTTCCCTGTTCATTGACATCGCTAACAAGACTTGTAGAATTCAGAGGCATCATGAGATAAGGTGGGTCAATATAAACTAGACTCTAAAACATTCCTAGCAGTTCTTTTGGGGTACACAGTGCCCCCCACAAGCCAGAGAATAACAAAAAGTAAATACATATGAAATGAAACTCATAATCAAGTGCACATCATCTAATAATCTGATCACTACAAAATTTTCAATGATAAAGATCATCCCATACATAATACTTAGCATCACTTTTCAATTTCTGGACTTGTGCATGAGTAAAATGTGAAGGTACAACACGGCAACTAAATAAATAGCAAGATCTGCATACCATGGTGTCTTACCCTACAGGTGAAAAAACTTCTCATCTGGAAAAGAATCTGCTATGGAGGTGGGCTCGATCTCCCTCACAATCCTGGTCAAACTGAAATACCACCTCCTTCTGCAACAAGCTGGTCAAGGGTAGGGCAAACTGAAGTCTCTGATAAAACGTCTGTAGAACTCTACATAACCCAGAAAAGCACAAACTTCCCGCACAGAAGCGGGGTAAGATAAAAAAGATATAACATGAATTCTAGCAGGTTCTACTTCAATACCATACACAGAGATAATATAATCCAAGATATCCCATACTCGACCATGAAATTACATTTCTCACAAACATCTGATGGAAGTGATCCTTGGGGCAGTCCTACACATTCCATATCCTTGTCTATAATAAAGAGGGCCCACAGATAGGTCCTAACAACAAATCATCATCAACATCAGAATCAATAAAATCACAATGAAATATAGAAGGTGTAGAGATATCCAAATGAAAAAAACTAAGAAATAAAGTACATGCATTCTCATCAACTATACCCACGCTAAGAATTTAATGATTCTCCATCGGGTGCTTCATAGCGTCTAAAATCTTGAATCAACTACGATTATCTCATACCTCCATATCAAGAGTACAACTTCTCGTGAACACACATATCTAAAAAAACTTGGCATGCTTGGGAATCTTCCTAGCCTTTCCTTCAACAACCCTTCTTCCTAGGGGCCTCGAGGAAGAGAAAAAAATTCAAGTAGATTATCGCCTGAAGACCTAGTCATCCACACAAACAAATAAAATGAGAAACAAATATAAATGATAAGAAAGACAATAATAATAAAAGAAAAGAAAACAAACTGACTAACTACAGTTTAAAGACAAACGAACCCTTTAGAGTTCCCCGGCAACGGTGCCAAAATTTGATCGAACGATTTTTAGTGTCGCAATACCATTCCCAAATTATTTACCAAACCCCCTAACTACACTAATGCAGTATAGGACTGACTCGGGTCATCTCCCAACGAACCTAATGGCTGGACGTTTGTTTTTAAACAGAAGTAAACACTGGGGGTTTTTACAATTATTCAAAGCTAACCTAATGCAAGAACGATTCAACCTTGCACCGCACTGTCACTATACGATGCAATGGTCAAACAATTCTGGTAAAAAGACATGGAAATTAAATCTGCAGGAAGTAAATCTAACTAATGCGCAAAAGTAAGTAATCACGCACCGCACTGTCACTATACGGTACAATGATCACGAAACAAAGGTGAACAATTTAACCATGTACCGCACTGTCACTATACGACACAGTAGTCAAACAGTCACTAAAAATTGCAATAAATGAAATGCAATAAACGAAAGCAATTCGACCAGACACCGCACTGTCACTATATGGCAACTGGTCGAATGTAAATGAAATCTAAGCTAATGATGAAAGCACTCCAACCAAACACCGCACTGTCACTATACGATGCCTGGATTGGACAATTTTAATTGATGGAGTTAGTATATCAGCAACAAGAAATTAAACTAAACTACAAATGCACAACGAACAAAATTAACCAACTAAACAACAATCAAACCTATAGAAATAGCATTGCAAGTAAACAAACAAACATAGCAAAACAAATATCCAATTAAATGGACTGAATGCAAAGATAAGTAATCGGTAACCCCACGATGGTGACAATAACCCGAACAACCCTCTCCGACGGTGAATGCGAAGCTGCCCCAATCGGTGTACAGCAGGGAGGACGGACATACGACTGAATGCGATCACTGCTCCGGCGATCTTCTGGATTCACCGGACAGTGGAGGGAATCTTCACCGGCGATGGAGATGGAATCGTCAATCGCGACTAGTGGGTGACTCGTGACCAAACGGCCTATCCTACCACGAATGGAGTGGATTCGCCGGAAAAGGGAATCACCGGAATCCTGCCTCGCCCCGCTTCGGATCAGCTGCCGCAACCAGCGCATCTGGTCTGCCGTCGAGGGTCGGATGGGATTGCCGCCGGATCTCGGAAGGAAGGTCGCCGGAAGAAGCTGCCGGATTGTCGCCGTCGGACGTGGGGAAGAAGATCGCCGACGTGGAAATGGGGAAAACGCGGCGTGGCTTGAGTTCTTCGCTCGTCGCGACATGGGAGGACCTCCTTCGCGCGCCGCCAAGCCCTGTTCAATCCGCCACGCCGGCCAGACGGCTATGCGAAGAAGCCGCCGCCGCCCACGAGGAAGAAGATGCTGCTGGTGAAGTTCTCGCGATCTCGCTTTTACGCGACGCCACGGCCGGCCGTGCGGTAATCCCACGCCACGGCCGCACGATCGCGGAAGAAGCCGCCGATCGCCGCCGCGAGGAAGAAGAAACGAAGTTCTAGCTCCTTCGCCGATTCTCGATTCGATGAGGTAAGGTTTAATTAAATGAAATTTGTGAACCGTCCGATCATTCCGCCACTCAATCTCGGTAGCCTTAGATCTAGGGCTTAATTAATCGATTAAATAGGCTTCATTTGGTCGCTCAATCCAACTACCAAATCACCGATTTGAAATGGACGGATCTAATCCGTCTGAAGGTATAATCACGATCCAACGGTCCGGATGAACGGCCAAGACGTGTAGATCTTAATGTACGGGCCGGATCGCTCCAGATCCAGATGGATGGCTCAGATCTGAACCCTTGATTTAATTTGTCTTCTGATCTGGATGAAGGGCTCAGATTAAATAATCTTGAAATGTCCATTATGACCCCAGATGAAGCCATATTTGATCCAACTTGAGTCTAGTCCAGTGACTCATCTCGATCTCCTACAAATAAAGATAAAATTCGCAAATAAGTCCAAAATATAGGAGAATTTACAAAAAGGTCCAAAATGAATCCAAACTCATAAAATATGCAGATAATCAATAATAAATCACTCGAGAGGATAAAAACAGTGATATTAAGGACCAAAATAATACAACAAAATGACAGTTATCAGTAACCAAGGTTGTTTAACCTGATTTCAGCTGCGGTTAAGGTCCCTAACCACTCCTAACCCTAGGATATGCTTTGGGAAGCATGATGAAGGGTGAAAATCTATTGGATATGGATTGGGAGAGGTGTTTAGGGTTTGTATCAATTTTAAGGTGTTGGAAAGTTCAATGTTGAATTTCTAACCTTAATTTTGATGGCTTAGAGTTCCTATTGGCTTAGGGACTTCCCAAGGACATTGTTGGTGCAATGGTCAAGGGGGAGCAAGCGTTTAGGGGGAGGTATCCATCTTGGGATGATGATGTTGGTGCAACAGGCACCTAAGTCGAACCTGAGTTTTGATTATAGCAAACGATACAAAGTTAAGATCATATCGTTTTCTCACGAGCTGAATCGAGTGTGCAGAAAATTGCTATAGCTGGAGCTGAAGGCTAGCGACACCCGGAGGAAGCCGCGGTGGTCGGGCGACACTCAAGTGACTTCGGAGGGAGCCGAAGGAATTGAGTGGAAGGCCGGAAGCAAAAGCAACACGAAAGTATCGAGGTAAGCTCGTGTGTGCGAGTGTAAGTAAGGTCGTATCCTCGTTACGGGGAAAGACTTAAGCGTAGATCCAACCAAAGACATCTTATAGATGGTCTAGGTCGAGATCGGATGGTCGACGACCATCGAAATTATATTTTTGTTGAGCTAATTTTGACCTGCAGCAAGCATCAGTTGGTGCCCGGCTTGGAGGACTCATTCGCCGTCAATCGTCGGCCGAAGGTCGGCCTCAGCGATCGCCATCGATCGGTGATGATGGCCATCAGTCGACTGATGGTCAAAGGATCAACCTCGAGGAGTCAAGGTTTATCACCAAATTTCAAGGGGAGTGGTGCTCAATTGTGATTGGCTAGGGTTCCTCTCGAAAAGGGGCTCAAAGGCTATAAAAGGAGGGCCAAACCTAGGGTTTTAAAGATAATTCTAAGTGCTCAAAAGCTTCCGCAACGCTGCAACTCTCCAACGACTCTACGACAACGAAGTGCTGCCAACAACCCTAGCTTAAGGTCTTTCTTTTTAGTTGTTGGTATAATCCTTGTTATTGTTTTCAATATTGCAACTCTTTTACTCGAGGTTTTTCTATCGTTGCATTTTACTTTAATAGAAGAGAGGGTTTGTCTCTCTATCATTTTGCTTCGAAAGTTTTTTTGTAATCGTCAAACTCCTACCTCCAACGAGGAGGAGTGTTTTAGTGAATTGCCCTCCGTACACAGTCTAGGACCATTAGGGCCTTGGAGTAGTAGCCGAAGGCTACGAACCAAGTAAAAAAATAAACTTGTCTATTTTTGTTTCATTTACATTTCCGCTCTGTATATTTGTCTTGAAACGAATTCGAAAGAAAAAGGCTTTTCGCTATTCACCCCCCCCTCTAGCGAACCGCATCGATCCAACAATTGGTATCAGAGCCGGGGGTTGCTAAGATTTGGTGAAACCACCAATCTAGCCATTTTTACAGATTTATTATTCTTTTAATTCTGTTTATTTCTATTTATTTCGCTTTGTTAAGTTTTCTCCCGCACTACTAATCCAAGACGCGAGTCTTGGTACTTTTTTTGTGTTTTTGTCGTTGATAGTTTCTTCGTCTTCGTCTTCTTCGGTCTTTTGTTCTAATGGCCCATCTCGAGGGTTTTAGCACCGTCCGACCTCCATTTTACAACGGAGATGACTTCCGTTATTGGAAGGGTCGGATGGAATACTTTCTCAAAACCCAAATCGAGATGTGGATCATAATCCAAACGGGTTTCACACTTCCGACTAATGAAGTGGGTGACTCCTTGGATTATGATCAATGGACCATTGCGACAAAACGACAAGTCGAAGCCGACGCCAAGGCAACCAAAATCCTCCAATGCGGCCTATCCAAGGAGGAGCTAAATCGCGTCGGCCCCTTCATAAGCGCAAAGGATCTTTGGACAAAACTAATCGAGTTACACGAAGGATCAGATCAAGCTAAGGTTTACAAACGCGATTTGTTGTTCAATAAATTGTACACACTAAAAATGCAGGAACACGAGTCCGCGACGCAACTCCACGCCCGTGTCCAAGACATAGTCAACAACCTACACGCAATCGGGCAAAAGGTCGAAAACCGTGACCTTATAAGGTATGTTCTAAACTCTTTTCCGAGGACTACCTTGTGGGCATCCATGGTCGATGCTTACAAGGTCTCCAAGGATCTCTCTAAACTTAGATTAGATGAACTCTTTTCCGATTTTGAATTACATGAGCAGTCCAACTCGGAACCCGAGAGGGGTATAGCCTTGTTTGCAGGTTCAAAGAAGAAGAAAATTACAAGCAAGCCACCACCAACCGAGGAGGAAGACGAGTCCGAAGAAGAAGTTGACCCTAAATTGACTGCTGAGCTAATGAACCTAGCTCGAAGGATAGCCAAGGGACGAAAGCGAACCACAACTCGACCCAACCAAGGTAAGCCTAAAAGTTCTAATATTAGGTGTTATGAGTGTAACAGGTTTGTACATATCAAGTCCGAGTGCCCCAAGCTCAACCACAAAGCACCTAAGCACAAGAAGGCCCTCAACGCGACATGGGAAGAAGTGTCATCCGAAGAAGACGAAGACCACGTCTTCATGGCGAAATCAATTGAGTCAGACATGGAGACCGAACCTGAAATTGAGTCAGAACCTGAGGATGACTCGGACTATGAAGCTACCTTCAAGTCAAGCCACGGATACGCATCCGGTTCAAAAGATACCCTTACAGTAAGTCGAACTTTATTTAATACTTTACAAAATACAATTAGGTTTTTGTCTAGGAAATTAGTTAAATCCGAGTCCAAGGTCGAGACCCTGGTTGAGGAGGTCAAACTCCTCAAAAACAAGGTCTCCCTAACCTCTTCGACTAGTCGAGTTCAAGAGAAGGACTCAACTCGGGTTGAAAAACTCGAAGTTGAGAACTCACTCTTGAAAAGTCAAGTCGAAGATCTTAGGAACACGTTGGAAAGGTTCACTTCGGGATCCAAAGGACTTGACCTCCTACTTGGATCTCAAAGGGCCATGTACAACAAGGCTGGACTAGGGTTTAACTCAAACACGACTAATAGGTCGTATATGTCGATTGTAAGTCGACATAGGAAACATGTCCAAGCATGGGTCCCTAAGAACCTTTTGATTTCAACTCTAGGATCCAACCCGTACTAGATTACCAAGGACCAAATCCACTATGTGGATAGACCGAACCGATTCAACGGTCTAGGGGGAGCCAGTACAAAACATGTTTGTGCTTTAACTTAGAAATTGCATGTTTTAACTTAGAAAGTTTGTGCTTAGAAATTGCATGTTTTAACTTAGAAAGTTTGTGCTTTAACTTAGAAATTGCATGCTTTAACTTAGAAAGTTTGTGCTTTAAAACTTGTGAGCTCACTTAGAACACGAACATAACCAACTAAAATTCTTCGAAAAGATTGAGCCTCGGGGAGCCTCTTTTCAAAAACATAACCAACTAAAATTCTTCGAAAAGATTGAGCCTCGGGGAGCCTCTTTTCAAAAATAACCAGTTAGACTAGGAAATAGTCTTAGGTGAGTCAAGTCATCATTTTCTTGAAAATGGCTTTGTCTAAGGAAGTGGTCGATGATCTGATAAAAGAAGGCCTCTGCGCCTCGCCACGACCTAGAAGCCATGATCTTGAAAAGGTAAACTTGACAAGCCTAGGGTCAAATCCAAATATAACATAAAATTACTTGAACCTAAATCCACTTAATCAACTTAATTGGAAGTCATCTCACAAAAAACACATAAGTATAACATGCTTGATCATATAGACACATGTGAGATGACCTAGGTTTAACAACTTACAACCAATTTTTTTTTTTTTAAAAAAATCTAACATCCAATCCAACCACCTTGTGTGTAGGATCAATGGATGTTGGACAGCGGTTGCTCCCGACACATGACCGGGGATCAACTCAAATTCACAAAGCTTCGATTCAAACGACAAGGATCGGTAGCCTTTGGGAATAACGGCAAGCTCAAAATCATCGGATCAGGTGATATCGAGCTTAACTCGAATTTTGTCATTAAAAATGTATTACTTGTAGAGAATTTTGAATATAACCTGCTTAGCGTAAGCCAATTATGTGACAATAACTATAAGGTCGTATTTTTAGAAAATGAATGTGTAATTAAAACAAATAAAACAGCTAAAACAATACTTAAAGGAACTAGGACAAATAACATTTATACAATTAACTTAATCAAATCCTCAGCCAAATGTCTTATGACACAGGAAGAGGAATCATGGTTATGGCACCGACGACTCGGTCACTCGCACCCAAGACTCGTCCACAAGATGAGTCAGAGTGACTTGGTTAATAAAATCTGTAATGCTTGTCAACAAGGAAAACAACCTAGGACACAACACAAGTTAACTAACCAAGAACGAACCTCAAGTGTACTTGAGCTCCTGCATATGGATCTATTCGATTCACATGGAGCCAAGTCACTCAATAGAAGTCAATATTGCTTAGTCATAATTGACGACTACTCCAGGTTACTCAGGTTTATCAAACATAAAAATGATACCCTAGATCAATTAATCAATCTATTCAAATTAATCGAGAATCAAAAAAACCTTAAGGTTAAAAGACTTAGAAGCGATCATGGTGGTGAATTCGAAAATCAAAGGTTCACCGACTTCTGTAACCTAAACGGATACCACCATGAATTCTCTTGCCCTATGACCCCTCAACAAAATGGCCTAGTGGAGTGGAAAAACCGAACTCTACAAGAAGCCGCTAGGACCATGTTGAACGAATACGACCTACCTGATAGGTTTTAGGCAGAAGCCGTTAGCACGGCTTGCTATGTCCAAGATAGGATCCTTATGGTAAAGAGGCACCTTAAGACCTCGTACGAGATTTATCACAATAAAGTACCCAACATCAAGTACTTTAGGGTATTTGGATGTAAAGTACATATCTTAAACACTAAGAACCACCTAGGGAAATTCGAATCCAAAACCTCCACCGGAATCTTCTTAGGATACTCAACCACGAGTAGGGCCTATAGGGTATATAACCACGATACCCTTAAAGTTGAAGAGACTATTAATGTAGTGTTCTATGAAGTACCCGAACCTACAAAACCCTTAATGACCCCAAGTGTTGAGCCCACTGATACCAAACTCATCTTCGACCCTGAGATCGAGTCTAATCCACATCAACCAACTTCTCTTGTCGACCAAGTGACAAGTGATCCGAGTCAAACTAGTGTTCAACCAAGTCACCCCAATGATCAAGCATTAGGTGACACAAACCCAACCCAATCTAGGATTCAAACTAACCACCCTATCGATCAAGTGATAGGAGATCCTAATCTAGGAGTTCGAACTAGAGCATCCTATAGGAACCTTAGTCAAATTTCCTTAATTTCAAAGATAGAACCCAAATCAATTGAACAAGATCTTCTTGATCCCGATTGGATTATTGCAATGCAAGAAGAGCTAGCTCAATTTACTAGGAATGAAGTGTGGGAATTAGTACCACCACCTAAAGACAAAACGATAATTGGAACAAAGTGGGTGTTTTGAAATAAGCTTGATGATAAAGGTGAAGTAGTTAGAAACAAGGCTAGGTTAGTCGCCAAAGGGTTTAGTCAAGTCGAAGGCTTAGATTACGATGAAACCTATGCCCCAGTAGCTAGACTCGAATCCATTCGAATGTTGCTAGCTTATGTCGCACATCGAGGATTTAAGCTGTTTCAAATGGATGTTAAGTCGACATTCCTAAATGGATACATTAAAGAAGAAGTTTATGTTAGCCAACCCCCCGGATTCGAAAATCTAGATAAACCCGACCATGTTCTAAAACTTAAGAAAGCTCTCTATGGACTTAAACAAGCTCCTCGAGCTTGGTACGAGAGACTTTCAATCCATCTTAAGTCAAAAGGGTTTAACCAAGGCTTAGTTGACCCAACTCTCTTCGTAAAAACCTTAGGTAAAGAAATATTCATAGCTCAAATTTACGTAGACGATATAATTTTTGGAACCTCTAACTCAGCCTTACTAAATGAGTTCATTTCACTCATGGAAAGTGAGTTCGAAATGAACTTGGTAGGCGAGTTAAGTTTCTTTTTAGGTCTACAAATTAAATAAACTAAGGATGGTATATACCTATATCAACAGAAATACACTAAGGAGTTAATTAAAAGATTTGGAATGCAAGACGCTAAGATAATAAACACCCCAATGGCGATTAATGTTAACATAGGAGAAGACCCAGAAAGTAAGTCCATTGACTTAAAGTACTATAGGAGCGCGATAGAAAGTCTCCTATACTTAACTGCGAGTCGACCCGACATCCTATTCACAGTAAGTATGTGTGCCAGGTTTCAAACCTGTGCTAAGGAGTCTCACCTAACCCTAGTTAAGCGTATCCTTAGATATCTTAAGGGTACACTTAACGTTGGTATTTGGTACCCTAGATCTACTGAGTTCGAACTAATCGGCTACTCCGATTCGAATTATGCCGGTAGTAAGCTCGATAGAAAGAGCACGAGTGGTTGTTGTCAACTTCTCAGCTCGAGTCTAGTGAGTTGGTTCAGTAGGAAAGAACGCTGTGTTGCTTTATCTTCCACCGAAGCCGAATACATCGCGATGGGTGAGTGTGTCACGCAGCTTCTTTGGATGAAGCACACTCTTCGCGACTTTAAGTTAGACTTTACGAATACTAAACTTCACGTAGATAACATTAGTTCAATTAATCTTACAAAGAATCCGATATGTCACTCTAGGACCAAACATATAGAGGTCAAACACCATTTCATTCGAGAACATGTGGCCAACGGAGCCATACACCTCGAATACGTCGAATTGAAGACTAACTTGGCAGATCTATTTACTAAACCCCTACCCGAAGCCGAATTTAGTCTATTAAGAAGAAAATTAGGCATGTGCGTAATAGAATAGGTACTTGCAAATTATATGTTCTTACTACTATTTCTTTAATTTCATGGAACTAGCATAAGACATACCTTAGATATCATGCACCTATAGATTTAAGGAGCCAGTACATCTCACAACACATAGGACTAATGTGTTTGTGTACTTAGCCACGTAGATGGGCGTGAGATGTTAGGACCTTACTCCTGGTTCCAGATGTAGATCTAGTGCATCGCTATGAACCACGGAGTATAATCATACATACTAACCGACTCTGACCAGGATTGGTTGATCTTTTATATCAATCAAGACAAATATGAGTCGAACATTTTATAGATGAACTTATTTTCAGTATATTATTTTCAAAATAATATGGAACATGCTTGGACTTTAAAATTAAAACTTATTTTTTATTCCACACACATCCTCACTCTTTTCGATATATGGAAAAAGGGGGAGAAAAAGGCCAAAGTTAAGGGATCAATTTTTTTTTATGGCCAAGGCTTACTTAACTTTAAGTTAACAAAACAAGTTAAGGGAACTCTTAACTTAAACACATTTAGTTAAACTTGTTTTCGTTAACAATACAATAATTTACTTAACTCTTACTTAACTTGTTAACAAAATAGAAGTAAAGGCCAAGGTTATGAAATCAATTTTTTGATTTCTTAACTTAAAACTAATTTTAAATACTGTGGCCGATATTAAGCAATTTCGGTTACTTAATTCTTTTTTAGTAGCAAACGTCAAGGGGGAGAGTTAAAACTCTTTCTCAAGTACTCACCCTCGGTCAAGGGGGAGGATTCCTCAAGGGGGAGCACTTGAAAAAGAGTTTTTATACTCCTGTTCATTCATGCATATCTCTTACTCATTTTACTTAATGCACTTAATTTATTTTTCTTAACTTTGTATGCGGGTTTGCCATAAATCAAAAAGGGGGAGATTGTTGGTGCAGTAGGCACCTAAGTCGAACCTGAGTTTTGATTATAGCAAACGATACAAAGTTAAGATCATATCGTTTTCTCACGAGCTGAATCGAGTGTGCAGAAAATTGCTATAGCTGGAGCTGAAGGCTAGCGACACCCGGAGGAAGCCACGGTGGTCGAGCGACACTCAAGTGACTTCGGAGGGAGCCGAAGGAATTGAGTGGAAGGCTGGAAGCAAAAGCAACACGTAATTATCGAGGTAAGCTCGTGTGTACGAGTGTAAGTAAGGTCGTATCCTCGTTATGGGGAAAGACTTAAGCGTAGATCCGACCAAAGACATCTTATAGATGGTCTAGGTCGAGATCGGATGGTCGACGACCATCGAAATTATGTTTTTGTTGAGCTAATTTTGACCTGCAACAAGCATCGATCATTGCCCGGCTTGGAGGACTCGATCGTCAATCACGATCGGTGAAGGTCGAAGACTGACGATCGCCATCCATCGATCGATGATGGCCATCAGTCGACTGATGGTCAAAGGATCAGCCTCGAGGAGTCAAGGTTTATCACCAAATTTCAAGGGGAGTGGTGCTCAATTGTGATTGGCTAGGGTTCCTCTCGAAAAGGGGCTCAAAGGCTATAAAAGGAGGGCCAAACCTAGGGTTTTAAAGATAATTCTAAGTGCTCAAAAGCTTCCGCAATGCTGCGACTCTCCGACGACTCTACGACAACGAAGTGCTGCCAACAACCCTAGCTTAAGGTCTTTCTTTTTAGTTGTTGGTATAATCCTTGTTATTGTTTTCAATATTGCAACTCTTTTACTCGAGGTTTTTCTATCATTGTATTTTACTTTAATAGAAGAGAGGGTTTGTCTCTCTATCATTTTTCTTCGAAAGTTTTTTTGTAATCGTCAAACTCCTACCTCCAACGAGGAGGAGTGTTTTAGTGAATTGCCCTCCGTACACGGTCTAGGACCGTTAGGGCCTTGGAGTAGTAGCCGAAGGCTACGAACCAAGTAAAAAAATAAACTTGTCTATTTTTGTTTCATTTACATTTCCGCTCCGTATATTTGTCTTGAAACGAATTCGAAAGAAAAAGACTTTTCGCTATTCACCCCCCCCCCCCTCTAGCGAACCGCATCGATCCAACAGATGGATGTGTTTTTCTCCTTGAAGAGGAGAAGTTATTGGGAGAGTATCATCAATTGAGAAAATTGATGGGTTTTTGATACCCAATTTGGAAATTGGGAGAGTGAATAGGATTGCCTCTCTTGAGTGATATGAGACTTATCACTAGGAAGATGGTAGGCATCCTAGGTATTTTTAGACCAAGGGGGAGATTGTAAGATCTCATTGGGACATGAGACATTGACCTCCTTGGGGAGAAGACCTTTTTGATGTTATGTCAAAAAGGGGGAGAAATTATTTGGTATTACCAATTTGGAATAATTGGTAAGAGACTTGAGTTAGTGATCTAACTCAATTGGTTTGTTGGTTTTTGTCAAACATCAAAAAGGGGGAGATTGTTGGTGCAATCGGCCCAGGTCACGATTGACCAGGACTCGAGTTTGGCTCGAGTGATGTTTTGATGTTTCGACAAAAACATATGACAATGTAATTGTCATGGGAAAGTCCAAGTCTTGAGTACTTGGCACAAGGAAATTCCAAGCATGGGTCTTGGCATGAAAAGTCCAACATGGGTTGGCAAGGGAAAGTCCAAGCTTGAGTCTTGGCATTTGAAGTCAAAGGGGTTTGGTATTGGCTGCGTAAAGTCCAAGCGGGAGTCTTGGCAGCGTAAGTCCAATGTGCCTTGGCGGTGTAGACACCGTTAGCATGACATAGCCGATGGAAGCACCTGAAGGCTAGCGCGATGGATGAACAAGTCATGGATGACTTGGAGGGATCCGAGAAGCGTAAGGCTGATGGAGGTGGCTAGAAGGTTTAGGTCTAGGCTAAGGGTGGTCTAGCAAGTATGGGGGTACCATACTTGGGCTAAAACCTCATGTTTGAGGTGTGCCAGTCGACTGGTACCATGTGGCAGTCGACTGGAGTAGTCAACTAGGGTTTGACTACGGAAATTGCCCTAGCAGTTGACTGTCATAGATGAGCAGTCGAGTGATTGGCTGAGCAATCGACTGATCTTGTGATCAGTCGACTGATGCTCGAATTTCAGGGCATAGAATGGAGTCTCACTCGACTGCTGGGACGAGAAGTCGAGTGATGGCTCATCAGTCGACTGATGGTCATGATTAGTCGACTGATGTCCTAGCCGTTGGATTTTTTCAGCGTGGATTACACCGTTGTCTCATAGCAACAGTGTGATCAGTCGACTGATGGTCTCGAGCAGTCGACTAATCGACCTTTTCCAGCACAGGTTAAAGCTATAAAAGGAGCTCGTGATGGAGAAAAAGGCATCCGGTTTTTGAAAGCTTTAAGGGCGATTTGTTGCTGCAAATCAGGTCTCCAAGTGCTAATCAAATAACCAAGCATCAAGCAATCAAAAGCAAGAGTTGTAAAGTTTTTCTTTACTTGTCTTTCATATAAATTGTTGTAATTGCTTGTTTTAGTTTTTTACTGTTGTAAGATTACTTGTAAGGGGTTTCTCCGCCTCCGACTTGTGTCGAGAAGGAGTGTTTATTATAGTGGTGTGTGATTGGCATCGCTAGGGTTCGTACGAATCCGATCCGTGGAGTAGGAACCGTTCGGTTCCGAACCATGTTAAATAATTGTGTTTGCGTATGGTTAATTATTTCGTTATTGCTTTCATTACTATTCCGCTGTGTACTAACGAAATTGTAGTGACGAACACGCGATCGAATTCCATCACGCGTCGCTATTCACCCCCCTCTAGCGACCTCAAATCTCCTACATGAATCACACCAGCAATTCGCCCCAAAAGCTCACAAAGAACCATGCTCCATCATCCCTCCATGATCTCCATTTAAAGTTGCTGCCTAGGATGGATTTCGTCTATTAGTCGACTGATCGGGACCATCAGTCGACTGATGACACTGTTGCTGTGAGACAATGGTGTGATCCATGCTGGAAAAATCCAACGGATAGGACATCAGTCGACTGATCATACACATCAGTCGATTGATCGAGCCTTCACTCGACTGTTAACTCCAGCAGTCGAGTGAGACTCCATTCTGTGCTCGAAATACCCAACACCAGTCGACTGATCGGTCCAGTAGTCGAGTGCCCACCTCTGGCAGTCGACTGCTAGGGCAGTCCCCGTAGTCAAACCCTAGTTGACTCACTCTAGTCGACTGCCCATAGGCCCCAGTCGACTGATACACCTTAAACATGAGGTTTTACCCTAAGTATGGTGCCCCCATACTTGCTAGACCACCCTTAGCCTAGACCTAAGCCTTTTAGCCACCTTCGTCAGCCTCATGCCTATCGGATCTCTCCAAGTCATCCATGACTTGTTCATCCATATGCTAGCTTTTAGGTGCTTCTATCGACTATGTCATGCTAAGTTGATCTATACTGCCAAGGCACATTGGACTTACGCTGCCAAGACTCCCGCTTGGACTTTATGCCGCCAACCATTGGACTTATGCTGTCAAGACTTCACCCTTGGACTTTACGCCGCCAATATCAAACCCCTTGGACTTCTCAAATGCCAAGACTCAAGCTTGGACTTTCCCTTGCCAACCCATATTGGACTTTCCATGCCAAGTACTCAAGACTTGGACTTTCCTTTTCCAAGACCCATGCTTGGACTTTACATGCCAAGTACTCAAGACTTGGACTTTCCCAATGCCAAGTGTCCCACTTGGACTTTTCATGCCAAGTACCCATGACTTGGACTTTACCATGACAATGGTCAAACCATCATCAAACATCAAATGTGATCTGCGTCTATTGCACCAACAATCTCCCCAACATATGTCAGACATCCATGTCAAATATCAAAACACTTACTCGAGTCAAACTCGAGTCTGGTCAATCATGACCTGGGCCGATTGCACCAACACTAACCATGTGTGATTTACTAAGTCCTGCACAACTTAAACACACATATCAAATCAACATAATCAACCTAATTTAAACCCTTTTCCACACATATCAAAATCACATCATACATGAGTTGATTGCCCTAACAGAGATGACCTAAAACCCCTTGAAAATCCATTTTATAGCCCCCCAAATGGAGGTTTTTCACAGTGACACGGTCGTGCCAAAAATACACGATCGTTGACCATGTCGCATTCTACAAATTTTTTCCCTATGCTACAGTAAAATGCTACAGTGATTTCACTGTAACTATAGTACCGCACCTTGTGCCAAAAAGTCACGGGCGACCGTGCTTGATTCTAAGATCTTTTTCCGTGGCTGCTACAATACTTTTGCTACAGTAAAAAAGCTACAATAGTAACCTCAATAAAAATCCTCGATTTTCACTTGACATCCCCTACAAAAACAAAGTACACAAAAAATTAGTGTTTAGGACATCAAATTAGCATGTATTTGCATTAAACCTCTAAAATGATCCATATTTGTATAATATGATAAATATGTCAAATTACGCATATGAATGGATCAAAACATCGAGGAATGAATATAAAATATCATGTCAAAATATGAGTTATCAGCGCCTTAAGTGCAAGTGCCTCTAAGGCGATCCATTAGGGAAAGGAGATCCACAATTTCACGTAATTATGTGTATCTCCAAGAGCATGAGTTTGAAATTGGGCTGGATGATGATCCTTTATCTTTCTAGGGAGTCAAATATTGTTCTAATCCTGAAAAGTGGATTGAAGCCATGAAAGATGAGATGAAGTCCATGACAAATAATGATGTATGGGAGATAGTCGAATTGCTTGAAGGAGTGAAACCTGTTAGTTGTAAATGAATATTTAAAACTAAATGGGATTCATAGGGCAATGCCGAAAAGTATAAAGCACGCCTTATAGCCAAGGGATTCACTTAGAAGGAGGTTATTGATTACAAGGAGACTATCTCACTTGTGTCCATGAAAGACTCCCTAAGAATAATCATGACACTTATAGCTTATTATGATTTAAACATATATCAAATGGATATCAAGACTGTATTTTTTAATGGAGATATTGAGGATTTGATATACATGGCGCAGCCAAAGAACTTTGAATTTGATTATTCAAAGCACCTAATATGTAAATTAAAGAAGTCCATTTATGACTTAAAGTAGACATCCCATCAATGGTATAAGAAATTGTTGGGAAATTTCGGGATCGTGACGTTCAAAACATCGCGGGCGAATACTTCGCACAACCGCAGCGGAAACAATAATAAAACTCGGATCCCTCCAGAGATCCATGCAAAAAACATACAAATCGTTTAATCTTATCCAGATCTTATCTAGAAGACGAGATTATACCTTTGATGCGCGCCCTTCGCAATCCCGCTTTTCCAATGTTCGCCAGATCTCAATACAGTAAGGATAACTGTATCTCTAAGGTATCCACACAGACACTCAGTAGTTTTGGAGTCATGTTGTGCTAGCAACCCTAGCAAAATGCTAAGACCACTTGGAAGAGAGAAGGGAGGAAAGAGATGAAGGAGAGAACTCTTCTCTATTTCTTTTGGCTTGCTTGCACGTTGGAACCAATTCCAAAAAAAAAAAAATCTGCACTCTCATTCATCAACCAAAAGACATCCCCCCCACCACGTTGAAAAGCATTTTAAGGCAAATCCAATTTAGCTTTTCCACATGCATGAACCTTTTCCTCATCATGAATATCCCCACGCATGATTAATCACATTAATCAGGCATGTTGATCCCATGCATGATTAATCAAATTAATCATGCATGTTGATGATGAATCATTTTCCATGGTTCAACTTGAGTCTAACTCAAGTTTAACCAGTTATTGAGTCAAATTCAAGTCTTGGCCATATGCTCAATTGTTCTTTTTAGTCCAACTAAAAGAAACCATCTCCAAAATATAATGTCATTTGTGTGTGACCCAAAAGGCTCTTGTAACGTTTGCAATGTATCTAAAATCATTTTAGATGCATAAGCAATGAGCGGCATCTAGCAATACATCATTGCAACCCAAGCTACAAGATAGTAGAGATCCGACAACCTTTCTGTGACTATTATCATGTATGACGGTGTCCTTCTATCTCTGATATATTAGATCGATCAATGAGGCATAGACCGTGTCATCCCCTTATCGATCTTTATGTTTCTTGATCCCCAAGTAGACACACTCAAACAAATGAGTTCAATATCTCATATTGACTCATTTGAGCATGGACATGCATTTCGTGGTCTTACTCTATCAAGAGGCCAAAGATATCACTTGTGTCATATAGGAGGGATATATCCCATCTACATCACTCACATCCCTATTAGTGCAATCAACCCGTGATATGGTTTTGATGTGTGTGGAAAAGGATTTAAGTTAGGTTGTTATTGTGATTTGATATGTGCGTTGGAGTCTTGCTGGACTTAGTAATTCACACATGGAGCCTTGGTGAGTTTCACCTCTCATGACTCGGTCTTTGAGTCGGTGAAGGATGACTTTGCGGAAGCCGTGCGCTTGGAGCATCTGAGGGACCGTCGGACGAGGAGCTTGGAGTGAAGCCGAAAGAAGTAGACTTCAGGGAGAGACACTAAGGATGACACTGCAGAGTCGTGCGCTTGGCGCATCCGAGGGACGTGGCCGGATGAAGATAACTTCAAAGGCGAGGGACTCCGAGGAATGAGAGTGAGCGAATGTAACCCGGGAAGGGGTAGTGCTCTTAGGTGAAACTTGGCCATTTGGCTAAGTGTCGGATGAGGTTTCCCGACACCAGTCGACTGCCATGAAATGACAATCGACTGCTCTGAGTCGAACGGAGTTCGACTGGTATCCGATCCGATGGATTTAGGTCAGCAATGATCGCCATGGAATGACAATGACCGCGAGGAAGTCGCGGCAGAACCTTCTCGAGCCGATCGATACGACTACGGAGGCAGAAATCGACTGATGGTTACATTAGTCGACTTCCAAGGGATCCGTTGGACTACAATGGTCAGGATCTGACGTGTTCGGAGGTCGTTGTAGTGACGGTAGTCGACTGCCAAGGGTAGCAGTCGACTGGTGGCAGCCAACGGGAAGAAATCATCCCTCTCTATAAAAAGAGAGGGTGTTGGGTTTTGGGAGGCTAATGCTTGAACTCCTAACAACTCCCAAAATGCCCTAAACGTTTTCCACTCTTCTACTTGTACTAATCTTCATTCTATTGTAGAAGAGTGATCCTTGTGTAAAAGAGGTTACCTCCACCTAGCTTTGTGTAAAGGAGAGATCTAGTGGATTTTGCAAAGGAGTGATTCACCTTGGACGATTCGGGGACTGTGGATTAGCGGCATAGCCGTGAACCACGTTATATTCCTTTTGTTAGCATTGGTTTTTATTCTTGTTGTTTTGATTTGCTTATTTAGTTTTGTTTCCGTTGCGCTAATATTATTTGTAGACAAGCGAATTCCACCATCGAACGAAAGAGGGCTATTCACCCCCTCTAGCCTACAACATCTACACTTCATCGACCCTACAAGTGGTATCAGAGCCAAGGCACTTATTGAGGACTAACCGCCAACACAAGCACTACATTCAAGAATGGCCGACTCGAACATTCATCCACCAAAGTTTGAAGGAGAATTCTCTTGGTGGAAAAAGAGAATGGAGGTATTTTTCGAAACCAATTTCGAAATTATTTTAATTATGGAAAACAGTTTCGAAATGCCTAGGGATGAAGAAGGGGAGTCATTGGAAAAATCAAGGTGGAGCAAGAGGCAAAGGGAAGAGTACTTGGCAAACTCAAAAGCCAAGCACCACCTCTATAATGTACTCCCCCAACAAGAAGTGAATAGAATAGGGGAGTGTGCTAGCGCCAAGGAGATGTGGGAGAAGCTTGTAGAGCTTCATGAAGGTACCTCGGAGGCCAAGCTTGCAAGAAGAGACCTCCTCCGCTCCCAACTATCAAACATCAAATTAAAAAAGGGAGAAAAGGTAACCTCACTACACTCTAGATTTAAAGAGATAATAACCGGCTTATCTAGTGTAGGAGAGAAGCTTTCAAATAGGGACATGCTCATGAAGGCTATAGATGCCTTTCCTCGATCCTCAAGATGGAGCTCTATGGTGGACTCGTTCTACATTTCCAAGAACCTAGAAGTTAGCACCTTGGAGGAATTTTTCTCAACAATGGAGCTCCATGAAACAAGACTCGAAGGAATAGTAGAAGAGCCTAGAATTCAACCAACAAAGGGAGTGGCACTATTGGCCAACAAAGGGAAGAAAAAGATGGAAACTCCTTCCTCCTCCGATGAAGCATCCTCCTCCTCCTCCATGGATAGCACGGAAGAAGCCTATATGGTAAGGAGGGTAAGGCGTGCATTAAAAGGTTTTAAATTTAATAAATCTAATGATAGGAGAAGAAGACCAAGGGGGAAGGTGATTTGCTATAATTGCCAAGGAGAGGGACATATAAGGGATAATTGTCCCCTCCTAAACAAGAGTAAAGAGGAGAGGAGAAAGAAGGAAGAAAAGAAGAAGAAGGTGAGCAAGAAGAAAAAGGAAGAAGAAAAGAAGGCCAAGGAAAAGGAGAAGGCAAAGGCATTAAAAGCAAGGACTTGGGATGACCCTTCTTCCTCATCATCATCATCATCCGAGGAAGAAAATGCCTTTGTCACAAATTTGGCATTAATGGCATTTGATGACTTAGACTCCTCCTCCACCGAAAATGAAGAATCAAGCACAAGTGAGGAGAGCTCTAGTGAAGGGGGAGCTTCTTCACCATCATCGGAATAGGAGGAAGAGGACATGGAGACTATGGTAACGAACCTCTCACCATGTAAAATAGTTTCCATGATTTCTAGTCTTACTAAGGATCTATTTAGGGCCAAAAAGAAAAATAAGAGCATGCTAGATCAAATTAAGGATTTAGAAAATAAGCTAGAAAAAACATGCTTAAATGATAATGAAAATATTTCTTCTAGCCATGATGATGCATGCTCACATGATCTTTATATGCCATTAGATGTAAGTGATGCATGTATGGAAGAAAATATGGCTTTAAGAGAAAAGGTAGATCACTTGATCAAAGCCCTAGAAAAATTCACCATAGGCTCCAACACCCTTAACATGATCATAGGGAGTCAAAGAGCAAGTTTCAATAAGAAAAGCCTAGGATATAAAGAAAATAAAAATGAAAAGGCCTATAAATGTTTAATTGCTAGGGGTCAAGATAAAAAGAAGACAATTGCTAGAAAATGGATCCCTAAGGAATTTTTAGTGAACCCCATAGGAAAGAACTTATTTTGGGTTCCAAAATCCATCCTTAAGGGTTAGGAAAACCCTAGGATAGTCAACCATAAGGATTTCACCTATATCATATTTTTGGTTGACTTAGGATGGCGGGACAACATTTTTGAAATAGTGTTAAGTGATGATAATGCACCTATAAATAGATAAATCATGCTTTAGGTGATATTTGCCTTATTATCATGATGTAATACCTAATGCATGATTATAAATTGATGAATACATTTGTTTCATGGTCATAATATGAAATTCATCCATATATGTCTTTATGATCATGTTGGATGTTAGGATAATACTTAACCTTGTATAGAATTGCATGAAAATAATGGTTAAGTATATACAAATACCTTTAGGATACATCTCACACTCACCATAGGCTACCTTGATTGAAAACTTAGCATGAGTGAGATGTTAGGATGATACAAATGTCCACTAGTGCCTATGACATTTAGATGGTCATTTAAGGTATCAAAATAGCAATAATAGACCAATCATGGGGAAGACTTATGTTTAATTCATAGATATATTTCCCAAAGATCATGGTTGGATATTTCATATGTTTTCAAAACAATTTCTTACTTTAAAATCTGCATGTTCATGTTTTGAAACGATCCAAAGCAAGACTAGGTGTTAAAATGGATACAAACTTGATCAAAACACTAGTTGTTTTTAAAGCTTTTGGATTTTTGGCAAATCCTTGAAAATATAATTTTTTTTCATGGAAAACTATTTTTCATTGATAAATAACCCTAAAAGAAATGTGTTCCCCAAATTTTACTATTTTTTGAATTTTCTGGAATTTATAGTGTATTTCTGAAAATCGTCCAGAAAATCAAAAATTCTGATTTCTTTGTGCGGTCCGACGCTATTGCCATCGATAGCGATGTACTATGTATCAGGATTTTAAGTATTTTTAATTTTTGCTTCTCTCTAGACTAGATGTCATGCCATATAAACCCTGTTTAATCTTTTTGATGGTGTCAAAGGGGGAGAAAGATATATGTTTAAGTAAGGGGGAATGTATTTAGGGAGAGTTTCATGTATTAAGGGGGAGAGTTGCTAATCATGTTATTTATATGCTTTCTTTCCTTAATATTTTATCAAATGTTTTTACCTAACTTAAACGGATTGCCACACATCAAAAAGGGGGAGATTGTTAGTGCAATCTACCCGTGATATGATTTTGATGTGTGTGGCAAAGGGTTTAAGTTAGGTTGTTATTGTGATTTGATATGTGCGTTGGAGTCTTGCATGACTTAGTAATTCGCACATGGAGCCTTGGCGAGTTTCACCTCTCATGACTCGGTCTTTGAGTTGGTGAAGGATGGCTTTGCGGAAGCCGTGCGCTTGGAGCATCCGAGGGACCGTCGGACGAGGAGCTTGGAGTGAAGCCGGAGGAAGTAGACTTCAGGGCGAGACGCGAAGGATGGCGCTGCAGAGCCATGCGCTTGGCGCATCCGAGGGACGTTGCCGGAAGAAGATAACTTCAAAGGCGAGGGACTCCGAGAGATGAGAGTGAGCGAATGTAACTCGGGAAAGGGTAGTTCTCTTAGGTGAAACTTGGTCATTTGGCTAAGTGTCGGATGAGGTTTCCCGACACCAGTCGACTGCCATGAAATGACAGTCGACTGCTCTGAGTCGAACGGGGTTCAACGGGTATCCGACTGATGGGTTTGTGCAGCGTGATCATTCGCCATGGAATGGCGATCGCTAGAGGAAGTCGCGGCACAACCTCGAGCCGATCGCCGGCTGCGATCGACTACGGAGACTGATCGACTAATGGTTACATCAGTCGACTGCCAAGGGATCCGTTGGACTACAACGGTCGGGATCCAATGTGTTCGGAGGTCGTTGTAGTGATAGCAGTCAACTGCCAAGGGCAGCAGTCGACTGGTGGCGGCCAACGGGAAGAAATCAGCCCTCTCTATAAAAAGAGAGGGTGTTGGGCTTTGGGAGGCTAATGCTTGAACTCCTAACAGCTCCCAAAGTGCCCTAAACGTTTTCCACTCTTCTACTTGTACTAATCTTCATTCTATTGTAGAAGAGTGATCCTTGTGTAAAAGAGGTTACCTCCACCTAGCTTTGTGCAAAGGAGAGATCTAGTGGATTTGGCAAAGGAGTGATTCACCTTGGACGAATCGGGGACCGTGGATTAGCGGCGTAGCCGTGAACCACGTTATATTCCTTTTGTTAGCATTGGTTTTTATTCTTGTTGTTTTGATTTGCTTGTTTAGTTTTGTTTCCGTTGCGTTAATATTATTTGTAGATAAGTGAATTCCACCATCGAACGAAAGAGGGCTATTCACCCCCCTCTAGCCGGCAACATCTACACTTCATCGACCCTACAATCCCTCCGTATAATTTGTTACATACTCAGTGATCTCCGTTATAGTGCACCCTATTACGGTGTCATGTTAGACGATACCAAAGTACATAACTCCTTATGTAGGGAACCGTAGTGACTTTAGGTCTAAGGACTATTCATACCAATAGTCACATGAGAAAGTATATGACACTCATATAATGATCCATGACGCTTTCTCATGGTAGGTCAATTCAGTATATATATTCTCCAATATATATACCCATGTGTCAATGTGATATCACATATCTATGGCTTGTGAGATCAAGTCATCCATTGACCTACATACTAGTCTCAATGCATTAATATTGCCCTTATTATATTAATATAATACTCGACTAGGAATATTTAAGAATAGTATTCTCTACAGCTTCTCATAATCAATTCTACCAATTGATATATTATAGATTAGAACCTACTATTCAAGGGCATTATTATATTTATTTAACTGGCACACGCATAGAGTAAATATAATAATCAATCTTTGCCTTTTATTAATGAAATATGATACATATGCTCCCTAATCAATCATCTTATGATTGACACTAAGGGTTGACACTAACAATCTCTCACTAGCACTAGTGCCAATCATTGTAATCTCTAAGACCCAGTGACCTAGTATGACCATCATGCTTTCTCTGTGCCAAAGCCTTGGTCAAGGGATCCACAATGTTGGCATTAGTATCTACTCTGCATATCCGCACATCTCCTCTATCGATGATCTTTCGAATGAGGTGATACCGTCGTAGTATATGTTTGGAATGCTGGTGAGAACGAGGTTCCTTAGCTTGTGCTATAGCCCCATTGTTGTCACAATAAAGCTCTATGGGGCTCACGATGCTAGGAACTACACCAAGCTCAGAAACAAACTTCCTAATCCGAACAATCTTTTTTGCCGCATCTGAAGCAGCAATATACTCGACCTCTGTAAGAAAGATAACTATGATCCCACTAATCCTCTTGTAGACACAGGGTTCATCTTTATTCTTGATGAAACCAAACTATTTGATCGCATCATCGAATCGAAGATTCCAGCTTCTAGATGCTTACTTTAAACCATAAATGGACATTTGCAGCTTGCATACCTTATCAGCATGCTTTGGATCTACAAAACCCTCAGGTTGTGTCATGTACACATCCTCGAGGAGGTTTCCATTCAGAAATATAGTTTTGACATCCATTTGTCAGATCTCATAATCGTGGTAAGCTGCAATAGCAAGCATGATCCGAATAGACTTAAGCATCGCAACTGGTGAAAAAGTTTCATCATAATCAATACCATTAATCTGTTTGAAACCTTTAGCTACCAATCACCCTTTATAGGTATGCATAAGTCATTCCATGTTAGTCTTTCTCTTAAAGACCCACTTACACCCAATGGATTTGACCCCTTCAGGTGGATCAACCAAAGTCCATACTTGGTTAGTGTACATGGATTCCATTTCGGATCTCAAGACCTCTAGTCATTTCTTAGAATCTGGGCTCATCACAGCTTCCTGATAGGATGTAAGCTCATTCAACTCAACAAGCATAACGTCATCTCTCTGGCTGACGATGTATCCTATCAGACCTGCGAAGAGGTTGGTCTACTCGAACAGGTTGTTACTCCATAACTTCTTGTGCAACAATCTCATCATCCACAACACTTTGTGGTACCTGTTCAATTTCCATCTGAGTGCTATCTTTATCTTGAATTTCTTCAAGATGTATTTTACTCCCACTAGTTCTTCCAGAGATGAACTCTCTTTCTAGAAATACTCCATTTCTAGCGACAAACACTTCGCCTTGTGTGGGATTGTAGAAGTAATATCCTTTCGTTTCCTTAGGATATCCTACAAAGTAGCACTTGTTTGATTTAGGGCCTAGTTTATCTGAGACTTGACGTCAAACATAAGCCTCACATCCCCAAATCTTCATAAAAGACATCTTGGGACTCTTCCCAGTCCATAGCGTATATGGTGTCTTTATGACTGCCTTAGATGGGACGCGGTTAAGTGTGAAAGTAACCGTCTCTAAAGCGTATCCCCAGAAGAAAGAAGGAAGATTTGTGTGACTCATCATTGATCGTACCATATCTAATAATGTACGATTTCTCCTTTCTGATACACCATTCCACTGTGGTGTTCCAGGTGGAGTGAGTTGAGATCTAATCCCAAACTCAATGAGATAGTATCGAAAAGCTTGGCCAAGGTATTCCCCGCCTCGATCTGATCGAATCACTTTAATACTCTTACCAAGTTGGTTTTGTACTTCATTCTTGAATTCTTTGAACTTTTCAAATGATTCAGATTTGTGTCTCATAAGATACACATATCCATATCTACTGAAATCATCAGTAAAAGTAATAAAGTACTGATAGCCTCCTCTAGCTGCTACATTGAAAGGCCCACATACATCAGTATGTATGAGTTCTAAAAAATCAGTAGCTCGTTCGCCATGTCCACTAAATGGAGTCTTGGTCATCTTGCCTAGAAGACAAGATTCGCATGTCTCATATGATTCAAAATCAAATGAGTCCAGTAATCCATCCTTATGGAGCTGGGATATGCGACTCTCATTTATGTGACCCAGGTGACAATGCAGAGATACATTTGGTTCAGATCATTAGATTTGAACTGTTTGGTATTTATGTTATAGACTGGAGTTTCAAGATCTAGAAGATAGAGACCATTCACAAGATGTGCACTACAATAAAACATATCATGTAAATAAATGGAGCAATACTTGTCCTTTATTACAAATGAGAAACCTTTCTTATCTAAACAAGAAACAGAGATAATGTTTTTCGTCAAGGCAGACACATAACAATAGTCCTCGAGTTCTAAGATAAGCTTAGTGGATGAAGATAAAGAATATGTCCCTACAGCGATGGCGACAACTTTGCTCCATTGCCTACCCGTAGGTCCACCTCGCCTTTCGTCAATGATCTAGCCTTTCGAAGGCCCTGCACATTGGTATAAATGTGAGAAGCACAACCGGTATCTAATACCCATGAAGACGAGATAGATAAATTGACTTCTATAACATATATACCTGAGGCAAAAATCTCACTTCTCTTCTTTTCTTCCAGGTTTAGCTTGCAGTTTCTCTTCCAATGCCCGGTCTCACCGCAGTGGAAGCATTCCCCTTCCTTAGACACCCCTCCTTTGGGTTTCAATGCCTTTTCCTTGCCTTTGCCTTTGGCTTGGGTATTACCCTTACCTTTAGGCTTCTGCTTGCCTTTGCCTTTGTTCTTGTTCACCATCAAAATGGTGCCAGGATTTGCCTTCTTAAGGTTGAGTTCAGCAGTTCGTAACATGCTTAACAACTCAGGTAAAGGCTTGTCAATTTCGTTCATGTTGTAGTTCATGACAAATTAACTGTAGCTTTCTAACAACGACTGTAAAACAAGGTCAGTCGCCAGCTCTTGGCCTAATGGAAATCCCAATCTCACTAGGTTCTCAATGTACCCAATCATCTTGAGTACATGAGTACCTATGGGAGTTCTGTCTTGCATCTTGCATTGAAACAAGGCCTTTGACATCTCATATCTCTTGTGCCTTGCTTGTCCCTGATATAGTTGTTTCAGATGCTCAACCATATCATAGGCATCCATATTCTCATGTTGCTTCTGAAGCTCAGAGTTCATGGTGGCAAGCATAAGGCATGACACATCCATTGCGTCATCTTGATGCTTCTTATAAGCATCATTGTCAGCACGAGTGGTCGTAGGTGCGTGTGGTTCAGGAATGGACTGCTCTAGGACGTATAGTTTACGTTCTTACTTGAGGACTATCCTCAAGTTCCTGTACTAGTCTAGGAAGTTAGCTCCAGTGAGCTTGTCCTTATCAAGGCCAGATCGCAGAGGGAGTGTGCTCGATGTATTTGATGACATGGTGATCTACAATATAGAAATGCAGGAAGGTATCATATTTCAATCATTTAATTAGGCCTTTAACTAAATGATTCCCCACTGGTCACATCGTGGTACAGGATCCATATTATACCGCATCTTGAGTTAGTTTTGGATAATCGCCCAAGACTTATATAAATTAGGTAGGTAACTCGTACCAATTACATCTAATGTAACTCTTGTATATCTATACGAACAACATTATTTGTTCATAGTGCCCATCGAATGAGATATCCTTCTAAATTACTACTCTTCTTGAGTTAGCTTTGACTAATCACCCAAGATTTGTATAATGTAGATAGATGTCTCATATGAGCTATACCTCTAAGTTCATCAATCTAATTGAGAGAGTTTAGTTAAGTCAAATCCAAAGTTTAATAGGCGGACATCACGATTGTCCTGTCGTACTTTATCGAGGTAAATCGAGTCACTTTGCTTTGGAAAACACGCTACGATTGAACAAGGTAATAGTAAGTATTAAACTTTGGTAGGCATATGATAAGTGACCTAATTTTGTGACAACTAACTATGCATGCATCACATACAAGCATCATGTACACAAGCATCACATGCAAGCATAATATATATCAACATATAACTTTAAACGTGACATGGTTATGACCCGAATCTATGATCTTCTCAAGCCAATGAGAAGAGCGAATGGATAACCTAGTGATGACATCTTCTCCAAGTGCTTCCTTCGGTCATCCTGTGTTGTCGGCATCCTCCTTGTAACTTCATCCTTTAATGGACTTTCCACTCATCATTTTGTACATTACAAAATAAGAATACTCGAGTTCCATTCGAGTCTAAGTCTATTTTATAATCAAAAAATAGAGATGAAGACACGACACACAGATCGTATTATGAATTACAACATGCACCAACAACACACAAACACAATCACATTGGGTCCTAGGCCATAACCATGCACCATGCATCAAATCATTCATAATGATATAATTTCATAAAATCTATTATGAATACACGCATGAATTTTAAGCCGCTACGCCGATAAGCCGCAACTCCACGGCATCCCGCTTTTCATCTCAACTCCTTGAATGAGTTGCAGCCCTTGGTCCATCACTATGAACCCAAGACCCGCACTTCCGAAGCGTCCCGTCCAATTGGCACGACCATTCTAGGGTGATCAGTGGCATCCACGGCCAGGCCGTGTTCGCCACTGTTCATGCCCCCTTATCAACATTTCAAGCCTAAAAATCATGTACCCATAATCTACATGTTTTATATCTCATAGAAAACATGAAAATGTAAATTTATATTACATATAAATCATGATAACGAAATATATGTTTTGCAAGTGGCTCTGATACCACTGTTGGGAAATTCCGAGATCGTGACGTTCAAAATATCGCGGGCGAATACTTCGCACAATCGCAGTGGAAACAATAATAAAACCCGGATCCCTCCAGAGATCCATGCAAAAAACATACAAATTGTTTAATCTTATCCAGATCTTATCTAGAAGACGAGATTATACCTTTGATGCGCGCCCTTCGCAATCCCGCTTTTCCAATGTTCGTCGGATCTCAATACAGTAAGGATAAACGTATTTCTAAGGTATCCACATTGACACTCAATAATTTTGTAGTCAGGTTATGCTAGCAACCCTAGCAAAATGCCAAGACCACTTGGAAGAGAGAAGAAAGGAAAGAGATGAAGGAGAGAACTCTTCTCTATTTGTTTTGGCTTGCTTGCACGTTGGAACCAATTCCAAAAAAAAATTCTGCTCTCATTCATCAACCAAAAGCCCCCCAATTTAGCTTTTCCACATGCATGAACCTTTTCCTCATCATGAATATCCCCATGCATGATTAATCACATTAATCATGCATGTTGATCCCATGCATGATTAATCACATTAATCATGCATGTTGATGATGAATCATTTTCCATGGTTCAACTTGAGTCTAACTCAAGTTTAACCAGTTTGAGTCAAACTCAAGTCTTGGTCATATGCTCAATTATTCTTTTTAGTTCAGCTAAAAGAAACTATCTCCAAAATAGAATGTCATTTGTGTGTAACCCAATAGACTCTTGTAATGTTTGCAATGTATCTAAAATCATTTTAGATGCATAAGCAATGAGCGGCATCTAGCAATACATCATTGCTACCCAAGCTACAAGATAATCGAGATCCGACAACCTTTCTGTGGCTATAATCATATATGACGGTGTCCTTCTATCTCTGATATATTAGATCGATCAATGAGGCATAGACCATGTCATCCCCTTATCGATCTTTATGCTTCTTGATCCCCAAGTAGACACACTCAAACAAATGAGCTCAATATCTCATATTGACTCATTTGAGCATAGCCATGCATTTCGTGGTCCTACTCTATCAAGAGGTCAAAGATATCACTCCTGTCATATATGAGGGATATATCTCATCTACATCACTCACATCCCTCTGCATAATTTGTTACATACTCAGTGATCGCTGTTATAGTGCATCCTGTTACGGTGTGACGTTAGACGATACCAAAGTACATAACTCCTTATGTAGAGAACCGTAGTGACTTCAGGTCTAAGGACTATTCATACCAATAGTCACATGAGAAAGTATATGACACTCATATAACGATCCATGATACTTTCTCATGGTGGGTCAATTCAGTATATATATGTTGGTGCAGTAGGCACCTAAGTCGAACCTGAGTTTTGATTATAGCAAACGATACAAAGTTAAGCTCATGTTGTTATCTCACGAGCTGAATCGAGTGTGCAGAAAATTGCTATAGCTGGAGCTGAAGGCTAGCGACACCCGGAGGAAGCCGCGGTGGTCGGGCGACACTCAAGTGACTTCGGAGGGAGCCGAAGGAATTGAGTGGAAGGCCGGAAGCAAAAGCAACACGTAAGTATCGAGGTAAGCTCGTGTGTTCGAGTGTAAGTAAGGTCGTATCCTCGTTACGGGGAAAGACTTAAGCGTAGATCCGACCCAAGACATCTCATAGGTGGTCTAGGTCGAGATCGGACGGTCGACGACCGTCGAAATAATGTTTTCTTTAAGCTAACATTGCCTTACAGCCAGCATCAGTCGACTGCCAACCTGAAGGACTCGACTGCCATCCATCAGTCGGGTGACTACGGCTAGCACTCGACTGATGCTGCCAGCAGTCGACTGGTGATGGCCATCAGTCGACTGCTGGTCAAAGGATCAGCCTCGAGGAGTCAAGGTTTATCACCAAATTTCAAGGGGAGTGGTGCTCAAATATGATTGGCTAGGGTTCCTCTCGAAAAGGGGCTCAAAGGCTATAAAAGGAGGTCCTAACCTAGGGTCTTGATATAATTCTAAGTGCTCAAAAGCTTCCGCAATGCTGCGACTCTCCGACGACTCTACGACAGCATAGCTTAAGGTCTTTCTTTTTAGTTGTTGGTATAATCCTTGTTATTGTTTTCAATATTGCAACTCTTTTACTCGAGGTTTTTCTATCGTTGCATTTTACTTTAATAGAAGAGAGGGTTTGTCTCTCTATCATTTTGCTTCGAAAGTTTTTTGTAATCGTCAAACTCCTACCTCCAACGAGGAGGAGTGTTTTAGTGAATTGCCCTCCGTACACAGTCTAGGACCGTTAGGGCCTTGGAGTAGTAGCCGAAGGCTACAAACCAAGTAAAAAATAAACTTGTCTCTTTTTGTTTCATTTACATTTCCGCTGCGTATATTTGTTTTAAAACGAATTCGAAAGAAAAAGGCTTTTCGCTATTCACCCCCCCCTCTAGCGAACCGCATCGATCCAACAATTGGTATCAGAGCCGGGGGTTGCTAAGATTTGGTGAAACCACCAATCTAGCCATTTTTACAGATTTATTTTTTTTTTGTTTCTTTTAATTCTATTTTTTTTTTGATTTATTTCGCTTTGTTAAGTATTCTCCCGCACTACTAATCCAATACGTGAGTCTTGGCACTTGTTTTTGTGTTTTTGTCGTTGCTAGTTTCTTCGTCGTCGTCTCCTTGTGTCTTTTGTTCTAATGGCCCATCTCGAGGGTTTTAGCACCGTCCGACCTCCGTTTTACAACGGAGATGACTTCCGTTATTGGAAGGGTCGGATGGAATGCTTCCTAAAAACCCAAATAGAGATGTGGATTGTGATCCAAATCGGGTTCACCCTTCCTACTAATGAAGAAGGTGAATCCTTGGATTACAATCAATGGACCATTGCGACAAAACGACAAGTCGAAGCCGACGCCAAGGCAACACAAATCCTCCAATGCGGCCTATCCAAAGAGGAGCTAAATCGCGTCGGCCCCTTCATAAGCGCAAAAGATCTTTGGACAAAACTAGTGGAGCTACACGAAGGGACCGATGAAGCCAAGGTATGTAAGCGCGACCTCTTGTTCAATAAATTATATAATCTAAAAATGCAGGAACATGAGTCCGTGACGCAACTCCACGCCCGTATCCAAGACATAGTCAACAACCTACACGTAATCGGGCAAAAGGTCGAAAATCGTGACCTTATAAGGTATGTTCTAAACTCTTTTCCGAGGACTACCTTGTGGGCATCCATGGTCGATGCTTACAAGGTCTCCAAAGATCTTTCTAAAATTAGGTTAGATGAATTATTCTCAGATTTCGAATTACATGAGCAGTCCAACTCGAAACCCGAGAGGGGTATAGCCTTGTTTGCAGGTTCAAAGAAGAAGAAAATCGCAAGCAAGCCACCACCAACCGAGGAGGAAGACGAGCCCGAAGAAGAAGTTGACCCGGAATTGACTACCGAGCTAATGAACCTAGCTCGAAGGATAGCCAAGGGACAAAAGCGAACCACAACTCGACCCAACCAAGGTAAGCCTAAAAGTTCTAATATTAGGTGTTATGAGTGTAACAGGTTTGGACATATCAAGTCCGAGTGCCCCAAGCTCAACCATAAAGCACCTAAGCACAAGAAGGCCCTCAACGCGACATGGGAAGAAGCGTCATCCGAAGAAGACGAAGACCACGTCTTCATGGCGAAATCAATTGAGTCAGACACGGAGACCGAACCTGAACTTGAGTCAGAACCTGAGGATGACTCGGACTATGAAGCTACCTTCAAGTCAAGCCACGGATACGCATCCGGTTCAAAAGATACCCTTAAAGTAAGTCGAACTTTATTTAATACTTTACAAAATACGGTTAGGTTTTTGTCTAGGAAATTAGTTAAATCCGAGTCCAAGGTCGAGACCCTGGTTGAGGAGGTCAAACTCCTCAAACACAAGGTCTCCCTAACCTCTTCGACTAGTCGAGTTCAAGAGAAGGACTCAACTCGGGTTGAAAAACTCGAAGTTGAGAACTCACTCTTGAAAAGTCAAGTCGAAGATCTTAGGAACACGTTGGAAAGGTTCACTTCGGGATGCAAAGGACTTGACCTCCTACTTGGATCTCAAAGGGCCGTGTACAACAAGGCTGGACTAGGGTTTAACTCAAACACGACTAATAGGTCGTATATGTCGATTGTAAGTCGACATAGACATGTCCAAGCATGGGTCCCTAAGAACCTTTTGATTTCAACTCTAGGATCCAACCCGTACTGGATTCCCAAGGACCAAATCCACTATGTGGATAGACCGAACCAATTCAACGGTCTAGGGGGAGCCAGTACAAAATATGTTTGTGCTTTAACTTAGAAATTGCATGTTTTAACTTAGAAAATTTGTGCTTTAACTTAGAAATTGCATGTTTTAACTTAGAAAGTTTGTGCTTTAACTTAGAAATTGCATGCTTTAACTTAGAAAGTTTGTGCTTTAAAAATTGTGAACCTCTAACTCAGCCTTACTAAACGAGTTCGTTTCACTCATGGAAAGTGAGTTCGAAATGAACTTGGTAGGCGAGTTAAGTTTCTTTTTAGGTCTACAAATTAAACAAACTAAGGATGGTATATACCTATATCAACAGAAATACACTAAGGAGTTAATTAAAAGATTTGGAATGCAAGACGCTAAGGTAATAAACACCCCAATGACAATTAATGTTAACATAGGAGAAGACCTAGAAAGTAAGTCCATTGACTTAAAGTACTATAGGAGCGCGATAGGAAGTCTCCTATACTTAACTGCGAGTCGACCCGACATCCTATTCGCAGTAAGTATGTGCGCCAGGTTTCAAACCTGTTCTAAGGAGTCTCACCTAACCCTAGTTAAGCGTATCCTTAGATATCTAAAGGGTACACTTAATGTCGGTATTTGGTATCCTAGATCTACCGAGTTCGAACTAACCGGCTACTCCGATTCGGACTATGCCGGTAGTAAGCTCGATAGAAAGAGTACGAGTGATTGTTGTCAACTTCTCGGCTCGAGTCTAGTGAGTTGGTGCAGTAGGAACAACACTGTGTTGCTTTATCTACCACCGAAGCCGAATACATCGCGATGGGTGAGTGTGTCACGCAACTTCTTTGGATGAAGCACACTCTCCGCGACTTTAAGTTAGACTTTACGAATACTAAACTTCACGTAGACAACATTAGTTCAATTAATCTTACAAAAAATATGATATGTCACTCTAGGACCAAACATATAGAGGTCAAACACCATTTCATTCGAGAACATGTGGCCAACGGAGCCATACAACTCGAATACGTCGAATCGAAGTCTAACATTGGCAGACCTATTTACTAAACCCCTACCCGAAGCCGAATTTAGTCTATTAAGACAAAATTTGGGCATGTGCATAATAGAATAGGTACTTGCAAATTATATGTTCTTACTACTATTTCTTTAATTTCATGGAACTAGCATAGGACATACCTTAGATATCATGCACCTATAGATTTAAGGAGCCAGTATATCTCACAACACATAGGACTAATGTGTTTGTGTACTTAGCCACGTAGATGGGCGTGAGATGTTAGGACCTTACTCCTGGTTCCAGATGTAGAGCTAGTGCATCGCTATAAACCACGGAGTATAATCATACACACTAACCGACTCTGACCAGGACTGGTTGATCTTTCATATCAATCAAGCCAAATATGAGTCGAACATTTTATAGATGAGCTTATTTTCAGTATATTTTTTTTAAAATAAAAAATGGGGAACATGCTTGGACTTTAAATTTAACACTTATTTTGTTTTCCACACACCCCTTACTCTTTTCGATATACGGCAAAAGGGGGAGAAAAAGGCCAAAGTTAAAAGGTCAAAGTTAAGGGGTCAAATTTTTTCGATATACAACACTTGAACTTATTTATTTTAAATACTATGGCCAATATTAAGTAATTTCGGTTACTTAATTCTTTTTTAGTAGCAAACGTCAAGGGGGAGAGTTAAAACTCTTTCTCAAGTACTCACCCTCGGTCAAGGAGGATTCCTCAAGGGGGAGCACTTGAAAAGAGTTTTTATACTCCTGCTCATTCATGCTCTTAACACTCCTGCTCATTCATGCATATCTTTTCTTAATGCACTTAACTTTGTATGTGGGTTTGCCATAAATCAAAGGGAGATTGTTTTGTGCATTAGGCACCTAAGTCGAACACGAGTTTTGATTATAGCAAACGATACAAAGTTAAGCTCATGTTGTTATCTCACGAGCTGAATCGAGTGTGCAGAAAATTGCTATAGCTGGAGCTGAAGGCTAGCGACACCCGGAGGAAGCCGCGGTGGTCGGCGACACTCAAGTGACTTCGGAGGGAGCCGAAGGAATTGAGTGGAAGGCCGGAAGCAAAAGCAACACGTAAGTATCTAGGTAAGCTCGTGTGTGCGAGTGTAAGTAAGGTCGTATCCTCGTTACGGGAAAGACTTAGCGTAGATCCGACCCAAGACATCTCATAGGTGGTCTAGGTCAAGATCGGGACGGCCGACGACCATCGAAATAATGTTTTCTTTAAGCTAACATTGCCTTGCGGCCCAGACGTCATCATTGCCAACTGAAGGACTCGAGCCGTCCATCACGGGTGACTACGGCTAGCACTCGTGATCTTTGCCGGCCGATCGGGTGATGGCCATCGTCACCGATCAGGTCAAAGGATCGACCTCGAGGAGTCAAGGTTTATCACCAAATTTCAAGGAGTGGTGCTCAAATATGATTGGCTAGGGTTCCTCTCGAAAAGGCTCAAAGGCTATAAAAGGAGGTCCTAACCTAGGGTTTTGATAATTCTAAGTGCTCAAAAGCTTCAACGCACGACTCTCCGCGACTCTCGACAACGAAGTCGCCACAACAACCCTAGCTTAAGGTCTTTCTTTTTAGTTGTTGGTATAATCCTTGTTATTGTTTTCAATATTGCAACTCTTTTACTCGAGGTTTTTCTATCGTTGCATTTTACTTTAATAGAAGAGAGGGTTTGTCTCTCTATCATTTTGCTTCGAAAGTTTTTTGTAATCGTCAAACTCCTACCTCCAACAAGGAGGAGTGTTTTAGTGAATTGCCCTCCGTACATGGTCTAGGACCATTAAGGCCTTGGAGTAGTAGCCGAAGGCTACGAACCAAGTAAAAAATAAACTTGTCTCTTTTTATTTCATTTACATTTCCGCTGCGTATATTTGTTTTGAAACGAATTCGAAAGAAAAAGGCTTTTCGCTATTCACCCCCCCCCCCATCTAGCGAACCGCATCGATCCAACAATATATTCTCCAATATATATACCCATGTGTCAATATGATATCACATATCTATGACTTGTGAGATCAAGTCATCCATTGACCTACATACTAGTCTCAATGCATTAATATTGCCCTTATTATATTAATACAATACTTGATTAGGAATATTTAAGAATAGTGTTCTCTACAGCTTCTCATAATCAATTCTACCAATTGATATACTGTAGATTAGAACCTACTATTCAAGGGCATTATTATATTTATTTAACTGGCACACGCATAGAGTAAATATAATAATCAATCTTTGTCTTTTATTAATGAAATATGATACATATGCTCCCTAATCAATCATCTTATGATTGACACTAAGGGCTGACAATAACAGAAATTTGATCAAGTGGTTTCTTCAATTATTTTTAAGGAGAATCTAGTTGTTTCACACCCCGAGAGTATGCCGTGCCGAAAATCAAACGGACGACATCTCCCCTGTACGTGGTAACATATCGTGTTAATACAAGGCCCTTGGGCCTACAATAACAATAACTTATACAAATAAAAACATAACAACATAACAAAACACAGCGAAAACTAATACAACCTGCACACAGTGCATACCGGTATGACTGACCACATCACAACTACATACAGAACATCGACAAAATCAAATTCACAAGTGTGTACATCACATGACAAGTCCACAATACAGTACACCACGAAAACTCCAAATACAAAATACAATATACGAAAAACCCAAAACGACCATAGGAACCTCGGAGGTGAGATGAGATGTTGTCAGCCAGCGGTTCTAGAAGCTGTCACGAAGACTTCTACCTGTTACCTGGGCGACAGAAAAACCCAGGGTCCGTGGTGGTGAGTATAACTTAGCAGGTAATAAGGGAGAACATGTATATATATCAAATATCACATGTCATTCAACAACATAACCTAGAGGTACAACAGGTATACCAGCACAGTATATAAATACATGCATATACCGTCTAACCAAATAAACAATGTATAATGCAGACATACCTGAAAATCTGCTACGCTACTCTGATCCAACCTGAGCATAAATCCAATATATAACAGGAAGAGTAATACTAACTCACAATATACTCATGATACAGGTCAAAGGTATCTAATGATCTGTCTAACAAGTATACAGGTATCCGACACAATCATATAACAGATGCGAGTAGCATGTATGAAGATGATGTACAACCAAATGCAACAAGCATAGAACAATCAAAATGCAACATCACAATAAGCATATATATATAGATTGCATCTATATATATATGGTAATATGCAAAGCGCCATATGATATGGCAATGCAGCATGCATGGTCATGCCTGTGCACCCCTACTCGCTACCACGACCCCAGTGTGGCCTAGGTGGCACGACATGACAACTGTCCCAACTCAATACCAACCACTGCTCTAGAGTGGCCGAGTGGGCAGTAAGATCAAGTAGCATATGAGCGTAAAGAGCTCGCTACACAATGGGGGTCCCTGCTGCTGGCCACTCCAACTGACACTACCTATGAGTGGTTGAGTGTCACACACCCAGGACAACTGCACGCAACTCCAACTACCACTGTCTAGAGTGGTAGAGTGCGGCACAACAAATGCTCTGCCCTCACACCAGTTACTCCTCTGGGAGTAACCTGGGAGGCAGGATGACTGATGACTCTCTCAATCCCAAGGGAGACTATGTCGTCAATATACATGCAAATGACAAGAAAATACTGTCACACATACATACATCTACCACAGACTCTCTATTATACAAAGAGTCATACCAATCTGATCAATGCACTCTCTATCCTGCAGAGAGTCGTACTCAACTGATCATAACACTCTCTATCTGATAGAGAGTCGTACTAATCTGACCATCGCACTCTCTAGCTTGTAGAGAGTCGTACTCAACTAATCATATTAAGCTGGGATCACCAATCCGTAGTGACACACTAATCACCCTTCACTTAACCATTACACAACACATGGTTGGCAATAAGTATGCAACATACGAGTATTAGAATAAATCCTACATTTAGGGCATTACCTACCCACGGATGACCTTTTCCCAATTGACAATCAGGTCATCATCCGTACTCTAACATCTACACCCTACTAAACATTTATAGATCTACTTACATCACATCTATAACTCCTAAATCATGATAAAGGAAAATGTGATATCAACATTTGAGCATATATAGCCAATGACAAGTATCAAGTATATAGATAAATAAGAGCAGAGTCAAGATAATATGAACATATAACATGCTCATATCTATGTCTAAATCTAAATGCAATTACATCTACCTGACCATGGTAGGAAATTACCCACCTCACATATAAACCGTGTTGTTGATCCTCACGTTCCTGAATCTACACCAAATCAAATACCTTCACATGCATAGAACACAATTAAGTCCATAATCTGAATGATCGGATCTAATTTTTACTTCGAACTCATATCACAATCCACGAGTCAAAAGTCAACACTACACAATTCATCTTATCCCCATGATAACATACTTAATCTCATTCGCTAAAATTAACCCTTCATCTTACCCTATACTACAATTAACTCCATCATTACACTATTACCATAAATCCACAATCGTTATTCTCCAATAGAACAACATCGTTCGCTAGCTATTAAACATCAATTCTACTAGGACATCCACTATAATTATTATACCACAATTCAAGCATCAGATAAATCGATGAAGAACTTACCCAAACACATAGAGATGAATCACAAATTTGGACACAACTTCTTGATACAACTAAAATCTGATCAGCACACCTAGCATTAACAATCCACAGCTATAGTAAGCAATCGAGATTTTACCAGCAATCAAATGGAAATCATTAGAGATCAAAAAGTATGCTCGCTCGTGGTGGACACCGGCATCACACGAAGGCAGCACTGACTAGGATCTATGCTGGCTACAAATCAACAGCGTCGTGAGAAGACCACAAAGCTGCAGATGTGCCGAAGGAAGGAGACAAACTTGGCAACTGAGGGAGGAGAAGAGATCAGCGACAACCAACATAGCTTGCCGATGAAGCAGGCGACGACAACATTGATCAACTGATCATGGAGGCACCGACCACAATTGATGTTGTCCATGGAGTAGGGTGTCAAACACCGAGCGGTGGTGCTGAAATCTGAAATGAGCGGTAGTGAGAGTGCGTGTGTTGCCACTACAGCGGCTGGAGGAGCCCACGGTGGTGGCTGAGGAAGAAGGCAAGCTATGGCGATGGAGAGAGGAGAGTCGACTACGACGACAATCGGGGCTCGTGGAAAAGACTAGATCTGTCGGCTGCAGCTGGTGCTTGCGGTGAACGACGAGGATAAATGGCTGATTGGAAGACTCATGATCAGAAAAAGAAGAGAGGAAGAGAAATCACAGCAATCGGCGCTGTCTATCCCACGACAGAGATCAGGAAATCTCGGGGTAAAAGAGGGCTACGACGACAACCGACATCAGATCTCTCGCAGTCGCGGCGAGTGGCGCGGCGGCAGCGAGTGGCACAAGGACGATGGTGCTTGTGTGGCTGGCCATGGTCGGTTGGTGTCGCGGGCTAGGCGACAACAGCGATTGTGGATGGCGAGCTGCTCTAGCAGGCGGCCAAGGGCGGCGACAATGAGCTCGGGTGAAGATCGACAGAGATAGACCGGAGATCGGCACTGGTGCCAATGAAGAGGAGAAATCATGCATTTTCATAAGGAAGGAGGAGTCGGGCATTTTTGGAAGAGAGGAGTCAGGCATTTTCGGAAGAGAAATGAAGAAGCGGGTTATGGTGGAAGGAACAAATCCACGAAAGAAGAAGAACCGATCCCTTTTTAATAACCCTTCTTAAACTTAGGGTAACTTTAATTTAGCCCTAATCATCCCTCGTTAACTGATTTAAAAAAAATATAATTCCTCTAATTAATCATTATTATTCTATAGTAATGTTATTTACGGTATTTTACATTCTCCCCCACTAATAAAAATTTAGTCCCCAAATTTCATACTTAAATGTAAGAACCAATACAATAAATATCCGGAATGACCACATACCCCAAGTGACTAGATGAGGGTATTGAGCTCGGATAGTATCTTCTAGCTCCCACATAGCCTCCTCATCGGTATGATACTGTCATCTAACCTTTACGAGTCGGATGGTTTTGTTCCACAATCGGCTTTCCTTGCGACTAAGAATTCGCACTGGAATCTCTTCATAGGTCGCATTAGATTGAAGTAGAATCGGAATCTCTTTCAGAACATGATCTGAACTCGGAACGTATTTCCTCAACATAGAAACATGAAATATGTTATGAACACCCGCAAGTGTCAGAGGTGAAGTCAATCGATACGCCACAACCCCAATCCACTCCAATATCTTAAATGGATCAATATAATTTGGAATTGTTTCACCCCTTTCATAGGTGAAACACGCAGAAATACCTATTCCCGAACTGAGAATTCCAAAGGCCTTCGCCTCCGATATGCATAACTCCTTTGTCGATCCTGTGCCTTTAATAACCATCATCTGATGACGCGCACTAACTCTGCATCATGTTGGATACTCTGTGACTCCAATAGCTGTTGTTCCCCGACCTCCTCCCACAACACAAAATATCTGCAGGGTCTACCATATAAGGCCTCATATGGAGTCATCAGAATAGAAGAGTGGTAGCTGTTGTTATAGGCAGATTCCACTAAATGAACGTGGTCCTCCCAACTGCCTCTGAAATCCATGACACAGGATCTCAATAGATCCTCCAATGTCTGAAAGATACGCTTAGACTGGCCATCAGTCTGCGGATGAAACGTTGTACTGAGTCAAAGCTTTGAGCCCATAGCTTGAGGCAGACTCTGTCAAAAGTGTGAGGTAAGTCGTGGTCTCTATCAGATATAGTACTCAAAAGTACCCCATGCAGTCTGATAATTTCTCGACGGTACAACTCTGCCAGACGATCCAACTGGTCCTTCCATGAATAGACAAAAAGTGAACTAATTTGGTTAGTTGATCCACGGTCACCCAAATCACGTCATGTCCTTTACGGGTTCTGGTCCCGTAATGAAATCCATAGTAATATGCTCCCACTTCCATTCCGGAATCAAATTTCCTGGAGCAACCCAGCGGGTTTCTGATGTTCAGCCTTTACCCGTTGACATAATGAACATCGAGCAACCAAGTCTGCACTATCTCTTTTATACCGTTCCACCAGTATAAGCATTTCAAGTCTCGGTACATCCAAGTACCCCCAGGATGTATAGCAAATCTTTAATGATGTGCTTCCTGTAGCAACTCTTCCTTAACTAGATGCGTGTCCAGAACACATATCCATATTAGAGACGGAAAATTATCTTCTCACAAGAGAAGTCCATCTACCGTCCAAAATCCACTCCACCACACACTCTGTAAGTGCATGGGAGACTATGGCGACCAATCTCACTTGTTGCAACTATTCGTGTTCCAACAACTCTATAGTAGCTACACAGTAGCTAGTTAAAACTCCATGAGCACTTCTGCTCCATACCACTACTACACAAGCTCATATCTTATCTCGTAGTTTCTCAACTGACGTAGGCATAAGATACGTCTCATGTAACTGTATCAGATTCGCTCCAATCCCTGAAATGATGCATTTGCATAAAATACCCTTCCAACCACATCGGAAGGATTAACTAGCACTAATGCAAACGTCAACCACCATCTAGGTCCTGAAACCTAATCTCACAAGCTTCCGACCGAGTAATTCCATTACCCTTTTGGCCAAAAATCTATAGTAGAGTAACGCTAAAAGTATCCCATCCACATTCGTAGTATTAACCAAATCATAGAAGGAAACAACAACTACAGTGGTCGAGTGCACAACTCTAACTACCACAATTAACAGTGGCCATGTTATGCGACTCCAACAACCACAACCTGATCCAATCATGTCCAGAATACATGATTTCTCAAGTCCATAGATGACTAAATCGTTAAATAGTCTAACAACATAATCAAAACTCGTACAACTCATACCAAGTATGAAATTGTCGTCTCTACACACCTGCATCCCCTTTACTCTTAGCTGATGATATATTAATCATCACAATGACAAATGATAATTGTATGATATCATGTCACTACAATATCAATGCTCCAGTCGTAAGTCGATCTTAGGGTATACACATGTGTCCTTAACTGATCTAAACAGATCATCTATCCACAATGAAGGATATTTACTTTCAACAACTATCACATTCCATCATCGATAATCGATGCATAATTTCAAAGGTCCATCTCTCTTTTAACAAAGATTTCTGGATCCTTCTCAAGGAGAAATACTGGGACAGATAAATATCCCTTCCAACATCTCCTATAATCACAACTTACATTCTTCCAATTCTCATAGTGTTTAGTAACACTTATACCAGTTAAATTATCACCCGGTATAGGATCTTCGATACCGAAACTATTTCTGCAATCATTTCGATCGACTACTCCACTTGCCTATGCAACGACAAGGCTAGGAGTTCATCCGAACTACATCCGAATACTCTCGGATTATTCACACATCTTAGAGACATAATCATACCATAATCTCAACAATTTGACCATCCGTAAGGATATGTCAATAGTAAAGATATGTCTATCCAAGTCTAAGGGTATCCCTTAACTTCTTAATTGTTGGTCCACATCTCACCTGACGATAGAGATACCACCGACCCACAAGTCGATGTATAGGAACCCTACTAATCCGAACTAAGAATGTTCTAGATAAAGATACCTGTAAACTATAAGTATCTCTCAATATATTAACCCAGAGGGTAAACTAAAGTAATACCTTGAACAATCAATTATTTGTCGATCCGATCCAAAGGCTCCCCGTAGGTCTCGGCCTTTCTCCGAAGAGAACCAGATCAGATCCAACAGTCCGCGACAATTCGATCACATTTCTGTGACGAAAAGTATGGGGATTTTCCTAGATCATCTGATCCCATCATTTAATCCTACAAGATGCAATTGTAGAATACCGAATAGATACGACCATCGTTGTATACTCTCTCCTCTGTACAAAGTCAATCCACATTTGGGGGGTAACTGTTGTTGTCTGCATGAGTCTTCTACGATGTCTTCTGCTGATACTGCTGCGTAAATCACTTCCCTTGAAGGGAAGTATCATGGAATTCCAACCACGCTTGAGGTAGTAGGTCATTGTTGATGAGATAACCCATCTTCTGTGCTGATTTTTGCTGTCGAGACGGTGCATCATCCTCCCGGAACACCATTGATAGTCTTTAACTGAGTATTCAAAATACACCTCCTTAATCTGTACTGTGCTTACAATAGCAACATATAAACTGATCCAACGGATAATCTGACTTCGCATGTCTTCGGGATCTAACGGATAATCTGACTTCGTGATCCGCACTGCACGCACATAATCCCTTCGGAGTCTTTGTTCTGATTTTGCTGATGTGCACGAGAACATCCTGATGATCTGCGGTTGGTCTTCTATAATCGGAAAGTAGCTCAAGGCCTATGACTCCTGATGGGATGTATACTGAAAAGTCTATCTTTTGTATGAACATCTTTAGTTTTGAAATAAGAATCACATGATCATTGTTTGCATATCTATGGTTATACATATTGTCTAATACATTACATTGTAGATAACATGATGTGTAGTGTCACACGGGAGATCATGTTATCAGTTCCTTGTAAAGTATAAGTAAAGGCTCACAACCGAGATGGTTTTGGACAAACCATTGGTATGGTTGTAGTGTGATTTGGTATTGGTTTGTCTTGACCATAGAATTACACTAGTACACTTTGTGTGTATTGAGCAGAACTGACTTAGAGGTGATTCAATTTATTACTGACTACATAATCGAATCAGACCTCAGATATTATGTTGTATATTCTCTTAATCCCGATATAATAACGGGCACATATACTTAGTATTCATTTCTTTGATTTACCAATGAGCGAGATTTATAGAGTAAATCGATAGGCTCGGTAAGTTAGAAAATGATATTATTTATATGGTGTGTCGTTGATTATAAGAGGAAACCGTGTCTTATATATTAGGATGATGATGTCCCCTTGAGGAGCTCATAAGGTTCATCATGTAAACCCTACAGGTGGACTTGGTCCGGCATGATGATAAGGTTGAGTGGTACTAATCATGGAGTTAGATGTTGATTAATTAATTGTCAGTAAATTAATTAATCGACGGACATTCGAGATCTTAAACACGGGGAGATAAATGTACAAATAATATATGGAGCTCATATTAACTTATGGGGGTTAGTGAGGTAGATCAATGATAATCCTCTAGTGGAATGGATTATCATTAATGGATCGGACTTTATGTGGGCTTGATCCATTGGGTGGCCAAGATCCAACTCCTCCTCATGGTCCCTATTGTAGCCTATTAAAACCTCATGGAGCCTAGATCCAATGGTAGAAAATGAAACTCTAGATCCGACGGTGGAGATTAAATCTCTAGATCCGACGGTTGAGATTAAATCTCTAGATCCGATGGTTGAGATTCAATCCCTAGATCCGACGGTAGAGATTAAAAGGAGGCTTAAGCCTAACTCTATAAGAGGGTGGCCAAGGCTTGGGCGTGAAACACACTTTGGGAGATTAGGGTTTAGGGGAGAGGTTTTGGGCGGCAAGACATTAGGGTTTAGAACCCTAATTTGTTGGGCGGCGCCCATGGTCCTAGGGTTAGGGTCGGCGGCAAGAAGGTAAGGGATTAGCTTCTCTTCTTCATCTCTTGGCCGGAGCATCCTCTCCTCTTCTCTCTCAAGGTTGGCCGGCGACAACCTTCTTCAAAGGTTGGCCGGCGATCCTTTTATTCTCTTTGGGCCGGCGGCAAAACATCAAGCTTAGAGCTTGATGGTTGGTCTGAGATAGGAGATGAGTTTTATTTTATGATCTTCCTTTGTTCGGTTTGAACAAGGAAAGGAAGATTTGATCTATGAGGCTTCGAATTTTGGAAGATCATCACCCACACGACGTCCAAAAGGAGGAAGGACATACAATAGAAGATCGAGAGGTATAATGCTTGCTTATATTCTTTTGTAATATGTATATAATTGTTTTTCAATTATATGAAGGTTTTGTCAGGAAGCTCTGATATCAATTGAAGGGTTTTGCTTATCGAGTCCGTGAGGGGAAACTTCGCTTCCCACTTCACCTTGGTCATTTGTTCATGGCGATCCCCTCGATGTCCCCGGATTTAAAAAATTTAATCCTAGACAAAAGGGATTGCCCAAACAACCAAGTCATCGTCGTGCTATTCGTTTAGAGAGGTCACTTGAACAAACTCGTTGTTCAAGCGACCATCCTCTATTCTACGAGTAGCCGCGGAATAGACGATGTCCGAATCGCCGGTTTTTGTGTTTATGCTCGGGATCCAAGTATTATTTAGCCATATACAGATTTATATCATGCTCATAGTTGAAAAACAAATACAAGCAAGTAACCATCCACACAAGACATGTATATAATTGAAAAGCAATTATAAACATAATACAAAAGAACACTAATCAAAACAAACAAGATTATACCTCTTGTTATATCTCTTGATCTTCTATTGTATGTCCTTCCTCCTTTCGGACGTCGTGTGGGCGACGATCTACCAAAAGTTGAAGCCTCCTAGATCACCAATCTTCCTTTCCTTGTTCACTCCGAACAAAGGAAGATCCTAAAATAAAACTCATCTTCCTATATAGAACCGGCCACCAAGTCAATAAACTCGATGTTGCCGCCGTCCAAGGAAGAGAACATGGAGTATGGAAACCAACCAAAGGAGAAACAACAAGGGCATGGGCACCGGCCAACACTTGGAGAAGAGAAAGGAAAACACTCCTTCTCCTTGTTGCCGACCAAACCTTAAACTAAGCTCTCCTAATTTCCGGCCAAGGATGAAGGGGAGAAGAATAGATTGAGCTTTGTCCAAGGTAGAGGGAAGAAGGAAGAGGGGCCGGCCAACCTTAGGAAGAGGAAGGAGAAGCTTCCTCCCCTTGTTGTCGCCCACTACCAACACCCAAACCCTAACCCTAGCCACCTACTCCTATTCCTATCCCAACTAGAATTGGTTGCCGCCCATGGGAAGCAACCCTAATGCCATCCATCATAAGCCATAGATGATAGGGAGAAGCTTGGGCTCCGGCCAAACCAAGTAGAGAAGAAGGAGGAAGGGTTTCGGGCACCAAAGGAAGAAGAAGAAAAAAAAACTTTCCTTAATTGTGGCCACCCAAAACCCTAACCTCCCTTGCTCTTGCCGCCCAAAACCCTAGCCCCCTTTTCTCTCCATTTTCTTGCCGCCCATCCCTAGTCCACCCTTTTATAGAGTTAGGGATAAGCCTTGGTTTAATCTCCACCATTGGTTCTAGGGATTTAATCTCAACCGTCGGATCTAGAGATTTAATTTCTACCTTTGGATCTAGAGTTTTGTTTATATCCATTGGATCTAAGCTTCATGAGGTGTTAATAGGCTACAATAGGGACCATGAGGAGGAGTTGGATCTTGGCCACCCATGGATCAAGTCTACATAAAGTCCGATCCACTAATGATAATCCAATCTTCTAAAGGATCATCATCGATCTACCTCACCAACCCCTATATGATAATATGGGCTCCATATATTATTTGTATATTTTCTCCCCGTGTTTAAGATCTCGAATTTCCGTCGATTAATTAATTTACTGACCATTAATTAATCACATCTAACTCCATGAGTAGTACCACTCAACCTTTTCATCATGTCGGACCAAGTCCACTTGCAGGGTTTATATGATGAACCTTATGAGCTCCTCAAGGGGACATCATCATCCTAATATATAGGATACGGTTTCCTCCTATAATCAATGACACACCATATAAATAATATCATCTTCTAACTTACCGAGCCTATCAATTTAATCTATAAATCTCGCCCATTGGTAAATCAAAGAGATGAATACTAAGTATATGTGCCCATTATTATATCGGGATTAAGAGCATGTACTAAATAATATCTGAGGTCCGATTCGATTATGTAGTCAACAATAAATCGAATCACCTCTAAGTCGGTCCTGCTCAATACACACAGTGCACTAGTGTGATTCTATGGTCAAGACAAACCAATACCAAATCACACTACAACCATTCCGATGGTTTGTCCAAAGTCATCTCGGTTGTGAGCCTTTACTTATACTTTTCAAGGAGCCGATAACATGATCTCCCATGTGACACCACACACCATGTTATCTACAATGTAAAGTATTAGACAATATTGCATTACCATAAAAATGCAAACAATGATCATGTGATTCTTATTTCAAAATAAAGATGTTCATACAAAAGATAGACTTTTCAGTATACATCCCTACAATCTCCCACTTATACTAAAAGACTATGCTGTCCTCAAACTGTCATACATCTGATTTCCATTCCCTCCACATGCCTATCAAAGCTCTCGCTAGAAGGGCCTTAGTGAAAAGGGACTACTAGGTCATCCTCTGATGCAATCTAGGCGACAACAACTTCTACCTCGTTTACGATTTCTCGTATCAGGTAGTACTTGCACTCTACGTGTTTACTTGCCTTATGAGCTCGTGGTTCCTTCGAGTTTGCAACTGCACCATTATTATCACAATAAATTGTGATAGTTCTAGGAAAACCAGGAATCACATCCAAGTCCATCAGGAAGTTCCTGAGCCATACAGCTTCTTTGGCTGCCTCAGAGGCTGCCACATACTCAGCTTCCATGGTGGAGTCCGCCACGCATTTCTGGTTGACACTCCTCCATACAATGGCTCCACCTCCCATAGTAAACACAAAACCTGAGGTAGAATTACTATTATCCCTAACAGATTGGAAGTCGAAATCCGTGTAACCCACAAGGAGCAATTGGTCCGCCTGGTAAACCAGCATATAATCCCTAGTCCTTCTTAGGTACTTCAATATATGCTTTACCACAGTCCAATGTCCCTGTCCTCGATTACTTTGATATCTACTGACCATGCCCATGGCAAAGCAGATATCTGGTCTCGTACATAACATCACATACATGAGGCTTCCTACTACCGATGCATAAGGAACCGCCTTCATCTCTTCTATCTCCTTAGATGATCTAGGACACATCTCCTTAGATAAAGGAACTCCATGCCTAAAAGGTAGAAAACCCTTCTTGGAGTTCTGCATGCTAAAATGATCCATAATCGTGTCTATGTATGAAGCTTGGGATAAGCACAACATCCTTTTTCTGGGATCCCTTATAACCTTGATCCCAAGGATGTGTCCCACCTCTCCCAAGTCCTTCATATCAAACTGTTTGGACAACCATACCCTTACGTCCGATAACACCTTGATATTGTTGACAATCAACAAAATGTCATCTACGTAAAGTACAAGAAATACCACTACGTTTCCGTCACATCTCTTGTATACACAAGACTCATCCGTACTTTGAATAAATCCATAAGACTGTATTACCTCATCAAAGCGAATGTTCCAAGACCTCGAAGCTTGCTTCAATCCATAAATGGTCTGATTAAGCTTACATACAAGATGCTCTTTGCCCTTAGCAATGAATCCCTCTGGTTGTTTCATATAGATGTTTTCCTCAAGACTTCCATTAAGGAAAGCTATCTTGACATCCATCTGTCACACCTCATAATCCATATGAGCTGCTATGCATAAGAGAATCCGGATAGACTTAAGCATGGCTACCGGCGAAAAGGTCTCCTCATAATCGATACCCTCTTTCTGAGTATACCCCTTCGCAACAAGCCTCGCTTTGAAGGTCTCAAACTTCCCATCTATTCCTCTCTTTCTTTTGTAGATCCACTTGTATCCAATGGTTTTTACACCATCGGGTGAGTCTACTAGCTCCCAGACCTGATTCGAATCCATAGATTCAATCTCAACATTCATTGCACTTTGCCAAGATACTGCATCTTTATCTTGGATTGCCTCATCATATGTCCTGGGATCCAGTTCATGTTCACCAGGGACCAAATCAGAAGATTCTCCCAAGAACATGAATCTATCAGGCTGTCTCACAACCCTCCCACTACGATGAGGTATCACCTCTGTATCCTCTGTGACACATGGTGCAGTGGCATGTGGTATATCCTCTTGTACTGGTGGTACTAAAGAAGTGACTTCCCCTTTTAATTCCTCCAGAACAATTTTACTCTTGGGCTTGTGGCTCATCACATAGTCTTCCTCTAGAAATCTAGCGTTTGTGCTAACGATCACCCTCTGATCTCTAGGACTATAAAACAAACCACCCTTCATTCCTCTAGGATAGCCAACGTGTTGGGTTTCCGGCACCGCGGCGTGTGTGTGTTCGATCATGTTTCGTAAACATGAGCACAGCGGAAGCAATAAAAATAATAAATATTCCTATTTATTACAACACACACAACACACGCATGCTTTTACAACAAGTGTAGACATAACCGTAAATTAAAATTGCAATAAAAGAAATTAAACTACGTTATACCTTCCGTATGACGTGTAGCGGGAACGGCATCAACCGGAACGATTCTCGTAAGAATCGTCTCTATCTGTATCCACGCCGAGCTCCTCGGGATGACTTCGCCAAGCCACGAGCTTCGTCTTCGTACGGGTTACTAGCCTCGTGTTGAAGACGACGTGATCGAGAGATGATCACGGTCCGAATCCAAATTCGGACCTAAAACAAGTCCTCAAGACTTGCTTCTCCGGAGAGGTATTCGTCAACCGATTGACGAATCCTTCGTCCTCCACCTCAGAGGATTACCGGAGATCAACTCCCCGGTATGTTAGCCGCTGTCGGAGCACTAACCGTCGTCCAAACGACGCTCCGACGAGAGGAGAAGAAGCTGTCCAGAAAACTGGACAGCTTGGTGGAGGAGATAGGCGCCGGCCAAAACAAGGAGAGAAAAACTCACCTTGATGCCAAACCTATAGGAGATCACCGGAGGGTCGCCGGAGGTTCACCGGCTGGAGCTTGGGCGCCGACAACGACTTGGGCGGCTGCACACAAGCTGGGGTGGCTGCTCTTTGAGTTGGCGCCCCTTCAACAAGGGTGGCGGCAACTTCTTGATGTTGGGCCACCATTAGATTAGGTTTAGGGTTAGGGTTTAATCCCTATTTTATAGAGAACTAATTCTCTTAATGGTTAATGGATCATATCCATAAAGCCCGTTAACCCGCTCCATTAAGATAAGTTAAAATAAACCAAACCATGATGGTTTATTTTAAGTTAAAACGAACCGAACCAACTGTTGGTTCATTCGTTTAAAATAAACCAAACCCTTTGGTTTATTCTCATCCATTGGATTAGAACCAAACCATTTTGGTCCATCCATTATGTCTTCATAAGACACTGCCCATCCACGCTTCCATTGCGACTGAAACAATTTCATGCTCGCTTTATGTTTGGTCGACCAAACATAGTTTCTCTCGATGCGAGAATCCCATTCTCAAGCTCGTTTTAAATCCTTTGGATTACACTCGTTGTGCGTGTGACCAAATAGGTTCTCGGTTTATGTTGGCCGTCTATAATTAACCATTAATTATAGAGCGATCATGAAGTGGCACCTAGTAGTACATCGCAGTCCCCAATTAACCAAAAGATCAAGTTGATCCAGAACTATTTCTGAAACCCTTCAGTAGCTCGAATGAATCGTGCCCCATTCCCTTCACTCATCTTATACCCACTTGGTTCAGGACATGGTCTATTGTGTCAGTCCCCACTAGGCTGTCTACGTCACACCTAGCCCAAGTATCATTTCCTCGTCCTACGGATTCTAGTTACTCCACATGTATCGAAGAGTACCTTACTCTAAACATGTAATGCTTTGGCCAAAGACTTTAGTAACAATCCGACGAGAGGCCATAGGTATACATCTCCTCGCAAGGAGTGGTGAATCCTTTATAGGCTATTCAAACACCTTCGATCACTTCGACTTATACCCAATCATCCCGGGTCCACATCTCCTTAGAGATGTTTGCTTAAGATGTCAAAGCATAAGTCTCTATGATCAAGATGACTTGAATACCGCAAGTCAAAGGAACATCGCACTTAAGCCACTGTAAGAACTTCATTGACATATCTATATATGCAGAAAACCATATGAAGTCTTACGGTTGGTCACTCCAATGAACTAGTTACCATAACTAGCATCCACGATTAACTCCGGACATCACTATGTCTCCAGCCAGTGAGAATCAGCTGCTTGGATACACCAAGGAGTATACCTCGTGCTAGTCTCGACAGAATTGATGGTGTCCAAATCCATCAATTCATTGACTAGGGATAATTCCGATACATCACAATTACACATGTAGAGATACTCACTAGTTGTGATCCAATCACAAATTCTCTCATGCTGTGAATCGTATCGTGGACATTCAGTAAATGAGTTTAAGATCCAATCAAATACATAAAATATGTATACTCAAATAGTGAATCTTCATTTATCATATAAATGGTTCATACATAAGGCGATTGCCTTAGGACATCTCTCATATATTACTAACACAACGAACATGCATACTTCTGTACGAGGTTCCAACTTACCAGTATCTGCCTTCAGCACATGTGCTGGACTCCCCATATCTAAATATGTCTTAGACTAGGCTTTCGCCCAGTCCACAATTCTGTGGGAGTAGAAGACACTTATTTAGATGGAACCGAGTTCAGAATGTACACCACCGTATTTAGAGCATATCCCCAGAACGAATCTGGCAACTCAGAATAATTCATCATCGATCTAACCATCTCCATAAGAGTCTTATTCCTTTGCTCTGCTACACCATTCTGCTGGGGTGTGCCAGGTGTAGACAATTGGGATTGAATCCTAGCCTCTGATAAGTAGTTCCTAAACTCTCCCAAGAGGTACTCACCACCACGATCAGATCGTAGTGTCATCCATATCTTGAATAATCGTCTATGAAAGAGACAAAATATTCAAGACCACCTCTTGCCTGGATAGTCACAGGACCACACAAATCAGAATGAACCATTTCTAACACATCTTTGGCTTTATACCCCTTGGCCTTAAAAGGCCTCTTGGTCATTTTATCCTCCAAGCAAGATTCACAGGTTGGGAAATCTTCCACCACTAATGAACCCAGAGGTCCATCAGCTATCAACCTTTGAATTCTGCTTAGGTTAATATGACTAAGCTTAAGATGCTAAAGATATGTTTGGTTCATCTTCGAAGGTTCTTTTCTCTTATTGGATTTAGAAGATGAGTTATAAACTTCAATTTGCATCGTGGGAGGTTTTGGTTCAAGTGTGTACAAATTTCCTATCAATGTACCTGAACAGATATTCTCCCTATTCCTTTTATAACAACTCTGTCATTAAAAGAAATAGAATATCCATCCATAAACAATTTAGAAACTGAAATTAAATTCTTTCTAAATAAAGGTACATAAAGGGAATTTTCCAGAACCAAAGTTTTATTTTTCTCAAAAGATAAATAAAACATCTTTCACTGCAATAGTCGCCACCTTAGTGGCATTGCCCCAGTAAATGGTAATCTCTCCCTCAGCTTGTCGTTGTGTTTCCTGGAGCCCCTGCAAAGTATTGCAGACATGATCAGTGGCTCCCGTATCTACACTCCAGGTGTCGGTAGATAACACCGCTAATCATGTTTCAACGACTAGTCCAAAGGATATACCTTTGTTCTTCTTTGGATTGGGACAGTCCTTCTTCCAATGTCCATCCTGCTTGCAAGTGAAGTACTTGCCCTGAGATCCTCCCACCACCTTTGCTCCATCTTGTTTCTTCTTCTTCTTGCCTTTCGGTTTAGAAGTAGAAACCTTCTGAGCAACCATGGCATGAGCCTGAGCAAGCCTTTCTGTCGATTGAAGAATGATATCGACCTAGGTTTCTCCATCGATCTCAGCTCTAAGGACTTTCAGCTCATTCGCAGGCTTCGGAGGACCCTCTTCGAAGAGTACATATTTGTACTCCTCAGCAATTAAGACAATATCTAGATTCTATTCCAATCAACATCATTTGGGTACAGTAAGTTTATTTTCCTTTAGTATCATAACAAGTGGACTGTAAGTCATTTTGAAAATCCTAAGAATCACATAGATCATTACTTTAGATTTCAAAAAATTATTGATTCCTCAAACAATAAAATTTTAAAATCAACTAACACCTCAAAACATCGAGAATATCGTATGCCACGATCGTGTGGACGATACGAATTCTATATTTGTAAGAGGAGGTTTTACCCATTAATTTTACTATCTTGTCAACCTAACTTTTTGATAAGTAAAATTAATAGTTGGTTTCTCTTTGGCCATACAAATAAAAGCAGTGACTCTGATGAGGAGAATACTTATATTTGTATCTAAGTGTTCACCATTACTTGGTACCAAGGTAATTATCTCGGGTTATGTGCCTTACGATGGGGAAGTACACACACTCCTTGATAATTCCCTATAACCATATTTGACCTTGTGATCCGCAAACAAACCCATCCGATATGGAGGAAGGCACTCAGAGCCGACGCGCAAGTTTGTTTGCATCACTTGTCAAATCGTAATGGAGGCCGTGGGAATTTAAAAAAATATCCCTCTCCCACTTAGTAATTTGAAATTGAGGAATTTTCTTAGCCTACGACATGCATATCAAACAAAAAGCAATAAATATGAAAAATAAATTATTTTTCAACTATTATGGCTTTTGTCTTCAATATGTCTCCCGTCGCATCGCCATCTCGTCCGCACCTCCTACGCCATGCACGAGCCATCCGGAGATCCGAGCCGAGACTAAAACCTATTTTAATTTACATCCATCGATCTTATACTCCACGAGGGAGTGTACATGAAATCTAGATCAAAAGTAAACTAAAATAAAGAGTGACTAAACAATGTCATATCTAATTTACAAAAAATTAAATACTAGCCTCGTCAACCTCGAGGATTCAACAAAATATACACATACAATCACATACACACATATGGCCATAATAGTCGGATCTTATGCCTGCAACCAAAGAGTTAAACTATGCATATCCTACTAATATCCGGCACATATAATATATGAAAAGTGCATAAAAATTAACCGAATCCTAAACACACAAAACCAAAAACCTTGGCTCTAATACCAATTGAAGGTTTTACCTGGAAGCTCTGATACCAATTGAAGGATTTTGCTTATCGAGTCCGTGAGGGGAAACTTCGCTTCCCACTTCACCTTGGTCGTTTGTTCATGGCGATCCCCGCAATGTCCCTGGATAAAAAATTTAATCCTAGACAAAAGGGATTGCCCAAACAACCAAGTCATCGTCGTGCTATTCGTTTAGAGAGGTCATTTGAACAAACTCGTTGTTCAAGCGACCATCCTCTATTCTACGAGTAGCCGCGAAATAGACGATGTTCAGATCGTCGGTTTTTGTGTTTATGCTCAGGATCCAAGTATTATTTAGCCATATACAGATTTATATCATGCTTATAGTTGAAAAACAAATACAAGCAAGTAACCATCCACACAAGACATGCATATAATTGAAAAGCAATTATAAACATAATACAAAAGAACACTAATCAAAACAAACAAGATTATACCTCTTGTTATACCTCTTGATCTTCTATTGTATGTCCTTCCTCCTTTCGGATGTCGTGTGGACGACGATCTACAAAAATTTGAAGCCTCCTAGATCACCAATCTTCCTTTCCTTGTTCACTCCGAACAAAGGAAGATCCTAAAACAAAACTCATCTTCCTATCTAGAACCGGCCACCAAGTCAATAAACTCGATGTTGCCATTGGCCAAGGAAAAGAACATGGAGTATGGAAACCAACCAAAGGAGAAACAACAAGGGCATGGGCGCCGGCCAACACTTGGAGAAGAGAAAGGAAAACACTCCTTCTCCTTGTTGCCGCCCAAACCCTAAACTAAGCTCTCCTAATTTCCGGCCAAGGATGAAGGGGAGAAGAATAGATTGAGCTATGTCCAAGGTAGAGGGAAGAAGGAAGAGGGGCCGGCCAACCTTAGGAAAAGGAAGGAGAAGCTTCCTCCCCTTGTTGCCGCCCACCACCAACACCCAAACCCTAACCCTAGCCACCTACTCCTATTCCTATCCCAACTAGAATTGGTTGCCGCCCATGGGAAGCAACCCTAATGCCATCCATCATAAGCCATAGATGATAGGGAGAAGCTTGGGCGCTGGCCAAACCAAGTAGAGAAGAAGGAGGAAGGGTTTCGGCCACCAAAGGAAGAAGAAAAAAAAAACTTTCCTTAATTGTGGCAACCCAAAACCCTAACCTCCCTTGCTCTTGCCGCCCAAAACCCTAGCCCCCTTTTCTCTCCATTTTCTTGCCGCCCACCCCTAGTCCACCCTTTTATAGAGTTAGGGATAAGCCTTGGTTTAATCTCCACCATTGGTTCTAAGGATTTAATCTCAACCGTCGGATCTAGAGATTTAATCTCAATCGTCGGATCTTAGAGATTTAATCTCTACCTTTGGATCTAGAGTTTTGTTTCTATCCATTGGATCTAAGCTTCATGAGGTTTTAATAGGCTACAATAGGGACCATGAGGAGGAGTTGGATCTTGGCCACCCATGGATCAAGCCCACATAAAGTCCGATCCACTAATGATAATCCAATCTTCTATAGGATCATCATCGATCTACCTCACCAACCCCTATATGATAATATGGGCTCCATATATTATTTGTACATTTTCTCCCCATGTTTAAGATCTCGAATGCTCGTCGATTAATTAATTTACTAACCATTAATTAATTAACATCTAACTCCATGAGTAGTACCACTCAACCTTTTCATCATGCCGGACCAAGTCCACCTGCAGGGTTTACATGATGAACCTTATGAGCTCCTCAAGGGGAAATCATCATCCTAATATATAGAACACGGTTTCCTCCTATAATCAATGGCACACCATATAAATAATATCATCTCCCAACTTACCGAGCCTATCGATTTAATCTATAAATCTCGCCCATTGGTAAATCAAAGAGATGAATACTAAGTATATGTGCCCGTTATTATATCGGGATTAAGAGCATGTACTAAATAATATCTGAGGTCCGATTCGATTATGTAGTCATCAATAAATTGAATCACCTCTAAGTCGGTCATGCTCAATACACACAAAGTGCACTAGTGTGATTCTATGGCCAAGACAAACCAATGTCAAATCACACTACAACCATTCCGATGGTTTGTCCAAAGCCATCTCGGTTGTGAGCCTTTACTTATACTTTTCAAGGAGTCAATAACATGATCTCCCGTGTGACACCACACACCATGTTATCTACTATGTAAAGTATTAGACAATATTGCATTACCATAAAAATGCAAACAATGATCATGTGATTCTTATTTCAAAATAAAGATGTTCATACAAAAGATAGACTTTTCAGTATACATCCCTACATTATATGCATGTTGTATGTTTTGTTATATGGCTAATTTACTTGGACCCCGAATACAAATGCAAAAACCGACGATCCGTACATCGTCTATTTCGCGGCTAATCGTAGAATAGAGGTTGGTTTCTTGAACAACAAGTTTGTTCAAATGACTACTCTAATCGAATAGCACAATGATGAAATGGTAGCTTGGGTAATCCCTAATTGTCATGGATTAAATTTTTAATCCGAGGATGACTACGGGATCGCCATGAACAAGCAACCGAGTTGAAGAGGGAAGCGAGGTTTCCTACCTTCATGTGGTATCAGAGCCTCAGTTTCCGGTTTTGTGTGTTTAGGATTCGATTACTTTTATGCACTTTTCATATATTATATGTGCTGGATAATAGTAGGATGTGCGTAGGCTAGCTTTTTGGCTGTAGGCATAGGATCCAACTATTATGGTCATATGTGTGTATGTGATTGTATGTGTGTAATTGTATATTATTTGAATCCTCGGGGTTGACTAGGCTAGTATTTAATTTTGTAATTAAGTACGACATTGTTTAGCCACTCATTTTATTTTAGTTTACTTTTGATCTAGATTTCATGTACACTCCTTCGTGGAGTATAGGATCGATGGATGTAAATTAAAATAGTTAGTCTCGGCTCGGATCTCCGGATGGCTCGTGCATGACGTAGGGAGGAGCGGACGAGATGGCGATACGACAGGAGGCATATTGGAGACAAAAGCCATAACAGTTGAAAAATATTTCTTTTTCATATTTATTGCTTATTGTTTGATATGCATGTCGTAGGCTAGAAAATTCCTCAATTTTAAATTACTAAGTGGGAGAGGGATATTTTTATAAATTCCCACGACCTCCATTACGATTTGACATGTGATGCAAACAAACTTGCGCGTCGGCTCTGAGTGCCTTCCTCCCCATCGGATGAGTTTGTTTGCGGATCACAAGGTCGAATATGATTATAGGAAATGATTAAGAAGCGTATGTACTTCCCCATCGGAAGGCACATAACCCGAGATAACTATCTTGGTACCGAGTAATGGTGAACACTTAGATACAAATATAAGTATCCTCTCCATCGGAGTCACTGCTTTTATTTGTAGGGTCAAAGAGGAACCAACTATTAATTTTATTTGTCAAAAAGTTAGGTTGACAAGATAGTAAAATTAATGGGTGAAACCTCCTCTTACAAATGTAGAATTTGTATACGTCCACACTATCGTGGCATACGATATTCTCGGTGTTTTGAGGTGTTGGTTGATTTTGAAATTTTACTATTTGAGGAATCAATAAATTTTTGAAATATAAAGTTTTGATCTATGTGATTCTTAGGTTTTTTAAAAATGACTTTCAACCCACTTGTTGTGATACTAAAGAAAAATAAATTTACTGTACCCAATTATGTTGATTAGAAAAGGAATCTAGATATTATCTTAACTGCTGAGGAGTACAAGTATGTACTCTTCGAAGAGTATCCTCCTAAGCCGGCAAATGAGATGGAAGTCCTTGGAGCTGAGATCGATGGGAAAACCCAGGTCCATATCATTCTCCAGTCTCTACCTAGGAGTTTTGAGCAGTTTCGCCTGAATTACAACATGAATAAGAGGTTGTATTCATTGGCGGAGCTTCTGACAGAACTCTAGGCGGCAGAGGGGCTTTTTCGTTAGAGTGCTCAGGCGCAAGCCATGGTTGCCCAAAAGGTTTCTACTTCTAAGATGAAGGGCAAGAAGAAGAAGAAACAAGCTGGGACAAAGGCGGTGGGAGGAACTCAGGGAGGAGTGAAGAAGCCGAAAGGCAAGTGCTTCACTTGTAAGCAGACTGGACACTAGAAGAAGGACTGCCCCAACCGAAAGCAAAACAAAGGTATATCTTTTGGTCTAGTCGTTGAAACATGTTTAGCGGTGTTATCTACCGGTACCTGGTGTGTAGATACGGGAGCCACTGATCATGTCTGCAATACTTTGCAGGGGTTCTAGAAAACCAGACAACTGGTTGAAGGGGAGATTACAATATACTTGGGTGATGCCACGAAGGTGGTGGCTATTGCAGTGGGAGATGTTTATTTGTCTTTTGAGAGGAATAAAGTTTTGGTTCTTAAAAATTACCTTTATGTACCTTTATTTAGAAAGAATTTGATTTTGGTTTCTAAATTATTTATGGATGAATATTCTATTTCTTTTAATGACAGAGTTGTTATAAAAAGGAATAGGGAGATTATCTGTTTTGGTGCATTGATAGGAAATTTATATACACTTGAACCAAAAGCTCCCATGATGCAAATAGAAGTGAATAGCTCATCTTCTAATTCCAATAAGAGAAAAGAACCTTCGAAGATGAACCAAACATATCTTTGGCATCTAAGGCTTGGTTATATTAACCTAAGCAGAATTCAAAGGTTGATAGCTATTGGACCTCTGAGTTCATTAGTGGTGGAAGACTTCCCAACCTGCGAGTCCTGCTTGGAAGGTAAAATGACCAAGAGGCCTTTCAAGGCCAAGGGGTATAGAGCCAAAGATGTGTTGGAATTGGTTCATTCTGATTTGTGTGGCCCTATGTCTATCCAGGCAAGAAGTGGCTTTGAATATTTTGTCTCTTTTATAGACGATTATTCAAGGTATGGATACATTTACTTGATGCGTCGTAAGTCTGAATGCTTTGACAAGTTCAAAGAATTCAAGGTTGATGTAGAGAAACGTCAAGGTAAAAGTATCAAGATACTATGATCTGATCGTGGTGGTGAGTACCTCTTGGGAGAGTTTAGGAATTACTTATCAGAGGCTGAGATTCAATCCCAATTGTCTACACCTGACACACCCCAGCAGAATGGTGTAGCAGAGCGAAGGAATAAGACTCTTATGGAGATGGTTAGATCGATGATGAGTTATTTTAAGTTGCTAGATTCGTTCTGGGGACATGCTCTAGATACGGAAGTGTATATTCTGAACTTGGTTCCATCTAAATCAGTGCCTTCTACTCCCACAGAATTGTGGACTGGGCGAAAGCCTAGTCTGAGACATATTCAGATTTGGGGGAGTCCAGCACATGTGCTGAAGGTAGATGCTGGTAAGTTAGAACCTCGTACAGAAGTGTGCATGTTCGTTGGCTATCCTAGAGGAACGAAAGGTGGTTTGTTTTATAGTCCTAGAGATCAGAGGGTGATTGTTAGCACGAATGCAAGATTTCTAGAGGAAGACTATGTGATGAACCACAAGCCCATGAGTAAGATTGTTCTGGAGAAATTGAAAGGGGAAGTCACTACTTCAGTACCACCGGTACAAGAGGATATACCACAAGTCACTGCACCGCGTGTCACAGAGGATACACAGGTGATACCTCGTCGTAGTGGGAGGGTTGTGAGACAGCCGAATAGATTCATGTTCTTGGGAGAATCTTCTGATTTGGTCCCTGGCGAACATGAACTTGATCCCTGGACATATGACGAGGCAATCCAAGATAAAGATGCGGTATCTTGGCAAAGTGCAATGAATGCTGAGATTGAATCTATGGATTCGAATCAGGTCTGGGAGCTAGTAGAACCACCCAATGGTGTAAAAACCATTGGATGCAAGTGGATCTACAAAGAAAGAGAGGAATAGACGAGAAGGTTGAGACCTTCAAAGCAAGGCTTGTTGCGAAGGGGTATACTCAGAAAGAGGGTATCGATTATGAGGAGACCTTTTCGCCGGTAGTCATGCTTAAGTCTATCTAGATTCTCTTATGTATTGCTGCTCATATGGATTATGAGGTATGGCAGATGGATGTCAAGACAGTTTTCCTTAATGGAAGTCTTGAGGAAAACATCTTTATGAAGAAACCAGAGGGATTCATTGCAAAGGGAAAAGAGCATTTTGTGTGCAAGCTTAATCGATCCATTTATGGATTGAAGCAAGCTTCGAGATCTTGGAACATCCGCTTTGATGAGGTAATCCAGTCTTATGGATTTATTCAAAGTCCGGATGAGTCTTGTGTATACAAGAGATGTGACAGAAACGTAGTGGTATTTCTTGTACTATACGTAGATGATATTTTGTTAATTGGCAACAATGTCAAGGTGTTATCGGATGTAAGGGTATGGTTGTCCAAATAGTTTGATATGAAGGACTTGGGAGAAGTGGGACACATCCTTGGGATCAAGGTTATAAGGGATCACAGGAAAAGGATGTTGTGCTTATCTTAAGCTTCATACATAGACACCATTATGGATCATTTTAGCATGCAAAACTCCAAGAAAGGTTTTCTACCTTTCAGGCATGGAGTTCCTTTATCTAAGGAGATGTGTCCTAGAACATCTAAGGAGATAGAGGAGATGAAGGCAATTCCTTATGCTTTGACAGTAGGAAGCCTCATGTATGTAATGCTATGTACGAGATCGGATATCTGCTTTGTCGTGGGCATGGTTAGCAGATATCAGAGTAATCTAGGACAGGGACATTGGACTGCGGTAAAGCATATATTGAAGTACCTAAGAAGGATTAGGGATTATATGCTAGTTTACCAGGCAGACCAATTACTCGCTGTGGGTTTCACAGAATCCGACTTCCAATCAGATAGGGATAACAGTAAGTCTACCTCAAGTTTTGTGTTTACTTTGGGAGGTGGAGCCATTGTATGGAAGAGTGTCAAGCAGAAATGCATGGTGGACTCTACCATGGAAGCTGAGTATGTGGCGGCCTCTGAGGCGGCCAAAGAAGATGTGTGGCTCAGGAACTTCTTGATGGACTTAGATGTGATTCCTGGGTTTCCCAAAACTATCACAATTTATTGTGATAATAATGGTGCAATTGCAAACTCGATGGAACCACGAGCCCATAAGGCAAGTAAACACATAGAGTGCAAGTACCACCTGATACGAGAGATCGTAAAGAGTGTAGAAGTTGTTGTCGCCTAGATTGCATCAGAGGATGACCTGGTAGATCCTTTCACTAAGGCTCTTCAAGTGAGAGCTTTTGATAGACATGTGGAGGGAATGAGAATCAGATGTATGGCAGTATGAGGACAGCATAGTCTTTTAGTATAAGTGGGAGATTGTTGGGATGTATACTGAAAAGTCTATCTTTTGTATGAACATCTTTAGTTTTGAAATAAGAATCACATGATCATTGTTTACATATCTATGCTTATGTATATTATCTAATACATTACATTGTAGATAACATGGTGTGTAGTGTCACATGGGAGATCATGTTATCAGTTCCTTGTAAAATATAAGTAAAGGCTCACAACCGAGATGGTTTTGGACAAACCATTGGTATGGTTGTAGTGTGATTTGGTATTGGTTTGTCTTGACCATAGAATTACACTAGTACACTTTGTGTGTATTGAGCAGGACCGACTTAGAGGTGATACAATTTATTATTGACTACATAATCGAATCGGACCTCAGATATTATGTTGTACATGTTCTTAATCCCGATATAATAACGGGCACATATACTTAGTATTCATTTCTTTGATTTACCAATGAGCGAGTTTATAGAGTAAATCGATAGGCTCGGTAAGTTAGGAAATGGTATTATTTATATGGTGTGTCGTTGATTATAAGAGAAAACTGTGTCCTATATATTAGGATGATGATGTCCCCTTAAGGAGCTCATAAGGTTCATCATGTAAACCCTGCAGGTGGACTTGGTCCGGCATGATGATAAGGTTGAGTGGTACTAATCATGGAGTTAGATGTTGATTAATTAATTGCTAGTAAATTAATTAATCGACGGACATTCGAGTTCTTAAACACGGAGAGATAAATGTACAAATAATATATGGATCCCATACTAACTTATGGGGGTTGGTGAGGTAGATCAATGATAATCCTCTAGTGGAATGGATTATCATTAATGGATCGGACTTTATGTGGGCTTGATCCATTGGGTGGCCAAGATCCAACTCCTCCTCATAGTCCCTATTGTATCCTATTAAAACCTCATGGAGCCTAGATCCAATGGTAGAAAATGAAACTCTAGATCCGACGGTGGAGATTAAATCTCTAGATCCGACGGTTGAGATTAAATCTCTAGATCCGACGGTTGAGATTAAATCTCTAGATCCGACGGTAGAGATTAAAAGGAGGCTTAAGCCTAACTCTATAAGAGGGTGGCCAAGGCTTGGGCGTGAAACACACTTTGGGAGATTAGGGTTTAGGGGAGAGGTTTTGGGCGGCAAGACATTAGGGTTTAGAACCCTAATTGGTTGGGCGGCGCCCATGGTCCTAGGGTTAGGGCCGGCGGCAAGAAGGTAAGGGATTAGCTTCTCTTCTTCCTCTCTTGGCTGGAGCATCCTCTCCTCTTCTCTCTCAAGGTTGGCCAGCAGTAACCTTCTTCAAAGGTTGGCCGACGATCCTTTTATTCTCTTTGGGCCGGTGGCAAAACATCAAGCTTGGAGCTTGATGGTTGGTCCTAGATAGGAGATAAGTTTTGTTTTATGATCTTCCTTTGTTCGGTTTGAACAAGGAAAGAAAGATTGGTGATCTAGGAGGCATCGACTTTTGGAATATCATCGCTCACACGACGTCCAAAAGGAGGAAGGACATACAATAGAAGATCGAGAGGTATAATGCTTGCTTATATTCTTTTGTACTATGTATATAATTGTTTTTCAATTATATACATGTTGTATGTTTTGTTATGTGGCTAATTTACTTGGACCCTGAATACAAACGCAAAAACCGGTGATCCGTACATCGTCTATTCCGCGGCTAATCGTAGAATAGAGGTTGGTTACTTGAACAACAAGTTTGTTCAAGTGACTACTCTAATCGAATAGCACGACGATGAAACGGTAGCTTGGGTAATCCCTAATTGTCATGGATTAAATTTTTAATCCGAGTACGACGACGGGATCGCCATGAACAAGCAACCGAGTTGAAGAGGGAAGCGAGGTTTCCTACCTTCAACTCCGATCTTGTTCCTTTTATCCAATAGTCGGAGACTTATGACTCTAATAAGTTGACCTGCAATATCTGCTTATTGGTCTCCAACTCTTAAACACTTATACGAAGTCATTTTAAACTCCTGACTCAATCCAACGTCTTCCGGTAGGATCTGATAGAAGATCCAATCATCTTAATCCAATAGTAAACCAACAACCGTAGGTGGCTTAAAATATCCATTCATATTCTTGAGCTATTAGGTGAGCATAAACTCTGCAAGTCTAATGACTCTGCATGGTATTCCCATTATCGACGATCACCCTACTCGAAGCTCAAGAATTCCCTACAATGTGTCACTAAAAGTGACACGGGGAAATACTCTCTCTCAACATTACTAAACCATGATCAAGTGATGTTTTATTCCCCTAATGTTATTTTCTGCATTTACCACCAAATACCGACTTGATCCCGATAATGGTATGCAAATAACTCTACCTTCTCTATTTAACACCAGTTAAGTACTCAAAAGTACCTTCAAAGTTATACAACCCAGTACGAACAACTCAGGGATCAAAATCCCTATGAAACACCTTATACTAACCCTCCGCTTGCTGTATCAATAATAGTATACACACCTAGTCCATTACCCCACGGATAATGATCTGACTAGTACCGTTAGTGAAAATCCCTAAGACTATAGTCTTTGATTTTTACAAGACTACACACAGTGGAAACTAACAACATAACGAAACACAGTGGAAACTAATACAACCTACACATAGTGCATACCGGTATGACTGACCACATCACAACTACATACAGAACATCGACAAAATCGAATCCACAAGTGTGTACATCACATGACAAGTCCACAACACAGTACACCACGAAAACTCCAAATACATAATACAATATACGGAAAACCCAAAACGACCACAGGAACCTCGGAGGTGAGATGAGATGTTGCCAGCCAGCGGTACTCCAATCCGTCACAAAGACTTCTACCTGTTACCTGGGCGACAGAAAAACCCAAGGTCCGTGATGGTGAGTATAACTCAGCAGGTAATAAGGGATAACATGTATATATATCAAATATCACATGTCATTCAACAACATAACCTAGAGGTACAACAGGTATACCAACACAATATATAAATACATGCATATACCATCTAACCAAATAAACAATGTATAATGCAGACATACCTGAAAGTCTGCTACGCTACTCTGATCCAACCTGAGCATAAATCTAATATATAACAAGAAGAGTAATACTATCTCACAATATACTCATGATACAGGTCAAAGGTATCTAATGGTCTGTCTAACAATTATACAGGTATCCGACAAAATCGTATAACAGATGCGAGTAGCATGTATGAAGATGATGTACAACCAAATGCAACAAGCATAGAACAATCAAATACAACATCACAATAAGCATATATATATAGATTGCATCTATATATATATTAATCACAACCATCCATATATATATATATGGTAATATGCAAAGCGTCATATGATACGGCAATGCAGCATGCATGGTCATGCCTGCGCACCCCTACTCGCTACCACGACCCCGATGTGGCCTAGGTGGCACGACATGACAACTGTCCCTACTCAACACCAACCACTGCTCTAGAGTAGCTGGGTGGGCAGTATGATCAAGTAGCATATGAGCGTAAAGAGCTCGCTACACAACAGGGGTCCCTGCTGCTGGCCACTCCGACTGACACTACCTATGAGTGGTCGAGTGCCACGCACCCAGGACAACTGTACGCAACTCCAACTACCATCATCTATAGTGGTAGAGTGTAGCACAACAAGTGCTCTGCCCTCACACCAGTTACTCCTCTGGGAGTAACCTGGGAGGCAGGATGACTGACGACTCTCTCAACCCCAAGAGAGACTATGTCGTCAGTATGCATGCAAATGACATGAAAATACTGTCACACATACAGGCATCTACCACAGACTCTCTATTATATAGAGAGTTGTACCAATCTGATCAACGCACTCTCTATCCTACAGAGAGTCATACTCAACTGATCATAACACTCTCTATCCAATAGAGAGTCGTACTAATCTGACCGTCTCACTCTCTAGCCTGTAGAGAGTCGTACTCAACTAATCATATTAAGCTGGGACCATCGGTCCGTAGCGACACACTAATCACCCTTCACTTAACCATTACACAACACATGGTTGACAATAAGTATGCATCATACGGGTATTAGAATAAATCCTACATTTACGACATTACCTACCCACGGATGACCTTTTCCCAATTGACAATCAGGTCATCATCCGTACTCTAACATCTACACCCTACTAAACATTTATAGATCTACTTACATCATATTTGTAACTCCTAAATCATGATAAAGGAAAATGTGATATCAACATTTGAGCATATATAGCCAACGACAAGTATCAAGCATACAGATAAATAAGAGCAAGGTCAAGATAATATGAACATATAACATGCTCATATCTATGTCTAAATCTAAATGCAATTATATCTACCTGACCAGGGTAAGAAATTACCCACCTTATATATAAACCGTGTTGTTGATCCTCACGTTCCTGAATCTACACCGAATCAAATACCTGCACATGCATAGAACACAATTAAGTCCATAATCTGAATGATTGAATCTAATTTTTACTTCAAACTCATATCACAATCCACAAGTCAAAAGTCAACACTACACAATTCATCTTATCCCCATGATAACATACTTAATCTCATTCACCAAAATTAACCCTTCATCTTACCCTATACTGCAATTAACTCCACCATTACACTATTACCATAAATCCACAATCGTTATTCTCCAATAGAACAACATCGTTCGCTAGCTATTAAACATCAATTCAACTAGGACATCCACTATAATTATTATACAACAATCCAAGCATCAGATAAACCGATGAAGAACTTACCCAAACACGTAGAGATGAATCACAACTCTGGCCACAACTTCTTGATACAACTAAAATCTGATCAGCACACCTAGCATTAACAATCCACAACTATAGTAAGCAATCGAGATTTTACCAGCAATCAAATGGAAATCGTTAGAGATCAAATAGTACACTCGCTCGTGGTGGACACCGACATCACACGAAGGCAGCACTGACTAGGATCTATGCTGGCTGCAAATCAACAGCGTCGTGAGCAAACCACAAAGTTGCAGTTGTGCCGGAGGAAGGAGAAAAACATGGCAACTGAGGGAGGAGAAGAGATCAGCGACAACCGACACAGCTCGCCGATGAAGCAGGCGACGACAACATTGATCAACTGATCATGGAGGCACCGACCACAATTGATGTTGTCCATGGAGTAGGGCATCGAACACCGAGCGGTGGCACTGAAATCTGAAATGGGTGGTAGTGAGAGAGCATGCGTGGCCACTACAGTGGCTGGAGGAGCCCATGGTGGTGGCTGAGGAAGAAGGCAAGTTGCAGCGATGGAGAGAGGAGAGTCGACTGCGACGACAACCGTGGCTCGTGAAAAAGACCAGATCTGCCGGCTGCAGCTGGTGCTTATGGTGAACGACGAGGATAAATGGCCAAATGGAAGACTCATGATCGAAAAAAGAAGAGAGGCAGAGAAATCATAGCGATCGGCGTTGTCTATCCGATGGCGGAGATCAGGAAATCACGAGGTGGAAGAGGGCTACGGTGTCAGCCGACATCAGATCTCTCGCGATCACGGTGAGTGGTGCGGCAGTGGCGAGTGGCGCAAGGGGCGACGGTGCTTGCATGGCTGGCCATGGTTGACTGGTGTCGCCGGCTAGGCGACAGCGGTGAGTGTGGACGACGAGCTGCTCCGGCAGGCGGCCAAGGGCGGCGACAGCGAGCTCGGGTGAAGATCGGCAGAGATAGAGCGGAGATCGGCACTGGTGCCAATGAAGTGGAGAAATCGTGCATTTTCTTAAGTAAGGAGGAGTCGGGCATTTTTGGAAGAGAGGAGTCAGGCATTTTTGGAAGAGAAATGAAGAAGCGAGTTATGGTGGAAGGAACGGATCCACGAAAGAAGAAGAACCGATCCCTTTTTAATAACCCTTCTTAAACTTAGGGTAACTTTAATTTAGCCCTAATCACCCCTCGTTAACTGATTTAAAAAAAAATAATTCCTCTAATTAATCATTATTATTCTATAGTAATGTTATTTACGGTATTTTACAAGTTGATCAATGCATATATGTCAAGTTCAATGGGAGCAAGTTTGTAATACTTGTCCTATATGTGAATGATATTTTGTTGGCAAACAACTGTAAATAATTACTACATGAGACCAAGTGATTTTTATTAGGTAAATTTGAAATGAAAGATCTTGGTGAAGCATTATTTGTATTAGGCATATAGATATATCGTGATCGATCTAAGGATATACTTAGATTATCACAAAAGATCTATATTGAAAAGGTGCTTATACAATATGAAATGCAGAATTGTACACCTAGAGATACACTTGTGTCTAGAGGTAATAAATTTATCTTGCAACAATATTCACAACGTGAACTTGAAATTCGGTGGGGAACTCCATGAGAGATGAGGTGGACTTGGCCAAGTGGCTAAGACTGAGTGTCGGATGATCAAATATGATGTTTGAGGGTTTACCCGACGGTCGGATGCTCAAATAACTTGGTGTTTGAGGTTTCATCCAAGATGATCGTGACATAGTGCCGCCGGTTCGATCTAAGTCGATGGTCGGGTGTTAGACTACATTCGTGGCGAGCGATCGTTGCCAAGGGATGGCAGTCGACTAATGTCAAAGTAGTCGACTGCCAAGGTACGGTAGTCGACTGATGGGAAGTGTCGCAGGCACAGAACACTCTGTAGCCGACTGGGCAATCGGCTACGAGGTCAGCAGTTGACTGATGGGCATGATCAGTCGACTAATGATGGATATGTTGGAACTTGTCCAGCGTGGATCGAGTCATTGTGAGACAACGGCTACAAGACCAGTCGACTGATGGGCACAGAATCAGCTCAATGCAGGTTATAAATAGTGCTTGAGATGGAGGATTTCGCCAAGACTTTTGGGAAGATTTTGAAGGGAAATTGCTGCTGCATTCCAGTCCTTCAAGAACAAACCAAAGTAAGCAACAAGCAAGTGATCAAAGCGAAGTTTTATAAAGTGTTCTTTACTTGTATTTCTTCTTGTATTTGTATTTGCTTGTATTACTTAGTGTATTTGCTTATACGAGGTTTCTCCACCTCCGACGTGTTATCGAGAAGGAGTTTTGTTAGTGTCATGTGCATAACACGAGCTCGTTGAGCTCACCCCGTGGAGTAAGAACCCTAAGGTTCTGAACCACGTATATCGTGTGTATTTGTGTGTGCTTGTATTCTTGTTGTGCTTTCATTATTGTATATTCCGCTGCGCATTAACAAGTATTGTAGATGAGCACGCGACGAATTGAGGATTTCCATCGTACACGCGATTTGGGCTATTCATCCCCCTCTAGTCGGCCACCGATCCTCCAACAGATCGGTGGCATTGATAAGTCATTAAAAAGTTTCTATGATAATAAAGTTGTAGAACTCTATTTCAAAAACAACCAAAACTCATCGAAGTCAAAGCACATTGACATCAAATTCCTAGCGGTTAAGAAAAGAGTCCAAAGTAGTCAAATAATAATAGAGCATATTCTGTCAGACTCAATACTAGTGGATCTGCTCACTAAGGGATTATTATCTAAGGTGTTTCATCAGCATGTGTTGTATATGAGGGACCTTCATATAGATTAAGTACCCATTTAGTGGGAGCCTATATTTATTTATTATTTTGGATGCTCTCTATATATAATGGACACATGTAAAAAAAAATTATTATCGTACGAAACAAAAGTTTCACTTTTATATGTGTATTTGTTGACACTCTGAATAAAGACATCATGATTTACTAATGTGGTTTGCATATGATGATTGTAAATGTGATGTAAGACTCATTATTGAATCATAAGGTGATTATAATTTACTAATGTGGTTTAGCATATGATACTTGCAAACATGATCAAGATCCGGTATTGGATCATAAGGAGGATCAGTTGAAAATAGACATGTGTTGATGACATTTATTATGTTACACATCCACATCAGATCTATGTCATTAATGACATTGGTATTGTGATTACTGATGAATTTTGTTACCGATCATAAATAGAGTAACTATGATCACTTTAACCCTATACCAATGAAGTTGATAGACCAGATTGTTTCAATTCAATACAACATGACGATCGCGAATAAGAAATTTCAGTCATGTGTTACATACAGAATCACATATAGTCCAAGTGGATGATTGTTAGTAATAGACTAATATGTTATCACTGTAACGCATCCGATTGTATCATATTTATTCGAACCCAATTAAATTATCTAATTATAATTTTTGATTAACGAATTTGTGTTATTAGATGTGGGTTAATGGATGTAGATTCATATATGTAGAACCTTTTAGCCCGTACCATTAGCATTGATCACTACAAAAAAATATCAAATTGGCAAAGAAATTTGTCAATGAAAAAAATTTATTGCAAATCTGCAACAAAAATTGCGACGAATTTTAAATTTCGTCGCAAATTAGTAATGAAATTTCCAACAAAAATTTTTTTGTTGTAAAATTATTTAAATTTCCAACATTTAATTTTCGTCACAAAATTCGTTGTAAATTGGCAATAAAAATGATCTATCATCGCCAATTTGTGACAAAAATATATTTTCGTTGCAAATGTTTGCAACGAATATTGAATTTGTTGCAGAATTCTGCAACGAATTAAATTTTCATTGCAGAATTCTACAACGAATTCAAAATTCGTTGCATATTCTGCAACGAATTCAAAATTCATTGCAGATTCTGCAATGAATTAAATTTTCATTGCAAATATTTGCAATGAATTAAATTTTCGTTGCAAATATTTGCAACGAATTTATGAAATCGTTGCAAATATTTGCAACGAAGTTTTTTTCGTTGCAAATTAGCAACAAATATAAAATATCATCGCAAAATTGGCGACGAAAAATAAATTCGTCGCAAATTTGGCGACGAATAATAAATTTCGTCGCCAAATTGGCGATGAATCTTGTATTCATCGCCAAATTAGCGATGAATTTAGCAATGAAATAGGATTCATCGCCAATTTCTCCCTAATTATTCTCCCTTCCTTTCCCCAATTGAATCACGCGACTATCCATCCCTCCCCCTGTTAGTGAAAGCCCTAGAGTCAATCATGTGATGATTGTTGTATGGACTTTATTATATCATATTCCTATTTATAAAGGTATGGTTATTATATTTACTTGTATTGGTACCAAATAAACTAAGTATAATAACATCCTTGAGTAGAAGGTTCTTATCTATATCAATCGATTGCTGGAATCGAGAATGAGATGATATAGAGAACACTACTCTTAATCATTCCTAGTCAAGTATTAACATTCAGGGACAATGTTAATGCGTAGAGACTAGCATGTAGGTCAACTCGATGACTTGATCTCACAAGTCATGGATATGATATATCAAGTTGACACATTGGTATGCATTGGAGAATGTATACTGAATGACCCGCCATGAGAAAGTATCATGGATTGTTATATGAGTGTCATATACTTTCTCATGTGACTATTAGTTCTTAGACCTGAAGTCACCATGGTTCCCTACATAAAGAGTTGCATACTTTGGCTTCGTCAAACGTCACCCGTAAATGGGTGGACTATAAAGGCGATTACTAGGTATGTAACAAATTATGCGGAGGGATGTGAGTTATGTAGATAGGATCTATCCCTTCTATATGACGGGAGTGACATCATTATTCTTGATAGAGTGAGACCACGAAGTGCATGGTCATGCCCAAATGAGTCAATATGAGATATTGAGCTCATTTGATTAGAGTGAGTCTACTTGGAGTTCAAGATATAGATTGTACCAAGGATGACACGGTCTATGCCTCAATTGGTCAATCTAGATGTCAAGGATAGAGGGACATTGTCACATATTGTGAGAGTCACAATTAGTAGTCACAAAGGTGATGTTGGATCTCAACATTCTTGTAACTTGGGTAGCAATGATGTGTTGCTAGATACCGCTCATTGCTTATGTTCCTAAATCGATTTAGGAGCATTGCCAACATTACAAGAACCTATAGGGTCACACACAATGGGCAATTAGATGGAGATTAGGTTCATATGATGAACCATGAGGATTAGGTTCATGGGATGAACCAAATTGGATTAAGAGTAATCCAAATTAGACTAATTGAGTTAGACTCAATTTGATTCAAGTGTTGAATGAGTCTAATTTAGATTTGATTCATTGAGTCAATTTAAATTAATGAATAGAGATTCATTAAATCAAATTGACTTAAATCAAGTGGTTAGATTTGATCAACCATGGGAGATAATAGGTCAAGTTTGACTTGACTTAAGAGGGAAGATGAATAGTCAATTTTGACTTGGCATGGGGGTCGGCCAATGATGATGCTCCACATCATCATGGACTTATCATGTGGTGCCACCTCATGAGGGAGACCAAGAGCCATTGGCTCTTGGAGTTACATGCATGCATGTAACCCCCCAACTTGAAGTGGTCGACCACTATTATTCATGGTGTGAATTGATTTGGTGAGTAACTTCAGCTTCTTCCATTCTCCTCTCAAGCTCTCTCCCATTCCTCATCTTGCCGAAATTTCCAAGGAGTACTAGCACACTCTAGGTTATTTTTATCCACCATTTGTCCGTGTGGATACCAATAGAGGAGTGTACACTTGATACTCTTGAGTTCCGACAAGCTATTTGGACGAGCGGGATAAGTGAAGGGCGTCGCATCAAGGGTAATTCTCTCATCATATAGATCTAAGGTAGATCTAGGTTTTACATAAACACATACATGTAGTTTTATTTTTATATCTTCGCACGGATCCTTGGCTGGGCTTTCGAGGTTTCCGCAACGCAAAAAGCGATTTTTATAGCTCAGAAAGTTCAACAGTGGTATCAGAGCCACGTGCGAAGCATGTATGTGTTTTAAATTTGTAATTTGTAATCAAGGATCACTTGGTTACCAGGATTCATAAACTTTAGTACTTAGCCTGGAGGTCTAGAGTTCGAATCCTGGGGAAGGCAAAAACCCACTTCCAGGGGTGGGAAGTCCATGTGAGTAACGACGGGCCAACAGGGGCGACGGTCGTTGACCAATAGGGGTCACCGAATTCCGCCAACAGGGGCGATGATCGTTGACCAATAGGGGTCACCGAATTCCGCCAATAGGGGCCCGGTCGTTACAGCTTAGCGGGACCGTTACAGAGAGGTGACTCATAAAATTGAAAAAAAATAGGAAAAATTATAGAAATTTATGTAAAATACATAATTTAGAATTATGTATAATTCTGTGATGGTCATGGCACAAAACCCCCAATATGATTGGATGATAATGTGTTGTAATTCATAATACGACCTACGTGCCATTTTTGTGGTTGTACATGTTGTATAGGGTATGCGACCTGCGCATCGTGCCTCTTCTTTTAAAATTCTAGTTATAAATAGTTTTAGACTCGAATGTAACTCGAGTTTCATGTTTGTAATGTACAAAATGGAGCGGTGGAAGGTCCACTAGTAGATGGAGTTACAAGAAGGGTGCCAACGACACATGGCGGTCAAAGGAGGCGCTTGGAGAAGCCCCTAACCCTAGGTTGACCGTCCGATCTTCTCATTGGCTTGAGAAGATCGTAGTAGGGCCATGACCACATCAAAATTAATTTATATATATATATATATTTGTTTTTTCTTGTATGTATGTGATGCATGCTAGTAAATTTTGCTTGTATGTATATGATGCATGCTAGGATATTTTTCTTGTATATATATGATGCATGCTAGAATAATGCTTGTATGTATGTGATGCATGCTATTATAGGGTAATAAAGGCCTTAATGCATATATGATACACATTACGATTAGATTAGATCTTAATCGAATCAACTCGAAAATGCCTACCAAGTCTTGATACCCATCACTACCTCGATCATTTATAGTTGTTGAATCTGCCAAAACAGAGCAATGCATATTATCTTGGTAGGGTGCGGAGGGACAATCTTGGTTTTGCCTATCACGGCTTGGGTTAGAGTAATCTCAATTAGATTGAGTAAAACTAGTTAACTCAATTGGATTGAGTAGAACTATAGGCATATTCCAACCGTTGGAAAGATAGGATAAGATCGCATTTACACTAAATCTTGGACAATTTAGCCAAAGCTAACTCAAGGTCTTTTGTAAATGTGGGTCTTGATCCTATAAACAAGATTTTCATAGAGATGTAATCGGTAATGTGTTACCTACCAATCATACTAAGTCTTGGGCGATTTAGCCAAAGCTAACTCAAGGCGTAGTATGATGTGGATCTTGTACCGCAAGAATTATAGCTAGTTTGTATGAATCAAGTAATGTGGTTTGACCACATCCATAATTCGATTCTACAAAAGTCCTATAATTCAGTGGGAGTATCATTTGATTAAAGGCCTAATTAAATGATAAAAGGAATATGATATTAATTTTCTGCATTGTGTATGTTGTAGATTACTATGTCGACAAACACGAACACTCTCTCCCTGCATTCTGTCCTTGAGAAGGACAAGCTCAATGGAGCAAATTTCCTGGATTGGTACAGGAACCTGAGAATTGTTCTCACCCAAGAAAAGAAATTGTACATCTTGGAGCAACCCATTCCGGAGGCACCTCCTGCCACTGCCTCGTGAACTGACAAAGATGCTTACAAGAAGCATCGAGATGATGCATTAGATGTGTCATGTCTCATGCTCGCGACCATGAACTCTGAGCTTCAGAAGCAACACGAGTTCATGAATGCTTATGATATAGTTGAACATCTTCGTCAACTATATCAAGGACAAACAAGGCACGAGAGATATGAGGTCTCTAAGGCATTGTTTCAGTCCAAGATGCAAGATGGGACTCCCGTAGGTCCATATGTACTTAAGATGATTGGGTACGTAGAAAATCTACAGAGATTGGGATTCCTACTTGGCCAAGAGCTGGCCACTGACTTGATCTTGCAGTCTTTGCCACAAAGCTACAATCAATTTGTCATGAATTACAACATGAATGAAATTGATAAGCCACTGCCTTAAATTCTCAGCATGTTGAGAACTGCTGAGCTCAACCTTAAGAAGGGAAAATCTGACTCCATTTTGATGGTGCAAAAGAAGAAAGGCAAGGGCAAGCCTAAAGGTAAGGGAAAGTCCCAAGCCAAGGGCAAAGGCAAAGAACTGAAACCCAAAGGAGGGGTGGCCAAAGAAGGGACTTGCTTCCACTGCAATGAAGCTGGACACTGGAAGCCTAACTGCAAAGCATACCTGGAAGATCTTAAGAAGAAGAGAAGTGAGACTTCTACTTCAGGTATAAATGTTATAGAAGTCAATCTATCTATTTCTTCATCATGTGTATTAGATACCGGATGTGCATCTCACATTTGTACCAATGTGCAGACGCTGAGAAATAAAAGGGCATTGACAAAGGGTGAGGTGGACCTACGAGTAGGTAATGGAGCAAGGGTTACTGTTGTTGCTGTAGGAACTTATGATCTATCTCTGCCCACTGGGCTTGTACTAGAACTAGATAAATGTTGTTATGTGCTTGCTTTAACTAAGAACATAATTTTGGTTTCTTGTTTGGACAAGAAAGAATTTACATTTATAATAAAGAACAAATATTGTTCAGTTCATTTAAATGATATGTTCTATTGTAGTGCACCTCTAATGAACGGACTCTACTTTCTAGACTTAGAGAGCCCCATCTATAACATAAGTACCAAAAGGTTCAAGTCAAATGAGTTGGACCAAATCTATCTCTGGCATTGTCGCTTAGGTCACATAAATGAGAGTCGCTTATCTTAGCTCCATAAGGATGGGTTGTTGGACTTATTTGATTTTGAATCATATAAGACATGCGAGTCTTGCCTTTTAGGCAAGATGACCAAGACTCCCTTTAGTGGACACAGCGAGAGAGCAACAAACTTATTAGGACTTATACATAGTGATGTATGCAGTCCTTTCAATGTTGTTGCTAGAAATGGTTACAGATACTTCATTACATTGCTGATGACTTCAGTAGATATGGTTATGTGTATATGATGACACATAAATCTGAATCCTTTGAAAAGTTCAAAGAATTCAATAATGAAGTACAAAATCAACTTGGCAAGAGTATTAAGATACTTCGATCAGATCGAGGTGGTGAATACCTTAGCCATGAGTTTCGTGACTATCTAGCTGAGTGTGGGATTCTATCCCAACTCACTCCTCCTGGAACACCATAGTGGAATGGTATATCCGAAAGGAGAAATCGTACCCTATTAGATATGGTATGATCTATGATGAGTTACACAGATCTTCCTATATCCTTTTGGGGATATGCTCTAGACACAACAACCTTTACACTTAACCTTGTACCATCCAAGGCTGTGATAAAGACACCATATATGATATGGACAGGGAGAAATCTCAAGATGTCTTTTATGAGGATTTGGGGTTGTGAGGCTTACGTTCGATGTCAAGTCTCAGACAAACTGGGACCCAAATCTGATAAGTACTATTTTGTTGGATATCCCAAAGAGACTAAGGGATATTACTTCTACATTCCCAGTCAGCACAAAGTGTTTATGGCAAAGACTGGGGTTTTTCTAGAAAGGAATTTTATTTATAGAAAAACTAGTGGGAGTACGTTCGATCTTGAAGAAATTCAAGAGAAGGACCATAACACTGAGGCCTTGATGGAGGTTGAACAGGAACCATAAAGTGTTGTGGGTGATGAGATTGTTGCACAAAGAGTTGTGGAACAATCACCTGTTCAGGTAGACCTACCTCTTCGCAGATCTGATAGGGTACGTCGTCAGCCTGAGAGATACTCATTTCTCTTGTCTGACCATGATGACGTTATGCTCATTGAGAATGAGCCTACCTCCTATCAGGAAGATGTGATGAGCCCAGATTCTGAGAAATGGCTAGAGGCCATGAGACCCGAGATGAAATCCATGTACACCAACCAAGTATGGACTTTGGTTGATCCACCTGAAGGGGTCAAATCCATTGGGTGTAAGTGGGTCTTTAAGAGAAAGACTGACATGGATGGACTTACGCATACCTATAAGGGCCGATTGGTGGCTAAAGGTTTCAAGAAAATTCATGGTATTGACTATGATGAAACTTTTTCTTCAGTGGCGATGTTTAAGTCCATTCGGATCATGCTTGCTATTGCAGCGTACCACGATTATGAGATCTGGCAGATGGACGTCAAAACTATGTTTTTGAATGGAAACTTGCTCGAGGATGTGTACATGACACAACCTGAGGGTTTTGTAGATCCACAGCATACTGGGAAAGTATAGCTACAAAGGTCCATTTATGGGCTAAAGCAAGCTTCTCGGAGCTAGAATCTTTGATTTGATGATGTGATCAAATAGTTTGGTTTCATTAAGAATGAAGATGAACCTTGTGTCTACAAGAGGGTTAATGGGAACACAGTTGTCTTCCTTGTACTGTATGTGGATGACATGCTACTCATTGGGAATGACATCCCTTCGCTACAGTCTGTGAAGACTTGGCTGGGGACGTGCTTCTCAATGAAGGACTTAGGTGAAGCAGCTTGTATTCTAGGCATCAAGATCTATAGAGATAGATATAAGAGATTGCTTGGCCTAAGTCAGAGTACATACATTGATACGGTATTACTACGGTTTGCCATGTAGAATTTCAAGAAGGGACTTCTGCCAATGTCACATGGTGTGAGTCTTTTGAAGACTCAAAGTCCCTCTTCTAGAGAGGAGAGAGACTGCATGGATAAGATCCCTTACACATCTGCTATAGGATCTATCATGTATGCCATGTTGTGTACTCGTCCTGATGTCTCGTATGCTTTGAGCATGATGAGTAGATACCAGTCAGATCTAGGTGAGTGTTACTGGATAGAAGTTAAGAATATTCTTAAGTACTTGAGAAGGACTAAAGAATATTTCTTGATATTTGGAGGTGATGAGGAGCTAGCTGTAAAGGGTTACAGCGATTCTAGCTTCCAAACTGACCAGGATGATTATAGATCACAGTCAAGGTTCGTGTTTTGTTTGAATGGTGGCGCTGTGAGCTGGAAGAGTTCGAAGCAGGACACAATTGTTGATTCTACAACAGAAGTCGAGTATATCGCTGCATCAGAGGCAGCAAAGGAGGTAGTTTGGATCTGCAAGTTCATTACTGAGCTTGGGGTGGTTCCTAGCATAGCAGATCCTATAGAGCTCTATTGTGACAACAATGGAGCTATTACGCAGGCTAAGGAACTTCGCTCACACCAACGGACCAAATACATACTACGGCGCTTCCATCTAATTCGAGAGATTATCGATAGAGGAGATGTGAAGATTTGCAGAGTACCCATAGAGGCTAACATCACAGATCCCTTGACCAAGGCTTTGGCACAGAAAAAGCATGATGGTCACACTAGGTCATTGGGTATTAGATACTACGGTGATTAGCACTAGTGCTAGTGGGAGATTGTTAGTGAAATCCCTAGAGCCAATCATGTGATTATTGTTGTATAGACTTTATTGTATCATATTCCTATTTATAAAGGCATGGTTATTATATTTACTTGTATTGGTGCCAAATAAACTAAGTATAATAACGTCCTTGAGTAGAAGGTTCTTATCTATATCAATCGATTGGTTGAATCGATAATGAGATGATATAGAGAACACTACTCTTAATCATTCCTAGTCAAGTATTAACATTCAGAGACAATGTTAATACGTAGAGACTATCATGTAGGTCAAATCGATGACTTGATCTCACAAGTCATGGATATGAGATATCAAGTTGACACATGGGTATGCATTGGAGAATGTATACTGAATGACCCGCCATGAGAAAGTATCATGGATTGTTATATGAGTGTCATATACTTTCTCATGTGACTATTAGTTCTTGGACCTGAAGTCACCATGGTTCCCTACATAAAGAGTTGCATACTTTGGCTTCGTCAAACGTCACCCGTAAATGGGTGGACTATAAAGGCGATTACTAGGTATGTAACAAATTATGCAGAGGGATGTGAGTGATGTAGATGGGATCTATCCCTCCTATATGACTGGAGTGACATCGTTATTCTTGATAGAGTGAGACCACGAAGTGCATGGCCATGCCCAAATGAGTCAATATAAGATATTGAGCTCATTTGATTAGAGTGAGTCTACTTGGAGTTCAAGATTTAGATTGTACCAAGGATGACATGGTATATGCCTCAATTGGTCAATCTAGATGTCAAGGATAGAGGGACATTGTCACATATTGTGAGAGTGACAATTAATAGTCACAAAGGTGATGTTGGATCTCAACATTCTTGTAACTTGGGTAGAAATGATGTGTTGCTAGATACCGCTCATTTCTTATGTTCCTAAATCGGTTTAGGAGCATTGCCAACGTTACAAGAACCTATAGGGTCACACACAAAGGGCAATTAGATGGAGATTAGGTTCATATGATGAACCATGAGGATTAGGTTCATGGGATGAACCAAATTGGATTAAGAGTAATCCAAATTAGACTAATTGAGTTAGACTCAATTTGATTCAAGTGTTGAATGAGTCTAATTTAGATTTGATTCATTGAGTCAATTTAAATTAATGAATAGAGATTCATTAAATCAAATTGACTTGAATCAAGTGGTTAGATTTGATCAACCATGGGAGATAATAGTGTTGGTGCAGTGAGGCACCGAAATCGAACCTGTGTTTTGATTATAGCAAAGACACAAGGTTAAGTCTATTTTGTTATCTTATGAGTCTACTTGAGTGTGCAAAAACAGGTTAAGCTTGAGTTGGAGATCTGCGACACAGTAAGTGCAAGGTAAGACTCGTGTCCGACGAGTGTAAGTGAGGTCGGATCCTCCGTTTAGGAGTTGATCTTAGGCGACAATCCGACCCAAAACTTTCCATGAAAGTCTAAGTCGAGATCAGATGGTTAGAAACCATCTAAATCCATCACATTTAATATTTCTACATATTTCTTTGAGCTAACCCTTGTTTGAATTCAAAGTTACTCTAATTCGAATTAAAATTAGAATTCGAATTTATTCGAATTCAAATTAAAATTAGAACTCGAATTGAAATAAAATTAAATAACTAAAGTATCCTGAAAATGGGCAAAAGGAACTAAAAGCAAGGTGGCAACTTATCCCCCAAATCTTGGTGAGGTGGCCGGTCAAAAGCAAGGTGGAAACTTATCCCTCAATTGGTGGTGAGGTGGCCGGATCTCAAGTGGGCCGACAAGGCTTCAAATAGAGGGGGGTGCTTCACATCTTAGATACAACAATTATTACAAAGCTCTCAAACGCCTCCACAACGCCGCTCTTCTACGAAGACGCCACTACAACGAAGTGTTGCCAACACGAAGCTTCACCGTTAAAGTGTTGGTAATCGTTTTAGTCAATTAATTTAAGTTGTGTTTTTTGAGCTTTTATATCAAAAAGGAGAGAGGGGCTTGTCTCTCATCCTTGTGTTTTTGTCGAAAGTTTTGTAATCGTAACTCCTACCTCCAACGAGGAGGAGTGTTTTAGTGATTGCCCTCTGTACGTGGTCTAGGACCATTAGGGCCTTGGATTAGCAACCGGTTGGCTGTGAACCAAGTAAAACTCCTTGTGTCCATCTCTTTTTTGCTGCGTTTATCTCTCACTTATCGTTTTTACAACAAAAGAAAAGAAAAACCGTTTTATTCTTCTTCACCCCCTCTAGCGCTCATTTTGATCCTACAATTGGTATCGAGAGATGGGGCACTCAAATTTGGTGAAACCACCAATTTGAGTAATTTTATTTCTTTTGTTTCCTTTGTTTACATGTTATTTGTTTTTTTTTAATTTTTCTAATTTTTTTTTTTGACTTTTCTTTAATTTAATTTTATCGTTTTTAATCTTTCTATTGATCATCCTAACAAAAAACAAACTCTTAATTATGATTTTTTAATTCTATTACTGATTAAAATTAGTTTTTCCCAGAATTAAAAATTCTTTCATTTTTTTTAAACACTTGAATTTTTCAAACCCTAAAATCTTTATATTTCGTTTTATAAAGTTTTCTCATTAATCTTAGCATTGAATTAAATCTTATTTCCACTAAAATAGATTTTCAATAAATTTACAAAATTTAATCAATTAAAAACTTATTTTAATTTTTAAATCTTGTCTAGAATATAAGTTTGGTTTTTCAATATTTTTTACTTAATTTCAACATTAGATTTTTTTTCTACAAAATAGTTTTTAATTAATTTTCGAAATTAATTAATCAATTATTTTTTTTACAGAATTAAAATTAATTTTCTAATTAGTTAATCTATTGATTGATTGATTTATCTTTTCTTCTTCCCGCACTACTAATCCAAGACGCAAGTCTTGGGACCTTTGTTGTCTGTGTTTTTTCTTTTTTTTTTTCTCTTCTTACCGTTTCGTGTTAATGGCCCATCTCGAGGGTTTTAGCACCGTCCGACCACCGTTTTACAACGGTGACGATTTCCGTTACTGGAAAGGTCGGATGAAGTGCTTCCTAAAAACCCAAATAGAGATGTGGATTGTGATCCAAACCGGGTTCACCCTTCCTACTAATGAAGAAGGTGAATCCTTGGATTACAATCAGTGGTCCATTACCACTAAACGACAAGTCGAGGCAGATGCAAAGGCGACTCAAATCTTGCAGTGCGGGCTATCCAAGGAGGAGCTGAACCGAGTCGGACCCTTCATCAGCGCAAGAGATCTCTGGACGAGGCTGATCGAGTTACACGAAGGATCGGATCAAGCTAAGGTTTGCAAACGCGATTTGTTGTTCAATAAATTGTACACACTAAAAATGCAGGAACACGAGACGGCAACACAATTGCACTCCCGCATCTAGGACATAGTCAACCAGCTGCATTCAATAGGACAGAAAGTCGAAAACCAAGATCTAATCAGGTATGTTCTAAATTCTTTCCCTAGGACCACCTTGTGGGCATCCATGGCCGATGCCTACAAGGTATCTAAGGACCTAGCTAAAGTTAGAATAGACGAATTATTCTCAGATTTCGAATTACATGAGCAGTCCAACTCGGAACCCGAGAGGGGTATAGCCTTATTTGCAGGTTCAAAGAAGAAGAAAATCGCAAGAAAGCCACCACCAACCAAGGAGGAAGACGAGTCCGAAGAAGTTGACTGCCGAACTAATGAACCTAGCTCGAAGGATAGCCAAGGGACGAAAGCGAACCACGACTCGACCCAACCAAGGTAAGCCTAAAAGTTCTAATATTAGGTGTTATGAGTGTAACAGGTTTGGACATATCAAGTCCGAGTGCCCCAAGCTCAACCACCAAGCACCTAAGCACAAGAAGGCCCTCAACGCGACATGGGAAGAAGCGTCATCCGAAGAAGACGAAGACCACGTCTTCATGGAGAAATCGATTGAGTCAGACATGGAGACCGAACCTGAACTTGAGTCAGAACCTGAGGATGACTCAGACTACGAAGTTACCTTCAAGTCAAGCCACGGATACGCATCCGGTTCAAAAGATACCCTTAAAGTGAGTCAAACTTTATTTAATACTTTACATAATACGGTTAGGTTTTTGTCTAGGAAATTAGTTAAGTCCGAGTCCAAGGTCGAGACCCTGGTTGAGGAGGTCAAACTCCTCAAACACAAGGTCTCCCTAACCTCTTCGACTAGTCAAGTTCGAGAAGAGGACCCAACTCGAGCTGAAAAGCTCGAAGTTGAGAACTCTCTCTTGAAAAGTCAAGTTGAATATCTTAGGAACACGTTGGAAAGGTTCACTTCGGGATCCAAAGGACTTGACCTCCTACTTGGATCTCAAAGGGACGTGTACAACAAGGCTGGACTAGGGTTTAACTCAAACACGACTAATAGGTCGTATATGTCGATTGTAAGTCGACATAGGAAACATGTCCAAGCATGGGTCCCTAAGAACTTTTTGATTTCAACTCTAGGATCCAACCCGTACTGGGTTCCCAAGGACCAAATCCACTATGTGGATAGACTGAACCGATTCAACGGTCTAGGGGGAGCCAGTACAAAACATGTTTGTGCTTTAACTTAGAAATTGCATACTTTTTTTTTTAAAAAAACTTGTGAACTCACTTAGAACACGTACATAACCAACTAAAATCCTTCGAAAAGATTGAGCCTCGGGGAGCCTCTTTTCAAAAATAACCAGTTAGACTAGGAAATAGTCTTAGGTGAGTCAAGTCATTATTTTCTTGAAAATGGCTTTGTCTAAGGAAGTGGTCGATGATCCGATAAAAGAAGGCCCCTGTGCCTCGTCACGACCTAGAAGCCATGATCTTGAAAAAGTAAACTTGACAAGCCTAGGGTCAAATCCAAATCTAACATAAAATTACTTGAACCTAAATGCACTTAATCAACTTAATTTGAAGTCATCTCACAAAAAACACATAAGTATAACATGCTTGATCATATAGACACAGGTGAGATGACCTAGGTTTAACAACTTACAACCAATTTTTTTTTAAAAAAAATCTAACATCCAATCCAACCACCTTATGTGTAGGATCAATGGATGTTGGACAGCGGTTGCTCCCGACACATGACCGGGGATCAACTCAAATTCACGAAGCTTCGATTCAAACGACAAGGATCGGTAGCCTTTGAGAATAACGGCAAACTCAAAATCATCGGATCAGGTGATATCGAGCTTAACTCGAATTTTGTTATTAAAAATGTATTACTTGTAGAGAATTTAGAATATAACCTGCTTAGCATAAGCCAATTATGTGACAATAACTATAAGGTCGTATTTTTAGAAAATGAATGTGTAATTAAAACAAATAAAACAGCTAAAACAATACTCAAAGGAACTAGGACAAATAACATTTATACAATTAACTTAATCAAATCCTCAGCCAAATGTCTTATGATACAGGAAGAGAAATCATGGTTGTGGCACCGACGACTCGGTCACTCGCACCCAAGACTCGTCCACAAGATGAGTCAGAGTGGCTTAGTCAGAGGCTTACCCAACCTCAACAATTTGGTTAATAAAATCTATAATGCTTGTCAATAAGGAAAACAACCTAGGACACAACACAAGTTAACTAACCAAGAACGAACCTCAAGTGTACTTGAGCTCCTGCATATGGATTTATTCGATTCACATGGAGCCAAGTCACTCAATAGAAGTCAATATTGCTTAGTCATAATTGATGACTACTCCAGGTTTACCTGGGTTAGGTTCATCAAACATAAAAATGATACCCTAGATTAATTAATCAATCTATTCAAATTAATCGAGAATCAAAAAAACCTTAAGGTTAAAAGACTTAGAAGCGATCATGGTGGTGAATTCGAAAATCAAAGGTTCACCGACTTCTGTAACCTAAACGGATACCACCATGAATTCTCTTGCCCTAGGACCCCTCAACAAAATGGCCTAGTGGAGCGAAAAAACTGAACTCTACAAGAAGCCACTAGGACCATGTTGAACGAATATGACCGACCTGATAGGTTTTGGGCAGAAGCCGTTAGCACGGCTTGCTATGTCCAGAATAGGATCCTTATGGTAAAGAGGCACCTTAAGACCTCGTATGAGATTTATCACAATAAAGTACCCAACATCAAGTACTTTAGGGTATTTGGATGTAAAGTACATATCTTAAACACTAAGAATAGAATCTTCTTAGGATACTCAACCACGAGTAGGGCCTATAGGGTATATAACCACGATACCCTTAAAGTCGAAGAGACTATTAATGTAGTGTTCGATGAAGTACCCGAACCTACAAAACCCTTAATGACCCCAAGTGTTGAGCCCACTGATACCAAACTCGTCTCCGACCACAGGATCGTCTAATCACATCAACCAACTTCTCTTGTCGACCAAGTGACAAGTGATCCGAGTCAAACTAGTGTTCAACCAAGTCACCCCATTGATCAAGCATTAGGTGACACAAACCCAACCCAATCTAGGATTCAGACTAACCACCCTATCGATCAAGTGATAGGAGATCCTAATCTAGGAGTTCGAACTAGAGCATCCTATAGGAACCTTAGTCAAATTTTCTTAATTTCAAAGATATAACCCAAATCAATTGAACAAGCTCTTCTTGATCCCGATTGGATTATTGCAATGCAAGAAGAGCTAGCTCAATTTACTAGGAATGAAGTGTGGGAATTAGTACCACCACCTAAAGACAAAATGATAATTGGAACAAGGTGGGTGTTTCGAAATAAGCTTGATGATAAAGGTGAAGTAGTTAGAAACAAGGCTAGGTTAGTCGCCAAAGGGTTTAGTCAAGTCGAAGGCTTAGATTACGACGAAACCTATGCCCCAGTAGCAAGACTCGAATCCATTCGAATGTTGCTAGCTTATGCCGCACATCGAGGATTTAAGCTGTTTCAAATGGATGTTAAGTCGGCATTCCTAAATGGATACATTAAAGAAGAAGTTTATGTTAGCCAACCCCCCGGATTCGATAAATCTAACTAAGAACCCTATATGACATTCAAGGACAAAGCATATAGAGGTAAAACACCATTTCATTCGAGAACATGTAGCCAACGGCTCCATACAACTCGAATATGTTGACTCGAAGTCTAACCTAGCAGACCTATTTACTAAACCACTACCCGAAGCCGAATTTAGTCTCTTGAGACGAAAATTGGGCTTGTGCGTAATAGAATAGGTTAGCAAAAGTTTTCAAATGCTATTTTCAAAAATTTTATTTTCGAATTTTATTTTTCTTATTTTTTTTCTTTATGCAAATGGAACTAGTTTAGGACTTCCCCTAGATATCATGATCCTATAGATTTAAGGAGCCAACACGTCTCACAACACATAGGGTTAATGTGTTTGTGTATTAAGCCACCTAGAACGGCGTGAGATGTTAGGACCCTACTCCAGGTTCCAAGATGTAGATCAAGTGCGTCAATATGAACCTCGGAGTATAAATATGCAACTAATATTAACCAACTCTAATCAGGACTTGTTGATAATATCATTTCAATCAAGTCAAACTAGAGTTGAACATTTAGATGAATTATTTTCACATACTATTTTTAAAATCATCATGCTTGGACTTAGGGTTTTCTTAAAACCCCCCCCCCCCCTACTTTTTTTCTTGATTTATGTCAAAAGGGGGAGAAAAGGACAAAGTTAAGGTTCAATAAATTCAAATTTTTGAATTTGATAACTTAACTTAAAACTTTGATTCTGGCCTAAGTTAAGGGGGAGTAAGGTTTAGGTTTCAACTCTTCGGAATTGAAAACTTTAAAGGCCCAAGTTAAGAAATCAAAAGTTAAACCTTTTGAATAATTAACCTTTGACTTAACTTTTGATTACTTAACTTGCACTTATTTTGACTCTAAAGAGCCTAAGTTAAGTAATGTCATTTACTTAACTTTATCTTTGTGTTTGGAGAACTAAAAGTCTTTTTCAAGTACTCACCCTCAAAGGGGAGGGTTCCTCTAAGGGAAAACTTGAGAAATATTTTTACTACTGCTACTTTTGCTTCATGTCTTTACTCTTTCATGCACTTAATTTCCTTAACTGTGTGTGTTTTTGCCATAGATCAAAGGGGAGATTGTTGGTGCGCGAGGCATCAAATCGAACCTGTTTTGATTATAGCAAAGACACAAGGTTAAGTCTATTTTGTTATCTCATGAGTCTACTTGAGTGTGCAGAAACAGGTTAAGCTTGAGTTGGAGATCTGCGACACAGTAAGTGCAAGGTAAGACTCGTGTCCGACGAGCGTAAGTGAGGTCGGATCCTCCGTTTAGGAGTTGATCTTAGGCGACAATCCGACCCAAAACTTTCCATGAAAGTCTAAGTCGAGATCGGATGGTTAGAAACCATCTAAATCCATCACATTTAATATTTCTACATATTGCTTTGAGCTAACCCTTGTTTGAATTCGAAGTTACTCTAATTCGAATTAAAATTAGAATTCGAATAATTCGAATTAAAATTAGAACTCGAATTGAAATAAAATTAAATAACTAAAGTATCCTGAAAATGGGCAAAAGGAACTAAAAGCAAGGTGGCAACTTATCCCCCAAATCTTGGTGAGGTGGCCGGTCAAAAGCAAGGTGGAAACTTATCCCTCAATTGGTGGTGAGGTGGCCGGATCTCAAGTGGGCGGACAAGGCTTCAAATAGAGGGGGGTGCTTCACATCTTAGATACAACAATTATTACAAAGCTCTTCCACAACGCCACTCTGAAGTGCTGCCAACACGAAGCTTCACCGTTAAAGTGTTGGTAATCGTTTTAGTCGATTAATTTAAGTTGTATTTTTCGAGCTTTTATATCAAAAAGGAGAGAGGGGCTTGTCTCTCATCCTTGTGTTTTTGTCGAAAGTTTTGTAATCGTAACTCCTACCTCCAACGAGGAGGAGTGTTTTAGTGATTGCCCTCTGTACGTGGTCTAGGACCATTAGGGCCTTGGATTAGCAGCCGGTTGGCTGTGAACCAAGTAAAACTCCTTGTGTCCATCTCTCACTTATCATTTTTACAACAAAAGAAAAGAAAAACCGTTTTGCGCTATTCACCCCCCCCCTCTAGCGCTCATTTCGATCCTACAAATAGGTCAAGTTTGACTTGACTTGAGAGGGAAGATGAATGGTCAATTTTAACTTGACCAATTGCCATGTCATGGTGACTTGGCATGGGGGTCGGCCAATGATGATGTCCACATCATCATGGACTTATCATGTGGTGCCACCTCATGAGGGAGACCAAGAGCCATTGGCTCTTGGAATTACATGCATGCATGTAACCCCCCAACTTGAAGTGGCCGGCCACTATTATTCATGGTGTGAATTGATTTGGTGAGTAACTTCATCTTCTTCCTTTCTCCTCTCAAGCTCTCTCCCATTCCTCATCTTGCCAAAATTTCCAAGGAGTGCTAGCACACTCTAGGTTATTTTTCTCCACCATTTGTCCGTGTGGATACCAATAGAGGAGTGTACACTTGACACTCTTGAGTTCCGGCAAGCTATTTGGACGAGTGGGATAAGCGAAGGGCGTCACATCGAGGGTAACACTCTCATCATATAGATCTAAGGTAGATCTAGGTTTTACATAAACACATACATGTAGTTTTATTTTTATATCTTCGCACGGATCCGTGGCCGGGCTTCCGAGGTTTCTGCAACGTAAAAAGCGATTTTTGTGGCTCGGAAAGTCCAACACCCCCGACCCGATCCCGGTACGCCCTCCCGCTTCTTCTTCTTCTTATTCTACCGTCGTCGTCGCCGGAGCAGCGACGGTGATGTTGCGGGAGCTCGTGGCATGATGGCATGCGGTAGCTGCCACGTGCCCTCGCAACCTCGCGGTTGCTGCCGCGTGCCCTCGCGGCGGCCGTCAAATGCCCTCGTGGCCTGCAGCAGCCGCCGCGGGCCTTGCGGCAGCTGCCGCATGCAACCACACTTAGCGATTGTTGCCGCCAGGCCACGCCACATGGCCTCTCGACAGTTGCCACTAGGCCACACCGCACTTTGCAAGCAGCTGCCACGTAATTTGACATGGGGCATAGTTTGGGTGGTTAATCGTCGTGCCAATTGGTCGTTTATCATCATAACAATATTAGAGTTAAAATTTAAATGTTATTCAAATTATATAAATCAGTATAATGTGTAATCTAAATACAAAATTATTTTTCATAGGTTTATCGTACTTTGTCATTAAGGTGTTCGGTGTGTTCGTGAAGTCTTCAGCTAGCTGTGAGCTCATCCGTTGTTTCCATCAGGACAGGTACGTATAAATATTATATATTTATAAAATTATAGTATTATTATTTTATATTAATTATAATTCATGTTTGATTTTAAGTAATTTTATTACTCTAAATATATAATATTTGTTCGAAATGATATTACAGTTTGCAATTAAATATCACACAAAATCATATTTAGTACTAGAAGAATTTCTTTTTAGTATAAATTTATTGTTAGATTGATATATGTGGATGAAATTTGGAGAAAAAAAATAAAATTAATCCTTAATATAATTTTGAAAATAGGATAAATGGAGAGAGAACAAAGTTAGATGTATAAAAAGAATTTACCAGAACGTCGTGGTTTAACCGATGAATTTATTATTGGGTTGAAACAATTTTTGACATTTGTTTATAGCAATGTTGAGTTTATGGATGAGAATAAATTAAGATGTTCGTGCAAAATATATCATAATGGTAAATTTTTCCAATGTGATAAAATTCGAGAACATCTTTGTAGATTTGGTTTTACGCTAAATTATTATAATTGGACTTATCATAGTGAACCGTTTATATTCGATGATGAGGTTGGACGAAACATACAAAGGATAGTTAGTGGAGAGAAAATATATTACAATCAATTCAATTCATACCAGAGGATGATAGTTGATGCAGTTGGTCATAATTTGAATAACTAACCAAACGCTACAAGTTCTAGTTATCCTCAAAAATTTTAACACATGTATACTATTTATTCAGTGCCGTTGGAGGAGGTAGAAGTAACTGGTGTTCATGAAAATATGTACAATGAGTCATATCTCACATTTCAAGAAATGTTGAGAGCTGCAGATGAACCCGTGTGGCATAGTTGTGACAGTCAGACTAAATTATCTCTCACCGCAAGATTGTTGAATGTTAAAGCTGAGCATAATGTGTCTGAAGATTGTTTTAATAATTTTGTTCAAGTTATTGGAGAAGTATTGCCGCGTGATCTCATAATGCCAAATGATTTTTACAGTATGAAAAAACTTGTGAAAGATTTAGGTCTTCTAGTACAAAGAATTGATATTTGCAAAGATGGTTGTATACTATATTGGGGAGATAATGCAGATTTAGAGACTTGTAAATTCTGTAGTCAATGCAGGTACAAGAGTACCACGAGATCAAATCGTAATAAGCGATTAAAATCATTCAAACAAATGTTCTATTTGCCTTTAACTCCTAGATTGCAAAGGCTTTATGCATCAAAGGTCACTGTTGAACAAATGACTTGGCATGCAAATCATGAAACAGAGGATGGGCTAATGTGTCATCCATCAGATGCAGAGGCGTGGAAAAATTTTGATAGAACATATCCTAAGTTTGCAAATGAGACTCGAAACATCAGTTTGGGTCTATGTGTTGATGGTTTTGTTTCATTTGGCAAATCAGTAAGAACTTATTCTTGTTGGCCAATTATCGTAACTCTGTATAATCTTCCACCCGGTATGTGTATGAAAACACCTTATATGTTTTTAACATTGATTGTGCCTGACCCTCATAATCCGAAGAAGTTAATAGATGTTTACATACAACTGTTGATTGCCGAGTTGATCCAACTATGGGACGAGGGTATTTCCACATATGATGTCCATACTAATCAGATGTTCACAATGAGAGCTACGCTTCTTTGGACCATAAATGATTTTCCTGCTTATGGGATGTTATCGGGTTGGAGTACCACGAGGATTTTAGAATGTCCAATATGTATGGAGAGATCAAATTCATTCAGATTGGAACACGGAAAGAAACTGAGTTATTTTGATTGTCATAGATAATTTTTATCGTCAAATCATAAATTCAAAAGAAATAAATAAGAATTCACTAAGAATAGAATTGAAAGAACACCTCCACCATTAAGATTCACCGGTCAAATTTTATGGCAAAGAGTGCTTAACTTTCCATCAGTTATTGAAGAACCAAATGTTACAACATATGACTATGAAATTACGCATAAATGGACTAAACGGAGTATATTTTGGAATTTACCATATTGGCAGAGTAATTTGATTCATCACAATCTTGATTTAATGCATATTGAGAAGAATGTTTTTGATAATTTGATAAATATGGTGATGGATATTACCGGAAAAATAAAAGACAATCTGAATGCAAGAAAAGATTTGTTGGATCGAAAAGCGTCGCTAGAGGGGGGGTGAATAGCGATCGAAAATCTTTCGTTCGTAATCGTTCGTTAAGGCACGAGTAAGCGAGTAAGCAGCGGAAAATAAAATGACACGTTTATTTTACTTGGTTCACAACCCGGCGGTTGCTACTCCAAGGCCCTATCGGTCCTAGACCGCGTACGGAGGGCAAAGCACTATAACGTCTCCTCCTCGTTGGAGGTAGGAGACAACGATCACAAAACCGAATATACGAGGATGAGGCAACAAGCCTACCTCACCTCGTTATGAAGAAAAACAAAGAATACAATATCAAAAATATTACTTGAATCTGCTGCCGACGAAGAAGATTGGAACTTGGCGTCGCGTCGGCGTTATGACGGTGTTGGAGTGTTGGCGTTGTAGGAGCACTTGATGAATAAAATTGATGTACTTTGGAGATGAATCCTCCCCTCCTTTTATAGACTTTAGCCTCTGAATTTGTCTCCTATTTCTTTGGAACGGATCATGAATTTTTCCAAATTTTTATCGCGAAGTGGCCGCGTCAAACGTTATCCGTTTTGACCTAGCGCAAAAGCTGAATCGTTGCCATCAGTCGACTGATGCCTCCCATCGATCGGTGATGGGCATCGGATCGCGCTCCATGTCCGTAGCCGATCGCCCGGCTGGCCACTTCCCTGCAGCAAGAGGTTAGCTCGGAAAATGATAAATACGACGGTTTCTAACCGTCCGATCTCGACCTAGACCTTCCACAGGAAGTCTTAGTCGGATCGTCGCCTACGGTCATCCCCGTAAAGAGGACACGACCTTACAATCTCTCACTCACACGAGCTTACCTCGATAGTAGCTCTTTCTTCCAGCCTTCCACTCGATTCCTTCAGCTCCCTCCGAAGTCACTCGAGTGTCGCCCGACCACCACGGCTTCCTCCGGGTGTCGCTAGCCTTTAGCTCCAGCTTTAATACTTTTCTGTACACTCGATAGCTCGTGAGATAACGATATAAACTTAACTTTGTGTCTTTGCCATAATCAAAACACAGATTCGATTATCTAGTGCCCCTGCACCAACAAGATTTGCGTCTCATCTTTAAATGACCCATCCTTGATGTTGATGAAAATAGTAGGGGACCAAAATTGAAAGTAGTTTATACATTGAATAAGGATCAGAGACGGATTGTTTGTGAATGGTTGAAATCATTGAGATTTCCTGATGGTTATGTCTCTAATCTTGGCAGATGCGTTGATTTGAAGGAATGCAAATTGATTGGTTTGAAAAGTCATGATTGTCATATATTCATGGAAAGACTAATTCCTATTGCTTTGAAGGAACTGTTACCAAATTTTATCTGGGGTGCAATTACGGAATTAAGCATTTTCCTTCATGATATCTACTCGACAGTATTGAGTCATTCACACATGGAGACATTAGAGAAAGACATTCCGATCATTTTTTGTAACTTAGAAAGGATATTTCCAACGGCGTTTTTTGATTCAATGGAACATCTTTTAGTTCACTTGCCATATGAGGCTAAAGTTGGAGGTCCTGTTCAATTTCGATGGATGTATCCGTTTGAAAGGTGAATTTTTTGATTTTTTTTATCATTGTTATTTCATTTGATCAAATTTAGTATAATTTATTTTCTAATAAATGTTATTGTATTACTCTTAGATTTCTCTATCATTTGAAAAAAAAAAGTGAAAAGTAAGGCTCATGTTGAAGCTTCTATTGTTAATGCATATATTGTGGAGGAAGTTACAACTTTTGCATCATATTATTTTGAATCTCGCATTCAATGCAAGAGTCGGAAAGCAAGAAGAAATGATGAGGGTCCTGTTGATCCAAATTTGAAGGCATTCTCAATTTTTAACTACCTTGGTCGACCAAGTGGATCTTGTACAAGTAGATACTTAACTGGTCAGGAGTGGCGAGCAGTCCACACATATATTTTATTGAACTGTCCAGAAGTAATGTTGTATTTCGAGTGAGTATATAAATGTTATATTTTACATTTCATATATCGTAAATTATTGTTCATGTTATATTTAATTTTATGGTAGGATTTTTCAAACTCTATATTCTGAGCTTCCGGAGCATGAGTTTAATCGTTTCTGCGATGAAGAATTTGCACAATGGTTCAAAAAATACATAAGTAGTCTATGATAATAAATTTGATAAATCTTGACTTTAACACATATTTATTTGACTTTAGGTTCTTGATAATCACACTCACATTGAGCAAGACCTAATAAAACATCTGTCATGGGGTCCAAACTCAATGGTGAAAACTTGGCCGATATATTTCATAAACGGATATAATTTTCATACTCAAGATTATGGAACTGGGAAAACTATAATGAATAGCAGAGTTTGTGTTCAGTCATCTAATGATGGGGGTGCAAGGAATGAATTTTACGGCTTGCAAGATGAAATTTTAGAGGTAGCGTACCCAGGCTCAGATTTACGAGTTATTTTATTTATGTGTCGTTGGTTTTACCCTATCAAAGGCATGAGGGTGCATCCACAGTTTAATTTGGTTGAAATTAATTACAAAAAAATATACAAGAGGAATGAACCATTTGTGTTAGCACAGCAAGCGATTCAAGTATTTTATGCTTCATATCCTAGTATGAGACAAGACAAAAGTGATTGGTGGGTTGTTTGTAAAACAAAAGCACATAATAAAATTGAGGAACATTGAGAAGACATAGCATATCAACAAGATGAAGTTGTCAATACATTTCATATCGAAGAATATAATATTTCAACGTTACGAGATCTCAGCGGCGTAGTAGTAGCTGTTGGTGCAACAATGCCCCAAGCATTTATATGTTTTGATGTTTGGATAATCATCTAAGTTAGGCAATACTTTGCGATGTAATTGTGAACATGTTTAAGTAACAGAAAAATCCAAGTATGAAGACTTGGTAAAGGCAAAGTCCAAGTGTGATCTTGGCAAGAGAAGTCCAAGGAAAAGGCTTGGTGGCATAAGACCAAGCATGTAGTCTTGGCAGTGTAAAGTCCAAGCGGACCTTGGCAAAGGAAGTCCAAAGGCAAGTCTTGACAGCGTAAGTCCAAGCATGTAGTCTTGGCGGTGTAAAGTCCAAGCGCACTTTGGCAAAGGGAAACCCAAGACATGACAAAACCGAAGGAAGCTCTTGGAAGCAAGCGCAAAGGATAAACAAGTCACAGACTCGGAGGGATCCTAGAGGCGCAATGCTTAAGGAAGAGCTAGAAGGTTGAGTCTAGGTCTAGGAAGTCAATTCAAGTATGAATTATTCATACTTGACTAGTATCAGTCGACTGATACGATGTAGTAGTCGAATGATAAGGTGCTCGACTGAGTCAAGCTGAAAAGCTGACAAACAGTCGACTGCCTAGTCGTGGCAGTCGACTGATGTCGCCATCATTCGACTGCCAAACAGTGGCAGTCGACCGATCAAGTCGAACACGGGCACAGAATGGAGTCTCACTCGACTGCGTTCCATGATCACTCGATTGATCACTCCATCAGTCGACTGATGAGCGTGCCGTTGGATGATGATGCTTATGAATCCCATGAATCCGACTGTTCAGAAGTCGTTAGCTGCAACGGCAGTCGACTGATGTTGTACATCAGTCGACTGATCGTGACCCAACGGGAAAAATAATCCTCTCTCTATAAAAAGAGGGTTTGGGGTGGTTGAGAGGGCTAATGCTTACATTCTGATCATTCTCTCAAGCCCCCATGAATTTTCCAAGCTTTCTAAGTGTTGTAATTCCCCTCCTCTCTATTCTTCATCTTCATCTCTTGTAAGAAGAGGAGGGTTTTTGTAAAAGGGAAAGCTTCTTAGTGAAGATTATTTGGGTTGATCCACCTTAAGGATCACCGTGGAGTAGGAGCATTATCTCCGAACCACGTAAAGGCTTCCGTGTTAGCATTGTATTTTCATTTCTATTACTATTGTTTTTGTTGTGCTTTCGCTAACCATTTTTGTAGAAATCGAAAAAGAGGCTATTCACCCCTCTCTAGCCTTCCAAGGATCCCCAACAAGTGGTATCAGAGCCCGGATCGCGTCGAAAGATCTAACCATCAACCGGAGCATAATGGCTTTTCAAGAGGGGTATAACATAGCGAGGCCTCCATTCTTCGACGGCAACGATTTCGTCTACTAGAAAGGTAGGATGGAATACTACCTTATGAATGATATTCATAATTGGTTTAGTGTTGTAGACGGATTCGAGAAGTCGGTCGATGAACATGGAGCACCCATACCGACCAAGGATTGGACGAGGGACATGGCCAAGAAGGCTCAAGCCAACGCCAAAGCAACAACCACACTTCAATGTGGTATGTCCAAAGAGCAACTAAGTAAGGTGGGGCCTTTTGAACCGGCGAAGGAGCTTTGGGATAAGCTAATTGAGCTCAACGAGGGATCGAAGGAAACAAGAAGAGCCAAGAGAGATCTCTTAATAGACCAACTCCAAAGCTTTGCCATGAAGACCAACGAAACCGTGAGCCAAATGCACGGTCGCTTCAAGGAAGTAGTCAATGGACTACATGTGATAGATGAGAAGGTCGACAACCGAGACCTTGTGAGGTACATTCTCCAAGATTCCCCTAGAACAACCTTGTGGGCTTCAATAGTAGATACCTATAAGGTCTCTAGGGATCTTTCTTTTGTTAAATTAGATGAACTCTTCTGTGAATTTGAATTTCACGAGCAAGCTAATACTTCATCAAAAGAGAAAGGTGTAGCTCTTTTTGTAGGGAAGAAGCACAAAAAGAAGAAGGAGAAGAAATAAGTCTCTTCCTCATCCGAATCTGAGGAGTCATCGAGTAGCGACGACGAGCTATCGGCTAGTGAGGTAGCTCACTATGTGAAGAAGTTTGGTGGGAGGTCAAGGAAACTCACCAAGAAAGATGTGAGGAGGATGTTCCGATCCTCCAAAGGTAAAACCTCAACTAGTTCAATTTCTACATCTAACGTAACTTGTTATAGTTGCAACAAGAAAGGGCATATCAATCCAAATTGCCCGGAACTAAAGAAGAAGGAGGAGAAGGAAAAGAAAAAGAAGGAGAAGAAGAAGGAGGCAATGATGGCACAAACATGGGACACACTAAGCTTGGAGGACTCTTCCGATGATGAAGAAATGTGTCATGCCACCCGGAACCTAGCTCTCATGGCCTTGGAGGAGGAAGCCGGAAGCTCAAGTGAGGAGTCTTCATCCTCATCCTCAAGCGACGAATCATCATCAAGTGATGATGAGGTAAGAGACTCCCCTAGGGTAGATTTACTTTACAAAACCATTGCATGCCTTCAAAATGCCTTAAATAGATCAAAAACTAGGATTAAGGATTTAAAAGTAGAAATTAAAACACTTAAAAATGTAGTACCACCTTGTGATGATGCATGTACACTTAGGAATGAGAATGATGAACTTAGGAAAGAAATAGGTGATTTACATGCATGTTTAGAAAAGTTTACAAATGGGTCCAAATATCTTGATATGATTCTTAGGGACCAAAGGGTCATTTATAACAAGGCCGACATAGGATATAAGCCTAAGGAAAAAGAAGTAGCCTTCACCTCTCTAATTAGTAGAAAACCAACCATTAGGAGCAAAGATAAAAAGGCTTGGGTCCCCAAAAGTTATATAGTTGATGCTATCGATCCCAAAATTTGGGTGCCTAAGGCTTACATTTTTCATGTTGTATAGGTAGAAGAACCAAACTTATGGATTGTTGATAGTGGGTGCTCAAAACACATGACCGATGATGAGAGAAAATTTTCCACCATCAACCACACTAGCAAGGGAAAGGTGTCTTTTGGAAATAGTGGTAAACTTAAGATTCTAGGAAAAGACACAATTGAGGTATCCCCCAACCTTGCCATTCATAAAGTGTTATTAGTTAAAAATATGAAATTTAATTTGCTTAGCGTAAGTCAACTATGTGATGCCAATTTTGATGTTCAATTTGATTCTTCAAAATGTTTCTTAAAACACAAAACTTTAAATGATTGCATGTTAGTAGGTTTTAGGAAATCAAACATATACTATGTTGATTTATCCTATGCTACTAATGCTTCTACTAAGTGTCTTATTGCAAAAGAAGAAGAGAGTTGGCTTTGGCATAGGAGGCTAGGGCACATCAATATGAAAAACATTGCCAAAATAGCCAAAATGAAGTTAGTCAAAGGGGTTACCAAAAGTCAAGTATCTTAAGAACAAAATGTGTGATGCATGCCAAGAGGGGAAGCAATCAAAATCATCACACAAAGGTAAAACTTTACTTAGTACCGCTTTACCTTTAGAACTATTGCATATGGATTTATTTGATTGTCATAGTACTCCTTCCATGATTGGTAGTAAATATTGCTTAGTGATAGTAGATGATTTTTCTAGATTTACTTGGGTATTTTTCATGAAACATAAGGATGAAACTGTTAGTGCAGTAGGCACCTAAGTCGAACCTGAGTTTTGATTATAGCAAACGATACAAAGTTAAGCTCATGTCGTTATCTCACGAGTTGAATCGAGTGTGCAGAAGATTGCTATAGCTGGAGCTAAAGGCTAGCGACACCCGGAGGAAGCCGCGGTGGTCGGGCGACACCGGGAGGACTTCGGAGGGAGCCGAAGGAATCAGGTGGAGACCGAAAGCAAGGCTTCAAAGGTAAATGTTGAGGTAAGCTCGTGTGAGTGAGCGTAAGTAAGGTCGAGTCCTCCATACGGGGACATCCTTAGGCGACGATCCGACCAAGACTTCCCATGGAAGGTCTATGTTGAGATCGGATGGCAAGTGGCCGTCGAATTCACTTATATTTCTAGCTAACTCTTTATTACAGTCGAAAAGTCTAAAAATCAGTTCAACCGGCCAAAAATTAGTTCAACTGCTAAGCCATCAGTTCAACCGGCCAAGGATCAGTTCAACTGCTGAGCCATCAGTTCAACCGGCCAAGAAATTAGTTCAACCGATGGTCAAAAATCAGCCTCGAGGAGTCAAGCTTTATCACCATTTTTCAAGGAGTTTTGTGCCCAATTCCTATTGGTTGAAGACCCATTCGATGAGGGGCTTAAAGGCTATAAAAGGAGGTCCTAACCTAGGGTTTCATCATCAATTCTAAGCCTCCAAAAGCCTCCGCAAAGCTACAACTTCTCCGACAACGAAGTGCTTCTTCTCCGACGTCTAGGTTTATTTGTTTTCATTTTATTACGTCGGTTAGAGTTTTATTTCAGTTTAGTACTTTCATTTTCGGAGCTTTTATCGTAACGAGGAGAGGGGGAGTGTCCCTCTACCTCAAGCTTTGTGCTTTACTTGTATCGATTAAACTCCTACCTCTAAAGGGGAGGAGTTCTTTAGTGTTTTTGCCCTTCGTACGTGATCGAGGACCGCTAGGGCCTTGGAGTAGTAGCCGAAGGCTACGAACCAAGTAAAACTCCTTTGTCTCTTTTTACTTTACATTTACATTTCCGCTGCAATTAATTATCTCTCGAGTTTTAACGAACGAAAAGAAAAGAAAAAGGTTTTATCGCTATTCACCCCCCCTCTAGCGATCCGCTTCGATCCAACAGAAACTCTAGGAATAATCATAGGATTTAGCAAGAGAGTAGAGAATGAAAGGAAACTCAAAATCAACCGGATCCGTAGTGATCATGGTGGAGAATTTGAGAGTTCTAACTTCTCAAACTTTTGCCTAGAACAAGGGTACAAGCACGAATTTTCTTGTCCTAGAATACCCCAACAAAATGGGGTTGTGGAAAGGAAAAATCATACCCTACAAGAAACAGTTAGGACTATGCTTAATGCATATTCTTTACCTAGCTACTTGTGGGCGGAAGTGGTCAACACCGCTTGCTATATCCAAAATAGGGTGTTAATTCATAGGTTTTTAGGAAAAACCCCATTTGAATTATGGAATGGTACAATTCCAACAATTCACTATTTTAAGGTCTTTGGATGCAAAGTTTACATTTTAAACACCAAAGACAACCTAGGTAAATTTGAGTCCAAAGCGGATGAGGAAATCCTAGTTGGATACTCATCCACTAGTGTAGGGTATAGAGTATATAATAAAAGAACTCAAAAGATTGAGGAATCTTCAAATGTCCAATTTGATGAAACCTCTAATACATACCCTAGGAAATCCCCCATTGATAATGATATCAATGATAAAAATCAAGAAATTACCCAAAAATTTCAAGATTTAACTTTAGGGGGTAATGATCAAGGGAGAGAGTTAAATCAAGGGGGAGTAAAAGGGGATTTCGATGATGAAAGAAGAGTTGAGGATAATCATGATCAAAATCAATTTAATACACCTCCTAGAACAATAAGAGTTCATCAAAATCACCCTCTAGATCAAATTGTAGGTGAATTATCTCAAGGAGTTAGGACTAGATCATTTCATAGAGATCCCTCTAGTCATATAGCACTAATCTCCCAAATTGAGCCCAAAATAATCAATGACGCATTACTTGATCCGGATTGGATCTTAGCAATGCAAGATGAATTGACTCAATTTAAAAGGAGTCAAGTATGAGAGTTAGTTCCTAGACCTAATGACAATACCATCATTACTACAAGATGGGTCTTTAGGAACAAAATAGATGACCAAGGAAATATTACTAGGAATAAGGTAAGGTTAGTTACAAGGGGGTTTAATCAAGTTGAAGGACTTGACTATGATGAAACATATGCCCCGGTTGCTAGGTTAGAGTCTATTAGGATCCTATTAGGGTATGCCTCTTATATGGGTTTCAAACTCCATCAAATGGATGTTAAATCGGCATTCCTAAATGGGTTCATTAAGGAAGAGGTATATGTAGAACAATCTCCCGGGTTTGAGAATATGGACTATCCAAACTATGTATACAAGCTTAGGAAAGCTTTGTATGGTTTGAAACAAGCTCCCCGGGCTTGGTATGAAAGATTATCATCTTTCTTAATTTCTAAAGACTTTAGGAGGGGTAATGTAGATCAAACTCTATTTATAAAGTCAACATTAAAGGACATCTTTGTAGCTCAAGTATATGTTGATGACATTATCTTTGGGTCAACAAAGGATGAACTCCTTCAAGACTTTATCAAGAATATGGAAAATGAGTTTGAGATGAGTCTAGTTGGGGAACTAAATTTCTTCCTAGGATTACAAGTTAAACAAACAAGTGAAGGAATTTATATTTACCAAACTAAATATGCTAAGGAAATAATTAAGAAATTTGATTTGGAAAATGCTAAGGTAGTTTCAACTCCAATGGAAACCAATACAAAAATAGATAGTGATCATGAAGGAAAACAAATTGACCTTACACTCTATAAGGGTATGATTGGTAGCCTTTTGTACCTAACCGCTAGTAGACCCGATATATTATTTGCGGTTGGTATATGTGCTAGGTACCAATCATGTGCTAAAGAATCTCATTTAGTTGCCGTTAAGAGAATCTTAAGATATATTAAAGGCACACTAAATGTAGGACTATGGTACCCTAGGACTAGGTCTTTTGATTTGGTTGGGTACACCGATTTCGATTATGCCGATTGCAAATTGGATCGGAAGAGTACTAGTGGTGGATGTCAATTCCTTGGGTCCTCCCTAGTTAGTTGAAGTAGTATGAAGCAACCTTGTGTTGCCCTATCCACCACCGAGGCCGAGTATGTGGTTATGGGTGGTTGTGTAGCTCAACTATTATGGATGAGACATACTTTAGAGGACTATGAGCTATCTTACTCTAACATAAAAATATTTTGTGATAATGTGAGCAGCATAAATTTGACCAAAAATCTGGTGCATCACTCTAGGACCAAACACATTGAAGTGAAACATCACTTCATTAGAGATCATGTGGCTAAGGGGGACATTGAGCTAAATTACATTGAATTTAAGTCCAACCTAGCCGACATCTTTACCAAGCCTCTCCCCGAAGTAAAATTTTCATCACTTAGGAGAGAACTTAGGATGTGCTTAGTTGAATAAAGGTGTAGGTTTGCATAATCCTATAAAAATCCTAGGATTTGTACCTTTAAGCATCTCACAAAACACCTAAGAAATCATGATTTTTTTATTGAACCACTTAGACAACATGTGAGATGTTAGGAAGATGCACTTGGTTCATCATGCTTGTTATGATGCATTACTATGAACCAAAGTGTCATCTAGAGACATTAATTCTTCATTGGACCAATCATTGGGAAGGCTTATTCATAATTAATGTGCATATAGCTCCAAGAATATGATTGGAAATGTCAAATAAAATATAATTTAAACTATGTTTATCAAACTTTGAAAAACAGTTTTCAAGTGGAATACAAAAGTGATACAAAGTTTGCAAAATATTTAAAGTTTTTGCTAGGTTTCAAAATTGTATCATTTTCTAAATCTGGAAAACATATATTTTTTAAATTATTTTTCCTTGATAGAAAATGATTTCAGAAATGTGTATACAAAATTTTGTGATTTTTTGATGTTTCTAAAATTTTTGGCATATTTCTGAAGTTGGGATGAAAAATCAGAAAAGTGGACTTCGGGCGTAGCAGTCGACTGAATCAGAATTCAGTCGACTGATACGCTGTGTTTTCTGAAAAACAGCCCTATTTCCTATTTTTAGTGTATTTTTGAATGTCCTAAAACTATGACATGATAATCTTAAGTATAAAGAAGTTTTTAGGATTGTTTGATGCAATATTCTAGGGGGAGTTTCATCATATAAATCTTTTCATCCCCTTAACTTATATTGTTGGTGCAAAGTTAGGATTTAACCTCTAATCTTTTGTTAGGCTTTGCTCCACATGTTATTCACTCATCATGAACCATATCTTGGATTAAGGGGAAGCTTAATTTCAATCTTATACCTTAGTTCAAGATTACAACAAATTTAATTCTTTCATGAAATTTATGAATCATTCTCTTTTTGATGTATGTCAAAGGGGGAGAAGGAATGTTTAAGTTAGAATTCATATTGGAAATATGATTATGTGCATGTGTTAAAGACCTAACTTAAATGATTGTCAAATATCAAAAAGGGGGAGATTGTTGGTGCAACAATGTCCCAAACATTTATATGTTTTGATGTTTGGATAATCATCTAAGTTAGGCAATACTTTGTGATCTAATTGGGAACATGTTTAAGTGACATGAAAATCCAAGTATGAAGACTTGGTAAAGGCAAAGTCCAAGTGTGATCTTGGCAAGAGAAGTCCAAGGAAAAGGCTTGGTGGCATATGACCAAGCATGTAGTTTTGGCGGCGTAAAATCCAAGCGGACCTTGACAAAGGAAGTCCAAAGGCAAGTCTTGACAGCGTAAGTCCAAGCATGTAGTCTTGGCGGCGTAAAGTCCAAGCACACTTTGGCAAAGGGAAACCCAAGACATGACAAAACCGAAGGAATCTCTTGGAAGCAAGCGTAAAGGATGAACAAGTCGCGGACTCGGAGGGATCCTGGAGGCGCAAGGCTTAAGGAAGAGCTAGAAGGTTGAGTCTAGGTCTAGGGAGTCAATTCAAGTATGAATTATTCATACTTGACTAATATCAGTCGACTAATAAGGTGCTCGACTGAGTCAGGCTGAAAAGCTGACAAAAAGTCGATCGCTTAGTCGTGGCGATCGATACGCATCACCGATCACAACAAGGATCGGCCGATCGAATCAAGTCGAACACGGGTACAAAATGGAGTCTCACTCTACTGCGCGCCATGATCACTCGACTGATCACTCCATCAGTCGACTGATGGAGGGATCAGTCGACTGATGAGTGTGTCATTGGATGATGACGCCTATGAATCTCGCGAATCCGACTGTTCAGAAGCCGTTAGCCACGACGGTAGTCGACTGATGTTGTACATCAGTCGACTGATCGTGGCCCAACGGGAAAAACAACTCTCTCTCTATAAAAAGAGGGTTTGGGGTGGTTGAGAGAGTTAATGCTTACATTCTGATCATTCTCTCAAGCCCCCACGAATTTTCCAAGCTTTCTAAGTATTGTAATTCCTCTCCTCCTCTCTATTCTTCATCTTCATCTCTTGTAAGAAGATGAGGGTTTTTGTAAAAGGGAAAGCTTCTTAGTGAAGATTATTTGGGTTGATCCACCTTAAGGATCTCCGTGGAGTAGGAGTGTTATCTCCGAACCATGTAAAGGCTTCCGTGTTAGCATTGTATTTTCATTTATACTATTATTTTTGTTGTGCTTCCGCTAACCATTTTTGTAGAAATCGAAAAAGAGGCTATTCACCCCCCTCTAGCCTTCCAAGGATCCCAAACAGTAGCTGTTGATGCAAGTGAACTGAATAAGAATGAAGATGAGGATTTTAATTATGAGGATGAGAATGAGGATGAGGATGACGATGACGATGATGAATAGATGCATGACCAGGATGAAAATTGTAATGCGGACTTCGATTTCTAATTATGGGTAACTTTTTATTGAGTACCAATTATGTTTTAATTTACTGTCTAATTCAAAATTTCATATATTTGATATACTAATTAATTATTTTTTTTAGGTCATCCAGTTGCTATGAATATGGTAATTTTTTCATATTGTTCCTATTATAAATTCGATATGCAAATGAATTTTTTTTTACTGTCATATTCTTCTAATAATTATGATTGTTAGTTTCGACGTAGCGGTCATAAACGGAGTAGTGATGGAAGATCACAGTCTTCCTCTGCTTCAGCCCCTGCACATTCTGATGCTTTTGCAAAAAATATGCCCTCCACCTCTTCTCCAGTTGCAGGATCTTCTGGTTCGCAGCAGATACCTGCTAATGTATCTTACCTGGTACAACAATCACTCATGGAGAGGAAAGATACAAGAGAGTTTATATCTCCGTGCAGAGATTCGTAAGTATTCGAGTTTTAGATTATTTATGTTTATTTTTTAATACGATATGTATTTTTATAAGTATCAAACGAGGTTTATTTTTATTTTATATTAGATTTATAAATTCTGTACATGTTATCCACGAGGTGAATAAAATAGTGAATAACCATTGGGGCGGAGCTTCTATGACTTATACGAGTACGCCGGAAGAAATAAAAGTTCTGTGGTTGAATGAGTTCAAGGTAACTTATTTAAATCATTTTGTATATAAAATTATAGTTAATATAATAAATTTAATTTTTCTCTACTGCAGTGGGTATTTACTTGGGAGGAGAGTCAAACACTAGAGATTAAGAGGATTTTTAAGAAAAAGTGTGGCGATCATATATATGAGAAACATACTCAATCATGCGAAAACTAAAAATAAGAAACCACACTATATAACCGAGGAGAATTTGAATAAAATTATTGCACATTGGGGATCTGAGGATAGCAAACGGAGGAGTGAGCAGAATAAGCAAAATCAGCATTGTAATTCTGGCATTATGTCTGTCACATATGCGGGAGGATCAATAAATATCGATGAGCATAGACATCGATTGGTGAGTGTTTTTAAATTATAATTTTGTAATCTAATACTCACTAATTTATAAATTTTAACTGTTTTTTAGGCCAAGGAGACGGGGACTTAGTCATTATTTATAGATACTTTCATCCGTACATTCAAAAAGAAAGATAAGACGTGGAGTGGAGAAAGAGCTAGAACAATGAAGGTTTGTAATTTTAAAATTTTAATTTCTTATGTTAGTATTTAATTTTTTTTCTTTCACAACAGGAGAAATACGATGAACTTTCACAGAGAAATTCAAGTGCAAGTGATGATGCATTCGAATCTGAGCCTTCTATTAGCAATATAAATTTATGGCTCGAAGCAACTGGAGGGCAGAAAAGTGGAAGAATAATTGGACTCGGTTCTTTGAGCCGATCTTATAGAGTCCTTGGTGATTCTTCTTCATCCTCCCCGACATCAAAAGCATAAGTAATTCAATTAACCGAAGAGGTTAATCATTTGAGGGAGTTACTAACGCAGAAGGAAACTGAATCGAGAGAAAACGCTCAAAAAGTACAAGACTTAAATGAAAAGATGAACGAATTTCAAAGACAACAAATGTTCATTATGCAACATCTTCAATTAACGTCTAGTTCAAGTCAACTTCCTCCTTCTGGATCTGCCCCTCCTCCTGATCCCTGTCATGGAGACAACGATAATGTATTTTTTGATGATGATGGTGATGATGGTGGTTACCTTTGAATGTATTTGTTGTATTTAAATGTTACTTGACTTATGACATACGGTATTTATGTATTTGTAAGTTGGTTTAGGTTTGTTATATATATATATATTAATTCCGTATTAAAGTTTGAAGTCTAAATTTGTTAATATTGTTGTGTGTGTTTGTTGTAAAATAGGAAAAAAAGGATCATCTATAAAAATATTTTTATTTTTATTTTTCCAGATTTGTAACGAAAATATCATTTTCGTTGCAAAAATAGATGCATCAGTCGATTGATACATGAAAAACTGTGGCTTCAAAATAGATTTTCAACATCATCGATCGATATGATCAATGATCGCTGGTACTATAATACCATAACGTTTGAGCCGATCGAGCAATGATCGATAAAAAATGACCACGATCATGATCGCATCGTAGCATGTCACGTAACCTTTGGTAGCCGAACGATCACCGAATCGTGGTCGTATATCATCGATTGATGTATTCGTCAGTCGACTTATCTTGAAAAATTTGGCGACGAATCTTGATTTTTGTCCTAAATTTGCGACGAAAAATAAATTCGTCGCCAAATTTAATTTTATTCGTGGAAATATGTTTATTAGATTTTGGCGACGAATTTATTTATTCTCGCATATTTGACGACGAAAAGCAAGATTTGTCGTCAAATTTGCGACGAAAAATGTATTCATCGCCAAATTTGGCGACGAATTTTGCAACGAAAATATTATTCATTGCAATTTGACGACGAATTTTTATTTTTCGTTACAGAATTTGGCGTCGAATTATTTGCAACGAAATTTTTTTCGTTGTAAAAAATTTTTGTAACGAATTTTTTTTCAAAATTCGTCGCCAAATTTACTTATTTTGTAGTGGATGGACTGTTAACGGGTTAGAGTTAGCTCTATATATAATATGTGATCTTCGCAGGAGAGGGTATTGATTGGTTGTCTCTTTTTCTCATCGATTAGAGCATACGGAGTCGTCGTTCTCACACCTATGCAAGATCTCATTCTATAGCTATTGAGACTTTCGATCTTCAGATTCTCCCCGTGACAATGTCTTTGGATTCAAGTGCGAATTTATTGCTTTCATTACGCTTCCGTCTCAATTTTGTTTACGCATATTGTTGTTGATTAGACGATAAAATCTTATGTTCGAATCGTTTAATTTATTTTGTTTATTTAGTATGTAAAAGATTAGAATTTGTCAACTAGCAGTTCCTATCAGTGTACCTCAAACTATCATAAGAAAAATAAATCACGATGAACTTTTTTGAGAGTAATAATTAGTGGCATATTTTATTTATTTATTTGTGCAAAGGTTGGAATTGCCAACCTAGCGGCCTCTACCGGCTCACTCCCAGGCCATCGTAAGGGAGGTAAATCATGGTGGACTTTTGACCTTGAGACTAATAACTCGTGTATGGAGAGACCCATGAAAGTTCATTCAGAGCGACTAAGAGTAAAGAAAATACACAGGAGAAAAATACTGAAGAGTACGATGAACGTTGCATGAGACAAGTAAACTGACGAGCAAATAAGAAGGCAACGGTAATGAAATCAATGAGAAATTGTATCTATAATTGCAGAGAGTAGAGGAGAGGAGGAGATGGATCACAGAGAACAAAAATCTCCATCCATCCTTCTTCAGATCGGCGCCTTAATCACCTCCAGAATCTGCACAACCTCCGCCATGGATGGCCGACTCGACGGAATCTGCGACGTGCAGACCAACCCTAGCTTCAGCACCGGCAGCACCTCCTCCTCCGGGAACTCCCCCATGCTCGCATCCACACACTCCACCACATTATACTGATCCAGCAGCGCCCTCACCTGATCGATCAGTATCACCACATCCTCCTCCCCGTACTCCACTGGCTTCCTCCCCGTCACCACCTCCACCATCAGTACTCCCATCCCGTACACGTCGCACTTCTCGTTCACCCTCAGGCTCTGGCACGCGAGCTCCGGCGCCATGTAACCCATCGCTCTCTGGAACCGTCCGCTCGCCACGTGCTTGTCCAGCCTCTGCATCAGCCTCGCCAGCCCGAAATCTGACACCTTTGCCTCCCCGTTCTCGTCCAGAAATATGTTGGTTGGCTTGAGGTCGTAGTGGATGATGGGTGGGCGGAAGGCCTGGTGCAAGTGCGCGACGCCCTTTGCCGCGCTGAGGACGATCTTGAAGCGCTCTGGCCATGACAGAGGCGGCACTGACGCAGCCCTCTCGTGCAACCTGGAGTGCAAGCTTCCGTTGGGGGCGTAGTCGGAGACGAGTAGCTGAAGCTGGGGAGTCCAATAGTAGCCCCTAAGCGGCAACACGTTCGGGTGCATTACCTTGCCCAGAAGCCGCACCTCCCGGTCGAAGTCTTCGTGGTACTGAACTATGTTGACCGCCACCAGCCTCTTGAGGACAATAATGCGTCCATCGGCGGCCGATAAAACTTTATATGACGTGCCGAACGCGCCCTTGCCGAGTTCCGTGGCCTTGGCCAGCAAAGCCTCGGTGTCGCCCTTGAATTCCTCTGTTTTCAGAGAGCATCCGGCGCCGAATGCCACCATCCGCCCCACGGCAGGGCCGCAGGACCTGGTCGAGCTCGAGCATATACTCTTTGGACCATTCTCCGAGAGTCCTATTCTCCGCCGCGCCGACACATTGAGGAGAGTGACCACCAGAACGCCGAGAACGATGGTGAGCGCGGCGGAGATGGCGATGATAGACGACGCACTGAGGAAGCGCCAGCGCCGGACAGGCGTCGCCGCCGGGTAGGCTAAATTTGGCATGTTGTTGGTGAATCCAGGGAAGTATGCATTGGGGTCGAGCACCAAGGGCTTGGGGACGTTCATCTTGCAGGGCTCTATAACGAGGGGGGTGCATAGGCCAAGGTTGCCCTGCAGCGCGCTCTGGTCCAGGCTCTGGAACACGCTGCCGATGGGAAGGCGGCCGATAAGCCGGTTGTGAGAAATGTTGACGGCGAGGAGGTTGTCAAGGGTACCCAGCTAAGGCGAAATCTCGCCGCTCAGGTTGTTGAACTCCAGGTTGACGATCTGTAGCTTCTTCAGATCGGAAATGGAGGGCGGAATCGAACCGTTCAGATAATTGTGCGATAAGCTCCTAAAAGACATCACCAAAGTTAGGATCGAGCTCATAGGGTTTAACTGATGAAGAAAAGGATTCAGAGCACTCACAGGAGGTATAAAGACGAACAATTCCCAATCGCCTCAGGAATTGGACCGCTGAAGAAATTGTCATCCAATTGCAGGACGTGGAGACTACCGGACTCGCACAAATCGCCTGGAATCGACCCATACAACGCATTGCTACGCAGATCCATCGCCGACAAGTTCCGGAACAAGCCCAGCTCCGGCGGCAGTTGTGACCGGAATCCATTCCAAGAGAGGTTCAAGTGACGTAATGCGAAGAATAGCGCCATCTCCGAGGGAATCGTGCCGGAGACCTTGTTATCTGACAAGTCCAGAAATTGCAGGGTCTCTGATATCCACGTAGTTCCAGTCGGAATCGGCCCAATGAGAGCATTCGACGACAAGTCGAGAACTTGCAGATCGAGACTGAAAAGCCCTTGCGAGATGCTCCCATTGAGCTTGTTTTCCTTGAGATGTAACTCGGTGAGCCTCGTGCACCCAGCAATTTCGTCCGAGATCGAACCGACGATGTGGTTATTCGAGAGGTCGAGATAGTTGAGTTGCTTTAGGTTTCCGAGGGACGCCGGAAGGTTCCCGGTGAGCTTGTTGTTAGATAAGTCTAATTCACCTATGCAAAACGTTGGAACTCCCAACCTAGGAGCCTCCGGCCTCCCGTCCCAAGGAGGATACGCGAAGGGGTTAATCATGGGATGGTCCAATCAGGGACGTTACCCTTTTTGGACTGAGCCTTTGGCCTTTGACGGGCTGGTATCAACAGAGGGGGTTCTGCCAGAGCGGCAGGATAAATCCTGTCTTTCTCTGGAATCGATCCCCCGACCTTCATATGCAAGCACCTCTGCCTTAGATAAGTCTAATTCACGAGTGGTCGTCAGGTTGCCGAGCCATTGGGGAAGGTCGCCCACCAACTGGTTGTTAGAAAGCCTGAGAGAGGTTAATGAAGTAAGATAGCGCATGGAGCTTGGCAGATAGCTGTCGAATGAGTTGCGGCTCAAGTCCAAAGTGGTGAGATGCGAGCAGAGGCCGATGCCGGCAGGTATGGCTCCGGAGAAGCGGTTGTCGTTCAGCCGGAGTACCTTGAGGCTGTGCAGATTCTCGATGCCATTGGGGACTGCGCCAGCAAAGGCGTTGCTGGAGAGGTCGAGAACGCGCAGCCTGGAGAGTGACCAGAGGCCGGAGGCGAAGCCCGGCGAGCCAGAGAATTGGTTGAAAGAGAGATTGAGATGGAGGAGGAGGGAGCAATGGACAACGGTGACCTAGGGGACCGCCGGCTTCCTGCAAGAGAGAGGAATCTGAGGGAGCGAAAGGCAATGAGAAGAGGGAGTCCGAGAGGGGACCGGAGAGGGTGTTGGAGGAGAGTTCGAGGGAGAGGAGGGAAGGGAGGAGGGCGAGATCTTCGGGGGCGCGGCCTGAGAAGGCGTTGCGGCTGAGATCGAGGAGGCGGAGGTCGGGGAGGAGGTGTTAAAATAACATGAGTCGGGAAAGAATTAAAAAGATATCCTTCTTATTGATTTGTTTTGTACATATACAAGATATTTATAGATATATTACAAGATCAAATCAATTGAAGTATTCAAATAAATATTCTAGATAAGAAACTTTATCCTATCTAAATTGACAAAGCCTATTTTACAAAGTCTATTTGATTAATTCTCTTTTATCCCCCTACAAATTTAACGGGAGATCTTTCACGATGAGTTTGATTGTCAATTTATTGAAACGATGTCTGGATAATGGCTTGGTAAAGATATCAGCGATTTGATCTTCTGCAGAAATATACGAAACAGATAATTGTTTAGTTGCAACTTGCTCTCGAACAAAATGAAAATCTATTTCCACGTGCTTTGTACTGTTGGGATGTATACTGAAAGCCTAGCTCTTTTGTATGAACATCTTTATTTTGAAATAAGAATCACATGATCATTGTTTGCATATTTTTATGATTATTCAAAATTGTCTAATATTTTACATTGTAGATAACATGGTGCCTGGGTGCGGCACAGAAGATCATGTTATCAGTCCCTTGTAGAATATAAGTAGAGGCTCACAACCAAGATGGTTTTGGACAAACCATTGGCATGGTTGTAGTGTAGCTTGGTATTGTTTTGTCTTGAACATAGAGTTACACTAGTACACTTAGGTGTATCGAGCAGGACCAACATAGAGGTGATTCAATTTATCACGATCGTATAATTGAATCGGACCTCGGATATTATGTTGTACATGCTCTTAATCCCGATATAATAACGGGCACATGTACTTAATATTTATTTCTTTGATTTATCAGAGGGTGAGATTTATATGGATTAAATCAATATGCCCGATAAGTTGGGAAATGATATTATTTACATGGTGTGCCGTTAATTATAGGAGGAAACCGTGTCCTATATATTAGGTTGATGATGTCCCCTTGAGGAGCACATAAGGTTCATCATGTAAACCCTGCAGGTTGACTTAGTCAACATGATGATAAGGTTGAGTGGTACTACTTGAGGAGTTAGATGTTAATTAATTGATGGTCAGTAAATCAATTAATTGACGGACATTCGATATCTTAAACACGGGGAGATGTGTAACGCCCGCCCTTATCTGCTCTCAGGGCGGCGCTACTGTTACTCTTTTTTTTTTTTTAAAACAAACTACATATGGATCCTCTCACAACCTACATACTTTAACAGGTCATCATAACTTAAACCTTCTTTTGCACATGCATCACATATCATATTCATCATTAGCATGTTAACATATCTTTCATAACATGCATACATAAAGATTCGTTCATGAGTTCTAACATCTCCAACCTTCTTAAGTAGATGATACTCATTAAACACAAGTCTTATAAGCGGAAGCAATGTCTTAAGTTGTTCTTAGAGCACATAAACACAAGCAGATAGTATAGGGTCTTCTTCCACCATGCCACTATCACACACACTTGGCCCCTCCTGCTACTTCCTCTAGCGCAGACTTCCTTTATCTGCAGTATATGGACAGCATGAACTATAAGCATATAGCTTAGTAAGATCCTTGCCTACTCACAAAAGCCACAAACTTCATCAAGCAATTAGAACATGAGCATACTAGCATAAAGGACCTAAGTATTTCATAGCAACACTAATCAACAACATATCCATGTAATAAAAAAACTAAGCATGACATAGAATTGTTCATAAGCCAGTTAAGCATAATTAATCTAAGCAGGGCATAATTTGAACATAAGCATTATAACTACATAAAACTAAGCATGCAGGAAAGACATATTCATAAGCGTTTTAAAACTTAACAATAAGCATTCCTAACCTAAGCATCCGTAACATCCTACATCTTAAACCTACATAAAGTACATAGGCACAAACATTCTTCAACTTAACCATGACCATTCATCAGGGAAATCCAATCATGCATAAAGGACATAATCATAAGCATTTGTTTAACTTGGACATAAACATTTGTAATAACATAAATCCTAAACTTGTAGAAAGAACATAATCGCAAGTATTCATAATCTTACCCGTAACATTCACCGCATCATAAATTCTAAACTAGCATGAAGTACATAGTCGCAACGTTCTTAAACTTAACTCTAAACATCATAACTTCATAACATCTAGCATGCGTAAGGAACATAGTTCGCAAGCATTCAGAGTATTTAACATGAACATACACAATAATCATGAAAGTCTTTCCTTTTCAAAACACATACTTATAGATACTTCAAAATCATCATAACTTCATAACATCTAGCATGAAGAACATAGTTTGCAAGCATTCAGAGTATTTAACATGAGCATACACAATAATCATAAAAGTCTTTCCTTTTCAAAACATATACTTATAGATACTTCAAAATCATCATAACTTCATAACATCTAGCATGCATAAAGAACATAGTTTGCAAACATTCAGAGTATTTAACATGAGCATACACAATAATCATAAAAGTCTTTCCTTTTCAAAACATATACTTATAGATACTTCAAAATCATCATAACTTGTTTGGGGGGCCCTGTGTTAAGTACACAATGCGTTCCCTAGTAGGTCAGTAGCGAGCCACTAGTCCTACTAGAGCAAGACCTCTTACGTCTTACCAGGGCAAGGCCTCTTACGTCTTCTTATGTCCCTATGGATTTGATTAACGACCACCTGACGGGTCGGGTACTTAACCTCTTGCAAAGTAAAATACTTAATTCCTTTCTTTTCTTGTCATAATATAAAGAATGCTCTTGATCCCCAACATAAAAAGGGAAGCATCTTAATCTTATCTTATCATAAGGAGAGCTCTTGATCCCTACTTGAAAGGGAAGCATCTCCATTTTATCTTATCTTAAGGAGAGCTCTTGATCCCTACTTGAAAGGGAAGCATCTCCATCTTGTCATAAGGAGAGCTCTTGGTCCCTACTTGAAAGGGAAGCATCTCCATCTTGTCATAAGGACACATGCATTCATAACATAAGAGTACCCTAAAGGGGTCCTAAAGTATAAACATGTTCATCATACAAGCATATTTCGTGGCACATTACATCATAAACATGAAGCATATTTCCTTGGCATATTCATGGCATATTAAATCACAAAAACATGTTCATCACCTAAGCATATTTCATGGCACATTACATCATCAACATGTAGCATGTTTCCTAAGCATATTCAAGGCATATTAAATCATAAAAACATGTTCATCACCTAAGCCTATTTCATGGCACATTACATCATAACATGAAGCCTATTTCCTTGGCATAATCATGGCATATTAAATCACAAAACATGATCCACATCTAGGTATGTTTCATGGCATACTATATCATAATCATGTTCATCACCTAAGCTTATTTCATATTGCATTGAATCATAACCATATACATCACACAAGCATAGTTCATGACATATAAACAAACAAAACCATACCCTTAGCACAACTACATGTGGGGGGGGGGGGTGTTTTCATGAAACCCTAACCCTAAAACCATGGGTTGGCCGAATCTTGTAAGGGACTTGAGCTTGGTTTTTGTCCCCCTAAAGTTCACTCATGAAGCCTTATAACTAATCATAGTATCATTAGAGATATTTTCATGCAACCCTAACCCTACTTTCATAGGTTGGCCGAATCTTGTAAGGTTAGATCCTTGGACTTTTGTCCCCTAAAGTTCATTCATCAGCATTATTACTTACCCTAGTGTCATTAGGAACATTTTCATGAAACCCTAACCCTAATTATATGGGTTGGCCGAAACATGGAATGGGTTCAAACTTTAGGTTTTGTCCCCTAAAGTCCATTCATCAAGCATTATTACTTAACCTAGTGTCATTAGGAACATTTTCATGCAACCCTAACCCTAATTATATGGGTTGGCCGAAACATGGAATGGGTTCAAGCTTAGGTTTTGTCCCCTAAAATTCATTCATAAGCATTATCATGGCCTAACCTCATAAGAGGGAGTTGTCATAAAAACCCTAACCCTAAAAGGCCTTGGTGGCCGAAACCTATAAGGGCACCAAGTTGGAATTTTTGTCCCTTAAAAGGTCCTATAGTGAGCATACATCCTATAGAAGTTCCCTAGAAACATTTTCATGAATCTTAGCCCAAGAAAACTTGATTGGACGAGACCTACAAGGGCTACAACTTCATCGTTCTTACATGAAATTTAACTTACGAAACTAATACACTGCAGGTGAGGGGAAACTTACATCCTTCGCTTTGCTTGAGAGATGACCTAATGGGAGTCACCTAGCTTTCCTAGCTTGAAGGGGGTCTCCAAAGGAAGAAGAAGGGGGTTGGTTTCGGTGAGGATGAAGAGGAGAGGAAGAAAATGGCCAAAAGGAAACTTCCTTCTTCTTTATAAAGGGAGGAAGAGAAGTTTCTCTTTTCTTTGTCATGCCTCTTCACTTACCCTTCTTCCACTTATCTATAAATTCCCCTCTTCCTCTAATGATATAATTCTATTGGGCTTATGGTTAGTGGGTGCATCTATAGGGCTTGGCTATCTCTAGAGGTTTGGGGTTCAATTCCTAGGCTTTGCATCTTTTTTTTCTTTTGACTTATTTTCTTTTATTTTTCCCAAAAAACCCACATAAAGCCTATCATCATAAAGCCAAAATTCTCGTAAAATTGCTAGAAATTTTATGGGCGTTACAATCCCTCATTCCTTGTAAAAGTTTCATCCTCGAAACTTAAAACAATTCTGGGTACTTCTGCCTCATGTCCTCCTCTCGCTCCTGTGTAGCTTCTCATATTGCGAATCCCGCCACAGACCTTTACTAAGGGCACCTCTTTGTTCCTTAGCCTTTTGACATCTCCTAATATTTGGATAGGCCGACTTTCAACACTCAGTCCTCATGAACGGTAATCGCTTGTGGCTCAATCACTTGGTCCGTGACCGGATACGCATTTCTTGAGCATAGAGACATGGAACACGCTGTATGCTACCTTGCCCACCCTCCTCTGATATCGGATCACGGTCCCACGTAGCGTGGATTGCTTTACCTTCCTTCCGAATCTCATCACTCCCTTCATGGGGGTCACTTTGAGAATATCAGTCCCCGACTTGAATTCTAACGGTTCACGCCGCATATCCGCATAGCTCTTTTGTCGGCCCGAGCGCTTCGATTCTCGAGGGATAGTCAGTATAGCGGTGGTATTGTCAATAATATCGGCCCAAGACCCATTTCCTCCTTTCACCACCCTCGTCAATGAGATAGGAGACTGCATCTTCTCCCGTATAGAACTTCATAGGGTGTCATTCCATTGTTGTAAGCAAATTCGCCAGCACAAATATCGACACCACTCCCTTAAAGTCTAGAGCACAAGCTCAAGAAGATATCTTCCAAAGACTGGTTCACTCTTTCCGTCGTCGATCACGTCCGAGGATGAAACTCAATCTCAACTTAGTGCCAAGAGCCTTCAACACATTCCCAAAAATGGGAGGTAAAACGGCCATCACGTAAATAATAGCCTTAGGCACTCCATGTAATTTGATAATTTCTCGACATATAATCGAGCTAGCCGTCAATCAATAGGTCATCTTAATTGCCAGAAATGGGCGACTTTGTCAACCGGTCTATGATTACCCATATAGCATCGTAACCATTTGTTGTTCTCGGGTAATCCCGAGATGAAATCCATAGATAGTTCTTCCCATTTCCACTGAATTGCATACCGCAGAATCCCCTGTGCTCGGTGTTCTCGCTTTCACCTTCCGCAGTCGATGTGTGTTGACGATCGAGCCACCTCCTTTTCATGCCGACCACCAAAATTTATCCCTTAAGTCCTGATACATTTTATTAGACCCAGGGTGCATGGTATAAGGTGTTCCATGGGATTCCTCGAGTATCTTCTTCCGTAATTCTGGATCGTCCGGAATACATAGTCGGTCCCGGAGGTATAATAGTCCGCCGCTGGAAATGCGGAACCCATTATCCCTTCCTTCCAAGATTTTTGTTTGATCTTCTCGATGTCCAATCACCATCTTGCTTTCCCTTTATATCGCCGAACAGCTTGCACAGAGTATAGTCATGGTGGAAAGTTGCCCGTAAATAATCTCTATCCTGTAATTCATTATTTCCTTTCGTGGTTGAGATAGCATCGATATGACATCAAAGCGCAAAGGGCTTTCGCTAGCGATCCGCCACCTTTGTTGGCCTTTCCTGGGTGATAGAATATCTCACAATCATAATCTTTGACTAGCTCAAGCCATCTGCGTTGCCTCATGTTTAGGTCTTTCTGGGTGAAGAAATATCTCAGACTCTGATGGTCGGTATAAATCCTACACCGTGCCCGTATAGGTAGTGTCTCCATATTTTTAGAGCGAATACCACTACCGGCCACTTCTAAGTCATGGGTAGGATAATTTATTTCGAGTCGCCTAGAGGCATAAGCGATGACCTTGCTATTTGCATGAGTAGTACCTGAGCCCCAGCTTTGAGGCGCCACTATACATATCAGCTTTCATTATTTTCAGGAGAGTCGAATGGGAGCGCTGGTCTCCTCTTCGGGCTCAGAAACTCCTCTCACACCCTCACCCATTTGTATTACTTGTCCTTTCTCGTGAGGGTCACATAGGGCCGCAATTCTAGAGAAGTCCTCTACAAACTTCAGAATAGCTCTAGCCCGAGGAAACTTCGATTTCTCGCATTCCTTGGCCTATTCTAGTTCCTCATTTCAATCTTCATTGGGTCTACCATGATTCCTTCTTTAGAGATGACATGACCCAAGAATGACACTTGATCGAGCTGTAACTCACATTTGGAGAACTTGGCATATAGTTGCTCTTTCTCAAGAATCAGAGTAATCGCCTTCAGATGTTCGCATGCTTCTTCTGCCTCGAGTAGATAAGAATATCGTCGATGAAGACGATTACAAATTTGTCAAGGAAAGCCGAGAATACTCGATTCATCAGGTCCATGAACATTGCAGGAGCATTGGTTACGCCAAAGGGCATAACTACAAACTCATAATGTCCATATCTTGTCTGGAAGGCCGTCTTCGGAATATCGCCTGGCTTCACTTTTACTTGATGATAGCCAGACCTGAGATCGATCTTTAAAAAGACAGTAGCTCCCTTTAGCTGGTCGAATAGGTCGTCGATCCTGGGAAGGGGGTACCTATTCTTGATGGTCACGTTGTTCAGTGCCCGGTAGTCTATACACATTCGCATGGACCCATCTCTTTTCTTTATGAACAACACTGGAGCTCCCCATGGGGAGTGACTGGGACGGATAAATCCCTGGCCGAGTAACTCCTGTAGCTGTTTCTGAAGTTCTTTCAACTCAGTTGGCGCCATACGGTAAGTTGCCTTGGAGATCAGATTAGTTCCGGGAATCAATTCGATCTCGAACTCAATTTCTCTATCAGGTGGCAATCCAGGTAGGTCATCAGGGAACACCTCCGGATGGTCACATACCACTCTGACATCTTCTATTTTCCGGTTCTTCGATGATATGGTATCCACCACATGTGCGAGAAATCCGGTGCATCCTTCTTTGAAAGAACTCCTTGAAGAACTCGGCTTCGAAATCTGTCCACCTCATTTGATTTACTTGTCTCTTTGCTTTGACTCTCTCCCACCACATCCTTGCATCTCCGGAAAGACAGAACGAGGCACATTTTATCTTTTCGTGCTCGGGCCAATCCAGCAGCTCCACGATGCTCTCAACTATTTTGAACTAAGCTTGGGCATCCCATGGTTCGCCGACACCAGTGAAACTTTCTGGTTTCAGCCTCTGCCACTGAATCAGATAGGCTTCGGGCCGGGCCCCGGGGGAAGCGTTGATTAGCGGTGCTTGCACCATAGTGGTCGTGTTGGGAGTTATGTTCTGCGTCCCTGGCGTGGTGCTAGGGTTCCCTTGTTGATTCGTGAGAGCATTGACCGCCGTAGCTCTCGGTGAACCACATGCATCAAATCTGGGAGTGCCGAGTCATTCCCTCTAGCACTACGCCTCCCTGCTCATGTTATCTAAGTGATAAATAAATAATTTAATTAAGGTGTTATTATAATTTCTATTCCTATACAGGCATCTAACATCCCATATCATAAACAAGGTAGGGTGTCCTTTCTAGGGATATTTCTAGGTTAGAGATATGTTCCCATCCTATACAGCTTGGTAAGGTATACTATCTAAGTCATAAGTATGATTCCATTATACTAAACAGGACGAGGTATTATTTCTATCTAACTCTCAAGTGTGAGTCCATTCTACTAAAGCATGATGGGGTATTATTTCATTCTAGATAAAAGACATTCTTCATTATAAAGGAACTTAAGTATGCATAAAATTACTTACTTGGAAATAGCAGGATGGAGGCTTGATGTGTGATAGTGGAAAGGTGAATCCGCTCTGATACCACCTGTAACGCCCGCCCTTATCTGCTCTCAGGGCGGCGCTACTGTTACTCTTTTTTTTAAAAAAAAAACATACTACATATGGATCCTCTCACAACCTACGTACTTTAACAGGTCATCATAACTTGAACCTTCTTTTGCACATGCATCACATATCATATTCATCATTAGCATGTTAACATATCTTTCATAACATGCATACATAAAGATTCGTTCATGAGTTCTAACATCTCCAACCTTCTTAAGTAGATGATACTCATTAAACACAAGTCTTATAAGCGGAAGCAATGTCTTAAGTTGTTCTTAGAGCATATAAACACAAGCAGATAGTATAGGGTCTTCTTCCACCATGCCACTATCACACACACTTGGCCCCTCCTGCTACTTCCTCTAGCGCAGACTTCCTTTATCTGCAGTATATGGACAACATGAACTATAAGCATATAGCTTAGTAAGATCCTTGCCTACTCACAAAAGCCACAAACTTCATCAAGCAATTAGAACATGAGCATACTAGCATAAAGGACCTAAGTATTTCATAGCAACACTAATCAACAACATATCCATGTAATAAAAAAAACTAAGCATGGCATAGAATTGTTCATAAGCCAGTTAAGCATAATTAATCTAAGCAGGGCATAATTTGAACATAAGCATTATAACTACATAAAACTAAGCATGCAGGAAAGACATATTCATAAGCGTTTTAAAACTTAACAATAAGCATTCCTAACCTAAGCATCCGTAACATCCTACATCTTAAACCTACATAAAGTACATAGGCACAAACATTCTTCAACTTAACCATGACCATTCATCAGGGAAATCCAATCATGCATAAAGGACATAATCATAAGCATTTGTTTAACTTGGACATAAACATTTGTAATAACATAAATCCTAAACTTGTAGAAAGAACATAATCGCAAGTATTCATAATCTTACCCGTAACATTCACTGCATCATAAATTCTAAACTAGCATGAAGTACATAGTCGCAACGTTCTTAAACTTAACTCTAAACATCATAACATCTAGCATGCGTAAGGAACATAGTTCGCAAGCATTCAGAGTATTTAACATGAACATACACAATAATCATGAAAGTCTTTCCTTTTCAAAACACATACTTATAGATACTTCAAAATCATCATAACTTCATAACATCTAGCATGCGTAAAGAACATAGTTTGCAAGCATTCAGAGTATTTAACATGAGCATACACAATAATCATAAAAGTCTTTCCTTTTCAAAACATATACTTATAGATACTTCAAAATCATCATAACTTCATAACATCTAGCATGCATAAAGAACATAGTTTGCAAGCATTCAGAGTATTTAACATGAGCATACACAATAATCATAAAAGTCTTTCCTTTTCAAAACATATACTTATAGATACTTCAAAATCATCATAACTTGTTTGGGGGCCCTGTGTTAAGTACCACATAATGCGTTCCCTAGTAGGTCAGTAGCGAGCCACTAGTCCTACTAGAGCAAGACCTCTTACGTCTTACCAGGGCAAGGCCTCTTACGTCTTCTTATGTCCCTATGGATTTGATTAACGACCACCTGACGGGTCGGGTACTTAACCTCTTGCAAAGTAAAATACTTAATTCCTTTCTTTTCTTGTCATAATATAAAGAATGCTCTTGATCCCCAACATAAAAAGGGAAGCATCTTAATCTTATCTTATCATAAGGAGAGCTCTTGATCCCTACTTGAAAGGGAAGCATCTCCATTTTATCTTATCTTAAGGAGAGCTCTTGATCCCTACTTGAAAGGGAAGCATCTCCATCTTGTCATAAGGAGAGCTCTTGGTCCCTACTTGAAAGGGAAGCATCTCCATCTTGTCATAAGGACACATGCATTCATAACATAAGAGTACCCTAAAGGGGTCCTAAAGTATAAACATGTTCATCATACAAGCATATTTCGTGGCACATTACATCATAAACATGAAGTATATTTCCTTGGCATATTCATGGCATATTAAATCACAAAAACATGTTCATCACCTAAGCATATTTCATGGCACATTACATCATCAACATGTAGCATGTTTCCTAAGCATATTCAAGGCATATTAAATCATAAAAACATGTTCATCACCTAAGCCTATTTCATGGCACATTACATCATAACATGAAGCCTATTTCCTTGGCATAATCATGGCATATTAAATCACAAAACATGATCCACATCTAGGTATGTTTCATGGCATACTATATCATAATCATGTTCATCACCTAAGCTTATTTCATATTGCATTGAATCATAACCATATACATCACACAAGCATAGTTCATGACATATAAACAAACAAAACCATACCCTTAGCACAACTACATGTGTGTGTGTGTGGGGGGGGGGGGGGGGGGGGGGGGGGGGGGTTTGAATGAAACCCAAACCCTAAAACCATGGGTTGGCCGAATCTTGTAAGGGGCTTGAGCTTGGGTTTTGTCCCCCTAAAGTTCACTCATGAAGCCTTATAACTAATCATAGTATCATTAGAGATATTTTCATGCAACCCTAACCCTACTTTCATAGGTTGGCCGAATCTTGTAAGGTTAGATCCTTGGACTTTGTCCCCTAAAGTTCATTCATCAGCATTATTACTTACCCTAGTGTCATTAGGAACATTTTCATGAAACCCTAACCCTAATTCTATGGGTTGGCCGAAACATGGAATGGGTTCAAACTTTAGGTTTTGTCCCCTAAAGTCCATTCATCAAGCATTATTACTTAACCTAGTGTCATTAGGAACATTTTCATGCAACCCTAACCCTAATTATATGGGTTGGCCGAAACATGGAATGGGTTCAAGATTAGGTTTTGTCCCCTAAAATTCATTCATAAGCATTATCATGTCCTAACCTCATAAGAGGGAGTTGTCATAAAAACCATAACCCTAAAAGGCCTTGGTGGCCGAAACCTATAAGGGCACCAAGTTGGAATTTTTGTCCCTTAAAAGGTCCTATAGTGAGCATACATCCTATAGAAGTTCCCTAGAAACATTTTCATGAATCTTAGCCCAAGAAAACTTGATTGGCCGAAACCTACAAGGGCTACAACTTCATCGTTCTTACATGAAATTTAACTTACGAAACTAATACACTCCAGGACAGGGGAAACTTACATCCTTCGCTTTGCTTGAGAGATGACCTAATGGGAGTCACCTAGCTTTCTCCTAGCTTGAAGGGGGGTCTCGGCCAAAGGAAGAAGAAGGGGGGGTTGGTTTCGGTGAGGATGAAGAGGAGAGGAAGAAAATGGCCAAAAGGAAACTTCCTTCTTCTTTATAAAAGGAGGAAGAGAAGTTTCTCTTTTCTTTGTCATGCCTCTTCACTTACCCTTCTTCCACTTATCTATAAATTCCCCTCTTTCTCTAATGATATAATTCTATTGGGCTTATGGTTAGTGGGTGCATCTATAGGACTTGGCTATCTCTAGAGGTTTGGGGTTCAATTCCTAGGCTTTGCATCTTTTTTTTCTTTTGGCTTATTTTCTTTTATTTTTCCCAAAAAACCCACATAAAGCCTATCATCATAAAGCCAAAATTCTCGTAAAATTGCTAGAAATTTTATGGGCATTACAAGATGGATGTACAAAGAATATATGGAGCCCATATTAATTTATAGGGGTTGGTGAGGTAGTTCGATGATGATCCTCTAGTGGAATGGAACATCATTGATGGATCAAGTTTGTGTGGTTCCGATCCATCGGGTGGCCAAGACCCAACTCCTCCTCATGGTCCCTATCGTAGCCTAATATAAACCTCATGAAGTCTAGATCAAATGATGGAAAACAAATCTCTAGATCCGACGGTTAGGATTAAATCCCTAGAACCGACGGTTGAGATTAAATCTCTAGATCCGACGGTTGGGATTAAAACCCTAGAACCAACGGTTGAGATTAAATCTCTAAATCCGATGGTTGAGATTAAAACCCTAGAACCGACGGTGGAGATTAAACCAAGGCCTAAACCTGACTCTATATAAAAGGGAGAGGAAAGGTTGGATAAGGTGGGCGGCAAGAAAATTGGGAATTAGTTCCTATATTTTTGGCTACCTCATCAATAACCAACTTTCTCCTAAGTTCTATAAAAGGGTGGCTATGGGTTGGGCGGAAAAGGTGAGAGTGGTTGATGATGGATGCTAAGGAAATTAGGGTTTTGCCTAGCATTGCTTGGGCGGCAAGCAACCTTAAGGAGGAAACCCTAATTAGGGTTTTGGCTCCTTAGGTTGGGCGGCCAAGGTGAGGATGAAGAGTGGTGACAACTTGTGGAGGAGCTTGTCTTCTTCCATGGAGGTGGCTAGCTCCTAGATCTCTTCTCTCCACCATGCTTGAGCGGCAAGGAACCCTATGGAAGAAACCCTAATTTGATTAGGGTTTTGGCTCCTTTGCATGGGCGGCCAAGGTTTGGATGGAGGGTAAGCGGCATCTTGTGGAAGAGTTCTTCTTCTTCCTAGGAAAGGTGGCCGGTTTAGATCTCCTCCTTCCACCTTGGATGGGCGGCAAGAAGACCTAAGGAGGAAACCCTAATTAGGGTTTGGCTCCTATGGTTGGGCGGCTAGGGTATGCAAGGAAGGTGGACGACAACTATAGGAGAGGAGCTCTTCCTCTTCCTAGGTTATGGCTGGCTCCTTCCTCTATTCCCTCCACCGTGGCCGGCGCCCAACATATTCCCTTTATCCTCTTCACTCCATCTTGGCCGGCGGCACCAAAACAAGGGTTTGTCCCTAGTTTGGTACCTTGGTTGTTTCCATTATGTTCTCTCTATTCTTGGGGTCGGCAGCATCAATCCTTTTGTGGAATGGTGGTTGGCTCAAGCAAGAAGGGAAAGAGAGTTCTTCTTTCTTTGGATTGAAGAAGATCTAGGAAGCTTCAACTTGTGGAGGATCTTCGCCCACACAAAGTCTACAAGGAGGTTAGGACATACGATAGAAGATCAAGAGGTATAAAAGTTTTATAACTTTTATTATTGTTCTTTGCATGTTCTTATTGATATGCTAGCTTATGTTCTTTATGTTAGTATATGTTGATTATACTAGTATGTATTTGTATAATCATGGACCCCGATAAGAAACACAAAAACCGACAATCCGTCCGTCGTCTCTTCCGCGGCTAACCGACTAGAAGAGTTGTGTTGCTTGAACAACTAGTTTGTTCAAGCGATCGCTCAAGTCGTTAGCACGACGACGAATTGGTTGTGCTTAGGAAACTCATCCCATCCGGATTAGTTTTCATTAGTGAAAATTTTAATCCGGGGACATGGGAGCCTATGAGCATTCCGAGAAATAGCACATTGCCAACAATTGGTATCAGAGCCACGGTTTCCGGTTTTGTGTGTTTTGGATTCGGTTACTTTCACGCACTTATCATATATTGTGTATGCCGGATAATAGTAGGATGTGCGTAGGCTAACTTTTTGGTTGCAGGCATAAGATCCAACTATTATGGCTATATGTGTGTATGTAGTTGTGTGTGTGTGATTGTATATTATTTGAATCCTCGGGGTTGACGAGGCTAAATTAGTATTTAATTTTTGTAATTGAATACGGCATTGTTTAGCCACTCTTTATTTTATTTTACTTTCGATCTAGATTTCATGTACACTCCCTCGTGGAGTATAGGATCGATGGATGTAAAATAAAATAGGTTTTATTCTCGGCTCGGATCTCCGGTTGGCTCGTACATGGCGTAGGAGGAGCGGATGAGGTGGCGACACAACGGGATGCATATTGGAGAACAATGCCATAATAGTTGGAAAAATTCTAATTTTTCCATATTTATTGCTGATTTGTTTTATATGCATGTTGTGTGTGCTTGAAAATTCCTCATTTTAAATTTACTAAGTGGGAGAGGGATATTTTAATTAATTCCCGTGGCCTCCATTACAATTTGACGTGTGATGCAACAAACTTGTGTGTCGGCTTTGAGTGCCTTCCTCCCTGAGGACGGGTTTGTTTGCGGATCACTAGGTCAAATAATGGTTATAGGAAATTATGTAGGAGCGTGTGTACTTCCACAGAGGTAAGGTACATAATCCAAAATAATTCCCTTAGTATTGTGTAATGGTGTACACTTAGATGCAAATAAAAGTATCATCCCCATAGGAGTCACTGCTTTTATTTGTAGGGCCAAAGAGGAACCAACTATTAATTTTATTTGTCAAAAAGTAAGGTTGACAAGATAATAAAATTAATGGGTAAAACCTCCTCTTACAAATGTAGAATTCGTATACGTCCACACAGAGTGACATACGATATTCTCGGTGATTTGAGGTGTTGGTTGATTTCGAAATTTTATTGTTTTGAGGAATCAATAATAATTGAAATCTAAAGTTTTGATCATTGTGATTCTTAGGATTTTCAAAATTGACTTTCAGTCCACTTACTGTGATACTAAAGGAAATAAACTTACTGTACCTAAATAATGTTGATTGGAAAAGATTCAAGATATTGTCTTATTTGCTAAGGAGTACAAGCATGCACTCTTCAAAGAGTGTCCTCAAGCCATCATTGCTCAAAAGGGTTTCTACTTCTAAGCCGAAAGGCAAGAAGAAGAAGAAACAAGGTGAAGCAAAGATGGTGGGAGGATCTCAGGGAAGAGTGAAGAAGCCGAAAGGCAAGTACTTCACTTGCAAGCAGGATGGACATTGGAAGAAGGACTGTCCCAATCCAAAACAGAACAAAAGTATATCCTTTGGTCTAGTCGTTGTAACATGGTTAGCGGTGTTATCTACTGGCACCTGGTGTGTAGATACGAGAGCCACTAATCATGTCTGCAATACTTTGCAGGGGTTCCAGAAAACCTGACGACTAGCTAAAGGGGAGATTACCATTTACTAGGGCAATGCCATGATGATGGCGGCTATTGCAGTGGGAGATGTTTTATTTATCTTTTGAGAAAAATAAAGGTTTTGGTTCTTAAGAATTTCCTTTATGTACCCTTATTTAGAAAGAATTGATTTCGGTTTCTAAATTATTTTTGGATGGATAATCTATTTCTTTTCATGATAGATTTGTTATAAAAGGAATAGGGACATTATCTATTCAGGTACATAGATAGGAAATTTATAACTTGAACCACAAGCTCCCACGGTGCAAATAGAAGTTTATAACTCATCTTCTAATTCCAATAAGAGAAAAGAACCTTCGAAGATGAACCAAACATATCTTTGGCTTCTTAGGCTTGGTCACATTAACCTAAGCAGAATTCAAAGGTTGATAGCTGATGGACCTTTGGGTTCATTAGTGGTGGAGGATCTCCCAACCTACGAATCTTGCTTGGAGGGTAAGATGACCAAGAGGCCTTTTTAAGGCCAAGGGGTATAAAGCCAAAGATGTGTTAGAAATGATTCATTCTGATTTGTGTGGTCCTATGACTATCTAGGCAAGAGGTGGTCTTGAATATTTCATCTCTTTTATAGACGATTATTCAAGATATGGATCACACTACGATCTGATCGTGGTGGTGACAACCTCTTGGGAGAGTTTAGGAACTACTTATCAGAGGTTGGGATTCAATCCCAATTGACTACACCTGGCATACCCCTGCAGAACGGTGTAGGAGTACGAAGGAATAGGACTCTTATGGAGATGATTAGATCGATGATGAGTTATTCTGACTTATTTTGTAGTCCTAGAGATCATAGGGTGATCGTTAAGACGAACGCCAGATTTCTAGAGGAAGACTATGTGATGAGCCACAAGCCCAAGGGTAAAATTGTTCTGCAGGAGTTAAAAGGGAAGTCACTTCTTTAGTACCACCGGTACAAGAGGATATACCACATGTCATTGCACCGCGTGTCACAGAGGATACACAGATGATACCTCGTCATAGTGGGAGGGTTGTGAGACAACCTCTCGGATTCATGTTTTTGGACAAATCTTCTGATTTGGTCCCTAGCAAACATGAATCTGATCCCTAGACATACGACGAGGCAATCCAAGATATAAATACAACATCTTTGCAAAGTGCAATGAATACTGAGATTGAATCTATGGATTCAAGACAGGTCTGGGAGCTCTTATGCATAGCAACTCATATGGATTATGAGGTGTGACAGATGGATGACAAGACAGCATTCCTTAGTGGAAGTCTTGAGGAATCCATCTACTTGAAGCGACCAGAGGGATTCATTGCTAAGGGAAAAGAGCGTTTTATATATAAGCTTAATCGGTCCGTTAATGGACTGAAGCAAGCTTTGAAGTCTTGGGACATCTGCTTTGAGGAGGTAAATCCAGTCTTATGGATTTATTCAAAGTTCGGATGAGTCTTGTGTATATCAGAGATGTGACGGAAATGTAGTGGTATTTTTGTACTATACATAGATGACATTTTGATGGTTGGCGACAACATCGAAGTGTTATCAGACGTAAGGGTATGGTCGTCCAAACAGTATGATATGAAGGACTTGGGAGAAGTGGGTCACAACCTTGGGAACAAGGTTGTTGTGCTTATCCCAAGCTTCATACATAGACATGGTTTTGGATCGTTTTAGCATACAAAACTCCAAGAAGGGTTTTCTACCCTTCAGGCATGGAGTTCCTTTATCTAAGCAGATGTGTCCTAGATCATCTGAGGAGATAGAGGAGATATAGGCAGTTCCTTATGCTTCGGCGGTAGGAAGCCTAATGTATGCTATGTACGAACCAGATATCTGCTTTGCCGTAGGCATAGTCAGCAGATATCAGAGTAATCCAGGACAGGGACATTGAACTGCGGTAAAGCATATATTGTAGTGCCTGAGAAGGACTAGGGATTATATGCTAGTTTACCGGGCAGACCAATTACTCCCTGTGGGTTACATGGATTCTGATTTCCAATCTGATAGGGATAATAGTAAGTCTACCTCAGGGTTTGTGTTTACTTTGGGAGGTGGAGCCATAGTATGGAGGAGTATCAAGCAGAAATGCGTGGCAGACTCCACCATGGAAGCTGTGTATGTGGCAGCCTATGAGGCGGCCAAAGAAGCTGAGTGGCTCAGGAACTTTCTGATGGACTTGGATGTGATTCCTGGTTTGCCCAGAAATATCACAATTTATTGTAATAATAATGGTGCAGTTGCAAACTCGAAGGAACCACGAGCCCATAAGGCTAGTAAACACATAGAGTGCAAGTACCACCTGATACGAGAAATCGTAAAGGAGGAAGAAGTTGCTGTCGCCTAGCATGCATCAGAGGATGACCTGGTAGACCCTTTCACTAAGGCCCTTCTAGCGAGAGCTATGATAGGCATGTGGAGGGAAGGGGAATCAGATGTATGGCAGTATGATGACAGCATAGTCTTTTAGTATAAGTGGGAGATTGTTGGGATGTATACTGAAAGCCTAGCTCTTTTGTATGAACATCTTTATTTTGAAATAAGAATCACATGATCATTGTTTGCATATTTTTATGATTATTCAAAATTGTCTAATATTTTACATTGTAGATAACATGGTGCCTGGGTGCGGCACAGAAGATCATGTTATCAGTCCCTTGTAGAATATAAGTAGAGGCTCACAACCAAGATGGTTTTGGACAAACCATTGGCATGGTTGTAGTGTAGCTTGGTATTGTTTTGTCTTGAACATAGAGTTACACTAGTACACTTAGGTGTATTGAGCAGGACCGACATAGAGGTGATTCAATTTATTGCTGACTGTATAATTGAATCGGACCTCGGATATTATGTTGTACATGCTCTTAATCCCGATATAATAACGGGCACATGTACTTAATATTTATTTCTTTGATTTATCAGAGGGTGAGATTTATATGGATTAAATCAATATGCCCGATAAGTTGGGAAATGATATTATTTACATGGTGTGCCGTTAATTATAGGAGGAAACCGTGTCCTATATATTAGGTTGATGATGTCCCCTTGAGGAGCTCATAAGGTTCATCATGTAAACCCTGCAGGTTGACTTAGTCAACATGATGATAAGGTTGAGTGGTACTACTTGAGGAGTTATATGTTAATTAATTGATGGTCAGTAAATCAATTAATTGACGGACATTCGATATCTTAAACACGGGGAGATGGATGTACAAATAATATATGGAGCCCATATTAATTTATGGGGGTTGGTGAGGTAGTTCGATGATGATCCTCTAGTGGAATTGAACATCATTGATGGATCAAGTTTGTGTGGTTCCGATCCATCGGGTGGCCAAGACCCAACTCCTCCTCATGGTCCCTATCGTAGCCTAATATAAACCTCATGAAGTCTAGATCAAATGATGGAAAACAAATCTCTAGATTCGACGGTTAGGATTAAATCCCTAGAACCGACGGTTGAGATTAAATCTCTAGATCCGACGGTTGGGATTAAAACCCTAGAACCAACGGTTGAGATTAAATCTCTAAATCCGACGGTTGAGATTAAAACCCTAGAACCGACGGTGGAGATTAAACCAAGGCCTAAACCTAACTCTATATAAAAGGGAGAGGAAAGGTTGGATAAGGTGGGCAGCAAGAAAATTGGGAATTAGTTCCAATATTTTTGGCTACCTCATCAATAACCAACTTTCTCCTAAGTTCTATAAAAGGGTGGCTATGGGTTGGGCGGAAAAGGTGAGAGTGGTTGATGATGGATGCTAAGGAAATTAGGGTTTTGCCTAGCATTGCTTGGGAGGCAAGCAACCTTAAGGAGGAAACCCTAATTAGGGTTTTGGCTCCTTAGGTTGGGCGGCCAAGGTGAGGATGAAGAGTGGGCGGCAACTTGTGGAGGAGCTTGTCTTCTTCCATGGAGGTGGCTAGCTCCTAGATCTCTTCTCTCCACCATGCTTGGGCGGCAAGGAACCCTATGGAAGAAACCCTATTTTGATTAGGGTTTTGGCTCCTTTGCATGGGCGGCCAAGGTTTGGAAGGAGGGTAAGCGGCATCTTGTGGAAGAGTTCTTCTTCTTCCTAGGAAAGGTGGCCGGTTTAGATCTCCTCCTTCCACCTTGGATGGGCGGCAAGAAGACCTAAGGAGGAAAGCCTAATTAGGGTTTGGCTCCTATGGTTGGGCGGATAGGGTATGCAAGGAAGGTGGGCGACAACTATAGGAGAGGAGCTCTTCCTCTTCCTAGGTTATGGCTGGCTCCTTCCTCTATTCCCTCCACCGTGGACGGCGCCCAACATATTCCCTTTATCCTCTTCACTCCATCTTGGCCGGCGGCACCAAAACAAGGGTTTGTCCCTAGTTCGGTACCTTGGTTGTTTCCATTATGTTCTCTCTATTCTTGGGGCCGGCAGCATCAATCCTTTTGTGGAATGGTGGTTGGCTCAAGCAAGAAGGGAAAGAGAGTTCTTCTTTCTTTGGATTGAAGAAGATCTAGGAAGCTTCAACTTGTGGAGGATTTTCGCCCACACGAAGTCTACAAGGAGGTTAGGACATATGATAGAAGATCAAGAGGTATAAAAGTTTTATAACTTTTATTATTGTTCTTTGCATGTTCTTATTGATATGCTAGCTTATGTTCTTTATGTTAGTATATGTTGATTATACTAGTATGTATTTGTATAATCATGGACCCCGATAAGAAACACAAAAACCGGTAATCCGTTCGTCGTCTCTTCCACGGCTAACCGACTAGAAGAGTTGTGTTGCTTGAACAACTAGTTTGTTCAAGCGATCGCTCAAGTCGTTAGCACGACGACGAATTGGTTGTGCTTAAGAAACTCATCCCATCCGGATTAGTTTTCATTAGTGAAAATTTTAATCCGGGGACATGGGAGCCTATGAGCATTCCGAGAAATAGCACATTGCCAACATGTACGAGCATGAAAGATCGGATTTGTCGTAAGATATGTTGCTCCAATATTGTCACACTAAATTTTCGGTGTGGTATTTGACACAAGATGTAATTCAGAAAGAAGTGATTAAAGTCAAATAATCTCAGATGTTGCATTGGCTATAGCTTTATATTCAGCCTCAATACTTGAGCGAGAAACCGTGGGTTGCTTTTTCGAATTCCATGAGATAAGATTTCGTCCAAGAAATATTGCATATCCACTGGTAGAGCGCCTATCTTCAGGAGAACTTGCCCAATCAGCATCACTATAGGCGTGTAAATCTCGCGATGAATGACGATATATAAGAAGACCGTGCAGTATAGTGCCTTTGAGATAACGCAGAATTCTTTTCACACATTCCCAATTTTGTTCTGTTGGAGTATGCATAAACTGACAAGCACGATTTACAGCAAACGTAATATCAGGTCGTGTGATAGTAACATACTGTAAAGCACCAACAATACTTCGATAAATCTGAGGATCAGACATAGCAGGTGAGGATGAGGGTACAGTGTTGGTATATATAGCAATTGGTGTGGATATCGGGCGTGCTCCATCCATCTTAGCTCTTTGAAGAAGTCCAGCAATATATTTACTTTGAGAGAGAAGACAGCCTTCATCATGTGGTAGAAGTTCAATGCCAAGAAAACAAAGTGCATTGCCCAAATCTCGAATAGGAAATTCTTGATCGAGAAGACTTAATAAAGTTGTGATACCCTTTTGATCATTCCCAGTTATTAAGATGTCATCCACATAAATAAGGAAAAATATCATGGATCCATCCTTATATTTATAAAATAAAGAAGAGTCAGTTTTTGATCCAGAAAATCCTTGTCCTTGTAACCAATTAGATAAGCGATGAAACCATGCACGAGGAGCTCACAAGACCATATATAGATTTCTTGAGTTGACACATGAGTTGGAAATTGTGGATGACTAAACCCAGGCGGTTGCTCCATAAATATAGTTTCCTCAAGATGACCATGAAGAAACGCATTAGAAACATCTAGTTGTCGAATAGGCCAGTGCGAACTCACAGCTATTGATAATAATAATCGGACAGTTGTGATTTTGATAACTGGACTAAAGGTGTCATTAAAGTCAATACCTGGTTGTTGACTAAATCCTTTCGCAACCAGTCGCGCTTTGTATCGTTCAAGAGAACCATCGGCTCGATGTTTAAGGCGAAATATCCATTTAGAACCCACTACATTCATGGAGGGAGTGCGCGGAACTAGACTCCATGTACCATTGCGAAGTAGCGCATCAAATTCTGTAGTCATTGCATTACGCCAATTTGAATCCTTGTTTGCTTGAGAAAAACAAGTTGGCTCGACAGATTTTGAGGAGATCACGAGAGCACGAGGAAGAGGATGTTGGGTTGTCTTTGGTGGACATCGTGCATAAATATCGCTCAAGGGGAGTATGCGACGAGGTGCATCATCTTCTGAATCACTCTTTGTCGGGGATGATGAAGTAGATGGACTTACATTATCTGAGGATCCAGAGTTAGAAGGTGTATTATCTTTGATCGGCGAGGATTCGGAGATTGGACACTGAATAGGTTCTTGACTATTGTCTCTTCTAATATCATCATTGCACGTATCTCTCGTGGGAGTAGATCCTTGGGATGAATCCAATGGTATAGAAGAGTTTCCAGAGAGCTCAGGAGCAGGACCTAAGATTCCATCTCTTTTTGTAGATTCAACATGTCTTGTTGGAAAAATGACCTGTGGAACCTTTGATGTTATATTGGGTGGTATTATAAAGGTACCACCATTTCCTGAGGATGGAGCTTCTGATATGACTGTAAATGGAAAAATAGATTCATCAAAGATAACATGCCGAGATATATATATGCGTCACCTGCATAGAACAACGATACCCATGGTGCAAATTACTGTAACCAAGGAAAACAAATTGTTGGGAACGAGGATTAAGTTTGTGTTTAGAGTAGGGTCGTAACCACGGATAACATGTGCAACCAAAGATACGTAAGAACCTAAAGTTAGGAGGTTGATTAAAGAGTTTTTCCATAGGAGATTTGTGGTGAAGCAATGGCGTAGGTAGACGATTGATAAGATAAATCAGTATGAGCGAACAAAGATCATCCCAAAATTTAAGTGGAACCGATGCATGATTGAGGAGGGCTAAAGCAGTTTCAATTATATGACGATGTTTCCTCTCTGCCGAACCATTTTGTTCGGGAGTGTAAGGACATGATACTCGATGAAGAATACCTGAGGAGTCGAGGTAGCGATGAAGCGCCTGATATTCTCCACCCCAATCGGAGTGGAGAGAGAGTATTTTATGGCAAAATAACGTTCAACATGCCTTTGAAATCGACAAAAAATATCAAGAAGATCAGATTTTCTTTTCATGTGAAAGACCCAAGTAAATTTACTGAAATCGTCAATAAAAATCACATAATAAAGAAAACCCTGATTTGACAGAATAGGAGCAGGTCCCCACACATCAGAGTGAATTAATTCTAAAGGAAACTTAGATACATGAGAGGAAGTAGAAAAAGGTAATTTATGACTCTTCGCTTTCATGCATGCTTCACAAGAATAAGAAGGAGACGTCAAAGAAGTTGGTAAGTTGAACTTATTGATGATATCTTGAACTAGACGAAGAGATGGATGACCAAGTCGTGCATGCCACGAGGTTTTACTTGTTCGTTCTCCAATGAAGGCCTTGGTGGATGTGGGTTGAAGGTAATAAAGACCATCTTTAATTTCTCCTTTGAGTAGAGTCGTTCCTGTTGCAGGATCCTTCACAAGACAATGATGAGGGTGAAATTCAAAAAACACATTATTGTCAATAGCAAATTGACGAACTGAAAGTAAATTTTTAGTGATTGAAGGAACATGAAGAGTATTGCGCATGCGAAAGGTTCGACCGGACGAATGAAAAATTGTGTTTCCAAGGTTAGCAATTTCCAAACCTGAGGTTTCTATTTGTACCATGTCAGGTCCATGATAGGGGGAGGCTTCTGTGAGAATATCATAATCCGGTGTAACATGATGAGTTGCCCCAGAATCTGGATGTCATCCTGAGGCTGAAGAATTTGTTACAGTCATATGAGGATTGCTTGCAAGAGAATATGCTCCCGGATGAGATGAAGTTGAGGATGAAGGTTGATTTGATGATGCAAATCCTCCAGGAAAGTTTGAATCAAATCGCTTATAACATTGATGTGCAAAGTGACCATTGCCAAAACAAATCTGACATCGTCCTCGGCCTCGGCCTCGGCCTCGTCCTCGTCCTCGTCCTCGTCCTGTATTTCTTTCACTTTGATTTCGTTGATTGTGTTGTTGATGGATAGTTGTATCTGATGTGTTGGTTGTATGCGCAGAGAGAACAATAGAATCTGACATCCTCTGAGATTGTAATTGTAAGAGTATTTCATGAGAAGTCAGCATGCCATGAAGAGCATCAAGTGACACTTGCTCCATACGTGTAGTTACACTGGGAATAAAATTGTCATATTGAGGCCCTAAACCGGCAAGAACATGAATTAACAAATCTGGTTCTGAAACTGGATGCCCAATTGCTCTTAGATTATTTGCAATGGTTTTGATCGACTGAATATATTCATGGATCGATTTATCTCCTCGTTGCACCGATTGTAGTTGCATGCGAAGTTGAAGTACTCGCGCTTGAGAATGTGATGCAAAAGTATGAGCAAGAGTTTCCCATATTTGTTGAGAGGTGTCAAGCCCTACAATAATAGGAAGTATAGGCTCGCTAAGCGACGAAATTATCCACATCATAATTAATTGATCCTTCTTGCTCCAAGCTGTATAATTAGGATCATCTTCTTGAAGTTTAGGAGAAGTGCCATCTACAATTCCAAATAGATCATGAGCACGAAGTAACGATTGAAACTGCATCTTCCAAAGTAAATAATTATCAGCTGTAAGTTTAATAGAAAGATAGGATATGACATTTATGGGTAAGGAGGAGAGTTGCGCTGCTTGACTTATTTCCATTGATGAAGAAGATTTCGACATCTGATTTTAACTGCAAATAAAAAATTTCTGTTAATAAAGAAGTCTCAGCGGCGCCTCGAGGGAAGTCAACCCGTGACAGACCTGGCCGCAGGAGAGAGGAGAGGCGGCGCTGATTTCTCCACTAGTTGGCTTCAGCTAGAATTGAGATCGGCTGGATGGACTCGAAGGGTTAATGAAGAAGTTGCAGTGGCAGCACTCGACAACTTGTTCTGCCTTCATCTGGATTCCGGAGTTTGCAAATGACGAAGCAGGGAAGCCTTCATCTGAGATTGAGATTGCTATTTGATTGCCAAAAATTTCCTTATTCGCTCTTCACCGTCGACAGAATTTGATTTCGTCGTCTTCAGCACATCGTGTGCTCCGGCTCCCTCAATCGGAGAAGATGACTCAAGGAAACTAGAGGGAGGTCGACTGGCAGCCGGTGCAAGCCGAAAGACGATGATCTGACTCTTGATCAGCGTCGGGAAAGAGATGTGAAAGCCCTCCAAGAGAAGGAAGCTAAGAAGGCTGCACAAGCAGCAGCAAGAAAAACAAAAAAAAAAAAACCTTTGGAGAAGCCAACTTCTGTTAATGAAGAAGTTGCTGAGGAGTTTGGAGAAGTCTGGCGAACAGGATGGGTTGGGAGCGTTGCGGCGGCACAAAAAGGAGATTTAGGGAAGAGATGAGGAGCAGAAGAAAATAAAGAAACGCTTAGGCTTTGATATCATGTTAAAATAACATGAGTCGGGAAAGAATTAAAAAGATATCTTTCTTATTGATTTGTTTTGTACATATACAAGATATTTATAGATATATTACAAGATCAAATCAATTGAAGTATTCAAATAAATATTTTAGATAAGAAACTTTATCCTATCTAAATTGACAAAGCCTATTTTACCAAGTCTATTTGATTAATTCTTTTTTAAGAGGGAGAGTCCATGAGGAATTGGACCGGAGAGGTTGTTATTGGAGAGGGAGAGAGCGGCGAGGGCAGTGAGGCGGTCGAGGCCGCGAAAGAAACGGCCGGAGAGGGAGAGGGAGTCGAGGGTGAGGTGGGTGACGCGGCCGGTGTCGGGGTCACAGTGGAGGTGGGCCCAGTTGCAAGGGGAGGCATCCGCCTCGTTCCACGAAGCCAGCGAGGCCGTCGTATCCTGCAGAGCCGCCTTGAACACGAAAGTCCGAGAACCTCCTCATTCGCCGGCAGCGGAAGCTTCACGGCGCTGGTGAAAGCCGCGAGCAAACAGAAGAAAAGAGAAAGAAGAAGAGCACTGCTTCTCGTCGGCATCGTGTTCCCGCTGTGCAATGTACGTAGCTACTTGGATTGCGTCAACTGCCAAACGGAGGAGGAATGCAAGGTGTGATGAGGGAAAAGGTGGTTTGCAGGTTGGACACGAAGATAACACCAAATGAAAGGCAAACAGTCACGTTATCGGACACTGTAGAGTCCACGTCCACTAGCTAGTTGAAAGGAAGCAGCCATGCACGGCAGGACAGGGCAGGGGCACTGGTCCTGAATGATTACCATTACCTGATACAAGAGACCGGATGGAAGCGCAAAGTAAATGATATCGAGTGAAGATGACGATGGTATGTTACATCGTATATATTATAGTAAAAACATATTGATAGTTCTTATCAGTCGTTTTATAATCATCATAAATAAAAAAAATTATGAAAGATATTTTTATACTCAATCGAATATTAAGAATGCACTTTTGAGTACTATACACACAAAGTTAGTTGTGCTAGGTTTTATATTTTTGAAGATATTTTTGAGTATTTAACTCGTGCTATATAAAGAAAGTTGAATTAGTTGCATACCATTATCGGGATCAAGCCGATACTTAGTAGAAGATGCAGGAAATAATCTTCAGGGAATATTATATCACTTGGTCACGGTTTAATGATGTTGTGAGAGTGTATCTTCTCTCGTCATTTTTTTTTGACTCATTCTCAGGAAATTCTTGAGCTGCAAGTAGGGTGATCGTTAGGTAATGGGATTACCATACAGATTCGTTAGACTTGTAGAGTTTACGCCCACCTAATAGCTTAAGAATGTGAATGAATATCTTAAGTCATCCACGGTTTATTGGCTTACATTCAGATTAGGATGTTTGGATCTTCTATCAAATCCCACCGGAAGACATTAGACCGAGACATATGTATGAAAATGACTCCGTAGCAAGTGTTTTAAGAGTTAGAGATCGATAAGCAGACATTGTAAGTCAAATTGTTGGAATCAAAAGTTTCCGAATATTAGACAAAAAGAGAAAGATCAGATTCATGAGTCATGAGCTACTTTCTGATCATAGAAGATCAACCGCATATCATCAGAATCTTCTCATGCTTATCAGCGAAATCAGAAAAAGACTCCGAAGAGATAATGTGCATGTAATGCGAAGCACGAAGACCCGCAAAGTCAGATTATCCAGTTGGATCATATCATCTGCCTCTTCTATAAGCAGATAGTACTTATAAGGAGAGAGTGTACTTTGGAGACTCAGTAGGAGACCATTGATGTTGCATTCGAAAGGACGATCCATAACCTCGAAAGTAAAGATCATCATACAAGATTGGGTTATCACACCAGCAGCGATCTACCACCTCAAACATAGTTGGAGTTCCTTGATACTTCCATCTGGGATAAGCGATTCACTCAGCAGCATCAGCATAAGACATCTGATCAGAAGACTCAAACATCCAAACGACAACTACTGTTATCTTCTCAGCTACAACTATACCATTTGCAGAGTTAGAGTGTGCTATGATGTTGGTAGTCATTCAGTACTTTACAATGTACCCTGTACCAGCACAACAGTGGTTGTCACCTTCATTGCAATTATTGTGATTTGTATTGCAGTTTCAGATTGGTTATTCGGAATATTATGTCGATTTATATACCGATTGATTCAGATAGTTCACATTCGTTAAGTTTAGAGTGATATTGGATGGGATTAGAAGAGTTTCTATACATCGGTTTTGTGGGTCGGTGGTATCTTTACCATCAAGTGAGATGTTGACCAACAAACAAGAAGTCAAGGGATGTCCTTAAACTTTGTTAGACATACCCTTAAGGATAGTTAAATTATTGAAATGATGGTATAATATGTCTCTTGGATGTGCATATAATCCGAGAGTATTCGGATGTAGTTTCAAATGAACTCCCAGGCTTGCCACTGCATAGGCAAGTGGAATATGCGATCGGAGTGATATCGGGAATAGTTTCGATATTGAAGACGTCATATCGGGAGATAATTTTATTGGTATCAGTGTTGCTAAACACTATGGGAATTGGAAGAATATAAGTTGCAATTGTAGGAGGTATTGGATGGGAGATTTATTTATCTCAGTGTTTCTTCTTAAGAAGATCCAAAACACTTTGTTAAAAGAGAGACGGACCTTTGAGGTTATGCATCGATTATCGATGATGGAATGCAGTAGCTGTTAAGAATGAATATCCTTCGTTGTGGATAGATGATCTATTTAGATTAGCTAAAGGACATGTGTATACTCTAGGGTTGATTTAGGATTGGGATATCATCAGCTTAGAGTAAAAAGGATACATGTGTGTAGAAGACGATATTTCGTACTTGATATGAATTTTATGAGCTTTTGATAATATTGTTAGACTTATTGATGATTTAGTCATTCATGAACTTAAGGAATCAAGTATTCTGGAAGCGATTGGATCAGTTTGTGGTTGTCTTCTTAGACGATATTTTTGGATATATTCACAATCTTAAGGGAAATTGTGGTTTTCCCTGGATTGATTTGTTTATTACTGTAGATGTGGATAGGATGTTTTTAGCGTTACTATACCACTGACTTATTTGACCAAGAAGGTGATGAAATTCACTTGGTCAAAAGCTTGTGAAACTAATTTTCAGGGCCTAGATGGTGACTAACTTTTGCACAAGTGTTAGTTAATCTTTCCGATATTGATGGAAGAGTATTATACACAGATGCATCATTTCAGGGATTGGAGCGATTCTGATGCAGCTGAATGAGACGTATCTTATGCTTATGTCAGCTGAGGAACTATGAGATAAGTTATCATATACATGATGTGGATTTAACAATTATAATCTTATGTTGTAGATGCATGGAGCAAGAGTTCTCATGGAGTTTTGACTAGATACTGAGTAGCTACTATAGAGTTGCTAGAACACGAACAGATGCAACAAGAGGAGATTGGTCATTTTAGTCTCCCAATGACTTCCCACTTTTGATTCAGGATAGCAGACAGATTTCTCCTGCGATGATAGAGAGATTCTGTAGGATAGCGACACTCCGAGAGAGGGGGGTGAATCTCGGAGGTTACAATTTTCTTTAAATTTTGAAAACTTATTTTTATATTTTGAAATTATTTAACAGTATGCAACGGTAATAAAATAAAATAAAATAGAGATAATTTCTTTTACTTGGTTCACAACCCTAACTGGGTTGCTATTCCAAGGCCCGTAGCTCTTCCGAGAGCTACCTCGATGGACAATCACTATATACCCTCCGACTCGAGAACTCTCGACTTCAAAGGATTCCACTTTTTACAAAAGTAATAGATGTGAAACACACTACCCTCTCTTGACGTTAAGTACACAAGCGAAAATAAGTACAAGAATTAAGAGCTAATTATACCGACACTAGTAGGATCTTTGAAGTAGGCACGGAGTGTCGGAAAAGCATTTTTATGTGGAACGAAAGCTCTTGTGGATGCGAATGAATAGAGGCAGCTCTTCGACATAATAGTTGAGTTCATGTCGGAGTTGGTCGAGCATTTATTTTATAAACATTTTCCAGTCGACTAGAATGCCCTCCAGTCGACTCCACATCAGCCTATCGATATGGAACTTCTGGCCTTCAAGTCGACTCTAGGTCACCCGGCTCCGCATCGGGAAGTTTGCCACTTTAGTCGATTGAAACTCCCCAGTCGACTGAAACTCTTTTCAACTGCGATGCTAGATCTTCGATTGATCACCAGCTAATCCTGCCAAGTGTGTATCCATCGACTAAATCAAACCGAGTCGACTGAACCTCAGTCGATTGATCCTTGCAAAATGAGATTAGCATAAATAGATAAAATCAAATATGATAGCAGTAGTAATACTGCTTGATCTCAACTTCTAAGTATCACACGGACTTTCCGTCGGATCGATGCCTAGCTTTGTCCCCCTGCAGAGGACTCGACCTCACCTCTCCACTCGAGGCTTACTTATCGGTTGCCTGTCAGACTTACCACTCTTGATGTACGCCTGTAAAATTTCTAGTAATTTTACAGGAATTTTTGGCATGATTATGATGGGCTTTATGTGAGCTCTTTCAAAAATAAAAGAAATGGAGCCAAAAAGGATGCATGACCTTGGAATTGAACCCCAAACCTCTAGTAGAAACCTAAGCCCTAAAGATGCATCCAATAACTAGAAGCCCAGTAGGGTTGTGCTATTAGAGGAATATGGGAAATGATAGTTAAGGGTAAGGGATGCTAAGGGACACTTCAAGGGAATAAATAGGGAATGAAGGGACAAGAGAAAAGCCACTTCTCCACTTCTCCCTCTTCTCTTCTTCTTCCTCACCGAAATCTATTCCTCTCCCTCTCCATTTTTTTCCGAAACCTATCTAAGCAAGAAGAAGGCTAAGTTGGCATCCCTTAGGTTATCTTCCAACTAAAAGCAAAGCGAAGGATGTAAGTATCCCCCCTCACCTGTGTACAAGTAGTTTTCGATTGATGTATTTGTGTTAATCCTCTTGAAACCATTCGACCAAGGCCTTGGTTGAGTTATCCATGAAGATCCATGTCATATCTTGTATGAACATGATGAAGAAGGGATGCTAGATGGATTAGATTTAAGTGGATGAACTTCTAAGCCTTGGACCATTCGGCCAAGCCACTTTAGACCCCTATATGTTTTTTTTATGTCATGTTATAGCCAAGTTCATGCTATGTTTGATAGTAAAAGAAGATAACATGATGTTTGGTTGACTTAGATTAAGTGGATGAACTTCTAAGCCTTGGACCATTCGGCCAAGCCACTTTAGACCCCTATATGTTTTTTTATGCCATGCTATAGCCAAGTTCATGCTATGTTTTGCTAGTAAAAGAAGATAACAAGATGTTTGGTTAACCTAGATTAAGTGGATGAACTTCTAAGCTTTGGACTATTCGGCCAAGCCACTTTAGACCCATATATGTTTTTTTATGCCATGCTATAGCCAAGTTCATGCTATGTTTGATAGTAAAAGAAGATAACATGATGTTTGGTTGACCTAGATTAAGTGGATGAACTTCTAAGCCTTGGACCATTCGGCCAAGCCACTTTAGACCCCCTATATGTTTTTTTTTATGCCATGCTATAGCCAAGTTCATGCTATGTTTGATAGTAAAAGAAGATAACATGATGTTTGGTTGACCTAGATTAAGTGGATGAACTTCTAAGCCTTGGACCATTCGGCCAAGCCACTTTAGACCCCTATATGTTTTTTTTATGCCATGCTATAGCCAAGTTCATGCTATGTTTTGATAGTAAAAGAAGATAACATGATGTTTGGTTAACCTAGATTAAGTGGATGAACTTCTAAGCCTTGGACTATTTGGCCAAGCCACTTTAGACCTCTATATATTTTTTTATGCCATGTTTAGATGAGCTTAGGCTAAGTTTTGAGGCTAGATGAAGATAACATATTCTATGCTAAGTTTTAAATGAGTCCATGCCATGTTTGATGTTAGAAGAAAGTAACATGTTCTATGCTATGTTAGAGATAGGTTCATGCTATGTTTTGATGGTAGATGAAGGTAATATGTTGTTGGCTAACCTAGAGTTTGTAGGGGATCGATCGGCCGGCTAGAGGGGGGTGAATAGCCCTCTTACGATGGATGTCGGGATTCTCTCGTCTACAAGGCATTAGCGCAAGCGGAATATACAAATACAAATAAAGACAACACAAAAGATAGACAAGCAATACAAACACGAGATGTAACGTGGTTCACGGCTACGCCGCTAATCCACGGTCCGATTCGTCCAAGGTGAATCACTCCTCCAAATCTATCCACTAGATCTCTCCTTCGCACAAAGCTAGGTGGAGGTAACCTCTTTTACACAAGGATCACTCTTCTACAATAGAATAGAGATTAGAATAAGTAGAAGAGTAGGGAATCGTGTATGGCACTTTGGGAGAAGTTTTAGAGCTCAAGCATTTTCCTCCCAAAGCCCTACCCCCTTCCTTTTTATAGAGGAAGAGGGTTTCTTCCCGTTGACACAGGATCAGTCGACTGATGCCCTCGATCAGTCGACTGATCCCGTAGCCATTGCCCAATAACGACCGCTTTCCACGTTGGATTCCATCCAACGGTATTAGCATCAGTCGACTGATCCTACCATCAGTCGACTGATGCTCGATCAGTCGAGTGCTCAATGGAGTCGACTCCATTCTGCGTGCCGCACGCCATCACGATCGCCATTCCCCGGCAATTCCTGGCATCGGCGATCATCGATCGACATTGCCGCGATCCATGGCAATCGACGCCAAGCATCAATCGTATTATACTAGTCGATCGAACCATCGACTCGGAAGCGATCGATATCATTCCTGGCGGATCGGCGTGTCGAAAACCATCCGACACTTGGCCAAATGGCCAAGTTTCACCTAAGAGCTACCCCTTCCCGAGTTACAATCGCTCACTCTCATCCCTCGGAGTCCCTCGCCTTCGAAGTTCTCTTCGTTCGCGGCCACGTCCCTCGACAGCATCAGGCGCACGGCTCTGCAATGCTCCTTCGCGTCTCTTGCCTCGAAGTATACTTCCTCCGGCTTCACTCCAAGCTTCTCGTCCGGCGGTCCCTCGGATACTCCAAGCGCACGACTTCCGTAAAGCAATCCTTCACCGACTCAAGGCCCGAGTGATGAGATGTGAAACTTGCCACGTCTCCATGTGCGAATTACTAAGTCCTGCATGACTTCAACGCACATATCAAATCAACATAACACCCTAACTTAAACCCTTTGCCACACACATCAAAACCTTATCATGGCAAGAGATTGCCCTAACAGTCTCCCCCTTTTTGATGTGTGGCAATCCGTTTAAGTTAGGTAAAAACATTTGATAAAAATTTCTAAGGTAAGAAAGCATGTAAACATAAAACATGATATAGCAACATGCAACTCCCCCTTAATTTATGAAACTCCCCATACAATTTAAATTTCTCCCCCTATCACTTTTTAACAATTTCTCCCTTCCCCTATCACAATTTACTTAAACATAATTATCTCTCTCCCTTTGACACCATCAAAAAGATTAACACTAAGTTAGAAACTCATGACATCAAGTATAATAGAAGGAAAAATACCAAAAATTGCTCTAAAACCTGAATTCGGCCTCAACTAGTCTGATTTACAGGCCATCGATATGGTTCGAGATACCATAACGATCGGTTGGCATGATTTTCAGGATTTCCTGATTTTCGGACCGAATTTCAGAAATGCATTAAAAATTCCAGAAAATTCGAAAAATCATGAAATTTAGGGAACACGTTTCTTTTAAGTATATCTATCAGTGAAAAATAGGTTTTCATGAAAAATCATTATATTTCCATGTATTTGCCAAAAATCCAAAAGCTTTAAAAGCTACTAGGTTTTTGATCATAAGAGTATCCATTTTAACACCTAGTCTTGCTTTGAATTGTTTCAAAACATGAATACATAGATTTTAGATTAAGAAATTGTTTTGAAAACATATGAAATATCCAACCATGATCTTTGGGCAATATGTCTATGAATTAAACATAATCCTTCCCCATGATTGGTCTATTATTGCTATTTTGATACTTTAAATGACCATCTAAATTCCATAGGCATTAGTGGACATTTGTATCATCCTAACATCTCACTCATGCTAAGTTTTCAATCAAGGTAGCCTATGGTGAGTGTGAGATGCATCCTAGGAGGTATTTGTATATACTTAACCAATATATTCATGCAATTCTATCAAGGTTAAGTATCATCCTAACACTCAACATGATCATAATGACATATATCAATTAATTCTACATTATGATCATGAAACACATGTATTCATTGAATTGTCATCATGCATTAGGTATTATGTCATGATAATAAATAAATTATCACCTAAAGCATGATTTAACCCTATTTCTCATGATGACGTGCCAAATTTCAAAATCATAAATCATGATTGCAACCATACATAGGAATTACATTAATCATCATGATTTAAGCATTATTATCTATTTATGGGCACGTTATCATCACCCAACACTATTCTAAAAATGTTGTCCCGTTATCCTAAGTCAACCAAAATATGATATAGGTCAATTGCATATGGTTGACTACCCTAGGGGTTTTCTAACCCTTAAGGATGGATTTTGGAACCCAAAATAAGTTCTTTCCTATTGGGTTCACAAGATACTCCTTGGGGATCCATTTTCTATCAATTACTTTCTTTTTATCTTGTCCCCTAGCTATTAGGCATTTATAGGCCTTTTCATTTTTCTTTTCTTTGTATCCTAGGCCCTTTTTGTTGAAGCTAGCTCTTTGGCTCCCAATAATCATATTTAATGTGTTGGAGCCAATTGTGAATTTTTCTAGGGCTTTGGTTAAATAGTCTACCTTTTCCCTTAGGGCCCTATTTTCTTCTATGCATGCATCACTAACATCTAATGATACATAAAGATCATGTGAGCATACTTCATCATGGCAAGAAGAAATATTTTCATTTTCATTTAAGCATGCTTTTTCTAATTTTTGTTCTAATTCCTTAATTTGTTCAAGCATGCATTTGTTTTTCTTCTTTGCTCTAAATAAATCCTTAGTTAAACTAGAAATTATAGAAACTATTTTATTAGGTGAGAGGTTGGTTACCATAGTTTCCATGTCCTCTTCTTCTTCGGATGATGAGGATGTAGAAGCTCCCCCTTCATTTGAGTTCTCCCCACTTGAGCTTGATTCTTCATTTTCGGTGGAGGAGGAGGAGCAATCTGAGTCATGAAGAGCCATTAGTGCTAGGTTGGAGTAGACATGCTCTTCTTCATCGGATGAGGAAGAAGAAGAAGGATCATCCCATGTCTTGGCCTTGAATGCTTTGGTCTTCCCCTTTTCTTTTGCCTTCTTCTCCTCTTTCTTTTTGCTCCCCTTTTTCTTCTTCTTTTCTTCTTTCTTTTTCTTCTCTTCCTTGCTCTTGTTTAGGATAGGACAATTGTCCCTTATGTGCCCCTTTCTTTGGCAATTGTAGCATATGCCCTTCCCCCTTGGTCTTCTATTCCTATCATTAGATTTATTAAAATGAAAACCCTTTAAAGCACGTCTTACCCTCCTTACCATATATGCTTCTTCGGTGCTATCCATGGAGGAGGATGAGGATGCTTCATCATCGGAGGAGGAGGGGATTTCCATCTTCTTCTTCCCCTTGTTCGCTATCAAAGCTACTCCTCTTGAAGGTTGGATTTTTGGCTCTTCTTGTATTCCTTCAAGCCTCGTTTCGTGGAGCTCCATTGTTGAGAAAAACTCCTCCAAGGTACTTACTTCCAAGTTCTTCGAGATGTAAAATGAATCCACCATGGAGCTCCATCTTGAGGACCGGGGAAAGACATCTATGACCTTCATTACCATATCCCGGTTGGAGAGCTTTTCTCCTACACTTGTTAGCCCAATTAATATTTCTTTAAATCTAGAATGTAGGGAAGTTACCTTTTCTCCCTTTTCAAGCTTAATATTTGATAGTTGGGAGCGGAGGAGATCTCTTCTTGCTAGCTTGGCTTCCGAAGTGCCTTTATGAAGTTCAACTAGCTTCTCCCACATCTCCTTAGCACTAGAACATTCCCCTATCCTATTGACTTCTTGTTGGGGGAGTACATTATAGAGATGGTGCTTGGCCTTTGAATTTGCCAAATACTATTCTCTTTGTCTTTTGCTCCATCTCGATTTCTCCAATGGCTCCCCATCTTCGTTCCTAGGCAACTCGAAACCGTTTTCCATAATTAACAATATTTCAAAGTCGGTTTCGAAGAATATCTCCATTCTCTTTTTCCACTAAGAGAATTCGCCGTCGAACTTCGGTGGGTGGATGTTTGAGCCGGCCATTTTTGATGTAGAGCTTGTTGCGGCGATTAGTCCGGTGACAAGCAACCTTGCTCTGATACCACTTGTAGGGGATCGATTGGCCGGCTAGAGGGGGATGAATAGCCCTCTTACGATGGATGTCGGGATTCTCTCGTCTACAAGGCGTTAGCGCAAGCGGAATATACAAATACAAATAAAGACAACACAAAAGATAGACAAGCAATACAAACACGAGATGTAACGTGGTTCACGGCTACGTCGCTAATCCACGGTCCGATTCGTCCAAGGTGAATCACTCCTCCAAATCTATCCACTAGATCTCTCCTTTGCACAAAGCTAGGTGGAGGTAACCTCTTTTACACAAGGATCACTCTTCTACAATAGAATAGAGATTAGAACAAGTAGAAGAGTAGGGAATCGTGTATGGCACTTTGGGAGAAGTTTTAGAGCTCAAGCATTTTCCTCCCAAAGCCCTACCCCCTTCCTTTTTATAGAGGAAGAGAGTTTCTTCCCGTTGACACAGGATCAGTCGACTGATACCCTCGATCAGTCGACTGATCCCGTAGTCGTTGCCCAATAACGGCCACTTTCCACGTTGGATTCCATCCAACGGTATTGGCATCAGTCGACTGATCCTACCATCAGTCGACTGATGCTCGATCAGTCGAGTGCTCAATGGAGTCGACTCCATTCCGCGTTCGGCGTGCAGTGCCATCGACCGCCATTCCGCGGCGATCGTTGTCGATCATATCACGATCCGATCCATGGCGATGACCGCCAAGCATTAAACCGGTATTATACGATCGATCGAACCATCGACTTCGGAAGCGATCGCGCCATTCCCCGGTGTCGGATCGGTGTCGGAAAACCATCATCCGACACTTGGCCAAATGGCCAAGTTTCACCTAAGAGCTACACCTTCCCGGGTTACAATCGCTCACTCTCATCCCTCGGAGTCCCTCGCCTTCGAAGTTCTCTTCGTTCGCGGCCACGTCCCTCGGCAGCATCAGGCGCACGGCTCTGCAATGCTCCTTCGCGTCTCTTGCCTCGAAGTCTACTTCCTCCGGCTTCACTCCAAGCTTCTCATCCGGCGGTCCCTCGGATGCTCCAAGCGCACGGCTTCCGCAAAACAATCCTTCACCGACTCAAGGCCCGAGTGATGAGATGTGAAACTTGCCATGACTCGATGTGCGAATTACTAAGTCTTGCATGACTTCAACACACATATCAAATCAACATAACACCCTAACTTAAACTCTTTGTCACACACATCAAAACCTTATCATGTCAAGAGATTGCCCTAACAGAGTTGAGTGGTTGAGCCTTATGTCCTTTAATATCATTCGGCCAAGACCCATTTAAGCCTAACATGCTATGATCTATAAATTACCATGTTATATTTTGAATGTAGATATAGGCAACATGTGAAAGTTAAGCTAGACTTAAGAAATGGACCTTAGGTTGTCTTGGAACTCTCGGCCAAGGCTTAATTAAAAACCCTAAGTGCCTCCCATGCCATGCTTTATATGTTAAAGAATTAACCTGTGGTTAGTTAGACCATATATAAGTTGTTGGTGTTAAAAACTTGTTAGAACTCCACAAAGTTTAGGTCATTCCATGTATATTTGTTCATGATGCTTATGCCTTATGTCATGCTTATACGAGTGTGATGTTTGTGTTCATGTTATGCTCATTACCTTGTGATTATTGTTAGTGCAATCTTTTGTCATAATTAGGTTTTGATGTGTGTGGCAAAGGGTTTAAGTTAGTTTGTTATGTTGATTTGATATGTGCGTTGAAGTCATGCAGGACTTAGTAATTCGCACATGGAGTCGTGGCGAGTTTTACATCTCATGACTCGGTCCTTGAGTCGGTGAAGGATTGCTTTGCGGAAGCCGTGCGCTTGGAGCATCCGAGGGACCGCCGGATGAGAAGCTTGGAGTGAAGCCGGAGGAAGTAGACTTCGAGGCAAGAAACGCGAAGGAGCATTGCAGAGTCATGCGCCTGATGCTGCCGAGGGACGTGGCCGCGAACGAAGAGAACTTCGAAGGTGAGGGACTCCGAGGGATGAGAGTGAGCGAATGTAACCCGAGAAGGGGTAGCTCTTAGGTGAAACTTGGCTATTTGGCTAAGTGTCGGATGGGATTTCCCGACACCAATTGACTGCCATGGAATGGTAGTCGACTACTCTGAGTCGATTGGGTTCGACTGGTGTCTGACTCATGGGCATTTAGCCCAGCGATGACGCCATGGGTAGCGGTGACGCTATCGACATCGATCACCGACCGCTCATGGGGAGCGTGGGATCGATGGCACCGCGTGCACGGGCACAGAATAGAGTCGACCTCGTTGAGGACTCGACTGATCAAGCACCAGTCGACTGATGGTAATATCAGTCGACTAATGCCAGTGTCGTTGGATGGAATCCAATGTGGAAAGCGATCGTCATTGGACCCCGATCGATCGAGGGCATCGGGGAAGAAACCCTCTTCCTCTATAAAAAGGAAGAGGATGGGGCTTTGGGAGGCTAATGCTTGTGCTCTAAACTTCTCCCAAAGTTCCATACATAATTCCCTACTCTTCTTACTTGCTTTTACTTCATTCTTATTGTAAGAAGAGTGATCTTGATTGTAAAGGTTACCTCCACCTAGCTTGGTGCAAAAGAGAGACCAATAGTGATTGGCTTTGGCGGAGTGATTCACCGTGGACGAATCGAACCGTGGATTAGCGGCGTAGCCGTGAACCACGTTACATCTCGGTGTTTGTATTGTTTGTTTATCTTTTGCTTTATCTTTATTTATATTTGCATATTCCGCTTGCGCTAACGTTTTGTAGACGAGCAAAATACGACATCCAACGAACGAGGGCTATTCACCCCCCTCTAGCCAACCGTTTCGATTCCCCCAACAAGTGGTATCAGAGCGAGGTTGTTTGTCACCAGACTAACCGCTGCAACAAGCTCTTCATCAAAAGATGGCCGGCTCGAACATTCATCCGCCGAAGTTCGAAGGGGAATTCGCTTGGTGGAAGAAGCGAATGGAGGTATTCTTCGAAACCGACTTTGAAATATTATTAATTATGGAAAACGGTTTCGAGTTGCCTAGGAACGAAGATGGGGAGCCATTGGAGAAATCGAGATGGAGCAAAAGACAAAGAGAGGAGTATTTGGCAAATTCAAAGGCCAAGCACCACCTATACAATGTACTTCCTCAACAAGAAGTCAACCGGATAGGAGAGTGTGCTAGCGCCAAGGAAATATGGGAGAAATTAATAGAGATCCATGAAGGCACATCCGAGGCAAAGCTAGCAAGGAGAGATGTCCTTCGCTCCCAATTGTCCAATATCAAACTCGAAAAGGGAGAGAAGGTAAAATCTCTACACTCTAGATTTAAGGAAATTCTAACCGATTTGACAAGTGTAGGTGAAAAGCTCTCCAACCGGGATATGGTAATGAAGGTCATAGATGTCTTTCCCCGGTCCTCAAGATGGAGCTCCATGGTGGATTCGTTTTACATCTCCAAGAACTTGGAAGTAAGTACCTTGGAGGAGTTTTCTCAACAATGGAGCTCCACGAAACGAGGCTTGAAGGAATACAAGAAGAGCCAAGAATCCAACCTTCAAGAGGAGTAGCTTTGATGGCAAACAAGGGGAAGAAGAAGATAGAGATCCCCTCCTCCTCCGATGATGAAGCCTCTTCCTCCTCCTCCATGGATAGCACGGAAGAAGCGTATATGGTAAGGAGGGTAAGGTGTGCATTAAAAGGTTTTAGATTTAATAAGTCTAATGATAGGAATAGAAGACCAAGGGGGGAAATCATTTGCTACAATTGTCAAGGAGAGGGACACATAAGGGATAATTGTCCCCTCCTAAACAAGAGCAAGGAAGAAAAGAAAAAGAAAGAAGAAAAGAAGAAGAAAAAGGGGAGCAAGAAGAAAGAGGAGAAGAAGGCAAAGGAAAAGGGGAAGGCCAAAGCATTCAAAGCCAAGACATGGGATGATCTTTCCTCCTCATCCTCATCCGAAGAAGAGGAACAAGTCTATTCCAACCTTGCATTGATGGCTTTCGATGACTTGGATTGCTCCTCCTCCGAAAATGAAGGATCAAGCTCAAGTGGAGAGAGCTCAAGTGAAGGGGGAGCTTCCTCATCCTCCTCATCACAAGAAGAAGACATGGAAACTATGGTAACAAATACCTCTCCTAAGAAAATAGTTTCCATAGTTTCTAGCTTAACTAGGGATTTATTTAGAGCAAAGAAGAAAAATAAGAGCATGCTATATCAAATTAAGGACTTAGAAAATAAACTAGAAAAAGCATGCTTAAATGATGATAATATTTCTTCTAGCTTAAATGATGCATGCTCACATGATAACTATATGACATTTGATGTTGATGATGCATGTATAGAAGAAAATAGGGTTTTAAGGGAAAAGGTAGATTATTTAACCAAAGCCCTAGAGAAATTCACAATTGGCTCCAACACATTGAACATGATCATAGGGAGCCAAAGAGCAAACTTTAACAAGAAAGGCCTAGGATACAAAGAAAAGAAAAATGAAAAGGCTTACAAATGCCTAATCGCTAGGGGACAAGATAAGAAGAAAGTAATAGCTAGGAAATGGATTCCTAAGGAGTATCTAGTGAACCCCATAGGCAAGAACTTATTTTGGGTTCCAAAATCCATTCTTAAGGGTTAGGAAAACCCTAAGGTAGTCAACCATATGCAATTGACCTATATCATATTTTGGTTGACTTAGGATGGCGGGACAACATTTTGAAATAGTGTTAGGTGATGATAACGTGCCTATAAATAGTTAATAATGTTTAAATCATAATGATTAATGTAATTGCTATGTATGTTTGCAATCATGATTTATGATTTTGATATTTGACACATAATCATGTGAAATAGGTTTAAATCATGCTTTAGGTGATACTTTGCTTATTATCATGATATAATACCTAATGCATGATTACAATTTGATGAATACATGTATTTCATGATCATAATGTGAATTTAAGTCATATATATCTTTATGATCATGTTGAGTGTTAGGATGATACTTAACCTTGATAGAATTGTATGAATATAATGGTTAAGTATATACAAATACCCCCTAGGATGCATCTCACACTCACCATAGGCTACTTTGATTGAAAACTTAGCATGGGTGAGATGTTAGGATGATACAAATGTCCACTAATGCTTATGACATTTAGATGGTCATTTAAAGTATCAAAATAGCAATAATAGACCAATCATGGGGAAGACTTATGTTTAATTCATAGACATATTGCCCAAAGATCATGGTTGGATATTTCATATGTTTTCAAAATAATTTCTTAATCTAAAATCTATGTATTCATGTTTTGAAACAATTGGAACCGAAACTAGGTGTTAAAATCGATACTCACATGATCAAAAACCTAGTGGTTTTTAAACCTTTTGGATTTTTGGAAAATACGTGAAATATAATGATTTTTCATGAAGACCTATTTTTTACTGATAAAGAATCTTACAAGAAATATGTTCCCCAAATTTCATGATTTTTTGAATTTTTTGGAATTTTTAATGCATTTCTGAAATTCGGTCCGAAAATTAGAAAGTTTTGAAATTCGCGTGCCAGTCGACTGATAGTCTGAACCAGTCGACTGGTGGCCTGAAAATCAGACTAGTTAAGGCCGAATTCAGGTTTTAGACTAATTTTTTGGTATTTTCCTTCTATTATACTTGATGTCATGAGTTTATAACTTAGTGTTAATCTTTTTGATGGTGTCAAAGGGGAAGAAATGATTATGTTTAAGTAAATTATGATAGGGGAGAGAGAGTTTCATGGATTAAGGGGGAGTTGCATGTTGCTATATCATGTTTAGATTATGTTTAAGTAAATTATGATAGGGGGAGAGAGAGTTTCATGGATTAAGGGGGAGTTGCATGTTGCTATATCATGTTTATGTTTACATGCTTTCTTTCCTTAGAAATTTAATTTTTATCAAATGTTTACCTAACTTAAACGGATTGCCACACATAAAAAAGGGGGAGATTGTTAGTGCAATCTTTTGTCATGATTAGGTTTTGATGTGTGTGGCAAAGGGTTTAAGTTAGTTTGTTGTGTTGATTTGATATGTGCGTTGAAGTCATGCAGGACTTAGTAATTCGCACATGGAACCGTGGCGAGTTTCACATCTCATGACTCGGTCCTTGAGTCGGTGAAGGATTGCTTTGCAGAAGCTGTGCGCTTGGAGCATCCGAGGGACCGCCGAACGAGAAGCTTGGAGTGAAGCCGGAGGAAGTAGACTTCGAGGCAAGAGACGCGAAGGAGCATTGCAGAGTCGTGCGCCTGATCTTTGCAGGGGCGTGGCCGAGCGAAGAGAACTTGAAGCGAGGACTCAGGGATGAGTGTGCGAATGTAACGGGAAGGGTAGCTCTTAGATGAAACTTGGCCATTTGGCTAAGTGTCCGGATGAGATTTCGACACCCGGTCATTGCCATGGAATGACGATCATTGCTGGCTAATCGATTAGGTTCGACCGGTGTCGACTCATGGGCATTTGGCCCAGCGATCGGCCATGGGATCGGTCATTGATCGTGCCGACAATCGATCCGTTGAGGACTCGGTGATCGAGCACCGATCGGTGATGGTAATATCGGTCGGTGATGCGATCTTTTGGATGGAATCCAGCGTGGAAGCGATCGTATTGGGCATGACTACAGGACGGTCGGTGATCGAGGGCATCGATGTCGATCCTGTGTCAACGGGAAGAAACCCTCTTCCTCTATAAAAAGGAAGAGGATGGGGCTTTGGGAGGCTAATGCTTGAGCTCTAAACTTCTCCCAAAGTGCCATACACGATTCCCTACTCTTCTTACTTGCTTTTACTTCATTCTTATTGTAAGAAGAGTGATCTTGATTGTAAAGGTTACCTCCACCTAGCTTGGTGCAAAGGAGAGACCAATAGTGATTGGCTTTGGCGGAGTGATTCACCGTGGACGAATCGAACTGTGGATTAGCGGCGTAGCCGTGAACCACGTTACATCTCGGTGTTTGTATTGTTTGTTTATCTTTTGCTTTGTCTTTATTTATATTTGCATATTCCGCTTGCGCTAATGTTTTGTAGACGAGCAAAATACGACATCCAGCGAACGAGGGCTATTCACCCCCCCCTCTAGCCAGCCGTTTCGATTCCCCCAACAATTATATGAATGTATGATGTGTTATAAGGAAGGAACATGATATGCATGAAAAGAAACATGATATGATATGAAGAAGAAATAAGTTATGGAAGTCATATGATATGTTATGAAGAAGAAGTATGTTATGATATGAAGAAGGAAAAATATGATATGCCATGATAAGGAATATGATATGTTATGAAATGAAATATGATATGATAAGAAGCATGTATGTATTTTACTTTCTGCATGGCTTGTACCAGGACCCTAACAAGGTCCAAGGGATGGGCTCCTACGTGCCCCTGGGTCGACGGTCGTAGTACGGGCTCAGTACGGGATGGGCTCCCAGATGCCCTAGGTCGACGGTCATAAGTACGGGCTTAGGATGAGCTTCTGTTATGCTACCCCTAGGCCGACGGACTTAGTACGGGCCTAGTACTCTAGTGGGTTCGGGATTAGCTACCTCGGGTCTATTAGGGATGCGCGCTATGATGATGATGATGTGGTACAATGTCGGGTCCAATATGTTGAGATTTATGTTTACGTACCTATAATATATGTTTTCAAAGAGCATCCTGCATATGTTTACATGTTATGATTGTTATGTTATATATGCTACGATTGTTATGTTATATATGTTAACATGTTATGATTGTTATATATGTTTACATGTTATGATTGTTATATTATATATGTTTACATGTTATGATTGCTATGTTATATATGTGTTTACATGTTATATGCCTGCTTACGATGTTATGTGTTTACATGTTATATGCCTGCTTACGATGTTGTATGTCTACATGTTATTTGCCTGCTTACGATGTTGTATGTCTACATGTTATTTGCCTGCTTATGTCTATGTTAATACATTTATGTTATGTCTGCTTATGTTATGATGTTATGTCATGTTATGCTTACGTATGATTTTTGTGAGTAGGACAAGATCTTACTAAGCCTATGTGCTTATAATTTATGTTCCCTTGTACTGCAGATAAGGGTAAAGGGTGGCTAAACTAACAGGTGCAGTAGGAGGGGCAAAGTGTGTATGGTAGTGGCATGGTGGAGGAGATCTGTTGTGTTTTTATGCATGTTTTCTCTAAGATGATTTAGTTTATGAATTTGAACTAAGTACTTATGAACTGATGATGCATGCCCTATGTTTAAGAAGAAGTATCTATGAAATAATGATGCATGTTCTATGTTAAGAAGAAGTATCTATGAAATGACGATGCATGTTTATGTTTAAAAGAAAAAAAAATAAGTCTAAAGTCTTCCGCTGTAAGAAGTATAGGTAGTCTTCCGCTGTAATGTAATGTATGTATGTATGATCGCGTCACACGCCGCCCTCCGGACCCTTGGAAAGGGCGGGCGTGACACTTGACATCCGATTTGACCCACCAGAGCTTCCACCAGCTGTCCGGTCTACTCCTTTGTCTGACCCATGGACTTTATCGACTTTTTACTCGACCCGGCCACCGGTCTTCATGCCAAATATCCGGTCCACTCAACCCATATGGACTTCATGTCTAGTGTTTGATTCTCCTAATCTATCAAAATATTTGCCTAGTATCTGGTCAACATGACCTACTAGGACTTCCTGTTAAGCTTGCACACTTAACACTGATATTAGAACACAAGTAAGTCCTAACTTTAACTATGGTTCATACATCGAAACCAAGGAGTGATGCTCACTGCATCAACAAACTCTCCCTTTTTGATGTATGACAACACATCAGTTAAAGTTAGGAGAATCAAACAGCAATATTCAAATTTTGATATATATAAGAAATGCATTAAATTAAACATGTATGAGATGCATATATAAATTTTTACATCTCCCTTTCAATAAGTCTCTTTTCTCTAACTTTATATCTTCTCTCTCCCTCTTTGGCATACATCAAAATCAAAATTAAGTTTAAAATGCCACAACTTTAAAGTTGAGAGTTAAAGTGTTTCAAACATGAGAATTAAATATTAAGCTAAAAAATGCTTAAGTTTTGAAATCAATCCTCCTCCTATATTCAATAAGGTTTTCTTCATTTAAAAATAGGATATCTCCCTTTATAAAATTTTCAAAAGATTAAATTTTCTAAAAATTCAAATAAAAATATTTTTCCAAAATTTTAAAATTTTAACTCCCCTAAACATATTTCTAAATTCCAAGATTTTAAAATTATGACTCCCCCTAAAAACATATTTTCAAGTTTCAAAGCTTTTCAAAATTTTCTGACTCCCCCTTAAAAATAGCTAAAAAATTCAAATGAATCTTAAAATTTTCAAAATTTTCAAGATGATGCAAATGTGATAGAAAATATGTCTAAGCATGAATTCCTAGATATTGTTTTTATATTTAAAAATACACATCTAAAAATCATCCTTAAAGCAAATGTCCAACTCTTTACTAGCTCAAGTGATATAGAACTTATCATCAAGCTTTGAATTAGAGTTAGTTACCGAAGTGATTAATTTGCTCTTATAAATCCCGTGTTGGTTCATGTCGATGTACTAGATCTATATCTAGAATCAGGAGTGCAGTCCTAACATCTCACGTTCATCTTCGTGGCTCAATACATAAACAGATAATCTTAGGTGTTTGTGAGATGCAAAGGCTTACTTAGATCTATTAGATCATGAAATCTAAATTGACCTAGGCTAGATTATTTTTTTAAATTTCCTTTAAAAATAATATTACTTAACAAAATAAATTTTGAGTAATGATCGTGAAAGAATCCTAGTCTACCAAGCATAATTCAAATCATAACCAAGATTTAAAGGTTATCAAATTTATTATATAAGTTCAAATAGTGACAACTAGTATAACTAAAACTGTGAGATATCAAAAAATAAAATAATAATATAATATCTCTTATTAATTAAGGAATTTATCTTATAGAATCTTTCAGAATTTTTTTTTAAAATTTTTCTAGAATTAAATGGAATTTTTATGAATATTTAAAGACTAGGGATCATTGATTAGGTTTAATTAATTAAACCTAAGATTTAATTACCTATATATATAACTTTGGCCTTTAATCAAATCCCGATCCCCTCTGTTTTCGTCGCGATTCCTCCCTACTCCATCGCGATTTCTTTCTCCTCTTTGCTCCAGCGCCATCGCCTCTCCCTCTCGATCTCGACGGCAGCGAGCTCCTCCAGCCGTCGAGTTGGCCTGGGCGCAAGGGGACGACCTCGGCGGTCACCGAGCCGGCTCGTCGTCGACCTCCTCTACCGCTACCCTCTTCTCTCGATCGATGTCGATCTTCCCTGTGCTCATGCTCACCGCCGCTCGAACCCATCTTGCCGTTGCCCTCTTCTGCAGCTTCGTCGCCGGGGATCTCTCTGCTGCAGCTCTCCGATCCCGATCCCTAATTCTTCGTCTTGTGGTGTTCGATCTGTGTTATCTTCCATCATGTGTTATGGACGATCGCAAGGAACAACTCCTCTTCGCTATGGTGTTCCGATTGGGATTGTCATGGTTCCTTGAGCCGAACTAGGGATCAAGAGGAAGAGCTTCTCAGCTCCTCTACGACTTCAGATTTGGAGCATTAACCTCCTCGCTCACGATTCGTGAGTTCATGATCATCCAGGGATTTCTTCAGTTAAATTGCTGGTAAGGTTGGGGATTTGATTTTTGAGTAAGTTAGCTGAGCTATTGATGTTGATTTGGTGAACAGATTGTTATGGTATGAGAAGATTTATTAATAACCCATAGTTGGTGTATGATTATTATAGGTTTTGACAATGGATTTACTTCTGGATTCATTGTGAGAAAAATGGAAGCAACATGAGGTAAGCTTTGATTCGGATGTGTTGTAGCTATGCATTAAGTTAGTGCAGCAGGGTTACATATGGAGTTGCATTGTTCTTGATTGGGATATGCTGTGAGTACAGGTGATTGTAGTTGAGTTGGGGATCTGAATTTCGGTAGGCTTCATGAGGTAAGTATACATCTTGATTTGAGTGTTGGTAAGGATCTTGGATTGTTGTTTAGTTATGCAGTTGATGAATTGAGATTGATATGTTTGTAGAGGTCTATTGGTTTGCAGTTTAACTAGTTGTTTCAGATTGGATCAAGGAGTTGAGACCTTGATTCGAAAGTCTTTCGGATGTGAAGCTTCTCAGATGAGTCTTGGTATCAGGTGGGTAATATTCTTCCCTGGTTAGGTAGTTGATTATTCTTAGTGCACGAGTTTCTATATGGTTGATATTTTACCTTGACTCCACTCATGTTATTCTGTGCTTGATACTTAAGTCTTTGCACTTTGAGATATACTGTTGTTGTTGTTGTTGTCATATTTCATTCATCGTTGTTATAGCTTACTGATGCTATGGTATGTAGATCTTTAGATGCTTAACCATGGGTATGTAGTTGAGTCTGGTTGTTGATGTTGGGGAATTGATCGTTGTTAGAGGGGGTGAATAGCGATTTTTGTCGGATGATGGAATTCGATCGTGTTTGCTACAAAATGTTAGTACGGAGTGGAAATACGAAATATACAATGAAAATAAAACACAAGCACAAATGCACAAGGATATAACGTGGTTCGGAACCTCAAGGTTCCTACTCCACAGGTTGGGCTCGAACGAGCCCTAGCGATGCAAACGATACCACTAAACAATACCGCTCCTTCTCGATAACACGTCAGAGGTGGAGAAACCTCGTACAAGGGGTTACACTAAGTAATACAATGAATACAAGCAAATAGAAATATGAAATACACTACAAGTAAAGAAAAACACTTTACAAGAGATCTTTGAATGCTTGCTTTTGGTTGCTTGAGAGTAGCCCTGAAAGTTTGGATTGCAACAGCAAATCCCTTCCAAATCGCCTTAAAGAACCATAGCCAAATCCTCCTCCACGAGCTTCTTTTAAAGCTTCATCTCGGGCTGGATTCCGCCTAGTATTTGACTGATCGAGACCATCAGTCGACTGCTCCTGTAGTAGTTGTCTCACAACGACTCGGGCCACATTGGATAAGTTCCAATGGATAGACCATCAGTCGACTAATCATACCCATTAGTTGACTGATCAAGTCATCACTCGATTGTCAAACCCTAACAGTCGATTCTGGAACATTCTATGGTTGCGACATCGACCATCAATCGATCGCCATGCGATAGCTTGCGAGGGCATCGATCGTATCGATATTGGCGATCGTATCAGGTCATTTCTTGCAGTCGAACTATAGTCAACTGCCATCAGTCGATTGAGCATAATATTAGTCGACTGATAACCTCATCTATGAGGTTTTAACACCAAGTATGATGCTCTCATACTTGCTAGACCACCCTTAGCCTAGACCTAAGCCTTCTAGCCACCTCCATCAACTTCACGCCTATCGGATCCCTCAAAGTCATCAATGACTTGTTCATCTATACGCTAGCATTCAGGTGCTTCCATTGTCTATTGTCATGCTAAATTGGTCTATATTGCCAAGGCATATTGGGCTTACGCTGCCAAAACTCCCGCTTGGATTTTACGCCATCAACCATTGGACTTATGCTGCCAAGACTCCACCCTTGGACTTTACGCCGTCAATATCACCCCTTGAACTTTCCTTGTCAACCCATGTTGAACTTTCCAATTACCAAGACCCATGCTTGGACTTTCCCTTGCCAAGACCTATGCTTGGACTTTTCTTGCCAACTCATGTTGGACTTTCCATTTGCCAAGACTAAAGCTTGGACTTTCCATGCCAAGTACCCATGACTTAGACTTTCCATCATATGGTCAACCATATAGTCAAGCAATGGTCAAACTATCGTCAAATATCAAAATACCTCTCGAGTCAAACTCGAGTCCGGTAAATCATGACCCGGGTCGATTGTACCAACAATCTCTCCAAAACATTATCAAACATCAAAACACTACTCGAGTCCAACTCGAGTCTGGTCAATCGTGACCTGGGCCGATTGCATCAACAATCTTCCCCTTTTTGATGTTTGACAAAAATCAAATACCTTTGAGTTAGGCAACCTAACTCAAATCTCCTTACCAATTCTCCCAAATTGGTAATTCCGTTAATTCTTCCTCTTTTTGACATACATAAAAAAAGTTCTCCTCAAGGAGGTCAATGTCTCATATCCCAATGAGATCTTACAATCTCTCTCTTGGTCCAAAAATACTTAGGATGCATTCACTCTTCCTAGTGATAAGTCTCATATCACTTAAGAGAGACTTCCTATAAACTCTCCTAATTTTCAAATTGGGTGTCTTATATTTCCATTTCTCTTCCTCATGAGGAAGAATATATCCATTATCCTATGATGGATACCTCCCTCTAAAGGCTTGCTCCCCCTTGACCATTGCACCAACAATGTCCTTGGAGAGTTCTTAAGCCTATAGGAACACTAACTAATCGAAATTAAGGACAAAGATTCAACATTGAACTTTCACCTCCCTTAAAATTTGATGTACACCCCAACAACTCTTCTAATTCACAACCAATGGATTTTCACCATTTTCAATGCTTTCCAAAGCATATCCTAGAGTTAGGAGCAGTTAGGGAACCTAGAAATGGCTGAACATGGGGTAAACAAACCTTGTTTACCCGAAATCAGTCCATCAGTCGACTCCACCATTGATCAGTCGACTGACAACCTCATCAGTCGACTAACATACTATAAGAGTCGACTGATCCCTGATTTTTAGAAATCAGGTTTTCAGAAATGAGTTTTGAAAATTCATAAGTAATTATACATAATACGAAAAATCATGAAAATTCATATGTATAATACTTATGACAAATACAATGGGTGAAAATTATTTGAAAATTAATTTACCCACAAAATAATGAGATTGACACCGTTCAAAATCATTGAAAATTTCAATATTTTGGCCCTATTTTGTATCAACTCTTTCAATAGTGATTGCTATCAAAAGATAGACTTCACCAAGGTTTTCTAAAATGATTTTAAAATGTTTTTGAAAACCTATATTGGATCGTGATCAATGGGCTCAATTCACATGACTTGCACATTAGCTTTCCCCATGATCCACCCATGATATAAAGTGAGTTTGAGTTCATCTAAATGTAAAAATTATGCACCTTGAACTTAACTCATTTCCTAGCATCTCACATATGTCTAAGGTGTATGAAAACACATACAAGTCAATTTGATGTGAGATGTGAGTTTTGGTTCATCCTAATCTAAGATCTCATGCATTTCTTAGGCAACACTACTTGATTCCTTTATACATGAGACTTCAAGTCATGTCATAGTTATTAAATCAATTTTATTAATGCATGAAATGATCATGACATAAATATAACATAAATAAGTATGATCAATGATCATGATGTCATGACATATGATTAAATCTAAATATACATGAAAAAAAAAAGAAAAACCTAATCATGATCATGACATTTATATGATAAAAATAAATATGATATCATGACATGACAAGGCAAATAAAACATGACAAGTACAAAATACTAAGGTATGAAATACCTAAGTGTTAAGCCTAAATTGTCATTTCTAAGATTAAATTCATTTTCCCTTAAAACTACTAATCCTCCAAGTGTGCCAAAACCCCAAAATGACACACTTTAACCTCTAAACCTAATTTGTGTCAATTTGATCAATTTTTCATAGTTCTCAAAGTATATTGGCACATCCTAAAATCTTTTAGGATTAAAATTCAAACATATTTCCAAAGTATCCATAACCTTGAAAATGACCTAAGGTGCTACCTTTACCATGGTTAACTACTCATTCATTTAAAGTTGACACACCCTAACCCATTTAGCGTGAGTCGATCATGCTTATAGGAATCCAATACCTATTAGAGCTACTTGGGTTAACTAGGTATTCCTTAGGGATGACCTTCCTAGATATCTTCCTAATGACCCTCTTAGGCTTGGTAGTTTTGGTCATTTGGGTCTTGCCTAGGTTAACTCTACGGGTAACTCCCCTTGTAACCTTCTTAGTGACTTTCCTAGGTTTCTTCGAAACCCTAGTCACTAGACACACTCCATGGTTAGCCTTAGGGATGACCTCCCTAGTAATCATGGCCTTCCTAGACCTAGGTTGTGTTCTATAATTAAATGAAACACTATGGTAGGTCTCCTTAGGCTTAGGTTTATGACCCAAACCTTTCTTGCCTTTAGATGAACCTTGTCTCATAGGACCTAGATTTTGACCATTTGACCTTTGCATTTGGTTTTGCATAATCCTAAGGGTCTTTTTCATTTTCTCAAGCCTTGACCTCAAGGATTGATTTTCTAGCTCTAATTGTCCAATTTTTGAATTTTGAATGTCTTTTGGCACTGTTCCATTTCTTAGGCATATGCCTACCCCTATTAGGGTTAATGCCTAAATGGTTTTCTACTATTTTAATGGACTCCCTAGATTAGAATGGGTCTAGAGTTATTATTCCTAGATTTGTCCTTAGATACATTAATATGCTTAGCACCTAAGCAATAAAGCCTATTATTCCTAGCATGCTTTTGTTCATTAGTAATAGCAATAAAATTCCTAGCATGCTTTTGCCTATTAATTAAGGAGGGAACATAATTAGAGGTTACCTTAGGGTTTGTCTTAGCTCCCCGTAGCTCCTCCTTGCCCTTTCTCCCTCTCCCTAGGGCATTTACTCCTATAATTCCCTCTTTGGTTGCACTTGAAGCACACCATGTGCTCTTTGCTCTTAATGGTTGAGGCTCCGACATCCTTGGTCTTTGGCACCGGTGGAGCCTTCTTAACCTTCTTAGGACACTTGCTTTTATAGTGCCCATATTCCCTACACTCAAAACACATTATATGATTTTTATTTTGAATTGAAGTGTTTGAGTTACCTTGGTCTATGGTGATTGCCGGAGTGAGTTCCTTATCTCTCCCAGAGGTAGATGACTCTTCTTCTTGCTCCGACATAGAAGGTGATTTCTCCTCCCCCTTAATCCTAAAGGTGGAGGCCTCTTCTACTTCATCCACCTCCTCTTTCTCTTCTGATGTTGAACACTCTTTGACCTTCGAATCCTCACTTTCTTGTGAGGATGAGCTTGCTTCTTCGGTCTCTTTCTCAAATTGAGCCGAAGATGATTCTTCATGGAACTTTATAAATTTGCTCCAAAGCTCCTTGACATCTTGATATTCACCTAGTCTAGACAAAATATCATTAGGTATCACACCTTCTAAAAGTTTTGTTACCTTAACTTCGGTCTTGAACTTTAGGCGTTGATCTTGGGTCTACTTCTTCAATTTTAGGATATCTCCCTTCTTATCCCTAAGGGGTTCAAAACTTTTCATGATGATGAACCAATCTTCTATGTCCATCATTAAGAATGTCTCCATTCTCGTCCTCCATGCCGAAAAATCTTCTTGGTCATATGGTGGAGGTGTGTTGACGTCCCATTCTAATTTTTCTTCAAACTCCATCTTCTTTTTCACCCTCTAGCGATGCTCCCTTAGTTGTTAAACCTTGAAGAGCAACTTGACTCTGATACCACTTGTTGGGGAATTGATCGTCACTAGAGGGGGGTGAATAGTGATTTTCGTCGGATGATGAAATTCGATCGTGCTTGCTACAAAATATTAGTACATGGTAGAAATACGAAATATACAATGAAAATAAAATACAAGCACAATCACAAATGCACAAGGATATAACATGGTTCAAAACCTCAAGGTTCCTACACCACGGGTTGGGCTCGAACGAGCCCTAACGATGCAAACGACACCACTAAACAAGACGCTCCTTCTCGATAACACATCGGAGGTGGAGAAACCTCGTACAAGAGATTACACTAAGTAATACAATGAATATAAGAAAATACAAATATGAAATACACTACAAGTAAAGAAAAATACTTTATAAGAGATCTTTGAATGCTTGCTTTTGGTTGCTTGAGAGTAGCCCTGAAGGTCTGGATTGCAGTAGCAAATCCCCTCCAAATCGCCTGAAAGAACCATAGCCAAATCCTCCTCCATGAGCTCCTTTTAAAGCTTCACCTCGGGCTAGATTTCGCCTAGCAGTCGACTGATCGAGACCATCAGTCGACTGCTCCTGTAGCAGTTGTCTCACAATGAACCGAGCCACATTGGATAAGTTTCAACGGATAGACCATCAGTCGACTGATCGAGTCATCACTCGACTGTCAAACCCCAACAGTTGACTCTGGAACATTTTGTGGTCGCGACATCGACCATCGATCGCCGCACATAGTAGTCGATCGCCAATCTTTGATGATCGCTATTTCTTCCGATTAAACTCGATCGACTCCATCAATCGAGCGTAATATCACGATCGATAACCTCATCCATGAGGTTTTAACACCAAGTATGATGCCCTCACATACTTGCTAGACCACCCTTAGCCTAGACCTAAGCCTTCTAGCCACCTCCATCAGCCTCACGCCTATCGGATCCCTCTAAGTCATCCATGACTTGTTCATCCATACGCTAACCTTCAGGTGTTTCCATCGGCTATTGTCATGCTAAGTTGGTTTAAACCGCCAAGGCATATTGGGTTTACACTGCCAAGACTTCCGCTTGGACTTTACGCTGTCAACCATTGGACTTATGCTGGCAAGACTCCACCCTTGGACTTTACGCCGCCAATATCACCCCTTGGACTTTCCTTGCCAAATTATGTTTGACTTTCCAATTGCCAAGACCTATGCTTGGACTTTCCTTGCCAACCCATGTTGGGCTTTCCATTTGTCAAGACTCAAGCTTGGACTTTCCATATCAAGTACCCATGACTTGGACTTTCCATCATATGACCAATCCCATGTCAACCATATAGTCAAACAATGGTCAAACTATCATCAAACATCAAAATACCCCTCGAGTCAAACTCGAGTCCCGTCAATCATGACCCGGATCGATTGTACCAATAATCTCCCCAAAACATTGTCAAACATCAAAACACTACTCGAGTCCAACTCGAGTCTAGTCAATCGTGACCTGGGTCGATTGCACCAATAGTTGATTTAACTCGTGTCATCAGTAACTATCATCCGGGGATGGGTGATGTCTTTAATTTAGACTTGGTTGTTGTATCATCTTACTTTTCATTATATTACTATTACGGATTATATGTCTATACATGGTAGTGTGGGTTGTCGACAGTGTGTCGCTACGGACTGGAGGTCCTAGCATGGTCGATAGTTAGTTGCGTACAACTCTCTGTTGGATGGAGAGTGTATTGTGTATGTGTATATATGTTGGTTGTGCATTTATTTCATTTACATGCATGCTGGCGACTTGGTCTCCCTTGTGGTTAAGAGGGTCATCAGTCATCCTACCTCCACGACTACTCGTGGTAGTAGTAACTGGTATGAGGGCAGATCATCTGTTGTGCCGCACTCGACCACTCTTGATAGTAGTAGTTGGAATTGCGTGCAGTTGTCCTGTGAGTGTGGCACTTGACCACTCATGGGTAGTGTCAGTCGGAGTGGCCAGCAGCAGGGACCCCCGTTGTATATGTTGGTGCAATCAGCCTAGGTCATGATTGGCCGGACTCGAGTTTGACTCGAGTAAGTATTTTGATGTTTGACATGGATGTCTGACATATGTTGGGGAGATTGTTGGTGCAATCGACCCAGGTCGCATTTGATATTTGATGATGGTTTGACTATTGTCATGGTAAAGTCCAAGTCATGGGTACTTGGCATGGAAAGTCCAAGTGGGGCACTTGACATTGGGAAAGTTCAAGTCTTGAGTACTTGACATGTAAAGTCCAAGCATGAGTCTTGGCAAGGGAAAGTCCAACATGGGTTGACAAAGGAAAGTCCAAGCTTGAGTCTTGGCATTTGGAAAGTCCAAGGAGAATATTGGCAGCGTAAAGTCCAAGGGTGAAGTCTTGGCAGCATAAGTCTAATGGTTAACGGTGTAAAGTCCAAGCGGGAGTCTTGGCAGCGAAAGTCCAATGTGCCTTGGCGGTATAGATCAACTTAGCATGACATAGCCGATGGAAGCACCTGAAGGCTAGCGTATGGATGAACAAGTCATGGATGACTTGGAGGGATCCGATAGGCGTGAGGCTGACGGAGGTGACTAGAAGGCTTAGGTCTAGAATAAGGGTAGTCTAGCAAGTATGGGGGCACCATACTTGCGGTAAAACCTCATGTTTGAGGTGTATCAGTCGACTGGGACCTATGGGCAGTCGACTGGAGTGAGTCAACTAGGGTTTCGATCAGCGAGTGCCTAGCAATGATCGCGCCAGACGTGGGCGATCGTTGTGCTCGAGCGAGCCCGATCCGGTGATCACCGATCGGTGCTCGAGAATTCGGACACATAATGGAGTCGGACTCGACTGCTGGGGTTAACAGTCGAGTGAAGGCTTTATCAGTTGACTGATGTCCTATCCGTTGGATTTTTCCAGCGTGGATCGCATCGTTGTCTCACAGTAATAGTGTCATCAGTCGACTGATGGTCCCGAGCAATCGACTGATAGGTGAAATTTAGCCCAGACAACTTCTATAAAAGAAGCTCATGGAGGAGGATTTTGCAACCGGTTCTTGAGGAGTTTTGGGGCGATTTGCTATTGCAAATCAGGGTCTCCAAGTGCATTTCAAGCAACCATCAAGCAAGCAATCAAAAGAGCAATTGTAAAGTGTTATTTTCTTTACTTGTCGTGTATTTCATTTGTATCTTGCTTGTATTTGTTTCTTACTGTTGTAAGAGTTATTGTACGAGGTTTCTCCGCCTCCGACGTGTTGTCAAGAAGGAGTTTATTGTTTAGTGATGTTTGTGGCATCACTAGAGCTCTTTAGAGCTTGATCCGTAGAGTAGGAACCGTTCGATTCCGAACCACATTATATCTTGTGTAGTGTTTGTGATTGTGTCTCGTGTATTGTTATTATTATTATTCCGCTGTGTACTAATACGATTTGTAGACGCAATTGCGAACGAATTTCATCGACGCATCAAAACGCTATTCACCCCCCTCTAGCATCCATCGAATCCTCAACAATTGGTATCAGAGTTCGGGGCTCTTCTACGGACTAACCGTCGGAAGCAAAGACGCTAGAGGGAAAGATGGAAGTTGAAGAATAACTTGGATGAAACATCAATACACCGGTCCCGTATGCTTTCTATGGACGAGAGGGCTTCAACCAAAGAAAGGCAAGGATTGAAGATTTTTTGATGATGAGGGATTTTGAGGAATGATCCATCCTAATAGAAGGATTCCAATACCCAAGAGGACCCAAGGGAGGTTTCCTCAAGAAGAAGAGATGAACTGAAGAGCAAGTCCAAGCCTTCGAGAAAAACAAGAAGGTAGTCAAATTTATTTTTGATTTGATACTTAATGACATCTTGTGTAGCCTAGGGGATTGCATGGATGCCAATGAGCTTTGGAGGGAATTGGTAAAATTCCATAAAGACCCATCACCGGCTCAAGAAGAAGAGGCCGAAGATGAATCCTCGTCCTCACAATCAAGTGAGGATTCAAAAGTTGATAGAGAATCAACATCCGAGAAGGAAGAAGAGGAAGAGTTGGAGGAGACCTCAACCTCTAGGATCGAGGGGGAGGAGATTAGGGCATCCTCAACACCGGAGCAACAAGAAGAACCATCTACATCCGGTCGAGAGGAAGAGCAAGCTCACGAGACCCTTACCACCATCCTAGGCAACTTAAACATATCAATTCATAACAAAAATCATATCATATATTTTGAGTGTAGGGAATCCGGACACTACAAGAGTAAGTATCCGAAAAGAGTAAGGAAAGCTCCTCCGTCACCTAAAAATCAAGAAAAGTCAAAGGAAGCCGGTCCCCCAACCATCAAAAGCAAGGAGCACATCATATACTTCAAATGCAACCAAAAGGGGCATTATAGGAGTCAATGCCCTAGGAGGAGCAAGAAGGAGTCAACAATGTAGGGGGAGCTAAGGCAAACTCTAAGGTATATCCTAGTAATGCACCTTCTAGTTTTCATGTCAAAAAACATGCTAGAACTCATTTAAATACATTTGCTATTACTCATGAAAAGCATGCTAGAAACAATAAATATTTTTGTCTAGGTGCTAAGAGTGTTAATTTTTCAAATAAAGAGAAATTTGGGACTAATGTCCCTAGAAAAATCTTACCTAAGAAATCTATTATAAAAATTGAAGACCACCTAGATTTTAACTCCAAATGGACTAGACATATGCCTAGAAAGAACAATGCTCAAAGATTAAATCAAAATTCAAAAATTGGGCAATTAGAGTTTGAAAATCAAGCCTTGAGGTCAAGACTTGAGAAACATGAAAAGACCCTTGTAAAAATGACAAATCAAATGCAAAGGTCAAATGGTCAAACCTAGGGTCTAGAAGTCAAAGTCAAAACCTAAGGCATAGGAGACAAGATTCAACCAAGGGTAAGAAAGGTTTGGGTCACAAACCTAAGTCTAAGTTGACTTATCATAATGTTCCATTTGATTATGGAACTAAACCTAGGTCTAAGAAGACCAAGATCAATAGGGAAGTCATCCCTAAGGTTGACAAAGGTAGGTGCTTAGTGGTCAAGGTTTCTATGAAACCTAGGAAGACCACTAAGAAGGTTACTAGGGAGGCAATCCCTAGGGTTAACCATGGCAAGACCCAAATGACCAAGGCTAACAAGCCTAGAAGGGTCATTAGGAGGGTATCTAGGGAGGTTATCCTTAAGGAATACCTAATTAACCCAAGGAGCTCCAATAGGTATTGGGTTTCTAGGAGCGTAATCGATTCACGCTAGATGAGTTTAGGTGTGCCAACATTAAATGAAAGAGTAGTTAACCTAACCATGACAAAGGTGACACTTTAGAATATTTTCAAGGTTATGGATACCTTGGAAATAGATTTGAATTTAAATACTAAAAGATTTTAGGATGTGTCAATATATTTTTGGAATTATGAAAAATCAATCAAATTGACACAATTTAGGTTTAGAGGTTTTAGTGTGTCATTTTAGATTTTTTGCACACTTGAGGGATTAGTAGCAATATGACAAAATATATTTAACTATATCAAATGACAACAAATATTAAAAGTTAGGTATTATTATACCTATACCTTTTATTTGTCATGCCTTGTTTGCCATATAACATGCTATGACATCATGTTTATTTTTAATTATTTAATATGTCATGATAATGTTAGGATTAAGATTTAATGTCATGTGTTTTTAGATTATATCATATGCCATAACATCATGATCATTGGCCATGCTTAATTATGTTATTATTTATGCCATGATCATTCATGCATTTAATTTGATTAAAATTGATTTAAGGACAATGACATGACTTGGAGTCCCATTTATAAGGGAATCAAGTAGTGTTGCTTTAGAAAATGCATAAGCCTTAGATTAAGAAAACAAAACTCACATCTCACATCTAAATTAACATGTATGTGTATTTGTACACCCTAGATACATGTGAGATGCTAGGATATGAGTTAAGTTCAAGGTGCATAGCTTTTGCATCTAAATGAACTAAAATTCATCTAATCTTAATTGTGGATCATTGGAAAAGCTAGTGTACAAGTCATGTACATTAAGCTCAAGGAATATGATCCAATATATGTTTCAAAATCATTTCAAAATCCTTTTAAAAAACCTTGGTGAAGCCTATTTTTTGATAGCAATCACCATTGATGAAGTTGATACAAAGTAAGCTAAAACATTGAAGTTTTTCTTCATTTTTGAACTTTGTATCAATTTTGATATTTTATGGGTAAAATATTTTTTAAATATTTTTCACCCATTGTATTGGTCATAAGTATTATACGTATGAAGTTTCATGATTTTTCAAATTACGTATAATTATTTATGCTTTTCTAAATTTCATTTCTGATAACTGAAAATCGAAATTTTCAGTTATCAGTCGATACATAGTGGCGATCGGTGATATACCTGATGATCGTGATGTCCGATAAAGTCATTGTCAGTGATTTGGAAAAACAAGATTGTTTAGTCCGTTTTCAGCTACGGTAAAGTTTCCTAACCACTCCTAATCCTATGATAAGCTTTGGGAAGCATTATAAAGGATGAAAATCCATTGGATATGGATTATGAAAGTTGTTAGGGTGATGTATCAAATTTAAGGATGAGAAAATTCAATGTTGAATTTTAGACCTTAATTTTGATGTTTTAGAGTTCCTATTGGCTTAGGGACTTCCTAAGGACATTGTTGGTGCAATGGTCAAGGGAGAGCAAGCCTTTAGGGGGAGGTATCCATCATGGAATGATGGATATTATTTTTCCTCATTAGGGGGAGAAATGGGAGTTTGAGATACCCAATTTGAAAATTGGGAGAGTGTGTATGATTGTCTCTCTTGAGTGATATAAGACTTATCACTAGGAAGATTGTAGACATCCTACATTTTTTTGGACTAAAGGGGGAGATTGTAAGATCTTATTGGATATGAGACATTGACCTCTTTGGAGAGAAGCTTTTTGATATATGCCAAAAAGGGGGAGAATATTAAAATTACCAATTTGGGATAATTAGTAAGGGAATTTGAGTTAGGGGCCTAACTCAATGGTATTTTTGTCAAACATCAAAAATGGAGAGATTGTTGGTGCAATCATCCCAGGTCATGATTGACCGGACTCGAGTTTGACTCGAGTAAGTGTTTTGATATTTGACATGGATGTCTGACATATGTTGGGGAGATTGTTGGTGCAATCGACCCAGGTCACATTTGATGTTTGACGATGGTTTGACCATTGTCATGGTAAAGTCCAAGTCATGGGTACTTGGTATGGAAAGTCCAAGTGGGACACTTGGTATTGGGAAAGTCCAAGTCTTGAGTACTTGACATGTAAAGTCTAAGCATGAGTCTTAGCAAGGGAAAGTCCAACATGGGTTGGCAAAGGAAAGTCCAAGCTTGAGTCTTGACATTTGGAAAGTCCAAGGGGAATATTGGCGGCGTAAAGTCTAAGGGTGAAGTCTTGGCAGCATAAGTCCAATGGTTGGTGGCATAAAGTCCAAGCGGGAGTCTTGGCAGCGTAAGTCCAATGTGTCTTGGCGGTATAGATCAACTTAGCATGACATAGCCGATGGAAGCACCTGAAGGCTAGCGTATGGATGAACAAATCATGGATGACTTGGAGGGATCCGATAGGCGTGAGGCTGACGGAGGTGGCTAAAAGGCTTAGGTCTAGGCTAAGGGTGGTCTAACAAGTATGAGGGCATCATACTTGGGATAAAACCTCATGTTTGAGGTGTATCGATCGGCCCAGGACCTATGGCGATCGATTGGAGTGAGTCGACTAGGGTTTATTGCGGGAGTGCCCTAGCGATCATTGCGGAAGGAGGCGGTCATTGTTGGCTCAGCAATCGTGATCTTGTGATCGATCGTGCGGTGCTCGAGAATTTGGGCGCGAATGGAGTCGGACTCGACTACTGGGGTTAACGGATCGAGTGAAGAGCTCTGTCGGTCGTGATGTATGATCGATCGTGATATCCTATCGATTGGATTTTTCGGCATGGATCGCCGCATTGTGTCATTAGTTGGTGATGGTCGGCGATCAGCGATAGGCGAAATCCAGCCCAGGCAGCAGATATAAAGGAAGCTCGTGGAGGAGGATTTTGCAACCGGTTCTTGAGGAGTTTTGGGGCGATTTGCTGCTGCAAATCAGGGTCTCCAAGTGCATTTCAAGCAACCATCAAGCAAGCAATCAAAAGAGCAATTGTAAAGTGTTGTTTTCTTTACTTGTTGTGTATTTCATTTGTGTCTTACTTGTATTTGTTTCTTACTGTTGTAAGAGTTATTGTACGAGGTTTCTCCGCTTCTGACGTGTTGTCGAAAAGGAGTTTATTGTTTAGTGATGTTTGTGGCATCACTAGAGCTCTTTAGAGCTCGATCCGTGGAGTATGAACCATTTGGTTCCGAACAACGTTATATCTTGTGTAGTGTTTGTGATTGTGTCTCGTGTATTGTTATTATTATTATTCTGCTGTGCACTAACACGATTTATAGACGCAATCGCGAACGAATTCCATCGACGCATCAAAACGCTATTCCCCCCTCTAGCAGCCATCGAATCCTCAACAGTGTAGCTTATAGCTCTTTAATTTATCGCTACTTATTCATACTGTCCACTCGGCCACACGAGAGCAGTGGTTGTTGTTGAGTTGAGAGCGTCATGCCGCTACCTAGGCCACACCGGGTCGTGGTAGCGGTGTATTGCATGCATGACCATGCATTTGCATCACATGTATGATTTATATATATATATATATATATATATATATATATATATATATATATATATATATATATATATATGAGTGTGATCAGTATATATAGATACAATCTGTATATATATTCTTGTTGTGATGTTGCATTTGTTTAAGCTATGCTTGTTGCATATGTTTGTTCATCATTTGTCATATTATTTGCATATTCTATACTGTGCAAGTGGAGTACATATGCGAGTTGGATCGCATCATTGCATACATTCGATCGGCCATGTCATGGTATAGATGTACGTGTTCGTTTATGTACTTGTTTATGTTGGGTTTTTCCGAGCTACAAAAATCGCTTTTTGCGTTGCAGAAACCTCGGAACCCCCGGCCACGGATCCGTGCGAAGATGAATTAAAACAAAAACATGTATGTGCTTATATAAAACCCTAGATCTACCTTAGATCTATATGATAAGGATGTTACCCTCGTAGCGATGCCCTTCGCTTATCCCGCTCGTTCAAAAGCTTCGCCGGAACTCAAGAGCGTCAAGTGCACATTCCTCTATTGGTATCCACACAAGCAAAAGGTGGAGAAAAGCAATCTTGAGTGTGCTAGCACTCCTTAGATGCTCGGCAATATGAGGAAAAAGAGGGAGAGAGTTTGAGGGAAGTTGATTCAAGGAAGAAGATGAAGTTGTGTATAACTCACTAAATGAATTCCCACATCTAATGGGGTTGGCCGGCCACATTATGGCTTGGGAGGTTACATGCATGCATGTAACTCCAATGCCTCTTGGTCTCCCTCATGATGTGGCACCAATTGACAAAGTCAATGATGATGTGGAGCATCATCATTGGCCGGCCATGCCATGTCATCATCATGACATGACATTTGGTCAAGTCAAACTTGACCTTTCATCTTCTCTCTCAAGTCAAGTCAAACTTGACCTCTAATCTCCCATGGTTGATCAAATCTAACCACTTGACTCAAGTCAATTTAATTTAGTGAATCTCTATTCATTAATTTAAATTGATTTGATGAATCAAATCTAAATTAGACTCATTCAACACTTGAATCAACTTGAGTCTAACTCAATTAGTCTAATTTGGATTACTCTTAATCCAATTTGGTTCATCCCATGAACCTAATCCTCATGGTTCATCATATGAACCTAATCTCCATCTAATCGCTCTTATGTGTGACTATAGTTCTTAGAACGCCGGGCAATGTCCCTAAACCGATTTAGGAACATAAGCAATGAGCGGTATCTAGCAACACATCATTGCTACCCAAGTTACCAGAATGTTGAGCTCCAACATCACCTTTGTGACTACTAATTGTGACTCTCACAATATGTGACAATGTCCCTCTATCCTTGACATCTAGATTGACCAATCGAGGCATGACCGCTGTAATCCTGCATATCTAAATCTTGAACTCCAAGTAGACTCACTCTAATCAAATGATCTCAATATCTCATATTGACTCATTTGAGTATGGTCATGCACTTCATGGTCTCACTCTATCAAGAATATCGATGTCACTCTCGTCATATAGGAGGGATAGATCCCATCTACATCACTCACATCCCTCCGCATAATTTGTTACATACCCAGTAATCGCCTTTATAGTCCACCCATTTACGGGTGATGTTTGACGAAGCCAAAGTATGCAACTCCTTATGTAGGGAACCATGGTGACTTCAGGTCTAAGGACTAATAGTCATACTAATAGCCACATGAGAAAGTATATGACATTTATATAACGATCCATGATACTTTCTCATGGCGGGTTATTCAGTATACATTCTCCAATGCATACTCATGTGTCAACTTGATATCTCATATCCATGACTTGTGAGATCAAGTCATCATGTTGACCTACATGCTAATCTCTACGCATTAATATTATCCTTGAATGTTAATACTCGACTAGGAATGATTAAGAGTAGTATTCTCTATATCATCTCATTATCGATTCAACCAATCGATTGATATAAATAAGAACCTACTACTCAAGGACATTATTATATTTAGTTATTTGGCACCAATATAAGTAAATATAATAACCATGCCTTTATAAATAGGAATATGATACAATAAAGTCCATACAACAATCATCACATGATTGACTCTAGGGCTTTCACTAACAATCTCCCACTAGCACTAGTGCCAATCACCGTAGTATCTAATACCCAATGACCTAGTGTGACCATCATGCTTTTTCTGTGCCAAAGCCTTGGTCAAGGGATTTGCGATGTTAGCCTCTGTGGGTACTCTGCAAATCTTCACATCTCCTCTATCGATAATCTCTCGAATGAGATGGAAGCGTCGTAGTATGTGTTTGGTCCGCTGGTGTGAGCGAGGTTCCTTAGCCTGTGAAATCACTCCATTGTTGTCACAATAGAGCTCTATAGGATCTGCAATGCTAGGAACCACCCTAAGCTCAGTAATGAACTTGCATATCCAAACTGCCTCCTTTGTTGCCTCAGATGCAGCGATATACTCGGCTTATGTTGTAGAATCATCAACTGTGTCCTGCTTCGAACTCTTCCAGCTCACAGCGCCACCATTCAAGTAAAATATGAACCCTGACTACGATCTATAATCATCCTGGTCAGTTTGGAAGCTGACATCACTGTAACCCTTTACAGCTAGCTCCTCATCGCCTCCAAATATCAAGAAATATTCTTTAGTCTTTCTCAAGTACTTAAGAATATTCTTGACTGCTATCTAGTGACGCTCACCTGGATCTGACTGGTATCTACTCGTCATGCTCAAAGCATACGAGACATCAGGACGAGTACACAATATGACGTACATGATAGATCTTATAGCAGATGCATAAGGGATCTTATCCATGCGGTCTCTCTCCTCTCTAGAAGAGGGACTTTGAGTATTCGAAAAACTCACACCATGTGACATCGGCAGAAGTCCCTTCTTGAAATTCTGTAAGGCAAACCGTAGTAATACCGTGTCAATGTATGTACTCTGAATTAGGTCAAGCAATCTCTTAGATCTATCTTTATAGATCTTGATGCCTAGAATACAGGCTGCTTCACTTAAGTCCTTCATTGAGAAGCACGTCCCGAGCCAAGTCTTCACAGACTGTAGCGAAGGGATGTCATTCCCAATGAGCAGTATGTCATCCACATACAATACAAGGAAGACGACTGTATTCCCATTTACCCTTTTATAGACACAGGGTTCATCTTCATTCTTGATGAAACCAAACTGTTTGATCGCATCATCGAATCGAAGATTCCAACTCCGAGAAGCTTGCTTTAGCCTATAAATGGACCTTTGCAGCTTGCATACCTTCCCAGTATGCTGTGGATCTACAAAACCCTCAGGTTGTGTCATGTACACATCCTCGAGTAAGTTTCCATTCAGAAACGCGGTTTTGACATCCATCTGCCAGATCTCATAATCATGGTATGCTGCAATAGCAAGCAAGATCCGAATGGACTTAAACATCACCACTGGAGAAAATGTTTCATCATAGTCAATACCATGAATTTGCTTAAAACCTTTAGCCATCAATCGACCCTTATAGGTATGCGTAAGTCCATCCATGTCAGTTTTTCTCCTAAAGATCCACTTACACCCAATGGGTTTGACCCCTTCAGGTGGATCAACCAAAGTCCATACTTGGTTGGTGTACATGGATTCCATCTCGGATCTCATGACCTCTAGCCATTTCTCGTAACTGGCTCATCACAGCCTTCCTCGATAGAGGTAGGCTCATTCTCAATGAGCATAACGCCATCACGGTCGACAAGAGAAATGAGTATCTCTCAGCCGACGACGCATCTCTATCGACTGCAAGAGGTAGTTCATGAATGTGGTTGTTCCACAACTCTAGGCAACAACCTCATCACCCACAACACTTTGTGGTTCCTGTTCAACCTCCATCAAGGCCTCAGTGCTATGGTCCTTATCTTGAATTTCTTCAAGATCGAAGGTACTCCCACTAGTTTTTCTAGAAACAAAATTCCTTTCTAGAAAAACTCCGCTGCCACAAACACTTCAGGCCGACCGAAATGTAGAATAATATCCCTCAGTATCCTCGGGATATCCAACAAAATAGCACCTATCGGATTGGGTCCTATTCGAGACTGACGTCAACGAAGCCTCACAACCCCAAATCCTCATAAAAGACATCTTGGGATTTCTCCCCGTCCCATATCGATACGTGTCTTTACGATAGCCTCGATGGTACACTGCTGGGTAAAGGTTGTTGTGTTCAGAGCATATCCTCAAAAGGATATAGGAAGATCTGTGTGACTCTCATCATAGATCATACCATATCTAATAGTACGATTCCTCCTTTCTGATACACCATTCCACCGTGGTGTTCCAGAGGAGTGAGTCGATAGAATCCCACACTCACCTAGATAGTCACGAAACTCATCGACTAAGGTATTCACCACCTCGATCCGATCAAGTATCTTAATCTTGCTAAGTCGGTTTTGTACTTCATTCTTGAATTCTTCAACTTTTCAAAGGATTCGATTTATGTGTCATAAGATACACATAATCATATCTACCAAGTCATCAAGAAATGTAATGAAGCACCAGAATCACCTCTAGCAAGAATATCGAAAGGACCACATACATCACTACGTATAAGTCCTAACAAACTGTTGCTCTTCACGGTCCACTAAAGGGAGTTCGGTCATCTTGCCTAAAAGGCAAGACTCGCACGCCTTATATGATTTAAAATCAACGAGTCTAGACCCATCCCATGGAGCCGTAGATAAGCGACTCTCATTTATGCGACCTAAGCGACAATGCGCTAGAGATAAGTTTCGATTCAACTCATTCGACTTGAACCTCTCGTACTTATGTTATAGTAGAGGGCTCTCTAAGTCTAGAAAGCAGAGTCCGCTCATTAGAGGTGCACTACAATAGAACATATCATTTAAATAAACCGAACAACATTTGTTCTTTATTATAAATGAAAAACCTTTCTTGTCCAAACAAGAAATCAAACGATGTTCTTAGTTAAGGCATAATACATAACAACATTCATCTAATTCTAGTACAAGCCTGAGGGCGTAGATAGATCATAAGTTCCTACAAATAAAGAAGAACCCTTGCTCCATTGCCTACTGTAGGTCCACCTCGCCTTTGTCAATGCCTCGCTATTTCTCAAATGACATCGGTATAAATGTGAGATGCACATCCAGATCTAATATCCATGATGAAGAAATAGATAGATTGACTTCTATAACATTTATACCAAGCAGAAGTCTCACTTCTTTCTTCTTAAGATCTTCCGTAAGTAAGCTCATAGCTACGCTCAAAGGTCTCACTTCCTGCAGCGAAGCAAGCCCCTTCCTCGCTACCCTCCTTGGGTTTAAGTTCTTTTTTCGCCCTTGCTTGGGACTTTCCCTTACCTTTAGGCTTGCCTTCTTTCGTGCACCATCAAAATGGTGTCGATTTTCCTTCTAAGGTTAAGCTCTAGCTTCAACATGCCGAGCATCTCAGCAAATGACTTATCAATTTCATTCATGTTATAATTCATGACAAATCGATCAGGTCAGGCAAAGATTGCAAGATTAGGTCAAGGCCAACTCTCGCCAAGTGGGAATCCCACCAGTAGGTTTTCTACGCATCTAATCATCTTGAGTACATACGACCTACGGAGTCCCATCTTGCATTTTGGACCCAAAATAATGCCTTAGAGACTTCATATCTCTCATGCCTTGCTTGTCCTCGATATAGTCGACGAAGATGTCCAACCATATCATAAGCATTCATGAACTCATATCGCTTCAAACTCGTAGTTCATGGTCGCGAGCATTAGACATAACACATCTAATGCATCATCTCGATGCTTCAGAAGCATCTTTGTCACCATGGCAAGGCAAGCAGGAGGTGCCTCCGAATGGGCCGCCAGACATACAACTTCCTTTCGGGTGAGAACACTCGTGTTCCCTGCATCACCCCAGGAAATTCGCTCCATCGAGCTTCTTCTCAAGGGCGTAACGCAGAGAGAGTGTTCGTGTTTTACATAGTTATCTACAACATACAATGCAAGAATTAATATCATATTCCTTTTATCATTTAATTAGGCCTTTAATCAAATGACGCTCCCATCAATTATAGGAATTTTGTAGAATCGAGTTATGGATGTGGTCAAACCACATTACTATATTCATACAAACTAGCTATAATTTTATGCGGACAAGATTCACATCATACTAAGCCTCGAGTTAGCTTCAAGCAAATCGCCAAGACTTAAGACGACGGTGGGTAACACATTACCGATTACATCTCTATGCAACTCTTGTTTATAGGATCAAGACCCACATTTACAAAAAGACCTTGAGTTAGCTTTGGCTAAATCGCCAAGATTTAGTGTAAATGCGATCTTAACCTATCTTTCCAACGATTGAATACGCCTATAGTTCTACTCTCGATCCAATTGAGTTAACTAGTTTTGCTCAATCTAATCGAGCTTACTCTAACCCAAATGTGATAGGGACCAAGATTGTCCCTCCAAGCACCCTACCAAGATAATATGCTGCTCGCTGCATTCAACAACAACAAATGATCGAGGTAGTGATGGGTATCAAGGCTCTGAGTATTTTCGAGTTGATTCGATTATGATCTAATCTAATCGTAATGTGTATCTTATACGATTTAGGCCTTTATTATCCTATATTAGCCACATACATACAATCATTATTCTAGCATGCATCATATACATACAAGAAAATTATCCTAGCATGCATCATATACATACAAGCATTATTCTACTAGCATGCATCACATACATACAAGAAAATCAAATATATATATATATATATATATATATATATATATATATATATATATGTTTAACTCATGATGTAGTCATGGCCTTCTACTACGATCTTCTCAAGTCAATGAGAAGATCGGACGGCCAACCTAAGGCTAGCGGCTTCTCAAGCGCGCCTTTCGACCGCCATGTGTCGTCGTCAAGACCCTTCTCGTAACCCCATCTTCAGTGGACTTTCCACCGCTCCATTTTGTACATTACAAATATGAAACTCGAGTTATATTCGAGTCTAAAACTATTTACAACTAGAATATCAGAAGAGGTACGACGCACGTCGCATACACTATACAACACGCATTAACTACAAAATGGCACGCAGTCAGACATGAATTACAACACACATAATCCAATCAAATTGGGGTTATTGGGCCACGACAATCATGAATTATACATAATTCTAAATTATGTATTTTTACGAAAATTTCTATAATTTTTATATATTTTTTAAATTTATGAGTCACTAACGGTCCCCGCTAAGCGGTTTAGCGCGATCAAGGGACAAGGCCCCTTTCGGGATAGGGCAGTGCCCTACCGCAAAAATGAACTTCATGAGTGTCCCTTGATGATCTTACAAAGAACTTAAGTCAGTCCCAAAAACCTAAAGCGAGAACTCACGCTGGAGAGTTTTTCTCGAGTTGAACCTACAAGTGTCCCATCACTGTGCCGATTCTTCGAGAAAAATACCCAAAAATTCTATAAAAATAGGAAATTTACAGAAACATATAAATCTGTAATTTTTATATCTAATACAAAAATTAATAAAATGAAACACATACATGCGCAGACGTGGCTCGATACATCATTGGTTTTCCGAGCCGCAAAATCGCCATGCGAAACCTCGAACCCCTACCACCGGATCCGTGCGAAGATGAATTAAAACAAAAACATGTATGTGCTTATATAAAACCCTAGATCAACCTTAGATCTATATGATAAGGACGTTACCCTCGTAGCGACGCCCTTCGCTTATCCCGCTCGTCCAAAAGCTTCGCCGGAACTCAAGAGTGTCAAGTGCACACTCCTCTATTGGTATCCACACAAGCAAAAGGTGGAGAAAAGCAATCTTGAGTGTGCTAGCACTCCTGGGACGCTCGGAAGACGAGGAAGGAGAGGAGAGAGCTGAGGAAGTCGATCCAAGGAAGAAGATGAAGTTGTGTATAACTCACTAAATGAATTCCCACATCTAACGGGTTGTTTACTACCATTATGGCTTGGGAGGTTACATGACGTGCATGTAACTCCAATGCCTCTCGTCTCCCTCGTGATGCACCAATCGAAAGTCAATATTGATGCTGAGCATCATCATCGTTGCCACGCCATGTCATCATCACATTTGACATTTGGTCAAGTCAAACTTGACCTTTCATCTTCCCTCTCAAGTCAAATCAAACTTGACCTCTAATCTCCCATGGTTAATCAAATCTAACCACTTGACTCAAGTCAATTTAATTTAGTGAATCTCTATTCATTAATTTAAATTGATTTGATGAATCAAATCTAAATTAGACTCATTCAACACTTGAATCAACTTGAGTCTAACTCAATTAGTCTAATTTGGATTACTCTTAATCCAATTTGGTTCATCCCATGAACCTAATCCTCATGGTTCATCATATGAACCTAATCTGACTTACAGGTTCGTAACGCGCAATGCCCCTAAATCGATTTAGAACATAAGCAATGAGCAGATCTAGCAATACATCATCAAGTACCCAAGTTACAAGAATGTTGAGCCCAACATCACCTTGCGGACTACTAATTGTGATTCTCACACATGTGACAATGTCCCTCTATCCTCGACATCTAGACGACCAATCGAGGCATAGCATCGTATAATCCTCTGACAATCTAAATCTCAACTCCAAGTAGACTCACTCTAATCAAACGAGCTCAATATCTCATATCAATTTATTCTACGGCCATACACTCGCTGGTCTCACTCTATCAAGAATATCACGTCACTCCCATACATGGAGGATAGATCTCATCTACATCACTCATATCCCTCGCATAATTTGTTACATACCCAAGAATCGCTTTATAGTCCACCCATTTACTGGCGACGCTGACGAAGCCAAAGTATGCAACTCCTTATGTAGGGAACCATGGTGACTTCAGGTCTAAGGACTAATAGTCATACTAATAGCCACATGAGAAAGTATATGACACTCATATAACGATCCATGATACTTTCTCATGGTGGATCATTCAGTATACATTCTCCAATGCATACCCATGTGTCAACTTGATATCTCATATCCATGACTTGTGAGATCAAGTCATCATGTTGACCTACATGCTAGTCTCTACGCATTAATATTATCCCTGAATGTTAATACTCGACTAGGAATGATTAAGAGTAGTGTTCTCTATATCATCTCATTATCGATTCAACCAATCGATTGATATAGATAAGAACCTACTACTCAAGGACATTTATAATAACCATGTCTTTATAAATAGAAATATGATACAATAAAGTCCATACAACAATCACCACATGATTGGCTCTAGGGCTTTGACTAACAGTTTATATGTTGTTCATATAGTAGTGTGTTGATTATAGATATAGTATTGCTCCTTTATGTTGTATGTGGTATATGTGTTCAGGGTGTATGAGTTGTATCGTTGCAGATCCTCAAGTATGTCAGTACCTTACATTACGTTATGTACAGTTGATCAGTTGGTTTGGTATATGCACTAATTAGTATTATACTGATAGTTTCGTTGTTTCCTTTAAGACTGTAAACTTGTTGATCTCCCTCGGTATACTCATTCATTTCCATTTGTATATCTGTTGCTCTTCATACTTTATATTTGTTGATCATGCACTATCTTTTATATTACCGCTAAGTTTTATACTCACTATCACATACCCTGAGTTTTTTTGTCGCCCAGGTAACAGGTAGAAGATTCCTTGGATGCTCGGAGCACCGCCAGATGATCCCATCTCACCTTGAGTATTTGGATTGAAATTCATATTGGTGTTGTATATTTTGGATTTTTATCCTATATTTTTTTCGTTGTTTGGTAATCGGTTATGTTGTTATTGGTTTCGATCATGTTTTCTTGTTGTGTTAAAGTCGTACCGGTACGCATGTATTTTAAGTCTTTGTAATTTTATTATTGTTGGTGTATTCCACTGTGACTTTGGTTATATACTGCTATATGTTGTATGGTTGTGGCCGGAAGGCTTTGTATCAAAAGGAAATTGTATCACGTACAAGGGAGATGCTGTCCAATTTTTGGGCTCGGCATACTCTCGGGGCGTGACAAAAATAATCCCAATCAAAAGGTGGAGGAGGTGGAGGGGGTGGATGACCCATGTTCCAAGATCTAAAAAACTCCATCATCTCTCTACACCTGGAACATCTGCATCATCTCAAGATGACGAGCCTGATGCTGCTGCTCCTGGCACTGCATCGCATCCTCCAATCTGGATAACCTCTCTGCTATAGTAGGAGGTGTTGGAATCCCAAGAAAAGGTGATAGACTGTCGAATCTTGGGGCTTCCTGATGCTCAGACTCGGAGTGGTGCTCGGGGTCAATATCAGTCTCAGGCTCCTGCTCCAGCTCAGGCTGGGGCTAGGGTTAAGGACCATCTTTCTTCCATGTAAGGACATTATTTTCATCTAAACCTATTTTAGCTAAACCAAACTATCTAGAACCTATCATGTCATACTCAATAAGTTGTTTGATGTTACTTGTGGTAACATCAAACCCTAATGAGCCTAGTAAAGATGTGATGACATGGCAGTAAGACAAATGTGCCTTCCTGCTAGTAACTAACCTAGAATGATGAATGATGGAATGAAACATCTATAAACTAATGTCTAAATCTAATCTATGACTAAGTGCATAAAGTAAAAATGAATGATAGGGGTGCATCATAGCGATGCCCCTAGTGGTGAGTGGCAGAATGCAGTTCACTATGACTCGGTACAGGGCATAGTCCTGTACTCGGAGTCTAGTGGAACTGAAGATACTCACAGATGGAGTTCTCTCCTCACCAAATATATGCATATGTATTCTATCTAATGTAATGTGCAAGTAGGGGTTACCGTACGATAACTCCGTGGATGGAAAGCATGCAACCAGACATGATGAATGCATGAGTCCTAGATGCTCTCTCAACATAGAGGGGGTAAAGATAAAATCCTTATCCTGTACTCTAATCGAATATGTAAGATCATCAATTTTACTAAAATTATTGAAAAACTTTGCACATACATCTATATTAATAGAGTTTTTACAATAAACTAGTTTCTCTAATCCGTAATGTGTTGTTATGACTTCTATACTAGGCATGCATGAGTTACTAAAAAATGATCTACTAATGTATCTAGTAGGCATGAGAGTATAAAGGGTGTTCTCAAATCTAATCCTATGCCCCTCAGTAGGAAACCTAATGTCCATGCACGGAGTAGATGACTCAACCTCAACGGCTCTTCTTTTACCCCTAATTAAATTGTAACTATTTAATATTTATTGAAAAATAATTGAATTTAGGGTTTAGAATTATTGCCTCAGCATTGTAGATAAAATTATGAAGGAGATATGATGACCTAGACGCTTCGAAAGGATGAAAATAGGGTTTTTGCGATGGGATGAGGTGGTGATGAGTAGATTTGGCTCTGCCCTAGCGTTGTTCTTATAGACGGAACCCAGTCGACTGAAAATAGTTAAGTCAACTAAATTAGAGTCGACAGGACTTGTTTCAGTCAATTGTAATTAATTTTACCATTTACTGCGATGCCTAATTCTTATCTATCGTCGTATTTCAGTCGACTGGAGTTGCGTTTTACCTTTCTGAGGTTTTGAGGCAACTGAAATTGATTCAGTCATCTCTTGCCGAGTTGATTGGAAATGTTCCAATCGATTGAATTCGGTTATTTTTAATTTTGGTTAATTTTTATGTTTAATTCGATTTAATTGATTTTATTAGGTTAATTTTGTTGATTCACTTAATTGATTTGAGTTGATTAAATTGGTTGGATAGAATTGATTAGATAATTAAGTTTAATTTAGTAAGTTAATCAAGTTTTGTTTAGTAGGTTAATTAAGTTTAGTTTAGTTTATTTGAGTAAGTTTATTTAGTTTAGTAAATTAATTTAGTTTAGTTTAGGTAAATTTAGTTTAGTTTAACTAAATTTATTATGTTTAGTAAATTGTATTAAACTAATTAAACTTAATTAAATTCTAAATCATCTAACCCAAGCTAGATTTTCAATACACGTTACTCATATGGGTTTTGTGAGATGAGGATTTTTGTTTATCTTAATTAATTTAATGAACAATTTTAAAATTTTTAAACTTGTGTTAGATTCAGGCATGGCTTGAGCTAGTCAAGTAAAATTTTCCAACATTGACTTCCAAGTCGTGGCGAGGCACACGGCCTTCTTGGATATCGGAGCAACGACCACTTCCTAGACAAAATCAATGAAGGAATCAAGTACTTGACTCACTTTAGACAAAGCCTTGATCTAACTAGTTAAAGACTTAGTGAGTTAACTTCGGTCAGTTCTACTCGACTTAGTGCACCAGGTCATGGCGAGGCACATGACCTTCTTGGATATCGGAGCAAGGACCACTTCCTAGACATGCACTTTGAAGAGCTTCCCTAACTTACTATCAGTTCACTTCGTCTTAGTACTAGGTTGTTCAAGTTTAAACTACTTTGTTTCATATCTAGTCCAAAGCAAGCAAAGTAAATTAAAATATGCAAGAGTTTAACTAAACAAGGAAACAAGCAAAGTTTTAGCTCCCCCTAAGTCATAGCTAGGTTGAGTTTTGTTCACTAAGTGAACTTGATTCTTGGTAACCCAAAATTGATTTGGGCCAACTGTTAGTAATATATGAGAGATGTCCTAAGACAATCGCCTTATGTTTGAACCATTTATATGATAAATGAAGATTCACTATTTGAGTATATATATTTTCATGTATTTGATTAGATCTTAAACTCATTTACTGAATGTCCACGATACGATTCACAACATGAGAGAATTTGTGATTGGATCACAACTAGTGAGTATCTTTACATGTGTAATTGTGATGTATCAGAATTATCCCTAGTCGATGAATTGATGGATTTGGACACCATCAATTATGTCGAGACTAGCACGAGGTATACTCCTTGGTATATCCAAGCAGCTGATTCTCACTGGCTGGAGACATTGTGATGTCCGGAGTAATCGTGGATGGTAGTTATGATAACTAGTTCATTGGAGTGACCAACCGTTAGACTTCATATGGTTCTATGCAAATATAGATATGTCAATGAAGTTCTTACTGCAGCTTAAGTGCGATGTTCCTTTGACTTGCGGTATTCAAGTCATCTTGATTATGAAGACTTATGCTTTGATATCTTAAGCAAGCATCTCTGAGGAGATGTGGACCCGAGATGATTGGGTATAAGTCGAAGTGATCGAAGGTGTTTGAATAGCCTATAAAGGATTCACCACTCCTTGCGAGGAGATGTATACCCATGGTCTCTCGTCGAATTGTTACTAAAGTCTTTGGCCAAAGCATTACATGTTTAGAGTAAGGTACTCTTCGATACATGTGCAGTAACTAGAATCCGTAGGACGAGGAAATGATACTTGGGCTAGGTGTGACGTAGTCAACCTAGTGGGGACTGACACTATAGTGTTGGAATGTATACTGAAAGCCTAGCTTTTTTTGTATGAACATTTTATTTTGAAATAAGAATCGCATGATCATTATTTGCATTTTATATATTCATTATATATGTGTGCATATTGTCTAATATTTTACATTGTAGATAACATGGTGCTTGGTGTGGCACAGAAGATCATGTTATCAGTACCTTGTAAAATATAAGTAAAGGCTCACAACCAAGATGGTTTTGGACAAACCATTGGCATGGTTGTAGTGTAGCTTGGTATTGTTTTATCTTGAACATAGAGTTACACTAGTACACTTAGGTATATTGAGTAGGACCGACATAAAGGTGATTCAATTTAGTACTGACTATATAATTGAATCGGACCTCGGATATTATGTTGTACATGCTCTTAATCCCGATATAATAACGGGCACATGTACTTAGTATTTATTTCTTTGATTTACCAGTGGGTGAGATTTAGATGGATTAAATCAATATGCCCGGTAAGTTGGGAAATAATATTATTTACATGGTGTGCCGTTGATTATAGGAGAAAACCGTGTCCTATATATTAGGTTGATGATGTCCCCTTGAGGAGCTCATAAGGTTCATCATGTAAACCCAGCTGGTTGACTTAGTCAACATGATGATAAAGTTGAGTGGTACTACTTGAGGAATTAGATGTTAATTAATTGATGGTCAGTAAATCAATTAATTGACGGATATTCGATATCTTAAACACGGGGAGATTAATGTACAAATAATATATGGAGCCCATATTAATTCATGGGGGTTGGTGAGGTAGTTCAATGATGATCCTTTAGTGGAATAGAACATCATTGATGGATCAAGTTTGTGTGGTTCCGATCCATCGGGTGGCCAAGACCCAACTCCTCCTTATGGTCCCTATCATAGCCTAATATAATCCTTGTGAAGTCTAGATCCAAGAATGTAAAACAAAACCTAGAACCAACGGTTGGGATTAAATCCCTAGATCCGGTGGTTGGATGAAACCCTAGAACCAACGGTTGGGATTAAATCCCTAGATCCGATGGTTAGGATAAAATCCTAGAATCGACGGTTGGGATTAGATCCTTAGATCCGACGGTTGGGATAAAACCCTAGATCCGACGGTTGGGATGAAACCTTAGATCTGACGGTTGGGATGAAATCCTAGATCCGATGGTTGGGATTAAACCCTAGATCCGACGGTTGGGATAAAACCCTAGATCCGACGGTGGAGATTAAATCCCTAGATCCGACGGTGGAGATTAAAGGAGGCTTAAGCCTAATTATATAAATAGAGGCTTAGGTTGGGCGGCAAGATTGGATTGAAAGAATTAGGGTTTGGCTCTTGGAGAGGTGGGCGGCTAGGGTTTGGAGAAAAGTGGGCGGCAACTTCTTCTTCCTTCTAGTTGTTGCCGGCGCCCAACTTGCACCATCAATACTTGGCCGCCGCCCAACCTTAAGGTCTTTCCCTTCTTCCTTGGCCGGCGGTTCTCCTCCCATTGGTGGCCTGGTCTCTTCCTCCTCCCTATCTCAAGTGGCAACTCTTCTGAAGTTTGGGCGCATCATCCATTGCTCCTTGGCCGGCGGTTGCACCAAATTCCCTAATTTGGTGGCCGGTTCTAGATAGGAAAGGTATTTGCGAGTTCTTCTCTTTGTTCGTAGCGGACAAGGTAGAGAAGAAAGCGATCTAGAAGGCTTCTACTCGTGGAGGAACTTCGTCCACACGTCGTCCACGAGAAGGATAGGACATACGGTAGAAGATCGTGAGGTATAAAGTTATTTTAACTTTATGTACAGATCTGAGCATGTTCTTATTTGTTTTGATTATGCATGTGTGTGTCTGAATATATATTGTATAATCATGGACCCCGAAGACAAACACAAAAACCGGCGATCCATCCGTCGTCTCTTCCGTGGCTAACCAACTAGAAGAGTTGTGTTGCTTGAACAACTAGTTTGTTCAAGCGACCACTCAAGTTGTTAGCACGACGACGAAATGATGTTGTTAAGGAAGCTCATCCCATCCGGATAAATCCTTTCATTAGTGAAAATTTTAATCCGGGGACATGGGAGCCAATGAGCCTCCGAAGCATCCATCGGTTTTCGGTTTTGTGTGTTTAGGATTCGGTTAATTTTTTATGCATTTTTCATATATTATATGTGCCGGACAATAGTAGGATATGTGTAGTTTAAGTCTTTGGTTGCAGGCATAAGATCCGACTATTATGACCATGTGTGTGTATGTGAATGGATGTGTGTAAAAAATTTATTATTTGAATCCTCGGGGTTGATGAGGCTAGATTAGTATTTAATTTTTGTAATTAAATACGGCATTGTTTAGCTGATCATTTTAGTTTACTTTCGATCTAGATTATTTGTACACTCTTTCGTGGAGTATATGATCGATGGATGTAAATAAAATGATTTATCTCGGCTCGGAACTCTTTGGTGACTTGCGCACGGGAAAAGATGGAGCGGACGAGGTGGCGACACGACGGGATGCATATTGGAGGACAATGCCATAATAGTTGGAAAAATTCTATTTTTTCCATATTTATTGCTTATTTGTTTTATATGCATGTTGTGTATGTTTAAAATTCCTCGATTGCAATTTACTAAGTGGGAGAGGGATATTTTAATTAATTCCCGTGGCCTCCATTACAATTTGACGTGTGATGCAAACAAACTTGTGTGTTGGCTCTGAGTGCCTTCCTCCTTGCGGACGGGTTTGTTTGCGGATCACTAGGTCAAATAATGGTTATAGGAAATTATCTAGGAGCATGTGTACTTCCACATCGGTAAGGCACATAATCCGAAATAATTTCCTCAGTATCGTGTAATGGTGCACACTTAGATACAAATAAAGGTATCCTCCCCATCGGAGTCACCGCTTATTTGTAGGGCCAAAGAGGAACCAACTATTAATTTTATTTGTCAAAAAGTAAGGTTGACAAGATAATAAAATTAATGGGTAAAACCTCCTCTTACAAATGTAGAATTCGTATACGTCCACACTGCGTGGCATGCGACATTCTCGATGATTTGAGGTGTTGGTTGATTTCGGAATTTTATTGTTTTGAGGAATCAATAATATTTGAAATCTAATATTTTGATCATTGTGATTTTTAGGATTTTCAAATGGCTTTCAACCCACTTGTTGTGATTTTAAAAGAAAACAAACTTACTGGTCCAAACTACATTGATTGGAAAAGAAACCTGGATATTGTCTTAACTGTGGAAGAGTACAAATTTGTACTCTTCGAGGTCTGTCCTCCTATGCCCTCAGATGACTCTGATAAAAAGGAGATAGAACGTTATAAGAAATGGGTTAAGGCAGATGAGATGGCGCGGTGTTACATTTTGGCATCTATGTCAAATGTGCTGCAACATCGCGATCGTGCCATAGCCATCGCTATGACATGATGTTCAATCTCAAGGAACTTTTCGACATCGTAGTAGGGCTAGGCAGAGGCTATGAGAAACTTGATGACGACCTCCATGATCGAGGAACACCGTTAGATCATGTTCTCAAGATGATGGCTCATCTTAATGAGATGGAAGTCCTAGGAGCCGAGATCGATGGGGAAACCTGTGTCGATATCATTCTCCGCCGCCTAGAGTTTTGAGCAGCCCACCTAAACTACAACATGAACAAAAGGTTGTATTCGGCTGAGCTTCCGATGTAACTCCAAAGTGCAGAGGGACTTTTTCGTCAGAGTGCTCAAGCCATGGTCGCTCAGAAGGTTTCTTCCTCTAAACCGAAAGGTAAGAAGAAGAAGAAGCAAGGTGGAGCGAAGAAGGTGGCAACAGGACCTCAGGCAGGAGTGAAGAAGCCGAAAGGAAAGTGCTTCACTTGCAAGCAGACTGGACATTGGAAGGCGGACTGTCCTCGCCGAAAGAACAAAGGTATATCTTCTTGTTTAGTTGTTGAAACATGTTTAGCGGTGTTATCTACCAGTGCCTGGTGTGTAGATACAGGAGCCACTGATCATGTCTACAATACTTTGCAAGGGTTCCAGGAAACCCGACGACTAGCTGAGGGAGAGATTACCGTCTTCATGGGCAATGCTTCAAAGGTGGCTATCAAAGGGGGAGACGCTTATTTATCTTTTGATAGGAATAAATTTTTGGTTTTGAGAAATTGTCTTTATGTACCTACTTTTAGAAAGAATTTAATTTCAGTTTCTAAATTGTTGGATGGATATTCGCTTTTAATGACAAGGTGGTTATAAAAAGGAATAGGGAGATTATCTGTTCTGGTACATTGGTTGGCAATTTATATACTCTTGAACCAAAAACTCCCACGATGCAAATAGAAGTAAATAACTCATCTTCTAAATCTAATAAGAGAAAAGAACCTTCGAATGAACCAAACATATCTTTGCATCTAAGGCTTGGTCATATTAACCTAAGTAGAATTCAAAGGTTGATAGTGATGGACCTTGGGTTCATTAGTGGTGGAGGATCTCCCAACCCGCTAATCTTGCTTGGAAGGTAAATGACCAAGAGGCCTTTAAGGCCAAGGGTATAGAGCCAAAGATGTGTTAGAATTGGTTCATTCTGATTTGTGTGGTCCTATGTCTATCCAGTAAGAGGTGGTTTTGAATATTTTCGCCTCATTTATAGACGATTATTCAAGGTATGGATACATTTACTTGATGCGCCAGAAGTCTGAATTCTTTGACAAGTTCAAAGAATTCAAGGCTGATGTGGAGAACCGTCAAGGTAAAAGTATAAAGACATTACGATCTGATCGTGGTGGCGAGTACCTCTTGGGAGAGTTTAGCAGTTACTTATCAGAGGCTGGGATTCAATCCCAATTGTCTGCACCTGGCACACCCCAGCAGAATGGTGTGGCAGAGCGAAGGAATAAGACTCTTATGGAGATGGTCAGATCGATGATGAGTTATTCGAAGTTACCCGCTTCGCTCGGGTATGACCGATACGCAATGTACACTCAACTTGGTTCCATCTAAATCGCACTTCTACCCTCAGAATTGTGGACTGGGCGAAAAAAGCCTAGTCTCAAAACATATTGATATGGGGAGTCCAAAGATGTACCAAGGCCGATGGCCGTAAGTCGGAACCTCGCATGTAAGTACGCATGTTTGTTGGCTACCCTAAGGGAACGAAAGGTGGTTTATTTTATAATCCTAGAGATCAGAGGGTGATCGTTAGCACGAACGCCAGATTTCTAGAGGAGGATTATGTAATGAACCACAAGCCCAAGAGTAGGATTGTTCTTGAGGAGTTAACAGGGGAAGTCCCGACTTCAGTACCACCGGTACAAGAGGAGACACCACAAGTCACTGCACCGCGTGTCACAGAGCATACACAGGAGGCACCTCGTCATAGTGGGAGGGTTGTTAGACAACCCAAGAGATTCATGTTTTTGGGAGAGTCTTCGGACTTAGTCCCCGTGAACATGAACCCGATCCTGGACATATGACGAGGCAATCCAAGATAGAGATGCATCTCGCAAAGTGCGATGAATCTAGATAGAATCTATGGATTCTAATCAGGTCTGGGAGCTAGTAGAGCCACCCGATGGTGTAAAAACCATTGGATGCAAGTGGATCTACAAGAGAAAGAGAGGTGTAGACGGGAAGGTTGAGACCTTCAAAGCTAGGCTTGTTGCGAAAGGGTATACTCAGAAAGAGGGTATCGATTATGAGGAGACCTTTTCGCCAGTAGCTATGCTTAAGTCTATCCGGATTCTCTTATCTATAGCTGCTCATATGGATTATGAGATTTGGCAGATGGATGTCAAGACAGCTTTCCTTAACGGAAGTCTTGAGGAGAACATCTATATACGACAATCAGAGGGATTCATTGCTAAAGGAAAAGAGCATCTTGTATGTAAGCTTAATCGGTCCATTTATGGATTGAAGCAAGCTTCTAGATCTTGGAACATCCGCTTTGATGAGGTAATCCAGTCATATGGATTTATTCAAAGTCCGGATGAGCCTTGTGTATACAAGAGATGTGACGGAAATGTAGTGGTGTTTCTTGTACTATACGTAGATGACATTTTGTTAGTTGGCAACAATATCAAAGTGTTATCAGACGTAAGGGTATGGTTGTCCAAACAGTTTGATATGAAGGACTTGGGAGGAGTAGGACACATCCTTGGGATCAAAGTTATAAGGGATCGCAAGAAAAGGATGTTGTGCTTATCCCAAGCTTCATACATTGACACTATCCTTGCTCGTTTTAGCATGCAGAACTCCAAGAAAGGTTTTCTACCTTTTAGGCATGGAGTTCCTTTATCTAAAGAGATGTGTCCCAAAACATCAAAGGAGATAGAGGACATGAAGGCGGTTCCTTATGCTTGGCGATAGGAAGCCTTATGTATGCTATGCTATATGCGAGGCCAGGATATACCTGCTGCAGTGGGCATGGTTAGCGAATATCGAGTAATCTGGCGAGGACATTGGGTATGCGGTAAAGCATATATTGAAGTACCTGAGAAGGACTAGGGATTATATGCTGGTTTACCGGGCAGATCAATTAGTCCCTGTTGGTTACACGGATTCGGATTTCCAATCAGATAGGGACAAGAGTAAGTCTACCTCGGGGTTTGTGTTTACTTTTGGAGGTGGAGCCATAGTATGGAGGAGTGTCAAACAGAAATGCGTAGCGGACTCTACCATGGAAGCTGAGTATGTGGCAGCCTCTGAGGCAGCCAAGGAAGCTGTATGGCTCAGGAACTTCTTCATGGACTTGGATGCGATTCCTGGTTTGCCCAGAACTATCACAATTTATTGTGATAACAGTGGTGCAGTTGCAAACTCGAAGGAACCACGAGCCCATAAGGCGAGTAAACACATAGAGCGCAAGTACCACCTCATACGAGAGATCGTAAAGTGAGGAGAAGTTGCTGTCGCCAAGATTGCATCAGAGGATAACCTGGCGGATCCATTCACTAAGGCCCTTCCAGCGAAAGCGTTTGATAGGAATGTGGAGGACATGGGGATCAGATGTATGGCAGAGTGATGACAGCATAGTCTTTTAGTATAAGTGGGAGATTGTTGAAATGTATACTGAAAGCCTAGCTCTTTTTGTATGAACATTTTATTTTAAAATAAGAATCGCATGATCATTATTTGCATTTTATATATTCATTATATATGTGTGCATATTGTCTAATATTTTACATTGTAGATAACATGGTGCTTGGTGTGGAACAGAAGATCATGTTATCAGTACCTTGTAAAATATAAGTAAAAGCTCACAACCAAGATGGTTTTGGACAAACCATTGGCATGGTTGTAGTGTAGCTTGGTATTGTTTTATCTTGAACATAGAGTTACACTAGTACACTTAGGTGTATTGAGTAGGACCGACATAGAGGTGATTCAATTTAGTACTGACTATATATTTGAATCGGACCTCGGATATTATGTTGTACATGCTCTTAATCCCGATATAATAACGGGCACATGTACTTAGTATTTATTTCTTTGATTTACCAGTGGGTGAGATTTAGATGGATTAAATCAATATGCCCGGTAAGTTGGGAAATAATATTATTTACATGGTGTGCCGTTGATTATAAGAGGAAACCGTGTCCTATATATTAGGTTGATGATGTCCCCTTGAGGAGCTCATAAGGTTCATCATGTAAACCCAGCTGGTTGACTTAGTCAACATGATGATAAGGTTGAGTGGTACTACTCGAGGAATTAGATGTTAATTAATTGATGGTCAGTAAATCAATTAATTGACGGACATTCGATATCTTAAACACGGGGAGATTAATGTACAAATAATATATGGAGCCCATATTGATTTATGGGGGTTGGTGAGGTAGTTCAATGATGATCCTCTTGTGGAATGGAACATCATTGATGGATCAAGTTTGTGTGGTTCCGATCCATCGGGTGGCCAAGACCCAACTCCTCCTTATGGTCCCTATCGTAGCCTAATATAATCCTTGTGAAGTCTAGATCCAAGAATGTAAAACAAAACTTAGAACCAACGGTTGGGATTAAATCCCTAGATCCGGTGGTTGGATGAAACCCTAGAACCAATGGTTGGGATTAAATCCCTAGATCCGACGGTTGGGATGAAACCTTAGATCCGACGGTTGGGATGAAATCTTAGATCCGATGGTTGGGATTAAACCCTAGATCCGACGGTTGGGATAAAACCCTAGATCCGACGGTGGAGATTAAATCCCTAGATCCGACAGTGGAGATTAAAGGAGGCTTAAGCCTAATTATATAAATAGAGGCTTAGGTTGGGCGGCAAGATTGGATTGAAAGAATTAGGGTTTGGCTCTTGGAGAGGTGGGCGACTAGGGTTTGGAGAAAAGTGGGCGGCAACTTCTTCTTCCTTCTAGTTGTTGCCGACGCCCAACTTGCACCATCAATACTTGGCCGGCGCCCAACCTTAAGGTCTTTCCCTTCTTCCTTGGCCGGCGGTTCTCCTCCCATTGGTGGTCGGTTCTCTTCCTCCTCCCTATTCTCCAAAGTGGCCGGCGGCAACTCTTCTTGAAGTTGGCCGGCGCATCATCCATTGCTCCTTGGCCGATGGTTGCACCAAATTCCCTAATTTGGTGGCCGGTTCTAGATAGGAAAGGTATTTGCGAGTTCTTCTCTTTGTTCGCAGCGGACAAGGTAGAGAAGAAAGCGATCTAGAAGGCTTCTACTCGTGGAGGAACTTCGTCCACACGTCGTCCACGAGAAGGATAGGACATACGGTAGAAGATCGTGAGGTATAAAGTTATTTTAACTTTATGTACAGATCTGAGCATGTTCTTATTTGTTTTGATTATGCATGTGTGTGTATGAATATATATTGTATAATCATGGACCCCGAAGACAAACACAAAAACCGGCGATCCATCCATTGTCTCTTCCGCGGCTAACCAACTAGAAGAGTTGTGTTGCTTGAACAACTAGTTTGTTCAAGCGACCACTCAAGTTGTTAGCACGACGACGAAATGGTGTTGTTAAGAAAGCTCATCCCATCCGGATAAATCCTTTCATTAGTGAAAATTTTAATCCGGGGACATGGGAGCCAATGAGCCTCCGAAGCATCCACCCAACATATAGACCATGTCCTGAACCAAGTGGGTATAAGATGAGTGAAGGGAATGAGGCACGAATCATTCTAGCTGCTGAAGGGTTTCAGAAATAGTTCTGGATCAACCGTTGATCTTTTCGGTTAATTGGACATTATGATGTACTACTATGTGTCACTCATGATCGTTCTATAATTAATGGTTAATTATAGATGACCAATATAAATCGAGAACCTATTTGGTCACACGTACAATGAGCGTAATCCGAAGGATTTAAAACGAGCTTGAGAATGAGATTCTTAGACCGAGAGAAACTAGGTTTGGTTGGACCAAACAAGGAGCGAGCATGAAATCGTTTCAGTCGCAATAGAAGCGTGGATGGGCCGTGTCTTACGAAGACATGATGGATGAATCAAATTGGTTTGGTTCTAATCCAATGGTGAAGAATAAACCAAAGGGGTTTGGTTTGTTTTAAACGAATGAACCAAAGTTGGTTCAGTTCGTTTTAACTTAAAATAGACCAAATCGATTTGGTTTATTTTAACTTAAATTAATGGAGCGGGTTAACGGGTTTTTGGTTATGAACCAATAACCATTAGGAGAATTTGTTCTCTATAAAATAGGGCTTAAGGGTTTTGAGAAAGCTCCAACCCTAATTGTGCCACCCCTCCCTCTCTTCTCCTCTTCTAGCCGGCGCCCAACCCCTTGTCGCCGCCCATCCCTTGTGCCGCCGTCCAAGTTGTTTCCGGCATCCAAGCTCCTGCCGGCAATCCTCCGGTGACCCTCCGGTGATCTTCCTTGGCTCCGGCGATAAGGTGAGCATCTAGCTTTCCTTATTTGGCTGGCACAAGTTCTCCACCAAAGCTGTCCAATTTTCTGGACAGCTTGTTTTCTTCTTGTCGGAGCGTCGTTTGGACGATGTTTGGAGCTTTGACAGAGGCTACCTTACCGGGGATTCGATCTCCGGTAATCCTTATAGGTGGAGGACGAAGGATTCGTCAAACGGTAGACGAATACCTTTTCGGAGAAGTGAGTTTTAGGGACTCGGTTTTGAATCCGAATTTTGATTCGGATTGTGTTCTTCTCTCGATCACATCGTCTTCGACACGAGGCTAATGACTCGTACGAAGACGAGGCTCATGACTTTGTGAAGTCATCCCGAAGATACTCGACGTGGATTCGGATAAAGGCGATTCTAGCAAGGGTCGCTCCGGTTGATGCCTTTACCGCTACACGTGATACGTCAGGTATACGTAGAATAATTTCCTTTTATTGCAAAATTTGAAACTACGATTATGTCTACACATGTTGTACTATACATGCGTGTGGTGTGTGTGATGTAATAAATTAGATTTATTGCTTTTTATTTCTTCCGTTGCGCATATGTTTACGAAACATGTTCGAACACACACTCACTGCGGTGTCGGAAACCCAACACCAACTTGGTTGACTAAGCTAGACTTAGGAACCCATGCTTGGACTCGATTCTTAGTGTTTCGGCTAAGTAATGACATGTATGATTTATAGGAGAATCTAGCTTTGTGTGCAAGCTCGGACTTGTTGTAAACGGCTCGCTGAGATCCAAGCATCATGTTGAGATACTTGGAACCCAAAGTGAACCTTTCCAATGATCCGGTTAGATCTTCTACTTGTTTTTTTAGGACTGAATTCTCTTTCTCCTTCTTTGCAACTTGAGCTGAGTCTCAATCCTTAGTTTGGAAAGTCGAAGTCTTCAAGTTGACTTGCTCCTTAAGTAGTTGAACTTCCTTAAGAAGCGAATCGACTCGATTCTCGGACTTAGCTAACTTCCTACCTAGGCTTGCAATTATATTGTACAACTTATCTTCTAAGGGAGAAGTTACCTCGTCTAGTCCTTCTGAAACGGATGTGGATCTGTGGCTTCTCTCGGACTCAGAATCGGATTCGTACTTGGAACTTGACTTGGCTTCGGAGCTTGAATCAGCCATGAACGCCACAAAGCTTCTCTTCGTCTCTTCTGCGTTCGACTCATCTGAGGATGATTCATCCCAAGTTGCCTTAAGTGCTTTCTTCTTCTTTTCCTTATTTGGTTTTTCTTCCTTTTTTAGATTCACACACTCAGATTTGTAGTGTCCTTTTTCGTTGCACTCGTAGCAGGTCACTTCCGATTGGGGTCTCAGTTTGTTGTCGATGACTCTCTTAGCATCCTTCTTTGTAAACCTCTTTCTCCGGTTGAACATCTTCCGGACCATGTTTACGATTTCTTCTTCTCCGTTTGGGTCCGATTCCGACTCGTCTTCGGACTCACTTCTCGCTTTTCTTTCATTTTTGGTCGAACCTGCCACTAAAGCAATACCATTCTTGGTTTGACCCGAGTTAGCTTGTTCATGTAGTTCAAGTTCGCAAAATAATTCGTCTAGTCTAATTGTGGAAAGATCCCTGGAAACCTTATTGGCATCGACAATGGATGTCCATAAGGCGTTCCTTGGGAATGCCTTAAGTGTATACCTAATTATGTCCATATTTTCTATTTGGTGTTCTACTAAATGTAATCCATTTAAAATGTCTTTTATTCTCGTATGAAGTTGACTAACATTTTCATTTTCGTTCATTTTACAATTAAATAATTTATTTAGTAACATGTCCTATTTAGCTATCCTAGTGTCATTTGTACCTTTATGCGATTCAATTAATTTATCCCATAATTCCTTGGAGTTTTCGAATGGACCCACCCTATTGAGCTCTTATTTGGTAAGTCCGCATTGCAAGATATTAAGCGCCTTGTAATCGACTTAAGCCCAATTTCTATCGTCCGCGATCTATTTTTTCAGTTCTAACAACTCATCTGAGTCGTCTATCGGAGCTACGAACCCTTTCCTAATCGAAAACCAAGCCTCTAGGTCGGTTTTTAAGTAACACTCCATTCGCCTTTTCCAATAGGAAAAGTCCTTTCCATTGAAGAGAAGAGGGTGAATAATGTTATACCCTTCTAAGTGTGACATTCCTAAATAAATATTTTAATAATAGGTTTTTAATTAAAGTTGAGAATTATTCCTAGAGTTATTTAAATTAAATAATATTGTGCAAAAATTAAATTTATACTGAGTCCACAAATTAATGGAAAATTTATTCTAAGTTAAAAGGAAATATTATTCTAGAATAAAAATTAAACTAAGTGCAGAAATTAATTAAATATTAATCTAATGTAGAAAATTAATTAAATTTAATCTAAATGCAGAAAATTAATTTGATTATTCTAAAATATAGAAAATTAATTTGATTATTCTAAAATACATAAAATTAATTTAATTATTCTAATATGCAGATAATTAATTTAATTATTCTAAAATATAGAAAATTAATTTAATTATTCTAAAATGTAGAAAATTTATTTAATTATTCTAAAATGTAGAAAATTAATTTAATTATTCCAAAATATAGAAAATTAATTTAATTATTCTAGTGCTGGAAAAATATTTAAAAATTATTCTAGTGTTGAAAAAATAAAGAAAATTATTCTAATGGTGGAAAAATTAAAAAAATTATTCTAATGTTGGAAAAATAAAGAAAATTATTCTAATGCTCTCGATGGTGGTTGTACCAAATTTGGAGGGCCTCCACTCTGATACTAATTGTAGGATCGCGACACTCCAAGAGAGGGGGTGAATCTCGAAGGTTAAATTTTTTTTTTAAATTTTGTTTTTTTTAAATTTTGAAATTAATTAAGTGTATGCTGCGGTAATAAAATGGAGACAATTTCTTTTACTTGGTTTACAACCCTAACTGGGTTGCTACTCCAAGGCTCGTAGCTTTTCCGAGAGCTACCTGGATGGGCAATCACTATATACCCTCCAACTCGAGAACTCTCGACTTCGGAGGGTTTCGCTTTTTACAAAAGTAATAGATGGGTAACACACTACCCTCTCTTGACGTTAAGTACACAAGCGAAAATAAGTATAGGAATTAAGAGCTAATTATACCGACACTAGTAGGATCTTTGAAGTAGGCACGGAGTGTCAGAAAAGCATCTTTATGTGGAACAAAAGCTCTTGTGGACAAGAATGAATAGAGGTGGCACTTCAACGTAGTAGTTGAGTTTATGTCGGAGCTAGTCAAGCATTTGTTTTATAAACCTTTTCTAGTCGACTGGAATGCCCTCCAGTCGACTCCACATCGGCCCGTCGATATAGAACTTCTGGCCTTCCAGTCGACTGAATACTCTCCAGTCGACTCCAGGTCACCCGACTCCGCATTGGGAAGTTTGCCACTTCAGTCGATTGAAACTCCCCAGTCGACTGAAACTCTTTCCAACTGCGATGCCAGATCTTCGATTGATCACCAGCTAATCCTGCCAAGTGTGTATCCAGTTGACTAAATCAAACCGAGTCGACTGAACCTCAGTCGACTGATCCCTGCAAAATGAGATTAGGACAAATAGATAAAATCAAATATGATAGCAGTAGTAATACTGCTCAATCTCAACTTCTAAGTCCCACACGAACTTTTCATTGGATCGACGCCTAGCTTTGTCCCCCTACAGAGGACTCGGCCTTACCTCTCCACTCGAGGCTTACCTGTCGATTGCCTGCCGGACTTACCACTCTTGACATCCGATCTAACCCACCAGGGCTTCCACCAGTTGTCCGGTCTACCTGACCCAGCTGGACTTTTTTGTTAGGGCAATCAACCCGTGATATGGTTTTGATGTGTGTGGCAAAGGGTTTAAGTTAGGTTGTTATTATGACTTTATATGTGCGTTGGAGTCTTGTAGGACTTAGTAATTCACACATGGAGCCTTGGCGAGTTTCACCTCTCATGACTCGGTCCTTGAGTCGGTGAAGGATGACTTTGCGGAAGTCGTGTGCTTGGAGCATCCGAGGGACCGCCGGACGAGGAGCTTGGAGTGAAGCCGGAGGAAGTAGACTTCAGGGCGAGACGCGAAGGATGGCACTGCAGAACTGTGCACTTGGCGCATCCGAGGCACGTGGCCGGACGAAGACAACTTCGAAGGCGAGGGACTCCAAGGGATGAGAGTGAGCGAATGTAACCGAGGAAGGAGTAGTGCTCGTAGGTGAAACTTGGCCATTTGGCTAAGTGTCGGATGAGGTTTTGCCATGAAATGGCGATCATGTGTTAAGACTATCGCGCTTGCTTAGAGCCTGTAGAAGCTCCGATGATCTCCTTTGGGTTCGGCAATAAGGTGAGCTTCAACCTTCCCTTTTGGCCAGCCCTTTTTCCTCCACCAAAGCTGTCTAGTTTTCTAGACAGCTTGTTTCCTTCTCATTGGAGCATCGTTTGGACGACGTTTGGAGCTCCGACAGTGGTAGCCTTGCCGGGGATTCGATCTCCGATAATCCTCATAGGTGGAGGACGAAGGATTCGTCAAACGGTTGACGAATACCTCTCCGGAGAAGCGAGTTTTTGAGGACTCGTTTTGGATCCGAATTTTGATTCGGATCATGATCTTTTCTCGATCACATCGTCTTCAACACGAGGCTAGTAACCCGTATGAAGACGAGGCTCGTGACTTTGTGAAGTCATCCCAAAGATACTCGGCGTGGATACGGATAGAGACGATTCTAACGAGAATTGCCTCTATCTGTATCCACGCCGAGTATCGTCGGGATGACTTCACAAAGTCACGAGCCTCATCTTCGTACGAGTCACTAGCCTCGTGTCGAAGACGATGTGATCGAGAGAAGATCACAATCTGAATTAAAATTCAGATTCAAAAATGAGTCCCCAAAACTCGCTTCTCCGGAGAGGTATTCGTCAACCGTTTGACGAATCCTTCGTCCTCTACCTATGAGGATTAACGGAGATCGAATCTCCAGTAAGGTAGCCACTGTCGGAGCACCAAACGCTGTCCAAACGACGCTCCGACACGAAGGAAATAAGCTGTCCAGAAAACTGGACAGCTTTGGTGGAGAACTTGCGCTGGCCAAATAAGGAAAGCTAGGTGCTCACCTTGTCGCCGGAGCCAAGGAAGATCACCGGAGCTCCTCCGGCAGCAGCTAGACGCCGACAAGTGGGGAGAACGGTAGCTGCTAGATGCCAGCTAGAGGAGCTTGGGTGGTGGTGGGCGGCAGCAAGATGTTGGGCGCCGGCAAGACAAGGAGAAGAGAGGGAGGGGGCGACAAGATTAGGGTTAGGGCTTTCACAAAACCCTTAAGCCCTATTTTATAGAGAACAAATTCTCCTAATGGTTATAGGTTCATAACCAAAATCCTGTTAACCCGCTCCATTAACTTAAGTTAAAATAAACCAAACCGATTTGGTCTATTTTAAGTTAAAACGAACCGAACCAACTTTGGTTCATTCGTTTAAAACAAACCAAACCCCTTTGGTTTATTCTTCACCATTGGATTAGAATCAAACCAATTTGATTCATCCATCATGTCTTCATAAGACACGGCTCATCCACGCTTCCATTGCGACTGAAACGATTTCATGCTCGCTCCTTGTTTGCTCCAACCAAACCTAGTTTCTCTCGGCCTGAGAATCTCATTCTCAAGCTCGTTTTAAATCCTTCTGATTACGCTCATTGTGTGTGTGACCAAATAGGTTCTCGGTTTATATTGGCCGTCTATAATTAACCATTAATTATAGAATGATCATGAGTGGCACCTAGTAGTACATCATGATCCCCAATTAACCGAAAAGATCAACAGTTAATCCAGAACTATTTCTGAAACCCTTCAGCAGCTACAATGAATCGTGCCCCATTCCTTTCACTCATCTTATAGTCACTTGGTTCAGGACATGGTCTATAGTGTCAGTCCCCACTAGGTTGACTACGTCACACCCAGCCCAAGTATCATTTTCTCATCCTACAGATTTTAGTTACTACACATGTATCCAAGAGTACCTTACTCTAAACATGTAATGCTTTGGCCAAAAACTTTAGTAACAATCCGACGAGAGGCCATGGGTATACATCTCCTCGCAAGGAGTGGTGAATGTTAGGACCTGTGCGCCCGCTAGAGGGGGGGGGGTGAATAGCGATGTGTTCGTTCGCGTGATCGTCTCTAAAATTTCGTTAGTACGCAGTGGAATAGTAATAATAAAAGCAATAACGAAATGAAGCAATCACACACGAACACAATTGTTTAACGTGGTTCGGAACAACACGGTTCCTACTCCACGGATCGGGTTCGTACGAACCCTAGCGATGCCAATCACACACCACTATAAAACACTCCTTCTCGGAACAATCCGGAGGTGGAGAAACCTCGTACAAGATGATTACAACAATAATCAAATAACAACAAGTAAATAAAATGAGATACAATGCAATATAAGTAAAGAAAATGCTTTACAAATGCCTTTCGATTGCTTGCTTGTTGATCGCTTGAACTGTGGTTGAAGACCCTGATTTGCAGTAACAAATCGCCTCAAAAATGTCCAAGAAATCGCTGCCAAAAACCCTCCCATCGAGCTCCTTTTATCCTTGCGCGTGACCTGGATTTTCGCCTATCAGTCGACTGCCATAAGTCACCAGTCGACTGATGCCATTGTTGTCGTGAGACAACGGCTCAATCCACACTGAAAAAAACACCAACGGATCTCTTGGCGATCATGCCAACATTGGCGATGGATCGCCGGTGCATAGTCATCGCCTATCGGCTACGGAGCATTACGTGCTCGTGGCTAAACTAGCGATCGGCTGCCCTTGCGGCGATCGGCCCAATGAGCAATCGATCGCGGAGCGGTTTAAGCTCCAATGGCGGCAATGAACTCAAGTCGACTCACGACAGTCGAACCGGCCATAATGCCAGTCGACTGACAACCTCAAAAATGAGGTTTTAGCCCAAGTATGGTTCCCCCATACTTGCTAGACCACCCTTAGGCTAGACCTAAGCCTTCTAGCCACCTCCATCAGCCTCACGCCTCTCAGATCCCTCCAAGTCATCCATAACTTGTTCATTCATCGCGCTAGCCTCCAGGTGCTTCCCTCGGCTATGTCATGCTAACGGTGTCTACACCGCCAAGGCACATTGGACTTACGCCGCCAAGACTCCGCTTGGACTTTACGCCGCCAACCATTGGACTTATGCTGCTAAGACTTCACCCTTGGACTTTACGCCGCCAATATCAATCCCCTTGGACTTCTCAAATGCCAAGACTCAAGCTTAGACTTTCCCTTGCCAACCCATGTTGGACTTTCCATTCCAAGTACTCAAGACTTGGACTTTCCCAAATGCCAAGTGTCTCACTTGGACTTTCCATGCCAAGTACCCATGACTTGGACTTTCCCATAGTCACATGGTCAACCCTAGTCAACCATCAAAGTCTCCCTCGAGTCAAACTCGAGTCCGGTCAAACTTGACCTGGGTCGATTGCTCCAACAATCTCCCTAACATATTAACCGACATCAATGTCCAACATCAATGTCAAACCACTTTGTCAAACATCCTATGTCAAACATCAAAACATCACTCGAGTCAAACTCGAGTCTGGTCAATCGTGACCTGGGCTGATTGCACCAACAATCTCCCCCTTTTTGATGTTTGACAAAACAAACTTTGAGTTAGGCCCCTAACTCAAATTCCCTTACCAATTTTCCAAATTAGTAATTTTACTCTCCCCCTTTTTGACATACATCAAAAAGATTCTCTCTCCAAGGAGGTCAAAGTCTCATGTCCCAATGAAATCTTACAATCTCCCCCTTGGTCCAAAAATACCTAGGATGCCTACCATCTTCCTAGTGATAAGTCCCATATCACTCAAGAGAGGCAATCCTATACTCTCTCCCAATTTTCAAATTGGGTTTCTCAAACATCCCATCAATTTTCCCAATTGATGATACTCTCCCAATAACTTCTCCCCCTTCAAGAAAAGAAACACATCCATCATCCCAAGATGGATAACTCCCCCTAAAGGCTTGCTCCCCCTTAACCATTGCACCAACAATGTCCTTGAGAAGTCCCTAAGCCAATAGAAACTCTAAACCATCAAAATTATGGTTAAAAATTCAAACTTGAACTTTCCACACCCTAAATTTGATACTTTGACCTAACACCTCTCCTAATCCATATCCAATGAATTTTCACCCTTTATAATGCTTCCCAAAGTATATCCTAGGGTCAGGAGTGGTTAGGAACCTTTACAATGGCTGAAATTAGGGTAAACAAACCTTGTTACCCCGAAATCAGACTGGCAATGACTCTAACAAGAATCGACGATCACTTACATCACGATCGCTACGCGATCGATGATAAATTTCAATTTCAAATTTATCGAATCGAATTTTGAAAAGTCATAAGTAATTCTACGTATTTTAAAATTAGTAAAAATTCATACGTACATTACTTATAAGCAAAACAATGGGTGAAAAATATTTGAAAATTATTTTACCCATAAAATAGTGATTTTGATACAAAACTCAAAACCATTGAAATTTTCAATGTTTTGACCCTATCTTGTATCAACTATATCAATGATGATTGCTATCAAAAGATAGACTTCACCAAGGTTTTTCAAAATGATTTTAAAATATTTTCAAAACCTTATTTTGGATCATATTCCTTGGGCTCTATGCACATGACTTGTACACAAGCTTTCCCAATGATCCACCAATTATATAAGATGAGTTTGAGTTCATCTAGATGCAACAACTATGCACCTTGAACTTAACTCATATCCTAGCATCTCACATGTATCTAGGGTGTATAAATACACATACATGTCAATTTGATGTGAGATGTGAGTTTTGTTTTACCTAATCTAGGGTTTCATGTATTTTTCTAAGGCAACTCTACTTGATTCCCTTATAAATGGGACTCCAAGTCATGCCATTGTCCTTAATTCAATTTTAATCAAATTATCATAAATGCATGAATGATTATGGCATTAGAAATGATATAAATAAACATATGCTCATAATCATGATGTCATGGCATAAGATGAAATCTAAAAACACATGACATTTGAAACCTTAATCCTAAACATGAACAAGACATATAAAATGATTAAAATAAACATGATGTCATGGCATGTTATATGGCAAACAAAGCATGACATATAAAATATATAGGTATAGTAATACCTAAATTTTAATATTAATTGTCATTTGATATAATTAGATATATTTTGCCATATTATTATTAATCTCCCTAGTGTGCCAAAAATCCAAAATGACACACTAACCTCTAAACCTAAATTGTGCCAATTTAATTGATTTTTCTTAATTTCAAAAGTGCATTGGCACATCCTAAAATCTTTTAGGATATTGATTCAAATCTATTTCCAAGGTAACCATAACCTTGAAAATATCCTAAAGTGCCACCTTTACCATGGTTGAGTTAACTACCCATCCAATCAAGGTTGGCACACCCTAAACCCACCTAGTGTGAATCAATTACGCTCTTAGGAACCCAAAATCTATTTGAGCTTCTAGGGTTAATTAGGTATTCCTTAGGGATAACCTCCCTAGATACCTTCCTAATGACCCTCCTAGGCTTGTTAGCCTTGGTCATTGTGGTCTTACCTAGGTTGACTCTCGGGGTAGCTCCCCTTGCAACCTTCTTAGTGGCCACCCTAGGTTTCCTAGAAACCCTAGCTACTAGGCACAACCTTTGGTCAACCTTAGGGATGACTTCCCAATTAACCTTGGTCTTTTTAGACCTAATTTGTGTTCCATAATCAAATGGAACACTATGATAAGCCACCTTATGCTTAGGTTTGTGACCCAAACCTTGCTTACCCTTGGTTGACTTTTGACTCTTAGGTCCTAGGTGTTGACTTTGACTTGGACCTTTAGACCCTTGAAATTGATTTTGTATCTTGTTTAGGGTCTTTTCAAGTTTCTCAAACCTTGATCTCAAAGCTTGATTCTCTAGTTCTAATTGCCCAATTTTAGAATTTTTATTTAAATCTTGGGCATTGGACTTTCTAGGCATATGCCTAGTCCATTTAGGATTGAAACCTAGGTGCTCTTGCACCTTTCTAATGGTCTCCCTAGGTAAAATTGGTCTAGTGTTATTTGACCTAGGTTTGTTCTTAGATAAATTATTTTTAGGGACATTAGTCCCAAATTTCTCCTTATTATCTAAGAGGATATTCTTAGCTTCTAAACAAAAGTACTTGTTCCTATTAGCATGCTTTTCATAAATTGCAAGAGAGTTAAAATTCCTAGCATGCTTTTGTCTATTAAACCTAGAAGAATGATCATTATTTAAATGATATACCTTAGGGTTTGCCTTAGTAGCTCCCCCTACTTGTGATGCTCCTTCTTGGTTTTTTTTTGCTCCCCCTAGGACATTGATTCCTATAATGTCCTTTTGAGTTGCACTTGAAGCATATGATGTGCTCCTTGCCTTTAGGAGTTGGGGAACCGACATCCTTGACTTTTGGTGCCGGAGGAGACTTCTTGATCCTTTTAGGACACTTACTCTTGTAGTGTCCTTGCTCCCTACACTCAAAACATATTATATGCATTTTATTCTTAATTGATATGTTTGAGTTACCTAGGGTGGTGGTGGAAGGTGCCGGAATTGGATTTTGAGCTTCCTCATCTTGACCGGATGTCGAAGCTTCTTCTTGATGTTCCGGTGTGGAAGTTCTCCACTCCCCCTCAATCCTTGAGGTGGATGCTTCTTCCACTTCCTCCACCGATCCGGAAGTTGACTCCCTATCAACCTCCGAATCCTCAAGCTCTTTAGATGATGATTTACTTGCTTGAGCTTGAGAGGGTGAGCACTCTTCTTCTTCTTCTTGGATTGATAATGGATTTTCATGAAGCTTTGCCACTTGGCTCCACAACTCCTTAGCATCCATATAGTCCCCTACCATACAAACAATCTCATTAGGGACCAAATCAAGAATAAATTTTACTACCTTCATGTTTTTCTCGAAGGCTTGGATTTGATCTTCACTCCACTTCTTCTTCTTGAGGAAACCTCCCTTTGGTCCTATTGGGTAGCTAAAACCCTCCATTAAGATAGACCATTCTTCGAAGTCCCTTATCATTAGGAAGTCTTCAATTCTTGACTTCCATTGCTTAAACCCTTCTTGTCCATAGAAGGTATAGGGGATTGGAGTATTGATATCCCATCCCAATTGTCCTTGGACTTCCATCTTTTACCCTCTAGCTTGCTCCCTTCGTTGTTAGACTTAGAAGAGCGGCCTCGCTCTGATACCACTTGTTAGGACCTGTGCGCCCGCTAGAGGGGGGGGGGTGAATAGCGATGTGTTCGTTCGTAGATGGAATTCGTTCGCATGATCGTCTCTACAATTTCATTAGTACGCAGCGGAATAGTAATAATAAAAGCAATAACGAAATGAAGCAATCACACACGAACACAATTGTTTAACGTGGTTCGAAACCGTACGATTCCTACTCCACGGATCGGGTTCGTACGAACCCTAGCAATGCCAATCACACACCACTATAAAACACTCCTTCTCCGAACAATCCGAAGGCGGAGAAACCTCGTACAAGATGATTACAACAATAATCAAATAACAACAAGTAAATAAAATAAGATACAATGCAATATAAGAAAAGAAAATGCTTTACAAATGTCTTTCGATTTCTTGCTTGTTGATCGCTTGAACCATGGTTGAAGACCCTGATATGCAGCAGCAAATCGCCTCAAAAACGTCCAAGAAATCGCTGCCAAAAACCCTCCCGTCGAGTTCCTTTTATCCTTGCACGCGACCTGGATTTCCGCCTATCAGTCGACTGCCATAAGTCACCAGTCGACTGATGCCACTGTTGTCGTGAGACAACGGCTCGATCCACTCTGGAAAAACTCCAACGGATCTCTTGGCAGTCGACTGCCAACATTGGCGCTTGATCGCCAGCCTAATCGCCCGATCGGCTACGCGAGCATTCGTGCTTTCACGGTGAACTAGCAATGATCGCCGTCTCGCAGCCGATCATTGCCGACACTACGATCGCTTCCAATGAGGCCGATCGCCAGAGGCTTTCACCCAAACTGGCAGTCGAACTCAAGTCGACTCACGATAGTCGAATCGACCATAATGTCAGTCGACTGACAACCTAAAAAATGAGGTTTTAGCCTAAGTATGGTTCCCCCATACTTGCTAGACCACCCTTAGCCTAGACCTAAGTCTTCTAGCCACCTCCATCAGCCTCACACCTCTCGGATCCCTCCAAGTCATCCATAACTTGTTCATCCATCGCGCTAGCCTCCAGGTGCTTCTCTCGGCTATGTCATGCTAACGGTGTCTACACCGCCAAGGCACATTGGACTTACATCGCCAAGACTCCGCTTGGACTTTACGCTGCCAACCATTGGACTTATGCTGCCAAGACTTCACCCTTGGACTTTACGCCGCCAATATCAATCCCCTTGGACTTCTCAAATGCCAAGACTCAAGCTTGGACTTTCCCTTGCCAACCCATGTTGGACTTTTCAAACAAGTACTCAAGACTTGGACTTTCCCAAATGCCAAGTGTCCCACTTGGACTTTCCATGCCAAGTACCCATGCCTTGGACTTTCCCATAGTCACATGGTCAACCCTAGTCAACCATCAAAGTCTCCCTTGAGTCAAACTCGAGTCCGGTCAAACATGACCCAGGTCGATTGCTCCAACAATCTCCCCAACATTTTAACCGACATCAATGTCCAACATCAATGTCAAACCACTTTGTCAAACATCCTATGTCAAACATCAAAACATCACTCGAGTCAAACTCGAGTCTGGTCAATCGTGACCTGTGCTGATTGCACCAACAATCTCCCCCTTTTTGATGTTTGACAAAACAAACTTTGAGTTAGGCCCCTAACTTAAATTCCCTTACCAATTTTCCAAATTAGTAATTTTACTCTCCCCCTTTTTGACATACATCAAAAAGGTTCTCTCTCCAAGGAGGTCAAAGTCTCATGTCCCAATGAAATCTTACAATCTCCCCCTTGGTCCAAAAATACCTAGGATGTCTACCATCTTCCTAGTGATAAGTCTCATATCACTCAAGAGAGGCAATCCTATACTCTCTCCCAATTTTCAAATTGGGTTTCTCAAACATCCCATCAATTTTTCCAATTGATGATACTCTCCCAATAACTTCTCCCCCTTCAAGAAAAGAAACACATCCATCATCCCAAGATGGATAACTCCCCCTAAAGGCTTGCTCCCCCTTGACCATTGCACCAACAATGTCCTTGGGAAGTCCCTAAGCCAAAAGAAACTCTAAACCATCAAAATTAAGGTTAAAAATTCAAACTTGAACTTTCCACACCCTAAATTTGATACTTTGACCTAACACCTCTCCTAATCCATATCCAATGGATTTTCACCCTTTATAATGCTTCCCAAAGCATATCCTAGGGTTAGGAGTGGTTAGGGACCTTTACAATGGCTGAAATTAGGCTAAATAAGCCTTGTTAACCCGAATCAGACTGCATGCTCTAACAATAATCGATCAATCACCACATCACCGATCACCAGAGAGGTGATCGATAATAAAAAATTTCTGAATTTCAGCTATCAGAATCGAATTTTGAAAAGTCATAAGTAATTCTACGTATTTTGAAAATTCGTGAAAATTCATACGTACATTACTTATAAGCAAAATAATGGGTGAAAAATATTTGAAAATTATTTTACCCATAAAATAGTGAGTTTGATACAAAACTCAAAACCATTGAAATTTTTAATGTTTTGGCCCTATCTTGTATCAACTCTATCAATGATGATTGCTATCAAAAGATAGACTTCACCAAGATTTTTCAAAATGATTTTAAAATGTTTTTAAAACCTTATTTTGGATCATATTCCTTGGGCTCTATGCACATGACTTGTACACAAGCTTTCCCAATGATCCACCAATTATATAAGATGAGTTTGAGTTCATCTAGATGCAACAACTATGCACCTTGAACTTAACTCATATCCTAGCATCTCACATGTATCTAGGGTGTATAAATACACATACATGTCAATTTGATGTGAGATGTGGGTTTTGTTCTCCCTAATCTAGGGTTTCATGTATTTTCTAAGGCAACTCTACTTGATTCCCTTATAAATAGGACTCCAAGTCATGCCATTGTCCTTAATTCAATTTTAATCAAATTATCTTAAATGCATGAATGATTATGGCATTAGAAATGATATAAATAAACATATGCTCATAATCATGATGTCATGGCATAAGATGAAATCTAAAAACACATGACATTTGAAACCTTAATCCTAAACATGAACATGACATATAAAATGATTAAAATAAACATGATGTCATGACATGTTATATGGCAAACAAAGCATGACATATAAAATATATAGGTATAGTAATACCTAAATTTTAATATTAATTGTCATTTGATATAATTAGATATATTTTTCTATATTATCATTAATCTCCCTAGTGTGCCAAAAATCCAAAATGACACACTAACCTCTAAACCTAAATTGTGCCAATTTAATTGATTTTTCTTAATTTCAAAAGTGCATTGGCACATCCTAAAATCTTTTAGGATATTGATTCAAATCTATTTCCAAGGTAACCATAACCTTGAAAATATCCTAAAGTGCCACCTTTACCATGGTTGAGTTAACTACCCATCCAATCAAGGTTGGCACACCCTAAACCCACCTAGTGTGAATCAATTACGCTCTTAGGAACCCAAAATCTATTTGAGCTTCTAGGGTTAATTAGGTATTCCTTAGGGATAACCTCCTTAGATATCTTCCTAATGACCCTCCTAGGCTTGTTAGCCTTGGTCATTGTGGTCTTACCTAGGTTGACTCTCAGGGTAGCTCCCCTTGCAACCTTCTTAGTGGCCACCCTAGGTTTCCTAGAAACCCTAGCTACTAGGCACAACCTTTGGTCAACCTTAGGGATGACTTCCCTATTAACCTTGGTCTTTTTAGACCTAATTTGTGTTCCATAATCAAATGGAATACTATGGTAAGCCACCTTAGGCTTAGGTTTGTGACTCAAACCTTGTTACCCTTGGTTGACTTTTGACTCTTAGGTCCTAGGTGTTGACTTTGACTTTTAGACCTTTGACTTAGATCATTAGACCCTTGAAATTGATTTTGTATCTTGTTTAGGGTCTTTTCAAGTCACTCAAGCTTTGATCTCAAAGCTTGATTCTCTAGTTCTAATTGCCTAATTTTAGAATTTTTATTTAAATCTTGGGCATTGGACTTTCTAGGCATATGCCTAGTCCATTTAGGATTGAAACCTAGGTGCTCTTGCACCTTTCTAATGGTCTCCCTAGGTAAAATTGGTCTAGTATTATTTGACCTAGGTTTGTCCTTAGATAAATTATTTTTAGGGACATTAGTCCCAAATTTCTCCTTATTATCTAAGAGGATATTCTTAGCTCCTAAACAAAAGTACTTGTTCCTATTATCATGCTTTTCATAAATTGCAAGAGAGTTAAAATTCCTAGCATGCTTTTGTCTATTAAACCTAGAAGAATGAGCATTATTGAAATGATATACCTTAGGGTTTGCCTTAGTAGCTCCCCCTACTTGTGATGCTTCTTCTTGGTTCTTTTTTCTCCCCCTAGGACATTGATTCCTATAATGTCCTTTTGAGTTGCACTTGAAGCATATGATGTGCTCCTTGCCTTTAGGTGTTGGGGAACCGGCATCCTTGACTTTTGGTGGCGGAGGAGACTTCTTGATCCTTTTAGGACACTTACTCTTGTAGTGTCCTTGCTCCCTACACTCAAAACATATTATATGCATTTTATTATTAATTGATATGTTTGAGTTACCTAGGGTGGTGGTGGAAGGTGTCGAAATTGGATTTTGAGCTTCCTCATCTTGACCGGATGTCGAAGCTTCTTCTTGATGTTCCGGTGTGAAAGTTCTCTCCTCCCCCTCAATCCTTGAGGTGGATGCTTCTTCCACTTCCTCCACCGATCCGGAAGTTGACTCCCTATCAACCTCCCAATCCTCAAGCTCTTTAGATGATGATGTACTTGCTTGAGCTTGAGAGGGTGAGCACTCCTCTTCTTCTTCTTCTTCTTCTTGGATTGATAATGGATTTTCATGAAGCTTTGCCACTTGGCTCCACAACTCCTTAGCATCTATATAGTCCCCTACCATACAAACAATCTCATTAGGGACCAAATCAAGAATAAATTTTACTACCTTCATGTTTTTCTCGAAGGCTTGGATTTGACCTTCACTCCACTTCTTCTTCTTGAGGAAACCTCCCTTTGGTCCTATTGGGTAGCTAAAACCCTCCATCAAGATAGACCATTCTTCGAAGTCCCTTATCATTAGGAAGTTTTCAATTCTTGACTTCCATTGCTTAAACCCTTCTTGTCCATAGAAGGTATAGGGGATTGGAGTATTGATATCCCATCCCAATTGTCCTTGGACTTCCATCTTTTACCCTCTAGCTTGCTCCCTTCGTTGTTAGACTTAGAAGAGCGGTCTCGCTCTGATACCACTTGTTAGGACCTGTGCGCCCGCTAGAGAGGGGGGGGGGGTGAATAGCGATGTGTTCGTTCATAGATGGAATTCGTTCGCGTGATCGTCTCTACAATTTCGTTAGTATGCAGCGGAATAGTAATAATAAAAGCAATAACGAAATGAAGCAATCACACACGAACACAATTGTTTAACGTGGTTCGAAACCGCACGGTTCCTACTCTACGGATCGGGTTCGTACGAACCCTAGCGATGTCAATCACACACCACTATAAAACACTCCTTCTCGGAACAATCCGGAGGCGGAGAAACCTCGTACAAGATGATTACAACAATAATCAAATAACAACAAGCAAATAAAATGAGATACAATGCAATATAAGTAAAGAAAACGCTTTACAAATGTCTTTCGATTGCTTGCTTGTTGATCGCTTGAACCATGGTTGAAGACCCTGATTTGCAGCAGCAAATCACCTCAAAAACGTCCAAGAAATCGCTGCCAAAAACCCTCCCGTCGAGCTCCTTTTATCCTTGCGCCCGACCTGGATTTTCGCCTATCAGTCGACTGTCATAAGTCACCAGTCGACTGATGCCACTATTGTCGTGAGACAACGGCTCGATCCACGCTGGAAAAACTCCAACGGATCTCTTGGCAGTCGACTGCCAGCCGCGTAGTCGACTGCCCAGTCGGCTACGGAGCATTCTGTGCTCGCGGCTGAACTAGCAGTCGACTGTCGTCCCTTGGCAGTCGACTGCTCCAATGAGCAGTCGACTGCCAGAGCAGTTTTCAGCTCCAAACTGGCAGTCGAACTCAAGTCGACTCACGACAGTCGAACCGGCCATAATGTCAGTCGACTGACAACCTCAAAAATGAGGTTTTAGCCCAAGTATGGTTCCCCCATACTTGCTAGACCACCCTTAGCCTAGACCTAAGCCTTCTAGCCACCTCCATCAGCCTCACGCCTCTCGGATCCCTCCAAGTCATCCATAACTTGTTCATCCATCGCGCTAGCCTTCAGGTGCTTCCCTCAGCTATGTCATGCTAACGGTGTCTACACCGCCAAGGCACATTGGACTTACGCCGCCAAGACTCCGCTTGGACTTTATGTTGCCAACCATTGGACTTATGCTGCCAAGACTTCACCCTTGGACTTTACGCCGCCAATATCAATCCCCTTGGACTTCTCAAATGCCAAGACTCAAGCTTGGACTTTCCCTTGTCAACCCATGTTGGACTTTCCATGCCAAGTACTCAAGACTTGGACTTTCCCAAATGCCAAGTGTCCCATTTGGACTTTCCATGCCAAGTACCCATGACTTGGACTTTCCCATAGTCACATGGTCAACCCTAGTCAACCATCAAAGTCTCCCTCGAGTCAAACTCGAGTTCGGTCAAACATGACCCGAGTCGATTGCTCCAACAATCTCCCCAACATATTAACCGACATCAATGTCCAACATCAATGTCAAACCACTTTGTCAAACATCCTATGTCAAACATCAAAACATCACTCGAGTCAAACTCGAGTCTGGTCAATCGTGACCTGGGCCGATTGCACCAACAGTGAATTCTTTATAGGCTATTCAAACACCTTCGATCACTTCGACTTATTCTCAATCATCCCGGGTCCACATCTCCTCAGAGATGCTTGCTTAAGATGTTAAAGCATAAGTCTTCATGACCAAGATGACTTGAATACCGTAAGTCAAAGGAACATCGCACTTAAGCTGCAATAAGAACTTCATTGACATATCTATATATGTAGAGAACCATATGAAGTTTTACAGCTGATCACTCCAATGAACTAATTACCATAACTAGCATCCATGATTAACTCCGGACATCACAATGTCATCAGCCAGTGAGAATCAGCTACTTGGATACACCAAGGAGTATACCTCGTGCTAGTCTCGACAGAATTGATGGTGTCCAAATTCATCAATTCATCGACTAGGGATAATTCTGATACATCACAATTACACATGTAGAGATACTCACTAGTTGTGATCCAATCACAAATTCTCTCATGCAGTGAATCGTATCGTGGATGTTCAGTAAATGAGTTTAAGATCTAATCAAATACATGAAAACATGTATACTCAAATAGTGAATCTTCATTTATCATATAAATGGTTCAAACATAAGGCAATTGCCTTAGGACATCTCTCATATATTACTAACAGCATATGTATATGATGCATATTGCATTTGCATTGCCATGTGTGGTGGCATTCATATATGAATGTGATACATATTTTATATGTCATGAGATGTTGCATTTGGATAAGCTATGATTGTTGCATATTGTTGTACATTGTCATACATGTCATTTGCATATTATACATTTGGTTATATGGTGTTCAGGTGATTGTGAGTTGTATATGTGTGTGATACTATTTTGGATGGATCAGGTTGGTATATGGTATTTGATTATCATTGTGATACTGTGTTGGATAGGTCAGGTTGGTATATGGTATTTGATTATCATTGTGATACTGTGTTGGATAGATCAGGTTGGTATATAACAGTTGATTAACCTTATGATACCATATAGGATTGATCAGGTTGGTTACTTTGTTTGATTATACGTTGTTTATATGATTATGGGTTGATCACAGGTGTGATGTTGATCTTGCATATTATTTGTATGTGTTATGTTGTTGTATATTTGCTCAGGTTGTCATGAGTTGTGTCATTGTAGACTTTCAGGTATGTCAGTACATTACATTATATTCGGTGGATCAGTTTGGTATATGCATTGATTATAATTATACTGATGGTTATTTGTTATTACCTTTAAGACTGTATACCTATTGGTCTCCATATGTTCATATGATGTTCATGCACTATCTTTCCTATACCACTTAGTCTTATATTGATCACCACCACAGACCCTGGGTTTTTCTGTCGCCCAGGTAGCAGGTAGAAGATTCCTTGGGTGCTCGGAGCTTCACCAGTTGGTCTCATCTCACACCGAGTGTTTGGAATTTATTCCATATTGATATTGTATTATGTTGGATTGTATGTTTTGGAGTTTATTCTATATTGTTTCCACATTTTGGTATATGTTGTGTTGCTATGTATTTGGCCTTTATTATGGATTCAGTTTGGATATTGATTTTGGTTATGTTTTCTTGTTGTGTCAAAGTCACTCCATAGTGCATCTTTATGTCCTTGTATTTCTATTATTTGTCGGTGTATTTCACTGTGATTTATAGCTTGTGTGTACCAACATCTATTTAGGCATTGTATTGGTAGTTTATCTTATATTGTTACAAGAGGGTATTGTCCGGTTGACGGACAAATATACTCTCGGAGCGTGACAAAGATAGATGAAGAAATTTTTATAGGATATTCAATACTAAGAGAGGTTATAAAATATATAATAAATGAACATAATAAATAACAGAAATATCATATGTTACCTTTGATGAAAATAAAATTCAAAATCAACATACTCAAGCTGATAAAATTACCTCAACGAGTCATAATTTAGGGGGAGTAAGAAACACTTTGGGTGAAGATGAACCAATTGGACCACTAAGTGAAGACCAATTCAAGATGAACCTTAAAGTACAAGAACACTAAGAATATTGACTATCCAATTGAACAAATCATAGGCAATTCAAGTTAAAGGGTAAGAATTAGGTCATATCATAAACATCAAAGTCAAATAACTTTAATATCAAAAATAAAACCAAAGACTATAGAGGAAACATTAAAGGACCTTATTGGATATTAGCAATGCTAGAAGAGCTAGCATAATTTGATAGAAATCAAGTTTGAGACTTAACACCTAGACTTACTAGTAAAATAATAATTGATACAAGATGAATATTTAGAAATAAACTATATGAAAAAGGTGAAATTGTTAGGAACAAAGGTTGATTGGTAGCTAAGGGATTTAATCAAGTAAAAGAGTTAGATTATGATGAAACTTATACACCAATAACTAGGTTAAAGTCAATTAGAATGTTGTTAGCTTATAGCTCACAAAGGGTTTAGATTGTTTCAAATGGATGTTAAGTCTACTTTTTTGAATGACTTTATTAAAGTAGTGTATGTTGAACAACCACTAGATTTGAAAATCTAGAATATTCAAACAATATATTTAAATTAAAAAAGGCCTTATATGACTTAAAACAAGTACCTATAGCTTGATATGAAAGACAATCAACATATTTAACTTCTATAGCTAAGGAAAAATAGATTCGACTCTATTTATAAAAACTCAAAACAAAGATATATTTATAGCCCAAGTTTATATAGGCGATATTATATCTAGATCAATAAATACTAAATTTTTAGAAGAATTTATAAATATATTGGAAAAAGAATTTCAAATGAATCTAGTGGGAGAGATAAATTATTTTCTAGGTTTGCAAGTTAAACAAATTAAAGAAGAAAATTATGTATATCAAACTAAGTATTCTAAAGAGTTACTTAAAAGATTTGAGATGGATAATTCAAAAGGAATAGCAACACCAATGGCTATAAATATAAAACTAGATAGGGATATAAATAGAAAGTTAGTTGATGTTAAATATTGTAGAAATGTCATAGGAGGTCTATTTTATTTGGCCACTAGTAGACTTGATATACCGTTTATAGTAGGTATATATACAAAATTTTAATCTTATCCAAAAGAATCGCATTTATTAGTTGTAAAAAGAATATTTAGATATATTAAAAGTGTTGGTGCAATCGGTCCAGGTCACGATTGACCAGGACTCGAGCTTGACTCGAGAGATGTTTTGATGTTAGACAAAAATATATGACAATGTAATTGTCATGGAAAAGTCCAAGTCTTGGGTACTTGGCATGGAAAGTCCCAGTGGGACACTTAGCATTTGGGAAAGCCCAAGCATAGGTCTTGGCAATGAAAAGTCCAAGCTTGGGTCTTGGCAAGGTAAAGTCCAAGTCATGGGTATTTGACATGAAAAGTCCAAGCATGGGTCTTGTCATGGAAAGTCCAACATGGGTTGGCAAGGAAAAGTCCAAGCTTGAGTCTTGGCATTTGAGAAGTCCAAGGGGAATATTGGCGGCGTAAAGTCCAAGGGTGAAGTCTTGGTAGCATAAGTCCAATGGTTGACGGCGTAAAGTCCAAGCAGAGTCTTAGCGACGTAAGTCCAATGTGCCTTGGCGGTGTAGACACCGTTAGCATGACATAGCCGATGGAAGCACCGGAAGGCTAGCGCGATGGATGAACAAGTCATGGATGACTTGGAGGGATCCGAGATGCGTGAGGCTGATGGTGGTGGCTAGAAGACTTAGGTCTAGGCTAAGGGTGGTCTAGCAAGTATGGGGGAACCATACTTGGGTTAAAACCTCATGTTTGAGGTGTGCTAGTCGACTGGTGACATGTGGCAGTCGACTGGCCTTAGTCAACTAGGGTTTGACTGCGGGAATTTCCCTAGTAGTCGACTGCCATAGGTGGACAGTCGATTGATTGGTCGAGCAGTCGACTGATTTTGTGATCAGTCGACTGGTGCTCGAGAAATTGAGCACAGAATGGAGTCTCACTCGACCGTTGCGGTCAGCAGTCGAGTGATGGCTTGATCAGTCGACTGATGGTCATAATCAATCGACTGATGATGGATCCGTTGGACTTATCCAGCGTGGATCTAGCCCTTGTCTCACGACAACGATGCGCATCGATCGATGGTCCTTGAAGCTATAAAAGAAGCTCGTGATGGAGGAAAAATGCATGGTTCTTTGAGGAGTTTTTGGGGCGAATTGTTGCTGCAATTCAGGGTCTCCAAGTGCCACTCAACCAACCAAACAAGAAAGTTCTCAAAAGATCGATTGTAAAGTTTCTTTTGCACTTCTTTTATTGTATTCACTTATATTTTCTTGTTGTACTTAGAATTACTGTTGTAATCATTTGTACGAGGTTTCTCCACCTCCGACTGGTGTCGAGAAGGACTGTTTGCATAGTGGTGTGTGATTGGCATCGCTAGAGCTCTTTAGAGCTTAATCCGTGGAGTAGGAACCATTCGATTCTGAACCACATTATATCTTTGTGTTCATGTTTGTTTTAATTCGTTATTGCTTTTATTATTATTATTCCACTGTGCATAACGAGTTTTATAGAGACGAACGCGAACGAGTTCCATCACGTATAGCACGCGCTATTCACCCCCCCCCCCTCTAGCGTCCAATCGATCCCCTACAAGTGGTATCAGAGCGAGACCGCTCTTCAAGTTTAACAACTAAGGGAGCACGCTAGAGGGTGAATATGGAAGTCCAAGAACAATTAGGATGGGACATCAACACACCGATGCCCTATACCCTATACGAACGAGAAGGCTTCAATTCTTGGAGGAGAAGAATTGAAGATTTTTTGATGATGAGAGACCTTGAGGAATGACCCTTATTAATGGAAGGATTTGAGTATCCAAGAGGACCAAAAGGTGGTTTCCTCAAGAAGAAGAGATGGAGTGAAGATCAACTCCAAAGATTCGAGAAAAATAAGAAGGTAATCAAATTCATTTTTTATTTAATTCCTAATGACTTCTTGTGTAGTCTAGGTGAGTGCATGGATGCTAAAGAGCTTTGGAGCAATTTGGCCAAGCTCCATGAAGGTCCATCGTCGGTCCAAGAGGAAGGAACCGAAGAGGCAAGCACATCTTCCTCACAAGGAAGTGAGAACTTAGAGGTTGAGAGATCATCAACATCCAAGGAGGAAGAGGAAGTAGAATCAGAGGAGACCTCCACCTCTAGGATTGAGGGGGAGGAGACTAGAGCATCCTCAACACTAGAGCAACAAGAGGAGTCATCCACATCCGGTCGAGAGGAAGAGAAAGCTCAAGAAACCCTCACCGTTGAACTAGGTAACTCAAGTAATTTGGTTTTAAATAAAAAATATATAATTTGCTTTGAGTGTAGGGAAAGTGGGCATTACAAGAGTAAGTGCCCAAAGAAAGTTAAGAAGACTCCTCCGACACCAAGACCTAAAGAAAAATCAAAAGATATCGGTGTCCCCACTAAAAGAAGCAAAGAGCACATCATTTGCTTCAAGTGCCAACAACCGGGGCATTTTAGGAATCAATGCCCTAGGGGGAGCAAGAGAGTCAAAGAGGGAGCATCACAAGTAGGGGGAGCTAAGGCTAACCCTAAGGTATATTTTAATAATGCACCTTCTAGATTTAAAAGTCAAAAGCATGTTAGGAATTTTAATTCTCTTGCAATTTATGAAAAGCATGCTAATAGGAACAAGTACTTTTGTTTAGGAGCTAAGAATTTCATTTTGAAAATAAGGAGAAATTTGGGACTAATGTCCCTAAAAACAATTTATCTAAGGACAAACCTAGGTCAAATAACTCAAGACTAACTCTACCTAGGGAGACAATTAGAAAGGTCCAAGAGCATCTAGGTCTTAATCCTAAATGGACTAGGCATATGCCTAGAAAGGACAATGGCCAAAGATCAAACCAAAATTCTAAAATTGGGCAATTAGAATTGGAGAACCAAGCCTTGAGGTCAAGGCTTAAAAAACTTGAAAAGACCCTCAATAAGATGCAAAATCAATTTAAAGGGTCTAATGGTCAAAGTCAAGGGTCTAGGACTCAAAGTCAACTTCTAGGACCTAAGAAACAAAAGTCAACCAAGGGCAAGAAGGGTTTGGGTCACAAACCTAAGCCTAAGGTGGCTTATCACAATGTTCCATTTGATTATGGAACTAAACCTAGGAAGACCAAGATTACTAGGGAAGTTATCCCTAAGAGTAACCAAGGTTTGTGCCTAGTGGCTAGGGTTTCTAGGAAACCTAGGGTGGCCACTAAGAAGGTTGCAAGGGGAGTTACCTCTAGAGTCAACCTAGGTATGACCACAATAACCAAGGCTAACAAGCCTAGGAGGGTCATTAGGAAGGTATCTAGGGAGGTTATCCCTAAGGAATACTTAATTAACCCTAGGAGCTCAAATAGATTTTGGATTCCTAAGAGCGTGATTGATTCATGCTAGATGGGTTTAGGGTGTGCCAATCTTGATTGGATGGGTAGTGAACTCAACCACGATAAAGGTGACACTTTAGGTTATTTTCAAGGTTATGGTTACCTTGGAAATACATTTGAGCTTTAATCCTAAAAGATTTTAGGATGTGCCAATATTAATTGAGAAGTTTGATAAATTGATCAAATTGGCACAATTTAGGATTAGAGGTTATAGTGTTCCATTTTGGGTTTTTGGCACACTAGGGAGAAAAGTAATAATATGGCAAAATATACTTAATTATATCAAATGACAATTAATATTAAAATTTAGGTATTATTATACCTATACTTTTTATTTGCCATGCCTTGATTGCCATATAACATGTCATGACATCATGTTTATTTTTATCATTTATATGTCATGATCATGTTTAGGATTAAGGATTAATGTTATGTGTTTTTAGATTATATCATATGCCATGACATCATGATCATTGGCCATGTTTAATTATTGCTATCATTATGCCATGATCATTTCATGCATTCAAATTGACTAAAATTGATTTAAGGACAATGACATGACTTGGAATCCCATTTATAAGGGAATCAATTAGAGTTGCCTTAGAAAATGTATGAAACCCTAGATTAGGGAGAACAAAACTCACATCTCACATCACATTGATATGTATGTGTATTTATACACCCTAGATACATGTGAGATGCTAGGATATGAGTTAAGTTCAAGGTGCATAGTTTTTGCATCTAAATGAACTCAAACTCATCTTATATGAGTGGTGGATCATTGGGAAAGCTTGTGTACAAGTCATGTACATTGAGCCCAAGGAATATGATCCAAAATAAAGTTTTGAAAATATTTTAAAATCATTTTGAAAAACCTTGGTGAAGTCTATCTTTTGATAGCAATCACCATTGATGAGATTGATACAAAGTGAGCCAAAACTTTGAAGTTTTCTTCACTTTTGAATTTTGTATCAATTTCAGTATTTTATGGGTAAAATATTTTTCTATTATTTTTCACCCATTGTATTGACTATAAGTAATATGCGTATCAAATTTTGTGATTTTTCGATATTCATAGAATTACTTATGATTTTCTGAAATTCGACTTTAATAACTGAAATTCGGAAATTTTAGTTATCAGTCGACTGCCCTGGGTGGCAGTCGACTAATGTGAGTGGCAGTTGACTGGTAACTGACGGAGTCGACTGCCAATGCTGATTTCAGGAAAACAAGATTTGTTTAGCTCGTGTTCAGCTGCGATTAAGGTCCCTAACCACTCCTAACCCTAGGATATGCTTTGGGAAGCATTATAAAGGGTGAAAATCCATTGGATATGGATTTGGAGAGGTGTTAGGTCAAAGTATCAAATTTAAGGGTGGGAGAGTTCATGTTTGAACTTTTAACCTTAATTTTGATGGTTTAGAGTTCCTATTGGCTTAGGGACTTCCCAAGGACATTGTTGGTGCAATGGTCAAGGGGGAGCAAGCATTTAGGGGGAGGTATCCATCATGGGATGATGGATGTGTTTTTCTCTTCTTGATGGGGAGAAGTTATTGAAAGAATGTTATCAATTGGGAAAATTGATGGGATTTTGAGAAACCCAATTTGGAAATTGGGAGAGTGGATAGGATTGCCTCTCTTGAGTGATATGGAACTTATCACTAGAAAGATGGTAGGCATCCTAGGTATTTTTGGAACAATGGGGAGATTGTAAGATCTCATTGGGACATGAGACATTGACCTCCTTGGAGAGATAACCTTTTTGATGTATGTCAAAAAGGGGGAGAAAGATAAGATTACCAATTTGGGATAATTGGTAAGGAGTTTTTGAGTTAGATGGTCTAACTCAAATGGTTTGGTTTTTGTCAAACATCAAAAAGGGGGAGATTGTTGGTGCAATCGGCCCAGGTCACGATTGACCAGGACTCGAGCTTGGCTCGAGAGATGTTTTGATGTTAGACAAAAACATATGGCAATGTAATTGTCATGGGAAAGTTCAAGTCTTGGGTACTTAGCATGGAAAGTCCAAGTGGGACACTTGGCATTTGGGAAAGCCCAAGCATGGGTCTTGGCAATGAAAAGTCCAAGCATGGGTCTTGGCAAGGTAAAGTCCAAGTCATGGGTACTTGGCATGAAAAGTCCAAGCATGGGTCTTGGCATGGAAAGTCCAACATGGGTTGACAAGGGAAAGTCCAAGCTTGAGTCTTGGCATTTGAGAAGTCCAAGGGGAATATTGGTGGCATAAAGTCTAAGGGTGAAGTCTTGGCAGCATAAGTCCAATGGTTGGCGGCGTAAAGTCCAACCGGAGTCTTGGCGGCGTAAGTCCAATGTGCCTTGGCGGTGTAGACACCGTTATCATGACATAGCCGATGGAAGCACAGGAAGGCTAGCGCGATGGATGAACAAGTCATGGATGACTTGGAGGGATCCGAGAGGCGTGAGGCTGATAGAGGTGGCTAGAAGGCTTAAGTCTAGGCTAAGGGTGGTCTAGAAAGTATGGGGGAACCATACTTGGGTTAAAACCTCATGTTTGTGCAGAATTGCCCTAGCGATCGGTATCATGGGCGGATCGGTGGCAATGATCCGATCGGTCGAGCAATGATCGATCGATCTTGGTGATCGGTGCTCAAGAAATCGAGCACAGAATGGAGTCTCACTCGACCGCTGCGGTCAGCAGTCGAGTGATGGCTTGATCAGTCGATTGATGGTCATAATCAGTCGACTAATGATGGATCTATTGGACTTATCCAGCGTGGATCTAGCCGTTGTCTCACGACAACAGTGACATCAGTCGACTAATGGTCCCGACCAGTCGACTGATCGACTTTTTCTAGCACAGGTTGAAGCTATAAAAGAAGCTCGTGATAGAGGGAAAATACATGGTTCTTTGAGGAGTTTTTGGGGCGAATTGTTGCTGCAATTCAGGGTCTCCAAGTGCCACTCAACCAACCAAACAAGCAAGCTTTCAAAAGATCGATTGTAAAGTTTCCTTTGCATTTCTTTTGTTGTATTCACTTGTATTTGCTTGTTGTACTTAGAATTACTGTTGTAATCATTTATATGAGATTTCTCCACCTCCGACTTGTGTCGAGAAGGAGTGTTTGCATAGTGGTGTGTGATTGGCATCGCTAGAGCTCTTTAGAGCTTGATCCGTGGAGTAGGAACCATTCGGTTCCGAACCACGTTATATCTTTGTGTCCGTGTTTATTTTAATTCGTTATTGCTTTTATTATTATTATTCTGCTGTGCATAATGAGTTTTGTAGAGACGAACGCGAACGAGTTCCATCACGTATAACACGCGCTATTCACCTCCCCCTCTAGCATCCAATCGATCTCCTACAAAAAGAATAATAAATATAGAACTTTAGTATCCTAGAACAAAAGACTTTAAGTTGATTAAATTTTTGAATTCAGACTATGCAGATGTAAATTAGACAGAAAAAGTATAAGTAATAGTTGTTAATACTTAGGACAATCCTTAATAAGTTGGAGTAGTAGAAAATAACATTGTGTTGCATTGTCAATTACTAAAGTCGAGTATGTTGCAATAGGCAGTTGTGTAGCTGAATCACTTTAGATGATGCACACATTAGAGGATTATGAACTATGTTATACAAAAATTCAAGTATTAATAGACAATATTAGTTTAATTAACTTAAAAAGAAATTCTATGCATCATTCTAGGACAAAAGATATTGAAGATAAATATCATTTTGTTAGAGATCATTTAATAAATGAAAATATTGAACTCAAATATGTAGAGTCTAAGTCTAACATAGTAAATATGTTTACAAAACTTTTAATAGAAGAAAAATTTAAAACACTAAAAAAAATTGCTTTGTGTATAGTAGATCCACCCCCTTTTGAGTAGGATATTTTTTATTAGTCATCATTGTAGTAATGACTTATCCTTGAAATTGAATTTGAACTTGATGTTGACTTGAAATAAGACTTAATTTAGTTATTTTATCTTTGAAAGTTCATTTATTTTTGTAGTTGACTCTTTTGGCTTGGTTTAACTTATATTTCCTACTTGAAATTTGATTTTGACTTTATCACTTGAAAGTTGATTTCCTGGTATTATCCTTACACTTGAAGTTGACTTATGTAGTATAACTTGATTTAAGCCGTTGACTTATTTGGCCTAACTTAATCTAAGACTTAAAGTTGATTGATTTGACATAATTTGATCTAAGAATTGAAGTTGTTTTATTTATGCTTGAAATCTAAATTATGTAATTACATGAAAATTTGATAAATAGAATTGAACTTATTGACTAGAATTGACTTTATGATGACTTCCTTAGTTTAATTAAAGTTTATTTCAGTTTGACTCGTTGATTTTAGTTAGACTTAACTTAACCTTGTAATGATTTCATGTTCAAACTTTATTTTACATGAGCAAGTTAATGCCTGTCTCATGTTTTATCTTCGCATGTTTTGATGTAAAGGGACATAGAATGAGAGACAAGTTATTTAAATAAGGGGGATTAAATCTTTTTAACATAACTTTTTCCAAAACAAAAAAATTTTGTTATGTCATTTAGGGGGAGAGTGCACTATTACATGTTTTCTCCAAACTTTAAAATTTTGCCACATATCAAAAAGGGAAGATTGTTGGTGTTGAGAGTACTATAAAATTAAATCTATGTTTTGATGTATGAAACAAGTTTAAAGGTAAGATATTTTATGATCTAATAAAGTATGTCAAGAGTGTAGTTGTAGAAGCTTGATAGGTGAAATCCATAAATAAAGTATGCCAAGGAAGACCTGAGTGACAAGGTAGGTGAAGTCCAAAATGTGGAGTCTAGCAAGAAAGATCAGGAGTGACCAAGTAGGTGAAGTCTATAAGTGGAGACTAGCAATGAATACCTAGAGGTTGTTGGGAGAAAAATCAAAGTCCCGCATTAGAAATATATGGAAAAGATCATGAGCTTATAAGATGAAAAGATATTTCCATTAGTTGAGGCCTTCTGGGTATAACCCAAAAATAAAAACATGAAAGTTTAGACCCAAAGTGGACAATACCATACTATTATGGAGATATGTGAATCTTATTTGAACTGACAATTGGTATCAGAGTCAATGGTCCATGTCGAGCCATGAGCTTTGAATGAAGAAAGTGGAGGCTCCCATGTCTAGATCAAGAGAACCAGACACCAAGCAGAAAGTTCAATTAGATCAGGAGGATCGAACAACTAACAAGAAGTTTATCTGGATCAAGAGGATCAGACAGTTGGTAGGAATTCCAGTTGGGTAGAAGAACTAGACAACTGACAAGAAGTCCAACTGGATCAGGAGAATCAGACATCAAGCAGAGGAAGTCCTTCGAGGACGGATGAGATTGAGGGGGAGGCCCAATGTGGTCCTTCATTTGAGGAGGATGGGGAATGGTGATTGTTGGGAGAACAATCAAAGTCCCATATTAGAAAAACATGAAAAAGATAATGGACTTATAAGATAAAAATATATATCTCCATTAGTTGAAGCCTTTTGGGTATAATCCAAAAATAAAACCATGAGGGCTTAGGCCCAAAGTGGATAATATCATACAATTGTGAAAATATATAAATCTTATTTGAACCAATAGAGATCCCATGCAAGGAAAATTCTTGGAATCCCAGACAACATAAGTCCTAGAGGTTCCATGGAAGGTAAACTTGAGTGAATTTTTATTTTAGAAATAATGAAGGAGAGTCACTATTGTTTAGGACAGGGTAAACCCAAGCTAGGTGTCACTCTGATGTATGAGTGAGGAAATTGAGTTGCTATAGATGCATACTATATGTTGTGCTAATACTGTGATGTAGGAACTCAAGTTTAAAAGTTAGATAAGAACATCCAAACCAAATAGATCCAAGTGCCCCTATCAGATCCAGGCGACCAAGTCTGGGCAACTGGATTGTTTCCAAGTGACTAGAGTTCAGATTCAGTCCAGATATAGAGTGACACGACACTAAAAGATTGGATGAGCATGGTGTCTACCACATTATTAGCATCTAGGTGATTGGAACGAGTCTAGGCGATTGAAAGTTGATGAAGACCAATAGAGTCAGATTGATTAAGTTATGTTAGAGTTCTAACATGTCATCATCTGGGTGCTCAGATGGCATCCAAGCAACTAAAAGTGGATGAAAATTGGATGAGTTAGATTAGAACAAGGGCTCTGAAGGGTTATTGATCGAAAAGATTCTATATAGGAGAAGTCCAATAGTAGCTTCAAATAACAAAAAAACTCAAAAAAATATAAAAACACTTAGAATCACTCAGAAATTGACTCCAAGTGCTCAAAACAAGTTGCTCTTTTTCTTTCTAAGGCAATATATTTGTATTTGGTATAATTATTTTATTGTCTTGTCAATTTTTACTCTTTGTTACATTTCATATATATATCTTGCAAGAGATTTTTCCACCTCTAGATCTTTTGGAAAGGAGAAAAGAAGTGACAATGTAATTCTCCTATGTTATTTTGATGTTTAGACCAAGTTTAAATTTATTTATCTCACTTGTGTCAAGCATGAAGGTTTAGGAAGCTTGATAGGTAATTGTAGGTACAATTATAGAAATGCAAGCAGGTCAATGAGGATCACATACTTGACGATGTGAAGTGTTAGTAGGTTAAGAAATTAAATGCTAAGCAAGGAAGTCTAGAAATGTTGAGGATCAAATTCTTAGCATACATGAAATCTCAGTACGTCAGAAGGCCAAATACTAGTCAAAGGAGTCCATAAAGTCAAGGACTAGATTCTTGGAAATTCCAAGAAGTCCTAGCAGTTCAAGAGACAATATGTTAGGAAATGAAGACCTAAAGAAGATGAGATTGTAGGTACAAAATTTTCTTTTTACAAATAGTAAGCTCTAATGAGGTATGAGAGTATTTAAGTGAATTATGTTGGACTGTTAATGTCACCAGAGAGGGTGAATAGCGATTCATATTGATCGTTCAATTAAATGTTCTTATCTACACCAAATTAGTACACCACAAAAATAAACATAAGAAACAAAATAACACAAATATAACAAATCATTTGTAATATGGTTCGAAACCCCGAGATCCTACTCTACAACCTAGTGTCCTAGCGATTGTCTACTTATTTTCTCCTTCTTGAATATTTTCTAAAGGTAGAGAAACCTCTTACAACTTCTGATATTACAAGTAATTTAAATCAAATGCAAAGATAAATATGAAAATGAACACAATATAAATAAAATATTTATACAATAGATCTTTGCTTTGCTTGTTGTTGATTTCTTTTGAAATGTCTCTTGAAGGTTTGGAATGCAATAGTAATTCCCCTAAAGAACCTCCAAGAATTGGCTTCAAAAATCATCCATGAAATATTCTTTTATAGCCTTTAGGTCAAACTAATTTTCTCTTAATGGTTGACTATCGACTATCCTTTGAATTTGACCGTTTACCTACAAAATAACTCTTTCCAACTCAGCTTTGAAAACATTAGTCAATTGCTCTTCAACATCAGTTGATTGATGTCTAAATAGTCAAGTCCCTTATTTTAGTTTTGAACTTTCTATTTGTTTGAATAGTGACATCAGTCGATTGCTCATTGCCATAAATCACCTGATGACTATCAATTTATTGGTGCAATCGACCTCTAGAGACTTTGATGTTTGGATAATATGTTTGTTAATATATTAGTGGGAAGGTTTCTAGTGCAATTAATCCCTAGGGTATGGTTAACTAGTTAAAGTTGATGAAGAGATGGTCTAAGCAAGTCAACAAGATAGACTGCATACTTAAAAGTGAGTTGGTTAGTGAGGAAGTCCTAGTGAGACTAAGTAATCAAGGGAAAGTCCAAGTAGGTCGAGGACAGGATGCTTGCCCCAAGGGGAGTGAACCTTAGATAAGGGAAAGTTTAAGAAAACTAGGGATCCCTAGACAAGTGAACCTTAGGCAAGAAAAAGTTCAAGTAGGTCGAGGATTAAATGCTTGGCCCTAGGACAGTGAACCTTAAACATGGGAAAGTCCAACTGGGTCAAGAATTGAATACATGGCAAGTGAGGAGTCTTGGAGTAAATTCCAAGCAATTGAGAAGTCTTGATAAGTCAGGATAGACTAAGTATTATGCAAGCTTAGTAAGTTAAAAAGATTGCATATTAGGTGTGTTATATATATGCGTTGGTGCAATAGGCCCCGAGTTAATGTTGACCAGACTCGAATGGGACTCGAGTAGTGTTTTGATGTTTGTCAATACGGTTGGATATGGTTTGACCATATTTTGACCATATGACTAGTTGATGATTGGGATATCTAAAGTCATATGGGGGAGATTATTTGAGGGAGATTGTTAGAACAATCAAACCTCAGGTTAAGGTTGACCAGACTCGAGTGAGACTCAAGGGGAAGTCCAAATTTGGATGCTTAGCATGGAAAGTCTAAGTATGGATAATTGACAATGGAGAAGTCCAAGTTTGGAGACTTGGCAAGGGAAAGTCCAAGAATGGTCTTGGCATGGAAAAGTCCAAGTATGGATACTTGGCAATGGAAAGTTCAAGTTTGGATACTTGGCAAATGGAAAGTCCAAGGGTGTAGTCTTGGTTATGTAAGTTCAAGTGTGTAGTCTTGTCCGTGAAAGTCCAAGTTTGGATACTTGGCAAATGGAAAGTCCAAGGGTGTAGTTTTGGTCACGTAAGTCCAAGTATGAATACTTGGCAAGGAGGTTCAAGGGTGAGATTTTGACAGTATAATGTCCAAGCATGTAGTCTTAGCGGCATGTCCAAATGAAACTTGGCAAAGGAGACCCGGTTAGCATGACATAGCCGATGGAAGCATCTGAAGACTAACACAAAGGTTGAAGGAGTCATGGAGGACTCAGATAGACCCTGAGGCATGAGGCTGATGGAGTTGGCTAAAAGGCTTAGGTCTAGGCTAAGGGTAGTCGATCAAGTACGAGGGCATCATACTTGGGTTAAATCTCACTTTTGTGGTTTACCAATTGACTGGTGGTATTGGCCAGTTGACTGGGTGAGTTTTCAGCACTCGGGAGATCAGTTGACCCGTAGCAGTCGATTAGGGTTATAACCCAGCTGACTAGTGGGTAGTCGACTGATGCTTGACTACTATATGTGGCTTTGGCAGTCGACTAGCCTTGAGCAGTCGACTGCTAGGGTTGAGTAGTCTACTGATCATAAGTGACCAAAGCACAAAATATCTGGTAGTCGACTGGGTAGTCGACTACTGGCTTGGCAATAGACTGTTGGTAAGGGCAGTCGATTTCTAGGGTATCCGTTGGCTAGAATGTCAACGTGGATTAGTCCATTTTGAGACAATGGATAGATGAGCAATCGACTGTCAGGCACAAAATAAGACAGCAACATGCTTTAAATGGAGCTCAAGATGGAGGATTTCGACAGCAGTTCTAGGGAAATTTTGAGGTGAAGTACAACTGCATTTCAGGTCTTTAAAGGAATCCCAAAGCAACCAAAGTGCAAGCAATCAAAGCAATTTTTTGTATAGTATATTTTACTTGTATTAGCTTTTGTATTTCCTTTTTTGGTTGTATCTTATTGTTTATTATTGTAAACACTTATTATAAGAGGTTTCTCCACCTCTAGTGTTATACCGAGAAGGAGAAGCTTATTAGTGGTGGTGTGCATCACTAGAGCTTACTCTAGAGCTCGACTGTGGAGTAAGAACTAGGGTTCCGAACCACGTTAAATCATTGTGTACTTGTCTAGTATTTTATCTTCGTATATTTGTATTTACGATGTGCTAACATTGTTGTAGATGAGCACGACCGTAATCGATTGCAAGAGCGAAAAACAACTATTCATCCTTCTCTATTGCATGTCACGGTCCCTATAATTGGTATCAGAGTCGGACTCGCTCAGAAGACCAACAAGTCATATCAGTGAGGCTGCTCTTCAAGGACTAATCGCCAAGAGAGCAAGCGCTAGAGGTTGAAGAGAAGATGGAGCCAAGTGATGGATTTGACTATGACACTCAGATCCCTCCATCATTTGACCGAGAAGATTTTTCAGCATGGAGGACGAGGAGGGAGAACTTCTTGATGATGGACATAAAGGATTGGTTCATCATCATGGATGGATTTGAACCTCCCATGGACAAGAAGGGAGGACTCCTCAAAATCAAGAAATGGACTAAGGAGCAATGCCAAAAACTTAAGATCAATTTTAAGGTAACAAAACTTCTAACTAATTTAATTCCTGATGATGTTTTGTCAAAATTAGGAGAAGTTAAGGATGCCAAGGAAATATAGAGAAAATTGATAGAACTCCATGAGAAGCCTTCACTGGCACTCGTAGAGGAGGAGTCTAAGGAAGAGTACTCCACGTCTCAAGCTCATGAAGACTCGGAAGTTGAGAGATGCTCAACATCCGAAGAGGAAGAATCATCATCATCCTCTCTAGAGCTTGAAGAATCAGAGGCTGAGAGGTGCTCAACATTTGAGGTAGAAGAAGTCTCGAAAGCCTCCACTTCAAGGATTGAGGGGGAGGATAGAGCTTCAATACTAGAACAACAAGAGGAACCTTCCACATCCGAGAGATGTGAAGAACAAGCTCAAGAGCTCCCGACCACCATCCAAGAAGGTAATTCTAGCATGGTAAATAAAAATAAAAATCATATAACATGCTTTAAGTGTAGGGATGTAGAGATTATAAGAGAAAATGCCCAAAAATAATCAAAAAGACTCAACTGGCACCAAATGCGAAGGAGAAGACCAAGGAAGCCGGAGGCCCAGTACATAAAGGCAAGGAGCATATTGTGTAAAGGGGGCATTACCGGACCAAATGTCGGAGGGAGAGTCACCCTAACAAGGACAAAGGAGGAGCTTCATATGTAGGGGAGCTAAGGCAAACCCTAAGAAAACAATCAATAATGCTCTTCCAATTATTAAGGTTAAGAAGCATGCTAGTGGTATATAACATTTTAATTCACTTGCAATTGTTAATGATAGGAAGCATGCTAGCAATAAATATTTTTGCTTAGGTGCTAAACATTGTAATATTAGGCCTAAGGACAACCCTAAGACTAACTTACATAAGGATAAAAAGGTAGATAACAACAACCTATGTGTGAATTCCAAGAAAAATAGACATATGTCTAGGAAGAAAAAATATCTCAAGAAATAATGAAAAATAAAAAATTGAGTCATTAGTGGAGGAAAATTGAGCTTTAAGGTCTAAGCTTGATAAATTAGAGAAGACGCTAAAAAGAATGAAAAATATGATTCAAGGGTCAAATAGACAAGGTCTAGATTCTAGAAGGCAAGAACCATCAAAGGACAAGAAAGGTTTGGGTTACAAGCCTAAGTCTAAAGAAATTAAGCCTTCTTACCATAGTGTTCCATTTGACTATGGAACCACCCCTAGGTCTAGGAAAGCCAAGGTCACAAGGGAAGTCATCCCAAGAGTTGACCATGGTAGATGTCTAGTGGCTAAGATTTTCAAAGAAACCTAGGAAAGCCACTAAAAATGTTACAAGGAAAGTTATTGTTGGACTATCCAAGCTGCAAAAACCGCTTTTTACGTTGCGAAAACCTCGGAAGTCGACCATGGATCCGTGCGAAGATAAACAAAAATATACATGTACGTGTTAAAAACCTTAGATCTACTTTAGATCTACATGTGAAGAGCTTTACCCTTGATGTGATGCCCTTCTCTTATCCCGCTCATCCAAACGGCTTGTCGAATCTCATAGAGTGTCAAACGTACACTCCTCTACAAGTATCCACACGAACAATAGGTGGAGAAGGAAACTTAGAGTGTGCTAGCACTCCTTGAAACCCACGGCAAGAAAGGAAGAGGGAGATAGAGCTTGAGAGGAGAGGAAGGGAGGAAGAAGAAGATCTAATCAATTCCCACTCACTTCCACTAATGCACATCTAATGTTGGCCGACCACTTCATGGAAGTTATATACATGCATGTAATACCAAGAGCCATGGCTCTTGGTCTCCCTCATGAGGTGGCACCCCATGATGTGTCCATGATGATGTGGAACATCATTATTGGTCGGCCCATGCCAAGTCATCATGACATGGCATTTGGTCAAGTCAAACTTGACCATTCATCTTCCCTCTCAAGTCAAGTAAAACTTGACCTCTTATCTCTCATGGTTGATCAAATCCAACCATTTGATTCAAGTCAATTTAATTTAATGAATCTCTATTCATTAGTTTAAATTAACTCGATGAATCAAATCTAAATTAGGCTCATTCAACACTTGAATCAAATTGAGTCCAACTCAATTAGTCTAATTTGGATTACTCTTAATCCAATTTGGTTCATCACATGAACCTAATCCTCATGGTCCATCATATGAACCTAATCTCCATCTAATTTCCCTTTGTGTGTGACCCTATAGGTTCTTGTAACATTGACAATGCTCCTAAACTGATTTAGAAACATAAGCAATGAGTGGTATCTAGCAACACATCATTGCTACCCAAGTTACAAGAATATTGAGATCCAACATCACCTTTGTGACTACTAATTGTGACTCTTACAATATGTGACAATGTCCTTCTATCCTTGACATCTAGATTGACCAATTGAGGCATAGACCGTGTCATCCTCTGTACAATCTATATCTTGAACTTCAAGTAGACTCACTCTAATCAAATGAGCTCAATATCTCATTTTGACTCATTTGGGCATGACCATGCACTTAGTGGTCTCACTCTATCAAGAATCATGATGTCACTCCTATCATATAGGAGGGTTAGATCTCATCTACATCACTCACATCCCTCCGCATAATTTGTTACATACTCAGTAATCGCCTTTATAGTCCACCCATTTACAAGTGACGTTTGACGAAGCCAAAGTATGCAACTCCTTATATAGGGAACCATGGTGACTTCAGGTCCAAGGACTAATAGTCATACTAATAGTCACATGAGAAAGTATATGACACTCATATAATAATCCATGATACTTTCTCATGGTGGGTCATTCAGTATACATTCTCCAATGCATACCCATGTGTCAACTTGATATCTCATATCCATGACTTGTGAGATCAAGTCATCGAGTTGACCTACATGCTAGTCTCTTCGCATTAACATTGTCCCTGAATATTAATACTTGACTAGGAATGATTAAGAGTAGTGTTATCTATATCATCTCATTATCGATTCAACCAATCGATTGATATAAATAAGAACCTTCTACTCAAGGATGTTATTATACTTAGTTATTTGGCACCAATAAAAGTAAGTATAATAACCATAAAGAAATGTCTTTATAAATAGAAATATGATACAACAAAGTTCATACAACAATCATCACATGATTGACTCTAGGGCTTTCACTAATAATCTCCCACTAGCACTAGTGTCAATCACTGTAGTATCTAATACCCAATGACCTAGTGTGACCATCATACTTTTTCTGTGCCAAAGCCTTGGTCAAGGGATCTGCGACGTTAGCCTCTGTGGGTACTCTGTAAATCTTCACATCTCCTCTATCGATAATCTCTCGAATGAGATGGAAGCACTGTAATATGTGTTTGGTCCGCTGGTGTGAGCGAGGTTCCTTAGCCTGCGCAATCGCTCCATTGTTGTCACAATAGAGCTCTATAGGATCTGCTATGCTAGGAACTACCCCAAGCTCAGTAATGAACTTGCAGATACAAACTGTCTCCTTTGCTGCCTCTGATGCAGCAATATACTCGGCCTCTGTTGTAGAATCAGCAATTGTGTCCTGCTTTGAACTCTTCTAACACACAACGCCACCATTCAAGCAAAACACGAACCCTGACTGTGATCTATAATCATCCTGGTCAGTTTGGAAGTTGACATCGCTGTAACCCTTTACAGCTAGCTCCTCATCGCCTCCAAATATCAAGAAATATTCTTTAGTCCTTCTCAAGTACTTAAGAATATTCTTGACTACTATCCAGTGATGCTCACCTAGATTTGACTGGTATCTACTCGTCATGCTCAAAGCATACGAGACATCAGGATGAGTACATAGCATGGCGTACATGATAAATCCTATGGCAGATGCATAAGGGATCTTATCTATGCGGTCTCTCTCCTCTCTAGAAGAGGGACTTTAAGTCTTCGAAAGACTCACACCATGTGACATCGACAGAAGTCCCTTCTTGGAATTCTGCATGGCAAACCGTAGTAATACCGTGTCAATATATATACTCTGACTTAGGCCAAGCAATCTCTTAGATTTATCTCTATAGATCTAGATGCCTAGAATACAGGCTACTTCACCTAAGTCCTTCATTGAGAAGCACGTCCCCAGCCAAGTCTTCACAGACTATAGTAAAGGGATGTCATTCCCAATGAGTAGTATGTCATCCACATACAATACAAGGAAGACAACTGTGTTTCCATTAACCCTCTTGTAGACATAGGGTTCATCTTCATTCTTGATGAAACCAAACTGTTTGATCGCATCATCAAATCGAAGATTCCAACTCCGAGAAGCTTGCTTTAGCCCATAAATGGACCTTTACAGCTTGCATACTTTGCCAGTATGCTATGGATCTATAAAACCCTCAGGTTGTGTTATGTACACATCCTCGAGCAAGTTTCCATTCAGAAATGCGGTCTTGACATCCATCTGCAAGATCTCATAATCGTGGTATACTACAATAGCAAGCAAGATCTGAATGGACTTAAACATCGCCACTGGAGAAAAGGTTTCATCATAGTTAATAACATGAATTTGCTTGAAACCTTTAGCTACCAATCGACCCTTATAGGTATGCGTAAGTCCATCCATGTCAGTCTTTCTCTTAAATACCCACTTACACCCAATGGGTTTGACACCTTCAGGTGGATCAACCAAAGTCCATACTTGGTTGGTGTACATGGATTCCATCTCAGATCTCATAGCCTCTAGCCATTTCTCAGAATATGGGCTCATCACAGCTTCCTGATAAAAGGTAGGCTCATTCTCAATGAGCATAACATCATCATGGTCAGACAAGAGAAATGAGTATCTCTCAGGCTGACGATGTACCCTATCAGACCTGCGAAGAGGTAGGTCTACCTGAACAGGTTGTTGTTCCACAACTCTTTGTGCAACAATCTCATCACCCACAATACTTTATGGTTCCTGTTCAACCTCCATCAAGGCCATATCTTGAATTTCTTCAAGATCGAACGTACTCCCACTAGTTTTTCTAGAAACAAAATCTCTTTCTAAAAATAACCCAGTCTTTGCCACAAACACTTTGTGCTGACTGAGAATGTAGAAGTAATATCCCTTCATTTCCTTAGGATATCCAACAAAATAGAACTTATTGGATTTGGGTCCCAATTTGTCTAAGACTTGACGTCAAACGTAAGCTTCACAACCCCAAATTCTCATGAAAGACATCTTGGGATTTTTCCCTGTCCATATCGTATATGGTGTCTTTATCACGACTTTGGATGGAACACGGTTAAGTGTGAAGGTTATTGTGTCTAGAGCATATCCCCAAAAGGATATAGGAAGATCTGTGTGACTCATCATAGATTGTACCATATCTAATAGGGTACGATTCCTCTTTTCGGATATACCATTCCACTGTGGTGTTCCAGGAGGAGTGAGTTGGGATAGAATCCCACACTCAGCTAGCTAGTCACGAAACTCATGGCTAAGGTATTCACCACCTCGATCTGATCGAAGTATCTTAATACTCTTGCCAAGTTGGTTTTGTATTTCATTCTTGAATTCTTTGAACTTTTCAAAGGATTCTGACTTATGTGTCATCAGATACACATAACCATATCTACTGAAGTCATCAGTAAATGTAATGAAGTACCTATAACCACCTCTAGCAGTAATATTGAAAGGCCACATACATCACTATGTATAAGTCCTAACAAGTCTGTTGCTCTTTCGCTGTGTCCACTAAAAGGAGTCTTGGTCATCTTGCCTAGAAGGCAAGACTCGCATGTCTCATATGATTCAAAATCAAATGAGTCGAGCAACCCATCCTTATGAAGCTGGGATAAGCGACTCTCATTTATGTGACCTAAGCGACAATGCCAGAGATAGGTTTGGTTCAACTTATTTGACTTGAACCTTTTGGTACTTATGTTATAGATGGGGCTCTCTAAGTCTAGAATATAGAGTCTGTTCATCAGAGGTGCACTACAATAGAACATATCATTTAAATAAACTGAACAACATTTGTTCTTTATTATAAATGAAAAGCCTTTCTTGTTTAAACAAGAAACTGAAATTATATTCTTAGTCAGAGCAGACACATAACAACATTCATCTAGTTCTAGTACAAGCTTGAGGGCAGAGATAGAAAATAAGTTCCTACAGCAACAGCAGCAACCCTTGCTCCATTGCCTACTCGTAGGTCCACCTCGCCCTTCGTCAATGCCCTGCTATTTCTCAGCGCCTGCATAATAGTACAAATGTGATATGCACATCTGATATCTAATACCCATGATGAAGAAATAGATAGATTGACTTCTATGACATATATACCTGAAGTAGAAGTCTCACTTCTCTTCTTCTTAAGATCTTCCAGGTATGCTTTGCAGTTACGCTTCCAGTGTCTAGCTTCCTTACAGTGGAAGCAAGTCCCTTCCTTAGTCACCCCTCCTTTCGGTTTCAGAACCTTGCCTTTGCTCTTGGCTTGTGACTTTCCCTTACCTTTAGGTTTGTCCTTGCCTTTCTTCTTTTGCACCATCAAAATGGAATCAGGTTTTCCCTTCTTAAGGTTGAGCTCAGCAGTTCTCAACATGCTAAGCATCTCAGGTAGTGACTTATCAATTTCATTCATGTTGTAATTCATGACAAATTGATTGTAGCTTTCTGGCAAGGATTGCAAGATCAAGTCAGTGGCCAGTTCTTGGCCAAGTGGGAATCCCAACCTCTGTAGGTTTTCTATGTACCCAATCATCTTGAGTACATCTGAACCTACGGGAGTCCCATCTTGCATCTTGCACTGAAATAGTGCCTTAGAGATCTTGTATCTCTCATACCTTGCTTGTCCTTGATACAGTTGACAAAGATGTTCAACCATATCAAAAGCATTCATGAACTCGTGTTGCTTTTGAAGCTCAGAGTTTATGGTTGCGAGTATGAGGCATGACACATCTAATGCATCATCTTGATGATTCTTGTAAGCATCTCGGTCAGCTCGCGAGGCAATGGCAGGAGGTGCTTCCAGAGTGGGCTACTCCAGGACGTACAGTTTTCTTTCTTGAGTGAAAACGATTCTTAGGTTCTTGTACCAGTCCAGGAAATTAGCTCCATTGAGCTTGTCCTTCTCAAGGACAAAATGCAGGGAGAGAGTGTTCATGTTTGACGACATGACAATCTACAACATAAATAATGCAGAAAGTAAATATCATATTCCATTTATCATTTAATTAGGCCTTTAATTAAATGATGTTCCCACTGAATTATAGGACTTTTGTAGAATCGAGTCATGGATGTGGTCAAACCACACTACTAGATTCATACAAACTAGCTATAATTCTAGCGGGACAAGATCCACATCATACTACGCCTTGAGTTAGCTTTGGCTAAATCACCCAAGACTTAGTATGATCGGTAGGTAACAAATTACTGATTACATCTCTATGCAACTCTTGTTTATAGGATCAGGATCCACATTTACAAAAGAACTTGAGTTAGCTTTGGCTAAATCGCCCAAGATTTAGTGTAAATGTGATCTTATCCTATCTTTCCAACCGTTGGAATATGCCTATAGTTTTACTCGATCCAATTGAGTTAACTAGTTTCACTCAATCTAATTGCGCTTATTCTCACCCAAGCTATGATAGGCGGGACCAAGATTGTCCCTCCGCACCCTACCAAGATAATATGTGTTGCTCTGCTTTGACAGATTCAACAACAACAAATGATCGAGGTAGTGATGGATATCAAAATTTGGTAGGCATTTCGAGTTGATTCGATTAAGATCTAATCTAATTGTGAATGTGTATCATATACGCATTAAGGCCTTAATTACCCTACACTAGCATGCATCACATACATACAAGCAAAATATATATATATATATATATATAATAAATTAAATTGTGATGAGGTCATAGCTCTACTACGATCTTCTCAAGCCAATGAGAAGATTGGACGGTCAACCTAGGGTTAGCGGCTTCTCCAAGTGCCTCCTTTGACTGCCATGTGTTGTCGACACCCTCCTCGTAACTCCGTCTACTAGTGGACCTTCCACCGCTTCATTTTGTACATTACAAATATGAAACTCGAGTTACATTCGAGTCTAAAAACTATTTACAATAGGAATATTAAAAGGAGAGGCACGACACGCAGGTCGCATGCCATATACAACATGCACAACACAAAAACGGCGCGCAAGTCGTATTATGAATTACAACATATTTTATCCAATCACATTGGGGTTATTGGGCCATGACCATCACAGTATAATATATAATTCTAAATTATGTATTTCACATAAATTTCTATAATTTTCCTATCCTTTTGTATCATTTTATGAGTCACATCTACGTAACTGTCCCGCTAATCGATTTTCGGGCGCGATCGCGGGACAAGGCCCCTTGCGGGGTTAGGGGCAGCGCCTCTTCTCACAAAATGAATCTTGCGAGTGTCTCATCTTGATCTTACAGTGCCTTAAGTCTCTGTCCCAAAAGACTAGAGCGAGAATTCGCCGTTTCGGAGAGTTTTTCTCAGTGGTTGAAGCCTATAAGTGTCCCAACACTTGTTGCTTCGACTCTTCGAGAAAAATACTCACAAAAATCTATAAAATAGGAAATTTACAGAAACTTACAGATCTTAATTTTTCATATCTAATACAAAAATTACAAAACTAAACACATACATGCTTCGCACGTGGCTCTGATACCACTGTTGGACTATCCGAGCCGCAAAAACTGCTTTTTGCGTTGCGGAAACCTCGGAAGTCGGCCATGAATTCGTGCGAAGATAGACAAAAATATACATGTATGTGTTAAAAACCTTAGATCTACTTTAAATCTACATGTGAAGAGCTTTACCCTTGATGCGACGCCCTTCGTTTATCCCGCTCGTCCAAACGGCTTGCCGGATCACGTAGAGTGTCAAACGTACACTCCTCTACAAGTATCCACACGAACAATAGGTGGAGAAGGCAACTTAGAGTGTGCTAGCACTCCTTGAAACCCACGGCAAGAAAGGAAGAGGGAGATAGAGCTTGAGAGGAGAGGAAGGGAGGAAGAAGAAGATCTAATCAATTCCCACTCACTTCCACTAATGCACATCTAATGTTGGCCGGCCACTTCTTGGAAGTTATATACATGCATGTAATACCAAGAGCCATGGATCTTGGTCTCCCTCATGAGGTGGCACCCCATGATGTGTCCATGATGATGTGGAACATCATTATTGGTCGACCCATGCCAAGTCATCATGACATGGCATTTGGTCAAGTCAAACTTGACCTCTTATCTCCCATGGCTGATCAAATCCAATCATTTGATTCAAGTCAATTTAATTTAATGAATCTCTATTCATTAGTTTAAATTGACTCGATGAATCAAATCTAAATTAGACTCATTCAACACTTGAATTAAATTGAGTCCAACTCAATTAGTCTAATTTGGATTACTCTTAATCCAATTTGGTTCATCACATGAACCTAATTCTCATGGTCCATCATATGAACCTAATCTCCATCTAATTGTCCTTTGTGTGTGACCCTATAGGTTCTTGTAACGTTGGCAATGCTCCTGAAATGATTTAGAAACATAAGCAATGAGCGGTATCTAGCAACACATCATTGCTACCCAAGTTACAAGAATGTTGAGATCCAATATCACCTTTGTGACTACTAATTGTGACTCTCACAATATCCGAAGCTCTCTTCGTTCGCGGCCACGTCCCTCGGCAGCATCGGGCGCACGACTCTGCAATGCTCCTTCGTGTCTTTTACCTTCGAAGTCTGCTTCCTTGGCTTCGCTTCAAGTCATCTTGTCCGGCGGTCCCTCAGCAGCATCAAGCGCACGGCTCTGCAATGCTCCTTCTCTGACTCAAGCACGAGGTTATGAGTGGTGAACCCACCAAGGCTCCATGTGCGAATTACTAAGTCCTGCAAGACTCCAACGCACATATCAAATCATAATAACAACCTAACTTAAACCCTTTGCCACACACATCAAAACCATATCATGGTAAGAGATTGCCCTAACAATCTTCCCCTTTTTGATGTATGGCAATCCGTTTAAGTTAGGTAAAAACATTTGATAAAATATTAAGAAAGGAAAGCATGTGGATAACATGATTAGCAACTCTCCCCCTTAATACATGAAACTCCCCCTAAATATATTCCCCCTTACTTAAACATATAGTTTTCTCCCCCTTTGACACCATCAAAAAGATTAAACAAAGTTTATATATCATGGCATCAAGTATAGAGAGAAACAAAAACCAAAACATGCCTTAAAATTGGATAAAAGAAATTACTGGGCATGTTATCAGGCTACCAGTTGACTGGTTTAGACTACCAGTCGACTGGCACATGTATTCGAAAATTTTTTGATTTTCCAGGGTGAATTTTAGAAACGCGTAAAAAATTCTATAAAATTAGAAAATTCATGAAATTTGGGGAACACATTTCTTGTAAGTATATTTATCAATGAAAAATAGTTGTCCATGAAAAATCATTATATTTTCAAGTATTTGCCAAAAATCCAAAAGCTTTAAAAACCACTAGGTTTTTGATCATGTTTGTATCCATTTTAACACCTAGTTTTGCTTTCAATTGTTTCAAAACATGAGCACACAGATTTTAAGGTAAGAAATTGTTTTGAAAACATATGAAATATCCAACCATGATCTTTGGGCAATATGTCTATGAATTAAACATAAGTCTTCCCCATGATTGGTTTATTATTGCTATTTTGATACCTTAAATGACCATCTAAATGTCATAGGCATTAGTGGACCATTAGTATCATCCTACCATCTCACCCATGCTAAGTTTTCAATCAAGGTAGCCTATGGTGAGTGTGAGATGTATCATAAAGGTATTTGTATATACTTAACCATTATTTTCATGCAATTCTATCAAGGTTAAGTATCATCCTATCATTCCACATGATCATAAAGATGTATATGAATTAATTTCATATTATGATCATGAAATACATGTATTCATCAAATTGTTATCATGCATTAGGTATTACATGATGATAATAAGGTAAACATCACCTAAAGCATGATTTTATCTATTTATAGGTGCATTATCATCACCTAACACTATTTCAAAAATGTTGTCCCGCCATCCTAAGTCAACCAAAAATATGATATAGGTCAAGTCCATATGGTTGACTATCCTAGGGTTTTCCTAACCCTTTAGGATGGATTTAGGAACCCAAAATAAGTTCTTTCCTATGGGGTTCACTAAATACTCCTTAGGGATCCATTTTCTAGCAATTACCTTTTTTTTGTCTTGACCCCTAGCTATTAGACATCTATAGGCCTTTTCATTTTTCTTTTCCTTATAACCTAGGCCTTTCTTGTTGAAGCTTGCCCTTTGGCTCCCAATTATCATGTTAAGGGTATTGGAGCCTATTGTAAATTTTTCTAGAGCTTTGGTCAAGTGGTCTACCTTTTCCCTTAAAGCCATATTTTCTTCTATGCATGCATCATTAACATCCAAAGGCATATAGTTATCATGTGAGCATGCATCATTATCATTATCATTTAAGCATGCTTTTTCTAGCTTATTTTCTAAATCCTTAATTTGCTCAAGCATGCATTTATTCCTTTTCTTGGCTCTAAATAAATCCTTAGTGAGGCTAGAAATCATGGACATTATTTGCTTAGGGGGTAGATTCATTACCTCACTTACCAAATCCTCTTCCGATGATGAGGATGTAGAGGAGGCTCCCCCTTCACTTGAGCTTGCTTCTTCATTTTCGGAGGAGGAGCAATCTAGGTCGTCAAAGGCCATTAGGGCAAGGTTGGAGTAGACATGTTCTTCCTCTTCGGATGATGATGAGGAAGAAGGATCATCCCATGTCTTTGCTTTGAATGTCTTGGACTTCCCTTTTTCTTTGGCCTTCTTTTCTTCTTCCTTTTTCTTCTTGCTCCCCTTCTTCTTCTTTTCTTCCTTCTTTCTCTTCTCCTCCTTGCTTTTGTTCAAGAGGGGACAATTGTCCCTTATGTGTCCCTCTCCTTGGCAATTATAGCAAATCACCTTCCCCCTTAGTCTTCTTCTCCTATCATTAGATTTATTAAATTGAAAACCTTTTAATGCACGCCTTACCCTCCTTACCATATAGGCTTCTTCCGTGCTATCCATGGAGGAGGAGGAGGAGGAGGATGCTTCGTCGGAGGAGGAGGGAGTCTCCATCTTCTTCTTCCCCTTATGTGCCATCAAGGCTACTCCTCTTGATGGTTGAAACTTTGGCTCTTCTACTATTCCTTCGAGCCTTGTTTCGTGGAGCTCCATTGTTGAGAAGAATTCCTCTAAGGTGATAACTTCTAGGTTCTTGGAGATGTAAAATGAGTCCACCATAGAGCTCCATCTTGAGGACCGAGGAAAGATATCTATAGCCTTCATGAGCATGTCCCTATTTGAAAGCTTCTCACCTACACTAGATAACCCGGTTATTATCTCTTTAAATCTAGAGTGTAGTGAGGTTACCTTTTTTCCTTTTTCTAATTTTATGTTGGATAGTTGGGAGCATAGGAGGTCTCTCCTTGCAAGTTTGGCCTCCGAGGTACCTTCATGAAGCTCTACTAGCTTCTCCCACATCTCCTTTGCACTAGAGCATTCCCCTATCCTATTCACCTCTTGTTGGGGAAGTATATTGTAGAAGTGGTGCTTGGCCTTTGAATTCACCAAGTACTCCTCTCTTTGTCTTTTACTCCATCTTGATTTCTCCAATAGCTCCCCTTCTTCATTCCAAGGCAATTCGAAATCATTTTCCATAATCAAAAGAATTTCAAAATCGATTTCAAAAAATACCTCCATTCTCTTTTTCCACCAAGAGAATTCGCCTTCGAATTTTGGTGGGTGAATATTTGAGCCGGCCATTCTTGAATGTGCTTGTTATGGCGGTTAATCCTCGACAAGCTTTCCTTGGCTCTGATACCACTTGAAGGGGATCGATCAGCCGGCTAGAGGGGGTGAATAGCCCTTTGTCGTTGGATGGTGGAATTTTCTCGTCTACACAATTGTTAACGCAAGCGGAATACTAATAAAGACAAACAAATAAATAATAAAGAATACAAACAATGCTAACACCAAAATGTAACGTGGTTCACGGCTATGCCGCTAATCCACGGTCCCCGATTCATCCTCGGTGAATCACTCCACAACCAAATCACTATCGGTCTCTCCTTTGCACTAAGCTAGGTGGAGGTAACCCTTATAACTCAAGAACACTCCTTCTTTTACAATAGATGTGAAAGAGAACTAGAAGAAGGAGTTTATCACTTATGGAGCACTTGGATGATGGTTTGGAATATGAGCATTAGTCATCCAAAAGCCCACACCCTCTCTTTTTATAGAGAGGGTTGATTTATTCCCGTTGGCCGCCACCAGTCGACTGCTGCCACTTCAATGGCCTCCAAACATGTCAGATCCCGACTGTTGTAGTCCAACGGAACACTTGGCAGTCGACTGATGGATCCATCAGTCGAATGCTTCCTCCGTAGTCGATCGCCTACCGATCGACGAGCGATTCTGCGGGCCCAAACCCTCTTGACCGATCATTGTTGCCTTCCGATCGTCGATAATCTTAGCGATCACGCGCCATATGGCTGATCGGCTGGGCCAAAATTCACTCAGTCGGATACCAATTGAACCATATTCGACTCAGAGCAGTCGACTGTCATTTCATGGCAGTCGAATGATGTCGGGAAAACTCATCCGACACTTAGCCATTCGGCCAAGTTCACCTAATGAGCTACTTACAATTCACTCATTCTCTCATCTCACTCGAAGTCCCTCGCCGAAGCTCTCTTCGTTCGCGGCCACGTCCCTCAGCAGCATCGGGCGCACGACTCTGCAATGCTCCTTCGCGTCTCTTTCCTTCGAAGTCTGCTTCCTTGGCTTCGCTTCAAGTCATCTCGTCCGGCAGTCCCTTGGCAGCATCAAGCGCATGGCTCTGCAATGCTCCTTCTCCGACTCAAGCACGAGGTTGTGAGTGGTGAACCCGCTAAGGCTCCATGTGTGAATTACTAAGTCCTGCAAGACTCCAACGCACATATCAAATCATAATAACAACCTAACTTAAACCCTTTGCCACACACATCAAAACCATATCACGGTAAGAGATTGCCCTAACATAATAGTCATACTAATAGTCACATGAGAAAGTATATGACACTCATATAACGATCCATGATACTTTCTCATGGCGGATCATTTAATATACATTCTCCAATGCATACCCATGTGTCAACTTGATATCTCATATCCATGACTTGTGAGATCAAGTCATCGAGTTGACCTACATGCTAGTCTCTTCTCATTAACATTGTCCCTGAATATTAATACTTGACTAGGAATGATTAAGAGTAGTGTTCTCTATATCATCTCATTATCGATTCAACCAATCGATTGATATAGATAAGAACCTTCTACTCAAGGACGTTATTATACTTAGTTATTTGGCACCAATAAAAGTAAGTATAATAACCATAAAGAAATGCCTTTATAAATAGGAATATGATACAACAAAGTTCATACAACAATCATCACATGATTGACTCTAGGGCTTTCACTAATAGTTATCCCTAGGATTAACCTTGAAAAGACCATAATGACCAAGGCTTCCAAGCCTAGAAGGGTCATTAGGAAGCTATCTAGGGAAGTTATCTCTAGTGAATACCAAGTGAACCCAAGGAGCTCAAATAGATTTTGAGTTTTTAGGAGTGTGATCCAATCACACTAAATGGGTTTTGGGTGTGTTGACCTAAGATGGATAGGTAGTTAACCTAACCATAGTGGAGTTGACATTTTAGAATATTTTCAAGGTAATGTGATACCTTGGAAATGAGATTAGATTTTAATCCTAAAAGATTTTAGGATGTGCCAATATAAATTATAATGGTTGAAAAATTGATCAAAATTGACACAAATATGATTAGAGTCAAAAGAATGCCATTTGGATTTTGACACACTTGGATTAGTTTAAAGTGGGTATAATACTATAAAATGACAATTAGGTTTAAAACTTAGGTATTTCTATACCTTGATATTATAAAAATTGTCATGCTTTGCTTGTCATATGTCATGTCATGACATCATGCTCATATTATTATTTTATGTCATGATAATTCTTAGTTTAATTATATTATGCTATGAAATCATGCATCATTGGCAAATATGCTTAATTTATGCAATAATTTATGTCATGATCATTTTCATGCATTAAGACTAATTAATTTGAAATCAAGGAAAATGACATTGATTTGAAGTCCCAAGATAAGGGAATCAAATTAGGAATGCTTAGATAAAATGCATGAACCCTTAGATTAGGGAAGAACAAAATCCACATCTCACAAGAACTATAAGGATGACTTGTGTGTGTATTGATACACCCTCGACACATAAGAGATGTTAGGTTAATGAGTTAAGTTTAAAGTACTTAAATGGTACATCAAAATGAACTTAGAACTCATTGAATGATAATGAAAAATCATGAGGAAAGCTAATATACAAGTCATGTACATCTTGCCCATATACCATGATTGAAATTAAGGTTTTAAAATCATTTTAAAATTATTTTAAAAAACCTTGGTGAAGTCTATCTTTTGATAGCAATCACCATTGAAAAGATTGACACAAAGTTAGACAAAAATGTTGAAGTTATCAATGCCTTTGAACTTTGTATCATTCTTTGAATTTAATGGGTATTTTATTATAAAACTATTTTTCACCCATTGCATTTCATGTAAGTAATGTATGTATGAAATTTTATGATTTTTCAAGTAACATATAATTATTTATGTATTTTCAAAATTTGAATATGAAGTTAGATTTCTACATTTGCAGAAACCAGTCGACTATCACATGGAGAAGTCAACTGGTGGTAGTCCAGTCGACTAATTTCTATTTCGGTCGACTGTCATGTCTGATATTGGCTGAACAAGGTTTGTTTAGCCAGTTATCAGCAATTTTAGGCTACTCTAACTTCTCATAATCCTAGGATATGCTTTGGAAAACATTGGAAAGATGAAATAATCATTGAAAATGATTAGAAGAGTTATTTAGGGTGGAGTATCAAATTTTAAGACAGGTTAAAGTTCAATGTTGTACTTTTACCCTTAATTTTGATTGGTTAGATTTTTTATAGGCTTAGGAACTCTCCAAGGACATTGTTGGTGCAATGGTCAAGGGAGAGTAAGCCTTTAGAGGGAGGTCATCCATTTTAGTATGATGGATAAACCTTGATTACATAGGGGGTGAAGTGAAAATTACCTTCATTTAGTGATAAGGAATGTATCACTAGAGGGAATGAAGGAGTTTATGATGATTTTTGACCAAGGGGGAGAATGTAGGATCTCATTGGGATATGAGACATTGTAAATCCTTGGTAGGCTTTTTTGTGTACACCAAAGGGGGAGAAGTGAAGGTTTAAGTTAGGAAAACATTCATTATGCTTTGGCATAGGAAGAGGCAAGTTGGGCTTATTGGTTAACCTAACTTAAACATATTGTCAAACATCAAAAAAGGGATAGATTGTTAGTGCAATCGACCCCGGATCAATGTCGACCAGACTCGAGTGGGACTCGAGTGGTGTTTTGATATTTGTCAAGGCGGTTGGATATGATTTGACCATATGTTGATCATATGACTAGTGAATGATTGGGATATCCAAAGTCATATGGGGGATATTATTTGAGGGAGATTGTTGGAGCAATTAAACCTCAGGTCAAAGTTGACCAAACTCAAGTGAGACTCGAGGGGAAGTCTAAGTTTGGATGCTTGGTATAGAAAGTCCAAGTATGGACTTAGCAATGAAGAAGTTCAAGTTTGGATACTTGGCAAGGGAAAGTCCAAGAATGGTCTTGGCATGGAAAAGTCCAAGTATGGATACTTGGCATTCGAAAGTTCAAGTTTGGATATTTAGCAAATGGAAAGTCCAAGGGTGTAGTCTTGGTCACAAAAGTCCAAGTGTGTAGTCTTGGCCACATAAGTCCAAGTGTGTAGTCTTGGCAATGAAAGTTTAAGTTTGGATACTTGGCAAATGGAAAGTCCAAGGGTGTAGTCTTGGCCACATAAGTCCAAGTATGGATACTTTGCAAGGAGGTCTAAGGGTGAGGTTTTGGTATCATAAAGTACAAGCATGTAGTCTTGGCGGCATAAGTCCAAATGAACCTTGAAAAAGGAGACTCAATTAGCATGACACAACCAATGGAAGCACCGGAAGGCTTACGCGAAAGGTGACTCGAATGGATCCTGAGGGTGTAAGGCTGATGGAGGTGACTAGAAGGCTCAGGTCTAGGATAAGGGTGATCGATCAAGTATGAGGGGATCATACTTAGGTTAAACCTCACTTTTGAAGTTTACTAATCGACTAGTAGTATTGGCTAATCGAATGGTCGAGTATTCAGCACTCGGGAGCTCAGTTGACTCGTAGCAATCGACTGGGGTTATGACCCAGTCGACTAGTGGGTAGTCAACTGAAGCTCAACTACTATCTGTGGCTCTGGCAGTCGACTACTAGGGTTTGGCAGTCAACTAGTCTTGAGCAGTCGACTAGTTATAAGTGGTCGGAGCACAAAATGTCTAGTAGTCGACTAGGCAATCGACTACTGGCTTGGCAACCGACTTTTGGTAAGGGCAGTCGACTGCTAGGGTATTCGTTGGCTAGAATGCCAATGTGGATTAATCCGTTGTGAGAATACGGATAGATGAGCAGTCGACTGGTGTCTTTTGGCAGTCGATTGCCATGTGTGAAATTAGCTAGTAGCATGCTTTAAATGGAGCTTGAGATAGAGGATTTCGACAACAGTTCTAGGGAGATTTTGAGGTGAAGTGTTATTGCATTTCAGGTCTTCAAAGGCATCTCAAAGCAACCAAAGTCCAAACAATCAAAGCAATCTTTTGTAAAGTATTCTTTACTTGTATTTGCTTTTGTATTTCATTTTTTAGTTGTATCTTATTGTTTATTGTTGTAAACACTTATTGTAAGAGGTTTCTCCACCTCCGGTGTCATACCGAGAAAGAGAAGTTTGTTATGGGTGTTGTGCATCACTAGAGCTCACTCTAGAGCTTGCCCGTAGAGTAGGAGCCAGTGTTCCGAACCATATTAAATTGTTTTGTGCTTGTCTCGTATTTTATATTTGTATATTTTTATTTCTACTGTGCTAACATTGTTGTTGACGAGCACAAACACAATCGATCACGAGAGTGAAAAACTGCTATTCAGGCCCCTCTAGCACACGTCACAGTCCCTACAATATGGACTAATTATTGGTATAAAAAGCAGGTCAAAACAAGCAACCGAAAGTGTTCCTGGTAAGTGGAACAGTTCTAGACACTCGAAACTAGTCTCAAGCCAACCCATATCAAACGGTCCACGGATCATAGTTGACTAAGTTTCAAGCGACTGGATGCCATCTGTGCACTTGGAAAGTTGCTAAGTCATCTTGATCCAAGTAGCGCGTGGATAAAGTTAGAGCTAAGTCAACGATGATCTAGGTCCCCGAAATGCTTCTGAGCACTTAAAAAGTGTCACATTGACGTTCGACTAGATGCCTATAAAATGAAGGGAGAGATCGAGATGAATAATCAATCTACTCATTTTTTATACTCTATGCTCTTCAATCAACTTTGTTCAGGTGATAAAGGATGCTTTAGGTCACGTGCTACGCATGCAAGGTCAGCTTTTGTATTTAATTTCATATTCTTTCTAATCATTCATTTATTTGCTTGTAATTTGGGATAATTTATAAAATTCTCCACCTCCAGAAGTTGTTTGAAAAGGAGAAAATTTAGTAGCTCACGATGAGGTATAGCCATGGAGTAGGGACCCTAGGGGATTGTCAAACTATGTAAAAATTCTACTGTTTATTCTCTTATGTTTCTTTTACTTTTATTATTCGTTGCATAACTAATTTATAAAAAAAAAGTCAAGAATGAAAAGTACACACTGCTCACCCCTAGTGTGCATTAATCCTAACACAATCAAGTTTAACAATTGAGTTTCAAAATCTCTGTTCTATCGAACAATAACATTAGTTGACTGATAATCCTCAAAGTCGATTGACCTCACCAAAAACCCCCATAAGCCACCTCAAAATCTCGATCTTAGGATTTAGGGTTCATCAATCAATTGTTATTCTATAATAGTCAACTTATACTCCTATTTGGCCATCCAAGGTTGAAACCTCACTTTGTCTAATATCACTTTTGTCACATGCTAAGTGTCCAATCCACCATAATCAACTTAGACTTCTCTTCTCGTTTCATACCAAGTGTCTAGTCCTTCATGACCCACTTAGGCTTCATTTCTCATACCAAGTGTTCGGTCCTCCATAACCCACTTGATCTTCACCTTTTATGCCAAGTGTCCGATCCTCCTTGATCTACTTGGGCTTCTCGCTCAATTATCGATCTCCTTCTCTAACAATCTACCTTTTCACATGTCATTTTTCTTAAGGATTAAGCTGAGTTTAGTCATCCTTGACCAATAATCTTCCTCTTAAGAATATCACTCAATTATCAACATATATTGCTTAAACATCAAAACTCAACTCAAGTTTGTTCAACCTTGACAAAATATTGATCACACCAACAATAATCTCCTTTTTGATGTTTAACAATATGTTTAAGTTAGTCTAGCCTAATAATCCAACCTCCCACATCTTATGTCAGAATGAAGGCCTCATAGCTTAAACCCTTCATTCTCTCCCTTTATCAAATATAAAAAATTCTCTACAAATTCAATGTCCTTCAACATTCACCAATAATGGTTTTGGAATTATTCTCTCCCTTTAATACTTAAGTTATATTTCATGTCTTTAAGATGGACTCCCTCTCAAGGCATACTCCCCTTAATCATTACACCAATAATAGTTCAAAGTTCCTAAACTTTTAGAAGTTCTAAAATTCTAAATTATCATATCAAAAGTTCAACTATAAACCTTAACCTTCCCCTAAATATATCAACCTTGATACTTCTTCTCTAAGTTTCATTTTTTTTCCTCTTTTTTAGTTATACCAAGAAAAAGTTGTTGGGGAGATTGTTGGTGCAATCAACCTAATGTCAAGGTTGACCAAGCTCGAGTGGGACTCGAATAGAGTTTTGATGTTTGATAATAGATTTGACAATACGTTTGACAATATCCATAGTCATATGAAATTGTTGACCGAGAAATCAAGTAGGTCAAGATTGGCCAAAGACTTGACGGAAAAAGACCAAGTATGGATACTTGGCAAGGAAAGTCCAAGTATGGAGACTTGGCAAGGAAAAAATCCAAGTATGGATGTTTGGAAAGGGAAAGATCAAGTATGGATACTTGGTAAGGAAAGTCTAATTATGGAGATTTGGCAAGGAAAAGTCTAAGTATGGATGCTTGGGAAGGGAAAATCCAAGTATGGAGACTTGGCAAAGAAAGTCCAAGATGGAGACTTGACAAGGAAAGTCCAAGATGGAAACTTGACAAGGAAAATCCAAGTATGGATGCTTGGCAAGTGAAAGTCCAAGTATGGAGACTTGACAAGGAAAAGTCCAAGTATGGATGCTTGCCAAGGGAAAGTCCAAGTATGGAGACTTGGCAAAGAGGAAGTCCAAGTATAGAGACTTGACATAGAAAGTCCAAATATAGAGACTTGGCAATGGAAGTCCTGGAGGCATGGCCTCTTGACAAAGGAAGATCCGTTAGCATGACAAAGCCGAAGGAAGCACTTGAAGGCTAGAGCAAAGGGTGAGGTTGATGGAAAAAGCTTGAAGGCTTAGTCTAGGCTAAGGGTACCAGGTAGCATGACGAAGCCGAAGGAAGTATTTAAAAGCTAGCGCAAAGTATGAAGAGTCATGGAGGACTAAGTGCATCCTAAAGGCGTGAGGTTGATGGAAGATTCTTGAAGGCTTAGGTCTAGGTTAATGGTAAGTGTCAAGTATGAGAGGAGCATACTTGGTGTTAAATCTCAATTTTGAGGTGTACCAGTCGAGTGTCTATTGAGGTCAATCGACTGGAAATGAGAAGTCCCGATAGTTGCTCTGGAAGTTTATCCCGAGAGCGGCTCAGAAAGTCGCTCAAGCGATGAGAAACACTTGAGTCAGGAAGTTACTCGAGTAGTCGACTGATGGTCTAGACCAGTTGACTAGTCGAGTGCTCGGACGATTTAGAAATGCCAAGTCGAGTGTAGGGGATGGTGCTCGAGCACTTGGGAAATCGAGTGGGTCTCGAGACTCGACAGTTGGGCGATAAGCACTCAGGAATTGTGGTGCTCAGGCGATAGTTGAGTGAGAAAGGTGCTTGGGCAACTCTAGTTCTCAAGCGATTGAGAAATGAGGCACCTGGGCAAGTTTTGATGAAGTAATCGGCTGGCTTTCAGTGGTCAGGTGCACATAGAGTTGTGGAATCGACTGGCTAGTTAATTAGTGGCTCAAGCAATGGTTGAGTGACTAGTTGATTGGGGGTAAGACCAGTCGATTGGTGGGCGGAAATCAGCTGATGCAGAGATTATAAAAGGAGGACTTCATCGACATCTTCAAATGTCGATTTCTTGGGTCTTTGAAGAGGAAATATTGTTGCATTCCAGATCTTTTAAAGCTCTCCAACGCAACCAAATCAACAAGCGAAGCAAAAAACCAATCTTGTAAAGTGTTTTCTTTCCTTTTCTTTTTATATTTGTATTTGATTGTGTATTATTGTATAAGCTCCAGGATTGTAAGAAGGTTTTCTGCACCTTGGTGTTCATCCAAAGGAGAAGATAATGAAAGCTTACAAGAGGAGTAATTCGCCTTAAGGATTGTCGTGGAGTAGGAGTGGATCTCCGAACTATTAGTGCAATCGGTCTAGGTCACAATTGACCAGACTCGAGTTTGACTCGAGCAGTATTTTGATGTTCGATAAAATGTATGACAATGTGATTGTCATGGAAAGTCCAAGTTATGGGTACTTGGCAATTGGAAAGTCCAAGCATGGGTCTTGGCAATGGTAAAGTCCAAGTCATGGGTACTTGGCATGGAAAATCCAAGCATGGGTCTTGGCAATTAGAAAGTCCAACATGGATACCAAGGGAAGTCTAAGGGTGTGATATTGGCAGCGTAAAGTCCAAGCTATAGTCTTGGCGGCATAAGTCCAATGTTTGGTGGCGTAAAATCCAAGCGTGTTTCTTGGCAGCGTAATCCCAAATATACCTTAGCAATGTAGACCCGATTAGCATGACAAGAGTCGATGGAAGCACCTGAAGGCTAACGTATGGATGAACAAGTCATGGATGACTTAGAGGGATCCAATAGGCGTGAGGCTGATGGAGGTGGCTAGAAGGCTTAGGTCTAGACTAAGGGTGATCTAGCAAGTATGAGGGAGATCATACTTGGGTTAAACCTCAGGTTTGAAGTTTATCAGTCAACTGGGATTATGGACTAGTCGACTGGTCAAGTATTTTGACACTTGGCAGCCTAGTTGACTCTGAGAAGTCGACTGGAGTTATGACCAGTTGACTGGTAAGTAGTCGACTGGAGCTCGACTGTAGTTGTGTGTCATTGGTAGTCAACTGCCAGCTTTGGGCAGTCGACTGTGTTGGTATAGTAGAACCAGATAATCGAACCTAGGTTTTGATTATGGCAAAGGTTCAAAGTTAAGCTCTTATTGTTATCTCATGAGCTGTGTTAAGTGTGCAGGAAGTGTTTAAGCTAAGCTGAAGGGCAACGACACCCGGAGAATCTCCGAACAAGAGACCGTGGTGGTCGGGCGACACCAAGAGAACCTTGTGGAATCGAGGAACCTCAATGGAAGACCGGAAGCTAAGCGACAGATTGGAAAAGACTAGAGGTAAGCACGAGTGCAGAGTAATGGTGAGGTCGTGTTCTCTATATGGGGACGAGCTTAGGCGGCGATCTGACTAAGACTTCCAGTGGAAGGTCTAGGTCGAGATCGGACGATAACGAACCGTCAAAATATCCATTACTTGTATTTCTATGCTAACTCTTTATTGCAGGGGAGTAATCAAGCTGGCAGTCGACTGCTGGCTATTAGCAGTCGATTGTTGCTAGCATCAGTCGACTGATTAAGGTCATCAGTCGATTGCTATTCAAAATATCCAGCTCGAAGAAAGTCAAGATAAGCTCCTCTTATCTTGGGGAGATAAGGAGCTTTGACTCATATCCAAATCTCAATGAGCTAGGGTTTGAAGGGTTATAAAAGAAAGGGGGTTTCACCCTTTTGCATTATCATTCTTCGCTCCCAAAGTGCTCTAACGACGCTATGCTTCGACAATGAATCTACAACGTCGACGACACGTCGAGACTCCATCCTTTCTTCGTCGGTAGTTTTAACTTGTTATTCAATTTGCTTACTTTCTATTGTACTCGAAGGTTTTTATCGTAATGGGGGTGAGGTAGGCTTGTTGCCTCATCCTCGATTTGGTTTTCCTTGTAATCGTTGTCTCATACCTCCAACGAGGAGGAGACATTTAGTGGATTGCCCCTTCATACGTAGTCAAGGATCGTGGGGCCTTGGAGTAGCAACCTTTCGGTTGCAAACCAAGTAAAAAAACAAAGTGTCCCTTTACTTCTTGCATCTATTTCATTTCCACTGCATTACTTTGTTTTTATCATTGCGAAAAGAAAAGTTTTTACGATCGCTATTCACCCCCCCCCCTTTAGCAACGCTTCTCGATCCAACAATTGGTATCATAGCTGGGGTGCTAAGATTTGGTGCAACCACTAATCTAGCAATTTTATTTTCTTTCCGTGTTGTTTTTAGTTTTGTTTAATTTTCGTTATTACTTTTCCCGCACTACTAATCCAAGATGAAAGTCTTGGCAATTCGTGTTTTTTCGTCCTTTTTGTTGTGCAAGGTTTTAATCAATGACCCATCTTGAGGGGTATAGCACCAACCGACCTCCGTTCTTTAACGGAGATGACTTCCATTATTGGAAGGGTCGGATGGAGTGTTTCTTGAAAACACAAGTCGAGACTTGGATAATCATCCAAATCGGCTTTGCTCTACCCACCAACGATCGAGGGGAGCCATTGGACTTTGACAAATGGACCAACGCAACCAAGAGACAAATCGAAGCCGATGCAAAAGTGACCCAAATGTTGCAGTGCGGCTTGTCCACTGAGGAGCTCAACCGAATTGGACCGTTCATTAGTGCCAAAGACCTCTGGAACAAGTTAATCAAGCTACACGAAGGGACATCCAATGCAAAGGTATGCAAAAGAGACTTACTAGTGAATAAGTTGTATAATCTAAAGATGCAGGATCACAAGACCGCTACGCAACTCCATGCTCGGATAGAAGACATCTTGAACAGCCTACATGCCATTGGACAAAAGGTGGAGAATCAGGACATAATAAGGTATGCGTTAAACGCATTTCCTAGGACTACCTTGTGGGCATCTATGGTTGATGCCTACAAAGTTTCTAGAGATTTATCAAAAATGAGATTAGATGAATTATTTTCAGAATTTGAATTATATGAACAATCTAATGCAGTCCCAGCCGAGAAAGGTGTAGCATTATTTGCAGGTCAAAGACGAAAAGCAAAGAGTAAGCCACCTCCCAAAGAAGACGACTACCAATCGGAGGAAGAAATGGAGACCGAGCTAGTCAACCTAGTTCGGAGGATGATCAAAAAGGAAAGGAATGCGAGACAATCAAAGAGAGCATTCCAAGAAACTTGAGAGCAAGAAGATCAATACGACGACTTAGCATTCATGGAGAGACCGACGAAGTCCGAGTCTGAAGCCGACTACGAATCCAACTCCGACTCTGACTCCGAGGATGAATTCGAGTCAAGACTCAAAGCCGGCTCAAATGAAAAGATCAAGGTAAGTCATTCGTTAATTGGAAATTTATATCATCCAATTAAATTATTAAATAAAAAGTTAGTTAAGTCCGAGTCTAGAGTCGAGTCTTTACTTGAGGAGGTTAAACTTCTCAAGCATGAGGCCACCCTAACCTCTTTGACTAGTCAAGTTCAAGAGGGAAACTCAACTCAAGTCAAAAAACTTGAGGAAGGAAATTCTCTCTTGAAAGGGCAAGTCCATGAGCTCAAGGCTAGGTTGGAAAAGTTCACTTTGGGATCCAAGGGTCTTAACCGACTCCTTGGAACTCAAAGATCCGTGTACAACAAAGTCGGACTCGGGTTTAGGACAAATACTACGAACAAGTCTTATATGTCAATCGTTAATCGTAGTAATCAAAAAGTCCAGGCATGGGTCCCTATGATTTTTCTAAACTCACATATAAGGACAAATAAGTATTGGATTCCCCAGGATAAAGTCCATTATGCGGATAGACCGCATCGGTTCAATGGTCTAGGGGGAGCTAGTACTAAAATTGTATACCCTATCTCTTAGTGCAAACTTTATGTGCTTAAATTTCTAGAATGGTTAGATATGATCAATAATTAATCAACCTCGATAACATAGTATCAGGACGTGACGAGATGATAGTACGTTAGGAAAATAAGGTCTTGTTATACGAGCTAGATAAGGCGTATCTAGCTTGGTGCACTCGGCTAAGTTGAACTAGCTGAAGCTACCTCGCCACATCTTATACTAGTTAGACTAGGAGGTGACCCTAAGTGACTTAAGTAAATATTTTCTTGAAATTGGCTTTGTCTAAGGAAGTGGTCGTTGTTCCGATCAAAGAAGACCTTTGTGCCTCGCCATGACCTGGAAGCTATTTTCTCAAAAAGTTTACTTAACGATCTGAAGGTTAAATCCAAATCTAACCCAAGGTTGATTAATCTTTGAATCACTAAAGTTTAAACAAGTGAAATTGAAATCATCTCACAAGAACATATAAGGTTAACATGCCTTGAGACACGTAGAATGGGTGAGATGCTAAGGACAATTTAAATGAGAATAACCTAATACTCAAATTACCTTCAAAACTTATATGAATACTTATCCTCTTGATTGATACATTTTGAAAACATACTTATGGTTATAACGTTCAAGGATTTTTGAAATCAAAAACTATGTTTGTAAGTAGTTTCAAAAACTCACTTTACCAAAACTAGTTATTATACACTTTCTCTCAAAACACAAAAAAAAAAACTAGTTTAACATTGTTGGTGCAGAGGGATTAAAAAAAATAAAAAAACTCAAATTAATCTTAGTTACATCTAGGATACTATATAAATTAATGAAGGGGCACATGCTTGGACCTTTGTACTCATTTCTTCTTCTAAGGAAATTTCTTCTAAAATACACCCCTATCTTATAAATAATGCCTCAGTTTTTTGATTTATGGAAAAAGGGGGCGAAGAGGGTAAAGTTAAGGGGGAGTAAAGTTTTTAAAAATTTATCTAAATTTTCTTTTTCAAAACTTATCTAGGGTTAAGGGGGATACCTTGAAAAAGAATCTTATTTCTCACTCATTCACACTTATGTTCACACTTACTTTTTCACTACTTGATTACTACAAGCTTCAAACTTATTTCATACTTGCTTAGTACTACATATTTACTACTTTTATTACTACTTCATTTCATGCTTAAATTCCCTTAACTTTGAATCGGTTTGCCATAGATCAAAAAGGGGGAGATTATTGGTGCAGTGACACTAGATAATCGAACCTAGGTTTTGATTATGACAAAGGTTCAAAGTTAAGCTCTTATTGTTATCTCATGAGCTATGTTAAGTGTGCAAGAAGTGTGTAACCTAAGATTAAGGTCAACGACACCCGGAGAATCTCGGGATGAGAGACCATGGTGGTCGGGCGACACCAGGAGAACCTTGTGGAGTCGAGGAACCTCGGTGGAAGATCGGAAGCTAAGCGACATGTCGGAAAGGACCAGAGGTAAGCACGAGTGTGGAGTAATGGTGAGGTTGTGTCCTCTATATGGGGATGAGCTTAGGCGGCTATCCGACTAAGACTTTCAGTGGAAAGTCTAGGTCGAGATCGGACAGTAAGGAATCATCAAAATATTCATTACTTGTATTTCTGTGCTAACTCTTTATTGCAGGGGAGTAATCAAGATGGTAGTCGACTGCTGGCTATTGGTAGTCGATTGCTGCTAGCATCAGTCGACTAATGAAGGTCATCAGTCAACTGCTATTCAAACTGTCCAGCTCGAAGAAAATCAAGATAAGCTCCTCTTATCATGGGGAGATAAGGAGCTTTGACTCAGATCCAAATCTCAATGAGCTAGGGTTTGAAGGGCTATAAAAGAATGGGGGTTTCACCCTTTTTCATTATCATTCTTCTCTCTCAAAGTGCTCCAATGACGCTACGCTCCAACAACGACTCTACGACGCCGTAATGTCAACGACACGCCGAGACTCCATCCTTTCTTCATCGGTAATTTTAACTTGTTATTCAATTTGCTTACTTTCTATTGTACTCGAAGGTTTTTATCGTAATAGGGGGAGGTAGGCTTGTTGCCTCATCCTCGATTTGGTTTTCCTTGTAATCGTTGTCTCCTACCTTCAATGAGGATGAGACGTTTAGTGGATTGCCCCTTCATACGTAGTTAAGGATCATGGGGCCTTGGAGTAGCAACCTTTCGATTGCAAACTAAGTAAAAAAACAAAGTGTCTCTTTACTTCTTGCATCTATTTTATTTCCGCTGCATTACTTTGTTTTTATCGTTGCGAAAAGAAAAGCTTTTACGATCGCTATTCAACCCCCACTAGTGACGCTTCTCAATCCAATAGACTGGCCTTGAGCAGTCGACTGTCATGGAGGGGCAGTCACTGGTGTAAGCGGCCATGAGCACATAAGCGTCGGTAGTTGACTAGACAATCGACTACCAGACATCAAACGACTGCCATGTATGGGCAATCGATTGCTAGGTATCTGTTGGAATTTTTTCAGCGTGGATATGGCCATTGTGAGAGAACGGCTTGAAGACCAGTCGACTACTGGGTAAGAGCAATCAACTAGAAAGCGAAAATCAGCTCGAGTTGCAACTATATAAGGAACTCAAAGAGGAGGATTTTGGTAATCGTTCTTGGGGAGATTTGAAGGGGAATAGTTGGTGTTTTCTAGTCCTTCAAAGCCAATCCAAAGCAAGTAATCAAAAGCTCTTGTATAAAATTTTCTTTACTTTGTATTTGTGTATTGCTTAGTATACTTATTGTATTATATTTATTACTATTGTAATCACTTGTACGAGGTTTCTTCACCTCCGGTGTGTCACCGAGGAGTTTATTAGTGGCAGTGTGCACACTAGAGCTCGCTTGAGCTCGACCCATGAAATAGGAACCCTAGGTTCCGAACCACATTACATCTTGTGTATTGCATGTGAGTGATTGTTTTGTTCTTTAGTTTATGATTTATTCTATATTCTGCTGCGCATACTAACGAATTGTAGAGACGGTTACAATCGCATTCCATCGACGAATCGAAATCGCTATTCACCTCCCCCTCTACCACATCATCAATGTTCCTACAATTGGTATCGGAACTAGGAGCTCTTCTACGGACTAACCGCTAAGGGAGAATCGCTAGAGGTGAAGAAGATGGATTTTCAAGAAAGATTAGGGGACAACATCACAATTCCACCCGCCTTTGATCACAAGAATTTCGATTATTGGAAAGGTAAAATGATGCATTTTCTTATGTGTGATTTTGACAATTGGATTAGTGTTATAGCGATGCTCCAAAGGATGAAAAGAGGGGAACATTCAAGAAGAAGAAGTAGAGCAAGGAGCAAATCCGATATTTCGACATTAACAATAAGGTAATGAGTATATTAGTTAATGCTATCCCTAATGATATTTTGGTCAAGATAGGAGATTGTAAGGATGCTAAATAATTGTGGAGCAAGTTGATCAAGCTCCATGAGAACCCTTCATCGACTCAAGTAGAGAAGGAGCCCGAAGAAGAAGAAAACACATTTTCATCCCATGTTCATGGAGACCCGGAAGTTGAGAGATGCTCAACAACCAAGGTGGGAGAAGAAGAGGAGGTTAAAGAAGTCTTCACCTCTAGGATTAAGGGGGAGGAGAAGTAATCTTCTATCCTGAAGCAAGAACAAGAAGAAGCTTCAACATCAGGGAGAGATGAAAAGCAAATTCAAAATTCCGACCTAGATAACTCAAATACATGTGTTAATAATAAAAATCATATAATGTATTTTGTGTTGGTGCAGGGGCACTAGATAATCAAACCTGTGTTTTGATTATGGAAAAGATACAAAGTTAAGTTTACATCGTTATCTCACGAGCTAAATCGAGTGTGCAGAAAAGTACTAAAGCTGAAGTTGAAGGCTAGCGACACCGGAGGAAGCCGCGGTGGTCGGGCGACACTCGAGTGACTTCGGAGGGAGACGAAGGAATCGAGTGGAAGGCCGGAAGCGAGAGCTACAAAGTAAGTATCGAGGTAAGCTCGTGTGAATGAAAGATGGTAAGGTCGTGTCCTCTGTACGGGGACGACCGTAGGCGGCGATTTGACTAAGACTTCCTGTGGAAGGTCTAGGTCAGAATCGAATCGAGATTAAGCATCGCATTTATCATTTTCCGAGCTAACCTCTTCTCGCAGAAGTGGCGGTGGCGATCGTGATGCTCATCGATCGGTGATGGGAGGCATCAGTCGACTGATGGCGAAGAATCAGCCTTTGCGCTAGGTCAAAACGGATAAGGTTTGACGCGGCCACTTTGCGATAAAATTTGTACAACTTCATGATCTGTTTCGAAATATGAGGAGACAAATTTAGAGGCAAAAATCTATAAAAGGAGGGGAGGATTCCAACTCCAAACATCATCAAGTTTACTCTCAAGTGCTCCTACAACGCCAACACTCCGATATCGTCATAACGCCGACGCAACGACAAGTTCTCATCCTCTTCGTCGGCAGCAGCAACAAGTAAGCATATTCTATTGTATTCTTTGTTTGTATTCGTAACGAGGTGAGGTAGGCTTGTTGCCTCATCCTCGTACATTCGGTTTTGTGATCGTTGTCTCCTACCTCCAACAAGGAGGAGACGTTATAGTGCTTTGCCCTCCGTACGCGGTCTAGGACTGATAGGGCCTTGGAGTAGCAACCGCTGGGTTGTGAACCAAGTAAAATAAACATGTCTCTTTATTTGCCACTGTGCTTACTCGTTTAATTGTCTACTCGAACGAAACGAACGAAAAGATTTACGCTCGCTATTCACCCCCCCCCCTCTAGCAATGCTTCTCGATCCAACATTTTGAGTGTAGGGAAGTAGGACACTATAAGAGCAAGTGTCCAAAAAAAGTCAAGAAGACTCAACTGAAGGGTTTTGCCCGGAAGCTCTCCCACTAATTGTAGGGTTTTAGCTTATCGAGTTCGTGAGGGGAAGCTTCGCTTCTCACTTCACCTCGGTAGCTTGTCCATGGCGATCCCTTCGATGTCCCCGGATTAAAAAAATTTAATCCTAGAAAAAAGGGATTGCCCAAACCACCAAGTCATCGTCGTGCTATTCGTTTAGAGAGGTCACTTGAACAAACTAGTTGTTCAAGCGACCATCCTCTATTCTATGAGTAGCCACAGAATAGACGATGTCCGGATCGTCGATTTTTGTGTTTATGCTCAGGATCCAAGTATTATTTATCCATTTATAGATTTATAACATGCTTATAATTGAAAAACAAAAACAAGCAACAAACAAAAGAGAAAAGAGAATAGATATACCTCTTGATCTTCTAATGTATGTACTTCCTCCTTTTGGACATCGTGTGGGCGACGATCTACCAAAAGTCGAAGCTCCTAGATCACAAATCTTCCTTCCTTTCTCTTCCAAAGCAAGAGGAAGAGTAGAAACTCCTTGCCTACCAACCAACAAGGAGCACACAAACTCCTTGCCGTCGGCCAACTAGAAGGAGAAGATGATGGAAAACCACCAAGACACCAAGGGAAGCCCTATATCTTGTTTCCACCACCTAAGGAGAAGAAGAATAGAGCTTTTGGGCGCCAGCCAAGGGCTGGGAAGGGGCTGGAAAAGAGCTGGACGCCAGCCAATAGAGAAGGAAGAAGAAAAGAACACCTTCCTTATTTGGTGCCGCCCTAGCCTCCAAACCCTAACCCTAATCCTATCTCAACTAGGATTCCCTCTCTTGCCGCCCCAACCCTAGCTCTCCTTTCATGTAGTTCATGCCAACCCCTTTGACCTCCTTTTATAGAGTTAGGGATAAGTCATGAATTAATCTCCTCCATTGGTTCTAGGGATTTAATCTCAACCGTCGGATCTAGAGATTTAATCTCAACCGTCGGATCTTAGAGATTTAATCTCTACCTATGGATCTTAGAGTTTTGTTTCTATCCATTGGATCTAAGCTACATGAGGTGTTAATAGGCTACATTAGGGACCATGAGGAGGAGTTGGATCTTGGCCACCCATGGATCAAGCCCACATAAAGTCCGATCCACTAATGATGATCCAATCCACTAAAGGATCATCATTGATCTACCTCACCAATCCCCATATGATAATATGGGCTCCATATATTATTTGTACATTTTCTCCCCGTGTTTAAGATCTCGAATGTCCGTCGATTAATTAATTTACTGACCATTAATTAATCAACATCTAACTCCTTTAGTAATACCACTCAACCTTTTCATCATGCCGGACTAAGTCCACCTGCAGGGTTTACATGATGAACTTTATGAGCTCCTTAAGGGGACATCATCATCCTAATATATAGGGCACGGTTTCCTCCTATAATCAATGGCACACCATATAAATAATATCATCTCCCAACTTACCGAGCCTATCGATTTAATCTATAAATCTCGCCCATTGGTAAATAAAAGAGATGAGTACTAAGTATATGTGTCCGTTATTATATCGGGATTAAAAGCATGTACTAAATAATATCTGAGGTCCGATTCGATTATGTAGTCAGCAATAAATCAAATCACCTCTAAGTCGGTCCTGCTCAATACACACAAAGTGCACTAGTGTGATTCTATGGTCAAGATAAAGCAATACCAAATCACACTACAACCATTCCGATGGTTTGTCCAAAGTCATCTTGGTTGTGAGCCTTTACTTATACTTTTTAAGGGGCCGATAACATGATCTCCTATGTGACACCACACACCATGTTATCTACAATGTAAAGTATTAGACAATATTGCATAACCATAAAAATATGCAAACAATGATCATGTGATTCTTATTTCAAAATAAATATGTTCATACAAAAGATAGACTTTTCAGTATACATCCCTACAATCTCCCACTTATACTAAAAGACTATGTTGTCTTCAAACTGTCATATATCTGATCCCCATTCCCTCCACATGTCTATCAAAAGCTCTCGCCGGAAGGGCCATAGTGAAAGGATCTGTCAGGTTATCTTCTGATGCAATCTTGGCCACAACAACTTCTCCTCACTTTACGATTTCTCGTATCAGGTGGTACTTGAGCTCTATGTGTTTACTAGCCTTATGGGCTCGTGGTTCCTTCGAGTTTGCAACTGCACCACTATTATCACAATAAATTGTGATAGTTCTGGGTAAACCAGAAATCACATCCAAATACATCAGGAAGTTCCTGAGCCATACAGCTTCTTTGGCCGCCTCAGAGGTTGCCACATACTCAGCTTCCATGGTGGAGTCCGCCACGCATTTCTGCTTGACACTCCTCCATACAATGGCTCCACCTCCCAAAGTAAACACAAAACCTGAGGTAGACTTATTGTTATCCCTATCAGATTGGAAGTCATAATCCGTCTAACCCACAGGGAGTAATTGGTCTGCCCGGTAAACCAGCATATAATCCCTAGTCCTTCTCAGGTACTTCAGTATATGCTTTACCGCAGTCCAATGTCCCTGCCCTAGATTACTCTGATATCTGATGACCATGCCCACGGCAAAGTAGATATCTGGTCTCGTACAGAGTATTGCATACATGAGGCTTCCTACTGTCGAAGCATAAGGAACCGCCTTCATCTTCTCTATCTCCTCAGATGATCTAGGACACATCTTCTTAGATAAAGGAATTCCATGCCTGAAAGGTAGAAAACCCTTCTTGGAGTTCTGCATGCTAAAACGCTCCATAATCGTGTCTATGTATGAAGCTTGGGATAAGCACAACATCCTTTTCCTGTGATCCCTTATAACCTTGATCCCAAGGATGTGTCCCACCTCTCCCAAGTCCTTCATATCAAACTGTTTGGACAACCATACTCTTACGTCCGATAACACCTTGATATTGTTTCCAATCAACAAAATGTCATCTACGTATAGTACAAGAAATACCACTACATTTCCGTCACATCTCTTGTATACACAAGACTCATCCGGACTTTGAATAAATCCATAAGACTGGATCACCTCATCAAAGTGGATGTTCCAAGACCTCGAAGCTTGTTTCAATCCATAAATGGATCGATTAAGCTTACATACAAGATGCTCTTTGCCCTTAGCAATGAATCCCTCTGGTTGCTTCATGTAGATGTTTTCCTCAAGACTTCCATTAAGGAAATCTGTCTTGACATCCATCTGCCACACCTCATAATCCATATGAGCTGCTATGCATAAGAGAATTCGGATAGACTTAAGCATGGCTACCGGTGAAAAGGTCTCCTCATAATCGATACCCTCTTTCTGAGTATACCCCTTCGCAACAAGCCTCGCTTTGAAGGTCTCAACCTTCCCATCTATTCCTCTCTTTCTCTTGTAGATCCACTTGCATCCAATGGTTTTTATACCATCGGGTGGTTCTACTAGCTCCCAGACCTGATTTGAATCCATAGATTCAATCTCAGCATTCATTGCACTTTGCCAAGATACTGCATCTTTATCTTGGATTGCCTCGTCATATGTCGAGGATCGAGTTCATGTTCGTCGAGGACCAAATCAGGAAGATTCTCCCAAGAACATGAATCTATCGGTGTCTCACAACCCTCCCACTACGATGAGGTATCACATGTATCCTCTGTGACCGCAGTGCGATGACATGTGGTATATCCTCTTGTACAGTGGTACTAAAAAGTGACTTCCCTCTTTTAACTCCTCGAACAATTTTACTCTTGGGCTTGTGGCTCATCACATAGTCTTCCTCTAGAAATCTGGCGTTTGCTTGCGATCACCCTCGATCTCTAGGACTATAAAACAATCCACCCTTCGTTCCTCTAGGATAGCCGAACATGCATGTACTTTGCGAGAGGTTCCAACTTACCGGCATCGCCTTGGCCATGTCTTTGGACTCCCATATCGAATATGTCTTAGACTAGGCTTTACTTGATCCACAACTCTGTGGGAGTAGAAGGCACTGATTTAGATGGTACCAAGTTCAGAATGTACACTGCCGTGTCTAGAGCATATCCCTAGAACGAATCTGGCAAGTCAGAATAACTCATCATCGATCTAACCATCTCCATAAGAGTCCTATTCCTTCGCTCTGCTGCTACACCATTACTTAGGGTGTGCGGTGCGATCAATTGGGATTGAATCGACCTCTGATAAGTAGTTCCTAAACTTTTCCAAGAGGTACTCACCACCACAATCAGATCGTAGTGTCTTGATACTTTTACCTTGACGTTTCTCCACATCAACCTTGAATTCTTTGAACTTGTCAAAGCATTCAGACTTGCGGCACATCAGGTAAATGTATCCATATCTTGGGTAATCGTCTATAAAAGAGACGAAATACTCAAAACCACCTCTAGCCTGGATAGACATAGGACCACACAAATCAGAATGAACCAATTCTAACACATCTTTGGCTCTATACCCCTTGGCCTTAAAAGGCCTCTTGGTCATCTTTCCCTCCAAGCAAGATTCACAGGTTGGGAGATCCTCCACCACTAATGAACCCAAAGGTCCATCAGCTATCAACCTTTGAATTCTGCTTAGGTTAATGTGACCAAGCCTAAGATGCCAAAGATATGTTTGGTTCATCTTCGAAGGTTCTTTTCTCTTATTGGAATTAGAAGATGAGTTATTAACTTTAATTTGCATCGTGGGAGGTTTTGGTTCAAGTGTGTACAAATTTTATATCAATGCACCTGAACAGATAATGTTCCTATTCCTTCTTATAACAACTCTGTCATTAAAAGAAATAGAATATCCATCCATAAACAATTTAGAAACTGAAACTAAGTTCTTTCTAAATAAAGGTACATAAAGGGATTTTTTCAGAACCTAAGTTTTATTTTTCTCAAGAGATAAATAAAACTTTTTCTACTGCAATAGCCGCCACCTTCATGGCATTGCCCAAGTAAATGGTAATCTCCCCTTTAGCTAGTCGTCGGGTTTCCTGGAACCCCTGCAAAGTATTGCAGACATTATTAATGGCTCTCGTATCTACACACCAGGTGTCGGTAGATAACACCGCTAATCATGTTTCAACGACTAGTCCAAAGGATATATCTTTGTTCTACTTTGGATTGGGACAGTCCTTCTTCCAATGTCCATTCTGCTTGCAAGTACTTGCCTTTCGGCTTCTTCACTCCTCCATGAGATCGTCCCACCACCTTTTCTTCACCTTGTTTCTTCTTCTTCTTGCCTTTCGGCTTAGAAGTAGAAACCTTCTGAGCAACGATGGCCTGAGGACACTCTTCGAAGAGTGCATACTTGTACTCCTTAGCAGATTAGACAATATCTAGATTCTTTTCCAATCAACATTATTTGGGTACAGTAAGTTTATTTCCTTTAGTATCATAGTAAGTGGACTGAAAGTAATTTTTGAAAATCCTAAGAATCACATAGATCATTACTATAGATTTCAAAAAATTATTGATTCTTCAAACAATAAAATTTCAAAATCAACCAACACCTCAAAACACCGAGAATATCGTATGCAACGATAGTGTGGACGTATACGAATTCTACATTTGTAAGAGGAGGTTTTACCCATTAATTTTACTATCTTGTCAACCTAACTTTTTGACAAGTAAAATTAATAGTTGGTTTCTCTTCATCCCTACAAATAAAAGCAGTGACTCCGATGGGGAGGATACTTATATTTGTATCTAAGTGTTCACCATTACTTGGTTCCAAGGTAATTATCTCGGGTTATGTGTCTTACGAAGGGCAAGTACACATGCTCCTTAATAATTTCCTACAACCAAATTCGACCTTGTGATCCGCAAACAAACTCATCCGATGGGGAGGAAGGCACTCAGAGACGACGCGCAAGTTTGCTTGCATCACATGTCAAATTGTAATGGAGGCCGTGGGAATTTATAAAAATTTCCCTCTCCCACTTAGTAATTTGAAATTGAGGAATTTTCCTAGCCTACGACATGCATATCAAACAAAAAGTAATAAATATGAAAAATAAATTATTTTCCAACTATTATGGCTTTTGTCTTCAATATGTCTCCCATCGCAATGCCTTCTCGTCCGCTCCTCCTATGTCATGTACAAGCCATCCGGAGATCCGAGCCGCGACTAAAACCTATTTTAATTTACATCCATCGATCCTATACTCCTCAAGGGAGTGTACATGAAATCTAGATCGAAAGTAAAATAAAATAAAGAGTGGCTAAACAATGTCGTATTTAATTTACAAAAACTAAATACTAGCCTCGTCAACATCGAGGATTCAACAAAATAAATATTTACACACATACAATCACATACACACATATGGCCATAATAGTCGGATCTTATGCCTGCAACCAAAGAGTTAAACTACGCATATCCTACTATTATCCGGCACATATAATATATGAAAAAGTGCATAAAAATTAATCGAATCCTAAACACACAAAACCGGAAACCTTGGCTCTGATACCAATTGAAGGGTTTTGCCCGGAAGCTCTCCACTAATTGTAGGGTTTTGGCTTATATCAGTGCAGAGGAAGCTTCGCTTCCACTTCACCTCGGTAGCTTGTCCATGGCAATCCCTTCGATGTCCCCGGATTAAAAAAATTTAATCCTAGACAAAAGGGATTGCCCAAACCACCAAGTCATCATTGTGCTATTCGTTTAGAGAGGTCACTTGAACAAACTAGTTGTTCAAGCGACCATCCTCTATTCTACGAGTAGTCACAGAATAGACGATGTCTGGATCGCCGGTTTTTGTGTTTATGCTCGGGATCCAAGTATTATTTAGCCATTTACAGATTTATAACATGCTTATAATTTAAAAACAAAAACAAGCAACAAACAAAAGAGAAAAGAGAATAGATATACCTCTTGATCTTCTAATGTATGTCCTTCCTCCTTTTGGACGTCGTGTGGGCGACGATCTACCAAAAGTCGAAGCTCCTAGATCGCAAATCTTCCTTCCTTGCTCTTCCAAAGCAAGAGGAAGAGTAGAAACAAGGTTTTTCTCCTCCCTAAAACCAACCAACAAGGAGCACACAAACTCCTTGCCGCCGGCCAACTAGAAGGAGGAGAAGATGATGGAAAACCACCAAGACACCAAGGAAAGCCCTATATCTTGTTTCCACCACCTAAGGAGAAGGAGAAGAGAGCTTTTGGGCGCCGGCCAAGGGCTGGGAAGGGGCTAGAAAAGAGCTGGACGCCGGCCAATAGAGAAGGAAGAAGAAAAGAACACCTTCCTTATTTGGTGCCGCCCTAGCCTCCAAACCCTAACCCTAATCCTATCTCAACTAGGATTCCCTCTCTTGCAGCCCAAACCCTAGCTCTCCTTTCATGTAGTTCACGCCAACCTCTTTGACCTCCTTTTATAGAGTTAGGGATAAGTCATGAATTAATCTCCTCCATTGGTTCTAGGGATTTAATCTCAACCGTCGGATCTAGAGATTTAATCTCAACCGTCGGATCTTAGAGATTTAATCTCTACCTATGGATCTTAGAGTTTTGTTTCTATCCATTGGATCTAAGCTTCATGAGGTGTTAATAGGCTACATTAGGGACCATGAGGAGGAGTTGGATCTTGGCCACCCATGGATCAAGCCCACATAAAGTCCGATCCACTAATGATGATCCAATCCACTAAAGGATCATCATTGATCTACCTCACCAACCCCCATATGATAATATGGGCTCCATATATTATTTGTATATTTTCTCCCCGTGTTTAAGATCTCGAATGTCCGTCGATTAATTAATTTACTGACCATTAATTAATCAATATCTAACTCCTTGAGTAGTACCACTCAACCTTTTCATCATGCCGGACCAAGTCCACCTGCAGGGTTTACATGATGAATCTTATAAGCTCCTCAAGGGGACATCATCCTCCTAATATATAGGACACGGTTTCCTCCTATAATCAATGACACACCATATAAATAATATCATCTCCCAACTTACCGAGCCTATCGATTTAATCTATAAATCTCGCTCATTGGTAAATCAAAGAGATGAATACTAAGTATATGTGCCCGTTATTATATCGGGATTAAGAGCATGTACTAAATAATATCTGAGGTCCGATTCGATTATGTAGTTAGCAATAAATCGAATCACCTCTAAGTCGATCCTGCTCAATACACACAAAGTGCACTAGTGTGATTCTATGGTCAAGACAAACCAATACCAAATCACACTACAACCATTCCGATGGCTTGTCCAAAGTCATCTCGGTTGTGAGCCTTTACTTATACTTTTCAAGGGGTCGATAACATGATCTCCTGTGTGACACCACACACCATGTTATCTACAATTTAAAGTATTAGACAATATTGCATAACCATAAAAATATGCAAACAATGATCATATGATTCTTATTTCAAAATAAAGATGTTCATACAAAAGATAGACTTTTCAGTATACATCCCTACATCAACCAGCACCAAAATTCGATGAAAAGTTAAAGGAAGTCGGAGCCCCAACAATCAAGAGAAAAGAACACATTGTGTTCTTCAAGTGCAATCAAAAGGGGTGCTATAGGACTCAATGCCCTAAGGGGAGGAAGCAAACCAAGGGTAAAGGAGGAGTCTGAAATGTAGGGGGAGCTAAGGCAAACCCTAAGGTAACTTTTAAGTATGCTCCTTCTTCAATTAATAGTCAAAAGCATGCTAGGAGTAATTTTAATACTCTTGATATTGTTCATAATCATGAAAAGCATGCTAAAAATATATCTTATTGCTTAGGTGCTAAATCTTGCAATATTAGGGTTAAGGACAAGTCTAGAACAATTAACCCTAAAACAATTCTACCTAAGGAAGCTATTAGGAAGGTAGAAAATCATTTAGGCATTAACCCCAAGAAGGGTAAGCATATTCCTAAAAGGAAGAACAATGCCCAAAGAATAAATGAAAATTCAAAAATTGGGCAATTAGGTTAGAAAATTCAAGTTTTGAGGTCAAAACTTGAGAAAATGAAGAAGACCCTTAGGAAAATGGAAAACATGATTATGGGGGCAAGAACCATCTAAGGGCAAGAAAGGTTTAGGTCGCAACCTAAGCCCAAGGAGACCTACCATAGTATTCCATCTGACTATGGAACCATTTCTAGGTTTAGAAAAATCACGGTTACTAGGGAAGTCATCCCTAAGGCTAATCATGGTAGATGCCTTGTGGCCAAGGTTTCTATGAAACCTAGGAAAGCCACTAAGAAGGTCACAAGGGAAGTTATCCCTAGAGTTGACCTAGCAAGACCTAATTGACCAAGGCTTCTAAGCCAAAAAGGGTCATTAGAAAGGTACTAAGGGAGGATATCCCTAGTCCTAGTAAACCCAAGGAGCTCCAATAGGTATTGAGTTCCTAGGAGCGTAATTCTATCACGCTAAATGGGTTAGGTTGTGTCAACCTCTAATGGATGGGTAGTTAACCTAACTATAGCAAAGTTGGCACTTTCGGTCATTTCCAAGGTAATGAGATACTTTGGAAATGAGGTTAGAATTTAATCCTAAAGGATTTCAAGATGTGCCAATTAAATTTGAGAAGTTTAAAAATTTGATCAAATTGGCATGAGTTAGGTTTTAGAGTCATATTGTGTCATTTTGGGTTTTTGGCACAATTGGGAGAATTGGGTTTAAGGAAAAAATTACTTTAATTTTAGGAAATGGCAATGTGGGCTTAACACTTAGGTATTATATACCTTTGTATTTTATACTTGCCATGCTTTTACTTGCCTTGACATGTCATGACATCATGCTCATATTAATCATATAAAATGTCATGATAATGTTTAGTTTTATTTTTAATGTCATGTGTGTATTTAGGTTTATGTTTTATGCCATGACATCATGATTATTAGCTTATGCTTTATTTATGCTATCTTGTATGACATAATTATCATTCATGCATTTAGGATTAATTAAAATTGATTTAAGGACTATGATATGATTTGAAGTCCCATGTATAAGGAATCAAATAGAGTTGCCTTGAAAAATTCATGAGACCTTAGATTAGGAAGAACAAAACCCACATCTTATATTAAATTGACTTGTGTGTGTTTTCATACACCTTAGACACATGTGAGATGCTAGGAAATGAGTTAAGGTCATGTGCTTATTTAGTACATCATATTGAACTTAAAACTCATTAAATAATAATGATTGATTATGGGGAAAGCTAATGTGCATTGAGCTCATAGATCATGGTCCAATATAAGGCTTTAAAATCATTTTGAAAAACTTTAGTGAAGCCTATCTTTTAATAGCAATCACCATTGATGAAGTTGATACAAAGTAAGATCAAAACATTGAAGTTATCTTTGTTTTTGAACTTTATATCAATCTCACTCTTTAATGGGTATCTTATTTTTCAAATATTTTTCACCCATAATGATTGACATAAGTATTATACATATGAAATTTTATTATTTTTCAAATTATGTATAATTACTTATGAATTAACAAAACTCACTTTAAATTTCTGGATTTTTGCATTTGCAGAAACTAGTCGACTGTCTCTTGGGGCAGTCGACTGGCCTCAACGCCAGTCGACTAGTTGCTGAACGAGTCGACTGCTAAGCCTGATTTCGGGTAAATAATATTTGTTTCTCCCAATTTTACTTACTTTAGGCTACCCTAACATTTCCTAACCCTAAGATATGCTTTGGAAAGCATTTGAAGGGTGAAAATCCATTGAATATGGATTAGGAGAGTTGTTTAGGGCGAGAATCAAATTTTAAGGTGTGTGAAAGTTCATGTTTGAATTTTTGCCCTTAATTTTGATTGTTTAGTATTCCTATTGGCTTAGGAACTCTCCAAGGACATTGTTGGTGCAATGGTCAAGGGGAAGCAAGCCATTAGGGGGAGATTATCCATTATGGGATGATGGATGTGTTTTCCTTAAAAGAGGATTGACTCTTATTTAGTGATATGTGAATTGTCACTAGGAAGAGTGAAGACATCCTAATTATTTTTGGACCAAGGGGGAGAATGTAATATCTCATTGGTATATGAGACATTGATACCCTTGGGATGAAACTTTTTGATGTATGTCAAAAAGGGGGAGAATTGATGAGAATTGATGGTTTGAGTTAAGAAGCCTAACTCAAAGGTTTTGTCAAATATAAAAAAGAGGGAGATTGTTGGTGCAATCATCCCATGTCATGATAAACCAGACTCGAGTTTGACTCGAGCAGTATTTTAATGTTCTATATAATGTATGACAATGTGATTATCATGGAAAGTCCAAGTCATGGGTACTTGGTAATTGGAAAGTCCAAGCATGGGTTTTGGCAATGGTAAAGTCCAAGTCATGGGTACTTGGCATGGAAAGTCCAAGCATGGGTCTTGGCAATGGTAAAGTCCAAGTCATGGGTACTTTGCATGGAAAGTCCAAGCATGGGTATTGGCAATTGGAAAGTCTAACATGGAGTTGGTAAGGGAAGTCCGAGAGTGTGATATTGGCAGCGTAAAGTCCAAGCTGTAGTTTTGGTGGCATAAATTCAATGTTTAGCGGTGTAAAGTCCAAGCGTGTATCTTAGCAGCGTAAGCCCAAATGTATCTTGGCAATGTAGACCCGATTAGCATGACAATAGTCGATGAAAGCACCTGAAGGCTAATGTATGGATGAACAAATCATAGATGACTTAGAGGGATCCGATAGATGTGAGGTTGATTAAGGTGGCTAGAAGGCTTAGGTCTAGGCTAAGGGTGGTCTAGCAAGTATGAGGGGATCATACTTGGGTTAAACCTCATGTTTGAGGTTTACCAGTCGACTAGTCAAGTGTTTTGACACTTAGCAGCCTAGTCAACTTTGAGCAATCGACTGGGATTATGACTAGTTGACTGGTAAGTAGTCGACTGGAGCTCGACTGCGATTGTGTGCCACTGGCAATCGAATGCCAGCTTTGGGGTCGATTGGCCTTGAGCAGTCGACTGCCATGGATGGCAGTCGACTAGTGTAAGCAGCCACAAGCACAAAAGCATCAGTAGTCGACTGGGCAGTCGATAGTCGACTTCCATGTATGGTCAATCAACTGCTAGGTATCCGTTGGAGTTTTTCTAGCATAGATATAGCCGTTGTGAGAGAACGGCATGAAGGTCAGTCGACTGCTGGGTAAGAGCAGTTGACTGGAAGGCAAAAATCAATCCGAGTTGCAACTTTATAATGAGCTCAAAGAGGAGGATTTTGGCAATGGTTCTTGGGGAGATTTGAAGGGGAATATTTGGTGCTTTCCATTCCTTCAAAGTCAATCCAAAGCAATCAACAAGCAAACAATCAAAAGCTCCTTGTATAAAGTTTTCTTTACTTGTATTTGTATATTGATTAGTATACTTCTTTTGTATTTATTACTGTTGTAATCACTTGTATGAGGTTTCTTCTCCTCCGGAGTGTCACCGAGAAGGAGTTTAATAGTGGTGGTGTGCATTACTAGAGCTCGCTTGAACTCGACCCATGGAGTAGGAACCCTAGGTTCCGAACCATGTTAAATCTTGTGTATTGCATGTGAGTGATTGTTTTGTTCTTTAGTTTATACTTTATTCTATATTCCACTGCACATACTAACCAATTGTAGAGACGATCACGATCGCATTCCATCGACGAATCGAAACCACTATTCACCCCCCTCTAGCGTGTCATCAATGTTCCTACGAACCACGTTAAAATCGATGTAGTATTGTTGTGCTTTTTGTTTTGTATTTGTATTTCCGTTGTGCACTAACGAATTATAGACAAGCACGATGAGAGAAATCGAAGAAATGTTATTCGCCTTCCTCTAGCGCAACATTAAGGTCCCAACAAAAGTCTCCCTTTGAATGTTATCAAAGTATGTTCTAGGATTAAGCAAAGTTAAAATACTTAGGGGTAAGTCAAAATAACCAAAACAACCCTTAGTATTTCAGTCAAAATCCTAACTAGTAATCAATTCTTAGTGCTTAATAATTGATTAATGATGACATCCAACTATTATTTTTTATATAGTCAATTGTACTCTAATAATTTTCAGTCTAAATTTTAAAAATGCACAAGTAGTTGTATGATTTTTTCAAAAAATTATGAAACTTCTTATAGAGATTACTTGTATCAAATACTATTGGAGGGAAAAAAGATTCTATGAAAGTATACATTATTTTCAAAGAATGGTACAGAATTGAAAACCATTGAACACAATAATATTTCACCCTAACTTTGTGTCAATATTATAAATGGTGATTTCTATTAACAAATAGGGCACATCAAGAATTTTAAAAATATTTTCAAAATTAATTTCCAATCATGTTCTATCGGTTTAGTGTACATGACTTGTACAATATATTTTTCCATGATTGGTATATGTAAAATGTTAGATTTTAGAGACGTCCTAAAGAAATCACCTTAGATGCTTTAATAATAAATTCACTATTTGGATGTGCATTTTGTTGTATGTATGATTCGATTTTAAATCCATTTACTGAAGTCCACAAAACGATGCATAACATGAGAAATATTGTGATTGAATCACAATTAGTGAGTATCTTATCATGTGTAATTATGTAAGTATTGAAACAATCCATAGTCAATGAATTGATGAGATTGGACATCATAAATCTGTGAGACTAGCACATGTTATGCTCCTTGGTTTATCCAAGCATTCGATACTCACTGAATGGAAGCATAGGGATGCTAAGAGTGAACATGTGGGTGCTAGTTAGGGTACTAGTTCATTGGAGTGACTTGCCATGAAACTTCATATGGTTCTTTATGTCGATGAAGATTTCATTGCAGCTCGAGTGCAAGCTTCCTTAGAATTGAGGTATTCAAGTCATCTAGGTCATGACAACTTATACTTTGACTGCTTCGCAATCATCTCCACAGGAGGTGTCATTACAAGTTGATTGGATATAAGTAAAAATGATCGAAGATGTTTGAATAGCCCACAGAGGGCTCACCACTCCTATAAAGAAGATGTATACCCTAAGCCTCTTGTTAGGATTTTTACTCAGAAGTCTTTGATGCATGTAGAGAGTAAATTGAATCCACAAGACAAGGAAACTAACTTGTTGAATCCACAAGACAAGGATCTTTTTACTTGGCTCTCAGTCATGCAAGGTTAGTACATCCAAGACTTATACACAGACATCTGTCCACTAAATATTTTCCTTTTTGGAATATTTTTGGAGACAGAGAAATCTCTTATAAAGTTTGTATTGAAAACACAAATAAGAATAAAGGAATAGAATAATAAAAGTAATACAAACAAGTCTCACAATCGATCCAGAAGGCCTAAATAAATCACACTTCTCCTAGTGCTCCCTCAGTTGCATGAATAGAGTTTTGAGCATAGAACAATAGTAGTAGATGATGAGATTGATGATTTGAGACTTCTAGTCAAGGTTACTTTTATAAAGTTTTTCCAAGCACCTGGTAGTCTTCTAGGCACCCCTAGCTCAGTTACGATTAGATCCGCATCAATTGAACTTCATCCTGTTCTAGACATCTGGATCCCTTCTGGGCGCCTGGATGCTGACATCTTGCTCCATTGGCTAACATCGATCTTCTCGAATCAACCACACCTTATCTTGCTCTATTCACCTGGATCTAACGTTGAACCTAGACTTTATCGAATCTTGTTATAGTTGCCTGAATCCCTTCTAGTCGCCTAGAACCTATTTGGTCACATGAAAACTTTTTGATAGCCCAGATTCCTCTGATTCCATAACTTGAAAAGTAAGTATATAAGCGATGAAAGAAACAAGCCTAATCCTGTAGTCCACCTATCCTACTAGGTTTATTTATATCTAGGGTTCACTTTCCTAGAGTTTTTCTTTACCTAGCATCTAATCACTTTGGCCTGCTTGGACATGCCACTTGCTAGACATTCAGTCACCACTAACTTGCTTGGACTTTTTTCCTTGCCTAATATGATTCTCTCCTAACCTACTATGACTTTTCTACTTTCTAGTCAACCATCTTAACCTAACTATACTTTGCCTAATGCGGTTCTCACTTAACCTGCTAGGACTTTCCCTTGCTAGTCACTCAGTCAACCACCTTGACCTGACTAGACTTTCTCTTGCTAGTCATCCAGTCAACCCTTTAACATGACTAGACTTAATTTACTTAACTTACATCCAAATATTTAGTTATGTTTGGATCAACTCTTGGTCATACATAGGTATCACTGTTGGTGCAATAGCCCTAGGTCACGATTGATCGGACTCGAGTTTGACTCGAGTAGTGTTTTGATATTTGACATTGATGTTCGACAAAATATATAACAACGTGATTGTCATGGGAAAGTCCAAGTCTTGAGTACTTGACAATGGAAAGTCCAAGTCATGGGTACTTGGCATGGAAAGTCCAAGTCTTGGGTACTTGGCATGGAAAGTCCAAGCATGGGTCTTGGCAAGGGAAAGTCCAAGCTTGAGTCTTGGCAAATGGAAAGTCTAAGCATGGGTCTTGGCAAGGAAAGTCCAAGCTTGAGTCTTGGCAAATGGAAAGTCCAACATGGGTTGGCGAGAAAAGTCCAAGGGGTGATATTGGCGACGTAAAGTCCAAGCGGGAGTCTTAGCAGTATAAGTCCAATGGTTAGCGGCATAAAGTCCAAGCGGTAATCTTGGCAGCATAAGCCCAAATGTGCCTTAGCGGTGTAGACCAGCTTAGCATGACAATAGCTGATGGAAGTACATGAAGACAAGCGTATGGATGAACAAGTCATGAATGACTTGGAGGGATCCGATAGGCGTGAGGCTGACGGAGGTGACTAGAAGGCTTAGGTCTAGGCTAAGGGTAGTCTAGCAAGTATGAGGGCATCATACTTGGAATTAAACCTCATGGTTGAGGTTATCATTCGACTGGGGCTTTTAACCAGTCGATTGGTCAAGTGTTTTGACACTTGACAGCCGAGTTGACTTGTGGCAGTCAATTGAGATTATGGCCAGTCGAACTGCTTAGAGTCGACTGGTGTTCGACTACAAGAAATGGCCTGACAGTCGATTGCCAACATTGGGCAATCGACTGATGGCTTGAGCAATAATCACGAGGAGGCGATCAACCGCCGGTCGAGGTCACGGGCGCGAACGCCAGAGCCAACTAGTCGGGCCACGGCCTCGCGATGACCGGGCGATGTATCCGTTGGCTTGGATGCTGACGTGGATTAAGTCGTTGTGAGACAACGACACTGTTGGCAGTCGATTGGGGCCTTATGACTGTCGACTGCCAAGCACGAAATCATCCCGATGCAGGTTATAAAGGAGCAGCTCATGGAGGATTTCTCCATGGTTCTTAGAGAGGTTTCTTGAGGCGATTTGAAGGCAAAGTGCAAGCGCATTTTAGGGCCCTTCAAAATCATTCAAGCAACCAACAAGTAAAGCATTCAAAGCCTTAGTTTGTAAAGTGTTCTTTACATTGCGGCTGTATTTCTTTGTATTTGCTTGTATTACTTTATATTGTTGTTGTAATCGCTTGTAAGAGATTTCCTCCACCTCCGGAGTGTTTTCCAAGAAGGAGAGTTCATTAGTGGTGGTGTTTGCATCGCTAGGGCTCATTCGAGCCCAACCCGTGGAGTAGGAACCTTAAGGTTCCAAACCACGTTATATCATCGTGTTTGTGTGCTTGTGTTTTGTTATTGCTTTATTATTTGTATTTCCGCTGCGCATAATAAGTTTTGTAGAGACGAACACGATCAAATCCCATCGACGCAATGTACGTGCTAATCACCCCCCCCTCTAGTGGTCACCAACGTTCCAACAAGTGGTATCAGAGTCCAGTGGCTCTAAGAAGAAGAAGACGCTCCGATACTCCTACAAGTGGTATCAGATCTAGGAGCTCTTCACCGGCTTCACATCCGAGGGAGTGTGCTAGAGGGAACAAGATGGAGTTTGAAGAAAAAATGGGATGGAATATCAACGCCCCAATTCCATACACCTTCTATGGACAAGAAGGGTTCGAACAATGGAAGACATGGATGAAGAACTTCTTCATGATAGACTTTGAAGATTGGATGATCCTAGTGAAGGGATTTGAATTTCCAAGAGGTCCAAAAGGTGGATACCTCAAGAAGAAGAGATGGACCGAAGAGCAAGTTCAAGCCTTCCAGAGAAATAATAAGGTAATGCAATTGATATTAAATTCATTACCTAACAATATTGTGTCTAGGTTAGGTGAATTTCTAGAGCCAAGGAGTTATGGGAAAAATTGACCAAGCTCCATGAAAAACCATCCACTACGGAGCATCAAGATGAAGCTTCTACTTCCGGTCAAGAAGAAGAGGAAGCTCAAAATTCCACCACCACCCTAGGTAACTCAAGCACATTAATTCAAAATAAAAATCATATTATGTGTTTTTAGTGTAAGGAATATGGGCACTATAAGAGCAAGTGTCCTAAGAAGGTTAAGAAGGCTTCGCCGGCACCAAAAGTCAACAAAAATTCAAAGGATGATGGAGTCCCCACTAGTAAGAGCAAGGAGCACGTGGTGTGCTTCAACTTCCATCAAAGGGGACACTACCGAAGTCAATGCCCTAGGGGGAAAAAGCAAACCAAAGGGCAAGGAGGAGCTATACATGTAGGGGGAGCCTCTAAGGCAAACCCTAAGGTATATTTTAGCAATACACCTTCTAGTTTTAATGTTTAAAAGCATGCTTTTAATTCTCTTGCTATTGTTCATGAAAATCATGCAAGAAATAACAAATATTTTTGTTTAGGTGTTAAGAGTTGTAACTTTTCAACTAAGAAGAAATTTAAGACTAATGTCCCTAAAGAGGAAAGCATTAGGAAGATAGAGGGTCATCTAGGCTTTAATCAAAAGAAATATAGACATATGTCTAAGAAGGGCAAAAATGATCAAAGAAATAATGTGCCCACCAAAATAGGAAAATTGGAGTTAGAGAATAAAGTTTTGAGGTCAAAACTTGAGAAAATGGAGAAGACTCTTGAAAAAATGCAAAATTAAATTAAAGGGTCAAATTGCCAAAATCTAGGGTCTAAGAGTCAAAGTCAAGGACCTAGGAGACAAGAACCACCCATGGGCAAGAAATGTTTGGGTCACAAACTTAAGCCCAAGGAGACCTATCATAGTGTTCAATTCGATTATGGAACACAACCTAGGTCTAGGAGAGTCAAGGTCATTAGGGAAGTCATCCCTAAGGTTGACCATGGCAAGTGTCTAGTGACTAAGGTTTCGAAGAAACCTAGGGAAACCACTAAGAAGGTTACAAGGGAAGTCAGCCCTAGAGTTAACCTAGTCAAGACCATAATGACTAAGGCTACCAAGCCTAGGAGGGTCATTAAGAGGGTATATAGGGAGGTCATCCCTAAGGAATACCTAGTAAACCCAAGGAGCTCCAATAGGTATTGGGTGCCTAGGAGCGATTCACACTAAATGGGTTAGGATGTGTCAACCTTAAATGGATAGGTAGTTAACATAATCTTGGTAAAGGTGGCATTTTAGGTCATTTTCAAGGTTATGAGTACCTTGGAAATGGAGGTTGATCTATAATCCTAAAAGATTTTAGGATGTGCCAATATCATTTAAGAAGATTGAAAAACTAATCAAATTGGCACAAGTTAGGTCTTAGAGTTATAGTGTGTCATTCTGGGTTTTTGACACACTTGGGGGATAATTGATTATATGACAAAATAAACTTAATCCCAACAAATAATTAATATTAAAATTTAGGTATTCTTATGCCTTATATTTTATTTGTCATGCTTTGATTGTCATATAACATGTCATGACATCATTCTTATTTTAAATCATATAAAATGTCATGATTATATTTAGGGTTAATTTTTATGTCATGTTATGCTTAGGTTTATATTTAATGTCATGACATCATGATTATTGGCAATGTTTATTTATATTATCATTTATACCATGATTATTCTTGCATTAATTAAAATTGATTTAAGGACTATGGCATGACTTGAAGTCTCATGTATAAGAGAATCAAGTAGTGTTGCCTTAGAAAATGCATGAGGCCTTAGATTAGGATGAAACAAAACTCACATCTCACATTACATTGACATGGGTGTGTATTGATATACCCTAGATACATGTGAGATGCTAGGAAATGAGTTAAATTCAAGGTGCATAGTTTTTGCATCTAGATGAACTCAAACTCATCTTAAACCATGGGTGGATCATGGGGAAAGCTAATGTGCAAGTCATGTGCATTGAGCCCATTGATCATGATCCAATATAGGTTTTCAAAAATACTTTAAAATTATTTTAGAAAACTTTGGTGTAGTCTATCTTTTGATAGAAGTCACCATTGAGAGAGTTGATACAAAGTAGGGTCAAAACATTGAACTTTTCAATGGTTTTGAACTTTGTATCAATCTCATTATTTTATAGGTATTTTATTTTTCAAATATTTTTCACCCATAATGATTGACATAAGTATTATACATATGAATTTTCGTGAATTTTCGTATTATATATAATTACTTATGAATTTTCGAAATTCGGATTCTAATTACTGAAATTCTGCATTTGCATAAATCAGTCGACTGTCACTTATGAAAGTCTATTGGCGTCAAGGGCAGTCGACTGTTGTCGGTCAGAGTCGACTGTCAAGCCTAATTTTGGGTAAACAAGATTTGTTTAGCCTAATTTCAGCTATGTTAGGCTACTCTAACTGCTCTTAACCCTAGGATATGCTTTGGAAAGTATTAGAAAGGGTAAAAATCCATTGGATATGGATTAGGAGAGTTGTTTGGGTGTGTATCAAATTTTAAGGTGTGTGAAAGTTCAAGGTTGAACTTTTAATCTTAATTTTGATAGTTTAGTGTTCCTATAGGCTTAGGGACTCTCCAAGGATATTGTTGGTGCAATGGTCAAGAGGGACCAAGCCTTTAGGGGGAGGTTATCCATCATGGGATGATGGATGTGTTCTTCCTCATGAGGGAGAGAATTTTGGAGAAATATGAATGTGATATGCCCAATTTGAAAATGTGGGAGAGAATGAGGATTCTCTCTCTTTAATGATATGAGACTTGTCACTAGGAAGAGTGAAGGCATCCTAGATATTTTTGGACCAAGGGAGAGATTGTAAGATCTCATTGGGATATGAGACATTGACACCCTGTTGGGTTTTCAGCACCGCAGCGAGTGTGTGTTCGAACATGTTTCGTAAACATGTGCGTAGCAGAAGAAATAAAAATAATAAATCTAATTTATTATAATACATACATCACACACATGCATAGCACAACATGTGCAGACATAATCACAATTTTAAATTTTGCAATAAAGGAAATTACTCTAGTTATACCTGACGTATCACGTGCAGTGGGAATGACATCAACCAGAGCGACTCTCGCTAGAATTGCCTCTATCCGTATCCACGCCGAGTATCGTCGGGATGGCTTCACAAAGTCACGAGCCTCGTCTTCGTAGGAGTCACTAGCCTCGTGTCGAAGACGATGTGATCGAGAGAAGATCACAATCCGAATCAAAATTCGGATTAGAAATCGAGTCCCAATAACTCGCTTCTCCGAAGAGGTATTTGTCAACCGTTTAACGAATCCTTCGTCCTCCACCTATGAGGATTACCGGAGATCAAATCCCTGGTAAAGTAGCTGCTATCAGAGCTTAAAACATCGTCCAAACAACGCTCCGACATGTAAGGAAACAAGTTGTCCGTGGAGGATGTTGCGCCGGCCAAAGAGGATGGACGGCCAACCCTTGGTCGCCGGAACCAAGGTGAGTCGTCGGAGGGTCACCAGAGGATAGCCGGCAGTAGCTTGGACGCCGGAAGTAGCTAGGACGGTGGTACAAAAGTTGGGTGGCAACAAGGTTGGGCGGCAGCAAGGAGAAGAGAGGGAGAGGGGTTGGGCGGCTAGGTTTTTCCAACAACCAAAAGATATCCATGAAAAACCCTTAAGCCATGTTTTTATAGGGAACACATTCTCCTAACGGTTATTGGTTCATAACTAAAACTCATTAACCCGCTCCAATAACTTAAGTTAAAATAAACCAAATCGAGTTGGTCTATTTTAAGTTAAAACAAACCGAACCAACTTTGGTTCATTCGTTTAAAACAAACCAAACCCCTTTCGTTTATTCTTCACCATTGGATTAGAACCAAACCAATTTGGTTCATCCATCATGTCTTCATAATACACGTCCCATGTATGCTTCCATTATGACTGAAACAATTTCATGCTCGATCCTTGTTTGGTCCAACTAAACCTAGTTTCTCTCGGTCTGAGAATCTCATTCTCAAGCTCGTTTTAAATCCTTCGGATTACGCTCGTTGTGTGTGTGACCAAATAGGTTCTCGATTTATGTTGGTCGTCTATAATCAACCATTAATTATAGAACGATCATGCACCTAGTAGTACATCATGATCCCCAATTAGCAAGAAAGATCAGCGGTGATCGAACTATTTACGAAACCCTTGGCTACAATCTGATAGATAACTCATTCCCTTCACGCATCTTATACCCACTTGGTTCAAGACATGGTCTATAGTGTCAGTCCCCACTAGGTTGACTACGTCACACCTAGCCCAAGTATCATTTCTCATCCTACGGATTCTAGTTATTGCACATGTATCCAAGAGTATCTTACTCTAAACATATAATGCTTTGGCTAATTACTTTAGTAACAATCCGACGAGAGGCCATGGGTATACATCTCCTCGCAAAGAGTGGTGAATCCTTTATAGGCTATTCAAAAACCTTCAGTCACTTCGACTTATACCCAATCATCCCGGGTCCACATCTCCTCAGAGATGCTTGCTTAAGATGTCAAAGCATAAGTCTTCATGACCAAGATGACTTGAATACCGCAAGTCAAAGAAACATCGCACATAAGCTGCAGTAAGAACTTTATTGACATATCCATATATGCAGAGAACCATATGAAGTCTTACGGCTGGTCACTCCAATGAACTAGTTACCATAACTAGCATCCACGATTAACTCCGGACATCACAATGTCTCCAGCCAGTGAGAATCAGTTGCTTGGATACACCAAGGAGTATACCTCGTGCTAGTCTCGACAGAATTGATGGTGTCCAAATCCATCAATTCATCGACTAGGGATAATTCCAATACATCACAATTACACATGTAGAGATACTCACTAGTTGTGATCCAATCACAAATTCTCTCATGTTGTGAATCGTATTGTGGACATCCAGTAAATGAGTTTAAGATCCAATCAAATACATAAAACATGTATACTCAAATAGTGAATCTTCATTTATCATATAAATGGTTCATACATAAGGCGATTGCCTTAGGACACCTCTCATTTATTACTAACAAACTCCCACTTGGCTTAATGTCAATCGCCACGGTATCCAATACCATAAGCTCTAACATGATCCTCAAACTTACTTTGAGGCAAGGCCTTAGTTAAAGGATCCGCTAAGTTCCTTTCAGTGGGAATCTTCTTGATTTGTATTTCCTTCCTACTTACGATCTCTCTAATCATATGATGGCGGCGAAGCACATGTTTGGATCATTGATGAGACCACATTAAGTTCAGAAATGAACTTCTTAATCCAAACCGCTTCCTTTGCTGCTTCCGAAGCTGCAATGTATTCTGCCTCAGTGGCAGAATCCGCTATAGGGTCTTGCTTGGAACCTTTCCAAATTATTGCGCCTCCATTCATGGTGAACACGTACCCAGACTGAGCCTTGGAATCATCCTTGTATGTCTGGAAGCTGGCATCCGTATACCCGCGTATCACCATGTCCCCTTCTCCATATATTAGGAACACATCCTTAGTTCTTCTTAAGTACTTAAGGATCGTCTTAACAGCCGCCCAATGATCCATTCCTGGATCAGACTGGTATCTACTCGTGACACTCAGAGCATATGATACATCGGGCCTCGTACATAACATAGCATACATGATAGATCCTATTGCAGATGCATAGGGAATCATACTCATGAAAATCCTCTCATCTTTTGTGCGCGGACACATAGACTTCGAAAGGTGTATCCCATGCCTGATGGGTAGGAAATCTTTCTTGGATTCTGACATGCTATACCTCTTTAGCACTCGGTCTATATATATAGACTGCGAAAGACCAAGCAACCATTTCGATCTATCTCTATAGATCTTAATCCCGAGAATGTAGGTTGCTTCTCCCAGGTCTTTCATGGAGAATGTCTTAGACAACCAAATCTTAATCGACTGTAAGACAGAAACATCGTTTCCTATAAGTAATATGTCATCAACATACAATACTAGAAACACGACTGCACTCCCACTAACCTTCTTGTACACACAATGTTCGTCCGGATTTTGTGAGAAATCAAACTTTTTGATTGTCTCATCAAAATGGATATTCCAGCTCCTGGATCTTGCTTTAGTCCATATATGGACCGTTACAATTTGTATACGTTGGTTTTATCAACCGATGTGAAACCCTCAGGTTATATCATATACACATCCTCGAATAGGTTTCCATTAAGGAAAGCTATTTTCACATCCATCTGCCATATCTCATAATCATAATGAGCCGCTATGGCCAGGAGCATCTGAATGGATTTAAGCATAGCTACAGGCGAATAGGTTTCGTCATAATCAACATCTTACTTTTCACGATATCCTTTCGCCACCAATCTAACCTTATAAGTAATCACATTACCATCTATGTCGGTTTTCTTCTTGAAAATCCACTTGCACCCTATAGTCTTTATGCCTTCAGGTGGATCAACAAAGTTCCAAACTTGATTTTCATACATGGAATCCATTTCCGACTTCATGGCTTCAAGCCATTTGTCCCTTTCTGAACTTTTTAGAACTTCTTTATAATTGGTAGGCTCCTCATTGTCAATTAGTAACACATCGTTCGATTCACTTACGAGAAATCCATATCTCTCAGGAATGTTGCGTGTCCTATCAGATCTACGAAGATGTGGTGTCACAATAGGTTCAGTCGATGTCTCATCACTATGAGTCATCAGTTGAGGTGATTGACCAGGTATCTCTTCAATGTCTACTGGAGTCTCTTGAACCTCCTCAAGTTCAACGACACTCCCACTATTTTCTTGCAAGAGAAACTCTTTCTCTAGAAACACAGCATTCCTTAAAACAAACACCTTTTATTCTAAGGGATGATAGAATTGATAACCCCTCATTTCCTTAGGGTATCTAATAAATAGACATTTATCAGACTTAGCATCCAATTTGTCTGACACGGTCTGCTTCACATAAGCAGGACAACCCCATATCTTCAAGTAAGATAAATGAGGTTTCTTACTAGCCCATATCTCATATGGAGTAGTAGAGACTACCTTGGTCGGGACTCTGTTTAACAAGTAAACAGTTGTCTGAAGTGCATAGCCTCAAAAGGACTTGGTAAGATTCGCGTGATTCATCATTGACCTGACCATGTCCAACATGGTCCTAATACACCATTAAGTTGTGGTGTATACGGCGGAGTCCATTGAGACAATATATCATTGTCCCTCAGATAATCTAGAAACTCTTGACTCAAGTATTCACCACCTCGATCCGATCGAAGTATTTTAATACTCTTGCCAAGTTGTTTCTCTACTTCATTTCTGAATTCTTTGAACCTTTAAAAGGCTTAAAACTTGTGTTTCATCAAGAACACATACCCAAACCGTGAGTGATCATCGATGAAGGTAATGAAGTAGCTATAACCTCCTAAGGCTTGAGTTGACATAGGTCCACAGACATCAGTATGTATTAGACCAAGCAACTCACCCACCAGTTCACCTTTTCCAGTAAAAGGTAACTTGGTCATTTTGCCTTTTAAGCATGATTCGCATGTATCGTATGAATCTAATTCAAACGATTCCAGAATTCTACATCGGTGTAATTCAGACATGCATTTCTTGCTCACATGGCCAAGACGACAATGCCACATGTAGGAGTCTAATTGATTATTTTTTCGAGTACGCTTGATGCTTGCTTCAATATTGAAAATGTCATTTGATACATCCAACGTATAAATACCATTGCTTAAAGTTCCAGTCCCATAAAGAATGTCATTCAAAGTTATGTAACAAAAATTGTTTCTAAAAGTTAAATGATACTCATTTCTATTTAAACAAGAAATAGAAATGATGTTCTTTATCAACGAAGGAACATAAAAGCAATTGTCCAGTTCTAAGACAAGTCCTATAGGGAGTTTCAATAAATATGTTCCGATGGCGAGTGCAGCAACCTTTGCTCCATTCCCAACACATAAATTTGACTCTCCCTTGACGAGTCTTCTTCTATTTCTTAGCCCATGTATGTCATTACATATATGTGAGCCACACCCAGTATCCAATACCCAAGTGTCTGAGGAAATAGAATGACAATCAATAACGAAGATATCTGAAGAAGATGGGGCATCTGATGCCTTATTCTTCTTTACGGACTCAAGATAAATCTTGTAGTTTCTTTGCCAATGGCCCTCCTTTCCATAATGATGGCAAGTGCCCTTTTGAGTTGGTTCTGGCTTTTTAGCCTTTTTCTTCTTCCCCTTCTACTGTTCCTTTGACTCCCTCTTAGAACCTTTCTTTGAGGAATCAACTAACAACACCGTCCCCTGCTCATGCTTCTCAGAAGGCTCCACAGTCTTCAGCATGTTGAGCAGTACTACAGATGAACCTTCTTGCAGCTCAGAGGTGAAGAGGAGCTTGGAGACTTCGAACCTTTTGAATCTCACTTGCTCATCAAATAACTCATAAAGATGAAGGACTATGGTATGAGCATCCATATGCTCATGCTGCTTCCGCAGCTCGAGTACCATCGCGGCTAGCATGATGCAACTCACTTGCTCAGAATCACTCACATGTTTCTGATGAGCCAACAATTGGTCTGGTGTTGCATCATCACTAGGACGGGCGGGAAGAGACACTTCAAGGACATACTCAAGCTTTTTCGCCTTGAGAACAATTCTCAAGTTTCTAAGCCAGTCCAAAAAGTTTGGCCCAGTCAATTTATTCGAATTCAAAATAGAGCGCAAATTCAAAGACATCATGATCAAGTGATTAACCTAGAAATACAAAATGAGCATATATGAGAAAGATGATTTAAAATGCATTCACATACATTTACAAAATTCCATTCATTTTTCGAATTCAAAAACCCTCAAAATCAATTCAGGAGATCGTAGGTTAATCTCCGAATGGGCTGATATTCAATATAGATAAGAACAACCTTGAAGTGAGTCCAACAAGCTATTCTTAGCTATGATAGTGGGTATCAAGTATACCGATTACATATCACGTATATGTAACTATCACAATGTGCTATCAACTAATTGAATGATTACACATACATTGGGTTGTTAACACATTAACAAGTATGCATCATATGCATAGCACCCAACTTCACCTCTCTTCACATTGACCTTGGAGTGAGTCCAACAAATCGATGCTCCAAGTTAGAGCCGTCCCATTGATCGCAAAATATTTGTAAAATGGTTAGAGCGCATTTAACTAATTAGTCAATCTTGGAATGAGTCCAACAACCCAAACTAACAATTGACCTCTGACTCTTACCATATTAGAGTTACACTATTCCAATGATTTGAACATGTTCAGGTTCGAGCCAGACTTGGAGTGAGGCCAACAACCCAAACAAGAAACATAACTCTGGTTCTAATCAGATTAATGGAAGGTGTAGGCTTTAATATTATATAAGGGTTTTAAAGTCTCATCCTTTTTGCATGCAAATAACTATTATCTGTTAGGGCAATCTCTTGCCATGATAAGGTTTTGATGTGTGTGGCAAAGGGTTTAAGTTAGATTGTTATTATGATTTGATATGTGCGTTGGAGTCTTGCAGGACTTAGTAATTCGCACATGGAGCCTTGGCGAGTTTCACCTCTCATGACTCGGTCCTTGAGTCGGTGAAGGATGGCTTTGTGGAAGTCGTGCGCTTGGAGCATCCGAGGGACCGCCGGACGAGGAGCTTGGAGTGAATCTGGAGGAAGTAGACTTGAGGCGAGGCGAAGGATGGCACTGCAGTCGTGCGCACTGGCGATCCGAGGGATGTGGCCGGACGAAGATAACTTCAAAGGCGAGAGACTCCGAGGGATGAGAGTGAGCGAATGTAACCCGAGAAGGGGTAGTAGCTCTTAGGTGAAACTTGGTCATTTGGCTAAGTGTCGGATGGGATTTCCCGACATCAGTTGACTACCATGTTATTGTAGTCAACTACTCTAAGTCGATGGGTGACTTGACTAGTGTTCGAGTCTGGTTCAAGTGCCAACAGTCGACTGCCATGGAATAGAAGTCGACTACGAGACTACCAATCGACTGATGAAGGCATCAGTCGACTGGTCGCAAGTGTTTCGGGCACAGAATGGAGTCGAGTTCACGGAGCACTCGACTGATCGAGCATCAGTCGACTAATGGCAATATCAGTCGACTGATGTCGGTACCGTTAGATGAAATCCAACGTGGAAAGCAGCCGTTATTGGGCAACAGCTACAGGACCAGTCGACTGATAGGGACATCAGTCGACTGCTCCTGTGTCAACGGGAAGAAACCCTCTTCCTCTATAAAGAGGAAGGGTGTGGGGCTTTGGGGGGTTAATGCTTCAACTCATAACATCTCCCAAAGTGCTCTAAGGGTTTTTCCACTCTTCTTCTTGTGCTAATTCTCATTTAATTATAAGAAGAGAGATTGTAAAGAGGTTACCTCCACCTAGCTTGGTGCAAAGGAGAGACTTAGTGGATTTGGCAAAGGAGTGATTCACCTTGGACGAATCGGGATCGTGGATTAGCGGCGTAGCCGTGAACCACGTTACATATTGTGTTAGCGTTTGTATTCTTGTCATTTCTATTTGCTTATCTTGTTTTGTTTTTCCGCTTATGCTAATCTTATTTATAGACGAGAAAATTCCGTTATCCAACGAAAGAGGGCTATTCACCCCCCTCTAGCCGGTCGATCGATCCCCTACAAGTGGTATCAGAGCCAAGGAAAGCTTGTCGAGGACTAACCGCCACAACAAGCACATTCAAGAATGGTCGGCTTAAATATTCACCCTCCAAAGTTTGATGGAGAATTCTCTTGGTGGAAAAAGAGAATGGAGGTATTCTTCGAAATCGATTTTGAAATTTTATTAATTATGGAAAACGGTTTCGAGATGCCTAGGAATGAAGAAGGGGAGCTATTGGAGAAATCAAGGTGGAGCAAGAGGCAAAGGGAAGAATACTTGGCAAATTCAAAGGCCAAGCACCACCTCTACAATGTACTCCCCCAACAAGAAGTTAACCGGATTGGAGAATGCTCTAGTGCGAAGCAGATGTGGGAGAAGCTAGTAGAGCTTCATGAAGGTACCTCGGAGGCCAAACTTGCAAGAAGAGACCTCCTCCGCTCCCAACTATCAAACATAAAATTAGAAAAGGGAAAAAAGGTAATATCATTGCATTCTAGGTTTAAAGAGATTTTAATTGGGCTAACAAGTGTAGGAGAAAAACTTTCCAACCGGGACATGCTCATGAAAGCAATTGATGCTTTTCCCCGGTCATCGAAATGGAGCTCAATGGTGGACTCCTTCTACATGTCCAAAAATTTAGAAGTGAGCACCTTGGAGGAGTTCTTCTCAACCATGGAGCTCCATGAAACAAGACTTGAAGGAATAATAAAAGAACCAAAGTTTCAACCTTCAAGAGGAGTAGCACTTTTGGCCAACAAGGGGAAGAAGAAGATGGAGATCCCCTCCTCCTCCGATGAAGCCTCCTCCTCCTCCTCCATGGATAGCACGGAAGAAGCATATATGGTAAGGAGGGTAAGGCATGCATTAAAAGGTTTTCAATTTAATAAATCTAATGATAGGAGAAGAAGACCAAGGGGGAAGGTGATTTGCTATAATTGCCAAGGAGAGGGACATATAAGGGACAATTGTCCCCTCTTGAATAAAAGCAAGGAGGAGAAGAGAAAGAAGGAAGAAAAGAAGAAGAAGGGGAGCAAGAAGAAAAAGGAAGAAGAAAAGAAGGCCAAAGAAAAAGGGAAGGTCAAAGCTCTCGAGGCAAGGACTTGGGATGATCCCTCTTCATCTTCATCATCATCAGAAGAGGAGAATGTCTTTGTCACCAACTTAGCCCTAATGGCCTTTGACGACCTAGATTGCTCCTCCTCCGAAAATGAAGAAGCAAGCTCAAGTGAGGAGAGCTCGAGTGAAGGGGGAGCCTCTTCTACATCCTCATCATCGGAAGAGGATTTGGTAAGTGAGGTAACGAATCTACCCCCTAAGCAAATAATGTCCATGATTTCTAGCCTCACTAAGGATTTATTTAGAGCAAAGAAAAGGAATAAATGCATGCTTGAGCAAATTAAGGATTTAGAACAAAAATTAGAAAAAACATGTTTTAATGATGATAATAATGATGCATGCTCACATGAATATATGCCTTTCAATATTAATGATGCATGCATAGAAGAAAATAGGGCTTTAAGGGAAAAGGTAGATTATTTGACCAAGGCCCTAGAAAAATTTACAATAGGCTCCAATACCCTTAACATGATAATTGGGAGCCAAAGGGCAAGCTTCAATAAGAAAGGCCTAGGTTATAAAGAAAAGAAAAATGAAAAGGCCTATAAATGTCTAATAGCTAGGGGTCAAGATAAAAAGAAGGTAATAGCTAGAAAATGGATCTCTAAGGAATTTTTAATGAACCCCATAGGCAAGAATTTATATTAGGTTCCAAAATCCATCCTTAAGGGTTAGAAAGACCCTAGGATAGTCAACCATATGGACTTTACATATATCATATTTTTGGTTGACTTAGGATGTCGGGACAACATTTTTGAAATAGTGTTAGGTGATGATAATGCACCTATAAATAGATAAATCATGCTTTAGGTAATGCTTATCTTATTATCATCATGTAATACCTAATGTATAATCACAATTTGATGAATACATTTGTTTCATGATCATAATATGAAATTAATTCATATACATCTTTATGATCATGTGGAATGATAGGATGATGCTTAACCTTGATAGAATTGCATGAAAATAATGGTTAAGTATATACAAATACCTTTAGGATACATCTCACACTCACCATAGGCTACCTCGATTGAAAACTTAGCATGAGTGAGATATTAGGATGATACAAATGTCCACTAGTGCCTATGGCATTTAGATGGTCATTTAAAGTATCAAAATAGCAATAATAGACCAATCATGGGGAAGGCTTATGTTTAATTCATAGACATATTGCCCAAAGATCATTGTTGGATATTTCATATGTTTTCAAAACAATTTCTTACTTTAAAATCTGTGTATTCATGTTTTGAAACAATCCAAAGAAAGACTAGGTGTTAAAATGGATACTAACATGATCAAAAACCTAGTGGTTTTTAAAGCTTTTGGATTTTTGGCAAATACTTGAAAATATAATGATTTTTCATGGATAAATATACTTACAAGAAATGTGTTCCCCAAATTTCATGATTTTTCGAATTTTATAGAATTTTTTATGCATTTCTGAAATTCACCTCGGAAAATCAGAAATCCTGAATTCCATGTGCCAGTCGATTGGTAGTCTCAACCCGTCGAGTGGTAGCCTGATAACATGCCCACTAATTTCAATTATACAAATTTAAGGCATGTTTTGGTTTTTGTTTCTCTCTAGACTTGATGTCATGCTATATAAACCTTGTTAATTATTGTTGATGGTGTCAAAGGGGGAGAAATATATATGTTTAAGTAAGGGGGAGTTTCATGTATTAAGGGGGAGAGTTGCTAATCATGTTATTCACATGCTTTCTTTCCTTAATAGTTTATCAAATATTTTACCTAACCATCGAGATTAGATCTGGATGAGATGTTGAATATAAAGGGGAGTCTCTTGCCATGATAAGGTTTTGATGTGTGTGGCAAAAGGTTTAAGTTAGATTGTTATTATGATTTGATATGTGCGTTGGAGTCTTGCAGGGCTTAGTAATTCGCACATGGAGCCTTGGCGAGTTTCACCTCTCATGATTCGGTCCTTGAGTCGGTGAAGGATGGCTTTGCGGAAGTCGTGCGCTTGGAGCATCCGAGGGACCGCCGGACGAGGAGCTTGGAGTAAAGCCAGAGGAAGTAGACTTCAGGGGGAGATGCGAAGGATGGCACTGCAGAGCCGTGCGCTTGGCGCATCCGAGGGATGTGTCCGGATGAAGATAACTTCAAAGGCGAGGGATACCGAGGGATGAGAGTGAGCGAATGTAACCCGGGAAGGGGTAGTAGCTCTTAGGTGAAACTTGGCCATTTGGCTAAGTGTCGGATGGGATTTCCCGACATCAGTTGACTACCATGTTATGGTAGTCAACTACTCTAAGTTGACGGGTGACTCGACTAGTGTTCGAGTCCGGTTCAGTGTTAATCGACCGCCATGGAATGACAATGATCATTGCGAGATTACCGATCGATGAAGGCATCGATCAGAGACTCACCGGCCGATGAAGGCATCAGTCAACTGGTCGCAAGTGTTTCGGGCACAGAATGGAGTCGAGCTCACGGAGCACTCGACTGATCGAGCATCAGTCGATTGATGTCGGTACCGTTGGATGAAATCTAACGTGGAAAGCATCCGTTATTGGTCAACGGCTACAGGACTAGTCGACTGATAGGGACATCAGTCGACTGCTCCTGTGTCAACGGGAAGAAACCCTCTTCCTCTATAAAGAGGAAGGGTGTGGGGCTTTGGGGGGTTAATACTTCAACTCATAACATCTCCCAAAGTGCTCTAAGGGTTTTTCCACTCTTCTTCTTGTGCTAATTCTCATTCAATTGTAAGAAGAGGGATTGTAAAGAGGTTACCTCCACCTAGCTTGGTGCAAAGGAGAGACTTAGTGTATTTGGCAAAGGAGTGATTCACCTTGGACGAATCGGGATCGTGGATTAGCGGCGTAGCCGTGAACCACGTTACATATTGTGTTAGCGTTTGTATTCTTGTCATTTCTATTTGCTTGTCTTGTTTTATTTTTTTGCTTGCGCTAATCTTGTTTGTAGACGAGTAACTTCCGTTATCCAATGAAAGAGGGCTATTCACCCCCCTCTAGTCGGCCGATCGATCCCCTACATTATCTACATGACATAACATACATGACATACATCTACATGTCACGACACGCATGACATAATGATATGCATCTAATGCAATTACATGACATATAATTATGGCATGTACTTAATTTTCTTATATGTCATAACTATTTATGGAAATAAAATATGTTTAAGATTTGATTCTCAAAATCAAATCATGATTAAATTAGGAAATAAATTTCCAAATCTAATCACATACTTTATTTATGGAAGGTCTCAATTAAAGAAAGTTAAATTTGATTTAGGAAATAAATTTCCTGAATTGTCAAAACTATTTATGGAAATCAAATATATTTTAGATTTGATTTCCCAAATCAAATCATAATTAAATTAGGAAATAAATTTTCAAATCTAATCAAATATTTTATTTATGGAAAGTGTTAATTTCCATAAATACTTTTAACTTTCCAAAAGTAGAAGATTTCCATAAATACTACTAGACTTTCCAAAATTAGAAAATTTCCATAAATACTTCTAAACTTCCAAAATTAGAAAATTTCTATAAATACAATTACGACTATCGCAAAATAATTTTACGATTATGTTGAAACACAACCTGGGCTCTGATACCACTGTTGGGTTTCCAGCGCCGCGGCGAGTGTGTGTTCGAACATGTTTCGTAAACATGTGCGCAACAGAAGAAATAAAAATAATAAATCTAATTTATTACAACACACACATCACACTCATGCATAGTACAACATGTGTAGATATAATCGCAATTTCAAATTTTGCAATAAAGGAAATTACTCTAGTTATACCTGACGTATCACGTGCAGTGGGAATGACATCAACCGGAGCGACTCTCTCTAGAATCACCTCTATCCGTATCCATGCCGAGTATCGTCGGGATGACTTCACAAAGCCACGAGCCTTGTCTTCGTAGGAATCACTAGCCTCGTGTCGAAGACGATGTGATCGAGAGAATATCACAATCTAAATCAAAATTCGGATTAGAAATTGAGTCTCAATAACTCGCTTCTCTGAAGAGGTATTCGTCAACTGTTTGACGAATCCTTCATTCTCCACCTATGAGGATTACCGGAGATCGAATCCCCGATAAAGTAGCTAATGTTTGAGCTCAAAACGTCATCCAAACGATGCTCCGACACGTAAGGAAACAAGCTATCTAGAAAACTAGACAACTTGGTGGAGGATGTTGCACCGGCCAAAGAGGATGGTCGGCCAACCCTTGGTCGCCGGAACCAAGGTGAGTCGCCGAAGGGTCGCCAGAGGATGGCCGATAGCAGCTTGGACATGTTGGTGCAGGGGCACTAGATAATCGAACCTGTGTTTTGATTATGGCAAAGACACAAAGTTAAGTTTATATTGTTATCTCACGAGCTAAATCAAGTGTGCAGAAAAGTACTAAAGTTGGAGCTGAAGGCTAGCGACATCCGGAGGAAGCCGTGGTGGTCGGGCGACACTTGAGTGAATTCGGAGGGAGCCGAAGGAATCGAGTGGAAGGCCGGAAGCAAGAGCTACTATCGAGGTAAGCTCGTGTGAGTGAGAGATTGTAAGGTCGTGTCCTCTTTACGGGGACGACCGTAGGCGACGATTCGACTAAGACTTCCTGTGGAAGGTCTAGGTCGAGATCGGACGGTTAGAAACCGTCGTATTTATCATTTTTCGAGCTAATCTCTTCTGCGAGGAAGTGGCCGGTGGCCGATCACTCTTGGACATTGGGTAATCCATTGTTATCGATTGATGTGATGAGATGCATCATCGATCGTATCATCGATCGGCCCGATGAGGCATCGATCGTGATGGCGATTTATTCAGCTTTTGCGCTAGGTCAAAACGGATAACGTTTGACGCGGCCACTTCGCGATAAAAATTTGGAAAAATTCATGATCCGTTCCAAAGAAATAGGAGACAAATTCAGAGGCTAAAGTCTATAAAAGGAGGGGAGGATTCATCTCCAAATCACATCAATTATTCATCAAGTGCTCCTACAACGCCAACGCTTCAACACCGTCATAACGCCGACGCGACGACAACCTCAGATCTTCTTCGTCGGCAGCAGATTCAAGTAATATTTTTGATATTATATTCTGTGTTTTTTATCTTCATAACGAGGTGAGGTAGGCTTGTTGCCTCATCCTCGTGTATTCGGTTTTTGTAATCGTTGTCTCCTACCTCCAACGAGGAGGAGACGTTTTAGTGCTTTGCCCTCCGTACGCGGTCTAGGACCGATAGGGCCTTGGAGTAGCAACCGCTGGGTTGTGAACCAAGTAAAATAAACGTGTTCATTTATTTTCCGCTGTGCTTACTTTGCGTATTGAACGAACGAAAAAGAAAAGATTTACGATCGCTATTCACCCCCCCCCCTCTAGCGACGCTTCTCGATCCAACAGGACACAGGTAGCAGCTAGGACGGCTGCACAAAAGCTGGGCGGCAACAAGGTTGGGCGACGACAAGGAGAAGAGAGGGAGAGGGGTTGGGCGGCTAGGTTTTTCCAACAACCAAAAGATATCCATGAAAAACCCTTAAGTCATATTTTTATAGAGAACACATTCTCCTAACGGTTATTGGTTCATAACCAAAATCCGTTAACCCGCTCCAATAACTTAAGTTAAAATAAACCAAATCGAGTTGGTCTATTTTAAGTTAAAACGAACCGAACCAACTTTGGTTCATTCGTTTAAAACAAATCAAACCCCATTGGTTTATTCTTCACCATTGGATTAGAACCAAACCAATTTAGTTCATCCATCATGTCTTCATAAGACACGGCCCATGTATGCTTCCATTGCGACTGAAATAATTTCATGCTTGATCCTTGTTTGGTCCAACCAAACCTAGTTTCTCTCGGTCTGAGAATCTCATTCTCAAGCTCATTTTAAATCTTTCGGATTACGCTCGTTGTGCGTGTAACCAAATAGGTTCTCGGTTTATGTTGGCCGTCTATAATCAACCATTATTTATAGATCGATCATGAGTGGCACCTAGTAGTACATCATGATCCCCAATTAATCGAAAGATCAACGGTTGATCCAGAACTATTTTTGAAACCCTTCAGCAACTATAATGAATCGTGTCTCATTCCCTTCAGGCATCTTATACCCACTTGGTTCAGGACATGGTCTATAGTGTCAGTCCCCACTAGGTTGACTACGTCACACCTAGCCCAAGTATCATTTCCTCGTCCTACGGATTCTAGTTACTGCACATGTATCCAAGAGTACCTTACTCTAAACATGTAATGCTTTAGCCAAAGACTTTAGTAACAATACGGCGAGAGGTCATGGGTATACATCTCCTCGCAAGGAGTGGTGAATCCTTTATAGGCTATTCAAACACCTTCGGTCACTTTGACTTATACCCAATCATCCCAGGTCCACATCTCCTCAGAGATGCTTGCTTAAGATCTCAAAGCATAAGTCTTCATGACCAAGATGACTTGAATACCGCAAGTCAAAGAAACATCGCACTTAAGCTGCAGTAAGAACTTCATTGACATATCCATATATACAGAGAACCATATGAAGTCTTACAGCTGGTCACTCCAATGAACTAGTTACCATAACTAGCATCCACGATTAACTCCGGACATCACAATGTCTCCAGCCAGTGAGAATCAGCTGCTTGGATACACCAAAGAGTATACCTCATGCTAGTCTCGACAGAATTGATGGTGTCCAAATCCATCAATTCATCGACTAGGGATAATTCCAATACATCACAATTACACATGTAGAGATACTCACTAGTTGTGATCCAATCATAAATTTTCTCATGTTGTGAATTGTATTGTGGACATTCAGTAAATGAGTTTAAGATCCAATCAAATACATGAAAACATATATACTCAAATAGTGAATCTTCATTTATCAAATAAATGATACAACCATAAGGCGATTGTCTTAGGACACCTCTCATATATTACTAACACACCCTTGGGGAGAATCTTTTTAATGTATGTCAAAAAGAGGGAGAATTGGTGAGAAAATTTGAGAATTACCAATTTGGGAGAATTGGTAAGGAGATTTGAGTTAGGTGGCCTAACTCCCAATTCCCAAAGGTGTTTTTGGTTTTTTTTCAAACATCATAAAGGGGGAGATTGTTGGTGCAATTGGCCCAGGTCACGATTGACCGGACTCGAGTTTGACTCAAGTAGTGTTTTGATGTTTGACATTGATGTTCGATAAAATGTATGACAATGTGATTGTCATGGGAAAGTCCAAGTTTTGAGTACTTGACAATGGAAAGTCCAAGTCAAGAATACTTGGCATGGAAAGTCCAAGTCTTGGGTATTTGGCATGGAAAGTCCAAGCATGGGTCTTGGCAAGGGAAAGTCCAAGCTTGAGTCTTGGCAAATGAAAATTCCAACATGGGTTGACAAGGAAAGTTCAAGGGGTGATATTGGCGGAGTAAAGTCCAGGTGGGAGTCTTGGCAATATAAGTCCAATGGTTAACGGCGTAAAGTCCAAGTGGTAGTCTTGGCAACATAAGTGCAAATGTGTCTTAGTGATGTAGACCAGCTTAGCATGACGATAGCTGATGGAAGCACCTGAAGGCTAGCGTATGGATGAACAAGTCATAAATGACTTTGAGGGATCTGATAGACGTAAGGCTGACGGAGGTGGCTAGAAGGCTTAAGTCTAGGCTAAGGGTGGTCTAGCAAGTATGAGGGCATCATACTTGGGGTTAAACCTCATGGTTGAGGTTATCAGTCGACTGGGGCTTTGGGCCAATCGATTGGTCAAGTGTTCTGACACTTAGCAGTCGAGTTGACTCATGGCAGTCGATTAAGATCATAAGATCGAGCCGAGTCGTGATGTTCGATCAGAAATGAATTGCGATTCGCCAACATTGGGCGATCGATGGTAAGCTGAGTAGTCGATCGTCGAGGAGGGATCGACTCGGTCGAGGTTACGGGAGCGACGCCATGTGGCCGTAGTTAGTCGATTATGACCTCGGCGATCGGCCCGATGGGTAATGGTAGTCGACTGCCAGTGTATCCATTGGCTTGGATGCCGACTGTTAGTGCTTATAAGCTCCACATATCTCCACAATGACATGATATTGTCCACTTTGGGTCTAAGCCCTCATGGTTTTATTTTTGGGCTTTACCCAAAAGGCCTCATACCAATGGAGATATCTTTTTTCTTATAAGCACATGATCTTTTCCATGTCTTACCAATGTGGGACTTTGATTGTATTCCCCATACTCCAAACAATCCCCCCCTCAAACGAAGGACCACATTGGGCCCCCCCTCAAGCCTATCCCTCCTCGAAGGATTTTCTCTGCTTGATGTCCGATCTTCAACCCACGAGACTTCCTCGCTTGTTCTTCGGTCCCCCCGACCCAACTAGACTTCCTTCCTGATGTCTGGTTCTCTTGATCCGGACGTGGGAGCTCAACTTCCTTCGTTCGAGGTTCATGGCTTGACATGGACCATGGCTCTGATACCAAATGTTAGTGCTTATAAGCTCCACATATCTCCACAATGGTATGATATTGTCCACTTTGGGTCTAAGCCCTCATGGTTTTATTTTTGGGCTTTACCCAAAAGGCCTCATACCAATGGAGATATCTTTTTTCTTATAAGCACATGATCTTTTCCATGTCTTACCAATGTGGGACTTTGATTGTATTCCCCATACTCCCAACACCGACGTGGATTAAGTCATTGTGTGACAACGACACTGTTGGCAGTCGATTGGGGTCTTATGGCTGTCGACTGCCAGGCGCGAAATCATCCCGATGCAGGTTATAAAGGAGGCTCGTGGAGGATTTCGTCATGGTTCTTGGAGAGGTTTCTTGAGGCAATTTGAAGGCGAAGTGCAGGCTTTTGAGTGTCCTTCAAGATCATTCAAGCAACCAACAAACAAAGCATTCAAAGCCCTAGTTTATAAAGTATTCTTTACATTTGGGTTGTATTTCTTTGTATTTGCTTGTATTATTTTGTATTACTGTTGTAATCATTTGTAAGAGGTTTTCTCCACCTCCGGAGTATTTTTGTGAAGGAGAGTTCATTAATGGTGGTGTTTGCATCGCTAGGGCTCATTCGAGCCCAACCCGTGGAGTAGAAACCTTAAGGTTCTGAACCACATTATATCATCTCGTGTTTGTGTGTCTGTGTTTTGTTATTGCTTTATTATTTGTATTTCCATTGCACATAACAAGTTTTGTAGAGACGAACACGATTAAATTCCATCGACACAACGTACGCGCTATTCACCCCCTCTAGCTGTCACCAACGTTCCAACAATCACTAGTAAAAAAGTTACTTTAACGACGGTATCAAATAGTTGTTATTGGTAGGTCAACAATGACCATATTTAGTATCCGTCGTTAATGTATACACATTAGCGACGATATTTTTTCCCATCATTGATATTTTATCATCAACGACAATATTTTTTATTTCGGTTGTTAATGACATACCTTTCATAATAATATTTTCTTTCATTATAAGATCGATGGATTTTTAAATAACTTATGAAGATATTTATTAAAAATGATTATTATTTTAAAAAATAAATTATATGGCGTGTCATGACATATTTAATAAATGTCATGTATTAATCTATTAATAAATATTATATAATTTCTTTTTGCCTCTTTCGTGGAAGAAAGTAAGAAACGAGAAGGGGGAAAAGATTTAGGGCAATGGGAGACTTGGGGCGACCACCGCATTGAACTCAACCGTGGGAACCTCCAGCAGAAGCAAAGGCAGGAAGTCTTCGGTGCCATTAACTCCTGCCTCAGCGCCGACCGCCAACTTTCTCGCACCAACGTCCAGTGCAAGAACCGGATCGACAAGCTGAAGAAGAAATACAAGGTCGAGAAGTCCAAGGTTACCGACGGGGTGAGAACACCCCTTCTTTCTCCTCCTCGATGGTTTCATTGGGTCTGCTACACTGTCAAACTCCAAGAAGCAATCCGTGTCACCACTGTCGCTCGCCCTTCTGATGCCTTTGCATCTGAAAGTCTCTGCCTTGGTCGTTGCCTCTATAGTGCGATCGTTTGAGACAAAGAAGAAGCACTATGCTATTGCTTCCATAGTTATAGGCAACGCTTTCCTCAGGCGTGCTGTTGCTGCTGCGGCGACAACTGCAGATGATGATGATGATGTCAACAATAATGTTGAGCAGGAGGAAGAGGAGGGATCAGGCTCATTATCAAGGTCTGGTAGAGGATTGAAAAGGGAGAGGGAAGGTAAGGTAGCTGCATTCGTGACCTTGCTAAGGCAATCATGAAATTTGCTAAGACATATGAGAGAGTGGAGGAGTCAAAGCAGAGATAGATGATTGAGTTAGAAAAGCAGCAGATGGAGTTTGCTAAGGTGTTGGAGACTTGGAGTTCCAGAAAATGCAGATCATTGTGGATTCACAGGTGCAACTTGCCAAAATTAAGCGTGCGAAGCGATTTGATACTGGCAAGAGTTTTGGTTTTTATTCAATTTTATCAATGTCCACTTATATATTTTATGTTGACGTACCGAATCATCTTCTTTTTTTCTACTGTGAATTAAGACTCTTAGGCTACGTTTGATACGGGATAATCAACCTTGTAATGTAATAGGATTATATTACAATATGATTTACTTTTTTGGTAACATTTCAAAGATGTAAAATAATGTAATCGCATTATAAAATAAGAGTCAAGATCCGTAATCTCGATTACGAAGGAAAAGCAATGTAATCTGATTACATTACGGACTCAATATTTATCATGACAAATATATCCTTCTTTTATTTTTCTCATTGCTTCTCGATGCTCGTCGACGACGACCACCGGCGACAGTTGTCGACCAACGACCGGGCAGTGGTCGCCCGACGATCGGCGATCGGCCGGCGACCGCCTTATCGGCGGCCGGCCGACCGATCGGCGATATGTCGACCAACGATCGCGGTGGTCGCCGACGGCCAGCGGCCGGCGATCGATCGGCCTTCGGCCGCCGGTGTCCGGCCGGCGATCGGCCGCGTCCGGTGATCCGGCGACGGCAGCGACCACCGGCGGCGATTATCGATAACGATCGCGCGGTGGTCGCCGACGGTCGGCCGCCGATCGACGGCAACGGCCAGCCCGACCGCCGATCGGCGACCGGCCGGCCATCACGCCGACCGGCGTTCGCCGACGACGCGGCGATCGGCCGGCGTCCGCCAACGGCCGGCCGTAGTAGCGGGCGGCAGTCGGCGACCGACCGATGGGCGGCGGTCGACGGCCGGTGGCGGCCGACGACCGGGCAACGATCGATCGGTGCCCACCGGCGATCGGCGACAACCTTATAAGGGTATTTTTGTCATTTTATAATAATATGAATTACATTCCTTATAAAAAATATGGACACCAAACAAACGAATATAATCACTTTTGTAATTAAACATTACACACCAAATACAGTCATGTATACACATTACATTACATTACATTACAAACTTGATTACATTACAAGGTTGATTATATTACCCCGTACCAAACGTAGTCTTAACTTTATTCATATCGGGAACTCATCTGAGTTTTCCTTTACACTGTTTTTATAATATTTTTTCTAAAAAATGCTTTAGCGCAATTATTGCTTGAATTATCAATTTTGGTTTGGGCCATTAACATTTTAAAATTTATTGTGAATTTTGTTTGTTGTATATTAGGCCACAAAAAATCAACAGATAAATTGATTTGCATAATTAACGCCATTAGCATCATTGGATTCACAACCCAGGAGATGTTTGCAAAGCATTCTCAAAAGACATGGAAGTAATTATTTTCTTACATGAGGCAATCTTTAATTCGGTTTTGTTTCTAGTGCATATTGGCCTTATGTGCCTAAGGTTTATGTATTTTAACTCGGCCTAAGATCTAGAAAATTTCTTCTCTTTTGATCTTTTGGCATATTTTTTGATTGAGAATGGAGCCTCATACAACAATCAAACGGAAATTCATATGAGGTTTTCGTGCACCTATTGTTGATGGTTTAGATGTTAGTGAAAGTCCTAGAGTCAATCATGTGATGATTGTTGTATGAACTTTATTTTATCATATTCCTATTTATAAAGATATGATTATTATATTTACTTGTATTAATGTCAAATAACTAAATATAATAATGTCCTTGAGTAGTAGGTTCTTATCTATATCAATCGATTGGTTGAATCGATAATGAGATGATATAGAGAACACTACTCTTAATCATTCCTAGTCAAGTATTAACATTCAGGGACAATGTTAATGCGTAGAGACTAGCATGTAGGTCAACACGATGACTTGATCTCACAAGTCATGGATATGAGATATTTAGTTGACACATGAGGATGCATTAGAGAATGTATACTGAATGACCCGCCATTAGAAAGTATCACGGATCGTTATATGAGTGACATATACTTTCTCATGTGGCTATTAGTATGACTATTAGCCCTTAGACTTGAAGTCACCATGGTTCCCTACATAAGAAGTTGCATACTTTGGCTTCGTCAAACATCACCCGTAAATGGGTGGACTATAAAGGCAATTACTAGGTATGTGATAAATTATGCGGAGGGATGTGAGTGATGTAGATGAGATCTATCCCTCCTATATGACGGGGTGACATCAATATTCTTGATAGAGTGAGACCACGAAGTGCATGACCATGCCCAAATGAGTCAATATGAGATATTAAGCTCATTTGATTAGAGTGAGTCTACTTGGAGTTCAAGATATAGATTGTACCGAGGATGACACGGTCTATGCCTCAATTGGTCAATCTATATATCAAGGATAGAGAGACATTGTCACATATTGTGAGAGTCACAATTAATAGTCACAAAGGTGATGTTTGAGCTCAATATTCTTGTAACTTGGGTAGCAATGATGTGTTGCTAGATACCGCTCATTACTTATGTTCCTAAATCGGTTTAGGGACATTGTCAATGTTACAAGAACTTATAGGGTCACATACAAAGGGCAATTAGATGGAGATTAGGTTCATATGATGGACCATGAGGATTAGGTTCATGTGATGAACCAAATTGGATTAAGAGTAATTCAAATTAGACTAATTGAGTTAGACTTAAGTTGATTCAAGTATTGAATGAGTCTAATTTAGATTTGATTCATTTAGTCAATTTAAATTAATAAATAGAGATTCATTAAATCAAATTGACTTGAATCAAATGGTTGGATTTGATCAACCATGGGAGATAAGAGGTCAAGTTTGACTTGACTTGAGAGGGAAGATGAAAGGTCAAGTTTGACTTGACCAAATATCATGTCATGATGATGACTTGGCATGACCGACAAATGATGATGCTCCACATCATCATTAACTTATCAAGTGGTGTCACCTCATAAGGGAGACCAAGAGACATTGGCTCTTGGAGTTACATGCATGCATGTAATCCCCTCTCCATGAAGTGGTCAGCCACTTATTCCATTAGATGGAATTGATTTTGTGAGTTACTCAAACTTCATCTTCCTCCTTGGATCATCCTCTCAAGCTCCCCTCTCCTCCTTGGCCAAACCATCCATAGGGTGCTAGCACACTCAAGGGTGTATTTTCTCCACCTATTGCTTGTGTGGATACCAATAGAGGAGTGTACACTTGACACTCTAGAGTTCCGACAAGCTATTTGGACGAGCGAGATTTACAAAGGGCGTCCAATCGAAGGTAACACTCTCAACTTCTAGATCTAGGGTAGATCTAGGTTTACTTAGCACATACATATTTTATTTTTAATATATCTTCGCACGGATCCATAGCCGAACTTCCGGGGTTTCCGCAACGCAAAAAGCGGTTTTTGCGGCTCGGAAAGTCCAACAATGGTATCAAAGCCACGTGCGAAGCATGTATGTGTTTCATTTTTTTGTAATTTTTGTATTAGATATAAAAATTACAGATTTTTATGTTTCTGTAAATTTCCTATTTTTATAGAATTTTTGGATATTTTTCTCGAAGAGTCGAAGCAACGAGTGTTGGGACACTTGTAGGCTTCAACTATCGAGAAAAACTCTCCGAAACGGCGAGTTCTCGCTTTAGGTTTCTGGGACAGCGACTTAAGTCGCTGTAAGATTATAGTAGAGACACTCGCAAAGTTTAATTTGCGAGTAGGGGCGCTGCCCCTATCCCCGAAAGGGGCCTTGTCCCGCGATCGCGCCCGGAAACCGCTTAGTGGGACCGTTACGGAGAGGTGACTCATAAAATTGAAAAAAATAGGAAAAATTATAGAAATTTTCTGTAAAAATATATAATTTAGAATTATGTATAATTCTGTGATTGTCATGACCCAAGAACCCCAATTTGATTGGATGTTAATGTGTTGTAATTCATAATACGACCTGCGTGCCATTTTTGGTGTTGTGCGTGTTGTATAGTGTATGCGACCTGCGCGTCGTGCCACTTCTTTTGAAATTCTAGTTGTAAATAGTTTTAGACTCGAATGTAACTCGAGTTTCATATTTGTAATGTACAAAATGGAGCGGTGGAAAGTCCACTTGTAGACGAAGTTACGAGAAGGGTGCCGACGACACATGGCGGTCAAAGGAAGCGCTTAGAGAAGCCGCTAGCCCTAGGTTGACCGTCCGATCTTCTCATTGGCTTGAGAAGATCGTAGTAGGGTCATGACCACATCACAGTTAATTATATATATATATATATATATATATATATATATATATATATATATATATATATATATATATATATATATATGATTTTGCTTGTATGTATGTGATGCATGCTAGTAGAATAATGTTTGTATGTATATGATGCATGCTAGGATATTTTTCTTGTATGTATATGATGCATGCTAGAATAATGCTTGTATGTATGTGATGCATGCTTGTGTAGAATAATAAAGGACTTAATGCGTATATGATACACATTACGATTAGATTAGATCTTAATCGAATCAACTCGTAAATGCCTATTAAGTCCTTGATACCCATCACAACCTCGATCATTTGTAGTTGTTGAATCTGTCAAAGCAAAGCAACACATATTATCTTGGTAGGGTGCAGAGGGACAATCTTGGTCCCGCCTATCACGGCTTGAGTTAGAGTAAGCTCAATTAGATTGAGTAAAACTAGTTAACTCAATTGGATCGAGTAGAACTATAAGCATATTCCAACCGTTAGAAATATAGGATAAGATCACATTTACACTAAATCTTGGGCGATTTAGCCAAAGCTAACTCAAGGTCTTTTCTAAATGTGGGTCTTGATCCTATAAACAAGAGTTGCATAGAGATGTAATCGGTAATGTGTTACCCACCGATCGTACTAAGTATTGGGCGATTTAGCCAAAGCTAACCCAAGGCTTAGTATGATGTGGATCTTGTCCCGCAAGAATTATAGCTAGTTTGTATGAATCTAGTAATGTGGTTTGACCACATCCATAACTTGATTATACAAAATTCCTATAATTCAGTAGGAGCATCATTTGATTAAAGACTTAATTAAATGATAAAAAGAATATGATATTAATTCTCTGCATTATATGTTGTAGATTACTATGTCGACAAACACGAACACTCTCTCTCTGCATTCTGTCCTTGAGAAGGACAAGCTCAATGGAGCAAATTTCCTGGACTGGTACAGGAACCTGAGAATTGTCGTGCTATTCGTTTAGAGAGGTCACTTGAACAAACTAGTTGTTCAAGCGACCATCCTCTATTCTATGAGTAGCCGCAGAATAGACGATGTCCGGATCGTCGATTTTTGTGTTTATGCTCAGGATCCAAGTATTATTTATCCATTTATAGATTTATAACATGCTTATAATTGAAAAACAAAAACAAGCAACAAACAAAAGAGAAAAGAGAATAGATATACCTCTTGATCTTCTAATGTATGTACTTCCTCCTTTTGGACATCGTGTGGGCGACGATCTACCAAAAGTCGAAGCTCCTAGATCACAAATCTTCCTTCCTTTCTCTTCCAAAGCAAGAGGAAGAGTAGAAACTCCTTGCCTACCAACCAACAAGGAGCACACAAACTCCTTGCCGTCGGCCAACTAGAAGGAGAAGATGATGGAAAACCACCAAGACACCAAGGGAAGCCCTATATCTTGTTTCCACCACCTAAGGAGAAGAAGAATAGAGCTTTTGGCGCCAAGGTGGGAAGGGATTTGGAAAAGAGCTGGGCCTTGACCCAATAGAGAAGGAAGAAGAAAAGAACACCTTCCTTATTTGGTGCCGCCCTAGCCTCCAAACCCTAACCCTAATCCTATCTCAACTAGGATTCCCTCTCTTGCCGCCCCAACCCTAGCTCTCCTTTCATGTAGTTCATGCCAACCCCTTTGACCTCCTTTTATAGAGTTAGGGATAAGTCATGAATTAATCTCCTCCATTGGTTCTAGGGATTTAATCTCAACCGTCGGATCTAGAGATTTAATCTCAACCGTCGGATCTTAGAGATTTAATCTCTACCTATGGATCTTAGAGTTTTGTTTCTATCCATTGGATCTAAGCTACATGAGGTGTTAATAGGCTACATTAGGGACCATGAGGAGGAGTTGGATCTTGGCCACCCATGGATCAAGCCCACATAAAGTCCGATCCACTAATGATGATCCAATCCACTAAAGGATCATCATTGATCTACCTCACCAATCCCCATATGATAATATGGGCTCCATATATTATTTGTACATTTTCTCCCCGTGTTTAAGATCTCGAATGTCCGTCGATTAATTAATTTACTGACCATTAATTAATCAACATCTAACTCCTTTAGTAATACCACTCAACCTTTTCATCATGCCGGACTAAGTCCACCTGCAGGGTTTACATGATGAACTTTATGAGCTCCTTAAGGGGACATCATCATCCTAATATATAGGGCACGGTTTCCTCCTATAATCAATGGCACACCATATAAATAATATCATCTCCCAACTTACCGAGCCTATCGATTTAATCTATAAATCTCGCCCATTGGTAAATAAAAGAGATGAGTACTAAGTATATGTGTCCGTTATTATATCGGGATTAAAAGCATGTACTAAATAATATCTGAGGTCCGATTCGATTATGTAGTCAGCAATAAATCAAATCACCTCTAAGTCGGTCCTGCTCAATACACACAAAGTGCACTAGTGTGATTCTATGGTCAAGATAAAGCAATACCAAATCACACTACAACCATTCCGATGGTTTGTCCAAAGTCATCTTGGTTGTGAGCCTTTACTTATACTTTTTAAGGGGCCGATAACATGATCTCCTATGTGACACCACACACCATGTTATCTACAATGTAAAGTATTAGACAATATTGCATAACCATAAAAATATGCAAACAATGATCATGTGATTCTTATTTCAAAATAAATATGTTCATACAAAAGATAGACTTTTCAGTATACATCCCTACAATCTCCCACTTATACTAAAAGACTATGTTGTCTTCAAACTGTCATATATCTGATCCCCATTCCCTCCACATGTCTATCAAAAGCTCTCGCCGGAAGGGCCATAGTGAAAGGATCTGTCAGGTTATCTTCTGATGCAATCTTGGCCACAACAACTTCTCCTCACTTTACGATTTCTCGTATCAGGTGGTACTTGAGCTCTATGTGTTTACTAGCCTTATGGGCTCGTGGTTCCTTCGAGTTTGCAACTGCACCACTATTATCACAATAAATTGTGATAGTTCTGGGTAAACCAGAAATCACATCCAAATACATCAGGAAGTTCCTGAGCCATACAGCTTCTTTGGCCGCCTCAGAGGTTGCCACATACTCAGCTTCCATGGTGGAGTCCGCATTTACCTTGACACTCCTCCATACAATGGCTCCACCTCCCAAAGTAAACACAAAACCTGAGGTAGACTTATTGTTATCCCTATCAGATTGGAAGTCATAATCCGTCTAACCCACAGGGAGTAATTGGTGCGCCGTAAACCAAAGATATAATCCTAGTCCTTCTCGGTACTTCAATATATGCTTTCTGATCCAATGTCCCCGCCTAGATTACTACGATGTCGATGACCATGCCCACGGCAAAGTAGATATCTGGTCTCGTACAGAGTATTGCATACATGAGGCTTCCTACTGTCGAAGCATAAGGAACCGCCTTCATCTTCTCTATCTCCTCAGATGATCTAGGACACATCTTCTTAGATAAAGGAATTCCATGCCTGAAAGGTAGAAAACCCTTCTTGGAGTTCTGCATGCTAAAACGCTCCATAATCGTGTCTATGTATGAAGCTTGGGATAAGCACAACATCCTTTTCCTGTGATCCCTTATAACCTTGATCCCAAGGATGTGTCCCACCTCTCCCAAGTCCTTCATATCAAACTGTTTGGACAACCATACTCTTACGTCCGATAACACCTTGATATTGTTTCCAATCAACAAAATGTCATCTACGTATAGTACAAGAAATACCACTACATTTCCGTCACATCTCTTGTATACACAAGACTCATCCGGACTTTGAATAAATCCATAAGACTGGATCACCTCATCAAAGTGGATGTTCCAAGACCTCGAAGCTTGTTTCAATCCATAAATGGATCGATTAAGCTTACATACAAGATGCTCTTTGCCCTTAGCAATGAATCCCTCTGGTTGCTTCATGTAGATGTTTTCATCAAGACTTCCATTAAGGAAATCTGTCTTGACATCCATCTGCCACACCTCATAATCCATATGAGCTGCTATGCATAAGAGAATTCGGATAGACTTAAGCATGGCTACCGGTGAAAAGGTCTCCTCATAATCGATACCCTCTTTCTGAGTATACCCCTTCGCAACAAGCCTCGCTTTGAAGGTCTCAACCTTCCCATCTATTCCTCTCTTTCTCTTGTAGATCCACTTGCATCCAATGGTTTTTATACCATCGGGTGGTTCTACTAGCTCCCAGACCTGATTTGAATCCATAGATTCAATCTCAGCATTCATTGCACTTTGCCAAGATACTGCATCTTTATCTTGGATTGCCTCGTCATATGTCCAGGGATCAGGTTCATGTTCGTCAGGGACCAAATCAGAAGATTCTCCCAAGAACATGAATCTATCAGGCTGTCTCACAACCCTCCCACTACGATGAGGTATCACCTGTGTATCCTCTGTGACACACGGTGCAGTGACATGTGGTATATCCTCTTGTACCGGTGGTACTAAAGAAGTGACTTCCCTCTTTTAACTCCTCCAGAACAATTTTACTCTTGGGCTTGTGGCTCATCACATAGTCTTCCTCTAGAAATCTGGCGTTTGTGCTAACGATCACCCTCTGATCTCTAGGACTATAAAACAATCCACCCTTCGTTCCCCTGGGATAGCCAACGAACATGTGTACTTCTGTACGAGGTTCCAACTTACCAGCATCTGCCTTCAGCACATGTGTTGGACTCCCCCATATCCGAATATGTCTTAGACTAGGCTTTCGCCCAGTCCACAACTCTGTGGGAGTAGAAGGCACTGATTTAGATGGTACCAAGTTCAGAATGTACACCGCTGTATCTAGAGCATATCCCCAGAACGAATTTGGCAAGTCAGAATAACTCATCATCGATCTAACCATCTTCATAAGAGTCCTATTCCTTCGCTTTGCTACACCGTTCTGCTGGGGTGTGCCAGGTGCAGTCAATTGGGATTGAATCCCAGCCTCTGATAAGTAGTTCCTAAACTCTCCCAAGAGGTACTTACCACCACGATCAGATCGTAGTGTCTTGATACTTTTACCTTGACGTTTCTCCACATCAGCCTTGAATTCTTTGAACTTGTCAAAGCATTTAGACTTGCGGCGCATCAGGTAAATGTATTCATATCTTGAGTAATCGTCTATAAAAGAGACGAAATACTCAAAACCACCTCTAGCCTGGATAGACATAGGACCACACAAATCAGAATGAACCAATTCTAACACATCTTTGGCTCTATACCCCTTGGCCTTAAAAGGCCTCTTGGTCATCTTTCCCTCCAAGCAAGATTCACAGGTTGGGAGATCCTCCACCACTAATGAACCCAAAGGTCCATCAGCTATCAACCTTTGAATTCTGCTTAGGTTAATGTGACCAAGCCTAAGATGCCAAAGATATGTTTGGTTCATCTTCGAAGGTTCTTTTCTCTTATTGGAATTAGAAGATGAGTTATTAACTTTAATTTGCATCGTGGGAGGTTTTGGTTCAAGTGTGTACAAATTTTATATCAATGCACCTGAACAGATAATGTTCCTATTCCTTCTTATAACAACTCTGTCATTAAAAGAAATAGAATATCCATCCATAAACAATTTAGAAACTGAAACTAAGTTCTTTCTAAATAAAGGTACATAAAGGGATTTTTTCAGAACCTAAGTTTTATTTTTCTCAAGAGATAAATAAAACTTTTTCTACTGCAATAGCCGCCACCTTCATGGCATTGCCCAAGTAAATGGTAATCTCCCCTTTAGCTAGTCGTCGGGTTTCCTGGAACCCCTGCAAAGTATTGCAGACATTATTAATGGCTCTCGTATCTACACACCAGGTGTCGGTAGATAACACCGCTAATCATGTTTCAACGACTAGTCCAAAGGATATATCTTTGTTCTACTTTGGATTGGGACAGTCCTTCTTCCAATGTCCATTCTGCTTGCAAGTACTTGCCTTTCGGCTTCTTCACTCCTCCATGAGATCGTCCCACCACCTTTTCTTCACCTTGTTTCTTCTTCTTCTTGCCTTTCGGCTTAGAAGTAGAAACCTTCTGAGCAACGATGGCCTGAGGACACTCTTCGAAGAGTGCATACTTGTACTCCTTAGCAGATTAGACAATATCTAGATTCTTTTCCAATCAACATTATTTGGGTACAGTAAGTTTATTTCCTTTAGTATCATAGTAAGTGGACTGAAAGTAATTTTTGAAAATCCTAAGAATCACATAGATCATTACTATAGATTTCAAAAAATTATTGATTCTTCAAACAATAAAATTTCAAAATCAACCAACACCTCAAAACACCGAGAATATCGTATGCAACGATAGTGTGGACGTATACGAATTCTACATTTGTAAGAGGAGGTTTTACCCATTAATTTTACTATCTTGTCAACCTAACTTTTTGACAAGTAAAATTAATAGTTGGTTTCTCTTCATCCCTACAAATAAAAGCAGTGACTCCGATGGGGAGGATACTTATATTTGTATCTAAGTGTTCACCATTACTTGGTTCCAAGGTAATTATCTCGGGTTATGTGTCTTACGAAGGGCAAGTACACATGCTCCTTAATAATTTCCTACAACCAAATTCGACCTTGTGATCCGCAAACAAACTCATCCGATGGGGAGGAAGGCACTCAGAGACGACGCGCAAGTTTGCTTGCATCACATGTCAAATTGTAATGGAGGCCGTGGGAATTTATAAAAATTTCCCTCTCCCACTTAGTAATTTGAAATTGAGGAATTTTCCTAGCCTACGACATGCATATCAAACAAAAAGTAATAAATATGAAAAATAAATTATTTTCCAACTATTATGGCTTTTGTCTTCAATATGTCTCCCATTGCAATGCCTTCTCGTCCGCTCCTCCTATGTCATGTACAAGCCATCCGGAGATCCGAGCCGCGACTAAAACCTATTTTAATTTACATCCATCGATCCTATACTCCTCAAGGGAGTGTACATGAAATCTAGATCGAAAGTAAAATAAAATAAAGAGTGGCTAAACAATGTCGTATTTAATTTACAAAAACTAAATACTAGCCTCGTCAACATCGAGGATTCAACAAAATAAATATTTACACACATACAATCACATACACACATATGGCCATAATAGTCGGATCTTATGCCTGCAACCAAAGAGTTAAACTACGCATATCCTACTATTATCCGGCACATATAATATATGAAAAAGTGCATAAAAATTAATCGAATCCTAAACACACAAAACCGGAAACCTTGGCTCTGATACCAATTGAAGGGTTTTGCCCGGAAGCTCTCCCACTAATTGTAGGGTTTTAGCTTATCGAGTCTGTGAGGGGAAGCTTCGCTTCCCACTTCACCTCGGTAGCTTGTCCATGGCAATCCCTTCGATGTCCCCGGATTAAAAAAATTTAATCCTAGACAAAAGGGATTGCCCAAACCACCAAGTCATCATTGTGTTATTCGTTTAGAGAGGTCACTTGAACAAACTAGTTGTTCAAGCGACCATCCTCTATTCTACGAGTAGTCACAGAATAGACGATGTCTGGATCGCCGGTTTTTGTGTTTATGCTCGGGATCCAAGTATTATTTAGCCATTTACAGATTTATAACATGCTTATAATTTAAAAACAAAAACAAGCAACAAACAAAAGAGAAAAGAGAATAGATATACCTCTTGATCTTCTAATGTATGTCCTTCCTCCTTTTGGACGTCGTGTGGGCGACGATCTACCAAAAGTCGAAGCTCCTAGATCGCAAATCTTCCTTCCTTGCTCTTCCAAAGCAAGAGGAAGAGTAGAAACAAGGTTTTTCTCCTCCCTAAAACCAACCAACAAGGAGCACACAAACTCCTTGCCGCCGGCCAACTAGAAGGAGGAGAAGATGATGGAAAACCACCAAGACACCAAGGAAAGCCCTATATCTTGTTTCCACCACCTAAGGAGAAGGAGAAGAGAGCTTTTGGGCGCCGGCCAAGGGCTGGGAAGGGGCTAGAAAAGAGCTGGACGCCGGCCAATAGAGAAGGAAGAAGAAAAGAACACCTTCCTTATTTGGTGCCGCCCTAGCCTCCAAACCCTAACCCTAATCCTATCTCAACTAGGATTCCCTCTCTTGCAGCCCAAACCCTAGCTCTCCTTTCATGTAGTTCACGCCAACCTCTTTGACCTCCTTTTATAGAGTTAGGGATAAGTCATGAATTAATCTCCTCCATTGGTTCTAGGGATTTAATCTCAACCGTCGGATCTAGAGATTTAATCTCAACCGTCGGATCTTAGAGATTTAATCTCTACCTATGGATCTTAGAGTTTTGTTTCTATCCATTGGATCTAAGCTTCATGAGGTGTTAATAGGCTACATTAGGGACCATGAGGAGGAGTTGGATCTTGGCCACCCATGGATCAAGCCCACATAAAGTCCGATCCACTAATGATGATCCAATCCACTAAAGGATCATCATTGATCTACCTCACCAACCCCCATATGATAATATGGGCTCCATATATTATTTGTATATTTTCTCCCCGTGTTTAAGATCTCGAATGTCCGTCGATTAATTAATTTACTGACCATTAATTAATCAATATCTAACTCCTTGAGTAGTACCACTCAACCTTTTCATCATGCCGGACCAAGTCCACCTGCAGGGTTTACATGATGAATCTTATAAGCTCCTCAAGGGGACATCATCCTCCTAATATATAGGACACGGTTTCCTCCTATAATCAATGACACACCATATAAATAATATCATCTCCCAACTTACCGAGCCTATCGATTTAATCTATAAATCTCGCTCATTGGTAAATCAAAGAGATGAATACTAAGTATATGTGCCCGTTATTATATCGGGATTAAGAGCATGTACTAAATAATATCTGAGGTCCGATTCGATTATGTAGTTAGCAATAAATCGAATCACCTCTAAGTCGATCCTGCTCAATACACACAAAGTGCACTAGTGTGATTCTATGGTCAAGACAAACCAATACCAAATCACACTACAACCATTCCGATGGCTTGTCCAAAGTCATCTCGGTTGTGAGCCTTTACTTATACTTTTCAAGGGGTCGATAACATGATCTCCTGTGTGACACCACACACCATGTTATCTACAATTTAAAGTATTAGACAATATTGCATAACCATAAAAATATGCAAACAATGATCATATGATTCTTATTTCAAAATAAAGATGTTCATACAAAAGATAGACTTTTCAGTATACATCCCTACATCAACCAGCACCAAAATTCGATGAAAAGTTAAAGGAAGTCGGAGCCCCAACAATCAAGAGAAAAGAACACATTGTGTTCTTCAAGTGCAATCAAAAGGGGTGCTATAGGACTCAATGCCCTAAGGGGAGGAAGCAAACCAAGGGTAAAGGAGGAGTCTGAAATGTAGGGGGAGCTAAGGCAAACCCTAAGGTAACTTTTAAGTATGCTCCTTCTTCAATTAATAGTCAAAAGCATGCTAGGAGTAATTTTAATACTCTTGATATTGTTCATAATCATGAAAAGCATGCTAAAAATATATCTTATTGCTTAGGTGCTAAATCTTGCAATATTAGGGTTAAGGACAAGTCTAGAACAATTAACCCTAAAACAATTCTACCTAAGGAAGCTATTAGGAAGGTAGAAAATCATTTAGGCATTAACCCCAAGAAGGGTAAGCATATTCCTAAAAGGAAGAACAATGCCCAAAGAATAAATGAAAATTCAAAAATTGGGCAATTAGAGTTAGAAAATCAAGTTTTGAGGTCAAAACTTGAGAAAATGAAGAAGACCCTTAGGAAAATGGAAAACATGATTATGGGGGCAAGAACCATCTAAGGGCAAGAAAGGTTTAGGTCGCAACCTAAGCCCAAGGAGACCTACCATAGTATTCCATCTGACTATGGAACCATTTCTAGGTTTAGAAAAATCACGGTTACTAGGGAAGTCATCCCTAAGGCTAATCATGGTAGATGCCTTGTGGCCAAGGTTTCTATGAAACCTAGGAAAGCCACTAAGAAGGTCACAAGGGAAGTTATCCCTAGAGTTGACCTAGCAAGACCTAATTGACCAAGGCTTCTAAGCCAAAAAGGGTCATTAGAAAGGTACTAAGGGAGGATATCCCTAGTCCTAGTAAACCCAAGGAGCTCCAATAGGTATTGAGTTCCTAGGAGCGTAATTCTATCACGCTAAATGGGTTAGGTTGTGTCAACCTCTAATGGATGGGTAGTTAACCTAACTATAGCAAAGTTGGCACTTTCGGTCATTTCCAAGGTAATGAGATACTTTGGAAATGAGGTTAGAATTTAATCCTAAAGGATTTCAAGATGTGCCAATTAAATTTGAGAAGTTTAAAAATTTGATCAAATTGGCATGAGTTAGGTTTTAGAGTCATATTGTGTCATTTTGGGTTTTTGGCACAATTGGGAGAATTGGGTTTAAGGAAAAAATTACTTTAATTTTAGGAAATGGCAATGTGGGCTTAACACTTAGGTATTATATACCTTTGTATTTTATACTTGCCATGCTTTTACTTGCCTTGACATGTCATGACATCATGCTCATATTAATCATATAAAATGTCATGATAATGTTTAGTTTTATTTTTAATGTCATGTGTGTATTTAGGTTTATGTTTTATGCCATGACATCATGATTATTAGCTTATGCTTTATTTATGCTATCTTGTATGACATAATTATCATTCATGCATTTAGGATTAATTAAAATTGATTTAAGGACTATGATATGATTTGAAGTCCCATGTATAAGGAATCAAATAGAGTTGCCTTGAAAAATTCATGAGACCTTAGATTAGGAAGAACAAAACCCACATCTTATATTAAATTGACTTGTGTGTTTTCATACACCTTAGACACATGTGAGATGCTAGGAAATGAGTTAAGGTCATGTGCTTATTTAGTACATCATATTGAACTTAAAACTCATTAAATAATAATGATTGATTATGGGGAAAGCTAATGTGCATTGAGCTCATAGATCATGGTCCAATATAAGGCTTTAAAATCATTTTGAAAAACTTTAGTGAAGCCTATCTTTTAATAGCAATCACCATTGATGAAGTTGATACAAAGTAAGATCAAAACATTGAAGTTATCTTTGTTTTTGAACTTTATATCAATCTCACTCTTTAATGGGTATCTTATTTTTCAAATATTTTTCACCCATAATGATTGACATAAGTATTATACATATGAAATTTTATTATTTTTCAAATTATGTATAATTACTTATGAATTAACAAAACTCACTTTAAATTTCTGGATTTTTGCATTTGCAGAAACTAGTCGACTGTCTCTTGGGGCGCTGATCGCCTAACGCCAATGCGACTAGTTCTTGAGCTCGATCGCTAAGCCTGATTTCGGGTAAATAATATTTGTTTCTCCCAATTTTACTTACTTTAGGCTACCCTAACATTTCCTAACCCTAAGATATGCTTTGGAAAGCATTTGAAGGGTGAAAATCCATTGAATATGGATTAGGAGAGTTGTTTAGGGCGAGAATCAAATTTTAAGGTGTGTGAAAGTTCATGTTTGAATTTTTGCCCTTAATTTTGATTGTTTAGTATTCCTATTGGCTTAGGAACTCTCCAAGGACATTGTTGGTGCAATGGTCAAGGGGAAGCAAGCCATTAGGGGGAGATTATCCATTATGGGATGATGGATGTGTTTTCCTTAAAAGAGGATTGACTCTTATTTAGTGATATGTGAATTGTCACTAGGAAGAGTGAAGACATCCTAATTATTTTTGGACCAAGGGGGAGAATGTAATATCTCATTGGTATATGAGACATTGATACCCTTGGGATGAAACTTTTTGATGTATGTCAAAAAGGGGGAGAATTGATGAGAATTGATGGTTTGAGTTAAGAAGCCTAACTCAAAGGTTTTGTCAAATATAAAAAAGAGGGAGATTGTTGGTGCAATCATCCCATGTCATGATAAACTGCACTGTTTGACTGCTGATATTTTAATGTTCTATATAATGTATGACAATGTGATTATCATGGAAAGTCCAAGTCATGGGTACTTGGTAATTGGAAAGTCCAAGCATGGGTTTTGGCAATGGTAAAGTCCAAGTCATGGGTACTTGGCATGGAAAGTCCAAGCATGGGTCTTGGCAATGGTAAAGTCCAAGTCATGGGTACTTTGCATGGAAAGTCCAAGCATGGGTATTGGCAATTGGAAAGTCTAACATGGAGTTGGTAAGGGAAGTCCGAGAGTGTGATATTGGCAGCGTAAAGTCCAAGCTGTAGTTTTGGTGGCATAAATTCAATGTTTAGCGGTGTAAAGTCCAAGCGTGTATCTTAGCAGCGTAAGCCCAAATGTATCTTGGCAATGTAGACTCGATTAGCATGACAATAGTCGATGAAAGCACCTGAAGGCTAATGTATGGATGAACAAATCATAGATGACTTAGAGGGATCCGATAGATGTGAGGTTGATTAAGGTGGCTAGAAGGCTTAGGTCTAGGCTAAGGGTGGTCTAGCAAGTATGAGGGGATCATACTTGGGTTAAACCTCATGTTTGAGGTTTACCAGTCGACTAGTCAAGTGTTTTGACACTTAGCAGCCTAGTCAACTTTGAGCAATCGACTGGGATTATGACTAGTTGACTGGTAAGTAGTCGACTGGAGCTCGACTGCGATTGTGTGCCACTGGCAATCGAATGCCAGCTTTGGGGTCGATTGGCCTTGAGCAGTCGACTGCCATGGATGGCAGTCGACTAGTGTAAGCAGCCACAAGCACAAAAGCATCAGTAGTCGACTGGGCAGTCGATAGTCGACTTCCATGTATGGTCAATCAACTGCTAGGTATCCGTTGGAGTTTTTCTAGCATAGATATAGCCGTTGTGAGAGAACGGCATGAAGGTCAGTCGACTGCTGGGTAAGAGCAGTTGACTGGAAGGCAAAAATCAATCCGAGTTGCAACTTTATAATGAGCTCAAAGAGGAGGATTTTGGCAATGGTTCTTGGGGAGATTTGAAGGGGAATATTTGGTGCTTTCCATTCCTTCAAAGTCAATCCAAAGCAATCAACAAGCAAACAATCAAAAGCTCCTTGTATAAAGTTTTCTTTACTTGTATTTGTATATTGATTAGTATACTTCTTTTGTATTTATTACTGTTGTAATCACTTGTATGAGGTTTCTTCTCCTCCGGAGTGTCACCGAGAAGGAGTTTAATAGTGGTGGTGTGCATTACTAGAGCTCGCTTGAACTCGACCCATGGAGTAGGAACCCTAGGTTCCGAACCATGTTAAATCTTGTGTATTGCATGTGAGTGATTGTTTTGTTCTTTAGTTTATACTTTATTCTATATTCCACTGCACATACTAACCAATTGTAGAGACGATCACGATCGCATTCCATCGACGAATCGAAACCACTATTCACCCCCCTCTAGCGTGTCATCAATGTTCCTACACGAACCACGTTAAAATCCCGATGTAGTATTGTTGTGCTTTTTGTTTTGTATTTGTATTTCCGTTGTGCACTAACGAATTATAGACAAGCACGATGAGAGAAATCGAAGAAATGTTATTCGCCTTCCTCTAGCGCAACATTAAGGTCCCAACAAAAGTCTCCCTTTGAATGTTATCAAAGTATGTTCTAGGATTAAGCAAAGTTAAAATACTTAGGGGTAAGTCAAAATAACCAAAACAACCCTTAGTATTTCAGTCAAAATCCTAACTAGTAATCAATTCTTAGTGCTTAATAATTGATTAATGATGACATCCAACTATTATTTTTTATATAGTCAATTGTACTCTAATAATTTTCAGTCTAAATTTTAAAAATGCACAAGTAGTTGTATGATTTTTTCAAAAAATTATGAAACTTCTTATAGAGATTACTTGTATCAAATACTATTGGAGGGAAAAAAGATTCTATGAAAGTATACATTATTTTCAAAGAATGGTACAGAATTGAAAACCATTGAACACAATAATATTTCACCCTAACTTTGTGTCAATATTATAAATGGTGATTTCTATTAACAAATAGGGCACATCAAGAATTTTAAAAATATTTTCAAAATTAATTTCCAATCATGTTCTATCGGTTTAGTGTACATGACTTGTACAATATATTTTTCCATGATTGGTATATGTAAAATGTTAGATTTTAGAGACGTCCTAAAGAAATCACCTTAGATGCTTTAATAATAAATTCACTATTTGGATGTGCATTTTGTTGTATGTATGATTCGATTTTAAATCCATTTACTGAAGTCCACAAAACGATGCATAACATGAGAAATATTGTGATTGAATCACAATTAGTGAGTATCTTATCATGTGTAATTATGTAAGTATTGAAACAATCCATAGTCAATGAATTGATGAGATTGGACATCATAAATCTGTGAGACTAGCACATGTTATGCTCCTTGGTTTATCCAAGCATTCGATACTCACTGAATGGAAGCATAGGGATGCTAAGAGTGAACATGTGGGTGCTAGTTAGGGTACTAGTTCATTGGAGTGACTTGCCATGAAACTTCATATGGTTCTTTATGTCGATGAAGATTTCATTGCAGCTCGAGTGCAAGCTTCCTTAGAATTGAGGTATTCAAGTCATCTAGGTCATGACAACTTATACTTTGACTGCTTCGCAATCATCTCCACAGGAGGTGTCATTACAAGTTGATTGGATATAAGTAAAAATGATCGAAGATGTTTGAATAGCCCACAGAGGGCTCACCACTCCTATAAAGAAGATGTATACCCTAAGCCTCTTGTTAGGATTTTTACTCAGAAGTCTTTGATGCATGTAGAGAGTAAATTGAATCCACAAGACAAGGAAACTAACTTGTTGAATCCACAAGACAAGGATCTTTTTACTTGGCTCTCAGTCATGCAAGGTTAGTACATCCAAGACTTATACACAGACATCTGTCCACTAAATATTTTCCTTTTTGGAATATTTTTGGAGACAGAGAAATCTCTTATAAAGTTTGTATTGAAAACACAAATAAGAATAAAGGAATAGAATAATAAAAGTAATACAAACAAGTCTCACAATCGATCCAGAAGGCCTAAATAAATCACACTTCTCCTAGTGCTCCCTCAGTTGCATGAATAGAGTTTTGAGCATAGAACAATAGTAGTAGATGATGAGATTGATGATTTGAGACTTCTAGTCAAGGTTACTTTTATAAAGTTTTTCCAAGCACCTGGTAGTCTTCTAGGCACCCCTAGCTCAGTTACGATTAGATCCGCATCAATTGAACTTCATCCTGTTCTAGACATCTGGATCCCTTCTGGGCGCCTGGATGCTGACATCTTGCTCCATTGGCTAACATCGATCTTCTCGAATCAACCACACCTTATCTTGCTCTATTCACCTGGATCTAACGTTGAACCTAGACTTTATCGAATCTTGTTATAGTTGCCTGAATCCCTTCTAGTCGCCTAGAACCTATTTGGTCACATGAAAACTTTTTGATAGCCCAGATTCCTCTGATTCCATAACTTGAAAAGTAAGTATATAAGCGATGAAAGAAACAAGCCTAATCCTGTAGTCCACCTATCCTACTAGGTTTATTTATATCTAGGGTTCACTTTCCTAGAGTTTTTCTTTACCTAGCATCTAATCACTTTGGCCTGCTTGGACATGCCACTTGCTAGACATTCAGTCACCACTAACTTGCTTGGACTTTTTTCCTTGCCTAATATGATTCTCTCCTAACCTACTATGACTTTTCTACTTTCTAGTCAACCATCTTAACCTAACTATACTTTGCCTAATGCGGTTCTCACTTAACCTGCTAGGACTTTCCCTTGCTAGTCACTCAGTCAACCACCTTGACCTGACTAGACTTTCTCTTGCTAGTCATCCAGTCAACCCTTTAACATGACTAGACTTAATTTACTTAACTTACATCCAAATATTTAGTTATGTTTGGATCAACTCTTGGTCATACATAGGTATCACTGTTGGTGCAATAGCCCTAGGTCACGATTGATCGGACTCGAGTTTGACTCGAGTAGTGTTTTGATATTTGACATTGATGTTCGACAAAATATATAACAACGTGATTGTCATGGGAAAGTCCAAGTCTTGAGTACTTGACAATGGAAAGTCCAAGTCATGGGTACTTGGCATGGAAAGTCCAAGTCTTGGGTACTTGGCATGGAAAGTCCAAGCATGGGTCTTGGCAAGGGAAAGTCCAAGCTTGAGTCTTGGCAAATGGAAAGTCTAAGCATGGGTCTTGGCAAGGGAAAGTCCAAGCTTGAGTCTTGGCAAATGGAAAGTCCAACATGGGTTGGCGAGAAAAGTCCAAGGGGTGATATTGGCGACGTAAAGTCCAAGCGGGAGTCTTAGCAGTATAAGTCCAATGGTTAGCGGCATAAAGTCCAAGCGGTAATCTTGGCAGCATAAGCCCAAATGTGCCTTAGCGGTGTAGACCAGCTTAGCATGACAATAGCTGATGGAAGTACATGAAGACAAGCGTATGGATGAACAAGTCATGAATGACTTGGAGGGATCCGATAGGCGTGAGGCTGACGGAGGTGACTAGAAGGCTTAGGTCTAGGCTAAGGGTAGTCTAGCAAGTATGAGGGCATCATACTTGGAATTAAACCTCATGGTTGAGGTTATCATTCGACTGGGGCTTTTAACCAGTCGATTGGTCAAGTGTTTTGACACTTGACAGCCGAGTTGACTTGTGGCAGTCAATTGAGATTATGGCCAGTCGAACTGCTTAGAGTCGACTGATGTTCGACTACAAGAAATGGCCTGACAGTCGATTGCCAACATTGGGCAATCGATCGATGGCTGATCAAGCTAATCGGCCGAGGAGGCGGGCCAACCGCTGGTCGAGTCACGGAGGCGAACGCTCGGTAGCTAACTAACTAGTCGATCGGCTACGGCCTCAGCCGATCGTGGCGTGTATCCGTGGCTTGATGTCGATTTGGCGTGGATTAAGTCGTTGTGAGACAACGACACTGTTGGCAGTCGATTGGGGCCTTATGACTGTCGACTGCCAAGCACGAAATCATCCCGATGCAGGTTATAAAGGAGCAGCTCATGGAGGATTTCTCCATGGTTCTTAGAGAGGTTTCTTGAGGCGATTTGAAGGCAAAGTGCAAGCGCATTTTAGGGCCCTTCAAAATCATTCAAGCAACCAACAAGTAAAGCATTCAAAGCCTTAGTTTGTAAAGTGTTCTTTACATTGCGGCTGTATTTCTTTGTATTTGCTTGTATTACTTTATATTGTTGTTGTAATCGCTTGTAAGAGATTTCCTCCACCTCCGGAGTGTTTTCCAAGAAGGAGAGTTCATTAGTGGTGGTGTTTGCATCGCTAGGGCTCATTCGAGCCCAACCCGTGGAGTAGGAACCTTAAGGTTCCAAACCACGTTATATCATCGTGTTTGTGTGCTTGTGTTTTGTTATTGCTTTATTATTTGTATTTCCGCTGCGCATAATAAGTTTTGTAGAGACGAACACGATCAAATCCCATCGACGCAATGTACGTGCTAATCACCCCCCCCCTCTAGTGGTCACCAACGTTCCAACAAGTGGTATCAGAGTCCAGTGGCTCTAAGAAGAAGAAGACGCTCCGATACTCCTACAAGTGGTATCAGATCTAGGAGCTCTTCACCGGCTTCACATCCGAGGGAGTGTGCTAGAGGGAACAAGATGGAGTTTGAAGAAAAAATGGGATGGAATATCAACGCCCCAATTCCATACACCTTCTATGGACAAGAAGGGTTCGAACAATGGAAGACATGGATGAAGAACTTCTTCATGATAGACTTTGAAGATTGGATGATCCTAGTGAAGGGATTTGAATTTCCAAGAGGTCCAAAAGGTGGATACCTCAAGAAGAAGAGATGGACCGAAGAGCAAGTTCAAGCCTTCCAGAGAAATAATAAGGTAATGCAATTGATATTAAATTCATTACCTAACAATATTGTGTCTAGGTTAGGTGAATTTCTAGAGCCAAGGAGTTATGGGAAAAATTGACCAAGCTCCATGAAAAACCATCCACTACGGAGCATCAAGATGAAGCTTCTACTTCCGGTCAAGAAGAAGAGGAAGCTCAAAATTCCACCACCACCCTAGGTAACTCAAGCACATTAATTCAAAATAAAAATCATATTATGTGTTTTTAGTGTAAGGAATATGGGCACTATAAGAGCAAGTGTCCTAAGAAGGTTAAGAAGGCTTCGCCGGCACCAAAAGTCAACAAAAATTCAAAGGATGATGGAGTC